>OY728126.1:1797430347-1807430347 GCA_963277665.1 Viscum album | reverse complement strand
TATTAGTAAAAAATTTATATCTTTGAATCCTAATGAAATAAAACATTAGAAATTTGTCATATTATATTCTTAATAAGGTTATATTTATAATAGAAGATGTTATTAATTATTAAGCATAAATATTAAAAAAAGAGAATTTATAAAACACAATCAATTTAAACATATTATACAACATAATATGGTATTAATAAAATAAGATAAAATAATAACATTTATATAATGACATGGATATTATTTAAATCTGATAATCACGTGAAATATCATTAAATAATATCGTCATTATGGAATGTATAATTTCGTACATCATAAATATAGCATTAAGTCGTCGACAAAGACACCATACAGAAATTGGTAAGGCTTCTTCCAATACAAAACTCGTTTTTCTCAAGAGACCAATCGTTTCATCCATGGGATATAGTGGTCCATTATCATCACCTTCTATATTAATTGAATTCCCCATATATAAAGGGTGAAAAATAAACAATATAAACTCTCTAGCTTACGAAATCTGAGTACACACATCATAAATAATGGTTGGAATCAAAGTAGAACATCCTTAGTAAAACTATTAAAAAATCCTTAAATAAAATAGGGTACAACATATCATAAAAAATTAACCTAAATAAAGCATAAGATCCCTCAAGGGATGTTGACAGAAATTAAAATAAATTAATAAAACCAATGAATATTTCTTAAGAGAAATACCCCTTTTAATATTTGAATCAATTAGTTAAAATTCCTAACAATTTTAAATGAAAAAATTTTCATTGAAAAAAATATTTTATACATGTAAAATAAGATTTCACAAATTAACATATCATGACTGTGGAAAAATATTCACATGTCGTATAATTTAAACAACCATTCCTTCTGTATTTTGGTTGAAAAAGTCATAAAGTACCTCTTTTGGAAACTGACAAAAATAATCCCTTGAAAATGTATTATAAAAATTTGAACTATGGTAAAAATATTTGTAAAATTATTAGGATAACAATAATATCATATTTGAAATTATTTTTATAAAACAATTACATGGAAGAAAAATTAACCCCTCTAGAGATTTAATCATAATCAATATCAAATAATAATGAGATTTTGAAAAAACCCATACCTTCTAATTTAGTTTACATGAATATTCTATATTATCATATATAATGGTTTAAATAATGCTATTAATTTATAACACACGCATTTAAAAATTTATGATATCATATATGTTCTTCTTATATCATTTTGTTTATAATATTTTGTTAATACACTTATTTCAGGTGTTAACAGTTTCATTTTCCAATGCATGTTTTTTCATATAAGTCCAATTTATTATGAATTGGATATATTTAATTAATAACCAGAATTTTATTTATAATATATATAGTATTTATTCATTATATAAATTTTCATAATAATTTATTAATGTTTAACATGGAAAATTACTCACATCATGTTGTGGAGATAGAAGGTCGTATGTACGCACGAACGATAATATCATTCCCTTATTGTTGTTTGTGTAATTAATTGGATGATATTTTATTATAAATAATTAATATCATGTCATATTATTATTTATTTCTTTTATATCCACAATTATTCCCATCCAAATAATTTGGTGATGAAATTTTATTTGCAATAATGTGGAGACGATATAGACACTATGTTTTTGTTTTCTATAGAATGGATAAAAGGTGGATTATTATTTTACCATAATAATAATAAAATATCATAATATATATGAAATAAGTGTTATTACTTTAGTATATAAAAAATGGACTTTAATTAGAATAATAAATGAACTTGAATTAGTTGGTAAACCAATTACCTCTTATTCGATAGATATCTTTTACATTTATTCTTAAGGGATTTGGAGTTGGTATTTTTCGTAAACTTGTAACTCAAGAAAATTAATGATGTTATTTAGAGGAGAAATGGATATGGTTTCGTCATCGTAGAAGGTATAATCTGGTGTTAATAATAGAGGGAGGAGGTGCCTTTTAATTATTAAGGGTAGTGGCACTTTAAGAAACTAAAAAAGTATTTAATTAATAGGAATTAATATTTATTTTAAAATGAATACAATGTGAGTTATCTAAAATATAATATGAGTATGGGTATAAATAATTTATTAAATAAATTAATAATGTTTAGGTCACATTTTAACCATTATCAATTGTTTTTAACCCTTATTTATACACTTTAACTATTACCGTAACAACAAATATTTACTTTTTAAATGTTAATATAGTTACAATAAAACAAAAAACAAACTGAAACTATTCATAGATCAAATTTTATATTTTTTAACAATCATTTAGATGAATATTAAATTTATATTAATTTTATATCATTTGATAAATATTATTTAGTTTAAAGTACCATTAATTTTAATTTTGACACTGCTCATTTTATGGCTTTTTAAAAATATCTTGTCACAAGATAACTTTAAAAAAACAATAAATATATCCATAATATGTCTAGTAGACATAAAACTTTTCTAGATTGCTTTAATTATATAAAATTATATTTATTTTAAAATTATTAATATCATTTTTTTAACATTTCTATTAATTATAAAATTACTTCATCATCATATTGTATGCCATTAACATAATCATTTAATTCATAAAAATTACAAATATATTACACTGATTAATATAGACTTTTTAGATTTCAATTGAATATTTATAGTTGAATATATCATCTAAATAACCACTTATAAAAATGAAATAATTATTAAAAACAAGATTATGACATATTTTTATTTCCCTATAATAAAATATTATAAAATGAATAAATTCATCCAAGTTTCACCAAGAGGCTATAAAATCCAAAAATGATGCTTTTTGTTAGAAATCACTCATAAAATTAAATAATAGAAAGTTTTTAGGGTAATTTAAAAATATCTATAATGTTATGGTTCCCTTAATTACTCAATTCACATTTCATTGTGATATTACAAAACCACTAAAATTACTATTCATAATATCCAAAAATACAATGTATAAATTTAAATAATTTAGACCCATGTAGTACAAGTATGGAATCCATTTTTTCAAATTAACTACACATAATTTATTATTCTTACTTTAAAAATAATGTCGTTGAAGGAATGAGAAAATAAGTTTATAATGTGTAATTGTTCAAAGTATTGAAATTTTTTAATATCCAAATTCAATGTAAAATAGATTAAAATGAACTTAATTGGGATAAATGATAAAAATATTAAGTAATTAAACATTAAAAACTTTAAAATTTTAATGTTACACTATAATTTATTAAAAACCCACAATTTCAATTAGAATTTAATTTTTTTACTATTTATCTAAACAATAAAATAAATAGAAAAATAGCAAAAAATCAACGAATTTAAAATTTTATATACCACATTAAAAGAAAAACTTCATTTATTAAAAAATAATGTATAAATTTTATAAAAAAACTGCATTTAAAATAAGTGGGCCATTGAATGGAGATAAAACTACCCTTATACAAATATAGCTTTTAATTTATAAATATGGATTTATTTTTCTATAATTTTTATAAAAAACATATGATTAATTTGACACTTTATATTTAATATATTATATAAAATAATCATTAACATTACTCATGAATAGTATTTAATTTAAAAAATTAAGATAAAACATTATTCATGTAAATTATTTGTTTTTTAATAAGAACAATTCCTTTATATTTATTTACGTTTCATATTTATTTATAATTAATTGTTAACTAATGAAAATTATCATGTAAAACCTTATTACATTGGTACATTTCAAATCATAACACCATGATTCATATAACGTCAAATGATACAATAAATACGGTGAATATTTAATAGATTCATGATGTAATATATTAAAATTTTATAATATATGACTCCAAAAAGGAGAGGTGTATAACATTAAATATGTCCCAATGAATATTATTTGAGATGAATAACCCTTACCCAAGGTCTAATTAACTTTTATATAATCAATCCCCATTTAAAATAAATATAGTATTATTATAAATATATTTCATAACCATACTCATATTTACCATTGAATACATGATTTACTTATAACCTTTTATTAGTTGGTTATTAATACATCATTATTAAAACCATGTTTTTAAATTATAACTACATTATCTTAATGTTAATTTTTGTCACATAGTTTTGGTACATGATATTTCTCATGGTTACATCATATTTAGAATGTTGTTAATGATATCAACATCATATATATTCATTAAATCTCTCCTTATTACCATAGACGATAATATTAAATGAAAACATAGATCACATCACATAGTGGATATGGAAGTCCATGCATATGCCTGAGAAACATTATCATTTTCCTATGGATTAAATTTTATGAAGACATATATGATATTATAATTAAGGTATAATATGTATGTCATAAATATCATATATATTAATTAATTCAATATTTTTAACCAATAATACAATTTGGTGTTGAAAAAATGACGTACACCGCTACATAAAGATGATATGGAATAAATACACATGAGTGATGTTTCTGCTTCTTGTAGGATATAATATAGATATAAAAGACTTGTACCATAATTATAATAAAATCTGAGTATATATATATATATATATATATCATTTTAATTTTAATTTATTTATCTTTAAAACACTTTATGATAATATATAATAATAAATAGACATGAAGGAGTCAGTAAATACAATTACCTCTTATTTGATATACATCCCATAGATCTCTTATTTAGGGACCTATGGATGGTTTTTTGTAAGTGATATAACCTAATGAACATGACCATATATATTTAAAATTGAATATAACTATTTTTTGTTTTATTGTTGTTTCTCAAATTGGTGAGAAGAAATTTTTAATGGGGTGTCCTTCTATAAGTGAGGGGATTCAAAATATTGGAATTCTTAAACAATTCAATTAAGTTAATTTTCTTATAAATGGGTCCAAATTTATGTAATTCAATGATAATAATATAATGAGTCTAAATCCTCACAAATAACAAAAATTTTAAATTAATTTAAAAAAATTCACACTTTATCTTTTAGTTTTTAACTCTCATAAACTATTTTTACCATTTCCAAATAAATTATTGTTTTATATAAATTGAGTGTGATGAATTATATAATAAAAGAAAAAAACAAATATTCTGATCGTGGTGGGTATTTGAAAAAAAATCGAATTTATTGACTCAATATTAGATTTTCATTAATTTTAATGTAGTTAATATATCATTATTCATAATAATATTCCATTACTATCACTTTTTACACTATTCATATAATTTTAATTTAAATACATAAGGAAAATGTGGGAATTCAAATATATAACTTTAAAAAATATCTAAGACATAATATATATATATATATATATATATATATAATTTTTCTGTCACTATAACTCGAACTAAAAAATTTCTTTTAGTGTTTATAATATTATTTATTTTGTGTTATTATTAATTAAAAAACTAATATATTATAGGGGAATATGAATTTATGGTAAATATTTTATAATTAAAAATAAAAAAATAAAAAACTATGATAAAAATTATATTCATATTCAAAATACATTTTTTTAAAAGAAGCATGTGTTTTTTTATATGTGAAAATATTATAGATATTAAAAGCATGAAATTGAAATTTTTTACTTTATCATTCACTTAATGATTATAAATATCAAAAGAGAAATATTATTGCACCATGTATCCATATTTTCCAATATTTTATCAAGAAGGTAAATATATATAAATTAAAATTGGATAAATATAATTTTTTATAGTTATATTTAGTCCTTATCATATGTTTAAAATATTAATTACCTGATTTACCCTTACAATTATGTTAATTATTTACAAAGGTTACTATTTAGAAATTCCAAAAAATTAAGGGGAAATATTTACCACATTTGGACCCCACCTAATTCAAAACATGAAATCCTTTTTTTAAATATTCAAATTCTAAAAGTGTATGAAATTAATTTATGAATAAATTGAAAAAAAAATTGAAAAACTATTTGACATAAAAAATCATATTTATGTATAAATGGTTTTTAATAACGTATTCAACTGTATAATTTATCCATATGAACATAATAGTATTAATCATAAAAAATGAAGAAATAATTTTATAATAAAACCATTAAAATAAAAAATGATCTTTAAAATTTTTTGATCCAAATATATTTATTTCAATCAAAATTAGTAATTTTTAGTATTAAATTAAAAAACAGTATTTTCATGCAAATCCAAAAAATTCACTCAAGAGTAATTTTCTAATAATTACTTATAGAATATTTTTATTTTCAAAAATTTCAATATATAAATTTTTTACGAATTAATTTTAATGGTAACATTCAAAATGGAATATAGTACATTAGTTGGAGAAAATATATTTTTGAAGTATAAAAGTATTTCACTTAAAATTAAGTACATATTTATTATTAATAAACTTATTATATAAAACTCTTATAATTTATTTCATAATTTTGATAAAACTTTTAATACTGTAAAATTCATTTTCAATGTTATAATTCTAAATATATTATAATAATATTTCATCATTCTTTTAAGCTTAGTGTTTTGTGTCTTATACACTACCATACATAGTGTTCTATTAAAATCATATGGTGTAACATTCTCCTCTAAATAAATAAATTTGACCCAAAACAGTTTTATATTGGTCATAAAAATATCAATATTTGAAACTAACATTGTTGAATACCCACATCGTAAAATGGAATAGCAAATAAACTATTTGTAAAAGGAATGAGGGAAACATAAATATTACATTAAATATCATTTATTCTATTTATTAGATTATGTGAAAATTGATTTTCATATCAAATATGGACATGTAGGAGAAAAATTAAAACCAAAAACCAATATAAATTGATAGGGAATATGGTCATGATATTTTTAATAACTATAAAACCATAAATTAGTTACATGTTAAATGAGGATAAATTCTTCGAAAAATAAATGTAAAAGTATAAAACTTTTATTTCATTATTATTTCTTCGAATGTTGAGAAATTACATTACCATATATACTATTAACATAAACCAATATAGTTACATTACTAGTATAACATCACCCTTTAATCAATTGAAACTATAATCGTCTCTTTCACATCATAATAAGGAGTTTTCAATATGAATATTTCATAGCTGAAACACTAAAATAAAAATCTAATGGACCACATAGTAAGAAAAGAATAAAAATGAATTCCTCATGTATTTAGTAAAACCAATATTATTAAAAAAAATATAAGATAATATGAATAATCCTTTATATGAGGAAATACTACATAATCATCTAAATTTAAAAACATATTACACAATGTTTGACATAAATAATTTGATAAATAATAATCCCAAAAAATAATCAAAATATTAATTTCTAAGATTGAAAAAAAACATGTTATAATGATTTGATAATGTATTCATTGAAGATAAATTTATAATTTATCTCCAAATAAATATATTTACTTATTAACGAATCATACCAAAAATTGATATTTCATAGTTATATATTCTCTAAAATATAATAACGATTCACATAAATAACTGGAATCACCCTAATGCCACAAAAATCATATATAATTTAAAAATATTACCAAACCATTATTAATCAAATGAAATCACATCCTAGAAAAAAATATTCCCTTTATAATAATAAGATATTCTTCATAAAAAAAATAATTAAGTTTCTCTAAAATAACATTAATCACTTATTAACCAAATTATTTATCAATCTAATGGTTATCTATATAATAAAACATATGTTACAAAATTGTAACTACCCAAAATTACATCAATATCAATTACAATATTAACACTTAATGATATAAAAAAATTAATCTTTTTTCCACAAAATATAAAATCCCTATTCATAAAATAACCATTTCCCAAAAACATATACTAATATGAAGAGTTTTATTTTAATAAAAATCACTAAACACATCATTAATCATGTTAGAAACCCACCAAATAAAAAAATTAATTGTGTATATATGACATTGAAAAAATGATCAACACTAGACATATCAACCCAATACACTTTAGTATTATCCCATATCACTATGGCGTATCGTAGAATTCCATAGTTTATATTCCCTCATTCATCATAATGGTTCATTATGAAATTTTTTGTTAAAATTTGAATATCACATGTGTGTTTCAAACCAGTTCCATAGAAAGAGAAGACCCAACGTGCATCTGAATAATGGATGGTATAAATTCCGCTAAATATTTTGGAAGATATTACCATTAGATGCTTCTCAGTAGAAATCTTGTCTAATTATATTATCCATGTATTGATATATTTCTACTAAAACCACATATCCACTCAATTATCCAAACATTTAAATTTAATAATATACAAATACATATCTTTAATGTTTTTCTAAGGGTAATGTTCTATAATCTATTATTTTGTAAATATTTTTCATGTGGTTTATAATAACCTCCCTCTATTACCATCTACAAGGACCCCAAATCCATTAGATCATAGTAAATGGTCACCTTATTAAATTGGCACTAGATACATGTAATCACACATGGAAGGAATAGATATTTTAGTAGGCCTGGAAAATTAAATATACACGTGAATATCATCTTAAATTTGAAAAAAGTAAAAAACAATAACCTATAAATGAAAATTTTATGCTTCCTTGAACACATTATATTATTCCTTAATTATATGCTGGAGAAGGGAACAAATAATGATCAAATTAGTTTCACAATATTGTTTATTTATAATAGATGCTATGAGGGGAAAAAGTGTACTAATAAATATGGAACTCTAAAAAACGAAAAAAAACATTTAGTAACTAACATAAAAAGAATAATATTATAAAAATAGTTAATAAAAATCAAATGATTCTATAAAAATAATAAAATTATCTTGAAACATAATCATGGATATTGTTAAAAAAACAAATAAATTTATAAATACTTCCATAATTATGGAATGCATAATTCAAGTCATCAAAATTTTATTAATAAATATTTCTTCCAAGAATGTATAGACTATATGTAGGTATTCAAAATAAAACCAATTTAAAAATTATACACAAGCATTTTTTCTCATGAAAAATACTGATTCATATAGTGTCAATGCAGTTATAGGTCTCATTTATCATGAAATATGTCAAATTCATTCATCAAATTAATCAATAACATACACCATTTTAGGGGAACATAAAAAGTAAATTTCTAATTTTTTCAAAGTGAAAAATAGTGGTTGACTAATGTCTTCTTACTTTAGAAGCATCACATTTTATCTACATAACAATTCAAAACCACCTAAAAACTACTTCTTTATATTTTATTTTAAATTTTAAATAAATGACAATTTTTTTTGGTTATATTATATTATAAAAAATAAAATTCAATTCAATTGATAATTAAGATTACATGGTAAAAAAATGTTAGAATGAATGTGCTTGTCCTTTTAGATCTAGTTAAAGTGATCCAAAATTATAATTATTTTTTAAATTTATTTTGAAAAATCCAATTATGATATCTTATGCATGAATGGGATTTATTTTATTCATTTGGAGTGAAATATTTAACTGTTAAAGAAAACTACATTCCACCTCCTCCTATAATAAATGTTGATGGAACACATCCATCCTGATTATATCGAACCAAGCATAAAGTATGTGGATATACATCAATTTTTCCAAGCATATCATAATTAAAAAAAATAAGTGACCAAATACCATTTTAGTTTTGTGCCTTGTGAATCCAAGAACACGAAATACTAGTCTGTTGAATGATGTTCAATGTTTCCCACTACTATCTTCCATGTTATTATTAATACTAAAAACCATTCATTATAACCTAGGGAATTGAAGACATAAGAATTAGGTTAACTGTAGATTCTCAGTAAGGGAAAATATGAGAGACATGTAAACTTAATCATGACCATAAGGGTATTATAACATGGGTATGAAAATATAAGATCATAATATGTGTATCAATGATTATAAAATGGAATAATGGCATAATTATTGGATGTTCAAAATACTTTAATAATAAGTAAATAATGAAAAAAATCTCTGAAATAATAACATAGGAAAAAAAATATGATTTTTTTTTGTAGAAAAAGAGGTTTAAATATAATTTCCATAGTATTCATGGCATTATTGAAAAGTAATTATTAGATCAATAGGTTCATTTACCATACCATCATTGTAGTTGTGGTTTACACTCATCCCATATTATTCGTATAAGTTTAGTCCTCATATCATCATTATAGTCATTGATAATTCTCATGTCCATATTAGAAGTTAGCGTTCACTCCCAAGGCCATCCTGGTCTATCTAATGAGACAAAAATCGTTACCCAATAAATTATAAGGAGATCTAGGTCCCACATCTCTTAATGAAATCATACATACAGATTCCACAGGATCATAAACAATAATATGATAACTACCGAAATGAAATGGGTTTCATAAACATGTAATCATATAATAAGTTGTGGAAAACATATAACATTCATAATTATATCATAAAATTCATAAATAATTAATGGACTAAGTTTTCCAAACATATAAAATATGAAAGAGAGATGATTTTCATAAACATCATTTCATCAAAACATTGCCCATGAAAAAAAAACAGGTTTCATAAATATTATTCCATCTTAAATATATATACTTTATTAGAAGAACAAGAATGTTAGCTTTGAATTTTATTCCCACCACAAAATTATTTACATCATATATTATTATCCTATATGGAATACATTTTTGAGAGATCATGGTAAAATAATGCTTGAGGAGAATATCCTTTCTTCGTTGGAAGAGTTTCCTTTTTTTAAATGACATGAAATTTCAAAAGAATGCATTTTCATCGAAGATAAACATTTAATATTATAATGTATGATTCAAAGAATTAACGCTTTATGATGTTTGGAAATTACAATCATATCATATAAGTTAAAATACTATCTTCTCTTAATTTTGGTAAAAGGGTAAAAAAGTAACTATTTAGGAAAACAAAAAATATATATTATTTTGAAACCATTTAATAAAAAGTAATAAATGGGTAACAATACTATCATAGTTATTGTATAGTATAAAAAATATATTGGAAACATTTTTATGAAACATGGACATGGAAAATTAATATTATATAGCAAATACATACATATAAACATTCTCGATAAAATTGAGATTGTGAATTTACCCCTTAACTTAGGACTGGTTCCATTTATACATGTCAAAAACTCATGCATAGTGGTTTTAAAAATATTATTATCTTATACCTAAATTATAATATTATTGTTGATATCATATATGATTAATCTATGAATTTGTATTACTCGTTTATTAACAATTCATAGTTAATGCATCGTTTCTGCAAATAACGAATTCATTTTTCATATGTGTTTTGACATGTAATTATTGATCATATAACATTGATAATGAATTAATTATTTCCAAATTGTAAAAAAAATCTTTATGTATCATATATATTTATTATATAAATATATATAAAAGATATCTGTGTGAAAGGAATGACATTATTCATTGAGACGATATGTCATACGTATGTATGAACGTTGTTTCTGTTTTCATATCATAATGAATGGAATAAGATAAAAGAAATATATTTTTATATATTATTATATTAAAATTATAATTTAATATATTTAATATTTATTCATTATAAAAAAAATTAGATTCATTCTTGAAATGGTTAATGTCGATGACGCATCACAATGCGTCTTGGAGACGGTAGGCCATACATAAAAATTTATGACAATATCATTCAATTAATGGTAAAATGGTGTGAAATTATATGTTATTTTAATTATAAATAATATTTATTGTGTCATATTTTCTATTTACATCACTTATGTTTATAATTATATCCATCCATATAAATTAGTGATGAATAACAGAGTACGCCATGGTGTGGAGACGGTAAGTCTTACATACCCACAGGTGGTACTTTAATTTTCCATAGGGTGAATAAAAGTTATAATATCATTGTTCCATAATAATAATAATAAAATTTAAAAATATAGGTGATAATAGAGTTATTACTTTTTATTGGAATCAACACATGAAGAGGAATTATAAGATGAAACAATTCAGAAAGTGTCAAAAATGAGATTTTCTCTTCTATGATGATCTCCCTCTAGATATCCTCTTTGGGACACGCTAGATTTCCTTTTGAGAGGGTTAGAACCTATATAATGATACAGGGAAATATGATAAGGGATATGGGTAGGGTATGGTCAAGCATGAATTCCCAAAGTGGTGTGAGGAAGTGTGGGAGGAGGTTCCCTTTTATAATTGGGGTGAGGGGCACTTTTGGAAACCGTCAAAATATAAAAACAATATAAGGCTATTCTAGAGAAAAAAATATCCAAATAAGATAAAAATTAATGGGGTGTAAAATATTCAACTTTATAATACCTCCTCTGTTATTATTTATCATTTTTATTTTAAAAAATAATTTAATAACATATTAAATTAATAAAATATCATTATTTTTGACGTTGATACAATAAATAAAATTTGACTTCCATCATGTCATGAAAAATTGTAATTTTGATTCTAATTATTTCAAACATATATAATATATTATAAAGATCTAAAAAATCATTATAGACTTCAATTCACCCTATATATATATATCAATATTAATATTATTAAAATCATTTTTTTAATTAAATAAAAACAAATTAGCATTGGAGAAGCATATAAGGTAATTATATAATTTATAAAAATTATAAATAGATTAATATACTTAATATAATATCATAATGATCAATTAAGGCATTTATATTCGTTCATATCTTGATTTTTTCCTTATGTGTACACATAAAATATATTAAGTAAAAGAGAGTGATATTTTGCAATGACCCTTAGCTTTAAAAAATATGTATGTTGTTTTAATGTAATAGTTTCTTCTAGAAAACCCCAAATCAATATTAATTTTATAATATTTGGATTCATTTTACGAAATAATTTTTTGTCATGTTTTGGTTTTATTTTAAAGCTTATCACTTTAATTTACAATTAATCAATATATTTTAATTATAATTATGGTATCAAATGATTAAATATTTACAAGTTGTAAATTATTACTTATAGGGGTTTATTTTTTCCAAAATTGAAACATTATGAAATTTTATACCTTATCATAATCACTATTTTTCATTATTTTTATGTTTTTTAATTTATTTAATGAAATATTATTTTTTTAAAATATCAATTGAGACAATTTTGAAAATATTCCCCACTTTGTATTTATATAAAATCCAAAAATAAATATAATTTCTAATAATAAAATTTAAGTCACTCCTAAAATGTCATAGTCACCTATATAGTTCATGTAGCACATTAATAAAATAAAATTATATTATTTTTTATATTTTTAATATCGTTTATTAGATCCATTTATTAACAATTCAATTACCACGTCATCATTGTGTCACCATATAAGATTTGTATATTATCACATAAAATTGTAAATAAATTATGAGGATATAGATAAATTTTTTATATTTCAAATTAACGTTTACCTTCATGATAAACATATATTAAAAATGATATAGTTATCAAAAATATGAGTACAAAATATTTACTTATCATTAAATAAAATATAATAAATTTCATATTCGTACACAAGTGAATTAAAAAAGATAAATTTTTTTCCTAAGGATTATTGTTATCTAATCACACTTATACAATAAAATTATGACTATTTAGGGTAATTTAATAAATCTATAATATTAATTTTACATTTAATTATCCAATTCATCATTAACTGTAATAAATATAAAATTATTAAAGATACTATTAATTATATCAAAATTTATATTTATCCAATAAAAATCTAAATATAAATTCATATTACATATATTTATGTTCGTTTTTTAAAATTCGATTCTGAGAAGCTTCCAAATTAAGATTAACGCTAATACTGCCAACATCGTAACAAGTTGGGTAAAAAGAATGTTCAAATGTTCAATAACTATTTTTTTACATTATCAACGTAAAAATGATTCAAATAAACTAAATTGGATAAATATATTTATAATTCATATATTTTGACTTTAAAAATATATTTAAATTTTAATACTTTTTTGAACGAAAAATGATATTTTTTAACTACAATACTTTATTTTTGACTATTAATCAAAAAATGAATCTTCTCAAAAAAAATACTTAAAATTAAACCTATTTTAATTTTTACATTCCAAATTAAACAATTATTTTTATTTTATAAAAATAAATTTATAATAATGAAAAAAATTAATTTTATCATTGGTCACAGAAGTACAGAAAAATGACTCCAATTAAGAAATAGTTTTTATAAAGATATAAAAGATTTCCCAAAAATTTATTTTTCTTCATAAATATGATTTCTCTATGTGAATATATTTAAAAATTAGTAATTATTATTCATATTTATATTTTCAATGGCTAGGTTATAACTATCACATTTAAATAAATATAATTTTAATGTATTGTTTTGTGGGAACTCATTGTTGTGGGTAATGAAAAACATGTCGGTGTTGCAGGTAAAAAAATCATAACATGGTGTTTTGTATAACTTAGTCCAAATACATTGATTTTATATATTAATAACAAAACTATATCTAATCTATTATGATGTAAATAATAAAAAACGATTATGTTAATTCAAAAATATAATTCATAAAATCATGGGACAGTACATTCTGCCCTTTTGAAAAGGAATTTCTACCTTCAAATTAATCTAGCTTTTCAAAGGTTTAGTACATTAAATTATCATTCATAGAAACCAACATCATAAAAACGGTTTCTAAAAAATCCTTTTAAAATGTATAAGTTGTAAAATACCAGTTACCCTCATAAAACTATAACAAGGATTATACGTTTGAGAACATATGTGAAAAAATTGGCATGGATGAAATACACAAATAATCATAGACATTGATAAGGACCACTGATAAAAATATATTGGGTGATCCATAGAATGTTAAAAAAACATTAAACTAATTTAACATTAAATGGTTATTGAGATTATTATAATGATGATGAATTATAACCTTTTTACATCATGATCTTTATACTATGGTTAAATAAAATTCATAATTAAACAAGCTAACATGATTTCAGCAAAAATTTACCCCATTTTTTACCATGATAAATATTTACATAATATCTTATTAAAATAAATTATTTTTAATTTATCCCTCCCAAAGTGTTAGAACATCATGAGATCAATAAATTTAATAATATAAAATTCTTTCTATATTGACCGTAAAATTTTTTTGATCAAGTTATAAAATATGAATAAGTACACCTTAAGTGAGATAATACATTTTTATAACAAATGTAATCTAATGTTTAACATTATAATTACATAAATGGATATCATTACAATCCTTATCATTGATGAATATCCAAATCAATTAATACTGGTGAACTAAATTAGCTAAACATTTTTCTCTCATATATTTTAAGTTATTTACTAGTTGTCATATTCCAAGCATGTGGATACCTTCGTCAAGTATTCTAGAAACAAGGTAATAAAATAAATTCACATAAATAAATATTGAAAAAAGGATTTTTCCTTAGTATAAGGTTTATTTCATATATTACATTGTTACAAAATTTTGTAAACATCATCAATGATAGTATAACCCTTTGAAAAAACAATCATTTTTATGGTACTCATCACTACACTATTTAAATTATATAAATTGATCGTCCATTTTTACAATCTATAAAAAATTTCATCTACTTATTGAAGCCATTAAGTGTATCCTTAAAAATATTAAAATTCCTTTAAATAATTTATCTAAGTCATTATCACCATTCAAGATACCCTTTTCAGTCATCAATGCTAAACTTATACTTAAGATACATATATATTTCACAATTCATGTTATATAATCATTGAATTCCATGAAATATAAACTTTAATTGTCCAATGTTATTCTTAACCCAAAACTCAGTTTTCATCATCTTATTAACTCCAAGAATATGAAATACTAATCATGTAATAAGGATCCTCAACCCCAATCTTATATTGATTATTATTTTTAATGTAAACAATATTGTTAGGTAATTCTATACCATTTATATGTCCTTCAAAATACCTTTATAAATGGATGTATAACCAATATTCATATAAACATTATGATTCTCTTCAATAGTTTTACACATAGGGAATCAATTTACAATATTCCTTTACATTACACACATTAAAAATTCAATGTTAAAAATGTTCCATATAGTTCAAGCTATTAATTAAGACCAGAAAGAATAGTGTGAGAAACTATTATCAATGATTATAAACCAATAACCATGGGAAATTGCATATATTATTCCAATATATGACACCATAGATTTAATCCAATTTTATTCACTGTCATTACAAAAATTATAGTATTGTACACTATTGTTAGACTTATCATTAAAGATATCCCTTGAAATATCTTTAGAAATATCCCAATCGATTTAACTAAATTTTTCACATCCTTTTTTCATTTCATTTAGTAATCCACTGATCTGATACCAACTATACCGACCCAAGCTTATCAAAACATGATACTACATATTTTTTTTTTGAACATTTCATATATTATAAAAATAGAGTCCCAAAAACAATATTAGATTATTGAAATTGGAAACATGGAACCCAAACATCTAGTATGGAGAAGGATCATTAATTATTCCCACAAATATCTCACCCTTTAGCACTTCTACCTAAAATCATTCATTAAAACTTGGGGAAAAGATATGATAAGAAATTTTATGATCCTAGATTATATGCTAGGGTAGAAAAGGGATACATGTAAACCAGGTCTTCAGCATAAGGGTATGATAACAGGATAATTAAAATATAATAACTTAACTTTTTTATCAATGATCATAAACTGAAATCCTGGTATAAAGATTTTCGGTTCATAAGACATGAATCATAAGTAAATAAATAAAATAATCAATGAAATCATAAAATTATAATACTATATGAAATTTTTTTAGGGAAAATATACATATAATATGATTTCATAGTTGTCAAGTAATTTTTTCGAAGGTCATCTTAGTAGTATAGGATTATTATCCATTCAATCTTGATAGTCATGATTCACTCCCATTGTAATCCTAGTAGTATGAGTTCACTCCCCATATGATATTGGTAGTCATGATTAACTCTGATGTTCTTCTTAGTAGTCAAGGTTCACTCCCAAGTTCATCTTAGTCAATTTTTTGAGATATAAAGAATTATAAAATGAATTATAGAAAGATATAGGTCCCACCCCTCTCATAATGAAATCATACATACATGTGTCACAAGATCATAAAATTCATATCATAACCAATCAAATGGAATGGGTTTCAAAAACATATCATCATATCATAACCTATATAAATGATAAGAGTTTCATAATCATTTAAACAAATTCATAAATTGTGAAATGAAGCGCACTTCAAAACATATAAACCATGAATTCAATGAGGGTTTTAATAAATATTATTCCATAAAAACATTACCCATGAAAAATAATGATTTTTTATAATTATTATTCCATCATAAAGATATATCATACTTAGAAAGATTAAGAATTTTATTATTTAATCATATAACAATTAAAACATATATAAAATCATATAACATTAGCTTAGATGGTATCTTGTGAGAGATCACTTTAAAATGATTCTTGATAAAATATCATTTCCTTTTTAAAATGTTTTATTTTATTAAAATGGTTTTTAGTGAAAACATATTATTTAAATATAAAATATTAATATTGTAAAGAAATATGAAAATCATCATGTCTTTATGATGGTGGAGGATTCTATTCATTTTATATAATTTATGAAAATATTATTCTCAAAATTTTACTAGAAGATTTAAATGTACTTTATTTGAGAAATGATAGAGGATTATTGTCAACCCATTAATTTAAATTTCATACATGGGTAAAAATGAATTTAAAAATTATATAATACTATTAAAAATATTTTTCAAAAAATTATAAGAAATATGGACATGGAAGATAAATAGTCCCCCATATATAATTACATATAATCAATCCCAAATTAAATAAGATTGTGAATTTCACCCTTACAATAAGTCTTCTTCCCTCCATACATGTCCGAAACTCATGTATAGTGGTTTTAAAAATATTAATAACATATAAATGAAAATAATAATATTTACTTTATCATATATGAATCTTTTATAACATTGTATTACCCATTTATTATCAATTTAAAGGTAATGTAGTATTTCGGGTAATAACTGTTATGTTTATCATATGTGTTTTGACATAATATTCTCAATCCTATTTCATTGATCATGATATAATTACATAAAAAATTTAAAACATGATTTATATAAAAAATAGATTTTGTATATAAATATATATATATAATATATTTATGTAAAGGAATTCACCATTAAGAGATATGATAAGTCATACATATGGATGAACTCTTTTTCTGATTTCTGATTGTACGGAATGGAAGAATGTAAATGAAAAAAGTTTATGTATATATATATTTACATTAGAATTATTATGTAATATGTTTATTATATATTAATTATATAAATTTTTTTAATAATTCAATTAATTTCTAACGTGTATGATGTTCCTCATTACATCATGGAGACAAAAAGTTGTATGTACACTCAAGCGATGATATAATTCTCTTAATTGTATAAGGGTGCGAAATTTTATGTTATATTAATTATAAAGAATCCATTTAATGTAATATTTATTATTTATATCCATTATATAAATCATTATACCAACCCAAATAAAGTAGTGATGAAAAAAATATTGCACCACTGTGTGGAGACGTTAAGCCATGCATATGCATAGGTGGTGCATTGAATTTTCATAGGATTAATAAAAGGTGGAATATGGTTATTCCAAAATTGTTATTAAATATCAAAATATATGTGACAATATATATTTAAATTTATAATAGAATAAAATTTTGAATAATAATTATAGGATGATACAATTTTGAAAGAGATGTCAAGGATATTGCCTCTTCTTCGACGATCTCCCTCTAGATCTCCTGTTAGGAAAACTAGAGATGGCCTTTTGAGTAGACCATAACCTCAATAAAATTACTAGGGAAGTTTATAAGTTATTAGTGAATTTTTCGGTTAATATTAATGGTTAAAATCGGTCTGATAAAATGAGATATGAGGTGCCCTTTTATAATTGATATGAGGGACACTTTTGGAAATTCTCAAACTATTGAAATATAATAAGGCTATTATAGATCCATGAAAATAAAATTGAGATGTAAATTATTGGTTTTTAGCCTTTTTGATCAAATACTATCCACTTTTATATTATTTACCATATTATGGTTTTTTTTAAATAATTTAATAATATATTAATTCAATAAAATATCATTATTTTCATATTTGATACTATTCATTTAATTTGGCTATACATACATCAAGATAAAGTGGGAAATTGATAATAATGGATTTAAAAATATATAATATATCTTATAGATATATAAAATTTATTAGACAATTTATTTCATCAAAAATATATGACAATTATTATTATTAAAATCGATTTTTTATGTAAATTAAATAAATACTGTTTTAACATTGAAGAAGAACATAAATTTATTATATATATTCTAAAAATTAAAAATTATTTTCTATAATTAAAATAATTTCATTATGACCAAAATAGACATTTATATTCATTCATATATTTATTTCTCCCTATGCGAACACACAAATGATATTAAATACAAGAGAGTGATATATTGTAACTATCCTTAACTTCAAATAATATACAAGTTATTTTTGTGGAATAGTTTAATTAAAAACCCCAATTAAATATTATATTGATAATGGTAGAATCCTACTAATCCTACAATATTTTTAAATGTTTTAGTTTTACTTAAATCTTATCATTTGGATATCCCCTTAATTAATGTATTGTAATTATAATTGTGGTTATAAAATTTTAAATATTATGAAGTTATAAATTGTTAAATATATTAGTTAAATTGTCTATAAATGGATAATTTGTGAAATTTTACACATTTTTATAAAATCGTTATATTTTTTGATGATTTTTATGGTTTTTAATTAATCTAAAAAATAACATTTTTAGAATATAACATTAGTATAAATTTTGATGCTATTCATAACAATTTCGCTAAATAAAATTCAAACAACAATATAATTTCAATAAAAATAATTAAAGACACAGTTAACAAGTCAGAGTCACATATAAAAATCTTTAATCATCATTTTTAATTAAATTATATTTTTTTAATATTTTAATACCATTTACATGTTCCATTTATTAATTAAATAATTATTGAATCATAATTGTGTCACCATTTAGGTTAATTATTTTATAACAAACAATATAAATATATTATGATGATGTAAATAAAAAAATTACATTTAATATTAGTACTTATAGTCAAATTTATATTCTATATAACCCTATATTAAAAATGTTAAATTTATTAAAAATATGAGTACGACATTTTTACAAATCCATAAATAGAATATAATAAATTTTATATTCTTAAAAAAAATTACATACAACTAGAGAATTTCTTCCTAAGGTTAGTTTTAGTAAAATACCTCTTATCCAATATAATTTGGAGAAGTGTTAGGGTAATTTTATAATACTATACTACTATTTTTACATATAATTATCCAACTACACTTAATTATGGTAAATAAAATTTTTTATACTGTTACTATTCATACTATCAAAATATTAAGTTTATACTATTAGAAACTAAATATAACAATGATTACAACCATGTATTTCTATTTTATTAAATATAACTCAATGATGAAAATATATGTTTAACGTTAATACTACAGACGTGGCGAGAAGGCTGGTAAAAAGAACATTCAAAAGCACAATAAGTTTTTATATATAATTTAAATATTAAAATGATTCAAATGGAAGTCATCATATTAATATATTTATAATAGATCTATTGTGACTATAAAAATCAATTTAGTTTAAATTAACTAACTAAATGAAAACAGAAGTTCTTTAACTACAGTGTAGTATTTTTTACTAGTCAACAAACATATGAATATTCCCAGTTAAAACTATAAATTCACACTATATTAATTTTTAGATAATAAATTAAATAATTGTGTCAATTTTATCAAATTAAAATTCTATTTGTGTCTAAAAATAATTTTATTATTATCTATAAAAGGACATAAAAAGAAGTTCCTTTAAGAAAAAAGCATTTCTAAACATATAATGACCTTACAAAAAAATTTACATTTCATTGTAAATATTTTTCAATTATGTAATTTTATGAAAAAATAAGTTATTTCATTGCATATTACAATTTTAAATGTCTACATTAAAACTATCTCATTTAAATAATTATAATAGTAAAGGATTTCTTCACAGAAACTCAGTATTCCATTTAACACAAGCCAATTTTATGTTGCATATAGTGCCACATTAACATGGTGTAGTGAATAACAAAATCCAAACATAGTGGTTTTATATAATATTAAACATATATATTCAGTGTTACGTGAAGTGAAAATATCGAAACATCATAAATAGTTTTAAAAAATAATAATATAAAAAATCTTAGGGAGTTTTTTAGGGAGTAATAACTTCTCGTACATTGTTCTATTATATTCCATTTCATCCAATGTACATCTTATATCCATCATATAAATATATTCTGTCAAGAATCTTGGTAGAGAAATATTTAAATAATATCATAGTAATAGGTTTTCGTTTAGTTTCATGGTGGATGATCACCACACCCATTCACTTCATCCATGACCACCACAAACATACCTAAATCAATAATATTTTAAGCAGATAATTTTGAAAACCCAACCTACCTCCTGTAGGACAAGACTTCGATTATACCCTCATTTTAATGTAAATAAGTCTCAGTATTTAAAATGGTAAATATGAGAAGAAGAAGAAAAGTTAATAAAAATATAACAAATAGATCAAGAAAAATGATCCAATAAAATAATATATAAATAATATAGAATTATATAATAAGAATAATGAAATAAAAAAATATGTGGGTTTAAGAGTAGTATTGAGAGAGAGAGGATAAGTAAATTAAGATAAATTGATTGAAATATAAAAATACACTGTAAATAAAATATATGAAAAAAATAAGAGTAGAAAATAAATGTGAAGGAGAAGAAGAAGGATATAGATGAACACTATTAATTAAAATAGTAGAAATATTTCATGAATTATATATTTTTAAAGAAGTTAAATAAAAATAAGATAAATAATTAAAAATATATAAAAAAGAAAAGAAACATAAAACATTTCAAAAATATTCTTTGGTGGGTTCCCTTAGTGGTGAATACTTTCTTACAACAGCAACTCCTCAACTATTTGTATAGGACCTTTCCCTTAATACCTTCTCAGCAAAATCATTGTAAATATCTCTAATATTGTTCATCACATAATATGATATTTCTTAACCTCCATGAGACCCACATGTTTATTTTTAGAATCAGTGAAATAAATTTGGTTTTTAAAATTATTTCTTTTGAAGACCTGGCCTCTACGTTCCTGGTGTGCATCTGATTCTACTATTTATGTGGAGGATCTATGTGGGGAAAAAATTAAAGGAAGTGGCAGCTACCCAAACCCTTCATCCTTTATAGTTTCTAAATTAATCATCATGATCACGAGCATGACATTAGTCTTCTACAAAATGGCCTCACTAAGGTATTCTTGGGACCCATAGATGATCGAAGACGGTCAAGAGGCCTTAGAAGTAGATACTAGATTAAAATCATTATTCCATGTGGATGACATGGTGGTGTTCTGGTGATGAAGATGCAGCAGAAACATTGACATGATTATGTTTGACTAGAATGAGTCCTACACAATGAAAAAAAAGACAATGGTTTTATAAGTGTAATAATAACTACAACATTAGTTGTTACACATTATAATTGGAATGTCACGACCTGTCCCAGTTGGGCCCAAGCTGCAACTCCCCAAGCCCGCCTCTAATAGGCCAGGGGCCGGTGACTAGCACCGAGTAGGCATTTCATTAACAAGGGAATAATTTCCTATAAACCTCTACACATGCACACACTTCTCCAAGACCACAAAGCTGAAAAGTAAAAAATACTAAAAAATGGAAATGCATGCATACACTAAAATCCCAACCAACAAAGTTCAACAGGAAATTAAAGTACATTATGTATAAAACCCTGGTCCAAAAGTACAATCCCACCAAAAGAAAGTATGTAACAAAGTCCAACCTCTAAGGAAAGGAACTGGGATTGTGATCTGTAGTTGTAGGAACACACATATGCCCGCCTGATCTCACTGAGCACCATCCGGTCCTGGTCCACCTAGAATCGTGTCAAAGGCTCTCTCATCTTCACAAGACATGACACGTGTGGGAAAAGCCCGTGCAGGGGTGAGTATAAAAATTCCTAGTAGGACACCCCGAAACCACAAAAGAAATACAACAAGGGAAATACCACAAAGTAACGATACATTAAACTCCACATAGTATATGTCTACAGAACATATAACAAGGATATCCAGATATACTCATACACGATTGACTATTGCGAAACCAATACAAAGATCCAGCTCAAGGATTCCACTAAGCACGTAACATGGAGAACACACTCCTAGGTCTGAAAAGAGAGACAGGAAGTACTCGTTCTGGGAGAACACACTCAACAAGTACTTGAGAACATGATTATCAGAGGAGGATCACAACCAATAGCCATGGGGTGATTCCAACCACTTAGTCTAAACTAATCCATTAAGCATAGGATCGGCGCCTGGGTAATGTTGGTCACGTCGATACCAATAACTCTACCTAGGGTACCAGGAATGAATAGAGGATCTGGCTCTATGTCTCACATCGGGGATTCCAACAACCTTATTCGGTAATTCCTTTTTATGGGATCATACATTTGTATGTAGGGAATGATATTGGAAACCTTCAGGAGAAAGACCAAGGGGACGAACCCTATGGAAACTAGTCCAAGTCACAGAAGGAAACTGGCTCAATGCATGTAAAACAGGTTACCCAGCGTGTAGTATGGTTACACTCCATGTTCCTTGACCCCAGGTACTTCCTGTGTAATAGCCCGTGTCATCTGTCCAAGTTTTGTAAAACTCTACTAGACAGTGTATAGAAGTATCACACGCTGTGTTCACCGTCTCCAGGTACTGCTCGTGTAAACGGCCAGTGTTTGTAATCGAAGTCATGTAGGAAAGCATATACATGGTGTGTAAGTCAAAGCACATATCGTGTCCTGTCAACTGGGAAACACCCGTGTACCCTAGCTGTATGCCCGTACACAGTGTCCATCCGTGTTCCCTGGTTGTGTACCGGAATGCGGGGTATCCCTTGTTTATGGTCGGGTCTGGTCGAGGATGTGTATACACGTTGTGTCCTTGGCCGTGTACCCAAACCATGTCTGTGTACTCCCAGAGTACACGCCATGTGGTCCGCTGACGAACACACGTCGTGTAGCCCATACTACAAGCCGTGTAGTTGGGAAATTTCCAGAACGCCATCTTATTCCTCCATGCCTCGGTTGATCTTCCGGTTTCTGATTCTGCTATCTGTTTACTGGGAAACTCAAGACACGGGGTCGCCTCATCAACGTGATGCTGAATCTGTGGGTTTCATGCCTTTGATCAGCTCTGAAATCGGATTCTGGCCACCAGTGCAGAAATCGTTTTATGAACGATATCTTCCGATCTACATCGATCTGTCTGCTGAAACCGTCATCGCACCTCCGCAAGATAACTGCGGTGCCAATTCTTCAATTTTGGATCATTGCATCAAAGAAATAATGTTCAAAGATCTGTTGTTCATCACCCTGTGAAGAGCGCGAATAACACACGGAATAAAATGGGAAGAAAATCCAATTGAAACAAATTTTAGGAACGAACCTCCCCCATCGTTCGTCACGATGTTGATCCTCTCTCGTTAATAGACTTAAAAGGAGTGGAAATCAACAATAATAAATCAACGTGGATCAATTTCCCAAAATCCACGCAAAAGCCAATCCCGCAATTACAATCGATCTGCGGGCTAATCTGTTCTGGATTAGTCCGTGTCTGTCGTGGGAATCAAATATGGGGAAAATGAATCACAATGAGATCAAACACCCTACCTGGATCTGCGGCATTCATTGGCGATGATCCGGTCACCGCGTCGTCGTCACTGAATTGGGAGGTTTTCTCCAGAGCCTCTAGAGCCTCCAAGGGTTTCAGGGTTACGAGG
Source organism: Viscum album (assembly GCA_963277665.1). Taxonomy (NCBI): domain Eukaryota; kingdom Viridiplantae; phylum Streptophyta; class Magnoliopsida; order Santalales; family Viscaceae; genus Viscum; species Viscum album. The sequence goes on along the minus strand of OY728126.1, from coordinate 1,807,405,096 downwards.
CTGGTAACCATGGACCCCTGCATAAGCCTTAATTTAAAAGGACAAAAGATAAAGATTTTGGTGAAAAAACTATTTTTAATTAAATATTTCTAATAAATATTTTATTACATTTACGTCCAAAAACCATATTTCACCACCGGTTTGCGCCATCCGATGTTAGGTCTCTTCTAGGGTAAACCCATTTCTACGGATTTAATGGTTCCCTCAGATTTCCGATCCGAGCACCCGATCAGGATTTATTCCGATTTTTCAAGAAAACCCCACTTCTGCGTAAATTAAATTATTTAATTTAATTCCAACATTTGTTCCGGGCTCAACGGGCTTTGGAACTGCACACCATCTTGAATACTGGTCTCGAAATAAATTCCCACATAATATTAAAATAACACATGGGGAAACCTAATACATTACATCACACCCACCTTTGAGATTTTATCTCCCCATAAATCCAAAACAAAGGATACTGAAAAAGATGTGGGTGATACTCACGAATCTGAGCCTCCCACTCCGACGTTCTCTCCTAGAGATTCTCGTGCTACCACCGGACGCACACAAAGTGAATAGCTCTCCCATGAAGGATCTTCTTCGGCCAAACCTCGAACTCCATTGGGTACTCAGCAAAGGTCTCTTCATCATCGATGTCAAGCTCCCCCGAGTCGATAACGTGTGATGGATCCTGCATATACTTCTGCAGTTGCGACACATGGAAGACGTTGTGTACCTGGTCCATCTAAGGAGGTTGAGCCAAGAGGTACGCCACGTCGCCACCTCTACTCAGAATCTGAAAGCAGCCGATGAACCTCAGAGATAGCTTTCCGCCTCGGCCAAATCTCTGAAATCCCTATAATGGAGAGACCTGAAGGAACACGTGGTCTCCCTCATCAAACTCAAAGGGCCTCCGTCTTTTGTTGGCATAAGACTTATGCCAACTCTACGAAGTCTTCATTTACTCCTGGATGACCTGCACCTTCTCTATAGTAGCTCGCACCATCTTTGGGCCCATGATTGTTGACTCTCTTAGGTTAGTCCAGTAAAGTGGTGACTTGAAAGGTCGCACGTACAATGTCTCGAATGGTTCCATACCAATAGTGGAGTGAAAACTGTTGCTATAAGAAAATTCCCCCAGGGGTAGGTGATCCTCCCAGCTACGATCAAAGTCATGTATTCAAGCTCGTTGCATATCCTCCAGAACATGGATGGTATGTTCCGTCTGACCATCAATCTGAGGATGAAATGCTTTGCTCAAGCGTAACTGAGTCCCAAAAGCTTAATGTAATCCCTTCCATAACCAGGATGTGAAACAAGCATTACGATCTAGGGCGATCGTGGATGGAACTCCATGAAGTCGAACTATCTCAGGTTCGTAGAGGCGTCCCAATCTCTCTACCGAACTCTACTCCCGTATGGCTAGGAAGTGGGCCAACATGGTGATTCGATCAACGATTACCCAGATGGCATCGTGTCCCCTAGACATACATGGTAAACCCATCACGAAGTCCACAGATATTCCATACCACATCCACTCAGGCACCTCAAGGGGATGAGTCAAACCTTCTAGAACTTGGTGCTCAACCATTACTTACTAAAAATTAAGGTACTGATAAACAAACTATGCCACACTCTTCTTCATTCCTAGCCACCAGAACTGATGTCGTAGGTGTTGGTACATCTTTTCGACGCCGAGATGCACCGCCAAATGAGATGTATGGAACTCCCTCAGAACCTCCTCCCACAATGTCACTATTACTACTGTGCGCCCACTAAAAAGAACAACGTGCTCTCCACCTTTTGATTATCCATTAGCAGCATCACCTATAGATATCTGAGCATGTAGAGTCTCACAGATAGAATCCTCGTGATGTGATTCCTTGACTCTCTATATGACTGGAGGGGTAACAACCATCGATTGAAGGTAGGATCCATCATCTCTATCCATGAAGGATAAATGTAAATAGGAAAAATATCTCGTCTCCTCATCCAGCAACAACAAATTGGATTTCCTGCTGAGAGCATATGAAACAACATTCCCCTTCCTAGAAGTATAAACTATCTCAATGTCGAACTCCTGGAGATACTCAAGCCATCACCTCTGTCTCAAATTTAGATCTTTATGAGAAAAGTTATATCTGAGACTCTTGTGATCATAGTAAATGGTAAACTGCTCGCCCTTGAGGTTGTGCTGCCACATATCCAATGTGAAGACTACCGGTGACAACTCTAGATCATGGGTGGCGTAGTTCTTCTCGTGTGGTCTCAACTGTCATGATCCATAGGTAATCACCGCTTGCATCTGCATTAGGACACAACCAAGCCGAGTTTCATGATGCGTCTCAGAACACTATGTACTCGACACCCTCCTCCGGTAATCTCAAGAGTAAGTCCCTCATCAGACACTGTCTCAACTGCTGAAAATCCTACTGGCATATCTCGGTCTGTACCAAAGGCTTCCCCTTTCGGGTCAAAGCTATCATTGGTTCTGAAATCCAGGAGAAATCAAGAATTAATCTACGATAGTAGCCTACAAACCCAAGTAAACTCCGCACCTCTGTCGCACTCCAGGGTGGCTCCCCTGCTAACACTCCCTCTACCTTGGCAGGGTCCACTACTACACCATCTTCTAAGATAACGTGTCCTAAAAAGTGGACCTCCTGTATCGATAACTGACACTTTGAGAGTTTCCAATTCAACTAGTTCCCACGTAGTGTGTCCATAACCATCCATAGGTGCCTCACGTGATCCTCCTCGGACGTAGAGTACACAAGGATATCGTCGATGAATACCACTATGAACTGATCTAGATAGGGATGAAAGATCCAGTTCATGAGTCCCACAAACATTATAGTGGCATTCATCACGCCGAAGGGCACCACCAAGTACTCATTGTGACCATAGAGACATTTGAAAGTCGTCTTCGGTATATCCTCATCCTATACTCATAACTGGTGATAGTATGATCGTAGATCAACCTTAGAGAACCATCGTGCCCCTCTTAACTGGTCGAAGAGGTCATCGATTCTTAGTAGTGGATACCGGTTCTTCACGGTCACCTGATTCAGGCACTTGTAATCAACACACAGCCTCAAGCTCCCGTCTTCCTTTTTGGAAAACAACACTGGGACCTCCCAGGGTGAAACACTGGGTCTTAGAAATCCCTTCCTCTAAAATTCTCCATGTTACACCCTCACCTCAAGATGATCTGCAGGAGCCATCCGATATGGTGATGCTAATATCGTTGTCGTCGTAGGTGGCAACTCAATGCAGAAATCTATCTCTCGATGGGGAGGTGTTCTGAGGACATCCTACAGAAAGACGTCCTCATACTCAGCCAATACTACTGGAAACTGGAAACTCATAACATCTGTTGTTCCAATGGCTAGGCTAGCCAACTAATGTGACATCAGATGCGCCTTCCAATGCATGAGTCCATCCTGAGCTGCCTGGGTCTCTTATTCACCGACGAAGGAGAACCTCGTCCCATCACTACGGACACACCGTACCCTTCACCTAAAACAGTCAATCTGGGCATGAACTGGGGATATCCAATCCATACCAAGAATGACATCATAATGCCTCGACGCAACCACCATGAGGTTCCAGCCGAAAATCTCGTCTCCAAGTGTCAGGTCACACTATCTGATATTATCTGTGATATCTGAATCCTCTCTAGTCGGTGTTTATACGCATAAGGATTGAGTCAACAGCTCAATAGAAATCACAAGGTCTAGAACAAGATAAGAAACCATAAAAGAATGAATAGTACCGGTGTCTATCAGTACGGAAGCCAAATTAGTAAAGACATAGATTGTACCTCTAATCATTCTGGGAGTACCTTGGTCATAAGCCTCTAATTCCTGAAGTTATCCCTACCTCTTCCCACTAGCTCCCTGAGCCTGGGGTGGACCTCCAGGGGTGGTGGTGGAAAAAGGTCAAAATGATGACCACCACCAGCTTCTCTCCCAGCTCCTCTACCACATCCGCCTCCTTGAAGATCTGTCTCCTCCACAAGTTGCCTCTACCTCGGTGGTCCATCCACTACTCCCATGACAGTAGTACATCATGTTGTACAATCATGAGAGAGATGTCCCCCTCCATCACATGAGTAGCATCACCACTCTAGAGGATAGCATGATGCACCCTGTGAACCCTACACGGCAGATCCCCTTTCCTGGGACCTCCTATGAAAACATCTCCCATGCATGGGTCCCTGACGTCGGCTCCCTACTGCTGAGGTCTCCACTCCATCTCATTCACTGCTGACAAATGTCTGCTGTATCTGCTCTACCAAGAAGCTCTCAACCCCAAAAGACCGCTCGAGCACCCCAACATAAGTAGAAATTATCATAGGGATGATTTTAGCTCGGATGACTCTACGCAAGCCACACTCAATAGTCTAATCTCTAAAGTATTGATCCCTAACCATATCCATCAAGTACTATGAGAGGTCGGTAAACCTCAATGTATAGTCACCACCATCATGGTTCCCTGCTGGAGCTGAAGAAGCTCCTGTATACGTACTACTCTCAGGGTAACCAGTGAAAACTCATCCTTGAAGAGATTCTCAAACTCTGACCATGCAAGAGTCACCTTGTCGTGGGTCTGGATAACAAAACTCCACAATCACCCTGTAGAGCCCTGCAAAAAAGGGTCACTTCCAGGATCACCATCTTGTCTGCTGGTGTACTGACCAAACGGAAAACTATGGCCACTGCCTCAAGCCAGTCCTCTGCTACCTAAGGGTCAGGATCCCCTCAAAACCTAGGGGATCTCTGTCTCTGAAACTCGTGGAGTGAACTCAGCTTGCGCTCCTCCTCTACTGGTACAGTAGGCACTAAACGTTGCTCCATAGGTGGTGGAATAACTGGCATACCACCCGAAGGTAAAACTGGGGGATCTGCTCCCTGTATCAAAGCATCATCACTAAGGGGGTCATACTCGTGATAGAGCTGCTAGATCCTAGTGGGTGCACGTCGTAGAGGCATCCTGTAAAGAAACTATATGTTTCTCAATCAGTGAGTATATATGGATATCTGACTCAAGAAGGACATGGAAACTACAACCCATTCTTATATGATGCATGTACCATTATTTTCCCATGCAACTAGTGTTCTCATTTTTCGAGTCGAAAAGCAAGTTATCGGGGTCCTCGTGTATGGATAAACCGGCCGGCCGCACCAACACTGGGGTCCCTGGCCTGAAAAATGAACTCGAAACACTTAACATTGTTTCCAAAAATCAACTCACAGACTCTCGGTCGTAAGGTAGAACCGACCACATTTGATACCACTCTATCACGACCCGTCCCAGTGGGGCACGATCCACAACTCCCCAAGCCCACCTCTAATAGGCCAGGGGCTGGTGACTAGAACTGAGTAGGCATATCACTAACATGGGAGGCGTTTCCTATAAACCTGTACACATGCACACACATCTCCCTGCCCACAAATCTGAAATGTAAAAACTAGTAAATAGGGGAAATGCATGAATACACTAAAATCCCAACCAACAGAGTATGACAGGAAAGTAAAGTACAGTAAGTGTAAAACCCTGGGACAAAAGTACAATCCCACCAAAAAAAAGTCTTTATCAAAGTCCATCATATAAGGAATGGTATTGGGACTGTGATCTGTAGCCGTAGAAACAGACCTTGGCCCGCCTGATCTCACTGAGCACCGTCCGGTCCTGGTCCACCTAGAATCATGTCAATGGCTCGCTCGTCTGCACATGACATGACATGTGCGAGCAATGCACATGCAGTGGTGAGTATAAAAATACCCAGTAGGACACCCCGAAACCAAAAAAGAAATATAAAAAGGGAAATACTACAAAGATAAAATACATTCAGCTCCACATAATATATGTCTACAGAACATATAACAAAAATATCTAGATATAATCATACACAATCGACTATCGGAAAACCACCTCTAAGATCGATATCATGGATTCCACTAAGCACGTACCAAGGAGAACACACTCCTTTGTCTAAAGATAGAGACACGAAGTACTCATTTCTGGAGAGCACACTCCACAAGTACAGGAGAACATGATGCTCAGATAAGGATTGCAACCAATAGCCATGGGGTTATTCCAATAACTCAGTCTGAACATATCTGCTAAGCAGACGATCGGTGCCTGGGTATAGTTGGTCATGTAGATACTAATAAATCTACCTAGGGTAACAAGAATGAATAGAGGATCTGGCTCCAAGTCTCATAGAGGGGATTCCAACAACTCTATTCAAGAAGTCCTGCTGAAGGGATCATACTCTAGTATGTAGGAAATGATATCGGAAACCTTCAGGAGAAAGACCAAGGGGACGAACCCTAAGGAAACTAGTCCATGTCACATAAGGGAACTGGCTCAAGCCATGTAAAACAGGTTCAATGGCATGTAGTATGGTTACATGCCATGTCCTTGACCCTGGGTACTTCCCATGTAACGGCCCCTGTCATCCTTCATAACTGTGTAAAACTCAACTACATGGCATGTAGAAGTATCACACTTTGTGTTCACTGACTCTAGGTACTGCCCGTGTAAACGACCCGTGTCTAGAATCGAAGTCTTGTAGGAAAGCCTATATACTGCGTGTAAGTAAAAGCACAGACCGTGTCCTGTCAACTGGGAAATACTAGTGTACCCTGGCTGTATGCCCATACACGGTGTCCATCTATGTCGCCTACCCGTGTACCTGGACATGGGGTATCCCGTGTATCTAGCCAGGTCTGTCCAGGGAAGGGTATACATGTCGTGTCCTTGGTCGTGTACCCAACTCATGTACGTGTACTCCCGGAGTACATGCCAGGTGGTGTGCTGCCAAACACATGCCTTGTAGCCCATACTACATGCCGTGTAGTCGGGAAATTTCCAGAACGCCGTATTCTTCCTCCGTGCCTCAGCCGATCTTCCGGTTCTCGATTCTGCTGTCTGTTTGCAGCAAAACTCAAGGTGCTCGGTCACCTCGTCATCATGATGCTAAATCCGTGGGTTTTGGGCCTTCGATAGTCTCCGAAATCCAATTCTGACCACCCATATGGAAATCGTTCGAAGAACGATATCTTCCAATCCGCTTTGATCAGTCTTCTAAAACTATTGTCACACCTACACAAGATCACTGCGGTGTCGATTCTTCAATTTGGGATCATTGTGTCGTAGGGCAAATTCACAATGATACATTTTTCATTTTCCCTCGAAGAACACGAAGAACGCTCGAACGAAAATGTGAATAAAATCCAATTGAAACAAATTTGAGGAACAGACCTCCACCGTCATTCGTCGCGGCATTGATCTGCTCCCGTTAATGGGCTTAAATGGAGTGAAAATCAATAATAATAAATCAACATATATCAATTTCCCAAAATCACCACAAAACCCATACTACAATTATGATCGATCCGCGTGTTATTCTGTTTGTGGATTAGTCTGCGTCTATCGTAGGAATCAATAACGGGGAAAAGTAATCACAAAGAGAACAAACTCCCTACATGGATATGCGGCATTCGTTGGAGAAGATCTGATCATCGTTTCGTCGTCGCTGCATCAGGATGTTTTCACCAAAGCCTCTAGAGCCTCTAAGGTTTTTAGGGTTACGAGGTTTGTAACCCTGGACCTAGGCGTAATCATTTATTTAAAAGGGAAAAAATAAATATTTCACTACAGCAATGATTTTTAATAAAATATTTTTAGTAAATATTTTGTTACGGTTATGTCCAAAAATTAAATTTGACCACCGGTCTGTGCCAGCCGATGTTAGGTCTCTTCTAGGGTAAACCTGCTGCTCCGGACACAACTATGTGCTCAGATTTTTGATCTGATCATTAGATCATATGTTATTCCGATTTTTCAAGAAAACCCCATGCGCATGCGCATGCGCATGTAAATTAAATTATTTAATTTAATTCAAACATTTGTTCCGGGCTCACCGGGCCTCGGAACTGCACATTGATTTGATGACTTGTCTCGAAATAAATTCCCGCATAATATTAAAACAACACATGGAGAAATATGAGACATTACATGGAATGTGGATGGGTGATGTATTATTAAACAACTCATGAATTATTTTTTTCATAAACCAGCAACATGGTGTGAAGCTGGATAATAATGCACGCATGTAAATGGTATGAGCCTTTCTACTCAGTCTTCCTAGGCTATTGTCTATCCCACTCAATATGTACCTCCAACATCCCGCACTTCCATAGTGGCCCACGTAGGCTCCGAATATTATTCATTGATGGCCGACCCTTCATAGGGTTGGATATTTTTATTTTAACCTTTACTTGAGGGCCTTCTACACTTGGAAAGTATTTTTAATATAAATTCAACTTAACAAAACATTTTACAATTCAGTTTAATATTAAAATAAAAAAAATTTAAAATTATAAAAACACAATGAATTTTAAATAATTTTAAATTCACATCAAAAATTCCTCATACTAATATTAAACATTGAAATACATGAGTATTATTATTTAAAATCCTTAAAAAGAGGCATTTTTTAAAAAATATGCATGAAATATGAGTGTTTAAAATACCCCCAAACATAAAATGTGCTTTTCCCCCAGTATAAAATATCATCATTGAAAATTAGAGGGATCAAATTTTTCTATTATTCAAATATAAATGCCATGAAATAAAATAATTACAAATGTTAAATAAATATTTCATAAATAATATAAAATTTCAATTTAATTTCTTAATATTCAATGAAGCAATAAATTCCATTATTTTAATATTTCACATTAAAAATGGTGTATTTGTCTTTATTTTTATCAAGGATATTATATTATTGTTATTAAACATTACAGGTTATGATTTAACTCACTTTTAAATCATTTCTCTCATAACAAATGATTCAAATTTAAGAAGTGTTAGGATCATATTATGAGAAAATTCACTTATCTATACAAATGTAAATGAACTAACATTATACACCTTGTAAAGATGAATGAAAAATGAAATTATCAGGGATTTTGAATAATTATTCATGTGACTCAGAGCCATATAGTTGGTTAAAATTTATTTTCTAAAAATTAGTTCTCATAGAGGAGGGTTATCTTCTTAATGTGTAGAGATCGATATTAAATGTAAATGTTTAATGGAATCATCTCCATGAAACATACAACTACTACATTATTAAAACTCATGGTAATTCTTATGATCAATATATGCATAATGAAATATGTATGCACCTTCTTGAATTTTATTTATTTTATTGACATTTTATTCTTTTTCAAACAACCTTTGTTTAATTTTTTTATTACCTTTCCCAAATTCTTGTGTGAAATAAAGCTCAAATCCACAACCAAAAACCATATGATAAAAATAACAATCTTATAAATAGTGATTTTTTATTCTTCTAAGCCACAACCCATTCTCATATTTTTATCATGAGTGGGAAACAATATAACATCATTTTATGAATCAGAAACATTTCATAACACCAATATTGACACCCCCCACTCTTTTTATACAATGTACTTCATCCCTATTACCATGAATCCAATCATTCCCACAAATCAACATAAAAATATAATAATAATATAAAGAGTACGGTAGGAATGATTAAAAACATATGGAAATACAGTTCATCTATAACAAGTTCATTCTAGGTCACCATATGATATATATGGATTAAAGAAATGAATTGACAAGGAAAAGGGATTAATAAAAATATTTCATAATTATTTAAAATTATTATATAGTAATTAGCTTTGGTATGTTTCAAGGAATGTTTTGGTTGGTGGAATATCCAATAATCACTCAAGAATTATGATGAAGAAAAATTTTAGATGTACTTGTTCTAGAAATCTAGTAAGGAACTAACATATGATATTGAAATATAATTCATGGCATAGCTAATAATTAGAAATACATTCAAATGAATTTCAATGATTTAAGGCATGAGAAGTCGTAAATTAAATTTCATTTACATGAATCAGCTAATACCCCCAAATCATTTTCCCTTATGTCATTATCCAAGATTCACCACAATAATTCAATTAAAAATTTCACTCATTCAATCTCAATAAATTGTAATTTATAGAAATGGAATAATTATTTCCTATGAAACTCATGTCTCCCAGACAATTCATGTAAATCCAATATTCAAATATAAACATTATATAATAAATTTTATTATCAAATCAAGAACTGAATAAAATGAAATAACATTTAAAAGATAAAAATATAAGTGAAATTCATAATTAAATGAAACTTTAGTCATATTTTCCATCATTTTTTGGGAGATACCATATTCCATCATGTTCCTACAAATTTAAATTAATCAATGAATCAGATGATTCATGTAAATAACGCTGAATAAAATTTAGTGAGTTGGTATTCAAGATAAACAAGTCCTATGAATGAAAATAAAATCCATGAAATAAAGTAGAAAGATTACACTTCAAATGATCCCCCATGTGAGGCCTGTATTTTTACTGCTTCCATAGGACACTACTAGTGGTCATCCATTGTTTGATAGTGGGTTGATATTCATTGATTTTAACCTGCTCATGTTGCTTTTCCCAGATTCCACTTCTTCCATATTTTTGAGGAATAATCATTGGAAAGAGTATACCAGATTAATCCCATTCTTAATTAGGTAGAGATTTCATGGTGAGGGTAGGATGATGTATGGATAATCCTTTTTCATTGTTTTTACCTTTTGAACATTCTTCTTTTACTTATCTATTTTATGTCTAATTTGGGCTGCATAGATTTAATGATCAATGGGAAAGTAAGAATGTAATTTTACTTGATCAAAAATTAAATTTAAAAATTTTCCCCCTTTAAATATGAGAATATTAATTCTTAATTTCTATAGTCTCATTCACTTGGAATTCTCCATGGGATTCCTCGAATTCGCATTAATCAATATCAGGGTGCTCTTTATATCCCTCAATATATACAGGTTCTGATTCATTATCTTACTCAATGGAAAAAATATGTATTTACAAAATCATAAAATTCAATGAAATTAGAAGTGATATGTAAATTATATTGATTTTAATCCAAAAGGAAATATTTTATAATAAGACCATTCCCTAGAGTTTTTTCTAGTTAAATCAATTATTTTGTACAAAGTGCCTCTTGAAGATTAATATTAGTTATCAAAAGAGGGTATTCAATGTCCTCCGTATTTTCATAAAATTCCACCACATTTTTGGATTCATCCTCTTCTATGTCTAGAGAGATATGTAATTATTATGGAAAATCTTTTTTTATGAAATTAAGAGATGATGTTGTAATAATAAATAAGTCCAAAAGTCATCAAGATATTTTTTATCTCCCATAACCCTATACTAGAGCTCCTAATGTTCTTTCTCAAGTTCAGGTTATTCCATTAATGCATTAACATATTCAATTAATCTATCAATTTCTATCAGAAGACTTTATATGTATTTAAATATTTATTTCTCATTGAATTTTTCAAAATATTTATCTACTTCATGTTTCTTATAGAACTATGAGTAGTCATTCCACAGATATTTATATGGTATGTTATGATAAATCATGGAATAATTATTTTTTATGGTGTTAGTTTCTTAAATCAAATAATATGATCAGAAATTATAAAATAGATATCATAAATAAAATACTGATTGTATCCCCAAAAACGTGCCAGTTTCGATGCATTCCAATTGAGGTACATGGAAAAAGAAAATTTATAATTGTATCCATCTATAACACAATGGTTCACTAGGGTTAGCTCACTTGATGAGCTTTATAGTTTTCCAACTTACTTATTATAACTCTCCTAAAACATAATTTTTTTAAAATTTGATGAGAAAAAAATATTTTTGTTCTCTTAATTATTCATTCAATTTTTTAATAAAATGAAATTATAAGTTACCATGAAATTAAAAAAATTAAAATAAAAAGAAAGAATATGGATTTTATGGGTTGGTTAACGGGTTTCACAATTCTTATTTTTTTGTTTATTTTTAATTTAATAATTCAATTATGAGATTAAATGCATGATTTTCTATTATTTTATTCATTGGGTGAGAAATATTGATTTCTAAATTAAAATTAATTTCACATACTCATGTAATGAAGGATGATGGCACACCTCAATCGAGAGTGTGACCACATCTTGGACCCTACACCACCAGATGTAGTTTAATCCACTAAATGGTTACAATCAATCATATAAAGAAAATATGTTCAATAGAAGGGAGGTAAAAAAAATTAAAATAAACATTAATAATGAGTTTGGGTATAGGGTCATGGTGGATTATTTCCATACTCCTGCACGTCATCTTGACTCCCCATAAAATGAAATATAAAATTAAGAATTTACATTCAAGATTTTTAAAAACCCCATACAACCACTAGGAAAAACTATAGGTTAACCTCTCATTGTCAAGGGTAAGAGGGAACAATTCTAGGACTGAGAAATAAGTGATGAATATGAAATTATAATTTAAAATAAAATTTAAAACGAAAAATGTATAGGATATTAAATAATAGTGTAAAAATAGAACTAGAGAAGAATAAAAAAATAAAATATAAGTGAGAAGAAGAAGAGTGAGGGAGAGAGAGAAGTTATAAATTAAAATAAAATAAAATAATTATACAAAATTTACTGTGATAAAAATATAAGAAGGAAAATGAAGATCAGATAGTGAGGAATGAGGTGAATGATAAAATTATGAAAAAGAATCAAAAATAATAATTAAAATAAAATAAATAATGCATGAATTAAATTTGAGAAATTAGGTAAAATAAAAAATAAATAAATAATAAAAGTGAAATAATAATTAAAAAAACATAATCTAGTAGAAGAAGATCCATTTGGGGAATTCTTCTATAGTCTAGTCTTTCTTGTAGTTGATACTCCTATTATATTTATAGAAGACGATTTCTTTTAGACATCCTCATTAAAATCTTGGTAAATAACTATTATATTGATTCATTTTTTAGTATGAAATTTCTAATATCATATGAGACCTTCCTGTTTCATTTGAGAAACAGTCTAATAAATTGGTTGTTCATCCCCTCATTGGGTGTGGATAGGGCCTCAACATGCATTATGTGCATGGGGTCCATTGATTGATATGGATGATCCGCATTGTGAGGATGTTAAAGGAAGTGGTGGATTCCTAAACCTTCTAGACATGATAGAAACTAGACTAAGAATTTTGATGGCCTAAAATTAATTATATCTCCATATAATGGGATTATAGTGGTAATCCTAGGCATTGAAGGTGATTCAACGCCGTATCGGGACCTCAATAGTGGGTACCAGCTTGAACCCGAGACGCCTAGCTGTGGACACATGGGTTCTCTTGTGATGTAGAGGATGTAATGGAAGTGTGGAGTGGTGAAAAATGACATCATTAGAAGCACAATTATGTCTGATTGGGAATGTGTGTAGGTGAGGAAAAACTATGAAATTTTTATGAGTGGAATAGTAACTATATCATTTACTATCACACATTAGAATTTGAACATGGCTAGATAATGATTTTTAATTAGATCATAGATCCAACTAATTATAATTTCACACTATTGTGGGAAACTAGATAAACATGCACTCGTGTAAATGTGTTAAGCCACACCTCTCATTCCATGTGGTCTTCAGTCCATTCCGTAACAGTTTTACCTCCTATGATTAGCGATTCCTCACAGGTCCATGTGTGCTCTAGTGACATCCTGCCTAAGTAGACAAGACTTATATAGGATTGATATATGGATATGGGCCCTCAGTTGAGAGCCTCCATGTTTTGGAACACATTTTTTCCCTTAAATTAATTTTAAAATAACTATGTAATATTGATATGAATATTATAATAAATAAAAATTTTCAAATTCAAAATAATTTTATTCCTTTTATATGATTTTAATTCCACATTAAAATTTATCCATACTATGTAAAACATTAAAATATATGGTTATTACTTGTTAATATGCTTTAAAAATTATTAAATTATGTTTAAGAATATAAATAAAACATGAGAGTGTCAATTCACTATACAACATAATCAATATGACAAAAAATAAATAACATTTTGTATTAGAGTAACATGAATGCTACATTTCAGTAATTCCTACAAAGAAACATGACATATTACATCTATAATTTTATGTTGTATTTTATATTTGGAGTTTATCATAAGTAAATCATACTATAAAACGAATACTGATAACATATATTACAATACATTTATGAGATAACTGGATAATTTATAGATGAAAATACACATTTTCAATTAAAAATCAAATATTTATATTATAAAAATTTCATAAATATTAATGAAAACCTGTTATTATAAAACATCTTTTTGAACTAGTAATTGATTCATTAAAATATTGAGTGGTCATGATGGCGAGAAGTTTTCTCTATTGTGTAAAACATAAAAAATATTCTTTGACACTTTTATAAGAATATTTAAAAAGTACCATGATTGGAAAATGACATGGTGGTTCATTTCAAATCATTTTCAAAATGTAACAAATTGGTAAAAATATCATTTGTAAATAATTTCATAATATTATAAATATTCGTTAAAACATTTTATTTAAAATTCGGATTTGGAAGAAAAATATTCCCAACTAAGAAGATAAACATTGTTAGTTTTCCATAAAAATTTTATTTCTATATCTGGAATTCATAAAGATGAAAATTTATTTAGAAATTAAATTTAATGAAAAAAATATATTATAATTGAATATATATTATTTATTATAAAATGATCATAAAATTATACAATTGGAGATTTTAATATAAACATTCATGAATATTGGTTACATTTTCAATTAATTTATTACCTCTAGGGTAATAATTGAATCAAAACCCATGACACAAAAAAAAAATTAAAAAAAAAATAAACGTAATGTAATGTTATTTTTGATATAATAAATCCATGGTTCAGTAGATACACCTCATAAAAGATGATATGTTGATAATGCAATACATATCCCAATGAAGACAATTTGATATGAAGAACCCTTACCTCAGGTTTGGATTCCATCATATATCATTGATCCTGTTTTACAATTAATACAAATATCTTATAGATATATTTTATAACCATACTCATATATATCATATCATATGATTTTCACTTATAATAATTAATTACTCATTTATTAATAATTCAATAACCAAATCACTATATTGGGTGATAACTACATCATATTTCATGTATGTTTTTTTCATTAATTTTATTCCTTGTATAGTTATCATGAAATCATATAAATAGAGATAATTAGGATATAATTTTCAAGTATATTTATTAAATATATCCATTTTAACGTTAATGTGATGTGTAGAAGAAAAAGGATCAAATCACTTCATAGAGGTAGCACTCTACATGTATACCCGAGTAAAATTATCATTTTCCAATAAACATGAAGGTAATAAGGTAAATAAGAACTTATAATTAAATATAAATATTCATTTCAAAATTAATATATACATACATTAGTTACATAATTAAAATCATCTTAGTAAAATGGTGTTTAAATACATATTACACCACAACATGGAGATGGTATTTCGTATGTAAACATTAGCAATATTTTCACTTTTCATAGGATTGAAATGTAATGGAAAATGGTCACATATGAATAATAATAACAAAATGTTAGTATATTTATCACACTTGACATATTATTTTTTGTATGTATAAAAAAATAAGATAATGTATAAGAATAACTAAATATGAACTAGTTAGTAATGATAATTATCTCCCCTTTAGTAGACATCCTTTAGTTATTCTCTTAAGGGGATTAGGGATGGTCTTCTGTATTGGAAAAACCCATTATATATTTTATAGTAATGTTGAGTACAGAATTTTTTGGTGGTTTTTTTATCATAGTGGTACATTGTGGTGTAAATAAAATATATATGGGGTATCCTCTTATAAGTTAGGGGAGGGGAATTCCTGGAATTTCCTTATGTATTAAATTAATATAAATCATTTTTATTAATAATGTCTCAATGTTTAAATTAGTGGAATATATGATAAGGATGATTCCAAAACATCCAAAAAAACGTTTGGATATATTATGGAAAGATTTTCAACATATTTTTAGTGTTAACCCCTGTTATGCCTTTTGAAAATTCCCACAATATTAAGGTTTTCTATCATTAAAGGTCATGAATGATACCATAAAATGGAAAATTATCCATAAGTGGACCATGATTGATATTTTTTACCATATAAAAATAATTTGGACACTTTTTTGAATATTTCTAATTATATATCATTTAAAAAATAATATGTTATGAAATATCATTTATATATTTTTTGATAGTATTATTTTTACATCACATTAAATACAAAAATAAATATAGTGAAATTGAATATGAACATTTAAAAAATATATAATATTTCATATTTATCAATAATGTTTTTAGGTAATTATTAATCACTCAAAAAATGATTCTATTACTGTTCAAAAAATATATATTTTCTTAATATATTAATTGAATAAATACTATATCAGCATTTAGTAACTATTTAGAGTTAATATATATAATATAAAAATTATAAAAATATTACAAGATAAAAAATTTAAATCAACTATAATATAACATTTTAGAACAAAACATTTGTTGTATTTACCCCGATATTCAAATATTTTTAATATTAAAAGAAAGTATGTGACATTTTTAGTTTATCTTATACTAAAATATAAAAAATGTAAAAATCAATGAAATATTGTAAAAATTAGACATGTATTCAAAAATTAGATTGAATGGTTAAAATAATGTAATCCCATTAGACCAACTCACTAATGGCTTTGAAAATATGGGAGCCTCTGGTGATACTTGTATTTATCATTATAGTATACCCTGTAAACTACTTCCCATCCTCCAAATAGATAATTATACAATTCATTTATTTCAAATCTTGTAACTCTATTACATTTTTCATTATATGAACCTGTACTTCTTGCTTTTCTAAAAAAATATTAGGGTCATATTTATTCCTTATCATATAATTATTAACCATAATGACCTGATTTTCGATTACTATGGTGACAATTATTTAACATGTTTACCATTCATTACGTCCAAAAGTAAAATATAAATATTTAGAAAATTTTGAAATCTTGATTCCAATTATGGAATTCATTTTTTAGATTCAATATACATAAGTGGAAAAAATAAATTTATCATAAATACAAAAAATTCAAAAAACTAGTTATATGAAAAATACCTTTTATGCCTGAAAATTATTTTATACATTATTTAAACATAAAATTGAATCAGATGAACATTATGGTATTTTCAATGATAATGGTTATTTTTCACTATTTATTAGAAAACCTATATTTTTAGAGAAATCAAAAAAAATTCAAACTAAAGTAATTTTGAAATTATTATTTCAAAAATGTTGTTAAATTTATGAAATATTAATTATAAATGTTGCAGGGATTTAACATAATTAACATACAGTAAATTAAAAAGAATAAAATTTTTGGAGGAAGTTTATTTTTGTTGTTTGAAATGACTGAACTAGAAATTAAAAACACATTAATTATAAATTATTAAATTAAATTAATAAATTATACATGATTAAATTTTTTAACCGATTCATACCCAGCTATTCAATAACTAAGATATAATGTTAATATTTAATAATATTATTATCTACGTCGTTTAAGGTCAGTGTTGCATGTTGTATACACTATCAAAAAAAGTAATTTTTAAAAAATCACTAAGTGTTACACAGTCTATAAAATGAACCGCATTTGTTATACATATTAATTATTTTGGGAGTTATATTATTACACATAAATAAAAAATACATTGAACTTATGATCCTTGAATTAATAACAAATTAAATAAACATAATAAAACACAAATTTTCTGGAGGAAAAAAAACTAGTACAGTTATTAGGACGATAAATATACCAACGACATATTTCCCAAAAACTCAGTGTATCTTATGGATCATCAAGATGAAAGTTAGATTTACACTCACCCAAAACATTCCGCTTTATCACCACATTTGTAACACAAGTCTATGAAGACATCCAAAAATTTAGACGAATAATGGAAATAGTAAAATTTTCTTTGGTTGGTAATTTTCAACAATCCATCCAAGATTACCCAACTATACATAACCTAAAAAGCACTTTCCTTGTCCATAATAGTGATTTAGATATCCATGGGTTAAATTCTAGTAAGTATGAATCAAAAACAACCAATTGGTAATTATTTAGCTAAAAACTGTAGCGATATATAATTATATCAAGGAAAATTCGATTGTTATAATTATTTAATATAGAATAAAACTCATACATCACAAAGATATCCTAATAATGAAATTATTTTCAGAAATTAATAATTATACATTATATATTTAAAATTATTAGAACATATATCTATAGAATAATGTAACACCACATGTTTCCACGATACGCTTCTTTTTGAATAAAACAATAGTGTGCGATGTACGCAACATCGAGATATAGTGCACCACAACATATTAAACTAGCTATTTAGAAAGTGGTAAATAATAGTAATAACCAATCATTGAGTTTTATATATATCCCATTTTATTTTCATATTCATATTTTCTGTTTCTTAGACATTATATAAGGACAAATTCAAATTTTTAGATAGAATATGTATTTTCTTAAAAATGTTTTTTTTCAGCCATTTAATGGAGAACCCTTTTTAAATAAAATATCCGACACCTTTATTTAATAAATTGGATTAAATTAAATTAATATTTAGAATAAGGATAGAAATGTTTATTTTGGATAAATTTTTGGTGTTTTTCCGACAATGTTTATATTTTGATGAATAGTGAAAGACACTAAATATTAATTGAAAGCATCTTTTTTAATAAAAAAAATTTATAGAATGAAATTTTACATTTGAATGGTTTTTAATTATTATGTGATTATATTTTTATCATTTTATTCACATTAATTCATTAGAAGTAATTTCACTTTTAAACAAGACATAAACACATATCAATCTTTTGATACTTTTTAATTCTCAAAAACCAGCTTTTCTGGTATTTACAATGGGAATTAATTTTAAATTAATTAAAGGAACTTATATGTATTGAATTTGGTTAAATAGACATCATTTTGTTTATTTGTAATATCAAAATTATCTTAGGGTTAATTTTTGGTAATTTTATGAGAAATTTCAATTTTTGATGAATAGTGAAAAACACTGCATTATTGTTTAAAAACTGACTTTTTATTTAAATAATTATTTTAATTATTTATATATATTTCATTTAAAAATATATACATAATATATATATTAGTTTATTTTAATTCATTGTAGTCATTTTATAATAAAATTAGATGTATAAAATATTATTGAAATTATTTAACTTCTTTTACCAACCTTCTAGGAATATTAGAAAATTTGCATGAAACATAATTTAACCACTTATGTGAATGGAATTTCAAAAATATTAGTGACATGGTTTACATCATTATGTAAAATTTGATTCAATAAAATAAAAAGAAGTTTTTGGTGAATAGTAACTTTTGAATTTTATTTACCACGCCTAAAAATAAATAGGGTAATTAAATGTTAATATGATATTATATTTACCCTAAAACATGTCATAATTTTATTTTATAAGTTTATTTAGAGCAAAAACATCCTTTATAATAATATATGATCCTTTTGTGTCCACTTGGTTTAGATTATGACCATCATTATTATTTTATTAAATGAAGAGTTAAAAGTGTTAAATTCAAATTTTAATAACTAAAACATTTTTAATACAGAATTATACAAAAAAAATCGACTATAAATATAAATTATAATGGTAAAATGATTTTATACATCATAGAATTTTATTTATAATTTTTCGACGTTAAATAATTCAATTTATCTATGATACAATGATGATGCAGTAATTACCTTATTAATGAAAGATTAAAATAATTGATAATGTAAATATTAATATAAATTTAAATTGAGACTTCTGAGGAATTCCAAAAATTATATTGGTTAATATTACATGTCAGGGTTGATTGAATTTTTTTTTTAAGAAATCATGTTGTTATAACTTTCACAAAAACCATATACTAAATAATGTCAAAATTGACATAAATGAGTTTTTAAAAACAAATAATATATTATTAAATGACATAATTGTCCTAAAAATCTAATGATAATCCAAAAGACTTATATAATAATATATAAATCATTAATGAACCAATTGGGGTTCTCTTGGAATTTCATAGTATGTTTATTAACCATATAATATAAAAATACTAGGAGACATGGTAAATGATAAATTATTTAAAGAGGAGTTAAATCTAAAAGATAAGGTTAATATAGAGACCTAAAACTTTATAAAACATATTGGTGGAGATTGTTTCGACCCATACCCACCTTATACTCAAAGTAAATACATTTTGTGCCATTATAAACCAAATATGATTATATAATAGAATAATATTTCATGTTTTCTCTAAAGTGAACCTCACCTCTCTTATAAAAGGATACAACCCTTCTTTGAAAATCATACCTCCAAATCCATTTGGCTTTTCCAACCCCTTCTCAAATATCCTCCAGACTACCCTCACATCAATCTAGAGGCCCTACATTGAATAGAAATCAAACTTAAGGATTCATTTTAATCAAATCAAAAGGAACCACATGAAGAAGAGGTAATTATTTCATCACATATTTCAATGTTCATTTCTTCTTCCACTTCCTATTTTTTTGTAACATCTATAACAAAATAATAACTAACAATTCTTCGAAAAATTGTTATGTTATTATAAATATGGTATAACCATATTCATTATTCTATCCATCCTATGAATGACAAAGTCACCATACATGTGTACGTAAGGCTTACCGTCTCCCCGTCGTGGTCTAGTTTTTTATTCAACACTTACTTATTTTAATAGGTATAATAATGATTATATTTTAAAAAAAATATTTCAAGTTAAGGATTCTTTATATATTAAATATCGTCCTATTACATATGATTTTACCATCAATAGAATGATATTATCGCTTGTGCTTACCTATGTATTACCGTCTCCACGAAGGCGATGAGATTCATTCCCCATCGTAACCATTCAACAATAAATATCATTTTATTATTAAAAAATAATGTTAATGAACATAATATAATTCTGGATATGATTAAAATACATCCTATCCATAACAAACATTACTTACATTCCATTGAGGCATCTTTGTTGTTTTGTGCCAATTCACTTTTATATGGTGTCTATAATGTACTTTGACATAGTATATCATGAATGAATTTATTCTAATGACATTATAATTCTATTATTACGACAATTATTTGTATTCAAGCATCTCTCATTGAATTAGTAACTCTAACTAAAATATATTTGTAAATGATTTAAAGCTTTATTCTTCTAAATCTTTCACATTAAAGTCCATGGTGTATTAATGGGTTTAAGGATTTATTTATAAGGACATTAATGTTTTATAATTAAAATTCATTTTAAAAGATTGAAATTTCTATGGGACACATTGATTCTAAAATATATTTTAAATTTTTTCATGATCAATAGTGATAATTATATATGTTTTCAAGAAAAAGGGGGACATTTCTCTCAAATAGTTTTAATGATTATTTTCATCTATGTCAATATCTTTCATTAATCTCGATTGAGGTTAAATTATTATAATAAAATTTCCTATATATTATTAAATGAGTTATTTGTTACTGTGGATGTTCTATTTCTATAACATTCATGGTTTTTGGTTAAAATATTGACATTTCATATGCTAGTTTTTAAAAGAATGTTTATATAATGTTTCGAACTTTTCATATGAGGAATGCACTGGACATAGTAAGTGAAAAGTGGAGCCCGCTATAACTCCTTGATGCATCGGTATGACTCATGAGACAAAATAATATCTTGGAACAAGGCCTTGACAAATTCCTATTTGTATTCTAGGCACGAGTCCTTTATTATGTGGTTATGTTGTCAGACATTATGCATTCTATCATTATGAAATTTTCTATTGATATTACATGCGATTATTAGACTAGTAGAATATCTGTGTGAATATGTAAATGGAATTATTTGATATATATTTTCCATATTATACTGAAGTTTAGGTTTAAAAGGCTTGTTTTTTAGTCTTATGAATTTCCTTAAATGTTTATGCTTTTTTATGAATGTTTCTGCTATATTGATGTCCTTACCATGCATCTAAGCTCACCCCATTCTATGTTTTATTTTTATCAATATGTGAAGAAGTATATCATGATTAACCTACATGAATAGGACAAGGGATGTGAGTGTGTTCAAAGGGGACATAATTTTATTTTTCTTTATTTCATGATATAATGTAATACTTATGTATGTATCTAGTAATTATGAAGCTACTAAACTAATCGGTCATTCGGGACTTGATCTCTTATGATCATGCCAATGATATGTAATAATGCACCCACTCTGGCTAACTAGGGTTGGGGCATTACAGTGGGTATCAGAGGATGTTTATTACAACCCTTGGAAACTAGATATAGAAAAACTCTGATTAGAGAACATTACCCAAAGATATACATTGGGGATTAGTATAGAAGAACATCCATAATTTTTGGTAATATAAATATTATATGGGTTTTCCATGAAATACGTCACTTCCTGGATACAAATAGGTAGAGGTGGCTCAGGAACAGATGTACCTAGGGGTAAAACCTGAAAACCCCTCTTTGAGCTAGACTCGAAAGGGAACTGGTCCACGACAGCGGGCCTTGTTGCACTCTTGGTAACCACACTCCTAGGGTATATGCTTTAAATAATTCAAATTTTCATTACAAATTGATTTGATATATTTTAATATAAGATGTGAATAAATAACCTTGGATAATCATAATGTATTTTATACTGAAAATAATGTGTTATGACATTCTCTAAATGATTTTATGACTATTGTTACTCACAAAATGATTTCTGGTTTTAGTCAAATGCTAGATTCAAGGAAGTTATATTAACATTCAACATGATGTAAAAGGTAGGCAAAGTGGTGGAAATGTGCAAAAAAATGAAATGCTGATAGTTGTAAAAGATATCATGTTAATAACGAATCAGTTTTCCAAAATATGATCAACAACATATATATTAACCAACTCCTGGACTTAACAAAGATGAAAAAGGTGGTGAATGATAAGAGCTCCAGTAGTGGAGACCTTGGAGAAAAGAAATCTCAATTTCCATCATGATAAAAATGTGGAAGGTGACACCCAGGAAAGTGTCTCAATGGAACAAATAAATGCATCATGTATGGGAAAGAAGGACATAATGTAATTAATTGCTGAGTAAAAATGAAGAGTACTATGGGAGAAAATAAAAATTATCCCAATAATCCATTTAATGTCATTTTCCATAAATTTAGGGGACCTGGGCATTACCCGAGTCAATATACTATTGTATAGGATAACCTCTTGGTCGAGGGAGAAACTACGTGGAAATAAATATATGGAGAAATGTTTAAAAGTATTACTAATCTTTGTAGATTGGATTACATTGGAAGACATTTCTCTTGTACGTGTCACCCTGCAATTTGTTATGTGGAAATGCAATTTGATGAAGAATTATCATTCTTTTTGTGGTTATATTTTTAAATAACCATTTTGGTTTATATGAACCATGAATTTGTGGCAATTACAGGTTGTTAATTTTTTTGGATGAAATTGAGAGGCTTGAGATATAATTTGTGGTTAAATTATTATATGGTTATTTTGATAAATTTATCTCATTTTGGGAATGTTATAAAATATAGTTTCTGAAAAAGGACAACACATAGACATTGTGACAACCCATCGCGTCAGACAATGCTATAGGAATCGAACCCACAACCAATGTGTGATTGGGATTTATCACCTTCCACTAGACTATGTGAATTCCCTGGTTTGTTTGACAAATAATTTTTAGTTAAATGATTTTACTGATCAATAATAAGTTGATTTGGGAAATTATATTTTATCAAACTGATATCTTTATTGTAGGAAAATGTTAAGGTGATTAAGTGAAAAAAAATTTGGAAGACGTTCGCTTAGTTTGGAACACTATATGCCAAAGGAAAATAGAATACTATAAGATTTAATTTGAGGAGTAATGGTGGATTTTTAACTATGTTTTTATTGTTGATTTATAGAGATTGGGGTTATTTATAGCAATGATAAACCTATCATAGAGAATATGTTAATAGGTTAATTACTTTTATGTATGTGACTTTAAGAGCAGTCGATGTTATTTGGAGATAATATTTAACGTGGAAGACTACATAATCAAATTCTTCTGGCTTTTGGGTTTCAATCTTAGTTTGGATTATATTTAATTATTTTATGAATAATTGTTTATTAAATGGTATTTATTGAAATTTGTGTATTTTTGGTTTAATTGTAGAAACTAAGATTAGTATTTCTTTCTCTAATGGATTTTCCTTTTTGGGGATCATCTGATCTTGTACTAACCATTTTGTTTTTGGTTAATCTCTAAAGGCAATGTAAATATATAGTACATAGTTGGTGGATTATTTGATTCTCTATATATTAATGCTAGCACTTCTGGTGTGACCAAGTCATCTTGAATAATCATCATTTGGGGTAAAAGGTGAGTCTATGGTAGAAATTAGTTAAAAGATGGGACTCTACTTATCAGGTATTTCTTTTCTTATTCTAGGAATAAATTATTTCTTAAACCTTAGGGAAAGGATCTTAAACACACAAATGTGTTATCCTAATACCTTACATTATTCATCATAGATTTATGGCTTTGAGGGCCTCAATTTTCCATTCACTTGTTTTTTGATTAATGACCTCAATAAATCCCTATAAATATTTACAATTTTTCTTCCAATTATAATTGCAACCAATGTTTTTTCTATTCAAAATCCTAATTTGGTGGTGACTTTTTATTTCCCTTTCCGTCTTTTTAAGATTAATTTTTATAAACACAATTTACAGTGTGGGTTACCCAAAAAGGTATTTTCTAATTTTTATCCTTTTATTTAAGATGAAAAATTCCTAATTGCAAGGATGCAATTTATTGAAGTAGGTTAGAGTGTAACACCCCAAGCTTCCATGGTATGCTACCCTTTGAATAATTCAATAGCGTGTGATGTACATAACACTGAGTTCAAGCACCCAACAACCCATCAAAAAAGCCACTTAGAAAGCTACTATGAAGAGTAATAACCAAATTTTGAATCTTATATATATATTATTTAATTTTAATATTCATATTTTCATTTTCATAAACATAATATAAGAACAAATTCAATTTTTCTGATAAAAGAAGTAATTTTCAAAAAAATGCATGTTTTCCACCTTTTAATAGAGAACAGTTTCTAAATATCCTATTCTACACTTTTTTATATTAAATTTGATGAAATTAAATATTATTTATACATGGTACATAATAATTTATTTTGGATAATTTTTTTCTGATAACATTTATATTTGGATGAATATTGATAAATTGTAAATTTTAATTGAAAACATATTTTTTATTCAAAATAATTAATAGTGTTAAATAATAAATTTAATGGTTTTGAAGTATAATTAGATTATATTTTTGTCATTTAATCCAATTTTTGTCATTGGAAGTAATTTCACATTTAAACTGGAAATAAACACATATCAATCTTTGTATAGTTTTTACCTATCAAAAACATACTTTCTATTTTGACAACAAGATCTAATTTTAAATTAATTAATGAAACTTAAATGTTTTTAATTTGGTAAAATAGACATCATTTTGTTATTCGAAATATGAATATTATCTTATGGTGAAATTATGGATTTTTTCTGAAAACAATCCATTTTTAATGAATAGTGAAAAACAATGCTTTATTGCTTAAAAATGGACATTTTATTTAAATAATAATTTCTTTTATTCAAATTTATTTTTAAGACAAATTAGATACTTAATACCTGTGTTAGTTAATTTTAATTCATTGGAGTAATTTTATAATAAAATTATATGTATAACATTTTATTTAATTTTTTAACGTATTTTACCAACCTTCTAGGCATGTTAGAAAATTTGCATAAAATATAATTTTACTACATTTGTGAATTGAATATCAAAAATCTGAAAGACGTGGTTGACATAAGTATGTAAAATGTGGTTCAATATAATTAAAATAATTTTTTGTGAATATTAACTTTTGAATTTTATTTACCACGGTTAAAAGTAAATACGTTAATTAAAGGTAAAAATGATATTATAATTATCCTAACACATGCCATAATTCTATTTGATAAATGTATTTTGACTAAAATAAACCTTAGGAATAATGTATGAATCTTTTGGATCCCCTTGGTTTATATTAGGAAATTTATTATTACTTTATTTAAAGAAGAGTTACAACTGATCATTTCAAATTTTAAAAACTAAAAAAAATTAATATTGAGTTATAGAAATGATAATTTTGACTATAAATATTCATTAGGAATCTAACAATATTTCCGACATCATCATATTTAATTTATTATTTTTAGATATTAAATAATTAAATTTATTTATGAAACAATGATGATGCAGTAATTACCTTATAAAGTAAATATTAAAATAATTTTTAATATAAATATTAATATAAATTTAAATTTAGGCTTTTGAAGAATTCCAACAATATTAAAGGATACTATTAAATGTTTTGGTTGATTGAATTGAATTTTTTCGATGAAATAAGAATTTTATGACTTTCACAAAAACCAAATACTAAATAATATCAAAATTAACACAAAAGAGTTTTTTAAAACTAATACTATATTATTAAATGGTATAATAGTCTAAAAATAAAATGATTATACAAAAAACATATATAATAATATATATTTCATAAATGAACCACTTGGGGTTTGCTTAGAATTTTATATTATGTTTATTAACCATATAATATAAAACTACAAGGAGACAGGGTAAATGTTAATCTATTTAACAAAGAGTTAAATATAAATGATAAGGTTAATATGGTGACCTAAACTAGTCTAAAACCTATTAGGTGAGAGGGTTTCAACCGAGACCCACAGTAGCCTCAAAATAAAACCTTTTAGAGCCATTATAAAACGAATAATATTTTATAATAAAATAATATTTCAAGTTTTTTCTAAAGTAACCCTCTCCTCTCTTATGAATGGAAGCATAACCTTCTCTCCAAACCACACCTCCAAAGAAATTTTTATCATCCAAACCCTTCTCAAATATCCTCTTAGATAGCCCCACATCAACTTAGAGGCCTTACATTGATCATAATACAACACTGAGGAGCCCTTTTGATCAAATCCAATAGAAGAACCCGAAAAAAGATAATTATTTCATCACCTCATTCAATGTTCTTTTTATCTTCAAATTCCCCTTTCTTTGTTTTTTCCATAACAAAAAAATAACTCCAGTACCTTCTACAAATTGTGTTTTTATTAAAAATATGGGTCCACCATTTTCATTACTCTATACATCGTATGAATTACCAACTCACCATACGTGCGTACGTACAACTTACCGTCTCCATCTCGTGGTGCAGTTTTTTATTCAACACATAATTATTTGGATTGGTATAATAATTTGTAGGATTGATGTAAATAATAAATAAAACATGTTAATGATTCTGTATATTTGAAATAACATTCAATTACATATTATTTCACCATCAATAAATTGGTATTGTCGCTCATGCATACGTACAGATTACAGTCCCCACGAACGCGATGAGATTTATTCCCCATCAAAACCATTCAAGAATAAATATCATTTTATGATTGAAAAATAATTTTTATGAACATAATATCATTTTGTATATGAATTAAATAAATCTTATCCATAACAAACATGACTTACGTAACAATAAATCTAAAGAAAAATGAATCATTTAACACCCAAAACAATGATACTACTGAAATTATATTAACAATGCAATATTAAAAGATCATATATTATATCATATTTATGTATATGGTTCTTGAATAATTTAAAAAAATTATTTCACCATTATAAAATAGTTTAATGTGCCCTCAAAAAAATAAATGTACAAGTTAATGGGATTTCAACTTGCTCCTTTTTCCCGTGAGATTCATTCTATATTGACACTATTTCCTTTTTTGTGGTGTATGTACTTCCCCATGATTGAATTCTTTCTATAATATAATTTAATTTATTCATATTTACATATTTATTTTATATTCCTTCTTTCATAGGGTGCATGTTTTATATATTACAAAATTGGTAAGGGAATTTCAAATTTTAATTTCCACTCATTGGATTTTACACATATTGCATTGATTATTTTACACCAATATTATGTGTGGAATCACAATTTATTTATTTTTGTAGTAATATCCACTACCCATTGTTTCAATATACATTTGATACAAATAATCACTCTATTGATAAATTCTCAAGTCATCGATATGAACTTGATAAGAGTAATCTAAACTCAATTTACATTCATTGAGTTAAATATCCAAGTCATTGGGGTTGTTTTTACAAGAATATGTGTGAAATTACTCTGATTGAGTTACACTAAATATCCAATCATATTGAGTTTATTTATATTATTCACACATAATTATGTCATTGATTTATCCTTAACCTAAATATATGGTATTTATAAGTGATTTCATCTCAATTTACATTCTATTGAGACCTTTTTGTTGTTATGCACAAATTCACTTTTATATGGTCTGCATAATATACTTTGATGTATTATATCACGAATCCATTTGTTCTGATGATATTATAATGTTTTTATTACCTCAATTATTTATATTCAGGTGTTTTTAAATTTATTATAATCTCTAACTAAAATATTATTTTAAATGTTTTAATGATTTATTCTTCTAAATCATTCTCATTAATGTCAATGTGTTAAAAATGGTTTTACAGATGTGTTTATATGAACATTAATGTTTTAAAATTAAAATTCGTTTTAAATTATTCAATGTGGTAAGAGAAACTTTGATTTAAGAAATCTATTTTAAACGGATTCTTGATAAATAGTGAGAATTTTAATGGTTTTCATGAAAATGGGGATATTTCACTCAAATAATTTTGATGATTATTTTCATCTATGTCAATATCCTTCATTATTCGCGATTGAGGTTAATTTAATATAATACAATCATTTATATTTTATTTAAATTGTTATTTTTGACAATAGATGTGCTATTTTTATACCATTCATGGTTTGTGGTCAAAAAATTGACATTTCGTATGTAAGTTTTAATATGAATGTTTAGATTTTATTTCATTCCTTTAATACGAAGAATGGATTGGACATAGTAATTAATGGGTGGAGCCCTCTATATCTCTTTGATGTATTGGTAGGTCTCATTAGACATACTAGTGTCTTGGAAAAAGTCCTTGAAAAACTTTTATTTGTAGTCATGGCACGATGCCTTGAATATGTAGTAATGATGTTCGATATTATGCATTCCATCATTATGAAATTAGCTATTGATATTACATGAGATTATTCTACCAATATAATATCCACATGAATATTTAATGGAATTATTTGATTTATATTTTCCATATTATGCTAATGTTTATGTTCAAAAGGCATGTGTTTTAGTCTTATACATTTCCGTAAATGTGTATTCTTATTTATGAAATTTTCCACTATATTAATATCCTTAAGGAGAAAATAAGATCACCCCTTTCTATGATTTATTTTTTCCAGGATTTGGAGAAGTATATCATGATTAACCAATAGGAATATGCTACGGGACATGAGTGTGTTCAAAGGGGAAAAAATGTTGTTTTTCTTTATTTTTGGATGTAATTTAAAACTTATGTATGTATCTTGAACGTCCATGGCTACTAAACTAATCAGTCCTTCGGGACATGATCCCCTGTGATCATGCCAATGATATGTAATAATGCACCGACATTATGTAACAAGGGTTTAGGCAATATAATAATAACATTATTGTTGGGAAAGTAATGTGATGATTTTGTATAGTAAACCATATAATAGAATTTTTACCACACCTATTATGTAAAAATAAAATTTATGTATCAAATGAATTAAATAATAATATTTCTATATCATCCAATTAGTAAATAAATGTTTTAAATCATTTAAATTAAGTAAAGGTATTTTTGAAATATTAAAGATGGAAAAAAATGCTCTCGTCCTGCCCGTGGATTCGGTGCTCTCTAGAGGCATCCCTATGCTTGGCTCTATAGTTTCTGGTGGTTATTCTTCTTGACCCATTGGCCCTCTTCCGAGGATGTTCTACTGTACCCTCCCCTGGGTCTAGGTCTGGATCTTGGGTTTTCGTTGGGGGACCCTCCTGCTGCATCTTACTTCTCAAAGAATTGTTTCCTCGTGATTGCTATTTCAGTTGCGTCTTTCACGATGGTGACCAGAGATCATTAATTGAATATGGAAGAACATTTTATCACCTATAATCCCTCTTGTAGTTTTCTAAGAATGTGTCTGAAAATGGCTTTTGGATCTACCAGTTACAATGTCGATGTTGGATCGGAAGGCCTTCTAAATCGTTTTAGCTTCTAGGCCTGACCTTGTGAATGATTGGAGAATAAACTCGGCGTTGTGTGGGGAATTGGAGATTTTCCCTTTCTAAATGGTCAATGGAATCCCTCCCTAGAAAATAATGTTCCAGTTCAGTGGTATGGATCTCATTAATAGGGATTCCTCACCCCCATTCTAATGAGTCCTTCTTGAATGTGACTGGGGACTCGTTGAGGTCATTTTTATGTGTGGATGATAGGAGGACCAGCCTGGTGGAGGAATAGGTATTGAAGATATGCATTGAGCTATAAATTTCACAACTGCTTCAGGAACAATTTTTGATTCTGATCGAATTCATTCCAAACCATCATCAACCTCTATTCTACCCCACTATTCTCAGGTTTTTCTCATTCTGAGACATTTCAGATCATTCTTTGTAGGTATGTCGCAACGCTAGGATGAGGGACTCTAGGTCGAAGGAATTACTAATGTATTCTGCAAGGTTAACTGGATGACTTATCTTTTCTGGCTCAGAGGATCGTGCAAATGGTTAAGGTATGGATTCCCCTGGGAAGGCATCTATGGCTTCATCATCCATGAAACCTTTCAGTCATGAAGGGAAAGATTCTCTTAACTGTGATTTGGTGATATTAAACAATGTTATGGGTGGGGATCCATCTCTTCAACTCTAGGATCGAGGCTCCCCTTATGTATGGATGCTTCCTAGCAATGAATATCAGCTCCATTGTTTCTCAACTAATCTTGGGGATCAATCTTGCAATTTACATTCAGAGATTCTCATGATAGTACTTGACTCAGATTTATATTAAGATAATGTGCCTTCCCATTCTAGGGAGCTCTCTCCTCTATCAGTGGTGTCTGTTCCCCCAAAGTCGCATGCTCAATTAATCCACCCCCTCATAATCACCATCATCTCCATGTGTGAATGATCTGTGTAAGATGAACCATCATTTATTCGGTTCTCCAAAAATTATAGAAAGGGGGATATCCAACGGTTCGTGCTCTCCTCTGACAGTTCTCATGAAGGTGTAGAGTTGTATAATAAACCGGTCCTAATCCTGAATTAGAGTGATCATCTCCCCGATCTCATATCTTCGTATTAAGGGTCAGGTGTCTAAGGCCAAAGCCAAACATTCTTTTTCCAATGTTTGGGATATTAATATAGAATTCTCATGGAATCTAAGCTCGAGCGAAATCTGATTTCATAGCTAATTAACATTGTATCAATTCTGTCTTTATGGATGCGATACTCAAACCAGAGTAGGTGTCTAGTAAAATCAAGAAGTATGCGCAAAGAATGATTATATGTGGTTTTATGCATAGGGATCCTACCAACTCTCAACTATGGTTGCTTTCTGAGGAATACTCCATGGTCGCTCTTCATAGTGTGTTGAACTTGTTTTTGTCCACAAAAATTTCAGTATAGTATCACATGTTTATTTTCTCCTTCATCTATGCAAAGTATATTGCCTAAGAAATAGAGATGTAGTGGAGGGATTTATATAGTATCAACTCAGATATCTTCCCATGGATCATCAAGGGGATATTTTAATGTTATTTCAAGCCTTGAGGAGAAGCATGGGGTGGCGCCATTCGAAGGAGTTCTACCCAATCATTCATCTCATATGTGGCTCGAAACAGCCTTTTGGATGCGGGCTACGAAGTAGATAATGTCACATAGTGTAATAACGAACACCAAGGAAGACAAACAAGGTGTCTTATTGACATTTACATGATGTATGAGGATGGATTATCTATATTCATGGACACAAAATCCACTACCATTGTGTGGTGACTCTCAGATCACTCTCCTCTCCACCTCTACATGAATTCACTGTTTTCGAGGGGGATCGATTTCAGTTTACTAAAACCAGGGTAGAAGAATCAGATTTAAAAGAAGTGGTTTGGGATTCTAGGATTATTCACCCTTATGGAAACCCATGTATCACAATCCATAACATTTTTATATCGATAAAAACTATATTATGCAATTGGAGGATAAACATCCTCATGATAGATGAGGATCTGGTTGAGATAAGTAACATGGTTGCTTGAATGGAAGCTGGTCTCGAACATGAATGTGATTAAAACCACTTTAATTATTTATGAAATAAGAAGGGCCTCATCACTGAGACTGTCCTGGGGTAGGAACAGTTGGATAGAGAAGGAGATAGAGTTTGATGGATTCGTGAGGGGGACCACAAGACAGGTTATTTCCATGCTTGCATCAAGGGGAGTTGACATGTACAAAGGCCTAATATCCTCAGAGAAAATGGTTCATATTCTAGTGATCATAACAGGGTAGGTGGTATGGATAATGAAAGTATCAAATCCTTACTAGCATTCCCCAATCCGAGCTGGGATGGAGGGTAACTGAGAGCCAATTATACAATGTTTGGGGATATCCCAATCATTTCTTCAGAGGAAGTCAATGAAAACATGAGGAGGTTCCCAAATGTGGATGAAGTGTGTGAGGATATTAGGACAATGACCTTAGATAGTGTACGAGAGCCTAATGGAATCCTAGGTACCTTTTACTGGGTGTAATGGGACACTATTTGGGGAGAATTAGTGAGAGTATGCAGCACAACTTCCATGGCAGTAACTTGATGCATGTTGGCCGTGCAAACAAAATGTTTCTGATTATGAAAATGTGAAACCCATAGTCCATTGATCAGTATCGGCCCATAATCATGTGAAATATAATGTACTCGGTTTTTGTCAGTATTCTCAACAAAAGAATGGATCCTCACTTGTATACCTTTGAGTCTTCTGAGTAACATGGTTTTATTAATGGGAGGTCAATTTAGGGGAAATAATAGTGGTGAAATAAATGGATAGTGACCTAAAAAAAAGTCCATTGTGGGTAACATGGTGATCAAATTAGATATGAGTAAGGCATATTATATGACTGAATGGGTCTTCATCATAAGGGAGAAATACTGTTTGGGTTCTCCAATTGGACCAGAGATCCTCTTTTCTGTTGCTTCAGCTTGACGTGGATCTAATGTCGTTTATGGGTAAAAAATTTAGTTCATTATTTCTTGTCATGGTCTCAGGTAGAGGGATCCCTTCTTCCCCGCTATCTTCATCCTCTCCCAAAATTCTCTTTGATATTATATCTACTGGGGTCATCGAATGAGTAATGTAATTCCTTACCTGAATTGGCATGCCAAAAGGGGTATCCTGCTTTTGATGTTCGCGGATGACACAATTTTTTTTTCAATGGAAGTAAAAAGTCAGTGTAGAGGATAAATGAGATTCTGAGGGTCTATTTTTAGTGGACTGGGTAGGAAGTGAATGGGGAGAACATCCTTTAAAATAAAACCAATAATACCATTGAATGAAGTGAAAGGTTCCTTGATGAATGCTTGAATATGAGAGGCTACCATTCCATATGGACAATCACAAGGCACTGGTGATTCCTTTTTCTATAATAATTCATCATTTTGACAAGCTAGTTAGAAAGATCATGGGGCACCACTACAATTGAAAAAATATATTCATTTATTTTGGATGTTGCATAACCCTTGTGAATTGTGTTCTTGTTTCCATTACCATTCACCTAATTTCATCCTTGGAGGTCCGCAAGAGTGTGATCACCAACATGGATTAAAATTATGTTGTCATTTAATTTTCATTGGAATATATAATGTAGACATCACTGGCCTTCGGGGAAGCATCTTTCATGACCACTCTCTGAAGGGGGGATTCACTTGAAGAGTCATTCCTTGACAATAAAAGGGATCTATTCTAATCTTTTTTGGGAGGCTATGGAAATACTATTAGTATGGTGTAGTGAAATGCTAGATAAGTATATTATGAACAAGAATGAGTAGAGGAAGTCTCATTCTATGATGTAGAACCTGATCCATCCGTACACGAAGCTCCTACCATAAAACTCTAGTTGGTTAGTGGAAAGATGGTACATCAACTTTTGGATTCAAGATTGGGGGCTAGCATACTGTGATTCCTGGGATTACCCACTCCAAATCATTATTTTAGAGAGGAATGGGGTCATCTCGGTTTTAATTGGGAAATTATTTTTGAAAATCCACATGATTCTTTCAATAACATTGTAATTAAAGAAGATCCTTATAAACTCATTTTTATAGGCAGCATATCGAGTGAGCTCTCAATTAAGGACTTTGCTCGTGTGAGGACGGATTCATTTAATGATGACATACGGTGGATAATTTTGTGTTGTAAGGAGGATCCTTCCATATTTAATTTCATGATGTGGTGTGTTACAAATCATAAATTTTCCACTGAAGATATCATTCAACTCATGTGTGTGATCATCACTTCGAGATGTTGGTGTTTCCGCGATCCCAAAAAAGAAATGTTAGGGATCTCTTCTTTGATAGGGAGTGGGCCATCAAGGTTTTCCATGACATTTGGAATTTTATTGGATAGAATATGGATGAAGGGATTCATGATGCATTTCTACAGGCAGGGTTTCAAGGAACAGATGACAATGGCCCAGAGAGGAAAGCTCGGGTAGTAATCCTCTTGGTGGGATATAAGACTATATAGACATACAATATAACATGAGGCACAAAAGCATAAAAGGATATCATAGTAGAATCATCCTAAAAATTAATAACTCTTTTCAGGATGTGGTTCAGTTTTGTAATGTTTTCCACGCTCCACCATCGGTAAGAGCTCTCACCTCGAATCTATTTATATCAAACCTGGAATGTGAAATAGTACATGGGAATTTAGTCCATTGTCATCTTATCAGCCATTGGATAAATCTTAACATGGATGGGTATCTTATCTGGTAGAGATGCGTGGAGGAGGTGTGATCAAGAACCAGGACAGGTATGTTGTTGTACTGATCTCGGCCTTCTATGATATGGTCGATGCCTTGCAG
Organism: Viscum album; assembly: GCA_963277665.1. Taxonomy (NCBI): domain Eukaryota; kingdom Viridiplantae; phylum Streptophyta; class Magnoliopsida; order Santalales; family Viscaceae; genus Viscum; species Viscum album. The sequence continues at coordinate 1,807,369,778 of OY728126.1, read as the reverse complement.
GCTGAGGTGTAGGCGATGGCCATGGGTTTGGAGTTGGGTGATCAGAGACAAATTATTCTATAGGGGGTGGAGAAGCACTCTTTATTACAATATAAATCACTATCATGTACAAACCCGTTTCCAGGGAAAATTTCATAAATTATCAGGAAGTGCAAACAACTCCTAGGTAATCACATTGAGATCTCTCACACATGGAGGGAAGGGAACATGGTTTTAGACTTTTGGGTGTCCATGGCTTCAAAAAATCAATTTATGTCCTTTTTTCATTATCATAGGTTCCTTTCCTTTGTAGGGGATTAATTATTTCATTAATGATGTGCAAGGATTTATATATTTTAGATCCACTGTGATCTTTCTTGTATCGGGTGTTTTTTTCCAGAAACAAAAAAATGATAGTTTTCCGTCTGTAATGGTATTTTTGTGAACCATAAATGTTTATACTATATTTTTTAATTTATATAATGAATTAATAAAATAAATTTCATAAAATAGATAAATAAATTAATATTATTTGTTATTATTATTATAAGATAATTTTAGGAGACATTATTTAATATTTCAAAGTGTGATATAATCAGTTATAATTTCCAAAGATGTATTTTTTGAATAATTGATAATTTTAATGAAAAATAAATGTTCTATTGTATTGAATATTATTTTCATAAATTTTGGTCCATTATTGAAATTTAATTATTGAAAAATATTTAGGGTGATCTTTTTGGGATTTTTATAAAATTGATGAATTTTTAGTGAACATTGAAATATGGTAATTTTGTTATTTAACATTACAAATTGTTTTATGATATTTTTAGTCATGGATGATGTATGTTGGATATAATTTGTTATTATCTCAAACTCTCATACTATAGTTACTAAAAATAGTATAAATAATCAACACTATTGATATTCTTGATCAGAAAATAAAAATAAAATGAATAAAATAATCAAAAACACCCCTCACCTACCACTATAAATACCAACCCTCCCCAACACATATCCTCACACCATATATGGTCTATTAATTCTTAAATATTTCTCAATTCCTATCCCAAAACTCCTACCACATCTGGTTATTCTAGTATTACCAAAATACCATTTCCAATTTCATTAAGGAGGTTCTCAGGGAGACAACACTCAAGAGGTAAAACCCTCCCACTTTTTCATTTAATTTCATTTCATTTACTTACTCACCTACCCAAAACAATGTTACATGGTAAATATAGCATAGTAAATAAATTTTAAAGTTATCTTGTTAATGTAATATCAGTTATTAAATATGTTCTCTCTCCATTTGTTTTAAAAATGAAAACAACATCTGTTGGGTGTCGATTTACCGCCTTCAGAGATGAAGAGCTTTGATTTTATATTACCAGATTCACCGCTAGTCATAAAACCATTATAATTGTTAAAAAATATTTTAAATTGTAAATTAAAAAGAATTTATATTCTAGAACTAATATTTATATGTAATATTATTTAATAAAAAATCTGTTTAACGATAATCGATAATTCAAAAAACTAAATTGAATTCCATCATCAACATTTTATATAACGAATAATGCTCCTATAGAAACAAATTGATATATGGGACAATTTAAAAATTTTAGTAAAATCAATATCAAGTAATCTCACATGGGGAATTTTTTTCTTCCATTTTATAAGAACTCCAATAATTAAACTCTTGGGGAAAATCATAAAATCATGAAATTAATTGTCCTAGAATGTAAAAATTGAATCTTATAACTCATCAGAAAGTCATAAATAAACTTAATAAAATTATATTTAGTCAAATAAACATAGGAAAGTTGAAAATTTAATTAATTTATTAATGGATTTAATTTTTTTATCTAGGACATTATGTACATGTACAGAATAGTTTCTGATATGTGTTAAAGGATTCCATTCGAACCCACATTTGTCCTTCTGATTGCGTTTTATCTCTCATTACTCCAATGTAATTAAAAAATATACTTACTTAATTATCCTAAATTAGTTGATCATTAAAAAAATAAATGTACCAATCTCAATCCTTCTTTCTTTTAGGGGAAATAATTCTGTTATAATTTTCCCATATTCAATTCCTCCTGATAATGAAGATTTATTAAAAGGAATATCCAAATTTATTACCTATTTTTTAGTTTATACCAAATAAAATTTACAATGCCATTAATATTATAAAATCAATAGTTTCTTCATTAAAAATATATTATTTAATATCTATATATATTCAAAATATGACTTTTTCAAATTTAAATGCCCTTTAATATTTTTCCCTTAAACCACACTAAAGTGGTTCATTTGTAATGTTTCTTAAATACAGTGTTAACATTTTTTTCACTTTATTTGTACAAAATTTATCATTATAAATGACTATTTTATGTTATCATTGTACATTTATGATTTAAACCCAATATTTTGTGGACACATTTATGATACGCTAATTTGATAACGATTATGACATGATTAAGAAAAGCATTTCATTCAATGGGAAACCCGTTTGTTTATTAATTATGTTTAATTATTAATGTGGAAAACATATTCGTGAACATGTAATGATGACTACACCAAGATAGCACTCCAATGCATCATGTAATATTTTAGCCTCCCGAGACATCATGTTGGCACATGATTTAAACTTTTTTCTTTTATGGGACATTTTCTACCATGTGATATAGTCATAGAATTCATCCTTGACTCATGTTTATTACATTTTGTGTGTTTCTTTCATATTCCATTTTTTTCATGATTACATGATCCATTTATATACATGTAATTATTATATATTTTTATTCATTTTTCAGTTTTTTATTTCATTATCTTATGCCTTCTAACCAATGTTCTTTTCATTCCTCTTACGTTTATTACCATACTACACTTTTTTAGCTCATACACATGTTCTTGTATTACAAAGGTTATCCAATGTAGACGAAATAGCATAATAGATGTTATTATAACCTTATTAATATTAAATAAAAGATATTTTTATTTTCTCTTCATGCTTCCTAATTATGTATTTTATCTCTCAAATACACTAGACATTACGAACATTGGTTTGTATTTAATGGATAATTATCCTAAAACCATGTAATGATTTTTATAAATGTATAGGGACAAAATATTTTTTATTATTGGACTGACTTGTTATCTTTGGGGATTTGGATTAGAAAATGTTATTAGGAACCCTATGGATAATTCTATCGCCATGGATAACTTAGATTGACACATAAGAAATCACATGTTATGATATAGATTATATTTAAATGTTTATGCTTCTATATTAAATATTTTCTTTTTATATTCTTATTATCTATGTTTTTAAGCTACTGAAATAGCACTATCTTGGGCGCCCTCAAATGATATTCAGTTTTAGGTTACTTGGGTGGAGTAGAGTGGCTGGCCAAGGTCGTCACTCAAAGGAGGAAGTGAATTCAACAACATATTAAAGGTATTATAAAAATAAAAAATAATGGAATTAAAAAACTAGTTTAAAGGATGGGTATTGTTTATACTTTATAAATCTTGAAGATGTTTGATGGATGAAGATTGTATTTTTTTGTTTTTAATTTCAAAATGTAATTTGATTAACAAAGCACAACGAGAAGATGTTTTCTTAGAAAATATTATAAAATGAGTAATTGATCTAACTCTACCTCTTCATTTAAATATAAATCATTATCATTTAAATCAATATTCACTTAATTATGATCCCCTAATTTTTTAACCCTCGAACCCTAAGAGAGTTAACTTAACCACAAAGATGAAATTACTTAAACCCTAGGCTAGCTTCGGAACAAGCAATCACAAAACCCTGCATTGACTGTATTTATTAGGTTAGTTTATGGTTAGTGGATAATTAGAGAACATATCCATTCTGTAAATTAGGATGAATTTTTTTTAGTGATGATATTTGAACTCTTAAAATTTATCCCATGTGGTCTTGTATTACCGATTAAGATCGCGCTCTCACAATTTACACAAAATCTCGACCTCACGTGCTTTCGTGTTAATTGTTCAATTTCATTATTAGTTTCTTATAACATAGAAATACAATTCATGGATCATATTAATTTAATTACATTATCTCAATGTTTAAAAATAATTAAATTAACATAGTTGATGATAGATCGATCACTAAAAAAACTACTCTTCCATGGGTGGTGTGGTCATCGTGGAGACGTTTTTCATTAGCAAAGGATTGAAAGGGTAGAACCCAATATCGTCTCTACTCTTGATTCCAACCCAATTAGGAAGATTAAGATAAGAAGAAAATTGAAAATAACTTAATAAATGGATGAAAACTAAGAGTTTATTGAAAGAATAAAATCATTACAACTTGAAGAAGAAGAATGAGAATAGAAGGTTGATGAGGGGATCCTTGCTTCAAAAGCTACCCCTCATACAATGGTTGGATAATTGGAGTGAAACCTCTTATCATCTGCCTTAAACGTCCAAATTCACGTCCCAACCATTACAAATGATAAAAAACTTTAATTTATAGAGGGTAGGGGAGGAGAGGTTACAAGTGGTTTCAAGTGTTAATGTGGAAATTTGGGAAAATATTTTAATCCAACCATCACCGCCCATTTGACCACCGAAAGTCATGAATCCGCTCTTCTTCCAGAAGGATAATTTGTTCGGATATGGTTCCTTTATATCCTTTCAATGTTTGGCTCAATACAAGCCCAGATGAAAGATTTATGGCTAAAATACTGAAGCTTTTATATTTTGGCGTGTCCAACCCACCTTTGAATTTACAGCAAAATTAATCCATCCAAATGAATTATTTTGATCTATTTTCCTGAATAAAAGCTCTATCCCATTATGTGAAGAACATAGTTACAAAATATCAAGTTCAAATAATTCAAATTAAAATATTTATGATTGAAATACTACAGTGATTTTGAAAGGGTAAAACAGGAATTTTCATCAAATATTCAAATGAATGATCTAATCCCAAATAGTTTCTAATTGTACATATTTAACACAATGTGAGGAACTTATATCATTTATTGTCAATAAAATATTCAATAAAATATTGTTTTATAAACTCCCACACACTTACCCTTTTTCACTCCTGGGCAAAACCTCATATCAAGTAGACATCAATATCAAATCAAAACAAATTTTAAAACACATATCATTGAGATCCATCAATTCCACACCAAGAATAAAAAGATATCATGCCTCATAAAAACCTTATTTCAAGTTCTCATTTATATAATTCAACATATTTCCACTTCATTTATCCTCTCATGCACAAAACTCTTACCTATCTTGAATTTTCTCTCCTCACTCAAGTATCAAATTTTTTGCAATGTCTTTCTTATCCAAACTCATACAAGGGTCACCATAGGCATGATAAATTCCTACATAGCCACACGATGTGAGTCAAGGAAATATGTTTATAATGAGGACTTTTCAGGGTTGTTCTGTGGCTTTCAGTTGGTAGGATTTAGATTTGAAATAACTCTGAGGCTGAATGAGGAGGGTTGACTCTTTTTAAAGCAAAATTGCATTAATCTGATTTTCACTTAAATATGGTTCCCTAATTAATCCCAATAGTATCAATTCAGCTCCATAATCATGAAAAGTAATAGAATGTTTACACCATTCATCATTCAGCAACTAAAATTTCAATATTCTGAAACATAATTTTCTTGAAAGCTCCAGATAGGCACAGCTTTCTACATCAATTAGATGCTCCTGAAGAGGCACAACATCACTTATCATGAAAGCTCCAGAAAAGGCACAGCTTTAAATATAATGATTTTATTCAACATCAAACAAATCTCTTCATAATTTAATTTTCCACCCAAAGTATCATAGAATGTGGTAGCACAACAAAAGATAGCTTCCCCCGCACTTAAGTTCAACTAGATAATGCCATTTCACTTCAAGTGTTGGTTGGATAGGGAAAATTGGCTTGTAATGTGGCTAACCTAATAGGATTTGCATAGATTATAAGGTCTAAAATGATTAAATGTTTATGGTAGGACATTATAAAAAGTAGTCTTTAAATTATGGGATTTAATACCAAACAAATGCCTCAATCATTTAAACATAAGTACCTCAATCCCTCATGTTTTGACTAGAATAAATCAAATTCTGGTTAAATAAAGCATGGTTTGGTTCTCTCAAGAAGTGAGGTGAATGTAAAGAATATAAAAATAATGGTTTAGAAGCCTCACATGAAAGTGGTTTCAAATATAAAGACAGTGAGATGTGGCATGTGATTTAAAATTCTGGGTACTTTTCATGAAATTACTAAATATTTGAACTTGAAACAAAGTCATTTCAGCATTCATTTATGCTTAGATTCGAGGGATAAATTGTTTCACTTATTGATATGGATTTTAAAATAGTTTTTGATATTCATTTTAGCTTAAAAGTTTTAAAAACACATGGAAAATTGAAAAATAAACACACAAAATTTGAAAAGCACACTTTTTTGGGTTTTTAATAGGAAAAAAATTGAAATTACTAAACTAAAAGGTTCCCTCCCACACACTTAAAATATTTCATTTCCCTCAATGTGAACCCATTAGATGATATTTTCACATGAAATATATAATTTTAAATAGGACAAAGAATAAAAAATTTGAAGGGTTAGGAACAGCCTGATGTGCTCAAGTGATGATGGGGTCATGCAGTGTGATAAAATCCACCTCATCAATAGGAAGTCCCTCAATATATCTTTTCAAACGTTGTCCATTGACTGTAAAGATCCGTATTGTTTCCTCTTGTGTGATCTCCACAACACCATAAGGAAGAACATAAGTCACACCATAAGGACCTAACAATCTATAATGCAACTTACCAGGCATCAGCTTGAGTCGTGAACTGTAGAGAAGGACTTTCTCTCCAACATGAAACTCTATTTGTTGGATCATTCTATCATGAGAGTCTTTTGATCTTTCTTTGTAGAGCCTTCAGTTCTCATATGAAGTCAATATAATCTCCTCGTGCTCTTGAATTTGTGGCTTCCTTTGGATTTCATTATGGGAAAATCCTTGTTGTATTTCATTATAGGCCAATAATCTCGATGCTCAACTTCCACGGGGAGATGACACGCTTTCCCAAAAACAATCTGAAATGGGGACATACTAATGGGTGTCTTGTATGCTGTCCTATAATCCCACAATTCATCATCCAAGCACTTGCTCAAATGCTTCTTATTTGGCTGCACAGTTTTCTCCAATATTTGTTTCAACTCACGATTTGAAACCTCAGCCTAGACATTTTTTTTGTGGTGGTATAGTGTTGATGTTTTCTGTGTCACCCCATACTTTCGAAGGAGGGAAGAAAAATTCATATTGCAAAAGTGTGTCCCTTGGTCATTGATGATGGCATTTTTTACTCCAAACTAGCAGAAAATTTGAGCCTTGACAAAATCCACTACAACATGAGAATCATCAGTCCTAGTGGCCTTGGACCCCACCCATTTACTCACATAATCAACAACAACCAAAATATACAAAAATCCAAATGAACTAGGAAAAGCACCCACAAAATCAATTCCCCCATACATAAAAGTTCTCATTGAATAGTATGGATTGTTGGGTCATCTCATGTCTCCTAGAAATGTTCCCAGTGTGTTGGCAATGAGAGAATGACTTACAAAACACATGGGAATCATGGAATAAGCTAGTCCAATATAATCCAGAGTCCAAAACATTCCTAGCTATCTACTGGTGTCCAATGTGTCCACCACAAGAAAGTGTATGATTGAAATGCAAAACAGACTCAAACTCATGATCAGGAACACACCTCCTAATGACACGGTCACTACACATGTGATAGAGGTAAGGATCATCCCACACATAAAACCTAGACTCACTTTTTAATATTTGGACTTGTGGCTTCTTCAAATTTATAGGGATTTCAGAGGCATCAATGTAATTAACTAAACCAGCATACCAAGGATGCGTACCTGAGATAGTATAGAGATGATCATCATGGAAAGTGTCCTGAAGTGGTACATGATCCAAGGTGTCACCCTCGGGTGTTTGACTAAACCGAGTCATGTGGTCTGCCACCAAATTCTCTGACCCCTTCTTGCCCTTTATCTCAACTTCAAAATCTTGAAGAAGGAGCATCCAATGGATAAGTCGTGGCTTTGCATCGGGATTCTTTAGGAGTCACCTCAATGCTGCATGGTTAGAAAAAAACCAATTTAGATCCCAATAAATATGATCAAAATTTATCTAAATAAAATATAACAACAAGAAACACTTTTTTTGTTGTGGTGTAGTTTGATTAGGTAGAATCCAACATCCTCGATGCATACGAAATCACATGTGAACGTCCCTCCACCCACTTAGATAAGACAGCTCCAACCGCAAATTTGGAGGCGTCACACATAAGTTCAAATGGATGGTACCACTGCGGGGGCTGTATGATCGGTGGAGTGTTCAGACACTTCTTTAGCTCATCAAATGATACCCTGCATGAATAATCACAATTGAGGTCAATATCTTTTTGAATCAATCGAGATAGGGGAAGAGCGATCTTACTAAAATCTATGATGAAGAGTCGATAAAAAGCAGCATGTCCAAGGAATGATCGATCATAATGCACACATGTAGGATATGGAAGCGATGAAATAATTTCTACCATATATTTATCCACTTCAATTCCATGTTGTGAGACTATATGACCTAAGACAATTCCCTTTTCGACCATGAAATGCCATTTTTCAAAATTCAAGACCATATTTTTCTCAATTCAATGATGCAACACATCACCAAAACTAGAGATAAATTAATCAAATGAGGATCCATAAACTATAATATCATCCCTAAATACATCTATGTAGGTCTTAATGAAATCTGAGAAAATACTCACCATGCATCTCTGGAAGGCACCTGTGGAATTGAAAAGTCCAAATGGAATCCTTCCGTAAGCAAATGTACCGAATGGGCAGGTGAATGTCGTCTTCTCCTAGTCCTCTACTGCAATGGGAACCTAAAAATAGCCAGAGAAACCATCCAAGAATAAATACTGTGTCCTACCTTCATGTCTCTGAAGCATCTGGTCAATGAATGGATGTGGGAAATGGTCCTTACAAGTGGATTGATTTAGTTTCCTGTAATCAATACACACTAGACAATTATTTTGTACTCTCACAGGAACTAACTCATCATTTTCATTTTTTATAACAGTGAAACCAGTTTTCTTTGGTACAACCTAGTCAAGGCTAACCCATTGTGAGTCATAAATAGGGTAAATTATACCTTCCTCGAGCAATTTTTCAACCACTATTTTAACAACCTCTAGAAGGGTTGGATTGAGTCTCCTTTGTGGTTGCCTCACCGGTTTATACCCATCCTATAAAATAATCCAATGCATGAAAATGGAGGGGCTAATACCTGATATTCCATCCAAGGCCCACTCGATTGCCCTGATGTTCTCCCTCAAAAGATTCATTAGTTTTTCTTCATGTTAAAAAGGGATATTGTTAGAAATTATAACAGGTAATTTTTCACCACTTAACAAGTAGGAGTATTTGAGATCTGGTGGAAATGGCTAGAGTTCCAGTGTAGGGGGGTGGTGTATGGATGGAGACATAGAAGTAACTGAAATATGTGCACAAAGAGAATCAATATCAGAATAGAAATCATCACAATCAGAGAATAAATCATCAAATCCATTAGAAAACTCAAAAGACATGTCAAAATTAGGGTTCACATGATCAAAATCAGAATATGATTCGATTTCAAAATCAAATCTTATAGAGTCTTGTTCCTTAGAAATGGGTGTGGATGATCACTTAGACATTAAATCAGAACCAATACTCATAATCACACTAAGAATGGGACAACAAAATTCCATGGGGTTTTTACTTGGTGGTTCAAAATGAGAGATAAAAAATTCAGAATGATCCTCTGAGAGGTACTTCATGGAATCCATAACATTAAAAATCACATCTTCATACCCAAATTCCATGGAAAGTGTAACCTCATTGACATTTATGTTAGTTTTTGCAGTTTTGGGGAAGGGTCTACCTAAGATAATGGGGGAATGTGAACTTACCTGATCATCCTCCATGTTAAGCACGTAGAAATCTTCTAGGATGATCATGTCTCTTACTCAGACAAGTACATCCTCAAGGAATTGCATTGGATATTTCGTAACTCTATTCACCAACTACACCACTACTCTGGTCGGTTTTAGCTCACCAACCTACAATGAAGAGAATACAGAGTGAGGCATCACATTTATGGAAGCTCCCAAATCACAAAGTGCATCAGAAAAGTGAAACTCCCCTATAGGGCATGGGATAGTGAATGTCCCTGGATCCTTTCCCATTTTTGGCATTTCTAGAGTTGGTGTAATGAGTTCTGATACATTCCGTTCAAGGTTGATCCTCTCATTTCCCTAGATCCCTCTTCGATTGGTACAATGTTCTTTTAAGAATTTCGCATACCTTGGAATTTTCATAATGGCCTCAAGTAGAGGGAAGTTGATATGCACAGGCTTGAATTTGTCTAAAACCTCCTTTTGAATATCCTCTTTAGTGATATTCTTGGTTTGAACAACCCTATATGGAAAGGGAAGAGGTTTAGGAGGAACATCATCATTATTTTTCTTACCTTTATCTTTCTCCTTGGGCTTCTCATTAGTTGGTATGGAATGTGGCTTCTCTAGAGTTGAGGTGAATCCCATGTGGAATGATAGGTAGAGAAGCATTAGTTGTTTGCTTCCTGCTTCTCAATTTAATGGCACTAACATTCCCATTTGGATTGGGAGTATGTTTGGAAGGAATATTTCTAGAATTCTTACTTACCAGTTCATGTAGGGCAGTGGCAATCTGGAACATTTGAGTCTTCAACTCCCTCAACACCGAACCTTGACTCTTCGTCTCATTCTGTTGATTAAGAATAATGTTTTTCAAAAGATCATCAGTTTTAGAGTCTACCTTGTGTTGTAGATTACCTTGTTGCTTACTTGTTGATGTTTGAGCTTCTAATCTCCTTTGGGGTTGTTTGAAACCATGTTGGTAAGGTGGAGGCTGCTGGATGTTTGGTTGAAAAGGGGTCCTTTTTTGTTTCCCCGAGCCATACCTGATGTCCAATTGATCATTCCACCCTTGGTTTTATGTTGGATCAAACGTCTTTTGGGGATATGGTTGTTGTTTTTGTTGCTGATATGGTCTCCCAGGGAACACCGCTGCACAATCTTCTGTTTCATGGAGTTGTGGGCAATAGCCAGTTCAGTGGCTTGTCTCAGTGCAAATACCACAAGGCCTTGAAAGAGGGGGTTGGGATGTCTTTTGAGCCAAAGCAATCTGCCTCACCATAGTGGTCAATTCATCCAACTTGGTATCAATTAAACGATTTTCAAGAGAAGAAGTACTTACCTGATGTACTCCCCTGACTTGTGGTGTATCTACATTACCAAATTGTTGGGAGTGTGGGACATTTTTTCAATCAACGCACGTGCAGCTACTAGTGTCTTGTCCACCAATTCTCCTCCAGCTGCATCATCCACCATGCTAATCTCTATATGTGTGAGTTCTTTATAGATGTATTGGATGAGTAGTTTCTCACAGATTTGGTGATGTGGGCAACATGCACACAACTTCTTGAATCGCTCCCAGTACGCATACATTGACTCTCATTGTGCTTGATTGATCCCCAATATCTCCTTACGAATGGAAGTGGTCCTCAATGCTAGGACACATCTCTACAATAAAAGTCGTTTCAAATCGTTCGAACATGTTACATCTTCAGGTTGTAAATAATACATCAAATCCTTTGTAGCTCCATCATGTGAAAATGAGAATGCTCTTAATTTAATTTTATTTTCAGAGACATTTCTAGGTTTTAGGGTTGATAAAACCACATTAAATTATTTCAAATTTTTATTGGGATCTTCACCAGAGAGGAAATGAAACTTTTGAATTATGTGAATTAACCCAAATTTTAGTTCAATGTCTTATTCGAGATTTGGGTATGCAATACAATTTGGTTGATAATTAATATCAGGTGAAGTAAATTCTCAAATGGTTCTATTTAGCTCATTGTTATTATTTTTAACAATTGTATATTCTTTTATGTTTGAATTTGAATCGCTTCCAATTTCAATGTTTCTAGAAGAGAGGAATTCACCAACGGGTAGAATATTGATACTTCAGGTAAACTGAGACTGTCTGATTCGAGCTCGAAGGCTACGTTCAATATCAGGGTCAATATCGAAGTTATCATTAGGATTAGTTCATGTCATAAATAAAAAAATGAAAATAAATAATGTGGACCATAATAAAAATTATAAGTTTGAGTTGATGGTCCAAAAAGAAAAGAAGAGGATGAAAGAAATAAAATGAAAACTTGAGAAAGGGGAAACATGAAAGAGAGAGGTGAATAAAATAATAAAATGAAATATAAAATAAATAACTATAAATGGTTGAATAAATTATTTGCCTCCCTATAAATGGCGAAAATTTTAAACAACACTGTCTTTGGTGCCCTGCAATGATATTCAGTTTTAGGTTACCTAGGTGTAGTAGAGTGGCTGACCAAGGTCCTCTCTCAAAGGACGATGTGATTTTAACAACTTATTAAAGGTATTATAAATATAAAATAGAATAGATTTAAAATACTAGTATAAAGGATGGGGGTTGTTTATATTTTATAAATATAGAATAATTTTGATGGAATAAGATTGTATTTTATTGTTTTTAATTTTGAAATGTTAATTGATTAATAGAGAATAATGAGAAGATGTTTTTTTATAAAATATTTTAAAAAGAATAATCGATCTAACTATAAATATTCATTTAAATTTTAAACATTGTAATTTAAATCAATATTCACTTAATTATGATCCCATAATTTTTTAACCTTCAAACCCTAAGAGAGTTAACTTAACCACAAAGATGAAATTACTTAAACCCTAGGCTAGCATTAGAACATGCAATCGCAGCACCCTGCATGGATTGTTGTCCTAAGGTTATCTTATTATCAGTAGTTAATTAGAAAACACATCCATTCTGGAAGTGAGGATGAATTGTGTATAGAGATTATATTTTAACTCTACAAATTTATCCTGTGTGGTCTTGTATTACCGATTAAGATCGCGCTCTCACAATTTACACAAAATCACGATCTCGCGTGTTTTCGTGTTAATTGCTCAATTTCTTAAATAGTTTATTATAATTTAAAAACAAAATTCATGGATAATATTATGTTGATTATAGTATCTCAATGATTAAATATAATTAAATGATGAGTGTAGAAGATAGATCGACCACTAAAAAAAACTACTCTTCCATGGGTGGTGTTGTCATCGTGGAGACGTTTTGCATGAGCAAAGGATTGAAAGTGTAGAACCCAATATCATCTCCACTCTTGATTACATCCCAATTAGGAAGATTAATAGAAGCATTGAATTGAAAATTACAGTATAAATGGAAGGAAAACTAAGATTTTATTGAATGAATAAACGCATTACAACATGAAGAAGAAGAAGGAGAAGAGGAAGGCTAGATGAGGGGATCCTTGCTTCAAGAGCTACCCCTCTTAAAATTGTTGAAGAATTGGAGTGAAACCCCTTATCTTTTGCCTTAAACTTCCCAATACACTTACCAACCGTTAAAAATGATAAAAAATCTAATTTATATAGGGGAGGGGATGAGAGGTAACAATTGGTTTCAAGTGTGAATGTGGAAATTCGGCCAAATATTTTAATACAAATTTCACCGCCCATTTGGCATTTTAAAATCATGAATTATCTCTTCTTCCAGAAGGATCATATGTGCGGATATGAGTCCTCTATCTCCTGTAAATATTTTGGATAAATCCAAGCCAAGATGAATGAGTTATGGCCGAAATACAGAATCTTCTCCATTATGGCGTGTCCAGCCCACCTTTGACTTTATGGCCCAATTACTCCATTCAAATGCATTTTTTTATCTAGTGTATTTAATAAAAGTTGTATCCAATGAATTAAGGAACACAGTTACAAAATATTAAGTTCAAATAATTCAAATAAAAATAATTATGATTGAAATAATACAGTGATTTTGAAAGGGAAAACTGGAATTTTCATCAAATATTCAAATGAATGATCTAATCCCAAATACTTTCTAATTGTACATATTTAACACAATGTGAGGACATTATATCATTTATTATCAATAAAATATTCAATAAAATAGTGTTTTATCATCTACTAATTGTGATTTCATTTTATTAGTTAATGATGGGAAAGACGATATATAATTCCAAAAATCAATGTGATATGCACTGTGATGATTTACAACAAGAAATTTGAAATATGATGGGAATGGGTTCTCAAAAAATGAGGAAATAATAACACAACAAGATCATGTTATGAATAATAACTTAAATCATGTCCAATTACCATCTTCTCTTAGAAATGAAAAAGTTTCATTAGAATAATCTATTTTGTAGAGGCCTCCTATATTTAATGTATCTAATAATACCATAATTAAAAACAGTGGATTAACTCTATTTTGATGATATTATCTTTACTTCAATGGTTGGAAAAATATAAAGTCATACTGGTGGTCTATTGTATTTTTAGTGAAGATGATCTCTGGGAGAATCTTATCAAAAAATAAAATTCAAAGGAAGAAATTTAATATATGGACTGGGAAGCATTCAAGAAAATATTTTTCATTAAATATTTACCCAAAACCTCCCATATTAATTTAGAATGGGTGATAATTAAACTAATTAAAAAGGAATATGATTCTGTTAGGGAATACGAGGAAAAAATTAAAGGCTTTCATGATACTGTATTATATTTTTTTTAATCACCAAAGGGAAATTGGATTGCTTCTTTGGTGGAATAAAGACGAGTCTACAAAAATCATGTGTGATTTGAGGCATTTAAAAAAATGTGGAGATATTCCATTACTCCTTAATGGATGTAATGAAGAACATAGACTCTCCGTGTTCATGTGAGAATGAAGATAAAATGTGGAAAATTGAGATTAATATAAGACCATAAATGGAGAAATCATGTGATGGAAAGAAATCCCAACACCCCATGTGTCAACAGTGTAGAAAAAAACTCCTAGAAATAGCCTAAGGGAAATCAAGTGATGCTTAAAATGTGGATGATAGGAGAATATAGAAAATAATTTCTGAAGGGATATAATGAATCCCACTAATGTAGGGGCAGAAATAAAGGTTCATATCCACACTCAACATATAGTGTAGTGTTTAAACTGTAAGGAACATCAGAATTATGCAAGAGATTCCACTAATCTAGTGGTTGTTGGAGGAAATCAATTAAAATAACCTCTAATGAAATAATAAAAGGAATATGATTTAAATATATTAGAGCTGGTACCCAATGATTATGTGGTGATTGGTACACAGATATTTTATTCTAGAATATTGAACAAAGAAATTTACTGTGGTTATACACATTCATTCATATCTTAGAAGTCTAATTGAGATATTCAAACACCAAATGAAAATATGTACATTCAGTTATTTGTGAGAACAACACATGGGGAAATAATGGATTATTATGTATATAACTCTTTATAGAGACCCTATACTTTTTCCAATATTATTTCATAATTAACCAATAATTACAAGAAACGACTTATAAATTCTAGTGTATCTCCCATATTGGGTACATAATTAATCATTAAAAATTCATTTATTTAATCTCCATAGTGATTTAATAACATAAATTTATAACCCATATCTACATAGGATAACCTAAGGAAAACATGGACAAAAGGGATAAGCCAAAAAGGATAGTAAAGAAATAGGAATAGTAATATAACATACCATAGGGGTTAGAAGGCCTAAAACAATGGCATAAAAGGTAGGGAAGATGAATAAAAATAAATAATAATAACATTTATAACTTGGGAACATGTTATCATAGCATCATTATAATGTTGAATCAATATATAACATGACATAATCATGATTCAAGGCTAACCAAAAAGCGTATACAACATAGTGGACAATGTCCCATAAAGGAATATGGTTCACTCTCTATTCCATCATGATGCCTCATGAGACTAAAAATTTCCCAATGTATTTATTATTTATCTATGTTCCCCCACTATAAAATGGTCATGAATATGTTTTCCACATGAAGAATAAACTAAAGTGTCACCCATGGAAAGAAATGGGTATCATATTTTTGTCACATGGCATAAAAAATGAGCATTTCTTAGATGTTTCGACGAAGGAAAAAATAAAAATCATAAATGGACATTAATATTGGATAAAAGTAATGGATCCTGATAATTTATTTCCAAATTATGTTTAAACACATAAAAATAGTTTTTAAGGAATGATAGAAAATAAAAATTTTAGAGCGGTTTACGAAAAATATTAAAAATATGTTAAAATAGATATGAAATAATTGATTTCATAAATCCAGAAATTAACCAATATTGTATTTCATGGTCAAATTTGTTATTTTAGAATAATATTGATGGATTAGAAAAGATTCTATCATGCATTTGAAATCTGGTCTGAAATCTAGAATTTCCCTTCAATCGAGCATGCTTAACTGTGATAATTGAAAAATTGAACATTTCTAAAACATGTATTACCCCCAAAAAGAGGGTAAGTATGATCTAGATTCATTTTTTTTGAAAATATAATCATAGTACATAATAATTATATAAAAATAAAAAATCATTTAATTGTGTTAAAGAGATAAATAGAGCAACCCGAAGGAAATATGGTCATTTAGGTAGAATCCCTAACCTTGTGTCTGAAATGGATTTTCACTGATCATAATGTCATGAATAATAAAATTAGAATCATTAATTAATAATAATAGAAACATTTAAACATTTAATTGTTTTAGTATAATTTTATTATGTTCATTTATTCCTTTTTTGTGAGTTATAGTGTTCAATTGCATTATTCAACAGTCGTCATTTTCGTAATTTTGATGATTGATTCACATATATATGAGTATGGAAGTTTATGTAAAATAAAAATAGAATATTTTAATTGATGTTATAATTTATTAATGATAATCCATGCAGTTAAATGTTCATTTAATTCATTTGGTAATTTTTGGTGGGGATTAATCATTAGGTAAGATGTTAGTGATAATCATATGGATTTTTTGGGTGTTTTTCGCTAACAATGTACATGTTTTTCTATATTATTCAACATCAAGTGTAAATAATTATTCCCAAACATTAAATTGGATGTAATACATATATTTGTTTTTAAAAATAAATTAAATGGTATAATGAATATCCTTTAGGGTGGTAATATTATATTATTAATTTTTACTCTTCAATCCAATAAATTAACACCTCACGAATAATGCTTTCCTTTATAGAGAAAAAGGGATAGGAGAAAAGTGCTTAAAGAAGTATTATTCAAATTGAATAATAATGTTCCATTATATTTTTGGTACTTTTTTTATCATACAATTTGTTTGTGGGGAGTTGAGGAGAGACTATTAAAATAATTTTAAAAGAAATTAAATGAAAAATAAAGTGGAATTTAAATCTCTAATTTCTTTCCCTTGAGAGCCACCTTTAGAAAATTTTTTGGTATTAGGATGAGAACAATATATCCTAGATGATAGGGAGAGGTTCAGAATGAATATTGGGAATAATACATACAAGGATCAAATAATGGGAGTTGTGAGGTGAAGAGGTCACGAGGGGCCCTATTTAAAGGGGGAGAGGGGTGTTTTCCCATTATTCCATTAATTAATTTATTATTTTTCATCAAGGATATTAATAGATTCAAAATAATCACCAAATAAATTATAATAATGAAGTGGAGTAAGATGTTATTGTTTTTAAATCATTCATGACTCAAATAATTGTGTATTTAATTTATAATGTGTATATATTATAAATTATCATATCTTACTATTTATGAAAATCCTAGTATTTCAGAAAAATCAAAAACTTCACCCTAACCATTTATCGACTTGTAGAATTAAAAATTTTAATCCATTTACTGAAAAAAAAAATTCTTAATATGGGAAATTTATTTTTTATTTAAAATCATCAGTTACTATGAAAATACAAGTTTCAAAATTATAACTTACTTTTGAGCATTTTGAAAATTTAATTATGGTCTCATATAATTATGCTATATTGACAAGATAATGAAATATTAATTTTTAATAAAATTTTATGAAAAAAATTATCTAAAAAATATATTAAATTTTAAAAAAGAATAAATATTTATGTTTTATAAAAATATCAACACTTAATAACGAATTTATAAAACATTTCATTAAATATACTAAGATATAATTATATCATTTGGTTATTTAAAATATTCCAAAATTTTAAATATATTTACAAGGGTGTGACTACTATTCTATTTGATGGTTTACTATTCATTATGTTCTAATTATTATTCCAAATGTGATGTTATTATTCCTTCAGTCTATGTTTCTTAGCATCTAGAAAAATATCTTATTTATTTCCTTAATGGTTTATAAAGTTTGTATTGGGGTATTGAGGTTATTTAATGTGATTTATAAAATATTACATGATTATAAAAAATGATTTTCCATTGATATAATTCATGGTCATTACATTCTTTCCCTGTCAGAAATTTCACCCTCGAAATTTCATTATATACATTGTTTAAAATAGACAAGGGTACATCTCCTTAATCACTTCTTTTGGTTCCCATGTGTTCCCTTCATAATTATGTTCCCACTATATTTCATTTACCAATTGAGTAGTCATGTTGCGTAGAAATTTATATCTACTGTAAAATATCTTCACTAGATTCTCCTCATAGGAGATATCATATTCGAACATTACCCCCTATAAATTCAGTACATTTCAAGGTTCAGGTATGTAATTTTTCAAGAGGGAAACCTGGAATCCATCATGTACTTGATACATGTTAATTGGAGGTTCTATTTCATAGGACACACCTCTAACATGATAATGAATCTCAAAGGGGATGATGTACCTATGACTTAGCATTCCTTTTCCCCTGGTCTCATGATTCAATTCCATATATATATATATTGGAATACCATGTCAATAACCATAATCTCAATGTCTCATTAATGACTATATGAATTACTATTTTGTCAACTTTAGGCTGTCTTGATGTGATGCGAGATGGTTTTAACATTATCAACCATTTCATCAACCATTTCCAGTCCTTGAATTTAAAGCTCACCCCCTTCATCCAAGAAAACTACAATACTACATATTTTCCAATAATGGTCTTCAATTGAATCCATTTGGACGATTGAGTGATTGCTATTTTTTAGATGAATTTTATTAGAGGTAGATTGTGGTCCCGACCTCCTTTAAAGTCCATATAACAGTCTTTCAACGTTTCCTCCAGTTTCTGAATTGTTCACCCAAGCTGGCCATCAGTTTGCGGATGATATGTCATTATATAGTTCAAATCAGTGTTCAGAGCATGTTAAGGGATTTTCTTGAACTTTGACGTGAATCTTAAATCTTAGTCAGATAAAATCAATAGTGTTACTCCAAGAATCCTTTCAACTTATTTCATATATATATATATATGTACATGTTTATTTAGTGATAAATAGTCTTGAATTTTAGTAAAGTGAGCTTTATTTTTAAGGAAATCCATAACAACTTATATATAATTTTTTCCTCTAGATGTCTTTAGAAGTAATGTTACAAATTACACGGTAATTTTATCCAACATCCATGTTGGTAGGGGTAGTGGATCCTTAATCTCCTTATATTTTTTCATTTCTAAGTTGACTTATGACATTCCAAGAGCATTTATGTATATTCAGATGTCTCTTTTTTCATATTCTCCCTCCAATAGTGCTATCAGATATCACAATACAAAATTGTGTTCCATGATGGAATAGAGATGGTTGTGATATGTGCATCATCGAAAATGTCCTTATTTATCTCTGGACTTGATTGTACACATAATCATGAACAAAATCAAATGACTCTATACTCATCCATTTCTATCTTTGAGGATTTCCCACTTATCATGGCTTCCACCTTCTTGTGAACTCCCCCATCATTTATTTGAGCATAATTTATTTTCCCCATAAGGGATGGTTGAGTAATCATTTTATAAAGGATGCATGATGTTCCTTCACCAATGATTCCCATGTCTACCCTTTAGAAATCGTAGAATATCAGATCCCCCTTAGTTATAATCATTGATAAATATTCCATTTCTTTTCTAGTTAGAGCGTCTATATCATTAATTTACTTACTAGGAAGGCGGTGGATTGACTAGTCATAATTCTTGTTGATTTGTAACCATCGTCGACGGAGCATTTTAATCTTTTATATGTGAATATATTTTTGGAACTCTAGTGATCCATATATATCTCTCACTTCTCTCCATAGAGATAATGCCTCTATATTTTCAATGCAATTATCACAACTGCAAACTCCAGATCATGAATTGTAGTGTTTTTATCAGGTATTTTTATCTACACTGAGGAATATGCAATAATATTATCATTCTTAATTAGTATAAAGTCAAATACATTATTTTAAGCATCACAATACACCACAAATATTTCCCCACTTATTTTTAGTGTGAGAATTAATGTAGGGATAATCCCATTTTTTAAATCTTTGAAGTAGTCTTCACATTCACTTGTCCAAGAAAATAGTACTTCCTTCCGAGTCATATTGGTCAGTGGTTTTAACAATCAATAAAATATCTTTAATAATCATCGTTAATAATCAGATAGACCAAGGAATTTATGGATCTCCAATACATATGATTTCTTGGACCACTCCTTAGTTTCCTTCATCTTGGAAGGGTCAACAAATATACCATTTCTAGTGATAACATTCCATAGGAATGATACCTCATTCATCGAGAACACATATTTATTGTACTTTTCATAATTTTTTCCCTTCAAAACATCTTTAGTATATTATTCTAATAATCCTCATATTCCCCCTTTCATTGAGTGTATATCAAAATATCATTAATAAAGACCACAAAAATCTTGTTGAGGTTTTCTCTAAAGAATCTACTCACTATATCTCGGAACATTTTTTATGCATTAGTTAGTTGTATGGAATCACTATGAAATAATATTGTCCATAAATTATTCAAAAGATAACCTTGATAATATCTTCCTTCCACGCATTTAATTGGTTATATCCTGAATTAAGTCCCACCTTAGAGAAATAACACACCCCACAAAGCTAAATAAACAAGTCATATATCCATAGAAGTGGATAATTTTTTATTATTTTTATTTTCTTCTGTTCACGATAATGAATGTAGATAAGAATTGGTCTATCCTTCTTCTTGATGACAAGGATTGGCACATCCCATGGTGAAGCACTCAGTCATATATAAAGCATGTCCATATTCTCCTGAAACTTCTACGTTAGTTATTCTAAATCAATGGTGGCCATTATATAAGTTGTATTTTATATATACATAGATCCAAGAATGTATTTTTTGAGATCTCAAACTCTTGATCATTAGGAATACCAAAAAATTATTCTTGGAATACATCAGTTTAATCCCTCACAATGAGAATATCTTAGAACAAGATTATCTCCTTTGTCTAAAACATTTGAGAATGAATTGATTTCTTAAAAGAAAAAATGTCCACAATTGATACGACAGTTTTGTAGGAGATATCTCCTCTTACTTACACATGTATAGAATTAGTCAATGCCTCAATATGTGAATATTGGTCTCAATTTTCTAATATTTTGGCGTTCTCCTTATATAAAAATATTCTATCTATGGCAAATATATAATAAAACAATACCAAATAGAGTATGAAAATATTTTCTGGGAAGTTTAGTCCAAAAACATTTACTTAAGATGAGTCATGAAATTTTGATGAACTAATTTCTTCATTTTTTGTACTCATAGATAACTAAACCTTTACATTTAAGGTGGTTATTTAATATTTATACTAAAAATTCTATATATTAATTAATTCATACAAAAAATTATAAATTTTCGATTCTTGAATGAATAACAAGTGTACCTATCACAATATCATTTTTAAACTCCTCCATATCATTAGTGATAACATATACCATTCCTTGCTTCCTTGTATATTTTTTTATTACCTCCAAATACCCTTTATTTAAGTAAATTGATTACATAATTATCATGCTACTTGTAGTGGAAATATTGGACTACAGTCTGAGTGTGGATCTTAGCCATCATTTATTATATATCATTAGTTCAATTATTCATATTACTTCATTAGTTATTAGAAATTTCCTATCTATTCATCATTTGTAGAATCTACTAGATTCCATTATGATTTTTTTCTGATTCTACTTTCCACACTTCACACATGTAGGATGTATGGTCCTATATCCATCATAAGATTTTCACACATATTACACTCCATTTTAAACTTTTTGTAGCAGTCCCATTAGACCACTAAATGTATCTGATCTATATTTATTCCTTAAGGGATCAACCATAAATCTCATCATAATTGTCAATGCCTTGAATCACATATTATTTTTTTAGACTCGCGATTAGTCTGATAAAGATGCGATCGAACTTGAATTTATTGTTCATGACAATGGAAGAGGTGTATCTTGATATCCTTGTGATGTTCTCTTCATTTTAACTATTTGATTCATATTCCTTTTTCTTCAGTGTGAGGATTTACCATTCCATGTATAGATGGAGGGTTCTAGGAAAAAATTTATTGGAAAATATTTTCTTCAAATCATCCCATTCCATATAATCAATTACATATTTGGACATTGTGTTCTTGATAAGTTTCCATCACTGATCAGCTACCCCATGAAAACAGTAGACCAACATCACATATTTATCTTCTTTTTAGAAATGTATGACATAAAACATAATCTCAATTGAGTTATTCAATGTATTTAATATGCTGGGGGATCAAAATATACACAAAATATGGGAGGCCTTTCTTTTAAGAAGGATTAAATTACATGTTTCACCTTCATTGGATATCTACGGTGTTCTACATGATTCAGGTAATTATTAAAAACATGATCCATCTTAGAAAGTACAATAATAATGTTTTTATATCCCATTCTAATCATATTGGGAATATAATTAGGGCAATCATTACATTTATTATCAAATTGGTTGTTTTCATGGTTTCCTCTATTTCTATTCATTAACTAAAAAATAGAAATTACAATTAGGGGGATTTAATACTTAACTAATAATAATATAAAAATAAATCATTGAAAATATAATGATAAACATGTAAATGATAAGTATATCCTAGTTTTTGATTCACTAGGTTTTAATCTAGGTTATCAATGGTCTATTTCATAACATATAATATTATAGGTTTATTTGCTCATGTGATAATATTTCGTAATGGGGATATGAATTTACCAAAACATATACCTATAGAATGTAAAACCAAGTTCATAAAAAAGCCCATTTTCTTGTACTAAGTTACCTTGAGTTATTCAAAGAACACCTTTTCTATTTTTTTATTCCTAGGAGAATATTTTTTAAAACCACAACCACTTTTATTATCCATAGAGAGATTTATTTTATAGATAAACCACTTATTCTATACTAACTGCAAATTAAGGATTCTATATTTTAATTCTTCATATTCGTAATGATTTCTATAGTGATATTTATTACTCATAAAAAATTAATAGGATCTTGATATGAGACCAACTATAATGTATCTATTCTTTTTCAAATATTATTACATAATAAACCAATAATTATAGACCGATGATCATAAAGTTTAGTTTCATTGGGAGATTAGGTACATTATAATACATCCTAAAAAAATTATTGAATCTCTATAATCTGCTCGTAATATGAATTGAGATCCACTATATTTATAAAATAACCTAGGTTATATGTTAATAATAGGGATGAGCTAAAAAGACCTGTATGGAAATATGTATAAGAATGAAACATTTTACATGGGTTAGAAAGCATATCAAGATGGAATAAAAGATTGGAATAGGAAAAATCATAAGGAATAATAACATTTATAACATGGAAACATATATTCATGGAATCATTGGATTGTTTAAACAACATATAACATGACATAAAGATGATTCATTGCTAATAACAATGTCTATATATCATAGTGGACAATGACTCATAAAAGAAATCGGTTCAATTTTTGTACCAACATGGTGACTCATGTGACTAAAAATTACACAATTCATTTAATCTCTTGTTAGTCCCCCCATTATTACATGTTAATGAATATGTGTTCCACATGATGAATAAACTAATGTGATACCCTAGAAAGAAATGGGCATCATAATATTGTCAAAAGGCATAACAAATGATCATATCATAAATGATTCCATGAATGAATGGATTCAAAAAATACATGGAAATTTTTAAATGAAAATAGGCATGGTTCATGTTAATTTGTGTCTAATTTAATGGGAAAATGTAAATGGAATTTTTATAAAAATCTAGAAATGAAACATTTTAGTGTGGTTTAAGGAAAATATTAATATGAATTTAAACAAGAAATTGAATATTTGATTTTATAAAAATAGATATTAACCAAGATAATTTTTCAATATAAAAATTGTGATTATAAAAAAATAATGAAGGTTATAACTAGATTATGTCATTGACATGAAAGTGGGTACGAAATTAGGAAATTCCCTTCAACCAGCCCTCCTTAACGAGAATAACTGAAAAAGAGAACCTTTTCAAAACATGTATTACCCCATCAAAGATATATGATATAATCCAAAAAAAATTGTTTGTGACATATAAAAAAAATTATAATAATTATATAAATATAAAAAATTATTACATTGCAGTAAATATATATAAAGTGAAAACTGAAGAAAAAATTGTGTTTTAGGTAAAATCTCTAACCTTGTGTCTGAAATAGGTTTTCACTTGATTTTAATTTCTATAATAATAAAATTATAATAATTAGTTAATATTACCAGAAACCTTTCTACATGTAATTTATTTTATATAATTTTGTTATGTTCAATTAGATTCTTTTTATGGGTTATATTATTCAATTTCATCATTTAAGAGTGCACATTTTCTAAATTTTGTAAATATTTTCTGAATATAAGAGTATGTAAGTTCATGTAAAATTGAAATAGAAACCCTTAATTGATGTTATAAGTTATTAATTATCATATATATGGTTAAATGTTCATATAATTAATATAGTTATTTTGGGTGAGAATTAATCATTAGATAAGATGCTAGTGATTATCAATTAGTTTTTTTCGGTGGTTTTCGGTCACAATGATCTTGTTTTTCTATATTTTTTAAAATCATGTGAATATAGTGATTCCAAATCATTACATAGGATGTAATATATATATTAATTTTTATATCATTATAATGATTTCATGGACATCCATGGTGGCGGTAGTATAAAATTCAAAATTTTCAACGTTGAAGGCGATAAATTAACACCTCACGAACAGTGATTTTATTTCTTGAGAAAAAGGGAGACGATATGAGGGATTGATGATCAATAAATCAATTTGAAGAATAAAATTCCATTATATTTGAGGTACAAGATTAATCATAAATGTTGAATATTGGGAGGTGAATAAAAAATAAGAAAATAAGTTGAAAATAAATTAAAATAAAAGGAAAGAGGAATTTTACTCTTTAATTTATACTACTTGATAGCCTCATTTGGGAAAATGTTTTTTTCTTTTTATGAGTTCAAGAGATACTATATGAGTGGGATAGGTGTGGGAAGACTATTCGGTAGAATATATAGATGGATGAAATATTAAGAGTTGTGAGGAGAAGAGGTATTGAGGGGACACATTTAGTGGGTAGGAGGGGTGTTTTCCCATTATTTTATTCATTAGCATATTATTTTTTCATAAGATTATGAACAGTTTCAGAATAATCCCCAAAAATATTAAAATAATGATTGAGAGTTTGAGATTATGGTTCTTACACCATCCAGGCATCATGCATTAGTGTATTTAATTTCTAATGTATATAAAGTATAAATTATCATATTTTACTATTGATGAAAAATTCTAGTATTTTAGAAAGAATCCAAAAATATCACCCTAACTATTTATCAGTGTGTAGAATTTAAAAAATGAAACCTATTTAATGAAAATAATTTTATTAATATGTGACATTTAATTTTCAGAGAAAACCATCTTTTACTTGGTAATGACAAATTTCAAAATTTTAACTGATTTTTTAACATTTTGAAAAAATGAATATGGTCTCATAAATTTTCCCTATAGTTATAATATTACAAATTATTAATTTATAAGTACATTTTAGGAAAATAAATTATATTTTGAAACATTTAATTGATTAAATTATTGAATATTAATAGTTATGTTTTACAAATATGTCAACACATAATAAATAACATCTATAACATTTATTTTCATATACTATGGTCTAATTATATCATATTTTCCATTATAAGATGCAAATATTTTATTTATAATTTTATGGGTGAGATTACTATTCTATTAGACGGTTTACTATTCATAAGGGTCATATTACTATTCTAAACATCATGTTACTATTCCTTTGGTATATGATTCCTAAAATCTAGAAAAACCTCTTATTTTATTCAATAATGTTTTATAATGTTTTTATTGGGTAATTTATGTGATTTATTTTGATTTTTACTATGTGACATAATTATAAGAAAAGAATTCCATTGATAAAGTACAGGGAAATTACATTCTTCCTCCCTAATTAAATTTTCTCCTAGAAATTTAATTTTATATACTATGTTTAAAATAGATGTGGGTACTTTTCATTCATCGCTTCATTTAGTTCCCATGTTTACTCTTTATTCTTTTGATTATTCTATAGTACATTGACCAGGTGCATAGTCTTGTTGCATTGAAATTTTTTTCTATGATCCATGATATTCACTGGATTCTCCTTGTATGAGAGATCATATTAAAATTTTACCACCTATAAATTCAGTACATGTGAAGGTTCAGGTATGTAATCTCATAAGAGGGGAATTTGGAATCCATCATGTACTTGATAAATGGTAAGTGGAAGTTCTAGTCAATTGGAAATGACTCTACCATGATTAGGAATCCTTAAGGGGTTTAGTGAATATAACTCTCACATTCATTTTTCATATATCTCATGATTCTCTTCCTTAGATATATGTAGAGGAATACAATGTCTACAACCTTAAACTAAAGGTTTCATCGATGACTCCATGCATAACTATTTATTCAAAATTTGGATTCCTTGATGTGATACTATATTCTTTTCACATTCTCCACCATTTCTTCAACCATTTAAGGTCCTAGAATTAACCATTTACCATTTTCATCCAAACGTGTAGGTGTACAATATCGTTTCCATTAAATTTCATCATATAGAGCCATTTGGATGATTGAGTGGAAGCAATTTTTGTAGAATAATTTGTCCATAGGAATATTTTGGTCCTAACCTCTCTTAAAGTCCATAAAACATTATCTCAATATGTATTCTAGCGTGTGAATAGTTGAGTCAGATTGTCCATCAATTTGAGGGTGATAGGACACATTGATGTTCAACATAGTCTTCAGAGCATGTCAGAGACTTTTCCTGAACATGGAGGAAAATCTCGGATCACGGTCATATTTAATCGATAGTGGTACCCCTTACATCCTTACCAGTTATTTGATATATATATATATATATATATATATATATATATATATATTTGTGTGTGTGTATGTGTGTGTGAATGTTGATCTAGTGAGAAATGATCTTGAATTTTGATAAAGTTATTTTTATTTATAAGACAATCTACGACCACCCATAGAGAATTTTTTCCTCTAAATGTCTGTAGAAGACCATTGATAATGACCACTGTAATTTTCTACAACATACATGTTCGTATGGGTAATGGTTTTATAGTACCCTTATTATTTTTCCTATCAGCCTTCACTTGTTGAAATATCAAGCACTTTGATGTATATTCATCAGTCTCTTTATTCATGTTTTCCCACAAATAGTGCTCTCGTAGATCTTGATACAAAATTGTGGTCAATGGCTGAATAGATATTTTAAAGTTGTGTGCATCATTTAAAATATAATTCTCTATCTCGGTATTGGATGGTACACAAAGACAGGATTGAAATCAAATGACTCCATCATTGTCCAATTTTAACAAAAATGATTTCCCATTTCTCATGGCTTCATCATTCATATTAATATCCTCATCATTTTATTGATCAAAATTTATCTTTTATATAGGCAATGGTGGAGTAATCATTTTTTAAAAGATAGATGATGTTACTTAATCATTGATTCTCATTCCCATCATATAGAAATATTATAATAATGTGTCCTTCTTAATTATCATCATTGTTAAAGATGTAAGATCAGTTATACTTAAAGCATAGACTACCTTATATTCCATATAATGATGATATTGGAATGACTATCCATAATCCTTAAATATTTGTAACAATCTTCAATGTTTTATATTATGCTCTGTCTATTTGAATATATATTTGAGAATCTTGTGATCCCTATATA
The DNA here is from genome assembly GCA_963277665.1 of Viscum album. Classification (NCBI taxonomy): domain Eukaryota; kingdom Viridiplantae; phylum Streptophyta; class Magnoliopsida; order Santalales; family Viscaceae; genus Viscum; species Viscum album. The sequence goes on along the minus strand of OY728126.1, from coordinate 1,807,341,363 downwards.
TCCCACACTTCTCCCCATAGCTATAATGCCACCTAATTTTCATTTCAAAGATCACGGCTACTAACTCTAGATCATTTTTGGGATAGTATTTCTCATGGATTTCAACTACCTTGAGTCATATTCTATCACATAATCATTTTTTGACAATACACAGACTAATCCCTTCATTGAAGCTTAATTATAGACCACAATTATTTTTCCACTCGTTAGTAGTGTGAGTATTGGTGTATTGATAATCCGATTTTGTAACTCATTGAAGAAGACTTCACATTCAGTGGTCTATAAATAATAACTCCTTTTTGAGTTAGAATGGTTAGGGGTTTATCAATAATTACATGTTATTCAGAAATCATCAGTAATACTCAGATAGACCATGGAAGCGACAGATATCCCTAACAAATGATTCCATTGGCCACACATCAATTGTTTTCAACATGAGAGGGTCAACATGTATCCTTTTAATGGTGATAACTTTACACATGAATGATACTTCATTCAACCAAAACTCACCTTTACTATAAATTGAATAATGTTTCTAATTATTCAATGTCTACAAAATGGTATTAAAATACTCCACATGTTCTTCCTTGCACATAGAGTATATTATAATATCATCAATAAATACCACAAAAATATTTGTTGAGGTTTTCTATAAATAATATATTCATCAAGACCATGGATATTTCTACAGAATTAGTGAGTTCGAAAGTAATAATAATGAACTCATAGATTCCATACCTCATTCAAAAAACTAGTATCGATAATATCTTTATTCATCATATTTAATTAACGGTATCCTGACCAAAGGTCCTCCATAAGGAAACAACTCACCCCACATAGCTATCTAAACACATCATTTATCTGTGGGATGGGATACTTGTTCATTATCCTGATTTTATTGAGTTCACAATAATAATTATAGAGGTTCATTTATCCATCCTTATTAATGACCTGGAGGACTGGAACACCGCTTAGTGAAGCACTCTGGTGTATGAAAACCTTGTACAGATTCTCCTATAACTACTTCTTTAGTTATTCTATCTCATTGGTGCCCATTAATTATGGTTTCTCTGATATAGTAATAGATCGTGAAATAATTTTTTTGGGGAAATAAACCTCTTGATTAGAATTTAGACCATGAAATTCTTCAGGGAATACATTATTTTAATCTCTCACAATGGGCATGTCATCAAGCATGATTCACTCCTTCATCTCAAGAACATGGGCCTTAAATGATAGCTCATAAGCCAACAATATCTAAAATTGATATGTGGATTCTGTAGGATATTCATCATCATACATACACATATATAGGACTATAGGATACTTTATGATGTGAATATTGATCTCCCTTTCCCAATAGTTGATTTTATCTTTATATAAAGATATCCAATTTATTTCCAATACATAATCAATATCTACTTAAAGGAGCATGAAAATATTTTTTGGGAGGAACAGTGAGAAAACATAAATGTGGAAGTATTTTGAACTTTGTAGGAAATAATTTCTCAATTTTTTACTCATAGATAACTCACCCTCCAAATTTTGAGGTGGTGATTGAAAGTTATACTAAAATTTCAATATACAAAAGAACACGTAGAACAGGAACAGAATAGTACATTTTATGTACATGAATGAATATGTAGTGTGCCTATCACATCAAAAAATTTAAACATCACCACATCAGTAGTGATTACATATGACCTACATTAGTTCCTTGCATGTGTTTTTTTATTCCCTCCATCAACCCTAGGTTTAGGTAAATTCATTACATAATGCCAATGATAATTATTATTGAAACATTGAATTATGACTGTGTATTGGTCCAAAACATCTTTTATTATTCATCATTAGTGGGATCATTCATATCTCATCAGCATTTATTATTTGTATTCCATTCTTTTGAACATTTGAAACATCTATTGGTTCCTATTAACAAGTTTACTAGATGATTATTACCACACATTTGACATGTGGGATATAGGGTCTTCTTTCCATCATGTGATTTTCACCCATATTAAACTCCATTTTACACATTTTGGAACCATCCCCATGAGAAAAATAAGATTTTATGATATATATTTCATCATTGAGGGTGTAATAGAAAATATACTCATTTCTAATAAAGTCTCTCATCACATTTGTTTTTGGAAGACTCGACATTAGTATGGTAAATAAGCAATCTTCCTTTATTTTGATGTTCATGTCAATGTCAGGGGTGTATCTTAAATCTTATTTATTACTTCGTTATACGCATTGACTGACACTTCTTCTTTCTGATTCATTGTAATGAATTACGTTTCCAACTTGAGGTGGAGTGCATGGGGAAATTATTTATTAGAAAATATTTTCTTGAAATCTCTCCATTCCATGGAATCGATTTTCTATTTTTACATTGTGTTATTGATCAGTGTATACCATTTATCAACTTCCCCATTAAAAAGATACACCCTATATACAATATTCTCTTATTTTGAGAACTGGAAGATTGAAAATATAATTTCAATGGATTTAATCAAATATTCTTCATGGCGGGGATCAAAATATAAACAAAATACGGGAGGCCTTTCCCACATTTTAGATTTGATAAAAATTTTCTATTTATGTTCGTATTAACGATGTTCAACATGATTTAAATTGGCATTCATAACATCAGATATCTAAGAAAGTATTGACATAATGTTTTGATCTCTCAATCCCATCATATTTGGCATATAATTAGGGAAATAATCACATTTCCTATCAAATTAATTGTGTTAACAGTTTCCACTAATTATATCTATTAACTGAGAATATGAATGTACAATTAGGGGGATTTAATAAATAACTAATAATAATATAAAAACAATATATTTAATATAGAAGGATAAAATTTTAAATGAAAAGTATACCCTAAATTTTGATTCTATAAGATTAAATATAGGTAATCCATGATCTATTTCCTAACATATAAAATTAGGGGTTTTTGATCCCTTAATTGTGGTTCAAAATTAAGTTATGAATATACCAAAGCATGTATCTAGAGAGTGTAAAACCAGGTGGATAGACAGACCCTCTTTTGGGTACCATGTAACCTTGAGTCAGGACCAGATCACCATGTTAGTGTTGCTACTCTTATGTACATTTGTACTCGAACCACGTCAAATTGTAGTATCCCTATTGGGTTGCATTTTCTTCAAAAAAACACTTACTCTATACTAACTTGAATTTAGGTATTCATTCTCATAATTAGTATTATCCCTAGTTTATTCTCTATTATTTTATAGTCCTAATGAAAAAAATAAAACAATCTTGATCAACACCAAATATAATGACCCTATCCTTTTTAACATATTATTACTTAATTAACCAAAAATTATAAGCCAATTATCATAAACTTTTGTGTCTTTATAAGATTAGTTACATAACTAAAAATCAAAAAAATTATTTTATATAATATCAATAATGAGATCTTAACATCAATTAAGATCTTATATTTTCATCTGATAACTTGGTGAATACATGTAATAAAGGGATGAGCTAGAAATCCTAACACGGAAATATGTATTGGAATAAAACATTGTAATTGGGTTAGAAGGAATAACATGACATAATGAAAGGCTTCGAATAGGAAAAAATATAATTAATAATAACATGTATAACATGGGAAAAGATAAATATCCAATCATAACAATGTTGCAACAATGTATAATTGAAATAAACATGAGTTAAGGATAACCACGAAGACTATAAATCTTAGTAGACAATGTACCATAAACCTATAAGGTTCCCTCCCTAACCAAACAAGAAATATCATGAAAATAAACATTACCCAGTGCATTGGAGAGAAATATGGGTACACCCATCATAACTTGTTCCTAAATATGTGTTCCACATGACGAATAAATATAAGGGTAACCCATTGAAAATTAATGGGTAACATAATCTAGTGAAAACCATAAAAAGGATCATATCATAAATAATCCCATGAGGGATAGGAATAGAACCACGCATGGACATTAATAATGGAGAATATTCGTGTATCCTAACAGTTTATTTCCAATTGAAGTTGAAACATATTAATGGAGTGTTTAGGAAACGTTAGAAATGAAACATGTTAACGCCATTTAAGGAAAATATTATAGAAAATTTAAAGAGGAAATTGAATATTTGTCTTCATAAAACAATAAATAAACCAAGATATTTTTTTCATTATAAAATATGGTATTTTATAAATATAATGTGGGAATAAAATAGATTATGTTTTCCCCATGTAATCAGGTATGAAATTGAGAATTTCCCAAGAATCAGGCCTTCTTATCAGGAATATTTAAAAAAGTGAATCATTCTAAAACATTTAATTACCTATCAAAGAGGAACGGTATAATATGGAAAAATGAAATTGGAACACATACATAAAATTCGGAATAATTATGTAAAAATTAATAATCATTATGTTGAGGTAAAATAATAAAAAGGGTATGCAAAACGTAAAAATGGAGTTTTGGGTAGAATCCCTTACATTATGTCTGAAACAGCTGTACACATGATCTTAATGTCATGAATATTCAAATTAGATGAAATAATTATTAATTATTTGACGATTCATGCATTTAATGTTTTTATTATAATATATTATGTTCATTTAGGCACTTTTTTATGAGTAATAATGTTTAGTTGCATCATCCATGAGGGCATGTTTTGTTAATTTTCATAATAAGTTCCCGTATATAAGTGTATGAAAGTTAATTTAAAATGGAAATAAAAATATATAATTAATGATATAGGTTATTAAAGATCATTTAGAAGGTTATTTGACCATATAAGTCATTTGCATATTTTGGGTGTGGATGAATGATTAGACAAGATGTTAGTGGTAATCGTTTGGATTATCTTGGGTGGTTTTTTTCACAACGAACATGTTTTGTTTTATTATTATACATCACTTGTACATAATGATTCTTAAAAATTTAAAAAGTTAGTATACATATATTATAATTCTTCAAACCATAAAAATGGTTTTGTAATCAGCTTTGATGCCATTATTGGAAAATGAAAACTTCCCATTCTTGAATGCAGAAAATAAACACCATAGAAACGACGTTTTCATTTGTAGAAAAAAATGGAGAAGAGAAGGGATTTAGATGATGGATTATTATATTATCATAATAATATTACATTATATGCTAGTTATTGTATTTTTCATTCAATTTGGATGTGTGGACATGAGGGGATAATAAGACAATAAAATTAAATAAAATAAAAAGAAATGGAAAGAGGAATTTACATCTTGAATTTCTCATCCTTGAGAGTCTTATTTGGAAAATATTTTTTTGTTCATAATTCCAATAGATCCTGGTTAGGTTCTATGGGTTTGGTATGAGTATTATGATGAATTTGGAAAATGCTCAATGCTTCAGAGGTGTAAATAGAAGAGGTGGTGGGGGGTGGTATTCATAGGGGTGGTGAGGGGTGTTTTCCCATTATTTTAATCATTAGATAATTTTTATACTCAAGACTATGAATATTTTGAGTAGTATCACCATATATGTAAAAATAATTAATGTTATTTTGAGATTATATAGATTACATCAAACATGACTCAAGGAATAGTTTTTTTAATTTACAATGTAGATATATCATTAATTATTGTATTTTTCTATTCAAAAAAAATTCTGGAATTTCAGAAAAATTCCAATAAAATAACCCTTACCAATTATCAAAATGTAGAATTAAAAAATTAAATCCATTTTATGAATAAATTTTTATAAATATGATAAAAATAATTTTTAATTAAAATCATCATTTACTTGAAAAATACAAATTTTATAATTATAACTCATTATGTCACACATTGGAAATTTATTTAATGCCTCATAAAATTATCCTAGAATCATAAGATAACAATATATTAATTGATGTATACTTTTTATGGAAATAATTTTTCATTTAAATAATTATATTAATTATAAAACTCAAAATTAATACATGGGTTTTATAGAAATATCAACACTTAGATACTAATTTCTAAAAAATTTATTTACTTATAAAATTATATAATTATATCATATTCCCATTAATAAGATACCAAAATATTCTTTATACTTTCATAGGTGGGGTTACTATTATATTTTCCAGATTACTATTCATAATGGTAATATCATTATTCCAAAGGTCAAATTACAATTCCTTCGGTTTATGTTTCATTAATTCTAGAAATACATCTTATTTTTTTCATTTATAAATTTTTTATTCTATTATTAATGTGATTTAAGGTGATTTATATTATTTTAAATAATTATAAGAATTGAATTTACATTTTTAGAATTCAAGGTTGTTGCACTCCTCCCAGGTTATTGTTTTTGGACAAAACAACCATGAAAATATTGTCTTAAATTATTTAGTACTCTTTGATGCTATTTTAGGAATGAATTGTCCATACTTATATAAAGTGGACATCAATTGTTTGTAAAGGGATACTACTCATCACATCATGGGGAATCCTCCAATTCTCTATATATTTAAGGATGAGGATGATTCCCCTTTAGAATCATTATCACAAGTTTTAATATTACTGACTTATGATAAATCATATATTGTTCAAATTATTGGGAGAAAGGAGAGATTCATGCTTCATTGCATGCCCATTTTTAGGGATTACACTGATTTGTTCCTTAAATAGTTTATTTTTCTTCCTCTTTGAATAGTTTTTTATATCACAATTGAACTTATTCATTGATTTATTTTCATATCAATGACACATTATATAATGAGAACTATTGATTTGGTGGTACTAAAGAATCAGTTACAAGAGAATCTAGATAAGGGTTTCATATAACCGATTTTATCCCTAGTGGGTTGCGCAAGTCCTCTTCATCCTAAAAAAGAATCGATCAATGGGCCTCAACATTTATTATTTTGATCTCAAAAAATATATGTTAAATAACACCTATCCCCTTAAACATATAGATAACTTGTTCAATCAACTACATGGGGCAAAATATTTCTCTGAGGTTAACCTTCAACTGAGATATAACCAATTAAAAGTGTTGAATTAAGATATTCCCAAAAATTCTCTTTAAACTTGTATTGACACTATGTGTTCATAGTGATTCCTTTTAAACTCACTAATTCTACAATAATTTCCATTGACTTAATTAATAGTCTGTATATATTAGCACATTTTTTTGGTTTTTTATCGATGTTTATATGATATATTACAATATCAAGGAGGAGAATTAATAGAATTTTAATACCATAATAATGAAATATTGAATGAAGAAACACTATTCAATATATTTAATATGTGAGTTATGATGGAGGAATTATCAATATTGAGGCATGTTATCACCAACAAAAGAATATTTATGGACCCTTACAAGAGAAATTCAATCAATGATTAGACCATTTAAATTTATTTAACAGAGAAATATTATTTCATTGGCCAATAAAGTTATATGGGATTATTTTATAAATAAAATATCATTATTTTGAATCCCATTAACCATGATTACTCATAAGAGTGTGTATATTTTACAGACCATAGAATGTGAATAACTATTCAAATAATTCAAAAAAGCACCTTATCATAGCACTAGTACTCACATATCTGACAAGTGGGGAACTAGTTTAATATATATATATATATATATACTTAAAATAAGTTATTAGGGAATTTAATGATGAATAATGATACAGTGTTATGATTCCCCTCATGTATGTGAAAAATTCATGAGTAAAACTATCTCGTGAATGATATGGAGTAGGTGACTGTGTTCTTCACATAAAAAATATAGCAGTATTATCTCTATGTGGAGATGTGTGAGGGATATACTAACACTAAGAGTATCAAATATATATTCAAATAGATGAATTTTGACATGCACCCTTATATTTTTTTAGATCTCATCAGGGATTAATACATCTCAATCCACTACAATCCTTGAATATAAAATTATTAGGAAGATTCTCTTTTTAGAATGAATCTTGAAACGTTATCAATAATGAGAATTCAGAAGGATCTAATATTCAAATATTTTCAAAGGATTAACATGAGAAACTTTAAAGAAGTAATATCATAGAGCCATTCCAAAATTGATTCTCAACTATCCATCATGGATACAATAAAAGACGCAAAAGTAAATGATTTAGATGTTTTAAAAAATGTGGATGCTATCAGAAATGGTTAATCCTTAAAGATTAAATTTGATGAGGAAGGATTCGTATGATCTAGGGAAAAATTAACAATTACTATAATTGAGAAGGATCCAATGTTATTATATTTTTAGAGGATGGTCATGGGAAAAAATACATAAGGAACATCATCAATTCATTCTCAAATAATTTCTCAACCATCCCTCTATGTGAAAATAATGGATGCAGAAATAAACTATGTGAATTTTCAAAAACAAAGTTGAAGATATTAGAAATATGAAATCCTCAAAGTTCAAAATTGATTTTTAAGGAGTCATTTACTTTGGGAAATGATTATATGGTACATCAAATCAAGGAATAATGAAATATATTATGAATGACTCTCTAATATAGACCTTTTCTATTCACCTAGGTAGCACAAAGATATATTGATATCACCAGGAGCACTATTGGTTTGAAAAATATGAAGAATAATATCATTGAATATTCCTCAATGTTCCTGTTATGTCATCAAGTGAAAAATGAAAGGGGAATTTCTAAAGGAATTATGAATACATTACCTATAGTAATATAGAGATGAGAAAAAATCACCATGGATTTTGTCACTAGACTTCAAAATACATCAAAAGAAAAAAATAATTATATGTGTTTTGTGGATATTATTATAACGACAAAACACTTTATCTCAATTTGAGATGACTTCCAACTCACCCAACATGAACAAGTATACATCAAAGTTGTGGGGTGATTTTATGGAGAACAAAACTTGATTGTATTTGATCAAGATCCATTATTTTCATCCACGATCTGTGAAAGTCTCTAATATTATCTAAACACTACGCTAAAATTTATTATGGACTGTCATCGTCAAATGAATATCTAATCTAAGAGTACTGTTTAAATACTAGAAGATATGTTGGGAGCATGTTCTATGGACTTCAATAGTGGAAGGGACCAACATATTCCTCTAAATTTATTTTTATGATAGTAAATTATTCCTAAAATTTATATATGAAAAAATCAACTTTAGTGATTGTGAAATGATGATGCAGTTCTAGTGCAAGTAGAAGAAAAATCAATAAAATGAATTTAATTAAAATTATAATAACCATTAATAGAACAAATATTTTTGTGACTTATATTTTTCTTAGTAAATTTTTCATATAATTTTATTTGATTCTAATTTTGGACATTTTTGATCTTCTAGGATCACCTTAAAACCATTATAATATATTATTTAAAAGGATGTCAAGTTGATTGTAGTATGATTTTCAATTAATATAACATTATCATATAAGGATTTAAAAAAGGGTTTTTTTCGATAAATATTTTTTGGAAATCGATTAGATTTATCATAATCATTATTTTTAAAAAAAAATTATGAAAAAATAAATACATTAAACGCATTCACAATAATTTAGTAATTATTATTTTAATTTAAAAAAATTAAAGAAATGATATTATAAATAATACAAATTATAATCTAAGATATTTATGATGATCCATGAATTATCTAGATAACTATAATATTTATATTATATAATAATATATTTTATTCTAATTTTATTATTTTTTTAGGTTTGTATTGTAATAATTATGAATAGTGTTAAATTTGGCAGAAATTCTATTTTTTTGAATAAAGTATTTTTTTAAATAATTTTAAAATAAGTAAAAAGATTAATTAAAATTAGATAATATTATGTATAAAAATTAATCCTATTGGTTTTTTAAGAATTTTTGGAAGTCTATACTCATATGATAGAAATAATATATTTTAATATTTTAAGTAACTCTTAAATTTACCTTAACCTAAATTAAAAAAAGGGACTCACTCTTCCACATAATTTCATCACCATTAATCATTTTTCTAGAATATAATAAACAAAATTCTCTTCTAGTCATCCATTTCCTCATTAAAGTGTTTTTGGTCTCACAGAAATACCAATCCCAAATGCCTAAAATGGGTTATCTTGGATATATATTCAAGAGTAAAATCCATCCATTTTACCATTAAAAATATTTCTCACATCAACTTTATCATAAACCCTTATAAAAAGATTAATGATAACCCCAATATCAATAATATTCTATAATTTTATTGTGTTAATGTTATATCAATAATCAAATATTTTATTTTCTTATTTTATTCATAAAAAAGAAATCGTTATTCATATTGTGTCAATTCACCACATTCAGGGATGATGATTTTTGTTTTCCTAATTCATCATTCATGGAATGAGTAAATTCACTTTTAAATGATTAAACTGAATTGATTTTTAAATATTCGTTCGTCAATATTATTATTTCAATTTGATAAGAAAATATATAATAATCCAAACAAGAAACCATGAAATGAAAAGACCCGAAATAGTGGAAATATGTTATAATAAGATCATGTAAGGTATTATAAATGTTAACTTATATTATAAATAATTTAATAACTCTATGATTACCTTCATTGAAGTGGTTTGAACACATTTAATGGAATTCGATCCTGGTTAAGGGACTCTTTAACGAAAGCATTGATTTAAATTTGGTAAATATTTAAACATAAAAAAATTATATTTCATGTCCATGTTTTATAAAAATTATTATGAATAAATATTTATATGGTTATAAATGGTTTAAAATTGTATTTTCGAATTATATATCTATTATTTTAAAAAAAATTACCTTTTTAGGTTTTATTTATGGGATATTACTTTTAAATTCCACTTAAATATATGTTTTAACGAAATTAAAAATGATGATTATTTTTAAATTACATGGAATGAAATATTTTTTCATCATTCATGATTTATTATTGTTTTGATATCTTATTTATATGATTTTTATCATGAACCATCCCCCTGGGGCCCATGTCGTAACAACCCCAAGCCCGGCTCTCTAAGGCCAGGGATTGGAGACTAGCATCGAAGGCATCAACCTTCATGTGGTTTTCATTTTCCTCAGTAAATATACACACACACAAACACCCAACCATGTCCCACACACAGACTAAGGAAAAACTAGTAAACCAAAACAAGACTGAGTACAATGTATAGATGAAATCAAGTGGGCAAGAATACAAACCCAACCATAGGAATGAAAAAAAATACCCAAAGGAAACTCTCATGGACTGCTGTGGAAAACCCCACCAGATCGGGTGAGTAGTGTAGCTAATGGAAGCTGAAGTAAACTTTCATGTCCACCCGATCCTACTAGGTACCGCCTGGTCCAAGGCCACCTTGTCTACCATCATAAATTTTTTTATTCTCTTCTCCCTAACCACTTATTGGTCCCGGTCCAACAAATCTATATCAAAACATTGATCGTTTTCACCAGACGCAACACGTGCGAGCGAATCCAATTTAGGGCTGAGTAAAAATGTACACCGTATGGACCCCAAAAAAAATACCCCACATCAATTCCTCAAAGTAAAGCAAGAAACAAAATACATATCAAACTAGGTATACTCTAGGGTATTAATAGTAGAATCATGAGTCACATCATTGAACACCTCATCTTCTAAAGAACTCCTCCTATATCTAGTACAATGGGCCTACCATGTCACCAATTAGTGCTTCCCACAAACCTTTGAGTGCTTAGGTACACCTCCAAATCACATATCATGGGCCTGCAAAGTCACAGAGATGTGCTTCGCACTAGTTATGGGATACTAAGGTACTAATCCTAATCGTGTATCATTGGCCTATAAAGAAATATAGAGGTTCTTCCTACGATGTTCATGGAAAGTCAAATAGAGCTGCTTCCCACTAGATAGAAAGTTAGTAGTCTTCAGGTCTCAGCTAGTTGTTGGGTTCTGTCTGTAGCGTGCTAAAGAGAACTGATCCTCAAGTGTTTTTTTACATATAACATCCATGAATGACACCATAGAGTAAGAAAAAAAGATACGTCTCATATAGAAGGTCCCATCATCGAAAATAATTCTTCAATCAGACACACAGTTTGCATGATATATGTGTTTTAGTAAAAAAGGTTTGGCTGGATATGAGAATGATACAACCTGAAAGTACCCCAACCCCCACCAAAACTCTTGTAGTTTATCTCTATAGTCACTCTTTATCACAAGGGTCTTCATGCCGTAGATGACACATCAATCAGACACCCACTTTGTGAGTTATTAGCATTTTAGTAACCAGGGTGTCGGTTGCAATGAGGCCTAGTCCGACCTGGTCTGACTGACCCGACCAACCCGGCCAGGGGGGCCCACATACCCCGGTTCATTTAGATTGGATCGACTCGACCGGGTGCGGGTCAAGGTTGGTCTGTTCCAACTTAGCCAGTGGGATAGGCCCAATAGGCCCTGCTGGACCTAGCCCTGTTGGCCGAGGGTCCAGACTTCTAGGTCGCCCAACGACACGTTCTAGTCTAGCACATCATGAAGGGTGTAACACCCCGAGATTTTTTGAAAAATATTTTTTTAATTTCATTAATGTCTTGTGTTATACGCTACACCAAAAGGAGCTTGCAAAACACGCATCCTTGACTTTCCTTTTATTACACGCAATCACGACATTCCTTGATAGCGTGTGTAGTACGCAATACCGAGTTTCACTAAACAACGATATGCTATTAAAACATTATTAAAACTAACCGTTATGAATAGTAATAACCACTTTTTAAATTTTAGAAATTTTAGCTCTCAAAATGGACTTCAGTTTCGGATTCAGAGTATCGAATTTAGCCTAAGGTGAAATTTTGGTACTTTTTGGATAACTTTCATATTCTGATGAATAGTGAAAATTACTAAATTATAATTAAAAACAACTTTTTTAATCGAAATAATTAATAGTGATAAATAATTCAATTGAGTGGTTTTAAAGTATATTTAGAATATATTTTTACAATTTAATACAATGTTGGTCATTGAATGTAATTTCACATTTAAACCAGACATAATCAAGTGTCAATCTTTTGATAGATATTGTTTCTTAAAAACACGCTATTTGTTTTAACATTGGGATTTATTTATAAAATTAATTAATGCAACTTATATGTTATGAATTTGGTAAAATAGAATTCATTTTTGAATTCGGAATATGAAATATAGCTTAGGATGAAATTTTGGCATTGTTCTGAAAAACATCAATTTTTGATGAATAGTGAAACTACTAAGTGGTAGTTGAAAAAAACTGAATTTTTCATAAAACTTAATTTTACCACTTCTGTGAATGGAATTTAAAATATCCGAGAGACACGGTTGATGTCAGTAAGTAAAATGTGGTTCAATGAGATGAAAATAATTTTTGGTGAATAGTAACATTTTACTTTTATTTACCACGGTTAAAAGTAAATAGGGTAATTAAGGGTAAGAATGATATTAATATTACCCTAAAACATGTTCTAATTCTATTGGAAAAGTGTATATCGACCAAAAACAACATTAAGTGTAAAATATTATCATTTAGGCACACATGGATTAGATTAGGAAATTTATTATTATTTAATTCAAAGAAGAGTTAAAAGAGTTAAAATCAAAGTATATTTACTAAAACATTTTTACTATAGGGTTGTAGATAATATAAATTAGATTGTAAATATTCATTAGAAAGATAAAAAGATTTTCTACATAATTGTATTTTATTTGTAATTTTTAGACTTTAAATAATTCAATGTATTTATGACACAATGATGATGCAGTAATTACCCTTTTAAGGAAATATTAACATAATTGATGTTATAAATGATTAAATGAATGTAATTTGAGACTTTTTATGGATTACAATAATTTTATAGGTTACTATGATATATTAGTGTTGATTTAATAAACTTGTTTCGAACATATAATTCTGTTATGACTTTCACAAAAATCATATATCAAATAGTGTCAAAATTGACACAAAATAGTTTTTAAATCAAATATTATATTATTAATTGTTTTTTTATTCCTAAAAATCTAAGGTTCGGCCAAATGACTTAGATAAGTATATATGTATTAATAATAAACAATTTGGGGTTCGTTTGGCATGTTATAGTATGTGTATTAACCATATAGTGAAAGAAAACAAAAAGATACGGTAAAAGTTAAATTATTTAACTTAGAGTTAAATCTAATTGATAAGGTTAAAATAAAACCCTAAACTTGTATAAATCCTATTGGCAGATAGGATTTCGACCCATACCCACTTTATCTTCTAAATAAGACCCTTTGGAACCATTATAAACCGATTTTTACATTAATATAAAATAATATTTTGAGGTATTCCTAAGGTGCCCCTCTCCTCCCTTATAAAAGGACACCTCCTCCCCCTCCTCCTCACACCAATTTGAGAACTCAAGATCGTCCAAAACCTGCCAAAATCTCATCTCCATTTCCCTAGCAACATCCTAGAGGTTCTGGTCTTCCTCAAAGACCAATTTTAGTGCCCTAAGAGGAGGTCTCAAAGAGGTGCTTCAAAGAAGAGGTAATTACCGTTACCAATTCTTTCATCTTTATTTCTTCTTCCACTTCTTCTTCTTAGGTTGTTTCATTATGAAGTAATAACATAAGTATCAATCATATACTGATATGTTATTATAAGTATGAAACAACCCTATTTCACCATCTATCCATCCTACGGAAAAATAAATCACCACGCGTGCGTACGTACGGAATACCGTCTCCACGCCGTGTTGTAATCTATTTTCCACCACCACCTTACATGGATGGGTATAGTGGTGTAAAGAATAACTATACATAGTTATTACAACATCATATTGATTCTGATATATTGTATAATCCACTCCAATTCAATTCAATATTTATGGAAATGATATCATCGCTCGTGCGTACGTACGGACTACCGTCTCCACGACGCGATGAGATTCATTCTCCATGTTATCCATTTAAGAATGATTATAAAGTATATATAATAAATAATAATGAAATATATGAAAATATAAAGCTACTGGATTTATGTATATATATATATATGTATGTCATCTACTTACTTCCATTCAAGACAATAAGGAAAGGAAAACATCGTTCATGCGTACGTACGGACTACCGTCTCCATGAACGGTGTTTTTCCTTTCATTTATCTATCTATTATATATATATATATATGATATATAAATCATATTTTATATTCTGGAAGTAAGTAAATCAAGATATAAGTAATAATAATGTCAAGAACAACAAGTCAAAACACCTACGATAAATGAAACGATTTTACCCAAAACGCTTCTTTAACATGGAATTTACAAAAGAACGGGTAATATAATGTCATAAGTGAACCATATATGATATAATAACAATTAATATGATTATGTAATAAGTCAATGACATTATTTAAATCATTATACAGGAGGTTAGGACACATACGAAGAAAATCGGACCTAAGGTAAGGGAAATATCACAATCTCATTTTTATCTCAGATTGTTTATACTTTAGTATTTACTGGGGTGTATTCTATCATCCACATCCATGTTTCCTCAATATGTAATATTATTTCCATCCACCTACAATTGTTTAAATCCAATTTTACCCTTCGGTTAGTTTTTAGTAAAATATATGAAAGGAATCGTTTTTTCGTTTTTCGTATGAGGTACTTTTTTTGACTTTTCCGACAAAAGTATGAGAAGAATATTTTTTTTTAACTTATACAACATGAATGGATTTTTAAAATTTTATTTCCAAAAATCTTTCTTTTCAAGTTTTCAAGTTTATTTTTAATTGACTTCTTTTAGTTTATAATTGTATGACATGTTAAGAAAAGAAAAGTGTTTTTGAAGAAGAAAGGATATTTTCCTCAAGAATGGAGTTCAAGTGTTTTATCAAAATTATTTTCCATCTAAGATAATAAAGGGTTCTGTTTTTATCCCTATTATTACATTGATTTTATCATGTTGTGATGGAAATATTTTTATGAATTCCTTTATCTTATATGAATTGTTTTATGATGTCATGTTGTTTAAGAATCCCATTTTTATTACATGGATTATGCTATGATGTATGATTTATGATTATGTGGCACACATAAGAAAGGATTCATTATAAGATGGGTGGGACCTATATCTCCCTCCAATGCATTGGGTAATGATTTCATATCTCATGAGATAGACATGGCTGGAATGGTAGGTTATACCGGTTCAGTGAAACAGGACTGAAACAAGGGTTACTCGATTCAGAAAGGGTCTTTGTCCACTAAGATAGTCTTGGCAATGAGTCTTGACTAACAAGAAATTATTCTCTATGATTATGTGTGTATTCCACAAAGTTTCATGTTTTAATTTATGATAATTGGGATTTCATTTCACTACTATGATTTATCCCATGTTATGAAATTATGCACTCTTTTGCAGGTTAAGATTTCCAAAAGTTATGTTCTTATGAATATGATGTGATTGATTTTTCTTTTGTATACCCTTACTGAGAATTTGAGCTCACCCATTTATGTTTTCTTTTCCCCAGGATATAAAGAAAGGTTTTAGGTAAAAAAGGGAAGATCTTTATGGGAGATATTGGAGATCTTTCACCACGATTAGAAGATTACGTTCCGAGTTTCCAAAGACACTAAACTATTACAATCCTTGTGTGTGTATTTTTTGTTATGTACTAAGTATTCCACAAAAGTAATGTAAAGTCTATGTACGTCAAGTTTCGGGTCGCTAAAGTTGGTATCAGAGGAAAGGTTTAGTCAACCTTTGGAAACAAGGATGCGAAAACGTTAGTGAGATCCCTAGAGATATTTCTAAGGTATGTCTAGGGATGTCCCTAAGGTTAAGTATACGTATAGGTTATAGTAATAGAACTACGCAAATGATCATAGAATTAAACCTAAGATGTTAGATATTGAAGGTACTCCCCCTTTATTATGTTGTTTTCCCTAGCATGATTTTTGCCTCTCACACTATTCATTTTGGGTTTTAGAAAATGGCTGGAAACAAGATGATTCACGATAATGGAGGATATGATGTACAATGGAATGATATTCTTCATGAGCAACCAAATGAAATGGGATTTGGAAGTACAAAGATCATTATTATACCGAATCAGCAATCTCATAATATGATCAATAAAGTAAAATTTGGTAAGTTTCCTGACTCGGATAATAAGAGAAAGATGGATTTTCATGATGATCATAGAGGAAAGAAAGTTCAATTTCCCCTACGTAAATCATGTGGGAAGAGGCATCAAGGATAATGTTTCAAAGGAACTGGAAGATACTTTGGGTGTGGAAAAGAAGGACACAAAGCCAGTAAGTGCAAAGGAAAAGGCTCAGTTAACACCAAGGATGAGGATAATGGTATTGCTATGACATCAACAATGGTTAAATGTTTTAAATGTGGAATGTATGGGCATTATGCAAACCAATTACCTAAGGGAAAGTCTCATGAAGAGAATCTGTATGGTCGTATGGGTAGTATTTATGTGGATGATGATGAAGAGACTACAAATGATATGTGAGATGAAAGAATTGTTGAAGCTCGGTCAACGGTTTAAGAATGTAGTGGAATGATTACATGTTTATCATGTGTAATGTTGTATAAGTAATCTCATGGTACTATGGAATAAAGAGACATCTAAGGATTATTACACTGTTGTCCTTCCTTGAGTTTTGAAAGTGTATGATTAATGGTACAAGTATCCATGAAAGGTTATTCAGATATTTTTGGAATGTAGATGATATGTGCATAATTAAGGGATAAGGAGAAAATGAAATGTTTGACAGTATTCATGAGCTCATGATTGATATAAGGACTAAGTGATATCATTGTTTGAGTATATAGAATTTTGAGAATTTTAGTATGTGAAAAGTGTTAACTTTTAACTGCATTCAAGTTTTCACTATGGTTCAATGGGTATTCAAGAGAATACATTATTAAGGCCTTTGAATGTTTGGAATGTGACCAACAAAACATATCTTATGATATATGGGGATCGACGATGGTGTTAAATCTCTGGTAATCATTTTCACTATGTTATGAGAGTGGACTGCAGTATTATGGATAAGCCTAAAGATTGGAATGGACATAAGTTAGTATTGTTTAAGGATAGAAGTTTTCTCGATATTATTGATGGGATGTTATAGTAATATAGTTTTAGAAAAAGGACAACCTGCAGGACGGGCGACAACCCATCGCGTCGGACAAGGATGTGGGAATCGAACCCACAACCAAAGTGCGACTGGCCTTTATCGCCTACCGCTGTCCTACAGGAAGTCCCTGTTTAGTAGAAACTAGTTTTATTATATTAAGCAATATAATATATGAAGTATATGTCCATTTTAGGAACCATATAGGATTAATCTCACTATAGAATGACTTATGTATATTTAATAACATTTGCTAACCTTTTGTTTGAGACAGATGGAATGACCCCTCATTCTATCACATGATCTGCTAACACTTCACGAATAACAAATTCAAATTCATTTATTTAAGTGATGAAGTGGAAATTGTTCAAGGCACGAACAACAGTAAGATTGTTCCAAAATAAAGTAAGTATTTATTCTAATTCAAATTTTAAACTTTAGGGAAATGATCTTGAAAACCAAAAATGTTGTCCTAGTGATCTTATACCTGATGAATCAGATGGTACCTTAGATCGTCACAAATTTATGGCTTTGTGATTGCTGGCTTTTCCCTAGCCATGTTCTCTACCACTCTCTATCAGAACATAATGGTTAGATTTCTCTTCCATATCCATATTTTCACCTATGTGGAAACCCAGTGATTAGTTTATTTGGGTAACCGTTACATTTCATACCGTTGTTTTTAAAGATTGGTTTTGGTATTCCTTTTTACGATGTGGGTTTCGATTAATGAAACTTTCGAATAGTAAACCATTTATAACCCCGACGAATTTTGATGGAGAAATTCATTATAAGGGGGGTAGAATGTAACACCCCGAGATTTTATGAAAAATATTTTTTTAATTTCATTAATGTCTTGTGTTATACGCTACACCAAAAGGATCTTTCACAACACGCATCCTTGACTTTCCTTTTATTACACGCAATCACGACCTTCCTTGATAGCGTGTGTAGTACGCAATTCCGAGTTTCACTAAACAACGATATGCTATTAAAATATTATTAAAACTAGCCGTTATGAATAGTAATAACCACTTTTTAAATTTTAGAAATTTTAGCTCTCAAAATGGACTTCATTTTTGGATTCGGAGTATCGAATTTAGCCTAAGGTGAAATTTTGGTACTTTTTGGATAACTTTCATATTCTGATGAATAGTGAAAATTACTAAATTATAATTAAAAACAACTTTTTTAATCGAAATATTTAATAGTGATAAATAATTAAATTGAGTGGTTTTAAAGTATATTTAGAATATATTTATACAATTTAATAAAATGTTGGTCATTGAATGTAATTTCACATTTAAACCAGACATAATCAAGTGTCAATCTTTTGATAGATATTGTTTCATAAAAACACGCTATTTGTTTTAACATCGGGATTTATTTATAAAATTAATTAATGCAACTTCTATGTTATGAATTTGGTAAAATAGACTTCATTTTTGAATTCGGAATATGAAATATAGCTTAGGATGAAATTTTGGCATTGTTCTGAAAAACATCAATTTTTGATGAATAGTGAAACTACTATGTGGTAGTTGAAAAAAACTGAATTTTTCATAAAACTTAATTTTACCTCTTCTGTGAATGGAATTTAAAATATCCGAAAGACATGGTTGATGTCAGTAAGTAAAATGTGGTTCAATGAGATGAAAATAATTTTTGGTGAATAGTAACATTTTACTTTTATTTACCACGGTTAAAAGTAAATAGGGTAATTAAGGGTAAGAATGATATTAATATTACCCTAACACATGTCCTAATTATATTGGACAAGTGTATATCGACCAGAAACAACATTAAGTGTAAAATATTATCATTTAGGCACACTTGGATTAGATTAGGAAATTTATTATTATTTAATTCAAAGAAGAGTTAAAAGAGTTAAAATCAAAGTATATTTACTAAAACATTTTTACTATAGGGTTGTAGATAAGATAAATTCGATTCTAAATATTCATTAGAAATCTAAAAATATTTCCTACATAATGGTATTTTATTTGTAATTTTTAGACTTTAAATAAATCAATGTATTTATGACACAATGATGATGCAGTAATTACCCTTTTAAGGAAATATTAACATAATTGATGTTATAAATGCTCAAATGTTTGTAATTTGAGACTTTTTATGAATTCCACTAATTTTATAGGCTACTATGATATATTAGTGTTGATTTAATAAACATGTTTCGAACATAAAATTCTGTTATGACTTTCACAAAAATCATATATCAAATTGTGTCAAAATTGACACAAAATAGTTTTTAAATCAAATATTATATTATTAATTGTTTTTTTTCCTAAAAATCTATGGTTCGGCCAAATTACTTAGATAAGGATATATTTATTAATAATAAACAATTTGGGGTACTTTTGGCATGTTATAGTAAGTCTATTAACCATATAGTGAAAGAAAACAAAAAGATACGGTAAAAGTTAAATTATTTAACTTAGAGTTAAATCTTATTGATAAGGTTAATATAATACCCTAAACTTGTCTAAATCCTATTGGATGATAGTATTTCGACCCATCCCAACTTTAGCTTCGAAATAAGACCCTTTGGAACCATTATAAACCGATTTTGACATTAATATAAAATAATATTTTGAGGTATTCCTAAGGTGCCCCTCTCCTCCCTTATAAAAGGACACCTCCTCCCCCTCCTCCTCACACCAATTTGAGCACTCAAGCTCGGCCAACACCTACCAAAATCTCATCTCCATTTCCCTAGAAACATCCTAGAGGTTAGGGTCTTCCTCAAAGACCAATTTTAGTTCCCTAAGAGGAGGTCTCAAAGAGGCGCTTCAAAGAAGAGGTAATTACCGTTACCAATTCTTTCATCTTTATTTCTTCTTCCACTTCTTCTTCTTAGGTTGTTTCATTATGAAGTAATAACATCAGTATCACTCATATACTGATATGTTATTATAAGTATGAAACAACCCTATTTCACCATCTATCCATCCTACGGAAAAAGAAATCACCACGCGTGCGTACGTACGGAATACCGTCTCCACGCCGTGGTGTAATCTATTTTCCACCACCACCTTACATGGTTGGTTATAGTGGTGTAAAGAATAACTATACATAGTTATTACAACATCATATTGATTATGATATATTGTATAATCCACTCCAATTCAATTCAATATTTATGGAAATGATATCATCGCTCGTGCGTACGTACGGACTACCGTCTCCACGACGCGATGAGATTCATTCTCCATGTTAACCATTTAAGAATGATTATAAAGTATATATAAGAAATAATAATTAAATATATGAATATATAAAGCTACTGGATTTATTTATATATATATATATATGTATGTCATCTACTTACTTCCATTCAAGACAATAAGGAATGGAAAACAGCGTTCATGCGTACGTACGGACTACCGTCTCCATGAACGGTGTTTTTCATTTCATTTATCTATCTATTATATA
The DNA here is from genome assembly GCA_963277665.1 of Viscum album. NCBI lineage: Eukaryota > Viridiplantae > Streptophyta > Magnoliopsida > Santalales > Viscaceae > Viscum > Viscum album. The sequence continues at coordinate 1,807,319,757 of OY728126.1, read as the reverse complement.
TATATATATGATATATAAATCATATTTTATATTCTGGAAGTAAGTAAATCATGATATAAGTAATAATAATGTCAAGAACAACAAGTCAAAACACCTACGATAAATGAAACGATTTTACCCAAAACGCTTCTTTAACATGGAATTTACAAAAGAACGGGTAATATAATGTCATAAGTGAACCATATATGATATAATAACAATTAATATGATTATGTAATAAGTCAATGACTTTATTTAAATCATTATACAGGAGGTTCGGACACATACGAAGAAAATCGGACCTAAGGTAAGGGAAATATCACAATCTCATTTTTATCTGAGATTGTTTATACTTTAGTATTTACTGGGGTGTATTTTATCATCCACATCCATGTTTCCTCAATATGTAATATTATTTCCATCCACCTACAATTTTTTAAATACAATTTTACCCTTCGGTGAGTTTTTAGTAAAATATATGAATGGAATCGTTTTTTCGTTTTTCATACGAGGTACTTTTTTTGACTTTTCTGACAAAAGTATGAGAAGAATGTTTTTTTAACTTATACGACATGAATGGATTTTTAAAACATTATTTCCAAAAAGCATCCTTTTCAAGTTTTCAAGTTTATTTTTAATCAACTTCTTTTAGTTTATAATTGTATGACATGTTAAGAAAAGAAAAGTGTTTTTGAAGAAGAAAGGATATTTTCCTCAAGAATGGAGTTCAAGTGTTTTATCAAAATTATTTTCCATCTAAGATAATAAAGGGTTCTGTTTTTATCCCTATTATTACATTGATTTTATCATGTTGTGATGGAAATATTTTTATGAATTCCTTTATCTTAAATGAATTGTTTTATGATGTCATGTTGTTTAAGAATCCCATTTTTATTACATGGATTATGCTATGATGTATGATTTATGATTATGTGGCACACATAAGAAAGGATTCATTATAAGATGGGTGGGACCTATATCTCCCTCCAATGCATTGGGTAATGATTTAATATCTCATGAGATAGACATGGCTGGAATGGTAGGTTATATGGGTTCAGTGAAACAGGACTGAAATGAGGGTTACTCGATTCAGAAAGGGACTTTGTCCACTAAGATAGTCTTGGAAATGAGTCTTGACTAACAAGAAATGATTCTCTATGATTATGTGTGTATGCCACAAAGTTTCATGTTTTAATTTATGATTATTGGGATTTCATTTCACTACTATGATTTATCCCATGTTATGAAATTATGCTCTCTTTTGCAGGTTAAGATTTCCAAAAGTTATGTTCTTATGAATATGATGTGATTGATTTTTCTTTTGTATACCCTTACTGAGAATTTGAGCTCACCCTTTTATGTTTTCTTTTCCCCAGGATATAAAGAAAGGTTTTAGGTAAAAAAAGGGAAGATCTTTATGGGAGATATTGGAGATCTTTCACCATGATTAGAAGATTACGTTCCGAGTTTCCAAAGACACTAAACTATTACGATCCTTGTGTGTGTATTTTTTGTTATGTACTAAGTATTCCGCAAAAGTAATGTAAACTCTATGTACGTAAAGATACGGGTCTCTACAAAGGTAGTGTAGTCCCATCTTTCCAGGGTGGGTTTGGCCCGCTGAGTGTGGGTCCATGCCACCGGCAAGGCTCCAACCCATACCTCTTGTGGCTCAGCCCACCAGCTGGGTACCGGCCGTGCGGTGCGGCCAGTAGGGCCGACCAGTCAGGACACGGCCTGGATGCAACATCCAGCTCCCCCCGAGCCCTACAGAAGTGAGGCCCTTCCACTAGACACAGTCGACGAACCGTGGAATTTCCATCCATCTGGAAGGCCCGAACGCGGGTCGTCCCTCCATGTGGCGCCCCGCCTAGCACCACGTCCTCCAGTGCATCGCCGCGGCTGATGTGAAATGGATTCCCAGTCAATGCGGCCCGCCAATGTGGTCGCCTCCTCCATGAGCCGAGTGAGGTCACCCACCGCTACTACTGACTTGTTGGTAGGGCATTTAGAGAGCCACCAATGCACTCTGGTGGTCGCTTCTTTGAACCGTCTACATTTGTGGCCTCCAGGGAGCGCCCTCTTTACCGCTAGAGTCCCAAACCATCCTTGTTGTCATTTCAAAGGTACAACCACCAAAAACACACAATTCAAAGTCTCTCGGGCCTTATTATTGCTGTATCGAGGCCTCCATGTTTGAGGTTTATTGTTGGGGGAGGTTCGAGGGAGTTTACATTCAATCATTCCTTGCCATGATTTGGACCTTGAAAAAAATAACCCCAAGAATAAAACACTCTCCTGCATAACGCATGAATTTTGGATCAATATGTCCATTGGATGATCTGTGTTCATAATTTTTAGAAAAGGATAGGAAATAACATTAAATCAAAACCCATACCTCTTATTAAATTTGATGCGACAATATTCATCCTCTAGGGATTAAGCCGTTGACATCACTTCACGACTCCCATCATCAAAAGGCATCGAAGATGATGAAGTTCCGCAAAAATTCATCATTCTTTGAAAAGGTGGAATTCCATCAGAGGATCTCTAGAGAATTATCCAATTTTATAATCCTAATTTCCTTCATGAATCAAACTATAAAATGGCGAACGTCGTAGTGTTTCCATTATGATGTGAATTCACTCCGTTAGGTTTTTTCATTTATGAAACTGTGATGTTGTTACAGTTACATTATTTCATTGGTATGATACGTGATATGAACCATTAATGAGATTCATTAATGCGTATCATTACTACCTAGTCACTACACCGCATCATCGACGTCTGCCACCCAATGTTGAGAAAATAAATAAAATAATTATTTCAAATAATTATATTATTTTTCGTGAAAATTTCAAAAAACAACATTTTCTCTAGACCCTTGCTAGCTGATGTTAAATCAATTCTAGGAAAATCATGTCGTTCAAAAATTAATGGTGCCCCGAATATTCTATCTGAGTTCTAGGTTAATATTTATAAAATCCCACTCTAACATTTACTGAACGTACCAAAAAAATGATCAAAAAATTTAACATTCACCCTCGACCCACACTGGTAAAGGTTAGTCTCCACCTAATGGGAAAACGGCCCCCATGAGTTCTATGGTCCACTCATATTTTCAATCTGAGTTACTATATATGAGTAATAAATTTTTTAAAATAAAAATACTTTTATATAATAATTTTATTTACGGTTATGAGAGTTTTGGGTTTTCTTACTTTAGGATTGTTCCGCCTAAACTTAAATCATATGTAGGGTAAACCTGTCATCCTGAATGAAATGGTTCTTTTAGAATTATAATATAGGCACCCAATTAGGGGTTATTACACTCTTTGATGTAAACCAATCATGCGTGTAATTTAAAGCTTAACAATTTTTGATAGATTATTCTGGGAACTCCAGGCCAAATAATCACATGGTGTGAAATTTTGTGATCTCGATAAAATTCCATATAAATAAAAAAATTACAAAAAAAAGTCAAAAAATTATATTCTCCACATCCTAGGGATTTACATCCCTGAATTCCGAAATAAAACAATTCAAACTGATGTGGTTACTGAGCATGAATTAGAGCCTCCCGCTCCCATGTGTTATTTTGGTGATTCTCATGCTGCCACCAAACGTGAACCAGAGGAATCGACCTCCCCTATAGTACCTTCTCTTGTCGATCCTCTATCTCTATAGGGAACTCCACAAATGTATCCCCTTCATATATTTTCAGTTCTCCGAGTTGATGATGCGCAATGGATCATGCACGCATGCCCTAGTTGCGACACATGGAAAACATCATACACCTGGTGCATTTGTGGGAGAAGAGATAGGTGGTACGACACCTCCTCAACTCTGTTCATGACCTCGATTGATCTGATGAACCTCTGAGATAGCTTACCACTCTAGAAAAATCTCCTCAATCCCCATCATGGTCATACCCAACGGAAAAAATGGTCTCCCTCCGCAAACATCAATGGTCTCCATCTCCTGACCACCAGTACTAACATTAGAGGTCCGGGTATATCATCAACACACTAGGACAAACCTCCAATGGGGATTAATGGAACTCCCTTAACAACCCCTCCTGTAACACCACTGGATCTTTGGTGTGTTCTCTAAAATGGTTTGCGTGCTACCCACCTATAGAAAATACATCCGAAGATTTTCATGAGGATAACTAAGCACGTTGGGCCTCACAGTCAACATCCACAAACTGTGCCTCCATAACTCATTGTAAGAGTGGGTTAGTGATAGTCATTTACTGAAGGTATGTCGTTACATCATCATCCACAAAGGATATCTGTATCAGGGCTAGCTACTCTGGTGCCTCACTCAGAAGATGTAAACCAGACATCCGGGTGAGTGTTTCTGCCACCACGTTTCCATTCATAGGAGTATAGACTATCTTAAAGTCATAGTCCTGAAGGAACTCCAGACATTACAGTTTTCACAATTTGTGAAGAGCCTTCCAGTACCATTCCTTCAATACGAATGGCTACCCCTTTTAACTAGTTGATGTTCCCATAGACCCTTTGGTGCTGGGTACTCATTCTTCACAACCACTTGATAAATGTGAAGTTAGTCCACTCATAACCGTGAACATTAGGTCTTACTAAGCCCTTATTCTACAATTCCCCCACCTACGCCCTCTGCTTACGAACCTCTACAAAATCCATCTGTTATAGTGATGTTGATATTGGTGCCATCATGCAGTGTATAATTAAACCGAAGTACCTTACCATGCGTGGAGGTAACCCTCGATACAAATTTGGAAGGGACATTACCGTACTCCGATTCTACTTTTGGTAACTGAAAACAAAAAACATCTACTACCACAAGGGTAAGGCTAGACGACTTGAGAGTGATCAGTTGCACCCTCCTATTCATGATTTTGTCCTATTGTACATGGAATTTCATTTCTTTTTAGAGAACAAGGAAAACCTCATTCCAACACTGTGGATATACCACATCCTTTTTTTGCAAAAAGTCAATCTGTCCATGAAATGTGGATGACCACTCCATATCCAAACATACTACATAATTCCTCGATGATTCCACCAGGAGGTTCCAACAAAAACTATCACCTCAATATTCTAATCACACCATCGATATAAGTGTGATTATCATGTCTCCTCCCATAGGTATCTCCAGATGTAAGGATCAAGTCAACAGTTTAACTAGAAAATCTTGGCCTTCTACTAGATTCATGATGAAAAAGAATGATTAGCACATGTTTCTATTAATATGGCTTCCAGTAGTTGACACATACCATATATCGAATCATTCATTGAGCCCTTGGGTCATACTCCATGACCACATGTAGCTACTCCCTTCCCATGTCCTCCAATTTTACCCTCAATTCACAATTCTATGCGTGATTCATCCATACTTTGGTGTGTCTATCAGTTTCGTCCTCCTGTATGTATCAATGAAGAATCTTAACTCCCACTAGAGAGGTAATCGTGGAACATCTTCAAAGGAGACGTCCTTATACTCTACTATCACTAAGGTATTATATTACTCATTACATTCACTGCACTAAGGGTTGAACTAGAAAACTGAATTTGATTTGGCTACAACCCCCTGTACCTGAGTCCATCAAGAGTTTCAAGAATCTTCCGCCTGCCGATGAAAAGAAATATGGTTCAATATCACCATTCGAACTACATCCTTATCCTATGCAGTCAATCCTAGATCGAACGTTACTAGTCCATTCCATGAATGTCGTCATAAAGTCTTGACGCTACTACCAAGAGATCCCAATCGATAATATCACCTCCAATAGTCAAGTCACACTGTCAGCATTTGTGTGTGGTCATTCGTTCTCCTCTAGTAGAAGCCTTTAAACAAGAGGGTCAAGTAAACCGTCTTAGCCAGAACCACTAGGTATCAAATTATAATAAGTGACTAGAAATGGAAATCATTAGTACATGTGTATATCAATACTGTATCTAATTTAGAAAGACATGTATCATAACTTGATTCATCCCTGCTGTCTAGGGTAACAAACCTCAATAGTCTGCAACGGTCTCCTCTCTTGCCCAACAACATGAATGGTGGGACAATCTCACACGAGATGTCCCTTTTTACAATATGAATAGAAAATAATGTCATTCTATATACTATAATGCTCCATCCTATGAACCTTATGTTTCTGCGACTTACATTGTGCACCTATAATCAACCTGATCCACTGGAGATGGCTTGGAAGCTGATCAACAGCTGGTGTTAAAACCAGTATACCACCCGGTGGGGCCATCTCTATCACCGGACCTCAAACAAACACCTCTTCACTATGATGACTATCCACATGACCACATTTCAAGATCCTGGATGGTCATCCAAAGGGTAGAATTCTGAGATACATCAATATGTACAATGGTTAGAGGGGTATACCTGGTGAGCTTACTCTATTTCAAAATAAGGAGAAACATATGCAACCTGTGTTTTCTTGTATTGAGCTAGAAAACAGAATTCAAGGTATGTCAGCCATCACACTAACACTGGAATCCCTAAATCTGAATGTCAAACTGACAACACTTAATACTGTTGCCCTAAAACAATAAAACAGACTCAATGTCTTTGTGGTAGGACCGACCGCCATTGGATACCACATTTTCTTGACCAGTCCCCCTAGGGCCCATGCTGTGACTACCCAAATCATACCTCCCAAAGGCCAGGGGCACACGAAAAGCACTGAAGTCATAAACCTACAATTGAGAGGCATTTTCCAGAGTACTTGTACACACAAACACGCCCAACCATGTCCCACACATTGAACAAGGAAAAACTAGTCTGCTAAAACAAGATCATGTATAAAGTAAAATTGAAAGTAGGTGGTACAGAATAAAACCCCGATGAAAGGACTAAAAACAAACATTCACACAAAGGAATCTCTAATGAAAATCCATGAAAAACCCCACCTGATTGGGAGAGTTGTTTAGCTATTGGATGTCGAAGTAGAATGTATTGTCTACCCAATCCTTCTATGGCCCTCGTGGTCCTAGGACACCAAGTCCACCATCGTAGCGTCTGTCTATCTCATCTCTCTGAGCACCTCTAGGTCTTGGTCCACCAAGTATCTGTCTAAATGTCAATTGTCTACACTAGATACAACACGTGCGGGTGATGTCTGTGAAGTGGTGAGTAACAGAATACTCAATTTGAACCCCAAAATAAAATTTAATGACCCCACATCAAATCATAAAAGTAGTGAATGAAAAATAAGACAAATCATAGTATGTATATTCTAGGATAGTAACAATAGAACCATCAATCACATCATCAAAAACCATGGAAGTCGGATAACTTCCCATATAGTGAGTAAAGTGAGCCTGCCAAGTCACGAAGAGGTGTTTCCCACTAACCGTGGACACCTTAGGTACACCTCCCCCATCGCGTATCATGGGCCTGCAAAATCATAGAGAGGTGCTTCTCACTATCCATGTCCAACCGAGGTACTCCTCCAAATCACATACCATGGGTCCCCAATGTCATAGAGAGGTGCTTCCCACCTTAGTCCTGCAAAGTCACTAAGAGGTTCTTCCGACTGGGCCAATAGTCGGAATTATTCCATATTCATCAAGACGTAGTGTTTTGTATGTAGAGCAGTTGGGAGAACCACTCCTCAATCCCATCGTCGCATCTCATCTTCCTTGAAAGTCAACATAGGGTCTAACAAAAGATCCAACTCATTGAGAGGGTCCCAATACTGTAAAAGGATCATTAATATTTTTGTAAGATACAAGTATTTTAGTAAAAAAATCATGGTTGGATTTGAGTATGATCCAAACCATCTATACGCCACCCCCTTCCAAAAATCTCTTAAAATATCTTAAAAGTACCGCCTAATCACAAGGGACCTCGTGCCGCAGACGACACATGAATAAGACACCCAATATATGAGTTATTGGAATTTTTGTAACGAGGGTACCGGTTGCGATGGGTCACGGTCTGACACAGTGAGATCAACCCGACCAACCTGGCCTGGGGATACCACATACCCAGGTTTATTTTTGCGGAATCGACCCATGTAGTTGTGGGTTTATGATGGACATGTCCAGCTTGGCCAGTAGGCGAGGCCCAATAGGCCTCGCTGAGCCCGACCCTGTTGGACGAGGGTCTATCTTACCAAGTAGCCCTGTGAACTGGTCTACTTTGGCCCGACCAGAAGGTTTACAGTTCTGTCCTGCCAGTGTGGTTCTAACCTATTGGGTGTGGGTACAACCTAGTTGTACGAGTTTGAACAAGCCAATTGTGGGATTGACCCTCTAGGTGGGGGTTGGGTATGCGGTACGACTGATGGTGCTGACCAGCCATGATGCAGCCTAGATGCAGCATCCAACTCCCCCTTAGTCCACATGTGCGGGGACCTACCACCTTCCGCAGTTGATGGATAGAACCTTAACTAGCCATCCGGACGGCCCGGATGAAGGTCGTCCCTCCACGCGCTGCCCCACCAGGTGTCGGGTCGTCCAGCACACCATCGTGTCTAACAAGCCACGACGTCCCGATCTATGTAGCCTTCCAGTGTGGGCCGCCTCCTCCATGAGGCCGGTGAGGCCGTCCACCACTTCTTCTACCAGTGTCAATGCATCGGTAGGGCGTTTAGCGGGCCATTGGACGTGCTCTTTGTGGTCTGTTCTTCAGCCATCTACATACATTTCTTCCGGGGAGTTCCCTCTTTAATTCGATGATCCCAAGCCTTGTTCATACTGGACAAGGGCCTCTGCATTGCTGGATTTATGTTGGGGGAGATTTGGGGGATTTATTTTTCAATCATTCCATGCGATGATTTGGACCCCAAATAAAAATAACCCCAAAAATAAAACACCCTCCTGCATAACACACATAACACAGATCAACTTGATCATGGTATGATATATGTTCATCGTTTTTAGAAAATTATGGGGTTAAAAATCAATTCAAAACCCCTACATCTTATCACTTCTGATGCAATGGCGTTCGTCACTGGGGGATTAATACGTCAACATCACTTCTTGGATCTGTTCTTCCAAATTCATTGATGATGATGTGGTTTCAATGGAATTATTCATTCTTTGCTATGGTGAAAGTTCGTCTGTGGTTATCTATATAATCCTCCTAATTTTTTAATCTTTATTTCCCCCGAGCATTGAACTATAAAAAGGAGCTTGTTGCAGTGTTTCCATTATGATGCGATGTCGCTTTGTTATGCTGTTTAATTTGTGAAATAGTGTCATCATTACACTTAAAATATTTCATTAATACTCTTCCTGATATTGGACTTTTATGAGTTTCATTAATGCCCCTTTTCTCCACCATGTCACTGCACAGAAGCATCATCGTCCCCATCCCAACAGTGGAAAAAGAAATAAAATTATTTTTTTAAATTCTTTTATTATTTTTCATGAAATGATTGAAAAATTACTCTTCTCTCGGCCCTTACCGGCTAATGTTAAGTCATTTATAAGAGAATCCTGACATTACAAATTCAACAATTCTCTCATATTTTCGATCCAAGCACTGATTCAAAAGTTAGAAATTCTCACTCACAAGTTTATGGAATGTACCTAAAAAAGTTCAAAAAATTAATATTAACCCTCGACCCGCGCCGATCAAGGATAGGCTCCATCTAAGGGGAACACACCTCCATGAATTCAACGGTATTCTCTAATTTTCAATGCAATTAACTTTTTAATAGTAATAATGATTTCAAAATTAAAATAATTTTATTTAATTATTCTATTTACAGTTTTTCCATTTTATGGTTTTCTTTCTAGAGGCATGCACCTACTAAACATAATTCATGCCTAGGGTAAACCAGTCATCCTGAATGCAATGGTGCCCTTAGATTTTTGAGCATGGAACCTTTTTTGGGGTTATTATACTTTTCCATGAAAACCCCCCATGTGTGCTATTTAAAGCTGAATATTTTTCGATGGATCATTTCGGGCACTCCAGGACTCAGAATCACGTACCATCAAATTTAACGATCTCAAAAATAAATCCATTTTAAAAAATACATATAAATTCCGTGACATTACAATTTTATGGTTATTTTCAATGAAATTTTTTTCTCATTCATGTCCACAGTATTCTATTAAAATATATACTTTTTCTCAGGGTTGTTTTTTATGATGCATGTATTCATGTATTATGATTATGTTCTGGTTTTGGGGAATTATTTTTAATGATGGATTGTTCCATTATAAACTAAATGTTGGTGGGTCCATGATAGACCTCCAATGAATTGGGTGTGTTTTATATTGACCATAAGGGTTAGTAAAATTGTAACTAAGATAGTTACATCATATGGTATCAGTAAGGGTTAAATTATATGGTATCCGTGAGGGTTACAAATCATATAGTGGCCAAAAAGGTAATTAAAATAGTTAAGTATGGTAAAAAATGATTCCACAGAAAACCTAAACGGATTTTTTATTCTTTCATTTTTTTATAGAAACCTCATGTTTTCACAATGAATGTATACATTACATTTAATGGAGAGACGTATATCATTCATGTGATTATATGATTTCTTGGACTAATGGTCTAATTCCACATGATTTTATTTATGTATTTACATATATTTTTGAGATTATATGATTTTTTTTTTAAAAAAATCACTGGTTTTAATGTTGAGTTAGAAGATGAATCCAAGTTGAATGTTATGATGATTTTTTTCATGAAAAGAAATCATGACATAATTTACAGACAATTGTTTTATGAAAAAATTGGATATTGTGTTAGTAGAATACAATTTGAATTCATCTGTTATGTTATGTATGAAATATACCATGATCATATTAAACTCTAAATCAGAATAGATACTCAAATATAATAGATTCATTTCATGACATAAAAACTCAATATTAGATAATTTTTAAGGCCTAGTATTTATTGTTTCAATCATAGTAAGGTTTAGATAACATTAGGGGTTTGGATGAAAGAATACTGAAAAAATATTTTCACATTATGGATAAGTTTAAATTATACAAATTTTTATGTTTACCATGTTACTTTCATAATGATGTATTTTTTAAGAATTGGTTTCCCTAGAAGGCTCATGGATGTCAAAGTATGAAGGAACTGAGAGAATGATACCATTCAGAATTTTCTTCCTAGAATGTTTTGAATTCAAACAAAGTAAATTTTGATAGAAATGTCTTAGTTTACACTGAATATAAATTCTGGTGGTATCTGAGACAAATTACAATCATAAAAACAACAGTGGGACCTGATGATAATGGATCATTTTATGAGGAAACACCCTCCAACTTTTAAGGGATACTCTAACCCAGGGTTGGATGAAGTGTGGGAAAAACCCCATAAAATCTATTTTATGTCATGGGGGTGTTTAAAGAATCAAACATTTAGTTTATCAATTTACTTTTTTGAAGTTTAAGGTGACTAGTTGTCTTAAATGTTCAAGAATATCATGTAATAAGATGATATTGATTCCTTCGTATGAAATGAATTTAATAATATTTTACCTAAAAAATATTTTCCTAAGATGGTTTGAATTAGGGTGGAAAATGAATTCCATGTTTTGTATTAAAATGAGGATGATTCAGTGGCAATATATAAAGAAAAAATCACTCAATTTTCAAGTTACACTCCAGATATGATTTAGCATATTGATAATAAAATCAATTTTTTTTACATAGGAGTAAATCCGTAATACCAAATAGAATTGGATTCCTCTGAAATGAAATGTTATGAGAAACTAATTTGATGTTATTTGAGGATATAAATAGAATATTATAATTAAAATATCTTATTTATTAATAATAAATATAAATGGTACAAATGATAGGTAATGGTTAAGAGTAATTCAAAGAAATATGGATGTATAAAAATTCAATTTTATATTTTTTATGGTGTGTGGTAAAAAGAACTGAGGGGAATTCCTAAACATATGGAACAAGTTACTTTTATGTGTTAATTTTAGATATATAGTCCCATGATTGAATGAAAATTATTTTAATTTTAATTTTGATATGAAAACAATAACGTGATTTAAAATTGGTGAGATGACTAATTATGAACACACCTTCCCATACAAGGATCAGAAAAATGGGAAGCATCCAATGTATAAGCAAAAAGGTGTAGTGAAATATATTTCAAATACATTGGAAGTTTTTGGGAGATCCAATGATGTTTTTTAAAGTACATTGTTTTTTTACTCTGATTTTTGTAATGTATTGTTTAATATAGTGTTTAAAAATTTCTTTAATTTTGATATATTTTCATGTAAATTCCACATTTCACTTAATAAAATGAAACTAAAAATTATTCTAAACCCCCCAGGTAGAACAATTGATGGAAAAACAAATTATAAGAATCATGATTTTGTTTTATGTTGTAATAAATTACCTATAAACTGTGATGTTTTTACAATTTTAATGTTTGATGTTATTATGGGTATGAATTGCATTTATTTTTTACATAATAAGATTGATTGTTGTTAAAATTAATTTATTTAGAAAGTATTTCTTTTTAATATAATAATGGACCCATACCATTGATAATATACTCGGAATATAAAAACAATTAATAGTTGGATATGAATGTTATCATGTACACATTGTTGCAAATAACGGATCTATTCAGATAAATAATGTTCTAGTAGTAAGTGAATACCTAGTTATAGTTAAAAATGAGTATCATTTATTTATAACTAATCGAGATGGAAAATTTACCATTGAATATATTCTGGATGCTAATTCAATTTCAAAACCCCCTTAATGAATGAATCAAGTAGAACTTCTATAATAGAAAAAGTATTTCTAGGAGTTTCTTTGAGAAAGTTTCATTCATCCTAGAACATCACAAATGGGTGTTTATGTTTTTTGTTAAATATAAATATTGCTCCATGATTATTCACACTGATTATAGATCTTTGGATAAAAACACTATTATGAATAATTATTCATTGCCTCATATTGATGACTGGTTTGATCAGCTCAAGTGAACCTAATATTTTTCCAAGATTGATATGAGATCCAGGTACCATCAGGAAAAGGGGAAGAAGGATAAAATTCCCAAAAAACTAAATTTCAATAACAGATATGTGAATTATTTGTTTTTTGTTATTCCCTTTGGTTTCACAATTTCCCCTACCATATATATGAATTTTCTGAATAGAATATTCCATGAAATTTTGGATAAGTTTTTGGTTAAATTTATTTATGATATACTTTTCTTTTAAAATGTTTTTGTAATATTTAAAAACAGTTATGGATTTCCCTAAAATGCTCCAATAATTGAATTTATATGGAAAATTTTCAAATATGTTTTTTGGCCTTTCCACATTTCATTTTATGGGAACATTTTAAATAATTATGGTATAATAGTTAATCTGCCAAAACAAAAGTGATTGATGAAGTTTCATGACTACAAATGATACTAAGATTCAAATCTTTCTTGGCATAATAGGCTATTATTAGATGTTTATTAAAAATTCAACATTTTTATCTTTAATACTAACTATGTTTTCGAAAAAAGTATTTTTATTTATGTAAACAAAATATTTTGATGATTGCATTCATGAATTAAAAAGATTAATAGAGAATGCTTTTATTTTTTCCATAACCTCATGAAATTGTTGGTTTTAATTCTATAGAGATTCTACATTAAAGGGACATTGTTGTGCATTGATAAATAATGGTCAAGTAATTGTTTATGATTCAAGACAACTGAATTCTCATGGGATAAATTATCTGACACATGAATAGGAATTAGATGCAGTTCTTTTTTCATTAAAAATTTCAAAGAATCATTTATATAGAGCTATGTGTGAAATATATACAGATCATAGAAGTTTAGGATATATATTAACTAATAAGTAATTTCATATAAGGAAGATAAGTTTGATGGAATTGATAAATGATTCTGATTGCACAATAAATAACATCATAGAAACCCGAACATAGTGGATGATTTTTCGAGCTAAAAAATAAAAAATCATTAACAATTATAGATGTGGAACATGAAAATTTTATTAATGATCTGATAAATATTTACATTAATTTTGTGGGTACATGAAATTCCTCTTTTTTTGTTTCAGGTGTTTGTGAAATCACCTCTACTAATTAAAATTTAGCACTCTAAAAAATGAATACTATGTGTTACACAAAAAATGTAGAATTGGATAATAAATGTAATTTTCATAAATTTAATGTTGATAGATATTGTTTCAAGGGATTTGGAAAGAGATAATGTGTTCATTATGATTAAAAAATGAAGAAATAATCATTATGTGAAGATCATACTTCTCCATTTTTAGTTAATCCTTGAAACAGTATGACGTATAAAGGCCTTATAGACTATTACTCGTGAGATGAAATTAAACAAGATAATGATTATTTTAATAATAAATTTTTGAATTGTAATTAGTTTGATGTGTAGTAAAAACTATGAAAGGGTTTTCTTAATAATTATTATATGCCATAGTATAAATGAGAATATATATCCATGGATTTGGTAGTATTACTAGGAAATAATTCTTGAGTTTAAAATGAAATTTGGGTTATTATTAATAGATTGACTAAACTGGCACATTTACAAACTATTTAAGATACCCTATCTTTTGATTTAATTCCTTGGTAGTATCTTAATGAGATAGTCATATTATATGTGGTTCCACTCCCCCATTATATCTAATCGTGATCCTAGGTTCACATCTAATTATTTTAAAGGCCTTCAGAAGTCATTGCGAACTGAAAAAAATTTCAAAACTTATATTCATACTTAATATAATGGTAATTTAGAGTGATAAATTAAGAAAAAAGAGTATTTTACTTGATCTTGATTATTGTATTACTCTGGAATTCGAGATTATCAATATTACATAGTTGAGTATCTTATTGAAACAGTTTTTATTTTAATATAAAATTGGAATCTTTTGACGCATATTATGGAATGTGGTCATGAAATCCATCATTAGGGATGATGTTAGGGAAATAAAGTTGATGGTACCAAAAATAGTATTATAATTCATGTAGAATGATCATATTATTCAGAAACAAATGACGAAAACTCAGAGTAGGAAGAAAGGTTTTGTAGAAAACTGGATGATGGATATTTATTTTGAGGTAAAATATCATTTATTTCTCAATATTTATACAAGTAAAAGTATCATGTGTATTCATACGAAGGGTAATATGATTCCACAGTTCATTATATCTTAAGGATTCAATGAGAAATATGATTCAATTTCTTACTAAGTTGTGTTGCCTCTAGTTTATCCAATGTACATAATGTTTTTTTACTATTTTAATATTAAGAATGTATGTGCACGATTAATCTAATTTTTTGATCCAAGACTTAGTTTTTCTATGGGAGAACCTTTTTAATGAATAAAAACCTATTTGAAATCATGATCATGCAGAAAATCCATCGTAAAATATGGTAATTCAGTCGGTTAAGGATTTATAGAGAAACCACATGTTTGCAGAAACAACATGGGAATACGAAAATGCTATGAGGGAAAGGATTCCCCATATGTAAAATAAGAGAATAGATTGCGAGGAAGAAATTAAAAAATGGGGGGAGAATGTAGCAACCCATGTACTAGAAGAATATTTTTTCCATGTTTATTTGTAATCATGGATTATATAGTTTATAAGCCTATTAAGTAATCATGAAAATAAATAATTTTATTAAACTAATTTCATATAAGGTTATATTTAAAAGATTAATTTTCAAATTAAAAATTTTTTTAAAAAAGTTTTTTTTAGAATTAATCATACTGAAATTATCTTATTATTATTTTTTGGAATTTATTGAAAAATTAATTTTTTGGTGAATAGTAAAGAATATATATTTTTTAAAGAACTTTTTTTTGATGCATCGTCATGAAAAAGTTATGATATAAAATTATTGAAACATATTTAATGAATAAATTATGAAATTACTAAATAAATATTGTACATGAAATAATTCAATACTGGAAAACTAAAATTTATTCCATGATAAGTCAAAAAATCATTATCAGGGCCGATATAGTGACCGTGTAGTGTTGAAAAAGTAGTTTTTAGTTTCTTATAGATAATAATTGAATTTTAAAAATTATATTCACAACATTTTATTATTTTTTCTGTATAATAATTTTTTTGGGTTATATTTTAGAAATTTAGAGCTATATAAAAAGAATGTTACCCAAATTCTTGTGTAATGCCTTCATAGGGGAAGAAAATCCAGATAAGAAAAATAAATCAAGTTTCCATTACATGTATATGAGTATAAATACTAAATTAAAGAATATTAAAGATTATTTTGAAAATAAATAATTTCTTATGATTTATATTTATTTTTAATTTTTATATATGACATAATGAACATTAAATATTCTAAAATATTGATGCAGTTTTTGGTTAGAGAGACGAAAATTCAATAAAATGATTTTAATATAAATTATAATAATAAATATATTAACCAAAAAAATTAATATTCTATTTATATGAGTAATTTTGTTCCCAAATAATTTTAATATATTAATTTGGGAGAATTTTTATCCACATTGTTCACTTTAAGCCCTTTATAATATTTTTGTAAAAGAATGTCAAGTTTTCTTACTATTAATTTCAATTAGTATATCATTTTAATATATGGATTTACATAATATTTTTTCAACCATATATATTTTTTCAAAATATAATATTTTTATATTAATATTGATATTTTATTTTTAATATTTATTTAACAGAATAAATATGTCAATGAATTTAAAAATGATGATGTAATAATTATTAACTATAAGAGAAAAAATTAAATCATATTAAAAATATTTAAATAAATATTATATGAGATAATAAAGACAACCCCTGATTTATATATAAAAATTTTACATGTTTAGTATATAATAAAATATTTTCTTGAAATTTTATTTTTTGTGTTGATGTTTTTAATGTCATAGTTATGAATAATGTTAAATTTGACAAAAATATTATTCCATTACTTTTTATTGAATTATTTAAAAATACCAAAAGTCATGAATAATGAAAAATGTAATAGGGTTATGTAAAAAATTTAACCGCATGAGATTATAGGCATCGTCGAATTCATTACCCCAATTATAGCTCAATTATATTTGAATATTTTATGTAATTTCTTATTTTTACCTCACCTAAATTCTAAAAAGGGACACATCCATTCACTTTAGTTCAACACCGTGAGGTTTTTTTCAAAACTATCCATTGAAAAATTCTCTTCTCCACATACCTTGACACATTCTAATGTTTCTGGACTCACAAAAACTAGCAATTCCATGTACCTCTGAAGATTCTCAAGGAGACATACTAATGATCTAAACTTATCCTTCAACTATTTTAAATTCTTTATCAATTCTACATTATCCTCTCCCACTATCCTTGGTTTAATGATAACTCCAGTATAATAAATATACATTAATTTTATTTTTTAAAATGGTATATCAATAATAAAATATTTTATTTTGTTCTTTTATTCATAAAAATGAAATCATCTTCCATAGTGTGTCAATTCGTCGCCTTCATGGAGGAAGAGTTTTCATTTCGCAATACTACATTCATGGATGGTTTAAATTCACATATAATTATTTAAAAATTAATATATATATATATATATATATTCTCTCCTTAGTAGTATTATTTCCATTTGACATGAAAATCCATCATGAAACGACCATGAAACCATGAAATGAAATCACCAAAAAATTGAAAATAAAAAAATACTGTTAATAAATGGGTGGAAAGATGTTTTAATAAGACCCTGAATAGATGTATTAATATGAATATAATTTTATAATTAATAAAAACTCTATTTAAACAATTATACATGAGTTTTATAACATTTTAAAGAGGAATAACCTAAGGTAGTGGAATCTTTAACTAATAAATTGTTTTTAATTATATTATGATTTATTTTTTCTAAATCATTCAATTTCATGCCTTTTTTTTAAAAAATTTATCAATATTTATTTGAATTATAATAATGTTTTTAAAAATTTGAGTCTCTAATATTTCAAAAATATTTTTTAAATGTAATCTTTTTCATTTTTATGCACGTGACTTCCCTTTTTAATTCATATTAAGAATATCTCATGGATTTATTCAAATATATTTTTTCTTTTTCATATGTCTTGTATCCTTTGAAAATTATTAATTTTCCACATGTAATTATTTTTATGTTTCTTGAACTCATGTTTTATGATTATGCTTTTGTTCTTGGTAATTGTATATGATGATTGCTAGTTCCTTTATATACAAAAGATTAGTGAGTCTATGATAGACCTCCAATTCATTAGGTGTGTTGGATGTTGACCATAATGGTTATTCCATGTGTAACTACGATTGTTATATCTCAAGGTATCCACAATGGTTACATTGTAAGGTATCTTTGATAGTTACAAATCAAATGGTAGCTCTGAGGGTTATAATAATTATTATGTATAGTAAGAAACTTTTTCCCAAAGTTGCCTAAATGGTTTGTTTACAATTTATTTGTTTTATAAGAAACTCTTATTTTCACTAATTAATTATATGTCTCTTTTATAGGTGAGACATATATCTTTCATGTGATTATAAGTATTCATGAACCAATCATTTCTTTCCTGATTATATTATTATTTCTTCTATTGATCTTTGTGTACCCACCACATGTCTTAAAATCATTTTCACAGAGTTTTTGGTTGATCATGAAGAAGAATAAAAGATTAATTTTGTGAATATATTAAATGAAATGATATCATGTTTAATTATTAAAGACATTTGTATTACAGAAAAAAGGGATATTATTTTAGTTGCATCTAATTTTTATGCTTGTGGTTTTAATGTAATAATTATGAACTAAATATTTAAAACTATAAATACAAAATGATTCTAAAATATCATATAATCAATTATTGAATTAATAACTCACGTTTATTTATTGTTTATGGTCTGTTTATAATAGCATAACATCGTTACGCTGAGATAAGGTTAGTTAATGGAAGCAGTTGGGACCTGAAACAGTTGGGAAAATAGGTAGGAATGGTGAAACCATTTATCAGTATATCTAGGCTCCCCAAAGCTGAAAGAATATATTTTTATAAAATCATTTATCAGACTTGAAGTTTAGGGTTAGAGACCTCATATTCCTCATCATATCTCTATGGAATAGGATCATGAGATTTGGGAAGGAAGGAAGGATAAGTTCTAGGTACCTCATCCTATTTAGTATTATTGATCTTGTTGGATTTGTGTCCTATTCAATATCATTTCCACCTACTATGTATCAAGTAAATGAAGTATTATATGTACCTCTCTTATGTAAGTACATACGAAATCTATATCATATACTGAATCATGGGGTGGTACAGCTAGAGAATGGCCTCTCATATATTAAGAATCTAGTGTAGATATTCAATCATAATGGGAATGTTCTACACAAAAATACTACTCACTTAGTTAAGTTACTATCACATAACCATAATTATAAATAGGTGAAATGGGAACCCAAGGAGGAAATTAAAGAGTAGTAACTGCACCCGTTCTCACCTTAGTCTGTAAAATGAAATTTTGAGGGACAAATTTCATAAGGAGGTAATAATTTAATGACATGATATAGATGCCGAAAAGTCCTCAACTACTAAAGGAAGTGTCGAAATGACAAAGTGAAGTCATATTTGGAACTGGATACCCAGTTCAGAGGGTCTGGAAGTGTTGCGCGAAATAAAGGAGGATGCGCATGTAAAAATGTGGGCCACGTGAAAGGAGTCTAGGATTCGCGAAAGGTTCCCGGCGTAGGGGCGTAATATTTGTGCGGCCGCCCCCGCACTATTAAATTTTCGCACTGTCGTCTCTAGCGTGAAAAATTTTGCGCGCCTCCTAGATTCCACGACGCTGGAGACCTATAAATAGAAGGAGACCCCATTCGTTTTGGGGTTGCGGAATGTGAACCAGCTCTCGGGCACGAAATAGGACTTCTATGCACACAAGATGGACTTCAGGTACATACTATTTTCATGCAACCATGCCTCGGGATCCTCATTTGTGTGAAATCCCACTGGCTTAAATAGAATTCCAAAACCCTCAGGGTTCCTCCATTGCACAAAATTCATTCCGTTGCGCATAAAAAATTCCAAATTGTGCGCAATCCTTTCGTTGGGTGTGGCCTTGCCTTAGGGTTCTACCATTGCCACTCACGCACAATTCACATCCCTTGCAAGCCATCCCCCTAGTCGTGCGCAATTCCTCCGCCCCAATTACGCGCCATCCCGATGTTTTTCACGCAAACCTTTTCTTTGCACGCAATCCCCGGGACCCCTAACCTTGATGCCCCCCCGGGTGCCTGCCTGCATAGGCGCCCGATTTCCTCCATACCAGGCATACATGCCATTCCTTGTTTTCCCATATGACCTTCCAGGATCGTATGATGTAACCTCAAGGCCCCTTGGGCAGTGTTTCCCATTGTGTTTCTTTGCCTTATGCTTCTTCGCATAGGCATGCTGACGGCTATTGCTTCTTCGCATAGCCACGCTAACGTGGACACCTCGAAGGTTCTCTCTACGGCCCCCTTCCTCACGGCCTTGCAGATACCTTCCCTCCCCCAAGGGGTAGAGGGTGCCGTTTATGTAAGTCATAGGGGTGTGTAGAGAACCCACCTCATCCGAGCAGTAGTACATTAAACTGCCAAGCACCATGTCCTGAACACATGACGTTAAACTATGATCTGGCCCCGTTCCTCGCACACAGGGTCCCCCTGGCTCGGACATTCTTTATGTCGCTCGTCTCCAAAGGAATGGGATCACCCTCACATGGGATGATATCCTACCTCTCGGAGTGGCGTTTTTCCACGAGGGAAGGGCATCCACCTTGGTGTAATCCCCTATCCTCTCTTGTGGAAGGTAGAACCCATGCAACTCCGTACTTCCCCACTGCCAAGGCTAGTGGAGGGTGTGATAGGGAATGAGGAATCTCC
This sequence comes from Viscum album, assembly GCA_963277665.1. Classification (NCBI taxonomy): domain Eukaryota; kingdom Viridiplantae; phylum Streptophyta; class Magnoliopsida; order Santalales; family Viscaceae; genus Viscum; species Viscum album. Next base: position 1,807,298,862 of record OY728126.1, on the reverse strand, counting down.
TTTTCTCAATCCCAAATCCCTCTCCCTTTGCGCTTTGTTGCACCTCGGGCCTCCATCCTAGAGTAAGTCCCAGCACCAGGGGCCACTCAATGCATAAGCCCCTCTTCGCTTCTCACAGACACACCCTTTGCGACGTGATCGTCAGGTCCCTACAACCTCTTGTTTATCACACCGAGCATGACTCACGTGAGCTTTGAGTGAGCACCGACCCTGCCCCCCACCTCCAACTAATTACGAGGACTTTGATCCGTGCTAAAGCACGGTACGTAGGTAGCCTCCATGAGGTTCAAGCCCAGCACCCGGTTGTTCTGACCCCTTCGCGTCAGTTCACAACCACCATGGGAAGCCTCAGAGCGTAAGCCCCATACCCACCATCATGGGCCTGCTCAGAGCTTTAGCCCCATATCCACCATGGGCTACCTGAGAGCATAAGCCCCATAACCACCATCATGGGCCGCCTCAGAGCGTAAGCCCCATATTTACCATGGTCCACCTCAGAGAGTAAGCCCCATCCATCCCGAACCACGTTGACATTGATCCGTGCTAAGTCATGGTACATAGGAAGCCCCCATAAGGTTCAAGACCACCACTCAATCATTCTAACCCCTTTGCACTGGTTTTCCAAATCCATGGTCCGCCTCAGTGCGTAAGCCCCATATCCACCATTATGGGCCTCCTCAGAGCATAATCCCCATATCCATTGTGGTCCTCCTCAGAGAAAAATCCCTATATCCATTGGGGGCCGACTCAGAGTGTAATCCCCTCTTCACTTCATCACCCATCCCGATTCTTACCTGGGCCGCCACATACCGGTGGGATCATGCCACTTCACTCCACTCTACAGTATCTGGGAAGCTGCCCATGTTCTAGCCCCGACATCAGTGTTCCCCCCCCCCACCCCAGGGGGTTCTTCAATCTGATCCACTCTCGGTGTTCTGATCTGTCTGATCTGTCTCTTCTAGACGTTAAACTCACGGCATACCCCTTGTTAAACATGGGAAGATGAGGAAAAACTCAGATGCATGACTATGGCATACAATTCCCCATGTTCGATGTGGGATGCCTCGGGCTTCCGCGCCCTTGAGAAGCCCTACAATAAGGGACAGAAGAGAGACATGCCAATCCCCCAGTGTCAAGACACACGAACGATGCCTCAGTCTGACCTCTCTCCTAACCAAAGGTTTCTTCCCCGGATAGACCCCTTGGAGCTTCTCAATGGAAGTAGCGTATTTAACTAGTGTCCATGAAGATTTGTCACCAGGAACGTGATTCAATAATATGTCATAAATCAATGAGGGAGACCCAGACTAGGTGACGAGCTCCGAGGAGGAATCCACGGAAGGAGGAACCGACATCCCATCATCCCATTTTCGATCAAGGAGAAGACTTCCCTAAACAAGGAACAGATGTCGCCTGCCTTTGGAAAGCGGGAATGTGGGTCCTCAAGCAGCGCGTCCTCTCCTGCGTGCTGGATGCACGCGCGCCCCGGAAAAAAGCATCGGAAACAGAAAATTGTGAACCCTACTTGAATATATTCTCCTCAATATGGAGACTAGTAGCGTTTGCGGTGTTAGAAGATTAGCATGTCACCAGGTCCGGGCACCTAACACTAGGACTTGAAACCCTCCAGGGGATGGGGCAGTCACGACGTTGAGCACTCCGTTCTGCGACGTTGTCAGTGTGGATCCCTCTTATAGACAATGGATGACGGAATGGGCCTATACAACTGGTTTTCGATTTATTTCTCTATTATTGTTAAGGGTTTCATCTCCCTGGTTTCAAGAATCAGATCGCTGCATCTTGAGCTCGATCGCCACCTGCCCACCGGCGTAGGGGAAGGGGCAGTACTGATGCGGCCACCCCGTGCGGTTCCACCTTTTCCACAGCTGCTCCAACTGCCACGACTACTGGGCGCTCATGCCCCCTCTACCCATTAGAGACTATCCAATGAAGGGTGATCCACGACCTCGTGCGTAGGTATGAGGAGGAAGGGGTCATCCACACCAGGGACATGGCCCATTTGGACCTCGAGGTAGCTGCGACTCACTTTCAACGCCTCCCCTGAGGGCCGCACAGGGAGCCGCTTCTCCCCACCCCGACGTTCAAATGTTTCAGGTCATTACCCCTGGAATTCCTCGACACCTCCCTTCCCTACACCGATGAGGTAGGTGATTTCCAGGTTCACCCGATCGGAGACCCACTTCAAGGGTTCATGGTCAGGGCCCCCGCCAGGCCACGTCAATGCCTCCGCCCGACTCCCCCGGCCGATGAGTTGGCAATCCAGGTGCCCTCACCACCGGCTCCACCCACATGACCCGACACCAGCGTCAGGCACGTGTGGAAGTGGATGCTCGCCCAGGGGCATCAATGTCAGTAGCCACCATGGCCTGATCCACCGCTAACTCCAGTCATCTAAACCCCACACATGTTATGCATGGGTAGTTACATACCTCACCCGGATCGAGGCCCCAACCGCCCCACAGGCTGTTTGGGTGGACTCTCTTGGTCGCTGGCACATGCAATGGCCGCCACAGACCGACTCGCAGTAGTGCCATCCTGCGTGAAGGCCTTCTCCGTTCCACAGTTCTGGAAGGTATGGGTCCTCCCTCCATCTAAACCCGGCTTGGAGGCCTACCTAGAACCACCCTCGCCGCATGTACGGGGCTTACCCATGATAGAAACGCTCTGGGTGGGTCTCTTTCCAGTTCTCACTACATTGGGTACAGTGTCACTTGCCCAACCGCCGACCACGAGTATGGAGTCGTTGCATATCTAGTCACTCACCCACATGGAGGTCCTCCCCATGTCCCTTTCAACATCTGTCTCGATGCTCCTCGCACCCCGGCCTTCAATCCTCTCCTCCCCAGCACTAGTGCAGCCACAAGACTCTGTGAAGAAAATCAGCCCCACCCTGAGGAGCCACCCAAGGGCAGGAAGGAGGGACGTTGTCGCCGTAAGAGAAATACGAGGGAAGGCTCGAAGAAAATTAGACCATTATATTTCTTGGACACTGAGGTGGAGTACGACTCGGTGATGGAGCCTTCCCCCCAGTCCTTTGAGTCAAGGGAAGGGATAGGGATGCAGCGCGTCAGCCTCGTACTCCCCGAATGCGAGATCCATATGATCCCCGCCTCCCTCTGAAGGTATATATAGGAGGACGAGGACATGGCGTACCCCCAAGGATCAAACATTCAATCCCCATCGGCCTCTCCGGAAGCACCTTCCGTCTCAATCAGAGATGATGGAGACCTTTTTTGGGGTTCGATGGTGGAAGAGTCGCGGCGTAGCACACCCTCGGAAAGCATCGACACTTTGAAATGTCGCATGTTCATCAGCTCATCTTATCGTGACATGGAAGCCAGGACACTACAACCCTTGGAGTATGACATAGGATTCGACAACCAATCGGCCTACTCGCCGTATTCTCCGATGGCCAGCCCACCGGCCCAACAGCATGCCTCAGCACCGCTGCCAGTTCCCCAATCACTCCCAGTTAATGAGCGGGGCTATTAAGGGCTGGATCTTGAACCTGAGCCATGGAGATTCTAGACCATCCTCATAGTATGCCACTTCCCCAAGAAGTTTTGGTCGGTCGCAGGGTCATATTTTGATAGACCAGAATCGCTCACCCCGAGAGACTTTGAATGTTTCCGCGAGACCCTCCAGGCGACTCACTCACATCTTCTCCATCAGTAAGTGCCTTATCCTAGGAGTCAAGAACATCTCAATGATATCGGTGAGCAATGTCATTGGGTCGACCTGGCCATGCTCCCTACGGTTCGGCACCCCGAGTCACTTGGCCACCACATATACCTCCAACAAAAATGCTTTCAGAGTTTGAAATTACTCCCCATTGTTATCAAGGAGGCCACTCCCCACACACATGTCCGTGGATGGGGGTAGTACGCTGCCCTTCTTTTCGGCACGATTCACCGGTAGCCCGACTCACTGGGCGGCTCTGAGGACATGCCCCTGAGGGCAGCGGTAGTCAACATGGCTGATCTGTCAGGAGAAGGGAATGGTCTAGAACTTCATGATGGGGACTCACCCCCCCTGAGGACAAGACACTACTGGACCCATAAGGTAGGATTACTCATCAGCAGAGGAACCTCCTAGGTCTCAACGCACCCACTGAGGCGTTAACAGTGGGCTGAAATATCAGCAAGGGTAAAGAGCATGTTGGGGATACCAAGCTATACAACCCATTTTCCTCAATGCAGAAGGCAGCAGAAGATCCTGAGAAAGTCACGCTACATCAACATCTTGCTGAGCAGAAGAGGTTGGTCGATGAGATTCTGGATGAACACATTGCAGAGCGGCGGCCCGACTATGGTGATCCTTGGCCGGGGCAGTAGGGGCAGGAACAACTACCCCTAGGTGAGATTCTCCCAGGAATCCTCGATCATGTCGTATTCACTGATAGATGAGAGGACATAGCTAATTGAAAGAGGATGCGATATGTTTTTCCAAACCCTCCTGAACGGAGTGATCACCCAAGAGACCCTGCTTGGGTTCCTCCCGCTGCCCTAAGGGTCACTTCACCAGCCACACCACAAGCCGTTGAGCTTGTCAACCAGATTGAAGAGCCTGAGAACATGCATGTGGTTAGGGATCCCTGTCAGAATAGGAACACACATCCAAACAATCTGATGGAAGCAATCATGCCCTGCTTAGAGGCATTGTAAACTCGTCAGTTTCCCATCCCAACGGACGACAAGCCATACCCAGCATGGGTAGATGATATGCCAGCACCTCCAAGATTTGTGAATCCCACTTTCTCACCCTTTATCGTGATAGGAGACTTGCCAGAGCAGCTGATCCACTTCAACACGAGGTGTGGGCCTATGTTAGGGACACCAGCACAGCAGGAGGCCACCAAGAGCATTTGTTTTGTTCAGACAATGGAGGGGCTGACATTCATCTGGTATAGCCATCTCCCTGTCAGATATGTGACTAGATGGGAGGACCTTCGCAGGAAATTCCTCTACCAGTTCAGTTCCACAACCCGGAAGAAGAACATCACAGACGTCTTTAGGTGCAAGCAAAGGCCCGATAAGTGAGTCGTGAACTTCAACGCCCTATGGAAGGGGCTCACGTACTCCTTTGACATGCCGCTAACTCTGGAGAAATTACTAAAAATGTGCATAGGGAACGTCAAGGTAGATCTGGTTCCTTCTCTGATCACTTATAATTACCCTGGAGTGTTCCAAGACTTCTCATACAAGGCTCAGCACCAAGAAGAATCAATGAAACAGGACAGTCAGGCACACCCACTGCCTCCTATAATCCCAGCAAGGAGAGCAGCCAGAGCTGAGCCCACTGATGTGGCCCAGATAGAGGCCCTCGGGCAGCTAGAAGTGCTACCAGTGAGGCCAGTTTCATAGCCTCATAGGGGTCCTCCCCCACGGGCGCAGCTTCCTACCTAGCAGCGACTGGCTAAAAATCGTCAAGTGCCTCCGCGTAATGCACCGCCATCGCCTAGGTGAGATAATCAGGTTCTGCCTCCTCAGTATGCTCCTATGAACCCCCGCCAGGGTCAGCCTCTTAGAGCCCCTTTTCTAGATAGAAGGAATCTTACCTACTCGTTTGATGAGGCTCAGGTCCCCAGTTACTCCCGCAGTGCCTTGGAGTATAGAATCGTTTGGTTTCCTGAGTGCCGAAAGCCAGAAGAGGCACATCTCACTGATCACCCCAACTACTTCCCTTATCACCGGACCCTAAGGAACTCCATCCTGTGATGCTTCGTGTTCATGGACTAGCTCCAAGACCAGATTGACAACCATATTGTCTGGTTGGGCACAACCCTAGAACTAGTGGCAGGTGTCTTTGTGAGATAAGATGGGAGTAGCACTGACGAGGATAAATGGAAGTAGGTTTCTGAACGTGGGTCCCAAAAGTATAATGATTGGATGGCTCGAAATATGGTCGCCCACTCCCATGGCATCATCCGTGCATGCCTGAATCATCCAGCGCCATAAGAGGATATTGTTACTACTTTGGCATCGCCGTCTCAGCCATCCTCTTTCCAGAAGAGCTAGCAGCGGTGACGCAAGACGAAAGAATGCACCCTACTGATGTCGTCTTTGTCCCGCACTCTTGGAAAAAAAATTCCCCCGAAAATGGAGATCCCTCCGAGACTCCACCCAGCAGTAGAGGACTCCTCATGTGACGGTCTGAGGTATGCTCCGATTAACACCATGGAGTTGGTAAATCCCTTTTTGACTATTTACGACGACGAACTCCAGGTGGACTTTCCCAATGTCCCCATCCATCGCCAACATCGTTTGAGCCGTGGTTACATGAATCTCCAGGGCACAAAAGTTGGAACCTCTAGCTAGGCTGTACATGGCACTGAGACTAGACAGCAGGCCCAGTGCAGAGGTCAGCACACGCGGCCCCTTCTTTCGGTGTCGAAAAGCCTGCCTCCACCACCTCTGTCGTGCTGCGACCAGCTCCAACCTGCCACTAGCCAACCCCAGCCTTACGGTCCTCATATGGCAGCCACTATCTAGGCTTCAGCTAGTGAACAATGAGATATGCCTAGTACCAGTCAGCCGCTGGCTCAGCCGACAGGGACCATCGTACCTCCGATCGCAGAGTGGCCTCCTATAAGAAGAAGCTCGCGTTTGGAATGAAAGTATGATGTTATGAAGAACCTCGTTGGAATTAAATCGAGGATTTATATTCATGAGGCTCTCTTCATGTTGTTTGAAATGCGTGAAGTTCTCATCGAGGCCATAAAGGTCCCCATCCAGTTTGAGACGGAGGTAGCAGCTGAAGAAGCCTTCCACGCTGAGGAAATTGCGATCGCCGAATTCTAGGAAGTTATCTCATTATTTGATGAAGATTAATACCCTCCCATACAGGGGAACATTCTCCCATTGTACATCACTGGTTATTTCAATGGCGTGGAAGTCCGCCGCTGTCTTGTTGACATGGGTTCTGGGATTAACCTAATCCCGAATCCGACAGTACAGAAGCCGAGGTTGTCTGGGGATAATCTAACTCCCTCTAATCATAGAATCCAGGTATTTGACAGAAATGAGCAAACTCCAGTCAGTATGATCCGTTTGAAGACCCAGTTCAGTGGCATAATTTCCAGCACCGAATTTATTGTTGTCTCCCAGGACACCGCCTACAATGCATTGAAGGGATGGTCGTTGCTCACCCTACACGCGGCTGTCCCCTCATCGTATTACCAATGCCTCAAATACTCCCATAATGGTCGAGTGGGTGTGCTCCAAGGGGTTGTGTCTCCTTCTGCCTCTTGTGAAGCCCGTTATCTGGATGCCAACTATTATAAGAGCAAGGATATGCTGATTCTGGCAGGTGCGGTTGAGCCCACCACTATCACAAGTGATCCTTGGGCAGGTCTGAATGACAATTACTTCTTCTCGATCCACCAGTTGGAGGCCACCACCCCCGACATGGGGTAGTTCTTTTTTGTTTTGGGTGCAAGGGGAAGGCATATTCCCAAGTCCAAGTGACGTTGGGAAATCACCTCGTACTCCTACACTAACCAGGCTCAGGTGATCCTGGAGCCTCCTACCCTTGTACGGTATCAGGATGTCAGGCTCATGGAAATGGAAGTACGTAATACTTGTCTCCACTGCCGGGATGGAATCTACCGGCTCAAGCCAAGGCACCACTACTGCTTTTATGTCATCAGGCATGGCCCCTTGTGCCGAATACCAGATGGGATTGGATCGACTGCCTTAATCACTATGGTCTCAGTGGCGCACGAGTCTCTTGATAAGATAACCACTGCCACCCAAGCCAGCACCAGCTTCTTATCAGGGTTCGATAGCTCAAACGTAGCTCCCACCACAGATGATACCTCCACATGTGGAGAGGAGGAAATGGGAGATGCTCCCCTCGCCTTTGAGGAGGGCATCTCCAGCACAGTAGAAGAATTGGTACAGGTGAACCTCGGTAGCGAGGCAGACCTAAAACCCACATTGGCCAGTGCTGCCATACCCCCCGAGGAGCATCAACGGTATGAGGAATTCTTCAGATAGCACTGTGAGGTGTTATCTTGGGCTTACGATGAGATTCCAATACAAGATCCTCAGGTAGTCGTCCATCTCCATGGTCTCCCGGGAAACCATTGTGGGTTCAAGAAGCCTCCCAGAAAGATGCACCCTTCTCATTACTCCATGGTTATGGCCGAAGTTGATAAGCTCATCAAAGCCAACATTATTTTGAAAGTTCAGTACCCTCGGTGGCTAGCCAACATTGTGCCATTGAGGAAGAAAAACTGATAGATCAGAGTCTGTATCGACTTCTGCGATCTCAATCACCACTGTCCGAAGGATTATTTTCCCCTTCCAGTGACGGAATTGTTGATTGATTCCATGGCCGGGTTCCAAGCCCTCTCCTTCATGGATGAATATTCCAGGTACAACTAGATCTGAATGTCCCCCAAGGACGAGGAGTCCACTACCTTCATGACACCCCAAGGTACTTTCTGTTACTAGTTTATTCCCTTCAGCCTGAAGAATACGAGTTCCACCTATCAATGGGCCATGCATCGCATATTCAAGCCAATTCTGGGAACATCGGTGGAATTCTATGTGGATGAGATGGTAGTCAAATCTCGCACGCGCCAGGACCATCTCATGGACCTTGAGAAAGTGTTCGGTTTCCTCCGTTCCTGCCACCAGAAGATGAACCTGTTGAAGTGTGCTTTCGAGGTCACCTCCGGAATCTTCAATGGCTTTGTTTTCAGGCACCAAGGCATTGAGATCGACCCATACAAGATCAATTCCATCAGCCAGATGCCACCCCAGGCAATATTTGGGAGCTTCGAGGTCTCCAAGGCCACTTATCCTACATACGCCGATTCATTGCGAATCTGGCTGGCAAGTGCATGCCCTTTTTCCGGATCACGAAGAAAGGCTCCACCTATGAATTGGATGAAGAGTGTCAGACCGCCTTTGAGTAAATGAAGAAATATTTGATCCATCCTTCGATATTGATGCCACCTGTCTCCGGAAAACCGCTTGTCCTTTACGTGACCACCCTGGAATGGTCCCTTAGCGCACTTATTTCCTAGAAGAACCACGATGGGACAGAGAAAATCCTCTACTAACAGAACCATATGATCCTCGATACAGAAATTAGATATTCTCCAATCAAGAAGACCTGTCTGGTGCACACATTTTCTGTACAAAAATTGCGGCACTACCTGCAGCACCACGAGGTACAGTTGGTCTCTTGGGTAGACTCGTTGAAGTATATCCTAAACCAACCTATATTGAATGACCGACTAGCGTGGTGGGAGGTGATCCTTCAGCAGTTAAACATTAGGTTCGTGTCTCATATGGCTATCACGGGATAGGTATTGGAAGACTTTCAAGCTGCCCACCCAACTTCCGCGGATCAACCGCAGAACCTAGGTTTTCCTAGTAAGGCAATCCTCTCAGTCGATCATATTGTCCCATGATGGCAGATGCACTTTGACGGTGCCTCCCAGAGCCCCCGTAGTTGGAGACTCAATGCTCCTAGGCTTAACAGAGTGGGCCTGGTTATCATCATCATCACCCTAGAGAATGTCGTTCTGACATACTCATTCCTGTTGTCAGAGGGTTGCACCAACAACGAGGCAGTGTATCATGTCCTCATTACTGGCCTCGAGCTGGCCCTTGAGATCAATGTGCCCCATCTACATGTGAAGGGGGATTCCGAGCTGGTCATCAAGCTTGTCAATGGCGATTATGTTGTTAGAAAGCTAGAACTCATTCCACTGTTGGAGTGCACCCTCCATCTAATGGCCTAGTTCCCTTCTCGGCTAGAGGTCGTTCATACCCCCCGGTCACAGAACGGTCGAGAAGATGCTTTGGCCAACTTGGTCGCGTCGCTTGTGGAGCCTGAACAAGACGACCTGATTATCCATGTGGCGCACCATAGAGTTATTGATTCAGTTACCCCAGAGGATGATCACGGCCCACGGGTAATCCATCTTACCGCTGGTGCCCCTATGTCAGGAACCCTGAGTATTTCAGATGCGATGATTGAAATAGATCCTAATTGGAGGACACCCTAGTTTGAATACCTCCAACATGGTAATCGTCCATCACACTGGGAGAGCACGACTGAGTTCGACGCCGTGCACTACAGTTCACCATTCAGAGCAGTCCCAGCCTTGAGAAGATCCATTACAAATACGAATTTTATGTTGTTCTCCTCCATTTCTTTCAAGGAGTCGAGATTCCATAGGTCATGCAAGAGGTTAATGCTGGTTCCTATGGCGCCAATCAGGCCAGGTGAAAGTTGTCTCACGAGATTCAGAGTTTGGGGTACTTCTGGCCCTCCATGATCCATGAATGCATCATGTATGCCAAGAGGTGCCATGCGTGCCGAGTTCATGCTAACATTGTGCATCGGCCACCAGAGCCTCTCCACACTACGATGATTTCTTGCACCTTTGCAAATTGGGGGTTGGATGTCATAAGACCTTACCCACCAGCAACGACTTGCCAATGATGGTTCATTCTAACCACTATAGATTTCACTTTCATGTAGGCGGAAGCAATTCCGCTCAAGGAGGTCAAAGCCCATTCTATCGTTGACTTCGTGAATTTCAACATCATCTATCGATTTGGAGTACCTCACTCTATCCTCACTGATTACTACACTAACTCCCGAGAAACTGAGCTAATGAAATTGTATGCCAAGTACACCATTCTCTCTAACCATACCTACCTCTATCATGTGTAGTTGAATAGACATATCGAGGCGTTCAACAAAACCCTCTCTAACATTCTGCAAAAAAAATTTGGTCAAAACAAGAAGAGTTGGCTGGATAAACACCCCAATGCCCTGTGAGATTACTGAATGATGACTCGTAATTCCACCCAGGTGACCCCGTATTCTCTGGTGTTTGGAGCTAAGGATATCTAGCCCGTCGAGATTCAGTTGTCCTCATTGAGTACAGCGGTCTACGACCAGCAAGAGCCGGATAGAGTTGTTAAAGTCCGTCTAGCTGAATTGGAAGCACTAGATTAGAATAGGATTCGTGCTTTGCACAACCTGGAAAGGAATTAGAGTAGGATGGCTCGAGCTTTCATCAAGAAGGTTCGACTCTTCTCCTTCTTCCAAGGTGACTTGGTACTGGCCCTCAGGGCGCCAATGATTCCCGGTAAGAAACCACCCATGTTGGAGCCCAAATGGGAGGGACCTTTCATCATCCATAAAGTATATCCCAATGGTTCATATTCCTTGGTAACACTAGATGGTGATCATATATCTCCTCCCACCAATTCCATGTTCCTTAAGTATTATTTTTCCTTACAATACAGGGTCCCCCACGACCTTAAACTGGATTACGTTCCCGCATGAACCTAAACATTATCTGGTCCAGCACGACCTTAAAAGGAATTTGTCCGTACATTTGGGCCTCTACGGTCCCCCAAGACCATATACTAGCCCACGGTCCTACATGACCCTAATCTTCATGCTCTTCCTACACGACATTAAACTATGAGTCGGTCAGGCCTCCCTGACCAAGGCCTCACCTCGGTCCTCCGGCCCAGGCCCCCTCCTCTTGAATTGTATGATGTGGTGTGGGATCATATCCTCATTCACATCAGATTACTCTTCATTCCATAGATCTCCCATGTTTAGGGATTTTAATTCCCCCCATGCTCCTCTTTACTGCAAGCTACAAGCTGGTCGGGCCTTCTTGACCGACGCCCAGCCTCAGGCCCCTAATCCCAAGTTCTTACCCGGAGGGTACAGTGTGGTGTGGGTTTATGCCCTCATTCACGTTGGATTACTCGTCATTCCATACACATTCTCGTATGAAATTCCTCTACTCGACCTACATGACGTTAAAATGTGCTTTCCAGAACTACGTGTGGCTTGATTCCCATCCTTATGGGATACATAGGACTGCCCGAATGCCTAGATTTCAGGTCCAGCCTCATATCTTGAGAGGTACAAAGATCTCCCAGTCACCTCGGCTTCTTGGCATGTCCCTATCTATAGGGGGGACATATAGGTGTGGTACAGGGTTTTTGGCACCCTGACCCCTTCTCCTGGGAATCCTCCATATTTTGGCTTCTCTCAAAATGAGCCCTTCAACCCTTTTAAGTGGTCCGCTAATGTGTCCTGAGTACTCTGGTCTAGGACATGGAGTGACAGATTCAACTTAGGCATGCTTCTTCCACTTGTCAAGCTTCATGATCCCATTCATTCCACTACTAGAAATGGGGTTTATCCCCATGAATTTATGCCCACGGTTTAAAGAACCATGGGGATAGATCATTTTTTACCGTCTATACCCATGGTTTTATTAAAACCGTGGATATTCATCCCCTTACTATCGGGCTCCATCACGCTCCCCTCACTTAAACCCTCAGTCACGATCCCCCCACTTCAACCCTACCTCCTGGATCCACCTCCCTGCTCCGCCGCTCTCCCCCTATTCAACCCTACCTCCCGGCTCCGCCTCCCGGTTCCGCGTCCCAGCTCGGCCGTGCTCCCCACACTTCAACCCTACCTCCCGTCTCTGCATCCCAGCTCCGCCTCCTGGCCTCTGCCTCCACTCTCGACCTGGACCTCCCGGACATCGCCTCTACCTCAACATCCCTGACTTCGCCACGCTGCCCCCAGCTCGGGCAACATCCCCTCTCCCCCCCTCTCATCTCCCTCTCCTACGGGTATCATCAAATTAATCAGTTTTCTAATATATATGATATTTCCAATGAGTTCCTACTTATATATTTCAATAATTATCCTTCAAATGTAATTTATATTGAGAATGTTGTGTTGGGGGTAAATGATTTGTTTGATAAAGGTCCAATATGGATTGTGGATCGATGAATAAAGGAACTAGGAAGGATGATGAAGACTCTTGTTAAGGTTTTATGGATAAATATACATATTAATGAAGATAAATGGGATAAGGAATCATATGTTTAGTATTACTAGACCTAAATGTTAGATTTAGACCTCTAAGGACACATATTAAAGTCAACAAGTCATTAGAGGGGGATTTTGGAACAACCACTCACTTACTATATGCATTATTCCTTATTTCTAGCCTTTATTAAGAGTTTATTTGAGTTATTACATTTATTGGGTGATGTATTGTGTAGATTTTGGGAGATTGGGGTGGGGGTTGGAAGAATTTAATGGTGATTATGGTTAGAGGAAGTAGTGTAGTCCCCCAATGTAACTATGTAGCCTATTGGAGAGGAGTAGTGGGTGATATATGGTAGGGGTACTTTTAGAGCTAACATGGAAAAAATTCAATGGTAACTATGTAACTCTAAAGAGAATCAAAATAATGATTGTCATAGTGTTTACAAAACCATGTCTCCAAACCATGCACATGACTTGAATAGGTAGTGAAATTCCCATGGTTAGAGCACGATTTTGTAATCCAAGAAACCAAAACATTTACATAGAATTTAATCATTTGAAAATTATTATTTTGACACAAAACCACCCTAAAGATAGTCATTATTCCTCTTAAACTTAGGGTAATCAATCCAAGGGACTCTAATGAGAATTAATGGTGAATTGATACTTTTCAAAGAGGAATTATATTTAATATAGAGATATCAATCCTTGAGATTTAATATAATTTATCATTTGTTTGTTGTTATTTTTATTATTGCTATATATTATTTATTATCCTTTAAAGGAACTAGATCTCAGATTTCTTATCCAGTTTTAGGATTTACAATGATATCCAATGTGATCCTTTCTAGATTTACAAGGAAAATAAATATGGAAGGATGGTTTTTCCTGATAATTCTTAGATCCATCTAGATCTCTTAATTTTGTAGTATCTTGATGGATAGTTCTAAATTGATATCAGCCCATAACATCTTCTTAATCATATATCATAACCCTTGAATACTCATTTAGTGATTTGGGGATGCTTCCATGGATCTTTGGTTTGTGAGATTGATTCAAGTGGTGAACATTCATGTTGGGCTTTAATATGTTGAATGCAAGAAGTTATTACCATGTTATGAAAATTATATAAAAATGTATGATATGAAATACTCATGCGTGTGTGTACAGACCATGATAATTCTAGTAAAATGACATGCTTATGCCTCTATATAGATAAAAATATTCCTTTCTATGACATGGATATATATATATGTGTGTATGGATAGTAGACTTATACTATCTTGTATCAAAGTTAAAAGTGGATCCTTCATGAATTCATTAATCCTATATATGGGGAGAATTTGAGATGTGATTCATGAAGAATATGGTGGGGTCTTGAATAAAAAATTTAAGGGAATGAAGGCCTTGAGGCATTAATGGAGTCCAGAAGTGGGGAATGAGGACATTGTAGTATAACCTGAGATAGTTGACAGGGGATGATAGCCTTATAGACTATCCCAAGGCATAATGGCCTATAGACCCATTGAGATACATAAATTGCTCTTGTAGTTTGTCTTGAGAATTTTCAAAACCAAAAAAGCTCATGTGAGCAAAACATCCACATTCCAAGATCCATGGACTTTCCCCTTTGGATATTTTGGGTGAAACATAAACAAATAAATCTTTCTCCTTCACTTTTCTATTCTTCTTTTGATGATTTTGTGTATTAAAACTCAGATATTTTTAGGATAGTATATTGATGAGGCATTCATTTTCATCCTAAATAGGATGGTCACATCTTCCATAGACTTATTCAAGAATATCAAATATGTTATGTGATTTCTATATTGAATTTACAATACGTTTCTAACTTTTATTCCTTTAAAGGGGTTGAAACCCCCAAACATTTATTCTCAATACTCCCAAGTATATCATGATGTCTATTTTAAGAAACATGTCTTTTCTATATGAACAAATATTCCAATGTTCCAATAGAATCCATAAAAAGTATATCTTGTAAGAATCATGTTGTACAAAATTTGTAGGATACCTTGAAGCATTTTTTCAATATTAATTCCAAAACATTAATGTTATAACTACTCTATTTTCATTGAATGTTTTATTCCCCATAAAATAGCCCCTACCAAATAATCTATCAAATTATAAATTCATATTATTAAAATAAAATTCTCTTCCCATGTTAATAATGCCTTTATATCTATTAAGGAGTATTTTACATTGAAATTTTCTTTTTTATTCCCCATCAATGACCACTTGGGAGTGTCTTTTATAACTTTTTTCTTTAGTTTACATCCCAAGGTAGGCCTTTTTTCTTATTTCCTACTTATTCAATCATGGACTCCTCTTTTCATTAAATATGTTTTGCCTGCTAATATGATTTGATTAATTTAATAATAAAATTTATTGTAATGAATTTTTCAAATATGATTTACATTGTTGATTGAATGATAATTTTTTTTGTTATAGAATGAATATATGCTGGATGTATCGTACCAATCAGATTTCAACATAGTTTCGAAGTAATTTAGATATTTTGAAGATTTTTCATTTAATAATGAGTCAGATGGAAGTTGTATACAGTGTCCCTGCAATAATTATGTTGGAAGGCCATGGTTAATACAAGAAGAAGTTAGTTACCAGTTAACAAAATTTGGATTTCAACCAAACTATAATGTTTGGTTTCACCATGGGGAGACAAGTCATTGTTCTACTGTTCATAAAAGAAATGAACGAAGTGACATTGAGAATTTGATATTTGATCGGTTTCTATATGTGCATCATTGTGAGAGAGATAGCATGTCGGTGCAAGAAGACAATGATATCAGTACACATGAGGAAAATGTTGATGTCGATGATGTTGAGAGAGTGAAAAATTTATTGGATGATGCCAGAACTCTAGTATATCATGAATGTACAAAAATGAACAAGATGGAATTTTTAATGAGGTTATATCAGGGAAAAACCATGTATGGGATTTCTAATACCGTCATTGATTATATTATTACATTTTGAAGGACTTGCTTCCTGATGGTGTAGATATTCCCTCAAATAATTACACAGCATGGAAGATAATTAAGTATCATGGATTTGTTACTAAAAAAGTACGTGCTTGTCTGAAAGATTGCAGTTTATATTTGGAAGAAACAGCTGACCGTAATGACTGAAAAAATGTGGTACATCTCGATGGAAGAAAAATGCAGATGGAGAACCATCTCGTGTGCCATAGAAAGTCATGGGGAACTTTCCATTGATTCCCAGACTTCAAAATCTATTCATGTCTCCAGAAATCTCAGTCAATATGTGATGCCATGATGTTGAGAGAATTAAAGGTAATGATGAGCTGGTCCATCCTGCAGATGGATTAGCATGGAAGAAATTTTATACACAACAAACTGATTTTTTAGCTGAGGTGTGTAATGTCAGATTTTGCCTATCATGTGATGGTTTTAATCCATTTGGTCAGATGCATACTGATCATATCACGTGGACGGTTTTTATTCATGTTTATAATCCTCCTCCATGGATGTGTATGAAAAAACCATTCACTTTTTTAAGTATACTGATATCTGGACCATCAGATCGTAGTAATGATATAGATGTCTACTTTGAGCCTTTAATAAAAGAGTTGAAACAAATTTGGGATTTAGGTGAGCAGACATTTGATGATTCTTCAAGGAATATGTTTCACATGTGTGCTTCCCTTCTATGGAACAGAAATGATTTCCCTACCTATGCAATGATGTCTGGGTGGAGCACGAAGGGAAAACTATCATGTACCGTTTGTATGAAGAATACATGATCAAGAAGGCTTAACTATCGTCATAGTTTCAGTTTTATGAGGCATCGCCGATTCTTGCCAATGGATCATCAATATAGGAAGAATCATCGAAGGTTTGATAATAATGTTGACACTGAAGAACCACCTCAATGTATTTCAGGAAGTGATGTGCTTGATGAATTGAAAGATTTCAGCATTTCATTAAGGAAAGGTCAGTTGAAATCTCAAATGAGGAAGAATGCTGATACTGAAGTCAGTTACAATTGGGAAAAGTTAATTATTATTTTTTTGTTTCAATATTGGTCTACTAATTTATTACGTAATTGTTTAGACGTAATGCATATTGAAAAAAATATATGTGAAATGTTTCTTGCAATTCTTTTAAATATTAAGGGGAGGACCAAAGATGACTTCCGATCTCATCAGGATTTATTGGATTGTGGTATTCGGCCCGAACTACATCCTGTTTGTATCGGTTAAAACAAATGGAATGTTCCATGTGCATCTTATGTGATGACACCAGAAGAGAAAGATCAATTTCTGGAAATATTTGGAGAATATCAAGGTTCCAGATGGCTATTCCAGCATCATATCTAAACGAGTCAACAGAAGTCATTTGAAATTGAAATCCCAAACAACTCATGATTATCACATCCTTCTTCATGAATTTATTCCAATAGAAATTTTGAATTTTCTATCCAATAACTTAAGGGTGGATGTGATTCGGTTGTGTCATTTTTCAGAGACCTTTGTTCTAAAAGGTTATCTAAATAATTGTTGATAAAAATGCAGCAAGAGGCTCCTTTAATTCTGTGTCAGTTGGAAAAAAAATTTCCTCCATCCTTTTTCACTTGCATGCTGCATTTAATGGTTCATCTTCCAACTGAGAAACTTCTTGGGTGACAAGTATCTTTTCAGTGGATGTATCCCAATTAAAGAAATATGTGCACGTTGAAATCATATGTCCGAAATAAGAATTATCCTGTAGGTTCCATTGTGAGGAGTTATCTGGCCCAAGAATGTGTGGATTTTTGTTCAATGTATTTGTCTGATGTGATCAAAAGACATAAACGACCAATGAAAAATAAAGAACAACAGTATCAGGAAATTCATCCCTTGTTTCCATCTATTCCACAAACAGGTGGAATTGACGGGTCATATACATTGGTTACATTTGAGATTTGAAGAGCAGAATATGGCACATCGTACAATCTTGTTTAATTGTGGTTTGTTTTATGCCTATATCAAGTTTGTAATTTGAATATATATGTGTTATCTCATATGATATCATATCACATATAACTTATACTTGTTGTCATTTTATGTAGAGAACATAAACAAATTATAAGTAGAGATCATCGGTCTTTGCCGTTGAAAAGGAGAGAGGCTATGCATAGCCAAGAGTTCCAAGCATGGTTGAAATCGAAGGTATGAACATTAAATTATATACCTTAAAATATTTATATATATTTAATTATATTACTCATATGTATTCCAGGTATTGAGTTTACATGTTGACTTCATTTCTCAAGAATTAAGAGCCTTGGCTTTTGGTCCCAATTCTTTGGTTCGTGACAACAAATCTTTAATAATCAACGGATATAAATTTGTTACAATTGATAATGTGGTGAAAATGAGAACACAACATGATGGAGTTATGTTAACTACAAGAACGGATTGTTATGTCAATGCATCAGATAATCGACCTCGATATGAAGATGTATATTATTATGGACTGGTTGAGAAAATATTGTTATTGGATTACTAGTCTCAAGGTCGAGTCACTATGATGAAATGTAAATGGTTTGATTTAATGACGCAACATGGTAAATTTATTGATGATTTTGGATTTAGAGTTATTGACATGAGTCGATTCCCGCATACCGATGAACCATACATTTTGGCATCAATGGAAAAACAAGTGTTTTATGTGAAAGATCATTTAAAACCTGATTACGTTGTCATCAATGAAGTAATCCCAAGACTTATTTTTCATTATGTTGGGGATGAAATTGTCCCCATTGACGCACCCATCAGTGTTAGCCAAAATATTGTATTTGATGACACAAATTGTCCCATTGTGAGAGTTGATGTTGAACCTGAGGTATTGGAGGGTAATATATAAAAGCAACCATATAAATTCAGAGTTCATTCAATTTACCTTGACGTGAGTTTCTCAGGTTGGTATGAATGTAATAAATTTAATTTAGTTTTAGTTTGGAATGATATGTCTGTTTTAGTATTGTTTTATTTCGATATTTTTAATTATATTTATTTAAATTCAGAAAACTGGGTTTAAAATGTGGTTTTAAAAATTGAATAACTTGGTTGTAAATTATCATTACCGATAGATGTTATGAAATTTTTTGTCTTCTTTGGATTCAAATTTGTATGTATGATTTGTAAAAAAAATTTCTACAAATATTTGTTTCATTCTTATGCAGATTATGTAGAAAACTACAAAAGCTCGCAAGAAATGATTATTTGATGTTGATCCTATTAGAATTGAGTGTGAGTTGTCTTCAGAGGGTATAATAATTCTAATATTTATCTTATGCATTACATATAATATGAAGTTCATATTTTTGATCAATTTTATTTTAGGGATATATAACTCATGAGATTCCTCTTCCTATAACGGGACCGACCAGGGATCCTCCTAGACATAGGCAGAGCTCTCGTCATACCACTCCCCACACTAACCCATCAGTGGACATCCCATCTACCACACATGTCTGCCCTCCACTTGAGACCCTAGGGATATTCCCATACATACTGCTGTCATCATCCCATTTACCCTCTTTTTCCCATTCCATGTCCACACCGACTCGACCGATGTTCTCACCTGCACAATTTCCATATTCATTCATGTATCCCCAGACCTATTACGCATATTCTGACTTGTCTACACCCGCTCCTTTTCCTACCATCCATATTACACATATTGAGTCAGTTTCTTCAGTTTCCACTCCTGTTCATTATGATCAACCAGAGCATGTTGTGGAACAGATACTTCTTTCAGAGGATGTTGATCCAGCACAGTCCACGGATGCCTCAAAGCCTATTCAAGAACCTGTCTCAGGTTTTTATTATAAATGTTTCAAATTATATCATTTCACTTTTGTCATATTGTATTTTCACATAACTCTTCTATTTTCACCTCTTATCTTATTTAGAGGGATCTTCTAGTAGGCGACATGGGCACACTCGAATGCGGGATACCAGGAATTGCGAAACTGAAATTATGGTGGATTACAATCCTCAAAAACAAATGGTAGGTAAAATTTATAAGGTGTGTATATGTTTCATGGCTATTTTATCCAAAATCATGATATCGTTCCGGTGGAACCGGTCTCATGGAGACATATCAGTGCCGACATCAAGGATAGGGCATGGGCGCATATATGGGTATGGAAATTTTATAAATTTATATTTATATTAGTAATGTATTTATATGAGTTAACATTTTCGTTGCAGAGTCGATTTAACCTTCCTAATGGTGAAGCATCCATAGCTGCTAGGTTTATTGATCTTGGAAATTATTGGTGGTCATACAAGTATGAGTTAGATATTGGTTGGAGGAGCAGAGTGGGTACTGAGTTAGATGGTGTAACCACAAACCCTGACTGTCCAAAAAGTCAATATCAAAAAATGATTGCACATTGGATGACTGAATATTATAAATTAATACCCATCTTTAATGGTTTTTATATAAAATTTAATTTTTATTACTTGTATTGTTTTTTTGTGTCCTAGGAAGCGTCAGCTAAAAAAAGATGAAATGACATATCTACACACATTGGGGCGCACTACAATGCCCTATAATGAGAAGTGGCTAGTATGTTCAATCACTTTTTTTGAATTTATCATATATTGTGGTAATCCAAATTTGTGCATCTCTCATATGCAGCAATCCGAATTTTTCATTGAAGGTTTTGTACCTCGTGCCAAATTATTCTGCTTTAGTAGAATATGAAAAGATGGAACTGTAGTTAATTCACAAACACAAGATAAAATTGTATGTTTTTTTATTTATATTTCAAACATTTATATGAAAATCATAATTTCATATGTTTATAATTTCAACAGTCTTCCTTGGAGGCCATATATTGTAAGGAAGCTGACAACTTAGGGGCAAATGGTTATTTGAGTCAGGTGTTATGTGTGGAGCATCCAGGAAGAGTCCGTTGTAGACCAGGCAAAAACATTTTCCCCTCTAGGTATTGGTCATCAAAGGACTCCTTTAAAGCCTCTAAGGCCTCTGAGTTGGAATGTAATTGTGCTAAATTATCTGCGACTAAGAAAATAGTATTATAGGAACATGAAAAAAGTCAGCTAATGAATGAACATTTCATGAGCTATGTCAGTTTTGGGTTAGTCACTACCACCATAGTTTGCTGCCACTTTTCATTCATGTATGGAACCAATGTTCTCTTTAAATAATGCTTTGGGTGATTCACATGAGGGTTCTAGTGGCAATGACAGTGGTGGCGATAGAGCTGGTGAGGATGTTGCTGAAGTTGTTGTTGGTGATGAGATTGATGATGATGATGCTGATGGTGCGGTTGGTGATGATGTTGCTGATGATGTTGCTGCTGATGATGATGATGCTGGACATGTGGATGACGATGATGGTGATATGGGGATATTAATCCCCTCTATTTTAGACTTATCAGAGGGACTTGTGTTGGAGTTTTTTTTTGTATTGGTGGACTGCTTGTATGTGAATTTCATTATGCAATGAAATGATTTTTGGATTATGTTTTCATTAGGGGTGTTATTTGACAATTATTTAGGTATTATTTAGAGGGAATATTTTTTTATGGTTTGGTGTGTTTCTTATTGACTCGTCATCTAATCTTGGCCTTTTTAGTGGAGGGGAGTCTTGGGATGGGGGCTGGAGTGGAGGGGAGGCTTGGGATGGTGGGGGGGGGGGCTGCAGTGGAGGGTTGGGTGGGGGCCGCAATGGAGTGTGGGGAGTGGGGGAGGGATGGGAGGGGAAGGATCGGAGGGGGGGTGTAGTGGAGGGATGCGAGGGGGGTGGGATGCATTAACTTAATCTCTTTTTCATATACTCGACATAAAGAGGATGTTCATTAGGCGAGTATGACCGTGTCCTCCACTTTGACGCAGAAGAGCTCATCTATTAAAGGCTTTGAGAAGGTTTAGTTTCTTCTGATATTTTTCTTTAAACCTAAAGGCACCGATTGGTATGTGATCTGACAGTTATATGAATATTCGGATTTGACTAACTGATCTAGATGTTTCATATGTTGTCTGTGGGTTTCACCTTTCCTTTCAATAATTTCTTAATGTGGTTTTTGTGTGTTTTAGGAAGACTCTAAACACAAAAGAAAAAGCATGTTCAGTGGGGAGGGAGGGTGAGGGGCTAGGTAGGTGGGGAGGGGTAGGGGCTGGGTAGGGGGGTTGGGTAGTGGGGGCTGGGCAGTGGGCAGGGGCTAGGCAGGGGGGTTGGGCAGTGTGGAGGGAGGGGGTGGGGCATGGCAGGGGGATGGGTAGTTGGGAGCAATGGGGAGGGGCTGGGCAATGGGGAGGCAGGGGGATGGGATGGGCAGTGGTGAGGGAGGAGGAGGGGGAGGGGGAGGGGGAGGAGCTTGGCAGTGAGGGGGGAGGTGGAGGGGCTAGGGGAGGAGCTGGACGGTGTCGACTCATCCACTGTCGCTAAAGGTATGGATTTACCACACCATTTTTTACAGCATGACAAGTTTTCTTTTTACTCAACTGCATCCTCAAATATGAAATTTAACCCCAGACTCATATTTTCAAAATATGATGCAGTTTCATGTTTGGTTGTTTAATGTTTTCAATGTATGGGTGAAATCTTCTGTTTAGGTGATGTTGATTCATCTTCCAACATCAATGGCATTGAAAAGGGTAAAATTGTGATATCATCTAATTTGAAATATTAAAATTATTATGTATACTCTTGTAATTAATTAACAAATGATATTTTTATCATTTAATTATTGTGATTTATTCTTTCAAGTCAAGCATCTTTACAAATGGTATTGAAAACGGCATTGCAATGTTCCTTACAGGGGTTGGGTTCTTCTACTGAAAACAATGACATGTACATTGAAGAGGGTAAAATTAATATATGAAGTGTCGATGAACTTTTAATCATTATTAAACTGGTTGTTTTTTATGCTGTTGTTTTATTTGTACAGAATTTCACATGCATCACATTGCATATTTTTGTCATTGGAATTTTTATGTGGGAATTGGCACCCTCATTTAGTAAGTCTATTGTTTTCTTCTAGAGTAGTGAAATGACCATTGGATTGGATATGGTTTCCATGGGGAAGGGTATGGCATGGTTGAATGGAGAATAAATTGGGAGGTACTGGCCTAGGAATAGATCCATTCATGATAAATGTGTCCTTGAATGCAATTATAGAGGCAAATTTAGTCCATTCAAATGCAGCAAAGTATGTGTAACTCCAACTCAGAGATGGTAAGTCTCCCCAACTCTCTCCCTTGTATGCAAATGATCCTGAACAAGAACAAATCAGATGTTTTTTGGAATTTCAACCTATTTCGAGTTCATTTGTTTTCTATGGTGAAATTTGATTGTGATAATTTGCTCATAGGACTCCCTGTACAAGAAAACTGTGATATAGAATTAACCAAACGGAACCTGATCAAGGACATGATCAAGTACTACATGAGATAGTTTTAGGTATGATACGTGTATTATGTATATTCTCACATATATATATCAATATAGTTTTGACCCTTCCTTTTCTTATTGTATATTTTAATTGGGACATAGAGGTACCAGTGGATTCCCTAGCTTCTCTCCATCTAATAAACAATCTTATTGGGGGTGTTCATCTTCTCAGATTTTGGGTAAATCCATCTTGGAGAATTCCCTCTCTGGTAAAGAGATTGTTAACCCACTATTTAAGGACTAAAATATAGATCCTCTATAGATGGCGTGATGGCCTGCAAAATATTAAAAAATGATATTGGTTAATGATAATAAGATGGAAGTTAACCTAGATTATAGGATTACTATGGTATCTCTTGCATCCAGGGATATTCCTTTATGTGGTATACAATAGGATATTTTAGTGGAACCTGTTCCTGGAGGTAGTGTTTAAAATATAGATGATTTAAGATCCCTATGGAGGGGAGAGAAAACATAAAATGAAAAGGGTAAAATAGAGGAAGATTATATGTGAACTAAATATAGGACTGAAATTAATATTCATAGATTGGCCTCTCATGATTTATTGTTCTTCTTCCTTTTTAATTAGTTGTACTGTTTCCTTTTTGGGATCTCTTTAAGATTCTACTAGATTTAAAAGTTATTAATTTTTAATATGCTCGTAGTATCATCTATTTATATTTATAGTACTTTTGTTTAATTATTTTTCAATGCAGGAGTGGGATACATCGATGTTTAATGGAAATTATTTTAGTTTGTATCATTTTACTATTGTTTGAGAGCACAAACACATCAGCATGTGGTTTACTATATGAACTTGAACTCATCTTCTGTGAAGTGAATCAGAATGCTTCTTTAGAACAAAAGGGATATAAAGTAATTTTCATCAACAATAATGACAACTTCATCAGCATATTTACTGAATTATTTAAAGACATTCGGGTAGGAGTGTATAAAAATTTCTATTTATATTATAAAACAAAATACACAAAATACTAAATTTTTCCACATTATTGAAAAGGGAGATCAAATCAATGAATGTTAATAAGTAGTGGCATCGAATATATCCAGGTAAAATTTCGTTGGTCTTTAATTGGTTTTATTAATAATTAAAATTATTATTACGGTTATGTTAATTTTGACAATTCATGATTGGAGAATCGAAATATTATGTCTTCTCCAGGGACTTCATGCATTGGCACATGATTTGAGACAACAAACTTGAATATTCCCACTACTCAGGTATTCAATAGTTATATTTAATGACTACTAATTTAATTCCACGAACATAAACACATGTGTATTAATTCAATACAGAAAGTGTATTATAAGTCATTCAAACAAATTGTTCTTTCCATCTCGTAATTGTCTACAGTTACAGGAGTGTTTAAATTTAAATATTAGAATTGTCATAAATATTTCAATTTTTGTTATCAGTTTTATCCTGACAATGAACCACAAAGATAGAACTAACACCTTCTCTCGTAACCATGGTTGACAATCCTCTTTATCATGTAATATGTACATTTTTAGTATTTGTGCTATCTGCTTAATAACCTACAATACATAAATTATGGTTGAATCTGGTTAGGGGGAGGGGAGGGGAGGGGCTGGGCAGGGGGAGGGGATCATAGGGGAAGAACTGGGCAGGGGGGGAGGGGGCTGGTGGGAGATGGGGCTGGGTAGGGGGGATGAGGCTGGGCAGGGGGGAGGGGCTAGTGGGAGGAGGAGGTTCTTGGAATGGGTGGGAGTACAAGATGGTAAGGAGTGGGAGGGGAAGAGCTGGGTAGGGGAGGAGGAGGGGGAGGTGCTGGGAAAGGGGGGAAGTGAAGCTAGGTAGGGGGGAGGGGAGGGGCTGGGCAGAGGGTGGGGCTGGGCAGGGGGGAGGGGCTGGTGGGAGGGGAGGTGCTTGGAAGGGGTGGGAGGACAAGATGGAAAGGGGGAGGGGAGGGGAAGAGCTGGTTAGGGGGGAGGAGGAGGGGGAGGTACTGGGAAAGGGGGGAGGAGAAGCTGGATAGGGGGGATGAGAGGGGCTGGGTAGGGGGGATGGGGCTGGGAAGGGGGATGGTGGCAGGGGGAGGTGCTTGGAAGGGGTGGGAGGACAAGCTGGGCAGGGGGAGGGGCGGGGAAGAGATGGGTAGGGGGGAGGAGGAGGAGGATGTGCTGGGAAAGGGGGGAGGAGAAGCAGGGTAGGGGGGGAGGGGAGGGGCTGGGTAGGGGGGAGGGGAGTGGAGGCGAAGGGGGGCATGCTTAACTATGTTGATGTTTGAAATATCTGTTTAAGAGGTCCAAAGTTCCTATGATTTCAATTCAATTGTTCAGGTTTCATAGAGAATCCTGATTACCCATGGCTGATTATTTACCTAATAAGCAGTATCACATATCATTTTCATAACATATTCACTACCATTTAGCTTATTTCACCAATATCTACTTCTATTCATTATTTTTATATCGTCTTCACTATTAGTCTATTTTAATCAATCTATGTGTTTCCTATTTCTACAATTTTGGTTCCAACATTAATCTTTGGTTTATAGTGTTTCATAGTTTTAATCGATTATTCATTTATAATGTTACTTATATGGATTAAATTATCATAAAATGTTTTTGGATAGATCGAAAATAGATTTGTTTATATTTCATTAAACTATGATGATGTTTTAAATCCCTGTTTAGGTGGTCTAAAGTTCCACCGATTTCTCTTCAACTGTTCAGGATTTGTAGAATTCCAAAAATATATATTTTTTCTGATAACTCATGATAAACATCATAATAATAGGCAGTTTGTTGCATTGAAAATGTATGTCTGTTATATATATTTCATTATACTGCATGAAATGATGAAATTTATATTTAGATAACTTAGAAAATGGATGGTGTTCTTAAATATTCCAGTTATTTTCTATTTCATGTTTTTTTAATAGGACATTACTTGGAGTTGGTGGAGGCCTTCACTGAACATGATATTGACTACACCTTCAACAATTTATGTACCATGAGATCTCCACTTCTGTGGGCTCACCTACATAGAAGGGTTGTACCCCTTCCCTTCATGTTCAAGAATGGATTGATTTTGATCCCTGTGTGTAGAGAAATTATTCCGGAAGCCTCGAATATTAGTTTTCACTGTATCCTGATGAATCTATTTACATGTAAATTTAAAGAGGAGGTTTAGGTAGTACTTTTTTATCATAACATTGATAGTATTTAATGTCTTTATGAGTTATCCAATAAATTCATTATGTTTTGTAGGGAAATTATTCATAATGAGGTTGTTAATGATGTTAAATAATTATTCATTCATGCTAATATGCTTCATGGTATCAATTCCAACTAATAGTATATTCTGATTTGTCTTAATGGGTGCACTTGTAGTAGGAAGTAGGAAATCAGCGGGTAGCTGGTTGCTCTGGAAGTAGGAGGGAGGCTGCAGCAGTTGGGTTCACTGGAAGCAGGAGGGAGGCTGCAGTAGATGGGTGCACACTGGAAGCAAGAGGGAGGATTCGGATAGCAGCTACTGGTCTGGGAGAAGGATCTATGCCCAAGGTTTATTGAACCATGGGAATATTAGTTTTCCAGGAATCATTTATACCCATGGTTCATTGAACCGTGTGTGTTTTACTTTTCCAGCTATCATATGTACCCATGGTTCATTGAACCGTGTGTATGTTATCGGGCTGTGAAAAGCTATTCCAACAGTTCTGAAAACCGTGGCAATAGATATATACCCATTGTTTAAAAAACCATGGGTATTATAAAATTTACATTGGATATCCCCCCGGTTTTTACAAAACTGGGGGTATAAGGCAATGCCGATGCCACTACAGCCCACGGTTCATAAAAGTGTGGGAATAACCTATACCCACGATTTTATGGGCTGTACCCATGATTTTAAACCATGGATATAGGTGATATTTCCAGTAGTGTTTGGGCCCCCATTATATTTCACACCTCGAGGGACCCCCAAGAACGGTATGGATAGAACGCCTAAGGGCTCTCCTACCATCATGAGCCAATGCCCCTGAGGGTTTCAGACAAAAAATTTATACAAATCCTGCATTGTGAAAATGGTCAGCAGTTGATGCTCAATTGTTTTGTCCCCAAGGCTAACACGAAAGGATATTATATTGCGAACATGGTCAGTAGTAATCCTCCATCGTCACGCTGACTCCTTCAGTCCATGAATGTTTGTTGCATGATTCAGATTATGTTCCACCCCATTGTGTCAAGGTGGAATCTCGACACTCCTTGCACTCACCCTCAGTGCACTTCCACATGTCAGGCAGACAAAGCTGCGTTATGGTGACTCGGGGGGCTCCTGTGATCCGAGCTCTAATACTATAGGCTTGGGTTTTCTCTAATGACCATGCACAGCTTGACCCTCATCCCCATGGGATATGAGGGGTCGCCCAAACATTGCGTTTCG
Organism: Viscum album; assembly: GCA_963277665.1. NCBI lineage: Eukaryota > Viridiplantae > Streptophyta > Magnoliopsida > Santalales > Viscaceae > Viscum > Viscum album. The sequence continues at coordinate 1,807,271,094 of OY728126.1, read as the reverse complement.
GGCCCATATTAGTTGGATGCTATTGTCTCATACCCCTTGATCTTTAATCTCTCGCCGACCCCTTGGACCAAGGCTCCTCTCACGAGACCACGTGGTGTGGGGTTGTATTATTTCCTCATCCGAATCAGGTTTGCTTTATTTCATCGCACGCATTCCCCCGGGTCCAAGCTATATGACCTTAAACTGTGCTGGTTGGTCCTACCACAAGGCCATAAACTGTGATGATATCATCCCGGCCACACGACGAAAAACAGCACTACATTGTGATGACCTCTCCCTAGGGGACATCACGTTTGTTTATTGGTCAATCAACATACCATTTTTCAACGAATGTATACGGATTTATTGTTGTGGCGAGCCATGAATTTCTACACAAGGCCAGTCGCTCCACAAAATAAAAACCATTCACCTTCACGGACAAACAAGATACATCAAATGCCACTTCTTTTGATGTGATGGATAGACCTGTACACCACTTTCATCCTTTGAAAATGTACCATGTCGTGTCGTACCACCCTTTTCATGCACTACATATGGCATGATTACCATCCTTATTGGATACGTAGGAGCACCCGGGCACTTCCCCATAGGCCCAGCATAACCTTCGTGTTTGGTCCCCTGACCGGAACACTCTTCCAAGGAACGCATGGTAAGCAAGAACTCGTCCACATTAACGTCGGCTTTTGTAATCACCTTACCATGTGTCTCCCACCCTCTTTACTAATCCTCAGTCTGATTTCTAGGACGTTAAACTAAGTCCCTTTCTAGAACTACGTGCGTCTTGATTATCATACTCATGAGATACGTAGGAACACCCAGACATTTCGTCTTGGGTCCAGTACTAGGGATAACCAAATCCTGCCCCTCCTCACTGTCGGCCCCTTGTCCTGACATTTTGGGGAGTGGTGTAGCTACAACATCTTCCACGAATAAGTTTGGGATGCCCCATAGTGATGTTGGGAAACAAAAATTCTCTCTCCAGGGAGGTCCTATCTAAATGTAGGGATGATCTGTGACCTGATTAATATGTATGGCTAATGCTCCATCACCATGGTGGCATAATTTTGGGGGTGTTGGATTCTGTTTGAAAAAACCGCCACTTCACATTCCATGCTTTTCATGCCCATTTATTCGGATCTTCATCCTCTTTCATGTTTTATGGGACCCCCTAACAGTATGGATTCTCGACATGTGGTCTGCCTACAATAACAATACGGATGATAGAACATTGGTCATCCTGTTGTAAAAGCATGGATGATTGACCAATGGTCCACCTACTATCCTGTGCCAATGTTTTAGAAGACTGGTCTTGTTTTATGAGATCCCCTAATAGTATGGATGCTCAACCTATGGTCTGCCTGCTGTAACAATACAGATGATAGACCTTTGGTCCACCTGTTGTAACAGTATGGATGTTTGACCTATGGTCCGCCTGCTGCCCTGGGGAAATGTTCAGGAAGACTGGTAATGTTTCATGGGACCCCCTAACAGTATGGATGCTCGACCTGTGGTTCGCCTATTGTAACAATACGGATGATAGACCTTTGGTATGCCTGTTGTAATAGAATGGATGATTGACCTATGGTCCTCTTGTTGTCCTGGGACAACGTTCTGGAAGACTGATCGACAATATTTTAGTTAGGCCCCGTGTTTCGAACATGGTCAACAGTCATCCCTCATTTGTTGTCCCCATTTCAGGCCAATGTGATATGGATGATACGTTTTTTACACGGTAAACATCTATCCTCCATCATTATGCCCCTCCCATGGTGTTCTAAATTTGGATAACATTATTCACCTTTTTCATCTACCTATTTTCGAATTGATTTCAATTCCACCGGCATTTCCCCGCTCATGCATTAGAGCACATTGAGGAGACGATACATCGATCAGTCTGAGGTATCGTCCCGTCGACTGGACCTCCCTCTTCTCCATATAAATCTGTACTCGATTTCGATGCCTGAAGCTTTATTGACGCCCCACAGTCGGATGAAACGATAACACAAGCATCTTGTGTTCCTCACATTCGGAATGGTCCACATGAGCTCAGGGGTGAATTGTTAATTATTTCGGGATTATGGTTGAGTGTATAAAGCCAAAGGTATAGATAAATAGTTTCGTCCATACATTGGTTCGAAATGGTGACCAGTAAACGCAAAAAAAGGTCAAGATATGGTAAAAACATGGCCCTTATGGATCAATGTTTTGGATTGATCTCTCCAACATCACTACCCTTTGGCTGGTAGCCACCAGGACTGCTTCTCGCTCCTTAAAGACTCTCTCTTAATCAGAAGCCGCAGAGCACAGTTCACCAATCCTAGCTTTTTCCTGTGCCTGTTCAGTTTGAAGTACAGTCATCTGGTGACTCGCCTCCAACAGCTGTTCTTGGGTGTCAGCCAGCTGGGCCGTCATTTGCTCCATGAGCTCAGAGCATGTTGCAATGAAGGTATCCATCTCTATTTCATGCTCATTGAGGCGTCGAACTTCCTGCTTCTCCCTCAGGAACGCTTGGGTGCTCACCGATCATTCCCGACACTGGGCAACGTCGGTGGGCCAACTGCCCTCATGTATCTTCTCAGCCATGTAATCATGGACCGTTAGATGAAGGCATTGATCATCAGCCCCTCCGACGCATAAGAAACACATCCATGTCTAAAGCGATCCCATCTGCCTCATCCAATCCGTTTGAGGCTACCAGAGAAAATGCTGGATGACTTTCCACCTTTTGCGCCATTTCATCCGGCTCTCCTTGGCCACTTCTGGATCTGAATAATCTATTTCTTCAGGATTAGTGGGAATATATACAGGAAAGGAAGTGAGCAGATTAGTAGAAGGATCTGCCTCAGGGATGCCTTCCTAAGGAATAGGATCCTCAACGTCTGGACGAGCCTCCTCTCTCGACCCGACAGTGGTGGTGCCCACATAAGCTTCCGACCTCGCACTAATGACATCATCACTGGTGTCAGCCGCCCCCTGCTCACTAATTTTCGAGGCCGACCTAGTTTGGGAAGTATGTTCTGGAGGAGGCGGTACGTCCTCCACTAGTCCACTCACGGACGGCCCGGGCTCAGCAGCACGATGAGCCTCCAACGACATGATCACTGCAATGGGAGGATCCTGATTAGTTGAGTTTTCTTACAGTAATCACGAGTACTGAAGCAGGGGAATTACAGGAATCCAGAGCGTCATCCTCCGGTGTTCTGACCACTACAGGAGCTATTGTGGCCGGAAACCCCTCAACGCTTGTCAGTTTGATAATGGGCGTCGAAGCCCCACCATGTCCCACCAATGCCAATTCTCTTTCTTCTATTGGGGATGCCTGATGGGCACCTATATTCTCTTGAGTGATATAGAGAAATGGATTATAATTTGAAAGATAGAATGGATAAAGGAGGATGAATAAAGATAGAGACAGACCTTGAGTATATTGGTTATGTCAAGATCAGAGCCGAAAATCTTTCTGCTCTCCTGGAGACTCCCTTCGTAGGCCGCCCTCTGCGACCCCCCACCTTCGGGTTATCCTTTACCTTATTCTTCATCTTCTCCTTCACCTTCATCTTCTCCTGTATCCTCCTATCCCTCCGACTCATCATCACTGTCGCCTTCTCCTAGAAGCATCATTTTCGGATCATGCTCTTGGCCAAGCATCACATTCACCAAGAAATAGGGCTCCAGACGCCAACCTCATTGGTACACGTATGTGTCCATGGACATTAGATATGTGTTCCACCGATGGATGTTTACTCTATTAGTATCTCGAATGAGCTTGACTTCTGGCAGCTGGATCCCATCCTGCATTATCTTTTTCCATAGGGCTTCAATGCTCATTGATTACCGCAGGGTCATCAAGGCTGACCACAATTCCTGGAAGATTTCACCGTGGGAAGGTTCAAGTATGTTTCTAATCTTCTTCCTGGGCATTTCTCTAGTCGCACCGTGTGACCCCCCTCTGGGAAACGAGGTCGCAGCGACACCATGCGATGTCCCCGCTGCTGAGGTCCCGGCCTGCGCAGGTCATGCCGCCTGGAGCGCCCCTGGTCCCCCCTTCTAGAAGCACCTTTCCTTCTCTCTCATCACTCGAGTTCCACGTGGGTAGTGTTGACTTGCCGAACTCCCTTGCGTAAAATACCCTAAGTGTAAACTATAGCATAATTCTCGGCATACTCGGTTTATAGGCTAGCATCTACCCCAGTGGGAGGAAGTGTAATGTCTTCACTAGATCCATAAGTGGTGAATATTAACCACATCTGGAGAAGGATGCAGCTATTCCTCTCCACCCAGACATCCGTGAATACCCTCTTCGGCATTCGCTGGAGGCACCCGAACTTCCTGGAAAATAGAGACGACATGTAAGGCTACCAGATGATATTCCCATCAATCCAAGCCACAAGCACCTGCCTTGGATGATCTAGAAGTAATCTTGATACTCCAGTGATCCTTTCCCATTGTCTACCATCTGGCTGATCGAGGTGAGGAATGGGCTGAAGTTAAAGTTGGTATGTTTACCAATTATGATCTTTATCCCCTCCTTATTGAGCTTCATCGATGCAACCCCATAAATTATCATCAATGATGGATATAGGTCGTTGGATGGAGGATGAACGACATTTGGGAAAGTGTACCCACTAAGATGAGCCGCCACCCAGCCATGGAAGATCTGGAAGGGGCCACACACCCTCCTAGGAGACCCCCCTCTTGAGATGCATCCCAGAAGGTCATACAACCTAGCCAGTATGAGGACCCCCAGATTTAATCTTTTTTGTTGGCCATAGTGACTTCCATCACCAGGGTTGCTGGACGGACACCCATACTTGCATCTCGCACTAGAAGGAGCCACCCGCATAGGAATGTGGCGAGGAACCTGGCATATCAGACATTCAGGTCCCGAGCCTCAATGACGTGGTATCCCCACAATTGATATTTCCCCATCTTCAGGATCCTCTAGTATGATGCTTCCTTTCTCCTCTAAGTCACGGTTGGGCCCCGTTTTCCCAGTCCCGGCATCTTGACTATTTGGTTCTTCTCCAAGAATAGAATGAACCCATCCATGGAGTTGATGTCCTTCATGATGTCCATAACCTTCAACCTCTCTTTTTCCATTTCCAGCAGGTTCCATGTCATAAGGGGGTACATGATCTGTCTTCCCAGGTGTTCATTGGGGGAAGGAAATCATCATATTCAGAGCCCTCTACTGGGATACCTCCGATAAAGTGGATGTCCTAGAGGATGATACCAACTTCCCCATGGTGAAGATGGAATGTGTTGGTGTCAGGGACCATCGGGTGACTAGCTCCGGCCCGAGCTCTGGTTGGTGGTAGAAGTGGAACTCCGACGTCCACACCACCTCGAAAAGACGTTTAAGGGTTATTTTTCAAACCTTAAAAGAAAAGAAATTGTATGGGAAATTCATCAAGTGTGAGTTTTGGTTTCAACAAATTTCTTTCCTTGGTCACATTATTTAAAAAAATGTCATAACTGTAGATTCTGCTAAAACCAAAGTTGTTGAAGAATGGCCAAGACCCACAAATGTAACCGAGATCCGTAGTTTTATTGGATTGGTAGGTTACTACATATGGTTTGTTGAAAATTTTTCACGGTTATCTAGTCCAATGACTAAGCTAACTCGGAAGGGTGTTAAGTTTATCTGGACAATAGAATGTAATGATTGTTTTCAGGAGTTGAAAAAAAGAATGGTGAATGCTCTAGTTTTGGAACTACCTTCCAGGAATGGTGAGTTTGTTATCTAGAGTGATGCTTCATTGAAAGAACTTGGTTGTGTCCTAATGTAGAATGATCTGGTAATTGCTTATGCTTCACGTCAGTTGAAAACAAATGAGGTAAATTACCCTACACATGATTTGGAATTAGCAGCTATTGTTTTTGCATTAAAAATTTGGCAGCATCATTTTTATGGTGTAAAGTGTGAAATATATACCGATCACAAAAGTTTAAAGTATATATTCACTAAGAATGTATTAAACATGAGATAGAGGAGATGGCTAGAATTAATCAAGGATTATGATAGTACAATTTATTACCATCCGGGAAAAGCAAATAAAGTGGCTGATGCTTTCAGTCAAAAAAGTAATGCTTCATTAACAATGTTGTGTTTGGAAAGTGATCCTTTGGTTAAGGATTTGATGAACTTTGGCATAAATGTTGTTGGTGCCGGATTTCCTTCTGTTTTGTTTTAGGTATCAGTGAAATCTTCTCTATCAGATAGAATCAAGCAAGCACAGAATCAAGATAGTGAGTTGCAGAAAAAGGTAGAGCTGGTTCAGAAGGGTAAGTTTTTTTAATTCAACATTGATAATGATTGAGTTTTGAGATTTGGGATGAGATTGTGTGTGCATTGTGATTCAAAATTGAACAGACAGTTGTTATGTGAAGCTCATAGTTCTCCGTTTTCAGTTCATCCTGGAAGTACTAAGATGTACAGAGATCTGTGGGAGTATTACTGGTGGGATGGATTGAAAAGAGATATTGCTGATTTTACTGTGAAGTGATTGACATGTCAACTGGTTAAAGTAGAGCGAAAGTTACCGAAAGGGATGCTTCAGCCTTTACCAGCACCAGAGTAGAAATTGGAGAATATATCCATGGACTTTGTTGTGGGATTACCGAAGACATCTTGAGGTAATAATGCAATCTGGGTTATTGTTGATCTCTTGACTAAATCTCCTCATTTCCTTGCTATATGAGATACTTTTCCCTAGATCAACTTTATCGTTTGTATCTTAAATAGATAGTCAGGTTACATGGAGTTCCACTCTCCATAGTATCTGATTGTGATCCCAGGTTCACTTATAACTTTTGGAAAGGCCTTCAGAAGTCGTTGGGTACTGAAATAAATTTTAGTACAACTTTTCATCCTCAATTAGATGGAGAATCGGAACGAACAATTCAGACTTTGGAAGATATGCTACGTTCTTGTTCGATGGATTATCAGGGAAGTCGGGACCAATATCTTTCTTTGGTTGAGTTTTCATATAATAACAGTTTTCATTATAGTATACGGATGGAACCATTTTAGGCGTTATATGGGAAGCGGTGTCGAACTACAACTTTCTGGGATGAAGTGGGTGAAAGGAAGTTTATGAGAAAATAATTGGTATAAGAGATGGTAGAAAAAGTTCAACTGATACAAAAACACATGAGAACAGCTCAGAGCATGCAGAAGAGTTATGCGGACAACAGGAGGAAGGATCTCTCTTTTGTGGAAGGTGATCATGTTTTTCTAAAAGTCTCACCATGGAAAAGTGTGATGTGATTTGGTAAGAAAGGAAAGCTGAGTATAGGGTTCATTGGACCATATGAAATTCAAGAGAGAGTTGGATCAGTTGCATACCGAGTGGATTTACCTCCGAGTTTATCTCAGGTACACAATGTTTTTCATGTTTCAATGTTAAGGAAGTAAATGCCGGATCCATCTCATGTTTTGAGTCCAGAGGTAGTTCCGCTGGAAGAGAACCTATCTTATGAGGAAAAATCAGTCTAGATTCTTGACCAAAGGGAGAAAGTGCTACAGAATAAGGTGATTAATCAGGTAAAGGTTTTGTGGAAAACCACATGATTTAAGAGGCAACATGGGAATCCAAAAATACAATGAGGGCCAAATACCCCCACTTATTTGATAAGTAAATAAATTGCGGGGATGCAATTTTCTAAAGGGGGGAAGGATGTAACATCCCAAGTAAGTAATTAATAATATATATATTTATCTATGTCCATTTATTAATTAGATAGTGTTTTAGAGGCCTAAAGTGAGAATAAATCCAATCTTAAGCATGGAATAGACTAATATTTTTAAAAGATTGTTTTACTGCATTTTGATGGAAAACCATTTTCAAATATATATTTTGACAATTTTATAAGATATATTTGTCAAAATAAACTTATTCTTTATTATTGGGACATTGTAATTTACTTTGGATAAATTTCTGGTATTTTTCTGATAATGTTCTTTTTTTAATGAAAAGTGAAAAATCTTGTATTTTAATTCAAAACCTCTTTTTAATATAATTTATTTATATGAATAGATTATCATTTTAATTGGTTTTAAAGTTCAATTAGAATATATTTTTACCATTTAATCCAATAGTGGTCATTATAATTAATTTTATTTTGAAATTGGACTTAAACTAGTGTCAATCTTTTGATACTTACTATTTCATAAAAACACGCTATTTGCTCTGATAGTGGGAATTAATTATTAAATTAATTAATTTAACTTATATGTTTTGAATTTTGTAAAATAGACATCATTTTTGAATTTGGAATATCTAATATATCTTAGGGTGATGTTTTGGTATTTTTCTGAAAAACATAAATTTTCGATGAATAGTGAAACCACTAAGTGGTACTTAAAAAAATGATTTTTCGTTTAAATGAAACTTTTCCAGCTCTGTGTTTTGAATTTCAAAAATACGACATACATGGTTCTCATTAAGAAGTAAAATCTGGTTCAATCGGATTAAAATAATTTTTTCGTGATTAGTAACTTTTAAGTTTTTAATCGCGATTAAAGGTAATTAGTGTAATTTAAGGTAATAATAATGTTTTAATAATATGAAATGATCTATACACATGTCCTACAATTATTGGATTTGTCATGGACGACCAAGAATACTAATGGGTTGATTTTTGGGACCCCATGGAGCCACTTGGGTAAGATAAAGACATTAATGCCTTTTATTTAAAGTAAAAGTAAAAATGTCACTAACATGAGTTGTTTTACTAAAACAATTTTTAAGTGGGGTTATAAAAGTCATATATTTGAGTATAAATATTAATTAGTAATATAAAACAATTTCCTACATCTTAGTATTTTTTATACTTTTTAGACATTAAATAAATTAAATTATTTATGACACCATGATGGTGCAGCGATGACCTCATTATTTAATGATTTAAATAAAATGAAAATATAATGTAAAATCTAAGACCTAAAATTGTCAAAAACCTATTTGATTGGTGTATTTATATCTCTTATCACCTTATCCTATAAATATATAATTTTGGGAACTTTTAAATCCGAATATCATTTTATAATAATGTAATCTTTTGTAACTTTCCAAGAGTGCCCCTCCTCTCCTCTTATAAAAGGCCCCCACCTTAACTCCTTACCCACACCACTCAAACCTTTGGATCGGCCAAACCCTACCCTTTTTGTCTCCCCACATCCCTCTCTAACTCTTATAAGCCTTACTTTGGGAAGATGTCTTCCCAAGGAAGCCTTTGAGCTCAAATCAAAAAGAGTTACCCGATTTAAAGTAGTGTCTTCTCATGTGTTCTTATGTTTTATTTTGCTTCTCCAACCCACTAAAATATTTTTATTCATTTATTTTGTAACAAAAAAATTATCCTCCATATACTAGGATGTTTTTATAAGAAGGATTCGAGATACAATTACACACACCTACATCTAATGGTTAAATAACATAATGTTTCCGTGGATGGCGAATTTCTGCCTCACAAAACGATGATTGTTCAATATTCTTTTAACACCTTCAAAGGTGGGCATTAAGATGTCACTATATTTATATATGGTATATAATATGTTTATTCTTTACTTAAGATTCTGTATTTTTCATTCATGGCATACCTTTATGATTTCCATTATGGGTAAACGCGATATCTTCATTTTAGGAAGTGCGAACTATCGCCCCACAAAGTGATTTGATTCGTTAATACCATATGTGGGACGTATAAAGGATGGAATTAATGATATTATATATGATATTATACTGGAATTATAATATACCATTATATCATTATGATTCCATTCCATAAAATACAAAATAGAAATGAATGTGGCATTCATGCGTACGTACGGCTTACCGTCTCCATGAACGGTGCATTTCATTTCATAACTCTAAACGTTATGTAATATTATAAATTCATGTATATACTGGATATATATGATATATATTATATCTACATCATGATTACAACTCTGGATATAATGGATACATTAACAACTTGTAAATATAAATAGTTTATTTTTGACTCAAGTACCAATGATCGTTAAAATGACAGTCATTAACTTAAATAATTAAATAGTGTTCATGACATTGTAATAAGTAATATAAAAGGAATAATGAACTTGAAAAGGCTCTTAATCAAGTAAAAATTAACTCAAGTTTATTATTCAGGAGGTTAAAGAACGATCGAGTCAAGTCGGACCCGAGGTATGGGGATTCTTCTCAATCACCTTTCATTGAGGCATATTTTGTTATATACACAACCTTCTTTTATACGGTGTATAAACCCCTTTGACTTTTACGTTTATCCAAAAGTAATCTTTTTTATATGAAGCGTTTTACTAAACTAAAAAAGGGAATGTTTTTGTCGTACGTATGCGGCGACAACGAATTCTCTGCCGATGTGACCATTATTTGAGTTTCGGCTTCCTCTAAAAGCCATACCGTTTTTTAAAAAGAAAAATAAATAAAATGTTTTACATTTATTTTATTTTGGTATTGAAATTGGTTTTCATATTGTTTTTTATATTAATGTGTTTTATTGATATCTTGTGATTGAAATGTGGAAATGTTATGTTTCGTTTATGCATGTATTATATGGTATGATTATGTCATGGTTCATGGTCATTATTGTGAAGACGAGTGGTTATGTGATAATCTAAGGGCAGGTGAGCCCAATATAGCTCTCCAATTCATTGGTTAACGCGACGGAGTTAAACGTTAAGGTTTCTCCGAAGAGATTTTGGGAATATACTGTGATAGGTATTCCAAATGTAACAAAGAGGGTTACTCCCTATGTAAGAATGTTATGAACGCCTCAAGTTACCTTTATGTGTTATGATTTCTATGATTTATTCATGATTTGATGAAGTATGTTAAAGTGTTTATGTTTTTTGAGAAGAGTATGATTTCATTGACTCTTATTTATACATGTACTCGTGTTTCCTTTCCATATTTTTATATCCCTTACTAAGATTTTTATGCTCATCCCAAGCTTTTGAAATGTTTTTCACAGGTCAAGGGAAATGTACATGATATGATGAAAGTGTCAAATAAGTGTCAAGAAAGAATCCATGTTTCATTTTAAATAAGTTTTTGTTGATGGGAAAAATTAATACTATCTTTTATTGTAACCACTTTGTTTAAATATGGGATGTAATGCATATTTTATGATCTAATTCTCTAAAATTATAAACCTGAAAAGATCATCAATGTGTATTCGTGAAATATCTCAAGATTAAGTAATGTTTAAGGATGGGGCCTTATAGTTGGTATCAGAGGTCGGTTCAGACAACATTAGGAGTTCGAAAATTGTTAAATTATAAATTAATTTATGGTATGATTGAAATGATATAGCATTTCAAGATTACCATGTTGCTTCTCTTGATATATTTCTATGTTAATAATATTTTTTCATAGAGGAAATAGAATAGATTTTATGGGAAGGCATACAGAGGGAAATGACCTTTCAAATCAGTATCCTGATATGGTTAGAATCAGAACTAAACATTTTGTTGTAGTGATGGTTCAGTTGACTCAGGTGAAAAATGTTGGTTTTTTTATTGTTGTTATTTTGGTGTTTTCTAAATGTAAAAAGGAGCATGAAAGACGTTTAAGGGTTATTTTTCAAACCATAAAAGAAAATAAATTGTATGAAAAATTCATCAAGTGTGAGTTTTGGTTGCAACAAATTTCATTCCTTGGTCACATTGTTTCAAAATATGGCATAACTGTTGAACTTGCTAAAACAAAAGTTGTTGATGAATGGCCAAGACCCACAAATGTTACAAATATCCATATTTTTCTTGGTTTGGTAGGTTACTACCGAAGGTTTGTTGATAATTTATCACGTTTATCTAGTCCAATGACTAAGCTAACTCGGAAGGGTGTTAAGTTTATCTGGACAAAATAATGTGATGATTGTTTTCAGGAGTTAAAAAGAAGATTGTTGAATTCTCCAGTTTCGGAACTACCTTCCATAAATGGTGAGTTTGTTATCTACAATGATTCTTCATTGAAAGGACTTGGTTGTGTCCTAATTCTGAATGATCAGGTATATGCTTATGCTTCACGTCAGTTGAAAACTAATGAGGTAAATTACCGTACACATGATTTGGAATTAGATGCTGTTGTTTTTTCTTTAAAAATTTGGGGGCATAATTTGTATGGTGTAAAGTGTGAAATGTATACTGATAACAAAAGTTTAAAGTATATATTCACTCTAAAAGAATTAATCATGAGACAGAGGATATGGCTAGAATTAATCAAGGATTATGATTGTACAATTAATTACCATCTGGGAAAAGAAAATAAATTGGCTAATGATTTGAGTCGAAAAAGTAATGCTTCATTAACAATGTTGCATTTGGAATGTGATCCTTTGGGTAAGGATTTGATGAAATTTGGAATAGAAGTTGTTGGTGTCGGATTTCCTTCTGTTTTGTTTCAATTATCAGTGAAATCCTCTCTATCAGATAGAATCAAGCAAGCACAGAAGCAAGACAGTGAGTTTCAAAAAAATGTAGAGTTGGTTCAGAGGGGTAAGTTTCCTGAATTCAACATTGATAATGATTGTGTTTTGAGATTTGGGAAGAGATTTTGTGTGCCTTATGATTCACAGTTGAAGAGAGAGTTGTTATGTAAAGCTCATAGTTCTCCGTTTTCAGTTCAGCCTGGCAGTACTAAGATGTAGAGAGATCTGTAGTAGTATTAATGGTGGAATGGAATGAAAAGAGATAGTATTGATTTTTCTGTGAAGTGTTTTACATGTCAACAGGTAAAAGTAGAGTGGCCGTTACCGAAAGGGATGCTTCATCCTTTACCAGCACCACAGTGGAAGTGGGAGAATATTTCCATGGAATTTGTTGTGGGATTACTGAAGACATCTCGAGGTAATAATGCAATCTGGGTTATTGTTGATCTCTTGACTAAATCTTCTCATTTACAAGCTATACGAGATAATTTTTCCCTAGGTCTACTTTATCATTTGTATCTTAAAGAGATAGTCAGGTTACATGGAGTTCCTCTCTCCATAGTATCTGACCGTGATCTCAGGTTCACTTCTAACTCTTGGAAAGACCTTCAGAAGTCGTTGGGTACTGAATTAAATTTTAGTACATCTTTTCATCCTCAATCGTATGGGCAATCAGAATGAACAATTCAGACTTTGGAAGATATGCTATGTGCTTGTTCGATGGATTATCAGGGATGTTGGGACCAACATCTTTCTTTAATTGAGTTTTCATATAATAATAGTTTTCATTCCAGTATACAGATGGCACCATTTGAGGCGTTATATGGGAAGCGGTGTCGAACTCCAGCTTAATGGGATGAAGTGGGTGAAAGGAAGTTGATGGGACTAGAATTGGTAGAAGAGATGGCAGAAAAAGTTCAGCTGATACTGAAACACACGAGAACATCTCAGAGGAGGCAGAAGAGTTATGGGGATAACATGAGGAAGGATCTCTCTTTTGAGGTAGGTGATCATGTTTTTCTCAAAGTCTCACCATGGAAAAGTGTGATGCGATTTGGTAATAAAGGAAAGCTGAGTCCAAGGTTCATTGGACCATATTAAATTCTGGAGAGAGTTGGATCAGTTGCATACCGAGTGGCTTTACCTCCGAGTTTATCTCTGGTACACAATGTTTTTCATGTTTCAATGTTAAGGAAGTAAATGCCAGATCCATCTCATGTTTTGAGTCCAGAGGTAGTTCAGCTGGAATAGAACCTATCTTATGAGGAACAACCGGTCTAGATTCTTGACCACAGGGAGCAAGTGTTACAGAATAAGGTGATTCATCAGGTAATGGTTTTGTAGAAAAACCACATAATTAATGTGGCAACATGATAATCTGAAAATGCAACAAGGGCTATATACCCCCACTTATTCGATAATTAGATAAATTACGGGGATGCAATTTTCTAAAGGGGAGAAGTATGTAACATCCCAAGTATGTATGAATAATAGATATAGTTATCTATGTCCATTTATGAATTATATAGTGTTTTAGAGGCTTAAAATGAGAATAAATCCAATCTTAAGCATGGAATACACTAATATTTTTAAAAGAATGTTTTACTGCCTTTTGATGGCAAACCATTTGTAAATATATATTTTGACAATTTTATAATCTATATTTGTCAAAATAAACTTATTATTTATGATTGGGACATTTAAATTTACTTTGGATAAATTTCTGGTATTTTTCTGATAATGTTCTTTTTTTAATGAATAATGAAAAATGTTGTATTTTAATTCAAAACCTCTTTTTAATCTAATTTATTTATATTATTATATTATCTTTTGAATTGTTTTTAAAGTTCAATTAGAATATATTTTTACCATTTAATCCAATAGTGGTCGTTGTAATTAATTTCACTTTGAAATTGGACTTAAACTAGTGTCAATCTTTTGATACATATTATTTCATAAAAACACGCTATTTACTTTGACAGTAGGAATTAATTATTAAATTAACTAATGTAACTTATATGTTTTTAATTTTTTAAAATAGACATCATTTTTGAATTCTAAATATCATAAATATATTATGGTGAAGTTTTGGTATTTTTCTGGAAAACATCAATTTTTGATGAACAGTGAAACCACTAAGTGGTACTTAAAAACTGATTTTTCATTTAAATAAAATTTTACCACCTCTGTATTTTGAATTTCAAAAATCCGACATACATGGTTGTCATTAAGAAGTAATATGTGGTTCAATGGGATTAAAATAATTTTTTGGTGAATAGTAACTTTTAAGTTTTTAATCACGATTAGAGGTAAATAGTGTAATTTATGAGAAAAATAATGATTTAATAATACGAAATGACCTAGACACATATCCTACCATTATTGGATGTGTCATGACCAACCAAGAAAACCCATGGGTCGATTTTTGGAACCCCATGGAGACACTTGGGTATGATAAAGACATTAATGCCTTTTATTTAAAGTAAAAGTAAAAATGACACAAACATGAGTTGTTTTACTAAAACAATTTTTAACTGGGGTTATACAAGTCATATTTTTTTGTATAAATATTCATTAGAAATCTAAAAATATTTCCTATATCATATTATTTGTTTTATAATTTTTAGACATTAAATAAATTAAATTATTTATGACACCATGATGATGCAGCGATGATCTCATTATTTAACGATTTAAATAAAATGAAAATATAATGTAAAATATAAGACCTAAACTTGTCAAAAACCTATTTTATGGGTGGATTTCGAACTCTTATCACCGTATCCTCGAAATATATAAATTTTGGAACTTTTAAATCCGAAAATCATTTTATAATAATGTATCATTTTGTAACATTCCAAGAGTGCCCCTCCTCTCCTCTTATAAAAGGCCGCCACCTCTACCTCCTTACCCACACCTCTCAAGACGTTGGCTCAGCCAAACCCTGACCATTTCCCCCCCAAATCCATATATAACTCATATAATCCTAAATATGGGCATAAGTCTTCACAAGGAAGCATTTGAGCTCAAATCAAAAAGAGTTACCCGATTTAAAGTAGTGTCTTCTAATGTGTTCTTTTGTTTTATTTTGCTTCTCCAACCCCCTAAAATCTTTTTATTCATTTATTTTGTAACAACACCAGTATCTTCCACATACTAGGATGTTGTTACAAGAAGTATTCGTGCTACACTTACACACACCTACATCTAATGGTTAAAGAACATACTATTTCCGTGGATGGTGAATTTATGCCTCAAGAAAGGATGATTGTTCAATATTCTTTTAACACCTTCAACGGTGGCCATTAAGCTGTCAATATACTTATATATGGTATATAATATTTTTATTTTTTACTTAAGCTTCTGTATTTTTCATTCATGGCATACCTTTATGGTTTCCATTATTGGTAAACGTGATATCTTCATTTTAGGAAGTTCGGACTACCGCCCCTCAATGTGATTTGATTCATTAATACCATACGTGGGACGTATAAAGGATGTAATTAATGATATTATATATGATATTATAATGGAATTATAATATACCTTTATATCATTATTATTCCATTCCATAAAATATGAAATAGAAATGAAAGTAGCGTTAATGTGTATGTACGGCTTACCGTCTCCATGAACGGTGCATTTCATTTATTACCTCTAAACGTTATGTAATTTTATAAATGAATGTATATAGTGGATATATATGATATCTACACCATGATTATAACTCTGGATAGAATGGATACATGAACAACTTGTAAATATAAATAGTTTATTTTCGACTCAAGTACCAATGATCGTTAAAATGACCGTTATGAACTTAAATAATTACATAGTGTTCATGATATGGTAATAAGTGATATTAAAGGAATAATGAACTTGAAAAAGGTTCTTAAGAAAGTATAAATTAACTCAAGTTTATTATTCAGGAGGTTAAAGAACGATCGAGTCAAGTTGGACCCAAGGTATGGGGCTTCGTCTCAATCTTCTTTCATTGAGGCATATTTTGTTTTATACAGAACCTTGTTTTATACATTGTATAAACCCCTTTGAATTTTACGTTTATCCAAAAGGAATATTTTTTATACGAAGCGTTTTACTAAATGAAAAAAGGGAATGTTTTTGTCATACGTATGCGGCAACAACGACTTCTCCTCCACCGTGACCATTATTTGATTTTCAGCTTCCTCTACAAGCCATATCTTTTTTTAAAAGAAAAATAAATACAATGTTTTACTTTTCTTTTATTTTGGTATTGAAAATGGTTTTCATAATGTTTTTTATATCAATGTTTTGTATTGATATCTTGTGATTGAAATGTGGAAATGTTATGTTTCCTTTATGCATGTATTATGTGGTACGATTATGTAATGGTTCTTGGGAATTGTTATGAAGATGGGTGGTTCTGGGATAAAATAAGGGCGGGTGAGCCCGATATATCTCTCCAATGCATTGGGTAACGCGAAGGAGTTAAACGTTAAGGTTTTTCCGAAGAGATTTAGGGAATATACTGTGATGGGTATTCCAAACGTAACCAAGAGGGTTACTCCCTACGTAAGAATGTTATGAATGCCTCAAGTTACCTTTATGCCTTATGATTTATATGATTTATTCATGATTTTATGAGGTATGTTAATGTGCTTATGTTTTATGAGAAGAGTATGATTTCATTGATTCTTATGTATACAAGTACTCATGTTTCCTTTCCATATTTTTATATCCTTTACTGATCTTTTTATGTTCATCCCAAGATTTTGAAATGTTTTTCACAGGTCAAGGGAAATGTACATGATATGATGATAGTGTCAAGGAAGTGTCATGAAATAATGCTTGTTTTATTTTAAATATGTTTCCATTGATGGGAAAAATGAATAATATCTTTTATTGTAACCACTTTGTTTAAATGTGGGATGTAATGCATATTTTATGATCTAATTCTCTAAAACTCTAAACCCGAAAGGATCCTCAAGGTGTATTCTTGAAATATCTCAAGATTAAGTAATGATTAAGGCTGGGGCCTTATAGTAGAGGTACTTTTGACCCACTATAAAATATTTTATATTTTTTCAAATACTTGATGTCAACATTAGGATAAATATATTGTATATCTAACTATATTTAAGAGTGTGTTTACTTACCATATAAACATGTTCATTTAGTTGCAGAGATGTATATATTCAAAAGAATCATTTAATGTTGTATGTAATGTTCATTTGGAAAATGTAAATATTCGTGTTATTATTTTATAGTTTGTATATAATTTATCAGTCTTATTTTAAGTATAGTTTTTTTCACATCATTAATATATTTCCAAACATTACTAAACTACGTTGATTATTATATATATAAGGATTTCAGGTATATATTATGCTAAAATAAACATAGTTTAGTACATCCATACGAATGTTAAGAACATATTCATATATTTTAATATATTAGTTTTTCGTTTCCATTTTACATTATATTATAGAGTTTCCAGATTTTAAAAAACCCTAAATTTCCCATATACTTTCATTTTTACAATTTGATTTTCTAACCCATGTATGTATGACTAGACTATTTATGTTGATTTATGTTTTTTCTATGATTAAATTTTTTTTACTGATTTACAATAAAATTATATGGTTTTATTTTTACTACAATCATTCTAACAAAATTATTCTTTTAGGTTTTAGATTTCTCAATTTTGAGAATTTATCTTTTTTTTAAAAAAATATTAGGTTTGGTTTTTATCTATTAGAGTAGTGTCATATCAAATTTAAATTCATTCAATTTATAATGTATTTTCTATTATTTTTTTGTATAATTGTTGAAGATTTAAGGTATTTAACAAAGGTCTTGGAACACAATATGAAAGAGGAGTCTTTAGTGGGCCATGAGTTTGAAAAAGGATTCTCTATAAAGGGATATGTATGGGAGATTATAGAGAATAATGTTTTTCCTTAACATTCCTTTTAAAAACTTAGGTTGATGAAAATAAGAATAGGTGTTGAATTTTGAGGTTTTGAAAAATCATAAGAAATAATTAAACACCATATCAATCATTTTTCACATTTTAGACTTTGGATTATAGGGAAAATGAAGCTTTAAATCTCTTAGATTTAACTATAAAAAATATTTCATTTTTCTATGAATGCATTCATTTTCATTGAATCTTAATGTATTGTTTATTATTTTAAATAAATATATTCCATAATACATAGATGATTTTAAGGCATGACATTTTCGCATTAGAATTTTATGTGTTGGAATTTCTGGTGTTTTTTGGAAGGTTGTAATCAAGTATGGGAAATAATAGTGTAATTTATGAAAAAATTAATCCTTTTGATAATTAATTATATTTTCTACTATAACCATTTCCACTTGGACATAAACACAAAAACCAGTCAATTTATAAATAATTATAGGAGCATAAAATTTTCAATTCACCTTACACTATAAAATTTACTATTACATGGTATGGATAATATTATTTATATAATATATTATATTTATATTTATATATATATTTTATTTTTAATAAACAAAGAAATTATTTCTAACCACATAATAATTTCAGAGAGTCATAATATTTTAAATATCATGAAATTTCACGAATGAGAAGAGTAGTTTATTCACAAGAATATGTGTTGTATCAATGAATTAAAAAAATAAATTTTTATGAATTATTATTATGATATTTTTATATTACATATTCAATAAAAATATTAAGAATATTTTTATGTGATTTATAGGTATGGGATAATAAGTAGTCAACTTTTAGTATTAAAAAATGTACTTTATCTATAAAAAAGGTCTTCTCTTTTTTCACACATATATTAAAATTTAGTTTTTTAGAATTTATTAATATTTATTTTAAAAAAATGTACTTATTTTTTGATTCTATAATTATTTCTATATTATTGGAGTGAAATTTTGAATATTTTCTCAAAAGAAAAACAATTTTTTGAATACTAAAAAATAGGGTTCTCGTTAAAAAAATATTCTCATTTAAAGAATTTAAAAATATTTTTTCTTATAATATGTTTTTGAAGGTATAAATGGTGAAATTTTATATATATTAATACATTTTATATCTTTGAAATCAGTTTCATTATGAATTTATAAAAAGATACTTTTTAATGTTTCGATGATATTTTCATTGAAAAGTCAATTTTTTAGCATTAGGGGGTTTGATTTTAAAATAAAATTTTACATTTATATAAATGTAATTGGAAAAAATGAATAAAATATTTTTAATCATCATAATTTATATTTTATAATAATATTAAATTAATATTTGGTCAAAATGAATAGTAAAAATAGTAAAAATTAATTACCATGATTATAGTTAAAACAAGTATACAGAGGTGTTAAATTTAAATG
Organism: Viscum album; assembly: GCA_963277665.1. NCBI lineage: Eukaryota > Viridiplantae > Streptophyta > Magnoliopsida > Santalales > Viscaceae > Viscum > Viscum album. The sequence continues at coordinate 1,807,251,273 of OY728126.1, read as the reverse complement.
ATAATGTGTAAAATGAGTTATAAACATGCACAATATGAATTATATGAAAATATTTGTAGCATGTCACATATTAGGTAAGATAATGGCCGAATTTGGAGCTCAGTTTCATGTGAAAAAACATTAGTACACTTTTTTATATTAAAAACAACCATGACTGTCATCACCCCCACTTATAAAAGGGAACCCCTATCCTCCCCTTTTTACACTTCTAGAAAAAAAATTTAAAAATAGTTTGGTACCTTTGAAAAGTGTGAGCACAAGCCTCTAATTTGGTGAATGATCTTCATTGTTTCCCACAATGAGCATCAAAAGTTTCACTTCTCATAAACATACCCTATATAAAACCTTTCTTCATAACATGTACAATGGAAACATAATAATGGGTGAGCTTAGATTCAATGTAAGGGTAAGAAAAAATATTTCAATATATTATCATATTAAGGCATGAGATAAGTATAAGGTTATTTGATCCTAAAAAAATAATTTAATGTTCATACACAACCATTCATAGATCCAAAATATGATTCATAGAATAAAAGATTATATTTTTTATAAACATGTTTGATATGTCTGATAAGTCATCATAAATTAATAATGAATCATAATGTCGGGTCATGAATGTGAGACACCATTATGAAAATATAGAAAAAACATTTAATGTTTCATAGTTAACTACCAAGACCCTCAATATAGTGTATCTGAACACACCTATTTCCCATATTTGATTAGGATACACCTATTTCCCATTGTAGATCATGACACACCTATATCACATTGGGGATCAGGACAAACATGTTTCCCATAGTGGACCATGACACACCTCTTTCAAATAGTAGATCATGACTAATGACTTGTTTTCCATTTTAATATCTTTATATATAAATCATTACCTAATTTATTAGAGGGAGAAATAGTTTCACCCATCATATAAAGAAAAACATATTTATTTGTTCCATAAGATCACAAAAACTCATCAAATCATAACTGATGAAATGAAATGGTTATCATAAAAGTTTCATTATATCATAATCAATATACAAGAGAAAAGATTCATATTCATACCATCATATCATAACCCCTGAAAACATTTTATTTTGATAATCATTTTTCCAGGTATCGCCCATGAAGATAAGTAGGTTTCACAAACCACTTATCATCATAATCATAAACCATTTAGTGATTGAAAATGAATGGTATACTTATATCATATCCTTGGTAAGGTATATGTTACATCATTGGATAAAATCCCAAATGAAAAATGATTTTTAAGGATGATTTTAATCTTTTATTTATTATAATATCATTTCAAATTTACAAAATTCTTTAACAAACATAAAATATTTTGAAAATATTTTCTTTTGAAAATTTCCCTAAAACTGAAAAATGTTTCTTTGAAAATAATTTTAAACACTTTTTAGAATATATAAAAATTTCAAAATAATTTTCATTATAATTGATGTTAAAATAGAATTTAAAAAAAAATTTGAGTTTTATTTAGAAAAAATTATTTTGAAAGAACAAATATTTTCGACCGAAGAGAGAATTGAGTTCAGATTTAAGAAAACATTTCATATGTATAGATAGTAAAAAATAGTGTACAAATGTACCATTACATGAATATATGAAGAATATGTATATATAGTTAAATTTTTTATAATTATTGAGAGGTATATAATTATATTTCATCCTTGTAGATATAATTATAGACAATCCCTAATAATAAGGAGATTGTAACAAAAACTCTTTACCACAATAGTTACATTTGTTCTTGAGAACCATAATGGAATAACATAAAATGAGACATAAAATTTAGTTACAATTAATAAATTAATGTTATTACATGTCAAATTAGCTGAATATACACATCGTGAAAGAATATAGATTCCTTACATTACATACATCTAAAAAAGTCAAATTGAGACAAAATCTAATAATATATTTGTAACATTTGAGCTGGAAAACCCATGAAATAGATATCCTAAATTGCATTTGAAAATAAAAATGATTTAATTAATAATAATTTTAAAATAAATATTTTTGTAAGTATTCATACCACATAGAATTAATATTTTTTGAATATGTCTTGTATCACACAGAAGTAAAAAAGTGAGACTAGAATCGATTAACTTATGTATTGACATTAATTGTACTCTAAAAATCATAATGTATATTACATATATGGGAAAATTCTACCACTCTCCCCCGGAGAGCAGTGAATATAGGGTTCCACATTTTTGCAGCTCCCTCATTCAAGAACTGTCTCTCACTCTGGCATCAGTGTCTTCTTTTAGTGTTCTTTTGTGCCTTGGTTTTTCATGGGTTTTTATTGCCACTCACTCCTCCTTATCTGCTCGGGACCGATCTTTCGATGCCACCTGGTTTCATCTCACTGGTTCGTGGATCTTCCTTGGTTTTTCCTCCCTTGATCTCACTTCGCTTCTCCCTCATCTGATGGCCTTGACATCTCCGGTGACCCTCTTCCTCGACTGTGCGGCCCCCCTCTACCAGACTTTCTAAAATCTGGCCCTCTTTGACTAATTACGGCTCATTAGTGCAGTGACAATGGATGATAGCATCGAGGACATTCTCAGATTATTCGGTGGTGATTTGTTTCAACCATGCAGAGAGTGCGACTTGGATATGGATGATTTGTTGATGGTTTTTGGGTTTGTGCAGTTGAGTTCAGCGGGTCGATTAGACCTATGATTCTTCATCAAGTGGAAGATGAGATGCCATTACACAGGATTTCATCATGATCCGATGAGAATATCATGGATTTAAGGTTCGGCCTCTTTGTTTTGTTGTGGAGAATTTTCCAGGGAGAAGAAATTTTAGAAAATCTAGTTGAGGACATGAGAGACTCAAGGTTTTGGGTCACCTCAGATCTACTTGTTTAGAGGATTTATATTGTGGAAGTGTTGTATTTCATGGGTTGTTTGACGTGGAGGTGGTGATGTTTATGCATTTTGTGTTTTTTTCATTGTTTTTGGTGTTATGCGGTTGCATTTCTCAGATGTGGTTCTCTAGATTCCATTCTGTTCTGTTTTATTCTCAATGATGCTTCATGTTCTCTGGAAGGAGATCTCCATGCGGATGCATGATTCTCTCAATTCATTTCCATGGTGATATGTTGGTACCATTGTGTGGGAGGCCTCATTCGAGGGATGGGTGTGTTGACACCCATCTTCTTCCATACCTCATCTTGTAATGGATGGATGTGAACATTGCTTTTTCTTTGCTTAGTGGGTTTCTATCATTACTTTCGTTGCATCAGATTGACACTGTAGAGATTCTTCTCTTGCTTTTTCAGGAGAGCGGCTCAAAAGGGAGAAAGGTGAGTTGGCACCTTTCATCCAGCTCTCCTCAACATTTTCATGTCAGTTGGAGAGGTGCTCTGCCTCGTTTTATCGCCAGAACGGTTCAACTTCTTGATAGAGGGTGTGACACACTTTTTTCATTGATCTCACTGGTGCATTATCTCACTAAGTGGGCGAGGATATTTTCATGTACATACATGGATGTTTCATTATTTGGACTTGTAGAATCATTTTGACATTTTCACTTTGGCCTTTTCCATTCTTGTAATGTGTTCATCTTTCCCATTTTTAAGGGGCCTTTTTCTCAATTCTAGGGGAATCATTATTCAAAAAGGAAAATATATATTAAATATTTGTTTTTTATAAATATATTACAGAATAATATTCATATACATAAATCTATATATTATTTTCATATGTACAATTATTAAATGTTTATTATTAGTTCCATGTAAATATTATATCTTATGTAATAACAACATTATTTTTCATATAACTTTTGATTTGTAACATTTTTATCCTCACAATTAGGTATTAACTTAATTATATATATAATGATAATAATTAAATAATTTTAATTTATAATAATTATATATTTATTTATATTAATACATAATATTTATAGATAGATAATGAAATACATTTTTCATGGTGATGGTGGGCCCTATATAAACATAAACATTGTTTTCATTTTCATATCGTATCTAAAGAAATATATGTAGATAAGAGATATTTTTATATATTTTTATATTTTTAGAATTTTTATGTTATATATATCACATATATATATTAAGACCATCCTTCATACATTTCTATGTATTCTTTGAATGAATCGCATCGCATTGCGAGGAGGTAGTCCATCGTACGCACGAATGATGTTATCATATTCTCATAGAATGAAAATAATTAATTTATGAATCATTTAATATATGTATAAATTAAAAAAACTATTAAAATTAAATATATTACATATAAAATATAAATTCATCATTATTTCCATCCTAGAAATGTGGTAATATAAAAATTAAGTGAATCAGTTTGCGAGGTGGTAGTCCACCGTACACATGAAAGATGAATTTTTAAGAAATGTGATGTAAGTTTTTCTTCAATATTTTGTCCTTAAACATTATCCAAGATCCACTCAGTATATTTACTGTACATTTTTTGTTTTATCATCATGGTAATATATGAATTGAATGAGGTTTAGGAAGAAAAAAAAATAAAATTTATCATCGATGAACATTACCTCTTATTTGGGAATCCCTCTTAAGATTTCACAACGGCATTTGTTGATTGTATTGCATCCAATACAATGTATTATAGTATAAGGCTAGGAAAATTTGGAAGTTATTGGGTCATATATTGGTCAATTCGTATGTGTTGAAAGGTGCAATGAAGTGGGAAGATTGAGTTCTCTTTCATAGTTAAACAAAAGTAACATTCATGTAAAAACTCTAAAGTATTCATTATTCGGATGTCAAATTACCTACAATGGATCCAAAAATAATAAATAAAGGTTATTATGTATCATATGTTCTATACACACCTCCAATATAAATCGAAAAACATTTTTTTAATATATTTTATTTCTTAAAATATATTTTTCCCTATGTTTATATTTTTTGTTTTCTACTATAGTAACTATTTTTCTAAACACCATAATTTTTCCTTTATGAATTACATAGAGTGAGAATTACTTGATAATTTTACCTAATTATTTTAAAAATAATATTCAATTTATTGTATATAAATAATCAATGTATCTTAATTTAATTTTAACACAAGTGCATTCAATACGCAATAATCCTCCTTTATCATAAGAATGCTATCTTTATTTTTAGAATTTAATGGCCAATATACCTGTTATAATTGAAAAATTAGTCCATTAATGGATCCTATTTTATATATTTTAAAATAAATAAATAAATTTTAATATGTTGCAGTTTTTATTAATTCCAAACCACTTAATAACATATAATTTTTTATAAAATAACAATAATGAAAATTTTGACATTATTCATTTAATTTGAATTTAAAAAATAACCAGACAATGATGGAATTAAAATACATTATTATCACTCATTTATAAAAGGATAAATTTACCTAACAAATTAATTTCAGACAAAAATTCATTTTATTTAAATCAATTTTATTATTTTTAGTATTAGTTATTTTTTATATTAACTAAATATTCATCATGTTTTCACTTATAAAGAATTTTATGTAACAAATTCTTATATAAATACTCATCAAAAATAATTGTGACAATATTTACTCATTTATCTTTAACAATAGTTTGTATACCTGATACAATTAATTTCCCTATCCAAAATAATTAGTTAAATTAAAAATATGAAAAATATATGTTCGGTATTTTTATTTACAGAATTTATTATATGAGTCAAAATCATAGGAAAGTTTCATGAATTTTCCATATTTTAGATAATTCTATTGAAAATACAAATATAAAATATTAAAAGAAATAAGATAATATTTTAGTTCATATTTACTCTTATAATTCTAGTTTAACCCCCAATAAAACTATTTTTATACTTTAATATGAATAATTAATTTTATTTACACCCACTATTCATTTTTGCTTAGAAGTTATGTTTATCTTTTTATAAGTTTAAAATTATTCCAACTAAAAAAATAGAAACAATTTTTCAAAATTTAATTCACATATGTGGAAAAAATTATTTAAAATTAATCCCAAAGAAGTGATGAGAAAATAGTTTTTTAAAATTAAAATGGTAAAAAGTTTACAATGATTTTATATTGATATTATATATGAAATCGATTCCAATAACAAAATTATATTAAAAGTTTTTTCTTTTATCAAATTACTAATTAGTCCCATTTAAAATATAATTTATCTTTTTAATTAAATTAAATTAAAAGGTGGGTTTTAATTAAAAATTATTATTTTTCACTATTCATTAACTAAAAGAACGTTTCTGAAAAATTCTAAAAAATGTCGCAAAGTTTATTTTTACATAACGATCTAATTTTTTTTAATAAAGTTATAAAAAATAATTTTATTTGTGTTCAAATATATAAATAAATCATTTTTTTATATAAGTATATTTTTTTGAAACATATAATAACTTTACCCAATATTACATATTTCATTAGTGATTTATTTTTTTAATAAAAACCCATTATTTTTAATATATAAAATGACTGTATCACTATCCACGATTCAATTTTTAATGTCTAGGTGTTAAGGATCATGTTTTAAAAAAATTAATATATCCGGGTATTTTTAAACGTTAGTGTTTCTTATAATCCACGCTAAGACAGTTTTTCATGTATAATAATCATAACATATTGTATCATATAACGTATTCTAAATGAGGAATTCTATCTAACACAAGTCATCACAGTAGTGTAATAAAAAAATCATAATAATTCATGGTGTTACAAGTCCATTACCATATATATTTTTCAACTCTATCTACACTTCCTACATTCATTATGTGGATTTCTAAGCCCTCCATTGATGGATTTGCGAATAATCTGAAAGATGCCCTCAAAAGTATTTGTAATATTCTTAAATATTGTTTTTTATTTATTTCTCATCCTCCGTTGAATATTATTTAATTATTATGTATAATATTTTGAATATAATTATACCTATTAAATTATTGTTCCACATCTACAATTTTACCTTCATACCAATTGTAATATAATAACATTATTGTTTTGTACGGAGGATTAATGCTTTATGAACCGATGTGATTTATTATTCATTTATTTTTTATTTTCATGGTAATTAGGATGCAGAAAATGAATATATATATATATATATATATTGTATTTTTAACATTGTTATAGTTTTATTAACTATGATATCATATATAAATTTTTACTTTCCATTCTTGGGGGGAGGGTGATACCGTCATTCGTGTGTACGGTGGACTACTGACCCACAAATCAATGTGATTCATTTTTCACTAAATTGTTTTATAAAATAAAATAAATGTAAATACAAGGAATATAGGTGATATATTTGACATAAACATGATCATAGTAAATCAATATATTAATTACCTTTATTTTTATTCATCCACCATGAAAATGGAAACATCATTCCTGTGTACGTATTACTTATCATTTCCATGAAAGGCATATCAAATTTTCAATATATAAATATTATGGTTTATAATAAAAAAATATAATGAATACATATGATATTTATATGATGATTAACATTATGGAGGTGAAGTAACCATGAACATTATATAAGGATTTAAAATAAAAAATCAAAACATATAAAAAATACAAAGTAGTTATTGCCCTAAATCAGAATTTTACAAGGAATAGATAATTAAAAACTAATAAAAGGTCTCAAAAAAATCTTATTTTGTATCATATTTTTTAATATATTTATAATAAAATTTTATTTTTTATACTAGAGGTTGGAACATGTATGAAGGAATTCGAGACTTATGGTATAGGATTTTCTCCCAAAATTTTCCTATTTGGGTCATGTCGATATTTTGAACCTATAATATTATTTGAGTTTTATAAACTACTAACATTGACATTTAATTTCCTTAATATACTTATATAATTGATACTTAATGTTTCATTTGATATTTTTATTCAATGGGGATTACAGTTCAAAATATTTCCCATGTGGTAAGGGATTTATATCTCAATTTTTATCCTTTATAATATACATTATATTATGAAACACTATTCATTTTTGAAGATTATATAAAACCCCTTTTATACATAATATATTTAAATGGTACATTATCCTGAAATTTAATGATTATTTTAATGTTATTCATTTTTGAGGATTAGGAAAAAATTTCATCAATGTGGTAAGGGTTTTATGATAGAATATCATTTTTATTTTGTATTTGTTATGATTATGGTTATGATGATGAAATTTTATAGTATATCATACAAGAATGTCATGATTTTTTCAATCTTTTTTTTATTTACAATACATTATCCCTTCAATTTACTCTTTGTATGTACTCATTATTTCAAAAACCCTTTTTTTAAATAAAACCTCCTTTATTTATCCATTTATTCAAGAACCATTTTTTATTACATATCTATATTTCCTAGAAATGCATTAAAAATAAATTATATTGACCCTGTAGGATTATTTTATGGAAATGTTACTATTTTTTACTTTTTATAAATAATGATAAATTGAATCGTTTTTTCTTTTAAAAAAATGATTCTTTTTATTATACCAAAAATTTGAATACAATCTCTATATTAACATGTATTGAATTTACCTATATTATTACAACTTGTTGTTTTAAATAATACATTATAAGTTTCAAATGATATTTTAAAATAAAATAATTTTCAATAATTTTCATGTTTTGAAAGTGTTTTTTCCAATTTGGAATGAATATATTCTCAAGAAATATTTTTAATGATTTTTAAAGAATCTCTTAAATTATTTGAAGGATATTTTGTATTAAAATTATTTCCACAATTATTATCTTCTGAATTTATAGTTTTAAAAAGGTCATTTTTAATGAAATAGATATTTCCCAAGAACGGTTTTATATTAATTTTTAATCTCCCTTTATATGTTTTAATAGTTATTTTTTAAAAAATTATTTCTAAAATATTTTATGTATTTTTGTTTAAAAAATGAGTTTTTAAATAACCTGTTATTTTCCTCAAGAAATGTAAAAAGTGGTTTTTAATTAAAATTAAATTTTTATAAATATTTAAATGCATTCGAGATATTTAATCTTTGTGGGGGATATGATCCAATGATAACATCTATATTTATTTTCTTGATGATTTATGTTTACGATGATAAGATGTTTATGAAAACTATTTCTTTTTCATGGGTTATGATATTATCTTATATTTGATGAAAATTAATTATTATTTTTATTTCTGGAGTGATTATTGTTTTACGATCTTGTGTAACACATATTTATGATTTCATTATTTCTCTCATGGGACCTATATCTCCATGCAATTTTCTGTTTAATGATTACTTTTATATGATCTCAAAGGTTAAAATTGATGTTATACCATGATAGAAATAGTTTTCATGGGAGGTTATTATATGCTAAAAAGAGGGAAAATGGGAGGTTCTCTAAAGCCCTATGTAGCTACATGAGTTTTCATCCCTGAAAAAACAAAATACAATATATTGGTGGATAAACTTAATAAAATATATTCTATGCTTACATGTATGTCACAACTCTTTGTATTATTACATTTTTCTACTCTCATGGACCACATTCATTGATTTCATTATGACTCATGTTTAAAATGTTGCGATATTTTTCATGTGCCTTAATTTTATGATAAATGATATGTTGGTATGTGTTTTAAAATATTATTCACACATTCTCAAACATTTATTCTCTTGATATATTTATGTCTCCATTCTTTATCTTTACATAGCATCAGATCTCACAATTTTTTTGTTATCCTTTCCCTAGATTATGATTAATTTTATTATGTATGATGATTTAAGAAGGTTTTTAGTAATGGGTAACATGTAGGGATATTAAGTGAATCTATATAAATAGGATTTTTATGTATCCATGTTTCTAAATGAACTGGACGTAAATTTGTTTTTCATTGATTGTTATGGTATGTAATGAATATTCTTCCATAAAGATTTAATATTTATGTATGAAAAGTATGGGGAACTAACCCAATTGTGAAGCAGTATATGTTCTTGGTTTTCATGGATATAAGATAATACCACATAATATTTACGAAATTTTTTAAACTATATTCTATCCCCTAAGACTCCAACATAGGGTACCTGATTACATTGGAAAATTGCAGGGTTTTCCATTATAGTGTTCCAATCATGCATAGGATTATTGGATCTAAATAAATTTCACACAATGAAACCTAATATGAGGTCATAAAATTTTAATCAAATAAAAATAATTTACATTAATGTAACATTGGGATGTGACTATAATAGTAAATATGGATATTAAAGATAAGATATCATTTTTAGTGTTTAATAATCTTTATTAATAATATCATTAATTATAAATAATGTGATCCTTCAAATTAATTACCATGAAAAGTATTATTTATGTATTTATAATATCATCATTGTAACGAAAAAACCATCTAGTTAATATATAATTATAACATATTCATTATATCTCAAGAAAAGGAATTGAGTCTTGATAACCTCACATGTCTTAAGAAACATTCAAATAAAAACTCTATGAAATCGAGAGATTGAATTTGATCTTAAAATTAAATGAATAATTTATCAAATATGATATAATATATCCAATAAGTAGTATACACAAAATTTATATTAAATTAAGGGCATAAAATAAGAAAATACTTATTGAATATAAATTTTGATATGACACAGCTAGTGGTAATCATACTTAGTCAAAATAACTATAACTTCCTTAATAAAAAAGTAACTATAAAAATCACTTATTTAATAATATTATTCATAATTATAATTTTTTAAAAAATAAGTCTATATTCATTTACTATAAATATATTAGTATCTTAAAAATTGTTTTTATCAATTAATGTTATTATCTTTCATTGTTTGACTAATATTAATATCAAAGTGGGAGCATTGTTTTTGGTTCACTGATTAAATTTCAATTATTATGAGTTCAATATATTTACTAATATTTATGTCACATGATGATTTATAAGGATTTAATATCATTAATAATTATTTTTATTATAACTCATGAGGATCTAATTTGTGATAATATTTCATTAGTAATTATTACATAAAAATCTGTGGTAAAATAAAAATTTGTTAAATATTAATCTAATAATTACATAATAATAATATAAACATTATTTTATAAATAACTTATAATAAAAACACTAATTAATTTTTGATATTAATCCATAATAAAAATTTACCGCATTGTTTAAGTAGTTGATTTTATGGACCCAATTAAAAATAAGCCAAAATTTATTAGTGAATATGGTTATGAATGTAATAATTATGAAACTTTATCATAATTATATAATAATGGTTATATTTGTTTTTATTTTTTTTTTATTTTTTTTAATCATATTTAATGAAATTTTAATAACAACGAAAAACTAGATGAAAAGTTAATCTTTTTTACAATCATGGCAGAGGTAGTCTACCCATATTTACACATGACATGTTTGTTTCTATATAAAATTAGGAATATAGAGAAAGAATTATAATTAAATAATAATAATTATGTTTAATTATCATATTACTTTATTAGATACCCATATTCTATCTTCCAATTACGGCTGTTATGAAAAATAAATTATGTCTCTTCATGAATGATGTATTCCACAAGTATGAATGAAGGAAATTCTCATTTTTCATTGGATGGGGGGAGGTTATATTATAGTTATTTTATTGACATAATAACATTTTAGTATGATAGTAATTCTAATTTCATTATATTCATATAGTATCAAAATGAATATTAGGGAGATCATAATAATTACATTGGGTTTTTTATTTTTATCTTGAAAAATACTTTTGTAGATGAGGAAATATGATATCTTGATATGATATAAGGGTTATAAAAAATAATGGGGATTATATGAGATTTAAAAATGATAAGTTTTTCAATAGATTTTAAAATTTATGATTATTATAATTGGGTTGTTTAGGTGACATTTTACAAATGAGGGGAGTGACAATTTTGTAATAATATAAAAGGTAATGTATCATTTCAAATATATGTAGATCCATTAATTAAAAATAATTGTATGTGGATAATTTTATGGTTGGGACTCATCTAATCCATTCATCTGGGATAGATCCTTTGATGGTTATTAGGGTTTCCAATAACTATTAACTTCTAAGAGAATTTACTTTTATCATTAAATATCATTCTTAGTTATAATGACCCAAATTAACATTGGGATTAAAATAGCATTTGTAAATTATGGTTTACATTTTTTAAAAAAATTAATATTCTAAAATTTGAAAGGGTGAGAAATAATTTTTTTAATACTAACAATTTAACAACCCATAACACGCACTCCCATATCCTCTGCATGAATCATGAACATTACATTTTCAACATTGATGACACTAATTGTTGTCCATTTTTCCATATAATCCATAAAACATAAAATGGTATAATATGAACACATAAAATCTCGAGTACCTTTTAGGATTATATTTTTAAATAATAATTACCAAATCATATCTTCATGGGCTCATAAAAAATGCATCATAATGATTACTATAATGTCCAATTATACCCATATTTTCTTATTTCACCAGAGTTCATTAACATCATCATTTTTAAATCCTTTGGATAAATAATTTATTCAACCTTAATATTCATAATTATGTGAAAATTAAACCTTATAAGGGTGAACTTTAATGATTTTAAATTTTAAACATAAGCATTAAGAATTTAATTTCATCATTGAGGATAAGAAGTATATAATGGTATGTTAAAATAATCAGCATGAATGAGAGAATCCTAAAATAACTCAAACAAATCAAAACATAGATCATCAATTCTGAGAACATTGAAAAGGAATGAGTGATCAGAATAAATAATCATGATTCATTTGATATCAATTTTTGTTATCATAAAATTTATAAACCCATAAGAAGAGATTAAAACCATTTTTCATAAATTGGAGTATAATTTTCATAAAACAATTTTTATTTGAATAACCTTTTGTATGAAAGACAATATATTCATTACCTAACAAATTAGAGATCTATAGTAGGGATCACCCTTCATATATGCTACATATGGATCACCCATGAGGTAAAATGGGGATCAACCGTTTTTATAAACTCTATTAGGGTCACACATTTTTACTATATATAATAGATGGGAATCCTTTTTATAATCAATATTTGGATCTCCCATGAGATATAATGGTTCTTAACCCATTGTATTAAAGTAATTAGTCTCAACCATTTCATATAATGATCAATTAACATATCAAGAATAAAGAACTCTCATCTTAAAACCCTTTGAAAAATTCTTTTAAACTCAAAAAACCCTATTTTAAACAATAATAACCCTTGTAAAATATTTTTTGTTAAAAATATATTTTATGTATGATTAACCCATGGTAATAGAATAAGTTTCATAAAAATAAAATTAATTAAATTATAATCCATCCCAAGAATTAATGAGTATGTTATTAATAGAGAATATACCTAGTGTAGGATTAGTAATAACATGGTTTTTTTTATCATTTGTGAATAGAAATATAGTTAAAATTTCATTAAAAACATTAATGAGAAAAATATCCTTTCCCTTATGAAAATAACTTTGTAAAAATAAAAAAATTGAAATCCATTACTTTAAAACAAAATTTGAGTCTTATAAAGTATGTTTAAAAAATAACATAAATACCTTTTACAATATAATTTTTTAAATATTTTCCATTTAAATTTATCTTGAAATATTATTTAAAAACATTTCGAATGAATTTTTTTATTTAATTTTTTTGAAGCCACACATATTTCTGACCAAAGAGGGGCATGAATTAGGGTGTTCAAAATAGATTCTCACAAATATTTTAAGCACCAAATATTAGAATAAATTTTAATGTTATATTTAAATATGATAAATAATAAAAGTGTAGTATATTTAATGGGAATTAAAATAATTCAACATCAGATACATAACCATATAGAATCACAATTAATTATGATATTTTAACAATATACTCTTACCACATTGGTAAAATTGAATAAAAATTTCAATGAAATAATATAATTAAATTAACCATATAATACCATGATAAAAACGATATAAAACATAATACATGTAAAATCGGAAGAACCTACACCTTATAAATATTAATATTCCTATATAAAAACATATGCCACAATAAAGGCAAATTCAAACAAAAATCCCTTAACTCGTTGTTAAAATTAAAACTGTAAAGCCCTTGAAAGAGAGATTCCCAAATAAATATTAAAATCCCCAATAATTTTATGATAATAATCATAAAATAGAGTCACGTTTATTTTATAATTCCCACAAAAAAATTAAATGGTTAAAAAGGAATATATATAAAAAAAAATTGATGAGAAATGAACCCTTACTATTCGAGTTATTTTTGAATAATGAGATCCGTGAAAGAGTAAAATCAATTTGAACATTTAATATCATGAAATAAATAAAATTCATTATATAAAATGTCATATTATATTATATACATCACAAAAAAAAGATTTTTGGATATGGTATATGCCTTGCAAAAATAACAGTAACACTAGATGTCCCCATACATTAAGACTTGTCTTTCACCATACATGTTCAAACCTATTGTATAATAAATAAAAGTAATATAAATATATCAATAAAACAAAATCACATTTATCATAACATAAATTATTTTATTATTAACTTATATTATATCTTTATTAAAAAAATCAATGTTAATGTTATGTTTTAGGTAACACACACTTTTTTGTATTTGTCATGATTTTTTATTTTAGGTCCTCTTACATTGATTACAATTTAATCGTATACATAAATTAAACAATGATATCAATATCATATAAATTAATTATATATTTCTTAATAATTAAATATAAAATGTAGAACTTTGATGTTTAGTACACCATTCACGTAGATGGTAGGAAGTACATATGCATGGACCCTGTTTCCATTTTATTATCATGTTGAATGAATTAAAAGTTATTGATATATATATAGTTTAATTATTATTTAATATATATCACATATTCATATTACATACATCCTTAATACCTTCCATGTAAAGCATGAAGGAATTATATCACTTGAAAAGATGTTTTTCGCAAAACACATGAACGAGGGTATCATTTCCTCACAATATAGAAAGAATGATGATATGTTTTATATAAAATTTATTTAATAATGAATAAATCATATATATAATATGAATATATATATACAATATAATATAAAAAACATTTTCTTCATTATGCCTCACCTTGAGATATGTTAACCGAAGAACGAACGACAAGGGTTCACGAGGCAGTAATATGCCAAAAACACAAACATAGAATACATACTCTATTTTATATAAGTGTGTGTAGTTATTGATCATAACCATAAAATAATAATAATATTACTATATTTAATACACTATGTTTATTTTATGATTTTATATAAATATAATTTATGATTTTTGAGGAAGACATCAAACAAAAACATTTACTGATGAACGTTACCTCTTCTTTGGATAACTCCTTTAAATTAGAACCAGAGCCCTTCCATAGGTTTCCTTATTCCAAAATTAATGCTTATTTTATAATAGGACTTATTTTTTTTATTTAATTGTGAAATTTTATGGATGATACAAATGGTTTATCAGGTGTGTAGAATGGGGGAGAGTGAATTCCGATTTATAATGGGGGAGGAGTGGGATTATTGTAAATATAAAAAACACTATAAGGAGGTCTCCCTAACCTCATATGAAATTAATAATGATAAATTTTCTAAATATATATAGTTATATTCTAAATATTTACATAAAATGGGGTTTGGACCCATTTCTAGATCATTGGACACCTTTATATCCATTTATAAAAACAATTAAACTTGTTTTTACCTTAATCAATGTAAATAATTTTAAATAATTTCACGAATATTTAAATTCAAAAACTATTTGTAAATTTTAATAAATTATAAATTATTAGGATTTAAAATATGAAATCCATTTTTAATAATTCAACTCATATATTATTTAGAATGTTATTTAAAATATATCTCGCTAACATGTCGAAAAAGTAGGCCTTGATGTTGAAAATGTTCAATAGTTTAAAATGATTTTAAATTAAAAAATTTATGAAATTTACTTCAATAAACTAAATTGGAATAATATATGTATAATTTAACAAATTTTTATTAAAAATATAGAACATAAATTAAAATTATAAATTAAACTGATTATAATTCTGTTTCAATTAAATTTTTTATTGTTCAATATTAATCAAAAACTAAATCTTCATAGAAAAATAACTAAAATTAATCCAAATTAAATATGGAAATTACAGTTTCAAAAATGAAGTTTATTTTTTCAAATATAATTTATACATATTTAAATGTTATATTCAAAATAACTTCCCCTGTAAAAGTTAGTGAAGCTGTTATTTACAAATATTATGTTTTTTAGGCTTAAAATTGTATTTAATCATATATAATACTAATCAAATATATAGGATTAAATTTTAAAACAATTATTGAATATATGATATATATAATTAATGTAATAAATCAAGAATTATTTTAATTATATATTTTTATAGTACACAATTGTGAGCATTATAATTATTTTTTAGAAAAAATATTTCCTTCTATTTTCAAAAAGGGTTTTATTTTTTTTTGAACTAATTGGACATGAATGAATTAAATATAACTATATTTGTAAACCATTATTTCATAATTCATTTAATAATATTTATTCCCACCATTTTATTGGATTTATGATAACAATATTATTAAATACTAATATTAATAGTATATTGTTGTCCATGAGGACTCGACCTTGGGGGTAACAAAAGTTATTAATGAATCCCATTGTTACATGTAATAAAATATAACCATGGAGTTTATTATAACACAGTAGAAAATATTTCTTGAATTTAATATAAGATACCAATGATTTTAAATAATTTGAATGAATATATTTCAAAAAATAACTGGATGTTTCATCTGACACACATTAAAATTAATTTCTACCTCAAAAGAAATCTTTGTTATAAACGGATTAAAATTTTTATAATTCATTTAATTAAATATACATAATTTAAATGAACTAAATAAAGAAACCATTAAATGGTAATTTTGGAATAAATAATGGTCATAAGATGTTTTTTATAACAATGATTCCACAGAGGGAGATCAATGGTGGGAAATTAATAGATGGATTTAGAAGAGAGAGAGAATTCCCATGGAATAAAATGGAGTAAGAGAGTAGATGATCAAGATTAAAACAATTAAAAAAATAAATTCTAAATAGGTTTGGTAAATTTCATTGACATAATCATAAAATATTCTAATATGATAAAATTTTATGTCAAGATCATTTTCATATATTAGAAGGATTAATTCACCATATAGACCGAAAAAATAATGAAATATACTTAATTGAAAATTAAAATTTAATCATTTTCTAATTTCCACCTAAATATTATCATTTTCTCGAGATGATAGTTCTTTAAAATAAACATTCCTTTTCAGGAAAAAAATAATTTAAAATTTAAATACCTCATAACCATAAATGGAATAACAAGATATTCCTTTTATATTTATACAATAACCAAAAAATGGTTAGAACTAGGTTAGATAATCCCGTAAATTATTTAACATTCATATGATAGACTAATCATCAAAATTTAAAATTAAAACCCAATGTTCAATCAAACTCATCACATAAATAACTATTCTATAAATTCATAAAATACTTCATTAGTATGTTAAGAAGCAAGATATTAGAAGTATTTGACCATATATCATTCTATGATAAATCAACAATTATTCCTCAAATAAAATCTCACATTCTTTATAAATAAATTCAATCATTACCTGTAAAAAAATTCATACTAAACATGAAACATTTTAGGGCAGTGGTAGGTATAAAACCCTTATAATCCTTCAGTTATGAGTGCAAGACCCACCACCTTACCGAATGTGAAAGGTTATCACCCAGCATTCTAGCTTCCCTTTTGTAAACATGAAAAATAATTCCTCGCTAAAAATTATTTTTCATCGATCCTATGGATTTTAATTATCACAACACAACAAAACATCATCCAAAATGTCATTGATATAAATACTTTTTTTAACATAAAATTCTCAAATGGGATGTCTAAGATATAGATTTTATGATCAAACATAATCTTATATTCCTATGATAGTATCCATAACTATTAATATAACCTCATTTGAAAACATCTTAATCTCTAATGTTACATAACCCGTCCTCTAATACTAATTATAAGAACCCATGACCACCACTCTCGGATCCTAGTATGAAATCATGAACTTCACATTTTTATCATTGATGTTGAAAATTTTAACCAATTTTTTTCATCCAAACCATACAATATAATAATGAAAAATTGGATTACATTCAATCTCAATTAGTATTTAAGATTATAGTTTTAGAGATTTAGGACCAAATCATAGGAACACGAACTAATAAAAAACACGTTCAAAAATAATAAAATTTTCTCCTAGCATACTCAGCTGTTGTAATTTAAAATTAGTTCATCAATATAATAATTATAAAATAATTCATAGAAATAATTCATTCAATGTGATTATTTATCACCTGGGAAAAAAGAAACAATAAGAAGGGTGATCTCAAATTCTATATAAGGGTAAACATAAACAATAGAAGTTGAATTACATCGTTGTGTATGAGAAGATTATAAGGGTATGATGAAATAATCAGTGTGAATGAGTGAATCATAAAATAACCCATACCTATCAATACATGGACCATCAATTATGAAATCATGGAAAATTAAATATTCATCAGAGTAAATAATCATGATCCATGTGATATCAATCTTGATTTGGATAAACATTATAAAAACATAATATAAAATTAAAACCATTTTCCATAAAATATAGTATCATTTTCGTAAAACCCTTTAAAACACTTTTTATTCGTATAATCATATGGCTGAATTCTAATATAATAATTACGTAATGCATTAGATAACTATAATTGGACTCATAATTTATATAATCTATATCGGGATCACCAATAATCTATAATGGGTCTCATCTCTTTGTATAAGCTATATCTGGTTCATAAATTCTTCAAGATCTATAATGGGTCTCAAAATAACAAAAATGATATATCAGGATCACCGGTTTTCTATACTAGGTCTCAACGCTTCGTATAAGTTGCCTCAGGATATCCTATTTCTTACAATGCTCAAGTACCATATCCTGAATAAAAAACATTCTTTAGAAGACCCTATGAAATAATAATTTTAAAAAATAAAAATATCTTCAAAATATTTTTAACCAATAAAAAACTAAGGGCTTCAAAACCAATCTCATTGATATACGATTAACCCGTGGAAAAGGAATGTGTTCTATTACAATCCCATTGAAACAATCAAAATCAATCTAAATAATGAATGATGATGATATCAATACAGAATATATCCATTGGAGTATTAGTAAAAAAATGTGTTGATGATTTTGAAGAATAAAAAAACTGTTAAAACAACATTAAAAACAATTTTGAGGAATTTTTTATTTTAATTTTAAAAATCACTTTTTAAAACATAATAAATTATGAAAATTCTATTATTTCAAAACAACATTGTAATAATATAAACGATGTTTTAGAAATAATTTTTATTTTTTTTATAAAATAAATCGACTTTAAAAAACATTCCCTTGTAAATTAGAATAAAATAACATTTAAATATGTTTCGAAAATATTTATAGAGGAAATTTGTTTTAAATAACATAGATTTCTAACTAAAGAAATAAATTAATTATAATTTTATTTATGGATATTCTAAAACATATTTTTATCAAAGAGTGGAAATATGGATCAATTGAAAGGATGCATCATAAAAAAACTAGAGGACAATATAATTTATTAGAATTATAAGTATTCAATATTAGATACTTAATCATACACACTCCAGATAAATAATGAGATTGTAACCGAAGACTCATACCACTTTGGTAAGTTTGATTCAAAATCCCCATGAAAGAAACTCTTTAAATAAAACATATAATATCATGAAATTATTTATATTACTTTAATAGTAATTCAATGTCTAATAACATACACAATATAAAAAAATATAGGTTTATAACATAACATTCATCTCAATGAAGAAAATTTGAGAAAACAATATGATAAGGATTTGGTAACATTGAAACTGTAAAAACAATAAATGATATATGATAAAATTTATATTTAAATATAAATTCATTAATTGATAATAATAATAAAATACATTATTGGGTATTATATACATCACATAATACAAATAGTTGTTTAATATGGTATATATCTAACAAAAATGAAAGTGAGAGAGGAAAAATCCTATAACACTTTAGTAAAATTTTAATCATGATATCGGGGAAGGAAGAACATCAATTTTTGACTATGATGTAATGAAATAAATTAAGTTAATGATATATAATTTCATAGTTAATTATATACACCACCCAATATAAATTAGTTGTGAATATGAAATAAGTCTTGCAGAAATAAAAGTGAGTTTAGAGACCAATATACCTTCTGCCTTGACTCTCGTAACACTTTTTCATGAATCGTGTAAAATATAGATATGTATATTATAAATATATAAAGGAACCATAATAATATATATTATTTCATATATTATATGTAGATAACATTTTGTTAACTATTTTTTCATAATTTCATTTTAAAGTTACATTTGGCGTAATAATCACTTTATTTTAAATATATAATTTGACTATTTATATTTCTGACCTATCGCATTGAGATTAATTTAATAATTCCCATAATATAAAAAATGATATCAATATAATATATATTCATCATATTGTTTATTATAATCTATAAAATAAATAACTATTAAATGAAATTCACCGTTCATGCAAGTAATATGCCATATATATGCATGAATGTGGTTTCGATTTTTTTATCGTATTGAATGAAAGAAAATAGATAGATATATATATATATATTATAGAATAATTATTATTACATAAATATAACATATTTATTTTAAATCCTTCTTTTATATGTTCCATGTGAATTTTAAACAAATTATGTTTCTTTGCGAGGTAGTAGTCTACAGTAAACAGAAATGACGTTATCCTATTCTCACCAAATTAATGTCATGATGGTATGTGTTATATTTTAATTAAATACAAATAATTAAATATTAAATATTACATATATAATATATAAACATCTTTACCTTAATTATACCCTACCTTCAGAGGTGTTAGTGGAAGAACTAACTACCTCATTTTGCAAGGCGGTAGATTGCCGTACTCTCTAACGATGATTGTGTATCCCATTTAATGAAAGTGTGTAAATTTGTAGTTATTAAGAAAAAAATAAAACATCTTAATATATTTAATATTATTATTTTTTATTAAATATTTTTATATAAATAATTTATGTGCATTGCAGAAAAAATAGATCAACATCATTTGTTGATGAATGTAACCTCTTCATCAGGTATCTCATTTTGGTTTATAAAAAAGAGAATCCTTGGTTTTCTATTTTCACAATGTCTGGGTTATAGGATGGTTTTTATTTGGTGGTTAAGTCATTTAATAATATTTTTGTGTGTGAAAATTGTTTAGAGGTGTGTGAAATGTGTTAGAGTGAATGCCCTTTTATAATGGAGGATGAGAGACATTCTTCTAAATACCTAATTGAAAACTCTAATGGGAGGTCTCTCTTACATAATATAACTCCAATAAATAAAATTTTAAAATAAAATAAATTATATACTCTAAATATTTCCATAAAATTGTTTTTTGGATATTTTTATTGGTCATTTGTACCATTAATATTAACGTTTAACCACAATTAAACTCGTTTTTACCTTTACCTCTTTAATTAATATTAATTTCATTCACTATTATTTTTGGACAACAACTAAGATTAAATTACAAGATATTATATATTATTATGATTAAAAATATAGAATTAATTTTTTTTGAATTCATCTCAAATAATTGGATGAATATAAATTAAAATTTATCCCCCATACAAGACAAGAACATAGGTTTTTGAATTGAATATTTTCAAAAGATTTAAATTCATATATATCAAAATTCATTATGAAATTGATTCAAGATACCTAAATTAAATTAATATTTGTATAATTGATATCATTTAACTAAAATAAATTAAAACATAATTTATCTTTGAAAATTATTTAGATGAAAAGTTTGTTTTTTATAAAATTCAATATTTTTAACTATTCATCAAAAAATGAAACTTCTCAGTAAGTTACCAAAAAATCACCCAAATATAAATTGATATTTTTTTAAAGAATGATTTTTAATTTTTCTAATATTAATTATAAGTGTGTAAAAAAATTTTAAAACAAGTTGGACCTTAAATGGTGGTAAAATTGCATTTTAGAAAAAGAAATAGTTTTATACTTAAAATGGAATTATTTTTATCTTATGCCTAGCAAATATATTGAATGAATATAAATTTATTATTGAATATATAAAATATATTTCATTAATATAATTTAAATATTTTTATTTTCTTAATTTATTGGGTTAGAACAATTTTGGGCACATTAAAATTGCTTTCAGAAATTCAATTCCTTTTATTTTAAAAAAGGGAAATATATTGATTTCTAATTAATTGTTCACCAAATAATTCATTATGAATATATGTGTAAAATATTTTTCCATGAATTGGTTAATCTTATTTATTATTTTCATTAAAACCACTATGTGGTAACTACCCTTTCTAATAATATTTTTATAGTAAATTATGATCTGGAATGACTCAACCATGTGTGTAACAAAAGTTATCGAAAAACCCAAATGGTACGTGCATTAGAAGATAAACATAGTGTTATGTATAATAGTAGATAAAATGAAATTTATATTTAATTCATTCCAATAAATATTTAAATTACTTTTAAACAATAATTTCATAAAATACTAGGATGTTACAATCACACTTTATGTGTTGTAACATTTTTTCGGGAAATATTTTATTTTCATGAATAAATATTAATTTTGTATAAAATTATATATATTTTATTTAAATTACCCAATATAGTTTATTATTAATCATATAATAGTTATGTAAATTAAAAAATATTGAAATTAAATCCTTTATGTGAATATTTTATTAAATGAATATAATTAATAATATGTTTTTTTATTAGAGTCAAATATTACTTGAG
The DNA here is from genome assembly GCA_963277665.1 of Viscum album. Classification (NCBI taxonomy): domain Eukaryota; kingdom Viridiplantae; phylum Streptophyta; class Magnoliopsida; order Santalales; family Viscaceae; genus Viscum; species Viscum album. Next base: position 1,807,228,110 of record OY728126.1, on the reverse strand, counting down.
TTAAAAAATTTTAAATATTGATATTTTAAATTAATCATAGTATATGATATGTAAATTCTTATTTACTAAATAAATAATTTATTTTGTTAAATGTTTCATAAATTTTATATTGCGATTATATTATAATTATTAAATAAAAATCCCATTATTGGAAAAAAAATTATTTTCCAGTTTTCACAAGAAAATCTATTCAAAAAATTCAATAAAATATTATGTATTTTTATTACTACTATGTATAAAAAATTATTCTGGTAAAATTAAAATTAAAAAAAACTAGAAAATTAACATTTATATAATATCATAAAATTATAATGAAAATTATTTTCATAATTTAATGACTTTTTAAAATGTTAACTTTTATCATTGTTATTTCATATAAATTACTAATTTAAATGTTGTTAATATATTAGACATTTCAATAATATCTTTTTTAAATTATATATATAATTATTAAAAATAAATATATACAAAACATCAATTTAAAAAAACAATTTTTTATAATATGATAATTTTATTAATTATTCAACCACACTAATGGAATCTAAAAAATGAATTGATATTAATAATTAAAAAAAATTATTTTATAAATATATTATAAAATAAATTTTATTATATTTTTAACCACCAGTTTAATTGTTATGTTATAATGGTGACATTTAGTAATTAACAATATATAATTAAAATTTGTAACATCATTCCGTTTATTTTTATGATGAATCTAAATATTGTTTTATGATATAGTATTTATCAAATGTAAATTCTATACTAAATTATCTTGGAATTACATTCATCATGTAGATATCACTTAAATAATAAAATTTTCTAAGCCTCGATACCATTTGTAATATTATTTGAGATACCACAATATAATCCAAACGTTTTAAATCTTAAAACATTTTCTATATATAAGAACTCTATTTTAAACATGTATAAAATCAATCTCAACCAAAATTTTATACAAATTGTTGAAAAAAAATTAGAAGCGATTATATGACCCCATTTTACCTCTTATAATTACTATACTATTAAATCCTCTAAAATTTATTACCCTTCTAAATAATAGAGCTCACCACTATTTGTACAATAAAATATCTTTGAATTCATTATTAAAATATTTTACTCCCCAATTGTATATACATAATGGAATTAAAAAATTTATGTAATATTTTTTACATTTGTCTATGTTTCACAATAAGAATTAAAACAAAATGATGAGTTTGGAAATTTAATCACTCTAAAATATTCTTCAAGTGAATAAATATGAACTCATGTCATTAACCTAAATCAATGTAATGAAATGGTCAACAATTGATTAGTGAAAATGACACCTAACTATGTTATTGAATGAATACATTAACAATTAATCACAGTAATTTCCTCAAGATATTTGTTGAAATGTTATTTTATTTCAATATTAATATATCATTAATGATGAACCTTATTTCATGAAATTTTATTTGATATTTTATTATCAAAACCAACAATAAGTATAAATATAAATTCTATATTGATGTTTTTAAAATTAGTTTTCATTCTCCTTAATAGAGTAATTCCCCGACTGGTAGCCACATAAAATAGTTCACCCATCATCATGGGAATATAACATAACATCATTCAAATCCAACACTAAAACTTTAATACTACAAAACAAACTCTACCAAATGTGTTCCATCAATCATGAAAATATCTTTTCCAATTTTCAACTTTATAACCACGAAATAAAACTATTATCTTCTTATATATGAGAATAGAATCAATCATGAATTCTATATAAATATTAATATTACTTTCATCTATAAAATTTAACAATATTGGAGATCTTATATACCAAAATAATATATAATAGAAATTAAAATTTTAAATTTTTTTATTTTTTTTGTAAAAACATCATATAATATTTGTAACATCCCAGGTAAATATAGAATAAAGAATTTTCATAATTATTAATATTTACGAATTAAATATAAATTTTATTTTAAAGGGGTTGCTATGTTCGATAGCGTACCCGATACACAACGATGAGTTTCTTTGAAACTTACGTAGCACACTAGTAATAAAATAATATTATTTTAAATGTTAGTTAACAAGTAGCCGTTTTACTGGAGGGAATGGATAGAAATAACTAAAATATGATTAGATATGTTTATACATTAACCCAATAAAAGATAAAGGCTTAAAATACGGAAAAAGTTCAATTTTAGGGCATATATACTCTAATTTTCATTAAAGGTTCACTTATAACCTTTTATTGGTGAACCGTCATTAAATATAGTTTTGATCACTCTTATACATTCTTTTGGACCAAATAAAACTCTTATTAAGAATCGGGACATCAAATTTTACTTTGTGTAATTTTTTGGTATTTTTCCGATAAAGTTCATTTTTTAATGAATAGTGTAAAATGTTGTGTTTTAATTCAAAACCTCTTTTTAATCTAAATTATTTATATGATTAGATTATTATTTTAATTGTTTTTAAAGTGAAATTAGAAAATATTTTTACCAGTTAATCCAATGGTGGTCATTGGAATCAATTTCACTTTGAAATTGGACTTAAACTGGTGTCAATCTTTTGATACTTATTGTTTCACAAAAACACGATATTTGTCATGACAGTGGGAATTAATTATTAAATTAATTAATTTGACTTATATGTTTTGAATTTTGTAAAATTGACTTCATTTTTTAATTCAGAATATCAAATATAGCTTAGGGTGAATTTTTGGTAATTTTCTGAAAAACTTCAATTTTGGATGAATAGTGAAACCACTAAGTGGTAATCAAGCAAACTGATTTTTCAGTTAAATGAAAGTTTACCACTAATGTGTATTGAATTTTGAAAATCCGACATACATGGTTGTCATTAAGAAGTCAAATGTGGTTCAATGTGATTATAATAATTTTTTGGTGAATAGTAACTTATTAAGTTCTTAATCGCGATTAGTGGTAATTAGTGTAGTTTAAGGTATAAATAATGCTTTAATAATATGAAATGACCTAGACACATGTCCTACCCTCATTGGTTGTGTCATGGCCTACCAAGACAAGCCATGGGTCAACTTGGGGACCCCATGGAGACAATTTGGTTGGGAAATGACATAAATAACTTTTTATTTAATGTAAAAGTAAAAATGACACAAACATGATATGTTTTACTAAAACAATTTTTAAAAGAGGTTATACAAGTCAGATTTTTTATTATAAATAGTCATTGGAAATCTAAAGAGATTTCCAACATCATAGTAGTTTTTTTATAATTTTTAGACATTAAATAAATTAAATTATATATTCCATAATAATGATGCTGCGATGACATCATTATTTGACGATTGAAATAAAATGGAAAGATAATGTAAAATATAAAACCTAAACATGGCCAAAACCAATTGGATGAGTGGATTTCTAACCCTTATCACCTTATCCACGAATTATATCAATGTGGGACCTTTTAAAACCGAAACACATTTTAAAATAAAGTAATATTTCTTTACTTTCCAAAAGTGCCCCTCCTCTCCTCTTATAAAAGGCCCCCACCTCTACCCCATTTCACACACTTCTCAAGCCTTTGGCTCGGCCAACCCCTGCCCATTTACTCTCTCCACATCCCTATCCTCATCCTAGAGGATTCCCTTTGGGCAGAATCCTTTCAAAGGAAGCTTTTAGGCTCAAATCAAAAGGGAGTTACACTTTTAAAGGTAATTCATTCTCTCTTGTTCATTTGTTTTATTTTTCTTCTCCAACCCTCTAAACTCTTTTTATTTACTTATTTTGTAACAACACCAGTATCTTCAATATACTAGGATGTTGTTATAATATTTATTTGAGCTACACTCTCACACAACTACATCAAATGGTTAAAGAACATACGGTTTCCGTGGATGGTGAAATTCTGCCTCCCTAAACGATGATTGTTCAATACTCATTTAACACCTTCAAGGGTGGCCATTATGATGTCACTATTTTTATATATGATATATAATATGTTTATGTTTTCTTTAAGCTTCTGTATTTTTCATTTTTGGCATACCTTTATGGTTTCCATTATGGGTAAACACGATATCTTCATTTAAGGAAAGGCGGACTACCGCCCCCTAAAAGTGATGTGATTCGTTAATGCCATATGTGGGACGTGTAAATGATGGATTTAAAGTTATTATATATGATGTTATACTGGAATTATAATATACCTCTATATCATTATTATTTATTTCCATTAAAGTATGATATAGAAATTAAAGTAGCGTTCATGCGTACGTACGGCTTACCGTCTCCATGAACGGTGCATTTCATTTCTTATCCCCAAATGTAATGTACTATTAAAAGTACATGTATATAATGGATATATATAATTAATGATATATCTAAATGATGAATATAATTCTGGAATTAAAATATACATACCTCTCATTTAGTTTTAATTCCATTAATATGACAAAGAAATGAAAGTAGCGTTCATGCGTACGTACGACTTACCGTCTCCGTGAACGGTGCATTTCATTTCTTACCTCTAAATGATTATGTAATATTATAAATACATGTATATGCTGGATATATATTATATATATGATATCTAAATCAGGAATGTCATTCTGGATATAAAGAACCTTTGACCACACGAACAACATGTAATTGTAAGAAGTCCACTTTCGACTTAAGAACCAAATATTGACAAAACAAACATTCTTAACATAAATGGTTACATAATGTTTATAACATGGCAATAAGTGATATAAAAGGAATAATGAACTTTAAAAAGGTTCTTAATCAAGTATAAATTAACTCAAGTTTATTATTCAGGACGTTAAAGAACGATCGAGTCAAGTCGGACCCGAGGTAAGGGAATTTCTTAACCCAATTTCCATTCTTTGGGTTAATCTCCTACTTTCAAATTATGTCATTATATTATTATGTCGTATCTTGTATTAGTACTTTATTTATGTGTAATTATAGTTAATACACATAATATATCTATTTCATTTTAAAAATTATCTTTGTAAGGGACTTCGTCTCAATCTCCTTTCATTGAGGCATATTTCGTTTTATACACAACATTATTTTATACGGTGTATAAACCCCTTTGAATTTTACTTTTATACAAAAGGAATCTTTTTCTACGAAGTGTTTTACTAAATGATTAAAAGGACTGTTTTTTTAACGTATGCGGTGACAACGACCTTTTCTGCCGCCGCGAGTATTATTTGGTCTTTGGCTTTCTCAACAAGCCGTAATGTTTTTTAAAATAAAATAAATACCGTATACTCTTTTATGTATTTTGGTATTGAAAATGGTTTTGATAAAGGATTATATTATGTCAATATAATTATGATATATTGTGATTGAAATGTGGAAATGTTATCTTTCCTTTATATTGGTTTTAAGTTTTATGATTTTATATTGGTACTTGGACATTTTAACGGGTGGTTACGTTATAAACCATATGATGGGTGGTGTCGTTAATACCAGGACGGGTGGTTACGTTATAACCTCCAATGCATTGGGTATGGAAGTCGGCCGTATGGCTATTCCATTAAGTATGTATGGAAATTGGCCGTATGGATATTCCATTAAGTGATATGTGTGGAAGTCTACCGTATGGTTATTCCACTTAAGTATGTTTATGTCCCATGTTACCTTTATATATTCAATGTGTTCTTTATATGGGTTTTATGGTAATCCTGGGGTTACAAAAAGGTAAGTAATGATACTTTATTCAGTGAAGTTTTTTTTACTACTTCATGAAGGTGAAGGTATTACTTTGATATAGTAAACATGGTTTACTTGATGTTTGAAAAACTAACAGTTTTCATTCTTTTTGTATCCCTTACTGAGCTTTTTATGCTCACCCCATGTTTTTCGAAATGTTTTTCACAAGACTTAAAGTGGAATAAGGTCAAGGATGGGATCAAGGGAATTTCATGCTATCTAAAACATGGAATCTAGACATCATTCTTTTTAAGATTTTTTATTTTATAGAGACTTAGTAGAAGTGTCTACTTTGTAATCTTTTAAGATGTAATAGTTATGTTCTAATTCTCTAAAACTCTAAACCTGAAAAGATCCTCAATGTGGATTATTCATTTAATTCAATATTAAGTAAGGTTTAAGGCTGGGGCCTTATAGTTGGTATCAAAGGTCGGTTTAGAAAACTTTAGGAGTTAGAAAAGTGTTAAATTATAATATGATTTAAAAGATATAGCATTTACGGATTAACATGTTGCTTCGCCTAAGATATTTCTGTGTTCAGAATGGTTTTCCGCAGAGGAAACAAAGCAGCTATTTTGGGACGACATCAGGAGGAAGATAACCTTCCAAATCAGCAACCTGAGATGGTCGGAATCGGAACTGAATAGTTTGTTGCAGTGATGGCACAGTTGACTCAGGCTATAAATGGTGGTGGTATCCATGCACGATATCAGCCAAATCAACCGCAGAGGAACATGTCAGTGGTGGACCATTTCATGAGGCAACATCCCCCATCATTCAGAGGATCATCTGACCATGTGAAAGCTAAAGGGTGGATTAAAGCACTGGAGAAGATTTTTGATGTCATGGGGTGTTCAGAACATCAAAAGGTTAGTCTTGTTGTTTACCGTTTTGAAGTTGAAGCTGATCAGTGGTGGTCGATGGTGAAAAATATAAGGGATAGTGATGAGATTGAGGATCTTCACTGGGACGAATTCAAAGGTATGTTTCTTGAGAAATATTTTCCTAAGGTGGTTCGTCTTAGGATAGAAAAAAAGTTCCTAGAATTGATGCAGGAGGATGATTCAGTGGCTACTTATGAAGAAAAGTTCACTCGATTGGCAAGGTATGCTCCAAACTTCTTACGAGATCTTGATAGTAAAATAAACCGTTTTTACTCAGGGTTAAAGCCAAAGTATCGAAGGGAATTAGCTTCTCGTGAGTTCAAAAGTTATGAAAAACTTGTTCGATGTGCGGAGAAGGTGGAAATGGAGTTTGCCGATGATCAGGTGTTCTATGACAAACAACAGAATAAGAGGGCTAGTTGGCAGGAAAAGGGGAAGAATTCATCAAAGAAGCAAGGAGGTAAGAAAATCAAATATCCATCCTGTGAGAAGTGTGGTAAAATGCATCCTGGAGAATGTTTATCCAAGTCTGGTAAGTGCTTTCGGTGTGGTAAGTCTGGTCATATTGCTCGTAACTGTAAGGAAGATGATCAAGCAGGCAATGAAAAGCCAACGGTAAGATGTTTTAAGTGTAATGAAATGGGTCATTATGCAAACGAGTGTCCAACGAAGAACTCAACTGGGGGAATGCAGCAAGACTACAAGCAGAAAGGGGTGGTGAAATCCTTTTCAACAACTTCAGCAGATGTTGGGCCATCGAATGAAGTGGTATCACCTCTAGGGAGCTCAGACGTTTTTGAAGATTGACTTGAGGTCGGGGTACCATCAGTTGAAAGTAAAAGAATCAGACATTCCGAAGACTGTGTTCCATACTATATATGGCCATTATGAATTTGTAGTTATGCCTTTTGGGTTAACCAATGCACCTGCTGTATTCATGGACCTTATGAATAAAATTTTCCATGAGTTCTTGGATAAGTTTGTGTTTGTGTTTTGAGATCTGGGAAGAGATTGTGTGTGCCTTGTGATTCACAATTGAAGAGAGAGTTGTTATGTGAAGCTCATAGTTCTCCGTTTTCAGTTCATCCGGGCAGTACTAAGATGTATATAGATCTGCGGGAGTATTACTGGTGGGATGGAATGAAAAGAGACATTGCTGATTTTACTGTGAAGTGTTTGACATGTCAACAGGTTAAAGCAGAGCGACAGGGATGCTTCAGCCTTTACCAGTGCCAAAGTGGAAATGGGAAAACATATCCATGGACATTGTTGTGGGATTACCGAGGACATCTTGAGGTAATAATGCAATCTGGGTTATTGTTGATCGCTTGACCAAATCTTCTCATTTCCATTCTATACGAGATACGTTTTCTCTTGATCAACTTTCCCATTTGTATCTTAAAGAGATAGTCATGTTACATGGAGTTCCTCTCTCCATTGTATCGGATCGTGATCCTAGGTTTACTTCTAACTTTTGGAAAGGCCTTCAGAAGTCGTTGGGTACTGAATTAAATTTTAGTACAGCTTTTCATCCTCAATCAGATGGGCAGTCAAAATGAAAAATTCAGACCTTGGAGGATATGCTACGAGCTTGTTCGATTGATTATCAGGGAAGTTGGGACCAACATCTTTCTTTGGTTGAGTTTTCATATAATAACAGTTTTCATTCCAGTATACAGATGGCACTATTTGAGGCATTATATGGGAAGCGGTGTCAAACTCTACCATTTTGGGATGAAGTGGGTGAAAGGAAGCTGATGGGACTAGAATTGGTAGAAGAGATGGCTGAAAAAGTTCAGTTGATTCAGAAAACACATGAGAACATCTCAGAGCAGGCAGAAGAGTAATGCGGATAACCGGAGGAAGGATCTATCTTTCGAGGTAGGTGATCATGTTTTTCTCAAGGTTTCTCCTTGGAAAAGTGTGATGAGATTTGGTAAGAAAGGAAAGATGATTCCAAGGTTTATTGGACCATACGAAATATTGGAGAGAGTTGGATCAGTTGCATACCGAGTGGCTTTACCTCCGAGTTTATCTCAGGTACATAATGTTTTTCACATTTCGTTGTTGAGAAAGTATATGCCAGATCCATCTCATGTTTTGAGCCCAGAGGTAGTTCAGCTGGAAGAGAACCTATCTTATGAAGAACAACCGGTCCAGATTCTTGACCATTGGGAGCAAGTGTTACGGAATAAGGTGATTCATCAGGTAAAGGTTTTGTGGAAAGACCATGTGATTGAAGAGGCAACGTGGGAATCTGAAAATGCTATAAGGGATAAATACCCCCACTTATTTTGATAAGTGAATAAAATTGCGAGGACGCAATTACCAAAAGGGGGGAAGGATGTAACATCCCAGGTAAATAAATAATAATGAATTTTCATAATTATTAATATTTACGAATTAAATATTAATTTATTTTAAAGGGGTTTCTATGTTCGATAGCGTACCCGATATGCAACGATGAGTTTCTTTGAAACTTTCGTAGCACACTAGTAATAAAATAATATTATTTTAAATGTTAGTTAACAAGTAGCCGTTGTACTGGCGGGAATGGATAGAAATAACTAAAATATGATTAGATATGTTTATACATTTACCCAATAAAAGATAAAGGCTTAAAATACGGAAAGAGTTCAATTTTAGGGCATATATACTCTAATTTTCACTAAAGGTTCACTTATCACCTTTTAATGGTGAAACGTCATTAAATATAGATTTGATCACTCTTATACATTCTTTTGGACCAAATAAAACTCTTATTAAAAATCGGGACATCAAATTTTACTTTGTGTAATTTTTTGGTATTTTTCCGATAAAGTTCATTTTTTAATGAATAGTGTAAAATGTTGTGTTTTAATTCAAAAACTCTTTTTAATCTAAATTATTTATATGATTAGATTATTATTTTAATTGTTTTTAAAGTGAAATTAGAAAATATTTTTACCAGTTAATCCAATGGTGGTCATTGGAATCAATTTCACTTTGAAATTGGACTTAAACTGGTGTCAATCTTTTGATACTTATTGTTTCACAAAAACACGCTATTTGTCATGACAACGGGAATTAACTATTAAATTAATTAATTTGACTTATATGTTTTAAATTTTGTAAAATGGACTTCATTTTTGAATTCGGAATATCAAATATATCTTAGGGTGAATTTTTGGTAATTTTCTGAAAAACATCAATTTTTGATGAATAGTGAAACCACTAAGTGGTAATCAAGCAAACTGATTTTTCAGTTAAATGAATGTTTACCAATAATGTGTATTGAATTTTGAAAATCCGACATACATGGTTTTCATTAATAAGTAAAATGTGGTTCAATGAGATTATAATAATTTTTTGGTGATTAGTAACTTATTAAGTTCTTAATCGCGATTAGTGGTAATTAGTGTAGTTTAAGGTATAAATAATGCTTTAATAAAATAAAATGACCTAGAAACATGTCCTAAACTCATTGGTTGTGTCATGGTCGACCAAGACAAGCCATGGGTCAACTTGGGGACCCCATGGAGACAATTTGGTTGGGAAATGACATAAATAACTTTTTATTTAATGTAAAAGTAAAAATGACACAAACATGATATGTTTTACTAAAACAATTTTTAAATGAGGTTATACAAGTCAGATTTGTGATTGTAAATAGTCATTGGAAATCTAAAAAGATTTTCAACATCATAGTATTTTTTTTATAATTTTTAGACATTAAATAAATTAAATTATATATGCCATAATAATGATGCAGCGATGACATCATTATTTGATGGTTGAAATAAAATGGAAAGATAATGTAAAATATAAAACCTACACATGGCCAAAACCAATTGGATGAGTGGATTTAGAACCCTTATCACCTTATCCACTAATTATATCAATGTGGGACCTTTTAAAACAGAAAAACATTTTAAAATAAAGTAATATTTCTTTACTTTCCAAAAGTGCCCCTCCTCTCCTCTTATAAAAGGCCCCCACCTCTACCCCATTTCACACACTTCTCAAGCCTTTGTATCGGCCAACCCCTGCCCATTTACTCTCTCCACATCCCTATCCTCATCCTAGAGGATTCCATTTGGGCAGAATCCTTTCAAAGGAAGCCTTTAGGCTCATATCAAAAGGGAGTTACACTTTTAAAGGTAATTCATTCTCTCTTGTTCATTTGTTTTATTTTGCTTCTCCAACCCTCTAAACTCTTTTTTTTACTTCTTTTGTAACCACACCAGTATCTTCAATATACTAGGATGTTGTTATAATATTTATTTGAGCTACACTCTCACACAACTACATCAAATGGTTAAAGATCATACGGTTTCCGTGGATGGAAAAATTCTGCCTCCCGAAACGATGATTGTTCAATACTCATTTAACACCTTCAAGGGTGGCCATTATGATGTCACTATTTTTATATATGATATATAATATGTTTATGTTTTCTTTAAGATTTTGTATTTTTCATTTTTTTCATACCTTTATGGTTTCCATTATGGGTAAACACGATATCTTCATTTAAGGAAGTGCGGACTACCGCCCCCTAAAAGTGATGTGATTCGTTAATGCCATATGTGGGACATGTAAAGGATGGATTTAAAGTTATTATATATGATGTTATACTGGAATTATAATATACCTCTATATCATTATTATTTATTTCCATTAAAGTATGAGATAGAAATGAAAGTAGCGTTCATGCGTACGTACGGCTTACCGTCTCCATGAACGGTGCATTTCATTTCTTATCCCCAAATGTAATGTACTATTAAAAGTACATGTATATATTGGATATATATAGTTAATGATATATCTAAATGATGAATATAATTCTGTAAATAAAATATACATACCTCTCATTTAGTTTTAATTCCATTAATATGACAAATAAATGAAAGTAGCGTTCATGCGTACGTACGGCTTACCGTCTCCATGAACGGTGCATTTCATTTCTTACCTCTAAATGATTATGTAATATTATAAATACAAGTATATGCTGGATATATATGATATATATGATATCTAAATCAGGAATGTCATTCTGGATATAAAAAACCTTTGACCACACGAACAACATGTAATTGTAAGAAGTCCACTTTCGACTTAAGAACCAAATATTGACAAAACAAACATTCTTAACATAAATGGTTAAATAATGTTTATAACATGGAAATAAGTGATATAAAATGAATAATGAACTTTAAAATGGTTCTTAATCAATTATAAATTTACTCAATTTTATTATTCAGGACGTTAAAGAACGATCGAGTCAAGTCGGACCCGAGGTAAGGGAATTTCTTAACCCAATTTCCATTCTTTGGGTTAATCTCCTAATTTCAAATTATGTCATTATATTATTATGTCGTATCTTGTATTTCTACTTTATTTATGTGTAATTATAGTGAATACACAAAATATATCTATTTCATTTTAAAAATTATCTTTGTAAGGGACTTCGTCTCATTCTCCTTTCATTGAGGCATATTTCATTTTATACACAACATTATTTTATACGGTGTATAAACCCCGTTGAATTTTACTTTTATACAAAAGGAATCTTTTTCTACGAAGCGTTTTACTAAATGACAAAAAGGAATGTTTTTTTAACGTACGCGGTGACAACGTCCTTTTCCGCCACCGTGAGTATTATTTGGTCTTTGGCTTTCTCAACAAGCCGTAATGTTTTTTAAAATAAAATAAATACCGTATACTCTTTTATGTATTTTGGTATTGAAAATGGTTTTGATAAAGGATTATATTATGTCAATATATTTATGATATATTGTGATTGAAATGTGGAAATTTTATCTTTCCTTTATATTGGTTTTATGTTTTATGATTTTATATTGGTACTTGGACATTTTAACGGGTGGTTACGTTATAAACCATATGACGGGTGGTGCCGTGAATACCAGGACGGGTGGTTACATTATAACCTCCAATGCATTGGGTATGGAAGTCGGCCGTATGGCTATTCCATTAAGTATGTATGGAAATTGGCCGTATGTCTATTCCATTAAGTGATATGTGTGGAAGTCGACCGTATGGTTATTCCACTTAAGTATGTTTATGTCCCAAGTTACCTTTATATATTCTATGTGTTCTTTATATGGATTTTATGGTAATCCTAGGGTTACAAAAAGGTAAGTAATGATACTTTATTCAGTGAAGTTTTTTTTACTACTTCATGAAGGTGAAGGTATTACTTTGATATAGTATACATGGTTTACTTGATGTTTGAAAAACTAACAGTTTTCATTCTTTTTGTATCCCTTACTGAGATTTTTATGCTCACCCCATGTTTTTCGAAATGTTTTTCACAGGACTTCATGTGGAATAAGGTCAAGGATGGGATCAAGGGAATTTCATGCTATCTAAAACATGGAATCTAGACATATTTCTTTTTAAGAGTTTTTATTTTATGGAGACTTAGTAGAAGTGTCTACTTTGTAATCTTTTAAGATGTAATAGTTATGTTCTAATTCTCTAAAACTCTAAACCTGAAAAGATCCTCAATGTGGATTATTCATTTAATTCAATATTAAGTAAGGTTTAAGGCTGGGGCCTTATAATATTTTTGAATTCCCTTTATTACTCATTTATTCCTTCTATGTCATCATTATATTTTGATCCCAATGAACTGTGGCTGCAAATATTATTTTTATTCTCTATTACAAATTTATATAGAATCTCCCTAGACAAATACTGGAGATAAGTAAAATATGATTTTCATCTTGAGAGATTTATGCACCTAGAAAATATTTCATCTCTCTATGATATTATATTTAAAATAACTTCTTAATAAAAAATGAAAAATCGCCACATATTATTACATTATTTTTAGTAATTACAATATCATAAAAAATAAAATAAATAAGTGATATTATTTTTTGACAATATTAATTTAGAGTTAATGTCGACAAATTCTTTTTATAAATTCAAATTATAAAAGGAGTCTATTATAAAATGTCTAGATCTTTGGGAAATTTTCAACCCATTAAATGGGTACATTAATCGTGAAACATACCTCCTACCTTCCCTAAAAATTAATCGCTAACGATTCCAAATAGTGTCCTCTTATTCTAATTCACCATTTTCGAATGAAAACATTATATCTATATGGTATATCATGTATTTATTTTCTGCTATAATATAGTAGGAAATTACTTTAGATTCTAGTACTTCCACTGGTGAAATTGTATTATCAAATCTAATCCTTTCTTATTAATAATCCTTATTACTGAAACTTTTCACATTGTTTCTAACACAATACCTATTTTTATTTATATTTTTTAGAACACCAACATTATTCGAAAACATTATTATTATTATATGAATATAGAACCAATTTTAAACTCATTATTCTTTATCATTTATAATTATTCGTTCAAATCATTTAGAAAATATTGGTGATCTAAATATTCCTCATCATTTACCAGTTCATCCAATAAAAATATTATAGTATGTGATGTTTTATGGATATTTCATGTTGTTCAATCTTCAAACCCTCAATAAAAAAGGCAATTTTGGAAAACAACCATAATTATCTTCATTTAATAAGATCATTGCGATTGTTTTTCATCATTACAATAGAATAAAGCAACATCTTCATCCTTCTATTTAATAGATCATTAAACCATTTTTAGAATTTCCACCCATTTTTAACTAAAAATAACAACATCATTAAATCTATAATATGATTCATCATATATTTTTTATCTCTATATATGTTTCATAACCTTCATATCAGTATTGTAATTATTCATTGTTATCAGGTTTTTTACACACATATACCCATCATTTTATAAAATTTCCAAGAAATGTCCCACGGAAAACATTTTATTCAAACATATCATGATATTACCCATCCAAATTTATTGAATAAGGGTTTCCAAACTACCTAATATTCCTTAAAAATAAAGAATATTTCTAATAAATATTATATATAGATATGTTTGAATTTTTCCATCACAATTTATTATTTTGAAATATCAGATCGATAGCATTTATCAAATAATTTTGGGAGGTATTATTCTTTATCCAAATAGTTCATTCCATATCCAAAAATGTAATTTCATTTAATTAAGAACATTATTTTTGTGTATATAGTGTACATAATTTATGGTTAATACCATACCTCTCAATATTTTAATCAAATTTAACACGTGTGTATTCAGGAATATTATTAATCTATAGCTTATTCAATGAAAACACACACGCATTTTTGGTAGTTCTTTTGAAATTAATAAACATTATTACTTTAAAGATTTTAATATTCTTATATAATTAATATGAGTGAATTAATCAACAAATGGAAAAAAATACATATCACTATTGACTGATTACATACTAAAGGGCCCAAAAAATGTATGAATGGGTAATATCCAATAAATTAGTTGATTTAATATTCACTAAAATTTTTGGAGAATTAAAAATAATCCTCTTTTAGAATTTTGAACAAATGAAATTCCTCTTAATTTTTATTTTATGAAAAAAGTAATCATTTTATATGAGAATAATAGTACTGATTTCTTTTTTCCAGGAGAAAATATCCTCTGACACAAATAACAATTTTCTTTTACATTAATATTTTCTGTTAATTTATATGATCCCCAAAAGGATATATTTTTCTCCTTGTTAAATTAACTCTAAAAATAATGAATAATTATCACAATTTATTAAATATCCATCTATATAAAATATCACTTCACATCCTTCATAACATCAAAAAGAAACACAACCAAAATTATGTTTTCGGCCTTTTGAGAATTAATTGTTTTAGTGTTATAGTTAATCATTCACAATTACAACTAATCCAAAATCATTTATTTTTTATGAACCAATATATCTAATAGTAATTGACCCTTATTTAAACATTTCAACATCATTCAGGAGATACAAATACTCTATAATGTTAGTGAAACATATTCTTTCCAAAAAAGATGGATTATCCACTTCTAATAAATTATATTTTACCTTTCTAAATATGGTTATTTTGAATCTAGTTCTATTGTTATTTTATCAATTTTTATTATTGTAACTTATATTTTTGTATTCTGGTGTAAGGATGAGGCTATCACGACCCAACATCTTCAAGATGATGTAAGGGATAACAAGATATTGAGACCTTCTTTAGATGTGATGAACGAGATATAATGTCCCCCTAGTCCAACCTCCAATAGGACCCAAAGTGGATAACATCATCAACAGTATAGAAATATCACCCAAAATTGGATGAAATACCCCTTTATAGTAACTAATATCATGGGAAATGATGGATCAACCTCAAACAACTCCAAGATAGATTTATATAATGAAACCAAAATCCATCCCACATGCACATATTATGTAGAACTACTAGAAATAAAAATTATGCTCTAAGGTAAGTACCAATATAAAATGAATTAGTGGCACACCAATCATCCCCAACATCATATCTAGTAAAGTCCACTAGGGTCCGTGTAATATAAATGAAACCAGAATATAATTTTATATATGTAGGGTGAGCATACAAGTATACTCAGTATGGTGAAAACAATTCATGCATGCACATTTGGGGGAATAATAATAATTCCTTCATGAAAAAACAAAAAAAACTCAAAATCACGTAAAAAGGTATGTAATCCATCCAAACCCGACCAAGGCATGACCATTAAATAATTCAAGTCATGTAAATTAATGTTGTAAGAATATCGATATTTGGGTATGCCGCACCACTTCCCACTGGTTAAATACTCATCCCTAACAGTGAACTTCCTGAGGCTACCATGATCTTCCACAAGCACCACTGCCACAAATCTAGGCCATAAAAACCTCACAAGTGTCCTGAAAATTCATTGGCATTTTCATGAAGAAACCTAGGAATCAATCCACCTCTCACACAAACAATACAATATTTCCAGTATTAAAACACAACCCATTATAGCCTCCCTGAAGAGTATTGTGTGATCAATTCCTATAAGAGGGAGCATGTAAATGTTATTAACCATCCATTCATCCTCCCACTGAGATGTTGAGATATACATCGTCACCCTTTAAAATGGGTATATTTGGCACTTAGTTCTCCACACAACTGGGGTACCAATAAAAAATAGAAGGAACTGAATGTAATTATATTTACGTAAAAATTATTCATCTAATACTATGGGATTCCAAACAAACATCCATCCAAATAAAAACCTCCATTGTTGCTACCCTACATTCACGTACCACCACGAACGATGGTAATTAGAACAAAACTTTATTATAAGCCTGAACTCAAAACATAACTCCATAAAAATCATTTAACCAATTATCATCCTTCATTATCAAATCATTTAATTATTTTTTCCATCCTTATACAAAAAACTAGAAAATGCAGGACACACTATAAGGTGAATCAACCATAGTAGCTATTTCCATGTAAAACAATGAATGAAACTACCAGAAACCTTCTTTTAATGTTATCCCCCTAATTAATCATCTCACAACCTAACCCTAAAGCACTATTTCACAACAACTCCACACTCAGAACACTGATAATCATGAAGTCATAGAACAACCCAGTCCTGCAGCCCTGCCGCCCAACCACTACTGAGCTGCATCACCACTACAAAACAAGTCCATCCATTCCACAATAAATAAATCTCTCAACATGAGAGAGCATCACACCACCTATATCTACCCTTTTTCACAAGGGTTGTTATCCTCAAGCATCCATTTATTTAAACACATATATGTGATCAATCAGATTTATTTTCACAACAATTATATAAAAGGAAACAATAATAGTTATAAAGCATCACACATGCGTTGGAAAAGACCACCAAAAACCATGATTTTCAAAGGCCACATGGCCACAAAAATCACAACATAGAAAATGATAACCAACAAAACAAGTGATCAATTCCAATCCACTCTAATCCTATTATTATTTCCATATTTCATCATTAGAATTTATCATTGTTAAATGTTAGATTTAGTAGTATTTCTTGAATCAACCGTACAATGTCCACCCTACGTGCTACAAAAATAAAGAGAGAAGAATGAAATACCTACCTAGAACAACTGGTGATAAAAACTCTTTGTTGCGCCACAACAGAGGGGTTGAATGATCAAGAGACCTCAATGAAAACTAAAGAGGGTGCTACAACACATGATCGTGGCTTTTCTAGAATGAAAATTTCTCTTCACACCAAGAGAAAAAAAGGGAGGTCCTCATCTTTAGAAAAATCTAACTCTTATGTCAATGGATGGAATTGGTTCCAATGGACTTTAAAGTTGTATTGTGTCCAAGACCATGTAGTTTGAATATTTCAAAATCCCCATAGCGTTAGGATATTAAAGATATAATTAATCTCCCTTAAAGTGCATTTATTAATTTCCAATAAAGTCATTAAACATGATTTATGTCAAATAAGATGAAAAAGGTGAGAAAATGGAAAAATGGGAAAAATGGAAACGAGTCACAGATGGATGAGTGGAAAATAGCAAGCCACATAAAGTGAGCCACCAACAATGGGAAACCAATGCTGTGCCACCAATGATGATCCACCAAATGACCGACCGATGCATGAAACACCAACTCCCTGACTCACCAACTTCATGAATCACTGACACCCTGACTCACTGATGCCCAGACTCACTGACGCCCTAAATCACCAATACCCTGACTCACCGGCACCCTTACTCACAGATTCCCTAATTCAATAACACTCTATCTCTCCAAGACATGACTCATCGACACCCAGAGTCACCAACACCAGGAATCATAGATTCCCTCACTTGGTGACACCCTCAATCACCGACACCTTGAATCACCAATACCCTAACACACCAACTCCCTGAATCTTTGACTCCTTGACTCATGGATAACCGGACTCACTGATGCCCTGACTCACTAAGGCCTTGAATCACCGACACCATGACTCACCATCTCCCTAACTCACTATTTCCCTAACTCATCGATGCCCTATCTCATCGACACTTTGAATAACTGATTTCCTAACTTACCAACTCTCTAACTCATCAACACTATGACACACTGACACCATAACTCACCAATACTCATACTCACCAATTCCCTCGAACAACCAACACCATCGACATGCCATGTAAAAAAATAAAAAAATTGAAAACACTTTAAATGAGATATGATTGCCTCTCATAACACCCTAGACACTTGATTTTGACAATGTAAATGACCAAGAAGGTTTATGAAATTACATTACATACCTCTAAATCTATTCTTTCCCTCCAGAATATAATATAAAATCTTAAAGAAAGAGGGCTTGAATTACCACCCCATATGATACCTCTAAAGGATAAAACACCTCTTTGGTGTTAAACCTAAATATACAAGAACACATCTACCAAGAATTTAGAACCCAAAAACCACTTGATATTCAACTGAAGAACCGAATTTCACACCACCCGAACATATAATTATAGTAATACCTTCCATCATATCATCATAATATCTGATTTGGGCAGAACTAACTCATATGTATGGGTTTAATCACATCGTCATTAATGGGTCATGATTAGGGATCAATTCCTCCACTCCACATATGTCAGGACTTTATTGTACGTCAAATATCAAGGAAACAACTCATCTCATAGAAAACAAGTTTCAAGAATTTCATCACAAAGTAAAAAACGTGAGAAAAACTCAAAACAAATCCTGGTAAAAGGCACACATCTACATCTATCTCTCCTATTTACTCTCCTACAGGCCACCATGCCTCTACAACACATGAAGCAAGGGAATGGCCTTTCAACAAAACACCTTCTTGTGATGATCCCAGCTCTCCACTAGTCTCTCCACAAACATCCCTTTGACCTCAATATCCAACTCTCCTAAATCAATGAAATGGGTTTCATCATGAGGATAATAATGAATTTGAGATACATGAAAGACGTCGTGGACCCATACCAACTATGGTGGAAATGTGAACTAATATTCCACCTCACCAACTCATCCCAAAACCTCGTAGGGTCTGATTAACTAGGGAGAAATATTTCTCCCACTATAAATCCTTCTCTTCCCACATCAAGTGGAAATCATTAATAATACGTTTTCAAAACACGAAACTCCAAATCCATTCTCTTATAGTCGGTATATGACATCTTCCTGTCTATTGTGGCCTTTTTCCTCTAGTAGACAAGTAATACCCTCCCTATGATACGGTACACCACGTCTGCACCAAGAATAAATGTTTCCCCAACATCCGTCTAGAACAATGGTGAATGTCTCGACATACCATATTGATATCCTAATTGAGCCATAACAATGTAATAGTGATAGATATTATTTTAAGCAATCTTTACAAAGGGAAATTGTCACACCAAAGACCCAAAAATGTCAAAAACACATGCCTGTGTCATGTCCTATAATGTATGGATAGTCCTCTCCTCTTTTCCATAAATATGAGGGTGGAATGTTGTGATAATGAATAACTAGATGCCAACAGTATGAACTAATCCCCTCATGACTCAAAACGTGAAATGTATATCCCAATCTGAGATGGTGGACTTTTAAAATCTATGTAGCCGTACCACATCATCCATATACCATCCTATAAAGAAATACATTGTTCTTGACTCTGTGCTTGCTATCATGTGGGCCGATTTTGTTAACAGATACACAATTACCCAAATAGATTTACATCCTCCTTTGCCCTGGGTAACCCTATGATGAAATCCACCGATATTTCATCCCACTTCCATTTAGGGACATTTAGGGGCTACAAAAGACCACCAGGAACTCGGTGCATAATATTCACTTACGGGAACACTAATATCTTTTCAACAAACTCCACATATTCATGCTTTATCCCTATCAAACAAAACTATTCTCTGAAGACCTCATACATCATGGAATTTCTCAGCTGCACTGCTTGGGGTGATCTATGAATCTCATATAGAACTTCCACTTGTATTTCTATATAAGCAAACAGATTTTTACGAAATAAAATAAGATTCTGACCATCCTCCAACCATTCCCTCTTTACATCACCAAAGAAAATGAGATAATGCATTACCTCCTCCTCCCAGTCTCCCCACTAATACTCATCCACCTTTTTCATTATAGAAGACTCCACTATCATCAGAAACAGGTATCCTCTACCACTTTCCATTACCACATCTATGTGACAGGAATCCATCTCCTCCATCACCCAACAAATTTCTATAGATTCCCAAACCAATTACTTCTACTACATCTTTATAAAATCATCGACTATAAAAATTACCTTTATTGAGGTGAAAGAGATCTAAAAATTTTAATCCTGAAGAAACTCCATCCACCTCTACTTCTACAAGATCATTTCTCTCTGGGAAAAGATATACCTCAAGATCTTATAATCCGTGAAGACTACAAAGTTCTCCCCAATGAGGTAATATTTCTAGAAAATTAGGGAGAACATGACTTATTCTAGTTCTTTATAATTGGTGGCATAGTTATTTTCATGGGGATGTAAAATCGTAGACCCATAAGGGATCAATCATTGTCACTCCATCAACACACACCCCAATCCTAGATGGGAAGCATCAAAAAACACCTCTAACATCACCCCTTCCACTGGCATCCTAAGCATTGGATCACAAAACAAAATCTCCTTCAAATAGATTAATGTTTCCTAGAACCACTCACCCCACAAAAATAATTATCCATTTTTGGTCATTATAATAAAAAGAGTTGATACCCGACCGAAATTAGGTACGAAACATTGGCAGTAGCCTCCTAGACAAGAAAACTATGACCTTCTGCCACATTATGGGTTGATTCCCTAGAAATGACTACCTAAAACATTGATGTGTCAACTGTTACACCCTTCTAAGACACACATGACAATTGATGTGGATCTGTCGTGCCCAAAACATTCACTTGGACAACATTCTGTAGATATGGCGGTGCCAAAGGACCTCTATGTTATTCCTGAGGATCTAGATAAGCTTCCCCTCTGACTTCATGTATATTAGGATTTCAACAAAGAATATAATTATGAAATAGTCTAGAAACTCATGATTTACGGTGTTCATAATCCCCATAAACATGGCTGGTTTGTTTGTAATACCGAATGACATAACAATGTACTCAAAGTTCCCATAACTACACCTAAAATCAGTATTTGGGAGGTCACCCTCTTCCACCATCAACTAGTGATAAAAATACCACATATCGATCATGGGAAATAAACTCCCTTCCATATTCTATTTTAAATGATCATCTATCCTTGAGAGAGGTTAATATTTCTTGAATGTTACCTGATACAGTCTCCGGTAGTCTATGCACATCCTCATACCACTGAATGCAATATTCGAAAACAATACTATAGCACCGCACAATGACACGCTAGTTCAGGTGAAACCCTTCTTAATCAGGTCATCATTTTGGATTAACAACTCCAAAAACATATAAAGAGACATCTAATAAGGATCCATCGAGATCTTATGAGCACCAGGCAATATTTCAATCCCAAACTCAACGACACATTGAGGTGGTAATGTTATAACCACCTCAGGTAATACATAAAATACTCAATGAAAATCCAATAACCTCCACCATATCATCATCCATAAATAGCATCTATATCTTGACTAAAATGTAAATAAGAGGCTCCAGATGCTAGCTTCCCACTCGATATATCTTATTTCCAATGAAATCTACACGCCGACCTTTTAGGTCTAAAAACATGAATCTTCTCTTGAAGTAGTTGATAATAACATGCACTAAAAACGACCAATAAATTCCATGGATGACATCATAATGATGAATCTAAAGTAGAAAGAAATTACCATTGGAATTATGTGGCCCCAACATCAGTCTATATCCCCAGAAAACAACAAACAAGCTCATCTAACCTCCAAATAGTGTACTCAATACCAGGGGAATGGAAAACATCTCTATGTATAACACAATGGAAAGGGCTTTATTGGGTGCAAAAAATGAGTGAAAATATTATGAATCAAACATGGATAATGAAACCTACTAAGCAATTGACTATACCTCGAACAATCTCTAAAAATGCTAGAAATTGTACCTCTATAATGTCAAACTAACCCCGCCTAGATCCTCTGCCCCTTGGTTGCCATAAATCTCCCCAACCACACCTTGGTAAACATTCCTAAGGATAAACTTGAGGTCAACCTCCTCCTGTAATTTCCACACATATTATATTGGGGTAATGTTGTCCCTACTGCTGGAATGACCTGGCTGGAAAATGCTACTAAAGCAGGTCCAGAACCATCCCACCTCCCCCATAATGATCTCATGCTAGGCACTGAAACTGATGGTTCTTGTGGCCCCCAAAATCAAAACACCACGGCCTCAAACCCATGGGAAATGGTTGAGGACCATAATTTTAGAACTGAAACATCGAGGGTCGACTCCCCACTAGTTGAAACCTAGATGGCCCTGACGCTAGAGAATTGCTTCTGATGGCCTTCCTCTTTAAAAAAACTCATCTAACATCCCTCTCACGGTAGACCACCTAATGAGTGAATACTTTATACTACCTCATACTTCTTATGATCATCTATATATGTTGGTAAGGTGATGGTACTAAATGAATACTGAAGTGAATGACAGAGTGACTCCTCAAAACACCTAGCCAGAGACTCCTCATCTTAAAAGAGATCTAGTGAAAAATGTTGGGGATCCTTGAACATGATCCCTAATTCCGTCATTGCCATACTCCCCTACTGGAGGGAGAGTAGCCCCTGTCTCTTCTTAGATTCCACCATGGAAGAAAAGAATTCAACCTGAAACTCCTTCTCAATGTCATCCCATGAAACAATAGTCTTCTTTCTCTACCCAAGTTAAATATTCCACCATGGATGTGCTAGTCCCCTCGTATGGCCCACCACAAATAGAAACCAGTACCCTATCAGATCATATATCAAGAGGAATGTGATAACCTGCACATCGAGCCAACTCCTTATCTCCATGTATAAGAAACTTCACACCTACTTTCCCAATGTCTGTTACTGGAATGCACGAAGCTTCTTCTGCCACTGATCACCCTTAACCGCTGGGTTGACCCTCCCCTAGTCCACCATCTCAGCCTGCTGACCCTCCACATCTCATACAAAACATAGGAGACGTCCAAAATCCATACGTGAAAGGATAATAAGGAACTCCTAATCCTGGGAAATATGGAATTTTCTCTCAAAATTCATTTTAACAATTTATATATTTTAATTTCCCTAAAATTCCAAAAATAATCAACAAAAAACTTCATCACGAAGCATGTACCTTTCATTGGGTCTATACCCCTCAAACAGTTTAGCCTCACATGGTCGTTCGGTAATCTCGTTGCCATTGCATCGTATCATAGGGTCCTGAAATCCCATGTCCAACATGGTATTCTTAGGACTTTGTCATGAACTAAGATTACCTGAAAATATTTCCATACCAACCCCTGCAATCGTCACTATTCCAAACTCCAAACTCATTCCTACCATTCAACCATAACCTATGATACCATTCTGTAATGACCTGACTACATCATGATGTGTGAACGGATATCAAGATGTCGAGAGCTTATTTCTTCAATATGAAGTTTTGATAATGACACACTAATTATCGCCTCCAATAGGCCATGGGCTGGTGACCAGCACCAAGGGTATAGAAATCTCAAAAATATTGAGATGCTTTTTCCTTTTTATAGCAACCAAGATCAAAATATAAGACATATCAACCTAAAAAAACTCCATGTCATATATATATATATATATATAAACCCAAATCAATCCCACATGCATGATTAATGTAATATTACTAGAGATATAAAGAAAACTACTACTTATGTATCTATATAAAACTATGAAGTTTAAAAAAAACCACCCCCAATGTTCGATCTAGCAAGGTCTAGGACGGTCCATATAATCTCCTTGGAAACATGAAGATAGTTTTATATATGTTGGGTGAGCATACATGTATACTCATAAGGTAACTCCCAAAGATTCATGCGATCTAGTGGATGAAGCATTCTAATTATTTTTTTTGAAAACAATAGAAACTAAAAATCACCTCATAAGGTATACTATCCACCCAAATCTCACCAAGGAATGCTCACAAAATAACTAATGTCACGTAAACTGAATTATTAAGCACATTGATATTTGAGTACCCCACACTGTATCCCATTGGTTAACTGCTCATCCTTTACGGTGAACGTCTTGACACTACCAGCTTTTCATCAATCCGCACTGTCAAAACCACCAAACATACACCTGATCTACACACCCCATTACATCCTACCAATAGAAACCTGGGCCACAACCACCACACATCCCTCCAGAAAACACCTGGGCCTCATCCCAATGATTTATGGGAAACAAACCACCTCTCACACAACCAATACCATAAGTATGGTATTAAAACCCATTCCATTACAACATACCCAAAGTGACATGGTAGATCAATTCATAAAAGAGAGAGAGGGGTAAATTTTGTAACCATCCATCCATCCTCCCACCAAGAGGTTTGGAAAGACACCCTCCCCCATAATAATGGGGGTGTTTGGCACATAGTTCTCAAAATGAGTGGTGTGCATATCGAAATCATAAGGAACTAAATTGTTATATATATAGGTAAAAAACACCCCACCCATCAAATGGGATTCCAAACATACATTCAACACACTCAAAATAACATTATCTTCCACCCCTATAATTAGGTACCACCATGGATGATGGTTACATGAAATCCACTTCACTACAAGATTAAGCTAAAAACATACCCCCAACCAATTCATTTAACCAACTATTATCCTCCATTATCAAATCATTAATTCATTTATTTCTATACCTATCTAGGATACAATGAAGCATTAAAAACGTTATAATGTGAAGCAACCATACACACCAATGCCAGGTCAAACAATGAATGATGCTTCCAACAAACTTCTTCATAGTTTTTCTACCCAATTCATCCTCTCCCAACCCAACCCAATAGCCCAGTGGTACAAAAACACCATTCCAAGCACACCCATAAACATGAAAACATGGAAAAACTTAATCCTGGAGCTTCGCTACCCAACCACTTCCTAGATAGATTCCAACTAAATAACAAGTACATCTATTCCACAATAAATCAATCGATCAACCTAGGATAATGTCACAAATCTTGTACCACCGCATGCACACAATGGTTCTCATCATTGGGAATCTATTTATTGAACCAATTTTATATAATTTTTAGCTTTATATTTTCATTAATTATCAAAATTGAAACAAAAATTTTTATAAAGCATCACCCATGTGTAGGAAAGTAGAACCAATGACCATGATTTTCAATGGCCACAAGGCCATAATAGAACACATAATAAAAAAAGATAACAAATAAAACAAGAAATATACACCACCCACTCCCATCACATTATTACGTCCTTATTTCATCAATAGAATTTATCATTGTTAAAAGATGGATTCAGTAATTTTTCATGAATGGACCATACTACTCCCATCCAGAATGTTACCCAATTAAAGAGAGATGATTAAAATCACTACCTGGAACAATAGGAGAACAAAACACCTCCTTACACCAAAATTGAGGGGTTTCATGAGCAGGAGACTCTAAGTAAAACTGATGTGGGGGCTACAACACAAGCACACAAATATTATGGGACAAATGTTTCTCCATGAACCAAGGGAAAAACAAAGAGAGTACCTCATCCTTAGAAAAATCTAGTGCTATATCAATCTATGGAAATGGTTCCATATGACATTAATGTCAGATCATGGTCAAGACCATGTGGTTCGCCTATTTCAATGTCCCTAGAAAACAATGATATTAAAGAAGTAAATAATAACCTAGAAAATGCATTTAAAACATCCAAAACAATTTTTAACAAGATTTATTGAAAATAAAATCTTAGAGGGGTGAAACAGAAAAAAATAGAAATGGGTCACCGATGGGCGAGTCACTGACAACAAGCTACCGATAGTGTGCCACTAATAGTGTGTCGTCGCTATTGAGATATTGATGACCATCCACCAATGCTGATCCACCAATGATGAGCCACTAACATTACCAACCGACGCATGATGCACTGACACCTTGACTCAATAACTCCCTGACTCACTGATGCCTTGAATCACTAACAGCGTGACTCGCTGACGACCTCTCACACCAACATCTTGACTCACCAATTCTCTGGGTCACTGATTCCCTAACAAACCAATTCACATGACCTACTGGTGCCTTCGACATACAGACATAAAAATTGTAATTTTTTTGAACACTTGTAATGAACTACAATATCCTCTCAGAACACCCTAAACACTAGATTTTGAAAAAATAATGGACCACAGAGGTTAGGTTTTTTATAGAAACATTATTTTTCATGGTAACCATTATGATCACAACCTAAAAATATTTATAGAAAAAAATTAACACCATTCTTTATTTTTCTGTCCATAATTTTCAATTTATTTTTTAACATTAATAATTTTCAAGGGTTGCCACACCCTCAAAAATTTCCTCTCAAGTATCGTATTGTTTTATTATATTGTTAATAAACTCAAAAAATATTTTACAAATATAATATGCCTCTATAGTATGAAAAAAAATCTATAGAAAAAATTATTTTAGATTTGAACAGTATGTTGTCGAATTGTTGGTACTTTTCCTTTTCCAATATCTGATTAAAAAATCATGGATTATATTATGAACATAATTTCTTGTGAATTTCAGAAATATTTTTCATTAATATAATATTCTTATATTATTCGGGACCCCATATTTTTAATAACATTTTATTCTTTGATTTTTTCATTTCCAGAAACATTTATTTAACTTTTTTTGAATTTTTTTCACCATTACATGGATATTTTTTTTAGTCTTCTTGTGAATTGTTTTTATTTGAACATTATCAAATTTTTAAATTAGAATTAATATAGAGAGATCTTCAAATTTTAAATTATTAATCATTTTTAAAGGATATCTATTGAATATTGCGTTAAAATTTCTTATTATCCATCACTCAATCTTCAATAATGATGTTATCATTTTCATATTATAATTAATCTTTTTACATCTAAAATCTCCATGAAGAACATTTATTTTCCTATAGTATATATGTTTTTTTTATTTTTTATTGATTTATTATCTTTCATAATTCTCTTGAACTCCTTCCCCAATTTATATATCTTTGAGAGACACTATTTCAACTCCCACTTTAGGATAAATTCAACCTAGACCACTTCCACTTCTCTTACAAAATTATTATATTAATAATTAGTGATTTTTGTATGATTCACAATAGTAATGTTCACTTTTTCCTAAATTTAGTCACCAAAATTCAGATTTTCATCTAAATATTTCAGACTTAGACATACATTGGAAGTTAAATTTCTTTGTTAGTATTTATAGATTTTATTACAGATCTATTTGGATAAAATCATTGAACTATTTTATTTCATCTTAGAGAAAAATAAAATATTTTTTTCTACTGCATCACATTCTTATTCAAAATTTCATTTTTTAAAATTTTCTATAAAGTTAACAATATATATAGTTACAAAATATTTTAATAGAAACATTCCCTTTTACCACACATTCCTTATTTTAAAAGTTATTCAGATATATAGATTCATTTTATTAAAATTAATATCCATATAATATTCTGAATTTCAGAAAACTATGTCCTCATTATTAACCATCTTTTCATACTTCACATTTATCGGTTCCGTAAAAAAATATTTTTTATCCATAATATACTTCATTATAACATTATCTTTTGCCTTCATTTTAACAGTTAAATTTTTTTAGAATAAATATGGTTAATTTATTCCTGGATATTTATCATACAATGATATAACTTTTTCTTATAATTTTCATATAGGATGTGTAACATCTTTCATAAAATATCAGAATTTTATAAATTCTCATCAAATCCTTAGATTGTGCAAATATTCTCATTTAACCCAATAAATAAAGATTCTACAATGCCTTTATAATTTATCTATAGGTAATAATATATTAATATCTAAATATCCATATATTCCCTATTTCTATTGGTATGATAATCATTTATTTTATTAATATTTTTCAATTTCTATTTTTAAATTTTTATTCCATTAAATTTTATATATTCAATATCACAATATGTGTAAAATAAATCATTTTGAGAACATCAATTATTATCATGATACGTTTTTTCCCTCTGTAATCAAAACAACTTCAGTATGGGTAATAAATCAATGAGATTAAATTTCCATAATATTATAGTAATCAAATAATATGAAAGGAAGCATCACATCCTTCCATATATGAAACACATTCCAATAAAATATAGAAATCCCATGATTATTCCATGAATTATATTTATTTATTTTTTAATTATTTAATTCAATGAAAAACTATTCAACCAGATAGAAACTAAAATACACTATTCACTACAACATTAATAGCCTTTTTGGTGGTTTTTAGCAGTGGTTTACTAAACCGCCGCTAATGTTTTTATTAATTATTTAGCAGTAGTTTTTAATACACCTCCACTAATTTGTTTTACAATCCCGGCACTCCCCCCCCCCTCTAGCGATACCCCCCATCCCCCCCCCTCGACCCCCACGATACTCGCACCCCTCCAGTGACCCCCGAATCTCAAGCCCCTTACTACCTCTGTGATTCCTCCAATGTTCATCTTAGGTAGTATTTTCTCCTCATATTTTGACTTATTCTTATATTTTCATTTATCCTTTTATACCCCCCCCCTTGAGTTTCCTATTCCATAGATGAATCCAAACCCAATCATGGGTTTCTACTGTTTAGTTTATTCATCCTAGGCTTTGCAGGGTTTGATTGTGGACCATTTCCCAATAATTGTTCTCGATGTATATATTCACACATCTAATTGGGAATATGTGCGTTTGGAAAATGGTAACATATATATATAGGTTTATATATGTCTATTATTGAAGTGTCAATTTGAATGTGAAATCTATAGTGTGAAAAGTGATTTTCTAAATGTTCGATTTTGATTTCTAAAAATTTGTGAACCAATTCAAAAATTCTAATGGGTTTATAAAAATAACATTAACTCTAATGGAAGCCCATAATGTTGTGTATGTGTTGGACCTAGTATTGATATGAATAACATATTGTAATGCTTCTAATAAAAGGTGATTTTTATTTGTAGTACAAGGAGATGGTGTGTTATTGAATGATTTCATTGTAATGTTGTGTCATCAATTTTTTTAATTCCAAACCTCCCATATGTATTTTAGTTATGGGCATGGAACATGTGAATATTTGATACCTTGGTGGAAAGGCGAAGTCTAGTATCTAGGCTAGTCGGTAGGGCCTTAGTAGATTTCACTTGACGGATTATGATGTGACACATACTTAACAAATTGAAATTTATTTTACCATTGTACCTTGGGTGCATCCCCTCTAATGAGTTGCGACGGAAATAGATTCCTATATGTTTGATAAATGGGATTTGATGTACCCAGAACCCAAATAACCTATCTATATATTTCTTTCTCAAAGATCTATCTCTCATTTTATTTTATTTTTATAATACTATATTTGCAAGATATTTTTCTTAATTCCCATTTTATGTCTAAAATAACAGGTAGCTTGTTCTAATTTCCTTAATTTTGTACCAACTCATGATATGATTTATAATATTTAATTTTCCATTAAAATTATTATTTCATTTTATTATATTATTATGAATGGATTTTTTAAATTATTTTTTTCTATGTAAACGGTTTTTAAAATTGAATGGGGAAAATAGTATTTAAGAATCATCGTCTTGGTAGTTGTTCTAGAGGATAATGAAAAACCCTATATTTTTAAATTTAATTTTTTAAAATAGAATGAAATTATATTCTCTTCAAATGTATTTAATAAATAGTGGTTTCCCTATCAAGATCCCTACCATGAATTTTTATGTAGTGCATATATCTCTATAATTTTCTAGTTTCATTTTTAAGAATATCTTTTATTCTCAACTAAGGTGTTTTTTATTTGATTTGGTTGGGTGGTGACACTTATAGTCATCATATGGTAGTTATGTTTTCAGTTTATTTTTATATTATATAATTTTAATTGTATTCGCCACTTCGGCTTTTACTACTTTCAACACACTGAGGATAGTTATAGTAGATAGTGGGAGAAGGCCATGAGAAGGGAATGTTTTCCATACATTGGAGGGAGTTATAGGGGATTATGAGTTTTTAGTTCATATTGATATTTATTACATTTACTAGTATTGATAGTAGGTCACTATTTATATATTTTTCTTTGGCGTGGATGTATGATGTATAAAAGTGTCATGTTGAAATTTTATTTTTTACACTAATTATTTCCATAATTATTTATTGGCTGAAATAATTATTAGGTTGTATTTCATTATTTTATTAGCACTTGTTGCATCCCATGTGGATTGGGAACATCTTTTCGGTCTTATCATGGGTCAGACAAGGAATCTGAAGGAGGGAAAACCTAGGTTTGTTCAGGAAAAAATGTGGTCAAAATATTATTTAGGATTATAACACCACAATATCCTTAGATCTCTCATAATTTTTCCTTGTTATTTAGTATTTTTGGTAGATAAAAATAAAATCATCAGGGATTACTCTGTTTTTCATCGGTTGGTGCCTACTAACCACCACTCATTACCAAATCCATCTTACGAGGGGATGTTGGGATTTTGATTTTGAGGTTTTCTTTTGGGATGATGTGAGAGTTTAGCTAGTGGTACATTGTGAGGTCACATAGATTGTTAACTCTCATGAAGCTTGCCTACATGGTTCTATGTTAATCGTGATCATGGTTGCATGGATAAGACATAGTGCACCTATACATGTACCCAATTAATGTATGGTCAACTGTACCTTTATGGGTGGTCTATGTTGTGTGTTTTTGGTCAATTGATCATAAAATAATGTTTGATAATTTTTTTCATTTTAAATTTGTTCTCACATAATATTTGATGATTTTAAAAATGAAAGTTTGTGTTTCAAAATTGTTTTATGTGGTTATAAATCAATTTTAAAATTTAAAAAGGGTTTTTTAATATGGGTAAACATTTTACCGATGTATTTTAATGATATTTTTACTAAAACCTCATTTTAGTGGTATGAAAACTCAGATTTTATTCATACATTTGGTTCAGATTTCATTCTGACATAACTAATATAAGGTGCATTTAATGATATATTATTTTAATTTGGTGATTTTTCTAACATATGAAAATTTATTCTATATCATTCTGCCAACATCCATTCTTCAAGCTCCACCACTGACACTTTTGCATTACCCCAACATCTATTTCTCATCCTCCATGAATCCTCTATTTTTATCCTTTATCACACGTGAATATCTTCAAAAAAATAATATTCCATTATTTAATTCACCCCATTCTTATATATTTTTATGTAACTATTCATACATGAAATCTGTGATCTACATTGAAACTCTATAACATGCCTCTAAGGCATGTTATCTTGGTTGGGGTGGGAAAAATTGGTATCAAACGCATTCATGCCTCTTCATTAAAATTTCAATATAGTTTGGGATGTCATAGTATATGTGAGATCATATTTTTGAGACATAATAGGTATATTAAGATAAATTTATTAGCCAAATTTCATCTTAAAGTGTATTAAGATACCATGGGCAATTGGGAAAAAGAGTCTTTCTGGATGTTTTTGATCTACTCCTACATGTTTTCCAAACATTTAACCTATTTTTATAATTCTTAAACTAGTATATAAGAATCTCTTTCCCTATTTATTAATAGTTATGTGTTTTAATTTTATTTAATATTGTGTAGGCACATTGTGATATACATGTATAAATGCAGGATCACATTACCGAGGAACACAACACAGTATGTTAAGGGTTTGGAGGATTTTATAGATTTTGTAATTTCTAATTGATCCGTTGAAGGGAGAAAAATATATCAAAATTATAAATGTATATTTAGAAGATGGTTGAAGATAGATGAAGATTATGAACATTTAATATTGAAGCAATTTCCTAGTCAATATTTGTGTTGGATTTGGCATAGAGAATCGAACATTACAGAAAGGTTGAGCATTGATTTCAATCCACATAATGGGCTCCCAACATCGTCGACAATGGGAAATGAAATGAAAACCCTTATAAATAATGCATTCGGAAATGCAAGACACCACCATCAACATCAAAACATGTTAGAACAGCCATATGAGGGTACTACAAATTGCGACGTGACAAGTGATGTTTTTGAGAATTCAGGACTACCAGATGTAGATTGTAACATATTGTTGGATCTTCCTATAGATTATGTAAAGACTAATGTAATAGAAAACTTCAATAAGGCAAAGAAATTTCATTATTTAGATGACGATGGAAATCCAGATTTGTAGAGTGGACATTTGAAATTTTCAAAACCTTCTTTTCTGCTGAAGTTGTACCATATCAAATGTCTATGTGGAATTAAAAATAATGAAACATCCATGATATTAAAATTGTTGCATGATGAATTTTTCGAATCAAACATCCCCGAGATATTTTATGATATGGAAATTTTTTTAACAAGATTGGTTTGAATTATAAAAAATTATATGCATGTACTAATGATTGTATGATTTATTGGAAAGAGGATTCAAGTAGAAATGATTGTTCAAATTTTTTTTCTTTTAGATGGTTATCAATGGGTGATGTTGGAAGTCTGAATCAACATCCTACCTTGAAGAAGGGGAAAAGGAAAACACCTGCAAAGGTTTTTTATTACATTCCATTAAATCCTCAATTGAAATGATTATTTCTATCATCAAAAACCACAAAACACATGATGTGAAATTTTTTATATAATAAAAATGATGGTTTGATACGACATCTATGAGATTCACAACCGTTGAAGGAATTTGATTCATTGTAACCAAATTACTTAGCTGATCCTATTAACGATTGATTGGGATTGGATGTCGATGTATTCCACCTATTTGTGACCATAAGTACAAGTTATAGAATTTTTACAGTTGTTTTGATATCTAACAATCCGCCTCCAAGGATGTGTATGTAAAAAAAAACCTTTTATCATTATGATGATTTTTTCTGCAAAAAAAATCCATGAAATGATTTTGATGTGTACTTGCAACCTCTAATTGAATTATTACAGGAGTTATGGCACAAAAGTGTTGAGACATTTTATTCTTCATCTAATAGAATGTTCAAAATGCATGCTCCTTTAATGTGGACCATTCATGAGTTCTCTGGGCTTAGGGATTTATCTGGTTGGAAGACTTACATAGGCTTGGCATGTCCTATTTTAACATTAATTTTGATCCCAAATGGATGACTCTCAGTAGATTATGGTTATTTTTGTGCCATTTAATTTTTCATGATTCATATAATATATTTCAACTGAACAAATCAAAATTTAATGGTTTTATTGATTGTAGACCATCTCCAAAGTTGTTAACTAGTTCTGAAATGTTGACACAAATTAAAAAATTTGAAATAGGACATGGGAAGGATTATCATCTGAATGATAGTAGGAAACGGTTTCGAAGTGCATGTTTATGTGAAATCGGAAGGAATCAATAGTATAAAAAAGAATATTTTTCACACTTCTATATTGAGAAGTTAATTCTGTGCACCATAAACTTTATGTGATGCATATTGAAAATAATTTCTATGAAAATTTAATCTTCACATTGCTTAATGATCATGGACTGTTTTTGAATCATCTCAATGATGATAAATACAAACATTTAATGAATATAAAATGTGATATTTGGATACATGTGAATGAAAAGTATGCTTCGAGAATTTTAGCAATGATTTTTTTTGATAAATATACATTCCCTAGAATTTTAAAGCATATGAAAGTATTTGATGGGAATTCAACTAATATATAAATGTTTGTTGACTTAATGAAACATAATTTACAAGTACATAAATGTGATGATTGCCATTTTTTGTGACAATATTTACTACCTTTTGAAATGCACACATTATAACCTGAAATAGTTACTATTGTTGTACTCCAATTCTTCCCATTTTCCAGAAAAATATGTAAGAAATTTATACATCCATTTGAGCATTACAAACTTCAGAAGAGTTTTGTATTTACAATTAGTGCAATGGATATGTTCTTTCCTCCATCGTTTTTTACTATCATGATGCATTTAAATGTTCATTTGGTTGAGAAAGCTAAATTAAGAGGCCTTGTTCCTTATCGATGGATGTATCCAACTGAGAGGTACATTATTTGTATATTTTTTAGTTAAGTAAACAATTTTTGGCAATAATTAAATGAATAATTATGTATTCCTATTTTATTTCCCATATATATTGGGCATTTGAAATCATATGTGAGTAATAAAGATCAACCATAAGGCTCTATTATTGAAGGCTATTTGGCAGAAGAGTGTCATACATTTTGTTCTAGATCGTTGGATGATATTGAGAAAATATTTAATATATTCGTATGTGTTGAAGACACATTGAATCAATCTAACATTCATGGGAAATCAAAAATATTTCCTACTATTGGCCGATCAGTTTGGATGACCTCAAATGTTACACTAACAAAAATGGAATTATTATAGTCACATATATATGTGCTTCTGAATAGTGAAATTGTAGATCCATTTATTGAATATTTGAGGATACAAACAACGAGGCGAATGAGATTCCGAACACAAAATAAAAATGAAATGACAAAAACTATTAATAAAGGTCTTATAGAATGGTTTTCATAACATATAAGTTCATAAATATTGCAATAAATATGAATATTATGTCGAGACATATATTTTGTAATTCTAAAAAGGTATATTTCTTTCTTTAGATAATAAAAACGGATAATCATGCAGATTTGTCAGAATATTTTATTTTTCTTGCTTGAGGTCCTCTAAAAATGTTTCAAAGTTCAACGCTTACAATATGAATGGGTTTAGATTTCGTACAGTCGATCGAGAAGATGGTTTGAAAACATAGAATAGTGGTATATTTACATTTTCTGAAGTAGGCTACTATGGAAAGCTTACCGATATTATTGAATTGAACTACCGCACAATTTTTTATTTGATTTATTCAAATTCAATTGGGACGATATTATGAAATGTGTTAAAATTGATTTCTTTCAATTAACTTCTGGCAACTTCTCTTGCTGTATAGATGTTACTAGTCATGAACTCCATGATCCATATATCTTATCATCCCTAGAAAAAATTGTATATTATGTGAATGATGTTGAAGATGAAGGGTGGACTGAATTTTCTCATGTAAAACCTATAGATTTGTATGATATGGGTGATGAAGAGAAATATTACACCATTGACATTGAATCTCATTGAAAATAAGAATTATAATTATTTGTCCACAATGATATTGAAAATATTAGTCTAATAAGGAAGAATGATGTAGATGAATCCATGGATCAGGATACCGGCATGAATTATGGAGAAAAAGTTTGTATGTATAGGTATTCATTCATTTAGAAACCACTTATTTCATTAGTGCAATCATTCATTATCATTTTAATGTATATTTTTTTGTTAGTACTGTGCATTTGTTATCTTTTTTAAATTGTTTTCAATATTTTTTTGAAATATATGTTATAAAATTAATTTTATTTGAATAAATGATATGAATTCCATGTATTAAGTGATATACTATTTCATTGACCACTATTACAAATGAAAATCCATCTGTCTCCCTCCCTCCGACATATGAACCACCATCCTCCTACCCCCTACACCATCTCCCCCTACACCATCTCTCACACCATTTGTGTCTATCCCATCAACATCTCAGTTGTCGCCTCCTGCTTTAAAAGCCTCATTAGTGAGGTAGAGGCCCTACACTTCTAGATCATCATGGGGTTACTGGAGGGTGACTATTATAGGTTAAAATTTTAATATGAATAAATTTATTTCACCTTTTTTATACTATTTTTTGTTAATTAATGAATGAAATAAAGCAACTGTGGAGAAAAAAAAGTTCTGATGTATGGAATATGACCAGAGAGAATATAGTTGTCCCATTTTATTCATATGGGGTCCAACAGATGACGTCGTAGGATTACTTGGCCGGATTTTTGGTCAGCTGGCTGCAGAGCCTGTTTCAATTCCTATTTTTTATGATTATTGACATATGCCTGCATGTTGGAAAATGATGTTTTTTATTCCCATATAAAAGTAATTTAAATAAATTATGTTTTAATTTAATGTCATGTTATTAATATTTTTAAAATTAATTTCTATGTATATATTTGATCCACATTATAGGTGTGGATGTGATAGCATGAATGTGGGCATGGAAAAATCTAGGCAATAAATTGAAAGACATTGAATGGATATTTTGGGGATATGTTAATGATACATTGTTTACCACCCAATAAATGTATGACAAGCTACCTAATGGGGTACTAAAAGGGAAATGGAATGTTTTCGCTGAAAGATATCGCGATGAGAAGAAGATGGTATTTAAATATATATTACTATAATAATATGATTTTACATTTATACATGTATATAAAGAGGAGATTAAGATGAATACATTAATATTAAATTTCATGTAATTTATTTTTTGAGATTTCATGAAAGAATACATCAAGCTGGGCTAAGTAGGTCATCCCTCACACTGCGAGGTCAAAGAATGTTTCTAGAAGCCGAACTGATCATGTAATATTTTCATTTGTTTAAATATTTATAAGACAATATTATTATTTTTTATTATATTAATCTTTTTATTTATGTTTGTTTAATGTGGTGACAGATTTTAGGGCATGAAGCATCCCGAATAGAATTGTGGTTGAATATTCACCAAAAATTTGATGGATGTTTTTTAATGAGCCTGCCAAATAAGTTGGTCTATGAAATCATTTTTCATAAAAATAACCTGTTATTAGTTGTTACAATGATAAAATATACTAACTATAATATTAATTCTATTTCATTTATAGGTATAAATTAAAGAACTGCGGGATTCCAATTCTGTGTAGTCCGACTCAGTCTCCCAGGAAGACCCAGTTGCAAATGTCCTTGGGAAAGAGCATCCTTGTAGAGTGTGAAGTATTGCTTGGGGACCCATTCCATCAGAGTAATTTGGCCAGCCACTAGGGATTGCAGATGTAACTACTCTAGTTTGTAGTCATTCCCTACATTGTAATACTCATAAAGAGACGGTTTCTCTATAAAATACAGTTCACGACAAGGGGGATCAGATATCATCTTTTTAGAAAATGCTGATTGATGTATATCATAAGATGACCAGATCTACCCCTTCTTGTACTACATCGACAATTGGAGATAATGTAAATTACAAAAATTCAAAATCATTTAGTTTGAAGACATTTATTGGTTTTATGTTTAAATATAAATATATAGCAGTAGTTAATTCTAAATATAATATTCTTTCAGGTGGTAGTAGGTAGTAGAGATGGAGGTGGAGAGGGTGATGAGATTTTTTCATCATCGTACCATAATTATTTGTTTTTTTGATATGATGGACCAATATGGTAATAGTCTGTTTTTATATGTATCGTGTGTGGCACATAGTTTCCACCAAACATTTTCATGACCTAACATTTTCTTGATTTCTCATGTTTCCTTTTATATATTTTATGGATTTTTTATATTTCATTATATGTATGGAATTCTTGAGTGTGGTATGCACCATATATGTCGATTATTTTTTGTCATGAATCATTTTATGTTATTCAGTTTTCTTAACATTATTAGGATTGTTACCCAAGGGAGATCGATCAAAAACATACCTGATTGTAAGAGGAATCAATCCATTCATTGTTCTTGTAAAAGTTCCTCTATAAAAATTTGTCTCATGTATAGGAGGAGAATTATGAGATGTATAGGAACCAATATGTGAGAAACATATAAAAAAATTGATGTGAATGAGGAAGGGTGAAACCTTTAGGTAATAACTAGGGTGATTATAATTTTCACTGAGGCCTATTATTGGGGATCCCAACATCATTACATATATTGAAACATCATGAATCATTCCACATATAGTTTTTATATATTACCCACATCGATATTAGGCTCTTTCCAAGGGTAAGAGTTATTTTTTCATAAAATAGGTTTTTGGATAAAGAACCACATGCTATGGATCCTTATGTAGATTTAGATAATATGTAGAGGAATATGAGCATTACTAGGTAGACTGTTCTAAGATTGTTCAAGTATTAAAAGATGGACCATGCATTACATAGTTTAACATCATGAGATAATAATTAAAATAATGTATAATTTAATATCATATGAAATCACACCTTATTATATGAGCTTTAATATAGAATAAAATGATATTTAATATTAATGGAACATGTCTTGATTTCAACCCTATGGATGGAAGTCCAATGTGAATAAAGAAACACAGTCACTAAGATAATGTTGGGGATTTGATATCGGTTTTTGGTTTGGTTGGAGATAGGTGATCTACGAATCACTATGTATCCCATTAAAATTGGAATTAATCCACACATAGTTCATATAATTTTGGGGAAAATTTTAACAACTTGACATAGAATTGAGAAATAATAGGGAATCAAAAATAAATAGAATGAGTGTAATGGTACATACCCTTTATTAACTTCCCATTATGCAATGTAAAGTATTGGGGATGTTTAGGTAGAGTTTTGTGGTGATTTTGATGTTTGAGGTGGTGTTTGAGCCTTTTTATGTCCACCACGTCTTTTGCAATGACTTGTCTAGATATGAAGGAGGTAGTTTAACGTTGGGCATGACCTTGTGTAAAATTGGATAAATAACCAAGACTTGGGGATGAAATTGTGATATGTGTGTTGTCAAAGTGGTTTTCCTATGCACCATGTTAATATTGAAAAGACCTTGGGTGGGTATGGAATATCGGAGGACCACTTGTCCAAAATAGAAAATCCAAGCTCACCACATTGTAGCATTGGGCCTGGTAAGGGTAAAATGGTTAGGAAATGGGAACTTGGTCATGGATTTTATAAAAGAATGAATATTGAATAACTACTATGGCCTAGACCACTCCCTGTTCTATGATTTTTGGGACACCAAATTCCATTTTAAAATTGATAAAATGATAAAATAAAAATGAGGGTTCTATATCCCACTTTTACCAAACCAACCACATGAGTTTTGGATATTAATCACTTTTTGGTTGAGTCCAACGTGATTCACTTATAAATAAGAGTTTTATTACCTCCTTGTTTTGAATTTTAGACTTTCCCTCAATTCTTGGTTGACTCTTAATCATCCTTCCCTTCCCCATTAACCTCCCATTGTGTTCCAAACCACTTAGATCATATTGGATCAAATATATTGAGGTTATTTGATCATATTTTCCCTCTCATTCCCCTTTACTCCTTTATTTTCTATCAATTATATTCAAGAGTTCATTATGGTGGTAATTCTCCACTTTTTCAATGGTTTTTTATAGAGTCTTTTTATTCATTGGATTAAATATTGATTCACATGAGATCAATGGTGGTTTATCATTTGTTCCTTTTCATTTCACCTTGAAGATTCATTTATGGTTGGGGTCCATCATCTCCCCTTCTTTATATGTACATTTGGAAATATCATGAATTTGTATTTCTTTGGTTAAATGTGCATATCATCTTAATAAATATAATGAGAAATCGTAATTTAATTTTAAGTGGAAGGGAGAAATCACAAGATTTTTACTTATTCATGTTATTTATTCTTATATTTCCACACTTACATGGTCTTCCAATTATGACTTATTTTGATATTGTTTGTTGTTTTGGTTTTTATAAAACTTTCAATGATTTTTTTTATAACCTCACCACGTATAAAATCAACTAAGAATATATATCGAACTATTAAATTGGTTTTCCATGAAATATTGTATTTTTGCTGGAATACCCTTCATAATAATGTAGTAATTATGATAAAAACCCGTTATTGAAAATAAATTATGCAAAGTGGTCATGATGTGTACTGGTTATGATGTGTGGTGGTGGTGATGTGGGGTGGTTGTGATGTTTAGTGGTTGCGATGTGTTATGGTTATGATTTTTTATATGTTATTTAAATTGGAATGGTTTTTAGGGCATTATAAATGGGCATGTAGTATGAGCTTCCTTTTTTTGTTAATCTGTCTTTAGCGATGGTTTTACCAACCGCAAAGTAAATATAATATATTTATAGGCGGTTTTAAAATCCTCTGGAATTATGGTATTTTGCTATCATAGGTGGTTAAAACCGCCGCAACAGAAAATAATTTAGCAGTGGTTTTAACAGCTGCTACAGAGTTTTCATATTAATATTTTATTTTGCAATGGATTATTTGGTATTAGTGACAATTTTTTGAAACCGCCACATAATCATACGGAGGACGTTTAAACTGCCACCATTTCTAAAAAAAAATCGTGAAATGGTCCTTTTCCTATAGTGAATGTCTAAATACAACATGAAAACAAATGGAATCATAACATCAATATGAATTAAAAGTACGCACAAGATAAGTGAAGTCAAATAGATTGGTCGATGTAGTGGTTATATATTCCTTTTTGTATTTATATTATAAAAACGAATCATCACAATGTATTCCGTAAAATAGTATTTTAATAAAAACATCTAAGAACACACATAATGGGAAATTAATATATACACAGAACTCATATTTAGGTCATAAAGACAGATAAGAAATCAATAATGAGTCATAGACTGTATCAGTTGAATGGTACACTAGATCATTTGATTCCTACTCTAGATTGATTTACTCTAAAATGAATTATATAAAGTTAATAACTCATACAAATATCTAAAAATGATACATATATAGTGATTTTAACCTTATATAATTCACTGTGAGTTTTTAATCTCAATTATAGATAAATATAAAATGATTCTTACTTTACTTTTTCATTTTCCAATAACCCTATCTCTAGTTTGGAAATCCCTTTTTCATTTTTCCAAAAATAACTCCAAATTCCCGAATTCAAAAAACTAATTCTAAAATACACTCATTTATGTTAAAAACCCATCTTAAATATATATACATTAACCTAAAATGAAATCATTAGATATGGAATATTATATATGTGTGTTCTAAAAACAAAAAAATTTCCATAATATCCACATTATCATCTTCATTTCACCTTCTCTATACATAATTATATATTCTAGATGATATTTGTATCGTAAAAATATCACTAACAATTAAAAAATGTACGAAATTACATTGTACAGAAAAATATAGAGAATGTTGAGGTACTAACACATTATAATGAATAATGCATACAAATGTTTCAGGCTCACGTGATAGTGTAGTGTGGAAATGTGTTTACTCTAACTCATATTGAAAATATCTCCTTTAGTTAGGATGATCAAAATATTTTTCCCCATGAAATATTTCTCTCATAGGTATATATTAAAAATAGAGTGTCTGGAATGATAGAGTAGTGATGTTGTAGTTAAATTCATTATGAACAGAAAATATGGAGTCACTAGTCATATGGGAACTGAAGTTGATAAGTCATTTTTAACAGTAGATGATAGTAATGAATAATTTTAGATTCAATGTTAGAAAAATGAAATTATAATTAGTGTAGTATAGAATTTATTCAACATAACATTGAACATGGGTAATTTAGTAGTGATTCAAATAATTTATTGAGTATCCTTTTAATTCACGATTATTTAAAAACGAATTGTGTCCAACTTCAAATAGAAATGAATTTTTATTTGGGTTCATTTTTTATGTCCATAATTGATAAAATCAATTCTAATGATGTTTATTATACCATTGGCTATGGATTTTATCCATGTAATTTTTTTCATGGAAACATTTTCTTAATCATCCCAAAAAATTAAAATTTAATTTTTTTTCACAAACCATTCATCAATAATGGATATAATAAATAGCCAAATCCTAGTAAGAGGTTCTCTCCACTAAATCAAAAACATCTATAACATTTTATGCGATTTTCACCCCACTGTGACTGAGAGATCTTATTACAAAGAGAAACACAGTAT
Organism: Viscum album; assembly: GCA_963277665.1. NCBI lineage: Eukaryota > Viridiplantae > Streptophyta > Magnoliopsida > Santalales > Viscaceae > Viscum > Viscum album. The sequence continues at coordinate 1,807,185,588 of OY728126.1, read as the reverse complement.
GTGTCTTTATTATCGATCAATGAAGTCCTTTTACATTTGGTCATCTATGAATTCTTTGTATCATTTTCTTCATAGAAGTATTCCAACCATATTTTGTTGTGGATATATATATCCCGAAAATATAATTAGATTCATTTGAAATGATGGAAATCTAATTATTGGGAATTTAGAAGGCCTTTTAATTTTTGATTCTTCATTTAATACATTTTATACGAATAAAACAAATTGGTATATTTTAAACTAATAGGATCTCATCTCAATGTGTTTGATATCGGGAGGATGATCAGGACTCAATATTTTTTATAATATAAGAGTCTCGAATCAATAAATTTGATACAAATAGGAAAACCTTGAATTAATGGTTTGATACTAATTAGAATAAATTTTTATAAGGTGTTTGATAAAAAGAATATTTATAGATATCATATCCTCATTAACTTATCCATATATGTTTTGATGTATAATTAATCTTCAAATACAACGAATCATCGTAAATTCTACTAACTTTGGACGATTATGTACAAATTTTGAAACTAAGAAAAAAACTAACAAATTATTTTATAAAATATCTATAATGATCTCATAACTTCCATTGATATATTAAATCATCAATATATTACACAAAGAATACATGAATAAAAGGTATGTTGTAAAATTCCTAGTAAGTGAACAAGAATAGGAATAAAGCATAGAACATGTGTCAAAGGCATAATAAGATGACATAAATGGCATGCAAAATTACTAAACATATGGAATAATAACATGTAATAATGGGACCATATAATCCTGGAATCATTGAAATGTGGAAAAAATATAAAACATGATATAGACATGAGTCAAAGATAACTTCTAAGACTATATCACATGGTGGACTATGTCTCGTTAGGGATTGAGGATCAGTGCCTATCCCATATTGACACCAAATCAGACTAAAAATAGCCTTATCTATTGAGTTCTCTATGGTTATTCCCATCACAAAATATTTTTTAGTACATGTTTCACATGAATAATCCCCCATAAGAAATCAAACATAAACACAAGCGTTATCCATGAAAACAATTGGATATCATAATCTGGTCAAAAGTCATATCAAAAGGGAATATCATAACGATGTCCATGAATGAATGGATTTAAATAATACCTGAAATTTTATAAGAGAAAATAAACATAAGTTATGATAAGGGATGTAATACATAATTAAAAGCATGTCAAAAGAGTGTTTAAGAATCTTTAGAAAAAAAATTATTTTATTGTGGTTCAATGGAAAATTTTCATGATTCCTTAAATTGGAAAAAGAATAATTGATTGTATAAATATATAAATACACCAATTGAGTTTTTTCATGTTAAAATGAGTTATTTTATATGGAAATTGTCCCTTAAAATAGATTATGCAGTGCACTTTAAAATGGGAATGATATTTGGAAGTTCTCTACAATCGAGATTGCATATCAGGAATAATTGAGAAGGTAACATTTTTAAAAAATGTATTCTCTTGGAAAATAAAGATGTATTAAACTTGATAAATGAGTTCAGAATTTATAAAAATCAATTTTAAGAAATATAAAATTATAAAGCAGTGCCTCATTTGGGTAAATATAGAGACATCGCAACCTAAAAAATAATGGAGACTTGGAAAGAATCCCTTATCTTATATCTTCAATGGTTCTACACATGATTTTAATATCCAGGATAATTAGATTAAATATATTAATAAATTAATTATGAACATTTTATAAATGTAATTTCTTTAGTATAGTTCTATAAATTAGATTTTATGGCCTTTTGATGGCTTTTCATATTCAATTTAATCATTCTATAGCGTTTGTTTCCTTGGTTTTCACAAACAGTTTACTTGCATGCATCTTTGAAAAATCATGTAGAGTGAAGTTTTTTTGTCCATAACTGAAGTAATATTTTTTAATGAATATATATAAGATTAAATGGTTATATAATTCATTTGGTAATTTTATGTGATGATGAATCATTAGATAAGATATTAGGGATAATAATTTAGATTATTTTTGCAGGTGTCCAACCATCAAAATCTAATTTTGTTTTATTATTTAATATTATGTATATAAAATTTTTCTATAACATTAAAAATGTTGAAAAAAATAAATTTTAGTCTTTTATAACAATAAAATGTTTTTATGATTAGTTTTGAAGGATTAATTTTAAGTTTAAAACATCTTCATCCTGGAATGCGACAAATTTACACATCACAGAAGATGTTTTAATTTTTTTAAAATAAAATAGGGTACTATAATTAATGATTAATTATTCCAGTAACCTGAGAAAATTCAAGGATATATACGATACTATAGTTTTCATGGAACTTGAAAAATGTGAGGTGAGGATATAACAGGAAAAGGAAGTTAATTCAAAAGAAATTAAATCAAATATAAATATGTTCTTACCTCTTGAATTCTACTCCTTGAGAAAATCCTTGAGGCACTCGAGTTTAGAATATTTTTTAATGAAACATCCTATAATAGGGGGGAGACTTCAGAAGATGATTGGGATGAAATTTTAAAATAAGGAGTTTATAATTATAAGTAATTTTATAACACCTTTAAAAATTAATTATTCTCATATAAAATTATTTTCAAATCTTACGAAAACAAAACATAAATATATAAATATATTTAATGAAATCAAATTTTCTTATAATTAATTATACTAAATTTAGAATGAAAAATAAACAATTATTTCTTACAAATAATATCACCACTTAATTAGTAATTTTTATGAAAGTTATTTACTTATATTATGATATAATAATATCATATTACCATTTTTAAGATGCCAAAAATTTATTTATACTTTCAGATTTGAGGTTACTAATATATTTGATAGTTTTCTATTCATAAGTGTTACATTACTATTTTAAATGACAAGATACTATTCCATTGGTATAGGTTCCTTAACATATATAAATACATATTACATCAATAATTATTCATTTATTATGTTTTTATTATATTCTATATGTTATTATATTTTATTTAAACTATATTGGATAATTATAATAAGGGAATTTTAATTGATAAAATTATTCATTGTTACATTCTTCCCCCTTATGATACATCACCCTCAACATTTTGTTTTAAAAACCATGGGGATAACATGTAAGGGTACTTCTCATTCATTTCATTCCATGGTTCCCTTGTTTATTCATTGTACATATCATTCCAGCAATTTACATTAACAATGTGAGTTTCCTTATTACATAAACATCAACTCTATAATCAAAGATCATCACAGGCCTCTCTTCATAAGAGAGATCATTATCCAATTACACCGCCTATAAAATATGTACTTGTGAGGAACTGGTAAGTACATTCTAAAGAGGCATATACAGAATACACCATGTACTTGATATATAGTTTGTGGAAGTGATAGTCTATACACCACAGATCTAACTTTATAAAGAATCTCAATGGGGCTGATGTACCGAGTACATATATTTTCTTCTTCAAAAATATCATAATCCTCTCTCGCGGAGATAATACATCAAATACCATGTCTTCAACCTTCAAATCTTGGTCGCATCAACAATTGTATAAAAATCTCTTCTGGAGAATTGGGGAGACCATAATGTATTGCTGAATAGTTTTCTCCTTCTCCGCCATTTCAATAAACATTTCATGTCCAAGTGGATTATGTTAACTGAATTAATCCTAACATGGTGGTGTTCATCATCCTTTCCCATAAAAGGATTCATATAGATCCATGTGATTGCTCAAGAATAAAATATTTTTGTACGATGATTTACTGAGAGAAAGATGTTAGTCTCATCCTTATTTGAAATCCATAGAACATTATCTCAACATGTAATCAAGTTTCTAAAAAGACTATTTGGATTGTCAATCTGTTTGAGGATGATAAAACATAATTAAGATATACTCAATGTTTAAAACATGTTGGAGACCTTTCCAGATATTGTAAGTGAATCATGGATACAATTTTTACATAATCTGTAGTAGAAAATCATGTATCCTTACCACTTATTAGATGTATATTCATGTTATCTGATCTAGTGTGAAGTCTTCTAGAATTTTCATAAATTGATATTTCATTGTGAGATGATCCTCTAAAAACCATATTGAATTCATTCCTCTATATATCGTCACAGGTCCAGTAAAAAATTTAATGTCCCTATCTTACCACATCTATGTTGGTATGGGAAATGGTTAAATAACCCAAATATACTTTCTCTTCTTATAATTCACTTTATACATACAAGTCACTTTGATGCATTTTCAATAATCTCATACTTCAAAATTTCCCACCAATTGTTCTCCTAGAGACGTTGAAACATATTTTTTCTCTCTAGGGGAACATATGGGGTTGAGCTATGTGCATTCTCAAAAATAAAATTACATATATGTGGATTATTTTATACAAAGAGTTGTGACCCAAATCATAAAACTTATTCATAATCAATTTTGATATTTTTATGATTTCCACTTTTTCCTGGATTCCACCTTTTACTAAATTTATACATCATTAATCAAAGAATCCATTATTTTATTGATGAGATGTGGATGAGAAATAATTTTATGAAGGATTAATGATATTCCTTACTTGATGATTTATATTACCATACGTTGATAAAATTAGATGATTGGTTCCTTCTCAATTCTCTTAATTGATAGAATCATATAATACTTTCTAATATGAGTAACCACCATCATTTATTGTGAATATTACTCCCAAAATGTGTAAATATATATATTATTATATTTTTATCATTTTATATCTCCCATTTCTTTCCATATAGATAATGTTACCAGATTGTCCCCATAAAGATCACATGCCAACTCCAGATCATGTTTGGTATAGATTTCTCATTAATTTTCAACTACCTTGATGAAAAGTACGTCACATTCTCATTTTTTATCTGTATATATCATAATACTATCTTTTCATCATCTTTGTTCACTACAAAGAAGTCCCTAATTAATTGTAGTGTGAGCACTGGTGCAGTGGTAAGCTTGTTTTTTCACTCTTTGAAGGAGTATTAAAATACATTGGGATAGATATACTTAAGTAACATTTGAGTAAACATTGTTATTGGATTTTAATATTTTTATATGTTCTTCAAATATAAACCATTATTACTAGATAATCATTGGAAACTACGGATATCCATTACAGATTTTGGTCGGGTCCACTCTTCAATTGCTTTTTCCTTGGAAGGGGCCATAGATATTTCATTATTATTGATAACATTCCCCAAAAATGATACACCTCCATACTAAACATGCATTTACTATAGATTTCATATTTTTTCTCCCTCCACATTTTTTATGAAAATTTATTGAAATGATATTCATATTCCTCCTTGTTCTGTGAGTATATTAGAATACTACCAATAATGACATTCAAAAATTTGCCGAGGTAAAATCAAAAAAATATATTCATTAAATCCATTAAAATTGAGTCATAATTATTGATTTTGAAGTGAATCACATTGAACTCATAGTTCTGATACCTCAATATAAATGTAGTCATTATAGTATCTTTATTTATCACCTTTAATTGGTGATATCTGGACGGATTGTCAAACATAGAGAAATAATTAACCCAAAGAATATGATTGAACAATTAATACATATTTGGAAGGGGATACTTTTTAATTATCATTCATCCTATATCTCATGATAATAAATACATAGACACACTGATCAATACATATTATTGATGAATAGGACTAGAGAACCCCATAATGAAGAAATTAGGCATATAAAACCCTTATCTAGATTCTCTTGTTACTTATTTATTAGTCATTATATCTCAATTGTGGACATTCTACAATGAATCATTGATATAGGAAGAGATCCATGAATATTTTCAATAGAAAACCCACCCACTTATTTAAAAAGAAGACCAAAAAATTCTCAAGGGAATAAATCAGAGTAGTCTATCACAATAGGACTGTATTTGAGCATTATTCTACCCTTTATATCAATCATTTGAGATATATACGATTACTTATTAAAAATTAATATCTTTAAATGATATTATGATTTTAAAGGAAATTCATCTTTTTCTTTAATCATGTATAGATTTTTTGGACACCAATATATGTGAATAATATATCTCTTTCCCAAAAGTTGATATTGGCTTTGAATACAGATAGAAAATCCATGTAGTATAGAGCATCAAACTCCACTAAAGTATTTAGGAAATGATTTTCGGGGAGGTTTAATCCAAAAAATTAACATGGGAGGAGTTACATACCTTAGAAAAAATAATTTCCCCATTTTGTATTTTCACAAATAACACAACCTCCATATTTTGAGGTGGTGTTTTAATAGTTCTACTAAATTCTATGATATGAATTACTGTGTAGAAAAAGAATAAAATAGTACATTTGATATTCTTTAATTAATCACTACTGTATATGTCAACACGTCATTTTTGGGATCCACCTTAGTAGCCATGATATTATATGTTCTTTCTTATTTATATTGAGATTTATATTGTTGATTTCCACCAAAAACAATTTGATTAGGGAAATGGCTTCCATAATGTCTACCTTCCTAGTAGTTGAAACGACGCACTATAAGCTGAGTGTGGATCTGAACCTTCCTTTATTCTTTTATACTACTGGGATTATTCATAAAAATTTGGCTATTATAATCCATATTTACCTATATTTCACATTAGAATAATCTCTTGGTTCATACTATATAGATTCTAGGATGCTTCTTCCCACAATTTTGACACATTGGAAGTTGTCTCTTTTTTCCATCATGGGATTTATTTTTTGACACACTCATATTAAAATCAATATTCCTATTTTTCTCATCAGGACCGCATGACGACTAATAGTCTCTAATATTATTTGAAAACATATGGGAAAATGAACAATCTCATCATAATTATTAATGTCTTGAATCTCCAACATCATTCGTATAGTCGGCTTTTGTCCACTAAAGAAACTATCCATCATTCTTTTGGTGTTCATGAAATATTTGGAGGTTTATCTTCAAATTATTGTGATGTTTTCCCTTTAGAATCTAATTGACCCATCCTCATATTTCTTCAGTCAAAGGAAATCTTTTTCATCATAATATAGAGGGGTCAAAAAAATATTAATTGAAATATACTTTCTTTAAATATTTCCATTAAATAGTATAAATTTACATTTTGAACATAGTGTTCTTGATAAGTGTCCACCTGTGATTAGCTTTGCCAATAAAATGGTATATATCCAGCACAAATTTAAATTCTTCTGAGAAATAGAGGGAAAAAATATATTCTCAGTAGAGTTAATCCATTTTTATGCAAGGGAAATTATGATCCACTAAACATGGGAGGCCTTATTCTTAAACTATTCTATCGCATCTTAATATTTCTTTGTATAAGGATTCTATTACAAATGATTGAGATTATTATTATTGGCATTATCAATTTGAGAATGTAATATCATGATTTATTAGCACTCGTTCCCAAAATATTTCATGTATCATTAGGTCAATCATCACATTGCCTATTACATTGACTGTTGATATGGGTTCTTCTATTACTATCCATTAACTAAAAAAAAGAATAATTATGAGGCACAAATAAATATCTAATAAGAACATAAAAATAGATAATATAGATGGATAAAATTTTAAATTAATATTATATCATAAATTCCGATACCCAATTTTTCAATATAGTTTTTCCTTAGTGATTGAATTATCCCCAAAGTTTTGACTAACATTCTCTTGTCATAAAATCCAAAAAACATAGACCATTCTCTAAATCAAACTATACTAACCATAACCTTTTACACATATAATTACATGATAATAAGAGTAATTAACCATTCAATACAACCAAGGATTGTAATTTATTATATCTTTGGAGGTCTAGGGATATAATTTGAAAACCGAAATCCGAACTAAAAACATCTTTTATTTTATCATAATAATGTTACCCTTACTGTCATTGAGATATTACATCATAATTGTATATCATGTGGATTTTATAAAAAAATGGGATTAGCTCAAATCCCACTAAAGGAATAATAATTTGAATAAAACATATCGCATGGGTTAGAATGAATAACATGATCACATAATAGGCATGGAAAATGAATAAAAAATAAGAAGAATAACATATATAATGCATGTACATATAATAATGAAAACCTAAAATTGTGGAAACAATATATAGTATGGAGTAAACATGAGTTAAGGAAAACTGGCAATAATATATCACCTGGTGGATGATGTCCCATAATAGAATCAGGTTCACTCTGTGTCCTAACATTACGTCTCATGAGACTAATGATTTTCTAATCAATTGGGGATCTATATTGAAACCCCCATCATAAAATATTATTTATTATTTTTTCCTCATAATGAATCATATATAAGGAATCCAAAATAAACATAAGGGATGCCCATAGAATGAATTGGGAATCATAATCAATCCCAGTGTGATAAAAAAATTGAATACCATAATGGTGTTCATGAAATAATGGATTTAAATCATTAATGGATATTATTAAGTGAAAAAATGGTTATATCATGATTATTGATGATAAATTGAAGAAATAAAAGCTAAAGGGGGTAGTTAATAAACATGAGAAGTAATACATTTTACTTTTGTCAAAGGAAATTTTTTGAAAATTCTTTAAAATAGAAAAGGAACAATTGTTTGAATAAAACTCGAAATGAACCAATGTAGTTATTAATGTTAAATTGAGTGATTTTAAAAAATTAGTGGTGACTTAAAATATATTATTTAGATTACATGATAATGTGTACATAATCAAGAACTATATTAAAAAACTATTAATCCATATTGTGATATTATTAAAATACAACATACTTATTAATTATTTCCTTATATAGAAATATCAACCATCCAAAAAAATATTTTCCATGTCTTGAACACCATTTCTCATCCAAAGTTGGCCCTAATCCATAAAAATGTACCAAAATTAATTATGAATAAGATATATTTAATTTAATTATTTTAAAAAATATTAATTGCATTAAAATATATAGGGAATAATTAACAAATAACATTTCAATAAATATACCACACCTTGAATAATGTTCAAGGTATGTGAACCACCCCTGAAATCTATCTAGATATCTAAAACAAAAAACACCTTTATTATTTCACAAAATTAATTGTAATTTGAAAGATATTTATCTAAAATCTCAATATAAATCGGGGAGATGATATATTTTTAATGAATTTGAACAATAATGAGATAATTCATCTATTAAAGATACTTTTTATCCAAGACAATCAAATTAATTAGTAATTCATGAGGATTTCCTCCTTATTTCGAAAACATTTCCCATTATAAAAAATTCAAGGATACAAAATTCAATTTATAACATATGGGAATGAAAAAATAGAAGGAGGAGGGAGATAATAACTCTACAACATATGATAATATGTACCCAAGCCACTTGGGTTGAATTCATATATTATGTGAAGATGTGGGAACAATGGATCTTCCTCTTTTTTTAATGTTACCTAAAAAATATAACAACCAAATGGGTTTCTTATTTAAAATCTATAATTTCCATTTTAACAACTGAAAAAAATATCCCAGTTGTTGGTCATTAAATCAACCTCATGGCCATGGTGTGATGACTCATCACACAATCCCTATTAAGGCATGACTCATAGTGTCTGTGAAATTACCATTATCAAATAGAGGTCCTCATCCATTTTCAAGGCTTCTATATGGCCTTTCCAATATTGTTATATTACAACCTCCAATAAGGACATAAAATATTGATTCTCTATCCTCAATGGCAAGGCCCCCACATCTACGGTGTTTAAATAACACTGATGAAACACTATGAACATCATCACATACTAACCAATATGGAGAATAGTTTGAAGAGACACCACTATAAAAATAATGCTGGAATTACATGATAATCAATAAACACACTATTTATAATCATGACCATTGATTAATTTTATCCACCAATGAATTATTAACATATGTATGATACTTTCCATTGAAAAAAATCCAAAATATATGTTTAATTAATTACATGAAAACATCTTTACTATTTTACATTTTTCAGTATTGTCTTTCTATATGTTAATTACAACAAAACCCCACAAATTCCATGACACAGATAGGTATTGTTGTAAAATGATTCATCATAGCCCATAGGGCTCAAAAATTCTATCATCACAATGGGACCCTTAATCAATAATGATTGATAAGATTTCTATTGTTAATATTTACTGACATTCCACACTTACCTCACTCTAATATTCAATTGGGCTTCCAAAATACCATGAAATACTCCAGTCACATCCAAAAATATCTCTTATATATATGTCAACACCTTAAGACCTACAACAGATTTCAATTTTAAAGAGATCGATTAATGTTTTGCTAGGAACTAAAATTTTTCTTAATTTCCACAATCCATAACAAATTAGGTCATTAAAAATTAATCTTCATCTAGTTTAGGGTCATACAAAGAGCACATATAAAATGTTTAGATATTACTGTCATAATTCATGGAGCAAGGATTCATGTAATTTATATTATTTCTATGTTGTGAAATTATTTATTTTTTAACATTGTAATGTGTTAATAATAACTAGTAATATAAAATAAAGTTGTATAAATTGCCTCTAATTATTTCCCATGACCTAAACACATACTATTTGGATCATGACTTTTTTTGAGGTTATATTTCAATTTCTCCATTGTTTTTGTCTCTTTATTTTTTATGATCAACATTTTCATAAGACCTTAAGGTGTTAAGCATTGTGATAAATTGCATGAATTTTTTTCAAGATTACATTTTTGGGTTTTCAAAAATGAAATTATTTTTTATTTCAATAGTCATTGATTTTGAATCAACTTGTGATGATGTGTGATAAAATTTATAGTCATGTTACATTGAGAAAATGATGTTATACAATTTACATCTATAGAGGTTGGAAAAAATTGTTACGATGTTTATACTCATATGTAATGGATTAATATAAATGGAGAGGTAATTGAAAAATTATTTTTATGATGGACCAATGTAGTTACCTTAGAAATAATAACTAAAATAATAAACTAATTTCATCCCATAGATTATATATCTCAAAAAAATTCACTCACCCCATTGACTGAAAGGTTTCTACATTTGAGAATAACTATATAAGCAAAATATTTTATTGCAATTCAAAACATTAACCTATTATAATGCTCCCAAATAATATTTTAACCATATCAAATGATACAATGACCTTAATTAAATGGATAATATAGGCATAAAAAAGAGGTTACCTCAGGTACGTTGCAATGGAAAAACATATAATAATGTGTTAGATTATAGATATGAAGGAGAAAATTAAGAATCCATAAATATCATAATAAAATATCATAATACAATATTTTTTAATGATAAATCATTGTAGAAAAACATAATATCAATAGAATATCATTAATTTATTATAAAATTTTGTGGTCACTCTAAATACATGTAAAAAATCATAAAAAATATGTACATGATATAAAAGTGTTGAATACTTTTTAATGAAGTTATAATCATGAAAATATTAAATATCGTTAAATTTGAAATAATATTATAAATAATTAAATCCCTAATAGAGAAAATTTAATTATAAAAAACATAACTATATTAAAACAATTTTGAATAGGACAATTTTTCCAAACCCCTGATGATAAAATTCATTAGTCCTCACCTGAAATTGGGAGAAAACCCATAATAATCTACTGTAAAATAAATCACTATGTATATCCTTGAATATTTAATTATATATAAACATAAACCAATGTAATTTAGGAAAATATAGGACCCAACCTATTATTAATTATATATATATATATATATTCCATATAAAATCATCCATATTCAAATTTTAAACAACCCTTGGAATATAATGATTTTTAATGATTTAAGAAACATCACATAATATAAACATAATATATCACTGAACATCAATAATATCATCTCTCGAAAAGAATCATATAAAAAAATATAAAGGGCGTACATAATGTAACCCCTAAGGATTTAACATGTATTTCTATTGAAATAAAACATGATGTATTTGATAGATTTCCTCATACAGATATCAATATCTATATGAACCATGACATAATAATCTGTTATAATCGAGTCATGAAATATATAGGTCAAATGTCTATAACTAATTTATGAAAATTATATATAAATTTTTTGTTAATGAATATTTTTTTATTCAAACTAATTATTTATCAAATTTTCTATAATTTTATTTTATGTTTTCTAAATACATTTTCATCATAAATCAGTTCTCGCACATATTTCATATGATGATTATAATTAACTTCAATGACTTTATAGATTTTATTTTAGGAAATTAATATAATTTCCAAAATAAAAAATAAATATATACTTAGAGTTATTTTTATTTATTTTTCTAATTTTTTTTTAAAATATAGTGAACAATATAGGTTATTATAAAAGTATTTAATTTATTTTCAATTCAATATTCCATTATGTTATGAATATTTTAATAACACTGCCAATTTATATTTTAATTATAAAAATATAATTAATTATGTTGAAATAATTATTATAATTTAGTTTTTTATAAATTAATTATTGACATTGAAATACATTTTTTCTAAAAGAAGTCTTTTTATTCTAAAAGTGATTTTATCTTAATAAATTAAGTAAATCTCCACTGATTAATGGTATTAATAATATTTAAATATTATTTAATTATTATAATATTTTAGAATTAACTTTATGTTTTATACATGGAAATGAATATATGTAAATTATTTTTTTCAATTAAAATTTCATTTTTCAAAAATGTGTTTTTATTACAGTCTTCGAGAATAATTAAAATTAAATTCATAAGAATATTGAAATTGAATCCTATAAAATTTAATATATTTATTTATCATAATTATTAACATAATGTGATAATTTTAAGACATTATATTACCTTAAAATTCAATCCATTTCCATTTGGATACATTTTCCAATAACAATGACCATAAATCATTGAAATATTTTAAAAAATTCATCATGTGGCCCACCCATCACTTATTAAATGGATCCTCTTATTATCCCTCATTCAAAAAATTTATAAATCTGTATAAGAAAATATATATTCCAAAACCATCATACAATACACACACTCTTCCTATATTTTATTTTCATCAACAAACAAAAATCCTTCCAGGATAGTGGACTAACCAATAGAGGTCTCTCAACAATGTTATATAGATCATAACCATGGAAATCATTCTTCTCTTATTAAAACAAAAATAAATATGTATTAAGGGTAAAAACATTATGATTTTAGTACAATAAATATTTTGATATGTTATTATATTGATGAAAACACTATTTAACACCACTTTTAAATCTAGTAGGAGATTAAAGTATCGCATGTGCGTATGTGTGGAATCCCTTCACCTCATAGAGATAAGAGTAGTCCTCCACCACCACAATTTATGATTAGTTATTTTGATATATTTAATCTATATATGTAATATTGATGTTATTATAATTATTCATTAAATATTAATTAATATTAACATTTAATTCATTCTACACATTTTGAAATTGTAATTTCAATATTGTGTACATAAAGACTAACATCTCCATGGAGTGATGTAATTCTTTTCTTCATATATTCATATGAACGGTTAAAAATATGTCAATAATGAATAATAAATATAATAATATAATTATTAACATTTTTAAATGAAATAACCATGATCAAGGTGTGAGGACCATAACTATCAAACCAAAATATACATAAAAAATATGTTAACACCATAAATTATGTTGATAATGAAAGGTTGTTAGTGAATATGTGATAATATAATAAATATGAACTATTTATGGTCTTATAGTTGTTAATATTGTATTGGTAGACAATAATAAAAAAAATTGAAATCTATTATTCACTAGTTTAGAGAGCATATGATTCAAGAAAGACATGATGTATTTGTTTTATATTATAAGAAAAATTTTATCAGGATTTTTTATGAATAAATTTGAAATTCATGAAAATTTATAATCATTCTATAAACAATAGAATTTATTTTTCATATTCAATATAAATTATATTATATTTCATTTTAACCTTTTATTTTTTTTCCCATTATTGTCTTAATAGACTAATGTAATTATTTTATAGAAATGTGACCTTGTTTATCTCATTTTTTGGTAATCATTTATTACATAACATAATTTTTAAAAAAATATTTTCAAAAAATATTAAAAATATTCTAGAATTATTTAAATTTATTTTTCTCTATATTAAATCGTCTTTCAAATTATTTTAAACTATCCTTATAATCAATTTTTAATCCTTAATATTTTTTAGTTTCACTAAAATAATGAAAGGAATCGTTGTTTTTACATACACCACATGAAAGAATTTCATCATCATTGAGAATACTATTTATTTTGAATATTCCTTTTAATGTTTCAATTATTACATTCAAATAGTATTTTTCCCATAATTTTTTTGATTTTTTTATATTCAAAGTATGTTTTTTCAAAGAAAAAGAGTATTTTCCTCCCCAAATGTTCTAGTGACTATCAATTGAATTTATATTTATAAAAAAATCCATTTATGATTATTATGACTTAATAGGGATATGATCAAATTTTAAGATATTTATTTTTTCTCTGAATATTATAGGATAATTATTTTATCTTTTTTTGATGACATACCCTTTTAATTGGTTACGAATTGATGATATGGTGAATTTTTTATGTGCGTATGGAAAAAATATAGATATTTTTTCATTATGATATTGGAATTCCTAGAATTATATATCCCAATAATGTGTTGGTAAAGATGGATATCTCATGCGATAATAAGGATAGGAATAGGGAGTCTACCTAGCTCAGTATGGAAATTGTTTTAATAAGATAGTAATGGTGTGAACCATGACTATAAAATTGGTGGAATTTTTAGTGATTGCAATCCACTGTGATGGTATTGACAATGATCATCAACTACATAAATGGTTTTCAATTATTATGTTCATTAAAATCATATGTACTAATCTTATGATATATTTTCGTGGATGAATATCTATTATTGATTATTCTTCACTCATATGCCAAAAAGATGCTAGTTTTAATGAAAAAAATAGATATTATGTTGATCATTTACAAAAAAGTTACCTATAAATAAAAATCTCCAAGTTAACTATACCTTTATGAGCCGGAAGAATTTATTTATTGGAAATTTATTAAATATTCATTTAAAATGGAATAATGTTTATGTTTTAATAGTTTTATCATGATGTAGTGGTATCAATGAAAGTTTTTCAAAAATTTTAAAATCAGTGATAATGAAATATTATTGATAATACTTCTAATATGTGTATTTATTGAAGGAAACCCCATACTATTAAAAATTACGGAATAACTTTCGACAAAGAAAATACATCCATGACATGAAACTATACGTGGATATGGTTTTAAAGAAGATGTTTCTTGGAGTAAAAAACCTAAATTGATTTTTTTGAGTATATCCCAACCATCATTCTTGTGTATATTGAATGGGCCATTACTGTACATGTGGTTTAACAATCCATTGAGATATTATTAGGTTAATAGATAAATTCATTTTGATTCATAATAAGGGATTTGAATAGATACTGAACGGGGATGTCCGATAATTATCCAAATATTTCATTGAACTAAAAATAAGGTATCATAATTTAGAAATAATATAAATTATTTTCATGATTATATGATTTACCTCTATGGTTATTGTTCCTTATTCCCGGATTTATGGTCTTATTTAATGGTAGGAATAAAAAAGTAACTCTCTTAATGTTGAATATTATGGACAATTGAATGATTTTCATCATGAGAAACTAAATTTTGTTAGATATAGAATGAAAAATAATATTGATATACTGAGGAAAGAATATTAAATCAAAAATCATGGTAATAATGAAAATGAGAAATGGAAGGAATAATGTAATGTAGAGTATCTCATGTGAAAACTCCCACCTTGTTTCAAAGGGTCTAAAAATCCCAAAATTTCTATTAAATGGATTGGATCAATTAAAAAAATAATTTTCGGTATTTTTCTTAGAAAAATGAAATGGTTATCATAGTTACTTATCATATTAATGGTAAATAAGATCAATTATTGACTCTTATCCAGAATATAAGGAAACAGTCTGAAATTTAATCCGTAGAGTGTGATGATTTTTGGAGCTTATATTTCATTATGTAATTTCACATTTTTTATGATAAGGATGAAAGAATTCTATGACCTTACGAAGATATTTAATGAATCTGGTGAACCTATAGGTTATATTTTACAAGACCTCTGAGGTAATCTATTGGAATTATTAGTGAAACAAAAATTAATATTGATTGATTTTTTAGTGGATTAAAACCATGTCTATAAATGGAATTATCCATAGGATACTTAAGTAGTTATTTATAGTTAATTTTATATACTATCAAGGATGAATTGGAAATTTTAGTCCCTCATCAATTTTATGGATTTCATAAAAAACTGACTACTGAATTCAATTTGAAATTCTAATAACAAAAAACAAGTAAGGAAGATGATGTGTTTTACATTATTCCAGATATATTGATATAAGTATTGAAGAAAATGTGTTATTGGGAGTATTAAAATTTTTATGTGTGGAAGATAAGTCTATCAGGAAATTTTATATTGATGTAATGGGAAAAAGATAACAATGGATACAAATGTAGTTAAAACTCTATGGAATGTACCAATCACAATCCAAATATACAATAATAAGGATAAATAACATTATTAAAACCATGACTAAATATAAGGGTTAATGATAATGATCAACACTAGTAACCTCTTAAACATAGAAAAAATGGGAAATCTCTTGTGATTATGATTGTTAATTGGGGTGGGATAATAAAGTAACAAAAATTCTCATACCATATACTGTAGAACTACTAATGTATTAATTGATTTTGGATCTACATGTTCAATAATATCTATGAAATTTCAATATGGTATCGAATTTCCACCTGAATTTAAATATGTTTAAATAGATAAATATTATCACACTGGTATGATGACCACATCTCATGTCTATAAATATTAGCAAATTTATATTTTGGGATGATGACTCCTAAAAATATTTTTATTCATCCTCTAGTTTAATATGATATGTTTTTTTAGATTTGTTTCATTATATAACTCCTATATGAAATTTTTTGCATTGGAATTCATATTTAATATTTTGAAGCAACATGTGATAGTATATCGGTGTGAGTATAAATGGGAACTTCCCATAAAATTTTCATCAATTTAGTGGTACTTTATTCCAAATCAATGTGGATATCTATCTTAGAAAGTTATGGAGAGACACATTATTGATGATATGGCTTATATATGAGATTTTATTCATGTATTTCTAGAATATTTTTATTATCTTCTTATATATATTAATATTGAGTCTTCAATTGAACTCATACCTTGAGATTTGGTTATTTTCATGACTCTATAAATATTACCCCTAAATACGATATAAGAATTGAAGATGAAACACAATGATAATATTTTTAGGGGATTCATATCGATTTATTTTTTAATGCATGATGATCCTATTCTTTTTAAATAAGTTTTATCAATGTGACCTTATATTGATAATCAGTTACATAACAAAGACCATAATAAATAATGTGTATCATTATTCCCTTTATTATGTTTTTTGATGAATTATAGAGTGGTTAATATTTTTATGAGATTTAATTTATTAGGATACTATCAATTGAGTATTAAAGGTAAATATATACCTAATAAAATTTCTTATTAGAGATATGGGTTCAAAGAATGTATATTAATCCCATTTAGAGTTAATAATTCTCCCACTATCATTATATATAAAATGAAGATATTCTGTTGATATTTCCTTGATCAGTTTATGGTTTCCTTTATAGATGATATACATGTATTTTCCAAGATAAAGAATGAATATTGTGACCACTTGATAATTTTACTAATGTCCATAAGGGTGAAAAAGATATAATAAAAATTTAAAAAGTGTGATTTTTTATATTTAATGTTTTTATAGTCATATAATGTCAAGAGAGGATATACTGGTTTATCATTCAATGAAAGATGTTATTTATCACTAAACAATAAAAACTGTAGTGAATAAAATCTAATGATTTCATAGATTTTATTGATGCTATTGATTCACTAGGAATTATTTCTAAAAAAACTGACCAATTAAAATAGTTAACTCAAAAGGGAGTTAATGGATTTCACATAGATAACTAATCCACTCCCTTAAATAACTATATGGTGATACATGTTCCTATGTACTTATGTATGTGAAGATACTATTATGGAATTGAATAAAAGGTTGGTCAATGCACCTTTTCTTACACTACCTAGTAGTAGATATGTGTCTACGATTTAAAGTGATGTATTAGTAAAAGTGTTGGGATTTTTTCTCATACAGAATGATATAATGGTAGATTATTTTTCTCACAAATTAATGGTTCACTAAGAAAACTAATCAAATGATGATATAGAGTAAGAAAGTGTTATTATTTCCTTAATGTAATAGATTAACAATATTTTTGGATAAATATTTGAGATATATATTGATCATAAAATTTGATTTCATATATTCTAAAATAAATATTTTATTTTCTAAAAAATAAGATATTTATTGTTAGTTAATGGCTATGAATACTCAATATAGAACCTCCCTGACAAAGTGAATTAGTTTGATGATGATTTTTATATAATGGTTCATGACATATTATCATTGAAAATGATAAAAAATGATTTCTATTTTTTTGACATTCAAAGAAGGATCATTGAAATGTTGAAGGAATTTGATACAAATATTCTTTCTCAAGTCAGTGTTTGGATATATGTCCATGTAATGATTAGACAAGCACAAAAATACGACATGGAGCTGTAAAAGTGGGTAATAAATATTAATGAGACGAACATGTATTATAATTGAATTCTTTGTTTTAGGAACCATGTTTTTGTCCTGTAAATACTATACATGATGAATGAACTATTGGAATAAGATTATTTCTCAACATTATCTACTCATCATGGAACTAAAAAGATTTATAGAGATCTGATATTATAATAATGGTGGGAAGAAATATTGTAGTATATTGTAGAGTGTGCATCATAGTGGTTGATATGTGAGAAAGGTATGTTTGAGGAACATAAGTATAAGGGTATGTTATAATCCTTATCCATTGTAGAGTTAATATTGGAAAACATCACCTTGGATTTCATTATGAGACTCCATAAAATATTTAATGGCTATAATTATATTTTATTTTAGTCGGTCACCTTCTGATGTAGTTGAAATTCATTTCAATCGGAGAATATTTACCTATTTATCAGATTTCAAGGTTGAATGTTTAGGAAGTGGTAAGGATACATGGGTAACAACATTCTTTTATATCTGATAAGGATATGAGGGTTAAATAAAATTTATTCCAAATTATTCTCCATGATATATATAGAGTTATGTTATTTTACTTTTTATCATACATTTATATATGGTTAGTATCATATGACCAAAAACCCATATATGATATTCTGATATCATATTCTCGATAATTCAAAATTGTTTGGGACAAACACCTTTTAATATTTTATATTTCCAAAACATATATATTTAAATCAATAATAAATATTGATACTTATAAAGGCTTCAATGGAAAAAAGAGCAGAACTCTTGAATATTATATTGAAATTGGAGGAACAAACCTATTTGGACTTGATCCTACTAAAAAATCATATATAATGTTATACTGATTTAAAATCGTCGGAAAGAAGCTTAGGGTGGGAAACATAGTTGTGTTATTCGTCATCAATTTGATTAGGAAATTTAAGTTGGTGAGAATAATATCCTATGGATTTTTCAATTGAATTTATTTTTGGTATTTATAAATAATGGAATTCTAATCCATAAGAATATTTGTACCTCCATGATATATAATCATTTAAGGACAGCAGCTTATTGATTGGAAGTCCCACCAAACCTCAGTCATAGTCAAAATGTGTTATATGTTTCTGTCCAGAGGATTTTCATACCTAATATTTCACATGTATTGAACACAAATATTATTTCACAAGAGCGTAGTGTTTATAATGATAATTAACAAGTGAAAAAATATTTTCATAGAGATAATTTTTTTATATAAATATACAACTCAACTAGTTTATTTTTTTTATGAATCAAAACATTAGGGAAGGAATAGGGTAACCTATAGATGTGATGATGATGAGATATTTTCATTGGTTTATACTATTGTGATTTAACAATAATTTAAAATTCATTTTTCATGATTTAATGTATTGACCAAGAAATTTAATTGAATTTACATTGAAATAAATCATGAAGTGTTTGATAGCATGTCTCATACACAGCTTTTATAATATATATATATCACTATTTATTAAAATTTTATAACAAATCCATTAAATTTACTTGTATTCAATATTACAAAAACATTATGATGATAATTAATTATGGTTATTGTGAATAAATAATTAGTTGTTAATACATAATAAATATGTTCTCAATTTTTATTATATTCATTTTTCTCTTAAAAAATATGTTTCCTAGTAAATGATTTTAATCAAATGTTTGCTAGGGAAATTTTAATTCATATATACTATTTTGAGGAAATTAATTTACTTAAATTTATATGATGTTGAATACCTTGGGGTCAATTAAATATTATATATAATTTTTTATATTTGAATAAAAATTTTATTTCTCAGTGAAAATTGAAAAATAGAAATTAATAAAAAAATTATAATTTAATTAAAATTAATTGTCTCATTGTCTACTAGATTATATATTAATTTGAACTAGTACTAATTTAATAACAAATAATATAATTTGATATGGATGAATCACCATTATACTTTATTTTCATATAAATTAATTATTTTCCTAAAAAGGCATTATATAAAAATGTTTTTTTGTTGGAGAAATGATTTTTTCATAAATATTAAATTAATTACTATGGAGTAATGATTGTAATGAAATTATTGTTTATAATATTCTATATAGTATTTTAATATTAATTTTCGTGTTTTTACATCACATGTAATAGATGTAAATTATGATTTATGCTCAAAAATCATTTTTCCGAAATAGGGGTTTGTTGTAGTTTGGATGGGTTACAAAAAATAAATTATGAAACAATAATAAATTTAATATATTAAAAAAATCCCATATTTTGAATTATAATAATAAATTTAATTTAATATTGTCAACTTCTTTTTTTAAATGTTATTTATAAACATAATAAACATGTGTTACAATACTTAAGTTGAAAATGAGTTAACTATGGGGTTAAATGAGTTTACCATAATAATAGTTTCTCAGTTGTTATGGTTTTCATATATTTAAATATATTTTAAAGGTATTTTTATCTATGTTCACATCATTTGAGGATTCTTATGATGTAATGGGGTTATGAAATAGTGTTGTCATCATAATTTATTCTCTTTATGGTTCAGGACTATAATGGTAAAATGTTTTTTTAATCCATTGTCCTTTCGATAAGATAATATTTAATGAAATGATTAATGTTTTATGATAATAAGTAAAACATATGCATGATTATCATTATAATATAGTTGGGCACAAAATTATATAGGCCTATAATAAATTTGGTATATAATGATATCCAATGAGATAATAAGGAATGGAATGGGGTGTGAACCCAGTTTAATATGTGTTATTGGACAATAAGATTGTCTAGGGAGTGGACTATTACTAAGAAAATGATATAATGAGGAGTGAACCCATTCCATTATTATTTTCTTGGGAGTGATCCTTAACCATGGACACGATTTTCTATTGTTACATGGTATTTGAACCCATATTTCATATCATATGATTCCTTTTAAAGTATCATGATTAATTATTGATCATTCCCATACTATCATGACTTACGTATTTTTATTGATAAAAAATTATTCCAGGTTTCATGATTTGGATTTATGAATTGATGGGTATGACTTTATAATTATTTTATAATTTTATCATATCATTATACTTATTATACTAAAATATGATCATTTACTAATAACTTTTATGTCTACTATTTGTTGAGTAGTGATCTCACAGTTTCATTTGTTTCACATCCCTAGGTGATGAAGGAAGAGTTTAAGTCTGTTTTATTTATGTAATTATCTAGTTGTGAATACCTACTAGAAAATTGGTTTGTATCTCTAATGTAATAGTTATTTAGGTATCAATGATTTCAAATACACTAAACCTATATGGTCTGTAAGAATTTATTATTGTGAAAGTTGTTAAATATTCATCTAAAATAATGTAATATTTATATATGAAAAGTATGGTTCTCAAAAAAACATCCCTTACAATTAGATAAACCTTGTAGGAAAAAAATATGTTCAAATATAAATTACACTGATTTTTTTTAATATTATCATAAAAGAATAATAAAATATTATTTTTTTGATCAATTGAATAAAAGGAATAATTTAAATAGAAAATCTAATTTTAAAGATTATGCAGTAAAGAATCATTTAAAAAAGTTTTTTAATGATTCTGATGTTGTAAATAAGGAAAATAGACTTCATTATTTTCGTTATTTGGTTGTATTAAACAAAAACAAAGATTAATGAAATATTGAATGAAATTAATTTCATATAATATGTAAATTAATGTGTGAGGAATATAAAATAAATAAAATATTTAGATTTGATTAATGAAAAAAATTTACAATAAAATAATGGTAATAGATAATAAGATTCATTTGGTAAGTATGGGAGTTATTTTCACCAACAACATAGTTTTTATAAGGAATAATTTTTATCAAAGGATTGATTATTTTTTAGAAAAAAGTTATTTACATAGAGAGAAAGGTGAAATATTAACTAAAATATTATAATGGTATAATAAAAGAATACTCGTAGATTGTATTCATGTAAGAATGAAAATTCCAACAATGAATTTAAAATGAAGTTGAAGAAACCCTTACATCCTTAGAAAAAATAAATAATTACCCATTGATGGATAAGATATAATTTGAAATATTTAATACCATTAATATTAATAGAATCATGATAAAAATTACTAATGTGTATGTGGGTATAATACACTATATAAAACGTAGTGTGTGTAAAATATTTTTCTCAGGGGGTAACATTTGGGACATAAACCCATATATATTGTCTTTACATCCACAAATGAACATTAACATTCGTATATCAAAATCATATGTTTCCTAACAAATTAATTATAATATTGACTCATAACTATTTTCATTGAGACTCATGATATATATTAAATATCCATATGAATTCTATTTAGATTCTTTTTTACCTGTTCTGTTACATCAAGAATCTATAGTTTGATAGTTTGTACTATCTTCATAATAGAGATATATAAATTCATTTTTACTATAATATCAATCTATACCATGTCATTACGGTAACCTTTATGGATGATTTTTAGTATGTTATGATATTTTTAATTCCATTCAATGGTATTTTGGTCTTTATCCATAGATATGAAATTGATAATAATAATGTTTATTGATTCTTGATAAATAAAATGTGTACCTAAAATAAAGAGTCAAAATATTTTGTAACCATTTAAAATCTAAAAGAATATTATTGTTTATATTTTCATATCACAAAACACTACTAATTACGTTCCCATATTTTAAAAAAATATAAATTCATTGAATATATCTGGTTTGTTGATTAACAAAACAAATCAAGTTCATAACATGATTTATTGGTTAGTACTTTATGGTGCTGTTTTAATATAATTATAAAATAATTATAATGATCATATTTATATTTAATTACTTTTATATATAAAAATTGGAAGGAATCAGATGAATAAGTAATCAAAATAAAAATATTAAATATTATGAATAATATTTTTCTTAGATTTCTTATTAAGATGGATGATTTTATATAGATCTATAATTATGCATATAATTGATAGTTTACTAAATTATCATTTCAATATAATTATAAATCTCATAAATATCAAATTTATTCATTAAATCCATTATTACAAGATTCCATGAATAGTGGTAATGAAAAAAGGAATACATCGAACCACTGAGGTTGTAATAAAAAAATATTCAACGAATTTTTTTCTTATAATGGGTGATTATATTTATATGTTTTATCATTGTATAATCATAAATAATTCATAAATATCATAATTAAACATTAAATTAAATTTTTAAATATGCATTTTATGTTATAACATAAAATGAACAAGTTGAATTTTAGAGGGGGTCATCCAACCAGAAGCACAATTCAGGTTTTCATATTTCAGAAATTGAAATTTGAAGATTTATTAACACTTGTAAGATCATTATAATAACCTTTAATTATACTAATGAAACTTTTTTTATCATTATAATAAGGTATAATGTAATTTTAGGATGAATAATTGTACTTAAGGAACTAGAAAAAAGGGAGGTGATGTTAAAAATTCATACTTCACTTCATCGATTATCTCCATTACAATGAGGGTTAAGACAAAGATTAATGGTCATTACAGAAGTCAAAACTGACTATTATATTATTTTTAATGATGAATA
Organism: Viscum album; assembly: GCA_963277665.1. Taxonomy (NCBI): domain Eukaryota; kingdom Viridiplantae; phylum Streptophyta; class Magnoliopsida; order Santalales; family Viscaceae; genus Viscum; species Viscum album. Next base: position 1,807,160,999 of record OY728126.1, on the reverse strand, counting down.
AATTTTTTATTTAACACCCCAAGATTTCATAGCATGTTATCTTTTCAATGTAATTCAATAACTTGCACTACATGCAATACTGAGTTTGAGTGCACCTCGACTTACCAAACTATCCATTAAAAAAATATGTTATGAAAATTATTAAACATATTTTAAATTTTATATATATTCTATATAATTTTAAAATTCAAATTTTCTGTTTCTTAGACATAATATAACAAAATTTCAATTTTTATGAAAAAAGAGGCATTTTTTATAAAATACAGTTTTTCTGCCTTTTAATGGCGAACCCTTTTTAAATCTAATATTTGAAAAATTTATATATAACATTTAGTGATATTAAATCAATATTTAGAAAAGGGACAGAAAAATGTAGTTTGGAAAAATAATTAGTACTTTTCTGATAAATTTCATATATGGAAGAATACTGAAAAATACTAAATTTTAATTAAAAACAACTTTTTTAATCGAAATAATTTATAGTGTAAAATTATAAATTTGAGTGGTTTTAAATTATAATTATATTATATTATTATCATTTAATATTTTTTATGCCATTTTATGTAATTTTACATTACAAAATGAACAAAATCAAGTGTCAATCTATTGATAGTTATTATTTCTTAATAAAGAACGTTTTGTTTTGACAAAGAGAATTAATTTAAAATTGACTTCTGCTACTTTTGTATTTTTAATTTTCAAAAATTGATTCCATATTTGGAATCAGGAGGCCCTAATTGTTTAAATAGGTATCTTTTATTTTAATACATTATGAATAATTACTTCGGTAATTATTTTATTTATCATGGTTAATAGGTAAATCTGGAAAATAAGGGTAAACAAATAATATTATAATAAAGATAAATTACCCTAACATGTGTCCTATTCATATTGGTTGATACATGTACGACCATGTACATGCTTGGGTCGATTTCAGGACCCCATGGAGCCACTTTGAAGGGATAATGACATTTTACATTACTTAATCTTAAGTAATGACAAAAACAAAAAATGAATGTATCTTTTAGTAAAACATATTTATATGGGTCAATATAACTAATCTCTTCAACTATATATATTCATTTGAATAATAAACCTATTTCCTACATAATGGTATTTTATTTAAAATTTTTAGACATAAAATAATTTAATTTATTTATGACACAATGATGATGCAGTAATTACCTTATTAAAAAATTATTAAAATAATTGATATTATAAATATCCAAATAAATGTAAATTGAGACTTTTAATGAATTAAACAAATTTTATTGGTTAATATGACATTTTAGGTTTGAATAAATAATTTTGGTTTGATGTTATCATGATGTTATGATTATCGCAAAAATCAATTACTAAATAGTGTTAAAATTGAAATAGTTGAGTTTTTAAAATAAATATTATATTAATAATTGATATAATATTCCTAAAAATATATGGTTCGGCCCAAAAACTATGAAACAGATATATATATTAATAATAAACCACATGAAGTTTGTTTGAAAGTTTATAGTATGATTATTAACCATATAATATAAAAATACAACGACATGGTGAATAACAAACTATTTAACTATGAGTTAAATCTAAAAGATATGGTTAATATGGTGACATAATCAATTACAAAATCTATTCGTTGAATGGTTTTCAACCCATACCAACGTTATACTATAAATAAATCATTTTTGAGACATTATAAATATAAGATTATTTTATTATAAATAATATTTCAATGTTTTCTTAATGTATCCCTCACATATCTTATAAAAGGGCACTTCTCCTTCTCTAAATTTCACACCTCCAAAGCCTTTTGTCTCAGCCAAAACCTGAACAAATATCCTCCTAACATTCCTCTCTTCATCTTATAGGCCTTCCTTTGGTCATAATTCCAACCTAAGGAGACCTTTTGGCCAAATAAAAAAGAAGAACCTGAAGGAGTGGTAAATATTTAATCACCTCTTTCATGTTCTTTTCTTCTTCCACTTTCTCTGTCTTTATTGTTTCCATTCTAAAATAATACCTCCAGAATATTATATATATTTTTGATGTTATTATAAATATGGTATAACCATATTCATTATTTTATCCATCCTATAAATGAAATAGTCAACATACGCGCATACGTACGGCTTTCCATCTCCATGTTGTGGTGTAGTTTGTCATTTAAACACATCAATATTTTGGATGGGTATAATATTTAATATAACTAATGTAAATAATAAATATAACATGTTATTTATTATTTATATATGATATAAAATCCAATTACATATGACATCACCATTAATATAATGATATTTTAGCTCGTGCGTATGTACTGATTATCATCTCCACGAACGTGATAAGATTCATTCCCCATCATAATCATTCAAGAATAATTTCCATTTTAAGATTAAAAATAATGATTATCAACATTACATAATTCTGTATATGAATCAAATACATCGTATTCATAACAAACATGGCTTACGAAACCAACCATATAACGGGAAACAAATCAGTTAACACCCGAAATGATGATATTACTAAAAATTTATTAACACAACAATATTAGAGGATCATATATGATATCATATTTATGTATATAGATCTTATATAATTGAAAAATATATATATAACTGTTATACAGGAGGCTAACGTACCCTCAACCTAGGAAAAGTACAAGGTACGGGGTGTCTTATCTCACTTATGATTCCGTGATATTTCCATTATTCACAACTTATTTATTGAATATGGTGTATTTTAAACTACCTTTTGATATATATTATCATGATTATATTTTCATTCATAGGACTATATGATTCATTTGGGGGTTATTAACTTTTGTTCAAATGACTCTATTGAATACAACATGGTAAGGGGTTATCATCTCACTTCTTATTATCATGAGATTCCTCCTATATTTCTAGTATTTCCTTTTGTGTGGTGTATGTACTGCCCATGATTGTATTATTTCTATAATAAACATCAATTTATGGTCAGTTACATATTCATTGTATGATACTTCATTCATGGGGTGTATGTTTCGTTAGTTACCAAATCAAGAAGGTTTAATTTCACAGTCTCTTTATTATCCAAGATTGTTTTTACATGAGTATCTATTGAGATATATTTATTATCCATGTCCATGTTTCATAAAAGTGTTTTCAAATGTATTATGTTGAAGGTAATATTTTACTAAAACAACATTTTAAATTTTTCAATGATTTATTCTTCTAAACATTTCGCATTAATTTCCATGCTTTCAAAATGGTTTTAAGTATTTATTTATATGAACATGAATGTTTTAAAATGTTAATTCATTTCAAAAGTTTCAAAGTGATATGGGACACTTGTATTAATAACTCTCTTTTAAATAAATTCATTTATAAATTATGTGACTTTTAAATGATTTCATGAAAATGGGATATGTCTCTCAATGAGTTTTACAAATCATTTTCATCTATGTAGACAACCTTGGATGGATTTTAAACTTGTTTGAAGTTGATTTATAATGATACAAATCTTCCATATTGTATTAAAGATTTTGTGATATGTCTGACTATTGATGTGATATTTTTATACCATTAATTTTTTATGGTTAAAGTATTGAAATTCCGTATTATACATTCCCTCATTATGAAAATAATATTGATGGTTCATGTGATTATTCAACTGGTAGAATAACCATGACTATGTTTTATTATGACATTATTTACTCAGATCATATTTCTTCCATAAAGTGATCATGGTTATTATTTTTAAAGGCATGTGTTTTCAATTATTCAGCATGCCTATTATTTATGTTGTCTTTCGCTAAATTGTTTACCCTTACTGAGCATCTGAGCTGACCCTTTCTAATGTTTTATTTTACCAGGATTTCTAAGAAGTGTATTATGACTGAATTGTAGGGATAGTATAAGGGATATAAATGTGGTCAAAAGAGAAAATGTTATTTTTTTGTCTATTTATAATGTAATGTAATGTTTTTTTATTTAATTTATTTCCAAGAGTGCTAAACTGATCGGTTATTCAGGACATGATATCCTTGTATTATGCCTATGTTATGTAACAAAGCACTGAATCTGGGTAACTGGGGTCCGGGCATTACAGTTTGTATCAGATGATGTTTACAAAAAACATCAGAAACTAGATTTAGAAAAACATTTATTAGAGAAAATTAGCCTGAGATAGACATTAAGGATTAGTATAGAAGAACATCCTAGAATTTTGGTACTATATAGATTTTTATGAGCTTTCCATGTAATACAAATCTGTCTGGATACGAGTAGGTTGAGGTGACTCCCACACAGATGTACCTTGGGGTAAAACATGTAAGCACTACTTTGTGCTAGACTCTAATAGGTGCTGGGGCATGGTAACGGGCCTTGTTGTACTATTGGTTACGACACTCCTGGGGGATATGCTTAGGATAATTCACATTTTCATTACAAGACATTATGATGGATTTTGGAGAAAATACATACACAAAGAAATCATTTTATTATTATAGATAATATGAATAATCTTTTCAATTTATGTTATGTATTTTAAAAGGTTGGAATTATTCATTGCTATTCATAAATTAACCTAGTGTATTCCATTGTTTAGAAATGGCGCCTAGTATAAGGAATGATAATTCCATTAATACGCATGATCGAAAGATTAATAAGGATCATATCTTTCAAGGTATTAAATCAACATTTATAAGGGAAATAGCCTCCCATGTATTATCATCATATGAAGAAACAATATCATCTATTAATAAGATAATTAGTCAATTCTCTCAGTCTTATGGATTTGAAGGGAATCAAGACAAGAAATGGATGGAAGAGTGAAATTTCGATAAAGGGAAGAGGGGAAACAAGGATTTTCCCATATGTGATAACTGTGGAAAGAATCACCATAATAATTACTTGAAAGGAATGGGAGTTTGTTATGTATGCGGAGAAAATGATACAAATTATGTGATAGAATGAGTATGAAAAAGGTTTCAAATGTACAATGATTCATCTGCAAGGAGTTGGGACACTACGCGAATCAATGTCCAAATCATTAGATTATACACCAAATGATGATATTGGATAACAATAAAGTTATGATACCACCAAATATGAAAAGGAATGGTTAGAGTTATTATGTTGTTATTAATGTACTGTGTCATTTGTGTATTTTATTATTGATGTACATGTTTTATGAATTGTTGATTATATAAGGATTGTACTGCTTTACTATTTCATTAAGGACTTGAGATTGTGTGGAACCAAGAAAAGTAGCTCAATAGCATGTTAAATATTTTTTTTGGAAAATATATGGTTGAGAGAGAGATAAACAATAATATGGTTCTGATACAAAGGTATTGATTTTAGAAAAATATATGATTAATTTAGATAAATTATATTTGATATTCTTGAATACCTTAAAACTGATTAATGATTTCAATATTCCATCATTGTTTCAATTTACAACATTTTTGGATATAATAATTATATCCATTATTCAACAAGGAATAAGGGAGAATTAATGTAATAAATAAGGTTTTATGGTAATTCAGGGTGTTACCATGGTTTTAAATAATACATGATAAAGGTATTCATGTGTTATTACGTGGAAAAAAGATCTTTATTTTGTTTACCTTCCTCATAAATTTTGTACTGTGAGTTCAGATAGAAGTTTTTTGGATAAGGCTAAAAGATGTAATGGATTATGTTTGATGTTGGATATTATTATTAAGGTTAAATCATTTCTTAAGATTATTTTTCGATAGTTACATAATGGACAACCCGGAGGGCGGGAGAAAACCAGTCGTGTCCGGCAAAGGCATGAGACTTGAACCTGCAACCGAAGAGCGACAAGGATGCATCACCTACCACGGGCCTACATGATGTCCAGATATGTATAATGTATATATTTTTTAAAATGGTATGATAGATAAATTATAAATATATATTTTTGAACCCTATACAGATAGGATAAATAGACTTTTTCTAATTATATAATCTTTTGGAGTGAATGATGATTTTATTATAGGAATTAGTTGAAGGATGAAACTCTACTAGTTAAGTATATTTATTTCTCTTATTATATGATTAAATTAATTTTTAAACTTTAGGGAAGTGATATTAAAAACAAAATGTGTTAGCTTAATACATTTCGTTTTGTTGAACTGATGATATTTTAAATCATCATTGATAGATGGATTTAAGGCCCTCAATTGTACACATGTTGGTGATTGATGACCTCAAATCACTCCATATAAATATTATCGTTTTCCACCAACTATGTGTCTTTAATTTCCACAAATGTTCTTTTAATTGAGATTATAATTTTTTGGTGACTTTTTCATTTCCCTTTCTCTCTTATTAAGACTATATTTTATTAAAGAAATTCCCGATGTGTGTTCTCCAAAAATGTATTTTTATATTTTTAACCTTTTATTTTTGAAAAACAGTTTCAAATTGCGCAGATGAAATTTATGGAAAGAGGGGAGAATGTAACAACCCAAGGTTTCATAGTATGCTATCTCTTCAAAGTATTTTAATAACTTGCGCTACACGGAATATTGAGTTCGAGTGCACCACGAATTACCTAACAAGCCATTAAAAAAAGAGTTCATGAATAGTATTAACCGCTTTTCAAATTTTATATATATCCTATATAATTTTAGCATTTATCGTTTTTGTTCCATAGACATTATATAAGAAAAATTCAATTTTTTTCTGAAAAATGGGGTATTTTTTAAAATGCAGTTTTCTACTTTTTATGGGTGAACCATTTTTAAATACAACATTTTACACTTTTATATATACAATTTAGTAAATTGAAATTCTACTTTAGAAACAGTAAAAGAATTTTTTTTGGATAAATTTGAGTTACTTTTCTAATAACTTTTACATTTTTATGAATAGTGAAAATACTAAATATTAATTAGAAACAACTTTTTTTAATCGAAATAAATTATACTGTTAAATTTTAAATTTAAGTTTAATTAAAGTATACATAGATTATATTTTTTTCATTTAATATAATTTGTTTGATTGTATGTAATTTCTTATTTAAACTGAACATAAACATGTGCCAATATTTTGATAGTTATTATTTTTTAAAAACACATTTTTTATTTTGACAACAAGAATTAATGTTAAATTATTTTCTGCAACTTCTATGTTTTGAATTTGGGAAAATGGATTCCATATTTGGAATCCAGAGGTCTAAATTTTTTATATATGTAAATTTTATATTTATACATTATGAATAATTACTTTGGAAAATATTTTATTTACCTTGGTTAATGGGTAAATTCGGTAAATAAGGGTAAAAAATAATATTATAATAATATTAAATTACCCTAACATGTGTCCTATTCTAATTGGTTGATACATGTACGACCATGTGAATCCTTGGGTCGATTTTGGGACTCCATGGACCCACTTGTAAGTGATAATGACATTTTACATTAATTAATCTAATTTAATGAATAAAATAACAAAAGCATGTATCTTTTAGTAAAACATTTTTACAAATGGAAATATAATTGATCTCTTAAACTATAAATATTCATTGGAAATTTAAAAATATTTAATACATAATGGAAATTTATTTATTATTTTTCGACATTAAATAAATTAATTTATTTATGAAAAATTGATGATGGAGTAATTACCTTATTAAAGAAAGATTAAAATAGTTGATATTATAAACATCCAAATAAATTTAATTTGTCTCCTTTGAATAATTCCACTAATTTTATAGGATAATATGACATGTTAGTGTTGATTGAATAATTTGTTTGAAGAAATAATGCTATTATGATTTTCACAAAAATCAAATAGTAAATAGTGTCAAAATTGACATAATTGAGTTTTTAAAACAAATACTGTATTATTAATGTATATAACATTTTTTAAATTAATAATATCTACCAAAAGACTTTTATAAGGTTATATATATTAATAATTAACCATTTGGGGTTCTCATTAATGTTTATAGTAATTTTATTAACCATATAATATAAAAATACAATGAAACATGGTAAATGACAAACTATTTTACTAAGAGTTAAATTTAAAAATATATGGTTTATATGGTGACCTAAACCTGTATAAAACCAATTGATTGAGAGGTGTTTTACCCCTCCTCATATTAGACTCTAAATAAATCATTTTCATCCATTAGAAACCAAAAATGATTTTATTATAAAATAATATTTCAATATTTTCAAAAGGTGATCCTCACCTCTCCTATAATAGGGAACTTCCCCTTACCTTTATTTAACACCTCCAAATCCTTTTGGATATGCAACCCAATGAAAATATATCCTCCAAAAATTCCTCTATTTAGCCTAGTGTCCATCCTTTGGTATGAAAACCAATCTATGAATCCCTTTTGATCAAATGAAAAGAAAGAACCCGAAGAAGAGGTAAACATTTTATCACCACTTTCATGTTCTTTTCTTCTTCCACTTCATATTTCATTGATATTTCCATTATAAAATAATAACACTGGTATCATATATATTCTGTCATTTATTATAAATAATGTACTACCATATTCGTTATTCTATCTATCCTATTAATGACAAATTCACCATACGTGGGTACGTACGACTTATTGTCTCCACGTCATGGTGTAGTTTGTTATTCAAACACTTCATTATTTTGGATGGGTATAATAATTAATATAGATAATATAAATAATAAATATAAAATGTTAATGACTATTTATATATGTTATACCATCCAATTACATATGATTTCACCATAAATATAATGATATTGTCTCTCGTGCATACGTACGGATTACTGTCTCCATGAACGCGATAAGATTCATTCCCCATCATAATCATTCAAAAATAATATTCATTTTATGGTTAAAAATAATTTTTATTAACATAATATAATTCTATATATAAATCATATACATCATATTCATAACAAACATGGCTTACGTAACTGACCATATAATGGGAAACAAATCCCTTAACACCCGAAATGATGATACTACTGAAATATTATTAACACAAAAATATTAGAGGATCATATATGATATCATATATATGTATATAGTTAATTTATAATTTAATAAAAATGATTTAACTATTATAGAGCAGTTGAACATACCCTCGACCAAGGAAAATTACAAGGTAATGGGATTCTTATCTCACTTTTGATTCCATGAGATTTCCATTGTTCAACACTTATTTATTACATATGGTGTATTGGGTACATCCATTTGATATATATTATCATGATTATTTTTATATTCATGGTGTTATATGATTCATATGGTGGTTATTAACTTTTGTTCAAACTACTCGATTGATTACAACATGGTAGTGGGTATTCATCTAACATCTTTTTTCCATGAGATTCATGCTATATTGCAACTATTTCTATTTCTGTGATGTATGTACTATGCATGATTGTATTCTTGGTGTAATATACTTTAATTTATCGGTATTTACATCTTCATTGCATGATACTTCTTTCATGGGGTGTATGTTTCGTATGTTACCAAATCGGTTGTAACACCTCAGGTAAATAAAGAATATGAAATTTCATATTCATCCATATTTGTGAATAAAATATTGAAATGACTTTAAATGGGACGCTATGCTCGATGGCGTACCCAACACGCAACAACAAGTTTCTTGGTAATCTTACGTTGCACTCTAATAATAAAATAATATTATTTTAAATGGTAGTTAACATGTAGCCATTGTATTGGCGGTAATGGATAGAAATAACTAAAATATGATTATATATGTTTTTAAATGTTTTTACATTTATCCAATAAAATCTAATGGCTTAAAATACGGAAAGAATTCAATTTTAGGCGTATATGCCCTAGTTTTCACTAAAGGTTCACTTATCACCTTTTAATGGAGAACTATCATTAAATATAGTTTTGATCACACTTATAAATTCTTTTGGACCAAATAAAACTCTTATTAAGAATCGGGACATCAAATTTTACTTTGTGTAATTTTTTGGTATTTTTCCGATAAAGTTCATTTTTTAATGAATAGTGTAAAATGTTGTGTTTTAATTCAAAACCTCTTTTTAATATAATTTATTTATTTGATTATATAATATTTTGAATTGGTTTTAAAGTGAAATTAGAAAATATTTTTACCATTAAATCCAATAGAGTTCGTTGGAATTAATTTCACTTTAAAATCAGACTTAAACTAGTGTCAATCTTTTGATACTTATTGTTTTATAAAAACACACTATTTGCTCCAACAGTGGGAATTAATTATTAAATTAATTAATGTGACTAATATGTTTTGAATTTTGTAAAATGGACTTCATTTTTGAATTCGGAATATCAAATATATCTTAGGGTGAAGTTTTGGTATTTTTCTGAAAAACTCCAATTTTTGATGAATAGTGAAACCACTAAGTGGTAATCAAGCAAACTGATTTTTCAGTTAAATGAAAGATTACCACTAATGTGTATTGAATTTTGAAAATCCGACATACATGATTGTCATTAAGAAGTAAAATGTGGTTCAATGGGATAAAAATAATTTTTTTGGTGAATAGTAACTTATTAAGTTTTTAATCGCGATTAGAGGTAATTAGTGTAGTTTAAGGTAAAAATAATGTTTTAATAATATGAAATGAACTTGACACATGTCCTAACCTCATTGATTGTGTCATGGCCTACCAAGACAAGCCATGGGTCAACTTGGGGACCCCATGGATCCACTTTGGTTGGGAAATGACATAAATAACTTTTTATTTAATGTAAAAGTAAAAATCACACAAACATGATATGTTTTACGAAAACAATTTTTACATGGGGTTATAAAGATCCTATTTTTTATTATAAATATTCATTGGAAAGATAAAAAGATTTCATACATCATAGTAATTTTTTTAAAATTTTTAGACATTAAATAAATTAAATTATTGATGACATCATAATGATGCAACGATGACATCATTATTTACCGATTAAAATAAAATGCAAAGATAATGTAAAATATATGATCTAAACATGTCAAAAACTTATTGGATGGGTGGATTTAGAACCCTTATCACCTTATCCAGGAATTATATCAATGTGGGACCTTTTAAAACCGAAACACATTTTCAAATAATGTAATATTTATTACTTTCCAAAAGTGCCCCTCCTCTCCTCTTATAAAAGGACCCCACCTCTACCTCCTTTCACACACTCCTCAAGCCTTTGGCTCGGCCAACCCCTGCCCATTTACTCTCTACACATCCCTCTCCTCATCCTAGAGGATTCCCTTTGGGAATAATCCTTTCAAATGAAGCCTTTAGGATCAAATCAAAAGGAGTTACACTTTTAAAGGCAATTCATTCTCTCATGTTCATTTGTTTTATTTTGCTTCTCCAACCCCCTAAACTCTTTTTATTTACTTCTTTTGTAACAACACCAGTATCTTCAATATACTAGGTTGTTTTTATAAGATTTATTCGACCTACACTTTCACACAACTACATCAAATGGTTAAAGAACATTCGGTTTCCGTGGATGGCGAAATTCTTCCTCCCGAAACGATGATTGTTCAATACTCATTTAACACCTTCAAAAGTGGCCATTATGATGTCACTATTTTTATATATGATATATAATATGTTTATGTTTTCCTTAAGATTCTGTTTTTTTTCATTTTGGGCATACCTTTATGGTTTCCATTATGGGTAAACGCGATATCTTCATTTAAGGAAGTGCGGACTACCGCCCCCTCAAAGTGATTTGATTCGTTAAATACCATATGTGGGACGTATAAAGGATGGAACTATGATATTATATATGATATTACACTGGAATTATAATATACCTTTATATCATTATGATTACATTCTATAAAATAAGAAATAGAAATGAAAGTAGCATTCATGCGTACGTACGGCTTACCGTCTCCATGAACGGTGCATTTCATTTCTTACCTCTAAATGATTATGTAATGTTATAAATGCATGCATGTACTGGATATATATGACATATATGATATCTAAATCATGAATACAATTCTGTATAAAATAAACATTTGGCCACACGAACAACATGTAATTGTAAGAAGTCCACTTTCGACTTAAGAACCAAATATCGGCAAAACAAATATTACTAACTTAAATGATTACATAATGTTTATGACATGGTAATAAGTGATATAAACGGAATAATGAACTTGAAAAAGGTTCTTAAGTAAGTAGAAATTAACTCAAGTTTATTATCCAGGACGTTAAAGAACGATCGAGTCAAGTCGGACACGAGGTAAGGGATCCTACTCCTCTCTTTCTTTTTAAGTACACACTTTTATGTAATTCCTTTTAAAGCTCATCTTTCTTGTTATTGGGATGATATTTTATATTACACTTACTGTAATTATTATGTTCATGTTATGAGAGACCATATTCTCTCTCATCAATCCATTTTGGAAGTTTTGAGTGGCGCCGTTAGGCTGCCGAACTTTCGTAAGAGATCTAACCTCTCTCTTTCTTTTTAAGTACTCTCCTTTATGTCACTTCTTTTAAGCTCCTCTTTGTAATGTTGGGGGATGTTATTTTATATTCCTCATTCTGTACATTTTATTGTAATGTGATGAGATACCCTATTTGATCTCATCAATCCATATTCGGAAGTTTTATGCGGCGTCGTTAGGCTGCCGAGTTTTCGTAAGGGATTTTTCATCTCACTTTTATTCCCGTGAGATTTATGCTAAATTTGCCACAAATTCCATTGAGTGGTGTATGTACTGACCATTATTATACTCTTTGTGTAATATAATTTTGTTTATCAGTATTTACATCAATGATCTATTGTATTTCTTTCATAGGGTGTATGTTTTGAAAGATACCCAAGTCAGTAAGGGAACCTTTCACCCTCCTCTTTTTTAAAAGACTTCTTTTGTTGGTTCTTTTAATTTACATATTGTTATGTTGGGATATGTTCTCATATATCCTTATTGATGTAAATTTTATGTCCAAGTTATGATATACACTTTTTATCTCTCATCAACTCATTTTTATGTGATGTCGTTAGGCTATCAAGGAAACTTTTTAACCCAATTTCGATTTCTTTGGGTTCAACATGTAGTCATTGAATATGTCATCCATTGAATATGTGTGAATGACAGCTTATTGTGTTACACTTAATATCCACTTATATTGGGTGTATTTATATTTGTCACACATATTTTTGAGATTGATTTGTCCTTAAATTAAGGATACCTTCTTTATAAGGGATTTCATCACATTTGACATTTCTATTGAGGGTTCATTGTTGTTATGCACCAATTCACTCTTATATGGTGTATATACTGTCATTTGAAGTATTATATCATGAATCCATTTATTCTCATGATATTATAAAGTTATGACTAAATGTTATTCCTCAAGTATTGTATTCAAGTGTCTCTAATTTTGGTAAAACCCCTTTAACCAAAATGTCATTTTAAATGTTTTAATTATTTGTTCTTATTAATATCCATGTTTTCAAAATGGTTTTAAGGATTTATATATATAGATATTAATGGTTTAAAATTTTAAGGTTCAAGGTGGTATGGGACACTTTGATTCAAAAATATCTTTATTAAATGTTTTAAATGGTTTTGAAAATGGTTTTGATAAAGGATTCTATTATGATATATTGTGATGTGGAAATGTTATCATTCCTTTATATTGGTTTTATGTTTTATGATTTTATATTGGTACTTGGACATTTTAACGGGTGGTTACGTTATAAACCATATGACAGGTGGTGCCGTGAATACCAGGAGGGGTGGTTACGTTATAACCTCCAATACACTGGGTATGGAAGTCGGCCGTATGGCTATTCCATTAAGTATGTATGGAAATTGGCCGTATGGATATTCCATTAAGTGATATGTGTGGAAGTCGACCACAAGGTTATTTCACTTAAGTATGTTTGTGTCCCAAGTTACCTTTATATATGCTATGTGTTATTTATATGGGTTTTATGGTAATCTTTGGTTACAAAAAGGTATGTAATGATACTTTATTCAGTGAAGAGTTTATACTACTTCATGAAGGTGAAGATATTACTTTGATAGAGTATACAGGGTTTACTTGATGTTTGAAAAAGTAACAGTTTTTATTCTTTGTGTATCCCTTACTGAGCTTTTTATGCTCACCCCCATGTTTTTTTGAAATGTTTTTCACAGGACTTAAAGTGGAATAAGGTCAAGGATGGGATCAAGGGAATGTCACACTATATAAGACATGGAAATAGACATGTTTCATTTTAAGAGTTTTTATTTTATGGAAATTTAGTAGAAGCGACTACTTTGTAATCTTTTGAGATGTAATAGTTATGTCCTAATTCTCTAAAACTCTAAACCTGAAATGATCCTCGATGTGAATTACTCATTTAATTCAATATTAAGTAAGGATTAAGGCTGGGGCCTTATAGTTGGTATCAAAGGTCGGTTTAGATAACTTTAGAGGTTAGGGTATTCTCTAAGCACAAGTGACATTACCATAATGGTTAGGATTTCAGAAAGATTCCTAGTTTTAGATAAAGTGAATGAGTAAGTGTATCTTAGTGTTTACCTTCCTCATTAGTAAATGATGGTTTTGTTGATATACTCACACTGACATTTCTATTTTTAGTGAATGGATGGATCTAGCAGCCACCAAAGAGACAACAGGTTTGAAGGAAACTGTGGTGGTTCTCTGATTAAGATACTAGATAAAATGGAGGATTCAATAAGGAAACTCATGGTTGTTCTAAACCAAATATCAAGGAGTCATGATCATCAACTTTAACCTTGGTATGATATATAATGCATCATATACGAGATGACCAATCCATGTGGAAGTTCAGGTAATAATAATAAAGGTAACCATTAGAGTTTATATGATCCTTACTTTTTAGGTAATTATGGGTTACTCTATGATATGATGGAAAATGAAAGGAATGAGATAAACATGAGGTTAAAATATGTTATGATTATTTTCTTGAAGATTTTATCTAATTTTGGGGAATGTTTTAAGAATTATATAGTTTTGGAAAAAGGACAACATGCAGACCGTGTGACATCCCGTCGCACCGGACAAAGCTGCAGGAATCGAACCCACAACCAAAGTGCGACTGGTATTTATCACCTACCACTAGACTACGTGAAGTACCTAGTTAGTTTGACTGATTCTTTTTAGTTATATGATTTTATGAATTAAGAGTAAGTTTATTTTGGGTTATTTATGAAAATGATTAACCTATCATGGAGGATATGTGATTAGGTTAATTACTTTTCAAAACGATACTTTAAAAGCAACTGATATTGTTTGGAGATAAATGTTACAATTTATTTTGGAAGACTATGTGACTAAATCCTTCAAATATTTGGGTTTCAATCGTATATTGGTTTACTTTGAAGAATTATATGGACAAGTTTATTATAGATTGGTCCTCGTTGAACTTTGGGTTTTGATGGAAAAATTTTGGAGATTAAAAATAGATTTTCTTTTTAATGGGTTATCCTTTTCTGGATTATCTGACCTTGTACTAACCTTATTGGTTTTAGTTTTGGTTAAAGCCTAAAGACATGGGATGTATATAGTTATCTTTTTTGGATTAGGTGATTCTCTAGAAGTTTATTATAGTACTCTTAATGCAAACAAGTCTCCCTAAATACTCGTCTTTTGAAAAAAATATGAGTTTGATTAAGGAATCTAGTAAAAGTTGAAAGTCAACATGATAAGTGATTGTGTTTCCTTATGAATAAATTCCTCAATAAAAAGTAACTTAAAGCAAAAATGTTTTCTATTAACTTTTCCAACTGGGGAATCAAATACCGTTTAACCCATCACAAGTTTGTGATTTTCTTGTGGTTAACATTCTCCTAAAAATGTTTTCTATAACTCTCCATCAGAACATGACCCTTTGTTTTTTCCTCCATGTCCATATTTTCTTACTTGGATTCCTAGTATGGGTTAACTCGGGTGACCTCTGTGCTTATCTTTCTTTATTTTAAAGTGATTGTTTTACCGACTCTTGTTCCGATGTGGGACTTTCAAGGATGTTTCCAAGCGCAATTTTAAAATTGCGAGGACGCAATTCCCAAAAGGGGGGAAGGTTGTACCACCCCAGGTAAATAAAGAATATGACATTTCATATTCATCCATATTTGTGAATAAAATATTGAAATGACTTTAAATGGGACGCTATGCTCGATGGCGTACCCAACACGCAACAACGAGTTTCTTGGGAATCTTACGTTGCACTCTAATAATAAAATAATATTATTTTAAATGGTAGTTAACATGTAGCCGTTGTATTGGTGGGAATGGATATAAATAACTACAATATGATTATATATGTTTTTAAATGTTTTTACATTTATCCAATAAAAGCTAAAGGCTTAAAATACGGAAAGAATTCAATTTTAGGCGTATATGCCCTAGTTTTCAATAAAGGTTCACTTATCACCTTTTAATGGAGAAATGTCATTAAATATTGTTTTGATCACTCTTATAAATTCTTTTGGACCAAATAAAACTCTTATTAAGAATCGGGACATCAAATTTTACTTTGTGTAATTTTTTGGTATTTTTCCGATAAAGTTCATTTTTTAATGAATAGTGTAAAATGTTGTGTTTTAATTCAAAAACTATTTTTAATATAATTTATTTGTATGATTAGATAATATTTTGAATTGGTTTTAAAGTGAAATTAGAAAATATTTTTACCATTAAATCCAATAGCGGTCGTTGGAATTAATTTCACTTTGAAATCAGACTTAAACTAGTGTCAATCTTTTGATACTTATTGTTTTATAAAAACATGCTATTTGCTCCGACAGCGGGAATTAATTATTAAATTAATTAATGTGACTAATATGTTTTGAATTTTGTAAAACGGACTTCATTTTTTAATTCGTAATATCAAATATATCTTAGGGTGAAGTTTTGGTATTTTTCTGAAAAACTCCAATTTTTGATGAATAGTGAAACCACTAAGTGGTAATCAAGCAAACTGATTTTTCAGTTAAATGAAATATTACCACTAATGTGTATTGAATTATGAAAATCCGACATACATGGTTGTCATTAAGAAGTAAAATGTGGTTCAATGGGATAAAAATAATTTTTTGGTGAATAGTAACTTATTAAGTTTTTAATCGCGATTAGAGGTAATTAGTGTAGTTTAAGGTAAAAATAATGTTTTAATAATATGAAATGAACTTGACACATGTCCTAACCTCATTGGTTGTGTCATGGCCGACCAAGAAAAGCCATGGGTCAACTTGGGGACCCCATGGATCCACTTTGGTTGGGAAATGACATAAATAACTTTTTATTTAATGTAAAAGTAAAAATCACACAAACATGATATGTTTTACGAAACAAATTTTTACATGGGGTTATAAAGATCATATTTTTGATTATAAATATTCCTTGGAAAGATAAAAAGATTTCCGACATAATAGTAATTTTTTTTATAATTTTTAGACATTAAATAAATTAAATTATTGATGACATTATAATGATGTAGCGATGACATCATTATTTAACGATTAAAATAAAATGGAAAGATAATGTAAAATATATGAACTAAACATGTCCAAAACTTATTGTATGGGTGGATTTATAACCCTTATCACCTTATCCACGAAGTATATCAATGTGGGACCTTTTAAAACCGAAACACATTTTCAAATAAAGTAATATTTCTTACATTCCAAAAGTGCCCCTCCTCTCCTCTTATAAAAGGACCCCAACTCTACCTCATTTCACACACTCCTCAAGCCTTTGGATCGGCCAAACCCTGCCCATTTACCCTCTCCACATCCCTCTCCTCATCCTTGAGGATTCCCTTTGGGAATAATACTTTCAAATGAAGCCTTTAGGCTCAAATCAAAAGGAGTTACACTTTTAAAGGTAATTCATTCTCTCATGTTCATTTGTTTTATTTTGCTTCTCCAACCCCCTAAACTCTTTTTATTTACTTCTTTTGTAACAACAACAGTATATTTAATATACTAGGATGTTGTTATAAGATTTATTCTAGATACACTTTCACACAACTACATCAAATGGTTAAAGAACATACAGTTTTTGTGGATGGCGAAATTCTGCCTCCCGAAACGATGATTGTTCAATACTCATTTAAAAACATCAAAGGTGGCCATTATGATGTCACTATTTTTATATATGATATATAATATGTTTATGTTTTCCTTAAGCTTCTGTTTTTTTTCATTTTGGGCATACCATTATGGTTTCCATTATGGGTAAACGCGATATCTTCATTTAAGGAAGTGCGGACTACCGCCCCCTCAAAGTGATTTGATTCGTTAAATACCATATGTGGGACGTATAAAGGATGGAACTATGATATTATATATGATATTATACTGGAATTATAATATACCTTTATATCATTATGATACCATCCTATAAAATATGAAATAGAAATGAAAGTAGCGTTCATGCGTACGTACGGCTTACCGTCTCCATGAACGATGCATTTCATTTCTTACCTCTAAATGATTATGTAATGTTATAAATGCATGCATGTACTGGATATATATGACATATATGATATCTAAATCATGAATACCAATCTGTATATAATAAACATTTGGCCACACGAACAACATGTAATTGTAAGAAGTCCACTTTCGACTTAAGAACCAAATATCGGCAAAACAAATATTATTAACTTAAATGATTACATAATGTTTATGACATGGTAATAAGTGATATAAAAGGAATAATGAACTTGAAAAAGGTTCTTAAGGAATTATAAATTAACTCAAGTTTATTATCCAGGACGTTATGGAACGATCGAGTCAAGTCAGACCCGAGGTAAGGGATCCTACTCCTCTCTTTCTTTTTAAGTACACACTTTTATGTAATTACTTTTAAAGCTCATATTTCTTGTTATTGGGATGATCATTTATATTACACATACTGTAATTTTTCTGTTCATGTGATGAGAGACCATATTCTCTCTCATCAATCCATTTTGGAAGTTTTGAGTGGCGCCGTTAGGCTGCCGAACTTTCGTAAGAGATCTAACCTCTCTCTTTCTTTTTTAGTACTCTCCTTTATGTCACTTCTTTTAAGCTCCTCTCTGTAATGTTGGGGGATGTTCTTTTATATTCCTCTTTCTGTACATTTTATTGTAATGTGATGAGATACCCTATTTGATCTCATCAATCCATATTCGGAAGTTTTATGTGGCGTCGTTAGGCTGCCGAGTTTTCGTAAGGGATTTTTCATCTCACTTTTATTCCCGTGAGATTTATGCTACATTTGCCACAAATTCCATTGAGTGGTGTATGTACTGACCATTATTATACTCTTTTTGTAATATAATTTTGTTTATGAGTATTTACATCAATGATCTATTGTCTTTCTTTCATAGGGTGTATGTTTTGAAAGATACCCAAGTCGGTAAGGGAACCTTTCACCCTCTTCTTTTTTAAAAGACTTATTTTGTTGGGTCTTTTAATTTACATATTGATTTGTTGGGATATGTTCTCATATATCCTTATTGATGAAGATTTTATGTCCAAGTGATTAGATACACTTTTTATCTCTCATCAACTCATTTTTATGTGATGTCGTTAGGCTATCAAGGGAACTTTTTAACCCAATTTCGATTTCTTTGGGTTCAACATGTAGTCATTGAATATGTCATCCATTGAATATGTGTGAATGACCGCTTATTGTGTTACACTTAATATCCACTTATATTGGGTGTATTTATATTTGTCACACATATTTTTGAGATTGATTGTTCCTTAAATTAAGGATACCTTCTTTATAAGGGATTTCATCACATTTGACATTTCTATTGAGGGTTCATTGTTGTTATGCACCAATTCACTCTTATAAGGTGTATATACTGTCCTTTGGAGTATTATATCATGAATCCATTTATTCTCACGATATTATAAAGTTATGAATAAATGTTATTCCTCAAGTATTGTATTCAAGTGTCTCTAATTTTGGTAAAACCCCTTTAACCAAAATGTCATTTTAAATGTTTTAATTATTCGTTCTTATTAATATCCATGTTTTCAAAATGGTTTTAAGGATTTATTTATATGGATATTAATGGTTTAAAATTTTAAGCTTCAAGGTGGTATGGGACACTTTGATTCAAAAATCTCTTTATTAAATGTTTTAAATGGTTTTGAAAATGTTTTTGATAAAGGATTCTATTATGATATATTGTGATGTGGAAATGTTATCATTCCTTTATATTGGTTTTATGTTTTATGATTTTATATTGGTACTTGGACATTTTAACGGGTGGTTACGTTATAAACCATATGACGGGTGGTGCCGTGAATACCAGGACGGGTGGTTACGTTATAAACTCCAATGCACTGGGTATGGAAGTCGGCCGTATGGATATTCCATTAAGTATGTATGGAAATTGGCCGTATGGCTATTCCATTAAGTGATATGTGTGGAAGTCGACCACATGGTTATTCCACATAAGTATGTTTATGTCCCAAGTTACCTTTATATATGCTATGTGTTCTTTATATGGGTTTTATGGTAATTCTTTGGTTACAAAAAGGTAAGTAATGATACTTTATTCAGTGAAGAGTTTTTACTACTTCATGAAGGTGAAGGTATTACTTTGATAGAGTATACATGGTTTACTTGATGTTTGAAAAAGTAACAGTTTTTATTCTTTGTGTATCCCTTACTGAGCTTTTTATGCTCACCCAAAGTTTTTTTGAAATGTTTTTCACAGGACTTAAAGTGGAATAAGGTCAAGGATGTGATCAAGGGAATGTCACGCTATATAAGACATGGAACTAGACATGTTTCATTTTATGAGTTTTTATTTTATTTAAATTTAGTAGAAGTGACTACTTTGTAATATTTTGAGGTGTAATAGTTACGTCCTAATTCTCTAAAACTCTAAACCTGAAAAGATCCTCGATGTGAATTACTCATTTAATTCAATATTAAGTAAGGATTAAGGCTGGGGCCTTATATCGGTAATGGATAATTTCACAATCTCTATATTATTCGAGGATGTTCTTACCTATGTATCTACTAGAACATATTTATTATCTGTGCCGATGTTTCATTAAAGTGTTTTCAAAGGTATTATTTTTAAGGTACTTTTTTACTAAAACATCATTTTAAATTTTTTAAAGATTTAATCTTATAAACATTTTGCATTAATGTCCATGTTTTCAAAATGATTTTAAGTATTTATTAAATGTTATTAAATTTTAATTCCCATCAAAAGTATCAAAGTGGAATTGGACATTTTGATTCAAAACTATCTTTTAAATGGCTTCCTTTATAAATTTTTTGACTTTTAAATGACTTCATAAAAAGGGATATCTCTCTCAAATAGTTTTACAAAATCATTTTCATCTATGTCCAAATCCTTTAAGGGGTTTTAAACTTGTTTGAAGTTGATTCATTGTGGTAAAAATCTTCCATATTGTATTGAAGGTTTTGTGATATGATTGACTATGGATGTGTTAGTTTTATACCATTCATAGTTTATGGTAAATATATTGACATTTCATATGCTAGTTCTAATATTAGTGTTAATGTTATATTTCATCCTTTTCATATGAGGAATGTATTGGAAATAGTAAGTGACGGGTGGAGAAACCTATAGCTCCTCGATGCTTCGATAGGTCTCAGGAGACGATTATTCATGGAATTGGTTGAGGCCTTTCCCAATTTGTTATACATTTTTGGCTGAGGCCCTAATCATTTTTAGACGTCTTGGCTGAGGCCTTGACCAAAAATTTCAAAATGTCTAGGAATATACATTCCCTCATTATGAAAATAATATTAATGCATTATGAGGTTATTCGACTAGTATAATACCCATGACTATGTTTTATTATGGAATTATATACTCAGCACATATTTCTGGATGAAATTTTCCGTTTTTTTAATTTGTAAAGTCATGTGTTTTTTATTATTCTCCATCCATATTGTTTATGTTATGTTCTGCTAAATTTTTTACCCTTGCTGAGGATCTGAGCTCACCCTTTATTATGTTTTATTTTACAATTATCTCCAAGAAGTTTATTATGACTAACCTGCAGGGATAGTCTAAGGGATATGAAAGTTGTTAGTGGATACAGTGTTTTTTTTGTTTTTCATTTTATAATGTAATGTAACGTTCATGTTTGTAATCTATATCCAATACTGCTAAACTGATCGGTCTTTCGAGACATGATTTCCTTGTATCATGCCAATGGTATGTAACAAAGCACCGACACTCGGAAACTGGGGTCAGGGCATCACATTTTATGGTTATTTGGATTAATTAGTTTTCTTGTATTGCGAGGGAAATTGAGGAGACGAGTTCAACTTTTATATTTGAAAATGGATATCATTTTTTAAAATACCAAAAAACAATTTAATAATTATAATTTACACACAATTTAAATTTATAAAAAGATGAAAAATAATTTTATTAATAATTGATAATTTTATGCATAGAATCCACAACACATTCTCAAACATGTTTTATAAATTTATAGGTAATTTACTAGTGGATATATAATTTTACAATTTTTCTTTTACCATGATAACAATTTTTACCTAAATAACTTATCCATTTATGATTAAAAATAAAATTATTTTTTTAATATAAATTTGAACCACTAATTCAATAGTTTAAATTAATATTATTTGAAAAATTGTTTTAATATAATTAATGAAATTATATATTACAAAAATGTTTTGCGTATTAATATGAATTTATTGAAAAATATAACTTTTTCTCTAAAAATTCTAAAATACCATTAAAATATAAAAACAATTTTTTAATTTAGAAATTAACTTATAAAATATATATATTATTATACAAAAATGTGGTATTATAATTTATTTAATTTTAATATATAAATAATTTTAAAAAATTAATGGTATTTGTAAGAATTTTATTTTACACTACTCACCTAAAAATTACTATTTTTTTAAACATCTGAAAATCACTCATAATCTAAAATTTATATGATATATAAAAATATTTATAAATTTTTTTCAAAATTAAAAACAATAAATTTTCTATTATAATTTTAGAATAATAACATAAAATATTGAGAAAAAATATATATAAATACGAAAATGTCTGTTAATATATTAATTATCCTTTTTCATAAGAATTTATAATCAATCTACTATTAATACTTTATAGATTAAAAATATATTTTAAATTAAAAGATAAATCTTTTGTGAAAAAAATTTTTATTAGTTACCTAGATGACCTAGTTGAGTCAATGTTTGAATAGAATATTATATTGTTTTGAATATATTTTTATATTTATGTATTTATATATATTTCATAATTCCATTACCACTTTCTATACAATAAATCTATATGGATTAATTATATTCTTAAATATTTATTTTGTTTTGTTGTACTTTTTAGAGGAACGAGTCAATAAAATTAATTATTTATAGAAGAATATTTTAATAAAATTATATCCATTACATTTTATCCCCTAAAAATAATTTTTTCCATTATATTTTATTACATATAAGAATAAATGTGATGGAAAGTATCTCTGATATCATCCCCAATTTCTTATATAACATCTTCAAATGAATGATTTCACCATAAATCATTGTGTATAAGAGTGGACAGATTTCTTAGAACATGGCCAATTCAATCCACGTTTTTCATTTTTGATTCTTAATATGAAAGGAAATGTAAAAGTTGTGTAGCACAAAAGGATAATAAATGGGATTTATTTAGTTTGTTCTTCCATAAATATGATTCTTGGAATAAATCTTATACTTATGAGAGGTGTTGATGGATAATTAATCGATAGTATATTTCCCCAACATGATCAATAATCATGAAGGGGATAATGTATTTAGGGCTCATCATCAATTTATTATGAAAATTCAGCACTCTCTTACATATTGGTTGTTAAAGTAATACCTTATCAATAAAATAATTCATTATATATATATATATGTGTGTGTGTGTGTGTGATGATAATGATGATTACTATTTTTTGTATGTGTTCTTGTAACACCACAAGATTTTACGGCATGCCTCTTTTTAAATTATACCTATTCAATAGATTAGCGACTTAACTAATGATTTAAATTTTATTTTTTAATATTTATAGTTATCTCATAGATATTGTGAATGTCTTGAATGATGACATTAATTTCATTAAGAAAAAATTGATTACACATTTTTATAGAACTAATTTAATGTTTACCAAATAATTAGAAATGTAAACCAATTTAACAAAAGGATGTATTTTTATAAACAGTATTTTTATGCCCAATATGACCTTTGAAATTATTAAATAAAATTAATAACTATTATTTAATGATTTCAATTATATTTATATATTTAATATTCAATAAAATAAATTTTTTAAATTTATCCATAACTTTTTAGTAGCATAAGATAAGAATAAATCCAATTTTACACATAAATTTTAAAAATTTTCTTAAACAATGTTTTACACCTTTTTAATGACTAACATTACATAAATAAATATTTTGAAACATTAATAAACTATATATGAAAGAAACATTATTTTTGAAATTTTAATATCAAAAATTACTTTGGATACGTTTTTTGTATATTTTTTTTCTACGTTTAATTTTATATGAATTGTAATGTGGTCATTTGAATAATAATGTGACCATTAAGAAAAGTAATGGTCCTATTAGAAAAATAAATTCACCTATTATGGTATAAATAAAATTAAAAAATCATATTAAACTCATCCAATTTTTTCTTCAATTCCAACTATTGCCAATCTAATTTTATTTAATGATTCAATGAGAAATACGTGGTGAAAAATATCTCATTTAACTAAATTCATTCCATATATTATACATCATATTTTGCTATAGTATTCTTAATGGGACTCCCACACTGGTCCATATCTCATAAAAAGTGAGAATCTTCTAAAATAACACATAAAATTATCACCATTTAATAATGAAAAATAACTAGTCAATTTTATTGAACTACTTCTCAACAACCTGTAGGTTATAATAAAATAAACTTATGGGTGGATGTTTCATCATAAATGACTAAATAGAATGTTTCAGATTCCATGGTTCATTCATGAGGTCATTATGATATGGTTTGTTTCCCACATATTATAATAATTGGGTGACAATTTCCCTTTGGTTTTACACCATTAAAAAAATCATTAGACATACAGTTGTTACAATATCCACAATTCCCATTTCACTCATTTATAACATAGTTGTTTCAGGTTTCCACAATTTTATTATCTAATGGAAAATTCAGATTGAGTATATATAAGTTAATGAATGTAAATATAAGAAATATATACATTGTATGATTTCATAAATAAAATGAACATTTTATCATATGAATCATGGATTTAATCTTGTTTATCCATGGTGTTTCTTCTAATTGTACTGGTTATATATTTTAAAACCCATCAAAATTATTCTTAAATAGATAGTGAAATATCCAAACCATATCTCTTGATAGTTTAAACTATGTTCCAAATTTTTCATATTTTTCATGAACTAGCTGATTAATGAGTTAATACCCAACATGCCCATTTCTTGATTATTACCCCTAGGCATATCTTTAATAGGGAATTCATACACATTTACTCTCTAGATAAGGATTTAATTTCTATTATAATTGCCCATTCATTATATTACCAAAAAATTAAGATGTTATTATATACCACATCTCATCTCATAGACTTAAACATGATGTTTTCACAACTGTTACCTAAAATAATTCACATGAATAACTAATAATTCAATATAATTGAAACCAATGTCACCCAAGATAATAAATACATAAATAGTATATTAATATCTTATTTTTTATAAAACATCTTACAAATAGTCTCAGAACCCAAGGAGAAAATGTTTTTGGGTATTGGAGATTATCTACATAAATAAATTATATTACCACACTTGAAAACTCCACTCCAAAATCATAATCCTGTAGACAATTTTAAAATTGCATATTATATATTCGTCCTCATAAACCTTTTAAATGTTTTTTAATTGAAATATATATCATAATCTGTCTAACCATAAACATGAAGGAAAACATGTGGAAGAAAAAAATATATTATCAATAGGTCATAACACTATATATGATAATAATGTAACCTGATATAGAAACATAATTCAATAACATGATCTTTATATATCAATAAAACATATGTTTTAGTGAGAAATTCATTTCAATAATCATAATTCATTTAAACATGATATGGAACTGACTAAAGGATTTAACAATAATGCGTAGTCTTGAGAGGTGGACATAAAATGAAAATAAAAACCAACATTTAAATTTTTAGTAACCTGATTAAAATAATTGGAAATTTATAATAACTATATTAATAGGAAAACTTCTTCACGAAAACCAATTATTCCCATTATTTGGTTAATAAACTCATTATGGGGTCAGCTAAAATGTGAGGATACCTCTCCTGTCCAAGCCTCAATGATCAAACCCATTATACCCACACCTAATTTTATAATCAGAAAAAAAAAATTAATTTAAGAATTAAAGGTTTATATAGTACCCCACCCACCATTAACCATGCTTATGTGTACAAATTAAAATCATCCATAATTATATCTTAACTAAAACATAGAAAATAATTGGGTTTTAAAATTTTTAGGTATAAACAAAACAATAACATAATAAATCACATAATAACCAAAATACCATCACATAAAATTAGTTATATCATAATAATATATAGATAATGATTATAACCTCACTACATTAGAGATAATACTTGGATAAAAATTGAATTGAAAGTACTATAATTTTCACAAAAACTATTAAAATTCATTATAAATGTTAATGTAAAAATTATATCCAAAAACTATTAATAAGAAAAATTAATGGCAGAAAGATATATTATAAGAATTTCAAAATAATTTACCCTTTAAAAAATAATTTAAATCAAATATATATGATGTCGTATCTAATGAAATTTATTTTTTATACAATATTTAGAATGATTAAAAAACCGTGAAGTTTCATTAAATTATAATATTATTATCTAATACCTAAATGAATTTATGGCACAAAAAATAAAAAAAACATATTTTTATTTGATTAAAGAGTAAATATTTTATTATAAAAATATGATCATGGAATAAAATATTTATTTGTATGAATGTGAGTTATTCTTACCATTTGTATACATTAAAATAGTAAAACTATTTTTTAAATTAGTGGTTATAATTAAATATAACGGTTATACCCAAATAAAATATAAGAAATATTTAATAAAATTAGGGAGTGGTAAGAACAAATTAATTTTGAATATTATTTTCTACAAATAAACACTATGACATAATAAATAAGATATTTAGTAGGTAAAATTTCTTACTAACTTTGGAACATTAATGTTAAAACCCATAAATGGATACGATATCAAATGAAACATTACATCTAGAAATAATGATAGGATCCAGTTACAAATTATTAATGTGTCATTATTTGCACCATTAAAAAATGGAACATGGGGTATAATACAAATTGTGTTGTAAGGTGTGATGTTTTTTTATATGGAATCGAATCATATTGTCCTTATATTAATGAATGTAATTTAATATTTTTGAATCAAAAAGATATAAATAAGATTCACATAATTAATAACCTTAATAATATTCATTCTCATTAATAATATTTAATATATTAATTATCATTAATAATTCTTTTTTGTTTCTTTTTTATATGTATTCACGTAATGGGTGCTTACAATTTGATCATTTGTACTAGTTTCATAATATTGGTGTCTGTATTAATTATTATTTATCGTTTTATCATTAAAATATTAGTAATTATACTAATAGGGATGATTAATGTTATTATGGTTTTCAAAATTCTTTTCAGTGGTGTTTTATTCACTGACATTAATGATGAAAATGGAAATAACCATGTATTTTTATTCTTAATGAAGTAATGTTGTTTAAAAAATAATGACTTTATTAATATTTTTTGCATTATAAAACATAAAAAATAATATATATATATATATATATTATAATATTAATAAATTTTAAATATTCATCCATGATATAATGTAATAACAATTTTCAGGTAGGTGGTTAAACTGTCCACAAAATGTTCATTGCAAGATTAAGAGATGATTATGTCGTTTCCAGTTGTAATATCATTATAGAATAAGAATAATGACAATATTTATTATTTATTAGTTTTATTAATAATAAAATTAGTTAATTATAAGGATCATTATATAGTATCGAAAATAATACATAATATAAAAAAATTATTTCTTATTAAAGTTCAATTTTTTGAGATATTTTTTTTAAATTTATTTTGATTGAAATCCTTCATAGGAATATAAATTTTTATTAAAATATATTTAAAAATAAAAAACATAACATAAATTATATTTATAATTTAAAGATAATATTATAACTATCCATGAAAGGAATAAATGAGATATTTAATGCACTGATCAATAAAGGTGTGAGTCCACATATATGCATAGATTAGTATTTTGTTTTCATTGAATTAGACAGATTGTTACCTTGATATACAATTTTATGTTTTTCATTAACATAGAAATACCATAACTATATATCATATTTACTTTTTTACTATCCATTTAATGATGTTATGGAAAATTTAAACATTACATCATTGAAATGGTAGTCCATATAGATAAATTATTAAAATTATTTTTTAAAAAATTTTAAAATAGAAGGGTTGATAGTGATAAAGAAAAAATTATAAAAAAATAAGTAGAAAAGTTATTATAATTTTATAATTTTAATTGTATTTACTGGTATAACAT
The DNA here is from genome assembly GCA_963277665.1 of Viscum album. NCBI lineage: Eukaryota > Viridiplantae > Streptophyta > Magnoliopsida > Santalales > Viscaceae > Viscum > Viscum album. The sequence continues at coordinate 1,807,132,246 of OY728126.1, read as the reverse complement.
GAGGAACCTGTGCACATAATGAAATAGAAAAGAGTGAGGGGTGATTACAAATTTATACCACATTTATTTGATTTTCATACATTCAATGGGGGTTTGTCTTTTGTGGGAATATATTTGGATAAGAATAGAATGTCATGAAGGTGGATAAGAATATTTCTTAAAATATTTTTTATTTATTGGTTGAGAATTTTTGGTTATAGTGTGAGGTAATGTGATGAGATGAGTTCCCCTTTTATATGTTAAAATATGTCTAATATTTATAAACACCACAAAACTTATAAATAAATTGAAGTATCCCCAAATAATTTTTATGCGGAATTTAAAAACAATAGGGAGGTTGTTTCATACAGTCTATAAAGGTCAAATATTTACATTACCACACATGTTTTAAACATGTTTTAAGTCATTTACTATTAAATTAATTCTTTTACTAGTTCATCTTGTAACAAATAATCTACTTGAAAACTGACTCATAGATATATTATTATTAAAAAGAAAATAATACATTTGATATAATTTTGAAAACCATTTCCCAAATTGTTATCCATTTTATTATATTAATTCTATAAAATTTATAATAAATATATTTTTAAATACATTATTTAAAATGTATATAAATTTTTTGCAAATATATATTATGTTCTAAATTGTCAAATATGGGTTTTAACATTTACAAAGATTTTTGGAAATATAAATTCAAATATAAAATTAATATTTTATTGTAGAAAGTGGTTTTAGGAATTTACAATTCATATTTATATACTAGCAGTGTAATAAAAGTCATGTTATTTTTAAAAATATTTTCTTCTACTATTCACTTAAAAATCTATCATTTTAGAAAAATCACAAAAAATCATCTTCAGTTAATATTTTGGTGATTTATATGAGATTTAATGTAGTTTTTTCAAACATAAAACCTAAAATTTATTATTTAAATTTTCTTATTAAAATCATAATTTATAAAGGAAAACTATTTTTGTATGAAAATTTAAAAATTTGTATTAATTATTTTCCTATAAAATTAATAAACTAAGATATTCATTTTTATATATATAGGTATTCTATTTTTTAAAAGAACTATTTTTTTCAAAAATAATATTTTATTAGTTTTTCAAATATGATACTTGTGTCTATAGTTAAAGTGTAATTCATTTTGTTTTGTTTTTCATTATTTATATATTGGTATATTTCATAATTATTTTACCATTTTTTGATCAATAATTTTTTTTAAATTTCTTAGAAATTATAATTAAATTTGATCTTATATTTGTTGGATAATACGACATTTATTTTTAACTTTATAGGTTAATTCATGGCATTAATATGAAATAAAGTATTTTTTATGGGGTTTAATGGCCATTTTGTATCTTAGATGTTTAGTTCATCTTCTATTTTCTCAGGCTTGAAAATATATTTTTTAATGGGAAAGGTAAGACACAAGGTTATATCATGGTTTGAGAGAACCATGTACCTCAACCATGTTTCCCGATACAGTATTTCACATGGTTTGTGGAACTGTGAACTGGAGGGTGCACCACTATACAAGGAACCTTCTGTAAATTATAGAGATGATTAGTATGGACCTTTCATGTTTTTTCCATATACACTAATCCCAAAAAAACTTGTTCCAATTAGGTAGTATTTGTGCATGGTTGGAAAATAGTTTGGAATAATTACGTAGCCAAACAACATGCCTTATTAAAAGGATGTGAAATTAGTTTACTTCCCCTCTTGAATGTATTACATCATTATCTATTTTCTGCATAATTCTACAGACAACATCCATGGGTTAGCTCCATTCATACCTAATTGATGATTTTGAGGGTTCTTCATCATATAGACTCCAATTGAAGTCTATTTTATAACATTGGATAACTAGGAGTAAGGTTTCTAGTACTCTTTCTTCCTATCATCTTTTCATTTTCTATTTATAATAATATTTCCATATGAGAAAATTTCCCTATATCTATGGAATTTGTAATATTATTCATTTTCTCTAATTTATCATGAATCAATGGCTAGTATTTTATGAGTGATCATATATGGGTATACGAAATGTGGTTCCTATATTTTTCAACATTTATATACATGCTATGGGATGCATTTTTAAATATACATGAGTGGGGTGTTCTGGGTGTGACCATAAACATAATTATATTATATTAATATTTATATTGGAACATTCTGAAAAGAAATCATGTTTTCGTCTAAGAATTTTCATGTGGGTATTCCCAAATATGTGTGAAATGGGGTATGGAAATTGGATTGGTGTGACATTTCATTCGATTGAATTAATTTAACCATGATCTAACCTGTGAGTTTTAGTAGGACATTTTTTTCATGGATCATGATACATGGGGTGATCTTGATCACTGGTAGAGATGAGAAAAGGTTCATTATTTTGAGGCTTATAGTGAGGAACAATTCTAAAGATGGTTGATGAGGTTCACAAGTGGAGATGAAGTACCACAGAAAGGTGTTTCATAGAATGGTTTTTGATTACATCCCTCTATTGTTACCTGATAGAACCAATGGACTCATTTCTATATAGGATATAGAATAAGTGGGGTGTTGACTAAAACTCAATGGGGGTGAAAACCCCTATATAATCATTATCATTGGGGATGATGATGACCTCCATTTATATATTATATGCTCACCGTAAAGATATATGGGTTATAGTGTGTGAATTTATTAGAGGGGGGATGATTCTCTAAATTATATTGTTGATTATGGGCTATGATTTTAGAAGTATGGATATCACAATTTCATGTGAGGATAGTATAATGAGATAAAAATGGTTGCTCTAGTGGAAAGTCTAAGGGATATGTGGTCTAATTATGGGGTATGTTGTTAGGGAACCAATTTTACTCAACATGTTGTATAAGTTTTATCAGTTGGCACCAGGTACCTGGTGACATGTATTTGGATGGTTCGCCAGTATGAATGATAATGGATACATCATTCTATTTTGGGTTGTATGAAGTAGATAAATGCTTCAATATGGATTTTGGGAAAATAAATATAGGATGTGTATTTAATATCATAGGTGGAGATATTTATTTCTATATTCATACATTGGTATAAATATATTAGTAATATTGAAACATTTCAGTGTTGTTCTTATGATTACCTACTCACACCTTTCATGGGAACAAATAGGCATGTAAAACCTGTATGGAATTGATTGTAGGTAAGGGATATTTCTAGTAAGTTAGAAAAAATTGATCAGTGTTGTACCATGTATTCATCAGATGGATGGAAGATAAACCGATAGGTTCTTTTACACCAATCTGCGGTTTAATTTTGGGATATTTTGTAGATACATATATGATCAATCATCAGAAATCATTCCTTTCATGTTTTTATTATTATCATGAAATGTATATACATTTTCTTGTAATTTTTATAATTGTCTTTTACTTGGTTATTGAATCTAGTTTTTTTTATACTTAAACATATATTATATTATATTATTTCACAGCATGGTTGTTATTGCAAATTTTATTTTTATTATCATTATAACTTATGGTAATATCTCTCCAACATAACATAATTATAACTTCACTAAAAATCAACATCATTTAGTATATGGTTAGGTGCACCAAAGGCTTAGTGGCCATTCCACGTGTATCATAGGTTATGTGGCTTGTAGGTTGTTGTGAAACAACTGCTTTTAACTAACAATTTATGGATGACACACAATGTTCTATAATTTTGGGATTTTTTGTTTTGTTTGGATCAAACAATAAAAACTTTTATTTATTTACAGTGTAATATTATACTAAAACTAGGGCCATTACAACCCAGTTGCATTTATAATGGTTGAATTATTATTATGAATCACCCAAATTTTAGAACCCAATTGTAACGCCCTGACCCCAATTACCCAGAGTCAGTGCATTATTTTAATACATTGGCATGATTACAAGGAATCAAGTCCCGAAGGACAGATCAGTTTTGAATTCTTGGAAAATAGATTATATACCTGAATGTTACATTACACTTCTTAACATACAAATCATCGTAAATAATCCTTCACAAACGTCATTATACCTTGGGATAACCATGCATATCAATCATAATACACTTCTTTGAATCCTGGGAAAAATAAAACATAGAATGGGGTGAGCTCAGATGCTCAGTAAGGATAAAAATACAGTGGAATCTTTCATAAATAAGAATAAACATATAAGGCAATGTATAACTAAAATGAAAGCCTTTTAAACATTAACATCATCATAATATGGAAAAAATATAATGAAGTAATTCCATTTACTTATTCAAATTGATATTCTATTAGTCAAATACTCACATTCAATATAACTAACCACTTTCATAATGATGGAATGCATAATGCTAGACTATCATAACCACATCATCAAGGCCTTGTTCCAAGACTAAAAATAATATTTTTTCAAGGCCTTGTGCCAAGACATTAGTTTGTCTCATGAGACCTACCGATGCATCGAGGAGCTATAGAGGGCTCCACCCATCACTTACTAAGTCCAATGCATTCCTCATATGAAAAGGTTTAAAAATAACATAAACATTCGTATTAAAACTAGCATAAGAAATGTCAATACATTATCCATAAACCATGAATTGTATAAATATAAGGCATTTATAGTAAAACATATCACAAGACGTTCAACATTATATGGATGTTTTGTATCATAAAAAAATCATCCTCAATCACAAATAATATCAAGTAAAGGATGCTGACATAGTTGGTAATGATGAGTAAAACTTTTTAAGAGAAATAACATTTTTGTAAAATTATTTAAAAGTCACACATTTATAAAGTATGTAATATAAAATATATTTTCAAATCATAGTGTCCCATACCACTTTGAAACTTCTAAAAAAATTATCATTTCAAAACATTCATGTCTATATAAATAAATCCTTAAAATCATTTTGAAAACAAGGACATTAATTAAAAATATTTAGAAAGATAAATCATTAAAATATTTAAAGATCTGATCATGATAAATATTACCTTTCACAAATCCTTAAAATATTCATTTTGAAATCATTTTTATGAAAAATGGACATGGATTATAAAAATTTCCCATTAAATACTTATACATAAACGGTCTCGGATAATAATGGGATTGAGGAATTAACCCTTACAAATTTGGTATCTTTAGAAACATACACCCCATGAAAGAGGTATCATACAATGAACATGTAAATACACATAAATTAAAGTGTATTAGACAAATAATACAATTATGGGTAGTACATACATCCATAAAAATGTAATACTGGAAATATGGCATGAATCTCACGGGAATAAGGAGTGAGATGAAAACCCCTTACCTTGCACTTCCCTTTAGTTGAGGGTACGTTTAACATCCTATATGAAGATAGTAATATGTTATTAAAGTATACCAGAACCATATTAATATTTATGATATCATACATGATTCATTTATTACTTTATAATACCCATTTAATTATAATTTCCATGTTAAATTAACATTTTGGGTATTATAGATTTTATTATCGTACGTGTTTTAACTTGTTACTCTTGATTGTATCACATAGATAATGATTTAAGTACATACAGAATATAAAACATTATTTATATATCATATATATTTAGAATATAAATATGTATAATAGACATAAATATGAAATGAAAAAACACCGTTTATGGAGACGGTAGTCTGTACGTACGCATAAACGTTGTTTCCGTTTTCATATCGTATTGAACGGAACTAAGTGAATAAGATATATGTAAGTAAATATATATATATGTATATATATAAAGAGTCATTATTATGTCATATATTATATATTTATTAGTAATATATATATATATTATAATCGTCGATGAATGGTGATGTGGAAATGAATCCCATCGCGTCGTGGAGACGGTAATCTGTACGCACGCACGAGCGATAATATAATTTCCTTAATGTTGTGGAATTGGATGGTATATTAATATTACAGAGACATTATAATGTTATTTTCATTATTTATATAAATATTACTAATCATTATACCCATCCAAATAACATAGTGATGAATAACAAATTACACCATGGTGTGGAGACGGTAAGTCGTATGTACGCATGCATGGTGATGTTATCATTCATAAGATGGATAGGATAATGAATATATATTTTTTACATATTTATAATAACATCACTGTATATATAAGATACTAGAGTTATTAAATTATAATGGAAATAATAATGAAATACTAAGTGGGTGAATAAGAGAACTTGAAAGAGGGGGGTGAAGTCATTACCTCTTCTTCGGGTTCTTCCTTTCGATTTGATAAAAAGGGCTCCATATGATGGCATTAAGACCAAAGGAAGGCCTCTAAGATTAAGTTAGGATAGTTTGGCTGATATTTGGTCAGGGTTTGTCGGATCTAAATGGCATATAATGTGTGAATTAGAGTGAAGGGAGAGTGCCCTTTTATAAGAGGGGTTAGGGGCACCTTAGGAAAAACATAAAATATTATTTTATAATAAATACATTTTCGGTTTTTAATGGCTCAAAAATGAATTACTTAATGGATAAAGTGGGTATTGGTCGAAAAAATCTCAACCAATTTGATTTATACAGGTTTAGGTCACCATATTAACCTTAACCTTTAGATTTAACTCTTAGTTAAATAGTTTAACTTTTACCGTGTCTTCTTGTATTCTTACTCTATATGGTTAATAAAATTACAATAAACATCCAAGAGAATATCAAGTGGAAAATTAATGACATATGTAATATTATTTAATCCCTTTGGCTGAACCTTACATTTTTAGGAATATTATATCAACCAATAATATAGTATTTGTTTTAAATATTAATTTAGGCCAATTTTGACACTATTTGGTATTTTGTTTTTGTGAAAGTCATCACAACTTGATAAATTCGAAAAAGATACATTGAATCATCCCTATCTTGTCATATTAACCTATAAAATTCGTTTATTTTATAAAAACCTTGAAATTATATTTATTTTAATATTTATAATACCATTTATTTGATTCTTTCATGAATAAGGTAATTATTGTATCATTATTGTGTCATAGATAAATAAATTTATTTAATGTCTAAAAATTATAAATAAAATACCATGATGTAGGAAATATTTTTTTATTTCTAATGAATATTTATAATAAAATTTATCTTATGAATAACTTTAAATTAAAATTTTTTTAATTATTAAACTTTGATTTTAAGTCGTTTAACTCTTCTTTGAATTAAATAATAATAAATATCCTAATCTAATCTAAGTGGACCTAAATGATAATATTTTATTCCTAAGGTTTTTTTGGTCGAGATAAACTTGTCCAATATAATTAGGACATGTGTTTGGGTAATATTAATATAATTTTTACCCTTAATTACCCTATTAACATTTAATTGTGGTAAATAAAAGTAAAAAGTTACTATTCACCAAAAAATAATTTTTATCTTATTAAACCAAATTTTAATACTTAATATTAACCATTTATCTCATATTTTTGATATTAAACTCACAAAAGCGGTGAAATTAAGACTTATGTAAATTTGAAAATTCTCCCTGGAGGTGGGTAAAGGACGGTGAAAAGTTCAATATAATTTTTATATATCTAAAATTATTATAAAGTGACTCCAATGAATTACATTGAAATTATATAGGTATTATGTATCTATTTTGACATAAAATAAATTTAAATAAAATAAATAGTTATTTAAATAAAAAATCATTTTTAAACAATAACTTAGTGTTTTTTTCACTATTCATAAAAAATTGAAAGTTTTCAGAAAAATACCAAAAATTCACCCTAGGATAATTTAAATATTACGAATTAAAATATCAAGTCTATTTTACCAAATTTAAAACATAGAAGTTTCATTTAATAATTTAAAACTAATTCCCGTTGTCAAAACCAAAATGCGTATTTTTAAGAAACAATAACTATCAAAAGATTGAAACCTTTTTATGTCTAATATCAAAGTGAAATTACTTAAAATTACAAGAATTGGATTAAATGGTAAAAATATAATCTATTTATACTTCCAAACCATTAACATTTATAATTTAACACAATAAATTATTTTGATTAAAAAGTTGTTTTCAGTTAAAATATAGTATTTTTCTCTATTCACCCAAATATGAATGTTATCAGAAAATCACGAAAAAAAATTTGAAAATAAATTCTTATGTCCCGATTCAAAAGAAGAATTTTATTTTGTCAAATTAAATATATAAAAGTTTCAAATATTGGATTTAAAAAGGGTTCACTATTAAAAGGCAGTAAAAGTGCATTTTTTGAAAAATACTTCTTTTATCTGAAAAAATGAATTAGTTCTTACATTATGTCTACGAAACTCATAATATGGATTCTAAAATTATAAGTATTTCATATAGTTCAAAATTTAGTTAATATTATTCATAACCGCTTTTGAACGGCTAGTCTGGTAAGTTGTGGTGCACTTGAACTCGGTGTTGCGTGTAGTGCAAGATATTGAATTATTTTGAAGAAATAACGTACTTTGAAATCATGGGTTGTTACATTATTCCCTCATTCAATAAATTCAATCCTCGCTATTTGAAATTATTTTTCGAAAATAAATGTTTTAAAATAGAAAATACCTTTGGGAAAACCCACATCAGAAATTAGGTTAATAAAATTTAGTCTTAATAAGAGGAAAAGGGAAATGAAAAAGTCACCACCAAATTATGATCTTCATTAGGAGAAAATTGGTGGAAATTAGAGACACATAAATGGAGGGAAAATGTAAATATTTATATGGAGTGATTGAGGTCATAAATGAAAAATAATTTGAGAATTGTGGGCCTCAAATCCACCAATCTATGATGATTTAAAATACCATCGGTTCAACAAAACGTAAGGTATTAGGATAACACATTTTTGGTTTTAAGATCCCTTCCCTAAAGTTTAATAATTAATTTATCCATTAAATTAGAGGATTATGTATATATATATGTATGTATATATATATTTAACAAGTAGATTTTCACCCTTCAACTAATTTCTACCACAAACTCATCTTTCACTCTAAAAGATAATAAAACATAAAAAACTCTTTTTATCATATTAATTCAGGGTTCAAAAAAATTGAATTTATAATTCATCTACCAGACCCTTTAAAAAACTAAATTCTTCAATCCAGGACATCACATGGGTCAGTGAAAGGTGATACACCTTTGTCTCCCTTCAATTGTGGGTTCAAGTCTCACGGCCTTACCGGACACGGCGGGTTGTCGCCTGACCTCCAGGTTGTCCTTTTTATGGCAATCCAAAAATAATCTTAAAAATAATATCCAATTTCAATGTTAATCCATTCCAGCCTTTAGAATTATCCAAAATAATTATATCCAAACTCTCAGTCCATAATATATAATGAATTTAAACATAATGAGGATCCTTTTTTCCAGGTAATAACATGTGAACACCTTCATCATGTATTCTTTTACAACACAGCAACATTCTAAATTACCAAAATCAACCATCTCTTATTCCAAAATCACTACCTCATTATCAATACCATATTAAGAATTACCTTTCCTTCAACCATGTATTTCCCAAAATGTGTATCTTACTATTAAGTCACTTTTCAGAGAACTATATAATCTCAAATCCTCAATAAAATAGTATTGTAGTACAATCCTTATTTATCTCCATAATTCATGTAACTCATATACTATTGATACAACACTCAAATTTAATAATTATTTAATAACAACATAAGAACACTAGTCATTCATCCTCATCTGTGGTAGTATCATAACTTTATTATTATCCAATAGCATCATTTCGGGCATACTCTGATGATTTTAACATTGATTCTCGTAGTGTCCCCACTCCTTGAAGTTGAAGCATTCTACATTTGAAACCACTTTCCTACCGTCGTAATCATGAACGTTGTGTCCTTTTTCTCCACACTTATAATATTCTCTCATTCCCTTCAAGAATTTTCTGAGGTTATTCTTTCCACAGTTATCACATATGGGAAATTCCTTCTTTACCGTTTTCCCTTTATCTATCCTTCTCTCTACCATCCTTTTCTTCTTTGGATTCCCTTCAAATCCATATAATTTAGAGAATTCTTTACTTATGTTATCAACACATGATATTATTTCATCATATGATGATAATACGTGGGAGATTATTTCCCTTTTATATTCTGTCTTAATACCATGAAAGATATGATCCTTCTTACTCTTTGGATCATGCGTATTACTGGACATATCATTCCTTCTACTAGGTGCCATTTCCAAACAATGGCCTACAGTAGATTAGTTTATGAATAGAAATACCTAATCTCAATCTTGTAAAACTCTTAAAATAAATTAATCGGTTTATGGATATAATACATAATTGTAAAAATGTATTCTTTGAGAAGTATATACTCATAAACCCTTCATAATGGTTTGTAATGGAAATGAGAATTATCCTAAGCATATCCCCCCATGAGTTTCATAACCAAGAGTGCAGCAAGGCCCATTGTTGTGCACCCGTTCCCATTCAAGTCTAGCTCAAAGCGGTGTTTTCAGGTTTTACCCCTAGGTACATCTGTGACAGATCCACCTCTACCTTCTTGTATCCAGACATGGATGTATTTCTTTGAACACTCACAAAATCTCTAAAATACCAAAATTCTAGGAAGTTCATATATACTAATCCTTAATGACTATCTTAGGGATATGTTCTCTAATCAGAGATTTTCAAAATCTAGTTTCCAAGGTTATTTCTAAACTACCTCTGATACAAACTGTAACGCCCGGACCCCAGTTACCTAGAGTTGGTGCATTATTGTAATACATTGGCATGATTACAAGAAATCAAGTCCCGAAGGACAGATCAGTTTACCAGTCTTGGAAAATATATTATTTACATGAATGTTACATTACACTTCTTATCATACAAAAAAACATAAATAATCCATCACAAATTCCATTATCCTTTGTCTTAAACCTGTATGTCAATCCCGATACACTTCTCGGAATCCTGAGAAAAATAAAACATAGAAAGGGGTGATCTCAGATGCTCAGTAAGTATAACAATACAGCAGAAACTTTCATAAATAAGCATAAACATATAAGGCAATGTATAACTAAAACAAATGTCTTTTAAACTTGAACGTCAGCCTAATATGGAAAATATATAATGATGTAATGCCATTTACGTATTCACATGGATATTCTACTAGTTTAATACTCACATGAAATATCACTAACAACTTTTATATTGATGGAATGAATAATTCCAGACTATCATAACCACATATTCAAGGCCTTATGACAAGACTAGAAATAAGTTTTTGTCAAGGCCTTTTGCCAAGACACTAGTTTTTCTCATGAGACCTACCGATAAATCATGGAGCTATCGCGAGCTCCACCCGTCACTTACTATGTCCAATGCATTACTTATATGAAAAGGTTTAATAATAACTTTAACATTCGTATTAAATATAGCATACGAAATGTCGATACATTATCCATAAACCATGAATGGTATAAAAATAACACATTTACAGTAAAATATATCACAAAACATTCAATATTATATGGAAGTTTTGAATCATAAAAATATCAACCTCAATCACAAATAATATCTAGTAAATGATGCTGACATAGTTGAAAATGATGAGTAAAACTTTTTGAGAGAAATAACCTTTTTGAAAAATTATTTAGAATTAACACATTTATAAAGGATGTAATATAAAATATATTTTTTAATAAATGTGTACCAAACCACTTTGAAACTTTTTAAAACATTATCAATTAAAAACATTCATGTCTATATAAATAAATCCATAAAATCATTTTGAAAACATGGACATTAATTAAAAATATTTAGAAAGATAAATCTTTCAACCATTTAGAATTCTGATCTTGATAAAGAGTACCTTTCAAAATTCCTTAAAATATTCATTTTGAAAAAAATTTTATGAAAAACGGACATGGATGATAAAAATGACCCAGTAAATACTTACTCATAAACTATCTTGGATAATAATGAGATTGAGAAATTAACCCTTACCAATTTCGTAACATACGAAACATACACCCCATGAAAGAGGTATCAAAAAATGAATATGTAAATACACATAAATGAAATTATATTAAAAAAATAATACAATTATGGGTAGTGAATACACCACAAAAAAGTTAATACTGGAAATATGGCATGAATCTCACGAGAATAAGGAGTGAGATGAAAACCACATACCTTGCACATTCCTTTAGTCGAGGGTATGTTTAACCTTCTATATTAAGATAGTAGTATGTTATTAAAGAATACCAGAACCTTATTAATATTTATTATATCATACATGATTCATTTATTACATTATTCTACCCATTTAATAATAATTTCCATGTTAAATTAACATTTCAGGTAATAATAGCTTTCTTTATCGTACGTGTTTTAAATTATTACTCTTGATTGTACCATATAGATAAATATTTAAGTACATACAGAATATAAAACATGATTTTTATATGATAAATATTTAGAATATAAATATTTATAATAGATATAAATATGAAATAAAAAACACCGTTTATGCAGAGAGTAGTTCGTACGTACGCATAAACGTTGTTTCCGTTTTCATCTCTTATTGAACGAATCTAAGTGAATAAGATATATGTAATTACACACACACATATATATATATATATATCTCTCTCCCAAATCATTATTATCTCATATATTATATAATTATTAGTAATATATATATTTTTATAATTGTCGATGAATGGTGAACGTGGAAATGAATACCATCGTGTCGTGGAGATGGTAATCCGTACCTACGCACGACCGACAATATCATTTCCATAATGTTGTGGAATTTGATGGTATGTTAATATTAAATAGACATTATCATGTTTTTTTCATTATTTGTATACATATTAATCCTCATTATATCGATCCAAATAACATAGTGTTGAATAACAAATTACACCACAACGTGGAGATGGTAAGCCGTACGTATGCACACATGGTGACGTTATCATTCATAAGATGGATAGGATAATGAATATATTTGTTACATATTTATAATAACATCACAGTATATATAAAATAGTGGAGTTATTATTTTATAATGGAAACCACACAGAATGAGTAAGTGGAAGAATAAGAGAACTTGAAAGATGGTGGTGAAGTCGTTACCTCTTCTTCGGGATCTTCCTTTTGATTTGATCAAAAGGGCTCCATAGAATGGATTAATGACCAAAAGTAAGGCCTCTAAGATTAAGTTATTATATTAGGGTGGATATTTTGGCCGGGTTTTGCCGAGCCAAATGGCTTAGAAGGTGTGAATTAGAGTGAAGGGTGAGTGACCTTTTATAAGAGGGGTGAGGGGTACCTTATGAAAAAATGTAAAATGTTATTTTATAATAAATTAATTTTCGGTTTATAATGGCTCAAAAATTAATTATTTAATGGAAAATGATGTTATGGGTTGAAAACCTCTCAACCAATAAGTTTTATATAGGTTTAGGTCGCTATATTAACCTTAACTGTTAGATTTAACTCTTAGTTAAATAGTTTAACTTTTACTGTGTCTTCCTGTATTCTTAATCTATATGGTTAATAAACATACACTAAACATCCAAGAGAACCACAAGTGGCTCATTAATTAAATATATAATGTTATTTAATCCCTTTTTACAAACCTTAAATTTTTTATAATAATATATCAACCAATAATATTGTGTTTGTTTTAAATATTAATTTATGCCAATTTTGACACTATTTGGTATTTTGTTTTTGTGAAAGTCATCACAACCTGATAAATTCTATCAAGATACATTGAATCATCCCTATAATGTCATATTAACCTATAAAATTATTTTATTTCATAATAATGTTGAAATTATTTTTATTTTAATATTTATAATACCATTTATTTGATTCTTTCATGAATAAGGTAATTACTGCATCATCATTGTGTCATAAATAAATTTATTTATTTAATGTACAAAAATTATGAATAAAATAAAATTATGTAATAAATCTCTTTATTTTTCTAATGAATATTTATAATCTATTTTATCTTATGAATAAAACAATATTAAATTTTTTTTAGTTATTAAATTATGATTTTAACTCTTTTAACTCTTCTTTGAATTAAATAATAATAAATATCCAAATCTATTCCAAGTGGAACTAAATGATAATCTGTTATTTCTAAGGTTTTTTTTGGTCGAGATACACTTGTCAAATAGAATTAGGACATGTCTTAGGGTATTATTATTATCATTTTTACCCTTAATTACCCTATTTACATTTAACTATGGTAAATAAAAGTAAAAAGTTACTATTCACCAAAAATTATTTTTATCTTATTGAACATCATTTTACTCCAAAATATTAACCATGTCTCTCAGATTTTTGAAATTCAACTCACAGAAGCGGTAAAATTATATCTTTTGTAAATTTGCATATTCTCTTAGGAGGTGGGTAAAAGACGGTGAAAAGTTTAATAAAATTTTTATATATTTGTAATTATTATAAACTGACTCAAATTAATTACATTGAACATATATATATATATATTATGTATCTATTTTTAATTAAAATGCATTTAAATAAAATAAACAAATATTTAAATAAAAATTCGTTTTTAAACAATAACTTAGTGTTTTTTCACTATTCATCAAAAATTGAACATTTTCAGAAAAATACCAAAGATTCACCCTAGGAAAATTTCCATATTCCAAATCCAAAAATGAAGTCTATTTTAACAAATTCAAAACATAGAAGTTTCATTTATTAATTTAAAATTAATTCTTGTTGTCAAAACCAAAAGACGTATTTTTAAGAAACAATATCTATAAAAAGATTGACACTTCTTTATGTCTAATCACAAAGTGAAATTACTTAAAATTACTAGCATTGGATTAAATGTTAAAAATATAATCAATTTATACTTCCAAACCATTAAAATTAATAATTAAACACTATAAATTATTTTGATTAAAATATTTGTATTCAGTTAAAATATAGTATTTTTCACTATTCACCCAAATATGAAAGTTATCAGAAAAACATCAAAAATTTATTGAAACTAAATTATTATTTACTATTTATAAAAAAGATGTTTATTTTTTCAAATTAAATATATAAAAGTTTCAATTATTATATTTAATAAGGGTTCACCATTAAAAGGCGGTAAAAGTTCATTTTTTTAAAAATACTTCTTTTATCTGAAAAAATGTATTAGTTCTTACATTATGTCTAATAAAATCATAATATGGATTAAAAAATTATAAGGATTACATATAGTTAAAATTTAGTTAATACTATTCATAACCGCTTTTGAACGGCTAGTTTGGTAATTTGTGGTGCGCTTGAACTTGGTGTTGCGTGTAGTGAAAGTTATTGATTTCGTTTGAAGAAATTATGTACTTTGAAATCATGGGGTGTTACAGCAATAAAGGAATGAGGAGGAACATGAGGGGGAGTTATAGATAATGATGGGATAGGTGATCTATGGGTTATTATGTATCAAAAAATAATGCGAATGTGATTTACAATGTTTTTTCATTTGAGTTTTCTTTACAAATTTGAATCATGAATATGGATTGTATACAGTATAATATTATTAATGGATGAAAACGACATTAATTATAAAATCATATTCTTATGAATCCAAAAAAAAAATTAAATATTAATCTTTGCTATTTTTACAAAGACCAATTTAGAGATGGAAACACCATAATAACTTATATCTAATTATTTAAAATGGACCACATAGCTTTCATTTCTGATGTTATGTGTTGAAGAATGTATACGTTATATTCTTCAGGCCTTCAAGAAAATATTATCATCTTCAATTTCAACGATATATGACAATGATTACAATATTTTACCTGGTTTATGTTCTTAAAAAACGAACCATTGATTTATGATATTTATACTATTGAGACATTGAGTATCCCCCAATTGATTAAAAGGGGATGATGTTATCCCTAATAAGATTCCAATGATGAAAAACATTGATGTGAATCATATGATGTGTTAATTCAATAGTTTTCATAAACTATAAAAACCTAAAATCTAGAGGTATTTCTAATGAAATTGAAAAATGGGTTTTTGATTAGGTAAAACGGGTCTTCTTATTTTTAAATCAGGTAGGATAAAATGATGATTTAAAGGACATTGTAGACTATTGGTAATAGATTAATTTTTATCTAACGATTATTAAATATCATATATAATTGTGTAAAATATATTATATGGATATGGATTTTTTAGTGGTGGATACTTATAAGATCATATTATATTATTCCTTTAAGCAATACAAAGGGTGTCCATTTAGATACGTTTATCATCCCCCTACCAATAAAGGAATATGTTTTATGTTGATTGAATCATATAAGGCCTAAATTAATATAGATATGTGAGATTTTTTGAAAATATATTTGAATTATATGTTATTATACATAAAACTATTTGGGAAAGTTTATTCTTAAATATGGTTTGTTACATGAAGGAATTTTATATTTCCATGATCTAAATCATCACATTGAGATTCTTCATCATTTTACTTCCAAGAATAGAAATATTAAAAAAGATATTTTTCATTATTTATAAAAGAATAATATCAAATAATTTCATCTTTGTTTCCTAGATATTAATCCCAACTGATGAATTTGAGGTTTCCAAGTATAAGTCTAAGGGAGGAAAACAATATGTAATTTGGGAGATAATAATAAAAACTAATGACTTTTGTCTTTCTTTATAGTCATGTTTTAAGGTACTTATATAGTATTAATGGTCCAATATCATGTTTTTTTATATTTTTTCTAATGTGTTACCCATTGATGAATCACATGTTTTCAATTTGAATTTGTAAAAGAATAATTTATTAGAATCTTATTGGAGATATAGAGTTTTATTGTTGAAGAATATATATCCTCATGATGTATAAGGTTAAAAAATTTAATATTAGATGATGTGAGTTATGTTTGATGAATGGTGAACTAGTTTACAAGTTTAATGATCATGTTCTATTTGGTAGAGTATTCTTTATAAAAATGAGGTTCATTGAGGATAATTACAATATTAATTCTTCAGAACAAAATCAAATTTCATGTGAAAAACAATGAAAAATTTCATTTTCATGAATAAGAACCGAAAAATATATAGAGACTATGTATAAATATATTAGTTAAAATATTCATATTCTTGAAAAAAATAAAATTTATTGTGGAAGACCATGAAAAATGATATTTTCATAAATAAAATCTAGAAAATGTATGGATACCATGTATAAATATATTAATTAAATAATGAATAAAATGAAATTAAGTTGGATGGAAGTTCATAATTGATAATGGTAGTACATGTATATTCTATCGGTGTTAATGAAAAAAATGACTTATCGTATCCCACCTGGTAATCAATCCTAATCTTACACATGTGGGAGAATGTTTAACCACATGGTAGCACTAACCAGGGTAACATACAAAGATAGTAAGATTTAGTGCGTTCATAAAACCCATAGTGGTTATCATATCTCCTCTATATGGAACACACATAGTGGTTCCCGGGGGATCATAGAAGTGTGTGGTGTGCCCCATTTAGGTAATTCTATATGGTTCATAGTTCTAACCACTATTGTGGATTAAAAAAAAATTGGACAAGGTATTTTCAATATAGTAGTCCCCTAAGCATTCATATTTCATGTGCGATGAGAACACTCAGGAATTATTCACCCATTAAAAACCATATGCATACATGTGTAGCTCTACATTCTATTTTATCATATACCTATGATCAAAACTATAAAAAAATATTCTACATATTGAAGAGGTATTTACATGCATGATACTATTACATATCAACCACCTCCTGGGATCAATCTACATGTTTGAGGGATGCATGACTAACTCGAGACCATTTAGGATATCGATTTCTTGCAATTACATGATTATTGGGATACTATTATCAAGAGTAAAAATATAGTTCATTCACCATATAAATAGTCTCTACAGGAAATTACTTCACATGAAAATTTACATAATATTTATCACGTGAAGCTTCATTCCTTGAGTGCATTAATTTATGAGGAACATGGTATTTTTTTAATTGCCTATATAGAAAGATATTCAAAGAACAAGTCATCGATCACATTATTATATGTTAATAGTCATCATGGGGTCACATTTTGATGGATGTAGAAAATATTATCCCCCCTTTGAGAACGTCAACACAATGATAAAATGATCTAATCGTGTGATTACATGACCATTTTTTCAATATTCAATCATTTTTTCACTAAGGTGATGTGTTATTAAAAGAAGCCAATCATGTGATTGTGTATCCACTCAAGAATTTCATCATATAGCCAAAACAGTCAAAATATGAAATATGTGATATACATTGAGATTTCATGGTGTTTAATGGATTTTAATTATCCATGAAATCATTATTATAAAAAATATAATAATCCTTATATATTTATAATCTAGATTCCAAAACTGATATAATGAAATATTCAAGAGTTCTCAAAAAACAGATTCATCATTTTTTATTTATAATCACATTCAATGTAATATATCTTCTATGATCCATTCAGGTTAATGATGGAGATTCCAAAAATATTTCATTATCTAGAATAATAAGATAGCCTCATGATTCATTAACGTGATGGAAGGATCTCTAAAAAGACTCCTTGGTTACATTAAGTAGAGTAAATAACCAACATACATGTTTATATAGACTATAATATTATTCCAGTAGCCTCCCAGGATGTGGAATGGAAGAGATATAAAGATGAATTGTCAGATTTCCTAAAATCAATAAGTATACAAAATTCATTTTCCCTTGTGATCATTACTTCCAAATGGAACCAACACATGACAAATTGATCCACTCATTATGCAATTCCAGTGGACTTGGAGAAGACATATACTATTTTCCTGTTTTGGTTTTTGAAAATAATAAAATGTATTCTATAATTGAGTATCACATTAAACACAAATTCACTATTTGAGATATGTCACCTTAAAAATTTTAGAATTGTTTTTTTCTCACAATGATTTTAAGAATGATACTCCAAGAAAAACCAATTATTAAACGAAACTGAGATATTTTAATAGAGACATTAACAATTCCATTCAATATATCATATTGTTTTTCGAAGATAAAATGTCGGATAATAACTTGTGATAAAATTAATATCAACTAATTATTATTTTCTAATCATCAAAATTCATAAATATATATTCCACAAAATCTTGAT
Source organism: Viscum album (assembly GCA_963277665.1). Taxonomy (NCBI): domain Eukaryota; kingdom Viridiplantae; phylum Streptophyta; class Magnoliopsida; order Santalales; family Viscaceae; genus Viscum; species Viscum album. The sequence goes on along the minus strand of OY728126.1, from coordinate 1,807,113,016 downwards.
GTTATTGAGATTAAATAAAATTTTGAGGCATATTTCTAGTTAAATTCACTATTTTTCTAATCCCAATGATTCTTAAATCCAATAGGACCCAAAAAAATAAGATGTTTTATTATACCATTTGATTATAGAATTTGGATGAAGGTGATCAAAGTCATTAGAGTCTAAAATTGAAGACCCCTTCTATAGTGCTGATCAAAAAATAATGGATCTGTTGTCATCCTACAATCATAATTTTCAAAATATAAACCTTTCATTTTACCTCGTTGTTTCTTGGTAAATGAGTATAAGGTTATAATCTTTCTCATTATTTTCCATAAAATAAATGATGACTTGTGTGTATGTGGGATAGTAATAACCATACACTATACCCACAGTCATACACATTTATAGAAAACCTTGTTAACAAAACCTCATTAATATTGACCATTATTTTTTATATGTGTGCTTTGAAATAACTTGTGAATAGATTAAGGTTTACATTAACTACATATGAAACATAAATAAGTAATAGAATAAATGTTAGAACTATAAAATATTCCCCACACTGATTTATCCAATCACATTGAGTTCATCACATTGTCATCCTAAAAAATTTATTTGAGCAATAGGTCATGCCTCTTATTAGATTCAAATATTTGAATCCAATTAATGATTCCAATTCTCTTCTCAATTTATAATGTATTTAAATCATATAAAATTTTTATCAAATTTATTTAAGAACTATATTATAGATAATAAAAAAAATAAAACAAGAGAATAAATATTTTTGAAAAGAATTGATGACATTCGTCTTGGTATAATAGGAAGAAGTATAAATTTTCAAATGTTTTTATTATAGGAGGGAAAAGTCTAAAAAAAATTAGAATATCTACAGGTACAATCTACTAAAAAAGAGAAGTAATATGCTTCTACCCGATATAGCTTTTTATCACTACACAATTAGTAGTTAAGAAATATATCATTCAAAAAAATTCTTTATGAATATCCCAGAATTAAAGAACTAATAATATATCTGGGGAGTTTAATGAAGAATTAGTAGCTACATTTAATGATATAGTACACAATAATCCACAATAAATAGTCAATTATATATATATATATTGTTTAATGTAACATGGGATGATATCAAAATTAGTGAATGAAATCTATGAAAATAAGAGAAAATATTTAAATAATGAATGATGCCAATATTAATCTCTATAACCAAATTATAACCAAATACATTGGGAATTTTTAACATGAAGGATCTTTCTACAGTTATTAAAATTAATCTCAATATAAAATACATGATGAAGGGTATTCCACTATTTAATATAAAGAAATTTTAATTAAATAGATTAATAATGTTTGTAAAATATTGATTTTGGGTATTATAGACAGGAAATCAATGAAAACAAGATCAATTACTTTGTAAATTTGATATATGGGAAGAAAAAAATTGATTATGACGAATTTATAAAAATAAAGAATAAATTTGATGAAAAATTGAAATCTATTTAGGATGAGAGACTTATTCTAAATATGAAATTTCATGAACATGGTGTGAAAATAGAAATTTTTTTAAAAAATGAGTGGTGTCTTCAAAATAATTTACAAGAAGACTTTTTATTAATAGAGCCAAAAAACTAAAATAGTTAAAGTGAAATATTTTCGTAGGAGGCCTCATCTCATTAATTTAATTGATCGATATCACATAATGATCAATATCAAAAAATATCTAAAATTAATGTACCATCAAACAAAAAAATATAATATTTTTGTAATATTGTCCTTATAAAATTTGTAGGTTCAAAATCAAAAAATCTAAAAATGTGTATAAAAAAGTAAATTATGTTCGTACCAAATAATTTTTGATAATTGAAGTTAATATTAAAACAAATTTATCCCTTAAATATGTCTAAAATTTTAATTAAGAAACATAATTAGAAATCATTCCCCTCTAGCTCGATTGTTATCTAAAAGTGGAAGACATGTATTGTTTGATTATTTTGGGTTTGTGAAAATTTTGGTAATGTTCAATTTTATTGTCTCTATAATATGATAGATGATAAAAATAAAAATATTACTACAAATGGTGGGTAATTAAGTAGAAATGAAATTTATATAAATTTAATGTATGAATTTAACAATTAAAAAATATTTGAATTACTGATCATTAAGTTATTTCAATGAATGTGGTCAAAAACATAATTTATTCACATTTAACTAATTTAATAACTCCACAAAAAATAACATAGACAAAAATTCTATATACAATATAGATATAAGATGATCCAAACATTAGTATCATTTAGGATAGAATACTAATAAATAACATTCCATGGTTGATTAAAATAAATATATCCATGTCACCCATGGATAAAAATAAGAATATAATTGATACTCAAAAAAACAAAATAAGAAATAAATGGTGATTCACCTATGATAATAAGAACATTCTATATAAAAAATATGGGAAACAATTTATTAGTTATTATAGGATATGGGATCATAATTAAAAGAATTATTCTCGAGTATAATATTACAAGACTACTTATAGAAAAAAAAACCAATCAAGTGGTATTGGGATGAAATAAGAATCGAGCTGGAAGTAACATGTTTGGTTTGCATATTCCAAATGACATAATGGTAATTTTCATAGATGTTGTGTAATGTAAAAGTTTAATAAAAGTACGGAATGATAAAGTAGAATAAAAATGAAAAAATAAGATTATATATGATGATATTAAATTTATTTATATTTTTTAAGTGAATGATTACAAAATAATCATAGAAGTATGGTGTGTAAGGTAAAATAAGTAAAAAAACATATCAGATGATTTTTTTTCAAAACTACACCTTAAAAAGTGATGTGGAAAAATATTTAGAATTAAAATGGTTACTAATGTTCCCTAATATATATTTAAATGAAAATTATTACACATAAATATTTTTTTGAAGACATTTATTTTAGGCAACCTAGTACTATGATGAATGATATCAAATTTAGCATGATGTTTTCACCATCACATAGTTGATAAAATAAAGGATTTTCATGGTCAAGATCTAATTAATATCAATGTTTCTATCCTTGGGAATAATTAATGATCCACCTTATTCCCATCTAAAGAGTGTTTTTTATTATATTAATGTAATAGATATCGATTCATATACTCATGGGGAGAACTGAGTGAGAGAAATTTCATTTATATATTTAAAATAGATGAAATTAATTTTAATTTGTAGCTATTTTTTTACTCTAATTTAATATGTATATTGATATAATGAAGATTAGTTATTTAAAAATATCAAAAAGAAAACTTGATTTTGTTGATCAATCCCTCATAGTTAATCAATGGATTTGAAGTCATCATCATGAATGAGATTTAAATAATTTTTAATTAGATAAATTATATTCTTAGGTACTACTAATGAAAAGATATTCCTTGACGATGTGAAATTAGATATCATTCCTTGAGGGGGTCTATCCAAAAATATTTCTAGATCATTATACTTTATTCAATGTTGTTATCTATGGAAGTTACATACTCTAGAACACGTTGATGGTGTATTTTGGAGGAATCTATTATCCTTATTCATAAAAAATTAAATGAAATCTAAGTAAAACTGTATAACTTAAATGAATCCATTAAAATAAAATCAAACCTAATAAAATTCAATAAATAGTTCTTTAAACCCTACTGGCCTACTATTTTTGAATTTTGTTTAATACATATTTGACGTTTATTATAGAATATCTAGGTTAAATGTATCTTACAAAATTTGTTTACAAGTGGTGTTATAAAATTTCCACACGAACATCATAAATTTGTGTCAGCCAATAAGTTTTTTCTGATAAATATGTTAACTATCTATAATTAAGTATACATATTGTTTTATATTAGATTTTCTCATATTATGACTAGATAATAAATAGTATTAATGAGTAAATTAGATCCTCTACATTTATTTAATGATTTCAGCAATGTGGATTAGATTTCAATTAATCAGATAGTATTTATTAAAAATGAAATGTATTATCTTCTCTCAGTTACCCTACATTATTAATTAATAAGGTTATGAGAAGAAAAAGCAAATTGAGAAGAAATAATTAAATAATATTTGAAATCCCATTTTATATATTGTTATAGAAAATAAATATTATCGGTCAAATTGAAGATCTGATATTGTATTTGTGTAGTATGTTTTTCAACATGCTACTACGTGCTGAGTCAAATGATTTCAATATAAATATCAGAAATGGAATATTCAAGGTGGTCTACATTAGATCGCAATAAATATTGTTCATGATTATCATTCCAAATTAATTCCAAATCCCCAATATTATATTGTAATTTATGTGAGTTATTCGTAACAATTGAAGAAGTGGAATACAAGATTAAATAAATTTTTTTAGTAGGAATATAATTGTCTACAAACATGAATACGATATAAGATCATACAAATATTCATATTCACGATGAGATTCCATTTTTTGGAAGATGGTAAAATTGTAAGTTACATAATTATTAGTTGGAACAATATATGATGTTATTGAAGAATGAAATTAATTTTAGGAGTAATATAAGTAATTTGAGTTAGCATACAATAAATAATTTTTAATTATAAAATGTATACACAATATGACAGTAATTAAAAAACTCATGTGTTAGGAAAGAAACATGGTTATCTCAATCCCAGACATGTAGAAGAAATCACGACTATGTGGGAGATATATATATAATGGTAGGTTAATGTGGGCACATAACAACCTTACGGGTGTACATGGATCTACACATAGAGACTCCTGAGGGACCATGTAGGGGTGTTGTCAAACCCCGACCCAACACTTCATGGATATTTTATTTATTTATGAGTTTCCATTAAATATTATTCAATTTAGAGTTTTTTTATTAAATAAAATCAATTGAATTATGTTAAAATAAAATAAAAAAAATACCCTAATCTAACCCAGATCCCCTTACCTAATGGCGAACCCCCCTCCCATCCCCTTATATTTGTGTGTTTTCCACCCCTCCCCTTCCTGTAGTCGCGTGACGCCGACATTCCCCCACCCCCATCCAAAAATCTGAAGGCAATCCCTCCTCTAGGCGAACCTCCCTCTCTGCAGCCTCCCCCTCCGGCAGCCTCCTCTCCTTGGCACAAACTCGTGGACACCTACTTTGACATGTATTTTATCATTTTTTTTTCTATCAGGACCCTATGTGAGTTTTTTGGGTTCTAAATCGATTATCCTTTGGTATTTAGGGCATGAGAACACATTTTCGAGTCCCCTTCAATCCATATTTGAGGCTTTGCTCCATCTGCACTTGATTCAAGGTAGTTTGTTCCCATGATATAACCTTTAATTTGTAGAATCAGCGATAGATTTTCTTGTTAATTTATGTTTTAATTAACCATTGTTTATATTAATTATTTTATATAGTTTTTATTGAGAAGATCAAATTTTACCTTTATTTTCATGGAAATAGAAGGGTGTTACTATTATAAATTTATTTTAAAATTTATTTTTATTAACTGAACATGTCATTTGTTTAGATCAATTTCTGGATATCCATTTAAAATAATTTCATGTTTATAAAAAAAATTTGGATGTTTTAAAGGAATTCATTAAGGAGTTACTTTTCAAGTGATACTAGAAATTTATTTTATTGCAAAAGTGTTGCATCATCCTTTTTCTAATAAATGGTGTGGTTTTGAATAAATTGTGGATTCCATGAGGGTTCTATAAAATGAAGTCTAAAGGCCTGATTGACATGACTATGCTATGATAGTTGTTAATGATTTATGATATAACTCAGTGCTGTTTAAAATGTTTTCATTTTGATTGAAAAATTAAATGGTTTTAAAGAGGCATGTGAACAATCGTTGAGTGAAATGAGATTTTCAATGAAAAGTGTGTTCCCTTTGCATGTTGTACTTGATGGAAAATTTTCAATATTAATTATAGATGGTTTTAAATTGGTATATTCATGTTTTTAAAATTATCTTTGGTTATTTAAGGTTTACAAAGGGGCTTGGCCCATGGCTTTGTTTGGTTTCTTCCGCACCATTTTATTGTTTCAATTTTATTAGGCTTTTTAGTAATGTGTGATTCCATTTTGGGTTAATTAGATTGTTCAGTGGCTCCTTGGAGGGTCGCACACACATACATAGGTACATGTATAAATGTGTGTGTATATATATATATATATTCCTTCCGCATAATCCCACATGGCGTGGGGAATATGAGCATTGGATTAAGGGGTATATATATATGAGTGTATGTGTGCAAGTTTGTGGTGAGATACTTATCAAAGGTGTTGGTTGCCAAATTGTTCATCTTGGTCCGCTCTTTTTTTTAGGTAGTTTTCCTTATTCGTTAGCCTTTAAATTAAAGAATTATTGATTTGTTTTTTCATACATTTACTTAATTATTTTTAGTTATTTAGGGATTTTGGAAAACTTCCTTGTTGTGAAATAAATTAAGACCCAGTTTAATTGAATATCATGAAGTTTTCTTACTAAATGAGCTTACTATGTGTTTGGTGAAATGACCCTTTGGCCCTTATAAATAATATTCATATTTAATGTGGTGAATTGAGTTTATAAAATGGGTTTCCATGTATGATTGGTTTTAAAAGTAAGGTGTGTGTTTTATCCTTTGTAAAAGATTTTGTGTTAAATGATTGTTTAATGTCAGTTAGGCGCTTGATAAAAGTCAAGTGAATATGGATGATTGAAGATGGTTTTAATTGTGATGAAAAGTTATTGGTTTCTTTTAAAAGGTTATGTTTCTCTATGGGTGTTAAAGACCCGTTAGGAACATTAACAATAATCGGTTGTGTGGAAAACTCTTCATGCATAACGCTCTTTTATTGGTTACATTTAATTTAGTGATAGGCCCATACTATTTTGCTCCCTTGTGTTTGAATTGTTAAAAAGGAAAGAAGATGTTAGAAGCGGTGACTCAGGTGATGTATGTTGTCTAAATTATTATTATATTTATACATGTGATTTGATGCTCGGTTGGGATCAGTTGGCTCACCCTTTTTGTAACACTCGTGAAACAGTAACCTAGCATAGTAAGTGAATATTCTATGAATGATTCCTGCACTAGTATAGAATATGCACTAGCTGGTGGCCCATTGTAGGGGATGCTATGTTATTATTATTTATAAGGGATTGGGTCCCTCAACCAAACTAGGTAGGACGACTGTCAGGTGTTAGGGGGTTATGACATCATCGAGTAGGGTATTCCTTCAGAATGAGTCACACATATAGTACATTCTAGAGGGTTCAATAGATTTTAGGTTTGACAATTTTATATTTGGCTTTATATTGCTTACAATGATGAATATTATGGTTTTACGTGTATCTACGATGACTTGTTGTGTACTTTATATTGTGCATTTTTGTGTCTTATATTTCCTGGAATGTGGTGAGTTGGTTTTATGTAGTTTTCTGAAAAAGGTTTTCAAATGAAAGTGTTTTTTTTGTACAAATATAATAATTTAAAAACCACTTTTCTTAAAATGATATTGACACTAATGAACAGAATTTTTTTTTTAAAATAAATAAATAAAATGGTTCGTAATTTGTTTTTAATGAAAATATTTAGTAAAAAACACTTTTATATATTTTAGTTCGTACTAGAAATTGATGATTATCTTGTTTAAAGGAAATGTATTTGGGAGTACATTACTTGGGCATGCCTACTGAGTTTTAATTCTCATACCTATACTTCATTATTGTTATTATTCATAGGTACAGGTTCCATCTTCATCTCGATCACTTTGGGAGATGTTGAGTCTTGGGATCGGAGAGTGACATGTGGGGTCATGTGGAGATTTAGTTTTCATCTAGCCTTGTTAGTTCTTTTCATTCGTTCTTAGTAGTTCATTTCAGTTTATTTTTTTTTGAATTTTTATTATTTCTCACTCCTTATTTTATAATTATAATGCACAAAATTATTCCCATCGTCACTCTGTTGATTCCCTTGGAACTTTTTTCTAGCATGGGAGGGATGGGAATGCCTCTCATGCCTTGTCACAAGACGACTTAGGTGACCATTTCTGGGAAGATCTGAGTTTTTTCATGAAAAAATGGTATTAGAGGATATGTTCTTTAGAGGAACAATAAATTAGAGCACCCTTTGTTATTTGGGAATTCAAGGAATATGGTGTAGGACTTTCGGATTATGGAGTTTTGGTTCTTGGGAGTGTATGGACAATACATTTTAGGCCAAACCATAAGTTACAATGGGAATTTTTGTTTTCATGGTTCATTTTGTTCTTGCATGTTTCTTTGTATATGGGGAAATGAAAGGATGGTCGGGTTGGTTATCTTAGTGTGCTCGCTCGGTCAGGCTAGCCATGTAGAGATGGTGACATGATCCTAGAAGACTCTAGGTGATGGTGGATTGATTGGAATACAACCGCTAACCATGTGACCAAGTCAACCATCGATAGTAGTTTCAATTGGTGAGTTGTTTTGGGTCCTTTTGAGATTTTGGGATTTTAGACCCGTTGAGTGGAATGTTTCATTAATTTTTTTATAGTTAGCCTTGGATGGTTTTGGGATGACCTTATTTAGATTTTAAAATGATGTTTGGTCTGACAAATTGGTTTTGTATTATCAAAAATGAGATTCCCAAAACCAAAACATTGAATATTTGTTAGAGTTTAATGGGTTGTTTTTAAAATGGGAGTTATTTTGGAAAATATTTTACAGAATTCTCATGGGTTTATAGAAATGTGATATTGGATAATGGTGGTGGAATTTGAAATTTGTTTCCTTTTATGATGTTGTGTGTAATGAAAATTTGTTGAGATATTTTTAATGTGGTTTTGAAAGAGATAATGTTTCTTTTATATGAATAATTTTATTCCTATCAGTGCTCACATATATGTATACACGTGTATGTTTGTAGTGATTGGATGGTTATTGGTATGTATGGTTGAATGCTTGATCTTTAATGAGAGTGTATATATGTGAGGCTAAAGGGAATACCAATAGAGGAAGATTGGATCGTAAGGCCTGTAATGTTTTCGGAAAATGTTTTTCAAAAGTGGATTTCAATGTTTTAAATGTTGTGAGTGTGTGATTGTGACTTTTTGTTTTTGGTGTTCTCATTTTTGGACATTGGATTTTTTTTGTTGGAGGTGTGATTGAAATCTTGTTTTGAGTTTGGGTTGTTGATTTCCAAATGAGATTTGGAATTTTGATTTATGATATGTTTTGATTTGTTTTCATGATCCATGTTTTTAGGATTCATCCCCACTCTGTTCCAAGGGATTTTGATAAGAATCTATAGGTAGTTCTTTCACCATGTGACTTCATTTGATCATGTATTTTTTTAGACATTGGGTTTATCCATTTTGGGTATAGAACATGGAAGTTCTCAATATCATAAGTTCATCCATAGGTTTTGAGAGTTGAAACCTCCTCATTTCAACGGGCATCCAGAACTAGATAAATTTGAGGAATGGATGAAAAATATCACAGATATATTTTTTCGCCTTGAATCTACTAAAATTCTCAAGATGGTGCGTTCCACCATTACTATGGGAGGCCTAGATCGAGAAAAAAGAAATTATATTCTTCAGGACAAACCATATAATAATTTCTTGTGTGAATCCTTTAAATCCTTGTTCATCCAACAATATTTTCCCATGCATGTGATCACACCGATGATTTCATGGTTCTATTGTCTCGATTAGGTCAATTCAATGGTGTTGGAGTATTCTATGAGCTTCAATGAGAGGGTTCTGTATCTATGAAACCTCATTGGTGATGAATTTTTGAAGGCTCTATTCCTTGAAAGGGTTACCCGATCCGAATTCCTATCAGTTGTGCTTTTTATCCATGAGGATTATAAAGAAGTTGTGAGGTGGGATGTTCATGTCAAGTCCAATTTCGAAGCATCTGGCCAGTTGAGAAGAGGTAGAAAAAGGTCATTGTTGTCGGCCTCACCAGATTCATCCAATAAGATGTACTTGTTTTCTTTTTAGTGTGGGAAGTCGGGGCATGGGATGTTTTCATGTCATCAAGTGCCTAAGATCGGTAGTACCTGGGGCGTTTTAGGAAATTTGAAATGGTTTTTATAGGGTGGCGCCAAGTAGTGACATGCGACTATATCCACTCCCTTGGAGAATCGTTCAGCTCAATTGGATGAATGTTGCACAAACACAAGTTCAATCAAAAGCTGTTTTTTTGGAAATTGTCCTTTTTTATAATTAAGATATCAATGGTGTTGTCTTCTTCTGGTTTTAGAGAATGATTTTTCAAGCAAATTTGGAACTTCTTTTAATGGAAATGTATTTGTAGTGTTTTTAATGTAGCTGCTGTATAATGGTGGTTGTTGTTATCCCATGTTTTGTTTCTTTGGGTTTTTCTTGGATTTCGTTAGGATTCTGGAGTTATTAAAACTCGTGAAATAAATATTTTTCTAGAGTACTAATATGGTGAGGAGACCACTCTAAGATGAGCTTAATATGAATCCATCTTCTAGGAGTTCTTGGCTGAGAATTGCCTTGTTTTTGCACTGCTCGAACCTAAACGCAGTGGTTGGTTTTCTAGGATAGTGGGTCATGTAATGGCTACTTGCAGAGATCCCGAACAAGACAAGATAGGTTTTTTCAATAGTTTTTGTGTATGGGGTTGGGGTGTTCCTTTTTTGGGTTGCCTTTAGAAAAGAGTGAGTCACTTCGTAGTAATCTAGTTAGTGTTAGTTCAAACTCTGTGGACTTTTGTACTGTTTTCCTTGGATGTGTGGATTCTTTTATGGTGGTGTAATAGTTTCTTTTTTGGAATCTATAGTTCTGGGATCTAAATGACAGTGATTATTTGTTCATTGGTCTTTGATTATTATGGTTTTTCGTTGTTGTAAGGCATATTTTCTTTGGTTTTGATAAACTGCATCACTTGGGACTTTTTTGGGGTAGAAAGTGTCTTCGTGGGGATAATTGCCACACCCCGACCCGACAATACAAGGTTATTTTATTTATTTTTTAGTTTCCATTAATTTTTATTCATTTTCTATTTTTATTTTTTCAAATTAAATCAATTTTATTGTGATTAAAATAAAATTTAAAAAATCATAATATAAACCATTCCCCACTTACCTCACATCGAACCCCCTCCCTTACCCTCATATTCGTATGAAACTGTACCCTCCCCTTCATCATGTCATGTGATGACGACCCTACACACCCTCCCCCCCCAGACATTCGACCAGGCTACCTTATCTCTAACAACATCCCTTTACATGGCCTTTCCCTTCAGTGGCCTCCTCTACCTTGTGCAACCTCACCGACACCTCATTCAATATGTATTTTTTTCATTTGTTTTTGTTCTAGCCAAAAAATTGGTTGGTTTTGGGGTCATAAATTGATTTTGATTTGGGCTTCATAGAGTGATATCTAATTTGTGTGTCCCCTTAAACCCATATTTGACGATTCACACCATATGTTCTTGCCTCAAGGTAGGTTTTCACATGATATAACTTTACTTTGTAGAATCGTTGATTACTTGAATTTTAAATTGATGTTTGAATTAACCAATGTTAATATTAATTATTTTTTCTGGATTTCTATGAAAAAAACGAATTTTACAGTAGTTTTGATGGAAATAGAATTGTTTTCCTATTTTTAATATTTTTTAAAATTGTTTTTTTATTAATTTCACATATCAGTTTTTTATTTATTTTCCGGGATATCCCATCAAAATTGTATCATTTTTATAATAATTGTTTTGGATGTTTAAAATAGGAATTCATTGTGGAATTAATTTTCAAGTGATACTTAAAATGTTATGGATTGAAAAAGTGTTTGATAGTCCTTTTTTTTAATAAAGTTTGAGGTTTTGAATTGAATGTGGATTTCAAGAGGGTTATTTAAAAGGGAGTGTAAAGGTTTGATTGAAACATCCATGATATGATAGTTGCTAATGATTTATGATATAACTAATGGATTATTAAAATGTCTTCATTTTGATTGAAAAATTAAATGGCTTTAAAGAAGCATATGTTCTTTTGATGGGTGAAATTATATTTTACAAATAATAGTGTGTTCCCTTGGCATGTTGTCCTTGATGTTCACATTTCAATATCAATTGTAGATTGTTTTTAAATTCTTAGAGTCATGTTTTTAAGATGATATTGTTTAATGTAAGGTTTACAAAGTGGTTAATTATATTGTTCAGTGGATGAGTCCCACGTATAGTATATTCTAGATTTTTGGTAATTGTCAATTCCCTTTTGGGTTAATTAGATTGTTCAGTGGCTCCCCAAATGGTCGCACACACATACATAGGTATGTAAATGTGTGTCTGTATATATATATAAATCCTCCTTGTACATATTTCCTCATGAGGAATTTTTCTCAATTCATTAGAATTAAAATTACATAATTAATGATTTATCGTTTCATTCACTTCTATTTAATGCTTATTAGTAGTTTATGGATTTTGGAATAATTTACTATTGAGAAATAATGTAATACCATTTCTATTTTAATTGTATGAGGTTTTTTAATTAAATGTGTTGACTACGTGTTTGATGAAATTCCCCTTTGGCCATTATAAATTCTCATAGTATTTAAATTGGTGAATTGAGTTTCTTAAATGGGTTTCCAAGTGCGTCTTGTTTTAAAAATTAATTGTGCATGTTGCTTCTTTTGGAAATGATTTATTGTTAAATGATTTTTTAAGGCATATTTCTCTCTTAGTGGATGTGGGGTGTGTCTGGATGTTTGGAAATGGTTTCACTATGCAAAGGTGTTAGTTTATTTTAAACATGGATGGTTTCTAAAAAAGGTTTTAATTCCTATTTGGAACTTTAAAAAAACGGTTGTGCATAAAACTCTTCATGGATAATTCTCTTGCTTTGGTTACATTGAATGTGAAGGGAGGCACATGCTATGTAGCTCACCTGTGATTGAATGGTTAAAGAGGAAATAATCTCTTCCATGTGGTGAGTCAGGTGATTCTAGTTACCTGAATTATTATTATATTTATGTGTGTGATGTTATTCATGGTTGGCATCAGTTGGCTCACCCTTTTTGTTACAGGTGTGACATGAGAAACTGGAATAGTAGGTGAAATTTATTTAAATGATTGCTGCTCTAGTTTAGATAAAGCACTGGATAATGGCCCATAGTAGGGGATAATCTATTATTATTATTAATATGGGATTGGGCCCCTCGACCAGGATAGGTAGGGTGAGGATTTTATGTTAGTTTGTTATGAAGTCATTGAGTAGGGAATGCCTTCAGGATGAGTCCCACGTATAGTATATTCTAGATTTTTTACGCGCTCCTAGGTTTGACCCAAGTCTATTTGGATTTTTGTTGCTCGCAGTGATGAATAATATGATTTTATGTGTATCTATATTGCCCTGGTTGTATACTTGATATTGAGGATTTTTTAGTAATGTTTTTCTTTGAATGCGGTGAGCTTGTTTTATGTTGATTATTAAAAATTGTTTTCGAATGAAAGTGTTTTATTCACTCTGTACAAATATGAAAATGTAAAAACACATTTTTTTAAATTCTATTAGCACTAATGAAAATTATTTAGTATTATGAATAAATAAGGGAAATGGTTCGTAATTTTTTTAATTTAAATAATTAGAAAACCATAGTTATATATATTTTAGTTCAAACCTAAATTTGATGATTCTTTTGTTTAATGGAAATCAATTTAGGTGTAGATTACTTGGGTGTGCCGAATAAGTTTTAATAATAACAACTATAATTTGTTTTTTAGTAACAGGTTTTAGTTTCATCATGATATCGATCATTGTGGGCAATGTGGGGTCTTGATCGAAGAGTGACCCATGGGGTCACGTTTAGTTTTTGTGGTCAGATGGTCTAGTTTTTTTTGTATTTTCATAGTGGTTCTATTTAGTATATTTGTTTTTTGGGAATCTTTATTATTTTCCACTGCTTATTTTTATTTATATTGGTCAAAATTGTTCCCACTATCACTCTATTGATGCCCATGACACTTGGTGACTGCCCAGGTGGATCGAGAAGGCCTCTTGTGCCTTGTCGCGGGCGGAGTTCAGTGACCAAGTCAGGTTCTTCCCTATTTGTTTTTTGATAGGTGTGGTGTGACCCTTATGGGAATATGTGGAGTTAGTAAGCTTCCATCCATAATGATGGATTGACCAAGTAGTTGAAATAAATTATTAATATAGAGGAACCAACATATATTAATCAACGATATGGGACCAGTACACATGGTCACCAATACCTATAATAAATAACCTAAAAATATATGTGTTGTTATCTAATATATTATATCATATATAATAGATAAAACATATTCACTAAATCTAACTTTTAAATAATAGAGAATATATATTATAAAACTACGTATTACGCATCTATTAACATGAAACATTGATATCCAAAAAAGACCAATCAATATATGACTAAGCATGAAATATATATCTTTCATTTATACAATTAGTTGAATAATTTAATCCAATGTTTGAATATAAAGAATTATTTGTATAAAAGGTCTCTCAATGTGATGGATTCTCATGAAAAATAGAATATTTTGAATTTCATAAATCTTTTTCCATAGAAAAATTTAATCAGGTGAGTAGATTATTATTTTTCCAATGACTAACCACAAAGCCAACATAAGAACAATTCATTGAGATCCCGAATCGATGCTAATATTCATCTTGGAATAAATTGATGATAAACCTATTCGTGATGATTCTATGTTAGATTGTGATATCTACCAGACTAATCAATGGGATCTAGTGATGAAATTTATATTTTTCTAGTTTCTGACCCATTCTCTATATCGTGATTTATTTAACTAATGAGTCTTATCTTGTCACCATTTATACACTCCAATGTTGCATAAATACATTATGATAGTCAATAACTGATGTAATAGAGATGCATTGAGATTATAACTTTTTTTAATGGAATTGAATCTCTATGAAATATGGATTCTAGTTATTATAAACATAAATATTAATAATGATTCATGATGTTGAGGGTGATTTGATGAAATATTATACAGTTCTATATGTAGAGAATTTTCGTATGTTCTACATGTACTTGTTTTCATGAAGTGTTCTGACATGATCTATTCTGGTAAAGGAAGGAGATCTGTATACTCATCTAGTCTCGTGAAGAATTTTAGAATGACATGATTAACTAAAATAAAATATGGTGGAAATGTTGTCCTCTATGGTTACACAAAGTGGAGGAAGTTACCGAAAAAACATGATTATGCAATGTGTAATATGTTCTAACCATCCTATAGGGATTTATGAAGGAGGATATCTCTTAATGAATTTATCTCATTCATGAAAGCAGTAAATTGATATGAAGTATTATCTCATTTGATACATGATTCAAAAAGTATCCAAGGCATCACATATATATACACCCATTACACGATGACAATTCACTTATAGTATACAACTATAATGCTCTTGATTTGGTTCATTCAGAAAATATTGTGCAAGAATACATTATTGAGTGTATGAAATACATATGAAAATTTTGAGATATTGAAAATAATATAATAATGAATAAATTTCTTTTTAAGATTAATAAACATGAGAATCTAATGAAATAAAATAATAACCTAAAATTTATATTTGAATAAAGATTCTAACATTGTAATTAAACATATTATATTATTTGTCAAATTTTTAAAGAGGAATAAGGCCATGTGATGAAGTTAATATCTACTAATTACTATTTGGATTGATGACAAATTACAAGATAACTTCTCTACAACATAGTGATATTATTGATAATGAATATGAAAAATGGTAATCCATAAGGGCTCTTGCATCGTTTTCATCATCCCATTAATTGTTGAATTTGGTAAAATCCATTGATTACACTATTCAAGGAATCCATTTGATTGCTGCATTTAACGTAATTTGATCAAAGTCATTAGATTCACTAGATAAAAAATATATTATACATATCTGATCAGAACATAATGGACAACAAGATAACCTGTAATATTGTGCTTCAAATTTACAGCAAGAATTCAACCAAATTGGTTCTCGGAAAATTATATAAATCCCATACCATTTCACATGTATTTCATGAGAACAAAAAATAAGTTATAGGAATATTTTATAATAACCAATGTACACATGGAATATTTGTATCCATATTATAGGTGAATATTTAAACAAAACATAGTTTCAACTGTTCATTAATATATTATGATCATGATTTCTAATTATAGGTGAATACAATAAGAGGTCCATTTACTAAATACATAATACAGGTAATGAATGTGGAATTTTTTTAAGAGATATAAATTTCCACACAATGATTTATCTCATCTCAATGTGATCATCCTAATGTGATCCTAATACATAAAATATTGGTTATTCTAGTATGGTCCAAATGTGATTTTTATTTTGGTTATGTAAAATGTAATTAACATACTAATGTTGATTATCATATATGGAATTTTTTTTTTGATTTAGGAAGGTATCAAAAAATTAAATTTTCTATATTGGTATCTATAAACTTATTAGTCATGTATGCACTTATATTAAAAAATAATCATATTTAATTCATCAATAGTCACTGGTAGGTAAAATAATTGGGGGATCATGAAGACATCCATCCTTATGATTCCTAATCTCTTGAAGTTAAATATTATTTTTCTACAAAGGACATATGGATTTTCAAATCACTTTCCCTTATCCGATGCAATATAAAATTATTCTTATCTGATCGGTGAATTAACACCACCGATTAAGATCAATTTAGGACATATTGGTTGTTCAAGATGTGGTTTTAGTTCTCCAAATTTAATTAATCCAGTATCCATCAATTTATAATTATAATCCATGAAGATAAAAAATATTTTAATTTTATGAACAAAATAAATATTCCATCAAAAGTAATTTTAGTGATCATTTAGACCATTCCTCTTAGGATTCCATATAATTTGATTCTTAAGGATTATTTTCATTAGGGAAATTGTGAAGTGCATGAGAACAACTTTACAGAAATAAAAACATTGTCATTTGTTTCACTAAATAAATTTGTATATACTAAACATTAACTATAATATTTGATTATGATGTGCATAATACTAGATCTAATTTTTTAGTAAGGGGTCCAACATCATGTTCAGTTGAGGGGTATATCATGTCATATTTAATTCTTCTCATGTAAATATTGTAATCAATTAATGAGAACTAACTATATTCAGTTTCATGTGGTGATTATTAGTTATAGTCATTAAATATAAATCTTTATAGGAGATTGGGAGTTATATAGATATTACCATTTTCTATGAATTAGTACCACAATAAAAGATAGGACCCATATATTGGTCCATAACATTATTATAAGAATGGCCTCAATTGAATTTTTTTAAAATTTTAGTCTTGGGGGAATATTATTGTTGTTTTTAGAGGAGGTGTTCAGTTATATGTTTTATTATTGT
Source organism: Viscum album (assembly GCA_963277665.1). Lineage (NCBI taxonomy): Eukaryota > Viridiplantae > Streptophyta > Magnoliopsida > Santalales > Viscaceae > Viscum > Viscum album. The sequence goes on along the minus strand of OY728126.1, from coordinate 1,807,095,577 downwards.
TTTGGAATATTTTAATTAGTGGGTAGTATGATTATAAGTTGATCTAATAATTTCAATAGAGATTTTATTTCAATCATATGTAGTGATTCATCTTAAATGTAATATATTTAAGAATTTTTTTATGAATGTCCTCATTGATTCACTGATTTTTTTGAATCATCAATACCAATTGAAACTTACTCTTATTTAATTTAATAAAGTCAAAACCCATAGGATGGTTATGGGTTGATTATAAGGAATGCATTTTTGACAATACGTGATTATTATACATCAATCATATTAAAATAGACTATTTAGTGGTGGCCTTAACACATGGTCATGACATGGATGGAAATTGTATATCCCCTCATCAATTATCTTATAATGTTCGAATTTTCTAATGAAAGATCGAAATAGATTGGTTTTTTGTCTATTACATGCATTAATTTGTTGGAATTTTTACATGAAATCATTTTTATACATATGATAGGAGAACCAATTCATTTTTTCCATATATAAAGTTGGTATTTTTTTGATTTAGAAAACACATTAATGAAGGCAACAATATGCCACAAAGGGGTGTCGGGGTTTCCATCCCCTTTTTTCTCATAATACCACTTTTATGTCTTTTAAAATTTTTAATGTTTTTCAATGCCATTTTAGGGCCATAAAAAATGTTTTAAATCCCCTCGGAGTGGGGAGGCCCTCAACAGACCTGTTTTCCTCTCTTTAAATGAAATCCATTAGCACATAGCTATTATAGACTCCCATATAATGTGAATTATTAAATAATAATTAATTTCACTGTGTGTAACTGTCCAACATCATGGTGAAACCACGATCCACCTTTAATGCCACTCATGATTTTTCATATGTCGTAACTCCAGAATCTCTCTTTTTTATCGCACTAAAATTAATTCAATCTTCTTCTTAGTTGGTTTCCATAATTCTATGGTTTGTTTTGGGTCCCCTTTCTCTAGGAATGTGGTTCCCCTGTTCCAGAGCCATTCCTGCTCATTATTGGAGTCCCCAAGGTTCCTCCATTGCAAGTCGTGCATCCCCAGTTGTTGGTGCCAATAGAAAATCATTGATCGTTGATTATCCAAGTCGGGTTTTTTTTCTTTTGTATCATCTTATTGTGAATCATGCAGGGTGGGGATGATATTTTTTCCTATGGGTATAGATGAAACCATAGCCTAACGAAGATACTAAATGGATTTAAAAAAATAATGGGTGTGTTTGATGATGTTGTTGTACTATTTTATCTGATTCTATTTGTTGTGAATTGAATGGGCTTCTATCAACTAAAAATTGTGTCTGTTGGTGGTACTTTCATGCACACTAATGATCATATATTTTCTAGATATTTATGTAATTGAATGGTTGTAACATGAAAACTGGTTAATCCTGTATACATGGTTGATTAAATGGATGCCCCAAGAATATGAATCTTTTGGTGGTCACCCCAGTTAACCAGACTGAAATACAGATCAAAATGAATAAAATATTTTTATTTCAAAACACCCTTTCTCTATTCTGGTGATGTTTACAGTTGATGCTTGTGAGGTGACGTGGATGGGGTGGGATCCACTATAGTAAAGTATTTTTTTTGTGAACCTTAGTCCATGTGGGGACGTATATTGGGGCTTTGTTTGGTTCTATTACTTTGAGGGATCTTATGGATCCCTTTGGATGTTGTGAATTTACAAGAGAACAAGGTGTGAATGCATAAATTATTGCATGCTTGTTTTTCCTTCCTTGTCATGTGGATATGCCTTTTAGATTCCCAGTAGGGAATAATTATCTAATTAAAATCACATGAATAGGCAAACAAGAGTGGGTTCAAAGGAGAATTGTATTCTGGGAATGAGTTGTGACATGGTTGTGGCTGTGGTGATTCATTTAAATGAATAGTAATCTGGGTGTTTGTATATGGGCTGGCTTAGGTTCCCCTAGGATGGGATGAGTGATTGTTAACTATATGTATAATTTAGTTGTTATGTTTCTTATTCATTCCACATCTATGTTGAGCACTTCGGGATGAAGACCCCCATTTCATGGGGGAGGGATTTATTCCCAACACTCCTATGAGTGGCTAGTTATTAGCTCCTTTTATGCTCCATTTCCCGAGTAGCCCCATATTCTTTACGCTAGTTGTGACTCCCTAAAGTCCATTATATCACAGGATTCTTCGGGTGGGGTACACTATGGCGGTTGTTCCTGGTGTGTGAGGGTAGGTGGTTTCCCAAGTGCCTTCGGGATGAGGCTCAGGTGTCTTCGGGCATAGTGGTAGTTGTTCTAGCCCAGGTGTCTATGAGTGTGGTTATGTGTGGATGTTGTGGCTCTAGTGTTTTTAGGTGGGATGTCTTGTTGTGATAGCCTAGGTGTGTGTGGGTGGGGGATGGCAGTGGGAGTGCGGTGAGAATGGTGGGAGAGGATTGACGCATTGGATGTCTTCAATATCCAGAGGGAAAGTGGCATGGGGTAACCAAACATCGATGTGTTTTACAATTACATTTCATGACTTGAATTTTTTTTTGAGTGTGCCTTAGAGAGGTTTGGGTGGATAGTTTCTTTGTTGGGTGCTTTGATATCTCCCTTTTCATAGGACATTAGTATGCCTCCCCACTTGTGAATGAGAGCTTTTGGTTTTCCCTACTGAGTATACCTGTATACTCACCCTAGGTATATAAAACTGCTTTTGGGATTCCCGGAGGACTTTGAGGACTATGTTGGACCCTACTAGTCCATACTTTGGGGAAGATTGTATTTCTATTTTTTATTTTCATTGGTACTTTCCTATGGTGTTTTCTATTACTTATGTAGCACTTACTTTTCGAACATGCATATGGGAATGGTTTGTTTTGGCTTTACCTCTACCCCTAGTTTTGGTGTTATTTGGGATTCACTATCTTATCTCCCTATTTTACTAATAAAATGGAAATGCCTTCCATTTTGTGTCTTATTCTATACCTTTTTTGCTAGTAATCACTTCGGTACCTATTAAAGGTGGGTATCGGGGTTTATTATCTCTCCTTCATCATGAGAAAGGAAGGGTCTAGCAATCCTCTCTCCCTTCCCTCATCAAGGTAATGGTGGGTCGTGACAGAATGTAATTATAGGAGGGTTGAGAGATAGGATGGAAATAAGGGTTAGGAATAAGGAGGATTACATGGGATGGTAGGGAAATGGTGTTAGGAAATCATGGTGTGTGAAATAGTCCAGGGAAGACCAGCTAAGACACGGGATTTTAGGGCCCCCCATTATCCAATGCAAGAACTCAGGACCTACCAAATGACCATGCGACGCTACACTAATTATATAGTTGAGACCCTAAGAAAGGTACTTGCATCATAATGAATTCTGTTCTTGTGTTTTTCGGGTGTTCTATGAATTTAAATAAATATAAAATTTAAGAAAAATTTATAATCAATCTTCTACACTACTCCGGCTTAGTAATTCATTGTCAACCTTGATGCTATGGAACCCGAATGAAGAACACGAGTAGTGCTGGAGATCGAGGCCCAAGGGGATCATTTGGATGATCATCAGAGTGATTATTGAGATGAGTAGGATGACAAGATGCAGAGGACGCTTCATGCCTTTCAGTAGTAGAGCCTCATAAAGTGTGAGGGTAGCATCTCAAATATGGAGACAGAGAGCAGGCTCAGGCAGCTTGTGATAGCTTCCAGCTTAATCCGGGTTATAATAGAGTAATGTTTTCCTCTGGCTATAACCAATATATGAGGATAAAAATATCAATGGTGGTAAATATATCTTGGGGAGAAGAGGGAGGATGAAGTTTCATGGAATAACATTGAGAGGGAATTCATGGCGCAATTCCACTCTTCCACAATGAAGGAAGAGAAGATGTAGCAGGTATCTCCCGTCAGTATAGGAGAATGTTACTGAGGGAGCTGTGAATAATGTTCAATGATCTCCTTTAGTTTTCTCTGGACCATTTTCCTGATGTGGAGTCCCAAACGAGACGTTTATAGGAGGCACTCTGACCTTCTCTTCAGTATGTTGTTACTCTGTTTACCCTACCGATGTACATGGAGGTACAGAAGAAGGATTAAGTGTTAGAAAGGATGAACACACTGGGAGGTGGGCCATGAGAGGGGTGCTAGTTGGGCTCGTTAATGGGGAAGGATGTCAGTAGTAGGCCTCCAGTGTTATGGCCTTCTGGGTTTTGACTAGTGGGGAGTATGGCCCAAAAGTTCCAGTTTCGATCTATTGGTCCTCGACCTTTCCTTGCGGGCTCAAGAATGAGACGATTCTTATGTGGAAGCCATGGTAACCTTCAAAATCAGTGCCCTGGTCGATTTCAATTCAGTGGGGGTGGGCTGGTTCAGTGGCCACCACAACAGATGTAGTTTCCTCCTAGGCCCTTTCACTAGCAGCAACAGGGACATTGAGCTCCAGCATCTCCGAGAGTAGACGTGGAAGGAGGAGGCCGACCCTATGGTGATATTCAAGGACCTCAACCAAGGCAAGGTCGGGGACGTGTTTGACAGCTGAGTGGAAGTGGAGCTAGGCATGGATAGTTGCATGCCACAGAGGCAGTAGTTCTAGGAGGGCCAGAAGTCGTTCAAGGTACGAATATCCTGATTAGCACTCTTCCTTGCACCTGGTTTGATTCAAGAGCTTCAAAATCCTTTGTTACACCAGTTCTAGCACATTTCATTGGCCTAGACATAGAGGGAATCTCTAGGCCGATGGTGATAGGTATGCTAGTTATGAGTCAAACCAGCCTATTTGATGTTTGTTGTGGATGTAGACTAATGTTGGGGCCGCATCAATCTAATGGGGATCTTCTTCTGCTGCAAAGGCTGCAATACGATGTCATCCTAGGCATCGACTAACCATTTTTTGTGCTTGTTGTTATCGACCTCTTCTGAAGAAGAGTATTTTTCTATAATTAGGATGGAAAGCATGTGGATTTTGTTGGGGAATAGAGTTGTTGGGTGGGTAGACTACGTGTGGTAGCTATTTTTACTGTGTTGGCGAAGATTTCAGCAGAATCATTTGATGTGGGGATGATGGATATTCTGAAAGTTTTAGAGGGTTCCCAGGCCTTTTTCCTAAGGAGGTTTTGAATCTACCCTCTCGATGTGATGTTGATTTCAAGATAGACATACAACCCGGTGCCCTTCTGATTTCAATTGATCCTTATCATATACAACCTTCAATGTTGTTGGAGATGCAGATTCAAATTGATGATATGATGAATATGGGTTTTTTCTGACCCATCATGTTTCCGTGGGGCGCTCCGGTCTTGTTCACAAAGAAGGAATATGGTGGTCTCAGGATATTCATAGATTTATGGAGACAGAATCAGGAAATGGTCAAGAACCATTACCCTCTCTCGAGGATAGAATATCTCTTTGACATGCCGAGGGGAGAAGGATGGTTCTCTAAGATCAATCTGTGTTTTGGGTATCACAAGATTAAGGTGAAGGAGAGTAATATTCTGAAGATTTCTTTTAGGTGCAGGTATGATCTCATTGAGTTCATATTCTTGTCGATCGGTGATATGAACGCACCTTCTATGTTCATGGGGCTCTTGAACTCTATTTTTTGCATGTTTTTGGACAGGTTCATCATTGTGTTCGTCGATGACATTTTGATCTACTCAATATTAGAGGAGGAACATCCTAAGAACCTCAGGAAGGAATTGGAGGTCCTTCGACATTACCAGCACTATGGTAAGATGTCCATGTGCATGTTCTCGACACAAGAAGTTCATTTTCATGGATACGTGGTGTCTCCAAAAGGTTTAGAAGTTGATTCTTCAAAGGTTGAAGCGGTTGTTTCTTGGGAAGAACATAAGAATGTGATAGAGGATTGTAGATTTCTCGGTATGGTAGGCTATTGTCAGAGATTCTTATCCGACATCTCTCGAGTTCCACATCCTTTGATAACATTGACCATAAAGGAACAAGCCTTCGTAATGAGTTAGTAGTGTCGGGAAGATTTATACTATCTGAAAGAATGGTTGGCCAGCGCTGCAGTGCTCAGGTTTCTAGATGAAGGGGTATTGTATGAGGTATTTTGGGATTCTTTTGGACTTGGAAAGGGGTGTGTGTAGATGCAGTAGTAGGGAGTGATATCTATATGTTCTAGGAAATGACGTCCTAATGAGAATAACTATTACACTCATGAATTAGATATTGCAGCAATAGTGTTTGTGTTGAAGTTTTGGCGGCATTACCTCATCAGGGAGAACTTTATGGTATTCACGGATCAGAAGAGTATGAGGAATATCTTTACTCAGCATCACCTAACCATGAGACGACGAAGGTGGGTGGAGTTTCTTCAGGACTACAACATTGAGATCACTTACAATGAAGGTATGGGGAACATTGTGGCTGATGTTTTTAGCAGGAATTCATAGAGGGAAGTTGTTCAGAAATTAGTGGATTCTTGGAAGGCAATGGATGAGTTGGCTTCCCTAAACTTGGATGAAAGGGTGGATGATGGTAATTCTTTCCTATTTTAGAAGACAGTGCAGTCCCCTCTATTTTATCAAGTAGAGGAGTCTGTATGGGGAGACATAGAAAGTGAAGTGATGTGCGATCGGGTTGACCAAGGCAATGCTCCGGAAAGGTCGATGGAGGATGGTCAGAATTGGATTCTTTTTTGAGGGAAGTTGTTTTTCCGAGATAAGATGTGTGAGGGAGTTATCTGTGAGTTCCATAACTTACATGTAGTGGTACACCAAAGAGTTTCCGAGATGTACCAAGCCTAGAGGGAGGAGTTTTGGTGGCCCGGGTGAAACGGGCAGTGGCGGAGTTCATGGCAAGGTTCCTGTTGTGTCAGCAGGTAATGGTTGAAACCACATCCTAGGTAGTTTGTATCAGCCTTTAGAAGTCCCCGAGTATAGGTTGGATGACATCTCATTGGATTTTATTACAGGACGACCAAGGGTACAAGGAGGCTGTGATGTTATCTGGGTAGTGGTAGACTGGTTTATAAAATCTGCTAACTTCTTGGTGATGAAGGAGTCAAGTGCGGTGGATGCCTTATCACGGAGTTACGTGGATGAGGTGGTGTAGTTTCATTGATTTATGAGGGCCTTAATCTCAGATAGGGATGCATGGTATACCTCATGAGTCTAGATGGGATTACAGCATGCATTGGGTACCCAGCTACATCTTAGCATTACTTTCCACCCCCAGACAGATGAGTAGACAAAGAAAACCATCCAGACATTGGGGGATATGCTACAGCCATATGTTTTGGACTTTGGGGGATCATGGGAACAACATTTTATCTTAGTAGAGTTTTCCTAAAATAATATGTATCATTCAACTATTAGAATGGCACCGTTTAAAGCCTTGTACGATAGGTCGTGTCTTTCGCCCATGTGCTAGAATAAGGTTGGGGGTATGTGTTCTAGGCAGAAAATAAGTGTAGAGAACAAAGAAGAAGGTTCAGCTTATGCCTGCGAGGGTGCAGGCAGCCCAGGACCAACAGAAGTAATATGTCGATCATAGGAGGGGGCCCTTGGAGTTCGAGGTTGGAGGCCATGTTTTCTTGAAGGTATCCCCTCGACGTGGGAAGTGATTGTTCGGAAAGGGGAGAAAGATCTCTCCTATGTTCAACGGGCCTTTCAAAGTGTTCAGGGAAGTCGGTGTGGTGGCATATCAGCAGGCTTTTCCACCTCAGTTGGAAATTATCCACAATGCTTACCATGTCTCCCAGCTTCGTCGATATCTACACGATGACTCCCATGTCCATGGCTGGGGACAGTTAGATATTGGGGACGATTCTACATTCGTGGAGGGACCCGTTAGGATCAAAGATCAAAAGGATAATGTGCTTCACAGTCAAAACATCTCTTTGGTTCATGGGTTGTGGAGGTGTGGTGGCATCGAGGAGAGTACATGGGAGCGAGAAGCTCAAATTCATGCCTTATACCCAAAGTGTATTCATGTTTTTGTTCTAAGGAATCCTAGTTTTTTATGTTTTTTGGAACTTCTATAATGTAATGCTGACCTAATTGGTTTTTGAGAAAATTTGTTTCTCGAAATTGTAAATGTTTATGAAATGTCCGGATATGTGGGGAAGGGAGAACCAGATTCCTAATAAAGACGCATCAGCGTGGATGCAATTAAACCCATGCAGGTGAGATAGTGCTATCCAAAGCAGATAGTATATTTACACAGAGGAAGGAAAACCCTAATCCATGTGTCAGGGCTATTTAATCCTTGGGTATCATATGGCTGTTTGGGGTGGTTTGTCTTTGAGAGGTATCTTATAGAGTGGTTGTTCGGGTTACTCTTGTATTCTCGAGGGCGCGAATAATATTGGTTGGTATCTGATGTAATGGAAAAAAACCTCTATGTCTATTACATTTCCAAATTCTATGTGTAGGGGTTCCCTGGACTCACCAATCTGTTCCACCCATCAGTCTCAATGATCAGTCCCATAGATCAGTTTCACTAATCAACTTCACTGATCATCTTCACAGATCCACTTCACATATCATCTTCTCATATCGGTGTCAATGATCAGGTTCCCAGATTGGCTTCATAGATCAGCCTCACAGATCAGCTTCACAGAAAAACATAATATATTAGCTTCACAGATTAGCATTAGATATCACCCTCATAGATCTTCTTCATGTGGCCTGTTTCATAGATCATTTTCACCTAATCGTTTTCACCCCATCATTTTCACCCAATTGGTTTAACCCAATCAGTTTCATAGATTAGTTTCACCCAATCAGTTTCACATATCGTTTTCCCCAAATCGGTTTCACACAATCAGTTTCACATATGGGTTTCATCCAATCGGTTTCACTGAATCAGTTTCACATATCAGTTTCACCCAATCGGTTTCACAGATCGGTTTCACACAATTGGTTTCACAGATCGGTTTCACCGAATCGATTTCAATGATCAGTTTCACCCAATAAGTTTCATAGATCATTTTAACACAATCGGCTTCACAGATTGGTTTCACCCAAATGTTTTCACTGATCGGTTTCATCCAATGGGTTTCACTAATCGGTTTCACCCAATGGTTTTCTCATATCGATTTCACCCATGGTTTCAGTGATTGGTTTCACCCAATCTGTTTCAAAGTTAGGTTTCACCCAATCACATTCAGATATCAGTTTCACCCAATCAGTTTCACAGATCGGTTTCACCCAATTACGTTCACAAATCGGTTTAACCCAATCGGTTTCACAGATCAGTTTCATCCAATCTGTTTCACAGATCGGTTTCACCCAATCAATTTCACAGATTAGATTCACCCAATCAGTTTCACTAATCAGTTTCATCAAATCTGATTCACATATTGGTTTTACCTGATCAATTCCAATGATCGGTTTCACCCGATCAGTTTCATCCAATAGGTTGATGAAAATTGAATTGTTTAGCTAGGTGGAAATGATAAGTTGTACGTACATAGTGGTGATATATTCACTTAAAATTTGAAGTAAAAGATGGATGATAGTGTTCATATCATAACAATAATAACAATTTATTATATTTTGGATATTTATTTTATTATTTGATGAAAATTATCTTATATTTATGATATTAAAATGAATACAAAAATAAATATTAATACCAGTTAAACTGATTATCTCTTCATCGAAAGAACTCATTTAAAACTGTACTTGGAACATCCCGGTTGATGAAAAGGTATGTTCTTGTTTAAATTTTGGCTTTAATAATTTATTTGGTTAATTTAGTGATTAACCAAGTCCTAGAGGAGGCTCGGGGGTTTTCTGAGGGTTCGGGACACGAAAAGAGGAGAAAATGGGGTTTTCTGGGTAGGTCACACGGTCTGCGCATGGATAGTGCTAACCGTGCAGACAGCCCAGGAAACCTTCCAGGTAAACCATGTGAGGGGGCCTTTTGGGACCGAAGCATCGACATAAATTTCAAACAGCATGGAAAACTATGTGGGTAAATCGTGTGGCCATGGAACCTTTTAAAATTTACAATTTCTTCACTCTGGGATTTTTAACCCCAACTCTGGACTTCCTCCCATTTCACCCCAATTCACACTATAAACGAACCAAACTCCTTATAGGAACCAATAGATCAATATCCATCATTCATAAGACATTTTCTGGTGTCGTTGGTTGAAAATAGAAGCTCATTGTAAGGGTAATACCATCCTTGTCTCTCTTTTGAGTTTTGGGTTTGTATGTTCTTCTTCTCTCTTTTCGAATCACTAAAACCCTACACATTGGGTGATATTTAGGCTGAAGCATTAATGGATGGTTTAAGATAAATCTAATGGCTCTGTTAAGAGTTTGTTCACCCATGAAATCAATGTAAGAGGTCTATAAGTTATATCATATAATTTATTTGGGGATTTGTTTATGTGTGTTTTTTTTCGTGGCTGTCTTAAGGTATGTTTTGATTACACATATAATGATTTGGTCAAATGGATTTTAAAAATGTAAATTGGAACCCTCACGATTCCCATGTGATGCGTTGAGGGTAATGAGACTAAAATAGGGCCACACATAGGGTGATCGGACATCTCCGGACCTAGGGATTATGAAGAACATGTTGGAAAGTTGTTTGTTTATGATGATACCTTGAAAAACATGTTGATGAGATTGACGGTGATGGGTTAGAATCCAGGTTATGCACCAAGGAATAATAATAATACCCTATGGGATGTTGGGTTAACATGAAAGTGGTTTATATGGTTGAACATGGCTACATTTAATGAATTGTGAATAGTGTTAGAACATAAAATGGGTTAGTGTGGGGAAATGATGAATGACCATAATGGAATGGATTATTATAATAGTAATGATTCCTAATAATATTGGCATAATGAACAATGATTAGTGATATGTGCATAAAAAAGGAATTGGGCTTAAAGGATGATGATGTGAAATTTGGTAATGGTGTTAATGGGTTAAAGCATGGTATTAAATCATATGTGTTGTTATGATTTGTGTTTTCCTTGGGAAATATCTTTGATGTTGTGTGAATGGCTAATGGATACATAAGTATTTATCATGTGTAAATTTCTTGGTTTTGCGGGGTATTTATTAAGGTTCTATGCCCACAGGTCGAGTTGTACTGATGCTCTAAACTCCACCTTATTGCATGGGTTAGGGATGAGGACTGATTCTCTATTCCACTAACGGATGCATCCACCTAGGATGATGCTTTAATGTGAGGATATGGTTGATGGAATGTTGGAATGACGCTCCAAACTCCATTGTGGGTTTTCCCTTGGGAATGAGATTCTATGGTTGAGCCGGTGTAATTTGTTGTGTTTGATGAACCCATGTTAAATGTGCTGAAAATTGTAAGTAATAGGAAATGGGATGAAATGGTAAGATATGGAAATAGTAAAAAATTCGGTAAAGGACGTAAACTGGAAAATGGTGATTAATATTTTACTTATATTTTATTATTCATTTACATTTCATGCACATCTCTTTATACTATAGATTTTATAGACATCGTTGGTGGTGGCCTAACTGAGTTGTACTCACACCCTGCTCAGGCCGCCATTGGGTACCCGAGTAGACCTCGGGTTTGTAGGTCAGGGGAAGGGAAAAGGTTCTTACTATGCATTTGGTTTGTCATGATTGTTCATAGAGGAGGACCCAGACATGGTGTTAGGACCCTTTTGGCGATTTTTATATTGCCTTTATTTTGGGGTTTTGATCACTTTTTCACTTTTTTTCTTGGTATGTCATATTTACTATTGGACATGGTTGTACTCCATTAGATAAATGGTGTTTTATACATACTTTGGTACTATTTGTTATTAATTTCGTTATTTTATTTATATTATCTTGTGGATTACTCTAATAAAAAGGGGATATAGTCTCCCCAATTGGCAATTCAGACCCCACTTCTTTTTGGAAACCTCTAGCATATGGGGTGGCGCGCTTAAGGTCATTTAACCACCTAGCTCAGAGAACCGTTTTAGTGTCTTCCAGTTCAGGGATGTTACAAAGAGGTATGAAAATATTTCTTTCTTATATTCTCTAAAATATATTTATTTTGGATGGTAGATGGCAGTTAGTATATGTTGGGAATTTTTAATGAGCTCATGCTTGGGAGTAGCTGACCCATGAATGAGAGAAAACCCACGTAACCCAAGGCGGAATTGTTTTAATTGATTGTTCAATCTTATAGTGGATGATATTTCACCATTGGGTGATTCACATGTTTTGTGATGTGATTGTTTTATAATATTTGTCTTGAGGCCTCAATGGAATGAGTTTCTGCATTCGTGCTTCACTGTAGGCACCTAGATAGGTAGGTGACATGCATCATGGTATGAACACATGGGTTCAGTGTGTGATACATTAAAGGTAGATTGAACCTTACATTTTTTTAATTGATAAGGGAAAATTTGGTAAAATAATGCACGTTGGTGGTGATAAATGATTGATAAGTGATGAAAAATGAAATATGTGTTGTTAAGGGTTATAATGAATGTAAAATGTTTCTGTAACATGTTGTGTGGGCCTTGTAGTGGTGAATGGATGTTTACCACTTGTGGACCATGACACACAGTAGGGATGGTCGAGGTAATATTTTAGGAATGCTAAATATTGTTGGGATTGTGCATGTATAATTGGTTGATGTGGCTAGTGAAGAGCCTTTATGTTATGAATTGTGAATGCACTGTAGTATGTGTTCAAAATCTCGTGTTTGGAAAAGTAGAGAAATGCCACCACGATGTTGAACTCTGGTTGGTCAACAAGAGGATGTTGATGAGAATACTTCTGTAGTAGAGGAGCAATAGAATGTGGTAATCCATGAAGGTATGGAGGAGCAGTTCTGAGATAACATGGATTGTTTTAAGATGATAATGTATTGAGACCCAGTGTGAGTTCCATTGACTACGTTTGAGCTAACCAGAGAGTTTTAGCTGCACCACCCTCTGACCTATTTCAAATAGGGTGGTCCATAGGTAATAGATTTATGGATAGAGTGTGTCCAAATGATACCAGATCATATAGAAACTCCCTATGTGAAGCAGTTCAAGTAGGAAGATTATATATTATGGGGCCCTGGAAAGCATTGGTGGGACATCCTTACTCATACTGAGCTGGCGGAGGGGATGTTGTGGAACGATTTAAAGGAAATTTTTCTAGATAACTTTTACCTAGATACTTTTAGGTAAGAGTAGGTTGTATAGTTCATGGTCCTGACTCAAGGATCGATGTCTGTGATGGAGCATGCTATCTGCTTCAATGACCATTGATGTTTTGATCTATCGTGGGAAGGGGACGAGGCGGCAGTGGAAAGATGTATCCTATAAGGTATGAGATAGACAGTTAGTTCTCTGGTGAATATCTTTTTCCTAAAAAGGTTTACAGAGATATTATATTAGGCATTGATATTAGAAGATAACCTGAACTGAGTTTAAACTAGTGGGATTTTTGTGCTAGTTGGGTGGAAAATTGGTGCAGGTTATGAGGGTCGGAAGAATCATTTTGTAAGTCTTATGTAGGGTGGAAGTGTGAAAGGTTGTCATAAGAGAGGTTCCACCTCTAAGTATGGTGATTTGATATTCTTCAATCTATGTTGAAAGCCATGGGACATGAGTGACCAATGTCCTCATCCTCTAGTTGAGTTCCGATCATGCGGAATATTGGGACACGTACAGTGGTTCTAGAAGAACCCTCAACAGGTGAGCAAGAATATTTGTGACATGAAGATACCAAGTGGATGAAATGGATACGTTGCTCAATATCAGGCAAGAATTTGGAGATCAACGGGCCATACTTGTAGGGGCAGTGGGCTTGGAACTCCGAGGCAGGATCACTCACATCCGCAGGTTTGTGCAGTGCAGGGCACACAGGTTGGAGCCCAGGGTAAAGGGGCAGGTCAGCTTCATGTCATTCAGCCTGCACCTAGTGATGGCGAAGTTGGGCCATCAACTGTTCGAGGAATAATCCTTGTAGCTTTGACGCTTTCTAGTGCTTTCTTTGACACTTGTGTCGTACACTCTTTTATTTCATCTCAGCTAGTGGTAGTGTTGGGTTTTCATGTGGAATGTATGTGTAGGGTTATGTCGATTGACACTTAATTGGCGGTACTAAATTAAGATATCATTCATTGTAATGTATTTGTTATGGAAATTTGTGGGTATCGTTTCTTGTGGGACTTGTTCATTCTTGAGATGTTGGGGTTTGAACTGATTTTGGGTGTGGACTAGTTTGTGTTGTATTAGGTGCACATAGACTGTTACCGTCCCAGGGTATAGTTCAGGTCACTTGAGGGTAATTCTTATGTCCATATTAGAGAGTGGGATGTTCAAGAAGGTTGTTTGAGACTGTTCTATCAGAAGTTTTATAGGATCACAACTCAAGTAGCTTGTCTTCAACTTGATGATGAATGGGGGGAACAATAATTCCTTCCTCCAATAGTGGATTAGTTTCAGGATGTGTTTTTTAGGATTTCTTGGGGTTGTCACCCAAGAGGGATGTTGAGTTCACTATTAAGTTACTACCAGGAGTCGAGCCAGTTCCAGTTCCGCCATACTAAATGGCACCATAAGAACTCCAAGAGTTAATGATTAAACTTGAGGATTTGGAAAGTGAGGGGTACATACATCCTAGTAAGTCTCCTTGGGGAACTCCTGTGCTTTTTGCAAAGAAGGCTAACAGTTCATTAAGGTTTTGTGTTGATTGTAGAATGATAAATTAGATGACCATAAAAAACTAGTACCCAATTCCTAGAATTGATGACCTGTTATTCTAATAGAGGGGTGAATCAGGGTTCTCATAGATTGATATGAGATCAAGTTATCACCAGTTGATGGTGAGGCTGTTTGACATATCGCTGACATCTTTCAAGAGTCGATACACATTTTTTGAGTTTGTGGTGATGACTTTCGGATTGACCAATGCACTAGCGGTGTTCATGGATTTGATGAACTGAATAATTCATTCTTATCTGGATCATATTTTGGTTTTCATTGTTGATGACAACTTGGTGTACTCTAAAACTCATGAAGATCTTTCCCAACATCATGACATCATTCTGAGTACACTAAGAGAGAAGTATCTATATGCCAAGCTATCATAGAATTAATTCTGGATTGTAGAATTGCATTTTTTGGGACACATAATCTCTAAAGAAGGTGTGTTAGTGGATCTAGAGAAGTTTCGGTTTGTTGTGTCTTGGGAGCATCCCAAGAGTTTTTAGAGGTTCTGAGTTTTCTGGGTTAGGTCTGGTATTACCGGAGGTTCATCCAGGAATTTTCTTGCATGACATCACCAATGTGGGACTTGACTAAGAAGGGAATCCTGTTTGAGTGGTTTGAGGATCATTATAATTCATTTCAAGTGTTAAAAAAGTGATTGACGACCACACCAAGCTTGATCTTACATGATCTAGGTAGGAAGTATGTCCTCTTTTGTGATACGTCTGGTATCATGCATGGGGATGTGTTGATTCAAGATAAGCGGGTTTTGGATGAGTTTTCAAGGTAGTTGAGGCCTCCTGAGCGGAATTATCGTAATCATAATCTTGATTAGGCTTCGGTAGTGTATAAAATAACGTGTTGGAGTCACTACTTCTTGGGGAACTGTTCACGGTGTATACATATCATAAGAGTCTAAAGTATACATTTTTTAGCAGGATATGAATAATCGATAGTGATGATGGGATTAGTATCTCTAGTCCTTTAACATTGATATTGTATATACACTAGGAAAATGGAATAGTGTTGTGGATTCATTGATTAGGAAGGCTAAGAACCAAGTTGTTCAATAATCTATCACCGAGTGGAAGGTGATGGATTTGTTCGTGGAGATGCACCTGGAGGTGTTGGAGGAAAACAGTTAGGTGACTCATGCTTCTGTGGTAGTTGATTCAATTCTTCTATGTTATGTTAGGGAATGCCATCTCGAAAATTCTGAATGTTTGACAATGAAGGAAATACATGAAGGTGTAGAACCACCTTCTGGTGGACCATCAATGTGGACGGTATTGTTTGGGTTCATGGTCTTGTGGTTGTGCTGGTACGCTTGCATGAAGAGTTGAGGCATAAGATCCATGAATCAAAATTGGCGGTGCATCCTAGTTTGAATAAGCTGTATCATAATCTTTTCAGAATGTTTTGGTGTCCAGGAATTAAAAAGGTAGATGTGGGATTTGCGGTATAATGCCTTACCTGTCACCAGGTGAAGGCTGAGCATCAATTCTCATATGGATTGGTACACCCATTTCCCATTCTTAAATGGATGTGGGATGATGTGATTATGGATTTTGTGGTATGTCTTCTAAGGATGCCTTAGAAAAATAATGCTATTTTGGTGGTTGTGGACCGGCTAAAGAAATTGGATCATTTCTTGTCGATTCAGGAGACTTACACAGTTGATCCGTTGGGTGAGTTTTATGTCCAGGAAACAGTACAGTTGAAGGGTTTACCGCAGACTATAGTTTTAGACCATGCTCTTTGATTCAGATCATGTTTCTAGAAATGGATCAAGAAGTAACTGGGAACACAGGTGCTTCTGAGTTTGGATTTCCACCCACAGATTGATGGGAAGTAAGAGCGTACAATCCAAGTGTTGGAAGATATGTTGAGCGCTTGTTTCTTGGATTTATGTTGTCTCTGGGAGAAGCACCAATCACTTGTGGATTTTTCTTAATGTAAAATTTTTCAATTGATGGTTCAGATTTCTCCATTTGTGGTTCTTTATGGGAGGTTGTGTAGATCTATGTTGTGTTTCTTGGAGGCTGGTGAAACCAAGCTGTTGGAACTACGCCTCGTGCCTGAGATTTTGAAAAAATCATAGTCGATTCAGAAGCGGATGGAAATGGCTCAGGGAAGGTACAAGTCATATACAGATCAGAGGTGTACACATCATGAGTTCGGGGTGGGATGGTAGTCTGTTCCATCAGGTTTCGCCAAGGATGTTTCACTGATGGATTCAGATGCAGGGAAAGCTGGAACCCAGGTATGTGGGTTCGCTTGAGATTATGGAGAGAATCGGGCTGGTGGCGTACCGATTGGCTCTTCCACAGTGGTATATTGGGATGCATGATGTCTTCCATGTGTCATAGCTTTGGCGATATCACCCTGACCCCACTCAAGTGGGGTATGTTTAGAATGTTGAGCATTAGGCTGATGCGTCCTTTGAGGAGCATCCGGTTCAGGTCAAGGATTGTAGTGAGAACGCCTTACAGGATAAGTTTTTGCCATTGGTAGGAGTACTATGACATCATGGGAATGTACAAGAAGAAAAATTGTAGTAAGAATTAGATATGTTGGCTCAGTTGGACAATCTATTTTCCTTGGAAGTGTAGTGAAGCTTGGGAGATTGACTCAAAGATGAGTCGTTATGAGGTTGGGAGGTTGTAAGATCTAGGATCATGGAAAGTTTGTTCTCATTTATGTTTTTGTTTGATTCCCCTGTTTTGGTTTATTATGTTCTTACCCAAGTCCTATAGGAGGCTCATGTGTGTTCTGAGGGTTCCGGACAGGAAAAGTGGTGAAAAAGGGGTTTTCTGGGTAGGTCGTGCGGTCTGCGCACAGTTAGTGCAAAACATGTAGACAGCCCAGGATTCTGAGTAGGAAGTGTGTTTTTGGAAAATGGATTCTCTACTGTTTTCACTAGGTTTGGAAAACTGTGCGGCCATTAATTTTTCTAAAAATTACAATTTTTTCACTCTGGGATTTTTAACCCCAACTCGGGATTTCCACCAATTTCACCCATATTCACCCTAGGAACGAACCAAACCTCCCAAGGGATCTAGGAGATCAATCTCCCTCATTTCTTAGGAATTATGGTTCTGTTTGTTGCAGATCAATGCTCCAGGTAAGGCTAATCCCATCCTTGTATCTCTTTTGAGTTTACGGTTTGTATCTTCTTCTTCTCTCTTTCTGAAGCTATAAAATAGTACTCTTTGGGTGAGATTTAGGTTAAAGATTCAATGGAAGGTTGTAGTGGAATCAAACGGCTCGATTAATTGTGCATTCATCTATGGAATCAAGGTGGGTGGTCAACAAGTTATATACCATGGTTTATTTGAGGATTTGTTCATCTTGGGTGTCTCTTGGTATGTTTTGATTACCCATGCCATGTTTTGGTTAAATGGTTATTAAATAGTTAAAGGGTACCCCTCATGATCTCCATGGGATTATTTGAAGATTATGAGTCTAAAATAGGACCACCCATGGAGTGAGACAACTTTTTTGGACCTAGTGATTGGGAAGAACAAGTAGCATTTGTGTGTGTTTATGATGATCCCTTGATAAACATGTTGACGAGATTTATGGTGATGTGGAAGAATATAGGTGATGCACATAGGCTTAATAATAATAACCTAATGGAGGATGGGTTAAAATGAATGTGGTTTATATGGGTGAACATGGCTATGTTAAATGAATTGTGAATAGTGTAGGAACATGTAATGGGTTAGTATATGGAAATAATGAAAGACCATAATGGAAAGGATTTTGATTCTAGTAATGAATCATAGTGAGATAGGTATAATGAAAAATGTTTATTACGAAAAGAATAAAAAAGGGAATTAGGCTAAATGGCTGATGATGGGAAATGTGGTAAAGGATTTAATGGGATAAATCATGGTATTAACTTATAGGTGTTGTTATTATTTATGTTTGCATTGGGAAATCTATGTGATGTGGTGTGAATGGTTAATGGATATATATATATACATAGAATGTGCACATTTCGTGGTAGTGTGGGGTATTGATTACGGTTCTATGCCGACGGGTCGAGTTGGACTTATGCTCTAAACTCCAACCAAATGCACGGGTTAGGGATGAGGAATGCTGGTCTAACCACCTAACAGTTGCATCCACCCTGACTAATACTTTGAGGTGAGGATATCGTTGATGGAGAGTTGGAATGACACTCCATACTCCACTGTTTGTTTTCCCTCTAGTATGGGATTGTGTACATGCACCCATGTAATTCGTTGTGTTTGATGAAACCATGTTAAATGTGTTGGAAATTGTACGTAATGAGAAATGGGATGAAATGGTAAGATATGGAAATGGTAAAAAATGTGGGTAATAGATGTAAACTGGATAAGGGTGCTTAATCTTTTACTTATAATTTATTATTCATTTTATGTTTTATGCACATCTGTTTATACCAGCTATTTTGTATCCATCGTTGGTGGTGGCCTATTGAGTTGTATTCTCACCCTACTCAGGCCACTGTTCGGTACCCGAGAATACATCATGTTTTTATGTTAGGAGAAGGGAAAATTTCATTTTTAGGAATTTGGTTTGTCATGAGTGTACACAGAGGAGGACTCAGAGATGCTTTTTGGACCCTTTTGCGGATTTCCATGTTGTCTTCATTCTTGAGTTTTATTCACATTTTCACTTGTAGAATGGGATGATATATTTACTATTGGACATTGTTGTTCCCCATTTATGAAATGGTTGTTTTTTTATAGTCTAGTACTATTGGATATTAAATCCGCTATTTTTTTATATTCTATTGTGGTTTACTCTGATAAAAAGGGTGTATAGTCTCCCCAATTGTCTATTCAAACCCCCGTTCCTAGTTGACAACCTATACCGTATGGGGAGGGACTCATAACGTCATGTAACCACCCATCTCAGAGCACATGTTTAGTGGGTTTTGGTTTGGGGATGTTACCACACTTATGGACCACAAGGTTCTTCTATTTTGAGACTAGAAACTATAGAATATTTATTCGGATGTTTATCATATATTTATCTTGGTTTTTAATTTAACTATCCAGATCAATGTGCTGGTAATAATATAAAGGCGTTGTTTCCTTTTATAGGGTAGGGAGAGGAAACAATTGGAATTTCTAAAAATATTAATATATAAGAAATTTATTATCTATAAAATTGGTTCAAAAATAAAAAAAATAGAAAAAAAGATTATAGGATTTATGAAACATTACATAATTAAATCTAGATAAATTTTTCTTTCATTTTAATCCTTATAATTTTTGTTAACCCTTTGAATTATCTTTTTTATCATAACTGTAATAATAACTATTTTAATCATATAAGGTTTTGAATAACATATATCTGAATAAATAGAACATAAATTGAGAAAGGATGAAATAATAATCAATATAACATTCAATTTTTCTACGATAATATTTTTATTAATTTTAAATCATTTAATAAATTAATGTTAATTATAATATATCATTAATGTAAACTTTGGAACTATTTAATTAATTAAACAATAAAGATTCCAGGTTAAAGATGTTATTCTGAAATAATATTTTATGAAATTCTAAGTATTTTATATTTATTCTGAAATTTATGGAGGATGATAATTAACATATATTATATTACTTTTTAAAACATTAAAATATTTCGGTATACTTTCTTATTAATCGAATCAATACTTTTTCTGTGATTCATAAGTGTTTAAAGTAATTATAAAATAAAGAAATATTTAATATATATTAAAATTATAAAAAATAATTAATATTTAAAATAAAAATGTATAACTTAAATTATCCCCTAGTTATCATTATGTATAAAATTTAGATAGATTCATGTTTGGAGAGTTACATATTGTATTTATCCATTAGTTAAATCAATATAATGCTCATATCAAAAGGGATATAGCACCATATGTCCAAATATTATATACTATGATATTTTTGGATGATATCCAGACATCTAATAGGATAAAGGATAGTTTTTGATAAAATTGAACATTGTATCCCAATGTTTTAACTATATTTTACTCGTTTTACCCACAAAGAGGTCGAAAAATATACTATGGTTATTAATCATTTTGAAGAAAAAAACTGATACACTTGAATAATATGAGATTGTTTTTTGAAAATATGTAATGAATTTTTTCATTTTCTATTTTTAAAAGTTATTAAAATTTATTTTCAAAATGTATTTTCAAAACATGATGAAAACCATTTTTTAGAAAAATATATTTTCAATAATATAACTAGATATATATTAGGATCATATCCAAAAGGAAAAATAGTAGATTAATGTTAAAACAATTAATAGAATCTAATATACATACATTTAATTAAAATCATAATAATATAGTAATAAATTTAGTTTATTAAAATAAAAACACATTTCATGAATAAAAAATAGTTTCTCATAAAGATGTTTCATTAAATAAAAAATGAATATTTTCCATCATAAATTTATTGTAAATTAATAAATTTATATTCTAAATGGGTAAATAATCATAATTTTGATTGTCCTATTCATACATTACTATTTCAGGGCATGGTTATAAAATTATACGATATTTTGGTTTCTTTAGATTTAAGTTTTCTAATATCAGAAGCTATCACAGAAATTAAATTTAATTTAAAAATTATATTACAAAAAATATTGTTGTTATACTGTATCAACTATAAAATGAATTGATACCTTGAAATTGCATCACTCTAAACCAAAGAAATGTGAATATATTAGTTTCATTATAACATTTGGATCCAATATTAGATCGTCAAATTTATTATTCAGCTATAGAACATTAAATAGATGAGTAGTATTGTACTATAGCACTTTATCTCTATGATCCAATATTTCAATTGGTTTTTATACATATGAATTATAATTACCTAATGGTTTATCCCTTTATTATAGAACATTCAATGTATTAGATATGTACAAATTCATAATATATATAATAGAACACATTACAATTATTAGATTGGTTTGATGGTAGCTCCGTGTGATAAGCTACAATACCTTCTTTAACAAGAATCGAGAAGCGGGAATATGCATAATTATTATTATTCAATTATTCATGAACATAATGAAATAATTACATAGTTTAATTCATATAAACACTTTCTCAAAAAATTTAGAATATATATCTCAATGAAGATTATAAATATTAATTTTTAAATGATTCAGATCTACCATGATGTGTTCTGGAATACCATTAACTTACTCCTACATTTCATTTTCTATCTCAGGATTCTATAAATGTTATTCCAAAATGTAACCCAAAACATAATAATATGACACTTCCTTAAATAGAGGTATTCATAAGGATCCATCTGAATGCTTGACTGAGAGAAAGTTTTTTTTTGAAAAATGAACTAGAGGAGTGTATTTATCCAAAACATGGTTGAAATATATAGAAAAAGATATCATAATATCCTCTATTAGTTAAATATTAATTTTAGTTTCATTATCATTTTGAGAATGATACATAGTCCTGAAACTAAATTGTATGTCTAAATCCAATGGAATACATCACAAGAACATTGAGGTAAAATATAGATCCAATACATATCAAATATAATGTGGTACTTCATGAAAACTTATCACATAAATAACGTATATTATAGAAATATGATCAAGAGATATATATTCTCTTATAGAAATAATTTGTGATGAATTCATAATGCGATATAACTAAAAAACAAATAGCTTTATGGCCTTTAGATAGATCAGGATGTTTGTTGATAAAATATGCAGTAAATTTTTTCCATTTCTATTATTATATGGGTAATAGTTTTAGTACTCCATTAGGAATATATTCCTCATACATAATGTTCAAAAATAACATGACACATGATATATAATCTAAAATATCATTTTAAATTTACCCCACTATAAATAATACTTCAAATTTGTATACATCATTGATCTTCCTGGATGAATATAGAATGATGAATTATGTGCCTCATCAAATACATACATATTTAAGTATGTTGTTGATGGGACACATACACGGTTCATGAACTTTTTAACTTCATCAAAATCAAAATATAACTCAAAAAATGAACATATTCTTGTCTATATATGTATCTTCCATGTGATCCCCTTTAATTAGTGTATATATTGATGTCTTAACAAATATTTTATGAAGATAATATTTCTCTCCTTGTATAAATATTTGAAGATCCATCGTTTGTAAATCCTAAAATATATCATCTTTTTGGATCCTCACTATAGATAATTCAGAATGATCCTTCCAACTCAGAGCATATGCAACCTTATGTTATTTCCTAGGGTGGTAATATAGTGGGAATTAATAATCTATAATAACCTCCAAATATCATCTATGGCTCTTATTCAAAAAAAATTGAGTGATTATATAAATTAAAAAATTATCTACAAAATATAACTCATCCATATATTTAATTCGAAAAATTTATATAGTTAACACCAAAACACGAGTTGGGTATTCTTTTATGAACCATAAATTAAGCTAAGGAAGTAGTAGTCACCATATCAATCTACATTATTACACAACCCATTCCCTACTTCATTGAATCACTAAAGAAAAAAACCCTTTTCCAATATAGGATTATTTAAAAAAAGGTGCACTAACCATCCTATCATTTCGATGAAGATTTACTCAAAATCATGTTTTCCAAAGGAATATGTCCCACTTCTTTGTCAACTTCATGAATGGATTGGAAAACTATGAGAAATTATCCACATTGCATCAAAAATATCCATCATAATCTAGAAAACTATAATTCCCAATAATAATGGTAGGTCTATGGAATCATTAAATAATTTCCAACTTTTTTGTCAAATATATATGCCATCTTTTGAGAATATATGACCCAAATAGAAAAAAATTTATTGTGAAAATTCCCACTACGTAAATTTTTCAGATATAATCTCTTTCATTAGGGTCTTCATTATAGTCCCCATGTTCTTACATTCTATTTAAAAATATAAAAATATTTTCTATAAAAACACCAATCACATGTTCAATGTAATATCCAAAGAATATATATTAATTTAAAGAAGATAAAGGGGTAATTATTATGAAAAAATTACATCACTATGTATTCATAGTGCACCTTCCTTTTATGGAATATTGTACTTAGTGTATACTCATTTTTATCATTAATTGATCGTATCTATAATGAAATAAAAATCATAGAAGTGTATTAAGGGCCAAATTGATAATAAAATTGATATTTTAATAAGAAAATGAATATTATTCTTAATTGTGATTTTGTTATGTTCCGAAAAATCAATGTCTTGTAGAATTGATCAATATTTATTCTTCACAAAAAGAACTAGTTCAACCCGTAGTGATACACACTGTTGAATTTTTCCCTTTTCAAATTTTTTCTAATTTTCTACATTAATTTATTAAACTATATTATAAAAATTTGAAAATGGATCCTTTTAAAATGATGTAACATCATGCTTGAGTTTTAAATAGAAAATAACTCTAGGATTTAGTGTAGGATTGAGAAAATATTGTAGAAAGAAATCAACAAACTCTTATATAATAAGAATATCATATATGGTGAGTTTCTCTACAAACATTAGAGATAAACACTCCATTTGAATAGGAATAAAGACTCATATAGTGTATGTGATTTCCATAAGATGTTAATTTTTATTTTCACTGTAATATATGATCATATTATGGATCAGATTATCAAATATAACTTTCCATCATTATAAAATGAGGTCAGATTTATGTACTAAAATAGCATATATACCAAAGATAACATAAAATTAAACCAATGATTGAATAAAAAAATCTTTAAGATAAACTTTCCCACAATAATCAACCAGAGAATAATCATTGTCTTTAGATGTGTCCATCTTACCAAAATGAATTTTCTCTTCTAATTCAACACATAATATTTTGGATAGAATATTGATACCCTTAGACAGTTCATGAGATATAAATGGTTGGTTAGATATAGAATTAAATAAGAATTAAATGTTCAAGACTGGATGTTATGTATATATTTTATGACATTATTATCATATCCCTAATAAAAAATAGTCTCTTCCGGAGATTTTCCATTGTTTATATGATATAGAAATCATGGATTTAGATCATATCCGTTAACCATCATATTTTAGATGTAGATAGGATAATTCCCATATTCCTTACATTGGAAATAATAGATCCTGTGTTAAGCATTTTTTGTATTATTCTCTATATTCACATCATGAACATTATTTTTTAAACACATTGGAACTCTATTTACCAAATAAAATCCTTTCCATGCCTAAAATATTTATAGGCCCACTTAATCAAATTTAAACCCTATTCCATTTAACTCTTTGATCCAGAAGTTAATCTTAACTTCTTATCCCCTTGGTTTTTATAAATTCCTTTGAATTTCATCATTATTTTCTTATGTAAATGATGACGTTAATGGGTAAATATTTTCCCTATTTTCACCTCGACAAAACATTGATTTTTTTTCTTTAATAGTAATTTCACTTTTGGATAACATCCAATAAAACATGTTTTAAAGACACATAAGAGTCGATCAAACAAACATTTAGGTTTTAGGATAATAAAAAATATACCTCACCTACCTAATAATATTTTTCTGATAGGATCCAACTGATTCATCATCATTCTATTATAACTGAGAGAATTCCGTCAGCATTTTTATAAGATTAATATAATGAAAGTACATATTGAAAGATAATATATTAAACGTATCCCACTATATGGAGTCAATATCATCTTGTTATCTCGAATTCTTGAAAATATTCCACTGTTAATCTACATCCCCTCCCAAATGATATTCAACCAAAATGACTTTTTCCTACTATGAACAACTAAGAATGGGAATTTAATTCAATGGTACTAAACCATTTATCATAAACTAGTTGATTAATGGATGAATTAAATTAAGATGTCTTTTTTTCTTATGAATGACCCAATGAAATTTTATTTTCTATAGCTCCCATTCGGATGTTAAATACAATTAAGATGTTGTAAAAATTTCATAAGCATAGAAAAAAGATTTTATATTCCATCTCCAAAAAAATGTTGTTCATCTTGAGGTAAATAATTACATTTTACATCTGATTACTCACAAACAATGTTCCTTCAAAATCATGCCATTTTATAAAATAAAAAAGAATAGTGTGTGAAATAATAATAATAATAGAAAACCAAATAATTAGGAAAATTAATTTATATGATGTCTAAATCAGGACACCATATTTTTTATTTATGACACGATAGATTTTACATAGGTCAATACTTATGAATATATATCAAATCCTTTGTCATAATTTATAAGGAAAAAGTGAGTTAACCTATGTGTATTCCTCATGACAGTCAAACCAGGTTTGTGCTATGGTAACACTAACCGTGCAATAGAATAAAGGAGATGATATACTAAGAAAAATATTTTCAACGCTATTACCACCGTATGCATTTATGCCAAAAATAAATTCACCTATAGTATCAATATAAGGATCACTAATACCAAATAATTCATTAACAATGTTATATTATGACATTATTAGTGCTAAAGAAGAATTTAATACCAACGTTCAGTTATAATACCTTGGATTTTATCCTCCCTTATACAATGGAAGATAAACGAATTCTTTAGAATTTCTTTTAAAAATCACTGATATAGAGTCCCTTTATGATCTATTTCAGATGTGTTAATAAAGGATGCCATTATCAGAACATTTAGTAGAGGTAATATAGGGGGATACTAGAGTGTGTTGTTACCGCACAGTATAACACCAAAAATATATATCATACTATAATTTTTCGTAACAAAACACCGTAGTAAACTAAAGAAAATTATAAATTAAGAAAATTTGATAGAGATATATAATTTAAATAAAATAAATGTTATGACATAAAAACAAGAAAAAAACATTATTTTAGAGAAAAATAATGTACATGTAAAAAAGGAAAAACCACTTATCAAGACAAAGAACTCACCTCAAAAATAAAAAATTGATTGTGTTTGTAATTATATATAGAAATAAAAAGAAATAATTTTACACTAAAATTTGAGTCATACTAGGAACATTGTGTATCATATTGATTTGTAGTTGATTCTTACACATCACACTATTTATTTAATATCTTTTATAATTATCTATGAAAATTTATGAAATATGTATAAGAAAAAAGTAATTAGGGAAATAATTATAAAATATCATATATAATTATAAGGAAGAAATATAGGATCGTTTTCCCTATTTTGGTGATGTGACGTTCATTTCGAACTAAAAATATAATTATATATTGACAAGAAAAACATAGATTTATTCTGGTAACACAGTGAGTTAGATTAAGTTGTGAAATATTCATACATATCCTAGATGACTTATGCATTGTTTTAATATTATATCAAAATAATATGATGGTTTTTACACATTTTTAGTATATCACCTGTTTTTTTACAAAAAATTCATTTTAAACTGGAATCATATGATTTGAGTCATACAAGTCACCTCGTGTGTCGGTTTGATTTGAGACTGATTCTAACATTTCATAATAGAATTATGAATTTCCTTCCTCATGTATTTAGACAATATGATCACGGGTTCATGGTTTTTAGTGACTAACTTTTATTGAACAAAAAAGTCAATTATAGATTGATAATGGACTCATTGAGTTATATTAAGAACATTGTTTATCGTATTGAGGAGAGGATAATTCATGCTGGTAAAAAATGGAATATTGATTATTTTAAAAAAATTATCTAAATATTTCAAATGCATTGGTTCTATTTTGATTATGTAATTTATATTTTTTTAATAAAATTAATGTCCATTATAAATAAAAATATGTACATGGAGTCATAATGGTCACACATTGTGTCATATTAAGGTGAAGATAATGTATACACATCCAAAATGAATTATGGAACATTTTCCTAATGTATAAAATTTTTTTTTTTGTTTTTTCTTATTTTTGAGTATTCCACTTGTGTTTTTATTATAATGTCATTTTAAAATAGAAAAAAGGAAATTTATTCATACTAGTGACGTCATGGATGGGATCGAAAAGATACCTATTCTTAAACATAACATATTAATGATGAATATTTTTCCCAAAATACTTAGGCTATTTGAGCATGTTTTTTTTCATTGGGTGGCACTTTTTGTTTTAAAATTTTAATTTTAAATTGATCAGAGACAAGTTGAGTAATACCAGGTTATTTGTGTATCATATTGATGTTAGATTGATTCCTAAAAATAAAAATATGACCTATATATGGTTTTCATAAAGTATTAAAACAATATATATGTATTTTCATAGTTTTGAGTATGTCAATTTACAATTTTAATAAAATAATGTAAATGTTATATAATAATATGCACTCTAAGTCATGCAGATCAAACCATTAAATGGATTAAGGTGAAGCTTATTACAGCACATCCCAAATTACATAAGGATATTTTTACTACAATACCAATACAATAAAAATTCATATTACTGGATATGTGTATGTCAATTCTATCTTTTACTAAAATATCATTTTAAACTAGAATTGCACTCTATGGGTCATACTTGTTACATAATGTGCTTCTCTGATATGAGACTGATTATTACACATGAAAAACATATGAATATTTTGACTAAATTATAATGAGAATAAAATAAGTCATTTTTGGTTTTTAGTTAGTGATGCATTGTGAATTGAAATGTCAATTTTCAAAAGATAATAGACACTTTGAGACATGTTCAACACATTAAGTATCAGATATTGGTGTTGTTGATTCCTACACATCATAAATGACTTATTGATTGTTTTACTAAAGTATTGAAATAATATTAATGTTTTTTTATTAATTTTGATTATATAAGGACTTTTTTTGAAATAAAATCTAAATTATAATCCAAAGACATATTGTACAAGTTGTAACTGTAACACCGTGCTTCCAATTGATGTGAGGTTGATTGGGTATGTGATTTTGTTTTTATCATATAACCATATTTATCAAGCCATAAATGAATCAAATGTTCTATTTTTATGGGATAATAAACCCCTTGTTTCCTAAAACGCATAATTCAAAATCACCATGTTCTCCATTTTTAGGCATATGGAAGAAGATTGGAGAAAAAATATGACTTCCCAAAAGGCTTGTGAAACAACTGTATTAGATAAAAATTAAATGTTTATTAACCTAAATATTCTAGATATAATGGTTATAAAATTAAATAAATATGTAGTTGGAATTCACCTTTTCGTGATGGATGTATAAATTTTTGACCCATTTCATTGTTGTTGTTCTCCTAGTTGCATCCTATAAGTATAGTTCCTCTTGAGAACATGTATTTTCAAATAAAGCACACAAAATTTAAAATATAATTCACCTGTTAAAAATATAATTATTTTTTTAATACTATAAGGAATTAAATTAAACATAACTATTAATTTAATATATTAATAAAATGTCAATTTGTAACTAAAACGTCACAATTGTTTTCATACCAGGTACTCCATGTGGTACATTGTGGTATGGTTGATTCCACAATGTATTTCAATCCAAAAGTTAATTAAAAACAATAAGTCATCTAACAATATTTCAGTTTGATATCCCATATTGTGGAATGAATTAGAGAATAAAAATATAATCGTGTCATCATTTGTGAATCATTACTATTTATTGCATGATCATAGTATAATAGTGAACTATCCTTATTAACGAATTCATTAATTCCTATAAAAAAGTAAACATTGGCATGATCCTATTAGCATTTATTAATTGAACAAAAATAAATATTTTCAATTCAGTTTTTATGGAGCATAATAACATTTATATTTCCCTTCCACAATCATAGAGAGTAAAAACTCCATGATAAACCATTTATCTTAATTGGTGGAAAAAATTAGAGTTTGATTGATTAGGTCTTTCTAGAAGACAGTAACATGATTACAAATTTTTTACGCCTTTTGGTATGTATGAAAAATTTGTACAACCCCTTATAGAATACAAATTATACTGAAATATAGTGCATCCATTATGTCTTATTGGATTGTTATATTGACTAGTATATCCTTCTCAGTAATCTTTGTGATGTCATAATTTAACATATAATCATCGTTATATGTTCATAAAAATGAGAATATCCCTATTCTCATGTATTTTTTATTGGGACTATTGATATTTTTTTATTAATGAGCTTGTAGACCTGGATCATTTTACATAATGAATGTGAACATGAATAATAAATTGTTCTTTTATGAGTTTAAAAATTATTTGTGATATTATATGATTCTTTTAAATGATGATCTAATAACCCACATATTTCCACCAACCACTAAAGTGAAACCCATAACTTTTTCTTTTAAGAAAATTCATGATTATGTCAATAAAATATTGTATTTGTCCATTTTTTAGAGGTTTTAAATAAAGAAACTAGATTCTTCTTCAAATGGGAATTTTTTGGATTTTCCATGCTACATTATTTCATTTGAAGTGGGTTTTTCATTTTTGGATATTTATTCAAAAGGAAATTTATTTTCCTTTGATTTCATTTTTATTATACACCATCGCACCTCAATAACCACAATCTATCATTTCATATTTTCCTATAATAGTTACATCATGCATATGATGAAATATCTCAATGATTAAACACAACTTTATTGAAAAATTTGGTTGGATTACATACAAGTTGGATTTTATTGGGTTTTAATGAAAATCAAGTAACTATTGTATCCACTATTAAGACCCCTTCATTGTATTATAGAGATGTCAGGGGAAAGAAAATACCATATTTTTTTGTTGTACTCCAGTTTGTTCTTGGGGATGGGTTTCTATCACAAAATAGTAATAATTTATAGTACATTGAATGTAATAATAGAAATTGTTTCCTATGATACTCATTAGGAAAAGTTAAGTTGTTTTTGTTTTGTTTCTAAAAAACATCCACTTAAATTCCCATATAAAATCACTTAATCATGTGGTGAAGAGCATGTTTTTAATAATCAACATGAAACACAAGAACAATGTCTCAACTCTTAATTTAAATGTTTCATTCCCACATATCATAAAAATTGTCAAAAACAACATTAGTATGATCCCCTTTGTACTATCATTCCTAGTAATTTTATTATTTTCATGATAGTTCTTTTTCTCCTCCCCTTCCTCGGTCTCAGTCTCAGTCTCCTCCTCTGCATCCAAATTCACCTTAATCTCTGACTCTGACTCCAAATATAACTCTTCCTCCAACTCCACCATGGATTCCTACTCGACCATTTTGAAAATATTTTATTTTTTTCTGTCAATCCTTCTAAATAAATTCATTTCCTATAAGATAATTATCCATGATAAACTGATAAAAAATAATATTCAATGATTCCACAACTAATTCTTCATGGAAAAAATAATTTCTATGGTTATTACCCAAACTTGATGACAAACATAGTTGGTAATCATAAAAATATTTGGAAAAAATTCTAACAACATGTGCACTGCCACTAAAAACTAATCAAATTTACTTCTTATTTGTAGTATGATGGTTTTCAGAAATATTGATATTATAATAAAAAAATACAAAAAGAATGAATAAAAATTATCTTTAATGAAATAGTAATTTCCTTCAGAAATTACATTTTTTTTGGTGATTTTGGTCTTTTCATTCTTTATGATATCTCTCATAAATTTGGAAAGACAATATCAAAAATTGTTTCCATTAACATGATTCTGAGATTATATACCATTGACCAAATTAAGTAATATTCATTAAAATATGTTCACATAGACAAATATTTCTATATATACCCTAATATTTTTATGTTTTTATTAATTCATTTGATATATCTATATATAAATCAACCCATCCCATTATTTTGAATATATTTACTGACCACCCAATCATAAAAAATTATTGATAGAACAAGTACTGAAACATATAATTATATGTTTATCTATAATATATTGATTATATTTTATTAGAAATTAACAATACACATCATGTGTGGTTGATTTGGTAGATATGCATACACTGTATCAAAATAATAAATATTTTCGTTATCCAGATTGAACATGATTAGCATCACGTACTGCATAAAAAATAAATAAGTAAATAACACATTAGATATATTTTTTATGTGATTTGATTATAGAGTTCCTTCTATACGTTGTAGGAATAAAAAATTGTCTATCATATAATATTTTATTTCTCAATCTATTCGAGATGATAGATTCTTTTCTTCGCAATTTATTCCTCATTTAAATTATATTTCCCTATATAAATTATATAGGGATTAAAGAATCAAAATTTTACATCGTACAGTTTCACCTTCATATTGTAATAATAAAACCCCTTGTATGAAATATGAATTCTTATTACCTTAAATAAAAATATTAGGTCACTATTTTGAATGATTTATTATTAATATATACCTTATATATATATTTTCCCAACTGATACTCCCAAACATTCATTGCTTGGAATCTCACTAATAGCCTCCAAACTAATTAATTATGACTTAAAAGTTCCAAATATTTATCATTAATTTGGAATATAATAAATATTTTCATCTTTAAATGTGGTCTCTACATGAAGTTGTAAGGATAATAAATGATTCTCTGGAACATGTGCAGAGACGGTACTCTAAGATGATCATGTTAATTTTGTTGTCAATTCACTAGATTATCTGGATCGAACATTTGTTTTCCCCATTGATTTGAAAATATTTAATATCATATTCCACATCAACTAGTTTTTCATCAAATGTTATAGGTTTTTCATATTAATACATTATTTATATACAATCCTCATGTATCTTTATAAGATTAGAGGTCCAATGTATAAAAGTTAAAATACCATCATTGAATTCTATAATATATTGATAATAAAGTGGAACATAAAACTCATCAGTTGTATCATGAGCTACGTCAATCCCCACTCTCATGTAATATTTTAGGAGGTCTTTCAGGTGTACCTCGTATAACGAGATTTATACATTTTACAACTCACAAAAATCTGGTGTGTGGGTGTCGACAGATAAAAATCATATACGACTATACCCTATAAAATTTTTATAATATAGATTTATCAGATATTTTTTCACTCACACATAAGAGAAATATTAATGAAATATTTTATTTCATTGGGTAAGATATGAAATTGAAGGGAATGACTAGACTTAACACTTGTGGGTTCATTTTAGTTATGTGTGGATTTTTGTTCCACCTTTGGTTATCTTTGGTACTCTATCATATATTGGATTGATAAACTAGACTAGATAATAATATCTTGAAAAGCATCTATTTGAGGTTGTAATTATTTCACCATATTATATGTATCTTCATGTGGTTTTACCTTCCGAAAATATGTTTGAGGAGACACACCAAATCATATCCCTCTAACGTGACAATATTATTATGGATGCTTCATAGCTACTCAATGTAGTTGATCATTTGATACGTTCATGACTGATTCTAATATCTATACAATATAAAAAATTAATAACATAAATAGATATTTTGATGTAATAATATTATAAATTATAACAAAATAATATTATGTCATACTTAACCATGATTCCCATAATGATTTTGTTTTTTCATCATTTTTTACCCTCCTTATTTAAACAAGAATATTCTATAGCACATAATGTGGTATGGAAGTTTCATCAACTTTTGATTCATCAATCTACATATATAAAAAGGAAAGGGGGTTTTATCTATCAAACAAAACTTTTATTATTGATTAAGAATACAAACTAATTTCTTTAATAGTGAAGCATATCTCATTCTTTCATTATGAGCATGGTACATTTATTTCATGTTATTTAGGTTCTGAAGTCTTTTTCTATTTCACAAAATAAAATATTTTAATCAAATTTGATAAAATAAAAAATCTCAAATAATATATTATCGACTACAATGAACTAAAAATGATTAATCATTTCAATTATTTATGTGAAGTGTGAAAGGATGATTTATATACCACTAATTTGGGGGATGAATCAGTGGTACACTATTTAAAATATTCATTCTGGTATCCCAACCTTTATGACTAATTAAACTCTCAAACCCTCTACATTAAATCTCATCTTCACCCAAAAATAAGCAATTCAATGAAAGAACAATGCAATGTTATTTTTTACATGGTTCTATACTAAGACCCATGTCCTAGATACAATTAGTTAACATGATTGGTTACATATTTTTTTCTTTATGTAGATGGTTATAGTCAAAGAATATCTCATTCCCATTAACACTAAGTCCCACAATGTTCTACAGAAGAGTCCTACTAGAGTTTTCTAGTTCCCACCAATAAGAGTGACTCCTGAGTCCCAAAAGACAAACTTTATACTACTTCACATTGTGATACCATAATAGCACCATCCTTCTGTAGAATCCCACTAAACACATCAACTAATATTGGATCATAAAAATTATGATCCACTGATAGAAACATCTCTACCAGATTTAGACTTCTTCTCTACATCCTCAAGGAGATTACTTTATCCATAATCAAAATGGATCACCCAATAATTCTATGTACAATATTCCTGAACATCAACAACTATTAAAAAGATGTCTGATCATACTCATTGTCCACTGATCATCTACTGATCTAAACATGAATGAACTTACTAAATTATTATTAGCTGTAAATAATTAGATACCTATTTATAAAACTGCTTAGGCTTGAATGATTTCATCAGTGGAAGACCTGACCTTAGTAAAAAAATAGAAAAAATATATACTAATACTGTAGATGAAGTTAATAATTTTATTTTAGGACAAGATTTTCAATATCAAAAAAATCAACAACTTGTAATGATCAAGGGAACCAGAATAATCAGTATGTTCTAGTTGGTTGTGACATGATTAAATCAATGAAATTAGAGAAAAAAATATGGGGTATCATCTTTAGGAGAGTAGAAGTTGTTTTATTAATGCTGAGTGTACCTATATGATCATTATATTAATTTTCAATAAGGAGATAAAGTTAAACAAACATATTGTGTTTTTATTGTCTTGTGGTACTGAAAAAAATCAATGGGGATACTGAAGTGGTATTTTAGTGGAATGGAGTTTTTTTTTCAAGAATGATGATCGAAGTTTTATTAAGTTAATTTCAATATGTTATGTGGTATAATGGAATGATGATGATGGTTATGTAAATTTCATCAACCTTAAATGACAATATTATAGAACAATTCAGTAAGATCCAATGACAAGTGTCAAAGTAGGAAACATTGTTTTCAACATTGATTAGACTTTTGAAGGTTGCCATTAAATATGAATTTATTTTTGAATGATGGAGTAGAGACTTGTAATTTTCATGAAAAAATAATTTTTTTAGTAAATGATGTATGGATGAATATATTTTTAGGGGGTTTTATTATAATTACATTTAAATAATGATTTTATTTTTTATTTTTTAGAAATTATCTAAGTATGCAGCTTTTATTTATAAAAAAAATATGATCCATACTACTAACAATACCTATCTAGATCGACCTTCACCTTATATGGGGACCTGAAGGGTTTACAATGTGTGAGGGGAATATAATTAGCCATGATAAAAGAGGTGGAGGTGGAGGTTAGGGACTGTATATGAGAGGAGACATTATGGAACCATAGTGTGGGGGTGGCACAGTGGCGGTGGAAGTGGCTGGCAAGAGGTGGTTCCAGTAAGAGGTGGAGTACCCAATACACATTTTTCTAAACTATGGAAGAGGCTCCTTGTATTATATGTGAGTGGTGAACCATGGTGATTTTCAATGTGGGAACACATTTTTGTTGGATACGTTGCTCCGAAAGAACTTAGGAAGTCAAATATGTTCAATATTTACTTTGGGTTATCTAGTTGATCTTTCCGCTCAATCTATTCATCCAGGACCATCTGATCAGGCAAGGCAATTTGTCTTCCACATCAAATGTGCCTAAATATTGTGTTCTTGATCTCCATTTATACACTAACTGGAGCTTTATATGAGACATCGGATCATCGTTTGAGAATTATGGTGACTTCAATATGATCTAAATAATGATAAAACCTTGTTTTCCTAATTGAATGTGGATCAAACAATGGTTTCATTAGTGTACAAATGATTAATATATCTAGATAGTGATTCATGATGCCACAGAATTGAGGTAGATTTTTAAGAAACTAATTAATGGGTTGTTGTCTATGATTATTTAATTTTTAGATATGCTGTTTATATTCCCATAAATACCAATCACAGAGATAGATATAATTTGACCTGATTTTTTGGAGAAAATATAATTTTCTGGTGAAATTTTGTACCATTAATCTATAGGATTTGTATGGGTTTCCATGCATATTTGGTTCAGTGAAGGAGACTAGAACCCATTTTTATTTGACATGTGATTTTAACTCTCGGATATCTCCGTGATGAATCTATTTTCTACGAATCAATTTGGTTAAAATGTAATTTGTTACTCATTTTTCTTGTGATAAGAGATAGAGTACTCATGAACAAATTTTCAATGTCTTTATATTATTTTTATTCATGATAATTGAGTGTGTGAATGTTTGAGGAAAAATGTGTTAGTTAAGCGAGTTATTCTACAATTGTATTCACCTAGTTTTTGTGATATGTGTGAGAAGTAAATATATGATACACGATGAATGAAGTGTCATAAATGGTGTAAATTGATTTGGTTTTCAACTATATTGTGCATGTTTTATAAGTATTTTCACAGAATGAAGTGTGTAATAATTAATAAGGTGTTCATTTGAGCAGTGAGCATACAGAAATCAGCATCCGATTTTTTTATGTGAAAGTGCTTTAGACATTGTGTGTGGATGTTCTATGGGAAAGGGATTTTATATCATTTTCAATAACGGTATAAAATCATGGTGGATGTAAAGTGGTTTATCAATAGTTCTATACATATGTGATTATACACATATTAATAAATAATTAGAGTGTTTGTGCAAGGAATGAAAAGGCAGTATGCATGTCTAGGATTTAATAAATGAATTAATTATGATGACCATTCAATGTATTTTATACATTCCAGAAGATTAAAAAGTTGTGTGTAATATACTTTCTATAGTGACTAGTAATATTTTATATAGAATTCGAGACTATTTTATCAATAGTGATTTAGTAGACTTATTGTATATGAGTTTTGAATGATTTGTGGTTTTGGGACATCCGTAGAAGAAATAATTATTGCTCGAGTAGTTTTATAATGAGGTGGATGATTATCTATAGGAAATTAGAATTTAGTAATCTGATTCAAGTTCAGATTAGATGATGATCATTGTATAGTGTATAAGATCATATATTTGTTTATACGTTTTTTAAGTTCTTGTATTTTTTACGTAAATATATAAGTTGATCCATTTTGATTCTAAGGAAATACATTATCTCATGGAAGTGCATAAGCCTCCTAAAGATAACATAGATCCCTCAATCAGTGGATTAATTTTTTTGTCATTCATGATTAGTTGAAGTCTTCATTGGAATTCTGGAGTAGGCTAGTGGGATGCTGGTAATATTGTTGGATGTTGTAGAAATACCCTCCAACGAGACTCATGAATCACTAGTCTAGGTGGGAACTTGAAAACTCTTGTGGGACTATCACGACCTATCCTCGGGGCCCATGTCGTGACTACCCCAAGCCCGCCTTCCATAGGCCAGGGGCTGGCGACTAGCACCAAAGGCGTAATCCCAATAAAAGGGAAGGCATTACCTTTAAACCTGCAACACACACTATCCAAACACAAGCTGTAGAAGCAACATGGAATAATATAGAAAAGAAAAGTGTGAAGAATGTAAGTGGGCCAATATAAAAACCCAACTGAACAACAAGTACAAGTAAAAAGGGAAAACAGCTCCTGGATCATCGACTGTGGAATCCTACCTAAAGGGTAGGTATAGAACTCGAACAACTCGTCCCTGTGGTATTTCCCGTATAGTCCAGCTCTGAGTAGCCTCCCATCTGTCACCCTCAGCCTCAATAACTTTTGACTGTCATTTGTACAGAACACTACAAAGTGTGGGCGAAGCCCGTGCAGGGGTGAGTAAAACAATACTCATTAAGAGACCTTGAGACCCCCGAGGTCTCACAGAATCCACAAATGATAAACTATGGTAGAAAGATACAATCATGAAGTATCAACCAACCCTAATTAGGTATATGCCCATACATATACCAATTATATCAATCATTGTCCGACTCCAACTCTCGAGCCCAAGCACAAACCATTTCACAAAGAAAGTTAAGTCAATCACCATGATGATAATGGTTGAAAGAAATGACTCATCCTACATAGGTATACAACTTTAGTAGAGTGATAAAGATGATCAGATGTAGTCACTGATTCATCTAAGATGTTGGACCCACACACGATACAGGACCAGCTAAGTTGTCTGACCCACAAAGAATACATGACCATCTATTCTATTGGATTCATCTAAGTTGTCGGACCCACATAGGATACAGGACCAGATAAGTTGTCGGACCCACATAGGATACAGGACCAGCTATTCTCTAAGATTAATTTAATCTGTTGAACGCATACAGGATACAGGACCAGCTAAGCTGTCAGACCCACACTGGATACTGGACCAGTAGTTCTGTCGGACCCACATAGGATAGAGGAACAGAAGTCAGAACAGTCGGACCCATGGAGGATCCCGGAATACTAGTCATCGTTGTCTAACCCACAGAGGATTCCGGTACATTATTCATCGTTTTTGAACCCACGGAGGATTCTGGTACATTAGTCATCGCTGTCGAACCCACGGAGGATTCTGGTACAGTATCATCTCAGCCAGCCCAATGTTTCCCGCACACAGCGCGCTCGATTCTGGGAGGGTCCGCTCCTCGATCCAATTGTTGACACATCAACTATCCAAATTTCCTGATTTTATGTATCCTATAGTCCCATATCATCATAATTAACCCAATGCGATAGACGGAGCGTCAATCCGATGCTCGGTCTGAGAGTTATCGACATTTCCGTTCTAGTGGCCCGGTTGGTTTTTAGGCTCAAACCAACCTGGACATACCCCAACTGGGTCCTAACCTCAAGTGGAGTATTCCAAAAGAATCCTCTTTCTTCAATAATTCCATCACCGTAGGTGGTACGTCAACCGGACACCCACATCCTTAGATGTGGGCTAAAAGGTGTAAACGACCATAGCGGGTCCATGTCCTGTCCGACCTAGTCGGACTGTCCCGACACAAATCGGTCTAAACCGGGATTTGACCCGGTCAGTGGGTCCTCACTAGTATGAGAAAGCGACCCGAGCCGAGGGGAAGGCTTGGCCCGAAGAGTCGGCACGACCCGATGGGTAGCCTGGCTGTGGGCGGCCCGGCCGTGGGCGGCCCGGCACATGGCGGCCTGGCCTAGTGGCAGAACAGCCCGTGGCGGCCCAGCCGGCCACGCGAGGGAGGGTGGTGTCACATACCTCCTGGTTCTTCAAATAGAACCAGCATGCTACGCCAGTTCAGAAGCCGTAGAAGCCAGCTAGTCCCGCTCATTTGGCTCCACGGCGGCCGGCCTGGCCAGCCACCTCCGTTGTGCGACAGCGCTACGCCCCCACCGTCGCAACCCAACCTGTACGTGGCCTTCGGATCCACCGCGCCCTACGACAGCGACGTGCTTCTCCATCAATCAATGCCCTCCCAACTGTGGTTCCACATCTCCAGCGTGGTGTTGTGCGACAGCTCCACACCTCTTTCATCCATCCCATCCCTCCTCATCGCAGTTATTCTCCAGCGTGGTCCATCGGAAACGCGCCATTCCAACTCTACCTCTGTCATAAACCAATCAAGAACCAATCGGAGGGATGTCGGGCCGTGTTTTTTCATCCCTCACCCTCTACATTAGGTGATAACGAATGGCCTACATCGAACCACATAAAAGAAGAGGAACGAAGCTATAATTTAATGAGGACAAACCCCTATCTTGTAATCGATGTTTGCTCGGCAGAGTTGTGGAAAGGCGGCGGTGTTTCGTTGATGTGGGGAGGAGATGACGTCCTCATTAGTGATGTTCTGCATGGGTGACGTCTTCCAATTCTTGCCCCGGTTGGAGAGGAACAAGACGTCCAAGTAAGAACTCGAAGAACGAAGGATGTCACCGGAGTTCTTCACGTTCTTCATTGGAAGGAATGTGCATTCTTCGCAGGTGATGGTCCTTCATTGGAGAGGATAATTCTCCATGGATTCTCCCAATTTTCCACCAAAGAAAACTAAGACAAAACAATAGAGGAAGTTATCTATTATTTATATCACACAATGATACAAGATTTGTCGTTAATTCAATGTGACAACACATTTAATTTAATGTAGAGGAATGGATTCAAAAATCAAAACAAGGGTGGTGAAGAGTTTCAATTAATGAGAGAGGTTTGGCACCATTATGTGGTAAATCAAGAGTT
The DNA here is from genome assembly GCA_963277665.1 of Viscum album. Lineage (NCBI taxonomy): Eukaryota > Viridiplantae > Streptophyta > Magnoliopsida > Santalales > Viscaceae > Viscum > Viscum album. The sequence goes on along the minus strand of OY728126.1, from coordinate 1,807,055,555 downwards.
TACCCCCATTAATCAGGAACTCAAGGGTAAAGTGGGATTAAGGGGATTTGAGCTCGCGTGCGCCCCTCCACATAATATCCTCTCATGGGAGGTTATGCGTCGGTGGGCCCCACCTCCAATATTACCTTGGAAAATTAAACCACCACTCAAATAAAAATATTATAGACATATTTTTATTTAATTTTATTTAGAAACCCCAATAATTAACTCCCATTCACGTTGAAATGCAACTACGGTAAATGTCTCCTTAATCAAATACCGGCGCTGTGAGTCAACGGTGTCCGCATATTTCAATTGTGAGCACTGCTTCAAAAGATATAAAACGTCGCTTGCACGTTTATTGAACGTACATGAAAAAAAGTTCAAAAAATTAATTACAGTCATCCTCGACCTACTGTGGTGGATGTTAGGCTCTGCCTAGGTGAAACATGCCCCTACAAACCCAACGGTACCATTAGATTTCCAATCCGAGTTACCGTTTAAATGTTATGTATTTTACAATAAAATAATTGTCACTTAAATATTTTATTTGCGGCCAAAATCTAATTTCTATGGTGTCCCTCGCCGAACCATGTTAGTATCTGCTAAAAGAACTCCTACCCTCACTAGTTCAGTAGTGGTCTCGGATTTTTAATCCGAGATACCGTTTGTGAGTTATAAGAATTTGAAAAATAAAATAACATTATTTAATTATTTTATTTACGGTTATACCATTTTCGGGATTTTTCACAGAAGGCCCGTTTCGACTAAACTTAAGTCATGCCTATGGTAAACCCGCCATCTTAAGTGTAAAGGTGGCCTCATATTTCTTGATCAGAGTAACCGTTTAATATTTATTCCACTTTTTTAGGGAAACTGCATACACACGTTAATGTAAGCTTTAAAAAACATTGACGGATTATTCCGGGCACTCCAGCCCTCAGAATAGCGTACTGTCAGAAACTATAGACTCGTAAAATTCCAAATAATTTAAGAAAAAAAATTCCACAGAATTTATGGGTCTTTATATTATCCCCACCTCAGGGCTTTATGTCCCCGTAAGCTACAACTCACACTAATGAAACAAATGATTTTATTGAGCACACATCTGAGCCTCCCACTCCCATGTGCTCTCCTGGAGGTTCTTGTGCTACCAGTAAATGTGTACAAGAGGTATCGACCATCCACGCAGGACCAGATCCCATCGATCCTCAATCTCCAATGGAACCTATGGGAATGCCTCCCCGTCATCGATATCCAGATCCATATGGTCGATAATGTGGGCTGGGTCATGCACGTATTTCCTCAACTAGGATACGTGGAAGACGTCGTCCACCCGGTGCAGCTGAGGTGGAAGAGCTCAGCGGTAAGCCACCTCTTCAACTCTGATGAGGACCTAGAATTGTCCTATAAACCTCGGAGATTTCTTTTTTCATCGGCCAAAACTCCATAGACCTCGTCGGGGTGAGACCCGTAGAAAGACTTGGTCGCCATCCTCGAACTACAGAGGTCTCCGTCTCCTAGATGTACGTGGAAGACCCATCACGAAGTCAATGGATATCTCATCCCTCTTCCACATTGGGACCTCTAAAGGTTGAACCAAGAATGCTTCTACCTAATGCTCTGCCTTCACTAGCTAAAAAGTGAGGTATCGATTGGAAAACTCTGCTACTGCCTTCTTCATACCAGGCCACCAGTGCTGTAGTTGGGGGTCCTGATACATGTTCGCCAACTCTGGGATGTACTACTAATGGAGATGTGTGGAACTCCCTCAACACTTCCTCCTAAATTGCAACTAGACCCTGGTACGTCCTCTGAAGAGAATGACGTGCTCCCCACCTTCATAAAATCCATCATGTGCATGCCCTATGTATATCTGACCATGTTGCGTATCACTGTCAAAGACCCCATGCTGCGCCTCCCTAACTCTCTAAAGAAGTGGACGAGTGATTGTGAGATACTATAGAAAGGCTGCTCCATCTCTATCGACAAAGGATATCTGCAACGTTGCCAGTTGCTATGTCACCTCTCTTAGTAGCAGAATGTATGATCTTATGCAGAGAGCATATGCTACATTATTTTCCTTCCCTGGAGTATAGACTATCTCGAATTCATAGTCCAAGAGGAACAAAAGCCATCACCACTGCCTCAGGATCAGGACCTTCCATGTGAAGTTATTCTTGAGACTATGGTGGTTAGAGTAGACTGTAAATCATTCACCCATAAGATAGTGTTGCCACATCTTCAAGGCGAGCACCACTGCTACTAACTCTAGGTCATGGGTAGCGTAGTTCTGCTCTTGCTGTCTCAACTATTGATAACCATACGTGATCACTGCTCGCTAATGCATCAGGACGCACCCGAGTCCAATCCCGGATGCATCGTAGTAAACTACGTTCCCTACGCCTTCCTTTGGATGCCTCAAGATTGGGGCACTAGTCAGCCTCTGCCTCAGCTCATGAAAGCTCTGCTGGCATCTCTCTAACCACACAGAGGGTTTCTCCTTCTTCACCAAAGCTGATAGTGGTGTTGAAACTCTAGAGAAGTCTGGAACAAAGGAACGTCTAACTGACTCATGAGTGATCGACCACACCCTCTTATGCATGATTCCATCATGTGCTGCCTAGGTTTTCCTTTTCGCCGACAAAGGAAAACCCCATCCAAACATTGTAGATAAACCACAACCTATTTTCCTAATACAATCAATCTCTGTATGAACTTTGGTTACCCAATCCAAACCCAAACTAACATCGTAAGGCCTCGATGATGCCACCTAGAGGTTCTAACCGAAGCTCTCGCCTCAACAGTCAGATCACACCATCGACGTAAGTGTGATTATCGAGTCTCCTTCCAAAGGTATCTCTAGACGTGAGGGTCAAGTCAACGGCTTAACAGAAAACTCTAGGTCTAGGAAAATATTCATGGAAGGAATGAATGATTAGTATCTATGTGTATTGATACGACAATTTTTAGTAGACACAGACCGTACCTCAAATCATTCCAAGAGCCCTTGGGTCACATTCCTTGACCGCATTCATCTACTCTCTTCCCCTGCCCTCCAGCTCCCTGATCCTTGCGGGGACTGCAAAGGCGGGTGGTTGTAACATGTCGAAATGTTCACCACCTCATGATGCTCTCCTAGATCTACTTCCACATTTTATTCCCTGCATATTCATCTATCCTTAACACTTCCTTTTCTCAAAAAATTTTACAACTTAAAGTCTCTGAGACTTGCACAAGTTTCATGCTTTCCAACAGATAACATTCACGGGCTGTATCCGCTTAGCCAATGAACATTCAACCACAAAGGTTCTCTCTAGAACCCTAACATATGTACGAATGAATAGAGGAAAAAGTTCTAACTCGGAATCGCACGCCGTCAAATACGATGGACTCGTAAAATTCCCATAAATTTATGAAAAAAATTTCCATATATTTTTTGTGTCTTTATAGGGACAAACGATGAAACACTATGAGACTAAATGATGATAGGAATGAGACATTCCCATGTTATAACCATCTACATGTTGTGAAAAACTTGTAACCACTAGTGATAACTGTTTTCATCAAGGATGTAGGTCATAGTAAAAAACCATGTAAAAAAACCATGTTTGTTTTCTAGTATTTAATTGATTCTTGTATGAAGAATATGATACTTAAATTCAAGTCATCGAAACATTAATCAGTCATAGAGGATTGATTAGAAGAATGATTTTTTAAAACAGTGTACAACTGAATCACCACCCCATATCAGTGGAATCTAATTGATACATGGAAAATTAATGTTGAAATAAGTCCATTTTTCTAGCTTTATAATGATTTCCAAAATAAATAGTTGATCAGGATTTACATTCCCCACAACATCACTAATATTTAACCTCGTAAGAAGTGTTCAGAAGCTTTTATGGGGTTTTCCTTTATCCATTAAAACATACTTCTTATATAAATATTATAAAATTAAATAACTCTATAGAAATAAATACAATTATATAAATGTTTCGTTATATAATTTTTTGGTAAAATAGAGAATGTATATCATAACATTACCGCTATATATTTTCAATGTGTTTCCTTCTTTACATGTTAGATGTGGATCCATGAATAATTATCAATAAGAATATCCATACACATTGTGATCCCAAAATAAATAATGAAAATTGACTTATTGAATTCAATAGGATATCTACGTCGATTCCATCCAACATAAAATTTTATAGAATAACATTAGGCCTTGATAATTTTATTCACCACTATGATGTTTCATCGTTGTAGTTTTTTGTCATGAATATGTTTTTGATTCTGTATATATTCTACAATTTCATTATCAATAATCAATTCTTCTTCTATACTGGTTACATCAGAATGTGGAGATTTTTTTTTATTAATGAGTAGAAAGATATTTAATTTTTCATGAATAACAACAACATAAACCAAGAAAACTAATTAGATAAAGGTCATATGCATTCTCTATTACACACACGATGAACTGTTTAACTAAATATTAATACTCTTTTGACAAATGATTATTATTTATCCATTTTGAAGGAAGTGGTTAATTTAATTTATGAAAATAATTAATCCCCTATAGTAAATGTTATCTACCGAATTCTCCCAATGATGAAAGTTATAGACAATTTTCATCCTCATCAACTTTATCTCCTAAATAGTAATTATTGAACTTTGTTTCTTAAGACTCATCCTCGATCTTTTCTGCACCTGTACCTATGTTTCCTGAACAACTCTAAGTAGAATTTATCCCATTCCTCATACTGGTGAGAATTTTACATGAGTATTTATCATTGTAGTCCATGAAACATAGAAGATATGGGGTTTTATTCTAAAGAAACAAATTAAATAACAACTATTTCAGAGATGGATCTATTGAGGATGACATTTTCTCTATATATTTTTTAAAATTATTACATCTTAATTTAATTTTTAAAATATCAATTTAATTTTTACAAGTTCATTATAACTCCCATGAGAACATCAAATCTTGCTAACTAAGTTGCCACATATCCTATATACGTTTCTGTTCCATTTCCATCACCTCTATTTAAATTTTGAGAGCCCTATGTCCCATGAGGTTCATGTGTAGGGTTTGAGTATAAAAATAAAAAGGTAAATACTATTTGGTCCCCTAAAATATAAAAAATTCATATATTTGAGTATATTTTCTCTGTAGTAACACTAAAATTACACATGTATGACATGTAATTGTGTATTAATGAGAAAAACATGATAATCAAATATAATAAAATCCTTTCATAATAGAGACTAATAATAAACATATAATATGTTTATACCATTGCTCTCCCTTTACATTCAAATATTTACACAAATAATATGTTTCCAATTTAATTATATGAGGAGAATAAATTATTTATCTCCCTCTTGAAATAACCACATCATATGTACCATATGACTTGACCTATAACACCTAGAATCCAAGACTATCCCTTAGGGATATCCATCTCATGTACCTATTTCAAAAAAATCATTAAATGGGTATAACCAAGATTTTTTTTAAGAAGATTACTTGAAATATGGGGATGTCCAAACAGAATTGTTTCCTTTAGGAATGAACCCCAAAATGTGTTCCACAAGACATTACTTAAACTTAAATTCATAAAAACAATAAAGAATAAAAAATAACAACACAAATGTCTAATCTCCCTCACCCTATCCCTTGATGAATCCTTAAAATTTATATATTAACTCACATTATAACATACCATACATATCCTTCACATAAAACCCATCATGTTCTAACATATGAAAAAAACATTATCACATATAATTGTGTATTTATTGTTGAAAAATATTGTAATAATACATTGAGAGGTGTATTGAAAATTATTTCAAATATTATCATCTAATTATTGAAATAAAATATTATAATGAAAAATTTATATTTTTTAAAAAATAAATAATTACATATTACATTAAATAGAATATTTTTTAAAAATAATTACTCTAGAATGCAATTTATTAGAAAAGAAAACAAAAGAAGTAGTTAAAATCCATATAAATGTATACAAGGATGAAATGGAATACATACTAAATAAAAGACACCAACCTTTTTCTATATCATAAAATTCCAATGTCTAGAAAAAATTCATGTTGCATTTTATAATAATTAATATACTTCCAACAATCAAAATATTATTTCAAAATGTGATTTTGGTTCATTTTAAAAAATTTAAAGATTATTAAAACCACATGTTTGTTTCATTAGATTAAAATAATTTAAAAAATATATTTATCCTATCAGATTATATATATTAAGATACAATTCATTTGAAAAATTAAATAATAAATACAAATATAAAATCAACAACTAATTTTTTTATCATAAACATCAAATTCCTTAATTGAATAACAAAACAGGACAATCACATAAATATTTATATCATGATGAATGTTCTATATAACCAATGACTCTTCAATTATAAAATAATTAAAACCATTCACAATCATTGATTATTTTCAAAAACAATCTAAAACCCTAATCAATGGTGTTATTTAATCAGTATTAAATTACTAAAATCATGAATAAGATATTTCAGTGATTAATAAAAATTATAATCTCTACATTCAAAAAATACACTATAATACATACATCATAAACTCATATATATCCTACAAAATCTGAATATTGAAAAATAAATATATATAACTTACACATCATGTAAAAAAAGATTTGATTTATATATTTACTGAGAGACTATTTTGTTACATATAATTATTAAAAAAACAAGGACCATTGTTTTTCAAAAACAAAATAAAACCCATCACTTATTATATTTTTAATATTTTTCAATCCCATGTATACACTAAACCCACTACTATTCAAAAATAAGAGTAATAAAATTTTAATTATGGCCTATAAAATAATTTATTTCAAAAATAGAAATATCTAAACAATAATGTTCATTTTTTTAATTTAATAAAAAAAATATAGAAAATACTATAAAATCAAATAAAAAAATGTTATAATAAATATTTTTGAACCAAATTTTCATTAAAATATTAAATTAAATTTTAATTCATATAATATTATGATAAATATATAAATAAATATACCTTTCAATATGGTATTATTTTGAAAAAATTTCGGAACATGTTAAATAAAAATCATTATGGCCTTTAACAGTGTAGTGTGGGGGAATTAGGACTCTTGTATCATTAACAGCCAACATAGAGAGACCTAAATCCATGGAAAATATACAATGATACATTGGTCCTTCCCACTAAATATAGTGTTTATGAATCTATATCTTATTCGATAGTATTTTTATGAAATCATAAATGATTAGTATAAATAACATTGAACTTCATATTAAGTAGCTAATTGGCCAATTCCTTGTAGTTTATGAAAATAACATGTTTGAAAATGAAGGGTCAATTATATAACTTAATGGGATTGCACGCATATTGATATGCAATAATATTCTGAACAAAAAATCAATTACATGAATTATAACAAAGGTCCACACTCTATGGGAAGCTGGAAAGACTATAATGGTGGAAATAATGAGTCCCCAAAACTATGGTAGTAGTGAAGAGTGATGATGCTGATAAGAATGGAAAAAATGAGGAAGAATTAGAGTGACAAATCACTGATAGAGTTATGGGAGGAGAGTAGTAGCGTTCTTCGTGTTTGAGAATTTAGAAAAAACACAAATTGTGTAAACCAAACAAAAAATCATGAAGGTAGGAAATGTATAAAATATCATACTTTGGATTAAATCATTCATTCCACCAAGATAATGTAGAGGCAGAGCCTCGAATGTAGACTGTTCTGTGAGGCCTTGGGAATCACACCACAATTAGTTTGGGATATGATTCAATTAAACAGACTATGGATAATTTTATCGGTGCTTCAAAAAATGTTTTGATAAAAATAAAATTTATCAACTCTAAATTGATATGCACTAAAAAATGAATCATTAAATGTTTTTTTAGCATTACTAAAAGTTGAGCATTATCAGCCCTAAAAAGCTGATAAAATAGATCTTTATCAATGCCAATGTTTAAGTACTGGTAAAAGGAACCTTTATGAGTGATAAAACAATAACACTTATAAATGATTTATAATTATAAATAAAAATATATAAATTTAAAAATATATTTATATAATTAAATATTTGATTATTTAGATATATAATTATATATATATAATTCCATATAAATTAAAAAAATATATTTTCTTCATTTATAATTATAAATAGAGAATTTTAGATGAATATTAAATATTAAATTATAAATATATTTATAATTAATTATTTATATCATTATGTATATTTATATCAATATATATAAAATTTTAAATATGTATATATATAATTATAAATATAATGAATAAATTCAATATTAAAATATACATATTATAATTTCATAATTAGTTAAATATATAATTAATTATATACAAATATATTTATTCTTTTAAATATATATATATATATATATATATTTATATATTTAGATATAATTATAAAATTATATATATATATATAATAAATAAATTCAAATATAAATCTAAATCAGAGTATAAATATAAATATTGAGAACTAATTATTTACATAAATATATTATAATTTTATTATTGTTTAAATATTATTTATTATTTTTTAAAAATTATATAAATATTTTTAAAAATAATATCTCTTTATTAATAATAATTATAAATATATAAATCCATAAATATAGTAAAAATACATTTAGAAATATATTTATATAAAAAATTATTTAGAAATATATTTTTAACATTATTAGAGAATATATATTCTTAAATACATGCACTTTAAAAATGAGTGAAATTGAATATTTAAAAATGATGACACTTTTAAACTATTGAAATAATCGACAAATTTTCTTAATAAAACTATAAATTATCAATAATATGGATATATATTGATGTAAAGATGAATACATATTTAAAATGATAAAACTTAGTAAGTGAATAAATAATAGAAAATATTTTTTATTAAAAAAAATAAAAAATAAAAAATATTAAAGATCAATAAATAATATCTAACTATAGTTATGTTAAAAAAAATAAATAAAATTGAATAATTAAAAACATAATATATTAAATTTATCATTCGATAATGATGTACTACAATATACCAAAATTTAAATAAATTACACATATATTAGGTGTAAGTATTTCTATATTAGATTATATTAATTATGTAAATATTTTTTTAGATGAATGGTATATATAAATGAGTTAATAAGGTAAATATATGTGAAATAAATGTAATATACATTTGATAATGATTATATTGAAAAATCAGACAACATTAAATCTGAATAAGACATTAATATGTTTTTAATTTTTAAATTTTACCAATTTTTTATATATATGTAATTAATAGATATTAATTATTAATACTAATAATTTATATATATATATATATTAAAGTTATTTATTTTAATTAAAATTGTTTCATTATAAAATCTAAATAAATTTTTAAATAATTTAATTTTTGTTTTTTTTGTTTAAATATGGTAAGTCTTATCGTTTTTTAATTATCTCCATTAATTAATTTTACATATGAATATTGAATATATAATATTTATTTATATTTATAATCAATATATATGTATATTAAATTTTTTGATTTTTTTATAAAAAAATTATTTAATTGATAAAATGGTTAACATTTTTCATAATTTAGTAATTTTTAATTTTTATTTGTTTAATTATTTAATTTTATTCATTTTACATATCTATATATTTAATACATTATATATTTATATATTTATAATATATATGTTTATTCATTTTATTCTTTTATACAAATACTTATTTAATTAAAACTTTTAAAAACGTTATATTTTATTTTTAAATTATGAAATTTTATTCTGGCCCTTTATCATCTCTAAAAAATTTATTGATAAAAGGTTCCCATTATCAGAACTTTTAAGCATTGATAAAGTCCATTACTATCAGCACTTTTTTCTAGGGTAGATAAATTCTAGTGCTGTTAACGAGATGTTTTGTAGAAGTGTATATTTTTCTAGTAATATAATAATAATTTAACTCCCATTACATAGGGTGTTCTACAATATATAGAAATATCTTAATTATTCTTATCGAATTTAATTAATTATATATTTTAAAGGTAACAAAAACCTTCTCTCATACAAACTATAGTAGACCACAGTTTATAGAATATAGATATTACAACACAATAGGTGAATATGAATTACATACTATAATAAACAATTCATATAATATATAGGATTAGTTCCTTTCGAAACATGGATACATAAATAATTAGTTCATAAGAAAAATACCTAATCTCCCACTATGTTCTACATATGTATCACCCTTCTTGAAAATATCATACATAATACTATTCATCATAACCCATGGAAATGAATCATAATTAAGGGTGAAAATTTGAGGTTTTGTATGCATAAACAATGGAGATATCAATTTCTACATAAAGATTTCATGAGAATTAGAGGAATACAACATGATCAAAAATTTCAAAAACCTCACCCTCCCTATCATTGAATGTAATATTGAGTCATGGGATAATGGTAAGATTTTAAAATCCAATTAATCATAAATGTATCAATGAACACGATCAATGAGGGAAAACTATTCTCAAGAAAAAATTATAAACACATAAAAACTAATAGAAAAAAATTACATTTATATTCAATTATAGGTAAGAAAAAGATCATTGTAGAATTTTTTCACCCTCGGAACCATAATAGTATTCATGGATCACTGCCAAGAATATTAAAATGGATAGATAATCTTACTAAACATGGGTTACTCCCCATTCTAGAAATGTTTATCTCCTGATATATCCCTCATTACCAAATTATTTATAGGTAAATTTAGGTTAATCCCACCCATTACATAATGGAAATCATATATATATTTTTTATAACATAACAAATTATTCGACATATCATATCCCATGAAAAGTAAATTAGTGTCCTAAATATTTATCATTTCATTATAACATATTATGTGGAGAAAAATAGGCTCCATAACATAATTAAAACATGGAAAAAATGGGTTGCATATAATCATCATTTATTCATCATCCCAATAAAACATAATAAAGAAATTGGGTATTATGATTCGATCATATCATGAGTAATGTAAAAGTAACATCTTATTCATTCATCCTAGATGATAATTCCCCTAAAACTATATTGTTAATGTTTCTTGAGTAAAATACACTTTTCATTAGGAAATCCCTTCATGAAAGTCATAAAAAATGAAATAATAAAGAAGGAATTTTCTATTGTAATATTCCTAAGAGGAATTAATTTAATCTCTTAAAAATATAAATTTCATGATGGTGGGAAATTAAATTATTTCTATTATTGTTAAAAAAATAAACTTTTCAAAATTTGATAATAATATTAAAAAATAATAGATGATCGAAAAATAAGAAGATACATTTCAAAAAAAATTAAAAAAATTAAAAAAAATTGGTAAAAAAATGACTTTAGCAAATCATATAATAAAATAATAACATTTTTTAAATCATTTTATCTAGAACAATGACTCGTGGTAAATTATATTTTTGATAGAATAGAAAAATTAATTGATTTGTCATTAAAACAATTATTTCAAACAATTAAGTAAGTAAACAGAATAAAACCTATTGAAACAAGTATAATATAGGAAAGAATATTTGTGATGAAAAATGAAATAGTTTTTCGAGAGGTAGTTTATGAAATTTTATCATTTGATAACATAATGATAAATAGTCTCAGTAAACCATGGGATTGTTACAGAAATCCATACCTCATGTCAGACTACCATTGCAAATGTTTGAAATTATTTTATAATAATTATTGATTATTGATATATCTATTATATAATGATAATAGTTTATATCATTAAATATTTGATTTAACTATAATATTTTGTCAACCGACTACTAATATTTGATTATTAAAATCACTGTTCTTAGTGAAAACTGTTTCTTTTTTCATGTATGTTATCGTTGAGTATTTTTTTCCTTCTATATGGGTAATAATTCTATATTATCCAAAATTTCAATAATGATGTAAATATATTATATATTAGTTATATACATATTTATCTTCATTAATAAAACATTGGGATAAAAAATTATTAACATCTTTCATTTAGATGATATATAATATGTACGCATGTACACTATTTCAATTTTTCAAAGGATTGAATAAAATAAATTTAAATAATAATAAAACATTAAAAAATTGAAAATTTATTAGATTTATAATATATATTAATTAAATATACCCTTTTTTTAGTAAACAAATATCAAAAACGAAAAACAAATCAAATCAATTCTAGGAGATGGTAGTCCACATGTACGCATGAGTGGTAGTATCATTTTCTAACAAATTTGATGTTAAGAAGGTAAATGTGATATTATAATTTCATAAGTATGTTTCATTCATAAAATAGATATGTAAAAAAAAATCCATCATAAAACCAATCCATTATTTATACTGATGAAGAATGAATAGTATCGTTATGTGAAGACGGTAAGTTGTATGTACACATAAGAAATAATTTCATTTCATTTTTGATGGGGAAGGGGTGGATCATAGTTTCATATTAATAATAAAATTTATTTATATTTTTAATACCAAAAAATTATTAAATTAGAAATAATATATATATTTATTTGGTAAATGAATAAGTAAAAATGATAGTGATCAGTTATAGTGATTGCCTCTTCTCTATAAGTTATCATATAGATCTCCCTTTAATGACCCTACAGAATGTGTTTTTGGGAGAAAAAATCTATTGAATGACTATAATAATTTTTTTATGATAATTATATATATTTTTTATATAGAATGATAATTGAGTATTAATGTTGATAATTGAGGGGTGTCCATTTTGAAGTGAGGAAGAGGACAAAAATGATATTTTGTATAATATTAAAATATAATAAAATACTTCAGAATATGTATACTATAAAATCGACATGAATTAAAATACAAATATTATAGTGTCTGAATTACCTCATTTGATGTAATTTATATAGATTTTGGTGTCATTTTAAACCTTATGTATTTTATTAACCCTATCATTAATCATTTTTTTCATTACCAATAACAACAACTATTTTAATCATAAAGGGTTAGAAATGTTACAATAAATAATAACATGAATCAAAAATGGACTGTGGTTGATACTATACACTATAATAAATTAAAAATCTTAATATACTATTTTAGTTAATTTTTTATCATTAAATAAAATATTCTTTATTATAAATTATCATTAATTTCCATTTTCAGCTATTCAAATAAAATAAATTTTATGTAACTACTTCAATGAGGTAATTTGGGTCATATATTTTAAAAATCCCTCATATTTAATACGGTTCTAAAAAATTTGGGTACGATAATAATTCACATTGTTATATCACTTATAAAATTTATAGAATTATTTAATTTAATTTTCAATTAAATGAATAAATATGTAGTTGTAGATATATAAAAATTTAAGGTAATTATTTAGTGAAAAAGTTATACATTTCAATGATAAATAAAAATTACATATATTTCAAGAAAATATTTATAACATAACATTTCCATTTTTTAGACATATGTAAAAAATTATATATATATAATTTAGTAGAGTGACATTTTCCAATTATTCTAATGATAAATTAATGTAAAGGTAATATTTAAATACATATGGAACCAAGTGCCATATTATTTGATAAATAGATAGATATGTAGGATATAGAATTGTAAAATAAGAAAGAGGAATGATTTTTATAAAATTTTAAAGCCTTATTAAAAATTTCACTATTTTACATGTTATATATATACCAAGGTGAATGAAAATCAATATGGTTATATTAAATTTTTTAAAAAATAAAAGGAACCTATTTACTAACTTTTATTCCCATAAATCCAAACATGGAAAAAAATTCAACATAATAATTTAATAAGTTGATGTAATCCATTTTTTAAATAGTTCACAAGATGTGATGAGTGCCATTTTTTAAGAGAATATGTTTTTAACCATAAAAATGATTATATATTCTTATCTCATTACCCAAAAATATATTATAAAAGAGTTAAAAATTTAAAAGTATTTCAAATACAAGCATATATTTAATTAATTAATATGTTTCACCAATTTGTATAAATTTAATTTATTAAAATAAAAACACATTACACACAATAAAATAGTTATTAATAAAAATGTCTATTTTACTTGAAATTGTTTTTAATTTTCAATTCTAATCAAATTGTAAAATAAGGAATTTAATTTAAAACACTGTAAATAATATATTTTTTTATAATATCATTTTCCTTATTCATATCGAAAAATTTAACTATTTTATAATAATATATTGTATTATAGTTTATTTAGACTCGGGGTTGCGTGTAACACAATGTATCAAGGAAATAAAATTTATTTCCTATGGAATATACCATAAAATCTCAATATGTTAAATTATCTATTTAAATAATAGTAATATTCATCATTGATTTCCTATGTAGTTTTCTTAAATACATTTCTAACAATATGTATTATCTATCCAAATTTATGATTGAAAATATTTATATAAATCCCCTGGTGTTTGAGGTATTTTCTCAAAAAGACTCTTAAATATCACCCTTATTTAATGAAAATGACTCTAAAATATGATCCCGAATGAATATTTCATGTTAGAGGGAACACTCTAATACATTTATAATTTTTTCCTCTCTATAGGATGACCCTTATGTATGATCCCAAATTAATCTTATGTATTATCTGACTGTACTCTTATATTAATACGGAAAATCATTTTATCCATTTACCTCATTTAAATATTATTTCATTAACTAATGATTATGTATTTTAGAACCATTACTCATTACCTTATATATACTCTTAGGTATGTTTTGAATCATTTTATTGAATATTATATTCATAGGTACATTTATAATAATTTACAAATAATATAATCATTATAAGAATCCACTTATTATTAAGTAATATTGTCCATTACGCATTGATGGGAAATCTATCAAATTATCTTATTTATAACCATTTATAGAGTAACCATTATGTATTTCCTATCATACTAATACATGTACCACTAATGTTACTCATGTACGTTTTCGTTTCGTTGGGAGTGTGTTCAAGGTACCTTTATGTGATCAAAAGTTCATCATTACATCTACTAACACATTTTAATTTCTCTACAATCCTCTAAGGAGAAAAAAAAGTATCGTACATGCATATTCTTCTTCAAATTCAACATCATATTTAGTAATTTATGTTATTAATTTAAAAAACAATTCCAAACATCCACTTAATTACTTCTCTAATAAACGTCACTTATTTCAAATAAATTTTTTCACTTATTCCATCAAAATTTACAAAAATAAAATGATTAATATTCCATATTTACTAGTGAATTTTAATTACCACTTCTTTTTCATTTATACTTAAAATGAGAAGAAATAATTCTAAAATTCTTAAGTAAATATAGAACCATTATCAAACATCTGACATCATTATCACTAAATGATTTCCTAAAAATTGAAATTACGACTTCATGGTTGAAAAAAACTACACTTTTTTACTATAAACACAATAATTATATTAAATCCATGAACCCTAAAGAAATAGACATAGTGATGATATATTTTATTATCTATTATTAATCCTAAAAAACTATTGACATTATAGACTACTGTCATCCAAATTTTTCAATATACTTACTAGGGTTTAAATTTTCAATATTCATCATTCCAAATTTCCTTTTTTCCTATAAATGGTAAAATGGTATCATCCATTATTTCAATATATCTTTTTCAAAAACTTTTACTCATTATATTATCCTAAAATTTCATATCCTTTTCATTAATTCAAGAACTAAAACATTTTTAATGTATTTAACTACGATATATTCACTTTTTTAAAAAAGATTATTCATTAAAAAAAATATTTTTGTTTATACACCTATTAAATACCATTTAAAAATTAATATTATTTCAAACATAAATATTTCAATCTATAATTTTATCCCAATTTCACCTTCAAGAAAATTATCTTCAAAAAATAGAGAGTGAATTTTCATCTTGGGAAAGACACATTATGTAATTTTTTTCCATATTAATTTATAATATGTATAAAAAATATATATATTAATTACATTAAATTATTCAACCTCACTCAAATACATCCATAATCATTGGAATCATGAGAAATAACATTTTAATGTTTAATCAATTTATATCACTTGTTTATAATAATTCAGAGACAACAATTATAATCATTAGTATAAATTTATTTATAGGATTGTTTCCTTATATGATATTTTTAATCAACATTGGAATATTCCACACTATATCCTCTTAATATATTATTATTTGAACCCTATATAATTTTATAATAGTTATCCTATCGAAACCTCTAATTGGTCGAAATGAAATCTAATCTTTATATTTTAGCATCTTATAAAAAATGAGACGATACTAAATTGTCAGTTCATAAAATAGAGAATATTTATTCATCCATGAATTCTACTATTATTTAATCATGTTATGAATTTTTTTCATTAGGTGCTACCACCACTAGTTAATGTCGTAACAAGAAATTTTGAGTTTTAAAATAAACATGATACTATTTGAAAAGAAAAATTATTTGTTTGAATCTTTTTCTACACTAAATCGCGATTTTGGAAATTTAGAATTGATCACCCTAGTATGTATAGAAAAATTCAACATTTACTCTTCAAGGATGATATATTATAAAACATTATAATAATGATTTTAATGAAAATTTTTGTTCCTTTTATGACTAGACATATATATATATATGTTCTCTTTTATATCTTCTTTAACCCACTTTATGTCTCAAATTTTGATACTACATCAACTATTGATGAAACTAAAAAAATTACAGAACTTATTCATTCTGAATGAAAATATTTTATCTAAAATTATTCACCATAATTAAATGAATTTATCTCATTTAAATACATAAATGGATGTTGAATCACATCTACACATTGACATTTCATCCCTCCATTGATCAGATAAAAAATTAATAGTAATAAGAGAGGTGTACCTCTAATATAATCATGTAATAGAATGTGGATTGTCTTTTTCGAATAACACTTTGTTACATCTCACGTACATGACATGTAATTGATATTAATTCAATTGAAATTATATATATATATTTCACATTATATTGTCTAAATAGGTTTACTCAATATATTTTTAATGGGCTCAATTTCCAATGTGAGACTAGTCATAGGAGTCTTGGTTTATTTATTTGATGCTTCATCAAAATATACTATTAATATATTCCTTAATTTAAGATATATCATACAACAATATTCATCATTATCCTTACAATTCTCTTTTAAAAACCACTCAATCATGCCCCACATCTATCATATTAAATACATATATGAATCAGATTACATGTATTTTTAATTATGGATTATTTCATGAAATGTTCATCCATCATTCTCACTACTAGTGAATCTTTTTTTATTTTTATGTAGATATAATTTCACAGACACGTTGATGTTATTTTTGTGTGTTTTATAACTGCTTCTATAATCAATATCATTTTATTTCCAATAAATTATTTTTAAATATTAATTCAACTTTCCCACACAAAATATTTTCATTTTGTGATTTTACATTTTTTATTTTTCATTGATATTGGGTATTTCCAAATAATTTATTTTTTCCCTTTGTAAACAATTTCATTTGCATATGAAAATTGATGGAACATGTAACGAGCCACCTATTAAAATATTTTATTTTATATTCATTCTTTAATTATAATCATTGATTTAAAATTTCGATAATTTTAAACTTTACCTGATGTGGATATAAGGGATGGATTATATAGTTTCTCTTTTTCTCCTCTGATGATGGGATCTTAGATTCTTACAATATGATATCTTCATCTATGTCCTTATGTTAGGGCTACATATTATATATCCATGATCTTAATATCTTCCATGATTTTATCCACTATTCATGTAGTTTTTTAATAGGGGTAATATTTTTATATCATTCTCTATGGATATTTTTTTCTATCACTTATTTAATTTCCTCATGTAAATAACATTCCACCTTCATCATTGCACTGATTATCATAATTGTTTCATTCAAGGTAACCTTTATTTGCATTATCATTTTATACATTATGGATTTATCGTCTATGAATATATAATCCATTCCATTTATAATTCTCCATTTATTTACCTTTTCTATTCATTACTGGTCATCATCATGAATATAGAAAATATATTCTATAAACTAATGAATGGATTTCATTTCAATGATGTCTAATTGATCTAAATCCTCTCTAATTTTAAATAGGTAATATGATATTTCACATTTCAAAGAATATTACAATGATAATTTATATTTTAATTTACCATTATCTTTTACATAAATAAATTTTACTAGTAATTTCATCTTTTCTATAATCATATATTTATTTATAGTTTTTACAAGAATTTTACATTATGATAACTTCTTTATGTTTTGAGGATGACAAACCAATCTCCATAATTTACTTTTATTTCAAAAAAATATATCCTAAATATACACATCTCAAAAGTAGTAGAACAATGGTAAGAATTACACATTTCATGAATTTTTTTTAGTAAATATCATAGTTATCATTGTATAAAAAATACATTAAATTTTTATTATTAAATTATTATACAGAAAGTTGTACTCCTTGAACACCTAACCCTATGAATATAATAATATAATTATTTATTTCATCATACCATCATATATACGTCCTCTTAAAAATTGATTCTTCATTCTTAAATCCATTTCAAAAAATTAAAACAAATTAGAGGCTAACCCTTATATTATTAGATTTAGGCATTGATAACACTATATTTGGTAAAATTAGAGGAAATAATTGAAAAAATTAGTATTAAATTATTTTGATGATAAAAATATATTACACAATTGACCTTTCCCTTGGACCATAAATTATTTTTTCTTTTAAAAATATATGCTTGATTAGCTCAATTTAGGGACTATTCTCATCATCTCCCAAAATATTCTTCTCACGTTGTACACATAATAATATCATACTAAAAAAATTCTTACCACTAAGGGAAATATTTTTGTCTCCTTACATAAATGGATATGGATAATTATTTTCATCATTCATTATGGATTCATGAAATATATTTTATAATTCCTATACTCCATTTAGTAATATCATTATAGTGTTTTTGATTCATTCTGCTGATCACTCTCATGATTTATTCAATTATCTTTTCTCTCTACATCTATTCAACATTCACTTTATAACAAAATGATATTTTGGAATATTTTTTCTCATTTATAAATAAATTTTTTTGATAGATTGTGAAGAAAAATACAAAAAACCTATGTGAATAATTGTTATTAATTATAAACTAAATATATTATATAAAATTTTTATGAAATATAACTATTGAAAATAAAATATAATTCACATAGAAAAAATTAATAAACCTAAAGATATGTTTTGAAATATTTGGATTATGAGAATTGTATTTGTCAAGTATATTTAATTTTTAAATTTATTTTATTATTCACGTTATTAATTTTTTTAAAACATTTTAAAATTAAATCCATGATTATGAGTTGGTTATCAATAAAAATAAAATCATGAGATGTTAGAGAGGGATGATTTTCTTAAAAATAGATTTTTTACCCATAATGTGTTTTGATCATAATAAAATAAATTATTTAATATTGATTAATGATATTAAATACTTTTTAGATTACATATTCAATATAAAAATTTACATTCATTTATTGGATCATATTAGTTATGTAATAAAAATTAATTAATTAATAATATTATGAATTCATTTTTCTGAAAAGAGTTCTTATTGGATTTTTCATCTTATGTTAAACATAATTAATTACACATTTATAAACTGAATTTTGATATAAAAAAATTATTGTCATATCTAAATTTGGTATTGAGGAACCTTTTTCATAATGAATTGTAACTGTTGTAACATGTTTTCTATCTTCATTAAGGATAAAAATGGTTAATGAATGAATTAAAATAATTTTAGATAAAAATATGACTAAAAAATGTCTAAATTTAATTATATATAATGATATAATTATTAAATTATCATTTATTAAATCCTTTTCCACATGGTTCCACTTCAACTAGAATATGATTTTTTATATTTTATTGTTGTACATCTTTTCATGTTCTATATTGGGAAAACTTATAAACAGGAACCCAGTATCTTCGGATATTCACTTATTTTGGAGAAATATATGTCAAAAAATAACCTCTCAATATAATATAATGTTCTCTCTACATGTAGTATATTGACTTTTATTATGAAAAATAAAAACTTTTACAAGCATATGGTATATGCCAAAGGAGGTTTCCTAAAGTTGAGGTAATTTTCTTTATTGATCTATTTTGTATTTTATTATTCCTTAACCTCCACCAAATATTATATTACCATAATATAATTACTAAATCTATAAAATTATTTTAATTTATGGTCAATTTATGAATTTTACATCCATTTAATCACTTCTTCCATTAAACGTGATATGATAGAGTCGTTTATGTGTATTTGTAGACTATAACTTCCAAGGAGTTATGTGATAATTTTTTCATATCTATTATAAATTGAAATTTATATGGATGTCTATATTTAAAATATGTATTTTAAGTGATATTATTATTATTATTTAGTTTTATATAATTATTTTCATTTATTTCAATCAATTGGATGTAAAATGATAACATTACTCAAGCGTACCTGAGGATTACCGTCTCCAGGAAGTGGTGTAATTAATTTTACTTCGTCACAATATATTAATGGTTATGAAATTGTATATAATAAAAAATTAAATTTTATTAAGTTACTAATATTATTTAGATAATAGTACCCTGAATATAGTGAATGAACCAGATACATAAAAACATGCATGTGAAACAAAATAGTTAACACAAAAATATTGATTTTAATGATAAATTTTTAAAAAATGTGCCATTTGAAATTATACTGTTTTGATATCTTTTAATATAATTATAAATTTTATCAGACTATATATTTATAGAACAATAAATTTATTATACTTGATATTTAGAAAACAAGTGATTAATATCAGGTTATTATGTAAGTATTTATGTGGAAATCAAAATTTTAATCTCGATTATGTTTTTTTGAATTTGCTTTGAAGGATTTATATTTATCTAATAAAAACTATATATTCTCTAGTCATAAGATTATTTTTTTGTTTCATATTTTTACTCTCATTCATAAGTCTTTTAATATTATAATTGCGAGCAAAATGTTTTTAAGAAAAAACAATCTTATTTCCAATTTGGTCCATGAATATTTACTTAAATTTCATTATTCTTTAAAATTATTTAATAAATGTTATTTTATATAAATTAATGATTATTAAATTTTATTTTCATTCATATTTTATATTTTTTTGAGTTATGTAATATTTATATTGATAACATTTGACGAATATTTTATTTTTTACAATTTAAGGTAATTATAAAAGGAATATTTTTCCTGACATTTACTACAAGAAAATATTTTTACCACCTTAATAAAAATTATTTTTTTTAACATTTAATTAAAATATTACATGAATATTTTTAAATAAATACACTTTCCCAATTTTATGTATTTTTTTTATAATTTTATCTCCTGAAAAAAATATTTTTATATATTTTTTATAAAAAGGATTAAATATTCTCTTAAACAAAATTTTAAACATTGTAAACATAGTTTTATTTTTTTATGATTCACTTTGGATATGATTTAATTTACCATCCTTGTAATTTCACTGGACGGAATATGATTTTGTGGTGTTTAATTATATATAAAATCCATTTATTTTCTATAGGATGTTGTATAATCATTTATTTTCATGATATTATAGAATTGATATATATATATATATATATCATTATGATATGTGTGGTTTCATTAAACACCTCTAATAAAATTGCTAATGATTGATATTTAATTATATAATATGAAATAATATGGGGAGTTAATTCATTACCTGAAAGAAAGGATGGTAGGTATTGAACCCAATCTATTATAGCAGTATGTCCACTATGAGATGATGGTCCTGAAAGTGGGCCTAAAATAATGAAATTAATTTATAAACTAAGGACTATGTCACAATCCCTATTACCTTTATTTAATCTTATGATATAATCTCATTTATTAATAGTTATTAATGATTGTTTCCCTCTCTTATAACTCATGTAGTATAAAATACAATATATTTATGTCAGGACTCATGGTTAATGATCTCAGACTAATTGGGTAAGAATATAATAATTTATTATCATGATTTTATAAATTTAAGATATTTATATTCAATCATCTATCATCGATTCCCGTCCTCCAATATTACCTTAATATGCATATGATATCACCCATTTTTATGTTTCCATTTTCCTGCGGTTATAGGGAATAGTTTTAAGTTGGATATTCCTAATAAGTGTACTATGTGTGAATAAATTTATAAGTAATTTTAATTATATTATATATATATATGTTGATTATATATCTTTTAATATACACACTAATCTTATATGGTGTTGGGTACTAAATTGTTACATAATTTATTATGTTTTCCTCTAAAAAATGAAATATATATGAACATTTTTCTCATTCAACCTCATATTGTTGTATGGTATAGTTTAGTTATTTTTGATTTTAGGTTATGAATATTTTGAGAAAATAAAATTGGATAGCCCTACATTATATATTTTTTATATAGGGTGAAGCTTAATGTTCAATACGATGACTATAAAGTGTACAAATTTATGATCTATCAGTAATTGTTTTAATGATAGTTTGAATTGTTTTATTGATTATTGAAGCACGGTTTTTACACAATCATTTTTTAGTCAATGTCTGGGAGTATGAGGAATCATGTTAATAATAAATGTGATTTTCCATGAAATCATTTTCTTCTTGTGTAATCAAATGAAATGGAAGAAAGAATGAAAAATATTCTTTCCATTCCCACAAAAATAACCCAATTCATGATACATTCCATGATTCTATGTGAATAAAGAGATACAAACCCACTATTGATTCTTTCATAAAAAAATTATTTATGCATACCTTCTATGTAACGGCCCGACCCCAGTTACCCAGAGTCTGTGTATTATTACATAACATTGGCACGATCACAAAATATAAAGGCTTGAATGATCGGTTAGTTTAGTATCCTTTGAATCACTAGATACATTCATTAGTCTTAAAATACATCATAAAATGAAAACTAAAACAATATCTTGTCTCTATAGAACAAACTCATATCCCCTCATACTATCCCTACAGGTCATTCATAAAATACATCTTCACATCCTGGGAAAACTAAAACATAGAAAGGGGTGAGCTCAGATTCCCAGTAAGGATAACAATATAGTAGAATCTTTCATAAATAAGTATAAACATTTAAGGCAATGTATAACTAAAAAAATCCCTTTAAAACTTGAACTTTATCTTAAAATGTTATAAATAAAATGATATTGTTCCATTTACTTATTCACATTAATATTATACTAGTCGAATAATCAAATGCAATATCAATAACCACTTTAATAATGATGGAATGCATAATGCCAGACTATCATAACCACATACTCAAGGCCTTATGCCAAGACTACAAGTAATATTTTGTCAAGGCCTTGTGATAAGACACTAGTTTGTCTCATGATACCTACTGATGCATCGAGTAGCTATAGCGGGCTCTACCCGTCACTTATTAAGTCTAATGCATTCCTCATATGAACAGGTTTAAACATAACATAAAAATTCGTATTAAAATTAGCATATGAAATGTCAATACATTCTCCATAAAACATGAATGGTATAAAAATAACACAACCACATTAAATAATATCAAAAAACCTTCAATACAATATGGAATTTGTGTATCATAATAAATCAACATCAAATAAGCTTAAAATCCATCAATGGATGTTGACATAGATGAAAAAAAAACTATTTGAGAGAAATATCTCTTTTTTTAAAATAATTTAAAAGTAACATAATTATAAAAGAAAACATTTACATTGAAAATAATCTTATAAACATGTAAGGGAGGCTTTGATTATTTTATAATGGTAGAAAATAGCCTCACCCACCGTATAATTTTAAAAAAGGCATTTTTGCCTTAATATTGTCTAAAAGTTTAAAAGGACCTTGTTCGGAAAACGATAAAAAGATTACTTTATAAACATCCTATAAAAATTAAATCAATTGTATAAATGACATTAACCCATAGTCTATAAATTATTAATAATGTTTTGAAATACATTTTTACGAAACATGGATGTGGATGATAAAGAGGTCTTAGAAGATACATACATAAAAACAACCTCCTATAATAAAGAGATTGTGAAATTAACCCTTACCTTGTAATTTTCCTTGGTTTAGGGAAGGTTAAACTCATGTATAATGGTGAAATAATTTTTATTAAATTAAACAATAATAATATACATTAATATGATATCATATATGATCTTATAACATTCATTTGGTAATAATATCTTATTATTATCGTCGTTCCAGGTGTTAACTTACTCGTTTTCTTTTATATTTTTTGTTACATAAGTCGTGTATGTTGTGGATATGTTGTATTTTATTCATATACATAATTATATGAAGTCCTTAAACATTATTTTTCATCATCAAATGATAATTATACTTGAATGGATACGATGGGGAATAAATCTCATTGCGTTCGTGGAGATGGTAGTCCGTACGTACGCACGAGCGACAATATCATTATTTTGATATTAAAATAACATATAATTGGATGGTATATAATATATAAAAAATAATTAAAATGTTATATTTATAATTTACTTAAATTAAACTACATTATCATACCCATCAAAATAATATTGTTCTGAATAACAATGACACCACAACGTGGACACGGTAAGCCGTACGTACGCACGTATGGTGACATGTCATTCAAAGGATGGATAGAATAGTGAATTTGGTTGTACCATATTTATAATAACATCATAGTATATATAAGATACCAGAGTTATTATTTTAGTAAGTAAATAACAAATAAAGAATAAGTCGAAGAAGAATGTAACTTGAAAGAGGGTGGTGAAAACATTACCTCTTCTTTGGGTTCTTCCTTTTCATTTGATCAAAAGGGCTCCTTAGGATCGATTTATGATAAAAATAATGCCTCTAGGATTAAGTGAGGGAAGTTGAGAGAATATTTGGGCAGGTGTTGGCTGATAAAAAAGGATTTGAATATGTGAATTAGTGAGAAGGGGGAGTTCCCTTTTATAAGAGAGGTGAGGGGAACCTTTGGAAAAGCTAGAAATATTATTTTATAATGAATTCATATTCGGTTTCTAATGGCTGAAATGTAAATTATTTAAAGTTTAAGGTGGGTAAGGGTCGAAATCCTTTCAAACAATAGATTTTAGACTGACTTGGGTCACTATATTAACCATATCATTTATATTTAACTCTTAGATAAATAGTTTGACAATTACTATGTCTCATTGTATTTTTATATTATATTGTTAATAAAATTACTATATACATCCAAGATAAATCCAAGTGGTTCATTAATGATACATCTATCATTATATAAGTACTTTGGACGAACCTTATATTTTTTGGAATAGAATATGAATTAATAATATAATATGCTTTTAAAAAACTCTTTTATGTCAATTTCGACACTGTTTGGTATTTTGTTTTTGCTAAATCCATAACAGCATTATTACTTCGAAACAAATTCATCTAACCAACCCTAATATGTTATATTAACCTATAAAATTATTTTAATTCACTAAAAGTCTCAAATTACATTTATTTTGATATTTATAATATCAATTATTTTAGTATTTCATTAATTTGGTAATTACTACATCAAGATTGTGTCATAAATAATTTAAATTATTTAATGTCTAAAAATTATAAATAAAATATATTTATGTATTAAATATTTTTATCTTTCTAATTAATATTTATAATCGAATTTATCTTATGTATAACCCTATATTAATTTTTTTTAGTTATTTAACTTCGTTTTTATCTCTTTTAACTCTTCTTTGAATTAAGTAATAATAAATGTCTTAATCTACTACAGGTGGACAAAATCGGTTCATATTTTATTCCTAAGGTTGTTTTTTGTTGAATTATACTTAGCCAATATAATTAGGACATGTGTTAGGTTAATAATAATATCATTTTTACCCTTAATTACCCTATTCACTTTTAACCGTGATAAATAAAAGTAAAAAGTTACTATTCACCAAAAATTATTTTTATCTTATTGAACTATGTTTTATTCCATAAAATTAACCGTGTCTCTAGTATTTTTGAAATTCTACTCAAAGAAGCGGTAGATTTATTTTTTATGTGAATTTAAAAAATCTCATAGTAGATGGGTAAAAGATGGTGAAGGTTCAATAAAATTTTTATATATCTATAATTATTATAAACTGAATCCAATGAATTAAATTCAACATATATAGGTATTATGTATCTATTTTTACCTAAAATACATTTAAATAAAAAAAATAATTATTGAAATAAAAATTCGGTTTTAAACTATAATTCATTGTTTTTCACTATTCATCAAAAATTGAATGTTTTTAGAAAAATACCGAAATTTTACCCCAGGATAATTTAAATATTCCAAATCCAAAAATGAAGTCCATTTTAAAATATAAAATTTATATAATTTCAAAAATTGGGTATTACTATTCATAACGGCTATATTGATTCAATGTGGTGTGTTAGAACTCGAAGTTGCGTACAACACACTCTACTGTATTATTCAAAGAAGAGCGTACCATGGATGTTTGGGGTATTACATTATCCCCTCCAAATAATTTCAACCTAGAAATTTCATGAATATTAATACATAAAAATACATGGGTGGTTCTTCATCATAAGTTCCTCGGGTTCCCACGTTTCCTCTTCCATCTTATGGTTTCTCCATAGAACTTTTACCAGACGAGTCATCCGGTTTCTCAACACTTGTTCTTTGGTATCAAGAATCGTGTTCGGCTCTTCACAATAAGATAGATTGGGTTCGTGTTCTACTTCCTCAAAGGTGAGTACATGCATTGGGTCAGGCATGTATTTTCTCAATAGTGATACATGAAACACATCGTGATCTTGGGAGAGATTTGGCGACATTGCCAAAAGGTAAGCTATAACCCCAATTCGTTCTAGAATTTTGAAAGGTCCGATGTACCTGGGACTCATCGTACCTTTCTTACCGAAACATTTAACTACATTACATGGAGGTACCTTTACGAAAAAATGATCTCCTATATGAAATTCCAAATCCTTCTTTCAGTTATCAGTATAGCTCTTGTGCCTATTTTGAGATTCTTTGATGTGGTTCTGGGCTACCTTTACCTTTTCCCTCGTTTCCTCCACCAGTTTTGGGCCTACAAGTTTTCATTCACCAATGTCATCCCAACAAGTTGGTTTGCGACATCTCTTTCCATATAACGCTTCATATAGTGCCATCTGAATAATTGAATGGAAGCTATTGTTATATTAAAATTCCACCAGAGGTAAATATTGATCCCACATACCCTGAATGTCAAGTGATCATGATCTCAACATGTATTCTATGGTTTTAATAGTCAGTTCTGATTGTCCATTTGTTTGAGGGTGGTATTCAGTTCTCAGATGAAGTTCAGTATCCAAGGCCTTCTGAAGACTCTTCCAGAATCTATAAGTAAAATAGGGATCACGATCAGAAAAAATCAATAGGGGTACTCCATGAAGTCTCACAACTTCATTAATTTTTATTCTTGATAGACGTTCAAGTGGTAGATCTTCTCTTATAGAAAAAAAATGTGATGACTTGGTAAGATGATCAACAATGACCCATATTGCATTATTCTTTCTATTAGTCTTTGGTAGTCCCATGATATAGAACATCGTAATATTATCCCATCTCCACTCAGGTATGGGATGAGGTTTCATGACTCCTCCAGGCTGTTTCCTTCCTGCTCTCACTTGTTGAAAAACCATACATCTTGACACAAAATCAGCAATCTCCCTCTTCATGTTGTCCCACCAAAAATGTTCCTTCAAATCTTTATACATTTTGGTGCTCCTATGGTGTATAGAGAAATTTTAACTGTGAGCATCATCTTACAATTCCCTTTTTAAATAAGGTATATCGTGAACACAAAGTTTCTTCCCAAATTTCATCATTCCATCTTCATACACAAAGTCACTCAATCTCCCATCATTCAAAGATTTAATCTTTTTTTTAAACTCTTCATCATTGTTTTGAGAACTCTTTATCCTTTCTAGTAAAGATGGTTTTCCAACCATTTGAAAAAGTATTGGGGTTTTACCTTCCATGGTAATTCCCATATCCATCTTTACTAGATCCATGTATATAGGATCCTTTTCAACTCTCATATTATTCAAAACTCCATGATCATTTCTACTAAAAGCATATTCCAACTTATTTTCCTTCCCAAGGTGGTATTGTATCATGCAATTATAGTCCTTGAGTAGTTGAAGCCATCTCCTTTGAATCAGGTTGAGTAATTTTTGTAAGAAAATATACTTAAAACTCTTGTGATCGGTATATAACTTACATTTTTCACCATAGAGATAATGTATCCATATCTTCAAAGAAAATGTCACAGCTTCTAACTCGATATCATGAGTAGGATAGTTTTTCTTAGAATTTTTAGCTATAGTGATGCATAAGCAATAACTATATCTTTCTGCAAATTGAAACAACCAAGTCCTTTCATTGATGCATCATGATAAATAACGAACCCATCATTCCCCAATGGTAGAGTCAATATAGAAGCTTTGACTAATCTTTTCTTCAGTTTTTCGAAAAATTATTCACACTCTTTTTTCCAAACAAATTTAACCCCATTATGTGTGAGCTTTGTTAATGGGTTACCCAATCGGGCAAAATTCTGGACGAAACACCAATAATAACCTATTAAACCAATAAAACTGCGTACCTCGGTTATACTCGTTGGTTCGAGGTATTCTTGGATTGCCTTGGTCTTAGAATGATCAACATAGATTCTATCCTTAGAGACAATATGGCCAAGAAAATAGATCTCGTGAAGCCTGAATTCGAACTTGCTAAACATCCTATATAATTGATGTCTTCTAAGTGTCTTCAGGATAATGCGGAATTGAATTTCATGATATTCATAGATTTTGGAGTATACCAAGATATCATCCATAAATACCACCTCAAAATCATCGATATGTTCCTTGAAAACTCTATTCATTAGATCCATGAAGACAGATGGTGAATCAGTCAATCCAAAAGGCATTACTGTAAACTCATAATGCCCGTACGTG
Source organism: Viscum album (assembly GCA_963277665.1). Classification (NCBI taxonomy): domain Eukaryota; kingdom Viridiplantae; phylum Streptophyta; class Magnoliopsida; order Santalales; family Viscaceae; genus Viscum; species Viscum album. The sequence goes on along the minus strand of OY728126.1, from coordinate 1,807,026,213 downwards.
GTTCGAAATGTTGTCTTCATAATTTCTTCAATCATCACACAAAATTGATGGTATCGAAATAAAATGAAAATATTTGAAAAATATTGAGCTCTATGAATTTGTTCTAATAAATCATCAATGTGAGGTAGTGGATACTTGTTCTTTATTGTTGTATCATTGATCTCCATGTAGTCGATACATAACCTTATAGATCCATCTTTAATCTTAACAAAAAGGACAGGGGATCCCCATGGAGAAACACTTGGATGAATAAATCCCTTATTACTCAATTCCTCTAGTTATTTCTTTTGTTCAACTAATTCCAAAGTGGCCATTCTATAAGGGGTCTTCGATATAATCCTTGAACCAGGAATTAAATCAATGGAAAACTCAATTTCTCGTTCTAGAAGATGTCCAGGTAAATATTCTGGAAACACACCTACATATTCTTTCACAATAGGTACATAATCTATTTTAACACTCCTTTCCTCACCCACAATTATTTCATTCACTTCCTCTCTAATAATTGAATTATGTTGAGCTACTGGGGTGGATCTACATAAGAATTAGGTGGTGACGATTCTTCTCTAAAGATAATGTGTTCCTTATCATCATCATCAAAAATCGTAGCATCCTTCTTCTTACAATAAATCATCGCATCATGGTCTGAAATCCAATCCATACTAAGGATTATACAAAATTCAATAATTTTTATGACGATGAGATCGGAAGATAAAGAACATTTGTGTGCTTTAATGGGGACTGATTCACAAAACATTGTTGCAATGATAATTTCCTTAGGATTTTTGACTGACAACTCCATTGTTAAATAAAATTGGAAATATCTAATTTTCATTGCAAACTAGGATGATATGAAACAATTTAATGATCCAAAATCAAATAAAGCATTGACTGAACTTGAGGAAACCATTAAATTACATGCCACCACATATTTTGGAGATTCAACCTCAGTAGTAGTGATTACATAAGCTTGGCCTTGATCCCTTGGGATTTTATGAGGTAAGTTTCCCTAACGCTTAGGACATTCATTTTCATAATGACCCATATCCCTGAAATTGTAGCATTGAACATCGATAGCTTCCTTCTTACCCTTGCAATCATGAGCTTGGTGGCCTTTTTCACCACACTTGTAACAGACTCTCACTCCCTTCAATCAATTATCGGGGTGTTTCTTCCCACATTTACTGCAGGATGGATATTCAACTTTTCCCTTCTTCCCCTTATTTCCATTTCCAGAGTGATCAGTAGATCTCTTCTTCTCTTTCTTTGTTTTAAAGTCATAAGACATAGAATTCTTTTTCTCTCCTGATAGCACATGAGACAATATCTTCATACGACGAGAAGGATTTTGAGACTAATGATCGATGAAGAAATGGTATTAACCCATAAAAGAAATGATCAATATTACTCCTTGGGTTACTTATATAATTTTCTACATGCCTCACTAACCTTGTAAAGTTAGCCTCATACTTTGTGACATTATCATCCTTCATTTGTCTCAGACTCAGAAATTGCCTTTCCATATCTGCTCGATGGTCACGAGTAATGTATTTTTCTAATAAAATATATTTAAACTCCCTCCATTACATATTTTATAAATCCTCATCATCCTTTTTATTTTGAATGAATGAACTCCATTGATCAGCATCTCCAGTAAGGCGGTAAACTACCATGACAAATTTTTCCCTTTCATTACTCCCCAAAGCGTGGAATATTTTCTCTATGGAATTTATCCATTTCTCATCCACTAATGGATTTTTAATCCCATTGAATTACAGTGGTTGTTGCCTCATGAAGTGATATAACATTGATCCTCCATGCTGCGGATCAGGGTGCTCCATACAGGTAAGGATATTATCCATAACCTAAGTGAGATGTCCCAGTATGGTGATAAGCTGATCAGCACCAGTTGTATCACCAACTCCACAATAATTATCTTGAGTAGGAGGGAAAACCTGACATGGATTGCGTGCATTGGTATGGTTTCCATTCCATCCACTATGTTTCATTTCTAAACAATGTCATAATCTATATTAGTTTATGAATCAAAATAAATAGTTCCAAACATGTAAAACACTTAACATGAATAGAACAATTTATGGATATAATCCATAATCATAAAAAAGTTTTCATTGAAGAAGTATATAATAATAAACCCTTCATAATGGTTTTTAAAGAAAATGAGAGTTATCCTAAACATATCCCCCTGGAGTGTCGTAACCAAGAGTGAGCAAGGCCCATTGTCATGCACCAGTTCTCGTTCGAGTCTAGCGCAAAGCGGGGTTTTTGAGTTTTACCCCTAAGTACATCTGTGCCAAAGCTGCCTCTACCTACTAATATCCAGACAGGGATGTATTTCTCATAAAACAGACAAAATATCTATAATTCCAAAATTAGTGGAAGTTCTTCTATACTAATTCTCAAATTCTATCTTAGGTCTATGTGCTCTAATCAGAGTTTATCTAAATCTAGCTTCCATGGTTTGTACTAAACTTCCTCTGATACCAACTGTAACACCCCAACCCAAGTTACCCAGAGTCTGTGCATTATTACATAACATTGGAATGATCACAAAAGATATAGTCTTTAAATACCGATTAGTTTAGTAGCCTTGGAATCACTAGATACATTCATAAGTCCTACATTACATCATAAACTGAAAACTAAAACAACATCTTGTCTCCATAGACTGCACACATATCCCCTTATACTATCCCTTTAGGACATTCATAAAATACTTCTTCACATCCTAGGAAAAATAAAATATAGAAATGGGTGAGCTCAGATTCCCAGTAAGGATAACAATATACCAGAAACATTCATAAATAAGCATAAACATTTAAGGCAATTTATAACTAAAACAAAAGCCTTTTAAACTTGAACTTCAGCATAATAAGACATAAATGAAATGAAATAATTCCATTTACATATTGAGATGGATATTTTACTAGTCTAATAATAACATGCAATATCAATAAAAACTTTCATAATGATGGAATGCATAATGCCAGAGTATCATAACCACATATTCAAGGCCTTATGCCAAGACTGCAAATATGATTTTGTCAAGGCCTTATGCCAAGACACAATTTTGTCTCATGAGACCTACCGATGCATCGAGGAGCTATAGAGGGCTCCACCCATAACTTATTAATTACCATGCATTACTCATATGAACAAGTTTAAAAATAATAAAAACATTCGTATTAAAACAAGAATACAAAATGTCAATACTTTCTCCATAAACCATGAATGGTATAAAAATAACTCATCCACAGTCAAACATATCACAAAACCTTCAATAAAAAATGTAAGTTTTTTATCATAATTAATCAACTTCAAATAAGTTTAAAATCCATCAAAGGATGTTGACATAGATGAAAACAAAACTATTTGAGAGAAAAATCTCTTTTTCTGAAATAATTTAAAAATCACATAATTATAAAAGAAAACAATTACTTAGATAATTTTATTATAAGATTTTAAGGGATGCTTTGACTATTTTATAACAGTGGAAAATAGGTGCACCCACCGTATAAGTTAAAAAAATACATTCTTCCCTTAATTCTTTCGAAAAGGTTAAAATGACCGTATTTGGAAAATGACATAACGATTATTTTATTAAAATAATATAAAAATTAAAACAAGGGTATAAATTTCATTAACCCATAGTCTAGAAAATAGTAAGAATGTTTTGAAATACATTTTCCAGAAACATGGATGAGGGTGATAAAGAGTTCCCAGTAGATACTTATGTAAAAACAACCTCGGATAATAAAGAGATTGTGAAATTAACCCTTACCGTGTAATTTTCCTTGGTTGAGGGTAGGTTATCCTCCTGTATAATGGTGAAATAATTTTAATTAAATTATACAAGAATATTATACATTAATATGATATCATATATGATCTTTTAACATTGCATTGTTAATTATATCTTAGTATTATTGTCATTTCGGGTGTTAACTTACTTGTTTTATTTTAAATGTTTTGTTAAATAAGTCTTGTTTGTCAGGGATAGGTTGTATCATATTCATATAAATAATGATATAAAGTCCATAAACATTATTTTTAATCATAAAATGAGAATTATACTTGAATGGATACGATGGGGAATGAATCTCATCGCGTTCGTGGATACCATAGTCCGTACGTACTCACGAGAAAAAATATCATTCTTTTGATATTAAAATAATATATAATTTGGATGTTATATCATATATACATAATCATTATAATGTTATATTTAATATTTAATTCAATTACACATCATTTTCATACCCATCAAAATAATAATGTTTTGAATAACAATTACACCACGACGTGGAGACGGTAAGTCGTACGTACGCACGTATGGTGACATGTCATTCAAAGGATTGATAAAATTCTTAATATGGTTATACCATAATTATTATAACATAAAAATATATATAAGATACTTTATTTATTATTTAATAATGGAAATAACAAATAAAGAAGAAGTTGAAGAAGAAAGGAACTTGAAAGAGGGTGGTGAAAACATTACCTCTTTTCGGGTTCCCCCTTTTGATTTGATCAAAAGGGCTCCATAGGTTGGATTTATGATCAAACTAAGGCCTATAGGATGAAGTGAGAGGAAGTTGAGAGAATATTTGGGCATGGGTTGGATGATAAAAAAGGCTTTGATGTTTTTAATTATAGGGAAGGGGGAGTTCCCTTTTATAAGAGGGGTGAGGGGCACCTTTAGAAATTCTAGAAATATTATTTTATAATGAATTCATATTCGGTTTATAATGGATCCAAAGTGGATTATTTAAATTTTAAGGTTGGTATGGGTTGAAATAATTTCAACCAATAGATTTCAGACAGGTTTGGGTCACTATATTAACCTTATCATTAATATATAACTCTTAGTTAAATTGTTTGACATTTACTATGTCTCTTTGTATTTTTATATTATATGGTTAATAAACATACTATATACATCTATGCGAACCCCAAGTGGTTTCTTAATGATAACAATATCCTTATATAAGTCCTTTGGCCGAACCTTTCATTTTTAGGAATAGAATATGAATTAATAATATAATATTAGTTTTAAAAACTCTTTTATGTCAATTTTGACACTATTTGATATTTTGTTTTTGCTAAATCTATAGAAGAATTATTACTTAGAAAAAAAAAATATAACCAACCCTAATATGTTATATTAACATATAAAATTATTATAATTCATAAAAAGTTTCAAATTACATTTATTTTTAAATTTATAATATTAATTATTTTAATATTTCATTAATTGGGTAATTACTGTATCACAATTGTGTCATTATTAAGTTAACATATAAAATGTCTAAAAATTATAAATAAAATATAATTATGTCGGAAATTTTTTAAATTTCTAATTAATATTTATAATATAATTTATCTTATGTATATCCTGAAATGAAAAATGTTTTAGTTATTTAACTTTGATTTTATCTCTTTTAACTATTCATTGAACTAAATAATAATAAATGTCCTAATCTAATCCAAGTGAACCAAAGAGGTTCTTATTTTATTCCTAAGGTTGTTTTCGGTCGAATTATATTTATCCAATAGAATTAAGACATGTGTTTGGGTAATAATAATATCATTATTAACCTTAATTACCTTATTTACTTTTAACCTTGGTAAATAAAAGTAAAAAGCTAATATTCACCACAAATTATTTTTATCTTATTGAACTAAATTTTACTCATTGATATTAACCATGATTCTCAGATTTTTTAAATTCCACTCAATGAAGTGGTAAAATTAATTTTTATTTAAATTTCCAAATTCTCTGGGAAGATGGGTAAAAGACGGTGAAAGTTCAATAAACATTTCATATATCTAAATGTATTATAAACTGACTCCAATGAATTAAATTGAACTTATATAGGTATTATATATCTATTTTGACCTAAAATAAATTTAAATAAAATAAATAATTATTTAAATAAAAATTTGGTTTTAAACTATAACTTAGTGTTTTTCACTATTCATAAAAAATTGAATGTTTTCAGAAAAATACCAAAATTTCACCCTAGGCTTATTTCAATATTTCGGATCCAAAAATGAAGTCCATTTTAGAAGATAAAATTTATATAATTTCAAAAATTGGGTATTAGTATTCATAATGGCTAGTTTTATTGGTTGTGGTGTGTTAGAACTCGATGTTGCGTACAATACGCGCTAATGTATTATTTGAAGAGAAGAATACCAAGGAAGCTTGGGGTGTTATATTCTAGTCCAATATATTTCAACAAATAGATCAATACCTTTGAAAATTTATTTTTCATTCTCCAATGAATGGTGCATGAAAATTTATTCCTAGTTTTATATGATTTATAACTTGAATAAAATCTATGGTGGAAAATTATAAAGAATATTAGAAAATAGAAATTATTTAACCTAATGTAATGATAAGAGTATAAGAGGGTATATTTTAGTAATACTCTCCCATAACAATTCAAATGAAAATAATAATGGGATTCCATGAGAATATGATGTTTTATGATTAATTTATTATTTTATATGATGAAAATTTTAGAATACATGTGAGGTATTATTTTTAATTAATAATTATGCCTAAAATTAATCATGATTAGTTCTAAAATAACATAAAAATTAATCTAAAAAGAATGATTTCTGATGTAAATAAATATATTAGAATAAATTATTTGATGTAATCTCAATGTAGATTCGAGGAGTGATGATTCTTATATTTCACAAGGTAATAATATGAAGAGGATGAACTATATTTAATGAAATTATAATAATAAAACATGAATTGGAAAGAAAATGAATCATTATTTAAACGTAATATATGGAAAGGATATTGGGGGACATTGCCTCTAAATGATTGGTAAATGATTCATGTTTTTGTAAAATAGGTCCATCAAGTAATTGATCATCTATGAAATTTTATGAGGTAATAAAGTGAAATTAATTTTAATAGATCCCAATTGAATACCCCACCTACACCACAATGGTACAATATTAAAGAATATGAAAATTAGTCCAACCATAAAAATATTAAGGTTTAATAATGATAATCAACATCAACAACCTCTTAAGACATGTGATTAATGGGATGTACATAAAATCACACCCTCTGTTGTGGTTCAAGATAATTATGTTTTAGAAGGTAAAATAGTCATCAACGCTAGAATTTTAGATATATTATATTATTGTTTTTCAATATAATATTTTATAACTGAAATTTTTTCAATTTTTAACATATAACCACAACATCTATTACACGATTCACTATTTGGTGAAAAGTCAAAATTGAAGAATGATTATATATAATGTCTATTACGCATCACATAGAATATTTTTATTGGAATGTGCTTCCTATATATGAGGAGATTATATCTCAAATTAAATTCCATTTGATTTTGGACATGGATTCAATTTCATTATACAAATACAAGATCAATTTCCATGGAAGGGGATTCACATCTTATATACTAAATTAACTGAAAAATAAATTTTTATTCATGTATGAAGATGAATTTCATAGATAAAATACATTATTTCAAATAGTATTATTAAATTTAAATTACAATTATCAATATTTAATTATAAAATAGAACCTCACCATAGAAGACATTCCAATTATGCCCGAATATGAAGATGTATTTTATAATGTGTTTCTTAGTATTCATATAAATTTCGATATTATGTTTTCAATAGAAATCATATTGTATTCTATGATTATTTAAATGAATCCTTATATAACGGATCAGATTTAGTCAAAGGAAATGAATAGTAAACATAAAGAGAATATTGATAAGGGATTCATTCAGCCATGTATGTCACCCTGAGGTTCACCTATTCATTTTTTAAATAAAACTGATGGGTCAATGAATATTTTCATAGATTATAGAGAACATAAAATGTAATTATCAGAACAATAATCATTAACAAGAATTTGATGATTTTTTTGTCATCTTCATTGAGAAAAATAAATTTCATTGAATAACCACTCTTATGGTTATCATCAGTTGAACGCAGAGCAACGAACACAACGACAAGATGTTTGAGGGCCTCGTAACGACGGTGGAATTATGATGTCCTACGGAATCAACTGTCGGCGCACCATGCTGATCCAGGCTGGAGGTGGCTAAAGGAGACCTGTGACAACCATCCGCTGGCAGTGGAAGGTGGTGCACCGTCGCGGACCATGGTGTCCAGAGGCAGCCAGCCCAAGCTGGCCGTGCGGGAGATGGGCAGTGCCCGCAAGTGTCGTCAGTGGCAGCAGTCGCGGCCAGCTGGCAGTGGTAGGATGGGCCGACACAGACATCATGTCGCACTGCATCATGCATGAGTAAACGACCCAGCATCTTCAGGGCCAGCTGGGTGAAGTGGTCAGAATTATGGTGGACCGGGCCTGACCCGCGACCCAGTCGGCCAGACCCGTGACCCAGTGGGTCGAGCTCGACTCGCGGGCCAGCGCGGGTGGGCCGAGCCCCACCCGGCGGGCCGTCCCAACATCGATGGGACGGAAGCAGTGAACTTGGCAGGACCTGGGTGGGGTCATATAGCCCCATGACCCATTGTGTCAAGACTGCTTGACCGAGTCGGACCGGGCCCAGACCCAACATGCCCCCGAATAAATGAACACCCGTTTGTTCTGAAATGGGTGTTTGTTTGACATGCTATCAGAGGTGTTGGGACCCCTTTTAGGAGGAGTACCCTTAGGAATATTCCGGTGGGCCGGACCAAGCTGGGCCGGACCGATGTGTAATCACCCCCATTTTATAGAAAGGGGTGCAACGAACAGACCAATCATCCGATCGACACACAGTCTATGGCATAAGGAATATTGGGAAAAGACGTTCCTTTGGAGATACATTAAGTGAGTTTTGATGGATCTTGACATGAAACTTGGGATGGATCAAACAAGAATCCAACATGGAACTTTTTACAAAAGTGCCCAAATCTAACAGATCGGGTGTCTGATCGACACACTTTCAGTCACATTGGGACCCCTATGATGAGGTAGTAACTTGGGTATACATTTTTTTGGGGCTTTATACTAGTTGGAATATGACTGATGGCTTGAGGAGTAGTGTCTTCTAGAGATCAGGCATTATTCGTGTGAGAATCCACTGGCATTCTATGACATGTAGGTGAAGTGTAACCTACGCAGGTCAGCATCAGAAACATCCGGGTGGGATGATCTAGCTGTACGACTAATTATCCCTACCTCATAGCAGTGACCAATGCAGGTCAAAACCAATGAACAATTCAAGTCTGCACTAGCAAGCAGTATGTGTCAACACCAGCGGCCCATACGGTTAAACACCAACGACTGATACGGGTCAGCACGAACGACCAATACTGGTCAGCATCAAGCGACCAATACATGTCAATATATAGGGACATATACAGGTCACCATTAGAGTTACAATGGATATGATAATATAGCTTTAATACTCGTTTTCCCTATTCTTGTAACCTTGATGTTATACCGTTAGAGTGATCGGTCCATTTTTCTTTGTGCTTCATTATTTTTATCATGATTGATATATTATCTTTGTTTTATTTCTTGTTAAGGTTTCTATTGTGTATTTCTGGGATACCTTTAGGGGTATTGGATTACCTACTGGGTATTGTTATACTCAAACCTGCACGGGATTTACCTACACTTTGTTGTGTCTGGTGCAGACTACTGATGCCTCAAGGTAGACTATAGAGGATCGGGACTTGGTGGACCATTGTGTGGCGGGGGCAGTCGAGATCCTCTTCTTCATATTCAGACATAGAGTTACTACCCTCAAGGGAGATCTTCAGGGCATATGTGAAAACTATTTACAATCTTTTTAGTTTATAGGAATTGTATTCTGGCCCACTATATTCAGTTTACAGTTGTACTTGTGGTTATAATTTACTCTTGTGGTTATACTTTACCTTTGTTGGCTTTTTACTTATGTTTCCATTTTTATGTGTTTATAGATTGCAAAGAAAATGCCTTCCTTGTTCAAGAAAATCCTTCTGATGCTAGTCTCCTACTCTTGGCCTATTGATGGTGAGATTGGGGTAGTGACATCCAGGACCCAGGGGACGAGTCGTGACAATGTGGTATTATAGGGAAGTTGGTTATACAAGAAGAACTAAGAATCTAATTTTAACGAAGAAATTTTATAAATTGTATTTATTTCTGTTTTTAGTACATTGAGTCTTGTGATGGAGTGACGACCAATGTATCCATACACTAGGACCCTGAATTTTGTTTTCCTACTCGGTACATGAAAACATTGGTTCCTGGTGTTATGAAAATTTTTCTTGATATTTCTAGAGTCAGGTCACCAGGTATATGTAATTGATCATAGTTCATATGTTTCTTACAGGATGCATCCACGAAGAAAACCAGTGAGGATTTTGGTTAGAGATTAGGATAGTGGTTCACCGAGTGATTTGGCATCGGTATGGGGTCCAATCACAGGGATGGCAGCTTCGGGTGGTGTACCAGCCACACCACCACCCGTTGAGCATCCTATGCTACCAGTGGACCATGCATGCTGGTTGAGTTCCTTGCATAAGTTCAAGGGAAAGAGGCATCAAAAGTTTTTATGAGAGATGGAATCCCAGGTTGTAGAGGACATATTTGAGGCGGTTTCGCGTGTCTTTCACTTAGTAGAGACACCCTCTGAGTAGATGGCAATCATGGCCACTAGCCTTCTTCAGGGATCAGAAGGACGATGGTGGAGGTTGACGCTCCAAGTGCATGAGGAGATGACCCCCACCTGGCCGGACATTGATAGCATTTTCAAGGCAGAGTTCAATCCAGAAACACTATGCTTTGTATGTATTGCGGAGTAGCTGCATCTACGTTAGAGTATTCAGACCATGGGTTAGTACTAGACGAGATTTACTGAGATCTCCTGATTCTCCAATGACATGTTATAAAACCCTTACTTCAGGGCCCATACCCTTGAGTAGGGGCTCCAACAATAGATTGGAGCTGCCATAGATTCTCTCACCATCTTGAAGTAGGTTGGGGTGCTTGAGCGATCTTTTATGATGGATATCTTCCATACTAAGTAAGAACTGAAAGTGAGATCCCCTACCGAATGACAGGTAGCATATTCATATGCAGCTGGAAGTAGATAGACGACCTAGAAACCCAAGTGGGATTGAACTTCTGGAGGGTTACCTAAGGACATAGGGTCAGATGTGCGCGGCTCTGAAGGCAGAGGGAGCCACAAGCGAGGCATGATCTATTTTTCATATAGGTGACAGGGTCACAAAGTCTTGACTATCCGACTACCCATGCTGATGGTCAGAAGACCATGGAGGGGCCACTGAGGCAGCGGTAGTGGTAAGAGAATGAGTGTTTACTAGGTAGCAGACGAGGCAGGGGGTAAGTATGTGAAGCGGGAGGTGGTCGGGGTCACTAGGCACTACCACCACCACCCCCAGGTGGTCCACCATGAGCTCAGGGAGAAGTTGGATGGGGATAGGACCAACTACAGGTAGTAGAGGCTCACAATGATGACATATCTATGATGATACGAGGCATGATCTGTATTTTCTCTTCATTAGCAGTAATGGTTATCGACATTGGTGAAGGAATATCACTGCTTTTCATGGAATCAGTTGGGGACTCTAAGATTCTGACCAAGATTTTAGCTTGACCTTTTCATTTGGATACTCTTACAGGAGGAGATTTAGTGGTCACACACTCGTGCAAATAGTGTGATCTTACTCTCAGAAGATATAGTTTCAGAAGGGATCTTCTAGTATTAGCATTGAAGCCATATGACTTCAATATAGGAATGGATTGGCTATCCATAGTTCATGCACAAATTGACTGCTTGAGGCATACAGTGTGATGTACACGTAGAGCTGGAGGTCGGTTTTCCTTTTGTTTTTGATAAGGAAAATAGAGCAGCACGGGTAGGCTTATGCCCTAGAAGGTGCTGGAGATTACATATCAGCTGTCTTGAATGACCTTCGACACGATGAATGTGGCAATTCCACAGTTCCCAAAGGTGTTGAATGATTATAATGACTTCTTTCTAGAAGATTTCCATGGACTACCTCCTCACAGAGTGGTAGACTTCAACATTTAATTGTACCCAGAATCAACATCAATATCAACACTAGCATATCAGATGGCCTCTACCGAGATCCGTGAGCCAGGGGTACAATTGGAGGAATTATAGAGGAAGGGATTCGTAAGGCCCAATGTTTCTCCATTAGCATCCCTGACATTGTTTTCTAAGAAGGCAGACTGAAGTTTGAGGCTATCCATGGACTTTGGGCTCCTAAACCAAGTGACCATGGAGAACAAGTATCCTATGATGATGATAAATGATCTATCTGAATAGCTGAAGAGAGCGAGTTGGTTTTCAATGATAGACATCAGATCATGTTATCACCAGCTCAGGGTACAAGAAGGGGACATACAGAAGACAGCCTTCAGATGTCGGTTTGGCCATTCTGTGTTCTTGGTGATACCTCTCAGCATGAAAAATGGTCAAATAGTGTTCTTGGGGCTCATGAATATAATACTTTAGCCATACCTTGATCACTTTGTGGTGGTCTTCATCGACAACATCTTGGTGTACTCAGTGTCCAAGGAAGATCATGTTGTACACTTTAGGATAAACTGGACATCCTCCAGGAGCACCATTTATATGGGAAGATCTCAATGTCTTAGTTCTGGAGACAGAATGTCCACTTCTGGGATCTGCCATCTCAAAGTCAGGAGTTTCAGTGGATCCAACAAAGATTGATGCAATTCGTGCTTGGGAGCCACCCAGGAGTGTTAATAATGTGCAGAGCTTCCATGGGTTAACAGGCTACTATCAGAGGTGTGTAACTGATTTCTCCATAGTAGCAACACATTTGACTGCCTTTAAGAAGAAGGGAAAACCCTTCCTATGGTCAGAGACATGCTAGTAGAGATTTTAACATCTAAGGCAGAGCTTGACCAGCTCCCATCATGAAGTTGGCGAAGGAGGGAACTAACTTTGTGGTTAAATGTGATCAATCAGTGACTGGACTTGGATGTGTCCTTATGTAGGATGATGCATCAATATCTTATAACTCACGATAGGTTAGGCCTCATGAGTAGAATTATGTGACTCACGACTTGGAGTTGGCCATAGTAGTCTTCACACTAATGATGTGGAGACCATACTTGGTTAGAGAGTGGTTCATTGTTTGCTCAGACCACAATAGTCATAGATATATCTTCACGCAGAAAGGTCTAAATATGATAGAATGACGTTAGATAGAGTTTATCCATGACTATGAATTTGAGATATTATATACTCCTGGGATGGGGAATGTAGTGGAAGATGCACTTAGTAGGAGATCGCATTTGCAGCTGCTGAACGAGGCATAAGAGCAGTTAGCCTTGCTTTAGATATCCTATCTGGATAGAGATGAGATAGTCTACCTCCATTCGATGGTAGTTTTACCTCCACCCATTCTATGGGTTAGCGAGACAAAACTTGGAGACTATAGTTGCGAGACTACATGTGCACAAATATCCCATGCCATGCACCATTTGAATAATCTGAAGGCAGGGATCACACTATCCGTTTCAAAGGGCGTATAGTTGTACAAGTAGCTCTATCATAGGAGGTGCAGAGGGAGTTCCATACACCCCCATAAGCAGTACATCCAGTCGTGATGAATATGTATTAGAACCTCTAGCATCAGTACTGGTGGCCAAGGATGAAGAAAGTTATGGAAGAGTTTGTTTCTAGATGCATCAATTTCCAGCAAGTGAAGTCCTTGCACTAGGTACCAATAGTCTTGACCCAACCCCTTGAGATACCAGAGTTGAAGTGGGACGATATATTGATGGACTTCATGACAGGGATACCATGTTTTTCTAGAGGGAATGATACCTTCTGGGTGATCATTGACCGAATCACCATGTCGGCCCACATCCTTACTATTCGAGATAAGGGTTTAGTAGAGGGTTGGGGCATCTTTATGTTCAGGAGATCATGCGACTTCACAGTGTGCCTTCGACGATAGTCTCAGACGGGGATGCATGCATCACATCACAGTTGTGGAAAGGATTTCAGGAGGATTTCAGGACTTGGCTTCACTTGAGCATAGATTTTCACCTACAGACCGATGGTCAATCTGAGCGGACCATCTAGAGCACGGATAGAATGATTTGAGAATGTTTCCTAGATTTTTGTTGTATTGGGGAGGACCACCTACTCTGGGTGGAGTTTTCTTAAAAAAATAGCTATCAAACAACCATTGTTATGGACCCTTTTGTGGCGTTGTATGGACGACTATGAATATTGCTTTTATGATGGATGGATCTAGGAGGGCCAACACTCATGGGCCTAGAGATGCAACATGATACCACTGAGATGGTTCAGGAAATCCTAGAGCAGTTAAATACTACGTAGAGCCAATAAAAGTCCAATGTTGATATGTGATGGAGACAACTATAGTTCCAAGTGGGGAACTACGTATTTTTGTGAGTCTCCCATCGATGGGGACTACATAGATTTGGTTGAGGAGACAAACTGTCACCGATGTTTATCGGACCATTCGTGATATTTTAGAGGATTTCTGAGGTGGCGTACCACTTTTCACATCAACTACAGTTGGAAAGGGTGCACAACTTCTTCTACGTATCCCGGCTAAGGAGATACATGCATGACCCATATCACATCATTGACCATGGAGAGGTGGAGATTGATTATGGGGCTATATTTGCGCAGTACCACATGGAGATAGAGGATTTAAAGGATTGGATCCTTTGTGGGATGTTGATACCTCTAGTGCATGTTTTGTGGTAGCAAGGGTATCTCTAAGAGAGTACATGGGAGAGAAAGGCTCATATGTGTGCCCAGTACACCTCTTGGTTTCTAAAGCCATGTTTGGATTTTTGGGACGTAAATCCCCAAGGTGGGTAGAATGTAGAGATCCAAAAAATTCCATGTCATTTTTTAAAATTATTTTGGATTTTTACGAGTGTGGGAAAACTGATAGTGCATGATTCTGATGCCTCATGTGCCCAAAATGAATATTTTTGAAATTTATTTATGTTATATTCAGCAAACATGCTTTTGGTGTTTTATATATTTTGAAAAAGTGCTTACATTAAAAATATATGGGCGTAGTTGAATCCAAAACATCAGGATTCACCTAGAAATGGCATAACTTCATCTAGTGAGGATCGATAAGAAAAGATAATTTTTAGAAACTTTGAGAAAATTAAAAATAATAATAAAAAGAATTAGTTTATTCTATTCACTTCATTGGGTGGCGGATGGCGATGCAGCGGGGCAGCGACAATGCGATGATGGGGCATATTAATGAAACTCCTAGATGACCCACATTCCGCTATGAAATAGTGAGTTTAATAGTGTGAATATTTGATGTTGTTTCATAAATGAAACAACGTAATGACACAACATTACATCATTATAGAAACATTTTAGCATGGTTCTATAAATAGTTCTTCGTGTTAGAAAAAATAAAAAGGAAGGATTTGGAGGATCCTAGAACGAATATTTGATGAACTTCCACCCCTAACAAAGAAATAAAAATGATGAATAACATCATTCGAAGGTTAGAACTGGGAAGCATCGTTGAGGTTGTAAACCCTTGAGGATGAATGTGTAGGAAAAAAATCATAAAAGGTAGGGGTTTATGTTCTTTTATGTTCTCAATCTTCTTGTTCTTGAAAAATTTAATAAACACGGACCAACCAACTAACAGGTTGATCCACGTCTCGTCAAATAATGATCATGGTTGTTAAGGAATTGTAAACTTGGGGATTATTCTTCCTTTTGTTGTTATTAATTTTTCCTCATTTTTAAAATGATAATTCAGAGGGCACATGCTGAAACGAACAAGGTGTAGACCCTTATCTAAACATGTCCTTGGTGTGTTCATCATGGCAGATCAACGAATGCGGTGACAAGACATTTGAGGGTAGCAAAACAATGGTGGCATTTAGGTGGCCCAAAGAAACAACCATCAGTGCACCATGGTAGTGGTGTCCGACGGCAGCTGGTCGCGAGTAGTGGAAGGTGGTGCACCGTCGTGGGCCATGGTGGCCCGAGCCGGACACACAAAAAATGGGTGGCGTCGCTGGCAGTAGGAGCCACAGCCAGCAGACCATGCCAGTAAGGGCCGGTGAAAACCTCGCGTTGTGCAGTGTCACACTAGAAAAAACATCCATACATCCACAGGGAAAGCTGGGAGAAGGGGTCTGCCTTAAGGAAGGCTGAGCCAGAACCGCCAAGAAAGCCGGGACAGACCTGCGGCATAGCTGGCCAGATACGCAATCCAGTTGGCCAGCTTGGGTGGGCCTTGCCCCACTGAGCAGGCTGGACCAACTGCGGCCCCAACCCACGAACTAGCCCGGACGACCCCGATGGACCGGACCTGTCACGAACCAGGCCTAGTCGCCATCTGACCTGGTGCCCGACCTGGTCTGTGGAAAGGCCCGAAGGGCGTTACCGATCCCCACAGACTGGCACAAGTGCCCGAGTATCGTAAGTAACAAGTGGGAACAGTTTAACCTGAAATACAAGACAGAAAAACAACCAACCAGATAAATAACTGAAACTGAAAACAGACTACAGAACACACTTATAAACTATAATAGGTTTAGGTCTGCAATTCAACTAAAAACCCAAAATTAACAACAACATGAAAAGAGAACTAAGCTCCAAAACCAACCTCATGTGACACGAGATGTTGCATCCCCAAGCTACCAACACCAACCTGCACATGAAGACCAAGAGTAACCCGAACCACCATCGATGAGCACGACACACAACCTGGAACACACAAGAATCAAGAATCTACATACACCCAAGGGTGTATGTAGGGTGTGAGCTAAAATCCCAGCAGGATGCCACCGAGAAAAAAAATTCCATGCGACAATATCAAAAGACAATTTAAAGTGCTTATTCAAAATTATACTTTCAAAATTCTTTTAAAGAAAACATTTACAAACCAAATTCTAATGGAAAACACTAAAAAGAACTCATTTCACAAACATGATTTTAAAGAGGAAGAGGAAGGTTCATTATGGGCACACACACACACACACATACTCACACACACACAGACACAGACACACCCACACACACCCACAAGTGGTTCTCCATATGCCGACGGAAGGCACCACGCCATCGATGGTAGAGCACACACACACACACACACAAGTGGTCCTCCATATTCCGACAGAAGTCACCACGCCATCGATGGTAGAGCACTATGGGTAAATCCCCTAAGGATCATCTAGCTCGTGTGGGACCCTAGTACCTTATGTCTCGGTGAAACGTGGATTAGAAGGCCACGACCCTCAGAAAATGTGGCTTAGAAGGCCACGAACCTCA
The DNA here is from genome assembly GCA_963277665.1 of Viscum album. NCBI lineage: Eukaryota > Viridiplantae > Streptophyta > Magnoliopsida > Santalales > Viscaceae > Viscum > Viscum album. Next base: position 1,807,008,859 of record OY728126.1, on the reverse strand, counting down.
GAACACGTGGCTTAGAAGGCCATGACCCTCAAATATCATATTTTTAGTTAATGTTGTAATCGTCAATCCGGCTAAGTGAGATAGGGACGATACCCATCCGGCTCACTAGCGCACTAGTTCTAGTCCTCCCACCTAGATACCCAGGGTTTTCTCTTGTGCTCAATCAGGTTTCACATTCACATAATGTATATCACTTTCACATATCCAAAACCAAACAAATCATTACACATACATGTCACCGTTCACATACCCAAACACCATATAAAAAACACATGCACACCAAAACCATTTTATAACATTGTTCAGATCACTTACGTGAGTTGATAAACTATTTAAACAATTTGAAGAACATTTCAAAATAGCACCATAAGATTTTGCACATGAGACATGTCCAATTTCACATGTAATAATACCTTTAAAAACTTAACGCACACATAATTCTGTCAAACACATCTCCCGCGCTCCACATATAATTTAATAAGTGCAATTAACAATTTATAAAACACATAAAATTAGAAAGCATAGGATTTCACCAGAACGACGAACACGATTTCATATATGAACGTCACTTTAAAACCAAAGGTGCAACATATCAAAACTAAAACATATTTTCCCATAGTCCAAAAAATTCCCAATTTAATTCCAAAAGTACGCAACACGGCACACACACCCAAAGTGACTCATTTCCATTGAAAATCTACATTTAATTACATAGACACCTCAAAGAACATGAAAACACATTTCGAACCTACCAAACAACCCCGAAAACCTTCCCAACCATATTACCCATCTCAAACAACACTTAATTAAACAATTTCTCATTTAATAAAACAACACAGATGCATACCACAAGGCCTCACTGTAAAACACAGAAATTTTAAATGGCAGAACCATTTAAAAATAAATTGCTCATCCCAACCCTTCTAAAACCTCATTCGCACCCCTAAAAGATACTCAAGGTTCATAATAATAATTAATACATCAAAATAGTTTACCTTATATTGAAAAACTCAGTTTAATATCATCCATACCCCAAGTGTTCCTGAAAACACAATTTGTACACCCTAAACTATTAACTATAACGCGTCTGAAAATTCCAACAATACAACGCACATGAAAAACGTTGGCATTTACTTAAAAACAACTCATATTCATCAATATGCATATCAAAGAACGTCCAAAAATAAAATTCGCATCACGAAATTTATCACTAAAACACATTATAATTTAATTAATGAGAAATTAAATTATCCAAAGATGGTATGGAATGGAACCACCTACCTCAGGTGTTGAAAACCCCAAAACCCAGTGTGAAATTCAATCGCGTGCAATTCAAACCACATAAAACCTAGATTAAACCATAAAACAGGAATTGAAACAAAAAAACACCCCACGTAAACAAGGATCAAAACCCTAGGTATGAGGATGAGGGTTTACCCTATACGGAGAAGGAGAGGTGGGGATCGGCCGGATGGAGGAGAGGTGGGCAGACCCGAGGTGCGGCAGGATTGATCCGGAGTCGCCGAACAACACCGCACCAGATGTGGTTCAGCCAAGGAGTAAGGTCACGGCACATGGGGGAGGCCGGTCGAGGTGTCTGTGCGGGTCCGAGTGGAACAAGGAGCAACAGGGAAGCGGGGGAGGTCTAGTGCGACGGGCCGGTGCCAGATGCGGAGGCCAGAGGGAAGGGCGACAGTGTGGGGGGGGGTGCTGATCCGGAGGATGGTGTGGGCATGGAGGGAGGTACAGCGTGACTAAAGGGGTCTAGGGGAAGAGTTTTCGCGACGTAAAACAGGAGGGGTAGGGGGAGATCTGGAAGAAAAACCCTACGGAATGAAAGAAAACAAAACCAAAATAAAATAGAAAATAAAAAAATAAAAATAAAAATAAAATAAGAAGTAAAACCAAAAATAAAAAAATTAAAATAAAATAAAAGAAAACCTAAATCATACCCCTAATAACATAATTAAAACATTAAAAAAAGGTAATAATAATAATAATTAACATATTAACAATAATAGTAATAATTTAGATTTTAATAAAAAAATAATAGTAATATCCTTAAATTTCAAAATCATCCATTAAATTTTTATCACATTTCTTATTTTATATTATTTTCATTTTATCACTCTTTTAATTAATTTTTTTCATTATTAATAACTCCTTTATTTAATTAGTTGAAGAACGGGATGGTGAGCAGAGAACTGAGCAAGGTCGCGTGGCTTAGACATCGGCGTGCTGAATGCACTCCAAACCATTACCTGTGTTTTTAATTAAAACCCTCAAATTTTAAGTCAGACTTAACCCCGGACTACCTGACGCAGAAAAAAATTAAAGAAATAACATATTTAAAGATGATGGGTGTGACAATTCTCCCCAACATAAAACTTTTCGTCCTCGAAAAGCCACAACTAAGGCTGATACCCAAAGTAAGACACGACACCCCCTTAAGGTTCAAAGTGAAAACAAGCGAAAAGAGGAAGACACATCATGCTCAATGAAGGTGATTAAAATAAAAAACCCAAGAAACATGTAAAAGAAAAGACTTTCTCATATGTGTCTCTCACCCTAATGAGCTAAAACACCTCGAGTTGACTAATTAAGAAAATGAACTCCCACACCCACGGAAACCAACTTCACAAGCGAAAACAACTCAGCACTATTAAATGAAAACCACACCATTTGGATAGAATCAACAGACATGGTCAGACCATGTCCAAGGAACACTTTTATCACTTATCACCTTGCCATACGTAAAAATAGAAGAAAAAGATCAACATGGGGAGGCCCGAGGGGCTCCCCACCATTAAGAACTCACTGACGCTCGAGACGAGACTGGAAAACTGACACGGGGAGATTCGAGTGGACTCCCCGCCATTAAAGAAAAGTCCAGCACAGATTCATTCTAGAGATATTCATGCGAGACCCAATTTGGGTCTCCCCACCATTAAGAACCTACCAACGCCCAGGATGAGACAGGAAAACCAATATGGTGAGGTCTGGGCAGACTCCCCACCATTAAAGAAAGGCCAACACCGATTTATTCTAGAGACCTTTGTGCGAGACCCATCATGGGTCTCACTACCACTAGAACTAACAGAGTATATAGAACCTTGAAAAAAAATCTCGATGGTGACCAAATACCCCACCACAAGCGGTGGGGAGGGAGGGGCCCGACTACCGGGCAACAAAAGAATGACCCCAGATAAACCAGCATTTCCATATTCATGGATGAGCATTATTCATATTTTAGATAGCTTTACTCAAAAAACTCCCATAAGGACCAATAAAATGATTGCAAACAATGGGACGCAATAACCAAGACATTAAGGCAATGCGACGAACATTCCTCCACATGGTCTCAAAAACCTTATGCTACCAGACGACTCATTCTGGTGGAACAACCGTGGAAATAATTTAAACTGCCTCTAGTTTTAACATTGGTGACAGAAATAAAGTTCGGGTCCCATACGCTTTCGGGGTTCCTGACCACGCACCATCTTTACTCCGAGGCCTATGGTTGGAGCCCTAATGTTTGAAGCATCTTCTGCCTCACAGTCAGGCATTGAAGAATCCCATGTGTAGCTTCTCATTTTGGTGCCACATGCAATCATATTTCACCTATGGAAACATCATCAAACACAACACATTATAGCATATGACTGATCATATGCGGAATATTCACTGAAACCAGAGTTGAAATGGTGCATGCGCATCACCCTTTGTCACACTAAATGAGAACATGACACCACCAATCATCACCTGAACATGACCGTTGCTATTGAGAGGAACATTACGCTGAGAAAGACCTTAAACTTCGTCTTAAACAACACGTAATTCCTACGAACGACCATGGAAGCCTCATACGACTTGGTCTGCCAAACTTTTAGCCTAACACGAACCATTCCTTAAACAAAACAAACCAAAGACCAGAGGTCATTTATAACGGTAGACCGCAACAACAACATAGGGTTTCTTCCACCTTTTTGCCACTGGGGTCCCCTTTACCACTTCCAAAGGGACCTCACGCTGCAAGATGTCACCGAACATGACCCTTACAACTGATTTGAATACTACAAAGCCCTTCAAGACACTGGTCAACACTAAAAATTCCAAACCGCCTTAACCCTTCTCTGCTGGAATTCCTTTCGTCATTCCCAGGGGGAACCTTCAAACATGACAGTTTCAAACATCATACCTAACGAGTCAAGACACTCAAAGAGACGGAAACTCCCTTTAGTTTCCTTCACATATAACATCCCGCTGCGAGAGGACCTACTTAATGGAGAGGGAAAAGAGATTGACATAGAACTGCCACTAAAAAGAGAGTCCTTACTTTAATCAACTGGAGGGTTGGCCAACGACGAATTACCGATGGCTGCACGTCATTCAAACATTAACTCTTTATTGGGGCGTACACATGCCAAGAAGGAGAACCGTCGACCCAATCAAATAGGTCTGATGGTCAAGACATAACACAAGAAAACAAAAAACGTTCAGGGGGGAACCACTGCAAGGGCTCCCCGATGTACTTTTCAAATTAATTAACTAGCTACACGCTTGCGTACCAACTTACAAATAAGAATTCAAACTCAGGAAATAAGTCATTCAGAAAGGATCCTCGTATCAAATCTCCTCACAACCGACATTTCAAAAACACAAGGACACATCACGCAAACACCAGTTACTAAAAAAACACCAAATTTTTCATTTAACAAAACTTTTTTAAAAATATACTAAGTTGGTGGGTTTCACCAAGACCAATAGTGTCCCATGGGACAAACACATGCATGTTCTCGTGCCGCACCGGCACCCACCTCATGTCCATCCAAGCACACATCCACTCGTGCCATTAACCATTCCTATTTCGTATACACTCATGCATGTGGTTTCCCATGAGAGCGCCAAGGATCAAAACCAAACCTTTCCATTTTTTTCAAAACAAAAACATCCAACCCACACTTTCCAAAACTTTCACGTCATTTTCTTTTTAAAGCGTTTCATTTGAAAAAAATTTCCAAGACCAAAACATTTGTACCTAAAAAACAAATTTCCATGAATCCAAAACAAAGAGACGAGAAATGACACAAGCAAAAACTTGTTTCAGCGGGTGACTGAAACATATGGTTGGTGGCCATACACCAGTCATGACACTGCCACGGAGGGTATTCTAGGACAGCTTCCCTGGCTCCACATGGCTTGCCTGACACTGCGAGCTCACTAGGACAACTGAACTTACCCCTTTTTCCATTTCTCATAGACAAGATTAATCGCAATGACCAAAAACACAGACAAACCTCAACACACTTTGGTAACTCGAGTCCCGCCACGAGGTGTGCTGGCCAGGCACATTGCTCGTAGCTAGAATGTCGAGTTCTGAAAACCTTAATTTTGGTCCACTTTGACTCTATCCCAAAATAAAATGACCCAAGAGAGAAAACCTTTCCCTATGATACAATTTTGTCACGAACCAGGCCGGGTCACCATCCGACCCGGCGCCTGACCCGGTCTACGGCAAGGCCCGAAGAGCCTTCCCGATCCCCACATGCTGGAACAAGTTCCAGGGTATCGTAAGTAACAAGTGGGAACGATTTTACCCGAAATACAAGACAGAAAAACAACCAACCAGATAAATAACTGAAACTGAAAACAGACTACAAAACACACTTCTAAACTATAACAGGTTTAGGTCTACAATTCAACTAAAATCCCAAAATGAACAACAACAGGAAAAGAGAACAAAGCTCCAAAACCAACCTCATGTGACACGAGAAGTTGCATCCCCAAGCTACCAACACCAACCTGCACACGAAGACCAACAGGAACTGTAAACACCATCGCTGAACACGACGCACAACCTGGAATACACAAGAAACAATAATCTACATATACCCAAGGGTGTATGTAGGGTGTGAGCTAAAAGCCCAGTAGGATTCCACCGAGAGAAAAAAATTCCATGCCACAACATCAATAGACAATTTAAAGTGCTTAATCAAAATTATACGTTCAAAATGCTTTTAAAGAAAAAATTTACAAACCAAATGCAAAAGGAAAACACTAAAAAGAACTCATTTCACAAACATGGTTTTAAAGAGGAAGAGGAAGGTTCATTATGGGCACACACACATACTCACACACACACAGACACACACACACACACACACACACAAGTGGTCCTCCATATGCCAACGGAAGGCACCATGCCATCGATGGTAGAGCATACACACACACACACAAGTGGTCCTCGATATGCCGACGGAAGGCACCACACCATAGACGGTAGAGCACTATGGGTAAATCCCCTAAGGATCATCTAGCTCGAGTGGGACCCTAGAACCTTGTGTCTCGATGAAACGTGGCTTAGAAGGCCACGACCCTCAGAACACGTGGCTTAGAAGGCCACGACCCTCAAATATATTATGTTTAGTTAGTTTTGTAATTGTCAGTCCAGTTAAGTGAGACAGGGACGATACCCATCCGGCTCACTAGTGCACTAGTTCTAGTATGCCCACCTAGATACCCAGGGTTTTCTCTTGTGCTCAATCATGTTTCACATTCACATAATTTATATCCCTTTCACATATCCCAAACCAAACAAAACATTACACATACACGTCACCGTTCGCATACCCAAAAACCATAAAAAACACACTCACACCAAAACCATTTTATAACATAGTTCAGATCACTTGCGTGACTTGATAACTATTTAAACAATTCGAATAACATTTCCAAATAGCACCATAAGAGTTTGCACATGAGATATGTCAAATTTCAAATGTAAGATTACCTTTAAAAACTTAACACACACATAATTCTGTGAAACACAACTCCCGCGCTCCACATATAATTTAATAAGTGTAATTAACAATTTATAAAACACTTAAAATTATAAATCACAGGTTTGCACCAGAACGACGAACCCGATTTCATATACGAACGTCACATTAAAACCAAAGGTGCAACTTATCCAAACTAAAACATATTTTCCCATTGTCCAAAAAATTTCCAATTAAATTCCAAAAGTATGAAACATGGAAAACACACCCAATGTGACTCATTTCCATTGAAATTATACATTTAATTACATAGACACCTCAATGAACTTGAAAACACATTTCGCACCTACCAAACAACCCCGAAAACCTTCCCAACCATATTTCGCATCTCAAACGACACTTAATTAAACAATTTCTCAATTAATAAAACAACACAGATGCATACCACAAGGCCTCACTTTCAAACACAGAAAGTTTAAATGGCAGAACCATTTGAAAATCAATTGCACATCCCAACCCTTCTAAAACCTCATTCGAACCCCTAAAAGATACTCATGGTTCATAATAAAAAATAACACGTCAAAATAGCTTACCTTATATTGAAAAACTCAGTTTAATATCATCCGTACCTCATGGGTTCTTGAAAACACAATTTGTACACCCTAAACAATTAACTATAATGCGTCTGAAAATTACAACAATACAACGCACATGAAAAACGCTGGCATTTACTAAAAAAAACTCAAATACATCAATATGCATATTGATGCATGTCCACATAAACAAGGATCAAAACCCTAGGTATGAGGATGATGGTTTACCCTATACGGAGAATGAGAGGCGGGGCATTGGCCAGACGCGGGAGAGGGGGAAGACCCGAGGTGCGGCAGGATTGAGCCGAAGCCGCCGAACAGCACCGCGCCGGAAGTGGTTAGGCCAAGGAGTAAGGTTGCGACGCATGAGGGAGGCCGGTCGAGGTGTCAGTGTGGGTCCGAGCGGAACAATGAGCAATGGGGAAGCTGGGAGGTCTAGTGCGACGGGCCGGTGCCGGATGTGGAGGCCAGAGGGAAGGGAAACAACATGGGGGGTGCTGATCCGGAGGACAGTGCGGGCATGGAGGGAGTTTCGGAGTGACCAAAGGGGTCCAGGGGAGGAGTTCGCACGATGCAAAATAGGAGGGGTAGGGGGAGATCCGAAAAAAACCCTAAGGAAAGAAATAAAACAAAACAAAAATAAAAAAAATAAAAATAAAAATAAAATAAGAAGTAAAACCAAAAAAAAATACCTAAATCATACCCCTAATAACATAATTAAAACATTAAAAAAGGTAATAATAATAATAATTAACATATTAACAATAATAGTAATAATTTACATTTTAATAAAAATAATAATAATAGTAATATACTTAAATGTCAAAATGATCCATTAAATTTTTATCACATTTCTTATTTTATTTTATTTTCATTTTATCACACTTTTAATTATTTTTTTCTTTATTAATAACTCCTTTATTTAATTAGTTGAACAACTGGCTGGTGAGTAGAGAACTGAGTGTGGTTGCGTGGCATAGACAGCGGCGTGTTGAACGCACTCTAGACCATTACCTGCGTTTTTAATTAAAACCCTCAAATTTTAACTCGGACTTAACCCCAGACTACCCAACGCAGAGAAAAAATAATGAAATAACATTTTTGAAGATGATGGGTGTGACAGGACCCGACCTGCGGGTCGGGCTGGACCCATGGTCCAGCGGGCCAGCGTGAGTGGGCCAAGCCCAACCCGATGGGCTGGGCCAATAACGACACGGGCTTGGGAACATGCCAGGAAAACCACGATGGGCCATGCCTAGTGAACTGCGGAGATCCTTAAATGGTCCGACTCGGGTGAGGTTAGGTATACCCTTAGAACCATTGCGTCTGGCCGAACTGGCCAAGTCGGACTGGTCCAAGACCCAACCGGCCCCCAATTAATTTAATGCTCGTAACAGATGAACCATGTGTTTGTTTGACTTTCTGTTAGAGGCTTTGGGACCCATTATTGGGAGCAGTCCCTTTGACATATTCTGGAGTTCCCAACCGAGCTGGGTCGAACCAAGGTGTGACCACCCCTGTTTCATTGAAAGGGGTGTAACAACAAACTGGGCGTCCAATCGATGCGTTGTCTCTAGAATAAAGGCCTTTTTCACTAGACGGTCTTTGGGGACATTATAATTGTGTTTTGACAGTGTTTGAAATGTGACCTAGGTTGGATCAAACATGAATCATTCCATGACATTTTTACAGAAGTGCCTATATCTCATAGACCGGGTGTCTGATCGATGCCTCGCCTGTCATGTTGGGACCCATATGAGGGGGCTGTCCCTTGGGAATATGTTTTTCTAGACTTCATACCAGATGAAATATGACCGATGGCTTGAGGAGCAGAGTCTTCAGAAGATCATGCATGCTTCGTGCAAGAATCTAGTGGCTGGTTGTGACCTGAAGATGAAGAGTAACCATGGCCGGTCAACATAAAAAACACCAGAGTGGGATGATCTATTTGTAAGACTAATCATCTCTACCTCTACACCAGTGATCAATACGAGTCAGCACCAACAATCAATACATGTCAGCATCTAGTGACCAATACGAGTTATAATAGAGTGCCCTATATGGGATAGAAGTAGAGTTACTAGGGATAGGATGATCTGGCTTTACAATGAGTCATCCATATCCTATTAACCCCGACGTTATACCATTAGAGTTATCTGTCCCTTTTTCATTGTGCTTTATGATTTTGATAATGCTTGTGATATTACATTTGATGTATTTCTTATGATGTTTTCCTTTGTGGATTACTCAGAGACCTATGCTGGTCTCGGGGTCCCTGTTGGGTATTATTATACTCACCCCTATAATGGCTTCTCCCACACCTTGTTGTGTCTAGTGCACACAATTAACCATCTGAGTCAGACATTGGATGTTCCATACGTAGTAGAACATGGTGTGATGGGAGCAGTCGAGATCATCTTCTTTGAATTCAGAATTACATATACTACCCTCCAGGTAGAGCTCAATGGCCGATGTGAAAGCTGTTTACTTTATTTTCAGTTTCTAGGGCCTTTATTCAGGCCCACTATTTTCAGTTTAATGTTGTACGTATGGTTGTACTATACACTCAATATTATACCTTATATTTGTTGGTTTTTTACTTCAGTTTCCCTTTTTATGTTTGTACAGATCTCTAAGGAAATGCCTTCCCAATTTGGGAAAATCCTTCAGGTGAAAATGAAAAACCCATGGCTTATGGAAGGCAGGCTTGGGGTACTCATGTCCAGGCCCTATGGGATAGGACATGACACAGGAAAATTATATTATCTTTCTCTTTTAATAAAATCAATAATTTTTGTAAATTTTGATTCTCAGAACACCAATTTTAAATGAAATACGACACTCTGTTAAAATATTATTATTTAACCATAACTACTATAACCTCACCGTCATGTTGGTGGTTATTAAAAAAAATATATTACGATAATTATTTTGATTACACATTTATAAAATAAATTCATTTTTTATAGTCAATAAATATAAAATAAAAACCATTTGAAAGAGAAAGATAAGGCTTTTGAATAAATGTATTTTTTGAAAGGTGGATTATCCTATCCATACAAGAAAAATATACAAACATATTTTTTAACACTTTTAGAATGATTATTTTATGAAATATAATTAATTTTCTTAAATCTAAATGTAAAAATTTTAATTGGGTGATTTTTTTTGAATTTTCTGAAAATAAATTTTTTTGATTAGTATGTAAAAATACTAATTTTTATTGACTACTACATTTTGGTATAAATTATTTAAAATGTAAAATAATATTTTAAAAATTTTAAATGTAAAATTAATTAACAATTTTCTATTTTAAAAAATACATACCATTTTAATCAATTTAATATTTAATATTTATATTAACACGTTTTTTACTTATGAGATTTTTTTCTTTGGAAACCTACATTTATTTCACACCTACATGATTAATTTTAAATTAAATTCTACCATTTATTGGGCTTGAATTTGAAAAAAAATGTATAAAAATGTTGACTTAGAATAATTTCAAAATATCTAATAATTTCAAAATTATTTTTTAAAATAAATAGTATTAAATAAAATAAAAATTAATTACCACAGTTATGTTAAAATAAGTTTATTGCAGTGGTCAAATTTAAAAGATAAGGATTAAAATTGATAAACAACTTGTCAAAAACATTTTAAAGATATATTTAGACCCTAAAATATATAATGTTTTTAGAATAATTACGTTTTAAGTCTTGTGAATTGAGAAAATCTTGTATATGACATTATCTATTTAAAAAATTCATGTGTGTCCGCCCCCACACCTATAAATGTCCACCACTTCTACTCTTTTTTTCAATTTTTTAAAACCCTTCTTTCTGAAAATCCTTTCCCAAATCCCATAATTACTTCCCTCTCTTTATCCTTGTATCCTTATCTGGGATTAGGAAACCATTTTATGATAATTTTAGTTATAAACCTAATGTGGCTCTCCGAAAAAGAGGTAAAATTCCTCAACGTAAGTAGTTTTTTTATTCATCATCCTCTTTCAAACACTATTTAATAATGATAATATATTAACACTACTATCTATTGTATAATTTCATTTTTTTATGTTAATGTAATAACCCAAATCAATATCCAATTCCATTATATGAGAAACCAAACAGGTGATCATGTGTGCAGTGGACTATAGCCTCACGAACCAATGTAATTTGTTTTCCATCATAAAATTTCAAGGAAGGATATAATTATTGAATTAAAATAATTATATGATTTTTATTACATTAATATAGGTATGGAATTACTAAATCTGATAAATATCCATACATTTAATTCTGTTGAAAATACAATAACATTACTTTTTTGTATATCAGACCACCACCTCTCGAAGCGATGCGATTCATTTTCACTCATGACTTACATGAAAGGAATTAAGGTTAATGTTATTGAATATATGTGATATTTATTACATTAAAATAATTATTGAATATAATAACACATTTATCTTATTATCTTATATTCCATTTGAAAATATTAATTTCGATTATCTGTATGTGAGGACTACCACCTCCACGTATCAATGTGAAATGTATTTAATTTTATTTTTTACATTGATTTTAATAAAGATATTTTTTATTAATGTAAATTATATATATAAAATTATTATTATTATTTTATGATTGATTAATTTTTATTTTTCATATATTCAATCCGTTGAAAAATTGGAAGCATCTTTCAATCATACGTACGACCTACCATCTCTATGAATGATGTAATCCATTTTAGATATATAACGCTAATAAAATAATATAAATACATAAATAATTAATATATATGACATTTATAATCTGGTTGAAATTATGAATATGATGTGACTATGTAAAAATTAAGAGGACCAGAATTACCGATCTAAAACATATAAGAAATGTGATGAAATTGTACCCCAAAATAGTGATTTGAAAAATGAATTGATAATAAATTGGTGAGAAAATACTATAAGTAAATAATATCAGGTATGATACACATTATTATGATCGTAAAATAGATTTATAATAAATCCATGTTTTTTATATATGGGCTTCTAACACGTAAAAAGGATGTAAATCTATAGTTGAGGGTTTCTCATCTCACTTTTACTTTTGTGAGACATATTCCATATTCAAAACTAGTTCCTTTATGTGGTGTATATATAGATATCCCATTTTCATATATTATATCCTTAATATAATTGTCTTAATGGTATTTAATATTTATTTTGTTGTTATTTATTTCATGGGGATTATTATTCAAATGTTACCAAAGTGTTAAGGGTTTATTTATTAATTTCATCATTTTTCAAGAATATTTTTATTTAAATCCCCCATGGGAGAATTATATGAAATTTATATCTTATAATTAATATATATTCTTATCATATAGTTAATAAAAATGGATTTCATGTAATTGTATCATTCTACCACTATATAGTACTTAAAATTATTGAGAAAATGTATGAATGAAAATAATTCTTTATTTCAGTCATTGGTCATAAATTATTTTTCATAAAAATTTATGTTTTCAATAATTTATTTTCAAATATGTATTTACCATTTGAAAAATTATTTATTTAATATTTTTTACCTGAAAGACTTTTTTGGTGTTTTTAATCTACTCTATATTTTGTTTAGTGATAGCCTTACAAATAAAAAGAACTTATTAAAAAACATCCCATTAATGAAAATAAAAATTACATCTAATTATAAGGTTATGGACCCATGCCATGAAATTATAATTTCAAATTTCATGCAAAACCACACATATCACCTCTTACACAAGTTACCTAATGTGCATCACTTTCATAAACTCTCTATAAACATCAAGAATGTGTCTTAATCTAGACACCAAGATAGTTGGAATCTTTATGTTTTCAATGAACAATGCTGAAAAAGGGAAAAATATATTGAAAGGAAGTCTTCATTTCATTATCAATAGATGGACTGTATTTCTTTTTAAAATTTTATGAATAGACTCTTTATTTTAATATGTTTGGCATCAATGAAAATTCCTACCATCTAGAATGATTAATGTTTCAAACAATATTTTATATAGTTGAAAACGTAATTTTTATATAAAATTATTTTAAAAATGTTTTTGGAACATTTTGTTCTAAAATTTAATTTTCAACGTAAAAAAATTTATTTTTCTAAATAAATGATTAATGAAATTTTTATGGTATTCTGATTCATCGATGAAATGATACCTTTATTGAACTTATGATCCAATAGGGAGATGTTGTATTGATTTCATAATTATTCATTTTTTCAATGGTTTATAATTAATTTGATTAAGAATGTAAAATTTTATGACCATTTACTATATTACTCTATAGGATTTTGTTTATTTTTTTGAGTTATGTATTTTTATTTTATATGTTAGTTTTTCAATAATTTTTTTTTGTTGATTATGAGTAACCCCATTTGTATATGGAATGCATTAGATATAATACGTTATTGGTGTGACCTAGTAATATTTAATTTCTTGATTCATCAACTGATATCATAAGACAAATCAGCTATACATTTGGACGGGATTCAACTACATTTTAAAACAGTATTTTGAAATGTATTAGAAGTATGATTTAGATTTCTAGAATTATGTATTCCCCCATTATGAGATCATTTATTTATGTCATTGTGATTATTATAATATTTATAGTCACCAAAGATATGTTTCATGATTATGTTTTTATTTAAATGTATTTTTTTATCATCATTTTTTCTTCCTTATTATTTCCTATTTTTTTTATTAAATGGATTTTTTTTAATTATATACCATTCCGAATAGATTGTGATTATAAATTCATGATAGTTTATTTTTTATACTTACCCTTTACGGGCATCTAATCTCACCTCTTTCTTATGTTTTATTTTCCATAGAATATTAGGATAATTTTTGTGATGGATATATATTGATAAAATATGAATAATAGTTATATTCTACAAGAAAACACTTTTGAAATTTTTTATTCAATATTATTGTAAATTTTAGATATGTATCATGTTTACCAATACTATTTTATTATTCATTATTTTTGGATTTTCTTCCTTATATCGTATGCCAATGTAATAAGGAAACCACCTTCTATGGGATAATAGAGATGAGCTATTTATTGTTATAATAGGATAAATTTCAGTAGAATCCATGTGAACTAGATTTCAAAAAACATATATAAATTAATATGACTCGATGAATTAAATTAAGGTTATGCATAAGTTTATAAAAAAAATATTAATGTTTTATTAAGGTAGAGATTTTGTGGTTTTTCTATAAATATATCCCACTATCGATACTACCGTTAGAAAATGTTATGATATAATTCACATAAGGGTAATAAATTCCAAAAAAGTGTGTTGGGTTTGAGTCATGTGTTACATGTTAAATGAAAACGAGCCTTAATGCATACCTAATTTGACACTAACCGAGGACATTCTGGGGTTGTATTACATTTTATTTACAACCCAAAATGATGGATTTAAATATATTTCTATTATTGAATAACCCTTCCAATGATTCATTGTTTATGATATTCAGATTATCTATTCATTATTTTTCCAATTTATGAATATACTTTTATTAGTAATATTATTATACGTTATGTTTCATAATGTTATTATCTAATCTACTATATTATATTTTTTAAAATAGAGAATTGTATAAGAAATAGGATCCATTTAAATTAACATATAACATGTTGGGATTTCCCACCCAGTAATGATAATAATGTTTTCGATGGATCTATAGGTACACCTAAAAAATTATATTCATATCAGGGAGGATGACTCAACTTATGAGTAATAACCTTTCTCGTATGGGTGTTCCTACTAATCCATCATATGGTGTAAAAATGTTGGACAGCTTCATTCATAAATAATCTCTATAATTCAATGGTTATACAAATCCATTTTTATCTATGTAATTATTTAGTTCATTAATGATGATATTTCTAACTTTGGGAAGAAATTAGTGGGAAAAGAATTTAGGTCTGTTTTTCATCTCCAATGAAATTTGGATGAATGGTTTTCATTAATACATGACACTATGAATGAAAAATAATTACCAAAATAGAATGTAAGTATCTGAATGTGATTTTAATCTACCATCCCATAATCCATAAAGTGGTTCCCCAAGCTAGTTGGTCATAGAGCCTCAGGCAGACCTCTCTGTATACCAGAGGATTCCAATTAGCAATGAGGGTCCTTAGTGGAACAATAGGGATTCTATAACCTCATAATTTAACTAAAATTGTTGTTTAGTAAATTAATATATATTGAAAGCATAATATAAGTTACTATTGGAAGGTAAATCATCTAGATGAACTAAAGAGTCATCAATAATAATAACCAGTACAAGATCATGGGTGATATAATATCAGTTCACCAATAAATAATTGTTCAAAAAAATGTATAAGTAATAGAAACTTATAGTTATATCAATGAAAAAAAGGCTAAAATATTATCATCATTTATAATCATGATCAATACCTTAATCATTTTCTTCCCCTCTCCCCTGATTTTTCCAAATCAAGAATCAATAATTGGGCTTTATCCCCTATCACTACATGCATCCACGAAGTTTGTCCCTAAACTAAATGGAGTCCAAAACACAATATTATATATACTCAATAGGACACCAACTATTGTTTCCAGAAGTATCTATCCATAGCATCTAATATGAGAAATGTTAATGTATAATAATGTAAAAATAGTAACTAAATTTTTATATGTTAGATATTGTTCATGTTGTAAACTAAGTTTATACTACCTACATCAGATCGTGATAAAAAAACCACTAATATGATGTCAACATGAACATATAAGTATTATATTATGTGAATATATGTATATAGATTCTTTATATACATAGGAATTTTTATATCCATATATATATATAGTGATTAAAAGGACATAGGGCATAACACTAGAGTTCAAGTACTGTCACTAGAGTCTCATAATTGGGTAGGGGATTCCATGCCCATGCATAAAATGTCATATGGGTTTCCATGCCTAAGTATAAAATTTATAATGGACACCATTCATGAGTATCTGAAGAATATTGGATTACATGCCTGAGTATTATATGTATAAGGGACACCATTCTCAAGTATCATAAGAATAAGGGATAAATTGCAGAGGTATAATAAGTATAAAAGACACCATTCCTGAGTTGAATAAGTATAAGGGACTCCATTCCAATTTATTAAAAGTATAAGGGAAACCATGATCATATATCAAAACTATAAATTATTTCATTCCCATGTATGAAAAGTATAACAGATATCATTCCCATGTATCCTATGTATACGAGACTCCATGCTAGATATCACATGTATAATACATAAAATATGAATTATGATTATTAATGTTCAATTAAAATAAGTTCATTAAAATTATTTATTCAAAATCCCATGACGTAATTTCAGAAATCACTTTCCATTTATTTTCTTTTAGTCATTACATTTAGCTATCATGCCAAAACCATATAGAAGTTGGTTTTCATATAAGCATATTCAACACCGAAACAAATTATATTGGCATACCTCAAGGGGATTAAATAATCTATTTAGATGTATCCTGAAAATCATAATGGGAAACCAGATTATATCTATTGAGGATAACAATATAAATAAGTCCTATGTGTATTTTTAACGCAACCCATGTTAATTCTATCGTGTGGAATTAAAATTCATAATATAAATCAACATGAATTGGTGGATAAATAATAAACCAACTACCTTATTGATATATTATAGAACTCATCCATTATCATCTCTTGGATTGTTCAAGATAAAAATAAAATGGAAAAATAGACAAATGCCCTAAAAATATGTCGTGTGACTAAAAATTATTTTTTATAAATTAAACAAAAAGATAAAATTACAATGAACCGCCTAAATAAGAAACCCTAAAGTAGGATAAAATGGTACAACACAAATCTTGAGAAGGGTATGAACATAATAATACATAATTTGTATTTAATACAGTCTATGTATTTAATTACCTTTCCTGTATTTGGCCTATTAGTAGGATCTGTGGCCCCTAAAACCTTCCTTCCATAAACAAAACAACCAAACCAAAGGTGGGGAATCTAGGTTTCAGGAAAAATTAAATCTAAATATGGGTTTATCCCAAAATAAAATTATCCATAACTCACATAAATTTGGGGTATCTTATAGTCTCCACTCCACCTCCCCCATTAGATAAACTCATCCCCGAGTTTCCCTTTCAAGGGTGGAAAAGCTTTATATGAGAAGAACTCTTTCCACTGATAACATACATTATCCTCATGCTCCCAAAACTCACCCAAAACCTTACTATACATCTATAGTATCCATGTGGGAGGGATTTATATGCCTCAATGATCTATCATGCTCTGGTCCAATATATGGATACTAATATCGTCCAATGGAACATCTCTCTCAAACTCAATTCAATCGGGTAGTAAGTTATAAGACATGTCATGATAGTAATACTAAAGTGGTGACACATCACAAATGTCATGAATAGGATGGTACCATTGAGGTAACTACAACTAAAAGGCTAGTAGCCCAACTCTCTCCACAACCGTAATTGGTCCAATGAACTAAGATGAAAGATTACCCCTCCTTATAAACCATAAATGTCACATTCTCTAAGAACACATAAGATTACTTGATACCCACTCTTCACCTCTCATGGCCGGTAGTGATGATTGGCATATGAATTCTTCCTAAACTGAGCTGTAGTCATTTTCTTCTGGATCAACTGAACAGTATCTGAAATCTATCGAATGAGATGAGGTCCAACAAGTGCTACCTCCCCTTTATTTATCTGTCATAGAGGTCAATGACATGGACTATTATATAATGCCTCCTAGGAAGACATATTTATTGCTACATCAAATATTTTATTGTGGGAGAACATAAAAATAGGTATATGTTTCTGCAATGAAAATAAAAAAAATCATGGATGCAAACTCAAATCATGTCATCTAATACATGTATCATCAGTTCAGACTAACCATTATCCTGAGGATGAAAGGTTGAATTATAAATTACCTATGTATCTAATGCATCATGTAACCCCTACTAGAACCATATTTTTAAATAAGAATACATATTTGAATCAATTTTAAGAGGTACCACATCTAGGTGAGTAATATTTGAGAAATACTATCTCCAAGGATCATCCAGTAAGATGTTCTCTATGAACGTTATAAAATGAGAGGCCTTTATGAACATGTTAATGATCATGCATAATGCATCACTACCTTGAGCGGTTATCAGTAATCCACTCACAAAATCCAACATGATTTCTTGCCATTTTTACTGAGGAATGTGAAATGAATGTAGAATCTCTTTGAGATTTTTGTATATGACTTATCCTAATGATATGAATAATTCCAAGTAGTAAATCTTGTTATCTCTATTTATATAATATGCCACCAATATTGGAGACATAGAGCATGATATATATTTTTGATCCTAGGGTGTACCACCCCAAAAGAAGCTGGAGATACTTGTAATAATTCATCTTGGATTTCTATAGGTACTTTGTTATTCCCACGAATGTGTAAGATATCATCCACATCCAAGACCCTACAATGAGGATGGTCAAATATTGAAACACATAACCTTAGGTATAAGTCATTGATATCTAATAATTTCCTCATCTTCACTCTTTCTAGAAGAGGAGAGTTCACTAATAAACATACAAGACCATACTATCCATGATGGTCTTAAAACTCTAATTGAATCTCAAATGACAGGGACATAATCTTTTACTCACCACTAGCCTCTTAAACTACATATATGTGAGTCCTCCAGCCTTGAGAATCTGCTACCAGATTTTCAATCCCATAATTATAGGCAATCTCAAAAATCACAAGACTTGAGTTAATTAAGCCACTTTCTCTGTCTATTGTTTAATTAATTCTATTAGAAATTAAAATTGATTATTTTATGGTCCATAAACAGCAATAAATTATCTCCTAGAAGGAAGTTCCTCAAAAAATGAAATTCATGAACACAAAATTCCAACACAAAATTTCATGTCGTGCAATTTTATATTTCATTATTAAATTAAGAGACCCATAAACCACAACTTGACTATCCTAAATAAGAACTTCCCTTATCCCAACAACTAAATCATTGAAATATACTATATATATGTTTCCTATATCTGGTTTAATCGAGACATGTGAAAAAGTAAATATCCCTTTTAGATCTAAAATTCTATCTCACAAGCTTCTAACCATATAAAATTCACATCTTTCCTAGTTAATCCCTTAAAATAATCTTTTAGTAATGTACAATCCTTTATAAAGAACCTATAATATCCAACCAGATCCACAATAATACACATGAAAATTAATTTATTAGGATTCTCCCAGGTAACTATAGCTATCACCTTTTCTCGATTAATAAATACTCTATCCTCTAATGTAATATTACCCATTTAATGTACCATGTTGTTCAAAAAGTGGAATTTTCTAATATTAGAATACTGTTGGTACTCTCTTAGTATAATCAATAATGAACTCAAGATGATTATCATGGCCATCTTGATTATGAGAAAAAACTAGCATATATTCTCTAAATATTTTCAAAAATGAATCCATAAATAGGTATAAAACCTGATTTATCATTTCCATGAAAACTATGGGAGAATTCATCAAGCCGAATGAAATAACCAAATTCTCATAAATACCACACATGCAAGGAAATTTTTTATAATGTATGAAAAAATATCTACATCATAGATAATGATATCATAAAATCATATTAATTTTTTAGAAAATCGTATATTCACAGAGCTAATCAAAGATGTCCTCTATAGGAAGAAAAGGCGACTGATTCTTATTAATATTGTTGATTCATCTTCTAGTAATGCACACAAAGCCTGTGTTTTATATACGTCTTTTTGTAAAAAAAACCAGCGAACCCCACTTTGACGTACTCGGAAATATAAAACCCATGGATTATATTTCCTATTTCTATTTCTTCTGGTCTTTTATCTCAATAGTGTTCATCCAGTACAGATGAATGAATACTGATGTAGCTCTAAGAACAAGTTCAATATAGAACTACACCTCTCTCTTTAGATGTAAACTAGAAACATTATTATGTAAGACATCCCTAATATGATCAAATATAAAATAAAAGACATCTTGTTACATTATTTTATCCTATATGTAAACACTATCAATTTTTGTTATCACTCCGACCTACCTATGATTCTATGGTTTATCTCTTTTTTCTTGTAAAACGAATTAACTCTTTTGAAGGTAAATACAACCTTCAGGGGATTTAAACATTATTATATAGTGATATAATTCCTAATAACCATTATATTGAACTAAACCACCCATATTGAGAAGGATATATAATCAATTATTCTTGAAAATAAAGATGCCCCTTAAGAAAAGATATATTCTAGCCTTAATGTTAATTCCTTACATTGGTGTATTGGATTTGATCGAATTCCAAAAATATTGACTGGTTTCATCACACCATAGAAATACTCAATATTAATCCCAAGGAGTTCAATAATATCCATTGAAATAAATTAATGTGAATCACTTATATCATATAGGGCATACACAATTGTAGAAGAAACTGGAATAGTAAATTGAACTGTAGATGGTCATGTACCCTTCTCCTCAGGTATATTATGCACTATCTAAATATGGCCTTATATATGTCTATGTACTATAAACTATCTACCCAGAGCATGTCCTCTATACCAAAACAATGTATTTAATGTTTGGAAACCTTGTCCAAATCCACCTCCTCAACATGATCAACATGTACTACACAAGATACCTTCTTAAAAATGTGCTACAAACCCCACTCTTTATGGTAGAGTATATATAGATCATCTCCCACCGATGAGAACATCATAAAAACCACATAATACTCATAATCCTTTCACATCATAGGAACATAGTGGGGTATTTCAAAAATGGGTTCCATTTATTCCTTGGCCTCCAACACTAGTAAAAACCCTTCTAACAATCCTTAGGTACCAGATGGACATTACTTCTTCTGTGTGTAGTCTCAATGTGATTTTTTCAGCTGCTGGTCAAAAAACATCACAATATAGGTTCATAAATAACTTATCCAACATAGTTTTCTTCCCTAAAACGTTTTTGAGTGTTGAGAGAATGGTTTAAAAATTATAAAATAGTGGTCAAAAATAAAAAAATTTAACAATGATCTGATGGAATTTAATATCCAAAACTCAATACATCTCAATGTCAACAACATATCACCAGAAAGATTCTTTGTAAGAATCTATAACATCATGAATCTATTAGAATTGTAAATCACAGAAATTTTACCCTATTGTACATGCATAAACTCTCTATCTTGATCGTCTATCAGTTCCAAAAAACAAAATACCCATAGTAGACTATCTGATAACTATATTGGGACTTATGTTGAGGTTGAACTTCTAGGGGATAAAATCTCACTATACATTTGTAGAACCTACAATTATATACATAGTGATATTTACTCTCATATTAAGAGTTTTATACATGTGATTGAACATAATAACCATGGAATTCATTAGTGATTATATTATTGAGTCAATAAGGTTTCCTTATGACGTTTCCACTACTCTATGTTTTGAAAATCACAAACAATCTATCTTAAGGAAAAATATTTTCCATTATATTTATCATAAAAAATAAAATTTTCATTCACCAAGAAAATTTATCCTCACCTAAGTTTTTATTGTTCATTTTATAGTTTCATTAAATATAAATCTTTTTATTTCTAAATGTTAAAATTATGTTTCATATCTAAAACCTCATAATCCTATATATATTTGGTTATAGAGTATTCTATTTTTAGACTATGAATTCTTTGAAATTTAAACTCTAAATTCTATGAAAATCAGACTCTGAATTCTTTGAAAATTAGACTTCGAATTCCTTGAAATTCAGACTCTGAATTCTCTATAAATTAGACTTTTAATTCTATGATATTTAGATTCCGAATTATCTAAAAATAGGACTCTAAATTATCTGTAATTTGGAATTAGAATTCCTCAGAATTATGATAGCGAATTCCTTCAAATTCAGAATCCAAATTACTTAAAATTAAGACTCTGAATTCATCAGAGATCGGACTTTGAATTCCTAAGAATTCGGACTCTGAATTCCATAGAATTCCGAATCCAAATTCCTCATAATTTAGAATCTAAATTCCTCAAAATTATGACTCAAAATTCCTCAGAAATCAAATATAAATTCCAAATAATTTAGACGCATTATTTCTCAGAATTCTGAATCTGAATTCTTCAGAATTCCGACATTGAATTCTTCATAATTCAGACTCCAATTTCATCGGAATTTAGAGTCCAAAATCTATATAATTCAGGTTCAAAAATCATTGGAAAACATAATGTGAATATCCATGATTTATAGTATCCAAATTATTAATTTTTTAGACTCCAAAAAATAGATTTGGATGAGAAACCTTATTTTTATTACAGATGAAATAATAATGAAATGGTGTCTTATAATCTGTTTCTAACTAACCATTTTTTGTGTGAAATGTGTATAGGTCCCGCTGAAGTTATTTCTAGAGGGAGAGACTCTCATGCCTTGAGTGTACTAAACATCATGTTCATCTTTATTTGTGCTACTATGATTGTTGCAGATTACAATCAAGGGATTCTGGGGATAGGAAGACAGAAGTTCTGACTACCTTAATGTTCGAGGACTTCTGTGGATAGGAAGATAGAGGTGCTGACTACTTTATAGTTTAAGGGCTTTTGGGGATAGCAGGATAGATTTCTATATTCCTATCAAGGGCTTACCCTGGTGTAGGTAAGATATAATTTCTTGAATATATAAATCAAGGGACCTTTAACATACTCTTTGGGTTAAAAGAATTCATAATTATTACATGTTTGGTTTCAGGTTTATTTCCACTGTATTTTGATAACAAAAGAAAGTATAACCTCATTATACAATATTGTTCTTTGGAATACTATGATAAGTAAGATTCTATATGCTTTATATTAGAATAATTCACTTGTAAACATTCCATAAGTTTCATTTCTAGATCCGCATTTCTGGAACCTAGCATGTTTGTAGAACTTCAAGGGGTCTTGTGAATTTACCTTGTTTTACATTGTTAAAAATATTTTCCCTTATGGTTAAAAATGAAAGTTATTCAACATACAATTCAACCATACTGTAATTGAGCATCTACATTCATATTTCAATCCTACAATTGGTATCATGGGAGGAATTTTATATACTTCTTTTCACATATAATTTCTCCTTACTCAGTTTTCTTTATTCTAAATTTTTTCTTTAATAGGATTTTTATCCTTGTTTATAAAAATTCACTATTAAATGGATTCCCTAGAAAGATATTTTTATCTTTTAGATGGAATGAATGAATTTTGGTTCGATTGACAATATAAATTCTACTTGACCACCTATATTTTATGGGAATGATTATGAATATTACAGAGATTGTGTAATGAATTTTGTTATTAAAACTAGAGTAGACAACTTTATTATGTTTACTGGAGATTATAAGATTCTTCATACGGTTGTCAGAAATTTTACTAATCAAGAAAGGTCTGAATATCAACTAAAATAAAAGGTACACAATACATTGTTATGTTCTAGGACTAAGAATATATATTTCTCGATTTCTTCTTGTCGAGCAGCAAACTGTATCTTGAATAAATTGGAAGTTACACATTTGGGTACATCGAATGTTATAGAATCTAGATGAGATATTCTTAGAGAAGAATATCATGTAATTCTATTTTATTTATAGAGAACCAGTGTGCAAGTTATAACAGAGGATAATGATTATTATTAATATTTTACAATCTATGGGTGAGGAAGTTTTAGATGATGAATCTCTTAGGGAAAATATTGTAGATATCATGCCTGATGAGTGGGAATCTAAGAGAATTATTATTGATGAGAATAAGAATGTATCACACATTACTCTTGATAATCTATTTGGAACTCTTCATCAACATGAGACAAGATTGAAAAAGAGATTCTGATATGAATAAGAAGAATGGAAACGGAAGTGTAGCCTTTACTACTATTAAAACCTAGACTCATAAAGGATTACAAGATCCGCGTCAAATAAAGTAATTGTTTTATCAAAATATAGTGAATGTGAACAATCTGAGAATGAGCTAGCTAATCTTGCCCGAAGGATGAACAATATCATTGGGAAGAAAGATTTTCAATATAGAATTAAGAATAAATATTGAAAAGATAAGAAAGATTCAGAATTCACATGTTATGAATGAAAAAGAACAGGGCATATTAGGCCAGATTTTCCTATGCATAAGAAAAAGGATAGAAAGGAAAATCAGACTGAGAGGAATATAAAGAAGTATGATAAAGCTAAAGCTAAGAATTTTTTGAATGCCAATGACACCTGGAGTTCCAGTGGTGGTGACTTTTCTGATGAATCCTCAGAGTATGAATCATATGATTAGAAGAATCATGCCCTACTTGCCAAATTACCCATTGAAAATCATTTTCTAATGGCTAAGGTACATAATGGTGAATCTATCACAAATAGATTCCTAGATGAAATTTTTATAGATGATAAATACTATATGTCTTCAGATGAATAATCTTTTTTTATGGAGATAATATATTACCTACTTATGAAGAAGTATCTAGGTTTGCTAAACTTCTTGAGAATGAAAATTATAAACTCAAAAAAAATTTGTTTAGTCAAATTAGAGAATTTTTATTCTTAATAATTAAGTATCATATCTTTCAAAAGATCATAATAATAAATTTTTTTATTTTGAATTATATTTCAAAAAACCAAAAGGTCATTAATTCTGATAAAGATAAACATTCTATGGATCGTGAAAATGTAATTTCTATGAAAAATATTTTAGAGACTAACTCTAGTTCTAAAACTAATGTTTTTTAGGATAAAAACATGGTTATTAAACTATAGTCAGAAATATTTTCCTTGAGGAAGTGTTCATCAAAATTTAACTCTGGTAAGGAAAACTTGGACAAGATTTATTCCCAAATTCGACCTATAAGAAATTTTAATGGTTTTGGTTATACAAATTATAAACAAATTTTTTTGTAATAACTATTTTTTCTGAAAGTGCTCTATTGTGCACCAAATGTCAGTGTGGTGAACATTGGGAAAAAATTTGTTCTTAAAATAAAACCCAATCATTAGGATTTCATAATTCTTATTTTTCTATGAAAATGTGGATTCCTAAAATATTACATTCTAAAATTTCTGGAACCAATTGATTTTGGATTATGAAATTCTAAAAAAATTGTTATCATGAAAATAAAGAAAGTACCAACACAATATATGTTACATAGATTGTGGATGCTCTCGGCACATGACTGGTAACAAAAACTTATTTTAAAACATTATCAAGATGAAAAGAGGAAAAACAATTTTCGATGATAATGCACAGGGAGAAATTATTTGAATAGGAAACATTGTTCTTATTAGAAAAACATTGATTTCAAATGTTTTATTTATTGAGGGTTTTAAGAACTACCTCATTTGTATGAGATTGTTATGTGATGACAGTTAACTTGTAAATTTTTGGAATGAAAAATTCTTAGTACACAATTCCAATGAAGAGTTATTTCTACCCATAGGCATGCAAATGTTTACACACAAAACATATAAGATATTAGGAACCAAGATCTACCTTTTCATAGTGAAATGGAAGATCAATCATGGTTATGGAATTGAATTTTAGGACAATGTAACCTAAGGAACCTATATGAACATTATATGAAAAGATTTGTTAAAGATCTATAGGTAGTTAGATATGATTCTTCAAAAGTTTGTGATCCTTTTCAATATGAAATGAAATGTAAATCATGTTTTAAATCAATCAGTGATGCCCCAACTACTTATGCATTGCAATTGGTTCATATGGATCTGTTCGGTACAAAAAAAATTAGAAGCATTGGAGGCAAATATTATATATTTTTCCTAGTTGATGATTACATGGGATTTACATGGGTCTATTTTCTAGCAATGAAATTTGAAGATTTTTCATGTTTCAAAATCTATAGAGCCCACATTAAAAATGAAAAGATATCATCCATTGATAACTTTTCATAGTGATAATGGAGGAGAATTTAAAAATTCTAAATTTGAATATTTTTGTAGTAGAAAAGGCATTATATGTAACATCTCAACACCAAGAAATCCACTACAAAATGGTATTATTCAAACAAAAAATAGAATTCTTTAAGAGATATCTAGAACCATGTAGAGTGAATATTCGATGGCTGACCATTTTTGTACTGAAGCTATTAGTACATCTTGTTATTCTATAAACCATGTTTTGACTTGGTATTTTCTTAATAAAACCCCATATGAATTGTGGAATGGTAGAAAAAATAGACATTCATTCTTCAATGTATTTGGTTTCAATGTATTCATTTTGAATTATAATGATAATTTAAATAAATTCACCCTCAAATATGATAAACGAATTTTCATAGGCTACTCCACAACTTCTATGGCTTATAGAGATTTTTTATAAAAATACATGTAATGTTGAAGAAACAGGACACGTTAAATTTGATGAGACTGATCCTTCTATTTTAAATCATCCTCAACTAATATCTTCATATGTGTTTTAGAAAATTGATTATCAAGCCTTGATAGAAGATCCATCTGATAAGGAAACTTTTCAAGAACAATATTTCGGAATCATTTACCCCAGAAGATTTCCTACAATATGTTTATGAACAGGTTTTACAAAACCCAAACCAGTTGTTTCTTAAGAATAATCCTACTGATAGTATCATTGGTGATTGAAATCAACCTGTAAGGACTAGATGTTCTTTAAAAAATTAAGTAGAACATCTATAATTCTTTTTCTAATTTCAACCAAAAAGTAGTGATGAATCTTTAGGTGATGATGATTGGATAAAAACCATGCAGGATGAGCTAAAATAATTCTAAAGGTATAATTTCTGGTTCTTGGTTGAAAGACCTAAGGAAACATCTATTATTTGAGTAAAATGTTTTTTTCAAAAATAAGTGTGAGGAAAATGGAATCATAGTAAGAAATAAATTTATATTATTTTCTAAAGACTACAATCCACAAGATGGAATAGACTATGATGAATCTTATGCTCTAGTAACTATACTTGAATCTATTCGTATCTTACTTATCTTTGCTACATTCTTTAATTTCAACCCTTTTCAAATGGATGAAAAATGTGCTTTCTTTAATTTTTTTGTTCAATAGGATGTGTTTAATGAACAAACTCCTGGTTTTGAAGACACAAAACTTCCTGAACTTGTTTTCAAACATTCTAAAGCTTTATATTGACTGAAACAAGACCCTAGAGTCATTTATGACTAACTTACAGAATTTTTGTTACTAAACAACCATGTTCAGTGAAATGATAATCAAAACCTCTTTATGAAGAAAGATAAGAAAAATGATTTTATTGTTAAATTTTTTGTTTATGACATAATATTTGGTTCAACTCAGATTTCTATAACTAATTCATTTTCAAAAATAATGAAATCTGAGTTTGAAATGAGTATGATGGGTGAGTTAACATTTTTCAAAGGTTTTCAAATTTCCCAAAAACCCAAAAGAACTTATATATCTCAACATAAGTATGTTAATGATCTTCATAAAAAGTATGGATATGATAACCCCAAAAGTATATGTAATCCAATTATTACATCAAATTCACTTGATCTTGATGAAGATGGGAAACCAGTAGATCAAACATCCTTCATAGGTATTATAGGATGTCTACAATAATTGATAGCTAGTTTTCCAGACACAATGTTTTCAGTATGCTTATGTGCAGGATGTCAATCCAATACTAAGGAATAACATTTAAAGGAAGTGAACATTATTTTTCTCTACATAAAGGTAACCATTGATTTTGGACTCATTTATTCTTTTGGAAATGATTTTTTTTAAAAAAAATCAGATGCTGACTTTGGTGGATGTAGAATGGATATGAAAAGTACATCTGAAACATTTCATTTCTTATGAGATTCATTAGTTTCTTGGTCATGCAAAAAGCAACACTCTGTAGAACTTTCCATAGCTGAAGTTGAATATGTAGGAGTTGGAAGTTGTTGTGCTCAAGTGTTGTGGATGCAACACACACTCATAGACTACATGATGAGTTTTACAAAAATAAAAATATTGTGTGATAATACTTGTGCCATTTCCTTAAGTAAAAACCATGCACATCATTCATGTGAAAAACAAATATATATTAGGCATCACTTTCTTATAGATTCGAGACAAAAAGAAGATATCATTCTATAATTTATAGGAATGCAAGATTAACTTGCTGATATTTTCACAAAATGTTTACCCTCAAATAGATTTTAATACATTAAACATATGTTAAGAATGATATCCGTAAGTTAATCTTCCCAATTAACTTCTAGTTGAAACCTATCTCTTTACAGTAAGAAACACCTTTTCATAAGGGGAGTACATTTTCCAGGTAATCAAAATATTCACTTAGAAAAATTTCATAAGCAATATTTTTGTACTAAAAATTTTTCGTAATCAAAATATTCATAATCTAAATTTCCATAATCTAAACTTTCATAATAAAATTATTCGTAACCAAATTTTCTTGGTATCCAATGTTCTTCAAGGAAAAATTTCCTCATTACGAATAATTTTACCGGCATTCCAGAAGGTATATTTCTTCTCATAAATTTTATTGATTAGTTTATTTCATGTCTTTATTTTAATTTTGTTTACATTTTTCATATTCACCTTTCCTTAAATCTGAATGTTTATGTATAAACCCATCATAAAATAAGAACATACCAAAAAAAAAATCCGACTATCTTCCCAACTGTATGATCCCACTAAGTGTTTTTCAACCATTGAACCGATCAAGGAAAGTGAAATGCCTCCTCAAATTCCTATATAAGGACCCATGAATGTCTATCCCACATAGATCTTCAAAGTTCTTGCATGCTGAATCCCTACAGCTCTACTTATGTCCCTTCTGATGCTTTAGGGTTCTCTTAATTCTGACTGTCTGTGCAAGATTCTCCCCAGAATGAAATGTCTTCTTTAAAGAAAATATATGAATTGAAAATTTATAGAGAGAGTTTAGTTTCTATGAAATTCTATGCTAAGTATGATTCTATCATTTCAATGAATATCAAGCAGAATGGTCGGGACTGTAGAGACCCGAAGCTTGACGTACATGGACATTACATTACTTTTTCGGAATACTTAGTACATAACAAAAACACACACACAAGGACCGTAATAGTTTAGTGTCTTTGGAAACTTGGAACGTAATCTTCTAATCATGGTGAAAGATCTTCAACATCACCCATAAAGATCTTACCTTTTTTTCTTACCTAAAACCTTTATTTATATCCTGGGGAAAAGAAAACATAAAATGGTGAGCTCAAATTCTCAGTAAGGGTAAACAAAAGAAAAAGCAATCACATCATATTCATAAGAACATAACATTTTGGAAATCTTAACTTGAAAAAGAGATCATAATATCATAACATGGGATAAATCATAGTAGTGAAATGTAATCCCAATAATCATAAAATAAAACAAGAAACTTTGTGGCATACACGCATAATCATAGAGAATCATTTCTTATTAGTCAAGACTCATTGCCAAGACTATCTTAGGGGACAAAGTCCCTTTCTGAACCGAGTTCACTCCTCGTTTCAGTCATGTTTCACTGAACCAGTATAACATACCGTTCCAGCCATGTCTATCTCATGAGATATAAAATATTTACCCAATGCATTGGAGGGAGATATAGGTCTCACCCATCTCATAAAGAAATCATTCTTACTTGTGCCACAAAATAAACATACATCATTCATAATATCCCAATAAATAAAATGGGTTTCATAAAAATCATCCCATCATCACATAATCCATATAAAAGAAATGGATATCATTTCATAATAAGAAAATTGAAACCATGTATATCATAGAGACATTACACTTGAAATATACACATGTGAAATAATGTCATCTTAGATGAAAATTGTTTTGATAAAACACTTTAAATGAATTCTTGAGGAAAATATCCTTTTTTTTCAAAATCAATTTCTTTTCACCAAATGTCATGAAATTTTAGAAGAAATGGTTTTTGTTGAAAATAGTCATGAAATCTATTGAAGGAAGATTCATGAAAATAAGGCTTTATGAAACCATAAAAATCCATTCGTTCTGTATACGTTAAAAAAACATTCTTATCGTACTTTTTCCAGAAAAGTCAAAAAAGTACCTCATTACGTAAACAAAAGAATGATTCCTTAAATACCATGTAGTAAAAGACAAAAGTTAGTAAAATGGACTTTAAACATACATGAAACCATTTTTAGGAAACATGGACATGGATAATAACAATAACCCTAGAAAATAATTACGAATAAGCAATCTGAGATAAAAATGAGATTTGCAAAATTATCCCTTACCTTGGGTCCAATTTGCTTCGTAAGTTTATGAACCTCCTGTATAATGATTTAGATAATGTCATTGACTTATTAAAGAATCATATTAATTGTTATAATATCATATATGGTTCACTTATGACATTATATTACCCGTTCTTTTGTAAATTCCATGTTAAAGAGTGTTTTGGGTAAAATTGTTTCATTTGTCGTCCGTGGTTTGACTTGTAATTATTCATATGATTACTTAGATCATGATTAATTAATTACAGAATATAAAACATGTATTATATATAATATATATTCAGAATATATATATATATATATATATAATAAATTAGTAAATGGAAAGAAATACACCTTTCATGGAGACGGTAGGCCGTACGTACGCATGAATGCTGTTTTCGTTTCCTTAGTGAGTTGAATGGAATTAAATAGATGAAACATAAATACAGTATCATTATTATGTCATATATTTCATGATTACTTATTATATATACTTTATAATCATTCATGAATGGTTAAAGTGGAGAATGAATCTCATCGCATCGTGGAGATGGTAGTCCGTACGTACGCACGAGTGATGATATTGTTCTCATGATCGTGGGACTGTATTGGAGTGTATGTATACTATTTCAGAATCAATATCACTTAAAAATAATCATATAAAGTTATTATTTACACCATTATACCCATCCAAGTATGGTGGTGGTGGAAAATAGATTTCACCACCACGTGGAGACGGTATTCCGTACGTACGCACGCGCGGTGATTTCATTTTTCGTAGGATGGATAGATGGTGAAATAGGGTTGTTTCATACTTATAATAACATATCAGTATATTAGTGATGCTGATGTTATTACTTTATAATGAAACAACTAAATAAGGAGAAGCAGAGGAAGAAATAAAGATAAAAGTATCGGTAATGGAAATTACCTCTTCTTTGAAGCGCCTCTTTGAGAGCTCCTCTTAGGGCACTAAAATTGGTCTTTGAGGAAGACCAGAATATCTAGGATGTTTCTAGGGAAGTGGAGAAGATAATTTGGTAGAGGTTTGCCGAGCATGAAATCTCAAAGTGTTGCGAGGAAGAGAGGGAGGGGGTGCCCTTTTATAAGGGAGGATAGGGGAACCTTTGGAATTACAAAAAATATTATTTTATTATAAAGACAAATTCGGTTTTAAATAGCTCCAAATTGATTTATTTCGAAGATAAGGTGGGGATGGGTCTAAATCCTCTCATCCACTAGAATTTAGAAAAATTTAGGTTCCTATTTTAACCTTATAATTTATATTTAACTTTAAGATAGATAATTTTACTTTTACCGTTTCTTCTTGTTTTCTTACACTATAAGGTTAATAAACTTACTATATCAAGACAAACGAACCCCAAGTTGTTTATTATTAATATATATAACCTCATCTAATTCATTTGGCAGAACCTTATATTTTTTAGGAATAAAATTACAATTACTAATATAATATTTGTTTTAAGAACTATTTTATGTCAATTTTGACACTATTTAGTAATTGATTTTTGTGAAAATAATAACAGAATGATTAGTTCAAAAAAAAGTTAATTAAATCAATACTAACATGTCATATTAACCTATAAAATTATTTTAATTCATAAAAAGTCTTAAAATACATTTATTTTGGTATTTATAACATCAATTATGTCAATATTTCATTAGTAAGGAAATTACTGCATCATCTTTGTGTCATAATAAATGATAATTATTTAATCCATAATGTAACACCCCAGGTAAATAAAGAATATGAAATTTTCATAGTTATCCATATTTGTGAATAAAATATTAATATGACTTTAAAGGGGATTCTATGCTCGATGGCGTACCCAACAGGAAACAACGAGTTTCTTGGGAATCTTACGTTGCACTCTAATAATAAAATAATATTATTTTAAATGGTAGTTAACTTGTATACATTGTATTGGAGGTAATGGATAAAAATAACTAAAATATGATTATATATGTTTTTAAATGTTTTTACATTTATCCAATAAAAGATAAAGGCTTAAAATATGGAAAGAATTAAATTTTAGGCTTTTATACCCTAATTTTCACTAAAGGTTCACTTATCGTCTTTTGATGGAAAACTGTCATTAAATATAATTTTGATCACTCTTATACATTATTTTGGACCAAATAAAACTCTTCTTTAGAATCGGGACATCAAATTTTACTTTGTGTAAATTTTTGGTATTTTTCCGATAAAGTTCATTTTTTTAATGAATAGTGTAAAATGTTGTATTTTAATTCAAAACCACTTTTTAATATAATTTATTTATATGATTAAATTATATTTTTAATTGGTTTTAAAGTGAAATTAGAATATATTTTTACCATTAAATCCAATAGTGGTCGTTGGAATTAATTTCACCTTAATATTGGACTTAAACTATTGGCAATCTTTTGATACTTATTGTTTCATAAAAACACGCTATTTGTCATGACAGTGGGAATTAATTATTAAATTAATTATTGTGACTTATATGTTTTGAATTTTGTAAAATAGACTTCATTTTTGAATTCAGAATATCAAATTTAGCTTAGGGTGAATTTTTGGTAATTTTTTGAAAAACATCAATTTTTGATGAATAGTGAAACCACTAAGTGGTACTTATAAAAACTGATTTTCCATTTAAATGAAAATTTTCCACCTTTGTGTTATGAATTTCAAAAATCCGACATACATGGTTGTCATTAAGAAGTAAAATGTGGTTCAATGGGATTAAAATAATTTTTTGGTGAATAGTAACATCTTAAGTTTTTAATCGCGATTAGAGGTAATTAGTGTAGTTTAAGGTAAAAATAATGCTTTAATAAAATAAGATGATCTTTACACATGCCCTACCCACATTGGTTGTGTCATGGACGACCAAGAAAATCCATGGGTCAACTTGGGGACCCCATGGATCCACTTTGGTTGGGAAATGACATAAATTACTTTTTATTTAATGTAAAAGTAAAAATGACACAAACATCATATGTTTTACGAAAACAATTTTTACATGGGGTTATAAAGATCAGATTTTGAATTATAAAAAGTAATTGGAAAGATAAAAATATTTCCTACATCATAGTATTTTTTTATAATTTTTATACTTTAAATAAATTAAATTATTTATGACATCATGATGATGCAGCGATGACATCATTATTTAACGATTTAAATAAAATGGAAAGATAATGTAATATATAAAACCTAAACATGCCCAAATCATATTGTATGGGTAGATTTAGAACCCTTATCACCTTATCCTTGAATTATATCAATGTGGGACCATTTAAATAAAGTAATATTTCTTTACTTTCCAAAAGTGCCCCTCCTCTCCTCTTATAAAAGGCCCCCAACTCTACCTCATTACCCACACTCCCAAAGCCTTTGGCTCGGCAAACCCCTTCCCATTCACTCTCTACACATCCCTCTCCTCATCCTAGAGGATTCCCGTTGGGAAGAATCCTTTCAAAGGAAGGCTTTAGGCTCAAAACAAAAGGAGTTACACTTTTAAAGGTAATTCATTCTCTCATGTTCATTTGTGTTATTTTGCTTCTCCAACCCCCTAAACTATTTTTATTTACTTCTTTTGTAACAACACCAGTATCTTCAATATACTAGGATGTTGTTATAAGATTTATTCGAGCTACACTCTCACACAACTACATCAAATGGTTAAAGAACATACGGTTTCCGTGGATGGTGAAATTCCGCCTCTCGAAACGATGCTCGTTCAATACTCATTTAACACATTCAAAGGTGGCCATTATGATTTCACTATTTTTATATATGATATATAATATGTTTATTCTTTCCTTAAGCTTCTGTATTTTTTCATTTATGGCATACCGATATTGTTTCCATTATGGGTAAACATTATATCTTCATTTTAGGAAGTGCGGACTACCGCCCCCTCAAAGTGATTTGATTCGTTAAATACCATATGTGGGACATATAAAGGATGGAACTATGATATTATATATTATATTATACTGGAATTATAATATACCTTTATATCATTATGATTCCATTCTATAAAATACGAAATAGAAATGAAAGTAGCATTCATGCGTACGTACGGCTTACCGTCTCCATGAACGGTGCATTTCATTTCTTACCTCTAAATGATTATGTAATATTATAAATGCATGAATTTACTGGATATATATGACATATATGATATATATATCATTAATACCATTCTGGATATAATGGATACACGAACAACTTGTAATTATAAAGGGTTTATTTTTGACTCAAGTACCAATGATCGTTAAAATGACCGTTATTAACTAAGATAATTGCATAGTGTTCATGACATGGTAATAAGTGATATAAAAGGAATAATGAACTTGAAAAAAGTTCTTAATAAAGTAGAAATTAACTCAAGTTTATTATTCAGGACGTCAAAGAATGGTCGAGTCACGTCGGACCCGAGGTAAGGGATCCTACTCCTCTCTTTCTTTTTAAGTACACTCTTTTATGTCATTCCTTCGAAGCTCATCTTTATTGTGAGTGGGATTTTATTTTATATTACTCATACTGTAATTTTTATGTTCATATGATGAGAGACCCTATTCTCTCTCATCAGTCCATTTCGGAAGTTTTGAGTGGCGCCGTTAGGCTGCCGAATTTTCGTAAGAGATCTAACCTCTCTCTTTCTTTTTAAGTACTCTCCTTTATGTCACTTCTTTTAAGCTCCTCTTTGTTATGTTGGAATATTTTCTTTTATATTACACTTTCTATAAACTCTATGTTAATATTATGAGATTCCCAATTTGATCTCATCAATCCATTTTTGTAAGTTTTATGTGGCGCCGTTAGGCTGCCGAGTTTTCGTAAGGGATTTTTCATCTCACTTTTATTCCTGTGAGATTTATGTTACATTTGCCACAATTTCCTTTGAGTGGTGTATGTACTGCCCATTATTCTACTCTTTGTGTAATATAATTTCGTTTATAAGTATTTACATCAATGATGTATTGTCCTTCTTTCATGGGGTGTGTGTTTTGAAAGATACCCAAGTCGGTAAGGGAACCTTTCACCCTCCTTTTTTTAAAAACTTCTTTTGTTGGGTCTTTCAATTTACATATTGTTATGTTGGCATATATTCTCATATAACCTTATTGATGTAAATTTTATGTCCAAGTGATGAGATACACTTTTTAACTCTCATCAACTCATTTTAAAGTGATGCCATTTAGGCTGTCGAATTTTACCAAGGGAATGTTTTAACCCAATTTCGATTTCTTTGGGTTCAACATCTAGTTATTGAATATGTCATCCTTTGAATATGTGTGAATGACCTTTTATTGTTTTACACTTAATATCCAATTATATTGGGTGTATTTATATTTGTCACACAAAATTTTGAGATTGATTTATCCTTAATTTAAGGATACCTTCTTTATAAGGGATTTCATCACATTTTACATCCCTATGGAGACATCATTGTTGATATGAACCAATTCACTCATATATGGTATGTATACTGTCCTTTGGAATATTATATCATAAATCCATTTATTCTCATGATATTATAAAGTTCTGATTAAATGTTATTCCTCAATTATTGTATTCAAGTGTCTCTAATTTTGGTAAAAAACCCTTTAACCAAAATATCGCTTTAAATGTTTTAATGATTTGTTCTTATTAATATCCATGTTTTCAAATTGGTTTTAAGGATTTATATGGATATTAATGGTTTAAAATGTTAAAAACATCAAGGAGGTATGGGACTTCATCTCAATCTCCTTTCATTGAGGCATATTTTGTTTTATACACAACCTTCTTTTATACGGTGTATAAACCCCTTTGGCTTTTATGTTTTTCCAAAAAGAAATCATTTTTTATAAGAAGCGTTTTACTAAACGACCAAAGGGAATGTTTTTGTCGCATGAATCCGGCGACATTGACTTCTCCTCCGTCGTGACCGTTATTTGAGTTTCGGCTTCCTCTACAAGCCATACCTTCTTTTTAAAAGAAAAATAAATACCATGTTTTACTTTTCTTTTATTCTAGTATCGAAAATGGTTTTCATAATTTTTTTATACCAATGTGTTGTATTGATATCTTGTGATTGAAAGGTGGGAATGTTATGTTTCCTTTATGCATGTTTAATGTGATATGATTATGTTGAGGTTCTTGGGGATTATTATGAAAACAGGTGGTTCCGTGATAAACTAAGGGCAGGTGAGCCCGATATAGCTCTCCAATTCATTGGGTAACGAGAAGGAGTGAAACGTTAAGGTTTCTCTGAAGAGATATAGGGAATATGCTGTGATGGGTATTCCAAATGTAACCAAGACGGTTACTCCCTACGTAAGAATGTTATGAATGCCTCAAGTTACCTTTATGTCTTATGTTTTCTATGATTTATTCATGATTTGATGAGGTATGTTAAAGTGGTTATGTTTTATGGGTAAAGTATGATTTCATTCTTATGTATATATGTACCCATGTTTCCTTTCCATATTTTTATATCCCTTACTGAGATTTTTATGCTCATCCCAAGTGATTGAAATGTTTTTCACAGGTCAACAGAAAGGTACATGATGTGATGATAGTGTCTAGGATGTGTCAATAAAGAATCCATGTTTTACTTTAAGTATGTTTCAGTTGATGGGAAGAATGAATACTGTCTTTTATGTAACCACTTTGTCTAAATGAGGAATGTAATGCATGTTTCATGATCTAATTCTCTAAAACTATAAACTTGAAAAGATCCTCAATGTGTAATCTTGTAATAACTCAAGATTATGTAAGGTTTAAGGCTGGGGCCTTATAGTTGGTATCAGAGGTCGGTTTGGATAACTTTAGAGGTTAGGGTATTCTCTAAGGACAAGTGACATTACCATAATGGTTAGGATTTTAGAAAGAGTCCTAGTTTTAGATAAAGTGAATGAGTAAGTATATCTTAGTGTTTATCTTCCTCATTAGTACATGATGGTTATGTTGATATACTCACACTGACATTTTTGGTTTTAGTAAATGGCTGGATCAAGCAGGCCCCAAAGTGACAATGGGTTTGAAGGAAACTGTGGTGGATCTCTGATTAAGATACTGGATGAGATGGGGGATTCAATGAGGAATCTCATAGTTGTTCTAAACCAAATATCAAGGATTCGTGATCAACCACATCAACCTTGGTGAGTTCTCTAATGCATCATGAATGAGATGGCCAACTCGATGTGGAAATTCAGGTAATAATTATTAAGGTAACCATTAGGGTTTATATGATCCTTACTTTTGAGGTAATTATGGGTTATTATATGATATGCTGGAAAATGAAAGACATGAGATAAACTTGGGGTTAAAATATGTTATGATCATTTTTGATGATTTTATCTCTTTTTGGGGAATGATTTAAGAATTATATAGTTTTGGAAAAAGGAAAACACGCAGACTATGTGACAACCCATCACGTCGGACAAAGCTACAGGAATCGAACCCACAACCAAAGTGCGACTGATATTTATCGCCTACCACTTGACTACGTGAAGTCCCTGGTTAGTTTGACTGATTATTTCTAGTTATATGATTTTATGAATTAAGAGTACGTTGATTTTTGGTTATTTATGAAAATGATTAACCTATCATGGAGGATATGTGATTAGGTTAATTACTTTTCAATACGATACTTTATGAGAAACTGATATTGTTTGGATATAAGTGATACGATTTAACTTGGTAGACTATGTGACTAAATCCTTCAAATATTTGGGTTTCAATCTTAGTTTGGTTTACTTTGAAGAATTTTATGGACAAATGGCCCTCGTTGAACTTTGGGTTTTGTTGGACAAATTTTGGAGATTAAGAATAGATTTTCTTTTTTTAAAGGGTTATCCTTTTCTGGATTATCTGATCTTGTACTAGCCTTTTTTGGTTTTGGTTTTGTTTAAAGTCTAAATACATGGGATGTATATAGTTCTCTTTTGTGGATTAGGTAATTCTCTAGAAGTTGATTATAGTACTCTTAATGTGAACAAGTCTTCCTATATACTCGTCTTTTGGAGAAAATATGAGTTTGTGTAAGGAATCTAATAAAAGTTGAAAGTCAACATGATAAGTGATTATGTTTCCTTATGAATTAATTCCTCAATAAAAAGTAACTTAAAACAAAAATGTTGTCTATTAACTTTTCCTACTGGGGAATCGAATACCGTTTAACCCATCACAAGTTTGTGATTTTCTCGTGGTTAACTTTCTTCTAAACATGTTTTCTATCACTCTCCATCAGAACATGAACCTTTGTTTTTTTCCTCCATGTCTATATTTTCATACTTGGAATCCTAGTATGGGTTAACTTGGGTGACCTTTGTACTTATCTTACTTTATTTTAAAGTGATTGTTTTACCGACTCTTGTTTCGATGTGGGACATTCAAAGATGATTCCAAGCGCAATTTTAAAATTGCGGGGACGCAATTCCCAAAAGGGTGGAAGGATGTAACACCCCAGGTAAATAAAGAATATGACATTTTAATATTTATCCATATTTGTGAATAAAATATTAATATTACTTTAATGGGGACGCTAAGCTCGATGGCGTACCCAACACGCAACAACGAGTTTCTTGGGAATCTTACGTTGCACACTAATAATAAAATAATATTATTTTAAATGGTAGTTAACATGTAGCCATTGTATTGGCGGGAATGGATAGAAATAACTAAAATATGATTATATATGTTTTTTAAATGTTTTTACATTTATCCAATAAAAGATAAAGGCTTAAAATACGGAAATAATTCAATTTTAGGCTTTTATACCCTAATTTTCACTAAAGGTTCACTTATCGCCTTTTGATGACGAACTGTCATTAAATATAGTTTTCATCACTCTTATACATTATTTTGGACCATATAAAACTCTTATTTAGAATCGGGACATCAAATTTTACTTTGTGTAAATTTTTGGTATTTTTCCGATAAAATTCATTTGTTTAATGAATAGTGTAAAATGTTGTATTTTAAATCAAAACCTCTTTTTAATCTAATTTATTTATAAGATTAGATTATCTTTTTAATTGGTTTTAATGTTAAATTTGAATATATTTTTACCATTAAATCCAATAGTGGTCGTTGGAATTAATTTCACCTTGAAATCGGACTTAAACTAGTGTCAATCTTTTGATACTTATTGTTTCATAAAAACACGCTATTTGTCATGACAGTGGGAATTAATTAATGTGACTTATATGTTTTGAATTTTGTAAAATAGAATTTATTTTTGAATTCAGAATATCAAATATAGCTTAGGGTGAATTTTTGGTAATTTTCTGAAAAACTTCAATTTTTGATGAATAGAGAAACCACTAAGTGGTACTTATAAAAACTGATTTTCTGTTTAAATGAAATTTTGCCACCTTTGTGTTTTGAATTACAAAAATCTGACATTCATGGTTGTCATTAAGAAGTAAAATGTGGTTCAATGGGATTAAAACAATTTTTTTGGTGAATAGTAACGTATTAAGTTTTTAATCGCGATTAGAGGTAATTATTGTAGTTTGAGGTAAAAATAATGCTTTAATAAAATAATATGATCTTGAAACATGTTCTACCCTCATTTGTTGTGTCATGGAAGACCATGAAAATCCATGGATCAACTTGGGGACCCCATGGAGCCACTTTGGTTGTGAAATGATATAAATAACTTTTTATTTAATGTAAAAGTAAAAATGACACAAACATCATATGTTTTACGAAATTTTATTTTACATGGGGTTATATAGACCATATTTTTGACTAAAAATAGTCATTGGAAATCTAAAACGATTTCCTACATCATATTATTTTTTTATATATTTTTTAGACTTTAAATAAATTAAATTATTTATGACATCATGATGATGCATCGATGACATCATTATTTAACGATTTAAATAAAATGGAAAGATAATGTAATATCTGAAACCTACACATGTCGAAATCCTATTGGATGGATATATTTCGAACCCTTATCATCTAATCCTATAATTATATCAATGTGGGACCATTTAAATCCGAAACTCATTTTCAAATAAAGTAATATTTGTTTACATTCCAAGAGTGCCGCTCCTCTCCTCTTATAAAATGCCCCCAACTCTACCTCATTACCAATACTCCAAAAGCCTTTGGATCGGCCAACCCCTGCCCATTTACTCTCTCCACATCCCTATCCACATCCTAGAGGATTCCCTTTGGGCAGAATACTTTCAAAGGAATCCTTTAGGCTCAAATCAAATGGAGTTACACTTTTAAAGGTAATTCATTCTCTCATGTTCATTTGTTTTATTTTGCTTCTCCAACCCCCTAAACTCTTTTTATTTACATCTTTTGTAACAAAACCAGTATATTCAATATACTAGGATGTTGTTATAAGATTTATTCGAGCTACACTCTCACACAACTACATCAAATGGTTAAAGAACATACGGTTTCCGTGGATGGCAAAATTCTGCCTCCCGGAACGATGATTGTTCAATACTCATTTAACACCTTCAAAGGTGGCCATTATGATGTCACTATTTTTATATATGATATAGAATATGTTTATTCTTTCCTTAATCTTCCGTATTTTTTCATTTATGGCATACCACTATTGTTTCCATTATGGGTAAACACGATATCTTCATTTTAGGAAGGGCAGACTACCGCCCCCTCAAAGTTATTTGATTCGTTAAATACCATATGTGGGACGTATAAAGGATGTAACTATGATATTATATATTATAATATACTTGAATTATAATATACCTTTATATCATCATGATTAAATTCTATAAAATACGAAATAGAAATGAAAGTATCATTCATGCGTACGTACGGCTTACCGTCTCCATGAACGGTGCATTTCATTTCTTACCTCTAAATGATTATGTAATATTATAAATGCATGAATTTACTGGATATATATGACATATATGATATATAAATAATAAATAAAATTCTGGATATAATGGATACAAGAACAACTTGTAATTATAAAAGGTTTATTTTTTACTCAAGTACCAATGATCGTTAAAATGACCGTTATTAACATAAATAATTACATATTGTTCATGACATGGTAATAAGTGATATAAAAGGAATAATTAACTTGAAAAAGGTTCTTAATCATGTAGAAATTAACTCAAGTTTATTATTCATGACATTAATGAACGATCAAGTCAAGTCGGACCCGAGGTAAGGGATCCTACTCCTCTCTTTCTTTTTAAGTACACTCTTTTATGTCATTCCTTATAAGCTCATCTTTCCTGTGAGTGGGATGTTATTTTATATTACTAATACTATAATTTTTATGTTCATACGATGAGAGACCCTATTCTCTCTCATCAATCCATTTTGGAAGTTTTGAGTGGCGCTGTTAGCCTGCCGAATTTTCGTAAGAGATCTAACCTCTCTCTTTCTTTTTAAGTACTCTCCTTTATGTCACTTCTTTTAAGCTCCTCTTTGTTATGTTGGGGGATGTTATTTTATATTAATCCTTATATAAACTCTATGTTAATAAGATGATATTCCCTATTTGATCTCATCAATCCATTTTGGTATGTTTTATGTGGCGTCGTTAGGCTGCCGAGTTTTCATAAGGGATTTTTCATCTCACTTTAATTCCTGTGAGATTTATTCTACATTTGCCACAATTTCCTTTGAGTGGTGTATGTACTGCCAATTATTCTACTCTTTGTGTAATATACTTTCATTTATAAGTATTTACATCAATGATGTATTGTCCTTCTTTCATGGGGTGTATGTTTTGAAAGATACCCAAGTCGGTAAGGGAACCTTTCACCCTCCTTTTTTTTAAAAGACTTCTTTTGTTGGGTCTTTCAATTTACATATTGTTATGTTGGGATATGTTCTCATATATCCTTATTGATGTAAAATTTATGTCCAAGTGATTAGATACAATTTTTATCTCTCATCAACCAATTTTGAAGTGACGCCGTTTAGGTTGTCGAATTTTACCAAGGGAACGTTTTAACCCAATTTCGATTTCTTTGGGTTCAACATGTAGTTATTGAATATGTCATCCATTGAATATGTGTGAATGAACTTTTATTGTTTTAAACATAATATTCAATTATATTGGGTGTATTTATATTTTTCACACAAAATTTTGAGATTGATTTATCCTTAATTTAAGGATACCTTCTTTATAAGGGATTTCATCACATTTTACATCCCTATTGAGACTTCATTGTTGATATGAACCAATTAACTCTTATAAGGTGTATATACTGTCCTTTGAAATATTATATCATGAATCCATTTATTCTCATGATATTATAAAGTTCTTATTAAATTTTATTCCTCAATTATTGTATTCAAGTGTCTCTAATTTTGGTAAAAACCCTTTAACCAAAATATCGCTTTAAATGTTTTAATGATTTGTTCTTATTAATATCCATGTTTTCAAAATGGTTTTAGGGATTTATATGGATATTAATGGTTTAAAATGTTAAAAGCTTCATGGTGGTAAGGGACATCGTCTCAATCTCCTTTCATTGAGGCATATTTTGTTTTATACACAACCTTCTTTTATACGGTGTATAAACCCCTTTGAATTTTACATTTATCCAAAAGGAATATTTTTTTATACGAAGAATTTTACTAAACGACAAAAGGGAATTTTTTTATCGTACGTATGCGGAGAGAACAACTTCTCTGCCACCGTGACCGTTATTTGAGTTTCAGCTTCCTCTACAAGCCATACCTTCTTTTTAAAAGAAAAATAAATACCATGTTTTACTTTTCTTTTATTTCGGTGTCGAAAATGGTTTTCATAATGTTTTTATATCAATGTGTTGTATTTATATCTTGTTATTGAAAGGTGGGAATTTTATGTTTCCTTTATTCATGTTTAATGTGATATTATTATGTTGAGGTTCTTGGGCATTATTATGAAAACGGGTGGTTCCGTGATAAACTAAGGGCGGGTGAGCCCGATATAGCTCTCCAATGCATTGGGTAATGCGAAGGAGTGAAACGTTAAGGTTTCTCCGAAGAGATTTAGGTAATATACTGTGATGAGTATTCCAAACGTAATCAAGAGGGTTACTCCCTACGTAATAATGTTATGAATGCCTCAAGTTACCTTTATGTCTTATGTTTTCTAT
The DNA here is from genome assembly GCA_963277665.1 of Viscum album. Classification (NCBI taxonomy): domain Eukaryota; kingdom Viridiplantae; phylum Streptophyta; class Magnoliopsida; order Santalales; family Viscaceae; genus Viscum; species Viscum album. Next base: position 1,806,964,940 of record OY728126.1, on the reverse strand, counting down.
GATTTATTAATTATTTGATGAGTTATGTTAAAGTGCTTATGTTTTATGGGTAAAGTATGATTTCATTCTTATGTATATATGTACCCATGTTTCCTTTCCATATTTTTATATCCCTTACTGTGCTTTTTATGCTCATCCCATGTTTTTGAAATGTTTTTCACAGGTCAAGGGAAAGGTAAATGATGTGATGATAGTGTCAAGGATGTGTCAAGAAAGAATAAATGTTTTATTTTAAGTATGTTTCCATTGATGGGAAGAATGAATATTGTCTTTTATATAACCACATTTTCTAAATGTGGATTGTAATGCATGTTTCATGATCTAATTCTCTAAAACTCTAAACCTGAAAAGATCCTCAATGTGTAATCTTGTAATAACTAAAGATTAAGTAAGGTCTAAGGCTGGGGACTTATACCTAAATATTCAAAATAAATTCCTATAATGTAGATAATTGTATTAGCTTTCTGGAGACTATTCATGTTCGAAGTTTCATGAAGTGTATCACTAAATTAAAAGTATTATACATATAAGATTTAAGAAAGTGACATGTTGTCACATTCTTTGGTTTTAATAATAATTAAATTATTTTCATGGAAAAAAGTCCATTAAATGAATCTAATATGACCCTTAGGTGATATGGGTCGACTGTTAGTCATTCAATAGGATTTTGACATGTTTTAGGGTAATTTTATAATATTATATTTACCCTTAATTACCCGATTTACCTTTAACTATCGTAAATAAAATTTACCGTAGTTACTATTCATAATTCCCAAAAATAAAAAGTAGCTTATTAAAATAATTTGGATCCACTGATACCAAATATGGAATCCATTTTTCCAAATTCAATACACAAAATTTGCAGAAATTAAATTAAAATTAATCCCATTGTCGAAAGAAAGCGGGTTTTTCTTTAAAACATTACAAAAGATTGAATTGATTTATCCTACGAATTCAAGGTAGAATCAATATTAATGACATACATTATATTAAATAGTAAAAATATATTCTATTTATACTTTAAAAACATTAAATATTATAATTTAACCATATAAATTATTGTGATGAAAAAAGTTGTTTTTAATTAAAATATAGCGTGTTTTTACTATTCATCAAAATATGAATGTTACCAGAATGATATGAAAATTTATCCAATGTAAATTTTTATTTCATTATTCCAAAGAAGAATTTTATTTTTTCAAATTTAACTTATAAACATGCCAAAAACTAGATTTAATGTTGGTGCGCCATCAAAGAGCGGCAAAACTGCATTTTTTGAAAAATACTTATTTTACCCAAAAATTTTATTTTTTTATTATACCATTTTTTATAAAATGTGCAAGACGAATAATAATGTTATAAGATTCAAAATTTAGTTAATACGATTCATAATGTCTAGTTCATAATAGTATTATAATAATATATCGTTGTTTAGTAAAACTCGGTATTGCATACAACACACGCTATCGAGGAAGGTCGTGATTGCGTGTAATGCAAGCCAAGTCAGGGTTGCGTGCTATGCAAGAATCCTTCATTGTTTCGTATAACATAATCCTACCATATTTCATTTATACATTTAATATATATATATATACTCAATGTTGCGTAGAATAACTATTATCAAAATTGTGTGTAACACGATCGAAGAATAGTGTTGCGTATACTGTAAGCTAATACGGTGTTGTGTATAGCTCAAGGTAATCATGGTGTAGCATACAACACAAGACATTAATGAAATTAATAGAATATTTTTTATAAAATCACGGGGTGTTACATTCTACCCCCCTTAAAATGAATTTCGCCCTCGAAATTCGTCGGGGTTATAAATGGTTTATTATTCGAAAGGTTCTTTAATAGAAACCCACATCGTAAAAAGCAATACCAAAACCAACCTTTAATAACAAAAGTATGAAATGTAACAGTTACCCAAATAAACTAATCACTGGGTTTCCACATACGTGATAATATGGATATTGAAGAGAAATCTAACCATCATGTTCTGATGGAGAGTGGTAGAGAACATGGCTATGAAAAAGCCAACAATCACAAAGCTATTGATTTGTGATGATCTAAGGTACTATTTGATTAATCAGATATAAGGGAACTAGGACAACATTTTTGGTTTTCAAGATCATTTCCCTAAAGTTGATAAATTAAAAGAAATACTTGCATGATTTTGGTACAATCTCACTGTTGTTCATGAATTGAACAATTTTTACTTCATCCCTTAAAGAAATGAAGTTGAATTTGTTATTCGTGATGTGTTAGCAGATCATGTGATAGAATGATGGGTCATTCCATCTCTTTCAAACAAAAGGATAGAAAAAGTTATAATTCCATCTTATGGTTAGATTAATCGTATATGGTTCCAAAAATGAACTTATACTTCATATATCATACCTCTTAATAAAATAAAACTAGTTTCTACTAACCAGGGAATTCCTGTAGGCCAATGGTAGGCGATAAAGGCCAGTCACACTTTGGTTGTGGGTTCGATTCCCACAGCCTTGTCCGACGCGATGGGTTGTCGCCCATCCTACAGGTTGTCCTTTTTCTAAAACTAATTTACTATAACATCCCATAAAAAAGGTTCTATCCTTAAACAATACTAACTTATGTCCAACATATTCCATTCCAATCTTTATTCTTATCTATAATATTGCAGTCAATTGTCATATTATAGTGAAAAAAATTACTAGATATTTCATATAACAAGCATGTTAATACCATCGTTGATCCCCATATATCATAAGATATTTCTTGTTGGTCACATTACAAACATCTGAAAGCCTTAATCATGTATTCTCTTGAAAAAATGAATACCCATTAAACCTTAGTGAAAACATGAATGCTCTCAAAAGTTAACTCTTTTAAAATTACAAAAATTCTATATACTCAAACCATGATATAACCTTCTCCTTATATCAGTCATGAGCTCATGAATACTATCAAACATTTAATTTTCTCCTTATCCCTTCTTTATGCGCATATCATATACATTCCAAAAATATCTGAATAACCTTTCATGGTTACTGGTACCATTCATCATACACTTTCAAAACTCAAGGAAAGACAACAGTGTAACAATCCTAAGATGTCTCTTTATTCCATAGTAACAAGAGATTACTTATACAACATTACACTTGATAAACATGTAATCATTCCACTACATTCTTAAACCATTGATTGAGCTTCAACAATTCTTTCATCTCACATATCATTTGTAGTCTCTTCATCATCAACAACATAAATACTACCCATACGACAATACTGATTCTCTTCATGAGACTTTCCCTTAGGGCATTGGTTTGCATAATGCCTGTACATTCCACATTTAAAACATTTAACCATTTTTCATGTCGTAGAAATACCATTATCCTCATCCCCGGTGTTAACTGAACCTTTTCCTTTGCACTTACTGGCTTTGTGTCCTTCTTTTCCACACCCAAAGCATCTTCCAGTTCCTTTGAAACATTCTCCTTGATGCCTCTTCCCACATGATTTACATAGGTGAAATTGAACTTTTTTTCCTCTATGATTATCTTGAAACTCCATCTTTCTCTTATTAGCCGAGTCGAGAAACTTACCAAATTTTACTTTATTGATCATATTATGAGATTGCTGATTCAGCATAATAATGATGTTTGGACCTCCAAATCCCATTTCATTTGGTTTCTCATGAAGAATATCATTCCATTGTCCATCATATCCTCCATTATTTTGAATCATCGTGTTTCCAACCATTTTCTAAAACCCAAAAAGAATAGTGTGAGAGGAAAAAATCAAGCTAGGGAAAACAACATAGTAAAGGGGGAGCACCCTAAATATCTAACATCTTAGGTTAAATTTTAAGATCGTTACCGTAGTTCTAGGACTATATCCTATATGTATTCTTATCCTTAGGTACATCCCTAGACATACCTTAGAAATATCTCTAGGGATCTCACTAACGTTTTCGCATCCTAGATTCCAAAGGTTGACTAAACCTTTCCTCTGATACCAACTATAGAGACGCGAAGCCTGAAATACGTGGAAATTACATTAATTTTGCGGAATACTTCGTACATATCAAAAACACACATACAAGGACCGTAATAGTTTAGTTCCTTTGGAAACTCGGAACGTAATCTTCTAATCATGGTGAAAGATCTTCAACGTCTCCCATAAAGATCTGCCCTTTTTTCTTACCTAAAACCTTTATTTATATCCTGGAGAAAAGAAAACATAAAAGGGTGAGCTCAAATGATCAGTAAGGGTAAAAAAAAGAAAAATCAATCACATCATATTCATAAGAACATAACATTTTGGAAATCTTAACCTGCAAAAGAGATCATAATATCATAACATGGGATAAATCATAGCAGTGAAATTTAATCCCAATAATCATAAAATAAAACATGAAACTTTGTGGCATACACGCATAATCATAGATAATCATTTATTATTATTCAAGACTCATTGCCAAGACTATCTTAGTGGACAAAGTACCTTTCTGAACTGAGTTCACTCCTCATTTCAGTCCTGTTTCACTGAACCGGTATAACCTACCATTCCAGCCATGTCTATCTCATGAGATAAAAAATCTTTAGCCAATTCATTGGATGGAGATATAGGTCCCACCCATCTCATAATGAAATCATTCTTACTTGTGCCACAAAATAAATATACATCATTCATAATAACCTAATAAATAAAATGGGTTTCATAAACATCATCCCATCATCACATAATCCATATAAAAGAAATGGATATTGTTTCAGAATAAGAAAATTGAAACCATGTAAATCATAGAGACATTACACTTGAAACATACACATGTGAAATAATGTCATGTTAGATGAAAATGGTTTTGATAAAACACTTTAAATGAATTCTTGAGGAAAATATCATTTTTTCTTCAAAATCATTTTCTTTTCACAAAATGTCATGCAATTTTAGAAGAAAAGGTTTTTGTTGAAAATATTCATGAAATCTTTTGAAGGAAGATTCATGAATATAGCGCTTTATAAAACCATAAAAATCCTTTCATTCCATATACGTTAAAAAACATTCTTATCGTACTGTTGTTGAAAAAGTCAATAAAGTACCTCGTAACATAAACAAAAGAAAGATTCCTTACATACCATGTAGTAAAAGTAAAATGTGGGTAAAAAGGACTTTAAAAATACATGAAACCATTTTTAGGAAACATGGACATGTATGATAACAATAACACCAGAAAATAATTACGAATAAGCAATCTCGGATAAAAATGAGATATGCAAAATTATCCCTTACCTTAGGTCCGATTTGCTTTGTAAGTATCCGAACCTCATGTATAATGATTTAAATAATGTCATTGACATATTACAGAATCATATTAATTGTTATAATATCATATATGTTTCACTTATGACTTTATATTACCCGTTCTTTTGTAAATTCCATGTTAAAGAGCGTTTTGGGTAAAATTGTTTCATTTGTCGTCCGTGTTTTGACTTGTAATTATTCATATGATTACATAGATCATGATTACTTAATTCCAGAATATAAAACATGGGTTATATATAATATATATTCAGAATATACATAAATATAATAAATCAGTAAATGGAAAGAAATACACCGTTCATGGAGACGGTAGGCAGTACGTACGCATGAACGCTGTTTTCATTTCCATATTGAGTTGAATGGAATTAATTAGATGACACATAAATCAAGTATCATTATTATTTCATATATTTCATGATTAATTATTATATATACTTTATAATCATTCATGAATGGTTAATGTGGAGAATGATTCTCATCGCGTCGTGGAGATGGTAGTCCATACGTATGCACGAGCGATGATATCGTTCTCATGATCGTGGGACTGTATTGGAGTGTATGTATACTATTTAATAATCAATATCACTTTAAAATAATCATATATAGTTATTATTTACACCATTATACCCATCCAAGTAAGGTGGTGGTGGAAAATAGATTTCACCACAGTGTGGAGACGGTATTCCGTACGTACGCACGTGCGGTGATTTCTTTTTCCGTAGGATGGATAGATGGTGAAATAGGGTTGTTTCATACTTATAATAAAAAATACGTATATGAGTGATGCTGATGTTATTACTTCATAATGAAACAACTAATGAAGAAGAAGCGGAAGAAGAAATAAAGATGAAATAATCGGTAACGGAAATTACCTCTTCTTTGAAGCGCCTCTTTGAGAACACCTCTTAGGGCACTAAAATTGGTCTTTGAGGAAGACAATAATCTCTAGGATGTTACTAGGGAAGTGGAGAAGATAATTTGGCAGAGGTTGGCCGAGCTTGAAAGCTCAAAGTGTTGTGAGGACGAGAGGGAGGGGGTGCCCTTTTATAAGGGAGGAGAAGGGCACCTTTGGAATAACTAAAAATATTATTTTATTATAAAGACAAATTCGGTTTTAAATAGCTCCAAATTGATTTATTTCGAAGCTCATGTTGGGATGGGTCGAAATCCTCTCATCCAATTGAATTTATACAAGTTTAGGTTCCTATTTTAAGCTTATAATATAAATTTAACTTTAAGTTAGATAATTTTACTATTACCGTGTCTTCTTGTTTTCTTAAACTATAAGGGTAATAAACATACTATATCAAGCCAAACGAACCCCAAGTTGTTTATTATTAATATATATAACCTTATATAAGTCATTTGGTAAAACCTTAGATTTTTAGGAATAAAATAAAAATTTATAATATAATATTTATTTCAAAAACTATTTTATGTCAATTTTGACACTATTTAGTAATTGATTTTGGTGAAAATAATAACAGAATGATTAGTTCGAAAAAAGTTACTTAAATCGATACTAACATGTCATATTAACCTGTAAAATTATTTTAACTCATAAAAAGTCTTAAATTACATTTATTTTGTTATTTATAACATCAATTATGTCAATATTTCATTAGTAAGACAATTACTGCATCATCTGTGTGTCATAATAAATGATAATTATTTAATCCCTATAAATTATAAATAAATTCCTATAATGTAGATAATTTTATTATCTTTCTGGATACTATTCATGTTCGATGTTTCATGAAGTTTATCACTAAATTAGAATTATTATACATATAAGATTTAAGAAAGTGACATGTTGTCACATTCTTTGGTTTTAATAATAATTAAATTATTTTCATGGACAACAGTCCATTAAATGAATCTAATCCGACCCTTAGGTGATATGGGTCGACTGTTAGTAATCCAATAGGATTTTGACATGTGTTAGGGTAAGTTTATAATATTATATTTACCCTTAATTACCCGATTTACCTTTAACTATGGTAAATAAAATTTATCGTAGTTACTATTCATAATTCCCAAAAATAAAAAGTAGCTTATTAACATAATTTGGATCCACTGATTCCAAATATGGAATACATTTTTCCAAATTCAATACACAAAAGTTGCACAAATTAAATTAAAATTAATCCTGTTGTCGAAAGAAAAGGGGTTTTTCTTTAAAACATTGCAAAAGATTGAATTGATTTATCCTACGAATTCAAGGTAGAATCAATGCTAATGACATAAATTATATTAAATGGTAAAAATATATTATATATATACTTTAAAACCATTAAATATTATAATTTAACCATATAAATTATTGCGATGAAAAAAGTTGTTTTTAATTAAAATATAGCGTGTTTTTACTATTCATCAAAATATGAAAGTTACCAGAATGATATGAAAATTTATCCAAAGTAAATTTTTATTTCATGATTCCAAAGAAGAATTTTATTTTGTCAAATTGAACTTATAAACATGTCAAAAACTAGATTTAAAGTGGGTGCGCCATCAAAAAGCTGTAAAACTGCATTTTTTGAAAAATACTTATTTTACCTGAAAATATTATTTTGTTCTTATACCATGTTTTAGAAAATGTGCAAGAAGAAAAATAATGTTATAAGATTCAAAATTTAGTTAATACTATTCATAATGTCTAGTTCATAATAATATTATAATAATATATCATTGATTCGTAAAACCCGGTATTGCGTACAACACACGCTATTGAGGAAGGTCGCGATTGCGTGTAATGCAAGCCAAGTCAGGGTTGTGTGCTGTGCAAGAATCCTTTGTTGTTTCGTATAACATAATCCAACCTTATTTCATTTATACATTTAATATATATATATATATATATACACTCAATGTTGCGTATAATAACTATTATCAAAATTGTGTGTAACACGATCCAAGAATAGTTTTGCGTATACTGCAATCTAATACGGTGTTGCGTATAGCGCAAGGTAATCTTGGTGTAGCATACAACACAAGAAATTAATGAAATTAAAAGAATATTTTTCATAAAATCTCGGGGTGTTACAGGGACAACCTATATGTATAGAAATCGAAGGTGCAAGATCTGGTTTATTCGGATTTCTTGATTGAATTTTATGAGTCAGTAAGTTTTTTTAATCAAGAAGCGAGATACAATTTTCCTTTCATGTGTTATGGAAAGTCCTACTCCCTTTCCTTCATTAAGGCCACAAGTATAATTTATATTCTATAGCAAGGTGAAGCTGAATATTGTACTCATAAATTACCAGATGTATCAAGTTCATTTGAGAAGGAGAAAGATATTGAATTCCATGGCTTGAAAGAAGTGAACACTTCAAAGATTGTTCATATATCTACAAACCTCTGGATTCATGAATTATAGGTTAAAGGTTTTAATATTCCATGATAAGGAGATAAGGATACACTGAAGAAAATTGACATATATATTTAGGATTTTCTTCTAAACCTTGGGATGATAGACATGGTCAAGTATATCATGGTCACAATTGAGAATAGAAAGAATGTAAATTAGAAGTCACAAATCATTATATATCCAGCCATTCACTCCAAAAAAATATAGTTAATTCTCTACAATCGATCAAAATTCCTTGTAGTTATAATCAATGAAATTATAATTTTAACCTATATAGCGATGAAACCTTGAGAAATATGAACGATGGATTCATTAGTAAATCCGATGATTTTGATGATTTGTCTGAATCAGAAATTGAAGATATTTCAATGAAACCTGATGTGACTGAATCCTCAATGAATGGTGGAAGAAAAATGAAGTTGAAGGCACCTGAAGAGAGAGGAAAAATCCCTACGGCTATGGAAACTCAATCTGCACCCCAAAACCAAAGAATAAAAATACATATCTTTATGAAGTGGTGGCTAAGTAGAGAGAAAAAAAGAGAGAACATGATGATAGGTGATCCTACTTTAGGCAAGGACCCCACTGAGGCAAAATCCTTGAAGATGATGGCTGCTAAAAATCTTGACAATCAAGAGAAAGAAATGAAGAAGAAGAAGGTGTCTGAAGCCGAGATAGTTCAATCCCTTCTGATGGATGCTGAAAAATCCATAGAACAAATCGAGTTAGCAGATTTTTTTTTGAAAGAATCAATTCTTGTGACTCCACAAAAGAAGGCAGTGATTCCGGAACCAGAACAAGAAGAAGAAATTGTGAAATAGGATTTAGTAGTATAAGAAGAAGATTATAAAGAAGTAAGTGGTGATAATAGAGGCATGTTATGTCATGTAGAGGATTATCATGTGAAAGAGATTCCTTCTGAGAAACTACAAATATTAAATTCTGAAGCAGAGTCTTAAAAACATTCTCCACCATGAAAAGATGAAAAGGGTCAGGAAAAAGTAAATAATCTATTTGAAGAAGGGAGTTGAAACCATGAATTCATTCAGCCTGGTTATATTGTGGCAGGTGTCGAGAAACAAAATTCTCTGCATGATAAAATTGTTCAGTTATCTGATAGTAATCATGAATCACCCAAAGATGAATAGATCATTCTGAGAGATGATAATTGAAAGTAGGTGTCAGTTGATACACCTAGTTAATATGTGGTAAAAAAAGGAAGGTGTTGGTTCTTCTTTGAAGAGGAAATCTAAAGAGTTAGAAAATGAATCCTCACTAAAAAAACTCTTTAATTCATAATCATCTTCACTTGGACATGATTTTCTCGTACAATCATTAATGAATATTGTTGATTCAATTCCCTTATTCCCAATTATAGACTCGAGATGCCAGATGATTCCATACTTCTTCAATCAAAAATAAGATTCAGTCACCATGCTTATGGATAAGTTTGTAAAGCTTGAGACAGATTTTAGAAGATTCATAGTTGAATATGATGTTCATAAAAGATCAGGCAATAAGATTGAAAGATGGCCAAGGAAGACAATCAAAGACCTAAGAGTCTTTGACGAACTTGAAGAAAGTTTAAAGTATGCTTTGGACATGGAATATGGGAAGTTCATAGATCTTACTAAGAGTTTTAGTGAAACGATGACTCTTGAACAGACCACCCAAAAGTAAGATATCAAGGACTTGAATGGAAATCTTAATTCCAGGGCTATGAATTGGAAGACGAAAGGGATCTCAGTATTGAGATTGAAGATAATCTTGTTAAGCATGAAGAAGTATTGATGGATCAGGAAGATATTCATAAAGCTTGGGATGAAAAGAAAAAATCCTTAGAGAATAAAAATGAAGATTAAGATCACCTACTGAATCATGTAGAAGAACATCACGAGTAGATTTTGAAGCTAAAAAATATTGTTAAGAAGTTAATATCGAAGGAGAAAAAAGGATAATTGTACCCTATTCTGATCTTCTGTTGTATTTTATTCTTTGTAAAAATTCTTTCAATCATCATGGTATGTTTTTATTCTTCATATATTTGGGTTTTTAGTACTAATTTTTCAGGTACAATTTTTTCCATTCCCATTATTCATTTTTGATTAATCACAAAAGGGGAGAAGGTAATGATAAAAAATAATCTATGTAAAGAATATATTTCCTTATGTAAGGGGGATTTCATCTAAGGGGATGTTCTAATCAAAGAAGATTTTAGTATGCAAAAAAATGAAAAATATCATTCAGGAAATCAAGAATACGATCCTTAGGGATTTCAAAACCTGAGGGAGTGTTAATCTTATTCACTCAGATTCATATGTAAAGGAAGATAAGTTTTCTTTTTTGTACATAAATAAAAACTGTAAGTCCTTATATTATTTTTCATAAGGATGTTTGTGTGTTCCAAAAAGGGGGATATTGTTGAGAAATTAAGGTTTTCTTATGAAATCTCCATTCCTCTATTTTTTGAAAATCATAAACACATTGTCATAAGGGAAAATTTCCCCTAATATCTATAATAATAATAAAAGTTTTCCTTCCCTAATGAAATATATCCTTACCTATGTTATCATTGTTCATTTTATAGTTCCTATAATTCTAAATCTTTTAATTCCTAAAAGATAAAATTTTGTTTCATATCTAAAACCTTGAAATACTATTATTATTTGGTTATAGAGTATTCTGTTTTTAGACTCCGAATTCTCTGAAATTCAGACTCCGAATTCATTGAAATTCAGACTTTGAATTCTTTGAAAATTAGTCTTTGAATTATCTACAATTCAGAATCCGAATTCCCTAAAATATACTCACCGAATTCTCCAAAATTCAGAGTACAAATTTTCTAAAAATAAGATTCCATATTCTCTGAAATTCAGACTCCAAATTCCTCTAAATTCAGATTCCGAATTCCTTAGAATACAGACTCCAAATTTCTCATAATTCAGACTCTGAATTCTTTAGAGTTCAGACTCATAATTCAATTGAATTCAGACTCCGAATTCCTTGGAATTCAGACTCTGAATTTCTCAGATTTCAGAATCCCAATTCCTATGAATTCGGAAAACGAATTTCTTATAATTCTGACTTCGAATTCCTTATAATTTGGACTCCGAGTTCCTCATAATTCCATCTCAAAATTTTAAATTATTGGGACTCCAAATTCTTCAAAATTCAGACTCCAAATTTATTGGAATTCAGACTTTGAAATCAATAGAATTCAAGTTCCGAATTCTTTGGACGATAGAATCGGAATATCTATTCTTTATAGTCTCCAAATAATTATTTTCTTAGACTCAAAACTTTATTTTTCCTTACACTATGAAATATAGACTTTTTTGAGCAACCATATTTCTCTTACACATGTTATAGTTATGAAAGGATGTAATACAATCTATTTCTTACTAATCGTTGTTTTATTGACACATGTACAGGTCCCACTAAAATTAAATGAAAAATTTGACCATTGGAGGAGGGAGCCAACCGTTGGAGTATTTCCTATAAAAAGGATCTCATTTTAATGATCTCAATACTGATCCACCACTCTTGAGACTTCAGGATGCTGAAGTGATTTCTAGAGAGAGATACTCTCATGCCTTGTGTATACTGAAAATCTTGTTCATCTTTCTTTGTGCTACTCCGATTGATGTTGAGTATAATAAAGGGCATCCAAGGATAGAAAGAAAGAGGTGCCAAATACATTAATGTTCGAGGACATCCATGGATAGGAAGACAGATGTGTCATTTACCTTATTGTTTGAGGTCTTGTAGGGATAACAATACAGATTTTGATATTTCCTTCGAGGGACTACCCAGGTGTGGGTATGACATACATTTGTGAATGTATAAATCAAGGGACCTTTATCCATGGTTGTTGGATACCCTAAGCACTAGGTTAAAAGATTTCATACTTTTTACTTATTTTTTTCATGTTTATTTCCATTGAATTTTGTTAAAGGATGAATGTATAACCTTCTTATATGTTCTTTTTCTTTTGTATACTCTGATAAGTAAGATTCTATTCACTTTAATGTAGAAACTTTTCATGGTAAAAATTATTTATGTTTCATTTCTAGAACCACATTTTTGGATCCAAGCATGTTTGTAGAAGTAGAAGTGGTCTTGTGAATTTAACATGTTTAACTAAGTTAATCATAGTTTTTGTTAAGGTTAAAAACAATTGTTTTTAAACATAAAATTCACCCCCCACTTGTAATTGAGCATCTAATTTCATATTATGATCCTACATATATAGTCTAAGGGTCTCCATCCCCCAAAAAACGGAAGAATATGTTGCTAAAAAACTATCGTTTTGTCTCTTCTATAAAAGGGGAAATCCCAATATCTCCCTTAATAGTAGACATATTTCAAAATAAACCCTGAAAACATAATTCATCAACATCCATATCTGGTATAACATTTTGTTAAAAATAAGGCACTACTGGATGTAACATGGGTGGACAATGGCTCACCACTTATGGGGCATGGTCATCACCACCCACTTGGGGCATGACTCAAGGAAAATATTGTGGAAGAACTCTGTAAATTACACAAAAACAAGTTGGATATGTTTTGATAACCGAATAATCCATAGGTATATGAATAAAACATACAGAAATAACTTCTATATTAGAGTCACACCCATTTTCTAGATCCTAAATCTAGGGATAGAAGACATAAAATTGTATGAATTCCAGAGATACTGCATACATCCCAATACAAAGGTAATATAAGCGTCAGGTTCTATTCTATGAGTTAGGAGCCTTGGTATAAAGAGTGTTAATTAGACGTTTTATAGGATAAACCCTTTAATATACAATTAGAATATCCTTTTAATGATGACTATTTAACTTCATAATTTAAATCCTATTAAACATTTATTTATCTCTATTGTATTTTTTATGATTGATTTACATGAATCCCAAATACCATTTTATAAAAGACCATACACTTTATAAATGGAAAAAATGGCATCCATTTAATACCAACCATAAACATGTTCTAGCTAATGTGATCAATGTTATAAGACTCAAAGTTCCATAATTTACTATTTAAGGTGTCCATATAAAAATATTCTTATGAATAATGTTTGGTAGATATCGGTGCTTTATGTAACCTATTATATCTCTCATTCCCCTAAAATAAAAATCTCAAAAAAAATATTTATATATATATATATGAAAAAGAAACCCATATCTATGAAAGGAAGTAATTGAAATGATATTCACCTATATGGTGTGGAATAATCCATTCCATATGAATATCTACTTGCCAAAAATGATAAATGAGTTATCACTCTTTTTCCAATGATTCCAAGGGTAAAAATGAATCCTCAATTGAAATAATAAACATCACACATCTCTTCTTTCACCATATGGTGGAATCAAATCAAATTTATTATGAATATTCCAAACCAACAATTGCCATCAATGGAAATTTATTTTTATCTATAAAATGGATGGATATTCCCAAAAATAACATCATTAAATAGAGACAAAACATTCTAATCACATTTATATCATCCAAAAATATTAATCCAATGAAAATAATATTATGATACTAATTTGTAATATCCTAAGTTGGAAACGACATAACAGTTCTCTTATCTGGTTAGTCACATATCCTGAGGTTCACCACTCCCTACATCATAGGATATTGACTAATAGAGCTAGTCCATGGTGGTACAGTACCGAGACTATACACTCGGAATCAAGCAATAACAGGTGTATATTAAAGGAATAAATATGATTAGCATAATATAAACAAAAATTTAAATATAAATCTCAAGATAAACTAACCAGTAATCATTACAAAGTGATTTAATGTCATTTCACAAATTAACAAGGTACCGAAATACATTAAAGTATTAACACATAAACACAAGTATAAGAAAGAAAAAACATTGAAATGTGCTATCCCGATTGCTTCATGAGCCATAACTCAGTCTTCTATTTCCCCACTCCCATGTTATTTCAAAATCAATCATCAATTACTGGGTGATTTCCATTATCTCTTCTTGAATCCATGACGTTTATCCAAATAAAAACCATCAACTTTAATAGTGTGTGAGATATACTTAATATGCCACCACAAATAGTTTCTAGAATTATCCAATCAATGCATATAATATGATAATTTTGATAGTATAATACTATTAAAATACTATGTATAATGTAAAGGGTCATCTCTGGTTACAGAAGGACACTAGGATGACACTAATTACATCATCATGTTTAAATAATACAATTTTATAGGTATCATGATGAACATATACATATAAGTGTATATGAATATATATTAATATATTCTCTCGAGACATATAGATTATTATGGAAATATATATTCGTACACAGTACTATCTATAACCTGAGGCATAACATAAGTGCTTATGTATAGTCACTAGTGTCATATAATGTGGTAAAAGATTTTGTTTTGGCTATCACAGTTTATAAGGGTCACCAAGATTGAGTTTGAAAAGAATAAGGAATGTTATGACTTTGTATCACAAGTGTAAGGTCTTCTATGCTCAAGTATCAAAGTTATAATGGATTATATGCCTAAGTATAATTAGTATATGGGATTCCATGTCATATTATTCCATGTATAATAAACACCATTACCTAATATGATCTGTATAAGAGACACCATTTCTAAGTATAAAAAATATTAGGGAAGCCATACCTGAGTATCATGAGTATAAGGGACTCCATGCCTATGAATCAAATGCATAAGGGATTCCATTCCTGGGTATCACATATATAATGGATTCCATGCTCGAGTGTCATAATTTTAAGTAGACAATATTCCTTTTATATTGAGGCTAACCATTTAAATAAGCGTTATGTGTGATTTGTAGGCAACACACTAAAATTATATCACACGACATCTCAAAACAAAATATAAACCATCAGGACAAATTGGATACATAATCTACCACCTACCATATGGTAATAATTGAAAATACATACAGTATTTTCCATTGGATTGGTCTCAATGAGAATAAAACTAAAAAATATTAAACAACCCTAAAAATAGGGTATGTGAGGTCAGACAAAAGCGACTCCATTGACAAGAATAATAGCGAATACGGGAGCCAAAAAATTGATATCCTTCTAATGGATAATCGATATGAAAAGGAATATCAAATCGGAATATGGATGGATGATTTAGATCAAATATTTGATTTATTATGAAGGAAGTTCTCCTATTATATCTCTATAATAGATAAAGAAGAGGGAATTCACAAAAGATGATTCTCTAAATCCTTTAAAAATTATACACATATTTCACTTAAATGGAGTGTCAGATTTACACTCAAAATTATGCTCGAGATTTCCCCTATAAGTAAAATTAAATAAACATTGTAAAAAGGGCCGATCGTGAAAAATAAATGTAATTTATTTAATACATTCTCTGTATTTAAAATCATGTTGTGTATTTAAATACATGTCATGTATATATCGTGCAGCGAGGCTCCAACCCCCCTGTTACATTCCATCAAAAACAAAATGACCCACCCTATGGCTTGGTTATTTGGTTTCATCCAATAAGATAAATCAAAAAGGATTAATAATAATTTAAAGAATCTATAAAACATATGAAAATATACAATCTTCTAGTACACATTATGGTTATATTTTTTCTTTATGAGAAATAAGAAGATGTTGGGAGAAAATTCATGAATCAATGAAAAATAAAAGATGGAAATAGTTATAGGTATGAATAAAAATTTACATGTTTATAATTGAATTAAATTAATAAAATATGTAATACATATAAAAAGATTTACTATTTCATGGATTTTCTTAATCCAATTCTATGAAGAGAACTAGTCTCCCAGAACTTATCATCAGACAAGGGCATAATATCATGTGGTATAAAAAGATATAAATAATTATACAAGTCTAATGAATTTGAATATAAAAAATAGATAAATAGGATAGAATAATAAAATATATTAATAAATAGAAGAATGGAAATAATGATTTTTCTTATATGATATTCATGGAAAGAAACAACGTGGTACTTATTTGAAAGGAATTGCAGTTTTCTACAAGGGTGGAGAAAATGACCACCATTCTCATGAATTCGTGGGTATGGAATAAGTTTTCAATGTTCAATTATTCAACTATAAGGATGTATGGAAGTACACATATTTACATACCAAGCATTAAGGGAATATACCTTAAAATAACATAAGGTATCAAGGTGAATTTTACACTATTACAACAAACGAAGTGGATTAATTAATGTGGTTGTGTTTGGATTCAAGAATTATGTTATTGAAATATTATTATCAATTATATTATGTTCATATGAATTATTGAATGTATATTAATTTTATTATAGTTATTTTTCTTTGAAAATGTAAGTGCATATGTTGAAAAATAATAATGACCATGAAAAGTGATTCAGTGGAATGTTTAACTTCTTGGAAAGCACATTATTGAAGGGATTTAAAAAATTAATATGATATATTTGTTGAAATAATAATGATAAGGAGATGTTTGTGAGATTTAATAAGTGACATTGATGTTGGATAGTCCTTTTTTGGATTATGTTATCTTTACTAGAGTTCAATATTTTTTGATTTATTGAATATATTTGAAAATCATTGAATTTATTTATGAAATGATTCATGTTTCTATAAATGTGTTATGGTGATAATGTTATTCAAACATTTTGACTGTTACATTTAGAGTAACATTATATTGTCAATGTAATATATTATTTATTTAATGATCCTCCTTATAAATGTTTGGACATAGAATTTGTCCAGACATATTTTGGATTATTATTATGGATAAAAAATTATGAAATGAATTAAATAGTATTTTTGGAGCCACTATTTAAGTGTTGGATATACGTTTATTTTATTAGATAAAATTTTCAAAATATTTTGGTTTTAGTAGATATAGGAGGAATATCTTGTTACCTTTTTTATGGATATTGTGATATGTTAGAAGTCAATTTTAGATATTTATGAATAAAAACTCATATTAGATATTATTTTCTTGAAGAAATAAAAGTGGTAAAATAAAAGGATTAAATTATGATTAAAAATATTTCAAGTAAATATATTTTATTTTAGTAATCAATCATTTTAAAAAAATAATTCCTCAACATTAGGAAAAGGTTCGTGAAAAAATGCCATCTTATTAACATCATATGTTCAGAATAAAATGGTCATTTCACTCATCATATATTTATGGGTTTTTGGTCGATAACATTAAATTGATCACTCTCCTTTTCCATCAATTATCTCTATCCCTTTCTATAATTATTTATTATTTTCTTCAATGTCCATATCTTTAAATCCCACCAATGTTATTCATCTTTGAAACCTAATTTTGTGTTATTCTAGATGACCTATGTACATCTATTTCCCTCTTTTTGAGATTATTTTTTAGTAACCCTTTTTGTGTTTTTATTTTCATATAATTTTATTTTATAATGTCAAAACATTCATTTCTGGTATCAATATTAAATTATAAGGATGGAATTTATTTAATGGGGGTAGAATGCAATTACATATGATTTTAAATAAGGATCATCATGTTCAATTGAATAGAATACACACAACACAATTCTTTGAAAATAATATAACACCCATGGATTTATGATTTATTTTTTAAGAAAATAATTGAATCACATGTGGTGCACCCAACAACAGGTAGAAATGAAACTGGGTAATATTTGAAAATATTAGTACTTAAACATTAACACTATAAACTAGTCGTTAAGATTGAGGGTATGAATATTAAAACTAAATAATAAAAATTATAAGTTTTACCCTTGTAAAAAATAAATATTATGTATACTTATTGACTAGAAATAAAATAAGAACAATTTTAATGAGAAAGATTTTTATTTAAAAAATTGTATATATTTGAATTAAGGATTATTGGAAGTTTTGTAACATAATTAAAATTATTTTTTACCACATTTATACAATTTAATTAAAATAATATAAATTATTTCATAAATATATCTATCAAAATTAACTTTTTTTGTATTTTTTTAAATTTTTTGAAAGGATTATTTATTTTTTGAATTGAAAAAAAATATAGACTTCTATAGAAAATAACCTTTTTATTAAAATAATTTAAAATATATATATTATATTTAAATTGGTTTTTAATAAAATTTAGTTAAATTATATTAAAATTTAAATAATCTAGGTCATCGAATCAATTTTATAAAAAAAAATTTTGTCCAAGCCTTCATTTCTAAAGATATTTTTTGTATACAAATCTACAATTTATAGTTCCTATTGGATTAATTTAATATTTAATTCAACCACATTATTTAATTGAACTTTATAAAATTTATGGGATATTTGGAATTAATATAATTTATATTATCTAATATGTTTAACATAATTTCTGTTCATGATGTACAATGAGTGCAGTAAAAATTAATTATCATGGTTAAGTTAATATTTTGTTTGTCAGAAGTTAATCTATAAGAATTCTTGTTAAAATGATCTAAAACATGTCTAAAACTATATTTATGAAATATTGAGACACTATCCTCTCTATAGATTTATAATTATCAAATTTGGATGCATTTGGCATGAGAAAATTATGGATATCACTTAATCTTTTTAAAAATTCCATGTGTGTCTTCTTCCCCACTTAGAAAACCCCCCAACCATCCTCTGTATTTTACACTTCCACAACACATTGGGTCATCCAATACTGACACAAACAAATTTTTTACTTCCATATACATATACTAGAGGCTATATTTTTGTTATGAAACTCTTCTAATAATGCTTTTGATAAAAACATAGTGAGGCTCTCTAAAGAAGATGCAAAATTATTTGTGAATTTTTATTTTATTAATTCTTCCATCTCATTAAACTCATATTAAAATATGATAACATAATAACACTAGTATCTCTTATATATGGATATATTATTATATAAATTTCATAAGCCAGGTTTACCACAACATATATCTAATTTGAAAAACATCTCTCGATCATGTGTACAAAAGACTACCACCACACAAACCATTGAAAATCTATATCCATCTCCACATTTAAAAGATTGATATTATGATGAAGTTAAAAAATATTATATTATATTTATTTCCTTATGAAAATAAATAATTTAATATATAACTTATACCTTATTGCATTCCATTTTTTGGGGGATTTAATAATGTCGCTCGTTTGTTCGGTGGACAACCGCCTCCAGAATCTATTTGATTCTTTTATCTCTTTTGATATACATGAATGTTACTAAGTTTAATGTAAAAAATATATTTGATATTTATTATATAATAAAAATTATCGGATTATAATTTTTCATATAACTTTATATTTTCACATATTTTGGAAAACAATAATGTCACTCATGCGTACATGTGGACTAACACCACCATAAAGCATTGTGAAATGATTTTCATTTTATTTTTACCTGGATGAAAAAATGGATATATTTTTTAATATAAATGATATATAAGAAATATTAACGATTCATTAAATATTAGTGATGATTTATTTTCCATTGATTCATCTGTTGAGAAAAATTGAAACACCATCCATCCAAATGTATGGATTACCATCCCATGGAGTTTGTTATCCATTTTCAATATATTACTATAATAAATCAAAATAAATAAATATATAATTAAAATATATCATATTTATATCATTTTATACGTAATTTATATGACATAAACATGATTAAATAAAAATGATAAAAATTAAAAACCTAAAACATACATGAAAAATGAAACAATTGTCACCCAAAACTGTGATTTTAAGATTGAATTGATAATAAATGGAGAATAAAATACAATAAGAAAATAATATATGTTTTTAGATATATGAGTATGGTTATTTAATATATATATATAATAAATATACATTTATTAAACATGACTTTTGGACACATATAAAGGGACTTTTACCTGAGGTAAAGGTCTCTCGTCACACTATTACTTCCATGAAGCATACACCATATTCACTACTTATTCGGTTGTGTGATTTATATATATTAACCATTTTGATATGATATATAATGAATATATTTATCTTCATGTGATTTAATATTTAATTTTTTTTCTTCTATGGGGATTATGATTCAATGTTTACAAAGTGGTAAGGGTTTATTTCATTATATCATCATTATTCAGGAATTTTTCTATTTCAGTATCCCTCATGGAATTATTTGATATATATTTCCTAACATTAATATAATTTAGTCTCTAATATTTATTCATGTTATTTTCCTATAATACTTCAGTTTTTTAAATCATAGGTACTTAAACTAATTTAAAAAATTCTTTTTCGTAATTCTATTTTTTTATCTCTTTATTCAAAAATCCTATTTCCTCAAAATAATTTTTATCTAAACTAAAATATCAGCATTTTTTATAATGATTTATTAAATAAATTTTGACCTATTATAATTTTTTTTCAAAAAAATAAACTTAATATTTATTTCATTTCTAAAACATGGCTCTTTTGTCATTTTTTGAAACTTTAAAAGGAATATTTTCATTAATGAGTATGGTAGGAATGTAATATCTCATTTCAATTACCACACACTGTTTTAAAGATTCAGTTATATTTTTTAGAGGATGTTATCAAATTATGGATTTTTTAAATTTATTTTTTGACATTTAATTTTAAAATGTGATTTTCGAAGTGTAAGGTTTATTTTCCTCAAGAATGTATTAATTGCATTTTTATAGTATCATTATGAATCGAAGGAATACGACCTTTATAGTACTTATGATCCACTTGGGATATGTTTTATTTATATCATCCCTTTTCATTGCTTCGATATGTTATGATTATTTTGATAGTAAATTTACAATTTTATTATCTTTCATCATATTATTATCGAGGTTTTATCATTATTTTTTTAGGTTCGGTTATCTAATAACATATTGTATGTCAGTTTTTCAATAATAATTGTTACGTTAATAATGATTCACATCATTAATATGAGTATTTAATTATAGATATAAATTTTTTGGTGGGTCTTGGTTATATATATCATTTGGAAGCATTGATAGGTGTCATGAGAGAAATCTGGTGGCCAAGTAGGGGGTTTCTACCCAAATATTTAAATTGCGATGAGAATGTTATTGATATTATGTTTTATATGTATGTCATTATGAATTCCCTCATTATGATGCCAATTATATATTCCCATGTGATTAATATATAATTTACAATATCCATGTATAATTTTTTAGTTTATGTGATTATTTGTAAAAATTTATTGAACATTCATTTATTTTTATCATATGATGCATTGTTTATTGATTAAATGTATTTTGTTTAATTTATATTCTTTTCTAAATTTGTTATTATTATTTTTCATGATATCTTATTCTATAATATTATTCATATTGAGTGTAACACCCCAGGTAAATAAAGAATATGAAATTTTCATATTTATCCATATTTGTGAATAAAGTTTTAATATGACTTTAAAGGGGATGCTATGCTCGATGGCGTACCCAAAACGCAACAACGAGTTTCTTGGAAATCTTACATTGCATTCTAGTAATAAAATAATATTATTTTAAATGGTAGTTAACATGTAGCCGTTGTATTGGCGGGAATGGATAGAAATAACTAAAATATGATTATTTATGTTTTTAATGTTTTTACATTTATTCAATAAAAGATAAAGGCATAAAATACGGAAATAATTCGATTTTAGGCGTATATGCCCTAGTTTTCACTAAAGGTTCACTTATCGCCTTTTGATGGAGAACCATCATTACATATAGTTTTGTTCACTCTTATAAATCCTTTTGGACTAAATAAAACTCTTCTTAATAATTTGGACATCAAAATTTACTTTGTGTAAATTTTTTGTATCTTTCCGATAAAGTTATTTTTTTAATGAATAGTGTAAAATGTTGTATTTTAATTCAAAACCTCTTTTTAATATAATTTATTTATATGATTAGATTATATTTTGAATTTGTTTTAAAGTGAAATTAGAATATATTTTTACCATTAAATCCAATAGTGGTCATTGGAATTAATTTCACTCTGAAATCAGACTTAAACTAGTGTCAATCTTTTGATACTTATTGTTTCATAAAAACACGCTATTTGATCTGACAGTTGGAATTAATTATTAAATTAATTAATTTGACTTATATGTTTTGAATTTTTTAAAATAGACTTCATTTTTGAATTCGGAATATCAAATATATCTTAGGGTGAATTTTTGGGATTTTTCTGAAAAACATCAATTTTTGATGAATAGTGAAACCACTAAGTGGTACTTATAAAAACTGTTTTTTCGTTTAAATGAAATTTTACCACTTCTGTGTTTTGAATTTCAAAAATCCGACATACATGGTTGTTATTAAGAAGTAAAATGTGGTTCAATGATATTAAAATAATTTTTTGGTGAAGAATAACTTTTAAGTTCTTAATCGCGATTAGTGGTAATTACTGTAGTTTAAGGTAAAAATAATGCTTTAATAATATAAAATGACCTAGAAACATGTCCTAACCTTATTGGATGTGTAATGGCCGACCAAGACAAGTCATGGGTCAACTTGGGGACCCCATGGAGCCACTTTGGTTGGGAAATGACATAAATAACTTTTTATTTAATGTAAAAGTAAAAATGACACAAACATAATATGTTTTACGAATACAATTTTTACATGGGGTTATAAAGATCATATTTTTTATTATAAATATTCATTGGAAAGAAAAAAAGATTTTCTACATCATTGTAGTTTTTTTATAATTTTTAGACTTTAAATAAATTAAATTATTTATGACATCATGATGATGCAGCGATGACCTCATTATTTAACGATTTAAATAAAATGGAAAGATAATGTAATATCTAAGATCTACACATGTCCAAAACCTATTGGATGAGTGGATATTGAACCCTTATCACCTTATACTCGAAATACATAAATTTGGGACCTTTTGAATCCGAAACGCTTTTTAAAATAAAGTAACTTATCTTTACTTTCCAAGAGTGCCCCACCTCTCCTCTTATAAAAGGCCCCCACCTCTACCTCTTTTCCCACACTCCCAAAGAATTTGGCTCGTCCACACCCTGCCCATTTTTTCTCTCCACTTCCCTCCATTACTCCTTGAAGCCTCACTTTGGATAGAAGACTTCCCAAGGAAGCCTTTGACCTCATACCAAAGGGAGTTACCCGATTTTAAGGTAAAGTTTTCACTTGAGTCTGATGTTTTTTTGCTTCTCCAACCCCCTAAACCCTTTTTATTAATTTATTTTGTAACAAATAAAGTATCTTCAATATACTAGGATGTTGTTATAAGAAGTATTCGATCTACACATACACACATCTACATCTAATGGTTACCGAACATACTGTTTCCGTGGATGGTGAATTTATGCCTCCTGGAACGATGATTATTCAACATTCTTTTAACACCTTCAAAGGTGGCGATTAAGATGTCACTATATTTATATATGATATATAATATTTTTATGTTTTCTTTAAGCTTCTGTATTTTTCATTTTGTTCATACCATTATGGTTTCCATTATGGGTAAACGCGACATCTTCATTTAAGGAAGTGCGGACTACCGCCCCCTTAAAGTGAGTTGATTTGTTAAATACCATATGTGGGACATATAAAGGATGGAACTATGATATTATATATGATATTATACTGTAATTATAATATACCTTTATATCATTATGATTCCATTCTATAAAATATGAGATAGAAATGAAAGTAGCGTTCATGCGTACGTACGGCTTACTGTCTCCATGAACGGTGCATTTCATTTCTTACCTCTAAATGATTATGTAATATTATAAATGCATTCATGTACTGGATATATATTAAATATATGATATCTACATCATGAATACTGTTATTGATATAATGGATACATGAACAACATATAATTATAAAGGGCTTATTTTTGACTCAAGTACCAATGATCGTTAAAATGACCGTTATTAACATAAATAATTACATAGTGTTCATGAAATGGTAATAAGTGATATAAAAGGAATAATGAAATTGAAAAAGGGTTCTTAATAAAGTAGACATTAACTGAATTTTATTATTCAGGACATTAAAGAACGATCGAGTCACGTCGGACCCGAGGTAAGGGATCTTACTCCTCTCTTTCTTTTTAAGTACACTCTTTTATGTCATTCCCTCTAAATCTCATATTTCTTGTTATTTGGATGTCATTATATATCACACATACTGCAATTTTTATGTTCATGTTATGAGAGACCCTATTCTCTCTCATCCATACATTTTGGAAGTTTTGAGTGGCGTCGTTAGGCTGCCGAATTTTCGTAAGAGATCTAACCTCTCTCATTCTTTTTAAGTACTCCCCTTTATGTCACTTCTTTTAAGCTCCTATTTGTTATGATGGGGGATGTTATTTCATATTACTCTTGCTGTAAATTTTTTTTAATGTGATGAGATACCCTATTTGATCTCATCAATCCATTTCTGGAAGTTTTATGTGGTGTCGTTAGGCTGCCGAGTTTTCGTATGTGATTTTTCATCTCACTTTTATTCCAATGAGATTTATGCTACATTTGCCACAATTTCCTTTGAGTGGTGTATGTACTGACCATTATTTTACCCCTTGTGTAATATTCCTTCATTTATGAGTATTTACATCAATGATGTATTGTCCTTCTTTCACAGGTTGTATGTTTCGAAAGATACCCAAGTCGGTTCGGGAACCTTTCACCCTCCTTTTTTTAAAAGACTTATTTTGTTGGGTCTTTTAATTTACATATTATTATGTTGGGATATGTTCTCATATATCCTTATTGATGTAAATTTTATGTCCAAGTGATTTGATACACTTTTTATCTCTCATCAACTCATTTTTATGTGACACCGTTAGGCTGTCAAGGGAACTTCTTAACTCAATTTCGATTTCTTTGGGTTCGACATGTATTTATTGAATATGTCATCCTTTGAATATGTGTGAATTAAATTTGATTATTTTACACTTAATATCCACTTATATTTGGTTTATTCATTTGTCACACATAATTATGTACTTGATTTATCCTTAAACCAAGGATACCGTCTTTGTAAGGGACTTCGTCTCAATCTCATTTCATTGAGGCATATTTCGTTTTATAGACAACATTCTTTTATACGGTGTATAAACCACTTTGACTTTTACATTTATACAAAAGTAATCGTTTTCTATGAAGCGTTTTACAAAACGACAAAAATGAATTTTTCTTTTAATGTACGCGGTGACAACGACCTTTTCCGCCGCCGCGAGTATTATTTGGTCTTTGGCATCCTCAACAAGCCGTAATGTTTCTAAAATAAAATAAATACCATATACTCTTTTATGTATTTTGGTATTGAAAATGGTTTTGATAAATGATTCTATTATGTCAATATATTTATGATATATTGTGATTGAAATGTGGAAATGTTATCATTCCTTTATATTGGTTTTATGTTTTATGATTTTATATTGGTACTTGGACATTTTAACGGGTGGTTACATAATAAACCATATGACGGGTGGTGCCGTGAAAACCAGGATGGGTGGTTACGTTATAATCTCCAATGCATTGGGTTTGGAAGTCAGCCGTATGGCTATTCCATTAAGTATGTATGGAAATTGGCCATATGGATATTCCATTAAGTGATATGTGTGGGAGTCGACCGTATGGTTATTCCACTTAAGTATGTTTATGTACCAAGTTACCTTTATATATGTTATGTGTTCTTTATATGGGTTTTATGGTAATCCTTTGGTTACAAAAAGGTATGTAATGATATTTTATTCAGTGAAAAGTTTTTACTACTTCATAAAGGTGAAAAGTATTACTTTGATAAAGTATACATGGTTTACTTTTTGTTTTGATAAACTAACAGTTTTTATTCTTTGTGTATCCCTTACTGAGTTTTTATGCTCATCCCAAGTTTTTGAATTGTTTTTCATAGGACTTAGCATGGAATAGTGTCAAGGATGGGATCAAGGGAAAGTCATGTTACCTAAAACATGAATCTATACATGTTTCTTTTTAAGAGTTTTTATTTTATGTAAATTTAGAAGAATAGACTACTTTGTAATCTTTTAGGATGTAATAGTTATGTCCTAATTCTCTAAAACTCTAAACCTGAAAAGATCCTCAATGTGAATTATTCATTTAATTCAATTTTAAGTAAGTTTTAAGGCTGGGGCCTTATAGTTGGTATCAAAGGTCGGGTTAGATAACTTTAGAGGTTAGGGTATTCATTAAGCATAAGTGACATTACCATAATGGTTAGGATTTCAGACAGAGTCCTAGTTTTAGATAAAGTGAATTAGTAAGAATATCTTAGTGTTTATCTTCCTCATTAATACGTGATGGTTTTGTTGTTATACTCACACTGACCCTTTTTGGTTTTAGTAAATGGCTGGATCTAGCAGGCACCAAGGTAACGGTGGATGTGAAGGAAAATATGAATGTTTTATGAGCGAGAAACTGAATGATATGGGATCTGTAATGAGAACTCTTGTGTTTATCCTCAACCAACTATCTGGAGTTATGATTGACCACCCAAACCTTGGAGATTTCTATAAGGCATCATATATGAGAGAAACAAATCCCTACGGAACTACAGGTAATAATCATAATGGAAAGTGTGTTCGAAAACCTATGTGTCAAAGATGTGGAAAGAAACACCTAGGAAAATGTTTCAAAGGGGCAGAAACATGCTATAGATGTGGAAATGAAGGTCATAAAGCAAGAACCTACTGTGGAAAACAGAAGCATCCAGTTGACTCAAGGAAAGGGAAAGAAGTTATTTCTGAGGGATCAATTGAATTTTTTAAATGTGGTGTGCATGGTCATTATGCAAACACATTTCCCATGAAGAAGTTTCGTGAATGGGATCACCAAGATCATACAAATACTCGTTTACCAATACCTAATGCCATTCCGATTGAGGATGAAGAAACCGACAATGACCAATCAAAGGTATGGATTATTTCTTATCTTTTGTTTTCTATTTTGGGATCTTAGGATATGATTCATGATTTTGTTTGTAGGAAAGAGGTATTTCGGAATAACTTGGAAAGGAATGGTTAATAGATCATGAAGAATATTGAATGAGTAAGATGTCAACATATAAGGGCTTCAAGAGTTATGGTGAAATTCTTAAGAGTATTATGTGTCTTTTGATGATGGGGTACATTAGAAAACTTTTTATAGTATGTGAAAAACTGATGTTTAATATATGAAAATTTTATTCAAGGAATAGTTATCTTTTCTTTTGTGGACATAGTTATAAAGAACCATTTGGGTTTATATGATCCTTACTTTTGAGGTAATTATGGGTTACTATATGTTATGATTGAAGTGAAAGGAATGAGATAAAATTGAGGTTAAATTATGTTATGGTTATTTTTGATGATTTTATCCCTTTTTGTGGAATGATTTAAGAATTATATGGTTTTGGAAAAAGGACAACACGCAGACCGTGTGACAACCCGTCGTGTCGGACAAAGCTGCGGGAATAGAACCCACAAGCAAAGTGCGACTGGTATTTATCGCCTACCACTGGACTACGTGAAGTCCCTGGTTAGTTTGACTGATTATTTTTAGTTATATGATTTTATGAATTAAGAGTAAGTTGATTTTGGGTTATTTTTTAAAATGATTAACCTATCATGGAGGATATGTGATTAGGATAATTACTTTTCAATGCGATACTTTAGGAGAAACTGATGTTGTTTGGAGATAAATGTTACAATTTAACTAGGAAGACTATGTGACTAAATCCTTCAAATATTTTGGTTTCGATCTTAGTTTGGTTTACTTTGAAGACTTTTATGGAAAATTTGTTTATTGAATGGTCCTCGTTGAACTTTGGGTTTTGATGGACAAATTTTGGAGATTAAGAATAGATTTTCTTTTTATAAAGGGTTATCCTTTTCTAGATTATCTGATCTTGTAGTAACCTTTTTGGTTTTAGTTTTGGTTAATGTTTGAAGACCTGGGAAATGTATAGTTCTTTTTTTTGTGGATTATGTGCTCCTCTAGAAGTTGTTTATAGTACTCTTGATGCGAACAAGTCTTCCTAAATACTCGTCTTTTGGAGAAAATATGAGTCTGTGTAAGAAATCTAGTAAAAGTTTAAAGTCAACATGATAAGTAAGTATGTTTCCTTATGATTTAGTTAAGCTCAAGAATAAATTCCTCAATAAAAAGTATCTTAAAACAAAAATGTTATCTATTAACTTTTCCTACTGGGGAACCCAACACCGTTTAACCCATCACAAGTTTGTGATTTTATTATTGTTAACTTTCTCCTAAACATGTTTTCTATCACTCTTCATCAGAACATGACCCTATGTTTTCTCCTCCATGTCCATAGTTTCATACTTGGAATCCTAGTATGGGTTATCTCGGGCGTTCTTTGTACTTATCTTTCTTTATTTTAAAGTGATTGTTTTACCGACTCTTGTTCCGAAGTGGGACTTTCAAGGATATTTCCAAGCGCAATTTTAAAATTTCGAGGACGCAATTCCCAAAAAGGGGGAAGGATGTAACACCAAAGGTAAATAAAGAATATTACATTTTCATATTTATCCATATTTGTGAATAAAGTATTAATATTACTTTAAAGGGGACGCTATGATCGATGGCGTACCCAACACGCAACAACGAGTTTCTTGGGAATCTTACGTTGCACTCTAATAAAAAAATAAAATTATTTTAAATGGTAGTTAACATGTAGCTGTTGTATTGTCTGGAATGGATATAAATAACTAAAATAAGATTATATATGTTTTTTAATGTTTTTACATTTATCCAATAAAAGATAAACGCATAAAATACGGAAATAATTCGATTTTAGGCGTATATGCCCTAGTTTTCACTAAAGGTTCACTTATCGCCTTTTGGTTGAGAACCGCCATTAAATATTGTTTTTTTCACTCTTATACATCCTTTTGGAATAAATAAAAATCTTCTTAAGAATTGGGACATCAAAATTTACTTTGTGTAAATTTTTGGTATCTTTCCGATAAAGTTCTTTTTTTAATGAATAGTGTAAAATGTAGTATTTTAATTCAAAACCTCTTTTTAATCTAATTTATTTATATGATTAGATTATATTTTTAATTGGTTTTAAAGTAAAATTAGAATATATTTTTACCATTAAATCCAATAGCGGTCATTGGAATTAATTTCACTTTGAAATCAGACTTAAACTAGTGTCAATCTTTTGATACTTATTGTTTCATAAAAACACGCTATTTGATCTGACAGCGGGAATTAATTATTAAATTAATTAATGTGACTTATATGTTTTGAATTTTGTAAAATAGACTTCATTTTTGAATTTGGAATATCAAATATATCTTAGGGTGAATTTTTGGGATTTTTCTGAAAAACTTCAATTTTTGATGAATAGTGAAACCACTAAGTGGTACTTATAAAAACTGTTTTTTCATTTAAATGAAATTTTACCACTTCTGTGTTTTGAATTTCAAAAATCCGACATACATGGTTGTCATTACGAAGAAAAATTTGGTTCAATGAGATTAAAATAATTTTTTGGTGAATAGTAACTTTTAAGTTCTTAATCGCGATTAGTGGTAATTAGTGTAGTTTAAGGTAAAAATAATGATTTAATAATATAAAATGACCTAGATGCATGTCCTAACCTTATTGGATGTGTCATGTCAGACCAAGACAAGCCATGAGTCAACTAGGGGACCCCATGTAGCCACTTTGGTTGGGAAATGAAATAAATAACTTTTTATTTAATGTAAAAGTAAAAATGACACAAACATAATTTGTTTTACGAAAACAATTTTTACATGGGGTTATAAAGATTAGATTTTTGATTATAAATATTAATTGGAAAGATAAAAAGTTTTTATACATCATAGTATTTTCTTTATAATTTGTAGACATTAAATAAATTAAATTATTTATGACATCATGATGATGCAGCGATGACCTCAGTATTTAACGATTTAAATAAAATGGAAAGATAATGTAATATCTAAGACCTACACATGTCCAAAACCTATTGGATGAGTTGATTTCGAACCCTTATCACCTTATCCTAGAAATACATCAGTTTTGGACCTTTTTAATCCGAAACTCTTTTCAAAATAAAGTAACTTATCTTTACTTTCCAAGACTGCCCCTCCTCTCCTCTTATAAAAGGCCCCCACCTCTACCTCTTTTCCTACACTCCCAAAGCATTTCGCTCGGCCAAGCCCTACCGATATTGTCTCCCCACTTACCTCCCTTACTCCTTGAAGCCTCACATTGGGCAGAAGACTTCCCAAGGAATCCTTTGAGCTCAAACCAAAGGGAGTTACATGATTTTAAGGTAAAGTCTTCACTTGAGTTCATTGTTTTATTTTGCTTCTCCAACCCCCTAAAACCTTTTTATTCATTTCTTTTGTAACAACTCCAGTATCTTAAATATACTAGGATGTTTTTATAATAAGGATTCTAGCTACACTTACACACATCTACATCTAATGGTTAACGAACATACTGTTTTCGTGGATAGTGAATTTATGCCTCCCAAAACGATGATTGTTCAACATTCTTTTAACACCATCAAAGGTGGACATTAAGATGTCACTATATTTATATATGATATATAATATGTTTATGTTTTCCTTAATCTTCTGTATGTTTCATTTTGGTCATACCTTTATGGTTTCCATTATGGGTAAACGCGATATCTTCATTTAAGGAAGTGCGGAATGTCGCCCCCTTAAAGTGAGTTGATTCGTTAAATACCATATGTGGGACATTTAAAGGATGCAACTATGATATTATATATGATATTATACAAGAATTATAATATACCTTTATCTCATTATGATTCCATTCTATAAAATACGAAATAGAAATGAAAGTAGCGTTCATGCGTACGTACGGCTTACCGTCTCCATGAACGGTGCATTTCATTTCTTACCTCTAAATGATTATGTAATATTATAAATACATGCATTTACTGGATATATATGACATATATGATATATAAATCATTAATACCATTCTGGATATAATGGATACATGAACAACATGTAATTATAAAGGGCTTATTTTTTACTCAAGTACCAATGATCGTTAAAACGACCGTTATTAACTTAAATAATTACATAATGTTCATGACATGGTAATAAGGGATATAAAGGGAATGATGAACTTGAAAAAGGGTTATTAAGCAAGTATAAATTAACTCAAGTTTATTATTCAGGAAAATAAAGAAAGATCGAGTCAAGTCAGACCCGAGGTAAGGGATCTTACTCCTCTCTTTCTTTTTAATACACTCTTTTATGTCATTCCCTCTAAAGCTCATCTTTCTTGTTATTGGGATGTTATTATATATTACACTTACTGTAAATTTTATGTTCATGTGATGAGAGACCCTATTCTCTCTCATCAATCCATTTTGGATGTTTTGAGTGGCACCGTTAGGCTGCCAAATTTTCGTAAGAGATCTAACCTCTCTCTTTCTTTTTAAGTACTCCACTTTATGTCAATTCTTTTAAGTTACTATTTGTTATGATGGGGGATGTTATTTCATATTACTCTTGCTGTAAATTTTGTTGTAATGTGATGAGATACCATATTTTATCTCATCAATCCATTTTTGGATGTTTTAAGTGGCGTCGTTAGGCTGCCGAGTTTTCGTAAGTGATTTTTCATCTCACTTTTATTCCCATGAGATTTATGCTACATTTGCCACAATTTCCTTTAATTGGTGTATGTACTGACCATTATTTTACT
Organism: Viscum album; assembly: GCA_963277665.1. Lineage (NCBI taxonomy): Eukaryota > Viridiplantae > Streptophyta > Magnoliopsida > Santalales > Viscaceae > Viscum > Viscum album. The sequence goes on along the minus strand of OY728126.1, from coordinate 1,806,932,513 downwards.
CATTGTGTAATATTCCTTCATTTATGAGTATTTACATCAATTATGTATTGTTCTTCTTTCACAGGTTGTATGTTTCGAAAGATACCCAAGTCGGTAAGGGAATCATTCACCCTCCTTTTTTTTAAAAGACTTCTTTTGTTGGGTCTTTTAATTAAAATATTATTATGTTGGGATATGTTCTCATATATCCTTATTGATGTAAATTTTATGTCCAAGTTATGAGATAGACTTTTTATCTCTCATCAACTCATTTTGATGTGACGCCGTTAGGCTGTCAAGAAAACTTCTTAACCCAATTTCGATTTCTTTGGGTTCGACATGTAGTTATTGAATATGTCATCCTTTGAATATGTGTGAATGAACATTGATTATTTTACACTTAATAACAAATTATATTTGGTGTATTCGTTTGTCACACATAATTATGTAATTGATTTATCCTTAAACCAAGGATACCATATTTGCAAGGGACTTCATCTCAATCTCCTTTCATTGAGGCATATTTCGTTTTATACACAACTTTCTTTTATACGGTGTATAAACCCCTTTGAATTTTACTTTTATACAAAAGGAATCTTTTTCTACGAAGCGTTTTACAAAACGAAAAAAGGAATGTTTCTTTTAACGTATGCGGTCACAATGACCTTTTCTGCCGTCGCGAGTATTATTTGGTATTTGGCTTCCTAAAAAAGCCGTAATGTTTTTAAAATAAAATAAATACCATATACTCTTTATTGTAATTTGGTATTGAAAATGGTTTTGATAAATGATTATATTATGTCAATATATTTATGATATATTGTGATTGAAATGTGGAAATGTTATCATTCCTTTATATTGGTTTTATGTTTTATGATTTTATATTGGTACTTGGAAATTTTAACGGGTGGTTACGTTATAAACCATATGATGGGTTGTACCGTGAATACCAGGACGGGTGGTTACGTTATAACCTCCAATGCATTGGGTATGGAAGTCGGCCATATGGCTATTCCATTAAGTATATATGGAAATTGGCCATATAGCTATTCCATTAAGTGATATGTGTGGGAGTTGACCGTATGGTTATTTCACATAAGTATGTTTATGTCCCAGGTTACCTTTATATATGTTATGTGTTCTTTATATGGGTTTTATGGTAATCCTTTGGTTACAAAAAGGTAAGTAATGATATTTTATTCAGTGAAGAGTTTTTACTACTTCATAAAGGTGAAAAGTATAACATTGATAAAGTATACATGGTTTACTTTTTGTTTTGATAAACTAACAGTTTTTATTCTTTGAGTATCCCTTACTGATTTTTTATGCTCATCCCATGTTTTTGAAATTTTTTTCACAGAACTTAGCATGGAATAGGGTCAAGGATGGGATCAAGGGAAAGTCATGCTACCTAAAACATGAAACTAGACATGTTTCTTTTTAAGAGTTTTTATTTTATGGAAATTTAGAAGAATAGAATACTTTGTAATCTTTTGAGATGTATTAGTTATGTCCTAATTCTCTAAAAATCTAAACCTGAAAAGATCCTCAATGTGAATTATTCATTTAATACAATTTTAAGTAAGGTTTAAGGCTGGGGCCTTAAATTGAGTATATGATTTCACCCCTTTATTATGTTTTATTTTGCTAATGACACTATGATGTATTTTATGATTGATATAAAAGGATAATATTAGAAGAATAATGGTTTTCTCAATGAACACATTTTTTTATTTTATGTTTCTAATTGTAATCTGAATTTCAACTACAAATATATTTTACTAAAAAATATTATTCATTCCATCAGGATACACTTCCATGATTCATATTCTATTTTAATAATGTAACCACAGGCTCCTCACTACCGAGGATTGGGTATTTATAAATATTGCTGAAGTAATTAATTTTTTTGTTAATTAAAAAAGGAAAAAAATAATTTTATAAAAAAATTTCTGTAAGAATAAAAATGAAGATAATGATAATATTTTATCAGATAAATCCATTTGATGAATGATAAAATATTGTATTGAATATATACACTAAAAATATAATTATAGACAATCATAAAAATAGATTCAATTTATTTCTTAAGAAAAAATCACATTCCAGGAATAAATGTAGTTTTTATGGAAAATATTAACTTTTTTGGGATTTTATTCGACTTGGAGAAGGAAAAAATTGTATTCATGGATTTGATGAATCAAATATTTCAACATTTCTCATAATAGTTCTTGGTGTGTTTTGATGATGAAAACTCATAGTACTCCTATTAATTATCCAATCATGATCATCATTTTGACATAATGTTGAGTATATTGAGAAAGAATTGGAATTAAGAAATGATCACCATATTTAGTTTATGGAATGATAAACAACAATTCATGAGATATGAAATAATATAGGATAAAGTGTAAATTGACCCATAGAAGGTTACATCTATAGTGTCTTGTGAGGGGAACAAGAATTTTATTGATATTCTATATTTTCATGGGATTTTATGTAATTATCTATGTTTCATATTGGAATTCTCCCATGTAGAAGAACTAATAAATAAGAAGACTAAGAATGGTTTATTATTTGTTTTTTCAATTATTTTTATGAAGAATTTTCAAGAGATGATGGGACTAATGACCACAAAACTAATCATCACCATACATATTCATCGTAATGCTATATCATGTACTATTATTAATTTAGAGGGGAATTATTGAAATTATAATATCGGAGGACTTAGTGGTAGCTTATGGTTCCTGATAGATATGAAAAAATAAGAGGAAATAACACACTCACAATCTGATGTTAGCAATATTCATAAGAGGTTAGAGACACTCTTTTTGTGTGTGTGGTTTTTGGTGTACACAAACCATGTGAATAGCATGTACATATATTCTCAATGATACATGAACCATCTACAAAGGAGGTGGGTTAAGTATTCATTATATTTTGAGTTTTAGATGGATAACACACCATGAAAGGTAAACATTATTAATGAATATATGAGATAGAATAAAAAAATAGGGGTAGTGTGGGACTATTTCAATAATTAGAGGATGATGAATCTCTTTTCATACGTGCATTAATTTGTTCTAGAGTCCTAGGGATGAGTTTTTCACACATTGACATTGGTATACCCCTTATTTTCAAATGGGTCATGGGAGTGAAGCTATCTAATATAGAGGACTTATCTATGAGGGACATATTATATTGTGGGTTTCTTCTTTTTGGATGGTCTCTTGGATGCAGTAATGTTCTTTTTTCCCATATATTATTTTGGGTTCTTGTGGGTATTCATGGGGAGCTCATGAGAGATTTTCATGCATCTATATGGGATGTTCATGTAACATTGAGAGAATTTAGGAAATATATCCATTCAATGTAATTTTAATTCATTGATAACTGGTGTTATATGAAATATATAGTTTATCATATAGAACACACAAAGTAATTTTTATCTTTTTTTTCAAGAATCATTCAGTACCTTTAAAGACCTATATTACACACAAGCTTGAGTTTTTTTGGGAGAACAATGTACTATTAATATTCATATAACCGTTATCTCATATCCATTGTATAGGTAGGAATGAATGATATTAACTAAATTAAGAAATTGTAGTTTATAAATGTTTATAAAATTAAATCATTGGTTTCCAAATAATATTATTTTTAAATAATATCCCATTCAATATAAAATATATTTTCTTGAAACTTTTTTTACGATTAGAATTATGTTTCATATTAATTTGTTAAATTAAAAAATATTGGGGAAATATATTATTTAAATTTGAATGTTATATATTTGATAAGAAGATTTTTATTTAACCAATTTGTTTTATAGAATTATTTTAATATTAAATCCAATTTTAAGCATAAAAATGTTATATTTTGAAAAATTAGTTTTACCTCATTTAAAATGTGAACATGTTTAAAAAATAATTTTTAAACAGATATAAATTATATTTTAAAAAATAAACTTCATTTTTGAAATAAAAATAAAAATATTTAATTTTTGTATAATATATGTTTATTTTGGTAAAAATTTATGTTTGGATGAATCGTGAAAAATATTGGATTATAATAGAAAATTTCGCTTTCATCTAAATAATGTGTATTCTTAAATTATATTTTTAATTTGTTTTAAAATAAAATTTGATAAAATTTATTTCTTTTATTTAAATATATTTTTCAGGTACCATATTCCTATTGAAATTGGATATTATATCATTTCAAACATTATAACTTTTAACATTAATGATGGGTTTGTTATTCCATCTTTGAGATTAATTTTAAATTAAATTAATATTTTTTTAATTTGAATTATTAAAAATGGATTCTATAATTGGAATCATAATAATTTATAATTTATAATAATTTCAATAAATTTTTTTACACAGAATATTGGTGAAAGAAATTAAAATTAACTAAAACGATTAAGGTAAAAATGTGTTTACTCAATGGTTAAACATTAATCTTACTATGCCCAATGACCTAGAAACATGTTAAAACCCAATTTTATATCAATTAATTGACAATATACAATCCATTACCTAATTTTTTTCATTATTTGGGGAACAATATTTAAAGTAGTCCTCCCAATACTGTTTACTATTTTTTATTTAGAACAATGTTAGTCGTCCACAATAAAAGGGAACTCACCCCCTCACTTATTCACACCACTAATGTCCTTTGATTCCTCAATGTAATTCCCCTATAATATCTAAAAAACCTTTTATCATCCAAGAAACCTAACTTTGTTCATTAATCAATCCATATAAGTTATTTTGTTAAAGAAAAAAAGAGTTACCTAAAGAATATGAAACATTCTTCAACAAGAAAATTTGTTTTATTTTCTTCTCCACAACTCAAATTTTTTTATATCATTATTAAATAATAAATTCATTATCCTAAATATATTAATTTGTTTTAATGTTATTTTTTATATGAAAACCTACACACACTTCCATCAAATGGCATACACAATCATCATTTATGTGTAAGTCGGACTACTACCATGCGTACTACTGTCATTCATGCTTCCATTACCACATCTCATTGTTGGTAATAATAATTTAATTACTATTTTTATATTATATATGTGATATTTATATTTTATTGATAGTTATTTAACTATTATATTATACATACATTCATGATCTCCATTTTTTAGGAATAAAATAACATCTTTTGTGGAATTATGGGCTATGAACTCCTCCAAGCAATGTGATACGTTCACACATTTCATTGATTGTGTAAAAGATGTATTTAAATAAATAATAGGATATAAATGAAATAATTATGAAATTTTGGAATGATTTATATATCTGAACATATTTCATATCATTTTTTTATTTGAATTCCACACACTAAAGAAAACGATAACATCGTTCATGGTTGTGTGGACTACTGCCTCCTCGAAGCAATGTGATTTATCCTTTTTCATCACCACAAAAAAAATATTTATAATTATATATAATTAAATAATATATTATTTATGATATAATGGTCAATATGGAAGGATAATCAATTTATACCTTCATTCCATAATGCACATTTAATAATTCGAACGTTACAAAAGCATATGTATGGCCTACACTCTCCATGATTGTATAGTTGGTTGATTTTTTATAACCATTATTCATATTTGATTTTTAAATATATAATTTAAATAATAATTTAATTATATGTTAATTTTTATTAATCATGAGATATTTAAATATGGACCTCATTGACTATATTTTACCTATCAACGTTAGTTATGAAAAATAAGCGGAACATGGTCAAAAACATCTAACATAAACATTATGGACTAAGTAGTTTAATATAAATTTTAATAGGTTTAGTTAAAATAACACTAAAACATTAATAGGATATAATTAAATTAAATAACTAAATATTGTTTTTAATTTAGGAATATATTTGAAAATATGGACAAATTGGACGCAAGGTAAGGGATTTCATAACACAATTTTAACTCATTGGGTTATGATTCTATGTCATTGGTTATGTTATTCTATGAATATGTGAGAAATGAACTCTTACTTTTTTAACTATATTTAACCAATTTTTTTATCAGCATTCTTCACATATAATTATTCATCTATTTATTCCCACTGCAATTATACGATTTACATAAGGGATTTTCATTTCACTTTTTACATCCTTAAGATAAATGTTCTCTTAACCAGTTACTTATTTCTATGTTGTATATATACAAACCCTTTGGTTATATTATGCAATTAAATCCTTTATATTCATGGTATTTTAATGTTTTATTTTATTATTATTACATTTAGGGCTTGAAATTTAGATGTTACCATAGTTCTAAAGGGATTTCTAATCTCACATTCATTTCTATGAGTCCTATGTCGTATTCACAAATTATTTCTTTTGGGGTGTCTTTATACATTCTTATTTTATGTAATATCATTATTTTCATTCTTATTAAGGTATTAAGTGTTTAAATTTATTTTATTATTTCACTTATCTCTTGACTCAAAAGTTTCTCAAGTAGTAAGGGATATTCATCACACATTTTACATATGTGAGGAGAATTTCATATTAACCACTTAATTATTTTTTATGTTGTATCTAACGCCCCTCTTTATATATTATATGATAAATTATTTTATGTTCATGGTATCTAAATGTTTCATTCATTGACTATTACTTTTGGGTATTTCCATTCAGTTGTTACCATATTCATAAGTGGTTTCGTCTCTATTTTAATTTCATTGAGGATTATTTCTTATGCATATAATTACATTTACATGGTGTATATACTCCCCATGAATGTATTCTATTATTCTTAAAAATAAATTTATAGGGATTAATATATCCATTTGATGATCCCTCTTTCCCTGGGTATACGGTTTCAAAGGTTACGAAAGCGGTAAATGTTTTTTGTATCAAAATTTTCTTTGAAGTGATGTTTGTTATGTGATAAAACTATATTAATTTATATGGTTTATATACTAAACATTTGACATGTTATATCCTAAAATTAAATATTCTCATGATATTATATGTTTTATTTAATTTTATTCACTCAGTCATGTTATAAATACAATATTTCAATGTGGTATGAGACACTTTGGAATGTTTAATGAATATAGTCCTCAATAATTTTTATATGATATTTTATTTTAATTTCCATTAATCAACCTAAAAAAAATTCTTACTTATCCTCCACTATGGATATTTTTTATTGATAATAGCCAAGAAAAATTGGTTGAAATTTTTTAATCTTAAATATATTGTTATGGAACTCGTTTATTTTCCCTGGGTTAATAATGATTCAGTGAGATTATTATGGAACTATATAAATTTCTATGGTTTAATCATGTTTCAAAGAGTTTGTTGTGTAAAAATTTATTTCTTATGGTTTCTCTATGATTCAAATAGATTATTATGGAACCCATTTTTTACTCTTTTTATTCATGTTTCAACGAGATTGGGATGATGCTCATTTCGTTTACATGATGATGATTACATCATAAATAGTTTTTTATGGAACCCATTTATTCCCAATAGGTTAATAATCTTTCAAATATATATTTATGAAACTTATTTTATTTCAATTGGTTAATTATGTTCTAAATATATTTTTTTGGAAGCCATTTATTTTTCATGACATAACAATGTTTAAAAGAAATTGTTATGTAAAAAAATTCATTTCAAATGGGTTAATTATTTTTCATAGAGACTAACATGATAACCATTTATTTATTATTTGTTAATAATGTTATAAAAGGAATAAAAATTTATTCTATGGAATTTATTAATGTTATTTTTCTAATACATCATATATAATGGGGTTTCCCCAATACAATCAGATGATCCCATTACAGTTTACAAGAAGGGGAGACCCATATAGCACTAGATGAGACTGTTACAAACAACTCTATAGGGGACCCATATAGTGTCTAGTGAGCCAATTATAGATTACACTATGGGGAATCCCAGATAGCACTAGGTGAGACCATTAAAGCTCTCTAATTTATTTGGTAACGATAATTTTTTATATAATCCATATGGTTATTCTTATAAAAAGGGTTTTGAAATGATTTTGAAAAGGTATTATGAATATGATGCACCAAGTAACTAAAACATAGTTTTAATTTCCTATTATGTGTTTATAATGTTTCTATTGATCGATTTAGCATGTCATTTTTAATGATAAATATGATTTTATTTCCAGAACATATAGAATTTTATTTTTAAAATAATTGTATATTTTTTATTGATGTATATGTGATCAAATCCATATATTATTTAGGTTTCTAACATAGTTGGTAATTTGTAATGAATTTTAAGGATATTTTCTTATTTAAATATTTAGCATTAAATTTTCTTATTAATATTGAATTTTGATAATTAGTGTATCATATGAATTATTATTCAATTTTTAATTTTCATATTATGTGGTAACCATTTTAGTTTTTGTTAATATCTTAAAACTGGATGGATGGCTTATTATAAATTATTAATGTTATTCGGTCTTTAAGATTTGAATTTAGTGATTCAGGTGTGAAAAATTCACCTTGAATATGCATCAACTAGAGAAAAATATGAGACTATGTGTCAGGATAAATTCGCTTTTCACATAAGTATATTACATTATGTTTTCACTCAATATGGTGAACGAAATCATTTCATATTTTAAAAAGTTATCTTGAAATAAAATTTTATCCTATTACCATATTTTATAATGATATAATTGACATTTTCTAAAGCTATTTGGTTTGAGGTTTTTCTCCATGGGCATCCTATTGCCTGCATTCCCAATCACTCTCTAGTAGTCTATTGGAATTAATTTTTCCTTCTAATTGAACCTTTTAATTTCCCAAAAATGTTCTCCCTATTTGAAATTCGTGTTATATGTAACTTACAGTGAACATTAGACTTCTTGAGATCAATTTTTGAGATTATTTTTCATTAATTATTTTAATGATGGAAGTTTCAATAAATTAATTTTAATAATTATAATCAATTGATAACCCATACGAATATCATGGGATAATTTCATTTTAAGAGTTGTAGGATGTAACAACATGATATTTTAAGAAATATCATTAATAAAATATAATTTAAATTATTTTATATATTGTGTTACATGAAATAATTTGTGTTTATTTAATCACTCAAAACAACCTATTTGTCTTTCATTTCATGAAACATCTAGTGCCTTTATTAACTTATATTACGCCTAAAGATGAGTCTTACAATAAATTATTATATCATTAATATTAATATAATAGTTATCACCAACATGTTGGAATAGATGAAATGAATAAGATCAACTAAATTATGAATATAAATTTTACACATGTCTATAAAACGAATTCATTGGTTAACAATTAGTTAAAAATTAAATAAAATTTAAATTTAATATAAAGGATGTGTTTAAAAAACCATTTTAATGACTAGAATGGGATTTTATATTAGTAAATTATATTAATGAATATTATATAAATACAATAAATTAATTTATAGGTTGTATATTTAATCATTTTTTAATTCATAAATTATGTTTTATATGATTAATATATGAATAAATCCAATTTCAAGCCTAAAAGCTATATATTTTAGAAATGTAATTTTACCACCATTTAATAGAGGAAAAATTATGGAAGTAAATTTTGACAGTTTAATAAATGATATTTGAGAAAATAAAATTTATATTTGGATGGGTAATACCAAAATTTCATTTTTTTAGAGGTTTTATAATATTCTAGGAAGTTTAATTTTAGAGAATAGTGAAAAATACTGCATTTTAATTTGGATCTACCATTCAGACCAAATTAATTATAGTGTTACATTTAATTTTTAATTATAATTAATGTATAATTAGATACATTTTATATAACATAAAAATATATATTTAATTTGGATCACTTTTAAATTAAAATTGAATATAAAAACATTTCATACATTTTAACTTTTTACATTAGAAACACGCTTTATCGTTCCGTCTATGAGATTAATTTTAAACTCAATTCTAAAAATTATGTGATGTGAATTTATAAAAAAAATTTCATATTTTTAATAATAATAATATACATTATAATATATTCATCTTATTTTTTTCCAAAAATATAATTAAATAGAATTAAAATTAATTATAGCAATTAAAGTAAAAATGAGATTCCATTATTGTTAAATGTTAATATTATGAATCTAAATGACCTATAAACTTGTAGAAAACCATTTTATGTCCATTATTCGACCATATATATGATTTTACCCCATAGAGATAATTATTTTAGGAACACGATGCAAGTGAGGCCCCCAAATAGTGTTTATCATTTTATATTTAGAAGAATACCTCTCCACCCCAATTAGAAAAGGGCACCAACCCCCTTAATTATTCACACCAATAAATCCATTTTTCACATAAAACCACAATAATATAATCACGCATCATTCCTCATCTCATCATTGATGACTCACCATAAGAATAACAAAAAAGAGGTGGTCCTTCACTACAACCCAAAAGGAGGTACCCGAAGAAGATGCAACATTCTTTAATAGGTACTTTTTCATTATTTAATTCTATGACCTTTATTTTTTTCATTCATTATTATATATTATAATTATTATCATAGATATTCATTAGTGTTTTTATATTAATGTATCAACTAAAAATTACACAATTCTGTCAAAGAGGATACACAAGCATCATTCAAGTGGACGATAGACTACTGCCTCGTGAACTAATGTCATTATTCTTCCATAACCACATATCAAATATGGGAATATTGATGTACATACGATTTTAATATGAAATATTTCATATTAAAATATTATTAATACATCTAGAACTATTATATAACATATAACCTGATGATTTCCATTTTGTTCTAATATGATTACATCATTTTTGGATGTGTGGACTACCGCCTCATTAAATTGATGTGATACATATACACTTTATATGGAATTTATTAATGATGGGTTTAAAAAAATATCATATAAATGAAATATTTATGATATTCTTGTAATAATTATATATCTCGACATATATAAAATTCATTTCTTCTTTTCATTTCACGCACAAAGAGAGTGATAACATTTTGTGTGGCTGTGTGGACAACCCACTAATTGAAGCGATTTGATTCTAAAATTTTCATAACCAAATTGAAATAATAAAATAGTTATGTATATATAATTAAATTATACGTTATTGAGGATATAATGTTCATTCCTGAATGATATACATTACATTACTTATTTCTATACTAATCATTGAAAAATGAGAACATCAATCATCAGTATGTATGACCTACCAACTCTGTGTTTGAAACTTTTGTTCAATTTTCATTACCATATTTCCAATATAATTCTAAAATATTAATTGATATTGAAATTTTATAATAATGTTTTGTTAATTATTCTAGATATGTTTAAATAATGGTCTCATTGACCGTATTCCAATTATCAAAATAATTACACATAAGATAAATATATTCAAAACATCCGACAAAAATAATATTCATTAACTAATTCCCAATTAATAGCTTTTATATTAAATAAAAGTAATAATACACCAGAAAAATATCATAAAATACATAAATAATTAAAATAAATTAATTATTCATGAATATAGAGGTAGATAATCACAAATCAAACATCAGTTAAGGTATTTTTTTTACACAATTTTCATTTATTGGGTTAATCATCAATGGAATTGGTTATGTTATGCCTTTAATATGAATGAAATGACCAATAATTATTTTATAACATATTTAAAATTTTATCTTGAAGTTTTAAATTATTCATGCACAATTATTTCATTCATTTATTCTTACTCCAAAGATGTGATCATTGTAATGGATTTCCATCTCTCTTTTTACATATGAAAGATAAATGTCATATTCACCAATTACTTATTTTTTCGGGTGTATCTACTAACCATTTTTATATATAATATCATGAATTTTATTTATCTTTATGTTATTTAAATTATTTATTTAATTCTTTTTACTTCTCAGCCTTCTGATTTAGTTGTTACCACAGTTGTAAGGCGATTTATACTCTAACATTTATTTCAATGATTCATATTACATATTCTCCAATTGTGTCTATTTTATACTGTAGAAACTTCCATATTACATGTTATATCATGAATTAAATTTAATTCATGGAATTTACTATTCAATTAGTGTTATTTATTCATGGGTCTTATAATTAAAAAGTTACTCATGTAGTATGAAATCTTCATCTAATTTTTTACATTTGTTGGATAAATGTCACATTCCATACTTACATATTTTTATGTGCTATTTTATGCCCCTATCATTATATTATACAAAAACATATTTTATATTCTTGATATCAAAATACTTAATTTTATGTTTATTCCTTTTGTGGATTTTGATTCAGGTGTTACAACTATTTTAAGGGGATTTTTCTCAATTTATATTTCACAGATTGTTTTTGTTATTATGATCCTAATTACATTTATTTGGTGTATATATAACCCATTAAAATATTTTATGACTATTTTATATTGATTTATGGGGATTTACATATCTATTTTAGGAACTCCCCTTCATTGGGTTTACGGTTTCATAGCTACCAAAGCGGGAATGGAATTATTTTTACTATTTCCCTTCATTGGTTAATTTGGTATACTTTACACATATCTTTATGTATAAGGATTATATTTTTCTCAGTTGAGCTTTTATATCATTAATATTTTATATTAAGGATTTTTTATGTTTCATTTAATGTTTTCCATCATAGGTAATATAAATAAAATATTTTAATGTGGTATGGGCCATATAGAAATGTTTAAATATAATTTTCATAAATAACGTTTTTAATGATATTTTGTGGAAATTTACATTAATCAATATAAAAAAATCGTTGTATCATTTATCATCATTAGGGGGTGTTTATTATTGAAATAATCCTCATTATTTCTCTTGTTGGATTATTTTTTTTAATTATTTTGTTATGGAACTTGTTTCTATTCCATGGGTTCACCATGATTCAAATAGACTGTTATTTAATAAGATTATTTTCTATGGGTCAACCATATTGAAAATAGTTATTTATGGATTCATTTTATATTATATAAATTAACATTTATTTAATGAGTTATTCATCAAATCTGTATCTTTTCCAATGGTTAATCATGTTTCAATTAGATTTGAATGAAACTCATTTGTTTTCCATAGGTTGATTTTATCGTAAATAAAATGTTATGGAACTTGTTTCACTTCAATGGGATAATCATGTTTCAAATAGAGGTTTATGAAACACATTTATTTTCATTAGGTAGATTATTTACTAATGATATTTCTATGGAACCCATTAATTTTCCATGGTATTACCATGTTTCAATGTGATTGTTATGGAACCTATTTGTTTTCCATTAGTTAATCATTTTTTAAAAAAATATTGTTATGATACACATTTATTTTCCATGTGTTAATAATTTTTTTAAATGAATAATTATATATTTTATATGTTTTATTAATGTTGTAGTTCTTTTATTTCAGACACGATATGGAGGCCTAGATAGTGATGGGTGAGCCCAACACATCTCACACAATTGGGCAACCTAGATAGCGCCAGGTGAGCCTGTTATAGAATACATTATGGTGTTGCCTAGATTTTGTTGTGTGACCCTGTTATAGTTAACTAATTCATTAGTTAATTATAATTTTCTAATTAAAACATATGGTTGTGCCAATAAAAAGGGATATGAAATGGTTTTCAAAAAAATTTATGAAATTTAATATTGATGTCACCAAAATGATTTTTAACTGTTTTTTATGAGTTTATAATGACTCTCGTGATCAATATTGACATCACATCGCACATGACTTTTGATTTTGATGTATGTGTCCTTTTAAAAAATTTATTATTTGATGATCCTTTTATTTATGGGAATGTGGTCCATTATGATTCTCCCTTAAACATTGATTATGTCATCATACCAATATGCATTATTATGTTCTTTAATGACATTAAACTATTAATTTTTATGTTTACCCTTAATTACAATATGAACTCACCCTTCTTTCATCCATTTCCCCAGTTCATAATGAATTATTTTGAGTGATTTATGTTTATAAGGAATTTAATATTATTGATGATGATATATAAATATAAAACGAAAAATCTATGTTGAGTAAGATAAATGATCATTTAATGTATTGTGAATTGTTTATATAGGTTTTTTTTCAAATTTTCTAAAACTCTGGGCTGAAATGTTACTCTAAAATTTTTCATATCCATTTTTCCCTTTTGATGTTATATGATTTTAGGTAAAACATTGGGTCATAATTATTATCATCAAATCCAAAAATTTGAGGTTATAGATTTTATAAAAGGATCTAGGGGTACATATCCTAATATATCATAGTTCATCCAGATAAAAAATATGCCTCAAGATATCAATAGGTTGTACTAGTGTCTAGGAATGATGGTTGTAATGGGATTCATAGTTAGATTAATCAGCCTTCATCTGGTGGAAGACAAGATATAGATGCCTTCTAGGATATTACATCCTATGTCCAATCTTGAATAGAAATGTGATTCTGTCACTATAGAATTCGTGAATGTATCACCCCATGAAAATTTGGATGAATTATGTGGAATGGGTGACCACAGATCGACTTTTTATTATAGAACACTTTCTTACTAATAGATATACCTTATCTATTGATGATATTGATAGTATCTACATGTTGGAGATGATTTTACTACATAATGATTCATGTAATATTGTTTAAGAAAGATATCCTCGTTTCACATCTCAATTCTATACAGGTCTAAAAAAGTATATGGTATCTAAAGATATTCTGAGCACAACCTATAATCCTCATATTGATGCCTAATTTAAATGGAATATTTAGATTCTATAAGACATGTCAGGAACTAGTGTTTTGAATTATTGGGTTTCATGTGAGTGTAATTTAATATTCATGGAGTACATTTATGATAAAATCAGACATGAATTTATCAAATAGAATATTTCAGTTCACATTATCATAATCCATTCCATTCAGCTCTTTATTGGTTAGAGGTAGGAGATTCAATGATTTTAATACCAAATCTCATGTAGGCGATGTCTGAGTTGGTTTAGTTTATCATGAGGTGGTCGGTGCCCATTTATAGAATGAAGAAATATTATGATGACCATCAAAAATGAATTTTATTGTTTAAGTAGGGTCATTAGGTTGTCCATATGGTGTCACCTATGTTAGATAAATTTTTTATTAGTAAATAGGGTAATCATGTGCACGTTATTGGTAATGAAAAATGGTTTTTTTGTAAAAAATGATTCCTGAATAAGTGTGTGATATATTAAAATTATATTATATTATACATAAGAATATTTGGAAAACACAATATATACTTTTTTCATTACTATATAATGTTTCATTAATCATAAATTAATCCAATTAGAATTCCTAACAATATAACTAGAAACAATATATAGAATAGAAATGATATAGTGGGAAAATAACATATAAAATATATAGTGTTCATTAAAATAAAATAAACTCAATTTCAAACCCTAAAAAGAACATTCCAAAACTGAAATTTAATAGTAATTCATTAAAAGAACAGTATTATTTCTTTCCAATTTCCTTTTTAATGAACATATGAATTCAAATTATAAAAGTTTGTCAATGTCATAAAATCCTTATATTATATTATGATATTATTTTTATTTTTAAAAAATATTAAATGTTTCCCCTTTGATATATTTTTTATTCAATATTTTTTTATAAAAATACTCCTCTCCTTAAGTATAAATAATCCCTCTCTATCCCAATGGAATCCCACTTCTTCCAACCATTCTGAAGCCTATGATCTGCCCAAGTACTATCTCCTAATCCACTTAAGAATATATAGTGATGTTCTATAGGAATTTAACTCTAATAGCTAATGATTTATATTGTAATATAATAGAAGCCACACTGAGGAGAGAGTAAGTCTATGTTAACTCTTAATGGTTTACTTTTTCACCTTCAAAAATTTATCAACTTCCTGGAAAAACGTATACTAAAAAATTATTATATGATATGTTATTATTATATTAAGAAATTTAAAATAATTTATTTATCATATTTATAAAAAATATAAATTTCATACTACCCTTTCCCACCCATTCGACAACGTCCCTTTAATCGTCAGTTAACCAACTATAATTACATTTATAAGATAATTTTATAACCACCGTCATGGATCAAAAGTATTAATTTAATATAATTAATAAATATATATAGTTTCATGTATTAGATTATTATTGGTGTAATAACACTAATATATATATTACATTTAATAAAATGGTGAAATTATTGCATGATGAGACTTTTTTTATGTAAAATAAGATATCAAATCAGTTTTATTTCATAAATGAAAATTTTCGAATATAATCCAATGATTTTGAAAGATAAATATTTTTTTATAAAATAATTATAATTGAATTTTTTATCAGTGTTTTAATGAATATAATGTCATTATTATTTAGGTGAAAACGTAAAAAAATATTAAGTGGGGATTATGGTAAGGGTATTCTTGAAACCAATTATCTTTCTTGGTTCTCCACCGTTCTCAATAATTTTGTTATGGATATTAGTTTAATTTTTTTTAAATATAATTTCCTTGTTATTCTATTTTATTTTCAATTATATACATGTTTCCGACTAGGTTTTATGACAAATATAAATATTTTTCCAAAAGAACTATTCTTTCAAAAAACACAACATTTACTTATATTTATCTTGATTGTTTTTCATCCACGATTGCTGATATATATATCAATTATGTTTTTAATTTTTTCATTTAGGAACTCCAATGATTATTCATTAATGAAATCCTTTTTAATCACATTCTTTTCCATGAGTTATTTTATGTCTATTGTTGATATGCATTCAAAATAGCTAGCATGATTATGTGAATCTGATGACCTGATGGGTGAGTCTAGAATTTTATAGTTCACCAAGAAATTATGTAATGTGATGTATCTCATGAGATATTTAGCAATATTCCTGAAAATGATTTTATATTTGCTCCCAACAACGATGTTATGATTATTCACATATGTTATACGTTAACGTGATGTTATCATTTTTCCCAAATATGTGTGGTATTAGACCACTAAGGCATGATGATTCAATTTTATTAATTATAGAATTTCATGACATTATTTAATTTTTCATCTCATGATTATGATGATGATACTATGATTATGATGTGATGATGATTCTTATGACCACCCATGTTATATTGATTCATGTCCTCTATTTATTCCCTTATTGGTCATTAATATCACCACATTCATGGATGTATATACTACAGTTATTATGGGTACTAAATACAATGATAAGGAAAATTAGAAGATATAAAAGAAGGAATTAAGCAATGTTTATGTTTTTGATGTATAAGTTATGTGTGAGCCTAATTTTCTAATGAAACTAGACATTTGATAATGTAATTGTTATTCTATTTTGTTCTTATCTTCAAAATCAAGTAATTGTCCAATAATATAAAGTATGGTCACTTTTGTATGTATCATAGAACAGTTTTGTTATTTTGCGAATTATAATTATAGATACTTACTGAAAACACTTAAGAAAATACTATGTATAAGAAAATATCTCAGAGTGTTTTCATTAGATTAATTCTAAACATATAGATCCCATTGGATATTCTTATAGAGTTTATTACATAATGGAATAAAATATTTTTTCATTAAATGATGACTTATCTTTTGTTCAAACCATTTCAGTTTTAGAAAATGGTTTGAATGAGATGAAACATGTCCAACAACCCATGTTGCAGAAAATGCAACAATTGCCCTAATGACCTCCCCAATTCCATGGGAGGTGGAGTTCAAAAATTCATGGACATTATTACCAAGATATGACTTGATATGAATATTAACCAAATTAATGAATAATGTATTACTTAAATGAATAAGGATAAACTATCCATTGAATCGTTTATACGTAAACGACCACCGATGTTTTGTAGAACATCCAATACACTAGTTGTGGAATACTGGGGTAACATGATGAAAAAGATATTCCCTATGAACTATTGTTCCAAGAAAGAGAACGTGACTCTAAAAATTTATCATTTATATGGAGAAGAAGATCAATGGTGTCATTTTATAATGAACCCAAAGTAAAATTATCAAATAAAATAGATTGAGTGTCAATCATTTTATGAAAATATTTCCTACAATGTTTTTACCTAGAACTCTACGAACAAATATAGAGAGAGAATTTATAGAACTGGTGAAATAATAAGTTGAATCATTCATGGATTACAAGGAAAACTATTCATAGCATAGAAAATACAAATTAGGTTTTTATCAATAATGATAGAAAAATAGATAGATTCATTATTATTTTAAAACTACACCTCCAAAATGATTAAACTATCTGCAACTTTGGGAGTTATGATAAAGTGGTTTTATTTTCTCTTAATGCATTGATGGAGTTTAGAGAGTTTTCCCATGGTTATAGATATAATAAGTGAAGAATGGAGTTTCAATAATCTAGGTCAAAAGAAAAATGAGGAAAGAGGATCCAAATACCTAAATGCGAAAAAATGTGGAAGAAGCATCATGGTAATTGTCTCAAAGGGATAAGGAAATGCATCATGTGTAGGAGAGAAGGCCTTCAATATTATGAATATTGAAGATACATAAGGAATCTGAAAAACATGATGGAGGAAAGGAGGTAACCTCATAATCCACCACCTATGGTTAAATGATATAACTATAGGGAGAAAAGGAATTATTAAATGTAATGAAATAAACCTCAAGTCTTGGGGTTATTAGAATTCGTAACAACAAAATACAAATGATCAAGGTGAAACTTATTCCATCACAACTCTTGAACTGGAGCAATGAAACATAGTCAAACAAGGTTCACATACTATTCACTCAATAGTGGTAAAATATTTATTTGATTCAGGTTCTATGCATTCCATTACATCCTTCATGTTTTCAAGAACTGTTGAATCGATGCCTCTAAATATTGAAGATCTGAAATCTGTAAAAACACATAGTAGTGAAATAATTTCAACCCAAGTGTTGCACGCTTCTTTGATTGACATATTTAGTGTGATTCTTCTATATAATCTCCTAATTCATACCTTCTTGGATTTCAATAGAATACTAGGCATGGAATTCATCTAATTAAATTGATACTATATCAAATTTTAGGAAATGGATATCTCCTTTAAAATTGAAAACAATCCAATTATACTCTGTAAAAGAATGGATGACCTGAAAAATTATTTTGAAAATCTCCCAGTTGTGTTGGTGTTTATACTATACGAAGAAGCATACCATTCCCAAATAGTTGAGTAACATTAATTTATCAACGTGGAGGAAATTTCTATCGTTAGAGAGTACAATATTTTATTTCCCAATGAGTTACATACACTTACCCTAGATCATGAGGTAGAGTTATAAAAATAGATCATACCCAGAACCACTCCTATCTCAAAATTCCCAAATAGAATGACCCTAATGTAAATGGAGGAGTGAAAAAAGAAGCTACATGATCATTTGAAAAATTGTACAAATTCAATAGTTCATCACCTTGTGGTGTGCTTGTGATCATAGTATTGAAACAGAATGGGTAAATTTTATTTTTTATTAATTACTAGGAGATCAAAAGGACATCCACAAAGAAGAATTATCTTATTCCTAGGATTTATGACTTGTTAGATCAACTATATAAAGAATATTACATCTCCAAGGTGGATCCCCATTCTAGATATCATCAATTAAAGCTGAAAAGGAAAGATATTGGGAAGAATTCTTTTGATATAAGTATTTTTTACTATGAATACCCAATGATTACCTTCAGACATACTATTTCTACAAAAATCACCATTTATTTGATAGATATAGTCATTATAGACTACCTCAAAAAAATGGTAGTGTTTATAGATGATATTCCCATTTACTCATGAGTAAGGATGAACATGAAGAGAATATATGGATTGTGCTAGTGACATTGATGATAATGAAAATGTACACAAATTTTATAAAGTGTGACATATGGATGTTGCAAGTCGCATTCCTTAGGCACATGATCACATGAGAGGAAATTTATATGGACCCTTCAACAATCAAATGCAATTGAGGAATTGTCCAGACCTCGTAATTTCATAGAAATATGTTCTTTTCTTATATTTGATGGGTTCTATAAAAGTATTGTTATAAAATTTTCATGATTGTATAGCTATATAACAATGTTGAAATGGAAATGGGTATTGTATTTCAAGATGGAAGAATGTGTGGAAAACATCAAGGATAAAAATAAGAGGTTGATCACTCCATCTATTATCACATTTCCAACAAGAGGAAAATGTTTTTTGATATACAGCGATGATTAAATTAAATGATTGTGGTTTTTAATAAATAATAATTATAATATGATATCCTACACCTTACGATTGTAGAATATCCATTAGAAGAACCATCTGAAACATTATTTGGAGTTGGCAGTTGTGATCTCCACTCCCAAGATTGGCCGGAACTACCTTTATTGTGATAAATCCAACATAAATGTACATCATAAGAGTATAACATATATATTCACAAAGAAGGATCTCAATATGCATCATAGGATATGGTTAGATCTAATAAAAGACTAAAACTACTCAACTTATTATCATTCGAGAGAGGAATGGGGGGTAGCTGATGATCTTAGTAGAAAGCATCCTCCTACTCTAACAATAATCAAAATTGTGAAACACCCTATCTCCATTGATATTCAAAAGAAGGATTTAAAAATAATAATAGAATTAATTACATCCTACCTTTCCAAATTTATTTCCCATCCTTCCCTTGAGGATGTGATCAAGAAGGCACCAAGGAATAATCTAGAGTTATAAAAGAAGCTGAATGAACTAAAGGAAGGGAAACCACAAGAGTTACATATCAGTGATTATGGAGTGAATCAGTTTGGAATGAGGATTTTTGTGTCTACTTCACCAAATTTAATCAAGGATATATTTTATAATTCACATTTTTCATCTTTATCCATCGATCTTGTAATCACTAATATGTACTATGATCCTCAAGAACACTTCTGGTGGGATAACATGAAGATGGAGATTAAGGAATATATATCATGGTGTTTGGTATGTCAGTATGTTAATGTAGAGAAATGAAATTCTAGAAGGGTGATGAAACCATTTAATATAACCAAGTAAAATGATATAATGTCACTATGGAAATTGTTACTAGTTTCCCAATAATGTCCAATGTAAATAATGAAGTATGGGTTATGGTGGATCAACTGACCAATATTTCCCACTTTATTACTATTTAGCAGGATGTCTCACTTGAAAATATTTCTATGTTATAAGTGAAAGATATATTGATGCTGATTAAGGTTGAACTTGTGATTATCTATTGTTATTATCCATGGTTAAAATCTAAATTCTGGAGAATTCTTCTACATTCATTTAGTATTGAATTTTATATTGGCATGACCTATCACCCCCAAACTGATGGCCAATATGAATTGTCTATACTATTGATCGAGGAAACTCTAATTTCTTTATCAATCAAATTATTTGGTTTATGGGATCATCATCTCCAATTTGATGAGTTATCATATAAAGACAGCTTCCACAAAAGTATTCTGATTTCTCTATATGAAGAACTATATGGAAATTGATGTAGAAATTCAACTTGTTGGGACGATGTTGGAGAATGTAAGATATATGGACCATAAATTTTTTAGGAGATGACCTAAATTGTTTCAAAATTTTAGAAAAAAATAAATATATTATCAGAGTCACCAAAAGTGCTATAATGAAAACCATTTAAAGGACTTGGAGTTAAAAATTGGAGATAAAATCATCCTTCAAATATCACCATGGAGTAGAGTCATGTAGTTTAGAATGAAATATAAGCTTATCCAAATGTATATAGTTTCCTCTAAGATCCTTGATTACATAGAAGTAGTGGACTATTAAATCTTACTTGAACCCAATATGGATTTTTTTAATTATATGTTCTACATATCACTCATAAGGAAGTACATACCTAACCCCTCACCTGTACTAAATCAAAAAGATGTAAAATTGGGGAGTGAGATATCTTAAGAAGAGTTCCCAATTAAAATCATGGACTGTAGAGAAAATATTCTATAGAACAAGACGAATCACCCTATTATAGTGTTGGGGAGGATCCATAACTTCAAATATATTAATTTTTATCCAAATGAAACAATGAAGAAAATTTACCTTAACCTATTATAAAAATAGAATAAAAGTTTAAATTTTTGGGATGAAATTTCTAATGGGGGATGGATATGATGACATAGTGTTCTTAATAACAACTATTTCCTCAATAAGTGTGAGTTGTATAAAATAATATAATATTACACACATAAAAGACATAGAAATCCCCAAAAATGACATTACATCATTACTAAATACTATAACATTAATCATAAATGAAATAAATTAAAATCTCAATCATTAAAAATAGTCAAAAATATAGAATAGAAAACCATTTATGGGAAATGAGGGATCTCCCCAATCTACTAGAATCATATCACACCAAAAAAACACTCTATAGAAGAAGATAATTACTAATAGAATAAAAAAAGTTAAGGAAATATATATCCTTTAAATAATATGAGTTAAATATTTAGTAAAATAATAGAGTAGTATTTATGGTAGGTAATGTGACCGTTGGAATAGTAATGTGACTATTTCATTAGTTACATGATGTAGTAGTGTTTTCACAGTCATTGCCACATCCTTTTTGTTTTTTTGGTTGACATTTTAATACCAAAATGTTTTTTTATTAAATAATTGATAATTGTTGTGATTTTGTATATAATTTGTAAAATAAGTAGTTTTTAGTTTAAATCCTTTGTTTTATTGTGCTTTATTGTCATTTTAAATAATTATTAAATGAAATCAATTCTTTTAAATTTGACTTTTATATTTTTCGTTTTATTTTTATAATTTTACATTCTAGTTAGTTTATAAATTCATTAATTAAATTAATTAATTTTTTTTGGTAATTTATAAATAAATAAATCATTTTATTTTTTAGTCTTTTAATAATTTAATTAGTTTTAATAATTTAATCTTATTCAACCAATATTTTTATTCTTTAATTTAATTAATTCTTTAATTAATTGGTTACATAATTTAATAAAGTAACTGTAATTACATTATATTGTCCTTCAATTAATTTTTTTATGATATTTAATATATATAAATTCATTCATTTAAATAAACCATAAGTAATTTTATTATTAAACTTTGTTATATTTATTTATTTTTAAGTAGTTCTAATTTTTTTTCTTAATTAAAATGATTAATTAGTTAACCTATTTTTGTATTATCATGGTTTTAATTAATTTAATTATTTATTTGTTTTTTCTGTGTTACGGTCGCTCCGGAACCCTCTATCCTAGTACCATCATTTTCAAGCTGTCATGGTGCATCCTTGTTGTCTCACAACAACTGTGAGCAGTACACATGGTCTCACTATTTCATGAATGGTAACAAATCGCACAGTCACCACATCCAGGTATCTCACCATCCTGTATTCTTTAAGCCATTGTTCCCTAGCACAAAAACATCACATTTCCACCAGTTCCCTCATGGTACCACAACAAATCCATCTCCACTCACTGCTTCCTTATGGTGGCACGTCTCACAGTTCCGCACCACTACCTCTTATTCCATCACGGTACCTCTACATGCATCTTTTGGCTTCTTCCCCCTACATTTGTCTCATCAACACACGCAGCACTATAAATCACCAATCAACAGCAGTACAAAAACCATCAACCCACCAAAAAATTTGAAATCCACAACAATGACAATCAATAATTCAAAATTAAATTTGAACAAAAAAATCAACAATTCTGAAAAAAAATCAACATGCACCAACAACTCAAATTATCCAATTTTATTTACCCTTATTCAATCTGGACCTCTTATTAGCTTCCACCAGAGAAGCAGGCTTCCCTGTGCTGAAAACCACCGCTGACAGCCTCACCTTGCACCACCGCTAGTCCGGCCTCTAACTTCAAACCCTAACTCACCTCGCCGCACATCCCTTATGCAATCACAGTCTTTGGCCCTAGCCACATAACGCTGCCATGATTACCATGACGTTCCACTACCTTCAGCCCCAATACCTGAGGTCTCCACCCCCAATCTTCTCCAATCAATCACTCCACTAAAGCTCTCCTAAAGACCTTCACCCTGTCTGCGCTTCCCCCTCACATATGCCTCCCCTGCTGGGAGATGAGCCACCCAAAACCCGCAAGGCCATGGCCACCCTCTCCATCATCCTCTTCCTTCTAGAAGCGATACTAGAACCACATGATTTTTCCAATCGAGACACATGAACCTACCGGACTACACCTTCTCTGAGACGTCACTCCCATCCGCACGCACTGCTCCACCACACGATCCATGTTCGGCCAATATTTCTGACAGTCCACACCGTTCTTCTTCCCTGCACCACACTAATAACCCTCTCCCCTTGTCACATTCCTCTATTTCATATATTTTCTTTTATATAATAATCATAATATATATCATAAACTATATAATAAACTTACATATATATATATATGTGATATTAATTATTTTTGTTTTATTACATATAAATATTAATATACAAATATAATAGTTATTAAAACATATTTATTAATAATAATATTAAGTATTATAAAAAAATATAGATATGTATTAATAAGCCTTTTTTAGGTGATGATATAATATGTGGTATAAAATTATTTCATTTTATTTTTATTTGACTCATGTTCATATTTTTGTGTTTTCTATTGTATCGTGGGGGAAGAGATGCTAGTAGAAGTAGGGATAAAGGAAATGTTTCGTGGGAAAGGCGCAAGAATATTTTCAAAGTAGTTACAGGGGAATTGTTTTCAATCACATGGAGATAACTCGGATTTGGATACAAGCTGGCTGAAGATGTGCCACATAGACTTACTACTTGTCAGTATGTCTCTATTTTTAGTTGAGTTTTTCTGAATAAGAGGACCCTGACTCCACTCCTTGAAGACATGCCTAGGGGGGTATCATTCTACAGTTGGAGATGAGACACTACCACTAAACACTATCCATTATATCTACATCTCATAGACTAGGACCATCTTCATCATAGAGACAAGACCTACTCCTCCATTATCTACATCTCCTCTACTGCTCTGTTTTTGTTGTTTTATGTTGACTCTATAAATACTCCCGTAGTGTTGCATGTTTAGTTAACTGAATTGTGATGTTAGTTATGTTTTATTTTTCATGTCCTACAATATTTATCATCTCATATTGTGATCTCAACGTTCCATAAATGGATATTTAATTTGTGGGGCTTGATCCAGATTATGAAAGACAATGAAACCTAGAGATTAGATCGTTGGGGAGATCATCTTTTATCTTTCTTCGACATGGTTGATCGCGTCTGCGAGTTAGATTGAGAGAAAAAAAAAATCTTGAACAGGATGATTGGCTACATTCATGCTTAATTTATTCTCCCCTTTCGATCATTATTTCTCATACTATAAATCAAAATAGATTGGGAAATTTTTCGATCTTAGAAATATCATTTCTTCTAGTGACAATCTTTGACTGGAATGACCTTTCTGAGTAAAACACTTGTTGTTCGTAGGAATGCATAATCATGGAATAAATTATATGTTTTAGTGATTAATTTCTGGGTGATATTGGTTTGTGATTTGAGGCATCATTCATGCACTAATTGAAGTTTAGAATTTTTTATTAATGTCTTAGGCTGATCTAGGATAGCGAGTAGAGTGTGGATTAACCTAGGTCTGACCATGTTCACACTATCTTTTTTCTTCTGTGTCTGGGTGTCATCTGTTTGTTATGTGCCTTATGTTGCATCTGTGCCTACTATATTTTCTTTGTTTTGTCTTGTGAATCTATGACTTTTCACTTCTCCATCATTGTTTCCCTCTAAAATATACTTTTCAGCACTGATTAGTTTTTCCTTAGGAGTTTTGTTTTTATGTTCTCAAAATATTGAAGAGAAACACAAAAAGAATTATGAAAGAGACTACTTTGTTATTCGACACAGCTTCTTTGAGAGAGACCATGAGGTTAACCATTGTGCTATATCTTGGGTCTTTATAATGCTAAATATGACCATCCTCCTGACAATGACGCATGTCAAATTTTGAGACAAACTACTGAGAACGAAGCATTTATTAAGACAGAAAATTAAATGTAGAAAACAAATTAAATCATGGGTTTCCACCCATGTTGCACTATGTTTAAATTCTCTAGCCAAAACTTATTCTACAAAATATTTCTAACCCTAATCATTCAATGGGAATCAGTTGTCAATGATTTGGACATCACAATTTTCTAAGGAATCAGGAGAAGGACTACTATATACATTTTCATCTTGATCGCCAATCTGAATTCTACAAAATTCATCCAGATCACTAAGAGGATTCATGTTGTCCAGCACAATTGGGTCTCTAGTAATTAGTTCATTATCTCTTAAAAAGATAAACTATTTCCCATGAAAATCACTGATCTAATCAAGGATAATTTTAGAGCTTCCACAACACCTATAGTTTGTCTCAAACCCAAAAATAGAGGATGACGCATCGACAAAACCCTTTTCTTGTCCCAAAACTACTCGCAACTCTGAGAACTCATAAATATCCTAGAAGAACATACGAAATCATGCTTCCGACTAATTGTTCTCAATGTCCACATTGGACTCAAATGATGTGAGTCATTTGAGTTCATGTTCTAAATCATCACTAACAAGATCAAACTAGGATAGTAAGAAGATATTAAGGAAATGAACTTGTTCATAATGGAAATCATCATGTTTTTTAGTAGGTCTCAACCCAAGAACATTCTACAGCTTTAGGAACTCTTAAACAGTTGACTTCACAAGGGAAAATTTCATAAATAGGTTGAGACAATGTAGGATCATGTTGTGACTCACTCTCCATAATGGGTTCGAAATAAAAAAATTTCTCCTCAACAGGAGGGTGTGGGGATAGAGCAGTAGCCAAGAATTTTTTTTGAGTGTTGGGAATGATTATATTTGTGACCACAAGTGGACAAGACCCATACTCAACTCTAAAATCAATTTTGTAGCATTGATTCATTGACACATATATACATCACATGTAACCACATGTTAGGGCCTTTCAAACCCTAATGTTTCCTCTACATAATCTACAGCTTGGAGGGTTTGGTTACCTTTGGAGAATTCAATGAAGTAAATCATCTATTCTTCCATCTAGAAAACCCTCGATCCGTCTAATCACCGAAACAGAGACAGACAAACATTGAGTAGTAGTTTTGTATCGGAGCTGAAGTTAGATAGAGGAGAAATCTCACAAGTGATGATTCTTGAATCATTTTATGTTTTTATCTGTTTGAGTATTTTAATGTGTAGTTTAATATATTAGGGGAATCATTCTATAGATAACTGTTCATCTATATATTTGTCATGTTTTGTTAATCTGATTTCTCAGTGAAAATTTTTTGGTCGATTTTCTATTTTGTTCAATTTGAGTATCATTTTACACTACCAAACGACTGAATGGTGTGGAAGTGAATCATTTCACCATGGATCATGGACTGATGTACCAAGAATTGGAAAAGTTTAATGCATCTCTTCTCCAACTTTAGAATATTTTTCCATAGGTCATGAAAAAAATATGGATACTCCAGGATTCTAATTGAACTGGGATGATCCACTAAAGTGGAAAATAAACATATTATCACCATATCTCTATATGCTGAGTAATTGAATTAAACCATGTAGAAGTAGATAATATCTTTTTAATCAGTTCAAAGTAGCCCGGGGACCCTAAAATCATCATTACTATTTTTTTCTATGTTCAACCTATATATTTAACCATTTCACCATCATTTTCACACCCACTATCAGTGTTTGATTCATTTTTTGTGTTTTGTTTTTTTATTATCATTTTTTGTTGTTTTAGTTTTAATTTGGTCTAGCAGTACGTAAGTCCTTCTTTGTGGTTTACCACCCTTCATACCACAATACTAGTAGTTTGTATGGTTAATAAATATTAAATTTGAATGTACTCAATGACTTCATGGTCATAACCTTACCTCCAAAATTGTATTTTCAACTCAAAATAATAAACAATTATATAAATAATATTTATCACGGTTATTTTAAGTTAATAAAAATTTTATAATTCCAAAAAATAAATATCATGATTATTAAACTCAATGAAAATAGAATACATATTTACTAAATTGTATTTTAAATTATTTCATATTTTTTTATATTTAAAATGGAAATAAAATATTTAAAAATTATATTTTGAAAATAAAAATAGAATTTTTAAATAATCATGGGGAAATTATTGAAGGGTTATTTTTGTTAATTTTTTAAAATACTTAAACTTTTGGTTGAATAATAAAAATATTGTTTTTTCACATAACCAGTGTAACTCAAATTACATCATTCAGGTTTTAATAATGAAATAATCCTTTAGAAAACATTATGTTTGTCGATGTTATATTTAGATTCATAAATGGTTCACTAAAATAACATAAACTTAATTTACAAACATAAAATGAACATTCCAAAACCAAATTTCCAATGTGATTCCTTAAAATATCTATTTTTTATTCTTCCCACAGTTCTTTCTAATAAAGTATGGAATTAAACTTATAGAGGTATTTTAATGTCATAAAATCATTATATTTAATTAATATTTCGTATTTCTTTTCAAAAATTTAACTATTAAATGTTTTACCTTTTATATATTAATTTATTCAATGTTTTATTCTAAAAAAACTTGTATCTTAATGTTTAAATAACCCATCCCTCCCCTTGGAAAACCACTCCTCCCACTAATTACAATGACTTTTCTCTATCCAAATCCTATATATCCAAATACATAGAATACATAGGTATGTTCTATATAAATCTTACTCCAATCACCAATGATTTATAGTTTTTTACAAGAAGAAGTTAAACTGAGGGGATAATAAGTCTCTTGTAACACTTCCCTCTTTTCAAATTATAATTCATATTATTACAATCTTAATTTCAAAAACATATAGTACAAAATTTATTATACATTAATTTAAAATTACATTAATTATTTTATAGTAATTTAATTATAATAATTTTCAAAAATATAAATGTCCCACTTCACTTTCATGCCCTTGGGACAAAGTCCCGTTAAAGACCTGTTAGCCACCGCTAGAGATATTTCCAAGAAAATTCTCATAATGATATTCATGGATGATTGTATAAATTTTATTTAATGTATAAATATATTAAAATTCATGTAGTATATTATTCTATAATTAATTATACTAATTTATAAATTAAAATTAATAAAATAGTGAAATTGTTTCAAGATGAGAATTTTTTTAACAAAAATATGGTACAAAAATACATCCATTTTATAAAAAAAATTATGGAAAATAATCCAACTATAATAATTTTTACTTATATTTATAAAATGATAATAATTATCTTCTAGATCATTATTTTAATGAACATATATTTATTATGCATGAGGCACAAATGCGACGAAATTAAGTGAGAATTATGGTAAGGAATTCTCGAACCCAACTCCCATTTCTGAGAATTACCTATTTCTATCCAATTTCAGAAAATATATTCATCTATTTTTTAATAAAATAAATATATTTACGAATCCATTTTATTTTAAATAAAATATATGTTTTCAAACTTATTTTATGATAAATATAATATTTTTCAAAAATAACTCTTCTTTCTAAAAACTCATTTTTTTACTTCTCTTGATATTTTCCCTTTTTCAATCATGACTGATGAATCAAATGTAAACTATTTTATTACCTATTTATTTTTTGAACCCTAAAGTTTATTCATGAATTAAATCCTTATAAAACTCATTCCATTCCATGGTTTATTTTATGTTTATGATTGTTATTCATTTTCTGTGTAAAATATGATTATATAAATGTAATGATGTGGCAGGTGTAGAAAAAATAATATAGTTCCCCAATTCATTCGGTAATTTGATGTATCTCGAGATATATGGTGTAATATGTGTGAAAATGATAATATTTTTTCACAATTATGATTTTATGATTATTTATATATGTTTTGTGTGAACATGATGAAATATTTTTTCACAACTATGCGTGGTATTTGACCACTAATGTATAATGTTTCATTTTTATATATTATCACATTTCATTCCTCTATATAATTATTACGATGATGATATTGTGATTATGATATAATGATGATTCTTTTTCTACCTCGTGTTATATTGATTCTGGTCCTTTATTTATCCTCTTACTGGACTTTTAGCTCACCCATTTCCATGATGTTTATGCTTAGGTGATTTGTATTATTTTGGATAATGAGAAGACTAATTAGAATATAGATAAGAAGGGGGATGAAATAATGTTTTTGTTTTTTATGTGAATTTTATCTATATTTCAAATTTTTCAAAGACAATAAACCATGTGGTCTCAGAATTGTACCACAATTTTTTGGTTTTTCATTAAAATGATATAATATTCTAGTAAGAAAATGTAGGGTCTCTTTATGTTTGTTATGCAATATGAGTTAGTCTAAAGGGTTTCTCTAGTCAAATTTAAATTGAACATTACACAAAACTACACTTCCATGAATGATGTGTTTCATGTGTAGTAGAAACTAAGAGATCTTCTAGATTGGTCTCATGCGGTAGACATTGATTACATCAATCTTAGTGAATATGTGACCTCTAAAGAGTATATTGTATGGATTATGGATTATAGTGAGAATTATATCTCTGGAAATACTATACCTCTATTTTAACTATATTGGATGCATGACATTTTTAAATTTTAGATATAGGAAATTAGATCTAACATCTAAGCATAGTATCTAGATTTTTTTCTAAGACCCCATAATGAAAAATGGAGAATCTAGGGTATGAGTTATTATTTTGTGGGAGGTTGTAAGATCCCATATTTTTTCATTTATATCCCTCACATTCTATTGGTTCAAACCTGTATTAGTTGGTTTTTCCTTCTTATTCAAACCTTCATGGTCAAGTCCCATTTTGGGGATAAAGAATATTTTTTGTGGAAAATTTCCTAATGAAATGGGATGCATGTTTTCTTGAATGAACGTATTCCATTTATAAATATTTCTTGGGTATACAAGTGTTATCCATTGTTACTAATTATTTTTATGTGATTTAGGAAATTTGTAAATAATCTATGTTTTTTATTGTCCACATGACTGTTTCACATCGTGACCTTTTTTACATGAAATTAAATTGTCTCCATGAATAAGCCAAGATCTAGATCATATCACAAAATATTTACACATAATGAAGTTTGTAAAAATTGAAAAATGATTGATCTAGGTTATTTAAACTTCAGGAGAAATATTTTATAGAGTATCTTATAAATTGATAATATCGCGTCCTGACAGTGTTTCACATCATGAATATCAATGGATCATTAGTGTTATTCAGTGTTGTGGAAATGATTTTATTTCATCTGTCATGTAGGATCCTCTCTCAACCCATTTTGAAAATTGAGATGACTCTAGAGAGATTACTTCCAATACAGACATATATATATATATATCATTTAATCCTTGGTGTGTTTCATCACATTATTTTTCTATTAACATCCTCTTTTTATTTATTTTCAAGGTTTAATTTCATGACTGTTGTTGAGTTGGGTTTTGTTCTTGAAATTTATTCGATGTAGATTTTACTTATGATTTCCATCAACATCATTCATTTCTGGTGTTACCTATTTAAAGTGTTTCATTGATATCAATATAAAGTAAATTGATATAAAACAAATCCCTATTATCTAATTTTAATTGTTTATGATTTCTATATATTCGGAAAATTTTCCCACACAACATGCACATTGAAAAATAAAATACTCGGTGATGATAGTCATGTTTTTATAACAATTCATGAATCCATTTTGATCTAATAGTGTTGAATAATGAGTAGTAGATACCCATAGGGTGAGTCTACACATGAATAATAATGAACTGGATAATACTATAAAATATGTTTTATCTTGATGTGAGACATCAGTTGATTTCATGAGATAGATTCACATTCCAAGAATTCATAAATAATTATTTAATAACTTGTTATTATATGATAAAAATTGTGTATTTACACTAGCATGATAATGGGTTATGAAATAAATTAATTAATGAATTGATAATTTAATGAAACATTGTATTTGGATTAATTGTCTACTTTATATTTGGATATTATGTTGTGTTATTATTATTATTATTATTTTCATCAATGATACTGTAATTATTACTAGGCTTTCCCAGATTATGATCAAATAGTTTTATTGAAGTCTTATCATAATTATTAAATATTTCAAATATGTATTAGACCAGTTATATAGAAATGATTATAGATAAGGATTTTCTTTATTATGATGTAATTATTATTTGGATTGTACATGTACACTAAAATGATTATATAGACAACATTGTTCAATTATGATGAAATTCATATAAAAAGGATTTTATGATTATATGTTTATTATATGGAAATTTGGTTATATATGGATTGGTTATTCTTTGTTCATAGATATATTTTGGTATAATGTTGTTGAAGTATTTTATTTGTATTATATTAATTGATAAATTAATACATATGTTTAACACTTTATTTCATTCACTTAGTATTATAATCATCTTGTTTACTCACGATTGTGTCGAATTACATTTTTTACTTACATATTATTCTAGAATAAATTGGGAACCCAATAAGATGGAATGTAGGTTGATGTGGACATGGTAAAATCACATTGATGTTGACAACTATTTTCTAGATGTATTGAGCTTGGATATTGATCGATATGTGGTTTAGGACTGGGTATTTTTGAGTTTATTTGTTTCAACATATAATTTTCCTTATACTACTATCAATATAAAATTTTAACACATTCAATCCATACATTACATGGTTTATTATTTTTTGGTTAATGTGGTTCATCCATTATCTTCCAATTGTGTGTTATAATGATTCTATTATTTTTATTACTCAAATATATTTTTAAAGTATTGAATCTCTATTCCAGTGGTTATAGTCTACCCATTAAGTTCTCTACAACCCTATTGAAATTTTGGCTACCTCTAACATAAGGGGAGTTGATGATTAGGTCCTGTAACCAAACTGGTTTGGCAACGTGAGAGATTACCATATTAGGGGATGTTACAAAGTGGTGTCATAACGGGGGGGGGGGGGGTATTTTCTTTTATATTTCATTAATATTTGGTAATACTATAAAGGAGACTAACATGTGCTAGAAATTGGTAATGATCTTGTTTTTGGGATTATCTAACCGATATTCAAGGGAGAGGCTATAAGTATAGGGATTAGATTCCAATTTATGCTATTCATTTGTTAGGATTGATGTTATTTCACCTATAGTGATTCATATGTTTTGTGATGTTATTTTTTATAGTGATATATACCTGTGGACTGGTATGTAGATATATTAGTATACCTAAATAGTGATATGAATTATTATATATATATATATATATATATTCACATGAATTTTGTGTGATAAGAAAACATTTATTGAATGTGATATATTTTCCTATTATAATATTCATATGAGGTATCTGTTATATTTGATAAATGAAAATTAATGCACTATTATCTCATGAGAATTAAATTTTTAATCCATTTTTAGATATACCAGGAGCAATTGGTTCTCCATTTTGTTCACATATATATGTTTGCCTTACTCTTATCAAGTGTTCTATGGGGTATATTTGTCTTGTAGAGAAAATTTATCATCATCATTAATGAATTGAGAATAAAGATAATAGAAATTAATATATTTCTAAAGTAGTTGAACTAGAAATTCATATAGATCCTAATGATCATATGGATGCTTACCTTAAAAAAATTCCAAACGTCTATGTGATCTATGTTAATGAATAATTTTTAGATCATGTCCTTGATGTGTGAACTAACAAGAGAATTTTAGAAATAGTATCCTTCTATGTTCAATAGGGAGGGAGGCCCTATGGTAGTTCAGTTCAACATTGAGTTAGTAAAGATGATATTCGTGAACGTCAAGACAGCCATATATAGTGGGTGAAGAATGCTTCATAAATCCTCATTGTTCCATACAATCATTGGTGAAACATTATAGTGAAATTTATCTAGTAACCAGAGTTATCCTTGAAGGATATCTGGAAAAAATTTCATACCAAACACTATCCTGCAATTTTAAGTCATGAAAAGTTCAATTGGTTTAATCAACATAGAAAGTGAGGTATTATTTGTGATGGAATTTTCTAGACATAAAATCAACTTGAAGAGCATTAAACCATATTTATTAGACGATGAGATTTCTAGGTTGATGCATTTCTAGGATGGTTAACCCTATGAGATCAGGTAATAGGTTACAGCTTTCACTTGAGTATCACATCATACCTGAAAAATCATGATATCATGATGGAAGATAATTTGTGAAATTCCTTCAGAAGCATCCATGATGTATCATTGGGTCTAACAAGGATCTCATCATATGGTGGATATAATCTCTATTGTGATAGTAATTTATAAGGACATTATGGGTAGAGAAGTCTATATTGAGGGATGTAATCTTAGAACCTTTGTCCAGTATTGTATTATCATTGTTGAATGAATAGAAACTATTAGAGAAGATTTTTAAACCCATCTTTATAGTTTCATTATCAGGTATGTTGGGAATCTTGAAATGGTTTTCTAAAGGAATAGATAAATAGAGTAGTTGTAGGTTGTGACGAAATGGACAAAATAATTGCAAGGATTTATCTTGTGGGAATAGTACATTGTAGTTATTCTTGAGGCCATGGTAGAGGGGTAAGTCAGATATACATAATGTTGTCTACTCCAGCAAGTTTGGATATTGGACCATCTACCATAAAATATATGATTCTTGTATAATCAAACCATTCCTATATTTTTTCTGATGGAATAATATCACATTCAATAATTTATTCAATTTTTTAAAACGGTTTGGGTATAGTTCAGGAAAAAAAGGATGGTGTTTTTACCATTAATACACTATTTGGAGTGCATGAATAGATTATCAAATGTTGGAAGGTGTCTTCACCAATAATTGGAGGATATCATTTCTTATGGAATCCTTTTGGGAAATAAATGATAATTTTGGATTTTATACATGGTATGGATTTTCTATTTCTATAACAACTTCATATATAAAACTTTTAGCAGAGAATTACTTTTATATATCTAGAAAGAAGAATCTATTTTCTTCCATTGGTAGAACATTTTCATGATTTCTTCCCTGAAGTGTTCTATAGCTTACCACCAAAGTGGGAGGCTATGTTCAGGAATAAGTTGGTTGTTGGTGAGGTTCAAGTTTCTATTCAAATTTATAAGATGAAACCAGTAGATCTGTTGGAGTTGAATGTTGAGTTGGAAAATTTAGAGACTATGGGCATCACATTTACTAGTACATCACTATGGTGTTCTCAATTTATTTTTTTCATGATGGATAATGGTGAGTTTAAATTATATTAGGACTATTAGATATTTAAACTAATGATTATTAGGAATATATATACCTTTCAGCTCATCAATAATTTTTCGCATAAGATAAAATGGACCCTGATCTCCCCTATGTTTCATATGAGATCATGGTATCATCAATTTATAGTGTGACCATCATTCATACATCAGACTACTATTTAGAGGAGGTTTGGCGTGTACATGTTTGTGGTAATGTCATGAGGACTGATGAAATCCCAAATTATATTCATTGATTTGATGAATCTGATTGTTCATATTTTCATAGATTTGTTTGTGGTGGTTTTTTACAAAAAAAATATTAGTGTGATCCCAATCAACAGAAAATCAGTCTCAATATATTGACATCATCGTGAGTATATACAGAGATCATCAAATTTATAATAATCTTACCAAATAATGTTTCTGTATTGGTAAACAGTACTTATTGGTTAACCTAATCTTATATGTAGGAATTTTATTGGAACAATAAACGTTTTTAGACATGGTATCATGGTCTCATCTCAAAAACATTATTGATATTTAGAGTTTCCTGGTTTTGAAAGGATATTTCCTCTATTTTATCAAGATCATATATCGCCTAACATCATTTATGTCTAGGATGACCAAGAAATTTGCATAGTTAGTTTGGTTCAATTACCATGAGAGTGGTTCTAAGAAGATTTATTGTAGGATTACCATATAATTTATGCTCACATAACCTATGTAGGTTATGTTTTATACCATGGACTATGATGCATGTGGAGTTGGAATCCTAGTAATTGGGATCCAAGAAGATGCAGTGCTTTCTTATGGATCTAGAATGTTGAGACTGTGAGAGAGGAATTATCATACTAATTAATTATAGTTACATTATATGATAAATTACCTATGAATATGGAGACACTATAATTTTGGTGACAGTTTCATGGTTTACATGGACCACATTATCCTCGGGTGCATCTTTTTTTAATTGTACCACATCTTTTGATAGATGAGGTGTATCGAGTATCTGTTGACATTCATCTTCAAGGTGGATTACCAACGAGGAAGAGGAAAGGTGTTTTACATTTCCAGGTGATGGAATATATATATTGAGGAAGTGTTAGATTATTAAAAAGAGTGAAATTTTATAGTTCTCTTTGGGGATTGGTATGTTGATGTTTAGGAGTCCCAAGGATGAGCAACTTTGACTTCAACATCAGTTATACCCATTAATTGGGAAAAAATAAATATAGATAAGTTATATGATGGATATAATTTTTCATTGAGGGATATCATATTTGTTATGGCGCCTCCATCGAGATGTATTATCGAAAATATTAATTTTCATCATTTATATGTTTGAGTTTTTCTTCCTACAATATTATGAGGGGGATAAAGAGATTGTTTATTCCTTATACTTCGAAGGTGCATCTAGTTCTGAAATATTTTTATCACAATTTTCATAGATAGAACTGGTGACCAGGAATAAATAATGTTGTAGTCCGATCCATGGTGATATTTTTAACCAATTATTAGGTGAAATCCAAGAATAAAAGTCATATTATATTGTAATAGCCTCTTCTGATTCCATATTGGAATTGGTCTGATGTTACTGTGGATTTTGATATAGGATTACCCATGACACCTTGTATGAATGTTGTAGTATGGGTGATTTGAGATCAACATTCTAAGGTAGACCACTTTTTTCCTATTAGAGAGACCCCCATTATTGATGATTTGTATAGTTGATATGTGTGGCAGATAGTTCGGTTGCAGAGTGTTATGAGGAATATTATTTCTGATATAGATCATTATGTCATGTATCAGTTTTAAAAGGGTTCTCATAATGATATAGTATAATAGGTCATTCTATGTATTCCCTACCGTCCTCAAACTAATATTCACTATTACGTACAATTTATATTATAGAGGACATGTTAACAGACATGGATCAGTATTTGTGTGGTCCATTTGATCATCATTTAGAACCTATGGAGTTCTCTTATAATAACAACTTCCATGAATTGATCCAAATGGAATCTATTGGGGATATTTATGGAATGTAGTTTCTCTTTCCCCTTTTTTATTAGAAGTAGGAGAGTCGGTACTTCTTAGACCTAGACTCTTGCATGAAATTTCTATGTAGGTTCTGTTGATCATGAGATGGTTGGTGACCAAAATGAATAAGAGACATTTTCTTTCTAATCACTTTAGATATCATTTGGAGTTTTAGAAGGTTCATTATGTCTTCTTTTGGGTGTCTCCTATGTTTGGGTAATTCTATATTAGGAAAAATGGAAACTAGTATGGTTGTTCCAAATAGTCGAAAAGGTCAGTCTTATAGTGTACTTATTGTTGCTTTCACAGTGCTACAATACCATGGATGATGTGTTTCACATGTCATGACTTCAATGAAATCATGCAAACTGATGTCATATTCCTGAGGTTGATGAAGTCGATATTGGTGTATATAATTCATTGATAGATCATTTGATACAAATTGTCGACCATAGCGATAAGTAACTCTAAGGATATACTACACATCTATTTTGAGTGAAATGGTAAAATGGAAATTTCAAAGTGGATACTATTGATAGGGAATATTATATGCAACCACAATGGCACGATTTGTTCACTGATATCCAATAATGATTCTTGGATCAGATTAGGGAAGAGATGTTATATGGTGGAGAGGTTATAAGATCTTATATTTATCCTGGTACATCCCGCTTTATATTTATGGGGGTGTGGCTCTTTTAGTTGGTTTTATATTCTTATTTAGACCTCAGTGGTCAAGTCCATTTTTGGGTATATTGATAATTTATTAGGTAAAATGTCCTAATGTTAGGGGATATATGTTTCATGAAATAATGTAGTCTTGGTTTAAACATGTCAAGTGATAACAAGTGTTTTACATGGTTTGGAAGGATTTTGAGGTGGTTCAGGTTGTTTCAATATAATCTAGGATATGGTCTATCCACATCAAACATTAACATCATAAAATGGTTATATGACATGAATTTTTTTTATGCATAATTCCTAAAGGGGTTCAGTGTATCAAACGTTTGAATGCCCAAAAATGGGTTCACATCATGAAATGGTTGATTAGATTTATATAAACCTAAGATGCTACATTTTTTGTTGTATCTTATAGGTTAATAATTTAACTTATTTTAAGGCCTTTAAATCATTAATATCCCAGGATCAATAGTTTTATATAATATTGTGCATATGGATACATTTCTTCTTATATCTAGCTTCTTCTTTCAAATAGTAGGGATAATATTAGATCTTTTGGAGTGATTTATTCCATATAAAATGTATTTATTTATTGATAAATCATTTGTGGGGTTCTTTTCTTTGGTTCTATCCTATCTTCCACATGTTCCTTGTTATTTTTGTGAAATATCTTAACTGATGCTGAATATTGATTTGTTCATGATTTTTAAGTGATATATGTTTTCTTGGTCATCACGATCACATTATTTAATTCCTGGAATTACTATTTTAATGCATTTCATTGATATCAATAAAAAAATAGGTGTTGTAAAACAAATCCCTCCATTCTGTTTATATTTTTTCTTGAATGTGTGAAATTATTCGACTTCACTGACACAACATGCACATTAACAAACATAAGAATGTTTGATGATAATAATTATTTTGACTATTCATTAGATCGCTCCGGAATAGGCAGTGTTGAGGAATATCTTATAGTTACCCGTAGGGTTATCCTACCCTTAAACAATATCTAATTGTCTAATGGATTAAAATAGTTTTTTACATGCCATCAATCCTTAGGTTATTGGTTGTAATAAATTCATCTTGTAAAATGGATTACATAATTATTGAATGTATTTTTAAAATTTTATATAAATTGGGTGAGTAAATCCAAATGATATTTTATTAATATATAATTTAACAAATTAATGGATAATTGAAAGTAAAATAATAAATAAATGAATTGATAAATTTGGATTTGGATGTTTTTTATTTATTCCATTATAATTTTTTTTCTGATACATGTTGTACTTTTAATATGGCTTGGTCTTGTAATGTTGAATCTATTTTATAGAGGGATTGAAATTGTTATACATAAATTCATATATAGGGTTCTTGGACAAGTAATTATTTAGTAATTATAGAGATTTTTCTTTTTATAATGAAATAATTATATATGGGGATTGGCCTAGTTGTGCTGAAATTCATATATAGAGGACATGGTTTGATTATGAAAAAATTATTATACCTCAGAATTTTCATGGTTAGGTGATTATTCCATGGATTTTTGTTTCTAGTTGGCATGGTTATGCATATTTCTCAAATATATTCTAGCATGGTTCTGATGTAGGTTTATTTTTTTACTGTTTCAATTGATAAATTAATACACATGTTTATCACTTTAGTGCATACAATTATTATCAGACTGTTTTTGTTTAAAAATAGGGGTGTCTAACTATAGTATTTTACTCACACCCAATTTTGGTCACTATTTAGTACCCTAAAATATTTAATAGATATATTTTTGGATAATTTAAAAGGACCTTAAGGGCGATAGTTTCTTGTTGGATGGGTTGGAGGTTGGGGACAAGACAGAAATGTGGTTCAAGACCAGGGTCTTTTGAGTTTATTTGTGTCGGCATAGACTTTTCTCTATATTACTGTTAGTTTTATTTTTAGATGTGATACCAAATAACAATACAAGGTATATTATTATATCATTTTCTTTGTTCATCCCATATCATACAAGTGTATGATTTAATATTTCATATATTTTCCTTACTATATATTTTTTTATTTCCACTATATTGATTCTATTTTCTGCAGTTATAGTCTCCGCACTATGTTCTCTAGACTCCCACTACTACTTGGAAACCTGTGGAGTGTGGGGGTACGCATGAGGTATAGTAACCAACTAGGTTTAGGGAATTGAAAGAGTAATGTATTGGGGGATGATGCACTTCTAGGTCAGTATATGTTTTTAAAACATTTTCTTCCTTATCTATAAGTTGTTTCTCTGATAATATGTATATTTCTTGATCGTTGATTTCAATATTTTATGATATCAACTTCACAATTTTATATTTGAGTCATTTTGTTTTGAAATATCATTTTAAAACACTTCTTATCCAAATTAATATAATTCTCACCTTGAATTATCATTGTTCACTATATCATCTTCTTCATCTAGGTATATTAAATATACTCTATATTCATTATCACTCTTAAGATAATGATCCAAATATATAAATATGATTAGTCTACTCTTATTTATAATTGAATCATTTATCTCAATATGCTCGATATTTATTTATCTGTTCAATGAAAAAATGTTGTATCAATATTCCTTAAGAAATTTTCCTTTTTTTAAACCAGAACTAATAGTTTTTTGATAATATTTCTATAAATGAAACCCTTAATTTAATGTTTTTAATTAATTATATAGTTACCATCCTATTGAATTATGGTTTGTGTACCACATGGGTTAATTAGGTAATGAACTATCTATTAAACCAAATAAATCCTAAAATTTCTTATAATCTATATATATTTAAAAATCTATAAAATATTAAAAATTTTAATGAAAACTATATGTTTATATTACATTATAAACCGCCTTTTTGTGTTCTTCCACTTTCTTATCCTATCCATGCAACATTATCTTTATGTACATTTTTTTATATTAAATTTAATCTTGGTTTATAAACTCCACTACATATCTTCTAATTAATCCTACGAGGACCATTGTATCAATCTCTAATTCATTTTCATTACTCAAACTTTTTATAACCTAAAATTCCTTCTTCACATTGGAACCTCCAAATATGATATATTTTTAAATTTCACATAAGCCTCTAAATGACATGGATAATCTTCTAACAAAATGAAAATAATAGATAAAGGCTTCCACAATGTTTGAGATTCATTATCAAATTTTCATAGGGATTATTTCAATGAAAAATTCCATGATCAACTGTAGGTTATGAATATTTTTTCCATTTCAGTTATAAACATGTAAATAATCATTATCAAATTACCCAGTGAAATAGATTATATTCCATTTTTAATATAATTATTTATTGATCTATTAAAAACATATTCCTAAAAATAAATATTTTTTTTTAATTATTCTCCATCAAAAAAATTCAAATAAATTGTTATATTATTTTCTCTATAAATTTAGAATTATCTCACCTATATTATTTGGTTAAATCATTCATAAAATTATTATTATAACTCATATTCTATTTTCCTTTAAAATAATACTGATAATATTTATTATAAATCCTATATTATGCATTAAAATATTTATCAAAATCAAGTGTTGGTTGATGAAATTTTTCAGAAATACTCATATAAAATTCCCACAATGCATGGAAACTACTCTAAAAAATGGGCTTGAATGAATGTAATACATCATAGTGAACATTACAGGAATTTAAAAACTTCATCCACCAGGTGGGATGACTAAAAATGATACATTAAATTATAATTATCCAAGCACCTGTTTTACTCTTGTGTGATGAGGGAAAAATATGGTATTTTCTTTATCACATTTCTGGATTGGTCTTTTAACACATAAAAATACATCTTATGACCATTACACATATCTTTATGAGTACCTATATTCATGAAATGGAGGATTATAGAGACTCTTATATAAATTAGCACATTAATATTCCTTCAAACCCTATCTAATAATTACAATAATAATTTTACAAATTAGAACTATGAAAAATTATGCATTGTTATGAAATTCATCATTTAAAAACATTTATGAAACTTCTACATTGTGCGTTTTATATATTTCCTTGGTTACACTTATAAATTTCAATGAATCTTCTCCTAGAAAATTTTATTCCCACTAAAATTGTTTCAAATTACTTTTATGTTTTGGTAGTGTGACCTTACATATATCTTGAAGATGGTTTTTTATAGTGGGATGCATGCAACATCTAGAGTATCTTCCAATCATACAATTTTAGAAAATCATCTTCACGTTGGTTTTATGAATTCTTATTAACTAAATAAGCCTTGAAATTCCATTTCATTAATTCATATCATGAATCAAATTATTTTAAACTAATCTTAATTACATCATTCTACAAAACATGTAAACTTAAAATAATTCATATTTTGGATAGTAAAGTGACATCCAACTCCTAGTTATTTTACAAGAAACTAAAAATAAATATATAATATTTTTCAATGTCTCTATGAAACAAACAAAAAATAAAAACCACCCTTCATCATTAGACTTCAGTTATTGAAAAACAATATGACATACAACCCCCCAGGTAGCAACAAATTATTCTTCACCCATACTGTACCCTAATCAAATGGACTAAAATATAAGGTCATTATGGTAGAATATATCAGTAATTAAACACAAAAAAATAT
This sequence comes from Viscum album, assembly GCA_963277665.1. Lineage (NCBI taxonomy): Eukaryota > Viridiplantae > Streptophyta > Magnoliopsida > Santalales > Viscaceae > Viscum > Viscum album. The sequence goes on along the minus strand of OY728126.1, from coordinate 1,806,889,596 downwards.
TACATTATTCTATAATCAGTAAAAATAAAAAAGTATAGGTTACTCTGCAATATTCACACACAGCTCTACTAAAATCATGCACCTTAGGGTCTTAGATACAAGATTGAATCTACACTATCTTATTGACTAATTAGTAAGGTATAATATCAAGAATAATTTTATAAAAATCATTAATTATCAATATTCGTAGTCATAAATTATGGGTTGGTGATGTATAAAGCGATTAAGATGTTAAATAGGGGAGATTTTAATAAATTCATCATTACCATTTAATTGAACTATCCAAACATTTTTTCCATAATAAAATTCATTAATTTCAACTAAAAGAAATCATATAAATGTTCTATGTGTCCTCTGTGGAAAATTTAGTGCTTTAATAAAATCCATATTATCACCCAGTTATAATATTAAAAACTACTAAACCATAAATCAATATCATAGTGAATATATTTCAACTAATGTTACCCAAATTGAAAAGAAATAACCTAGAAATATAATTTCAACCCTAGTAAAACAAAATTACAATATATAAGGGTTATATAATTCCCAAAAAAATAACTATAATAATCCCTAAAACAACATTTTTATATCATCCTCATAACAAATAGTAATAAAAAATAAAAAAATCCATTGTTCTTCTTTACCACATTATTGATCTCATTCACCACATCTATGAATAAATAGTGATATTACATACCAAAATTGAACCTCTATGTATGAAGAATTCAATGAAATAATAGTTAGCGTCGAAATATAAAATGTGGGTATACAATGAGATTTGGTAAAAATGACCAGATAACATAGCTAAAAAGTATCAATAATAATTAAAAACAATATAAAAGTAACATAACATAGATATAATTTCCAAATGTCTAAATTTAAATATAAAAAATAATTTTATATTAATATGATCTATTTTATATTTAATAAAGTTCATATAGTCTAAATTGGATAATTCATTAGTAAATCATATATATCATGTTAAAAAATAAATAAAATAGGGATATAACAAAATACTACTCTTATGAACTAGCCAATAATTTTCTCCTAAAAACAACCATACTCCACTATATCATCCTTCTAAAGTAATATTGACCTTAATTTTAAATAGTATAAGAATTGTAAATTATGATCAATTACCATGAATTCCATTAATTGTGTGAGTAAAAATATTTAGTCCTCCCCAAAAAATGTCCCTAATAAGTTTAGTAGATACATGTGCATACTCATTTTTGAATGCTTTTAAATCAGTAAACATATTAATTATAAAATTATGTAATTTTCTATAACTAATTAAAGTGTGATAATTTTTAATTTTACTAGTGTTAAAATGAGATGATACACTCATGGTTGGACACATGTTTAAGATAAATGATTTATCACTAATTATATCATAAATATGTTGAACAAGTTGACACAATTAAATAAGATTAGTGAATTCTGAATCCCCATCACAACCTATCAAGGTGATCAAAATATCACTAATCCATAAATAATGGTGAAGAATTCATCACCTAGTAAATGAGGCATCATCAACATTAGGAGGAAGATACACCACTACTATAAGTCATTAAGATAATGATGAACCAAATTTACACAACTCAAGTGGAGGATACATGACCACTATAATGTACCTCATGTGGAGGTTGTACCACAAGAATGAATTCCATGAGTGGATGATGTAATAATATCATCAATTTAATGGTGGATGGTGTACAACCATTATAGGTCTCTTAGTGGATTTTATCAGACCATTGGTTGTCAAAACACCAGTATAGTCTCTTCTAGGGTTGAAACACCACTGTTACCAGTCAAATGTTTAGACTATATACCACCAACACGAACAGTATTGTGGAATACATACCACCATCGACATTTTCAAAGTGGATTAGGCACCTCCTAGGATCTTATTCTAGTGGTTTATGTACCAACAGTATCATATTAAGGGGTTGTAGTGAACCCCTGATATAGTAGATTTAGGAGGACAACATACAACTTCCTCATCCAGGGTAGATGATGTACCGCTCATGTAGTCAACATAATGAATATTTTATAACTTATAAGTAATTATATTACATTAAATATTATAATATATATATATATATATATATATATATTCCATCATATCATGAAATTATCCCTCTCATATATTCAATAGTATTTTACATTTTTTATCAATCCCTTCCATATTTTGGGATAGAAAACAACACAACAGAAGGATCTTTATGTCAAGACACAATAATTCAAAACTACTGTCTATCAAATGAAATTGTTTCATTATCAAAATCACATAGAAACCCATAATTGATAATAATGGTTATGAGGTACACTAATTTTGTGGGGGTTCATGACGTAAAATAACTCATATTATAAAACAGGTAAAAAGAAATCATTTTTATTTTATTTCAAGGGAATTCACACAATGGGGTGATTCCAATATTTTATAAGATTAATTTCACATAGGTAAATAACATTAAGGAAAAAAATTATAACCTACAATAGAAAATCAGGGCCATGCTCATTGAAACCCACAATATGATTCTATGTTAGTAGGTTGAAATTTTGAATCCTATAAAAATGATTGTAATTAGGAATAACGGATGATACATCGATAAATTAAGAGAAAAACAATGAAAGAACACAAATTGAGGTATATCCCTACTCAAATAATCTAATTGGGGTCGATGAAATAGATGAATAATAGATATAATATATAATTTTGATGAGAGAAATAACAAGAAGAGTATTCATGATCATGAATACTATTAGATCCCAAATGAGAACTGGATTCTAATATAATAAAATTTAACAAATACTATTTTTTAAACACAGGAGATAGAAATCCATGTAAGATTCAATATGGTAACCTCCATGCATATTTTAGAGACATAATGGCCATAGAGGACCCCATACAAGGTAACTATTCACCAAATGTCCCACGTAAAGTTATTTCCCCTACTTCCTCCTCCACTGAGTCTACAATTGTAGTCAACCAGGTCCCTGATGGAATCAGTAAAATGAATGTTGTCCCTGAATCTTGTATGATCTCTAGAAATGGACCTAAGATCCCCTACCAACACATCCAACATTAAAATTTAATCAATATACATTATATTTAGTGATTATTGAATTAAATCATATCTCATAATGATTGGGGGGTTACACTAGTGGTTTAAATAGTTATAAGGATTTTATGAATAATGAGTCCTATCTGTACAGGGAAGTATTTTTATGATTTATTCCAATCAATTAGGTTTTATAAGGAAGGATTATCATTGACCATTGTGGTTGTAAATTCATAATTTGATTTCAATTCCTATTTTGTGATTATGTCCAATTTAATAGAATATCTACTAGGTTCAGGAAATGTCCATACCGGAGTGGGACCAAATTAAAAACATAAGCTTCCAGTCAATGTTTAACAATATCCTAAATTCGGCACACACTAAAATAGTTAAGAATGATACGATTATAGTTCATAAAAAATCATCTTATAAAATAATATTTTTTGATTTGTTATTACATACCGAAAAATTAATTATAAGGTTAATTGTGATATCAATGACATAAATATATATATTCATTCTAATTATAATTTTTGTAGAAACATATCTTAGTACCATACATATGATTTATAAATTATAATCACTATATAAATATATATTCATTCTAGTAGATGGTGTATCCTAAAAAATAGAATATTACACATGTATTTACCAATATTGTATCTATGTTGTTGCATATAAATATAGAATTAGTGGTCCTCTCTTATAAAAATAGATTACTAATGTGTCTATATTTGTAAATAAAATTTCCTTATAACCTATAAGAAGATAATTTTTAACAATAAATAACAATAATAGTTATGTTGGAACCTCACAGTAAAACATCATAAATGTTGAATTGCTGGAAAAAACATACTTATAATTTTTGTAAGCAATAAAATTTAAAAACAATTAATATATTTAATTATCTCATACCTATCACCCCAAATAAAGTATCGTTCCCAATTAATTTACAAAAATATGAATTATTTAGAGTAAAATTATCCATTTATGATTTTTGGAGAATCCTATACATTTAAAATGATTTACTTGGTTCATCATTTGTAATAGAATATTTTTATTTTTTGTTGGAAAAATTTAAAAAAATTAAAATCATATGGTAAAAAATAGATTCTGGGATTAATTATATCCACAAAAAGTGAATTGTTAATATGGTTACGTTAATTATAGTGAGATTTTTTTTTTTCTAAATCACATTAATGAGTTCAATGAATTCAAAGATGGTAAAGATAATGTAGACATACATGAGGTCAAATATATAATTCCCAAATAAAGGTGGAAGTAGTTTTCAAATAGATTTAATAATGTATTAAAAATAAAACTATCTATTATTTTACTATCCTTCATATATTCATGTGGATTTATTCTAATTATCATGAAAACTATAGTATATTTCGGGATGTGTTTTCTATTAAATATTGTATAACTTCTAAAATAGTGATGACGAATTATCATCCCCATAATTAATGAATTAACTAGAATACATAGACACAAATATATTTAACCATTTTTTCTACTTCCACTATTAAATAAAAATGAACTACTGTCTCTAAAAAATCAACAAAAATGATCAAATGTGTTATCTATTCAAATAAAGGATAGTGACTTATGTTATTTTTATTCATTTACTACACACATGATTCTATATCAATGACTATACTTATGTATTCAATGGCAATATCATAGAGATTATAATAGTAGAAGAAGTATAATATACTTATCATGATGTTTTACCTTATATTATTAGGGAAATTTTTCAATTCAATGTGACTTGATTATTAAGAGGGATTTAAATGTAAATAATTTTTTATTTTACAAAATAACGAATTTTATATTTATTCTCATGGTTTATAAATAGATAATCTCACATCATTTAAATAAATTATCCAACTACTATGGAAAATACATTCATTATATATGGGGTTACCTATTCAAAGTCATTATGTGTGGATTATTTAGAGATAAATTAGTATATGAATTCACCTTACTGATATACATGACTCAAATAATATTTTTAATACATCTCTACAAATGCTAATAGAATTTTTGTATTCCATGGATTTGTATGATATTATGGTAGAATTCATATAATGGAAAACAAAATAATTACTACAGGGATAAATATCAATTTTATATAAGATTAAACTAATTCCTATATGTTTTTATATTATTTATTATAGTTACATGAAATCTTCAATCTTCTTTTTGTGAGTATATTTATTCTTTTCTGTGCTAATGATATATATTTTTAATAGTTAAATGGTGTGAAAACAATATCATCAAGGTAAAAAAAATAGACACATGCCCAAGGCAGTAATAAAATTAATTCATTTTCAATTGGTTCATTCTATCACTGGATACTAGAATAAATGTGGGGGACAAATTTCAAAATAATAAAATAACAGGGAAAATATACCCATTTTAATACCATCAATAATATATTACAAATACCCAATTGTGTATTTTTTAATGCCATAAAACTATTTTTTTAATAAGTTTAATATCCTCCAACATTGATCCTTCATCAAATAATTATATCAATAAATCATATAATAGTCAATGAATAATGATCCCCGACACATGTGACTGAGAAACTAATTTATCTTCGAAACCTTATCATATATTAAATTTTAGGTCTAGAATATTAATTATATATTTACCCAAAATACTCCACAATGAATGAGGTGTTAAAGAATATTAAATAATTTAATATAATTCCACAAATAAGGGAATACCCTCTTAATTAAATGTGAATCCATATTGGAAAATATTTTATTTTTTTCATTTCTATGAGATTTATGATTCAGTTATTTTTCTTCCTATATTATAGTCAAGGATATGAATATCTCATAATAATAAATAGGTTCATGATTAGTGGACCATATGAATGTTGAATATGAATCTCACTACAAAAAAACTATATTATTTATCTACACACTATATTGATCAGGATAATGAAAATTGTCACATCAATAGACATTATCATTGGAAATATAGGTAAAAATGGAAATATTTTTTGTTTGATGATGTAATCCTAATATATGTAGAAGTTAGGAAAAGATGAAATTATGGAAACTAATAATTATTTGGATGTATATGTTGATCAAATCTGACTTAGGATAGACTATAAAACCATTTTCCTTTTATAGTTTTGAGTGGGGATACTTTCCTCTTATCACTCATTAATCACCTTAAAATATTCCATGTTGTGACTTACTTAATAGTAATTTCACTAATGGATTTTAACCCTTATTATATATATTTTTAAAGAGAATATATAAGTTATTTATGACCTTATTTTCTATAATAATTATAAAATGGTCATCAATATTTTACAATATTTTAAATTAAATTAATAATAATCCCCCAAATATGAATGTACTTATATTCATGTGTTGTAATTTATAGGTTAACACATGAAGACGAGACACAAAATAATGAATGTGGACTATGACTAATATTTCTGAGTGATTGTGTTTCTTGATTAAAATTGGTATTAATTATATGTAATTCATGCGCATAAACATGATAAAATCAGAAATAAAATTTATTATGTAATTTTTGATTCTTATTGATTCGTTGGACTCAAACTCAACCATATAATCAACATGTGTTTCAATATATATTAGTGTAACTTGATGATTTCTCTTATGAAACATGTATTTGTCAAATAAGGACATGTGGTTCATGTTAAATTATTTTTGGAGTTCATGGAGTTCGTTAGTTGGGTTATGTAAGATGGTTAATAGGTCACTGTAGTTTACTTCCGAGTCATTATTGTAAAATTACCATCCACTGTTCAGTTTGTAATAATCATTGATACTATTGTCTTGTACATTGATTTGTCATATTGTTTATTTTATTTCACTATATTCTATACAATGGGGTGCCTCTAGGATCCCCTAAAATTCTATAGGTATTTTTGGGATGTATGTTATATTAATGGGACATATTAATATTTTGGATAGTTTGGTTATGATCCTAGGGATATATTATTATGGGATTAGTCCCACAAAAAAATTTCTATCCCCTTTAATATATTCAATATCCTATGGTGTTCATTTACACAATGAGTTCATGTTGCACCACTAATTGGTTACCCTCAAGCTGATTCAGGTTAGAGTGTTACATAGAAATATATTTTTGAGTAATAGAATAAGAGGGGGATATTCAATAAGGATCATTAATGCATGGTGATATAGATAAAATTGGGAAATTAATAATCAATTCTGCCATAAGAATGCTGAACTTATACTTATTTTAGTCTTCATACTGATATTTTCCCACAATTAATAGATATTTTTCCCATATTTAAAACTATATAAGTAGACCACAATAAAATAAGATACGTGAGTGGATAATTTTCATGATAAATCTTAGCCCAAGGACATTGATTTAATCTTATTCTACATCCCATCCAACCATAACTAGGAAAAGATAAACATCAACTCTAATTATATTGGGTCATATTTTCCTTTGTTTTTTCATTTCTTTTCTGTTGTTTTTAAGTTGTTAAGAAGAAATAATAATGAATTTTTATGTCATTGATTATTACCAATCTTGGTCTATTATTTATTTTTTATGAAAAATATTCTTTTGTGGTATGTATAACTCCTATGTTATGGAAAAAGTAATCTTGATTGTGATCATCACACATTTCAATGGAATTTTATGGTAATCACTATAGTATCCTGACTTTATTCAAATTCACCGGAAATAAGTGGATAATAAAAATAATATTTATTGAACCTATTTTATTTGGATCAAACTGTATGTAAATAAAAAATGATAAAGTATAGTATGAAGAGAGTATGAGGGAAAATGTTCCAAAAAGTCATACAGTTCCATAACAAATATTAATAAATCATTCCAAATTCCTAATATTCATATTTTATTACAAATTAAACAGACCTCTCATTTACATCTTGTAACACCCAATGATTTTTTAATATATATATATATATAATTATTACTATGTTATATATCTTTCTCCTCATGCAACACCAAATGAAAATGGGACACAAAATATTATAAAAATATTAATAATAAAATATAATTAATAAAAATCTTTTTTTAAAGGATTTTAAATTATTATAAATGCGTGAAAAATAAGATTAAGTACACTTAAATTTTAAATATTCCATTTTTAGATAATTTTTCCCATTATATTGTTTATTTTCATGTAAATTATAAATTTATTAATTTTAGATTTACTATTATGTAAAATTAACATTTTTTGGAATTCAACATTTAAAAATTATCATATGTTGAATTTTTGAAATTTAGATGAAAGGATAAATTTTTGTTGAATAGTGAACACTATAAATTTTAAGAAAAATGTTTCATTTATTAAAATATGATTATTAATTAATTAATTAAATAAAAAATCAGGATAAAAAATATATTTAGAATTAAAAATAATGAATTTAAAAAATATGATACCGAATATATAAAACTAATGTTCAATATTTCATAAAAATAAGTAAAGTTTTACTCAAAAATTGTTTCATATTTATTTATATTAAAAATTTATTTTCATTAATTTAATATATTATATATAATATATTGTTATAAAATATTTGAATCAAAACATCCATATTTTGTAATAAATTCAGCTTAATTTATATGTATATTGTAAAACCTCAAGATTTTAAATGTGGGTAATGATATTTGGTAGTGTATATGAAAATAAAAACCAAAATTTTAAGACAGTATAGCACCCTAAGAACATACAATATATTTATTTTAAAAAAGAAATCAATAACTATGATATCTGTAAATTCACACAGCATCAGTTTTGAATGAAACACGATATTCTTTTAAAAAAATTATTATCTAAACATACCCATTATTAAATAAATATTAAGAAAGATGGTATAAATTGAAAATAGTAAATTATGTAAAATAAATCTTTTCACAACTATAAAATATATTCATTTTTCATTTATGGGTCAAAAATAAAATATAAACTATTTGAAGGAGAGAGAAATGTTTTCTAAAAACTAATTTTTTCTAGAAGTAATATTTTTTCGGCCATGCACACATAATAAAACATTTCTGTTTACATAATTTTTTTAAATATATTTGAATAAATGAACATCCTTTTTGAAATATAATTGTTAAAATTATCTTCGACTGATATTTTTGTGATTTTTTTCAAAAATAGTAATTTTTTTATGAAATGTGGAAAATAATAAATTATATTGAAAGCTTCATTTATAATAAAATTTTTTACAATGATTAATTATATTAAAATTTTGTTTTAGAGTAAAATTTCTTCAATTATATTATTTTTAAACTATTTTATTTCATTTTAATCAATTTAATATTGAAGTTTCATATTAAAACATTCTATAATTTTGAGGATTTTACCATTAGAAAATAAATCTTTCTTACCATCCATCATTTAATTATAAATTTATTTATTCCAATTACGTGTCTTAAATTTCTGAAAATTCAATTCATATTTAAAATTACAATAATTTAAATTATATAAAATTTTCAACAAAATTTTTGTCCAAAATTAGTAGTAAAAATATAACAAATTAATTGTCATCGTTAATGTAAAATTGGTTTAACATGGGGTTAAATTATATAGATAATGGTTTAAATGACCTTCCTTCATATTAAAATATAATCATTTGTCCATATTGTTACCATATAATATCTATGGTTCAATAATATCCCATTATTTGGGCATTTGAATTATTAAAACATGGGTATCACTTTACCATTTTAAATATTCCATTTGTGTCATATCCCTCAAATATAAAAGTTAACACCCTATCCTCAGTTATTTATACATCCCAAACCATTTAGTTCATCCAATAACTAGAAAAATTCATTCATTAATTCTCTACACACATTATATGAACCTTTTGTTTTATGAATCCACCATAATAGTCATTAGGTAAAAACATAAAGAGGCTCTTTGAATAAGAGGAAAAAGTGTTAAACATGTCTATTTATTTTTTTTGAAATTCAACCTATTTCACACCAAATTAAAATACACAAATATAATAACACACTTATCTCTAATATAATTATATTTCATTATAATAATTTCAAAACTCTTCCCATATCCACTTCCATAAAGTTTGAAAAGAAACTATCATTAAGGTGTACGATAGACTATTGCCTCACGAACCGATGTAATTAATTTTCCATCACAACCTATAATTTTTTGATATAATTATGAATATAAAAAAGTAATATGGTATTAATGAGATTATTATTCTTCTGTAATTTTTATTACACATATACCTTCATAAATTACATTCAGTGTGGGATACGACAATGCCACTCGTGTATACATCGGACAACCTACATACAAGGTTGTGTGATTCGTTTTTCACTTATTCTATAAATGGTAGGTATAAAGGTTAAGATAAAATAATTTATGACATATTTATGAGCTAAAAATAACACTATAAATAAAATATCACATATAAATTCATACCTTATAATCTATTGTAAAACAATAATGTTGCTCATGTATATGTGTAGACTACCACCTCAACCTAGAGATATGAAATGTTTTTCATTATATTTTTTCGTGGATGTTATTAATGATCAATTTTATTAGTATAAATTATATATAAAAACTATAATGATCTTGTAATGTTTAATTAATATTTTTTTTCCTTTCATTCATTTTGTCGAGAAAAATTGACATGTTAATCTTGTGTACATGTGGTCTACCATCTCTATGAATGGTGAAATTCAATTTCTATGTCTAACTTTAATAAATTAATATAAATACCTATATAATGATGTTATATGATCTTAATATCATTTTAAACATTTTACAGGTGATTTCACCCTGATAAAATAAAATAAATCAAAATAACCCAACTAAAACATACATGAAAAATGAATCAATTATAACCTGAATAAGTGATTTTAAAAAGATTTGTAAATATAAATGTGATAAAAATAATAATTATATAATATATTTTATTATATAGTTGATTGTTTTTCCAAAATTTATTTATAATAAACCTATATTTATAATATAGTATATTTAGAATCATATGAAGGAAATCCAACCTATGATTGGCGTTTCTCGTCTCACTTCAACTATTGTGAGATATACAACATACTCACAAATTACTCATTTTTTTGGTGTATATATTTCCCATTTTTATATTGTATATTATTAATAAACATTCTTTCCTGGAAATTAATTTTTCATGTTAGGTTATTTCTTTAATGGGGTACACATTTCAAATGTTTTCGAAGTGGTAATGGTTTTTAACAGAATCTCATCACTATTTAGACTCTTTTAAGCCTCTCAATTGGGATATTATTTGATATTTATAAATTAAGATCCAAATATTTTATTATCCTTTGAAAATTAATTATTGTTTTCATCTAATAGTTTTATTTTCTAATCTTTTTATATTAAAATGATTAATAATTTTTTTTATGAAAATACAACAATATTTTTCTATTTTATTGAATGTCCATTTTCATTAAAAGACATTATTACTAAATATGATTTTAATTTTTTTTTAGATTTGAAATTTAATTATTAAAGTCATGTTTAACAATTTATTACATTTAATAAATATTTTAAAAGTGATTTTCATAAATTTCTCAAAAAAATCCCATTTCAGTTTTTCCCCACAAATGTGAATAGAATATTTATTTTTACATGTAAATAAAGAATATAATTTTATGGTGTCATGAAAAATAAAGTTTTGAATAATTATTTTAAATTTATTAAAAGGTTATGTTTAATTAAATGTGTTTTAAATATATTTTTTGAACATTTTCTGAGAAAAATATATTTTCAATGTGAAAATAATATTTTTCTCAAAATGTGTTTTCTATTATTCTTATAGTATTTATATTAATCAATAACATCCACCCTTTATAATACATAAAATACATTGGGGATATATAGTATTGATATCATCCTAATTTATCCATTAGATGGAATATTATTAGTTTTACTGAGGATGTAAAATTTTATTAGCATTCAGCGTATTACATTATATGGTTTAGGATTATTTTTATTTGACAAGTGTATGTATTAACATTTCATATGCTGTTTTTTTAAATATTGTTGTTCATTTTTATTTTTTTTCACCCAAATGATTTGAGTAATTAATTGGACCGAGTATCTGCTGGCCGAGACCTATATATAAATTTCCTCTTGTTGAATCAACCAATCTTACAAGAAAAATCAGTTTCCCCAATTAGATGGGTTTCTACACAAATAATTAATATATATTGTGAATATTATATATATTTTCATATGTTCGGAATTCTTGAATACCCTCGTCATGATATCAGTTATTTCCACGATATTATTCAATTATTTATAATATCCACAGATAATAATAATGTATAAGTGATTATTTATAACACTATATTTTATCATCATTTATTTATTCATTATTATTCTCGATTGATTAATTAAATAGAGTGTGTATGGGTTATTTACCTTTCAATCTTGATTATGATGATTTATTCATGATATCATCCATTATACACATACCCTTAATAAGCTTCTGATCTCACACTTTCTTATTTTTAATGTTCCCTAGTATTACAGGAAGTGTTTTATGATCTATATATAGATGTATGCTAAGGGGAATAATGGAGTTCATAAAGAAACCCCTTTGTGTATTTTAAGATTAAAATGTAATTTTAATTTCAAGTATGTATCAATTTTATTAATACTACTAAATTATTTGTTCATTTTGTATATTATGTATTGAATATAGTTCTAATGTAATAATGTAGACATTTAATCCAATTTACATTAGCCCGGGTCTTTACATAGATAATTATTATTAACATGATTTATTTTAATGATCATAATAATAATAGATGGTTTTTTTTCATAGAATTTATTATTATTGTATAATATTTAACTTATTAAATTAATTATTAGACATAATCCACTGAATTTAAATAACCCATAATCACATAACCCATATTCTGTGTCTACTAAATAACTGTAGTTGTAGATATAAAAAATCACGTCCTAAGGAATTAAATAGTTTTTGAAACCGATTTCATTCTCTTCAATCCATTAAATTTTCAATTTTGGGTATTGGAAGTGTTATGGTGAATGCTTGAGGAGGTTCTATAGTTTTTAGAGGTGGAGTATATCTATTTTATAAAAATATTGTTTTTAAATGTGTATGATAATTAAATAAGTGAATCATGAAAATTGTAGCCGTCCAGTCTCACAACATCTATGAGGATGTTGGCATGGAATAAATTTACATTGTGAAAGTAATTCAAGATATGTAATTAAATAAATATTATTAAAGCATGAAATTTAGTGTATGTTGGAATTTTTGTAAACCCATGGATTTCAATTCGTGAATTAGTTACACAACATGTAACCTCTGAGTTTTAGTATTTAAATAGTTATTTTGGTCGAAGCCCTCCTCATTTGACCATATAGTCTATCTCTCATTATGTAAAACCACTAGGTACCCAATGTGGAACATATATCCCCTTAATCATAATTTTATACATTTGATATTGTGGATGATCATTGGTGAACTAGGGTTATTTATCTTCTATTTCTAAAAAATATCCTTCTTTTCTTATTTTGAGATCCATTGTGGTCATGTGATTTTTGGTTTGGTTTGTGAGTTGGGATGTCGTTTTGATAACCCTTGATTTATTTTATGATGGTCCCTGATCTCTTTTTGTGTCTTTCATTTTGGAGCATTTATTCTTCATAATGTGGTGTTCATCAATATTAACAAGATTATTTTGGGTAGGGAATATATTTTTTTTACCTTTTTTGTATAATTCGGGAAGGGTTGTCCTCTTTTTTAGCAGTTGAGGATGGTTTTTTCATTCCTAATCAATATAAATTATCCTGTTGATTGAAATATATGGGTAAGGGTGAATGATTCACATATTTTTACCACATTGATGTTATTATAATTTTGTGTTTGTATGGGTTTGATTTTATACTGAAAATCAAGGTTGTTGGGAGGATATTCTTTCATTGTAGTTATTTCTATTTGGAATACTTTTTATATATTATTGTTTCAACAACAGAAAATATAAATTATCTAATAACTTATGTTTTTCTAATGAAATTGATTCCCATTGAGTTATGATTACAAACCTAAAAAAAGTGAAATTTTATAAAATCCCATTTAATAAAAATGTAAAATTTTATTTTTTATTTTGTGGTTGGTGTTCGTGTTTATGGGGTGGGGATGTCTGGTTTCTATTTGGTGTAGTTTGTTGTATATTTTTTGTCATTATTTGTTGGAGGCTGTGTCATGGTTTTTTTACCAAGATTTTGTAGTGGCTATGTTATGGTTTGTTTGGAAATTCAATTGGGGTAGTGAGGTGATGGTTTGTTTGGCCATTCTCCTAGGGCGGTGATTTTATTATACTCATGATTTTGGGGTAGTGAGGTGATTGTTGTTTTGATAATTATTTTAGAGAGGTGAGGTGGGAGTTTGTTTGAAAACTATCTTTAGATGGTGAGTTGAAAATTCAATTGGAATTTATTTTGGTGTGGCCTGGTAAAAGTATGATGGGGATGATGAAATACTTGTAAAGCATGGTTTCATTTTACTATATGATCAAGTGGTGATGGAATAAATTGTTAATTATTTTAAAAATGGATAGGGATTTGTTTGGTTAATGGGATGGAAATGAGTAAAATAAATGATGGGTTGTGTTTACTAATGTGGCTATTCGTAAATAATTAAACTAATAATCTATATAATGGAATTGGTTGGTGGAGTGATATGTGGATTATGATACAAGTGCTTTTCACTATTTTGAGGTGGTAGTGAATGTGAATTTATTGTGAGTTTGTTATTTTTCATTAGAAGCACAAAACATGGGCTTCTATGTGGATTATATATGTATATACTATTATATTCCCTATGATTTATAGTTTTACCCCATTAGTGTTGAGAACTATGTTCCAAAACCCATATTTACAAATGGATTGTATTTTTCCAACATCTGGGTGATGATTATGGATGGATGGCTACACGATCATCCCTATTCTCTCTTCCAAGTGAGTAGATATATACTAGTTTTGATGGATGAATTTATGTTACTGATCAACAAGAGTCTTTAGGTGAGATTTGATATGATTTTTTTGGGTAGTGGCCTCGGTTACTTTGGATGTGATGCGATATAATCATAAAGTGGGGTGGCTAATGTTGGTGTTTATGCGTTGTTCAAGGAGGGGATGGGTTTTTCATCATTCATGTTCATGATACCCTAAAAATTGGTAATGGAAGTGGTTTCGATGTGAAATCCCATGTGTCTTAAAGAAATATGATATATTTTTGTTCTATAGGTTGCTGGTCTAGGTGTATGAATGTGTGATGTGACCATGCTTATGGGGTGGTTGTATATGATATTCAGATGAGATGAGAGTTATAATATGTATGATGTTGGGGTGTGAGTGTGAAAAATATTGAATAAATATATATGTGTTAACATTTATCAATATTCTTATCATTATGTTATTATACTATGATATAATTATTTAATGATAATGATTTGGAAAGGCAGTGCTGGATTGTTGCCCTATTTATGTGCTTTTGGTTGTTCTATTTTCTCATGGATACATTAGTATGCTTCATTTGCATGTGCACAAGATACATTATATTTCTTATTGAGTATACATGTATGATAACCCAATGTATATTCCCATATTTTAAGGAATCTAGGGGGAAAATTTGGATCAGGTTGAATAGTTCTATCTCATATCTTTTTGTAAAGAATTTGTGTCGCATGAATGGTTTTATTTTTGGTATTTACTTTTGGATAAATTTATATTTTATATAATTATTTGTACATATATTACATTATATTTTTGGTCTCTCTTTATTTTATTTCATATAGTTTCCAGGAGATGATTCATCTTATCTCTTGATCCTATATTATTACATAGGGTAATTCCCCCCATTTTATGATATTTTTATACACTCGGTTCTAGTATCTAAACTGGGGCCTGTTGGAGGTGGGACTTCCCCCCCCCCTAAATTTTGTTATCATTAGATGTATTGGATATTGAAATACTAGTTTTGGAGGATTTTGTCTGCAATATAGGATAGATATTATTGTTAGACATAATGAGGATTTCATGGGTTGGTATGAAAATAGTTAATGTTGACCTTGGTATGTGACATAAGCCCAGGTGATCAGCTAGTAAAAGGGATTTTAGGGACCCTGGGATCCTGTGAATAGACTCTGGGCTTATCTAACTACTACTTGTGGCATACCTATTAACAGGGTAAATACCTTGGAGAGGTACATGTATTATAAAGGATTGTGTATCTGTTTTAGTTCAGTTGTTTTGGAATGAAAAAAACTGAATAATCTAAATTAATTTGAATATAAATAAAATTCTATACTACCTGTATTATGTAGTTATTTTTTACTTTTTATCTATGTATATAGACCATATCCTAACATACATGGATATTACAACATTTTATATGTATTGTAATCACATTAAAAAAGTGAATTCTTGAGGACAATAATATTTTAGTGTGTTTGGAATATAGGAACACATTCTTCTAATTTGGGGAAATATCCTAAAAAAACCCTAAAATATATTTCCCCATTTATTACTCCTACATAAAACCATTACTCTTAACCTGGGGAATGGAAACATAAGAAAAGGTGACATTATATTCTCACTAAGGGTACAAATAAATTAGTCATATAATCATAACATGGACATAATGGCATGAGAACACAAGCATAACATTTGAGGATCTAATGTGCATATAAAATATCATACACATGATTCATGGCTTAATGATTGGAATAACAACATACAATAATAATAATGGAATCTAGATCATAGTCCATGAAATCACAACATCGTAATATGATCCTTTTTTTCTATACACATAAATATTGATAATAATTTAATATTAATCAAGGCTCACATCCAATATCATCATAGCTGATAATGTGCTTTACAGAATGGGGTTCACTCTCTGTTCTTTCAATGAATTACTGAAATAATATCACAACACATTCTAACCATTTTTTACTAAACTTAGTTCACATCATGTTCTCGCCCAATATTACTAATCCTTTTTTACTTCATACCCATGCCCTATATTACTGGACTGAGTTCTTTTCACGTTCTAGCTCCGTATTACTAAACTAATTTCACTTATTATTCCAGTATTATAATAGTGAATTGATCTCACTCCTCGTTCAAATATTTTAATTTTCATTGCATTTATAAATCATTACCTAAATTATTTGATTTCTATTAGGGCAACCCCATCCTATAATATATAATATTCTATACTAGTGCTATCTTGTCCACCCAATTATATATGCAGTCCATAAACCACAATAGGAATAAAGTACAAATATATTTAATTTCATCATAAAAACACATAATGCCAATTATTATTTCATAACACGATTATCCCATGAAAAGGATATGGGTTTCATTTTATTGGGTTTTTTGAAATATGATTAAATCGTATAATAGAAATGGGTTTCATAATAATCTATTCTAAACATGATTGACCCATGGAAAATAAAATAATTCAGTTAACATCATTCCAAAAAAACATAATCCATTCAGAGAAATAATATGAATGTTATCCTTGGATCATATCCCCCCAAATAGAAAAAAAACAATTTAAATGATGTAATATGAGATAAAGGGGGATTTTGGAAGAAACGCTGGATAATTTAAAAAGAAATTTATTTTCATCACATCCAAATTTTGTATGGTGGGTTATATAAAATATTTAATAAAATATCGACTACTTGTTTAAAATCAAGTTACATTGGTAAAGTCAAAAATTAAAAATGATAAAAAAACATGTTGTGGAGGCATTATATTAAGTTGCAAACATGTGTGAAAACTAGTTTTATGTGATTTATTAATCATATATTTCCCCCAAACAGTATCATTTATATCATTTTGAGAAATTTATCATTGAATAATTATAGGAAATTATTGAAAAATTATGAATATACAAAAACTTTTTTCATCACATATAAAATGGGGATCACATAAATCGCATAATTATACCCTTATAACTAATAATTTAATATAGAATATCTAAAACATTGAACATGTAGTAAATGATCATAGTTTCTTAATATTTTTCTATTAATTTGATTACCTAATCCCTCTATTTCTATGGAGATTTCCAAGTGAAATCTCAAATTCTCATCATGGTAAATTCTTACATATTAGTCTTTTATTCTTTAGTATCCTCATCCAAACAACTTTTTTACACACTAACATAATTACGATAGTGTTATTATTTTAATTTAATTTTATATAGTTAATATATCAACAAATATTTAATATATTACACCCTCCGACAAAAGGGAAACAATATTCATCAGTCATATGATTGGGAAATCACCACTACATAATGATGCTGGTCACTTTTTAACACCATGTATAATTGTTGGTCATAAGGATAGATTAAAATTTTTAATATCATTATATTGATAAAATTTTAGTTATGACATTATAATTAATAATATAACATAATTTCATTTCATTTATTGAGATATTAAATCATTAATCATGTGTATGTACCGAAAACCACCACTACGAATAATGAGCACAATTTTTAATAACCATCCAATATGTATAGTTCTAATAATGAATTATCTGAATGTAAATGATTATTAATAAAAATTAGATTTTTTTTACAATTTATATTAACATTTTATTAAAACATCTCCTTACTCCATTAATATTTTTTATGCTCTATTTTAGGCCATTTTTACCCCCTACATGAATAATGTTATAATACATCTACCAATAATGATAATGTAATATAATTTATTGATAATATAATATAATAATAATTTAGAAAGGTGGTTTTAATGATTTTGGAATATTTTATTAATATTTTATATATTTCTGAATATTTAACCATTGAAGGGTCAAACATACTGAAACTAGTTCATTACAATATCCATTTTAACAATCCATACATTTAACATTCACCCAATGAAAATGGATATGATGAGTCATTGAAAAAACATTCATTGTATCTTATATAATCATTGGATAAGGAATTGTTTTTCAATAAACATGAAATTATTATTCCATTATAAAGCTATTACAAAAAAAGCACTTAGAGTTTCCCACATCCAATAACGAACATAAACTATAACTAACTAATACATTTTTAATAAATTTTATATATATTATGGGATTAAAATTTTAAAATACGTGAATAAGTTTATAGAATAAGTGATAAATATTGTGATTTTTATTATATTGGGTTATGTTTAATTTTCATGTATATAGAAACAAATCATAATTTATTATTTATCTTAAGATTAATTAAATTATACTTATTTTTTTTATTATGAACAATTAAATATTTTATGTGGTGTTATTATATCATAATTAATTAATTTAACCATCTTCAATAAATTCCTAGGATCTGATGATCCATATCATGTAGTTTCTTCAAATGAATGTTGATTTAAAAAACACCAAACATGTAAGGGTTTTTTAATTCAACTCCATTAATTATTTTATAATGCTTATTATTGGACTACATTATACATGATTCATTTCTTCAATCATCAGATTTTATTTTATGTATGATTATATTTCTCTTAATGGAGAAAGAAATTTTAATTCACAAGGATGTAACGATGAATTTCTTCTTCAAAATTATATCATTTTCAAGAACAATTCCCTACCAATATATATAAAAAATCCCATAATTGTCAAAATTTTATGTTCCCGCATATTTTTTTCTATATATTTATAATCTATCAAATTATAAATATCATATTAAGATTATATTTTCAATTTCATTTTTTTATAATAATATTTTTTCCCATTTTATGTTCTGGGTTTATAAAAAAATACATTCTAATGTAATAAAAATGTTTCAACTTTCCTAATTGTATGTCTTACATTCCACTAAATACATCCTCTAAATACCATTTTATACTTCACAACACATAATAATTTATTATGTACTTCAAAATTAAAATTTTAAGAAAAATTTCACTTTTTTTTTGCGAAACAAATTTCAAATGTGATTACAAACTTCTTCTTTTAGGAGTAAGGTAAATTGATTTTATAAAAACACTTACATAATTTCTCTCATTATATGATAATTATTTTTTATGAAACATTAATTTTTGTTTTTAAATGCATTCTCAAATAATTTTTAAGGATTTTTATGTTTTAAATAAAAAAAATATTCATAAATTTTCAACATATAATTGTTTGTTTTAAATAATAATTCATGATTTTATAAGTTATTTTAAATGATTGTGTATATTGTTATAATTTTTCATGTGATATTTTTTCTCAAATTAAGTTATTAAAATCATCTTTATTTTATAAATTATTATTTAAATATGCTTTGGGAATTTAACGATGTATGTTTTTAAAAAAATGAAAACATTCCAAAAGTACATATTTATTATGAAATCATTTTGAGGTGTTTTCAATAATTATTTAAAGTAATATTTCATCTAGATAAAATAATTAGTAATATTTCATTATATTATTAAAATCTTATAGATCTATATCGTATTGAGTTATATTTTACAACTAACCATTTAAATTTATTTACAAATATCTCTTTTTTGTTTTTTTAGTTTTGATTAGAAATTGATCCATTTTTCATATAATGTTATGTAATACAAATTTTAAATTTTATTGAACCCATCTTCATTCTATAAATTATAATTTTATTAGATTTTATTGATTTCTTGTGTGGTCCAAAAGTGTATAAATTATCATTTTGAAAATTATTTGGTCTAATAAATCAATAATAATCCTTGGATTTTATAATACCCTAAGAAGGTTTTGGGTTGAAATGTAATTGTGTCTGTCAGTGTCTAATAAATAAGTGAGATGGGATAGCTCTGTTAAATCCCACTAATTAATTGTGTAATGATTTATATATGATGAGATAATAAATAATACACATGGTTATATTTGGTCACAACATATAGGGTGTACATGGATGAATTTTTCTGAAAAGAAATATCGGAAAATATTGGATTTTTTTACAACTTACAGGGTTGACATACATGTATTTTCTAATAACATGAAGGGTGATCATTAATGGGTTTAATTATAATATTATGTTTTCATGTGTTTTAAATAGAATTATTTATTATAATTCAATAATATTCATTGTTGTATCTTATTTACATACTCCTATTCCATTATATAAATTGGTTCATTTGTCTTTATATAGATTTATATCATTCATTATAGAATAAATATATTGTTTCTTGTTATTTTAATAATATATTACTCATTTAATCATGTTTTATAAATATTTAACCTTCAATGACATGTTTATAATATTTATTTACCGGTGATTTAAGCTCACCCCTATCTTATCATTTCATACCCATGTTATGAAGTTTAGTATAACTTATGAAAAGTCTAGAATGGAGTATAGTGAGTATTGATTATTTGGAAATATAATGAATTATCATAAAATAATTATCATATTAATATGATCGAAAACAACACTAAACCTTTGTTTCATGTATTTTTGTGAGATGAATTGATAAAATTATAGTAACATTATAAAATAAAAGTAGGTTCAACTCAATCTATATCAAAACCACTATTTAAATAATCTATTTTTAGAACTACGACTATGATAGAATGTATTGGGTACATTGGTTGCTATTAGTTTAGGATTTATTTATTTCTCATGATTAGTTTAGATATTTTTTTGAGATTAGTTTAGAAATTTTCATATTTGGATGAAGTTACATTATTGAATACCTTAAGGATAAGTGTATGATATAATAATACATATTGGATAAAATCCTAAATGTTTGGTAATACAATTATTTTGTAATATCTTATAAATTATGACACCATATTGATATGGAATATTGTACATATTTTTGAAATTGATTTATCTTTTCATAATAATCCTGTTAAATTCTGGTTGACTATTTACACAATCATTACTATGGTGCTTTTTAAGTGTGACTAATTCTACACACCTAGATAGAGATTCCCATCAGATGTAATTTCTCTAATAAAATTTTATTTATAAGAAAATATGAAGTATTCATATATATATATATATATATATTAATTCAATGGTGATATATCATAATGTTTTGAATTGGAAAACGACTATAGATTATAAAGGTAAAATTAATATAGTAATAGGGTTGTGTAATTTTTTGATATTTTAACCAAAATAATCACATTTTAAAATGAATGTTCCCCTATTGATAGAATCATTGGATTAATTTTCATATAAATTTGGTAATTTACCCTCATTTTATTGGTGTTTATCATAAAAAAATTATTAGTATTTTGATTCTAATAGGAAAAGGAATATTAGGTATTGAAAGATTGATGTACCCTAATGTTGGTGAAGAAACCTGAGAGGGGAGGTGAACCAAACCTTGAATAATTTATATGAATTCCAAAATACAATATAATTATTTTACTTTATTTTTAATTAAACCACAATTGTTTTGTGAAATTGGATTTTTTTTATTTTTCCATACTACAATCTACAAAATGCATGATGGTAAATATGATAAATAAAACACAGTATTTTTATAAGGTTCAGTATAATGACTAACCCATTTGTAGGATTGGTTATTCACTCAAATCATAAAAATCACTATTATATCTGATATTGATTTGATTGGGTGATTATTCTCAAAAAAAATTTTGTCCCATATTGTTTTCATTGCATTAATCTCAAATTACGTTTTGAGAGGGTTTCACTTTACATAAATTTAAATCTTTATACTATTGTCACTAACTCTTGTAGTAATATCTTTATATAAAATAACTATTATAGGTTTTATAGTGTCCCCAAATATTTGAAAAAACATTTAATTAATTTTATTATTATAATTAAATAAAAAACTCTTAAAAAGATTATACTTCATCAAAATAAATATTAAAAAACCCAACATAGATTCCATCAATGCCATAAGATCGTCAAAAAATATACGTAGGTTGGTCTCTATCAGAACATAGCTTCCCAGTTTTTTAATAGAATATCTCCCCTTGATTCTTATCTAACCATTAGATTTTTTTCACTCAATATACTCTTAGAATGATGATTTTATCATTTTATTCTTCTTCACCAAAATAATAAATGGGCTTTTTTCATTGAGAACTAATCATAAAATATTACATGACTTATGGGCACTTATAAACTCAACCCTCCTCATGAAACTAGTAGTAAATGTTTCTTATTTTATTTATTTCTCCAATATTGATCTTCTCATGCACATGAGGTATCATTTATGTGCACTCCCATAAAAAATTTTTAAGGTTGGAATACCAAATTTTGGTTCCCATGAATCATCACTCAAAAAATTTTGTACTCATAATTTATTCTACTAGTAACATCTTTTAATTATGATCATATTTGTAAGTCATACAAAAATATATAGCATAGATGACTTTAATTTCTCATTATATCTCATGAGAAAACTATACATTTCATTTAACAGTAATATCAATTTTATAAATATAATTGTGGTCGCATGTAACTCATCCTGATTTTTTGATTCTTGATTTATATAAAAACATTCATTTATTATTTCATTGGAAAATTATCATACTACTATATAAACTCTACCTGAACAGCTGAAACACATTTTACGAAAATGAAATAGGATGTAATTAACAATTGTAATAGGTTCAGTGGTTTTCATCTTTATTATTGTTGAAAATTCAATAATACCATTTTCATCATAAAACATATATATATGAACTGAAAATTTTATATTTCATAGAAAATTCAAAGATCATTAGTTATATAACAATCATGATGTTCTAAACATTAATGTACAACATTAGCACTGTCGTATTTTAATTTCAAAATAATTTTTTCCTTTTTAAATCTTCCTTTTTCATTTTTAATAAATTATCAATTTAATATGGATAATGATTAAATTATATTTCTTATAAAATCATGGATCACTCACACATTATTGTGATATTTATATTTTAGTCCATGATAATGAGTTCCATAACTGTTTGAAAATATTTTTTCCCTTGGAATTATATTTCGTGAAATCCATAGAATTTCTCCATGTACATAAAAAAATTACATCACCATACGAGATTACCCTACATTAAGATTGTCATTGTGTGAAAAAATTTAGTTTGACATTGATTTTCCATACATAGTTTAAATTTGATAAAGTGTTTTTGGATATGAATTACATGGATATGTAGAACTATGTTTGGGTATATCAATCTAAATTAGGATACACAACATTATTTGTCTTTATGATGTTTTATTTGGGAAATAGAAATACCAGATGTCTAGAATTTACCTATATCACTAGGTTTTGATATATATATTTTTATGACACTTTAATCTTAAACACATTATTACGTTATTTTATTCCTAAATATAAAAAATATATTATCACAAATATCATGAGGCCTTGTTTCTTTAGTAGACTATGTTTATATTACATCACATGAAACTTAAAAAAAATTATTTTGTTCTCCACAATGAGTTCATAAAATCCATTTGATCTCCCAAAACAGCATGATTCAATCTGGGAAATGCGTATATAAATTTTACCTTTACATCATAGAAATAGAATAAACAGGATAATGAAACATAACAGTAGAGTCCAAAGAATAACATAATTTCATAAAAATGAAGGTTCATGAGTAATTATAGTGAATCATAACATATATAACATTGTATCATAATATAATGTTAAAATAGGAAATGTGGAAGAAAATATAGAATGACATAAACATTATTCAATGTTTATGTCCAATATAATATAACATGGTAGACAATGTCATGTAGTGGATTAGATTTACTCCATTATCTTATATAAGATTCCCATTGAGACTAAATCTTTACCCAATAAATTGGACCTGTAATTGGGTGAACCCACTATAGAATTTTTAGGATATATGTGTGCTACATAAAGGAATAAACCCAAAGTCATTACATATAAATTACTAATGAAAATTAAATGGGTTGAATAATCTTTCATTATATAATAATAAAAGGTAATTTCATCATGAATCCAATTAAAAAATGATCATAAAGAATATATTTTTCCATCAACAGGAGGAAGAATATTTTAGAAATATATCTTAATTATAGATATACATAATTTAGAATAATCAAAAAATATTTAGGAGATAAACAGTATTAGTTAGAGATATAGATTTTATAACCTCAAAGAAAAGGTGGTTTAGAAATATCTACTACCTCATGCCCTATTTTTCACTTGTTCTCTTAATATTATTAAATGTTATTATTATTATAAATTACATATTTAAGAAAAAAATTCATGTTTATTCATCAATTAATATTAAATATTATTATGTAACATTCAATTACATAACTAATAAATTTCAGTCAAACATTTTAAAAATAAACGACTCATGTCAAAAATTACTTTCATTATATGAATAATGTTGATGATATTAATATTTAATATTTTCAATAATGGTAATAATAATATAAATATCATTATTATGCATAAATTTTATTTTTAAATCAATAATTAAATAATGTTATAAAATAATTATGTTGCAATCAAGGAGATGATAGGCAGTATGTACTTTTGTGTAATGTTTCATTTTTTTCAAATATCATTATATAAATAAGTAAATAATACTTTATATTTACAAGATTAAACATATATTATAAATATTATATTATTTCATTATATACCCTTACACATAAAATCAATGTGACACATAAAAAATGAACCTCATCACTTTGTAAGATAGTATTCTTCCATACACATGAACAATTTTGTCATTAATTCAATGGTTGTTATAGTAAGAGAGTATATGATATATTAATTTTATAGAATAATTTGCATGTATTTAATATCATATATCAAAAATAAAATTAATTGTTATTACATTCTATGTAAATCATAAGTGGAAAACAAATCACATAACATTGAGAGGCGATAGTCGATCATACCCACGAGTGACATTATCAAATTCTCTAGGGAATGGAATGTAAGAAGATATATATATAAATACTACTAATAAAGTATAAGTATATTATAAATAATATATATATATATATATTATGTAATTATATTTATCTATAGGATGAAGTGATTGGAAAAAAATTTGTTGGTTTACAAGGAGGTTGTTTTTCGTACACACGATCAATGGTTTTTTTCCAATATGAGGGTTGGGGAAAAGGTTCTTTTTCATTACCTTAATGTAAAAAATATTTTTATATTAATGAAAACGTTAATTATTTCATCATGTTTTATTAATATTTTATGACTCTGTAAGAGGAAATAAAATATATTGTTTGGTTAATGATGTTATGTCTTCTTCAAAAAACATATTTAGGTTTCACCAAAACCATTTCAAGGACAGATTTCTAGAGAAAAATAAGCCATATAGGATGAGGGGAGGTATGTAAAAAAATAATTTTGGTATATATTGGACTAAAAAATAGATTTTGGAAGTGTAAATAGTGTATAAAAATTGGAGTCTTTTAATAACTAGAGAAAGAACACACTTAGATTTTTGAAATGAAATAATTACACCGAGGTTTTTCAAATTCTATAAATATATAAAACAGACCATTATTGAACCATTGGGGAGATAAGTTCAAAATATTACCATAATATAAGAATTATAAATGATATGTGTCATTTATAACCCTTAACATCTTAGTTCTCTACCAAGAAAACCCATTTTTACCATAACATTGGTAAATGTTTTCCTAACTTTTTTATTCAATATGGTCAAAGATTAACTCGAAAATATTTCAAAATATACTTTTTTTATTCAAAATGTGGAAATTGTTTTCCAAAATCCAACTCCCATATGGGGTAGAATTTCATTTAAATTCAAACCCCAAGACATGTTGAAAAAATAGTTTTTAAGAAGACCCATTTTTATAGAACATATAATATCATATTATCAATATGAAAATTTATCAAAATTAAATGTATTTAAATTAATATATAATTATATATAATCTATAAATTTTATTTTATGTAAAAACTATTTGGGTATTAATTTAATTATTTTAAATGGAGAAACATTGTGATCATTAAGAAAGTTTTTTGAAAAATGCATTTTAAAGCCTAAAACCATATAATAAAATGTAGTATAAATAAGATTTAATTGTAATAGATTTTATGAAAGATAAAAAATAATTATTATCATTATATTAATAGAATAATATTACTTTTAAATTACAATAATTTATTAAATGTATTCACAGTTTAATAAAAATTCTGTATTTTTAACTATTCAGTAAAAAATCAATTTTTTTTTGAAAAATACAAAAAATTATCCCTATGTTAATATTAATATTAGTGTTAAAAAATTATTTCAATTTAAAAATATCTTTTGTAAATGGTCCAAAAAATAATTATAATACTTTCTCACAAATAAAATTAAAATTTCATTTTGAAAAGAAATGTTTTTATTGTGTATTTATTAATAAGGGGTTTTAAATAAGTTTATATAAGTTAATACAATTATATAAATTTTGAAATTTATTTAATCATATTTATAATTAAAAACATTATAAAATGGTTATAGTGGTCATATTTAAATAATCATGGTTTGTATGGGTTTTGTTTTGTGTATCGCGTATGCTAACAAACATTTTTTCCCATTTAGAAACTCTTAATGGTATATCCCCACACCATTAATGAATTTCTCATGAGAAATTATATATTTAATACTATATACAAAATAGATGAGGGTAATTTTACTTCATCACCTCTTCATGTTCCTGTGTTTCTTTTTCATAGTTGTTGTTTCTCTATAGCACATTGACCAAGTGAGTTGTCTTATTTTGTATAATCTTGTTTTAATGATCTAATATTCACCAGTTTCCCCTGGTATGAATAGTATTTCACAAATGGTACCAAATATATATCTATTACATCTTAATGTCTTGTAATGTACTTACACAATATGTATACATGGTATATATCATGAACATGATATAAGTAATATGTGAGTGCTAGTCGGTATGCTCCCACTCTAACCTCAAACTGTAGTTATTAACAACAACTTTCTTTACAGATATTATGTGGAATTTTTATAGATTTTTTTTCACATTTACTATTTTTTACCTTCTACCTCATATCTTAATAATATTATGGTCCAATAGAATTTTGTTATCCAACATTATCTCAGCATTTCGATGTCTGGAAGAACTTCCCATACTCATCCTAGTAAGTTTCCATTAGAAAGAAAGAATTGATATTTTTTTTATATGTGCTCTCTACATGGGGAGATTTTTAATCCCAAAATACATGAAAATCCATTGAACAAGTCCTTGGTATATTCAATATATGTTTTATGGTTCTCCCATACTGACCATTTTTTCAAGGGTGATAATCTATACATAAAACCTATCTTGTATCTAACTCTTGTTGAAGGCTTTCCCAAAACCCTGCGGTAAACCATAGATCTTGATTAAATACTATATATAGTGAAACTAAATGAAATATTTACACCTCTCATATGTATCTCTTAGAGAGTTGTTCAAGAGATTAATCTTCTTTGACAAAAATTAAATGTGCTCAATTTTATGGTGGTCGACCACCACCATGATGTTGGTATTGACTTTATTTGTCCGAGTGAGTCCAATGAAAAACTATATGGTTATTTTTTACCATTTACTTAATAGTATAGTTATAATATACATCATAACCTTCACATTTAATCATTCATCCCAGACATTTTTTGTATACCAAGCATCCATATTCAAATTCCACAATCCCTCCATGTTAATCCACCAAATTTTTTTATTTATATTCAAATGAATCTTATTATTTACATTCCGAATTGAGAAGAAATATATATGTGAGTCATCTAGAGAATCACTCTTCAACTATATTTTATTGGGAAACATGTCTTGGTTCCAATCAATATAACTCTATATTCATCCAATATGAACTCCAAAATATAAATTACTTTTTTCTTTACCACTTCATCATATTTATGGGACTCCTTGGTCCTCATAAAAACAATGGGTGGGAATTTATTTGAGTAAGGTGAGATAAAAATCGTTTTATTTTTCCTATATTTGTCCCCGGAAAATGTAAGAAGATTTGATTCTTGAAAGTTATTATCATTGATAAAATTGTAAATTCCTTTATATTTAGAGCATCCACCATCATTATTTATTTCAAATAATGGTAATAGAAAGAGAAATCGCAATACTTTAATAGATATAAAAATCATCCTTGTCACATGTTTTCATGTTCTGTGTGAATATATATTTAAGGCTCTTTTGGTTTATATATATTTCAAACTTCTCCCGAATAGAAAATTTTAAATGACATTCAATTAAATGATCATTGAACGCAAGTCTATGGGATGTATATGATATCTTTTCTCATTAAAATTCAATATTCTCAGGGAATAGGCTACATCCTTATCATTCTACATTAGTACACAACGATAACCCTTCATTGACACCTCATTGTAAACCAAAAAAAGTTCTCCACAGGGGGTATCATGGGAAATGGTTCAATGATAAGCCCTTTTTATGACCCCCTAATGTTATATTCAAATTAAATGTTCCGTTAAAACATTACTCCCTTTTGAGTTTTAAATGTTACTGGGTTTGGAAAAAATGTTACATTTTTCACAAATATTCAATAAAACTAAGATAAACTATGAAAACTATAGATATACAATAAAAATACGGATCTTTGCCACTCCTTTATAACCATTTTCATTGAATGGTCCATAAATATCCATTTTCAGGTTATAATATTCCCCTTAAATTGTACACACATTTTCTATAAGTCACATTTATGATACATTTCTTCTAGGGTCCCCTTTATCAATGAATTTTGCACAATATTTAAATTCTCTTACTGCTCCACTTTCTTTTGGTGTAAATTATAATATCATATATAAAAACAAAAAAAAGTCATTATAATCACTAAACACTATATTCATTAACTATATAAATATTTTCAAAGATTTAGTGAGTCTAAAAGAAATCATACTATCTATACATTGTTTGAATAAATGTTTTGGAAATATGTTATTTCTTAACCATTAATTGGGGGTTCCCTAAATGAATGTTAACCTTATACAAATATTTTTCCCCATGTTGTTGGTCAAACAAGTCTTATATCCTTTAAAAGGGATAATTATCATTTATCATCAATTTTTTTAGTTTAGGATAATCAATACATAGTCTCATTTACATATCAATATCCGTTGTGAAGAGTACCATTGAACCCCACAGTGAATCACATGGGCATATTAACCCTTTATCCAGATTCTCATGAAATTTCTTCTTCATTTCATCAAGATCATTTATTTACATTCTAAGAGTTTTATTTGATAATGGAAAGGATACAGGTATAAGATAAATTATGAATTAAATCTTTCAACTATGGTCAAAACAAGTAAAATCATCATGGAATACATTTTTATAATAGCTCCCAATTGGAATGTCTTCATGAATGATATTGTTTTAGTCTCCATAATTTGAGTAAAATATGATTACTCAAATGGATATAATACCAACTTTTAGATGGTTATAACCAATATGATTTAGCCTTGTCTATGAAATTTTATACATCTGTAGAGTGATTCATGATTAATTGGGTAATTTCCTTTATTAAATTTTTTTGTTGGATCCATATAAAGAATGAAATACATGCCTATAATTTCCTCAAATTTGTCCAAATAGATTCCCTTAAGGATTTCAAGGATGTTCATAAAAAAATGTTGATAAAGGATGAGTTATGTGTTGGGATTCTATTATTGAAAAATTCAACATCATCACTTATAACATAGCCTTCAATATTTTGAGGTGTTATATGAATAGTTCAACTAAACATTCTAATATAGAAGAATACTTATAACCCAAATCACAATGTAAATTCACTATTTATGAATGAATTTCTATCATAGCTATCACCACTCCATTTTCATGATCCACCTCCACACATGGGATGGAATAATCTCTCCCTTTCTCAATATTCCTTAGAGTTTGTTATGACTAGTTATCATAAAAAACCCATAGTTTAGTGAATTATTTTTCAATGTGACTATTTTAT
The DNA here is from genome assembly GCA_963277665.1 of Viscum album. Lineage (NCBI taxonomy): Eukaryota > Viridiplantae > Streptophyta > Magnoliopsida > Santalales > Viscaceae > Viscum > Viscum album. Next base: position 1,806,858,508 of record OY728126.1, on the reverse strand, counting down.
TTATAGTTATAACATTAAACAATAGTTTTATGGGATAGATGGGGGATTAAATTATTCCAATACACTGGTGTCTTTATTCTATTGGAAATCAGTATCTATATTCCCTTCCTTCCATCCCCAAAAAACATCTTACCGCTTCATAAAATTTCCAATAAACTTTTTCATTATCTTTTGAAAAGTGGGGTGTTTTACTTTCTTGACAATGTTAAATTTATCCATCCCACTAATTGATATGAACAAAATTTTCATATTCATATCCCTATGCAAGAATTTATGCTAATTAGTCTATATTAATAATTTTATGGCATAATGAACACATTTATCATTATTGTTGATGTTTTAAATTGGAAATGGTTTTTTAAAACATGGAATTGTTCAACCAAATAATAATTGATCATTAATTTTGGAATAGATGTATAAGAAAAATAAATATTGTTGAAGTCTTTGAAAGTTAACATTGTACTCCCCAACATATTTTTCATCATGTTTCATATGGCTAAAGATTACCTCTCCATTTTTTGTTAGGGAGTGCGATGAAAAAAATCTCTTCATTATTTTCTGGAATTATTTTCAATATCTCTATTTGATATCTTCATTAGGCTGTATATGATTTTTTTTTGATGTCCACCATTGCTTATATTTTCCCACTAAATGATATAAATCCCTCACAACCCTATCTTTTTATAAAATTGAGAGATAGAGAGTATCTTGTCAATGTAATTTACCATCATTTCCAAAATTAGAGGATTAAAAGATCCCGTGAATTTTGGATGACATTTTTGAAAAAAGAAATCAATATAAACATTTTATTTATTGGGGGAACTTGGTGCTTCCTCCTAATTCTAGTTTCAGTTAAAAATGTGAGATATATGTGATATTATTTTCATAATGTTTTCAATTCATGGATCTATAAAGTTGGGAAACTCATTTTTAAACTCATCACATTTCTCATCACAATGGTTATTGACTATGATGATCATATTTACACCAATGTTATTTAAAAAGGATAATTAATGATCACTGTATTTAAACTAATAGTAAAATACATGAGAAAATAATAAAATTAAATTTATTACTCATAAATGACATATATTAATCAGTATTTAAATTTATAGGCGTCAACCTAAGTTATCTATTATCTATTTCCAAATATAACATATTATGGTAATTTTCTCCCTTTGTAATGGTGTGTGAAGAGTTTATGAATTTCAAAAACATATACCCTAGTTATTTCAATCCATGTGCATAGTGATTCCCTTCGTCATGTTTTAGTTAATGATCGAGTTTATCCCAACATGCCTTTTTCAGAGTAATTACCCCTACGAATATCTTTTCAAGGACCACATTCACTTGTATTGTCACGATAGAGATGAAACTTCTCAGAAACTACTACTTTTTACTCTGCCATGATTCAAGAATACTATTTTACACATTTTTATTTCCAAATTTTTAAACTCAAGGTTCTAACAAATATTTTATCATCCTTATTTCCAAAGGATAACTAAAAATGTTATATGATACCAATAATAGATACTTTTCCTTTAAGACATATTTATACATTATTTTTAAGCATAAATATCTAACAAGGTGAAATCTCAATGATTGTGAATCCTAATGTATTTATAATAATAGGATCCCAATTCTTCTCATGAAACTAAAAACATAGAATACTTATTATATTACACAAAATTATCTCTCAAAATTTAATAGGAATCCTAAAAAAACATAGAAAACCAAGGGAACATATAAAAAAATTTCTGAGCTACAAGGCCAATTAATGAAATAAATGTGATAAGATTACATAATATGTGATCCAATGGTAGAACATTTTATCACAAAGGGGAAGAAGCATGAGTAATCACATGTAATAATATCATAAAAAATTGTATCATAATTTAACTGATTCATATTGTATATTGGAAAATATATGACATGGCATATAAAATCTTCAAGGATTACTATCTAGACAATATCACATGGTGTACAAAGACCCGTAATATTTTAGGTTTACATTCTAATCACCTACATGATGCCTCATAAGAGTACTACATTACATAATTCATTAGAGATATATTGAGGAATAACCATCATAAAATGTTCATGATCATTTTTTGATATATAAAAGATTCAATCCTAGGTCATAACATAATAATTTCCCCAAGAAATAAAATTGGTTTTATAATATTGCTTTATATCATTATTAATGGTAATTTCACAGTGGAGGCATTTCATAAATTACTATATGGAATGTATTACCAATAAATTGATAAAATAATAAGGTAAGTATAAATTTGAGAGAAATATAGTAAAAAAATATTATAATTATATAACATTAAATAAAAATATATAATGAGTTAGAGAGAGAAATTTCACAAAATGAAGGAAAAGGTCGTTTATAGAGATCCCCTACCTCTAGCCCGATTTTTCATGTGTGTTATCTATCTTCCCATATAATATATTTTTTTTTATTATTTATATCTGATGAAAATTTATCTTTAATATTATTACATTTATTTTTTTACCATGTTATACTGATTTACATAACCAATTAATTTATCCGAAAACATTTTTACTACAAATGGCACATAAGTCCAAAATAACATTGGTTTTTTGACTAAGACCTATTATATTATTATTTAATAATATCAAGAATGGTAATAAAGAAATAATAATAATTTATATTCATACATTATTATTTTTAAATAATTCATAATATATGGTTATGAAAAAGGATTTATGTAACAATCATAGAGACGACATGTCATATGTACAAATGAGTAACTTTTAAATTTTTTTAATATCATCATAGAAAAAGGTACCTATTAATTTATAATTATAGGAATATTATTATGTCATAATTATAACACTATATATTTACATAAAAATAAACATATTATCCATGTGATGCAGTAATAAAAATGAATCACATCGCTTGGTGAGGTTGTAGTCTGCCGTACACATGAAAAACGTTATAATTTATTCAATAAATATCGAGGAATGAAATTATATATTATATTTATTTTCATGAATTATTAATATTTCATCAATATCATATATCAACATCTAATTAATAATTATTACATTCCATGTAATGTGTTTATTAAAAAAATTAATCACATAACTTCACGCGACTATAGTATGCCATACATAGAATTGTTGTTATCCTATTTTAAATATAATGAATTGTAATAATGTATTAGAGATATTATAATTACCAAAGTATATATATATATTATTAATATAATATTTATATAATTTAAATCCATAAAAAATTTACTTTATTTATGTAGTATGGAAAATGAATTGTATCCGTTAGTGATGAGGTAGTTCGTCAGGCACACGATCAGCAGTTTCATTTCCCATTTAAGGGTGGCTGATATAGTGCTAGATCATTCCCATAAAAAATCATTGTATGTAAGATTCCAACGGTATTATATCATTATAGATTAATAATATCTTATGGATGTGGGAGAAAAAAATTACTCAGTTATAGACATTAGTTCTTCTTTAGACAACTTCTTTTGGTTTTCACCTAAATCCCTTATATAATGGATTTATAATAAAAGAAGAATTATGTGATGATGGTTGATAATTTAGGATGATATTTTGGTTGATATTGTCCAGTTTAATTGGTTTTGGAAGATAGAATATGAGATGAGATGGGGTAGGCTTTTATAAGTGGGGGGAGGATCAACTTGTTTTTTAGAAAAGTAATAACAACACACATTTTTCTCATGTTAATATGATAAAAAATGGAAAATTTGAAATAAAATATAACATATAAGGTTGGAATATAGATAGATAATTGGAATTAGGCATGTTTTGAGTTTTTTTTATCCCATAAATTTTAATTTTATTCTCTAGTAACTTTTTCCCATCTTAACTGCAATAAATAATTCATAATATTTTAACTATTAATGATTGTAAAAAAAAACAATTTTAACTAATTAGATAAAATAAATTATGATCATTCCAATTTTTTAATCTAATTTCGAATAATTAAAAATATATATGTGGAATAATTTAATGAAAAAGTAAGCCTGTAGATGTGTTGAAAAAATAGTTTTTCAATAAATACATTTTATTTTGAAAAAAAAGATATCTTATTATCTGTTTGAAAAGTAATAAAAATTAAATTAATCTATATTATTGTTTTTTAATATATAATATATTCATTTTTTATAAATAATTTTTAATTGGTGGTAATTTTAATAAACTAAAATTGTGAAACATTGTGCACTTTAAAATAGTTTTCATAAAAATTTGTTTTGAACAATACAAATAAAATTACTGTAAATCACTTTATTAATGTGACTTAATTTTAATGAATTGGATGGAAAATAAATAATTTATTATTATTATATTGAAATAAAAATTTTAAATTTAAATAACATTAGTTTTGTTGATATAAATCATAGCTTTATCAAAAATTCTTAATTCTCACTCTATACTAAAAAAAATTAATATTTTTTAAAAATGAAATAATGTATCCATAAGATAATATGAAAATGATTTTTTTAAAATAACCCTTATAAAATGACTGTAAATAAAATATAATTATTTTCTCAAAAAGATCAATTTTTTAAATTGTTTCTTTATTAAAAAATGTGTGTTCATTCCCAACTATTTTAAAATACAAAATATTTGGGAGTAAATTTATATAAATTTAGAAAATTAGTTAATAATATTCAAACCCATATATTTAATGGATAGTTTATAATGATCATATATAAATAATCAATGTTTTTTGAGTTTAGTTTTATGTGTGACATATACTATCAAACATAGTTTCCCCTTATAAAAACATAGGGTTTTATAATATTTCATTTTCATGAGTTTTTTCATAAAATTATATATTTTTCATAATTTAGATACAATATCATTTAACTACATTTTTGAATTGAGCTAAATGAATCTATTTGTATGAAAATATATCCATAAATTTAGCTTTCGTTATATGGATTTGGTTATGTTGTGTTTCTCTTATGATTTAATTCTCCCGCATTAAAGCCCAGAGATTCCAAAGATCATTATTTTTATGAAAACAAACCCCCAATTTGATGATATTTAATATTTTCCACTGGTAAACTAAAAAAATACCTTTTGTAATGTATGAATTTTTTTCAACACATTATGATGATTTTCAATTACATTGAGATAATTGAGAATTTTTTTCCCTGAGTTCATAACTGTTGTGGGATTCACGTTCCACTTTTTCCATTGTTCATCATTAATCCATGTTTGTATGATCAATAATTTCTATAATTGTATGTCAATTTATACAGGGATAGAATTCCTATATTCCAAGTACAACAACAGACAACTTACCAATCATTTAACAAATATTTTAAAAGAATCATCATGTTGTAGAATGTAACCATCAGTATAGGTAGTGTCATTTCCTTGAATAGGATGGATATTATCCAATATTTAGACTAATAAATTATAATTTCATTATCTTACTGAAGAACAAGTTTTCTAACAATTACAATCAAATGCTGCCTTTGAAGAAATCAATCTCTCACACTATCATTTTTTTCATTTCCAATACAAACATAGATAATTTAGTGTCCAATGTAATACGTGTCCCCCTAAGATATTTCTCTTTATAATTGATAATAAATAAAAAGTTTAATATTTTCTCCATATTTTTAACAAATTTAGTCCACCAAGCAATACCATATATCACATATTATAGAAGGGTAAGACCTTCTTTGTAGAGACCCGTATCTTTACGTACATAGACTTTACATTACTTTTGCGGAATACTAAGTACATAACAAAAAATACACACACAAGGATCGTAATAGTTTAGTGTCTTTGGAAACTCGGAACGTAATCTTCTAATCGTGGTGAAAGATCTCTAATATCTCCCATAAAGATCTTCCCTTTTTTTACCTAAAACCATTCTTTATATCCTGGGGAAAAGAAAACATAAAAGGGTGAGCTCAAATGCTCAGTAAGGGTATACAAAAGAAAAATAAATCAAATCATATTCATAAGAACATAACTTTTGGAAATCTTAACCTGCAAAAGAGAGAATAATTTCATAACATGGGATAAATCATAGTAGTGAAATGAAATCCCAATAATCATAACTTAAAACATGAAACTTTGTGGAATACACACATAATCATAGAGAATCATTTCTTGTTAGTCAAGACTCATTGCCAAGACTATCTTAGTGGACAAAGTCCCTTTCTGAATCGAGTAACCCTCGTTTCAGTCCTGTTTCACTGAACCCGTATAACCTACCATTCCAGCCATGTCTATCTCATGAGATATGAAATCATCACCCAATGCATTGGAGGGAGATATAGGTCCCACCCATCTTATAATGAATCCTTTCTTATGTGTTCCACATAATCATAAATCATACATCATAGCATAATCCATGTAATAAAAATGGGATTCTTAAACAACATGACATCATAAAACAATTCATATAAGATAAAGGAATTCATAAAAATATTTCCATCACAATATGATCAAATAAATGTAATAATAGGGATAAAAACAGAACCCTTTATTATCTTAGATGGAAAATAATTTTGATAAAACACTTGAACTCCATTCTTGAGGAAAATATCCTTTCTTCTTCAAAAACACTTTTCTTTTCTTAACATGTCATACAATTATAAACTAAAATAAGTTGATTAAAATTAAACTTGAAAACTTGAAAAGGAAGCTTTTTGGAAATAATGTTTTAAAAATCAATTCATGCCGTATAAGTTAAAAAAACATTCTTCTCGTACTTTTGTCGGAAAAGTCAAAAAAAGTACCTCGTACGAAAAACGAAAAAACGATTCCTTTCATATCTTTTATTAAAAACTCACCGAAGGGTAAAATTGGATTTAAACAATTGTAGGTGGATGGAAATAATATTACTTATTGAGGAAACATTGATGTGGATGATAAAATACACCCCAGTAAATACTAAAGTATAAACAATCTCGGATAAAAATGAGATTGTGATATTTCCCTTACCTTAGGTCCGATTTTCTTTGTATGTGTCCGAACCTCCTGTATAATGATTTAAATAATGTCATTGACTTATTACATAATCATATTCATTGTTATTATTTCATATATGGTTCACTTATGACATTATATTACCTGTTCTTTTGTAAATTCCATGTTAATGAAGCGTTTTGGGTAAAATCGTTTCATTTATCGTAGGTGTTTTGACTTGTTGTTCTTGACTTTATTATTACTTATATCATGATTTACTTACTTCCAGAATATAAAATATGATTTATATATCATATATATATATAATAGATAGATAAATGAAATGAAAAACACCGTTCATGGAGATGGTAGTCCGTACGTACGCATGAACGTTGTTTTTCTTTCCTTATTGTCTTGAATGGAAGTAAGTAGATGACATACATATATATATATATATATACATAAATCCAGTAGCTTTATATTTTCATATATTTCTTTATTATTTCTTATATATACTTTATAATCATTCTTAAATGGTTAACATGGAGAATGAATCTCATCGCGTCGTGGAGACGGTAGTCCGTACGTACGCACAAGCGATGATATCATTTCCATAAATATTGAATTGAATTGGAGTGGATTATACAATATATCAGAATCAATATGATTTTGTAATAACTATTTATAGTTATTCTTTACACCAATATACCAATCCATGTAAGGTGGTGGTGGAAAATAGATTACACCACGGTGTGGAGACGGTATTCCGTACGTACGCACGCGTGGTGATTTCTTTTTCTATAGGATGGATAGATGGTGAAATAGGGTTGTTTCATACTTATAATAACATATCAGTATATGAGTGATACTGATGTTATTACTTCATAATGAAACAACCTAAGAAGAATAAGTGGAAGAAGAAATAAAGATGAAAGAATTGGTAACGGTAATTACCTCTTCTTTGAAGCGCCTCTTTGAGACCTCCTCTTAGGGAACTAAAATTGGTCTTTGAGGAAGACCAGAACCTCTTGGATGTTGCCAGGGAAATGGAGATGAGATTTTGGTAGGGGTTGGCCGAGCTTGAGTGCTAAAAATGGTGTGAGGAGGAGGGGGAGGAGGTTTCCTTTTATAAGGGAGGAGAGGGGCACCTTAGGAATACCTCAAAATATTATTTTATATTAATGTCAAAATCGGTTTATAATGGTTCCAAAGGGTCTTATTTCGAAGCTAAAGTGGGTATGGGTCGAAATCCTATCAACCAATAGGATTTAGAAAAGTTTAGGGTATTATTTTAACCTTATCAATTAGATTTAACTCTAAGTTAAATAATTTAACTTTTACCGTATCTTTTTGTTTTCTTTCACTATATGGTTAATACACTTACTATAACATGCCAAACGAACCCCAAATTGTTTATCAGGCACTCTTTGGCACTATAGTAGCTGGAAATATTCCCCCGTTTGGGCCTTCGGGCCACCGATTTGTTCCTCGAGTCCTTTAAGGCCTTCGGGCCACCCCGGACTTTGGGTCAGTAAGGCCATCATGCCACAACAGGCATTTGGCCCACCATAAGTGCATATAAAAACTAGACAACCTAAAAAGAACAAGCTTCAGAAGGAGGAGGAGCAATGATATTTCACCAGGGCAGAAGCTAAACAGAATACCAGAATGAGAGGGTATGGAACTTGACATTGGGAGAAACATGTGCATGCACAAGAAAGCCTAACCGAATAACAATGAAAAGGTGGAGAGATGATTTCATGATGACGATTTGGGGAGGAGAAGTTATAAGTAGTTAGTCTGGGTTTTATGTATGTTTTAATTCTATATAAAATTAATTCCTCTAAGGCCTACATACCATGTAATACGTATACCTACGGGCATTGTAAGGGTTCTACCTTACCCTTTGAAAGGTGTATTATCAAAAAATCAATAAAGAATGAAGGCCTTAGAGCCATTGGTCGGATGTAACGAAATCTAATATTAGTGATTTTTGTAGCATGATAATATCATGGTGTTTCATATAAAGAATGCATTGAAAAAATATAAATTATTCTGAAATAAAAATATTGAAATGTCCTGGATTGTTACTTTCTCCCGACCATTAATAAATTCCATCCTTAAAATTCAAAAATGATCACCATAATTGAAGTATTGATATTTATAGACACTATTGTTGAATAACCAACATATTAAATACAGTTAATAAATTATATTATTAATAAGAGGGAAAATGAAATGAGACGGTCACCAAAAAAACTAGTCATTCAAAAACGATAACATTTGTGAAAACAAAGATACATAAGGGAAATATAACTATAAAGTTCTGATGAAGAATGTTATATAACATGTTTATGAGAATTTTTTTTACAATATATCTATAAACCCAAGGTGTCAAAAAGTTAATTTATATAATTTAAAATGATTATAATATAGAAAAAAAATTGTTTCAAGAGCCTTTTCCTATAGTTTATGAATTAATTCACTATGAAAAATTTATGGAAATACAATTACTTTATTTGCATATATTATATAAACACACTCATATCCTTTGGTTTTGAATTACACTATTTATACTTCATCTCATGGCATAGGTTGCATCATAGGGTGATGTAATAAATTAACCTATAAACCATCAACTGAATATCAACTTAAACCATTTAATTGGTAATTAATTTTTTAAAAAAATTATGATCCAACACATTTTATTGATGTTCACTAAATTTACATTTCGAAAATATCATTATCCTTCAATCAACCTGACATAGTGACTTAGTCATCCCATACTAAACTTTTTAAGACCATTATTATGATTTTTGTTGAAAGATGATAATAAATTGAATTACACTAAACAATTTTGAAAACATTAATGATTCCTTATAATGAAAATAGATAGTTGATTATATTATATAATAAATAAATAAAAAATTGTTATAAATTCCATCAATATTGAATAAACCACATGGAAAACAAATCATTAACCACTTCTTCTGTAGTAATTAATATATAATTTAATTTCTCTATATCAAACATATCATTATCTGAAAATTATTTTCTAAACATTATAAACATATTAAGAATTTTATTTCCATCCATAATATTTTTTCCAATAAGATAAACTTTTCAATAAATCATTTGTCTTGGTCATCGGTACTCATCAACACATTTTTTAAATCCTTGATGAAAAGGTACAACATTAAAATTCTTGTACATTCCATAATAATTATAACTAGTATATAATCGATAACATACTCCTATAATATTATTAAATGATCCAAACATATGAAAAATTATTCACTATACATCAATTATATTAATAGAATACTATTGGCCATATCCACATACCATATTCAATTGTAAAGATCCCAAAATCATGTGAAATTAGTTTTTACAGTTCCCTATCTCCTTGAAGAAGTATCATTAAATATCATTGATTTTTTTTGTCTCTATTCACTCATGAGCCTGGTGACTGGTTTTTCTACACATATAACAAACTCTAAAACCCATAATGAATTTATGAGGGCGGTTCCTTCCATATTTATCACATGGGAGATAATTATTCATTCCATTTTTCTTATTATCTATTATTTTATCTTCCACCCACTTATTCTCTTGCCTAATTTTGTAGCCATAAGACTTGTATAATTATTTCTCGGTCTCGAAAGCACACCAAAATAATTCATCATATGAGGAAAAAGTTTGAGACACCATTTCCTTTGGGGTATATGGCTTCGTCCCTTCACTGAAATAGTCAATCAAGAATTATGTGTTTCAGATGATATTTATATCATAACATTTTAGCCTTGTTATGGTATATTTTAAATCCACAACACATTCTTCCACCATCCTCCTAAAAAAATGGAAAATTATTTTTATATTATTTTTCTCTAACAAGTAAAATATTTTAAAAATATTGTGATCTTAAAAACTTCTATTCCATGATTTTATTTCCACTTCCTCTATAGTATTTCATATTGATGACCATCATTGGTGCGTATTTCTATTGATACATTACATGATATTTTTTTCCTTTTAATTTTCACCACATCCTAATGAAAATAGTATCTTTATCATGGAAAAAATCCATTACTTAGGTTAAATTAGATTAGTAAATTCACTAAAAATTGGGTGATTTATTACATAAAGCGATCTAACATAGCATATTCTCAACATGGAAAAAGTTATTTCATCCGAGGAAGGTTATTTTTTATAACATGATTAAACATGCCTAATATATCCCTAACCTAATCGGTTCAAATACTAGCCATATCAGCTCTTTTAGTAGGGAGACCTTTATATTGGACATATTTATTGATACAATTCTTCCTTCCTGGTACCATTTCTAAAAAATTTAATACAAATTATTAAATAATAACATTATTAATCATAATCTATAATCCCATTACTAGTGAAATACCTAACATAAAAAGAAAATTTTTTCATATCAAATTTAGTAATGATAAAAATGGTTTCTTTGGTATTTTATTTTATAAATATCTTCAAAGTACATCATAGGGTTATATTCTCAAATCTATGTGTTCCTAAATTTATTTTCCAAGGATACTACTAAAATTAAATTATTTCTATATATAACACCTTGACTGGAGAAGCCAAAATCTTGTGCCCTTATTTATTACATTGGAATGATTATAAGGAGTCCAATCTTAAAGGAATAATTAGTTTAGTAGTTTTGGAAAACTATATTACATTAATGATACGCCTATAAAAAATGGGAAATATAAATTGAAACATTATACATAATATAATGAGATTAACTATATCTTTTAAATCGTATTCTCATATATATTCTTTATAGCCTGGTGATAGAAAACAAAATAAGGATGAAAATATATTCTCAGTAAGGTATAAATACTAAGATATCATTCATTAATTGATAATGAACAATCAATATTGAAACGTAATAACTGAACACATATTCCATTTGAATAAATGGATAAGGAATAATCATAATGGTAATGTAAATAACTGGAAACACATTCCATTGTATCAATAAAATGATAATGAAAATACCTCCATAGATGATGTCAAACAAAAAATATAATGTATAATACTAATAATATAATTATAAATAATAAAATTTATAAATTACTTTACAACATGTTTCTGGGGAACATTATACATATACCATTATGATTTATCATCAAGACAGTTTAAAACATACTTCGTTAAAACCCATCTAATTTCAACAACTAATTTATCCCATGAGTATACTGTGGAATCTAATGTATTGAATTATCCTATACACATCCCATTTACATTATTTCACAAAAGTTACACATCTATTGAGTTACATATTAATTACAAACAATAGACATTATTAGATATTCATATTGATTAAATGATACATATTTTTCATCTTTTCCCTCGTTAATCAAACACCAATCAATTTAAACAACATGTGTAATAATGGAATAAGGATAGGGAATTAATCATATAACATACACAAGAATATTTATATTTATGATAAATTAAATTTCTAATGAAAAATAATTAAAATAAATTGATTGTTTCAAGAAAAAGTTAACTATAAAAAATGGAAGTGAGATTTAAAAATTACATTTACCACATTGTATTTTTAAAATCAACCCCATTGGATTAGATAATCCAAATTGAAGCAAAAAATAAAAATAATTATTATTGAATAATGATATAAAATAACAATGGGGTAGTATATGCACCACATTAATGTGAATTGGTTAGTAATGAAAAATAAGTCTCAATGAAATGTAAGTTGAGATGAAATCCCTAACCTAAATGTCTCTTTTGGATGAAAACATTTTATTCTTTTTTGTAAAGGTTTTATGAATGATATTAAATTATAAAATAAACATATTTATATTTTTTATATCATGAATTTTCCTTTTATAAAAAATTATAACCCATTCATTTATAATATTTCTTTATTGTGATCATTTTGGGTGTTGATTGTATTGTACTTTGAGTTTGTTTTGACTTGTTATTTTTTTGTAATTGCATAGTTCAGAATTAAATAATATACACAGTATAAATAAATGATTTAAATATTTTATATATATTTATTATATAAGTACGTAGATTAATCCATAATGTATGTATATAAGAAATTAAATACATCATTAATAGATATGGTAGTTCTTACGAATGCGTGAATAATGTTTCAATTATCTTTTCATATTAAAAGAATAGAAAATAAATGATATATATGTATATTATAATTTTATTATAATTTTTATTTCATTTATATGGCATATTCTTGTTAAAACTGACCTTAATAAATTCCTTGTAAAGTGTCGGTGAATCAAATCATTTTAAGGAGGCAGAAATCCTCACATCCATAGACAATGTTATCATATTCCGACAAAATAAAAATTTTGATTGAATGTGTTATATAATAATTAAATAAGAATAAGGACATTAAAAATATCATATATAAAACATAAAAACTGTAAATACATCATTATACCCAAACAGTATTGTTTGTAAATAAAGAACAAACAATATTTGATTGTGAGGAAGTTTTCCATCCTAATCATGAATGATGATTATGTTTCCCATTTTATGGAAGTTATGGGAGTGTAGGTCATACCCTTAAATTAAGAAAATAAAAGGATTTTGAGATTATTGATTTAATTATTCAATAAATATATAATAATAATATAGGGGTAGATAGATATTTAAAACAAATATGCTCATTAAAGAACATTAACTCTTTTTCTGATAAATCGTTTTTGTGTATACCTAAAGAATTCATTGGTTGGATTTCGTCTATAAGTTAGGATTCTATGGTTATGGGAGGTTTTTTGGATAATATTTTTTTAGGTTCTGGATGAGGCAAAAGCCTTTATATGTTTGAAAAATGTGAGGTGTTAGTTGGCTTTTATAAGTGGAGGAGAGGATGTAGTTGGTATTTTTGAAATGAATTTAGAGTTTCACACATTTTTACCTACTAAGAGCCTTACATGCAATGGAAAATTAGATCCATTGAGGTGTGAGATATAAACATAGAAACGATATATGTATTTTATAAATTTTAGGGTCATTTTTATACCTTATACACTAAATTTAACCTGTAAGTAAAATTGTTTTACCTTAATCAAAGAAATTAATTATAACTTTATTCAATAATCATTTTAGTTAAAAATTAATTTGATGATATTATATATTATAAATGTGTATTATTTAAATTATGGAATCCATTTTTGCAATTACAAAATAGATAAGTGGAAGAAATTAATTTAAAATTAATCCCATATATAGGATGATAAACTAGGATTCTAAAGTGAAAATGTTAAGAAGTTCACATTTTTTTATATCTAAATTCAATATAAAAATTAATACAGTGACCTAAATTTTAATAATATATGTAAAATTTAACTAATAATAAATTAGAATATGTTAAAAATATTATTTAATACGTAAATCAATTTCAAAAAATGGAAATTCTCAATTAAAATTCAGTATTTTTCAATATTTAGCAAAACAAATGAAACTTCACAAAATATTAAAAAAGTTGAACCAAAGATATTTTTTACATTAAAAATTAAAAATAATTTTTTTCATATAAAATTTATTAAATTTCACAAATTTATTTATAAAATAGCTGAAAATTTTAAATTTAGGCAAAAAATCCATTATAAAAATATAGATTTTTAAGCATGAAATTGGGTTTTTAATATCTTTTGTTTCTCAAATTTATCACATGAATATCAAAACATAAGATTTAATATTAATTATATAAAGTTAATAATTTTCATCCAATAATAATAATTAATTTAATTTATTAATAAGAGATTAATTTTCTGTATAAAAATAACAATCCTATAAAAACATTTCCCTTCTATCTTATTTATAAATTCATTTATAATTAATTGGAAACCAAAGATTATAAAGTCCAATATAAACAATATTTAACGGGCGTCCATGAAGATATGGCATTGTGAAGTGTTTCTTTAACAACGTCATATTCTATAAGGGAGACCCAGACTTGGTAACAAGTTCCGAGGAGGAATCCACAGAAGGAAGAACCAACATCACTTCATCCATTTTATATCAATGAACAAACATCCATGAATAAGTTATGGATGTTTCCCACCTTTCGAAAGCGGGAATGCAGGGAAACAATGAGTGCTTCCTCATCCTCCTTAACAGATGGATGCGCAAACTACGGTGAAATGGTAGAAAAAAATTTTCATTTTATGATCCCTATTTTCTCTAAGGATTGAATATTTTTTTATCCTTTAAAAATAGTAGATGAAATTTAATGTCCTATGATACAAAAATAACCAATGAATGAATATTACTAGTGTTAGTATCATACTATCTTTTGATTTTTCAACAAAAAAACTACATTAAAAACCCAATATTTCATGTTAACACATATGCTGTCTAAGTAATTATCGGAAAATAAATGAAAATAAATTTTTAAGAAATTAAATAGGATTTAGATCAATGTTCTTTTGATGACATTTCTATTGGGAGGGCATGTATTTTTTATATATAATTACATGTATAATAAAATACATAGATGTATTGTTATAAAACATGATAAAGTTATTACATATACATCCCAACATTTAGTGATCTATAAACAATACTATACAACCAATTTCCTTGAGTTACAAACCAAAAATCTAATATTAATGATATTGAGGAATTATCACGTTAGTGAAATGTGAGATATATGAAAACTATAATAGAAAGAAATAATTGCTTTCATTGAAATATCTGAACATAAGGAAAATGAATTTGATAAATCTACATAATTATTATGATTTACTAATATACTACAACATTAGAAGTGATAATAAGGTAATAGATTAATATAGTGGGAAAGATCATAGAGTTAAGTTAAGGATTTGGATTGATATTTATTGTTTATGCATGGACAATGTAATTTTTGATATAAGAATTGTTAGGGAATGGTAAACATAAATCCTTTTCCAAATTATTTCCAACAAACATTAATTGGAAAATTTAAATAGTTCCTAGCTTAGTGTTAAACACATAAAATTGAATATTAATTTTGATATTTATGGGAAACTGGGGGAGTTAGATATTGAAAATTGTCTGATAAAATGTTGAAATAGAATTCATCCATCCACACAAATGTTGTAGAGAGAATTATTTGATGAAGCACATAGATGGATTATATTTATAACCATGGGAATCACCAAATTGTATGAGGATTTAAATGAACTTTTTTTTGTGGAAGAATTTGAAATGGGAAATTATACACTATCTATCAAGATAATTGGCTTTCCCATAGTTAATGGATAATAAAAAAGTCCAAAAGTAGTAAACAATCATCTACCTAGCCCTGGATGTAAATTGGATGATATTATGATATAATTTTCTAGTAGATGTTTAATGACTCCAAGAAAACACGAATCCAAATATTTTATTATTTATCTTAATACCATGTAAGAAAATTTCCATACAATAAGGGATCATTTATCTCTTTAGTGCCTCATAAATATATATATTAATAATATTATGAGACTTCATGGAAACAATATTCCAATTAGATTTTATTGTGGTTTTCATAGTATATAAAAATTATGGAAGATTATTTTTAAAGACCTTAATGTTGAACTATGTAGGAGTACTACCTAGAAACCTCAATATTATGGGAATGATAAAAGTAATATAAATATATTATAGGAAATATTGATATCATGAAAATGTTTCTTTCATGATTTGTATTACCATCATTTACTATATGTGGAATTTGAATACAAAAATAGAATCCATTAAATATTTCAAATAGAACTATATGATGCACTGTACAGAAAGGGGTGATGTAATCCAACCTGTTAATATGAATTTGGTGAATCTATGATTATTGGGAAACATCTGGTTATAGAGGAAATTTTTAAAGTGAATACAATTTAGAGACATATTATGTAAACACCCAGAATTAAAAAAAATTATGTTAATAATTGAAGAATGGATATAAAATTTTAAATGACAAATAATTTTTTCGGGAATTTAACTCTATGGAAAGGTTTTATATGACTTTTAAATAAAGGTAATCAATGTCCTAGATATATCATGCCTTTTGAAATTATGAAAATAATTGAACATGGGGCCTACTAGTTGGCAGTCCCACCATGTCTATCAAAACACCACTATGTGTTATGTATCTCTTTAATGAGGAATTACATGCAAGATCCAAGGAAAGTATCTATATTTGAATAAATATACACGAAACCATGTTTTTCCAATTATACAGATCGTACCAGGATTATTTTCATTAGAGATCAAGTGTTTTGGAATCTAACAGATCAACTAGTAAAGGTGCATTAGTTAAATCATAACATATAAGAGTCGTCATGGAAAAAAAGATGTTATGGTGGATAACCCCCAACATTTTTACTAGAGATTATATTTAATAATTATTGATGATGAAATATTTTAAGGAGGGATGACTGCAACAATCCATCATTAATTAAATAAATATTTTCATTCTAGGGAATTTGTAACAGAATGAAAGTAGACTAATTTATGAATATCATTAAAAAGTATATTGTTATTTTTAGAAATAATTTTTGATGAAATGATTATCATTTACTTAATTATCATTTCAATATTATCATATGTTTAATTTTAGGTATTTTAAGGAAAAAAATAATATTATTTGAATATTGAAGATTCCATTTATTAGAAAATTACTATTTAATTTCATATATTTACAATGTATAATATGCATTTATAATTGTTTTAAAATTAAATTATTTTATTAATATTATACATAATTCAATAAATTTTATTATGATAAAATTACAAATTAAATAGGTATGAATATATATTTATTATTATAATATAATTTTATTATAAACTCTTTTTCTTAGTGTTTTGGAAGATTGTTTAAAAATTAATTTCTATAGTATGTATAAAAATATAAATTGATTAAAATGACTCCATATTTTGAATAAAAATGTGAATATTTTTTGATTATGTTACTTTTATTTTGGCCATCTTGAATAGTAACATTGGTAAAAAAAAATTAGATTCCATGGTAATAGTTAGATTTGATTAAAAGGTAAAAAACTAAAATTATACGGTTCAAAATCACATAAATAATTATCTGAAATCTATTGTCTTTTATTAATATAAATATATCTCATATCCTCATTAAATAAGAGTCATTCAAGGTCTATTGTTCTTAACCAAGACAATAATATTTTTTAATTTCTTGAACAGTTCCAACTATGTCATCTCCCTCACTTATTAATGGGAAAAACACATTCCTATTATCAACACATCATAAGAAATATAGATTATAAATTACTACACCAAATCCATCCCAATAATCCTTCACATTACCAAGAGTCTCTATCCCCATCACATGACAATCCATGAATGACTATTTTGTAAGAAAATGTGGTTTTTCTAATGAATAGTTACAACTCTTAACTTAGTGTTTTAATTTTATTTCCTATTATACATATAAAAATACCATAAAATAATTCTCGTAAAATAAAATATATATCATCCATATTTTTAAATATTATTATTCATCATGAAAAAATCTGTACGCTTCTCATTTTAATCTTATATAAAATGAAAACATCACTCGTGCATACGTACAACCTACTATCCTTATGTAGATGTGTAATTAGTTTTTCATCAACTTATTACATGGATGGTCATAATGATTCATATGATAAATATATACTATATTTATGAAATATATATAATTATAGATATATAATATTTCATAAATAATCTCACCCTTCTAAAATTATGATCTTATAATGACGCTCATGTGTATGTGTGGACTATATCCTCCACAAAGCGATGTTATACATTATCCATGACTTCCAATAAATAGTGACTATGAATATGTATTTAGTGATTATATTTAATATTATTATCAGTAATAAATTATTTCTATGATGAAACTAGGATAAATATACAAGGATCGAAACTACTGAATAAAAACATACGTAAAAAATGAAACAGATAACTCTCGAACTAATGATTTTAAAATAAATTACATACTAAATCGGTGTAGAACTATTTTATTTTGGTCATTGGTGATATTTTTATTATTTTTATAGTTATTTTATATATGTATTTAATTTTTAAATTTACTATAAAAACATTTAATATATGTCCCCCTCCTTAAACATTACATGATCCTTAGACAAGTCATTAATTCGACATTAATTCACATCGAGGATCTTTTTTCGTTTAGAGATTTAGATAATTACATCACAACACATACATAAAAACATAATTATTAAAAGTATACACTTTTACTATATCCATTTTTTCACAATAATAAAAATTCATAAAATAAAAGAATTCTTTTCTTGATAAAAAAATATTATTGAATTCTTCCATTCTTTTACCCATCCTTATACACTGTGAAAAACATTTTAAAAAAAGGTATGAGAATAAAAATCTCTGTAAGGAATATAAATTACTGAATAAAACCTTTACTACATGAATATTTAAAACCCATGAAAATAATTTCAAAAGATAATTTTTTTCAATGATAAAACATAAACAACTTATCTTATATAATGTTATAATATGATTCCTTCAAAACATTGTAGAAATAATAAAACATAAAGCTAACTTATGGAATCAATATCATAATTATATTGTATCATAAAATCTACATATGGAGTAACATTCATGGTTACATTTGGAATACCCATCAAAGTATATTCTTTAATTCTATTAGGAAAAACATTATTGTTTACCTCCATCACACTACCTAATGCATTGGATAGCTATCATGGTCTCAGCTGTCTTAATTTTATCATGGAACCACCCGTATTTGGATTATCACATAAAAACCCATAAAATGTTCAATTACTATTACATAATCATAACACATTAAGGATTTAAATTATTAACATTTCATTCATCAATCACAAAAAAATCAATTCCAGATATTGAAATATAAAATCAATTTCCAAATTAATTTAATATAATTAATAAAGATATTTTTGAATCAAATTGTCCCATACCACTTTGAAACTTTTAAATAAAATTATAGAATTAAAATTTTAAAACATATATTCCTTCATAAATAAATCCATAAATTTATTTTGGAAACGTGGACATTAATGAGAATGATTTAGATGAATAAATCTATAATAATTGTTAAATGATGTTTTAGTAAAAGAATCTCGGGCCACTTGAGAGAAACATGATTAAAAATAATTAAAGAATAAAATCAAATGAAACATTATATATTATGAGAATATATAAATTCATTATATAAAATATCAAAATAGATGTATATAAACCTTATAGAATATTAAAGGTTCATAATATCGAGATATGACTCATTGATAGGATATTGAGATGAAATCCATTACAAATATTGAATCCATTGATTAAAGATAAATAAAGGACAAAATTATGTGTGATAAATATAGTACCCCCAATAGATGTTTATATTATCTGTAAAATAGTTATAGTTCATTCACACATATTATTGGAAAAACTAAACCAATTATATTGATATATATCTAAATGAATATAGATTGAGTTAAGATTTCCCTTACAAAGTTCGTATAAATGACATAAGAAATTCTCAATGAGGTCTATATGTGTTTAAAAGGTTCGTCCAAAAAAATGAAGTTGAAACTAAAACAAAAATAAATAAATATGGATTCCACATATAATCTTGGAATAATATAATTAAATAAGAATGCGTAAAACCCAATGAGTAGAAATTGAGTTTACAAATTCTCTCACCTCGAATACAAATCCTCACGTAAGTTCTTTTTTATTAACAAATAATAAAAAAAGATAATTCAAACATGTTCGAAAACCTTTTTCAAGTTTATTCTTCATTTTACATCACTTATTACAATGTAATAAAAATTACATAATTATTTATGTTCATATTGGTCGTTTTGTTGGCATTTGGTACTTGAGTGGAAGATCAACTTCTTTGATGTAATTTTACCATGTTGTCAAAATTAAATCATCTCTAGAATAGTATTAATGATTTTAATATCATATATATATATATCCACAATATATGTATTTATAACTGTAAATATCATTTTGATATAAGAAATAAAATTCAATGTTCGTAGAGACGGTAGGTCATATATACGCATGAACACTTCGTTCATTTCATTGTCATATTAATGGAATGAAAACTATGTTACATTGTTATGTTTTAATTAATTTATATTATTTTTGATATATATGTTAAATAATTTCATGAATACCATCCTCTATATGTTCCATGTTTGTCATTAATGAGTCATATCATTTTGAGGGGGCAGTAGTCCACACTTCCTATAATAAAATATTCATATTTACGCGTTATGGAATGAATAAAGGTATCTTGTAAAAAATATTATAATCATATTGAAATATAAATATAATAAATATAATATATAAATAACATTACATCATAATTTCCACCATGGGAGTTTTTATGAGAAAATTGAACAATGGTCGTTTCGTGGGGCAGTTGATCGTTGTACACATAAATAGTTTGTTCATATCCCTTAGATGGAGGTGTGTGTTTCTTTAGTTAAAATACATATTATAAAAAAATCATAGAATATTTTGGATACTAGTGTTATAATTTAATCAATTAATAATAATAGAATAATGAGTGGAGTAGGAAAAAAAGGAAAGAAACATGAGAGAAGACGTTACATCTAAATCAGGTAACTACTTTTGATTTGAGCCAAAATAATTTCATTAATTGTCTTATACCAAAGGTAAGGATACTAGTAGAAATGGAGCGATAATGAGATATTATTTTAGTGATTTTGGACAATCCAAGGGGCTTGAGAGGTGTGAGTATGTTGGTATAGGTGGTTTCTTTTTATAAGTGGAGGTAAGGGCACTTTAGGAAATACTAGAAATATTAATTTATTATGAATTGAATTTCAATTAAAAATGGTCCAAAACTCATTCACATAGAATTTAATATTATTTTGGTTCGAATAACTATTATCCAATAATATTTAGACAAGTTTCGAATTTTTTTTATCCTTGTCTTTTCTGTTTAACCCTTATTTTACCTTTTTTATATTATAGTGATATCATGTTATTTACACATTATGGGGTAATTTATTTACCTTATCTTGTCAAATGACTCACATAATATCATTTATAAAATAATTGGATGTATCATAACAATTTGGCTTAATCATATATTTTTCATAAATTAATATCATTTTATAAACTATTTTATATTCTAAGTTATGAATTGTGTCAATATTTGACACTATTCATACATGACTTTTTAAAAAAATCATAATAGCTTGATTCCTTTGAAAAATAAGATTGAATCTATAATAACATGTCACATTCACCTAGATAATTCATTAATGACATTTATTAGGTCATATAATATTTATTTCAATATTAATTATATCAATTATCTGATTCATTTATTAATAAAGTAATGACTTCATTAGCATTTTTTCATAATTAAATTCATTTATCTAATGTATATTAATTACAAATAAAATATTATGATTTATGATTTTTTATATTTATGATTATTATTTATTTTCAAATAGATAGATTATATAACCCCACCTTAAAATTGTTATAGTAAAAGATACATTTTTATGTTATATTTCTCTCTTCTTTAAAATAAAAATTATAAAATGTCATTTTCACACCCAAGTGGCTCCATGGGGTCCTAAAATAGACTAACGAATGCCCATGGTATGAAATATCTCATCCAATTGGATTATTACATGTTTTATGGTTGTTTAATATTATTATAATATTATTTTTTACCCTTATTTACCATATTTACCTTTTTATAATGGTAATTAAAAATAATTACTAAATTTACTATAAATAATGTACAAAAATTAAAGGTACATATTTAAACAATTTTGACCATATGACTCGAAATATGGAATCTATTTTCCTATAATCAAATCATGGAATTTGTATGAATTAATTTAAAAATTAATTCTCATTGTCAAATACAAAAAAAATAGGTTTTTATGAAGTAACAACTATCAATATATTGACATGTTTATATGTCCAATTTAAATTTAAATTTACATAAAATGACAAAAATTGTATTAAATGATAAATATATATTCCATTTATAATTTAAAAGAGTTATGTATTATTATTTAACCATACAGATTATATCTGTGGAAAAAGTTTTTTCAAATAAAATTGAGTGTATTTTTACTTTTCATCAAAACATGATGGTTATCAAGAAAATATCAATAATAAATAAAAAGGTAAATTTTATGTCTTGATTATAAAAATTAAGTTTAATTTGTAAAATATATCATATAAATGTGTAAAAAAAATTAAAAATTTGTTATCCATCAAAAGGATGTAAAACTGCATTTTTAGAAAAAAAATACTTCTTTTATCTGAATATTTGAATTAGTTTTTATATAATATATATAAAACATATATTATTTATTAAACAAATTACAGTGAATATATAAAATATATTGTTTCTTAAAATTAAAATCCATCGAGTGATGTGATTTTATTAACATATAAATTCTCTTTTTAAATAGGGTTTTATAAAAGTAAATCATTTATATTCAATTGGGTATTATGTCCATTTCTAATAAATTTGGTTACCAATGAATCATTATTTAAACAAGTGTAAACATTTTTTTCAAAATTTATTTGATATTATTCATTACCTCTATTTCAATTTCTTGGTTATAATGGTAAGATTCAAATACTAATAACATTTATTTCTCTCTTTAAGCTCAATGTAGTGTACCATGTATGCTATTGAACATAGTGTTTCGTTCAAAAAACTCAGGATGTTACATCATTCCCCCCTTTTAGTAAATCTATCCTCGCAATTTTCATATATGGCTGCATAAGTTATTTGAAAATCCAAAATCTGAAAAGAGTAAACAAAACTATCACTTTTATAGAAAGAAAGAGAAGTGCCGAGGTCACCTGAGATAACACATGATATGATTCTGTGTATATAAACATCGATATGGAAGAGAAAACTAACCAAAATTTTTTTATGGATTGTGATTGAAAAAAAATATTAGGATAATGTCAACTAGCAGAAAAACATAAAATTGTTATGGGTTAAATGGACTTTGATTTCCTAGAAGAAAAATTAAATGAAAATTGTTTTTTTAAGGTCTATTTCATAAATTTGATGAATTATTTTACTAAATAGAATAAGAACTCATGAAACCATACTCACTTGTCAACTATAGGTGCATCCTTTTATAAATATCTACCATAAACTCATCTTTTCTCCAAACTTTGAGTATTCAATATGACTTGGTTAGACCTGATGTTTCTAGAATCAACTTCAAGATAATCACATAATTCACCAAAGAAGATCTTTATATTTTCACTATCTTTAGACATTAATAAAACCAAAATGTTTAGTACAATATCATATAATTCCAAAAAAATAATAATCCTCTATGCAAATGAATACTACTCTTAATCACCAAAATTCAACAAACAATACCCAATGTTCAATAGAGATCATTCAATAAGAAATTTTCCTTAAAATTCCTCAAAAAGAATAATCTAAACAAAAAATTGAATCACAAATATCGGAAGGATTTTTTCGCATAGTCTTTCATGAAAAATCATAAAATTTATATGCAAATAACATCGACTAATTTTAATGTCTAAATCATAAAAGTAATTAACCTAATCACATATTATCCATGATAGGCTAATCATTTCCATAAATTACCAAAATCTATATAAGTCTATAATAAAAAAATGATTCTTTCAGAATAAAATTAAACCACTACTCCTCAAATTAAATCTCATAGTATTCTATTTTCCCTAGGCATATAGTGTTCCCTAAAGAGAAAACATCTTCCAAAATGACAATAATCACTTAAACAAAAGATCATTTTCCTATACTAAGGATATCCATTTTATAAAACATAAGTTACCGAATTAAAATTACTCTTGATCAATGAAATCATTTAACTAAAAAGGAAAATTCATACTAACTAGGTACTTAATGTAGGCCAGTGGGAGGCGATAAATCCCAATTTCACATTGGTTGTAGGTTTGATTCACACAGCTTTGTCCAACGCAATAGGTTGTCACAAGGTCTGCATGTTGTCCTTTTTCAAAAACTGTATTATTCTAATAAAATTAAATAAAATGAGTTAAAGTCCCCATTAATAACTATAACATGTTTAAACCTAAAAGGTAATTTCATACCTCACATTTTTCATCAGATAAACTAAAAACTAAACATTTCCACAAAAGTAAATGTCTCCAAAAAACAATTATTCCCCTTAATATTTCAAATCATAATGCCTCAAAAGGGGTTTCTATGTAATTGAACGTATTATTATCCTTAAAATTATAAACCCATGATGATATCCCTAACACGTAATAAAACACACTAATCTCCAATGTTTCCTAAACCTTTCCTCTAATACTAGTTATAAGGACTCCACATTAAAAATTACTTAGCTGGATGTAAGTCATTAATTTGACTTCAATTCTCATATAATATCTTTTCATGTTTAGAGTTTTAGAGAATTAGTTCATATCTCATACATAAAAACATAAAATATACTAATAAAAACTTCTACTATATCTAATTTTTTCACAAAAATAAAACTCCTTAAAAACATGAATTCTTTTATTGATAAAAAAAATTTCTTGAATTCTTTTTTTTTGTTTTAGCCTTCCGTAAACCCTATAAGAAACATTTCAAAAAAAATGTGATGATAATAAAAATTTCAGTAAATATTATAAAATAAGTAATAAAACCATTAGTCCATGAATATTTAAACCCCATGAAAACATTTTAAAAAAAATCATACATTTCACCCATAAGTCATATATTACTTAGATTTTATCTGTTAATCGTAAGATTCTTACAAAACAAATTGATATCATAAAACATAATGGTTACTTGTGGCATCCATATCATTATTACATTGTTGATTTCACAATTACAAAGGGAGTAGCCTTCATGGTTATATTTAGAATACCCATCAAAGCATATTCCCTAAAAATCATAGGATAAAAATTATCGGCTACCTCCTTAATGTTACCCAATGCATTGGAGAGCTATCATGGGCTCATATTCCATAGGTTCATCATAGAACCACCCATATTTGGTTTGTCATGTAACCACACATCAAATGTCCAAGTACCATTACATAATCATAAACCATAAAAGACTTATATTATCAACATTTTACTCATAAATCACAAGAAATCAATTCAAGATATTGAAATGTTCAATCAATTTCTAAATCCATTTAAACCTTTTAATAAAGATATTTTTCAATCAATGTGTCCTATACGACATTGAAACATTTAAAATAAATTCAAGCATTGAAATTTTGATCCATATATGTCTATATAAATATATCCTTAAAACCATTTTGAAAACATGGACATAAATGTGGAATATTTAAAAGAACAAATCTGTAATACCTTTAAAATGATGTTTTAGTTAAAGAGTCTCATAAAACACGAGAAAAACTTTCTTAAAAATAATTAAATAATTACATCAAAATCAACATTATATATCATGATAATAGATAAATTTATTATATAAAATCTTAAAAGGGTTGACTATACACCATATTGGATATTAAAGGTGAATAACATCGAGATATGCCTCATTGAAAAGGGATCGAGATGAAATCACATACAAAGACTATATACTATGACTAAAGATAAATTAATGAAATGATTAGGCGGGAAAAATAAAAATACATGCAATAAATGTGGATATTATGTTTAAAACAATCAGAGTTAATTCACACATATTCTTGTAAAAGCCAAAACTAATGACATGGATATTTAACTCAATGAATGGATATTGAGTTAATATTTTTGTTAAAGAATTTATATAAATGATGTAAGAATTTAAAAATGGCATGATTATGTGTAGAAAAATTATATCCACACAAAGCGAAGTTGAAATTACAACATAAATAATTAAATAGTGATAAAATATATAATCTTGAATAATATAATCAATTATGTATGTGTAAAACCCAATGACAGGAAATTGAGTGTAGAGATTCCCTTACCTCAAATCCAAATCATCACGTATGGTCCTTGTTATTCCTAAATAATAAACATAAGTTAATTATATTTGTTTTATAACCTATTCCATTTTTATTATTCATTTTATATCACTTATTAACATTTTATAAAAATTACATAATTATTTAAGTTCCTATTGGTCATTTTTTTGATATTCGGTACATGAGTCAAAAATGAAATTGTTTGATATAAATTGTAAATGCGGTCAAAATTAAATCTTCTGCATAATTATATTAATGATTTAAATATCAAATATATCTATTATATATGTTTTTAGAATAGTCTATAGCTTTTGGACATAATAAATGAAATTCACCGTTCATGGAGACGGTAGCCGTACGTAAGCATAAACGCTACATTCATTTATTTTTCATATTAAAGGAATAAAACCTAATTGATACATAGGTTTGTTATCATTCTAGTATGAAATCTATTTTATATATTTTAAATATGTCAATTATCTATATACATTATATGTTCTATGTTTTCATGAACAAGTCATATCACATTGAGGGGGCGGTAGTCCACACTTCCTCAAATTACATTATCGTATTTATACATTTTGGAAAGCATAAAGGTATGTTGAAAATATAAATTACAGAATCATAGTGAAAATATAAATATAAATTATATCATATAAAAATAAATTTCCATTATAATTTCCAGCATGTGATATGGGGGGTGAACATTGATTAATCATTGTTTCTTGAGACATTAGTTCGTTGTACACTGAAACGGTATTTTCGTATACATTAGATAGAGTTCTGTGTAAGTGTAGTTGGAAACCGACTCATAAAAACATCATAGTATATTTAGTAAACTATTTATTTTAGTTAATAAATGAATAAAAATAGAATATGTAGTAGAAAATGAAAATAAAGGAATGAAACCTCAGAGAATATGTTACCCTTAAATCAGGTATCATCTTTGGATTTGAGACAAATGGCTTTTTGGAATTGACTTATACTAAAGGTATGACATATAAGAGGAAGCGTGACATTATGGGATCTTAATTTATCAGAATTTTTATAAGACAAGGGGCTTCATAGTTGTCAGTAAGTGGGTAGAGGTTGTTTTCTTTTGTAAAAGGGGGGATGGGCACTTTAATAAAGTTTAGAAATATTTATTTACCATAAATTCAATTATTATTAAAAATTGAAAAAAAACTATATTAAATATAATATAAAAGTAATTTTGTTCGAATACCCATTATACAATAATATTTTTACATGTTTTAAATATTATTTTATCCTTATCTTTTTGGTTTAACCGTTATTTTACCATTTTTAATCTTACAGTGATATCATGTTAATTACACGTTGTGAGTGAATGTAATTACAATATAAAGTCGAATGACAACAAAAAGTAATTTATGACATAATTTGACTTATCAAAACCATTTGGATGATTCTTAGATTTTTAATAATTTAATATCATTTAATATACTATTTTATATTTTATGTTATGAATTATGTCAATTTGGGACACTATTTATACTTGTCTTTTATAAAAATTTATAACTACATTATTCCTTCAAAACAATCTATCTGAACATGTCATATTAACCAAGAGAATTTTTTGATGAAATTAATTATGTAAAATAATATTTATTTTAATATTTATAATATCATTTATTAGAATCAATTATTAATGAAGCAATCATTGAATCATCATTGCGTCATAATTAAATGCATTAATTTAATACCTAAAAATTAGAAATGAAATATATTGTTGTAGGAAATATTTTTAGAATTATAATAAATATTTATAGTCATAAAGATAGATAATATAACCCCACATTAAATTTTTTTAGTAGTGTATCCATGTTTATGTTATATTTCCTGTTTCTTTAAATAAAAAATTTTAAAATGTCATTTTCACTCCCAAGCTGCTCAATGGGGTCCTAAAATCGAGTAAAGGATTCCCATGGTCATAAATATCTAATACAATGGGATTAGGAAATGTTTTAGGGTAGTATTATATTATTATAATATTATATTTTCCCTTTATTTACCAGATTTACCCTTTAACCATGGTAAATAAAAATAATTACTGAAGTTACTATACATAATGTCAAAAAATTAAAGGTTCTTATTTACACAACTTTGAATTTTTTATTCCAAATATGTAATCCATTTTTTCAATTTAAAAGAAACAAAATTTCTCAAAAAATAATTTAAAATAAATTCCCAATGTCAAAACCAAAAGGCTGGTTTTTAAAAAGTAAAAACTATCAAAGGATTGACATGTGTTTGTGTCTAATTTAAAGGTGAAATTACATCCAATAAATATTATTGAATTAATTTATAAAAATTAAATGTATTTATTTTATAAAACCATTAAATAATATATTTATCCATATAAATTTTCTTGATGGAAAATGTTTTTTTAATTAAAACATATCATATTTTAACTATACATCAGAAGATAATGGTTATCAAAAAAATATAAAAAATCCGTAAAAAGTAAAATTTGATGTCCTACTTATAAATAAAAAGTTTAATTTGAAAAATATAACATATAACAGTGTAAAAACTAAAATTCAAAAAGGGTTTTCCATCCAAAGGTGGTAAAAGATCATTTTTAGAAAAATACTTCTTTTATCTAAAAAAATGAATTTTTTATTATATCATATATAGAAAACATATAATTTGATTTTAAAACTTTAAATTGAATATATATCATATATTTTTTGTTAAATAAAAATCCCTAAATATTGATATGATTTTATAAACATAATTATTCTCATTTTAAATATGTTTTCATAAAAATGCCTCATTTATATTCAATTGGTTTTTATATCCTTTTCGTATAAATTTGGTAACCAATGAATCATTATTTAAAAAAATTTAATCAATATAATCAAAATTCATATGATACTATTCGTTACCTCCATTTCAATGGCTAGGTTATAATGGTAAAATAGAAATAATAATATTTAGCTTGTTATTTAAGCTAGATGTAGAAAATCGTGTATGCTATTGAAAAAAGTGTTTCTATCTTATAACATTGGATGTTACATCCTTCCCCAATTTTGGAAATTATGTCCATAAAATTTTCAAAAAAAATAGTATGTTTATTGAATTTCTGATATCTAAAAAAGATTAAATAAAACTATCACATTAAAAAAATAAATAGAAGTAAAAGGGATACATAAGATTACACCTACTAGGATTATATGCAAGAAAACATTAATATGGAAGAGACTACAATACATCATGTTCTGATGAATAGTGATAGAAAACATGTTCTGGAGAATTTTAAAAACTTAAAAACCATAAACATTGAATGGGTTAAACAGACATCGATTTCACAGAAGGAAAAGTAAACGAAAAAAGTATGTGTTTTAAGGTCATTTTCATAAATTTGAGGAATTGTATTCCTACATAGAATAAAAACATAAAGATACATACTTAATTATCACGTAGTGTTTCATCATTTAATTAATATCTACTAAAAATATTTTTTTCTTCAAATGATGAGAATTCAAGATGACTTAGACACAAATGATATACTATAATCAACTTATAAAGAATCACATAATCCCCAAAAGATAATATATATATTTTCCATGTTTTTAGACATTAGCCAAAAATAAAATGTTTAATACATGACCAGATATCCCCAAAGAATAATAATCCTTTTTGAAAATAAATAATACTCTTAATCTCTATAATTTAGTAAACAAAACCCAAAGTTCAACACAATTCATTCAATAAACAGTTATCCTTAAAATTCCTAAAAAATAATAATCCAAACTAAAATTGTAACTGAAATTCCAAAGGATTTGATAACATAGTCTTCCATATTAAATTATAACATTTATCTATAAATAACATCGACTAATTTTAATGTATAATACATGTAAAAATTAACCTAATCACATATTCTCCATGATAGATTAATCATTTCCATAAATAACCTAAATCTATATAAGTACACAAGAAAAAAAATGATTCTTCAAAATTAAAATTCCACTATTACTCCTTAAATTAAATCCCATTTTATTCTATTTTCATAATTAGAATTTTGTTCCCAAAAGAGAGAACGTCTTCCAAAATGACATTTATCACTTAATCCCCAAATCATTTTCTAATATAAAGGATATCCTTTTGATAAATCATAATTTTCAAAAATAAATTCATTTTTGAACCTTGAATTCATTTAATTGAAATAAATAAGTCATACATACTAGGGACTTCACATAGGACAGTGGTAGGTGAAAAATCCATGTCTCACTTTGGTTGGGGGTTTGATTCTTTCTGTTTTGTCTGACATGATAGGTTGTCACAAGGTATGCATGTTGTTAATTTTCCAACACTATATTACTATAATAACATTATGAAAAGGAGTAAAATCCTCATAAATATCCATAACATGTTTTAAACTCAAATGTTATTTCATATGTCACATTTTTCATCCCATAAAGTAATAACCAATAATTTACCCATTGGTGAAAATCTCCAAACATACCATTAAGCGCCTTAATATTTCAGATCATAAATCCTTGAAAGTTTTATCTATGGAATTGAACTATTTATTGACCTTAAAATTATAAACATGTGATTATATCCCTAAACCTTAGTAAAACATCCAAATCTCCAAAGTTGTATTAACCATTCCTCTAATACCAACTATAAGGACAATGCCTTAAACATTTACCTAATCATGAGATAAGTCATTAATTTGACTTTAATTCACATCGAGGATCTTTTCAGGTTTAGAGCTTTATAAAATTAGGTCATAACTTGTACATAACTACTTAAATATTACAAATATAAACTTCTAATATATCCATTTTTTCCCAATAATAAACTCCTTAAAAAACAGGAATTATTTTATTGATAAAAATTCATCTTGAATTCTTCCTTTCTCTTACACATCCTTATACCATGTAAAAACATTTCAAAAAAAATGGATGATCATAAAATATCAATAATGAATATAAAATAAGTAATAAGACCATTATTCCATAAATATTTAAAACCCATGTTAATTTTTTCCCAAAATAATACGATTCACCCATTAAATAGAAACTTATTAGGTTACGTCATGTACAAATAAGATTACTAAAAAACATAATAAAAATAATAAAACATAATGGTATCTAGGGGAATCCATATCACACTAACATTGTATCATTTGTAGAGAAATAGGGAGTAACCTTCATGGTTACATTTGGAATACACATCATGATATATTCCCCAAATCTCTTTGGAGAAACATTATCATTTACATCTATCATGTTACCCAATGCATTGGAGAGATATCACGGGCTTACCGGATCAAGGTTTATCATGGAACCACCCATATTTGGTTAATCACATAACCACCCATAAAATTTCCAAGTAACATTACATAATCATAATACTTAAAATACTGAAATTATCATCATTTTAATCATCAATCATAAGGAATAAAATCAATATAATAAAATATTCAATCCATTTCCAAAACCATATAAAACATTTAATAAAGATATTTTTGAATCAAAGTGTCCCATAAATCTGTAATACTTTTAAAATGAAGTTTTTGTTTGGGAGTCTTGTAACAATTGAGAAACTCTTGAATAAAAATAATAAAAAAATATCAAAAAAAACATAAAATATCATTAAAATATATAAATTCATTATATAAATTTTTTAAAGTTTCACATATTCATCTTATAGGATATTAAAGGTTCATAATATCAAGATATGCCTCAATGAATGGATATTGTGATGAAATCCATTACAAATATTGTATCCATTAATTAAGGATAAATTAATGACATAATTATGCATAAAAAATATAAATACACATAATAAAATTGGATATTAAATTTAAAACAATATTTGGTCATTCACTCATATTCTTGGAAAAAAACCAATGACATTTATATTTAACTCAATGAAATAATAATGAGTTAAGATTTCTCTTACAATTTTCATAAAAATGACGTAAGAATTTATCAATGGGGTGATAATGTGTTGAAAACGTATATACACACAAAAGGAAGAGGAAATTAAAACATAAATAAATAAATGGAGATTCCATACATAATCTTGGCATAATATAATCAATGAAGTATGCGTAAAACCCAATGAGTGTAAATTGGGTTTAGAATGTCCCTTACCTTGAATCCAAATCATCATGTATGTTCCTTTTGGATCATGAATAATATTCTTATCTTAATTTATTTATTTTTATAAAATTTATCAATTTTATTATTTCTTTAGTATCACTTATTAAAATGTTATAAAAATTACATAATTATTTTTGTTCATATTGGTAATTTTGTTGATATTTGGTACTTGAGTCGAAAATAAATTTTTTTTATGTAAATTATCCATGTGGTAAAAATTTGATCATCTCTAGAAAAATATTCATGGTATAAATATTATATATATACATTATATATTTATTTATAATAGTTCATATCAATTAGATTAATTAAAATGGATTGCACCGTTCATGGAGATGGTAAGCCGTACGTACACATGAACACTACTTTCATTTCATTTTAATCATTTTTAAAAGAATGGAAACCAAATGATACATATGTATCTTATTATTCCAGTATAAAAAAAATTATATTCTTTAAATAATTTCATTAACTCCATCCTTTATACGTTCTATTTATGGCATTAATGAGTCATATCACTTTGAGGGGGCGGTAGTCCGAACATCCTCAAATTAAATTATCGGATTTAAATATTATGGAAAACATAATGGTATGTTGTAAATAAATATTAAAGAAGAATATAGAAAATTGAAATATTATATATTTCATATATAAATATAGCGTTGTCATAATGGCTACCATGAGAGGTGGTAGGGGAAAATTTAACAATCAACGTTTCGAGTGGTAGTAGTTTGTCGTACAAAGAAACAATATGTTCCTATCCATTAAATGGTGGTGTGTCTAATTGTAGCTATGATAATTCTCATAAAAACAACCTAGTATATTGATGATGATATTATTTTTATGTCATGAATTGATAATAAGATCATAGGGAGTTTATAAGTAAAATAAAGGAATTAAACTGGAGTGATGGTGTTTCCACTAAATTGGGTAACTACATTTCATTTGAGCCAAAAGGCTTTCCTGGGTTGACTTATGCCAAAAGAAGGGCTTATATGAGTATGGGATAGATTATGGGAGCTTATTTTAGTAGGTTTTGAATGATACAAGGGTCTTGAGAGGTTTTCCTTAGTGGGTAGAGGTGGTGGCCTTTTTTAAGTGGGAGGAGAGGCACTTTAGGAATGTATTGAAATATTAATTTATTATAAATTAAATTTATTTTAAAAAATAGTCCAAAAATAATTATATTTTATATAATTGAATTTTTGTTCGAATACCCAAATGAAAAAAATTAGATAGGTTTTGATTCTTTTTTTATCATTATATTTTCTATTTAAGCCTTATTTTACACCTTTTAATCTTATAGTGATATCATGTTATTTACACATTGTGGGTTAATGTAATTACCATATCATGTCAAACGACCCAAAAAAATAACTTATGACATAATTGTACTTATATTATCCATTGGGAAAAATATTATATTTTTAATAATTTAATATCATTTTATAAAATATTTTATATTTTAAGTTATGAATTATGTAAATTTTGGAACCTATTCTTACTTGAGTTTTGTAAAAATGCATAATAACATGATTGCATTAAAAAACAATGAATCTTTCCTATAATTTGATATTCACATATATTATTATTTAATAAAATCAGTTATCTCACAAAAATATTTATATTTATATTTATAATATTATTTATTTGAATTCATCATTAATTAAGAAATCACTACATTATCATTATGTCTTAATTAAATTAATTTATTTAATATCTAAAAATTATAAAAAAAAATATCATGATGTAGGAAATATTTTTATAATTATAATTAATATTTATATTCAAATAGATAAATCATATAACCCCATCTTAAAATTTTCTTATTAAAAGATACATGTTGATGTAATATTTCCCTTTTTAATAAAATAAAAATTATTAAATGTCATTTTCACACTCACGTGGCCCTATGGGGTCTTAAAATATACCCATGTATTCTAATGTACATAAATATCTCATAAAATATTATTATGATATTTTATAGTGAATTTTTATATTATTATAATATTATTTTGTCTCTTTGTTTACAAGATTTACCCTTTAACTATGATTAATAAAAATAATTTCTGATGTTACTATTCATAATGTCAAAAAATAAAAGGCCCATATCTAAAAAATGTAGACCTTATGATTAAATATATGAAATACATTTTTCCAAATTCAAAATACGTAATTTTCAGAAATTAAATTAAATTTAATACTCATTGTCAAAATTAAAATGCGTGTTTTTAAGTAGTAAACACTATCAAAATATTGACAAGTGTTTATGTTCAATTTAAAATTAAAATTACATCCAATTAAAAAAAAAATTTAAACGGTAAAATTATATTCTATTTATATTTTCAAACCATTAAACAATATTATTAAACCATAAAATTATCTTAATTGAAAAATTTGTTCTCAATTAAAATTTATCAAATTTTTACAATTCATTAAAATGTGATGGTTATCAGAAAAATATCAAAAAACAATCCAATTTGAATTTTTATTTCATTATTCTATATAAAAAGTATAATTTTTCAAATAGAATATATAAAGGTGTTGAAAACTATATTTCAAAGGGTTCTCTAACAAAAGGTGTTGAATGTACTTTTTTAGAAAAATACTTCTTTTTTTCTAAAAATTTTAATTTTTTATTATTTCATACCTAGAAAACATATAAGGTGAATTTAAAACGTTAATTGAATATATAAAATATATTATTCATTTACTAAATATATATAAAGCGTGATATGATTTTATAAACACAATAATTCTCTTTTTAAATAGGTTTTCATAAAAATACATCCTTTATATACAATTGCCTTTTATTTCCACTTATAATAAATT
Source organism: Viscum album (assembly GCA_963277665.1). Taxonomy (NCBI): domain Eukaryota; kingdom Viridiplantae; phylum Streptophyta; class Magnoliopsida; order Santalales; family Viscaceae; genus Viscum; species Viscum album. The sequence goes on along the minus strand of OY728126.1, from coordinate 1,806,822,588 downwards.
TAGTTACCAATGAATCATTATTTAAATATTTGTAAAACATAATTTTTATAATTAATTTGATAAAATTAATTCCGGCCATTTAAAGGACTAGGTTATAATGGTATCATTTAAATAATAACATTTATTTTTATGTTTATGCTCGATGTATCGTATCATGTATTCTATTAAACATCATCATTTTTATTAAAACCCATGTTTTTACATTTAAAATAATAAATGAATCATATACAAACTCAGATAAGGTTTTATTTAAAAATTTCATCTTTATTTGGGATTTCTTATATTTATGTTTTTTGTTGGGGGAATTATATGATATATTATATTAAACCCCATATATTTCCTTTTTCCTTGGATTATATATATAAATTAAATGTTTACATTTCATTTTAATATCTATATGTGATAAAAATCCCAAATGAATGTTTTTAATAAAAATTGATATTATTTTCAATTCTATCAGAAATATTTTTCATCCATGTCCTCATATTCAGGAAAATAGTTTCATAGATGTTTTAAACATTTTAAAACGATTCATTAAAGTATATTTTAAACTTATTTCTGATTTAAAAAAGTTGTTTAAAAATAATCATCATATTATTTTATTGATGATAATATATTTACTGAAGGTGGAAATAAAATACTAATTTTAACATATAGTGAAAATTTATATTTTCCAGCTATCATGAGAACTCTTTGCATTGATGATTACATTATATGATGGTAGGGTTTATTCAACAGACATAGTTTTTTCAAAATATTTTATAAATATTTGCGTGTTTAAAAAATTGATATAAAATTTAAATTTTTATCTTTCTCAAGAAAATATCCATTGTTTTTTTAATTATATTCATCGATGTAAAATTTATTTAAGGAATCTTATGGTTTATTATGGATATAAAATAAGGACTTCATCCTCTATATTATTCTAAATAGATTTAGATCATTTTTACATGGAAAATTATTGATACTCTAGTTTTTGGATTTTACAATATGGATAGTTAACAGTTATTATATAATTTTGATTACGTTATATTTTTTATTCATATAATAAAGGTATTTGGACTTATTATGTGATTGGTGGGGCCAAAAATTATATACACACACAATTCATTATTAGATATAAAATGTTAAAAATAGTTTTACTATTTTTCATACTCCATTCGTATATATGTATTATTTCTTATGAGAAGACCATGATGGTCAATTAAAGATATCTGTAATTACGCATTACATAATTTTCAAATAAATAATCAATTTCCATGTTAATATTCATATTGGTATGTTATCCATGTGTATGTTTTAAAAAAATTTGATATTTAATATGATATTATTTGATAATTATGCATTCCTTCCATATTATTCACACCTCATATATTCTATGATAGCATCAATTATATTCAATCTTTAATTGAGCGTCACAGATCACACTTTTATTTTTCTTCGTTTCACAAAGCTTCCATGAAGATTAAATAATTTATATGTAATGATGTGAAAGATAAAACAATTATGCTCTTGATGAAATTACATTTTAAAATATTAATCTTTAAAATTAATATAATATTAAATAATATATCAATTTGTTCAATAATACTAAACTATTTGATACATAGACTTGTGACCCATTGTATTTTTTTAATGTGGTAAAATATTCTCTAGATTTATGGTATAGTATTCAAGGTGTTACAAGTATGGTCTTCATGTAAAAACCTAATATTTTATAATTTAAATTTTTATATAGTGTATTTTAAAATATTTATTATATGCTACACTGATAAAAATGAACCACGATATACTATGAAAATTTTAATATTTTAATATTTTATTCAGACCAATACATTAGTTTTAATATTATGAATATGAATAACCATCTTATGAAATATATCTTTTACTATAATAAAATTAATAATTTATCATAAAATGATTATTAATTGGTTGGGAAATAAAATAAAATATATTTCAAGTAAAAGAAATGTTTTTAAAAAACAATACTTTTTAAATGTATATTTATCCAAAAATATTACATCAATGACTATTTATATTTTATTTGAATGGAATAATTATATTATATTTGGACTAAAATTAATTAAAATCAATATCCTTATTTTTATTAAGAAATGAACGATAATAATGTCATTTTATATTTCAAAAACACATTTTATTTAAATATTGTTTTTATTACAATTTGTGAAAGAATATATTATTTAATTTATTCTACTTTTAGAAATCTTATTTGAAAAATGGACATAATTTTATAAAATTTAATTTTATAATAAAAATATGATTTATTTTTTCATGTTTTTTAAATGGATATTTCTTATGTGAATAGTGAAAATGATGAATTTATTGAAAGGGTCCTTTACTTTATTTTAAAATTGTAATTTATAAGACTCATTGTTTTGGGCACATTTTTACAATAAAATAATATCCATTTGGTTTTTCATAATCAAACTAATTCAATATGAATTAAAATTTCATTTTATTATCGTATAATCTCATTTTGATTCATAAGTGGATTGTGTTTGAAAAAGTAATTTTTTTTAATTTAAAATCTTTTTTAAAATATTAATTATTAAAAAATTTGAAATTTTATTTTGGAAAATAATTTCCATATTTTGATTTCATAGCTTAAAATTTTTAATGAGTTCAATTACTTTTTTTCATTATGATTTATTACCCTGGTCAAAATTTGTCATTCTGAAAATAATAAATTTGGTTAATCAACATAAACTCATAGTGGTAAGGACAAAAATATTATATTAATTATAATTATATAATTATAATTAGAACATTATTCATTTTTTTTTAAATTTTATTGTTTTATAGCCGCATTCCCATTGTAAAGGATTTATAAAATTTAAAAGTATATGAAAAATACAAGTGTGCCACTCCCCTCACCTTTATAGTGGTGCATTTGATATTACCTAAACTACACCTTCTAATAACTCCTTATCATCCCATAAATATCCAAAAATCACTATAATAACCCTCTACACCTCTTAGAGTTATTGTTCCTCTTAAAATACTTATCATTGAAGGTTGATGATAAAATCCAGAGAGAGATATTTGAGCGGATGGTAAATGTCTAAACCCATATATTTAAATTTTAGTTATTATTTTATGTCCTTAAAATATTATTCACAAATATAAAATAATAATATCAATATATGAAATTTATAGAAATTTCATTTCGATTATGGAAAACTGTTTTCTGCTCATTTTTAATCTTATGAGAAATAAAAACATCACTCAATTATATGTTTGGAATACCAACTCATTGAAGCAATGCCTTTTATTTTTCATCACTATATCATAGAGCTAGTATAAATGAAAAAAATATTTTTTTTATATATGAAATTATTATTATCTTAAAAAATTAATATATTTTTTACTTTACAACAATATTTGTTCGTTGGAAATTGATTATGCTACTCATGCATAAATTTGAAGTAACACCTCCATGATGAAACATGATTAATTACTAATTTACACCATATAAATATGGTCATAATTAAATAAATAATTAATAAATATTATATTAATATTATATTTTCTATATTGGATTATTACAATTTTTGATAATTTATTCTTTTTCAGCAGTTATAAATATGAAGATGTCTTTTATGAGTTTGTATTCACCACCATAACCACAAAATTAACTTTGTATATTGTCATGATCTATATACACAATAGCTTTAAATGTTAAAATGTTATATAAATATTTTAAAAATAAAAACATTAATATTATATATATAATGGTATTGTAGCCTATCTGGCCACTATCATCATACATATGTTGGTTTTGAGGTTATAATATGAATGTCCTGAGAACCTCAAACATGAAATCAAACCTTTATTAAATTAATAAAACATTTTAATAAATAGAATAAAAGGAAAAATAATAATTAAATTAACATTATAAAATTTTATTAATTATTTTTGAACTCAATAAATTTTTTTATAAATTAGTTAGACAGCGTTTGGTAATATATGATACTTAAGGTATTGGGATTTTTCATCTAAATTTCCTTCTATGGAGGCTTATTCTATTTTCCCCACATGGATTATTTTATGTTGGGTATGAACTATCTATTGTATGAATTTTATCATAAATTTTTTGATGAAGAAAATGATTAAAATTTTATTTCATGTTCTCTTATTTAATGTTCATTTTCTAATTTTTTTTATAATATTCATTGGTTTATTTCATTAAAATGTTGTTCTAATGTATTCCATTCAAATAATTCTCATATAAATTATTGATATATTTAATATTTATAAAATATTATATTTTTTGGAATTTTAATTTTATTAATTTTCATTTTGACATCATTTTACACTCTATAAAAGTGACAAAATAGAAACCTTATATCAATTTTTAATGTGTTTACTCAATATATTTTTCTAAAAGTGAAAAAATAATATTTTTTTATATATGGATTGATCTATTTTCCCAAATAAATTATTATTATTCAATATTAAGACTCATTTTTATATTCCTAAGATTATTTTCAATTAATTTTTTTTTATGAATATAAAAAAAATCATTAAAATAATTTTATAATGATATAGAAACATTTTTCCCCTTTATAATATAACTAAAACTGTTTTTATTATGGGTTAAAAGACTTATTCATATTTATTATGATGAAAATGTTCAGGATTATAATTTTGTTCATTATATTGTACTTTTCCATTATACATCATTAAATGTGAGCTCAATATAACTCATCACAATGGGTAAAATATTTATATTTAAATAATTATTTTGGTAATTATTCTTCTTTGATTGAAAATTGTTTGGGATAACTTTAATTATCACTCCTATATTATTAAATTTCATTTCATTATCTCAAAAATTGTTTACAGTTGGGGGACAAGGGAGATGAAGATACTTCTCCACAATACCTATTTTATACTACTTAATGGCTATTATTGGAATCTTTAGATTTCATAAGGAATAAATAGAGTGAAAAATTAAAATGTCAATCATATTTTTCAATGAAATTTATTCATGATAATTTCATGTTTTTTCATATTCCAAATTGTTTGTTTTAATGATTGTTTAGAAATATTTTATTTTATTAGGTGGATAGGTTTTATTTAACAAATCAATATTTTATTTCAGAAAATGTAAACGTTATCATTGGTTTTCTTGTTTTCCACTAGACTAATGGATCTTTAATTTTTATATATCCTTTAATATGATTTTTTCTTCTCATCTAATGTTTAAAAATAGATTTCATAGGGCCTAGAAATTTTTAAATTATGTCATGGAATACATGAAATTTGTCTTTGAATTATGAAACTATGTTATAAATGAAACAACATTGTAAAACCAAGAATCCAATTTTATACTAAAAATTTCAATGCATGTCATACTTCTATATGAAATGTAATGGTTTTTCATAATTCAATAAAACTATAAACCTAAAAGTTCATTAGAATGTATCAAAGATAGTCACATATTATAAATCATGTAATGATGGGTTGTTTATCTTACAGAGATCTGTAATTGGTATTAAGGAAAAGGTTTTGAAAACAATTATGGTTATGATATTGTTCTGGGGGGAAATATTTTGGATAATTCAATTATTTTAGATATCTTAGTTTCTATCCTCATTGTAATATGGATAATTATGTTTTTATTTAAAATAATCACCCTTTCAATTTTCTTAATAAATAGATGGAACCAAAAAAGTCATGTTCGAAATTGTAGTGAAGGACAATATAGTGGTTTTCAGATTATGTAAACATACGTGAAAAGATCTAAAGTGGGAAATATTATTATTTTTTAGAAGAATATATCTCAATATATTATTACTAACCTTAAATTGGGTGATTTTATTAAAATAAATAGTTTGAAAATTATTTTTTAATGATGTTCATGAGGTAATGACCATAGTAAAAAAAATATTTGTGTTCTTACATGTGTAGTGCTAAGCCCAGACCACTTATGTCGATAATGAACAGATCAGACGATGTTGTTGTTGATGCCTAAAATGGATCACCAGTGGGGTGTATCAGGTAAAGACTAGAAATGGAGGATTTGAGGCTCTGATTTTAGGAGTAAGTTACTGGATGTGTCGAGGGATCTGGGACCCTGGGCCGTCCCCAACTCATTCATCTGGTGATTGGAGTCTCGTCTCAATGGAGAGGATGGAAGAGCAGGATGGGCGATCAGGCTTCTTCTGTAGGGATGGAAATTGGAGTGATCAATATGGGTATGGTGGTGGTTGATGTCATAGGGTCACAGGATGTAGGACTCAAGGGATAGAGACCGGCGAACTGGGGTGGTTTTTGGCGATGGCTTCAGGATTGATGAGGGCAACAACACTATTAATGTTTCCCAATGATGTGATGACATGGACTTTTTTGGCGTCGCGTGCGTGTCTAGGATATGAGCCTTAATCTAGGTGGGTAGTGGATACAGGTTGGAGTGATGGAGATAGTCGCGTTATGCATGCGGGTCTAGATAGGATGAGATTGACCTCAAGATTCCAAACTGGAAATGCGAGGGTGACCTCGGTTCATGGACTGCAGAGACTTTGGGTTGCGTGTTTGCTGGGGATTGTGACGAGGTTATTGCAGACAACCAATTGGGGTGCGAAAACATTGGGTCGCAGAGTGGAATATGCTGGATTGTATTTTTTTGGGATGCAGTGTGGATCATGGATCTGATAATCACAAAATTAGGATGACCTTGGTTTCTTGGATGGTTTGATAACACCAATTGGGAATCTCATAGGCCATATGTTGTAATATTTGTTATATATTGTTATTGGTCATTTGCTCTGATTGTCTTATGGGTGGTGTTCACCTTCCATCTTTTGTTTGGTGGCAACTATGCCACATTTATTTTTCATTGTCTGTTTCACTTTTCAAAAAAAATTGGATCGGTATGCTCGGAGACTTAATTACTTGGTATATTCTATCCAACGTTTTTATATATATTAATCATATAACATGATTAATATTTTAGGAACAACGTAATAATGTAAAAGATGGATATGGATAGACAATGGATTATTAATAATATTGAATGATTATTGTGACTAAAAATAAGGTTTCATGAGTTATAATGTAGGGGTATATTATATATGAGTTCATTAAATTAAAAAAGATTAGAATTTTAAATACAATGGTTCCCCTTTTTATTATTAATGATATGGGAATAAATTGGGAGAAATTTATTTAATTTTAATTTTTTGGGGTATATGTAACCCTTTTGTTTAATATCAGTTTTAATGAAAAATTTATTTAAAAAATATTGATTTAACATTTTTGTACATAAGATTAAAGGTATTAATAAAATTTAGTGTAAATATGATCTTCAATGTTGATTTAATTTTATTTAATATGTATAAAAGGAATAAAATATTTTTTAAAATGTTTTTTATCATATCAAAATTATTTTAATTTAAAAAATGATATGATAACTACGTGAATATTGTTATTTTGAGTAAATTCACTATATATATAACAATGTAGGATTATGGTAAGTGGAAATATTTATATATAATGTGGTATTTTATTTTTTTTAATAAATCGTGAATTATATTTAGGAAGCATATATGACTTCATTATGGATATATGGTGATTCACTATAATTTTATAAAATAATAGTATATTTTTTATATTATATTATTGAGGCATATATATTTTTTATTTGTAAATTTATACGTGATTAATGATATTGGGGGATAATTGATATGTTTATCATTGAAAAATGATGGTTCAACAATTTTTTAATGTTGTATTTTGGACTTGGTCAGTGTTATTTTAAAGACTTCATAGGTTAGTTTTTTATAGAATGATTTAATCTCGAATTTGGGTTTTATTATTGGGATTTTGGAGAATTATTTAATATGATTTCACATGAAGAATTATTCATATATTATATTATATAATATTTTTATAACCACTTTTTATTATGCTAATAGATATAAATTGGATAAATAATGTTTCATCCATATATGTAACATGTGATCCCTAGATGGTTAATTTTAATAATTCAGGAATCAAAAAATCATCTAGTGAATTCATTTCATTGATTAATGAATAAGATAGATTTGGTAATTAATTTATTCAAACCAAAGGGTGAATGTGAATTTATGAAATGGAATGAACCAATATAAGTATATTTTATCATTTTGGCCACCCATAAAGAAACTGAACACATCAAATCTCTGAAAAAGATTTTGAAATAAAATGATATTATTTGAAATTAATTTTTTTTTAAAAAATATCTTATTTATCCCTTAGTGATTTATGTTTTTTAGTAATTAAAATTTTAATTATTATGTTCTCTATAATTATTTATTTTCCATGGTTTCCATTTTATCCCTCATGAAATCAAATTTATTTCTAGAAAATGTTTATCAATTATTGGAACCTGCTTATGTTTTATTCCTTTTGGCCATCATATTTCCATTATAATAATTTTAAAATTATGTTTTATTATAACTTTTTTATATTTGGGTTCTCAATAATTGTATTTTCAAATTTTAAAATATGTTTCCTTTCTTGATTTCATGTTTTATCTTTCATGTCATTGAATTGATTATGAAATTATTTAAACCCCTTATTTAGGGTAAGAGTAAAAATTATGGCAACCCAATTTATTTGAGGTTATAATATAACAATATGTGATTTTAAAAATTATTATATTTTAAAATTTTATTTATCTGTATTTTATATATGCAATAACAATCTTAAACAATCAAAAATATACTATAGAATCATTGTTTTATATTTATGGCAGTTCAGACATAGAATTTTTTTATTGAATTTGAATTTGAATATGAATATTATTTAAATATTTTTACCTTAATAAAATTAATAATCATTTTTAAATTTAATATAAATTGGTTGGAAAAAATGATACAATATTTTGAATGTAAAAGTGATATTTTTTATATAATATTTGTTATGTGGGAAATATATTTTTATCCTAGTATATTAAGGTAATCTCCATTTATAAATGATTCTAATGAAATTTTGTTATATATCCTATAAAAAATATATTTTTTTAGTTATGGTAATTAGGAAATAATTTAGAAAAAATTCATTTTATGCTTCAAAAATACAGTTTCTTGAAAAACAATATTTATTTTATATTCTGACTTTATATTATATTTAAATTTTTCCACATTGACAAATTTTATTTAAAATAATATAATTATTTTAAATTATAATTTCATAATAATCCTTGGATTAAATTATGTAAATTTTCATAAAGGGATGATATTTGATTAAAAAGTAAAAAATGTCATTTTTTGCAAAACTATCGTCTATTTTAATTAAAACAAGTAATTTGAAAATATCAATTACTTTTTATTTTTTATTATGTAACAAAGTATATATTTTATTAATAATTATTTTAATAAATAATTAAAAATCTATTTTTTATTCTATAATTAATATGTTCATTTTTATACTTAGAAAATATTTCTATAAATCATTTTCATTGAATTTTGCGTACTTATGTTAAAATTAAATTAAAAAACATATATAATTTAATTCATAAAAATTATAAATTTATTGTGAAGAATTTTTTAAAAATTTATTAACGAGTTAAATTTAACTTATAATAATTTGTTATAGTAACCACGGTAAAAATTCATTACCATAGTAAAGGATAAATTTGGTTAATTTATTTAAAATCTAATGTGCTAGTCCCCTCACTTATAAAAGGGATCTATCTATCCTCTTTTCCTCTTACATTTCATGAACTCTAATTATGCCAATTCATACTAAAACCACTACCCAAAATCCTTCCCAAAATCCTATAGATCGTGAGATTTTAAATATACAAAACATATAAGGCTAAAGGGGTTAAACCGAAGAAGATATATAATGGGAATTTATATGTCCAAACTAACCTATTTCATGTTTATATCTTCATATAACACTATTGAATATTCTTCAACCATAATAATTTAAAAAAATATGTATATTAAATATAATTAAAATTTGATTATGGTCATGTTAATATATTTTTTCATCTACTTTTCCTAATTTTTATTAATGAAACAATAACTTATGTTTACGTGTGGACTACAACCACAACAATGAGATGTGTTTTTTTTCTAAAAAATCATATGTTTGGCTAAAATAATGGTACATATGAATATATATGTAATTGATGTCATAAATATAATTCTATAAAATTAATATATTTCTTACTTACATAGAATTTTAATCATTTGTAAATTGATAAATTCCCTTGTTCATATGTGTGAATTACAACTACCATGAAGCAATGTGATCCATTTTTTATTTTCACCATATAAATTTGGTCATAAATAGGGAAATAATTTTTAAATGTTACATGAATAAAATATTGGTGATTATTTAAATATAAAATATTTTGTTTTCTTATTTCTTTTCCAAACATTCCAAAAATTATGATATTATTCACGTGTGTGTATAAACAATTATCTCCATAAAATGATGTCATTCTTTTTTCATGACCAACTTATTTGGTGTGTTCTCAATTTGTATCTAAATTAATAACATAATGAACATAAAATTTTTAGGAATCTAGATATAATTATCCCATAACCCCTTTGACCACTATTAAAAAAATCAATTTGGTATTGTGGTTATAAATTTAACGAACCTAAAACATCTAACTTCAACATAACCATATTGGTATAAAAATAAAACATGGTAATAAAAGAAATAAAATAAATTATAATATTTAGGAAATAAACATTAAAAAATTAGACAGAAATTATTTATCTATTTTTTAAAGAGTTAAAGAACAAACAATGCTAGAAATTCTCTATGGTAATGAAATTACTCATCCAAATTTACATTCATTAATACTTAGGAAATATTCACCAAAAACAATTTGTGAACCCAATGAACTAATTTTTGGTTTAATAATATAATTCATAAAATGAAAATAGTGTTGGTCAAAAATAAATTCTTTGTTCTCTTCTATGATATTATATTTTTTTGAAATGTTACAAAAGTCACAATGGTTTTTTATTAAATCATTGTTTAAATGTCGTAATTTCCAATATTTCACTTTCATATTCATTATCTTATAAATTATTCAAAATATATTTTATTTATAATTAAAATATTTTTAAATGAAATTTTATAATAAATTGGAGATTTATTTAAACAATATCTAATATAAATATATTTATCATTTAATTTATGGGTTAATTTTAACTTTTTTTATAAAATTAGAAATGGAATGCTTTTATAATTTCTACTACATTACCTTTTTCTCATTCCATCTTATCAATTATTCATTATCTAGATTAGTTTATATAGTTTCATGGTTATTTTAAATGTAATGGATTTTATAAATATAATTCATATTTTAGTTTTAAAATTCTTTTATACCAAAATAGATAATTGTTACCATCATAATGATATAATATAGAGTGTTTATTTTATTAATTCAATTTTATTTTTTTGGTTTTATGATGAAAATGTTCTTGATTTTAGTTTTTTCCTTGTTATGATACTCTATAATTTTATATGATAGTGTGTGAGCCTAGTATTTCTCTAGATAATTTGTAAGCATGATATAGTCCTCCAATGCATTAAGTAATTATTTGTCTTGAAAGAAGGAAAATGAGAGATATATCTTGGGTGATTTCCCTTATAGAATATTTTGGGACTCAAAAAAATTACATTTGTTAAACATGAGATAAGATTTTATATGAATATGATTATCCAATAACCATATTTTTTTATTAAAAATGTTTTTTACTACAATATTTTGATTCCAAGTGGAAATAATATTTTATGAAATTATTAATGTGAGTGGTATGTGTTTCTATAAAATATTTAGATTATTTTGTCATTATATTCCCTTTACTATTAATGGTATTCAAAAATTTTGTTTAATTAATAATATATTTTATAATATGAACATTTTTTCTTATGTTCTTAAATTTTTATTGTAAAAACAAAAAAAAATATCATTAGTTTTCATATTTTCCATTGCAATAGTGGATTCCTTTGTCTGTAATATATTTTAAAATGATTTTTTTCTCATCCAATGTTTTCAAATGTTTTTCATTGGAAATAAATATGATTAGAAACTATTATGGCTTCCATATATGAATAAATAATATTCTCCATGATTAAATAAGGTGTGAGTGTAATGGGACAAGATTTTAATTTAGAACATCAAATATTTTTGGAAAATGTGGACACTGAGTGGCAATATTATCTATGTAATGTGATGGTTTTTCTTAATTTAACAATATTATAAATCAAAATAATTACAGGAAACTAATAAATACAATCCATAATTATGAAACCTACAAATATGAGTTATTTATGATATAATGTGTTGTTCATCACCTTTTCCTTCAGTATTGAATCATCTGAATCTTTTTTAATCATGATCACATGTGTGTTATACATTTATATTTCAATAGCTTTTCTTATTGAGTAAGATATGACATAAATTGGAAATAACTATAGACTACCTTCTTACACCTTAGATGCACCACATTATAAAATTTGACTTTTCCCTTCATTGGCAGCTTCTCTACATCATCATTTAGGATGTGCACAACCATGTATTTCTACATGTGAAAATCTTTGATTAAATTATTTTTTATTTTATAATTAATTCATCTAAAATTTTATTCTAAAAATTTATTTCCTTAACCAATGGTTTTTACTCTTAGTCCATAGTAGAGTAATATTTTTCTTATTGGTTAGAGATTATGGTCAGCCTATTTATTTGTAGTTTTAGATGTGTTGTTTTTTGATTTTCTCATAAATAATTGGTCATAATTATCAAATTTCTATGAAAATATGGGAGTTTTATTTTATAACAGGTAAAAGTTTTATTGTTTTTCATCTTAATTTGTTTCCTCTTTCATTCATTATCTTGGGTGATTTTTCTAGTTGGAACATACCAACTCATATCACTAATGTTTCAATATAATCAATAGAAGTCATATAAATTCATTAATTAATGAAATATGTTTCACAAAGAAATTTTTTATTATTATGTATAGAATTTTTTCTTTAATATTCAACTATTTTCCATAAAAAAATTAGTAATTATTTGTATATCATATATTTAATTATTATTCCAAGAAAAATGTACAAATATTTTATCCTCCCAAAACACCAGTAATACCCCTTAAATAAAATTTATTTTCTTATAGGAAAAATATTTTTATATTTTTATTCTTGATGTTTTTTATTTTTCACTAACATTTTATGGTCAGATTAGTGAGATTATAGTTCATTATTTACTCACATTCTTCCTTGATTTATTTATTTATTTCACAGTACTTTACATTTAATTATTTTTATTTTATTTTTTAATTTTATGGCATTTGTAGTTGAGGTAAAATTACTACATTCTAATATTTGAAGGTAGTGAATTATGATTTTACAAGATATATAGGTGAAGGCTTATTTATTTGTTCTAAAGATCATTTTTCCATAATTTTTTACCCTATTGATTGAATATTATTATTTTATTCTTGACTTTTTATATCTTTATTCATGTTTCTTTGGGTGGTTGAGATTAGATTCAATACATACTATTTTGTCTCATTCCCAAGATCAAACACCACATAATGATTTAATGTTTTAATCCTCATTTATCATCTACCTCTCTTCTTAGAAAATATTCAAAATACAAAAATTATCCCTATCAATTTTTCTTTATTACTCCAATATAATCCCCATATAATTTACTATCTTGAAATTCTCATATATTTGGGATTATTTGATGTCAATATAAGTTCTGTGAAGTCTATCATGTGTATGGAACCTCACATTAATAAAACATACCTCCCAATAATTTCTTTGATATTCTATACTTATCAAAGAATTTTTTCTCTAAAATTTTTAACATATTTATTCTTTTATTTATCCATTATTGAGAGGGTGTCAAATTTTCTAAATTTTTTGGCCTCAAAAGCTTCTATTCAATTAGCCACTTGGTCGAAATACGACTTCTCATATTTCAATCTCTTAATACAAAACATTATGTGCTCAAAAAATCTATAAATTTGATGAAACACAATGAAATTTGACTAATTTGTTTTTAAGGGGGGCCCTAAACATAATTTTGGGTCTTCAAATTATTAACCTTCACATTCTTCCTATTTTAGAACTTATTGGAAGGGACTAAAACATGAAGGAAAACTAGAATGTAATATATATTTTCCATGGTAGGATATTCTAGATTCATCTCAATTTTTTTAGTTTATGAAATAAAATATAAATAATAATTCCCTATAAAATATATCATATTGGAGGTAAATATCCCTATTATACAAGTTTATTGGAACGTTGGACCATTCTAGACAACAATGGGAGGGGATTAATCTAGTATTGATTAGTTTTTACCAAAAATAAATTATTCAGTTAAATTTTTAACCCCTGTGGAATTAAATTTCTATTGACATTTTCATTAATTGGACCATTGTCATATTTTAATAGGAAACATGCTTCAACATTTATCCTAGACAAGAATAGAAAAGTTTTGTGATATTATTACATTGTTTATACACATAATCAAACTTTTATTGATTTTTTTCATCATAATAATCATAATTTTTCAACAATAATATGATACTGTTTACAATGGATGGTGTTTCTAATACCCACACTAAGTATCATGGTGTTTGAAATGTCGAAATATCATAGGAATTATTTTCATAAAGTTATATTAGAGTTATCTATATAGCTTCTAAATGTTTTCACCATGTAGTATAGTGTTATCCTAATACATCTGGTATTTCATGTGTACTATAGATTCGAGTAATATATATATATATATATATATATATATATATGAATTCATTTGAGTTTCTTGGTAGAAGTCAATCGGTATCCCTACACATCATGATTATACATAGATATGATGAATATCCATTAACTCATAGTACTATCTTGAAATTCCATGAAATCCACCTCATATACTATATAAAACTCAATATCCACCACATCTCACCTTCACAATTCTTCTATTGACCAACTCCCATGGTTTCATCTATACACATCACCTACATCTCTCTCAAAATTATCTCATTTTAATAGAAAACAACCATTCTTCCCCTTCAATACATAATACAATGGATTCTTTTACATTGAGAGTTGGTTTTTAGATATCACACTGAAACTCATCCCCCAGAATTATAATAGTCATCGTATAAGTAATGAGGAGTACTTATTCATTTTTTATTTCTTAATAATAAATAATATAATGATACCTTGTCATTGTTTAATTATATTAGATTTCATCGATCAAAAAATTTCACAATTAATTGAAGTCCAAGAACCTTCTAACTATCAAATATAATGAAAATCAGGTAATTCATATTTTGGGTACTAATATAACTTAATGATAATATTTATTAACTCAAATGATATTCAAATAATAATATTTTATTAATTCCCCTCTATTTTGAAACTCAACAAAAATGATCATCACAAAAATATAGAGAATTTATTAAATGATCATCTCAAAATATATCCACAATAATTTCAAATTAAACAATCCTACATAATTAGTAGTTTCCAGGAAATTGTTATTTGGATATAACTCGTCTTTCTTTTTTATATTCTATAAATATATATATATTCTCATTTCCTATTTTATGTCAATATCCCCAGTCTTCCAACTTAGTTTCTCAAGAAAACTCTTTAATCCTTAGATCCAAATGAAACTATATTGGATGAACATGAACTCAAGGTCTGATCATTCCTAATTTGATTTATTCTTGAAACCAAGATATATCCATTTTTCTGAATCAATAAAAATATTTAGTGGAACCACTCATTTTATCATTTTTTAAAATAGTATGGATCATTTATTATACCGAAATAATGATTTCATTAACTCTAAAGTTCAACGTCAGTATATTTATATATTAATTTTTTCACAATGTAAAACATTTTGAAATACTATTTTTCTTTTTTCATTGATATTAAATTTACCATGCATGAGGATTAAATTCTCTTTCTTCACAGTAGTAGGATCACACTCCATTCATGGAATATAGTAATGTTTTAATCCAATAACTATAACTTAATCATAACCTAAAAGGATTTCATTTATCAGAATAGTAATTAAAAATTTGGATTTTCTATTTTGTAGTACATTTGAGAAATTTCACTATATAAATCCCAGTATAAATTTCACAAAGATATTGATCAATCACATGGGAATAAGCTTATGTTGTTCTTGATTTCCAATAAAAAAATTAATTTAACTATTTTGGATTATGTTTGGAATTATATGATTATGTGGAACTATATTCAGGTATAAATATCTAAATATAGATATACATAATTATTTGGATTCAAAAAGTTTTATTAATTACATTAAAAACATAAGATATATAATTTAACTACATATCTATATTTGGATATGTAAAACTATATTTTCATAGGAAGTTCCATAAAATTGGATAAGTGACCGAATTCAGTTGGTCGATCATTGGACCCCATTTTTGAATTCATTTATATGATTCTTAATATATCAAAATCATTTCATAGTTTGGAATTTGGATAAATTGATTCAGCTATACTAAAATTCACTCATGATATAACGTTGATTTTCTATACTTACATATTTTTAATCTAGTTCTCCCCTACCTTGACTCCAACTGATCTAATCAATTAAAAAATTCATTTAATATATCTCTCAAAATATATGAATATTTATAATCATTTCCAAATGATTCCCAAATATACTACAATAGGTGAATGCTCTTATCATTAAGCTCTTCAATATTTACTAATGAAAATCCCCTTGCAAATTAGATAATTCATCATCCATTTGATTTCTTTTATAAATTTTAGGACTTTTTTTGAATATATTCACATAGATGGACTCTGCATAGCTCTAGAAAGTCAATATCTTGTCCAACAAGTATTTTACACATATAATAATTATTAATTCAATATATTAAATTTACCAAAAAATATGGGGAGCCTATTTTTGTGTATAATGTGGATACACCCTAGTCCTTTATAGGAGACATTATATTTTCTTTATCATATATAAAAACATATATTTCAATAAAAATAATCAAACACTACCTTTGGTAACTTTATTAATCCGTCCCAATGAACTCCTAAAGAAAAATGTTTTGGATAAATAGTTTCCTTGTCTTACCAAGGATAGTAAGGATGATATATCTGAAGAAGATATTTTTAGAGTTTAATATAGATACCTTATATTAATCCATTATTTAATGATAGTTAGAATTTATAGGATTGAATTTATTTTATGGGGAACAATACAACACATTGAGATTGTATAAAATATATTTTTACATCTTAAAAATATGGTTGGTCTCCTACACTATGAAAAAACTCAATGAAAATAAGAAAAAACATATTAGATGAACAATATAATTATAAATTAATTAAAATTAAACATTTCATTAATAAATTTTAATCATTAACAAAATTTTAAAAAAAAATTTAAGAACACATAATGTTTTATATGTTAATTTTTCAATAAAATTTTTTTTCAGTTATATATTGCATTTTCAGTTAAAATATAAATTTTATAATTTTATAATTTTAATTTCTCCAAATGAACACCATTTTGGAATTTATCAGCCCATAAATATCATAGGTATAATTTCGGTAGTTTTTTTATATTTATTTATTTTTATGTGTATTTGAAAAAAATAATTGTTTCCTAAAAATATATAATTAAAGAGATTGTAAAAAATAAATTATAAATTAAAAAAATATTAATTATAAATATATTTATAATTTTAATTAATAATTTAAAAATACTATGTTGATCATGTAAAACTCATGCTTCATGTTTGTAAATGTTAATTAATCATTTACTCTAATAAATATTTTTATTTTCTTATATGATGAATTATTTTTCATCACATAGAGAAGAAAAAATCTATTTAAATTAATATCATATTTTATTTCAACATCTACATATTATTTAATATGTGTATCTTTATATTTATTGATACTAATATGATTACAAAAATTACTATTAATTTCCATGATTGCATTGACCGAGTTATTTTGAAATTATTATTTTCCTAATATTGTGTAATTTTTATATAAAAAAATAATATGATATATTTACATAATGGTCTTAATATAATTTTTGAAAATATTTAAAAAAATAATTATAACTCATTTAATTGGTATCAAATGTTACATAATATTAACAAAACATAATGAGGAAAACAACATTTCATTCTATAAAAGTGTTTATATATATATAATTACTTTATAATAATGTTGATTTCGTATAATACAAACATTTGTTTATGTATAAAGATTTTATTTAGTTTCATAAAATATTTTTTATTGGTTTTATAATATATGTTTATTAATATATAGATTACTTTGGTAAATACTAATTTTTTAGATAAATCAAAAATTAAAAAATGTTAAATTCAAGTGGTAAAATGAATTAAAGATGTTCAAAACATGTGTGAAAAATAGTGGTAAAGGATTTTTTTAACATTTATCAATCCATACTATATTATTTATCGCTTTTTACACTGAAAACCAGTGAATAATATTATTACCTCACCAAACAATAATGGTTATTTGTGGAACTGTCATTTTCATTACTTAAAAAAGGGGGATCACCTCTGCCACTTCATATAACACTTATCCCTTAAAATATCATCAAAAAACACAACCATATTTCTAATACTATAATTTTATATAGTGTTATTAATTATATTTCCACCAATTCAAAATCTTTTGGCCTTTATTACTTAGGATATTTCCACGAGAAATATATTGTTATCAATGTGTGTATGTTATACTACTTTGTTTTGTCAACATATTCTTCATCTTCTAAACATATTTTAACCAAAATAATACAATAAAACTATTATTATTAATATTTGTTAATGTTATTATATTTTTGTTTAATCCATTAATCCTTATATTACATATTATATGAACAAAAAAATAAATATCAACGTTTTGTACAAATAAACTATGGCCACTAGGAGGTATTATAGTTAATTTTTCATCACCACCAATCATATTTGGTAATAAGGATATATTTGAGGATATAAATGTTTAATATTTAAAAATTATCACCATAAAATATTTATTTTTTATATAACTCCATTATCTTATTTTATGATGGGATTATTAATCACTTTATGTGTGGACTACTACCTCCAAAACTATTGAAATACAATTTTTATCACCACTATATAAAGATGGTTTTTGGAATAAATTTAATGATGTTATTTTTTTTTGAAATTTTTAACCTTTTGTTAAAATTATATTAAAAATATTTTAGATTTTTTACTTACTAATTAAATAACAATTACACACACCATTTTTGGTTGATTTTATAACCCAATTGAACGATATTATATTATTTTTTACATTAATGATTAATGAATAATAGATATCCAAAAGGTCAAGTAATATTAATTTAAATAATATTCTCTAAACATCTTGGAAAGGGGTTCTTTATGTTTAATATATTTATTTACATTTCATCATTCAATCGTTTTACACATCGAAACTACTTTATCCCAGTTTCCATCTTCAGAAACCATATCGTTATCATTAAACTAATGAAAATATGATAATATAAATCCTTGAAACACCATTATTCTATTATCATTAATAGTATTTGAGTTATACCATTTTTAATAATTATGGATTAAGAACTCTATTGCAATTATTTTATAAAAAGTGAAATTATATTATGAAATATCTGGTGATGAAAATAACTATAATCTATAAATATATTTTTAATAAAATTTTTGTAAAGGAAATGTATAATGGGAAATATATATGAATATGGTTTTGGAATAATTTATTATAATAGTTATGTTTATTATACACGTTTTTAGAATGTGTTTGTTCATCGGGGAATATATGGAAATGTGTTTTTCACCTTATATTAAAATATAGAGACATATTTATTATTATTCACCATAACATCTTTGAAATGCTTTGATTAATACGTAATTAATTTATTTTTTTCATATTAATGAATTTCATGGGGATTTATGCTACATGTCATGTCCATTCATTAAATTAAATTTGATTGAAAATAATCCAAATTTGTAAGGGTTTTTCGTTAAATCATTCCTTTTATTTTGTTATAATGATTCTTCTTGAAATTATTTCATTTATTATTTTTTATAACTCATTATGATTTTAGTTTATATAAATTTTTTTTCTCTCTTTAGATATTTAATTTTTATTATAAAGAAATTACATTTTTTAATTTATTCCTCAACTTATATAATTATTAAGAATTATTATCATTCTCTTTAATGATGGTGTCCCCTCCTTACTGATATTTTCCTATGCAGATAATGTTCTAATTTATTTTTATAAATCCTATTATGTGTAAACTCTTGTAAACATTACATTTCCATTTTCCTCTTTTCAAAATGATTTTTTATCTCTTCTAGTATTGTGGGGTAAAAAATGTATTTTATCATATTAAAAATGTTTTCCCTTTCAAGAGAATTTGTTTTAACTTCAAAATAACAATTACTATAAAAATTTATATATATTGCATGGTTTAATGATGAATAATTTTTTAATGTAATGGTTTTTAAATGTTTTCAATTCCCCTATTAGAAAATAACATTGTAATGTGATCCATAAATTCATCTTTTAAGACTTGATTTTCTTTCTAAAAGCTATGTTATGGTTTATATTAAATTATGAGCTTTATTCTCTTGGAATAATGATTTAATTTTTTTGAAATAATTGATAAAATGATTTTAAATATTTATTATTTTGAAAGTAAAAAAGAAATATTATTACATTTACATGATTATAACCACTTATTTTTAAAAGTAATTCTTTTAATGAAAATTTATTTTAAAGGATTCTATTTTTTACCAAAGAATTTTGTAATTGTTTTTTGTATCTTCTCAATTAATTTTTAAAATAGATTATATTAAAAAAAATTTTTATTTCTAATTTCATTTTAAGGGGTTTTTTTCTAGAAAAAACATTCAATATTAATGTACATCATTTTAATGATATCATTTTAAAAGTGTTTTCAAGAAATTTTAATTTGGATGTTTGTTCTTGATTATTAATGTGGCATATTTGATAATTATTTCATGTCCATTTTTTTTTAACAAAAAATTATCTTACTCTAATGGAGTTATTTTTAATGAATAAGGTTCTAAATAAATTTTTGGAAAACTCATTTTGGGTGATACAATTTTTGGTATCTAATAATATGTATTTGATAAAATGGTACACGATTCCAATTAGATATTTTATAAAACCCTCTTCATTCCATTAATACTTTATTTTATAATATTTGATTAATTTTTTTTAGAAAAAATGTGTATAGATTATCATTATTAAATAGTTGGGGTTTAATATATCACAGATATTATTTGGTATTGATAAATACCTAAGACAATTGGAGTCTGATAAATCCTTAATATTGTTTTGTTCTGATAAATATTATCGATTATTTGAGTCTCTTAAGTTCCTCCTAGACATTGGGTAATGTTTTTTATATTTTGAGATAATAAATTATGGACATAATTCTATTTTTTCACAATATACAGGGTGAATATTATTAGATTTTCTCACCAACATAATGTGTGAACATACTTGGATTTGATCACAAATTCCATCATGTCCGTACAAGGATTTTTTGTCTAATTTATAGGTGATAATGAATGGGTTTTCTCATATATTATGGGATGTATAGAGTGGAGTTTATTGTTGTTTAATTATAATGAAATATTAACATGTATCATAAAATAAATAACTAAATTTTTATCCTAAAAAATTATATGCATTATATTCTTCATAATGTTTAATTATTGTTTGATGAAATGTTAAATTCATTGTAATGTAGAAAATTAAGGACAAGTTCGTATCATTTTATATCAAATCCATTGTAAAAATAATGTCTGTAGTAGTATAGTTTGGTTTGTGTCACTAAGTAACTTTAGTTATTCACATTCTATATAATATAATAACTGACAATATAATTGGTTTCAGTGATCAATAATGTTATAGGTGGATCTTAATATTATATCAGCGTGTGATAAATATCTTATTAAAATTAGGGGTAATTCATTTCTTATACTGTATTATTTTTATTTTATTTTCTATACATTATTTATTCAAACTTATAAAATAAATTATTAGAATATTTTTCATTGTTTTATTTGATTTGGTAGGGATTTTATAGTTTAGTCATTGTTTATAGGTTAGAAATGGTTCATCTTGAGGATTTAGGTTTGTGTGATCGTCTCTAACCTCATTCATTCTTGGTAATAGTTGAAATTTATTTTTATTTAGGGAATTAATGATATCAATTATTATATGATAACATAAATATATATTTATGATGATATTATTTTCCATGTGTAATTTCTATGAAATGAAATAATTAACAAAAAAATTACTATGGAAATTGGAAAAGGAGTATGAGATTGAAAGGTTTTTTTTAAAAATTTGATGGCATTTCTGAAAAGTAACTGAACAATTTAAATAGTTGAAAATAAATTTAATTGTAATTATTTGACGTTTATATAGAATAATAGATGAAATATGGATTGTAAATGTTATTCTTATTAATAATTAATTCTATATGAAATGTATAATGTAGTAAATAAAAAATGAAATATAATGTGGATGATAATTGATCAATGTGAAAATATAATTAGATGTGTCTTGGGAACCAATGTGGATAATGGGTGTTTATTGTGTGGTTATGGTTATGTTCGTTATTAAAATGATGGTTATTGCGGGTAGTGTTATTTTTGGGTGGTATAGATAATAAAATCAACAAATACAGTGTTATGTAAATAATCATTGATTGGGATTATACGTAATTGTATATATATATATATAGTTTGGTTATTTTTATTCACCACCACATTATTTTTTTATGATATTGATGATCATTTTAGTGTTTGGGTGTATTTCCCTCCGTCTAGGTAGGTGGTGGCTCAAATGATTAGAAACACCTCCTCCCCACTCTATATTGCAGGAATAGTTCGGGTCGTGATGGATTGTGATTATAGTGGTTATGATATGGGATAAAAATAATGGAATAAATTTATGTAGTAAAGGAAAATTTTCATGTCATAATTTATAACAACCCATGTGTTTATAAAATAATTTATTTTTTTCATTCTTAAATTAAATAGATAACATCATTGTAAATGTATAATGAAATAAGTAGTATTTAAAAAATTAGAGATTCAATAAAAATAAAATACTAACCTCACTTATTAATGATTAAATAATATTTATAAATCCTAGAAGTGAAAATATTATATATTGATATCATGGAATACGTAAATAAATATTTTGAAAATGAAAAATTAATTGTTGGTATTTTTGTGACACATAATGATTTTATAGTTTTATAATAAATATAATTATATAAAATAATATTTATCTTCATAAAATATATTCATAAAGTTATATTTTGATTTCTTATCATGATGAGATAATTCTATGAGACCTTAGCTAAATTTTCTATGTGTCATAAAATCAATTGTAATTTAAATAAAAGATATTTTTCCAATAAATTATGTATTTATTTAAAATTTATATTTTTTATTTTAAATAAATTATTCTCATAAAATGGAGATTAATTTATAATTCTATATGTAAAAAACTATTTAAAATTTTTTTTCCGAATTTCTTCAAATAGTTTAATTTTGTGAATAGTGAAAAACTGTAATTTAAGGTATGTAACAAATTCATTAATTATTGAGTCATAGATGATATATGGCCGTTGTAAGACAAAACATTCAAACACACATCCATTGTTTTATTATATTTAGTGTTTATTTTATAACTATTCATATTCATGATAAAAAATAATAATTAGAAGAACAAAATAATGAGAAAATTCCCCTCTCCCTCAGTATAAAAACCACTCCTCACCAACTTTTCTCCTCACACATATGAACAATTGTATGAGGTTTAATTTCAACCCAATTATGCTCATAATCTTCTTCCCCAAATCTGTTAACTTTTTACCTCACCGTAAAACTGAAACCATGTTCCATAAAGAGGTTCACGGGGAGAAGATGTTCCAGAGGTAAAATCCACTTTTTTTCTTTTAAATAATTTTCTAATTTTATTTATTTTTTTATTATCTCTTAACCTCACCTCATCCATTTGACATGACAACTCAATTATCATAAATATACTAGGATGTTATTTTTTTAATGTAATATGCATCATCAAACATCATTTATTCTTCTATTCTCGACTTTTTTTAAAAAGGAAAACATTTCTAGTGATGGGTCGATTCACTATTATCATGGGCAATGGGTTTTCATTTTTTTTACCAAATTAAAGGATGGTCATAAAACCATTATTATAGTTAATTACGATTTAATTAAACATATTATATTTTATGTAATGTTCTATTACCAGTAGATTGTCATTATATTAAAAAATATGATATAAGTTCAAATGGTCGTAAAAATTTCCAAAATAAGTTAAATCATTCTCATTGGTATTTTATCTAATGATTTATAGTCATATCAAAAAAACAGAATTATATATGATAAAATTTAAAATTATGTAATCTTATTAATACCATTTATGGACCAACCAAGGAAACCATGAAATAAACACACCTAAAATAATGAAAATAAAGAATATTAAAAATAAATGGTTTGAGAGATGTTATAAACAAATCATATAAGATATTATAAATATAAATATTGTATTTCAATAAGGTAATAAAACTCATTAAACATTTATACATGAGGTTTTATAAAATTTTAATGATGTCAAACCTATTTTAATGAACTTTTCTTTTAAAACCCATCTTTCATTTTATATTTTTAAAAAATTATAAAGGAATTTTTTTTATGATGAATGTATTCATGTATTGTGATTATTTTCTGGTTCTTGAGAATTTTTTTGATAATCTTTTGGGCATATATCTCCCCCTAATTAATTTATTATTTTTATATTGTAAGTTTACCATAATGGGAATTCCATTTGAAATTGTAATGGTTACACAATATGGTAGTTGTTAGTGTTACCTCATAAGGTAGCTGTGATTATTAAATTATATGGTATCCATGAGTGTTACAAATCATACTCTATCTATGAGTGTTACAATCATAATTTATTAATACCCTAAGTAACCTTTATAGTTTTATTTATGTTTTCTATGTTTTTTTGGAAATCTCTTATTTTATAAATGTAAGTATATAATATTTTATGGATGAGAAGTATGTCTTTGTGAAATTTATTTCATATGTTTTTTAATATTAATTAACTAATTGTTTCATTCCTTATTTTTATATTCATTACTAGGATATGTGTTCTCGACACATTTTTTTATAAAAAATTCAGAGGTTTTAAAGATGGGTAAGAGAAAATATGAATCCAAGGTGAATGTTGTGAATATTTTTCATGAAAATATTTCATGTTTTATTAAAAACATATGTATTATGGAATAAAAGGATTTATTTTAGAACACATTTTTTATACTTGAGGATTGATATGTATGAATTTTTTCTTAATTCAATAAAACTCTAAACTGAAAAGATAAGTGGGAATGTAAGAAAGTGAATTCTAAAATAATTTAATATATTATGTAATGTTTATGGTCAGGTGCTTATATATGGAATCATTGAACAATTTAGACAAATTTTGTGACTAGGATTAAGCTAATAGAATAAAATAAATTATTTTTAACTTATTTCTATTTTGTAATGACATATAATTAAATGACTACAATGTTTATTCATCTAATATATTGTTTTTCAAAATGTGGTTCCACATAAGAAATAGTGACGATGAAGTAGGAAGGAACTAAGAGGAATTTATCGGCTGGAATGTGTAACTTAGAAAGGAGGGAATTTAATATGAAAATTTTGTGATAGTAATAGATTAGTTTTAATATGCCATAATTTGTGTATTAATCCATGAAATATTACAACTAGAGCCACTATAAAGGAACTTTATTATAGTATAACATTTCTTGGGGAAACACCCTCCAACATTCAGTGTATCTTCTGACCATGTGGGTGTATATTGGTGGATTAAATCCTTTTAAAATATATTAAATATCATGGGGGTGTTCGGATAATCAAAATATTAGTATTTCTATTTATCATTTTTAAGGTGAAGCTAACTACTGGTGGTAAATAGTCCTGAATATCTTGGATAGTGAGGATATTAATGAAATTGAATGGGGTAAATTTATCAATTGGTTCCTTGAATTATGTTTTCATAATATGGAGCAACATAAGATAGAAAATTAATTCCTTGAATTCAAAAAAATGAGGATGATTCTGTTGTCATGTATGAAGAAAACTTCAAACGATTGGTAAAGTATGATCCAAATCTGATTCTAGATCCTGATATTAAAATCATTCATTTTTACTCCTGATTGAATCAAACATATTTACTTGCAATATACACCAATGAATTAAAATGTTATGAGAAACATGATTTTTTTTCTGATAGGGTAGAAATTGAGTTTTCTAATGATAACATTTACTTTTACAATAAGAAAAGGAAATGGTCCAGATGATCGGAAATATGTGAGAATCACTCAAAAAAATATGATGGTATAAAAATAAAATTTTTAGTTTGTGGGATGTGTAGAAAAGTGATCTCTGGGTTAAAAATACAAGACATTTTTTTGATGTGGTCTGTTAGGACATATGGCTCAAGAGTGCATTGAAAATTATTTTAATGTTGGTATGTTTAATTTTGAAAAGAAAATTGTAAAGTGTTTGAAATGTGGTGAGATAGGGAAGTATTTAAATACCTTCCCAATGAATGATTCGAATGATGGAAAGAAGACACACTATAAGAATAAAGGTGAAGTTAAATCCTTTGAGACTACATCAGTAGATTTTGGGATATCCAATGAAGTGGTATCTGGTATAATGTTAGTTTACTCAAATTTTTTTAATGTATTTTTTAATATGGGGTCTACACATTTGTTTGTTCTGGAGAAATTATCTGTTAAATTGTTTATTTCAACTCAAAAAATGAAACTAGAACTTCTTGTTAAAAATACAAGGGAAATATTAATGAAAAAATGTATTATAAGAATATTCCTTTTTTGTGGAATTGAGTCACTTGAAAAACTTGTCGATTTTTCCTTAGTGGAGTTTAATTTTATTCTGTGTATGGATTTGATTTCATTTCATCATGCTAAGATTGATTATTAAGATAAAAAGTTTTTTTCCAGAAATTGTTATTGGTTTTTGTAAAAGAATCAACCCATAACTTTAATAAAATATTAAGAAGCTAAGAAAAAATTTAAAATATGTGTATGATTGTTCTCTTTCACATATTTTTCAAAATATTTGAACAGTTCATATTAATCATATACTAGTGGTAAAGGAAAAACTGAATGATTTTCTTGATGATTTTCCTATTGTTATACCCAATCTGGCAGTTCAATTTATCTTTTACTTAGTTCCTTATGAAAATTTAATATCAAAACACCTTTATATAATTTCAAAAGTGTAATTTCTTGAATTGAAAAAGAAGTTGAAGGAGTTTCTTGATGAAGGAATTATTCTACATAGAACATCAACATGGGGTGATCCTTCTTTCATAATTAAAAAAAATATAGTTCCATGATAATTTTCACTGACTAAAGATCATTTAATAAAATTACTATTAATAATAAGTATCCACTACCTCATACTGATGACTTGTTTGATCAGATTCTGGAAGTTCAGTAATTTTACCTAATTGAATTGAGATCTAGGTGCCATAAGCTAAAGTTGGTAAAGTATAACAATCTAATAATAGTTTTCTAAATAAGATATTGAAATTATAATTTTTTTATTTTGATTTTTGGTTTTGAAACCCTCCTGCTATATTCATGGATCCTATTAAGAGAATCATTTATGAATATTTAGATATGTTTTTTGTTGTTTTTATTGGAGATATTTTGGATTATTTAAAAAGTTATGAGGATTATCAAAAACATCTAAGCATTGTTATAAAAATACATAAAGAAAATAAGTTATATTATAAATTTATAAAATACATTTTTTGATTTAAACTGATTTATTTTCATTGCAACATTATTAATAAGGATGTAATATTAGTTGATACCACTAAATAATTGGTTGATGAATGAATAAGTCATACAAATTTTAAGGATATTTTTATGCTTATTTTATTAGAATGATATTACCATAATATTTTAAAAAACATTTCATAGATCACTAGCCCTCTAACTAAGTTAACATAAAAAGTGGTTAAATTTATTTTGATAGAATATTGTAATGTCTTTTTGGGAACTGATAAAAATATTGGGAAATAAACGATTTTTGGATATACCATGTAGAAATGGATATTTATTATTTATAATGATGCTTCATTAAAGGGACATGGTAGAGTTTTTATGTTGAATAATAATTTAATTACTTTTTATTCTAGTCAGCTGAATCCTTCTGAGTTAAATTATCCCACACATGATAAGGACTTATCTGCTGTGTCGTTTTCTCAAATACATTGGAGACATGACTTATATGGATCAAAATATAAAATATATAATGACTGTAAATGATTGAAAAATATATTTACTCCAATGTAATTGAACATGAGTCAAAGAATACGAATGGAACTGATAAAGGATCATGATGGCTTGCTCAATTATTATCCTTGAAAATAAAACAAACTAGTCGTTCTTTGAGACCAAAACAACAAACATCATTTACTATGTTCTATTTAGAACATTACCCATTGGTGTATGATTTTGTGAATTTATTCTTTGATATTATTGGTGCAAGAAATTACACTTTTTTAGGTGTTAATGTAGTCATCTCTCTTAGGAAAAATTAAAAAAGAATATACGGAACATCATGATTTATATAAATATATTGACTTGGTTAAGGAATTTATAATTCATACATTCAATAATGATAAATATTGTGTCCTGGTACTTGGGATGAGATCATTTGTGCCTTGTGAATTCCATATAAAGTTATAATTGTTATGTTTATCTCATAGTTCTACTTTTTTAGTTTATCTTTAATGAAATATGATGTATAAAGACCTCTTAGAGTATTACTAGAGGGATCGAATAAAAAGGGATATAAGTGATTTTACTATGAAATTTTTGACATATTGATTGGTTAAAGAAGATTGACAACTACCAAAGGGGATAATTAAGTTTGTACGGTACTAGAATGAAAATAGGAAAACAAATCCTTGGATTTTGTGGTGGAACTACCAATGAATTCACGAGGTACCAATACGATTTGGGTTATTATTGATTGATTAAAAAAATCATCAAATTTCCTTACAATATAAGACACTTTATCTCTAGATCATATTTATTGAATATTCATCAAAGATATTACCAGGTTTCATAGAGTTTCTCTCTCTATTTATCTAACTATTATCATAGGATCATTTCTAACTTTTGGAAATTCCTTTCGATGTCATCAGGAACTTAATTAAATTTTAGTGCATCCTTATATTATCAATATGATGGACATAACTAGAGAACATTTAAGATATTATAATACATGATATGTATTTGTTCATTTGATTTTCAATGATTTTGGGATCCACATCTATCATTAGTTGAGTTTTCTTAAAATAATGTTTTTCATTACCATTTAAAGATGGAACATTTTGAGAAATTATATAGTAAGAGGTGTCAAACTCCATAATGTTGGGATCAAGTCCGGGAAAGGATGTTTTTGGAACATTAATTAGTAGAGGATGTGGCTGAGAAAGTTAATATGATCCAGACACACATTAGGATATCTCATATGAGGTAGAAACGTTATAATGATAATATGAGGGAAGTCATTTCTTTCACGGTATGTGACCATGTTTGCCTTAAAATATCTCATTGGAAAAGTGTCATTAATTTTTAAAGCATGTAATGATATGTCAACTATTCATTAGACCTTATGAAATATTGAATAAAGTCAGACTGGTTTCCCAACAAGTAGATTTTCCTTCGAGTTTATATTAGGTGCACAATTGTTTTTCATATTTTGGGAAGTATGTTTCATATTCATGTCATGATTTCATCTATAAAGTAGTTAATCTAGAAGAGAACCAGTCATTTGGAGAAAACCCTATTTATATTCATGACCATCTAGAACATATGTTCTAGAATAAGGTTATTCACTTGGATACGATTTTGTGTAGAAACCACATGGTTGAAGAAGCGACATGGGATTCTGAAAATGCTATGCGGGAAATGTTTCCTCTCTTATTTAATATGTTAATAAATATTTAAAGGATTCAATGTCAAGAAGGTTGTGATAATTTATCATCCTAGGTGTTTATAAAATAATTTTTTTTATTGTGGATTAAAATTGATAAATTTTTTATAAATTTTTAATGAAATAAGTGGTACTTACAAAAATTAAGGTATCTATTAAAATAGAGTAGTAACATCACATATAAAATTATATATAATCTTTATGTATCCTATATGTGAAAATATGATATATTTATATCAAGTAATAAGAAAATAAATGTTTTTAAAATGAAAAATCTTGTTTTTGTATTTTTTGTCATTTTTTTTCAATTCTATAATTAATATAATGATTTAAAAGGAAAATTATCTTCATAAATTAGATTCATAAATTAAAATATTTATTTATGATAATAATAATATATTATGATACCTTATATAATTTTTCAAAGTTTCATAAAATTGGATATATTATTGAAATATTATTTTGAATATTTTAATATTTTAATTACAAAAATAAATTTCTCATATTTATAAAATTATTTTCATAAAATCATTTTACTTTTTCAATTATACACATAAAACCTTTTTATGGTTATTTTTTTTGGATTTTTCTAATTTAGATGAATTTTTTGTGAATAACAAAAGATGACAATTTATGGTAATTACCAAAATTCAGGAATTTTTGAGTCATAGATGATGTGTGGATGATGTAACTCCAATATATGAAAATATTGTTCATTATTTTAATATATTTATTAATAATTCTCTAACTATTCATAATCCCAATCCACAATAATAATCAACTGAATAAGAAAATGAGAAAACACCCCTCTCATCGACAACAAATGCCACCTATCACCACCTATAACCTTCACACAACTAAAGCCTATTATCTTATTTAATTTCTACCCAATTACATTCCCCATATTCTTTTCCAAGTCCAATACATTCTGGTCTCACCAAAACGCAAAAATGAAGTTCCTTAAAAAGGGTCTCAAGGAGAAGATGTTGAAGAGGTAAATTCATATTTTATTTTCTTTAAAATTTCTTTTTAACTTATTTTCAATTCTTATTCTCTCATTACCTCCCCTGAACTGTGTGACATGAAAGAACTATAATCATACATATAATATTATTTTATTTTATTTTATCGTAATTTTTATCATTAATTTTCTCCTCCTCTCTCTTACTTTAAAAAACTGAAAATATTGACCATGATGTGTCGATTTACCATTATTGTGGAAAATTTGTTTTCATTTTCCATTACTAATTTCATGGCTAGTCATAAAAAAATTAATATAATTAAATAAAATTTTATGATACATATTATATATTATATAATGTTCAGGAACCAACATATAAACATGATATCAAATAAGATGATATAATTTCTTAATGGTCATAAAAACCACCAGAATAAGTTAAATAATTATAATCAATGTTTCATCTAATGAATCATACACATATTTGAAAAAAATAATATTTGGTGTCATATAGTATTCCAAAAACATATTATTTCCAATTCATTCCACTTTTAATTATTCCTTCCATTGGAAAAGAAAATACATAAATAACCAACAATGGAAACTGTGAAATAATTGCACCTGAAACAATGAAAATAATAAATATTATTATTAAATGGGATGAAATATGTTATATAAGGATCATATAAGGTATAATAAATAATTATATTGTTCATTAATAAATTATTTTCAATCTTAAATACACTATACAATTGGTTTCAATATTTTTATATCATTTAAATATTAGTCAAGGGACTTTTCATTAAGAATCCTCTTTTAAATTTTTATATGTACAGAATTCCAGAGGAATGTTTATTTGATTCAAGTATTTATTTATTATTATTATTTTTGGCATCGTGGGTATTTTTAAAGATAAAAGGTGGGACCTATATCTCCCTCCAATTTATTGGTTATGTTTTTACGATCCCGAATCTTTTTTAGGAATGGATATTGATTATAGGTGTTTTGGGTAAAAGGGATAGGTTTTTGATATTTGAAAACTACATGTAATGTTATTAAGAGTACACACCACGTACCTAGTTTCTGGAGGTATCCATCTACTAGCTGTGTGGGTGACCTAGAGACCGCCTAAAGGAGGGGATGGTTGAAAAATGTACACTGTATGTATATTAATAGAACATGTCATGTAATTTTTCTTTTATTTGATAAATCAGGATGGGGTAACATCTGATCCCTAGAAATTCCTTTTTCTTCCAGTGTCTTGAATAGGAGTGTGACGTACAACTGATTCTACTTAGAGTTACAGATTCGTCATCCATTATCCAAATCAAACATCGTCTGTTGTGTTGGAATCACCTATTTTATCTCTCCATTATTATAGAGCTTATTCTCATAATTCTTCTTCATTCATGAGTTATTCAACATTGAACATTTTTTACTTTTTGTAGATCTACGACATTCCTAGACAATTCGAGGGTCAATGTTCGAGAGTGTTCTTCGTACAACGTTGAGGCAGGTACTTTGTTGCCATTTGTTTTTGGTCTTTGATATATATGCCAAAGTGTCGATTACCCATGTTTTAGGTATTTTGTGATAAATAAATCAAACAATATTTTATCTACCATAGATTTATTTTTGGTTTAAGTGTTTATTGTTGTAGTATTGTGTGAAATTGAATGTTTAAAGAACACCACCATGGGTGTGTTTCCCAATTGAATGATTACGTCCATTTGGTCCATGTTTCCTATGATTCAGACATTACATCCTTTCCTATATTGATATGTTGGAATTGATTTAATTTTTCTCTTTGTTAAATGGTTATGATTTAATTTGGATTGATTAGCCTTGTAGTAGTTGAGATTACCTTGGGATTCTTGATGTCGTATATACATGATTCAATTTCACAGGGTTGTGAGAACCTGGTATAGTTAGACCGTAGTGGGAACTAATGTTGATTGTTTCCTCCGAGTGTCTGTTATAAAACACACTATGAGACCACATGGGGTATTGATGGTGACTGCCCCCTTAGAGCATCTACAGTTTACATTCCAAGACCACATAGGGGAATTGACATTGAGTGAATCCATATAGAGTTTGTAGTTATTCTGGAAAGACCATAGGGGGAATTGGTGGTGGGTGCTTTCTCAGAGTGTCTATTCCCTTTTATAACATTACATGTCTAGAGGGGTTAGATTGTGTAAGAAACCCAAAGATTTAACATTGATATTTAATGTTTCTGAAGCATCTACCAAGGCAAAACACAAGCATGAATTTGGACAAGTTAGTTAGTCTTCTGAGATACATGTTAGTTATTCTTGATTAAATGATGATCGTTAAATGAAAATTAATATAAATTGAATCTATCGGATTTGGTTACTTTTATGTACTCCTAGTTTCTTCGATACATTTCCCTTATTGCTTGCTATTTATACTCACTAGCAGTTAGTCACAGATCTTGTGGTGGTTTCCTAGAAGGATTTGTCTCACACCAAATTTGGGTCATGCTTTTGTACACAAACAGATTATATAGTTTCAGGTATAGATAAGGGCCAACACCCTTTGTCATTAAGTACTATATTTTTGTGGAGATGAAGAGCATGGGACCATGATTAGGCTTGCGATGCTACTAGAGTTTATTTGTTTTATTTTGTACTTTGGTTTAGTGCTTAATTTTCAGCATTGTGACATGTTTGGATATTTTCCAAGACATATGTGACATGCATCATTTATATATCTACTGCAGTTGATATTTACTTTTAATGATCCACTATTTACTAATTTTATGGTATTTTTTCTTCCAATACAATTTATTATTTGTTATTTTGTTGTGATTGTTATTCCAATGGGGGAATATTTTCCACAGTATTACACCCAAGGCCCTCACTGTGTATCGGCAGCCTCTAGCAGTCAGGGAAATGCGCTCGAGTCCATGTGACCAACTAGGTACAAAGCACCTTTGGGAGTCACCCTAAATTGAGATGTTACAAAGTTGTATCAATGGATGTTATTTTGTACTTTGTCTTACAATTATTATCCCATAGAAAGGAATAGAAATGAATAGGTAGTTAGTAATATGTTATTTCTAGGAGTAGCTAACCCGTGTATAGGGAGAATCCAAATTACCTCAATTATAGAAATTTTATGGTTTTTTAATTGGTATAGTTGATTTTATTTTACCCTTAGGTTATTCACATAATTTCTGTTGTTATGATTTAAATCATTAAGGTAATATTTCAATTGCAAACTGATGATACGAGGGTAATCCATCTCATGCATCATATAGGCACCTGATAGAGATAACATGTCATACATTTTGTCCTGCTATTTAGTATGTGTTACTGATTTCATGTTGTTGTGATAGATTTTGTGCTATATATGCATGGTTTTTGATTAATTTTGAGATATAATAACTTCTATTTTGATTGGGTATTGGAGAAACATAAAGTTTCATTTTAATGGGCACCATACTTTGGTCCCTGAGGTGTTGTGGGGCCTCATGGATCATATTTTTGTTGATCATGGGATTTGTTTCACTATTATACTTTCTAATATACATGAATATGATGTTAATATTTGATTCACGGGAAGTATGGGCCCTCACGGAACAAAATTTGTTACTTTAATACGTGTTTTAGTGTTTGATGGGGTTTTACAGTATTTTCATAGGTTTACTGTCTGGAAGAACTCATAATATGCGTCGTGTGATAATGAAGGCATCCTAGGTAACCTTTTGTTTGGGTAGAAAAGTTTTTTCATAAGTATACGCCATGTATTTTCTATACACGTTCTGAATCCATTTACCGTCTAACCCACCATTTGGATAGAGGCATGGGTTGTAAATATTCTTTTGAACACGGTGTCTACAAGGCGTGTGTGTCGTGTTTTGGTGATCTGTGTACCCAGCCGTGAGACCAACTACATGGGTCAGTGAAATCATTTTCATACACCCCATGTCTGGCGTATAAATACCATATAGTTTTGTTTTAAGAGAACCGTGTAGTTCTAGCCACGTATAAGTACTTGGGTAGGATGGAACATTCAAGTAAACATCATGTCTCAAATAGAACACATCGTCTGTATGTGGTGTTACATGAACAAGGTTTGCAGAATTAAAAACCTACATAAAGGCATGAGGGAAAATGCTATGTAGATTTTATACATGCAGTATAACAATATTTTAAAAAACATGGATGATCTTCCTTCTCTATTCCATTTTGAACATATAAATTGCGTTTTCTTTAATCTTGTGTTGAAGTGTGTGTATGACCTTGAAAATTCATGCCACCTAGATGTCCTCTAGTTGTACATCATGTTTGGTTAGATGATAAGACAAAAAAAAATGGTAGACCAACGACTACCATTATATCCTCCTGTTTTACCCTTCATGGCATCAACTTTCATTTCAGATACAGGTGCTAATGAACAGTTTTTAGAAGGCTTCATGAGGATGATGCAGACATTTTAGGGAGCACCGCATACTGTTCCAACTATGGTAGACTTGACATGGGTTTTTCAGCAGCAACATCTTCCCACTTTCTCAAGGGTTTGACGACCCTTGGCTGCAGATTCATTGGTAGAATCTATGCTATCAATCTTCATGATTTTCGAGACACCTCTTGAGAGGAGGTTGAATCTCGCAACATACATGGTTCGGGATTCCGCCAAGAGATGGTGGGGTGTGATATCATAGGACGGACCCCATCGGGTTATGGCTTGGTATTAGTTCCACCATACCTTTTATGAGTACTTAAACTCGGAGACCATGAGGGTTGACCAAGCCTAGGAGTTCATCAATATGAAGAACGGTACTCTCTTAGTCTTGGAGTAATCATCTAGCTTCAATGATCTATAGTGCTTCACACCCATTTTGTTTTTGATGAGCTATTTCTAGTGAGAATGTTTAAATATAGTCTCAACCATGACTTCTGATCTCAAGTGAGCATCATCATGTTGAAATCCATATCATCTATAGACAACTTTGTAGTGATCACCAAGCACAACCTGAGGAATTCTAGATATGTGGGAAGGGTAGTTCAACAACTAGATTTGGTACCCTTTCGACTGATAACATGATGCACAGCAGGGAGTCTGCATGTGGAAATCTTAGTAGGCAGGGTTTTCCCTCAGGTAGTCAGGTGGTGTGCTTCCAGTGCAGGAAGGGGAACTAAGAAACCTTTGTTCTTGAGAGACCCAATTGAGTTCTGATCTTGTGGAATGATGTGAAATCTTCCAAAATTCTTCCACTCCAACCTTATAGAATCTAGTGTGGGAGGATATTTTTCGACTAACCATATTAGGGCAGGTACGCCAGTTCCACATTAGACTGTCGGATGGAGTCCCTCAAGATGTTCTAGGTGAGGTGGTGGTCATGGATGGAGTAGTCAGACATATGGCTTTTGACTGCATTAGGGTGGACCATCTTAGGGATCTCATACAACATCACTGGGTCATGGAATAGGTCAATCTTTTGTACTGGAGGAGATCTAGTATGATCAGGGTCCCGGTACCTCTATAGTTAGAGGTACAATTTTTGTTCCCTTAGTTTTAGCATCCTCCCTTTTCGATGTAGAAGACTATCATAGCTTTATATATATGCATGTTGTGGATAGCCTTGATCTTTGTATCCTTACTTCTACTGATATCATGATTCATGACACTCCATTGTGGATTAGAATAGCTAGTGTACATCAATTCAAGGATTTGTCATATGATGTTGGTGGGTGTCACTTCTTTTGGGGACTTATTGTCTTAGAGATGATGGTCTATGACACCATTCTCAGAATGGACTAGATAGGTCCCTTCTAGTATTTTGTTAATTTCTATTTCCATATGACGAGTTTCACTTCACCAGTGGGTGGTTTTTTCTACACAAGGGAGAATGGGATGTCCAAGTGAGAAAAGCTAGACCCGAGCATCATGATTTGAGAGGTGTCATAGTACAGATTTCTAGTATATACTTGGATGACTAGGGGACTTCACATATGGAATTTCCTATAGTGATCGATCATTTTAGGGATTTATTTCTAGACGTCTGTCTAGGTTTTCCTCTAGATGCAAAGGTAGAATTTTCTATTAAAATTGTTCCATGGGATGCACCGGTGTCCATTATTAATTATAATATTGATACAGTAGAGTTTCAAGAGATCAAGATACATTTAGGGAAGTTATAGGCAAAGGGTTTCATCTGACCGAGTACTTATCCATGGGGTTTTCATGTCTTGTTTGCAAAGAAGATGGACTGTACCCTCAAACTTTGTGTCTATTATTAAAAGAAAAATAAGTTGACTCTTCAGAACTGATTTCCAATACCGAAGATTGATTATCTATTTGAATAGATTCACAGAGTCTGAGTGTATTCAAATATTGTCTTGTGATCCGATTATCATCATTTTCACGTTAGACCATTAGATATACATTCTATAGCCTTCCAGAGTAGGTATGGTCTATACGTGTATTGGGTTATGTCGTTCGGTCTCATGAACGCACCAATAGTTTTTATGGTATAGATGAACTGATTGTTCTATCCATGCTTGGACTCCATTTCGGTGCTTTTTTTGGATGATATCTTTGTGTACCTTCACACTTGATATGACCATTCTATCCATCATAAAATCATTTTGATTACACTAAGAGAGTAATAGTTATATGATAATCTCTCAAAAATAAACTTTTTGATGGACCATATTCGCTTCTTGGGTCATGTTATCTTAGAAACAAGAGTGTCAGTAGTCTTAGAGAAAGTGAGAGAAGTTGTTTCTTGGGACCATCTAAAGAACATCTTTGAGGTGTGTAGTTTTATGAAGCTAATTGGTTACCAAAGATGTTTTATAAAGAATTTTTGTTCTTATAAATTCCATTGACGGGCTTGAATAATACGAGTGTTAAGTAATCATGGTCATATTCTTGTGAGTTATCCTTTTAGGGGCTTAGGGGAGGTTGAATTGTACACTAATACTAGTTTTTCCCTATCCGAGCAAGAGTTACATAATTTAATGTGAAGCATTAGGTATTGGGTTGGGAGCACTACATATGCCGGGGGGAGGATTCATTTTTTATGGGTCTCTATAGTTGAGGTCACATGAGAGGAATTACTCAATACATGATCTCGAGTTGGCTATAGTTCTTCAGGGCTTACATTTTTTGAGACATTACCTTTTAGGAGAGAGTTTTTTTGAGTACACTGACCATAAAATATCAAATATATCATTACCCAGCATGAACGAAATTTGATACATCTATGGTGGGTTGAGTACCTTCAGACCTTTGGATTTTATCTTGCCTACATTCTTTGGAAAGGAAACATAGTGGCTGATGCGTTGAGTTGGAGGACTCAGAAACAAGCATTTCAAGAAACCAGCAGTGAGTGGCAGCTCCTTGATCTGTTCTCTAAAATGAATTTGGAGGTGCATGAAAGAGAGGTTCAGATGGTTATTTCTTTTTTAGTTTTCACCATTACCCTACATGATCGAGTGCCATTGAGGAAGCTATCAGATTCTGAGGGCCTAGTCTTATGGGAGAGTCTGTTAGGAGAGGACCCTACTCTTGGGTAAACATTAAGTGAGGATGAGGTCTTGTGCTTTCATTGACCCAAATGGCAGTCATTAGACATATGTGAGGATTTGAAACGAGATTTTCATTCCTCATTTTGGGCATTTCATCCTGGTGTCAGAAAGATGTATCGTGATTTACACAATCGATATTTGTGGCCAGAGATGAAGATGGATGTTTCTTGTTTTTTTTGAGATGATCCACTTGTCTGCATATGATGGAAAAACATTAGTGACCAGCTAGACTACTACAACAATTACTCATTCTCGAGAGGAAGTAGAATGATGCTGTGATGGATTTCGTGATAGGTTTATAGAGGTCACCTCAATGGAATGTTGCAGTTTGGGTTGTTATTGACATGTTCCAAAATGTGGAACACTTTATACTGATCAAGGAGACTTTCACCATTGATGATATTGGAATGTTGTACGTTAGAGAGATTGTATGGTTTCATAGGGTTTCATGCACTATCGTTTCAGATATGGATTCCCCTTTAAATTACATTTTTGTAAAAAGCAACAAATGGCTTTTGGAACAAAAGTAATTATGAGTACATCTTACTATCCCCAGACAGATGGCCAACCAGAGTGCATGACTTAGGTGTTGGAGAAAATGCTTTGAGCGTGCATCCTAGATTTTCGAGGTTCATAGGAGAAACACATAACTCTGGTAGAGTTTTCCTATAATAATAATTTTCCGAAAACATTTCAGATGGAACCTTATGAGGATTTGTATGGTAGGCCATTCTGATCGCCCAAATGTTTGTCGGTGGTAGGAGAGGCAGGTATGATGGGACCTTATCTTGTCCAAGAGACCGTAGAGCACATAGAGTTGATTTGAAAGAGGATGGATACTATACAGTCATGGTAGAAGTCTTATGTTGATCGAAAGAGACAACCTCTAGAGTTTGAGGTCAAAGATCATGTTTTCCTATGTTTCACACCAAGGTTGGGACACATGAGGATTAGGAGACAATGAATGATTTCACCAAGATATGTTGGGTTGTTTTTGGTTCTAGAGAGAGTCAAGCTAGTAGCCTATTAGTTTCAGTTACATCAATAGTATTGGGCTATGCACGATGACATCCATGTTTCTCAGCTACAACGTTACATCTCAAATCTGTCTCATTTTTTTCAACCATATGAGGTTGAATTGGATGTGGGAACATCTTTCAAGGAACATCCTATATAGATTATTGATCAAAGTGTGAAGTTTTTCTATGGTCGGTCTATTCCTTGGGTATGGGTGTTCTAGCAGTTCCGCCGAGTGCCGAACAAGACATTGGATAGGGAGACCAATGTACGATCGAAGTGGTTGAAGTTGTTCGAGTATTCTTCTTTTCCACCTAGTTAAGAAATTTTGAGGACAAATTTAATTAAGGGGGATGTTTTTAAGAACATGGAACTTTTTTTCAGGTATTGATCATGAGTTCAAGTGTTTTTTGAGAAAATGGGGTTTTTTTTTTAAATTTTATAAGTACACGGAATATGCTTAGGAGTACATTCCATGTACCTGGTTGCCGTAGGTAGTCGTTTTCTAGCCATGTAATGGCCAATTACATGGTCATGTGGAGTGACCTAGAGGCATCCTAATGTGGGGGTTGGTTGAGGCATGTACATGACGTGTACATTAAATGAACACATCATATATGTTTTATTATATTTGATAAAATAGACTAGGGTCATGTCTAATCCCTAGAAGTGCCTTATTTTTCCCATGTCTCTAATAGGAGAGCGATGTATGGTTTATTCTTCTCCATGTCAATGATCTGTCATCCGTTCTTGAATAAAACATCATTGGTTCCATTGGAATCGCCTCAGTGAGATCTTCCTTCTTCTAATTCCTCTCCTCCTGAATCCTCTTCTTTTGTTAGTTACTCATGGATGAACATTCAGGAATATTTTTTAGATCTAAAACATTGTAGGAAAATTCAAGTGATGGTTTTGAAGAGTGTTCTTCGTACAACATCATGGTAGGTGGTTTGTTGAACTGTTCAACCTTGATTGTTTATTCCAAAGTGTAAATTAGCCATGTCTCGGGTATTTCTGGTTAAGAAAATTAAACCATGGTTTATCTTCCTTAGATTGATTGTTGTATTAAGGGTTTGTTTTTGTCATATAATGTGAAATTTCATGTTTATGGAATGCTCCATGGGTTCATTTCCTTTTTGAATATTTAAGGTCATTTGGTCCAGGATGCCTATAAGGCAGACCTTGTTTCCATTCCTTGATTGATTGGATAGAATTGATAGCTTTTTTCTAGTTATTAAATGATTATGATATGGTTAATAATTGTTTATCAATGTAGTTGTTGAAATTACTCAGCTAGATATCATATATGCATGGTTGAATTGCACAGTTCAATGAGAACCTGGTGAAGTTATCCTAGTGGGGTAACTGACATTATTTTGTTCCTCAAAGTGTGTTATATTTCACTCTATGAGACAACATGGGGGGATTGACGGTGAGTGATCCCTCAGAGTGTCTATAGTTTACACTACGAGATTGTAGGGGGAATTTACATTGAGTGCTTCCCCAAAGATTTTGTAGTTATTCTGGAAAGACTATAGTGGGAATTAACGTTGAGTGCTTCCTCAAAGTGTCTTTTATTTTTTATTGAATTACATGGATAGTGGGGTTAGAATGTGGGAGCTACCCAAAGGTTGAACATAGATATTGATTTCTTGAAAAGCATCTACCAAGCCAAAGTA
Source organism: Viscum album (assembly GCA_963277665.1). NCBI lineage: Eukaryota > Viridiplantae > Streptophyta > Magnoliopsida > Santalales > Viscaceae > Viscum > Viscum album. The sequence goes on along the minus strand of OY728126.1, from coordinate 1,806,781,187 downwards.
GAATATTGGATTAAAACCTCTTAGGTAGTCTTATGAGATTCCTATTTGTGATATATTATTAAATAATGATTTATAAATACAAATGAATGAAAATGGAAACTGTGGAATTTTGTTACTTTTGTGTACTCTTGGTTTCTTTTCTACATTTCCATTATTGCATTTTATATATACTCACAGACAGTTAGGCATAGATCTTGTGGTGGTTGCCTAATTGAATTCATCTCAAACCCTATTTGGGGCATTCTTTTGGACCCTAACAGATTATATGGTTGTAGGTATAGGAAAGGAAAATCGCCCTTTATCATCAGGTACATGATGCCTGTGAAACTGGAGAGCATGGGACCCTAATGAGGATTGCAATGATGACGAAGTTTACTTTTTTCCTTTTTTACTTTGGTTTAGAACTGTATTTCCAGCATTGTGACATTTTAGGATGTTTTGCTAGACATATGTGACATGCATCATACATATATGTGCTCCAGTTGTTATTTACTTTTATAATTTCTTTTATTACTTAATGTGTGGTGTTTTTCATCTGCTACTATTTATTATTTGTTTTTTAACTGTTAATGCTCTACTAGTTAGAGAATATATTCCCCTCAATCACACCCAATTCCTCCATTTCTAGTCGGAATCCTTTGGAATTTTGGTAAATTCACTTGAGGCCATGTGACTAACCGGGTATGGGGTACCTTTGGGTAGCACCTGGATCTGGGACATTACATTATTCATGTAGCAAGTTGATCTAATGGTTATTCCAAGTGTGACTATAATGGTTACAAGATAAGGTTTTCATGATGGTTACATCATAAGGTAGTCATGAGGGTTACAATTTATATGGAACAGTGAATCTTAAAATTCTAATTAAGTAATTCTTCAAGTTGAAATTATGTTTTTGTTTATTTTTTCTCTGTTTTATGGAAATTTATTATTACACAATGTTTAAATTATTGTATGGATGAGAAGTATGTCTTTGTGAAAATGATTTCATATGATTATAATTATTCCTAAAATAATGGTTTATTTCCAATTTTTATATCACTTAATGAGATAAAATTTCATCATCCCGTGTTTTAAAATGTTTTAATATAGGTGTTTGATAAAATAATAAGAAAAGATGAATGTTGTGAATATTTTTCATGAAAATATTTCATGTTTTATTAATATCTTTTTTACTATGGAAGAGAAGTATAATGATTTAGTAGTTCCTAAATTTTATAGTGGGTTGATATTTATGAAATATGTTATAATTATCCAAAAAACTAAATAGGAATGATCTTTTTGAATGTGAGAATGTGAATTCAAAAAGACTTTAGTATATTATATAATGTTTAAGATATAATATGGTTAAAGGAGGTAGATAGGAAATTCAAGTAGTTTCATTTCATGCATAAGGAAATTAGAGATAGGAGGAGTCTTAATTCCATCAATATTGATGGTAATATGTTCTCCTCCGAAAGTGAGATCATAAAAGCAGCTATGAACTACTTTGAGAAACTTTAATCAAACTATGGAGTTGATAACTATGATAAAATTATCCATTGTTTTGACCCATCTATCACTGAATTTAAGAATAATAAGCTTATTGAAATTTCCATCATTAAAGAGATCTATGATGCTCTTATATATTTAAATATTGATAGTGCGGCTGGTCTTGATGATTTCACCAATAAGTTTTCTATGTTATAATGGGGTATTATTAACCATGATATTACAAATGCAGTGGTTAATTTGTATCGGTCCTCCATTATGCCGTTTGGGATGAAAAATATTTTTATTGCTCTAATGGTTAAGAATGATTGTGCTCTTGACATTAAATAATTCTTACTAGTGGCTAATGGGAATACCATACCCAAGATTATCAGTAAAATTATGACTCAGAGGTCGGGTGAAATTGCTATGGGGCTTATTTCCAATAATTAGTTTGGGTTTTTACTAGGTCGGAACATTCAAAATTGCATTTACACTGCTTCTAAATGTGTTAACACCATGAAGAGGGGAAAACAAATTTGTGACATGGCTTTGAATATTGAAATCTCTAAGACATTTGACACTATCCAATGGAGTTTTCTTTTCAAAATTCATCAAATGCATGGGTTCTAGTAGAAATTTATTAGACTTTTTGGCTCCATCATGGGAAGTGTATGACTCTCTGTTCTTATTAATGGATCCCCTAGAGGATTCATCCGATGATCAAGTGGAGTAAGTTAGGGGAACCCACTATCTGGACTGATTTTTTCTATTGCAGAAGACTAGTTGAGTTGGTGTCTTAATGACCTTTCTAATTTTGGTTGGTTTCAAAAGATGAAGATTCGGAGGACTCTCCTTGCTCTATATCACTATATATATACTGATGATATTCTATTGATCATAAATGTAGAAAAAGGAACAATTTCATGTATCAAGGCCATATTTTCACATTAGGAAGAGGTTTTGGGTCAGTTCATTAGCTGGAATAAGTCATCAGTTATGTTTTGGGGAAGGCATTACCATTTTGAAATAGAATAGAATTTATTTGAAGCATGGCATGAAGAGGGGATATCAACCCATTACATATCATAGAGTGCCTCTGTTTTGGGGAAGAATAAAGCATTGTTGTCTTGAGAAGATTTTTCTAAAAATTGTTAATCCTCTAGAAAAATGGAATGTTAAGAATATGTCTCAGTCTGGATGAATATGATTGGTTAATTCAGTGTTCACCTCAATGTTTGTCTACTTGTTCTCTCTTTATAGATGGCCAAGGGAACTTGTTAATGAATTGACTAGTATGATTTGAAATATTATATGGACTAGATCCTTTAATGAGAGAAGTCTAATCATCGTGGCCTAGAAGAAATGTATTAAACTGATCCAAATGGGGGGAATTGGAGTGAAAGATATAAGGTTATTCAATGATACCTTAATCAAGAAATATTGGTGTAGCCTACTATCCAGATCTGATTCTTCTAAAGAGTTCCTCTACCCCAGGTTTGTGAAGAAGCTTCAACATGATTAGGAATATTATTTGACTTCCTCTATTTGGCCTACCATCAAGTAGTCCTATGATGGTATTATGGAGAACTCAAGAAGGGTGGTTTGTGAACAATCTTAGATGAACTGTTGGAAAAAACCTTTGTTGTATCAACCCATTTGTGAAGACTTTGATGTTACTCCATATCTGATAAACATTGTTATTTCTGATATTCGTAGTACTATGAAAATGAATGGTTTATTAACTACCCATCCTTGTTTTCAGATCTCTCGATACATATATATTGATTCTGATACACTGGTCTGGATACCCAACTTGAATGGGATTTTTCTACTAAAGATTGTTACAGATTTCTTGGTGCCCCTCCCTGAACCTACCCTCATGGATTAAGGTTGTCCAGAACTATTTTATCCCACCAGATCCAACCATTATTCTCTAGAAAATTTGGAATTAAGACCACCCTCTACAGAATCTTCTACATCGTGCTGGTGTTCATCTTGCCCCTGCTTGTCTCCTCTTTATGGAAGAGGATGAAAACCTTTAGCATCTTTTCATTTCCTATAAATTCACATGTAGGCTCTGGGGATATCTGTAGGGTATTTTTTCATGATGCTTCAACTTGCAGTCTGAGGAGGAGCAATTATTGTCCATTTGTAGAAAGGATTAAAGTAACGAAATTCACTCCCTTCGATTGGCTACTTATATGAGTGTCTTCTCTTTCATTTAGAAAACACGAAATGACTTGGTCTTTAACAACATAATGCCTTCTTTCCATAATGGTGTTATGTTCATACACCGTGAAATTTGGACTGCCTATCTTGTAAAAAAATGATCTATATATAATAATGTGGCTAACCTTGTTATTTTGAGATCACTTGGTGTGAATGGAAGGTCCAGGATGTCGCTAATGGTGAAGTATGTTCGCTGGATACCACCCATATATGGAGGGCTCAAAGTTAATGTTGATGGAGCAGACTCAGGTGCTCCAGGACCTACTGGTTGCAGTGGTGTTTTTTGAACATCTCGAGGGTGTTTGAGAGGTTTCTTCTTCCATTTTATTGTAAATGGCATTTCAATTGAAGTTGTGCTCTAGGTCATGATCAAAACAATCAAATATCTTATTCACATTCACTGGCATCAATTATGGTTAGAGTCCAACTTGTCTATTGTTATTCAAATTATTAGGGATCATTCCCGAAATGTACCATGGAAGATCATGCCATCTTTTATTGAATGTATTCAGCTTGTGGTGGTGATTTCCCTTGAAGTTATACATTTTTATCGTGATTTAAATTCGGTTGCTGATGCTCTTTCTAAGAGAGAAATTTTGGAGATCATTTCCAGCTGGTCATGTGTCCTACCTAACATTTGTAATGATCTTGTCCAGGCTGACCATAGTGGTGAAGTCTACTCTCTCCTTTGTTGAGATTTTCTATGACCTTGTTTTGTTGTATCTTTTTTATTTTCGTTAATATATTTTCCTTGGAACATGTCTTTCCTGCCTCCCTGCTTTTTGGGTATGAAATATTTAAGATCGTGTCCTTATATAAATTATTATATAATCAATATGAAATGATATATAAAATGTATATATTGATATATTTTGATAAGTTATTTTTATTTGAAATATATTTTTTATATGATTTTTATATGTTCTAATATAGATTTGTATGAGTTGGGTGTAACAAAATGTAATTTGGTCAAGCACGGGGGTTGCTAGTTTATTTCGGAGGTGAATGTGTGGTGGATATAATATATTAGTATATTATATTGATTATTATAGAACTAATATTTTATATATATTGTAGAAATTAATTGTTTGTGAGAATTAAGATCTATAAAACCAAGAAGGGATTGATTCACTATTCATTTATAGATGTGTTACAGTACAACTTCCTAATTTTTAGAACTATATTTTCGAAGAATCTCACTGAGTATAATTCCATTCTCATAACTATACATATATATATATATTCATTATTTATTTATAGAATATTACTGGTGAATGGGATGGAAATTACTAGCCTATGGTGGTTGTTGGTGTTAAGGGGTGTTTGAGGAGTTCATACCATAAAAGTTTTCTCATTGTATTTTACATGGATTTGTTTGGATAATGTACTAAATTATATGAATTATGTGTATAATATATATATATATATATATTAATTTTAATTTTATTGGTCATTAAAAATTTATTAATTGGATTTATGATGTCAATTTCTCAAATATCTATAACTGTTGAGGATCCTCATATATAGATATTACATCATTTTAGATGAATATTCATTTCATTAATCAAACACATCCATGAGGACCAAAATAGTTTAGTTCCATTGGAAACATGGACCATAAAATTGTATTTTGGTAAATGATATTAAATTTGTCCCACAAAGAACATACCATTTAGTAATGTTGATAGACATACCCCACAAAAAACCCATCTATTTAACCTAAAGAAATAAAACATATAGAAGTTTGTTCTCAGATTCTCAATAAGGAAAAATATAAGATATGTTGATCTATGATTGTAGTAATGAACAAGATTAGAATAACGGTACATTATAAGAAAAATAAATTGTGATGTTCATACCCAACATGGAATGGATCATAAGAAAGAGTCATGGAATATAGAATAGTAGTTTATAGGTCTTAAATCATAAGGGAATCAAATAACATGATACATGAGATCATAAAATTGTCACAAAAATTAGATTTTGGGAATGCACATAATCCTAGAAAATCTCATTTCAATGATCCCCATTAAGATATGAATAACATGTTACGGTTCGATTAACAATCCATGTACCTGCTTTAGGATTGGGCTAACAACCCATATACACAATTCTGTGGGCAAAGGCTAACCACTAGTGTACAATCATTTTAAGGCTTTGACTAACCATATGTGATCCGTTTTTTCGGTATTGGGATCACCACCAATATACCCTCTTATTTCATAGAAAATTTTCCAGCTCCCAATATATTTGAGGGAGATATAGGGTCTACCCATCCTATAATGAAAATCATAAATATGTGTTCTAAAACAATAAAAAATGTTTATCATATCCTAACCCATGGAAGGGTATGAGATTCATAAAAATTTAATCATAACATAACCAATTGGAATTAGATAGTTTTTATAATCATTTAAATATTTCATCATATTATAACCCAGGAAAAGAAGAGGGTTTTATAATAATATTTTAAATGTATGACATGAGGAAAATAAACATATTTTATAATAATCTTTATATCATAAGAAAAACCATTCATAAAAATAATAATAATGGTATCATTGGTTCATATCTCTATTAAATAATATGTAATATAAAAATATTTCATCTTACATGGAGAATTAATATGAATTATTACATTGAACATCTCTTGAGGAAGATTATAATTCTTTGAAAATAAATTTTTTAAATATGAAACATTTTCAAAATGAAATTTGAAGTGTCCTTGACCCTAGTAGATTTTAACATGTTTTTATAATATTACATTTGTATAAGATATAAGTAATTTCATCCAAAAGGAAAAAATATTTTCATAGTTTTCAAAAACTAGAAACATAAATGAGTCTTTCGTTTAAATTGATGTTACATATTGATTCCCAATATATTATTTGGAGAATGAATGTTTTCCCTCTATAATATAGTTTCATATCAAATATTTTAAAATTAATGTAATAATGAGAGATGATAAAAATTAGGGATTGATAAAATAATCATTAAGTGTTAATTACAATGAAATATATCATAAATCAGTATGAATAACAAAAGGGAAATGTAAATAACTAAGAGCAGATTCCATATAAATAATTGGATAACTCATAATCATTATGGTACTAAAAATAACAAAGATAAAAATCCATTTAAAAATGGATAAAGAATATTCAATATGTAAAGGTAAATATCTTAAAACATAATCCATTTAATCAATAAATTTTCAATAAAAACATCATTATGATTAATAAATTTTGAAAAATAAATAACTATAAATATATTCTATTTTAATTAATAAAATAAAAATTAAACTGATCCTAAAATAATATAATAGGAAAAATTTAATGAATAACAATAACTTATATCACCATGAATGAAATGCCTATTTATTAGACATTATGATATCAAGCATCAAGATACCTCTATTATCAATACCTTCGAGAATACAGTTTAATCTATTGGTGGAACCCCATTTAATGATATCATAATATGATTTCCTTTGGGGACATAATAAGGAATTCAGGGGTTGTATTATACATATCCTCATCAATCACTCTAGGTTCAAATAATTCCTCATATATCATTCAATAATATATTCAATTCATAAATAATGTACCTTATCATCTAATAGACATATTGAGTCAATAATATAGTTTTCTCAATAATATCCCCAAAAAAACAATGGACTTTCACTATAGAACATTGTATATATAAATGACATTGTATTTAAACAATAAAAATGTCCACAATATGTAGTATGGATATTCTGTGGTAATTCAATGTCCTATTATCATAAGAAATTTTAATATTTAGTGGAATGTTTATGACTATAAAATTAATCATGAAAGTTAATGTTAATAAATTCATTGTTCAAATTGATAATAAACAGTCAATATAAAAAAAGATGGTATCAATAAAACATAAACCCAATGTAGAAACAAAATTTCTTTTTTCTCATTTATGAATATAAATACTAAAAAATATATTTAAAAAATTGATGATAATATCATTTTTATTTAGAAAAACATTTTCAAAATTATATTTTTTTGAAAATGTCTTTTAAAATAATTTTCATTTAAAATACACTCATAAACATGTGAAGGAATATATTATCAAATTTTCATAATGATTGAGGGCGATTAAATAAGTGGTATAAAAATTAAAAACAACATTCAAATTTCACTATAAAAATGCTCGGAATGTTCCTTATTCAGAAAATGACAAGAATGTTAATTTCATATTTTTGGTAAGATCCAAATGGAGACTATTTTAAAAATGGATTAATATTTAATTGAATATTTTTTAAAATTGTAAAAATGGGAAAATGTTTCATAAAAAATCATTCAAAAATGGATAAAATAACATTTTCATAAAACATTATTTTGGATGAAAATAGACTTCCGACCAAGGAGAGGAATGACACCATATTTTCATAAAATCATATTCTTAATTAATTTTAGAACCAAATAGTATAAAATGGTACTATTACATTAATATAGCAAAAATAACCTCATGGGAATAAAAAAAGAGTTATTATTAAATGATTACGAAATTTATTTCAAAAGATATTCAAGGACAAATAATCTTGATTATAATGAGATTATGAAATTAACCCATAAAATTATCAAAACATTGAATGGAGAATTAATCAAAGAATCTATTATGATCATAAAATTAAAATACACATAAAATAAGTTGAAATAAATAATAAGGTAATAAGATGTATTTATACTCAATGTCATAGAATTAGAAAATCAATGAATTATAAGTTTTTCCTAATTAATTAAAATTGATTTATGAAATTCCTTACCACTTGGAAACATTTAATTAAAATACATATAGATTAAAATAATAAAAATTACATTATAAAATAACATTAATAATGAATTATTTATGATATTACAAAAAATGGGGAACTATATAAAACATATCAACGAAATAAGGTGTATTACATTACAATGTGCCTCAATGAAATTAAATGTAGACAATGTCCCCTACATCATGCTTCATTTTTTATTGAAAACTAAATAACTAATTTTATAGTTCTTTGAAAATTTTTATTAAATAACACCAATGTAATATTAATATTTTTAACATCATATGTGATTCTGTTATAACATATTATCACCTATTCATGAACAATATCTCATTATTTTCGTTGATTTAGGTGTTAATTGCCTCATTTTATCATCTGTGTTTCATCATGAAAGATCATATTCGTGGTTATATTATATTTTTATATAATCCTAAAAATAATAATAATGACATAATTATCATATTTTTACATGAAATTTAGTTTTAAAACCAATGATGAAATATTTTTTTGAAAAATGAATTATGTTACGGTCATGGAAACAGTAGGTCATATGTACACACGAGTAACACTTATAATCTATAAAAATATTTTTTGAAATGAGTTATAAAAAAAATTATCCTTCTATAATCATCATAAAATCATATACACCATATATATATATATAATCCATGTGGTGTTTTTAGTAAGAGTGTCAAATCTCTTCGTGAAAGAGGTAGGACACACATACACGAACATTGTTATCATCTATAGTGAGTGAAAATGCATGAAAGAAAACGATATATATTATATTTTGATAATGATAAATAGGTAATTAATATAAAAATTATGTCTTTTATATCAAATATTTTTATTACCATTAACCATATTTTATTCCATGTAAATCATCAGTGAAAGATGAATCAAGTCTGTTCGTGTGGTTGTAGTCGGTCGTACATATGAGAGACGTTATCATTTCTCCTATGGAATTGAAGGTAACAATTATTTTTATGGTAGAATGAATTTATAGTTTTAAAATGTTTTAAATATCGTATATATACTTTATATCTTTTATCACACCCAACCAACAATGGAGGTAATGGAAGAACGAATAACAGTGGTTTGTGAGGCTGTAATTTTTCGTACACATAAATAATGTTTTTGTAACCCATTATATGTAATTGAAGATAGATGTTGGTAGTTATAATATTATCAAAACATCCTACTATATGAAATATACTGATATTATTATATCATAAATTGTTTATAGGAATTTAATGAGATTTAGAATGAAATAAATAAAATACACTCATTATTGAACATTACCTCTTATCTGGGTATCCTCCTTTGGTTTTCACTAAATCAATACTGGGTTAATTTATGCCCAAAAAAAGCTTCTAGAATGATTTTACATAAGTTGGTAATTTATTTGTTTAGGTAGTTGTAGAACTAATGTGTTTCAATGCAGTTAAGGAGAGAGGAGAGGGGGTGTCCTTTTATAAATGGGGGAGAGGGTACACACTATATTTTTCAAAATAATTGAGTGGTACCATTCTTTTACATGTCCCAAAGGAAAAAATTGAACACTATAAAACCTTATATGATTAATGGATTAAATATTTTTATAAAATATTTTTTTTATATTGTATAGGTCATTTTTAACCATAAACGTTTAGTTTAAACCCAGATGAACAAATTTTTACCATAACCATTATAATTGATTGTAATAACATTCACTTTTAATTAAGGTAAAAATTAAGCCAAAAAATTTTAAAATTAAAAAATTTCTGATTCTAAATATGAAATATTTTTCTACAAATTCAATTCACAGATGTGGAGTAATATATTTTTAACATAGTCTCACATAGGTGAAGAAAAATTGGGGTTTTTAAATGAAAATAATTGAATGGTTATAATGTTTTTAAATGTAAATTCAATATAAAAATTATTTTAATAAACTCAATATGATTAAATGATATAAAATTTCACTAACTTTTATCTATAAACAATTGAAAATTTAACTATACAATAAAATTTATTTAAATGAAAAGGAATTTTTGAATTACAATTTATTATTTTTCAGTATTCATCAATAAATGAAAAAATACATTAAAATCCCAGAAATAATTATAATATAATTTTGATATTATGATATCAAGGTAATGGTATTTTTATATAATCTTTTTTAATTTATAAAAATTATTTTAAATTATGTTCTCAATGAGGGACTAATTTGTATTTTTGAAAAAATACATTTTTCAAAAAATATTTCTTTTACATTTAAGTGATTATAATTTTATATCTAATAAATATACCCCCATACTATCCAGCTTATATATATTAATATTCATTCCCAAAAATTTGAACACTATATTATAACTATTATATTAAATAATTATATTTCACTAATATTTAATATTTCAATTAAACTCGGTGTTTCCTGTAATGCAAGATAAACAACGTGTTGTACGAAACTCAATCTAATCGTAATTTTGAAATAATACCATATTATCTTAGTGATTCATGTAATTAAATAAATAAAAGAGATTAAATTAATGAATAATTATATTTTATAGTTTTCAATGTTATATTTTTATCTAATCTTGTTGTTTTTCTCACATATGTTATCAAATAAAATGTTATTAATTTATAATATTATGGAGTTAAATTATCTCCACCATAAATAAATTGTATCCTCATGATTTAAACATGATCCACGAAGTCAAGGGTATAATATTTAAAATTCATTTTTTTAAACCAAATGCATGTAAAGAGTTAATAAAGGATCACCTTAATAAGAGATAAAGGGATGTTCCAAGTTCATCTTTTATAATATAGAAACAGGTTTCCAGGTTGGAGAAAATATCTGGAATGTGAATATATAGACATTGAATAAAAGTGTAAATAATTATAGAGAGTGATTGTGGTAACTAATCAGATGTAAGAGAATGATGATTGTAAATTCAAGGGCCACGAAACCATAAATCATTCATGATTTAAGGGACCATAAAATTTACCAGATATAAATTTAATTGCATAAAAAATTTATTTCAAGTTATCTTCCATAAATTAGATATATTATTTTACTATGTATGAATGTATGTAAATATACATAAATAATATATTTCTATTTTACAATAAAAAATCCATTGGTTGTAAATTGATTATTTTCTAATTTGGTACACACACTAATAAATTCAAATCCAAAAATTATGTTTTATATGAGTAGCTATATAAACACTTTCAATATATCATAAGATCAATTAAATAGTTTAAAGTATCTTTTTATTCGTATAGTTGTTCTTTAGAACTAATATTGTAAAAATAAGTTATCTAATATAATAAATTAATCTATGTACCCAATAAGTAACATACAGGTTCATCATTAATAATTATTTTTTATATCATTTAACTAGAAACAATGACATAGGAACCAAGAAATCACCAAGACCAGCAGTAGTATACAATGCCTTGTTCTAATTTGGTCATGAGTTCAAGACCTACGACGATTCCAGATATAACGGGTTTTCACCAAGCATACATGTTGTCCCTTTTCTAAAATATATAAATATAAATCCAATAACCTACCCAAAAAATTATCATAAAAATCATTGAAATAAAATTAAACATTATATAACATTTTTACTAAGGTTTTCATTAAAAAACATTCCATGAAGTCTAATAATATTATTTAACTATTATTACACTTTCATTAATGATTATATTAACCATAAATGTTTCCAAAACCATTAAAATATATCGATAAAATTTAAGGTCATAATTATAAAAATAAATTTCAAAAGACATATTCTCTCAACAAATTTCCTGAATTATATCATTAATCATTGTAGAGTACAATAACATGAACATAAAAAATTGTGTTTCAAACAATGAACATATGATAAATCTAAATTTCATAACCAATGATGTTTTCCATTACTCTTAAGATAATTAATACACATATTCTTCTAAAATTCAAAAATAATCATTATATGTTTCATGATTCATATTCCAAAAATGAAATTGGTAAAACTAATTCTAAAATGTAGTTTTTTTAATCCCAACAATTAAATATTTGAATCCTAATACATAAATACTTCATCCATTTTATTTCAATATCGGTCCTCTGTTGGTCTATATTTTAACATTTAGAATAGGAAATTGTCTTGGATAATATTCAGGTACTACATATTTAATAAAAATTACAAAAAATTGATCCCAAGGGAGATATTTATTCCTGTCTAATGTGGAATTCATATTTCCTTTAAAAATTCATTCTTTTATGCACTTCATTTTTACAGACAAAAAATATTCCATTCCATTTAGGAACCATAATTTTAATCTAAGAAACTATGGTATTAAAATAGGTCATTCTTTGTCATCATCTTCTAAAATCCTTCATTATGGTTTTTAATGAAAATGGGAATTGTAATAATCATATCCCCTAAGGTTGTCAAACGAGGTGCATAGTGAGGCCCATTTCTGTACACCATTGGATGATCAACTCAATCCCAATATTCCATTTTAAGGTTCATTGCCACAAGGTAGATAAGTTTCAAAACCATTCCCACATTTATTATCCATACATGGACATATTTTAAGTAAAAAACCACATATACTTTACCAAAACATTTGGATGTTCCTCAATACATGTCCTAAAATTTTATTAAATGGTTATGTTTCCTAATCATTGTTTTTCAAAATCATGTTAACATGATATATTATAAAATACATTTGATGTCAATTATAATGTCCCCAAACCCAGTAGCCCAAAGACAATGTTTACTTTCTTACATTGGAATAAGATATAATTATTAACATTATGAAGGACTGAGTAGATTATTATTCTTGGAAAACATGATACATTCATGATTCCATCATAACATTTGAATACACAAATTACAAAAAAAATCGTTTTTTGCAGAATAAAATTTTTCCCTCTAACTTATACATTCATATAAAACATAGTAGAATAGATGTATTCTTGTGAAATGGGGAAAAGGGATAGCTAAAATACTCAGTAATGGTTAAGTACCATAGAAGATATCAGGAATCAATAACCAAAGTCAACATGGAATGTTAAATAACTGAGCACCCACACCATTTAAATAACAAGTTAATATATGGAATGATAAATAACTAAGCATATATTATATTTAAAATCCTGGATAATACATAGTCAAAATGGAAAGGTAAATAAATAAAAACCTATTAAAATTAATCAATAAACTAAAATTGAAATGAATCCATAGATAATATCCTATTTAAAATATCATGGATTATAAGAACTAAAATCATAATGAAGTAAATGCTTAATTATTATACACATTGATCCAAATCATCATGATACCACAACTCTCAAGACTATTCACATATAGTATAATTAATATGTAGAAACTAGTTTAATGATGGCCTAGTTGGGTTTTATCTTGAGACCTACCAATGCATCAAGAGGAAATACTGATACACACCCATCGTTGTTAGTCCAAATAATTCCTCAAATATTGAATAACTGATTTAATTCATAAAAAACATGCCTTATCATAAAATATCCATATTGAGTAAATTATGTGGATTTTTAAGTATTTCCCAAATTAACAAATGACATTAAATATTGAATGTATTATGTATAAATTATTTTCTATTTAGACAATAAACATATCTATGGTTTATAATATGTATATTTAGTGTAAATTTAATGTCTATTGGTCATATGATGGTGAATATTTCAGGGAATAGTATGTGACCTAAAAATGAATCATGAAATTGAAATTCAATACTTCGATTATAAAAATGATCATAAGACATCAATAAATAGAAATAGGATTGTATTAATACATCATATACACTTTTTATTAAAGAAGGGTTGATTTTATTGATTAATATAAATACCATTAAATATATTTAAAAACACTCTTGATGAAGATTTAATTTTTATTTTGGAATACATTTTGATTATATTTTTTAAATAAAATCAAAAACATTTTTATTTAAAATATCCCTATAAAATTGAAATATAAACATGAATGAAATGATTACCATGATGTTGGGTAATATCATACATGAAATAATGGTTAAAAATAATATTCCTTGTTCACTATAAATATTTTAACAAAGTGAATTTTCTAAAAAGTGGAATGATGATTTCATTCATTGTAATGATAATAGGAAAAAATTATTGTTTTGAAAATGATATAATATTAATATAAAAATTAAAATTGAATCGGAAGTATGGGTGAATATTTTGTTAATAACCCATTTTTTAAAGGAAAAACAATTAATTTTTTTAGGAAAGCTATTTTTGGACGAAAATTGATTTATGCATGAAGAATGAAAAGAATTCAGATATTTATAGAATACATTATTTCAATTAATTTAACTACCAAATAGAATAAAAAATATAATTTTACATGAAATGATCCTTAATAAACAAATTATAATTAAAATAAATGGGTTTTTAGGAAATATACATTTACTTTTCTTAACATTGTATTAAGAAAGCAATCCAGATTAGAGTGATATTGTTAAATAAACACATAAAATGATAATTACATTTAAGTGAGAATTATTTATTGAATTGATTATGTGAATAAAATTTAAATAAAATTGTAAATCTGAAAAAAATATGGTATTAAAAATTCATTATACTTAATCATGGAATGACTTAATTAATGAAGTGGATGTTTAACCCAATGAAAGGGAATTTGGATAAGAACATTTTTACCACTTGGAATCATTTATTTCAAATCCTGATATGTGAAATAATTCTAATAAAAAAGTAAAATAACACAAATAATGAATTAATAATGATAGTATATGAAATATTCGTATTATATACACCATTAAAAATAAATTAGCAAAATAACATTGGATTAGGACACTATGAAAAAAAAAATTAGATGATGTTCGTTACCTAATACTTCCTTTTGAATGAAAGTTTCTTAATAATATATTTAATGGTTATAAAAAATTTATTATATTAAAATAAAACAATGTAAATACTTATAGTATCATATTCCCTACATTTTAAAAAATCATATATACCATTTATTAATCATCTTTCATTATTTTCATTATTTCATGTTTTAATTGTCTGGATTTCTCATGCATGTTTCATCTTGAATGATTCGGTTCATGGGAATATTATATAGTAAAATCTAATAAAATATAATAATAATGGAATATTAATAATATTTTTGAAAAAATTATAATTTTTAAATCCATGAATGATAGATGGATATGAAAAATGAATTATGTTATGATTATAGAGTTGGGGGGTAGAACGTATGCATGAGTAACACAACCATTTTTCAAAGATCATCATAAAAAAGTTAAAAAATTATTTTATCATTAAATAATACTAAGAATATCATATTTACAACATTACATACTTATATATATCATCCATGTGGTATAGTGATGAAAATAAAGTTGTATCACTTTGTGAAGGAGGTTTTCTGCACACACACGAATGATGTTATCATCTTTAAGTGAGTAAAAAGGTTTGAAATTAAATGAGATATATTATAATTATAGAATGATAAATATTTCTTTAATATCATAATTATTTCATGTATATATCATATAATCATTATCCTTAACCTTACTAAATTCCATCTTTGTTAGTGAATGAAGAATCACATTCCTTTGCAAGGTGGTACTCAGTCGTACACACGGACAACATTATTGTATATACTATAGAACTGTAGGTATCATATATATATATATATATATATTTATGTGTGACATAATAATTCCATATATAATAATATTATATATATATATAATATATTTATATATATATGTTAGATCCATCATCATTCCCATCCATGAAAGGGAATAATAGAAGAAATAATGGAATCGATTCATGATGTAAGGTAGACTACCGTATATATGGATGATGATTTGGTAATCAATTTTATGGATGTTAATATTCTTTTAGGTCCTTAAATTCATATAAAACAGCCTAGAATATTGATTAAACATTTTATTTTTTATAATCATGGTTCTATAATAATTTAATGAGGTGGAGAAATAAAAAAAATAAGATCACTCATTGTAAAAAATTTATTCTTCTTCAGGTATCCTATGTATGTTTACACTAAAGCCTTCATAGGTTGGAAATATACCAAAAATAATGAATCTAGGATGATTTAAGGGATTTTGGTATTTTATTTTATCATTTATTTTCTAAAAAAGAATTTTTATGTTGTGGGTAAAGGATAATAGGTGGAGGCATTTTATATGTGGGGGAGTGGACACAATTTGTAATTTGGAAAATAATTGAGTGACCCCAATTTATTATTTTGTCAAAATGGTCCAAAATGGACTATTATATACACTTATATGTGTAATGGTCTATAAATCTCCATAAATTGTATTTTAGATAATTTTATAGGTCAATTTTAAACTTATTGTATTTTTTTTAACTCTTGTTAAAGCCATTTTTACCTTAATTGTGATTATTAGTTTTTGTTGTACTCACTAACCATTTGGGAGATAAATAAGTTGAATTTTTTTTTTGAAATTATTAACTATTTATATTCTAAATATTGAATCGGTTTTTATGAATTCAATTCATAGATGTGGAAATAATTAATTTAAAATTAATCCTATATATTTGATGGGAAAGTGGGTTTTCGAAGTGAAATTGTTCAAAAGATTACAAAGACTATATATCTAAATTAAATATGAAATTGACTAAAATTAAATAAATTAGATTAATTGGAATAAAATTTAATTAATTTGAAGTTAAAACTAATTCAAATTTAAATTATAAATTATAAATTATAAAAAAATGTATTTTTTCAATTAAAATTATATATTTTTCACTATTTATCAAAAAGGAAACTTATTAGAAGTAACCCAAAAAATCATCATAAGATATTATTTATATTATGATTTCTAATATGGGGTCTATTAGTACCAAATAATATTCTATATATGATAAATATTGAATTTAAAGTATGGGTTGAAGGAGTGACTAAGCCTCATATTAGAAACGAATATAATGTATCTTAAAAATAATTTTTTTATCAATTATTCTTATTTCATATAGAATAAAGAGATAAATATAATTTATTTTTTATTAGGTAGAAAAAATAATTATGAAAAATTTATCAATTATGTTATAACTTTTATATTAAATACTAATATTTTACTAATATTTTTTTTGAACTTTGTGTTGTGTGTAACATAAGATAACCATTATACTTAATGTTGCTCAACCTAAAGGATGTTTTTAGGAAATAAAATTTATTTAATAAAATTTATTTAAATAAAAATATATTTCATAGTGTATAGGAGTTAAATTTTCTTCTAAGCTTGAAGTTTTATCTCACAAACACTATCGAAATAAATACTCTTATTTTAAAATCTTTTAGTGATACACTTTATTTGGAAATAATATAGAAAACAAATTAATGAATAATAAAAAATCATTTAAAAAAATTTGTGTAAAATATCTATTTCTTTATTAAAATTATCTTATTAAAAAAATATACTCTCAAAATCCTTTTCACTTTTAAAAATTTTATTTAGTTTTTTATATATATTAGTGAAAAAAATTCCTTGAATAGAAAATTTAAAACCCATAAGAGAATGTTGAATTTATTAAGTGGTGGTAATAGTGGTAAAAACTAGGTAATTTTTTAAAAATAATTTTTTGATAAATGTTAAAAGAAAATTGTTATAGTTTTTAGAAAACATTGTTTTTGAAGAAAAATGGTGTTCAACTAGAATCATGATTTTTCTTAATAAACATTCATTTTTAAACTCTATAGTACATAATGAGTGTAAAATATGTGTAAACATGAATTATCATATAATAGCTATAGGAGAATAAAATTCATCTATTTCATTATAAATGGATTATATGAGTTTACAATTGAATACGTATTCATAAACAATCGTGATAAAAAAATTTATTGTAACATAAAATCATTACCAAATTTGTATATTTGAAACTAAAACCCAAAGAAATAAATACCACCAAATGGATATGTAAATAAACATGATTTTATGGATAATATTAATAAAATACATTCATTGATAGTATATACACAACATAAATTATAATTGGGGATAAATATGTCTTGTGTCTCATAAAAGTGAATAGTGAGATTGAAATCTCATACACTAAGTCTTTAAATCATTCACACTACTTAAAAACCCATATAAAATAAATTCATGTTTGTTATAATTTTATTATAGGTTCATATTAGTTTAAATAATATCTTATATTATTATATTATGTTCTTTTATTACAAATTTTTTTACAATTCCTTGTTATAGTCAAGTTTCAAGTAACAACCTGTTCTTTCTTATGTGTGTTTATTTGTTATTTTTGTTCATATTAATTTGATAATTTTATCAACATATTTTGAATAATAATAATTAAATAACTATCTAATGTACACATCATTTATAATTTTTCTAAAAATTAAGAAATATGGTTTTGAAAATTGATATATGTTGTGATCATTGAGACAATAGGTCGCACGTACGCATTAATAACGTTTCCATTTTTCAATGATCATTGTGGATGGAATTTATGTAATATATTACAAATATATAATTATAATAATTAAATATATAACATATTATTGTTGGAACCATGGTCATCTATGCATGAATTGGAGAATGGTCTGTGTTTGTTGTCATTCCTCAGAGGAAGTTCAGAATGTGTGCCCGCTAAGTACTCATACAGGTCAAGCAGATAACAACATTGAAGATGGAAATGTCTTCTAGTGTTTGCCAAATTTCTGAAACTCAAATTTGTCAAAAGGGGTAAACAATGTTTTTTTGGTAAAGGGACTTGCACGCCAGACATGTGCCGCGCAAGTGATGTGCGCGCCGATAAAGGACTTGTGCACCAGTGCCTAGGAGGATTGGAATGTTGTGCGCCATATGTTTTTCAATATCAGAACTTCAAAAATATATAAAAGGAAAGAGGTTAGCACAATTATTGGTTTGTTCGTGCAAGTGAGTAGTGTGATAGAGGCTTGGGTGGTTGGAGTTGCGTGACGGAACATGCACACTAAGAGGAGTCTTGCACGCCACCGCATAGGGTGTCCATTTTTCCTATAAATAGAGGATCACCCCTACTAATTTGTAATGAAGTTCGAGAGTTAGAGAGATTTAGTGATCCCATCCCACAGGTGTAGTGGTCGCGCAAGTGGTTGTGGGTCCCACAATTATAAGTTGTGTGATAGATGTTTGTTGCACGTCAAAACCGGGGTGGGTGAAAAGGAATGTGAGTCGCACAAGTTTTAAGTTGTAGAAGTGAGTGTCGTGCAAGTAGTTGAGGTAGACTTGTGCGCCAGTTATAACTTGTGAGCCATCTTGGAAACTTGCACGCCAGCCTGGAGAAGCACGCCAGGTGTTGTTGAAGTATGGTCGTCTTTTTGAAGCTGCACGAAAGCTGGAAGATTTCTCGATACCTTCGGTGAAAATTGAGATTAGTCTACTGGTGAGAGTTGGACTTCAACAAAGAATCTACATACAATAAAGGATTTATTCTTTTACAATTATGAATAAACCTTCACGTCTATAAACTGAGTGGGACTTCACCTAAGGTAGTGAGCCAGGGGAGTCAATGGGAGTGACCCGGGGGACGTAGTGAGTTATCCCTGATCCTTTGTAAAGGCAGTGAGCTTGAGACAGAGTGACTGTGCCTGAACCATTGTAATCCACAACTAGTGAATAATAGTGGAATTTGGTACGACCGAAAACCTGTCGGCGTATGCTCCTTGGACGTAGCCCTTAGTGGTAAACCAAGTAAAAAGTATTGGGCCATCTCTCTACATGTGAATGTTTTCTTTCTGATCATATTCATCATACAGGTTTAACAAGTTCCTACCAACGCGGGAACAAGATCAGTATCATTAAAAGAAAAATTTTCCATAGTGATTCACCCCTCGCCTCTCAGGGTGTCTCGGGGTCCTACAAGTGGTATCCAAGGCTAAAGGTTGCTGGTGTTGAATCTGTCCGTTGTCATCAGGGAGAATGCACTCAATGTTAGGGGAGTCCCTCTCTTCGATGGAAGTAATATTCAGATTTGGAAGAATAGAATGAGATCTCATCTAAGATCCCTTGGAATGGATGTTTAGTTTTCCACCATGCAAGGTATACATGTTACTGATCCAACAGGGCTGGCTATGACTGATGCAGATAGGAAAATTTTTGATGCTGATGCTAAAGTACAGAATCCTCTCACCGTAGCCCTTATTTATCAGATCTATCTAAAGGTAATGAGTTGCACCTTTGCAAAGTCCATGTGGGATAAACATAAAAATATTTATGAAGGAGATAGCAAAGTGCAGGAGGAAAAAAATAAAAGTCATACATAATGGGTTTGACGATCTAAAGATGCATCCTAATGAGAATGCAGATTTGTTATTAAATCGAATTACTGAAGTTGTGGGAGCAATTACATGTCTTCGATAAGAAATCATAGACGTTGATATCATAAATAAAATCATGAGAATACTTCCTCCTATGTACAATACAAAGGTGTCATCCCTTGAAGAAAAAGAAATATCTAAATTATATACGGATGATCTTTTAAGTAGTCTAGTGGAATATGAGATGAGAGTCAAACCTGAAGATTCCAAGACTCGTGTAAGTAAAGAAATGGAATTCAAAGACATGAACAAACTAAAAATTTCAGAAGATAGTAGTGGTGATGATGAAGTGGAAAAATAAATTCTTTCTCTCATTGCCAAGAAGCTGAAGAAGGGAAAAGGTAAATTCAATGTTAAGCTACCTCTGTCATGTTTTCGTTGTGGAAGAGTCATTCACATTGCCTCTCAGTGCCAAATAAGGTTTGAAGATGATGAAAGTGAAGCACAAGACATTGTGAAGCCTCAGAAAGGTTTTTCAAAAAGGGAGAATTCAAATCAGGGAATAAGATACAGAGGAATAGTTTTTTCTATGAAGTGGAATATGGTGATATTAAATTCTGCGATGAAGAAGATCCAGAATTTAAAACTGGGAACCATGCTTCCATGATGGCCACTGTTGAAAAATCAGAAGATACTGGTGGAGAAAATCAGTTTAAAACTAGTGCAGATCTTGAGTTGCAACTTAAGGATGTGGTTAGTAAGATCAATATTAAATGTAAGAGTTTAAATAAGTAAAAATCAATTGTAGAAGAATCAAATGAATATGTTGATCATCTTGAAGCTGGAATTGAATGAATGGAAGAATTGGTGAATGTACAATCTAAAGTAATTGAAATCAATGATGATGTAGTGGATCTGAAGTTGATAAATGAAGATCAGGAAAAGTTCATCAATAAACTCACCTCCAGACTAGAATAAAAGTCCAAGACTATTGAGCTTATTGAGGAGTAATTTGTTACTACTAGGAGTAAACTTGAAAAAGATTCAATTTCAAAAGAATCAAGGAAGAAAATATAGTTTGGAAGTTCCTCAGATGCTGAGATGTTGGAGAGAGCAAAACGTGGATCTAATGGTGTTGAAAAGATTTTAAATGGTCAAAGACCTGCCTGCATGGGAAATAGTGGAATTGGTTTTGAGGAAGAATCCTCAAATGCTACAAATAAAGGTAACCAAAATAAAGGAAACCTGAAGGTGGGTGATGTGGGAAAGTCTTCTGAAGTGATGAAACAGAAAACCCCAATTCAATATGAAAGAAGAAAAGAAGATTATCCTAGAGCATCATGTAAAAGGGAGTCCTCATACTATTGTCCCACAGAAAAAGGTATGAGGAGAAATTCATGTGAGAAGACACTTTATCTCATTAGGTGTCAGTTCTATGATAATTTGGGCCATACCAAGTCATATTACAAAGAAGCAAGGAGCTACTTGAATGGGGAAGATCTGGGAGTTCAACGAAAGAGAAACATTTCATATCATAATTCTTTTAAAAGAAACAACTTCTATAGATCTTTTTTTCATTGTTCTAACTTTGGTCATAAGGCTGTTAATTTCAGACAGAGAAGGGACATGGACACCTCATACCAGAGTTCAAGAAAATTCAAATCTTATCATCAAGACAGTGTTTCTCTTACAAACATGTTTTCTCATCTCGAATAATACATCGACTATAAATAACCAATGTACGCAGATGATATAATTGAAAGGCCATAAGTTCTCTATAATAAATCTAATGTCTCATGGAAAGAAAGGAAGATACATGAAAAATCCAACCTAGCAGAAGTATCTCTCAATGCTACAAAGAGCTGTAGCACCTGGATTCTTGATAGTGGATGATCTTCATATATGACGAGAAATGCTGACATTTTGAAGAACATTAAAATGAAGGATGATGGAATAGTGAGGTTTGGTAATGATGGTGCTTTGAAGATTAAAGTCTGCAGGAATACTACTCTCACCAATGGAGAGCTAAAGAATACTGAAGTTATCTTTATGGACGGTCTACGTCATAATCTCCTCAGTGTGAGCCAACTCTGTGATTCAGGGAATGAAATAACATTCAATCAAAAATGCTGCACTATAAAGTGAAAACATGGAATTCTATTATAAAAGGCTATAGAACAGAAGGAGACTTATATCAGGTTGATAGAAAAATGAACCCCTGCTATTTGTCTGTTGAAGAAGAAAACAATTTGTGGAATCGAAGGCTGGGGTACATTAACCAACAAGACATGGAAAATATATCTAAGCTGAAACTTTTCATGGATATCCCCATTCTGAAGCGTGAGCATGAAAAGTCTTATGATGCTTGCATTTGTGGGAATCTGGTCTGCACTTCATATCAGCCAAAGAAGAAAAGAGCATCTCATATTATTGATCTAATTCATACAGATGTATGTGGCCCGATAAATGTTGCTGGAACACATGGAAGGAGGTACTTTTTCCTTTTCATTGATGATTACAGTAGAATGGCATGTGTTATGGTCATTCATAGGAAACAAAAAGTGATTGACTACATGAAAACATATCAATGAATCGCCAAGAATGATACTGGATGAACAATCAAAGTGATGTGATCTGACAATGGAGGGGAATACACATCCATTGAGTTTGATAATTACCTAGAGAAACATGGAATATAGCATGAGGTAGCTGCAATGATAACCCCACAACAAAATGGAGTTGTTGAGCGCCGGAATCAACAAGTCAACAATATGGCCTGGGCTATGTTGATTTAGAGTGGTATCTCTCGCCATTACTAGAAGAAAGCTGTTGATGCTTCTGTTCACATTCAGAATCAAACTAGGATTTATATGGGAGAAACGAAGACACCATATGAATTGTGGCATATAATAAAGCCTTCATTGAAATATTTTTGTGTTTTTAGAAGAAAATGTTTCATCTAGAATAAAGAAGTAAGTCAAGGGATGTTTGGTGACAATGCTGATGAAGGAATTTTTCTTGGGTATCCAATAAATAGCAAAGCCTACAAGTGTTTCAATAAGAAATTAGGAAGGATTTTAGAAAGCAGTGATGTTAAGATAATTGAAGAGAAAACCACAAATTCTTCAAGGATGTCATATGTTGATGTGATAGAATGTGAGGAATAATGTGAACCTGGAGTAAATACAAAAACAGAAATAGAGGAAGCTGTACAAAACACTAACCAGTCACATAATGATGTTGACTTAGAAGAAGAATCTGAAGAAGAATTTGTGGCTGGAGATAATGCACCTGAACCACACAGGAGAAATCTTAGAGCTGATATTGATCCATCTAACATAATTGGGGACATGAGTGCACCCACAGAAACAAGGAGGATGAAGAATAACACGCAATCTGCATTTCTGTCAGTTGTAGAGCCATCCTCATTTGAAGAGGCTGCAAAAAAAGAAGCACGGGGGAAAGCCATTAATAAAGAGTTAGATCAGATTGACAAGAATCATACATGGTATCTTGTCCACAGACCAAAATTTCACAATGTGATTGGTACAAAAAGGATCATCAAGAACAAGATTGATGAGCATGGAAGTGTTATAAAAAAGTCATGACTGGTATGTAAAGGATACTCTAATATTGAAGGAGTTGATATGGAAGAAACCTTTTCTCCAGTGGCTAGACTGGAGTCAATCAGGCTTTTCCTTTCCATGGAACTCCAAAAAGTATGTAAAGTATATCAAATGGATATCAAGATAGCATTCCTAAATGGTGTACTCAAAGAAAAAGTTTACATTGAACAACTAGTGTGTTTTGTTCTTAGTACTGATGAAACAAAGGTATGCAAACTGAAGAATGCACTTTATGGTTTGAAGCAGGCACCACAGGCGTGGTACTCTCAACTGGACTCTTATCTCAAGATGCTGGAATTTAAAAGAGGAGGATTATATCACAATTTATATGTAATCAATTCTCCAAAAGATTAATTCATGGTTCTATTCTACGTTAATGATATCATATTTGCTGGCATCAGGAAGAAATCAATGGATGAATTTGCCAATCACATGACATCAGAATTTGAAATGTCTATGATTGCAGAGCTTACATATTTTTTGGGGCAGCAAGTGATTCAAAATATGGATCACATTTTCATTTCTCAAAAAAAAAGTATGCAAGAGATTTGCTGAAGAAGTTTAATATGAAAGACTCCAAACCAATGTCAACTCTGATTGTAGTTTGAACGAAACATGGAAAGCATAAGGATGGGACCTCTGTAGATCACACCATGTACATGAGGGTCATTGGAAGCCTAATGTACCTGACAGTGACATGGCCAGATATTGTCTTTTCCACATGTCTTGCAGCCCCCTTTCAGAGTAATCCAAAGGAGGAACATATGGCAGCAATAAAAAGAATCATGGGGTATATTCAAGGTACTCACAATTGTGGCTTATACTTTTCTGCAGGAAGGAACAGTGAATTATCAGGCTTTTCTAATGCTGACTGGGCTGTTGATGTTGTGGACAGAAATTCCACCTGTGGTGGAGCATTCTATATTGGGAATAAATGTGTTGGCTGGTTGAGCAAGAAACAAGAAAGTACTTCTCTTAGTACTGCTGAAGCTGAGTATATCACCGCCAAAAATACATGCACTCAACTGCTATGGATTAAGTTGAAATTAATAGATATTGGTGATGATGTGAAGCAACCAATGGTGATTTACTATGATAACAAGAGCGCAATTGATCTTACGAAGAATCCAGTTCAACACTCTCGTACAAAACATATTGAAATTCTGTATCACTTTATCAAAGATAATGTTGAACAAGGCATGATTAGAAAGGATCATGTGGGAACTGATGAGAAAGTGGCTGATATCCTGACCACACCACTCTCAATGGTTGTATTTGTGAATCATCGGTTGAACCTCGGTGTTAATCCACCTCCCAGTGCATAAGTAGGTAACATAAATCCCCTCTCCCCAGTTATGTTAACTATTTTTAATCTGTTTATGGATGTGATGTAGTTTTGTGGGGGAGATACTATCCAGGGGGAGTGTGGTTTGGGCCGAACAAGGAACAATTACCAGTCTTTGGGTTTATTGTCAATGGGGGAGAAAGGAATATATTTAGGCATGTTTTGGCATGTAATGCTTCTATGACACTGTAAGAAAATTTCTTTAGCGTCATTGAGAATTCCAAAACACGGGAATCCAATTCAAGATTTCTCTCTTATTTTCTACACCGAGAATTGCTCATGTATACATAGAGTGTTTTCTGAGTTGATTCTTGCATTTTTTGTCTGCATGTGGATGGTGATCTATTGAATTTATTTTCTGATTTCCAACAAACACAAAGGGGTAGATTGTTGGAACCATGGTCATATATGCCTGAATTGGAGAATGTTTTGTGTTTGTTGTCAATCCTCAAAGGTAGTTTAGAATGTGTTCCAGTAAAGTACTCATACAGGGCAAGCAGCAAACAACATTGAAGATGGAACCATTTTCCAGTGTTTTCCATATTTTTGGACCTCAAATTTGACAAAAGTGGAAAACAATGTTTTTTTGGTAAAGGGACTTGCATGCCAGACATGTGTTGTGCAAGTGACTTGCGTGCCGAAAAAGGACTTGCGCACCAGTTCCTAGGAGGATTGGAATGTTGCGCGCCATATGTTTTTCAAGATCAGAACATCAAAAATATGGAAGAGGAAAGAGGTTCGCGCAATTATTGGTTTGGTCACGCAAGTGAGTAGCATGATAGAGGCTTGGGCAGTTGGAGTTGCGTTCCGGAACTTGCACGCCGAGAGGAGTCTTGCACGCCACTGCATAGGGTGTCCAGTTTTCATATAAAGAGAGGATCTCCCCTCCTCATTTGTAATGATGTTCGAGAGTTAGGGTGTTTCAGTGCTCCCATCCTACAGGTGTAGTGGTCGCGAAAGTGGTTGTGGGCCACACAAATATAAGTTGCACGATAGTTGTTTGCTGCATGTCAAAACCAGTTTGGGTGAAAAGGAATGTGAGTTGCGCAAGTTTTAAGTTGTATAAGTGAGTGTCGCGAAAGTAATTTAGGTTGAATTTCGCGCCAATTATAACTTGTGTGCCATCTTGGAAACATGCGCACCAGCCTGTCGAAGCATGCCAGGTGTTAATGAAGTACACCCATCTTTTTGAAGTTGCACGAAAGCTGGAAGATTGCCCGATACCTTTGGTGAAAAGTGGGATTAGTCAACTGGTGAGAGGTGGAATTCAACAGAGCATCTACATAAAATAGAGGATGTTTTATTTTACAATGATGAAGAGACCATCAAGTCTATAAACTGAGTGGGACTTCACCTAAGGTAGTGAGCCAGGGGAGTCTATGGGAGTGACTCAAGGGACGTAGTGAGATATCCTTGAACCTTTGTAAAGGCATTGAGCCTAGGACAGAGTGACTGTGCCCAAACCATTGTAATCCACAACTAGTGAAGAATAGTGGAATTTGGTACGACCAAAAACCTATCGGAGTATGCTCCTTGGACATAGCCCTTAGTGGTGAGCCAAGTAAAAAGTGTTGGGTCATCTCTCTACATGTGAATGTTTTCTCTCTGATAATATTCATCATAAAATATTAACAAGTTACTACCAACGTGGGAACAAGATCAATCTCTTTAAAAGAAAAGTTTTCCACCCTGATTCACCCCTACCATCTCAGGGTATCCTAGTTTCCTGAAATTATATACTTATAAATATCATCCATGTGGTTTTTTGATGAAATTATACAGTAAGGTTGCTTCGTGATGGCGGTGGTCCACACGTATATGAACAATGTTACCATATTCTATTGAGTGAAAATTCAATAATGAAAATGATATATTGATCATAAATAATGATTGATATTTCACTAATATCAAAAATATTTCATTTATATCATATATATTTTTCCTTGGTATCTTTTATGTGACGGTTTAGTAAAAAACAAATCCCATCTTTTCAAGAGGTGGTTGTTCATTATACACATGAGCGATGTTATCATATCGCCTATAAAATAATGTAAAAAATTAATATATTATATAATGACACCATATGTATAATAATTATAAAAATATCATATATATGATATAAATTTATCCTCATTTCCAACTGTGAGTGGTTTAAAGGGAAAAAAATTTATCAGTTCGCAAGGTGTTAGTCCACTATATTGAAGAATAATGATTTTGTGACACATTTTTATGGAAGTGGAGATAGTTTATGTTCATGAAGATAACCTAAAAACATAAAATTATTTTTAATATATTGATTTTATAATATCATAACGTTATAATATGAATTTAATGATGTGGATGATGAGATAATACAAAAAACACATGTTGGTGAATGTTGCCTCTTCTTAAGGTATCCTCCTTAGGTCTACAACAAAAGTTTTCCTTTGTTGGGTTATTTGTCCAATATAAATCTAATAATTTTATATTATGGATGTTTTAAATTTATTTAGGATGATAAATTATGAAAATAGTGGTTTAATGTGTGAAGTGTGGGGAGAATGGGAGGCATTTTATGAGTGAGGTGAGTCGCGAAATTTAAATTTTTTTAAAGAAAAATTTGCATCCACATCTTTTTCATGTCGCATGACCCAAAAAATGGACCATTATAGATACATTAGAGGATATGGTTTTAAATATATCATATTTAATTATTTTTTTAAAAAATTTTGGTTCATTTCTAAATTTAATCGTTTTTGTTTAACCCCAGGTAAGCCAATTTTTACGTTAACCGCATTAATTAATTTTCACTGTTTGAATTATATATTTTGGAAAAAAATTAAACAAATCTTAATAGATATTATATTTTAGTCTGATTCCAAATATTGACTACATTTTCCAGAATTCCATTCATTTAATATGAAAATTTTAATTAAAAATTAATTTATCAGACTTGATGAGAATGCGGGTTTTCAATGATAAAATGATCAAATGTTTGCAAATTATTTATTTCCAATTTTAATATGTATTTGATTAAAATGAACTTAATTGGATCAATAGATATATAATTTATAATATTTTTCATAAAATCAATTTAATGTTTAATTTAAAATAATATAAAATTTCAATGAGAAGACAATTTTAAATCAAAATTCAATATTATTCACTATTCGTCAAAAAAATTAATCATTTCATAGAAGAAACAAAAAATTCACCCTAATGAAATTAATATATTCTAATTTAAAAATAAAACGTATTTTTTAAAATAAATTATATAAATGTGGATAAATTTAAATGTAATCCCAAACCCACAAACCCGACAAAAAAGAGGTTTTCTGGGATGTTTATTTTTTTGATTAATTGTAACATGATTTCTATTAAATCTATGTCTAATAATATATACTATATGCATATAAATTATAATATATTGATATTCAATCAAAAAAATTTATTTTAAAAAATCATCATAATGGAATATATAAATTAATTAAAATATAGAAATGTTAGTCACCATAAAACAGTTTTCATAAAATAAACCACCTTATAAACCCAAAAATAAACTCATTCTAAAATAAAATATAAATTTTATTAAAAAATAATTAAGTGGATTAAATATAAATAAATAATAATAATTTTCCTTTAATAAATAAAATATCAATTTAATTACATAATTTATTGAAAATATGTGATTGTTTTACGAAAATTTGTATTTTTCATTATTCATTAGAAAATCAAACAAAATCGAAAATACCCATAATATAACAATAATTTAATTTCAATAATAGAATTTTAAAAATTAATATAATTTTTTAAATTAAATTTTCCAAAACCATTATTAAATAATTATTATATTTTTCTTATAAAAATAATTTTTTTTTGAAGAAATATAATTTTTAAAGAATATAATTACATTTATAAAAATTCATTTATTTTTTAATAATTATTAATAAAAAATTATATTTTGGATATTTATATGTATATTTCATAATTTATTTGATATTATTCCTACATACAAATTTAATTGATATGTCATAATGGAAATATTTAAAATAATACTATTTTAAGGTTTGTTGAAGATTAATGTCGCATGTCATGAAATCTCTAATTATTGCATATAACGCAACCAATAATCTTCTTTTTTATAATGAAATATATAATAATTAAAGTGTACAATTAAAGCTGAAATCTATGTTTTGTTAAATTAAAAAAATTGAAAATATAACATTTAATTGATGAAAAATTCAAAAAATCATGGAATGTAACTTTTAACCCCACATAAAAAGCATTTTTCCATCATTATTAATCTTGAACATCAATGGATGATCATTTGAAAATTTACAAATAAAAAAACATCATAAAATGATAAATAAATCAAAACCTTGAATAAATGAATGCTATGTAAGAGGGTCACCTATAATAACAGAAATTATGATTCCAAATTTGAGATAATAGGTGTAATGTGAAACCATGGTCATTAAAAAAAAATATAACAGGCTAATATTGGTGAAGAGTGATAGAGAAAATTTATCATAAGAAATTAGGTTATCCATAGAAGCTTAACGAAAATAAATACATAGATAAAAGAATTATTAAAAAGGGAATCGATATCATCAAAAATGACGTTAATAGAATACCATTACATTTTAAGATAATTTTCTTAAAATTTATGGATTTACAAGAAAAGATATACTTAATTTTTTTTCAATCCATTTTATTAGTATAAGTAAATCCATTATTTTTTCCTTGATCAAATTTCCCTTCATATCATACTACGTGAAATAAAGGCCAGTCTTTTGTGTCGAAAAAACTAACAGATCATATGATTCGTAAATAGAATGATAATGTATTACCTTTATCTTTAGTTAAAAAAAGTTATATCTAGTTATCTAGTTGAATTTAATATTCATATTGTGATTTAATATGTTAATATATAGAACATCATCCAATATACATCATAAACCACTCCGAATATAGTTAAGCATATAATCCATTCAAAATAAAAAATATATAAATAAGTTCAATAAATTTTACAAAATAAACTTAAAAGTAATCATGAAAATTTTATTAAGAAACTCTTATTTGTCACATTCCAACTATGTTAATACCTTGGTCATATATTCTCTGGAATTTTTTAATATCCAAAATTATCATAGAATCTTAGTGGAATCTTTCATTCCTCCAAATTTTAGGAATAAACTCATTGATTATTTAAAATATTACATTAATAATATATTGTTGTAAAATCCAAAAATAATAACATTAAAAACATAGTTATCATGTCTTTAATATTTAATAAGGTCATCAATACTCTCCAATTTAGATTATCTATATAAATAATATCATTCTCCAAAATACACCCCATATCATTATGCCCAGAAACATATTATTTGTAATATTCCCATAATAAAAATATTTACTTTCCATTAAATTACTTTTTTATGTCATTTGTAATATTAAACATATTATTTAAACTCCTTCAAGAAAAAAAATGCTGAAAAATCCATTTATGCTTCACGATTCGAACAACCAAAATA
This sequence comes from Viscum album, assembly GCA_963277665.1. NCBI lineage: Eukaryota > Viridiplantae > Streptophyta > Magnoliopsida > Santalales > Viscaceae > Viscum > Viscum album. The sequence goes on along the minus strand of OY728126.1, from coordinate 1,806,749,877 downwards.
CAACTAATAACAATTTAATTCTTGGAATATAAATAAATAAATACTTCAATCATTCAACATTCTTAATACACCATTATCCATGATTTGGTTTCTTATTTGGTAACATATATGTAATTTTTAGCCTCTTCATAATAAGGGATATAACCATTACACATAAAACTATTGTGATTTTTTTCCTGATATATAACTTTAGAATATATATTTTCATAATTCCCTTATATTCTACATTTATGAATTTCAATCATCAATGATACATTTGGGGTAATATTATTCTCATCCATTGAGTTAACTGAACCTTTAATTTTCTATTTGTATTAAATTATTAAAGTCCAAATTTTATATGCTCAAAACATCATATCATCCTTCTAATACATTCTCCTGAGTTCTTCTTCCCACATTCTTGACATATTGGAAACTATATCATCTCTCCTCCACGGTCTCCACATCCTGTAATCTCAGTGAACTACATCCTTCTATTCATTGGTTATTTTGAGATTTGAATAATTTCCACATTTATAATCATGTTTCTTCATAATTTATTATTATTAATTATAATATTTTGCACTATAGTCATCCTTGAATTTGGTTTTTCGTAGTCACTAAATATTCTATTAGAATCAGTATTAACATGATTCTATCTTGTTCCATCTATTGAATAAATTCAAAACATTTAGTGTGAGAAACACTGATTAAAGTGGCAAAATTGTAATCACGAAAATAAATTATATTTTTTTCTACGTCTTCAAAAAAAATTAATATAGGAATCCTTTGGTTGTCCATGTAACAACTTCAACATTTATAAATAGAATTCCCATTTTGATTTAATGAAATATATTATTATGTAACATGGTTATAGAAAAAACAATCACTTAATTTTTATTATTATATACAATGATATTTAAATGAACATTAAGCATGTTTACCTATTATAATATAGTCATTCAATAGTGATCACATGGTCAGTATAAATGTTGGGTTTTAACAAATCCAATTGAAACTGACAAAGGAATTGATGGCCTCAACCAATATTATCATACAGTAAGAAACCCATTTATCGAAGCTTATTAGGGATATATAATATCTTGTATTTTTTCTTTAACAAGCCCATGTTGCGATACAATAAATTATGAATGATTGGGACCATTTACGGGATAATTTCAAGCACTTTGATGTCACGACCAAAACAATATATTTTACACAGCAGTATGAAACTCCCACCAACACAAACCTTATTCATAGAATTATTTCTAGTTTATTAATGGGGTATGTATCAAGACCCTAGAATAGGATTATGTACATTTTTTTTAAAATAATGAATACATTTTCATCTTATTATTTTTACATTATAAATTATTTTCATTTAGATACAATAAAAGAGAAATAGTTTTTTTGTGTAATATTTCATTCCATAAAACAATTTATTTTTATTATTTAATGGATTCTTGAGATAAATATAATTTTAGTAAAATACTACTTTAAAATAATATAAATTAAATATAAAGGATTATAAAAAAAATTTAATTCAAATGTAGAATTTAAAAGGGTTCAAAATTTGTTATTGTCAAAAAACCCATCATTTCTGAATAAATGATTATTTGTTTAATAGTTAAGGAACAATTAATTAGAAATTTATTTTGATAAAATTAATATTACTTTCTAAATCAGAATGTTGATATTATCCAATGGGGAATTTTTTAAAATTATTTGAAATAGATGATTTTTGAGTAAAAATTAAAAACCATATAAATATATGATGTGTATTGTGACATCATAATGACCCAAAAGTGTTTTAATATAATACTATAATATTTATACACTACCATATATATGTTTTCCATTGAAAATAATGTTATTTTAATTATTTTTGATTAATTTTATAAATCCTTAACGTTTCCTCCAAAACCATTAATATATATTTTAAGGATTTAAAATCATTTATTTATGGGTATGACTGACCTCCACATAAGAAAGGGAATCATTTTATTTATTTAATTCATTTACCTTATAAAATATTGAACCCAATACCATTTTTATAATCCTTGGTAAAAACCCCACGTAAGCCTTTTGGTTTGGGTTATTTTATTATATAGATTACAAAACCTATGTTTGAGAAATATTAAAGAAATCCAATCTATTTTCATATATATACCCACCCATGTTCTCATTTATCGTTACCCAAAATCCTTTGTTCATATCCTTACTCTTTTATACCCTCTCTTGAATCCTCCCATGTTTCCCCCAATCTCTCACGAAGAAACTCACAAGTATTTGGAGTCACACACTCATGCATGGTAGTTATCTCTTCCCATTTCCATGCAGAAACCACTTTTATGTTACGATCATAAGTTTTATTTGTTTCTGTATGTTTTAATACAACCCCATTAATTCCGATTTTATGTATAAATAAATGTATACCTATTTACCTCTCATGGACGACTCCCATTAAACCATCCCCTTATCCTTTAAGTACACACGATACCATAATGAAATTTATTAAGGGGTCCTTACATTTTATTCTTTATTCAAGTTTCTTTATTATCTTATGCCATCTATTTCCAATTCATAATGTTGGGATATAACATTCCATATCCCTATTACCTCCCATTTTAGTTCCAAATGATGATAATAAAATTTCTATATCATCATATAATTTTATGAATTTTTAGGTGATGTTGTAATGATGATGATATTTTACCACAAATTTCCATGCCAAATCAATTATGTTATGAATCTCATACTCATTTCCTATCAAGTGACTTTAAATTTATATAGTTATAAATAATTGACCTGGGAAATATGTTTATTTATCCCACATTCTATGTTCTTGTAATAAAATGTGACAATAAATGAGTCTATGTTTTATGATGTATATGGAAGACTTAATCGTGTTAATGAAAGGAATGTGAAGAGTTTGCCCAGAAATATATAGAGCTCTAATGAATTGGGTAATGATTAAATTCATGAGATTTCATATCAGTGTATGAAGTGAACCTAATTCATTTATGGGACATTTTCCATCATGATGTCTTGGATGTTATCCTTGATCTATGTTTATAACGTAGTGTTTTGAGTTTTTGACATATTTCCCATGTGGCTTTTATAATATCTCGTTATATAATGCCTCATTATTCATGTTTACAATTTTCACAAATTTATTTCAAATTGATATTATGAATTCCTATCAAGTGTTATATTATTCATTATATTATATATTTTTACCCTCACTGTGCTTTTTATCACAACCCTTTCTTTTGAATATCCCTAGGTTATCCCATAAAATTTCTAAATCCCTGAAATATTAGAATCCTGTTAAGAAAGTTTCCAGTAATGTAGTTGTATCATATATTCAACATGCAATTATTTTTACCTAATTACCAAAGAAACTATACATCTTGGTCTTTAGGGTTTTATTAAGTTTAATCCTATATAATAAATCATGTATTAATGTGTAATAAAGGGTAGGGTTGTAATAGTTGGTATCATAGAATGTGTTTAGTTATTTTTGGGACTAAAAATTGAATAATAAAGTGAATGACGTAGGGATAAGAATATTTATAAGAAAAAACCCATAAATTCATGTATGTATAGAGTACCTGGTTTGTCAAAAAAATACATCCTTGTCTATATAATAAAAGTGGCATGGATCTGGAAAAGATGTGCTAAGGGGTAAAAACATCGACAAGGTGCATTAGTAATAAATCGATGAAACCTTGTACATGATAATGGAGTTTACACCACACACATTTTAAAATTTTAAAAGGATGTTAACTAGTAAATTCACAATTTCCTTATAAACCATTATTAAGGGAACAATAATTCTCATAAGAGTACGTCTTATGAAATAGGTCATGGATAACCTAGATTGAAGAAATGAAATTCATAAGTTAAGGAAGCACATTCTATTTATAATTTATTTATTTAACTTCATTTGATACTATTTCATGTGCTTAATAATTTAATAATAATAATCCTTGCACTTACCACTATTCTAGACAATGGTTGTATATAAAAGGAATCAGGTAAACAATTTATTTGATATGCAATTTGATTACTTCCCCAACAAAATTATTAACGCGATTGGAGAAGGAATAGAAAACATTGTTAAGATACTTATGAATAGAAACTCAGATCATGTGGAGGGCCCAAATCCACCGAATAATGAACAAGATGAAATTTTTTCCTTTATGTCACAAAGCCCTATCACTTTCAGTGGATCAACTTGTTCCTTAATCACAAGAAAATATGGATCAAATACATTCATAAGATCTACTCCATCATTCAATGTTCTAAAGAAGATAATGTTCTACTAGCTATTAATCATATGTAGGGAGATGTTGACAAGTGGTGGATAAAGATCAGGAATATAAATCCTGAGAAAGATAATAAATTAATTGGGTGGAAGGAATTCATGAAAAATGTCATTTGATAAATATTTTCCTCACACTGTCCGACAAAAAAATGAATGATATTTCTTTTCCCTTAGGGAAAAAATGATGAATATATTAGAGTATAATGAAAACATCACAATACAAACACAATACCACTTCATCTTTTTCATTGCCCTAAATTCATGGTTGACTACTTACTTAGTGGGATAAAATATAGTCTATTAAAATATCTAGTAATCTGAGACTTTGATACCTATGATGAAATTGTATGATATGCCCTCAAAGCCAAAAATATATATATATGAACCTCAAGGGTATCATGGGGATATAAAGTGGAATGTTGAGTTCAATTATGGTCATCTTATGGAGAAATCTAATGGTGCAACAAGATTTCAGAATCCCACCAGTCAATGGTTTGGAAAGAATCACCCTTGATATTTCCTAAGGGGAATGAGGAAATGATTAAGTATGGGATGGAAGGACTCATATCTAATGATTACTAACATAAGAAACTCAATATTTAGAATGAGGAGTGTAATTATTTGTTCAAACTGTGGAACATTTTTCATTTCTTCACCTATTTGAAACTAGGGAACGTTTCAAACCATTGTATATATGAAGGGTTTTTGAGAAAACCTGCAACCTCAAAGGCCCCAAAGGGAATCATTTCCCATCAAAACCGCCATGGGAGATCACGAAAATGTTTTTTTGGATAAGAAATAAATTTATTCATTCAATAATTGTAAACATACATTTTTTTCTAGTTCTTCACATTCATTAATATAAAGAATGTTTTGTAAAACTATTCAGACTCCATAAAAAATAACAGAAGTATAGCTATTGGTGAAAAAAACAGGGCCACTACTGAATTAAAAGATCATAATTCTGCCTCTGTCACAATATTTGGGCTAAAATTCCCATTGACCATGTTCATACTATCTTTAGTAGAATTTTTTGCAATTCTAGTAACAGATTATCTTTTCTTATATAGAGCCAACATAAATTACTACAAGAAGGAAATCACTCTTTTTTTAATCGACCCCAAATTATATACATGTTTAAGGAGGGGGGTGAATATTTTTTATCACTAATATCCTAATCCTATATATTATTACTCTTTGAAAAAAATATCTAGTTCAAATAATTTAGTCTAAGGAATCAATCATCCTTGAATACACACCCATTATGAAGGAATATATTTATGTGTTTCCTAAGGAATTTTTTGGTCTTCCTCCCAGTAAAGAGGTTGAATTTTCAATCGATATGGTACCTTTGAATTAAATTTATCTAAAACACCATATAGAATAGTTATTGTAGAACTTGATGAGTTTATGAAACAACTATAATCGAATCTAGATAACGGATTAGAGTAAGTGTTGGAATTTACTAAAATACCAAACCAATGAATGATTTAGAGTTGGATGTAGTGTTAATCGATTTTATAATATAGAGGAATTATCTCATTGGTAGAAGTATGAAATATATATTGATCACAAATCTTCAAGTAAATAATCCGACAAAATGAGATTAATATGCACCAATGAATATGGGTAGAGCTGATCAAGGAATATGACTACTCAATCCACTACATTCCTTGTAAATTGAATAAAGTGTATAATTATTTACATAAAAATGATCTATAAACTATATCATTGATGTTAATTGAGAGGGATCAGATCATCATAGATATGAAATTTTTGGACATGTGAATCTTAAAATAAGAAAAATCACTAATCCTTTGCGAAATGATTTCTCAACCATCCCTTCTTAGAAACATAATTAATTCTCAAATAAATTATATGGGATCCATAATTAAGTGGAAACTATAAGAAAAGGGAAATACTTATATCTTAGATAAACTGGAAAAGAATTATTGATAATTTTTCAAGATTATGTGTAACATCATATCCTGAGAAAAAGAATGAGTTTTTGGATTATGCACATAGATCAACATACTTCATCCACCAAGGAATCAAAAAGATGTATCGAGATATCCAAGAACATTGTTGGTGGAAAATTATTAATAATGAGATCATGAAATATAAATAATGATGTCTTGTTTGTCAGCAGGTGAATGTGGAAAGGAAAACATCGTTGGGGACGATACAAGCATTATCAATACCTACATGGAAAAGGGAAAACATAACCATTGAATTAATCACTGGTCTTCCAAATACATAAATATAGAATAACACTATATGGGTTTTGGGGGATTTTCATAAAAATATAGCACAATTAATTGTGATTTAAGATTATTTATCTCTCAATCTACATTCAAGGATATACAATACCAATTTTTTTTGAATGCATAGAATACCACTATCAATTAAAACCAATCGATAGCTAGGATTCACCTTTATGTTCATGAAGTGTTTCCAAAACACTATGAATACTCAGTTTAACTTCATCATGGTTTATCACACCCAAATTATATTCCAATATTAGAAGACTTTACATACCCATGAGTATATGATATGTTCCTAATAAATGTATTAAAAAGATAATGGGATAAAAATCCTCCTCTAGTCGATTTATCTTATTGCAATAGTTTCCACTTGAGCATCCAAATTGATAACTATAAATCCCTTTATGGGAAGTGGTTTATAACATATTCATATTGGGATTAAATTGTGGAATGAAAATTATTAGGTCCTAAAATGGTCTCAGAGATTTTGTAAATGTTTTAGACTATTTAGCAGCACATCAAGGTCACCCAGAGTCGACAGAAGATCTATGATGGAAATCATCAATAAGACCTAGAGTGTCATTTTGGATACATGTTATTCCTCTACATTCTTCATGGAAGAAAGTGATGATATTTGGGATGAAGTTAAATCATATTCCAATAAAAATCGACCCCTTCAAGATTTTTTATCTCATTAAAGAGGTGGACTCTCAACTAGAACTCCCACATTACCTATCTCTAGTACATGATTTAATCCAAGTGTCTTTCTTGAGTAACTACATTCTATACCACTCAAATTTTCTCAATAAAGAGTTATTAAGGTTGACAAATGATATTTCTTATAAATAGCACTCAGTGAAAATATTGGTTCCTAGAGAAAATTTCCTAGTAAATAATAAAATTCACCTTTTCAAAGTAACGTAGAGAAGACAAAATTTTAAAGAAGATAAATGGGAATTCGAGGAGGTGATGAAAAAGAGTTACCCTCATATATTTTAGTGTGGTAAATGAAAATTTTGATCAAGAAATTTCTAAATCTGGGAGGATTATAATGACCTGAAATCTTTTAAATAAAATTTCCCTTTTTATTTATTTAAACGTTTTATTATATAATATTATTATAGAAAAAATATGAACATCTTTAATTTTATTATATCAAATTATATTTAAATGTCCATTAAGCATATTTATCATTGATTATATAGAATATGAACTATGATCACATGGTTAATATAAATATAGGGTTTTAACATATCCCTGTGACATAGAAAAAGGAAGTGATGGACTCAATCAATAGGATCATACTCTATGAATAACATTTATTGTATCATCTAAGGTAGAAATCATCTCATTGATTTTACCTTTTCCAAGACCTAACTAGGATCCATTATCTTATGCATGAGTGAATCCATTTATGGGATATGTTCAAACTCATTGAGATCATAGTCCAAACTATTTTTTTCAAACCATCCCATGAAAGTCTCACCATCAAGAACCATAAACTTAGTTTGTTTATAGGTGTATTATGGTGATAAGAATAACGTCTATTTCAATATGACTATTTATATTATTTTTCATAGAATAATAACTATATTATCAACCTATTATTGTTAATTTATAAAGGATTTTTATATTGATATAATAAAAAAACAATTTCTGTAATATTCATGTTCAATAAAAGAATGTATTTAGATAATTTGTGGGTTTTTATATATATAAAAAATTAATAAAAAAAATTTAAATAATATTTAATATATATAAATGACCAAATGGTTTTTATGAAGTCTAATTTAATTTTTAAAAGCATTTAAAAACTATAATTCTGAAAAAAAATCATTATTTCTCAATAAATATCATTTATTATTTTAAAAGATAAAATAAACACAATTATATATCTATTTTGATTAAAAATTTTTTTGAATCTTAATGTTGAAATTATCAATTGCTGAATTTTTCCTAATTTTCATAGATAGCATAATTTATGGGTAAAAATTAAATAACATATGAATTTACGGTGTGTATTATGGGAACATAATGACACATAAGTGATGTAATATATAATATAAACGGTATACATGATCCAATATATATTGTCCTTTTAAAATGATTTGATTTTAATTTAATTTTATTATTTTTATAAATCCTTTAGTAAACATCCAAAACCATTAATATATTATAAGGTTTTAAAATCATTTCTTTATGGGTACGACTCACCGCCTCATAAGCAATGGAATTAAATTAATAGTTTAAAAACATTTACTTTTAATATAATAAAAACCAGTACAGTTTTTGAAAACCATTGTAAAAACCTGTGGTATTGTTTGTGATTTTGGTTATTTTATTTTTTGGAGTCCAGAACCTATGTTTGAGAAATAATAATGAAATCCACCCCACTTTACCTATATAAACCAACCAAGATCCAATTTCTCTTCACTAGATATCCTTGTATAATGTCTATACTCTTCCCTACCATATCTATAGACCTCATAATTCACCCACAAGATGTCATGAAGCTCCTCCCAAGCATTTTTAATCACACACTCTTATAAGGGACTTCTCTCTTCTCATTTCCAATCGACCACCTCTTTTTTGTTATAATTATTAGTTTCGATTTGCGGTTGTTTGGAAATTTTTTACTAAACTGCATACACTCCATTTTATTTAAAAATAATTATATACCCCTTTTTATCTCATTAACTCCTCCACTGATCCTCTAAGTACACATTTTTACATTATTTAATTTAGTATGGTGTCCTCACTATCTATTCTTTATTCATGTTTCATTGATATCTTTTGTCTTATATATCTTATTATAATTTGGGATATTTAATTAATATCCCTATAGAATCCCAATTTATGTCTGATTTATGAGAAACCCCTTTCAAACTCATCAAATCATTTCATGAATTTTTACGTGATTTCATTATGCTGGTGAACTTTTACCGCAATTTTCCTGGATGAAACAAGTGTGTAATGAATATCATAATAATTTTTTATCGAGGGTGTTCTCATTTATAAACATATTCTTATTTGGCTTATGAAATAAATTTTTTATTCCAAAATCCATTTTAATTTAATCAAAGTTTATGATAAGTTATTTCATTTTTTATGATCTATATGGAATACTTAAGAATGATATTGGAATCATCATGATGGGTATACCCAGAATTATATAGTGTTCCACTAAATTGTGTAATGTTTAGTCACATGAAATGTAATTTTGGGTTAGGGTGTGAACCTAATTTCTTAATAGGTCTTTTTCTATTATGATGACATAGAATTTATCCTTAACATTCAATTATTATGATGTGTTTTATGTTTCTTCCATATTTTCCATATCTCCTTTATGTTATCATGATATATCATGCCTCATTATCCATGAGTATTATTATCACATATTTTATTCCCCAATTGATATTCTTATTATCTCCCATGAATAATCATATTCAGGTTCTTCCATGATTATTTCTTTACAATGATTTATATCTCACCCCTTACTTATTTATATCCCCTAGTTATCCCATGTAGTTTTAAAGGATTGTGGGTTTTATAGGCCTGATAAGGATGTTTCCAATAATATTTTTCATCTCATGATCATGATGTTATTCTATATACCTAATTTAACAAATAGACTAGACTTCTCTATCTTCTAGGTTATATTAGGTGTAATATTATATAATAAACCATGTGATAAAGTGTAATAAAGTTTATGGTTTTTTGTAACCTGAGTGACTCATAGACATCATATATTTAAAACATTCAAGATGGTTCATGATGTGTTTGTAAATTTCAAAAGAATATCCCCCTAGAGTGACAATGTTGGTGTGCATCAAGGCCCATTTTCATGTAGCAAGTGATGATTGAGTTCATCTCAATTCACCATTTTTGACATTATTACCTCTTGTGAAATCTATTCCATAGCCACACCCACTTGTAACATCCATATGGGGATGTATATTCAAGAAAACCACATTCTCTACCATTTACAAAAATTACATGATACTTTCTAATACTTTTACTCATACTTAGACTTATCCTTGGAGACATCCCTAGACATATCTTTTGAAATATCCATTATCATTTCTTTAATATTTTCTCATCTTAGTTTCCAAAGGATAACTAAATATTTCCATTGATAAAAACTAATGAAACATAGGACTCAAATACATAAATATAAAATCCTATAAGATTCATATTCATTCTATTAAATAAAAATATTTCAGAGGACCATAATAGTATAGTTATATTGGAATATTGTAACACAATCTTTTAATCTGGTGAATGATATTAAATTTTTCCCTCAAAGATTTTTCCAATTAGTAATCATCGTAGAAACAGCCTAAATAAATCTTTTCTTTGTAACCTAGGGAAATAAATCTTATAAATTGGAGACATTAGACATTCCATAACAATAAACATAAGAGATATTCGTCTGTGATCATAATAAAGAACAAGATAAACCAATGGGTATGTGATAATGAACATAACATATGAATTTCATACCCAACCTTTTATAGAACATAAAAATGATTCTTGAGATAAATATAATTATTTCATAAGACATTAATCATAATGAAACAAGAGAACATTTCCCATGAGATAATTACATTGGAATAAGACATATATTTATGGTATAAATAGAATCCTAAAAAATCAGATATCAAGACTACCGTGAATAAATTCATAACATATTAGGTTTGGGTGGACCACTCATGTACCTACATAAGGATTGAGATAACCACAAGTGTGCCTTATTTTTTAGGCTAGAGCTAACCACCAATATAACCCCAATTTTAGGCATGGTATAACAACCCATGTACCCTCGGTTTCAGGCTTGGCCTAACCAATTGTGTACCCTCTAAGATCATATAACATTTATAATTCACCAATTGATTGAAAGAATATATAGGTCCCACAAGTCATATAATGAAAATAATACACATGTGTTCCACAAGATCATAAAAAATTTCATATATTTTAAAATTAAATTAAATGGGTTTCATAAACATTTCATCATATCGTAACCAAGGAAAATTAGAAAATATTCATAATCATTTTGACATTTATCATATTTTTACCCCTAAAAATAAGCAGGTTTCATAATAATTTTATCATGTTATATCTCGTGAAAAAAATGGGTTTATAAAAATATTTTCTTATTAATGATAAACCATTCAGAGAATGAATAACAATGGTATCCATTGACTATATCTCTAGTAAATCATAAGTAACATCAAATGATGTAATATAAGATAAATAAGTGTTTTCATTGATTTCTCGGAACATTTCTTTAGGAAGATAGATTTTTTAAAATAATTAGTTTTTGAATCATAAATAATTTTCAAAGTGGTTTTATTTGTAAATATCATAGAAAACATATAATGGAATCTGCAAAAATCATTAAAATCAATTCTTGTGTAAAATATATATTCCACATTGAAAAGTTTTTTATAAAACATAAAACTCAACCAAAATTCATTTCCAATTAAAATCAGTTATTTAAAATCTACAACTTTCCCAAATATCAATTAAAAATTTTTCCATGAAATTAAAATTGAAATTTTTTAAGTGAGCCATGAAATCATTGAGAAGTCATTAAAACATTAAAAACATATCATGTCATGCTTGTGAAAACAAAAAATCTTTTTATTCATTTAATAAAACCAAAATAAGTATTGTTTGGAAAATTATTAGAATATTCCTTTAAATTAATTTTAAAAAAAATTAAAACATGGTTAATAAATTATTTTATCAAATAATTTGAAAAACTATAAAAAATATTTTCCAAATCATTTTTGGAAAACCCAGTTTGGGATGAAAGAGGGTTTTCGTTCGGAAAGATGATTTTTATTAGAAACATTATTTTTTGGACTCTAAACTAAATAAAAAGATAAAACGAATGGAAAACGTGTATTCCAATGGGATAAATAGATAAGGATAATATTATTGAGTTTCTTGAGATATTGATCATCATATTTTACCATCACAAACATTATCATAAATAATTCATATAAACCATGAGATTGTAACAAAATATATTTACCCCTTCGAATCATTAAAATTTAATCCCAATAAAAGGGAGATAATTTAATAGTTTTTTATAAAAAAATAACTTTATCTATAATAATACTAATATAAATTCATTGGTAGTATATAAACCACATAAAATAAATAGTTTTTTAAAATTTAAAGAGTCTCATTGAAGTTAAAAGTGAGATGAAAATCCCCTACATTAAGTCTTACATTCCATCAAACTCATTAAAACCACCTATTTTTTAAATATATGTTTATTATAAATATATTAAATAGAAATAATTATAAATTTTTTAGCATATATGATTCATGAATTCCATTTTATTACACATTTATTAACAATTCCATGTTGAAGTCATGTTTCTAGTAATAAATGCTTTTTCATTATATGTCCTGATTTTATATATTTGGCCTTATTTATTTTGTTAGGGTTACATAATATAATTAATATAAATAATAAAATAATTAATATATCTATACATAAAATATAAATTTAATATCAATCATGAAATTTTGTTTTGAGAAATGATATATGTAACGATCTTGTAGACGGTGGGTCATCAGAAAACATGAGTATTGTTTACCATTTTCTACGATCATTATTGAAAGGGGTTATGTAATATATAAAAGTTATATAATTAAATTAATATCATCATACCATATTATATACTAATAAATATCAGCCTTGTTGTCTGGTGATAAAAATATTGATTGACATCTCTTCGTGAAGGCGGTAATCTACATGTACAAAAACAACATTATCCTCATTCAGTGAGAAAAAATGATATAAATAAATTTATATATTAACCATTTATATTTTTTAATATTACATTAATATAATTATCATTTCATTCATATCTTATATATTTATCCATATTCTCTACCATCTAAATTTTTAGTGAAAAACAATTCACATCGTTTTGCTTGACAATAGCCTTCCGTACAGAAAATAGATATTATCATATACCTTATGAAATGAAAAGTGTAAAATGGTATATATGATATAGTTACTCCACATGTATAATAATAATATTAATATCATATATATTATTTAAATATATCATCATACTCAACTATGATATGTGGTAGTGGAAAAATGAAAGACATCAGTTGGCGGAGAGATAGTCTACCGTAGACACGAATGATGATTTATAACCTGTTTTATGTAAGTGGAGATAAATATAGGTCATTACCTTAACATATAAAATCTTTATTATATGAAATATAATTTATTTTATTATATCACGATTTTATAACAAGAATTCAAGGAGGTGGATGAATTACCAAAAGAAAAACCCGTTTTCGATTAACATTACCACTTCTTTGGGTATCCTTATTTGGTTTGCACCAAAATATTTCATTGGATGGAATTATATCAAATATAGTTATATTATTAATTGAATATGGAATTTGGGAATTTATTTTGTTAGGTATGTTCCCAACCAAAATGTTTTGATGTTGTGAAGTGGAGAGGAGAAGTGGTGGCCATTTATAAGATTGATGAGTGGATGAATTGTAAAATTTTAAAAGAACGAATTCCACCCAAGATATATTCTTGATAAAGGTCTCCAATAATAGATCACTTACATTATTAAAAGGTATAATATCAATATATATCTATAAAATAGTTTCTGTAAATATTTTTGATCATTTATGACTGTTATATTTTTACATTAAAATCAATGTAAAACCATTTTTATCTAAACCGCATTATAAATTTTTACTATTTTCTCCATTCATATTGGTTAAAAAAATAATGAAATTATTGTATATGTTAAATTATTATAAATATTATATGAAATCAATTTTTTAAAATTCAATTAAAATAAGTGAAAAAATTAATTTAAAATTAATCTCGTAGACATGACGAGAAAGCGGGTTTTCAAAATGAAAATGTTTAAAATCATATAATGTTATTTTATCCAATTTCAGTCTGAAATTGAATCAAATGACATAAATTAAATTAATATATATATTATTTATCTAATTTTAATTTAAATGATATTTTAAATATAATTTATCTTTATAAATAATTTTAAAAAAGGAAAATTTCAATTAAAAATTAGTGTTTTCACTATATATCAATAAATTAATCATTTTAGAAAGTTTTGAAAACATCACCAAAAGAAAATATTTATAAAATCATTTTTAAAATTAATTATTTTATTGATATATAATAATTTTTTTTATAATTAAAATTTAATACCAAACCCACAAACATTTCAAAAAAATTGGGTTTTCAAGATGTAGATTTTATTTTATCTAAGAGTAAGATGATTTAAATTAACTATATCTCTAATAATAATAATTTTATGAATATATTGATAGATCATTGATAAATTTTATATCAATTTAATTTAAATAAATAATATTAAGTTATTATTTTAATTAACTAAAATGAGGAATCAATGTTCACTTTCAAACACTTTTAAGATAAAAACACTTTATAACACAAAAAAATAATTATAATAAATTCATAAATAATATTGAAAAAACTTTAACTAAAATTAATATAAGTAAATAATAATAATGTTAATTTAAAAAATAATGCTGAATTTATATTAAATAATTTTTTATAAATAAGTGATAGTTGTACAAAAAATCATTATTTTTTTCTATTCACTAAAAATCCATATTTTCGAAAAAACTAAAAATATCACCATAAATAAATTTCGGCGTGTTAATTTAAAAAATGAATATAATTTTATAAAATCTATTTTATAAAATCTATTTAAATTAATTATAATATTTCCTCATAAAAATAAATAGAAATCATTTTTTAAGAATATAATTTCATTACTAAAAATTGAATTAATATTTTCTATGAATTTATAAATAAATCAATATCTGGTGGAAATGTTTTATTTATATTTCATATTTTTTTATACAATTCATACCCACTAATTTAATGGATATTCTATAGTGTTTTTATTATGAATAATATTATTTCATGGTTTACTAAAGCTTCATGTTGCATGTATTACACGCAATCATTATTTCATGTCGCATAGGATAAACATGGTGTTTCATATAACAAAAGACATGATAATTATTTTTTATAATGAAGGATAAAATCAGTGTTTTCAGTAAAGAAAAATATCTAAAAAATAATCTCAAATGAAAAAAATATAAATAGCATGGTGTTGTTATATGTATGTTTGCATACCATTCATGGTACATTCCAATCATTTTCATATTGATGGTGGGATTTGGGGATGATAAAAGTAATCACATCCTTCCCATGTGGATTCTTTTGGTGGTAGTGTTCACAATCCTAGTAGACATTGTTTAATTTCTGGGCAATAAATTTCATCACTACCATCTAGTATCCCATTTAATTATGGTAACATAAAATCCAACTAATATATTTCAATAAGGTACTTTGAAACCACATTCCCACTGATTTAGTAATTGTTACTTCCCAACACATTATTTCATATCATTTAGTCCCTCTCATATAACAATATAACCACATATCCTCATATCATAACCACATACCTGATACTGAAGCCACATCACCACATAACATCACATCCTTATCATAATTTTATATCATGAATTTGGAGTTCTTCAACCTCATTTTCTACTAATAAATTGTGAAACCCCACCGTGAACCTATACTATGAAAATATAGCATTTCTATCTATTATATAAATAAAAAAACATAAATCTATTAAATCTATTATATATATCCACCATCAATGAGCCGTCATAGTCTGTACTATATCCGATAGAAAATAATGGAAGAGAGAGTAGTCATCCATATATTCACTAAATATCATTGATAATGGATAATATTCTAGGATACCAAAACCATATAGGTTTTAGAAATATTATAAAGCTCATAGAATGGTATGTATAAAAGAGAAATAAAATATATAGAATAAAATATACCATGAAACCCAAACTAGATTCTAACAATTGAAAAAATACCACTAAAACACATAATAATCATCAAATAAATATTATCTATAACTGATAAAGGAAACTATAACAAAAATATAACTGAAACTAATTATTCAAATAATAAAACCTTTACAATATTACCAAAAACCCATGTATTTGATCATTATAAAATCATGTATTACCACAACCAACAATGTTTTTTAAATTCAAAACAATATAATATAAAATCATTCATTAATAAAATTTTGACTTACTGTTATTGATTTTACATTATTAATATGTATTCCATAATTAACCATCTATTATAAACAATTATATTATCCATTATTATTATTCATTAAAAAATACACTATTTATGAATTCCAACAGATTATCAACTACCGATTTCATTTCTTCTAAACACATTCAATGATATAATGAAACTAAAACACTATTGTTACTACCAATCCCATTACTATAACAATTTCAAAGTAAACCATGAAAATTTCCCTCTTATCCACACGATAATGATCTAATTTTTTCCACAAATTTTTTTTTCAATATCACTTAATGACGCAACAATAGTAATAATCACATAATACCCCATTATCAACTATCACTGTAATACCCACATATCATCTTCTTAACCATACTATGAAATCAGAAAATACACCTATAATAATAATAATAATAAAGTAATAAAAATTGTATAAAATAATTTTTAACCTATAAATAATTCACAACAAAATTTCTTTTTTAGTATTTATTATATATTAATTTATCATATGAAGCATAAAATAAAACCTACAATTTTTTTTTCTATACCTCTTGTTTAATACTAAAATTAATTAGATATCTTATTGTCAAAGTTTTATCAACACTTTAATAACAAATAACATGGTCTACCAAATAGAAATATCAATCCAGAATCACCAATAGATAATAATAATATGAATTAAAACAAATATAATTTGATTTACCTCATTACGCTTTTATTTCACAGGGTACATTAATTATCTTAATTAGGTTAATCCATTGCATATACTCAATGAAATAAAAATCATGATAATTACATAATTAGATATAAATAATTAAGGATGCATCTTGATTATCCTTCCTTAACTAAATCATTAAATATCACATTTAAATATTTATTATAGGAATATTACCACAAGCTCAATAATTGATAATGAAATTTAAACAACCTATAACACCACAATACTTCCACTATAGAGTCTTCTAGAAGGATGAATAAATTATATTGATTAAATAGAATTTTAGAAATAAACTTGGATTAAAAGGGATTGATCTCTTGTAGTTGATGGGAAACCCTAAAAAGGATAGTTAAATATATCTATATATATACATATGTTTGATTAATGATATAAGGAAATAAAAGTTAGGGTAAAATTTGATAAAGAAACCAATTGTATAAAAAATATGGGAAATTGATTATTAACACATAAAGGATGTGATCATGAAATAGTTATGTTTTAATTCACACATGATAACATGATATACACTATATCTTTTGAGTAAATCAACAATAAAAAATGTATAATTAATGGAAATTATGGAATAAAAAATATTATCATATCATAATTATTGTTGTTCTAAGTATCACATAATGATCCTTAGCCTTCTCTCCTCAGACCCGATTCACCTTAAACAAAACAACATCATAAAAGTGGTACCATTGTGTAATAAATCATAGTATGTAAGAGTCATGAAACCAACCACCTATGACTCCATGCTTAATTAGATATAAAATTTTCAGCATTGTCATCATGTTTAATTAACTTAGTGGATATCATCTATGATTAGACCCCTGAACACTCTATATATTAATAATATAACATAAGTTGTATAATATCTGATAAAATTAACATCTCATAGTGCCATAAATATCATTAATAAGGGGATATTACATTCCATAATCAATCATTTTTATGATTAAACCTAAACCCCATCAATTACATTCATGGAACAACAGGATACACTATGTTGTAACCATAAATTATTACTATGACAATAAAACCCCCAAATGTCATGTATCATGCATTGTGAAACAATGTGTGTAATCATGTTTTAATAAATTTCATTATAATGAGGCTCTTTGTAATAAAAACTCAACTCGTTTCAGCAATCTCTTCATATAAAAACACAAAAAAACAGTTCCTCAAGGCATTTGCTTATCTTATATCTCAACTTCAATGCCATCTTTATTTCACTAGAATTCAATAATCAACAATAGAAATGAAATATTCAATATAATGATATGATAATTTATTATTAGTTAAATTAGATACATACAAAATAATTCTCAACCATTATAGAAAAAATATTCCTTAGAAATCAAACATTTTCCAAAGATACCTATAAAATAGGAAAAGAACTATCATTTTAACACAACACAATAGAAGGGAAAATAATATCATTTAAATAAAAATAAGAAAATAATAAATCTCCGTATTATTGAAAAATAATTTTCAAAATAGCTTGATTATTTTAGCATACTTGAGTAACTCATGTTCCCATTTTCACTCCTCGAGGCCACCATGCCTCCATAAGACAAGAACCATGGGAATAATGATCTCATGAATCTCTTCATCCTAGGGATATTAAATCACTATTAGACTTAAAATAAATTTATTCACATAATAAACCTTAAAATAATACTACTAAATGGTGTGGGAATCATTTTGAAGATGTCAACATTGTTATAAAACTTGAATGTTTTCATGTATTTGGTCATTCTACCGATAAATACTCCACCATACAAGCATTATATAACACTTAAAAATATATTATATAATAGGTGAATGCCTAATATTTCAAAATAGTACCATGTTCATTGCAAGGATATAACATATAGAACACAGAGTCAATAACATCAATCTTTATAGGTATTCATTTCTTGAAAAATTAATACTTTTATTATCCTTGTTTCACATTCATCCTGTTAGATTTCTTATACATTTATTTATTTTTTCCTCAATAATATAACAATTAAAAGGAATATTTACTCTCTATAAAATTCAAACACAATATTCATATGTGGGTTAACAAATGAAGAACCAAAAGTAGATCCATTCCACTAAAAGTTTGATATCTATTATTATCTTCATGTTTAAAAATTCTGGTTTTTCCTATGAAAATATAAAATTTTAAAAAAACTCCCAAAAAATTTTCTCTGATATGAAATTCATTTTTTATACCTAGAAATAATTTTATTGGTGTAATGTAGTTATAAGGTATATTTGGGGGAAAATCATGTTTGTGTCCATCCTAGATCAATGGGATAAACACTCAATCATGTTAACAATTTAAAATAATTGGTACCCATAGATATTCATTATCTCATCCTCATACCTTATTTCCAAGTCATCCAAAATAGTTCATTCCATAATGAATAATAAAATTTAATTCATCATCAAATATCCACAATAACGCAAAAAACATCATATCCTCATTGGGATTTATGAAACCAATCATTTAATCCATAAAACGTTTTTCATACATATACTAAAGGACATATAATGGTTGAATAAAACATCATGGAAAAATATGATTTAATGTCCACTGTGGTAGACTATGAACTACCGAATAAAAATTTCACTGGCTTCATCTTTAGTCGGAACCAAAACCGACACCTCAAGTAAGACACATCTTTCATTTTTTTGGATTCCAACCTATGGATGAGATAATAAACATATCAAGAACTATATCTTTGTAACATGTATAGGATTATAAACATACCTTGAAACAACACCTGATGTTAATAATCCTATAAAAACCCTTAAGAAGCAACACTACAATAGATGGTGTATTGAAACTCATCTAATTCCATGTATCAATATTGATACTTTTCCATATATTTTTAAAAATGACTATTATAATGAAATTTGGTAGAGGTAACCTCTACCATCATCCTCATCCACGTTGAGATTAATTACTCAAATCTCTTCCATAACTCCCCTTGTATCTAATGGACCCCAAATAGAATACACCCAATACTTTATATTAAACACACTAATAACTACATTTAATTTTTTAAGAATATATGACATCTCAATGTAATATAACAAAAATAAATCCATTCACCTCTGATAATGTAGATTAAAATTCCATTGAGTGGTGATAGGAATAAATATTTTAAAAACTGTAAAATCAAAAAAAAGTGGTCATCAATGAGGTGATACATCCATAGATTATGAGGAAAAACCACTCATTAAAAATCATGATGATTGGTAGAATATATATATATATATATATATATATATATATATGGATTATCATTATATAATAAATAATATTTCCCAGAAGATATCACTTCCCTTAAATCCCTAAGACACATTCCAATCTACGATATGAAGTGTCATAGAAAGTCATGGACATGAATCATTCCTAAAAAAACTGAAGAAATTGAGTAATTATTAACTTCATTGTTAGGTAGATGAATTTTTCATAATGAAAATCAGTTCCCATGAATTTATGAGACATCCTTGTCAAGTTGTTAAATGGGTCAATAATTAGTAATAAATGGTCCACTTTTGTTTTATTATAACCATATAGTTTATATAAACATATAACATTATTGATTTTATTTTGTGGTTCCCAAAAAAATTATTACATCTTTAATGGATTGATAAACACACCCTATTACAAAACAACATGCCCATGAAAATAAAACTCATGCATCTAAAATTTAAACCAAGATACCTTCCCATAAATCACATTGAGAAAAAGGACTCCAATAATTATTCTCAAATTATTAGCATGATCATCCACTGACTTTTTCTACAGAGTGAATTTTTCAATTAATGCTACCATGAACAATTATATAAAATAAGGTAACATGTATTTTATTATTTATTTGAAAATAAAATTAATTTTTGTGACATTGAAAAACATATCCAAGAACTCGATGTTTTTATAATGAAATATTAAAGTATTATTCAAGATAACATTTTATTTAAACCTCAACAGTATATGTACAAACAAAAACTTTACTATAAAAATCCAACTTTTACCTTAAACTAATAAAATACCAATCCATCCTCATAAGAAAATAATTTTACTAGGTCATTATATGGTTCAACCTTAGATAACATATACACAACAACATATTATCCTACACCTTCATGATGAATAGCAAATGATCTACCCATGGAGATATATTAAGCAAAATGAAACCCTTAAATATCAATTAATTCATATAAATCCCCGTCTCATACTACTCAAAAGTGATATATAGAAATATTCAATCAATATTCGAATGGTACTATGATGAAAATAATTCCAAAATTCTTTATCACAACAATTGGGTGGCATCACAACCTATTTAATGAAATCATTTTTAATATTTTATTCAAATATTGAAAACAAAAATCACTACTTAAACCTCTACTAAGAACAACATCAACTCTTCTTGCTAGGAAAATAAGAACTCTAATGACATATGATAAATTTTTTGATCCACCTCATCAAAAAACACAAAAATTGGCCTTCCACATCAAATAACTCAACATTACACTTGGAGACTTTCAGGATCACATCCATAGTTTACTTTTAATTGTTTCCAATAATGAAATCATATGGTTAAATATACCATAAAGTTAAATACACCCATGAGTGATGTTATCCTATCATTTTATCGCAACCCCTTAACACGTCAAGAATACTATCCAGAATTCCAACTGGTGTAGTCAGTAATTGTGGAATTGAAAAACCTCTACCTCATTTCCTATGGAATTTACTAAGGTGACTATAATAATATAATGTGATTATATGGAATTATATATGGAAAATGAAAAATAAATATGAAAAATAATTTATACTCTAAATCATATATGATACACTAAGAGTTGGCATCTTTATATAACATAATTGCAAACAAACTACCCATATATCTCATGAAACATATTGATAACCACATACAAAACCATTGTCAAACCTATATTCCTATGGGAAACAAACACCATCAGGATATCCTCTCCAATATCTATATCCCCTATACTAATTCAAATCCTTTTAAACATGGTATTGAAAGGTAATTGTAGGAATGTATGGATAAGGGAGTCTCATAATATAATTGATAATTCTATATTATTATCTAAGAACCACTAGATGTTAGAATCATTGATTCAAAAAATCTCTATAAGTAATGTAGACTATAATGGAGCTCATAGTTGAAAGCTTAGATTTCTAAGCTCTAAAGAGTCATAAATAATTCATAAGGGACTTTATACCTATATATAAAAATAGCAGCATCCTAAAAATATGATATCCCCAATATGTATATCTTTACGTCAACAATATATTTTGAATCCCCTCTTGAGATAACCAAAAGCAAACAACAATACACTCAATATCATCTACTTTATTCTGAAACTATACATGTTCGTGCTATGTAAATGGGGTAACCAAATATATATAATATTGAGACATAAAAAAACTCAAAAATATCACTTCAAACTCCTTTTATATTCAAATATTGTCCATTTAACATAACATTTCCTTCCATAAAATCTTCATCTCATGTATACTAATACTCCCCTGTATAAGATAAATATTCTTTTATCACCTATCTAACATCATCAACAACGACATAAACTCTGTGTGGAAGAAATTATGGAAGTCATCAAATAAAATTGTAAAATACTAAGGGTTTGGAAAATAACAATCCACTATTAACACACGACTCCACACAATATTCTAACAACAAATAGGATCGAATGATCAATTATAGTATGTATCAGAGAGAATGGGAAGTCTACACTACAATGAAAACAACATCTAGTGGATGTTTTTCAAAATTTAGAGAAAATTTATATTTATGTAAATATATTCATCGATTTTCTTAAACCATCTTTTTTTACTGAGTTAGCTATTAATTAGAAAAAAAAATTTATTACTGCTGATTTTGTAATGTCTCTACAAATATATAATCATATTTAGTTTCAAAACCTACTATAAAAAATATAGTGTATTAAAACATTATATTATTGTATTATTTAGTAGTATGTAGTTCAATAATATATTTCTTCACAAATTAGTGGAATATACACACAACATGAATTATGATTGGTTGTTTAGTATTATATTATAGTCAATAGGGGTGATTCGGTAGTATGCAGATATGGGTAACCACCCTATATTTTTAATACTGCCTTTTAAATTATATGTAATTTTAAAACATTGGTAAAAACTAAAAAATAAGATGAAAACATGTGAATCAATACCATATACTACCTAACATTTTAAAAAATTGTCCAAAATATGAAGACCTCAATAGTTTCAATATTCCCTTTATAAAAAAGTGAAAATAATTAGAAGTGTTATATCACCTTTAATTTTAAACACAAAATAATATTTTTTAAGTATGATGTTTTAATGGAAATGAAATAATGAAATAATTACATATATATAATAAATATATAAAGGGATCCAACATTATCTCTACCACTATATGTTAGGTTGGATTCCCATAGATAATCCACACCGATGAGGTTCTCTTAAACAAATAGTCTTTGGTTCCACTAATTCAATTATTCAATGCGATTTACATCAAAATTTATTTTAAATTAAATATTTTTAAAATTTAGTATATTTATAAAAAATATCAGGATTAATTTATAATACTAAAAAAATACATCATATTCAAGACAACAGGTATAAAGAATGGAATTCTTTGAGTAATTCTTCCAATAATTCCTAGAAATTGAATATTCTTCGCACTCCAAATCACTATTAAGTACTAAACAAAATATATACTACATGAATCCTACTCTTTTTTTATATTATCATGCATCCAAAATATATTTTCTGATTCCAAGTATTTTAGATCTTTAACATGAATCATATCGTTCTATAGATGAATTATAATAATTGAAGATGAGCTCTTTCTAAAGACTCACGAGAAGAATGTTTTATGTTTTGATGGAATAAAGATATAGATCATCCATGTGATGGAAAAAATTCTAACAAAAATTTTGTAGTATATCAATTTTATATTTTAAAAGAGATTTTATAGTTGAATGGTTTCTTCATATGGTTCACCACTTTTTTTGTAAGTACATGGATGGATTTCCTAGGTGGTTTTTTATATGTGGGTTTAATTTCTTTTCAAACCATTCAAGTTGGGTTTAATCTTTTTATATCTAAAAAAATTCTAATATCCACCGCATATATTTCTAAAAATTTAACTTTTTTCAAAAGGAATGCAGTGTTTTTGTTTTTTAAACAAAAAGACACTGAGGAACTCAAATTTGTTGAGAGAATGGGTGGTTGGGTTCATCACACACCTTTTTAGGGTATTATCACCTAATTTGTGACTCTATTATATATTTAAGATATGTTTTAGGATCTATTTATAATATTGATATAGGACCATTTACCCTAATAAGTAGATCAGGAGTTAAATCATCATACAATGATAATCTATCTGCGAATTTATATATTTGTATATCTGGTTCTTCATCTATTTATCATTAATGGAATGATTATTATATACTATTTTTATATAACTGATCACTTTGCACTTTTTTACCATGTAGGGAGGTTATTAGTATGTTGAGGATGGGATTGAGCCAATATGAGGAATCTGAAGTATCCTGTTATATGACAAAAATAAAAATCGAGTTAGTTCATTAATAATGTGTTGTTTAAATTCAACCCAATATGATGTATATGGGGACACATATGTACCACATATTTGATCTTGTACATTGAGGATGCATTCTATGTCTCCTGGTTATGGTAGAAATTAGTGTTCTCGTACTCCTTTCATGCCCTTAGGATTGGCCCAAAGGTGGATATCTCTTTGTGAAGAGAGTCATATCAAGTTACTCAATAGGGAATAAAAATGTGGTTTCCATGGATAATGCATATTCCTAATGAGAATGATATGACCATTGAAACTCTCTAATCCCTTGTGTGACCTGATTAATCTGAGAAACAAGGGATAACATGTATCCATTGTCACTATATTTGGATGTGGGGATTATGTACATGGATATCAATTTATATTCATAACATGGAGTTTATTCCTTCAAATGCCATCCTATGTATCCTGATAATAGTAGGAATCAATGTAATCATAGTTCTATTAACCTTTCAATCGACTCATAAATGATGATATATTATCATGATATATGAATAACTATGTATCAATGGTTGAAATGTTAGAGACATGGGTTGAATATTATTGAGTAAAGTGTATACTAAAGCTTAAGCCTTAGAGAGGTATCGTACGTATCCTGGTTGTGGCAGGAATCAAACTCACCAAAGTTTAATTTTTCTAGTATTACATAATGAGGATTTCTATATGTCAGGGAAATTATATCATGTCAATTATTGGGGACACACACACTTTCATTTCCATTTATTTGGATATACAATGTTATCATGTCCTGGGTTTCTTACATAACCTATATGTGTAGTCTTCTTGACATGATTTCTTGCCTCTCTATCATTCCTCAATCATAGACGTTGCCATGTTGGAGAACGTCTAGAAAAGTCTAGTTGTATTGCATACATGTCCATATACAATCTTAGGATCTAGTTGGCATGTCCAAGGTATATTAAATTATCTGGGTGGTCCATCTGAAGTCCATCACATGATTAAAGATTACTTGTCATATGGACATCACAAGGCCTAGATACTATGTCATGGATGCCATCATGTGATGTTGGATGACATTTTTAGAGTGTGTTAAATGACCCAACAAACATTACATAGATTAATTGTGAATGATGGATGACACTTTTGGAGAGTGCTAAATGTCTTGGAAGGATTTTCTTGGTTTCATTGTGAAAGTAGGTTGACAAGTCCATAGGATGTTACAAAAGCCCGTTGACATGCCAATAGTGCATCACATGATCCAAAAAGATAGGTATACGAGGTGTCCTGAGATTTTTTTTGATTTATTTGGAGGACGTCTTGAGAACTAATTGGCATACTTGGACATATCACAATACTCAGCTAACATTTTTAGGAGTCCCCATATTATTATGTTGACATGTCTAGAGGATATTTCTAGGCCTACATGGAGAGTTTGGAGGGCTTCAGGAGACTCGGGTGGCATTCCCAAGGGGTAATCAACCTTCTCTAACATGTCCAGGGAACCGTACATAATCCAATTAGTATACCAAGGGTTCTTATCATGATTTAAGAAACATGTCCTAGTGTTGTCTCATAACCTTGGTGGTTCATGAAAAGTAAATGAGGATTAACCAATATGTTCTTCTCATATTTCTTCCATCATTTCAGTATTTTCTCCAGCATTTTCTTTAATATTTCATATGTTTTTTCAATGTTTCCATGTTTTCAGTCTCTCATGTTTGAGAAGGTATGTGGGATTTTATTTTCATAATCTTACCCAAGTGATTCTCATGATCTATGAGTGATCACATGAAGTTTACATTCTTACATCATAATCCACCAGGTTATTCCATATAGTTTTCCATTTGAATAACCATTCTAATCATAACATCAGATACTAGAGGACATATTCTATGATTCATGGATGTTCCTGTCAATGGATCCAAGGTTGAAATTTTTTATTATGGTGTGGTGTATATATATTCATCGCCACCTTAATTATAAGTATTTTTTCAGGGTGTGTATTCCCAAAATCTATGTTGGAGTCGATAGAGGGATATGGTGTCACACATTTTTTTGAGGTGCGGTTATATGTCATATCACATTGAGTTGGATGATTTTCATTGAAAACAGGATCAACCTATCAAAAACACTTTTATTTTTTTTCTCCACTAAAATAAGACTTTTATCATCATATTGAATTTTTAGGGGGAATTTTTATAGTTAGGCTGACATATCTGGGGACCTTCGTGATATTAGGATTCTAGTTGAATGGATTTGGTTTGATGTAATATGCCTTGTCTGAGAGATTTTACTAAATATGGGTTACTAGTCTTGAGGCATTCATGAGATAGAGCTGACATTTCAAGGGCCTCATGTGATCAAGGATTATATCTCAGGGTGTATGACCCTAGTTCTCTTTATTTAAATGTATATTTCCCCCATAATAATCTCTCTTCATACCATTTTTCATTCCCTAGTTTATTTAACAAGGTCTCGGGATCTCTCATGTTTACATGAGTATTATCAAATATTATCACTCTCCCCATCAGTGATGGATTGTGTGATTAGAAAAGTGCCATGTTGTAATGTGGGATCCTATATAATGGGAAAGAATTCTATTTTTATTTAAAGAAAATGGGGGTCCCAAAACCACCTAGGCTTTTCTGAGGCCCTTCTTGTGACATGGGTGACATGTCTATGTATTCTTATGTTGTGTCTTGAAAACTTCGGGGGTGCCTCATATGATTTCTGCAAGTATAATATGATCCCACTTTAATGATATTTCATTCCTATTTTATAAGGACTATTTTTTGTTTATTCAGGCGTCCGCCGATTGAAAAGGTGCATGATCTAGAGAAACACTTCTTTCTGCCATTATATGATCATCGAGTGTCTAAGTTGCCTTCATGAAAGAAGAAAAGATCATCAAAAGGGATATTTAAGGTCTTATATCATGTTGTGTGTTACCAATAGAGTGTCATTATGACCTTTTAATTGTCATGTGGTCACATGTACTTTTGAGAGTTATATGGTACATAAGTATCTACCACCTTCTTCTTCCATTGATTTTATAGGGAAAATAATACCTTTATTTGTGTATTTATTCCTTCATGGATTTTCCTATTACCCTTTGGTGGGTGCCAAAAAATTCCCCCTTCCCATAATAGTGAAATCCATGGGGACAATGGATCATTTCTAATGAAATTAAATGCCTGCTTGAGGATTTTCCATAGTCACCAATCGGTATCAGGGGAAACACTTGGTTAATCAGGTGACACATGATATTCTATTAATGTCTTTAAAAATAGGGGAATGGACGGTTTCTCATTCACTAGCTACCCAACATTCATAGACCATGCATCATTTCATTATTTCATGACCATTTTTCAAGACTTTCACATGATAACCGATCATGAGACCTATCTGTAGGACATTTTCTTGAGAACAACTTTTCAAGACCAGTTTTTCCAAGGTTTTCATTAGAATAACCCATGAACTAAATTTGGCTATTAATTTAACTTCATTCATAATCATTCATGGTTTAATTTAATGTTTTTGTGAGATTTTTTGGCATGTTCAAAAGATCATTATATTATTATGTGACTCGCATCACCATGTCATGTTCATGAAAATGTGAGTATTCTTAGGGGAAATTCAGTCATGCAATGTTTTGTGGGAGTACGTGGACTGAATATTTTTCATGGGATAGTACATTCTCAAATACTTTATGAAATATCAAATCACTTTGGTTATTTGACCTATCTTCAATAGTATTCTAGGATTTATGACTTTTCTTGGACAATATTTTATTTTCATCTATCTGACATATTCCAGTTAACTTTTTCAGAGGGAATCTAGATCTTATCAAAGTCTATCCAATCCTTCAATGAATATATATAAATCATGGATGGATTTCTAGGATTCAATTATAGAATGTGTGTAAATCACCAACCTCCATGTTGTTGCCTCAATTTAGGCAGGTTTGGTAGTCATTATGCGAATGATGCTTGTGGAATATCCCCATTTGGCTTATCTTCCCCTCGATGGGTTTAATATTACAAAGGAAACTTACATTCCTTCTCTCAAGTCATAATTCATACCTCCTTCTTAGGATATAAAAACCCATAAAAAAATTCATTTGAAAGTATCTTATGTATTCTATTTTATCTCTGAGGGAGAGGATATAGTGGGTCATATTTTGATGTTTATTCCTATTGAAATTTATGAGAACAATCTCAAACCTAATTCAGATGTCCAAATGTATCTCTTAATAATGTGGAATTCTACCTCCATCCAGAAGTTTGGGTGGGTTTCCAATAAAGAATTCTGATCAAGAGGTAGTTGTGGGATTGATTAGGCCTAGACATTCTGGGTGAAATAAATTTCTTCAAAATTTTCCCAGGATATGATGAAAATTAGGATGTATAAGGTTTTAGCGATATAATAGACTTTTATCAAGCAGAAATGGTTCCTGATGTCAAATATATTCAGGCACCGTATCCTGACATAAACACATTACACTTAATGCATGGTGTGTTAAGCATTGATCTCTAGGATTTTGAGAAGATATATATCACACCCATACTTGCAGAGATGTTTGATAAGTTTTCCCCCTATATTTTCCATGGGAAAATATATAGAGGACTCATCCTCTCACCCAATAGATGATATGGATGGATAAACATTCCCTCCCGAATGAGCCACTTCTTGGGAAATATATACCATTCATGACATGGTGGAGATACTTCATCAAGAATGATAAATCTAATCTCTAATCTATGATACTAAAGTCATAACCTAAGACAGACTCCCATAGAGTGTTAGGTGCCTAATTGCCGAATGTTGAGGAATGGAAATTCTAATAATTGGGAAAGGAATTTTTTTTGGTGTTGACCAAGATATTCAATTGAATGGTTTTTTTTCATGATGTTGTGTGGGTATTTCCTTATGATGAAAGAAAAATGTAGAGTTAGAGACTCCATGTTCATGATGGAAACCTTCTTGAAAGGGTGATAATATTTATTAGCTATTTTTACATTATCCAAAATTTAACACCTTCTATGGAACGTTTATTGGGGAAATTATCTCTACGGATCTGGAACCCCTTCCAAGTATTAATGGGTTCAATGGGAGATCATATAGGAGGGTAAAAATATCTGAACACCCATAGAATCTCTAATTTTCATTTCAAACCATACTTATAGTGTATTAGAGGGGTAGGAAATTATAGACTGAATAATTGGGTGGTTTTGGATTTTATAATATATTATGACCATTTATCATACATATCATATAGGCCAATGATGAAGGTTACTATTCTTGATAATGGTGAGTAATTTTATGTGGTTCGGGTCTTTATGTTGTCTCATCACGAGGGAATCCTTTCCACCGTTATAGTTGGGGACAACCTTTATAAATGATATGTACCATACTGGTGTATCCACCAATTGTTGTGTGTCCAATGGAGAATTCTTACCCCCATTCATGTTTTATTCAAGGAACATTCGATGGTGGCTCACCAAATTTGGATGATATTTACTAGAGAGGAATCATGGGCCATGATAAACCTTCATTCATGTGATGAAAATGTTGGTTTATCTCATAATAAAGTTAAGGATTGGGTTTTCTCATATCTGAATGGGATTCTCTACAAGATGGTATGAAAATATTCAAAAATAATAATTAATATAGCATATAATACTTTGCCTAGGAATCAACTGGAATCAAGAGTACCGGATGCCCTTGAATTACCCAGTAAGGAAGATAGTCATTTACCATTACCCTATTTTTCTATAGAATTGCCAACTGATATGGATGATGTGACTGTAGTACCAAATGGTGAAGTCATTTTAGTGTTATAATTTCCTTTCAGAACATAAAATTGGATGTCTTAGAGAAATTAAAACTCATGGGCTGATCTTTGAGGTGTATTTTTTCCATCATAGTTAACTTTTGAAGGTATTTACCATGTTACCACCCTTAGGGGAATAACATTCAAAGACCCAACTGAGGAGGTTAGGGTCTTCTTCCAAGACCATGATTTGATTTTGGGAAGTATCAATAGTCATGTTTTTTATTGACCTATGTTTCATTAGATTGTGGTCTAGGGCTCATTGAAAATGGCCATGGATGAACATGGGTATCTGATTGTAGACATAGTTGTAATGATGAGCTTACTATTATGTTTTAAAGGGTTCTGGTTCATTATCAACAATATAACTTTTTTTGTTTTTGTTGATATAGGGGGATGAAATTGGGTTGTCTGATCCTTCTATCACACATATATTCTCCATGATGATTGATTGTTCAAGATGAATTTGACACTGACCATGGGACAAAAGATGAGGAATCCCTGGGTCAACAAGCCTAGTTTAGCGTGGTGATTTCTAATTCTAGATAAATGTCCATTTAATTATATCCATATAAATTTACATCCCTAGAAGAGAAAGGCAAAAAAGAAGAACTCACAATTTTAATTGTCCTCCCCTGCAGAATCCCCATGTAAGTGTGATATTTCACATCATTTTCCATTTTTGGATTATTCCGGAAACACATCCTGATTTTATAAAAAAAATGGGAAGTTCCCAATAGATATGGTTTGAAGAATTTGGAATCAAATCATAATGATAAGGTAAAGCATTAGGGTTTTTTATCTATGATTCATTATCAGGCCTAACACATCAAATAACAGATATAGCTAAGGTGTAAACTCAGTTACAACCATTGTTTGCTGCAGATATCTTGATGATCATACCAGTCGATCCTCTATGGGTTGACACAAATATAGAGGATACTAATATTTGTATCAATATTTATACTAGGATATCCTTTAGGGAGGAGAGTTTTGGTGAGGGTGTATAATTTTTCATAATATGGACACTTTAATCACTTTGTGTCTTATCGCCTAGGATTATCATTTTTTCATGTATCCCCCAAGGCTTGTGAGTGATGCATATATTTAGGTAAAGAAATAGATGTTCAATGAATCATATCTTCATAATATGGTCTCACTACTTAACCTATGTGTGGGGGTGGGGAAATAGGACTTTCCAATGATGATATCGTGAAAGTTAGGTTTCTAACATTTTTCATATCTTTTGCTTACATGGTGATATCCAGTCATTCAATCTATGACTGATAAACCCATATTCTGCTTTTTGTAGCACCTTCACCCCATATCATGTTGTAAAAGTCCCTTCTCCCTTGGGGTCCTTCCGAATGATTCAACCAACTTAGTGCTTTACTCTCTTCCAACATCATTTAATATCGTTATCATGACTCATTCTCTAAGAGACCTAGTCCCAAAATTTGTTCCTATTCAAAAGATGGTCTTCTATCAAGGACAGATTTCTATGTCATCATACTGGGCGAAACAATGAAACATGTAGAGGGGAAATTTGGCCTTAGTTTTGGATACCCCATATAAAGTATAGTAGGGAATGTTGGTCCACCTTTGATTTATGTTTCCCATGCTTGGTTATGAGGGATTTGAAAATACCACCCTCTATGCTAGGCTAAAGCGTGTGATTTTTATGAGAGAATATAATGGGTCCCTTCAATCAAGGTTGGTATCCCCATAAGATTCCTCTTTATTAAATAATAACTATGAATAAACATTAATGGAAGCATCCTAGTGTTTGATAGGGATGGATGATCATCTGGATGTAACCAGTGAGGTGATGGTTGAAATTGACTATCTAGATTCTGAAATTTTCAACCTTTTTGAATGGATATATTCGTTTCCTAATGCTAATTTTATATCAAAAAATCATTATGATAGAAACAATGACATATTAATATGAAAAAAAAGGCTAGTGTTGATGTCGTTGCTTGGGTGGAGGAGTTTCAATAGATTATTGAGGAAAAGACTAAATCCATTGATCAATTATTCCAATCCATTATTTCATTATACAAGAGGATTATAAATTTTATGGGCTCCTTTGATCACATGCTTTAATGGGATTTTAATTTTTTTTACATTTACTTGGATTTAATATTTATTGGAGAGACTCTGATATTTGTAAATTCAACTACTTGTATGTTATCAATGAATAGATCTGTCAAACATTATTCATTTTTTTCTAGTTTTATTCCATTAATTATGTGCCTGATGTATTGTTGATATAATGGTGTATCAATCACCAATAATTTCCATAATTTTCATAAAATTATATAAATATGAATCTGAGGACTTGAATTTTTAAATAATAATATATTATTCTTGGTTAATTCTCATGAATTCCCACCAAAATTAGATTCCATTATGATAAATATTTTTTATCTATATTAGTATTTCCCAATTCAAAAAATTATTATTTGGTTAGTATATATGTCCTAGTGGAAGGAACTATCTTTTTCAACTTACAATTGACCTTTCTAGAAATGAACTATTTTTTCTAATCCCATATTTTGGGCCTCACAAGCATTACATAATTTTTATTCATGCAAACTATATCATTGTTGGAATTTATTTCTCGGTCCTCTAGGCTCAGACCTTCTATCACTATAGTTTATGGCATTTGAGCTTGAACCTTATATTGTACTAGTTTAGATTCTTTAATCTCAAACCATATATCATTTTAGTTTATGTTATTTTACCATGTTCCTTCTATCATTTTATTTTAGATACATTTAGCTTATACCATCTATCGTTTCATCTAGGGTCCTCTAGCTCAAATACTCTATCTTTATAGTTTAGATTATTTTACATAGAACCTTATATCATATAAGTGTATGTCATTTTAACCCATATTTATTATTCTTATAGTTTATAGTATTTTAGTTTAGACCGTTTATTTATGGTGATTATAACCATTATTCTCAGAACATTTATTTCTATAGATTAGGGTCTTTTAGATCATACATTCTAGATTACGTGCAGATTAATGTCTTGTTGTAAGTAATAAATTGATGAATATACAAAATGTGGTATAAATTCTAGGGATGAATCTATAAACCTTATGAGTAGGAGTTCTTAGATGGTGTTTCTAGTACTCATGATGATTAGAGTTCCATTCATTCACGGAGTACATTCCTTTTATTAGTAGGTAAAACCCCTTATACATTTGTATAATTGACTAATGGAGTTGTATACACTCGTTTCCAAGAGATATGCATAATTTTATGGGGTAATAATGGTCATGGGTGAAATAAAATGGATGATAGGTCCAACTGGATAGTTAAAATATGGGTTGTGTGAATCTTTTCCACAAGAGCATGAATAGATTAATCATTGTATGTGGAATACATACTAAGGAAGAACTATGATACCCTAAGGTTCTATGTTCCACCAAGGTGTCATTAGTGCTCATAAAGACAATAGATCCTTTCATATATGCACGGGATGCCTCTGGTTGGTAGGTTTAATCCCTTTATACATTTAATGACTTTTCAAACAGAGTTATCTACACTATTTTTCAAATTCTGTAGAATATTTGGTATGATTTATGTATCCTTCCAATGAATATGGTTATGAAGGAAAATCTATCTTGGAAGGGTTTTGGAAACCTATGGAAATTTATTTCTTAAAATATAAATATTTATCCCTATATATTATGTTTTGGAATCATAATGTATATTGCACCAAAAGGAATGGGGATGGAGTGTCGGATCCCTACATTGAGTAAGGTTATAAAACATATTGACGTAACATTGAGGATTTTGAATTAGATCAAATAGCCTGGATCTATAGATTTTAAATCATTGTCAAAGAATATATGAGTTTACTGGGGTTGGGAAACATTAGGTACAATTCAACCATTGGTGATGTTAAGAGCCTCTACTATTCCACTCAGTCAATAAGATAACTCGTAGATTTAAGGGGGCTTCATAGGATCAGATGGTCTATTTGGAAGAGCAATTACCTTTGATCATTTTATTATGGGGAGGTTAAATTAGAAATAAATTAAATGGAATTATAGTAAAAAAAGGACCCTTATAGACATGTATCCTTCTCTAAGGGATATATATGGTTTTAGATAACCCAAGATTCTCTAATCATGTAGTGTGGTATATGAATTTATGTGGTTAAAATATGGAAGAAACACCCCATACTCTAGCTGATCGGGTAAGCCCCTTGTGGTCCTCTAATAAGGGATGAGGATGGGTGATGTCATGAAAAGATTAATTTCATATAGTAGAGACGTACTTATCATGAAATGTTTATTTCATATGACTATGAAATCGTACTTGTAGTATAATTTCATGCCTTAAGGACATATCTGTTTCCTTATAGTTTAACGTCATCTGGTAAGGATGTCAGAACCGATGTGATAAATTGTGCAAAATATATTACCTACACTAGAAAAACATATTTAGACCTAGATAATATATAGGACAATAATCTTATATAACTTGGCTCTGATGTAGTTGGTGGTATTTTCTTTCATTTATTTTTATAGTTTGGAACCTGATTGGAGAGCGGAGTGTCACTACATATCATGTGATAGCGGGAATTAAACCACATTTAGTTCTTTGAAACCATTTATTTTAGCATCTTTTGATTAGTATTTAACCTCTCCAACATGAAAATAAAGTATTATGACTAATTTTGATACATGAGGTTTTAGTTTCATTATGTAACTTATGATTACATGAATCATTTTACACATAGTTATTGGATGATGTATTCTTGCGCAGGTATAACCCATATGATGGGAGGAAGAATTTATATGTGTCTTTGTAGTGAATGGACCAAGGGTTCGAGATCTAGGCATCACAACCTCTCTTATGCGGATAAGTATCATGTCAAATTTATTTATTGATTGGGACATGATATATGTAGGTCTGAATTGTAAATGAAGGATTGAATTGTTCCTTTTTATTGATGTATATGGGTCTAAGATTAGTGATTTGGGAACAACTACATATCAGTTGATGTCTGAAATAAATACACACATAATCCTAGAATAGAGGTGTGGTGGGATACCAACATAAATGGTGGTGTCCCTTTCCTGTGTGTTCTATTATAATGTGTAGTTTTATGTCCTACAAGATACATCAACCACATATTTTAACATCATACAGTGTTGACTCATTGAATTCTTTTGATGTTTTTGCATTCACGACCATGATGATCTGGTCCTAAGATCATATTTTATAATCATGAAAATGGATCTCCTACCAAAATTCCCAAGATCACGTGATCTTTGATCGATGTGAGAAACAAAGAATTGAAAATGTTCCTCTCACAACATAGTGGCATTCAAAGAATGGAAAGGGGAAATTTTTCATCTAGCATTGGATAGACCAAGATATAGGATCGAGGATTCCCAATATATTTGATTAAAACTAAAATCAAGTGTAATTTAGTTATATAATCCCATGTAGTTTAGTTTCATAAATGAAGACATCAACTATTTTGTTTAACATCATATGGTTAGGAACTATGTGACTCGACATAGGAGATGGGTAATGCTACTGCTAGAACTAATACTTGAGATTTGGGTGTCAGTACATGTCATGTGATGATAGGAATCAAGCCACATGTAGTTCTTAGAAACCGTGTAGTTTGGTTTCATGTGAAAGGATATCAGTCGATCAATTTAACATCTTTCATTAAATATTAGGGTCACCTGACTTGAATGAACATTTTGGGATCAGTGAAGTTTAACGAATTGTCATGAGGATGAATTCTAGGAATTCTTACATAATGTGTTAAGAGAAATTTATATATTTTTTAAATTCATATGGTGAGGATGATAGAAGTGGTGATGTCTCATATCCCACTATTATGATGATCTCTGTACAATTTAATTAAATGTGGTTATGATGTACATGAAAAGGTTTACATAATACGATTAGAACATGGGATGCTTGATAAATTTTATACAAATTATATCTTTATAAATATTACATTGGTGGGAATGTGACATGCTCCCAATCCACTGTGTCAGATGAGTAATCTGGGTTGTGATAGACCATGTCTGATATTAGGCTGTTTCAATTTGGGTTCCAACATTGGAGGCTTCTTTCCTGGTATCCCTGGGGTCCTCAGAGCCAACACCAATTCCCATTGGATGAACAAATAGAGGTTGAAAAATTTATTTAAGGCTAATGTGATCTGATTTTGATTGACATCAATGCTAGGAAACATATAAAAAAAGTTCTCATCAAGCATTTCTCGCTCACCAAAAAACTTTTGGATTTCTCATCTTTTAATAGCTTTCTATAGTTGGTTATTTAAAGTGAAAAAACAATAATTTAATGGGTAGCACTACCTCGGTCCTATAAACCGATGAATATGACGTTTCTTGTGTAGTAGTATGTGGGGTTATACGATATTTACATAAAGCATGTATGAGATTTTTTGGCTATGATTCATTGTCTTTATTCACCATCATCCATAGTATGTTTGAAAATTTATTATAGAATGCCTCAATTTTTCCATTTACTACAACATGGTATCAAGATGAGTGATTGGAATTAATGTTGCACTCTGGCTAAAATTTCTTAAACATTGTAAATTGAAGTTGGTTACATTTCATGTCAATATTGTTTGAGGGAGCATGAACTAGTGATGATATGTGAATTTAAGAAGTTGATGATATTCCCCATCATGACATCTTTGAACGTTATTTCCTCAACCCATTTGGGGAAGAATTCGGTAGTATTAATGACATACTTAAACTACCTAGATTTGAATGGGGGATATGAACTCACAAAAACCATTCCCCATATTGAAAATTCGATGGAATATTTAGTTATATGTTGAAATTCTAGGGGTTGATTGGCGATGGTTTCAAGTAATTTTCTTGAATGAAATTTCTGAGTGAATTCTTCATTGTCATGAATCGGGGACTTCCAGTGGTAAACAAGAATATGTATTTTAGGGGAAGCCTGGTCCTAGATTGATTTGCATCACAGGTGCATACATTAACTTCTTCCATGATAGTGAAAATCTATATTTCTACTTTGAATCCATGGAGGATTCCATTGAATCCACTGTTGTAGTGAGACTTCTGCTCATTTAGACCATTCTATATGGTAAAAAATCACTGCCAAGTTCCAGATATTCTCCCGTAAGCGTAGTCTATCAGGATGAACCCATAAAAATGATTACCAATTAGGGGATCCATCCATCCAGGGGTGGTTACTAGATCTATATGATTTAGGGATGTGATGACTTGATTACTTTTTCCCATATAACAGATGGTGATCAATGAAACCATTCCACAATTCATGAGATGGAGTATTGATTCCTCGTGATTAGGGTTAGCGAAGACTATAGCTCAATTATCCTATGCATTTGAACATGCACTTTTTGATCATGTAAGATGATAAAATGTGGGATCAAAAGGGAACTATTTCATTTGTCCCACGATGATTCTAGTTAGAGGGTCTAATTTTTCATTTTATGCAATTTTTTCTATTAATCTTCTTTATCACTTGCTATGAATCCCCATTTCCAATCCAGTAATGAGGGCCTTTTAATCTATATCAATATATTGTGTTGCCTTTTGATAGTGATAAAGAGTAGGGAAAATATCTTTTTCAGGAGAAAAAATTGAAATCCCTAAACCGATCGAATTAAGTAAAAGGTTTTCCAATCTATTTTTGATAGGACTTTTGGAGGTTCCATCAAAATACATGTCCCATGTTCGGGGAGTGTCATGGGATTATAATAATAACCCTTATATTGAAGATCTCTATCAACTCATGTGCTTTCTAGAGTGGGATATTTTTTAGTTAAATCACCCAAGGCATGTACTTTAAATGAATTTTGTAATACAAACTAAGTTCCATATTATTGTATAATGAAAACCAATCAGACCTAATTCAAAGTCATCATGGCATGGAAAAGGATGTACTTAAGAGGGCCCATATGATAGGATAAGTGGAAATCATGTTTTTTCATCTAATTCCTCATCTTATGATTTTCAAAGATAAGGGTGAGGCATTTCTTCTAGACATTAGAGTATCAATCCTTATTACTTATCATCATTATACTGAGGTAGTAGAGACTATTTTTGTTTCCCTCATAATTCTTCTATGTGAGGTCATTTACAAGAGATTTATCCCTGGTGGCCACATATAATATGATTGCCTTTCCCTCCACTAAAATCATTAGGTTCAGTGTGTGCAGCTGATTCTTTTTGAGACTCTCAAAAGGATTCTTGGAAGTCATAATCTCATTGATAGGTGATTCCTTTACTCACTAGCTTGGTGAATGGGAGACATTTTTTGGCCATTTTGTCTATGAAACTCAGATTATAGATGGGTTTTCATTATATTACCCTCAGTTATTAGATATTTTTGAGGGGTTACATTACTAAAATAAGACTAGTCTTTTCTAGCTTGACCTCAACAACACATTTGCCTTCTAAAAAGCATAGGAATATACATGATTTTACCATAAAATAACATTTTTGTAGATTCATCGAATTATTATGAAATATCAGCTTGTCAAACACTATTTGAATGTCTATGAAGGGATCAGATCACTGTCGGGATATTACCACTTTGTTGTTGACATAAAATTAGGTTGTTCTTCATGATAAGAGATTAAATATGTGATTCATGGTGCATTTATATGTAACACCATTTTTCCTTAATATATGGATAATTACATGATAGAAAAATATTCCTTAAGGTTCTCTAAATACACTGCTTTCCTCATCTTCAAGGGACATCGTTTTTTGATTGTACCCTGAATACCCATTAATGAAGAAAATGGATTTGAAGCTATAGGTAGTAATGATAAAGATTTTGGTGATATTCAATGTGAATTCTTCTTTTATTAAATGCCTATTGATGTATTTAAAATCAAGCTAGACCCTAATCATCCCATTATTATTCTTGGCAAGGATAATGTTTTTAATACATCTTTGATATTTCACTTCTTAAAAAAGTGGTCTTTGAGCAATTTTTTATCTTTTACCTCTATATTGGTATCATGAGTGGGGATCATACTCCCCGCTTCCTTCTTAATGCCTTGATGTTCATTGGGCAAGATGATATGGTACATAGCCACATCTGAATTTAGTTTTGACATTTCCGTATTATTCCAAGAAAACATATATTAGAATTTATTTATAAATTCAATGTACAAATCTTACTATTCAAGAGATATAGAGACACCAGTCATTGTAGGCTTTGGGAAATATTGTTATACCATATTTACCCACTTGATCTCATCAATGGTGGTGGAGACGCCTTCCTCAAATGTAAGAGGAGTTTTCTTAAGGTCATCCTCATCTTTTTTCAATTATGATTTCATTAAGGTATTTTTAGATAGATTCATAAATCA
This sequence comes from Viscum album, assembly GCA_963277665.1. NCBI lineage: Eukaryota > Viridiplantae > Streptophyta > Magnoliopsida > Santalales > Viscaceae > Viscum > Viscum album. The sequence goes on along the minus strand of OY728126.1, from coordinate 1,806,709,531 downwards.
GAGGTCATCTTTATCTCTATCCAGGTGAGAGAGGACATAAGAAAATATATTATTATTCCCTTCCATGAGACTTGTTTTATAGAGATTCCAAATATGATAGTATTTTTTACTCCCACTAGGGACATAAGGGACTTGGTAATTTGGGATTTAATGTTTTTCCTCAACTAAATTTATGTGGAGAACATAGTAACTGTCGAGCATACTACAGGGGTTTTTATGGGTTTTCCAAAAGAAATATTTGTCTAGAACCTATATATCATCATCCACCCTTAGTTTTTTTCATACCTTTGTTACAAACATGCCGCGTCATATTGGGATTCTAAAGTCTCATTGGGGTCACAATCCACGTGTACTGTGCCAATCATTCCATTGATTTTATATTTCTGATGTAGATGGAATACTGAGGGTGCCCCAATTAGGTTGTGACTCCATGGCATTCCATTCAGGACATTAAATGTAGTGTCATGCTATATATCCATGAAATCAATATTAGACATGAGATACACAAACTATTTTTTGATCATGATCATAAACAGAGATATTTTCTCATGTTTATCATACCTATGAATGGTCAACAATGTGAGAGGAAAATATTCTTCATTTTATCACAAATGTAGGAGGGTTAAAATATAGATGAGGTTGATCCTTGAACTAATATCAATCAGATCTATTCATATGTAGAAATTATCAAGTATACCTGATTCATATTGCATTCTGATGTGTCAATCTATGAACTCCCCCATATTGTGATCTATGAAAGGTATGGGAAAATTTCATTCTTATGGAAAAGTATCAACTTGATAGTCCTTGGATGAAACAACTTCTATTTTGAACTCCTTTATTCACTAGAGGGCTTCAACGAGTGCCTCCATAAGTTATTTTTAAATAAGAGGCATATCTAGGATTGAGATATTGTCTAGGAGAACATAAACTTTCATTAGAATGATTTATTTTTATTATATTCAATGCTTTTTGAGGTTTTTTTAATCTTTATTATGGGTTAAATGAGCTGGTTATTTGAATGAAATGGACATATATCTTCTATAAATAGTGAGGAAGTATTTTCTTCTAGTAACATATGTCTTTATGGACATCCCCATTTTTTGTGTTGATGAGGTAATACCTCCCATTCCAATTGATCATGTTGGATAATTGGAGTTAGAAAACAACTAGAGGGTTCGGGAACACGTCTATAGTTATATTAGTCTTGGGGTAATTCTTGGACATTGGTCTCAGCTATATATGTTTCCTTTGGTGGAAAAGGAAAAAATATGGTTTCTGATCATGCATTTGATTTCCCATGTATCATTAGTTCATGCGCATGTAGCCTCCTGTTCCCCAGTTGGGTGAAGGTAACACTTACTAAGAGGAATATTCATCAGTCAATATGGTGTATTCCAAGTATATCACATTGATAGGACCAAATATGAAATCTTTTTTATGATGAGGGTTCCATTTAGTGGGTTGGTACCCATAGTTATGATGGAGTTGCGAAGAAATAGACAAGATTTAGAGATTATATCAGAGCATAATATGACCCTTCTTATTTTGTATATTATTATGTCCGATAGATGGGGTACTCTTTCTAGGGTCATATCTAATTTCACCTTCTTTATTGGAGAAAATGGTGGCGGTCAGTAAATATGTTATATCGGGGTGGAATTATCTCGTTCAATAGTTTTTAATGTCATCTAGTTGTGGAAATTTTTTTCACGCTTGGCATGAAAATTATTTTAATAACATTATTTATCAAATTGTTTGATAGTTATGCACAACACCTTCTTAAGGGTGTTATTCAGTAAAACCTATCTGGAATTGACCATGCCTTGGAAGATGTCTTTGAAGACCAAAAAATATTCGATGTTATGACCTGGCCTTCTATGAATAGGGTTGTAGTTTGGCTGAACATTGAGGTTTTCCTCATTATTATTCATGGGTTGTGGAGGATTCATCATTAATTATACACACCAAAAAATAAATAATGAGGGAGATTTTAACTTCATAAGGAGTACACTTCATTTTTCCATTCCTAAAATTTCAAGAGATGATGATTTTTCAGAGCCTTCAAGTGAAGAATATTTTGAGGTTTTTACTACACGACGAGAGTTATTGGAGGTTCCGGACCTTACAAGGTTCTTGAATGAGAAATGGTGCAGGTTTGAGGTTTATAGTGGCAGTTTCCTCATTGAAAATAGTTTCCCATGTGATGAGGGAAAGAGTGGATATATGGATTGGGATTGTTGAATGGAATTTTCATGATGTTTCTATGAATCTGTGATCACATAGAACCCACCTACATACTTCATTGCAAACATAGGTGTCTATAGCTCATCCTAGAGATTTTCAACATAGTCTTCTAGAAAATTCTCCTATTATATTGGGATTATAATTTACTAGTTTTAACCACTATGTGTGGCCATTGATTCATACCCCCTCTCATTTACACATTACATAAAATTCTCCAGATTGATGATTATTACGCATCAAAATGTGGAGCTAAACATTTAACGGAATTGATGATGATGGTCCTCCCATATAGCAGTTGATCCTACTAGAAGACTGTTATACCAAACAAAAGTTAACCCTTCCAAATTCCTTACATAAAATCATATCCCGCTTGACTCATATTGATTTTGAGGGCCCAACATCAGACCACATGGTAATACAATGTGTGTGAGAATTTTTGTGTTGTTTCCCACTCTGTTGAAGGTATATAATATAGAATTTATTAAATTGGGTGGAGGATAAGTGTCATCCACCAATTTAAGATGTACAATTATCTTAGGAAACATAGGTTCACATTGCCCATTGATGTCTTCCATTTGAGTATATAGTAACTCAGTGGAATTGAGTAATAACATAGATACTATTATTTGACCTACCTCCAATCTAAAGGGAGTGGGAGGAGCCTGATGAAGTGGCATTATTTTCATCTCCCATTGATTAACAATTCTTATAAATATAGAATGATATTTATAGTGAGAGAGATGTTTTCTCTACAAGGTAGTGATGTCATGTTCATTTTCCACTTCTTTAGTTATGTAAATCTGCTTCCTCAATAATGAGCTATTATGGAGCTGAAGTGATTCTCTTGTAGGTGTGTAAACTTTATCCAAACTCATGGGAAGAGGAATATTCAACTAATCCTATAGATGATGCCCAATAGGGATGATTCCCCTAGGTACCTATTTGTTGAGTGGTTTGATATCTTTTATTTAATTCTCATATTGTGAAAATGGATCCTCCGTGGAAGGATTTTCTACACTCTTAGGTGGTTATTGGGATATAGACACATCTTTCCCTTTATAGCTGGTCGTGGCCCACCATAGAGGTAAAAGTTCGATATATGAAGGTGCCTATATTTTGAGCCTCCTCTGGTTCCTAGTGCTTGTAGACTAAGTTACTGCATCCAAATCACCTTCTTGTCAGTTTATATTTTTCACGTTGTATCCCTTAAATTTTTTGTCTTAACCCATATTATTTGTCCTATTGGCGGTGATGACATTCATTAAGGTGTATCAGGAAAAGGTTGTTGTCCCATTACTTTTGACACAACTGGATGATTATGAACTACCTTTTTTAGGGTTATACCTCGAACCCCTATCCATGTTGGGACATTTTGGCTTGGGTCTTTAGAGGGTTTGATTTCCTTCTCCATACACTCCTCCAATATCAGGTAGGAAGTATTGACCATGACGTATTTTCTGGTTATTATTATTAAATGGACAGTAAATATTATACATTTTCTTAGTGGTGGGAGGAACATATGGGATGTCATCAGTTGATACTTACCTCCCAATATAAGGAATAATGATTCCCTATGAAGGGATAATGATGATGAAAATTCTCCATCCCTATGAGATGGGGCCTATCCTGGGCTAAAATTTGAATTGGTTTATCATGTTGTAGAGGATCCAATGCATCCTATTGACGATTTGATGATTCCTGATATGATTATTGAGATATAAATTTCCCATGGTAAAATAGGATAGGGCTGATCAATAACCAGAATTAATTTCCATAATCCCTTCTTGGTGGATGATTAATATAGGGATGAAGATAGAGGAATAAATGCCCGCAGCTGAGTATATTGGGGTACGATCATAGCTACTGTTGATATTTCCTGAATCCTCTTAGGGATTGATTATACAAGGGTTAGGGTCGGTGTTATATATTACCCTAACATAGGGTCAAGATTCTGTTTTGGATGGATGATATGGAATCTAATACTATGACCTACTTTATGTGGAGAAGTTGTGATCATATAGGAGATGGGTGCAATGGAATCCCATGACGGGTGGTCGTTTCTACGAGTTGTTGTTGAGCCGATTGCATATTTATCTATTAAATATTAAATTCATTCTCAATTTCATCGAGGGGTCCATTCCAAATCTCTATGGGCATTCATCTATGACCATTTGTAAATTCTTTGAACTGTTGAAGTGGTATAATTTCATTGTATTGACCAACTGGACCTAGCATTACCTAGTCCCCATGATTTCACTAGAGGATACAACATTGTAGTTTGTTGAATATGAGGGGATCTATTATTACAAGATTTTGATGATGTGTAACACTCCATAATTTCATCATCCTAGAATATAGGCGCATGACATGGCATTGAAGATTGGCTTTTGAAGAGTTGAGATGTAATGGATGCATGTATACTGCTGATTTGTGATGTTATTTTTCATCTTGGGATCTCATGCCATGGAGATAACAGTCAGGTCAAGATGAAAACAGAGTGGTTTGATAGTCTGGGGTTGACCCTCATATCTTGGATAAGGTATGTGTCTAGCCTTTAGTCTCTAATGACTTCCCCATCAATTGTGGCTCACATAAGGCATGTACGCCTTATATATATCATCTTTAATCTCATAGTTAGATATAGAAATGTTTCAGAACAAGGTGAGGAGGTTTTTTTGAGCTCAATATCTCTATTTATCAATGAATTCTTCCTCTTAATCTGTCATAAAATCCTCCATCCAATTTGAAAATAGAAGGTACTTCTTGGGGGTGCATGCTGACCAATGTCTAGTGTCGTTGGGAGTGGATGGGGAACTATATATAGTTAACCCTGATGTTTTGCAAACCTCTCAGTATGATGGTGTTTGAGTTTGGAACACCTCTCAACATAGAGGAGTCTTAAAAAATGGAGGATTTCCAATTTATGTGCGAGATATAATCATGGGGTGTTTCACCATGGCATATTATAGGAGAATATTTCCTTCAATCCGTACCCACACTACCATGAAGATTACTATCAGAGTAAGGATCTTCTTCTCTTAAAGTTTAGGAGACGATGAGCCCTTTGGTAGTTTATAGTGTGCCTTAATAAACCAAAAATACACTGGAATTGAGGATATTAGGGATATGAGCATCATTCTATGATTCGTTCAGAATATATTGACCTTAATTTTTAAATTATGATGGGATATGATCCTACTATATGATTACTATATGAAATTATTAATAAATATATAATGCTACATGAGTATGAGACTATAGTTAAGATGATTCTATACTATTACTATGAGCATATTCATTATTGGAATGAATATTATCTTTCCCCAAGCCATGTGTCATTATCACATTGTGATCCTTACTTAGAATTAGAATATGAGTTTAATCCTAATCCATTCAACATTTTTATTGGTTTTTCTTGACGGGAATATGAGCCTATACCAAGTATGGTGCTACTCCCACTTGGTGAGACCCATTTGGAGATGAAAAATGACCCTAATCCAAATATGCATTACCTATAAGAATATATTGACATTCCACCAAAATGGTAGAATGGGTATAATCCTCCTACTTCAAAGACGTAGAATGATATTGATGTAGTATTTCACCAGAAGAAGTTAGGAAATTTTCCTAGCTTCCATGACCTATTGGAATATTCTAGGTAGATTCACTAATAGTAATATGAGACTATCCGAAGTCATTTTCCACACACACTTGGTGAGACCATTCTATAAAAGGGATATGATCCCAATCCTAGGCCATTGGAGTATTCTTCTAGTATTATTTGATATGAATATGATCTTATCTTGAGGCATGTGTCTCACTCATTTTATGAGACCCATCAAGAATGGGGATATGATCCCAATCTTGTGCCTTTAAAATATGATTCTTATATTTTTTGACTAATATTTTCTATTTTCCCAAGGCTGGTGTGACTCTCACTTGGTGTGATCCTATTGGACTAGGAATATTATCCTAATTTGACACTTCTTACCTAACTATAATATGGTGATAATCCTCCTTTATAGGATAAAGAATGTGTTATTTCTCTGGTGAAACCTCTTTTTCATAATGATTATAGTGTTGAGATTCCCAGGCTATAGGGATTTGAATATTCACATATCCATATATCATTAATTATTAATGCATTTTATAGAATATTTGTTCAGAAGTTTGAATGATTTAATGGCCTTTTAGAAATGTGTGTGTAGGAAAACAAGATGGTGCATAAAATGTATTCACTAAAAACTAGAAGACATATTCTATTGAAGTGGGAATATGTTCCCCATTCTATTTTATTTGTTCCAATGAAATATGATTATGGACATCATGTACATGGGTAGGGATATTCACCTTCCATATTCATACTGTAGAAATATTCCCACATAATTTTTCTAAGTGAGTAGGGATATGAGCCTTCTAACTAGCTACCACTGGGATATACCGATGGGAATATTTAGTGAATGTTGTGATACGAGCCCACTCTTAATTAACCAAGGCCTTTCGCACCTGATGTTTCTTATATGTTTCCCATTCATAGGAATTAGTGGTGGTATTGTCTTGTCTAGTACACTTAGTAGGTGACTAAAGGGTACTTTGGGGAAGGTTAATCTAACTGAATTTAACTAGAGATCTCCACAATGGCCCCAAAAGCATAGGTGACTACCAAATACACTTTAATTATATACTAAAGGTGGTTATTATCACTATATGGCTATCAAATTCTTATGTGATATGTTGTGGAAATGATGGCCACAAGATATTCAGCAACCATCTTTAGACATGGCTTACCCATCAGTTTTATCTTTTAGAGACCTTCACATTTAGATTCAATGGTTGGGATCATACCATGTTGATTTTACTCCTGGACCATTGAAATTTTCACCTGATGAAGATGGTGATAGGAAGTTGAGGTCATTCAGATGCTCGTAGAGTTTGCAACCATAGCTGATTTTCCAGAATGGTCACTAGATATAGACATGTCGAATTAGGGTGATACTTTCAAGATAAATATAAGACTCTATGAAGACAATATTTAAGAAGTTATTTTATTAGTTTATTATCATATGAATGATATATGCTGAATTAGATATTTATGGGTAACACAATTTTCATTTTATTAACAATTCGTCCATTATGCCCATGTCTAATTGTCAATGAGGGGATGGAAATGTTTCATATAAACCCCAACTATAGGGTATTTTCATTAATTTTTATGTCAGGTTTTCCAAAAAAAAAATTGTGACTGGAATATTAAAGGAAAAATAGCTCGAAACATGATAAAATGATCATCCTGTTATTTGAAAAATTCATGTCAGGTTCCCAATTTTTTTTAATATATGTAAGAAAAAACGGCTTGATGCATGATTAATGGAACATAATATTATTTGAAAGATTCATGTTAGGTTCAAAATTGTTTGTAGATTTAATATATATGAGTAACTCCCACGAAATGGGAGTAAAATTCTATGGTGAGAACTACGGTGTCTTTCATATTTATAATATGATGCGTATTTTTTATTTGAATGGTTTCAAATTGAGTGCACCACATTTTTTTTGTCAAAAACATGTGGTTGGCTTGGCCGAGTTGTTGATTGTAGGGGTGGTTCAATGTCTTTTCATATATATTCATTTCTTGTTTACAACTTTTACCTATAATAAAAACTCCCACTGACTCCCACATCCATAACTGAGTATGAACCTTTTTTCTAAAGATAGGTTGATTTTTTATGTTTCAAAAATAGAGGCACATAGAAACACACATTGGATGATAGTATGAGATATTTGTCTCATCACACCCTTTTGGGGGGAATTTTCACCTACTCTAGGACTCTCATATAGATTTATGGTATGATTGAGAAATGCATCCTAATCCAGATAAATGATCTATAACCTTAATAAATTAATCATAATTTAAATACTTATATAAATGGATTGAATCTGTGAATACATCTGTATGTATCATAGGTTATTACTCAATTTTACATAAATATGTATCTACATATGTATTTAATATTTATAACCAATCACTTCATAATTTACTTCTATGTTGGGAGGTGATTAGTATGTTGAGGAAGGTATTGATCTATTACGATGCATCCTACATATCCTGCATCAGGACAAGAAACAAAATTGATATAGTTCATTAAACCAATGTAGTTCAACTACATGTAGAGATGATGTAAGTGGAGACATATTATTACCATATATTTGTGCTCATATTTCTATGAGTAATCATAAATATCCTAGTTATGGAATGAATCACAGTTCTCATAGTTCAGTCATGCCCTTAGGACTATCCCTAAGGTTAATCTCTAGGTATAGAGGGATTCATATCGTACCAATCTTCAGGAATCTCAATATAAGGTTACTATGGTTGGTAAGGATTGCTGATTTGAATGATATGAACACTGAATCTCCATAATCCCAAGTTACCCATGCTTGATGAGAGAAACAAGTGAAAAAAAGTAGTCATTATCACAATATATGGATGCATGGATTATGTTTTGGGACCACACTTTGGATGATGAGCATGAAGGTCAGACCCTGGAAATGCATCCTATATATCCTGGTTATTATAAGAATCATATTTTTTGTAGTTTAGTTATTCTCTGTTTCCATTGATTACTGGGTAGGAAAGATCATCCCATAGGTATGATTGGATCCTGATGGTCGAAATTTTAGATACATGGGTAGACTTATAGTGATGATATTATATATTTTAGATCGAGTAATAAGAAGGTTCCCTATATATCATGGATACAGATGGAATTAGAGTCATTATAATTCAATTGATTAGGGATTACACATGGAGGTTTCCCTTATGTGAAGGAAATTATATCGTTACACTAATTGGTGCATACAAAATGAGGTTTCTATTTATGTGGCTGGAAAAGGAAGTCATATCCTAGGATTCTATCATATCCAAGCTTAGTTGTCGAGCTGAGCTACACGCTTAAGTTCCATACATGACTCAATCGACTTCTTTCACATGTCAGTGGATGTCTAAACATGTTTAGTTGTATTTTAGACATTTCTATGAACAATCGCATGATCTAGTTGGATTATACTACGGACAACAGATAATATATATGGAAATATGAAGGTCATCATATTATAAAGGATGACATGTTGGGGGGACATCACATGTCCTGGCTAGTTATTCCTGGATTCCATCATGTAATATCGACTAACATCCCTGGGGGGTGTCACATGAACCAGCTGACTTCAACTAGTGTCCTCAAAAAATATATCTAACACATTTTTAGGGTTTTGGATATCCGTGATGTCTTTTCCCAATATTTTGGAGAGTGTTCGGGGGATGTCTAAAGGATGTTGCACGATCCAGTTAGCATGCTTGGAGGGAATCACATGATCCATAAGGACATGTCTGGAAGGCCACATGGGATCTATCCAAAAAGTCTGGAGGATATCTCGAGAGCTAGTTGACATGCCTGGAGCTATCACTAGAATCAGCTGACATGTACTTGTGTTACCATATGATTTGGAAGACATGTCTAAAGGACATTGCAGGAATATTATGGAGAGTCTAGATTGGTTCGAAATACTCGGGTGGAATGCCTCAGGGGGGGGGGGTTGCATGCGACATTCTTTCACATGACAGAGGTACCTCACATGATCCAAATAGTAAACGAAAGGATTGTTGCATGATTTGGGAGACATGTCTCGCTGTTGTCAAATTTCAAGGCTAGTTCATCTAAATAATGTTAAGATCAACATATATTTTCATCACATAAGTCCCTTAACTTTTTAGTCCTTATTCCATCCTTTTATTAAATATTAATTAGTTTTGTTTAATGTTAAATTGTTTTATGTCTTATGTGATTGATCGGTTATATTGATGTGCCTATCATAATCTTCTAGAATACATTGATTTGATCTATGAGTGATCATGTGATATTTACATGCATGTTCTACAATTCTCTAGGTTGTTCCCCAAATTTTAATAGATTAAAAACATTTTATTTCATGATATTAACCACTTTAATTAATACCCATGGATGCCTCGGTGCGCCGATGCAATGATACAAGGATGCATTTTCGAATGTTGGTTTGGGAGATTATTTCACCACACCACCCATATTATAAACTGCAATGCAAGAAGAAAATTTCAAAAAAAAATTCTAGAATTGATGGTGGGATTTGGTTTCATGCATTTTTCAATGATCATCCATTGGACATTATAGGGGCATCACATGATTTTCAATGACCACTGAATCATGCCATTAATGACCATTTTAATGTTTTTTTTGGCCAATTTAAATTTTATTAATTCATGACGTGGACATGTCATGGGGATTTTATATGTTTAGGTTTCCATGTATAGGTATCTTCACGAGATCAGTATTTCTCTTGAATGGTTTCCTCATGATCTGATATTTCTTGTTTGGGAGATTTTGCAAGATAAAGGTGGCTTGTTTGGGGGCCTTCACGAGATCTAGAAGACTTTTCAGGGGTCTCTCATTATCAAGCATGATTTTCACGGGTATATGGGCCTCAGTCTTATGATTTCAAAGAATAATCCTCTCCTAATATGCTCTCTTATTTACCTTTTTACTTCCTTGATTATTTTACCATGATTGGGGATCTCATGAATCTGCACTAGTGTTGTTGAAGACAATCACTCTTCCCATCAATGATGTTTTTTCTAGCCAAAAATGGTTCATATGGTTATGTATGATAATTTTTCATTGTAAACCCTTCCATTTGTATTTTGAGTAGGTGGGGGAGTACCAGACTACGTAGACATGTTCGAGGACCTTCACGTGATGAGGGGGACATGTCAAAGGGTGCTTTCAAGGTGTCTTGAAAACTTTCTAGGTGTCCCATGATGTTTATGACTATAAGAATATCTCTTTTATAGTATATTTTAAATCATAGTTTCCGAGGATTTATATATGGTTTTTTATGTGTCTTCATATTGATAAGTCGCATGACCAAGAGGAACTCATATGGAATCCACTACATGATCACCGAGTATCTTGGATGACTTCATTAAAGAATAAAGGCTCATCAATGTGGCTTTGTGAGATCTTCTAGAAGGTTATAAGGTGAAAATGGAGCATCTTAATGACCATATCAAGGTCATGCAATCACCATTATTTTAGAGGGTTAGATAATCCACATATTCTAGATTCAATCTTCTTCCTTTTCTTTTACAGGGAAAATAATACCCATATTGAGGTATTTCATACTTCATGGATTTGTTGATGCTCATTTGGTGGGTGTTAATTGTATAGTAACCAAAACATTAACATAATAAGAAATATCATTTCCAAAAACAAAAAATATGTGTTGTCTTGGGAGAGTGATGATGACTTTGGTGTATTTTCATCCAATGCCACTATATATTTTTATAATATAATAAAATTTCAAAAAAAATATATTCTTCTAAAAAAGTGAATTATATTTTGGATATTTAACTAAAATTTTTATAGGAGTTTCATTATCAATTTTACATTATAGTTATTCTTCATATAAAATTTGTTTCAATGGTTTCATGGATAAAATGATTTATCTATTTTCATTAATGAAAAAAATCATAATAACGATAAAAAATTTGGTACCTAAGATCTAATTAAACAATATTTAATAATATGTCATCTATTATATTTATCTACTTTTTCATTGACAAAATATTGGAAGGAAATTTGTGGTGGATGGACTTTTTATCCAACGATGATGAATTGTTTTGAGATGATTTGAGGAAAAAATTGGTAAATGTTAATAATAATTTCACTATTTAAAATAAATTAATATCAATGTTATAAAAAAAACATTAATATATCATATCCATATAAAAATGATGTATATCCAAAAAATAATTCAACATTTCTTGGTATCATATTAGGATCTTTTTATTACTTGAATGAGATGGAAAGAGGCTTCATTACACTCACACTACATCCTATATTTAATTTCATCAAAATTTCCTACAAAATTTTTCCATTCAATTGATTAAATATTTTTCTTATGAAAATAAATTTAAACACACAAATGTAACAAGTATATAAAATTATACATACATTTGATAGGAATATAAAATAAACCAAACATGAAATATTCATTTTGACTAGTAATAAAATATTTAGCAAAAATATCTTTTTTTAGTCAATAGGATTGTTCCTCCAATCATGAAATATGATCAAAATTGATTTCATTTCATAAGATAACATTGATAATATGTTTTTTATAGGCCTATTGAATTAGGTTTTGACAATCCATACATGTCCAATGTCACAAAAACATTAAAAATTTCCATCATCAGACATATCATGTGTTCATTTTTGTTTTTATCATATTATTATGTAAATATTTTATATTTAGTAATTATTTTACAATATTAATAATTTTATTATAGTAATAATTACATTCCAAATACAATTAACCCTCCAATATCCTCATGATAGTAACATTGAAACTCTTGGAATAGAAGATGACTGCTCCTTATCTGCACCATAAGATCCCCTTGATATCTCTAATGTATAAGGTGATAGGCTAGAAATAGGGAGAAAACCTAATAAATATAGAAGTATATATGATTTAATCAAATTATAGAACCGGGTAATATCAAAATTAATTAATTAATCCGATAAAGATTGGAGAATATTAAATTGGTCTAATGATATATGATTTCTGGAATAAAATATAATATATTTAAATAATTTTATTTATAATTACTACCTCTAAAAATAATATGAAATAATTTAGAACATGATTTATAATATAAAATATGAAAATGTTTTGAAAATATTGTATATGTTTTGAATGAAAGTTTGTATTATAAATAATAAAATAATAGTTATGTAAAAGGTTTATTTGATAATATAATTAATTATTTCATCATTGAATATATTTTTTATCTCACATCATTAATATTATTTCATCATCTTAATCCTCCCTTGCAAGATCGACTCCCTGGATATTATTATACATAGATATATCAATCTTCTAAAATATATTTAGTTCATTTTCTAAAAAAAATTCATCAACGATATCAAACATATCATATAATTCTCTCATAATGAAATTCATTGAAACTGTAAAAGTACATGTTTATAAAATAGAAAACTATGTCAAATAGAATATTAAACCTCCACCACTAAACCTTGACGAGCGATAAAAATATTAATATGATGGTTATAACCTAGCATTTAAATTGATGGTCATGAAAATGATAAATTAATTTATTTAATAGATATAAATGTTTTACTCAATTTATAAATACTTAGAAAAAAATGACTCATTTTTTTAATGTAGTGATTTGTATTAATTAAGGATAAATATTTGGCATGTTTCAGAAAATAATTAATTTTTTTGTGAATAGTGAAAAAAACTAATTTTTTTTAAAACCGTTATTTCATATTAGTAAGTTTTGAAATTTAAAAGACCCATTATTTTTTTAATTTGATATAAAAAAACTTTTTATTATTTATTTAAATTTCAAATTTTTAATTATATATAATCATCTTTATAGTATATTTTATTATAATTTTATATTTCACCTCAAAAATACAATTTGTTGAAAACTATTTTAAAGTACACAATGATTACCAATTTCAACTAATTAAAACCCCCATAACAATTTAATATTTATATTAAATTTATAGATTATACATCCATAAATAGTAATTTAAATTGAATTAATAATTATTTCAACTAAAATATATATTAAAATATTATATTATGTTGGAAATATTTACTCCTTCAAAACTCATTTATTCAACACGTATGTGGGTTATATTTTAAATTAAATAATTATAATTTATGAATTGAAATTCATAATATGGATTCCATATATTGAGCATGAATAATTTATATTTAATAATAAGTCCAAAATAATTGTTTCATATAATTAATCGAAAAAAATAAAAATTTGTTACCACCTCTAATGTTAAAATTTGTTTACTAGGGGTTATACTAAAGAGAAAATTGGAATAAAATGTTTAAAACAAGTTAATTTTTAATTTTGTGTGTCTTTATCCACCTTATATATCCTCTATTCCTTTTATTTTCAATTTTGGGGGCATGTTTCTTGACAGTGACTTCCCATTATTGAATAGTTTTTGGTATTTACAAGAATGGAACTCCTCCCACCTTATTAAAGGGAACCCTTTATTATCGCAATTACCTACATAAAAACCCCATTTTATCATCCAAAACCTATCTAAATTACTTCATAACTTCCCTTATAATTTTATATAATTATTTTTTGATCATAAATCTAGTCTAGTAAGGTGTTAGGTGTAATCATATAGATATTTTTGAAGCAAAGGTATCATTCATAAATGATCATATTTGTTTCATTTCATTATACACCTCTATAAAATCTTATAAACACATGTTTATATGCTAAAAATATTATCTTTGTTGTTATTTTATGTTATTATGATAATGGAATACCCAAAATTCTTCTATGTATCCATCGAATAGGTAACAACTCCAACGTTTATCTGTACGGCAGACTACTGCCTCACAAAACAATGTATTTTTTCCATAATTTCTTCACAAAGCTATTCATGATGATATAATTAGTGTTTATATATGATATTAAAGAATTTTTAAAAATTATATAAAATTATTATATTAATTTTTTTACGTTATCATTCATTGAAAATGATAACAACATTTTTGTGTGCAAGGGACTACTACCTCAGGAAATGATGAAATTCATTTTTAATTACTAATTCACGTTGATGGTATATTTAACTATATTTAAATAAACAATATGGTATTTATGATATAATTATCATTATTGGAAGATAAAATAAAACCTACCCTCTTTCAATCATGATCACTGAAAAATGGAAATATTCCTTATATATACGTATGAACTAATATCTCAATGATTTTAACATGCATCTTTTTTATAAAAATCATTAATGATTTATTTTAATGAAATAATTAATTTATAATGATGATAATTATTTAATTATTATTATTCTATATTTTTTTTCTGATAATATATTTAACCAAAGTCAAATGAACAATGTGATTGCTGACATATGCACCAAGAATCGTCAAAACAACCAACATAAGCGAAAATAATTTTGTAATTAAATATGAAATGGTGAAGAATAATTTTAATTTATATTATTATTAAATACCATGTAAGTAAAATATTTTTTTTATTTAGTAAGATAAAGAGGACATGTTATGTGTTTAGCTTAAGGTAACATATCTCTCTGAACTACCCTTTTCTTTTGGTTATGAACATTATCTCTCTAAATAACATTTTATTTCCATAAAATGATAATAAATTATTTTCATTTTGGTATATATTTATATTACATATAACTATCTCAATATCTCTTCATATAATTTTTAAAAACAAACATTATTACCATTTATCAAATTCCATCTCAAATATATCATTTTCGATTATGTTATGATACAAAATTATACAAAACATTTATTTCTATGGATAATTATTCTACCTATACTTTATGATTGATTTTTTTATATGGAAACGGATTTTTGAATATAATATAAACTTTATAGGTGATGTTATAATTATATAGCAATTAAATGAATTGTGTAATGTTTTAGTCTCATGAGAGGTCACATATAGGATTAGGTACTGAGAACAATCAATTATGGTACTTTTTCCACCATATTATTTGGTCTCTATGGTTAGCCTGACTTGTTTTTATAACATTATTTGTTATTTTTCCCCATTTCATTTTCTTATGTGATCTGATGATAAAATTTCCATTATATCATGCATCCATTTGTTTACTCACGTATCTTTCCATTTATGATATATTGTTATACATTTGACTCAAAATTTATCCTTACATATCATGTTAATTCCCTTAAAAGTATTTTTAGCTCACCCCATTCATTCAGGTTATCCAATGTGTTTTTATATGTTTTATCATATTTAGATTAAAAATATATAGAATAAAATAATGATAAGCTATTCTATGTTTCTTACCTATTTTGAGCCTAAAAATTTAAAACGACAAGGCATTATCAATCCATTTTTTATATTATAAGGTATTTATCTTAATGATAATATTTTAATATGTGTAAAAATGTTTCATCCCAATATTATTTATCAATGAAAAGTCATAGTTAATGATAATAAACTAGGATGTGAAAAATTCTGTATGATCCCTTGGGACATGTTTAAGGATAACCCTATGTATAGGAGAATATCATAGAATTTTGGGGGAGGTATAGTGTAAATATTATCCAAGGAAATTCAGACTTATTTAGATATATAAAAAGTGGTTAGGTCAATGTAAAAGTAATTACTAGGGTAATAAACTTTAATAGGGTTCATTGAGTTAGACACAATAATCACCTATTGCACCACAGTGGTGATGCTACACATCTGTTTGACACTCCAAAGGGATATACTTTGGTACATTCACAAGATCTTTATGAACCATGATTAAGGGAACCTAAATTCCCATAAGAGTTTATATTATAAAATAGATCATTTATAACTTATATTGAAAGCTATAAATTCATATTTTAAGGAGTATATTTAATTTATTAGTTATCCCTTTAAATTTCATAGTTTCATGAATATCTATTTGACACTTTTAAAATACTCATACCTAATTTTTTGTTTTTTAGTCAATGGAAGGAAATAGAAGAAAATATATCAACAGGCCTTGTGAGAGGAAATATGATGATCTCCTAAATGATATTCCCAGCCCACTAAGAGTCTGGGTCTTGTTTTTAATGAAAATAAATTAAAAAATAACTCATCTTTTGAATAGAAACATAATCACAATGAATTACTAAATCCCCCTAGAAATATTATGTTATAATTGAGATCATCATGTGAAAATTCATCTAACAATAAGTTGATATTCTAATACTTGAATCACATAATAATGAATCGACTCCTTTTAAAAGTTAATACATATCCATAAATTCTCAATGAATTTGATGGTTGTGTTGGTTATTTATCATATGGATGGAAAATATGATCAATTATTGATGTTGATTAAAAACATACTTCTGGAGGAATATAATAACGATATGGAGTGAAATTAATTACATAATATGATTTTGGCCAAATATTTTCCATTCACTATCTTAATTAAAATATAATGTGACTTACTTAGTCTGAAGAAAAATGATGATGAATATATTGGAGAATATGGAGAAAACATCACAATATATGCACAATACACATCCATATTTTTCATTTCCAGTAAAATTAAGGTTGAATGTTTCTTTATTGGGTTACCACCATGTCTATGAAAAATATTTTTCAGTATGACAGTTCAGTGGCTATAAGGAAATTTCTTGATGATCCCTAAAAGTATAATTGGAGAACATAATTTATCATACTTCTTTGGAGGATAAAAATCACAAAATTGAGATTAATTCTATAGGTATGATGGAGAAATCCATTCTTGGAATGAAATTATAAAATACCAAATTCAAGAAGACTTGGAAGAAGTATATTAGAAATTTCATGATTGGGATAATGAAGTGCTTTATATGATGGAAGGAGAGACACCTATATAGTATATATTAATGGGATAAATGAACTAATGTTATAGAAGAGTGGAATCCTACAGCCACCCCCTAGACGATTTTCAAACATTACACCTATAAGGATTATGGATAATATATAAACCATTGCACTAACACAAGGGTATTCAATGGGAACAAATGAAAAAAACTTCTAAGGCCAATATAGGAAGGGCGATAGGATATAATTACAACTATTGAGGTGTATCCCAAAAATGAATTGGGGGTATATATGCTAGTTATTCATTAAATAATTGAGAAGATCCTTTTTATTTAGAATCTTTCATTCTTTCGTATCATGGATGCTTAATATAAATATTCAAAAACTAACTCTAAAAATTAAAGTTGAGAAATCAATAATGATGGGGATTGGGTCAATTATTTAATCCTATGAATATAAATTATCCCCTAACCATATTTGTAGGCTGATTATCCCATCAAATTTGGTGATATTTCCATTAGTGTAATTTTATGCAGTTCAGATAATGTATTGAATTTTCTTAAATATAACTGCCAAAAAATGCTGAGAGAAGGAAATCACTCTACGTATCGTGAATCAGTATCTGATTCTATATAATGGTAAGTAGTAGTATCAATCTTCATTAGATTCAACATCATCAGTATACATATTATTTCTGTATTATATAGTATATCTAGCCAAAATGATTGAGAAAAAATAGAGAATAATACTTGGAGACATCCCCATTGTGTGGGACTATACTTATATATACCCAAATAGTTTCCGAGTCGTCCTTAAAACCAAGAGGCTGAGTTCTCAATAGAAATTATACCTCAATTAATACCCATATTGATGAAACCTTATAGAGTGGCCACTGTTGATTTGGATGAGCTGAAAAAGTAGTTATAAGGGAATTTAGGAAACTATTTTATAGCCTTATCTAGTATAATGTAAGGTGTGAAAGTCCTGTTAATCAAAGAGATTAATGAGTAAATGGGCCTCTACATATATTATTGTGGACATTAAAAATTCACAATAAGTAACAAGTATCACATGTTGTATAGAGAAAACTAATTTGATCTACTTGGTGGGGGTTAATATTTCTCTAAAGTGTACCATCGATCAGGATACCACAAAATAACTGTGAAAAATAATGATATTCCCAACATAGCCTTTCAAAAAAATGGAAATTATGAGTTAATAGTTATTCCTTTTTGACCCACTAATACTAAAAATATCATTATGGATTTATTTATTAGAGTCTTTAAATATTGAACTAAAAAAAGTTTTGATAGTATTTATCATAGATATTATGATATAATCTAAAAGAAAATAGGAGAATGAAGATCATTTGAATACTATGCTAAATTAATTTATAAAGGAGAATATAAATAAAAGGTATCATTAATATGAGTTTTATAAGAATTATATATCAATATTGGGGAATATTGTCACATGTAAAAGGATATTTGTGGACCCTTCTAAGAAAAAGTAAATCAAAAAGTGGATTATAATAGAATCTATAATAGTGATTCATAGATTATTTAGACAAGATAGGTATTACCAATGATTGTATGTAAATTTACTTTATTATCCAATCCACTAACAAAGATAACTCAAAAGGTAGTAATTCCTGTTTAGACAATTTAATTTGAAGATATATCCTAAGAGTAAAAAATAGTCTTATCCCTACACCAATACTCATGTTAAACACTTGTTGGGAATATTTTGTAGTATAAAATTATTCATCAAATAAGGTTTTGGGTTTTAAAAAATGAGTAATGATAAAGTGATAACATATTCCTGAAGGTAGTTCAATGTCGTTGAAATGAAATATCAAACATATGATCTAGGGCTGGCTAATGTGATCTTTTTGGTGTTGCCTATAGTGATATTTTCATTGAAGATCTGTAAAATTATCTTTATTGGGAAAAGTTTTAAAAATAATTATATCACATGAACCTCAAATATATTATCACACAGAAAGATAATAACATGCACCAATGGTGATGGTTAGATATGATCAGTGACTATGACTTCTCAATACATTAAATTATGGTAAATAAAATAAATTGTAGATTCTTTAAGAAGAAATTATTCCTCAATATTATGAATGAATATATTTTATAAGGAACAAATAATCATGGACATGAAACTAATGGTTATAAGTGTATTAAAAGGAACATTATTTGACCTTTCTAAAATAACTTCTCAATCATCCAGTCTTTAGAGGATCAAGGAGGTCTAGGAAGGGGATGAGGTACACCATAAAAATCTAGAGAATATATTAGAGTTCAACGTTGCTGATAACAGGTTAATAAGGTATGGATCATGAATATCTATCCCATAAAAGAAATATATAATTAGGTATATTTTGGTTTTTATTATTTTTCATACATTTATGTTCATTCTTCAAGAAAAACATTTGATGGGATAAAATGAAGGGAGATTTTTTTAATTTGTATCTTCATTATTAGTATTCCAAAAATTTAAGGATGAATGATAATATATCTAAGATTAAGATGAAACCATTACCCATAACAATATGGAAATAGTAAATCATAAGAATTTATTTCATCATAGTAATCCTCAAGAAAAAATGGAAATAATGTTATATGGGTGGTAGTCTATCATATTATAAATTTAGTATATTTCATTACTATCAGGTAATATTTCTCCCTTTAAAAACACACTAAAATATGAAAAAGGTAAGTAGTATGATTAAATTTTCTTCCACTCCCCTTTAAGTTGGATTAATAATAGAGGTTCACCTCAATGGTTTAGAGATGGTTTCATCTAACATTGTATACAGGACTCGGTTTTAGCACTTCTTTTCACCCTCAGATGGATGGTCTATCTAATAGAGCCATCCAAACTCTATAAGATATAATAAGATCCAGTTTAATACCTTTTCAAGTAAGTAGGGATTATAAAATAGTAGTGTTGAACTCTAAAATTCTATTATGAAGTTGGATAGAATAATATTATGGGGCCTATTCTGGTCCAATAGGTGATAAAGAAGGTTCAAACAATTCTACATTACATGTAATTTGTTTAATGGAGAATCAAAAATATACATACAATCGTTAATGAGACATGGAGTTTGAGGTCATATATAATATTTTCCTCTATATTTCACCATGGAATATATTCATGGGGTTTGGGAATACATGAACTCCTAGTCCTAGATACATCCTCCAATTTGAGATAATTTATCACTTCTGAGTGATGGTCTGTCACCTAGCACTTCCACATATCTCATATCAAGTACATGATGTGTTATATGTATCTCTATTAAGGAAGTAAATTATAGACTCCTCATATATACTGAATATGGAGGTGGTACCTTTTGATAATATTCATTCATATTAGGGGATACTGTTGATGATTTTAGATAATAGAGAAAAATTATATGAAATAAGAAATCTCACTAGTTAAAGTGTTGTGGAAAACCCCAAGATTTGGGAACAATCATGGGAACTACAATATGTGAGGAAGCACAAGTACCATTAATTACTTTCACTAAATTTTTTAATATAAAAATTTTGAGGGTGATATTATTTTTTATGGGAGTAATGTAACACCCTGAAATTTTAAAAGGGATGACCATGATCGATAGCGTTTGTGACATGAAAAAGTAAAACAAAACTATCCATGGTTATTTAAAGTAAAATCATTATAAACTAACTATTTAATTGATTTATATGAATTGGGATAACTATTTTATGAAATTGAAATAAATATTCCACTAAAATTTTAATTTCATATGAATTTTCACTAATCTTTCATAAAAAAATCATCTATTCTTCAAAAATTAAATTTTCATCAGAAATGATGATATTTTTTTTTAAAATATTATAGTGTATTTTTATGAAATTGTATAAACATTATTTAAGAAATTAAAACAATTTTTTAAATCATATTATCCATGTTAACATGCAATGGAATTTTCGGAATTTTTTAAAATAATGATTTCTCAGTGAATAGTAAAACTCTGATTTTTTGTAAAACATTCATTTCTTATAAATATGATAATTATTTTAAAAGATCTATTATTCATTTTATATCATTTAATAATTTCATAAGTATTCATTATTTAAATATAAATTAAATAATTATTTATAAATCATCTTTATAGTGAATTTTAATATTATTTGGTTTTTACACATCAAAACACGTTATTCTGCTAACATTTTAAAAGTGCATAATGATTCCCCATTTTTACTAAATAATAAGACCCATAATGGGGAACAATTTCAATTAAAATTATATTTTATATATATATATATTAATTCAAATTAATTTAATTAATATTAAATTTATTATTGTTATTATAAGGTCATATTCGTCTTGAAAAATCCTTTCATTGAAAAACTATTTTACAAAATGTTTGTTGGTTTTATATAAAATTAAATCATCCGTACCATTTGAATTGAATTTGATAAAATGGATTCAATATTTTCAATCAATATTATTAATTTTAACCAATAAGATAAACATAATTTTTATATAATAAATATAAAAAACAGTAAAAATATATTCCCACAGTTGATATTAAAACCGGTTTACCAGGGGTTAAAATAAACAGGTGAACAAAATAACAAGTTTAAAACGCATTTATTTTAAATGGTAGATGTTTGAATTGGCCTTATCTCCCAGAAATTCATTTATTTGTCAATATTAGAGGTAATTGTATTGAGAGTGACATCCCTTTATTTAATTATTTGGGAATTTCCAATAATTCCCCTCCTCCTCCCTTAAAAATGGAAACCCCTTACCATTAATTTCCATAATTTTTGACCCCATTAGTTCATCCATTAAATAGCAAAATACCTTCTTTATTTACTACCCACAACCAATAATCATTGATTTGATCAAAATACACTATACAACTGATTTAGGTATAATACTATAGAGGTGGTCAAAAGAACTATTATTAGTAATAACTGAGAAACTATATTTTAATTATTACTCTACCTCCTTAAAATATTATTTATCCATTATAATATAGTTAAATGAGTATATACTATATAATATTATGTTATTATGTTAATCTAAATTCTAAATCAATATCTGCATCCATTAAAAATATAATTCATATATAAGAATAATTATTTATTTATGATTTTTATTTAAGGATATCATGATTTAATTATATATTTTGAATTAGGCAATTTGAGGAACTGATTTTTTACATATGTTCCAAACATCATCAAAATATCCAATGTGATATTAAATGATTTAGTAATTTAATATAACGTTATAATCAATAAAAGAGAAATGATAAACCAAAATTGTTTCCTTATAAAGTAAATAATTAACATATGTTTATCATTTTGGATGATAATGAACAATTGTAATAAGATGCGATCAGGGTAAGAATCCTATCAAACCCAAATGTTTCTTCTGGTTATAGACGTCCTCTCTCTAACTCACTTTATCTCTCTCTCTTTAATGATTTGGATTTCTTATAGTTTATATATATAATAATCTAACACACACATATATATATATATATCCCATTCTCCCTCCCATTGATGGGGTAATACGTACCTTATGACCATTTATCAAATACCGTCTATAATAAACAAGTTATGAATATGTTATGAGATAAGATTATGCAACCCATTTCGTTACATGGGTAATTATTATGAATATTCCTTATGAATTATTCCCTTATTTGGTACAAAATTGGATCTATATAATATCAATGTCACTAGTGGTCCTAGAATTATATATCCCCCAATGCATTGGGTAATGATTTATTCTCATAAGATATCACATACAAGATTGGGGAATGAATTTAATATATCATTGGATTTTTCCACCATGGGATGTTTTCTCAGTGGTTAAACTTCACTTATATATAAGTTTTTTTATTTAGGTGTTATATTTCATTTGTTTTTGTGATCTTATCATTCCATATCCTTTATATCATGATTTCCTTTTATTATTCATGTACCTTTCTCTTTTATGATATCATGTTATACATTTGACTCACATGTTTTGTATCTTAATCATGTTTATTCCCCTACTTATCTTTTTAGATCACCCATTTCGTTCATGAATTACTCATTTTATCCATTGTAGTTTTAATAGTTTTAGTGGGTTTAGGATCCCACTATAGAGAATACAATTCATATTCCATGTTATAAATTCATATAGATGAATTATGGGCCCAGTCTTCCAAAGTAACTATGCCTTTTTAATAATTTTTTACTAACAGATATATTTATTAATAATCTATTAGTAATATGTGTAAAAATTTCCTTGTCTCTATGTAATCACTATACCCATAATTTAATTTTTATCAATATAATAAATCATATAACTAGTTTAATACAAAATATTTCAACACGTTTTGTATATCCACAATTGAAAATCAATCGTTGTATGAAAACATGCGTAATTTAAAATTAAACTTTCCTTATGCCTCTATAAATAATGACCTGCTACCATTTTAATAAAATAAATTCAAATTCCCTATAAGATCTTGGACTTTTCTAGAGTTATTTCAGGGCGCTTTGCATGTAATTTTGAGTTTTTAAGTACCTTTCCTTTAGAGTTGTTTCTTGGGGTCAGTTTGGGTGAGTTTTAAATAATGATTAACAAACAAAGGGTTGTGCACGATTTTTGCGTATTTTGACAAACTGTGCACCTAATCCACGGTAACTATGTGAACCGTGAAAACATGGATATAGAGGTCTGCACGATCAGAGAACTGTTTACCCTACCCATGCGCCCCTTCCAAGAAACCATGTGTCTGGGTTTTTATTGCCTAAAAATAGTTTTTAAATCACCCAAACCCCTAAAACCTCTCTATTTAGACCATAGATTGTGATTGAAGAATTATAGGTTAATCTAGAGCCCTATGGATGGATTCCAATGAGATTTGAACATCGTTCCTTTAGATCAAAAGCCATGATTAAAGATCTCCTCTCTTCCCAATAAGTGGATTTCATCCTGTAGCTTCATTCGTTCTTTCCTATATCATTATTTGATCATTTCAAGGAATATATCCACTATTTCTATGGATCTAAACCTATGAGTTGATATCTAGATCTAGGATTGTGGATCTTGATCTTTATTTGCATGATCATGATGCTTTTGAAATTAATTTAGGGTTTATGGATTTAGATCCAAATCATGATTAATGTCATTGTGCCACTCGGATTTTATGGATTTCCACTGCGAAAACATGTGTCATCAAGCCAATGGTGGGGCTATAAATTGAACTCCCATAGTCATGGATTTGATATGTGTATTTTATATTATTAAATTTTAGGATTTCTTTAGTAATTAATTTCCTAAATTGGGATAATTAGGAATGTGTCAAGACTTGTTAAAGTTGTATTGATATATATGAATAATTGAGTATTTAATAGTGGAAGTGAGGGCATATCCAAATAGATAATTTATTTGGTAAATTTTGTTTATTATTTGATATATTGTAATAGAGATACAAAATTTGGTTGGGTTTGATATAATTAATCATGGGTTATTAATCATGATAAAATGATTGGCTATGTGAGATAATTGATAGTGAATTAATTATGTTCCATGATTTCAATTAATATAACTAATTTCTGGATGAATTATGAAAATATGAGATTTGGTTTGGATAAATTGTTTCAATGAATTAATTATGTAATAAGATTTGTGTTAATTTATTCAATAATTGATGAATTAATTAATGGGATTTTTATATAGTTAATTAATGGGGTAACTAATGGACTTTTTTATGTTTAACTAATCATTGGATTAGTAAGGTAAAGATTTGGATAATTCTTGTGAAATAATGAATGATTTAAATGATTGAGAATGTGGGTGCTAGACATGGAGTTCTAGACAAATTCAGACGATGGGACTTGGATGTAACATCCTGACCCCAACAGCCACACGAACATTACTGAGTGGGTTGGGTGTTACTTACCATAGGTGCACTTCACGAATACCAAAGTTTGCGACTAGAATTGATGGTGTAATAAGTATATTGGGGAGGCAATACCATATTGAAATGAGGAGAAAATAAAAGTACTTATCCGAGTATAATAATAAAACATCCAGTGGAAATAAATGACTTAAAATTCTCAAACCAGATCTGCATACCGAAATCATATCCAATTTCAATAAATAGTAGATGAAATATATAAACATGTGAAGTATAATGTAAATAGAACAACATGATGAAAATCACTTAAAACTACTAAACATATCAAGAATCTATCCATAGTGGGTCAGATATGTCAACATAAAAAGGTCACCAATGGGTAACCATCATTAGCTACAATAGTAAAGTAAGAATGCCAGTATAGAATAAAAGAAAAACCAGAAGTAATCTATAGTTAGGCATGACCTCATGTTCCATACCATCTCTATGCCAAACAACACCACAATCCATCACCTGAGGTTGATCCTTTTCTAGTACGTAAACCATAATATCTACACGCATCTCGAAGGTCCTTTGTAGGGTGTGAGATGAATCTTAGTAGGATACCGCAAAATGGAGTGTACATTGTATAGGTTATTAGGATGTCATGCATCAATAGAGAGAGTAAAAAGTAAAATGAATAAAGTAAACACAACCACCCCTGGTGATCATCACCCACCAGAGAGTGTCACCTGCTTCAGCCAATGTAGGAATCTCAGTCACGTAACTCAACACCAACTGCCTACAGACACAATGTGTCTCAAATACCAATGTCCTGAAGGCACGGCCAAGTAATAGTAACCCAGCACCATGTGCCTCCTTACACCTTGTGTCTCATGTACCGACGTCCTATAGGCATGCCCAGAAAATCTAAAGGCTCTTCTGCTTCCACATGGCATCAACGGAAAGCACCCCTAAACCATAATCACCAAACTGAAACTACAGAGGCATATACCCACATGAGAGTCAAAACCGCATCAGCATGGAGTCATTTTTGTGCACAAAATTCAAATCACAGATGAGTGGTAATCACTAAATTTAGGGACCATGCCACTATCATTTCTGAGACCTCATTTCCCTTTGAACATGTCACTCAATTTGATGGACTTTCTGTCAACGTAACATAGACCATGCCCAAACTTATTGTCACGCTACCCCAATTTTACATCCATGATGCCCAATCCAATGGTTAAACCACCAAAATAATCTAGGTCAGGCCCAACATGCGTCCATCACCACTCAAGAATATCCAAGCCACACCCAATACAACCAAATTGTTCCAACAGATGAAATATCATGCATCCTATATATACATTATCAAAAGAATAAATTTAAATAGTAAAATCAATTTAAACCTTTTAATTTTACATTCCATGTGTTGTACCATACAATAACTGAGGTTTTGAAAGCCTCTAATGAACTAAATCATTCTTAAATAGTTTAAACTCAGCAATTTAATCAAAAAATCAATTATAAAAATTTTGGAACCCCTGGCCAAAATTCCCAAAATGAGCAATGACCTCTTACCGAGCTTCTCTCAAGAATAACAATGTAAGGTAATACCCAAAGGTATCAAATAAGAAATAAAATCAATTTAATATAAAGAAACATGGGTCTCACTCAAACCCCAACCTTGCACTAAAAATACGCAACCTCCAAATGACCCCAAAACACAAAACAATGTATGCACCACCAACCTCTTACTCGTATGATGATCTTCATCAAATAATAGTCTCTAATTCAGTCTATAGCTTGGTAGATCTATTAAATGAGCTTAAACACTCAAACCCACATAACTTTTTTGGGAAAGGTAAATATGAAGAATGGATCACGAGTAATCGAGAGCTTACTAGAGGGGTTCCAAAGGATCAAACAACGTTTAAATCAGGTGTAGGACGAAGATCCAGGAGGCATTTGAAGTCCCTACTGACTTGGTATGGGAAACCCGATGACCCCTACTGTCCACTACCTCAAAATGAGTCTACTACCCATTTTATACAAAAAATTAACAAATTATAAGGCGTGTGTATAGGTATACATGTCATGTATACCATTTAATTGTTCCAATGATGGATGTTTTGTTCCAACATACATTTATGGAGATACTAACATAACTAAACGTCGTGTACTAGGAAGTACATGGATTGTACTTAGTTTTTCTTCTATTCCTTGCTCACTTCCCCATATTCCAAGTAAATCCCTCATACACGGCTTGACAAACCAGTTTGTAATAGCAGTACATGGTGTTTACTTCGTTAGACCTCTCTACCCAGAAAACACTCACACACACCATGTATGGCCTTCACAAATGACCAAGGAGCATAGTGTGTACATGGGAGTACTCGTCGTGTAACCCCAAAATCTTTCCATGTGTGTATATTTGGTCTATAAAATGTCCAGTTCAACAAGATTTTTAAAAAACAACTCAAAACAGTAAGAAAAATAAACTCATTCTTTAAGGTAAGAACATTGTTCTTAAAAACTACCCCTTAAAGAAATTCATCCCTAAATTCCCCTTCCAAGGGTGGTGAAGAAAAACTCAAGATAACTTCGGCCTAAAAATCAAATCAATAGAAGGTTTACCAAACTATTTCAGACCCATGGTCCTCCCATGATACATCGTCACTCAGTCTCCTCATAAGGTGATTTTGCAATGCTTCT
Source organism: Viscum album (assembly GCA_963277665.1). Lineage (NCBI taxonomy): Eukaryota > Viridiplantae > Streptophyta > Magnoliopsida > Santalales > Viscaceae > Viscum > Viscum album. The sequence goes on along the minus strand of OY728126.1, from coordinate 1,806,681,218 downwards.
AACACCCATTCATGCCTGAAACTACATTAGTGTATGCCTTATTGAGGTCATACAGCCCATGGATCCTCAAAAAAACCTGGGTACCATGCACTTCATGTAACTTGCATCATCGATTCCCTGAAGCCCATAACACCTCAAATAAACTGCATACTCGATGACCCAATGCCCATGAAACCTCATATATATATCATTCCGCTAAAATGGATCCAATCCCATGGACCATCATCTTGTCAATCCACATAAAACATGTGCACCTCATGCACTCAAAATGGACATGCCTTAACCGGCCATTCTAAAAGGAAAACCACAATACATGGCCACGCCCACAGCCTACCTCGGACCATATTCGGCTCACCAGCCGGCATAGCCTCTGGAAGCTCCACTACATGCACATGGCCTGACACATGGCTTCTTGGGGAATGTCCTCCCTCCGGTGCTACACAAGTCACTAGCCCATAACCCCACAGATGGGTCCCACTATCTCTACCACCTCCTTCTCCTGTAGCTGAACCTCAGCTACCATCACCTAGTACTGACCCTAATCAAACCACATACGCCAAAATATATCTTAGTCCCAACCTGCTAGCTGTTTGAGAAGGCTTCCTACAAAACCTATCGAGATGACTGGCTTTTCAACATGCCCTGCACTCCATTGGAGGATTGTCACACTATATTCATACTTTCCCTGGCTACCCACACTAAAATCAAACCACTTATAAACTACCACACGGTGGTCTAGTTGATTTTTTGGCCTATCCACCCTACTGGAACATATCTATTCCTCATTTCTTGGTATCCAAAACATCACTGGAACATGTCACCTGACTCAAACTAGACCTATCCATCAAGTTTCCCTCAGCTATGAGTACCTGATTCCCATCCTCTAAGAAACAGGTCAGCCTAAAGATGTATACCTATAGCCATATGGTGTTCCATAATTTATCTTTGAAGCACCTCACCCATGAGATGTAATCTCTTACCGTACCTGGTGAAATACGAGACTACTCAGTGAATGTAGTTGCATAGTCCATGGTAGACATGTCACCCTGCGAAAGGATCAGGAACTCCTGATCTCTTTCCACACTCAATGTCTTCAGGAAAAAGTTCTTATAGATTCATTCCTCAATGTCCTTCCGGGATAGTTCCCCATTTTTGCGAGCCTAAACATGCACATCCCACAAGTGATTCAGTGGTCCTTGTAGCATGTACGTCTCTAGATTAACCCTCCACCCTGGATGTGTCTTGAGCTACTCAAAGATCATCTGCATTCTCTCTATCCAATTCATAGCCGCCTATGGACCACCCTCAACCAGGAAATGTGGAGGGCGCTAAGACTATAACTCCCACATCATGCATTACTTGTAGGGATCTATTTCTTGTTTAGAATTATTGATCCCCTATAAAAGGTGTACCATACTAGAACAAAGTTGCTCCTCAAGCCACAGCCTGAACCCTGTCAAACCTTGCAGTTTCCCTGCCTTCACTGGATCCTTTCCCAGAACCTGTACCTATAGCTCATGCTCTGCCTTTCCCTTAGGTGTATGATCTTGATCATGCTCCATCACCATTGTACCATCACCCGCATGACACTCCATCAAGTCGACTAGGAGAAACCCAATGAATACCATCAATGGTCAGACATCACATATATATATATATCACAATATATTCAAGGAGATAATAAAAGTAGTGAAAGGAAGTGAATAACAACTACCCTTACACTCCCCCACCAAAACCATTCCCCATGGAATCCTGACCGACCCTCAATAGAGCCATGAATCAAGAGTACCTCAGTCCATGCCCTTCCCGACAACCGTTGTTGCCCCAAATCGATGACCGAGTTTCCCAATCCTGATAGCCACACTACATCAAACGGACGTCTATGGCGCCCATTCCTAGTGATCAACATCACCACCATCATAGTACTTGCCTTCCCATATATGAGCCAGGCCCAGATCTCTTTCCACATGCAATTGTACTTAATTTATAGAATGTCATATTATAATGTAATAAATAATAAATTCTATCAATAATTTCACCTTTCACGTTTCCAATGCATATATAGCATGGTAATTGATATTATTCCCATGGTATTATCACTTCCCAAAGCATACATGCAGATATGAAATAGAAATAACCTAATAATGTGCCTATTAAGAGCCAATAAAACACGCCTTGAAATACCAGGCCAAGGTCCAATTCATTCTTCCTTACCTCGTTAGGTTAAGGCTCACATATCACAACAAATAATTATCAAAAACCAAGTGATCCACCAAGTTAGAAATCAATTAAACTGTAAAATGAGCCAAAAAACAATAATTTCCACCCAAGGTAACTTGGTCCATCCCTCATAAATAGGGTTTCAGGCACACAAGCACAAGCTAGAAACCCAATTCCAACAACAACCTAATCTTTAATATAACATATCCTAAATAGTAGGACTAGAAGTAATAAAAAGTTAGTCTCGATCTCATTAGTAGTCAGTCAAAACCCGCTACTAAATCCCAATCAGGAATAAACTCCTCTAATACAACTTTGTAACATCCCAACCAGAACAGCCACCCAAAAAGTGCTAAATGTGTTGGGGGTTACTGAAATTAGGCAATCCTACCAAAATGCCAAAGGATTCCAACTAGAATAAAGGTTGGAATAAGTATAGTGGGGAGGTACTACCCTATAGGAAGAAGGATAAAATAAAGGTATAGGTCCGTGTATAATTATAAATCATGCAGTAGAATTAAATGACATAGAAGACTCAAACTAAGACTGTATAGTGGAAGAACATCCAATAACAATAAATAGCCGAAGAAATTTATAAAAAAGTTCTATAGAAAGTAAAGAGAATATATTGCTAAACATCACTTGTAACTACTAATCAATCCTAGCATGTGACCACAGCAGGTCATACATGTCTATATAAAAAGGCCACCAATATCTAAACAACATTAGCTAAAATAGTAAAGTAAGCATGTTGGTATAGAATGAAAGAAAAAAAAAAGTGAATTCTAGTTAGTCATGACCTTGAGGTCCATAAAATCTCCATGCCAAACAATACCATGATCCAGTGCCTAAGCCTGATCCTTTACATGTACATAAACCATAAAGTCTACACGCATTCTGAAGGACCCATGTAGGGTGTCAGATGATTCTCAGTAGGATACCACCCAATGGAGAGTACCTAATATAAGTGTTTAAGTAAGCATTGATCTATAATAAAAATAAACAATATGATGAACGAAGTAAATAGAACCTCTACTAGTCCTTAGCAGCCAGTAGGGATTGTCACCTGCTTCTGCCAATGTCAGAATCTCAATCATGTAACACCACACTGTTAAGTCAAAAGTCTTCTTTTGGCTTTTACATCATGTTTTGGAAATCACAAATATATTCTATGTCTTGTTTTGGAAATCTCAAAAGTATTCTATCATATGTTTGTAAATAACAAATTGTCTTTTATCATGTTTATCGTATCGTACGATGTTGATCGTACCGACCAAAACGTATCGTACTGACTCTGTCAAACGTATCGTACTGACTCTGTCAATCGTATCGTACTGACTCTGTCAATCGTATCGTACTGACTTTGCTATTCAGATAATCATTATTTGTTTTGGTACTTTGTCAAAAACTCTCTCTGCATATGAATCGTACTCATGTTTTACATTTCTATATATCTCTTATCCTAACGAAACGATGTCGTTGAGTTAGTTATATACTAATCAAAACGATGTCGTGCTTTCTGTTTCAATATGACCGTTCGAGGCAATATGACCGTTGGAACCCGAGGCCTATAAATAGGAGGTCATTTGAAGCTGAGAAAACACTGATGAACTGATGAACTGATGAACGAAGAGACTCTATAAACTACGAAGTTTTTAGAGAGAGAGACTGTGACTTCTCTCATCAGCCTTGTGCGTCCGATCATCGTATCGAGGGCTTTCAAGTAATTGAAAGACAGAGGTGCCGATTACCTGCAAAATCGAGGGCTGCCGGGGATAGGCAGACAGACGAGCCGATCATCGTATCGAGGGCTGCCGGGGATAGGCAGACAGACGAGCCGATCATCGTATCGAGGGCTGCCGGGGATAGGCAGACAGACGTGCCGATCATCGTATCGAGGGCTCACCAAGGTGTTGGTGAGACAGACCTCTTATCCTAGGTGAAAGGATAACCTTTTTCTTTGGGTTAAAAGAATTGTATTACTTTTACATTTCCGCTGTTGTATTAGAAAGGGATTTGTATTGTTTCCTTTCTTCTTTACATATTCAATTGTAATTGTTTCAATTAAAATCATTCTATTACATATTGTATTGATTGGTTCTATACGCTTTAAGGTAGAATCATTTACATTTGTATTACTCTGATTATTGTGTTCATCTTGAATACAATTGTTTTACATAACAATAGTATTACAATACATCATACCTTTTACATTCAATACAATTGTGGGTGTTTGTGTTTGTATTAGTTTAAGTTCATTTAAACTAATCTCTTTGTTACTAAAACTCAAGGTTTTTAAAACCTACAATTCACCCCCCCTCTTGTATTGTTCCATCTAATAGACTTTTATATCGACTATTCGATCCAACAATTGGTATCAGAGGAGGTTTTCCACTGATTTGTATTACTAGCTTTATTTCTTTTTACTTTCTTAAATACTTACTACACTAATGTGTGGAGTGGAAAAGTTGTTTTTGTTATATTAGATGGCAGGAATGAATATCGGATCAATAGATAATCTGAATCCTTCTAGACCACCAATCTTTGATGGGAATGATTATGAGTATTGGAGAGATCGTATGAAGACTTTCGTCATCAATACTGGTGTAGACAATTTTATTATGCTTACTGGGGGTTACAAAATTCCTGACAAAGAAGTTAGTACTTTCACAAGTCAAGAGAAGCAAGAATATCAACTGAATTACAAGGTACGCAATACTTTATTATGTTCTATGACCAGGAATATATATAGCCAGATATCTTCATGTGAAGCAGCCAACTGTATTTGGAAGAAATTAGAAGTCACTCATTTTGGTACATCCAAGGTTATAGAAACAAGGAGTGCAATGCTACGAGCAGAGTATCATGGATTTGTTTTTCCTTATGGAGAGCCAGTATGTAAAGTGCAACAAAGGTTTATGACAATTGTCAACAGCTTACAATCTATGGGAGAAAAAGGTCTTGATGATGAAGCTCTTGTTGATAAGATTATAGATATTATGCCAAATGAATGGGAGTCAAAAAGAACAGCTATTGATGAAAATAGAAAAGTTTCCCAGATTACTCTTGATGAACTCTTTGGAACTCTTCTACAGCATGAGACAAGAATGAAAAGAGATGCTGATTTCAATAAGAAGAAGAATGGGAATGGAAGTGTAGCTTTTGCATCTAAAGCTAAAACACCTGAAAGGGTTACAAGGTCTAAATCTAAGAAAGTTGTTGTTTCTGATTCAAGTGATTGTAATCTTTCAGACAATGAGTTAGCTAATCTTGCTCGGAGGATGAACAAGATTGTGGGAAAGAAAGATTTTCAATATAGATTCAAAAAGAAAGACAGGAAAGATAGGAAAGATTCAGAGGTAACTTGTTATGAATGCAAGAAAGCAGGACATATAAGGCCTGATTGTCCTTTACTGAAGAGGAAAGATAGAAAAGAGAAACACTCTGAAAGAAACAAGAAAAGGTTTTATAAGACAAAGAAAGTCTTGAAAGCAAATGATACATGGAGTGCAAGTGGTAGTGATTCCTCAGATGATTCTTCAGAATATGAGACGTCAGGACAAAGGAATATTGGACTTCTAGCCAGACTACCAATTGAAGATCATTGTCTCATGGCTAAGGTACATAGTGCTGAAGCTGTTACAAATGTCTCTTTAAATGCAAATTATGTTGATAATAGATATTATGAATCTTCAAATGATGAACCCTCATCATCAGAAGATGATAATTTACCTTCTTTTGAAGAAGTCTCTAGATTTGCTAAGTTACTTGAAAATGAAAATTCTAAACTCAAAAAGAGATTTGAAAAAGCAAATTCTAGAATTTCTATTTTGACTAAAGAAGTATCAGATCTTTCTAAAGATCTTGATGGGAAAACTTCTGATTTTGAAAGTATTTTGAAAACCCTTGAGAAAGTCAAATCTGAAAAAGATAAACTTTCTAAGGATCTTGAAACTGCTATTTCAAAGAAAAACATTTTAGAGTCTAACTCTAGTTCTAATTCAAATGTTTTAGAAAACAAGAATTTGGTTTTAAAACTAAAGTCAGAGATTTTATCCTTGAAAAAGTGTTTGTCAAACTTTACTCATGGAAAAGAAAACTTTGATAGGATGTACTCTCAAATAAGACCTTTGAGAAATCGTTCTGGTCTTGGTTTTACTTATTCCAAACCTGTTTTTAGTAATAACTATTTTGTTCCTCAAAAAACCATTTTCTGTTCCAAGTGTCAATGTGGTGGACATTGGAGAAGAGATTGTTCTCTTAACAAAACTCAATCCTTAGGATTTCATAAAGCTCATTTTGCAAAACAAATGTGGATTCCTAAAATTCTTTTATCTAATCCTTCTGGATCCAAACAAGTTTGGATTCCGAAAATCTAATTGTTTCTTTTTCAGGAAAACGAGAAGTGTATCAATAAGAACATTTGGTACATGGATAGTGGTTTCTCTCGACATATGACTGGAAACAAAGATTTCTTTGAAAAGGTTATCAAAACAAAAGGTGGAAAAGTTACCTTCGGAGATAATGCTCAAGGAAAGATTGTTGGTATAGGTAATATTGTTTTTCTTGGAAAAGTTCTTATTTCAAATGAATTGTTTGTTAAAGGTCTTAGGCACAATCTCATCAGCATAAGTCAATTATGTGATGAAGGTTACCTTGTGAATTTTAGAAATGATAAGTGTCTAGTTCACAATTCCAAGGATGAATTCATTCTATCTGCCCATAGGCAAGAGAATGTTTACACTATTAACTTAGAAGACCTTAGGAACCAAAACTTACCTTGTCTAAGTGTAATAGAAGACCAATCGTGGCTATGGCATAGGAGATTAGGACACTGTAATTTGAGAAACCTAAGAAAACTCTCAAAGAGAGGACTTGTAAAAGGGCTACCGGATCTTAGATATGATTCTTCAAATGTCTGTGATCCTTGTCAGTTTGGCAAGCAACATAAAACTAGCTTTAAACCAATTAATGAAGTTTCAACTTCTAATGCATTACAGCTTGTGCATATGGATCTGTTTGGTCCTTCACAATCTGGAAGCATTGGAGGCAAATACTATGTATTTGTTTTAGTTGATGACTTTACTAGATTTACATGGGTCTACTTTCTCACAAAGAAATCTGAAGCCTTTTCGTATTTCAAAACTTTTAGAGCCCAAGTTAAAAATGAGAAAAACCTACCATTAATAACTATTCATAGTGATCATGGTGGTGAATTTCAAAACTCAGATTTTGAAACTTTTTGTAGTAAGAAAGGTATTACTCACAATTTCTCAGCACCAAGAACTCCTCAGCAAAATGGTGTTGTTGAAAGAAGAAATCGTATTCTTCAGGAAATGACTCGAACCATGTTGAGTGAATACTCAATTGCTAAGCATTTTTGGGCTGAAGCTGTAAGTACTGCCTGTTATACTATAAATCGTGTTTTAACTAGACCATTTCTTAATAAAACTCCTTACGAGTTATGGACTGGCCGAAAACCTAAAGTTTCTTACTTCAAAGTTTTTGGATGCAAAGTATTCATTCTGAATACAAAAGAAAATTTACACAAATTTGCACCAAAATCTGATGAAGGAATCTTTCTAGGCTATTCCACAACCTCTAAGGCTTATAGAGTTTTCAATAAAAACACTTGTACTGTTGAAGAAACAGTACATGTAAAATTTGATGAAACTAACCCTTTTGTTTTCAACCAATCCAATCCTACATCCTCGGATGTGTTTTCTAAAGATGTTTATCAACCTTTGTTAGAAGAACATTCTGATAAGGAAAATGTTCAAGAAAGTGTTCCTGAAACATTTACCAAAGAAGATTTTCTACCATATGTTGATGAACAGGTTTTACAAAACCCAAATCAATTGTTTCTTAGGAATCATCCTAGTGATAACATCATTGGTGATATAAATCAACCTGTAAGGACCAGAAATTCCTTGAGAAATGAAATAGAACATCTTGCTTTTCTTTCCCAATTTGAACCTAAAAGTCCAAGTGAGGCCTTAGGTGATGATGATTGGATCAAAGCAATGCAAGATGAACTAAATGAATTTGAAAGGAATCAAGTCTGGACTTTAGTTGAAAGACCTAAAGAAACAACTGTAATTGGTGTAAAATGGGATTTCAGAAACAAGTGTGATGAAAATGGAATCATTGTAAGAAATAAAGCAAGACTTGTTGCTAATGGCTATAATCAACAAGAGGGAATAGACTATGAAGAAACATATGCTCCTGTAGCTAGACTTGAATCTATTCGCATTCTATTAGCCTTCGCAGCATATTTCAATTTCAAACTATTTCAAATGGATGCCAAATGTGCTTTTTTAAATGGTTTTGTTCAAGAAGAAGTTTTTGTCGAACAACCTCCTGGTTTTCTAGACCCAAAACATCCTGATCATGTCTTTAAACTTACCAAGGCTCTATATGGTCTTAAACAAGCCCCTAGAGCATGGTATGATAGACTTACATGATTTCTTTTACAAAACAATTATAGAAAAGGTACAGCTGATCCAACTCTTTTTATCAAAATGGAAAACAAAAATGTTTTGGTTGTCCAAATCTATGTCGATGACATCATATTTGGATCAACTCAGAAATCTTTAACCGATTCTTTTTCAAATTTAATGAAATCTGAGTTTGAAATGAGTATGATGGGTGAGTTAACATTCTTTCTAGGTTTTCAAATATCTCAAAAACCAGAAGGAACTTATATATCTCAACATAAGTATATTAAAGACTTACTCAAAAAGTATGGATTTGACAAAACTAAAAGTATTAGCACCCCAATTGGTACCTCAAATACTCTTGATCTTGATGAAACTGGGAAACCAGTAGATCAAACAATTTTTAGAGGTATGATAGGGAGTTTGCTATACTTGACAGCTAGTCGACCCGACTTGATGTTTTCTGTATGCTTATGTGCAAGATATCAATCTAATCCAAAAGAGTCTCACTTAAAAGCCGTAAATAGAATCTTTCGGTATTTAAAAGACACTATGGATTTAGGACTTTTCTACTCTTCTGGAAATGATTTTGTTTTAAAAAGTTTTTCAGATGCTGACTTTGGTGGTTGTAGAATGGATAGAAAAAGTACATCTGGAACTTGTCATTTCTTAGGAGATTCTTTGGTTTCTTGGTCTTGCAAGAAACAACACTCAGTAGCACTCTCCACTGCTGAAGATGAATATGTAGCAGCTGGAAGTTGCTGTGCTCAAGTATTGTGGATGCAGCACACACTCACTGACTATGGTTTGAGTTTCTCCAAAACTCAAATTCTGTGTGATAATACAAGTGCCATAGCTCTTAGTAAAAACCCAGCACATCACTCTCGTGCAAAACACATAGATGTTAGGCATCACTTTCTTAGGGATCACACACAAAAAGGAGATATTGTTTTACAATTTATCGGAACGCAAGAACAACTTGCTGATATTTTTACAAAACCTTTACCTTCCGATAGATTTGAATTTATAAAACAGAAGCTAGGAATGATTACAATAAAATAATCATTCATATCTACTTCCTGTTTTACATCTCTCCTAATAGTAATTAACTCCTCGTAGAAAGGGGGAGGACATTTCTTTATGTCTATGTTTCTGATCTTTAAATATTTACTCTCTTTATATATGTTTCTTTCTGTTTATAGTATTGACAGTTTTATTGTTTCATTTTAAGTTTTCCTGTTTATCGTATTGACTATTTCAGTTTTTCTATTTATTGTATTGAAATTCTTTTCCATCGTACCATTCAATAATTTTTTGAATCGACCGATGATGGTATTGAAATTCTTTTCCATCGTACCATTCAATAATTTTTGAATCGACCGATGATGGTATTGAAATTCTTTTCCATCGTACCATTCAATAATTTTTGAATCGACCGATGATGGTATTGAAATTCTTTTCCATCGTACCATTCAATAATTTTTTGAATCGACCGATGATGGTATTGAAATTCTTTTCCATCGTACCATTCAATAATTTTTGAAATCGACCGATGATGGTATTGAAATTCTTTTCCATCGTACCATTAAATATTTTTTGAATCGACCGATGATAGTATTCAAATTCTTTTCCATCGTATCATTCAATATTTTTTTTGTATTGACCGATGATAGTATTGAGATTGTTTTCCATCGTACTGTCGGTTAATGGTAACAACTATTTTCTATCGTACGGTCCGACCATAGTAATGACTTTGTTTTCCATCGGCATCATGTTTTTTTTCCTTACGATTGTTTCTTTGATACTTACCAAATCCAGCAATCACCTTTTGTTCTCCGACAGGTATCTTTTTCAATTTTTATTTTATTTTCTTTCTTTGTTTTAATCCTAACCATTGATCTGGTATTATCTAATCTCGACCGTAGAAGTTCAACGGTCATCTCTTTTTTTGCCTATAAATACCCCCCTCCCCTCCCCAAACCCACATTGATTGTTCAGGAATTGAGGCGAAGCTCTGCTCCCCCAGCTATAAACAATCGTACGATCTTCTCAATCGGCATCATCTTTATGTCTCAATCCTCTGCCAACACTCCCGCTGAAATGTCTTCAAAGACTTTTACAGAGAAAGACTTTCACAGAGAAAGGTTAGTATCCCGAGAATTCTTCGATATGTACGATTCTACAATCAAGAGGATTATTTTGTTTCAAGGATGGGAACATCTCTGTGTGGAAAAGCCTGATACTCAAGATCCAGTTCTTTTTGATGATGTTTGTCAATTTTACAGAACCGTGTCTTTCGACAAAGATATGACTATAAACTTCGCTGTGTACGATCGAAAATTATCCATGTCTGTGAAACAAGCGGCACACTTTCTGAACGTTTCTATAGAAGGGGATTCATTCTGTCCATCTCACAAACTACCAGAGGAAGTTGGTACGTTTAATAGAGAGAGTGCTGAAAAATCTTTGTTTGTTGTTAATGAGGGAAAGAGGAAAGTTTATCATCTTTCCCCGGACAATCGGTTTGTCACTTTATGGATGAAAGGTTTTCTTGTCCCAAGGAAAGGGGATAGAGAAACTCTTAAAGTTTCTGATGTCTTTATGCTCGATTATCTTGTGAATATGAGGAAAGTGAATCTCATGGGATATATTTTTGAAACCGTCAAGAATGTCAAGAAAGGAGGGATTAAATCCCAGATAATAATGTATCCAGTCATCCTTACAAAATTCATTCTTGAGAGTATGAAGTTTTGTAACATTCCTTTGAAAGGAAAACCTATGGATTTGTGGCCGTCTTTCATTAATAAGAGTACGATGAAAAAGCTGAATGTTTGTTTTGATTCAAATTCAAAACTTTTTGTCAGAGATGTAGAAGCTGAATTGCCTGAAAATCAATCGGCACCTATGCCAGCCAAAGACAATCAATCCGCCGGTGTTACTCGAAAGTCTGATCCGCAGACTAGTTCAAAGCCGAAGAAGAAGAAGCCGAGGTACAGTAAGGAAGTTGTAGCCAAATGGAGAAAGGACAAGGAACAGAGAAAAGAGGGTGATCCGAAGTTTGGTCTTGACCCTACTGAGGCTTTTGCAGAAAGAATAAGGGTAGAAGAAACCCTTCAAGCTGAAAAGAAAAAGAAGACTCTTTTGAAAAGAAAGGATCAGGACTTTGATATTTCTAAAGTCTTGAAAGTAGTTGAAGATGCTAGTGCTCAACTAACTGTGGAAGTGCATCAAGAACCCATCGTACAGAGTTTGCCTGAGAAAGAAAAAGGAAAACAAGTGATAGAAGTAGTGGAAGTAGAAGAAGGAGATTTTCGGTTAGAATTTCTTCAAAGTTCAAAGAAAAGTAGAGAGGAATCGCTTCAAAAGCTGAGCGAAGGTGTTCAACAAACTCCTCATGCCGATCAGGAAAAAGCTTCGGACAGGATGTCATCTCGAGAAAAGCAAGATACTCAATCTTCTCAATCTGATAATGTAGTTGTCATTAGTGACAGAGTGGAAGAAGAAAGAAAGCAGAAAGAAAAAGTGAAAGGGAAACAGCCAGTTGTTGATTCAAGCAGATCGTATGAACTAGCATCGTACGATGATGATACCGATTCAGAGCATACAATCTCTCTCAAGAAGAGTGATTACATTGTTCAAGTTTTGAGAAGGATGGAGAAAACCATTCCTTATTTTCCGAGGCTAGAAGGAAAGATTGATTTTATCACTGAAAATCAGAGAAAGAAGTTTGGATCTGTAAAAGAATTGAGAAAGAAAGTCTTGTCTGTTGAAGCCGATCTGAAAGTTCTTTCGGAAAGCTCAGTTGCTCATAAGAAAGCTTGTAATAAGATGACCAAGTGGTCATACAAAACAGAGATCTCAATCAATGACCATGAGATTGCTATTGAAGATATAAGAAGGTTATCAAATGAGCTTGCAATTGCTTTCAACAAGCTTGATAAAGAAACAATTGAAAGGCTGAACCTTTTGTCGTCTCAAAGAGCCGATGTTCCTTCAGTGAAAGATTTGCAAGAGAGGATGAATGCTTTCCAATTTGAATTCTCGAAGGTTTCATCTTTCAAAGATGAAATGGCTTTACTGAAGAATCAAAATTCCGAGTTGTCCAAGGATAACAAGACTCTGCAAAACAGAATTGATACCCTTGAAGAAGTAATCAGAGTACAGGAGGAGACCATCAGAAATCAAGATCAGATTTTTGCGGATCAACAGGAGCTTCTCAAAACTCAGGGTGAATCAATTTCTGAAGACAAGAAGGAGATCAAGAAGATGAAAGCTGTGCTTCATGAGCTTATAAAGAAGGAGAAGGAAAGAGAGAACAAATGATTGTTGTATTTGTTTCTTTTGGAACTTGTTTTTTTTGTAATAACTCTTATAATCCTTTCTCTTTTATCCATTGTCTTGTATTACTTCACTAACTCTTCCAGACAATTCGAGATTCCTCCTTTCTTTTTGTAAATCACAAAGGGGGAGAATATTTACAAAGCAAAGGTTGTTTTTCAAAGGGGGAGAATGCATTACAATGCTCTTAAGGAAAATCTGAATACAATCCTTAGGAAAGTCAATACCTAAGGGGGAGTTAGTTGTAATCAATTTCTTATTCAGAAGAGTTTTCAATAACTCAGGGGGAGATAAGTATTTCTTGTTTCATTTACTTTGTGTGTTTGTGCTTTCCAAAAAGGGGGAGATTGTTAAGTCAAAAGTCTTCTTTTGGCTTTTACATCATGTTTTGGAAATCACAAATATATTCTATGTCTTGTTTTGGAAATCTCAAAAGTATTCTATCATATGTTTGTAAATAACAAATTGTCTTTTATCATGTTTATCGTATCGTACGATGTTGATCGTACCGACCAAAACGTATCGTACTGACTCTGTCAAACGTATCGTACTGACTCTGTCAATCGTATCGTACTGACTCTGTCAATCGTATCGTACTGACTTTGCTATTCAGATAATCATTATTTGTTTTGGTACTTTGTCAAAAACTCTCTCTGCATATGAATCGTACTCATGTTTTACATTTCTATATATCTCTTATCCTAACGAAACGATGTCGTTGAGTTAGTTATATACTAATCAAAACGATGTCGTGCTTTCTGTTTCAATATGACCGTTGGAGGCAATATGACCGTTGGAACCCGAGGCCTATAAATAGGAGGTCATTTGAAGCTGAGAAAACACTGATGAACTGATGAACTGATGAACGAAGAGACTCTGTGAACTACGAAGTTTTTAGAGAGAGACACTGTGACTTCTCTCATCAGCCTTGTGCGTCCGATCATCGTATCGAGGGCTTTCAAGTAATTGAAAGACAGAGGTGCCGATTACCTGCAAAATCGAGGGCTGCCGGGGATAGGAAGACAGACGAGCCGATCATCGTATCGAGGGCTGCCGGGGATAGGCAGACAGACGAGCCGATCATCGTATCGAGGGCTGCCGGGGATAGGCAGACAGACGTGCTGATCATCGTATCGGGGGCTCACCAAGGTGTTGGTGAGACAGACCTCTTATCCTAGGTGAAAGGATAACCTTTTTCTTTGGGTTAAAAGAATTGTATTACTTTTACATTTCCGCTGTTGTATTAGAAAGGGATTTGTATTGTTTCCTTTCTTCTTTACATATTCAATTGTAATTGTTTCAATTACAATCATTCTATTACATATTGTATTGATTGGTTCTATACGCTTTAAGGTAGAATCATTTACATTTGTATTACTCTGATTATTGTGTTCATCTTGTATACAATTGTTTTACATAACAATAGTATTACAATACATCATACCTTTTACATTCAATACAATTGTGGGTGTTTGTGTTTGTATTAGTTTAAGTTCATTTAAACTAATCTCTTTGTTACTAAAACTCAAGGTTTTTAAAACCTACAATTCACCCCCCCTCTTGTATTGTTCCATCTAATAGACTTTTATATCGACTATTCGATCCAACACACACCATCTGCCTCCTGACACCACAAGTCTCATGTACCAAAGTCTCGAAGGCATCACCAAGCAATAGTAACATAATACCATGGGCATCCTAACACCTCGTGTCTCATGTACCAACGTCCAGTCGACAAACCCAATCAATTTGAAGGCTCCTCACCTTCTACATGTCATCCATGGAATGAAACCCTAAACCATATTCACCTGACCTCCACTACAAGGGCCTCTAGCCACATGTTATGTTAAAACCGCCATATCACAATGTCATTTGTGTGCACACGACCCAAGTCATTGGTGAGTGGTAATCCCAAATTTAGAGCCCAAGGCACTATCATTTCTAACACCTTGTGTCCCTACAAACCTGTCTCTCAGTTCGATGGCCTTGAAATCAATATAACTCAGGCCATGCCCAAAATTATAGTCAAACTACCTAAATTCAATGTACATGAGGCCTAATCCCATGGTCAAACCACTAAATTAATATAGGGCAAACCCAAAATATGATCAAACTCACTCAAGAATTTTTGATCCATGACCAACACAACCCAAAAGTTCCAACATATGCAATACCCATAATCACATATACACATAATCAAACCCATAAAATTAAACAAGAAAAACAATTTATATAGTTGAATTGAACAATCCATGTGTGGTCCTATACCATCATTGAGGTCTTGAAAGCCTATATTAAACTTCTTCAGGATTAATCAGTTTAAACTCAGCTATTTAATAAAAAAATAAATTATAAACATTTTGGAACCACCAACCAAAATTCCCCAAATGAGAAATGACCTCTAACCCAGACTCACTCAAACATAAAAAGGATAGGGATTTCCCAAAGGCCTCCCATAAGGCATATGGTCAATTCTATATAAATTAACATGGGTCTCAAACAATCCCCATCATTGCACTAAAAACCTACAACCCATAAATGGCTATGAAAGTACAAAACATGATATAAACCACCAACCTCCTACTTATACAATGATCCTCATCTAGTAAAATCCTATAATTTTGTTTAAAACTAGGTAGATCTACAAGAAGATCATAAACACTCAACCCCCCATAACATGGTAAAGAAATGAAATTATGAATAACTGATCAAGATGAATCAATAGCATATTTTGGGGTTCCAATTGATCAAATGGTGCTTAAATCGAACATAGGATGATGATCTGGGAGGCATTTGAATTATTGGCTAACATGGTTCATGAAACCCGGAGACCCCCACTATCCACTACCTCAAAACGAAGAAAAATCCCATTTTAACAAAAATTAGAAACTATGTGGCATGTATATAGGTATTCACGCCATGTATACCATTTAACTATTCCAATTACAGCTATTTTCCAGAGACTTACATTACAAGACCTGCCGACATGACGACATGGCGTGTACTAGGAAGTAAATAGTGTGTACATATTTTATCCCTTATTAGTCACCTAATTACCCAAATTCCTTGTATATCCCTCATACAGGGCTAGACACCATGGAATATGTGTGTAGTACACAATGTGTACTTGGTTAGACCACTCTACCCATCCAACACACTCACACGCCATGTATGGCCTTCAAACATGACCAAGGTACACATCATGTACTTGGTATAACATGGCGTGTAACCCAAAAATCATAGAATGTGTCCATATTTGCACCATAACATGTTAGTTCTCCTAGAATTCTCAAAAACAATACATAAATAGAAAGAAAAATAAACTCATACCTTAATGTAAGAACCAGGTTCTTACAATGGATATGGTGTTTCTCCCCAATAGTTTACCATGTACTTGTGATATGTAGTTCTATACATGGTGATTTTCACTCAATGATATTTGGACTATTATACATAATGATCTAAAAAATGATATTTTTAGGTTCTTGACATGGCATTCAACACCAAATAAATAACAATAATGAATAATTATTTAAATGGGAGACAAGAATTGAAACCTGTTCAAAATTGATTATGAACGAATTAATGAATATCTATTAACAATTTAATCTTTCATTTTATTTATTTCTTCATTTAATTTCATACATAGTATTTTGACTAAACTTTTTATAGACACCAATGAAGGTAGCCTACTGATTTGTACTCACACCCTATTTGGTCCTCCTGATCGGGACACGATCTAACTTTTTTTTAAAAAAAAAGTCTAATGGAAAGTCCTTGGGATATGTTGTTTTTTGGGAATAAATCATTATTGGGGGGAACCATTTGTGGTTTGGGACCCTTTTGGGGGTTTTTCTGTCTTTATTTTTAGTTACATCATATACACTAGATACTTTCATTATCTTAGAATGTTTTCCATTTCAGTTGAGTATTAAATTTCATATTTGGAATATCAAGTGACATAATATTGTTTTGGTTATTTATATTCTTCCACACTTGTTTATTATTGTTTGCTTCTGTTGGTGTTTTATTTCAATAAAAGTGGGTGTAGTCTCCCCAAGACTGAATTACCATACCCTCACTACTAGTCAGCACCCTCTAGCGTACGGGGAGACATGCTTGAGGGCATGTGACTAACTAGATTGGGGTACCGTTCAGTGGCACCGATGTCTGGAGGTTAAAAAGTGATATAAGAGGGAGGTTTTACTTCATTCTTATTATTTTGTCTGATTATTTTTGGAATGTTAGATATGAGACTAGTAAGAGTCAGGGCCTAGTAAAGAGCTCATGTGTGGGAGTTTCAAACCCATCTATGGGGGAAAATCTGGGTACAGAGGGTGGGATTGTTGTGATTTCTTTTTTTCTTAAATTTTAGTATTATTTCACCTTGGGAGATACACATGTGGTGTTATGTGATATTTTTTTGGAAATTGTAGATTATTTACTCATGGCCTAAAGAGGCATGAGAGTTGAGTCTATATGAATCATTATATGAGCTCAGGGTTATTGTGACCTGCATCATTTTAGGCACTCATGAGTAAACGGGTTATGGGTAAGTTGTTGACCATGAACTGTTATTCCTAGCTATGAGATTGAAATAATAATGAAAAATGAGAATAAATGAGTGTCTAATGAGAAACTAAGATAATGATATGGGTTTTATTAATTAAATGGTGAATTAATAAATGTAAAATTAAATAATTAATTACTTTTTGGAATTTATTAAATAGAATGTTTGTACTGCTATTAACCAAGACCTAGGAGTTGGATGGTAAAGGGTTGTGATAAGGCCTCGTTGTTGATCATGTGGAGATAAATGGAAAAAATACATTTTTAAAGTTGTTTTTTATCTTTCTCCTCTTACTTAAATGTTATAAGGATGCATTATGAGACATAATACATGTGTTCCTCATTGAAGAGATATTCCTTTACAATTATTGTTGAGAGGGAGACTGAGGGGTATGTCTCAAAATGAACTTCCAGAAAGTGAATATAAGGCACTATTGGTGCAAGAAGAGGAGGTAGGGGAGAAGTTCCTAGAGAAAATTTCTCGTTTCATGAAATTCCTAGAGAGACACCCATGGTGGGTTCTGAAAAGAATGTTTGAGTAGAAAAAGGGGTTTTAGCAGCATCACCCTTCGACTTCTTCTATAAAGGGTGGTTCTGTGAGAGAAGAGTTTTTGTTGAATCCATAGAGATTATACTTGACCATTTAGAGACTACAGATTAGAGGATAGTTAATATGGATACTTATTTTCTACATGGTTCAATGAAGCACTGGTGGGACATTCAAGAACGATCTTGACAGAATGATGATATGTTATGGAAGGAATTTATGAATAAGTTCTTGGAACACATATCTCCAACAAAATTGAGACAAGATAATTATTAAGATTTTATGCATCTGACCTAGGGAAGCTTGTCTATAATGGATTATGCTGAACATTTCAAAGATTTAGAGCATTTTTCTCTATCTTTGACAGTAGATGAGGGTACATCGTAAAATTATATCAAGAGGGACATAGATGTGAAATTAAGTCCAAGGTGAATATCTTAAGGATGAATAAGTTATCGTAAGTGGTGAAGCAGGATCTAAATTCATAGGGAAACATGAACTGGGATTCTTTTACTAGACATGTAGTAGTCACTGGTCGATTAATGAGTGTGCCTTCCAAGAGTAGGAAGCACCATTATGAGAACCATAGTTAGGATAGTGGAATGTAAGGTGGATTGTTATAAGTAACACTTTTCCAGGATCATACTCATGTTCTTTTCCCCCAATGTGGTATGCCAGGAAAATATCACACACATTTTCCTTGACCACCAATGGAGTGTCAATTTTATGGAATAATGGGGAACCCAGAAATGTTCTGCAGGAAGTAGCGACCAGCTGGTGTAGAGAGAGTAGCTACACAGTGTGAAAGTGTGGGAAGGGGGTCTTCTACACATTATAGGAATGGCAGTATGAGTTCTACTAGAAGAGATGGTAGAGTCATTGGACGTGGTGAATTAGGGTATGTGAACCTGTATCTGTAGATTGGTCCTACTCAGGGTAATCAGACAACACTATAGGGAATAGGGACATGATAGTTTCATGCGGTACATCATACACTTTTGGAATGTGAGGCTGATCCATCAACCAAGACAGTTACTATTCTAGTAGCTTCTACATTATGTAGTACCTTTTTTTATAATAGTGCCTCTCATTCCTTTATATCAGTAAATCTTGAAAATGGTTCGATCCTGGAGGTGGAGACTCTATGTAGAGTAATGAATATCAATACATTGTTGGGAACACGGTCTAGTTATAACTATTTATGCATGTGATGTTCACTAATTATCAGAGAGTATTGTTTCCCTTGAGATATCTATGTCCTTGAAATGATGGACTTCAGCCTAATTATCGGTATGGACTGGTTAGTTGCATATTAATCCCCATCGATTCTTTCCATAGGAGGGTGAAATTTGTGTCTCGTATGGGTGACCGATATGCTCATCCTGGATAATGGGATATCCATGAAATCATATAAGGGTCTATTACTTAGCTACTAAGGGAGATCACATAACATTTTCCTAGTATTTATCTTGATGATGTGAGTGGTAGGTCGAACATACATTCCCTAGTTTGGGAACATCTCTAATATGTATTTCCCAAAGACTTCCCAAGGATTCGTACTAAGAAATATGTGGAATTAATAATTGATTTCATGTAGTGGTTTGAGCTAGTGTCTATTACACCATACAGAATGGAACTAGTTGTACTATAAGAGCTCAAGACACAGTTCGCAGATTATGAGGATAAAGGGTTTATCTATCCTGGTATGTCTCCATTGGGATCACCTATCTTGATTTCAAATAATCCCAATGGGGGTTTACATTGGTGAGTCAATTACCGGAAGTTGAATATAATTATCATGAAGAACTATTAACCTCTTCCATGTATCAATGATCTGTTTGACTAGCTGAAGGGGGCTTGTGTGTTCTCGAAGATTGATTTGAGATCAGGGTGTCATCAGTTGAGAGTTCAAACTTCTGATATACCAATAACATCATTTAAAATTAGGTATTTCCTTTATTATTATGTCATAATGTAATTTGGGTTGAAAAAAACACCAGCAGTGTTTATGGCCTTGATGGATAGGATATTTTAACCATACCCAGATCAGTTTGTGGGGGTGTTCTTGGATGACATCTTCTTGTACTCAATGTCTCGGTAAATTCATGACCAACATCATGACATCTTCATGAATGCACTGAGATAGAACTGGTTATAGGATAACCTATCAAAGTTTCAGTTTTGGATAAACGTGGTAAATTTCTTGGATAATATCATCTCGAAAGAAGGTGTTGCACTGAACCCATAGATAGTTCAGGAAGTGGTTTCATGGGAGCATCCAAAGAATGTTTTTATATCCAATGATTTTTGTGATTCACTGGATATTATAAGAGGATCATCTAGGGATTTTCTTGATTGGAATAAATGATTTTGAAATTGAGAAAGAAATGTGTAAATATGGAGTGGATAGAAACATTTGAAAATTCTTTCCAAGAGTTGAAGAACCGCTTGACATTGGTACCAATATTCACCATAATGACTCTGGTGGGGACAACACGGTGTATTTTGACACTTCTAGGATAAGACTCGATGATGTATTGATGATTGTAGATCGAATCATATCTTATGGGTCTCGACAATAGAGACATCATGAATGGAATTACCAAACACATGTCCTCAAGTTCGCAGTAGGGGTTTATGATCTTAAGTGTTGGTGACACTATCTTTTGGGTGAAAATTTAACAATTTTTATGAATCAAAAAAGGATAAAGTACATCTTTTCAATGTGTGACTTGAATATTTGGCAACTAATATGGATAGAGTATATGTAGTACTATGTTTTTGAACTTTCATATACACCGGAAAATGGGGATTCTGTGGAAGATTCCTTGAGCATATAAATCCCGACTTATTTGGTAAATGAGTCGAGTACATAGAAAAATACTTTGACTTTGATAGAGGACATTCATGTGGTGGTTTAGGAGAGTTAGGAAAATAAAACTCTATTTTTAGTAGTGGTGGTTTTTATATATTTTAAATGGATCAGGGACATATAGTATGAGGATATGGAATGTTTATCCTTAATGGAATGACAAGAAGGTGGGAAGACACCTTCAGACTGGTTGATAGTGCATGATGAGGTCATCTATGAAAATAATATATATTTTTTCTTATGACTATGTGACAAAAACTCATGCGAAACCTTCATGCCTCGAATTGGGATGGAAATCATTGGGAGAAAAAAATTATTATGACCAGTGGTGATAGTTTTGGTGGCTATCCTTGAAAAAGGAGATAGTAAGTTTCATGATAATATTTTTCACATGTCAGTAGGTGAAGGCATTGCATCAATGACCTAGAGATATATTGAATATGATGCATATCCCGAATGGAAGTGGGAAGATGTGACTATGTATTTTGTGGTAGTTTATCCAATGAAGCATAAGTGGAATGATTCTATTTGGTTCATTGTGGATCGAATGATGAAGGTATAACATTTCTTACCTATCACTGAATCCTAAACAGTAGAATAGATGGGAAAACACAATGTTCGAAAGATAGTTTGTTTTCATGGGGAAACACATAATATAGTTTCAGATTGTGATTTGTGCTTTACTTCATGTTTCTAGAATGTCTTGCAGAAAGTGTTTGGAACACATGTTCTCTTTTGTATGACTTTCCACCCATAGATATATTAGCAGTCGGCGCATACCATATATGTGATAGAAGATATGTTGGGGGCATGTGTACATGAATTTGGTGGTTCTTGGGAGAAGAACTGGGAAATAGTGGATCTTTCCGGTAAAAAAATTATAAATAAATTATATATATGGAACCATATGAGGAGCATTATGGTAGACATTATTCATACATGATATGCTAGTTAGAGTCAGGTGATTCAGATTTGTTGGTACCAAATCTCGTGCATTTGACATCGGAGCTAGTGTAGTTGATTAAAAAACATATAGCAATGTCTCTGAGTCGGCAGAAGATGTATGATAATAGATGAAGATAACCGCTAGAGTTTACAGAGGGTGATTGTGTATTCATTCACGTTTCTCCTTGGTTTGGTGACCACATGATATGGAGGAAGGGCAACTTGGCACCCAGGTTTGTGGGATAGTTTGAGGTAGTGGAAAGAATCCGGCTGGTGGCGTACTGATTGGCCCTTCCATAGAGATTTAACACTACACAATATTTTTCTATGTTTCAAAACTATGATGGTATCACCCCAACCCTTCTCATGTGATTGATGTGGATGAGTTTTACCTCGAGTTAGATGTGTCCTTTGAAGATCATCCAATACATGTATTTGATCACAGTGAGAAAGTGTTGTGGGTAAAGACTATGTCGATAGTTTGTGTGTTATAACAACATTGAAGTTTTCAAGACGAAAATTGTGAATGGAAAGTGATGTTCAAGAGTGAAGCTTGAGGGTGATCTGTTTTAATGTGGGGAGATTGTAAGATCCCGAGCTTTTCTAGAGTCATCATGAGTGCGTTTTTGTAGGTATTTATGAGGGTTTTACGTACCTTTTATTTGGAATTGTGGCTCATGGTTCACTTGGGTGATTTTTAAGAAATATTAATGGGTAGAGGTTTGTGCATGGTTTGTGCACGGTTTGAAAAACTGTGCACCTAAACCCAGGTTACCATGCAGACCATGCAGACCTAGAGGTAGGTATACATGATTGGCGCACGGTTTAACCTAACTGTGTGCCCATGCCCAGGAAACTATGCACGCAGTTTATTATTATCCAAAAATTATTTTTAAAATCCCCAAACCCCCCCCAAAAAAACTCATCTAATTCAACCTAGTCTCGGTATTGAATAATTCTAGGTGATTCCATATCCTTTTTAGGGATTTTATGGTGATTTGAACACTATTATTCAAGATCAAAATCCCTAATTAAAGATCTGATCTCTTCCCAGTAAGTGAGTTTCACCCCATTTCTTCTTCTATTATTTCCACTATCTTTCATTGATATTTTCATGGGAGATATCCACAGTTTTCATGGATCTAAACCTATGACTTGATATTTAGATCTAGGATTTAAGATATAGATTTATATTTCAAAGATCTTGATTCTTTTCATCTTAATTTTGGGTTTAGGAATTTAGATTTGGATCATGATCAATGTCATTATGACTTTCATATTTTTGGGATTTACACTAGGAAGACATCCATAAATAAACCAAGGTAGGTGGCCAAAATCAAACTCCTATATTCATGGATTTGATATGTGTATGTGAGATTGATGAATATCTGGATTTCTGTAGTAATTGATTTCCTAAAATGGGCTCATTTGGAATGTGTGTTGACTTGTTGATGATTTCGAGATATATATGATTATTTTATTATTTAATCCTATAACTTAGGGGTTTCTAAGATAGATAATTGAATTTGGGAATTTTTTTGATTTGGGATATTATAATTGAAATATAAAATGAGGTTGGGTTTTAGATAATTAATCAGGGTTAATTCATTATAGTAAAATGTTTTTCTATGTGTGATAATTAATGTAGAATTAATTAGGTTCCATTATGTTGATTATGATAATGAATTGTGATATTAATTATTTAATGATGATATTTGGTTTGGATAATTAACTGTGAATAATTATTTAGGGGATAAGATTTGGGTTGATTGATTAAGTAATTAATTAATTAATTAATGTGTTCTGTATTTAGTTAATTGGTGGGTTAATTAATGGGAGTTGATATGTTTATCTTATCTTCATATTTGTAAGGGAATGTTGTGGTTAATTCTTGTGAATTACTGAATTATTTAAATGATTGACAATGTGGGGGATAAACATGGAATTCTAGACCAATTGAGAAATTGTGACATGCTCATGGTGTTCCTCCCAATTAGTTAACCTAGCACTTGTGATGTGGGGGGCTAGACATGGTGATTTACACCGAATGAGATTTGGGGTGCTTTACATGGAACTAAACACCAAATGAATGACAATAATGAATTTTTATTTAAATGGGATATATAAATTAAAACTAAGTCTAATGTGATGATTAAGGAATAAATTAAAATGTTTTCACTATTTAATTATTCATATTATATATTGATTCATATTATTTCATACACATTCTATTGACTAGACTTGTTTTAAACACTGTTTGTGGTGGACTACTAATTTTTACTCACACACTATTCGGGTCGCATGATCGGGAAGACTTTGTTGTTGCAGGGTAGGATAATGGAATGGCATTAGGATAGGTTGTTGTTTGGGAATGGATAATGGTTGAGGAAACCAGATATATTTTGGGACCCTCTTGGGTGTTGTTGTGTATTTATTTTATGTTACATCACTAGCACTTGAAACTTACATTGTCTTATCAAGTTTTCCATTTCTATTAAGTATTGCATTTCCTATTTCGACTATCATGTGACTTGGTATTGTTATGGTTATTTATATTATTCCACACTTGTTTATTGATTTTTTCTTCCATTGGTCTTTTAATCATACAAAATAAGGTATAGTCTCCACATGACTGACATACCAAAACCTCACTTCTAGTCGAAACCCTCTATTGTATGGTGAGGCACGCTTGAGGCCATGCGACCAACCAGCTCGAGGAATCGTTTTGTGGCTCCTAGATCAGGACGTTACAATTCCAATGATATTTTAATTTTTTAAAATTAATCAACATTCTGATGTATCCAAACTCTATGAATTATGTGAAAATGTCACAATTTTGTGTTCTTACAAATTCCTTTCAAATAATTATACATAATATAATGTTATTAATTTTATAAGTATAAAATCACCTAATCTAATTTAAAAAACCTCGATCCAATTACATCAAATCATTTGACACTACAAATAAATTATCAATATTAGTAATCTAAATGTAAATTTATAAAATATCATTTTTTATTAAACATAATTATACCAACATATTATAAATATGAAATTATTTATGGTCATAGAAAATGTTTAAAATACTAAATAATGTCTTTTTCATACATTTGTTTATTTATTTATCATTTAATTTATTGAATATAAATTTATAATTTTGTATACATGTTTTATTATTAAATAAAATAACTTGAAATATTACTATGTTGTAGAGAAAGTTTATTTTTTTATAAAAAATATATTTTTTTCAATGAGAAAAACAATTTTTTTCCTACACGAATACCTAATGTTTGAATATTTGATGTTTTATTGTAGGAATATATTTGATTTTATTAACATAAATATATCCAACATGATATAATAGCATCTCAATATTTTCCAAATTTCTTTTTAAAACTTTAGGATGGTATTCAACTATATTAAATTCTTGAAATATAGCCTTCAGGATGGGATTTTCATCTCTTAAAAGACATAAAATGATCTAGGTGCCTAATTAAAAAATGAACACAGTATAAAACCCATATAGATATTTCCTATGAAAATTTGAATTATTAATTTTAAAAAGGTATGATGAAAATAAAACCCTATGATAGATATCCATTGATAGTTTATGGCCTAGTTTCATTAAATTTCATTAGTAAAATTCATAATTATAAGGACAATCAGATTGAACAATGATTAGGGGATTTATCATCTCAAAATAAAATAGTGTCAATATAATTTTTCCAAGATGTTTCTCAATCACAATGGGGTTTCATATTTTTTAAAAATTCTATATATTTAATGTGTTAAATTCATTTATAGTTACAGTTATTTTATTATGTAAAAATTTGAACCATTTCAAATATAGTAATTTCACCATCAAAATATGAGAGTAATGAATTTTATAAAAAAAATAACATATGATGTTTTACTTTAACATATATAGAAATGTTACATGAATATCAATCAAT
This sequence comes from Viscum album, assembly GCA_963277665.1. Lineage (NCBI taxonomy): Eukaryota > Viridiplantae > Streptophyta > Magnoliopsida > Santalales > Viscaceae > Viscum > Viscum album. The sequence continues at coordinate 1,806,655,337 of OY728126.1, read as the reverse complement.
TTATTCATTTATGATAATGACTCACATATCTCTCTAGTTTTGAATGTTATAGTCAACATTATATGAACCAGATTTAACATGAGTTTAATTGTTTAAATATACGTATAATTAATTTTTTAAAAATAAAATACATATTAGACAAATAAGGTTTTAAAAAATTATTTAGTCTAACCTATCAGGATAAGTTACATTCACCATAATCAAGAGTTTAATTGAGGTACTAGATTAATGAATCCATAAATAATGAAAATAACTAACTTCATTGGAAGATTTTAATGTTAATGATTATTTTTTTATAACTACCTCTATGATTTAAGTAATTCATCTTTTGATGTTCAGTATGACAATTTCTATAATATTATTTAAACCTTGATTGTTATAATAACAATAGTTACAACACATTCTAAATGATCATGGTCATATTGTTGTTGTAAATTTTCATTTTTCCAAGAGAGATTATAAGAATTAAAATAATTTAATTTTTGAGTTATCTTATTTTGTGTTCATTCATGTGATTCATTATTTTAAATATCATGGTATTTTTATCATAATCGTTCATTTACTGATCCTATGTAATATATGACTTATTAGGATAATAAGACACAGTATTTTTTATCACGTGTGATCAATAGTTTTTGTAACTATGTATATAGAGTTTCTTGTTCTATAATAAAATACCTATAGATTGGTTAAGTCGAATGCATATGGGGATATGAAGGAAGACCATATGATGGGTTGAAAATGGGGATACATAAATTCCTCTCTACAGTGTTCCAAACTACTAACGATGAAGAATGTGGATTTATAATATTCAATTAAAGGAGCATTTGGATTATAAATCTATACTTCAAGAATTATTTTAATCTTTATTGTATTCATTTTGGAGTTTATTTAGGATTAAATTTTATATTTATTTTTCATATATTAATTTTTTTCATAATCCTTTAAAAAGAAATCTTGTTGTACTAACTGTATTTCAAAATTTAAAAATTTCTAATACATGAACTTTTTTAATTTAATCATTGAATTTATTTTTATTCAATGAATATAGTGATCATAAATCATAATATTTTGGAAATAATATCTTATAATTTTAAACTACATTCCACCCCCCCATATAAATTAATTTTATATCAAGTCTTTTCCATAAAAATTTATATGATTCAATCATATTCATTTCTGATACTAACATTTAGTATAATATTTGGTCTCTACTTTATTTTGAGTCTTGATTCTAAATATGAATTTGTTTCAAATAATTTTAAATTGGGTTTCATTAAAATATTTATGTTTTTGGAGGACTGATTTCATAATGATGCTATATTTTTCTATAGGAACACATTAAAATATAAATCCTATATTCCCAATTTTTTAGAGATGATTATTCTTACTATTATAAACACATTAAGTCATTTATCATTAAAACTATATTTGACAACATAATCAAGATCATTGTGGTTTGTAAATGACTAGAGATAGAACTCTGTTATTTTATCTTGTGAATAAAATATTAAATTTTATGTACAAATTAATGTCAAAAACACATTTTTATGTCATATTAATGTAACATGTATAAGTTAATATCATCTTCTAATATGGTGAACAATGTTTTTGGAAATTTTTAAAAATCACTCATTTTGAAAATTCTATTATTTTAGAAACACGAATATCATTGTGGAGAGATGATTTTCAATCATTCAAATTTAAGAAATGTGAAGTTCTAAAAAAGTTATCAATATTTTATGACTATTAAATAGTTTAAAATCCTATAGTGTGAATGGATTATCATACGATAAACCTATTTAATTTTTTATCAGTATAATGTTGAATTAATTAGATTTTAAGAGTAAACCCATAGATGATACAAATAGTTTGGATAATTTATTTTTTATTGTGAAAATATATATATTAATGAAATATTATTATAAAATAATGTTTTATCAATTAAGTAAGTGAATAAAAAATAGTGACAATTTTTTATCTACATTTGATATTCCTTCATCGGGTATTTTAATTTATGGTTATAATACTATTAAATCCCAATATTTGACAAAGAAATATATAATTTCTAATCAAAGAAGTTTCTTGGATACTGACAATGATTCTTATTATATTATTAGATGGAAGAATAAATATAAGGATAGAGGAAGACATCTTATAAATGATTCTTCATATGTTATTTTTTATGACTATAATGTGACAGGCCATGTTAGGCGAAATTTCCACACCATAATGAGAAGAGATAAATGTTTGATGATATATTATAAATGTGATGGGATGATATGTCTGAATACTTTAGATACCTATATCACTTTTGAGGGTGATACATATTCTAATAGTTCATTGTAAGAGAGTGGAAATTAATGTCAAAAAATTACATTTTCCTCTACAGATTTCTGTATTGATGGAAATTTCCATATTGTAATTGTAACAAATGTAATTCTAAAACATTTATCACTTTTTATGAAATGAAATTACTTGTATAGATGATTTTTTTAGTTCATCAAATGATAATATGGAAAATCCATAAAGAAATAAAATTTATTTCATTGAATAATGGGGATTCATTAACTAATTGTGGTAAAATGGCCAGTCATATGAATTTTGATGAAAATATAATTTGGAAATAAATTATTAAATTTAAGAAACTATTATTATAAAATATAATAAGAGATTTCCACATCCTCCTTGTGAAATCTAGTAACCTTCATTTGAAAAAATATAAAAAAATATTTTAAAATAGAATTTAAATTACTTTAATTTAATTATCAAATTAAAATGTAAAGATATTAGTTTAAAGTAACTTTTATCTAAATTTAATTCCAGTAATGAAAATTTTATATATATTGTATAAAAAAATAGACCTTCTAGAATTTATAATAGATTTGGTTTTACTTCTAAAACACCACATTTCCAATAAAATTAAATTATACCAAAAAGTGAACCCATTTTCAATAAATGTAAATATGGAGGTCACTTGATGAAATCATTTTACTTGAATAAAATTTAGTATATTTTTTCACAGATAATTTATTTCTAAATAAAATTAATTTTTTCAACATTGATTATTTAGGAATATATTGGTTTGTAAAAAAATATAACGTAAGTAAAACTCATTAAATCTACAAACCAGGAATACATGTTTATATTTTTTGGAAAATAGTTTTAGTACCATAAACTAAATCAAATTGTATAAGGGAAGTTGTAGCTCTTGACACATGTCAAGAGAAAAGACTTGCTCTTAGAATTTGAAAAGGTTGAATGGGGGATGACTCAATATTGAAGACCAAAAAAAGTTTAAATAATTAAAAATTACTATATTTCTTTTCTCTAAAAACATTAATTACGAATAATTTTTTATTTCAGGTCCTAATAAAATATTATAATTGTTATGAAATTATGCACTGAGGTCTATCATGTGAACATTATGAATAATAAATATATTTCTCCATAATTATGAGGTATTTAATGTTAGGAACCAACACAGGTCGACCCTGAACCAGTCACCCAACCCAATCTATGGCAAGGCCCTTGAGGCATTCCTAATCCTCCCTGGTTGGAAACAAGTGGTTGGGCATTGACAGAGATGATGGGAACGATTTTTCCCAACACAAGTAAATAAATGCAGAGGAAATAATAAATGGAAGAGCATAAAAAATAAAGAATACAAACAGTTAAACAATAACTAATGAAGATAAAACATAAAAGACTCGACATCCGAACTTACTCCATGTGACCCCGCGGGTCACTCTCTGACTCAATGATCACGCATCGCCTAAGGAAAGTGCACCCATGATAGAACATGAAAAATAACTAAAAATAGAAAAGAACCATAGGCTTGAGTATTAAAACTCTGTAGGATATCCCTATATCTATTCCCTATTAACTACCATTAAAATAAAATAAACATCATTTCATGTTTGAACTAATATTTATAAAACTATGTTTTTATAAATATTTTACATAAAAATAATGTACGAATCAATCCCTTAAACCATTTTCAAATATAGATTTATTTCATTAGTGTCAATGTCTTTTTCAAAGGGAAAGTGGTGTCTAAATTTTCATATTTATACAAAGAGGATAAAACACTTTCATTTGAAAACCATTTCTAGAAACCCAATCAAAACCAGATTAGAACACCATAAGATCCTTATTTCGAGTATGAAAAACCGAAAGGCCGGAAGAACATGCACCAGTGAAGGGTCGCAACGATTGTACGTGCTAGGAGGGAAGGTTTTGAATCCAGCTAGACTCTCAAATAGAGGGGGGAGGTGCGCTAACCTTTCAATTCACAGGAAAATTAGGCGATCTCGTCAGACGGGTCGCCGACAAGGGGGAGGGCGGTTGTGCCACTGGGTAGGAGGGAAGATGTGGTTCATGCCTTTGGGAGCATGAGGCCAGGGGTAAGTCGGACAGAGTAGGGCATATGAATACAGATGTGGGGGTCCAAGGGGGTGTTGGGGTGTGAAACATGGGAGTCTAACAACTATGACCTGATGGGAAAGGGGGGTAGCGGCTTATATTGCTGTAACAAACAACAGCGGCCTGAGTGGGCTTCGGCACCAGTTGTGTGCTGAGTAGGAGGGACGAGTGGGGTTCGGAAGGTGTAGGGTGCTGCAGTAGGGAGAGGAGGTCCGAGGGTTGGAGCATGGCAGCACAACAAGGGGAGGTCGAGGGAGAGGCACTAGATTCAAGGTAGGAGTTGGACGTGTCACACTATAAGGCCTAGGGAAGCTATTTCCGGGAATCAAGAGTTAGGTCAGGCTGCAGGGGCACTGCCAGTAGGGATCTTTATAGGGAGGTGGCTAGGGTCTGGGCCACACCGCACACACACACAACAAGGGGGGGGCTTTAATTTGAGAGAGTTGAAATTCAGGTTTTGATTATGTTTTTCACTTCTCATATTAAAACCATACCATTTAAATGATAATAATAAGGATAATAATTAATATAATTAAAATATTAATAATCATAAGGATAAAATATAAATAATCAAGGTATTCTAATAATTTTTATAATAATAAAATTCTTATCAATAAAAATTTTAATTGATGAAATTAATATTTTTATAAATATAAAGATTATTTATTTTCATTTTATGAGAATTGATGGGATGAGAAGTTACCTGGGAGGAGTTTCACGGGGTTTCCAAAACATTCCCTATTATTATCCCCAACGACATCGATAAAAAAGTACTTTTTATCCTACAATCATAAAAATTTCGTCTGGGACTCAACCTGAACCCCAAAAGCCAAATAAATAATGAAATATAATAAAAACATAGGTTAGGTTGTGACATGTAACATCCCATCCATTAGAAACCCATAGATGAATGTTATATAAAATTATTGATATAAAATACATGAGTTCTAGAAGTATCAAAAAAATTAGTAATATCTTAATAATTTACAGATGAATAAAATAAGTTTCAAAATGTGAGATATAACCTAAAAATATTGAGAGAACATGATTATCTATTTAATAATTTCCTTAAACATACATGTAATCTTCCACTACGTTTCTTATGGAAAGTAAAAAAAATGATGGTGAGCTCAGATTCTTGTTACATATTATCACACAACGATGGAATTCATAATATAAAAATGGTATAATTGATATGACATCAATAAATAAAACAAAATGATTCTCTAATCAACTTAATCTGAGGGCATGAAATAACTATTAAACTAAATTGACTCGTTGATAACAACTATCATTAATCTCATATTGTTGGAATGCATAATTGTATACATCAATACCTAAAATCATTTCTTTATACTGAGAAATGATCCTATCTTCAAAATAGGCACAAACCACAACCTAAAATTTTTGGTCTCATGAATCTTGATGTTGCATGGATGGGATATATACTTTTGGGAACCACCCTCACCTAATTAAATTAAGGGCAATGTTATTTGAATCAATAATACATTTCATACAATTACCTATGAAACCAGTTACTGAATAATATTTGCCTATCAATATAATGAGAAATATATAAATCAAATAATTTACCATTTTATATAGTAATATTTTTTTCTTGTATAACATCACTTAATTAGCACAGAAGCTACTATGTATCATAAATGTAACTGGTAGTACCCTTATCAAGTAAGTATATGTGAATTGTTATATTCAAATTTTCTTGCTATCCATGGAAGATGGTAATTGGGTAAATAAATTTCATTGGTAGGAAAACATGTAAATTGTATATTAAATCCTTCATCATGGTTTATAGGATCATTTGATTACTACAAGGAATATCCCATGGGAGTGTCTCCCTGGTATTAGATCATATGCCAACCATCATGTATCATGGTGATGTTTGATCCTATGCTCAACAAAAAAAAATTAGGGATATTTACCATAGGTGAATATATTTAATAGCCATAGCAACATTCCATCATCATGACATGGATGTATTTTATAAAAATTTCAAATGATTTTACATTACATAAATATATGATTGATTTTTGTGACCTATAAATGGTTGAGTTTAACAATGGTGTTGGTAACACTTTAATCAAAAGACTACGAGAGAATGATATCAATATGGAAATGAAAATCCCTTAAATTCCCTGATTAATATGTTAAATGTATACCAAGGAAATTTATGCACTATAAAAAATAAACAATGGATGGATATTTCATGATTTCCAGATATTTAAATTTTTGGAAGGAAAGACCTCACATATGGATTGTAGAGTAATTCAATAAAAACTAAATCAAATTGAGGATGTAAAATTGACTTTTAAATATGATTAATGAATTGATTTCTTGATATAAAATATCATATAGTGATTATGAACACCACATAATGGAAATTATTTGTATAATACCGAATTTGTACCAAATATAGGAATTTGTGATAGAAAACCACAACCTATTGTCCTAAATTCCACAAACATTCATTAACCTCTACTATCATAAATATATATTTCTTAACCCTGAAAAATAATAATATTGTTTTTCATTTATCCTACTTATAAAATGTCATTCCTTATAAGATAACTACCTATTTTCACAACAAATATTTACAGTTTTGATCAATTGTACTAGTTGCATAATAGTTATTTATGTATTAATTATCCATCCAATGATCATAATTAATAAGTTATTCAAGTTATTTTTGGGGATAATTTATAATTATTTATTATTTCTTTAATTCAATTAAATATTATTTTTTCTTTATCTATATAGATGAAATCAATAATGGGAATGTTAATGTCATTCCTGACAATCGATGGTTGTTTTTGTCATTATATAATTAAATATTCAAATAATTTCCTAATAATAATGAAAAATATAATTATTTACACTTTTTTATTATATTATACTTGTAATTATTTTCCAATATACATTCACTATATTAATTCATTTTATTTTCTTTGTTGGTGGTTAAATTGACCCATGCATGAAAATACGCTTATTTAAAAAATAATTATGAGGTTGTTTTGTTGTAATTTAATTACTCTAGAATAATAATGATATAGATTACTTTTTATTTATGTGTCATATTAATATTTTATTTAAGTAAAATAATTATTAATGGATATAAAAATATTACACAATTTGAATAAAAGGTTATCATCTTATAAACATATTTAAAATAATTAAATTAAAGATGATCATATCATTAATTCCTTCTTAAATTTTTCATAAAATAATATTAATAATATCATAATAATGTTTTTTTTGAATACTATCAATTGATTCATCCTTGTAAATCATTGATAGAGAAATAAATAAGCTTCCTCGTAGAGGTGGAAGTGTCCAAAATGCATGGAAAATGATTTTTTCCATAATGAATGTGGTACATGGATAGAATATGATAATAAACCTAATGTAAAAATATTAAACTATATTAATTATAATAATATAATTATTTTAGCATGGAATTAATGTTTTGGAAATATGATAATAAAGGGGAAAATGTTGTAAATGATAATACTCAAATCATGGATATGAAATTTACAAGGTAGTCTTTATAGAAATAGATAATTTATTCTCAAAATTTGTGATGATATTATTTTCTACATTGGATATTGTTAATGTAAGATGAAATTTTTATATTTTAATGGATAAATTCTAATGAGATGTAACCTTTTATGTCAAGATATTGTTACCCTTTTATAATTAAAGGGAAGGGTAGTTTTTGGATTAAATATTAAATTTTCACAAATTTATGGTTATTATTCATGGTTCAATGGCCAAAAAATATACAAAAGCTATAGGGATTGTTAGTGTGGGTCAAAACCCGCCTCAACCAAAACTTTTTGGGGAATAAATTAGTTTATAAGGATTTTTTTTAAACTTTTATCATTCAGCTTAATTTACTTTTACCTGGGTTATTATTTTGAAAACATAGTTTTAAATATCAATGAAAAAGATTTATATTTCACCATAAAAAACATAATAATTCCAATAAAAAATTTAAAATTTATTTTTCAAAATAATTACACATTGTGTGAAATGTATGTTCTAAAATACATACATAATCACATAAAAATATGTTTCAGAAAAGTAATGTTTTAATGATATATATTTACATATATGATAAAATGATCATAAATACTTATTATAATAACATAGATCGAAATTTTATAGTATTAACAAATTTTTTGATGCGTTCAGGTGATTCCAAATCCATGTCTCCTTAGAAAATACATTATTAAAATAAAAAATTAAATGGAGTTTTTTCATTTACGTAACTTTTAAATTAATCAAAAAATTCTTTACGTAAGATTTATAAGCTAGAAGAATATTTTAAAATACATATTTTTTATAAATTTATATACCATTACAAATAATGTTTTTTATACTTCAAGTTTATTCTCATCCAATGAAATGGTAATAAAAAATAAATAATTTTTGAAAAAAAACAATTTTTTACTAAAATCAATTCTTTTATGAAGAAGCTCATAAATTCATACTAAGATAATTTTTATATGATGAATTGAAAAATGATATTAAATTTTCAATTATTTTTTTAATTAACAAATTAAATAATTTCATCATTAAATGTTCCGTAATGGTCCCATTGTGCAATTGTTCCAAATATGGGGTTAACATTCTACAGAAGTCTCTTGGATATTACATAACCCTCTATAATATTTCCATCCATATAGTGGTCTATATAATTTTTTTAAATTTGGGTATTCTATCCTTATAGATTCTTTAGGCTCCTAGGTTTCCTAATCACGTTTTTTATTATCTGTAATAGATTTACCAAATGACTAACCCAAATCTATAATATATTCTATATGTAATCAAAAATATAGAGAGGCTCATCCTTAGATAAAAATTCAAGCTCCAAAATCAATTCCATAATATTTGTTGGAACATGGATTAGTTAGGACATGCATTTAATTAGTAATGTATCATAGAAGATATAATTTACTATAGAAATATTTTTTTGAATAGGCAAGCCCTAGGTTGAAACTCTTATTAATTCTATTATTTTAATAGGATGAACATAGCTAGGGATTAATATCCCTTTTTAAAAAAATATTTCAACTCCCTTCCATGATGAAAAATTCTTGAACCCTTAATCCCCAACTTGAAATTTCATGTCTTTTATTTGATTGTCATCATAGAACTTGTATCTACTCTTTGATGCCTCAATAAGATCATGAATGGTACCCATATTAATAGTTGTCCCCTCTTCAAGCTCTGGGATCACTAAAATTCTTTCTTTAACTTCTTCTTAATAGTTTGGATGGTGACACCTCTTCCAAAATCTGGCTTTTATGGTTTTAGATGAATGATGAAATAGAAACTATTATTGTGTATGAAATCAAATAATAGTAGATATTGATCCCACATACAATAGATATCATGTTAAAATGATTGTTTCATGTCTTCTAAAACATAGATAATATTTTATACTTCCTATTAGACTAGGAAATATAAGTGGTGTTTAGATGTACCTCTATGTGGAGTTCTCTTTGCAGACTATTCTATAATTTATATGTGAATGTAGTGTCTTGATTTGATACAATTGATAGACTTTACACATTAATACACATGATGTAATTGAAATAAATCTAGGTAAATAACTCAAGGGTTATTTGTATCAGTATCTCTAAGTAGTTATAAAAAATAGTCAGATGATAAATAATGACCCACATAACAATATTCTTCCTTGGATTTTTTTCATTCCAGGGAAAATTTTTATGGTGGAAACAACTTCCTTATATATAATTATATAATAGGTTCATGAATCCCTATTGATATATTACATATGCCTTTATCTATGGGCATAATATGTATCCATTCAGATAGTTCATAATTTCCCACTACATTTCATCATACCATAATGTTATCTTAAATCCATTTATATATATATTCTACCATAGTGACGAGAAAATTTTTTGATCTATGATTCATCTATAAATTCTATCTAAAATTATATTATTGATTGAATATTTAACCTTTTCCCTAATATCAACACTCCAACTCTATTTATATGGTTCATCAATATCCCCTAATTCAGCACTTTAATCTTATTTTCTATGTTCTCCTCATCATATATAGGACTTCTATATCTATTTTGTAAAGGATAGATTATAAATTTATTGAAAAATGGATAATGGATCCCCTTTTGTATAAATCTATATATTCATCTCTTTATAGTGTCTATATATAGGATCCTTAATAATACTCATCATGGTTATAACTCCAAGGTCTGTCATACCCAATGCATCCTCTACCTTTTATTCATTCCTAGTATGTTAGTGTATTGAGATGTCATAATCCTTAAGTAGTAATAAGAATTTTCATTACCTCATGTTGAGAACCTTATAAGATAAAATATTATAAAAATCCTTTTTTCAATATATATATTGAATCATTCACCATAAACATAGGGTCTCTATATCTTCAAAAAAAATATTCAAGATTCTATATCAAGGACATGAGTTTGATTGTCATATTCAAGTATTTTCAATTGCCTTGAACCACATGAAATCACCACTCACTCTAAAAAATAACACAGAAAAATCCATTCTTCAATTAGTCCCTATATGTTACAAATCATTCCTTACATGGTATTATAGTTCATACAATTTAATTAATCAGTCTCCTCTACATCTTTTCCAAAAAATCCTCACATTCCATCAACCATGTGAATTTAAACCCTTTATGAATTAACTTGGTTAATGGGTTGGATAACATTTTAAAATCATGAACAAACCATTGATTATAACCCTATAGTACCGGAAAAAATAATATCTCCATTATGTTCGTCATAATATCCCCTTAATTGAGTACCTTTAGTTTTGAAGGCTCAATAGATATTCAATTCTTAGAGATAATATGAATAAGAAAAAATCAAATTTATTACATGAATCATGATTATTATATTTATCATGTAAAAATATTTTAGGAGGGTCCCCAGAATTATTTCTAGATGACAAAAAATATCTTTATTGATCCTAGATTATATCAAAATATTTTCTATTCTAACAAATAAAATATTATCATGTTAATCATTTATTAATATAATCATCTACTCTGTAATTATAGAAGGTGTATTGGTTCATCCAAAAAGCATCACTATATTCTCATATTGTTTGTACCTTATTCAAAATGAATTTTTCAATTTATCCTCTATCTTCACCATTAAAAATTGAAAAACACATCATATATCAATATTAAAAAGTACTTACATCCTTTAATTTGATCAAATAATACATCAATACCTGGTATGTGATAATTATTCTTCTTTTTAATGTTATTTGTCTCATAATAATCAATGTTCAACATCGGTGAGGTGTCAGTCATTTTCAAAAATGACACATGGAATATCCAATGTAAAACACTAGGGTATATAAATCCACTATCACTAAACACATATTGGTTTTTATATAACTCCACTAACTACCCTAGTTCCATACTATATAATGTTATAGATATTGGTATTTAGTAATGAATGATTTCAATAGAGAAATCAACATCACACTTTAGAGGATTACTATGTATTTCATATGTAAAAACATTACTGATTTTTTTAACACGAGTAAATACACCATATTGGGAATATTTTTCTTATCCATAGATCTTAATTTATCTTCATATATTCGTAGAATTTCCTTAATGAAAACTATAGGGGGTGATTCATAAATGATTTATGTTAGGTTTTCCCATAAAAAACAAAATCTTCCATATAAACTTTTTGGATCATAATATCTTTCTCATTGATATAAAATTTAGAATAATAATTTGAAATCAAATAAATACCAATGATTATGTAAATATAAATCATATCTATGATAAACGTTTTTTCAAATAAGGTACACCAATATATCATAGTTCAATTTTCCTATTAAATATTTGTTTCAATAATTATTCTACTCTATGTCCTAATTGATTATTAATTTACTAGGTTTCTATGGAAATATCTAATGATTTTACCAAACATGGAAGACATAAAAGAGTTAATATATCTTGAATAAAAAAATAGTATTTATCTATAAGGGTATGATCAAATTACATTCCACTATTAGAAACTTCAACATTATTTATTGTAATTACATGAACATGGAATTTTTCTCTTGGACTTTTTTAATTTAAATTACCTCAGTGTTTGGAGAATTGATTTATATATTGTCACTTATCACTAGACATAAATCATTGAACATAACTAGATTATTTTATTCAAATTCATTGGTGATCTTGATTTACATTATCTCTATATTTGAGAAAAAAACATGTTCCCTTCTTAAAAGACAGATTCAGATTATTATTGTAGTTATCACGTATAGGGAATCCCACCCTTCTTTTATTCACCTTTTCAAAAATTCACCTATAATTATTATTATCTACCATATTATTATCTTAATTCCCATTGAATATATATGTCTAAGAGAAATCAATTTCAGTCAAAATAGTTCTTGAGAATATATAATAATACAACAAAAATTTCTGTGAAACTAATGACATCATAATGTTCAACATTAACCTATCAATTAATAGATCGGTTCAAATTCTATATACATCGTATGTGGCATGAATATCTATCCTTTTAAAGTTATCATAATGATCTTTAATTTTTTCTCCACTGTCTAGGATTTGGAAACTACCTTTCTATTTATGCTTTTTTCTCTTGAGTAATGTATTTTTCATAGAATACCACTTCAAATGTTCTAAATTACATAAAATTTATATCTTCTACCTTAATAAGGTTCTTAATTAGAAAGCAAAATTGTTCTACATATAACTCTATTTGATGGAACACCATGTTGAATTTTCTAATTTCCATAAATCAGAATGAAACAAATGATATTCATTGTGGACGTGTTCAATTTTTCTATTACTAATACATTTTTAGTTACACTAAATGTTGGCGGTTGTTGTCACATGAATCAATACAACATATTTACATCATGATTTCGAATAAAAGGTCACTCTATGATGGTAAAATTATTTTTAGTAACCATTTTTAACTTCCCTAATATTGTTATCAATGTATTGACCCCAACTCCAGCTTCATTTAAATGTTTATGTGTGATATCCTTGTATTCACTATGGATGTTGATGTGATTATCATTCCTCTAATCAGTATTTATCATTCAAAAATTATATATTCAGAATTATATCATGAAATTAAACTGTACAATAAAATTCATACTATCTGTTAGACTTTTTTCTAGGAAATCATGAGGGTTTTCTTTTTATATGTTCTATCTCACCAATTTCCTTTAAATATACACTATATGGACCATATTTAACATCCTCTAATACAAACTGTGACATCCCATACTCCAAAAACCTATATTTGATTATTATATTACATTATTGGTATTAAATGCAAGAAATCGATAATTATCTAATAGTTTACTTGTATTGTAAGGAATGATAAATACCTAAAACACATTTCAAAACATAAGATGCAAAATGAATTTTTTTTAATATCATTATTATCACCACAGTAATATCAATAAATATCACATGTAGTCCTCTTAAATATTTAATGGGAAAAGGAATACCTTCCTGGGTGGGCTCTGATTATTCATAAAGAGTAGCTTACATAGGAACATTTTTTATCATGAACATGAAATAACTAATATGAAAGGAATAAATTAAACAACATGGCTCCATACTCAACTGAAAATGAGGTCATTTTATATCCACGAAAACAATATAAAATATGGATAACAATAATCATTGATATCCCAAAGATCTAATTCATAATATTAGGAGTAAAAACTTTCTTTCAAGGGTTTATTCCAATACACTATTTTTTCAAGGGAAGAAGTACACACTAAAACACTACTTGTTTTATCTCATGAGATATGTTTATAAATCCAGTGGGATTATTTTGGGTCCCACCCATCATCAAATGAACTCCAATTCATTCCCATAAGAGTCAACAAGACCATAAATTTTATTCCATAATGAAACTCGTACTAAATAAAACTTGGTATTAAGTATAATGAGAAATTAAATAATAAAATACTTCCTCATTCAATATAATAATGTAGATGTATCATCGAACAGTCCCTAATAAACTTAAACGGTGCATGGTATTGATAATGTAATTGGGAATTCCCTTATCGAATTAGTATATTAGTGAAGGTACACACAATGTGATGGATTACCCATGGAGTAAAGTAATTGAATTTAATGGTTTTAAATTCTAGGACAGAGAAAATGGCATTAAAAATCCACAATATTAGTTCATGAGAATGTCTGAACATTTTAAAGAATATCAACAAAATAGTTTCTATCCTTGTGTGCAGTCATAGGCCCACTCATCATGAATCTGGGTGATAATTAAATCAACTCTCAACCAATCATTTCTAGAGTGATTTCCCCTAGGATAATTTTTATAGAAGTGGAATACACATACCGATATCATTAAATGGATGTACTTTATAATAATGTATACCTATATTTACTTTACCAAGTCAAAAGATTTTTTTCCCACTATGGAAATGATTGAGATTTAAAATTTATGGGAAAAAATCTTATCAAAATAATATTATGTAAGGATTAAATATTGAATTTTAAGTCCTTTAAATTAAATGATAACTAAATTAAAATTATTCTATGTTAATTTTTTATAAAAGAAATGAAAATTGGTGGTGAATATAACAAGAGTCTCATTGATTTTAAATTTGGTATTTAAAAAACCACATGCATGTATTGTGTTTAAATTATATCATAACCCCTTTAAAAGAAGGCATTAAAATTTATTTTTAATATCCATAAAAAATTCATTTCATGATATAAAACCTGAAATAAGAATTATTTAAAACTCACATTAGAAATTAGGATAATTAAACCAAATATGTCACAGAAAAAGTATTATGAGATAGAGAACCCTTACATCATATCCTAACATCCATGAAAGTACATTAACAAAATGAATCACTAAAATTTATCTCTTAATAAAATATTAATGGAAAATTATAATATTAATTTACATTTTAACTCTTCATAAAAATTCTCATTCCCTATATGAAATCTACAAATTTTTCATAGTGGGTTATTATGGTTATGATTATTTGTATTAATTTAATAATAGTTGGGACTGTGTTTATTCTCCTTCCAATGATAATTATTTTTAAGACATTAAATTTGATTTTATTCATTATTTAAAATTATTTATGATTTTTCAAATTACATTCAATTGTTTTTTAGTCTTTATCCTTCAACATGAAATTGATACAATGCATGTTTTGGTGATTTTTTACAATCGAAGGGTTTTTTAATTAATGAATTAAATATATAATTATTTTTTAAAGAATAAAAAATAATAACATTATTAATAATTATATTATATTGGAACATTAATTATTTTCCCATACTCATTCATGATATAAATCTACATTATTTTCCATGTATTCAGTTAAAAATACCAAAATGTTAACATATATGGATTTAAAAAATTATTATGTGGTGGTTTTATTGTAATAAAATTATATAAGTATAATGATATCCCATACATTTTATTAATTTGATATATAATAATTTTAATGATATAAAATAAGATGTACTGGATATGAAAATATTATATAATTTGAATAAAATTCCATCCAAATATACTTCTTATTATAAATGATTAAATTAGTGATTTTTATTTTTTGATTATATCATTAATTGATTAATTAATTTAAAATATAATTACATTAGTGATATCATAATAATAATGTTTAATCATTAATTTTTTACGTATATAATTCATTTTAAACCATGGATAGAAAAAAACATGTTGTGTGATATAGAAAGTAATATGCACAATGCACGAACAACCTATTTTTTAATAAATGGAGGATATTATTAAACCCTGATAATAATGAAAATATAGTAATATTAATGATTATCTATTACAATAATATAATAATATATGTTTTTATAGAGAAAAAAATGAGTGAAGATAACTAAGTGTAAAATTGGAATAGTTGATAGTACTCACATAGAGGACATTAATATCCAATGACAGTCTCCTTGGAATTGAAGGCCTTATGTTAACTAATAGTGAACATAAGAGTGTGAAAATTATATAGAGTTATACGAGGAGAATAATTTTATAATTTAAAGAAGAAATTCTTATGATGGGTTGGCCTTGATGTTTCGATGTGTAGGAATTTTATAATTGTGGAGAATGGACGTGTTGGGAGTAACCCTTACTTTTTCAATAATATAATGTAACCATTCAAATATAGATGGCTAAAAATGGAAAAAATGGTTTTTAATAGTCATTATGCAAATAATAACACCTCAAAACCCCCTTTTGAAGAAATGTGTGTTTTACGGAATTTTGTTTTGAAATTTACGTTTTTCCCTAATTTACATTAACATTTGTAATTAATATCAAAATGTAGTAATTAATTTTAGATACAATTATTAATATTGACCCATTTGAAAAAATTAATACTTATGAAATAAAATTTTAAAAATATTATTATATGAAATATACAAATGTGGGACTTAATCAATATAAAATCATCACACTTAATCACTTAAAAATGTTCTTTAAAAAAAACCTTTTAAAAATTAAATTTACATAAATGAATGAATTGTCATCAAAATTAATTTTAATGAAATAAAATGATTTATAAAAAAATAATATATATAATTCTTCTAAGGTTAGAAAAAAATTGAATCTCCCATTAAAATACAATATTGAAATAGCAAAAAAAGTATTATTTTTATAAAAGTAACATATTTATCTATTATAGAAAATGATAGAGATGAGATTTATAACTTAAAATAATAATTTAAAATTAATATATTCACTAAATATATTCATATTTAATTACATAAATACATTTTAAACAAAAAAGGAAATATTATATAATCATAAATACATACAATTTAATGTTTCTATTACAATAGCATTTTTCGACCAAAACCTGACCATTTTCGAAAAACCGAAAAAAAAATTATCGGAAAAAACAATTTTATATGATGATTTCAAAATGAAGTAAATATGTTCAATATAAAATTATAATGTTAATCTATTATGTAAATTCATGAATAAAGTCCTTTTAATGTTGCAATTACATGATAGTTCAGGATATGGTGTTTACCTACAATATAATGGTCTCAATTATTATAAGGTACTTCGATTAAATCTACCTATAGAAATGAATAAATTTACACACCTAAAATAAAAGACATAAATAGTGGTAATATAATTTTTTAAATTGAAACTTATTATTTTTCATATGTATTTCCCAAGATATTTGGTTATTGTAACGTTCAAACATTAGCTTAACATTCTATGAATGGACATGTTAGGGATCTGTCCAAGCTCAAATTTAATTCATCTAGAGTTTGTTATCCTTGAAAAAAATATAAGAAAAATATTTTCAAATTTAAATCTAACACTAAAAGGTCAATATAAAAATCTTTATAGATTGGGTATATGGATTTATTTTCTTGTAATAAATATGGGATTGTTACAGGAAAACAATATATTTATGTATTTATTGATTATTAAACAAAATTTACATGGATTTACTTTATCACATAAAAATTTGAGGATATTTATCTTTTTATTTTTACCATAGTTCTTTTAAAAATATAAAAAAAAATTTATTCCCTCTCAATTTATCATAGTGGTATGTTTGTCACCTCATATTTTGATTATTTTCTAGTATGAAAGGTAATAATTTTTTTTAACACCATTATTACAGTAGTAAACTGTTTCAGTTGAACAATGAAATATAATTCATTAAGAAATTATTGAAACCTTGATAACTAAGTTTTTAGTTCCATGAAATTGATGGTATATGGTTGTGACTTCATCTTTCTACACTATAAATCAGTTTTTAGTCAAATATTTTTTTAAAAAATATTTATGAGTCATATAATGAAGAAATAGAAAAAATTATGACCTAATATTATTTTGGTGTATATTGTTCATCTTGAATACTAATGATCCTTATTTAATATTTGATCCTTGGGATTATGAATGATTTTTTATTAATTATTTGGGCTATTTTTTGGGCTTTCTTGGAAGGCCCTTAAAAACATATTCTATTTTTATGGTCAATGGGTCCCTTGGACCATGTAAGGGCCTTTGGAACATGTGTATCATATTTCTGTGTTCCACTAGGCTAAAAAGACATATAATGGGTTCCCTCCCATCCTAGATAAAAATAAGGGTTTATTTCTATAATAAAATGAGGTATTACACCATAATTTTTTATATAAAAGAAAATATGTAATCGAACAAATTGTTCATTTAATGTTTGATGAGTCAAATTCATTTTAATTAGGAAAGCCTCTACAATTACAACTTCTAGATGTTTTTTCATGAAAAAATTATTTAATATAACATAATTTGAATATAAACTTCAAATATTAAATTATCTAGAAGTAATATCATTATACTTTTAGTATATGAATATCTATTCAGTAATATATATATATATATAAGTTACTATTCGAATTACCACATTACCAGAAAATAAAGTCAATCATAAGGATTCATCCTACTTATATATTTATGGTGATGTAATTAAATTATCTACAACAATATTATCATTAGGAAATATATCTGATAATCATTCATTCATATCATAGTTTGAATATAATATATCAGATTATTCCAGAAGAGATGAATGTCAAAAAAGAGCTCTCTATGAAGTGATTAATCAATTTCAAAGGAATAGTTTTTAGATTACTGTTTATCAACCAAAAGATAAATTGGTTATTGGATTATAATGGGTTTTAAAAAAAATTAATGCACGCAGATCTATTTTTTGAAATAAATCCTAAATTTTTTCGATGATATATTTTAAGATAAAGGGATACATTAATTAGAAACCATTGCATGAGTAGTATGATTTGAAATTATCTGAATTAACTTACATTTTTCAATACACCTAAAATTTGCCTAATTTTAAATTTATTTTAAAATTATTTTCTAGAAGGATACATGTTAGTGGATGTTTATATTGAATAACCTCATAGTTTTGAAGACACCAATCTACCAAAAAATGTATTCAAACTTAATAAAAAACATTATGTAAATAAAAAAGCCCCAACTTCCTGGTATGATATACATACTGAGTATTTAATCCAATATAATTATATTAAATAAATTAAGTATAATTTTTTTATAAAATATAATTTTTATAGATATTATAAATGTTAATATTTGTAATGATGTTATTAGTTTGTGTTCAACAGACAAATTTCCTCAAGATAGTTTTTCTAATATTATGAATAATGGACTTCAATTTACCATCATGGATGAACTCAATTTTTATTCTTGTTTTTCAAATATAACAAATAAATAAAATAAATATCTTAACTCAAAATAAATATATTAATGATTTAAAAAAATGGTTTGGTTTTCACCATATATATACTATAAATACTCATTATAAATATCTACAGCATGTGAGCTTGATGAATCTGGTAAACCAGATGATCAAAAAACAATATATAAGTATTATTGAAATTTTACTATATCTTAGAACAATTGAACCAATCCTTATGATTAAATTATTTTTATATGAGATATTTCATGAAAATATGAAGGAATAACATTTAAAATATTTAAAATTCATCTAAAATTATCATAATAGAGTTTTATGATTTTTTCTTCTAAAATAGATTTTTATATAATTAATTATTATTTTTTGGCATAAGTAATAGTGTATTAGATATAAAATTTACTTATAGAACATGTCATACCTTAAGAGATTAATTAGTTTCATGTTATTGTAAGAAAAAACATTCTTTAGCCCTTTCTATTACTAATGATAAATATATAAAATATTGAAGATTTTATGATCAAGTATTGAGGATGTAAAAAACTATCATAGAATTTGGTTATATTTCACTCATAGACTAATTATTTGATGTAATAATTGATCTATATCTATTTTGAGATCCCTATGACCATATTATAATGAAATTAATTTGATCATTCGTTATATGAATATGCACATAATATAATAAAACAGTGTCATATGACCAAGGTTATTTGGTTAATTTGATATATAACCCAATAATAAAAACTTATATATGAAAAAATTATTTAAAAACTCCAAAACATGCCCTTATATTCAATTGGTATTCTAATATATCCATGCATAACCTAGGGATATTCTTAAAAATGGTATAGCTATAAAGACCAATAAATGAATAGTCAAATAATAAACTGAATAAAGTAATACATATGAGTTAAGAGGCCTATCTTGGTGACATAAAAGAGGTTATAATAACAAACAAGAATATTGAAGCATGATATAAGATCATAACACCCCAAAAGAATAGGAATGTCACAATAGTATAAAACATGGCATCATAAACATATGTTATGGATAATAGATGAGGAATCATACCATATGTTTATTAGGGTAACCTATAATTCACCATACAATTTATATCTTGGGATAAAATCATTTGCAAATTAATTAGAGGGATATATTATTTTGATACCACTCGTGAAATTAAGATCATGTAAATGCATTTTTTTTCATACAGATTATACAACATAAGAATATAATTCATCAATTTTATTCCCATGATAAAGGATTGTGAGTTAAAAAAAATTCAGTTCCCTCATAAAATGAAAGATTGGTATATATAGGTGAATTCCCATGAGTTGAAATGGGGATGGATTTTCACTACCCAAATATTTGGTATGAAAAACCCAAATATAATTTCTCCATCATTATGAATGTTCAAAAATATTCAACGAAGTGTTTAATGGGGGTGATATTTTGACTCTTATATATTGGAAATCATATAGAAAAAAATACATATACGTAAAAACTCATTCCAACATGAGCAGTTTTAAATAAAAAGGCTTCAAACCATGAAATTACATGATAAAAAATGATGATACTTGAATCCATTACCCCAATATGGGACTACTTAATACCTTGTAAAAGAATCAAAATATCTTTAGAATACATTTTTAGGTATTTAGGGAGGGTGGAAGAGAGTAACTTTTTCTCAATGGTTTCTGTGTAAAGATTAATGGATGTTTGGGAGGTTATTTATAGAATAATTTGGGGGATTCCTTTTCTAATTTCTAATATAATGTTTTGGACAATATATGACACAATTATCAAAACCATTGACCTTCCATAGTTTTTTCTATAGATTATACCGAAGAAGAGTGGTTCAAAAAAATGGAAAATAGTATAAAATATTAAAATAATACACTTGGTAATGTAAATATGTGCCTTATATATAAAGTATTTATTTTAATACCGTAAAATATAAAATATGTTTTAAAGAATTAATTAATTGTTTAAAAAATAAATCAAATAACTTTAGTGGATAATTATTTTTATGGTTGACTCTATATTTGTCCAAAGATGAATTTTATAGAATTTATTACATCACTTTTGGTCTATTATGATGTCATAATATGAACCATATATTTTTAATGTATTTAATTTTTATCCATAAAATTAATAGTATCAGCAAATTAGGAACAATTCATTATTGGATAATTTTTATGCAGTAATTTAAAAAAAATCCCAATAGTTTTAAAAATTTTAAATTTAAATTTTTAAATAACTCCTTATATACTACAAAATACTAGTTTTATTATATTAAAAAACTTATGACATTTATAATGATTACATTGGAAATATTTAAATTATATTATCATTTATATTTAAATAATTGTTATCTAATGAGTTTATTTTCATATAATAGAATTTATTTAAAATATATTGAAACTTATTGACAAAATTTTTAAATTGAAAATATATATTTACTAGATATACAATTTTTATTTCTTCATGTGATAATATAATTTTACTAAAAAAAATTTTGTAATCATTAACAATGTAATAACAAAAATGATAAATATAAATATAATTTTATTGAAAATGAAATTTTCAAATTCATATTACTTGGGTTTAGATATATAACCCCATTTTGTGCCAACATATGCCTGAGTGGAAAGGTGTGTTTTGGTATTTTTTTTTCTTTGGGTAGTTCAGCAAACATGGTTTTGAACATGATCAGGAGAATCTTTAACAAATCCCATTTAATAATTTTCTATGGATTTACTTATTGAATCAGGGGTTGGGCTTGGTCAATGGAAAATTAATGGGATCCCAGCTCCCTTAGAAGCTCTGAAAAATTCAAATTATACAGTACGATCCTTCGGGTAGAGTTCATTTTTTCTTTTATCTATGTCAAATTGACTATTTCATAACCCTTATTATATATTAGTCCTAATGGATACTCTAAATCAACTCTATTATCAATGTTTAATATGATTACTGGTATATTAAATTTGGCCGGAAATATTTTATAATTGGTCCAAAACTACTAAAGTGGTTCATGTGTATTCTATAACCATATTACATGATACGACATTTATTATTTCAAAAGGGGAATTGGTTTATAAAATTTGGGGTCATTACATTCTCCACCCATTCAGAAGTTTCTCACACATAATTTCATTTCATACACTAAAAAATGATGGTACTTCTATTCCATCTCCTCTTCTATTGACAATGATTCTTCCATAATCTTTTAGATCTTACAAAATACATTGACCAGGTAAGCCTTATTAATTTTTATTAATGTTTCACGTTCAACAAATATATTCACCATATGATTCATTTATGAATTTTCGTAATCATATGGTACCACCTATATATTTCATATATTTTAAGGGTTTTGTATTCACTACCTTAATAGGGATTCAAGAAACATATCATGTACTCGTGATATGATATGTTGGAGTTCTAGTTGATTATCCACTGATCTGATGTGTTCAAGGATCTAAAATTGTCCAATGTATCTTGAATTTATTTTTCTTTCATTTCCAATCCTAATGACTTTCATCCATGGTGACATAATAATGATCACATTATAAATGATAAGAAACTCAATGTATCATTGATTACTGATTTCCTACAGATTATTCTAACAATATATATATTTCACATGAAATTGAATTGTTTACTCATTATTGACGATCTATTAGATATGATAATGTCCCACAATATAACGATTTCTAACTTGATCCCAACATGTTAGAGTGTGAAATACCATCCCATAAATTTCCATATATGGTGTTATTTGAATGTAAAATGGAAACTATTATAATATGATATATCCACTAGTGGGAGATACTGATCCAAGTATCCTTGTAAATATATTGAACGTGATCTCAATAAATCCTCTAGAGCATGAGTGTCACAATCAGACTAACCATCCATCAGAGGATGATAAGATGTACAAAAACTCAACCATTTATCCAACACATTTTGGAGGATTCTCCATAACCTTGAGGTAAACCTAAAATCTCAATGAAATTTAATGGAGAGTCTCTCCTGATGAAGTCTGACAATTAACCTATATTTATATAATAGTATTATATGAAATGTTGAAATATTCATTTATAGCATTGCAATGTGACAACTTTGTAAGGATATTGACTACCACACAATTGTTTTTATTCACATTTTTTATCCCTAGGATTACTATAATGAAATATATGGTTATGTTTCCCCATTTCCATTCTATTATAAGAAATGGATGCAGAATACCATTATTTATATGTCATTTGGACATGAATTTTGATAATATTGTACTTTGAGATAAAAAATTATGCATTCTCCCTCTTTAATTTATCCCACCATATATTTTTATTTGTATTTATAAACATCTTAGTACATCTATGATGAATATAGGAGTATGACATATGAATATAATCTAGAACATCCCTATTTAACTTTGTATTTTATAACAAACAAATCTAGGATCCAAGACATATGATTCCATCATTATCGAAGTTGAATTTTGTAACATTGACTAACTTTTTGTGAATCACTTCACCATGTCTTTGGGCCTTATTGATCCTCTAAAGAATGTATGGTTGAGATTTTTTTTATCATGGTAGAATAAATATCCTGTTATTATTCCCTTGTCCTTCCATCACATGTCCTAGTTTATTGGATCCCATTAAATCCTCAAAATAGATACGGTGTTTGTTCATTTCTACTCAAAGGAACAACAACATTGTTTTCATTCCCATGATGTATATTTATTGAAATATAATAACATTTTATTACCTCTAGAATCCTTATTTTTAAAATATTGATATCCTATTGTGTTAATATATACCTTACTTTATGATACATATTTTCCTCACACGTATCTAGGTTGATATAATAACACCATATCATCATGGTGAAGATCACTTTAGAAAATTCTAGATCAAGTTTTTCGTATTTACCCTCATGACCCATTATTTTGAGAGAGTCATAAACTATCACCATCACAAATATCATGATTACACAACCATATCCCTTTTTTGGTGAATTTAAATAGTTAATAAAAACTCCAAAAAATGGTCAAAAATTTGAACATAAGTGAAATAATTAGCCCATTAATTGAATCTTTAAGGATTTCATCACATTCATCAGTCCAGACGAACGAAACTCCCTTATAAGACAGACTAATTAGTGATCTTCAAAGGCTTGATATAATCCTAATAATTTATTTAATGCCCACGTTATCCAATAAAACTACGGATCCCTAAAAAATATATTGGTTTAGTTCATCTTTCAATTTCAACTACTCTTGATATACACTTAGATATTCCTTTGTTTGTGATAACATGCCCCAATAAGGTCACTTTCAACAAAAAAACCCACATTTACTATATATCACATACAACTTTTTATTCATCAATTTCATCAATATATAATTCAAACTCTCCTCATGTATCAACATTATTTTATAGTATATAAAAATATATTTTTTTCAAAATACCTCAACTTTTTCAATGGAATCCCTAAAGACACTCTTCAATATATCAATGAATATAGATGTAGAATTAATGAGTCTATATAGAATAACTATGAACATATAATGCTTTTGTCTGGTAGGAAAAGCAATATTAGGGAAACACTCCCTCACCTTTACATGGAAAAGTCATGACCAATGATCCACTATAAATATTTACATAGATCCACATAGTAAATCAAATAAGTCATCAATATATTATAGTGGATATTTTTTTCTTTATCATGATATTCTTCAAAACAAGATAATTAATGCATTAGTGAATTGACCGTACTGATTTGTGAAAAAGAGAAACTACACACCCCATGGTGAGACACATTAGTATATAAAACCTTTACCTAGATTCTATTGAAGTTTATTTTTTATGATTTTATGATCACCATGTGAAATTATATATTTATTAATGGACATTAGTAAATCTCTAGGTATAATTTTTATCAAGAACATAACTCTATGACTAAGAAGAAGAACATTATATTATTTAATAAATACATTAGTGTGCTTTGTCATAATGTTTATATGATAAAGGATGATCTTTTCATCAGTTTCAATCATTTTAGATATATATACATTTTTATAAGAAAATAATATACATGTCTTTGATATGAATTCCAAAGTATATTCATCCTCTACATTTCAAATCTATAAAATCAAAAGGTGATTTAAGATATATCACTTAATGTCGTACTCTTTTAAATTTTTATTTTCAATATATATGTAATGTAAATCTACACTTAGAATTGCATAGAATTTTACGAAAGGGAGTATTATGAATTTCAATGGGATGTTCATCACTATAATATGAAATATTGAGAAAAAATATACATAGGATGAAATAATTGACCTATTTACAATATTCACTAATAGTTCCATATCCATTTTTTGATGTGGTGTTAATATCGCTCTGTTAAACATGTGTGATATTAAATAATGAGTAGAACAAGAATCAAATAGTATGATAACTATCAATGAATGAATAAATACCATAACTATCTCCATATCATTGTCAGGATCCACCTTAGTAGTTGAGATAGAATAATATCTCCCATTATCTATAGGCCTTGGAGGATATTTTTATTAGTTTTCATCAACAAACATTGGCTTAGTGGAATAAGTCGAATATTTTCCATGTTCTTTGAAGTTGAAACATTAAATAGTAGGTTGAAGGTTGACTAGAGAATTCATTTATTCTGTCGCATTAGTCTTTTTATGAAATTGGAATTCATAATCTAGGTCCCATTATTTATCACACCTAAATATTTTCCATCACCCATTCATGAAGTTTCATGTATGCTTTATCCCATAATTTTAAAATGCCGGATTTTGGGCCTTGATTCTCCAAAGTATTTATCCATCACTCCCTCTCCAAAGTTTTCTCAATTCTCAAATTCCTACCACCAGAACAATTAAATCCATGAAATTCACTGATGTTAATTTCATCTTTGATGGAACATCATAAAATTTCCTTATAATCATTATGGCCTTTAATTCTCAATACATTCCATTCAATCGGATTTATCCCACAAAAGAAGTAGTCAACATTACTTTTAGGGTTAGTGACAAAGCATCAGGTGTGTCATGAACATATTTTGAGGTTGTACTTATACTACCAGATAGATTTCCCATCCTTTTGAATAATACTAATGACATTGCTCATAAATTTATGTCAAAGGGTTGTAGAAAATATTTTTTGGGGAATTCACTACACTCAGTATCTTTGATATCTTTATTGGGATTGATAATTTTTATAGAAAATGACCATTTATGATCATATCACATTATTCTATAAATATTCACTAGGAAAATATATTAATCAATGTAATGAATGATAGATAATATCATTTTAGTGTATTTGATCAATTTTTTCATTATTAATGGATTGGAAGGTCCACTAAAATTTAGAGTCCTTTATCACAAAATTTTCTCAATTAAAACATTATTATTCTTATGTGAATGTCAATTTTCTATCTAATTAAAGTATTATTCTGATCATTTGTTAATTAGGTATGTATTATCATGATTTGATCGATAATTGTTCCCATTGGGATGGTCATCGTATTTGGGAATTAACCCAGAAATATTTTTTATGACTCGGTTCATCCTATTTACAACCATTGAATAATATACACATAAAATTAGGGATGATAATTAACATAAAATTAAACACATAAAATGTAAACTACTAATATTGAATGTATAACTCAAAAAAATTCATACATTACACAACCAATGAAAATATATTTTTTAATCTATGTTATCAATGGTCAGTTTGTTGACCTAAATTTTATGGGATTTTTTCCATCATAATTTTTTGTATAGACATTGTGAACGTAGAAAATAATATCCCTAGAGAATATAAAAAGGTTTTATAGGAATTCCACTATATCATGCACTAGGTTATGATCAATTCAATTTCTAATGCACCCTTTTGGGGGTTATTACCCCTACGAACAACTATGTTAGTTCCATATCCATATATAGTATCCAGACAAGGATTTTGGAAATTAGAAACCACTTAAACAATAATTTACAATAATTTTGGGTTGTTTTATTTATTTTAGTCATATACTTAAGGATTTAACAAAAAATTTATAATGCTAATCCTCAAAACAACTAGACCTTTCTCTGATGTCATCTATGAAATCCCATGTGTTTTATACTAATTATATCAGGATTTATTACATAAATATAAACATTAAGAAACACAAAATATCATAAAGGCCCATTTATTAGGAAGATTAGATAAATAAAAAAATATTGGGAATTAAAATATTATTTAAAAACTCTAGAATTAATCCATTATTATGCATCAATATTGTTTTGCTGAATGGGAGAACCCATGTACGTTCATAAAAAGGGGTGATCTATAATGACCAGTAAGGTAATGATCAAAGAGTAACATTATAAATGTAATACATGTGAGTTAGGAGGCTTATCCAAGTGACATAGATGACTTCAAAATCATAAAAAGGTCCATTAAATCATGATATAATATGATTACATCAATGAATTATATGAATGTAGAAAAAACATAAAACATGACATCATAAAAATATGTCATGGATAACCATTTTCAAATCATAACATTGATTTATTTGGTTAACCTTATATGTAAGATACACAATATCACATGAGATAAAAACATTACCCAAGTAATTAGAGATATATATATTATTTGTCCCACCCATCACATCCATATCATACACATGCATTTTTTGGGACAAATAGATCATAATAAATTGGAACATATGTCATCACCTTAAATCCAATAACAATTTAGTGTGGTCTATATATATATAGGTACCAATTAAATTGAAGGATCGGTAAATCTAGGTGAATAACCGTAAGCGGGAATTGGGATGGATATTTTCAATGCAAATGTTTGGTATGAAAAAGAACTGGATGATTAAGACAACATAACGGGTATATATAATGATTCATGGAAGGGTATAATGAGAGTTAATGTTTCTATCTCTTTTAATATAAATAATACTAATAGAAAATGTGTGTTTAAAAAACATCACTACATGACCAATAAGAAATAAAACGGAATGGTAAAAATCAAGTACATGAGTAAAAAGAAAGTGGTGATAATCACTTACCTTGAGAGGGTGTGTGAAAAAGTTTGGGGTGAGCTTATTAAGATCCCAAAAACACATTTATAGGTCTACAAATATGTATACTGATAGGAAATTCATGACCAATGGGATTTTAATGATGATTTTTGGAAGGTTTTGTCTGTATTTATACAAACATATAGGCTATTTTTTTATTTTTATAAAAATTATTTTCAAATCTATATTAAAAAATAATAATAACAATAAAGATTTTAGTTTTTTTCCAATGGTTTTAGTGAAATTGGAGTGATTTTAAATATTTTATAAATCCATGAACCAAAAATATTCAAATTATACCCATAGTTATATAGAAGTTATTCATGTTTCAAAATAATTGATTTTAAAACCATAAAATTAAAGGATTATAATATTAATCCAAAAACATAAAAAACCCATTATTTTAAAGTAAAAAATAAATATTTAGTTATTTAAACCATTTTAATGTTAATTGAATTAATTTTTTTTCTATTATTATGTCATAATAGACTATATATTTATACTGTATTTAATTTTTACCTAAAAATTTTACTATCTCATAATGTTAGGAAAAATAACCATTTGATTATTTATACATGATGATTTCATAAATAATAATTATTTTATAAAAATAATTATTAAAATATAACAATTTTACTTTTTAAAAAAACCCATTTACTATAATATAAGAAAATTTAGGATATTACCCAATTTAATACCCGTATAAAAATTAAAAAATAAAAAACTAAACTATATTATCATTTATATTTATATAATTACTATATTATAAGAATATATTATTTAATTAAATGATTAATTAATTTTTTTTGAATTTCTCAAAGGAGTCTCTTAATTGAGAATATACATTACAACAAAATGAAATTTTTATTTCATCACATAAAAATGATTTTTTTCAAAAACACTGTATATTGATAGATAATGAAATTAAAAATTTGTAAATATAATCATTATATCATTAAAATTATAATATGAAAATACATATTACTTGAGATTCGATACATAACCCCCTATTACGTCAGCACATGCCCTAAGGGTAACATGTTTTATGATGGTGTTTTTATAGGGTGGTTTTGAGAACATGGATTAGTGCCCGGTATATGAAAGATAGGAAATTCCCCCATAAAAGATTTCCCCCGATAATTATTTAATATTCTCTTGTTCAGGGTTATGGGATAATCCAAGTGATTCCATCTACTACAGAGGCTATGATAAATGGGATTCATTATGTATAATCCTAGTGGTCAAGGCCATCATATCATTAATTTGGATCTATTAGACTTTCTCAAAATCCATATTATATACTAATTTTTATTATTATCTTACAATAAATACATTATAAATGGTTAATTTTAATAACATCCTTTTACATTAAAAAATATCTATTTTATAATTGGTCCAAAACAACCAATGTAGTGACCATATTTTCTATTATTTGGTTATATAAAAATTTATTTATTCATTAAAATTGGAATTCCCATTATTAAATTTTGGGTTCTCACAAACTATTTACATCACTCGTGTGGAAAAAAATATATACTACACTATTTTCTTATGAATTCCAGATAGAAAAGAGATATAAAATTGAATTTTTCTAAATTGAAAACACAAATTCTAATTTTTTTAAAACCTCTAAATTATGATAGATTTCAATATATTAATTTTTTTTGGGAATGATCATCATAAAGTAACATTCAATTCTATTCTTGTTAAACTAGTTTCGTTACATTGACAGACACCATGAATGAGCATAAGGTAATTTTTTCACTGTTTTCTATATTATCATTTAATAATTTTTTTATTTCATCAGTTTTTATTTTATATTTCATTTTTTTTATATTTTTTTCAGTTGATTTTAATTTTTATATTATTGGATTTTAAATTTTTCATCAATTGTTTTAAAAAAAATGAAAATTTTGAGTATTCCATAAAAATATATTTCTTCAGTTTGGTGAAGAAATTCATAAATATAATATCAATGAAATATAACACATTAATGTTAAGTTCTCTTGTGTTATTATTCATATAATGACCCATAATTTACATACATTTTTAATACATAAAAATTTATGTACACTGATTACAGCATATAACAAAACCATTAAAGGACCATATAGGTATAGTGTCTTTAGAAACTGGGAAACATAATCAACTGGTTCATAAATCATCTACATTGTCTCCCATTTATTTCATCATATCTAGAGTCTCTTTTGGAATATCCTACTTAATAACCTTCTTCCTGACCTCGGGAAAGAAAACATACAAAAGGGTGAGCTCAAATTCTCAGTAATGGTAAACAAAAGAAATATCAATCACATCATATTCATAAGAACATAACATTTTTGGAAATCTTAGCCTACAAAAGAGATCATAATTTCATAATCATGGGATAAATAATAGTAGTGAAATTTAATCCCAATAATCATAACATAAAATATGAAACATTGTGGAATAAACACATAATCATAGAGAATCATTTCTTAGTAGTCAAGACTCATTTCCAAGACTATCTTAGCGGACAAAGTCCATTTTTGAACCGAGTTCACTCTACGTTTCAGTCCTGTTTCACTGAACCAGTATAACCTACCATTCATGACATCTCTATCTCATGAGATATAAATATTTACATAATGAATTAGAGGGATATATCGGTCCCACCCATCTCATAATGAAACCATTCTTATGTGTGCCACAAAATCATAAATCATACATCATAGCATAACCCATGTAATAAAAAAGGGATTCTTAAACATCACGACATCATAAAATAAATCATATAAGATAAAAGGACTTAATAATTATATCATAACATAATCAAATCAATGTAAAAATAGGGATATAAATATAACCCTATATTATCTTATATGGAAAGTAATTTTGACAGAACACTTGAACTCCATTCTTGAGGAAAATATCATTTCTACATCAAAAAAAAAATTTCCTTTCTTAACATGTCATATAATTTTTAACTAAAAGAAGTTTATTAAAAATAAACTTGAAAACTTGTAAAGTAATCTTCATGGAAATAATGTTCTAAAAATCCATTTATGTCGTATAAGTTAAAAAAACATTCTTCTTGTACATTGGCCGGAAAAGTCAAAAAGTAACTCATACGAAAAACGACAAAAGATTCCATTCATATCTTTTACTAAAAACAAAATGAAGGGTAAAATTGGATTTAAACAATTGTAGGAGGATATAAATAATATTAAACATTTAGTAAACATGGATGTGGATGATAAATATTCCCCAGTAAATTCTGAAGTATAAACAATGTCGAAAAAAATGAAATTGCGAGATTTTCCCTTACCGTAGGTCCGATTTGCTTCGTAAGTGTCTGAACCTCATGTATAATGATTTAAATAATGTCATTGACTTATTCTATAATCATAATAATTTTTATGATATCATATATGGTCATATTCTTAGCTTCTTATTAGTAATATTTCATTGATACTTGTTATTCGGGTGTTTATTACTTTTTGTTCTTATGCTTGTTTTGTCGAATAAATTCTTATTATTCTCTTTAGTTTATAGATACCTCATTTCTAGAATGGTTTTAGTGTAAAATATATCATATTAATTTATTAAATTCATTTATATAATCATTATGTAATGAAGATCATGTAGAACGAGTCGCATCACATCGTGGAGACGGTAGGCCGTACGTATGTATGAGCAATGATATCGTTCCCATTATCATGGAATTATATTGAAGTGTATGTATACTATTTCAGAATCAATATCACTTTAAAATAATCATAAATAGTTATTCTCTACACCATTATACCCATCCCTGTATGGTGGTGGTGGAAATTAGATTACACCATGGCGTGGAGACGGTATTCCGTACGTATGCACGCGCGATGATTTCGTTTTCCATAGGATGGATAGATAGTGAAAAAGGTTTGTTTTATATTTATAATAACATATCAGTATATTATTGATACTTCTATTATTACTTCATAATGAAACAACTAAAGAATAAGAAGTTGAAGAAGAAATAAAGTGGAAAGAATCGGTAATGGACATTGCCTCTTCTTTGATGCACCTCTTCTTAATCTCCTCTTAGGGAACTAAAGATGGTCTTTGAAGAAGACCAGGACCTCTAGGATGTTTCTAGGAAACTGTTGAAGAGAAATTTTCAGGGTTTGTCCGGGCATGAAAGCTAAAAGTGGTGTGAGGAAGAGAGGGAGGAGGTTCCCTTTTATAATGGAGGAGAGGGGCACCTTTGGAAAAACAAAAAATATTATTTTATTATAAAGTGATATTCGGTTTTTAATATCTCCAAATTTATATATTTCGAAGCAATGGTGAGTATGGGTCTAAATACTCTCAAACAATAGATTTTAGAAAAGTTTAGGTCATTATAGTAACCTTATCTTTTAGATTTAACTCTTAGTTATTTAGATTGACATTTACCATGTCACTTTGTATTTTTATATTATATATTTAATAAACATACCATATACATCCAGGAGACCACAAAATGTTTCATAAATGATACACCTATCATGATATAAGTATCTTGTCAGAACCTTATATTTTTAGGAAAATATTAACAAGTAATAATATAATATTTTTTTTAAAAACTATTTTATGTCAATTTTGACACTATTTGGTAATTAATTTTTTCGAAAATCATAACAGCATGATTAGTTCGAAAAATGTTAATTAAATAAATAATAATATGAGATATTAACCTATAAAATTAGTGTAATTAATAAATAGTCTCAAATTTAATTTATTTGGGTATTTATAACATCAATTATGTTAATATTTCATTAATAAGATAATTATTGCATCATCATTGTGTCATAAATAAATTAAATTATTTAATCTCTAAAAATTATAAATAAAATACCATTACATAGGAAATTTTTTTATATTTATAATGAATATTTATAGTCGAATTTATCTTATGTATAACCCTATATTAAAAATGATTTAGTTATTAAACTTTGATTTTAACTATTTTAACCCTTCTTTAAATAAATTAATAATAAATGTCCTGATCTAATCCAAGTGGACCTAAATGATCATATTTTATTCCTAAGGTTGTTTTTGGTCTAATTAAACTTATCCAATAGAATTATTCCATGTTTTAGGGTAATAATAATATCATTTTTACCCTTAATTACCATATTTACTTTTAACCGTGGTAAATAAAAGTAAAAAGTTACTATTCACCCAAAAAATTATTTTCATCTCATTGAAACACATTTTAGTCCTTCATATTAACCGTGTCTCTCGGATTTTTGAAATTCCACTCATAGAAGCGGTAAAATTATGTTTTATGTGAATTTTCAAATTCTCTTAGGAGGTGGTTAAAAGACGGTGAAAAGTTCAATAAAAAATTTTACATGTCTAAAATTATTATAAAATGACTTCAATGAATTCCATTGAACTAATATAGGTATTATGTATCAATCTTCACATAAAATAAATTTAAATAAATAATTATTTAAATAAAAAGTCGATTTTTAAATAGTAACCCAGTGTTTTCAATATTCATCAAAAATTGAACGTTTTCAGAAAAATACCAAAATTTCACCCTAGGATAATTTCGATATTCTGAATCCAAAAATGAAGTCCATTTTAAAGAATAAAATTTCAAAAAGTGGGTATTACTATTCATAAAGGCTAGTTTTAATAATATTTTAATAGCATACCGTTGTTTAGTGAATCTCGGTATTGCGTACAACGCAAGCTATCAAGGAAGGTCGTGATTACGTGTAAAGAAAGCCAAGCTAGTGTTCTGTGTAGTGAAAGATTCATTTGATGGTGTATATAACATTAAAAAAAATATTTCTCATAAATGTCGCTGGTGTTATAATTCATCTTCATGAATTGATTTTTGTAAGGGGATTTTTATCATTTCATATTATTTTTGACTAAAATTTGGTGTAATAGTAAAAAAATATTATTCTATAAATAATTTATAAAATTAAATCATAATTACTATTCATAGGACCAATTATTTGGAAATTTATTTCTATATGAATCATTCATGAAAATTCATACATAAATGGAAAAATTGTGGATCATAGAAATATCAAATTCATATATAAGGATTATAATCTAATATATTTCATTCACAATATGTATTATATCTTATTAATTCTATATTTTGTTCTGAAATATATTTTGGTTATAGAATATAATGGATAGATTTTCAGAGGTAGCCAAAAATGCCATATAAGAAGAAAAAAATTCCACCTCAAAAAATATTGAGTTCATCGTATGTATCTAAAAAAACCCCATAGAAAAATATTGAATAAGGTGAAGTTAAACTATTAATAATGTTGACTGATTAGTTTTTATATGGAAGGTATTTATAAGATATAAATTACTTGTGGAATAGATGATGTTCAACACATGAAATCATTTTATAATAATTTCTTCTAAGATAGGATAGAATGGTCATAATGAAGTAGATATTTGAAATTTTTGTTAAATCAGCCATGTTAATAGAATTTGGTAATGATCTAAAGCTATAAAATTTTTTGAATATTCAAAATTATATGATCATATAATTTTTTATAAAACTATATTTCTAATTTAAGATTTTATATTTATTTTATTTCTTTCATTTTTATTATTTCATCCATTATTTATTTCCAAATAACCCAATAAGGTAAAAAATTTCAAAATTTTATAATTTTAAAAATGAGGGAGATATTTCAAAAGATTTTTGAATGTATAAAAAGTTGGATGAATATATGGTAATACATTTTATTCTGAAAATGTTCACTTATATGATGTTTTGGTATAATAATATTTTCTCATGTGTTTTGTACAAAATTAAGTGAAATTCAAAATGGGGTTCTTGAAAATTACAGAGAGTGTTCATTAGAATATTTACTATAAATTTGTATAATACTTATATGTGTTATGATTTAAAAAAATCGAGATTCTTGAGTAAAAGACCCGATTTTTCCTTTGATTGGGAAATCAAAATATACCTTATATTAACAAAACATAACTTGAATTTAAATAACATTTCTCCATATATGTAGAATAATTTTTTGGTAAATGAAATTATGAAGAGATTAAGAATGTTTTACAGAAGTAGATAGTACAAAAATTCTTAAAATATTGTGGCTATTGAACTCAACAACACTAGGGCGGTGATTGATTAACTTTTTATTAAATAAATTAATGAATTGTGGTCTCCAGAATGCAATGAATATAACATTGAATATATAGTAATTAACTCTATTATTTTAATATATTTACTATTCATGTTGGATATAAAAATTTTTGTAAATAAAACACTACATTGATCAGAAAAATAATAATAGTGACTGATTATTAGGATTATTTTTGGTCATTTTTTTGTTTTAAAATTTTTCATTCGAATATAATTATCGATCAGTGTAATAATTTTCAATATAATGTTTTACAATAATATCTTTTTCTTAAGTGTATTTATTATAATTATCATATTACATGTGTTATTATTATTCATTTACTAATATATTGTAATGGAGGAATTCTAGGGTTAATAATTCAAAATAATTAGTAGTCCTTCATTGTCAAGGGATTATGTTTCAAAGAAGAAATAGAGTTTTTAGACATAGCACAAATCATTCTAAAAAATTATATTGAGGGTTTTATGGGAAATGAAAACATATATTCTGATATGTTGAAAATCATGGCTAGCTAAATTCCAATATATAGGAATCCATTCAGCTAATGTTAAATCATTTAATTTTATAATACATTTTTTAATAATATTTTGGTTTATTAACCAATAGTATCTAAATTGTTATAAAAATATGTTTTTTTTCTACATGTATAAACATTTTATTTCCTTTATTTATTTTTCTATCATATAATTTTTATTAACTTCACACACACATATTTTCTTAGTTTTATCTATATTTTATTCTATTTATATTTCAACTATACATCCCATTTTTACAATTTCATTGAATTAAACAGTATTTCACAAATCAAGTCAACCAATAACCTGATAGTTATGAAATTATATGCTAAATATTTAAATTAATATTCACCTACACCACATCTTTAATATAACCTATATTACTTAACTGGGAAAACAACAACAAAACGTTTTTCTAATCAGTGGTAAACAAATTTTTATTAATTATTCACGGAAAAATACAATATACTATTATGTATTATTATCTTCTAATAGATAGAAATTTATATTAATTTATATGATACCCCTATAACATTAATGTTTAATTTAATATTCCATTATCATTCAATTTCATAAAATATAAATTTTCATAAACATTATTTTCAATATAAATAGCATCAAGATAATAAAGTATCAATTGCAATTACAAATGAGGAATTTTAAAACCAAAATAATATGTATCTAACATTGTTATATACAACCTATATCTAATAATTTTTAAACACATTTTTCAAAAACATCCAAATTTTTATCTATCCCAAATTATGAATCAATAATTCATAATTACCATTACATATATAATCCTGATGACAAATTTTTGGTGACCTCAAATCATTTAATACATTTATCATTAATTATTAAAAAAATATACATAATACATATCAATGAATTAGTTAAGACATATAGAACTCCACATCCACCTAAATAGTTTTCTTCTATGACAAATTTTATAGTTACAAAATAGAAATTCGTAGAAAGTGTGAGTGTTCTAAATAGATAAATTTTTAAATGTAAAAAAATAACTATACATCCACATTACATCAATGTAAATTTTATAAATTTTACTTTCCAATACATACCATATATCAATACCATTTTTTTAACTCTTCCAGTTTTTTATATTAGATGATTACGGTGTACATCAATATCATTTCCATAAATTTTGATTCATGGAATGGTAATTGAAATAATGAAAAAATATTTTTTCATAGACGTCCATGGAGGTAAATTGAAAATGATCAAAATAACATTCATAGGTTACATGCAGTTCTTATAGACCCAAATTGATAAAATACATAAGTATCAAATCAAAAATTTAAATTCTTATGATCTGAATAGAAATTTGGACAAATTAAATCAATTGATTTACAATCCTTAAAATAACTTTTATGTTTTATAAGACTTCAATTTTTTTTATCATGTAATTTCACTTCATATTCGCTACTATTTAAGAAGACAGTTCAAATATATAAAATAATTGTTTTAATGGAATGTAATATAAAACCCTCACAAAAAAAATATTTTAATTATTCTATATATTACATTCATTAATATTTTTATGATGAAAATATAACTCACATCTAGTATTATGATGTATTTTAAACTCTTAACTATTTAAATATTCACCCTGATAAAATATAAAATCTTTTAAAATAAATATATTTATGTATAAAAGATATTGATATTTTATAATAAAATTATTCCTAAGAAAATTTTATATAAGACCTTTATTTTTTGCCTAGTTTTGAATTTTGTTCAGCAATATGTCCATATATGTTTGGAATGTTTGGATTAAGTGGTGATAGTTAGGAAATTGTTATATATTCAGTTTATGTTGTCAGATTTAATTATTGAGAAATTTTCCATGTTTAACATTGATAATTAATATAACTATAATTATTGTTAATTACATGTATCAAAGAGGATAAATTATGGAATCCCGCATTTTTATAACATAAATCTTCATTACATTACACAAAACTGAGGATCTTTATGAGTTAGTGTCTGGGAAAACAAGAACATAATACATGAAAACAACATAAAAATTCTTCTTAAACACTTGAAAGGATTCTCCTTAAGTTCATCCTCGTTTCATTAAGTCATCTCATAACCTAGGGACATACATCAAAATAATGGGTGAGCAGAAGGCCCAGTATGGGAAACAAGAGAAACATTTTACATGTGAACTTGAGATACTTCAATAAGATCATGAAAAGAACTTTAAGGCATGATAATGAAATCCTGAGGCATATCATAATAAAAATAACATTTTTCATAACATGAAGATGAGGCTACAACATTTAACAAAGACAATAATTTCTGTTTCACCAAGGTCCATCCCCAAGGTTTCAATAAAAATTACCAGGGTTATTCACCAAGTTATCAGTGAAAATGGCCATCTCTAGAGATTAAGTCTTTACCCAATGCATTGGAGCGCTATCAGGGAGAACCCTTAAATTTGGATTTATTATCATGTGAGCCACATATATCATCATAAATAATTTCATAAACATCCCATATAGCATATAATAAATGGTTTTTATTTCATAATCATAACTTTTTAAAAACTTCTTTAAAGACATGATCTTTATGTCACTTAAAACCCTCGGAAAAGGAAAGCGGGTCTTGTGTATGTAAATACAAGAATTTAAAATAGATTATTTTGGTATATATGTGAATACCCATTTAGAAGGAAGAGATTAGAGTATTAAATTAATAAAATAAAATAATTTGAGAAAAAGAGAGAAACATTTGAGACGGAAATTCTGCAGCATAATGGCTATGCTTAGGGGTTTTAGAAAACATTGAAAAGAGAGGGGACATAGGTCACCAACTCATAAATGATCCAAAGAAAATTATAGGGACATAATATAATGGATATAAGAACACGGTAATGAGATTTGAAATACATACCATATGAAATGAAAAACATGGATGGAAGATAAAAATAAGATTTCTCTTATGAAAATTAGGGAGCCTAACGGTGTCACTTAAACTTTAACAAAATGAATTGAATAGATAAAATAGGGTATCTCATCATTTGAACATTGAAGATCAGTATGATAGATATAGAGATCATACCCCAACATAATAAAAATGAACTTCAAAGTCTTTACAAGAAATTATAACTTCGAAAAATCAGAAATGTAAAAGAATCCCTTAAAAATTCAGCAGCCTAACGGCGCCACTTAAACTTCAACAAAAAATGAATTTAACGAAATAAAATTGGGTCTCTCATCTTATGAACATAGAAGATCAGTATGATAGATATTTAGATCATAACCCAACATAATAAAAGGAACTTGAAATACTTGACATTAAAGTAGAACTTCAAAAAATGAGAAAGGTGAAAGAATCCCTTAAAAATTCGGCAGCCTAATGGCGCCACTTAAACATCAACAAAAAATTGAATTTGATGAGATAAAATAGGTTCTATCATCATATGAACATAAAAGATAAGTATGATAGATATATATATCATAACCTAACATAATAAAAAATAACATGAAAGACTTGACATGAAAGTATAACTTTGAACGATGAGAAAGGTGAAAGAATCCCTTAAAAATTCGACAGCCTAACGGCACCACTTAAACTTCAAAAAAATGACTTTGATGAGATCAAATAGGGTCTCTCATAATATTAAAATATAATATCAGTATGATATATATAGTGAACATACCCCAACATAATAAAAAGGAACTTGAAAGACTTGACATGAATGTTGAACATTGAAAAATGAGAAAGGTGAAAGAATCCATTAAAAATTCGACAGCCTAATGGCGCCACTTAAACATTATTAAAACGAATTGATGAGAGAAATAGGGGGTCTCTCATAATATTAACATGAAAAGGGAAGTAAGGGTAATATAAAAGAACATCCTCCATCATAAGAACATGGAGCATAAAAGAAATGACATAAAAGATAGTACTTGGAAAGAAAGAGAGAGGTAGGACCCCTTACCTTAAACGTAACTCTTAAAACTCAAAGGTTGGGACCTTGAGGGCTTGGAGGAACCTTGGGAGGACTCCTTGGGATGTAAGGAGACCAGAACTTCGTTGATGATGATTTTGGAGTCGAATGGATGAGATTATGGCTTGGTATTTATAGGGAAAGTGAGGGGACATGGCATTATTGACCATGGGACACCTCATTGGTGGTTTTGGCAAAACCATGGGATTGCCAATGGTATTTTCCCATGGTATTGGCCACTTGGGGCACATCATACCTTATCTTAATATTCATAAGTCGAACATATTTTATTACATACTTAATACATCATTTAATGATGTCATTAAACACAGGTAACTTAAAAACTGTATTTTCACTATTCATCGAAAATTCAACTTTCTCAGAAAAATCTCAAAATTTCACCTTAACCAAATATCAATGCTATGATTTCAAAATTTAACTCCATTTTATAAAAATAATTTTCTAAATATATTTAATTTAATTTTTAAATAAATACACTATTCACCGAAAATTCATTTTCTTCAGAAAAAACCCCAAAAATTACCATAACATAATATCAATGCTCTAAGTTCAAAAATAATTCCATTTTATAAAAATAATTTTCTAAATATTTTTAATTTTATTTTTAATTAAAAAAACACTATTCACTCGAAAAAAACTAATACTTGACTAATAATTTATGAAACCGTTATTTAACCATTTTATAGAATCACATTACTTAATCAAGGTGCCAAGATTATATTAATACATTCTTTAAGTGACATTACTAATCCATTTGGACACATGACTAATCTTGAGCAGAAAATCACTATTCATAATTTACTATTCATCAAAAATTATGTTGGTCTTATTAGATTTTAAATTTCATACTAAATATAATTGTAGAAGACCATTTTTTGAAAATTATTACACATTTTTAATTATTTAAGGTTTACATAAAAATTTTTAAAATAACTTTTTTCTAAAATTCATCCAAAATATGCATACTATATTTATCCAGAAATTTGAAAATTCACAAACTTCACCATAAGAAGAGGATAGAATTTTATTTATAACAAAGGATTACACAACGTTGCTATGGTCTCCTTACATAGCCCCTTATTACCCCAGCATAGGACCTAAGTGTAAGGTGTGCCAAGGTGAGGGAATCTGAGGGCGGCTGGGGAAACATCACACGAGTAGTAATTTCTATCAGTTTGAACTTCTCTCGAAGTCGATTCTGTTCTAGCTTCACACGATGATGTTCGGCTTGGGTTTGGTCCAGATCAAAGCCCGGTGGTGCTACCTCCATCCCAAGTTCTGTTAGATGGGCTTTGATCAGTCCAAGACTACTGGATGAGGCCATCGAATCTTCATTCTATATTAATTAACCAAGATCACTTGTATTTAGAGACAATAGTCGCAACATTTAGTTTCCAATGGTCATACTGAGTAATGATCATTTAATAGTCAAAACCCAACAGTATCATTTTAATTATACTCATGTTATCAAATGAAATAGTTTTATTGAGAATAAAATAACACACAAAATTATGAAACAAGATTTATTCAAAATTTCGGGTCGTTACTATCTTCTGCCCTTAAGAAATTGCGTCCTCACAATATCTAAAATTTGGTTTTGAAATTTCATTGAATGTACCACATCGGAAAAGGAGTTAGTAAAGCTATTACTTTAAAATAAAGAAAGGTAAGTACAAAGGTCACCCGTGTTAACCCACACTAGGACTCCATGTAGGAAAACATGGACATGGAGGAGAAAAAAAGGTTCATGTTTTGAGGGAGTGTGATGGGAAACATGATTAGGAGAAAGTTAACCAAAAGAAAATCACAAAATTATGTTGTGTGTAAACGGTCTTTGATTACCTGGTAAGAAAGGTAAACCAATGATGTTTTAGTTTTACATTCCTTTTCATAATTTTGAGGAATTCATTTACTACATAGAACAAAAACATTAGTAAATATACCTACCTTTAAGTAGAGTTTCATCCTTTAATAATTTATACCAAAACTAATCTTTTATCCAAAAGATGAGCATTCAAAACTACTTTGTCTCATCAAATCACAATAATCATCTTCTATAGAATCACATAATCCACAAAAGATTAACTATCTATTTCTTTTAGCTTTAAACATTATCCCAAAAACAGAAAGGGTATGATAACACAACTCTTCAAAAAGAAATAATCCCATAGGAAGGGAAACTTCTTTAAATCATCAAAATTCCTCAGTACTACACAATGTTCATCATAGGCCATTCCATAAATAACTGCCCTTAAATTTCCTCAAAATAAACCAAACTAAGATTGAAACCAAAATACAAGAAGGATTTGATAACATAGTCTTCCATGATAGACTTTATTGTTCATCTCAAAACAACATCAACCACTCTTATCATCTTAAAACAAAGTAACATACCTAATCACATTTTCCCCAAGATAGTTTAATAATTTCCATACGTAACCTCAATTACTATAAATTCAGCTTAAATTCATCTATTCTTCAAAATATAAGTCAACCTTTACTTCTCAACAAAAATACCGTAGTAATCTATTTACCTCGATCAAAAAGTGTTCCCAAAATACTGAATGTCTTACAAAATAATAATCATCTTTTAATCCCCTAATCACCCCATTTTTAAAGAAGAATATCTTCACTACATCAACATGTGGTACATAACAATAGATGTTTTCCTTAATGATATACAATAATCTTAGGTAGTGACTCGGTGATCTTAGAAAACATAAAAGATATGCTCATAGAGCACGAACTAAAATACTACATGACATAGACAATTATTGAGAAGAAGTTACATATACTTCAGTCATCATGATCCATCTCATCATAGGACTTGCATTGTTCCCTTATCCTCGAAGATTTGTGATGCTCATCATGATTCTCACTCATTCCAAGAGAGCATTGCCTTGGATAATTACTAACTTCTCTACATTTAAGACATTGGAATTTATAAGGTACATTTGATCGAACCTTATCTCCATTCATCACATTATCCATTTTTTAAAGAAATTGGATACCTTATGCTCTATCTTTCCACACTAAAAACATCTCCCAGTTCCTTGGTGTCATTCCCCTTGGTGCCTCTTCCCACAATTTTTGAAAAAAATAAATTGGGTCTTCTTTCCCTTATCAACTTTATCTGATGAACATCCTTGAGACTTTGTCTTCTTCTTCCATGATGAATTAGGGCATTCAACTAGGTACCAATTATTAATTGTGATTTTTGATAGCTGGTTTGGAATAATCACAATATGTTCAACTTGATCTTTCATCATCTCTGTAATATTAATAGGGTAACTGTCACATTTCTTATCACATTGGTTGTTGGGACATGCTCTTCCATTTCCCGCCATTAACTATGAGATGAACGTAAAATTAGGGGGCTTAAATTCTTAGCCAATAACCATTGAAAGGAAACTTTGAGCATAGAAGTATAAAATTTTAGATAGAAAGTATACCCTAACTTTTGATCCCCTAGGTTCCAATCTAGGTTATCCATGATCATATATTCTTATGTGAATCATTATTTTATTTTATCTTTTTTCCTTTAATAATGGTTCATACTAAGATTACGAATTTACCAAAGCATATCCCACATGAGTGTCATAACCAAAAGTGCAGAAAGGCCCATTCTCATGTACCAGTTCCCGTTTGAGTCTCGCTCAAAGCAGTGTTTTCAGGTTTTAACCATATGTAAATCTGTGCTAGAGCCACCTATACCTCCTCGTATCCAGACATGGATGTATTCATTTGGAAATCCCTTACTCAATACTCACCAAAATACCAGGAATATTTCCTATATTTAAAATTATCTATAGGGTTCTTCCAATAGTTTTCATATCCTAATTTCCACAAATAACTAAACCTTCCTTTAATACCAACTATAGCATATGTCCTTTTTATAACATAAACTTTCACTACATTACACAAAACTGAGGATATTTAAGGTTTAGTTTCTTGGAAACTAGGAACATAATAAATGAAAACAACATAAAAAATTCTTCTTAAACACTTCAAAGGCTTCTCCTTAAGTTCATCCTAGGTTCATTACAGTATCTCATAACCTGGGGACATAAATAAAATGAAAGGGTGAGCAGAAGGCCCAATAAGGGAAACAAGAGAAACATTTTATATTTGAACATGAGATACTTTAATAAAGTCAGGAAAAAACATTAAGGCATGTGAAAGAAATCATGAGGCATATCATAATGAAAATAACATTTTTCATAACTTGAAGATGTGGATAAAACATTTAACAAAGACAATAATTTCTGTTTCACCAAGGTCCATCCCCACGGTGTCATTAAAAATTACCAAGGTTATTCACCAAGATATCAGTCAAAATGGTCATCTCTAGAGATTATGTCTTTACCCAATGCATTGGAGAACTATTAGGGAAAACCCTTAAATATTCCTTTATTATCATGTGAGCCACATATATCACCATCAATAATTTCAT
This sequence comes from Viscum album, assembly GCA_963277665.1. Classification (NCBI taxonomy): domain Eukaryota; kingdom Viridiplantae; phylum Streptophyta; class Magnoliopsida; order Santalales; family Viscaceae; genus Viscum; species Viscum album. Next base: position 1,806,610,353 of record OY728126.1, on the reverse strand, counting down.
AAAAAACCCATATAGCATAAAATAAATGGGTTTCATTTCATAATCATAACGTTTTAAAAACAGCTTTAAAGACATGATCTTTATGTCACTTTAGACCCGCAGAAAAGGAAAGTGGGTCTTATGTATGTAAATCCCATAATTTGAAATAGAAAATTTTGGTATATATGTGAATAACCATTTAGAAGGAAGAGCTTTGAGTATTCACTTAAAAAAATAAAATAATTTGAGAAAAAGAGAGAGACATTTGAGATGGAAATTCTGCAGCATAACGGCTATGCTTCGGGGTTTTAGAAAACATTGAAAAGAGAGGGTACATAGGTCACCAATTCATAAATGATCCAAATTACATTATAGGGACATAATATAATGAATATAATAACATTTAAATGTTATTTAAAAGACATACCATATGAAATGAAAAACATGGAGGGAAGACAAAAATAAGATTTCTCTTATGAAAATCCGGCAGCCTAACCGCGTCACGTAAACATCAACATAATAAATTGAAGAGATCAAATAGGTTCTCTCATCATATGAACATAGAAGATCAGTATGATAGATATAGAGATAATACCCAAAAATAATAAAAAGGAACTTGAAAGACTTGACATGAAAGTAGAACTTCGAAATATGAGAAAAGTGAAAGAATCCCTTAAAAATTTGGCAGCCTAACGACGCCACTTAAACATCAACAAAAAATGAATTTGATGAGATAAAATATGGTCTCTCATCATATGAACATATAAGATCAGTATGATATATATTGAGATCATACCCCAACATAATAAAAATGAACATGAAGGACTTGACATGAATGTAGAACTTCGAAAAATGAGAAAGGTGAAAGAATCCCTTAAAACTTCGGCAGCCTAACGGCGCCACTTAAACTTCAAAAAAAATGAATTTGAATAGATAAAATAGGGTCTCTCATCATATGAACATATAAGATAATTATGATAGATATATAGATCATTCCCCCAACATAATAAAAAGGAACTTGAAAGAGTTTACATGAAAGTAGAACTCAAAAAATGAGAAAGGTGAAAGAATCCCTTAAAAATTCGGCAGCCTAACGGCGCCACTTAAACTTCAACAAAAAATAAATTTGATGAGATAAAATAGGGTCTCTCATCATATGAACATATAATATCAGTATGATATATATAGATATCATACCCCAACATAATAAAAAGTAACATGAAAGACTTGACATGAAAGTAGAACTTTGATAAATGAGAAAGATGAAAAAATCCATTAAAAATTCGACAGCCTAACGGCGCCACTTAAACATTCTAAAAAAAAATTTATAAGAGCAAGAGGGGTTATCTCATTATATGAACCTGAAAAGGGAAGTAAGATTAGTATAAAAGAGAATCCTCCAACATAAGAACATGGATCATAAAAGAAATGACATAAAAGAGAGTACTTGGAAAGAAATAGAGAGGCAGGATCCCTTAGCTTAAATGTAACTCTTAATACTAAATGGTTGGGACCTTGAGGGCTTGGAGGAACCTTAGGAGGACTCCATGGCAGGTAAGGAGACCATAACTTCGTTTAGGATGATTTTGGAGTCGAATGGATGAGAGGATGTCTTGGTATTTATAGGGAAAGTGAGGGGACAAGGCATTAATGGCCAAGGGACACCTCATTGGTTGTTTTGGAAAAACCATGGGCTTTTCCATGGTATTTTCCCATGGGATTGGCCAATTTGGACACCTCATACCTTATCGTACTATTCATAAGTAAACTATATTGATTACATACTTAATACATCATTTAATGATGTCATTAAACACCCGTAACTTAAAAACTGTATTTTCACTATTCATCGAAAATTCAACTTTCTCAGAAAAATCCCAAAATTTCACCTTAACCAAATATCGATGCTCTAATTTCAAAAAAGAACACCATTTTATAAAAAAAAATTCTAAATATTTTTAATTTAATTTTTAAATAAATACACTATTCACCGAAAATTCATTTTTTTCTGAAAAAACCCCAAAATTTACCATAACATAATATCGATGCTCTGAGTTCAAAAATAAAGTCCATTTTATAAAAATAATTTTCTAAATATTTTTAATTTAATTTTTAATTAAAAAAAACTATTCACCTAAAAGAAACTAATACTTGACTAATAAATTATGAAACCATTATTGAACCATTTTATTGAATCACATTACTTAATCAAAGTGCCCAGATTATATTAATAATGTCTTTATGTGAGATTAATAATCCATTTGGTCACATTACTAATCCGAAGCATAAAATCACTATTCATAATTTACTATTCATCAAAAATTAAGTTGATCTTATTAGATTCTAAATTTGATACTGAACATAATTGTAGAAGACAATTTTTTTTTAAAATCATTACACATTTTTAATTATTTAAGGTTTACATAAACATTTTTAAAATATCCTTTTTCTAAAATTCATCAAAAATAAGCATACTATATTTATCCGGACATTTTAAAATTCACAAACTTCACCATAAGAAGAGGACACAATTTTATTTATAACAAAGGATTACATAACGTAGTTATGGTCTCCTTACATAGAACCTTATATCCCCATCATAGGATCTAAGTGTAAGGTGTGCTAAGGTGAGGGAATCTACGGGCGGCTCGGCCCACATCGCACGAGTAGTAATTTCTATCCGTTTGAACTTCTCACGAAGGAGATTCCGTTATAGCTTCACACGATGAAGTTCGTCTTGGGTTTGGTCTAGATCAAAGCCATGTGGTGCTACTTCCTTCCCAAGTTCAATTAGATGGGCTTCGATCAGTCCAAGACTACTGGATGAGGCCATCGAATCTTCTTTCTATATTAATTAACCAAGATCACTTGTATTTAGAGACAGTAGTCGCAACATTTAGTCTCCAACGGTCATACTGACTAACGGTCATATAATAGTCAAAACCCAACGGTCTCATTTTAATTATACTCATGTTGTTAAATGAAACAGTTTTGTTGAGTATAAAATAACACACAAAATTAGGAAACAAGATTTATTCAAAATTTTGTGTTGTTACACACATTGTTTACTATATTGTATGGAGAATATGAATTGGATTTAATCAATGAAAATTAAACATATAATTCTTATATGAGAAATAGGATAATAATGGATTTATCATATTATTTTTTTGGATGATATACAGAACTATATGGCCATCCATGTGAGCCCCATCATGTAACTCATCCCTCACACATATGGGAGGAGGAAATCGACTAGTTGGGGAATTAGTTCATATTCCTTGCATGGTGGAATATGTGTGGGAGGGAATGTGTATAAGGAATGTAAGATCATGTGCATGGTGTCATAGATGGGGACATTTATTTGAATCACTAGGTTCTGGTGGTCCCACATAGGTGAGGCATGCGATGTGATGTTTGGGGAAAAGGTGTGATGGGTGTTGATCTCCCAATGCCATCTCGTATGGTGAGAGGACATCAATTTGATAATAAATAAGATCACTAATACTCTATAAAATTTATTTTCAAAAAACAAGGATTATGTACTATTCCTCTATCATATAAGAGTCGTAAATAATGGGAACTATATGATCTGAGTGATCTCTATGGTTTATTGAATCATGTACAAAACATATTCATATAAGATGATTGTATACAACCTTTGGCCACTGTGGGATTGTCTATGCAAGATCAAGGAAACCGTCCATATCAACTCAACATGTCAAAGGGTTGATACAAGTTAGATAAAACAATTGCAAGGCATGAAATATAATCTGACATACATAATGCATATTTTGAAAAAATGTGATGTCGTTTGATTCTATCCCATGAACCAGTGATGACACAATATTCCATCACAAGAACTAGTGACATCATAAGAGTTCATCTCTTGATTATCAATATATCATTAAAACACTTGCTAAAAGTAATCTCAGTATCTCAAGAACCTATTGTGTGAATAAAAGACAATCACCATGAAATCACATGAATGCAGTATCCATCACATGAATCTGTCAAAATAATTAGTAGTAGGGAATGATTTGGACACATCATGGAATGTCTATAATCACCATGAAGTCTCGAGAAGTTTTATAAGGCATATCCTGATCAAAAAATGTGATCATGAATAGAATACATGTAGTTTCTGTGATTATTATAGCACTTCAGGGTTAAACATGGGAGTTTGAACATTCATGAGATCCTTAAGTGTTGGAATAGATCCTTGACATAGAATGGAAAGATGATGAATTATCTAGTTGAAAACTGATTCATGGATAAGGTAATGAGATCTCGTTCATAGAATAATTTTATATTTTTTTAAATAGATCCATCCCATACACCATACACATTAAGGAACATTAATCATATACATGAACTATTCACATGAAAGAACATGTGGTTCTCTTGATTCAATCACATAAACCTATCCTCTGATGAAATTCTTACATAAGGGAATTGTCTAGGAATAACATTTAGACAACTCAATTTTCCCATTTTGGATAAACCAAAAATCCATCCAAGAATTGACAAGGTGTTTGAGAAAGGCTTGTGAACAACCTATGCCTTGTGAAAGACAATATGCAGACACATTTTTACAACATGAAGATCTACCTAAAAAACACCTCTTTTTATGATATGGTACATTCGAATAACCTATGAAAAAACATCTTGGTAACAATAAATACCCATTGATAGTTTTTTTAGATCTCTTGAAGTACATTTCCACTTATGCAAAGACATTTTAGGAGACACACATGGTCGTATGAATAAGTCTTTCTCTTCTCAAAACCTTGGATATGGAAATCCATACGAATGAAACTGTTTTGTTATGCAGTATAAAATTTGAATTATTTTAACAAATAATACATGGATTATGAGTTTAAAATTTTATATATTCAATTTAAATATCAATACCACAGTACATAAATAAGTTATTTAGTTGAGGAAAATACATATTTTTCAGTGGAGAAATATTTCTTAGATCTTTTATCAATTATATTTCAGAAACCGGTGGTGTCAGTATAAATAACTCCATTAAAGATTGGTAGTTATAGTATAAAGAAAGAAAAAAACACAGTAATAGTTATTCATTCCTTATATAACATTATACATCAACTCTGGGAATTTGTAATCACAGTAAAATAACAGTTATAAGAAAATGTCTGAATTATCCATAGGTTGATCATATAACGTAGTGGGCTTTTGTCAAACCATGAATAAGTCATTGTGTGATTTTTATTTCATTCATTTTTTAATATGGGGGAAGTGAAAATTCATTGAACGAAAGGTTAAGGATCTAATAAACCATGGTGGTTATATTAATAAATATAATTCGTAATATTTTACCACTAATTCACCATGTGGATACAACCATGTTTTTTACACTTATTTTGAAAAAATTCATCATGTTCTAATGAGTTATCATTATTATTTATTTATCTATTATACCATAAATTCACATGATATAGATTAACTTCAATACAAATTAATATGTTTAATATTTTCTAAATCCTTCATATAACATCTGATTTTCTATATCCACTAATTCATAAATAAAATTTTATTTGTTGCATAAATTCCCCCTTGTGTTAATTAATGAAAAACAAGAATAGTCTCCCCATTGATATGTTATAATCTTATTCATGTTTTCCTTAAGTGTTTAAATCATCAATACTCATGTTATTATTTTATCTCTCCACTGTATTGGTCATAGGTTGTTCTTTTGGTTGATGGTAACATATTAATCATTCTATAATGTTCAATTCCCTACGCCAAATTTATCATACATATCCTGTATAAAATTATTTAAATATCTTGTTCTCCTATAAATCATTTAATTTTATCTATAATTTTAAAATAAATTCATAATATGAACATTTTATAATTCCATCTATGGATTTATTTGAAGTTGAATCCAACCCATTAACAATGTGAGGTTCATTTTGGGGTAAAATAATATAGATTTAACCCATTTATTACCTATTAATAAATATCTTTATAAAAAATAAAAGTCACATTAATTTAATGAATTAATGTTAACTGTAGAATATAATTATGGATGAAGAAAATATTTTTTAAAATTTCACTATGAAAAGAACACTAAATAAAATATAATAATAATCAACTGATATAATGACATTATATTTTTTATATAAATATCTTGTATAACATATAAAATAGTACATATGATATAATAAAATATCAATTAATCTATATTTTATTAAGAAATAAAATATTAAAATAAACAAAAACAAAAATCAAGAATCTATTAAAATAAAATAATTAACCAAAAAACAATTCTATCAAAAAATACCAAATTTATCAACAATAAAATAACAACATATTATATAATCAATTAAATGTATATTAAATTTAAATTTTAAACACATTATACTATAATCATAGTTTGGATTTAAGTGGTCGACAATAGAATGGGTGGGTATACATTAGTCTTCTGGTCCCAACATATTTATCAATATTTCAATTTTATATGATGATCCAATGACATAATTTGACCAATTTTGTATAAGCAATAAATGGATATCCATAAATATACAATTTTAAATACCTTTGAAAATATCATAGATATTTCTGATATCTTATAATTAAAAAGTAATGAATGTTGTATATTATTTCGCGACGAATCGGTTGGAGTTGACCGACACGCCCGACTGTCGATCTCACGGAGTGCTGAACACCGCTCAGTCATTTGAATTGGGTATATCGGTCTTCATTTAGAAATGCCCAATGGTTATGTATCCAATGATATGTGGAACTTATTTCCAAAGGGAGGCGTTCGCTGGGTGATTTGGCCAGCAACTCTTAATAACTAACATTGGTTGGGAGGATGGGAATTCGGTCTCAGCGCACCCTTTTAGGGGGGGAATTATTGCATGTTCCACGACTCTCTTATAGATTTAAGACGTATTCATATGTTCGAGAATCATTAGTTTATACCCAACAATAGTATCCATATATTAATCCGAGTTGGCAATGGTCAGTTGAACGCATGGATTCAGAATCATTTAGGCCCGAGGTTTACCATCCCTCATTGGATTAATGACTCCGAGGAGTTTGGACACATTGAGACGGCACTGGTTTGAATCCATAAAACTGGGCGCTCTAGAGTTTATTTTCATCTAGGGGGGACAGATAACGACTTGAGTCTTTGGATCGAATCTATAATATGGGCTTCCTACGTATCCTCATGAGAGGAATCAGAGTCCACATAATTCAGTAATTCAATTTAACGTCAAGTGGGACGAAGGATCGGGGCTTACACTCTGAGGTGACCCGATGATATGGTGGATGGGGCTTACACTCTAAGGAATACCATAGAGATAGTAAACCGACGTAAAGGGGTTAGAATGACTGGATGATGGGTTTAACCTCATGGAGGATTCCTACATACCATTCCTTGACATGGATCAAAGTCCTCGTAGTTCGCAGGGGGTGGTGTCGAAGAACCGATGTGAAGATGGACCGGGGGTCCAATGGGTAATGGGCTTGAACCTCGTAGAGGCTTCCTACGTACCATGCCTTAACATGGATCAAACTTCTCGTAGTTCACAATACGTGGTTTCAGGGTTGGTTCTTACTCTTATCCCACGTGAGTCATGCTCGGTGTGAGAAACAAGAGGCAGCAGAGACTTGACTATCACGACGCGAAAGGTGCATTCGTGGGAAGCGAAGTGGGGGCATATGCATGGGGCGGCCCAGGGAAATGGAGATTGGGACTTACTCCAGGATGGAGGCCCAATGGTGAAAAATACTAGAGGGAGAGGGAAAGGATACCCCTGTGTCTATCTCCCCTCTTGGTTCTGGGAACCAGAGGAGTACGAAGGTGCATGGGTGCTACCTCTTTTATAAATGTCTAGGGACTTACACCAAGGAGGCTGCCCTAGGTTCTGCTATGGAGCAACAATAATGGATGGGGCTTATGCAAGGAAGCTGCCTAGGTTCCTTCCTCATGTCTGACCATGAGGGCATCCCAACTCACTGGTGGGTTGAGGCATATAATTGAGGCTTACACCTATGCGCAAGTGCACAAGAGGGATAACACCAAGGGCATTGGAATCAGTACGAACAAAGGGAGATGAAAATTATAAATCACATGCCCGACATTAGGAACATAGTGATGGTGGCATGATGATGGAGGATAACTGTAACGACCCTTAAATTTCAAGGATATTTTTTTTCTTATTTTTCTTTGGAATTTTACAAGAGCGCATTTTCTAACGGCACCTGATTCCGAGGCCCAGTGTGCTCGGAATAATTTTCTGAAGTTTGGCTCGGGTACGTTCAGTGAACGGACGATCAGGTTTTTTCTAACTTTTGAACCAGTGCCCAGAATCAAATCCTCAGGGCACTGATGGAATCGCAGCTCCGGTTTTTGCTTAGAAACACCTCTTCCGAAGTTGCGTTTGCTCGGTTGTGGTTTTTAATTCTTGGGTTTAAAGTTATGAAATAAAATAATGTTGTACGACAAACTTTATATTATTTCACTTAAACCACTTGGAAGCCACTTGAAGCCACTTAAAGCTGCTTAAGCTGAGTTGATGCGGTTAGGGTGCTATCAAAAAATATCCTACACTCTTGGAAGGATATTTGTGAGGTGGGGCCCTCACGAGCCCCACTGTTTCTTTTCCACTATGTAACGCACCCTCGAGAACCCGTCATTATGAAAGTCAGCTGATGCGTTTTCTTAATTTTTTTAACGCACCAATTAATTGGGCGGTTTTATTCGTTGAATTAATTCTATGAATTAATTTAATTGTTTCTTAACATGTTTTCAATCCGTCGGCGTAATAATAAAATAAGACCAATGCACGACTTCTGGAAAAATGTTCGTTGAGAGGATTTGACAGAAACCAAGAGTTCTTCATCCTCCCTCACAAAGAACACGAAGAACACAAAGAACGCAAAGAACGTCGATCCCTCGGAAATCGAAGACGCGACACCAAGTTCCGAGACACCGAAGATTCTTCTTCCGCGACGTTCTTCCGCGACAATCCAACCCCGCGACAACCTTTGATCGGCAGTGACAAGGTAGGGGGTTATGCTCTTTTTTTAAATTTACTTTGTGGATTAAAACAATAATATGGATTTAATTATTATTAATTAAATCTGTTGTTTCTTGGTCCTCGGAGTTCGTCGACGCAACGCCGGATACCGTGACGACGCGATGATCCCCTCCTTCCGTGATGATCAATTCTGTGAAGAACGCGCGTGCGACGACTTAACCGAGGTAGGGGTTTTATTTGGAATTATTTTACCCCTTTTATTCCGTGGGTCTTTCCGTTCAAAACAAAGAACCCGGTTTCATAAGAACAATTTTAATTTATTTAAAATTGTTTTCTTGTTATGTTTCTATGTTGAATGTTATCTCCCGACTGTTATCATCTAACATAGAGGGTGCGGGCCAACTAAAAACGGCCCGACAACCCTCCGAAGTTCTTCGTTGTTGTGCAGATTTGGCGGGCGACGACAGAACGTGCCGCAAAGGCGATTTGATGTTTCCGTAGTGAAGAATGGGTCAGGGGAGGAGCCACGGCAAATACGGGAATGAAAACGGATCACCGGAGCAACTCTGGTGTCCCGCGGAAGCTCCCACCGGCGCGCCATGCCGGCACGGCGGCGCCAGCGGCCGGAGGCGGCGTCCGGCAGCGGCCGGTACGCCGCCGGGAAAACCTCGCCGCGGCTGAAGCCGCGGCGGCGAGGTGGTTCCACGGCCGCGCGGAACCGCGGTTCAGGGACGCAGCGGCCCAGCCGCGTCTGGGTGGTTCGGGGCGGCCCCAAGTGGGGCCATGTTACTTTGACACCGCGGGGGCAGCGCCCACACCGTGGGTTCCTCCACTCGGCCGCCTCGGCCGAGCCGAGCCGGGCCAACCCGCCTGGCCGGGTCGCGCCCAGGCCAGGCCGGGCAGCCCTGGCCAGGTCGCGCCCAAGCCGGGCCGGGCAGCACTGGCCGGGCAGGGTCACGCCAAACCGGGCCTGACCTGGACCCGGGTCGGGTTGACTCGGTTCTGGCCGACCCAGGGGGGTTGGGCCGGGTCGGTCCGGGCCCAGACCCCCCGTCTTCGGACCGTTTTCGGTATTTTTCCCACAACATGATCTAAGGGCCTCCAAATGACACGCCTTCAGCGGAGATGCGATCCTTGGATCGAGACGGTCGTTTCGGTATATCGCACTGAAGGTTTCGGGATACTTTGAGTTCGGTCGGGTTTGTTCGTACACAAAACCAACCGGGCCCTCGGAGCGGAAACGCTCATATCTTGAGCTCCGGACGTTCGATTGATGTGCCGTCGACTTTGGTGGATTCCTATAAGTGAGAAGGATATTTTGGCATATTGTGCCCGAGGTTTGGATGCAGGTGGAGTACGGTCGGGTTGGTTTTGCCTTAAAAACCAACCGGGCCCCTGGGACGAAAAAGCCAATAACTCTCAGACCGGGCGTCCGATTGACGCGCCGTCTGCGACGTTGAGTTCCTGTTGACGATACAGAACTTTTGGATACATCAACTTCGGATTTTGTGTCAGTTGATGTATCAGCCTCTCGGCTCGTGGAGCAGACCCTCCCGAACGAGCTTGCTGTGTGCGGGAACCCTAGAGATGGCTGCGATTGCTACTGTGACGCCGACGACTGTGTAGAGATCCTCAGTGGACTGCGAGGATGACTGTGCAGAGATCCTCAGTGGACTGCGATGACGACGGTTTAGAGATCCTCAGTGGACTATGACAACTACAGCACTCAGCGATCTTTTGTGGTTCAGTGCTACCGATCCTGTGTGGGTCCGATCCTGTGGGGGTCAGCGCTCAGCGGTTTTGTGTGAGCCAGTGCCTACAGGACCTGCGTGGGGCCGATCCTGTGTGGATCTTTGCTGGGGTTAGTTACCTATTGATCTTGTGTGGGTCATTGCGGGGGTTAGTTACCTATCGATCCTTTGTGGGTCCGACGACATAGATGGATCAGTGATCATCTTTATCATCATCCGAAAAAGTATACATGTGTGAGATGAATCCTTTGTTACTCTCCTTTGTGAATTGTGTTGAACTATCCTATGTGGATTTACTGTTAACCTTCCTTTTTGGATTGTGTTGAGCTATCCTATGTGGATTACATTTTCTTTACTGTGTGGACTGGGCTATGCTTGGGCTCAAATGTTGGAGCCGAATGGGAATTGATGACTTAGGTATATGTATGGGCATATACCTAAGAAGTGTCGATTGTTACTTCGTGATTGTATCTTTCCTTTGTGGATTATCCTTTGTGGATTTCGGGAGACCTTAGGGGGTCTCGGGGTCCCTACTGAGTTGCTTATACCCACCCATGCACGGGTTATGCCCGTACATCGTTGTATTGGATGCAGACGACGGACAGCGCTGACCGTGGTGGAGGCCTGCGGAGTAGGACGGTACCTGGAGGTGGACCACTGGGTGGGACGTACTCAGAGCGGATGGCTGGACCGAGGAGCTCTGGAGGCTATCTGTGCTCACCCTTTAGGTGGGAGTTCCAGAGGATGGCTCGATGCTTCGGCTTTTCTTTTCAGTTGCTATTTTCCCCTTTCAGTTGTACTTTATAGTTGGGCTTGTATTTCCGGCCCCTTTTACTTTCAGCACAGCTTGTTACAGTTTTTACTTAGTGTTTACTTTTCCGCTTTCTTACTATATGTGCTTGTTAACTTTTCAAAGGCAATGCCTTCCCTTTTTCCGGGATTTGCGCCTTGGTAATAGTCGCCAGCCCCTGGCCTATGGAAGGCGGGCTTGGGGTAGTCACAGCACGGGCCCCGAGGACGGGTCGTGACAAATTGGTGTCAGAGGTGGTCGGTTCTACCACAGAATATGATATTCATTCAATGTGAAGCAATAGTGATTAGCGTATTGGGTGTGGTTATCAGTCCAGGAAGTCATGTGTTGGTGCGGCGAACAACGTATCCTTACACCAGGACCATGACTTCTGATTTCCGACTTAATGCACGAAAACATTGATTGCATGTGTGTTTCGAGTTTTCCTTGTGATTATATGTATCAGATCACCAGGTATACTGTTCTGACCGTGGCGCACTTGTTTCCTTTTCAGGATAGCCCCACGACGGCAGCCAGCTAGGGTTCCGAGAGTAGAGCGCGATGACAGCCCGCCGAGCGACGAGGCCTCGGTACAGGGCCCATTGACAGCAGAGGCACCGGCGATACCTCTACCCGCCGAGCCGCCGATGCTCCCCGCCACGACCGCTGACGATGCTCGTCGCCTCGGAGCTCTGCACAAGTTCCAATGCCAGTGACCACCCAGGTTTCGTGTGGAGAGGGACCTCCAGGCAGCCGAGGACTGGCTGGAGGCGGTCGTACTAATTTTCAGGCTAGTGAGGACACCAGCAGACCTCGTGGTGATCCTCGCGGAAAGCCTACTGCACGAAGCAGCGGGCCGAAGGTAGAGCTTGATGCTCGTGGTGCACGATGAAGAATCTCTTCTCTGGATGGACTTCGAGAGCCTCTTCTGCTCAGAGTTCGTCCCGACCACACTCCGTGCGGTGCGCATCCAGGAGCTTCTTCAGCTGCGGCATGGCAGCTTGATGGTCACCCAGTACTCAGTGAGATTCACCGATCTCTCGCGCTACTCGACCGACATGGTACGAGACCCGTTCTTCTAGGCCTAGACCTTTGATCAGGGATTGAGACACGAGATCAGGGCATCATTGATCTCCCTCAGTATCCCGACCGAGGCAGGAGTACTGGAGTGTGCCCTTTTCATCGAGAGCTTTCTTGCTGAGGCTTCCTCAGCGGCGAGACCTACCGTGGGGCGGCACATAGCAGAGTCTTCCGCAGCAACCAGTCGGTGGATGACTCAGGGGTCCAGGCAGACCAGACCCTCTCACAGACGACCTCAGGACACTGGCTCAGCCGTGCGGGGCACGCAGCGCGGAGCCTGCCTTTCGAGAGGCAGGCAGTGCTACACTTGCGGCGGGCAGGGTCACATGGCTCGTGACTGCCTGACCCACCGCACCGAGAAGCAGCAGATAGTTGAGGGGCCACCCAGGCAGAGGTAGAGGGTCGACCGTGGCGGTCCGCAGGGAGGAGGCCGACGAGGCAGAGGAGATGGCCTAGTGGCAGGTGGTGGGCGACGCTTTGAGGCTCTACCACCACCACCACTAGGAGGCCCGCCCCGACCATAGGGAGCTGGCGGGCAGAGACAGGCACAGCTTCAGGCAGTGGAGGCCTACGACCACGGCGCGCTCAAGATGATTCGAGGTACGATCTATGTCTATTCCACCCTTGATACAGTTCTTATAGACACATGAGCGAGTCACTCTTTCATAGCCGCTGCCCTTGTTCAGAGCTCGGAGATTCCGATAGAGTCGTTGGATCGATACTTATGGCTAGAGACTCATACGGGAGAATACTCGACGATTACACACTGGTGCCAGTAGTGTGAGTATACTCTAGGAGGCGAGAGCTTCGGCTGAGATCTTCTTGTAATGGCATCGAGGCCTTACGGCATCATCTTGGGCATGTATTGGTTATCTACTATTCATGCGCAGATCGACTGTTTTAGGTGCATGGTGCGATGTGTATGCACCGACGGGAGCAGGTTCACCTTCACCGGCGAGAAGGGAGCCTTTGCAGAATAGGATGGACTTCCACAGAGAAGAGGACAACCCATCACTCATCAGTTGGCTAGCCTCATCCTAGGTGAAGTTGACGTGCGAAGTCCTAGTTTTCCTGTAGTAGTGGATCTGTACGCGGACGTCTTTCCCGACGACATTCCAGGACTACCTCCTCGCAGAGAGGTAGACATTCATGTTTATTTGTACCCCGGGATAGCCCCGATATCGACCCTAGCATATCGGATGGCCCCTGCCGAGCTTCGAGAGCTACGGGTACAGTTGGAGGACTTACAGGGCAAGGGTTTCATCCGACCCAGTGTTTCACCCTGGGCTTCACCGATATTGTTCGCCAAGAAGGCGGATGGGAGCTTGCGACTTTGTGTCGATTATCGTCGCCTGAACCAGGTGACGGTGAGGAACAAGTATCCGCTATCGAGGATTGACAACCTCTTCGATCAGCTCAAGGGAGCACGGTGGTTCTCGAAGATAGACCTCAGGTCAGGCTACCATCAGCTCAGAGTTCAAGATGAGGACGTGCAGAAGACGACCTTCAGGTGTCGGTATGGCCACTATGAGTTCTTGGTTATGCCATTTGGCGTAACCAATTCTCCAGCGGTGTTCATGGGCCTCATGAACAGGATCTTTCAGCCATACCTCGATCGATTTGTCGTGGTCTTCATCGACGACATTTCGATTTACTCGACGACTGAGGAGGAGCACGCATACCACTTACGTGTTGTACTAGACACACTCCGAGAGCACCAGCTTTATGGCAAGCTCTGAAAGTGTAAGTTATGGATACATGAGGTCCACTTCTTAGGTCTCGTCATTTCTGAGGCGGGAGTTGCAGTGGATCCTGCGAAGATCGAGGCAGTGCTATCTTGGGAGCCACCCTGGAGCGTGACGGAGCTGCGGAGTTTCTTGGGATTAACTGGATACTATTGGAGGTTTGTTCCAGACTTCTCCAGAGTTGCGGCACCACTCTTAGCTTTGACAAAGAAGGGGAAACCCTTTGTGTGGTCACACCGATGTCAGCAGAGCTTCCAGGAGCTGAGACCGAGATTGAACAGCACACCTATCTTGAGGTTGACTGAGGAGGGAGTAGGGTACGTAGTCTACTATGATGGATCAGGGACCAGACTCGGATGTGTCCTCATGCAGGAGTGGTCAGTGATCGCCTATGGATCACGTTAGTTGAGGCCGCATGAGAAGAACTACGCTACCCATGACATGGAGTTAGCATCAATGGTCTTCTCTCTGAAGACAAGGCGACACTACCTGATGGGCGAGCGCTTTACAGTCTATTCTGAACATCAGAGTCTCAGGTACATCTTCTCTCAGAAGAACCTGAACCTGAGACAGCGGCGATGGATCGAGTTCCTCCAGGACTATGACTTTGAGATAGTCTATACTCCTGGGATGGGGAACGTGGTAGTCGATGCTCTCAGCAGGAGGATGGGCATCCAGCTACATGAGGAGGAGACAAAGAAGCTAGCCTCTTTGCGGATATCCTTCGTGGATAGGGATGGAGCAGCCTTCCTTCAATCTCTCACAGTCACTACTCCACTAATGCAGAAGGTCAGAGAGGCACAGCGTGGGGACACTGACTGTGAGACACGACGTGCACAGATATCCTCGGGACATGCACCTGATGGTTTCTCCTTTGGAGTAGAGCACGACGTCCTTTTCAGAGGATGTACCTTGGTACCAGTTTCTTTATGGGAGGAGGTGCTGAGAGAGTTTCACACTTCTCCTTTGGCGGTACATCCTGGAGTGGCGAAGATGTACCATGACCTCAGACGAAAGCACTGGTGGCCGAGCATGAAGAAGGTTGTGGCAGAGTTCGTTTCTCGATGCCTCACCTGCCAGCAGGTGAAGGCAGAGCATTAGGTACCAGCAGGCTTGGTATAGCCCTTGGAGGTCCCAGAGTGGAAGTGGGATGGGATATCTATGGACATCATGACTGGACTTCCACACACTTCCAGAGGTCACGACTCCATTTGGGTTATTGTTGACCGACTCACCAAGTCAACACACTTCTTACCCATCCGAGAGCGGGGCTCAGTGGAGATATTTGGGCGTCACTACGTTCAGAAGATTGTACGGCTTCACGGAGTGCCATCATCTATCGTCTCTGATCGAGAAGCTCACTTTACTTCCCGGCTTTGGAAGGGGTTGCAGGAGGCATTCGGGACGCGACTACATCTGAGCACCGCCTTTCACGCTCAGACGGATGGTCAGATGGAGAGGACCATTCAGACTCTCGATGACATTCTTCGCGCATGTGTCCTAGACTTTAGTCCCAGCTGGGAGGATCATCTACCCTTGGTGGAGTTCGCGTACAACAACAGTTACCACTCCACCATCGGGATGGCACCAAACAAGGCGTTTTACGGAAAACCTTGAAGATCACCTTTGTGCTTGACAGACCCCGGGGAGTCAGCACTTGTGGGACCAGAGATGGTCTGGGCCACAACAGAGAAGGTCCAGGTCATCCAGGAGTAGATGAGGACAGCTCAGTGCTGGCATAAGTCTTATGCTGACTGGAGGTGGAGGCCACTAGAGTTCGAGGATGGTGACCACGTCTTCTTGTGTGTCTCACCTCGACGTGGATTACGGAGATTTGGCAGAGGAGGAATGTTGTCTCCACGCTTCATCGAACCATTCCAGGTCCTCAGCAGGATTGGCGAGGTGGCTTATCGCCTGGCTCTACCACCTCAGTTGCACCGGGTGCACGACGTCTTCCACGTATCTCAGCTGAGGAGATACGTGCACGACCCGACGCATATCATAGACTATGGGGAGCTGTACGTTGATGATGGGGCGACTTTTGCGGATGTCCCAGTGGAGATCGACGATCGACAGGAGCGGGTCCTACTTGGACGACCGATTCTTCTAGTGCGCATCAGATGGCAGCACGGGAACCTCCAAGAGAGCACTTGGGAGCGGGAGGCTCAGATGCGTGATCAGTACCCACATTTGTTTCCCTAGTTTATGATGTATCTTTACGGGGACGTAAAGCCCTGAGGTGGGAGTAATGTGAAGACCTGTAAATTTCAAGGAAATTTTTTTCTTAATTTTCTTTGAATTTTACAAGAGCGCAGTTTCTGGCGGCACCTGATTCCGATGCCTGGTGTGCCCGGAATCATTTTCCGAAGTTTGGCTCGGGTACGTTCAGTGAACGGATGAGCGGGTTTTTCTAACTTTTCAATCGGTGCCCGGAATGGAATTATGAGGGCACCGGTGGAATCGCAGCACATGTTATTTCTTAGAAACGCCTCTTTTGGAGTTGTGTTTGCTCGGTTGTGGTTTTTAATTTTTGGGTTTAAAGTTATGAAATAAAATAAAGTTGTACGACAAACTTTATTTTATTTTACTTAAGCCACATGGAAGCCACATGAAGCCACTTAAAGCTTCTTAAGCTGAGTTGATGCGGTTAGGGTGATATCCAAAAATATCCAACCCTCTTGGTAGGATATTTGTGAGGTGGGGCCCGCACGAGCCCCAACGTTTCATTTCCGCTAAGTAACGCACCCGCGAAAACCCGTCATTATGAAAGTCAACTGACACGTTTTCTTAATTTATTAACGCACCAATTAATTGGGCGGTTTTATTCGTTGAATTAATTCTATGAATTAATTAAATCGTTTCTTAACCTGTTTTCAATTCGTTGGCGTAATAATAAAATAAGACCAACGCATGAATTCTGGAAAAATGTTCATTGAGAGGATTTGACAGAAACCAAGAGTTCTTCATCCTCCCTCACGAAGAACGCGAAGAACACCGAGCCCTCCGAAATCGACGACGCGGCGCCAAGTTCCGCGACGCCGGCGATTATTCTTCCGCGACGTTCTTCCGCGACAATCCAACCCCGCGACAACCTTCGATCGGCAGCGACAAGGTAGGGGGTTGCGCTCTTTTCATTAAATTTACTTTGTGGATTTAAACAAATATATGGATTTAATTATTATTAATTAAATCTGTTGTTTCTTGGTCCTCGGAGATCGTCGGCGCAACACCGGATACCGCAACGACGCGACGATCCCCTCATTCCGCGACGATCAATTCCACGAAGAACACGCGTGCGATGACTTGACCAAGGTAGGGGTTTTATTTGAAATGATTTTACCCCTTTTATTTTGTGGGTGTTTCCGTTCAAAACAAAGAACCCGGTTTCATAAAAACAATTTTAATTTATTTTAAATTGTTTTCATGTTATGTTTTCTGTGTTGAATTTTTTCTCTCGACTGTTATCATCTAACACAGAGGGTGCGGAGCAAACAAACATGGCCCGACAACCCTCTGCAGTTCTTCGTTGTTGTGCGGATTTGGCGGGTGATGAAAAAACGTGCCGCAAAGGCGATATGATGTTTCCGCAGTGAAGAACGGGACCCGGGAGGAGCCGCGGCACAGATGGGAATGAAAACGGACCCCCGGAGAAACTCCGGTGGCCCGCGGAAGCTTCCGCCGGCGCGCCACGCCGGCACGGCGGCGCCGGCGGCCGGACACCAGGCGGCGGCGGCGCCAAGCGCGCCGCTGGGAAAACCTCGCCGCGGCTTCAGCCGCCCCAGCGAGGCGGTTCCGCGGCCGGGCGGAACCGTGGTTCAAGGACGCGGCGGCCCGACCGCATCCGGGTGGTTCGGGGCGGCCCCATGCAGGACCGCGTTACTTTGACACCGCGGGTTCCTCCGCCCCGGCCGGCTCGGCCGAGCCGAGCCGGGCCAGTACATGCCAAACCAAGTCCGACCCGGACCCGGGTTGGGTTGACCCGGTTCGGGCCGACCCAGGGGGCTTGGGCCGGGTCGGTCCAGGCCCAGACCCCCCGTCTTCGGACCATTTTCGGTCTTTTGCCCGTAACATGAGCTACGGGACTCCGAACGACGCGCCGTCAGCGGCGATGCGATCCATGGATCGAGACGGTCGTTTAGGTATATCACACTCAAGGTTTCGGGATACTTTGAGTTCGGCCGGGTTGGTTCGTACACGAAACCAACCGGGCCCTCGGAGCGGAATTACTCATATCTTGAGCTCCGGACGTCAGATTGACTTGCCGTCGACTTTGGTGGATTTCTCTAAGTGAGACGGATCTTTTGGCATACTCCGCCCGTGATTTGGATGCAGGTGGAGTACGGTCGGGTTGGTTTTTCCTTAAAAACCAACCGGTCCCCTAGGAAGAAAAAACCAATAACTCTCAGATCGGGCGTCCGATTAACGCGTCGTATGCGCCATTGAGTTCCTGTTGATGATACTGAACTTTTGGATACATCAACTTTGGACTTTGTGTCAGTTGATGTATCAGCCTCTCGGCTCGTGGAGCGGACCCTCCTAAACGAGCTTGTTGTGTGCGCGAACCCTAGAGCTGGCTGTGACTGCTACTGTGACGACGACGACTATGCAGAGATCCTCAGTGGACTACGACGACTACAGCACTCAGCGATCCTTTGTGGGTCAGTGCTACTGATCCCGTGTGGGTCCGATCCTGTGTGGGTCCGATCCTGTGTGGGTCAGCGCTCAGCGGTTCTGTGTGAGCCAGCGCCCACAGGTCCTGTGTGGGCCCGATCCTGTGTGGGTCTTTGCGGGGGTTAGTTACCTATTGATCCTGTGTGGGTCCGATCCTGTGTGGGTCATTGCAGGGGTTAGTTACCTATCAATCCTTTGTGGGTCCGATGACTTAGATGGATCAGTGATCATCTTTATCATCATCCAAAGAAGTATACCTGTGTGAGCTGAATCCTGTGTTACTCTCCTTTGTGGATTGTGTTGAACTATCCTATGTGGATTTACTGTTTACCTTCCTTTGTGGATTGTGTTGAGCTATCCTATGTGGATTACTTTTTCTTTCCTGTGTGTACTGGGCTGTGCTTGGGCTCGAATGTTAGATCCGAATGGGAATTGATGAATTAGGTATATGTATGGGCATATACCTAAGAAGTGTCGATTATTACTTCTTGATTGTATCTTTCCTTTGTGATTTATCCTTTTTGGATTTCGGGAGACCTTCGGGGGTCTCAGGGTCCCTACTGAGTAGCTTATACTCACCACTTCACGGGCTATGCCCGCACTTCGTTGTGTTGGATGTAGACGACGGATAGTGCTGACCGTGGTGGAGGCTTGCAGAGCAGGACGGTACCTAGAGGTGGACCACTGGGCGGGACATACTCGGAGCGGACGGCTGGACCGAGGAGCTGTGGAGGCTATCTGTGCTCACCCTTCGAGTGGGACTTCCAGAGGACGGCTCGACGCTTCGGCTTTTCTTTTCAGTTTTTGTTTTCCACTTTCAGTTGTACTTTACAGTTGAGATTGTATTTCCGGCCCCTTTTACTTTCAGCACAGCTTGTTACAGTTTTTACTTAGTGTTTACTTTTCCTCTTTCTTACTCTGTGTGCTTGTTTACTTTTCAAAGGAAATTCCTTCCCTTTTTCCAGGATTTACGCCTTGGTTCTAGTCGCTATCCCCTGGCCTATGGAAGGTGGGTTTGGGGTAGTCACGGCACGGGCCCTGAGGACGGGTCGTGACAATAACTATTGACCTTGTTTGAAACACAGAATCCATATTACGTTAGCCTGGAATGGGGGTAGACAAGTGAGGGTTGACTGTTGACCATGTTCGAAACACAGGACCTGACTCGAAGTGTTTCCCAAAGTCTTTAGGGGGCATTGTCCTGGGAATGCTGGTGAGCTGAGGAGGTATGGGACCAGGGCCATAGGGGGTCCCTTCAGACATGTAAGGGAATGAAGATCCAAATGAAGAACGTGCAAATCATGAGGTGGAGTGATGGAATGTTTGAATGGATTCCAGCGCTCTTGAAATTATGCAACTGTAAACATGGCATGAGGCAACTTATTCTTGGAGGATAAGGCATCTCTTGCATGGAGCAAGAGGCATCCAATTATTGAATGATAGGGAATCCTAGAGTTTATATTCATGAGAGAGGATTGTTTCCATATAGTTTAACGTCATATTGATAGGACGAGGGCTATAGAGTTTAATGTCATGTGGTCAGGATGACTAGGTAGGAGAGACCTAGCAATGGTTGGTGTGGCACTTACGCAAGGGTAACCCTTTCTGGATGAACCTAGAAAAAGGAGGTAGGAAATGGGATTATATGAGTGTCCTGAGCAGTAGCTCGACTCATGGAATTTATAGGAAGGATATTGGGGAGGCATAAGGGTGCAATGTAAAATACTATTTACCCAGCCCGAAAAGTTCGTGATGCGACTCTCCATTTTTCATGGGGGTTTGTGCATGGGACGGTCCGTGTAGGAGCTGGTCGTGTAGGGTGTCCGCGGATGACCGAGCCACATAAGGGCTGGCCACATAGGAGATGGCCACGGAGGATCTAGCCGCATAGAAGATAGCCGCAGAGGAGTTTTTCCACGAAGGGTGTCCATGGATGAGATGTCCGGGGAGGAGCGAGCCGTGTAGGAGATGGCCATAGAGGAGGCTATCTGTGAAGGGTTTCGCAGATGAGATGGCCACGGAGGAGCGAGCCGTGTAAGAGATGGCCGTGGAGGAGGCTGTCCGCGAAGGGCGTTCACGGATGAGATGGTCGCGGAGGAGGCAGACCACATAGAATCTGGCTGCCTTGGATGTCCGCGAAGGAAATGGCCGCTAAGGGCTGGTCGTGGAGGAGCTGGCCACATGTGGTTTGCGAACTGGTTTCTCCTTTATGCGGATGGTCTCGGGACATTACCGCTGGGAGATATTTCTCTAGAATCTCCCCACGGGTTTTTACCTGTCCTTCCTCTGCATTTTTGGTGCCCCTCAGTGACCATTTATATAGTCACTTAGAAGATATATCGATGGGAACATGGAACTTTTTTTGCGGAATCCCGTGAAGGAATCCCCACTCGCGAATGACTCGGTCAACCAGGGATTTTTCGAAATGAGATTTGTGGAATTTCTCTGCGGCTGTGCACCACTCCACCTCTGTTCTACGAACTATGAGATTCACAGCTGCATATGACTTCCACCTCCATTTCGTGAATGACGGCGCGCACGACATGGGCCGGTTGGTGTGGTTCATAGCGGTGGATCGGTCTGGCATTCGTCCTGCTTCGTGACAGCGTTAGGGTTCCCGCCTATGTTTCACGGACAACACTGGTCTGCGGAATTGCAGTTTGCCGAACCGGCCACGTACTATTGCTGGGAGCTGGTACGCGGACCAGTTCGATCCTTTCCCAAGTCTTGGGGTAATTGGATTTCCCCCTTGTAGAATTTTCAAGACCCTACATATATATTTTGGAAATATTTCACCAAGATGCAACGTACATAAAAGAGAATGTAGTTCCCATTATAGAAAAATGAATAAGGATATTGAGAAGGAGAATTGGAACATACATAGAAGACATATAATGGGATATTTGGAAGGATAAGTGGATGTTATTATAATAGAGTATGTTGGATAAGGATGTGATGTTTTGTAGAAAAAATAAATATAATAAGGAAAGGGTATTCTATAAGAATAATGATAAGGAGAGTAAAGGTTCATCTTCTAATGAAATGAGGAGAAAATGCAAATACATTATGAATATAGTGTATAAATAGTTAATGATTTACAATAAAAAATGTTAGTTTCTTGAATTAATTATTATAATTTATCATTAATTAAAGATTTTATTTTACCATATCTGATAATGTAGGATTAATTGGTTAGGGAATCTCGTTTTTTACTTTTCACTTTTTTATATCATCTAATAATCTACAATAAAGATGGATTTTAATTATATTGAAAAATATTCAAAACACCTCATTATCATATAATAAGAGACACACCCCTTATACATCACCATTATCTGATACCGAAACTCATATAGTGCCTTATATCTATTATATAAATAAAGGGAAACATTATTATAGATTCCTAATTAGTTTTTAACCATTTTTTAACATTTCAAATAAGATTCACTATTTATTATATTCAAAGATATAATTGGAAAATGTAAAACCTGAGGCCAAATGTTATTCAACAATTTTTTAATAAATATTTCAAATTGAATTCAATATTTTCATTTCTAATTCAATCTTCTAGAATGTTTATTTCCAACTCCAGATATCATTCAACCATTTGTAGTTAAATATTTCACATCAGGTATAAGTTTTTTATTTCAAATGAAAAATCTAATGGATCCCTTATCTACGAGATCAATTCATGGTAATCCTTGGGGACCTTTTTTAAAAAGTTATGTATTCACTATGATCATTTACCTGGAAATGATTCTGAATTCACGTTAGTTTAGAGGATGGGAGGTCGAGTTCATCACATTTTTTTGGGTGGAATTTTGTCATAATTTAGTACCCTCTTATGAATTGAAGATATGTAAGAGAGACTATCAAAAATCCTAGTGTAGGATTGGTGGCCCACCATACCATTTTTTTCTCAAGGATTTATAATTTCTCTAAACATATATTTGTATATGATGTTTGTAGAGATTCAAAAAATGTCAAAGGAACAACTCGTTTGTTTTTCAATATGATTCATTTTTTCTCTTGGTAGACATACACTACACTATATGAAAAGTAGTAGGAGAATATTGTGCTTTTTTGGAGCCTAATGTTTTGAAAAAATGTCATGAAGGATAGGACACACAGTTACTGCAATGTTAGTACTCACTATGATGATAAACTATGCGGGGAACCATTTGAGTAGTAGGGGATGCCTGGTTTGTCTGCAACTATGCAACCCAAGAAGCATATCTAGGTCAAAACTCTAGAAATATTTATAGTTGAATTTTGAATTGGTTTTTCATAGTTACTTAAACTGTGTGACTTAACCATATGGGGTCCCTATTTAGATGATTTAGGGGGCATTGGTTTATCTGGGTTTGGCTAAACCACAATGCCAAAACTGTGTTGCTACTATTTTGTAGGTAAATATACAAAAAATCCCTAAATAATGTTATAAATTAATGTCCTTATATCTCCCTTTATTTTCTTATATGAAGAAGATCCTCCTCTCTCATTGATCTAACCCTCCATCAAAACAAGATAATATGAAAACACTTACATATGTTAAAAAAACTATTGTTGGTCATGTTGGATCCACATCGATATGCTCTCAAATCCAATTGATTCCTTTAATGGTTTATCTTTGTAACTATTATACTATTTTTCCAAAAAAATCATTTTCCCTATTTCAGGTTTTTGGAAAATTATTTATTTTTTCCAATCTTTTGATAATCTAAAACTTATTTTGGATGATTTGACAATTATAGCCTTAACGTTGGTGGTCTATATTTTGTTCCCAAAAGTTTAGTGTTTACATAGATCTACCTTTGTACTGCATGCCAGCATATATCATGAGTTTCCTATAGATGTTCTATTTACTTATAAATAATTATTTTCATGTTAACATACTCTCTATGATCATTGTTAAATATTTTTTGGATTAAAAGCTCAATGATATCCACACCTTGGGTGTGCTATCTTGAAATGATCCTTTATATTTAATTGATTAAACAATTAAAACTTTTTCTAATTATTATGATTGGATTATTAGTGGAATTTTCCACTCTTTTTCATCATTTATAAGTTTATGAAGAAACTCCTATGTTCATGGATCATATAAATTGGAATTCCCATGCCTTAGTTAATGAAATGGATTGTTTATATTTAATGGATTAGTTCTTGTTGGTTTTCATTGACTAAATAACTAAATGTATTAAAAGTAATGAAAAAATGTGTAACACCCAGAACCTGGTTATCCTGAGTCAATTATTTATTACATAACATTGGTATGATACATGGAATCATGTCCTGAATGACCGATCAGTTTAGTATTCTTGGAAATAGGATACATACTTTAGATCAACATTAAAACTTGAAAATAAATACAACACTAAATTATTATATTAGAAACATACAAGCATCCTAGATTATACCTAAAAGTCACTCATAACTAACTTCTTCATTTCCTGGAATAATGAATGATATGAAAGGGGTGAGCAGAAACATTTAGTAAGGGTATGAAAAACAGTGGAAGATAACATAAACATTAGGCATGGTGAATAATTAAAAACACATGCGTTTAAAAATAATGAATATGAACACTTTATGGACAGAATATGAGATGAGTAAATAATTCCATAATAAAAAATATTCATGGGTATTATACATGTCAAATTACCACTGGAACCATCATTATTATTTTCATAATGAGGTAATGTATAATGTCGGACATTTTGAAACAACTTGTCAAGGTCTTGGCCCAGACGTCTAAAAATGATTTATGCCGTGGAAAAAACCATATATCAAATTTTGAAAGGACCTAGACAATTGCACGTACAATTGTCTAATGAGACCTACCGGTGCACTGAGGAGCTATAGCGCACACCACCTGTCACATACTAAGTCCAATACATTCCAAATATGAAAAGGTTGAAACATAACATAAAAATTCGTATTAAAACTACCATACAAAATGACAATAAATTAACCATAAACCATGAATGGTATAAAAATAACACATCCAAAGTCAAACATATCACAAAACTTTCAATATAATATGGAATATTTGTATCATAATAAATCAACTTCACACAAGTTTAAAATCCATCAATGGATGTTGACATACATGAAATGAAAAATATTTGAAAGAAATACCACTTTCTATTTTGAAACCATTTAAGAGTCACATAATTATAAAAGAAAACATTTATTTTGAAAATATTCTTTTAATGTATTAAGGTAATCTTCGATGATGTTATACCAGAAGAAAATAGCCGCACCCGCCGTATAAGTTAAAAAAACATTCTTACCTTAATTATGTCGAAAAGGTCATAAAGTACCTTGTTTGGAAAACCACAGAAAGATTAATTTCAAAACATATAAATTCAAATAATGGTATAAATGAAAATAACCCATAGTGTAGTAATTAGTAAAAATGTTTTGAAATACATTTTTAAGAAAACATGGATGTTGATGATAATGATTCCCTAGTAGATTCCTACGAAAAAACAACCTCGGATAATAAAGAGATTGTGAGATTAACCCTTAACTTGTATGTTTATTTGGTCGAGGGTATGTTAACCTCTTGTATAATAGTTAAATAATTGTTATTAAATTATACAAGAATTGTATACATAAATATGATATCATATATGATCCTCTAATATTTCATTGTTAATAATATTTCAGTAGTATCAACGTTTCGGGTGTAAACTGATTCATTTTCCTTTATATGATTGGTTACGTAAGCCATGTTTTTTATGGATAGTATTTATTTGATATATATATAGAATGATATTATTCTCATAAACATTATTTTTATTCGTCAAATGAATATTATTCTTGAATGGTTACAATGGGGAAATGAATCATATCGCATTCGTGGAGACGGTAATCTGTACCTATGCACGAGTGACAATATCATTATATTGATGGAGAAATCGTATGTAATTGGATGATATATCATATATATATTATAAATAACATGTTATATTTATAATATAAATTATTTATATTAATTATTATACCCATCCAAATAATGAAGGGCTTGAATAACAAACTATACCACGACATGAAGATGGTAAGTCGTATGTACGCACATATGGTGACTTTTCATTTATAGGATGAATAGAATAATGAAGATGAATGTAACATATTTATAAAAACATCAAATTATGTATAATTTACTTGATTTATTATTTTGGTATGGAGAAAACAAAGAAAGAGGAAGTGAAAAAGAAAAGAACTTGAAAGATGGGATGAAATATTTACCTCTTCTTCGGGTTCTTCCTTTTGATTTGATCAAAATGGATCCTTAGGATGACATTATTACCAAAGTAAGGACTATATATTGAAGGGAGGAATCGTTGGGAGATATTTTTGTAGATTTTGGCCAATCCAAATGGCTTTGGAAGTGTGATTTTGAGAGAAGGGGATGTGCCCTTTTATAAGAGAGGTGAGGGTCACTTTAGGAAAATCATGAAATGTTATATTATAAATATATCAATTTCGTTTTCTAATGCCACAAAAATGATTTATTTAGACGATAAGGTGGTTATGAATCTAAAACCTCTCTATAAATAGGTTTTATACAGGTTTAGGTAACCATATTAAAATTATATATTAGATTTAACTCTTAGTTAAATAGTTTGACATTTACCATGTCACATTGTATTTTTATATTATATGATTAATAAACATAATATAAACTATCAAGAGAACCCAAAGTGGTTAATTATTAATATATATAACATTATATATGTCTTTTAATGAAACTTATTTTTTTATGAATATTATATCAA
Organism: Viscum album; assembly: GCA_963277665.1. NCBI lineage: Eukaryota > Viridiplantae > Streptophyta > Magnoliopsida > Santalales > Viscaceae > Viscum > Viscum album. Next base: position 1,806,583,527 of record OY728126.1, on the reverse strand, counting down.
TTAATAATATAGTATTTGTTTTGAAAACTCAATTGTGTAAAGTTTGACAATATTTAGTATTTGATTTTTTTGAAAGCCATTAATACTTTATCACTTCGAATAAAATTTATTTAAGCAACCCTAAAATGTTTTCTTAACCTATAAAATAATTGGAATTCATCAAAATTCTCAATTTACACTTATTTGGATATTTATAATATCAATTATTTTAGTATTTTATTAAAAATATTATTATTGCATCCTCAGTGTGTCATAAATAAATTAAATTATTTAATGTCTAAAAATTATAAATAAAATACCATTATGTAGGAACTCATTTTATATTTCTAATGAATATTTATAGTCTAATATATATTGTCTATAACCCTATATTAAAAATTGTTTAGTTATTAAACATTGAATTTAACTCTTTCAACTCTTCTTTAAATAAACTAATAATAAATGTCCTAATCTAATCCATGTGGATCAAAGGGGGTCATATTTTATTCCTAAGGTTGATTTTGGACTAATTATACTTATCTAATAGAATTATTACATGTGTTAGGGTAATTATGATATCATTTTTACTCTTAATTTCCCTATTTACTTTTAACCGTGGTAAATAAAAGTCAAAAGTTACTATTCACCAAAAATAATTTTTATCTTATTGAACCACATTTTACTTAATGATATTAACCGTGTCTCTCATATTTCTGAAATTCAACTCACAGAAGTGGTAAAATATAGTCTTATTCAAATTTTCAACTGCTCAAAAGAGGTGGTTAAAGTAGGTAAAAAGTTTAATAATGTTTTTATATATTTAAACTTATTATAAAATTACTCCAATGAATTTAATTGAACTTATATAGGTATTATGTATCAATTTTAACCTAAATTAAATTTAAATAAACTAAATAATTATTTATATAAAAATTCAGTGTTAACAAATAACACAGCGTTTTTCACTATTCATCAAAAAATGAATGTTTTTAGAAAAATACAAAAAATTCACCCTAAGTTAATTTTGATATTATGAATTCAAAAATGAAGTCAATTTTGAAAAATAAAATTTATAAAATTTCAAAAAGATGGTATTACTATCCCTAACATCTAGTTTGATTGGTCATGGTATGTTAGAATCTCAAAGTTGCTTACAATGCAAGCTTTTACATTATTCAAAGGGAATCGTACCATGGATGCTTGGGGTGTTACATTTTTACCTCCTTCAAATAATTTCATCCTCGAAATTTCTAGAATACTACCACACAAAATGATTTGGGTGGTTCTTCATCATAAGTTCCTATGGTTCCCATGTTTCATCTTCCATCTTATCGTTTCTCCATAGATCTTTTACAAAACGAGTCATCCAGTTTCTCAGCACTTATTCCCTAGTATCATGAATTTTGATTGGTTCATCACAATAAGACAGATCAAGTTCCAATTCAATCTCTTCATAGGTGAGTACATTTGTTGGGTCGGGCATGTAATTTCTCAACAGTGATATATGGAACACATCATGAACATTGGAGAGACTTAGAGGCATTGTCGAACGATAAGATACAACACCAATTAGTTCTAGAATTTTGAAAGTTTCTATATACCTGGGACTCAATTTACCCTTCATAAAAAACGTATAACACCCTTCCTTGGAGATACCTTTAACAAAACAAGGTATCCTATTGAAATTCCAAATCTTTTTTTCGGTTATCAGCATAGCTCTTTTTCCTACATTGGGCTACTTTCATGTGGGTTTGGATAATCTTCACTTTCACCAATGTTTCCTCAACAAGTTCTTATCCTATGAGTTTTCTTTCACAAACATCATCCCAAAAAGTTGGTGTGCGACATCTCTTTCTATATAACGCTTCATATAGTCCCATATGAATACTTGAGTAGAAGCTATTGTTATTGAAAAAATCTACCAGCGGTAAATATTGATCTCACAAGCCTTGAAAGTATTCTGAGAAAGATCTCACCATGTCTTCTACGGTTTTAATAGTACGTTCTTATTGTCTATCTGTTTGAGGGTGGTAGGCAGTGCTCAAACGAAGTTCATTATCCAGGGCTTTCTGGTGACTTTTCTTGAACCTTGATGTAAAATGAGGATCATGATCAGAAACAATTGATAGGGGAACTCCATGAAGTCTTACAACATTAGTGATATATAGTCTTGCTAAATGTATGAGTGGTAAATCTTCTCTTATAGAAAGTAAATGTGCTGACTAGGTAAGACGATTAACAATGACCCATATTGCATCAATCCTTCTAGGAGTATTTGGTAGCCCCATTAAAAAGTCCATCATAATATCATCCCATTTCCACTCAGGTATGGGATGCTATTGCATGACTATTCCAGGATGTTTCCTTCCCGCATTCACTTGTTAACAAACCATATATCTAGACACAAAACTAGCAATCTCCTTCTTCATGTTATCCCACCAAAACATTTCCTTCAAATTTCTATACATCTTGGTGCTTCCAATGAGTATAGGGAAACTAGATCTATGAGAATCATCCAACAATTTCCTTTTTAGATCTCTTATATTAGGAACACAATGTATCTTATCAAATTTCAAAATTACATATTTATATACGAAGTCACAAAATCTCCCATCATTTATAGCTTAAATCTTCTTTTGAAACTCTTCATCATCAGTCTGATAACACTTTATCATTTCTAGTAAAGATGGTTTTGCAACTATTTGAAAAAGTATTGTTGTTTAACCTTTCATGGTTATTCCCATATTCATATTTACTAGATCAAATAAAATAGGATCTCATTCAACTCTCATCTTGTTCAAAACTCCATGGTCCTTTCTACTCAATGAATCTGCCTCCTTATTTGCCTTCCCCTGGTGGTATTTTATAGAGAAATCATAATCCATGAGTAGTTCAAGCCATCGTATTTTCCTCATGTTGAGTTCTTTATGTGGGAAAATATACATCAAACTCTTATGATCGGTATATATCTTAAATTTTTCACTATAGAGAAACGGTATCTATATTTTCAGAGCTAATATTACAGCTGCTAACTCAAGATCATGATTATGATAGTTTTTCTCATGAATGTTTAGCTTTCGTGATGCATAGGCAATAACTCTATCATTCTATATAAGGACACAACCAAGACCTTTCTTTGAAGAATCACTATAAATAACATACCCATCATTCCTCGATGGTAGAGTCAAGATATAAGCATTAACTGTTAATATTTTCAGTTCTTTAAAAAATTCTTCACAATCTTTCGTCAAAAAAATTTAACCTCTTTACATGTGAGCTTGTTTAATGGGTTATCTTACTGGGAAATATTTTAGGTGAAACATCGATAATAACCATATAAACCAAAAAAATTGTGTGCCTCATTTATACTCGTTGGTGCTGGCTAATCATGGATTGCCTTCATATTTGAAGGATCATTAGAGATTCAATCCATATAGACAATATTTCCAAGAAAATAATTCTCCTAATGCCTGTATTCACTCTTTCTAAAAATCCCATATAATTCATTTCTTCTAAGAGTATTTAGAGTAATGCACAAATTATTTTCATGATCTTCATAGATTTTGGAGTATACCAAGATATCATCAATAAATACCACTACAAAGTCATCAAGATATTATATGAAAACTTTATTCATTCGATCCATGAAGAAAGAGGGTTCATTATTCAATCCAAAAGGCATTATTATAAAATCGTAATGCACGTACCTGGTTTGAAATATTGTTTTCGGAATGTCTTCCTTCTTCATTGACAACTGATGATATCCATATCGAAGGTCAATCTTTGAAAAATATTGAGCTCCATGAATTTGGTTGAATAAATCATCAATGAGAGGTAGGAGATACTTGTTCTTTATTATTATAGCATTTATCTCTCTATAGTCAATGCACAACCTGATAGATTTTCCTTCCTTCATAACAAAATGGATAGGGGCTCCCCATGGAGAAACAGTAGGGAAAATAAATCCCTTATTACTGAATTCCTCTAGTTGTTTATATAGTTCCACTAATTCCATAGTGGCCATTCTATAAGGGGTCTTTGATATGGGCCTTGAACTAGGAATTAAACCAATAGAAAACTCAATTTCTCATTCTGGATGATGTCCAGGTAAAACCTCTGGGAACACATCAACATATTCTTGCACAATAGGTACGTCCTCTATTTGAAAATTCATTTCCTCACCCATAATTATTTCATTCTCATCCTCCCTAATAATTGAATTTAGTAGAACTACTGGGTGTGGATCAAGATAAGAATCAGATGGTGATGTTTCTTCTCTAATGATAAGGTGCTCCCTATCATCATCGTGAATTGTAACCTCTTTCTTCTTACAATAAATTTTTACATCATGGTCTAAAATCCAATTCATACTAAGGATTATATCAAATTCAATCATTGGTATGATGATTAGATCCGTAGATAAACATTATTTATATGCCCTAATAGGGACAGATTCACAAAACATTGTTGCAATGATACCATCCTTATGTGTTTTGACTGACAACTCCCTTGATAAATCAAATTTGAAATATCTAATTTTCTTAGCAAACTGGGAAGATATGAAACAATGTGATGATCTATAATCAAATAAATCATTGGATAAACATGAGGAAACCTTTAAATTACCTACCACCAAGTCATTCAGAGCTTCAAACTCAGCAGTAGTGATCGCATAAGCTTGTCCTTGACCCCATTGCCTTTTCTGAGATAAGGTTCCATGAATCGTATGACATTGATTTTTATAATGTCACATCTCCATGAAATTGTAGCATTGATAATTGGTAGCTTACACATAGATAATTATTTATTTATTTATTTTTCATTTCATAAAATAATTAGGGGTTCAGTTTATATTAATGTTTCTACATTTTTATGTTCAATATAATACATTAAATTAGCTAACTTGTTTTGTGCTAACCATTTAGAGCCGATGTGCATGAACAAGAGTTTTGATGGAATGGTTTCCAATTCTTGGTGCATGTTTAGTGAAACCATGAGGGACAACTTATAAGATTCTATATATGTATCTTCAGGGGTTAATTGTTTGCATATATTTTAATAAATACTATATCCAAACCTTGCATGTTTTATTGTGCTAAAAAATAAGATGAAATAATAAAATTGATGATGATAATAATAAAACATAATATTCAAAAACTCCCCAATCCCCCCTATTTCTTGATGCATCCCACCCCCTTTACCTATCTCATGTGCTCACTATTCCCCTCACCCCATATCATGAAATAAAATTTCATTAATTATTATTTCCATGAATCATTTTTTGATCATCCCAAGTTATTATTTCATCCCCACCAACTTTTTTCTCTTCATATTTCATCCCCACCATTTCTTCACCTCTCACTAAGTCACATATGTGCCCAATGATTGGTTATTGGGTAGTCTGATTTTTTACATTTTTCATGTTTCTTATGATCTAATAGAATGTTTCCTACTTCTGATAATATTATCTTCTTGTTCTTGAGTTATTTTCCATCTTCTATACTTTTTCCATATAGAATTTCCCATATCCCCACTTTTTATTTTTTGACCATTTTAATACATAACTTTTACATTAATAATTATAAAATAAAATTAATTATTTATGGATGATAATAAAATTTCTAAAAGTGAAATAATGTTTCAAAATAGATATTATATTTATTCCCCCTTTTACTACCAATTAATTTGAATAATATGTTCTTCCTTTTCATGAGAAATTAATTTTTTCAGTTTCTAATGTGAAATATGGATTTTATTATCTCCTCATATGTTAATATTATTTTTATGATTTATTAAAATGATTTAATTTACTTTTTATAATTTTCTAAAGTTTTATACATTTATTAATCTTATTCAAAAAAATTTAAACCTGATACATTTGAAATATAAATAAATACCTATAAATATAAATATAGAAACATTATTTAATATAGTCACACTATGAGGTTTGAATATTTTAATCAAGACGAGTGGCGTCTATATTTATAAATTCAAATTCATGTAATGGTGTTTTAAGAGCCCAAATTATATATCTTGAATTAGTATTTAAAAAAAAGGATTTTCTCTAAATTGTATTTTGAAAAATAAACAGTACATTCCATTTAAAAAGTTACAGTTGGAATATTTTATTGCTTACCAGGTTTTATAAAATTATATTTTATTTGGTATATATATATTATGTTTAAAGTGATGATTATATTTATGTCTCTTGGGTTGTTTGTATATAATATATTTGTTTTTAGAAATGTAATTTTTTAAACAGGCATGTGGTATTTCATGAATAGAAGTAGTAGAAATGGGTTGTTGAATGTCCCCTTTGAATATGTTTTCTATTGGAAATGGGACTAGAACATGGTAAGAATAGGTTATTAGGTGGGATTAAAATGAAAAGTACACTAGTAATTGGTACACCCTACTTGTCTAGGATTATTCTATGACAATAAATTAACTAATATGATGTTATATGGTCAGTTACCATTGGTAATTTGGCTTCAACCTCCCCAATATCACATAAAAATGGATATTTATATGTGTTTTGATCATAATAAATATGTAGAATATTTGATGAAAATCCAAAAAAATTATTCAATAGGGTTCTCGATGGTTCTAAAAATGGTTTATCGACTTTTGAACATATATTTGTTTATTGAAATTAACAAAATCATGTTGTATTTAAAATCTATTTTATAAATCCTATAAGAGTTTTTCATTTCTAATTATATTTAATTAGTTGTTTAAATTTATTTTAAAATAAATTTAATAAATGTTTGTAACATGTTATTTATTTTAAATGAAATTAAAAATGATAAATCTATCTCTATTAAAATTTCAAAAAGTCGTGATAATGGATCATTAAATTAAGTGTTTTCATGTGGAATGTTAAGTGGTGAACTACTCGGTGATTTTATTCTAACACCTATACATATTAGTTAAATTTATCTCTCTAAGTGATTGTTGTTTTGATTTTGATAGAGATTTACCCCATGCCCCAAATGACCTATTTTTCATGTATTCCAGTTATTTAAAGTTCAGTTTCCTTAATCACATTGTCCATGTATTCTTTTTCTACCACCCTAAATTGATGGTGGATGGATATGTCTAATGGTCATAAGTAAATAATATATGATATGATAGATAGATATATAATTATGGTTATATAATAATGTATAATACAAATATATTTATTATATAGGAGGTTCAAACATGTAAAAAGAAATTTTATTCTTAATGTAATGCATTTATAATATCTCTTTTATTTCTTAAAGACATAAAAATTCACCACTTGTTTATATTATGTGGTTTACATCAATCAGATGAATATATATTATTATTCCTCTAAAAATAATGGGGAATATATTTCCTTTTTTCGATCTATCATTCATGGGGATTATGTTTCAAATGATAACCAAATTGGTATTGTATTTTTGATACAATGTCATCATTTATCCGGATTGCATATGATTAAGTGTCTTATGTTTAAATATTATGTTATACCTCTCAAAAAATCTTTAATTTTATTCAACTATAGTTATTTCATCATAATGCATATTTTCCCTTCATTTTCCTCTACTTTTGAACCCAATATTTCAAAATGCAATTAAGAAAAGAACCCCATTATTTCCGTCTTCATTCGAAAAACCATAATCTTAAAAAATGATATTTTTCCCAAAATGTTTTTAAAAATGTTTTTAGAATTTTTCAAATGATTTAATAAAGATATTTTTATTTTTTTTGGATTTTCTAAAATATTTTTTCAAATGAATATTCATATCATTCTCTATAAAATGAATATATGGTATTTTACCAAAAATGTGAATGGAATAATTATTTTAATTTTTACGAAATGAACATAATTTTCCATCATCATGAAAATTATTTTCAATGAATATTCCTTTAGAGGTTTTCAAGTATATTTTAAATGAAAAGTCTTTACAAATTTTTTTACAAATTATTAGTTTTAAAAAAATGATTTAAATGAATATTTTTCTCAATAAATGTTCCAATTGATCTTTTAAAAACATTCTCTATATAAGATGACATCCTTTGATGAAAATTAGTCTTTGATGTAGATAATAACCAAGGATACCATTCCAATTCTTTCCCTTAGTGGATTATTATGACATGTTGTTTAGGTCCCACCTCTTTTTCCATGGGTTATGTTGTGATGAAATAATGGAATGATTGTGAACCCTATATTATTTCTATAGGTTATGATATGATAACCTATTTATGAAACACAGTTAATTTATTGTTTTATGATATGATTAATGTTTTATGGTCTTATGAAACAGAAATGTATGATTTTCACTATGTGATGGGTGGTACCTATATCTCCCTATAATAAATATGGTAATGCTGGGTTAATCAGGAGAGAATATGTTATACATGAACCTAATTACATTTCCTAAATGTTATGAATGAACCTAATTACATGCTAACAATGTTATGAATCATCCATATTATAAGTAAATAGTTTTATGAGTGGGATTATCTTTCATTTTCATTGTATTATTTGTAAACCTCATTTCATTTCCATAATTTTAAGTAAGGGATTGATTCCATGTACTTTACATCATGAGTGAAAATTTCATAATGTTATAAGATTATGTTATTGCAAAAAAATTATTTATTATCCCAATTTTTCATATCATGTAATGTATTGGTTGATTCAATTATGATTTCTGTATTATGAACATATGATCATTATTTCAGGAATAAATATTATGATATTTTCTATGCAAGGTATGGTATTCATATATTATCCTCATTTTCTCAAACCCTTATGTTCATGTTATGGTTAAATATCTCCCTTATTGGCCCTTATAAAGAATTTGATCTCACCCTTTCTTATGATTCCTTTCCCCTTGTTATAAATAACGGTTTTAAGTTGGGAATTTTTGTAAATCTTACTAAATAGGGAGATCCTTATGTGATATATTTAAGATATTTCACCATTTATAATTTTGTGTACCTAGTATCCAAATACATTAAAATATTATAGTCCTCGTGAATGCTTTTGTTTTATGTATTGAATATTCATATAAAAAAGATGTCATGTATATATATGATAATTATGGGTCTCTGTATATTTTCTATCTCTACAAAAAATACAACTAAATCAAAAAAAAATTATAAATCCCATTTTATATTACATACCATCTTATGACAGTATATTTTTGAAAAAAAATATTATGATCTCTCTTAAAAAATCTAATTACGTTATAGGAGTGAAGATAAATAATCATGATAGATGTTTAACACAAATTATTGGAGAAAAAAACAATATTAGTATAAACCTATTATGGGGTTAAAGAATATATTTAATATGGTTCTTGACAGGAGTCTAGAAATAATATCATCAGTACAGACTATCTCATATATACAATAATTTAGTTTCACTTTTATTTGATAATTATAATTATGATCAGTAAATTTATTTAATGATGGGGAATTTAATGACGCCAAATTTTAGACCACTTAAGAATAAACTTATATTCAAAAAAATGCATTGAAAACTACATAAAATTTAAAATAACAAAAATATATTATATGAAAAACATTAGTATTATTATAATAAACAATAGTATTGTACGTCAAGAAAATATATTACCTTTGGAAGATAAATAATTAATATGAGTTAATATTGAAAATTTGTTATTTTAAATAAATACATTATCATTATACTGTATATTTCCTTTTAAAAACTACTATTGCAAATTAAAAAAAACCTAATATTTTTATATATATTTTTAATTGATCACTTAAAAATATTATTAGTATTAAATTTTTGGTTTCTTCTGAAAATATTTATTTTACTAAAAAATTATGGTTTTTTGGGAAATTATAATTTTCATAATGTTTATAATTTTGTAAGAGTTTCATAGAAGATTAAATAATCATTAGAATAAAATAAAACATTTAGTAATGTAATATCATTGTGAATTTTAAATCATTCATTAAACTCATAAATCATATAAGAAAAATTTTAGAACTAATTTAAAATGTTACATTAATAAAAAGAGTATTCATTATTTTCTTTTAGTTATTTATCATGGTGGTGAAATTTTTTTGGTTAGGTTTTAAAGGAAAATAATAGTTTTTTTATATAATAAAGTAATTTTTTCATTAGTAAAATTATTTATGATAATCTAATCTTGTATAAAAATTTCTAAACCTAACAACACAATTTTTAAAAAAACACTTTTTTACATGTTATGTGTGTCCATTTCTAAATTAAAATTTCAGACATGAAAAATTATTATTTGTTAAAATTACAATTATAATTAAATTATAATTTTCTTTTTCTATGGATGTTCCTATTTATTATTTTTCATTATTATTAATAACCAAAGATAGAAAATCATTATTAAGGAATATGTTATTTTGTGTAATAGTTTAGAAGTTAATGATAACTGAAAAACACTAGGATGTCTCAATAATGTTTATATGAGAATAATTATACCCCAACTATACCTAAACTCAAATAATTTCCTTATTATTCAATTTTACCATATAATTATAGTATTACATTATTGAAAATGAAATGATTACTTTCAAAACATAAATTATCCTTACATATAAAAACATAACACTTATAACACATAAATACTCACATCTTATTTGAAATTATTATAAAAATTTTACCTTTCTACTACTCTTGGAAGCATATCCAATTTTTATAAGATTATAGTCACAAATAGTTTTCTTCATGAATTTATTTCGTAATATTATTCTAAGAGAAAATTAAGTCATCCAAAATGATAATTATATGACTTACTAGTTTTTATTACTCTACCCCTTCAAAAATCATCTCTAACATTACTAATATAATGAAATCAATATAAATATTAAATTGAAATTTAATTACATTTACTTAAAAATAATCATTCCTTTCATTCTATATTCTGATAGATAAAACACAACAATCTTGCATATGTATTGATTACTTCCACTATGACATGATGTAGTTTGTTTCTCATCCCCACCTCTCAAGGGTGGTATCAAGGATAAAAAGGATGAACAAATAAACTTCCTATTTCAAAGATAAAATTATGAAACTATCATTTATAATATTCCATTATCTCATCCATTCATTGCAAAATGGGATCGTTAGTTAGTGGTATGTGGGAACTTCCATATCCGTGAACAAGTAATTTTTTTCACCTCTATTCAGTTTTTTAGAAATATTCATCACGTTTTCACTAGATAGATCATTATATATGTTGTTCATTATATTTATATGATAATACCATGATCAATGAATCAACCTAAGCTATGTTTTCTTGTTTATCAATATCAGATCAGATGGGTAAGAAGGTCACCAGACATACTTCCAATTGACAATGAAATTAGATGGGCATTGATGGACTGAGGAATCCTATAGTGAGAGCTTTAGGTCATTAGATAGTGTCAATTTGATTTATTTATCAAATTTAATGTTCACTAGGGGAATAAACTAAAATCAAATGTTATTTTTATAGCTACTACATTTTTTCAGTTTTATTAGATAGTACAAAAATGTATTGGAAGTTCCCCCTATCAATGCATGTTTGACCCTGAATATCAGATGTTAGTGAAACTAGTTTATCAGGAATAGATCCTTATAAATGGGTGGTGGGCCATCTTTTATGAGTTATGTACATGGTGTGACTCTTATACTATAAATTGGGATTCTTTAACTAAATTTTCATAGATTTTGTAAAATTGAGAATAAGTGGTTGAGTGTTTGTGTTTGATTGAATCTCATAAATTAAAGATATAGGTATGTTTATTCCCATTACATATGACCCTTTTGTGATCTATATATTTTTTTCAATTTTTTTTTATGAATTATGATTATTTAGTTTTTTTATTAGTAGGAATCTTATTATTGTTCCCATACCCAATCATGGAAGAGGATATTATTACAGAAAATTCTTCCCATAAGTACATTAAAGATGATATCAATGTATATGTAGAATTTATAAGAATTGTATTATTCTAGTATTCATGGTGCTTTCAAGGTTTTTATATTAAGATATATGCATGGGGTGCTTCCAAAATTCCTCTCCAAAAAGTGGTATAAAATGGATTACTTATATATCACTAATGGAATTTTAGTTACATGAAAAATTGGAATAAAAGTTTTTTGATATTATTTGGTTTTCTTATTATAATAAGAATGAATTTAAAGGAATATAACGATTATTTTGATTTGTTTGATTGAGTGGAATCATAATATTATAGAATATAACATATTAATATCTTAATAAAAAATATCATCATGATCCTTAGTCTCGAAAAATTTCTAAAACCATAGAAAAAATGGAATTGGATTGGTTTTATAAGGATGGTTTTTTCATGATTTATATGACTGTTTTTCAGGAAGATTCATTAAACATTGTAGAGAAGAAAACTACTATAAATTTTATGATATATTTTCTTGAAATGTATAAAAACTAAAAATATGTATACATGATTTGAATATTATTCATCTTGTGGTTATATAATGAAAGGCCTATATCCCACAACATGAATAACATAAATATGATATAATAGTAGCTATAAATTGTGAATATTTCATTCATAGAAGATTTATGATATTATATTTTCTCACCTCACCTTAAGAGATTTTTTATTCTATGATGAGAGTGATGAGAAACTATAGTATAAAGGAATATTTATTTATTGTTGACATTCAAAAAATGAGATTGAATTATGAGTTGAGGTAGGATAAAGTTAAAACTCTATATAGAAGTTCTCTCAGGGATACTAGATGGGGATTCTATTCTAAATTAATTCACTTTTAGAAGATGGAATATCTATAGGATAATCTCTAGAGAAGAAATAAATAGAAACTAACTGGACCAATTCCCACTTGATTTCTTCATGGGAATAAATTATATTCAAATAATTATTATGAGAAATGGAAAAATTATTCATCATTATAACAAATAATCTCAAATTGTAAAATTTATGGATGGTCCTATTGGTTATTGAGTAAGATTATTCTAGTGGAGTAATGGGTTATTATCTCAGGGTAATATTTTTTTTTAAATGGTTAATATAGGTGCATAGTTTCGTATGTAATTGGAATATTGGTCATTAGATAGGTATTAGATGGTGAATATCTATAAATTGATGGTAAATGAGATATTAACATTTGAATGAATAATGGGTGTCCATTCCAACTAAAATTTATTATAAATATTCCAGTTCTCTTGAGGAACCTTATAATAGTTGGATAGCATGGTAATGTTGATCTTATAATGAATTTTTAAAATAGAGGTTTAATGATCAATAGAGTGTATATAGTGATTACATGTGGCATTCATAATGGTACTTTATACAAGATATAACCATGTAATGAAGTTAATACAATATGAATGAATTCACCAGTTGGTCTAGATAATTGGAATTTTTAGTTTCATCACCTTAGAGGAAAGAATTTTTGAATATTTTACTGGGAAAAGGTATAAAAACAATCAAATATACCTTGGAATATGTGAGAGTTTTATGTTAGGAAGGTAGTATATATTTTTTTAATTTTCTGTAACTATATAAATCTAGGGACTATAAAATTATAACTTGTTTATTTTGATATTTGGGGCAAGCCTCAGTTCACTTTAATTGAGGATCAAAATAAATAATATTATTCTTTGATGATGTCACTCGAATTATATGGGTTTTCTTCATGAGGAATAAATCTAATGTGTTTAAAGATTTTATTCTATAGAATATTTTGACCAATAATCACTATGAAATAATTTCAAAATAAATTCAGATAGACAATTTTGGGGAATAAACAAGAAACACCTTTCATAAAATCTAACAGGGTAAAGGAATCATTCATGATAATATAGTTCCATGAAATCTAAAAATAAAATAGAGTATCAGAAATGATGGATTAAACACTAATAGATATATATCAGAGTATGATACCTCGCTCAGAAATGCATAATCGAATTTGGGTATAGGTAATAAATACATCAATGTAATTACTAAATAGATATCCACGTTTCACTCTCGGATGGAAACTTATTAGAGAAATATTTTTTGGTAAGAGACCAAAGGTGAAACATATAAGAATATTTGGATGAATTTCATATATTCAAATAATTTCTTATGATAGAGATATGTTAGAGAAAAAAATATAAAGATTGTTTTAGTATATGTTATGGTGATGATAAATATATTTATCAACATTGGGATAATTAAATAGAATAATTCATATAGATATAATTTTTTGATAAAAATGAAAAAATTGTGTATAGTGATTTGAACTTGGAGGAGAAGGAAGATGATGATATGTCAACTACTGAAGTTAATGGAGATTAGAAACTGATTATTGGAAAGAAATTCAGTAGTAAAATTTAATGATAAATGTCGTAGGTTATTTATCCCATAGTTAGTCCTTCAAACCATGACTGGAATCATAGAATATTTCCATATAGATGACAATCAAGAAAAAATACATAAGAATGATTAAAATAGGATAGAGAAAATTTATATATACATGTATCTAATTAAGAAATAATATATTTTTGAATATTGAATAGATAGGTTTGAATGTATTATCCTAAGGTCATGTTGAGAAGATCAATTTTGATCAAAATAAACTAGTTTAGAGGATTGGATCTGATATGAATTTCATGCATCTAATGAATAAAAGTAACATAAGAGTCTGAAATAAAAAAATACTCTTAGAGAATCTAAATAATGGGAGTCATCCATGGAAGATGAAATGAATCATTAAATGTAAAAAAATTAGGTTAATATATTAACTACAAAAACGAAATTGAATATTATAAAAAATACTTTTCTCATCTAAAAGTAGAATCTAGTGGAAATATAATCTATGAATCTTGGATGTTGGTGAATAGTTTTTAGTAATGGGAAAGGGTCATTTATTTATGAAATTATCTCACAAGTAGTGATGTAAAAACTCACTAAGATATTAATCAACCCAGTTGTTTCTAACTAACTATAGTAGTATAATATTTTTGTAAGGACATATTTTTATCTTGGGTATTTCAGTAATATATTTAAAATAGTGAGACAAAGGATTGTAATGGTCATTCAAAGAAGGTTTTTATTTTTATATTGAAAGAAAAATATTATAGATTAAAACAATCCCCATGAAAGTAGAGTAATGTGTTTGAAATTTTTTTATAAGAGTAAATATTAAATTGATGATATTCTAATCTATATTGTTATATAAATAAATAAGATGATAGATCATATCATGTTCTATTATTGGACATGGATGACATATTTATTGATTTTTAGATGTTACATTGTGTTGAGTAGCTGGAGATGAATCCATCTAGAAGTATTAAAATGAGAAACCTAATTATTTTTAAGAATTACATGTTGATGAGAATTGAGAGAGATAAGAGAGTTAGCACATTACTTTTATCCCAAAAGGAATTTAAAAGGAAATTCATTGAATGCTTCAGAATAACCAATATAAAAAATGTCTCAACCACACTCAATAGAATCATAAAACCTTCTAAATCACATGAACCATCAATTTAAAGAGAAGTTCATGACTTGGGGAATGTCCAATATTCTTATAAAATATAATATTTTATGTCTGAAATAGTTTATACATGACTAAATATTTATTTCATAATGGTTTATGTTATCCATTTCATGTTAATTCAAGGAAGGAAACTTCAACATGCTATGATATATATCATTAAGGATTAGATGGGGTTGTAGGATAACAATTTATGATTCAGTGATGGTGATCATTTGAAAGGTTTTGAATATATGAATTTTTTTAGTGATATGGCCTCTAGGAAATGTTTTTTAGAATTTGAATTTACTTTTGATGGGACAAAATTTAATTGTATGTCTCTATAGTAACCATTGTTACATTATATACAATGTATGTATTATATTTTTCAACTAATGAAGCTGTGAGATGTGTGATATGATTAATAATCTTACTAGAGGAACATAGAAATGGATCAAAACTAGGGATGTTATTTTATAATAGCCAAAATTTCATTCATCTTACTTGAAATACTATGTTTTATGGATGAAAAAAAACACATTGACATGAAGTATCTAATTATATGAGGTTTGTTGGTAGACAAAATGTTGGTATTTTATATGGTTTCATTTATGTTGAATATTATATATATATTCAAAATGTGATAGTCTATGAATTCTTGACTGAATATTATGCCTCAATTAGACTTGGCTATTCACACAAAATGGAGGGTACTACATGCATCTTACCAAGGATGAGCTCAGGTGGATGGTTGGTAGCACCCAAATAATTTATGTAATTTTTATGAAATAAAATTAATCAACTATATATTTTTCTGTAAAATAAAAAAAAATTAAAATACATGACATGAAACACTGAGTATAGATTTCGAGACATTAAATACTAAGTTTAAATGAAATGTAACTTATTTTTAAAATATTATTTGTTTTTATTATAGTCATCACCTGGTCATTGGAATAGAGTGTATGAGTAAGATTAACTAATGTATGAAAATATATGTGTTAAAATTGTAAATGTAGTGATTATTTTATGTCCAGCTAATTATAAATTAATAGAAAAACTATTTGAAAGAAAAGAAAATCTTTTTATAAAATAACATTATGCAAACAAACATGTTTTACCTCAATAACTAAAAACACACTATTATGGAATAATTTTAATAAAATATATATATTATATATTCAATCAACTAATTGAAATATATTTGATGTGTTTTCTAGAAACTAGATATGTATAAATTAAATTCTACACATAAAAAATAATAATTTTATAATAAGGAGTTCTGTCACCTATTTTCAAAATTTCACTGGAAATTAATTTTTTATAAATTTTATAAAATTTATCTAAGAAAATAAAAATTGTTTTTGATATCAACTTATCTGAATTATCTTAGATTGAATTTTTTATAATTTCATAAAAACATGATTTTTTTATGAATAGTGAAAAATACCGAATTTTGTATGAAAACTATCTTTTCATTTAAATTAATTATAATATCACATTATATTTTAAATTATTTTAAAACTAAAAATATATTAATTATATATATTAATCAGTTTTTTCATTTTAATCTATTTCATATTTAAATTTGAAATAAATATAATTTTTTACTCTTAATCATTTTTTCTACGAGAATATACATTCTCATCAGGTCTAAAGGATTAATTTTAAATTAAAATTTTCCAATTATGTGAATTGAATTTGTAGAAATGGATTCCATATTTGGAATCAAAATAATTTATATTTTCTAATAAGTTCAACTTGTGTTTTGACTAAAATAAATAGTAAAAGTAGTAAAAATTTATTATTATGGCCAATGTAAAAGTGGGTTTACTAAGTGGTTAAACAATAAAGTTAAGTGTGATAAAGATATAAGTTTTTTTAAAAAAATATTGGAAGAAATATAATGAAATTAAATTTTTATGTATCTAGGACGATCTATTTTTTATTATTTTGGTTGTTGAAAAAAGTGCGAGAACCTTTTTCATTTTAAAAATCACCATTATGCAACTCATTTCACATATAAACGGTCATCCACTATTATCTCTGCATCACACCCTAAAAAATTGTTGGATCAGGAAATAACCAAAAAATCACTTCCAAATTTCCCTCATCTCATCCTAAAAGTCTTATTTGGGAAAAATAAATCTTGGAATCATTTTAGTGCCAACCAATTGAGGTTATTTGAATAGAGGAAACATTCTTCAATGATTTTTTTCTATTTTATTTCTTCATAAACCACCATAAATTATTATTAAACCATAATGATTTAATAACATCATTATATTAAATATACTAATATGTTTTTATTTTTATTTTATTATCTAAAATTGTCTATAATTCCATCAAATGTGTTATGAAATCCTTGTTCATGTGTAAAATGGACTACCACCTCACAAAACAATGTCATTCATTTTTCTATTACCCCGTCTCATAGTTGGGATTGATGAAAGTCACAAATGATATATGTGATATTTATAAAATAATTACAAATATTTAGTAATTATATCATATATATATATATATATATCTTTTTTACATTCCATTCCATAGGATATATAATAATGTCATTCGTGTCTACAATGTCGTCCCACCTCACAAACCAGTGGGGTTTGTTTTCAAAAACTATGTACATGGAAGATAATAAAGATATATTTAATGAACGTGTGTAATATAAATGAAATATTTATTATATTCATGAAATATTTATCACTATAAGAATATAATATATCTTTTTATTTCTTATCTTTTTAAACATCAAAATATGATAATGTTGTTCATGTATGGGTTTACTATAGCCTTTATGAAGGTATGTGAATTTATTCTCATCAACACAACATATGTATGGAATGTATATGTATATTTCAATAAATATTATTTTATTTATTATATTATTATCATTATGGAAATATAATATATTACATAAGTCCTTTCTATAATGATATTTGAAAAATGAAAATGTTACTCTTGGTTATGCACGACATATCATCGCAATGATCATAAAATACATCATTTCTAAATACCAATGTTCATGATTAGTATTAAAAATATAATTATTTTATTAATATGATAATTATATCATTATTTTTATCTTATATATGATGTAACCATGATCAAAGTAAAAGGGATGAAATTAAAAAATCTAAATATATACAAAAAAACGAGTTTGTTAACAGAAACATGACATTAACATGGAATTGTAAATAAATGGTTAATAAAATAACATCATTATTTAAAATATGGTATCATATATAAAATTTTGGTAATATAATTAATTTATAATAATCTTATATTTATTTTTCAAGAGGTTTTAATGAGTACTAAGGATTTTTGATAATTAATGTAAGGAGATTTTTAGTCTCAATTTCATTTCTGAGAGACTTATGTCATATTCACCACTAGTTTGTTTTTTTCTAGTGTATATAATACCTATAAGACATTATATATCATTAATATACCTAATTTAATGACAATATATTTTCTATTTATGTTATTATTTCATGTGGGTTATTTCATATTCACCACAAGTTTTTTATGATGAATGGTTTATTAAAACATGATGTTTATGAAACCCATTTCTTTTTCCAAAGGTTATACCTTGAAAATTTTCTTTTGACACCCACATCATTTTCCATGGGTTACACTGTGATGAAATTTTCAAATTGTAATGAAACCAATATCTTTTTTACAAGTAATTATATGATAAATTATTTATGAGCGCCATTTCATTTTATGGGTTATGATATGATGAAATTTTAATGATATTGTGGCACAAATAAGTAGGATTTAAAATTTTAGACATGTAGGACCGACATCTATCTCTATTATATTGCTTAATGAATAATGTTTTTTGATCTCAAAGGATGCATGGGAGGTTATCCCAATCACGGAAAAAGAGGGCACATGGAAGGTTATCCCAATCCCAAAACAATAGTGTACATGGGAGGTTATCCAAATCCTAAAACAAGAGCGTACATGGGAGGTTATCCAAAGCCTGAAACAAGAGGATGCATGGGAGAGTTTCCCAAGACCAAAGTATGTATATAGGAGTTTATCCCAAACCTATCATATTATGAATGTCTGTGAATTTAGAATTGAAATAAAATTTTCTATACTTTTTTGTATTCCTAAATTATATTTCTTATTCAAATTATATTCATTCATGGATCAGGTAATTTCATTTCTCCATGATTCATGCCTTGTGTACTGACATTATTTATTAGTTAGCTCAAGAACATGATCATTTATTTGACAGGTGTATTTTTGGAATATTATTCTATTGTTCTCAAACACTTATTCCCATGTTTTTGTTATGTATCTACAATTTATTTTCTTACTGATCATCTTATATCAATCTTTCTTATTTTTATCATATCCATGTTAAGAATAATTTTTTTAATTAGGAGTACTAAATAGGAAGATACTTATGGTGGACACTGAAGATCCTTCGTGAATTAAGAAGATTGTAATCCAAGATTCCAAATGCATTATGATATTGTAGTCCTCATACATGTGTCTATATAATGTAACGATTATTCATCTTAAAAGATACAATATCATTAAATGTTAAGTCTATGTTACTATAGTTGGTATTAGTGGAAATGTTTAGTTAACCATTAGAATATAGGATAAGAAAATTTTTTGATATCACTAGGGATATTCCAAATGATAATTAATTGGATTACTCTATTTATAAGTCTAATGATGATCCAAATATATGAAAATGTCATATATTTTATGGAAAAGGGTAGAGAATGTGGTTTATAAGTAATTAAATCCCTATCTGGAAACTACAAGTGGTTTTGGATCTAGAATTTATGTACCTAGGGGTAATAACTATGAAAATGATGCATTGATATAGACTTTATCATCACATGAAACATGAAAATAGTCCTTACAGCACGCTGTGTTTATCAATCCCTATGAATATGATTTATAAATTTATAGTCACTTTATGATCCATCATAAAACATATAACTAAATGATAACTTGGAGTAACATAAGTTAAAACTGAGGTCACATAGATTAAAAATAGAGTTTCATGATTTAGACATCATATTCCATGATTATTTAGATCTCTGATGTGATTAGTGTCCCTAACACTATTAAATTGGTTGTAGTCGATAGATGGAATGTAAATAAAAAACGTTAATGTTGAATGCTATGGATAATGAAATGATTTTAATCGTTATAAATTGAAATATATCAGATTTGGAATAAAAAAAATATCATTTTTATTCTCACACATGTTTATAAATATATGAATCTTTCTTGACATCCAAATGAGTAAAGGATGTAAAAACATTAAGATCAGTCATTCATGCCTCAAAACCCAACATCTTTTGGTGGGTCTTCTAATCCACTAGTTTTTGAGAAATAGTATTTCATAACAGTAAAGATATTTTACATCCTCCAATGTTTCGAGAATTAAAAATTCATGTTCACTATCTACCATTTGGAAGGTGAATCAAATCAATGGTGGAATCTTTTCAAGAATATAAGGCAACAATATGAAATTGACATCATCGATAGGGTTCTGTTCAAGAACTTATTTTTATTAAAATTAATTTCCTAATATTCTTATAATAAAGATGCATAATGAGATTATTGATATAAAAATGGATTATCAATCCTGTGGTACCAAGGAGGTGAATTTTAAAATACATGCAACATATTATTATTTTATTATCATCTATCATGATAAAATGTTTGGTCAATTATTTGGTGCCTTAAACCCATGTCTATGAATGGTGTTCCCCGTTAGAATCATTAGTGTGTTTGAAGAGATTTTTTGATGTTCTATCAAGGTAGGAATGGATACTGGAGTTATTTAACAATCTCATGGTTTAGGTAAGAAGAGAAAAATGGAATTCAATGAAAAATATAAAAACTCTAGAGAAAAGAAGAAGATATTTCCATTAAGCTCAATGTGTCGGATGAAACATGGAGTTAATTATATAAAGGTAACTAGTATATGTTTTATGGTTGGAAGTGAATTTAATCCGGAAATAAAATACTAAAGTGATTGGAATAAGTTATATAATTATGTAAATAGATAAAAGTGTCACAAAATGAACCACCCACACTCCAGTGTCTCAAAGGCATGGAGTGTGGGACTTAAGATTGTCAATTTCCCAATAAAATAGATAATGAGGATGATAAGCTACAAAAACATCTAATGATAAAGGAAAAATGGAAACATTATTCAATCATTATTATTGATTTAAATCATGATAATATTGGTACACTTATCTTACACTCCATATTAGGTAATTTCATATTTCATTTTTTATGAATGTTCCCTATGAAAATATTATTAAACATCTTTATTAAAATTTTATATAATATTTAAAATTTATTATCTTCCTCTAGATGGATTAAAAAATAATGAAATCACATTTCATATTGAATAAGTAATATTTTGAAGACAATAATCGAATGGAATTTTTTTGGGTATAAGATAAGAGATTCTTTATGGATTAAATGGTGAATTATCTTTTGGAAGCATATATGAATCCAAATATGATTAACATATGGTTTTTAGGTACTATCATAGATTTAGGATTTTTTATAGTATATTTAGATTTATTGACACTACATTGGTTGGTTGGGTGATGGGGGTTTATTAAGAGTTAATATATCTTAAGAGACATTTATTGAAATATAGCCCTTTGGTTCTTTATACGTTTTAGTGAACAAATTTTTTTAGGAGGATTTTCTTGGCACTTTTTGAACGTATGATAAATTTTAATGACAGACTCTATGTTATTTCATATCATTGATGTTTATTTAATTATACGTATTAGTTAATCACCTTACAAGTCAGCACATTTTTTTGCTATAAGAGGCCATTTTTCATTGGATCCTCTTTTCATAACATACATTAAAGAAGTGGTATAGTTTTATGTGTTATCACATTCATTTGTATGTTATCTAGATTTTAATTTTTCTTTGATTTTTTGGTGAATTATTCAAAATTATCAGGAAACATTGTTGAGTTTAATCACTAAAAATGGTTAGTATGCGAGAAAAATTCATTCCCTATAGGATATCCAAAGATATTATTCTATGGATTTCAAATGTGGATGAGATCAAAACCTTATTAAATTTTAGTTTCCATAAAATAATTTATTTTAGTCAAGTTTATAGGTGGACCCTTATTATGTCTTTTATACATAATGTAACAAAGTAGTAGAATGAATTTAATTTGGACCTGATCTAGTTGATGAGATGGAAGAGAATGTTCGAGACATTCAACAATATGTAAGGAATTAAAAAAGTTAACAAAAAATTATGTTGATAATACGATATTCTATTTATAATTTTATGTTTGAGAGAATCTATTTCTATGAATTTATCTATTAAAGAACGAGGGTAAAACGTAGCCCTATATTTGTTGGTCCCATTAAAATACATGATCATATTGAGATGGTAATTTATTATATGTTTCTTCCACTAAACCTCTCTCAATAACTCAAATTTTTCAAATGTATCAATCATGTTTAATTACATGCCCGGTATATGACATGTAAAGTACATAGGGATTATGCCACTGGAGAATGATATTTCATATTGGAAAAAATTGATAGGGATTCTAGATCGAATAGGGAAATTTATGTGGAACACACCCACTGACATGGTCAATGTTTTGTGGTGAGACGACAAGCTTGATGAAGCTATAAGGGAACCTGAGGTTGTAATGTGGAAAAACTAACCTTAGTTATTATTACTAATGTGATGAATTTTGATATAGAAATCAATTTTAATGGAGAATAATGAATCACCTGATGATTTTGTAATTTTTTTTTAAAAAAAATTCCTATTTTCTAGATTTTTCAAAAAATATAGCATAGATTTTAGCATACATGTCATGAAACATCATGTTTAACTTTCACTATATACCACACTTAGTTCTAATAAAACATGAAATTTTATTAAAATATTATTATTTAATATGGTTGTTATCATAAATCTATTGGAATGGTGAGTATGAATAAAATTTAATAAATTATTAAAATATATAGATTAAAAAGTATATATAAATACTTCATTTTAAACAATTATTTCTAAATAAAAAAACTATTTCAAAATAAAGGAAAGTTGTTTCTGAAAAATTATTTTTATGAAAATATCTTTTTTAACCATAAAAATTTTAAAAACAATATTGGTGAATGATTTTAATGAAATGTATATATTACATATTCAATAATATGATTAATATTCATATTATTTTTTCTATACTAGTGATAAGAATAAAGAATATTTTACATGTAAAACTACATTTTTCTATAAAATAGATTTCCAGTTTTTTTGCGCACGTATTATAATTTATTACAACTTAATTAAATTTATCTTAAAATATATAAATGAATTTTTAAAATAACATATCAAAATTAAATTTGGGTGAAGTTTTGATAATTTTCCAAAATGATTAATGTTATTGATGAATATTGAAAATACATAATTTCAATTGAAAACTACGTTTTATTAAATTATTAATAATGTTAAAATATATTTTATGTTGGGTTTAAATAAAAATTACTTCAAAATTATATTTATTAGTCCTATTTTAGTCATTATAATAAATTTCATATTGAAATTTTATATAAATCCATTGTAATCTTTTGAAATTTTCCTCTTTTAAAATCTGGTTTTTCATCTCGTCTAAAGGGTTAATTTAAAATTCAATTTTATCAATTATAAGAATATAATTTTTAAAAATGGTTTATATTTTTATTATTATTGTAGTTTAAAAAATATAATTTGTTCAACATTATTTTTGGTCAAAATGAATATGCAATCTACCTTAATTAATTATCACTGTTAAGGTAAAAATTGGATTATCAAGGGGTTGAACTAAATAGTTAAGTGATAAAATAGACATAAAATTTTATAAAAATTAATATATTGAACTATTTGGATCCTATAATGTCATTGGATATGTAAATATCAACCTTTTATCTTTGTTTCACATGAAGGACATGGGTACATATTTTTCATTTCCTAAATTAAAAGTGTGACACTCACCTCAGTTATAAAAATCCACTCATATCCTCTCTTAAACACAAATTCCAACAATTTTTATTCATTCATTCCCTACCCAAATCAGATCCAAACATTTATATTCTCATCCTAGATGCCTTATTGTTTTCATAATTCAAACCTATTAATTCATTTTCAACAAACCTAAGATGGTTACCCGAAGAAGAGGTAACGTTCTTTGATGAGAATATTGTTTACTTATTCCTCCACAACATTAAATTATTATTAAAATGATTATATAATAACATAAAAATAATACATATAATTATCTGTTGTTTTATTATATTTATTACTTATAAACATGTATACCTCTGTCAAATTGGTTATGAAATCATTGTTCATGTGTACAGCAGACTACAACCTCACGAACTGATATCATTCATTTTTTTAATTACCACTTTTCATGATAGTATATGATGATGGATATAAATTATATATAATATAATTATAACATAATTTTTCCTTGGTATTCATTATATTGTATATAGCTAATTAATTTCCAATTAGTATGGGATACGATAGTGTCATTCCTGTGTGTGATGGACTACAGCCTCATGAAGCGATGTGATCGGTTTTCACTAATACATTAAATGGATGATAATAGGGATAATGTTATAGAATATATGTGATATATGTGAAATTATTATAATATTAATGACAAATATATATGTATGAAAAATAATATATGATTTTATTTCTCGAATTTCAAGTCACTAAAAGATGATAACATCATATGTGTATGTGTGCACTACTGCCTTCATGAAGCGATGTGGCTCTATATTTGTCAAAAAAACACATGGATGATCTGTATATATATATTTGAATAAATAATATTTGTTTATGATATTATTATTATTAACTTTGAATAATATATTACTTACTTACTTTCCAAAATGGTCATTGTAAAATAGAAAAGTTGCAAACATACGACTTACCATCTCTACGATTGTATCATTTTCTATTTCTCAAAACCATAATTCATCATTGATATTAGAATTTTAATTGAGGACTAAATATTATACTTATTCTAATATTATTATTTAGTATAAGATATAAAAATGGTCAAATTATGAGGACCAAAAATAAAAAAACCAAAACATATATGAAAAACCAAGCAGTTATTGGCCGGAATGTGACATTAACATTGAGTTGTTAATGAAATAGTAATTAAATAACATAATTAAATAATATATTTAATGATATTTTTATTAATTTTATTTTAATAGATTTATAATAAATTAATATTTATTATATAATTATTTTGAAAGAGTACAATGGAATTCAAGACTTAAGGTTAGGGGATTCTAGTCTCACTTTTATTTGTGAGAGACTTATTCCAAATTCAATGCCTGTTTATTATTTTTTATGTATATAATGACCTTATAACATGATATTTCATAAATATACCTAATTATTGATAATTTTAGTTTCTATTTCTGTTGATATTTCATAGGGAATATGGTTAAAATGTTACTAAACAATAATGTATTTTTGGGAAAAAATGTCGTCTTTGGGATACAAGTAATGTTATCCACCTACTTTATTTTATGAGGTGAATATTCATACCCTTTAATATTTTATATCATGAATACACTTATATAATATATATTTAAATTTTTCCATGAATTTTATTCTTTAATGGGTATTACGATTCAATATTTACCGAAGTGTTAAGTGTTGATGTTACAATCTCATTATTTACAAGGATTTTTAATGAATATTCTTTTCATTATAAAATATTATGATATATGTCTCAACAAAATCATGAATTTTATTTTACAATGGTTATTTTTAATCATTTCGAATAATAGTAAAACTTTTATTCTTTTGTAGATAAAATGATTGGGATGACATTTTATTAAAACTCCAATTCTATTTCCCTCTTCGAGCAGAAGTCAATTTTCATTCAAACCAATATTTTATAAAAATATCTTCCAAGATGTTTTTAAAATTATTACAATTAATTATTAATTAATTTTTTACCAATGGTTCACATTAATACAAAAATTAATGGAATATTAATTTCATTTTCCAAACAATTCTCATATTTCTTTTACCGAAGATATGAAAAGAATCTTTGTTTTTAACATACATGACAAGAATAATATTTCTCAATTTAATGAACACCTAATTATTTAATGATTCAAATGAATTTTTTCAAGGTTATTTTCACAAGAAATTATTTTCATAATTTTATAATTTTTTAAAAAGTTACTTTCAAAAAAAAATTATTCAGGAAATGTTTCAAGTGATGTTTTGAAATTATTTTCCATATAACATGAAATTAGTTGATGTAACATATTCTATTATAGGGATATGATCCAAGGATGAAATTAAAATTTATTCAATAATTGGTTTTAGAAGAAAATATTTTTATGAAACACATTTATTTTATTATCGGTTCTACCATATTTAAATTCTTATAAAACTCGCGTTGTTTTCCACAGGTTATGCTATGATGAAATGATGAAATGATTATAAAACCTATCTATCTTTCACGAAGATAATATATGATGAAATATTTATGAAACCCATTTCATGTCATGGGTTATGATATGGTGAATATTTTGTGATTTTGTGGCCTAAAAGTGTATAATTTTCATTATGATATGTATGGGACCTATATATACCTCAAATGCATTGTAAAATGATTAATGATATTGGAGATCCAAGGGTACACATTAGGTTATCCCAATCCCCAAAAAAGAGGGTAACTGGGAGGTTATCCCAATCCCAAAACAAGATGGTACATGGGAGGCTATCATAATCCCAGTATAGGTATATAAGTGATTAGCTCAAGCCTAACATGTTATGAATGTCTAGGATAATGTTCTTGATATAACTTATTCAGTGATTATGTATCTTACGTAATTATATATCTTATTCAAATTTTATTCTCTTATGTCCCATGTTCTTATATTTATATGTGATACTTGTCTGATTGATAGAATACTTTTATTCCATGACTTAATATTATAATAATATATTTGTATGTTATGACTTCCAAATGTTTTTCTTACGTTCTCATACATTTACACTCATATTGTGATTATGTATCTCCCTTGTTGACCCTTATTGAGAATTTATGTTCAACATTTTTTATGTTTTCTTCCCAAATGTTATGAATAAAGGGTTTAAGTACCAGTTTTAAAGTGGAATGTATTTTTGGGAGACATTCAAGATCATTCATAAAATTATGAATACTATTTTCCATGTTTCCTACAACACAAAAATATTATGGTCCCTAGTTGTGTGTTTGTTTAATTTAATTAATTTTTATCTAAAAAAATATAATATACATGTATGAGAAGCCAATATTACTATATGGTTGTTCTAGTATGAAATACAAAAGTATTTTGTATATGTGTTATTGTAGATTATTGTTGAAAATTGTATCCTGCTTTCACTAAATAGAGTATTGTAGTCAGTGTTTTTAGGACCAAGTTGACAAAATCAAGATCATCAGAGGGATTATGGGAATTTTTTCCATTTTATGAATATCGTAGAAAATGGGAAGGTATGATAATGAACAGATATAAAATGGGAAGAGTTATCATATAGAGAATACATGATATAAGAGTCACATACTAATACTTTAGTGTCATTGGATATTAATCATTAGACTAAGTTCTCACATACAGTGCTAATTGAGGGAATGATCTCAATTCCTATTCTATATTACTAGTGACGTAATTTTTTTCTATTTTTAATGGATGGTGAAATAGTGTGTCGCTAGTTTTACAAGTAAATAGGATGTTGATCATGATCTAAGAATTATGGTTCAAATAGTTTACTAGACAAATACCATTATAAAGAGGCATTGCCACAACTCTTATGAGTCATGAAAAAAGTGTGATTGTTATTATTAACAATGGGATATTCTGAATAAATTGTTTGAGGATTTGTGAAATATATAATATGTGAGTGACTAAATTTTATTCCCTTATATATCATTAATGAAATATGTTTTCAGTGTTATCTCATGGATGTTTCTGAAGTTTTTATAAACCAGACAAATATTTTTTGTCTTATTTCATTCTTGTTAGTTATGTAAAGTGAGATCATGTAGTTTTACATTTTATTTAAGTGACATCGGATTCTGGTTCCAATTCATTATTTTAGAGGGTTTGGTTATTGAAAAAACATATTTCTAGTTGTATTGTAAATCTTTTCTCTATATTTATGAAAAACATAATGGCTGAACATAATTATATTATTTTTGTTTCGTATAAAGTCTATACATTAGGCTAAATAGATAGAGATATTCTAGGTTTATTATCCCAACAATCACCGCCAATTATTTTTTGGTTCCTAAAATGGATTTAATGGGGATATATATGTTTTATAAAAAGTTTAATCATTTATATATGACACATTATCATTATCTAAATACATACCATTACTCATTAAATCATTATAACACATTACTATTTTGGTTTATTTAGAATCTTATGTAGGCAATCTAATAATGATTATTTAATAAATTATTATGGGAGGTAATATAATGATAATATCATCTAACAAAGATATATTAAATATTATTTAATGATTCTAGATTATTTCTATTAATGTTCGAAAAATTTATTAATAAATCACATTAGGATTATTAAACATGGATAAAAATTGTTCATCATGATATCCATTTTCACAAGACATGTTCATTTATTTCACCTAATAAAAATGGTTTATGAGTTAAAAATATATTATAATGATTATTATATATTTATTTATCAATTAATGATGAATTTGTATAACTAATAGTGGCAATTGATCTTGTGGTTTTGATAATTTTAAAAAATAAAAAATAAATGTTCTAACACTTGATGATGAACATAAACCATAATCAGTTAATATATTTGTAATATATAGATATAAAATAATTGTAAATTAGTTAAAATTTAAATATTAAGATTCCACAATATGTTAATATGATATGTATTTTTATTAAAAACAAGTGTGGAGAGAAGTCATGAAAGAATAGATACATGGAAAAGGGGTTTAATCTAAAATTATTCACTTGATAAATGTTTTTTATTATGTACTTAATTTATTTAATAGTCTGTATATACTATCTAATTTAAAATTATATCAGGAAATTATATTTATTCATGGTAACTTATGATCTATTTAAATCTCTATCACACTTAATTGGTTCAGAGTTAAATGTTCTTCAATTTTTTGGGGTTTAATGACTCAAATATTTGGTTCATAATCACTTCTCATTGATTATTATCTTTAAAGATTTATCTATAATGACATATGTGAAAGAGAATGTGTTTTCTCAGACTGTATGTTTACTAAAAATTAATTTTTTTTTCTATTAGATGATTATAAGGGTTAAAACGGACTTTCCCCCAAGAAGATGACATTAGATAAATTTTCAGACCACTCTGTTGGTCATGAAATTCGGTGTTTACCATAGGATAAGAGTTTGGTTAAATTATATTCCATTAAAGATTAGTAGAATATGTAATATTTAATAATTAATTAATAAAATTTAATCTATTCTCATAGGTTCATTCATTCATATATTTGTAATGGAGCATCAAATTGAGATCTTGTCTCTTCTATTGAATCTGGAATGTAGATTTTTACCTATGTTGGAAATAAAATTAGTTTGGGAATTAGGGTCGGGCCGGGACCCCTTTTATTTTTCATTTATTTTTCTTCCATTTCATTTCTTTTATTCTTTTGTATCTCTAGCTTCTTGTGTACACGCTCAGGGGGAGACTCCTTCATCACGTGATCGAGGAATTAATGGATAGGGGGATATAGGGGGATAGAGGAAGAATTGGAATTACCGTTGTGAATCTAGGGATATTCCATATCCCCATGTTATTGCCATTGAGCATAAAAATGGGTGATTCTTTAGAGGATTCTTCCCAAATGTAGGCTATTTTTACTTTTTAGCTATAGATACCCATATATTTTCTTTTATCAAGTTTTAATCCCCATGTATTCTTTATTTGGTCCCCCTTGGGGGTTGTTCTGTTTTTCTTAGAAATGGGGGTTTCCGGGGATTTGAGGTGTCTCCTAATTAGAAATCATGATCAGAAGACATGTAGTTTAGGAACACCAACCATTTTTTCTTCCTGTTCAGAGAATATGATTTTTTAGAAGTACACATCAGGTATGGTATATACACACAACGTACTAGGCCTCAGGCATGTAGTCAAGTACCTTACTTGAAAACCCATATAGGGGCACATTGACATATAGAATACATATAAAAATCCCATGTGGGGCACAAGCTAGGTGTAGTAACATAGGACAAGTACATGGTTAGGCCATGTCAGGTACCTGGGTAGGTACCCCATGTTAGGTACATGTCATGTATGTCTTTTACATGCCATGTACATGGTCTTTTATTCCATCATTGGTTCAAGTACCCTCTTAGTTGGGGTTATGATGTGAGATGTTGTGTTATAGGAATAGAAGACTGTGTACTTATCCTTCGATACCTTTTCTAGTGGTTTTCTTATTTTACAGATCCTTACCCCCAAAGTTCATTTTTGGGAATAGGAGTATTACAAGATGAATATCACTTCACATAGATCATAATGGTAAAACCCTTGAGATAATTCAAGGACTCCAAGGTGATATTTCATGATTTTACAAAATGGGTATGTTCTTTCTCGGGTAATCGAATCTAGTTGTGTCATGAGATTCAGACCTTAATATAAGATGGTACATGAGCTATATCACCAAACAATTATTTTTTATTTTTTTATTGGGGATATATCACTTGTGAGATTTTCCCTTCTGTCCTATGATACTGTGAGATTAGTTATCTCTGAGGATCCCCTTTAGGAGGCCTCCACATACATTTTGAGCTAGATGATCATGTGTGGGATAACTCTATATTCTTTTTGTTAATAATTTTCCCTATAAGGGATACCGTATCATACATTCCAACCTAGGGAACCCCCTTTAAGGTCTCTCAAATTTTTTAACCATTCTAAGGACCCCATGTAGGATTCCACTTCTTCTAACTATGTTTTGATGGTCACTTATAGGATGCCACTTCTTATATACAATTCCATGTATCTTGAGTATTATTCATCTATTTAAATATCAATAGGAGACCCATTTTAGGAAACCTATATTTCCTTCATTGCTAAGGATCATGTTTAAGATTCCTCTCTTTTGTTATGACTTGTGGGCCCAGGTGGGTTCCCATATGTATGACCGACCCTAATCTAGTATGTCAGGTTTTGGTAAGGATAGTAGTGGGGGTCCCCTTAGAACCCATGTCGAACATGTAATCCCATTGGGATCGGATAGTAGTGTCAGGTTTAGGTGTTCATCCATCATCAATCATTTGTTATACATTCACATGTTTACTACTAATGCAGTGATGATTACTAGAGGTGATTCCTGGTAGGTGGATGATGAGCCTCACACGATGAATCCTTCATTATCCTTGGGATTCCAAGATGTTTTTCACTATATACATCTTATTTATTTATTTTGATGAACATATGTATTTACATGAATTTGGATTCTAAACTATGTTTTTAATTACTTTTTTTTCTAAAAGGTAGCACTAGTGACCTAGATTTTGAATATATCTATTTTTAATATTTATATTTTTGGGATCTACATATGTGTTTCTTGGGATCCGGATTTTGAGCCTATGATAATGATATACATGCATCCCATCTCTAGTAATGATACATGTTAATGATTGATCTCTCTTGATTGAGGATGATAATTCTTCTATCCTGGACTTGTTATATGATGAGGATGATCCTTCTCTCCAATTGTTGACCTGTGATGTGGATTATTCTTCTCTCAACAATCTTATTATATTCTTGGATGATTACACTCTCCTGACTGAGAGTGATAATTACACTCCACCTGATTTATATTAATATCTTGGTGTTGGAAATGGAAATTCACATCATTGGATATACATGCATGATTACAACCTCTTCAGTGATAGGGATGACTGCACTCTCCTTTATTAGAGACCTATAGGGTTGAGCATGGTGGCTCACAAGTGAGCTCACCTTATAATTCTCCATAGTGTAAGACCATTAGGGTTCATTCATGTCATAATGTCATTATCGCCTATGGACAAGGACCTAGGCCACATACCTCGAAATAGATTTTCATGGAATAAGTTGCATTCCATCCATCTCATAGTGCATTTAATGAATATCAAGATTTAAATTTCATTGAATCCATTATTATAGTAATTGGAGGTGAGTATAGGTGAACACAGGGTTATGATGTGTGTCCCCCTATAGTTATCTGGCTTGATCAAATTCATTTCATGACTTAGTAACAACATGAAATTTTTGATTGGGATTATAGACTTGGAGATCGACTTAATGATATAAGACAAAATCGGTATGAAAGCCATGTCACTATCATTTCTACATGATTTCCCTGCGATCAGGATTATGGATGCTATGATAGAACACTTTTATTATGTTCTTTTATTCACATTACTAATGTATATTCTTATTAATTTGTGTATATGTATATGTGAATATACATATATTTTTATAAATATAAGTATGCATGATGGAAAATTGCCCAGTGTTTTAATATCACATACCCAAGGATTGACTGTGGATTCACATTTTTTATCCATTATGTAGAGTCTTAGCTAGGATGATCACATTTCATGAGCCTGAACATACAATAGAAAATTTATAGGTTTTTCATTGGGGTGGCCTTGTGAGATTATTCTCACCCCTGTACGTGCACATTAGTGTGGGTGCATATCTTATGTATTCATTTCATGTTGAGAACGAATGCATAGTAGTTTGGGATGATCCCATATATACTTCATTAGGTGGATCCCCACATTTTCCTTATTTTTGTTGGGATATATCAATTAGAAATATTCATTGATATCAGGTATGTGGTCTGCCTCAGAGTTAGTAGTAGAGTCTCACACTTTTATTTTAGTTTGTTTTATGTACTTCTGTTTGTATAGTCGTCCCAATGCGAGAACAATGTTTTACGAAAAGGATGTTTGAGATTTTATATCATATCATTTAGTATAACATGATGTAATATTTTGGATTATGTTTTTATTCCAAACTCTATTTATTACATCTGGGATGGTATCTATTTATCCACATTACTTTTTACTCTAATATGAAGCCATAGTCTATCCATGAACACACCCTAGGCCCTCACTAGTAGTTTGTAGTCTCTGAAATATGGATAGGCATGCTTGAGTCCTCATAACAAATTTGATGCACAAGGTTAGTAGAATCCATATTGGGATGTTACAAAGTGGTATCAGATCTTTTTCTATCCAATATTTTTACAATTTATGATATGATAGACATGATTATTATGAATGTGTCATAACCTGTGAACGATATCAGATGATACATTTATAAAACCAATTCTATTTAGAAGTCCTAGTTTCCAGGGTTATGGGTTTTTTTCGTGATATGTAATGTTGTAGTTGTATATGATTTTTAATTAGAGAAAATCATATGTTGTGTCAATTTAATGATTTATTATGTATTTATAGCTCATATCCCTTGTTCATGATGACACTGATTGATTTTGAATCTTGTCCAAAAAAGGATAGATTCATCTTATGCATTATATTTGGAATGTATGATTCATACGTTATAGGACATATAGCATGTTATTTTACTAATGACATAGGAAAATTTTTTAATGTGGCAAAAAAACCTAAATGCTTTTCCCGTATAGGTTATTGGTGGAATTATACACTATCGAGCCTACTTTCATGTATATTTCCTTCAAATTGTAGGTGATGTGGATATATGTGGATATGTTTAATGTTGAGGATGATGAAGAAGTCCCCATGTATGGGAGGTGTATTATCCCTAGTTGGTCGATATGGTATATGATTCCAAGGATTCATACACCTTATATGAATTTTTTAATGGTCTAGTTATTTAATGTTCCAGTAATAATTTATACCATGTTTTCCTATATAGATGGTAATGACATTATACTGAGAAAACCCTTGTTTTCGGTTATCTAATTAGATCATAGAGTTTTATGTCGATGGTTAACAAGAATTTTACCATGAATTATACCTCAAGGGGTTATTACCGTTATATTGGATGCTAGTGATTTTTAGTTCAGTATCTCATCAATGTTGGTAACATGAAATCTAGGCGAGGTTACTTACATGGATTCATAGTCAGTATTAGGGAATTTATAGGTTGTGTGGTTATTTGGGAACCTCGTATGTCATATTTATCATAATCCCCCTTAGAGAGGTCTGACATTTTGGGATTTGTGGTTTGAACTTATGACATAATTGTGAGACTGGGTTATTATGGATAGGTGGGAGACATAGAGGCCCTTATTTTTTAAATCAAACCCTTTTGATTTGATTTTCATTCTGTTAAATAGA
Organism: Viscum album; assembly: GCA_963277665.1. Lineage (NCBI taxonomy): Eukaryota > Viridiplantae > Streptophyta > Magnoliopsida > Santalales > Viscaceae > Viscum > Viscum album. Next base: position 1,806,548,641 of record OY728126.1, on the reverse strand, counting down.
AACCTATAAGAGAGAGTTTAGCACATGTTTTAAAATTCATTTTTAGGTAGTTATCTACCTTATATTCTCTTCAAGGAAAATTCATGGTATGTTCATGGTTTTTTTGTTATAGGAAATTTTATACCTTAATGTTTGGATAAGCACCTAGGATGGTCTGATATCAATAGTGGCTTTGATAGGCATGTCTCATCAGGTTTTTGGTCTAGATGACCAGTGTTTCTATTGTTTATAAGGTACTCTATGTTCTAGTAAATCCTCATGACAATGATGACATTGGGTCATAAATGGTTGTGGAATAAATATTGGCATATGTGAGGTGCTGAATTTTGAAGATGAAATTCAATGGAGCTTCTATAGAAATGAAACCATTGTACTATGTTGCACGTTCATTTTAGATTTGTGTTTGATGAATTGTGGGAGTTAAAGTCTGGTGATTAATGTATATTCATGTTGTGTAGGGTACTATTTAAAATTGAAAATCGATGAGTTGTCTTGAGTTAGTCAAGGACTTTTGTCTTCAATAAATTCTATTATAATGGAATTATGTTATTAATATTTAAATAAAAAATGTCCCTTTGTGGTAGAGGTGACAATGGAAATGAATCACGTGTCTTGAGACAATAGACTCATGGCTAGATATAGAGACACATTATTAAATTATGTGGTGTTTGGTGTTGGTTAATGGGAAGGGATACATATTTTTCGTTAGCATAGCTTGGAGAGAGAGATTTAAATTCCATTAGATGGAATCATAGTGTAATATTAGTTAAATATGATATTGTTTTATCATTATAACCTCACATGTATGCTGGGAGAGTGTCATGTCTATTACAAGAACCTTTTATTTAAAATTTCTTTCCTAGTTAGACATAGAAACCAAATGATGTTGAACATAATGAGTAGTAATAGGTAATCCCTATGGATAAGAGTGAACCATTGCAAATTTTAGGGTGTTTACCCTCATTACCAGTTGTAATTATTCAGTTTTCTATGGTCATTGATCTGAGTGTTTTGTTTTAATATAATGATAAGGGTTTTCCCATGGTGGGGAGTCCCTTATTGGTCACAGTTAAATGCCTCCTATGTCGTAGGTAGTAGTTAACACTATGAGACTAGTCATTGGATAGTCAATATAGATTAGTTTTGTAGATTCTCTAGTTTAGATCCTAGTTGTTAGTTTTCCACTAAGGATTCTTAGGTTAGAGAAGGTTTATGTTGGGGATACTATAAGGAACCATGTTTTTTCATAATGAAAATTTGAGTATAAATTTACATTTTTACTAGTGAATGCTTCTATGGGGGTAAAAAGGTATATTAACCCAAGAATATGAAATCAGATAAACTTTGTGACCACTCCATTGGCCATATGAAATAATTTTTACCTAGGGAAAAGAGTTCAGTATATTTCTAATCTCTAATAATTTTAGCAGAATAATTACTATTAAATATTTAATTAATTAAAAATTAATTAATTTTTAAAATTTAATTCATCAATATCATTTTAATTGTGTATAATATTGATATTTTATTTCCTTATTTAATTATATAGTGGGGACTTATTCCTAGATGGGGTAGATAGTTAATTTGGGAATTAGGGTCAGGCTAGACCCCCTTTTCTTTTTCATTTTTTTCATTGTTTGTTTTATTAATTTCCTTCTTTGGATTCTCATATACACCCACAAAGAGATTATACATAGTTTTGAAAATTATAGAGAAAGGTAGAGGGAGAGGTAAAAATATTATGGGATAAAGGGATGTACTCCCATGAATCACATGATGCCTAGAATCGCTAAAGAGTAGTCGTGGTGCATGGAAACGGGTGAAGCTTTAGTGGATTCATCCCAAAGGTAGGCCGATTTAATGTTTTACCAAAGATCCCAATATATATATAATTTCTATGTATTATTCCTATAATATTACTATTTAGATAACATTAGTGGTTTTATATATTATTCGGGAGAAAATAAGTGTTTAGGGTCATTTGAGGGGTTTTGTATTCCGAAATCTCGATCACACCATGTGAAGTTCAAGAACACACACCATGTGTTCTTCCTATTTGGGGACGATTGAATTTTTAAGTATACATCATTTATTGGGTATAACCACTGTATACCTGGACTTGTATATGTAGCCGATTACAAATAACAGCCCGAAATGTTTTGAATTATTTTTTTGAAATTAATTTATTATTTTAAATATTTTTCACTTCAAGAAAAAATTGAATATAGTTTTTTTATTATGAAAACATGTTTTCTTATTTATACACAACACTAAGTTAATAATTATCTTTGTTAAACATAATTTTTATCTTTCTCTACGAAGAACACCAAGTTTATTTTGCATTACACTAAATATTGAAATTCCTCATTGGCATGCATAACACGTTATACCGAGTTTTATGGAATAATAAAATATTATTTAAAATATTATTATATAATAAAATATGATATAACATACAATTTATTTTAGAGGATATGAATCTAATTAACTGACTTATTAAAATACATGGTTGAATTCATTGGTTTCAAATTAATTACAAAATGAATATAAGAACCAATTTAATATAAAGGGAATGTTTTTATAAAAACTACTTTTATACTCACAAATGAATTTTATAAAAATAAAATAAATTATTTATTATTATTAATTGATATAAATGAAATATTCATTTTATATATTCAATTATGTTTTTTTAAATTCATCAAATATATTTGATAGGCATAATATAAGAACATACCCAATATTAGACATAAAAACCTTTTTTTAAAAGTAGTTTAAACCTCTTTTTAATAGGGAACCTAGTATAAATCCAAAAATTACAACTATTAAAAACAGTATATGTCAAAATAATCTCAATTTATAAAATTGAAACATATATATTAGGTTAGGATGAATTTTTTATATTTTTCTATGAAGTTTCATTTTTTTCTGAATTGGGAAAAAAACTGAATTTTTATTCAAAAATGATTTATCATATTATTTATTTATAAGGTTAAATTATATTTAAAATAATATTTAACGTATAATTGTATCAAAAATACATAAATAAATCCAATTTATGTCATTGGGATCAATTTCACTTTGAAATTAGAGAAAAAACCTTGCAAACTATTGAATATTTTTACTTTAAAAACATGCATTATCATCCCATCTAAAGTATTGAATTTAAATAATTTCTTCCAATTATATTATTAGTAAATTAGTAAATTTAATTAAAATTAATTATAAATATTAATATTGAAATTATCTTAATTAGGGACTAAACATTATACAAAAGGGTCAAAATGGCCTAGACACTTGTCCTAAAGCCATTGGTTGTTCGTATCAATTCTATCCTTCCATGGATTTAATTTGTTCCACTATTAGAGACACTTCACATGGAAAAAACATGGTTTTAATTTACCTTTTTTTTAAATATATGAATTTCACTCCACCTCCAATATAAAAGGCACTCACCCCTTCCAGTTATTCGCACCTCCCAAGCTATTTGTCTCACCCTGCCTATGCTCAAAAAGCTTCTGTCATCCCTCTCTTCCTCCTAAAAGCCTCCCATTGGAATGAAATACAACCATGAAATCAATTTTTCTCCAACAAGAAATAGTTACCAATAAATAGTAGGTTTTAATGTGTACAAATAAATTCAAGAATTATGTTAAGGTAATTTCTTCTCAGGTTTTATTTCTAGGTGATAAATGCCTTTTTCACCACTCATTTCTTTTATGTGATATGTATAATTATCATGACTGTATTTTATTATTATTACTCATACATTAATTTTTATTTACATATCCATTTTATTATATTTCTTTAATGGGTTTTATGTTTCCAACGATACCAAATCGGTAAAGTAATTTTGTCTTAATTTTCCTTCTTTGAGACACATTCCCTATTATGCACCCAAATTTCTCTATGAGGTGTATATAAATCTGTTGAAATGTTATATAATTAATCTGATTATTTTAATTATAATTCAATATTCAGGTAAATTTATTCTTTAAATTGTATTATATATTCAATATTACCAATGTGGTAAATTGTTTTTGCAACATTATGATCATTTATCAAGATTTTTTATGATTGTACTTCCATTGATGAAATATTATGATCCATATCTTAATAAACCTAATTAGATTTATTAACTGATGTTTATTGATGTTATATCATTTAATATTACCATTTTTCAGACACCGGTTCATAATATAATTAATAAAATGTTTTTATTAAAACCTGAACTTATTTCTCCTTTCAGATGGAAATATATGTTCTTTCAAATACCATGATTTCAAAATTGTTTTCAAAATTTTATTTTAATGATGTTCATTAAAGCTCATTTTCATGAAAAAACGATTTTACATTTTTTAGGGTTTTCATGGAATAAGATATTTAGTTTTCGGTATTTTTTAATTAAATGGTTTACCAAACATTTTAGAGATTTTATATAATTTTTTAAAGCATTTTAATAGAAATTGTTTTCCAATTATTTTTTATATTTGTTATATATTTTCAATTTAATTTAAAATAAATGGTTTTTAAAAAAATCAAGCATTATTTAAATGTTTTCACTATGTTCTCAATGAAATCTGTTTCAAAATATTTTAAATATTCTTTAGATAAATAAAACAGAAAACGTTTTCTGAAGGAAATATTTTTTAAAAATATTTTTTTAAATAAGAAATGATATTTTACTAAAGAAATTGTTTTAAAGTATATTTAAAAATCATGTTCCATATAATATGAAATTTTTTGGTGTTAATCATTCCTTTCTATAAAATGATCCAATGGTTCCATTCATATTCTTTCTCTGAATGGTTTATGTTTTTAATGGCATTATATTTATGAAACCCATTTCTTGTTCACATGTTATATGTTTATGAAACTTGTTTTTATTTCATTGTTTATATACTTTTGAATCCATCTTTTTTTAATTGGTTATTATTTGATGAAATTATTATAATACCTAACCATTTTTCATTGGTTATGATGTGATGAAATGTCAATTCTACCATATAATTTCATGGTTCATGTTATGATGAATTTTTTTGTTATCCTATGGCACATGAATTTATTATTTAATAATTTGATTGGTGGGAATTATATATCTCTCCAATTAATTGGGTAATAATAAATATTTTATATGCATATGAGGGTACATGGGAAGTGATCCCAGAACCAAAATAATAGATAATTTTAATCCCAAAAGAAGAGGGTACACAAGAGGGAATCCAAGCCTAAAAAAATAGGCTACACTTGAGGGATTTCCAAGAACAAAACTATAGGGTACATGGGTTAGAATCCCAATCCTAAAACAAGAGGGTGTAGGGGAGGGAATCCCATGCCTGAAGTATGTACCCATGTTATAATCCCAAGCTAAACATGTTATGAAGTTCTCCGTAGGTCTCCTTGAAATATTATTTTCTATGATTGTATGTTTACCATAAATTTGATGTCATAATAATATGTTATGTTTTCATGGATTTTGATATTTTTTACCTTATGATTCTAGTCCAAAAAATAACAAATATTTATTCCATGAATAATGTATATGATATTTGATATGCATGGTATGATATTCAAATTATATTGTCATATACTTACGATCAAGTTATTCTTATTTATCTCATTGTTTACACTTACAGAGCATCTGAGCTCACCCATGTCTTATGTTTCCTTTCCCAAGGGTATGAAGAAAGGTTTCAGGTAAAATCACTATAAGGGAAGATCTTTCTGAGAAAAATTAATGATCATTCACTGAGATATAATATTTTATTCCAAGTTTCCAAATACGCTAAATTATTATGGTCCCCATTCCTGTATTTATGTTATTTGATGAATATTAATCTCAAATGAAGAAAACCCATCTATGTAATGCCTAGGTCAAACAATTTGGTATTAGATGAAATTATTAGTCAACCTTTTGAATCTAGGATGAGAAGATTAGTTGAAATACCAAGAGAAATTTCTATGGATATATATAGGGATGCCTCTAATGATAAGTCTGAGGATAAAGAAAAGAATTGGAAAAAGTCATAGAATTTTGGAAAAGAATAGAGTGAGTGGTTACCTATAAATAAATCCCTCTCTATATACTAAAAGTGGATGTTCCCCAGGAATAAATCTACCAAGGTTTAACAACTCGGAAAAGGTGTGTCGGGCCTAACACGAGTGTAACCTGACATGCAACAATTGTCCTTATTGCACAATTAGTTTGACACTCCTGAGTGATATTAATTGGGAATTAACAAAATCATTATCATCCATCATGAAGGATTTATGAAAAATATAACCATGAATAATCTAGGATAATATTATGTTTTCATAGATTAAATAACTATGATCCAAGATTTAGATGTCCTATAAATACGTTTTCTATATTATTTGCTTACCCACTATAATGATTGAATATTAAACTATAATTTTGGATTTTATTCAATGGATTTAACCCAAACAAACTATGTTAATGGGGAATGAAATGGAAAATTAAATGATTTTACTCCTAAGAAAGAAAAATGTATGGGATGTGGAATAAAAAAACCTCCTTGTAATTATCACAAAAAAAATTCAATATTTGAATCATTTTGATCTTCTAAATTAGAAAATGGTGGAAAAAGTTCTATTGAGTCCTTAATAAGTACAATTTCACCTTCTTTCTAGGTGTATTATCTTCCACATAAGGCTGAACAATATATTGGTACCCCTGAAAGGATATTCATTGTTATCTACTGTTGTGAGTATGATAATTTCATTATGTCTATTTATTATTTAAAAGGTGAATCCAACTAGTCGTTGACTAAAATCAAGAATGTGAGTAAGAATTAAAAAATTGAATCCATGGACTGGAATGAGTTCAATAACATATTCTTTAATATGTATGTTACTTGCATTCATTTTTATATGATGGAAAAGTAATTCTAATAGAGTAAATAAAAGTATGATGAAATGGTTCGTGCCTATATAGAAATTTTTACAAATTTTTTGAGGTTTTCTTCAAGTATTATAATCCCACCTGAATGCAAAAATTGATCCATTCATTAATGTCCAAAAAACTATTGTTTAAAAGGCCTTGGATATAAGAGACTTTAGAAACTGTAAATATATTTTTTGATGTGCTATAAACGGTGAAATGAATGTCATAATTATGTATCAATCATATTGTTTTAAAATTAAAAGGAATATAGAGTTCAAAGAAAAATATAACCACCATGAAAAAATCAAAGTGAGCCTTCCATTATAGTTGATGTTTGGGAATAAACATGGGTGTAATGATCTTAAGGGAACTAATAAATGTTTTAAATGTGGAAGTGAATGATATTTAGTGGATTAATGTCCATGTAATTGGAATAAGTTAGCTAATGATTTTTATAATGAGAATTTTCCATAGAATGCACCTCCCACACTTTAGTGTTTCAGTTGCATAGAGTTTGGGAATTTTTATAACAAGATCTCCAATACAAGGAATAATTGGGATGATAATCCACAAAAACCATTAAGTAAAATGGATGAAGGGAAAGCTTATGAAATCAAATTAGATGAAACAAATCATGATAATTTAGGAACACTTATCCTCCCTTCCATATTTTTTAATTTCATATTTTATTTTGTATGATTAATCCTTATGAAAATATTAATTCTCATCCTTTAGTGAATTTTCAAGTGATTATCTCCCTCTAAATGGATTCTAGATTAATAAAATCACATTATTTACTTTATATGTATAAGTATATAAATACTTTTCTATTGGAATTTTTTTTTCATATAAGACAAGTTCTTATTTATGTAATAAAAGGTGAATTTTAGTTTGGAAGGATTACAAGGAAGCCAATTTGTGGAATTGGTTATGAGAAACTTCATATGTGGTTTTATAGATTAATGATTTATGTCGCCATATGATGATTTATTCATATCAAATAACTTGTGCCAACATTTTTTTGTGATAAAAAAATATGGAATGACATGTCATTATATTCAAAGACCTCAGGTTTAGTTATTGTTTTAGGAGTGAAAAATTCAACCTCATTTATTTTAATTAGAGAAGAATTTGAAGTTGATTGAGTCAAAAAAAGGTATAGTTGTACAAAATCTTTTAATTATAAATTTTCCTGAAAATTCATTAAACTTAGGAAAAAATATCTTTAAACAAAAAAAAATTATCCTAGTACCTTCATTTCTATAAAATCAAATGGCCCCTTGTATCATGAATGATTTGTGGCTTTGTGATTTTAAACTATATCATAAATATGTACTCTATCACTATCAATTAGAAATTTATAGTCATATTTTTCTTCCATATCCATATTTTCACTTCCCACCTACGTTCTCTTATATAAAATTCTAGTTAGGTCTTAATTTGGGTAACAGTTATGTTTCTGACATTCCCATTTCAAATGAAGTTTTAGTATTCTTTTTTATGATGTTGGTTTATATGAAACAAAAATCCAATTATTAAACCATTGATAACCTAGAATAATTTTGATAGGGAAATTCATTTTATGGGGGTAAAATGTAACGCCCTGATATTTTGTGAATTGTTCTTTTAATTAAATTGTTTTTTTGATATTTTCACTTCCCAACAAAATAAATATATTTTTTTATAAAAGATATAATTTAGGATAGTATTATATAAAAAATCATGTTAATCAGAAACTATATGGAACATAATATTTATATTGATCTACATGGAACTCTGTGATTTTATTACATCACACACTAGACTGACCTCCCTCGATGTCTTTTGAAACACACAAGATAGAGTATTACCAAACAATAATATAAAATTAAAAAAATATATTATTTAATATAATTAGATATATCCTAGAGATTATGTTTGTGGATAAGAAAAATATTAACTAACTTATGAAAATATATGTTTGAATTTATTGGTTACGAATTAATTAGAAATGAATATAGGAACCAACTGAATATAAAATTGAATGATTTTATAAAAACAACTTTTATGATCACAAATAAATTTCAACCTGATAAATTAAATTATTTAATAATAGGGAATGATATTAATGATATATATATTTTATATATTAAATCAAATATTTTTACATTCAAGTGATATATTTTGTACGCATAAGATATGAAACAAATCCAATATTGCACATAAAAACATATATTTTTATTAAATTAGATTTACATCCTTTTAATGGAAAATGTTCTTTATGTCTAAATTTATTCAATTTTATATATTTCAAAATAAACATAATTTTTTAATGTAAAAAATAAATAATATGTTAGTATGATTTTTTGTTATTTTTAAGTGAAATTTAAATTTTTGATAAATAATGAGAAATACGAAATTTTAATTCAAAAATGAATTTTTGTTTGATTTTTTCATATGGTTGAGTTATATTAATAATAGGTTTCAATGACCAATTATATAAATTATTTATAAATTAATCAAATTTAGGTCATTAGTATCAATTTCACATTGAAATTAGTTTCAAAATCTTATGTTCCAATAAGTTCAACTTAGTTTTTGACAAAAAATATTAGTTATTGTAATTGAAATTAAATATAATGATAAAGAGGAATATAATATAAAGAAGGTAATATACCATAATCATAAGGTCCAAAATGACCTAGACACTTATCTAAAATCCACATTTTATACATATTTTATCCCTATCCTCCCTTGTATTGTATTTGGTCCATTATTGGATCCACAAGGCATGAAAGAAACATGGGTGTAATTCCCCATTCTGAAATTTACAGGAATTTTACTCCTCCTCCACTATAAAAAGTCACTCACCCCTTCACCAATTCACACCTCTCAAACCCTTTAGATCGCATAAACACTACTCAAATAATCTCCATACATCCCTCTATTCCTCGTATAATACTCTCTTTAGGTAAAAACCCAACCAATTATGACCTTGGTTCAATAAAAAAGGTGTTACCCAAAGAATATGATGATTTATAGTGTATGAAGAAATTCAAGAGTTATGCTAAGGGGAATTTCTTTTCACTTTTAATTTTAGTGACAAACATGCCTTATTTGTCACTCATTTCATTTTTCTGTTGTGTATAGTTCCCATGGATGTATTATACGATTATTATACATATATATATTGGTATTTACACATATATTTGATTATATTTCATTCATAGGGTTTATGTTTAAAAAAGTTACAAAATATGTAAAGTAATTTTGTCTTAATTTTCATTCTTTATGACACATACCATGTTATGCTCCTATATTTTTCTATGTGTTGTATATACTTACATTGACATGTTATATCATAAATATCATTCTTTTATTGATATTTCAAGATTCATGTAATGTTATTATTTCCATTATTTTATGATTCAATGTTACCAATGTGGTATCGGATTATAGCTACAATGTCATCACTTATCGATATTGTTTATGGTTTTTCTTCCATTGATGAAATATTATGATCCATATCTTAAGAAATATCTTGAATATTCATAAAATATGGTTATTGATGTTATATATTGGTAATGTTACAATTCATCCACTCTTTTTTACTTAAGATAATTAAGAAAATGTTTTTAATAAAATATGATTTCATTTCTCCTTTTGGTGGGAAATCTATTTTTATTCAAAAACCTTGTTTTGAAAAATGTTTTCTAAAATATTTTTTAAATAATATCATTTATTATCATTTTCAAGGAAAGTGGATTTTAATTTTTTTTATGGTTTCAAAATAATACATTATAACATCTAAAAGTGTTTTGAAAGAAATGGTTTCTAATATGTTATCTCACTTTATTTAAAGTTTTAAATGTTTTTTTAAACAAATAGTTTTTGAAATGTTTTAAAGATTTATTTATATGTTTTTAATGTTTTTTCAGGGAAATGGTTTTCAAAACGTTTTCAAATTTTCTTTATATATTTTGAATTTTTTTAATTAAATGGTATTAAAAATATTCGCAATATTATTTAAAAAGATTCATGGTAAATGGTTTGAATATGGCATTTTGTTCTAAAAATAATTTTCAAAAAAGAGATGATTTCTAATCATGAATTGGTTTTATTGGATTTTCTATATTATTTTCCATCTAAGATGAAATATATTTGTGTTACTCATTTGTTTTCATAAATATGGTCCCATGGTACTATTTATATTTTTTCTCTTAGTAGTTTTTATTTGGATGGAAAAATTTTTATGAAACCTATTTCTATTTCATGAGTTATATATTTATGAAATTCATTTCTTTCTCATGGGTAATATGGTCTTGAAACCCACTTATTTATTTTGTTATGATTTGATGAAATTATTTTAAAACCTATCCATTTTCCCTTGATTATTATGTGTTGAAATTTTAATAATACCCATTCGTCTCATGGATCATGAAATGATGAATTTTTTTTATCTTCTAATATATGGATGTATAATTCAATTATGTGATGTGTGGGAATTATATATACCTCCAATGAATTTTGAAAATATAATTGTTTTATGATATCAAGAGGGAGCAAAAAGTGAATCCCAAGATCGAAACTAGAGTGCATCGTAAACCCAAAACATGAGGGTATACAAGAGGGCATCCCGAGCCCTAAATATAAGAGTACATGAGAGGGAATCCCATGTTTGAAATAAGAAGGTTAATAGGAGGTCATCATAAGCATGAAACAAGAGGGTACACGGGTGGGAATCCCACACCTAGAGCAAGTACACATGTTATTATCCCAAGAATATCATGTTATCAATGTATTTTTAGGTGGCCTTGACCAAATATTTTCTATGCCTATGTGTATAAAAAAATTCTATGTATTATTTCTATGTTATATTTTCATGGATTATGATCATATTTCCCATATGGTACATTTATTATGAAATGCCAATTTTTATTCCATGAAACATTTATATGATCTTTTCTATACATGGTATGATCATTAAATTTTATTCTCATACCCTTATGCTCATGTTATGCTAATACATCTCTTTTGTTTACTGTTACAGAGAATCTGAGCTCACTATTTTTTTTATATTTCCTTCTCTAATGTAAATATGAATAGTTTTAGGTAGAAGTAATATAGGAGAATAACTTTTTGGGAATCATAGAAAATCAATCACATAATAAGATGATTTTGTTTGATGTTTCCATAGATACTAAACTATTACTTTCCTTAGGCTTTTATATTTGTAATGGGATGAATATTTATCTAAAATCATGTAACATCCATGGTTGTTAATCCAGGGTTGCAATAGTCGAAGTCTGAGGAAACTTCTAGTGAACCTTTAGAAACTATGATAGTAAAGAATTAGTGATATCTCTAGGGATACTTATAAATATATCACTAGGTATGTCAATAAGAATAATTCTAATGATAAGGAAAACTATAGGAAAATGAAATTGAATTTTGGTAAAGGATATAGAGAGTGTTTTCTTATAAATACATCTCGGTCTAGATACTACTATTTTATTTGGAACTGTAACAGATGTACCTAGAAGTAAAAACTAAAAAAAGGTGCATCGGCCTGGACTCAAGAATAAAATGGTACACAAAAATGGGACTTTATAAACACCTCTTTTGACACTCCTATGAGATATTCATTGATAATTACCAAACTATTTATGATCCATCATTAAGAATTTAAGTAAAAGATGGATATGAAATATCATTAGTGAACATAATGTTTCATATATTAATGAAGTTGGAGTTGTGATTCAGACATCCAAATGTATTTTTTTTTTACCGTTATGTACTTCCCCACTATGATGATTGATTATTACTCTATGCCTTTTGGTTATAGTCCATGGATGGAACCCAAGGGAATCATGTTAATGATTAATGAAATAGGAAATGAAATGATTTTATGCATGAGAAACTAAAACTTATGGGTGATTGAATGAAAAAACTCATTACTATTCTCAAAAAAAATTATCAATATATTAATCAATTTGAGCTACCAAATGAGAAAAAAGGGACGTTGTTCAATTGATTCCTTTATGAGGAAACATATTCCTTCTTTCATCTATTCTTTAGATCCACATTTGGATGAATAATGGATCGGTAAAACTAAAAATATATCATTTGTTATCCAGTGTTTAGAACATGATAAATTCTCTATGTATATTTATCATTTAGAATTTGAATCCAACCATTGGTGGACCCTAATAAAAAATATGAGGAAGAAAAACGAAATTGAATCCAAGGACTAGGATGAAATGAAGAACTTATTCATCAATAAGTAATTTCCTAAGGTGTTTCATACAAGTATAGAAAAGTAATTCATTGATATTAAGAGACAGATGTTGATTCTGTTGGTGTCTATAAAGAAAAATTGAAAATCCGTATGAATAAATCTTCAGGTATTATCATCCAACCTGAAATAAAAATTGATTTATTTTTTGGTTGACCAAAACCTCATCCTTAAAATGCTTGCCTATAATATACTGTTGAATCTATGGAGAAATTTTTTTATGTGCTATCATGGTAGAAATAGAGGTTTAAATTTTGTATCAATATCAAGGTTTTGATACGAAAATTATGATGGAGGTCAAAAGAAAATATAACTACAATTGATAAAATAAAATGATCCATCTGGTAATATCTCAAACCTCATAGAGGTACGATACTATTTAAATCCTTATTTGAATCCCTTAAAGTTGGTTAATTTAATTTTTACATCATATATGAGGATACACAGGGGTGTTATAGGGTATCGAGACTTGAAATAAAGAGAAAATAGCCTTTTAATGCATGTTTCATAGTTGGTGCAGGGTTATTAGAAATAGTGTGCCCCAACCATTATAGATATGAGAAAATGGAACATGGTTAAGTAAACTATGTAAGGGGAAATAAAAATTGAGTGGTCTCGAACATTGTCATTCTATAAGGTCGGTAAATGGTTTGAAAAACTGTAAAGTCTTCCCATGTAAACATACAACATGGACCCCTTTTGGATAGAGGTTGATGTACGGTTGGTATATAATTGGTACACGGTTTTGAAAACCAAGTGTCCAAACCATTCACACGAATAAAAATTGTGTATTACCATTTTCCGGCTCATTATTTTATTTTTTCAACCTATTTTCTTCCCTATTCTACCACCTCCAGCCATATAGAAAATCCTAAGCCCCCAAAACATCCCTAGGGTAGATCTCTTTCATTTCTAGGTCATGTTGAGTGTTGTTGGTTGCATATTGAAGCTCTAGGTATATCTATCACACTTATTACTTATCTTTTTTGGATGAGGGATATTTTTTTCGTTCTTCTTCTTTAGAATACCAAAATAACTCTTTTTTCATAAGTTCATATGATGGGGTATCAAAGGCTGATTGAATCCAAATATAAGTCCTGGTTTATGTGAGTGTTCATCTTTGGATTCGAGGTAGGTGGTATAAAATTTATATCTCATAATCATGAGGTTTATTTTTGAATTTTTGGTTGTGATTTTGGTTCTTTGTTTTGTTAATTTGATGCCTTTTATTTGACTTTGTAATAGGGTTGGATAAATAACATGTTAAACCCCATATTCTCCTCATGCGAATCATTGATGTATATTAGGCAACTTTTTGGGCCACCAATGTGGTGAACCAACCTTCCGAACAAGGAAAATTGTGGTGCTGAACATGAAATTGTTATGATAATGTAGATTCTATGATATATGTATTGAAATTTTAGTTTAAATTGTGAAAGAAACAAATGGTGGAGGGGTCTAGTAATTGATATTTATATAAGGTATGGTTTTTAACACTGTGAATCAGTAAAATGAATTAAATTTACTATGACAAAGGATTATGGGGTTAAATGGGTATATGTTAATGAGTTAAAGAATTAATAAATTTGATTTGTTGATTGAGATGTGATTTGTGAATTTCATGATAAATGTTTGAATGTACTTTTTGATTTGGTGAATATTTTTAATGGGTAAAAGAATAATGTAAATATAGATTGGTATTTTTTGTTAATAACTAATGATCTAATCCCACTGGTTGGTTAAGAATAAGGATCTAAACCCCACTGTTAGAATTCACCGATAAAGGAGTCTGACTGAGGCTCTAGGCCCCTAATGGATACATTGGATGATTACCTTGAGTGAGCCTCCAAGGTAAGTGTGATGAATTGGTTGAGATTTCCCAGACCGATACTCCATGTTAGGTCTAAGAAATATGACTTGCAGGATGTTATCCCTAATGATATAAGGAACTTGATTTATTATCTTGTTCATGGTTGTTGACTGGCTTAGCCTGTTGTTCAATAAATAGAACCCATAACCCATGAACCCAAATGATGATAACAAATTAAATTAAATAATAATTTATGAATGACATTTTGTTTACATATTAATATTAGTTTCTTCCTACACTATTTATCCATAATTTATATTTTATAGACACAATTGATGGTATCATGCTGAGTTGTACTTACACCTTGTTCAAACTGGCATTGGGTACCTGAAAAGATTTCATGGTTTCATGTCCGGACATGGGATATGGTAATATGACAAAGATTTGAGTTGGGTTTGGAATGTGCGTAGATGCAGATTTAGACATAGAGTTAGGACCTTTTGGGGATTCATCTATTTATTTTTATTTTGGTTTTACCATCAACTCCCACTATAAGGAATAAGATTGTATATTTACTTTTCGGTTGTTGGTTATAACATGTTTTTGGATATTGTAATTAATGCATGTTTGTAAATTATTGTTATTATTTCCTTTATTTCTATTTGGAATCCATTGTGTCATAATCTAAAAAATATGGTATAGTCTCCCCATGTGTTATTTTAGACCATCGCTTCTAGTCGGCAGCCTTTGGCATATTGGGAGGCGCGCCTGAGGTCATATACTGACCTAGAACTAGGAAATAGTTTAGTGGCTTCTGGGTGGGGGGATGTTACAATGTGGTGTCAGAGAAGGTTATTTTCTTTGGAATTATTATCAAGGAATGGTAGAATGTTGCTTAAGAATTTTTAGGTATTTGGAATGAGCTCGTTCTTAGTAGCATCAAAGCCTTGTATGATGGAAAACCCAAGTACCCAGGGTGTGAATTGTTGTTCATGATGTGTGTTATTATAGTTGAATGATAATTTACCAATGAATGATTTGATTTTTTTTTTGAGATTTTACTATTTTATAATATATTTCTCATCGATTGAATGGAATGGGGTTTTTTATCAACGAATCACTATAGGAACCTGGGGATTTATGTGGAATGAATCATGATGGCACACACTGGGAGGTCGTGTGGGACACGAAGGGTAAAAATTAATTACATATTCATTAAAAAATAAAAATAAAGTAATTTATAATAAAGATGATGAAAATGGATAAATGGAAATAATGTTAAAGAATTAATAAGTAATTTCTCTTAATGAGGGGTTGTAATTGAGTTAAAATGTTATTTGTATCAAGTAGTGAAATGGGAATATTTCCTAAGAGGAAATTTTTGCATTGTGATCAAGGAAATGTTTTAAAAAATGTTTCTAGTGAATCTGTAATGAATTTGTGTGTTGGTTTACCCAATGATGACCATGACCCATAGTATGGATGGTTGTGGGTTGTTCCCTTGGTGTGGCGATTCATGTTGGGGAAGTTAAAAGGAAATGGGTAGTTAATGGATAATGGGGATCCTTTTTTAAGTAATATGTATAAGATTTATGTTATGTGTTTTAAGACTCATGTTTGAAATTATAGATAAATCACCCCAAAATGATGTGGGATTGTCTAGAAAAAAGGAATGTATCTAATAATGTTCACCTATAAGTGGATAAATAGACTATGATGGTCCTAGTAAATAGAAGAGAGGAAGAGTTTCAATAGAACATTTTTTGTTTAATGTCGATTTTGTAATAAGACCCTAGGCACGTAGCACCAAGCATGCTTGAGCTAACTATAGAGTTTTAGATGAATCACCCTCTAACATTTACTATCGAGTGTTCACATGAGGTTGTCAAATTCGTTATATAGACTATTTAGATTATACTTGATCACTTAGATACTCCTCCAGATATGATATTCAAGATGGTAGCCTATATGTTGCGAGGCCAGGAAAAGCGCTAGTTAAAAATATTGGATCATACTGATAAGGTAGAGGGTGTGTTGTGGAAGGGTTTCTTGGAACATTTTCTATAGCATTACTATCAAGAGACCTTGAGATAATAAAAGGATGTGTATTTTATGAGGTTCACCCATGGGACTATGTCGATGAGGGATTATGCAGCTCCATTCATGGACATCCAACCTTTTTCTCTGTCTATGGTAGTGGTTGATTTATCCATGGATAGGCATTTTCATGATGGTCTTAGGAATGAGTCCATGTACCATGTAAATATATTCCACTAAAATAGGATTGAAGAGGTGATGTATTAGGACCTTATCATTGAGGGAAACCTCAATGAGGCTTGTAGGTGTGGACATGTGGTTCTAGTTGGGAGTTCCATTTGTATGACTTCTCATGGTAATAAGTTCCATTTTGAGAGTCTCTATTAGGGTAGAGGTGGAATGTCTAGTTAGAGAAGGATTATGTTTCTTAGGGAAATGAAAGAGTCTTATATAAATAGTAAAGTGGGAAAAGACACATATGGGGTCAGTGTCCCCAGCCACCAGTTGAGTGCCGAGCATACGACATGTTAGAGGATTTTCATAGGTTCTATGGAAAACATTGGTATTTGAGAAAAGATAGATGGCGCAGGCCAGGAATAGTGCATGAAGGGGGTTAGTTACCCCTTGTCAGACCAACTGTTGGAGCCCGACTAGTTGTACTAGTTATGGTGATGGGAGTGGTACTTTAGGGGGACATCACCCATATCAGTAGAGTAGTTAATCACCAGGAACTAAGTCTAGAGCCTAGGGTAGATGGGCAGGTCAAATCCATACAATTCATCCTATCAATTGAAGTTGTGAGGTAATTCCATCGATAGTTTCATGTACAATTAATATATATTCTATGATTTCTAGTGCTTTATTTGATATCGGTGCCCTACATTATTACATTTCTACTCAGTTTTTGGCCATGTTAGTTCTAATGATGAAATTTAGGTGTGGGGTTATTTCAATTGATACATTATTAGGGGTATGAAAAAAATATTTGGTAGTGTATAGGGTGTGGTCTTAAAGTCAGTGGATATTATTTCCTATGGGAATTTTTTGTGCGGAATATGAAATGTTTTGATCTGATTTTCAGTTTGAATTTCTTGGTGTTGTACCTGGTCGGTACTGATTTTTACCATCATTGGGTAATTTACAAGTCTCTTGAGGGAGAAACTGATATCTATCTTGAATAATGTGGCATCTGATCAAGTTGTGTGGGGCTAGTATGCTAGAAAATGGGTGAGCTTACAAAACAACTGGCTTGTCTTATGCTTGATGATGGGGGATTAGGGTAGCATGATTTTCCTCCAGTTATGGATCAGTTCTATGATGTGTTTCTTGAGGACTTATTAGTGCTTACTCCAAAGTGATATGTTGATTATATGGATGATTTTCTTCTAGGAGAAAAACTATTTTCTATTCCGCTAAACAAAATGAAACATACCGAACTCCAGGAGCATAAAACATTGTTGGAGTATTTAAGGAATAAGGGATATTTTCATCTGAAAATGTCACCATGGGGAACTCCTATGTTATTTTCTAAGAAGTCTTACAGGAAATTAAAGTTATGTGTTAATTATAGGAATCTGAATCAGATGACAGTTAAGAACATGTACCCTCTTCCCCAAATTAATGATCTCTTTGACTAGCTATGAGTTGATTCAGTGTTCTCCAATATTGATCCGGGTTTGGGGTATCATTAGCTAAGGGTGATACCTTAGGATATAACATGATCTTCCTTCAGAATTATTGATGGGTTGTATGAGTTTGGTGTGTTTTATTTTGGGTTAACCTATGTGCTAGTAGTGGTTATGTCCCAAATGAACTAAATCATTCATACTTACCTAGATAAGTTCATTGTTTTCTTTGTTGATGAAATCCTATTGTACTATATGACTCATGAAAATTATATAAAACATCATGACATCATCTTCAGTACACTATGATATCATATCAGGTATTCTAAGCTATCCAAATTTCATTTTCGGGTTGATAGGGTTCACTTCTTAGGTCACATAATCTCTGAGAAAGGTGTGTTAGTGGACTTAAAGAAAGTGCAGAATGTTGTGTCTTGGGAGTATCCAAATAATGTTTATGTTATCTGATGATGTCTAGGAATAGTAGTAAAATTCATGATGATTATATAATACTTATCCTGTCTAGATGCACCACTTTCTAGGTTATGAAAAATGGTGTTAATTTTGAATAGTCTGAGGTATATAATGAAGGCATCCTAAAGTTAATGAAGCTGCTGACTACTACAACAGTTTTGATTCTAATCGCACCAGGTATATATTATACCCTATTTTTTAATAATTTTATGTTGTTCATGAGGATTTATTTATGAAAAATGGTCAGTTTGTGGAATAAGGGACTTGGTAGTTGAGGCCCCATGAATGAAATTACCCTATTCATGATCTTGAGTTGGTTATGGTGGTTTACACCATAAAGTGTTGGAATAATTAAATTATGGGATAAGGATTTAATATGTATACAGATCATAAAATCCTTATGTATATTTTATTATAGTATTATATGAATCTACATCAAGGGAGATGATTTGAATAAATGAAGTTCTTCAATTTTGAACTAGTTTATACAGTGAAAAAGTGTAACGGTGTAGGGGATGAATTCCGCTAGAAGATTCAAAAACATGTGGTTCTGGACTCCAGTTCTGAGTGGAGAATGATATCATTATTTTTAGAGATGTAGGTGGAGGTGTGAGATGGGAAGGGGTAGACTTCTATTTCATCCTTTGTAGTTCAATACTCACTTATGATATAGATCGAGGAGAGGTAGTATGTGAAATGGAGTTCTTGTCATTGAGGGAAGGTCTTGAAGGTGGGAAGACACTATCTGGTTGGAACGTTGGTGATTATGATATAGTTTACATCTGTGGTGTGGTTTTTGAGCCCACATGTATGTGAACAGAGTTAATGTGTGAGTTTCATGCCTCAAAGTGGATAGTTCATCCTCATTTGACCAAAATGTATTAGGATCTTTGTAAGTAGTATTGGTGGGTAGGTTTGAAGAAATTGGTCATAGGTTTTGTGGTGTGATGCCTTACCTATCAATAGGTGAAGGAGGAGCATTAGTTGGTGGTTAGTTTTCTATATCCATTTCCCATTCCAGAATGGATGTAGGATGACGTTATGATGGATTTTTTTGAGGTTTCTTAAGGAATCCATGTAAGAATATGTGATCTTGTTAGTTGTGGAGTAGTTGACCAAGGAGGATCATTTCCTACCAAAAATAGAGACCTTCACCATTGATCATCATGGTGATTTGTCCATTTTGGATATAGTATGGTTTCACGGGGTACTGTGAATGATGGTATCAGATCATGATCCTTGTCTTACTTCATGATTCTATAAGTGGTTAAAGAAAGAACCTAGTACCCATGTGTTTTTGAGTATATATTTACACCTACAGATGAAAGGGTCATTATAGAATACTATTTATGTACTAGAACACTTGATGAGATATTGTATCCTGGACATTGGTGGATATTGGGAGAAACATTTGGTTCTTATTGAGTTCTCATATAATAAAAGTTACCAGGTCAAAATATGGATGGAACAGTATGAGGCACTATATGGTATACCATGTAGGTCTCCATTATATTGGATGGATGATGAGGAGTTGTGGTTTTTGTGTCTGGGTCTCATGCTAGATACATCAGAGTAATTTTAGTTAATCTTTCAGTGGATAGATATATCACATAGTAGTTATAATTCTTATGAATGTTGACATCATAGACATCTTACGATTGTTGGGGGAAATCATGTATTTCTTCAGGTGTCTCCATGGTTGGGTCACCATTGGATTTAGAAGCTAGTTATGTTCATCCCAGTGTATGTGAGGCTATTTGAGATTATGGAGAGGATCATACTAGTATTATATTTAATGGATATTCTATATAGGTATAGTGGCTTGCATGATTATTTTCATTTGTCACAACTTTAACCGTATCACCTGAACCTATCTCGTGTGATTTATGTTGAGGATTTTGAGCTTCAGATGGACGCATCCTATTTGGAGTATCTGGTTAATATTTTATATCATAGTGAGAATGTTTTTTAGGGAATGATTGTGCTCTTGGTTTATGTTATACGATAACATGGAAATGCCTAGGATGGAACATGGGAGAGGGAGTTAGATATACATGGAAGGTGGCCCAATCCCTTTTCTTTGTAAGCTCATTGATGCTTGGAGGTATGGTTGGATGACAAGCCATTATAAAGTGGGGAGGTTGTAAGATCTTATACTTCATGGAGGTATGTTCCAAATAAAATACTTGTATAAATCCCATGATGTTTTTTAATTTATTGCTTGAAAGCTATATGAGGATTCATGGGGGTGTTTCTATGGTTTGGGACATAAAAGAAAGATAAAATGGCCATCAAGTGCTTGTTAAATGGTTGGCGCATGGTTAAGGTAAATTTCAGGCCCAAACTATGGTAGGTAGTCAATAAAAGAACATAATTAAGTAAATCATGCAAGGTTTAAAACTAACTCATGTAGTTGTGGGTAGAAGATTTATGAATAGTTGCTCTATGGTTTTTCAAACTATGTAGTCTTCCTATGTAACCATTGTATATGGACACCACTCCGATAGAAGAAGACGTACTATTTAGAAAACAATGATTCCAAAGCATTCTCCCCATTAAAAAGAGTGAAATTACTATTTCCCCTCACGATTTCAATTTTTCACATGATTTTCTTCCCCATTCATCATCCTTCATCCCTAGAGACAAACCTCAGAACCTAAATCTTTACATGAACCAATGTTTTTTGTTTTATGTCCTTTTGGAGTGTCGTTGGTTGATGATTGAAGCTCTGGGGACAACTAAATTTATTCTAGAATCTATTTTCTATATTAGGACTTCTGGATTATTTATTAATCCTATTTTGAATCCCTATACACTTCATTTTTCGGGAGATCATGTGTTTGGGATTTAATGGTTTCTTGAATCGGTATCTAATCCCATGGTTAAGCAAGAATTCTTATATAGATTCAAAGTAGGCAGCCTATAAGTTATATCACACAGTATAGAAGTTAATTTGTACATTTTTTGTTGTTCTTTTGGTTCTCTTATGTCAATAATTTGATGTTATTGATAGGATATAGTAAAATTGTTGGATAATTAATGAGTTAACCCCCTCATGATCTAGGTGGGCTATATTGAGGTTGATTATAATAATATTAGGGCTACCCATAGGGTGTTCCATCATTTCAAACATGTTAAATTGTGATGTTGTACATGGACTTTTTATGATAAAGTAGATCCCATGATATATGTGTAGATAAGTTATTATAAATTTTTAAAGGCTCTAATGGTAGATGTGTCTAGTAATTGACATTGGTATAAGGGATTGTTTGGAAAATTGTGATTGGGTTAAATGAATTAATGTGATTATGAAAAATGGGTTATGGGAGGATATGGGAATTTGATAATGAATTAATGCATGAATAAATTAGATGTGTTGATTGAGTATTTATTTATGAATTTCATGAGAAATTTTTTAATATTCTTTTTTAATATGGTGAATGTGGTTAATGGTTAATGTAACTATGTGCGCATGACTTGTTAGTTGTGGGTAATGACTGATTTTCTACTCCCACAGGTCATATGGGACCGAGACACTCAACCCCAGCATTAGAATTTACAGCTTAAGGAGTTTAACTGATACTCTAGGACCATAATGGATTAATTGGATGATTACCTAGACTTAGGATCCAAGGTATATGTGATAGATTGGTTGAGATTTCTTCGACTTATGCTCAAAGGTATGTGTAAGAAATTTTTCATTCTTGATTTTATCCCTAGTGAGATAAGGAATTTTATTTATTACCTTATGCATGGTGGTTGACTAGCTTTGGCCATTATTAAATAAATGGAACACATAAACCATGTTCTTAACTGATGATTATGGTTTAAATTAAATATTAATTTATGAATGGAATATTATTTAAATGTAAAATATTAGTTTAGGCAAAAATTATGTATTTAGACAATATTTTTTCTTGATAGTCATGGTTGTGGTATAACAACCCAGGCATGACGTACATTGAAATTTCATTACTTTGTTAGAATATGTAATATATAACACACACAGATTCCCAAAGACCATATTTTTTATGTTTCTTTGTAAACATATATCATAATCTTCTAACTTTGTAAAAAATATTCAATATCTCACACAAAGATCTTCCCCCTTTTTTCCAACCTAAAACAATTATTTATATATTGGAGAAACAAAAACTAAAAATGTGAGTTAAAATTCTCAGTAAGGGTAAACATTGGGAACATAGAACAAACCATATACATAAGAATGTAAAAACATGATCATAATGTTTAAATATCAAAATCCTTAGTCATGAAATAAATCTTGGCAGTATGTAAGGCATATATAATAAATGAAAATTAACCAAGATAAAAAAAATTAGTATCAAACATGGAATTGTGGGAAAACAATATGTGCATAATATGATTTCCATAGTATCCAAAGCATTGATTCTATGACCATAGTTGTTGAAAAATTCCATTACTGAACCAGATTAACTTGTTGTTCCATCCATGTATTACTGACCCAAATTTACTTTTCATTACTACCATGTCTATCTCATGATATGTAAATATTTACCCAATGCATTTGAGGGATATATAGTTCCAACCCATCTCATAATGAAATCATTCATACATGTTCCCCAAAAACAAAAATAATTCATTATAGCATAACCCATGAAATCAAATTGTGTTCTTAAACATCATTCCATCATAAGATAATCCTAATAAAATATCACTACATAATTAAAATTATAAAATCATAGTAATAGTAGGGATAAAAACACAACCGTATTTAAAAAGTGTCATCTGTGATAGAAAATAATTGTGATAAAATAGTTGAAATCAATTCATGAGGAAAATATCCTTTCTTCATAAAAAATGATATCTTTTCTCAAAATTCCACACAATTTTAAAAGAATGGAGTTTAATAGAGGATATACTTAAAATATGGTAATGTAATATTCATGTAAATAATACATTATGAAAGCTTAAAATCTATTCATATTGTAGATTTAAAAGAAACATTATCCTCTTACATTTTCCAGAAAATTCAAAAAGTACCTCATATGGTAAATGAAAGAATGATTACATCCATACAATTTAGTAAAATAAAAAATTTGTAAAAAAGACTTTAAAAATACACAAAATAGTAGTATAAATTTATGAAAACATTTTTATAAAACATGAACACAAATAATAAATATATTCTTACTAAATACTTACGTATAAACAATCTTGGATACAAATGAGATTACAAAATTATCCCTTACCCATTTTTAATCAGTCGAATCATATTCCTCTAGAAATAAAAAAATTATATTCATATTTAAATATCCTAAAATTCATAATAAGAATAATAAAAACATTTATGAGTAACATAAACACCACAAAAATAATTAGATATTGTATAAGGCATATATCCCACAGAAATAAAAGTGAGACGAAATAATCTTTTACCCTAGGTTCAATATGCTTCATATGTATCCTAACCTTATGTATAATGATTTAATTAAGGTTATTAACTTACTCCAAAAGAATATTAATTTTTAGGATATCATATATTATCATATTTTCATCATTTGTCTGTAACATTTCATTGTTACTCGTTAGTAGGGTGTTAACTGCTTTATGTTCTCATGCATGTTTTGTCAAATAAGTTCCAGTTCTACAACTTAAGTCATATTTATATTATTTTTAAATGATATTAAAATAATATATAACATATTTATACATTATTTACATGTATATAATGATTCTTTCATGAATATCATATAGAATTAATCATATCACATCGTGGAGAAGGTAGGTCTTACGTACGCACGAGCAACGATGTCATTTGAATAGTTGTCGAATGTTGTTGAATATGATGATGTATAAAACTTCAGAATCAATATCATGTTAAAACAATAATATATAGTTATTAATTCCATCATTATACTCATCTAAGTAATGTGGTGGGGGAAAATAGAGTACACCATGGTGTGGAGATGGTAAATTGTATATACGCACGAATGGTGAATTTTTTTTGTAAGATGGTTAAAAGGAGGAATATTGTTGTTTCAAAATTATAATAAAATCTCATTATATAAATTATTCTAGATTTATTACTTTATAATGAAACAAATAAGGAAGTGGAAGCATTTGTAGAAAAAAACTGAAAGAATCAATACAGTAGATTACTTCGTCTTTGACGTCCTCCCTTTTGATCTCCTCTTGATGGCACTAGAGTTGGTCCTTTGAGAATAGAAGAACCTATATATTGTAACTACAGAGTTTTATTAGGGAAATTGCAATGGTATAGACGAACTTGAAGTCTTAATGAGTTGTGGATAAATGAGGGAGGAAGTGTCCTTTAATAATTAGGGTGAGGGACACTTTTAGAATTTTTGATACTATTAATTTAAAATAATTATAAAATCAATAAAAATACCACAAAAATGATTTATATTTGAATATAATATATTATAATAATTTAATATCATAAAACAATAAGATTTAGACTAATTTTTATGTCAATTTAAACATTATCATTTTAATTAATAGTTAGTTATTCTATTTTATTTTAATTAAGATAACAAATGTTTCAATATTAAAAAGGGTAAATTATTTACATATATGATTTAAATTACACCATAAATAAATAATTTAGAAAATTTTAGATCATTTTATAATTATTCTATATTTTTAAAGTTATTTTATGATTTTTAAATAATTTATAGAACATTATTTTAACAAAATATCAATTGTGTCAATTTGGACACTATTCATTTCATGGATTTTTAGAAATATCAATATAAAGTATTATACTAAAAAAATATGTTATTGTATTCCCAATTGATCGAGGAAATCTATAAAATTAATTGAAAAAAAAAAATTCCCAAATCATATTTATTTTAATATTTTTATTAACATTTATTTGATATCTCCATTATTAAAATAGTCACTACATCAATATTGTGTAATTATTTAATAAACTTATTTGTAGAAAAAAAATTTAAATAAAATAATATAATTCAAAAAAAATTACTATATTTTATTAGAATATATTTAGTCAAATTCATATTCTAGAAAATACAACATTAAAAATGTTATACTTATTAAAATATGAATGTCACAACTTTAACATTACTTTAAATAAAATAAAATAAATGTCATAATCTCATCTATAAAGCCCCAAATGGTCAGTTTCATGGTAAATTGATGCTTATGGTCTATATATACTCACAAAATATTATTTTTTCATGTGTTTAGTTATCTTATATTTATTAGTATTTTAATAAAATTTGTTTTATGGATTTGTCATCAATTATTTATTTTTTACATCATCAAAGTATAAGACATTATGGTAATTATTATTTTGGTAAAAATTAAAAATAACTTACCATGATGTAGTTAATTTTATTATCTTTCAATGGACTATTTCTGTTCAAATATATCAACATGATATCCATATATTAAAATTATCATACTTATAAAATATGTGAGTTTGACATTTTGTCACATTCATTGGTTTTATTAATATCTATGTCATTTTCACTATCAAGTTGACCTTAAATGACTAATTTTAGAACCTAATATGTTAAAGGTAGAATTTAATTCCTCCAATATGATTTTTTAAGGTTTTACAATCATTTTATTCTCATTGGTATATTATATGTTACACTAATTAACTTGATTTACCTTTAACCGCGTTAAATAAAAATTATCGTAGTTACTATACATAATATCCAAAATAAATTAAAAGTAACATATTAACATAATTTAGACCCATTGATTCCAAATATCAAATCAATTTTTCATAATTAAAAACACATAATTGGTATAAATTAAAATAAAAATTAATTCCCTTAGTCAAAAACTAAAAAGTAGGGTTTTAAAAAGTAAAAACATATCAAAAGATTGTTATGTGTTTATATCTAATTTCAATGTGAAATTACTTCCAATGAACAAAATTTTATTAAATGTTAAAAACATAATCCAATTATACATTAAAATAAATTAAAATTTTAATCTAACTATATAAATAAATTAGATAAAAATGTAGTTTTGAATTAAAATACAGTATTTTTCAGTATTCATTAAATTATGAATCTTATCAGAAAAATACCAAAAAATAAACCAAATTAAAAATCGATATCCTGCTTATAAAAATGACATTTATTTATTACAATATAATATATCAAAGTGTTAAACTATATTTAAAATTGGTGCGCCACTGAAAGGCGGCAAAACTACATTTTTTTGAAAAAATAATTCTTTTATCCGAAAAATTGATTTTTTTCTTATATCATGTTGTAGAAAATACATATGATGAATATAATACACAAAAATAATAGTATTAGAGGGAAAATAATAATAGGAAAACAATATAATCATGGTGGATTACTTTCAATCTCTAACATCATAGGTTTAATACTACGTTATTCATGATCATTACCCTAATTTTAAGATTATAACCTATAGTTAAACATACCCTTTATTACATCCCTAGTCATACCTTAGAAATATATCTAGTGATCTCAATAATGTTTTCTCATCCTAGTTTCCAAATATTTACTAAACCTTCACTCTGATTCCAACTCTAAGGACATAGGTTTGACGTACATGGACATTGCATTACTTTTGCGGAATACATAATACATGACAAAAAGATACACACATAGACCGTATTAGTATAGTGTATTTTGAAACTGGGACCATAATCTTCTAACTTTGTGAAAGATCATCAAATTATCCCACAAAGACATTCCACTTTTTTTCCTACCTAAAACCTTTCTTTATATCCTAGGGAAAAGAGAATATAAAAAGGGTAAGATCAATTTCTCAGTAAGGGTAAACTATGAGAACATAGAAATAACTCTAAACATAAAAATGTAAAAACATGAACATAATGATTAAATATCAAAATCCTAGGTCATGAAATAAATCTTGGTAGTACGTAAGGCATGGATAATAAAGGAACATTAACCATGATAAAATATAATTGGTATAAAACATGGAATTGTGGAAAAATAATAATAACATAATAATATTTCTATAGTATCCAAGGAATTTTTTTCATGATCATCAAATTGTAAAATTACATTGTTGAACTAGATTTACTTGGTGTTCCATTCATGCATTACTGAACCAGATTTACTAGTTCTTCCATCCCTATATTACTGAACCAGATTTACTTTTCATTCTATCAATTTCTATCTCATGAGAAATAAATCTTTACCCAAGATAATTTATGGAGATATAGGTCCCACACATCTCATAATGAAATAATTTTTTCATGTTCTACAAAAACATAAATCATTCATCACAGTATAACCCAAGAAACAAATGGGCTTATTAAACATTATTCCATAATAAAATAATCCATATAAAATATCATTCCATCATTAACAAAATATAATCATAGTAATTATATTGATATAAACATAACCCTATTTTAGGATGGTCATCTTAGATATAAAATGATTACTATAAAATAATCGAAATCAATTCTTGAGGAAAATATCTTTTCTTCTTAAAAAATGTTTTAATTTCTCAAAATTACAAGAAATTTTAAAATAAAATAATTTAATTGAAAATATAATTGAAATATTTTAATTTAATATTCATGGAAATAATTCATTCTTAAAATATATGAATCCATTCTTGTTGTATATGTAAAGAAAACATTATCCGCATACATTTGTTGGAAAAGTCAAAAAGTACCTCGTATGGTAAACAAAAAATCATACCTTCGATACCTTGTAGGAAAACTAAATAATGGGTAAAAATGACTTTAAAATACATATAATAATAGTAAGAATTTTATGAAAACCTTTTTATTAATAATGAACATGGATGATTAATATATCCCTTGTAAATTCTTACGTATAAACAGTCTCAGATAAAATTGAGATTTCCAAATTATCCCTTACCAATTTATAATCAGTCAAATAGTATGCCTAATAAAATAAAGAAAATTATATGCATATTCAAATATAATAAAATACAAAATAATAATAATAATAAAATTTATGGGTATCATAAATTCCTCAACAAAGAATTAATTGGTCCATAAGGCATATCTCCCACAAAGAAAAAAGGGTGACCAAATAACCCCATACCTTGGTTCTGATATGATTTGTATGTATCTAAACCTATTATAATGATTTAAATAATTTTATTTTCTTCATCCAGAAGAATATTAATTTTTACGATATCATATATGACCATATTATCATCATTTGTTAGTAACATTTCATAGTTACTCGTTACTCATGTGTTAACTACTTTATGTTCTTATGCATGTTTTATACAATAAGACCCAGTTATACTTATTTGGTCATATTTATATCCTTATAAAATTATATTGACATAATAGATACCATATTTATTCATTTTTTATATTCATATAATCATGATTTAATTATGATCATGTACAATGAATCACATCGCATCGTGGAGACGGTTGGTCATACGTGCATGCGAGCAACAATATCATTCGAATTGTTGTTGAATTGTTTTGAAGTGAATAGTGTATATAATTTCATAATCAATATAATTTTATTATAATAATATATATTTAATACTTCTTTCATTGCAGAAATCATTGTAAGGTGGTGGAGAAAAACATAATACACCATGGCGTGGAGACAATAAGTCGTACTTATGCACGCGTGTGGATTTCTTTTTTGTACGATGGATTGAAGGTGGAATATTATTATTTAATAATTATAATAAAATATCAATATATAAATGATTCTTGATTTATTACTTTATTGTTAAACAACTAATGATGTGGAAGCAAAAAAAGGAAAAAAATTGAAAGAATCGGTAGAGGAGATTACTTCTTCATTGACGTGCTCCCTTTAGATCTCCAATTGATGGCACTAGAGTTGGTCTTTTCAGAATATCATAACCTCTAGATTGTAACTAGGAGGTTTGAGATGTTAAATTGGAAGGGTATAGACAATCATGAAGGAATTATTAGTTGTGGATATATGGGGGAGGAGTTTTCCTTTTATAATTAGGTTGTGGGACACTTTTGAAGTTTCTAAAACAATAAATTTATAATAATTTAGAAATCAATTAAAATACCTAAAATGAGTTATATTAGAAGATAAGATATTATAATATTTAAATCAAATACACTAATAAAATTTATACATGTTTTAATATCAATTTAAATAGTATTATTTTAATTATCAATTTTTTATTTTGTATAACTTTAATTTTGATAAAAAATGTTTCAATATTAAAATGGTGAATTATTTACTTATTTTATTTCAATTACATGACAAATGAATAATTTAAAAAATTCTAGACCATCTAATAATTATTCAATATTTTTAGAAATGTTTTAT
The DNA here is from genome assembly GCA_963277665.1 of Viscum album. Classification (NCBI taxonomy): domain Eukaryota; kingdom Viridiplantae; phylum Streptophyta; class Magnoliopsida; order Santalales; family Viscaceae; genus Viscum; species Viscum album. The sequence goes on along the minus strand of OY728126.1, from coordinate 1,806,518,214 downwards.
GATTTTTAAATAATTTTATAAAACATTATTTATTCAAAATAACAATTGTGTCAATTTAGACACTATTCATTTCAGGGATTTTAATAAACATCAAGATACAGTGTTATCCTAGATCCAAATATTTTATTATATATCTAATGGGCCAAGGTTATCTATAAAATTTTTTGGAAAATAAAATTTTCCAAATTATATTTATTTCTATATCATTAATTACATTAATTTGATATCTTCATTATTAAAATAATCACGAAATCATTATTGTGTAATTATTTAATATACATTTTTTTAGAAAAAAATTAAATAAAATACTATGATGAAAATAACTTCACTAGATTTCATAATAATATATATATTTGAGTTTATTTTCTTGAAAATCCAACATTATAAATGTTATAATTATTAAAGTATGAATGTTACAACTTTAACATCACCTTAAATAAAATAAAATAAATGTCATAATCTCTTCTATAGAGCCCCAAATGGTCATTTTCTATGAACATGGGTTCTTATAGCTGATATATACTTGAAAAATATTATTTGGTCATCTGTTAAGGCCTTTTATGCTTATTATTATTTTAATAAAAATTGTTTTATATATTTCTTGAAAATTAATTAATATTTGCATCATCAATTTATAAGACTATAATATAATTATTAATTTTTTAAAAATTCAAAATAAATTACCATGATGTATGTAATTATTTTATCATTACATAGACTATTTATGTGGGAACATTTAATGTAACATATCAAGTAATTAATGAATAATATATATTCTTATCTATTCCTATTTATGAATTAGATAGTGTTTTAGAGGCTTAAAATTAGAATAAATCCAATCTTAAGCATAGAATTCTCTAATATGTTTAAAAGATTGTTTTACCGCCTTTTGATGGAGAACCATTTTTAAATCTGTATTTTGAAAATTTTATAAGAACTATTTATCAAAATATACTTATTCTTTATGATTGAGACATTGAAATTTACATTGGATAAATTTTTGGTATTTTTCTGACAATGATCATTTTTTAATGAATAGTGAAAAATACTGCATTGTACATCAAAACTACTTTTTCATCTAATTTAATTATATGGTTAGGTTATCTTTTTAATTGGTTTTAAAGTGTAATTAGAATATATTTTTACCATTTAATCCAATGGTTTTCATTAGAATTAATTTAACTTTGGAATTGTGCATAAACAAGTGCCAAACATTTTATAGATATTATTTCAAAAAAACCCGCTATTTGTTTTGACAACAGGAATTATTTTTAAATTCATTATTGATATTTCTTTGTTTGGAATTTGGTAAAATAGATTCCATATTTTGAATCATAAGTTAAATTTTTTTAATTAAGACTCTTTTGTTTTTGGACAATATAAATAATAACGACGGTAATTATCTTTACTTATCTTGATTAATTAGTAATCGGGTAGTTAAGGATAATAAAATAATATAATAATAATAAAAAATGACCCCAACATATGTCCTAATGCTACTGGTTGTGTCATGGACGACCATGGTATTCCTTGTTCCAAACATAGGGACACCATGGAATCTCTTTTCGGTGAAACTGACACTATCATTTTATTTTTAAAGAAAGGAGAATATCACTAATGAATGTATCACCCGAGTAAAACATTTTTAGTTTTGTCTGTGTAAATTATATCTTAGACTATAAATATTCATGGTAAATATAAAACAATTTCCTACATCATATTAATTTTTTTATAATTTTTATACATTAAATAAATTAAATTATTTATGACATCATGATGATGCAGCGATTACCTCATTAATGAACGATTTAAATAAAATGAAAAGATAATGTAAAATATAAGACTTACACTTTTCAAAGTCCTATTGGATGAGTATATTCCGAACCCCTATCACCATATCTTCTAAATATATCAATGTGGGGCCTTTAAAATCCGAAACTCATTTTAATATAAAGTAACATATTATAACTTTCCAAGAGTGCCCCTCCTCTCCTCTTATAAAAGGCCCCCACCTCTACATCCTTACCCACACTTCTCAAACCATTGTCTCGGCCAATATCTGATCATTTTATCTCTACACATCCCTATCTTCATCCTAGAAGCCTTACCTTAGTCAGAAAGCTCTTCATGAAACCCTTTTGGTTCAAACCAAGAGGAGTTACCCGATTTAAAGGTAATGATTTCTCTAATTTTCTTTTGTTTTATTCTGCTTCTCCAACCCCCTATACTCTTTTTATTCATTTATTTTGTAACAAAAACAGTATATTCAATATACTAGGAAGTTTTTATAAGAATTATTCGAGTTACAATTACACACACCTACATCTAATGGTTAAAGAGCATACTGTTTCCGTGGATGGCAAATTTCTGCCTCACGAAACGATGATTGTTCAATATTCTTTTATTACCTTCAAAGTTTGACATTAAGATGTCACTATATTTATATATGATATATAATATGTATATGTTTTACTTATTCTTCTGTATTTTTCATTTATGGCATACCTTTATGGTTTCCATTATTGGTAAACGTGATATCTTCATTTTAGGAAGCGCGGACTACCGCCCCCTCAAAGTGATTAGATTCGTTAATGCCATATGTGGGATGTATAAAGGATTGAGTTAATGGAATTAAATATTATATTATACTTGAATTATAATATACCTCTATATCATTATGATTTCATTCCATTAAATACGAAATAGAAATGAAAGTAGCGTTCTGTGTACGTACGCCTTATCATATCCATGAACGGTGCATTTCATTTCTTACCTCTAAATGTAATGTAATATTATAAATGCATGTATATACTAGATATATATGATATATATGATATCTAAATCATGAATATAATTCTGTATATAATGGATATTTTACCACATGAACAACTTGTAATTATAAAGAGTTTATTTTTTACTCAAGTACCAATAATCGACAAAACGACCATTATTAACATAAATTATTACATAGTTTTCATAACATGGTAATAAGTGATATAAAAGGAATAATGAACTTGAAAAAGGTTCTTTAGAAAGTAGAAATTAACTCATGTTTATTATTCAGGAGGTAAAAGAACGATCAAGTCATGTCGGACCCGAGGTATAGGACTTCATCTCAATCTCCGTTCATTGAGGCATATTTTGATTTATACACAACCTTATTTTATACGGTGTATAAACCCCTTTCACTTTTACATTTATTAAATAGGAATATTTTTTATATGAAGAATTTTACTAAATGAAAAAAGGAATGTTTTTTTGTCGTACGTATGCGGTGACAACGACTTCTCTGCCGTCGTGACTATTATTTGAGTTTCGGCTTCCTCTACAATCCATAACTTTTTTTAAAAATGAAAAATAAATACCATGTTTTACTTTTATTTTATTTTGGTATTGAAAATGGTTTTTATATTGTTTTTATTATATCAATGTGTTGTATTGATATCTTGTGATTGAAATGAGGAAATGTTATGTTTCCTTTATGCGTGTTTTATGTGATAAGATTATGTTATGTTTCTTGGGAATTGTTATGAAGATGGGTGGTTCCATGATAAAGTAAGGGCGGTTGAGCCCGATATATCTCTCCAATGCATTGGGTAATGCGAAGGGGTTAAACATTAAGGTTTCTCTGAAGAGATTTAGGGAATATACTATGATGGGTACTCTAAACATAACCATGAGGGTTACTCTCTATGTAAGAATGTTATGAATGCCTCAAGTTACCTTTATATATTATGATTTCTATGAGTTATTAATAAATATTATGATTTCATGAGGTATATTAACATGCTTATGTTTTATGAGTAAAGTATGATTTCATTGATTCTTATGTATACATGTACTAATGTTTCCTTTCTGTATTTTTATATCCCTTACTGAGCTTTTTATGTTCATCCCAAGTTTTTGAAATGATTTTCACAGGTCAAGGGAAAGGTACATGGTGTGATGATAGTGTCAAGGAAGTGTCATGAAATAATCCATGTTTTGTTTTAAATATGTTTCTGTTGATGGGAAAAAATGAATACTATCATTTATGTAACCACATTGTTTAAATGTGGAATGTAATGCACGATTTATGATCTAATTCTCTAAAACTCTAAACCTGAAAAGATCCTCAATGTGTATTCTTGAAATAACCCAATATTAAGTAATGCTTAAGGATGGGGCCTTGTAGTTGGTATCAAAGGTCAGTTTAGATAACTTTAGGAGTTATAATTCTATTAAATGATTATCCAAAAATATTTTTTTATGGTCAAATTGAAATGATATAGCATTTGAAGATTACCATGTTGCTTCATCTAAGACATGTTTGTTCTGAATGGTTTTCCTCAGAGGAAACAGGGAAGCAGTTCTAGGAAGGCATACATAAGGAAATGACCTTCCAAATCAACATCCTAAGATGGTCGGAATTGGAACTAAATAGTTTGTTGCAGTAATGGCGTAGTTTACTCAAGAGATAAATGGTGGGGGTATCCATGGACAAGATCATCCAGATCAACCGGAGAGGAACATGTTAGTGGTGGAACATTTCATGAAGCAACATCCCCCATCATTCAGAGGATCATCTGACCATGTTCTAGATAAAGGGTGGATTAAATAACTGGAGAATATTTTCGATGTCATGGGGTGTTCAGACAATCAAAAGGTTAGTCTTTCTATTTACCGTTTGGAGGGTGAAAAAGATCAGTGGTGTTTGTTGGTTAAAAATATCAGGGACGCTGATGAGATTGATTCTCTCAACTGGGATGAATTCAATGGTAATATTCTTGAGAAGTATTTTCCTAAGGTTGTTCGACTTAGGATGGAAAAATAGTTCTTGGAATTGAGGCAAGAGGACGACTCAGTGGCTGTGTATGAAGAGAGGTTCACTCGATTGGAAAGGTATGCTCCAAATTTTATCCGAGACCTTGATAGTAAAATCAATCATTTTTACTCAGGATTAAAGCCAAAATATCAAAGGGCTTTAGTTTCTCGTGAGTTCAAGAGTTATGAAAAGCATGTTCGATGTGCTGAGAAGGTGTAAATGGATTTTTTCGATGATCAATTGTCCTATAACAACCCACAAAAGAAGAGACCGAGGTGGCATGAGAAATGGAAGAATTATTCAAAAAGGTCTGATTGTAAGAAAACTAAGTTTCCATTTTGTGATAAATGAGGAAAAAGGCATGTTGGGGAACGTCTTCTGAATTCTGTAAAGTGCTACTGATGTGGTAAGATGGGACATAAGGCTCCTGATTGCACTGAAAAAGATCAAGGTGATGGTAAGACCAAATTTTATTTACAGTTAGTGAAATGTTTTAAGTGCAATGAGATGGGTCACTATGAAAACGAGTGTCTTACAAAGATCTCGAGTGATGGGAAGTAGTTAAACTACAATCAGAAAGGTGTAGTGAAATCCTTTGCAACTAATTCAGCAGATTTTGGGCCATAAAATGAAGTGGTATTAGGTACTTTGTTTTTTCAGATTATTCCAGTGTGTTGTTTGATTCAGGGTCTACACATTCTTTCATCTCTGAAAATTTTTCTAGTAAAATGGGAATACCATCTCAAGAAATGACTCCTGAACTTGTGGTAAAAACACCTGGGGGAAATGTTGAGACAAAAATAATTTATAATAATCTTCCTATCCATATCCATGGAATGAACCTACTTGAAAACCTTATTTTTTTTACCTCCAGTGGAGTTTGATGTTATCCTGGGTATGGATTGGCTCTGTGTTTACCATGCTAAGATTGAATGTAGAGATAAAGAAGTTTTTTTTTCAGAAAGACTTTCAGTTTGTGTACCAGAATGAACCCTTACTGTTGAAAACATATCAAGAGTCTGAGAAACTTTTAAAAGATGGAAATGAATGTTACCTTGCAATATTGTTGAAAATAAAGGAACTGTTCAGATTAATGATGTGCCAGTGGTAAATGAGTATCCTTATGTTTTTCCTAATGAGTTTCCTGGAATAATATCAGATCGGGAAATTGAATTTACTGTTGACTTAGTTCCCAATGCTAAGCCAATTTGAAAACCCCCTTATCGAATGGCTCAAATTGAAATTTTAGAGTTGAAGGAGAAATTTCATGATTTAATAGAGAAAGGTTTCATTCGACCTAGCACATCACCATGGGGTGATCCTGGTTTATTTGTTAAAAAGAAAGACGGTTCAATGATACTTTTCATTGATTATAGAGCCTTGAATAACATTAATTTTAAGAAAAAATATCATTTGCCTCATTTCGATGATTTGTTTGATCAGCTCCTAGGAGCTCAGTTTTTTACAAAGATTGACCTGAGATCGGGGTACAATCAGCTGAAGGTAAAGGAAGTAGATATTATGAAGACTGTGTTTCGTACAAGATATAGCCATTACGAATTTGTAGTTATGCCTTTTGGGATAACCAATGCACCTGCTATATTCATGGACCTTATGAATATAATTTTCCATGAATTCTTGGATAAGTTTGTGGTTGTTTTCATTGATGATATTTTGTTGTTTTCTAAAAGTAAAGAGGAGCATGAAAGTCATTTAAGGGTTATTTTTAAAACATTAAAATAAATGAAATTGTATGGGAAATTCAGAACGTGTGATTTTTGGTTGCAACAAATTTCTTTCCTTGGTCACATTGTTTCTAAAGATGGGATAACTGTTGATCCTACAAAAACAAAGGTTGTGGAAGAATGGCAGAAACCCACAAATGTAACTGAGATTCGCAGCTTCCTTGGTTTGGTAGGCTATTAGCGATGGTTTGTTAGAAATTTTTCCCAGTTATCTAGTCCAATGACTAAGCTAACTCAGAAGAGAGTTAAGTTTATATGGACAAAAGAATGTGATGATTGTTTTTAGGAGTTGAAAAGAATATTGGTGAATTCTCTAGTTTTGGCACTTCCTTCCAGGAATGGTGAGTTTATTATCTACAGTTATTCTTCCTTGAAGGGACTTGGTTGCGTCCAAATTCATAATGATCAGGTATTTTCTTATGCTTCACGTAAGTTGAAAAGGCATGAGGTAAATTACCCTACACATGATTTGGAATTAGTTGTTGTTTTTTTCGCTTTAAAAATATAGAGGCATCATTTTTATGGTGTAAAGTGTGAAATATATACCGATCACAAAAGTTTAATGTATATATTCACTCATAATTAATTGAACATGAGACAAAGGAGATGTTTAGAATTAATCAAGGATTATGATTGTACAATTCATTACCATCTGGGAAAAGAAAATAAAGTGGATGATGCTTTGAGTCGAAAAAGTAATGCATCATTAACAATGTTGCATTTGGAACGTGATCCATTGGTTAAGGATTTGATGAAACTTGGAATAGACGTTGTTGGTGTAGGATGTCCTTCTGTTTTGTTTCAGGTATTAGTGAAATCCTCTCTATCAGACAGAATTAAGCAAGCACAGAAGCAAGACAATGAGATGTAGAAAAAGGTAGAGCTGGTTTAGAAGGGTAAGTTGCCTGAATTCAACATTGATAATGATTGTGTTTTGAGATTTGGGAAGAGATTGTGTGTCGCTTGTGATTCACAGTTGAAGAGAGAGTTGTTATGTGAAGCTCATAGTTCTCCATTTTCAGTTCATCCATGAAGTACTAAGATGTATAGAGATCTTTGGGAGTATTACTGGTGGGACGGAATGATGTCACGACCCGTCCTCGGGGCCCGTGCCGTGACTACCCCAAGCCCGCCTTCCATAGGCCAGGGGCTGGCGACTAGCACCAAAGCGTAAATACTGGAAAAGGGAAGGCATTGCCTTTGAAAAGTAAACAAGCACCACAGAGTAAGCAAGCGGAAAAGTAAACAATAAGTAAAAACTGTAACAAGCTGTGCTGAAAGTAAAAAAGGGGCCGGAAATACAAGCCCAACTGTAATGTACAACTGAAAGGGAAAAAAAGAAACTGAAAAGAAAAGTCGCAGCGTCGAGCCGTCCTCTGGAAATCCCTCCTGAAGGGTGGGTACAGATAGCCTCCACAGCTCCTCGGTCCAGCCATCTGCTCCGAGTATGCCACGCCCAGTGGTCCACCTCCAGGTACCATCCTGCTCCGCAAGCCTCCACCACGATCAGTGTTGTTCGTCGTCTGCAACCAACAAAACGAGGTGCGGGCATAGCCCGTGCAGGGGTGAGTATAAGCTACTCAGTAGAGACCGCGAGACCCCTGAAGGTCTCTCAGAATCCACAAAGGATAATCCACAAAGGAAAGATACAATCACGAAGTAACAACCAACACTGCTTAGGTATATGCCCATACATATACCTAAGTCATCAATTCTCATTCAGCTCCAACGTCCGAGCCCAAGCACAACCCAGTCCACACAGGAAAGTAAACATATACCCACATAGGATAGCACAACACAATCCAAAAAGGAGAGTAAACAATAATCCATATAGGATAGCTCAACACAATCCACAAAGGTGAGTAAACAGTAAACCCACACTGGATAGCACAACACAATCCACAAAGGAGAGTAAATAGGATTCAGATCACACAGGTATACTTCTTCGGATGACGATAAAGATGATCACTGATCCATCTATGTCGTCGGACCCACAAAGGATCGATAGGTACTAACCCCCGCAATGACCCACACAGGATCGGGCCCACTCAGGACCTGTAGGCGCTGGCTCACACAGAACCACTGAGCGCTGACCCACACAGGATCGGACCCACACAGGATCGGGCCCACACATGACCTGTAGCACTGATCCACATAGGATTGCTGAGTGTAGTAGTCGTCGTAGTCCAATGAGGATCTCTGCACAGTCGTCGCCGTAGTCCACTGAGGATCTCTGCACAGTCGTCGACGCAGTCCACTGAGGATCCTTGCACAGTCGTCGCTGTCGAAGTAGCAGTCGCAGCCAGCTCTAGGGTTCCGCACATAGCAAGCTCGTTCAAGTGGGTCCGCTCCACGAGCTGAGTGGCTGATACATCAACTAACACAATGTCCGAAGTTGATGTATCCAAAAGTTCTATATCATCAACAAGAACTCAACGTCGCAGACGGCGCGTCAATCGGACGCTCGGTCTGAGAGTTATTGGCTTTTTCGTCCCAGGGGCCCGATTGGTTTTTAAGTCAAAACCAACCGGACTGTACTCAACCTGCATCCAAACCTCGGGCGGAGTGAGCCAAAAGATCTGTCTCACTTAGAGGAATTCAACAAAGCTGACAGCATGTCAATCATACGTCTGTAGATCAAGATATGAGTGTTTCCGCTCCGAGGGCCCGGTTGGTTTCGTGTATGAACCAACCCGTCCGAACCCAAAGTATTCTGAAACCTTGAGTGCGATATAAATAAATGACCGTCTCGATCAAAGGATCGAGTTGCCACTGACGATGTGTCGTTCGACGGCACGTAGCTCAAGATATGGGTATTTGACCGAAAATGGTCCGTAGACGGGGGGTCCGGGCCCTGACCGACCCGGCCTAACCCCCCTGGGTCGGCTGAACCGGGTCGACCCGACCCGGCCCAACCCGGCCGGACCCGGTCCGGTCCGGCCTGGGCACGGCCCGGCCGGTCGGACCGGCCTGGCTCGGCTCGGCTTAGCGGGGCGCTGCCCCCGCGGTCTGGAGATGCCGCGGCCCCGCATGGGCCGTGATGGAGAACTGCAGAAGCGGCTTCGGCCGCGTCCTGTGCTGGCGAACCGGACCCGCGCGGCCGCGGGTCCGTTGGCCGCCGCCGCGCTGGCGACCCGCGCCGCCAGAATCTTCCGCGGGCCACCGGAGTTGCTCCGGTGGTCCGTTTTCCTTCCCGTCTGCGCCAGTCCTCCTCCCGGGTTCCATTCTTCACTGCGGAATCGACAAACTACCCTTACGTCACGATTTTCCATCACCCTCCAAATCCGCACAGCCACAAAGAACGGCGGAGGGTTATCGGGCCATGTTCGTTTGGCCCGCACCCTCCGCGTTAGATAAAACAACGGGAGAAAAAATAATTCAACACATGAAACAACAATTTTAATAAATTAAAATTCTTCATTTGCAACCGGTTCTTTAATTTTAAAGAAACGTTCACGGGAAAAGGGCATTCCAAAACATAATCCCTACCTCGTCGAGTCGTACGTGCGGGTTCTTCGCGGATTGATTTTTGCGGAAGGAGGGGATCGTCGCGTCATCGCGGAAGGGTGTCGCATCGATGAACTCTGAGGTTCAAGAACAAAAGATTTGATTAAAAATAATTAAATAATTCTTGAGTTAAAAACCACAAAGGAAATCCAAAACCCTCACCTCAACGGATGATCAAAGGTTTTTGTTGCAGATTAAAGAGCGTTGCCAAAGAATGTTGTGGGAGTGGAAACGTCGGCGTCGCGGCACACGGCGTCACGTCGTTGATTTCCGCGGGTTCGGCATTCTTCGTCGGAGGCCGGAGTTCTTCGCATTCTCCGCGTTCTTCGCGAAGAAGGTGAAGGCACAAGAACTTATGTCAAAACCTCCCAAGGTGTAATCCTCCAAATGTCGTGTTGGTCTTATATTATTATTACGCCAACAAACGAAAAAGAGGTAAGTAACAACCCATTAATTCGTAGAATAAATTCAACGAAAGAAACCACCCATTTAATTCACGAATAAAACCGCCCAATTAAATGGCGCGTTAAGAATTTACGAAAACGCGTCAGTTGACTTTCATAATGACGGGTTTTTACGGTTGCGTTACTTAGTGGAAAGAAACGGCGGGGCTCCTGCGGGCCCCAAATCACAAATATCCTACCAAGAGGGTAGGATATTTTTGCATAGTACCCTATCTGTTTCAACTCAGTTTAAGTGGCTTTCAAGTGGCTTCAAGTGGCTTAAGTGAAATAAAATAAAGATTGTCGAACAATTATTTTATTTCTTAACTTTAAGCCCGAAAATTAAAAACCACACCCGAGAAAACGCAACTCCGGAAGAGGAATTTGTAATCAAATATCGGCGCTACGATTTCATCGGTGCCCTCAGCATTCGATTCCGAGCATCGGTTCAAAAGTTAGAAAAACCCGCTCGTCCGTTCACTGAACGTACCCGAGCCAAACTTCGGAAAATGATTCCGGGCACACCGGGCCTCGGAATCAGGTGCCGTTAGAAACTGCGCTCTTGTAAAATTACAAAGAAAATTAAGAAAAAAATTTCCTTGAAATTTACGGGTCTTTACATTACTCCCATCTCAAGGCTTTACATCCCCGTAAAAATACATCAAAAACTAGGGAAACAAATGTGGGTACTGAGCACGCATCTGAGCCTCCCGCTCCCAATTGCTCTCCTGGAGGTTCCCGTGCTGCCATCTGATGCGCACAAGAGGAATCGATCGCCCATGTAGGACCCGCTTTTGTCGATCCTCTATCTCCACCGGGACCTCCGTAAAAGTCACCCCATTATCCACGTCTAGCTCCCCATGGTCAATGATTTGTGTCGGGTCGTGCACGTATCTACTCATCTGAGATACATGGAATATGTCGTGCACTCGGTGCAACTGAGGTGGTAGAGCCAGGCGATAAGCTACCTCGCCAATCCTGCTGAGGACCTGGAAAGGCCCGATGAAGCGTGGAGACAACTTGCTGCCTCGGCCAAATCTCCGCAAACCATGTCGAGGTGAGACACGCAAGAAGACGTGGTCGCCATCCTCGAACTCTAGTGGCCTCCGCCTCCTGTCAGCATATGACTTCTTCAGGCTCCGAGCTGTCTTCATCTGCTCCTGGATGACATGGACCTTCTCTGTTGTGGCCCGGACCATCTCTGGTCCCACAAGTGCTGACTCCCCAGGATCTGTCCAGCACAATGGAGATCTGCAAGGCCTGTCGTACAACACCTGGTATGGTGCCATCTCGATGGTGGAGTGGTAGATGTTGTTGTACGCGAACTATACCAAGGGTAGGTGGTCCTCCCAGCTCCGACCAAAGTCGAGGAAACATGCGTGGAGCATGTCCTCGAGAGTCTGAATGGTCCTCTCTGTATGACCATCCGTCTGAGGGTGAAAGGCGGTGCTCAGGTGTATCCATGTCCCGAATGCCTCCTGCAACCCCTTCCAAAGTTGGGAAGTAAAACGAGTGTCCCGATCGGAGATGATAGATGATGGCACACAGTGAAGCCGTACAATCTCCTGAACGTAGAGACGCCCCAAGCTATCCACTGAGCCCTGCTCTCGGATGGGTAAGAAGAGTGCCGACTTGGTGAGTCGGTCAAAAATCACCCAAATGGATTCATGACCTCGGGAAGTGCGTGGAAGTCCAGTCACGAAGTCCATAGATATGCCATCCCACTTCCACTTCGGGACCTCCAAGGGTTGTACCAAGCCTGCTGGTACCTGATGCTCTGCCTTCACCTGCTGGCAGGTGAGGCACCATGAAACGAACTCAACCATAGCCTTTTACATGCCTGGCCACCAGTGCTGTCGTCTGAGGTCCTGGTACATCTTCGCCACTCCAGGATGTACCGCTAAAGGAGAAGTGTGAAACTCTTTCAGAACCTCCTCTCGTAAAGAGACTGGTACCAAGGTACGTCCTCTGAAAAGGACGACGTTCTTTTCTCCAAGGGAGAAACCATCAGGTTCATGTCCCGAGGATATCTGTGCACGCCATGTCTCACAGTCAACGTCCCCACGCTGTGCCTCTCTGACCCGCTGCAGTAGTGGATGAGTGACTGTGAGAGACTGAAGTAAGGTTTCTCCATCTCTATCCACGAAGGATATCTGCAAGGCGGCTAGCTGCTCTGTCGCCTCCTCAAGTAGCTGAATGTCCGTCCTCCTACTGAGGGCATCGGCTACTACGTTCCCCTTCCCAGGAGTATAGACTATCTCAAAGTCATAGTCCTGGAGGAACTCGAGCCATCGCCGCTGTCTCAGGTTTAGGTCCTTGTGAGAGAAGATGTACCTGAGACTCTGGTTGTCAGAAAAGACTGTAAAGCGCTCGCCCATCAGATAATTCCGCCATGTCTTCAGAGTGAAGACCACTACTGCTAACTCCAGGTCATGTGTAGCGTAGTTCTGCTCATGCGGCCTCAACTGATGTGATCCATAGGCAATCACGACCCACTCTTGCATCAGGCCACATCTGAGTCCGGTCCCTGATACATCGCAGTAGACTACGTATCCAACTCTCCTCTCAGGCAACCTCACGATAGGTGCACTGGTCAATCTCTACCTCAGCTCCTGGAAGCTCGACTGACATCTGTCTAACCACACAAAGGATGTCCCCTTCTTCGTCAAAGATGAGAGTGGCGCCGCAACTCTAGAGAAGTCCATCACAAATCTATGATAGTATCCGGCTAGTCCCAAGAAACTCCGCACCTCTGTCACGATCTTGGGTGGTTCCCAAGCTAGCACTGCCTCGATCTTCGGGGGATGCACTGCGACTCCCGCCTCAGAAATGATGTTCCCCAAGAAGTGGACCTCACGTAACCAGAACTGGAACTTCGAGATATTTTCATAAATCTGGTGCTCTCGGAGTGTGTCCAGTATAACCCGTAAGTGGTAGGCGTGCTCCTCCTCCCTGGTCGAGTACACCAAAATGTCTTCGATGAAGACCACGGCAAATTGATCGAGGTATGGTTGGAAGATCCTGTTAATGAGGATCATGAACACTGCTGGAGAATTGGTTATGCCGAAAGGCAAAACCAAGAACTCATAGTGTCCATACCGACACCTGAAGGTCGTCTTCTGCACATCCTCGTCTCGAACTCTGAGCTGATGTAGCCTGACCTGAGGTCTATCTTCGAGAACCATCATGCTCCCTTAAGCTGATCGAAGAGGTCATCAATAATTGGTAGAAGATACTTGTTCCTCACTGTCACCTGGTTCTGGCGATGATAGTCGACACACAGTCGCAAGCTCCCGTCCGCCTTCTTGGCGAACAATATCGGCGAAGCCCAGGGTGAAACACTGGGTCGGATGAACCCCTTGCCCTGCAAGTCCTCCAACTGTACCCGGAGCTCTCAAAGCTCAACGGGGTCCATCTGATACGCTGGAGTGGATATCGGGGTTGTCCCGGGGTACAGGTCAATATTAAAGTCTACCTTTATGTGAGGAGGTATTCCTGGAACATCGTCGGGGAAGACGTCCGCATACTGATCCACCACTACAGGAAAACTAGGACTCCGCGCGTCAACTGATCCAAGGATGAGGCTAGCCAACTAATGAGTGATGGGATGCCCTCTCCTATACGAGAGTCCCTCATGTGCTGCAAAGGCTCCCTTCTCGCCGGTGAAGGTGAACCTGCTCCCGTCGGTGCGCACACATCGCACCTTGCGCCTAAAACAGTCAATCTGAGCATGGACTGTAGATAACCAATCCATGCCCAAGATGACGTCGTAAGGCCTCGACGCCGCTACAAGAAGATCCTTGCCAAATCTCTCGCCTCCTAGAGTATGCTTACACTGCCGGCACCAGTGCGTAATCGTCAAGTCTGCTCCTGTAGGGGTCTCTAGCCGTAAGGATCGAGCCAACGACTCTGCTGGAATCTCCGAGCTCCGAACAAGGGCAGCGGGTATGAAAGAGTGACTCACTCCTTTGTCTATAAGAACTGTAGAAAGGGTGGAATAGACATAGATCGTACCTCGAATCATCTCTGGAGCGCCGTGGTCGTAGGCCTTCACTGCCTGGAGCTGTGCCTGTCTCTGCCCGCCAGCTCCCTGTGGTCGGGGCGGACCTCCCGGTGGGGGTGGTGGCAGAGCCTCAAAGCGTCGCCCACCACCTTCTACTCGGCCAGCTCCTTTGCCTCGTCTGCCTCCTCCCTTCGGACCACCACGATCGACCCTCTGCCTCTGCCTGGGTGGCCGCTCCACCGTCTACTGCTCCTCGGTACGGCAGGTCGGGCAGTCACGAGCCACGTGGCCCTGCCCGCCGCAGGTGTAGCACTGCCTGCCCCTCGGAAGACTGGCCCCACACTGTGTGCCCCGAACTGCTGATCCAGTGTCCTAAGGTCATCTACGAGAGGGTCTGGTCTGCCTAGAACCCTGAGTCATCCGTCGGCTACCTGCTGCCGAAGACACTGCTACCTGTCGCCCTGCGGTAGGTCTCGCTGTGGACTCAGCCAGAAACCTCTCGATCATAAGGGCTCGCTCTAGCACTCCTGCCTGGGTTGGGATGCTGAGGGAGATCAGCGATGCCCTGATCTCGTGTCTCAATCCCTGCTCAAAGGTTATGTCCCAGAAGAAGGGGTATCATACCATGTCAGTCGAGTAGCGAGAAAGATCGGTAAACCTCGCCGCGTACTGGGTGACCGTCAAGCTGCCCTCCTGCAGCTGAAGAAGCTCCTGAATGTGCACCGCACGGAGGGTGGCCGGGACGAACTCTGAGCGGAAGAGGCTCTCGAAGTCAATCCAGATGAGAGAGGCCTCATCGTGCACCTAGAGCATCAAGCTCCACCATCGTCCGGCTGCTGCGTGCAGTAGGCTCGCCGCGAGGATGACCATGAGGTCTGTTGGGGTCCTCACTAGCCTGAAAACTCGTACGACCGCCTCCAACCAGTCCTCGGCTGCCTGGGGGTCCGTCTACCCACGAAACATTGGTGGTCGCTGGCGCTGGAACTCATGCAGAGCTCCGAGGCGACGTGCATCGTCAGCGGTCGGTGCTGGAAGCATCGGGGGCTCCGCGGGTAAAGGTACTGCTGGTGCCTCTGCTGTCAACGGGCCCTATATCGAGGCCTCGTCACTCGACGGGATGTCATCGCGCTCCACTCTCGAAACCCTAGCTGGCTGCCGTCGTGGGGCCATACTGAAAAGGAAACAAGTGTGCCACGGTCAGAATAGTATACCCTTTGAGCTAACACAAGTAATCACAAAGAAAACTTGAAACACACATGCAATCAATGTTTTTGTGCATTAAGTCGGAAATTAGAAGTCAGGGTCCTGGTGTACGGATACGTCGGCCACCGCACCAACATTGGACTCCCTGGACTGATCACCACACTCAATACGCTAAACAATATTGCTTCACATATAAGAAAGATCAGAGTCTGCGGTAGAACCGACCACCTCTGATACCAATTTGTCACGACCCGTCCTTGGGGCCCGTGTCGTGACTACCCCAAGCCCTCCTTCCATAGGCCAGGGGCTGGCGACTAGCACCAAGGCGTAAATCCTGGAAAAAGGGAAGGAATTTCCTTTGAAAAGTAAACGAGCACCATATAGTTAGAAAGCGGAAAAGTAAACACTAAGTAAAAACTATAACAAGTTGTGCTGAAAGTAAAAAGGGGCCGGAAATACAAGCCCATCTGTAAAGTACAACTGATAGGGAAAACAGAAAATGAAAAGAAAAGCCACAGCATCGAGCCGTCCTCTGGAAGTCCCACCTGAAGGGTGGGTACAGATATCCTCCACAGCTCCTCGGTCCAGCCGTCTGCTCCGAGTACGCCCCGCCCAGTGGTCCACCTCCAGGTACAGTCCTGCTCCTCAAGCCTCCACCGCGATCAGTGCTGTCCGTCGTCTGCAACCTACACAACGAGGTGCGGGAATAGCCCGTGCAGGGGTGAGTATAAGCTACTCAGTAGGGACCCCGAGACCCCCGAAGGTCTCCCAGAATCCACAAAGGATAATCCACAATGGAAATATACAATCACGAAGTAACAACCGACACTGCTTAGTTATATGCCCGTACATATACCTAAGTCATCAATTCTCGTTCGGCTCCAACGTCTGAGCCCAAGCACAACCCACTCCACACAGGAAAGCAAATGTATACCCACACAGGATAGCACAACACAATCCACAAAGGATAGTAAACAGTAATCCACATAGGATAGCTCTACACAATCCACAAAGGAGAGTAAACAGTAAACCCACACAGGATAGCACAACATAATCCACAACGGAGAGTAAACAAGATTCAGGTCACACAGGTATACTTCTTCGGATGACGATAAAGATGATCACTAATCCATCTAGGTAATCGGACCCACAAAGGATCGATAGGTAACTAACCCCCGTAATGACCCACACAGGATCGGACCCACACAGGATCAATAGGTAACTAACCCCCGCAAAGACCCACACAGGATCGGGCCCACAGAGGACCTGTAGGCGCTGGCTCACACAGAATCACTGAGCGCTGACCCACACAGGATCGGACCCACACAGGATCGGACGAACAGAGGATTGGTAGCACTGACCCACAAAGGATCACTGAGTGCTGTAGTCGTCGCAGTCTACTGAGGATCTCTGCATAGTCATTGTCGAAAGGGATGATTCAGGTTAAATCATAGCGGTAGTTATCGAAAGGGATGATTCAGCCTTTACCAGTTCCAGAGTGGAAATGATAGAATATATCTATGGACTTCGTTGTCGGATTGCCGAAGACACCTTGAGGTAATAATGCAATCTGGGTTATTTTTGATCGCTTGACTAAATCTTCTCAATTTCCTTTCTATACGAGATACTTTTCCCTAGATCAACTTTCCCATTCGTATCATAAAGAGATTTTCAGGTTACATGGAGTTCCCCTCTCCATTGTATCTGACCGTGATCCCAGGTTCACTTCTAACTTTTTGAAATTCCTTTAGAAGTCATTGGGTACTGAATTAAATTTTAGTACACCTTTTCATCCTCAATCAGATAGGCAGACAGAATGAAGGATTCAGACTTTTTAGGATATGATACATGCTTGTTTGATGGATTATCAAGGAATTTGGGACTAACATCTTTCTTTAGTTGAGTTTTCTTATAATAACAGTTTTCATTCCAGTATATAGATGGCAATATTTGAGGCATTATATGGGAAGCGGTGTCGAACTCCAGCTTTCTGAGATGAAGTGGGTGAAAGGAAGATGATGGGACCAGAATTGGTAGAAGATTTGGCAGAAAAAGTTCAGCTGATACAGAGACACATGAGAACAGCTCAGAGCAGGCAGGAGAGTTATACAGACAACAGGAGGAAAGATCTCTCTTTTGAGGTAGGTGATCATGTTTTTCTCAAAGTATCGCCATGGAAATGTGTGATGCGATTTGGTAAGAAAGGAAAGTGGAGTCCAAGGTTCATTAGACTATATGAAATTCTGTAGAGAGTTGGATCAGTTGCATACCGAGTGGTTTTACCTCCGATTTTTTCTCAGGTACACAATGTTTTTCATGTTTCATTGTTAAAGAAGTACATGCCAGATCCATCTCATGTTTTGAGTCCAGAGGTAGTTCAGCTGGAAGAGAATCCAGCTAATAAGGAACAACTGGTCCAGATTCTTGACTAGAGGGAGAAATTTTTTTGGAATAAGGTGATTCATCAAGTAAATGTTTTGTGGAAAAACCATATGAGTGAAGAGGCAACATGGGAATCTAAAAATGCAATGAGGGATAAATACCCCCACTTATTCGATAAGTAAATAAATTAATGGGATGTAATTTTCTAAAGGGGGGAAGGATGTAACATCCCAATTAAGTGATGAATAATATATATTCTTATCCATGTATATATATGAATTAGAAAGTGTTTTATAGGCTTAAAATGAGAATAAATCCAATCATAAGCATAGAATTCTCTAATATTTTTAAAAGATTTTTTTACCGCCTTTTGATGGAGAACCATTAATAAAGCTATCTTTTGACAATTTTAAAATCTCTATTTGTCAAAATATATGTATTCTTTATGATTGGGACATTGAAATTTACTTTGGATAAATTTTTGGTATTTTTCTAACAATGTTCATTTTTTAATGAATAGTGAAAAATACTGCATTTTACATCCAAACTGCTTTTTCAACTAATTTAATTATATGGATAGATTATCTTTTTAATTGGTTTTAAAGAGTAATTAGAATTTATTTTTACCATTTAATCCAATGGTGTTCATTAGAATTAGTTTCACTTTGGAATTGGGCATAAACAAGTGCCAAACTTTTCATAGATATTGTTTAAAAAAAAACCGCTATTTGTTTTGACAAGGAGAATTATTTTTAAATTCATTATTGCAATTTCTATGTTTTTAATTTGGTAAAATGGATTCCATATTTGTAATAAGAAGTTACAAATTATTTAATTAAGACTCTTTTGTTTTTGTACATTAATAATTGTAACGACGGTAATTATCTTTAATTATCTTGATTAATTAGTAATCAGGTAGTTAAGGATAATAAAATAATACCATAATAATAACAAATGTCCCAAACATCTACCCTAATGCTACTTGTTGTGTCATGGGCGACCATGGGATACCTTGTGCCAGACTTCGGGACCCCATGGAATCACTTTTGGGTGAATGTGACACTTTATCATTTTATTTTTAAAGAATGGAGAATATCTCTAATGAATGTATCACCCGAGTAAAACATTTTTAGTTTATTCTGTCTAAATGATCTCTTAGACTATAAATATTCATTGTGAATCTAAATATATTTCCAAAATCATAGTAATTTTTTATAATTTTTATACATTAAATAAATTAAATTATTTTTGACATCATGATGATTCATCGATTACCTCATTAATGAACGATTTAAATAAAATAAAAATATAATGTAAAATATAAGACTTAATCTTATCAAAGACCTATTTTATGAGTATATTTCTAACCCTTATCACCTTAACCTAGAAATATATCAATGTGGGACCTTTAAAATCTGAAAATCATTTTAATATAAAGTGACATTTTATAACATTCAAAGAGTGCCCCTCCTCTCCTCTTATAAAAGGCCCCCACCTCTACCTCCATACCCACACATCTCAAGCCATTGGCTCGGCCAATATCTACTCATTTTATCTCTCAACATACCTCTTTTAATCCTAGAATCCTTACCTTAGGAAGAAAGCTCTTCAAGCAACCCTTTTGGTTCAAACCAAGAGGAGTTACCCGATTTAAAGGTAAAGACTTCTCTAATGTTCTTTTGTTTTATTTTTCTTCTACAACCCCCTAAACTCTTTTTATTCATTTCTTTTGTAACAAAACTAGTATCTAAATATACTAGGATGTTTTTATAAGAATTATTCGAGCTAAAATTCCACACACCTATATCTAATGGTTAAAGAGCATACTGTTTCCGTGGATGGCGAATTTCTGCCTCACAAAACGATGATTGTTCAATATTCTTTTAACACCTTCAAAGGATTCTGTTAAGATGTCACCATATTTATATATGATATATAATATTTATATGTTTTACTTAATCTTATGTATTTTTCATTTATGGCATACCTTTATGGTTTCCATTACGGGTAAACGCGATACCTTCATTTTAGGATGTGCGGACCACCACCGCCTCAAAGTGATTTGATTCGTTAATGCCATATGTGGGACGTATAA
The DNA here is from genome assembly GCA_963277665.1 of Viscum album. NCBI lineage: Eukaryota > Viridiplantae > Streptophyta > Magnoliopsida > Santalales > Viscaceae > Viscum > Viscum album. Next base: position 1,806,498,032 of record OY728126.1, on the reverse strand, counting down.
AGGATGGAGTTAATGGTATTACATATGATATTATACTGGAATTTTGATATTCTTATATATAATTATTATTTCATTCCATTAAATATGAAATAGAAATGAAATTAGTGTTAATGCGTACGTATGGCTTACCATCTCCATGAACTGTGCATTTTAATTTCGTACCTCTAAATGTTATTTAATATTATAAATGCATGTATATACTGGATATATAAGATATATATTATATCAACATCATGAATATAATTATGTATATAATGGTTATTTTACCACATGATCATCTTGTAATTATAAAGGTTTTATTTTTTACTGAAGTACCAATGATCGAAAAAATGACCATTATTAACATAAATAATTACATAGTGTTCATAACATGGTAATAAGTGATATAAAAGGTATAATGAACTTGAAAATTTTTCATAAGAAAGTATAAATTAACTCAAGTTTATTATTCAATAGTTTAAATAACAATCAATTCAAGTCGGACCCAAGGTATGGGACTTCATCTCAATCTTTTTTCATTGAGTCATATTTTCATTTATACACAACTTTCTATTATATGGTGTATAAACCGCTTTGAATTTTATGTTTATTCAAAAGGAATCGTTTTTATATGAAGCATTTTACTAAATGACAAAAGGAAAGTTCTTTTATCATACGTATGCGGCGACAATGACTTCTCTACCACCGTGACCATTATTTGAGTTTCGGCTTCCTCTACAAGACATAACTTTTTTTAAAAATTCAAATTAAATATAATGTTTTAATTTTCTTTTATTTTGGTATTGAAAATGGTTTGCATAATTTTTTAATTATATCAATGTTTTGTATTGGTATCTTGTGATTTAGATGTGGAAAAGTAATGTTTCCTTTATTCATGTTTTATGTGATACGATTATGTTATGGTTCTTGGGAATTGTTATAAAGACGGGTGGTTCCATGATAAACTAATGCCGGGTGACACCGATATATCTCTCCAATGCATTGGGTAACACGAAGGGGATACACGGTAAGGTTTCTCCGAAGAGATTTAGGGAATATATTGTGATGGGTATTCCAAACGTAACCATGAGGGTTACTCCCTACGTAAGAATTTTATGAATGCCTCAAGTTACCTTTATGTATTATGATATCTATGAGTTATTCATAAATATTATGATTTCATGAGGTATGTTAAAATGCTTTTGTTTTATGAGTAAAGTATTATTTCATTGATTCTAATGTATAGATGTACTATTGTTTCCTTTCTGTATTTTTATATCCCTTACCGAGCTTTTTATGATCATCCGAAGTTTTTTATATGTTTTTCACAGGTCAAGGGAAAGGTACATGATGTGATGATAATGTAAAGGAAGTGTCATGAATGAATCCATTTTTTGTTTTAAATATGTTTATATTGATGGGAAAAAATGAATACTGTCTTTAATGTATCCACTTTGTTTAAATGTGGAATGAAATGCATGATTTATGATCTAATTTTCTAAAACTCTAAACCTGAAAAGATCCTGAACGTGTATTCTAGAAATAACTCAAGATTAAGTATTGTTTAAGGTTGGGGGCTTATATATAACCTGTTTATCCTTATATTAATATTATTATACTTATAATATATTTGAGTTTATATTTTTTACATTCATTGGTTTTATTAATATCTATGTCATTATCATTGTCAAGTGGCCCTTAAATGACTACGATTCAAACCTAATATGTTATGGGTATAATTTTATTCATCCAATTGTATTTTGGTAGGTTTTAGGATCATTTTAGTCTCCTAATCATATTATTTGTTACACTAATTTACCTGATTTATTTTTAACCACTTTAAAAAATACCATTGTTACTATTCATAATATCAAAAAAAAGTAACAAATTAACCTAATTTGGAACCAATAATTCCAAATATAGAATCTATTTCTTATAATTCAAAACACATAATTGCCCAAAATTAATTTTAAATTAATTCTCAATTTCAAAAACTAAATAGAGGGTTTTTATGAAATAAAAACTTATCAAAATATTTTCGACTGCTTAAGTCCAATTTAATTGTGAAATTACATATAATGACCAAAATTAGATAAAATTATAAAAAAATAATCCAAATACACTTTAAAACTAATTAAAAAGATAATCTAACTATATCAATAAATTAGATGAAAATGAAATTCTGAATTAAAATGAAGTATTTTTATTATTCATTAAAATATGAATTTTATTAGAAAAATAAAAAAAATTAACCACAACAAATATTTATTTACCAATTCTAAATAAGTTATTTATTTTTTCCATTAATATATATATAAGTGATAGAAACTAGATTAAAATTTGTTGTGCCATTGAAAGGCGACAAAGTTGCTTTTTTAAAAAATAATTCTCTTATCTGAAAAATTAAATTTTTGTTATATCATCTACTAGAAAATACATAAGATGAATATAAAATTCATATTGTGGTTAATAATATTCATAACAGAATGTTTATATCCCATTAAATAATAAAATTTTAATAATATATTGTTGTTTGGTGAAACTCAGTATTGTGTACTATACAAGCTATCGAGGAAGGTCGCACTTGTATCTAACTCTATCCATGAATAGTGTTGCGTATACTGAAAAATAATATAATGTTGCGTACAGAATAAGTTAATAAATTTGTATCTTATAACACAATATATCAATGAAATTAAAAATAATATAACTCATAAAATCTCATGGTGTTATAGGTGTCCTACTAAGTAGTATTAACACACTTCTCGGTAATCCATTGGGTACCCGAGAAGATTTTATAGTTGTAGGTTTAGATAGGGAAAAGGGATCTATTCTAGAGAGTTTTTTTGTGTTTGGTATGTGAATTCATGAGGATCTAGACATGGAGTCTAGACCCATTTTGGGAATTCCTCTGTTTATTTTTATTTTTAGTTTACCCTAACCTGGCATAGTAAGGAATGAAAATATATATATAGTATTTTGTTATGGGTAATACCGATTTTTGGAAAAAGTTTATTAATTTATATTCCTATATTATCATTATTATTTCACATATTTATATTTTTTATCTCTTGTGAATTACTCTAATAAAAATGGTTTTGTATCCCCATGTGTTCTTTTTGACAGTCACTACTAGTTAGTAGAATCTAAAATATAGGGAGGTGTTTCGTAGTTCATATAGTGACCCAGGATAGGGCACTAGTTTATTGGCTTTTGGGTTGGAGGTGTTACACTTCCTCTATGCACAATGTCTGGGAAAAAACATCGATGGAATTTTCTTAAGGGGACTACAAGATATTTTAAGTGTTGAATGGGAGGTTATTGACTTGTTGAATATCCATGTAATATAAGGGGTTTTCTAATGATGCAAATGATGAGATGTCCCCATAGAATGAACCTATAACACTTAAGTGCTTAAAATTCTTGGAGTTTGGCCATTATTCTATCAAGTCCAACAATCAGTGGAGTAATTTGGTTTATAAGACACAAAATCATTTGAGGAAAATGTACAAAGGTAAATCTTATGAAAAATATTGGATTTAGTGAATCATGAAAATTAGAGAACACATATACTCCCCTCCTTATATGGGAATTTCATGTTTTATTTTGTATTATTAATCCCTAATAATGTCCTATTATTCATTATTTAGTGATTATTCATGTGATAATGTCCTAATACAAGGATTATAAATTAATAAATTCACATTTTATATTCTTTTAGTTCAAGAATGGACCCTTGTTTCCAATAAAAAAATTGGGCATTAGATAAGACCATATTTAAGTAATAAAGGGTGAAATATATTTGGGAAGGGTTATAGGGATTAAAATTTATAGAATGGTTTATGCTAAACATAGGATGATGTTTTAGAGTTTAGTTTGTTATCCCTCCATATGAGAATTTATAAATATCTTATATCTCGTGACAACATTGTTTTGTGATAAAAACAAATGGAATGACCTGTCATTATATTAATTTACCTCATGATCTGTTAATGCTTCCAGAATATGAAATTACCCTTTATTTTATAAAATTAGATATGAAGTGGAGTTTGATCAAGGTAAAATAATGTTTATGGTTGTCTATATATCATGTAAGTATATATTTTAATGAAAATTAATCTACTTTAGTAAAAAGGATCTTGAAACCCAAAAATATATCCAAGTACATTTGTTTCCAGTGAATAAAATAGCCTTAGATCAGTACAAGATTATATATTTGTGATTGTTAACTTATTCCAAACCATGTTATCTATCACTATATATCATAAATTATAGTCATATTTCTCTTCCATGTCCATGTTTTCACTTCCCACCAATGTTATCATATTTGGAAACCTGGTTGTGTGTATCTTTGGGTAACTGTTATTTCTCGAACATTGACTTCTTAAAGGATGTTTTGGTATTCATTTTTACTATATGGGATTCTTTGAAAGAAATATTCAATTACTAAACCTTTAACAATGTAGATTAAATACATGGGATGAATTCATTTTTAGGTCGGTATAATGTAACACCATGATATTTTTTTAATTTATATTATTTAATGAATTTAATTTTTTATATAATTTTCACTTCATGAGATAATGAATATAGTTTTTTTATAAAAGAAATAGGTCTGGATTGAGTTATACACAACACCAATATAATATTTAACTACACAAAAAATAATTAGTGGTTTCTATACATGGAACACCGAGGTTAGATTAGATAACATGCAAGATTGACTTTCTTTAATGGCTTGCGAAAAATGCAACACTGAGTTCTACTGAACAATAATATATTATTAAAAATATTATCATTTAATTTAATTAGATATAACTTATCCATTATATTGGTAAAATTGAATACTATTATATAACTTATAAAAATAATTTTTTTTAAATCATTAGTTACAATTTATATAGAAATGAATATAAGAACAAATTCAATATAAAGGGATTTTTCTATAAAAACTACTATTATACCCTCAAAGGAATTTTATCCTAAAAAATTAAATTAATTACTATTGGTGAATGAAATTAATGAAATATATAATTTATATATTCAATTAAATATTTTTACATTCATAAAATATATTTTACACACACCTCATAAGAACAAACCCAATATTACACAAAAAACTTTACATGTTTATAAAATAATTTTTACCGCCTTTTAATGGGGAACCTATTTTAAATCAAAATATTGGTAGTTTTATAAATTTTTAATTCGAAAATAAAATTTATTTTTGAAATAGTAACATAAATATTAGGTTAGAATGGTTTTTTTTATTTTTTATGTGTAGTTTCATTTTTTAACGAAAAGTGAAAAATACTGAATTTTAATTCAAAACTAATTTTTCGTCTAATTTGTTTATAAGTATAAATTATAAATATAAATTTTTAAGGTTTAATTATATAATTAATACATAAATTAATCCATTTTTCGAAAATGTGATTAATTTCAATTTGAAACTATATATTAAAACTTATCAAACTTTTGATCATTTTTACTTTAAAAACCTTCATTGTAATCCAATCTACGGGATTAATTTTAAATTAATTTCTTCGACATATTTTATTATAATTTGGAAAAATAGATTTCATATTTTGAATCACTATAATATATAATTTCTAATAATTTCAGTATTTTTTTTGACGTAAAAATATATATGAATGTAGTTAAAATTAATTACAATGATTAAGAGAAAAATTATCTTAACATGGGACTAAACCATAAACATGAAGTCTCAGATGACCTAAACATGATTCCCAAATCCATTGGATGTTCATATTTTAACACTATACTCCCTTGGATAAAATTATATGCATTATTGGATCCACATTTATTGGGAAAACATGGGTGTAATTCCCTTTTACAAAATATACAACAATGTCACTCCTCTTCCACTATAAAAAGGCACTCACTTCCCCCACTTATTTACACCTTTCAAGCCCTTTGGATCGACCATGATATACTAAAATAAGATCTCAACATCCATTTATTACCTTTTGTCATAAATCCAACCAAGGAAGCTCTTTGGTGCTAACAAAAAGGAGTTACCCAAAGAAGTGGATATTTGAACATGTGTGAATTAAGTCAAGACTTATTATAAGAGAATTTTATCCCACTTTATTTTCATGAGATGCATAACATATTCATCACTAATTTATTTTGTGTGGTGTGTATAATATCCATGGATGTATTATATGATTTTCATAATTAAATTTATGTTTATTTACATATCCATTTGAATATATTTCTTTCATGGGGTTTATGTTTCAAAAGAAACCAAATCCTTAATGTAATTTTGTATCAATTTTCCTTCTTTGAGACACATTCCATGTTAGGAACCTATATTTTCAATGAGGTATATATACTTCCTTTGAAATGTTATATCATTAATATCCTTATTTCCATGATATTTAAAGATTCATGTCATGTTATCCATTCCATTTTATTATGATTTAACATTGCCAATAGGGTAACAATTTATAGCTATAATCTCATCATTTATCGAGATTGTTTATAATTTTCCTTCCACTAATGAAATATTATGATCCATATTGTAAAAACGCATGAAATTTATTACCATCTCTTTATTCATGTTATATCCATGTAATGGTATCATTTTTCTAGTGTTTGGTACTAGTGATAACTAAAAAAATGTTTTATTAAAAATTTGACATTATTTATCCTTTCGGTTTGAAATGTGTGTTCTTTGAAAAAACGATGTTTTCAAAAAAATAATAAAGATGATATTTGATGATTATTTTGAAGGAAAAAGGAATTTAAAAAGTTTTATGGTTTTCAAATAATTATAAATATTTTTTTCGAGTTTGTTTTCAAAGAAATGGTTTTCAAAATATTTCCATGGTTTCTTTATAAGTTTTCAGAAGTTTTTTTAAAATAAATAATATTGAAAATGTTTTAAATATTTCTTTATATGTTTAAAAAAAATAAAACTAATGGATTTGAAAAGAATTAATAATTATTTATATGTTTTCAATGTGTTTTCAAAGAAATGTTTTTCAAAAAGTTTGGAATATTTTTTAATATGTTTTCGAAGGAAATGGTTTTCAAAAGGCATTATGTATTAAAATACTATTTCAAAGAAGAAAAGATATTTTCTTCAAGAAATGTTTATTAAGAATCTTTCCAAATTATTTTATATATAATATGACATTAGTTGGTGTTACTCATGATTTTTTTTAAATGATCTAAATGTTCAATTCATATTATTTCTCTCAATGGTTTATCTTTTGATGGAATAATTTTTATGAAATCATTTCTATTTCCAAGATTATAATTTTATGAAACTCATTTCTCTTTCACATGTTATATGATTTTAAAACCCACTTATTTTCATGGGTTAGGATTATCTGAAATGATTAGTAAAACAATAAATTTTAAATATGTTATTATATAATGAAATGTTAATGATACCCATTTAATTTCATGGGTCATGATATAATGAATGTTTTGTTATCTTGTGGAACATACAGGTATGATTTAAATATGTGATAGGTGAGACTAATATCTCCCTCCAATTCATTGAGTAATTATAATTTTTATATGATCTTAAGAGGGTACATGGCATGGAATCCCAATCCTTAAATAAGAGGTAATCATTATCCTGGAACAAGAGGATACACGGAATGACTTCTTAAGCCAGAAACAAAAGGTTACATAGGACTAGCCTAACATGTTATAAAGCTATTGGTTGGTTGAATTAACATAGGATTTTATATACATATGTGTATTCCACAAATTCCATGTATTATTCCAATGTTATTTTTAAATGGATAATTTTCTTGTTTCCATTATGATTCATGTCTTATGAACTATCAATTTTTAAGCCAGGACTCATTTATATGATCTTCTATATGTAGGGTATAATCATAAAATGTTATTATCATACACTTATGCTCATGTTATGCTTATGTATCTCCATTGTTTACCCATACAAATCAACTGATCTCACAACTTTATTATGTTTTATTTTCCCCAAGTTATGAAGAATGGTTTTAAGTATAAGTACAAGAAGGGATAATATTTTTTGGGATCCTTGAAGAGATCTCTCTATGTATGAATATTTTTTTCTAGGTTTCCAAATACACTAAACTATTTTGATCCTTAGGAATGTATTTCTATAATTTTTTGTATATTCATCTAAAATTTTGTAATCCTAATTTATGTTAATATTGGTTCAATATAGTATAAATCTAGACAAACCTTCTAGGAGAACATGTCTATGTAGAGTACACATCCATAACCCATGTGGGTTGCATTCTGTATTGAGCTCTTTGGCAAGAAAACGTGCATGGCCATGTCATATGAGGTACATGGGATGGATCCCCATGTTTCATACATTGAATGTAAATATTTTACACATTGTTTACAAGGGATTACATGTCATGTCTAGTTGAATTACATTCCTATATGGGGCATTAAGGGTACATGCTATGTTCTATGGAAAACATGTCTTGTAATTCTCCATTGATACCCTTGTTGGGGATTTCTGGTTTTTTTATCATAACACCCAGGAGTCAGAACTAAACCAAAAAGTAGTACAAATTTAGTATATTTTCATGTAGATAGTGATGTTAAAACCCTAGATTTCATTCAAGGACTCTTGTTTGATGTTTCGTGATTTTCTAAAATGGGGAGGTTCTTCCTCTGGTAATTTAATCTAGTTCTCTCCTTAGAGTGAGACCTTGATATGAGATTGTCCATGATCCATCTCCCTAAAAAATTCTTTTTTAGCCTTCTGTGAGTACATCTCCCTTGCAGGATGTGCCCTTATATCTGATGAGGGAATGAGATTAGTTTTCAGTTAGGATTCCCATTGGGATGAGTCTGCATAATTTTCGGCCAAGAGGATCACATATAGGGTACCTCTATCTTATTATTATTAATAGAGGTCCCCCTCGGGGATTCATTAGCATACATTCTAACCTATTTAAACACTTTTACGATCCCTATACTAGTATACCCATTATGAGGATCCCATGTAGGATGCCTCTGCTTTATACTCTATTTTGAGGGTCCCATTTAGGACGCACCTTCTTTTTCACCATTTTAATTTTCTTGGGTAAGATTCCTTTGTACACAAAAAAATATAAGAACACTTATAATATTCCTCTTTTACCATCACATTTTTGGATCATGCATAAGATTCATATCTTGTGTTATTACATTTGAGACCAATATGGTGCCCTGATGTTTGACCTAACCTGAGCTAGTATGTCTGGTTTGGGTAGATATGGTAGTGGTTTTCACCATAGAACCTATTCCATATTTTAATCCCATGGGGATATGGAGGTAGTGTTGGGTTTATTCATTCATCCCCCATCACTCATTTTATATACATTTACATGTTTACCGTTAGTGCAGTGATGATTACTGATAGTGGTTCTTGGTTAGTGGTTGATGGGCCGAACATGATTCATCTTTCTATCTCATTGGGATTCCGGGAATTTATTTCTATGATCTGTCTTATTCATTTATTGGTATTCCTATAAATATTTACTAGGATCCTACTTTTGAGTAGTGTTATTATTTTTATATGTTTTATACCCTCAGGCACTACCCGGGAACTTTAAAATTCAGGTGTATATATTTCACTATTATATTATTGTGTCTTCTAGTGGTGTTTCTTGGGATATATATTTTGATCCTATGATTTTGATATAAAAGAATAGTTCCCCAAGAAAAGATACTATTTTTTTATTAAACTCTCTTGAGTGGTGAGGAAGAATATTCTCACCTAGAATTATTATACAATGAAGATGATTCCACTCTCATATGATTTCCATGTGATGAATATGATTAGCCTCTCCTCGGTCAGATTTTAATCATTGTTGATTACACTCTCCCAAGAAAAAATGATTATTACACTCTCCCTGACTGATTGCATGAATGTAGTTTTTGACATTGAATTTAACATATTTGTATACTCACAAATGATGATTCTCTCCCAAGAGATAAGGATGAATAAAATTTCACAGATTAGTGACCTCAAGGGGTGGTAATTTCATCTCACTGGTGATCACTCTATATATTTTTCCAATGAATCATACACTTAGGGTTCATTCAAGTAACAATGTGGTAACTGCCTATGGACAATGACTTAGGGATCAGATAGTGGACTTGATTTACATGGAATTAGTGCAATGGAAACCATCTCTTAGAAATTTATATGATATCCATATGTAATCCTCATAATCCATTATATTGGTGATTGTAGGTGAGTACAGGTGAACCAAGGGCTTGGACGAGTATCCCCAATGGGTGATGTTTCTTGCTCAGAGAAATTTCAGATGATGGGAAGAAGAAGGTATTTTTCGATTCTAATTATGAATCCATAAATTGGATTAATGATACCTAGAATGAGTGGTATGTCATCCCGATCACTTCCCTTTTCACATGATGTCTAGGAAATTAGGATTATGGACCCTAGCATAAACTGTTGTTATTTTATGTTATTCCATTTACCTTACTCATGTATATTCATATTTATGTGTATATTTATATGTATAAGAATATATATATATATATTTATTAATATAAATATATGTGATGGAACATTTCCTATTTTTTTGAGATCATATAACCATGGATCGACTGTGGTTTAACATTCTTTGATTTATTATTCTTTTCAATTATTTATTAGTTAGGATAAGCATAATTCATGAGTATGCACTTATGATAATAGATTTATAGGTTCATCATTGGGGTGGCCTATTGAGATTTTTATCTCCCATTTGTGTGCACCTTGGTTTGTGTTCATAACTTATATATGATTTTTTGGTTGAGAACAGATTCATGGTAGATAGGGATGTGGCACAAAGTTTCATGATCGACCAGAGCCATTCATGTGTATTGTTTTGATCATACTGGTGCAATTTGACAGGGTCATGGAGACCGAAAATGTATTCTGGATCTAATTTATTAGTAGAGACTTGTACATTTATTTCAATTTATTTTTTGTACTCCTATAAGTATTTTCATCTCATTAGGTAACCGGTGTTGTATGGAATGGATGGTTGGGATTTTATAGAATATCATTTATTATTACAACATCTTCTATTTTAGTATATTTTTTTCTTACGCACTCTGTTTATTAATCTTGTGTTAATATATAATTACTTCCACTATTTTGTACTCTGATATAAGAAAATTGTCTCTCTATGGACACAAACTTGTCCATTGCTGCAAGTAGTTATCCTATTGCGTATGGAAAGGAGCACATGTGGACTCATAGTGAACTAGATTGGAGCCCAGAATTTATGGAATCTGGGAAGGGGTCTTATAGTATGATGATGTTATTTTTATTTACATATTACTTTATGAAGAAATTAGGTATTATGCCTATGTATTCCTCCTTGATTATTTTAATTTTTTATGAAAATTTATTTTATTAATGATAATTTCAGTATATTTTAATATATTTTCCCACCATATCCATTTTTTTAAATCGTTTGAAAGTTGTGTTTTCCATATTATTAACACAAGTTTTTAATTTTAAATGATTCATTTGTTACAATTTTCTATTTCAATATAATTTTTTCACTATCCATTTAAATATTTGGTATTTGAATAATTTTTTTACAATATTATAATTTTTTCCTTTAACATGATCTTATTTGTCCTTATACATCACATTTTGATATTCGTTTTATATATTACCAAGGTATCTTTACTGGGATTTTCCTGACGTAATACCTTATGAATTTTTTTCAACTTCAAAAACTTTTTTTTGAAAGTGGCTTTAAAATATTTTATTTTAAAATGATATTAGGAAACCCAGTTTAAACAAAATTCTTTTTTTGTAATTTTCCTCTCATCTTCACTAGATTCTTATATAATATATTATTATTTGATATATCACATGACATGTATATTCTGGAATAATCATTTTTGGAGATTAATTTTTTGGGAACATCTGATCATGTTTTTTAATGTGATACCATAATGAAATTATATAAAACCCATTTACTTATCAATGGTTATTTATTGAAATATGAATGATTGGATTTTATGTGGAAATCATATATATTTATGATGATATTTGGGATCCTATTTCACCATAATACTAATTTGTTTATGAATTATATCTCATCATATAGTGATGTTAATTGTGTACATTTTTTTATTCACAACATGATGTGTTTACATTTTTCCAATTCACAATATGAAGCCTGAGTACTTTTTCTTGCCAAAATGATGTATGAAAATTTTCAATTCAAAATATGATGTTTTAAAATATTTTTTAACAACATGAATCATGGGAATATTATTTTCACATCATTAAACATGGAAATTTATTTATTCACAACATAAAGTGTGTGTTCTTCGTCATAATATAATGAATAGAAATTTTTATTGTTCACAAAATGACGCATGAGATATTGGTTTTTTAAAAACTAGATTGTTAGACATTTTTTTATTCAAAAAAATATGTATGGGAGTGTTATTTGTTCATAACAATATGTTTGGATATTGGTTTCTACAAAGTTATAATTTCCCAATGATTTTTTTTCTTCAAAAGTTCTTTTTTAAGATAGTTATAAAATAATTATAAAAATGATCACACATATAACTATGATTATTTTCAATAGATCATGTTTATTATATAATATTTTTAAACAATTTTAATAGGTTATATGATTTTCATTTTAGATTTCATTTCCTTCTATTAAGACTTGTGAAAAACTTATATTGTTCAATGTTTTCCCCTTTTTTCGTGATCTAAACAGTGATAATGTAATGATTATTCTTCCATTAATATATATTCTAATTCAAATATTTAATATGTTTTGTTTCCCAAAGATATTTTTATAATTGGATCCACTATAGTTTGAAAAAAAAATGTTATCATGTTTCATAAAATATGTTTCCTATGTAGTTGATCCTCAATGTTACTAAACCAATCATTCATCTGATTTTTAGATTATTTTTGATAACTAATGATTATAATATATAAATTATTAACAATAATGATAGATTTATATTTTCCCCTAATTATTGTATCATAGTAGGTTTTAGGTACATATTAGGATTTGTTTAGTTATTTTTGGGGACTTCGATAATAGAACTTTAGTGAAACACCTATGGATATGTAGAAGGGATATGTCTAATTATATGAAAACATTGTAATTTAGTGTTGATATTATTTTTTCTCCACTAAATTATTTCCTCATATGGATAATACTTGTGGATGAAGGATCTAACAAAGATATATTGAAGGGTAATAACCTTCAAATGGGAATGGTTGGTATAACTCAATCATTACCTAGTGCATGAAAAATAGGCCTAACATCACACCAAGTTTGACACTCCTATGGGAAATTATTTGGTTTGTCAAATTATCATTACAATCCATTTCAATGTATTTATTATGTTAATGAATTTGTATATGAACTATAAGATAACAAAATTTTTGAAAATTTGAATGAACTAATGGTTATTTTGGTTAAACTAGGAGATAATGTGAGTGTTTCAAAGAGAAACACACTTCAAGGTATTGTTTTTAATAATTCCCTTATGATGTAAATATTGATCACTCATGATCACCTTGTTTGATTTTATAAGTGGATGGTGAAAGGAGAAACCAAGTAAACAATTGATGTGATGGAAAATACAATATATATGAAAATCAGTGACCATGCTTTATAAAATGTTGTGTTTTAAAAATTTTAGTTATTTTCAAAAAAAATCTCAATTTTTATTAAATAATATTAGTATTTACAAAAGTCCAAACACACAAAAATAGTAAAGGATAGTGTTTCATAAAATATTAGGTGACAAAAATGATAGATTAAATAATATTCAACTTCATGTGTGTAAAAAACATTTGAAGACACATACTAGGTAACGTGTCATATGAATATGGTTGTGTTTATTTTGTGGAAGGATTAAGAGTCAAGATCATGAATATTAAGTTGGAATGATGAAGCTGGTGAATAAAATTGTGGTAAACCATCTAAAATGCCGCAAATATTTAGAGTATTTACATTATGAAAAATGATGGCCTGACCCTAAATGATAATGTGGATAGAATACATAAACAAGCTCATTAACTAAGGGAATAAGTGAAATCCTATGTTATCATTACAACTAGAAGAATCTCATTGAAAATAAGAGTGAAAGGTATACTAAATAACCACTATAGTTTTTTTAATATTGAATTTTAATCTAGATATATCCACACTAGTGGGATTATGATGTTTTATAAGAGAATATAATAAACACCCTAATGATTTGATATTATATTATTATTTTATAATATCCTAATTTGATGTTTATGGTATATTATTAATGAATATTTTAATATCCATACATTGGAGGGATTTAATATAATTTTGTATATTTATTGGTCATCTCCAAATATAATTCAGACTGATCAGAAAATAGATAAATCAAATTTTGTATTCCAAAGAAAATTTTGATCATATATCAATGAAATTAATAAAATGATATATCTTGAAAATATAATTCTATAATAGGAGTTATGATACCAAATCATGAGTTATGTTTATCTCAAATTGTTAGAAAAAAACACAAAATTAGGATTAATATATTCATTAGAAAATGATATATTTTATATGATTTTTGATAAAATTCTAGATATTATATCATGATTCAAGTCTATATCATAAATAACATCATTTTTTTACTAATAAATTATAATTAAAATTTTGTGACTATGATTTATTTAGTGAGGAAGAATGTAAGAACCAAAAATTTTAGACCTTGTAAAACTAAGGTTATGATTGATAACATAACATATAATATACACATAATATAATAAAACCACAAAATATTATATGCGAATTATTAATATATTTATTTTAAAGGATAATATGGTAAATATTTTAATTTTAATACCCTAAAAAAGATAAATAATTAATATTAGTTAATATTGAAAATGGATTATTTTCAATAAAATTCATTTTCCTTATCTTATGTATTTTATATTGAAATCTAAATTTATAAATCAATGAATTTAAATTTTTATGAAAAATAATTTTCAATTTCTCAAATAAATTTTTTATTACTATGTGTTTTGGAGTTTTTCAAACAATTAATTTTTTATTTGAATAATTGATCTTCTGAGATAATTATATTTTTATTGATTTTATCCTTATGTTAGAATATCCAAAAAATATTTAAAAATTAAATAATAAAATATGACTTTAAGGAATAAAATTATTAATCTTAAAAAATAATTTTAACTTATACATTATATGTCCAACATTTTTAGATTTAAATTAATATGGTATATTAATGAAAGTATTTTTCATTTTTTTCACTAATTATGTGTCTTGATGGTGAAAGTAATATCTGGATTGCTTTAAAAGCCCATAAGAATAATTATTCTTAAAATAAAAAAATTTATTTTATAAATATACGTATTTATAGTAATATTATCCTATATAGAAATTTTGAAAAATTATAATATACTTTTCCAAAAAAATGTTTTTTCTTGGTTTTTTCATTTATTTTCCAATTAACATTTCAACACCTTAAAATTTTTATTTGGTGAAATTTATTTCAAATTTAAAATAATAGGGATCTTGTAATGTAAAATTGTTTGTTTTTATTTTGATCTTAATTTAAATTACTATATTTGATAACTATTTACATTGGTAAAAGTTAGTTAGGGTAAAACTAAATAAATTAAAATAAAAATGCCTAAAAACTCTCTATGTTGTCTCCAAAATTAGTGGATGATGATAATCTATCCACACACACACCCCACATCGACTATTTTTCGTTTTTGGAACCATTTACCTGTGAATAATAATTTTACATTATTAAAAATGTAATGGTGTCTTTTAAAAGATCTCTTATCTTAACTTATGTAAATGTATCACATCAAGAGTTCAGGACTCACATATCAATATAATTTCATATTTAAAATTTAAATTTTACCATAATATAACCCCCTCCCACTTCCATAGTCTTCTAGTAAACTTTAGTTTTCTTGAGACCATAATTTCATATATGCTTTCTATGAGGAAGCATAAGCTTCCATATTGAGTATTACATTCACATACTCATTTTTTACAGTTCTAGTTCCATGATAATCACTATAATTAATAATATAATGAAATAGTTATCATATTTTTTCTAATATTTCGTCATATTAATTGGTAAAATTGTATTCATTGCTTTCCATCAACTAAGATAAACCAAACAACGATCGTGTTTACATGTGGACTACCACCTCCACAATTTGACATGGTTCATTTTTCAAATAAAAATTCAAAGGCTATTAATTAGTAATTATTTGATGAATAAGTATAATTTTTATTTCAAAATTAAAATTCTTAAATATTCATCTTTTATATATCATCATTCCATCCATTCATTGTGAAATGGTATTTTTCATCGTGTGTGCTTGACTATTTCCTCCTCGAACAATGAATTTTATTTTTCATAACCACCCTTCATTGACGCTTCCTATAATAGATTTAATGGTTATATATGACATTTCTGAAATTTTTATACTTATTTATATATCATGTTATCATTATATAAATATGACCCTATGCTCATTAAATAACTATAACATGTTACCATATGGGTTAATTTACTAGAATATGTTAACGATGTCATGAAGATAATGTCATAAATGATTATGGGATTTCATATGATGGAAATATCATATAATAATGATATATATAAATTATTTTAATGATTTTGGAATGTTGGTAGTATTTTTTAAACTATTTATTAATTTATCACCTTTTATTCATTAAACATGTTGAAAGTAGATCATCATGATTTCCATTTTATCTAAAATTATGCATGTACTTCACAAAGGAAATATGATTCCTAAGTAATCATTTAAAATGTATAATTATTAGATAATTATTTATCTAGTAATGGTTATCTGGAAATCCACTCTGTGATAATAAATCTCATCTTCACAATTTTTTTCATTAAACAAACAACTAAAAATTGTAACAGTTGTTGATGAAAATAACCTATAATCTATTAATAATTTTTTATTACATAGTAATAAAATATGTATAGAATTATAGTATGTTTATATTATGTTGAAATTATATGTTATTAATATTTTTATGTTCATCGTATACTATATTAGAGAATGGTCAAGTAATAGGGAATACAATGACTACATTTTTCTTTTCCAAGTCCACTCTTAAAGAAACATTTTATCTTATGAACCAAATTTCATATCAGTGGTGTATAGAGTGCCTAATTGAGATATATATGTAATGAAATTCCATTTATTCAAGTTATTTTATTTTCAATTTAAATCTATGTCTCTTGGAATATTATTTTATGGATAACATAACCCGGATACCATCTCTAACTAGTGCCATGCCCAAACATCTACATATCAGAAGGGTGTTCATGTTCCCCACAGGATGGAGACTAAAACCGAGGCATAAAAAAATAGATGGAATAATTTCTCCCAACTAGAAGTAACAACCTAGACTATATATACAAGAGAGAGAAAATATGGAAGAGATAAACATATTCATATTCCAAAAAAAAGACAATGGAAAGTCATACAATTGAAAAGATATGCTAACATCCAATATTAAAAGTCCAACATAATAGGAAAACTCAAACATAAAATAAAATATTCATTTTATATCATGGGAAACTCCTACCAACTCACCACTAGATACCAAGACATGGAAGTCATAAACATTGTTGCCTCACTGTAGCGCCTTTCCTTTCCCAATAGTGAAGGACATACAAATTTCTACTAATATCTGATGGGTATATAGGGTGTGAGCTTAATAGTATTAGTAGGATCCCACCTAGTTTTTCCCTATCAATTATCTATAAATAAATCTGAACAATTCAAAAAAATTTAATAAAAATCACGTCATGATAAATATAGTTATAGTTTTGAAATCAAAATCACGGGAAAATATTTAATTTTACCTCCTTCCACATTTAAAAAATAATCCTGGTAAAATAGTTTTGCATATTTTCATATATATCAAATTAGTCAAATAAAATCAAATCATGCATAACATATCACATCAAATCCATTATTGTACAAGATAAATCACTATTATCCAAATAATAGAAAACATAATGCCAAGTATCACTATAGGTTAGGCTAGTAGAAATATCTTACCACATTCAATGACTAGTGAAAAATAATTTTCTTAGAGTACAAGCATATAGAGAAAAGGTACACCGCGTGAGTAAACCCCCAATGTTGTCAATATTAGTTCCCTATAAAAATAGGCCTAAGAAATAGAATAGCATCCCAAGATTGAACCCAAAAAATAGTACATGGATGGTTTTTCTATGATACATCATCCACATAAGTATCTAGGGCTTCACATGAGCTCCATTTTCTAAAAAATCTCATAAGAACCATTCATTGAAAACCATTTCAAAAATATTCTTCACAATGATTTGAAAACACCCTTTTCTTTTACCAATATATGGTAAACCCCATATTTTATCCAAAAAAACCATTACAGACACACAAATATATCATTCAAACATTCCAATTCATTTATAAAACAATTTATCAAAACAATAGAAAAATATTACATGTATCATAGTCCATAGACGAAACCACCTACCTCAATCTCGAGTCGTACACACCTTCAATGTCATGCAACAAAAAATAAGAAATCAAAGACAATTAATGTGGTCCTAGAATCAATATACACGTCTCAGAATCTATTAAAATCAACAAAAAAGTATCAGTGAATAGGATAGATCTCATCGTACCTCAAAAAAAATTTCAAACGACGCCACAACCTACATAAATGTTACCCTCTATAGGAAGATCACACATATTATGTAGATGGAATTAGGCATACCATCAATGAAAACAATGAATATAAAAATGAAATATAAAGGTGTTGTTGTGTTAATGGGAAATGATGAAGTGGAATGTTTTTTAATTTTATGCTCAATTTTATTCATGATAGCCACATTTTGGATGATGAGTAACCAAAATCACCAATTTGGATTCAAATTGAAAAGGAAAAAATTCACAATTAAAAATTCACCAAACACATATTCAAGAACACAGAACCATGGCTGCGGAGCTTTTGAAACAATCCAAGGATGATTCATATGCTTTATGTTCCTGATATGAAAGGATCATATCATGAATTTCTGTTTATCTTCTTACTTGGTTACTGAATTTATAAGGAGTTCTCAGTCTGATTTGAAATTTCTCTACTTACTAGTCCTTGGGAGTTCTTATACTCACTTTGGTTGATGTTTGGTCTGTGCCATTATGAGTTTTTTTTGGGGAACTGTTCAGAATCCTCTTTGAGTACGATTGCAACCTGGATCTAGTGAAACCCATGTTTTCTTTCCAAGAAATGCTGGAGAGCCAGTTCTCAATACATAAAGCAAGTCTCTGGGCTTCTGAAAAGTAGTGTGACAACTTTACGCAGCAGTTCCTCATCATATGAAGATGCACAAGAAATATATTCCTTCCTGTTACGATTAAAGAGTTCATGTGAAGAGGATGATGTTCCTCTAAAGAGATCAGCTGACTTTGATGGAAATTTGTGCTGAAACATTCTACCTTTATTCTGGTTGCACCTATTGTCCATCTGATTCTCTTCATACTAGTTTTACTCTAATCTAAGGAAAGACTCTGCTAACCCTGTTTCCTTTTGTACTGAAATGTTATATCTTTTTCTTGCATCATGCTTTGCTTCTTTGATCTATGGAGGTGGTTGATGTTTTTCTGAAACTGGAGCATGTCTCGGCGATGCTCAAGGGAGGCTCCCAAATTTTAATGAAGAGTTAGGCATGGAATGGAACATCATGCAAAATGATTGTATTGTGTGTAACACCCCGAGATTTTATTTTAATTTCATTAATGTCTTATGTTGTATTCTGCACCAAGATTACCTTGCGCTATACGCAACACCGTATTAGCTTGCAGTATACGCAACACTATTCTTGGACCGTGTTACACACAATTTTGATAATGGTTATTCTACGCAACATTGAGTATATATATATATATTAAATGTATAAATGAAATATGGTTGGATTCTGTTGTACGAAACAATGAAGGATTCTTTCACAACACGCAACCATGACTTGGCTTGCATTACACGCAATCGTGACCTTCCTCGATAGCGTGTGTTGTACACAATGCCGGGTTTTAATAAACAATGTTATATTATTATAATATTGTCATGAACTAGCCGTTATGAATAGTATTAACTAAATTTTGAATTTTATAACATTATTATTCATCTTACACATTTCTAGAACATGGTATAAGAACAAAATAAATTTTTCGGGTAAAATAAGTATTTTTCAAAAAATGCAGTTTTGCCGCAATTTGATGGCGCACCCACTTTAAATCTATTTTTTAACATGTTTATAAGTTCAATTTGACAAAATAAAATTCTTTTTTGGAATCAAGAAATAAAAATTTACTTTGGATAAATTTTTCATATTATTCTGGTAAATTTCACATTTTAATGAATAGTAAAAACACGCTATATTTTAATTAAAAACAACTTTTTTCATCGTAATATATTATGTGGTTAAATTATAATATTTAATGGTTTTAAAGTATAAATAGAATATATTTTTACCATTTAATATAATTTATGTCATTAGCATTGATTTTACCTTGAATTCGTAGGTTAAATCAATTCAATCTTTTGCAATGTTTTAAACAAAAACCCGTTTTTATTCGACAACATGATTAATTTTAATTTAATTTCTGCAACTTCTGTGTATGGAATTTTAAAAAATGGATTCCATATTTGGAATCAGTGGGTCCAAATTATGTTAATAAGCTACTTTTTATTTTTGGGATTTATGAATAGTAACTACGGTAAATTTTATTTACCATAGTTAAAGGTAAATCGGGTAATTAAGGGTAAATATAATATTTTAAAATTACCCTAAAAAATGTCAAAATCCTATTGGATGACTAACAGTCGACCCATATCACCTAAGGGTCGGATTAGAATCATTTAATGAACATTTTTCCATGAAAATAACTTAATTATTATTAAAACCAAAGAAAGTGACAACATGTCACTCTCTTAAATTTTATAAGTATATTAATTTTAATTTAGTGATAAACTTCATGAAACTTAGAACATTAATAGTCTACATAAAGCTAATGAAATTATATACATCATATAAATTTATTTATAATTTTTAGGGATTAAATAATTATCATTAATTATGACACAATAGTGATGCAGAAATTGTTTATCTAGTGAAAAATCAAGAATAATGTTTTTTTAAACTAATAGTGACCATAAAATGCACAAATACCTAACCAAAACTTATTGGACATGTAAATGTAAACCATAATAATCCAATGGTCGAATATTTGACCATTTGGAGCCTTATAAAAGCGATTATGACACTTATATTATTTTATTTTAAATGATGCCAAAGTTGTCACCTTCATAATTTAATAAATATAACAATTTAAATATTGTGATTTTAAGATGATAAATTCGAGTAAAGTATTATTGTGAAAGGTAATATATTTATCTTAATCATAGAATTTTATTTTAAATTTTATACAACAAATAAGTATATTAAATAATTATACAAAAATGATGTAGTAATTATTTTATTAAGAGATAAACCAAATAAATGGTTTTAAAAATAATAAAATAAATATTATATGAAATATTTAATGTGATACACTAATTTTATAGATACATATGACCTTTTATTAATATATTAAAGCTTTTAGTTCGAACATATCTTCTGTATATATTTTATTTAAATTCAAATAAATGAATAGTGTCAAAATTGACACTATTGTTATTTTACAAAAATAACATATTATAAAATTGTTTAAAAATCACAAAAATATTTAAAAATTATAAATTTATATTTATATGGTCTATAATGTTATAAAGTAAACAATTATGGAAAATTCACAACAAATAAGTAATTATTTGTTATCATTTAAAATTTAGAATTTTATTACCACAAATAAACTTAAATAGATTAAATAAGGATAAATCAAAATGATAAGGTTTAAAATAAGATCCAAACATGTCTAAATTTGATTGGTTGATGAGATTACAACCCTATCTCATATAATCTTCGAATATGAGTCATTTTTGGAGGTTTTTATGTGGGGTTATATTTATTATAAATTAATATTTTTTAAGAATTCCTAAGGTGCCCCTCTCCTCCCTTATAAAAGGGAACCTCCACCCCCTCCTCCTCACACCAAATTGAGCACTCAAGCTCGGCCAACCCCTGCCAAAATCCCTTCTCCACTTCCCTAGAATAATCCTAGAGGTTCTGGTCTTCTTCAAAGACCAATCTTAGTTCCCTAAGTGGAGGATTCAAAGAGGCGTTTCAAAGAAGAGGAGGTTCAGACACTTACGAAGCAAATCGGACCTAAGGTAAGGGAAATATCACAATCTCATTTTTATCCGAGATTGTTTATACGTTGGTATTTACTGGGGTGTATTTTATCATCCACATCCATGTTTTCTGAATATGTAATATTATTTACATCCACCTACAATTGTTTAAATCCAATTTTACCCTTCTATGAGTTTTTAGTAAAAGATATGAAAGGAATCTTTTGTCGTTTTTTTTATACGAGGTACTTTTTGACTTTTCCGACAAAAGTACGAAGAATGTTTTTTTAACTTATACGACACGAACGGATTTTTACGGTTTTATAAAGCATTATTTTCATGAACCTTCCTCCAAAATATTTCATGACTATTTTCAATAAAATCTCTTTCTTTTAAAATTGCATGATGTTTTGTGAAAAGAAATTGATTTTGAAGAAGAAAGGATATTTTCCTCAAGAATTCAATTCAAGTGTTTTATCAAAATTATTTTCCATCTAAGATAATAAAGGGTTCTGTTTCTATCCATATTTTTACATTGATTTGACTATGTTGTGATGGAATTATGTTTATGAATTCCTTTATCTTATATGAATGGTTTTATGATGTCATGTTTAAGAATCCCATTTTTATTACATGGGTTATGCAATGATGTATGGTTTATGATTTTGTGGCACACATAAGAATGGTATCATTATGAGATGGGTGGGACCTATATCTCCCTCCAATGCATTGGGTAAAGATTTTATATCTCGTGAGATAGACATGGCTGGAATGGTAGGTTATACCGGTTCAGTGAAACAGGACTGAAACGAGGGTTACTCGATTCAGAAAGGGACTTTGTCCACTAAGATAGTCTTGGCAATGGGTCATGACTAACAAGAAATGATTCTCTATGATTATGTGTGTATGCCACAAAGTTCCATGTTTTATGTTATGATTATTGTGATTACATTTCACTGCCATAATTTATCCCATGTTATGAAATTATGCTCTCTTTTGCAGGTTATGATTTCCAAAATGTTATGTCCTTATGAATATGATGTGATTGATAATTCTTTTGTTTACCCTTACTGAGCATTTGAGCTCACCCTTTTATGTTTTCTTTTCCTCGGGATATAAATAAAGGTTTTATGTAAAAAAAAGGAAGATCTTTATGGGAGATGTTGAAGATCTTTCACCACGATTAGAAGATTATAGTCCGAGTTTCCAAAGACACTAAACTATTACGGTCCTTATGTGTGTGGTTTTATAATGTACTATGTATTCCGCAAAAGTAATGTAAATTCCATGTACATCAAGCTTCGGGTCTCTACAGTTGGTATCAGAGGAAAGGTTTAGTCAACCTTTGGAAACTAGGATGCGAGAACTTTAGTGAGATCCCTAGAGATATTTATAAGGTTTGTCTAGGGATGTCCCTAAGGATAAGTATACGTATAGGATACAGTCCTATAACTACGGTAACGATCTTAGAATTAAACCTAAGATGTTAGATATTGAAGTTACTCCCCCTTTATTATGATTTTTGCCTCTCACACTATTCTTTTGGGTTTTAGAAAATGGCTGGAAACAAGATGATTCACGATAATGGAGGATATGATGGACAATGGAATGATATTCTTCATAATGAAATGGGATTTGGAAGTCCAAACATCATTATTATGCCGAATCAGCAATCTCATAATATGATCAATAAAGTAAAATTTGGTAAGTTTCCTGACTCGGCTAATAAGAGAAAGATGGAGTTTCATGATGATCATAGAGGAAAGAAAGTTCAATTTCCCCTATGTAAATCATGTGGGAAGAGGCATCAAAGAGAATGTTTCAAAGGAACTGGAAGATGCTTTGGGTGTGGAAAAGAAGGACACAAAGCAAGTAAATGCAAAGGAAGAGGTTCAGTTAACAACATGGATGAGGATAATGGTATTGCTACGACATCAACAATGGTTAAATGTTTTAAATGTGGAATGTACGGGCATTATGCAAACCAATGCCTTAAGGGAAAGTCTCATGAAGATAATCAGTATGGTCGTATGGGAAGTATTTATGTGGATGATGATGAAGAGACTACAAATGATATGTGAGATGAAAGAATTGTTGAAGCTCGGTCAATGGTTTAAGAATGTAGTGGAATGATTACATGTTTATCATGTGTAATGTTGTATAAGTAATCTCATGGCACTATGGAATAAAGAGACATGTAAGGATTGTTACATTGTGGTCTGATTAATGTTACCAGTATCCATGAAAGGTTATTCAGATATTTTTGGAATGTACATGATATGCGCATAATGAAGGGATAAGGAGAAAATAAAATGTTTGATAGTATTCATGAGCTCATGACTGATATAAGGAGAAGGTTATATCATGGTTTGAGTATATAGAATTTTTGGATTTTGGTATGTGGAAAGAGTTAACTTTTGACAGCATTCATGTTTTCACTAAGGTTTAATGGGTATTCATATTTTTCAAGAGAATACATCATTAAAGTATTCACATGATAGGAATGTGACCAACAAGATATATGGGGGATAAATGATGGTATTCCCATGCTTGGTTGGCGACATTTCATGTAATCATTTTATTTATACTATGAGCTTGGACCGAAGTATTTTAGATAAGCCTAAATATTGTAATGGATTATGTTAACCATAAGTTAGTATTATTTAAGTATAGAACTTTTTTGATATTATTTATGTAATGTTATAGTAATGTAGTTTTAGAAAAAGGACAACCTGCAGGATGGGCGACAACCCATCGCTTCGGACAAGGCTGTGGGAATCGAACCCACAACCGAAGTGCGACTGACCTTTATCGCCTACCACTGACCTACAGGAAGTCCCTGTTTAGTAGAAAACTAGTTTTATTATATTAAGCAGTATGATATGTGAAGTATAAGTTCATTTTAGGAACCATATATGATTAATCTCACTATAGATCGACTTATATATATAATTTTTGCTAACCTTTTGTTTGAGACAGATGGAATGACCCGTCATTCTATCACATGATCTGCTAACACTTCACGAATAACAAATTCAACTTCATTTATTTAAGAGATGAAGTGGAAATTGTTCAAGGCACGAACAACAGTGAGATTATACCAAAATAAAGAAAGTATTTATTGTAATTCAAATTTTCAACTTTAGGGAAATGATCTTGAAAACCAAAAATGTTGTCCTAGTGCCCTTATATCCGATGAATCAGATGGTACCCTAGATCATCACAAATTTATGGCTTTGTGATTGCTAGCTATTCCATAGCCATGTTCTCTACCACTCTCCATCAGAACATGATGGTTAGATTTATCTTCCATATCCATATTTTCACCTATGTGGAAACCCAGTGATTAGTTTATTTGGGTAACCGTTACGTTTCATACTTTTGTTTTTTAAAGATAAGTTTGGGTATTCCTTTTTACGATGTGGGTTTCTATCAAAGAAACATTCAAATAGTAAACCATTTATAACCCCGACGAATTTCGAGGGCGAAATTCATTTTAAGGGGGGTAGAATGTAACACCCCGAGATTTTATTTTAATTTCATTAATGTCTTATGTTGTATTCTGCACCAAGATTACCTTGCGCTATACGCAACACCGTATTAGCTTGCAGTATACGCAACACTATTCTTGGACCGTGTTACACACAATTTTGATAATAGTTATTCTACGCAACATTGAGTATATATATATATATATTAAATGTATAAATGAAATATGGTTGGATTATGTTATACGAAACAATGAAGGATTCTTTCACAACACGCAACCATGACTTGGCTTGCATTACACGCAATCGCGACCTTCCTCGATAGCGTGTGTTGTACACAATGCCGGGTTTTAATAAACAATGTTATATTATTATAATATTGTCATGAACTAGCCGTTATGAATAGTATTAACTAAATGTTGAATTTTATAACATTATTATTCATCTTACACATTTCTAGAACATGGTATAAGAACAAAATAAATTTTTCGGGTAAAATAAGTATTTTTCAAAAAATGCAGTTTTGCCGCCTTTTGATGGCGCACCCACTTTAAATCTATTTTTTAACATGTTTATAAGTTCAATTTGACAAAATAAAATTCTTTTTTGGAATCAAGAAATAAAAATTTACTTTGGATAAATTTTTCATATTATTCTGGTAACTTTCACATTTTAATGAATAGTAAAAACACGCTATATTTTAATTAAAAACAACTTTTTTCATCGTAATATCTTATGTGGTTAAATTATAATATTGAATGGTTTTAAAGTATAAATAGAATATATTTTTACCATTTAATATAATTTATGTCATTAGCATTGATTTTACCTTGAATTCGTAGGTTAAATCAATTCAATCTTTTGCAATGTTTTAAACAAAAACCCGTTTTTATTCGACAACGGGATTAATTTTAATTTAATTTCTGCAACTTCTGTGTATGGAATTTTAAAAAATGGATTCCATATTTGGAATCAGTGGGTCCAAATTATGTTAATAAGCTACTTTTTATTTTTGGGATTTATGAATAGTAACTACGGTAAATTTTATTTACCATAGTTAAAGGTAAATCGGGTAATTAAGGGTAAATATAATATTTTAAAATTACCCTAACAAATGTCAAAATCCTATTGGATGACTAACAGTCGACCCATATCACCTAAGGGTCGGATTAGAATCATTTAATGAACATTTTTCCATGAAAATAACTTAATTATTATTAAAACCAAAGAAAGTGACAACATGTCACTCTCTTAAATTTTATAAGTATATTAATTTTAATTTAGTGATAAACTTCATGAAACTTCGAACATTAATAGTATACATAAAGCTAATGAAATTATATACATCATATAAATTTATTTATAATTTTTAGGGATTAAATAATTATCATTAATTATGACACAATAGTGATGCAGAAATTGTTTATCTAGTGAAAAATCAAGAATAATGTTTTTTTAAACTAATAGTGACCATAAAATGCACAAATACCTAACCAAAACTTATTGGACATGTAAATGTAAACCATAAGAATCCAATGGTAGAATATATGACCATTTGGAGCCTTATAAAAGCGATTATGACACTTATATTATTTTATTTTAAATGATGCCAAAGTTGTCACCTTCATAATTTAATAAATATAACAATTTAAATATTGTGATTTTAAGATGATAAATTCGAGTAAAGTATTATTGTGAAAGGTAATATATTTATCTTCATCATATAATTTTATTTTAAATTTTATACAACAAATAAGTATATTAAATAATTATACAAAAATGATGTAGTAATTATTTTATTAAGAGATAAACCAAATAAATGGTTTTAAAAATAATAAAATATATATTATATGAAATATTTAATGTGATACACTAATTTTATAGATACATATGACCTTTTATTAATATATTAAAGCTTTTAGTTCGAACATATCTTCTGTATATATTTTATTTAAATTCAAATAAATGAATAGTGTCAAAATTGACACTATGGTTATTTTACAAAAATAACATATTATAAAATTGTTTAAAAATCACAAAAATATTTAAAAATTATAAATTTATATATATATGGTCTATAATTTTATAAAGTAAACAATTATGGAAAATTCACTACAAATAAGTAATTATTTTTTATAATTTAAAATTTAGAATTTTATTACCACAAATAAACTTAAATAGATTAAATAAGGATAAATCAAAATGATAAGGTTTAAAATAATATCCAAACATGTCTAAATTTGATTGGGTGATGAGATTACAACCCTATCTCATCTAATCTTCGAATATGAGTCATTTTTGGAGGTTTTTATGTGGGGTTAGATTTATTATAAATTAATATTTTTTAAGAATTCCTAAGGTGCCCCTCTCCTCCCTTATAAAAGGGAACCTCCACCCCCTCCTCCTCACACCAAATTGAGCTTTCAAGCTCGGCCAACCCCTGCCAAAATCCCTTCTCCACTTCCCTAGAATAATCCTAGAGGTCCTGGTCTTCTTCAAAGACCAATCTTAGTTCCCTAAGTGGAGGATTCAAAGAGGCATTTCAAAGAAGAGGAGGTTCAGACACTTACGAAGCAAATCGGACCTAAGGTAAGGGAAATATCACAATCTCATTTTTATCCGAGATTGTTTATATGTTGGTATTTACTGGGGTGTATTTTATCATCCACATCCATGTTTTCTCAATATGTAATATTATTTACATCCACCTACAATTGTTTAAATCCAATTTTACCCTTCTATGAGTTTTTAGTAAAAGATATGAAAGGAATCTTTTGTCGTTTTTTTTATACGAGGTACTTTTTGACTTTTCCTACAAAAGTACGAAGAATGTTTTTTTTAACTTATAAGACACGAACAGATTTTTACGGTTTTATAAAGCATTATTTTCATGAACCTTCCTCCAAAATATTTCATGACTATTTTCAATAAAATCTCTTTCTTTTAAATTTGCATGATGTTTTGTGAAAAGAAATTGATTTTGAAGAAGAAAGGATATTTTCCTCAAGAATTCAATTCAAGTGTTTTATCAAAATTATTTTCCATCTAAGATAATAAAGGGTTCTGTTTCTATCCATATTTTTACATTGATTTGACTATGTTGTGATGGAATTATGTTTATGAATTCCTTTATCTTATATGAATGGTTTTATGATGTCATGTTGTTTAAGAATCCCATTTTTATTACATGGGTTATGCAATGATGTATGGTTTATGATTTTGTGGCACACATAAGAATGGTATCATTATGAGATGGGTGGGACCTATATCTCCCTCCAATGCATTGGGTAAAGATTTTATATCTCATGAGATAGACATGGCTGGAATGGTAGGTTATACCGGTTCAGTGAAACAGGACTGAAACGAGGGTTACTCGATTCAGAATGGGACTTTGTCCACTAAGATAGTCTTGGCAATGGGTCATGACTAACAAGAAATGATTCTCTATGATTATGTGTGTATGCCACAAAGTTCCATGTTTTATGTTATGATTATTGTGATTACATTTCACTGCCATAATTTATCCCATGTTATGAAATTATGCTCTCTTTTGCAGGTTATGATTTCCAAAATGTTATGTTCTTATGAATATGATGTGATTGATAATTCTTTTGTTTACCCTTACTGAGCATTTGAGCTCACCCTTTTATGTTTTCTTTTCCTCAGGATATAAAGAAAGGTTTTAGGTAAAAAAAAGGAAGATCTTTATGGGAGATGTTGAAGATCTTTCACCACGATTAGAAGATTGTAGTCCGAGTTTCCAAAGACACTAAACTATTACGGTCCTTATGTGTGTGGTTTTGTAATGTACTATGTATTCCGCAAAAGTAATGTAAATTCCATGTACGTCAAGCTTCGGGTCTCTACATTGTGAACCTGCTGAAACATTAGGAAGCGCTTGGATGCTGAAATGGAGTCTCAAATGGAAGAATCACATCTGTGATCACATACTGAAGACCTGAAATTTTTATATGGTTTTTCTTTTTCATTTACTTGTATCCTCTTTAATTCCCCGCTGGTGTAAATTCATTACACCTCGAGTCTGTACTGCATACATTTTGTTTTTAATAAATTCCTTTGGGGGGCATGAACAGGGATACCGGTTCATGTCATCAACCTTTTAAAAAAAAGAAAAAAAGAACATAGAACCTGAGGAAACCTCAGTCTTTGTATCACACACATTAGTTGAAGTCACATCGCATGCCATTATATCAATGAGATCACCATTGTCATTGTCATTTATCTACCACTAATAGATTCAATAACAAGATGATTTTTTTGAAAAACATCACTAGGAAAAATAATTAAAAAATATTAAATAAATCAATCAACTAGATAACCTAGAATCCCACCACCTTCATTATCATCCTTCACCAAAGTAGGAGTGGTGTTCTCAATAGTGAAGTATATCCATTTCAAAAACCTTCCATTAAGACCTCCACATTAAGAAAAAATCAAGTTTTCAAAAAAAAAACAAAATAATCAGATCTATTATTGATGGTCTCCAGACTACAACCTATCTCCTAGACTATATGTCAGCATCACTCACATCTTCAACATTCAGTGGACATCACATCTTCTTTATTATTTCTATCAAAAAATATTACCACCATCATCATCATTAGAAACTAAATTCCAAAGAGTATTATTAGAACCACCTTCATCTATCACATAACATATTTAAATGTAGTTTATGTCTCTTTGAACATTGGTTTCCACTTGAAAAAAATTCCAAAATATTCCTTGAGAACAACCACACAATTCTGGATGGGGGTGGTGTGATGGGACAAGAAATTAGGGAAATGATGGAGTATATTAAGGGATCAACAGACTTTCATGACATTCACTTGGAATGATCACTTGAACAAAAAAATAAAACCACACAAAAACAAAATTTCATACTCCAAAATCGAAACAAAAAACTCGGATGAATTTACAGGAAGAATCTACAAAACAATAAAAGAAAAAAAAGATGGTGACATGAAGAATCTAGTTCGAACGAAGGACAAGATATAAACTACCACTATCCCCCCCCCCAAACTATCTAATTATTTTCCCAAACACTCATCTAGCCCATCAAAAATGGGATCATGAATTTAGGTTTGGTCATTAATAGATGAGGAGAAGAAAAACATAATATGCCGCCACCAATACCAACATAAATTGTATGAACCTCTAGTACATAGACCTTGAATGGAGGTATGATGAACAATTTTAGTCCAAAAGTTGTGTGTTGAGAGGTGTATAATATATTCACCAATGAAAAAAAATTAGTCAATAAGGGGGATGGGGAAAATAAGGGAGGAATGAGAAATTGATTCCAAGTGAAGCTAAGAGTTTCATCGACTAAGAACAAAATCTCAAAAACCATTCGAGGAAGGGGAAGAAGGAGGAGGATCATTATTTTAGAGAGCGCCTATAAAATGTGGAGATATATTTTGTAGAATTATTTCTCACCCTAATAAACACACATCATCAAAATTGATGATAAATCATTGTATGAATGATCCTGAAGTAGAATAGGTCACTAAAATCTCATGGGAGAACTCCTAGGTCAATAACAAATAATTCTATGGTAGAAATAAATAAGGATCCACCATGAAGAACCCTAAAACTATAACCCATGAGGATTACATGGAATGTCATCCATTTTCATATCATGTAATCCACAAAACCCAAATATATTGAAAAAATTGTTTCCTTGGGTTAAAAATTCCAAATTAAACATTACACGGTGTATAATGTATTTTCATGGTGTGTAATTTTCACGCCTTGAACCAGATCACAAAATCTTCCTATAACCTAGTTCATGTCATGTAAACACTTTAAATTACATGTAAACTTCATCGAATGTGTAAACACTTTACATAGTTTGTAAACTTTTTATGATGTTTGAAATTTTCACACTCTGAAACAAACTCACAGCATCATCCTAGAGACCAATAAATAACATGTAAACACTTTACATAGGTTGTATTTCTACGAGCAACAGGAAAAAGCCTATAATATTCTGAAAAACCCCATACTAAATCTAGTGTTCTCTGAACATAGTGTTAACACTTAAAATCGTTTAACTCATTTATACATGGATGAAATTAATTCAAAAAAATATACATACTTGAACATTAAGTCAATTCCCTGTGAAAATTCACTCCATAAGCACCCAAATATAAGGGTAAACCATAAGATGGAATATAAATTCTTTAAAGTGGGTAACCTAATGTTATAGACTCCCCATAATATTACATTATGTCCCCAAGAAGTCATGTAAAAGAATGATGTAAGGAAAAGAGGTGTTTCCACTACTCCCATATCAACTAATCATTCTCCCATGTCATGTGAAAATCAGACTAATGATTACATAACACCTTATACAAAAAAAATTGAATTCCAATGAAATGATTTCATTTTAGATTCAACAACTTATACTCGATACTTTACAATAGAAATTTCTGTCTCTAACTCATCCTCTTCCCAACTCATAACAGGAGAGGGATCAAGATGGTATTTCTTGAACTGTAATGTGTGGATGGAATCATAAATGTATGTAAAATTAACATTGAATTCCAATTGATAAAAAACATCCCATTCCACCCAATGACCTAAAATTCTCCAACACATCCTAGTGTCAACATTAACTATTTTCCAAGCCCACAGTGACCTAAATATGTAAAAACATTCAAGAAAACTAGTCCACCTATGTAAAAATCAAAAGGGATACATGAAATATATGTATTAGACTTTTTTTACTCTATGTTGTAACCATAAACAGTCGTATATCCTGAATCAACATCACTATATCCTGAAGAAGACTTTTTTCCACCAAATAGGCCTTTCCCACCTCTTCCCAACAAAGAGGTAATCTTTATGGGTAACCTTACAATGCCTGAAAATGATCCATTTGAATCAATGACCTGTTGCTATTATTATATTCAAACCCAAAAAGTCCTAAATGAATTTCCCTAGACCCATCAAAACACAATACATAGGAATAAATCATATCTTCTAGGATATGAATGTCATGCTCTTAAATAACATTTTCCTTTGTATGGTAAGTTATATTCCACTTGAACTAAGTCCCCATAACCTCATGGATACTCCTCCAAAACATTTAAGTAAATTAATGATCCCAAATTGAAATAATATCATAATTAACCCCATGTAACCTCATGATCTCCTATATGTAAATCATTCCTAAATATTTAACTTTTTCAATGTCTTTGATTAGAATGATATGAGGTGACTTTATCAATTGATAAATCACCACAAAAATAGAATTCGTCATTTATGAAGTCCTTGTTAATCCAAAAACAAATTCCATGGACACTTTATACCACCTTCAAACTAATACTAGAAGAGGTTGGAGAAAATTAGAATGTTTCAAATGCTCCACCTTTATCTATTGGTAGGTGTAAAATTGGGACACCTAATCTATAATGTCACGCTTCATAACCTACCACCATAATCATTTTCTCATGTATTAATACATCTTAATAGTTCTCAAATGAATGGTCAGTGAAAAAATGTGAAAAATATAATAAAACTAAACTCCTAAATGATGTTGGGGAAGAAGACTAATCCCAAAAATGATGAACTATATAAAAAGAGAGAGACTAACTAGAAACAGTCTCTTTACCATAATGGGTCCCTCGAACTCCATTAAACCAGTCATCCTACTACTAAATATGGATAATAGACTCAAGGAAATGGGATATTAATTAGAAACTAGAAATAACAATAACTCAAACACCCTCCTTATCATTTAGGTGAAACGGACTAAAGAGTCCCATAAGATTTCACTCTTCTATCGATTCCATAAAATCATGTGATGATATATTTCTATTGAGAGGATATGTGAGAAAATAATCCTTCCCCAGGGTATAGGACATGTGGTATTGAATCATTTAAAGGTATTATTCCACATTTTCATTATGATATTCAACTCTTTATGAGAAAAGATATATATATCATATTCTTATGGATAGAAAAGGGTCTAAACCTATCCCCAAATACGTACTTACACCAATACATAAAAGAATGAAAAACCATAGTAATATCTAAATCAAGATTGGTTTAATAATTATAATGATTCAAATGCTAGATAGTGTTTTAAAACAACACATGATCATCCTAAATGAACACACAACCTGAACTAAAACCAGAAGCGTCAATAATTCAACCTACTTCTTACCATCCTTAGGATTGATTAATATAGGATTTTATTTCAGAAGTCTTTTCATCTCACTGAAAAAAAGTCTGAAACATTAAATCCCATGTGAATCTCACCCATTTCCCATTAATAATATTCAATGTTGAAACCAACGTTTTGAAATCCATAAAGAACCATTGGTAGTATCCACCAAGATAATGTAATCTTTGAATCTCAATGACCTTCTGTGTTTCTTCCCACAAAAAATAGCCTTCATTATCCCCAGATCTTCTGATAATTCATGCCATGAAAAAATAATCCCCTAGAGTTTCACTTCTTGGATCCATAAATTTCATTTTGAAATCATTCCATAAAAATGTTGACTCTCCTAATTTCTATATAAAAACCCCAATGGTGCTCATGCTTATGCCAAGATCTCTAATAAACAAAAATATCATCTATGAACACTACCAGAAAAGTGTTATGATACTAATGGAATATTTGATTTATCAAATCCATAAAAACTAAAATAGAATTATTTAGAGCAAATTTTATCAAAATATATTATTAATTTCCATACCATCTTTTGAATGTTGTCTTTAGTATATCAGAGTCTCCAACACTGATATGATGATAAACTGACTGAGGTCTTTTAACTACACATATCCCTATTTAATTGATCAAAAATATCATCTATATAAATAAAAAATATTACATATAATTAATTTTTACATTTTTAAACTTCCAATAGTCCACACAAAATTGGATTGATCCATTTTCCTTCATGGAAAATAGCAATGGGTCTTCATGTGGACAAAAAAATAGGATGAATGAACATTTCTCCATCAGATTATCCAACTGAATCTTTGCCTCTTTCATCACCTCTTGTTCCATTCAGTATGAAGGTATCTAAATCAGAATCATACCTCTCCCAATTTCAGTCGTAAACTCTACCTCCCTCTCAATAGGAAGACTATAGAAATACTCTATTAAAGTTTAAATAAAATCCAAAAAACAACATGAATATCATGAACATAGAAAACTTAATTAGGATCAATATCCATAGTAGTAAAAAAATTAATATTTGGTTCAGAAGTTTCTTTATGAACATACCTCAGATCCCAATATCTCTAAAACAACCAAGAGCTCCTATAATTCAAATGAAATGAGACATTCCAATGATAAAAATCAACATTAGTTTGATCATAAATAGTACTGTTCATCCTGGTGATAAAGTCAAATATATCTATATAACAAATGTAGAAATCCTAGTGTAACTCTGCATAATATTTCGATATCGAATATAAAGGATAGTGAAACCCATTAATAGTGAATCTGAGTGGCCTCTACCTTTATTCTCTTCTTTTATAAGGTTTTCCTCAGTGGAGATCTGTATGGGGAGGCATATGAGCTACTTCCTCAACTTTATCTCCCCCTTCCCTCATTTATTCCTTTCGTCCATCCCAGATTCCCCATTTTCTTCTTCCTCCCCAATCTCTTATGCAGGGTGAGATGTGTTGGTTCCCCAGGAGTTTGACTTATGTTCATTCTCATATTTATTGTGGTCCTTCTTTTATGTGTTATCGGTGTTGTATTTTCCTGGAAGTGTATTTGATGGTCAGGGTCAGTGTTTCTGGTCAAGGATGATCTTTTTAGAGGAGGCCCAATTGCTTCAATATATAATCTGGATTTGTGTAACTTTACCTCTCTCATATACACTCCGGCTTCATGTGTTTTTTGTTCAGTTGAATGTATCAAAGGAACTCTATGTGTGACGATAGTTACAAGTATGTTGCCTTTAGCTTGTTGCTCTCCAGCGGCTGGTGTGTGGGTCTCTGAAGTGGGGATGATGTTTTTCTAAGGTGTGTTCCTCTTTTGAGGCTTATTTCTCTCATCTCTGTTGCAATTTCATGGTACACTACCTATTTCCTAGTTTGTTCTATATGGTTTTCTCCAAGGGGTTTTCAGATGTGTTCTTGAGTGGTCATTTTTTTCAAGAAATGGTTTTGTTGTGATTCCAACATAGGTGGATTTTAGGTCTCTATTTTTATTTTATCTATCATTATTTATCTCTCAGTAGTGATATGTTATGATTGTGAGGTCATTTGAAGTTGAATTATTTATATGTAATGCTTAAGTGTCATGGATCCCAATATAGTATTGAATATCGATTTCCTACCTCAACAATTATGATGTTGCTGGGTGGTGAGTTTTGTTGTTATTACAATGGATGATGGGTTCTCGCCAACCAGTGGAGATAATGACTAAGCTCAAGTTTTAGGGTTTTTGGATCATAGTGTATTTGTTTTCTAGAAGACATGGATTGATATGGTCATGTGAAACTAGGAGAAATGCATAGACGTGAACAATTTTTTATTGTTTTTATCCATTGGATTCATACTTATTCGTTCTGATTTTTTAATTTGCATGTTAAAAAATTGGTTCCTGTTTTTGAATTTTTAATGTGGGGTTACCACTAGACCATAAATCATCTTTTATAAATTGACAATTTAATTTTTTTTGAAAGGAAATGGATACCCCTTCTCTTTCATATTCCCATGTGGTGTATCTATCTCTATAATAAAAGGACATGATTTCCATTGGAATTTTAAGAATTTAATAATGATGTCTAGAAATAAATGAGTGGGTACCACTAGTATTCAACAAAAAAATGACACTAAAGATTTAATAATCTTGGTTCCTCTCACTATCGATGTACCCACATCTGCCTCCATTGCAAACTCATTTACTTCATGAGTTTGCTTCACACCTAAGGCCTATGGATGGATCCATGTGGTCTTTGAAGAATATAACTATGCCAAAATAGATTTTGGATTTGACGATAAGTATGGACAAGGAGTCCCAATAATATCCAAATAGAAAATTTTCAAATGACCAAAACATCTGAAATTGTTACACGTATCCACAGGTGAAGGAAAATAACATTAAATGTGTTGGACATTTCCACACTGATAGAAAGTGAGGGGAACATTTCCAGATGTAACTGAAGGTGAGAAATAGGCCTTCTATTTAGAAACACACCCACCACTCCTACTATGATCACGAAACATCCTCTTTCTCCTATGTGTGTCACTAAAGGAACCATTGGGTGGATGATATGGCTCATAATCTCCAACCTCTCCTAACATATTTATCTCACCCATAATTTCTTTATCCACCATCTCGACATAGGTCGAAATATCAATCACAAATAATTATGATATGTTATCTAGTTTCAAACCCTCTATGTACTTATGATCCTCTAAATGGTCATTCTTTTATACCTCTAGAGAAAAAAAACATCTTAGTAATATAATGGGTGTACACCAACACCGAAATCTCTCCCTTGTGCAATGGTAGGAACTCCAGAGAGAACGCTGTCATCAAAAAATATCTGTAAAATATCTAAATTAATAGGGTCTTGAAACTCATCTATTTGAAACCCATATGATTACCCTCATATACCTTTAAATCCCACCATCTCTTTCTGGGTCCTTTAAGGCTGAACACTACCCACATTACCTTGATATTCTCAGGTGTATCCAGTAAATAAAAATTTTGATAATATTTTCTACCAATTCTATACCTCTTGAGGTCTATTCATACCCTTAATTGATGGTGTATTTTTTCAAAATAACTCTCTTGATCGATCCCTATCCCCTCAATTTTTAGATGTACCTAGACAACCTTTATCTGGACATGTGGTACATTTTTATCGATATATGAACTACCTACATGATTACCTCAATTTGATTCTGGTAAGTATGAAAATTTACTTTTGGAACATCTGATTATCCCACCTAAGGAACCTGTGGAAGGCCTCACAAAGGTATACCTCTACACACTGAAACAACATAAATGATTATAAAAAATAATAATATCATTTCAAACCCAAAAATAATAAGAAAATACAATGATTAAGATCAATTTTCAAAACAATTGGCACTCATCCAAACATCCCATGGAAGATTGTGTCTCATCACAACATGATCTATTTATGAACTAACCACAATGTACCTATCAAATATTGAAAATCTTATATCTATTCTAACATAATTACCATGACAAATAATCTTGTGGATAAATGACCTTTGATACTAAACTATGGTAAACATGACCTCAATATCCTCTCAAACTAATACCCAACCAAGATCTCCACATACCTGAAGTACATTTATAATCCCCACTCGAAGGTATGTATCACTCAGGCTTCAAAAAATAACTATAGGGAACAATTTCACCAAACATGATGAAATAAAATTGTATACATATACAATAGTGAGAAAATTCTAAAGAGATAAAAATATTCCATAACAGAATAAGATAGAAGAAATAGATACAACACAAACGCTGTCAAAACATTCAAAATTTAATGTCTACCATCAAAGGATATCTAAAACAAAAACTGACTACTCTTTTTGAGAGTGTGGGAAATTCTGACCATCTTATCACCAAAAAACCCAGACTAGGTACGGAGAAACCTTGATTCCTGATTGTGGTGCCCTACTTTCCATATAAACAAATACATACAAAGTAATATTCCTCACCAATGTGGTATGCATGGATTGATTTATACAGGCTTAGTGGGATCCCCCCAAGATTATCTATATCAAATCTTTGTACAACAATCTGAACAATGCTCCACATGTATTACTGAAAGGATTGATAAAAATTTTATTAGTTTATATATCAAATGTGTAACCTCCCAACCTAGTAGCCAATAAATAGTGCCTCTAACTAGAGGGAGATAAGGCCTCAACCACGCCTTCATTTATACCATAGGCTGATGACAAGCATCAAGGTTCTTTGGAGGTACAGTACGAAGACTCTACCCTCATTATCAGAGTAACACAATGATAATATATATGATTTCATGGTGGAAAAATAATATTATCCAAAAATAGAAGAAAAATCATATAGACCCTAATAATAATAAAAAATAATCCATGGAAAATTTCAAATACAATGTTATTTTTATTTCCT
Organism: Viscum album; assembly: GCA_963277665.1. Taxonomy (NCBI): domain Eukaryota; kingdom Viridiplantae; phylum Streptophyta; class Magnoliopsida; order Santalales; family Viscaceae; genus Viscum; species Viscum album. The sequence goes on along the minus strand of OY728126.1, from coordinate 1,806,459,105 downwards.
CTATCTATACAAAATATATAAAGCACATGGAAATGGGCATCTAGTATAATAAATTTATAAAAAGGTCAAAAAAATGAAAAACAAAAAAATCATCAAATAAGATCATGATCCAAAGCTCCTTCATGTGGTCCCTTAATCCTATGAAATAATCAATCAAGTATTATCAAGTAGGAACATTACCCAATCCATGCCTTCATTCTTTTTGTTTTTATGCGTACTAAGTGATGACCCAAATAGGGTGTGATATAACACTCAGTAGGCCACCACCAACAATGTTTATAACATGTCTAGTTTGTGCATATAAGCTGAACTATTATGCATTTATAACATGAATAAATGTGATAAAAGTAAAGTGATGTTTTCTAGACAATCAAGGATCACTATGCTTAAGAAAATATAACATTGGGGAAAATTGTAGTTCATCGTAAGCACCATCAATGTCCTATGTCAATAAATCAAGTGTTAGTCCTATATTTTTCAAGATCCAAGGATTATAAACATCCAAGGCAACATAATAAGCTGGATATGAGGGATATAAATGTCAAAGGCATTCAAATAAGCTATATCCAACGATTAGAAATGTCCAAGGAATTTAAGTAATCTAGATCCAAGGAGTATAAATGTCTAAAGAATCAATCTGGATCATCAATTCCAAATAGTTAACACCCTTATGGGTTCCATACTGTTAGTCAACACAATGGTTCTATACCATGGTCCCTACATTGCTGAAATATTGTGTTGTCCAATATTTTCATAACCAATGATTTCCCCATTTCATAAACCATTTGATTAATAATTTCACTAATCATTTCAACAATAACAACATAATAATTTACAATCCAAGGGATTTTCCACTTAATAAATTTCATATATAAATTATAAGGTGTTTTATAGATGTTACATCCCGTAACAATCCACTTAATTACTATATGCATTTTCTATAATGAAAAGTGATCTCAGCTCACCCCATGTGTAAAATTTCTAGGGAAACATTTTAGAAACCACCCCATGGGAGGTTCTGGTTGATCTCATCAACCTTTAACCCTGTACAATAGTTTAATGTCATGTATTCAACAAGAATATCAAATTTTATTAAGGGATTTACTAATTTATGATATGACACCAATGTTCCTTCACAAAAAGACATGGATGGGTTGTTTACCCCAATAATTTGATTTTTTGGGGGTCAATTCCTTTCTTAATCATTTTTTGGGCTTACCATTTATTAAATAATCCCTAAAAACTCACAAAGGTTCCCACATCCATACCAAAGTATGGTCGTTTTTTCCAAAGGTAGATGATCCTTTGGGTTTCCATGCCCATTGACACATAAGAACTCAAATTGGTTGAGAGGATGGGAGGTCGGGATCATCACACCCCTTGGGTGGGAATTATTATCTACTCTGGGACTCTATTATATAATTAATATATCTTTGTGAAATACTTCCTAGGCTCCGATATGAGGCTTCTTACCGCTCTATTAATATCTTGATTAAGAGCATGTATTGATATGAATGCCTTTGTTCATTTCATGTGTTCTCTATCGATCTCTTATTTATTTGTCATTCATTATTTTATGGCCATGTGGGGACAATATAAATTTTATTGTCGTCTAGGGGATCAGTTGGTATCTTGAATTATGGATTGAACCTTAATGAGGAATCCTACATATCCTTTGAAAGTGGAATCAAAACCCATATATTTCATTTGAAATAGTTTAAGTTCGTCTGACTAGAACCATCTATTTTCTTTAAAATCATCTGGTAAGGACGTAACATTCAGTCTTAGAACATGGTGATGCGTCCTAAATATCCTTTTAAATAAAAATTAGAGTATATGTAGTTTGATTAAATGAGAATCTATTTCCTAAGAGATATGAAAATAGAGTCCCTATGAGGGACTTGTGAATATAATATTTCATTCTATTTGTTTGTTGGGAGTATAGCCCTTTGAGCGGATATGAGATGTTATGAAACTTATATCACAATAGTGACCCCACAATGTAGGAATTCTCATCATGATATAGGTACAATTATTTATATCCTCTAATCCAACATGATTCATACACGATATGATAAATAAGAGATGGTGAAATATAAAACACACAACATGAGAGTATATTTGTATAGGTATTGCACATTTATGTTTCCCTATGAGAGGAATTATTTCCCCTATCATGGTGGATGTGATATAGAGATAGTAAATTAGGAATATGTTCTATGTATCCTATTTATAATAGGAATTAGAGTAACTATAGTTTGATTTATCCCTAACCCACTATTGGGTTTGACATACGTTGGGGGATGATTTGGACTGGTACATAAAATGATTCCCATGCATGCTATTGAAATAGTGGGTTCCCTAGAACTGACTAGGAAGTATTTTTGATTACCTTGTCATGTATATAGTTAGTTATACATGATATTTTATTACCACTATATTGTAGATATTTATGCATAAACTATTTAATTTTAATTTTTATAGATTAATTATCGTATTGAAAGGTTCTTGTAGATCTCAGGATACAATTAGAACCTCGATATACTTTGGAATTAATCATAAATAGGTCTTATGGTCTTGATGCATCATACTAATTAGACACGTTTGATGTTTGACTGCCATGTGTTGGGGATCATAAGCATTGAGACTTCGTCACATGAAGCTCGCACATAGTGATCTCTATTAGAGAGATCCTGAGGAAAGACCCACTAATAGAAACACTACATGTTTTTAGTGTCATTGGTTGCTCCTATCTATGGATAAGTATATTTGTCTCCAGACTTGTGATCATTACCAGTGTGTACGATTTGATTTTTTACATTGATGCAAGGAAAAAACCATGCTAATGAAATCATGTTGCGGTAGATTGTGTTGGGTGCATCATTGGTGGTATGACATTGGTTTAATGGTTAATAAAGGATTTGTCACTTCCAAGTTAAGGAACTCATATATTTCTGGCTTGGTTGAACTGGATGGTGAAACTAGCACAAGTCTTTGGCCAAAGTAGTCGAAAGGTAAATCCATACGAATAGATAAAAAAATAATAAATCAATAAAAGGATGATGAAAATAGTCTACATCCTACTTTATGAGATATTTAAAGAAAGAGAGATTATAGTACATCGTTACTATTCATAGGTTGGTAGTCATTTATACGAATATCCATATCTCTTTAGGGGCCTTGATGGGTTGCTAGACTCTGCTCTTTGCCATTAGATTTTATTCACTGCTATTGAGATAAGGTAAAAGACGGTCACAAACAATAGCTTATTCAAAAATATTCCCTATTCAGTTGAATAGGTATATAGGACAAGTTTGGCTCCACCATGGGGTTCGAGTGTTGTCCAAGGTATCAATCAACAATAATTAAATAAATTCATTATTATTCACATTATGAATAATGGGGATTGGATTTATTTAAATTTTTTTACAAGTTAGTAAAAATGAGAAAATATTGAGATAATGGATATTATATTAATGGTTCGATTAATATTTTGTGAAATTCTGAGTTGAGCTAATGACACGGGTTTGTCACGTAATACATATATTATATATTGAAAGAATGTGATAAAATAATATATAATATTAACACAGTTCAGTTCCTCATAGCTATTTATATAGTGGACATTGAAATTAACTGGGGTCAGGGAACCCAACTGGCTATGTAGAAACTCCACTAAAAATAGAGGAAGAGGCTCTCTCACCAATGACTATTTATAGAACATTGGAAAAATCCTCTATCCCTTCTATCTTCTTAGAGAGATAAGTAGATGATCCAAGAGCTCAGATCACGATCTCTCTCAAGCATCAAATGCATCTCGATTAAGTGATATTTTTGACATCAAAGACATTGTCGGGACACCGAGCTAGCACCCGAAACTCGACAATCAGTGCTCCCCCAAGTTTTTGATGTTCATGTTGATGATCTATAGGGATCCTGCTATGGATCCTCCAAGTGAAAATCTCTAATGAAGAGTTATATTTGACCACACCTTTAGATATGAAATGGTATGTTTTTAGTTTTAATTTATGTTCTCTTTTAATTTACATGAGATCCTTGGACCTTACCGGGGCACAGATCTTCAGTGAAAACAAGTTCTATCATCCCATCGATAATTTTTTTTAAAATCTTCATCCCATCGGCTTCAGCTACAAACCCTAGTTCTTTCAATTGGTATTAGAAAAATTATGGAAATTTTATAATTATATAAAAATTTATTTTCATTATATTTAATTAGAGGGTTTGAAAATGGTCCCAACTGTTTCCATAGTGCATCGATCAGATTTCGAACGTCAAATTTATGGCCATATAAAATTTTAGGAATGGATCGGGAGTGTGGTTTGGTCTTGGGTATTAAATTTTAAATTGATTAATTTCATTTTAGATACATTTTTTTGATCATCGACTTTATTTTTGGTTTTCCTTATAAACACTCTAACAAGGTTGATAATAATTATTATTTATGATAATAATAATAGTTTTATAATTATTATAATAGTAATTATTTTATTATTATTATTATTATTAGTATAATAAATATTATTATATTATGATGTCAATTTATTTATTCTTTAGTTTTTCAAAATCCTGTGTGGAAAATACACAAACACCCAGAAACCAAAAATTGGGGAGACGTTGGTGAAATAAGGAATAAATGTAATAGAAAAAGTAAAAGGGGGTGGGGCGGGTTCCTTGAGATAAATAAAAACATGAAAAGGGGAAGGATTTGGAAACCCTCCCCAGTCAACCCTTTCCTCACTCCAATAGGTCTTCCACCCTATCGATCATGCGCAGGAGCACCTCCACCATAGCGTGCAGCAGCACTGACATTCCATGGTGCCTACCTCCACCTCACCTGTCCCACCCCACCAAACTCCAGACCACCCTGGTATCTCCAGAACCATATATAGCCCTACTTTTCCACCCAATCACCTCTTATGACTCCCGCTCTAGGATGCTATCACGGTTCCCACAGGACCACCCCATGAAGACACCACCCATGCATGCCCCTCTTGGAAAGACTCTGTCAATGTAGGCGAGCAATCATCTTCACAGATCTACAACCTATCCACTATGATGATCACCATATGCCACCTAAAACTGATGTAATTCTCAATTCATGCCTCCGCTAGTACCCGATCGTAACCCACTGTACGTCGTGTACATGATTTCTGTCAGAGTAAGTACCGAGACCATATCTGTTAGTCATCATCCATTTGGAACTAGTAGTATGCCACGAAGCCCCCCTTGGAAAATGGTAATCGATTTCATAGATACACCCATTCTGGTTCAGTTTGTCTGAAACCGTTCACTATAGGTGCCCTGTCATTTTCACCCATTGACAAGATCCAGTCCTTAGGAGGCAACGGCTGCACTCTCCTACCATATTTTCCCACCCTATATTCTTCCATGGTAGAGGTAGCCCCTACCAAGAGTTTCACTGATCTGGTCTTCCCTAAATATGGCTTGGGTGGGTCCACCCAACCCGGAATAGGTTTGGGAGGACTCTCTTGGCCCAGTTTAGCCCAACACGGGCGTTGATTAGCTCAAAAGTGGTTTGTGCAAGGACTGCATGACCCATTTTGGGTCTACATGAGATTTTTGGGGCACATGGTAATTCAATTAATATGATAAATTAATTTAATTATACAATTAAATTAAATTAATTAATATATTAATTGTGGTATAATATAATAAATATAAATACCGGGAGAAATTAATTTTGTTTTATATTATACTAAATTAATTAATTATTTTTAATTTATTAGAAAATTAAAATAATTATGGGATCGATAAATAATTAAATTAATTCATTTAATTTAATTAAATAACCCTCATACTTATTTAATTCAATTTAATTTTATATCCTGCATTATTTTACACGCCAACTGGTTTTGGGCATTGACCCATGTTTATTTGCAGTAATTTAATTTATTATTTTAAATGTCTGTGATGCATGTAATTAATTAAATTTTGGTCTCTACATCCTCTTTGTTTTCAGTTAAAATGTATAAGGGAATACGTGCCAAATTATAACTAACGTACATTACTACCCTAGCCCCCTTCGCATGAACATGAGTATTTGTGTACTTCGGATGAAGATTGTGTAGGATGTGGCCACTGGCAAAATGAGGTGGTTTATGTTGATCAAGATGATGCATGATTTCATGTGGACCTCTTCATGAAAAGGTGGTACTCCAATTTGTGATGTGGAATTTTCCTAGAGAAGGTGACACTCTAGATAAGAAGAAGGAATACATGATAGGGTGAGCTACCCCAATAGTCATGCTACAACTCGGGTATGATTCCCCAAGGAAGATTTGGTTCTCAAGACCAGCTGTGTAATGGTTTAATTTTGGGCATTTATTTATTGTCTTATGCATTTTAAAAAATAGCTGGAAAAGACATAAAATAATAACTAATAAAATGCATAAATTAGAAACATGTGTTTTTCTATTAATGTTTAGTTGTGAGTGCGATAACATATAGGAAGAAATTAATAGATATGGATTAAATTCATCATGACAAAAAAAATCCTTCTGTGTAATATCAAGTCATGTTCCGCCTTCCACCATTCAATTTTGAACAAAACCGGGTGTTCAGGGTGTTATTCATGCCAAAGCTGAGGGTTCATCTTACTACCGAGGAGTTCTTATAAGGGTGGTTGGTTGACTTAAATAAAATTGCAGCAAAATAATATCCAAATCTCTCTTGTTGTAATTTTAGAGGCATGTGTTGAGTAAATCAATATATGATTTTAGATGATGGGACTTCACTAAAAAGCTCAAGAAACTACAAGTAAATGCGGTTGGCCATCCAAAAGCCTACCATAAACACACCGAGTAGTGTCATATCTATAGATTGTGAACTATTCGGGGAGGATCAAGAATCCTTTCTACTATAATTCTCTAGAGATAGAGTATTTCAGATATAGTATTGAGGGTTCCTAGAATTCGATAATATAGTAGGAGACATTTAATGATTAAATCAATCAGTAATATCTAAATTTGGAAATAAAAAAGTACTTTTAGGCTAAAGTTTATTTTTATAAAATGGAAAGTAATACCACAAGTTGTAAACGGTAATAAATATTGGACAATGATAATGTCAAAACTAGAATGAATTTCAAAGTACAGTATAGTTGCTGTCACGAACCAAATCTGGTCACCGCCAAAACCGGCACCAAACCCATCCCGTGACATGACCCGAAGGGCGTTCCCTATCCCCACAGGCTGGAACAAGTGCCCGGGTATCATTTATTTAGGTTTGGGAACGATTTACCCGAATATGAAGGCATAGACTATTAAAAACAATCAATAAACTGAATCTGAAAAATTTATACCAAAAGATGTTTAAACAAAAACTAGAACTGAATACATAGGTTTAGAGTCAATACATAAGGTCCAAAGACACAATGGAACAGAAACAAAACATCCCCATGGACTCCACATGACATGGGGTCATCACCCCCAAGTCGTCTCCACTACTCCCCCCCAAGGATGAGGACTAACACCCTGAACCGTCAACACCCTTAGCCTTTCCTTTAACTAGGTCAAAAAAAGGTCTACTTACACCCAAGGGGTGTAAGTATGGTGTGAGCCTAAGCCCAATAGGATACCACCCTATGATTCCAAGGTGCATGCAATACAAGGTGAAAAAGCAAGCAGTTTTAATATGCAATTAAAAGCGGTGACCAATTCCACGAAATGAAACTTTAAATTGAAAACATTTTTCAAGATAAAACTTTCAGAATGTTAACACATTTAAATAGGAATATTAGATACTGCATTATAATTCCATATACACCCAAAAACAAGGGAAAATACCACAAATCCACTGAGCAACAAAACCGGGAACACCCCTAGGCACTAGATAGTCTCAGGCCCCATGTACCTCGTACCTCAGTGTAATGTAACCATAGTAAAATCCTTTCTTGTGCACGAGCCACTAGTAGGGAACATACCCATAACCTAGTGGTCCCCAATCATCATACACATAGTTTATTTAGAGTTGTCGTTATCCAAATGCTATGTGAAACATGTACAAAACCCATCTGGTCCACTAGCCGTACTAGTACAAATCCGCCCCACCTAGGTACCCGGGCTTCCCCCTTTGTGCTCAAACAATTTCAGGATTTAACAGACATCCATTTTAATGTAAAACACCACTAATGGTCACATACACCAAATACAGTAGCTATATCATTTTCTACCACTTAAAACACACAACAAACTCTTTGAATTTGAATAAATCAATTTCACAAAATCTCATGTAGTTTTGCACACAAAACCCCTTAAGAAACCCACTTGTACACGATGTTCACAATTGTAAGTTACCAAAATAGTAAAGGCAGCCCAATAAATATCAATTAAAACAACAAATCAATTTTTGGGCATCCTCATGTTAAACAAGAAGTGTTCTCTTTGTAAAACCTTCATTTTCACACAAAAGTGGAACCAAAACTTCACTTTCTTTACAAGCACAATTAAAACTAATTATTTGCAGCAATTACCAAAGGGGATAAACATTATAAACATTATTTTATGCCTTATTACAGATCAATAAAAACAACTAAGTATTTATAGGGCATCCCCAAATAAACAAACAAAACACTTCTTTGGAAAACCCCCAATTTCACATCAAATTGGCATTTTAAATTTAATTGCAATGGAAACATAATTAGAACCAATTTTTGTAGCAATAATAAAATTATATAAATCTGAAAATATGATAAATACAGCATGCTAATACACAATGATTGCATCAACATTGGAATCACCTACCAAATCAAATGAAACCACTGAATCCTTTGTGCGAAAACACAAACGCACCACCGCCGCACCTCAAGAAGGGTAGATCAAACCTAAAAATAGAAAATTGGATCAAGAAAACCCAAGGTTAAACCTTATTTTAGAACCTCTACCCACTGTTCATTGTTCACTTCAATAAAAATGGAGGAAACCCTAAAAAAATAGAATGAAACCCTAATCAATTTGAAAGGGGAAAAGAAATGGACAAACTTACTTGAGAAATCTAGAATGAATCTCCCCAAAACAGTAGTATCTGAAATTTAAAACGGCCAAAACTCCAGGGATGGTCTCACAAGAATTATTAGGTCATTTAGGAATTGGAATGGAGGGAAAAGATTAATAATAGAAGGAGTTATGAAAGGATCAATTTACATCTCCAAAATCTGGACGATTTCTAAAATCCAGAAAGTTTCTACTATTTTCGCGACTCTATCGAGCTCCAAATTGTCGGAGGAGGGCATGGGGTCGCGCCTGGGCTTCATAGGGTCGATAGGGAGGTGGAATCACCGAACAATCCATTTTAATGAATAAGATATTAATAACTTAATGAAACAATTTAAAACTGGAAAATGGGCCTTCGGGTTGGCCCAATTCTCAAATTAAAACAAAAATCCCCCATGCTAATGGATTTATAAAGGCCCCAAATTTAAATTTGGGGTTAATATATCAGGGGAGAACAATTAGGAGTTGGAATGAGTCAAAAATATTAAAAATTGAAAAGGTTATAAATGAAACAAAATTTATTTTTAAATCTGGAATTGGGCTCGCAATTTGGCCCAATTCATGAAAACTCACCTATTCTCAATAAAACCTTTGGAAACTACCAAAACAAATCATGAGTGGAAAATAAATTTAAAATAACCCTAAAATAGGTTACGTACGTGACAATTCTCCCCACCTTGAAAACTTTCCTCCCCGGAAAGTCACAGCAAGGTCAAAGAAACAACCAAACCCAACTGAGAAACCAATAGGTACACCCTTGCCAGGTTTCACCCCCAAATGTCAAAACACCTCCAATGATCAATGATGGAAGGAATACTGTCACAAACCAAACTTACACCACTTTCCTGAAACAATAAAGTACATTGAGGATTTATCCCAAATGAAAACTCCTCAAATACAACATGAACAATACTCAATCAATTTACCCAAAAAAAACAACAACATTGAACAAGGTTACACTTCCCTACTATAACTAAACCATTTGAAACTCTCCAATATCAATGTTTACCCAATGAATATGTAGGTAGTTAGATATCTTCGAATGATAATACCTACTTCCCAGACAAGTCCAAAGAAAAAAAATATGAGTTACTCGTATGAAGAGACACAAATGGGCTCCCCACCATAAGAGACAACTTAAATTGTTTTCCCGAGACAGAATCAAGACACTAACAGTGGGAGGCCCAAACATACTCTCTAGTAAAAGGGATATACTTCCATTAAATTTTTATGAAGGAATATTCATGAGAATCATAGTGGGTCTCCCCACCATAAGAACGGACCATCTTAACCGACCAGCATGGGCCGACACAGAAAGACCCAAAAAGAAATCAAAGATTTAGGAAGGGCACATGATTAGTCTTCATGGTTTGGGAAACTGTGCACTAACTATGAATATAATTCTTTCTACATGGCTTCCTAGCACACGACAACTACTAAACGTGCACAAACTATGTGCTCAACCATGACGAAACCATAGGTTTGAACTATTCCCATCTTTCATACTAAGGATAGGACTTTGTACAAGGGTTTAAATGGCCCTGGGATTTTCCCTGACTACGAGCCAGCTTCTCTCCGAGACCTATGGCTAGAGCTCAAATGATTGAAGCATCTTCAGCCTCGTAGTTAATATTTGGAAACCCACTGAATGAGAATTCTTCTTTTCGGTGCCACCAAAAACTACACCACAGTCCCAAATAAGTTTTCTAGACATAACACATTCTAAACTCACTTTACCTTATCCCGATATTTCACTGAAACAAGGGCTGAGAAGATACACACACATCACAACTTGTTTCTTCAGGTGAGAAACAATATAAGTAAAGAACACCAACACTCCCATTCCTCTAAAATAGATTATTTTGATGTTTTTCCAAGGGAGACATTTTCCCAACATAACAGGGACTCTCAGAGGATTTCACTACTTTCACCTATACAGTCAATCGAGTACATGACATCATAAGGTATCACCAAACATGACCATTTCAACTGATATAAACAATTCATGGAGAGGGACCTTATACAACATCCCCAAACAACACACAATTCTAGAAAGTGGCCACAATATCCTATCGTGACCATATTTCCCACACCGGTGGTTTAACATGAATTAATGCATCAAAGAAACATTGAAGAACCCAAAGGTCCTATTAGACACCATCGAGACACTCATCCACAAATACAACCAAAGAACACTTCCACCTTCGATGAATCATGAAACATTAGAAACTATGGTTTCTTTCAACCGTCCACAATAACTTTACCACTACAAGAGGATCCAAAAATCAACGAAATGAATGGGTGTAGACCCAATCAACAATGATCGATAAAATATTCCTTATATTGATCAACTGGAGGATTTTCCAATGGCGAAACAATATGGATTGCACTTCAGCTGTGCATTAACCCTTAATGGGGACATACCTTATCCAATGAGAGAACCCAAGGACCCAACCAATCTGGTCCATTAGTCAAAACATGCCTCAAACCAGATCCAAACACATGAAGGGAACCACCGTAAAGGCATCCCAAAACATTTTTCAAAAGAGACAACTAATCGTCCCTACAACACAACTTACTGACCAAACCCAAACCCAAAACACAGTTCAAACAAGAGGGGTTCTTGGACTCAAAACATCCCACAACATCAACATTTTCCAAAAACACATAATATACACCATCCCAAAAAAAATCATCAAGAAATCAGGTTTTTTTTATTTAAAAACATTTCTTTGAAAACAAATGGTTCAGCGGTAAGCGCATCCACCAATGGTACCCCATGGGCCTTACACATGAATGTTTCTTGCCACACCAGGCACCCTCCTCATTTCCATCCCAACACTCATCCAGTCATGTCATCAACCATCCCTCTTCCCATATAACCCCATGCATGTGGTTGCTCATGAAAATACCAAAGGATAAAACAAAAATTCATTCCACTTTTCAAAACCAAAATGGTCAACCAACACATCCTTTTTCTCAAAACCGCTAACCACGAGATCAAATTCCAACTCACATCTTACAAAACCTTTCAGAAATTCAGAACCATTTAAAAAAAATAACTCACTTTCAATATATTCACATCAATTTCAAAACATCTCATCCCATTAAAACACTATTTGATTGTTTAGAAAACTCTATTGTAAACACTTTTCAAAACCAACTTCAATATAGTTCTTGCTTTCAAAATATGTGTAAAAACACCATTTTACATTTCAAAACAATTCTAAAAATTAAGTTCCACTATTTCATAAATCAATCCATTCCTTATTTATTTGAAAATAATTTCAAAAAAACTTTATACTTGTTAAAACCAAGTCCTTTTAAAACCAAAGTTCCAAGATTGAAAAACTATAGTACAAAACAATCTGATAGCAAACTAGTTTCAGTGGGTGACTTGGACATATGGTTGGCGGCCATATTCCAATCACTTCACTATCACAGAGAGTGTTCTAGGGTATATCCCTAGCTCCACATGGCTTTCCAGGCCCTGCGAGCTTACGGAGACCATTAACCCAACCCTCTTTTCATTTCCCCTAACCATCATTAAAACAAGAAAACCAAAGGACTTAGATAAATCCTGACTTCCCTAGGAAACATGAATCCTGTCATGAGGTGTGGTGATCAAGCACACTACCCATAACTATAATACCAAGTCCCTACAATCCTAACTCCATGATATCCTTACTCTTCCCGAAATAACATGACCCAAAGAGTTAACATGAACCTCCTTTGATACCATTTTGTCACGAACCGAATCTGGTCACCGCCAAAACCGACACCAAACCCAGCCTGTGACATGACCCTAAAGGCGTTCCCTATCCCCACGGTCTGGCACAAGTTCCCGGGTATCATTTATTTAGGTTTGGGAATGATTTACCCGAATATGAAGGCATAAACCATTAAAAACAATCAAAAAACTGAATCTGAAAAATTTATACCCAACGATGTTTAAAAAAAACCAGAACTGAATACATAGGTTTAGAGTCAATACAAAAGGTCCAAAGAAACAATGTAACAGAAACAAAATAGCCCCATGGACTCCACATGACAAGGGGTCATCACCCCCAAGTCGTCTCCACTACTCCTCCCCAAGGATGACGGCTAACACCCTGAACCGTCAACACCCTTAGCCTTTCCTTTACCTGGGTCAAAAAAAGGTCTACTTACACCCAAGGGGTGTAAGTATGGTGTGAGCCTAAGCCCAATAGGATACCACCCTATGATTCCACGATGCATGCAATACAAGGTGAAAAAGAAAGCAGTTTTAATATGTAATTAAAAGCGGTGACAAATTCCACGAAATGAAACATTAAATTGAAAACATTTTTCAAGAAAAAACTTTCAGAATGTTAACACATTTAAATAGGAATATTAGATACTGCATTATAATTCCAAAGACACCCAAAAACAAGGGCAAATACCACAAATCCACTGAGCAACAAAACCGGGAACACCCCTAGGCACTAGATAGTCTCCGGCTCCATGTACCTCGTACCTCAGTGTAATGTAACCATAGTAAAATCCTTTCTCGTGCAAGATCCACTAGTAAGGAACATACCCATAACCTAGTGGTCCCAAATAATCATCCACCTAGTTTAGTTAGAGTTGTCGTTATCCAAATGCTAAGTGAAACAGGGACAAAACCCATCCGGTCCACTAGTCGTACTAGTACAAATCCGCCCCACCTAGGTACCCAGGCTTCCCCCTTTGTGCTCAAATAATTTCAGGATTTAACACACATCCATTTTAATGTAAAACACCACTAATGGTCACATACACCAAATATAGTAGCTATATCATTTTCTACCACTTAAAACACACAACAAACTCTTTGAATTTGAATAAATCAGTTTCACAAAATCTCGTGTAGTTTTGCAAACAAAACCCCTTAAGAAACCCACTTGTACACGATGTTCACAATTGTAAGTTACCAAAATAGTAAAGGCAGCCCAATAAATATCAATTAAAACAACAAATCAATTTTTGGGCATCCTCATGTTAAACAAGAAGTGTTCTCTTTGTAAAACCTTCATTTTCACACAAAAGTGGAACCAAAACTTCACTTTCTTTACAAGCACAATTAAAACTAATTATTTGCATCAATTACCAAAGGGGATAAACATTATAAACATTATTTTATGCCTTATTACAGATCAATAAAAACAACTAAGTATTTATAGGGCATCCCCAAATAAACAAACAAAAAACTTCTTTGGAAAACCCCCAATTTCACACCAAATTGGCATTTTAAATTCAATTGCAATGGAAACATCATTAGAACCAATTTTTGTAGCAATAATAAAATTATATAAATCTGAAAATATGATAAATACAGCATTATAATACACAAAGATTGCATCAACAATTGAATCACCTACCAAATCAAATGAAACCATTGAATCCTTTGTGCGAAAACACAAACACACCACCGCCGCACCTCAAGAAGGGTAGATCAAACCTAAAAATAGAAAATTGGACCAAGAAAACCCAAGGTTAAACCTTAGGTTCGAACCCCTACCCACTGGTCATTGTTCACTTCAATAAAAAGGGAGGAAACCCTAAAAAAATAGAATGAAACCCTAATAAATTTGAAAGGGGAAAAGAAATGGACAAACTTACTTGAGAAATCTAGAATGAATCTCCCAAAAACACTAGTATCTGAAATTTAAAACGGCCAAAACTCAGGGTATGGTCTCACAAGAATTATTAGGTCATTTAGGAATTGTAATGGAGGGAAAAGATTAAGAATATAAGGAGTTATGAAAGGATCAATTTACGTCTCCAAAATCTGGACGATTTCTGAAATCCAGAAAGTATCGACTATTTTCGCGACACTATCGAGCTCCCAATTATGGGAGGATGGAATGGGGTCTCTCCTGGGATTCTTAGGGTCGATAGAGAGGTTGAATCACCAAAAAATCCATTTTAATGAATAAGATATTAATAAATTAATGAAACAATTTAAAACTGGAAAATGGGCCTTCGGGTTGGCCCAATTCTCAAATAAAAACAAAAATCCCCCATGCTAATGGATTTATAAAGGCCCCAAATTTAAATTTGGGGTTAATATATCAGGGGAGAACAATTAGGAGTTGTAATGAGTCAAAAATATTGAAAATTGAAAAAGTTATAAATGAAACAAAATTTATTTTTAAATCTGGAATTGGGTTCGCAGTTTGGCCCAATTCATGAAAACTCACCTATTCTCAATAAAACCTTTGGAAACCACAAAAACAAATCATGAGTGGAAAATAAATTTAAAATAACCCTAAAATAGGTTACTTACGTGACAGTTGCTTCTGCAAATATACTACAATATAGTAAATTCAAGGTGTCGGTGTCCCTATACCTGTTAAGAAACATCAAGAAGCATAGGTGATAAATTTCCTATAGGAGACTCATGTAGTCTCATCTCCAATATTTTTGTGAGGATAAATTGAATCACTATTTGAATGCGATGATTACATTGGCTTTTTGTAAACATCAATTGTGGACTATGATCATTTATGACTTCCCATTGTTATACATTTTAACCCAATTAATCTAGTTTTTTTTAAGGATACAACGAAATAGTATGGAGTAATCATTTCATTACCTTTTAGGTAAGATTTAACAACTAATAATAATATTAAAGAATGTACCATCATTCGTTCTTATGGAGAATAAATTGGAAGACAATGCAAAAAAGTCCATTGGAAAGTCATTCTAATGGAACCTTCATAATTCACTTCTATGCATAGTGGTTGGTTATTAAATATGATCTTATTTGCATCGAATATTAGGAAATAAATTTATGTAATTTTAAAACACAATGAACCGTATTGAATAAGAAAGAACCCACTTCTTCTTATGAATATATTCTGAAAAAATTATTGTTTTTGACATACTTCATGGGTATAAAATAAAATATTCCTATATAATATGTGTAATAAAATATAGTATCCAAGAATGTATAAAAACATTACAAGAAGTAAGGTGTCTTCTCCATGCAGTTGAGAAAGGGGGACTCCTGAATCACCGATGAAAAACACATAACTTCTATTTTCCAAGTGAATGTTTCCAATTGAACCAGATGATTAGTATAACCCAAAAATTTACCTCATGTTACCTTTAGACAAAATGAGACAATATTTCAAGTTAAGGAATGGATGTTTTTTTGGTAACATACTCAACAAATAGTTCAGTGGTAGTTGAGTCATAGTCAATAAGTGATGAATTAAAAATGTAATACTTTTACCCAGCTGCGACAAGATAATTATTTGCCAAAAAAATCTAAATGGACTTCGTGGATATACCTACTATGGTATTTGTCTCGGCTATCTAAACACCTTTGGTATAATCGATCTATTTATGTTGGACAAATGAACCATTATAAATAAAAGAATGTCACAAATCTTACGGAATCTGTTCAATAGGTGAGCGTGAACTATTCCAATGTAAAGATAGTGGTAATGATCCTTCAAAAGATTTATTTATGTTAGTATGGAATGTGGTAATGAAGTATAAGCATGGTCAGAGATATGAGTTTCTTCAGATCGTCATGCTGAATAATATCTTGACCAAGCATTCATTGATCAAGATAATGTAGCATGGAGTAATTCCTAAACACACATTACATTATCTACATCACAACATTTATGTTCATAATGAGGATCATTTATCTATCTTACAAATTAACATTGATCTTCAAAATATTGCATGGTAAAATTACTAAACACATATTTTATACATCAATGTTATGATGTAAGTAGTTCTAATGCGAAAACATGCACTAACATCCATCGTATTTCAAGATGTGTTTTTCAAATAATGGTGAAATCCCATAAATTATATGCCAACTTAAAAATGACAAAGGGATATCATACACATTATAGTATGATTGAAATCCATTTTCATAGGACATGTGTTATATGTAAATCATCGGTTAAGATAAAAACAAACATGAATCAAGATAAATAGGTAGAGCATCAAATTATTTATCCTAATAGATTCTTAGGATATTCTAGAAATTCCAATGATAGAAATGTGATATTCAAGTAATGGACTGCCTTCCTATAAAAAGGGTTCTTTTCTCTACCTGAGAGAGTGGGAGAAATATCTACCTAGATTTAGTCAATTATCAAGATGAAAAATGGATGAAATAGGAAATAAATCCATAAGTACATGTAGAATAAGAATTTTCCAAAGACAAAAAATGTGTAAGAAGGTTGAAAAACATGGTGATGATTTTATATTCACTGCGGATGGTGATTCATTATTCATTGTGAATAATAATTCCTACAAGTGTGTTGTATAAGAAAATTAGCTAATATTTACAAGAATAACAATATTCAATAATGGATTCCATATTTCAAAGTGTAAATGTTATTTTAAATCGAATATTGCGGAGGGTATTAAAGTGAATTGATACATGGGTGGTACAATAGAAGTACCAATATAGATTGAACGGTTATACCAAGTCTGTATGAGTAAATCTATTTGAATTTTAATTGTCAGAGATAACTTCTATGTTCATTTAATTGAACATTGGATGTCAAGATCAACATTTTTGAAAATGAATCTATACGATGAAACTAGAAAGATATGATGACATCACAAATTTCCAATAAGGGTTTCAAGTTATGAAAATCGTGTTAAAGATTTATGTAAGAAAAAATATCTTAGAGCATTAATTTGGAATGAATCTTTTACAATTACCTACCAAAGGATAGTGGGAGTACCATAGTTTTCCTAGTGAAATATTCTCAGCAACATATAGAAAAAAAAATAGTGGTATTACATGTAGTTAATACTTGAATGAAAATAATTCTCCACTGATTGAATTAATGTAGAAAGCTAATATCTATGGAACATGATCTAATTGGGTATATTTAATGGTTTCGTGGACCTATCAGCCTCCTTGAGTTTCAGGGATGTATGATTTATGGCATCAGCCCCCTTTCCAATTTATATAAAAATAAATTTTCAGTCAGTCACATGGAATTATCTCTCCAGATTGAATTGTTCAGATCATGGGATGAGATAAATGTTGTGGATTGAGTTACATAAGCTTCATTGATGTTTCAATCATGTATTCTATAGTATTTACCTGAACTGATATTTTTAGGATATACATTATATTAGGACAATATCATTTATATCTAGAAGCACTACAAGTTAAGCTGTCAAAACTAACATATTATACTTTGGTAAGTACAAATGACTTGTACCTCGTAAGAGGAGAAGAAGGATAATTACTATTGTGGGACACAAAATATTTTTTCCTATATCAATTTGATCGAGTATCACAGTTAGCCCAAGGTGATGAGAAATTCAAGATCATAAAATCTAGTGGTAGCCATGTCCATAAATTCTGAGTACATTGAATCTTCTAAGGCAGCTACAAAGCAGTTATCAATTGCAATGATTTGTTCCCATTCATGGAATTACACCTAGTAAGTGACATATTATCCTAATGTAAATTATGATATTCTTGTTTTCCATGATGAGACGTTATGACAGTGGTAAAGAGGATATACATGGGGATACCATCTCATGAGATGTTGTACTCTTGGAGATGAGCTCGCATGGAGACGAATTGCCACATGGAAGAATTGTGGCAAACGTAGCAGCTAATGTCGTTATGATGTACAAACATGATCTTCATCATGTGAGTAGATGACAAGAATTTTTAGCAATTTTTCTCTAGTTCAAGTGGGATTGTTGAAATAGTGGGTTCCCTAGACCCAACTATGCAATACTTTTAATTAACATATTGTGTATATAGTTAGATATACATGATATTTTCTTACCGTTATAGTATGGATATTCTAAATCCACTATTTAATTGTAATTTCAATATATTAAATATTGTATAAAAATGATATAGTAGATCCTAACCAATATTTAGAACCTCAAGATACTATGGAATTAATCGTAAATAGGTCATATGGTCTAGATACATCACACTAATCGGACATAGTTGATGTTTGAAAATCAGGTGTTGGGGGATCTTAAGCATGTATACTTCTTCTTATGTAGTTCCCAATTGGTGATCTCAAGTAGTGAGATCATGAGGGCATACCCACTAATAGGAACACCACATGTATTGAGTGTCATTGGTTGTTCCTATCTACAGACATGTGTATTGGTCTCTGGAATTGAGATCATTACTAGTGTGTACCATTTGATTGCATACATTGATGCAAGGAAAAAACCATGGTAATGAAATCATGGAGAGTTATCTTATGTTGAGTGCATCATTGGTGGTATGAAAATGGTTGAATGGTGATGAAATTATTTTTTGCTTCCAAGTTAGGGAAGTTTTATATCTCAAGCATGGTTGATCAGGACGGTGATACCTTTATAAGTATTTGGGAAAAATTAGTCGAAATTTAAATCTATCTGGTTAGATCATCAAATAATAAAGCTATAAAAGGATGATGAAACAAGTATGTGTCCTACTTTATGAGATATTTAATGACAATGAAATTATAGTACACAGTCAGTGTTCATAGGTTGGTAGTCATTGCTATGAATATCCTTATCTATTTAGGGGCCTTGATGGGTTGTTAGACTCCAATCCTAGTATTTGGAATTTATTCACGACTATCGAGATACAGTCATAGAGAGTCACACACAATAGTGTATTCAAGAATTCACCCTATTCATTTGAATAGGTATATTAGATATGGTGGGACCTACCATGGGGTTTGAGTGTTGTCCATGGCATCCATCATAGATAATTAAATAAACTAATTATTTTTCATGTTATGAATATTTAATATTTAATTTATTTAAATTTATTTATAAGTTAAGTAAATAAGATAAATTATTAAGAGAATGCATATTATATTCAAGGATCATTTAATATTTTTTTTGGATTCTAAGCCAAGTTAATGACACTGGTTTATCACATAAAATATATTTTATATATTATAATTATGTGATAAAATCTTAAATAAAATTTACATGGTTTACATTGTCATATTTATTTATTTAGTGGATGTTGAAATAAACTAGGTTCGGGGAACCAAACATGGTATATTGAAACTCCACTATAAATAGAGGAAGAGGCTCTCTCACCAATGAATGTTCATTGATTTTTGGTTAGATCCTCTCTTTCCTCCCACTTACCAGAGAGACAAGTAGACGATCCATGTTCTTGGAACAAGATATCCTTCAAGCATCGAAGTCATCTAGATGCAGTGATCGTCAGGACGTCAAAGACGTCATCGTATCACCACACTAGCTCCCGGAATCCGATGAGCATTGCTCCAATGGATTTTTGAAGTGCATGTGGATGATCTAGAGGGATCCTGATATGGGTACTTCATGGGACGATCACCAATGACGTGTAGCACTCGACCACGCATTCAGATCTGAACAATTATGTTTACAGATTTAATTTAAATACTCTTTTAATTTACAGAAGTTCCTAAAACCTTACCGGGTCTCGGATCGCCGACGATGACAAGTTTTATCATCCAATCGATGAAATGTTTTAAAAGCCCTATCCCATTAGTTGACGCTGCATGACCTATTTCCTTCATATGAGCCAAATTATCATCCGTTTGTGAATAGTGAATGATAATATACTTATGGGAGATTGAGGTACATACACCAATGAGGATTCCCATTGGATCCTGGTCAATAGGAAGGCATCCTACATATCCTGGTTTTTACCAAAATTAGATTTCTTATAGTTCAGTAACTCCTTAACCCATTAATGGCCTAAGGTAAGTGATCGATCTCAATGAAATTATTATTATCCATGAGATTTTTTGTAATAAAAGGGGCTTATACTACTATGGATACCTTATTGGTCTAAGATTACACACTGAGGATACCTTGTCATATACTCAATTTTCTATGTTATGATGGATAAATAGATATGAAAAACATAAATTGGTTTTCATGAGCATTACACCAATAGGTTTTCATAATTGGGCAAAACTAATTCATGAAGGACACATCCCTTATAAAATAGGTATGCAACATAGGGTTCTTTGTCAGAGTCCACTTGATATGAGTCTATGTGGGTTTGTTCGATGAGGTTGACATGTCCTAGGGGATCTTCCTACCATGTCAGGGATATCTATTAGACATGTCTATGGAATCAATATAACATGGAAGACACGTCCATGAGTGTCTTCCTAATTGGTCCGTGATTCTTTGCCCGATCAATGAGGATGTGTCCAGGGTCGTTCACATGATTGACTGACTTATCATTAGACTGTTGCATGAAAAATTTTACATTTGTATGAGAAATTTTATGATCATTCTAGCATGTCAAATACTCTACATGATTAGAGTGTAGTGTCTAGTATATCTTTTCATAATCAAGGTAGAAAATTCCAAATTTCTTTGGATGATCAATATGTCTAGTCCATTGATTATCGAATAGATATTCAAATATGTTGTAATGAGATAAACTGGAATTCTTTATAGATAGTAATGTGACCATGTTAACATGTTAATAAGGATTAACACATCAATGTTGACATGTCAACAATATGTCATGAGATAAAACCCACATTCCTATGGATTTTCTTCTGATAATGAAGACATGTCAAAGGCCACCCAACAACATCACAATATCAATGAAGAGTATTATAACTATGTGAACATAAACTATTTATGTGGTGTGGTTTCAAAAATGTGTTTTTGGAACTTACTATTTTCTAATAATTTATGTCACATACCCTATGGAATCATTCCTCCATCGCATGAGAAACAATTTTTGTTGGAGGAATGCTTGGCTTAAAGATCATTATGGAGAAACATGTATTAGGGATTTCATAATAAATGAGGGTGCATGACCAAGGGTCCTTATACATTCTAAAGTCATATTTA
This sequence comes from Viscum album, assembly GCA_963277665.1. NCBI lineage: Eukaryota > Viridiplantae > Streptophyta > Magnoliopsida > Santalales > Viscaceae > Viscum > Viscum album. Next base: position 1,806,437,236 of record OY728126.1, on the reverse strand, counting down.
TTTTTATGGTCATCTTTATAATGACACCATATCATGTCCAGATTACTCATAAAATTCACATGACCCTCATGAGGTCTTACAATGGGTCCTTCCATTGTATACAATGGCTTCCAATTGACACCACAGGCATGGGGGAGGGTTTAGGTTGCATACAATCAGGTGGGGGGTAAATTGGATCACCCATTGCAACTATAATATTCAAGGATAAATTTCATAGTTAAAAGGAGTGAATGACATATAGGGGTGGCATAAATCCTCATGTCCTCACTATGAGGTCATGCAATGGAGTACCATAGGACTGATGTTTTGTGGTATCGCCTGATGCATTTCTTCTCTTGTATTATTGTTGAATGTAGTATGGTTATTTGTTTCTTCCAATGAAATGTCCTACCACATCAAATTAGGTGGCATCACTCATGTGATTGTGTGATAAAAATAAAGGTCATATAAGAGGTCTTGTGAACGAGTTCAGGTGGTGCACGCCAAGACTATGCACCTAGATAAAGGTCAATTTTTGTTAGAGTCGCAATAGCAAAGAGGGTATCATGTTATCACATGAATACCTTGAATGAAAAAGGAAATACAGGATTCAAAAATATTTATGTGATTTTATAATCATCAAGTGATCACATAATAGGTTCTTTTGATCACCTGAAGAGGTTATGTGAGGATGAGAACTGGCGCACTCTACCATCCTTTTATTCCTCTGCACTTCATTCTCACTCATGTATATTTTTATTTTAAGGAGAGAAATTGTATTTATATATTGATGGTAGTAGAGATTGGTGTCTTTTCATGGATATAATGACACATGTTTTGGATGAGGTAATGGAGACTTTGTCAGATCGACATCATTCGGCTGCAAGATGACCTCATGTGATCTTCATTTCATCAGTTTTATTTTGTGAATCCATTTGATCGACTCTGATAAATTTGATTTAATTTAGTTTAAAATCATGTTGATTGTGGAATTATAACTCATTATTATAAATATCACAACGATCCTAGGGATTGCCTTAGTTTTTATCACTTGATTAATATATGATCACATGACGACTTAACACATTTGATTAAGCTCTTGTGATTAGTTATCAAGATAATTTATGTTTATAAAATACATGAAAAATAATGTTTAATGTATTACATTTGTTTTAATCTTTCTTTTCTGGATATTAATATAAGGACTAGAGATGGTGGTGATATAAAATGATTGTCGGGTGTGTCTTGTGATGTCAAACCAGAGTGACAAGATTTTGAAGATAGAGTTTATAATTGTTCAATATTTTCAACTATTTTTCATATTCTCATCATGGTATCTCAAGATTAAAATAAAACACATAAGATCTAAATTGAATGGATAAGATCATTTAATCAAGCAATCAAGTGGATGGGATTCATTTTCATAAACCATTCCAAGAAAATCCCATCCCACATTAATATAATGTTTCTCCATTCCTCCACATTATAACCCATTCAATGTTTTTTGTTCTAATGATACAAAAATAGGGTTTGGAACCCATACCACATACAAACACCACCATTAGGTATTCTACCCTATGGGATCTTGGCCCATGATTTTTGTGGATTCAATCTCAAACATAACATGGTCTGTACATAGGCCCACCCACTCCCTAAATTCATGACAAATAATTTCTTATACTAGATATTTTTTGGTAGGATTCCATTGGGTGTATTCGACCTTGGTCCCACATGTGCAGAGGGTTGTGTATTGTCCTAGATAGTTGGTGGATTGGCCACATATTTTGGCTAAGGGTGATAATTTCAATGAATGTAAAAGGGATAAGACATCCCCTTACATATATATTAATATCATAATACCATTATTCTAAGATGAATACTTTCTGTTATTTCTGGAAAATAATTTCATTATTTCTCTATTTACTTCAAACTACTAAAATCCCAAATCGAAAAGTGCATATCACCCAATTATGGGTACCAAAAAAACAACCCCCTTAAAATGAGATTCATTTAGAACAAAAAAGAATCTAATTATAAGGTAAATGTAGATCACATTTCTTTGTATCTAATCATATGATTAGTTCAGATACTGATCCCCATGGGAGGGTTTTTTCGAGTATGTTGAATAAATAATTTCTATTGCAATTGATAGAAGGCTTTTGACCATTAATTCTTTGTTAAATCCAATATAAGAAGTATCATTGGCTTGGGGAATGTATATTATGAAACTGGAATGTATATTAAATCTTGAATGGAAAATGGATTTGGTGAAAAGGAACTTGAAACTGGACCTATATAAGGTACATGGACATTGTTATGTATCCCATGAGAATAATAATCAAGTCCTATATAGTTATGAAATATTCCTCTATGACAATCAGACTCATTCATAAGGATCATAGGTTCATGGATGAAGAAATCTACAACGAATATTATTACATTGATATATCTCAAACGTATGAAGGGGAATATCACTATTTTGGGACGAAATCCTAGTTAGAGATCCATGTTCATGTAAACATGTTTCTCGGATTGTCTTCGATATCCATCATTTGTTGGTAATACAAAATAAATCCAACCATGTGGATTTGAGTGTTTAACTTACAATAAGTTTCTCTATGAGAAATTTTCATGAATTACAACAGAAATCAAGTTCTTAATTGATTCATCTACTCCATTTGTCTTCATATCATCTGATTTAAAAGGATAATTTGGGCACAATATTCTTACCAAAGTTAAAATTATCTAACTTCTAGATAAGTCATGGGACTTACCAAGCATATATTTTTTATAAGTCCATATCGTGCGCCCACAATATTTTTATCTCTTTATTTATTTTTTCCCTAGATTTTTTTAAGATTAATATTGAGGATGAGTTAGTGGGAATGATCATGAATTTTTCTCAGACACCTTATTAAAGGTTTTTAACATGACATGTTTTTATGAATCTACAATTATTAAAAAGTTCAATATTTCCTAGATCAAATAAAGTGCATGTCTAGGGAGTAGATACTTGATTTTTTCCTAGGATTCCTTTGTTGGGTTTTCGACCTAGTGAGAATTAGTTCTCTTTTAATAGGATATTTTATGGTTATGAAATATGGACCGTTGATATAACACAGTTTAGAGTCTTTTCACATGGAAATTTCATGTACTTTAGTTTAGGTTCATGTAGTTCTGAACTTTGATGTGTTTTAGTTTAAGGTCTTAAATCTATGACCTTTTATGTGTTGTATGTTATGGTCTTATAGATAGTACCTTGCGATGTTATGAATTTTAATATCTTTCTTCCATAACTTGATTGATGGATATGGAATGGGGAAGACATTCCAGGGAGGGACCACAACACCCTACTGTTTTGGATTCCACTTTGCTGATTTTAGTTATACCAAGATTTGTATTTCCTTTAATATAATGAGGATATACCTTTGGTTGGTATGAGAAATCAATTATTTATCATCGACATGGCAAAAAAAGGTTCTTCCACTCTTTTCCAATGTTCATGGATGTTTTATGAGGGTAATATGGTTAAGGGTGAAATACAAGTGAAGATAGGTACACCAGGATAGTTGGAATAACAGTGATTTAAATCATATTCCCATGATCATAAATTGATGGGTAATGGAACTAGGCATAAATACCTGGCATTAACCAAGATACTGTAAGGTGATGAGTTCCACCATGGTTTCACTGAATATCATGAGGATTAGAGTTCCTTTCTTGTAGGGAGAAGATGAGTCTCATTGGTAGATAAAATCCCTTATCCATTAGTCTATAGGACTTACATGTATGTCTAATTAGATTTTATAACCACTCTTTTCCATGGACCATGTAAGATTAGAAAAGAATGAAGTGTCTGACCAATAATGTTGGGTATAGAAGAAAATATTTATAGGAAGGGATCTGGCACCCTAGAGAAATTTAGCTTCTAATGTGAAGCTCAAGCCCTGCATCAGATGTCTTTGAATCACATGGTGTGGGCGTTCAAAATGATCGATAATGGAGTACTAAATTCCTATATTGAGAAAGGGTAAAATTCAATTTGTTGTGACGTTGAGGTTTTTGAATCCTCTTGAATGATCTAATTAAGGGAATTTTAAATCATGGTCCAATGTTCTCACGCCATGAAGAAGGAATAGTAATATCATACCAAGAATGACCTATAACACCCTTAGCTATTTAGTTTACCCATGGTGACTTCGGGCTCACAATAATTCAAAATCCATTTATAACATCCAAATATGTTTTTGGTTTGTGGGTCTTATGCCCCTTATGTATTAATAATAAGGTTGAACTTAGAGATCTATTTTCACTTTATATGGTCCATTATTTTTTTCCCTCAACCCAAAGTGCTCAACTCTTGAAGTGTTTATTATTTAGAATGTAAGATTCATGAAGGTTTTGATCACCCTAAAAGATATCTCCCATCCTAGTCAAAAAGTTATCGCTAAAAGGAGGCGTGAAAACCCATTACTCTTTCTGGGATAGGGGTTCATTGAGAATAGATTGGTTTTTACTAGGGATATAAATTGGACCTTATGAGCATTATTCCTTATTTAGTTATTCCCACATTTATTCCTAAACATCAGAGATGAACTCTTCAGTGAATGGAGACATGACATTTTCTCTCTCCTCCCTTTATTGGATTTGAAGCTTACAATTTTTTTCTATTTCAATATAAACTTGAGGTCCTTCAATATGAACCATTATATACTATAGTTTAAGGTCGTAAAAATTTGACAGAAGCTCAAGAAGTTTATAGTCATCAAGAAAAGGGACTTAATATGGGAGATTTTATACAAGAGCCCAATTAGGATTCACATGGTCAAGATAACTACAACATATTTCTGAGAGAGAGATGAAAATTTTGTGAATCATAGATCAAGGTTCTCAGGTCACGGGTAATTATATGGAAAAATAGGTCGGGGATGACCAAGAACACGCATCCGCTAATAAGTTCTTTCATGGTAACATTAGGCTAACAAAAATCAAAAATCCCTTTATATCGGTCCAATATGTCTCTGGTTGCTTTGTCTAAGTCCTTCTACATCAATAGAATGGTGGAACCGAGAGATATATATTCATTTTTAGGGTACATTAATGGTTTGTGGAAACTAAAGGTTTCCAAGACATGAAGTGTGATATATGAAATGATGTGTTTTAAAAAATGGCAGAACACCTCATACTCTGGTTGATCGGGGTAAGGCACTTGTGTTCCTTTGATAAAGGATGATGATGGTTGACAATCTTCAAAGTTTAACATCCTTTACTAGAGAGATAATTTCTTCCATGTTGTTTAATGTCATGTAAAAGCGAAATTTTCCATGAATTATACCATCATTTGCGAAGGAAATTTTTTTTGTGCAGTTTAATGTCATATGATAGGGATGTTTGTATTTTATTAGAATCATTTACTAAGGATGTTGGAACTGACATGAATTTTTTTTGAGATGTTTTATATGAACATGTAGTGTTTATGTACCTTTGACTTGTTTGTAGGAAAACTTTTCTTGTATGGATCACCCCTTATGTAGTTAGGGTGAATTTTTTAACATTTATTGAATCTAGGACCATGATTTACGATCTAGGCATCACTAGATATCTGGTGATGGCATGAATCAAACCAAACATAGTTCTAGAATGTGAAACTAACTATGCAGGACTAACAGGTATGTTGAAGTGGGATTTATTCCCTTTTATTTTTGTAGTTGAGACCATTATTGGATATCCAGACGTCATTATGTATCCTATGATGATAGGAATTAAGAAACATATAGTTCTTCTGGAACTGTTCATTTTAACATTATAAGGCAAGGACATGGTCTCCCTATTGTGAAATGGGAACATTTTATGTTGACCCAATGACAGAAACATGTGAATCAATATGTATCCTATGGTAATAGGATCAATCCATATGTATATTTTCCGGAACCATGTAGTATATCATCATTTTTCATGGATGTGGGGTCGTCTTCTTTAAAATGGAACATAAGGATGGACCCATGGTTGGAAACATTGGTGTAACTCTGTATCCTATGTTAATAAGAATCCACCCATACATAAGTCTTGATTAACCTTGTAGATTAATGTCATGCGACATGAACTTGGGATCCCCATCACAAAAAGGTAACATTGTGGCTAGACCCAAAGAAGTAAATTTTGTTATCACTACATATACTATGAATATAGGAATCAATCCATACATAGTTCATATGTAATTTTTCAATTAAATATCATGCAGAAAGGATGTGGGCTCCCCATCATGAAAGGGGAACATTTCATCTAGACATAAGGATTTAAATTTGGGTGTCACTACGTATCATAATTTAATAGGAATCAATCCATCTGTAGTACATGATGATGGAACATCCTACATATATCGGGCATATAGGTAGACAGTGGGAATTTTTATATTCTTTTGTGACTGTAACAATGATTGAAAAACTGGGTGTCACTATGTATCATGTGATGTCCATAACCAAGTCACACATAGTTCTTGAATAGATAAGTTTTATAAGACCATTCACCAACAATAGTGGTCCTCTTATTTAAGGTCCATAGGAATGTGTAGTTTTTTTCATGACTGAGACATCAACCATGCAATTTAACATCATGTGGTGAGGAATCATGGAATTCCATTTATGGAATTGAATTCAAAACCATGATAAACCAGAATTGGGGTATTATTACATTATTTTATAGGGAATGCACTAATGCAATTCCTAATCTCACATGAGCTATGTGTGGTGTGAGAAACAAGGAACGGTCGGGGTTTCTCTAGATATTAATAGGAAACTAAATCAAAGACAGGGGTCATTTTGTATCATGTTGTGGTTGTACCAAGATATTGGATCAAGGAATCCCTATATATCTCATTTAAAATGAAAATCAAGCCATTTGTAGTTCATCAAAACTCATATAGTTTAATATCATACAGAAAGGACCACTGTCATGTAGTTTATCATCATGTGGTAAGTATGTAGGTGACCAAACTTGAATGAAGATGAACCATTAGGGGTTCCGTGGAGTTTAACATCACAAGGTAAAGAAAATGATCACCTAATATGAAATAAAAGTAGTTTTGTGATTGTACCCTAGACTAGATGATCGGGCATCACTACATAACATTTGATGGATTGAATCAAGACACACATAGTTCATGGTTGAGTAAATTATTTATGTGGAGCTTATTATCACAATGTAATGGGATAATTTAATCCTTCCTTCACATAGATCTGGCTTTGATGTGGTGATTCATTAGTGAAATGGTTCCTCCCATGAATTTTAACATCATATTGTGAGGATGTGCTCTGAACAGTTTTTTGTCATGTGGTTAAGACATGAGACATTTCACAGTATAAATTCTTTCTTTCAAGACATGAGTTGTTATTCACTTGATCTTATTTTTTCCAGGATGAGATTCGTACATTTTAAACATCACGTGTTTCAAATGTTTTTTGTACCGTTTTACATCATGTGGTTAGGATGAACTATGTATAGCTAATTTGCTTATTGTTAAGATGACATTTGTATAACTTGTCATTATATGGTTATGATTAAATCCATATAGTTCAATATCATGTGGTTATGACAAACTCTGAATATCCATTTATGACCTGTTTGGGATCTTTTAATCGAAAGTGGAAAATGGTATGTGCATTTTTAGGAGGATTCATTCAGCTAACACTTTCCATATCTCCATGCCATCCACTTCTTCATTAGAGCTATATGTCATTACTTGGCTAGACCATAGAGGTCGCCTCTGGTTTCATACAAATCATGGTGAAGGGATTCTGATGGTTAATTGGCACAGAATATATAGTCAACCCCAGTATTCTACGTATCTTTCTGTAAGATGTTTCATGATATATTTTATCACCAATCTATACAATGGTGTATGATATTTTTGAGCATCTCTATTGTATGAATGGTTTTGATATTTTTAGCTCAACTCTATATGGAGGTGTCTAATATATTTTAGCACTATTATCTGTGTAGGTGTTTGAGAAAGGGAAATATTTTATTATCAGTGGTAGATATCACTATGGGGAGGTTAACCATGGAGGATTTAAGGAGTGGATTCTTTTTTATCCATCTCCACACTAACACGAGAAGTAATATCACTATAATGGTCATGTTATACATTGTTTGAATAATATGTGAACCCTTGGGGTATAGAGAATGTGTCAGGATCAACCTCAATGACAATTGGAATTCATAAGGTTTATAGTATGAGACTCACTCTACATCATGGAAATAATATCCCTCCCTACATTCTAGTGTTGATCAAGTATATAAGCCATCCCTATGATGGTTGTCAGAATATATTGATAACCATGTGGTGTAGCATGAATATAATCCCACAAATTAGATGCTTCATAAGAATTCCAATGAGCTTCTCTGGCTAGTATATGAGCCTAACCATATGTATGTGTCACATTCATATGGTAGGCCTCGACCAGAACAGGGATATGATCCCGATCTAGGTCCTTTTAAATACACTGATAGTCATATTTGATAGAAATATGAGCCCATACCAAGGTATGTGCTTCTCTTACTTGGTGAGGCCCAGTTGGAATTATATTATGATCCTAGTCCAAATATGCTTTACCCATCAAAATATATCAATAGTCCTCTGAAATGGGATAGGGGGTATGAGCCTCCTCTTATAAGATACGGTGATGTTTTGAATAGATTTTTTGATAAGAATATGAGATTATCCCGAGGAATATGCCGCCCTCACATGGGGTGCCTCATCCATAACATGGATATGATCCTGATATCGGGCTATTGGAGTATATTGGTGTTCTTTTATCACATTGGATATAAGCATTTTTCAAGGAATGTGAAACTCTCTATTGTTGGTCCCTAGCCTGAATGAGGATATGAGCCTGATCTCAGGGCTTTGGAATATGTTTTCCATCTTTGATGATAGGAATATGAACTTGTCCTGATGAATGGGATACTCTCACTTGGTGAGACCCAATTTGAACGGGGGTATGAGCCTAGTCCTTATGCCGACTACTTTACGGGAATTTGTTGATATTCCTCCTAAAAAAGATCAACGATATGTTCTATCTTCATATTAGCAACTTATTTATACCGATCAGAGTTTTGTGATACTCTAGATATCAAAATAAGAATGTATGAATATCCCTTCATACTAACCAGAATATACAGGCAGAGATCCTCAATTATTATCATAAAGTAATGGAACTTCAATTGGGTAGGTATAGGAATATATTCTTTTATGGTCTTAGGTGTCAGGATTTGTTTGAAGATGTCTTTGATTGAAGTGGTAATATATGACAACTCTAATTTTACATGTTCTATCAGAATTTATAGAATGAATTTATGCATGGTGCATGGATTTATAGATACCCCATTCTTTCTACAGGGATATGATTGTAGACCTTCTTTGAACTAGTTGTGGAATGGACTTATTTTATCTAGTTTGCAGCTTCTCGTATTGGAAATGGTGTCATTGTCATGAAAATATAAATGTTTTGGGAGATGAACTATCAGATAACAACCTCAGAATTAATCTAATTAGTAGTAGGGATTTTTTTGATATAGATGGGATCAAGATTATACTGTAATAGTGGTACATCCTGGAATATTAATCTCTACAAGATGAAAAAGATTTCCTTCATCAATTTTGATGCCACACATTTTTTGTCATATTACTGAGATGTTATTCATGTATTTTATCATCACACAATAAGTATATGAAATTATATATATTGGATAAGATATCGGATATGGTGTTGCTACATATTTCATTAGGATTAGAATTAATCCATACACAGTTCTTGAAAATTTAAACAATTTAATGTCATGCTGAAAGTACATCAGCCATGAAATTAGTCATCTCATTGTACGGACATGAATATAGTTTTTAGGGAAATGATATAGAATCCATGTGTCCCCATATATATCACTAAAATTATAATCAATCCATACATAGTTTAATAAAACCCATGTTGCTTTAATTCCTTGTAGAAAGGAAACTAGTCATGTAGTTTGATGTCTTGAAGTAAGTACGTGATCTATATAGATTAATGTATTCAGTTTTAGATGATGGACATTTATTTTAACATCATGCGGTGAGTATGTCTTCCATTTAGGTTATCATATTTTAGTGAGTATGATGGACATGAATTTTAATGTCATGAGGTCGGGACAATGGTTATGCAGTTTAACGTCATGTGGTAAAGATGATGGCCATGCAGTGTGATGTATTGCGGTGAGGATGAATGTGAATAACCAATAAAGAAAGTGGATCTTCTGTAGGAGATTCGAAAAAAATAATTCATATTACATGAGTTTTGGGATCCATAAAATCTTTTAAACCTTCACATACATGTATCTATAACCAATCCTTGGAGATAAATAATCTATATATTATGTCCCAGAGATGTTGATGTTAGGGGAAGTGGTCTTCCTGGACTGTCAACCCTATCTCATTAGCATTACATATTTTTCATAGTTCCATTAATCCATTTTTCATGGAAAAATAAAAATAATGGGATACAGTGTTTTTTTAGAAAGAATATTTTTTTCAATCATGCATTGAATGATGTCCATTTTTCTGGAGGAGGTAGGTGGTCATGCTTTGCTACACAACATAATTACCCCATTTAGATTGGTCAAATGACTAGATTCTGGATTTAGAATTCAGTGGCCTTGATATCTCTATGTCTATCTACACCTGAAGACAATATTTAGAGAAAAATAAATCATCATTTGTGTTCATGAGACGATTATGGTAGTTGAAATTATTATGACATACTACAATCAATTCCTCAATCGGATTTATCCTCATCAGGAGCTCAATCAATCCTTTTTTCATGGAATAGTTGAAATAACTAGTAATAAAAATTCATTGGAAGGAATATACTCTTATTTTTCTATCATCAAGATACGGGATGATGAAAACACTTCCCACTTATTAAAATATCCCAACTCTCCATGAGATTTTGTGGAAACATCTTTGGGAAGTTGGTTTCCAGAATATAGCTAATGAGAAGGTGGAAAATAATGAAAGGACCCATTCCTTGTGGTATGGGGGGAGGCGGAAAATTGCCTATATTTCACCTAATGATGGGATGTGAAATATGAAAACTCCCCCAACCCTGTGGGCTAGTCCACTTCACCTCAAGGCAGACTTCCATTAGAAGGTAATGGTACATCATCCCATGATATAGATCTTAGATGTATTCCCAAAATTATTTCTAAGATACCTCTATTCTATCAATGGACTTGGGTGATCTATTATTATGTGGAGATTGTATATTCATCATCATGGGGCTGGATAGCAGGATACATGACAGCACAAATACCTCTATTGATGGTAGGGTGAGTGGATGGTGATGAGAGTTCCAACATGGAGCCTAGAGACAAAATCCACTATTTCCAATGGCCATATTCTCAATTTTCATTACCCTCTGAAATACCATCATGGTACTTAGAACCTTTTGTAATTGCCTGAATGATACTAATGACCCTTTCTTTTCCTATTCCAATGGAAGAAGGTAGCATGACTTGTTGTGACTCAAATAACTACAGGATGTTATGATTGTTCTCTACAAGAGTGTGATCATTTAGTTATAATTATTAGTATTCAAATCATATTGATTTATTATTGAATGAGACATAAGTGGTCTATTTATTCTCTATAGTAGAGTATTTCATCTAGAAGGTCGGTACTTAGTATACCGTTTGGAGTATTGGTGCCAACTATACCATTTGAAGGGTCAGTTCCCACTGTACCATTTTTGGAGTTAGTTCCCCATGGAGAATTTGAGAGGTAAGTTACCATAGTTCTAGTTGAGGGGTTGGTTCCCATATTGAATATGATTCTAGGGTAAATAATAAGAAAAATTCCCATAGGCCTATAGGATGGGGTGATCCCTATGACTCTACAGTAATCAAGGCCAGTTGTAATGAATTCATAAGCTCATTGCCATGGATGATGTGGGATATATATTGGTCTACTGTCGACATACACTGGCAAGATTCAAAAATATTTGTCATAGTAGGAATATAAACCTTCTCTGGAGATGCAATACTAGGAAACCCTTTATTAGCTCTCATATTGAGTTCACCAACATGTACAGTAAGTTTAGAATTCTAGAAATTCAGGCTATCGCCACAATATAAATCTCTGGCTATAGGTCCTCAAACTGTGGCTATAGGTAATAGCCATAGTTTGAGGAATTGTGGCTATGTTTTTGGTGGATGTAGGCCTTGACCTATACCCACGGTTTGGAACCGTGTCTATAAGGTATACAACCATGTGTCAAATCATGTATATAGGTATACAGCCATAGTTTAGAACAGAGGCTCTACCACAAGACATGCAACGTCTATTGCCATGGTTTCTAACCATGTAATTATATTTATATCAACGAAAATAGGGAAATTTCCATGGTTAAAAATTGTGGCTATAGGGTATGGATATTCATAAAAAAATTCATGCCCTCCCCATGGACACTCCCCACCTACAACCCCCTCCCTCTCTTGGAACCCCCCCAACCCTACACATCCTCCACTGCATAGCCCCCCTCCCTTTCCCTGGACAACCCCAGACACAACTCCCCCAATATCCCCCCTCCATTTCCCTAAACAACTCCCCCAGTAGGCCCCTCCCACCACATGTATAGCACCCCCCCCCCACATTCACCCCCGCCCTCTGGAAAACCCCCCACCCCCACCCCCCCCCCCCTGTACAACCCCCTTCCCACCCGTGGAAACCCCCCACCCTCCCTCCCAGAGAAATTTCCCCTAGATAGCCCCTCCCAACCCTTGGATACCCCCCCCCCACTCCACCAGCATCCCCCTCCCTCCCCATGGAACCCCCTGCATCCTCCCTTCATTTCCCTAGATTGCCCCCCCCCCCCGCACCACAACCATCTCCACTCCCCATGCAACCCCCTCCCCCAGTACTTCCCCCTCCCCTAGGACAACCCCCCAACCTACATAGCCCCCACATGTAGCCCCGCTCCCCTTGGACAACCACCACCCTATACAACCCCCTTGGAAAACACCCATCCCTACCCCTTCCCATCCCCCACCACCACCACTCCAACAACAGCCCCCCCCCCCTCTCCCCTCACCAAGACATCCCCCCCCCCCCTAGATAGCCCACTCCCTAACCCTGGACATCCCCCCCCCCAACACCACCCCTCCACATGCAGCCCCCCTCCCTCCCTTGGACAACCTAGTCCCTCCCCCTGCAACCCCTCTCTTTCCCTAGATAGCCCCCCCACCACCCCACCACCACTCCCCCTTCAGACCCCACCTTCTTTTCCATGGACATCCCCATTCACCCTACAGCCCCCACCCCTTGAATTGCACCCCCACCTGAATCCCCCCCCCTTCCCCAAGACAACCCCCACCCTACATAGCCCTGCTAGAAAACCCCCTTCCCACCACACCCCCTGGACATCCCTCCCTCCCTCCCTTCCTAGACACCACCACCCTTGGAACCCCCTCTTGAATACCCCCTCCCCACATTTTGACACCCCCTCCCTCATGAAAACCCCATTTAACCCCCACCCTCCCTCCCCCTTAGAACACTACCCCCTACCCCTCCCTCCTGGACACCCCCCCTCCCGACAACCCTTGTAAACACCCACATTCCCCCTTTCACCCCCACCCCCTGCCCCCTCCCTCTGGGACACCCCCCTCATGGACCCCCCTAGACAACCTCCTCTAATAGCCTATGCACCCCCTCCTTGACACCCTCCTACAACAGCCTATACACCCCCCCTAATGGACACCCATTCCCCCTAGTACCCACTCACCCATGCACACCCCCTAAACACTCCCTTCTAGACCCCCACCTACCCACCCCCCTCCTGGACCCCCCTCTAGAAAACCACCCTAGACACCCTCACCTATGATACACCCTCCTGTAATAGTCCATGCACCCCCTTCTAGACACCCCATCCCCCTTTCACCCCCTTGCACCCCACCCCCTGCGCATCCCCTCCCCACTCCCTCTTTCCCCACTCCTGGACACCCTTTCACATCCCCACCCCTTACCCCCCCTCTCCCCTACACACCCACATGATTCCCCCTCCCCATTGCACCCCTACCCCTTGAACACCGCTTCCCCCTTCCTCCAAGACAGCCCCCGACTAGAAACCCTCCTACAATACCATATGCATTTCGGAAAAAATCTGGTCACCTACATATTCAAATCCTATCCTACTATAAGAAAACAATATTCCTGTAGAAATGAACGGAAGTCTCATGGTGGAATACTCAACTAATCCCCTACCCAAGTTGGGTCCCAGTGGGTTATGTCATGTTAAAATGTTATCAATGTCTGATTCCTAGGTATTTAGTTTAATGTTTATTTTTATATTAGGATTTGTTTTCGATACTGAAGGCAATGGTGTTAATGGGTTAATTGTTGGTTTATCATACCAAAGGACCCAATAATGGTGTGAGGGACAATATATCCATTCACACCACCTACCCCAAGCACACCCTACCCCCTTCCCCCCTGCCCCACCTAATCACCCCCTCCATCATCCCACACCATGAACCCCCAACACACCCCTAGCACACCCCCAACACCCCCACACCCTCTTCACACCCCATGAACCCCCTGCACCATCCCCCCTACCCTTGCAAAAGAACCCAACACACCACCCTACCCCCTCACCTACACATCCCATTCAACCCCCAGAACTCCACCCTTACCCCTCCCCTACACACCCCATTCACCAGCCTATACACCCCATTCACCCCCTGTACAACCCATTCACCCTCCTCCTACCTTTGTAAAAGAACCCATTATACTAGTGAAGGGAATTGAACCTTAGTGGAAGGTTCTTTGCATGTTTTTTCAAAGTAAGATATCCAAAACAGTATGAGATATGGATATAGTCCTTTGTCAGTATATGTATGTGTTATATATTTTTATTAATAGTATGATGTTCAACCTACAAAGGTAAATGATTTTGTCATTGATCACTTCTACAAAGGCAAAGCTAATTTGAATTACTATCCTTATGGTAAGATGATCTATCTTGTTTTAAAGAAGATGGAAGTCCATTGGGTACTCCCTAGAAACAAACACAAATTCCATAAACCTTGTTATTTGGGGAGGAGTGGCTCAAAATTGAATTATGTATCCTTATAGATTCAGTCCCTATAGTGTGATATGTTCATTTCATTTCCTATGCATGATTTCCGCATGAATATTATAGATGAGTTCCATGATACAAGAGAAGATATCAGGAAGCTTGGTGTCGGAACTAATAGATCCTTAAATAAAGTATTGGTATTTTATGATGAACTTAATTGGAAGTCGAATGAGATCAGGAATTTATATAAGAGTGATCAATGTATTGGTTTTCTATCTATTTTTCTAGTATCTAGAAACTTCTAGAATTTGTTAACCTCTTTGAACATGGTCTATAAATAATTTCAAGGGAAATATTCATATTCATCCTTGACCAATATAGTAGTTATTAGAACACCATTTTTTAAAAATGTAAAGAAATTATGGAAACATGTTCTTAAAACAATTTGGAAATTTTAGAATTCAAATTAAGGTATAGGTGGAGGGAACCTACCTCAACCTCAAATAGTGTTTCTTTTGAAGAAGAAAACATGAATCTTCCGTTTTTCCTCTTGCATGCATAAGCGACATCACAAGTATATATGTACACCTAGACCCTAATTACAAATATTGATGGCCAAATAAGAAATAGGGGTCCTTATATTAACATTTATACTTTTATATACTCTTTACACTTACATAATATGCATTTTTCAAATAAAAATACAAGCACAACTTTCCCCAATATATATATTCATTATACCATGAGTGAATATTTACAAATGGAGAATATATATTTGTATATTCCTAACTATGAATTCACCTGTAAGCCTTCCTCAACGGAAACTCGAATCCACCTCAACGAAATCCAAAACACAATAAAAATATAAGAAACCCAAAAATCAAAAAATCCCTAATTAAATTTGGGCCAACCAATTAAAATGGAATAAAACTTAACCAAATCATATGTTGTAATCACTCACTTCGATGGTGGTGGATAGAACCAGCCTCGTCATACGAAACTACCTATAAGAAAATAGTGGGAAAAGAAATGAGATATAACGACTTCTTATATATATATATATATATATGATTTTAATGAAAGAAAAATTAATTTACCAACATCATCCATGAAAGTTAATTTTATTGAATTTATCCTACTCTTAATCAAATTATTATATTTAACATGTACTATAGCAAGACTTACTTCAATTAGTCTCAAATCGAACAACTTATAAATCATAAACACCTTGTTTACAAATTTTAGTTTTCCATACTAGTTTTTAGGTGAAACCAATAGTTTTTTTCATTTCTTCTCACTAATATTGAATGAAACATTCCATTCCAATGAAATCATCACCAATTAATATGAACTAAAATTGATCTAGTCTCATTTAATATTCTATATCTTTTCAGGATTGAATCCATTTAGTAAAAAATCTATGTATTTATAAATGTGACATAGTTCTATTTTCGTCCACTAGATGTCATAGTTCATTCCATCAAACTAATTAATATTAATCTATAAAAAATTTAGGTTATTAATAAAATGAAGTATCCCCCCTCCACCACCCAACCCCTCCCCCACTTTCCCCCATCCCCCATACCTTCACCCCCACGACCCCCCCCCCAAATAAACCCCACTGCCCCCACCTGCACCCCCACTACCCCCCATACACACTTCCCCTAACCCCCTTCACCCCCAGCCCCCTTCACACCACCCCCTTCACCCCCACACTTCACCACCACTACCCACCCCCACCCTTCACCCCCACAGACCCCCCCACTTATACCCCCATTGCCCCACCCTCTTGAACCCCCCACCCCTACCCCTCCCTGAACACTACCTCCCGACCCCCTTCAACCCCACTACTCCCTGAACACTGCCCCCTTCACCCCCATAATTCACCCAAAGTACCCCCCACCTACACTCTTACTCCCCTCGACATACACCCCCACTTCCCCCCACCTAATGCTCTTCATTCCTATATCCTTCTGGATTTCTACATTCATAAAAAATCATTTTAATCTATAAAATATATCATGTTATATAAAAAACTATATCTATTTTTATTATTTTATCACCTATGGTGTATATTTTATGGATTTGAATAACAAATATACCATCTTAATATAAAATTTGGCTGCCTCTAATTAATGCTAATCATGAAGATTCTAAGGTTGCAATAAAATATGAAGGTAAACATGTGTTAGGGGTCGTATAAACATACTATGTTTCATTAATGAGGAGAAAATGTGTTTTCTGTTTTAGATGAAACACTAGGATACAACATGAAATTTCACTATAACCTATCTAATAACCCATCATCAACATCATCTATAACTATAACCTACCTACCAACCCATATCGCATCCATGGTTCCTAGCCATTTCAAAAACAATATATGCCATATCAAAAAATAGTACCTACCTACCAACGCATCTCTCATCCATGATTCACAACCATATCAAAACAAATATTCGTAAAATAGAATTTGTAATCAATCCCATTTATATTCATGAAAACCTACCACAAATGATTATAAAACAAAGAGGAAAATGAAATAAAAGTTCCTAGAGCACACACCCATCAAAAAGTATTTTATGCACACTAGAAAAGACTTTAAGGCCATAAAATAATGTTATAAAATCCATCCATAAAAATAATGGGATTGATCCTCCCAAATTTATTTATATCGTATGTGAAAATATTTTAATTCCATTCTCTAATTAGAAAATTTATTATGCAATGATTTTTAGAAATAGGTATCATATAACTTATCCCCTATTAATAGATTTCAAATAACATAAACCTTTTTTAACATGAATTTCATATTATATGAGAAATAAGGAAGAGAAGATATCATATTACATGCCTATTTATTTAATAATGTCATTAACATTTCCATAATTACATTTTTATCAAATTCATAGATTAAAATAGGCTAATCACAACAACTGCTATAACAAAAAGATAACATGATTTCATAGAAAAACAAAAGGCACTAACAGGTATAAAAAAAATAGATTACAGGATGAAACAACATCATTATTATTTATTTATATTCTCATACACTTATCATCATTAGGTTAATTACACTGTTACCCAAAAGTTTAAATCATTTTAATTTCACAATTTACATTTAAACTTGGAGAAAGGTAATAGGTCACCTACCACAACTTGAGGACAACAATATTCTTCAATTAAATAATAGAACACCAAACACCAAACCTTGATTATCTATTTTTGGGGAACTAATGATCCTTAAAACACTATTAGTCCATCACTAACCTTTATCTCTAAGCAATCCTTGAACACAAAAACTACTTTCTATTTTGTTCTCAAGACATAGATGGTAGGGGAAATGGTTGTCCTAGCTTTTAAACCCTACCTCATTCGTATTTTGTATTATTGGTAGTTCAACCAAACCATTTTCCATGGATCATTAAAAATACATGGTGACATGATTTTTTATAAAGAATATTTTTTCCAATATTTCATTGAAACATGGTCATTTATACATCAAAGGTAGGTGGATCATGCTCTAATTAACAATTGTAATGCAACATTAAGAGTGTTCAGATGACTATAGTGGGAATTTGGGTGTTAGTGGATATAATATCCCCATGTCCATCTGCACTTGAATCCAATATTTAATGGAAAATAAACCTTGAACTTTATACATGAGATAACGATGGTTGGGAAAATGATTGACATTGTCTTCCATAATTTCCTAAATTAGGTTTCTCATCACTGGGAGCTCTATTAAAACATTATCCATGGAATATTGAAATACATTGGAACATTATTTAATTGTAAGGAGTATACTCATCGATGTTTATCATCATGAGATTCGCTAACACATACACTTTCCCCTTATTAAAGGATCTATACTCTCACAGATATTTTTTGGAAACATCTTAGGGAATATGGTTTCCATAATATCCCTGATGAGGAGGTGTAAAATATAGATGTTCCTCATACATGTGTTCTAGGGATAGGTGGAATAATTTCTATACATTAACCTATGAAGAGATTACCAATATGAAAATTCCCATATCCTTGTGGGCTGGGGCACTTCACCGCAAGATGGGATTCCATAGGTAGGTAATGGTACATCATCTTGAGTTAAAAATATCATGTGTATTCCCATAATTATTTCCAAAATATCCTTATTCTTTCAGTAGAATTGTGTGATCTGTTATTTTGTTGAGATTTCCTTTTCATATTCACAAGACTATCTTGTATAATCGATGACAACACCCTTTCCTCTATCGATGGTAGTGTGAATGGATGGTGATATGAAATCTAACATGTAACCTAGATAAAGAATCCACTATTTCCACGGGCCATGTTTTCCATTTTCATTACCCTCTGAAATACCAATATACTTGGTAGCACCATCTGTAAAGGCATGAAAGATAGCGCTGATAATTTCTTTTTCTATTACCATGGCATAAGTTAGGCCAACCTATTCTGACTCAGTTTACTAAAGGTGGTTATGATTGTACTCTTTTGGAGTTTTCTCATCCATATCATGTTATTATTCTTCAGATCCTATATATATCATATTAATTGTCCCATAATTGGGGTTTTTCTCCTCTTTAATAGTGTATCTCCTTTGGTGGGTTGGTGACCATAGTGTTTTTTGAGGGGTTAGTGCCCATACTGAATATGATATAGGTGAATAATATTTTAAAAATTCCCACATCCCTACAATATGGTTTTCTTACTAGGAGTATACTTTCTTCAAGGCTAGCAGTGATGAAGTCCAGAGCTCTTAACTAGTGATGATCCCAGATTGATTCTTGGCCACTATCAAGATACACCGGTGGGCCTCATACATGTTGGTTGTATCAGGGATATAATAAATCTCTAGAAATTTATTGTTTGGTTACCCCTTGGGGTATCTCCTGATGGGTTCCCAAACATGAATAGTAAATGTAGGAACAACTTCCTCTATAATTCCTTGTGTAATCATGGTCACTTTTCAGTGATTATTACTAGAATGAATAGGATCCCTCCTCATTAACTACAAAAAGACTACGTTGAAATGGTGATTATTCTAATCCTCCTCTTTATGGTAGGTATGGAATGTGTTTTTGTGCTCAAGGGATATGATCGTAGAGTAGTTGAATCTAGAAACAATTTCTACTTCCTCTCCTATGGCTATCATTGAAAATATTAAATGTGGAAATTCATCATACGAATGGATTCTTAGTCCGATTCTAGATTTGGGATAGAGTTGTTGATGTGGTAATCCTATAAAAAAATTTCACCAGTTGGTACTGGATGTGGTTTGTTGGTGAAAATGTACATTTGTGCCTCAGGACCAATGCATCTTGTCCGAAAACCTCATAATTGTTTGGAAAATTTGATTATGACATTAATATTTCAAGGATTATGGGAGGTCCTGAAGAAGAAACAAGAAATATCATTATTTCAGTACCATATATTAGAGTACATGTTTGGTAAATTACATTCACAGTTAATGGATAATGTGGAAGTCCATTTTTTTAACCAATATTTAGTGTTTTTAAAAGAAATGTGTATAATTTACCATTATGTTGTGCAATGAGCATAGAAAAAATAAACCTGATGGGAACTAGATAATCTATCCATTTTGACCCATGAAATGTTTGACAATGATAAATAATTTCATTTTTCTTTCACCATTTTTGTTCATTGAGAAAAGATATGGATGGGTTGTTAATCCTAATAGTTTAATTCATGGTGGATCATTACCTTGTGCAATCACTATAATCTGCTTTACAATTTATTTAATATTCCCTAGAAACTCCAAAAAGTTCCCATATCCAAAACTGATTATTAAACTACTTTTCAACGGTGGGTGGTCATCTAGGGTTTCCTACCCAAGGATGCATAAGAAATCACATTAGGGATCATAAAATCCTTTTGGGGGAATTTTTACCCACTATGGGACTCTATTATAGATTTTAGAAAAGTTTTTCATATCCTTCCTATTATCTGATATAGGGACAATTAATCTTTTTTCAATAGATTGATTATGACCATGTATTGATAGGAATGACTTTGGGCATTTCATAGGTTCTCTGTCACTCAGTTATTTATAATTCATTATTTTATGGTAATGTTTAGGAAATCTATAGTTTATTTTCATTCAGGATAGAAGTGGGTGTCTTTGAGATGGGAGTGATCCTTTTATAGGCATTATATGTATCCTATACAAACAAGAATCAATACTCATGTAGTTCACTTGACAAAGTTTATGTTCATGGGACTAGACCCATCCATTCAGTTTAATATCTCATGGAAAGGATGTAAATATTGGGATCAGATATTGGTGAGGCATCCTATGTATCCCGTTTGAGACATGAATCATAGTCTATATAGATTGATTAAATAGGAATCGGTGTCCTGATAGAAGTGACAATAGAGGCCCTAGGTGGAACTTAGGCATATAAGACTGTTTTGAATTTCTCAATCAAGAGTATGGCCCTTTGAGTGGATATGATATGTAATCAGACATACATCCCAATGGTGACCCCACACTTGGGAAATCCTCATCATGTGATTGATATAATCATTGAAAGCCTCTAAGGAAATGTGAGTAATAATTGGTGGGAGAAACAAGATATGGTCGATGATCAGACACATTACATGAGAGGATGTTTATATAGTAGTTATAAATTTAAGTTTTACATTAAGATGAATTATTTACAATCTCATAGAGGATGTGATATAGATCTTGGAAAATAATAAGACATCCTATGTATCCTTCTTATGACAAGGATAAGATTCACCATAGTTTTATTCATCCATAACCAACTGATTGGTGTTTATTTATTAGGGAAATTATTTAGGACTGATGTATTAAATGATGATTGTGTACAAGCCCACTTCTCAACCGATGAGGGATGATGAAGGATTATAGAATTATGGGGGATGTAGTGACTTACACTATAATAGATTCCTATTAGAGCTAGGGCCTTAGGACGGTGTCCCATTTTTCTAGTTGTTTTAGGAATCATAGTTCTCATAATTTAGTAACCCCTTAACCCATTGATTGGATAAATTCGGTGATCGTGATCAGAGAAATTATTTTTATCCCCTAGGTTTTAGAAATTATTGGGGATTAAATTAGGGTAGATTCTCTACTATTCGGTGGTTACACATTGAGGTTTTCCTTATCATATACTGATTCTCTTTCTTCTAATGGACAAAGAGAGATGTCAATAATAAATGGTTTTTCCATGATAATGACATCAATAAGGTCTCATGAGTGTGAAACCCAAGGTCATCCATGACACTTCCCATATAAAATAGATATGCGGCCAAGGGTTCATGGTCAGGGCCCAAATGAAATAAGTCTTTGTGGGACTATTGGATGAGGTTGACATGCCCTAAGGGATCTTCCTGACATGTCTAGAGTTTCTTGTAGACTTGTGTAGGGCATCAGTGTGACATGGAAGTAAATTATAAGGGTGTATTTCAGGAATGTCTAATATTCTTGACATGATCAAAGAGGAGGGGTCTAGGGTCATTCACATGATCAATTTTCTTTTCATTAGACTATGTCATAAAAATGATTACAGGTCTAGGGGATGTCACATGATCATTCTAACATGTTAATGACTCATAGGCATGATCAGAGTTCATTTTTTAGGATATATTTCATAAATGAGTATAGTTACAAGGTCCTTCAAATGACCAATTTGTCTTGTCCTCAGACTGTCGCATATTAATACTGACATGGCAATAGTTTTTCATAATATCAACTATAATTTTACCTATATTTTCATGTGACCTTTCTAACATGTTAATGGGAAACCATACAAAAATGTTGACATGTCATCAATCTATTCGGATAACAAAACAACTTTTCTAGGGCATGTCTTATAACAATGCATACATTTCAAAGGAATCCCCATGACATCATGAGACCAATGAAGTGTCTTGTGATCATATGACCATAAAATTTTCATTTGGCAATGTATTGTATACATGTTTAGGATCATGCACGTGTCCAATAATTGACATCGCATACCCTATGCGATCATTCATCATCCGCATGGGAAACAATTTTCCTTGGAATAATGCATTTCTAAGAGCTCATGTTGTACACACATGTCTTACAATTTTCATAGAAAAGGTTAGTTCATGACAAAGGTCCCTTATGCATGGTAATTTCACTTTTATATTGATGGATGTCCCTTTGATGACATGATATAATATTATTATTACTCATATGATTAGCAGGAACCTCATGAAATATTTTTAGGGGTCCATAAAATGTTTATAGAGTCATCCCATTTACACCACAAGCATGGATCAAGGTCCATGATGCATTTAGCAAGGGTTTTTACATTTTATTAAACATTGAAACCATCATGTTCCTAGATGAATTTCATGGTGAGGAAGAGTGATTGACATTTGTGTGTGAAAATCTCCATGTCTACACTTTGAGGACGAGAAAAGGAGTGTCACAAGACTGATGGTTGGTGGTATTGTAAGATACATGTTTACTGGGTTATTCATGTGAACAGTAAAATGGATATGTGGTATGTCCAAGGACACATACTGCCACATCACATTAGGTTCCATCACTGATTAGATCATGTGATCCGAAGAAGTTCCTCTAGGAGGTATTGTGAATGAGTGTAGGGATTGCACACCAAGACTGTCTGCGCAGATGACAGTTTTTCTTGGTGATGCCGTATGACCAAATGGGTTGTCACGTGATCATGTGAATTCCCCATTTGATCTAGGAAATGCATGTCACTCAGTTTTTCATGAAATTTTTCTATCGTCAAGATATCACATAATAGGTTATCGTGATCAACTGAGGAGTTCCTCTAGGGATGATCATTGGTGTGCTCTCCCTTCCTTATATTCCATTTCTCTCTTTCAACCATCACATGTGTGTTTTTAAGGGGAGAAGGGGTATTATTGGCTGAATGAATCCGCGTTTGAAGCCTCATTTCATTGGGAGGACACAACAGGTTTTGTCTGAGGTGGTGGTGGATTTTCTAATTCAACATCACACGGCCAGAAGATAACCTCACATTATCTTCATTATTTTAGTTTTATTCTAAGACACCAAACTCTAATAAATCATATTTAATTCATTTAATAATTATGAAAAATATGAAAGGATCGCATCATTGTAATAATATCATGATGATTCCATTAATTTTATTAGTTTTGATTGAATGATAAAAAATGATCATGCAATAGCTTCATTCTTTGGTGGAAGCTCTCGAAACTAGTTCTTGTGATGGTGTATGTTATTAAAAGACATAAAAACTGAAGTTTTGTTTCTTAATTTGGTTCTATTTGGTCTTATTTAGATGTAAATTGAATTACTTGAGTTTTAGGATAATCTGATGATAAAGGTGATTGTTTTCATATGTTGTATTTTTTTTTCCAATAATGTTTAAGAAATAAGAAATTATGTTTGATAAGAAAGAAAGGTAACCTCAATTTTATTTGAATAATAATGACCATCATATTCAATGAATTATATTAACATTTCATAAAAAGGTCCACTATATTGAAGATAACATGTATTGATGAAAATGTTCATCATATTCACTCTGAATCCAGCATGAATAGTTTGATATTAATGAGGAGAATCATAGTCTGCATGTCTACGCTTTAATTATGATGAAGCATTACTAATCTGGGATATCTCATAAATTACAATTATTTTAAAATCCTATGTTTCAGGATTGATGTTATAATGGGATGTGAAAGATATACTTTCAATCATATTTTGATTGATCATATATAGATAGAAAAATAAATGATTATGGAGATCATATTTTTCAAGATCGTAATCTTATAAATCATATTTAGTAAAATTTAATTTCAAAAAATATTATTACATGAAGAAGTAATGAAATATGTTGTTTGAAGGGTAAGAATACACCAAAATGATAGGGAAGTTTCAATACATTTCATTTCAAGTCAGATAATTTTTAAGCCGGTCCTCAACGTATTCCAAGTCATGTAGGAATTCATGATACAAGAACAAGTTTGTAATGGAAGGATATTACTGAATATGAATCTACTAAAACTGTTCCATTGTATTTATTATTTCATTGTATTCAATTGAATAAGAAATTATTTGTACGGGAGAATTCATTGTTGTCGTATTTAAAAGAGAAATATGAACATTGATTTGTTTTAAAATATATTTTTTTCATTTAGGTCATGATCCATCATATTAGAATTTATTCAAATTAATATTTCTAAAGATAAGATTAAGTATATGTGATTATATAACTTCATTCAATTGGATAAAGAGAAGAGTTGTTGAAAATAATTGGATGTTTTGTTGATGGGGAGCTTGAAATTCAATGAGGGTGTTTGTTTTCAATAGCTGGTACAGAGATCCATAATAAATAAAATGAATTGGAATTGAGGACTTTGAAGAAGGTAAAATATTGATATTTATTCAACATATAAAATTGTTTTAGAGAATCATAATGAATAAATCATATTGATAAAAACTGAATGGGAAATTGGATTCAGACTACTATCTGGAATGAATGTCTGAAGAAGAGTTGAAGTCATGGATAAAATTCAAGAAGAATAGATAAGTGTTGAAAAAGTCAGAAATGAACCCAAAATTTATGTAATATAGGAAATTAAGAGAATTTTGTTGAGAGGGAAACCATTTCAGATTCCCACCAAAACCACTATTGGGTCACCTATGAAAGGTGAGGAGTACATCATACTTTTCATAAGATAATGATGAGTGTAAAATTCATTAGAGAGGAGGGAGAAGCTACAATGTTTAAGGGAGATAAATAATATTTTTTATTGATATTTGTTGAATAAGTATTGATAGATAGTTGTAAAATGAGAAGAGAAAACATCGCAATGTATTTGGTTGATCATTGTTTTCAGTGAATTATCATATTTTTCTATTTATTGTATTTTACTTGTAATTTTATTCTGTTTTTATCTTATCAGGATGGATGATTTGATTTGGATTTTCATATTAGTATTTTTAGACTGGGTAAAAAGGATTTCTAGATTGAATCACTCATATTCTTTTAGATATATATCTTCATATTGGAAAATTAGATTAGAAGATTCAGACTGGGAGAATCGTATTAATAAAATTGAACTGGAAATCAGATTGGAATTTCATATAAAATTCCTTGATGTTATTACCATCTTGTGGGTAGGAAATTGAATAATTGATTTTAAATAATATATATTTTGAAGTTGATAAAGATGAACATGTAGCATGTTTTGATAAACCAACATTATATTGCATCATTTGGGATAGAGTGAGAACACACACTTTTGGATTGCATTCAATGTTAAACATGAGTGAAAGGGAATTTAATTATCATTTTATTTCACACAAAAATGATCTTTTTTTAGTATATTGTGGGTTATTGTATTATTTTGCAACAATATAAAGTGTGTAACAATTATTATTGAAGAATACACTTTTTAAACATTTTTGATTCTTTGGATATGTGTTTGAATGGGTTTCACTAGGTAATGAAATATTTAATTTGAGGAGAAGGTTGTTTAAATTTAATGGAAACATAAAATAAAATGCATGATTGATTCACCCCCTCCAACTATCAGTTATACAATTATCCTGACTATGCTCTTTCAACTGGTATCATAGCGCATGACCCCTTTTCTTATTCTTTGCTGATAGAGAATTTGAATTGTGTAAGCATTGATGTTCTTCTAGTTTATGATGGTATGAAATATCATATCTAGAAATAAATAATGAAACCATATCCCATGTCTATTGGATATGATGTTATTTAATCTTCAATATATGGTTTTCTCCTAATTTATTATGAAGGGCTTACATATACTGATATGAAGAATCTTGAGAATGATGGATGGGAAAATAATGCTTTATTATCATCACTTTCTAAAAGTGAATATGGTGAAAGGTGTTTCCACTTCCAAAGGTATATGAGACGAAATAAAAAACATATATGAAGTCAATACAGAAGTGAATAAAGAAAAGTTAAAAATTTGCAGATTGATGTTAGATGATTTGAAGATGGGTGAGTATGAATCTATTTGGGACTTCTTTACCAGGTTGAATACATTATTTTCAAAATTAAATGTCTTGGTTAATAAATATATGATTCTATAGTTGATGAAAATATTATGAGAATCCAAAATGAATTTTTTTGAGAAAGTTTCTTCATTAGAATATAGAGATCCTGGAAATTTATCTCTAGATAATTTACATATCACACTCATTACTTATGAAATGAGAACGGGGAAAGCTACGAAAAGTTAAAAAAAGATGATTGGGAAATTTCCTTAATGGTTGAAAAGAAATAAAATCCATAGGAGATTCTTATGGAATAGGAAACCGGTGAATCAGATTTTGAAAATGAGATATGTAAAATATTTAATGAAAATTTATCCTTATTTTATAAAAATGTGAATAGAGGTACATGAAAACAAAAATAGAAACATCCCTTCAACTGTTTTTAATGTGGTGCTGTTGTGAACTTTGTGGATAAGTATCCTCAAAGAAAGAAAGAATAATATAGTTATGAAGTAGAAATAAGTCCAAGATGATCATTTAATAAATAAAGAGATATTGAAAAATCATATTTTGTAGGGAAAGATAAAAATTATTCAAATACAAAAAAAATGAATTATCTTATCTGGAGATGAAGAAGAATACAGAAGTGATGTTGAATTTGAAAAATATATTAGTATGGTATTTATAATAATATTTATTGAAATAGGTAATGATTAATAATTCATAATAACTAGTTATGAAGAATAATAAACTCAACATGAATTGATTTTGAAAGAATAGTTAAAAGTATTTCTGATTCATATTATAAGTCTTGAGAAGTAATACAAGAAGTTTGTTGATAAATGTTTCTTAAAAGCATCAATAATTTCATTCTGAAGAGATGTACAATATGGTGAAATAAAATGGTGAATTCAAGAAATATCTTTATTAATAAAATAATCGTATTGAGTATATGGAAGTGAAGTGGAAGGAAAAGGAAGAATAGTTGAAACTTGATCAAATAAATTGTAAAGATGAACAGAGAAATATAAGTTTCAAAAATTCATTTTATGAAGTTTGTGAATGTTCTAAATAGTAGAAACCTAAAAAGGATTAAAAAAATATAACATCAAATTATAAGAATAAATCTTCATGTTTTTCTGAAAATAAGAGTGAGGGTAACATTATATATTTGACCACAACCAATAATGTTAGTAATTCAGATGTCTCTAAAAACCATTGATCTGAAAATAGTTAATGGAGAATAATATATAATACTTATAATTTTGATAAGGATGAAAAAAGAAAGAATATTCTAATTGAGAATAGAATGATTGGTGATTCAGATAAGAAAGATAGGATGGATTCAGAGAAATAAATTTACAATTACGTTTAGTATGGATGTTTCAGAGGTAAATACACATTCTATGGCTACTGATAGTATCATGGTGAATTCATAAAATTGGTAAATATGTGATGGTTTAATCCACAAAATTACTATTATTCTACAGGTTAAGGAAGGAAATTTTTAGGGGGACTTAATTTCATCAAATAAAGAATTCAGAGAAGTTTGTTTTGATGAAACCATGGATGGTTTGTGTAAAAGTTGAAAATAACATCCAACCATTGGAAACTATTTCTAAAATATGTGAACAAAATGTAATCCTTAGAAAAAAATTTCTAGTTTTCTAAATAGAAAAATAAAAATTAAATAAAAAATAATAAAATCCAAAAGTGAAGAAAGAAAATAAAGAATAAAAATCATTTTTTGTTGAAACAACTCTGAAAGCTAAGAAATGAGAATGGACTTAGATTATTAATAGTCAATTATCTTCTCATATTACATGATATTTTATGTTTTTCAAATAATGTTAATGATTTTAAGGAAGGAATAGTGACATTTGGAAATAATGAATTCCTGGGAATCAGAGTTATTTAATAAGAAATCCTTAGAAAAGAAAATATGAAATCCAAAAAATCTTTATATGTTGATGTTATGAAACAATATTTCATAAGTGTTTCACAATTTTTTGATGAAGGAAAAAAAATTCTTCATAAAAGGTATATTTTTTGTGAAAAGTGAGGAATATGGAAAGATTGTTACAAGAGGCCAACATACAAAAAGAAACTTGTTTCATATTGGTTAAATACAAAAATTTTATTACTTGACTATGCTAGAATAGAATACATTATAGCATAAAAGGATATGACCCATATGTGAAATAATCATTATAATTTTGTAAAATTGTGATATTTTCCGCTACATTCATAATTTTCTAATAAGAATTGATTGGTGTTTCACTATTTTTTGGAACGGAATGATTAATATCTCAGGGAATAAGAATTTTTATATTTGTTCAAAAAAACCCTAGAGCTTATTCATTCTGATATCTTGGGGCCAATGAGAAAATAATCAACAATTGGTGATAAGTACATCATCTCATTCGTTGATGATTTTACTCTCATTACTTGTGTTGTGTTTATAAAACATAAAATGAATTAATTAAGAAAATTTAAAAGTTTCATAAGGAAAATTGAAAAGCAATGTGAATATTCAGTGAAGAATCTGAGAACCAAATATGGAGGTTAATACAGAAGTAAAGAGTATAAATTTTATCTAGAGAATCACATAATTCAAATTGGGTATAGTCCCCCATACACTCGACAACAAAATTTGGGTTTTGAAAGAATGAAGATAATCATGGTGGAAATGGGATGAAGTATATTACTTGAATTAGGTCTTTATCATTACAGTTATAAGTATGCCATGAGAATGGAAATTTATATTAAAACCCATTAGTTTTAAATGCCTAATTCATATATGAATCAATATGATTTATTTTATAGTTAAATTCCATGTTTTAAATACATAATAGCTTTGGAGAGTCCATGTATTTTAAAGAAGAAAGGTGTTAACTATAGAATGTTGGAGTAGAAATGGGATGATGGAATAATTCATGGATAAACTCCAGAAATAAGAGGATGCAGATGTTTTAACATGGAAATAAGAAGAATAGTTTACTTTTTGATGTTAAAGTAATTAAAAAGGATGAAGAAGTTAAAAATATACAAGTAGATAAATAATTTGAGTAGGAATGTTTTGATAAAAATTCTGATAAGGATACTGGAAATTGTAATCCCGCTCAAATAGCATATTCAGACACAATGATTTCTAGTGATGAGAATCATACTAAAATATCTCATCCTGGTCTGAGTAAACAAGTAAATACTCAAAATATAATTGGGTATAAATTTCATAAGGTTAAAATAATAAGAAAAAAATTCTATTACACGTACTTATTTGTATTCACAAATGGAGTTGAATTATGTAAAAGAAACACTGGAGATTCCAAAATGGGTTTAGGCCATGAATAAAGAGTTGGGACAGATTGAAAATAATTATACATAGGAACTCATACTAATGCCAGAAAACAAAAAAAATTATTATAACAAAGATGGTTTTACAAAACAAGATGAATCCAGAAGGTGAAGTGATAATAAATAAAGAAATATTTGTGTGAAAAGGGTATTCACAAATTAAATGTATTGATTTCGATGAAACCTTTTCTCTAGTTGCAATATTAGAAACAATTACAATTTTTCTTGCTATTACTGCACATCGAAGATAAAAAATCATTCAAATGGATGATATAATCGTACTGTTGAATGGTTATCTTGATGAGGATGTTTACATTAAAAATCCATGTTAATTTATAGTTGGTAATGAAGAATGTTATGTGTATAGATTAAAGAAGTCATTGTATGGACTAAAATAAGCTCTGGGAGCATGGTATTCCAAATTGGATACTTGATTACGGTAGATGAGTTTCAAGAAAGGAATATTTGAGAGAAATATTTATATTAGATAAATTCAAGAGTATTTTATCATTGTAATTTTTTATATTGATGAAATTTTCTTTGCTAGGAATGATTAAAAAAGTTGTGATAGATTTTCTAAAGTGATTAATATGGTTTTTAAAATGTCTATGCTGGGTGAAAAGAAATACATTCTTGGGACATAGATTTTATAAAATAACAAACATATCTTTCTTTCCCATGGAAAGTATTCTATGAGACATCTATAGTGGTTCAGTATGGAAAACTCAAAACCTATTTCCACATCGATTTTAGGGGGATAATGTTGAAAAAAAATAGAGAATGAAAGGAATTTGATCAGAAATAATTTTGGAAGAAAATCAGAAGTTTTCTGTATTTGACTTCCTCAAGAACTGACAATGTTTATGGTGTCACTTTATGTGCCATATTTCATCATACTCCTAATGATTCATATTTACATTATGGAAAAAAATTCTCAGATACATCAAAGACAGATCAAATTTCAAAATTAGCTATGACATCTCAGAAAGTATTGAGTTGTTTGGGTATTCATATGTTGATTGGATATGAGATGTTGATGATAGAAGATCCAAAACTGTTAGAGTATTAATTGTGGTAAAGAATTGTGTTAGTTTGAATTCAATGAAAAAGAATTCAGTAACTCTCAGTATAGATGAAGTTGAGTATGTTGTTGCTTCTCAAGATGCTACCCAGCATATGTGGATGAAAACTCAATTATAAAATTAACGTATTAATGTGAATTTACCCTTGCTCTTGGGTTGTGAAAATAAAAGTATAGTCAATCTCACCATGAATCTAATTCAATATTATTGATCAAAACATATTGGTATCAAATATAATTTCATAAAAGATGATGACAAAAAAATGAATTTAAGTTAGATTATGTTTTTACATCAGAACAACATGCTGTCATTTTCACAAAACCTTTACCGAAGTAATCCTTTTCAAAATTGAGGTAGACCATGTGCTTCTAAATAGTTTTCCATTAAGGTTGAGGTATGCATTATTTTCCCCTCTCATATATACTTGTTTTGGATAGAATTGTTTTTCTATCAAGGAATATTTTTTATTATATTTAGTTACCTCATGCAGGCTTATAATTTTTTATAATTAATCCATAACATGAGGATAAAATTATTAGTGTTTTGTGAAACATTGTTGAAAACAAAATCCAATGGTGATGATTTTCAGGACCAAGCTGATGATTAAAGTTATTGTTTTCAGAGGTTGTCATTTTTGGTCAAGAATGTTTATGAAAGAAGAAACTATGTTTAAGAATAAAGGAAAATAACCTCACCAGGTATTTGAATCAGACTGACCATCATATTCAAGGAATCCGATTAAACATTCTTGAAAGGGTATATTTTATTTAGGAGAAGCTGGCTGGAAGGAAAGTCTTATCAGATTCACTCTGAATCAAGTATGAATGGATTAATTTAAATGAGGAGAATCATATTCCTCAAGAATATGATTTAAATGTAGTGATTCTTTCTTGATTAAGGAGTTGTAATAAATCATAAGTATTTGAAAAACTTTTTATGCAATATTGACGAAATAAAGGAGTAGTGAAAGACATATTGTCAACCATATTCAGATTGATTATATATAAATGGGAAGAGAGAAGATCATGGGGATTGAATTTATCCTGATCGTAATCATTCTGATCATAACCATTTTTATCATATTTAAGAAAATGTAATTTTGGAATATCGTATTCTTTCTGAGAACTAATGAATTATATTTTTGGAAGAGAAATAAAATGATTGAAATATAGGAATGTTTTAATACTTTTTATTAAAAGTTATATTATCTTTAATCCAGTCCTCAATGTATACTAAGTCAGGAATGAAGTCATTATTCAAGGACAACTATGTAATTGAAGGATATTTTTGAAGTTGAATATGCTAGAACCTATCCATCAAATTCATTATTTCATCGTATTCACTAGAGGTAGAAATAGTTTGTTTGGGAGAAGTCACTGGTATCATATTCATAAGTGAAATATGAACTATAATTTGTTTTCAAATGTTTTTTTTCAGTTTGGTAATTTTACATCATATCATAATTGATTCCAATTCATATTTATATAGATAAAAAAAATTAGTTGTGACTGAATCAATTCATTCATGTGGATCTATAGAATAGCTTAAATAAATAACTAAACTTGTTGTCGAAGGGGGAGCATGAATTTCAAATATGGTGTTTGTTTAAAATTTTTAGTATAGAGAACCATAATGAAAAAACACATCATAATAGAGATGTGGGAAGATGATAAAATTTTTATATTTCATAAATATATATAATTTGTTTTACACATCATAATTAAAGTCATATTGAAAACAACTAAATGGGAAATTGGATTTTAATGGTTTCTAGAATGATATTATGATAAAGAGTTGAAGTCATGGAGAATATTTGGGAAGAATCGAGAAGCATCGACGAATTCATAAATTCACCCTAAATTCATGTAATCAGGAAAATTCAAGGAATTTGGTTGAGAAAGAAACCATTTTAGAATCCCTCCCAAACCAATATTATGTTACCTATAAAAGATAATAAGTGCATTGTACTTTTTAGAAGCTGATGACAAGTGTACTGTAACGAGAGAAGAGAGAAAAGTGTCGATGTTTAAGGGATAGAAAGAAGTTTCTATATTGATATTTTTTAATATATTTCTATGGAGAGAATTGAAAGTAGAAGATATAAGATCAAAATATGTTCTGTTGATTATTGTATTCAAGGAATTATCATATTCATCTATTTATCATATTCTTTTTATCATCATATTCGGTTTTCCATCGTATCAAGATCGATAATTGAATTAGGATTTCAGAATTGAGATTTCTAGAAAGAGGAGGAAGGAGTTATATATTGACTCAATAATATTCTGGAAGAGATATATCTTCATATTGGGTAGTCGTATTATAATATTCAAATGGAGAGAATCATATAGGTTGAATCGGACTAGTAATCGGACTGGAGTTTTATATCAAAGTCCTTGAGGATCTTACTAGCACATGGGCAAGAAATTAAAGAATTTTTTTAAGAATATATTTGATTGAAGTTGATAAAGGATTATAGGTAACATTTTTTGTTACAATATCATTTTATTTCATCATTTGTTCTATATAGAGAAGACACACTATTTGATTTTTTCAAAGTGCTACATGACAGAAAAGGAATATCATACTCATCGTATCCCACTCAATAAGGATTGTTTCCAATTTTATTGTGTGGTATTGGATTATTTCCAAACCATACCAAGGATGTAGCTATTCTTATTGAATAATGAACCTTATAAATACTTTTTTCCTGATGGATGTGTGTTTGAATTATTTTTAGTAGGTAATGAAATCATTAAAATGTGTATATTTTTTAAGGAAACAGGGGTACAATTATACTGACTGGGCACTTTCATAGAGATGATGGTGATTTCGAGTGACTGTCTAGAATGTGTTATGATATCAAACCAGGGTGTGTTGAGGTTGAATATTAGTTTTAACACTATTTTGGATTCTAATTATATTGAATATGCTATACACAAGATCATGATATTCGAATCTGCCACACATGATTTATAATGGATGGATGAGGTCGACCGATTTAGTGATCGATTGGTTGGAATTCAATCATGTTAATAGTTCCAAAAAAACCCCATAATGCATTGAAATCCCATTAAGGATTTACTCCAATTTATAATCCATTCAGGGGTTCTTCTTCCATTGAGCCATCATTAGGGTTCATTGCCCGTATAACCTACATACACTGAAACCTGGGATTTGGCCTTATGGGATCTTGTTCTACATTATACAAGACATCATTCGCACACACTAAAATGCACTATACATGGTCCCTCCCACTCCATGTGGGCACTATTACTCTTACTATCCTCTAGCAATCCCATGATGGATCCCATTAGGCAGGGTCGACCTTGGTCCCACTTGTTCCAATGGCTGATCCTTGGCATGTCTTGCAAGTGGATTGGTCATAATATTTTTCTAAGGGTTGGAATTTCCATCAATGTATATGGTCTAATAAATCCCCTTACAAAAATATCAAAATCAAAAGACAATTATTCAGTAATTTAACATTCAGGTTCCTTTGTCAATTCATATTAGTATTTATACATTTCCATCAATCTTCTAAAATCCCTCATGGAAAAGTGTATATCACACAATTATGGTTTTCAACATCTGAGAATGTCCAGTGTGTGACAAAATTAAAGTAGGGTAAAAAAAGACATTAAGGTAAAAGGAATAGACCACCTACCATATGACTTTAGTAGAACATGTTTCCAATCCTAGACTCTAATGTAGTCCAGATCATAAGAAAATAGAAGATTATATGAATACCCTAAAAATAAAGAACATTAACATGCACCAAAATAGTCTCATTGATAGAAATGAAAACAATGAAATGATCCCAATGAACCAATAAATTGTTGGTCTCTATCGAATAAGACAATTGAATCTTGAATCAGACATCATATAGAAGAACGAGATCAATAACTATGATAATATTTGAAGGGAGATTCAATGAGAGGGAGTGTCATGACCTATCCCAGTGGGGCCTATGCCGTGACTCCCCAAACCCACCTCCAATAGGCCAGGGGCTGGTGACTACCACCGAGTAGGCATATTACTCACATGGGAGGCATTGACTAAGTACATGTACACACACACACATCTCCAAGCCCACAATGCTGAAATGTAAAAAAACACTAGGGAACAAAAATGCATGCATACAAATAAACCCAACCAACAAAGTATGACATAAAGTAATGTACTGAATGTAAAGTGGGCTTGAATACAAGACCACAAAAACCAAGAGTTTGAAAACTAAAAATTCAAACCTATATACAAAAAGAGGTACCGAGACAGTTGATCATAGCAGTAGGAACACCTAGGCCTGTAGGGAACTCAGAAAGCTCGGTCCTATCTGGGTCTACCGTGGACTCTTTCAACAGAATTCTCAACTACACAAGGCATGACACGTGTGGGAAAAGCCCGTGTAGGTGTGACTATAACAATACTCAGTATAAGACCCTGAAAACTACAAAGAAATTCATAAAGGAAAGGCATTGTTAGCTCTACACAGTATATGTCTACTGAAAATATAATAAGAGAACACATTCCTTATATACTCAAATCCCAAACCTGTAGTATAGGGACAAGTCACGAAACAATATACCCCCACTAGGGATTTAGTTCGAAGGATACATGAAGCGCTCACTCAGGATAACTCACTCGATGTGTCTGATAGCTCTGACGACATCCATCTGAGATGTACTGTATTTCAAGAATAGTAACGAGAGATAGATGCACTCATTCAAGGAGAACACACTCCAGAGTGGGGAAAAGATCACTATACATAGATGAGGATCACTTCCAGGGCGTTGGAGGATACTTAGGATCATCATGATTCACCTACTATATATAATATCGGTGCCCTATGGATGTAGTGACGTAGATACCTACCTCCACCTAAGGTCAGGAATGGATAGAGGTTCTCGCTCTGGGCCTCTCGGAGGGATACCCGACTCTATATCAAAAAGTCCTACTGAAGGGATCATACTCATGTAGAAGGAAACAATACCTGACCTTTAGGGGAATGACGAATATGGTAAATAACCCAAACAAATCATTTCCATGATACGTGGGACAATAAGGTTAAGCCATGTACTGAAAACTACACGACCTCTAGAAGTGTCACACGCCATGTCTTCTGATCCCCGGTACTTTCCATGTCCAATGGCCCGTGTCTCAAGGATGGTTGTGTAGAAAATTAAGTACACAACATGTAGTACATAACACATGCCACGTTTGAGTAGCTGGGGTCAACTTTGTGTATGCAGTCGTGCGCCCGTACATGGATTTATCCCATATGCACCATCCCGTATAACCGGTACACGGGGTAACACGTGTAGTCAGCATGGTCTGGTCGTGTGGTGGAGTACATAGTCGTGTACTCCATCCTAAGTCCGTTTATCACCCAAGATAAATTCCGATATTCAGGGAAGGTCCAACATCCCGTGTGACTGGGGACACATGTCGTGTGATACCTATCTAACCTCCAAGACCCTAGCTGCAGCCGCTAATACCACACGACGTCTTCATCGGAGGTACACACTGTGTGTTCTAGAAACATCCATAAATGTGAACCTATTCCACCGCAAATCGGTGTTTCTATGATCATCGATATGAACATCTAATCTCAATGAATCTCTATAGTTTAGGTCACCCCCACTTCACGAAGTCGAGTCCGTCAGTTTCGGGCCTCCGATTGGCCCCAAAAACGTGTTTTGATAAACCGTGCAATGAAAATTCGAAGAACAATGATTCCCAAACCATGTCGATTTTTCTAACTCCATCACCTTCACACCTCTTCTAGGTTACCACGATATAAAATCATCAATTTGGGATCATTGCGTCACAAAACAGATGCGCAACGATCCGTTGTTCGTCAGCCCATGAAGAATGCGAAGAAAAGTGGAAGAAAAAATACAACACACCAAAAAATGAGGAACGAACATCTACTTTCATTCATCATGATGTTTATTAACTCATGTTAGAAGGTTTAAACATGTTGAATCAAAA
The DNA here is from genome assembly GCA_963277665.1 of Viscum album. Classification (NCBI taxonomy): domain Eukaryota; kingdom Viridiplantae; phylum Streptophyta; class Magnoliopsida; order Santalales; family Viscaceae; genus Viscum; species Viscum album. Next base: position 1,806,399,713 of record OY728126.1, on the reverse strand, counting down.
TTATAATCTCAAAATTATAACCATTAAAATTCCGGAATCAAACCCCGAAAGAAACAGAAAAAAACTCCCTTTGGCATGAACGCACAATCTGCAGATCAACATGTTTGTGGTTGATCTGCGTTCAACATTTTAATCCAAAAATGGGGAAATAGGAATCAATATATCAACCCCTAACTCAATCCTATTGAAGGATCACCGCTAGGTAACGTTTGTGGTTGAGGTTCATCGGATCTGAGATGTGTTATCGTTTGTGTCGCCATCATCCGCCAATGGGTTCTCCTCCAACTATCCTAGAGCATTTCTCTCAATTTGAAGGGTTATGAGGATAACCCTGCAAACATGACATAAGAAGGTATTTAAAAGGAAGGAAATAGTTCACTGCACAAAAAGGAAACATTTAAATAAAATAAATTTTTATTTTAGTTTATTTTTATAAACATCCAAAAACTAATTCTCACAGTTGACCCACACCGATTAATGTAAGGCCTCGCCTAAGGTAAAGTCACTGATCTTCATGAAATTGTTCCCTCATATACCTATTATGGACACCCCTTTAAATGATATTCCACTTTTACAGGAAAACCACCCACGCGCATTGTTTAAATTTTTTAATTTATTTCAAACATTTATTCCGGGAACTCCGGGCCTCAGAATCGCATTCAATCGAAAGGTCTGCTCTCGAAATAATTCCATATAATATTTAAAAATAATACATGGAATATCTGAGACACTACTATCTCCCCACCAGGGGGCTTCACATCCCCGAAAATACAAAAAAATGCTACTCGAAAAAATGAAGGTACTGGGCAGGGATTTGAGTCTCCCACTCCCACATGATCTCCTAAAGATTCTCATGCAGACACGGAATCCACACCATAGTTATTTATCACCCAAGAAGGATACTCTTCAAATGTTCCTCGATCTCAACTGAGTACTTGGAAAAGGTCACTCCATCCTTGATGTCCAGCTCGCCTCAGTCGATGACATGTGATGGGTCATGTACATACCTCCTCAGCTGCGACACATGGAAGACGTCATGTACTTGATGCAACTGTGGGGGTAGAGCTTGGATGTACACCACCTCACTAGCTCTGCACAATATCTGGAAAGGCCCAATGAACCTTGGAGATAGTTTCCTGCCCCGACCAAATCTCTTTAACCCCTGTGGAGGTGAGACCCAAAGAATGATGTGGTCACCCTCCTCGAAATCTAGAGTTCTCTATCGCCTATCATCATAAGACTTATTCTGACTCTATGCGGTCTTCATCTACACCCAGATGACCGGTACCTTCTCTGTGCTAGCTCACACCAACTCTGGACCCATTAGTGCTGACTCTTCGGGGTCGGTCCTGCAAAGCTATGACTGGAAGGGTCTCCCATATAAGGCCTCGAAAGGTGGCATACCAATGGTGGAGTGGTAGCTGTTGTTGTACGAAAACTCAACCAGTGGTAGGTAGTCCTCCCAAATGCAACCAAAGTACACGTTACAGGCCTATAATATATTCTCCAGAACCTGAATGATCCTCACCATCTGACCATCAGTCTGGGGTTGGAATGACGTGATCAAGCGTAGTTGAGTCCCAAAAGCCTCCTACAATCCTTTCCACAACCGGGATGTGAGTTGAACGTCTTGATCCAAGACCATTGATGAAGGGATTCCATGAAGCCGAAATATCTCATGCACGTAGAGGCATCACATGCTCTATACAGAACTCTGCTCCCTAATATCTAGGAAGTGGGCCGAATTGGTGAGTTGGTCAACGATCACCCAGATGGAATCAAGACCAATGAATGTCTACGGTAAGCCCATCACAAAGTGCATTGATATTCCATCCCACTACAACTATAGAACATCTAGGGGATGAGCTAATCCCGCAAGAACATGGTGCTCATCCTTCACCTGCTGTCATGTATGGCATCAATAAATGATCTATGCTACTGCCATCTTCATGCATGACCACCAGAACTATCGTCAGATATCCTGGTATATCATCACCACTCTAGGATGTAACACTAATGGGGATGTATGAAACTCCATCAGGACCCCTTCTCACAAATCCACTGGTATAATAGTGGGTCCCCTGAAAAGAATATTGTGCTCCCCACCATTAGAATATTAATCATGAGCTTGTCCTATGGATAACTGGGCAAGTAAAACCTCACAGTAGACATCCCCAAGTTGTTCCTCCCTTACTCATTGTATGAGTGGAGGGGTGAAAACCATTTACTAAAGGTAAGATTCATCCTAGTTGTCCATGATGGATAGCTGCAATGTGGCTAACTGCTCTACCACCTCACTCAACAACTACTAGCTTGAAATTCTACTAAGAGCATCCACCACATTGTTCCACTTCCTATATGTATTGAAGATATCAAAATCATAATCCTGGAGGAACTCTACGCAATGCATCTGCATTAGATTTAGATCCTTTTACAAGAAAATGTACTTAAGGCTCTTGTGGTCTGAGAAGATGATGAACCACTCTCCCATAATGTAGTGTTTCCACATATTCAATGTGAATACTACCACTGCCGACTCGAGATCATGGTTCACATAGTTCTAATAATGTGTCCTAATTTGGAAAAAACAATAACCAATCACTTCTCTTCTATGCATCAGGACACAACCAAGCTCTATCCCCGATGCGTCGTAGAAAACAACGTACTCGACACCCTCCTCTGGTAATCTCATGATCGAGGTGCTCATCAAACTCTGCCTCAACTACTCGAAAGCCTGCTAGCACATGTCCGTATCTATGAAGGGTTTTCCATTCTAGGTCATGGTTGTCATCAATGTTGATATTCATGAGAAATCTGGAAGGAATTTTCGGTAATATCCTACCAACCCAAGGAAGCTCTGCACCTCCATCACGCTGTGAGGTGGCTCCCATGAAAACACTGCCTCCACCTTGGATGGGTCCACCGCTACACCATATTCTGAGATGACATGTCCCAGAAAGTGGACCTCTTGAATCCATAACTGGCAGTTCGATAGCATCCCATAAAGATGGTGCTCTTAGTGTACGTTTAGAACCATCCACAGGTGTCTCGTGTGCTCCTCCTTTGACATTGAGTACACAAGGAAGTCATCAATGAAGACTACTACGAATTGGTCTATGTATGAATAGAAGAACTGGTTCATCAGTCCCATGAATAGTGTGGGGTTGTTTGTCACACCGAAAGACATCATTATGTTCTAATAGTGGTCAAAGAGGTATCTGAAAGTCATCTTTAGTATATCCTCAACCCAAAATTGTAATTGGTGATAACCTGATTGAAGGTCAACCTTCGAGAACCAGATTTCCTCTCTTAACTGATAGAAGAGGTCATCAATTCTTAGTAGTGGATAATTTTTCTTCACCATTTCCTGATTCAGGCACAGGTAATCCATGCACAACCTCAAACTCTCGTCTGCCTTCATGAAAAACCAAACTAGGGACACCCTGGGTAAAAATTTGGGTCTTATTAAACCCTTACTTATAAAATCCTCCAACTACACCCTCATCTCACGAAGCTATGTGGAAGCCATCCGATATGCTTATGAGGAAATCGGTGCCTTCCCAGGGTGTGAGTCGATGAATAAGTCGATTTCCCGGTGGGGAGTTAGTCTTGGAATATTTGCAGGAAAGACGTCCCTATACTCCGCCCCTACTGTTGGGAACTTGGAGCTTGTAACATCTACTACTCTGAGGGAAAGTATGGCCAATTCATAGGTGATTGGCTACACCCTCCAATGCATGAGCCCATTCTGTGCTACCTGGGTCTCCTTTTCTCAAACAAAAGAAAACCTCGTCCCATATCTGCGGACACACCAAACTCTTTTCCTAATGTATTCAATCTAGGCATGGACTGAATATAACCAAGCCATACTGAGAATGGAGTGGTAAGGCCTCGACGCTACTACCAAGAGGTTCCAACCGAATCTCTCACATCCAAGGGTAAGATCACACTGTCTGTAATGGTGCGTGATCATCGAGTATCCCATTGTATGTGCCTCTAAGCGTAAAGATCAAGTCAAAAGCTCTACCAGAATCTCAAGGTTTCTCACAAGACATGTGGCGATGAATGAATCACTGGAACATGTGTCTATAAGTATGGAAGATAAGGTAGAGAACACACAGATCGTACCTTGGATCATATCTGGAGTCCCTAGGTCATAGGCCTCAACTACTTCTAGCTATCCCCACCCCTATCCCCTAGATCCTTGAGCCTGGTGTGGACATCCTAGGGGTGGTGGAGGAAGTAGATAGAAGCATATGCCCCCTCCTACATCTATCCCTGCTCCTTTTCCACATCTGCCTCCTGGTGGGTCTGTCTGCTCCACTCTCTTCCTTTACCTCGGTGGTCCATCAACCGCCTCCCTGTCAGTAGCTCAATGGTTTGGACAATCTCTAGAGAGATGTCCCCTACCATCGCACGAGTAGCACCGCTTCTCCATAGGCTGACTAGATCTATCCTGAGAGCCCTAGACTATCGATCCCCTGTCCGGGGTCCTCCTATGATGTCTCTCATGTCATGATTCCTATTCCTAACATTGGCTCCCTATTATCATGGTCTTCGCATCAGTCTTCCTAACGCGGACTGTCGTCGACTGTCTTTGCTCCGCTATGAAGCTCTCGATCACCACGGCTCACTCGAGCACTCCAGCATAAGTCAAAATGCACAGAGGCATGAAACTAGCTCGGATGTCCTGTCGTAGACCTCGCTCGATGATCTGAACTTTGAAGTACTGATCCCTGACCATATCCATCGAGTACCTAGAATGGATGGTGAACCTCGATTAATAGTCAGCTACCATCAAACTACCCTGCTGTAGCTGAAGAAGCTCCTAGATGTGCACTTCTCTCAGTGTAACCGGAGAGAGCTCCTCCCTAAATTGTCACTCAAACATCATCCATGATAGAGTCTCCTTGTCGTGAGTCTTTGTTGATAGACTCCACCATCGCCCCACCGTACCTAGAAGAAGGATCTCTCCTTGGATCACTATCTAGTCTGTTGGTTTCTACATTAGACGGAAAACTATGGTCACCGCCTCAAGCCATTCCTCAACCGCCTGAGGGTTGGGCTCACCTCGGAACCTATGGGGTCTCTATCTCAAGATTTCATAGGGAATGCTCAGCATACACTCCTCGTCTGTCAGTACTGCAGGTACCATGGGCAGATCCACTAGTGGTGGTACCGAAGGTGCACCACCTGGTGGCAATTCCTGGGGAACTAGTCCATGTATCGAAGCCCCATCACTGAGGAAGTCATCATCGTGATCGTGCTGCTGAATCCTTGTGGGTATGCATCATGGAGGCTTCCTGTAAGAAAACAAGATTTACCATTGTTAATGTGTATATCTGGATAGATGACCTAAAAGACATGGAGAACACAACCCATTCATATATGATGCATGTACCATTATTTTATTTCCCCATCATAAGTGTTTTCATGTACTGAGTCGAAAAGCAGGTAATTAGAGTCCTAGTGTATGGATACGTCGGTCACCCGCACCAACACTAGAGACTCTGTCCTAAAAGTCGTGATCGAAACACTTAACACTGTTTCCCCAAACAAACATCATAGAATCTTTTTCCTAAGGTAGAATTGACCACCTCTGATACCAATCTTTCATTACCCTTCCCAGTGGGGCCCATCACATGACTCCACAAGCCCACCTCTAATAGGCTTGGGGCTGGTGACTTGCACCGAGTAGGCATATTAAAAACATAGGAGGCATTGCATATGTACCTGTACACACACACACATCTCCAAGTCCATAATGCTGATATGTAAAAAAATCACTAGAGAAAAAAAATGCTTGCATACAATTAGACCCAACCAACAGAGTACGACTAAACGTAATGTGATGGAAGTAAACCTGGATAGAATAAAAGACCACTAAAAACAAGAGTCTAAAAACTACAAAGTACAACCTGTAAACAAAATGAGGTATGAGTACTGCTGCTCGTAGAAGTTGGAACACTTATACCTCTAGGTAACTCAAAAATCTTGGTCATGTTCTAGTCTGCCCTAGACTCTGTCAAAAGGCTGCTCGTCTTCACAAGACATGAAATGTGCGAGAAACGCTCGTGTAGTGGTGAGTGTAACAAAACTTAGTAGAGGACCCCAAAAACCACAAATCAATACACCAAGAAAAGGCACTGTTAGATCTACATATTATATGTTTATTGAACCTATAATCGGAGAACACAATCCAAATATACTCAAATCACAAACCCATAGTCTAGGGACAAGTCACACAATAACATAACCCCAATAGATATTCTGTTTGAAGGTTCCATGAAGCACTCAGATGGGATAACTCACTCCACGAGTTTGATAGCTCTGACGATGTCTGTCTGATAAGTTCTGTCTATCGATAAAATTCATGAGGGATAGATGCACTCATTCCAGGAGAACACACTCTTGAGTGGGGAAAAGACCATGATACACAGAAGAGGATCACTTACAGGGCCTTGGAGGATACTGAAACTCATCGAGATTCACCTGATAGGTAGAGAATTGTTGACTTGTGGAAGTATTCATGTCGATACCTAACTCCACCAAGGGTTAAGAGTGGATAAATTATCTAACTCTAGGCCTCTCGGAGGGATACCTGACTCCATCTCAGAAAGTCCTGTTGAAGGGATCATACTCTTATAGAAGGAAACGATACTTGGCCATTAAGGGAATGTGGAAAAGGGAAAATAACCCAAATGAAACATGCACAAGATATGGTGGACAATAAGGTCAAGCCATGTATTGAGAAGTACACGGTGTGTAGAAGTGTCACACACCGTGTCTTCTAACCCCGGGTACTACTCGTGCACAACGGCCCGTGTCTCAAGGCAGTTTCTGTAGAAATGTCAATACATGGAATGTAGTACATAACAAATGATATGTCCAAGTAGCTGGGGTCAGCTCTGTGTATGTTGTTGTGTGCCCGTACATGGATTTATCTCGTGTGCACCATCCTGTGTAACCAGTACATGGGGTAACCCATGTAGCCGGCCTGGTCTGGATGTGTGGTAGAGTACATGGCTGTGTACTCCATCCTGTGTTCATGTATCGCCCGAGATAAACACTGAGCTTCGAGGATTGCCCAACACGCCGTGTGACTGGGTTCAAATTCCATGTGACACCTGTCTGACCCCCAAAACCCTAATCGCCGCCGCCAATACGACACACTGTGTTCTTGGGAGGTACACGTTGTGTGTTCTGGAAAATTCCAGAAACACGAACCTATTTTCCATGACTTGGTGTTTCTCTGATCATTGAATCATCTATTTGATCTCAAAAAACTGTAGTGTTTAGGTTTCCCACACGTCACAATGTTCATTCCGTCAATTTTGGGCCTCCGATCGGCCCTAAAAACAGGTTTTGATCATCCTTGCGAATAACTGTCAAAGAATGATAATTCTCGTACAATTTCAAATCATCTGCCGCCATCGCCATCACACCTCTGCTAGGCCATTGTGAAGTCAGGTCTCTAATTTGGGATTTTTGTTTCAGAAAATGGATGTGAAAAAATCCGTTGTTAATCTTCCCATGATGAATGTGAAGAAATGGGAATGAAAAAAAAATCCAACACACCAAAAACTGAGGAAAGAGCCTCCACCATCGTTCATCAAAGCATTGATCTGATCCCTTTAGAAGGATTAAACACAATGTATCAAAATGATTATCCAACAATTATCACTATTAAAATCATTGATTCAAACCACGAAATAAACGGAAAAATAACACCATGCCGCCTGAATGCAAGATCTGTGGGTCAACATGTTCTTGGTTGATCCACGTTCATCTTTTAAATACAAAAACAGGAAAAGAGGAATCAAAATAACATCCCCTACCTCGATCTGGTTGAAGGATGACTGCTACATCACGTTCATTGGTGAGATTCATCTGATCCAAGATGCGTTGTCATTCGTGTCGCCATCGTCCAACAACAGGTTCTCCTCCAATGCTCCAAGAGAATCTCTCTCAATTCGCAGGGTTATGAGGCCAACACTGCGAACATTCCATAAGTAGGTATTTAAAAGGGAGGAATTAGTTCGTTTCATAAAAAGTAATCTTTTAAATAACATAAATTATTATTTTATTTTACTATCATTAAACCTCCAAAAACTAACTCTTGCAGTAGACCCGCGCCGATCGATGTTAGGCCTCACCTAAGGTAAAGTTGCTACTTTGAATGCAATGGTGCCCTCAGATTTCTATTCCAGGCACCCGTTTAAAACATATTCCACTTTTATAGGAAAACCACTCATGTGTGTTGTTTAAATTTTTTAATTTATTTCAAACATTTATTTTGGGCACTCCAGGCCTCGGAATCGAATGCTGTCAAAAGTTCTCGTCACGAAATAATTACATATAATATTTAAAAATAATACACAGAATATCTGAGACATTATTGGGAGATGGTCTAGCTGATAGGGGAAATAATAAAATGGGTTGATGGGTTTAATCACATTAATCCATTAAGGTAAAAGGGTAATTAACCCATCATTAAGTGGACACATGGTTTTGTCACATTGTTGTAGAAATAGTGTGCCAACCGTGTGAGTCTCACTAGATAGTCACCCCTTCTCACATTATCATGGATAATAGGTTGAAAAATCATGTATCAAATGTGTGTTTTCATATTATTAAAATTTTGAACCAAACTCACAAGAATGTATCTTAGGATTCATGGTATTCTCAAACCATGTAACCCTTGGCATTTCACTGGACCACCCCACATGGTTAGAAAAATTTTGCATCCTTTGTGGTATGGTTTCTATTAAACCTGTGTCACGACAATTTTTTCCCAAAAATAGGTGATCCTGGATATGAACAATCCGTAGACACCCTTTTATCATTAATTTAATAATTATGAATTTCTATAAATAGAAAAATAATTGAAACTTGATATTAAAAGATATATAGCTCATAGAAAACCCCAGGATCACAAAATAGATTTCTTTTAGAAGAACTCATCCCTGAGTTTCTATTCTGAGGGTGGTAAAGCATCGTCTAATAATAATTTTAGCCACGACACACATATGTCATCCTCTCACTCGAAAATCTCATACAAAACATGGACATGGTTCCATTGCACCAAACCTAGAGGAACAAGCCTACCTTAGAGAGATTTCATTCCCCATTAAATGATATTCATAGGGTGGACCTCGAAGGACACATCAACTTATAACACAACCACATATAGTTAAAGAGTGTGAGAATATTATTATTGAAAACAATGTTGATGATATACATTAAATATGTCATGTGTGGCTTGATACCAATAAGGTAACTACAACCAATAGGCTACCATCCTGATTCTCTAAAAAATATAAATGGACCTGACATAACAATGTTAAGTCTTACCATTTTTTTGATTCCATCTATTCCCCATTATAGGAACTATATTAAAAGAACTTAATCCCCCACCTCAAATTCTAGAGGTTTTCGAAGGTGATTGGTGAATTATTTTTTTCTATATTGAGTTGTATCCATCTATTTCTTACTCAGATATACCTTTTATGAAGTCTCATGAATGAGATGTTGTCTGAGTAGCACAACCTCCCTTTCCTCTAACTAGAATAGATGTGAACAACACAACCTACTTTACAAGGGCTCAGAGGGTTCCATCTATAATATTTTCTTGATAAATTTTATATTAATTGAACTGATATAGGGGTATATGCCTCTCCCAATAACAAAAAAAATTAAGGCCAAGTGCTCTAATCACATATGCTAAAACATGTACTGTGTGATCAGTCTACCCATCGATCAGAGGGTGTTATGTCATTATCAAATGAGACTATGACCCAAACACCCTCTTTAGACCCTAATAATACTGTGATGTGAAGCTGGTGTTCCTATGAAACACTATGGTATGAGGACCCCCATGAAGATGAATGGTCTCATCGACATGAAATCATTCAAACTCATCTATTGATAAGGTCTCCTTGATAGAAATTAAATGTGGGAACTTTTTTAGCCTACCCATAATGAACCATAAAACATCACTACCTAAGGGTGAACTTGATAACCGAGTCCTAAAATCCATGGATACATCATCCCATTTCAACTCGTGAATAGGAAGCTAGTATTAAAATCTGTATGGGTCACTGGTATTTGTTCTTAACCTACTCATGGGTTTAACATTGTGTAACAGAACAGGAAATATCCCACTTCATAATAGGATACCAATACTTATGTCATACTTCCTGATTCATCTTCATAATATTGTGATGTATAATGCATGTAAAGTCAATAAAATCTGGACAATTCTCTTCCTATACATATAATAAAACCCAAAAATGCCATGAACATTTACCATTTCATCCTCTCCAATGATCCATCCAAGTGGAGGGCCTTCACCTTCAATAATCTCTCTTAGGACTACTCCCTCATAAACTGACAATTGTCTCTTCTCTACCCTATCTATAAGTGTGGAGTTCATATATAAGTATGATATAAAGGAATTCTTATAACTATTGTACACCTCTAAGTGCATCTCAGAGAATAACAAAATAAGTTTCTATTCACATATACCCTCCCATACTACTTGGGTATGAGTCTTTTGATTTAGGGAATAAGATACTACATTGAAATTACCATGAATATAGGCCTTCTTAAAATCAAAAAAATGGATATATTTAACCAATATTCTCAATATATGGTTTGATTCATTCTGAATGAAGATGTATTTTTTTATTTATATGTCTTTTTACACCAAAAACATGCTTTACTAGAAAATATAACGTCAAAAAATGCAAGGCAAGAACTGTGACTACCAAATTTAGACCATGAATCAAGTAATTCCTTTTAGAGGAATAGTCTTGTGACACATGTATTCCATGAATTGGTCCCCCTTCATCAGGGTATCTCCCTGCCCAATTCCAAATGCAACACAGTAAACCATATGTCTTCTTAATCGTTTTGGAAGAGTCTGGATTGACACTAAACCTAACATTCCACTTATCTCCTGAAAAGCCCTTTCACACACTTCATACCATATACATTTCCCACCATTTCTAGTTAAGACTATAATAGAAATATATAGTCATGAAAATACATTAATAAAGTTCATGTAATATCCAGATAAATCCCATTAACTATGAATGTAAAATACATTATTATATTTCAATTTTGAAACCAAATGAATCTTTTATTTGGGTCCATCAACACTCCTACCTCTAATATGATGTGACCAAGGAAGTGAACTTCATCTATCCAAAACTGAAAATATGTGAGATTGGTAAATAACCTAATCTCTCACAATGTATTAACAATAATTTCTTATTATTTATCATGATAATTTTGATTCAGTTAATACAACAATATTTTTTCCACAAAAACCTCAATGAAATAATCCAAATATATGTGGAAAATGATTCATCAGGGCCATTAAAATGGGAAATCCATCCCGGATACAAAAAATGAATAACTAGAAACTAATAAATTCCTTAAATACTACAGAACATTATAAGACATATGATTCAAGGTCAAACATTTACCTAGTGATAACCCAACCATAAAATAATTTTAGAGAAACCCCGATCTCCTCATAGTTTATCCAAGATGATGTCAATTGGGGAAAAGGTTATTGATTCTTAACGATCAAAATATTCAATTTCCTATAATCCACACACAAATTAAGGGACCCATACACCTTCATTGCAAAAAGGACTAGAAAACCCCATAGTGAATTATCAGGTTATATGAATCAATTTTCTTCCAAATACCCCATTTGACTCTTAAGCTCTTACAACCATGTATTATCCCTATTGTAAGGGGAATGGATATTGGCGCATCTCCTTGCACTAAATCTTTGGAAAAACCTTACTATCCATTATGTTGTTGGCTTGAAAATTCATTATGTAAAACATCTATGAATTTATCAATTTTTAGATGGAAATATTCTTGACGCATTTCCTTATCATCCAGATATAATATAAAAATATAGCATGTCATCCCGCCTAGCCCACATTTCATGAGTCTAGATCCTATTTGCTGTATGTCCCATTCACCCTTGTGAATAAAAACACCTCCCTATGGGGATGTGAATGTCACACATTGGTGGTATTAGTCAATATAAGCATGTTAAGGAACCCACCAGTATATCTCATAATTGATATGAAACTATACCATCTTAAGAAAAAAACATGTCCCGTAGAAAGTGACACCCACCTATTATAATGAGTCACTCCGTGTAGAGGTTCAGACTCTCTGACCAAATCCGCAATGCAGTATTGAGTGTCATTACATCATAGTAAAATTGATCATCAATCCAAATGATCTCCTTAGTGGGAATAATATGAATGAATGAGAATATATTAAAATAGATTATATAAAATTCAAATCTATAAAGATTATACCTATCACTATAGAAGTCATGGTGCTATTATCCTTAGGTACAAGCGGTACTGAATACATTTGGCCCATACTACAGCCCTCAGAAATAACTTTACTAACCTGAGAATTCCCACTATACCATCATGGTGCATCTAATGACTTTATCCTTTTACCAAGACAACCACCTCATTCATAATGATTCATAGTATTCTAGCTCCCATCCTGACATTGATTTGTGATTCCAACTATTGATCCTAGAATCAGTGTAAATCCACTCTCACTGACTTTTGAGGGAATATCCTACAAACCATTGAAAATGGACCATCCTTCAACAGGAACATCACTCAACTAGAATATTATCACATTGATTTCTCGTGTTTCCATACCACCCACACTGATGACTAATAACAGAACTACCAGCACTCATAACCATGATGGTATTCCCCTCACAAAATTTTTGAAATCATCACTTCTATGAACCAAAAACTATGCCACTAAGATGAGAAGTTGAACTAACCTAAACTACGACCCTTAATTTCCTAATATAAAATTCATTAATAGGTGCCTGATTTATAATTTTAGATATTTTGGAAAATTATAAAGTGTTCACCTATGATGAAATGGCATGACTGTGCCCTTCCTCAATGTGTCTTGCCCTAGATGGATCATCATTGATATATATAGGAAACAATTCCTAAATCTCTATAGAGTTAGTAAAATAACCCAGAATGAACATAAAATTCTAATGTATACATAAAAACTCTTTATCTTATTCATCCATAATGGTATTAGAAAAATTATTCATAAAAACTAGATTGGAATTCCCAAAAATCCATATATTAATGACTAACTGCCTAGTTCAAAACATCCACTAATTCTTGGAGGACCCCTAATGAATATACACCACAATATTGACCCTCCTTATTTGAGTAATATCTAGGTTCTTGAATATTGACAAGATAGTATTAAACAACATGTCAGTAACCTTGGAGTATTTGTCCCTTGAAAATGTGGGTGGATGATGCTGGTATCATTTGCGTGTCAAATCATCCATTATCGAGGTAGGCCACATGGCTCCCAAAACAGTATACATAAATCATAGAAACGATATCAAAAATTGGAATTAGTAACCACATCAAAAAAAATAGATGGTATCTAATGTTGGAATACTAAAGGTTCTAATAGTATCCTAGGGCACACCACTTCTGGATCACGGTCATCGCCACCATCATGGTGAACAACTAATGATTGTCATTGTGGCAGGTATCTACACATTCTAAGAACATACCCTAAAAATCTTTTGGTATTATATAAGATAACATATACACAAATAGTATAAATACAAGCCTTATTATATAAGAGTCACACCCCTTATTCTGTTCTTATATCAAGGTATGAGTGGCGTATATATCATAAGAACTGAAAAGATATTGGATATTTCCAACTAACATATTCAATTCCGGGTCATGTTTTAGGATATAATTCATTATTTCTTCTATAAAGACTGTCAATTGAAAGTTATATAGAAATTGTTTCTTTAAGTTGTAATTAGAACCTCCATTTAATGAAAACCTTTTCATTTTATAATTTAAATCCATTTAAATTTATATTTAACTATAGCAGTAATTTAATTTAATGGTAGAATTATATAGATTATTAGTTCCAAATTATAAAATTTTTACACATTATAAAATGAAATATGTCATCCATTTAATCATAACAATAAATTTGTTCCATCCCCCATGATCAATGGTCCATTGATCAATATGTCATAATTGACTATATAATGTTTTTTCATCAATCTTTGTAGTAAAAAACAATTATTTTGATTTTGGCACTTTAAGTAACCAATATTGTTTCTCAATATCATTTATGATACTTTAGTTTAATAACAACTATATCTCATTGGGAACCTATAATATAAGATATGTAATAAATTTATGGATCAAATATGACATGGAATATTTGTGTCATGTGAATTTCCTACATTTCTAAAATGATGCAAGAGACTTATAGAAAACCAATAATCCCATTCATGGATATTACATCTTTTTATATTAATATTCTCTACATTATAAAAATACACTCCTTAGTACCATAATAGTTTAGTGCCTTTTGAAACATGGAACACAATCTTCTAATCTATTGAAATATCTTCAATGTTTTTAAAAAATATTTTCCCATTTAATACTCCCTATTGAAATACCCTACATAAAACACTTCTTCATAAACCAGGGAAATGATACATATGAATGGGTGATCTTATATGTTATGTAAGGGTAAACTCAAGAGATATCAATTAATGATCAAATAAAATCATAATATAAGAATATGTGTATATGATAATGATCGTAAGTTGTTATGTTTACTCCCTACATATCATAGATCATAAACATGAGTCATGGAATAATGATTGGATATTCATAAGAAATAAATCATAAGTACATCCAAGAACAATATCCATTTGATCATAACATTTCCATAAAAAATACTTTTTTTCTATACACATATACAAAGAAAATCTAATTTCATTGATACCCACCAGGACATTTATAACATTCTAGTCTTAGGATAACAACCCATGTACATACTTATGGATTGGAATAACCAATCATGTACCCTCTTTTGGGTTGGGGATAACCACCTATGTACCTGTATTATAGGTGGATTCACAACTTGGGTGGGGTACACCACCATCCCAAATGGGATTCCGTTCCTTTTAGTGGAATTGTTTCACTCCCAAAAAAATTATAGTGGTTGAAGTCACTTACAAAACCTTGTACACTCCTCATTCCAACCTAGTATTACTGGACCTAGTTCACATCTAATTATAGTCCTATCTATATTATGAGATATAAATCATTAACCAATGAATTGGGGGGAGATATAGGTCCCCCATTATATAATGAAAATGATATTTACATGTTCCACAAAATCATAAACATTAATTATATCATAACAAATGAAATTAAATAGTTATTGTAAAATTTTCATCATATCATAACATGTGGAAAATAGATAGGTTTAAAAATAAATTTTTCATATAATATCCAAAGAAAATAGGTGGGTTTAATAATAATTTTATTATTATAAAAATAATGTAAGAGAAATAGGTTTCATAAACATAATTTCATCAAAACATAAACCTTTCCGTGAATGAATATTAATGATATCCTTGGATCATATACCACGTAAGAAAAAGGTAACATCAAATATTATCATCATGTATGGATAATAATTTTGAAATACATTTTTAAAAAAAATTGGTAAATATATTTTCTCCTTTGAAATTTTTTTTTTAAAACATAATACATTTTTAAAAACCTTTTTATTGTAAATAGCATCAAAAAAGTATAAACGATGTTTTGCGAATAATTTAAAATAAATTTTAATGATAATTTTTTTTAATTATTTTTGTTGAAAATGATCTTAAAATACCACTTAAAACATCTCTGAAAACATTTTTAGGAGCATCGATTTTTAAGAATCCATATTTCTAGCCAAAGAGAGAAATAAGATCAAGTTCTCTTAAAAACATTATATTAATTTTATTAGGTAAAAATGATTGAAAAATGGGAAATTAATTAAAGATATTATTAATAAAAATTGGATAAAAATTCTTGATAATTATTGAGAGTTATATCCTGATATTTCAACATTTTATACTTGATCATAAAAATCATGATGAATGACGAGTTTTTAACATAATATGTTTACCACTTTGGTAACATTGAATCTGAATACCCATGATAAAATAACATAAAATGAAACTCAAAATATCATAATAATTAATAAAATCATTGTTTTACATGTCAAATTGGTCGTGTATACACTTCTTTAGTTAATTTTGGTACACAACATATCATACATCTCAAAGAAGGAAAATTAAGAAAAAAATCACTTATCAGTTTTCTAACTTTTTAACTATAAACCCATTCAAAAGAGATTACAAAATTGATATATAAATAACAATAAATTTAATTATATGATTCATAAAATATAGTAATGGAATTATATAAATTACATAAAATAAATATATGGTGAATATGACATGTGTCTCACGTAAGTAAAAAGTTAGATGAAAATACCTTAACATAAGTCTTAACAATCATCACACACATTAAAAACTCATGTATAATAAATATAAGTTTACTATGAATATATTAAATAACCATATTCACATATATAATTCCATATATTGTTGTCTTATGACCATTTATTACCCATTTATTTACAATTCCATGTTAATGTCACGTTTCGGGTAATAAATGTTTTTATTTTAGAAATATGTTTTGATTTGTTATATTTGGGGTGATATTACATTTATCATATTCAAATAATATCTATAATGATAAAAATAATACAAAAATAATATATTTTTAGTATATATGTATTTATAGTAATCCAAAAAAATATTGATAGGAAATGAAATACATAGTTCATGGAGATAGCATGTTGTACATATGCGTCAACGCCATTTTTCTATTTTATTATTGGGTTGAATTATAGAAAAAATAATTGAAATATATTATCATCCTATAATCATATTTATGTCATATATATCAAACATTATTATTAAAACCATCCTTAATACATTCAATGTATAGCGTGAAGGAAGCCCATTGCTTCATGAGGTGGCACTCCATCGTACACATGAACGACATTATCGCATTCCAAAAAAATGGAAATCAAGAAGGTATATTCGATATAAAAATAATTTAAATAGAATAGAATCATAAATTTTATACATATCATATATAAACAGTTAGTCCACAATTATGAACATCCTTGAGAGGTGGTAATGAAAAAAACGATTGACATAGGTTTGCAAGGCGGTAGTCCACCATAAACATGAATGATGAATTTGAGTCATATTTGATGGAAGCAGATATAGTTTTAGGTCATTCCCATAACATAAAAAAAATTAGTACATGTATTATACTAAGTATATAATAAAATAATGATATAATAATAATTAAAGGGTTTGGAAGGATAAATAAAACACAATCCCTCATTGCTGAATTTTACCTCTTATTCTTGTATCCTCCTTTGGTTTGCATTAAAAGATATATTATGATAGATTTATACCCAAAATAAGTCTTCTAGGATGATATGAGGGAAGTTGGTATGTGATTTTGATAGGGTTTTGTTGGCAAAAAGTCTTGGGAGGTGTGAAAAAGGTGGACAGTGAGTTCCCTTTTATAAACGAGGAGGAGTGGCATTCTTGTAAATACCCAAAAGTGTTCACTATTGTGAGGTACCCTTTACCTAATATGTCTCCCAAATATATCAATAATATCGGGAGGGGTTATTTGGTCGATAAAAATATCTAAAAAACAAAATAAATAAATTTTTATTATGTTATTATATAGTCTTTAATTTTACTATATTTTACCTTATTGGTTTTCACAATAGCAACATGGATCCTTTTTTATATATGTAATTAATACTATAAGAATAAAATTAACTGTTTTCACTAAAAATTATTGTATAAAATTAATTTGTACTTATTTTATTATTTAAATTATTCTCATTCCAAATATGGAACCATTTTTCAAAATTTCATTCAAATCCGTGGCATAATTTAATTTAAAATAAATCCCTCAGATGTGGTGAAAAATCATGTTTTAAAGAAAATATAACAAATAATGACAATTTTTTTATATCAAATTATAATATAAAACTGATTATAATGACTAATTTGGATTAATATACTTATAATATAATAATATAAACTTTCAAACCAATTAAAAATATAATTTATCTTTAAAAAAAATTTAAATGAAATTGTTGTTTTCAATTAAAATTTTGAATGTTTCACTATTCATAAAAAATATTAACGTTACAGAAAAAAACCCCAACAATTCACCATAATATAATTTTGAAAATTTTATTTAAAAAATTAATTTTATTTTATCAAATTCTATTTCTATAAGTATCAATAACTGATTTTATTATTGTTCACAAAAAGATATAATTTTTTTTGAAACATATAAAAACATTACCAAAAAATTTGTATTTTATAATCAATATGATTTATTTATATAAATCCATTATTTATAATATTTAAAAATATTTTATTACAATTTATATCACCTTTTTTAACGACTATGTTATAATGGTCTTGTTTATATAAATTTAAAATATATCCCAATTTTATTAAAAGTCAGGGTTACATGTAATGCAAGCTGAGCCAATGTTTCATGTAAAGAAAGGGTAACATAGTGAATCACATAATGAAATAAATAGAAGAATTTTAATTTAATAAATATATAAATAAATTCATAAAAACTCAATTTGTTACATTCTACGCTCCTTAAAATGAATTTCTCCCTCAAAATTCATCACTTTAATACAAAAAATGCATATACTTATACCTTATCAGTTACTAAAGATACCATGTAGATTCTTTAAACTAGTGTTTTTATAAAACAACCTTGACCAGGGGAGTGTTCTTGTTTTTTAGAACTTTCTTAGTATAATCAGAAATCTATACTGGTTGTTCCTCATAAGAATGATCATGATTAAATGGTATAACCTCTGAGTCTAGTATATGTTATGGGTTTTGTATGTACTTTATCAAGGGAGGTACAAAGAACACATCGTCTACTGGATATATAGGATATGTGTAAGAATCAAGATATAGGATATTGACCCTATATGATCATGTATTCTTATGGGACTCATATACCATGGTCTTAGTTCTCCCATATTTCTTCCATAGAAAAATATGTAGAAGGACCTTCTCATAAATATAAAATTCTAAATCATTTCAATGATTGTCAGTAATTAATTTATGTCTACTTTTTGAGGTCCATCTATGTTTATGAATATATCTAACCTTCTCTCCCATATCATCTACTTTGTAATGTTCCAATATCATTCTTTCCAAAACATCATTCAATTACATTGGGGTTTTACACATCCATCCATATGAGGCTTGATAAAGAGTCATAAAAAATCTCAAAAAAATATCTATCATTGTAATAAAACTGAAATGATTATTGTTCTGATAAAAAACCTTTTAAACCCATATTAAATTATTATAGAGTAACCATTAAAAATATTAACACAAATTTACGATGTATTCTTCCTCAAATATCAATATCACTATCTAAAACCAAAGAATTTTATTTTTGTAAATGTCTCATAAAATGTCATTAATCTTGATAAACTTTCATCACATAAAACCTTAAAATGGTTGTAAATGACATTAAACATATGATCAACCATCAACTCATAAACTAAGGATGGTATCCATAACTATAATGTTAATCTCACCAGGAAATATATATGAATCAAAAATTTAATTCATTCATTATTCCTTAAATAAGAACTTATGTCATATAAAAATATTTCCATTGGAAACTTGGGTTCAAAATTGTATCGATAGAATATTAAATGTGATTTTATTATACCATAATTAATTTATATGGAGATTATAATTTTAAATTTCAATAAAGGATGAACAATAATATTTTCATTGTTCTCATTGATACAAAATCAATCATGAAATTCCCATCCTTCAGTGGGGGATTAGTGTGACAAAATTATCGTGATTCGCTTCAACCTTTTTGATTACATAATATTTACATTTTTCTTTTTTCTTCCATCAGTTTCGGAGTTTATCACCATTATTATCCCAAAAAATTTTGAAACATAATTTTATAATAACCTAAATTTTTGAAATTGAAAAACTGGAGTGTAGGAGTTTCATTTTGTTCAGATTTCCTTAAACTCTAATCATTAGATAACTTTTTATCATCACTTCAACAATAAATTTACTAATGAACTTCCCATATATCGATAAAATATTTACCATTACCCTATGGAAATGTCCTTCATTATTATTCACACACTTAGATCATAAAGTAAATATCAGCTTTACATCTCTAAGGCTCTTATATTTTCTATTGAAGTCCATCTTCTTTTTCTTGTAAAATCCATTAGATTGATATGTAACTCCAACATCTATTTCCACCATGATATCATAGAAAAAATACGTAGTTATTGATTTAAATTATGGATGAAACGATTATAATACTTATCTTTAAGCCACTAAAGAATCGATCAACCTTACTTTCATGATGGATGATAATACCATAAGAGTACCTCACAAGTCTTGTAAAATTTCCCTCATAGGTACCAATGAATTCATCATCACTTTTCTTTATTTCAAGAAACTCACTCTAAATTTTATAATGAAGAATATAAAGAATATTGATAATGAAAAATAAGTTATCAAACTCTCCCCAATCCATTGAGTTAATTTATTCCTATTGAATCATATTTTGATAAGACTCCACCATTGATCGAGTTCACATTCCAGATGGTAGATAACCAAATTTACACTTTCACATTCTGAAAACTGGATAATAGAAAATATCCTTTCAGTTGAATATATCTATAGTCTATAATCTAGTGGATTATAAGATCGATTGAAAAAAGGTGTATGTTTCCTCACGAAGGACTCAAAATAATGTTATTCAGTCCTTTGATAATTTGGAAGTCTAACATGATTCATATATTGAGAATGTATTGTGGTAATAGTAATGAGATTATTCATTTCATCTCCCATATAATTTTGATTCTTAGTAGGTCAATAATTCAATTTTCATTCACACTCTATGTTAATATGGTTCTTTTAAGTTCCATAAATTTACTAAAACCCAAAACCATAGATTAAAAAACAATAATCACAATGGGGATCCACATAATAATGAAAATAACATTTATGATGTCTAAATTATGACACACTATTTAATCTATCAAACCTAAAGTTTATTCAATATCATTCATAGTCATCTACTATTTAAATCATTCATGGTGGTTCATAATGAGTTTTTGAATTTTCATAGAATATACTCAGGTGTGTAAAAACATGGTTTATCATAAGCACCATTGTAATTCACTTATTTCTGATCAAGTTAGGATCAATATGATTTTTTGGGGTTATTACACGTAGTTAAACATGGGTCAGAGCCACATTCACTTGTTATATCTAAGTAGGGTGCTATTTCTTGGAAATAACTCAATCTATCCTTAGTCAAAATTCTATTAAATTTTCATATACTATGAATCATCCTTAGATTTATCCACAAACATGTCCTTAGGTATTTCACTATGGTTTTATCATCCTAGTTCCCAAAGGACAATGAAAACATTTTTTTTAATAACTATAGATAACTATAATTATAATGCACGAATATTAAATATTTATAGAATAATATTCATTAAATTATATAATAAATTTTCATTAGGACCGTAATATAATCTTCCAATTTATTACTCTGCATTGATATAACATATATAGAATCTTTCATCATAACATGGAGAAAATAAACATAATAAATAGTGATATTAGATTTTTAGTAAGGGTAAATTCAAGAGATATCAGTATATGAACAGATGAAATAGTATGATAAGAATGATGGTAAATTATAAAAATCATAACATATGAATTTATTACCCTACATGTTATAGATCACAAACATGAGACATGACATACAGATTGGTAGTTCATAAGATATGAATGATAAGGAAATAAAAAAACATGATACATGATATAATAAAATTGTAATAAGATATTTATTTGTGGGATACCCATAAGCATAGAATATTTTATTTTAATGATATCCAACAAGAAATTCATAACATGTTAGGCATGGTGAAACCAACATTGTATATTCTCCGAGCTTGGGATGAGCTCCCATAAACCCTCTTTTTGTCTTGGGATGAACATTAGTGTAACCTTATTTTTGAAAGCTTAACCTACTTCATGGGACACACTACCATACCTAGTAGTATTCCTTTACTCATAGTTTAATGGTTTCACTCCCCAAATAATAATAGTAGAAAAATTTCATTACTGAAGCAGGTTTACTACTCATTCAATCCCCGTCTTACTGAACCGAGTAAAATTATCATTCAATTATTATCTATATCATGGTAAAATAGTCAGTTTTAATAATCATTTCATAACATAATACCCTATTTAAATAATTGGTTATCATTATCATTTTATCTTTTAATAAAAAATGGAATAAAAATAGTTTTCAAAAACATTATTTCATCAAAACATAAATCATTTAGAAAAAGAACGAGAATGGTATCATGAAAAAACACATAATAATGAATATGTTACCAACTATTATGTCATAATATATTTAAAATATATTTTAAATATCTTTTGAAACATTTTTTTATTAAAATATCCTTTCCCCTTTCAAAAATTATTTTTTAAACATAAAAAATCTTGAAATACATTTTCATAAGAAAATAGATTTGAAAAAATATATTGGAATCTATGGAAATCATTTGGTTTTCCAAAATTAAAAATTTTCAAAATTATTTTCCATGAAAATGATATTTAAATATAATTTAATAACATAATTGAAAATATTTTTTTAAAACATTCTTTTGGAACAAAATAGATTTTCGACTGAAGAGAGAAATAAAGATGAATTTTATTATTATTTTTAATTATCTTAAGTAAAAAATGGTGGAAAATTGCACAAATACATATATTTTTAACGAATAAGGATAAGATAATAAAATTAATTATATATTTTGTGTTTGATCTTTGTATTTAACAATTTGTGAGTAGATCATAAAAAATCATGATGAATTAAGAGATTTTAACAATACATCATTACTACATTGTTACCATTGAATTAGAATCCAAATTAAGTAATAAAATAATAAGAAATATAGAATATAATTATGATTAATATATTTATTATATTAAAATTTAAATGGTCTGTATATACACCTTCTAAAAAAATTTAGGCGCATAACAAAATGTGTGTCTCAAATAAAGAAAAATTTAGATAGAAAATACCTTACTAATTTCGTAACTTTTAAACCATATACCACATGAATATAGATCCTAAAATTGATATTTAAATTAAAATAATTTTTTGAAATTGTCATATAATAAATTCATTTAATTATACGTACTACATAAATGAAAGAGGTGGTGAATATGGAATTTGACTCACAAAAGTAAAAAGTGAGACAAAAATCTATTACCTTATGTCTTCACTTCCACCTTCCTCATTCCCAACAAATTTATAATAAATATAAGTTTATTGTAAATATATTATAGAACCTTATTAACATATATAATACCATATATTATTTTCTTATGACTGTTTATTACCTATTTAGTAACAATTCAATGTTAATGTCATGTTTCGGGTAATAACCACTTTGTTTATCGTATATGTTTTTATTTGTTATAGTTTTAGTCCTATTAAAATGATAATGGCTCCATAATATACATATTTATAAACATTATGTAAATATAATATATTTTCAGTATAAATTTATTTATAATAATCTATAAAATTTAGTTATATGAAATTTAATACACAGTTTTTTGAGACACTAGGTCGTACCTACACATAAATGCTATTTATTTCATTTTATTGTTGGGTTGAAAGAAAAAAATTTAAATAATATATATCATCATTTTATAATAATTTTTTATGTCTTTTATATCTAAATTTTTTATTAAACCCATCCATAATACACTCCATGTATAGTGTGTATAAATCACATCTCTTCGCAAGGAGGTAGTTCATTGAATACCTGAATGACATTATCGTATTCTTAAAAAATCAAATGTGTGATGGTAAGTGTGATATAAAAATTTAAGAATCATAATAACATCATAAATATAATATATATCATATAAAAACAATAATATCATCATTATTACAAGCCTTGTGAGGTGGAAATGAAAAAACAAACAACATCGGTTCGTGAGGCAGTAGTTTACCGTACACACGAATGATGATTTCCTATTCCATTTAATGGAAATAGAGATTTTTGTAAGTAATTACCTTAAAATAAAACCATATTAGTATATAGAATATATTTAGGTTATTATATAATCATTATATAATATGAATTTAATGGGGTGGAGGAAAAATAAAACAAAAATAGTTATTGACGAAAGTAAACTCTTATTTAGGAATGCTTTTTAGATTTTCACTAAAATCTTTCTTAGAATTTTTTATGAATAGAATAAGGCTTTTATGATGAGTTTAGGGAAGTTTGGAAGTTATTTTGGAATGTTTTTTCAATTAAAATGGCTTTATATTTATGGATAAGGGGGGATAGCGGGTACCATTTTATAAATGTGGAGTAGTGTCATTATTCTAAATACCCTAAAATATTCACTTTTGGGAGGTCCCTCTTAACTCATGGGAACCCAAAATAGATCAATAATGTAGTGTATGGTATTTTTGGTCTAAAAAATCCTCCAAAAACCCAAAAAATAAATACATTTTCCTCATGTTATTCTTTAGTCTTTAATTTTACTCAATTTTATCCCTATTAGTTTTAACCATGGTAACTTGTATTGTTTTACATACCTAGGTAATTTATATATTAATAAAAAAAATTAAAACTAGATTAATAAGATAATTTATACCAATTTATTCCTAAAATAGAATAAAATAAAATTTAATAAATTAAATTTCTATTTCTGCGTAAAATTAGTTTTCATACAAACAGATGTAACATGCAAAACAATATTTTAACCTTAATCATGGTAAATAATTTAAACTATTTTCACAAATCATTATGGTTGAAAATTTATTTGAACTTATTATATAATATAAATTATTATTTTTCCAAATATTCATTTAATTTTTTATAATTCTATTTACAACAGTTGTATAATTTAATTTAAAATAAATCCCATATATGTGATGAGAAAGCATGTTTCTGAAGTGAAAATGATAATAAGTATACAATGTTATTAGATAAATTTTTTTAAAAAAATATTAAAATGATCTAAATTGGATAACGAGATGTATAATTTAACTAAAAATACATTAAACCATATTTAAAATATAATTTATCTTTACAAATGATTTATATGAAAAGTAAGTATAAGATTAAAATTTAATATTTTTCACTATACATCAAAAAAATGAAAATTTCAAGAAAAATAAAAAAATTACACAACGATAAATTTTAAAATTTTATTTCCAAATGATTAAAAATTTATCAATTTAATTTTATAGATGTGTCCAAAATTTAATTTATTATTATTCACAATTAGAAATAAAAAACATATCTTCGATAAAATAGTACTTTTGAAACGTATAATTACTTTTATGAAAATTATGTATTTTGTTATGAATATGTTTTTTCTATAAAACAATTATACGTAATATTTAAAAAGTTTTTATTAATATCCATATCATTAGATTTAATGGATAGGATATAACTTTATTTAATAAATAAATTAAAATTTTTCTTGGTTAATTAAAAGTTAGTTTTTTGTGTAATACAAGATAATCCTCTATTGTGTGCAATGAATGAAGAACATGGTGTAGTGTGAAATTCATACCATCGAGGAATTTTAATTTAATGCAAAACAGAAAATACAAAAAAAACATAGATAGTTACAATACCTCTATCTTCTTAACATATTGGCCTAAAGGGAAAATCCAAATCCCAATCAAAACCACAAATCACATGGATCACTAATAGATGAAATTACATTAAAAGTAATAAGAACAAACTATAACATCAAGTCTCGTTCCCTGGTAATTGTGATTTTCTTTTATATATGGGTTAGCTAATCAAAGTAAAAGTCATTGCAAAGTCCTAAACATTTCCTAGACTTGTGTACAATAATCCCAAATTGAATGATAAAAATAAAAAGAAAACCATCTTTTATACAACATTGTAACATCCTGGAATTAGATTCACTAAAAAGTGCCTTGATTTGATGGGGCACAAGGCCGCAACAATGGATCTTTATATACTATAGGATGAATACTAGAAATTAGGGTCTATAGTGGTAGTGTGGAGATATTGTACACTCATTATCAGAGTAACTTAGTTTTAACATTAATGAATACTAGGTGGAAGCAAAATTTCAACCAATAATAGAGGATACACAATCTATAAATTAATAATAACAAAGAATCCAAGGATAGTGCGACAGAAAAAATGATGTTAATGTCATTGAGCAATAAAAAAGATTGGAAACATATTGAAACATACAACAATTAAAATATATGTATCAAAAGATCAAAAGTTACAAAAAAAACTATATATTGATAGAATCAGAACCCATACCCCAGTTATGTACTCACCAACTCCAATAAAACAATCAATCATACATCACCAAGAGGGAACTTTCTCATGTACCTACCTTCATCCCTGAAGACTATCTGGGAACCAAATGTCAACCTGAATAGTTTGTTGGATAAAAATCAATAGGAAACCACAGATGGTGTATATAACATGTTGAGAATGTGAATATAAGCTGACGCAGTTTGAATGAATAAAATAAATAAACGTGAAAAATGTGATGTCGTATTTTTATATCTATCAAGGCTCACTGTGATCAAGAAATCATTACATAAAGGCTAACTATAAACCATGGTATGAATCATATATGACCATCACTAAGTAATCACGTTGACATATGTGTTTTAGGATCCAAGGAATATAAATGTCAAAGGCATCCAAATTATTTGGATCCAAGGAGTAGAAATGTACAAGGAATAAAAATAATCTAGTTCCAAGTAGAATTTTCCATGGAATTCTGGTAAACCTCATCCAAAGGGTAGAAATGTCTATGTCATCCAAGTGGGTTGTCAGTTCCATACCACTAACCCCATCCTTAGTTCCATACTATGAGTCCCCACATCTGTTCCACATATTGTATCCTATAATGGTTCTATACAACGACATCAATTATTATCATAACCAATGAAATCACCATTATATAAATCATTTCACTAGTCATTTCATTAATCCCTTCATAATAATATATAATACAAGGGATTATTAACATTATACAATTCATTTACAAATGAAATGGTGTTTAAAGGTGCTTACAATAATTAATATTCTACTTTATTACCTTATAATGAATAGTTATCTCAAATCACCTAATGGGTGAAATTTCAAGGGATAATGTGAAGAACCCACCCCGTGGGTTGTTCAGGTTAAGATAAACATCCTCCAACCTAGTATAATGGTTTTATGGAATATCTTAAACAATAATTTACCATTTGATATAGGGGTTTACTAAGTTAATAAGAAATGCCCAAAAGGTCTAGTGTGCGGCATAATGGAAACAATTTATAAATAATAAGACATTAAGGGAAAATTAACATGCCACCTAATGTAGTCTTATATAGGAAAACTCATCAAGTATCATCCTACGATTTTCTCTAGATAAAAATATGAAGGAATAATAGATGAATACCCTAAAAATAATCGTATTAGATTACACAAAAATAGTGTCATTATTAGAAAGTAAATTTATTAAAACAACATAAGGATCTAAGAAGTCACTTGTTTCTATATAATGAGATTAATTATGCTTTAATTGGATGTATGATAGAAGAATAGAATCCAATATTATGATAGGCTTGGAAGGGGGAATCGATGAGAGGAAGAGTGGCTGGATGCTGGAGGAAATATGAAAATTTTGAGAGATATTTACACACTTAAATCCCTTAATTGAAATTGGTTATTTTCACTTCGTTAAGGGTTCACATGGTTTAACAACATGATTTCTTAAATTTTTCACCAATCGTGCAAGGTTCACTTATCAGGAATCTCTTCTCACATGGTCATTAGGCACAGTTAGAAAAAATATGCACCAACCATGCATTTCCGCATTGTTAAATGGTCTGATGAAAATGAAAATGTGTGTATCCTAGGATGTATGGTTTACTAAAATTTTGAGTCCACAAATAAGTGCATTGGGAAACCTTGTATGGTAATGAGAATAGTTCATCTCAGACAGTAGGGATTCTCTTATCCATTCTGCCTAGAAACCTTTTCCAAAAGTCAGGGCTCTGGGCCCCAAAAATTCCACATGCACCCTTATTTTCTCTATATTATCATCAAGAATTTCTATGAAAAAATAATGGATGAAAATGAAATTAAAATGTTATGAACTCATATAAACGCTTCGAATATTACAAATTTCATGCTAAAACTATTATATTTCCATCTTTCCACAATTTCAAAATATGATAGGTAAAAAAATTAAAGCACTAAATATAAATAAAAGTTTTCCAATAAAATAATATTATGCATAACATATCAAATAAAATCTAGGGAAGTACAATTTCAAATAGTTTAATCTGTAGCAGAGGTAACATTATATTAATGGTCATTGTAGTTTTAGGTTAGCAGACTGATCATACCACCATCAATGACTATTGCACAATCAAGTCCTTAAAACACAAACATTGTGAGAAGAGTAATACCCCATGAGTGAACCCGCCACCCCAACCAAGAATGTCAATATCAATTTCCTAGAAAAATCGTCCTAGGAAACATAGGAACACCAAATGGGTGAACCCCACAATAATATATGCATGATATCCCTAAGTAACCCCTTCCACCTAATTCCCCAAGGATTCTCAGGTTCTCTATTTTAAAAACAATTTCATCAAAACTGTGAATTGAAATCCACTTCATAAATACAGTTCATAATTCTTTGAAAATTCCCATTTATTTTTTTTCAAAATAAATCCCATATTTTATTAATTTTTTTTTTCAAAAACCCAAATACACGAATAATTTATATCATTTCATTTCTAAAACAATTTATCAAAACTAAAGAAAAATAGTTTATTAAACATAGGATAGAGACAGAACCTCTTACCTCAATCATAGGTCACACATTCCCACAATGGGGTCCACTAATAAGGAAGAACATAAAGACAATGATGGATTTCCTAAAATCATCTCACATATCATAGAATTTATTTAACCAAGAAAAACATTCAGTAAAGATAATAGATCAAAACATACCTCAAAAAAAACTCAAACACCATACCACAAAAAACACAAAGGCTATCCTATGGTGGGAGATCACATGGGAGATCTAGGAGGAATATATAATATCATCAACCAAATCAATAGAATCAACAATAAAACTCAATTATTATACCATGATTATGTAAAATGTAGAAGGAGATAAATTACTCACCTTGAGAAATACACCACATCCATAGTGATGATCAATCCCTAAATGAAAATGACCTGGAAGGAGAAGAGTTACCCAATGTTTCCTAGGAGAGTTCCTAGGTCAAGTGGAAAGAATATTGTGCATGAATGAAATAAGGATAAGCTATGTAGTGCCTTATAAACACAACCCATATAAATTACATGGCATGTAATCCATTTTCTTAGCATGTAATATATGAAACCCAAATATTCTAAAAAAACCATGTCACCTCAGGTTTAAAATACCAATTTTACCATTAAACATCATGTAATACATTTTCACACCACATTATATTCATTCTTTCTAGCGGTTCACATCATCTGCACAGTACCCAGTGCATGACATGTTAACAGTTCACATATCATATAAACTTCTCATGATGTGTAAACAATTTACATGTAGTGTAATCTTATCATGGCATTTAAGATGTTCACAATTTCAACTGAACTTATAAATCTTCCTAACAAACAATAAATTGTATATAATCACCTTAAATGGTGTTTATTTCTCATAAAGATTGTGAAATCCTAGTCTCTCATGAAAAACTCAAACTAACTTAGTGTTCTCCAAACTCGAGGAGAACCCCATAAATCCACTAACCCATTTATATTAAGAATCTATTAACTAAAAAAACATAACTCCATGATCATTAGGTAATTTTCACATGAAAATACTCTTCATCCTTGAGAGTCACAAAAAATACCAAAATAATGAGGGAAATGGAAAGTGTAAAGAAAAATACAAGAAATTATCCCACACATGGTGGGAGGGAAACAAGGAAGTAGATTATCTAGAAACATTCAACATTCATGGACCAAAGAGTCTTTTTCTACATGGACTTCATAGCCACACTCTGACAGGGACTAATATTCTTCGAGGGGATTCCCTCGAACATCACTATTTTTGACCCCCATAAGATTTTTAATCGTCCATTATTTGTTCCCCCCCTCTTTTAATAAAAATTTATATGATGATGATGATGATGAAGAAAAATACATGAATGTGGGAAACATGATGTCAATGTTTTTTCATAAATTCTCCTCAAATTGTAAGGGTTTTCCTGACTAAAATAATTTCCTCAGGTAATAATCACTTATCTCTTACTATTATATTTAAATATTTAAATATTCTCACCCAATATGATGTTAGTTTTTATTTACTGTTTATTTAGTATGGAAATAATGTTTCATATAAAATAATTTCCCCTTGATCAATCTATTTTTAATGGAAAAAATTAAGAATAATTCCAATTACATTATATGTGATTTCCCTCCATATACATTTTTTTACATCCTTCCAAAGATATCATTTACCTAATAGAAACTATTTTTCTTAATATCTAGTTATTCATTTATTTCCATTTATCCATTTTAAAACTATGTTTTTTTATCCTTTTATTGATTTGGGTTTTTAATAAATGTGTTCTAAAATATTCAAAAGGATGTTCTTGACTATGATCTTATATTCCCTTATACATCACATTTTTTCCTATGTTTTATCACATTTTAAGGATTATTTAATGGGATTTTTTTGAAGTAATGTTTTATTATTTTCTATCTTCATTTTAAAAAGAAATTGTTTTGGAGGATGATTTAAAAACACTTCTTATTAAATTATATTTAGAAAAGGTTTTTAATAAAAATTATTTCTAGGATTTATATTCTAATTTAAATTGATTGTTATCCAATTTAATAAAGGATTATAAATAACCTTATATGTACTCATCTTAAATAATCATTTTTGGAGGTTACATTTTTTAAACAATTTATCAAGTTTTTTTATTTGATGACATTTTGAAAATTTATGAAACCCATTTCCTTATTAATTTTTATTTATTATAAGATGAATGATTTTACTTTTAGTTTATGTTTTCTATGAATTAATGGGGGGGTCCTATATTTCCCAAAAATTCATTGGTTAAAGATTTATATCTCATAAGGAAAGTACGTTACATGCAAAAATTATTTCACAACATGAATAGTATCATTATTTTCTTCATAATACAAAATGTGAACATTGTGTTTGTTCGAAACCCGATGTGTGATATTATTATTGATCAAAATATGAGAAATAGTCATTTTTCTTGTTCACAGAATAAAATGTGATAATATTTTTTATAATCTGAAGTAGAAACATTTTTTTCACTACATAAAGTGTGGATATTTTGTTTGTTCACAACGTGAATCATGAGACATTAATTTGTTCACAAAATAATATGTTTTCATTTAGTTTATTCACATCCTAAAAAAATGTCATTTTTTCATCATAGTATAGATATTTGAATTTATTAACAACATTATGCATGTACATTATTTTGTTTTTAATGTTATAATAGTTCTATGCTTATATCTGTTTCACTGTTCGTTATTATTCAAGGCATCAAGATATTTTTACATTTATTAGGAATATTCATATTACTAAAATCAATGGCTCGTGTTCAAGTCTATTAATTTCACAAAATTTTTTTCATGATATATGATATTAACATGAAGTTACATGTTAATATGTCAGGAATTTATAAAAATAAAAAAACATATTTATTTTAATAAAATATCCCCCTTGATCAGGTTTTCTCATATTATTATGATATATCCACTGATAACATATTTATCATTCATACCTTATTGATAACTTGTGGTAAAACCTTTAATATGATTTCTTTCATAGCATTATAAAGATGATTATAACCAAATATATATCTATAAGTTGATCTTGTGTGGATTGAATATGGAAAAAATTTCACAAGTATTGTAACATATTTTTTTATTTTTATGATTCTAAAATTAAATAAATAATATATTTATTAGATTTTGATAATATTTTATTAGAAATAATTCCTATATGATGGAAAATATTTAAAATTATGATAATTATATTATGGTTCGCTATAGATTATATTTGGAAAATTTTTTTATATATGTTACATGATTCAAATTTTTTCATGGTTATTTTATTTAATTATTTACAAATAAAATGCATCAAATAATACACCCCCCCCAGAAGGGGGGTCTATTTGAATATAGAGGGGTCTATTTTGAGGTTCTGATTTTAGCCCTATTTATATCTACATGATCCACTTGAGACGATTTTGAATGAATTAATGCTTCATATGGTGGGATGTGTGGTTAGGTAACAGGTCATTATCAGAATTTATAAATAGTATTGGGGAATTTTTCTATCTTTCTTATTCACTTTTTTCACTCCAAATTGATACTAATATACATGAGTCTCACCTACAAGTTCAATATTTCTCTTTCCATAGATAGATGTCCATCATGGGATTGGTATGAATATTTTCATTGGAAAAACCCTTCATTATAAAACATCAAAAATCAACCTCATTTATAAGTGAGTTTCCCTATAGGATCATAAATTTTCATAGAGGATGTTGAGAACCTGATATACAATGCAGACGAGGATAAAAATTAAATTCAGTGGATATGTTGTTTTCATAATGCTTAGTAATTTATCATAAAACACATATTAATCATGTGGTTATGACATGAAGTCTTATGATCTGTCAAATTTCTAATTTTGTCTATCTGGTATTGAGTTTTAAAAACTTCACCACTTTAATTTCATTTTGTATAGACAATGGATTCTATATCATTCCATTTTTTCCTGTTAAATTATAATTTAACAGGGAAATACCATTTTCATAAATTATAGATCTAATCCTTGATATAGTTAATTCCATCAGAATGAGGCCCTAAAGATTATTCTCAAAACAATACATTGGTTATATCTATTTCTTGGTAGACTTCCAATATATAAATTCAGGAAATGAGATAATTTTTCAATACCTAATCCTTGTCAAAAACTTCTAGAAGCATGTTTTGAGACTTTTCAAAGCTGTACCATAGGGGATATATCTAATGGAGGAAATATCATACTAATGGATCCATATGTGAGTGGATTATTTTAATAGCTTTATCTTGTTTCATGAAAACTATTGTCACATCCAAAAATCCAATGGTCATGATTATTAATCAATTTTTATAATCACAATAAAAAATCCTAATAAAGGGTCCCATTAAAGGTTATATCTACTCCCTGATGAAAAATTTTCTCAATATTAGTCCTATGTATTCTTTTTTCATTAGTCCAGTGAAAAATTCATTGATCTATCATTTATAGTTAATTTTTATTAGACATTTTGAATGCCTTTGTTTATGAAGAATTGAATAGCCATGATTCACTTAGAGCTGATTAGTTGTAGTATTTATGGAATCACCACCATTAATTTATCACTTATATTGGTAATTATTAACTTATTTTCTATCCATTTATGGGAATAATCATAATCCTTATAATGATATGTGATGAATTTATTACTACAGCTATTGTGAAGGTATATTTCGAATGAACTAATCTTTAAGTGGGGAATGTATTCATCCTAGAATAAAGGACCATAGAGAAAGTCATATATCCTTGATCATTTATCTCTGTTGGTATATGGATTGATATATTATTCCTACATAATTAACCATGTCCATGACTTATACTCTTGAAGATATTCACCATATATCATGCTTTGAATACCACTGAACTATACTAATCTTACAAGAAGATTGTCTAGTATACATCATGGTGTATTACATTCAATATTATGTAAATCCTATCTTTAAAATTTTATTATTTATAGACATTTGATTATGTTTGTTTCTATTTATGACTAGGGATTCCTACTTAGGTTTCAAGGATACCACCCTATAGATGGATGCTCTTCTAGCACACGGTTAACCTGTTAATTTTATAGTGATGGTTCTTACCCTGATCATCCATTTATTGATCCAAATTCAAGTGGGGAACACATCATGTCTAATCTACGGTACACTATAATTATTTTATGGATTATATAAATATAAAATTTTATGTGAAAATTATCATTATATGACAAAAATAATACATATTTCATCTTATAAAGAGATACATAACATTTTTGGTACTCAAAATATGTCACTCGATATTGGTGAAGTTTCCCCCATACTATGAGATAATTTATATTTCACATTAGGTTCTTTAAAAACACCATTTCGTATAACATTTGATATTGATATTGGAACTCGGGAAGATTTACCTTTCATCATTTCATTCTATGATGGAGTTTTATTTTACTTGATGAATGATCTAATAATCTATGTCGTTTACTCTATCTATATATTTTCATGTCAGTTCAAATGTTTATAGTGGGAATATCCCTTTCTCTTTACTACAATCTAGAGTTAAATATATGATATCTCATCTATCATCATTGGTTTATTCTATAATAAGAGGATACATATGTTAAGGTATTATGTCCATCCTTTAATGCCTCCAAAATCCTATCATTAGATTATTCATGGGATTTGGTATCATATTACCCAAATTGTATATGAGAAAATATAATATTATGGTTAACTAAAAAAATTTATATTCAAACCCCATTTACTGATGTTATCAATTATTAGAAATTTCAAATAATGATCCACACAATCATAGGATTTTGGAATCGTAGTGTATACTCATTTTTACATCATCTTCACATAAGAAGTAGTGATGATATGATTTCTTAGATCAAGATTGTGGATTTAATTAATATAATTGACCCCAATGTGGGAGTAAAAGGTAACCTACTTGTGTATATCATACCTTCCGAATTTCTTCTCAAATCTAACCATGAAATAGTTGCTAAAGACTCCTCCATTATTGTCATACCGACCACATCATGTTACTTTATAGTGGACCAAATTCCAAACTATACACCTACTGTAGTAAGTGACCAATATTAGTATCCTGATGCTACCACCACATACCAGGATTTGGAAAAGGGTGTTGTAAATTTTTATACACTATTATTATTGATAATAAACAAGGTAAGATTCTTTCTAAGGAGGATACACATTGTTTACATTCTTTGGCTTGGGTGAAGGTGGAAATAACTATCGGCACATACATCATCTCATCTAATATATTTTAACTATCCAATAGAAACTGGTTTCTAATGAGTGGGATCTCTATTAATTTTGATGTTCGAACCATAAAATGGTGTCTATAGAGTGGGCCACTAGAAAATTAAAGCTACATGACACTGAAGAGTTGCGATTTCATAACTATGTTTCTAAAAAAATGTGGATCCTTGTGAATATGAGGCTCATCTAGTGAGGATGAGATCATAGTTTTTAAGACTGACTACTAGATGTAAAACATTTATATAATGAAATCAAGAGCAATCTGCTTTTATCAATCAAATTAATCTATTGGTTAGAGGTGAAGTCACCGAATGTGCCAAATTTTAATAGTCAATTGATGCTTTACACTATTCATTCTTAAATTTATGGAACAAGGATAATAAAATGATTTTATAAGTTAATTTATTTACTCTATATTATATTAAATGATATAGAGAGACTTGATATATTGTATTTTACTCAATTTTTATAATGAATAAATATGACTTGTTCATATTCATGGTAATTTATTTGAATCTCTAGTCTCATCCTGATAATGAAATCATGATAATCTCTAAAATGATGGATGAATAGAAAAAATAAAAAATGAATCCATATGAAAATTTAATTTTAAATATATTAATCCATCATTGTCCACAAACAATGTAATTAGGGTAATTCCCTTCTAGGCATGGACTACACATGAGTGTTGGTAGATTTCCCATGACCATAATAATAGAGTTATTCTATTCGAATAAAGTGTTGATTTCATCATGGGAACCACTCACAAATTAGTATAGATAGATGAATCATTTTTATAACACTATATTTAGTACATCTAATAGTGATATGTGTGAGTCCATATTATAAGGATTTTTAATGGGAATATTGAAATAAGGATTCAAATTCTCAAAAGGTCTCAGGTTCCTAAAAATCATCTAATCATTTATTTTGTATGAGTTATTTCATATAATAAATAAAATTGAAAACAATTAGGTATTTGTTATTCCTCTCACCCTAGCTTAGAGACCATGATTTAACTTTTGATGGGATCATATGGTGGACACCACATGCTTTGTGTCTATTCTTGTTAAAGTTACTTTTTAAAATACATATACGGAGGAGACTAATCGAAAATATACACAACTTTTTCTTAGGCTACATATTACTATTTTAAAACATGATGAGAATTATATATATTTTCTTTTTTATCAAATACTAAATTATTCCCATGAATTATGTGGGGATAATTAATGGGTTATGACTTTGTTTTTATCATGACACACTTTATAGATTTTCAAACTATTTTTCCCATTATTTTTTATACTTTCAAACCATAATTATTTAGTCGATTCATATTGGGGAAATAATGAGTCTAGAACATAGTATTTACTCATTCCTCCCATTAATTTTTTTAACTTGTTCAGTTTTAAACCTTCTCTTTTGGAATTTTCACTTTTTCCTAGACTATAAAATAGATTATTCTACTAGAATAATTCTTGACTTTTTCCCAAGATTCCATTTTCGATCATTCAAATGGTGAGTATTTTGTCTCTAATATTGATAATTTTAATTTAATTTAAGATAGACTAATGAGAGATGATGTTTTAGGTCAAAAATATAAGACCAAAAGTTAGTTGGTCTATATAGCAACATGGTTGTACCCGCATTGATTCGAATGAAAATTGCATACCATGAATGTAAGTGATCTCTTAGATTGGTGCATATAATTACAGGGCAAGATGATCATACTCAGGGAGACTATATTTTAAGGACACACAGGAATGCAATAATTTTTATGATGTTTAATGTCAGTTATATTTATCCTAATGTGGGATAATATATATAACATGTGACATAAAATGTTTTTAAAGAATGGTAGGTGAAATTTTACTATAGAACATCTTGGAAGAGTGTACATAGATTATAGTCATTATTCCTGGAACATGGATTTTTATTTACGTTTGATTGGACGATCAAGATCTAATACATTGAGAATGGCCGAGACTCACTTGATAAATTAAGGTGACGAAAAAATCACAACCATGAGTGTTTAAATCAAGGTAATGTTATATGGAATGTTCATCGTGATTATGAACACCAACCATATCTCGGTGAAAGGATCCACTAATATTCTATTAGTGGCATGTGTTATCAAAGGACCATTACTGATATTATAAAAATTCTTCTTGATGGTGCGGAAATTAATGGAGTTATGAAAAAATTACTAGGAATAGGTTTCTTTTGTAACTGTATACCTCCATTACTGATATCCATGATTTATTTATGGAGAATCAATAACTCCCATTTCATAGATTTATTTATAGAAGAAACATTTATAGGATGATGTTTAATACATTGGGATAAGTAAAAGGTATCATGTTACATTGGGAATTAAATGACAGTGTATTGAACAAAACCTAATCCATGTTGAGGAAGTCCTGACAAGAAAAATAACATTTCATAACTGAAGTCTATATGAATTATCCTAATCTAAATAGTATATCATAATACAGGGAAAACAAAATATTTTACAACTTAAATTCATATAAATAATACATTTGGAACTATGTGGTATATGTTTCCATGATGAGAACCAAAGGCATCATACTTCTCACTATGAAAATGGTTATGATATACATGTTCATGAAAATAGAGTCAATTGAATCCATTTTAATATTAGGGTTGTGAAATGAACAAACCCAATCACAGTTAACATGAATATAATGATGATGGTATAGAAAATTATCATTGGCAATGACCTCCAACTATATATGAACATTGGGTCCCACAATGATTTTGTTAGTGTGTATAGATATTGGAGGGTCCTTATCCATTGGAATAAATATCATTTGTATTTAGGACCATGTGTAGTTTCACTAAATCATTACCATGAAGATGTTCCATTTGGAGTGTAATATTCTCTTTACCATTAACTACTGATGATTTATTGTGATTTAATAACTTATATAATAAATTAAATTTTATGTTTTATGTTTATAAATGAGGTTTTGAGAACCATAAAAGTTACATTGTTGTGTATTAAATATATTCTAAACCTTAAAGGCATGATATAATGTCAATGTTAGAGTTTCACACTTATTTTACCAGGAACTATAGGTCCAGTGAGAATTGTACAAATTTCATTAATGATTAAGGGTCATAAAACATCAACAAAAATTTAAGTTGATCTATATAATTTGGAAATACTAAACCCATTTTTAATTAGATTCCTAGAAATGAATTTGTTATCATGGGAAATTGGTTCACATAGTTAAATGTTTTGGTTATTAGAATAACAAGTCAATCTATTTCATACCATGTTACAACGACACCAAGATTTCTATTTTCTCCCATGATAGATGATATGATTTTCACTACATGTTCTACAAACATAGGAGCTTGTCCATATATAGTCATGTAATTATCTCACATGTAGATATGATCTATATATAGGGTTGAGGTGTTTTAATCTAAAAAAAGAGTTCAAATGATGAAAGGGAATATGGACCATGTAATCCTAGATAGATCTATCTACCATGTAATAAACTATTATATTAATGTGATAGTAATTAATGGAAATTTCTAGGATAGATGATCTATGAATCACTATATATCAAATAATATCAACAATCATGAAACACATTGGACATATTAGTGGGTTTTCTCATATAGATTACTATTATATGTGGGAAGTGGAAATTTTATGGAAAACATCCAACTCCACGATATGATTGAAGGTGTTGGGTTTTATTGTAAACAGTTATAGATCATATATAAAATGAAACAATCTATTTCAAAATTTCAAGGGTAGGGATAAAACCAAATTTGAATGAATTGAGATCCCAATAATATGATATAGTATGGATTTAATTGATATTTGTGGTTGGATTTGAAATTTTGGACGTCACTATGTTTTTTGTTACAATAATAATTATGACACACATAGTTATGAGATAATTAATATACCCTTCACTAATATAGCTCAAAAGAATGGTAGGGGAACTTCAATATTAATGTATTGGATTGGAATCAAATGGAACCCCATTGTTAGATTCATGGAAATTAACTAATGCATATTAAATTATGAATATTTGGAGTCCAGATATTATGAATATTAGGGGATAAGGTAATGTTTTACACTATTATTGTATCCCATATTCCATGAAACCTTAAAAACATATAGTTCTCAAGTTATAAAAGTTGGGTTAGGTCATAGAGACCACTCTATCCATTTCAAGGTCATAATAGATGTAAAACATTCCTAATGAATAAGGTCTTGTTGAAATTTTTTAATTCCAATTAGTTTTAAAATGTGTTGTTCGGATGTGTGTCATGGGAATTTTAACATCATAGTGTAAGGACTTTTACTATAATTTTTAATTTATTTTAGTAAAAATAAATATTATATAGGGAACTCTAACCCATGTTTAATAATAATAAGGTTGTAATTGTAAATGATTTATAGATAGGACCATGATAGAATAATTAGGCATCACTGTGTATCCTTTAGTAATGGGAATCACTATATACCTAGTTATTATTATATGAGTATCCATGTATAGATAAAAGTCATTTTTAGGATAAGATAATTTAAATGTATGAGGTTCCATTTCATTAAGTCCAATCATGAACAAGGAATGATGACATAAAATGATGATGGTTCTAGAACACATATAATATTGGAGGAATTATTAGCATTTAAAGGTATGGCTGGTCCTAGGATTGGAGATCCCATCATTACTATATACCTCGTATAAATAGTAATCAATCCATCTGTAGTTCTTAAGGGGAATTAATCATATTTGTGAGAAAACATATAGTTGTATACAAAATAGTAAGAATTTATACAATTATCTCACTCTTATATAGTGGTGACAGGTTTCACATACTCTCTCATATAGACTAAAAGGTTGTGTTTGATGAACCCAATATCATTGAATTTCATTTCGTACAACTATTGCATCTTCATCATGTCGAGTTGAGAAATTGAACTAGTCTTATAACCTCATATGAGTCATACTCGGAGTGAGAAATAAGATAAAATTGGAATAATTCTAAATCCATACTAGATAAGATGTTATGGGAATTTATAATAGACATT
The DNA here is from genome assembly GCA_963277665.1 of Viscum album. Lineage (NCBI taxonomy): Eukaryota > Viridiplantae > Streptophyta > Magnoliopsida > Santalales > Viscaceae > Viscum > Viscum album. Next base: position 1,806,359,344 of record OY728126.1, on the reverse strand, counting down.
ATGATGTTTTACGTCCACTGATAAGTATGTAATTACTATAAATTTTATCATAATGAAACTAAAACGTTGGTTCCATATAGTTTAACATTTTACTACCTAGGTGAAAAGGGGTTCACAGTTTAATTTCATGTATCATGGAATATTAACATATAGTTTAACATTATATATTTACAATATTGTACTATGTAACTAGACATCATTATTCTTGGATGTGTGGGTAATATAGTTTAATTTAATACATCCTAGACTTATGGGGTATAAAATTTAACATAATTAATCTAATACATAGTCCATATAGTTTATTGACATATAGTGAGGATGTTTTGAACTAATATGTTGGTCATAAAAAGTAATTTATGAGAATCATAGAATTGGTGGGCTACTTGATATGCTCCATATCCATTGTAATCAAGTAATATTACAAATTTGTGTAGTCCATGTGCACAGTGTAAGGTCATTCCAATTTTAAATAAAGAATTAGAGTCTTATTCTGACATATTAATAGAGTTTTAAGAGACACTACCATCTATTCTTGAGGAATCGATTGTTGAAAAAATTAATTATTAAATTCATGGGAAATGTGGTTGTGAAAAGCATCATGGTTGTACAGTGTGTGGAATCTTCTCTCATTGAGTCAGGAAAGCTCATCCAGAAAAATTTGATCCTTCTCATCATTTTACTGCTAGTTAAAAATATAAATGAAATGAAATAGGAGGTGAACCTATGTATGAAATACTGAAATTGTTCCTATAAAAGATAATACGGTATATCATATGATGTAGTATTGGTTATGGTAAGATAGGTTCATAAGGAATGTATGAGTTTTTATGAACAATAATTATTAACCGCATCTAACATATTCTAGAGTATAATTTATAGGGTATTTTTGATGGCCTCTTTCAATTTTTTTATTTATTTATAGTAGTAGGGTGAATGGTTAGACCAAATTTAATATTTTTAATATAACATATTCATCAAATAAGCATATAACTAATGTGTATTTTCTTTTAATATTGTGTGAGGAAAGTATAAACTGATTAAGGTGATAGTCTTCTTGTAACATCACAAGTATGTAAAGAAATATGGATTTTCATATATAGGTCTATTTAATAATTAAATAATGTTTTAGAGGCATAAAATGAGAATAAATCCAATCTTAAGCATGGAATTCTCTTATATTTTTAATGGATTGTTTTACCGCCTTTTGATGGCGAACCATTTTTAAATATATATTTTGACAATTTTATGAGCTCTATTTGTTAAAATAAACTTATTCTGTTGTATTGTTACATTGAAATCTACTTTGGATAATTTTTTTGTATTTTTCTCACAATGTTCATTTTTTAATGAATAGTGAAAAATACTTCATTTTAATTCAAAATTTCATTTTCATCTAATTTAATTATATGGATATATCATATTTTTAATTGTTTTTAAAGTGTAAATAGAATATATTTTTACCATTTAATCCAATGATGGTCATTGTAATTAATTTCACATTGAAATTGGACATAAACAATTGCCAAACCTTTGATAGATATTGTTTCTAAAAACCCTCTATTTGTTTTGACAACATGAATTATTTTTAAATTAATTACTATAATTTCTGTGTTTTTAATTTTTTAAAATGGATTCCATATTTGGAATCATAATTTACAAATTATGTAAACAATACACTTTTTTTGGACATTATGAATAGTAATGATGGTAATTATCTTTAATTATCGTGATTAATTAGTAATCAGGTAGTTAAGGGTAATAAAATAATATCATAATAATAACAAATGACCCCAAAATATGTCCCAATTTTAATTTATGGGTCATGGATGACCATGGGATGCCTTTTTCCAAACATTGGGACCCCATGGAATCACTTTTGCGTGATAGTGACATTTTATTATATTATTGTTTTAAAAGGAAAGTATAACCAAAGTATGTATCACCCAAGTAAAACAATTTTATTTTTGTCTGTGTAAATTATCTATTAGACTATAAATATTAATTTAAATTCTAAAAATATTTCCTACATCATATTATTTTTTTATAATTTTTAGACATTAAATAAATTAAATATTTTATGAAACCATGGTGATGTAGTGATTTCCTCATTAATGAACGATTTAAATAAAATGAAAAGATATTGTAAAATCTAAGACCTACACTTGTCAAAGACCTATTTGATGGGTCTATTTCGAACCCTTATCACCTTATCCTTGAAATATATAATTGTGGGACCTTTAAAATCTGAAACACATTATATAATAATGTAACATTTCTCGACTTTCCAAGAGTTCCCCTCCTCCCTCTTATAAAAGGCCCCCACCTCTACCACCTCACCCACACATCTCAAGCCATTATATTGGCCAATCTCTAATAATATTATCTCTCCACGTCCTTCTATTCATCATAAAAGCCTTACCTTAGTCAGAAAGCTCTTCAAGAAACCCTTTTGGTTTAAACCAAGAGGAGTTACCTGATTTGAAGGTAATGTCTTCACTTGTGTTATTATGTTTTATTTTGCTTCTACAACCCCCTAAACTCTTTTTATTCCTTTATTTTATAACAAAACCAGTATATTCAATATACTATGATGTTTGTATGAGAATTATTCGAGCTACACTTACACACACCTCCGTCTAATGGTTAAAGAACATAATGTTTCTGTGGATGGCGGATTACAGCCTCATGAAACGATGAATGTTCAATTTTCTTTTAAAACCGTTCATGGTGGCCATTAAGATGTCACTATATTTATATATGAGATATATATTATGTCTATTTTTTCCACATGCTTCAGAATTTTTTCATTTATGAGATACATTTATGGTTTCCATTATGGGTAAAAGCGATATCTTCATTTTAGGACGTGCGGACTACCGCCCCCTCAAAGTGATTTGATTCATTAATTCCATATATGGGATGTTTAAAGTATGGATTTAATGATATTATATATGATATTATACTGTAATTATAATATACCTTTATATCATTATGATTTCATTCCATTAAATATGAAATAGAAATGAAAGTAGCGTTCATGTGTACGTACGACTTACCATCTCCATGAACGGTGCATTTCATTTCTTACCTCTAAATGTTATGTAATATTATAAATTCATGTATATACAGGATATATATGATATATATGATACATACCTCATGAATACAATTCTGGAAATACTGCATATTTTACCACATGAACAACTTGTAATTATAAGAAATTTTTTTTGGCTCCTGTACCAAGGGTCGACAAAACAACAATTATTAACTTAAATAATTAAATAATGTTAAAAACATGGTAATAAGTGATATAAACGGAATCATGAACTTGGAAAAGGTTCTTAAGAAAGTATAAGTTAACTCTAAATTATGATTCCAATGATTAAAGAACGATCGATTCATGTTGGACATGAGGTATGGGACTTCGTCTCAATCTCCTTTCTTTGAGGAATATTTTGTTTTATACACAACTTTATTTTATACGTTGTGTAAAGCCCTTTGAAATTTAATTTTATTCAAAAAAAACTTTTTATATAAAGCATTTTATTAAATGACAAAACGAATGTTTTTTCTTACGTATGTGGCGACAACGACTTCTCCGCCGCCGTGACCATTATTTGAGTTTCGGCTTCCTCTATAAGCCATACTTTTTTTTAAATGAAAATTAAATACCATGTTTTAATTTTCTTTTATTTTGGTATTGAAAATGGTATTGAAAATGTTTTTATTATATCAATGTGTTGTATTGATATCTTGTGATTGAAATGTGGAAATGTTATGTTTCCATTATGCATGTTTTATGTGATACGATTATGTTATGGTTCTTGGGAATTGTTTATGAAGACGGGTGGTTCTATGATAAACTAAGGGTGAGTGAGCCCGATATAACTCTCCAATGCAATGGGTAACACGAAGGAGTTAAACGCTAAGGTTTCTCCAAAAATATTTAGGGAATACAATGTGATGTGTATTCCAAACATAACTATGAGGGTTTCTCCCTACGTAAGAATGTTATGAATGCCTCAAGATACCTTTATGTCTTTTGTTTTCTATGAGTTATTCAAAAATATTATGATTTCACGAGGTATGTTAAAGTGCTTATGTTTTGATGAGTGAAGTATGATTGTATTGATTCTTATGTATACATGGTCTAAGGTTTTCTTTCCGTATTTTTATATCACTTACTGAGATTTTTATTCTCATCCCATGTTTTTGAAATGTTTTTCACAGGTCAAGGGAAAGGTACATGATGTGATGATAATGTCGAGGAAGTATCAAGAAAGAGTCCATTTTTTATTTTAAATATGTCTCCTTTGATGGGAAAAATTAATACTGACTTTTAAGTAGCCACATTGTTGAAATGTGGAATGTAATGCATGATTTATGATCTAATTCTATTAAACTATAAACCTGAAAAGATACTCAATGTGTATTATTGTAATAACTCAACATTAAGTAATGTTTAAGTCCGGGGCCTTATAGTTGGTATCAGAGGTCGGTTTAGATAACTTTATGAGTTATATTTATATTAAATCATTAACCAAACATATTTTTTATGGTAAAATTGTAATGATATATCATTTGAATATTACCATGTTTCTTCATCTAAGACATGTTTTTTCATAATGGTTTTCCACAGAGGAAACATGGAAGGAGTGCTAGGAAGGCATACAAGAGGAAATTATCTTCCGAATCAGCATCCTGAAATGGTCAGAATTGGAACTGAATAGTTTGTTGCAGTAATGGCACAATTGAATCAAGCGATAAATGGTAATGGTATCCATGCACGAGATCAGCCAGATCAACCACATAGGAACATGTCAGTGGGGGAACATTTCATGAGGAAACATCCCCCATCATTCAGAGGATCATCTGACCTTGTGCTAGGTGATGGGTGGATTAAATCACTGGAGAATATTTTCTATATCATGGGGTGTTCATTCAATCAAAAGGTTAGTCTTGTTGTTTACCATTTAGAGGGTGAAGCAGATCAGTGGTGGTCGATGGTTAACAATATCAGGGACGCTGATGAGATTGATGCTCTCGACTGGGATGAATTCAAAGGTATGTTTCTTGAGAAATATTTTCCTAAGTAAATTCGACATAGGATGGAAAAACCATTCTTGGAATTGAGGTAAGAGGACTACTCAATGGATGATTATGAAGAATGGTTCACTCGATTGGCAAGGTATGGTCCAAAGTTTATCCGAGACCTTGATAGTAAAATCAATCGTTTTTACTCAGAATTAAATCCAAAATATCGAAGTGCATTAGCTTATATTGAGTTCACAAGTTTTGAAAAGCTTGTTTGATATTATGACAAGGTGAAACTGGATATTACCGATGATCAAGTGTTCTATAAAAACCAACAGAAGAAGAGACCGAGGAGGTCAGAGAAAGGGAAGAATCCTTCAAAGAGGTCTGATGGTAAGAAACCTAAGTTTTCAGTTTGTGATAAATGTGGTAAAAGGCATGCAGAGGATTGTATTCTGAATTCTGGAAAGTGCTATCGATTTATTAATATGGGACATAAGGCTCGTGATTTCACTGAAAAAAATCAGGGTGATGGTAAGACCAAATTTCTTCTACAGTTATTGAAATGTTTCAAGTTCAATGAGATGGGTCATTATGCAAACGAGTGTTCGACAAAGAGCTCAAATAATGGGAAGCATTCAGACTAAAAACAGAAAGGTGTGGTGAAATCCTTTGCAACTTCTTCAGCAGATGTTGGGCTATCAAATGAAGTGGTATTATGTACATTGTTTTTTTTCAGATTATGCCAATGTGTTTTTTGATTCGAGGTCTACACATTCTTTCATCTCTGAAAACCTTTCTAGTAAACTGAGAATTCCATATCAAGAAATGACTCCTAAACTTGTGGTAAAAATACCTGGGGGAAATGTTGAGGAAAAAAGAATTAATAAGAATCTTCACATCCTTATCTGTGCAATGAACTTACTTGAAAACCATATTGTTTTACCTCTAGTAGAGTTTGATGTTATCCTGGGTATGGATTGGCTCTCTGTTTACCATGATAAGATTGATTGTAGTGAAAAATAAGTTTCTTTTCAGAAAGACATTCAGTTTGTGTACAAGAATGAACCCATACTGTTGATAACATATCAAGAGGCTGAGAAACTTGTAAAAGATGGAAATGAATGTTACCTTGCACATATTGTTGAAAACAAAGGAACCGTTCAGATTAATGATGTGCTAGTGGTAAATGAGTATCCTGATGTTTTTCCTGACGAGTTTCCTAGAATAATACCATATCGGGAAGTGGAATTTACTGTTGACTTAGTTCCTGATGCTAAGCCAATTTCAAAACCCCCTTATCGAATGGCTCAAATTGAACTATTAGAGTTTAAGGAGCAATTGAACGATTTATTAGAGAAAGGTTTCATTCAACCTAGAACATCACCATGGGGTGCTCCTGTCTGATTTGTTAAAAAGAAAGATGGTTATATGAGACTTTGCATTGATTATAGGGCCTTGAATAACATCACTATTAAGAACAAATATCATTTTCCTCATATTAATGATTTTTTTTATTAGATCCAGGGAGCTCATTATTTTTCAAAGATTGACCTAAGATAGGGGTACCATCAGTTAAAGGTAAAGGAAGAAGATGTTCTGAAGACTGCGTTTCGTACAAGATATGGCCATTGTGAATTTTTAGTAATGCCTTTTGGGATAAAAAATGCACCTGCTGTATTCATGGACCTTATGAATAGAATTTTCCATGAGTTCTGGGATAAGTTTGTGTTTGTTTTCATTGATGATATTTTGGTGTTTTCTAAAAGTAAATAAGAGCATGAATGTCATTTAAGGGTTATTTTGAAAACCTTAAAAGAAAATAAATTGTATGGGAAATTCCGCAAGTGTGAGTTTTGGTTTCAAAAAATTTCTTTCCTTGGTCACATTGTTTCTGAAGTTGGAATAAATGCTGATCCTGCAAAAACAAAAGTTGTTGAAAAATGGACAAGACGCACAAATGTAACTGAGATTCGTAGTTTTCTTAGTTTGGCAGGAAATTACCGAAGGTTTGTTAAAAAAATTTCACGGTTATCTAGTCCAATGACTAAGCTATCTCGGAATCATGTTATGTTTTTCTGGACAAAAGAATGTGATGATTGTTTTCAAGAGTTGAAAAAAAGATTGGTGAATGCTCTAGTTTTGGGACTTCCTTCTAAGAATGGTGAGTTTGTTATCTATATTGATGCTTCATTGAAAGGACTTGGTTGCGTCCTAATGTAGAATGATCAGGTAATTGATTATGCTTCACGTCAGTTGAAAACTCATGAGGTAAATTACCCTACACATGATTTGGAATTAGCTGTTGTTGTTTTCAATTTTAAAATTTAGAGGCGTCATTTGTATGGTGTAAAGTGTGAAATATATACTGAACACAAAAGTTTAATGTATATATTCACTCAGAAATAATTGAACATGAGATAGAGGAGATGGCTAGAATTAATCAATGATTAGGATTGTATAATTCATTACCATTTGGGAAAAGCAAATAAAGTGGCTGATGGTTTGAGTCGAAAAAGTAATGCTTCATTAATTGTGTTACATTTAGAATGTGATCCTTTGGTTAAGGAGTTTATGAACTTTGGCATAGAAGTTGTTGGTGCAAGATGTTCTTCTGTTTTGTTTCAGGTATCAGTGAAATCATCTCTATCAGATAGAATTAAGCAAGCTTAGAAGCAAGACAGTGAGTTGCAGAAAAAGGAAGAGCTAGTTCAGAAGGGTATGTTTCCTGAATTCAACATTGATAATGAGTGTGTTTTTAGATTTGGGAAGATATTGTGTGTGCCTTGTGATTCACAGTTTAATAGAGAGTTGTTATGTGAAGATCATAGTTATTTGTTTTCAGTTCATCCAGGAAGTACTAAGATGTATAGAGATCTTTGAGAGTATTGCTGGTGGGATGAAATGAAAAGTGATATTGCTGATTTTACTGTGAAGTGTTTGACTTGTCAACAGGTTAAAGAAAAGCGGTAGTTACCAAAAGGGATGATTCACCCTTTACCAGTGCCAGAGTGCAAATGGGAGAATATATACATGGACTTCGTTGTGGGGTTGCCGAAGACACCTCGAGGTAATAATGCGATCTGGGTTATTGTTTATCACTTGACTGAATCTTCTCATTTCCTTACTATAAGAGATTCTTTCTACCGAGATAAACATTCTCATTTGTATCTTAAAGAGATAGTTAGGTTACATAGAGTTACCCTCTCCATTGTATCTAATCTTGATCCCAGGATTACTTATAACTTTTGGAAAGGCCTTCAGAAGGCCTTTGGTATTGAATTAAATTTTAGTACATCTTTTCATCCTCAATCAGATGGGCAGTCAGAATGAACAATTCAGACATTGGAGGATATGCTACATGCTTGTTCGATGGATTATTAGGGAAGTTGGGACCAACATCTTCCTTTGGTTGAGTTTTCTTATAATAATAGTTTTCATTCCAGTATATAGATGGCACCATTTTAGGCATTATATATGGAATCGGTGTTGAACTCCATCTTTTTGGGATGAAGTGGGTGGAAGGATGTTGATGGTACCAGAGTTGGTAGAAGAGTTGGCAAGAAAAGGTTCAGCAGATGTCGAAACATATGAGAACATCTCAGAGCAGGAAGAAATGTTATGCGGACAACAGGAGGAAGGATCTCTCTTTTGAGGTAGGTAATCATGTCTTCTTCAAAGTCTCAACATGGAAAAGTGTGATACAATTTGGTAAGAAGGGAAAGATGAGTCCAAGGTTCATTGTACCATATGAAATTATGGAGAGATTTGGATCAGTTGCATACTGAGTGGCTTTACCTCTGAGTTTATCTCAGATACACAATGTTTTTCATGTTTTATTATTAAGGAAGTACATGCCAGATCCATCTCATGTTTTGAGTCCAGAGGTAGTTCAGCTGGAAGAGAACCTATCTTATGAGGAACAACCGGTCTAGATTCTTGACCACAGGGATTATTATTGTGGAATAATGTGATTCATCAAGTAAAGGTTTTGTGGAAAAACCACATTATTGAAGAGGCAACATGGGAATCTGAAAAAACAATGTGGGATAAATACCTCCACCTATTCGATAAGTAAATAAATTACGGGGACACAATTTTCTAAAGGGGAGAAGGATGTAACATTCCAAGTAATTAAAGAATTATGGATTTTCATATCTATGTCTATTTATGAATTAGATAGTGTTTTAGAGGATTAAAATGATAATAAATCCAATCTTAAGCATTGAATTCTCTAATATTTTTAAAAGATTATTTCACCGCCTTTTGATGGAAAATCATTTTTAAATATATCTTTTGACAATTTTATAAGCTATATTTGACCAAATAAACTTATTATTTAGTATTGGGACATTCAAATATACATTGGATAAGTTTTTTGTATTTTTCTAACAATGTTCATTTTTTAATGAATAGTGAAAAATACTGCATTTTACTTCAAAACTGGTTTTTCATCTAATTTAATTATATGAATATATTATCCTCTTAATTGGTTTTAAAGTATAAATATAATATATTTTTACCATTTAATCCAATGGTGGTCATGGTAATTAATTTCACTTTGAAATTAGACATAAACAATTGCCAAACTTTTGATAGATATTGTTTCCAAAAAACTTGCTATTTGTTTTGACAACAGGAATTATTTTTAAATTAATTAATAAAATTTCTGTGTTTGGAATTTGGTAAAACAGATTCCATATTTGGAATCATAAGGTCCAAATTATTTAATTAAGACACTTTCATTTTTGGACATTATGAATAGTAACGATAGTAATTATCTTTAATTATTGTGATTAATTAGTAATTGGGTATTTACGGGTAATAAAATAATATCATAATAATAACAAATGTCCCCTAAATGTGTTCTAATGCTACTGTTTGTGTCATGTCCGACCATGGGATTTCATGTTCCAATCTTTGGGACACCATGGAATCACTTTTGGGTGATAGTCACGTTTTATTATATTATTTTTTTTAAAGGAAAATATATCCAAATTATGTATCACCCAAGTAAAACAATTTTAGTTTTGTATGTGTAAATTATATCTTAGACTATAAATAGTAATTAGAAATCTATATTTATTTCCTACATCATAGTATTTTTTTATAATTTTTAGACAATAAATAAATTAAATTTTTTATGACACCATGATGATGCAACGATTTCCTCATTAATGAACAATTTAAATAAAATGAAAAGATAATGTAAAATATAAGACATAAACTTGTCAGAGACCTATTGGATGGGTTTATTTAAAACTCTTCTCACCTTATCCTAGAAATATATAATTTTGGGACCTTTGAAATCCGAAACTCATTATATAATAACGTAACATTTCTTGACTTTCCATGTGTGCCCCTCCTCCGTTTTATAAATGGCCCCCACCTCTACCACCTTACCCATGCATCTCAAGCCTTTGGATAAGACAAGCTCAGCTCATTTTATCTCTCCACATCCCACTCTTCATCATATATTCCTTACCTTAGGCATAAATCTCTTCAAGAAACCCTTTTGGTTCAAACCAAGATGAGTTACCTGATTTAAAGGTAATGTCTTCACTTGTGTTATTTTGTTTTATTTTGCTTCTCCAACCCCATAAACTCTTTCTATTCAATTATTTTGTAAAAACACCAGTATCTTCAATATAATAGGATGTTTTTATGAGAAGGATTAGAGCAACACATACACACACCTCCAACTAATGGTTAAAGAACATACTGTTTCTGTGGATGGAGAATTACTGCCTCACGAAACAATGATTGTTCAATCTTCTTTTAACACCTTTAATTGGTGGCTATTAAGATATAACTATATTTATATATGATATATATATTATTCTTATGGATTCAATATGCTTCTGTATTTTTTCATTTATGTCATACCATTATGGTCTCCATTATGTGTATATGTGATATCTTCATTTTAGGAAGTGCGGACTACTGCCCCCTCAAAGTGATTTGATTCGTTAATGCCATATATGGGATGTATAAAAGATGGATTTAATGATATTATACTGGAATTATAATATACCTTTATATCATTATTATTTAATTCCATTAAATAAGAAATAGAAATGAAAGTAGCGTTCATGCGTACGTACGGCTTACCGTCTCAATGAACGGTGCATTTCATTTCTTACCTCTAAATGTTATGTAATATTATAAATGCATGTATATACTGGATATATATGATATATATGATACCTACATCATGAATACAATTCTGGAAATAATGGATATTTTACCACATGAACAACTTGTAATTATAAGAAGTTTATTTTTGGCTCAAGTACCAAGGGTCGACAAAACGACCGTTATTAACTTAAATAATTACATAATGTTCATAACATGGTAAAAAGTGATATTAAATTAATAATTAACATGGAAAAGGTTATTAAGAAAGTAGAAATTAACTATAGATTATTATTAAGGTGATTAAAGAACGATTGAGTCAAGTCGGACACGAGGTATGGGACTTTGTCTCAATCTCCTTTCATTGAGGCATAATTTTTTTATATACAACTTTTTTTATACAGTGTATAAACCCCTTTGACTTTTAATTTTCTTCAAAAGGAATATTTTTATACGAATCATTTTACTAAATGACAAAATTAATGTTTTTAATTACGTAAGCGGTGACAACGACGTCTCTGCCGCCGTGACCATTATTTGATTTTCGGCTTCCTCTATAAGCCATAACTTTTTTTAAATGAATCGTAAATACCATGTTTTAATTTTCTTTTATTTTGGTATTGAAAATGGTTTTGATAATGTTTTGATTATATCAATTTGTTGTATTGATATATTGTTATTGTAATGTGGAAATGTTATGTTTCTTTTATGCATGTTTTATGTGATATGCTTATGTTATGGTTCTTGGGAATTGTTTATTAAGACGGGCGGTTCCATGATAAACTAAGGGCGGGTGAGACCGATATAGCTCTCCAATGCATTGGGTAAAATGAAGGAGTTAAATTCTATGGTTTCTCTGTAGAGATTTGGGTAATATACTATGATGGGTATTCCAAACAAAACCATGAGGGTTACTCCCTACATAAGAATGTTATGAATGCCTCAGGTTACCTTTATGTCTTATGTTTTCTATGAGTTATTCATAAATATTATGATTTCATGAGTTATGTTAAACTGCTTATGTTTTTATGAGTGAAGTATGATTTCATTGATTCTTATGTATACATGGACTAAGGTTTTCTTTCTGTATTTTTATATACCTTACTGAGCTTTTTATGCTCATCCCATGTTTTTGAAATGTTTTTCACAGGTTAAGGGAAAGGTACATGATGTGGTGATAGTGTCAAGGAAGTATCAATAAATAATCCATGTTTTATTTTAAATATGTCTAATTTTATTGGAAAAATGAATACTGTCTTTTATGTAACCACTTTGTTGAAATGTGGAATGTAATGCATTATTTATGATCTAATTCTCTAAAACTCTAAACCTGAAAAGATCTTCAATGTGTATTCATGTAATAAATCAATATTAAGTAATGTTTAAGGATATGGCCTTATACTTCATGATGTTGATTATATCATTTTTTGAATTTATCATAGGGTATAGAATATTCCTAGTATGTGGGGATATTAATAGTTAAAAGCATGTACTTGAGTTCCCTACATACAGATGGTATATATTTCCCCATAACCTGAATTCCCCCCAAAAAAATGTCTAAGATTATTTTTCTATGTATAATAACTTTGGGTACTATTGAATAAATTTGAAATATATCAAACAATAATGGAACATTATGAGGAACTATATACAATGTTTCATCATTGATGGAAATAAATTTCAAAATCTTCTAATCTGATAAGAGATCATGATTCTTGATTGATGAGTGTCTCAAGAGAGAGATACAACTTTTGGATAAATTTAAGTATATCTCCCCCATCAAGGAACATGAAGAGGATTACATCTAATCCTTATATATAGAGAATCATATAGAATAACTAGCCAACATAAATAAGGAAATTCACTACCTACTCATGGCTATTCTATATCATACTCGATTTATCATGACAGTCTCCATTTTATAGATAGTACAATATTGAGAATATCAAACTAGACATGGAATCATTTGATTAGGATATGGGATCACCATGGTTTAAGAAAATTTTTATTTGATAGACCTTCTTTGTATTATAGATAAAGAAATGATCAATCAATCTATGTTGTGCAATATGAATGATCATTTCATATTGAATTGGGTCATTGTGGACTATGAGTAAATTCGTTAATACATCATTAAATGTCTTTTATGAACCTGAAACATGAGTTAATGTTGGTTAAAAGGAGAAACAAATCATAAATTTTCATTCAAAATCATGAAGGAAGATTATTCACACCTTCATGATAGTATATTCACTATGACATTCTTGAGTACTAAACCATTGATACACTTGTTTTTTTAGGAAATCCATTGGTATTTTCACTTCAAAAATGAGTCTAGTGTTTAGGAACTCTAATTCTATATCATTGTTGGTGAAATATTTTGAATATATAAAGAGTAATTGTAGAAACACTTTAGATGGGGAAACAACGAGGATACCAGAACAACACGACTAAGATTTTGGTATATTATTATTTATCACGTTAACATTTTTAATGTGCCCACAAAGTATATATCAAATGTATGAGGAGTGTATTGGAAAGGGAAGATAACATAATTTGGGAGTCATGTATTCTATATAGAACCTTATGAAGTATGATTAAATTCTAAAAAAGTATCAATTATTTGTACATTAATAAGATTTCATGACCAAAAATTGATATTTAAATTATTGATGGATGAAAAAATATGATTCCAAAAGTTCAGTAAATATGGGATGACTGGTGATTTTAGTGGATCAATTAATTCTATATCCAATAGATTATCTATATCATCATGTCGTGACATATTTATTATCAGTATTATGTATGGTAATGTTGAGAGAGGAATGATTATTATCATATCCTATTTCATTACATTGATCTATGAGTACTCCAAAAAATCACTCTAGTGTTTCCATATATAGGATGTGTGGATTCTCTCACACCCACAGAATCATTACTAAATTCTATAAGAAATATGTTTTTGAGAATATTTAATACTCCATAACAATCATGATCCTAATGGTATGTAACACTTTTCATCATTAGTTTAGAAAAGATTATGAACCTTCCTAAGATGTTGGAAATGAAGCAAAAAATATAGGTTCATCATCCCTGGAGTTCCATAAAATAAATATATTTTATATGAAAAGGATATTATGTATTATCTTGGTATTTTAAATTTTTTAATTGATTCTATGATTTAATATGAAAAAGATGAGAAATTTTCTTAATTTATCATCAAAGAAATTTCAGGGGATTAACATTAAAAATGAAATTCCATGGTTTGATGAAAAAACAGCTTTGTGTCAGCTAATTAGACACAGTTTTATTAACACTTAACCACAAAAGTTTCTATATAATACAAGATTATCTCCACTAGGAGTGACTTAAAGATGTAATTCTTTTATAATTGCCTTTTGGAATCATGATTATTCAATCCTAATGGAATTAATTGACAACAATATACACCCTATGGTAATCTAAAAAATAGAATCCTCATTTATTTAATAAATTAATATTTAATTTTATTTAGAGATTCCGTCCATGTATTAATTAGAATCGAAACCATTAGTTTCATTAAACAATAGTTCTATTATTTTAAAGGGGTGTTATATTTCAGGGAGAGTTATTTGATATCGTTGATGTCAATGAAAACTCTAATATTCCAATTAATATTTTCTGACTATGATGGTGTTGTCAATCCATTTTTTGTATTATATATTCCTATTGAAATTTTACAAGACAATATTCGTATCCTCAAATTATACATTTTTGGAATGGGTATGATATATTTCCCATGGTATTTATTTTATATCCATGGTGTTGCTTTAGAAATCATCGGTGGTGGGTATCCACCATGGGATATAGAATAAGAATATTGGTATAATTATAGGTGAACACATCTATATGATACTTTGGAAAGGAATTGTATCATTTTTGTTCATAAGGGGTTATGGAGACAATAATCAATGTGATTTAAAGATCATTCTCTATACTATGATTCAACTCTCTATGTTCATTAATGGTGGTTGAAGAAAATTACATGAATTTCAAAAGGGGATCCCAAAGATCTTCTTACACTATTTCTTCTATTAAGACATATTTATAATATGTATGAAGCTAATTAATTTCTTGATATTAAAAAAATCTAATCATTATTCTAATATCTAAATGTTGGGAAAAATCATTTAATTTGGATGGTGCTAATCAAAATTCCTGATTGTCAAGGAAATTTTGGATATAATTTTCTTCCTTCCTGATATAATGAGGGATAGTAGTGTGAAAATATAAATAGATTTAGGTGATGATGTTGGATCATTATCCTTGGGGGCATAATTATTAGGGGTTCCACTATCTCCCTCCGAATCACAACCACTATCTAGATTATTGGGTAAAGTTGACTCAACCAAAATCATGAGGACCATTGTGCATGTATCTATGCAATATATTCATATCCTTTAATAATATGTCTTATTTTCAGGAGAGAAAAATAATATATAATGATTCATGATATTTGGATTTTTTGTTTCATTATAATTTATGGAAAGTACATAATATTCATGGAGTTTGGTATATGGATTTTTCAATGAATCTTCAAATCATTTGGGGGTGATTGAAATATTATTATAACCTATTAAATGAATCTCTTACATGTTATAGAAACATACATATATATATATATATATTTGGATTTTTATGACTACAAACGGGCATTATCACCATATAACACTAACACTTGTCCATAAATAGTGTTTTTGAAACACTCATAATATGAAGAGGGAATCACCACATGAAAATCAAGTCATGGACTCCCAGGTCATGAATTAAAATCCATGTTTGGACAAACCATCATGAACATTGGAATTATCCATCTTGATGAACATATTCAAGAGCCTCATCATTCCCTATATGGAAACATGTTGGACTTTTTCAATAAATGATATGGTTATATGGAATTATTTTAGATGAGTTTATTTGATGTATTTTTGTCCATTACCTATACCTATAATTATTAAGGAATTATGTGGGACTCAATGGGTTCTCATCAAAACTCATTACAGAGTTCAATCACATTAATAATTGATATTTTTCTAAAATCACAAATAATTGTTTGTAGAATTTCACACTTATATAAACGGTCCATACATTAATTATCATAATGTTTTTCAATGGATTCCTTCCTTTATAATGGGTTTATTAGTGTATAAACATTATCCCCATGGTTAGAACCGGTTAGATTATTAATCTCAAGTGAGTTTGGTTGAGTTGATATAAAAAATGTCAACTGTTTTCTAGATAATTAATTTAATATTAATCAGTACTCTAAAATAATTGGATCTGAATGAAAAATAGATGATTTTGTAGATAATTAGTGCTTATTATTGGATCACTAAACTACCTTCCTCTTTGTTTCAATTTCATAAATTGCATCACTAATGATGTTCTGAGGCTCATTAGAACATTCATGAATACATATTCCTATACATCCTTAGCATTTATAGACTCTTCCCATAACTCCATATTTATTAGGGGAAATAATAGGTTCACATTTTCTTTTCAAATAAGTGGTTCCCTTATTAAGTAAAATTGATAATTTTTAATTTTTTATCTTTATCCAATGATTGTTACCTTGGGTGGGGTTGTTCACATCATCCCAATCATGGGGGAAATACTCCATAAAGGGTTTGGAATTTAGTATGGATTGTTCAATATTCTTTTTTAGACACCATGTTCTTATTTTTTTATGTCGAAAGTTAAAGGGCTATGATATAGGTACATCTTTAGGCATTGTAGATTGATCTAGGGTTACAACTTGTTGACCTAGTTGTCACATGATAATATAGTGAATTGGATGACATAATTCCTACAAAACTGTTTGTAAAATTTATTTATACTCTTAGTTTGTACTTACTATTATTTTTCTTATTCATCTAGTAATGCGATAAAGATTCAAGTTAACTTTATTAGAGGCTTATCCAATATAACCTGATGAAAAAAGTACCATATTCTATGGGATGACATTATAGAGGAAATATTATTGAATTTAATTTCCCCTTATTTGATAATAAGGAAAATAGGTTTTTATTTCATTTATTCTAATTTTTTAAGTCCTCTATAATTTTTTTAACTTGAGTAGGCTATTTTACATTAGATTAATGAAATACCCTAGAATTTTTACATTAAATAAATTATAAGTCTTAACATTAGATCTTGAAACATGAATGGGTTTTTCCTTATTTACATATTGATAGGGGTATTTTTTCTACTATTTCGATTCATGGGGAGAAATATTATGGTATTATTACTATTTTAGTATTCGGGTAAGTATTGATTCTCTCTTGAGTGAAATAATATGGTCCTAGAATTCCCATACCTTTTCAAGTAGTTAGTAGGATTAGGATATGATTTTATTGGGAATGATAAATGAAATCCTCCAAGAACTATGTTATTGATAAAAACTCCTAGAATCCACATGAGTATATAAAGGGATTTATCACTTTATTCCATTCGAACTAAATATTCTCTTTACATATCTTCAGATATTTATCTTGTAGAAGTTTCATGTTGATGGAATATTACAGTCCATTTAATATGGTGATGAAATCTAAGACTCTATTATTTTATAATTTCATATAGATTAATAGTTAACGGGTATTCACCATAATTTTCTAATAATTGATTTGATAAAATAATTGTGGAAAATTTTATTCTCATTTTTCAACAGATCATGTGAGAAATATAGTATTCTAGAAAAATGTGTCCCCTTTAATAGTTTAGAAAAAACTATCTATGTTTATATACATCTTTATACTCAACTATCCCCATCACCAGAATTCATATAGACATGAAGTGCCTCATCTTATTTTTAAAATCCTCCATGAAATTAGAGTTATGAAATATATGGCTTTCAATGTTAGTCAGATGTTGAGTCACATCACCCATTCATTATATGGTATCATCTCTAGTTACATGGTTGAATGTTGTCCATCCAAAGCCCCCAGTTGAGAATAATGGGACCCCATAGAGCTGATAATCATTAATAGAATAATTTAGTAATATTAAATAAATGAAACATTAGTGGGGGTCACATTTGGACCCATATATGATCAACATGAAATTTTTGGTTATTGAAATCCGTCCTGAGAAAGCCTGTATTGACTTCCCTAAAATAATGAAATATACAACCCTAATGAAGGATAATCCTATTAATCATTGACCTCCAATAACATATATGTCATTTTAATTCAAATGGAGTGTGTCTTATTCCTAGGACCAATCCTCACTGATTAAGAATTCATCTATAGTTGAAAAATGTATACTAAAGGTGACACATTCGCCTCTACCTAGAAAATGTAAAAGTGGGAATATTTCCAATGTGTATATCAAAATTGATCCATTTCAGTTTCTTTATAATATCATAATTTTGAGATAACATATCATCAAAACAATTAGTTTAAGCCACCACTAGTAGGAATTGTTATATATCCACCACATTCTCTTTTTCTATTCCTAAAGTTCATAGGGAGGGTTGTAGCTGAGAAATAAAATATTCCATATTACATGTATACCTTTGATGTGAATTTTGTACTACTTCATTATGTGTCTTGTTGTGGACCATATACCAAACTAAAATCATCTCATTATGTTATCTCACATATGTATATGGATTTTTATATTTTTTAGTGTTTACTTTGGGGATATTACTAATATATATTGTTCAATGATATACTCCTTGATAAAATTGTCCTTTATATTCTCAATGTGAAGCTTCTTTGTTCACCGTTTTGGCCAATAACACCTATGATTCTTAATATTTCATTATTTTTGTTCTATTTGATGAAATGTTTTCACATATAATCAAGATA
This sequence comes from Viscum album, assembly GCA_963277665.1. Classification (NCBI taxonomy): domain Eukaryota; kingdom Viridiplantae; phylum Streptophyta; class Magnoliopsida; order Santalales; family Viscaceae; genus Viscum; species Viscum album. The sequence goes on along the minus strand of OY728126.1, from coordinate 1,806,340,328 downwards.
TATTTTATCATGTTCCTTACTTGTCATATCACTAATGATGAATCTGAATCTTTCATAATTAAAAATGATGAAAATATTTTATTTAAGGAATATTCTCACAATTTGGAGAAAATAAACTCCCTTTGAGGGGTAATAAGGGGTATTAATTTCCCCCTCATAGTTGGATGGATTATAATTTCATATTCTAAGATAAAAAAGGAATACATATATATAATTATTAATCCAAGGGATTCTTGTAATTGAAAAAATATCCAATCCCTATAGGTTGGTATTGTTATTTTATTTCCTAAATTTCAATTTCTTGTGTGGCCATTCAGATGCCCAGAACATTTATCCTACCTTATACAAGATTTCAAGAATTTTCTATGAATGAGAAACTTTCTATTAATGGTTTCTAATTAGTTTTTGGATAACCAGACATTATTTTTCTCCAATAGCATACCTATTTAATAATAATAGTTTCTTGATGTAAGAGCTTATCAATGAAATATCCCGCCATGTTTTTTCCAAGTGTTCCTAATAAGTAGTTTCCCTTTCTTAGATAATCCAATTCAGATATACTGATATCGAGCTTGAAATTTGAACTCCGGTGATGATGAAAAACATCTATCTCTCTCTCTCATTGATGCACTAGGATGACTAGTAAGATGGGTGAAATGAGATATTACACAGTCACCCAACCCCAGATGCACACATCAGGCGAAGCATTGGAAATTATGTAGAGGAATAAATTTATAATGAAAAAGAAAATCTATTGGGGAAATTCAGAGTGTATTATCTCGTTTTGGATCCGTGCCACTAAATAATATATAAAATCAATCTTGTAACAAGTAATTCTTATTGAATCTTTATAATGATAATATTATCTATAATACATATATTTTTCCTATATATTATAGTGATTCCCCTATAAATTATGGTTTAGGGAGGGTATTTATTCCTTCTTCAATAATCATGGAATTTCATAGAAAGAGTTTTCTAAGGGATATAGAATCACTCATATATTATCCTTAGATATTTATTTACATAAGGCCATTATATTTTCCATATCATCTAAATGGAAATATATCCCATGATCCAACCATAAATTTATCTGTTTGGTTTCATTATCAATATGAAATAGGACACTAATAATTTTTTCCAATGAACAAAAGGGAATACAAGGGGGAGGTGTGACTAATTTTCACCACTCCAAATCATTCTTTACATTATAGAATATGAAATATGGTAGTAAGGTATAGTTATATGTGGATTATTGAGTATTTCCTAAACCGATTAATCTTCTGAGAAAATGTTCACTAGGTGAGGACCGTTATTTCACGATGGGATTCTACTCTAGGTAGAATTTCTATAGTGTGTCTCAGGGAAGAAATCTCCATGACTTTTTTTTTCTTAGGAAAATTTTGTTGATAGATAATTTAGGGAGATATTCCATAAATTTTTTTGGTTGTACCGCACGGAGTAATTATATTGGTAAGGCTGGATTTTTCATTTAACAATGATTTAGTAAGTCATTGGTCATAATCTGAGAGATATTAGAGATAATCATGAAAAATATCATTAATTAGATGTGAAATTTGAGATATTATATTTATTCAATGGGAATATGTCAACTAATTTCTTTAAAATGGGTTAGAATGTGTTCATTTTATTTATATAACAATGATTTTTTCTAGAGTTCTTTTGGACGGTGTGGGAATATATTCATAATACATAGTTATCATGGTAGTATGTCAATATTTATGTTTTCATTGGCATGGATCAGAAATATGGTATTTCTATTAGATTCTTACCAAATTATTATGTTTAATTCATTCAGTGAATGCAAGGATACGATCCCTCTCTTATTTTATAATCGAAACAAGATGATGGTCATTTCGGGTAAGAGATGGAATGTGGAACCCAAGTGAAGTATCATTCAAAATATAATGATGATTCACTCAACTAAAATGAATAAGAATATTTATAGATCCCTTATAAATGATCATATTATGTTTAGTAATACACAAAATTGTTTTTGAAAAATATAATGATAATTTTGTATAATATGATATGGAATATACGAATGATTTTCTATTATTTTTAACATTTGATGATGCGAATAGATTGTTTTTATAGGTACCTGGGACTATTTATATCCCTTATATCCTATCAAATTAGGTCATATAAGAGCTTTTGTGGGAGGATTATGGTCTTTACCGTTGGTGACACCTTATATTGGTGGCATTCTCTCCCAATGGAAATAGTCATATGAGTATGTTCCTTATTTTATAGGGATATAATCAAAAAATATTACTCAATACAAATAGGATTATAGTATAGTTTATGTATTATGTAACTACTAGGAAGATACTCTAGATGGAAAAACATGAGTGATTGGGTTTGGGAATTCCTAAATAATCCCTTTGGTAGAATCTTTAGGAGATGTGATTTTGGAACATTGGTATCCACTATTGATAAGATACCTCATGGGTTTCACCTAAAAATAGTGGATATGTGGATGAAATCGTCCACCACCATAATTTAGGAGAGGTTAATATTATAATGTTCTCGAAAAAATCAATTTAAATATTGATGGTGTTGTGTTGGTGATAACATCTATCTATTCATCAAATTAACAATGTTTGTGGGAATAAAATAAAAATATCATTATCCTAGTTAAGGTATTATCACTTTGGATTTGTGGGGATAATGATGGTGGTTCTTATAACATAATAATTCCATGCATAAGAAAACCAATAAGTATAATACCATATATATGAGCATGTTTGATTAATAACATTCATGGGTTAAGGTAAAAATTTGTTTTACCACGTTAATTTCGGATAAAACCACTGTAAAAAGTGATTATGGATGCATGATTTAATTTAACCATTTTTTAATGATTTCACATCAGGTTCCCCAGTGTTTTTCATATAGAATCTAGGGAAAATGTGATGTATTACACCTAATGGAATTCAACCATTTTAAATTAGATATGTCATGTCATTTTCACTATTTTTATTTCAAATTAAATAATATTGAAATATGATTTCTAGTGCGTGATTTTTTATCTATTTGAGGTCATAATTTTCTGGTCTGGTTCACCATTTTTTCAATGGAAAATATGATGGCTCCCTCATGTGTGATATCCCAATGTGACCATAATTGAAGACCTTAATTACCAAGTCCAACAATTACTATGATATTTTACCTATAATTTCATATAAATATTAATTTTTCAAGATTATGGGAGTTCAGGATCATCACACTCATTATGCTGTGGGAATTGTTACCAACTTTGGAACTCCCTTATGAATTTAAGATATATTAATAAATAATTCCCAAATCCTAGTGAGGAATAGTTACCTCCAAGATAGAGATTTTACTGAAACCATTCATTTGATGTGAACATATTTATATATAAATGGTTCTTATAACGCTCTATAATTTTTTGTGTATTTGCTTCAAAATAAACTTGTAGTCTTCAATAGCTTTCATTACATGAATCCTGGATTCTAATGGAACCATGCTATAGTAGTCATTTATGACATATCTAGTAAAATATCATGTATAAAAAGTAATAAAATTAGTTTAAAAAATATTTATAAAGGTCATAAATAATTAATATTTATTTATTAAGATATTATAAATAGTAATAAATTTTCATTAAATTTATTTTCTGTTTCCAAAAATATGTATCTTAAAAAATGGATTTTGAAGAATTTTTTGGACATAAATTATAAATAATTTCTTCCCTTTTTTAAAATAAATTTTAATTCAATTAATATTATTTTTTATATCATCATATCAATATTATCTTCAGGATTATTTGTTGGATTTTTCTGAAATGAAATATTAATATTTCAATAGTGAAAATATCATTTTTATCAAAAATTTAATTTGTTTTAAGTTAAACTGTTTTATTATGTTTGGAAATTGATCATAAGGTAAAATAATTCTCCATTAATAAGAAATAATATAATTAATTACATAGTAATCAAAATTATACTTGACTATTGTATAAGTTCATTTTTTAGATTAAGAACACATTTTTTTCAAACAACTATTTTTAAGCATACAACATATTTATATATAAATGATTTAAATTAATATCTATTTATTAATTACTTTAATTTAATATATGAATTATATATTAAATAAAATATTTTAACATTGATTTTGTGGTTTCTAACAGTCATGGATTGGAGGTAAATTTAAGTTTATGCTTAAAAATGAATTATTCTAAAACTAGTTATATGGAAGTTTGTGTTATTATTTAAAATTAAATTCATCCACATATTGAAATTTATTATTTTAAAATTTAATAATTTTTATGAAAATAATTAACATAATTTAATATTTAAGGTTTATTTTTTCCATAATGAATAATAAATACATTGAAATCATATTATGATGTTTAAGGATAAAACACGTTTAATATGTGTGGTTAAACTTATAGATAATCATATAAATGCAACCAAAACATGTATAATTATAATTAGATGTAGTTATTTCGTCATTATAACATTTTAACTTCATGTTAATTTATATTTTGAGGTAATTTCACATGAATGTGACATTATATAATTTAATTTTTTATAAAATTTAATGTATATTCCTCCCCTCAATTATAAAATAGAACCTCTTCTCCCTACTTATTAGCACACTGTTATCTCACTATCTAAGATAATTTATTACCCAAACACATTAAATATTCCTTCCCTTTATCTAATATCTTATTTTCTTCCCCTAAGACCAGTATTACAAGGATTATGGTGTAGGCCGAAGGAGTCATCTCATAAAAGAGGTATAAATATTAACAAAACTCAATCAATATTATTTCATCTTATACTTCATAAAAATATATGGTATCCATAATTAAAATATGAATAAAATATAATCAATATACAGATAATTTATTAGGATGATGGAAAACTCATTTCCCACATCTTCTTTATCAAATGGGAGATGAAAGAATCACTTCTGTATATGTGTAGAATACCACCTCTATATAGGGATGTGATTAATTTTCTATCACCATCATTCATGGGGGGTAAATAATATATATTTAATGTTTATAAAAAATTTAATTATATAATAAATAATTTTTAATTTCAAATTTTTATTTTCCTTTTTTCATTCAATAATTTGAAAAACGGACATATAAGAAGAGTATACATACAAACAATCATCTCCACATCTTGATGTAATTCCTTTTTCATAACCAATTAATTAAAATGGTCATAATTATATATATATATATAATGAATTTAAAATCTGTTAATATTATTATTAAAATTTGATATATGATGTAACCATGATTAATGATTAAGGAACCTAAATTCTGAACGAAAACAATTATGAAAAACAAAGCAGTTTACACCCGAAATGATGACAATATTGAAAAATTGTCAATGTACAGGAGATATAATGCTTTAAGTAAATAATTTAAAGTATTAAATTTATTATTATGGTTATATTATATAACTATAGAAAATATAAATTTATTATATAAAATATTTGATGTATAGTGAAAAAATATGGACTTGAGGTAAGGGTTTTATGTTAAAATTTCATTTTAACTGATATTGTTTTTTGCTTAATTCATACAGTGATAAAAATATATAATATATGTATCCAATAATATTATGTAACTTCTTATAATCTAGTTATTTATACTGATTACTTTATTTTCCTTTCATATTCCTCACATTATGTACTCAATATAAAGAAATAATTTTTTAAGGATGGCCAACTTCATTTCTCTCTTTGGTTGTGAATATTTTTATTTTGTATATATATATATATATTATTTTAAATGTCTTCAAAAAATTTATTAGAATTACACAATAATTATATAAATTCATTTTTACACATATTAATCATTATATCTAAAAATTCTATAGGATTCTTCATTTCATTTTTTTAATGAGGTAATTTTAGATTGAAACTAAAAATTTGAATGAAATATTTATTTTAATGTACAACACATTAATGGATTCTCCCATATATTTTATATAATATTTTTTTAAGATTCCATTAAAAGTTTCTATATTTCAAGTAATAAATTTTTTTCCCTTAATATTTATTTTATTTAGTTATTAGATATAAGAAGGAAAATTTTATTTTCCTAAAAAATGTTCAAGAAATATATTAAAGGTATATTTATCTTTAACTATATCATTTCATGCCTCTTATTATTAATTATTGATATAATCCAAACTTTCTATCTTTTTATTTCTATGGATGGTTTATGATTATGTTGATGAAATATTCATGAATATGTTTTCTTTTCCATGAGTTATGTTTTAATGTAATGTTAAATTTTTTTATGAACTTGTGACATACATAAACCTGATTTATTATTATTTTATTAGTGTTTATGTTATATCCCTATAGTGAATTTAGTATTTATTAATGTTTTTGGATCTCAATAGAAACATGGTACATTATCCCAAGCCTAAAATATGGTATACTAATGTTTATCCCGTGCCTAATATAGGTTACACATGAGGCTATCTTAGGTCCTAAGTAGGTTAAACGGTAGTACTCAAAAGCATAACATGTGATTAATGTCATTGTGGGTAGCCTTAGCAAAGATTTATAATATTATGATTACACCACATTATATTCCACATTTTCATGACATGATATTTTTCCAATGTTATGATATTATAGCTAATGTTATTTGATTCCTTATTTATTCATGTCTTGTGAATTCCCAATATTGTTCCATGCCTTGTTATTATATGAATTGTTGTATATAGGTGTCAAATGTTAATAAATTTTTTCCAAACCCTAATTGTAATGTTATTCTTACATACGAGCATTGATTGATATGTCCCTTTTTTCATTTGTGAGTATCTATGAAACCCATTTATTATGTTTCCTTTACCCCATGATGTGAAGAATGGTTTTCTGTTTGACGTGTCCATAAAAGCTTTTAGTTGTGAAGAACATAGTGGGAGATGATGTTTTCCATTTATATACTAATTTTTAAAGTATCCAATATTTCAAAGACCATAAATATTTATGTTTATGGTGTGTATCATATTGATATTTGAATAATATTCTTCTAATAATATGTATTATTTATCTATGTAACGTTTGGGACACTGTAGATGGTATCCCAGAATGGTTTAGTTATTTTTTGAAAATAAGATAAGAAAAAAATTTGTGGGAACCCATAAGATATTCCTAACAATATTATAAAATCATATTTAATGGTAAATAAATTAGTGTGGATTTATTAGAAAATACATCCATTTATGGATAATAGGATGTGGATAAAACTATTGCATAGATACACCTATGGGTGAAAACTCTGAATGGGGCGAATTGGATATCTACTCAATCATCATTGGTGCATGATGGGTGGGACTAATACTACACACCCAGCTATACATTCCTGAGGTATATGATTATTTTAGCTTACAATTTAATTATTAACAATTATAAAGGGGTTCGAATAACCAATGATGTCCTAGGTTAAACCTAAAGTTTAATATATTTAAAGGTAGTCTATATTTAGACATTTTATGAAATATTTTCCTGATTATATGATTTCACACATTAATGTTAGATTCTCACTCTAATTATTTTGGAATTAGTATGGGAAATGTGATAAAATGGTGAAAATGAGGTGGAGATAAGAATGATCTTATATAATAGAAACCTATTTGATCTCAATCAAATAAATTCCTTTATATCATTAAAAGTGTTTAGGAATGTTAATTTATCTCCTCAACGATTATATATTAAATTGGGATTAAAACTTACCCAATTTATGATGATTGTATCTCATTTTTATGTTTAATATACTATTTATATTTTTGGGATATAATTTATAGAAACTCTTGTTACTGCCCCCCTTGTAGATTGTAAGGTTTTTTTGGAATGGTTTTTCTTTCATTAAATATATCCCATATTAAGTGTGGATAATGAAAAGTTTCATTATATATTATGAACCAACTAATGTTTTTTCATAATTATAAGGATAAATTTGAATATATAATGGAATTTAAAAACATTTCATTATTCTTAGTTCCCATTTGAATGGGTATTTATATCACATGGTTAGGGAGTAACTCGACATCAATTAGATGCCTATTGTAAATGTTTTTTATAATGTCTTTATCTATGATTTTACCCGTCTTCCTTTGAATATCATTTTTGAATTTAAAATAAAACACATACATGATGATACATGTTTTTAAAAGACGCCAAATAGAATGGACCTGATTGGGTTGTAGGAATTGAGTAAGAGAATGTAGTATATTTTTAAGGGATTCATTCATGTGAATGAATCACATTAAGGATAATTAATTATTTTTGTTAATAATAATGGTGGTTAAATATGATTCTACATTTATTTTTATATTTATATCAATATCATGATAAAGAATTAGTATCATGTTCCCCATATTTTTTATTTTTTGATCAATTTTATAGAGATCAATATTTTTACAAGATTTATATTCAAACATGTTACTATCATTTATGGTTCAAAAGTGATGACATACCTAAGATAGCCTTCTATATGAGGGTTGAAAATTATGAATATATACTGATTATATTTTTATTTACTAATACCCCTTCTATCCACATTGATTTAATGAATATAGTATTTAGAAATAACCTTAATCAGTTTTTGGTAGTTTTTGTAGATGATATTATAATGTGTTCCATCATAAAGAAAGATTATGAAGATCACATGAGGATTGAGTAGAATAAACTACAGAAGTTTTTGTTGTTTTAAAAATTTACCAGCATTTATTTTTTTATAGATAGATTCATTTTTGGAAATATAATTTCTGTAAAGGGTATATCGGTGGATCCTTCAAAGTTAGAAGTGATTGAACATTGTTAGATACCATCTTTGGCGGATGAGATCCATTTTTTTCATGCATTATCATGATATTATTGATTAATTATAAATGATTTTTCATTTATATCTAATAAAGTCATCTAGTTAACAAGGATGTGATTCTATTTCCTCCAAACTGATCGATGTGGATAAAATTTCATGTAACTGACGAGATGGTCGGCCAATGCATCTATAGTTACAATACCCAATAGTGGAGAATTTTTTTCATTTATATAAAATAATTTTAGAAGGTTATTGGATCTTCCACCAAAAAAAATTCTGAAATATTTTTCTATAAATAAATTTTATTACATTGATATCTTACATTACATGTAACACTTAGTGTAAATGAACTGTGATATACTATTAAAATATTATTATCTATTATTTATCACCACACAATTATATTTTTGGGTATGAATAAGAATAAATAAAATATAAAAAATTGTATTTCCATATTTATAAAATTATTTCATTGGATATCAATTAATTAAAAATTATTATTATTATTATTTGAAAATAAAATATATCTTTTTCTGAAAAGTAATTTCATGTGTGTAATGTAATTTTGACATAATAAATTAAATTAATCACAATATGTGAATGATTTTTATGATACGAATATATTATATATTCACAATATTATTTTTAAAATTCATTTAATATTTACTTCTATGAGTGGGGTAAGAATAATCCATGTTTTATGCTTGAAATGTATTTTTACTAAGAAAATGTTTTTGTGTCATTTTGTTCATGTGAATTAAAATTTATTTCAGTGACTTATAGGTAAGGGATTTAATAAAATAAATTTGAAATTTGAAATTATGAGTTTCAAATTTTGTGAATAGTTTAATTTATTTTAGGCAATCATGTATAGTAATAATTATAAAATGCATCACCTCAATAAAGGGTAAATCGGGTTAATCTAGGTTAAAACTAAAGGATATGGCCATTTTTTTCTTCCTAATTCTTATTTATGGATTTTAATTCTAACCTTATTAAATTTTTATTTTATTTAATGGATACTTTTCTAGAAAAATTTCCTATGTTATATTTCAAGAAAAGAAAATTTAAAATTTTACTCTCTTAGTTTTATAAATCACTTATGTGTCCACATAGAGACACAAACAAGTTATAAACGCATATAAATATATAATTTGATAATAATGATAATAAAACATGATTTTGATTTAAATATAATTAATAATATTTATATAATTAAAATAAATTATTATGCATCAATGGCACATTATTTCATTAATTAATAGATAAGTAAAATAAATTATTTTGAATGTTTTAAATGTAATATAATTTGATTGAGTTATGTTGTTCCATGAATTTTTTAGATTAATATAAGTTATCTAATTTGGGTTAATGGATTATATTCTAATTGTGTATAATTTTTTAATTCATTTATGTAAAATTAAATTAATAGTGTGAAAATTGACATTAATGATATTTTATCAAAATAATATTTCAATAAATTAATTTTAAAAAAATAAATAAATATGATTAATTTTTTTAACAAATATGTTCTGAAATTTTATCTCTTCTTATATATGGACTAATTGTTAACTTATAAGTAAAATTATAACCCTTTATTTGTAAAAAGATATATTTACATTGTTAAGGATAAAAATTTTAATGTAATAGGTTATTCAAAAAGATAAGGAAATGTCATCAAAACCAATAAAAATTTTAATTTATAATTAGATTTCAACTAAAACCAATACTGTTATTGAATATTTTTCCATTTTGAATAATTTTATAGATAATGTCTCTATTATATTTTAATATTTAATGAAATCTCATGAGTTCCCCTCCACTCAATTGTAAAAGGGAATCCCTCCTTTATCATCATCTAAAAACATTGATCCTCCAATCTCGACCATCCACTAAAAAATTAAGTTGTATAAATTATTGAACAAATTATATAAGTTATAATAATAACAAATTACCCTCCTTAGGTTCCTTAAAACGAGATCTAAAGTATTTCATTAAAAATAGGTAATCACCTTAAGCGATCACTGTATTTTTTTACTTCCTACTTATTGCCTATAAAAATATGTAATATATCATAAAATAATAAAATAATTATCCTAAATATATTGAAATATTATTTTATTTATGTAATCACTATTATTCGTCATTTTCTCTGTCACGAACCAGCCCGAGTCCACCCTGAACCAGTCACAAGGGCCGGTCCGCGACAATTCTCAAGAGGCATTCCCGATCCTCTCGAGAAGGTGAAAAGAACCAAGGGAATCAATAGAGTATACAAGGGAACATTTTCTACCATTTATAAACATTCAAACAAACAGTGGATTGAAATGGGCTTCCTGAAATACATTTATATAAAAATGGAACTGAACATTATTTTTACAAGAAACTGAATGTACAATTAAACCAACAAATCAACTAACCCATACTAATAACCAACATACTACATGTGACCCCACTGGTCACTCTCCAACATAATGAGCACATCTTTCCTAAGGCAATCGAAGTCAAGGTGAAACCTGCACAAGGGCTAAAAACATAAGAAGACTATAGACGTGAGAATTAAAACTCAGTAGGTTATCCCTATATTTTATTCCCAATGAACATACTTTAAAATGAAATAAACATCAATTTCAGGTTTTAAATACAATATATAAAGGTATGATTTCCAAATTAGGACCCATGCTATAAAAAATTACAAGACACAAACTTCCATATATTATAAACAAGACTGCTAGTTACAATTTTCGAAGAGGTACAACATAAAAATGAAAATAGTTTTCAAGAAGGATTATTTATCGAATGTAAACTTTTAAATAAATCTCACACACTTCTGAATTTACCATCCAAACACACCATATGCTGACGGTGAGTACAAAATAGCCAATGAGAACAAGTCACGAGAACACCCCTAGGAACTAGTTAGTTGTGAGCCCCAGCTACCTCATTTCTCTGTGAAAGTAACCATAATAAATATCCATTCTGATGCACACTATACACTATTAGGGATCATACCCATAACCTATTGGTCCCAAAACATCATAATCATCATAGTTTAGTTAGTTTTTTCATCGTCAAACTTTCTACGGGAAACACGGGCCAAACCCCACGAAATCACTAGCATACATGTACACGTCAGCCCACATTGATACCTGGGATTCCCGTTAGTGCTCAATAATATTACACATATTATCAAATATACTTTTCATATCAAAAATCCAAACACACAAACTTCCCAAAAACATGCTTAATTTTTTTTTCATGATTCAATAAACCACTAAAAAGTTATGTAAAACAATTTCAAGGAGTATAACGAGGCCTTACACATAAAATCCATTCAAAAATGATAATTTAAGGCCCAAAAACAATTAATAACATAACAAATCAGATTTTTCAACCCCAAAACCAATTAATAAATCAAATTCATGGACCATAAAATGGCCCCAAAATATTGAACCTGAAATGCAGATAGAAAACACTTTTACAAAAAAATGGCAAACGGTCCATTAAGCCTTTCTCAAGACAAACATTTGACCAAAGTATTCATTTAAATTTTATTAAGGTTGTGTATACACACAATTTATATCAGAAAACCACATTCATAAATCCATTAAAACACTAAAGTTACATATTCAATACAAAATCATTTTCATAAGGATGTGAAAGGGGCCATATTGCAACAGCTCGGGCCAAAATATGTATTAAACAAAAACCCATTTTTTTCAAAACCAAATAAAAATTGGAAAGAAATATAAGGACCCAAGAATACCATTTATCATTCTTCCAATTCATTTATATATCCAAAAAAATAATCTTTAAATCCCATATCACATATAAACGCAAACCGGGTAATTTACAGAACACAGGACATGCCCTTTGTAATGAAAAGAATTTATTTTAAGAACATGAAAAGGAATGAAACTCTGATTTAATTACATATTTTATTAGAGAAATTTTAACATGTTCAAAATACCAAAAAACATGATTTAAACCTCACAAAAAAGTTGCGAATGATAGTGGATCATTTAAACAAACACGTGGTGTGCACCATTCTGACAAAATAACTATACTTTTCACAAAACGAGGCCTAGAAAACCATTTTCAGACCAATAAAATTATCCAAATTTTTAAAAACAATAATAAACATATATATTTGAAGTGAAAAATAATAAAATGATGAAACTTAAATGATAAAGGCATGTGGAAGGGATATCCTACCTCAAATCCTTGGCGTACTAGTAACGCGCACCCAGTATCACCATCCGATGGTTTACAAACAATGATGCTATGATGACCATCCCCAAATGAACAAAAACGCAATAAAAAATCATGGGATAATGGATCCCTAGGTATAACATTAATATGGTATAATAGGAAACCAGGAAATAATGAAAGGAGGAAGAGGAAAGAGAAAGTAGAAGGAATCTCACCATGCCACCTAGAAAACTCTTCGTCTTCCATTAGCTCTTCAAGCTTATAGTGAAGAGAATGGATTGGAACATCATGGAGAGTCTCCTTAGATATGGAAGAACCAATTAAAGAAGTTTTGTGGGAAAAAGAGTACAAATTGAATGACTTATGGATAAAACAATTTACCTTCTATATTCTGGACTTTTTGAGGAAAATAGAGAACTTTCGCCCTAATAAGCGATACAAATGAGCTCCAAAGAGGTAAACTCTATATTAGGGGTGAGTCGAGGTATGTTGGATTCAAATGGGAGGTGGAATCACAGAAAAAAAAATAAAAAATTAAAATGATATAAAAATAACAAATTATTTTTTGAAACTATAAATGGCCCCACGGCCTGGCCCAATGCCTAAATAAGTAACCCAAATTCAACATTCTTATGAATTTCTAAGACGTTCAAGAGGATATGGTAGTTTTAATATGTTATTTTAGGACAAATGGGAAGTGGAATAATTGAAAAATGTTGAAAAATAAATGTGTTATAAAAGAAACAAATTTGGTATTTAAATTTAGAAATGCGCTTACTATTGGCCCAAATCATGAAATAACCAACCTTTCTCCAAAAACACGTAAACATGAAATTGGGAACCCCAGTTATGGTGATTAGACATATAAGTTAGTTGAAATATAAAAATTAATCTCACCCAACACCCATGAAAAATATCAGTATTTTCAATGAACTTTATCAAAACAATTACATGAAAAACCGGGTGTGACAATTCTCCCCACTATTAAACCTTTCGCCCCCAGAAAGACATAACACATTCCAACTTAAAGATCAACACCTAATGATTCTTTATCAATATGGTCTAGCCTCCTAATCCAGTGACACAACATCAACCATTAAGGGATATTAATCATATTACCTCAACCAAAACACTAATTCTCAACCACTTCCTGAGAATCAACAGAAAGATCGAGTCACTACATCCACAACCAAACCAAGAACCCAGTTGTTGGACCTTCTACCAATGAACCGAAAAATCACCCCAAACAAAGAGAACTCATGGAAATAAACGATTCCAGTGGATTTTTTGATTGAATCCCCACCATTAAGAATTAACTAGCAATAGATAAGTCTTTATGAGGACAAATCAATGAAACTAATGATGGGTCTCCCCACCATTAGAACCAATATTTCAACAAAAAAACAAGAATTAAACCTTAAATTGAATTGATAATCGCTTGGGAAATTCCACCAAAAAATATCCCATATTAATCTACCAACCCATGTTAAGAGGGTTATAACATGAATATTTAAAACACCCACTTCCAAACGGAGGGTAGAAGTACTGGGCTAACAATTTCGCCACAGATCAAAACCCCCACCACTCGAGGCATGGACGGAAGGGGACCCAATAATTGGGCCACTCAAACAAAAAAATAAATAGATGAACCACCCAACACCCTCCAGCTGTGAATAGTTAATACCAATACCTCAGCTGATTTACACAGGCAGTCCACACATGGACATTGATCAGAATCCCACATCCATGAAGGAATAACCATTGAAACTGTGTGAGGGGTAAGTCCACCATGATTTCTGCCACAAAGGAAAATTCACAGAAACGAGGAACCACAATAGATACAAAAAAACTACCACACCACAATGGTGGAGGTAGGAGCCTGGTGAAGCTTCCCACTCCATTGAAGATTTCATGTCTTCGTGGAAAACATCACTCCAAGGCCTATGGCTTGAGAACATGATCCTTGAAGCATTTACTACACCGCAGTCAGGTGATAATTATCACACCACTAAAAAATGTCACTTTCTCAAAAAAACACATTCATCTAAGTAGGAACTCATTGGTGCATATCATAAAATTTTCTCACTCCGAACGAGTAGCAGAATGGAAAAGGAATACAAAAAAAACACATCGACATCACCGAACACAGCAGCAATTTCCAAAAGAATTATCAAGACCTGGAATCAATTTAAATCAATCCGAAACAGCTCCCAATTCCATGAAATGGGTTTAGGGATCATCTTAAGTAGTGGATTTAACATTTTAAATGAATACTTAGGTGGATCAATAGGAAATGTAAGGACCCGACCCTAGTTTCCCAGAGCCAGTGCCTTATTTGATTACGTTGGAATACATAAAAGGAATACGAATCAGGAAGCACAAAGTATCTTAGTAGTTTTTTGAAACAAGATACATAAATAAGTCTAACACTACATCATAAAGGGAATTACAGCACTAATTTTATCCACTAGCAACATCATGTCTCCTAGATTATGCTTTCAAGTCATTCATAATTTACTTCTTCATGTCCTGTGAAAAATTAATCATAAAAAAGAGGTGAGCTCAAATGCTCAGTAAGAGTAAAAAATAAAGTGGAAGATGGAATAAACATAATACATGTTTCATAATTTAAAACACATTTCTTTAATAATAAATTTGCACACATTATGGTAGGATTAAGAGCTGAGTAAATAATGTCATAATATAACATAATCAAGGGTATTATACTAGTATAATAACCACATGAACTTTAAATTACTAGCTACATAAGGAGGGATGTTCATATGACGTACATTCTGAAAAATTTTGTCAAGGCCCTGTCCAAGACGTCTAATTATTAAGGCCTCGGCTAAAATCCATATATCTCATTGGGAATGGCCTCGGCCAATTCCATTTCCATTAGTCTCATGATACCTACCAATGCATCGAGGGGATATATCGGGACCCAACCATCACATAATAAGTCCTATTCATTCATTATATGAATCGGGATAAACATAAATAACATATACATTTATATTGAAACTTTCATGTGAAATGTAACTATATTTCCCCAATCATTAAACATAAAACACTAACCATTCAGAGTAATATGGAGAATGGTTTTAGGATAGATCATACAATATAGAGTTATTCATAAACCATTCTCTAAAATATGATAATGACATAATAAAATATTAAACCCAATAATACATAAGAATCAACAAAAGTGTTGAAATAGAAGAGGATACTCTAATAAAATCTTCGAGTAATTCTTGTGATAAAAACCCTTTTACTTTGAGAAGAATAGTTCTTTTGGAAAAATATTTTCATAAAAATAGAAGTAAATTAAGATAGTATTTCATGATTAAATGAGTGTGTTTATAAGGATAATGGTTTCCAAAAATATATTATATAGTTCCCTTGAAAATAAGTATGAATTTGAGAAATTCCCTTGAATCAGGATTGTATTTTTGAAATAGTTTTGAATGTTTATTTTAAAACATGTAACTACCAATAAAATAGGGAAGGTTTATGATGGGTAAAAATATATATAATACTCAAATATAATTTATGAGGAGTATGTAACAATAAAAAATATTTTCATAGAGGCAATTAGATAATGAAAGTAACCCGAATTAAAATGGATGTTCGAGTGGAAAACCCTTTCCTTAACTCCGAACGTGTTCCTCTCCTGTACATAAGCTCCTGGAATATGAAATTATACTTATTAATAACTTATTTAAGAACCTATTAGATATTTATTTAGTTTATAGTAATTTTGGTTAGTTCATTTATGTCATTATTGATATGTTATTGTATTGAATTTTGTCATTCTGGAGTGTTTGCTTTCCTTATTCTTCATAATTGGTTCACTGGCTCATAAATAATGAAGTTGTATGGATGTAAAACTATAGAATTGAAATTAAATATTATTTATGAACATAAAGTACTGTAAATGTCAATTTATATCATTTGGTTACATGGAATGAGGATGAATAATTAAATGACAATCACTTTGATTATTTGGTGGTATTTGGATTATTATGAACTGGTTTTGTAACATAAATTAATAATATGTATATATACTAGTTCCTGATTATTAATTAGGTTGTAATAAATATATAATATTCTGGTTAATCCATAAATATGCTTTCATGACCAGTAATGAAGGAAATATTGAAGAAAGAAACATCGTCGTCCACAAAGGTTATAAATTTGAACCACATGGACGTTGATTTCGTTTATAAAAATAAAAGGGAGGGAGTAAGAATATTGATGATGGTTCTTCCATTAACTATATATAAATATAATATATAGACGATAATGGAGTTATAATGGTCATTTGGATAGAGGACGTGTGGAGAGGATATCAAAATAAGAAAAATTCAAATGAAACTAAAAGAAAAGATAGGTGTTTTACCGCTTGAAGTAACTTCCTCGAGAACCTCCTTAAGGGAAGGGATTTAGGTCCTTTGGAATGAAAAAGATATTTCAGGTCATGGGGAGTGACTGGGGAAGGATATTTGGATAGAACATTGAGAATATTCAATGCTTAGATGATTGAATAGAAGAGGGAGTGGTGAGGGGTTTTTATAGTAGAGGAGAGGGGTGAATTTTGAATATTTAATTCATTATTTTATTATTTCCCTCATGACAACCAATAATGTTGTTTCATGTGACCCCTAATAGTAATATGTGAATTTGAGTTCGAACCAAGTGGCCTTGCATCACTTTTGGTTTCATGAATAGTGTATTTAACTGATAATTTGTATATACGGTATTTTATCGTATTTCACTAATCATCAAAAATTCTATAATTTCAGAAAAATCCCAAAAAATCTCCCCTACCATTTCTAGATGTGTAGAATTCAAAAATAAACTCCATTATTTAAAATTAATTTTTTAAATATTGTTAATTTAATTTTTATATAAATTCATTGTTAATTCGTAAAATAAAAATATTAAATGTGCAATAAGTTTTATTTCAAATTGAAAAATTAATTATGATCGCATTATCTTATTTCCTTAAGAAAATAAAATATTATTATTATTTACTATTAATAAAGGGTCATATTACTATTCATATTACAATATATAAGGGTATGTTATTAGTAACTAAAAAAATAAATTTTGTTCAATCAGACTCAAAAAGACTTACTAATCATAATTCTGGATAACCGTTTTTTGAAATTCAAAACATAGAAGAGGCAAAGTTGAGTTTATCTTCTAGATTATAAAACACACTAAATATTTATTTTCAAAACCTTAGGTTGTAACATTCTTCCCCCCTTCAGAAAATTTTCCCTTGATATTTCATTTTACAATCTATTCCAAAAACAGGTGGGGTACTTTTTCTTCATTGATTCCTCCAGTTCCCATGTCTCCTCTTCGTACTTATGGTTTCTCCATAATACCTTGACCAGAGGAGCAGTCTTGATGCCCAGAACATTGTCTCTACGATCCAAGATTTTCACTGGCTGCTCCTCATAGGAAAGATCATCCTCCAACTGTACCAACTCTAAAGAGTGTACATGTGAAGGGTCTAGTATGTGCTTCATTAAGAGTGATACCTGAAAGGAATCATGTACTTATTACATGGTAGGTAGAAGTGCCAGTTGATAATCCACAGTTCCAACTTGATCAAGGATCTCAAAGGGGCCGATATACCTAGGAATTAGCTTTCCTTTCTTCCCAAACCTCATGACCTTCTTCCATGGAGATATGTGTAGAAATACCAGGTCTCTAACATTGAACTCAAGGTCTCATCGATGTTTATCTTCATAACTCTTTTGTCGACTTTGGACTGCCTTGATATGTTGTTGAAGGGTTTTAACCTTATCCACCATTTCATTAACCAATTTAGGTCCTACTAGCTTTCACTCACTGACTTTGTCCCAACACACCAGTGTTCGACATCTTTTCCCATAAAGGGATTCATATGGTTCCATTCAGATGCTCGAGTGGAAACTGTTGTTGTAGGAGAATTCAACTAGTGGAATATGTTGGTCACATCCTCCTTTTAATTCCATAGAATATGCTCTCAACATGTCCTCCAATATTTGAATATTATTCTCAGACATGACATCATTTTAAAGATGATAGGCCGTACTGAAGTTCAGTTCAATGCTTAAAGCATGTTGGAGACTTTTCCAGAACATTGATGTAAATCGAGGATCACAGTCAAATCCAACAGAGAGTTGTACTGCATGTATCATTACCACTTCTTTGATTTAAATCCATTCAAGTTGATCAAATGTGAAGTTATCCTGAATCATGAAAAAGTGGGATGTCTTTATAAGACGATCCATAATGACCCATATATCATTGTTTCCTCTAGATATCCTTAGATGTCTAGTGAAAAAGTCTATGGTAATGTCCTCCCACTTCCATGATGGTATGGGTTGTGGTTGCATCATCCCCTTAGTATTTTTCTTCTCATCCTTCACTTGTTGACATACCAGGCACTTTGATGTATATTCAGAAATATCCCTTTTCATATTTTCACACAAAAATTTTTCTCTAAGATCTTGATACATCTTTGTGCTACCAGGATGTATAGAGAAATTATAGCTATGAGAATCATCAAATAGTCCTCTCTTTAGCTCAAGAATAGTGGGATCACAATGCCTCTTCATGAATTCCAAAATGCAACATTCTTATGAGAACTCAGTCAATTTCCCATCATTTATACCTTTAATTTTCATTTGAAACTTCTCATCATCATCCTGAGAACTTTTTATCATCTCTAGTATAGAATGTTGAGAAACCATTTGAAAATGTAGTGATGTGTTACCTTAATTGACAATTCCCATATCCATATTTTCTTGATCAATGAACATCAGATCCCTTTCAAATATCATCTTGTTCATAATTCCATGGTCATTTCCAATCAAAGCATATACTACTTTCTTTCCTGGGTGGTAGTGTATTGTGCAATCATAATCTTTGAGTAGCTCAATACACCTCCTTTTTCTCATGCTGAGTTACTTATATGAGAATATATATTTCAAATTATAATGATCTGTATATATCTCACATTTTTCCCCATAGAGTCAATGCCTACAAATCATCAGAGAAAATATTACTACTGCTAAATCAAGATCATGAGTTGGATAGTATTATTCATGAATTTTTAGTTCCCTAGATGCAAGGGAAAATGACTTGATCAATCTGCATAAAGACACAAACCAATCCTTTCTTTTATGCATCGCTATAGATAACAAACCCATCATTCCCCAATGGTAGGGTTAGGATCAGAGCATTCACTAACCTCCTCTTCAATTCTTGAAACAATTCTTCACATTACTTTGTCCATAAAAACATAAAACCTTTCGTGTGAGCTTGGTCATTGGGTTGGCTAAATGGGAGATGTTTTGAACAAGAATCTAATAATAACCTACTAAACCAATAAAACTATGTATCTCAGTTACGTTCGTTGGAGTAGACCATTCCTGCACAGCCTTTTTCTTCACATGATCTATAGATATTCCATCCATAGAGATAATTTGGCCCAGAAAGGAAACTGATTGGAGCCATAAATCACACTTGATAAAATTTCCATATAATTTATTTCTTCTCAGAGTCTTCAAAATAGTGCTCAAGTGATTTTCATGTTCTTCATAGATTATAGATTACACCAAGATGTCATCAATAAACACCACCAAAATGTCAACAAGATATTCCTTGAAAACTCTATTCATCAAACACCTTAAAATAGATGGTGCGTTAGTTAGTCCAAAAGGCATTACTGAAACTCGTAATGCCCGTACCTAGTTCAGAATGCTATTTTTGGGATCTCTTCTTTCCTTACAAGTAACTGATGATATCCATATAGATGATAAATCATCAATAAATATTAGGCTCCATGAATTTGATCGAATAAATCATCAATTTGTGGTAGAGGAAACTTATTCTTCATTATAACAGCATTGATTTCCCTGTAATCAATGTACAACCACATAGACCCATATTTGTTCTTAACAAAAAGAACATGGGATCCCCATGGAGAGATGCTATGGTGGATAAATCCTTTATCACTCAAATACCCTAGTTTCGTCTTTAGGTCTACTGACTCTATAGTGTCCACTCAATAAAGGGTATTTGATATGGTCCTAGAACCCAGAATTAAGTCAATGGAAAACTCAATTTACCGCTCTGGAGGATGTCCAGATAAATCCTCGGGAAAGACATCAATATATTCTTACACAATAGGTAAATATTATATATGAACATTCTTTTCCTCAACCATGGTTATTTTATTCTCTTCCTCCCCGATAATTTAATTTAGTTGAACTACTGGGGGTGGATCTAGATAAGAATCAGATGGGGACATTTCTGCTCTAATGATAAAGTACTCCTTATCATCATCGAAAATTGTAACCTCCTTCTTTTTATAATAAATTTTCACATCATGGTCTGAAAGCCAATCCATACTGAGGATAATATCAAATTAAATCATGGGTATGACAATGATATAAGTAGATAATAAACATTTATGTTCCCTAATGGGAACTGATACACAAAACATTGTTGCAATGATACTTCCCATAGAAATTTTGACAGATAACTCCCTTGTTAAATCTAATTAGAAATATCTAATTTTCATAGAAAACTGGGAAGATATGAAACAATGCGATGATCCAGAATCAAATAAAGCATTGGCTATGTTTGATGAAATGATCAAAGTACCAGACACCACATCATTCATAACTTCAACCTCTGTAGTGGTGATCACATAAGATTGTCCCATATCCCTTTTCCTTTTATGTTTTACATTTCCTTGATTATTTGGACAATCATTAGCATAGTGTCCCATATCCCGACAATTATATCATTGAACAGTAGTGGCCTCTTTTATCCCCTTACAATCACTAGCAAGATGGCATTTCTGACCACATTTGTTTCATACTTCGTTTCCCTTTGAGAACACACTAGGTGGTTTCCTTCCACAATTATCACAGGGTGGAAATTCAAATCTTCCCTTCTTCCCTGTTTCATTATTTTCTTTCATAGAGTTCTCAGTAGCCCTTTTATTTTCCTGCTTTCCCTTATAGTCACAAGTCTTATAGAATTCATTTTCTATCTTGATAGCACATGAAACTATATCCTCATATGATGAAAAAAATTGGGATAGCAGTGCCTGCAAGAGGAATGGCTTTAGGACATCAAAGAATCAATAAATTTTGGTCATTGGATTTCTTATGTAGTCCAAAACTTGTCATGCTAACCTTTTGAAGTTAGCTTCATACATTGCAACATTATTATCTTCCTTCTACTTCAGATTCAAAACTTTTCTCTCCATATCCGCTCTCTATTCATGAGGAAATTATTTCTCTAGGAAGATTTATTAAAAATTTCTCCATTACATATCTTCTATTTATTCGTCATCGTTAGTGTTTTAGATTAATCACCACCACTGATCTGAATCTCTTTATAGCCGATAAACTATAATGACGTCCTTCCCTCTTTCATTACATCACAAACCAAGAAATATCTTCTCAAGGGAACTTATCCACTACTCTGCTACAAATGGTTTTGTAGTCCCATTGAATGGTGGAGGTTGTTGTCACATAAAGCGATCTAGCATAGCTCTTCCACGTGGGGGATCCGGATGTTCCATACGGGTAAGGTTATTATTCATAACCTAAGTAAGTTGTCCAAGTATAGTTATGAGTTGCTCAGCACTAGTCACAAAACCAGATCCAACATCATTTTCTTGAATCAGAGGAAAATCCCTACAGGGGACACGTGAATTCGTGAAGTTTTCATTCCTTCCACTAGGTGCCACTTCTAAATAATGGCATAAATTAGATTAGGGTATGAATCATAATTTATAATCTCAGTTTAGAAAAATACTTAGCATAAATTGAAATTCTACACATAGATAATCTCTTAATCATAAACATGGTATCATTGAAAAAAAATTTACATTTAAATCCTTCATAATGGCTTGTAAAGAAAACATAATTTATCCTATTAATACCCAGTGGGAGTGTCGTAACCAAGATTGCAACAAGGCCCATTGTCATATACTAGGATACAATGGGTCAAGCCCGAAACTCCATGTTGGAGATTTCACTCCTAGGTATATCGGTGCGAGAGCCACCTCTACCTACTCATATCCAGACAGGGATGTATTGCTTGAATAATCCACTTAATCTATTCCTTATCGAAAAACAAGGACATTTTTTTATGTTGATCCTCAAATACTCACTTACGGATTCTTCCCTAATCTACATTTCCAAATTTTCTACTAAACGTCCTCTAATAGAAACTGTAAGGACCTGGACCTAGTTGCCCAGAGCAAGAGCCTTATTTGATTACGTTGGTAAAAAATAAAGGAATTCGAATCCGGAAGGACCATGTAGTTTAGTTTATTTTGGAAACAAGATACATAAATAAGTTTAGCATTACATCATAAAGTGAAATAAGACACTAATTTATTCCACTAGCAACACCATGTCTCCTTGATTATGCTTGCAAGTCATTCATAATTTTCATCTTCATGTCCTGTGAAAAATGACACATAAAAAAAGGGGGTGATCAAATGCTCAGTAAAAGTAAGAAATACAAAAAATGATATCATAAACATAATACATGGTTCATAATTTAAAACAGAAGCCTTTAATAATAAACTTTCACATATTATGACAGGAATAAGAGTTGAGTAAATAATTCCATAATATAACATAATCAAGGGTATTCTACGAGTTGAATAACCACATGGAATTTCAATTACTAGCTTCATAATCAGGGAAGTGCATATGCTGGAAATTCTAAAGCATTTTCTCATGTCCTTGGAAAATTTTTTTAATGATTAAGGCCTCAGCCAAAATCCATATAACACACTGGGAAAGGCCTCAGCCAATTCTATGTCCATTTGTCTCATGAGACCAAACGATGAATCGAGGGGCTATAGCGGGCCCCAACTGTCACATAATAAGTCCAATTCATTCCTCTTATGAGTGGTAGTAAACATAAAAAACATACACACTCATATTGCTACTATCATATGAAATGTCATTATCTTTCCCAAATCATTAAACAAAAAACACTAACCATTCAGATTAATATGGTGAATGGTTTTAGGATTGATCATCCAAAATAGAGTTAGTCATAAACCATTATATAAAATATGGTAATAAATTCCTAAATAATTAAACCCCATAAAACATATGAATCAAAAAGTGTGTGGAAATAGATGAAGATACTCTCATAAAATCATTGAGTAATTCTTGAGATAAAAACCATATTACTTTGAGAAGAAGAGTTATTTTGGAAAATTTTTTGAATAAAACCAGAAGTGAATTAAGATAGTATTTCATGATAAAATGAGTGTTTTTAGACATAAAATGGTTTCTAAAAACATATTATAGAGTTCCCATGAAAATAGGTATGAATTTCAGAAATTCTCTTGAATCGGGCTTGTATTTTTGAAATAGTTTTGAATGTTTCTTTTAAAACATGTAACTATCCATAAAATAAGGAAGGTTTATAGTTGGTAAACATATATATAATACTCACACAGAATTTATGATGAGTATATATCAATAAAAAATAATTTCATTAATTCAATTAGACAATGAAAGTAACCCGAATGAAAATGGAAACTTGGGTGGAAAAAACCCTTACCTTAACTCCGAACGTGTTCCTCTCTTGTACTTAAGCTCCTGGAATATGAAATTACACTTTTTAATAACATATTTCTGAACCTATTAGGAATTTATTTAGTTTATCATAATTATGGTTAGTCCATTTATGACTTTATTGATTAGTTACTGTATTGAATTTCATCGTTCTGGAGTGTTTGTTTTCCTTATTCTTCATAATCGGTTCACTTGCTCATAAGTAGTGAAGTGGTTTGGATGTAAAACTCCATAATTGAAATTAAATATTATTTATGAACATAAAAAAAATTTAATGACCATTTTTATCATTTTGTTACATGGAATTAGGATGAATCATTAATTGACAATCACTTCGATTATTTGGTGGTATTTGGATTATTATGAACTAGTTTTGTCACATAAATTAAGTATATGTACATGTACAAGTTCCTAATTATTAATTAGGTTGTAATACATATATTATAGTTTGGTTATACCTTAAATATGGTTTCATGACAAGTAATGAAGGAAATATTGAAGAATGAAACTGCATCGTCCACAATGGTTATAAATTGGAACATCAAGGATGTTGATTTCGAAAATAAAAATAAAAGAGAGGGAGTTGGAATATTGATGATGGTTCTTCCATTAACAGGATATAAATACAGTACATAGATGATATTGGATTTATCATGGTCATTTGTATAGGGGAGTTGTGGAGAGGATAACAAAAGAAGATAACTTCAAATGAAACTAAAAGAAAAAAGAAAGGTGCTTTACCACTTGAAATAACTTCCTCGAGAACCTCCTTAAGGGAAGGGAATTAGGACTTTTGGTAAGACCAAGAGCTACCTGGTCTTTCCGAGTGACTAGGGAAGAGTATTTTGGAAGAACTTTGAGTATCTTCAAGTCTTAGAAGAGTGAATTGAAGCGGGAGTGGTGAGGGGTTTTAATAGTGGAGAGCGGGGTAAATTTTGAATATATAATTCATTATTTAATTATTTCCCTCAAGACCACCAATAGTGTTGTTTCATGTCACCCCTAATAGTAATAAGTGCATGTGAGTTGAAACCAAGTGTCCTTGCATCACTTTTGATGTCATGAATAGTGTATTTAACTGATAATGTGTATATACGTTATTTTATCGTATTTCACTATTCATAAAAAATTCTAGAATTTCAGAAAAATCCTAAAAATTTACCCCTACGATTTTTCGATGTGTAGAATTAAAAAATGAACTCCATTTTTCCAAATTTTTTTCTAAATATTATTAATTTAATTACTAAATAATGTCATAGTTAATTCGAGAAATAAAAATTTTAAAGGTGCAATTAGTTTTATTTCACATTGAAAAAATTAATTAAGATCTCATTATCTTATTGCCTTGAGAAAATAAAATAATATTATTATTTACTATTCATAAGGGTTCATATTACTATTCATATTACTATTTATAAGGGTATGTTACTATTCACCGAAAAATCAAGTTTGTTCTTACAGACTCTAAATGACTTACTGATCACAACTCTAGATGACCGTTTTTTGAAATTCAAAACATTGAATAGGAAATGTTGAGTTTAACTTATAGATAATAAAATGCACTAAATATTTATTTTAAAAACAATGGGGTGTTATTGGAAAGATTTAAAATGGAGGACTATCCATGTCCACATCACAACATACAACACATCATTAGAAACCCAAAGAACATTACTCCAAAACCGAGCCACCAACAAGATCTCATCTCAAGATAAAATAAGATTATGACTTCTAGATCACAAGGAAGCTTACAGAATTAAAAAATCTTCTAAGACATCGAAAAAAACGATCCATATAACCATTGGTTTATAAACAAAGGCCATAATTTTTTATCTCAAAACACTTTTCAAAACAAACTAGTTTGGTGGGTTTCCACATTCACCAATGTTGTTTCGTCAAGTCTCACCCACATGAACATTTCCATGCCACTATAGGCACCCAACCACCATGAAAAATAGACAATCCTTCTAGATATCAATAAAACCATGCATGTAAGCCCCAATGAAAACACTAATGGCTAAAGAAACAACATCATTCCAAAAATCTTGTACCTCCAAAAGGAACACTAACCACCAAGTCAAAACCCTTTTCAGATATCAAAAACAGACCACACTTCATCAAGGACCATTTACTTAAAAACATAGAAATTTTCATTTTTAACAACTTTCAAAACAAACAAGATACTCCAAATAACCCCTTCAAATTTTCAAAAAATTAACAAGGTATATTTTTTATAATTCGATGTCCATTGAGACAGATACCCTTTCTACGAAAACACCTACTACTCAAAAACAATTTCCAAAACCAAATCATCATATTCAAACACTTTTCAACATCTCAAAACACCCCATTTAAAATAATGATTCAGAATAACCTTAAAATGAATCATACTTTAAAAACATTTTATTTCAACCAACCACAAGTCTATATTATGGAAAATCCAATCCCGTTAAATCATTTCCACTTCTTCCCAAATTTTTTTTCAAAAAAACATCCTTTCCAAAACCATTATTATCTATAATTTTTGAAAACACATTTTTTTACTTTTTAAAATCTGATCCTTCATTTAAAATCAATTTCCATAATTCTCACATAAGTATTTTCAAAACAAAAATTCAGAAATCAAGAAAGGTCCATGAAACCCACAAAAGGGAACTAGTATTAGTGGGTGACTTGACCATATGGTTGGCAACCATAGGTCAAACACAACACCAACACCGAGAGATTTATTATGACCATGCCCCAGATCCACATGGCCTGCCAGGCCTTGTGAGCTCATGAAGGCCATTAGTCAGATTCCCCTTATCATATCCCAACACCAAACAATCAACAAGAACAATGGAAACTAATAAACCTAGACATCCCGTGGAAACTTGAGAATCAGAACGAGCAAGAGTTAGCAATGCTCTTCACACAATTACCCCTCACGTCCCAAAAATCCTACTCCACATACGTTGGCTTCCCCCAAATAACAAGGGAACTCTAAAAAAGGTCTTCTAAGAGATGAACCCCTATGATACTATTTTGTCACGAACTAGCCTGAATCGACCCTAAACCGGTCATAAGGGCCAGCCCGCGAAAAGATCCAAGAGGCGTTCCCGATCCTCTTGGGAGAGAGACATGCACCAAGGGAATAAATAGAGTACAAAACAGAAAAATTTATCCCATATATAAACAATCAAAAATAAAATGGAAAGAAATGGACAGCCCAAAATACATATATATAAAAATTGAATCGAACATTATTTCTACAAGAAACAGAATGTACAACTAAAGCAACAAATCAACTAAACAAACTTGATAACCAAATTACTCTATGTAAACCCTATTTTCACTCTCCAACACAATGATTACACGTTCCCCAGGTGATCAAACTCAAGCTAAAACATACTCAAGGCCTAAAAAAAGAAGAAGGCTATAGGCGTGAGTATTAAAACTCAGTAGGTTAGCCTGATATTCTATTCCCAATGAAAATACTATAGAATAAAAGAAACATCAATTTAAAATTTTAAATACATGATATAAAGTTATTTATTTCAAATGATGCCCCATTCTATGAAAACATTTCCAGACAAAAACATGCATGTTTTATAAAAAAGAATGCTAGTATCAATTTTCAAAGAGGTGCAACTTCAAAATGATTTTTTTCAAGCAGGATTATTTAAAGAATGTACAATTTTAGATAAATCACTAAAAATTCTGAATTTACCAAACAAACACATTGTATGCCGATGGTGAGTACAAAATAACTACTTAGCACAAGTCACGGGAACACCCCTAGGCACTAGTTAGTTGTGAGCCCCATGTACCTCGTATCTCGGAGAAAGTAACCATAATAAATATCCATTATTGTTCACACGATCCAATATTAGGGAGAAAACCCATAACCTAGTGGTCCCCCAACATCATCATCATTATATTCTATTTATTGTTGTCATCATCAAACATTCTACGTGAAACAAGGGCCAAACCCCACAGGATCACTAACATACTAGTTCATGTTCGCCCACCTAGATACCCAGGATTCCCTTTAGTGCTCAATCAAGTTACACATATTATGAAATACACTTTCAAATAAAAATTACATTACCAACCCATAAACACACAAATATCCCACAAACATGCTTCACATTTCTTTTACAAATCAATAAACCACTAAAAAGTTTCGAAAAACAATTTCCAGGATTATAAAGAGGCCTTGCACATAAAACCCCTTCAAAAATGTCCTTTTAAGGCCAAAAACCCATCGATAAAATAACCAACCAGATTTGTAATCACAAAAACAAATTAATAAATAAATTTCATGGACTATAAAATGGCCCTAAAAGATAGAACCTGAAATGCATATGGAAACCATTTTTACAAAAAAAATGCCAAATGTGCCTTTAGGCCTTTCACAAAACTAGCATTTGAACAAGGCATGCATTTAAATTTTATTAAGGAGGTGTATAAACACCATTTAAATCATTAAAACACATTCATAAATCCCTTAAAATACATAGGTTACATATTCAAAACACAATCATTTTCATAGTGATGTGAAACGAGCCATTTTCCAACATCTCATGTCAAAACATATTTTAAACCAAAACCCATGGGTTGGTAAAACCAAATAAAAATTGGAAAAGTAATATAAGGACCCAAAAATACCATTTATCATTAGTAAAATTCATTTATAATTCCAAACAAATAATTTATAAATCACACATCATACATAATAGCCAACCAAGCAATTTACCGAACACATGACATGCCCTTTAAAAAAACAATATATTTTAAGAACTTGAAAAGGAATAAAACACCAATTAAATGCCATATTTTATTGGAGAAACTGTAACTTGTTAATAATACCATAAACCGGGTTTTAAACCTCACAAAATAGTTGCGGATGATTGTAGAACATTTAAACAAACACTTGGTGTGCACTTTTATGACAAAACCACTCTACCTTTCACAAAATATGGCTTAAAAAACCATTTTTCACTCCAATAAAATTATCCAAAGGGTGAAAAACAATAATAAAAATATATATCATATTTTAACAATAATAAAATTCTGAAACTTAAATGATAAATTCATATTAAAGGGATATCCTAACTCAAATCCTTGTCGTTGGGGAAATGAACACCCAATATCACCATTAGAGGGTCTACAAACCCTAAACCTATTAATACCAGCCCCGAATGAAAAAAAACTCAATAAAAAATCATGGTATAACATAACACCAAGTCAAAAATGACTATAAGAGAATTTAAAACCCAGAAATAATGAAAGGAGGAGGAAGAAGAAGGGTAAATGAGAAGGAATCTCACCTTGGCACCTAGAAAACTCTTCGTCTTCCATTAGATATGAACCTGTAGAGTGAAGGTAATGTCTTGAAACGTCTTTTAGAGGTTCCTAAGATCATTAAGAACCATATAAATAAGATTTTTGGGGAAATGAGTACTAATTGAATGACATATGGATAATACAATTTACCTTCTCAATTCTGGATGTTTTGAGGAAACTAGAGAACATTTTCCCTCATAAGTGATTCAGATGAGATCCAAAGAGGTAAAATTTATAATGGTGGTGTGCCTAGGTATGATTTATTATAATGGGATTTAGATTCACTGACATATATTAAAAATTTATGATGATATAAAATAAAAAAATTGTGTTTTTTTAATCTGGAAATGGTCCCACAGCCTGGCCCAATGCCAAAATAAGTAACCAATATTCCCCATGGTTATGAATTTTTAAGAGGACCAAAAGTATATGGTAGTTTTTATATTTCAGTGTAGGAAAAAATGGGAAATTGAATGATTAAATAAAATTTAAAAATGAAGGAGTTATAAAAGAAACCAATTTTGTTTTTAAATTTGTAAATGGGCACACGGTTGGCCCAAATCATGAAATAAACACCCTTTCTCCAAAACTTCCTAAAAATCAATGGGGAACCAAAATTGGGGCGATTAGACATATATGGTTGTTGAAAACTCAAAATTAATCTCACCCAACACTAGAGAAAAGGATCGGGATTTTCAATGAACTAGATCAAAACAACAACATGAAAAACTGGGTGTGACATTCCCCATCAAATGGGAAGTGAAATTATCGCTTGTTCATACATACGACTTACCATCACCACATAGCAATACAATTCATTTCACACCATCATATTTCATTGGTAGTTATTATGGGTGGTTTAATTTTTTTATAAAATATTATGGAAATTATTATTATTATGGTATGATAACAAAATATCTATATTCTTACCTTCCTATCCATTGGAAAATAATAACTTTTCACATGCATACGTCTAGACTACCACCTCCAAGATGTGATGTGACTTTTTATCATTTACATATTAAATGGATGGTAATAAGGATATTTGTAATAAATAGATATGATATGTATGATATAATAATTTTTTAAATTTTTTAATTATATTTCATTTTATTTCATTAAATTCATTGAAAAATGAAAAAAACGCTCATTCGTATGTATGGCCTACCATCTCTATGAAAAGTGTAATTCATTATTCAATCTCTATAATTATGGATTATTCATGAAATGTTTATAATGAATATATATTAAATTAAAATAATTATAAAAATTATGGATATTATGGATCCATGAACAATATACAACAACTAGAACTACCACATTAAAACATACCTAAAAATGATTAAAAAATCACATAAAACGTTCATTTTAATAGATATTTGTTAATAAATCGGTGATAAAATTGTACATGTAAATAATATATGGTTTGATATTAATGATTATTCTTTATTAATATAAGAAAAATAAATCTAATTTTTTATAAATGAGGTTTGAAAACATAAAAACGAATTTCATCCTAATATCAACTTTATTTCTGTGAGACTCATTCGATATTCACAACTTGTTTCATTTATGTGGTGTATAAATACCAATGAATGTATTTTTTGAAGATTCATATTAATTTTATTTGATTTAAAAATCTGACTATTTTTATTTATTTCAAGGGGATTATTATGAAAATATTACCAACATGGTAATATATATTATATTATAATCTCATTCTATGATAGCATTATTTATGATAATGTTTCTGATGATGTATTACTATGATCTAAACAATATCATAGGTAATGATTGTATAATAATAATATACATATATATATATTAATATTTCTGAATTAGATAATAGTTTAACCATTAAGGGGACTCTATTTCCAATTGCTTACCCTAAACACAAAAGTGTGTTCTATTGAAATATTTGGTTTTCCCCAAGACTGAGTTATTCAAAACTATAATATACATTTACTATTATAATTTGACATGGTTATTTTTCTGCCTTTTTATGGTGCACCTATTTTAAATATTATTCTTGAAAATTTTATAGTTTTTATATGAAAAAATAAACTTCTTTGTCAAATGAAAACTACAAATATTTACTTTGGGTGAATTTTTGGTATTTTACTATTTACTTTCAAATTTTGATGAATAGTGAATAATACTAAATTTTAGTTGAATTTTATTAATCTATTATATATATATTTTTAAGTTATATTTTGATTTGTTTTTAATGTATAATTGTATTAATATTATAACATTTAAACAACTTTATCTATTTAGAAAAAATTTCACATTTAATTTAAATTTAAAAACATAGAAAACTTTTGAACATG
Organism: Viscum album; assembly: GCA_963277665.1. Classification (NCBI taxonomy): domain Eukaryota; kingdom Viridiplantae; phylum Streptophyta; class Magnoliopsida; order Santalales; family Viscaceae; genus Viscum; species Viscum album. Next base: position 1,806,307,980 of record OY728126.1, on the reverse strand, counting down.
TTTACATTATAATCCCACGTTGTCATCCCATCTATGGGATTAATATTAAATTAAAATATTCCACATAAATGATAGGAATTTGGGAAAAAAATATTCTATATTTTTACTAACAACCATTTAAAATGTCTTACAATTTCAGCATAGTTTTTTACCTATGATATTAGTGAAACTAATTAAATTAATTATAGCGATTAGGGAGGAAATTAGATTAACAAGAGACTAAACCATAATCCTATGATCCAAAATGAACTTTAAACGTGTCTAAAATAAATTTTCTATACATATTTCTACCCAAACCACTGTTTTATCGAATCTTTACCATTATTTGTTTCACTTTTCATGGGAAAAAGTTTTCTAGAATTCCATTTTCCAAATTTTACAAGAATATCACTTCCCCTCCACTATAAAAAGGCACTCACACTTCCCATATTTTGGTAAATCCAATTACTTTATTATCATAAAAACCCTACTCTAATAATATCCAAACATCTATAAACTCATCCTTTATCAATCATCTTAGAAATAAATCCAACCAATAAGTCCTTTTGTGACAACAAAAATTAGTTACCTAAAAAATAGGTAACTATCATCAACAAGTATTTTTATATTTTATCATTCCTAAATCGAAAAATTTATTATTTTTACATGATTATATAATAAAATAAATATACTAAATATTCTATGTTGTTTTTATGTTAAGGATTCAACCTATAACTACACACATGTTTATCAAATGGGTAATGAAATTATTGTTCGTTTATGGTAAAGCACAACCTCATGTAACGATGTCGTTAATTTTTCCATTACCACCGATCATGGTTGAGAATTACGATGGAAAAAAATATTATTATATGAAATATATCTATATATTATATTTTCAATTTATTTGTACTTCTAAAATTTTTATATATACATTCCTTCATGTGTTAAATTTTTTGTAAATATAATACCATCTTTTGTGGATGTGTGGACTAACGCCACATCATAGTGATGTGATATGTTCACACATTAAATGGAATTTATTAAGAATAGGTTTAATTTAAAAAGTATAAAGTACATAAAATCTCTATTATTTTCATGAAATAATTAAATTTATGTAAATATAATATATGATTTTCTTTATTACCTTTTCACACATTGAAAAAGTGATAAAGACATTCGTGGAAATGTAGACTACTACCTAATCGACATGATGTGATTTATTTTATATCATAATAATTCTATATATCCATATATATGACAAAATAATATTGCATATATAATATAATGATAATTATGTAAAGATAAATATTACTTACCTTCTTTCTATAACGATCATTGTAAAATAAGAATGTTACTCATGCATACGTACAATCTACCGTCTCCATGACTGTAATTTTGGTTTATTTTATTAAAAAATATATCATGAATGGATTTAAAAGATTAATTTATATATAAATATGTAAATTTATTCATTATTATTATACTTATTATTTTGGTAATGACCAATTAGACTATATATGACCTAACAAAGTGTTTTTTGACACATAAACTGTATATAGTTAAAACACCAAACGTAATCATATTTTTAATGTAGTTGTTTAAGAAATTTTAATAAGTGAATCTAAAGTGAAGATAAACTTGAAAAAATTTATAAATCATGCACATAATTTACATAAGTTTCTTATTAATTAAGATAAATACAAATTTGACAATTTAGACTCAAGGTAATGGATTTCACCTCAATCTCCATTCATTTTGGCATTTCCTAATGATATGCACCTTTATTCATTTATAATTATTATATATAGCCCCTTTAAATTATATGCATCCATATTTTATCTATTATCATGTTATTTTATGTTTTTTAAAATATATTATCTCATGGAGAATATTATTTTGATGTTCAAAGTGATATGGGGTGCTATGAATATTTAAATATTTAATTTCAAAATATTTTCTCCATGTAATTATGTTTGATATTATTTTCCCTATTTATTTATATTTATATAAAAGTGATTAAAATTAAATTTTATGTCTATCTTTAATTTTATTCAATTTTTATCAGAAATAAATCATTCTACTTATTTTATGTGGACATTTTTTACCAACGACAGAAGAATGTTCTATTCAAAACCTAAACGACCACTATAAATTTTCCACCACCATGACTGTAGAGACCCGAAGCTTGACGTACATGGACATTACATTACATTTGCGGAATACTTAGTACCTAACAAAAACACATACTAAAGGATCGTAATAGTTTAGTGTCTTTGGAAACTCGGAACGTAATCTTCTAATCGTGGTGAAAGTTCTTCAATATCTCCCATAAAGGTCATCCCTTTTTTTACCTATAAACCATTCTTTATATCCTGGGGAAAAGAAAACATAAAAGGGTGAGCTCAAATGCTCAGTAAGGGTAAACAAAAGAAATATCAATCACATCATATATATAAGAACATAGCTTTTGGAAATCTTAACCTGCAAAAAAACTCATAATATCATAACATGGGATAAATCATAGAAGTGAAATGTAATCCCAATAATCATAACTTAAAACATGAAACTTTTTGGAATACACACATAATCATAGAAAATCATTTCTTGTTAGTCAAGACTCATTGCCAAGACTATCTTAGTGGACAAAGTCCCTTTCTGAATCGAGTAACCCTCGTTTCAGTCCTGTTTCACTGAACCGGTAGAACCTACCATTTCAGCCATGTCTATCTCATGAGATATAAAATCATTACCCAATGCATTGGAGGGAGATATAGGTCCCACCCATCTTATAATGAATCATTTCTTATGTGTGCCACATAATCATAAAACATACATCATCGCATAACACATGTAACAACAATGGGATTCTTGAAACATCATGACATCATAAATCAATTCATATAAGATAAAGGAATTCATAAACATAATTCCATCACAACATAGTCAAATCAATGTAAAAATATGGATAGAAACAGAACCCTTTATTATCTTAGATGGAAAATAATTTTGATAAAACACTTGAATTGATTTTTTGAGGAAAATATCCTTTCTTCTTCAAAATCAATTTCTTTTCACAAAACATCATGCAATTTTAAAAGAAAGAGATTTTATTGAAAATAGTCATGAAATCTTTTAGAGGAAGCTTCATGAAAATAAGGCTTTATAAAACAGTAGAAATCCGTTCGTGCCGTATAAGTTAAAAAAAACATTCTTCGTACTTTTGTCAGAAAAGTCAAAAAGTACCTCGTACGACAAAAGATTCCTTTCATAGATATTACTAAAAAACTCACCGAAGAATAAAAATGGATTTAAAAAATTGTAGGTGGATGGAAATAATATTACATATTGATGAAACATGGATGTGGATGATAAAATACACCCCAGTAAATACTTACGAATAAACAATCTCGGATAAAAATGAGATTGTGATATTTCCCTTACCTTAGGTCCGATTTGCTTCGTATGTGTCCGAACCTCCTGTATAATGATTTAAATAATGTCATTGACTTATTACAGAATCATATTCATTGTTATGATATCATATATGGTTCAATTATGACATTATATTACCCGTTCTTTTGTAAATTCCATGTTAAAGAAGCGTTTTGGGTAAAATCATTTCATTTATCGTAGGTGTTTTGACTTGTTGTTCTTGACATCATTATTACTTATATCATGATTTACTTACTTCCAGAATATAAATATGATTTATATATCATATATATTCAGTATATATATATATATATAATAGGTAGATAAATAAAATGAAAAACACCGTTCATGGAGACGGTAGTCCGTACGTACGCATGAACGTTGTTTTACTTTCCATATTGTCTTGAAATGGAAGTAAGTAGATGACATACATATGTATATATATACATAAATCGAGTAGCTTTATAATGTCATATATTTCATTATTATTTCTTATATATACTTTATAATCAATCTTAAATGGTTAATATGGAGAATGAATCGCATCGCGTCGTGGAGACGGTAGTCCGTACGTACGCACGAGCGATGATATCATTTCTATAAGTATTGAATTGAATTGGAGTGAATTATACAATATATCAGAATCAATATGATGTTGTAATAACTATGTATAGTTATTCTTTACACCATTATACCCATCCATGTAAGGTGGTTGTGGAAAATAGATTACACCACGGCGTGGAGACGGTATTCCGTACGTACGCACGCGCGGTGATTTCTTTTTCCGTAGGATGGATAGATGGTGAAATAGGGCTGTTTCATACTTATAATAACATATCCGTATATGAGTGATACTGATGTTATTACTTCATAATGAAACAACCTAAGAAGAAGAAGTGGAAGAAGAAATAAAGATGAAAGAATTGGTAACGGTAATTACCTCTTCTTTGAAGTGCCTCTTTGAGACCTCCTCTTAGGGCACTAGAATTGGTCTTTGAGGAAGACCAGAACCTCTAGGATTTTTCTATGGAAGTGGAGAAGAGATTTTGGCAGGGGTTGGCCGAGCTTGAATGCTCAAATTGGTGTGAGGAGGAGGGGGAGGAGGTGTCCTTTTATAAGGGAGGAGAGGGGCACCTTAGGAATATCTCAAAATATTATTTTATATTAAAGTCAAAATCGGTTTATAATGGTTCCAAATGGTCTTATTTCGAAGATAAAGTGGGGATGGGTCGAAATCCTATCAACCAATAGAATTTAGACAAGTTTAGGATATTATTTTAACCTTATCAATTAGATTTAACTCTAAGATAAATAATTTAACTTTTACCGTGTCTTTTTGTTTTCTTTCACTATATGGTTAATACACTTACTATAACATGCCAAACGAACCCAAAATTGTATATTATTAATACATATATCCGTATCTAAGTCATTTGGCCGAACCTTAGATTTTTAGGAATAAAATAACAATTAATAATATAATATTTGATTTAAAAACTATTTTGTGTCAATTTTGACACTATTTGATATATGATTTTTGTGAAAGTCATAACAGAATTAAATGTTCGAACCAAGTTGATTAAATCAACCTTAATATATCATAGTAACCTAGAAAATTTGTGGAATTCATAAAAAGTCTTGAATTACATTTATTTTGGTATTTATATTATCATTTATGTCAATATTTCATTAATAAGATAATTATTGCATCATCTTTGTGTCATAAATAAATTAAATTATTTGATTTTTAAAAATTACCAATAAAATACCATTATGTAGGAAATCGTTTTAGCTTTCTAATGAATATTTACAATCTAATTTATCTTATGTATAACCCCATATTAAAAATGATTTACTTATTACACTTTGATTTTAACTATTTTAACCCTTCTTTAAATAAATTAATAATAAATGTCCTAATCTAATCCAAGTGGGCCTAAATGGTCATATTTTATTCCTAAGTTTGTTTTTGGTCGAATTAAACTTGTCCAATAGAATTAGGACATGTGTTAGGATAATATTAATATCATATTTACCTTTAGTTACCCTATTTACTATTAACCGCGGTAAAAAAAGTAAAAAGTTACTATTCACCAAAAAATTATTTTCATCTTATTGAACCACATTTTAGTCCTTGATATTAACCGTGTCTCTCGGATTTTCGAAATTCCATTCACAGAAGCGGTAAAATTAAGTTTTATGCAAAATTCAGTTTTTTAACCTACCTCTTAGTGATTTCACTATTCATCAAAAATTGAAAGTTTTCAGAAAAATACCAAAATTTCACCCTAGGCTAATTTCGATATTCCGAATCCAAAAATGAAGTCCATTTTGAAAAATAAAATTTATAAAATTTCAAAAAGTGGTTATTACTATTCATAACGGCTAGTTTTAATAGCATATTGTTGTTTAGTGAAACTCGGTATTGCGTATGACGCAGGCTATCGAGGAAGGTCGTGATTGCGTGTAATGGAAGGAAAGTCAAGGATGCGTGTTGTGAAAGCTTCTTTTGGTGTAGCGTACAACACAAGACATTAATGAAATTAAAAAGAATATTTTTCATAAAATCTCGGGGTGTTACATTCTACCCCCCTTAAAATAAATTTCGCCCTCGAAATTCGTCGGGGTTATAAATGGTTTACTATTCGAAAGTTTCTTTAATAGAAACCCACATCGTAAAAAGGAATACCCAAACTTATCTTTAAAAAACAAAAGTATGAAACGTAACAGTTACCCAAATAAACTAATCACTGGGTTTCCACATAGGTGAAAATATGGATATGGAAGATAAATCTAACCATCATGTTCTGATGGAGAGTGGTAGAGAACATGGCTATGGAATAGCTAGCAATCACAAAGCCATAAATTTGTGATGATCTAGGGTACCATCTGATTCATCGGATATAAGGGCACTAGGACAACATTTTTGGTTTTCAAGATCATTTCCCTAAAGTTGAAAATTTGAATTACAATAAATACTTTCTTTATTTTGGTATAATCTCACTGTTGTTCGTGCCTTGAACAATTTCCACTTCATCTCTTAAATAAATGAAGTTGAAATTTTTATTCGTGAAGTGTTAGCAGATCATGTGATAGAATGATGGGTCATTCCATCTGTCTCAAACAAAAGGTTAGCAAAAATTATATACATAAGTCGATCTATAGTGAGATTAATCATATATGGTTCCTAAAATGAACTTATACTTCACATATCATACTGCTTAATATAATAAAACTAGTTTTCTACTAAATAGGGACTTCCTGTAGGTCAGTGGTAGGCGATAAAGGTCAGTCGCACTTCGGTTGTGGGTTCGATTCCCACAGCCTTGTCCGAAGCGATGGGCTGTCGCCCGTCCTGCAGGTTGTCCTTTTTATAAAACTATATTACTATAACATCCCATCAATAATATCGAAAAAACATCTATCCTTAAACAATACTAACTTATGTCCAACATAATCCATTCTAATCTTTAGGCTTATCCATAATACTCCAGTCCACTCTCATAACATAGTGAAAACGATTACCAGAGATTTAATACCATCGTTGATCCCCATATATCATAAGATATGTTTTTTTTGGTCACATTCCAAACAGTCAAAGTCCTTAATCATGTATTCTCTTGAATACCCATTGAACCTTATTGAAAACATGAGTGCTGTTAAAAGTTAACTCTTTCCACATACCAAAATCCTCAAAATTATTTATACTCAAACCATGATATCACTTAGTCCTTATATCAATCATGAGCTCATGAATACAATCAAACATCTCATTGTCTTCTTATCCTTTCATTATGCACTTATCATCTACTTTCCAAAAGTATCTGAATAACCTTTCATGGTTACTGGTACCATTCATCATACACTTAAGGAAAGACAACAGTGTAACAATCCTTAGATGTCTCCTTATTCCAACACTACACATGATAAACATGTAATCATTCCACTACATTCTTAGACCATTGACCGAGCTTCAACATTTCTTTCATCTCACATATCATTTGTAGTTTCTTCATCATCGTCAACATAAATACTTCCCATACGACCATACTGATTCTCTTCATGAGACTTTCCCTTAGGGCATTGGTTTGCATAATGCCCGTATATTCCACATTTAAAACATTTTACCATTGTTGATGTCGTAGCAATTCCATTATCCTCATCCATGGTGTTAATTGAACCTTTTCCTTTGCACTTACTTGCTTTGTGTTCTTCTTTTCCACACCCAAAGCATCTTCTAGTTCCTTTTAAACATTCTCCTTGATGCCTCTTCCCACATGAATTACATAGGGGAAATTGAACTTTCTTTCCTCTATGATCTTCATGAAACTCCATCTTTCTCTTATTGGCCGAGTCAGGAAACTTACCAAATTTTACTTTATTGATCATATTATGAGATTGCTGATTCGGCATAATAATGATGTTTGGACTTCCAAATCCCATTTCATTATGAAGAATATCATTCCATTGTCCATCATATCCTCCATTATCGTGAATCATCTTGTTTCCAGCCATTTTCTAAAACCCAAAAGAATAGTGTGAGAGGCAAAAATAATAATAAAGGGGGAGTAACTTCAATATCTAACATCTTAGGTTTAATTCTAAGATCGTTACCATAGTTATAGGACGGTATCCTATACGTATACTTATCCTTAGGGACATCCCTAGACAAACCTTATAAATATCTCTAGGGATCTCACTAAAGTTCTCGCATCCTAGTTTCCAAAGGTTGACTAAACCTTTCCTCTGATACCAACTGTAGAGACCCGAAGCTTGACGTACATGGAATTTACATTACATTTGCGGAATACATAGTACATTACAAAACCACACACATAAGGACCGTAATAGTTTAGTGTCTTTGGAAACTCGGACTATAATCTTCTAATCGTGGTGAAAGTTCTTCAATATCTCCCATAAAGGTCATCCCTTTTTTTTAACCTAAAAACCTTTCTTTATATCCTGGGGAAAAGAAAACATAAAAGGGTGAGCTCAAATACTCAGTAAGGGTAAACAAAAGAAATATCAATCACATCATATATATAAGAACATACCTTTTGGAAATCTTAACCTGCAAAAAAACTCATAATATCATAACATGGGATAAATCATAGAAGTGAAATGTAATCCCAATAATCATAACTTAAAACATGAAACTTTGTGGCATACACACATAATCATAGAAAATCATTTCTTGTTAGTCAAGACTCATTGCCAAGACTATCTTAGTGGACAAAGTCCCTTTCTGAATCGAGTAACCCTCGTTTCAGTCCTGTTTCACTGAACCGATATAACCTACCATTTCAGCCATGTCTATTTCATGAGATATAAAATCATTACCCAATGCATTGGAGGGAGATATAGGTCCCACCCATCTTATAATGAATCATTTCTTATGTGTGCCACATAATCATAAAACATACATCATCGCATAACACATGTAACAAAAATGGGATTCTTGAAACATCATGACATCATAAATCAATTCATATAAGATAAAGGAATTCATAAACATAATTCCATCACAACATAGTCAAATCAATGTAAAAATATGGATAGAAACAGAACCCTTTATTATCTTAGATGGAAAATAATTTTGATAAAACACTTGAATTGAATTCTTGAGGAAAATATCCTTTCTTCTTCAAAATCAATTTCTTTTCACAAAACATCATGCAATTTTAAAAGAAAGAGATTTTATTGAAAATAGTCATGAAATCTTTTAGAGTAAGCTTCATGAAAATAAGGCTTTATAAAACAGTAGAAATCCGTTCGTTCCGTATAAGTTAAAAAAAACATTCTTCGTACTTTTGTCGGAAAAGTCAAAAAGTACCTCGTACGACAAAAGATTCCTTTCATAGATATTACTAAAAACTCACCGAAGGGTAAAAATGGATTTAAACAATTGTAGGTGGATGGAAATAATATTACATATTGATGAAACATGGATGTGGATGATAAAATACACCCCAGTAAATACTTACGAATAAACAATCTCGGATAAAAATGAGATAGTGATATTTCCCTTACCTTAGGTCCGATTTGCTTCGTATGTGTCCAAACCTCCTGTATAATGATTTAAATAATGTCATTGACTTATTACAGAATCATATTCATTGTTATGATATCATATATGGTTCACTTATGACATTATATTACCCGTTCTTTTGTAAATTCCATGTTAAAGAAGCGTTTTGGGTAAAATCATTTCATTTATCGTAGGTGTTTTGACTTGTTGTTCTTGACATCATTATTACTTATATCATGATTTACTTACTTCCAGAATATAAAATATGATTTATATATCATATATATTCAGTATATATATATATATATAATAGGTAGATAAATAAAATGAAAAACACCGTTCATGGAGACGGTAGTCTGTACGTACGCATGAACGTTGTTTTCCTTTCCTTATTGTCTTGAAATGGAAGTAAGTAGATGAAATACATATTTATATATATACATAAATCTAGTAGCTTTATAATGTCATATATTTCATTATTATTTCTTATATATACATTATAATCATTCTTAAATGGTTAATATGGAGAATGAATCTCATTGCGTCGTGCAGACGGTAGTCCGTACGTACGCACGAGCGATGATATCATTTCTATAAGTATTGAATTGAATTGGAGTGAATTATACAATATATCAGAATCAATATGATGTTGTAATAACTATGTATAGTTATTCTTTACACCATTATACCCATCCATGTAAGGTGGTGGTGGAAAATAGATTACACCACGGCGTGGAGACGGTATTCCGTACGTACGCACGCGCGGTGATTTCTTTTTCCGTAGGATGGATAGATGGTGAAATAGGGTTGTTTCATACTTATATTAACATATCAGTATATGAGTGATACTGATGTTATTACTTCATAATGAAACAACCTAAGAAGAAGAAGTGGAAGAAGATATAAAGATGAAAGAATTGGTAACGGTAATTACCTCTTCTTTGAAGTGCCTCTTTGAGACCTCCTCTTAGGGCACTAGAATTGGTCTTTGAGGAAGAACAGAACCTCTAGGATGTTTCTAGGGAAGTGGAGAAGAGATTTTGGCAGGGGTTGGCCGAGCTTGAATGCTCAAATTGGTGTGAGGAGGAGGTGGAGGAGGTGTCCTTTTATAAGGGAGGAGAGGGGCACCTTAGGAATATCTCAAAATATTATTTTATATTAAAGTCAAAATCGGTTTATAATGGTTCCAAATGGTCTTATTTCGAAGCTAAAGTGGGGATGGGTCGAAATCCTATCAACCAATATAATTTAGACAAGTTTAGGATATTATTTTAACCTTATCAATTATATTTAACTCTAAGATAAATAATTTAACTTTTACCGTGTCTTTTTGTTTTCTTTCACTATATGGTTAGTACACTTACTATAACATCCCAAACGAACCCAAAATTGTATATTATTAAAAAATATATCCTTATCTAAGTCATTTGGCTGAACCTTAGATTTTTAGGAATAAAATAACAATTAATAATATAATATTTGATTTAAAAACTATTTTGTGTCAATTTTGACACTATTTGATATATGATTTTTGTGAAAGTCATAACAGAATTAAATGTTCGAACCCAGTTGATTAAATCAACATTAATATATCATAGTAACCTAGAAAATTATTGTAATTCATAAAAAGTCTTGAATTACATTTATTTTGGTATTTATATTATCAATTATGTCAATATTTCATTAATAAGATAATTACTGCATCATCTTTGTGTCATAAATAAATTAAATTATTTGATTTTTAAAAATTACAAATAAAATACCATTATGTAGGAAATCTTTTTAGCTTTATAATTAATATTTAAAATCGAATTTATCTTATGTATAACCCCATATTAAAAATGATTTACTTATTAAACTTTGATTTTAACTATTTTAACCCTTCTTTAAATAAATTAATAATAAATGTCCTAATCTAATCCAAGTGGGCCTAAATGGTCATATTTTATTCCTAAGTTTGTTTTTGGTCGAATTACACTTGTCCAATAGAATTAGGACATGTGTTAGGGTAATATTAATATCATATTTACCTTTAGTTACCCTATTTACTATTAACCGCGGTAAAAAAAGTAAAAAGTTACTATTCACCAAAAAATTATTTTCATCTTATTGAACCACATTTTGGTCCTTGATATTAACCGTGTCTCTCGGATTTTCGAAATTCCATTCACAGAAGCGGTAAAATTAAGTTTTATGCAAAATTCGGTTTTTTAACCTACCACTTAGTGATTTCACTATTCATCAAAAATTGAAAGTTTTCAGAAAAATACCAAAATTTCACCCTAGGCTAATTTCGATATTCCGAATCCAAAAATGAAGTCCATTTTGAAAAATAAAATTTATAAAATTTCAAAAATTGGTTATTACTATACATAACGGCTAGTTTTAATAGCATATTGTTGTTTAGTGAAACTCGGTATTGCGTACGACGCAAGCTATCGAGGAAGGTCGTGATTGCGTGTAATGGAAGGAAAGTCAAGGATGCGTGTTGTGAAAGCTTCTTTTGGTGTAGCGTAAAACAAAAGACATTAATGAAATTAAAAAGAATATTTTTCATAATATCTCGGGGTGTTACAATGACCGTTATTTTATTTTTGGATTACTTTTAATTATTTCATGTTTTCCTAAATGAAAATACTTATTTACATTTTAATGGGTATTTTGGTATTTCAAAACACTTTTCAAAATAAAGGGGTATTTTTTAAAATGGGATTTTGAAAATTGATTGTATTTATTTATCAAAAAGTGATTTGAAAATTACATTAAAATAGTTTTTAAATAATTAAATGTTTTATTTAATATTATATTTCATAGAAATTATAAATAATGGGTGTTCCCAGATATCACTCACTGAGCCAGTTATAGATTAAATTATGATTACGCCCAGATAGCACTCCAATGCATTGAGTAATGATTATATTCTCTGGAAAAATAATTTGGAATGTTTCTCGTTTGTTTTTTCCAATTTTTAAGTGTTATGTAAAGGATCTGTGTGGGTTCAATGTGATGATGTGTCAAGGTTCCCATAAATACCCCAACCCTAGTTTCCCAGAGCTAGTGCCTTATATTAATATATTGGTATAATTACTACTAATTCATATCCTTATGGACTGAATAATTTAGTAGTTTGGTAAACCCAGATACCAACATATGATTTACATTACAACTTTGAATGTAAAATCACTATATATATTCCATTTGAAACATCCATAACTCTTAGAGTATCCATGAAATTCATTTATAATATTCATTTTCATATTCCGGGGAAATTTAAAACATAATGAAGGGGAGATATCAGTGTCTTAGTAAGGGTATTTAATATAGAGGAAGTATAAATATAAATCATGGTAAATAAATTAAATTATACCTACCATTAAAACATAATCTTGAACATAAAATGGGAGGAATTAAAATCTGAATATATAACGAAATAATAAAACAAAACCATGAATATTATACAATTTGAATAATTATATGGAAAATTATTTAATAGTTTAATAAGGAGGAAATTCATAATTTAAATCATCATAAACAAACCAACAAGGCCTCACCCATGACACCATATATAATGGGTAAAAATGAAGTCTAGTTTGTCCAATGAGACCTACCAATGCATCGAGGGGTTATAGCGGGGTACACCCATCACATACTAATTAAAATTCATTCCTCATGTGAATAGGGATAAACATATAAAAAATTACATATGAAATATAATGAACATTCCCTATTCTATAAACATAATCACAAACCATTCTGAGTAGTACGGTGAATGGTATCAGGGGGACATCCATAGTCAAACTTTTCATAAAAAATTCATTAAAATATGGTGGATGTTAAAAATATGAGATACATATAAATAAATAATACAATTAAATATAAGTTTTTAAATATAATAAAGTAATATAATAAAAGCATCAATGAATTCTTCAATGAAATCACATTTTTACTTGGTAAAGAAGTATTATTTTTAAAAAATCATTTCTATTTGCCATTATTGTTTGTATAAAACCATAAATGAAAACATATATTTTTTCATGTCAAGATTATAAATTTCAGAAAAAAATGATGTCTTAAAATATATTATTGATGTTACGTAAAAATGGGTAAAAAATCGAGAGGATCCCATTAATCAGGGTTTTGTATCGGGAAGAAATGAAAAAGGAACCATGTAAAAAATTTATTCTCCCATAAAATAATGATGAAATGATATGGATATATTATTTGGGAAAATATACATATATATATATATATTAAAATAATTATTTAAAAATAATATATAATTACATTCTTTTGTAGAGGGAGAAGCCATAAAACTAATGAAAATGGAGATTCAAGAAGAAAACCCATACCTTATATCTGAATGTGTTCTGCACATGACATAAATGTCATGGATAAAAAAAGTAAATTACTTAACTAATTAATTAATAAAATTATATACATGTATTTGATTATTTTTAAATTTATTGTGTTCATTTATGGATATTTTGATGAGATATAAGATACAATTTTATTGTTTGGGAGCGTTTGCTTCCTTGGTTTTCATGGTCGGTATACCTGTATATGAGTATGGAAGCTCATGTAGAATTATTATAATTGTTTATAATTTAATATATATGATATTAATGAAAATACATAATATTAAGTTTTTATATAATTAATTTTTTTATATGTTATGTTGATGATTCATTAGATAAAATATTAGTGATAATATTTTAGATTATTTTGGTGGTTTTTTGATCATTACGAACTAGTTTTGTCTAAAGAATTAATATTTTGTATATATACTTGTAATAAAACATTAAATAGAGAGTAATAAATATATTATAGTATATTTTAATCATAATAATATTTCATTACCATCCATGAAGGAAAAATTTAAGAATGAAAACTCAACATCCTCGAAGGTTATAAATCTGCACCTCACGGACGATGATTTCATTTTTAAAATAAAAGATATAAAAAAATAGATTGAAGAAGGATATTCCATTATCATGATATAATTACTAAATACATAATTTAATAGAGTTATCATTCTCATTTTTTCATAGGAGGTAAGGAGAGAATAACATAATAATAGAAGATGAAAATAAATTAAAAGGAAAAGGATGAGGATTTTATCTCTTAAATGCGCCTCCTTAAGAACCTCCTTAAGGGGATTGGTTTTCTTCTTTTGCTAATAACACGAGATACTGAACATGGGGGAGAGGCATGGAGAGATTATTAGATATAAATTATACAATATTCAAGGATTTGAGGTGTAAGGACATGTGGTGGTGTGGGGTGGTATTTATAGTGGAGGAGAGGGGTGATTTCTCATTATTTTATTCATTATTTTATTATTTTTTTCAAGATAAGAAATAGTGTTGATTATTGTGACTAAATATAGAAATAAGTTAATTTTAGTTTGAACCAAGAGTTCTTACATCATACAAAAATTACCTATGACTCAATAAACCTTGTATTTATCGTTTATCAGAGATTATCATATTTTACTAGTCATAAATAATCAAGAATTTTAGAAAAATAAAAAAACATACTATTTTTTTCAAATTGAATAATTAAAAAATGAACCTCATTTTATAAAAATAACTTTCTAAAAATGAGAAATAAAAATTTTAATTAATACAATGATTTACTTGAAAAATTAAAATTCTAAATCAAAAAATAATTATATAACACATTCAAAAAATCACGAAGGTCTCAATAAATAATCCTAAAATCATAACAGAAAAAACGTTAATTTTTTAATAAATTTTATATAAATATATTTTCTTCTAAATTATCTTTTTAATTATAAAATTTTAATTAAATATTTATGACATATAAAAATACCAAAACCTAATTTAATAATTTTTAAAATATTCATTTATATATACTATGATATAATAATAGGCTAATTTTATTTATAAGGTGCCTTAATTTTATTTATATATTCATGGGTGATGTTACTATTCATTAGGTTAATTTAATATACATAAGGGTTGTATTATTTTTCCTAGGTAAAATTATTATTTCACTGGTATTGGTTCCTTACCTTTTAGAAATACCTATTATTTCATTAATTCTTAATTTCTTATGTTTCAATTGTGTTCTATAAGTGATTTTATGTTATCTATACAATATAAACATATGAAGGGAAATTTCATTAATATAGTTTTAAGTCGTTACATTTATCCTCCTATAAAAAATTTCGTCTTAAAATTCCTAGATTGTCACCCCACTAAATTATTTGGGTAGTTATTCATAATAAAATCCTCTATCTCCCCAATTTCATTTTTAAGTTTCTCATTTGTCCTAGGTAACATAACCAGATGAGTCATCTTATTCCTCAACACCTATTATTTACTATCCAAAATCTATATTGGATCTTCATAGTATAATAATTCAAGTTCTAATTATATTTCATTAGATGATAATGCATATGTTGGGTTTGGAATGTTCTTCCTTAATAAGTAAATGTGGAAATCATTGTATACCTTAGAATTGATAAGCATAATTTCCAAATGATAAACTATAGCACCTATTATCTCCATAATTTCAAAAGGTACAATGCACCTAGGGCTCAGTTTCCCTTTTTTCCCAAATCTAATAACACCTTCCATAGAGATGAATTCAATAAAACATGATCTCCCACTTGAAATTTCAAATACTTCCATTGTTTATATCCATGTCTCTTTTTCCTACTTTGAGATTCTATGATATGGGTCTAAATAGTCTTTACCTTTATTTTAGTTTCCTCCACAATCTTTGGGCCCACTAGTTTCTTTTAACTAACTTCATACCAAAAGTTTTTTTACGATATCTCTTTCCAAAAAATACATCATATGGTACCATTGGAATATTAGAATGGAAACTGTTGTTATATGAAAACTCAACCAAAGGTAAATAAGGGTCCCACATACCAATAAGGTCATGTGAGCATGATGTCAACATGTCTTCTTAATTTTGGATCATCCTTTCTGATTGATCATTAGTTTGAGGGTGAAAATCAGTACTCAAATGAAGCTCGCTATCCAATGTTTTCTTAAGATTTTTTTTTACAATTTTGATGTAAATTGGGGATCACAATTAGAAAAAATTGATAGTGGTGATAGATTAATTCTTAAAAAATTATTAATATAAAGTCATTCATGGTTATCTAGTGGAAAATTCTCCCTTATATCAATAAAGTGAGCATATTTGATTAGTCGATCAACAATCCGCCACTTTTGCACCATTATTTCTTAGTGTTTTTGGTAATGCAGTGAAAAAATCCATAGTGGTGGCATCCCATTTACATATAAGAATAGGTATAGGTTTCTTAACTCCTTTGGGATTTTTTCTTTCAACCTTCACTTGTAGGTAGAATAAAAATCTTGATTCATAATTATCAATTTCCTGCTTCATGTTATCCCACGAGAAATGTTCCTTTAAATCTCAAAACATATTTGTGCTACTAAGGTGTATATAGAAATTTTAACTATGGGAATCATCTAATAAATCCCTTTTATATTAGTTATATTTGTATCACATAGACTCCTCCTATGTTTTAGAATTTCATCCTCACTGACATGTTCTGGAAACATTGCATCATTCACATATTTAATTTTCTTTTAAGATTCTCATCAGGACACTGAGAAATTTTAATTCATTCCAATAACGATGGTTGGGAAATTGGTTGAAAAGTTATGATGTCTCGCCTTCCTTGATAATTCAAATATCTATCTTTTCTATATTCATATACACATTATCTATAGAAATCCATATTTTGTTCCAAACTCCATGATCCAACATACACAATGAATATATTACCTTTTTTTTCTTCCATGGGTGGTAGTGTATTGAACAATCATAATCCATGAGTATCTTGAACTATCATGATTTCCTTATGTTGAATTATTTATTGGGGAATATATGTTTTAAAATCTTGTGATCTGAATATATCTCACATCTTACACCAAATATATAGTGTATCTATATCATCATAGAATATTTTATTTCTACTGACCCAAGACCATAAGTTAGATAGTTTTGTTCATGAGTTTTTAACTACCTTGATGCATATGTATGAACAATTTTATTCTATTTAATGATATAACCAAGTCCTTTATTTGATACATCACTATAAATAAAAAACCCATCATTTCTGGATGGTAGAGTCTAGATCGTATCATTCACCAATCATATCTTTAATTCATAAAAATGTTCTTCACATTATTTTGTCCATACAAACATAACACCTTTACTAGT
Source organism: Viscum album (assembly GCA_963277665.1). Classification (NCBI taxonomy): domain Eukaryota; kingdom Viridiplantae; phylum Streptophyta; class Magnoliopsida; order Santalales; family Viscaceae; genus Viscum; species Viscum album. Next base: position 1,806,290,309 of record OY728126.1, on the reverse strand, counting down.
AAGATTGGTGAATGGGTTATCTAATCTGGAATGGTTCTAAATGAAACACTGATAATTTCTAGATAAAAAATAAAACTATGTTCCCTGATTAAGTTTTTTGGTGTAGGAAATTCCTAAACCACCTTTATCATTGCAGTATCTACAATTATTGCATCTTTAGAGAAAATATTTCCATGAAAAATATCAATTTGAAACTAGAAATCACAATTTCTAAACATCCCATATAACACATTTCATCTAAGTGTCTTTAGAACAATTTTGAATTGATTCTCATGATCTTCAAAGATTTTGTAATATACTAGGATATCATCAATAAATACCACAAAAAAATAATTATGATATTCCTTGAAAACTCTATTCTTTAGATTCATGAAAACTGAAGGGGCATTAGTCATCCCAAATGGAATTACTGCAAAATCATAATGTTTATATCTGGTTTGGAATGTTTTATTTGAAATATCTTCCTTTTTCTCATGCAATTGATGTTAACCAGATCGAAGATAAATCTTTGAAAAATATCGAAATCTTGAACTGGATCAAATAAATAATCAATATCTGGTAGAGGATACTTGTTCTTTATCATAATATCATTGATCTCCCTATAGTCAATAACCAGTCTCACAGATCTAAATTTCTTATTAATATAAAGAATTTAATCTCCCCATGGAGAAAAACTAGGGTTAGTAAACCCCTTACTACTCTACTTCTATAAATTTTTCTTCAACTCCATTAATTTTACTCTCTCAATTATTTAATAAGTCATTGATATAGGCCTTGAACCAGAAATTAAATCAATAAAAATCAATTTCCTGCTCCAAAGTAAGTCTAAGTAAATCCTTTAGAAATACATCAATGTTTTCTTATACAATAGGTACATCCTCAAATTAAAGATTTCACTTCTCATCGATAGATATCGTGTTACCTTCCTCCCCTATAATTTAATTCTACAGAGCTATTGGGGTTGGATCTACATAAGAACTATATGGAGAGGTTTTTTCTCTGAAGATAATGGACTCAACATCATTCTCAAAAAATTTAACTTCCTTCATCTTATAATCTATTTTCAAATTGTAATTTGAAATCCAATTCCTACTAAGTATTATATCAAAATAAATCATTGGTATAATGATAGGGTCATTAAATAAATCACTTTTATTTGTCTTAAAGTAGACAAATCAACATATCATTTTTTCAGTGATACTTCCCTGAGAAATTTTAACTAAAAGATCCTTTATTAAATCACAAGTGAAATGTCTAATTTTCTTTGAAAATAAATACGATATAAAAGAATGTGATGATCCATATTCATATAATTCATTTCTTAGGTTTGATGAAATCATCAATCTACCCTCCACCACATCATTAGAAACATCAACCTCATCAGTTGTGACCACATAATCTTGGCCTTTATCCCATGACATTATTTGGGGAAAATTTCCTTACTGATTAGGGAAATAATTTTAATAATTATCTATATATTTTCAATTATATAATTGGATATTGGTAGATTCTCGTTTTCCATTGAAATCATAGGCTTGGTGACCTTTATCTATACACTTGTAACAAACACCCATACCCTTCCGGCAAGTATGGGGGTGTTTATTCCAAAAAATATCATAGTATGAAAAATCAACTCTTCCATTTTCCTTACTTCTTTTTCCATATTTTTATAAAGACCATTTCTTCCGTTTATTTAGATTTAATTCATATTACTTAGAGAGTTCATTTTATTTTGTGATAGCACATGAGGCTATATCTTCGTACGATGATAAATTTTTTGAGATTAGTTCCCTTAAAAGGAATATTTTTAAACCATAATAGAATATTTCAATATTGCTCCTTGGAATATGTATATATTATAAGGAATTCTTTACCAACCTTATAAAGATAGCATCATACATGGTAACATTCCCATCATGCTTTTTCCACAGATTGAATATTTTTTTCCATATATTCTCGTAGTTCTCAAAGAAAATAATTTTGTTCAAAAATTTCCTAAAATAACTCCATTAAATATTTCTAATTTCATCCTCCTCATTCATGTATAAAATTATTGACCAAAATTGACCTGCATCTCTGGATAGATGAAAAACTACAATGAAAACCTTTTCCCTTTTGTTACATCCCAGAGCTAGAAATATCTTCTATAAGGAACATATCCACTACTCAACTACAAATAGATTTATAGTCTCATTGAATTATGGGGTGTTTTGTCACATTAAGCGGTCTAACATTACTCATACATATTTTGGATCAGTATGCTCCATATGGGTAATTCTATCATTCATAACATCATTAATATGTCCCTGTATAGTTGTAAGTTCCTCAGCACTAGTCAGAACTCTAATACTAACATAATTATCTTGCATTGGAGGGAAATCCATGCATGGGTTATGTGCATTGATATGTTTTACATTACTTCCTCTAGGAATCATTTAAATATAATATCATACACTAAAATAGGTTACGAATCATAATTTATATTATAAATATATAAAAACACATAACCTAAATTGTGGTTTTATGCATATCTTATCTCTTAACCATAAACATGATTTCTCTGGGGATGTGTTTAATTTTAAATCATTAATAATGGTTCATAGTGAAAATTTGATTTAGCATAATCATATCCCTTGGATGTTTCATACCATGTGCGAAGTAAGGCCCATTGTTGTGTACCATGTTACCCTAAGTCAGAACAGGGACACCATGTCAGAGTTGCTACCCCTACGTACATCTGTGACATAACTACATCCACTTTTAGTATCATGATAGGGATATATTTCTATGAATATCCACTTAATATCTACCATACCAAAATTCTATTATGTTTATCCTTTTTTATCCTCAATATTTATCGCATCGCTATGTTCCCTAATATATGTTTTTCAAAATCTATTTTCCAAGGTTTCTACAACACTTACTCTAGTACCAACTTGGCAGACCCCAACCCTAGATTCCTAGATTCGGTTTCATATATTAATACATCGGTATGATTACAAGGAATCCGTATCCAGAAGATCAAATAGTTTTGGAGTTATGGAAAACAAAATATAATCATATGTTATTTATTACATCTTTGAAAGTAAAAACAATATAGATATTCCATTTGAAATATTGATAATTCCTAGATTATAACTACAAGACATTCATATTACTCATCTTTTCTTCATGAAAAAAATAAAACGTTAGAAATGTGTTATCTCAGATGCTCCGTAAAGGAAATTAATACCATAGAAGAATAAATATAAAGTATGATGAATAACTAAAAGTAAACTTGTCATTAAAACATAATCTTGTGCATAAAATGGATGGAATTAAAATATAATTAAATAATTCCTTCATAAAACATAACCATGGATATTTCACTAGTCGAATAATCACACCAAAAAATAATTACTAATTTCTTAATGATGGAAAGAAAATTGTTGGAAATCATAAATATATTGTCTAGGCATCATCTAAGACACCCTAAAAAATGGGTAAAGATGCAGTCTAGTTTGTCTCATTAGAACTACCTATGCATCAAGGGGAAATAGTAGGACCCACTAATAACTTAATAAGTCCAATTAATTCATAATATATATGAGTATATACCTAAAAATATATAAATGTGAAATTTTAATAACATTCTTCAATCTATAAACATAATCACTAACTATTCTGATTAGTATGGTGAATGGTATTAAGATAGCACATCCACAATCAAAATGTTCATCAACCATTTAATAAAATATAGTGGAAAATAAAAATAAGAGTTAAATATAAATAAAAAATAAATTTAAACATAATTTTTGAAACACATTAAAATATACTAATATAATCATCATGTAATTCTTGAGAGAAATTCCATTTTTTACATTGTGAAGAAAAGTTCTTTTGAAAAAAATCATTTTATTTGTATTGATCATTTGTATAAAACCAAAAATGAAAAAAATAGTTATTCATGTAAAAATTATTGATTTTAAATAAATAATGGTGTCTTAAAATATATTATGGATGGTAATTAAAAATGGGTAAGAAATCAAGATGTTCCCTTTAATCGGGGTTGGGTATCAGGATGAAATGGGAAAGGAAACTTGTAAAAAATTTATTCACCCTTAAAAGAATTATGAAATGACTTGGATATATGATTTTGGAAAATATATATATATATATATTATAATAACTATATAGAAATAATTAATAATTAAATTGGTTTATAGAGGGAGAAAGTGTAACCCGAATGAAAATGGATGTTCGAGAAGAAAACTCTTACATTATGTCTGAATGTGATCTACAATTGACCTTAATGTTATGGATATTAAAATTAAATCCAATAATTTGTTAATTAAGAACCTTCTATACATTTATTTTATTTATTATAATTTTATTATGTTTCTTTATGGCCTTTTTTATGAGTTATAAGATACAATTTTATTGCTCAAGAGCTTTCGTTTCATCGGTTTTCACTATCGGTATACTTGTATATGAGTATGGATGTTCATGTGGAATTAATATAATTCTCCATATTTGAATTCATATTATATTTAAAAAATCCATAATATAAATTGGTTATATAATTAATATGTTTATCTGGTGTGAGGATGCGTTATTAGATAAAACATTAGTCATAATCATTTAGATTATTTAGGCGGTTTTTTGATCAATACGAACTAGTTTTGTCATAAAAATTAATATTTTGTATATAAAATCACTATAAAACATTAAATAGGTTTTAATATATATATTATAGTGTTTTATAATAATAAAAATTGTTTCATTACCAACTTTGAAAGAGAAATTGAATAATGAAAATCCATCATGTATGAAGGATGTAAATCAGCAACTCACTAATGATGATTTCATTTTTGAAATAAAACTAGAGGGAAATGATTTTGAGGAATGATATTAAATTATCACAATATAATTCCACTATATAGATAATACTACCGTTTTCATTATAATTTTCATAGAGGATGTGAGGATAGAATAATAGAAGAAAAGAACTTTTAAAGAAATTAATTGGAAAGGGAAGATTATTTTTCCTTTTGAAAACTCCTCCTTAAGAGCGCCCTTAAATGGATTGGTTTCTGAATTTTATAAAGAATGAGAGCTCATTTATTTGGGGGAGAGGATTAAGGGGGGAATTGGATATAAATTTTATAAGATTAATGGCTTAGATGTTTGAGGGGAAGTGGTGGTGAGGGGAGGTCTTTATAATGGAGGAGAGGCAAGATTTCTCATTATTTTATTCATTATTTTCTTTTTTTTCCTTTAGAAATGTAATAGTGTTTCTTCATGTGAATAAATATAGTAATAACTACATGTGAGTTCGAATCAAGGTTTCTTACATAATCCACTCATCACCTATGACTTAATAAATCATGTATTTTTCATTTATTGTAAATTATTATATTTTACTATTCATTAAAAATTCAAGTATTTACGAAAAATTACAAAAATTCACCCTAACTATTATATGATATGTAGAATTAAAATATGAACTCCATTTTATGAAATTAATTTTTCAAAATTGAGAAAATTATTTTTTTATTAAATAAATCAATTACATGAAAAATACAGATTTTAAATCTATAACAGATTTAATAGCATTTTGGAAAATTAACTAAGGTCTCGTAAATTTATCCATAAAATCATAAGACAAAATAAAATTAATTTATGAATATATTTTAATTTAAATAATTTTACTAATTATAATGTTGTAATTAAATATTTATGACTTTCAAAAATAACAACACATAACATAACAATTTTTGAAATATACATTTACTTATACTATGATATAATTATTTGATAGTATTATTTATAAGGATCATTAATTTTATTTATACTTTCTTGGGTGTTTTTACTATTCACTGTATTGGTTTACTATTCATAAGGTTGATATTATATTTCCTAAGTTCATGTTACTATTTTATCGATATAGGTTCCTCAACTTCTAGAAATACCTCTCATTTCACTCAATCATCATTTAGGATGTTTTTATTGTGTTATATAAGTTATTTTATATGAAATATAATATATAAACATTAGAAGGGAAATTTCATTGATAGATTTATAGGTCATTAATATAACTACATTAATTTTCTATGTATTCTAATGAGTTATCTTGGAAATCATTAATTTTTAAAAGGTAAAAAAATGTTAAATTTCAATAAAATATATTTTAATTTCTGGTAAAACTTTATGTTTTCAAGAAAGGGTTTTCATGAGTTTTAATGTTTATCAATGGACTCAGTATTTCCTTTTTGTTATATTCCTTAATGAGCTTTTTATACGAATCCCATATGTTTTAATGTCTTAAAAAGACTTAAGGATGATTACATGATTAGAAAAGTTAATGCTGAATGATGTGAATAGTTTCATAAATGTGATAATGATTTATTTTAAATATTTTATGTTATTGGAAAATGGATATTGTTAAAAAAAATTCACTCTGTATTTTATGGTTTTGTTATGTATGAGTTATGACCTAACTCTATGAAACACTAAACCAGAATAGATCTTTAATGTAAGAGAAAGTAAATTTCTTGTCTTAACTCATGATTATGTAATTTATTAATGATTGATACCTCTCATTTTTATGATAGGTTGGAATAGATAAATTTTTAGGTTAGAATAGTATTAAAAGAATACCCATATAATCTTTTACCTTATAGTCATGTTAAAATGTTATATAATTTGAATATTTTACATTATTATTAAGTTATAATGATATCGAATATAAATATTATCATGTTTTTTCACCTAAAGTACGTCTATTTAGAATGGTTTTCAATGGAAGAAATAATGATGTTTTTGTTGGAAGGACCTAAATATAAAATATACTTCTGAATCAATACCCTGTAATTGTTGGAATTTAAATAAAAGGCTTTGTTACAGTAATGGATTTGTGGGAACATGTTATAATGGTGGTGGTGTCCGTCAAAGAAAGTAACAAGATATTCTGTGATGTAACATGATGATAGTGGATATTTTTATGAGACAACATCCCCCATCATTCATAGGATCATCTGACATTATGCTAGTATAAGGATGGAATAATTCCCAATATAGTATATTTATATCATGGGTTGTTTTGTACACCAAAAGGAAACTCTTGAGATTTTCTATTTTATATATGGATATCATTAGTGGGGGTTAATGGATATTAATATTTGTGACTATAAAAATATTGGTTTCTTTCAATGGTATGAATTTAAGAATATTTCCATAATTCTCTTTGACTTATGATAGAAAAGAACACATGGATGACATTGTGGTTGATTTTTGGGATAATATTTTAGTGTATTATAAAACCCATGAGAAACAAGAAAAGAACTAATGACTTGTTTTAAAAACTTTAATGGAAAATAAAATTCATGGAATGTTTAATGGGAGTGATTTTTGTTTGAAAAAAATTACATTAATTGGATAAATTATTTCTAAAGATAGCATAACTGTTGATATAGCTAAAATGAATGTTGTTGATGAATTTCCAAAAAAACAAATATCATTAAAATTCATATTTTTTTAGGATTAGTAGGTTACTACCAATGGATTTTGGAAAACATATCTCAGATTTCTAGTCTACTGAATATGTTAACTCGAAAAGGAGTTATGTTCACCTAGACAAAATAATGTAATGATCGTTTTTAGTAAATGGAAATAATTTTTGTGAATTGTGCTATATTTTAATTGCCATACAAAAAAGTTGAATTATCAACTACAGTGATGATTCATTGAAAGGAGCTGGTTCTGTCCTAAAAAATAATGATTTAGTAATTTATTATGCTTCATGTCAATTGAATCCTCATGAGTTGAATTACTCTACAAATGATTTGAATTAGTTATTGTTGTTTTTTATTTTAAAAATTTGTAGGCATCATTTGTATAGAGTAAAATTTGAAATATAAACTGATAAAAAATTGAATTATATATTCAACCATAAATAATATAACATCATACAAAGAAGATGGTTAGAAATAATCAAGGATTATGATTTGACGATTCATTATCATCTAGGAAAAGAAAAAAGGGGGTAAATTCTTTGATATAAAATTTTAATTATACATTAACCAGGTTACATTTGGAACATGTCACATTGTTTAATGATTTAATGACTTTTATCCTAGATTTTGTGGAGGTGGGTACATTATCTCTTTTATTTTTGGTTTTACTCCATTCAACTTTTTTAGAAAGAATTAAAACAGATCAAAAGGTGGATTATTCTTTCAAATAAAATTCATAATACCTTAATAATTGTATGTTTCATGATTTTAATATTCATAATGAAATTATTTTATGATTTTTAAAAATATTATGAGTGACTTGTGATTCCCTATTGAGGAAGAATATGTTGACTAAAGGTTATAGTTCTCTATTTTCTATTAATCATGGAGGCACTAAGATGCATATTGACATTCAGGATTACTACTAGTGGCATGGAATAAAATGGTATATTACTAAATTTACCTTCTAGTGTTTTACTTGTATGTAGGTTAAATCTTATCAACAGTTTTTGAAGGGGATGCATCACCCTTTTCTATTGATAAAGCAGAAATAAGAGAATATATCAATGGATTTCATGGTAGTATTTCTAAATACTTTATAAGGTAATAATGTGAGTTGGGTTATTTTTTATTAATTATCTAAATCTACACATTTTTTTCCATTTGAGATACAAAGTATATAGATCATCATTATAGAATGTATCTAAAAGTGATTATCAAGTTACATGGAGTCCCTTTCTCCACTATGTAATACCATGATCCCATTTTTATATCTATTTTTGTGAACGAGATTTAGAATTTCATTGGGTACTACATTAAATTTCAGTACAACTTTTCATCATCAATCTGATGGGTAGTCTGAGGAGACAATTTGGACCATGGACGATATGCATCATTCTATCTCAATGGATTACCAAAAAAATTCAGATTGAAATATTTATTTGGTTGAGTTTTCCAATAATAATAGTTTTCATTCCATTATAAAGATAGATCTTTTTGAGTAATTATATGGAAATTGTTGTCAGACAATGGGTATTTGTGAAAATATATAATAAATGAAGTTAATGGGGATAGATTTTATAGAAGAAAAAATAAAGAATGTTAAGTTGATTCAGAGACACATTAGGATAGGTTAGAGTGAGAAGAAAATTTATCAGGACAACTAATGAAAATATCTTTCTCTCGATGTAGGTGATCATTTCTATTTTTAAAATTTCTCCATTGAAACATGTGATTTGTTTTGGTAAGATGGGGCACCTGAGACCATGTTTCATTGGACTATATAAAATCCTATAAAATGTTTGATTAGTTTACTACTCAGTGAATTTAACTTCTAGTTTATCCCATGTGCACAACATATTTCATGTTTCAATTTTAAGGGAGAATATACAGGATTCATCTCATGTTTTGATCCCTAAAGTATTTTACATAGAAGAGAATCATTCTTATTTGGAACAATCAGTTTAAGTTCTTAACCACAGAGAGAAAGTGTTACGGAATAAGGTGATTCATTAGGTTAAGGTTTTTTGGAAGAACCATGTGGTTGAAGATAAAACCTTGTAATATGAAAATTCTATGAGTGAAAAATATCCTTGCTAATTTAAATATTGAATGAAATTAAGAGGACTCAATTTACAAAATGGGGGGAGAATGTAACACCCCATGTAATAATACAATAAGTATTTTTCATGTTTATTAATATTTAAGAATTAGATAGAAATTTAACATTAAAAGTCATTTTATGTATAACAACATTCCCAACATGCAACAATGAGTTTTTTTTGAAATCTTGTGGTTCACACAATATTGAGATAGAACAAACGATAATATACTTTTAATATTTTAATTTAATATCGTTTTAGTCTCCCTTTAAAGGGAAACCTATTTTAAATCTAATTTTTAACACATTTAATATTTTTATTAGAAAAAATATAATTCATTTTTGAAATCTAAATATCAAAAGTTACATTGCGTGAATTTTTTGTATTTTTCAGAGAAATTTACATTTTGATGAATGGTTAATAATACTGAATTTTATTACAAAAATTCATATTCATATGATTACTTTATTTATTTAAATTATGATTATATTTGGTTTCAATGTATAATTAGATAAAATTATATATATTTTAAACCAATTTATGTTATTTGAAATAATTTCACATTGAGTTTTTATATAAAAACAGAACCAAATTTTTATCATTTTTACATTAATAACCTACTTTTTCTTTAAATAAATAAGATTGATTTTCTATTAATTTATGCATCTTATATCATTGGTATTTAGAAACGTTTATTCTAAATTTTTAATAATAAGAATTTATAGTTTCTAATAAGGTCAAATTAGGTTTTTTGAGAAATATTAGTGAATGTAATTTAAATTAATTACACCGATTAAGAGGAAAATTATATTATCAAGGGACTAAACCTTAATCCTAAGAGACAAAATTACCTTGATAATTGTTCAAAAGAAATTGGATGTAATTTTTAGTCCCCATATTCCCTATTACTTAATTTTTACCATTACTATACTCACATGAAATGGTAAAAATGTGGTTGGAATACCATTTTAAAAAACATACACGAATGTCGCTCCCCCTACACTATAAAAACCCACCCTTTCCTTTTCTTCACACATCTAAAGTCCTCTTTCACATAAAATAATTACTCAAAATAATCTCCCAAAAACCCTATCCTATCTAAATAGGCCTCACCAAGGGCATAAATCTAACCAATACGTTATTTGGTGCAAACGAAAAGGAGTTACCCAAAGAAGAGGTAACTCTAATCAACATACATTTTTTCTTTGTATCCTTCCTAAATACCTTCATTTATTATTATTACATTATTATTTAATAAATAAACTTCATCAATATAATGATATTTTTTTATGTTTTCTAAATAAACCTACATGCACTTTCATCCAACGGGTAACGAAATTACCATTCATGTACAACGAACTACCCTCTCTCCTAGTGATGTCGTTCGTTTTCCTGTACCATCTCTCATGGTTGTAAAATAAGACAGAAAAATATTTTAATAATATTCATATACATATATATGATATTTATGAGGTATTAATACTTATTTAGTCGATATATACACATACCTTCATTCTTTCTGTTTTGGGTAATTACGATAACATCGTTTGTTGTCATGTGGAGTACCACCTCATCCAAGCAATGTGATACATTCACACATTAAATGGAATGTATTATATATTTATTTAATTAAAAATATTTGACATAAATAAAATATATATGATATTAATGTCAAAATTATATTTATATATATATAATATATAATTTTATTTATTACCCTTTCACACACTAGAAAATTGATATCGTGGGTCATGGACGTGTAGACTACCTCCTCCTCGATGTGATGTGATTCCTTTTACACCACGATAATTCAATGCATAAGTATATATGACTATATAATATGTTATATAAGACATAAATATCATTATATAAAGATTAATATTACATACCTTGTTTTAATGTCAATCATTGAAAAATGGGAACATTACTCATGCGAATGTATGACCTACTGTCTCCTTGTTTGTAACATTAATTAATCTTTCATAAAAATCCTTCATGATTTGATTTAGAAGTTTAATTTATTTATAAATATTATAGTTATTTAATGATCAATATTAAGTATATGTCTATATAAAGACCTCATAGACCATAGTTGACCTTCTAATGTCATTGTTGACACATAAATCGAATATGGTCAAACCACCTGATGTAAAACTAATTTCTTAAGTTGTTATCTGAAACCTTGTAATAAGTTAAATAAATGTATTTATAAACAATGAAAAGGTTCTAAAGAAAGTAAATAATTACCATAAATTTATTATTTAAGTAGATAAATACACATGTGATAACTCAGATTCAAGGTAAGGGATTTCATATCAATCTTCTATAATTGAATTATTTCTTTATTATATGATCCTTTATTATTTTAAAAGGTGTGTATATATACCCCTTAAATTTATATATCCATATTTTATCTATTATCTTGTTATTTATTATCTTTTAAAATTTTATTCCTTCATGAGGCATATGATTTTGATGTTCAAAGTGGTATGGTATGTATAGAATGATTAAGTATTTAATTCCAAAATAGTTTATCCATATAATTATTATTAACGTTATGTTACATTTTTTTATATAAATATAAAAGGGTTATAAAGTAAATTTTATGTATATTTATAATTTCATTCAAATTTTTTCAAAACTTATTCCTTTTAAATTTCTTATCTGGAATATTTTTATGATCGACAAAGGAATGTTTTATTCTTAATGTACATGATGAAAATGAATTTTCATTGGTTATGAACATTATTTAATTTTTGGATTCCCTCGTAGGATTTAATGTTTTATTAAATGGAAAAAATTATTTCATTTTTTTATTTTTTTTATCATAAATTGTTTAAAAAAAATAAAGGTTTATTTTTTATTTGAAATGAGATTTTGAAAAATGGTGGTAATTTTTATTAGAAAGTTATTTTCATATACGTTTAAATTAGATTCTCCAATAATGAGATGATTTATTTTATGTTGTGGTTCTTGAAAATTATAAATGACTGGTGTGCCTAGATAGAGCTAGGTGAGGGTTCTCCAAGATAGTTCTCCAATGCATTGGGTTATAACTATATTCTATAGAAAATTATATTAGATATTGGTAATATAGTTATTATAATATTTAAGTATTATTTAAGGGTTATTTAAGTATTTAATCAGCTAATTTTACAAGGTAGAAACATGAATTTTCTATGTTTCCTAATGAGTTTTCAGGGAAATATTTTGTTTTCAAAAGGAAAAATAAATTATATTTATTAAATAATAATATATCCAATTTTTGGTAAAATTTTATGTTTTTTAAGAAGTTACTTTTCATGAGTTAATTTTTTTTCACTTGGCTAAAGGGTTCCTTATTTTATATCCCTTACTGCTATTTTAATTCTCATCTAATTTTTTTAATTTTTTTCAAAGGGAATAAGAATGAGTAAGGGATTGGAAGAATTGATGTTGAATATTGTTAAGAGTTTCATAAAATATATCATGATTTATTTTAAAAATGTTAGAATATGGGTCAAATAGATACTGTTCTGAAGTTACCACTTTGTATTTTAGAGTTTCTTATGAATGAGTTATGGAGTAATTCTCTAAAACTCTAAAACTGATAAAAATAAAAATTCATGACATAAAAGAAGATTATTTAATGTTTTATGGTCAGGGATTTATAATATACATCCAAATAAACATAGTAATTTTCTACTAATCTTGTTATTAATTAAGAAAACAAGTTATCATGTCATTTTCCTCACCTTATATACTCATGAAACTAAAAATATTTTTCTAAAGAAAATTGATTTCTTTTCTCTCTTTAATCGAAAAATATTTTTGTCCCATATATATGTTTTCTAAATATTTTTAAATGAATTTGTTAATTTTATCATTTTATTATTTGAATTCATTTTTCCCAATTTTTTTTCTTTTCAACTGGTTTAAAATGAATATTTTAATCATTTTCTAAAAAAAATATTTTTTACTTTTTAAAGAAATGTAAAAGGAATGTTTTCATTTAGCTTATAGGCTTGAAATAAATTTACCATTACCACTAAATGATATAAATATTCTTTTATTATTTACCAAAGTTTAATTTAAATAAAATTAATTTTAATAATAATTTTTCAATTTTTTCTTTTAAAAATTAATTTCTTATTTGAAAATTTTATCTTCCACAAGAATATTTTAATGATATATTAATTTTCTTTATATTAATCAATGAAAAAACTCTTAATTAAAATTTTTTATACTATAGATATGATCCATGATATCATCCTTATTCTTTACTTTTTTTGTTAATGTTTACAATGAAAATATTTTAATGAAACTAATTTATTTCACATGTGTTACACTTTGAAGAAATGATGATATGATTATGAATGTAGTTTCTATTAAATGGGTTATACATTAATGAAATGTATTTGAAACCAATTTATTTTTTTGGGTTTAGATAGGATGAATGTATTTTTATATTATGGAACACATATGTATTTTTTTACTTATGTGATGAGTGGGTCTGAAATTATATATCCCTCAAACTCATCAGGTAAATATTGAAATAACATGATATATTAAATAATGGAATTTGGATTTAACACAATTAAGTAAGGTACTTAGTCCACTATTATATTATTCCAAATGAACATTGACTAAGTTGATTGATTTTAGATTGAAACCAATCCACTATTATTGACATGTAAGTAATACTCAACTACTAAAGAAATTATTTTATTTTCATTTTTGTATTACATAATTCAATTTTTATACTAATTTTATCATATCATGGATCATGTTCTTTGATTCTTTTATGATTCATGTCTTATTATCTTCCAATATTTAAACCATTAATTGAGCTTATGATCATGATATATTGTATTTGGTTTTAAAATCATAATATTATGTTGTTATACACTTATATTCATATTATTATTATATGATCATTAATATCTTACTTTTTTATACTTAATGAGAATCTGATCTCACTCGTTCATATGATTTCCTTTACATAGGATATGAAGAAACGTTTTAAGTATAATGTGTCTATAAGGGGTGATAGTTTTGAATAATTTACTGAGATACGATGTAGTTAAATTATAAACCAATTATTCATGTATCTATATATCAAAATATTATAGACCTATATGATTTTAGAGTGAACAGTTATGTTATGTACGGAATAATCATCTAAAAAGATTTAATAACAATGTATGAAAAGTATGGGTCACTATTATTGGTATTAAAGATAGGATTAGTTAAAAATTTGAAGATGGTACGAGAAATCAATAGTGATAACCCTAGGGATTATTCTAATTATAGTATAACATCCTAATGTTTTGGTAATGATCATGGATTACCTCGATTAAGCCTATGGTATCATAGATTGAAAATAATGTTTCAATATTTATACATCATATGGATTATTTTTTATGGTTAACCAATATAATTAAAGAGTTATAATATTCATACTAACCATTTTGGTTTTAGTATGGAAAGAGAGACATAATTTTAACTTTAGGTGTATGTTTTCATGATAAATTATTGATGTACCCTATTTCAGATTATTAACATGAATTATTACATATCTGAAAAAGTATCAATGAATGTGAATTCATATAATCAAATATTAGTTGTTGAATTATAATTTAAAGTCCAATAGGTTATGAGGATTGTATCTCGGGACAATGACTTTTATACAATTGAGGTTTGTGGGAATTTACAACATACATATCTTTTTATTTTCTTCCAGTTGAATTTGATTTTATTTTTTTCATGAATTGGATTTCTATAAATAAATCCCATATCATTTTCTAAGAGATGTCACATTTTATATATTGAACCGACCGATGAGTTTTTATTAGTGACATGAAAAATATGAACATTGGACTGAAATTACACCCATTTTATTGGTACTCATTCCTATTCAAAATAATTTTTTATCTTAGATGGTTGGAGAGGAACTCAACATCAAAGATATGTTTATTATTTGAGAGTTATGTTATTATTATCTTGGAAGAGTTTAATTTTCTTCCACCAAATTCGGAAATTAATATTTCAATAAACATCATACATAGTGCCACACCTATATCAAACACTCTATATATAATTTCCCTGATTGAGTTGTAGGAATTGAAAAAACAAAATTAGTAGAATCTTGATGATGGATTCATTCGGAATGGTTCTTCATTTTGGGTTGAAACTATTATTTTTATTAAGAATAAATATGGATAAATGGAACCTTTTATTGATTATTGGTAATATAATGAGATCAAAATAAAAAAAAATTACCATCTACACTGTATTGATGATATTTTTTTCAAATATATTGATCTCATTATTTTTTAAGATTTAAATTAATAATGGATGTCATAAAATGAGGGTCAAGAATGAGGATATGACTATGAAATCATTCAA
This sequence comes from Viscum album, assembly GCA_963277665.1. Lineage (NCBI taxonomy): Eukaryota > Viridiplantae > Streptophyta > Magnoliopsida > Santalales > Viscaceae > Viscum > Viscum album. The sequence continues at coordinate 1,806,274,327 of OY728126.1, read as the reverse complement.
TACAAGGTATGGAAACTACAAATTTATAGTGATGAAATTTGGTATTAAAAATAATCCCTCTATATTAATTGATTTAATGAATATGTTATTTATAGATTACCTCAATTAGTTTTTTGTAGTATTTATAGATGATATTATTATATATTTAGAGGGAAAGTATGATCATGAATTTCATAATATAATTTTTTTGTGGACTATGAATAAAGATAATATTTATTGAAAATTTACCATGAGTGAATTTCATATTAAAAATGTTTAATTTTTGGATAATAAAATCTCTAGTGAGTGTATATCGATAGATCCATTAATGAATGTGGTCACAAAATGCAATCCTACATCAACCAAAATGATTGATATCCACACTTTTCTTCATTTGGTAGTATGTTATAAAATATTTTGGGATATTTTTTACTAACTATTAAATATTCAATCCAAGTTAACTAGAAAGGGAGATAAGTTCCTTTGGATACAAGAATATGAAGAAAATCTTAAATAAATGAAGAGAAGGTTAATAGATATACCTAGGATTACTTTACCTTATAATGGATAAAGGATTATAATATATAATGATGTATAAAAGAAGGTATTAGTATGTTTTATCAAAAAAACGACATGGTGATATCTTGTCCCTCATTCCAATTGAAGGATCATGAGAAAAATTTCCCAAATCTATATTTTTGAGTTAGTTGTGGTAAAATTTTAATTATTGATATGGAGGAAATATATTTATAGATAAAGGTGAGATATGTATACTAATAATTAATGTATAATGTATATTTTCACATTAGAATATATGAATATGAACTAGACAAGATGGTTAGATCTGATTAATGGTTATAAATTCTTCATGCAATACCACTATTGGAAAACAAACAAGGTGGGAGATACTTTGAGTTGAAAGGATCATGCTAGATTATCAATTATGAGGATAAAAAATATTCAATATTTATAGATTTTCAAAAAATGTATCTTAATATATTGATTTAAGGGAATAAATCTTATCTTTCTAGGACTAGTTTCTAACCATCAATCTATGTGAGGATTAAATTTTTATAGAAGGAAGATATTGAACTGTGGAAAATTATAGAAATGTTCTTAACTCCTACCTTTGTTTCGGTGGAATGATAAGGTTAAGGATCTATATATGTGTTTTGTCTATGACATATTTTATAAAGGAATTTTCATATGAGGCTCGTAGATCATAATTATCTATCAATCATGGATGTATGAGTATGTAAAGAGATATAAAAGAGAATTTCTAGTGGGACAACATGTAGAGAGATATTACTAGGTATGCATCTAAAAGTTTTTTAGGTTGGTATGTTAAGTCTTATATAAATATGTATAAGGGTTTGTTATAACCATTACCCATAAATGAATGGAAATGAGTAATCATCACCATGGATTTTGTTTTCAGACTCCCCAAAACTTCTATAGGATGTAATTCAATTTACGTTTTAGTTAAACAACTTTTGAAGTCAACATAGTTCAATTTCATTAAATAAGACTTCTCTACTGATCATATTTCCATGTATTAAATTAATTAAGAGTCATGTTTTCCTTAAGAACCATATTCTATTATATGTGGTCATGATTTGATGTTTACCTTGATTCTTAGGGAAATTATTTAGTAGGCTATGTTTAAAAATTTCACTTTCAGTATGTCATGTCCTCCTTAGATAGATGGTATATCTGATAGAACCATTAAAACTCTAAAAGAAATCATGAATTAATTTTCTATTTATTTCAATGTTTATTTTCATCCTAATGTTCCGCTAGTCATGTTTTTTAAAAATTTGATATTTCACTCGAGCTTTAAGATGGCTCCTTATAAAGGCATATATGGGAATAAGTGATAAAATTCAATGAGATAAGATTAAATATGAGAATGAAATATATTATAACTTTATTAAGCTAGGTAATTTGAATATAACATTATATTTATTCAATAGAACATCAACTTATCTCATAGTCGTGAGAAAAAGTTAAGATTACAATCCTTGGTGTAATTAAGAATTTGAAGATAGTGAGAATATGTTTTTGTGAATTTCTCAATAGAATAAGGTTATGTGATTCTAAAAGAAAATAAATTTGAACACAATATATATTTTCCCATGTTATATTATTTATCATGTATGTATGGTATATTTATACTTTTCACTTCCAAAATACCTATCTCATGTTCATGATGTGTTCCAAATTTCTCCCTTGAGAAATAACATAAATATTCCTAAACATGTGTTGAACTCATAGTTCATACCACAATAACATGATCATTATTATGATGAAAAACTAGTATAAATATAGGATTATACAGATAAATTTCTAAATATCAATATTAATCACCTGCATAAAGTTCCCTAGAGGAATCAAAAATTAGAAGAAGCTACATATGAACCCAAGGATATAATGAAATAATTGAATAGTCATTTTTTATTAAGCTGGTTAGTTTTAATAAAGAAATTAATTATAACGGGGTAGAATGTAACACCATGATATTTTAGTAAATATTTCAAAATAAGTAAATTTATTTTCCCTGATAAATTTCATTACATGTAACACTGAGTTTAAACAAACTGTGATATACTATTAAAATATTAATATATATTAGTGATCACCTAGAAATTGGATTGGTGGGTATGGATAGAATTTACTAAATTAGAAAAACTGTATGTTTACTTTTTTATAAAAGGAATTCACTAGTTATCAATTAAATAGATAAAATATTAAAATTAATTTATAAATAAAAAAATTGGGTTTTTTGAAAAAAAAAATTGTAATGTCCCAGAAATTTTAGTGGAATATTTTTCTTAAATTATTTGGGATTTTACGAGTACGAAGTTTCTGACATCACATGATTCTGAGGCCCGGTGTGCCCATAATCAATTTTTGAAGTTTAGTTCGAGTACGTTCAGTGAATGAATGAGCGGGTTTTTATATCTTTTTAACCGGTGTTCAGAATTGAAATATGAGGACACCAATGAAACCGCAACGTCAGTAATTGCTTAATAGGACCTCTACCGAAGATGCGTTTTCTCGAGAGGAGATGCTAAAAAAATGTGGATTAAATGAAAAGTGAATAAATTCGTGGTACAAATTTTATTTCTTTTTATAAGGTCGTTTTATCCTACATAGGGAGTTATGGGGGACCCACTATCATCCTAAATACCCATGTGAGGATTAATGTAAGGTGGGGCCCACATGAGCCCCAACCTTTTCACTTTCCATAACCCCTTAACCCCCTTGGAATTAAATGTGTAACCCTTCCACCCTCTCTCTCTCTCCCTCTTAAATCTTTCCAACACACATTAAACAATTAACTAAACCTCTTCAATTAGGTAATGAGTGATTTTAATTCTTCAATTTTGAAATGCATGGCATAAAAAACTAAAATAAGGGGTGACCTTATTTTAATTTTGGTTGGTTTGTTGTGTTGGAATTTTGGAAGAGATCCTTGTGTGAAAGAAGGAAGAAGCTCCTCCATCATTTAAGAACGTCATCCTCTCCATGAAGAATGACACCACATCGACGTAGAGCACTGAATCCATGAAGATCAATGATGTGCAATACTCTTTTTCTCTCCGTGACAAAAAGAGGAGACATTGCTTCCTCCTCGGGCGCACTTCGACGTCACATTCCGACAAAAATGAAATACACCACCTCTCTACAGATCACGTCATGAGGTTGGGGTGGGTTTGGATTGATTAATGATTGGTTTTCCTTCCATGTTGTTGTTCCAATTATACCGCTTGTTATTGGACTAATGCGGAAGGGACCTGACCAAACTAACACGGTCTGATTCCTCCGTCGTTCTTGTGTATTTGTGGAATTCTTCAACTGTGCTTGAGTGGTGAATCATGATATGTTTTCAGAGCCAATCGGAGGCCCGAAAACATTGTAAAAGGCCTCAGAGCGTTGGGGAGACCTAGAAGCAGAATTTTTATAGAAATCCGATCATCGGAACAAAGAACAGAAACCTCAAAAGGCGTGCTGGCCAGAGGCATTGTTTTCTAGAAAATTCAAGAATACACGGTGTGTCCTCCAGGAGCACACACCATGTAGTACAAGCATATTGTGGCTTCTGTTTATGATCATAGAAAAGTAACACACAACGTGTGACTATAGACACATGGCGTGTACTCTCCACACTGTTTGAAATAGGATAAATCGATGGACATGGCATGTATTTAGGGAAAATACATGGACACGAACAGTAATACACGGCCAAGTAACACAACATGTATTCTCTTCATAGAATGGAAGAAGTGGCTTTGTGAGGCTCGACATGTAATCAGGGAGATACATAGACATGGGCAGAACCACACGGCCAAGAGTCACGACGTGTACTACCTTCACCATGGAAGAAGTGGCTTCGTGATGACTCGTCCTGTATTCCGGGAATACACAGACACAGGGTGGAGTATACAGGCATGTACTCCACCACACGGCCAGGCATGGCCAACACACATGGATCCGACCCTCGAGGTTTGGACATGGCGTATAACCATACCACATGCTGTGTACTTACTTATCTACATGACCAGCCCTGCGACATGGGCCGTTTCACATGGTTAGTACCCGGTGTCTGATGACACGACATGTATCGCTTACCTACATGTCGTGTACTATAGTGAAATGTCTTGGTTATTTTGTTCTCTGTGACTTTGGAACTTTTTTCTTGGTTTTTCCCTCATGACGTGAGAAGAAACTATGGGAAACATAAACTCTGGACTTCGTGACCGTTGATGTATCAATATTTGACTCAAGGAGCGGGCCCTCTGGAAATCGAGCGTGCTGTGTGTGGGAACCCTAGAGTTGGTTGTGACTGCGACGGCGATGATGACTGTACTTGGATCCTACGTGGGTTCGGTATTGAGGAATACTGTACTTGGATCCTCCATGGTTTCGGTAGTGATGACGACTGTATTAGGATCCTACGTGGGTTCGACCGCGATGGTTACTGTACTTGGATCCTACATGGGTTTGGCAGTGACGACTTTTGTACTTGGATCCTATGTGGGTTCAGTAGGGGAGATGATTCAGAGGATACATATATCTTCTCCACCCCTCTTCATGAGTAGTATACCTATGTGAGTTGAGTCTTGTCTTTCAGTCATTATCATCGTTGTGATTGACTTGCTTTCCTGTGTGGACTATGTTGCGCTTTCCTGTGTGGACTGGGTTGTACTTGGTCTCGTGAGTTAGAGACGAACTGGAATTGATGACTTAGGAATATGTATGAGAATATACCTAAGTAGAGTTGGTTGATACTTTGTGTTTGTATCTTTCCATTGTGGTTTATCCTTTGTGGGTTCTTGGAGACATTCGGGTGTCTCGGGGTCCCTACTGAGTATCGTATACTCACCCATGCATGGGATATGCCTGCACTATGTTTTGTAGGTTGCAGACAGAAGACAACAATGATCGAGGTGGAGACTTTTGGAGTGAGATGGTACCTAGAGGTGGACCACTTGGCGGGACGTACTCGGAGCGGACGGCCGAAGCCGAGGATGTGAGGAGACCATCTGTACCCACTCTTCAGGTGGGGTATCCGGAGGACGACTCAATGGTTTCAGTTTTACTTTACTGCAGCTATTCTTTTAATAATGTTGTACTGTACTTCTAGTTGGGTTTGTATTCTGGCCCATTTACTTTCGAGCACAAACTTTTGTACTCAGTTTACTTAGTGTTTAATTCAGATTGCGTACTATATTGTGTTTGATTAATTATATAAGGCAATGTCTTCTCTTTTATCGGGATTTAAGCCATTGTTTCTAGTTGCCAGCCCCTGGCCTATGGAAGGAGGGATTGGGGTAGTCACGGAACGGGCCCCGAGGACGGGTCGTGACAAATTGGTATCAAAGGAGTCGATTCTACCACAGAATTCGGGACTCTGATAATTTCTTCCTGTGAAGAAATAATGTTAAGTGTATTGAGTGTGGTTATCAGTCTAGGGATTCCAGTGTTGGTGTAGCGGCTGATGTATCCATACTCCAGGACCCTGACATCTGATTTCTGACTTAGTGCTCAAAAACACTGATTGCATGTGTGTTTTAGAAGTTTTCTTTGTGATTAATTGTGTCAGCTCACCAGGTATACTGTATTAACTGTGGCGCACCTGTTTCTTTTTAGGACGGCCCCAAGATGGCAGCCAGCTAGGGTTCCCAGTTAAGTGTGAGATGGCAGCACACCGAGCGATGAGGCCTCGGTGTGGGGCCCCATTACAGCAGAGGCAGCAGCGGTACCTCTACCCGTTGGGCCACAGATACCACTATCCCCAACAATGGAGAGTGCACGTCCTCTGAGTGTACTGCACGAGTTTCAGCATCAGAGGCCACCCAGGTTCTGCAGAGAGATGGACCATAATGAAGCCGAGGATTGGATGGAGGCTATCGTCCGAGTCTTCAGATTGGTAGGGACACCAGCTGACCTTATGGTTATCCTTGCGGTGAGTCTCTTGTATACAACAACAGATAGATGGTGGATCCTGATGCTCTAGGTGCACAATGAGGAATCACTACTTTGGTTTGACTTCGAGAGCCTCTTCCGCTCGGATTTTGTTCCATCCACCCTCCGTGCAATGCACATCCAAGAGTTATTACAGTTGCTGCAGGGTAATATGATAGTATCCCAGTACTCGGTGAGATTTACCGACCTCTCGCGCTACTCGACAGACATGGTACGAAACCCATTCTTTGATGCCTGGACCTTTGAGCGGGGACTGTGGCATGATATCGGGGATTCGATGATCTCCCTTAGCATTCCGACACAGGAAGGAGTACTGGAGAGATCCCTTCTTGTGGAGAGCTTCTTTGCTGAGCCTACACCAGCAGTGAGGCCTACCGCAGGGAAACACGCAGCAGTGTCTTCTACAACCGATAGTATACATATGACGCATAGGTCCATGAAGACCATACCATCAGTTGGGCGACCTCAAGTTACTAGTTCAGATGTGTGGGGCACATGCAGTAGATCTAGTCATAAGAGAGGTAGGTACTGCTATGCATGAGGCAGGCAGGGCCACATGGCTCGTGACTGCCCAACCTTCCATGCAGAGGAGAATCAGATGGTTGAGGGACCACCCAGGCAGAGGTAGTGGTTCGACCGTGGTGGTCTGTAGGGATCAGGCAGACGAGGTAGAGGAGCTAGCCGAGCAGCGGGTGGTGGGCGACGCTTTGAGGCTCTACCACCACCACCACCAGAAATTCCACCCTGACCATAGGGAGCTGGCAGACAGAGGCCGGTTCAGCTTCAGGCAGTGGAGGCTTACGACCACGGCACACCTGAGATGATTCTAGGTAAAATCTTCATCTTCTCATCCCTTGATGCAGTTATTATAGACATAGGAGAGAGTCATTCTTTTATTGCCACTGCCCTTGTTCGGAGCTCAGAGGTTCCGACAGAGCCGTTGGCTCAATCCTTATGGCTAGAGACTCCTACAGGAGCAGACTCGATGATTATGAACTAATGCCGGCAGTGTGAGCTTACTCTAGGAGGCAAGAGCTTTGGCTGGGATCTTCTTGTAGTGGTGTCGAGGCCTTACGACGTCATCTTGGGAATGGATTGGTTATCTACAGTCCATGATCAGATCGACTGTATTAGATGCAAAGTGTGGTGTGTCTGCACAGATGGGAGTAGGTTCACCTTCACCAGCGAGAAGGGAGCCTTTTCAGTGCAGGATGGACTCACACAAAGGATAGGACAGTCAATCACCCATTAGTTGGCTAGTCTCATCCTAGGAGCAGTTTATGTGCGGAGTCTGAGTTTTCCTGTTGTGGTGGATCAGTATGAGGACGTTTTTCCTGAATATGTTCTAGGAGTACCTCCTCGCAGAGAGATAGACTTTTATATTGACCTGTACCCCAGGACATCCCGATATCTACTCCATCATATCGGATGGCTCCCGCTGAGCTTTGTGAGCTATGGGTGCAGTTGGAGGACTCACAGGGAAAGAGATTCATTCGACCCAGTGTTTCACCCTCGGCTTCCCCGATTTTGTTCCCCAAGAAGGTGGACAGGAGCTTGTGACTGTGTGTAGAATACTGTCGCCTGAACCAGGTGACCGTGAAGAACAATTATCCACTTCAGAGGATTGACGACCTCTTTGATCAGCTCAAGGGAGCAAGATAGTTCTCAAAGATATACCTCAATTCGGGAAATCATCAGCTCACAGTTCGAGACGAGGATGTGCATAAGATGACCATTAGGTGTCGGTATGACCACTATGAGTTCTTGGTTATTCCTTTCGGCGTAACCAAAACTGCAGCAGTGTTCATGAGTCTTATGAACAGGATCTTGCAGCCTTACCTCGATCGATTTGTCGTAGTCTTCACCGACGACATACTGATTTACTCAACTACTAAGGAGGATCATGCCTAACACTTACGGATTGTATTGGACACACTCCTATAGCACCAAATTTATGGTAAGCTCTTAAAGTGTCAGTTCTAGATTCGAGAGGTCCACTTCTTGGGGCACGTCATCTCTGAGGTGGGAGTTGTGATGGATCCTGTGAAGATTGAGGCAGTACTTTCTTGGGAGCCACCCAGGAGTATGACGAAGGTGTAGAGTTTCCTAGGTCTGGCTGGGTACTACCAAATATTTGTTCCAGACTTCTCCAGAGTTGAAGAACCACTTTCAGCTTTGATGAATAAGGGGAAACCCTTCGTGTGGTAAGATAGATGTTAGAAGAGCTTTCAATAGATGAGATAGAGATTGACCAGTGCACCCATATTAAGGCTACCGGAGGAGGGAGTAGGGTATGTTGTTTACTGCGATGCATCAGGGACCATACTCGGGTTTTTCCTAATGCAGGATCATGCATTTATCGCTTTTGGTTCATGACAGTTGAGGTAGCACGAACAGAACTATGCTTCCCATGACCTGCAATTAGCAGCATTGGTCTTCGCCTTGAAGACGTGGTGACACTATCTGATGGGCGAGTGCTTTACAGTCTAATCTTAACACCAGAGTATCAGGTACATCTTCTCACAGAAGGACTTCAACCTGAGATAGTGGTGATGGCTCAAGTTCCTCCAGGACTATGACTTTGAGATAGTCTATACTCCTGGGGAGGGTAACATAGTAGATGATGCTCTCAGCAGGAGGTCGGGCATTCAGGTACTTGGAGAGGCGACAGAGCAGTTAGTCTCTTTTAAGATATCATTCATGGATAGAGATGAGACATCCTTATTACAGTCCCTCGAAGTCACTCCTCCACTTATTCAGTGGGTCAGAGAGGCATAGTGTGTGGACATTGACTGTGAGACGCGATATACTCAGATTTCCATAGGGCAGGCGCCTGATGGATTTTATAAAGTAACAGAGCATGTCATCCTCTTCAGGGGACATACCATGCTACCAGTTGCATTTCAGGAGGAGGTGTTGAGGGAGATTCACAGTTCTCCTTTAGCGGTACATCCAGGAGTAGCGAATATGTACCAGGATCTCAGATGATAGCAATGGTGGCCGGGTATGAAGAAAGCTAAGGAAGAGTTCGTTTCACGATGCCTCACCTGCTAGCAGGTGAAGGTAGATCACTAGGTACTGGTAGGATTGGTGCAACCCTTAGAGGTCCCATATTGGAAGTGGGATGAGATATCCATTAATTTCGTGACGAGAATTCCACATACTTCCAGAGGACATGACTCTATCTGGCTGATTATCGACTGACTCACCCTGTCGGCCCACTTCCTACCTATCAGAGATCAGGGCTCAGTGGAGAGTTTGGGACACATCTACATTTAGGAGATCGTACGACTTCATGGTGTGCCATCATATATCATCTCTGATTGAGATTCTTGCTTTACTTCTTGGCTTTGGAAGGGGTTTTACGAGGCATTTGGGACGCAGCTAAGCCTGAGCACTACCTTTCATCCTCAGATGGATGGCCAGACCGAGATGACCATTCAAACTCTCGAGGACATGCTCCATGTATGTGTCCTTGGCTTTGGTCGCAGCTGGGAGGATCACCTACCCTTGGTGGAGTTTGTGTACAACAACAGCTACCACTCCACCATTAGGATGGCACCATAGGAGGAATTGTACGACCGACCATGAAGATCACCTCTGTGTTGGACTGACCCTGGGGAGTCAGCACTTGTAGGACCATAGATGGTCTAGGATACGACAAAGAAGGTGCAGATCATCCAGGAGTGGATGAGGACTACACAGAGCAAACATATGTCCTATACTGATAGGAGACAGAGACCATTGGAGTTCGAGGATGGTGACCACGTTTTCTTACGTGTCTCACCTCGTCGTGGATTATGGGGATTTAGCTGGGGTGGAAAGTTATCTCCACGCTTCATCATACCATTCCAGGTTCTCAGCAGGGTAGGCAAGGTGGCTTATCGCCTGGCTCTTCCACCTCAGTTACACCGAGTGCACGATGTCTTCCACGTATCTCAGCTGAGGAGATACATGCACAACCCGACACATATCATTGATCATGGGGAGCTTGACATCGATGACGGGGCGACATTTGAGGAGGTTCCAGTGGAGATCGATGATCGATAGGAGCGGGACCTACATGGATAGTCTATTCCTCTGGTGCACATTCATTGGCAGCATGGGAACCTCCAGTAGAGCACATGGGAGCGGGAGGCTCAGATGTGTGCACATTACCCTCATTTGTTTCCCTAGTTTATGATGAATCATTATAGGGATGTAAATTCTTGAGGTGCGAGTAACGTAAGGACCCAGAAATTTGAAGGAGAATTTATTCATAAATATTTTTGGATTTTACAAGTTCGCAGTTTCTGACGACACTTGATTCTGAGGCCCAGTGTGCCCAGAATCAATTTCCGAAGATTAGCTCGGTTCGTTTAGTGAAATAATGAGAAGGTCTTTATATTATGTGAACCGGTGCTCAGAATTGAAATCTGGGGGAACTAATGAAACCACAACGCTGATAATTTCTTAAGAGGACCTTTACTGAAGATGCGTTTTCTCGGGAGGAGATATTAAAAAAATGATGATTCAATGAAAAGTGATTAAATTTGTGGTACAAGTTTTATTTCTTTTTCTAAGGTGGTTTTATCATACATGGGGAGTTAGGGTGGGACCCACTAGCATCCTAACTACCATGTGAGGATAAATGTAAGGTGGGGCCCACACGAGCACCAACCTTTTAACTTTCCATAACCCCTTAACCCCCTTGGAATTAAATGTGTAACCCTTCCACCCTCTCTCTCTCTCCCTCTTAACTCTTTCCGACACACATTAATCAATTAATTGAACCACTTCAATTTGTTAATTAGTTTTTTGAATTCATAAATTTTAAAATTCATGGCATAAACAATTAATATAAGGGGTGACCTTATTTTAATTTTGGTTGGCTAGTTGTGTGGGAATTTGGGAAGAGAGCCTTGTGTGAAGGAAGGAGGAAGCTCCTCCATTGTTGAAGAACATCATCCTCTCCACAAATAATGGAACCTCTTCGACGTAGAGCACCAAATCCACGAAGATCAACGACACGCAATACTCTTATTCTCTTCGTGACAAAAAGAGGAGATATCGCTTCCTCCTAGAGCGCACTTCGACATCACCTTCCGATGACAATGAACGACGCCCCCTCTCCTCAGATTATGTCATGAGGTAGGGGTGTGTTTCGATTGAGTAATGACTGGTTTTCCTTCCATGTTGTTGTTTCACTTAAACCGCTTATTATCATACTAATGCGGAAGGGACCAGACCAAACTAACACAGTACGATTCTTCCTCCCTTCTTGTGAATTTGTGGAATTCTTCGTCCGTTCTTGAGAGTTGAATCAAGCTATGTTTTCGGAGCCAATCAGAGCCCCGAAAACATCGTAAATGGCCTCAGAGTGTTGGGGAAACCTAGAAGCAGAATCTTCATAGAAATTGGATCATCAGAACGAAGAACGGAAACCTCAGAAGGCGTGCTGGCTAGAGGCGTCGTTTTCTGGAAAATTCCAAAATACACCGCGTGTACTCTAGGAGCACACGCCGTGTAGTAAAAGCGTATTGTGGCTTCTTTTTTCGACGTTAGAAAAGTAACACATGACATGTGACTCTAGAAACACGGCATGTACTATCCACACTATTTGACAGAGGAGACTTTGATGGACATGGAGTGTACTTAGGGAAAATACACGGACATGAAAAAAAATACACGGCCATGTAACACGGCGTGTATTCTTTTCATATAAAGGTATAAGTGGCTTCGTGAGGCTCGGCGTGTAATCTGGGAGATACACAATCATAGGAAGAACCACATGAACATGAGGCACGGTATGTACTACCTTCACCATGGAAGAAGCGGCTTCATGATTACTCGTCATGTATTCTGGGAATACACGGACACAAGGTGGAGTACATGGGCATGTACACCACCACACGGAAAGGCATGGCCAGCGCACATGGAACCGACCCTAGAGGTTTGTACACAACATGTAACCATACCACACACCATGTATTACTTATCAACATAACCAGCCCTGCGACACATGCCGTTTCACACATGCAGTACCCGGTGTCTGATGACACAGAATGTATCGCATACCTACACGCCGTGTGCTTTAGGGAAATGCCTTGGTCATCTTGTTATCCATGAATTGGGATCGTTTTGATTGGTTTTCCCCTATGAAGTGGGAAAGAACTACGAGATACATCAACTATGGACTTCGTGACAGTCAATATAATGAACTTTGACTCGAGGAGCGGGCCCTCCAGAAATCGAGCGTACTGTGTGCGGGAACCCTAGAGCTGGCTGTGACTGCGACAACGATGACGACTGTACTTGGATACTACATGGGTTCGGCAGCGAGGACAAATGTACTTGGATCCTCTATGGGTTCAGCAGCGAGGATGACTGTACGAGGATCCTACGTGGGTTCGGCAGTGATAGTTACTATACTTGGATCCTACGTGGGTTCGGCAGTGATGACTTCTATACTTGGATCCTACGTGGGTTCGGAAAGGGAGATGATTTAGAGGCTACATCTATTATCTCCACCCCTCTTCGTGAGTAGTATACCTGTGTGAGCTGAGTCTTGTCTTTCAGTCATTATCATCATTGTGATTGACATTCATTCCTTTATGGACTGTGTTGTTCTTTCCTGTGTGGACAGGGTTGTACTTGGGCTCGCGAGTTGGAGACAAACTGGAATTGATGACTTAGGTATATGTATGGGAATATACCTAAGTATAGTTGGTTGATACTTTGTGTTTGTATCATTCCATTGTGGTTTATCCTTTGTGGATTCAGGGAGACCTTCGGGGGTCTCGGGGTCCCTACAGAGTATTGTATACTCACCCTGGCAAGGGATATGCCTGTACTACATTGTGTTTGATGTAGATGATAGACATCACTGATTGAGGTGGAGACTTGTGGATAGGGACAGTACTTGGAGGTGGACCACTTGGCAGGACGTACTCGGAGCGGACGACCGAACCTGAGGAGTTGAGGAGACCATATGTACCCACCCTTCAGGTGGGGTATCCGGAGGATGACTCAGTGTTTGCTAGTTTACTTTACCACAACTGTTCTTTCTTTACTTTTGTACTGTACTTCTAGTTGAGGTTGTATTCCAGACCATTTACTTTCCAGCACTTACTTTTGTACTCAGTTTACTTAGTGTTTACTTCAGATTGTGTACTATATTGTGTTTGATTACATATATAAAGTAAATTCCTTCCCTTTTATCGGGATTTACGGCTTTGGTGCTAGTCGCCAGCCCCTGGCCTATGGAAGGCAGGCTTGGGGTAGTCATGACACGGGCCCCAAGGACGGGTCGTGACACTATTTTTATGAACACAATATATATTTTTATTAAAAAATCAAATTAATCACTATTGGTGAATGATTTTAAATAAATTTAAATATTATATATTCTACTAAATATTTTTACATGTGTATAGTTTTTTTAAGAATGGGAAAAAATAAACTATTTTTTATTCTTAAAATTTTATTTTTTATAAAAATAATTATTCATCGCATTACGCTCATATACATTAAAATTTATTCATTCCTATTTCATGTGTTTAATTTTATAAATTATTTTCATATTTATAATCATGAGGTTCAAATTTGGTAAATAGTTCTCTTTTATTTTAGAGCAGTATGAATTGTAACCATGGTAAAATGTATCACCTCGTTATAGGGTAAATTGGGATAAACATGGTTAAAAATAAGTGTTATGGCCATAATTTTTCATCGTAATTATATTTTTAATAATTTAATTATAACCTTATAACCCTTGGTTCAAATTTTAAATTGTTAATGGTAATTTATACATAAAATTTCCCTATATAATATTGAAGGAAAATAAATTTAAAAAATGTCCTTATCTTAGTTTTAAATATTTATTATATATTCATACAGTGAAAAAAATATGTGAATGAATATAAATGATTATTTTTAGCATCAAGATATTTTTTTCCTGATTAAATTTTATTTCTAGTTTCTTTAATTATATAGTTAACAAAAATTCTTATACCACACAGATAAAATTTTTCATCAATTAATATTAAAATAATATAAATAATTTTAAAATTATAATAAGTAATATAATTTGAATGATTTATGATGTTAGAAGAAATATTTAGATGTAAATAACATATTATTGATTTTATAATAGATTATATTCCAAATCCCACATTTTCATCATTTTATTAATGTCAAATTAAATGAATATTATCAAAATTAACATTAATGACATTTTATCAAAATAAAATTTTATTTAATTATTTAAAAATAATAAAAATAATGATATTTGAGTAGGGTATAATATATGGTCAAATATGTTACCCCCTATATGTTGGAAACCATTTGTTACCTTATATGTAAAATTATATCCGTTTTAGAGTAAAAAAAGTTAGGTCACCATGGTTAATGTTAATATTGGTTAACCATGAAGTTAATCAAAAATAAGGTTTAAAATGATTCAAAAAACCAATAAATATTATATGGGTAAAATAAATTTTAAAAAAATACTAATTTATCATTTAATAACTCTTTATGTTTAGGAATTTAGTTATGTAAATTATTTAGAAAAATTTAATTTTCTAAAAAATAAAAAAATCTCCCCTCTACTCAGTTATTAAGGGAACCCCTCCTTTTCCTTCCTCACATCACATTGAGAATTCTATCTTAACCATAGATTGATAAAATCCATACTCATCTTCCATATCCATATTATAAATTATTCTTTTCTTCCCACAAAACCAAATTTAGGATCCTTAAGTGGAGATCAAAAGGAGTTCTTCTATAGAATTGTTAATCACCTTAACCAATAAGCTTCCATTTTAACTTCTTCATTGAATCCTATGAATCAATGGAATTTTTCATACAATAATAAACAATATATTAAATAAACTAAAATTTTATTGTAATTATGAAATCACCATTATACACCCTATTTCCAATCAAATTTAAAGTGATCGTATTGCTTGTGTGCACTTACAGCTTGTTGTCTCCACATAACGATTCAATTCATTTTCCACTGCCATTTTTTTGGTTTTTTATTATGAGGGGTTATATATATATATGTTATATTTATTAAATAATTATTATTTTATTATTAAAAATACAACATCTACCTTCTAACCTTCCAATCCAATGGAAAACAACAATGCCTCTTGTGTGTACGTGTGGACTACAACCTCCACGATGTGATATTATTTTTTTAATTTACCATGTAAATATATGGTAATAAGGATATATTTATTGATTATATATGATATATTTTACATAATAATTATTATTTAAAGGTTAATTAGTATTTTCTTTTCTTTAATTCCATCCATCAGAAAATGAAAACAACATTCATGTGTACATGTGACCTACAGTCTCCCTAAATGATCTAATTTATTTTTCTATAAAAAATTTTTTGGATGATTATAAATATGTGAATAATTAATATATAATATATTTAAATCGTTATTAACATTCTATAAATATTGGACTCATGGTCGAAGTACAAGAGACACAACTATTGAACCAAAACATGTATAAAAATGAAGCTAATATCACAAAAAATAAGGATTTTAATAAAAAAATGTATTAATAAATGGGTCATAAAAGATTATACATAAATACTAAATGGTATGTTATATATGAATAAATATTTTTAATACATTTATAATAAACACTTTTTTGATATCTGAGTATCTAAGACTTACAAAAAAAATCAGACCTTAGTTATGGGATTTTTGTCTCACTTTTATTTCTATTTGACAAAATCCATATTCACCATTTTATTATTTATTATGGTGTATATACTACACATGAATATATTTTATGATTATTATTATTAATTTTATTATATATATATATATATGTTTTCTTTTGTGCAAATTAAAAATCAATTTTTACCAATGTGGTAAAGGATTATATGTTACAATATCATTTTTTATCTAGATTGTTTATGATTAAGTTTCAGATGATGAATATTTATGATATACATCTCATTTAACTAATGAATATTAATATCCTAAGTTTATTTATTGAGAATAATTTTTTTCCAATCCTTATAATCAACTCAGGTACTCAAGCGACCAAAAATATGTTTTCATTTAAAGTCAACTTTATTTATCTCTACGGTCAAAATTCATGTTTCCTCCAAATATTTTTTTTAAAAGATAAAAAAATTACTACTACCCTATCATCATATAATATCATTTTTAATCAGTTTTATCTTTTCATAAAATTGATTGTAATGAATCTTTTCATTCTTTGAATGATGTAAGTTTTGGGTTTTAACAAAATTGCGAGAGGAATTTTTTATTTAAACATATAAAAATTGAATAGAGTAACTAACTTTCATGACCACTCGTTGACTTAAAAACAAATTTTTTTTATTCCAATGTTATTTTCAAAGAAAATAATTTTTACAGTAATTTTTCAAAATTTATTATTAAAATGTTATTTTCATGGTAGAAATGTTAATTTCCTCATTAATTTTATAATGAAATATTAATGGTATTAATATTCATCAATGATAACAACACATAATTATATTATTTATTTTATAGTGATATGATACAAAGATACTGTCCTTATTCTTTATTTGTATAGTTTTTTATTATGATGAAATTATTATTATGAAACTCATTCTGTCTCCATGGGTTATTCTATGATAAAATGATGAAATGTTTGTGAATCTCATTAAATTTCCATGTGTTATACATTGATGAATTTATCATAAAAAATATTTCTTTTCATGGGTTATTATATGATTATTGTTCCATGATCTCTGGGAATAATAAATTATTGTTTTCATTATGTGATAGGTGGACCCATAATTATATATCTCTTAAATGCATTGGGTAAAATTAATATATCATGAGATAAACATGATGAGAATTAGGAGTTAACCTGGCCCATTAAGGACACATTCCAACTATGATAAACATGTGAATGAACCTTGAATAATATGATTATTTTGGGAGTGAAGTCAATCCACAATGACAGTATTTTCTGTAACCATTGAATACTAAGGAAATTATTTTCTATTCTTATATGAATGCCCCAATTCCATGTATTATTACATTTTTATGTTACCTTATCTTGTTTTCTTTGATTCCTTTATGATTCATGTATTAGGAATCAATATTATTGTCTATTATATACATGGTATAGTTTTAAAATGACAATATCATGTTCTCATACATGTATGTTCATGTTATTATTATGTGATCATTGATATATCACATTTTTAATAATATTGATCACATTCGCTCAACATTTATTTTGTTTTCTTTTCCAAAATATATTAATAAATGTACTAAATATGATATTTCTAAAAAGGGTTCTAGAAATGGTGATTTTAGTTAATTTTTTTGTATTACATTTATGAATAAATTGTTTATGTATCCTACTTTCCAAAGATATTATACCTGTACAATTTTCGCATGGATCATTATGTTTATATTTAATTCTCATATAAAAAGATGTTATATCTATGTATGAAAAGTATGGGACACCATAGTAGGTATCAGAGAATGTTTTAATTAACCTCTATAAAATGGGATGTGAAAACATTAGCCAGAACATTGGGATATGTCTTAATATATAATAACATCTGATTATTTTCATAATGATCCTAGATGACCCCAGTTAAATACAAGATGTCATGGATATAAAATAATTTTTATAGATTTACATATCATATGATTGGATTTTTATTATTGACCAATACGATTAAAGATATCAATTGGTCATGAAAACCAATTTGGTTTTAGTATAGGATAGAAGATAAGAATTAACAAATTCAAGTTGTAATTGGCATGATCTTGTATTGATGTACCCTTTTAGATAATGGTAATATATATTCTTGTATATCACGAAACTTCTCAAGGAATTTCAATTCATATCCTCAATTATTACATGTAAAATTTGTAGTGAATACCCTTTGGGTATGAAAATCACATCCCATGTCAATGACTCTTTTGCAGTTTATTTTTATTAGAATATGTATCCTAAAAAACTTTTTATTCCCATTTTTGTGGAATTTTATGTTATTTTGGCCATGTATTGGATTACATTATGTTAACACAACATTAGATTACAATTAAGGGAGGTCACATTTGATATTTTAATCCAATCTATAAATTTTTATTAGTACGATGAAAAATATGAACATTTGTTGGAAATTTCATCCATTTATGGGTTTGATTCCAATTCAAAATGGTTATTACATTTGAAAGTTGGAGAAAAATCAACATTGAAGATATTAATTTTTTTGGAGTTCACTAATGTCATTCAAAGAATATTGTTCTGGAATTCCACTAAATCATGAAGTTTATTTTTCAATATAACTTGTAGCATGTTCTACCCTTATTTCAATAACTCCATATAGAATTTTCTAGATTGAGTTGTATAAATTGAAAATGAAACTCATTGATAATCATGATAAGGTATTAATTCATCCATAATATTCACCATGGATTTAAAATGTTCTTTTTTTAATACAAATAAATGATCGATGTGGCTCTATATTGATTATTGGTAACTTAATAAGATCTCAGTGAATAAAAAGTATCCTCTACCCCAAATTTATGACTTTTTTGATCAACTTCATGAAGCATAATAATTTCATATTATTGAACATAATTTTGGGTATCATCATTTAATGGTGAATGAGGAGTATATATTTTATATAGTCTTCCTTACAAGTAATGGACACTGTGAATTTATAGTGATTCCATTATTTCTTACAAATAACCCAATTATCTTTATGGATTTTTTAATAGTGTCTTTAGAGATTACCTTGATTTGATTGTGGTAGTCATTATAGATGATATTATTATATATTAAAAGTGAAATTTATATCATTAATATCATCTATTAATTATGATGATGGCCATGAGGAAGGAAATTATTTATGAAAAATTTACCAAGTGGGAATGTTGGACATGAAAAGCTTAAAATTTTGTGCCTTAAAATAACAAGCGAGGGTATATCAGTGGGTCAATAAAATCTAGTTTTCATTAAATTTTGGCCTATGTCAACAACTAGGAATTAGATCCAAGGTTTTTTTTATTATAAAGATATTATCAGTGCTTAGAAGAGAATTTATCTCGGCTATCTAATCCAAAAACCAGGATATCTCAAAAGGGAGCTATGTTTCTTCGTACAGATAAATTTGGTAAAAATCATGGAATTTAAGAGAATATTATTCAGTAGACCTATGATTACATTACCCAATAATTGATAATGTTTTTAAATCAATATTAAAGATTCACATAAGGTACTGGGATGCGTTTTTATACAGAACAATATGGTGATAGCTTATACCTCAAGCCAATTGAAGGTTCATGTAAAAAATTACCCAACTCATGATTCTAAGTTAATTGCAATAATTATTTAATTAAATATATGAAAACATTATCTTTATGTATAATTTTGTGATATATATAATGATCATTAAATTTTAGAGTATAATTTTACACTGATAGAGATGAATATTCACCAAAAAAAATATGTTTTGACATAATTAATGATTATGACTGCTCAATATATTTCCATACTAGGAATGCAAAGAAGGTGTTTAATACTCGTAGTTGAAAGGATAATGATAGATTATCTATTATGAGGATATTAATAGATTTATTATTTTTATTTTTAATGGATAGATATTTAATCCCTGAAGGAAGGGAATAAATATTACCTTTCCCAAATGAGTGTTCAACCATATATCCAAGTGAGGATTAAAGTTGTGCAGAAGGAAGATATGGAATAATAGAAGAATGTAAAAATTGTTATTGAGTTCGACTATGATTTTGATAGAATGATAAGTTTGAGGAACCATGTATGAGTTCTGTTCGTAGTAGATTTGAAGGATAAGTTAGATGAGTCTCATAGTTCATCGATTTATACCAATACTTGAAGAATAACGATATGTATAGATCTAAAATACTATTTAGAGAAATATTTTAAGAAGTGTTATATTTTTTAGAATAAATCATAGTTCATGGTATGTTTCAAATTATGTCCCAGATATATATGTCTTGGGTAATGTTACAATAGTTACCCATACCATAATGGAAATAGAAAAACATCACTATAGATTGCGTCATTAGACTCCCCAAAACTTCTAAAGGACATAATGCTATTTGGGTTGTGGTTGATCTTTATAAAATGTTAGAAAAAATAATTTCAAATATATAATAGTTCTCTCATGAATATATTTCCATAATATAAATTATTTATGTGGTAACATTTCATATATCACGATATTCTATTCTATAAGATCAGGATCTGAGGATTACCTCAACGGTCATCAAATGTAAAAAGTAGGCTATTAATAATTAGTTAAGTTTTAGTATATTGTATCATACTCAAATATATGGTTAATTTGAGAGAACCATTAAACAGAAGAGTATTTTTTTCAGATCATTTTCAATAGATATCAAATTTTATTAGTATTAACACCTTCCTCTATTTAAAATTTCATTAAAAATTACCATTTAATAAATAATTAAGAAGGGAAATTATAAATACCTCTATGGTAAGATGCGTAAAAACTCAGCATGATTGGATGATGTTGTAGAATTAATGTTATTGGAACCCATGTTAGATGATGAAATAGATTAGAAGGTTACAACTATTAAAGAACACATCAAGGTAGCCCAGAATCAATAGAAATATTATATTGGAAATCATTAGTTTGATCTAAAATTTTAATTTTGTTAGATGGGTTTTCTATGAATTTATACATAGAATAAAGTTACCATAGTTACAATAAAGGGAAAACTAAAACCAAGGTATATTGTTACATTTGTATCTTGACTGAGTAGGGATGGTATCATGCCACTTGGAACATCTACAGAACCTCTCTCAAGTTCTTGATGTGTTCTATGAATCTTTCTTGTGAAAATAAATACTTAACACTTCACATGTATTGAACTCATAGGTTATAACATAAGAAAATTATCTCTTTTATGAATAAAAACCTATCTAAAAAACAGACCACAGAGATAAATTTCTACATTAAATGACTACTCTCCTTATGAATGTTCTACGGAGGTATGGAAAATTCAAAGAAGCTAATGGGGAACCCACGGATTTAAAGAAACATAGAAATCCTAATTTTTTTATATCAATGTTATAAATATCAAATAAAAAATTAAATTTAATAGGCATAAAATGTTACACCATGTGATTTTATGAAATATTTCTCTATAAATAAATTTTATTTTCTTATCTCTTGAATTAAATACATATTCAATTTTAAATGAACCATGATATACTTTTAAAATATTATTAAGTTATATTTATCGCTAAGACATTTTATTTTTTGGTATATAGAGGAAAAAATAAATAATGAAAAATTTATCTTTAAATATATATATAATGAATTCATTGATTATCAATTAATAATATATATTTAATCATTTATAAATAAATAATATGTATTCTGGAAAACTATTTCCATGCGTTCTATGTATTTTAAACATAATTAATTAAAATAATAAAAATTGGTGAATGATTTTAATGAAATTTATGTATTATTTATTCAATGAAAAATTTTAACATTCATTTAATATTTTCTTCATCGCATTTGATAATAATAAACAATGTTCAATGCTTGAAGATATTTTTTCATAAAATAAGTTTCCATCAAGTTTTTTACACATATGATAAAATTAATTGATACCACATATAGGTATTTAATTTGAAAAAATTATTTCTATATCTGAAATTGGGGTGGTTTAAATTTAATGGATTTTCCTCGTTTATTTTAGGTAAATATGAATTCAAACCCTGGTAAAATTTATCACTCTAATAAAGGATAAATTTTTTTAATATAGGTTTATATTAAGTGATGATGCCTTAATTTTTAAACCTAATTTATATTGCCTGAATTTAAATCAACCATTGTCACATATTTCTCTAAATAGTGTTGTTTAATTGAATCATTTCTTTAAAATTACCTATATTATATTTAAAGGAAAGTAAATTACAAAATTTCACCCTCTTTGTTTTAAATATCTATTTTGTTTACCCATATAAACACAAATAATTTAGGAATAAATATAAATGTCTATTCTGATAATAACAAAATTATATAATTTTTGGAAATTAATTTATAATTTTTAGTGATTATATAATTATTTTAAATGCGTATTCAACACTGATATAATATTTCATCAATTAGTAAACAATAAAATAATTCTTTTTAATAATATTAAAGTATTTTAATTTGAATGAGTTATTGTGGAACACATATTTTCTATATTAATATGACATATTAGTGTTGTTTTAAAGTATTATATTAAAATTCCAACTTTTCATTCAGGTATTTTATCTAAAATTACATGAATAGTGTGAAAATTTAAATTAATTATTTTTTATGAAAATAATATTTTATTTAATTATTTAAAAAACATAAAATAATGACACTAGAAAAGGATGATATGATATGGTATGAAATTTTATATATTGGATATCTATAATATAATTTTATCCTTATATATAAAAATATATCCAATTAAGTGTAAAAAAATCATTGACATAGTAAGGGTTAAAAATAGTCAACAAAGCAGTTAATTAAAATTATTAGACTTTATGTCACACAAAAACCAACAAAAATTATATAATTTTATGTTATTTCAAAAAAATAACTCCTTATATTCAAATCCCTATATATTTGGGAAAACATTATGGAGAAAAAAAATTATTTTATATTATTATTTTAAGAAATCCCAAGAGTTATCTTCCACTCAATTATAAAATGGCACACCTCCTATCTCTTCTACACCCCACATTGAGCCTTATAGCTCAAACATACCCTGAAAAAAATACCTTCTAAAATTCCTAATCCAAATTATAGAGGTTCCTTTGTTCCTAAAATAATATCCCTATGATCCTTAATAGGATAACCAAAATTGTTGTTTCAAATAGAAGGTAATCTATTATGCTGATCACTTTATTTTTTTTAATTTATCCTTAACTCCTATAAATATAAGTTATTTATCATAAAATAAAAACTTCATTACTCTCAATGTAATTAATTGTTATTTATATTATTAAAACACCACTATACACATTTATTCCCATAAAATTGTAAGTGAATGTATCATGTGTGCATACGTATGGATTACTGTCTCCACAAAATGATATAATTCATTTCCCACCACCATATTTCATCGATGGTAATTAAAATAGTTTTAATGATTTTATAATATTTTTTTAAATGATTAATATTCTATAATTACAATATAATATCTACCTTCTTACTATCTATTATGTTGGAAAACAATATAGTCCCTCATGCATTAGTATATACTACCACCTCCACTACGTGATGTGATTTTGTTTTCAATTAAACATTATATTAATAGTAATTAGAATGGATATAAAAAATATATATGATAATATGAAATAATAATTATTCACTTATGTATAATTATTATTTACCTTCCTTTCATTTCATCTATCAAAATATGTAAACAGCATTCATACGTACGTATATCATACCGTCTCCATGAATTATGTAATTAATTTTTCTAACAATAATTTTATAGATTACATAAAATATGTATATAAATAATATATAAATTATTAAAATCCAAATTAAATTTTTTATATGTTTTAAACATGATCAAGGTATAAGTACCATAACTATTGAACTAAATCATACACGAAAAATGAACTCGATATCACATGGAATAGTGATTTTATGAAAGAATTATTAATATAAGGGTGAAAAAATGTTATAAGGAAATCATATACAGAATGATATATATGTGTATGATAATTTAGTATATATAAAATAAATTATATTTTATTATACATTGTTTTTTAATTGAGAAAAAAGGAATTTGTCCTCATGGTAAAGGATTTTTATTTCATTTTTAATTTTGTGAGACCCATGTCATATTTCCCAATAATTTCATTTCATTGGTATATATACTACCCTTGAATTTATATAAGGATTCATAAGATGAATTTTATGAGAATTATATAACCATATATATTTATTTCATTCATAGATCCTGTGATTCAAATTTTACCAAAGCACTAAATGATTTTATGATACAATCTCACTATTTATTGAGATTATTTTTTATTAAGTTTATGAAGATAAATGTTTATGATATAGATATACATAAACTAATAACATTTATTATCCTCACGATATTTCTATAGAATACATTTTTTCATTCATTTTCTTAATCTTATGTACTCTAAATACTTAAAATATTTTTTATTGTAAATCAACATCATTTCTCCAATAAGTTGAAAAATATTTTTATTCCATTTACATGATTCCAAAAAAATTAAAGGCAATTTTTAAAATTCTAAAATTATTATTAAAAATATTTTTTTCCCATTTATTAATTTTTTTAAAATTTGTTTAAAATTAATATTCTTGTAATTTTAGGAACGAGGAACATTATTACTTTTTACAAAAATGTTTACGGAATGTTTTCATTTAACATATATGGATTAAATAGAATTTCGCAACATCATTACCACTTCACGAATTAAATATTCCATTATATGATTATGAGATTATTTTAAAATTAACTCATTTTTAAAATAATTATTATTTTTAAATATTTTATTGTTATTTTTAAGGTGGAAAATAGATTTTCCTCAAGAATTTTTAAATGATATTTTAATTGTATTTTTATTCATTATAGACAACAACTGTTGATTACCCTTGTCATATATTGGGGATATGATCCACATATACTATAATTATTATTAATCTTTATGGATTATAATTATTATGAAAATTTTTTATGATACTAATTATTTAACATGGGCTATTCTATGATGAAATGAGGAAATGATTATGAAACTCGTTTCTTTTTCATAAGTTGTGATTTGATGAAATTTTTATGAAACCCATTTGTTTTCATGGGTTCTCTTATTATGAATGTTTTATTACCTTTAGGTGCACATATGGTTTATTTTCATTTTGGAAGAGGTGGTTCTGGAATTATATATCACTCCAATTTATTTGATAAAGATTGATATCTCATGAGATAAATGGGACTTGAATGGGGAGTGAACCTAGTTAAATGAGGATCGTTTCAACAATGATAGTATTGAGAGTGATCCATGACTAATAATATGGATTTATTAGTGGAACCAATCATCTATGATAGTCTTGTCAGTGTTCATTAATTTTTAAAGAAATAATTTATTCTTCTGTGTATTCCAAAACTAGATTCCTTATGCCAATTTTTTTATCTCATGTATCTTGTTCTTTGATTCATTTATGATTCACATATTATGAATTACCACCATTTATTCATTAAACTGATATTACGATAATTGATATTTAGGGTGTTATTTTCAAATTTTAAGCCCATCGTCCCATACCCTTATCTTCATGTTATGGTTATATGGCCATTGACATCACACTTATTTCCACTTACTATGAACCTAAGAACACCCATTATTATTTTTAATTTTCCACACATTATTTATAAATGTTCTAAGTATTAAATTTCTAAGAATCTTTATATTAAAGAATATATTAGTGAGAAAAAATGTAGTATATTTACGAACCAGTAGATTACGTATCCATATTTCCGAAGATACTAGACCTATATGATTCTGGAATGCATTATTATTTTTTGTATTGAATATGAATACAGAAATATGTAGTATCTATGTATGAACATTATGATTCAATATATGTAATATATTCAAATGATTAATTAAATGGTTATAGATTATGACACATTCTAATTGATGTTTTATGATCAAAATTACCCAACTCGTGATTAGGAGTTAGCTATGGTAATTTTTTCATTAATCATATAGAGGAATTTTATTTATCTCAAATTTTTTTATGTATATACTATCCACAAATATTTAATTTATACTTTCACTCAAAATGAGATGATATGGTCTATAGATGATAGTATTTGTTGATTAATGATTATGGTTTCTCAATACATTACTATCCTGGGAAAACTAACAAGGTGGAGGATGCTTCAAGATAAAAGGATAAATTTTTATAATATATAATAAAGTTAAAAAAAGATCCAATATTTTTGTATTAGTAAAATATTGACGTTGAAATATTAACGAAATGTGATAATTTTTATCTTTCTCAAATGAGTGTTCAACCATCTACCCATGATAATATTAATGGGGTATAAATAAAGATATAGATATAGAGTAGAATATGAGGAATATTCTTAAGAAAAATGATAATTATGATAAATGATTAGGTTTGGGACCTATTATATGTTCTTCAAATATATTAATTCAATAATGTGTTTTTATAATAAGCTCAAAACACTTCATTATTTATTTATTGAAAAAAATAAAGATATATATAGATCTAAAAATGTAATATTGTTGTGACAACATGAAGATAAATATCATAGAGTTTGTATCTAGAGTCTTGTTATAATGGGAATTTGTTTTGGAGAGACATAATTATATAGAGATGTTACAACAAGTACCCATACCATAATGAAATTTTCAAAACATCGCCATTATTTTTTCCTTAAACTCCCCAAAGAATCAAAAGACCATAAGGTTATATTGGTTTTAGTACATTTCCATTTGAAGAATGAAAACTTCATTACTATCAAGAAAAATTTACCTCATTGTCAGATTACCATGAAATACATTAATTAAGTAGTAAGGTTTTGAGGATTACCACTTTCTATTTTATTAGATAAAGACCTATGTTATACCTTGAAGATGTAGAAAAGTATTTAATTCTTCTAATCAAAATCAGATAGATATTCATTCTGAGAGAAACTTCCAAACCATTTAAGATATTATAATATCATGTTCGCTTCGTTATAAATGTGGTTGTGATCAACACCTTTTTCATATTGAATAGCATTATAAAAAATCATTTAATCGAGCAATTATATGACTCCTTATGAAGCCCTCATTGGAATGAAATATATAACTCTCACATGCTAGGATGAAGTTTTAGAAAAAGAATTAAACTGGGGATATAGATATCTGAAAAAATAGTAGATAAGGTCACTATTATTCATATACACTTCCAATATGCTTAGATTTGACAGAAGTGTTATGTTGGAAATCATATTATGGATATATAATTTTAAGATGGTGAGAAGGTATTCATATGAATTTCTCTATCGAAAATGTTATGGTATTTGTAAATATGGGAAGTATACGAAATAGTTATATTGGTCTATTAAATATTATTGATCCTATTTGGAAGGATTCTCATTGGTAGACACTTCCACCATACCTATATCAAGTACATAATGTGATCCATATATCCCTCATGAAGAAGTACATACATGATGCTTCACATGTACTAAAATAATAGGTTATACTTTTGACAAATGATGTAATATCCCCAACATCATGAAGGTATTTACAAGTTTAAAGTTTGGTTTTAATATATTTTTTAGGTTAATGAAATTTTTCTAGGTGTATCTCGTGGTATTCTGGTGGTTTCAATACCTGAAAAGAAGATAAATTTGGAAAAAAATTTCAAGGTGTACGGTTGATGCATGGTTATGTAAACCGCAAGGGGTGAGAGAAGAAGTCATGTTACATTAGATAGAGGCATTTAATAGGGTTGGATCATGTTTTTTAAACTGTACAGAGACCGTCAGGTAACTGTGTGACCTCAATCCCCTTGGACAATGGCTTCCATATAGTTTAATCACTGTTTGGAACACAGTGTGGGTAAACCATGTACCCAAATGAAAGTTGGAAAATTAACAGTTTTTTCATTATGGTGTTTTTATATTCCCAACCTATTTCTCTTCATTTCTTCCCCTCTCAATCCTAAGGATTAACTTAATCAATTAAATCTTCCCATGGGTGGTTATCCTTTTATTCTTGGACGTTTCGAGCATCGTTGTATGCAAAACCAAGATCTAGGTCATTATAATCCCTCTATTAGTTTTACTTTCCATATTAAAGATTGTATCTTGGGTTATCCACTTCTGAATCCACAATACCATATTTTTCAAGCCCAATATTGGTTGGGGCATAAAAGGATTCTGGAATCTGGATCTATGGAAATTATTAAGAGTGACTTCCAATTAGAATTCGAGGTAGGTGACCTATAAGTTATATAATATAGTTATTTATAGTTTATTTTATTTGTGTTGATATATTGTTCCCCTATTTTTTGGAAAAAAAATTTGTGTAATATTATGTAAAATGTTTGACCAACTAATGATATAGACCCCTTAAGGTCCCCATGGGATGTATTGGGGATAATTATAATGATTTTGGTCCACCAATTGGTTGTGCTGACACTCCCACACCTAGTAATTAGTAATGTTAAGTGTATAATTGATGTGATATATCATGTAGATCAAGTAAACATGTTGAATATTCCTATTTGATTTGAAATATAATATTGATAGTTGTTCCTAGGTTTTGATAAGGTCACAGTGGGTTGTTTTGTGTGGAATGAATAAGTGTTAATTAGGTTAATTGATATAGTGAAAAATAGTTTGTAGAGTATGTTAAATGCCTAAAAGGATTAGTGTATATGAAATGATGAACATGGTAAATTTGAAATGTCATTTGAATTGAATAATATGTAAATATTTTTTCATAAGGGAACTTAAGATTATATTGAATGGGTTAATACATGGGAATTATGGAATATACCTAATGGGTTCAATGAAATATAGTGGTTAGGCTATATGACTTATGAATTGTACCTGAAAAGCATAAGTGGGTAAATTCTTTGGAATTGAAAAGTGTTCTAAATGGGAAAATGTATAGTAATTGGGGAATATTGGAGAATATGTGTATATTATTGAATATACATAATGGGTTAGGGCATGAGAATGGGAATTGGGCTAAATTGGTGATGTAATTGTTAAAAGTGTTAATGGGTTATGGTATGATATTAATTTTCCATGTTAATTCCTAGGTAGTATATAGATACCCGAAGCTTGACGTACATAGATATTAGATTACTTTTTCGGAATACATAATACATAACAAAAATAGACACACAAGGACCGTAATAGTTTAGTGTCTTTGGAAACATGGAACTTAATCTTCTAATCGTGGTGAAAGATCATCAACATCTCCCATAAAGATCTTCCACTTTTTGTTTTCTTACATAAAACCTTTATTTTAATACTGGGGGAAAATAAAACATAAAAAGGGTGAGCTCAAATTCTTAGTAAGGGTAAGCATGGATAAAATAAAACATACCATATACATTTGAACTTAAAAACATGAACATAATGTTTAAATATCAAAATCTTGAGCAACGACTTAAAAGATGGAAGTACATAAGGCATAGATCATAATGGAACATAAATCATGATAACATAACATGGGAATAAAACATGTAATTTTGGCATCCATTAAGCACATGTAATGATTTCCATAGTAGCCAAGGCATTGCTGCCAAGACCATCTTAGTGGACAAAGTCCCTTTCTGAATCGAGTTCACTCCTCGTTCCAGTCCTGTAATACTGAACTGGATTAACCTACCATTCCAGCCATGTCTATCTCATGAGATATAAATCTTTACCCAATGCATTGGATGGAGATATAGGTCCCACACATCTCATAATGAAATCATTCTTACTTGTTCCACAAAATAAACATACATCATTTATAAAAACCCAATAAATAAAATGGGTTTCATAAACATCATCCCATCATCACATAATCCATATAAAAGAAATGGATATCATTTCATAATAAGAAAATTGAAACCATGTAAATCATAGAGACATGATACTTGAAACATACACATATTAAATAATGTCATCTTAGATGAAAAATTGTTTTGATAAAACACTTGAAATGAATTCTTGAGGAAAATATCATTTCTTCATAAAAATCATTCTCTTTTCACTAAATTTCTTGCAATTTTAAAAGAAAATGATTTTTTTGAAAATAGTCATGAAATCTTTTGGTGGAAGCTTCATGAAAATAAGTCTTTATAAAACCATAAAAATCCTTTCACGCCGTATAAGTTAAAAAAAAATTCTTCTCGTACTTTTGCTGGAAAAGTCAAAAAAGTACCTCGTAAAAGAATGATTCCTTCCATAAGATGTGGTAAAAGTAGAAAAGGCTAAAAATGACTTTAAACATACATGGAATAAAGGTAAAAATTTTATGAACACATTTTTAGAACATATGTACATGGATAATAATCATTACCCTAGTAAATACTTACGAATAAACAATCTCGGATAAGAATGAGATTGGAATAATTATCCCTTACCTTAGGTCTGATATGATTCGTACGTATCTGAACCTCCTGTATAATGATTTAAATAATGTCATTGACTTATTATAGAATAATATTCATTGTTATGATATCATATATGGTTCACTTGTGACTTTATATTACCCGTTCTTTTGTAAATTCCATGTTAAAGAGTGTTTTGGGTAAAATCGTTTCATTTGTAATCCGTGTGTTGACTTGTAATTATTCATATGATTACTTAGATCATGATTACTTAATTCCAGAATATAAAACTTGATTTATATATAATATATATTCATAATATACATATATATAATAGATAGATAAATGGAATGAAATACACCGTTCATGGAGAGGGTAGGTCGTACGTACGCATGAATGTTGTTTTCGTTTCCTCATTGAATTTAATGGAATTAATTGGATGACATAAATATATATATACATAAATCCAGTATCATTATTATGTCATATATTTCATTATTACTTATTATATATACTTTATAATCATTTATGAATGGTTAATCATTGAGAATGAATCTCATCGCGTCGTGGAGACGGTATTCCGTACGTACGCAAGAGCGATGATATCATTCCCGTGATCGTGGAATTTTATTAGAGTGTATGTATACTATTACAGAGTCAATAATACTTTACAATAATAATATATTTTTATTTATTTTCACCATTATACCCATCCAAGTAAGGTGGTGGTGGAAAATAGATTGCACCACGGCGTGGAGACGGTATTCCGTACGTACGCACACGCGGTGATTTCGTTTTCCGTAGGATGGATAGATGGTTAAATAGGGTTGTTTCATACGTTTAATAACATATCCGTATATGAGTTATACTGATGTTATTACTTCATAGTGAAACTACTAAATACGTATAAGTGGAAGAAGAAATAAAGTTGAAAGAATCGGTAACGGACAATACCTATTCTTTGAAGCGCCTCTTTGAGACCTCCTTTTAAGGCACTAAAATTGGTCTTTGAAGAACAACAGGACTTATATGATGTTTCTAGGGAGGTGGATAAGATAATTTGTCAGGGTTTGGCCGAGCATGAAGGCTCAAATTGGTGTGAGGAAGAGAGGGAGGAGGTACCCTTTTATAAGGGAGGAGAGGGGCACCTTTGGAATAACTAAAAATATTATTTTATTATAAAGTCATATTCGGTTTTTAATAGATCCAAATTAATTTATTTCGAAGCTAAGTTGGGTATGGGACGAAATCCTTTAATCCAATATAATTTACACAAGTTTAGGTCATTATATTAACCTTAACGTTTAGTTTTAACTCTTTGTTAATTAGATTGACATTTATCATGTCACTTTGTATTTTTATATTATATAGATAATAAAATTACTATATACATCCAAGAGACCCCATAGTGGTCCATTAATGATAAAAATATCATTATATAAGTATCATTGCAGAAATTTAGATTTTTAATAACATAATAATAATTAATAATATAATATTTGTTTTAAAAATGATTTTATGTCAATTTTAACACTATTTGGTAATTGATTTTTGTGGAAATCATAACAGATTATTAGTTCAAAAAAAGTTAATTAAATCGATAATAACATGTCATATTAACATAGAAAATTATTGTAATTCATAAAAAGTCTCAAATTACATTTATTTGGGTATTTATAACATCAATTATGTCAATATTTCATTATTAAGATAATTATTGTATCATCATTGTGTCATAAATAAATTAAATTATTTTAAGTCTAAAAATTAAAAATAAAATACCATTATGTATAAAATATATTTATTTTTCTAATGAATATTTATAGTCTAATTTTTCTTATGTATAACCCTATATTAAAAATGATTTAGTTATTAAATTTGATTTTATCTATTTTAACCCTTCTTTAAATAAATTAATAATAAATGTCCTAAGCTAATCCAAGTGGGCCTAAATGGTCATATTTTATTCATAAGGTTGTTTTTGGACTAATTACACTTATCTAATATAATTAGTACATATGTTAGTGTAATAATAATATCAATTTTACCCTTAATTACCCTATTTACTTTTAACCGTGGTAAAAAAAAGTAAAAAGTTACTATTCACAGACAATTATTTTCATCTAATTAAACCACATTTTAGTCCTTCATATTAACCGCGTCTCTTGGATTTTCGAAATTCCACTGACAGAAGCGGTAAAATTATGTTTTATGAAAAATTAATTTTTTTTAACTACCACTTAGTGGTTCCACTATTCATCAAAAAATGAAAATTTCCAGAAAAATACTAAAAATTAGCCCTAAGAAATATTTGATATTATGAAAAAAAATGATGTCTATTTTACCAAATTCAAAACATATTAGTTGCTTTAATTAATTTAAATATTAATTCTCGTCGTCAAAACAAATAGCGTGTTCTTAAGAGATAATAATTATCAAAAGATTGACACTTGTTTATGTCTGGTTTAAATGTGAAATTACATCCAATGAACAAAATTGTATTAAATTGTAAAAATATATTCTAAATATACTTTATAACCACTCAAATTAATAATTTCTCACTATTAATTATTTCGATTAAAAAGGTTGTTTTTAATTAAATTTTAGTAATTTTCACTATTCATCAGAAAATGAAAGTTATCTGAAAAGTACCAAAATTTTACCCTAATCTAATTTCGATATTCCGAATCCAAAAATGATTTTCATTTTGAATGATAATTTTTATAAAATTTCAAAAAGTGGGTATTACTATTCATAACGGTTGGTTCATAATAATATTATAATAATATCTCGTTTAGTGAAACTCAGTATTGCGTAGTACACACGCTATCGAGGAAGGTCGCGATTGCGTGTAATGCAAGGCAATTCAATGATGCGTGTTGTGAAAGCTCCTTTTGGTGTAGCGTACAACAGAAGACATTAATGAAATTAAAAATAATATTTTTCATAAAATATCGGGGTGTTACATAGTATGATTTCCATTTTTGTTGGTTTTGTATGGTTTTTTATTTGATAGTTATGGTACATGGTTGAATAAGAATGTTCACATGGATTTGTATTGTGGGGTAATGACATGAGGTTTTACGTACATGTGCTGAGTAAGATTGAGGCTCCAACATCCACCCCACAATGCACGTATTAGGGAAGGGTACAGATGATCAATTCCATTAAAGGATTCATTCCACTCAGACTAAGGCTTTAGGGAGAGGATAGTATTTTGATGTGTTCGGTTTATTCCTAGTGAGATATTGAATTTACATATCCGATTATGCACCATGATTTATTTTCTTAGACCCATGTGTAAATTATGTCTATGCCTAACCCATGATCTTATGATGAAATGAATTATTTAAAGAAGATTAAATAAATGATGAAAATGGAAAAATGATAGAAATGGTTAAAGTTTAGATTAATAACTAATGGAATCCAAGTATTCGTTTTTTTATTTTCATTTATTTTTTGATTCCATGCACTATCTTTTACATTGGATATTTTATAGACACCGTTGGTGGTGGCCTACCGGGTTGTAATCACACCCTACTCAGGTCGTCATTGGGCACCTAAGAAGATCTCATTGTTTTATGGGGTAAGGGAAAGGGACCGATTCTAAGGAGATTTTTTGTTCTTGGTATTAGTGTGATTGAGGATTTTCACTTGGGGTCAGGACCCATTAGGTAGATCTACTGTTGTATATACTTTTATCTTGTTTACATTAGTAATGCTTTTCATGACATAAGATATTTTTCAATTGGCTATGGTTTGTACACTATTTGGTAAGTGATTGGTCACACTAGTTTATTAATTATCTCATGTTTTTCCACTATTTAAATATTTATCTTATATTGATTACTTAGGTAAAGAGGGTATAGTCTTCCCTTGTATCTTATTAGACTCTATCTGCTAGTTGACAACCTATGGCCTATGGGGAGGTGTGTTTTAGGTCATGTGATTACTTGGCATGGGGAATTAGTTAGTCACTCACATGTAGAAGATGTTTAATAGTGGTATTAGAGGAATGTTTTATATGGTATTTTTGTTTGGGATGATATACGGTAGGATAGGGTGTTCCAGACATTGGTAATGAGCTTGTGATTGAGAGTAGATTGCCCATGTATGAGGGAAAACACATGTCACCTAGGGTGGGAATTGTCATTATTAATGTGTTATGTTAATTTTTAATGATATTTCACCATTGAGTGGTGCACTTATTGAGTGATATGATTGATTTTTGATATTTTACTCATGTCTAGAATGGAAAGATATAGTACATTCATGCATCATTTTTGGAGCCTATGGATATAGGTGGCATGCATCATGATAGGAATACATGGTATGGGTGTGTGGGGAATAGAGAGTGTGTATCATTTCAATTTATTGATAAATTTGTAGAAATTGGTGTATAATAATGTTAACGCAATTGGGTAATTGAAAATAATGTTAATGATTAGTTAAGTAACAATGTTTATAAAGAAACATTATCAGGAGGCTAAAATTCTTGGTAAGTGATAAATTATAAATATTGAATGGTGTCTAAAAGAGAGTTATTTTCATAGTGCTAATAAAATGGTTAATGAATTTTTTATAATGAAAGGTTTAAACTATATAAATGTATGATTACATCATGTTTTTAAATTGGTAATGTTCCCAATATAAATGATTTATGTTGGGAAAGAGGAAATAGTTCAAAAAGGTGTTTGAATAAAGACTGGTGATTAAGTAGTTTGGTTTACCCCATGTTCATCCTGAATGATGGTAGTGATATCATATGGTAGTGTTCTATGTATGATGATGAAAATGGGAATATTTTATGGGGATTGTAGTTTTTAAGGATGATAGTATAAGATTTGTTCCATCTTTGGTTTAAATCATATCTATCATTTATCGAAGTGTTTATTGAGGAATTTTTTTTAGATTATAATCAGTAATAAGGTGGGAAATTTTGAATCATCATGTGAATGTGGAGTTTAAAATGGGAATTCATGGATTCAAATATGGGGAATTTAATTATGAAAGGTTGTATGATGACAGAACTTTTGGGTGAACTAGGTAGTGGGTATTCCTTATGTTTTCGATTTGACATTCTAGAGGGGTGATTTACAATTGTGAGAGTTCACATGATTAAGACATTGGATTTGGGTTTTGAGGAACTTCTAGGTTATTATATGGCATGGTATATGTTCTTAGGGAAACTTAGATAGTTTTTTAACCTTTGTGTCATGAGACATTATTCATTATTGCAAATAAGGAAACCATTGTAGGTCACAGTCATATGGAGTGTTTGTTGGAACTTAAATATGGTACCTAGATTTTGGGGACCTTGTTAGTAGGGACCTTTTGAGTTGTGTTTTGAATCCCAGATAGGGTGTTTGGATCATAGTTCTAATTTATGTGTGTGATTAACATTGGTGTGTGACGTAGAGTAAATGGTTTCTTGGGGAACTAGGTGCATTGTGTATTGGAACAGGGGTGAGAGTGCCATTTTCAAACCTCAATTTTTTCAAAACATGGTGTGCATGGGTTGGAGATAGTAAAATTGGTTTTCCTTTATCTAGAATCTAGTTTTGGGATTTGGAATCATCTTACCCTTAAGGGGACCTACCAGAGAGGTCATATGGTGTTCTATGTATTTTTGAGTGTGTGGCTCACTGGTGGATGTTCTGGACTTTCACAATGGGACATGGAGAGTGTTACCAAGTGCGGGTTTTCCCTAGAGGGATATGTGGGAATGTTGGTGGTTTGGTGATGTGACTCACATTTTGGTTAGACATAGATAGTTTTAGGTAAATTTAGGGTTACCTCATGGTATTCGAGCCCAGTGATGCACGTTCATTGGAATATGAAGCACGGGAGATACTTTATAGGTGGAATCGATGCTCATGAGTACTGTGATGTTTTAGTAAATGGAATGGTTATGCTCGAGTTCCTTTTAAAGGTAACCTGAGTTCTTATAGTAGGTTTTAAGGTTAACTAGAAGGGTTGTATCATATCGATGTTTGACTCATATATTTGGGAGATAATTGAAGAAGGCCTCCATGATTTTTATGATTAGAATAAACATGGGTGACTAAACTAAGGTTATATGTATTGTTTTGGAGGTGACACCTGAGGTGGGGGTGCTCGTGTATTTGAATTTTTTTTATAAATGTTTTGATGGTTGGGTGTGATGTTTAGGATACCTTGGGGATGTTAGGGTCTCATGGACTAAGAGGAATGGTTATGTAACAAGTGGGTGTTCGAATATACTGTAGTAAATCCTGGATTATGTGATGTAAAGTCGTAATAAGTAGGTGGTCATAAGAAGATATGAGAACTCGAGGGCTCTTACATATTTCCAGATATGGGAACACGTTGGAAATAGATAATTATGATTAGTATGTGAAAAAATGTGACTCAGGATAAGCATATAAAATTATCTTTGAAAGAAAGGTTATAAGCATGGATTTGTGAGTGATCATTGGTTTTGATTAGTGTGGTAGACCATTGAGTTTAGTTTTTGACCACTGGGGTTGTTCTAAAAGAACATGAGTGGTGTGGTGGCATTAGTACCCATGGGAAAAGTGTGTTTACAGATTCATAGAATATTTGCATGGAGCAATGGTTATTCCTGGTTAGGAGACATGCCTTGTCAGTGGTGGTTAAGTACAATTGAAAGGTGTGTGGCATGGCATCCCTAAATGCTTTATTGCTCATGGTGTCACATGGTGGGTGGTGAAATTATTTATGGATAAGGTCATATTGGTTCTCATTGGAATCTTTTTATTATAACTTCATCTAGTCACAATCGTGACCAACATCTTGAAATAATGCTAGGTACGTTGAGAAATTTTTAGATTTACACAACAAATATTTAAGGTATTTATATTGAGGGAGGTACATCAGGTAGTTTACTCTCTTGGGGTGGTGTTTGTGGAGTTCTATTTTGGTATATAGACAATCAGGGGTTTTTGGGTGAGGTCCTTAGGATGGAATGGGTGTCAATGGACATTGGGGGTTCCATTCCCAGAAACCAGGATGGGGCACCAGGTGAAATTTGTTTTCATGTACTGGGAAGAGATAGACATCCATTTCTAAGTTATGGGGGTCAGATAGTGATCTATTATTGAACAGTGGTGGTTACAATTCCACATAGAATGATATGGTAATGAAACTCTTAATGTGGGGAGTTATAAGTGAGTCCTGTATGTTGGGAATAGAACATTGAGTTGACGTAGTGGCATAGGAATTCTAAATAGGATCATTTGAGGTGCATGTTGGGTCTCTTAGAGAGGCCATGTGGACCTTGATTATGGTGGTCAATTGATCCAAGAAGTGTCTTCGGGCTCCGAGTGGTTCCAAATATAAATTTTAGACACCTACATTAAAGACATTGAAGGGGTTGTAAGACATGATATTCGGATGTGGAAAGAAAGGTTGTATTCACTAAATCCCACTAAAATAATGAGTAGACATAGGTATGTATATATGGGTGATATTGTAATTTCATGATGTATAAAGGTAACTTGTTAATGTGATGTAATTTCATTCCAATGGTGTGGCTAGGTGTTCCATGATAAGTCACCTGAGGACAGATCGACTCGTCTAGGAATTGGGGATGGATATGGAGAGTTCCAAATCACCTTAGGTGGATGTTTTGAGTGAGAATTAAGTTTCAATTTGGGAATGGTTTTTAGTGAGAAGTTACATTATTTATTTAGTTTATGAATTATAGGAGTTCTTGTGTTGGGAATATTGATGGGGGTGGTGGATCCCGATGATGGTTTGGAGGGAAGTGATACCGTGATTGTTAAATCCTATTGGAAGACAGAAAATGACCACAATAGGTGTGTTGGGTGATAGTGATGGTCTTAAATTCAGTATGTTCTATGGGAAGATGAAAAGGGTTAGCATTACATTAGTTTAATATGGTGGTTTTGGGACAATATAGTGACATGACATGGTAAAAGTAAATGGATGTGGTAATTTTTGACCCACCTTCAGGTTGGTGTTAGTAGTGCAAGGTATTTCATAAATTAATTCATACTCAAGTTAGTTCAAGTTGATCTCAGTCCTCACATGGATGGTTCAGTGTAATGTTCTTATTGATGTCCATCCATGTTTAGATGGAACATTTCATTTATGTATTGACACTTGAGCTGATATTCTGGTGGTATTTCATAGATAGTAGGGGTTCCAAACCAAGAATGATGGTGGGGAGAACCATAACTTACATGTGGTTAGCTGATGATGTGATTGGAGTATCATGTTGTAGGGACACGAGTGATTACTATCCAGGTGATTTGTCACTGGTGGTGATCGTTGAAATGTGTTTAATTTGTTGGGATCCCTATGAGTTCTGATTGTATTTAGATGAATGGTTATAGAATGGGATCTTCGGGACATGAGTTGTTGATTGATGTAAGTTTTGAAATGTTTTTGGATTGACCATGTGTTTCTATTGGGTTATATAATGTTTTGGTCACTATTAGAGTTTTGGAAATAGAGTATAATGGTTCCAAGTGATTTGGTTCATGAGTTACGAAGAGGATCCGGCTGATTGGGTATCGATCAATTCTTCCATGATGGTATGGTTTTGTGGGGAAAGTTTACTTATTCTATGAATAAGAAAGTATTTCTTAGGCTTCCCTAGGTATTTCCAGTGGTTGGTGTATGGTTGAGGCTAAGGAATTCTTTAAAGAGTATCTAGTTTGTGTTTTGGGTTACGGTGAGACAGTATTTTGGGGAAATTCTATTCCATTGTTTAAATTTTTTGGTAGCATAAAAATGATCAATGAAAATATGGTAAAAGGGGAATGAATATGTTGTCCTAGCAGCCTCATATCTTGTTTTTAATGTTTAGTGATTTTTGGTGTGCTACTCGACGATGATCCATTATAAGGTGGGGAGGTTGTAAGATCTTGAACATCATGGACATATGTACTTGTATAAATTTTGGTTTTAATCACTTTTTTGGTTAATGATATGTTTCCTAGGTGTATGTGGATTCCAAGGGTGTTATATGGGTTTTAGGACTTGAAAAGAATAAATTATGT
The DNA here is from genome assembly GCA_963277665.1 of Viscum album. Lineage (NCBI taxonomy): Eukaryota > Viridiplantae > Streptophyta > Magnoliopsida > Santalales > Viscaceae > Viscum > Viscum album. Next base: position 1,806,234,685 of record OY728126.1, on the reverse strand, counting down.
GTCAATCCATGCAAGGTACATAGTAAAGTAAACCATGCGGAGTGGGAGTCCAAGCCGTACGAATTTGGACAGAGGCATTTCACATGGTAAGCATATAGGTTTTCAAATAGTGCGGATCACCCCTGGTAATTTTGAAAACTCACTCTCCTTGGACATTGGATTGTGTACATTTTATGAACAATTTTTAAAACCGCGTGGGTAAACCATTTTCCCCAATAAAAGTTGGAAATTTTACAGTTTTTCTGTTATAGGATATTTAGATTCTCACCTGATTTTCCCTCATTTCTTCCACTCTCAACCCTAAGGTTGTACCAAATTTACCCAATCATCCCAATGGGTGGTTCCCCATAGATTGTTTTCCATTTTTATCACTACAGGCTGTGAATCGAAGATCCATGTGAGTCTAATCCATCTCTTATCTCTCTTTTCCGGATTAGGTCTTATGTCTAATGAAATCTTCTTCCAAATCCATAAAAAGTTATTTTTCTAATGAAATATAGTTTGGGTCTTAAAATGGTGATTGAATCTGAATCTAAGGCCATGATTAATAATGTGTTCGTGTTTGGATTTTAGGTAGGTGGTCTATAAGTTATATCCCATTGTTTTATTCTAGATTTTTTGCATTTGTGTTAAGATATTTCTCGTCTCTTATTGTGAATTTGTTATATTGACTAAGATTCAGTTAAATGGTTTGGTTATTAATGATTTTGACCCATAACATCCCCTGAGGGATTCATTGAGGATGATTTGAACAATTTAGGGTGACCCTTGGGATGTGCTGACACTCCCAAACCCAGTAATTGGTAAAGATAAGTGTAGAGTTGATGTAATATATCATAGATCCCATGGGAACATGTTTAATATGTCTAGTTGAGTTTAAAATGGAATATTTGTTATTGTTACTAGGTTTTGATAACTGAATAAAGTGTTGATTGGTGTGTTTGAAATAGGGTTAATTTGGTTAATAGAGAAAGTGTCATATAGTTTATTGATTATGTTAAATGACTAAATGGATTAGTGAATATGAAATGATGAACATATTTAATGGGAAATGGAATTCGGAATGATGAATGTGTAAACAGATTTTCATAAGGGAATTGAGGATTATGATGAATGGGTAAATAAATGGTGTTTCTGATGCTTTCACTTGGGCGCGCACATCTGTATGTGGAGGACGCACAACTTTTACCCCGCATTCCCGCTTTCCAAAAGCGGGCATTATCTGTTCCTTGTTCAGGGGCGTCTTCTCCATGATCGAAATGGGAGGATGGGATGTCAGTTCTCCTTCCGTGGGATCTTCCTAGGAGATCGCCACCTATTACGAGTCTCCCTTATAGACTTATGACATTGTTCATGAAACTCATCCTGGCACCATATCTTCATGGACACTAGTTAATTACACTGCTTCTGTCAGGACATTCCAAGGGGTCTGGTCAGGGAATCAACCTTCAGTTAGGGGAGTTGTCACGCTGGGTATCACTGGTGTGTTTAGATGCTGGGGGATTGGCGTGTCTATATTATGTCCCTTATTATAGGGCTTCTTGAAAGCGCAAAAGCCCGAGGAATCCCACATCAAATGTGGGGAATCATATTCCATGGGAACGTATCTAAGGTTTTCCTCAGCTTCCCATGTTTAACACAGGGTATGCAACATGTTTAACGTCCAGAGGAGATGGATCGGACTAAACGGAACACTGATTAGAGTGGATCAGATGGAGGAACCCCCTGGAGGGAACACAGATATTGGGGAAAACATGTCTGTGGCTTCTCGAATGCTACTAGTGGGAATGGGGAATGAGATGACCTTACCAGGATGTGGTGGCCCGGGTAAGAATCAAGATGGATGATGGATGGTTCTGTGAACTAGATGGTGAATGGGATGGAACCGTCATGGGGTGACGACGGTTTTCGGATTGATCCTCAAATAGACTTCCTATGTATCCTCGTAGAGGGGAATGAAATTCCAAATACTTTAGGATGAGTGATACAGTTTAACGTCATACGGGATGAGGACGAATCCGACCTGAAGATGGTAAGAATGACCGAGTGGTGCGATTGAACCTCGTGGAGGCTTCCTACGTACCATGCCTTGAAAAGGATCAATTTATTCATAGTTTGGGATGGGTTGGGGATTACACTCTGAGGTGGCCCAAAGTGTTGGAGAACTGACATGGAGATGGTCGGAACGACCAAGTGGTGGGATTCAACATTGTGGTGGCTTCCTATGTACCATGCATTTACATGGATCAAAGTCCTCATAGTTCGGGATGGGTTGGGGCTTACACTCTAAGGCAGCCCAAAGTGTTGGCGAACTGACGTGGAGATGGTCGTAACAACCAGGTGGTGGGATTGAACCGAGTGGAGGAATCATATATACATGCCTTGTCATGAATCAAAGTCCTTGTAGTTCAGGTTGGGTTGGGGCTTACACTCTGAGGCAGCCCATGGTGTTAGCGAACCGACGTGGAGATGGTCAGAACGACTAGGTGGTGGGCTTGAACCTCATGGAGGTTTCCTACGTACCATGCCTTGACATGGATCAAAGACCTCGTATTTTGGGATAGGTTGGGGTTTACACTCTGAGGCATCCCAAGGTGTTGGAGAACCGATGTGGAGATGGTCAGAAAGATCGGGTGGTGGGCTTGAACCTCGTGGAGTCTTCCTAGGTACCATGCCTTGACATGGATCAAAGTCATCATAGATCAGGATGGGTTGGGGCTTACACTCTGAGGCGGACCAAGGTGTTGGCGAACCGATGTGGAGATGGTCGGAATGACTAGGTGGTGGGCATAAACCTCATGGAGGATTCCTACGTACCATTCCATGACATGGATCAAAGTCCTCATAGTTCGGGATGGGATGAGGCTTACACTCTGAGGCAGCCCAAGGTGTTTGTCATGGTCGGTGCTCACAATAATCTCACGTGGGTCATGCTCGATGTGAGATACAAGGGATAGTAGAGACCTGACGATCACGTCGTGAAAGGCACATCTGTGGGAAATGGGGTGGGGCTTACGTGCGGAGTATCCCAAAGAGGAAAAAGGGGCTTATGCGTGGTTAGAACCCCAAGAAGTCGGGAATTACTCTAGGATGGAGGCCAGAGGTGAAAAAGTGCATTGGCAGAGGAATTTGAGACTGAAGAAATGAGGATCCGTGTTCCCTATCATTCCCTTTATTGGCCCCGGGGATAGAAGATGAAAGGAGAAACATGGATGCTTCCTTATGCATGAAAAGATAGGGGATTACGCTGAGATGGCTACCCTTTCCCCGCGGATAAACGCCACTCTGATAAAGAGGATATCATCCCCTGTGAGGGGTGATCCCATCCCCGTGGAGACGAGTTGGTGTGGAGAATTTCCAAGGCGGGGGAACTCTGCGTGCGAGGCATGGGGTGAGTTCATAGTTTAATTCCATGTTCTAAAGACGATGGTGCTTGGAAGTTTAACATCATACATCTCGGACGAGGCGGGTTCACTATGCACCACTAAGACTTACATAACTGGTACCCTTTTCTCATTGTTGAAGGGAAGGAATCGGCAACACCGTAGTGAAAGGGTGTTATGGAGTGAGCCATTGAGGGGTTCACGTAAGCGTGGGTATGCAAAGAAGCAATAGCCATTAGGGTGCCTATGCGAAGAAGCTTGAGGCAAAGCAATGCAATGGCTGGTATCTTCCAGGGGACATTGAAGTTACTTCGTAGGATCCTAGAAGGTTGTACCGGAAAACGGTGCCTGATGTGGATGCCTGGGGTGAGAGACACCCGTGAATGGCATCCATAAGAAGATCATCAGGCACTCGCGCAATGGTACGCTCGAGGAGCACTGAGGTGAGGGGTCCTGGGGAGTTGTGTACAACATTTGGGGCTTGCGCATGAAATAAGTAGCCCTATGTGTAAAACACTAAGCTGGAGCGAAAATCGGTGATGATTGCGCTTAAATGGGTCTAAGGCTTTGCGCGTAACTAGAAAAGATTGCGCGCAAGTAGTACTAATTGCGCACAATTGAGAGAGGATGTGCACAATGACTAGGGTGCACACAATTGAAGGGGATTGTGTACAATTACTGGGGTGCGTGAAATTGAAGGGGATCACATGAAATCGGACGTCCTGAATACAAGTGGAAGGGCTTTCGTGTATGTGGAGGACCTGAAGGAATTGTAATTCAGTCCAACCCAAGGGGATCTCGCATGAAGACGGACCCCGGGGTGACATGGCACGAAAAGAACCATACCTGAAAGCCATCTTTTCACACCTTGAAGGAGAATTTCGTGCACGAGAGCCAGTTCAGATTTATCAGCCTAGAAGTCGAAGGGGTCGCCTTATATTTATAGGCATCTTGGGGTGTCGAAAACAGGTTGGTGTGAAATAATTGTGTGCCATAGGCGGTGGTATGAAATGTTAACCACGTGGGGCATGGGTACAAAATTTTTCTGCACCCACGCCGAGGAACTCTCACGAATCCTGGAACTTTCGACACAGGACAAATTTTTTTCGCGTACATAGGAATTTTTTTCGCGCTACTCCTCCGGGCCCCCCAGACTGGGTCCCTAGATCTGAAAATGACTACACATTATTGTTTTGAAATAGTCTTCAACCCTTGAGTGCTTTTCGGTGTCTACAAATTCCACCCCTTAGAATTGGATCAGCGAGGGGTCGCAATGGTCAGATTCCGAGGGAAATGCCAAAATACAGAACTCTGGGGGGTCCATGCACGGTAAAAACCTAGAGCGGCATGAAAAACCCAAGGAGGCACGAAATCCACTTTCACGCACGTGTGGAATCCAAGCTCCGCTTATAAAAATCCGCTATGGGTCCCATGCTCTGTACGAATTTCCTCACGCGACAAGATCCAAGATCTCATGTGGGAAATTTTCCCTGGCCGCGCGTGAAAAACCACTCCGATTGTGCGTAATCCCACCGAGATTGGGTGCCGTTTTATGCTCAAACCCAGGGTTTTTTCATGCTGCATTCAAATATTTCGCGATGATAGCAGATTTTTCACACCACCCTCTCATATTCCATTCCAGGTATTGAAACACGTGTTAGAAAAAGATGACCGCAAACCAGGCTGATGAGGGAGAATCCATTGCTTGAAGAGCTAAATTGGTCACCAAACCAGAGGTGTATGGGGCCTGAATGGTTGTATCCAATAACCATACCCTTTTAAATATGTTAAGCCCTACCCAATAGGAGTACTCCATGTCTAACAATCTGCCACTATGGATTTTTGTTATTTTGGAGGAGGTCCCTTTCTCAGGTTTTTAGGTTTATTCACCGCGGTCATGGGTGACCAGTGTGGACGATATCCCTCGATAAAACATCACCCACAAAAATCATCCTTCCAGATAAATGAAGAATTTGGATGTTTACATCATCAATCCCAGGACTAGGACCATTTCAGGGAGTGACCCAATTATGGAGAGATCCCTGACCCTCTACCAGAGCACCTTTCGTCAGAGCGTAACTAAAGAGGATAAAGGCTAGCTTCAGGAATGGGACCTAATGTCTGGAGTCAAATTCACCAGTGAATGGGCCTCGGAATACTGGGTTCTCCATACATGTGACCAATTGGGGGTCGAGCAACGACATATTTTCTTGTTCGAAGTAGTGTGGACTTCACAATTTCACTTCTATCGCCAGCCTGAGCTCGTGCCAAAGCTATTAACTCGGTGGTACCTTGATACCAATACCTTCCACCTTCATCATGAGGAATTTTGTATCAGTATATGGGACACTAACTGCATCCGGGTTATCCCTCAGGAGGGGAATCAGTACGATGAATTCCTCCCGACGAGTAACACCTGGGGTGAGAGATCACGAACCCCCATACTAACATGGAAAATGCTGGAGCTAGCTATTGAGAGGTTGGGGTAAAGGATTTATTGAAGGACATCGCTTATAAGGATTGTTTTAGCTTGTTCCTGGAATGGAATCCGACAGTCAAGATGCTAGGGTGAGGGAAACAGTGTCCAACTGTGGCACAAAGGAGTAAGAGTGGATCATACTGGAGGATCTTGGAGGTGGGGAACTACCAGTCATAGAGCTACAACATATATGAGATTCGGGACCTGAATGTTTAGTATGCCAGATACCTCGACACATTCCTGAGTGGGTGTCTCTTACCGCTGAGGGACACAAGGATGTGCATCTTTCTAGTGACCGTGGTGATGGATGCCATTATGGATGCCAACAAAAGATTCAATATGGGGGTCCCCGTGCTGGCTCGTATGTACACCATTTTGTTATGAATTTCGAGAGGGGGTCACCTAGAAGAATATATGTCCCCTTAGAGATCTTCAACGGGTGGGTTGTGGCTCATTGCGGTGGATATACCTTCCCGAATGTCATCCTTACTCTAGGTAATGGAATGAAACCTTCTATGCTAAACATCGTCGGGGTCATGCCGCTGACGATTAATGAGGATGGAGTAAGGATCAGAATTGGTAATCATGGAAACTTCGCTTTCATCCCATTCCCCACCCCAACTGGCCAGATGATAGACAATGGGAAAGAGTCACTAGAGTAGAGGGATTACTTCCAGAGCATCAAATGATGGGTGCTTGTGGCCCAGATTGATGGGAATATCATCTGCGAGCCTTATGTGTTGTCCCGGTTCGCCAGGAAATTTGGGTGCCTCTATCGGATGCCAGAAAAAGTATATATAGATGTTCGGGATGAAAAGAATCCTTGCGTTCTTCACCAAATGTGGCTGATGTCCACGACCTATGGCTATGTCGACGTCATCACCTTTCCTCCCACCAGAGATGATGATGGCCTCTCAATCAAGTATGCTAGACATTGGTCCATAGCATACCCGGAGGGGATTTTGCGAAAGCGAGTTTGGAAACTCAATGTTTCCACTGTGGAACCCAGGTGGCGAGGGAGAAGTCAGAGTTGAACTAGAGGGAGAATACTGGAAGCACGTCGGGAAATGGGGCCCACAGAGGCCAGGAGCTCCGCAGCGTGGGCGTCGCATGGCATGGCTAAACCCTCGTCGCCTAGAGGAGGAGGGTCCCACCAAGCGACCAGAGAACATATTGGGATGAAAATAAGATATCTGCTTCAACCTTCTCATGATGCATTCTTCCCTGTGCTATGGTCGGCCTGGATAACCCTGCAGCAGTCGGTGAGTACTGAAGCCCTCTAGGAGAAGATAGTACGAGATAGGATCCAGCTTCTAGAATTCAGGCTTTTCCGGATTGTCGACTAAGTGAACCTTCATCGTCAGCATGCATATCTGATGGCCATGGACATGTACGCACGCCAACGGGGTCGGCATGAGGAGACATCATTCTTGGTGAATGTGATGATTGGCCAGGAGCATGATTCAGAAAAGATTTAGTTGGAGGATGATGACAGCAATGATGAGTCAGAGGGTGGCGAGACAGAAGAGGAGGAGGCATAAGAAGAAAGTGAAGGATATGAGGATCCCGAAGGTGATGGGTCTCAAAGGGCATCCCACCAAGGGATCCTCCAGGAGATTGGTGAGATCGTTGGCTCTAATGTAGATGTGACTGAGCTGCTCGAGGTGTTCATCAACCCTTATCTACCCTCCTCCTTATCTTCTCTCCTTTGTAGACATTAATCCATCATCCATATCTTACTCAGAAGCATATTGGTGCTGATCAGGAGTCTCCAGCCAAATGAGGGGGGAAGCACCAATGGAACAAGGTGGGGCACCGACACCCATTATTGATCTAACATGAATTGAGGGATCCCCCTCTATTATAGCTACTGTGGCAGCTAGAACACTGGAGGCTGGTGCCTCGGGTTCTTGTAAGATCCTTTCTTGGATACCTGTACTTACCATTGGAGGACTCAATTGATTAGGGTGCTCTTTTTCGGTATAGTGATCACAAAATTGGAGGCTCGTCGAGCTGCTGAGCCCGGACCATCCATGAGTTAGTCAATGGAAAACGTACTACTCTATCCAGGGCATGCCCCCAAACCGAGTCGGCCCCAACACAAAGTGAGAAGAGAGCGGTGGATACCAATGACGCTGCCATCGGGGCAGGGCTAGTAGTTGACGAAGGAGCCACCAGGGCTGAGGTGAGAGAGGAAGGTAGCTCAGACGCTGAAGATCCTAACCCCCTCAGAGGAATCTCCATGGAAGACCCTGCTGCTAGCCTATTGGTTGTCTTTCATATCTATCAGCCCACTGATCCCAAAGAGATTAATGACTCAGACTATGAAGTGGCCGAGGAGAGCTGGATGACGCGATGCAAAGGGTGGAAGTGCATTTGGCATTTTCTCAGTCATCATCAGAAGGAATGGCTAAAGCGGATGGGATCACTACACACCTGGCTGGGTTTCCTATGTGTTGGAGGGGAATATGCTCAACGTCTTCCCTCGATGGTCCGTGATTACATGGCCGAGAATATGCGTTACAGTAGTCGATGCTCCGATGAATGAACTTCAACCTGAACTGGGGTGGGAATGGTCTAGGGTCAGTGAATTGCACCTCGCATATGCTGATGAAGAGAGGGTCCTCAGTGGGTGGGATGTAGTCCTGGAGGCCACCAACAAAAGGTAGCGGCATTGGAACAATCCATCCAGGAAGCCAACCCTTAAGGGCCTTATTTTGGATGAACCCATAAACTTATTTCACCATTCTACTTCTTATATTAAACTGTATGTATGGAAAAATTTATTTACTTGTTCCCTTGGTTTGACAAGATCAACCATAATCCCAAAATAAAGAGCAACCCATTCCTAAGCTCACGTGGGCCGTACCTGATGTGAGAAACAAGGGATGCTTGTAATATCAATTAGTTCTATCGTGGGAGTGTCAACCAGGCTTCTGGAATTCGAGATTCGAATCTAGATTTCCGAGGAGAAGACAGATGCCCAATCAAAGGAAGAGGACCTCAGGACAATTGATGTATTGTCTTCTCAATGTGCTCTAGTTTAGAGTGGGGCAATTCCAGGGGCATAGAATCAGTTCAAAAATAGAGGAATGAAAAAATATGAATCATGTAACCCCAAATTCAGAATGCTGGGGGAGGGGCGTGGAAATAATGGACAACTATTGACCATGTTCGAAAAACAACATCCTTATTGTGTTAGCCTGAAATGGGGACAATAAAAGAGGGTTGACCACTGACCATATTCGCAACACGGTACCTAACTCAAATATCACCCATCAGTATTTCGGAACATTGGACCAAGATAACAAGCAGACCATAAGCCAAGAATCCATACTCTTAGGGGGTCACTTCAGACGTGAAAGGGGACGTGGGTCTGAATAAAGGGTACAAAAAGCGTGGAAGGTGAAGTGGTGGTTTGTTAGAACAGAATCCAACACTCTGGAAATTACGCCACCGTGGTGGAAGAAAATTAATAGGGTGCATTAATTTGATCATGGATCATTCCAATTTTTGGATAGGACCTCTCTGGTGAGGGAGTTGTCACTTCCCAGTGTCAATATGGGGCTTCCAGAAGTTATTCATGGAAAATGATGCAGTTACACAACTCCCCAAGGGGTTAAGACAAGGGGCCGACAATGAGAAAGGATGTGATTTTCGATTCCTGGGGCTGGACTGGAGATGAAATATCTGGGTATTCCTACATATCCCATAAGGATGGGAATCAAACCATACATAGTTCTAGAAAGGTTCCTAGTTTAAGTTATTAGAACTCAGACCATAGGCAATATGGGAGACTCATGGTGATGTAACTAATGCAACCCGACGTGAATGAGGATGAGGTCCACATCATCATGTGTTCCCTAGGGATGTTTCAGGTTGAAGTTCCGAAAACGAAAGTTAGGCTGGGCCTGGGAGTAGGGCACATGGGCGTTCCTATATATCCCATAAGTATGAGAATCAAGGCATACGTAGTTCTAAGTCCTGGCATGGTAAGGTACCAGTTCAAAGGATGAAAGGGGCGTGCGGGTCTGGCTCTCAAACTAAAATTAAGCGGCATTTGATAGACCTTGTTTTTCATTTTGGGTGGATGTTTTTTTTTTGAAGCGACACGCCGAGGACCTAGGGATCTCTGTATATCCAAGGGAATCAAGCCATATACTGGCATTTAAAAATGGTATAGTGGGTGACTGATACCCAACGTGATGTCCCCTATGATGAATTCATCACAATGTAGTGTGGTTTTTTGTCGTGAAACTGGGATGATATTATCAATGTTTAGGGTCATGTGATGGGACCAGATAGCACAATTTAAAGTCATATGGCTTGGACGTGAAGGAATGCACACGAAATGATAAAGCATAACTGACATTAATGAATAAGAATTCCATATCATCACCATTCACAACTCCAGGAAAAGAGCCTCGGGCCATGATGCCAGCGAGGGTTAGAGGCTAAGGGGAAGGATAAGCTTTCTTTTAGTTGAGATTGTCTCGGAAATGCAATGTTCGGGTGATCCTACATTTCCCATGAGGGTGAGGATTGATCCACACATAGTTCATAGAAAAGATCGTAGTTTATGGTCTTATAGCTCAGACCGTGGGAGCCCCGAAGGACGCCATATTGCAGCTTTGTCCCCCTGACGTGCAGAGGTGCACTGAGTGATAGTTCCAAGAGTCTCAAAATTATACCTGGACATGATGGGGTGGAACATAATGTGAATAATGTAACCAACATTGAAGGCCTGAATGGGATGGCGTGGCAATGGAGGATTACTGCTGACCATGTTCACAGCACAGCATCCTGTCGCATTAGCCTGAAATGGGGACAAACAAATGAGCATCAACCATAGACCATGTTCGCAATGTGGGACTTGTATCAATTTGTTGTCTGAAACCCTCAGGGGTCATTGGCCCATAATGGTAGGAGAGCCCTTAGGCCTAGAATCCATTCCGTGTTTGGGGTCCCTTCAGGTGTGAAAGATAATGGGGGCCCAAATGAAGGGGAACACGAAGCTTGAAAAGTTGAAGGAACTTTCCCAAGTTGAATCTGACACTCTAGGTCCTAGACAAGAGTACTCTTAGACACATCGGCGAACCACTGTAAAGGGATGAGGGGATCAACTTGAGAGCGGCAAATTCGCACAGATGAGTATATGAAAAATGTATGGAAAACTCTCAGGATAAAGTGAGGGCATGGCACGATTGCCCAAAACCCAATACGAAAGAGGGAATATCCCTGTACCACACCTACATATCCCTCTCATGGTAAGGAATAGGCCAATGGGCCTAGGTGACCGGGAGATCTCTAAGAGATGGGTCTAGACCCAATATCTAAATGTTCAGGCGGTCAAACATATCCCATGAGGATGAAAATCAAGCAACATATAGTTCTTGAAGGATCAGTTTAATGTCAAGCAGGATGATATGCAGATTAACGTCGTACAAGATGGTGTGTAGATTAAGATCATGTGTGGCGATACAGTTTAAAGTCATGCTGGACTGGCGTGCAGTTTAAAGTCATCCGGGACCATCTAGTTTAAGGTAATGTAGGACCATATGATCAGGAAAATTATTTCTTGAGGAACTTGGAATTGGTTTGAGGGGTTATTCTCTCACCATCCATGGTCACCAGGGAGTATGCTTCAAAGGGGTAAACCTTATGAATGGAGAAAGGTCCTTCCCATTTGGTATCCAACTTGGGTGGTTTTCTACTAGGTATCATTGGTGTTCGCAGAGCTAGCACCAAGTCGCCTTGTAAGAAAGAGCAGAGGCAAACATTCTTGTTGAGGGCTCGCGCCATCCTGATCTGATGTTTTTCTAGATTGTGCAGGGCATGAATCCTATTATTTTCAAGTGCTTAAAATTCAGCTAGATGGATTTCAGACACTCTATCCGGTTCTTTCTGGTTATAGACAGCTATGTGCAATGAGGGAAACTGAATCATGATGGAAATGATGACCTCAGTTCCATATACCATGGAATATGGGGTCACCTGGGTGGAATTACGAGACGTCATCTGATAAGATTCGGGGGCATTGAAAAGATTATCCGACCAACTCTTCTTGTCCTGACCAAAAATTTTCTTTAGGATATTAGAGAGGGTTTTATTGAACTCCTCAATCTGCTCATTCTCTTGCACGTGATAGAATGAGGTATGGTTAGAGTGGATTTTGTACTTGGAGTATAACATTTTCAACTCGACTACTCGGATGTTGATGCCGTTATCGGTGAGGATTTCGTGAGGAACCCCAAACCAATGGATGATATTGGAACTCACGATGTCCATGATAGAATGTTCCTTGACTTCCATGAGTGGAACTACCTCTGCTAACTTGGAAAAGAAATCTATAGCAGTCAGAATGAACAAGAATTGGTGAGCTGTTGCCAGCGGATATGGTCCTATAACATCTAATCCCCAAACTTCAAAGGGAAAGAAAACTTGCTAGTGTGGAGAGGCTCTGGTGGCCGGGGCACAAAGTTAGCATAAACATGTCACCCATGGAACCTATTGGTGAACTCGATGTAGTCGTGGATCATGGAGTGCCAAAAATACCCTAATCTATAGATCTCGTGAGACAGTTTCGGACCATCCTGATGGGCACCGTAGGAACCGACATGAACATCGTGCATGACATATGGAATCTCAACCCCCTGAATGCAATGGAGGAGAACACCATCAAACCCACGCTTATAGAGGATTTTCTCAAGGCTGGGACCACTCTGGAGGGAAAAACTGTAGCGCACAACATAAGATTCGCTCATGATCAGTCCGGTATGATGGGAGATTAGAATATTGGAGGTACTCAACCAAGGGTATCCTCCAATTGACAATCATTTCAATCACTGCATCCGGGGTAACATGATCTATGAATCTCTGATGTGCTACATGGATAATCAGATCATCTTGTTCGGGCTCTACAAGTGATGCAGCTAAGCTGGCCAAAGCATCTGCTCGACTGTTCTGTGACCAAGGGACATGGGTAACCTCTGGTCACGAAGGGAACTGGGCCATTAGCTGTAGGGTGAATTCCAAAAATGGTATGAGCTATGGATTCCTGACAACATAGTCATCGTTCATCTGCTTAATGACTAGATGAGAGTCCCATTTCACATGAAAATGGGGCACGTTGATCTCGAGGGCCAGCTTGAGGCCAGTAATGAGGGCCTGATACTCCTCCTCATTGTTGTTGCAGCCTTCCGAAAATATGAATGAATACAGTAGAATGGATTGCGCCGAGTTAACGAAGACGATACCAAGACCCACTCTGTTGAGTCGAGGATCATTGATCCTCCTACCGATGGGGCTCTGGGAGGCACCATCGAAGTACATCTGCCAACACAGGATGACCTAAACTACCAAGAGAATTGCCTCATCAGGGAAATCCAAGTCCAGGTACTAGTCTGTGGGAGTTGGATGGGTATCAAGGAAATCGACCAATGCATATCCCTTGATATCCTTATAAGGCACGAACCTGATGTCAAACTTAGGAAGGATTAACTCCCACCAAGCTAGTCGGCCAGTCAACATGGGATGACCTAGGATGTACTTCAACGGGTATACATGGGACACCAATTGTACCTCGTGGTGATATAGGTAATGTCACAATTTCAGTTTGGAAAACATGAGTGCAAGGCAACTCTTCTCGATGGGGGAGTATCTGGTCTTCGTATCGAGGAGCATGTGGATAACATAGTAGAGGCTGTTCTTTGTCCCCTCATTGTTCTTCTTGCCGAGAGGGGTGTCGAGGGACCATTCCAGGGTAGTGACATAGAGGACCTGTGGCTTCCCAGAGATGAGTGGCATCAAGACTGTTGTCTAGAGAATATATTTATTTATTTCCTCAAATTCAGTCCGACACTCCTCATCCCACTCATAAGCGGTTCCCTTCTTCATGAGCGAAGAGAATGAAATTCACTTTCCAGCCAAATTCGCAATGAATCGGCTTATATAGGACAAGTAGACTTGGTACCCTTGAAGACCTTGAATATTACTCAGGGGAGGCATCTGGCTAGTGGCCTTGATCTTCTCTTGGTAAATCTTGATGCCTCAGTATCTGACAACAAAGACAAGAAACTTCAAAGAGGTGATGTCGAAAGCACACTTCAATGGGTTCATCTTCATGTGGTGGGAACAGAGAAAGTCGAACACTTTCTCAAGGTACTTGAGATGGTCCTAGAGCTGACAAGATTTGGCCACAAGATCATTTACATAGCATTCCACCAATGTCCACAGGATTGTATTGAATATGCGATGCATGGACCACTGATAGGTGCACCTGCATTCTTCAGGCCGAAGGGCATAATCTGGTATCACAAAGTACCTTGGGGCACCCCAACAGAAGTGGAATCTTCATCCTCAAGGGCCATCCAGACTTGATTATATCCAGAGTAACTATCCATGAAGGAGAGGTCTTGGAACCCAACCATAGCGTCGATCAACAATTCTATCACTGGAAGGGGAAAATCATCCTTTGGACAATGGCGATTGAGATTGTAGAAGTCGATACAGGCTCAGATCTGTCTGTTCTTCTTTCTAACTGGGATGGTGTTGGCCATCCGTTTGGGGTACTAGGCCTCCTTAATGATGTTGGCTCTGATGACCTTGTCAGCTTCAGCCTCGACCATGGCACCATGAGACAAATGCATATTTCTATGAGGTTGTTTGAACCTATGATGATTTTCTGAATGACCGAGTCAGTGGATGGCTACCAGAGGATCTAGTCCTACAATCTCAATGTACCTCTAGGAAAATACATTAGGGTTAGGTTTAAGGAAGCTTACGTACCGCTGCTGCTCCTTGGGGGACATAACAGCACTGATTAATGTTGGTCTCGGGTCTGCCTCGCTTCTGAGGTTCGCCTGTACCAACTCATCGAACATGGTGGAGATGCCTTCCTCAAAGGTAAAAGGCATACTCTATATCCTCCTCTCCACTTATAGAGGGATCTTCTATGGTGGAAGTTGCTTATGAGTTAACAAACCCCAATGGGAGGCTGGTACCAGCTTGAGCGGGAGTGGTTATTACATTGGGGAACTCCGGTGCTGTCGAGACCATATCAATGAAGGCTGTTGATCTGATCCCATCTGGTCTCCAGACCAAGGGTCCACACTTGATAATATCAAATCAGTAGTGGCGTTTCAGCCAGAGCTGGCTTCTTCCATCTCGGAGAAATAGACAAGTATGACGTACTGCCATTTCCATGAGCTGCATGCCGCGATACATGATGGGACTGGGAGGCTCCACGATCACTGAGGCCTCATTCATAAAATAATACAAATTTATATTCCAATGCCACTTGGATATGGGAGCATGGTTCCCTCTTGTCCCAGAAATGACAAAACATTTCCCCCTATCGGGGGTCGTGGCCTCCCACTGATCAATTAGGAAGACGTAGGAGTCATTTAGGCCTGCGCAAGGGGCAGTCGTAACGGTGATAGGCTCAACATCACCTGCCTGGACTTGTTTATCCATGCTCTTATAATAGTTAGTGTCCAGGAAGCAGGCTTCACAAGAGGCGAAAGGAGATGAATCACCTTGGAGTTTGCCAACTCAATCATTTAGGGAGTACTTTAGGCATTGGTGATACAATGATGGGACTACCGTGTGCCGGTGGAGCCATGGACTACACATCAATTCATTATACGCAGTGTCCTAGGAGACAACCGTAAACTCGGTACTAAAAACTATGCCACTGAACTAGGTCTTCAAAAAGATCATTCCAACCGGGGTCTGCTCTATCCTGTCGTATCCCTTTATTCTAAAATTGTAGCGAGTCAGATCATATTCAGATAACCATAGCTTATGTAGTGTTCGTGTCGGGATAAGGTTAATCCTAGAGCCAGTTTTAATAAGGCAGTAGAGAACATCCATGCCATTGAATAGGACAGTGATGTAAAATGGGAGGATGTTCCCCTGTATGGGGGAGCCTTCATCCTCTCCAGAGAAATAAATGATGTCCTGAAATTCGTCATTCTCAAACACTTCAGCATGGAAAGCCTCCACAGCTGCTACCTTTGTCTCAAACTGGAGGGGGCTTCTTAAAGCCTCGTAGAGTGATTCACACATATCTGGAGACATGTGAAGGGGTTCAAGGATGGAAAGCATCACTGGGATGCCCACGAGGTGCTTGAGAACATCATTCTTCCATGCCAGGTGCGAACTTCTGCTTGCAGGAAGCTGCTCTGTGATAGAAGGCATGGCGGGCCCTGCCGGCCGAACCGATAGCTGACAGGTACTAGGCATATCTCGTTGATCACTAGTCAAAGCCTGGAGAGCGGGTTCCGAATAAGGCTCGTACGGCTGAGATCGGCCTGTAGCGGGGTGAAGATGGTCACGACATGACCGAAGTGGTTATTCTTGATCTAGTAGCACAAATGGTGGTGGAGGTGGGCCTAACGACACTAGATTAAGAGAATGTGCATGTACAGTTCTGTGTTGGGCTTGCTGTCTGGTCTCAGTGGCAGGCACGACCTGGCTGGCAGTGTGAATTGATGTGTACCGATGACCCATATGGCAACATCTCCAACGACGTTGGCATCAGCTGGGGGCAATGGGGTGGTTCTCTTGGCGCTCCCCCTCGTTAGGAGTCATACAGGGGTTTACCAACTCAACGGTGTTTACCAAAGCATACCCTTGACTATCAATTGACAAATCATCCACAAATGGGTGAATTTTTGGAGGGATCCCCATATCCTGGGGCATAAATTCGCCGATAGTGTGTGACGAAGATGGAATTGGCAGGGTGCGTTTCTTTTTCTTGTGTTGATGATGATTGCTCAACTTTTAAGAGGCCGACTGAGAAGATGAAACAGAAGTGGTAGTGACATTTTCTAGAGGCTTTGGCTGATTCAGGCATGCACAGATAATTCCATGGTCACAGGAAACTATTTTTTGGGCCGTCTAGTCATTATACTTATGAGACTCGTGGTCAGAAACCTATTTTCACTCACCCTCACTATAGCTACATCTATATATCCTTACAAAGACACCCTCCACTTGTGTCAGGGCTGGGACCAACCTGACTATGTTGTTGTCAATCTGGTTGTGGAGCCATTCCTTGAACACAAATAATTTCTTGAGTGTGTTCCCCAATATCCAACAATAAGGGCAGTAGTTGTGGCGATTAGTGAGATTCTCCTCTTATGTCTTTCTAAAATCAGGTAAGCATACAATTCCCTACACTAAGGTGCCGAGTAAGTAACCAGGGACCTGAGCCTCGTTGAAAGAGTAAGTCCAATTTCATCTATCTGGAAAGGGGTAACTAGGAGCCTGTCCTTGACGAGGGGCCGAAGGGGAATGTCGAGGAGGCATACCCTGATTATCCCGCCTAGGTGGTAGTGACACATTCTGTGGTGGCGGTTTCCAATTCTGAGGATGCTGCTGAGCCGGAGGCTATGCCTAAGGTGGAGGGCCTCTATGAGTATGTGAGGCTGGTGCTACTGGTAGAAATTCTAGTTGCATGGGGTCTTCTATTTGGCCCATGATGGTGGGCTCATCTCTAGAATCCCTCCTCACTGGGATTACAGGGGGCAACGGATGTGCCTGGACGGCCTGTTGTAGGGCTTCCTCCAGGCACTGGGCCTTATCGGATAAGTTTCAAGACCCTCCGGGATAGTTCTGAGTGATCATGGAGTGAACCAGCTCCGTCTTGACGTTCCCTATACACATCATCAGCAATTTCTCCTGAGTCAGCAGCATGTCAAGTGAGTACGTGAGCCCCTTCCACCAGGCGATAAAGTCTGTGACCCGCACTTTAGTCCTTTGATTGAACTTAAAGAGGTCTGTGACTCTATTTTTTCTGGTGGTACAGATGAACTGGTAGAGGAATTTTCTTGTGAAGGTCCTCCCAGCTGGTCACAGATCCTACGGGGAGCGGGCTGTGCCAGATGAATGTTGGCCACTCTAGTGTCTAAAAACAAAACAGCATATCTTGGCGGGCTCTTGCTGCACTGGAGTCCCTAGCATAGGCCCACACATTGAGTTGAAGTGGCCCAAGTGATGTGGCGAGTCCCCCTTCCCATTAAATGGATAGAAGGTGGGATTCCTGAAACCCGGATGTGTCGACATGTCATCCATCCATGCTGGGTATGGCTTTCCATCAGGTGGGACTGCCACCGGTCGCGTTTCCAATGTCTCTAGGCGGGCGATGAGTGCTGCCATTGGATCATCTGGACGGGGTCCCTATCTTGACGGGGGTCCCTAACCATGAGCAACATTCCAGGTTCTTCAATGCGGTAGACAAGCTCAATGGATCGTGGAGTGGATGGTGGAGCAACCCTTGGGGCGGCTGGGGGAGCCCGAGCGGGGCTCCTTGGATTGTCGTGCCATTCAGGAGGGTTTGGCGAGACATACCACTCCCTTTTTTAGTGAGCTCCGGCTTCCACCCTGTTAGCGAGAGCGGTATGATCAGGGTTTCCTGGGGGCACCACACCAAGGGGAAGTTGTTCCTGCCCCTGCTGCCCTGGCCTAGGATCACCGTAGTCGGGTTTCCGATCTGCAACGCATTCAGCCAAGTGTTCTTTGACCAACGTTTTCTACTCAGCAAGTGGTTGGCGTAATGTGGCCTTCTCAGGTTCCTCCTCCGTCTTATGCACTAAAGAATACGGGTCAGAGTTCTTGACAGCTCAATGTGATCTTTTCCCTTACCGAGATTATGGCTTAGAACTAGTGCCTCGGTGGGTGGAGGGAGACCTAGGAGGTTCCTCTATTGACAAGTAATCCTCCCTGATGAGTCCAGTAGTGGTGGCGCATTCTCAGGGAGGACATTTGCATCATGAAGTTCCAGATCATTTTCCCCTCCCAACAGATCAGTCATGTTGACCGAAATCCTTCTCGGGGCATGTCCTCATTGTCGCCTAGCAAGTCAGGCTGCCGACGAATAGCACTGAAGAGGACGGAATTGTACTGCCGCTAGCCACAAACATTCACGTGGGGAGTGCCCTCTTTAATAAATGTGCAGATTACTTGGAGACTCTGAACACATTTCTGTTGGAGGGCCCTATGGTGACCTGGTGACTCAGGGTGTTGGACCACCGGGAGCGCAGCCAGATGAACCAGACGACATTGTTTGTTATTGTCTTCAAAGTGAACTTGGCTCTTGGGATAGGACCCTCGCTATTGGAGAAGACAGAAGTGAGTCACCCAGAGGGTCCGGTGGAAACATTCAAACTCCTCCGGGGTGAGAGATTCTAGCGCACAAAAATTTTGTCATGTGACCGGCCAAAACATCTCAAGGAAGTGGTCTGATGCAAGGACGGTCAAGAAGCTCCTCATCTCAGATTCAGGGTCTGGCCCTTGATTTCACCAATCATCAACTAGGGGTGGTTGAGGAAATAGCAGCGGTACTCAAGTAGACCATTGGGACTACAAGCTTTCCATGGGAGAATACGTCGAGCAGGTTGAATGGACTCCAAATCATGGGCTGTCCTCTGAAGACTGTAGCAACCTAGCCGCTATATCACGATAGGAAGAACAATAAACCAGAGCTCCTGACACAGCATCAACGTCTGCCGAGGGTGGTATATGTCTCGGCTCTTCAGCCATTGACCCTCAAAATAACTCTCTCTAGTCTCTAGCCAAGACTGAGGGCGCTTCCGGAGATGACAATGGTGACTGCATGGTCGGTCCCTGGGGGCATGCCAGGTTATCATCCTTCTAGATATACCTATTGAGGGATACAGGGATCCTATGGACCTTTCATTCCATAATTAAGATGCTGATACGCCTCGTTCCTACCCCGACATTTGACTCGGAGGACTGAGGGGAGGGCTCCAGCGCTGAGTCTTACTCCGCCTCAGAGTCTGAGAAGCGGACGGGTTTGATTCTTGTCTGTCCCTTCCTAGAATTCCACCTGTGGCGGCGACCACCCACTCTCCTTCCCCTGGGTGTCTCTTTGGGACAGGGCCCACTTCCAGCACTAGGAGGCCCTTCGAACATACTAGTGTTGGGGCAGGGAGAACTCCTGCTAGGGTGGGACACAGTGCGATGAGCACTGGGGAAAATGTTGAAAGGGACATGGCGAGGTCCTCTGTGCTTGAGGGTGACCGGACAAGCAATGTCTTCATACCTACAGTTAGTGGCAGGTGGAGCGACCCCATACCCAGTGTATTGAGTGTGGGAGAGACCCTCATACCAAATTTTTCGGTCAAGGGTAAGACCCTCTCTTGAGTTGAAGGTGGAATAGGGCAGACCTCCAAGCCGAGGTCGGAAGTAGGGAGGACCCTCACCTTTTGTAGTGGTGGTACAAAGTGAGACACCGAACTGGGTGGAACTGATGCGTATTGGTCTACAACGTCCATCACCTGTGCCGGCGACCAAAATAGTTGACCGAACCTGTCCGTGGGGCGGTTGGGGGTTCAATCCAGGTTGGGCGTATAGCTGCCCCTGCTCAACATATGCAAGGAGTTGGGGATATGAGTCCGCGGTGGCTCGGGCCACAGTAGTCACTAACGTGGACACCCCATGACAGACATCCTCTTCCATTTGCGCTCGACACTGGCGTCGGGTCAGATGAACTAGGGTCTGTGGTGTAGGCGCGTGGCTTACCTATGTCATAGCTTGGGGAACCGAGCGGCGGCAATGACACAGCCTGGTGGGGGCCCTCGCCGGGAGCCCTTGAAGTGGGACTCTGATCGGGCCGACCCGAGCATCCCCTACCTCATTGGCGTAGGGTAGGGAGTTTTCAAGGTGTTCTAAGGACAAGCTCCCGAAATGATTGAATGTAGGGGTGGGGGGAAATGGCTCCTTGTGTGGCCCTTAGGGGCGGTGTTGATGGCGAGGTGTAGCCGCCTCAAGATCTAGGCGGGCCATACCCCTGGTGGGGGTGATCCCCTTCTCATTGCACCTATGTACAAGGCCATTAATTACCCTTCACTAGATAATTTCCAATGGGGAGAGGGGGCGTGGGCACCTAGCAGTCATGGTGGTTGAGGCCGTCCTAGAACAGGCAGAACCGCGCGGGGTGGACGTGTCGCGATTGCCTCTGCCCCTGCGCAGGTGGGTAGGTGGTGATCGGGTTCTGGATGCAACAACCTGGTTCTTGAATGCAGGGAGATGAACTCTATAATACTGATCGGAAAATAAATCTACAACCAGTGCGCCATCGTTGTTCTCTCTTCCATGGTTAGTAAGTGGGATCAATGATGACAATGTCGAATAATAGGATGCTCAATGTCCCTACTTCCCCAACTTCTTGCGAGTTTCATTTCAGGACCACTATTTTCATTGTGGTACTTGATTTCAGATGACAGGGTATGAGGACATGCTAATCCACTGATGCCTCTAACTCTACTAGTTTCCATGCTGAGGAGAATACCTTCATGTTGGGTTCACCATTTCTATTTTCGACGCTTTTTCCGGGGCATGCACATCTGTATTTGGAGGACGAACATCTATTACCTCGCATTACCACTTTCCAAAGGTGGGAGACATCCATTCCTTGTTTAGGGACATCTGCTCCTTGATTGAAATAAGATGTTGGGATATTGGTTCTTCCTTCTGCGGATTCCTCCTAGGATCTCGTCACCTAGTCTGGGTCTCCCTTATAGACTTAAGAAATTGTTCATGACACTCTTCCTTGGCACATATATTCATGTACAACAGTTAATCACTCTACTTCTGTCAGGACATTCAAAGGGGTCCAGTCAAGGAAACAACCTTCGGTTCGGTGATTAGCCACGTTGGGCCTCACTGGTGATTCTTGACACTGGGGGATTGGAATTTCTATCTTATATCCCTTATTATAGGGCTTCTTGATGGCGCGGAAGCCCATGGAATCCCACATCGAATGCTGAGAATCATATTACACGGGCATGTATCTAAGGTTTTCCTCATCTTCCCATGTTTAACACAGGGTATTCAACATGATTAATATCCAGCGGGGATGGATCGGACTGATCATAACACTGATTAGAGTGGATCAGATGGAGGAACCCCCTGGAGGGAACACTAATATTGGGGCCAACACGTGGGTGACTTATCGAATACTTCTAGTGGGAATGGGGAATGGCATGACCTTACAGGGATGTGGCGGCCCGGGAAAGAATCAAGATGGATGATTGAAGTTTTTGTGAACTGGATGGTGAATGGGATAGAACTGTCATGGGGTGATGACAGTTTTGGGCTTGAACCTCAAAGAGACTTCCTATGTATCCCTGTGGAGGGGAATCAAAGTCCACGTAGTTCAAGAGGGGTGATACAGTTTAACGTCATGCGGGATGGGGGAGAATCTGACGTGAAGAAGGTCGTAATGACCGGGTGGTGAACTTGAACCTCTTGGTGGAATCCCACATATGATGCCTTGACATGGATCAATGTCCTCGTAGTTCGGGATGGGTTGGGGCTTACACTCAGAGGTGGCCCAAGGTGTTGGCGAATCGACGTGGAGATGGTCGGAATGACCGAGTGGTGGGCTTGAACCTCATGAAGGTTTCCTACGTACCATGCCTTAGCATTGATCAAAGTCCTCATAGTTCAGGATGGCTTGGGGCTTACACTCTAAGGCTGCCCAAGGTGTTGGCCAACCGATGTGGAGATTGTCAAAACGACCGGGTGGTGGGATTGAACCTCGTGGATGCTTCCTACATACCATGCCTTGACATGGATAAAAGTATTCATAGTTCAGGATGGGTTGGGGATTACTCTCTAAGGCATCCCAAGGTGTTGGAAAACCGACAAGGAGATGGTCAGAATGACCGGGTGGTGGGATTCAACCTCATGGAGGCTTCCTACGTACCGTTCCATGACATGGATCGAAGTCCTCATAGTTTGGGATGGGCTGGGGCTTAGAGTATGAGGTGGCCCAAGGTGTTGGTGAACCGACGTGGAGTTGGTCAGAACAATCGGGTAGTGGGATTGAACCTCATGGAGGCTTTCTACGTACCATTCCTTGACATGGATTAAAGTCCCCGTAGTTCGGGATGGGTTAGAGCTTGCACTCTATGGCGTCCAAAGGTGTTGGTGAACCGATATGGAGATGGTCAGAACGATCGGGTGCTAGGATTGAACTTCATGGAGTCTTCCTACATACCATGCCTTGACATGGATCAATGTCCTCATAGTTCATGATGGGTTGGGGCTTACACTCTGAGGCGGATGAAGGTGTTTTTCATGGTCGGTACTCACTCTACGCTCATGTGAGTCATGCTCGGTGTGAGAAACAAGAAATAGAAGAGAATTGGTGATCACGTCGCGAAAAGTGTGTCTATGGGAAATGGGGTGGGGAATACGTACAGAGTATCCCCAAGAGGAAATAGGGGCTTATACGTGGTTAGCAGCCCAAGAATTCGGGACTTACTCAAGGATGGAGGGACGAGGTGACAAAGAACAATGGGAGAGGGATTTGGGACGGATGAATGGAGGATCCCCATTCCCTATGATGCCCTTTTCTACCCCTAGGGACCGAAGATGAAAGGACGAGTAGGGATGCTTCCTCCTGCAAGAAATGCTTGGGGATTACGCTGAGATGGCCGCCCTTTCCCCGCAGACAAATGCCCCTATGATAAGGAGGATATCATCCCCTGTAAGGGGTGATCCAATCCCTGTGGAGACGATTGGGCATAAAGAATGTCCAAGGTGGGGGAACCCTACGTGCAAGGAATGGGGTGAGGTAACAGTTTAAAGTCATGTGCTGAGGACAATGGTTCTTGGCAATTTAACATCCTACATCTCAGATGAGGTGGGTTCACTCTACACCCCTAGGGCTTACATACCCAGTACCCTTTGCTCCTTGTGGAATGGAAGAAATTAGCAATGCCAGAGTGAAGAGATGTTATGAAGTGAGCCCTTAAGGGGTCAATGTTAGAGTGACTTTACAAAGAAGCAATAGTCATTAGAGTGCCTATGCGAAGAAGCATGAGGCAAAGGAACACAGCGGGTGGTATCATCCAGGGGACGTTGAAGTTACTTCGTATGAGCCTAGAAGGTCGTACGGGAAAATGGTGCATGATGTGGATGCCTGGGGGTGAGAGACGCTCACGAATGGAATCCATACGAAGAGCATCAGGCACTGACGCAATGATACGCCCGAGGATCACCGAGGTGAGGGGTCTCGATGAGTTGCGTGCAACTTTTGAGGCTTGCATGTGAAATAAGTATCCCTGTGCAAAAAACAACGAGATGGAGAAAAATCAGTGCTGATTGTATGTAAAAGGATCTGAGGCTTTGCACACACCTTGAAAAGATTGCACACAAGGAGTATGAATTGAGAAGAATCAGGTGAGGTTGCGCACAATGACTGGGGTGCGCGCAATCGGCTGGCCTGCTCGAAAGTGGAAGGGATTGCACGTAGGGGGAGGACCCCGAAGGTATTAGAATTCAGTCTAAACCAATGGGATCCTGCACAAAGGAGGACCCCGAGGCAGCTTGGTGCAAAAAGGACCGTACCTAAAAGACATCTTTGCACGTGCGGAAGGTGAATTTCATGCACGAGAGCCGGTTCAGATTGTTCAGTCCGGAAGTTGAAGTGGTCGCCTTATATTTATAGGTGTTCGGGTGCGCAGAAAATAGTTTGGCATGAAAAAATTTCTCATTGAAGGTAGCGGTGTAAAATTTCAACCGTGCGTGGTGTGGGCGTAGAATTTTTATATGCCCATGCCAAGGAACTCGCACGAATCCCATAACATTCCGTGCAAGAGAAATTTTTTTAGCACTTAGGAATTTCTTTCGCGCGACTCCTCCAGGCCCCCCCGAACTGGGTCCCCATATACCTATATGAATTTCCATGGTTGTTTTGAAAACTTCTTCAGCCCTTGAGCACTTTTCGAAATCTACACATGGGAATTGTTAAATATACCTAATGGGTTGAATGAAATAAAGTGGTTGAGCTATGTGACTTATGAATTATACCTGAAATTCATAATTGGGTAAATAATTGGGAATTAAAATTTTTTTAAATGGGACAATCTATGGTAATTGATAAATATTTTCTAATGTCTGGAGATTTTTGAAAATACTAAATGGGTTAAGACATGATAATGGGAGTTGTTCTAAATGGGAGATTTAATTGGTATATATTTTAATGGGTTATGGAATGATATTAATTTTACATGTTGATTATTATTGGGAAGGATTTTTATTTGTGTTGGTTATGTATGATTTTTGATATGCTATATGTGGTAAATGGATGAAAAATATTTTTCACATGGCTTGGTAGTGTGTGGTTTTAACATTAGGTTCTAAATCCATGATTTGAGTTTGATTGATCTTCCAAACTCAACCCCAAAATTCATGGTCTAGGGAAGGGGATGAAGGATATATTCCCTTAACAGTTTCATTATACCAAGACTGAGGATTCAAGGTGATGAGAGTTTTTTGATGTGATGTGTTTATCCCTAGTGAGATAGTGACATAACTTATCCCATTATACATAGTAATTTATTTCCATATACCCATGTGTAAATGATATGTATTCCTAACCCATGAAATGTAGGATGAAAATGTATTAAGTATAGAAGTTGGAAGAAATGATGAAAACATTGAAATTGATTGAAATGGTTAAAGTATATATTATTAACTAATGGAATTAAATTTGTCCTTCTTTATTGTCATGTATTCATTTCATTCTTGGACTATCTATTTTGAATGGATATTTTTTTAGAAAAAGATGTTGGTGGACTATAGTTTTGTACTCACACCCTGCTTGGGCTGTTGTTGGGTACCTGAGCCAATCTCATGGTTGAAGGACATGCAAGAGAAAGGGCCATGTGCTAGAGAGTTGAGTTGGGCTTGGGACATGCATGACTGAGGATCTATACATGTATCCAGGAACCATTTTTGAGTTCAAACATTTTATTTAATTTGGGCTTGATCACTTTTTCACTGATTAGTATAACATAACAAATTTTGTGGATGTCTATGTCTTGTAACCTATTTGGGAAGTGATTGGTCACACTCATTTATTGATTACTAATTATTTTCCCACATTTTATATTTTAATTTATTGTGGCTTACTCTAGTAAATAGTGTATAGTCTCCCCACATGGCTTATTGGACCATGGTTGTTATACAACAACTTATATAATATGGGGAAGCACACTACAGGCCACGAGTAGACTTGGGTCAGGGTATTGGTTAGTCAATCATGGGTCAGGAACTTTACAAACTGGTATCCGATGAGTTTGTTTCTATGGGTCTTATTATTTTGGAAGGTAGATGGGAGGTTAGGGTGGATCAAGCATTATTAATGAGCTCATGCTTGGGAGTATTTAACCCGTGTATGAGGGAAAACCCAAGTCACCCCGGATGGGAATTTTCATTATTGATGTGTGTTGTAGTGGTTGAATGATACATCACCATTAGGTGGTCAACATGGTGTGTGATGTGATGGTTTTATGATATTTTACCCATGCATATAATGTCAAAATATTGTTCATTCATGCATCATTTTAATAACCTTAGGATACAGGCGGTATGCATCATGAGAGGCACACATGGGATGGGTATGTGGGGAATAATGAGTAAAGTGAAAATTACTTTCTTGAATAATTGTGAAATAAATGGTGGTTAATAATGGTAATGAAAGTGGGTAATTGAAAATAATGTAAATTAATAGATAAATAATAGTTTTTATAATGAATATTTATGACTGGGTTAAAATTTTTGGTTGTGATTAATTATAATGATTGAATAGTGTCTAAAAGAGATAGATTTTCACAGTGACAGTAAAATGGTTAATGAAATTTTCCTGATGAAAGGTTTAAATGATTTAAAATTAGGATTCTAACATTTTGTGAAATAGGGAATGTGCCTAAGAAAAATGAATTGTGTTATGATAGATGAAATAGTTCGAAATGAGTTTTATGAAAGGAATGTTGTTATGAGATTCAGTTTACCCCATTTTGGCTCTGACCTATGGTAGGGATTGAAGAGGGTAGTGTTCTAAGTGTGATGATGATAGTGGTAATAGTGCATGCATAGTAGGCTGTTTAAGGCTAATAGTATATGATTTTTTGCATATGTGATATAAATCCTTTCGATCATTCATCGAAGTCCTGTTTGAGGAAACTGTTTTGGACTATGGTCTTGAATATGGTAGGGAAATTCGAAGCATCAGGTGAATAGAGAGTTTTAAATTTTAATTCTTGAGTTTAAATATGGAGAAGTTAATTATGAAAGGATGTGTGATGATAGAACATTGGGGGAATCAATTAGTGGGAATTCCATATGTTGTCGATTTGACCCATTATAGGGGTGGCTTGGGGAATGAGAGTTCCCTAGATTTACAACTTCGATATGATATGTGAGTCCTTGTTGTGTTATGATATGGAATCAGATATGATCATAGGGAACTCTCATTGGGTTTATGGCCTTCGCGTCATGATAGGTTGTTCGATCTTTCAAATAGGGAAACCCTTGTGGGTCGTGATTGAATCGAGTGCATATTAGACCTTAAGGTTTATACCTGGATATTGGTGACCTTGTAAGTAGAGACCTTGTGAGTTGTGTTTTGAAAAATAGAGAATGTTTTTAGCTCATAGTGTCGATGTATGTGTGTTATTACCTTTGGTGAATGACCTAGAGTAAATTAGTTCTTGGTGTGTTGGATGAAGTGTGTTTCAAAATGTGGATGATAGTTTTATTTGTGTACCATGATTTGTTTGTAACATAATGTGTATCGTTTGAAGAGAGAACAAATGTTTTTTTCATTTCATGACTCTATTTTATGGATTTTTCTTTGTCTTGCCTTTAAGGTGACCTATGAGAGAGGTCAGATGGGGTTTCTAGTGATTTTCAGTGTGTGTCACATAGGTGGGAGTTATGGACTTTGACAATGGGGCATGGAGAGTGTTTCCTAGAGTGGGATTGTCCTAGAGGGAATATGGGAAGGTTTACGATTTCATAATGCGACTCGAGATGTGGTTACATGTAGATAGTTTCTGGGAAATCAATGGTGACCCCATGTAAGGCCATCCCAGTGATGTAGGTTCCATCGAATATAAAGCATGGGTGATGCTTCAGAGGTAGAAAAGATGCCTATGAGTACCATCATGTTTTTTTAAATGGTATGGTTGGTCCCTAGTTGTTTTATAAAGGATCCTAGGACCATTTAGTAGGTTATATGATTAGATCATGGGGATGTATCATAAAGATTTATAACCTGTCTGTTTGGGAGATGATTGAAGGAGGCCTCAATATTGTTTCGGGGTGTAATATACAAGGGAGACAGAAGAAATGATAGATTATTTATTTTGGAGGTAACATTGAGGTGAGGTGTTCATGTATTTTAACATGTTTATATGAATGGTTTGATGGTTGGGTTATATTTTTAGGATACCATGGGGTCGTTGAGGCTGATGGACCTAGAGGCATTGTTCGGTGAGTAATTGGGTTTTGGTATAGGCTCTAGTGATTCCCGACTTCTGAAAAGTAAATTAAGTTTTTGTGGGTGGTCACAGGAAGATGCAAGACCCTGAGGGATCTGACAAAGTCTTTATTTGGAAATGCATTTGAAATAAGTTATTCTGATAATGATGGGAAAACATGTGACTTGGGATAACTGCTTTTCATTCTCTTGGAAACTATGGTGGGAAGAATGGGTTTATGAGTGATTGATGATTTTTATTGGCATGGTAGAATATTTAGTTTTGTTGTTAACTATCGAGGTTATTATAGAATAACATTAGTGGTGTATAGGTAGTATTTACAGAGGAAAATTTTGGTTCATGGATTTTTAGAGGATAGTTATGGAGCGGTAGTTAGTCATCGTTGGAAATCACATATGAGAAGTGGTGGTTAAGTTCTGATGAGAGGTGTGTGTAATGGAATCCTAAAATCCTTGGAAGTTCATGGTTTCCCATGGTGGGAGGTGAAATTATTGATTGTCACACCCCGACAATGCTTTATTTTAATTTAATTATTTTAAGTCTTTCTTTTCAGTTGCAGTGAGAACTGGTTTTATTTTAAAAGGAACCTGAGATCTTTTACAGGTGCTCGACAGTAATCGTGACTAGGCGCGCGAACATGCTCGTGCGTGAGACCGCGCACACGACTGCTCAAGTGGCCATGCGCGCTGTCCAGGCTCAGTTAATAGTGATATTATTTTGGTTGGTTTTATATTATTATTATTACTATTATTATTATTATTATTATTATAGCTAATGTTTTAAGCTGGGCGTTTGTATTATTTTGGTTTTGTTATTATTAGTTTTATCATTAGTAATAAAAAAATTTATTATTAATTTGATTATTGTTTCCTTCTTTTCATTATTATTTTATTTTATTTTCTTTTTCTTTTTATCCTCTTTTATTTGCTCTTTTTTTTATTTTTTCCCCCTCCTTTTATCCCTTATTTTATTTTATTATTATTATTATTATTATTAATTTTTTCCCTTTGGTTTTCATTTTCTTTCTTTTTTTCCCTCCTCTCTTTCTTTCCCCCTCTCCCTCGTCCCGCACAAGTCTCCCTAACCCTAGCGCCGCTGGTTTGTTTTCCCTCCCTGGCTCCCCCATCTTCCTCGCCGGATCACACTTCCTCCCCCACACCGGTATCGCCCTGCCCTACTTCCTTCCGGATCGCCTCGCGCCGCCTTCAGCAACTGCATCGACATCCCCCCTGCCCGTAAAACCGAGCCGCGCCGCACCCTTACCTGGTTGTCTCCCTCTCGGCCGAACCTTCCGGCAAGACGACCCTGACGCCATCACCTCGCACCCGCCTTGCATCACACCTCCCATCCCCATTCTGATTTTCTACGCATCCCTCCGGACCAACTCGCCCTACTTCCCTCCATCAATCCCACTGTTTGACGCCCTCCCTTTGTCCAGTGAACACCCTCGTACACCTTCAGGCCATCTCAAACCCAACCCAACATTCTCTACTGCCTCGGACCATAAGGACCCGCACCTCCTCTTCCTCTTGGCCGGATTTTCTGGTGTTGCACACCTCCGACAGCTTTCTTCAAGCTTCGGACAGCTCTTTGCACCCTTGCCGAAGGTGCGTTTTTCTTTAGTTTGTTGTTTCTTCATACGGTAGGTTGTCATTTTATGGTTTGGTGTTTCTGTGGTTCAATTTTGGTGAAATTGTATTGATGTTTTGACGCTAGAGTTCATTTGAGTTGTTTGCGGAGAATTCGGTGCGCGATTTGAGATTTGATTTGTTATTTGGGGTTTTCCGATGTCGAAGTAGGTGGTTCCGCTCTTGATTATTCGCCAATTAATCAATTCGAAAGTTTATTTATTTTAGCATGTTATTTAATTAATATTTATTGTGCGAAGTTGATCTTTGATGTTAAATCATTATTTCAACTCTTGGTAGCATATTTAAATCAGGTATGGGTTTCCGCATATATGTGTTGTTTGAAAAATTAATTTTCTTATTTAATTAATTTAGTATACACATTGATTATTTTCCCTTGGTGCGAATACAGTTTCACTTAAGATTTAATATGATTTCGATGGGTTTCATAGTGTGTTATTTAATACGAATGTTTTGATTATGTGAAAACCCGTGCTGAGATTTTCATAGGGTTTTATAAACTTTGATGTTGGTTTATTATGTCGTGCAAGTGCTGCGAAGTCTGTTTTATCATGTTTTGGTGTTTCTTCATGGGGAGCTGGGTGTTAGAAATGATGTTTGAGTGCGTTGTTGGTATAAACCTTTGATGTGATATTTCAAATTCTTTAAAAATTGTTTAATTGTTTAATTCCTTTTTTTAAATTACATGTATAGGGAGTGGTCCCTTCCTCGAGGGTTCGAGTTGTCAGCAGTAAGGACCTGTTTATATGCATATGCATGAAAATGTATATGCATGGTGGTGAATCGGTCTCGGGTTACCAGTGTCAAAAGCTGTGTGTCTTGAGGTAGGTCCCCTATGCCCTAATCTTTAATTATAATTTCCATTTTTGCTTGTTGTTATTTAAATGCATATTCTTCTTTTATATGAAATTCACATGCTATATATATTTGTGTATATACACAAATGGTCATGGTTCTTTAAAAGTGGTTTCCATAATGATTTTAGTGTGTAATAAGTATTTCCAATGGTTTTTTTAGAGTTAAACATGTTTTCTAGCTTGCTTTTAAAGATATAGTACCTTGGTTGTTTAGTTGAACTTTCAAATGGTTTTGGAAACATAAGCGTTGGGTGATTTTGTGTTCAAAAATGAAATGTGTTTATTGTAATTAATTAATCTCATCTGTCACTTTGAGAATGGTTTGCGAAAGTTAAACAAAACCCCTCTTAAGGCATGCCCCATTGTTGTAGAAACATGATGTGTGTGTTATGTGTGTGATTTGTGATATGTGTCTAATAAAGAGGCATGTGCAAGGTAGTGTGACATAAAAAGGGAGATTCGCTTAAGGAGGGATAACGGTGGTGAGTGGTGAAATGGACTTTGGGTAAGAAAGTGTTACGTTCTTTATATGTTTTTGTTAAAACCTCACCACCCTTTGAAATAGAGCACATGGGAAACTCTGGGTACCTAGGTGGGAGACCATGACAAGTACGTTAGATGACACGGCAGGGGTTCATCCCGGGTTGTCTAGAAGGATTGACGCAACAACACTAACTAAACATATGAATTTCTGAGGGTCGTGGCCATCTATGCTGCGTTTTCTGAGGGTCATGTCCATCTAAGCCACGCTTTCTGAGGGTCGTGGCCTTCTAAGCCACGTTTCACCGAGGTACGAGGTATCTAGGTTCCCACTTTTCCTAGATACCTACAGGGGCTACCCATGGCGCTCCTTTGTGACATGCAGCTAGCGATGTAACTTTCTTTTCAGTTGTTTCATACTTACTGTCTCATTGTCAAAAACCATGTTTCAAAGTAAACTGTTTTTCTTGCAATTTCAAAAGGTGAATGCACTCTTGGAATCGATTTTGAAAATATGGTGGAATAGAAATGATTTTCATAAAAATGTCAACTTGTGATTTGGATTTGAAAATAAAAAAACATTATTTTATTATTTATTATTTTCGAACTAGCATAATTGGCTTTCTTTTTAAAGGTAAGGGCATAGGGCGTGGTTATTCATTGGCTTTCCTACTGAGCATCTCGGTGCTCACGCCTACTTTAATTTTCAGTTTCAGGTTATAGACTTGGATCGCTCTTCGAGCGAGCGTGGTTATAAGTTTGGGGGTGACCCATGGGGTCACTTGGAGGTATGCCTAGTTGCCTATCTTTATTTTATTTTTCGCTGTTAGTGTTTAATTGTTTTGTTTTGTTTTTTTATGTCTTTTATTTTCTGGGCTAAATCGTTCCCAACTGCAAGTTTTGATGCCCGACACTAGTTGCCAGCCCGTGGGGATCGGGGACGCCCTTCGGGCCATGTCGCGGACCGGGTCAGGCATCGGGTCGGATGACGCACTGGCATGGTTCGTGACAAAATGGTATCAGAGGAGGTTTTTGTTCTTGTTATTTGGGGTGTCATGTAGATCGAAGATAGGACTGTCGGTACTCAAGTGGTAGGTACGAGAAGAGCGTCACGAACTCTTATGCGTTCCGATCCTCGAGTAACTAGGGGTAGTCCAGGATTTATGTTTTGGTTTCGCTCTGTGTGTATGGGGATGACAATAGGGGTAAACCGGTGCTGCGCGTGGTCTCACATGGAGTAAAGACCTATGTGATGCCCGAGAGTACGGTTCAACACTCCTAGTGGGTGGTTCTTGCCTAGGGCATGGTCTGCTAAACCATGTAGCTGGGTTAGACATGACCACTATTCCTTCTCCCAGATGCTTTAATGTTTGTGATGTATTGCTTCAATTTTGGGACTGATGCGAAATTGTTTTCCTTTAAAAAGTGAAGCGGACTTTACTGCTGCTCTTATTTGCAGTTGACATGATATTTGGGGTGCGTTTCTCTTGGACCTTGTTTTTGGAATTTGGCATTGATTTGTCAACGTTGAATTTCTAAAGGGTTGTTTTGGGTCATCTGAAATTTAAGTGGGTTGTTTTAGGAATTGCAAGCATTCTTGAAATTTGCCTTGAATTTTTGAAATGGGTTTGAAAAGAAAAATGTATTTTCTGATATTGAGAATGTTTTGTTATGAAAGCGGAGTAGCCTTGTTTCTTTCCAGTGGTATTCCTATGGGGGCTCGCATGTGTATATAGACTTGATTAATGGATAGTTGATGGATTGTGTGGACGGGTGCCTCAGTGGAACGAAAATTCATACATGCGAGGCACCATGGAATATCATTGGTTGTTGATTGATCTCTAAGGTTGCTTCTTGTTTCCTAGAAAGTGGTCCTTTTTCTTAAATGGGTTTTCATGCTCAAATGGTTTTGGATATGGAAAAAAATGGCATTAATTTTAATGTAAAGATAGATTTTTACAATAGCTTTTGGGCTTATTGTGCAGGGCTTGGCCTTTCATGTGAGTGTTTTCTTGAAAATGAATTGATGTTTTAAATTAGAATTATTGGATTTGTTTCTGGAATGTTGATGTTTATAATGTGATGTGTTTGGATTTGTGGAAGGCTGTTTCATGTTTCTTGTTTGGGATATTCCCCCTAAAAACGTCCCATGGGTTCCAGCAGGTCTCTATCATTTCTTGGCCCGGCTCAGACTCCCAGTGGAGTGGAAGAGCTAGGTTCTGCTCGGCGATGTCGATTGATCGTAAACGTCAATGTCAGTTGAATGTCGTTGAGTGCTTTGGGAAAGTTGGAAGTGTCTCTGGTTTTGGTGGAACTCTAGATGTCGTGTATGCGTAAATTGTCTCGAGTATGTTTGGAGGAGCGAGACTAAACCAGAAAATGGTGATAGTTCTATTTTCATTGCGAATAGCGATGCCGTGAGCAACCCTCAAGACTAGTCTCATTCTGTGGTTGTATCTAAGTGAAGGAGAAGGAAAGTGGTGGATCTTGTAGGTGCTTGACTAGTCAATGAAGGTTGAAGGAGGTATGTTGAACTTTCTGATGAGCTAGTTTCTTATTTCACAGAGGTTGTGTGTAACAATCAGTTAAAGCTCGTAATAGTTGTTCGTCCTGTTTATACTTTGGTAGATGAATGTTCTTTGTCCGTTAACGGATGTGAACTAAAGGGATTTGTTCTTGGAGTACTCCTCTCTTCATCTTGTGTCGCGCATTTGACAGACCACTCAGTACCCTATATCTAGTGTGGTTAGTTAGACACTCTAGGTCGTTCGCTGCAATTCAATGTTGGTATGTTAATAGAGTGGCTGCGCGAGACATGAGGAGAAGTATGCAGGCTGCTTTTCCAGCGGAGTAAGTTTTAGTTATAAGTGGTCAGCTTGTGAATGCGAGGCTGGAGATGCTTCAGACATCAGTGCCCCAGCCATAGGTCTCGGGGTGAAGCTCGCGCGCAGTCAAAACTCGTCGAATGTGGGACAGGCTTGGTCTGACTTTAGTCTGCAATGTTTGGACGGGAACAACATAAATTTCACTTCTGTGATACCCTCTTTGATGGCGTCATTATTGTTGTGAGGGGCATAGAGCCTTGTCTACTTGTCATCGTCTTATTCTATGGGAGTTCCTCTTAGGCCTTAAAGAGGTTCGGGATAACCCATATTCTTGAAAAGCTAGTGGGTGTGCTTCGTGAACCTTCTTGAGGTCGGAGATACTCATGTCTTGTGGAAACGTTGTGTGCATGTCTGGTTCATCTTCTGGTTAGGGGTTTCTGCTATCAAAGATATCTCACGTGGCAGAGTGTTGTCCACTGTAGGAATGATCATTGTGGGTCGGCCAGTGTGGCGGGTTCGCGATGAAGGGTTCAATCGGTATTGCTTAAAGTAAATTGGGAATGCCCGCGCGGGTTTCATTGTGCTAGGATATTTTAAAATGGTGGGGAGACCCTGTGCGGGTCTCGCCGATGTCCCGTCTTGTGTTAGTTCAACATAGGGAACTCTAAGGGCCAAGCCAGTGATAGAGTTGTCTGGGTTTGGGAGTTGTTTTGGTTTGGAGAACCATTGTTTCACGAGAACCCTAATATGGTGGGGAGACCACCATAGGAAAATCTTTTGGAACACTCTGTTTTCAAAGTGCGCTTGGCGGAGTAACCCCCTTTCTCTGCTCTGCCCGACCCCGACCATGCTAATTGGAGAGCTTGAGTAGTGGGTCGCTTGACGATCATTCTTGGAGTTCTCGAGCGACCCTGGTGATCCCTACATCAGGGGTCGGGGTGTTCCATGTTGTAGTTCTGTTTCAAGATGAATTCCTAGTTGTTGTTCATTTTGCTCATTCTGGTTTTGAGATCTTTGATGTTTCAGGTAATCGATATTTTAAATGCTCGGTCTTTGAGCGATTGAGGTTTTGTTTTAAGCATCTTCGTGGTCTCGCTTGGAACCCTTGTTTGACCTGGTATTTTGGGACTTTCTGGGGGAAGAAAGTGTCATGGTGGGGAGAATTGTCAAACCCCGACCATGCATTATTTTAATTTATTTTTTTTAAGTCTTTCTTTTGAGTTGCAGTTAGAACTGGTTTTATTTTAAAAGGAACCTGAGATCTTTTACGGGTGCTCGACCGTAATCGCGACTAGGCACGCGAACATGCTCGTGCGTGCGCCCGTGCACACGACTGCTCAAGTGGCCATGCACGCTGTCCAGGCTCAGTTAATAGTGATATTATTTTGGTTGGTTTTATATTAATATTACTATTATTATTATTATTATTATTATTATAGCTAATGTTTTAAGCTGGTCGTTTGTATTATTTTGGTTTTGTTATTATTAGTTTTATCATTAGTAATAAAAAAAATTTGTTATTATTAATTAGATTATTGTTTCCTTCTTTTCATTATTATTTTCTTTTCTTTTCTTTTTCTTTTTATCCTCTTTTATTTTATCTTTTATTTTTATTTTTTCCCCCTTCCTTTTATTCCTTATTTTATTTTATTATTATTATTATTAATTTTTCCCCCTTGTTTTCATTTTCATTTTTTTCCCTCCTCTCTTTCTTTCCCCCTCTCCCTCGTCCCGCAAAAGTCTCCCTAACCCTAGCGCCGCTGGGTTTTTTTCCCTCCCTGGACCCCTCATCTTCCTCGCCGGATCACACTTCCTCCCCCACACCGGTATCGCCCTGCCCTGCCTCCTTCCGGATCGCCTCGCGCCTCCTTTGGCAACTGCAACGACATCCCCCCCTACCCGTAAAACCAAGCCGCGCCACACCCTTACCTGGCTGCCTCCCTCTCGGCCGAACCTTCCGGAAAGACGAACCCGATGCCATCACCTCACGCCTGCCTTGCATCGCACCTCCCATCCCCATTCCGATTTGTTGCGCATCCCTCCGGACCAACTCGCCCTGCTGCCCTCCAGCAATCCCACTGTCCGATGCCCTCCCTTTTTCCGGCAAACACCCTCGTACACCTTCAGGCCACCTCACACCCAACCCAACTTTCTCTACTGCCTCGGACCACAAGGACCCGCACCTCCTCTTCCTCCCGGCCGGATTTTCTGGTGCTGCACACCTCCGGTAGCTTTCTTCAAGCTTCGGACAGCTCTTTGTACCCTTGCCGAAGGTGCATTTTTCTTTAGTTTGTTGTTTCTTCATACGGTAGGTTGTCATGTTATGGTTTGGTGTTTCTGTGGTTCAATTTTGGTGAAATTGTATTGATGTTTTGACGCTAGAGTTCATTTGAGTTGTTTCCGGCGAATTTAGTGCGTGATTGGAGATTTGATTTGTTATTTGGGGTTTTCTAATGTCGAAGTAGGTGGTTCCACTCTTGATTATTCGCCGATTAATCAATTCTAAAGTTTATTTATTTTAGCGTGTTATTTAATTAATATTTATTGTGCGAAGTTGATCTTTGATGTTAAATCATTATTTTAACTCTTGGTAGCATATTTATATCAGGTATGGGTTTCCGCATATATTTGTTGTTTGACAAATTAATTTTCTTATTTAATTAATTTATTATACACATTGATTATTTTCCCTTGGTGCGAATATAGTTTCACTTAAGATTTAATATGATTTCGATGGGTTTCGTAGTGTGTTATTTAATACGAATGTTTTGATTATATGAAAACCCGTGCTGAGCTTTTCATAGTGTTTTATAAACTTTGATGTGGGTTTATTATGTCGTGAAAGTGCTGCGAAGTCTATTTTATCATGTTTTGGTGTTGCTTCATGGGGCTCTGGGTGTTAGAAAGGATGTTTGAGTGCGTTGTTGGTATAAACCTTTGATGTGGTATTTCAAATTCTTTATAAATTGTTTAATTGTTTAATTCATTTATTTAAATTACATGTATAGGGAGTGGTCCCTTCCTCGAGGGTTCGATTCGTTGGTAGTAAGGACCTACGTATATGCATATGCATGAAAATGTATATGCATGGCGGTGAAGCGGTATCGGGTTACCCGTGTCAAAAGCTGTGTTCCTTGAGGTAGGTCCCCTATTCCCTAATCTTTAATTAGAATTTCCATTTTTTGTTTGGTGTTCTTTAAATGCATATTCTGCTTTTATATGAAATGCACATGCTCTATATATGTCTGTATATACACAAATGGTCATGGTTCTTTAAAAGTGGTTTCCATAAAGATTTTAGTGTGTAATAAGTATTTCCAATGGTTTTTTAGAGTTAATCATGTTTTCTAGCTTGCATTTAATGATATAGTACCTTGGTTGTTTAGTTGAACTTTCAAATGGTTTTGGAAAAATAAGCGTTGGGTGATTTTTTGTTCAAAAATGAACTGTGTTTATTGTAATTAATTAATCTCGTTTGGAACTTTGAGAATGGTTTGCGAAAGTAAAACAAAACCCCTCTTAAGGCATGCCCCATTGTTGTAGAAACATGATGTGTGTGTTAAGTGTGTGATTTGTGATATGTGTCTAATAAAGAGGCTTGTGCGAGGTAGTGTGACATAAAAAGGGCGATGCGCTTAAGGAGGGAGAACGGTAGTGAGTGGTGAAATGGACTTTGGGTAAGAAAGTGTTATGTTCTTTATATGTTTTTGTTAAAACCTCACCACCCTTTGAAATAGAGCACATGGGAAACCCTGGGTACCTAGGTGGGCGACCAGGATTAGTACGTTAGATGACACGGCAGGGGTTCATCCCGGGTTGTCTAGCAGGATTGACGCAACAACACTAACTAAACATATGAATTTCTGAGGGTCGTGGCCATCTAAGCCACGTTTTCTGAGGGTCGTGGCCATCTAAGCCACGCTTTCTGAGGGTCGTGGCCTCTTAAGCCACGTTTCATCGAGGTACGAGGTCTCTAGGTTCCCACTTTTCTTAGCTACCTATAGGGGCTACCCATGGCGCTCCTTTGTGACATGCTGCTAGCGATGTAACTTTCCTTTCAGTTGTTTCATACTAACTGTCTGATTGTGAAAAACCCTATTTCAAACTAAACTGTCTCTTGCAATTTCGAAAGGTGAATGCACTCTTGGAATCGATTTTGAAAATATGGTGGAATAGAAATGATTTTCATAAAAATGTCAACTTGTGATTTGGATTTGAAAAGAAAAAAAATATTATTTTATTATTTCTTATTTTCAAACTAGCATAATTGGTTTTCTTTTTAAAGGTAAGGTAATAGGGCATGGGTATTCCTTGGATTTCCTACTGAGCATCTCGGTGCTCACACCTACTTTAATTTTCAGTTTCAGGTTATAGACTTGGATCGCTCTTCGAGTGAGTGTGGTTATAAGTTTGGTGGTGACCCATGGGGTCACTTGGAGGTATGCCTAGTTGCCTATCTTTATTTTATTTTCCGCTGTTAGTGTTTAATTGTTTTGTTCTGTTTATTTTTGTTTTTATGTCTTTTATTTTCTGGACTAAATCGTTCCCAACTGCATGTTTTGATGCCCGGCACTAGTTGCCAGCCCGTGGGGATCGGGGATGCCCTTCGGGCCATGTCGCAGACCGGGTCGGGCGTCGGGTCGGATGACGCACTGGCTTGGTTCGTGACATTGATGGATATGTTGGTGGTGATTTTCTTCGACAACTTTGTATCATACCTTCAGCTAGTGATGATCATGCCCAATATCTTGACATAATACATGCAACATTGAGAACGATATGGGTTTACACCAAGCATCTTTATTGTGTTTTGGGTGAGTGAGGGACATCATGGAGTTTACTCTATTAGGACATTGTATGTGTAGTTGTAATGTGGGATGTAAACTATTAGTTGTTTTCGGGTGTGATCCTCGGGAAAGATTGGGTGTCGACAAACATCATGTGTTCTTTTCACAGAATCTTGAAACAGGCACTCAGTGTCATTCATTTTCTTGTTTTGAGAAAATAGGACAACCATGTACAATTTTTGGGGATTAGATTATTTTATATGTATGAACCATTGTGGTTTTAATTCCTCATATAAAGAGATATTAATGGAAATCCTAAGGTGGGTAGTGATAAGTCAGTCCAGGATGTTGGGAGGAGAACATTGAGTTGATGTAGTGGCACCAGAATTTCAATGAGGGACCTATGAGGTGCACATTGGGTCTATCAGAGAGGAAAAGTGGGACTTTATTTTGATGTTTTATTTATCCAATTAGTGTATTTTGGATCAGGGTATTTCTAAATAAAAATTATATATTCCTTTGTTAAGGCCATTGAAAGGGTGGTTAGACATGACAACGGCTTATGGAATGAATGGTTGGTTTCAATTACACTAACAAAAATCGGGAGTATAAATGGGTAAGTCTATTTGGGTGGTATTGGAATGTCTTAAAGTTATAGGGTACCTTTTCCATGTGATGTAATTTCATGCCAATAATGTGGATAGGTGTTATTGGATGAGTCAGTCGGGGATAACATATTTTGCTATGAGTGTAAGACATATGTGCAGAGTTGAAAATAGCTTTTGGTGGATGTTTTGGGGTGTGAATTACATTTCAATTTTTGAATGTATTTTAGTGAGAATCTATCCTTATATTGTTAGTGTATGAAATTTAGGAGTTCTTGTGTTGTGAATGTTGATGGGGGTTGTAGAGCTCGATGATGGTTTGTAGGGCAGTGATACCCTGATGGTGAAATCCTATCAGAAGTTTGAAAATGACATCAGTAGGTGCATTTGGTGATAGTGACAAGATTCAAGTCAATATGAACCATAGGAAGGTAAAAATGGGTAGTGTTACAAAAATGGAAGATGGATATTATGGGATAATCCAATCGGGGTGGTCTGACATGATATGGTAAATGCGATTGGATGTGGTAAGTGCTGACCCACCTTTTGGATGGTGTTTGTAGTGGAATGAACATTTGAAAATGAAGTCATACTAGGGTGATTTCAAGTTGATCATAGTCTTCACTTGGATAGTGAAGGGTAATTTCCTTATTGATGTTTGGGTGCGGTGAGTTAGAATATTTCAAGTACTTTTTGAATGTTGAGTTGATATTATGGTGGTCTTTCGTCGATATTAGGGCTTACAAACAATAGAAGATGGTGCGTGAAGACATAATGCACCAGTGGTTGGTGGATTATTTGATTATTTTTTCTGGTAGGAGGGACTCAATTGATCATCATTTGGGTGAGTTAGACTTTTTGGAGAGCATTGACCTAGGATTAATCATTTGAGGGACCTGATAGTTATAGTTGAGTTTGGATGAATGTTTATAGAATGGGATCACCAAGACAAGAGTGGTGGATTGATGTATGTTAGGAATTGTGGTTATAAAGACCGTGTGTTTCCTTTGGGTGATATCGAGGTTTGGTCACTATTAGAGTTAAGGAAATAGTGTAAAATGGCACCAAGTGGTTTGGGTTATTTGTTGTGAAGAGGATCAGAAAGATGGCATGGTAATCAGTTCTTCTGTGATGGAATGATATTGTGTGGAATATTTCCTTATTCTATGAATTTTAAAGTATTTCCTAGTCTTCCCTAGGGAGTTATAGTGGTTGATGTATGGATGTGGTTGAGGATTCCTTCATAGATTATTTGGTTCGTGCTGTGGGTTTTGGTGAGACTGTCTTGTTGGGAAAGGCCATGCCTTAATTTAAAAAGTTTTGTAGCATTGTAATGTTTAATGAGGATATTGGAAAAGTGTAATGGACATGTGGTCTTAGTGTCCCGATCTCTTATTTCTAATGTTAAATGATTATTGGGAGTGAAGCTCGAGGACAATTCATTATAAGGTGGGTAGTTTATAAGATCCCAGACTTTGTAGAGGTATGTCCCTAATTATATTTTGGTTTTAATCTACTGTTTTTCGTTAATGAGATGATTCCGAGGTGTATGAGGATGCTCGAGGTGTTACAAGGGTTTCAATACCTGAAAAGAAAAACCAGGCCAACTTGTGGATGTCACACGGTTGGCACACAATTAAGTAAATCGTGCAGGGTGGGAGGGAAAGCTAGGTGACTTTGGACAGAGGCATTTTTCATTATTGTCACATGATTTTTCAAACCATGAAGAGATCCCCGAGTTACCATGAAACCTCACTCTACTAAGATAGTTTATTTTTCACAGTTTTCATAGAGTTTTCCAAATTGTGTGGGAATAACATGTTCCCCAATAAAATTTGTAAAACTTAGAGTTTTTCCATTACTAAATTTTTATATTTTCACCTGATTTCTCCCTTATGTTTTCCTCTCTCAACCCTAAGGATGAACCAAATTGACACATTCTTCCCAAGGATGGTTATCCTTAAATTTATGATCATTTGGTGTTATATTTGTTGCAAATAGAATATCTAGGTGAGACTAATACCTCTCTTATATCTTATTTCTAGATTAGTGCTTTTATCTTGGGTTATATTCTTCTAAATCCCTAAAACCGACTTTTTTCTAGTGGATTCTTTGTTTTTTCATAACATAGTTCTTAAATATGGATCTAATTCTATGATAAAGTGTGATTTTACCTTCATAATCAAGTTAGGTAGTCTAAACGTTATATTATGTAGTTTTTTTATAAATTTTTGCATTTGTGTTGAGATATTTCTCCCCTATTGTTGTAAATTTGTTATACTGAGTAAAATTCAACAAAACTTTTGGGTGATTTATGATTTAGACACCTCATGGTCGTTTTAGGATGAATTTAGGGTGATTAGAATGATTTAGGGCCACCCATGGGGTGTGTCAACAATCCAAAACCTAGTAATTGGTTAAGATAAGTATATATTTGATGTGTTATATCATAGGGCCCATGAAAACATGTGTAATATGCCTAGTTGAGTTGAAAATGGAATATTGATATTTGTGCTATGGTTTTGATAATGTAATAAGGGGTTTATTATATTGGATTGAAAATTAGTTAATTGTGTTAACTGAGATAGTGTCAAATAGTGTATAGATTATGTTAAATTCCTAAATGGATTAGTGCATATGAAATGAGGAACATGTTAAATTTGATATGGCCTTTAAATTGAAGAATATGTAAATGGGTTTTCTACAAGATAATGGAGGATTATGTTTCATGGCTAAATACATGGGAGTTATGGAATATACCTAATGGTTTGAATGAAAGAAAGTGGTCGTGCTATGTGACTTATTAATTTTACTTGAAATGCATAAGTGGGTAAATGATGGGGAATTGAAAAATGCACTAAATGGTCTAATGTATGGAAATTGATGAATATAGGGTCATGTGGGGAGATTTTTAATATACATAATGGGTTATGGCATGATAATAGGAGTTCAAAAAATGGGAGATGTAATTTGTAATGTTGTAAATGGGTTATGACATGATATTAATTTTCCATCTTAATTGGTATGGAGTATGATTTCCATTTGTGTTGGTTGTGTATGGTTTTTGATATTGTCTATATGGTAAATAGATGAATAAGAATGCTAAGATGGCTTGTTTGTGTGTGGTGTTAACATGAGGATCTACCCCCATAGGTCGAGTTTGACTGAGGCTCAAAACTCCATCCCAAAATTCATGGGTTTCGGAAGGGAGGAGCAGATCTATTCCTCTAAATGATTCATTCCACCCAGATTGACACTTCAATGTGATTATAGTGTGTTTTTGTTATTTTTATATCCCCAGTATGATAGAGAATTGACATATACCCTTATGAATAGTGATTTTTTGCCTTAGACCCATGCGTAAATGATGTATATGTTTAACCCATAAAATGTGTGTCAAAATGTATTAAGTAATGAAGATGGAATAAAAAATGAAAATGGTGAAAATTATAGAAATCATTAAAGTATAGATTATTATCTAGTAACATAAGTGTTTTTCTTTTTTTCACTTATTTATTTCTAGCATTCACTACCAATTTAGACTGGATATTTTGTAAACATCGTTGGCGGTGGCATATTGGGTTGTAATCTCACCCTTCTCGTGTCGTTATTGGGAACCAATGCATATCAAATGGTTTCAGGTTAGGAATGTTAAAGGTCCCCATGATATAAAGTTGAGTTGGTCTTGGTATATGCATGATTGAGGATATGAACATAGTTATAGGAACCATTTGGGAGTTCAACAATTGTCTTTACTTGGATTTGTTCACATTGACACTTCTTATTATGACATTAAATATTTTTCTATTGGATGTGGTTTTTACCCTATTTGTTAAGTTACTAATCACTTTCATTTATTGATTATTTCATAAATATTTTTCTATTTATGTTGTTATCTGATATGGATTACTCTGGTAATGAGGATATAGTATCCCTATGTGTCTTATTACACCCTCACCGCTAGTAAAAAACCTCTAGCATATGGGGAGGCATGCTTGATAGGTGCTCTTCGGATTGAATAAGGTAATAATGGGTTGGTTGAAAAGTCATTAATAAAGGTTAAATGGGTTAAATGAGACAGTTTCAAATAGATTATGGATTATGATAAATTCGAAAAAGTATTAGTGAATATGAAATGATGAACATGTTAATTTAGCAATGTCATGTGAATTGAAGAATATGTAAATGGGTTTTCATAAGGGAATTGAGGAATATATTGAATGGGTAAATACATTGAATTATCTAATATACATAATTTGTTGAATCAAATAAAGTGGTTGAGCTATATGACTTAGGAATTGTAATTTAAATGCATAAGTGGGTAAATGATTGGGAATTGATAAATGTGCTAAAGGGGATAATATATGGAAATTGATGAATATTAGATAGTGTGTGGAGATTATTGAGTATAATTAATGGGTTATGTCATGAGAATGTTAATTGGGATACATGGGTGATGTAATTGGTAAAGGTTTTAATGTGTTATGGTATGATATTAATTTTTCATGTTGATTGTTATGGAGTAAGATTTCCATTTTGTTTATTGTGTATGGTTTGTGATATGATAGATGTGGTAAATAAATGAATAATATTGTGATAATGGCTTGGTAGTG
The DNA here is from genome assembly GCA_963277665.1 of Viscum album. Lineage (NCBI taxonomy): Eukaryota > Viridiplantae > Streptophyta > Magnoliopsida > Santalales > Viscaceae > Viscum > Viscum album. The sequence goes on along the minus strand of OY728126.1, from coordinate 1,806,190,685 downwards.
TGGGGTATTAACATGAGTTTCTATGACCACATGTCGAGTTATGTCGGGGCTCCAAACTCTACCCAAAATAAACAGGTTAGGAAGAGGATGGAGGATCTATTCATCTTATGGTTACATTCCACACAGATTGAGGATTCAAGGTGAGGATATCAGGTTGATGTGATGTGTTTATCCCTAGTTATATAGGGATATGAATTTTACTCTTATGTACAATGATTTATTTCCTTATACCCATGTGTAAATGATGTATATTTCTTACCCAAGAAACTTGTGGTAAAAATGGATTGAGTTAAGGAGATGGAATAAATGATGAAAATGTAAAAAATTATAAAAATAGATAAATAGAGATTATTAACTAGTGAATTATGGGTTTTACTTGTTTTTCTTTCAATTTTTTTTTGCTTTCATGCACTATCTATTTAGACTAGATATTTTGTAGGCACCGTTGGAGGACACCTACTTACTTGTACTCACACCCTGCTCAGGCCGTCGTTGGGTACCCAAGAAGGTCTCATGGTTCAAATTCAAGAAAGGGAAAGGTCCCCATGGAGGGAAGTTGAGTAGGTCTTGGTGCATGCATGATTGAGGATCCATAATTGGAGTTTGGAACTATTTGAGAGTTCTACCGTTGTCTTTACATTGGGTTTTTTCACATTGGCAATTCTTTGCATGACATGACATAATATTCTATTGGTTGTGGTTTATACCCTATTTGGGAAGTGATTGGTCATGATTGTTTGTTAATAATTTCATATTTTTCCACTATTTATATAGTTAATTTTTGTTATACACTAGTAAAGACGATATAGTCTTCCCAAGTGGCTTATTAGACCCTCACCGTTATTCAGAATCCTTTAGTATATAGGGAGGAATGCATTAGGTCATGTGTTGACTCAGATCAAGGAAATGATTATTTTGTCTTGGGTTGTGGATGTTACAAATGATCATTCATATGAAGAATAATCAGTAAAAAAGTTGAATCATAAATATTATTTTATATGGAAGAAGACTACTCACATAGTAATAGTTGTTTGGAGGAATAAAAAATTCAAGGAACCTACATAGAAACTTTAGGATATAATTAAATAGTGAAATACTTATTTTATTATATTATAATGATGGAATATTAGGGGTTATATTAATGTTAAAGGATGTAGAATGTAAAAACCTATGTTTTTTTATTTTTGTTGAACTAAACATGATTTATTTGATTGTTGGCCTTACACGCAACCCCAAACCCAAATAAACTATAATATAGTAATCCTTTAAAACCTAGCAATTAAATTTTTAGATATAAATAATAATAAAAAAATTATAATAAATATGTATAAATTTTTTACATAATGAATATTTATTTATTAATTCATAATAAATTAATACATAATTTTTAGTTTTGTAATTTTATTCTTTTAAAATATATTTTATTAAAATATGGTTTTTGATGAATGTTATATGAAAAAGATATAATCAATTTCAATGATTTTTATAAATATAATTTTTGTGAAGGAATTCAATTTTTCAAATTATCATGTCAATAAAATCATAGGGTGAATTTTTGATTTTTTTTTTAAAAATATGATCTTAAGTGAATTTTGGAAAATATTTTTTTTTTGAACAACCATTTATTTTAATTTATAAATTACCATTATTTATTAAATTTGATAATAAATATATATAAATATATGTTTATATATTGAAATTGTAAATAATTTAATTGATTACATTGGATTTATTATTATACATTATTTTATTTTATGTTAATATTTTTACAATCATTTTTTTCTAAAAAAACTATATTTTTATGCTATGTATTTTTATAAAAGTCAAATAAATAGATATAAAATAATTATATTTAAGTATTATATATTTAATAAAATATTTTATCGTTCATTTTATTATTTTAAAATTATTTTAATGTAATTAATTTATGTTTTATGCTAAAAAATTCATTACTCTAAAAAAGGTTTCATTTGTGGTTTTAAAGATTATATAAATTTAATTTTCAAAAAATATATAAATGAAATACTTTCAAATTTATTCAATATTTTTAATCAATGTAATCAATGTTTTTTAATTGGTTCAACATAATTCTTGTAAATAATGAATAATAAAAACACTAAAATTCAATTACCACGGTTAGGTTTAAAACAGGTTTATTGTGGTAAGTCTTAATGTTTTAATATATTTTATCCTTAATACATCCTAATATTTTAAAAATGGATCTCTAGATCCATATTTTCATGAAAGATACCTTATGTCATTAAAATATTTTATGAAATTCCATGTGTATTCCCCCAACACATATAAAAGGGAACCTCTTATTCTTCATTATCAACATAATTTAAGAAACGTATCTTCCCAAATACCTATATAAAAACATTCTTGGATTATATTCCATCATAAAATATCTCATTTTACTCTCTTAATACCAATATTTAAAAGCACATGGTTGAATCCAAAGGAGGTATATCGAGGAAGTAGTATAAATCTCAACCAAACACTTTCAATTTTATTTATTCTTATACTTCCTATAAAACATTGGAATACATAATAAAATGATTAATTTATAATAATTAATATATTTTTATTTTATATTTATTTTTTATCAACCCTTTTTATCCCCTTCTCCATCAAATGGGAGATTAAAGTATCGACCATGCGTACATGTGGATTAAATCCTCCATGTAGCTATATGATTTATTTTCAATAGCCATATTTCATAGTTTGTTATTATAATTGATTTAATATATATATATATATATATATATTACTTATGATATAATAATTATTCTGTTATGTTTATTAATGGTTAAAAATAATTTTGGTTCTACCCATCGATAAATGGAAGCACCGGTCATGCATACGTAAAGACTACCATGTCTATATAGTGATGTAATTCAAAATTCAACATTAATTTATATACATGGTTATATATATATATTGAATTTATATTATATTTATATAATTATAAAAAAATTATTTTATTTAATCATAATCAATGTTCAATGACCATAACTACTGAAATTATACTTACATGAAAAATGAAGTCATTAACACCCAAAATGATAATGATAATGAATGATTATTAATGAATTGGTAATATAATGTTTTAAGTTAAAAATGTATGTAATTATTTGTTTTATTATGGAAATACTAAGTGATTATAATGACTAATAATTTATTATACATGAGGTTATAGATTATATGGTGCAAGAAGTACTTTAGGTAAGTGTTTTACGTTATAATCCCATTTTTATCAGCATTGTTTATGCTCAAATTTAATGATAATAAAATTATATGATCTATACATCGGATACATTTTGTATCTTCATATCCACTAGTTATTTTTTAATATTACATTTTTTCATTTCCATTTTGAATTATTTATGTACTCAAATATCAAATGAATATTTTTATGTAAAAACAACTCTAATTCATTCTTTGGTAGGGAATAATTTTCTTCCATATAAATATTTTTTAAAAATTATTTTCAATAATATGTTTATGATTACCCAATGATTTTGTGATGTTATTTTTACCAATTAATTAATTATATTAAATTTATTATAATGAGTCTTATTTTTATGTTTTGATTGATAGCCATTTTAATTTTTACTGAAAAGGAGAACCAAAATTTTTTTAGCATATATAACATGAGTTGATTTTCCTGCCATCTTGAATTCTGTATTCATTGAAAATTATTTTACCAGTTTCCATGGTTATATGAAAAGAATATTTTCTCCAATATCGTTTAATATTTTAATATTTTATTTATCAAATTTCTAAATTAATTTTTTTCTATTATTAATTTTTCTAGTAGAACATTAAATGAATTTTCACCAATAACAACATCCATTTATATTTCTGATACATTACTTAGTATTTGATCCAATGTTACCATATTATTCTTTCACTAAATTTTTTATGATTATGATGATTAAATAATGATGAAACCTTGTTTCTTTTCTACATATTAAGCTATTATGTAATGGTAAATGTTTTCATGATCTTGTGGAATATTTATGAATAAATTATTATTATTTAATGAGTGGTTATTTTATAGATTTTCAATGAATTGGGTAATGATTAATGTTTAATTATCTCTAAGGATACACTGTAGGTCATCCCAATAAAAAAATAAGGTACATGTGAGGTTATCCCAGGACTAATATAGGGAATGTAAAAGGTTATCTGATTCCTTAAGTTGTTAATAAGGTGGTTAGTCCAGTCATAACATGTGACACATGTCTTGTTGGGTACCTTGATATAATATTTCACTATTAATGATTATCCGAAATTGTATACCACTATTCTATAATATGATATTATAGAAATGTTTTGATCTCTTGGATCATGTTCTTTTTTTCATTTATTATTCTTGTCTTATGAAATTCAAAACAACTTTCAAGAGCTCCTGATTATACTAATTGTTGGGTATAAATTTATTAAGTTATTCTTATGTTTTTATACACTTATTCTCAAGATAAATTTATATATTCTCATTCATTAATATATAGCATTTTTACCCTTACTAATAATCTAATATAATCCTTTATTATGTTTCCCTTTCTACAAGATATTAAGAATGGTTTAAAGTATGCTGTATATAAATGTTGAAATTTTAAAAGAACACAGTGGGAGATAATTTAATTATTATATGTCAAAATTATTTATGTATACAAGATTCCAAATACACTAAAACATTACTGTTATATTATAGATCATATTGATAAGAAATGAAAATTCCACTAAAAAGATGTATTATTTCAGTATGTAACGTTTCATCCACCGTAATTCTCCATCATTTTATTATTAATTAGGGAAACCGAAAATTAAATCCTCAATGTTGGAAGCTCTGGTTTTATTTCTATCTATGGAGGAAATGGGTGTAATTTTGTTGAAATTAAGCCCTTGATAAGGGTATTCTATGCATAAATATAAAGGGAATCAGAACCCCAAATTGTTCAATTCTACTGAATGGGACATGGGATTCATTTTATGGTCTTGTGATAATGACCTAGTGTTACCTTATAATGTCATGTATCGATGATCTACTCCAAGTAGTTTAATGTCTTGTGAACTGAACTAAAACAAAAAATGATCCAAAAAATGGCTGTAGTGGGACATAAAAATGAGTGGTCAATTATACATTATCTTAAAGGGAATATGAACATGTTACGAAAGTTATATTATATATAATATATCCATTTGAGGGAGGATTTCATGGATACATGGGAATATAGCTAGATGATGAATGTTATATCGCACAAGAAATAATTCATAGTGAGAATAGGGACTATAAGATATATGGTGAAATGAATATAACCTTAAATGGGAAAATATATTAGTCATAATATGATTCATATTGTTGTATTAAAACATTGGAGATGTGTTCAACATATCTTAGTTAATAGTAATCAATGTTGTAGGGTTTTAATTGCACAATTTATGGTCATGTGTCAGGACCTCACCATATAGTTTAATTTTATATTGAAATGATTTTTGTTTGATGATAGTAATGGGAAAGTATTATATGGTTCATACACATTTCTATCCCATGTGCTACCAACTAATGAATATATAAGATGATATCATTAATGTGAAGATGATTGATAGGGGCCTACACCTTTGAATTATTCTTACTTATTGTGCAGGAGAAGTCAGTATATGTGTAATGGGGCTTATACATTAGATTCTCATATACGGTGATCATGGTTTTCTGAATAGAAAAATAGAACTGAAACATAAATGAGCTCATTTTTGAGGATTATACCTAGATGGTGGTTTGCGATACTGCTCAGAAACTAGGGAAACATGATAGGAGATTACACATGAGTATATACTATCTAGATATATATATCCCTACTTTATTGATGTGTCGTGGTGATAAAATCATTTATGGGAACGTGGATTAGGATTAATCATATAATATAAGCCTATAACACTATAACTCGTTGATTAGAATCATGATACATGATAAGACTCTTCATTCATGTGAAAACACCCTAGTTTTCTCATGGTATGCACCCTAATTTTCAATGGAATATGTGATTTTGATTACTATAAGAGTTATACCGATATGGGAGGACAATTTTAGAGCCTCCTTTAATCAATTTAATACATTATTGAAAGAGGGAACTCTAGAGTTCCTAATAAACTGATAATGTATGTGGGTTATTTTGGTATAATATTCCAATCAAGTATTTTCAGGGTTTTGACATTAGTGAAAGATAACCATAAATACATTTAAAAAGGTCTAATACAGGTACATTATCAATGAAAAAATTTTGATGAGAGAGTTTCCTTTCCACCAATTTTAATATATATAATTTACGAGGTTACCATAGGCTGATCCTATACAACATGCATAGTCCTCAACATGAGGTGGGTATTAGATTTCACATGGAACCGAAATATCTTGGAATGTGGTATGTGTGATTTTTGAATATGTGGTGTGTTCTCAAGGGAGGATGGATCTCATAGTCTACATGTGAAGGTCATTATGAAATTGGATAGATCATAAAGTTTCATATCCTCATTGTCATATAGTGATGGAGTACAACCACATAGGGGCCTTAAAATAGAGGTGAGTCTACATGGTGGAATTTTGTATGAGAAGTGTTCAAGGAAGGCTCACATAGAAATATCACAGGGTAGGATGATCCTCCTATTAAGATTGAAAATGAACCATCATGAATATAGTTTATGAAGACAACTCCATGGGGGTTTTATATATTGGATCTTGAATTTCTCAATAGTTTATTAAAACCACCTTGTCCGTATACTTTGTATTCTCTCTATTCATTCCATGTTTGTATTTATACTTCATCCTTATATAGTAACATGGGTTTTTAGAGGAAAACCATGGGAAACTACATTCTGAAGTGTAAGAAACATAGGAAATTGTGCACATGTGTGGGGATCCATTTTAAAACAACAAATGATGGGATGACATGTTCTTAGTTGGTATCCATGGAGGCTCATGTTGATGAACATTGTACCATAAGTAATTTTTTTAAAACGTCACAGTTTCATATGATTTTATTAGGGTCTTCTATAAGTAATTGATTTGATTAATTGGACAGTTTATACATGATTAGTGGGCATCCCTAGAGTGTCTTGTCCTTTTATTATGTACAAAGGCATCACCATATATTATTCTTATTGATATAGACTCTTATTTCTGAGATACATGAATGATATGGTTTCACTAAAATTTTATGGTATACACATTCTTTATTTGGTCCATCTTTTAACAGTATCTTATTATGTATACCAAGTGCATGCCTATGTGGACACTAGGTGGTTGAAAACTGGACTGTTCTTCTACTGTTGCAAATGTTGAAATATCTTACTTTATTTATAGCCATTTTTTTTAATTTATTTAGAATATTCTAGAATCAAAAAATTCAATGAGGAATCATCATTGTTAATTATATACACCCTCTTATATTCATAAAATTATTCTACTTAACCACACAAACATGAACCACATGTATTCAATGACAACTAGTAATCTCCTAAAGTGAAATAGGAGTATGGTCCTTTTTCAATAAATAGGGGGAGATATAATCCTAGTTATTTTCTAGACACCATTGTTACATCTCATTTAATGCTTCTTTGATAATGTTTCCATATAAAACCCATGGTAATACTCACTGGTTTTAATATCTTTTATCCATTATAAATAACAACTATAACTCTTCCTCCACTTATAGATGATATTCACTCACGAGGAATCCCTATATGGTTGTATGTAAAAACAATAGTGTATCTCAATGCTCAAAACTAATTGGACAAAGGTAAATGTCTAGCGCTAAAGGTATATAAAAAACTAATGGGAATAATAACCCTTATAATACCAAGAATATATGATGAAACGCAAGTCAAATCCTTATAATATAAATTTTTATATTAAAATACATATGTGAGTGTGTTTATGTTTCTGGTTGAATATAAAACTATATAGTACACTATCCTTCATAAAACCTCTTATGAAAATGTGGAAGAAAAATATTAACACCTTAATGGTAAAATAGAAGAATCATTATTCAATTATTCTGTGTTAACTATCACTAATATTATCTATGTCCAACTAACCCATTATTTTATACATCCATAAACTCAAAAAATAAAACTAATGTATGAAATGATGGTATCGTATAATAACTTCCCAACTATTTTAGTCACTCTCATGCCCCTATGACATATTTCATGTACAAAAACCCCTCCCATATAAATTCATTACAACATATTGACATACCACATACCATGACCACATCGTAATTGAATATAACATCCTTATCGTAGAATGGTATCGTGAACTTTAAGGGTATCAACCTCATTCTCTCCTCATACCATCCACGACCCCCACCATGCATCCACACCATAATAACATAATAAGGATATCCAATAGATATAATAACTGAAACATAAATCCATTATAATCAATATATATATATACCTAATATGATCTATCATAACTCGTACTATATTTCATAGGGGAGTGGAGAATATGTAACCATAAGGTATATATCTCCTCTACAACCCGGAAGTTAGGGAAGAGAGTCAAACCCCAAAAAAATATGGTTGATGGTAAGGATGCCTGACATTGGTATTTGTGTGTATGATATAAAAATAAACTATATTTAATATCATAAATCACATAACCCAAATTTGAGACTAAAACTTAAAAAAATACCACATTAATGAAAAATTATCATCACACCAACATCATCACTCATTGACAACTACTAAATTATCTAAAACATAATAAACACTATATATAAACATAAAAATACCATAAAATGTTAACAAGTATACATTTCATTCATCATTTTAAATTCTAAAAATATTAATACAATCCTCATTTAATTTATTCATCCTTATTTAATTTCATACCATTAAATAAAAAAACACTTCCGGAAATTCATTAGTCAATATTCAAATTTATTGAAAACCACACCATTTATTAGAAGAAATTATAAAATGAATTATTATTCTCTATTTATAATGTCAATATTTACAAATTACATCACAACCCTGATTATTGATTTCATTTATTTTGGCCCCATTGATTCCCATCGTGAAATTATAATAAAAGAAACTATAACTAAACCCATAACTGTAACAACATCAACATAGACCATGCCTACATCCATCATTACCACACCTCAACTATGTTATAGCTGCCTCAAAACCATCCTATTTATTAATTAAACACCCATGTATCATTTTAATCAATAACATGAACATCCATCATCCACTAATATAGTCTCACACAAACATCATTTTCCAAAATAACCATAGAAATAAACAAATACACCTATAATCACAAAATTAACGACCTCTGTAAATAGTATAAAAATATTAATACATAAATAAAAATCATTGAAATAACCTCATTTGGATAATTCATCCCAATTAATATAAATTCTCAATCATAAGCAACAAAATGACCATTCCATAATTTCATGATGTCGTTTTTTTACCAACTAAAGGTAGTTATCTAGGTGTGGATGGTGAATTAACACATTAAAAATAATAAAAATGGTAAAAATAGTGTAAATATAAATCATGAATCATAAATATTTGAAAAAAATACAATTTAATGTAAATCTGGTTAAATTCACTTATTCCCCCTTCAATTTGGGTAGTCAGATTAATTATCTTAAATAGTTTAATCTATAGAATCCACCTAATTAAATAAAATTAATGATAATTATATAATTTCCCATTAATATAGAATGTAAACTCACAAAATCTCTAAATAAAATTATGATTAAAAAATATCAATGAAAGATCGAGGAGATAAAGATGGTCATAATTACAAGAACATTAAATAAAATCTTAAAAATCTACAACACTATATCCTCCATCATTCACTCAAGGCAATACTACCAAAACTGATTCCACGTACTTACTAAGATGTATGAAAAAAGGAATAAATATTATGAAGAATAATATCATAAATTGTCATGGATCAGAAGGAATTTATCTCATGAATTCAATGATCCAAACTAATCAAAGGATGAATAATGATCTTCAGAGACACAAAACATGGCTCTTAGGGTTTGGAAGAAGATGGAGAAATAGGTATCAATTCAATATTGTAGTTAAATTTATAATATAACTTGAAAAAATGCCACAATCATGTATTGGATTTAATCACACCATGGTGATGGTCTAGTCCACAAATCATGATGTGTTATCTCTTTAATATCAAGGGTAAAATTCCTTTAAAAATTGTATTATAAATTGGTTTCATGGTGTACCCAAAGTGGTCATGTTCTAATTTTTGAACTACCAAGTTTCATAGGGACATTAGTCGAATGATCTCCAAAACCATGATGCAACACAAATAAATAAAGGCCATATAATAGGTTACACGGAGAAATATACATAAGAGATACAATACCCAAAAACTAGTCACCCAAGATTGCACATTATAGAGGGTAGAGTCACTATTTAATAAACATATTTTTCGATTGTCTCTAGGGACATTATTTAATATTAAACCCATGAACCTTCATCATAGTATTAATCCATGGGCACTCACACCACATGAAAAATCCATCACACCACAACCAACATTATATAATATTAACTCTGATAGGTCCTTAATTATTATCCAATTTGTACAAAATTATGTCCAGAAATATTTAGTGCCATCACAACATGATATACCAAAAATTAATGAACATTATATTTTGAGGATGAGAATCAAAAAATCCGAGGTCTTATACCCTGTACCATAACACACATCATTATGACATAATGAAATGGATCATAACACACCACTCATGAGTAACAAAAATACTTTCTTTTAAATATTGTGTCATGTTTCAAAACATAAAACCTTTCATCAATTAATCCCTTAAACTGAAATATCAGCAAAAAATCTATATTCATTCCTCTAGTCCTATCGTACAACCTCCCAAAGGTAATAGTTTGATTATGTTCATTTCATTATAATATGTATCTACATTTATTGAATATTATATATAATTTCAATCATTATAGGATTTTGTTTTGGATTATTTTAATTGTTATCATATTTTGTGGAGATATATATTAGTGATAGATCTTATTTCATGATGATTGGGCTAAATAAGAGGCATTGTAAGAGAATTTTAATTATCATTATTAGGTTTTGTTTCATTAATTCACATTAAATGTTGTGTGATGACTAGAGTTCATTTCTATTCCATGGGGGAGATTTAGTATTTTTAAATTTGCAATTTGGATCAAGAATCCCTATTGTTATACTTATAACCATTATCCTAATAAATTATAATTATCCTATTATTTTGGGTAGGTGTTTCTTCCCGAGATTTGGATTCATGTAACCCCATATATATTTCCAAAATATATGATTGGGATAGTGAAGGTAGAAGGTATATATAAGATTATGGTGTTGATCGACTTTAATTAAAAATTATGTAATCGAAACTCTCAGTGCTTACATCAATGGATTGAATATACCTATATTGTAGATATTATAAGATTCAACTAGTTAGGATTCAGTAAAAGATATTTTTCTCTTCATTTTTTATAATTGGTAGTTCATAAACCTCTAATAACATATATTTCATGGTGTTGATTTCTAAAAAATTACTCAGTCACCAATAGTTTTAATTTTTGACCGTATTTAGCATTCATTATCGAGCTGACAATATGCTTCGAGTGTAGGTTTTCTATAAGTTACCATTAAGAACATATAGATATAATTAATTGGTTTATCATATCTTTTGGTACTATGGAGGAGGTGAGTCAACCAATGTATAGATTTATGGTTTCATACACGTCCAGTGGCATAAAGTTGAGTGTAACACCCCAACTCCCGAAGCCTAGAGATGGTGCATTATTTTATTACATTAGCATTATTACAAGGAATTAAATCCCAAAGGACCGACCAGTTTACCTATCCGGGAAATCCATATTACATACAAGATACCCATAATAAATTTTGAAATAATAAATAAATACATGATACTTAAAAATTAAATAAACTAAATCCTTGAAATCTTATTCAAATATTTATATTTCATGACCTGTGGAAGTTAATCATAAAAAGGGTGAGTTCAATTGATCAATATGGGTATGTTAATCAAAAGAAATAATGAATCAATAGGAATAAATTAACATGGAATGTATAATAAATGATAACATGTGCCATTAAAAAAACTAGATAATTAAAAATCAATATGGAAAAGTAAGAATCTGAAACACATGACACTTAATCAATGAACTGAGAATAGAATATATCCATATATATGTCGATGAAAAATCTCATGGATAATTAATAACTAAAATAACTATGATGAAAATTATTAATTATTGGACTTAATTTCTAAGGAACATGAAAACCTATACTGTGAATACATATCACGATATGGTTAAAACTATGTATAGAAACTCATGTAGTGTCTCACACTGAATTATCTCATGATAACCTATCGATACATCAAGTGTCTATATTGGTTTTGGGGAACACCTTTCATTACTAGCCCCAATAATTCCACATATCAATTAATCAAAAATAATAATATTCCATATCAAATATTCATATTGAATAATAAATACATATGTATCAATAATACCTCGGTTAACAAAATAACTGTCAAAATGAACAATTTATATAAAAATGATATACAGTTTAGGAAATATGAAATAAATTGTATAAGAACATGAATATTAATTTTAATTTAAAATGGAAAATTATTAAAATAAAATTAGTTTTTCAAAATAAAGATAACAATATAAATAGGAAGTTATAATGCAATGATAATTATTAAGAAAATTCTTTATGAGAACAAACATTAATCCTTCCAAAGTGTCCCATTGAACATTGAAACATTTAAATCCTAATAACCATATTTGAATAATGTTAAATTAATATTATAATATAATTAGATAAATTATATTCACGATATAAAATATTAGAGGTATGTATATTCAACAACAAAAATTGTATAGGTTCATAATAACAAATAAGTCTCAATGGAATGTAAATTGACACAAAATTCACTTACCTTGACCTTACACTTATTGTGTTATATTTATCTTCCAGTATAGTAGTTTAACATATGTTACTAACTTATACCGTAATAATATTCATATTTATAATATCATATATTAATTCCTTATAATATTTTATTACCCTTTTGTTAACACTCATTCATTATTTTTACGATTTCTGGTGTCAATTACCTAGTTTTATCATGTATGTTTTGACTATTAATTTTCTATTTTTATTACATAGATCATGATTTAATCATTTACAAAAATAAATAAATCATTTAATTATCATATATATTCAGTTCATATATATTTAGGGTATTCTATAAAAATTGAATATAAGAAATGAAATGCACCATTCAGGAAGACGGTAGGTCGTACGTACGCATGAACGCTACTTTCATTTCATTAATTTATTTAAAAGAATGAAAATTAATTGATAAATATGTATATTATAATTATACTATAATATCTATGTTATATATTTTACATTGGTTTATTACAACCATCCATTATATGTTCGATGTATAGTGTGAACGAATCACATCACTTTGAGGGGGGTTGTCTACACTTCCTCAAACGATGTTACCGTATTTCCACAAAATGGAGTGCAGAAGGTAATATTTTTTAAAAGATTTAAATATTTATAAATAAATTATAAATAAAATATATAACATATATAAAAAATTACATCATAATTTCTTCCATGATTGTTGGTAAAGGAAAAAATGAGCAACCGTCATTTTTTGAGGCAACAGTTCATCGTTCATAAAAACAGTATGTTTGTTACCCATTACATAGGAATGTGTTTATGTTTTGGTCAATACCATAGTATAAGACATCCTATTATGTTTTTTATAAAATATTTTATAAAATAATATAATAATAATATTTTATGGGTTGGAGAATGGAAATCAAAATAAAAATCTCGAAGATGTTTTTAACCTCTTAATCTGGTAACAACTTTTGGTTTCTATAAAAAGAAATCTATAGAATTCTTAATACCCAAGGGAGATTTCAATGATGAGTGGAGGAATTTTTTAGATCTATTTTTTATGATATTATGCAATCAAATGTGGATTTATAGGTGTTATGAAGTGGGAGTAGGGGATGTCTTTTTATACTGCCGGAGGAGTGGCACTCTCGTAATATTTTGGAAAAAGAATTCCCTGAAAATCATTCATGTTTCAAGTTGATAAAATAATGGTCCAATTTATCTAAAATATAACATATGGAAAAAATATATTCTTAAAATAGCTATTGGAAAAGTGTATAGGAATTTTTGATACTTAGGGATATGGTTTTTTCCCTTAATAAGATTAATTTATCCTTAATTATTATAATTAATTTTAATCACTTTCACTAATATTTTATGTACACAAATTTGGTATTTTTATACATTATAGATTATTATAATTTCAAATATTAAATCAATTTTTCCAAATTCCAGTCATATAAGTGGCATGAATTTTTTTAAATTTAATCCCACTGGTGGGACGACAATGCGAGATTTTAACGATAAAATGCCTGAAAGATTGCTATGTTATTATAATAAATTTCAAAGTGAAATTAAATATAATGAAATAAAATTTATAAATTTATCTAATTAATCTTTTAAACAATTAAAAATATAATTTCCTATTATATAAAAATTAGATGAAAAAGCAGTTTTAAAGAAAAATTCAATATTTTTAACTATTCATTAAAAATTGATATGTTTTCAAAAATTCCCAAAAAATCACCCAAACATAATATTAATGTTTCTTCTAAAAAGATGAATTTTTTTTCAAATATTAAACCAATTAATGTTTAAAAATTAATATTTAAAATGGGTTTTCCAACAGAAGGAAGAAAACCAACCTTTCTAAAAATATTGTATTTTATATGTAATATTGGGTTTATTATTATCTTATACCTATATAAAATATATTAGACTAGTTTAAAAATACTTGGTTGTATATATAATATATAAATTTACAATATAAACTCTTGAAATGTGTTATACATTAATTTCCTATTAAAAATGTGACTATATAAACTTTGGATAAATCGAGTGGTGTGTGTTTTGAAAAGATGTCAACAAAATCTTAAAAAAAATATGATAAAGTATTGGGTTCATACATTATTCCCACAAAAAAATTCTTCATAGAAATTTCAGGGTTATTACATTAATAACATGTCATTATTTATCTTTCATTGAATCCTCTGGTTCCCAGGTTGCTTCTTCCATTTTGTGATTTCTCCAACAAACATTTACCACATGAGTTGTCTGATTCCTCAATTATAGCTCTATGGTATCAAAAATCTAGATGAGTTCTTTTCAATATTAAAGGATAGGTTCCAACTGAATTTCATCTGAAGTTAACTCATGTATTGGTTCAGGCATGTACTTCCTTAGGAGAGATATATGGAATACATCATGAACCCTTGATATATTTGGTGTTAATGCTAAATGATAAGCAACGACTCCTACACTTTCAATAATTTTTAAGTGATAGATATACCTAGGACACATTTTCCCCATATTACTGAATATGATAACACCCTTATATCGAGATACTCTAAATAAACATGATATCCCACATGGAACTCTATATCATTCCTCTGATTATCATCATAACCCTTTTTCATACTTTGAACTGATTTAATATGAGCTTGAATAGCCATTACCTTTATAGTCATCTCTTCAACAATTTTTTGCCTATGAGTTTCCTTTATCCAACTTCATCCCAAAAAAGTTATAGTATGAAATTTCTTCCCATATAATTCATTATATGGAACTATTTGAATAATTTAATGGAAAATATTACTATAGTAAAACATTACCAAAGGTAACTAATGATCCCAAATACCTTGAAAGTAGATTGATTATGATCTCAACATGTATTCCATTATTGGAATTGTTCTTTCGAACATTCCATCAGTTTGATGATGACTGGTAGTGCTAAAATGAGTCTCAATATCAAGTTCCTTTTAAATAATTTTCGATGATTTTGATGTAAAATAGGGATATAGATCAGAAACATTTGATAAAGGTGTGCCATTAAGTCATACAACATTGTTAATGTAAATCCTTGTGAGGAACTCGAGAGGAAGGTCTTTACTTATAG
Source organism: Viscum album (assembly GCA_963277665.1). Lineage (NCBI taxonomy): Eukaryota > Viridiplantae > Streptophyta > Magnoliopsida > Santalales > Viscaceae > Viscum > Viscum album. Next base: position 1,806,174,555 of record OY728126.1, on the reverse strand, counting down.
AAAATAAAAGAGAATAATTGGTTAGGTGGTCAACAATAACCCATAGTGTTTCATTCTTTCTAGGAGTCTTTGGTATACATATGAAAAATTACATAGTAATTTCATCCCATTTCAACACAAGAATAAGAAGACATTGTACAAATCCTTTAGGATGATGCCTCATAGATTATTCCTAATTAAAAGCCAATAATCTGGATACATAATCAATGATTTCTCACTTAATGTTATCCAAAAAAAATATCATTCAAGTCCATATACATCTATGTGATCACAGGGTGTATAGAGTAATTTTAGATATGGGAATCATCCAAAAATTCAGTTTTTAGCTCATGTATAGGTGGAACAAAAAGCCTCTTCCAATTTTTAGAACACCATATTCATGATCAAAGTCTGATGATTTTACATCATTCACTCCTTTAATTTTTTTTCCTGAAATCCATATTCATCATATTGATAATTATTTATTCTCTCCAATAAATTTTTTCATTTAACAATTTGATAAATGATTGATGTCACTATTTCCTTAAAAAATATCAAATCCTTGTTTACTATATCTATGAACATGGGATCCTTATCAATCCGCATTTTTGTTATAAATCTATTATCCTTACTAGAGAAAGCATATACTACGATATTTATTTTACCTTTGTAATTTGGAAATTCCACCCCTCCTGTAGTGATCTCAAATATTTTGTAATGGTAATTAAATAGGAAGAAATAATGAATCAATGGTACTAAATTAACCTAAAAAGGTAAATAAATGAAAACACATTCCATTAAAAATAAATATAAGGAAAACTCAAATGGAATGGTTATAATTTGAAACACATGCCACATAATCAATAAATAGGAAATAGAATACATCCATATATATGTTGATGCAAAATATCATTGATAAATAATAAGTAAAATATATATGAAGGAAATGACTAATTACAAGATTTCATGTATAAGGAATGTGAAAACCTATACATTCATGACCCTTCAAAATACAGTTGAAACTGTGGATACAAACCCTTTAATTTTTTCAAATTAACCATCTCATGAGAACCTATTGATGCATCAATGGGCTATATAAATTTAGAGACCCACCTATCATTACTAGTCCAAATAATTAATCATATAAAATAATAAAAATAAAAAATATTCCATTTAAAATATCTATATTGAATAAATAATATGAATTTATTGATAATTCTCTAGTTAATCAAATAACTTTCAAAGTGAACAGTGTATGTAAGAATGATATACGTTTTAGGAAATATTAATATCTATTATATAAAAATATGGATATTAAAGTAAATTTTCAATGAAAAATGAATGAAAAAATGTGAATGTTTTGATGGAAAGAAAAAAATTTCTAATGGAAGTGAGATCTCAAAGATAATCATTAAGAACATTCCATAATAGAAGAATATTTAAATATTCCAAAGTGTCCCATAACACATTGAATCATTTAAATCCTAATCCTCATAAGGGAATAATGTCAAATAAAACATATAATATAATAATAGAAACTATATTCATGATATAACATAATAAATGGAAGTATATACACAAAAGGGAAGTGAAGTGGTGAATAATAACAAATAAGACTCAATGGAATGCAATTTCAGATGAAATTTCCTTAACTTAACCATCCTTTTGTTTTTTGGTATTCAGAATCAATTATATTGGCTTAAAATATGTTAATTACTTATACCCGAACCATAATAATGTTTTTAATAGCATATATTCATTCCTTAAAATATTTTATTAACCCACTGTTAACACTCTTTCATTATTCTAACTATTTATGGTGTTAATTGCCTAATTTTGTCAAGTATGTTTTGACTTTTAATTTTTTGTTACTATTACTTAGATAATAATTTAATGATATATAAAATTTAAACCATGATTTACTTATCCTATATATTCTATAAATATTTATTTAGTGTAGACTATACAATATTGAGATAATAAATGCAATGCACCGTTCATCGAGACAGTAGGTCGTACATACACATGAATGTTACTTTCATTTATTTTTTGTATTTAAAGGAATGAAAAGTAAATGATACATATGAGTATTATAATTCAAGTATCATATATATTTTATATATTTTACATCGTTTTATTAAAATCATCCTTTATATGATCCATGTATAGTGCAAAAAAATCACATCGCATTGAGGGTGTGGTAGTCCACACTTCCTCAAACTATGTTATCATATTCCCACAAAATGGATTGCATAAGGTTATGTGTTATAAAGGAATAAAACATATATAAATAAATTATATATATCATATATAAACATATTTTCCATCATAATGGCCACCATGAAAGGTGGTAATGGAAAAAATGAATTATCATCATTTCTTGAGGCAGCAGTTCTTCGTTCACAAAAATAGTATGTTCGTTACCCATTAGATAAAAGTGTGTTTATGTTTCAGTTGAAAACATGTCATAAAAAACCTAGTATTTTTAGGATACAATTTTCTATATAAAAAATATACTAATAATATTTTAGTGTTTGTATAATGGAAATAAAACTAAAAATCTTGATGATGTTTGTTACCTCTCAATCGAATAACTGCTTTCTGTTTGTACCAAAAGAAATACTAGGATTTCTTCATACCCAGTTAGAGGATTATAATATGAGGGTAGGTATTATTTATGTTCTATTTTGGAAGATTTTATTTGAGAAAAATTGGCTTGAGAGTTTTGAGTAAGTGGTAGGATAGGATGACTTTTTTATAGTGGTTGAGGAGTGGCACTCTGGTAATATTTTGAAAATAGAATTCCATGCACATTTTTCATGTTTCATGTGGATACAATAATAGCCCAATATCAATAAAATAGAGTATATGGTATAAATATTTCCATAAAATATTTCTTGTACTTGTGTATAGGTCATTTTGGGCCTTAAGGTTAAGGTTCAGTCCCATAATAAACACAATTTAATATTAATCGTTCTAATTAATTTTTAGCACTTTAAGAAATCATTTTAGTCAAAAAAAAATTTGTATCATTGGACATTATAAATTTTTCTAATTAAAAATATGGAATCCATTATTACAAATTCTAATCATAGATGTGCCAAAAATTGATTTACATCTAATACTGTAGCCGGGACCAAAATGTGGGTTTTTTAAAAAAAAATATGAATGTTTGCTAGGTTTTTATAATCAATTTCAAATTAAAATTAAATATAATTACATAAATTGTATTACTTTTTTAAAATATTATCGAATTAATCTTAAAACCAATTAAAAATATAGTTTAACATTTTAAATAAATTAGATGAAAAATAGTTTTGAATGAAAAATCAGTATTTTTAGCTATTCATTAAAAATTCTATGTTTCCAAAAAAAAGTATCCAAAATTTACCCTAACCCATTTCTAATGTTTTTTTAAAATATGAATTTTATTTTGAAATATTAAATCAACTAAAGTGTAAAAATTCATATTTAATATGGTTTTTCCATTAAGAGGAGACAAAAAAATATTTATAAAAATATTGTATTTTAAATGTAATATTGTAATTTTTGTATCTTATGCTTATATATAATATATTATAGGAGAGTAAAATACTTGGTTGGACTTATAATATATAAATATACTATATGAAATATCTAAATTTGTTATTATTTAATTTACTATGAAAAACGTGACTAAATAATGTTTTGTTTAAATTGTGTGTTGTTTGTTTTTTCATGATATCAATAAAATCTACACAAAAATATGGTAAAGTATTAGGGTGATACATTGGGTGATGGTATGCTAGAGGTCATCATAATGTTCATTTAGGTAGAGTGTTAAGTTATGATAAGATCCATATCAAGATGTTATTAGCATTGGGAAGACTAGAATCCATTTGAGATTCCATTTTACTACCCACTACCATGCTATATAACTTATTTTATTATGGTTATTTTCAATTTTTTATTGAACCCACCTTGGTCCAAGATCTATGAATCTAGGTGAGGAGATATTTTGGGCCCTGTTTTTTTTCTATAAAAATTATATATCAATCTATAATATTTGATATCTATTTAAATTTTTAGTTGTTGATGGGAAAATATAAATTATTGGATAATTTATTATTTATTATAATATAATAAAATATCATTCATCTCATGTATTGGTTATATTTAGTAGAGAGAATTGTGGAATGCATCTGGTGGAGAGTTATTTTCCCGGATACATAAGAAACTCATTTGGTTACTAATGGTATGATGTAGCATCATATAGAACATAATTATTTAGATAATATTCCATATCTTATGGATGATGGATTTTTTTTTATCATTGGTGGTTTAGGGGAGTGATTTTTAATGTTTGGGATGAGTTCACTCAAGACATTGAAAAAATAATTTTCAACATACCCACCCAATATAATAGAAATTATGTGATAGTATTTAATCATGGAGTCTACCCATTCTCAATGTATCCTTATATGAAAAATACTTATGTGTTTCAAGTGATACATATTCAAATTGGTGATTTTTTACAGAGGATTTGTATCCGCGAAACTTCATACACATTGGATGATATTATATTTTTTTGAAGAAGTAAAATGGTAGTTCTTTTAATTTGTATCAATTATCATCTTTTGATTTATGTGATAGTAAAGAACTATTATACTCTCAAGAGTATTGGTGACTTGTTTAGTTAGTTAAAGAGATTTATATAGTTCTAGAAGACCTATCTCTGTTCCCAATAACATAATATAATGTCGTAGGAGGCAGATATCATGTGTACTACATTAATTTATCACTATCGGGAATTTTTAAATTTTAACAACAACTTATGGACTAAAAAATAACCTAGTAGAATTTACAAGATTAATGATCTCATATTTTCATAAATTCTTATATCAATTTTTCATTGTGTTCATCGATGACGTCTATATACATTCGATGTCCGGAAAGGATTATTATATGAATATAAAGAGTGTTTGTGAAATATTTTAGTGACATAGGTTTAATGATATGTTTTATAAGTGATTTTTTTGTTACTGGAGTTGATTTTTTATTGTTTTATTACAATATAGTGTCGTAGTGGATTCGTAAATAACTGAAGCTGATTTTTCTTAGGTAACCCCCAATAATTTTGTAATGGTTTATAGCTTCCTTATACTTATAATATATTAGTATAATTTTATGTCTGATTTCTATCAAATAAAAGTTCTAATTTTATATTTTTAATATAAGTATATATCTTGTATTTTATCATATCAGTTACTAGATGTGTTTATTAATTAGAAGGGGAAGCTATTCAGATCCTCAGATATTTTATTTCTAAAAATAGGGAATTACAGTAAATGTTCTCAATGACTCTTCTAGTATATTTTTGGAGAGTGATCCAATAAATTAAGGATGGTTATCTACTACGTGTCTCAATATTTATAAATGCATGAGTATGACTACAATACCCATGGTCTCATGATCATAGTAGCACATTTTTGTGGTTTTATTTTGGAACCATGATATTACCATAGATTATTTGGTTGTATCTATAGATCACAAATACATTAGATATATTTCATCCCAATGTGAATTGAACCTATTTAAATGAAATTGGATGGATTTATTGGATTATAATTTCTTCAATACATCCTACACATCATGTAAAGTGAATTTTGTAGTTTAGAAATATAGGGGGAAGTCACGGGGATATTGTTTTAAGAGTTTGGAGATACATGGTGGGTAATGAAGATGATTTACTCTTAAAATTATCATATGTATGATATACATGGAATATATTTAATTTATTAGATTAAATTTTAGTAATAATAGTCTAGTATGTAGAAGTGTCTCATTTTTTAGATCACATGGTTTAGGTTTTATATTTTCACATGCTTTGTGAAGATTCTTCAAATGGTTGATTATAAGATCATCAGCATTAGGTGTTGTATGGTGGGAATATATTTATTCCATCGTAACTAATATAAATAGTTTCCAATATGTTCAAAAAATATCCTTTTGCATTTAATATTGTTATATATATGATGTATCATGAAATGATGGGTAATTTTTGGGTATTAGGGATTTAGTGGTCAGTAGAAATGTTTTTTTCTTGGTGTTTAGTCTAAAAAGTGTGAAGGTCATGAATCTTGTTCTATATAGTTTATTTATTATAATGGATGTTTCTAAATAGATTTATGAGTAAATTTAGTGATATTTTGTTTTAATTTTCCTCAATTTTAATGAGTATGTGATCTTCTCAATATAGTACTTTATTAGAAGATAAAATTATCTAATTATATAGTGATCAAAAATGGTGATTACAATAAATTAATTATCATGGATTTATAAAGATATCCAAATTTATATTTATGGGGTGTGAAGGGAGATCATATTTGATAATTAATCTATGTTTTCATCTATAACGTCCCAGTTTTGGATGCCTCCCCATACTCGGATGGTAACATGGCCTCAAGCGTATTTCCCCTAATTCCAGAGGCTGCTGACAAGCAGCAAGGGCCAAGGGTGTGATAGTGGGAAAAATGTGCCTTCATTGGCAGAGTAACAAATCAGATGTAAAATATATATACAATAGCGGAAGTAGTAATAATATCAAACAACAAGAAATAGCAGAAGACTGAAGAAATTTTTAGCTGGAGCATAAATATAAAAATTATGAACGGTACATTTGTCTAGGAAAATAGTCAAACAAAAAAAATGCTAGAATATAGTACTACAAAAAATTACACAAGAAAATAGATAAACTCCTCAGCATCGCAAGCCTCATCTTGGTCCCATGCTCTCTAGCTCCTCAGCAAATCATGTACCTGAAGTAGAAGGGTGTTTTCCCTTATCTATACCAGTAACAATATAATCCGTTAAGGCCCAAAATCATGACCGAAACAGGTTATGAGATTAATCCCAATATGGAACCACCAAAAGATCTGTTCCTAACTTTCAGTGAATATATATGGCTGAAAATATTTAAAAAGAAGCAGTAAACAAATAAGTACTCATCAGTAGACATTTCCACCGTTTCAAAGCATTCAATTCCACATATCATGAAAGAAACTAATAAAAAAAAGGTAATCCTCTGGGATGTACTCATGGTCTATCCTCTCTGGTCCTACCTAGAAACACAAGAAACACTCTGGGAAGTACACACAGTCTAACCCCTCTGTTTCAGCTTTAGAATAGAATATCTAGGGAAGAACTTGCCGTTAATTCCCCATAGAGTCTCGTATCAGTAACTAAAGGGGCTCAAGGGAAGCACTTACATCACATTCTCCTTGTGGACCTTGACGAGGAACTACAGACACTCTGAGGAAGCACTTATGTCAATCCCCCCTACGGTCTCGTATTTTAATAGTAAAAACAGATACTTTGGAGAAGCCCTTACGTCCATTCATCCTATGGTCTACTACACCAAGTTCTCACAGCCCTGTGTATGTCAATAAAGCATGGAAATGCATATCGGCCAAAGTAAAACTTAAGAACTACTTGGCTAACAATATACAATATAACAACATGGCAGATAATCATTACTCCATCCTACAATACTGGGCATTGAAAGTAAACAGTAGCCTAATAGGAAAACTAGACCAAATGGTCAAAACAAGAAAACATGCATGGAAAAACACTTAAAAATAATAAAAACTGACCCGATTCTTATTCAATTGACCTCCATTCAAGCATTAATTCATTGAAAACAATCAACATGGATAAAGTAGTAAACATGCAATACCTCGTTCAAGGGTATTGGTCACTTTGGCACATATAACTGAAATTCGTTCAACAGAAAGGCACAAACCTCTTACCTTGATGATAGGAGTTCTCTATACATGACCCTCGAGGCTTGAATCACCTTAGAATTCTGAAGATCTATAAAAATGTCTAAAAATTTCAACATAGGATAACATGAGAAGAAATTGGAATCCTGAAATGAGGCTCAAGAAGAAGGAATATCTTTTTGAAGGACCCCGGGACACCCTGAGAGGGGAGGGGTGAATCAGGGTGACCACTTTTTCTTTTAATTTGTTGGATCTTGTTCCCACGTTGGTAGGAACTTGTTGAACATGTATGATGATTACGATCAAAAAGGAAACATTCACACGCACAGAGAAGACACAGTCATTTTTACTTGGTTCACCACTAAGGGCTACGTCCAAGGAGCATACGCCGACAGGTTGCCGGTCGTATCTAAATCCACTATGCTTCACTAGCTGCGGATACAAATGTTCGGGTACAGACACCCTATCCCAGGCTCACTGCCTTTACAATAGTTCAGGGATAACTCACTGCGTCCCTCGGGTCACTCCCGTTGACTCCCCCTGGCTCACTGCCGTTGGTGAAGTCCCACTCAGTTTATAGACGTGTAGGTCTCTTCTTCATTTGCATAAGAGTGCATCCTTTGTTGAATGTAGATGCTCTATTGAAGTCCGATTCTCACCAGAAGAAGAATATCACATTTCCTCGAATGAACCGAGTAGTTTCTCGGCTTTCATGCAGCTCCAGCAAGGCAGGCGTGCTTCAATAGTGTCTAGGTCTCCTTTTCAAGCCCGGCGCGCAAGTCTCCCGGCGGCGCGCAAGTCTCCCGGCGGCGCGCAAGTCTCAGGCGCGCAAGACTAAACTGGCGCGCAAGTGTCACTGAAGCACCTGCGCGACACTGCCTTCTTGAACTAAATACTTGCGCGATCCACTTCCTTTCTCTTCCAAACTGCCTTGGGAGAACAGCCAAACACCGGCGCGCAAACTCTACTTGCGCGACAAAACAACCACCTGCGCGACTCTACCACCTGCGCGACGAGAGCTCGAACAATCTCTCGGCCTTGAACTCCGTTGGAAATGAGGAGGGGTGGTCCAGTATTTATAGGCAAACTGGACCCCCTGCGCGGCGGCGCGCAAGTCCCTCGACGGCGCGCAAGTCCTGTCTCCAGATCCTCTGTCGCGCAAGTTACTTGCGCGACCCAACCAACACTTGCACGACCTTCTTTCCTTAGCCAAATTTTGATGTTCTGATCCTCAAAAACATATGGCGTGCAAGTCTTTCATCCTCCAAGAGCTCGGCGCGCAAGTATCTTGGCCAAAAACACTTTACTTTATTTACGGATTTTCAGGCCCAAAAATTTGGCAAACACTGGGAAACAGCGCCACCTTCACTACTGTTTTCTTCCTGAACGGTATGATCGCTGTTTTGGTTCACACCCTGAACATCCACTGAGGATTGACAACAAACACAAACCATACACCAAATCATGCTTTGAAGAACCTGGTTCCAACAATCTCCCCCTTTGGGTTTGTTGGCAATCAGAATAAATTCAATAGATCTTCAACCATGAGCAAATCCAAAACGCAAGAATCAACTCAGCTAACACTCTAAGTCTACGTGAGCAATGCTCGGTGTAGAAAACAAGAGAGAAAGCTTGAATTGGGTCTTAGTGTGTTGAAATTGAACACAAAATACTCCATCCCGATGTTATCCTTATTAAACTTCTCATCACAGAAGAATTTCTTGCCGTGAATTTATTCCTTTCTCCCCCATTGCCAATAAAACCAAAGACCGAAAAGTTTGTTCAACATTCACCTCAAGCCATACTCCCCCTGGATAGTATCTCCCCCAAAAACTTGCATCACAGCCATAAACAGATAAAAACAGTTAAAACAAACGGGGAGAGGGGACCTCCGGAGCCTCCTTATGCAGTAGGAGGTGGTCGAACACCGAGGTTCAACCGATGCTTCTCGAACACAGCCGCGGACAATGGCTTGGTTAGGATATCAGCCACTTGCTCATTAGTTCCAACATGATCCATTTTAATCACGCCTTGTTCAACCTTTTCTTTGATAAAATGATACCGTATTTCAATATGTTTTGTACGAGAATGCTGAACCGGATTCTTCTTAAGATCAATTGCACTTTTGTTATCACAATAAATCACCATTGGTTGCTGCACCTTATCACCAATATCTGTTAGCTGCTGCTTCATCCAAAGAAGTTGAGTGCATGCTTTTGTGGCGGAGATATATTCAGCTTCAGCAGTACTAAGAGAAGTACTTTCTTGCTTCTTGCTTAACCAGCCAACACATTTATGCCCAATATAGAAAGCTCCACCACTAGTGGACTTTCTGTCTACTACATCCCCAGCCCAGTCAGCATCAGAAAACGCTGATAATTCATTGTCCCTGCCTGCAGCAAAAAATAACCCGAAGTTATGTGTGCCTTGAATATACCTCATGATTCTTTTTACTGCTGACATAAGTTCCTCCTTTGGATTACTCTGGAAGCGAGCCGCAAGGCATGTTGCAAAGACAATATCTGGCCTTGTCGCTGTCAGATACAGTAGGCTTCCAATGATCCTCCTGTACATGGTGGGATCAACAGAGTTCCCATCCTCATGCTTTCCAAGTTTAGTTCCAACAGGAATCAGAGTTGACATTGGTTTGGAGTCTTGCATATTGAACTTCTTCAGCAACTCTCTTGCATATTTTTCTTGAGAAATGAAAGTGTATTCCTTCTTTTGAATTACTTGCAACCCGAAGAAATATGTGAGCTCCCCAATCATAGACATTTCAAATTCTGATTTCATGTGGTTGGCAAATTCATCCACTGATTTCTGCCTGCTGCCACCAAAAATGATATCATCAACGTAGACAAGAACCATGAACTGATCTTTTGGAGAATTCTTCACATAGAGATTGTGATCAACTCCTCCTCTTTTGAATTCCAACTTCTTGAGATATGAATCTAGCCGTGAGTACCATGCCCGTGGTGCCTGCTTCAAACCATATAGAGCTTTCTTTAGTTTGCAGACCTTTGTTTCGTCGGTACCCAAGACAAACCCCACCGGTTGTTCAATGTAGACTTCTTCTTCGAGTACACCATTCAAGAATGCTGTCTTAACATCCATTTGATATACTTTATATCCTCTTTGGAGTGCCATGGCAAGGAAAAGCCTGATTGATGCCAGTCTAGCAACTGGAGCAAAGGTTTCTTCAACATCAATACCTTCAATCTGGGAGTATCCTTTACATACCAGTCGTGCCTTGTTTCTGATAACACTTCCATGCTCATCAAATTTATTTTTGAAAATCCATTTGGTACCAATCACATTGTGACCTTCAGGTCTCTGGACAAGATCCCATGTCTGATTCTTATCAATCTGATCTAATTCATCATTCATGGCTTTCACCCAAGATTCATCCTTTGCAGCTTCTTCGAATGAGGATGGCTCTACAACTGATAGAAATGCAGATTGCGTGGTATTCCTCATCCTTCTGGTTTGTCTGGGTGCACTCCTATCCCCAATTATGTTGGATGGATCAATCTCAGCTCTTCGATTTCTCCTGCGAGGTTCAGTAGTATTCTCTTCAGCCATAGTTTCTTCTTCAGATTCTTCTTCTGAGTCAACATCATTATGTGATTTATGAGTGTTTTGAACAGCTTCCTCTATTTCTGCATTTGTAATTTCTTCATGTCCACATTCTTCATGACTTTCTATCACGTCATCATATGACGTCCGTGAAGCATTTGTGGTTTTCTCTTCAATTATCTTAACATCATTGCTTTCCACAATCCTTCCCAAACGATTGTTGAAACATTTGTAGGCTTTGCTGTTCATTGAGTAACCGAGGAAGATTCCTTCATCTGCGTTGTCACCATATTTCCCCTGATTTCCTTCTTTGTTCTTGATGAAGCACTTACTTCCAAAAACACGAAAGTATTTTAGAGAAGGCTTCCGTCCATGCCACAATTCATATGGTGTCTTCGTCTCACCCATATAAAGTCCTGTTCGATTCTGAATGTACACTGCAGCTTGAACAGCCTCTTTCCAGTAATGTCGTGGAATACGACTCTCAATCAGCATAGTTCGTGCCATGTTGTTCACCTGTCGATTCCTTCGTTCAACAACTCCATTTTGTTGTGGAGTTCTCACAGCAGCTACCTCATGTTGTATCCCATGCTTCTCCAGATAATTTTCAAATTCAATGGACGTGTATTCTCCTCCATTGTCAGATCGCAACGCTTTGATTGTTCGTCCAGTATCATTCTCGGCGATTCGCCGATATGTTTTCATGCAGTCAAGGACCTGTCGTTTCCGGTGAATGACCATCACACATGCCATTCGACTGTAATCATCTATGAAAAGGACAAAGTACCTTTCTCCATGAGTTCCGACAACATTTATTGGACCACAAACATCTGTATGAATCAGATCAAGAAGGTGAGATGCCTTTTTCTTCTTTGGCCGATATGAACTGCAGACCAACTTCCCACGAATACAAGCATCACAGGATTTTTCACGCTCACGCTTCAGGTTGGGAATGTCCATGACAATTCTCAATTTTGATATTTTCTCCATGTCTTGTTGATTGATGTGTCCCAATATCCGATGCCACAGATTGTTTTCTTCTTCAACAGTCATGTAACATACATTCTCTTCACTATCAACCTGATACAAGTTTCCTTCTGTTCTGCATCCCTTCATGAGAGAATTGCCAGTTTTTCCCTTGATAGTGCAGCCTTTCTGATTAAAAGTAACAACAAGTCCTGAGTCACAGAGTTGACTCACGCTGAGGAGATTATGACGTAGGCCATCTACGTAAAGGACTTCAGTCTTCTTTAGTTCTCCATTAGCTAATTTGGTACTTCCACTCCCATTGATTTTCAGAGCCCCATCATTACCAAATCTTACTGTACCATCAACATTCTTTATGATATTTGTTAGTAGACCGGCATTACCTGTCATATGAGATGAGCAACCGCTATCTAGAATCCAGGTACTGTTGTTCTTTGTAGCTTTGAGAGCTACCTCTGCAAGGTTTGATTTCTCAATCTTCCTCCTTTCCTTCCATGAGACATTAGATTGAGTATATAGAACTGATGGCCTTTCAACTATCTCTTCCGCAAACCCAAGTTCTTCATAGTCAAAGTCTTCTTTAAGAGGTGAGAACCTGTTTGAAAGTGAAACATCGTCTTGCTGACGAGACTTGACATGTCTGGAACTTCTGTATGAGGTGTCAATGTCCCTTCTCTGCCTGCAATTAATGGCCTTATGACCAAAGTTAGAACAATGAAAACAATATCCATAGAAATTATTTCTTCTATAAGAATTAGGATATGAAATTGTTCTCCTTTGTTGAGCATCTATATCTTCTCCATTCAGATAGCTTCTTGCCTCTTCACAATAGGACATCGTATGGCCCAGATAGCCACAGAACTGACACTTCATGAGAAGAAATGTCTTCTCACTGGAATTTTTCCTTATAGCTTCTTCCTTGGGAGAATAGTAAGACTGTCTGCCATTTTTGAAAGTTTGAGGATAATTTTCAGGTCTCCTTTTAGTTTGGATTGAGGGTTCCTTTTTCAGCACTCTAGGTAACATTTCAACATGTTCAACTTTCATCTTATCTGTCTTTTGGATCTTTGCACTTCCAGCAGTTGATGACTCAGCCTCACAGCCAATTCCACTCTTTCCCATGCAAGCAGGTCTTTGATCACTCAAGACTTTTCCAACCCCATCTGAACCACACTTGGCTCTTGCAAGTAATTCTGCATCTGAGAATCTTCCGAACTGTATTTTCTTCCTCGATTCTTTTGGAACTGATTCTGTCTCCATTTTACTCCTCAGAGTAACTACTTCCTCCTCAAGACCCTCAACAGTCTTGGATTTTTCATCCAGTCTGGATGTGAGGTCATTGATGACCTTTGCTTGCTCTTCAATTCTCAGCTTCAGATCAACTGCATCATCATTTCTTTCAATTATTTTAGACTGTACCTTCACAAATTCTTCCAGTCGTTCAATTTCAGCTTCAAGTTGATCAACATATTCAGTTGATTCTTCTACAATTGATTTCCACTTATTGCAGCTCTTACATTTAATATTAAGCGTACTAACTGCATCCTTAAGTTGCACCTCAGGATCTACACAAGTTCTCAGTTGTTTTTCACCATCAGTATCTTCTGACTTTTCAACAGTGGCCATCATAGAAGCATGGTTCCCAGTTTTGAATTCTGGTTCTTCTTCATCACAGAATTCATTGTCATCTTCTTCCTCTTCACAGACAAAACACTTTCTTTGCATTTTCTTACCAGATTTGAAGTCTCCCTTTTTGAAGAACCTTCTTTGAGGCTTCTTGAAGTTTTCATCTTCACTGTCATCATCATTGATATTCTTCAAGCACTGAGAGGCAATATGCCCAACTTTTCCACAACGGAAGCATGCGAGAGGTAACTTCCCTTTGAATTTCCCTTTCCCCTTCTGGAACTTCTTTGCAATGAGAGAAAGAATTTCTTTCTCTTCGTCATCATCACCGCTACTATCCTTTGAGATTTTCAATTTATCCATGGCCTTGAATGCCATTTCCTTGCTCACCCGAGTCGTAGCATCTTCTGGTTTGACTCTCATTTCATATGCTACCAAACTGCTCAGTAAGTCATCAAGAGAAAGTTTGGAAAGATCTCTTTCCTCAAGAGCTGACACCTTCGCATTATACAGAGGTGGAAGTCTTCTTAATATTTTCTTTACAATATCAATATCTTTGATTTCTTCGCCTAGACCCCGAATTGCTCCAACCACTTCAGTAATTCGATTGAAGAAAGAGTCTGCATTCTCGTCTGGATGCATCTTCAGATCATCAAACCGATTGTGTAGCACTTGTAGTTTCTCCTCCTTCACTTTGCTATCACCTTCAAAAATATTCTCAAGTTTATCCCTCATAGATTTTTCTGAGGTGCAATTCATCACCTTCAGGTAAATCTGATCAGAAAGGGCAGTAGTGAGAGCATTCTGTGCTTTGGCATCTGCATCAAGAAGTTTCCTGTCTGTTTCAGTCATAGCCAGACCTGTTGGATCAGTGACATGTATTCCTTGCACAGTAGAAAAAAGAACTTCCATTCCAAGAGATCTTAGATGAGATCTCATTCTGTTCTTCCAGATCTGGAAATTGCTTCCATCGAAGTGAGGGACTCCCCTGACATTGATCGCGTTTTCCATGACGAAGAAGGTCAGATTCAACGCCAGCAACCTTTACCCTCTGATACCACTTGAAGGACCCCGGGACACCCTGAGAGGGGAGGGGTGAATCAGGGTGACCACTTTTTCTTTTAATTTGTTGGATCTTGTTCCCACGTTGGTAGGAACTTGTTGAACCTGTATGATGATTACGATCAAAAAGGAAACATTCACACGCACAGAGAAGACACAGTCATTTTTACTTGGTTCACCACTAAGGGCTACGTCCAAGGAGCATACGCCGACAGGTTGCCGGTCGTATCTAAATCCACTATGCTTCACTAGCTGCGGATACAAATGTTCGGGTACAGACACCCTATCCCAGGCTCACTGCCTTTACAATAGTTCAGGGATAACTCACTGCGTCCCTCGGGTCACTCCCGTTGACTCCCCCTGGCTCACTGCCGTTGGTGAAGTCCCACTCAGTTTATAGACGTGTAGGTCTCTTCTTCATTTGCATAAGAGTGCATCCTTTGTTGAATGTAGATGCTCTATTGAAGTCCGATTCTCACCAGAAGAAGAATATCACTTTTCCTCGAATGAACCGAGTAGTTTCTCGGCTTTCGTGCAGCTCCAGCAAGGCAGGTGTGCTTCAATAGTGTCTAGGTCTCCTTTTCAAGCCCGGCGCGCAAGTCTCCCGGCGGCGCGCAAGTCTCCCGGCGGCGCGCAAGTCTCAGGCGCGCAAGACTAAACTGGCGCGCAAGTGTCACTGAAGCACCTGCGCGACACTGCCTTCTTGAACTAAATACTTGCGCGATCCACTTCCTTTCTCTTCCAAACTGCCTTGGGAGAACAACCAAACACCGGCGCGCAAACTCTACTTGCGCGACAAAACAACCACCTGCGCGACTCTACCACCTGCGCGACGAGAGATCGAACAATCTCTCGGCCTTGAACTCCGTTGGAAATGAGGAGGGGTGGTCCAGTATTTATAGGCAAACTGGACCCCCTGCGCGGCAGCGCGCAAGTCCCTGGACGGCGCGCAAGTCCTGTCTCCAGATCCTCTGTCGCGCAAGTTACTTGCGCGACCCAACCAACACTTGTGCGACCTTCTTTACTTAGCCAAATTTTGATGTTCTGATCCTCAAAAACATATGGCGCGCAAGTCTTTCATCCTCCAAGAGCTCGGCGCGCAAGTATCTTGGCCAAAAACACTTTACTTTATTTACGGATTTTCAGGCCCAAAAATTTGGCAAACACTGGGAAACAGCGCCACCTTCACTACTGTTTTCATCCTGAACGGTATGATCGCTTTGTTGGTTCACACCCTGAACATCCACTGAGGATTGACAACAAACACAAACCATACACCAAATCATGCTTTGAAGAACCTGGTTCCAACACTTTTCGAGGTGATCCCACCGCAATTGTTGGTGGTCGAATCCGAGATTGAACAGAGCCTTAGGGGATCAAAGATGAATCGCGACCGTACATGTTCTCTCAGATGAATGAGACCTAGAAGAAGGGTGTAATGTTCATCAGACATGACCCCAGTGCATTTAATGAAAAAAAAGTACACGACATGTACTTTTTAAGTACACGACTTGTACTTGCTGTTTCTGTACCTCGCATTAGGCGGCCTCTAGGTCACCCCCACAAGGCTATGTGCATGGCTGCTACACGACCAACACACGGCTACCTAACATACCCGAGTACACAATGTGTACTCATAATGTACATGACATGCACTTCAAAAATATCCAGAAAAAACTATTTTCCTAAAAAACGACCAGAAAAGGAAAAACATACCTGAAAAGAAGATCCAGGTTCTTACTAACTTCCCCCCTTAAATAAATTCATCCACAATTTTCCCTATATAACCATAGAAGAAGAAACCATGAACGACCACTGTGCTCATACATCAGCCTTCCTCTCCCAAATCTCATCCTCTACTCACCCCTACTGCCATATCACTCATACCAAATGAACAGACCAGCCACATAGAACCTTTGTACTATGATCCACAATCGGGATTGGATGCTCCTAAAAGGATACATCCACTTCCAACTCAACCTCCTTGGGTTTAAAGACATGAGACGGGTCTGAAAAGTAACGTCGGAGTTGAGAAACTTGAAAAATGTCATGCTTATCCTGGTACCTCTGGGGTAACTACAACCGGTAGGCAACCGGCCGAACTCTCTCCACAACTGCAAACAGTCTGACGTACCTAAGTGAAAGATTACCCTATCTCCTAATACTCATGTGTCCCAACCTCAGTGCGACACGCAGGAAAAAATGATCCCCAACCTTGAACCAAAAGGTCGTCTCTACTGATCAACATAAGACTTCTGTTGAGACTACGGAGTATCCTTCCTCTTCCGAATCAACTCTCTCTGCTCTGTGGTCTCCTGAAGAATATGAGGTCCTATAAATGTTTCCTCCCGTACCTTAAACAAGCATAAGGGTGATCGACATGGCCTACCATACAAATCCTCATAAGGTGTGATATAAAAAGTTGATTGAAAACCATTCTTGTAGGAAAACTCCATAAGAGGTATATGGTTCTCCAATGAACCTCCAAAATCTAGGATGCATGCTCGGAGCATGTCCTCAAGCACCCGAATCGTACTCTCAGAATGGAAATCTGTCTGGGGATGGTAAGCTATACTATAAATTACCTGCGTACCCAATGCCTTCTGAAGCCCCTTCCAAACCCAAGAAGTAAAACATGCATCTTCATCTTAAACAATGGATTGTGGAGACCCATTTAGATGTATAATCACTCAGATGTAAAGCCTTCCCAGCTCATCAATACTGTAGGACTCCTTGATCGGAAATAAGTGAGCATCCTTCATGAGTCTGTCAATGAAAACCCATACAACCTCATTCCCTCGAGGCGACCTCAGCAAACCTATCATGAAGTCCATCGTGACATCATTCCATTTCCAATTGGGAATGGGTAACTGTTGCAAAATCCCTGTTGGTCACTGATGTTTCGCCTTCACCTGCTGACAATTGTAACACATCATCACGAAACTAGCAACATTTCTCTTCATACCTGGCCACCAATACCGATGATGTAGATCACGATACAACTTGGTGAACCTAGAATGAACTTCCCAAACTGAGGAGTGGAAGTCTCGCATTAGCTCCTCGCATATGTCTGCTGACACCCATACATGCCCATAAAAAGAAAGATCTCATCCTTGTATATGGTCCATCAAGGAATATGGTCCTTTCCAAACACGTGTTCCCATAAGACTAGGCCTTCAGAATCTGATAGCAGCCTCATTCTCACTCAACCAAGAAGAGTAGAGGTAACAACTATAGAAGAAATAAGTGTTTGCCCCTTCCTGTCGTGCACCTCAAAATGCATCTTAGAGAACAGAGACATAAGTTTCCACTCACTGTTGGCCACTTTATATGCTTGTATCTGATTCCTCCTGCTCAACGCATCAGCCACTATGTTGTCTTTCCCAGACGTATAAGAAAATTCAATGTCAAATGACTAAAGGTACACAACCCACCTTCGTTGTCTGAAATTCAAGTCACACTGAGTGAAGATATACATGAGACTTTTGTGGTCTGTGAAAAACACAAAATGATCTCCCAGAAGATAATGACTGCAAAAACATAAGGCTTTAATAACTGTTGCCAACTCATGATCGTGTGTTGGGTAATTCCTCTCATGTGGCCTCAATTACCGAGACCCATAAACAATGACACTGTCTCCCTGCATGAACACTGCTCCAAGCCCGATACCTGATGCATCATAGTAAATAGTGTATCTCTTTCCTAGATTTGGAAAAACTAGAATTGGTGTAGAAGTTAAAATCCCTTTTAGCTATTGAAAGGATGACTCATAAGAATCTGACCACAAGAACTTTTCACCCTTCTTAGTCAAGCTCATCAGTGGCGCTGATAAGCGTGAAAATTCTTATATGAAATGTCTGCAGTACCCCACCATCCCTAGAAAACTCTATACCTAAAAGATGTTCTTAGACTTCTCCCAGGAAACTACTGCTCTCACATTTTCTGGGTCTACTAAAACTCATGTCTCTAAGATAACATGACCCAATAAGTGAATTTGATGCATCCAAAAGTGGCATTTTTAGAGCACAGTATATAACTGATGATCTCTTAGTGTTCTCAAAATGGTCTCCTGATGGGTATCATGGTCTTGTCGAGTGTGAGAGCACACCATTATATCGTCCACGAAAACCACCACGAATGAATTCAAGTACGGATGGAACGCTCGGTTCATCAGTGCCATGAATATTGGAGGCAAATTCATCAGACCGACTGGAATAACCACATACTCGTATAGACCATACCTTCTTCGAAATGCTATAAGAGGTATATCAGATGGTCTAACATGAAACTGATGATAACTAGATATCAAGTCAATCTTGAAGATCACTCTGGCTCCTCGAAACTGATCTTAGAGATCATTGATCCTTGGTCAGGGATATTGATTCTTGACCGTCAATTGGTTCAACATCTGATAATCAATTAAAATTATGAGGGTATCATCTTCTTTCTTCATAAATTGGACAGACGAACCCCAAAGATAAGTACTGGGTTGGATAAAACAATTGGCTTCCAACTCCTCCAACTACTACTTGAACTCCTGTAACTCTTATGTAGCCATCCTATAAAGAGGAATGGACACCAGTGCCGCACCTAGCACAATCTCAATAGAAAAGTCTACCTCTATCTCGGGAGGCAAACTTGAAATGTCCTCTTGAAATACATCCCCTAAATGATCCACCACTGGAGTAAATTCTATCTAAGAAGTCCCCTGGTCATCAAGATATAGACTAGAAATCTGGGCTATAACTCCTCTCAACCCATGATGCTCAGGTTCAGCTATGCTCGCTTGGACATCCCATTCACTCTTATGAAGAAACGATCTGCCCTATGGTGATGTGAAACTCACCATACGATGATATCAATCGAAGATTGAATGGAATGGAACTACACAACCCATTCAATAATGACATCATAGCTTGTCATCTCAAAGACATAGAGTTACCATAAAAAGTGACACCCACCAAATTGTAGGGGTAACTCCTTACACTGACGTACACTTGCCGGTATAGTCCCCAATGAAGTGTCTAGTGTCAAGATATCTTTTGATGAAAAGATGCAGAGCCCATGGCTCTCCACATCATCATGATATATAAAGCTATGGGAATCCCCAGTATTGAAAAGTGCTGATGATAAAACTGAGGAAACTAAGATCGTACCTCAATCTGTAGAAGGTTCGAGATCCTGATCTAGATAGGTCTACTCCACTATAATAGTCTAGCCAGCTCCATGGCCCTGTGACTATGCCAGACCACTCTGAGATGATCCTCCCTGATGTCTCTAGTAACTCGGCAACTGACTACCACGACCACAACCTCCACCTCAACATGAATAGCCGGATGAACTCTAGTTCCCAGACTGGTGAAAAATAGGTGGTGGTGCTCCTGAATAAGGATTCATAGAAGAACCCCTATCACCAACTTCTGGGGAGAATATATCATAGAAGAACTGAATATGACCCATCTTGCCAAAAGATCGGCACTCCACTGGGTCTCTCGGGCAGTGTGGCCTCGTATTCCCACTCTTCCCACAATGGTAGCACTCCACCTGGCTACCAGAAGAAGTATCTCTCCTCCGTTGGTCACCGCGTGAAGACTCCCTGTGATGATTCCTACAGTCAGTAGGAGGAATACTAACCCCATATGTCAAGCCGTCGTGGCTCAAAACTCCAGACTCCCCTAGATTTCACTCTTTGATCAGCACTTGTTTGACTATAATAGTGATAGAAGTAAACCAGAAGATGTTCACCTATGATCGGATGTCATGACCTAGACCTTCCTCGAACTTCATTTCGCTTAATAACCGATCACATCCTGGAATAGGAGTGAAGGGTTTCATCTTGATAAAGTGTCAGGAATACTCCATGACAGAAAGAGTTCCCTCCTCCAGACTCATAAACTCTATGGATCGATCGGTCCTCAGGGTCTCTAGATAAAAGTAGTCAATGAAGGTGCACTGAAACTCATCGCAATCTTTAAAATACTACCATCCCGCCTGTGAGATCAAATCCCACCACCTCTTGGTGGAGTCTGGAAGAATATAGTTAGCGAGCTTGACCCTCCTCTCGGGAGGCATTTACAGATGCTTAAATATAGTCAGCATGGATTCTATCCATGAATCTGCAACCTGAGGTCCATCTTCCCCTATGATTGTGGGAGGATGCAGCTACTGGAAAACCTGCATCAAATCATCCATCGATAGGGAAAGAAGTAGTGCTTCTTGAAAATTCTGCATCAACCTCATGAAGCCTTCCCTAAACTGTGCATCAACACGAGTATCAGGTATAACTGCTGGTTCCATGACTGGAACAACAAGAAGATTTTTGGGAAGTCCCTGAACAGCCGTATCTGGCATCTGATCACTACCCTGTAACAAGTGGACAACCAGAGGATGACTTGGTGGCATGAATCTGCAAAGACAAAGGCACACCTTAGATCGGGATTAACATGGACTGAATCATTGAAGTGTAAGAAGGGAACTAGATAATGAAAACATTCATGTTTTACCAAACATGACCACAAAATGTTTATAATTCCTACATGATATGTTCCCTTAATCCAATCACAAGGGAGTGTACCTCTAAAAAAATTGGTTGCGTGACACCCTAACCACACTGCGTGTTGTCCCAACCCACGGTGTGTACTTGAATCATCTTCCCCTACCCGAGTCCTTCTACACTGTTATGCCACACTGCTCTCACAAGACAAGACTAAAAAGCATGTTAGTGCCAGACATGGTTTTTACAAGATGATCTTCACTGAGCCATGTTGTTTCTTGACACGACCAGATACATGGATCACACTACACAACATGTTCTAGATGGACATGGCGTGTACTAGGATAATTTTGTCGACCCGTGTTGTTAGTGACATAACCGGATTCTCAGGTTACACTACATGGTGTGTTCAAGATGGACACAACTTGTATTAAAAAACAGTCAACTGACCTATGTTGTCAGTGAAATAGCAGGTTACATGGTTCTATAACACGGCGTGTACATCCGGTACACGATGTGTCCTACCGAAGGTTTCCAAAACCCCATGTCCCCACCCACACAACCAGGGAAAATGTTAGGGAATACATGACGCATACTTATAGTACATGGTGTGTACGTAGGAAAAACAGTTTCTTCCTGAACAAAAGAAAACATGGCATGTATTCATCCATAAACAGTGTGTATTCAGGGTTTTTCTAAACAGTAAGCCTCAAAAACTACTCCGGAGCCCAAAAAAACACTGATACGATCCTTTAAGTGCAAAATTACGATCCGTGAAGGCCCATACACCCCATGAATCAGAGCATGGAATCTTATACAAGTCATAAAAAAGAATAAAAGTTCAACGTTCCACCAAATTATGATCCATTAGGGTCCATAACACCTCAAAAAACAATATTTGGCGTTCATTCAAACAAATCCTTACACATCTAATACCCTATCAAACAATAAGTATTTTTATCAGGTCATCTATCAAAACATCATGCATATCTAGCAAAACATCTATAAAAATATCATGCAATCATTAATGCAACCTAAATGGGATGGCATGAATGCATGACATATTATTTTTAACAAGTGCCTATATGATGCATGAGTTCGCATACCCTCATCTCATTGGGTTGCAATAGAAATAGAACCTAAATAACATTAAAAATAACAGCAAAAAACATGTGAATCACCCAAGGTGAAATCAAATCAATTGTAATAATTGTAAAACCATAAATATTGCAATAAATGAGGTTGATTGACATTTCCCTGTACACGGGTTAGCTACTACCATGCACAACTTATTACCAACTACCTATTCAATCATATCCCTATCTATAGGCTCCAAATAGTAAGTAAAGAGAAAATAATTCCTCTCATAGCACTTTGTAAAGTCCAACTTCTGGATTCTGCCCCAAGGCGCCACATACCCAGTTGGTCACATGGATTCAAGCACGTTTACCCCAACGACAGAGGCTGCGGACTAGCAATGAGGGAATAGGGTGTGAATGTGGGGAAACTATGGGCTCATTGGTAGAGTAACACATCAGATGAAAAAAAGATATACAATAGAGGAAGCAGTAATAATATAAAACAATAAGGCAGAGCGGAAGACTGAGGAAATAAACAATTGAAGCATATATATAAAAATAATTCTTGGTACATATGTCTAGGAAAACATCCAAACAAAAAAAATTCTGGAATATAGTACTAAAATAAATTACACTAGAAAATAGATAAACTCCTCAGCATCGCAAGCCTCAGCTTGGTCCCATTCTCTCCAGCTCCTCAGCAAATCAAGTACCTGAAATAGAAGGGTGTTTTCCATTTATCTATACCTGCAACAATATAATCTGTTTGGGTCCAAAATCATTACCCAAACCAGGTGTGAGACTAATCCCAGTAGGAAACCAACAAAAGATCTGTGCCTAACAGTCAGTGAATATATATGGTAGGCAATACATAAAAAGAAGAAGTAAACAAAGAAGTACTTAGCATTATACATTTCCACTGTTTCAAAGAATTCAATTCCACATATCTAGCATGTAGATAATTAAAAATAGGTAACCCTTTAGGATGTACTCATGACCTATCCCCTATGGTTCTACCTAGCTACACATGCAACCCTCTGGGAAGAACAAATAGACTGACCCCTCTGGTTCAGCTTTAGAATAGACTCTCTGGGGAAGCAGTCATCGTCAAATTCCCCTATAGTCTCTTATTAGTAAATAATGGCCCTTTGGGGAAGCACTTACGTCACATTCCCCATGTGGCCCACATCTAGGAACTACAGACACTCTAATGAAGCACTTCTATCAAATCCATCTATGGTCTCTCTTCGTAATTGTAAAAATAGATACTCTGGAGAATCCATGACATCCATTATTCCTATGGTCTACTACACCAGGTTCTTAGAGCCCTATGTAAGTCAAGAAAGCATGGAAATTCATATCATCCAAATTAAACCTCATGAACTACTTGGATAACAATATATATCATAACTGTATGGCAGATAATCATGACTCCATCCTATAATACTAAGCATGGAATGTAAACAATAACCTAAGAGGAAAACTAGACCAAATGGTCAAAACATGAAAACATGCATGGTCAAACACATCCAAATCATAGTAATTAACCGTATTCTCATTAAATTAACCTGTATTAAATCATACAAGCATAACATGAAAACAATAGGGCTAAAACAGTAAACACGCAATACCCTATTCAAGAGTATTGGGCACTTTTCACATATAACACAAATAATTTCAATGAAAATGCAAAAACCACCTACCTCAATGTTAGAAGATGTCTATACGTGAAATTCGAGGCTTGAATCATCTTAGAAAGCTGAAGATGTACAAAAACGTCTAAAATGTTCAACAAAGGATAACATGAGAAGGAAGAGGAATCATGAAACAAGGATCAAGAAGAAGGGAGAGCTTACCAAGGTGATCCCAACACAACCAACGATGGTCGAATCAGAGATCGAACAGAGGCTCAGGTGGTCAGAGAAGAATCATGCATGTACGGGTTCTCTCGGATGAACGAGACCTAGATGAAGGGCATTCTTTCCGTTAGACGCGAACCTGGTGCGTTTAATGAAAAAAGAAAGTACACAGCATGTACTTTTGTTATACACAGCATGTAATTTCCATTTTTGTACCCTCCTATAGGTGGCCTCCAGATCACCCACACATGGCCGTGTGCATGGCCGCAACACAGCCAGCACATGGCTACCCGTGGTAACCGAATACATGATGTGAGCTCATAAAGTACATGGCATGTACTTAAAAAATTTCCAGAAAATCCTCTTTTCCTCAAAAATGACTAGAAAAGGAAAACCATACCTGAAAAAAATATCAGGGCTCTTACAAACTCATGATTGGGTAAACATTGACAACATACTTTTTTCTCCCTGTTATTTATTACCACTGTGTTTCATTCTCAAACAGATTGTATAATTATAACACCATGTGATTTTAAAGGATGAACATCATATTCAATATAATTTATAACATTAAAAATCACGATTAGAATAAAATATTAAATTTAGATACATTATGAAATATATTTTTAGAATAAATTCAATATATTTATTATCTTCTTATGCTTGCAACATTGGGTTTAAATGAAACATGTTACTATTTAAAAATATTTTTATATAAACATGACAAATATAACCATGCCATTAAAATGGAGAGTAAAATTATTAATAACTAAATAATGAAATTATATAGTTACACATGCATAAAATAAAATAAATTTATATCTATTTATAAGATCAAAAATAATAATGATATTAAAGATATAGAAATGATTTTGGAAAAAAATGTATTTTTCTGAAAGGTGGATTAATCGTGCAATGTGAACATAATTTAAAATTAAATTTTATCAATTTTAGAAAATTTATTTAATAAAATGAACATAATTTTTGAAATTTCCAAATATAAATTATCTTAGGGTTAATTTTTGAGATTTTTCTAAGGAATTTCATTTTTCACTGAATAGTGAAAAAGACTGAATTTTAGTAGAAAACTAATTTTTTAATTAAATTATTTATCAATTTAAATTATATTTGAAATAGTTTTTAAAGAATAATTATTTCAATTATATTTATATTAAACCATTTTAAGTAATTGGAATAATTTTCACATTAAATTTTTATATAAAAACTTTGTAATCTTTTAAATATTTTCTCTTTGAAAACCTGCATTCTCATCAAATCTATGAGATTAATTTTAAATATAAAATTTCCACTTCTATGAAAAGAATTTGTAAAAATGGATTCCATATTTATAAAATTAATAATATTTATTATATAATAATTTAAAATTAATTTTTTACTAAAATGAATTGTGAAAACCGTAAAAAGTATTTATCATTGTAAAGATATAAATGGGTTTACTATGGGATTAAGATAAGAAGATAGGGGTTATAAATGACCTACAAACATGTAAAAACATATTATATGGAAAAAATTAAAACTTTTACTTCAAATTTGTTAATCTATTCTCATTTGGAATCTTTTTTTCATGTTACGTACTTTATCATTTTGGACTCTTTTTTTTAATTTCCACATAATTTCTCAAAGGGTTCACTTTTCCCACTTTTAAAAGGGCACTCCCTCACATCACCTATTCACACTCCAAAATTAAATTTTCATTAAAAACCCTACCAAAATCACTACCCAAAATTATAGCAACCCACACCTCTTATATATAACATTACATGATTTTTAGCATAATTATACATCGGAGTACAAGACAAGGATCGTTAAGTCTAGTTTCTTGGTAGACAATGTACATATAACATGGGGATAAAAAACATCTTTATTTAATCTCCATTAAGAGATCCTATCTTCATTTGATCCTTACGTCTTCATAAGGTTCCTTGAGGAACGCATGAACAAAGGGATGAGCTGAAAAGGTCCGTAAAAGAATGA
This sequence comes from Viscum album, assembly GCA_963277665.1. Taxonomy (NCBI): domain Eukaryota; kingdom Viridiplantae; phylum Streptophyta; class Magnoliopsida; order Santalales; family Viscaceae; genus Viscum; species Viscum album. The sequence continues at coordinate 1,806,148,139 of OY728126.1, read as the reverse complement.
ACATAAGGATACGTCTTAAGTACATGAGTTAAGAGGCATGACATAATGATATCCAAATCATGGAACATATAAAATTGTATCATATAAGCATGTGATCATATAATCATGGAATCACATAAATTTGAAATAATCATAAAAATTTATTTAGTATTGTTCAAGTCTAACCGCCAATCCTGTTTCCCATTTTCGTACGGGTGAAGGCTAATTGCCATTCCCATTTCCCATTTTAGTATGGGTCAAGGCTGAACACCAATCCCATTTCCCATTTCATCTCATGAGACATAACATTAACCAATTAATTGGAGTACTATTTGGGTTCTCCCATATCAACATTTTCATGAATATTCTTTCCATATTAATAATCATACATAATCAACCAAAAATAAACATAAAGGTACCCATGGAAAGAATTGGGTACCACAATAATGACATAAAGCATAACCAATGGGCATATCATGAATGTTTCCATGAATGAAAGAAATTAGAACATAAATGGACGTTAATAAGGTAAAATAGTCATATAACATGGTATGTTATGTCAAACAGACGTGAAAACATATAAGAAATGTATTTTAGAATCTTTGGCATTAAAACATTTTTGTGCGGTTTTAAGGAAAAAACTATAGTGCTTTTAAAATAGAAAAGAGGAAATTATATTATATAAAACCAGAGCTGAACCAAGAAGGTTTTCATAATAAAAATAAATATTTTATAAATACAATGGTGTATTAAAATAGAGGATATAGTGCACTTTAGATTGGGTAAAAATTTGGGATGTTTCCTTAAAAGTGGTTTGCTTATCAGAATGTTCTATAGAGGGAATCTTTTAGAAACATGTATATCCCTGATAGATAGTGATGAACGAGTATTCAAAAATGAACTCTGTAAAATCAAACATAATTAAGAATATGTACACAAAAATATAAAATAATTTCATTTTGATAAAAAGAAATATATGGAAACCTGAAAGAATAAAGGAGGTTCGGGGGGAATTCATTATTGTTTATCAGCATGGAGTCAGGTGTACCTAAGAGGGATCGATGAGAGAGATGAGATAATTCTAATCACTTTTAAAACATTAGGGAAGTATGGGGGTGGTTAAAAAACATACCCCATCACTTTTAATAACACAAAAATTTCATATCATAGAGGACAATCTTGATTAAGAGAGAAATGGAGAGGATCCCTTACATTAAATCCGTTGGTATTCTCCATTATTCATTAAAGACATGAATAAAAAAAATTAAGATTATTAATTAATAATTCCATAACCACTTATATATTTAATTGTTTTAGTATAATTATTTAATGTTCATTTATAACCATTTTGATTGGTTAGGAGGTTCAATTTCATTAATTGGGCTCATTCGTTTACATGGTTTTAATCACTGGTTCACTTATATTCATGTTTTGATAAACACATAAAGTGAAATTGGTTGTCCATATTTGAAGTTATATTCTATTAGTGAACATCCATTATATTACGTGTTTTTAAATTTAATTTTTTTTCATAGAGTGAAGATGAATTATTTTATTAAACCATAGTGACAACCATCTTTGTTAATCGGTGGGTATGATTACAACGAATATGTTCTGTTTTATAACATTATACCATGGTAAAAAAATATTACAGAATAGAAAAAGGTTATATTGATAATATAATAATATGTTTCAACTATAACACAAATGGTTTCATGGACAGAATTAAATATGATTAAATATATTGATAAACTGTTGTCGTTGATTGTGTTAAAGTAGCTCTTGTCAAACGGTGCATTTATTTCTTTCAAATAGAAAGTTTGGAAAAGGAGAGAAGATAATGAAATATCCCATTAGAATAAAAAAACTCTAGTACATTTATGTTACGGGAGTTATCAAACTATTTGGGTGAAGGGAGGTGAGGAAAGAAACAAAAAGAATAAACTTAAAAGAAATGAAGTAATTGGAAAGAGGAATTTACCTCCTGAGACTTTCTCCTTTGAGAACCACTTAAGGGGAGATGTTTTGGTATTTTGAAGTGGCTAGTAGATTTTGTACGTGGGGGGGGGATCTTGGGGATAGATTTTGGCCAAAAATTGGAAAGTCACAAGGATTGAGAGTAGTGAAGAGAATAGGGAGTGAGGGGGGGGGGTTATAGTGGAGGGGAAAAGGGTTTTTATAATTTTTTAATCATTAGTTTATTATTTATTCACAAGATAATGAATAGTAAGTATTCCATAACCAATAATGGTAATAAATGAATGTGACTTCGAACCAATGTCCAATTACATCATCCATGACTCAAGCATGATGCATAAATTTTTGGTTTAGAATTTATTGTGATTTATAGGATTTTACTTTTCATAATAAATACATGTATTTTAGAAAAATCTCAAAAATTCACCCGAACCATTTTCCGATATTTATAATCCAATAATGAAGTCCATTTTTTAAAAATAATTTTCTAAATATTATTATTTTAATATTTAATTAAAATCACAATTTTTTATCAAAAACCTATATTAAAAAATTCATTTACTTAATCTAAAATATAGGTACATCGTACTTTCAACTTTAATATTATTTATATAATATCATAGGCAAGGTTACTATTCATTAGGTTATATCGCTATATATAAGGGTATGTTACTATTTATAAGGGTAGGTTATTATTCATCAAAAATTGATTTTTCCTATCAAATTCCAAATAACTTATTCATTGCAACCCTGTATATTAGATTATTGAAACTCCAAACACATAAGTGACATACTTATGTTTAGAGGTCACTTATCACTTATTATTTCATTATATAGTGTTTTCATGTGATTTTATGATATATTTATAATAAATGAATTTTCATTGAAAAACATCGGGTCGTTACATTCGTCCCCCTTATGAAATTTCACCCTCAAAATATCATTTTACATTCTAAGATAAAAATAGGTGAGGGTACTTTTCCTTTATTGCTTCATCCAGTTCCCATGTTTCCTCTTCGTACTTATGGATTCTCCATAGTACCTTGACCAAATGAGTAGTCTTGATGTGTTGAACATTTTCTCAATGATCTAATATCTTCCCTAGCGGCTCCCTATAGAAAAAATCATCATCCAACTGTACCACCTCTAAAGAGTGTACATGTGAAGGGCCTAGTATGTACTTCCTAAATAGGGATACATGAATGACATCATGTAAATTCGACATGGTTGGTGGATGTTTCGGACAATAGGCCACAACTCTGACTCGATCAGGGATCTCAAAGGGGCCGATGTACCTAGGACATAACTTCCCTTTCATTCCAAACCTCATGACCTTCTTCCATAGACATGTGCATAGAAATACTATGTCTCAAACTTTAATCTCAAGGTCTCATGGACAATTTTCTGCATAATTATTCTGTCATCTATGGGATGCCTTGATATGTTGCTGAATGGTTTTTAGATTCTCTACAATTTCTTCGACCATTTCAGGTTTTAGCAGTTTATGCTCACCGACATCATCCCAACATGCCAATGTTCTGCATCGTTCCCTATAAAGGGATTCATATGGTTCCATTAAGATGCTTGAGTGGAAACTATTTCTATAAGAGAATTCAACTAGTGGAAGATATTGGTCCCATGATCCTTTTAATTTCATTGAAATCACTCTCAACATATCCTTTAGTGTATTAATAGGTTACTCAGATTGGCCATCAGTTTGAGGATGATAGGATATACTGAAGATCAGTTTAGCACTTAGAGCATTTTGAGGACCTTTCCAAATCATAGAGGTGAATTTTGGATCACGATTCAATACAATAGATAGTGTTACTCCATGCAGCCTTATCACTTCTTTGATGTAATTCTGTGCAAGTTGATCAAATGAGAAGTCCTCTCGAATCACGATAAAGTGATCTATCTTTTTAAGACGATCCAAAATAACTCATATATAATGGTTTCCTCTTGGTGTACTTGTAAGTCCAGTGACAAAGTCCATAAAAATGTTCTCCCACTTCAATATTGGTATGGGTAGTTGTTTCATCAACCACTTAGACTTTTTCCTCTCAACCTTCACTTGATGATATACTAGGAACTTTGATGTATATTCTATAATCTCCATTTTCATATTGACCCACCAAAAGTTTTCTTAGAGACCTCGATACATTGTGCTCTCTGGGTGGAAAGAGATGGTCGAGCTAGGAGAATCATTATGTAGCTCCTTATTTATCTATGGATCGGATGATACAAATAATCATGTCCCAAATCATACAAATCCTTCCTCATCAATTTTGAAATTGGAGGATTTCTAATTTCTGCGAGCATCCACCCTTTTTTGAATTTCTTTATCTTTTCTTTCAAAATCCTTTATTTTCTCCAGGTGGGATGACTGAGAAATCATTTGAGAAAGGATTGATGATGTTCCTCGCTTAATGATTCCCATGTCCATACTTTGAAAATCTTATAAGATCATATCCTTTTCAATTATCATTATTGATAATGATGCATGATCCTTTCTACTTAGAGAAACATTCACATTGTTTGCCTTACCGGGATGGTATTGGATTGAGAAGTCATAATATTTGATGAGATCAATCAATCTTCCCTAGAAAATATTAATCTCTTTCTGTGTGAATATATATTTGAGACTCTTGTGGTCAGAATATATCTCACATTTCTCCCCATAGTGATAATTCTGCCATATTTTATATTGAAAAGATCACCGCCACCAACTCGAGATCATGTTATGGATAGTTATTCTTGTGGATCTTCAGCTGCCTTGAGGTGTAGGCTATCACTTTATCATTTTTCAATATCACACAAACTATTAATTTCATAGATGCATCACTATACACCACAATGAGTTCTCCACTTTTATGGAGTGTGAGTACTCGCACAGTGATAAGACATTTTTTCGACTCCGTGAAACTATCTTCGCATTACTGAGTCTTGACACTCTTGACCCCCTTCCACGTCAGCTTGGTCATTGGGTTTGAAAATCATGAAAAGTTCTTCATGAATAGTCGATAATACCCAGCTAGACCCAAAAAGGTGTGGATCTCTGTTACAGAAGTTGGCCTGGGCCACTCTTCATTTGCCTTTATCTTGGAAGAGTCCACAGATATCCCTTTTCTCATGAAAACATCCCCCACGAATGATACATCCTCCATATAGTACTCACATTTACTGTAATTTTCATACAAATTCTCCCTTCATGATTTCTTTAATATAGTATTCAAATGCTCCTCATGTGCCTCCTTTCTCTTGGAGTATATCAGAATATCATTATTAAATACAACCAAATATTTTCCGACGTAAACTCTAAAGACATTATTCATTGAAACCATGAAACTTTCTGGAGCATTAGTGAGTCTGAAGGTCATAAATATTAACTCATAGTGTCTATACCTCATTCTAAAGGAAGTCTTGGGAATATCTTCTTTTCTCACCTTCAATTGGTGATATCCCAACAAAAGGCCCACCTTAGAGAAATAACTATGACCATGAAGCTGATCGAACAAGTCATCTATCTATGGTAGGGGATACTTGTTCTTCATCGTGATTTTATTGAGCTCATGATAATCAATGCAGAGGTGCATTGATCCATCCTTCTTCTTGACCAAGAGGACTGGTGCACCCCATAGTGAGGAACTCATGCATGTAAAACCCTTCTCCATATTCCTTTGTAACTTCTTATTAACTCTTCTAGCTCTATGGTTGTCATTATATAAGGTGTCTTTTAGATAGGCAGAGATCTAGGGATATTTTCAGTTGAGAAATCAACCTCTCAGTTCGGAGGAAGTCCAGAAAACTCTTCTAGGAATACTTCAGTGTAATCCCTCATGATGGGCATGTCTTCAAGCATGATTCTCTCCTTTGTATCAATCATTTGAGCTCAATATGATTTCTCAGAAGGAAGTAATATCCACACTTGAGATGAAATTCTAAAGGAGATTTATCTTCCTCCTCACACTTTTAATGAATCGTAGGATGCCTTGGGATGTGATGAGTGATATCCCTTTCTCAACAATTGATGTTGGATATATATAAAGATAGCTAATCCATGCCCATGATAGCATCAAACTCCACTAAAATAAGTATGAAAAGATTTACATGGAGTTTCAGTCCATAAAAATTATCCTGGGAGGAGTTATAAACCATGGACACAATGATTTTCCAATTTACTGTTCTCACACAAAACTTTTTATCAAAATTTTGAGGTGGTGTATGAATAGTTTTATTAAACGATAATGATATGAAAGAATGTGTAGAACTTGAATCAAATAGTAATTTCTCTATTCTTGAGAATAACTAGCATACCTATCACCACATCATTTTCTGGCTCCACCTAAGTAGTTGTGATAGAATAAGCCCCTTTTTACCTCAGAGGTTTTTGTAGATTTCCTCCGATAACCCTCAGTTTAAGAAAATTGTTCGCATAATGCCCATGCTCCTTGTTGTTGTAACACTACACTGTAGGCAGAGTGTTGATCAGAACCATAATTTCTTTTTTCACAGTAGTGGGTTTTTCATATCCCTTCAGCAGTTCTTGGCCAGATGACTAAACATTCCACATTTGAAGCAATTCTTGTTTACCTTCATATAGTTACCTAAATTCTTCTTCCCACAACATTTACAAGGGGAAAAGTAAATCTTCTGTTCACCATGGGATTTTTTTGATGAACCACCCATGTTTTTCTACTTTTTGCACTTCATGTCATTGGGCCCACGAGACCACTGGGAGTCTCGAATATTCATTTCAACCTTGAGTGAACATTATACAATCTCCTCATAACTATCGATCTATTGAATTACCAACACTTTTCATAGACTCAGATTTAGTCAACTAAAGAAGAAATCCACCTTGCTTTCAGTGTTCATGTCAAAGTTAGAGGCAAACCTTGCGATCCTTGTAATGTTTACTTCATACACGCCGATGGAATCATATTCCTTCTACTTGAGTCTAAGGAACTCTCTTTCTATATTGAGATGAAGTGTTCGAGGAAAATATTTATTAAAAGACATCCTCTTGAATTCCTCCCAATCAATGGAATCAATTTCATTTTGGGACATTGTATTATTGATTAGTGTCCACCAATGATCGGCTTCCCCATAAAAATGATAGACTTACATTAAAACTTTATCTTCTTTTGAGCACTATAGGATAGAGAATATCATTTCAAAGGAGTTAATCAACTGTTCCATGACGTGTGCATCCAATTATTTGCTAAACATGGGGGGCCTTTTCTGAAAGAAGGATTCTACGACAACTTGATCATTCCTTGTAAAAGTAGGTTGGTCTGCATGATTCAAGGTATTATTAATAACTCGATCCAGTTGAGGAAGTACTACCATGAAGTTTTGATCACCCTCTCTTGTCATATCAGGCATATCATTAGGGAAATATTCACATTGACTATCACATTGATTGTTGGTACGTGTTCTATTATTTCCCACCATTAACAAAGACAAATACCGTTTAATTAGAGGTCTTGAATACTTATCTATTGAGAATAAAAGGAAAAATTGTACATAAATGGATAATCTTATAAAGATGAAGCGTATCCTAATTTTTGATTCCATGGGTTTAAATATCTGTTATCCTCGATCTATTTCATGACTTATACTCTTATGGTCTTTTTTGTCCCTTAATAATGGTTTGTACTAAGATCATTAATCTACCAAAGCATATCCCCCGGGAGTGTTGTAACAATGAGTGTAGAAAGGCCTAATGTCGTGTACCAGGATACCTAGAATCAAGCCCGAATTACCTTTTTTGAGTTTTCACTCCTAGGTACATCTGTGCCTGAGCCGCCTCTACCTGATCGTATCCAGACATGGATGTATTTTGTTGATAAACCTCTTAGTCAATACTCATCATAATTTAGTAATGTTTGCTTATACATAGTATCATCCATAAGGTTTTTACAAAGATGCTCTATTTCTAATATCCAAAAAATAACTAGACCATCCTCCGATACAAACAATAGAGACCCAAGCCTTTTGTATATAACATTACTCTATTTTAAGCATAATTATACATTAGAGTACTTGACATGGATCGTTAAGTCTAGTGTCTTGGAAGACTAGGTACATAAACCATGGGGCTAAAAAAAATCTTTATTTAATATCTATAAAGAGATCATATTTTCTTTTGATCCTTTACATATATATAGGGTACCCTAGGGAACACATGAAAAAACGGATGAGCTAAAAATACCAATAATGGAATAAACATTAGGATACGTCTAAAGCACATGTGTTAGGAGGCATGATATAATGATACCCAAATAATGGAACATATAAAATCATATCATATAAGAACATGATAATATAAACATGGAATCATATAAATGTGGATGAATCATAAAACATGTCTTTAGTACGGGTCAATTCTAACAGCCAATCTTGTTTCCCATTTTTGTATTCGTTAAGGCTAACTGCCTATCCTGTTACCCATTTTAGTATCTGTCAAGGCTATCACCAATCCTTTTTTTCATTAAATCTCTTGAGACATAACATTACCCAATGAATTTAAGTGCTATCTGGGTTCAACCATCTGATTAGTTTCATTTTTATTCTTTCCACATAAATAATCATACATAATCAACATTACATACACATAAGGGTACCCCTGTAATGAATTGGTTACCACAACCATGAAAAAAAATCATAACCAATGGGTGTATCATGTAAGTGTGCATGAAAGAAAGGGATTATAACAAACATGGACGTTCATAAAGTAAAATAGTCATATAACATGGTATGTGATGTCAAACATATGTGACAACATATAAAAATGTATTTGAGAAACATTAGCATTAAAACATTTTTGTGCGGTTTTAATGGAAATACTATTGAGCTTTTAAAAAAGAAAAGAGGAAAATATATTATATAAAACTAGAGTTGAACCAAGAAGGTTTTAATAATAAAAAGCGTTATTTTATGAATACAATTATGTCTTAAAACAAAGGATAGAGAGCACTTGATATTGGGTAAAAATTTGGGAAGATTCTTGGAAACATGTTTTCTTATCAGAAAGTTCTAAGGAGGGAATCTTTTAAAAACATGTATATCCCTGAGAGAGAGTGTGAAAGGGTATTCATATATAATTTATTTTAAACTAAACATAATTTAGAAAATGTACATAAATAGATAATATAATTCCATTTTGATAAAATGAAAGATATGGCTATCCGAATGAACAAAGGAGGTTCATGTGGATGTCATTACGGTTTTTTGGCAAAGCGTCGGGTGTACCTTAGAAGGATTGATGAGAGAAATAAGGGGTTTATAATAACTAATAAAACATGAGGGACGCATGTGGGAGTTAAAAAAACATACCCTATAATTTGTTAGTACACATAAAAAGTCATAACATAGAGGACAATATTGATTAAGAGAGAAATGGAGAGGATCCCTTCCCTTAAATTCGTTGGTGTTCTCCAAATGTAACTAAAGCGAGGAATAAAAAAAATTAGATTTGTTAATTAATAATTCCATAACCACTTATATTTGTAATTGGTTTAGTATAATCATTTTATGTTCATTTATAATATTTTTTATTGGTTTTGAGGTTAAATTTCTTGGTTTGGGCTCGTATGTTTACTTGGTTTTAATGACCTGTTTGATTATAGTCATGTTAAGATAAACATGTAAGATGAAAGTGGTTATCAATAACTGAACATATATTCTATTAGTAAACATCCAGGATATTACATGGATTTAAATTTAATTTAGTTACTTTGAGTGAAATCGAATTATTATATAAAACCATAGTGGCAACCATTTTTGTTAATCATTGGGTTTGATTACAAATAACATGCTCTGACTTAGAAATTAATACAATTTTTAAAAAATAAATACATTACCAAAATATTATATATTACCAATATAATAATCTGGTTCCACCATAAAACAAATTTATTCACGAGCAGAATTAAATATGATAAAAGAAATTAATAAATCGTTGTCCTTGAATGTGCTAAATTGGCGCATCTCAAATGGTGCGTTCGTTTCTTATAAAAAAAGGTGGGGAAATGAGATAAGATAATAAAATATCACATTGGAATAAAAACATTATAGTACGTGTATGTTATGAGGATTATCATACTATTTGAGTAAAGGGAGGTGGGGAAAGAAACAAAAATAATGAACTTAAATGAAATGAAGGAATTGGAAAGGGGAATTTACCTCTTGAAACATCTTCAATTGAGAACCTCTTAAGCAGAGAGGTTTTGGTATTTTTAAGAGTTTGGTAGATTTTGGATGTGGAGGATGAGATTGGGGAGAAATTTTGGTAGAATATTGGAAATGCACAAGGCTTGAGAGTAGTGAAGAGAAGAGGGAGTGAGAGGGGGTTTTATAGTAGAGGGGAGGAGTGTTTTCATATTTTTTAATCAACAGTATGTTATTTCATCACAAGACAAGGAATAGTAAGTATTCCATGACCAAGAATAGTAATAAATTCATGTGACTTCGAGCTCTAAGACATTTACTTCATCCATGACTCATGCATGATGTAGAAATTAATATTTTAGCTTTTAATGTGAATTATCGGATTTTACAATTCATCCAAAATTCATGTATTTTAGAAAAATATAAAAAATTCACCCTAACAATTATTCTATTTGTAAAATCAAAAAATTAAGTCCATTTTTCAAAAACAATTCTCTAAAAATGAATATTTTAATATTTAATTAAAATCATAATTTATTATAAAAAACCAATTTTAAAACTTTCATTTACTTATTCTAAAATATAGGTGTATCAGACATTCAAGTTGAATATTATGTATATATTCTCATAGGTATGGTTACAATTCAATATTGTATATCACTATTCATAAGGGTATGTTACTATTCATAAGGGTAGGTTACTATTAACAAAAAGTTTCATTTTTCTTATCAGAATCCAAATATCTTACGAATTTCAAAAATGATTGTTAGATTTTCAAAATTATAGACACAGAAGTGAAAAAATTATTTTTAAAGGTCACTTATCACTTAGTAGTCATTTATGTTATGTTTTCATGTGATTTTATGACAAATTTATAAGAAGGGAATTTCAATTTCAAAAAATTGGGTCGTTACAAAAATCCTTATACATATTCAGGATATTATAGTTGTAACGCACCGACCCCTTTTACCCAGAGTCGGTGCATTATTGCGTAACATTGGCATGATCACAAAAGATCAAGTCTTGAAATACCGATTAGTTTAGTAGCCTTGGAAACACTAGAAACATTCATAAAAGTTACATTACATCATAAAGTGAAAAACTACAATAACATAGTCTCCATAATCCACACTCATATCCTCTTCTGACTATCCCGGCAGGTCATTCATAAAATACTTCTTCACATCCTAGAAAATATTAAAACATTGAAAGGGGTGAGCTCAGATGCTCAGTAAGGATAACAATATAGCAGAAGCTTTCATAAATAAACATTAACATTTAAGGAAATGTATAACTAAAACAAAAGCCTTTTAAACATGAACTTTAGCATGATATGGCAAAAGTAAAATGAAATAATTCCATTTACTTACTCACATGGATATTCTACTAGTCAAAGAATCACATGAAATATCAATAACCACTTTCATAATGATGGAATGCATAATTCCAGACTATCATAACCACATATCAAAGGCCTTGTGCCAAGACCATAAATAAGATTTTGTCAAGGCCTCGTTCCAAGACACTAGTTTGTCTCATGAGACCTACCGATGCAATTTTTTTAGAAGATACTTACATATAAAATTTCTCAAATATACTCCAGTGTTTTTCTAAAAACATTAGGCAAGCTTCTGAAAACAAAATAACTAGTTCTGAGACTGCTCGACTAATTACATGCCATGATGGGTCCACGCCCAATCCCTTCCTGTCTACCACACTCGGGAGTTAGGTTTTATGAAAACATTTTTAAGCATGTGTTAAATACGTATACATTTTCAATGGATTTTCATATATTTTAGAGAAATATCTCTTTTTTGAAATCATTTAAAAATAACATAATTATAAAATAAAACCTTTTGAATAAACGTAAAAGTCAAAGGGGTTTATACACCGTATAAAAGAATTTTGTGTATAAAACAAAATATGCCTCAATGAAAGGATATTTGAGACGAAGTCCCTTACAAATATAATTTTTTAAATAAAATAGATCTATTATGTGTATTCACTATAAGTACACATAACGAAAGTACAAATACAAGATTGGACATAACAATATCATGACATAATTTGAAATTAGGTGATTAACCCAAAGAATGGAAATTGGGATAAGATATTCCCTTAAAAATATCATTTTTTATATAAAATAGATCTATTATGTGTATTCAATATATGTACACATAATGAAAGTATAAGTACAAGATAGGACATAATAATATCATGACATAATTTTAAAGTAAGAGATTAACCCAATGAATGGAAATTGGGTTATGAAATTCCCTTACAAATATCATTTTTTTAATAAAATAGATCTATTATGTGTATTCAATATATGTACACCTAAAGAATGTATAAGTACAAGATATGACATAATAATATCATGACATAATTTTAAAGTAAGAGATTAACCCAAATAATGGAAATTGGGTTAAGAAATTTCATTAAAAATATCATTTTTTGAATAAAATAGATATATTATGTGTATTCAATATATGTACACATAAATAAAGTAAAAATACAAGATATAACATAAGAATATCATGACATAATTTGAAAGTATGAGATTAACCCAAAGAATGGAAATTGGGTTAAGAAATTCCCTTACCTTGTGTCCAATCTTGACTCGACCATTCTTTAAACTCCTGAATAATAAACAAGAGTTAATTAATAATTGATTAAGAACCTTTTTCATGTTTTTTATTCCTTTTATATCACTTATTACCATGTTATGAACATTATGTAATTATTTAAATTAATAACGGTTGTTTTGTCGATCTTTGGTACTTGAGTCAAAAATAAACTTCTTATAATTAAAAGTTGTTCATGTGGTGAAATATCCATTATATCCCGAATTATATTCATGATATTGATATCATATATCTCATATATATCCAGTATATGCATTTATAATATTCCATAACGTTTAGATATAAGAAATGAAATGCATCGTTCGTGGAGACGGTAAGTCGTATGTATGCATGAACGCTACTTTCATTTATATTTCGTATTTAATGATATCATAATGATATAAAGGTATATTATAATTACAGTATAATATAATATATAATATCATTTACTCCATCCTTTATATATCCCACATATGGGATTAACGATTCAAATCACTTTGAGGGGGGCGGTAGTCCGCACTTCCTAAAATGAAAATATTGCGTTTAACCATAATGGAAACAATAAAGGTCTGCCATAAATGAAAAATAAAGAACCTTACGTAAAACATAAACATATTATATATCATATATATAAATATAGTGACATCTTAATGGACACCTTTGAAGGTGTTATATGAGTGTTGAACAATCATCGTTTCGTGAGGCAGAAATTCACCATCCACAGAAACAGTATGTTCTTTAACCATTAGATGTATCTGTGTGTAAGTGTAGCTCGAATAATTCTTAAAAAAACAACCTAGTTTATTGAGGATATATGTTTTGTTACAAAATAAATGAATAAAAATAGTTTAGGTGGTTGGAGAAGCAAATTAAAACAAAATAACATAAGAGAACACATTACCTTATAATCGGGTAACTCTTTTTTTGATTTGAGCCAAAGGCTTCCTTGGGAAGAATTCTGCCCAAAGTGAGGCTTCTAGGAGTAAGGGAGGGAATTTGGGAGAGTATTTGGGCAGAGGTCGGCCGATCCAAAAGGCTTTTAAGGTGTGAGTAAGGTGGTAGTGGTGGGGGAATTTTATAAGTGGAGAGGAGGGGAACTCTTGGAAAGTAATGAAATGTTACTTTATTATATAATGCGTTTAGGATTATAAAGGTCCCACACTTATATAAATCCAGGCTAAGGTGATAAGGGTTCGAAATATACTCACCCAATAGGTTTTTGACAAGTGTAAGCCTTGGATTTGACATTATCCTTTCATTTTATTTAAATCGTTAATTAATGAGGTAATCGTTGCATCATCATGGTGTCATAAGTAATTTAATTTATTTAATGTCTAAAAATTATAAAAAAAATATCATGATTTAAGAAATACTTTTATCTTTCTATTTAATATTTATAGTAAAAAATATGACTTGTATAACCCCATTTATTTTTTTTAGTAAAACAACTTATGCTTGTGACATTTTTATTTTAACTATAAATAAAAGTTATTTATGTCATTTTCCTACCAAAGTGGCTCCATGGGGTCCCCAAGTTGACCCATGGATTTTTTTGGTCGTCCATGACATATCTAATAGGGGTAAGACAAGTGTAAAGGTATTTTCATATTTTTATAATATCATTTTTACCTTAAATATCACTAATTACCTTTAATCGCGATTAATTAAACTTAAAAGTTACAATTCACCAAAAAATTTATTTTAAACCCATTAAACAACATTTTACTTCCTAATGAAAATAATTTATGTTAGATTTTTGAAAATCAAATCACAGAAGTGGTAATATTTCATTGGAACGAAAAAACAGTTATTTAACTACCACTTAGTGGTTTCACTATTCATCAAAAATTGAAGTTTTTCAGAACAATGCCAAAATTTCACCCTAAGCTATAATTGATATTCCGAATTCAAAAATGATGTCTATTATACAAAATTAGAAACATATAAGTTGAATTAATTAATTTTATAATTAATTCCCGCTGTCACAACAAATAGTGTGTTTTAAGAAACAATATATATCAACAGATTGACAATTGTTTATGTCTAATTTCAGAGTGAAATTAATTATAATGTACACCATTGGATAAAATGGTAAAAATATATTCTAATTATACTATAAAACCACTCAATAGTATAATTTATCACTATAAATTATTTTGATTAAAAAAAGTTGTTTTTAAGTATTTTTCACTATTCATAAAAATTGGAAGTTCTCAGAAAATTACAAAAAATTCAACTTAGGATAACTCAGATATTCCGAATACAAAAACGAAGTCCATTTGGAGAGATAAAATTTATAAAATTTAAAAAAGAATGTATTACTATTCATAACGGCTACATTGATTAGTCACGGTGTGTTAGAACTCGAAGTTGCGTACAATGCAAGCTATTGCATTATTGAATGAGAAGCGTATCGTGGAAGCTAGGGGTGTTACATTCTCCCCACCTTCAATAAATTGCGTCCTCGAAATTTGAAATTTTTCTTTGAAAATAAAAGGTTGAAAATAGAAAATACCTTTGGGGAAAACCCACATCGGAAATATGGTTAATAAAAACATAACATTAAAAGAAATAAAGAGAAGTACAAAGGTCACCCGAGATAGCCCATACTAGGATTCTATGAAAATATGAATATGGAAGAAAAACAAACCATAAAGGTATGATGGAGAGTTGTAGAACACTGGATTAGGAGAAAGTTAACCATAAGAAAATCAAAAACTTGTGATTGGTTAAACATTCATTGAATCCCCAGTTGGAAAAGTTAACAAGCAACATTTTTGTTTTAAGTTACCTTTTATAAAGTTGAGGAATTTATTTAGGATATTTACTAAGATTGTAAGGGAATATACATACTTGTTATATAAACTTTCATTCTTTAATAATTTTTTACCACAAACCCATCTTTCACTCTAAAAGGTAATAGAACTCAAAAATATTCTATTTATCCTAATTTTATAAGGTTCCAAAAATTAACACATACCATTTAGATTAGAAAAACTATTTAGTAATAACCAGGGACTTCCTGTAGGCTAGTGGTAGGTAATAAAGGCATGTCACACTATGGTTGTGGGTTCGATTCCTGCAGCTTTGTTCGACGCGACGGGTTATGCCCCACCCTGTAGGTTGTCCTTTTCCTAAAACTATAGTATTATAATATTCCAAAAATAATATTCATAAATGTTTTAACCATAAACAATACTATCCAAAGTTCAACTTAATCCATTCCAACCTTTATAGTTATCCAAAATACCTCCGTCCAGACTTTCTATAAAAGGTCCTTAAATTCCAAAATCAATTGTAACATTAGATTCCCCAAACAAAGTAAAGATCCTCTTATTGTCACATAATAAAAATATGATAACCTTCATCATATTAAAACCTTAGTGAAAACAACAAGTACTACAGTACAATCCTTATATATCACATTATTCTTATAACCATAATATAATCCATGATTCCAAAAACACAAATATATTAATTATTCAACTTCATCTGTAGCAACAACATAAGCTTGGCCTTGATCCCTTGGCCTTTTCTGAGGTAAGTTTCCGTGGCGCTTAGGAAAATCATTTGCATAATGACCCATTTCCCTACAATTGTAGCATTCAACATTGATAGCCTCTTTCTTTACCTTACAATCACGAGCCTGCTGACCTTTTTCTCCACATTTGTAACAAACTCCCATTCCATTTAGGCAAGTACCAGGGTGATTCTTCCAACAATTATCACATAATAGAAAATCCTTCTTTCCCTTTTTCCCTTTATTTGTCTCTTGTTCCACCGTTCTCTTCTTCTCTTGCTTTACATTGTTGTCATAAGACTTAGAGTATTCCTTTTCTGTCTTGATAGCACACGAGACTATATCCTCGTATGTTGAGAAAGATTGTGATACAAAATCTCGACGGAGAAATGGTTTTAACCCATAAAAAAATGATCAATATTACTTCTTGGGTTACGTATATAATTAGTTGCACGCCTCACTAACCTTGTAAAGTTAGCCTCATACTTTGCGATATTCCCATCCTCCTTTTGTCTTAGACTCAGAAATTGTCTTTCCATATCTGCTCGATGGTCATGTGGAAAGTATTTTTCTAATAAAAGATCTTTGATCTCTCTCCATTCCATACTTGATTCTTCTTCATCTTTCTTTGAATTTTGAATTAATGACCACCATTCATCAGCATCTCTAGTGAGGTGGTAAACTGCCATGATAACCTTCTCCCTTTCGCTACTCCCCAAGGCGTGGAATATTTTCTCTAAGGAGTTTATCCATTGCTCAGCTACTAATGGATTTTTACCCCCATTAAATGATGGCGGTTGTTGCCTCATGATGCGGTCTAACATTGATCCTCCGCGTTGCGGATCAGGGTGCTCCATACGAGTAAGGTTATTATTCATAACCAGAGTGAGTTGTCTTAGTATGGTAATTAGTTGATTAGCACCAGTTGTATCTCCAGCTCCACAATAATTATCTTGAGCAGGAGGGAAATCCCTACACGGAGTGCATGCATTGATATGGTTTCCATTCCTCCCACTAGGCTCCATTTCTAAACAATGGCATAAACTAGATTAGTTTATGAATCAAAATACATAATTCCATACTTGTAAAACACTTAACAGTAATTGAAATATTTATGGATATAATCCATAATCACAAAAAAAGTTATATTTGAGGAAGTATATACTCATAACCCTTCATATTGGTTTGTAATGAAAATGAGAATTATCCTAAGCATATACCTCGGGAGTGTCGTAACCAAGAGTACATCAAGGCCCGTTGTCGTGCACCAGTTCTCGTTCGAGTCTAGCTCAAAGCAGTGTTTTCGGGTTTTACGCCTAGGTACATCTGTGCCAGAGCCACCTCTACCTACTCGTATCCAGACAAGGATGTATTGCTCAGAAAACTCACAAAATCTCTATAATACAAAAAATCTAGGAAGTTCTTCTATACTAATCCTCAAAGTATATCTTTGGGCTATGTGCTCTAATCAGAGTTTATCTAAATCTAGCTTCCAAGGTTAGTACTAAACTGCCTCTGACACCAACTATAACGCCCCGACCCCAGTTACCCAGAGTCGGTGCATTATTGCGTAACATTGGAATGATCACAAAAGATCAAGTCTCGAAAGACTGATTAGTTTAGTATCCATGGAAACACTAGATACATTCATAAAAGTTACATTACATCATAAAGTGAAAAACTAAAATAACATAGTCTCCATAGTCCACACTCATATCCTCTTCTGACTATCCCTACAGGTCATTCATAAAATACTTCTTCACATCCTGGAAAATATTAAAACATTGAAAGGGGTGAGCTCAGATGCTCAGTAAAGATAACAATATAGCGGAATCATTCATAAATAAACATTAACATTTAAGGAAATGTATAACTAAAACAAAAGCCTTTTAAACTTGAACTTTAGCATAATATGGAAAAAGTAAAATGAAATAATTCCATTTACTTACTCACATGGATATTCTACTAGTCAAATAATCACATGAAATATCAATAACCACTTTAATAATGATGGAATGCATAATGCCAGACTATCATAACCACATAGCCAAGGCCTCGTGCGAAGACCATAAATAAGATTTTGTCAAGGCCTCGTACCAAGACACTAGTTTGTCTAATGAGACCTACCGATGCAATTTTTTAGAAGATACTTACGTTTAAAATTTCTCAAATATACTCCAGTTTTTTTCTAAAAACATTATGCAAGCTTCTGAAAACAAAATAACTAGTTTTGAGACTGCTCGACTAATTATAGGCCATGATGGGTCCACGCCCAATCCCTTCCTGTCTACCACACTCGAGAGTTGGGTTTTATGAAAACATTTTAAATCTTGCATAAAATATGTATACATTTGCACCGGATTTTCATATATTTTAGAGAAATATCTCTTTTTTGAAATTATTTAAAAATAACATAATTATAAAATAAAACCTTTTGAATAAATGTAAAAGTCAAAGGGGTTTATACACCGTATAAATTAAAGTTGTGTATAAAATAAAATATGCCTCAATGAAAATAGATTTGAGATGAAGTCCCTTAAAAATATAATTTTTTAAATAAAATAGATATATTATGTGTATTCACTATAAGTACACATAAAGAAATTACAAATACAAGATTGGACATAATAATATCATGACATAATTTGAAAGTAGGATATTAACCCAAAGAATGGAAATTGGGTAAAGGTATTCCCTTAAAAATATCATTTTTTAAATAAAATAGATCTATTATGTGTATTCTATATATCTACACATAAATAAAGTATAAGTACAAGATATGACATAATAATATCATGACATAATTATAAAGTAAGAGATTAACCCAAAGAATGGAAATTTGGTTAAGAAATTCCCTTACAAATATCATTTTTTAAATAAAATAGATCTATTATGTTTATTCAATATATGTACACATAAAGAATGTATAAGTACAAGATATGTCATAATAATATCATGACATAATTTTAAAGTAAGAGATTAACCCAAAGAATGGAAATTGGGTTAAGAAACTCCCTTAAAAATATCATTTTTTAAATAAAATAGATCTATTATGTGTATTAAATATATCTACACATAAATAAAGTAAAAATACAAGATATAACATAATAATATCATGACATAATTTGAAAGTAGGAGATTAACCCAAATAATGGAAATTGGGTTAAGAAATTCCCTTACCTTGCATCCTGTCTTGACTCGACCGTTCTTTAACCTCCTGAATAATAAACTAGAGTTAATTTATAATTGATTAAGAACCTTTTTCTTGTTTTTTATTCCTTTTATATCACTTATTACCATGTTATGAACATTATGTAATTATTTAAATTAATAACGGTCGTTTTATCGATCTTTGATACTTGAGTCAAAAATAAACTTCTAATAATTACAAGTTGTTCATGTGGTGAAATATCCATTATATCCATAAGTATATTCATGATATAGATATCATATATCTCATATATATCCAGTATATGCATTTATAATATTCCATAACATTTATAGGTAAGAAATGAAATGCAACATTCATGGAGACGGTAAGCCGTACGTACGCATGAACACTACTTTCATTTCTATTTCGTATTTAATGAAATCATAATGATATAAAGGTATATTATAATTCCAGTATAATATCATATATAATATCATTTAATCCATCCTTTATACATCCCACATATGGCATTAACGATTCAAATCACTTTGAGGGGGCGGTAGTCCACACTTCCTAAAGTGAAAATATCGCATTTAACCATAATGGAAACAATAAAGGTATGAAATAAATGAAAAATAGAGAACCTTAAGTAAAACATAAACATATTATATATCATATATATAAATATAGTGGCATCTTAATGGACACCTTTGAAAGTGTTATATGAGTGTTGAACAATCATCGTTTCGTGAGGCAGAAATTCGCCATCCACAGATTCAGTATGTTCTTTAACCATTAGATGTAGGTGTGTGTAAGTGTTGCTAGAATTATTCTTATAACAACATCTTATTATATTGATTATACTAGTGTTGTTACAAAACAAATGAATAAAAATAGTTTAGGGGGTTGGACAAGAAAATTAAAACAAAATAACATAAGAGATCACATTACCTTAAAATCCGGTAACTCTTTTTTTGATTTGAGCCAAAGGCTTCCTTGGGAAGACTTTTGCCCAAAGTTAGGCTTCTAGGAGTAAGGGAGGGAAGCTAGGAGAGTATTTGGGACGAGGTTGGCCGAGCCAAAAGGCTTTGAAAGTGTGAGTAAGGTGGTAGTGGTGGGGGCCTTTTATAAGTGGAGAGGAGGGGCACTCTTGGAATGTAATGAAATGTTACTTTTTTATATAATGAGTTTCGGATTTTAAAGCTCCAACACTTATATAATTATAGGATAAGGTGATAAGGGTACGAAATCTACTCACCCAATAGGTTTTTGACAAGTGTTAGCCTTGGAATTTACATTATCTTTTCATTTTATTTAAATCGTTAATTAATGAGGTAATCGCTGCATCATCATGGTGCCATATGTAATTTAATTTATTTTATGTCTAAAAATTATAAAAAATATCATGATTTATGAAATCCTTTTAGATTTCTAAT
Source organism: Viscum album (assembly GCA_963277665.1). NCBI lineage: Eukaryota > Viridiplantae > Streptophyta > Magnoliopsida > Santalales > Viscaceae > Viscum > Viscum album. The sequence continues at coordinate 1,806,127,277 of OY728126.1, read as the reverse complement.
GAATATTTATATTCAAAAATATGACTTGTATAACCCCATTTAAAAATTGTTTTAGTAAAACAACTTATGTTTGTGACATTTTTATTTTAACTTTAAATAAAAGTTATTTATGACATTTTCCAACAAAAGTGGCTCCCTGGGGTCCCCAATTTGACCCATGTATTTTCATGGTCGGCCATGACACATCCAATAGGGATAATACAAGTGTAAAGGTATTTTAATATTTTTATAATATCATTTTTACCTTAAATATCACTAATTACCTTTAATCACGACTAATTAAACTTAAAAGTTACTATTCACCAAAAAAATTATTTTAATCCCATTAAACAACATTTTACTTCCTAATGACAACCATGTATGTCGGATTTTTGAAAATAAAATCATAGAAGTGGTAATATTTCATTTAAATGAAAAATCAGTTATTTAACTACCACTTAGTGGTTTCACTATTCATCAAAAATTGAAGTTTTTCAGAACAATGCCAAAATTTCACCCTAAGCTATAATTGATATTCCGAATTCAAAAATGATGTTTATTTTAAAAAAATCCAAACATATAAGTTGCATTAATTAATTTTATAATTAATTCCCGCTGTCACAACAAATAGTATGTTTTAAGAAACAATATATATCAAAAGATTGACAATTGTTTATGTCTAATTTCAAAGTGAAATTAATTATAATGTACACCATTGGATAAAATGGTAAAAATATATTCTAAATATACTTTAAAACCACTCAATAGTATAATTTATCACTATAAATTATTTTGATTAAAAAAGTTGTTTTTAAGTATTTTTCACTATTCATAAAAATTGGAAGTTCTCAGAAAATTACAAAAATTTCAACATAGGATAACTCTGATATTACAAATACAAAAACGAAGTCCATTTGGAGAGATAAAATTTATAAAATTTCAAAAAATAGGTATTACTATTCATAACGGCTACTTTGATTAGTCGCGGTGTGTTAGAACTCGAAGTTGCATACAATGAAAGCTGTTTAATTATTGAATTAGAAGCATATCGTGGAAGCTCGGGGTGTTACAATAGTCCTCCCAAAATACCATCCCTAGGGTCCTTAAGTTGATATCTAAAAAGGTTTATCTTAGAGAAGATATTTATTTTAACAAATGTCTTTCATTTTATTACTCAATTTTTCATATTAAATTTTTTCTTAATACATCCAATATAATAACACTAGTATATACAATATAACAATAAGTTATTGTGAATATGGAAAAATATTTATCCACATCCACTTCCATAAAATTTTAAATGAAATCATCGATCTAGTGTACAATGGACTACTTCCTCACGAAATGATGTAGTTAATTTTAAATCATTACCTATAGAGGCTGGATATAATTTAGGATTTAAAAAAATTATTATATCTATGATATTATTAAAAAAATTAATGATTAAATATCATATTCTTTTTTATGTTCCATTCTATTTCAAATGTGATAACATCACTTGTGTGTACGACATACTACCACCTCACGAAGTGATGTGATTCATTTTTTACTTGCACATCACATGTAATGTAATGAGGGTTAAATAAATGAATATATTTGGTATATATGATATTATAACGATTATTTAAAATTTAATTATCCCCCGCTTCAATACCCTTTCACACATTAATGGAATGATATTGTCACTCTTACGTACGTATGACCTACTATCTCCACGAAACGATTGGATTCATTTTCAATGTCCAAATGTCATAAATTGATCTAAAAATGTATCTAATGAGTAAATTTTATTTTCATAAAATTATTATAATTATAGAGATGATATATATATATACACTATTCAAAATAACTAGAACGTTCATTACAAAAAAGAGAATTATAAATCAATGAAATTAACACCTAAAATAATGAAAATAATTAAATATTTTCAACAAGTGGGTGGTAAAATGTTATATAGAGATCCTATATAATATTATTAATATGGTAATTATTATATTATAAATTAATTATTTTCTAAGAACCATTATACATGAGGTACAAACACATATGAAGTAAATCATGCCTAAGGTAAGGGTTTCTCGTCTCACTATTACTTTTAGGGTTCATATACCATATTCAACAATAATATCATTTTTGTGGTGTATATAATACCATTTTTTATGTTATATCATGAATTGATATATCTACATATTATTTAATGTTCAATTTAATATTATTTCATTGATGAGGATTATGATTCCAATGTTACCAAAGTGGTAAGGGGTTATTTCACAATCTCATCCTAATTAGGGATTGTTTTGGTTTAAGTATCCCTTGGGATAATTATTTTATATTTATATATCAAAACAAATATATTGGATTCCACTATATTTATTTATAAAAAGTTTCAAGTAACACTTCTATTTTCCCCCTATTTTGTACTTAAAATGATAAAGAAATCTGTTTTTAAGAAAATATAATTTATTTCTCACTTCGACCATAAATTATTTTTCATCAAAACACGTTTTTTCTATAAAAAAATCATAAATGTTTTAAATCTTTTCAAAATTAAATTTTAAAGAAATTTTTACTTATTATTTACTTTTGATAAAAAAATTATGTGAATTTTATTGTCATTTTCAGAACAATTCCCATTAATTTTTTTACTAAAAATATAAAAGGAAACGTTTTATTAACGTGTACGACATGAATTGAATTTTCCGCCATCATGATCAATAAATGTTTTAATGTATAATTTATAATTTTTAAAAGTTTATATTATAATAAAATTAATTTAAAAATATTTTGTGAACTTTTATTTTTAAAAAATATTTTCAATGTGAGAAGGTTGTTTTCCTCAAAAATGTTTTTGAAGATATTTTTATGGTATTTATTCTTATCAAAAAAATCATCCCTATATTGAATATATAATCCAATGGAGATTTGTTGTATGTATATCATACTTATTATTTATTTGGATTCATTGTTAATATTTTATCTAAGGATGTAAAATTGCATTACCATTCACTATATTAATCAGGATGATTTATGATTATGTTTACTGATTAGGGAGAGTATTAAAATTTTATAGGATAGTTTATGTTGATTTTGTTTCACCCCATTCATATTATAAATTTTATGGACTATACGAGTTAGTAGAAGTACCCACTATCTCCCCTTGATGCATCGGAAAGTCTCATTAGAAAAACTAGATTGGGTTTTCACTGAGGCCTTACCAGTTTATTTAGAAGTCTTGGCCCAAGGTCCTGATGGTATTAGATAGCATTAAAAAAATCCTATACTATTCGTTTTATATATCTTGTATCATTAATTCCTTAATTATGAATTCATTTATTGACATTTCATGTTATTATTTTGTTTTTTCTGAATATATATATGGTTATGTTCTTAATCTCATGTGATTATTTACAGGGACGTATTTGATCATAATTTATTAATTCCATATTATTCACATGTTATTTATTAAATGTAATTTGTTTTCGGTTTTTACATTTTTATATTGATTTTCCTTATTTATTAATACCAAATATTATATTATTACCATTACTGATCATTTTATCTCACCCCTTTATTATGTATTATATTCCAAAGGATGCCAGGAAGTTTACTGTGATTGATACACATGGATATGCTAAAGGAAATAATGGAGTTATCAAAGAAAATAATTTCTGTATTTTATGTTTTAAAATATAACATGAATTTAAATTATGTATCTAGTTTACCAACAAAGCTAAAAGATTCATTCCTTGGAGAAGTGATTACTTGAACCTTATAAAAATGTAATAAATAAAAAACCGGATCTGAGATGCTTGGGTTTTGGTCAGTATAGTTGTTATTAGAGGATGTTTATTAGAAACCTTGTGAATTGAATTTAGAAAGACATATATTTGGGAACATACCACTATGATAGAGTTTGATAATAATTTTAAAAGATCATCCTAATATTTTGGTAAGGAATAGATTATATGGTTTTTTCTAAAAAAATAAATCTGTGTATGTATACTAAAAGTGGACGTGGTTCTAGAATAGATGTACCTAAGGGTAATAACTCTAAAAATAGTACATTGAGATTGAACTGATTGTCACCTAGTGCACAAAAATGGACCTTACTATGCACCTAGTTTGAAACTATCACGAGATATGCTTAAGATAAAATACATTTTTCTTAAAGACCAATATTAAAGATTTTAAAATAAATACGTCCCAACAAAAATCATTTTTATGATTACAAGATTATCTATGCATAAATTTTTCAATTTATGTTAACTATTTCAATATTATGGGTTGATACATTATCTTTCCTAGTGATAGGATCAAATCTATGTATTCCATAATTTATAAATTTAGCCTAGTATAAGGAATAATAACAATATCAATGCACACGATCTAAATAATATGAATGATCATTTATTGGTGCTATTAAGACAATATTTCTAAGGAAACTAGTCTACTAATAATTATCATCATATAAGGGAATATAATCATGTGATATTAATATAGATAAATAATCATATAAGTATTATGTCTTTGAAGTGAATACAGTAAGTAAGAGGATGAAAGAGATTAAAAGGATAATGCGAATAATGGAAAGAAGGGTTTCCCAGAATGTGATATATGTAGAAGGAAACACCATAGTACATGCATAAATAGAAAAGAAGTTTTCTTGATATGTTTATAACAAGGATATAAATTATCATGACTAAAAGTGAAAGAAATAATTTTCCAATTTTTAATGCTTTCACTATAAGGAGAAGGTAAATTTTACAAATGAATTCCTAAACCATTAAGGTAATTACCCTAGAAGAAGAAAATGAATCAATGTGAAGATTGTGATATTGATATAGTTGAAGCTGAATGATTAAATTGCCTCCATTTTGATTCAATAAATACATTTTAGAATCATTTTATCAGTGACATTATGGTTATAATAGTCATAAAATATATATGGATTATACTGCAGTAATATTTCATAATTGATTTCAGATAATATGTTGGATGGTACCGAGGATAATAAATAGTGATTTAGTGGCATGATGAACCTTTTATAAAACACATGATTATGCTAAATTGAGCCCTTATTTTGATCTTTATGTTAACATAATGATTTTTGGATAAAGTCATAATTGATATGGATCAATTAAATTTGAAAGATTTTAGATACTTTTGTACTGATTAATGGTTTTTTGAAAAAGTGATTTATAAAATCATTGATAGAGTTTACAACATTTTTGGATTTGAGGAAAATATCAAATAGTATATTTTTTATTTATGAGATAATTAAGAATGCATGTTTTTAATATGGTTTAATGGTAATTTGGGTTGTTATGAAGTTTCAAGAGAATACATGATTAAGGGATTCACATGATTAATATGTAATAGCAACTTCGTATTGTTGGAGGGATTAATGATAAGATCATTTTGAAAATTTAGTTACATTATTTCTAATGTTATAGATTATATTCATTTTGAAGGGTCATGGGGTGAATCATTTATGAAATGGTTTTAGCTGAACTTCATATGAGGTTCTAGAGATTAACGTATTACTTCACCATATGCAAATTTAAGCATATTGGATAACTTGTACTAAACATATTTTTATAATAACAACTAGAGATCAATGGAATGACTTATTACTCTATTATGGATCTTAACATCTGTTAAAAGTGTATTTTAGTGTTTTAGGCATAACAATATTCATTTTGGGATATTCATTTCTTTGAATATGTGATTAATTATAAATTTATTGAAGTACCACCAAAGGATGAAATTGTGCTTATAAAATACAGACATATCAGGTACGTATAATTCCTTATATTCATATATAATATATGAATTATTCAACATTATGAAAAGGATACTGAAACAAAATTTTAACATATTACCTTAATTTATATTGAAATGATGGTCTTTTAAATCATCAATTAATAAGGGATTTGAGTTCCTTAACTTTCCATTCATCATTCTCTTTCTTGTAACCAATGACATATATCACTCACTATAATTATTTCTGTTTTTCTTCCATGTTCATAACATCACATTCCACTAATTTTATAATACATACAAACCTTGTTATATGTTATTCCATTATATTTCTCTTATATATTATAAATTGAATGCTTTATTAACCCCTCTCATGATTTTGTAATTCAATATGGTTATTTTGAAATGAAAAACCCTTGATTATTGAGATAATGAGTAAATTATGAGGATGCAATATATTAAATGGGGTTATAATGTAACACCCAAAGATTCTAAAATATGAACATCATATTTCATACTATGTATGACAAGAAAAAATAGTCTTAGATGAAAATATAACACCCTAATACTTTACAATATATTTATTTTTAAAGAAATACAATCTCTTCAATACCTAGTGATTCAAACAAAAGTGTGTTTATAGGAAATATGAAACTCTATTAAGATATTATAATTTAAAAAAGACCATTATAAGAGTTATTAAAATGATGAGTGTAAATATTATAGAATATATTATGAAATTGTATGGTTTAGACATGTATAAAATAAATTGAATGGATATATATTTATTATATATAAAATAATAATTATTTTAAAGAGAAAGAAATGTTTTTTGAAAAAAATATATTTTTAAAAAGGCGGATTAATCGTTCATTGTGGACATAACATACAATTAATTTTTACCACTTATTGAATAAGTTATTTCAAAAAATGAGATTTATTTTTTAAAAAATAAAATCATAATTATCTTACATTGATTTTTTTTGAAATATTTCATTTTTTCAAGAATACTGAAAAATATTGAATTATAATTGAAAACAACATTTTTATTTAAATTATTTATAAATTTAAATTATATTTTAAATTGGTTGTAAATTAAAATTTGTTCAATTATATATATTAATCCAATTTAGGTATTTGGAATATTTTTCATGTTAAATTTTGATACAAAAACTTTTATACTTTAACTTTTTCTTTTTGAAAATTTACATTCTCGTCGCTTGTAAGGGATTTATTTTAAATGAAATTTTCCCACATAAGTGAATGAAATTTTTAAAAATTGGTAATATATTTTGGAATATCATAATAACATTATCTAATAAATTAAGCATAGTTTTTTTACCCAAACTAATAGTGAAAAATAGGGAAATAAATTACTTTAGTTAAGGTAAAAATGGGTTTACAATAGGGATAAACTAATAATATAAGGGTTAAAAATTTCGTTAAATCTTTTAAAAATCTTATTTTAGGGATATATTTCTACCATATAATTAATTTTTTTGAATATTTCCTCATTTGAAATATTTTTTACAGTTTAATGTCTTTATCATCTGGTATTCTTTTGGGAAATATTCAAGCAAATTCCAAGAGGGTTCCTTTTCCCCACATATAAAAGGGAACTCCCTCCCCTAACTTATTTACACCCATTGAGCCATTTTTATAGACTAATACGTGAAAAAATATCTCCCAAACATCCCTATATATTACATATCTTCTACTCCTCCGATATTTCAAAACCCTATGGTTCTTAAGAGGAGATCCCACTGAGGTTTCTCTTAGAGAAGGTAATTATCTTAACAAAGAAAATTCATTTTATTTCTCCTTTTACAACATTAATTATTTCCTAACACATCCAATATAAACTCACTTGTAAACAAAATATAATGATATTTTATTCTATTAATGTAATAATATTTATCCATATCTATTTTCAGCAAATGATAAATGAAATCATCGATGTTGTGTACAGAAGACTACATCATCACAAACCAGTGTAGTTCATTTCCTATCACAACCTTTAAAGTAAAGTATAATGATTGATTTAAAAAATATTATAATTAGGATATTATTTTACTTCTATAATTCTAATATTATATATTCCATTTTATGTTATATTTATTTTCAAATACGATAATGTTGTGCGTGTGTACAATGAACTATCACCTCACGAAGCTATCTGTTTTTTTTCCACTAAAACATTACATAGAATGTAATAATGATAAAATTAATTAATATATTTGATATATACGATATTATAGTGATTAATTAGAAATAAAATAGCACACACATACTCACCATTTTACACATTAAGGGAATTATATTGTCTCTCCTCCAAATGTATAACCTACCACTCCCCGAAGCTATGTGATTCATTTTCCTTTACAAACATTCGTAAATGGTTATAAAATTGCATCTAGTTGTTAGGTATGATATTTGAAACATTATTATAATTATATAGAATATATTTATATCCTATTCATTATAACTGTAAAATTCATTAACAAAAGTGTATTAGAAAACAAAGCATTATCAACCAAAATAATGAAAATAGTTAAATATTATTAACAATAGTGTGGTAAAATGTAATAAGAAGAACATATATGATATTATAAATATTATTATGGGTTTTAATAAACTAACAAGAAGTTTCAATCCATTATACATGAGGTATAGACATGTACAAAGGAAATTAAACCTATAATAAGGGTTTCTCATCTAACATTTAATTTCCTGATATATACACCATATTAACTAAATATTTATTTTTGGTGGTGTATAAACATCGGTTTTTGTATGCTATATAATTTATTCATTTATGTTTATTGTAATAAATATTTTATTTAACTTTGTTTCTTTCCTCTCTCTTATGATTCAAATGTAACCAAATTGGTAAGGCTTTATTTCACAATCTCTTTATTATTCATTTTTTTGTTTAAGTCTTCATTATGGAAATTATTTGATATTTATATCTAAAAATAAATCAATTTTAATCTCATAAGTTTATTCATGAATAGTTTCAATTAACAGTACTATTTTTCCTCTTATTAGTACTCAATATTATGAAGAAAATGTTTTTAATGAAATCTGAATTTATGTGTTTCTTCGGTTAGAAATCATTTTCCTTAAAACCCATGTTTTCGTAAAATGTTATAAAAAAATTAAACATTACAAAGATAATTTATTAATTAAATGATTACTCATTTATTACTTTTAAATATTTTTTTATGGGAATCTTAATTTTATTTTCCAAATAATTCTTGTTTGGATTTTACTAAAAATGATAATATAATAATTGTACTAACCTGAACGACATGAATGGAATTTCATACAGTCATGACTAATAATTATTTTAAATATTACTTTTAATTCTCTGAAATATTACTTTCAAAAAATACCAAAATATTTTGTGAACTTTTATTTTAAAATTGTTTTCAAATGGAAATTATTAATTTCCAAAAAAAATTAATGATCATTTTATGATATTTTTATTCATTAAAAACATCAACCATTCATTGATCTTATGATAAACATGATATATATTGTAATAATAACATCCTGATTATTTATTTGTTTGGTTTATGCTCGGTTTCATTAAGTATATTCAATTCAATTACAATTCACCATTTACTCTTGATGGTCTATGATTATGTTTATTGATTGGGGAATGTATTAACATTTTGTATGAAATCATTTCAATTCAAATTTTATGGGTCATGTGTTTCACCTCTTTAATATAAAGAATTAATCACACATTTAAATTGATAGGAGGGGATCTTTGTAGGCTCTTGATGCATCAGGTTGTCTCATAAAAAAACTAGATTGGGTTTTGGCTGAGGCCTTACCCATTTATTTTGATGTTTTGGAAGATGGTGTTGATGGTATTAGATGACTTAGAACAAGTACCTGATGGTATATTTTATATGTCCATAATTACAAATTATATAATAATAAATGAACTTATTTATATGATATGAGATTACTTTACTAGTTACAATATCTATTGTAAGGTTTTCATGATCATGTGATTATTTATATGGTATTATTTTATCATCATTTATTTATGAAATCTTATTCACATGTTATCGAATAATCATCAGGGTTTTCAATTATTTACCTTTCTATGTAGATTATTCCATATTTATTCATATCTTATATAGCACAGTTACCCTTACAAATCATTTAAGCTCCCCCCTTTCTTATATTTTATTTTACACGTGATACAAGGAAGTGTTTTGTGATTTATATACTGGGATATGCTAAAGGTGAATAATTTTTTTCTTAATAAAATTATATTCAATATTTTATGATTTAAAATTTTCTCTAAATCTCAAATATGTATATAGTTTTCCAATACTACTAAACTATTCTTTCCATTGGGATGAAATTCCTTGTATCTTATGAAAATTTAATAACACCAAAACTAGTTTGATGCTACTGGGATTAGGGGATCTAAATTAATGGATTGGAATATCTAGACATAAGATATATTTTTCCATGAATGTATTATATTTTTTAATTCAGGGCTAAATCTATTTCATTTTTTATTTTTCATATAAAAATATATATCAGATGCTTATTGGAATGAATTTTTTAAATCATCTTATGTGTAGCCTTATAGATCCTTGTTTTTCTAAACCAAGTACCAAGATGATGAAATTTTTGTACTAGATTTTTTGTAGAGAAAAAAGAGGATAGTATAGTTAATCCATGGGTGGATAAAGAATAATAAAAAATATTATAAGTGTTTTAATGATCATAAGAGGAAAAATCTTGAATTTATAGTTAGCGATAATGTGTTTTTTAATGTTTTAAAATATGTCAGGAAATTTTTTTTCAATCATGGTTTCATAATTTCTTCTCAATTCTTTTAATCTATTGAGGTGATAAAGTGTTCTCACAATATAAAAACTCAATTTAAAATTCCTTCAAATGTTAATTATATCCATTAAATTTTAAATGTGATGTAGCTTCATTGGTATCTTATTGATGAATCTCATGTCAAAGATTAGAGAAAGATTTATGTTAAGGATTATGTCATATTTTTAGAGTAGCTTCTTGATTTTTAATACCACAATTAGATGGTATTTCATGGGCGTATCATTCCATTTTTTATATATTATGGGAACATAGTTTCATGGATGAGTGTATATAGGAATATTTCATTGATGTGAACTTAGTGATCTTGTAAATACCCGAAACCGCACTTCTGAATTTGGTGTAAAACCATGCTATGTTTTTTCTTAAAAGATAATTGAAAAATACACAGTACATTATACAATTGAAAATTATATCATTTCTAGGTTCTAGAGGATTAAGAAAATACCTTATATGATATCAATGTTTATAAAAAAATTATAAAATGACTAATTTCCTTCACATGAACTAACTATTTAAAAGAATCTATACATTTTAGACCTTCTAAGATGCCTGTGAAAAAGTATTGGGATGAGCAAAAAACATCAGTAAGGGATATAAAAGGATGAAATTTTCAGTCTGATGAAAAACATTAAAACCCATTAAAAAAATTCATAAAAAACCATACAAATTCCTTCAAAATGATAATCATGATTCCTTAATGAAAATATCATTATCTTAAATTTTTTAAATCAAATTATTTCCATGAAAATTCATTAACTATAATAGAGAAGTCATGTGGGTTCCTTGGTACATCATTATCAAAGATCCCTTAAAATTTAGAAAAACCATGTGGCTGACTTGAAATATAATTTTTCAGTGAAAAAAATAATTACAAAATGAATTAGAGATATTTAATGGGGATCGCCATTTATATAGGATATATAAATCTTACCTATTTTTAATGAGCTATAATGGGGATAAATGCTTTGTATATGATATATCGGGCTCACCTGTGTGCAATGGTGTGTCTTGACCAATCATATAATCTATATATGTCTTACCTTGTACTATCTTGGTGCACCAATAACAAATAATTTCCAAGGAAAAAATCATGAATAAAACCATTAAAACTATTTTAAAACCATACATAAAACACATTTAGATAACAAAATACCATTTTCTTTTAAAAAATACTTTTAAAATCTAAAAACCGAGAACATAGTAATGAATCCATTTTATTTGAAAAAACAATGAATAATTATTAAAGAAACATTAAAACATTAAATATTTATGAATTCATTAAATAACATTCATTCCATATGTGTAAAAAATAGCATTTATATTAACCATTGTATAAATATTTTAAAAAGGAACTTTAAAAGAGGATTTTTTGAAGAAAGTCCATTATATAAAATTTTAAAAATATTCCATTTTGAAAATAACTGAGATAAATTTGAATGTTTTATTTTTAAAACATTCATGTCCATATAAATAAATTTATAAATATAATATTGAAAATATGGAAATAAAATAAAAATATTTATAAATTAAAATATTAGAACATTTAATATGAGTCTTTTTAGTTAAAGAGTACCTTACATTATGTCTGAATGTGTTATATGCAATCTCATAAAATCTTGGATAATAAAATTACATGCATTCATTACTTAATTCAGAACCTCTCTATCATATTTTTATTTATTTTAATTTTATTAGGTTCATTTATGGTCATTTATTTTTATTATAAAGATCAAAATCATCTTTCTATGAAATTATGTTTCCTGGTTGGTTAAAATCTGTATAATTATCGTTGTTCTTTTCAAATTGGAATTGTAATCAAGATGTGAAATTTTATAGTATTTAGAAACTTACATAATCTTAAATTCTCCCATATGTCATTTTTTTTCTAATATGAGGTTTATTTATTTGATAAAAAATTAATGATAAATGATTATTTTTGTTTTGTCATTTTTTCTATCCATCACAATATAGTTTTGTTTTACATAATATTATATTTATATATTAGTTCCAGAACCAGATATAAGTTTTAATATACTTATTAAAATACTATTTAACAATAATAAGTGTTTTTTGAACTTCCATGAATGTAGTAATTGAAATCTAAAACTCATTATCAGTAGAGGTGGTCAATCTCCATAATTTGGACATTGGTTAGTTTACGTTAAATACAGGTATTTGAGAAAAGGGGTGCTTAAAAAATATTCCAAAATAAAAATAAAAATAAAAAAATAAAAACAATACATTTTTTATTATGAATTAATGGATTAATGTTATGAAGATAATTTATAGAAATAAAATAAATTATGGGAGTTTTTAAAGATAGTTTTCTTCTTGAATAACACCTCCATGAAGTATCCCTTATGGAACTTATAATAGGACTTTTGGTGAGACTTGAACCTCTATATTGGTTTTAGTGAGGTGGATGAAATAATTTTTTAGATTATGGTAGAGATAAAAGGCTCATTGTGTTGAAATGATGTGAAGGAATAGGTTCCATTTTATAATTATGGTTTGGGGCACTTTTGGAAATTTTGAAAATATTAAATTATTAGACAATTTTAGAGACAAAAAAAATCTTATTTTCATGTAAACATATAGGGGGTGGAATTTTAGAACATATATAATCTCCTAAATGATTATTTAATAGTTTTATTATTAATAATAATTTAATAAAATGTTATATTTATAAAATATCATTATTGTCAAATTTAGTACTATTGCTTACTATGACATTAGAAACATCAAAAAAAGATTCGAATTCGATCAAATTATTTTATAATATCTTATAAGTTTCATATCTATCATGAAAAATTAATGTGTTGCCTTGAATGTCACAAATTATATATATATTTTAATATTTTAAATATCATTTCTTTTATTTTCCCATTAATTCAAATATTACTATAACATCGTGGTGAAAGCCTTTAAGGTATTTATTTCATACCTAAAATTTTTAAATAAATTAAAATAATGAATATAAATATTTTATATTTCAAAATAAAATTTACAGTCAAAAGTATCTTTTGTATGGCCATATAATAAAAATGATATACTTATTAAAAACATTTGTGTGATAAGCTTGAGGTATCATAAAATAAAACATCTTAAGGGATTAATGTCAACCAAGTTGTTCTGAAGTGTCTCAAATTCAATACATGAATTATTTTTGTCAACATTTACTAATAAAATAAAATTTGGAAAATTTCTATTGTAATTATATAATATATAAAATATTATTTTTACAATTAATTACCTTATTTACCATTAACCGTAGTAATAAAAATTACAATGTTTACAATTAATATTTTCCAAAATTAAAAGGGACCTATTTACTAAATTTTGACCATTTGATTCCAACTATTGAATTAATTTTTCAAAATTATATACACATATGTGGAAGAATTGAAGTTAAATTTAAATAAAAAACACACAACGAAAACCAGTTTTTTGGAAAAATTCTCTTTTTAAATATGAAATTACATTATACTAAATTCTAGTATGAACAAAATTTTAAAATCCATAATTAGATTATTTAAAATTCTAAGTAACATAAAATAGTGTTTAACTAATATGAAGAATAAAATTACCTTTTAAATAAAATAAAATTTTCAAACATAAAACCTATATTTTTCAATATTCTTTTAACAAATGATTTTTTAAAAAAATTATCAAAATTCCAACCTATGATAATTTTGAAATTATAAATTAAAAAATGAAAATAATTTTTTTTAAATACACTTATAGAAATATTCATACACTATTTATAATATTCATACATAAAAACAAGAAAACCCATTTTTAATTAAAACATATTTTTGGAAGAATTAGATGACTTTACAATAAACAATTTCATTATTTTCAAAGAACATACCAATACATAAGTATTGAGTTATAAAATTATATTTATTTAATAAATAAGTTATTCATATTAATACCTACCAATTTAAAGTCTATGTTATAACTTTCACATTTAAATAATAATATTCAGTTTTCCATTTAAACTCGATGTGGCATATATTGAATGATATCGAACATAATTTTTCCTATTACAAACTCAAGATTTTATATTCATTCCCAATTAAATGAATTGTTCCTTCTCAATTAATTCTTCATAAATAATAAAGTACTTAATTTACTTCTTCATAATTACAAAAATATAAAACTTCTAAGGCAACTAAATTACTATGAAGTTCAAAAAAAAATTCTATCACTTAATTTTTTTTTCAAATGAAATAAACTATTATCCAATGTTGTCAAGGCCAATACATTGATACCAAATGTAAAGACATGTTCTTTCACTTCCAAATTCGTTGTAAAAACCTAATGTGTTTTGTTATTAAAAATTAATTTAAAATACACATTACATTGTACAATATAGAGTATTTTTAGTATAGTTTATGGAGAATTTGGAAAATTCCTTACAGAATTCTAGAGTTTACAGAAACAATAATTATAAAATAACTTATTGGCATTATATGAAGTAACATCTTAAAATAATCCATCCAATTTAGAACATCTATGATACTTGTGAGAATTATTTTAAAACATGGGTGGTGCACAAAGAGATTAGTAAGCGACATAACAAGAAATTTTTTTACTTCATTGTAAAACATGAAAATCCATTAAAATATATTCTAAAAAAAGATAATTATTTATCATAAAATATAATCATTTTTTTAAAGAAAATATCATTATCTTTTCTTTTTTAAGTCAGTTGATTTTCATGAAAAATCATTAATAAACATTGAAAATTCATTTCGGTACCTTGAGATATCATCATTATATAACCCATATATAATGCTTACAAATTGGAATAATCATTAGGTTGACTTCAAATATAATTCTATAGAGAAAAAAAATCATTACACATTGCATTGTATATCTGTAATGAGGCTCACCCTTCATATAAGCTATATATGTATCACCCATTTTTTATAGGATATAATGGGGCTTAACCCTTCATATATGTTATATCAGGCTCACATGTGATCTTAATGTGGATCAACCCTTAGTATAAGCTCTACTAGGCTCACCTAGAGTTATCTAGGTACACCCATATAAAATAACGTCCGAGGATCAAATCATGAATAAAACCCTTGAAAATTATTTTAAAAAAATGTTTAAAACACTTTCATATATCGAAATACCTTTTCCTATAAAAATAAATTTTATAATCTAAAAACAACGAACATAGTAATGAAAACATTTTCATTGAAATGAACAGTGAAAACATATAAAGGAAAAAATTAATGATTTAAAGCGACATGATCGTGGAAAATTTCATTCATGTCATATCAATAAAAAATAATTCTCTTAGACCTTCGAAAAAGAAGATTAAAGAGGATATTTTAAAGTTGATTTTTAAATGAAATTTGTTTATATAAATCATAAAAAAATTTCCTTTCTGGAATCATATGGGAAAAAATTATAAAATTACCTACCTAAATAATACATGTCCATATAAATATTTCAATAAAAATATTTCAAAAAACATGGAAAATAAATATAAATATTTAGAAACGTAATAATTAAAACATTTAAAATAAGGTTTTTAAATTAAAGAGTCACTTACCTTAAGTATGAATGCAATTTCCACATTCACGTAACATCGTGTATTAAAATTACTTTTATTTTTCATTTATTATTTTTTGATATGGTTTGGATTATTTTGAGACTTTTTACTTGGATAGAGTGTGATTCTGAGGCTCAGTGTTCTTGGAATAAATGTTTCAAATATATTAATTATATTTAATTCCAAGCTCATGCACTTTTCCTAAAAAAGTGGAATAACTTCTAAACTAGTGCATGGATCATAAATTTGAGGTCACTGTTGAGTTCATAATATTATTTTACCCAATATCTGACCCAACCTTGTTCTGCAAGGGTTTTTTTGTGGAAATTTCATTGTGGGCACAAGAATGAATAAAATAATTCTTTTCATTATTCTCATTATTTTAATTCACATATCAATTTGAGAGTATATAAATATATAATTATGAAAGATTTAATGGCTAACCACATAACAATGAAACCATTGGAGAGTCATTAGAGAGAGAATTGGAGGAGTTCTCTTAAACAAACATCAACATGATTTTGGATTCATGAAAATATTGAGACAAATTAAAAGGATCTTTCCAATGATCATGAAGTATCCCTATACTTGATCAGAGATCAATCCACATCAATGTCGAGAATTATTTAATTGGATTTCATCCATATTCATGAATTCTAAGAGAAATGTGAACCGATCGACTAATGGATTGATTTATGGATCGTTCTTGTTGTGGGATTGGTTTTATTATAGGGAATTTATTGGGAGAAATCATAGTGATAGTTTATTTCTTTCTTTCATTCTAAATTAAATGATCTGAGATGAACATGAACATTGATCAAGGTCCATTAATCTTGATTTTTCTTGTGATTTCATCCCCTGATTCATCGTTTGTCGTTGGCGCTCATCGTTTGGTCTATGGTTCGACATGTCCATATGAATCCATCATTTCAGCACCTGTTTCATGGGCATGAAAAAATAAGAAATTTTAGTTTCAGAATTTGTATGACATGATGTAGGAGCAATGGTAGTTTTGGAAGTGGATCAAACTATGTTGATTTTCTATTTCTCATTCTTTGGTGGGTAATGAAGAATGAGGTGTTGATCGGTTTTTTGAATGTGTTTTATGGTGGAATGAACTTTTTGATGAAAACAATGTTTGTATTATATTGAGAATTGATTTCATATTATAGGGATGATAAGATCGATGGTTGGATTTCCAAAGGAAATGTATAGATTCTAGATCTGTGATTCTAGAATATTACACGCTACACGGTGTGTATGTCGGATCTATATGTTGTGTATCCCCCTTTGTGGTGGCTAGGGTTTTAGAGAAACATAAGTATCACACGATGTGTGACCCCTACCACACAGTGTGTGGTCCCTCCCTAAGTACATTGTGTATACCATATAAGTTACATGGACATGGGGTGGAGTAAATCGGTTGGAGAGTGTTGTGTACTCCTTTACACGGACAGAGTCGAGACTAGAGTGTATAGGATATTTTGTGTACTACTAAAAAATTACATATACACTAGATAAAGTTGTGTGCTATAACATGGTTAGGCTACACATTCATCCTACATGTCGTGTAATTTTACACGGACATAGGAAAGAGATGTGGTCCATTTACATAGGCAGGACCCGGGGCTGAGGGAAACAACTTATAACCCCTACTACACATCATATAATTTATAAGAAATGTCTTCGATCCCTTTTCATCTATATCATGGAAAAGTTTTATTATAGTTCATTCTGCTTGTCCTATTTTTGAGAGTTAGTATGCAAAAATCTCAAACTCTTAGGACTATGATCCCTTCAACACAACTTCTCAGATAGAGTCATTTGAATCCTTCAGAGTGGCTTTAAGAGAGATCCTCTATTTATCTATATTCCCTTGGTGGATTTTGTGTTATCTTCATGAAAAAACACTATATGGGTGGAGATCCTCTAATTTTCGGGATAATCTGTATTGAGTTATTGGAATCACCCCTTGGTCTCGGAAGTGATCCCCATATGTGTATTTTATCTATTATGACCTTATGTGTGTACTTCTAATGGAGAGACTTGATGAGCACTACATCTAAGACAGATTCCATCAGTGCTATCAAACTAAGATGTGTGTTTTGTCGGATAATTTCTTTGTGGAAACCTTGATCTACAATCCTTGGCCAGTATTCTTTTGTTGTTACATCCATTTAGACTATGTGTATTTTTTAGTATATTTTGATATTATTGTTATATGTTTTGAAGACATATACTTTTGTAGGGATGACTATATTTCCAATAATGTATGATTTTTGGTTTTTATGGTCCATACATAGTGTTGTTACACTCAGCACTGGAGAGTATTTTCCCACTTGTGTTGTGTCTAGTGAAGACAATAAAACATTTGATATAGTTTTTAACAGACTAAAAGCATAAGGTGCATAGTGATACTAGACTGAATGAGGTGTGCCCATGTTATATTCTAATAGAAATATCAATTTCACATTCAGTTTGGACTTGTGTTTCAAACTCTTCATCGTGGGAATATATTTGGACCGATTTACATTACTTTACTTCTTATCTTACTCTAGTTGTGGGATTTTGATTTATGCATGAATGGTTGTTCAGTAATTGTTATATTTCAGCATTTTATAATATTGGAGGTGTGTGTTTGTGTGTGCTAATGTTCTTAGGCTAAGGCCTACCATGTAAGTGATATTCCTACTCAGCACTAGTCACCAGCCCCTACCCTATTGGAGGTAGGCCTAGGGAGTCGCACCATGTGCCCCACTAGTATAGGTCATGATAGATTGGTGTAAAATTTTATTTGTTTCTAATGTAGAACCTAGAGTTTTTGATATTGGATTGGTGTACTAGTGTTATGTGTTTCATGTTCTGCCATTGGGATTGGGGCTCCGGTGTTGGTGTGGGGTCTGACATTTCAATACACGATGACTCTGATCCCCATCTTTTTGACTCAGTACATGAGAAAATTAGTTGTAGTTAAAACAATGGTATGTTCATAATATAACAATGGGATATAGTTTCCATTTCCTTCTTGAGTAATCTCTCTAGATATACTCATTGACCATGGTACATCTTGTTTACTTTTTGGATACATCTACGATGCATAGGATTTAGCATCATGATAATTAGGTTAATCCCTTATGTGATGAGGTGTCAATATAGATACTAGTTCCTGAAATACTACCTCCAGGTGGTTCTCCCGTTATACCACCACCCATAGAGAAACATATAGTGCCCTCAGAACCAGCGATGAGGAGTAACGGTTGATCACGCATTAAAAGTTTCAATGATAGAGACCCCTAAGGTTCCCAGGTAAGACAAACCCACATGTTTCTTTTGACTGGCTAGATGTAGTGACCAAGGTTTTCTATTTGTTCAGGACACTAGTAGATCATATGGTGGTCCCGATAGTGAACCTTCTTCATGAATCAATAGATAGATGGTGGGTTTTGGTGACCCAGTCTTACGATGAGAAAACACTTTCACAGACAGAGTTTGGAAAAAAATTTAGATAGTAGTTCTCCCCACCTACAATGAGGATTATACGTATCAAGGAAGTTTCACATATCCATTAGGGTAAAATTATTGTAGATGAGTATTCATTCAGTTTTACAATCCACTCCATGTATTTTATGGATATGGTTTACACCCAATTATTCAGGGCATGGACTTTCATGTGATGTCTTCATAGACACAAATATCCAGTGTTATTCCTCTAGTAATTCCTATTTATTCTAGGTTCAAGAGATAACATTGATGGTTGAGATTTTATTATCTCAGAATCTATTTCTAGTGGTTTCCTATAGTGGGAGGGAAGGATTGGATACCTCGGTAGTAGGGATATGACCTCAGTCTTATGGACCAGGATGTGCGAGAAGTTTTTAGAGGAGGTCCTAGGGTAAAGGATTCGTGGTTCATTGTTCGAAGTGTAAAGAAAACAACCATAGTATCCTAGATCCAGTGCCTTATATAAATACCTTGGTTTGTTTACAAGGATGTTACATCCTAATAGAAAAAATAGTTTTGTAGTTTTCTAAAACTAGACACAAACATACCATTTACATTACAACTTGAAAGAAAAAATCAACATCAAAATTCCATTGGAAACACCCATAAAATCTTAGACAATTCCTCCAAGTCATTCATTATAATATTCATCTTCACATCGTATGTAAAAAATAAAACATATGAAATGGGTAATCTCATATGCTTAGTAAGGGTAATTAATACAGCGGAAGTTATCATAGACATAAAAATTAGGCATTCTGAATATCTAAAAAAATGTGCCTTTAAAAATAAACTTGATCATAATATTGGTGGAATAAAATATGATTAAATAATTTCATAATAAAAAATAACTATGGATATTCTACTAGTCAAATAATCTCATGGAATATCACTTACTAGTTTATAATGAGGAAATGCGTAATTTAGGACATCTGAATCATATTTTCAATGCCTCGGCCGAGATAACAAAAAATGTCTAAGGCCCCAATGAAAACCATATCTAAAAATGGGCAAGGCCTTGACCAACTCCATATCTATTTTTTCTCATGAGACCTACCAATGCATTGATTGATTATAGCGTCCTACACCCATCACATACTAAATCCAATACATTCCCCATATAAAAATGGTGAAATATAAACAACATAAACATTCTTACTAAAAACTAGAACACGAAATGTGAATACTTTAACTATAACCCATGAAGGGTATTAAATTAACTCATCCACAATTAAACTGATCCTCATTCCTTTAAAAAAGTCATATGGAGTCATAATAGATAAAACTAAATGAAGTACAATATTCAACAAATGATGTTGACATTGTTGAATATTCTTTTAAATGAAACCATTGAAACATTCATATGGAAATATTTTTTAAACATTATAAAGTGTCCCATATCAATTTGAATCATTAAAATGATAACACCTTAAGTTTTCATGAGAAAAAGGAGACACTGTATATGATATAAAAAATTGAATTACATACACCAAAAGTACAAATAATTAGTGGTTAAAAATGTATATATCTCACAGAAGTAAAAGTGAAATGAAAAAAACAATTTTTTCTTTGGAAAGAAGAGTTATTTTGGAAAATCTTTTTTATTTTTCATGAAATCATATTTTAAATTTTTATATACTATAAAATAAAATGTAATTACATTTAAATTATATGTTAGGAATAAATAATGTCCCACTAATGTGAAATCATGTAAAAATTATTTTTAAGAATCATTATAAATAAACAAATTTATTGAGGTTTAAGAAAAATATTAAAGTGATTTTAAAGTTGAAATGATTGGTTGTTTTAATAAAATAAGAAATGAACCAAGATTTTTTTTTTCAATATTTTCTTTTATTTTAGAAAAATAATTATGTCTTAAAATATTATATAGTGAACTTGTAAATGGGTTAGAATTCAGGAAGTTTCCTTGAATTGGGTTTAATTATCTGGAACAATTGTGAAGTGAAACATTTTAAAATATGTATTTTCCCATAAAATAAATATTATCTAATATGGATATATGATTTTGGATCATATAAAAAGAATTTAGAATAAATATCCAAAAATAAATAAGCATTTCATTTTATTAAAGGTAGAGAAAGAGTAACCCGAAGGAAAGATGGGTGTTTGAGTAGAATCCCTTACCACTTTGTATCCAATCGAATCCTATACCACAAAATTAATAATAATCAAATGATAAATTTAATTACATGAAAATATTTAGATTCATGATATGATACATTAATGGGAAGTATACATACACATTACAGAAGAATTAGTGGTGAATAAGGAATATCTCACAGAAATGGATGTGAGAGGAGAAATGCCTTACCTTATTTCTTAATGAGTTCTGAACATGAAATTAACATCCTGGATAATAACATTAAATACATTAGTTATTTAATTAATTAAAATATATAATTATTTGATACATTTTATTTTTATTATGTTTATTTTTGGGCTTATTTATGGTTTATAGAGTTTAATTTCACCATTCAATAGCATTTCTTTTCTTTGTTTTCATGATCACTTCACTTGTTTATATGTAATGGAGTTCATGTAAAATGGGTATAATTCTATAGGATTTGAATTATATTTTTATAATGAGAATATATATGTGAAAATAGATATTTATATCATATGGTAGTATTGTATGAGGATGAATCATTAAATGATACATTTAGGGATAATAGTTTAGATTACTACGGCGATATTTTGATCACCGCAAACTAGTTTATTCATAAGAACTTGTATTATGTATATATACTAGTTACATAACATTAAATAGGTTAATATAAATATATTATGGTATTTTTTTACCAATAAAAATGGTATCATGACCAGCCTTGATTAAGAAATTGAATAATTAATGTTCGTCATCCAGGAAGGTTGTAAATCTGCACCTCCTGGACGATGATTTCATTTTTAAAATAAAGGAGGGAGTGTAAGGATATTGATTAGGGTTATTCCAATAACATGATACAATTAAAATATATAAATTATACTATATTTTTCATGCTCATTTTGAAAGATGATTTGAGGATATAATAATAAAATAAAGAACTTGAAAATAAAATAAAAGGAAAAGGAAGAGGATTTTTACCCATTGTTTACTCCTCCTTGGGAGCCTCCTTAATGGGATTAAATTCGGTATTTTGATGAGACAAATAGATTTTAGACGTGGGGGATGATATTGGGAAGAGTATTGGGTATAAATTTTACAATGATAAAAGGGTTAAAGGTGTTGGGAGAAGAGGGGTTGAGGGTGGTTTTTATAGTGGAGGAGAGAGGTAATTTCTTATTATTTTATTCAATATTTTATTATTCTGCTTAATAAAAGAAAATTTTATTGATTCTTATCACTAATTATAGTAATAATTTCATTTTATTTTGATCCAATGGTTCTTATATCATCCATGACTCAAGTAATTGTGTATTTAGTTTATAATGTATTTATATTGTAAATTACTGTATTTTACTATTCACTAAAACATCAAGTATTTCAAAAAAATCCCACAATTCCTCCTATAAATTTTTGACATATAGAATTCAAAAATAAACTCAATTTTATGTAAATATTTTTCAAAATATGTTAAATTTAATTTTTAATTCAAATGACCATTTTCTTAATAAATAATGTTTTTTTAGGTTAAAACAGATTTTATAACACCCTGAAAATTTAACAAAGGTATTATTAGATTATCCAATCATCAGAGGAAAATAAAATATTTATTTATGAATAAATTTTATTAAAAATAGTTTTCTTTTAATTCAATTTATAAATTTATAAATTTTTATTTTTATATTTATTACTCTCAAGAATACCAACACTTAATTGCTAATTTTTAAAAAATTCACATAATTGTACTAGGATATAATTAAATAATAATTTAATTTATAATGTGCCTAAAATTTATTTATACTCCCATGGATGAGGTTACTATCTATTTGGATGATTTACTATTCATAAGGTTCATATTATTATTCATAAGGGTACATAACTATTCCAAAGCATCATGTTACTATTCACAAAAAAAATTATGTTGATCCTATTAGACTGTACATGTCATATTGATCACAATTGTATATGTCGATTTTTCATAATTGAAATCACATAATATAAAAATATGTTTAATGGATAGGATATAGTTGTCTTGTTTAAATAACTATTATAAAAATGTATTATTTCACAGATAATCAGTGTTTTGTACATTACAATATATATTAAATTTATTTTTAAATTATTTGGGTGTTACATTCTCCCATACTTAAATAAATTGCATCCCCACAATTTTAAATTTCACTTAAAAAAACAAAAAGGTTGATACGAGTAAAACACTTAACATAAATTTAAATTTTTTGTATAACTCATATTGAAGTCATAAACATGGTTTCTTTGAAGACATATTTACTTATAAACCCTTCATACTACTTTGTAATGAAAATATGAATTATCCTAAACATATCCCTCTAGTGTCCTAGTGCTCATAAAGGCTCATTGTTGGGTACCATGATAACCCTAGTCAGGCCAGGGACACTTGGTTGGAGTTGATGACCCTAGGTACATTCGTACTAGAACCACGTCCACTAATAGAATTTGTATAAGGATTTATTTTCTATGTATATACAAAATATATATAACTTACTAGAATTATAAGATGTTCTAAAATTCTTATCACAAATGTCTATCTTAGGGTTTTTCCCCTAGTCAACATTTTCTAAATTTCGTTTCTAATATTTCTACTAAACTTCCCCTACTACCAGTTTTAAAGACCCCAACCCTAGCTTCCCTAAGCCTCTTCCTTATATTAATACATTGGTATGTGTACCTGGATATTACATCCCAAAGTACTAGATAGTTTAGTAATTTTTCAAAACCATATACAAATATAATATTTATATAAGTACATGAAATAAAAAGCAACAATGAAACTCCATTGGAATCTCTTAGATTATTCATGCAAGTAATTAATAATAATATTTATCTTCAAATAAATGGAAAAAATAAATCATAATAAAGGGTTGAGCTCAAATGCTCATTAAGGGTAATTAAAACATTGGTATTTATAATAGACATAAACAATATGCATGCTAAATAACTAAAAACACATTCCATAAAAATAAACTTGAGCATAATATGCTATAAATAAAATATTATTAAATGATTTCATAATAAAACATAACCATGGATATTCAAATAGTATAATAATATCATGGACTATCAATTAATAGTTCCATATTGTTGTGATGCATAATGCAAGACATCTGAATCAAATCGTAAGGGTCTCAACCAAGAAAATGAAAAATGATTAAGGTCCCGGCCAAAACCATATCTGAAAATGGGTAAGGCCTCGGCCATATCCATATTTGTTTTGTCTAATGATACCTACTGATGAATTGAGGGGAAATATTGGGCCACAACCATCACTTACTATTTCCAATACATTCCTCATATGAAAATGGTGATACATAGGAAACATTAATATTCGTATTGAAAAAACTGGCATATGATATGTGAATTATTTAACTATAAGCCCTAAATGGTATCAAATTAGCACATCCAAAATCAAACTAATAAAATACACTTAAAAAATTATATTAGATGGAATCATAAGAGATGCACCTTAATTAATTACAATATTTAACAAATTATGTTGATATAGATGAAAATACTTTTAAATGAGACCATTGAAAAAATCATAAGGAAAATATTTTTTAACATTCAAAAGTATCCCATGACACTTTGAAAAATTCAAATAATAATCCCTTATATTATCAAGTTAACAAAAATAAACATGATATGATATATTAAAGGGAAGTACATACACCACACACATAAGGAATAAGTGGTGAATAATTCATATATCTCATTGAGGTAAAATTGAGACGAGAAAAACAACATTTTTACTTTAGAATGAAGAGTTATTTTGGAAAATCATTTTTTTTCATAAATTAATATTTTAAAAATTTATACCTTATAAATGAAAATTAAATTACATTTAAATAATATTTTAGTCCAATATTTTTTCCGACTTATGTGAAATCATGTAAAAAATTTAAGAAACATTAGAAATAAAACATTTTAGTGTGGTTTAAAGAAAATATTAAAGGGATTTTAAAGCAAAAAGGAATGACTTTTTTCATAAAAAAGATATTAACCAAGGTAGTTTTTAATGATAAAATGTGTGATTTTAGAAAAATAATGATTTCTTAAAACAGATTATGTAGTGATATTGAAAATGGGTACGAATTTGGGAAGTTCCCTTGAATCGAGATTGTTTATTGGGAAGAATTGAGAAGGGATCCATTTTAAAACATGTCTATACACATAAAATAATGATTATATGATATGGATATATAATTTTGTATCATTTATAAATAATATATAATTAATATAAAAAAATAACGAAGCATTACATTTTATTAAATGTAGAGAAATAATAACTCGAAGGAAAGATGAGGGCTCAGATAGAATCTCTTACCACTTTGTAATCAGTCGAATCATATGCCCTAAAATAAATAATCATGAAATGATACATTAAATATAATGAAAATAAATTTATTAATGATATGACACAAAATTTTTCATTATAAATACACCTTACACCCTAAATAGTTGTGAATAAGAAATATCTCACAAAAATGGAAGAAAGATGAGAAACCCCTTACTATATGTTTGAATAAGTTTGTCACTTGACATGAACATCCTGGATAATCAAATTAAATCCTTTAATTAATTAATTAATATAATTTTCTATAATTATTTGATTTAGTATAGTTTTATTATGTTCATTTATATCCTTATTGATGAGTATTAGTGTTTGATTGCATCATTTGGGAGTATGCATTTTCTTGGTTTTCATGATAGGTTCACTTGTTTATAAGTAATAGAGTTCATATAAACTAGGTTTAATTCTCCAGAATTTGAATTACATTTTATTAATGATCATTCAAAATTTTAAATTTTTATATGTATCATATGGTCATATGGTATGAGTTTGAGTAATTAAATAATAAATTTAATGATGACAGTTTATATTATTACGGTAGTATTTCGATGACCATGAACGAGTTTTTTTGTATGAATTATTATTATGTATATATAATAGTTACATAACATTAAATAGGTTATAATAAATATATTATAGTCTACTTTAATAATAAAAATTGTATCATGGACATCCTTGAAGAGGAAATTGAATAATGAACATTTTTCACCCCCGAAGGTTGTAAATCGGCACCTCCGGGACGATGATTTCCTTTTTAAAATTAACGAGAGAGAGAAAAGAGTTTGATGATGGTGCTTCCATTAACCTGATATAATTATTTCATGTAAATGATAATGAATTTATCATGCTCATTTGGACATAGTATATGAGTAGAGAATAATAAAATAAAGAACATGAAAAGAAAATAAAAGGAAATGGAATAGGATTTTACCACTTGTAAAATCCTGCTTGGGAACCTCCTTTAAGGGATTGATTTTGGAATTTTGTTAATAAAAAGTGCGTATAGTTGTGGGGGAGGATATTTGGAATTTTATTGGGAAAAAATTCGACAAGTCTCAAATCATGGATGGTGTGAGGAGAAGAGTGGGTGAGGGGTGGTTTTTAATCTGGAGGAGAGGGGTAATTTCACATTTCATTTTATCTTATTATTTTTCTAAATACAAACAATAGTATATATTAATGAGTATAAATACCATAATAATTTAATATGATTTTGAACCAAGGGTTCATATATCATCCATGACTCATGTATTAGTTTATTTAGCTTATAATGTATTTAAACGGTAAATTATCGTATTTTACTATTATATTAAAAATCAATTATTTAATAAAAATCCCAAAAGATTACCCTAACCAGTTTTCAATGTTTTTATTTAAAAAAATTCATCCTTTTTATGAAAATAATTTTCTATATATGATAGATTTAATTTTTAATTAAAATCAGTACTAACACAAAAAGATACAGTTTTTAAAGTTAAAACTGATTTTATAACAACATGAAAATTTTCACAAAGGCCTTATTATATTATCCAAAAATCACAGGACAATTAAATATTTATTTAGGATTAAATTTTATAAAATTTAATTTTGTTTTAAATAAATAGATTAATTTATAAAATTGTAATTAAATATTAGTACTTATAAGAATACGAAAATTTAATTATTAATTTTTTAAATATTCTCTTATTAGTAATATGATATAAATATATCATACATTAATTGATATGATGCCTAAATTGTGTTTATACTCTCATGGATTAGGTTACTATTTATTTGGCTGATTTACTATTCATATGGTTCATATTACTATTCATAAGGGTATATTAATATTCTAGAGGGTCAAGTTACTATTCACCAAAATATTAAATTGATTCTATCTGGCATTAAATATCTTACTGATCAAAACCATATATGTGCTTTTTTAAAAATTCAATACACGTAAGTGGAGTATATGATAATATCATAAATAAATACTACCAAAAAATTTTCAAGGTAATATATAAAGACTATATAAATTATGTCCATGAATATTTATGAATCATTAGTGATTATGAAGGGCATAATTATAATCTCATAGTGCATATACCTCATTTGAAGGGAAGTCTTGTGAATATTTTCCTTCCTCACCTTTAATTGGTGGTATCTCGACCAAAGATCCACCTTAGGAAAATACATGAAACCTTATACTTTATCAAACAATTCAACTATCCATGGTAGGGGATACTTTTTCTTTATGTTGTTTTTAAGATCATGATAATCAATTCATAGGTGAATATATCCATCCTCATTAATTTTGAACAAGACTAGTACACCCCATAGTGAATCACTCAAGTATATTGAACCCTTATTCTTATTATCTGGTATCTACTTCTTTAGTTCCACTGACTCAATGGTGTCTATTTTATAGGGTGATTTTGATATAGGAATAGTTCCATGAATATGTTCAATTGGGAACTCAACCTCTTGGTTAAGTGGAATTCCATGAAATTTTTCGGGGAACACATTAGTGTAGTCCCTCACAATGGGCATGTCTTCGATCATGATTCTCTTATTAATATCAATCATTTGAGTTAGATATTCTTTCTCCTATGGAAATAAAATCCACAATTGAAATGATGATTCTGATGTAGAATCATCCTCATCCTTACACATATATTGAATTGGATCATTCTTCAATATGTGAATAGTGATATACCTTTCTCGATAATTGATATTGGATTTGTATAATGAAAACAATTAAATGCCCAATATAGAATCAAACTCCACTAAAAGATGTAAGAAAATATTTTCTAGGAGGTTCGGTCCATAAACATTAATTATGGAGGAGTTATATATTGTGGATGCAATAATTGACCAGTTTTGTTTTATCACATATAACTCAACCTCTATATTTTGAGGTGGTGTTTGACTTGTTCTATTAAACATGTAAGATATGAAATAATGCCTAAAACCAGAATCAAATAGTATGTTCACTATTATAGAATTAATAACCAGTATATGTATCACCACATCATTTTTGGGATCTACCTCATTATTAGTGGTGAAATAATATTTCCCTTTCTCTTTTGGCTAGGGTGGAGGCTAACACTAATTACCACAAGGACTAGAGGTTTAGTGCACTGTCTTACATAGTTCCCTTTCTCCCTACAATTGAATCATTGAACCATATGTTTTTATCTTCTTTCTTCCACCACATTTTCCATCTTACTCATGCCTCTTCATCATTAATGAGCTTGGTGGACTTCTATCCCACAGTTAAACCATTTACCCATCCCTTTCGGGAAATCCCCAAGATGCTTCTTCCTATATTTTTGACATGTGGGTGGATGAGTTTCCTTTCCACCATTATCATTAAATCCAATAGTTTTAATCTTCATATTTTGTTTCTTAACTTCATATCTAGGGGAAAATTCTCCAAACCCCATCTCCACTTTGAGATCACATCAAACAACTTATTCATAACATTTGAATTCTTGAATTGATATATCATTTTGAAGGTGTGGTTTTAAAACACTAAAGAATATATCTATTTTCTATTATTGTTGAAAAAAAAACCTAAGGCATTACATGATGTCCTTGCAAAATTCTCTTCATATGTCATGAAATATTCACTATACCTTTTCTTCATCTATATAAACTCTCTTTGTATCTCTGTATGAATATTTAGATGGAAATACTTATTATGAAATACTTTCTTAAAGTCTTACCACTCCATATTTTCAATTTTATACTTTTTATTAGTGTTATTAATCAACACCCACCATTTATCAACCTCTCCATCTAAAAAAATGGTCAGACTCACCTTCTAAATATCTAAATAGTGATGAACATAAAATATATTCTCTATTGTGTTGACTAACTTTTATGAAACTAATGGATCAGAAGTTTCACTAAATGTATATGGTAATTGCAACATAAAATACATGATGTCCAGTTTAACCATCTTAAATGGAGGAGGATGTTTAAAACTTTTCAGTTTATCTTTTATATCCCGAGACAGTTGGGTAAGAATCATCATGAAATATTTAACTCCACCACCCATGGAATTGGAGAAGTCATTCAGGTATTCACCACATTGTCCCTCACATATATTTTTACCTACTTTCTCCTATTTCTCACCATTTTCAAAAATTGAAAAGGTTTTACTAAAACATAATTAAACATGTCAGGAAAAAATAAATTATTCCTTTGTGTAATTTTCTTTAAATTCATATCTTATGGGATCCGTATGTTTAGCATTTTCTAAAATAAAGCTTCTTTGATGCTTACTTGTACTTTGACTCATACTTAGGGTTTCAACTAATTCTCTCTAATCCTAATTCAAAAATTAATAAATGGTTCTCGATACCAAATATATCTATCATAATTTTGTCACATTAATATTACATCATTTTAATGATAAACAATATAATAGTGTTACAAAACCAGGACCTAAAGGTTTAGGTTCTAGTTAAAATTAAGACCCACCATAAAATTTACATTGTAAAAACTAAAAAATATTTAATTCTTTATTCTATAAATTCTTAGTATCCCTCAATTTCTTCATAATATAAGTATTCACCAGATGATATAAATCAAATAAAGAGGTGATATAAAAGCCTTGTAAGATGATATATAAGAACATGGATCAATTTAACACGAGTGAGAAAAATCATTATCATCCTAACAGAAGTAAGGTAGAATCATCATAATCAATAGAGAAATCCCTAGATAAAGGCATGTAATGTGGAAATGCATAAAAATGAAACATCATGTCTTAGTGCTCAAATACCACACATTATTTTGAACAAATCAAGCTTCATATTCTTGCATAACATATGTGCATAATCAAAACCACGTCATTGTGAAAAAAATTGCATCATATTAACCCATATCAAATTATATATTAGGATATACATCACATTGTGAAAATCATTGGAGTGCTTTATAATTCTAGGTGAAAAAATTTACATAACAATGCATTCCACATATTATGTATTTGAAACACATACATAAAATAACTCATGGTAATGAATGAGATTCATTAAAAAAATCATATATTCATGGAAAAATTTGGGGGTTCTAAAAATGGAATAAAATACTAGTATATGAGACATTAATAATGAGTGGAGAATAAACAATATCATGATTAGTAAAATGTGTGTTTTACAAAAGTGTTATTTTAGAAAATCATTTTATTATTCATAAAACCAGATTAAAAACATAGATATCATAGAAAGTAAAATTTAGGAAAAATTAAATAATATTTGAGGAATATTAAAAGAACATCCATATTTAAAATTTTCATGAAATAGGAATAACACAAATAAATGAAATTTTGTTTGAGAACTCCCTTAACTTATATATGAATAATTTCTTCACTTTAATATCCTATATAATCAAATTAGAATAATTAAATACTAATTCCAATAAATCTTGTACATGAATCTAATTTATTATAATTTTATTAAGTTCATTTATTCCAATTATGACATTTTATAGAGTTCAATTACATTGTTCGATGTTTGTTTGTTTTCAAGGTTTTCATGATCGATTCGCTTGTATAAATGTATGAAAGATCGTGTAAAATGGGGATAATTATACAAAAATGAAATAATATGTTATTGGAGAACTTGTTTAAGTTTAAATAATCTTATATATAATTATTTTATATTATTTAATGATGAATCATTAGATAAAATATTAATGATAATATTTTAGATTAATTTTGGAGATTTTTGATGACAACGATATCATTTTGTTTTATTATTTAATATTATATATGTATGTTAGTTAAATAATATAAAAAGGGTTATAAAATAAATTTCATTTTTTTTTCAACCATTTGAATGGTTTTAATACTATCATTGGTGGTGATAAAGTAAAATTAAAACTTTTCATCCTTGATGTAGATAAAACAAGACCTCATGGAGAACGTTTCCATTTTTATAGTAAAAGGGAGAGGATAAGAGTTTTGATAATGTATTATTATATTAACTGAACATTATAGTATTTATAAGATACTACAGTTACCATCACTCTTAGATAAGGGGATAGGATGAGAGAATTTAAAAATAAAATAAATTGAAAATAAATTAAAATAAAAGAAAGAGAATTTTACCTCTTCAATTCTTCTCCTTGAGAACCACCTTATAGAACATGGATTTGGCCTTTTATTGAATCCAAGGGTCTTAGATGTGTTGTAGGGGCTTAAGAATAGTATTGGGCAGAAAATTTACAATCTTCAACGCTTGGAAGGTGTTAGGAGAATAGGTGGTGCGATGTGGTATTTATAGTGGGGGAGAGGGGTGTCTTTTGATTATTTTGTTCATTAGTATATTATTTTGGATAAAGACTCTAAATAGTTCAATCCTTGTCACTAAATATATTAAAATAAGTAATTATAGTTCTATATTTCGTGCTTATATCTTCCAAACATCATCTATGACACAATTGTTCACAAATTTGTCAAATACTGTAAATTATCACATTTCACTATTCACAAAAAAACAACTATTTTAGAAAATTCCCAAAAATTATCTAATTCCAAATTAAAACATGAATAATTCAAAAATTGACTCCATTTTATGTAAATAATTTTCTAAATATGAGTAATTTATTTTTTAACTTAAATCATCATTTATTTGAAAAATATTAATTTTAAAATTAGAACTGATTTTATGACACTCAAAAATTACATAAGGTCTCATAAAATTATCTAATAATCTTAATACAAACAAATAATAATTTCAAATATTTTTTATGAAAATAAATTTTCATTTAAATCATTATATTAATTATAAAATAGTAAATTAATATTTATATCTTTCAAAAATACAAACACTTAATTTTTCATTTCTAAAATGTTTAATTACTTATACCATGATATAATTATTTTATATTATCATTAATAAGATACCTAAAATTTATTTATATTGACATATCTGAGGTTACTATTCATTTGTTCGTGTTACTATTCCTAATGGTCATAATACTGTTCCAAATGTAAAGTGATTATTCCATTGGTGTAGGTTCCATAACATCTAGAAATAACCCTTATTCTATTAATTCTATATTTACAAAGTTTTTATTGTGTTTTATATGTTATTTTATATGATTTATACTATAAAAAATAATTATAAGAAAGTAGTTTTTAATGATAAAATTTTGGATCGCTACAATGGAGGTGTGACAGTGGTACCAACAGTGGATCAGATGATATAGATACCTGATTTTACATTATTTGGTTTGAAATAAAGAATGAGGTTTAGATATATATATTTTTAATTTATTTGATGTTAGAATGTGTTGTTAGAAGATGGTGAGAATTAGACAAGATGGAACCCTACTTTTCTAAGTAAGGTGTGGCCAGATCTATGGTTAGAGAACCAGATGAGACGTTCGGATTCCATACCAGGGATTCTGGAAAACCTCATGGTTCATGACATGAAAGACATATCTTTGTCATTTTGGGAAACTCTATATAGTAGATATGGTTTTGGATGAAATTATGTATCACACGGCTTGTGGCCCCTATCACAGGACGTGTGGTCCCTCCCCAAAGAATTGGTGTGTACCTCAGAGGGTACACAGACACGGGTTGGAGTACATGGGTTGGAGCATGTTGATTACTCCCTTACACAGACACAACCTAGACCATAGTACACAGGATAGGACGTGTATTGGTATAAAGTCACACGTACAAGGTCTATATTCATGTACTGACACCCGTGTAAACTACACAGGAATCCTACATGTCATACACTTCTACATGGACATTAACAAGAGACATATGACATTTACATGGGCATGACCCAGGGTCGAGGGACAAAACATATATCCCCTACTATACACTGTGTACTTTATTATACGTGGCTTGAATCCATTATCCTCAGTATCTTGGAACTGTTTCGTTAGGGTTTGTTCCCCTTATTATTTCCTTGTGAATTAGAATGTAATTGTCTCATACTCCTAGGACAATTATCTATTCATAAGTACGTCTTGGATAGAATCATTGGAATATCACCTAGAGGCTTAGAGAGAGATAATCTATTCATCTTCATGCTGAAGTTGGAGTTCTTGGTATCATATTGACCAAAAATATATTGGAATCAATCCTCTTATTAGCAGGTTAATCTAGATGGAGATGTTGGTATCACCCCACAATATTGGGAGTGATACTCTTTGGTGTATCATAACACTTCCGACATTTATTGTGGTATTTTAATGGTGACAAATTACAAGCACTAACCCACAGATAGACATCATCATTGTTATCATACTCAAGACTGTTCTCTCCTAGATAAGTTATTTGTGGATTCTTTGTGGAGGAATCTTTGGATGGTATACCATGGTTGTCACTAATTTTTAGAACTTGTGTCCTTGTTGAGTATATCAGCATATTCTAGTAGTTTTTATTTTAGACATATACCTATGTGGAGATGACTATATTTCATTTGTTGTATGCTTCGTGGTTTTGGGGTTTCCTACTGAGAATTCTTATTCTCAACCCTACACGGGATTTTCCCACACATGTCATGTCTTATAAAGACTATCAACCTTTTGATAGGGTCCTTGACAGACCAGGACTAGAGAGAGTGTATATATACTAGATAGACCGAGGTGTGTTTCTACGATATGATGACATCATTAACATTTTTACTTTTATGTTACACTTCTATTTCATACCCTTTGTGGTGGGATATTATTTGGCCCTGTTTACTTTACTTTACTTCCAATCATACTCTTTTTATGGTATTTATATTCATGCATGCATTTTTGTTTAGAAATCTTTACAGTTTAACATTTTGTAGGCTTCTAGATGTGTATGTGTGTAATGGTACTTAGTCTAAGGCCCAAATATTAGTGATATTACTACTCAACAATAGTCGCCAACCCATATCCTATTGGAGGCAGTCTTGGGGAGTCATGAAACATGCCCCATTAGGACAGGTCATGTCATGGATAATAAAATTATATTAATTAATTAATTAATTCATAAACTCTTTCCCATATATTTTCTTTATTATAATTATATTTAGATTAATTACAGCTATTTGATGAGTTATAGATATCAAAATCGTTGTTCCATGAGTATTCGTTTCATGGTTTCATGATTGGTTAACTTACATATATTTATTGATGTCCCTTTCTAATGGGAATGGTAATGCATAAGAGAAATTATATGGTATTTGTGAAATTAAAAAAAAATTAAATGGTCCCATATATCAATTTTTATTCTAACATGAGGATTATTCATTTGATAAAACATTAATGGTAGATGATTTGTTTATTTTTTCGGGTTTCCCATCCATCATGATCTAGTATTGTTTTACATAATATTATGTATATATATTAGTTCTAGAACCTTAAATAATTTAAAATATACATATAAAAATATTATTTAACTACATTAATAGTTTAATGAGTACAAATAAATTCTACAATTGAAAAGAACTCATTATCCATTGATACAGTTAATCACCAAAATATATACAATGGTTCTTTTCTTTAAATAAAAAGAGATGAGAAAAGGTATTCATAAAAAATATTCCATTATAAATATAAAATTACAATATATACATAATACTAGAGTTATTATGACTTAATGAATTAATGTGTTGAGGATAAGGTAGAGGAAGAAAATACATTAAGAGAGGTGGTGTAATAACGTTGCCTCTTGAATATAACCCGCATGAAAGATCCCTAAAAGAACGTATAATTGATCTTTTGGGTAGAACATCACCTCAATAATTTTCTTAGAGAAGTGGAGAAGACAATTTTTTAGAGTATGATTTGTATATAAAGCTCAATGTGGTAAAATAAAGTGATGTAAGGGTTACTATTTTATAATTTATGTGAGGGGTACAATAGATATTTCTCAAAATATTAAAATATAAAAATATTCTACATCTAAATATTTCAAAATTGCAATTAAATTACTATGGGGTGGAATATTAGACCAAATATTATCCCTTATGTCCTTTTTTAATTTTTTTATGACATTTAATAATTTAATAAAAAATTATATTCATGAAATATAATTGTAGTCAGATTTAATACCATTCATTAAAATGATTTAAAAAACATAAAAAATAAGTAAAAATCAAATAGACTATTTTATTATATCTTATAAATGTTATATTTATCAATATAATTCAATGATTACTTATAATATCTCAAATTATATTAATTTTACTATTTTTAATACCATTTAGTTTATTTTCAAATAATTTAATAATTACTCTATCATCATTGTGAAAGCTTTTTATGTATTTTTCTCTTACCTAACAATTAAAAATAAATTACTATAATTATTATAGATATTTTATAAATAAAATGAATAATGTTTCTTTAATATACTTTTTGTATGACCATATATTAAAAAATTATACTTATTAAAAACATTAGTGTGACATGTTTGAAATATTCAAAAATAAGATACTTTAATAGACTTAATGTCACACAAGTTCATCCCAAGGGTAATAATTTTCACACATGGATGTTTTTGGTTGAATTTTACTCATAAAATAAAATTGTTAAAAGTGTTATGGTAATTGGATATAAATTATAATTTAAATTTTACCATTAATTACCTGATTTATATTGAACCAAGATAATAAAAATTACTAAGGTTATTATTCATAGTATAAAAATATTAAAGGGGAATATTTAATAAATATAGAATATTTAATTCCATATTTGGAATAAATTTTTTAAAATTCAAAACATAGAAGTGGAAGAATTGATTTTCATAATAAACTTAAAAATTGCAATGAAAACTGGGGTTTTTTGAAATGGACTTTTTAAATGTAAAATAACTTTATACAAAATTCAAGTATAAAATACATTTCAAAAAACATAATTGTATTATTTAAAATTAAAAACAACTATTTGAATTTTATAAATCATCCAATGAATAATTTTACCATGTAAATAAAATATGATTTTCACAATTAAACCATCCTTTTCACCACTCAATGAAATTTTATTATTATCATAAAATTATAAAAATTTCACACATTGATAATTTTGAAATTATAAATTCCGAAAATGAAATTAATATTGTATGATAATTTTTCAATGATTTCAATAAATTAATCTTAATATTCATTGATAAAAACAAGAATACCCAGTTTTGAAGAAAACAAATTTTTTGATGAGTAAAATGAACTTACTGAAAATTATATTATTATTTTATAATAACTTACTAGTACATTCACATTGAGTTATACTATTATAATTATTTCACAATTATTTTTTCCAATTCATACCTAAAAATTTAATGGAAAGGTTATAGTGGTTACATTTATATAATAATATTTAGCCTTCTGTTTTAGCTTTATGGAGTATATCTTGTACGCTATCAAACAAAGTGTATCCTTTTAAAAACCCATGATGTGATAGTTCTAATTTTTTTTATTTTTTTATTATTCTTAAAATGTTATATTTTATCTCCTACTTATGAAATCAATGATTTTTTAATTCATTATTTAGTTATTATTTTGTAAAATGAATACTTTAGTTTGATAGGTATCCTTTGGGAGTTTTAAATATCAATTCACTTAATCTCATTATAAGTGAATTTTTCTTTTTAGATGAGGTAAATATTGGTAAAGTTATAATATTTAGATACCAATATTTTTCATGGTTCAATTAATTGTGTCCTTTGGAATTTAGGGTGTAAAATAGGATCAATGGGAATGTTTTGGAGGGGTAATATTGAGTTCTGGCTTATTCTAGAAAAATCAGATGTGATGAAATCCATTGTGGTGTGGTGTGTTTAAAGCATGATTCAGTGAATGAGGGAACTCATATGTTGTCATAAATAGTTTTTAGTAATTCAACACAACTATTTCTATGGTATCATGGCCTTATGTAATTATTTGTTAATTTTTCTTTTTCACCAATAACCTGAACAAACCAATGCAATTTTCAATGACCCCTATCTAACTTTATATAAATGAAAGAGGTAATTCAGACTATTAGTGTGAAAAATTTATAATAGACTCAAAATTATCAGACAAATTCTATGAATCCTATGATTAATTAATTAATTTTTTATTTTATTATAAATTTATCCATATTTCATTTCCTATTTTATTCTTTTCTTTCCCTCTCAAACCCTAGGCAACCATAGGAAAATTTTTGCTGATCTTTTATGTTGATGGTGATTCAAAATACTTCTATGTAACAATTATTATCTATTTTTTATATGGTTTAAATATTCCTCCCTTATCCATTATTCTAGGGATTTCATTTATTCTTCTTCAATTTCTATTTCTCAATAAATCCATATTTGGGTTCAATGGTTGGGTTATTTTTAATTATTTAGTCTCTTAATGGTTTATTCATTTATATAAATTGTTGAGGGATTCTATTGAGAATCATTGGTGCTATGATCTACACTCTCTCATAGTTATTTATTGATAATAATTGAAACATTCATATAGGTTTGGGTTTTAGGGTATTTATTCTTATATTATGTATTAGGTGTATAATTTCATGATTTTACTTTTTTAGGTAATTGGTTGGAATAAAAATAACAACAATGATAAACTATCAACGTAAATTGGAAAAGGAATATGTTCTTATTATGTACCTATGTGTTTCTTGGTATTTCCCATATATTATTTCATATATTGATTTATAAATGTTGTTATAATAACTCTATTCTTATTGAGGAATTATGAGATTCATAATTGAAAAAAAAAACTATCATCAGATGTGGCTATAGAAATTTGGAAATAATATGTTTCATTTTTTATTCAGGGATTGTTTAATAATAATTGAACCATGTATATATATATTTTATTAATTTTTTCTAATATGATTTTGAATTCTTATTATAGCTCAAATAGCATTATATTTTTTATTTTTACTCGTTTAGAATGTGTGTTAGAATGATTTTTTGTGTTTGTGGTTTGACTAGGTTGATGTGGAAATAATTGATGAGGTTGTTCATGTGGTGGAATCTATGTTTTGATAGTTTTCAATATATTATTGTGTTATTATTTTTGTGATGATTTTGTAATGATGTTATAGTGGTTGGTTTTTTTGTTGATGTATTTATGTGTAGAGGTTGATGTGGTCCTATATTAATTTCTATTAATGTGGAATGATAATTAATTACTGAAATGTATATGGAAAATGGATTTGGTAAATATATATTCTTTTTAGGAAAATGAAATCAATGAATAAAAGGAATTAATAAAATGATTTTTGATGGATGAACTAATAATTTGTTTGTGTGATGTATATTTTAATTTATTAAAATTGTATAATAATGTGTTGGGATGATGATATGTGCAAATTGAACAAAAAAATTTTGGAATGGAAGTTCTTAGATATAATTGAAAATATTATAAGTATATGTTTCATAAAAAGTGTAATATGGATGGAAAATTTTAATGTGATTAATAGTGATAATGAAGAAAAATGTATAAATATATGACTAAATAATTAGCTATAATTATTTTGATAATTGAAAAATTTGAACTGATAATGCTATGTAGTATATGATATTGTAGTGTTATTTTGAGTTTTTGTTATAATGGATTAAGTGTGTGTTGGTTAGTGGTTGGAAAAATGGTGATTAGTGGTAGTTATAATTGTTGTAGTAACATAATAGTGTTAATTTAATTGTTTAATATTTTCTATGTTTAATATAATATAACCATTCTATCTTTTTAATTTATTATGCACCTTCCATTGAGTTGGGGAACATGACTGAAACCCATTTGATATTTTAGATTATAGATATTTCAACCAATATCTAGAATAAAGGTTATTTGGAATCCTACTAAGCCCACTTTCATTCCCTCACTTAAAAATATAGTATGACATGTGATAACTTGAGGGTAATGATGGTTATGATATAGGGGTAGTGGGGATGCATATAGATATCAGATGGAATGAGGTTTATGTACATCATTGTAACATACTATATCATGATTTGATAATTTGTATTTTGACATGGATATGTGGTTATGGTTGGGATCATGATTTACAATTATGTGATTATGTGATGTGTAAGGTATGGGATAACATGAATTAAATTCATTGGGGTCATAAAGGTGACTTCTTCATGGGGGGTGTGATTTTTCTATATGTTCTAAATATATATTCATATGATTATTAAATTTACCTTCTTAAATGTGTATTTTTTGAGTGAGTCCTATTAATGATGGGGAATTAAATAAAATTTCTAGTTAAAGAGTTAGTTTTATTATTTCTTCATTAAGGCATTAGTATTCTTATTAAACACTTGAATGGGATGTTTTAAAGAGGATCAAACATATTATAGTTGTATTCTCATCAATATATATACATGTATCTTTTTTTATTTCAATATAGGATCAGTGGATGGGATAAAAATTACAATCTCATGGTAGATTTTCATGTTATTGGGTGTTCCTGGAGTTGTACCAATAGTCTTTGTCTCACAATATTCTATTTATATATTTTAGGTTTATCTATGTAATCGAATGCATCTTGGTTTTATATTATTAATAATATTTTGGAGTTGGTTGGTGTTTCTTTATTTATTCTAGGGAATTGTGATAGTATCACCTCCTATATCAGTATTTTTAGACTCTCAATACTAGAACATATACATTGGATTATTGTAGGTGTAATTAGAGAGATATATTCATCCTAATTTCCAAACTAGGTTGATTTCAATGAGTTTATATCACGATAATCATTTAAACCTAATTATATCCAAGAAAAAATATAAATTATATACCCAAAAAAATGAAAAACTACTGTAAAATTTAATAAAATTTAATTTGATAAATAAATATATAATGTATAATTTAGATTCATAGATATTTCAATTAAATAATAATATTA
Organism: Viscum album; assembly: GCA_963277665.1. Lineage (NCBI taxonomy): Eukaryota > Viridiplantae > Streptophyta > Magnoliopsida > Santalales > Viscaceae > Viscum > Viscum album. The sequence continues at coordinate 1,806,086,243 of OY728126.1, read as the reverse complement.
ATGACAAACTATTATAAGGCTTATATTAACTCCTAAGATAACTAATACCTGTCTCATGGGAGAATTTCTATTTTATAACCATATGTATTAGTAAAAATATTAATATTCAATGAAATTAGGGAATAATTGATTATTAAAAGAGAAAAATATTTTATTAAAGTATCAATAATAAAAAAATCCATGTTCTAAAATAACTATAAGGGTAATTAAAATGAAATTAAAAAATTCCACCCTGAGAACATCCCTTCCCAAATCATAGAAAAAATAAAAGAAACTACTTGATGTTGAACATGATAAATAAATCATATAAACATAAAACATTAGAGGTAAAAACACACTTTCTAGAAGAATTTGATATAATAAAAAATATACCAAATTCCATAAAGAATATTTTAATCATACAAAAATGATCAAGGGAGACTATTGAATCTTATTAGGATGGAATTTTTCTAATTTGATCACTCATGAAATTGTAATATAGTGAGAACATATGAGGACCTTCAGCATTCCATACCCCATAGGTAAGTTAATATTTGTTAGTAATATATTATTTTTTGTGATTTAATATATGTAGTAACTTTATACATTTTGTATTATTTGAAGGTTAGTGATCTTAGACCAGTAAGAGTGGAGGAATATCTTGAAAATAAAAAAAATTATATATCTAGTATGAGTACTTGAGGTTTTCATTATAAGGATTAAGATTATCATATTCCCTATAGATTATTATGTTCTAAAAATAGTGAATAAAAAGGTGCATAATAACTAACCATTGATCATAGGTTGGTGATTATTTTAAAGGAATGAAACTATAATTAATGAATTTGGTGGCACTATTTCTATTTAATTTCAAACTAATGTAGTATATTTTTATATAATTATTTCTATGAATATCCACATGGAGGAAAATAATTTTTTTGTAAGTATGGTAATTATTATTCTATATATAATATACTAATTTATTTATGAAAAATTTTCATATTTAAAAATTGAACATCATGATGGTTGAACTTGTGATTGTGAATTTTATGAGTTTGTAAATAACATGAAACTATATAAATTTTCTTGTGATAATATACATAATAAATAGATTCATTACATGGAAATAAAAACTCTATAAATGATTCCTTACATTCAAAAAACCAAAACATTAACTCGAACCAATTTTATAAAACACCAAGTATGTATACATTTAAAATAGACACAAACTTATAGTGATAATTTTATGCATTAATTGGTTGAGTTAAGTGGTATGAAATTTTTCATTTCCAAACGAGTTCAAAAAATTGATTGGTTATACATAGGAAAACATTTTAAGGATTATAATTTCTGTATTAAAAAATTATATATTATTTGATAATGATTATATCCCATTATGATATCCAAAATTAAGAAAAAATGATATAATACATGATGTAGTAAAAATTAATTTTTTTTAAATTACTTTTCACTGGAATTATTTATCTATTTTTTTATAATAATTGGTGGAACCCAGAAATTTTGTTCTTAACAGTACATGAATAAAAATGGTTGGGAATTAGATAAATGATATCATGACAACACATGTGAAAAATTGTTTTAGGGTTTACAATGATCATCAGTGGCTCAACCTAGAGATAAGAAAAGGTTATTTATTCTCCTATTTCACTGACCAAATGCTTGTATCGCTTGTTTTTAAGACACATATTTCCTTTATATTGAGATTTTTGGGAATAATTTTGTATTAATATCAAAAATTTGATTTATGATAACATCATAGTCACCTTTCCCTTTAAAACTATTTCATTTAGGTGGTACCGTTTGGCCTTTTTACCACACATGTTATTTCCCATGGATGCATTCTAAATATATTCTTTGATTTTATTGAAAATTTTATAGATATATTGATGTATTATTTTAAAATATATTATATCACAATTTATAGGTTTTTGTGTATATTTTAATATTGTATAACTATTAGTGTTAAAAAAAAATTCCTCAGTTAGGAAAAAATATCATTTCATGGTGAGGTAAGGTAATTATGTTAAATAATGATGTTTCTACAAAGGCTACTAAGGTTAATAAATATTAATATAAAAATATTTTTACTATCTCATATCAAAATAATGTTATTAAAATAAATATTTTTGATGGACATTCAAGCTTATAAGAGATATTTTTCATGAATTTTAATAAGATAGTACATCTTATTTAATGATTTTTTTTTAAAAAATTACATTTTTATGATAAAATGTTGATATAAGAAATCATTTTATGATATTATAAGAAAACATCACAAACTTTTATTTTTTCATAAACTAATGTGGTTTAATCCATTTAAACTCATTTTTGATGCTTCAAAAAGGGTTGATTATTCACTTATGATCTACTAAAATTTTAATATATTGAATGTTGATAAATAATATTACATTAATATAGAAGATTAGATCATAAGATTTTTTTAGCAGTTAAATTTATTAATTTTTTATGGGATATATTATGATCATTTACCATTAATATATTGCACTAAATTTAGTTCATAATAAAATATAATAAAATACTAGGCTCGTTTGATGTATTATTGTACATAAAGAGTTTGACATAGAAATGAAGGAATAAAGTAGTATTTAGTAATTCTTTTATTATCTCATTAGTATGATGAAAAAATTTTAGATTCTTTAACCAGGGATTATATAATAATTATTGATATATTTCCTAGAAAATATGTTTATAATTTTAACAGTATGGAACCCTAGTGTGATAATATGGTAAATTACTTGGTTTTTATTATTTGCCTATAAAATTTAACATCTATAATTTAATAAACATAATGTTGAGTAAAAATTATATTTTCATGATATTCTATCTCAATGGTTCATTTTTTGTGATAGTATTATTAAAATATACTTTTTATGACATTAGGTTTATTTGATTATACACTTTTTATCACATAAGAAAATGATATAAACATCAATTCTCAGAGGAAAATATGAATAGTGTTAGATGCAAGACATTATTGTTATAAATATTTTTAGATATGAAAATAATTTTAGTAATAATTTCTCATTTTTTAAATAATAGGGTAACATTACTAAGAAAAATGAGTGTCTCCAATATATTATTATAAGTTTTTAAGAATTTGATATATGATGAAATTATTTCATGATCTTATTACAAGATTCACTTTTATATGTATAAAAATTTATTATTATTTCTTACAACTCTATGTAAATTAATACCAAACCACCATGATTGATGACACATCTACTATTATAGATTTTTTGTGGTATAAATTATTTAATATATTTATTATCCAATAATTGAAACTATATAATTATGAATTAAAATTTTTGAACCATACGAAGGTATAACTATTTTATAATTATAGTTATTTTAATAAATTATCACCTCCAAACCACCCATAATAAAATTATTTCATTGAAATTTAAAATAGTTGGATAAAGAAAATAATATAGTAAATAACAAAATAAAATTGGAAGGATTGGGGAAAAATATTTCATATGACTTATGGTTATATAAAACCACCTTCAAGATATCGATAGACATGTATCTATATAACATTACATCATAAAATGCTATTTATTTACAATTTGAAGTTTAAAAGTGGTAATATTCGGTTGTGAAACAATGTAAGATAAATTTAGAAAAAATTTAGACTTATAGAGGTAATCAACTTCATGTGTATGAAAAAAAATTGTGCCCATGAAAACACAATAATATATAAGGGAACTATAAATTTTATTTAATTAAAATCCAAAATGGACATCTGTATAAGGAATAACATTATTCTATTAAACTCATAACTATGACTCATACGTTGAATGATTTTTCCTTCATATCTTCATCCATTTATCATTACTTATTTTTCCATTTAACATTATTTAAATCAAGATATTAGAAATATGAAATAAATTTTATTCAATTGAAAAATACTAAAAAAATTATATCATGATATTTATGAGAAAAATATGTTTTAATTTCAATTAAAAAATACCGCCACCATTTGAATTACATTAGTTTTCCCTTTCTAAATTTCTTTGATGTATGTTATCCCATATTTATTACTAGAATATTATATTTTAACATTTTCAAAATAATTCTTGTTGTGGTAAATGATAGTTTGATTTTTTGTGGTGGAACATCCCTTTCCACATCGAGTTTATTTGGTTTTTATTTTTTTTCTTTAAAATTTCATTCTTTTTTCAAATATGAAACATTATGTATAATTTTTTATTCTTATATTTTTTTTCTTTAAGATTTATTTTTTCCATTAAATTTTTATAACCAATAAAACCAAAAAAAAACACAAAAAATTCATAATATTAAAATTCACAAGATAAGTTTTACCTTTTTCACTACTCTGTACTATACCTTATTAATGAGAATATAAATTAGGTTATGATTATATTTTTGGGCTGAATTATACATTATAAAATATAAAAAAATATTAATAACTATATGGGAAAGTTATTTATAATAATATGAAAATCAATTAATAAAAATATAATGTGCCCTATGTTTTGATCATGATATTATAGAATGGTAACATGAAAACCATTACATTTCAGGTAGTGTGGTTTCTTTGATTACATCATCCTCTAGAACATAATATATTCCAATATAATTTCATCACTAATAATTAAAAAATTGGTAATATATTTTTTCATTTGTAATAATCTATAATATATATTTTAGAAAAATTAACTTTTAAACGATTATATTTACCATTATTATCCCTCTTGAGCCACATAACTATTGGAGTTGGTGTCCTATGATAGACTATTCATACTTTGATTTCAGGAATATTAGAGAATATTAATAAAACATCTTAACAGATATTATTTTTCCTTTTTCATGACAATAATGTAATAATTTCCACGATTATAAGTCACATTTTAAAGGTCATAGCTTTTTCCCATCATGATGATAACATTGATGTGATATGAATATATTCTCAAATAATGTTCTATTATTGGATAACATATTATTATGGGACATATTGTACATAAATGTTTTGCTGTGAGCACTCATAAGAATATGAGGATTCTTTTTATGAATTTCACACTTGGAAATGCCCAAAATGGGAGATTATGATAGTAGACCAACTAGTAAAAATTTCATATGTTTTTTGGTCATCTAATATTCTAATCTAGAATCTTGTGTGATGGTCCTTATACATTATGATTTTTAATAATGCATGCTACAACAATCATATGAAGATGTATTTTTTAAACCATGGTGATAAATGTTAATGGAGATGTTGGATACGTTGTGTGTCTCATGGGTGACATTTCATTAATGAATAAGTCGATGAGGGTTTTTTTCTTTCATCTTTATGGAAGCTGATATTTCATCCCTTTGATTTTTAGAGAACAATTACATTAAATCCCACTTCCATGGTGTAATAATGTGTTTATTTTAGATAGTAAAATATTGACATATCGAGCATATAGGATGGTGACATGGATGTGAAACCATATTGATAAGATACTGTGTCAAAGGGATTATATTAAATAGTGATATTTTTTCTATAGTTTTCCATGTTTCAATATTACGTTCCGTCTCTTTTGTTCATTGACCCATTTCTAAACCGCAATTGTGGACTTTAATCAAGAATGCTTAATGCCAACGTGAAAGAATCCTATAGGGTAACATAATAAGTGTTTCCACTGATCTCAATTAAATTATATTTGAGTTTAATTAATGGAATAAATACTATTCTTTAGTTTGTGGAATAATTTTATTCATGTTATACTGATCACATAAATTAAATAAATATTTATTCCATGGATTTTGAAAACAATCATTATCTTTTTAATCAATATTTTTATAAATATTTATTCTTTTTGTTGTGAATATTATATTTGATCAGTTATTCAATAAATTATATGGGAGTTTGAATGGACCCAGACCACGTCTGGGGAAAAATATTAATTATTAATACCATTACATAATATTTGTTATTGCAGAAGTAGGTGCACCCCAAAAAATAATAATTATATAATTTTCATTATGTGGTATGTGTTTTATTAAAGGTAGTAAATGTTATTTAATGGCTGATATGCAATTAAAAAATATTTTAACTCAAATCTCAACTCTATAAATAGATGACTATGTCTATTATGAAGAGCATCTGATCTTGAGAATAGTGAATTCCTTCACACAATTAATTATCTCAAAACTCCTCTCTACCTCTCAATAACAATAAGTTAATGATATATTTCTTCAATACTGAAGAACAAGAGATCATGAAAAAACAATTCAAGACATTCGGCTCTTTGCAATACCACTCAAAGATCAAGTTATGTTTCCCATAGATCATAGGAACATGTGTGGATCACCACTATATGGATTCTATCCTTGGATCTATATGGCGCAATGAAGGTAATTCAACAGGGTCTTTTTGGATAATCAACATTCACCAATAAAGAACGTTCTTAAGACAAGATATTTATTTCTTTAAATATTAAATAATTTAATTGTAAATTTTATGTTCATGATCCTTGATCGTGGTTTATGGAAATGATTATTAAAATAAATTTAAATATATCAGCCACCACAACACACATCCACTACATCTAGAACCAACATGTGGTATCAGAGTGATAACATTTAAATTTATAATTATTTATTTTATTTTGGATATATGCCCAATTATGGTTAGATTATCATTTATTTTTATTTATTCTTTAATTTTATTTGAATTAAAATTGTATCATTATATTAATCATGTTCATTCAATGTATCATTTTCTTAAATGTTTATGAATAAATTAAGAATGAATGGAGATGCCATTATGAAGTAGAAAATCATTGGCCAGTAAAATCGGGTTACACGAAGTGCAGTCAAGGAAAACAACCTATAGCCATGTTCATTGTATCTAGATTCACTTAGAAATAAATTAATCACGATGATTTGATTTCACACATCATGTTGACTGAGGCAACATGGCATAGGGAAAACAGATATAGGGTATCAAACTAGTTTGTACACAACATTTAATCCGACCAAGGAAACACACTATAGCCTCATGCATGCGACTTGGATTTGAAAACCCATGATACATGGTATGTATTTTAATTTACATTTTATGTAGAGTCCCATTAATGGAAAATATTAAATTTAAATTAAATTTGAAGTTGTAGCATTAAAACCTTATTTTATTGGTTGGACGTTGTTGTGTGTTTGATAATTTAATAATGGTTTTGAAGAATTTTCAATTATTAATTAATATATTATTATTAATATGTCATTATTGGTTCTAATATTTATTTTCTATGAATTAAATTAATTGTGGTTATCTCCAAATAAGTTTGGATTATCATTAAGATTAAAAGGAATCAATTAATTATTTAATTCAAGCATGTTTATCTTAAATAATAAAAGAGAAAATAAATAAATGAATGTTAGTCATTTAATTTTAGTTATTCATTGAATATATTGACATTATTGATCTTGAAAGAGTCCTTTGAATGTATTTGATGTTTTAATTTAAATTATTTCATGAGTTTTTAATTATTTAATATTAAATGTTATGATGTCATTCAAGTCATCACTCAATCTATTTTTATGTTGGACATGTATGTCTAAAGTTAATATGTAATCCCCTTTAATATATCCTTTGGTTCCCCTCAACAGCCTATGAGTATTAAATATTTTCAATTAATAGAGCATCCCCAAGCATTTGGAGGTGGTTCTAGATAGAACCATAATGATTCCAATCTATGTGATACATAGGTGGATATGTAGAATGTTTTAACTCATGCCAAGAATGGAAATATGAGTTATTTCTCCAAGTTCAAAGGTTGATTTAAGATTCTCTCATTAAATATACCATTAGATAAATTTCACAAATGGGTCATCGAATTATTTTTTTATTTATGTCTATGAAATTATTTATTTTATGGATGAAATGTTGCGATCACATAAATAAATGAATTAATGTGAAAAATGGAAATTAAATAAATGAGTTATGTGTAAATGTTTTATCCAACATGGTTAATTAATTATGTCACATTCACATAATATTAACAACATGTGTAATGGATTAAATAATAAAACACTTACGCATAATAAATAAAAATACCTCAATTAAATATTAAGTCAGACTAATCCTTCAACTACTTGACTATGGATGAATCTAAAAAACTAAGTGTAGTACATGGCCAATGTCTGGACACTTAATTTTATCATGGAGTTATCATGAGTGTTTTGGGATGAATTAACCAAAATTATAATGATTTTAATAAACACATTTCGGTCTATAAAAATTTAGTGGTAGGTGTTAAGGAAATCAATTTCATGATTTTAGGATTAGGGAATCCACTCAATGGATCAAAGAGCTGCCAGTCCATAGTTGGAAAGACATCCTACCTAATTACTTTATTATGGTTTTTATGGCCAATTTATGGATCATTAATAAAAGTAATGGGGATCCTTTCCACTATAATGTTAAAGAAACTAGACATTCCGAGCACAATGGTGAGGGATATTGAGACATGAAAAAAATATGTGATATTTAATAAATAAATAAATAAAAACCTTTAATTTGTTATACCTCACTTATTTTTTAATCAAAGTAATTATAATATGCTCTTTCTAATTGTATAATAAAATTACAATTTCATCATCCACACTATCCCTATGATAAATATTGGAGAAAGATAACCTCTTAACTAATAGTAACTTGTAGTAATTGTTTAAATGACTTTGGGTTGTGTTATTCCATGAATAGAAATATTATGTGCTATAATCCTAAATGTATGATCCTCCTACTAAATAGACGAGTGATGAAAATTTTCCTATCTATGAAAAACATTTGATTGATGTGATAAAAGTTCATTATTTGAAGCATTCATCAATTTATAGTGAACTGATGATGTCTCATGAAAACATGGATATGTATAACATGCTTGAGAACCTCTACAGTCTTTTCCAGATGATATCTAGACAGGAGTGGTATGATATTTAAAAGGCACTCATTCTGAGAAATCTTAGAGAGGGAGCCCCCGTTGGGCCACATGTAGTTAAGATCATAGGCTACATTGAGAGATTATAGGTTCTAGGGTTTAAACACCCTAAATAATTGGGAATCAAATACATTCACACATCACTCCCTTATATATTCTCCAAATTTGTTGTTAATTATAATATTAACAACATTGAAAAAATATCTATCAAATGTTCATACTCTTCTTCACCAAGTATATTAGGATACAAACATGAATAAATCTATCATCCTTATGCTCAACAAATGGAACGAGAAATTGAAGAGATTTAAGACCAATGATTTTTCACAACCTTCAAATAAGAGAATGATCAAGTAGAAATCATGGGAACATGATGATTTCTACTTCACATGTGGAAAGAAGGGCCACTAGAATAAAAACTAAACCCTGCCAAAAAAGTAAAGGGAAGCTTTAGGTGAGTTTTTTATCAAGCGAAATTTATATGTTTTTACAAATTAGGTATTATTGAAATCTTTTGGTGATCACATATGTATTAAAATAATGACATTTATGTGTTAGATTACATGAACCAAATAATGGAAATCGAAAAGGAAGTAACTTCACAAGACTCATACCACACCCAATGTAGAGAACCGAAGCTTGACGTACATGGACATTACATTACTTTTGCGGAATACTTAGTACATAACAAAAACACACACACAAGGATCGTAATAGTTTAGTGTCTTTGGAAACTCGGAACGTAATCTTCTAATCATGGTGAAAGATCTTCAATATCTCCCATAAAGATCTTCCCTTTTTTTTTACCTATAAACCTTTCTTTATATCCTGGGGAAAAGAAAACATAAAAGGGTGAGCTCAAATGCTCAGTAAGGGTAAACAAAAGAAATATCAATCACATCATATACAAAAGAACATAGCTTTTTTTGGAAATCTTAACCTGCAAAAGATCTCATAATATCATAACATGGGATAAATCATAGAAGTGAAAATGAGATCCCCATAATCATAACATAAAACTTGAAACTTTGTGGCATGCACACATAATCATGGAAAATCATTTCTTGTTAGTCATGACTCATTGCCAAGACTATCTTAGTGGACAAAGTCCCTTTCTGAACCGAGTTCACTCCTCGTTTCAGTCCTGTATCACTGAACCGAAATAACCTTCCGTTCCAGCCATGTCTATCTCATGAGATATAAAATCATTACCCAATGCATTGGAGGGAGATATAGGTCCCACCCATCTTATAATGAATCCTTTCTTATGTGTGCCACATAATCATAAAACATGCATCATCGCATAACACATGTAACAAAAATTGGATTCTTGAAACATCATGACATCATAAATCAATTCATATATGATAAAGGAATTCATAAAAATAATTCCATCACAACATAGTCAAACCAATGTAAAAATATGGATAGAAACAGAACCCTTTATTATCTTAGATGGAAAATAATTTTGATAAAACACTTGAATTGAATTCTTGAGGAAAATATCCTTTCTTCTTCAAAAACATTTTTCCTTTCATAACATGTCATACAACTTTAAAATAAAAGAAGTTGATTAAAAATAAACTTGAAAACTTGTAAAGGAAGCTTCTTTGAAGTAATGTTTTAAAAATCCATTCATGCCGTATAAGTTAAAAAAAACATTCTTCGTACTTTTGTCGGAAAAGTCAAAAAGTACCTCGTACGGAAAAACGACAAAAGATTCCTTTCATATTCTTTACTAAAAAATCACCTAAGGGTAAAATTGGATTTAAACTATTTCAATTGGATGGAAACAATATTACATATTGAGGGAACATGGATGTGGATGATAAAATACACCCCAGTAAATACTTACGAATAAACAATCTCGGATAAAAATGAGATTGTGATATTTCCCTTACCTTAGGTCCGACTTGCTTTGTACGTGTCCGAACCTCCTGTATAATGATTTACATAATGTTATTGACTTATTACAGAATCATATTCATTGTTATGATATCATATATGGTTCTCTTATGGCTTTATATTACCCGGTCTTTTGTAAATTCATGTTAAAGTAGCATTTTGGGTAAAATCGTCTTATTTGTCGTTCGTGTTTTTAACTTGTAATTATTAATATGATTACTTGGATAATGATTACTTATATCCAGAATGTAAAACATGATTTATACATAATATATATTCAGAATATACATATATATATAATATATTGTTAATGGAATGAAATACACCGTTAATGGAGACGGTAGTCCGTACGTACGCATGAACGCTGTTTTCGTTTCCTTATTGAATTGAATAGAATTAAGTAGATGACATACATATAAATATACATAATTCCAGTATCATTATTATGTAATATATTTCATTATAACTTATTATATATACTTTATAATCATTCATTAATGGTTAATCATTGAAAATGAATCTCATCGCGTCGTGGAGACGGTAGTCCGTACGTACGCACGAGCGATGATATCGTTCCCATGGTCGTGGAATTGTGTTTAAGTGTATGTATACTATTTCAGTATCAATATAACTTTATAATAATCATATATAGTTACTCATTACACCTTTATACCCATCCTATTAAGGTGGTGGCGGAAAATAGATTACACCACGGCGTGGAGACGGTATTCCGTACGTACGCACGCGCGGTGATTTCCTTTTTCCGTAGGTTGGATAGAAGGTGAATTAGGGTTGTTTCATATTTATAATAACATATCAGTATGTAAGTAATACTGATGTTATTACTTTATCATGAAACAACTAAAGAAGAAGAAGTTGAAGAAGAAAGAAATTGAAAAGATGGGTAATGGATATTACCTCTTCTTTGGAACGCTTCTTTGAATCCTCCACTTAAGGAACTAAGATTGGTCTTTGGAGAAGACCAGGACCTCTAGGATTATTCTAGGGAAGTGTAGAGGAGAAAATGGCAGGGGTTGGCCGAGCTTGAGAGCTCAAATTGGTGTGAGGAGGAGGGGGAGGAGGTGTCCTTTTATAGGGGAGGAGAGGGGCACCTTAGGAATTCTTAAAAATATTAAATTATAATAAATCTAACCCCACTTAAAAACCACCAAAAATGACTCATATTCGAAGCTTAGATGATATAGGGTTGTAATCTCATCAACCAATCAAATTTAGACATGTTTGGAACTTATTTTAAACCTTATCAATTAGATTTAACTCTAAGTTAAATAATTTAACTTTTACCGTATCTTTTTGTTTTCTTTCACTATATGGTTAATACACTTACTATAACATGCCAAACGAACCCCAAATTGTTTATTATTAATATATATATCCTTATCTAAGTCATTTGGCCGAACCTTAGATTTTTAGGAATAAAATAACAATTAATAATATAATATTTGATTTAAAAACTATTTTGTGTCAATTTTGACACTATTTGATATATGATTTTTGTGAAAGTCATAACAGAATTAAATGTTCGAACCAAGTTTATTAAATAAACTTTAATATATCATAGTAACCTATAAAATTAGTGGAATTCATAAAAATTCTCAAATTACATTTATTTTGGTGTTTATAACATCAATTATGTCAATATTTCATAAATAAGATAATTACTGCATCATCTTTGTGTCATAAATTAATTAAATTATTTGATGTCTAAAAATTACAAATAAAATACCATCATGTAGGAAATTTTTTTAGCGTTCTAATGAATATTTACAATCGAATTTATCTTATGTATAACCCCATATTAAAAATGATTTACTTATTAAACTTTGATTTTAACTATTTTAACCTTTCTTTAAATAAATTAATAATAAATGTCCTAATCTAATCCAAGTGGGCCTAAATGGTCATATTTTATTCCTAAGTTTGTTTTTGGTCGAATTACACTTGTCCAATAGAATTAGGACATGTGTTAGGGTAATAGTAATATCATATTTACCCTTAGTTACCCTATTTACTATTAACCGCGGTAAAAAAAGTAAAAAGTTACTATTCACCAAAAAATTATTTTCATCTCATTGAACCACATTTTAGTCCTTGATATTAACCGTGTCTCTCGGATTTTCGAAATTCCATTCACAGAAGCGGCAAAATTAAGTTTTATGAAAAATTCAGTTTTTTTAACTACCACTTAGTAGTTTCACTATTCATCAAAAATTGATGTTTTTCAGAACAATGCCAAAATTTCATCCTAAGCTATATTTCATATTCCGAATTCAAAAATGAAATCTATTTTACCAAATTCATAACATAGAAGTTGCATTAATTAATTTTATAATTAAATCCCGCTGTTAAAATAAATAACGTGTTTTTAGGAAACAATATATATCAAAAGATTGACACTTGATTATGTCTGGTTTAAATGTGAAATTACAACCAATGACCAACATTGTATTAAATTGTAAAAATATATTCTAAATATACTTTAAAACCACTCAAATTAATAATTTATCACTATTAATAATTTCGATTAAAAAAGTTGTTTTTAATTATAATTTAGTAATTTTTCACTATTCATCAAAATATGAAAGTTATTCGAAAAGTGCCAAAATTTCACCTTAGGCTCAATTCGATACTCCGAATCCAAGAATGAAGTTCATTTTGAAAAATAAGATTTACAGAATTTTAAAAAGTGGTTATTACTATTCATAACGGCTAGTTTTAATAATATTTTAATAGCATATCGTTGTTTAGTGAAACTCGTTATTGCGTACTACACACGCTATCGAGGAAGGTCGCGATTGCGTGTATGCAAGGCAAGTCAAAGATGCGTGTTGTGCAAGCTCCTTTTGGTGTAGCGTACAATACAAGACATTAGTGAAATAAAAAGAATATTTTTCATAAAATCTCGGGCTGTTACATTCTACCCCCCTTAAAATGAATTTCGCCCTCGAAATTCGTCGGGGTTATAAATGGTTTACTATTCGAAAGATTCTTTAATAGAATCCCACATCGTAAAAAGGAATACAAAAACTTGGCTTTAAAAACTAAAGTATGAAATGTAACGATTACCCAAATAAACTAATCACTGGGTTTCCACATAGGTGAAAATATGGATATGGAAGAGAAATCTAACCATCATGTTCTGATGGAGAGTGGTAGAGAACATGGCTATGGAAAAGCCAGTAATCACAAATCCATAGATTTGTGATGATATAAGGTACCATCTGATTCATCAGGTATAAGATCACTAGGACAATCATTTTTGGTTTTCAAGATCATTTCCCTAAAGTTGAAAATTTGCTTAGAATAAATACTTACTTTATTTTGGTACAATCTCACTTTTGTTCGTGCCTTGAACAATTTCTACTTCATCTCTTAAAGAAATGAAGTTGAATTTGTCATTCGCGATGTGTTAGCAGATCATGTGATAGAATGATGGGTCATTCCATCTGTCTCAAACAAAAGGTTAGAAAAGTTATCAAAAAAAAAAAAAATAAATCCATCTATAGTGAGATTAATCATATATGGTTCCTTAAATGAACTTATACATCACATATCATACTGCTTAATATAATAAAACTAGTTTCTACTAAACAGGGACTTCCTGTAGGTCAGTGGTAGGCGATAAAGGCCAGTCACACTTCGGTTGTGGGTTCAATTCCTACAGCCTTGTCCGAAGCGATGGGCTGTCGCCCGTCCTGGAGGTTGTCCCTTTTTCTAGAACTACATCCCATCAATAATATCGAAAAAAAACTTCTATCCTTAAACAATACTAACTTATGTCCAACATAATCCAGTCTAATCTTTAGGCTTATACATAATACTGTAGTCCACTCTCATAATATAGTGACAACGATTACCAGAGATTTAATACTGTCGTTGATCCCCACATATCATAAGATATGTCTTGTTGGTCACATTCCAAACATTCAAAGTCCTTAATCGTGTATTCTCTTGAATACCTTAGTGAAAACATGAGTGCTGTTAAAAGTTACCAAAATCCTCAAAATTCTATATACTCAAACCATGATATCACTTAGTCCTTATATCAATCATGAGCTCATGAATACTGTCAAACATTTCCTTTTCCCCTTATCCCTTCATTATGCGCATATCATCTTCATTCCAAAAATATCTGAATAACCTTTCATGGATACTGGTAACATTAATCAGACAACAATGTTACAATCCTTACATGTCTCTTTATTCCATAGTACCATGAGATTACTTATACAACATTACACATGATAAACATGTAATCATTCCACTACATTCTTAAACCATTGACCGAGCTTCAACAATTCTTTCATCTCACATACCATTGGTAGTCTCTTCATCATCATCCACATAAATACTTCCCATATGACCATACTGGTTCTCTTCATGAGTCTTTCCCTTAGGGCATTTGTTTTCATAATGCCCATACATTCCACATTTAAAACACTTAACCATTTTTGATGTCATAGCAATACCATTATCCTCATCCCTGGTATTAACTGAACCTTTTCCTTTGCACTTACTGGCTTTGTGTCCTTCTTTTCCACACCCAAAGCATCTTCCAGTTCCCTTGAAACATTCTCCTTGATGCCTCTTCCCACATGATTTGCATAGGGGAAATTGAACTTTCTTTCCTCTATGATCATCATGAAACTCCATCTTTCTCTTATTAGCCGAGTCAGGAAACTTACCAAATTTTACTTTATTGATCATATTATGAGATTGCTGATTCGGCATAATAATGATGTTTGGACTTCCAAATCCCATTTCATTTGGTTGCTCATAAAGAATATCATTCCATTGTCCATCATTTCCTCCATTATCGTGAATCACCTTGTTTCCAGCCATTTTCTAAAACCCAAAAAGAATAGCGTGAGAGGCAAAAATTATGCTAGGGAAAACAACATAATAAAGGGGGAGTACCTTGAACATCTAACATCTTAGGTTTAATTCTATGATCGTTAGCGTAGTTCTAGTACTATAACCTATACGTATACTTAACCTTAGGGACATCCCTAGACATACCTTAGAAATATCTCTAGGGATCTCACTAACGTTTTCGCATCCTAGTTTCCAAAGGTTGACTAAACCTTTCCTCTGATACCAACTGTAGAGACCCGA
The DNA here is from genome assembly GCA_963277665.1 of Viscum album. Classification (NCBI taxonomy): domain Eukaryota; kingdom Viridiplantae; phylum Streptophyta; class Magnoliopsida; order Santalales; family Viscaceae; genus Viscum; species Viscum album. The sequence continues at coordinate 1,806,070,233 of OY728126.1, read as the reverse complement.
AGCTTGACGTACATGGACATTACATTACTTTTGCGGAATACTTAGTACATAACAAAAACACACACACAAGGATCGTAATAGTTTAGTGTCTTTGGAAACTCGGAACGTAATCTTCTAATCGTGGTGAAAGATCTTCAATATCTCCCATAAAGATCTTCCCTTTTTTTTTACCTATAAACCTTTCTTTATATCCTGGGGAAAATAAAACATAAAAGGGTGAGCTCAAATTCTCAGTAAGGGTAAACAAAAGAAATATCAATCACATCATATACAAAAGAACATAGCTTTTTTTGGAAATCTTAACCTGCAAAAGAGCTCATAATATCATAACATGGGATAAATCATAGAAGTGAAAATGAGATCCCCATAATCATAACATAAAACTTGAAACTTTGTGGCATGCACACATAATCATGGAAAATCATTTCTTGTTAGTCATGACTCATTGCCAAGACTATCTTAGTGGACAAAGTCCCTTTCTGAACCGAGTTCACTCCTCGTTTCAGTCCTATATCACTGAACCGAGATAACCTTCCGTTCCAGCCATGTCTATCTCATGAGATATAAAATCATTACCCAATGCATTGGAGGGAGATATAGGTCCCACCCATCTTATAATGAATCCTTTCTTATGTGTGCCACATAATCATAAAACATGCATCATCGCATAACACATGTAACAAAAATGGGATTCTTGAAACATCATGACATCATAAATCAATTCATATATGATAAAGGAATTCATAAACATAATTCCATCACAACATAGTCAAACCAATGTAAAAATATGGATAGAAACAGAACCCTTTATTATCTTAGATGGAAAATAATTTTGATAAAACACTTGAATTGAATTCTTGAGGAAAATATCCTTTCTTCTTCAAAAACATTTTTCCTTTCATAACATGTCATACAACTTTAAAATAAAAGAAGTTGATTAAAAATAAACTTGAAAACTTGTAAAGGAAGCTTCTTTGAAGTAATGTTTTAAAAATCCATTCATGCCGTATAAGTTAAAAAAAACATTCTTCGTACTTTTGTCGGAAAAGTCAAAAAGTACCTCGTACGGAAAAACGACAAAAGATTCCTTTCATATTCTTTACTAAAAAATCACCTAAGGGTAAAATTGGATTTAAACTATTTCAAGTGGATGGAAACAATATTACATATTGAGGGAACATGGATGTGGATGATAAAATACACCCCAGTAAATACTTACGAATAAACAATCTCGGATAAAAATGAGATTGTGATATTTCCCTTACCTTAGGTCCGACTTGCTTTGTACGTGTCCGAACCTCCTGTATAATGATTTACATAATGTTATTGACTTATTACAGAATCATATTCATTGTTATGATATCATATATGGTTCTCTTATGGCTTTATATTACCCGGTCTTTTGTAAATTCATGTTAAAGTAGCATTTTGGGTAAAATCGTCTTATTTGTCGTTCGTGTTTTTAACTTGTAATTATTAATATGATTACTTGGATCATGATTACTTATATCCAGAATGTAAAACATGATTTATACATAATATATATTCAGAATATACATATATATATAATATATTGTTAATGGAATGAAATACACCGTTAATGGAGACGGTAGTCCGTACGTACGCATGAACGCTGTTTTCGTTTCCTTATTGAATTGAATAGAATTAAGTAGATGACATACATATAAATATACATAATTCCAGTATCATTATTATGTAATATATTTCATTAGAACTTATTATATATACTTTATAATCATTCATTAATGGTTAATCATTGAAAATGAATCTCATCGCGTCGTGGAGACGGTAGTCCGTACGTACGCACGAGCGATGATATCGTTCCCATGGTCGTGGAATTGTGTTTAAGTGTATGTATACTATTTCAGTATCAATATAACTTTATAATAATCATATATAGTTACTCATTACACCTTTATACCCATCCTATTAAGGTGGTGGCGGAAAATAGATTACACCACGGCGTGGAGACGGTATTCCGTACGTACGCACGCGCGGTGATTTCCTTTTTCCGTAGGATGGATAGAAGGTGAATTAGGGTTGTTTCATATTTATAATAACATATCAGTATGTAAGTAATACTGATGTTATTACTTTATCATGAAACAACTAAAGAAGAAGAAGTTGAAGAAGAAAGAAATTGAAAAGATGGGTAATGGATATTACCTCTTCTTTGGAACGCTTCTTTGAATCCTCCACTTAAGGAACTATGATTGGTCTTTGGAGAAGAACAGGACCTCTAGGATTATTCTAGGGAAGTGTAGAGGAGAAAATGGCAGGGGTTGGCCGAGCTTGAGAGCTCAAATTGGTGTGAGGAGGAGGGGGAGGAGGTGTCCTTTTATAGGGGAGGAGAGGGGCACCTTAGGAATTCTTAAAAATATTAATTTATAATAAATCTAACCCCACTTAAAAACCACCAAAAATGACTCATATTCGAAGCTTAGATGATATAGGGTTGTAATCTCATCAACCAATCAAATTTAGACATGTTTGGAACTTATTTTAAACCTTATCAATTAGATTTAACTCTAAGTTAAATAATTTAACTTTTACCGTATCTTTTTGTTTTCTTTCACTATATGGTTAATACACTTACTATAACATGCCAAAGGAACCCCAAATTGTTTATTATTAATATATATATCCTTATCTAAGTCATTTGGCCGAACCTTAGATTTTTAGGAATAAAATAACAATTAATAATATAATATTTGATTTAAAAACTATTTTGTGTCAATTTTGACACTATTTGATATATGATTTTTGTGAAAGTCATAACAGAATTAAATGTTCGAACCAAGTTTATTAAATAAACATTAATATATCATAGTAACCTATAAAATTAGTGGAATTCATAAAAATTCTCAAATTACATTTATTTTGGTGTTTATAACATCAATTATGTCAATATTTCATAAATAAGATAATTACTGCATCATCTTTGTGTCATAAATTAATTAAATTATTTGATGTATAAAAATTACAAATAAAATACCATCATGTAGGAAATCTTTTTAGCTTTCTAATGAATATTTACAATCGAATTTATCTTATGTATAACCCCATATTAAAAATGATTTACTTATTAAACTTTGATTTTAACTATTTTAACCTTTCTTTAAATAAATTAATAATAAATGTCCTAATCTAATCCAAGTGGGCCTAAATGGTCATATTTTATTCCTAAGTTTGTTTTTGGTCGAATTACACTTGTCCAATAGAATTAGGACATGTGTTAGGGTAATAGTAATATCATATTTACCCTTAGTTACCCTATTTACTATTAACCGCGGTAAAAAAAGTAAAAAGTTACTATTCACCAAAAAATTATTTTCATCTCATTGAACCACATTTTAGTCCTTGATATTAACCGTGTCTCTCGGATTTTCGAAATTCCATTCACAGAAGTGGCAAAATTAAGTTTTATGAAAAATTCAGTTTTTTTAACTACCACTTAGTAGTTTCACTATTCATCAAAAATTGATGTTTTTCAGAACAATGCCAAAATTTCATCCTAAGCTATATTTCATATTCCGAATTCAAAAATGAAATCTATTTTACCAAATTCATAACATAGAAGTTGCATTAATTAATTTTATAATTAAATCCCGCTGTTAAAATAAATAACGTGTTTTTAGGAAACAATATATATCAAAATATTGACACTTGATTATGTCTGGTTTAAATGTGAAATTACAACCAATGACCAACATTGTATTAAATTGTAAAAATATATTCTAAATATACTTTAAAACCACTCAAATTAATAATTTATCACTATTAATAATTTCGATTAAAAAAGTTGTTTTTAATTATAATTTAGTAATTTTTCACTATTCATCAAAATATGAAAGTTATTCGAAAAGTACCAAAATTTCCCCTTAGGCTAAATTCGATACTCCGAATCCAAGAATGAAGTTCATTTTGAAAAATAAGATTTACAGAATTTTAAAAAGTGGTTATTACTATTCATAACGGCTAGTTTTAATAATATTTTAATAGCATATCGTTGTTTAGTGAAACTCGTTATTGCGTACTACACACGCTATCGAGGAAGGTCGCGATTGCGTGTATGCAAGGCAAGTCAAAGATGCGTGTTGTGCAAGCTCCTTTTGGTGTAGCGTACAATACAAGACATTAGTGAAATAAAAAGAATATTTTTCATAAAATCTCGGGCTGTTACACCCAACTTCGGTATCACTAGCTAGGTAAGGTAAATGAAAATCACTTGACTAAATTACATTCAGATGGATTTTTAGATTATTTTGAACTAAAACCACTTAGTGTATGTAACTAATATTTATAAGAAAAAATGATCAAATCCACATTTAGTGGGAAAGGATAAAAGGATAATGATATTCTTGAATTAGTCCATACATATGTTTTTGGACAATTTCCTATTGAAGAATGTGGTGGGTACTCATACATCATAACATTTACTATTGATTTTAGTTTATATGGATAAGTCCACTTAATGAGGTTATAAGTTTTATTATTTTGATAAATTCAAGAAATACAAAAATGAAGTTGAGAACCATCTTGGTAAGAAGATTAAGAAACATAATTTAGATTGTGGTAAAGAATGTATTAATTATTACTTCACTGATTATCTATAGGAGTTTAGGATTTTATCTCAACTCACTCCTCCTTATACACCTCGGTAGAATGGTGTAAGTGAAAGGAGTAATTGAAGCATGTTTGACATGGTTAGATCAATGATGATTCATGAAAGCCTTCCATTTTACTTTTCATGATATGTGTTTCAAACAGCATCATACATTCTAATATGAGTACCAACTAAAGTAAAATATGTTATACCATAACATTTATCAAATGGAAAAAAACATGTGTTTTCTTACTTACATGTGTGGAGTAAAAAAGTATATGTTTAGGCCTATTTAAGTAACAAGATTTCACCCTAAGTTACTAGGTGTATCTTTATAAGATATCCCAATAAAACAAAGGGATACTACCTGGACAATTTTTCAGGCAGAATGATTTCTGTTGACAGACATCCCAAAATTCCAAAGGATGATATTATCTCTAAAATAGATAGTGTTAGGGAGATAGGCTTTGATTAATTCCAGTATCAAGATACACAAGAGTTATAACATGACCAAATTACATTATTCCCCATGGAAGAATAAATTGTTCCGAAAACACAATTATTATATAGGTGTAATATAGAGGTTAGATAACTATAATGGTATGTCTTTATAATCACTAACTATATAAATCATCATTAATTGATAATAATAATCCTCTAACCTACAAATATGTAGTATGTTGAATAGATATTTCCAAGTGTAAAGAATCGAGGAATTCTAAAATGGATTCCACATACCAAAACCATGTTTAGATTTTGGCAGAACATCCCATAGATGTAAATACCATTGGTTTTAATGGGGTATTCAAGAAGAAACTGGATATTGAAAGACAAATTAGTACCTATAAGATGATATTGGATATAAAATGGTATAAACACAATCAAGGAATTTACTACAAATAATCCTTTTGACTAGTTGCAATACTAAAATCCGTCAAAATTATAATTGATATTATGGATTTCCATGATTATGATATTTAGAAAATGGATTTCAAAATATACTTATATAATGGGAACCGTCAAGAATATGTCCATATGACATAGCTTGAAGGGAATGTGACTCTAAAAATACCAAAAAGATATGAATTTTGAGATGATCCATTTATATAGTAAGGAAAGAATCTAGGTCCTGGAACTTTTTTTTATTAGTCCATAAATGATTTTGGTCTCATAAATAATGAATGTGAGTTGTGTGTCTATAAATTCATTAGTGGGAGTGTAGTTATTTTCTTAATAGTATATGTTGATGACATATTACTCATTACAAATGATATATTAGTCTTACGCTCTATTAATGCATTGTTGAATAAATGATTATATAAGATAGAATTGGGAAAGGCAACATATATTCCTAGGATCATGGTCCATCATGATAGATCCAATGGGTTTATCAGCCCATGCCAATGTACATTCATTGACAAGATACTATAGAGATTCGGTAAGGATCAATACAGGAGGAGATCATTTCCATCATTACATGGAATTCAACTTTTTAGGAAAATGCTTCCTCAGACACATGGGGAAAGAAAAAAATTAAAAGGATTCCTTAGGCATCAGTAATTGGTTCAGCCGTGTATTCTATGATTTCTTCAACCCAATATGTTACCTACACATTAATTATGGTGGGAATATTTTATGATAATCCATGTGACCACCATTGGATGGTAGTCAAGACTCTTCTTAAGTATCTAAGGTGTAATAATGATATGTTATAGGTTTATGGATGATATGAGGAACTAGACATCAGAGGATATTTCGATGCTAGTTTACAAAATGATCAATATTACATGGAGTCGCAAATGGGATACATATTCACTTTTTAATGGAGGTGATGTGATATGGAAGAGGTCAAAAAAGGTTGTAGTTAAAGATTCTATAGTAGAGTCTGAGTATATTGTTAATTCTAAGGTATTTAATGAAGTATTATGGATGTAAAACATTTTCCAAGAGATTGATGTGGTACCTAGCAGTAAATATCATATCACACTCTATTGTGATAATATTACAGTAGTGGCTCTTGAAATAGATCCAATTTCATATCAATGGATGGAGAACAAAATTAAAAAATATAATCTATTGATGGAATTTTCCATGAGAGGTGACATTGTAGTGAGTAGTATTATTAGGGAAGACAACATGGCGAACCACTTGACTAAATCCTTAACTCACAAAAATCATGAATATCATGTGAGGTCTACCGAACTGAAGGTCTTAGGTAGTTGTCTGTAGTCCTTGTCAGAGTTTTTAGGTGTTGGTGTCCTAGGACCAATTATTTTTTATTTGATTACATAAATATTATATGTATTTAATATGAATAAAAATTCTTATTATTTATTGTTTGTTGTTCTTCGTGTATCTAATGTAATAATGTCCTAGAGTATAAGTCACAATTTTAAAGGTCATAATTGTTCCTTACTATGATGTGAACCTTGAGGTTCTATGATGATATTCTCAAATAGTTTTCAATTATTGGATAATGTACTATGATGAGACGCATAGTACATCGACAGTCAGATGAGAGTACACATTAGTTGATGAGGCTTCTTCTCATGAAGTTTGCACTTGGTAATCTCAAAGATGGAATATTATCAGAATAGAACCACAAGTTGGAATTATGTATGTTTTTATGTCATTGGATATTCCTATCTATGAGAATGTATGATGGTCCTTAGACATTAAGATTATTATTAATGAATGTTACAATATTCTTATATAGATGTATTTGATAAACCAAGATGATTATAGTTCATGGTTAATTTTCATATGTCGGGTGTGTCACGAGTGACATATCATTAATGAATAATTCAAGGAAATATTTTTATATTACATCTTTGTCGAAGCTAATATCTCATCCCATTGATTGGAATTGAACCATTACATTAAATTCAATGGACATGGTGTAACAATGTGTTTATTTTATAAAGTCAAAGAAAGTCATATCAATCATATAGGTTGGTGAAACGAATGTGAAACCTTCATGATGATATTTTGGGTAAATATATTATATTACACACTGAGGGTTCATATGTTTTTGTCGACATTGCGACATTATGTTCTTTATATTGGGTGCCTTGACCTATAGATAGACTATAATATTGGACATTAGTCAACCTCTCCTAACACCAATGATAAATAATCCTAGAGGGCCAGACACTAATTTTTTCCATTGATCTAAATTAAATTCTATTTGTGTTTAATTAATAGAATAAATATTAATCTCATCTTTGAGGAATAATTTTATTCCAGTTATATTAATCACATAAATTAAATATATATTTATTTTTCATCTTGTGAATAAAATATTTATTTAATTTATTGTACATTTAAAAAATTATGTATTCTCTAGATTATTAATAAAATATTTATTTGAGAATAAAATATTTATTCAGTTATTCAATAATTGATAGAGGAGTTATAACAGACCAAGACCAATTCCGTTGAAAAATATTAATTAACATGACCATTACATAATATTTGTTATTCTACAAGTTGGCGCGTGCCACAAAATAATAATTATATAATTATTATTATGATTAATGAGATTTATTAATGTTAATAAATGTTATTTAATGGATGGTATGAAATTAAATAATATTTTAACTTAAATTCTAACACTATAAATATACAACAAGGTCTATTATATAGAGTTTTTTATGTTGAGAATATAGAAATGTTGTGAATAATGAAGCCTCTCTCAAATCATCTTCTTATATCCCTATTAGGAATGAGAAGTGAAAGGTAAATTTCTTCATGACTTAAGAATGAATGATCAAAAACAAAAAATGAAAGACATTCAAGTCATCGTGATATCACCTAGAGATCGAGTGGAAATTCTCAGAGATCATAGGATCATGTGTGGGTCATCGATAGAGGGATTATATCCTTATATAATATAGTAATTTTTTTCCTTTTATGACATTGGAATATTTCAAAATATATTTTCATAGCTTAGAACTAATACAACGTGTGATTACAAGGCCTTGTGTTCCCCGAATAAATTTTATGAAAATATTATGTATTCTTATACTATTCATACAATATAAATGAGATATATCTTATATAGTAGCTCAAATCAGAAATCCAAGGGTACGGATGAATCTAGAGCATAGCGTTTACCCTAGGTGGGATATAACTTTTGATGGTGTAGGCCTTCTGTCTAAAATTCCATGGAGTGCATAATTGTAATAATATAATTAAATTATTTTATTTTATCTCAAATGAAAATTTAAATAAGTTTTTATTAGAGACATGGATTGGAAATCAGAGACCACCGTTGAGTATGGAATGGTTTTTTACCTAAGCATGACATAAAATTAAAGGGTGTGGTTGTTTAGGATTTCTGTGACCGTTGGAAAAGGATTCAGGGTTTTTCTTTATATAAGAACATAGGGAATTGGAATTAGGGTTTGAAAAAAATTCTCTCTCTCTATCTCTATTATAAAATCTCTCTCTCTCCCTCACCCTCTCAAAGGTTCATCCTCTATTCTTCATCGAATCGAGGATATTTCTTTGACAGAACATTATCGGATCAAAGCGAGAGCATAGAGGATGCATTGTCAAGACAACAGATCAAATTGAGGATGGATTCATACAATTTTGATTTCTAATTGAAGTTTTCCTTGAAAAAACTATTATTCACATTTTTCTGTTTTTTTGAATATCAATCATTAATGATCGAACTATCACTATCATGGATTTGTGCATAAACTTATAAATTTATCTAAACTTCTTTCATTAATTAAGGATATTCGTCGCCCACTTTTGGACGTATCAAACCATTGATGGATCATCGAGTGGATGATAGAACAATGAATTTTTCATCCTGAGGATCGTCGATCCATTTTCGGATCTCCAATCATGAAACCAGAGGAGAAGTATGGCTTGTGGGAGGTGGCGACGATGTGGGTCGGGGGAAGAGGCGTCAGCGGTGGCACACGATGGGATCCGCATTTTCCATAGGATAAGGTAGTGGTGGCTATGTGGTTCAGGGTGGTCGGGCATGGGAGTCGTAGATGACCGTAGCTGGGTAAAAGTAGAGGTTGGTGGTGTGGTTGGCCGGATTAGTAGAGCGTCGAGGTTGGGATCACAGTGGATGAGATTGATGGAGGATCCATGTCATGGTCAGGCAGGGCGACCAAGGCGTAGTGGTAGGCCCGAGGAGGTGATATTAGCATATCAGGGGCAGTGACTATAGTAGGACAGAGGTGGATATGGAAGTAGGTAGGAGGTAGCTGTGATAGAAGACTAGAGGTAGCTATTGTAGTTGGCTTAAGGTGGTGATAGCATCAGGCTGCAGGCGGCAACAAGAGAAGGCAGGAGGCAGCAACAGGAGCAGGCCAGAGGCGGCGACGATGACATACTGGAAGGGCGGAAATCGGGGTGCACTAGGGTGTTGGCCCATGAGAAACAAGGGGGAAGGTAAACCCTAGAGGAATAGAAAAAAATGAAAAATGAAAATTATAATAATAATAATGTTAATATTGTTATTATTATTAATCTTTAAACCCACATAACTTCGGCTTGGGGAGTCCAATTAACACGCTGTCAGTGGAGGCATGCCCATGTTTTTGACACAATCATTTTATGACCATTTTTTAATTTCCTCTGACTCAAATCTTGGTCCCATAAAACTCCTGAGAAATAATAGATTTAATATTACTATGAAATCGTTGACCATCCATAACCCACGTAAATGACGTTCAATTGATGCATCGTCCATGGTGAAATGAATCGTTCTTTATTACAATTAATTCAAGACTAGTTTTGAATATTAATTTCTAGTTTGTGTTTTGGTTCCACAAAAAACCCAATAGTAATATTATTATTGTAGTTGCAGAATCATGCATCTGTCAAAATTTTTCTATACGACATTAGATTTTCAAGCCATTAGAGGAATTGTGATCCTAACTTTGAGGTGGAATTTTTGAGACCAATATTGGTATTTTTTTTCAAGATTGAGGAATGGTCCCCACAGTACGTCATTCTAGTGAAATGTGGTGATGTTCGACTTTTTCATCAGATGTCTTTTTGGGGAAAATGAATAGTCAATCTTTTGCATTTTTTCACAAGGATCACAAAAGTGTGGTGCTTTCGGACATGCAGATCCTTTCCAGTAATCTCAATAATTGTGGAGATATGAAAGGAGTATTAGTGGAAGATCCTTATGCAATGCTTGATGTGAACCCATGACCTAGGCCGACATCAAAACTTCTATGATTGGAGAAGATATATTAAGGGATATTGTTAAATCTTTTGGGGATGTCTGAGGAGGTGTGTTAGTAAATTATTTTTTTGTCCCTCTTTACCAACGACAAGAGTCATGCACTCATCTACCATTTGACTAGATGTTCCATGTACTGTAGGATTACACTAGCATGCCTAGGGTACTTGTTCAAATATTATTATGAAAATATGGTTAGGTTCATAGCCAGGCGACGAGACAGGGTCACACGACAAGGGGTCCCCATACATGCTGTGTAAAACTATGAATTTTCATTCTCATGTATATCTAACTCTTGAACTATTATTTTGGCTCATGAGTACCCTATCTGAATGTTTTTACGCATAAAACATGATAATTCCCTTTGTAGTGGCTTTAGAGGTATGATGTGAGATGTTCTAGGAGTGAAAACTTTTTCAGGTAATGTTTGATGATGTTAGTGATCCGAGCATGGGTCCTCTATGACAATAATAGTGTAATCCCCCTTCATCATGGGAATAGGTCCTCTATGTAATGTCCTGAGCATGAGATCCTTCTTATGCGGGGTCTATTTCACTGCATATGCCTGCCCAGTGCCACGGACCAGGGACATAGCCTGACTACACTGATCATTCCCTCCATACTGCTTCTGAGATCCTGGTGTCTGGCTACCATGACCACGACCACCATCTATGCCTACACGCCCTGACGTATTGCAGTTTCCTAACTGGTAAGAAACTACTTGTCCTGCTCTCGCACATAGAGTCCGCTCAGAACCCCTCTCACTAGCCACTGGTGTAAATTACCCGCGAAAGCGCTGTAGATGACCCATCTTGCCGCATGCTCAACACTCCAATGGGTCTCATGGAAACTGAAGTCTCTTGTGTCCCTCCTTACCGCACTGGTAGAACCTGACTGGGTCACCTAAAGAAATCTTCTGACTAGTACAGCCACTGTGGGAGAAAATCATCTGTCGCTTCCTCTTACCAGCAGAAATAGTACCAGAAATCGGTGCTGAACCGCCTTGGCCTGCACCACTAGCCCTCGATGGTTCCTCTCTGTAATCAAAACCTGGTTCATAATAGCATGTACAGTATGCAACCTGAAAACATTCACCAGTGATCCGATTTCATACCTAAGACCATCCTCATTGTGTATGGCTCTCAACGTCTCATCACCCACTTGAACGGGTGACAAACGATGATGCTCGGTGAAACGAGCAAAATAATCCCTCACCGACATAACGCCATATGCCAGGTTCATGAACTCTCAAGCTCTATCTTCCCTCATCATCTCAAGAAAGAAGAAGTCATTGAAGACATCTTGAAAATCTTCCCACGCCATGTCTCTATGATTCTATGATTGGGTGGTAACATCCCACCAACTCTTGGCGAAATCACGCAGCATATACGACGCAAGATTGACTTTCCACCATGGAGGAATCTCAAGATGCTCGAAAATAGTCTGCATAGACCCCATCCAAGACCCTGCAGCCTGTGGTCCACCATCCCTTGAAAACATAGATGGATGCTACTGCTGGAATATTAGAGTCAGCTCAGCCATAGATGTGGCAGCCGGCAGTGCGCCCTGAATGCTCTACATGAACCACATAAAGCCTTCATGGAACTATGCCTTAGCGCATGTGTCTAGTATAATGGCTGGCTCCACATCTGGATCTACTGGAGGATCCAATGGTAGCGCATGGACTACCATATCTGGAGTATAATAATTTCTGCTCTCCAAGCGAACAACGCGTGGTCGTCTCGGCAGCATGACTCTTTAAGGTCAGATGCACTCCTTAGATCAAGATTATCAGAGTCTGAAAACTAAGGGACCAAAATGGGAACATGAGGAAGAAGGTATTCAAGATTTCCAAAACAAGACTACACGTCGTGTATACTTACTACACGACATGTACTTGACTTCTCTTCCATGCCAGGGTCCTTCTACACAGCCAAGCCACATGGCTCCTGTTAAATAAAACTACACGGCGTGTATATAATCTACACCGCCTGTATCGTGTAATTTTCCAACTGCCCGTGTCGTTTGTGACATGGCCGACTACTCGGCTTGATACTACACGGCGTGTTACATAGGTACACAACATGTACACTATCACATTTCCCTGCCACACGGTCAGGTCCACACAGTCTGTCACTGGTCAAGACTACATGGCGTGTCCCACAGGTATAGGGCGTGTACTAGATGAGATTCGCCAACCTATGTTGTTGGTTACACGATTGGATACACGGCTCCAAATACACGACATGTTCAATATAAAAATGGTGTGTACACGAAAGGATTACACCGACTCATGTTGTTAATTACACGAATGGATCCCAGGTCAGACTACACGTCGTGTTCTATAGTGGACACTGTGTGTATATATGAAGTTCTCCCTCATCTGTGTTATTAGAAACACGGGCGGACTCCGGGTTAACACTACACAGCGTGTAATTCCGGTACACGACATGTTTTCCTGAACCATTTCCCTTCCCCGTGTCCCCGCCCACACGGTCTTTAACACGGGAATAGAATACACGGCGTGTATTTATGGTGCACGACATGTACTAAATTTTTTTTCTTTTCTTCCCGAACAGAAGAACATACACGACGTGTTTAAGGTACTACATGGCATGTATACTGGGTTTCCGGACAGTATGCCTTAGAAACTTCTCCGGAACCCAGAAAATATTGAAAAAAAACACCTAAGTGTAAAATTATGATTCGTGAGGGCCTATACTCCCCTCGAATCAAAGTTTGAAATCTAATATCTGTTATAACAAAATAAACAATCAATGATCAACCAAATTCCGGTCAATGAGGGGCCATACTCCCCAGAAACCAATGTTTGGTGTCCATTCTTTCAACAGTCTCACACAAAAATACCCTATCACATAGCAAGTATTTATCAAGCGGCAATCACAACATCATGCTTCTTTAGCACAATAACTATCACAACAGCATGCAATTTCTAATGCACCTACATGGCATGGAACTATGCATGGCATGTGATTCTCGCATGTGCCTAAATGATACATGAGATCGAATAACCTCATCTCATCGGGTTGCAACAAAATAGAACCCATGAATAAAATATAACAGCACAATCAGAAGTGTCTCACCCAACGGTGAAATCAAATAAACTGTAAATTGCAAAATCAATAAAATTGCAACACGAGGTACATTAGCTTTTCCCTATACACGGGTTTTCTATTCCTACACACAGCTTATTACCAACTACCATTTTCGTCCTATCCCTGACTAAGGCTCCAAATAGTAATTCAAAGAAAAGAACCTCTCTGATACCACTTTGTAACATCACGGGGCTCGATGCCACTCAACGGGTGCCCCAAACCTGGTTTTCCACGTAACCTCAAGTGCATTTCCCCAAACGCCAGATGCTGCTGACTAGCAGTGAGGGCCCATGTATGATAGTGGGGAAACTATGATCTCATTTTTCAAAGTGTAGCATAGTGAAATATAAGAAAAAACATATAACAACAGCAGAATCAATAAACCATACACATTTAAAATAAACAACTACAGTAAAATATAACCAACAGTTATATATATAATGATGCAACATGTCTCAAGTTCTAAGAAAACAGCCAGAACAAGTTACACAACAATAAATTACAATACAATATAGAGTATATCAAAACAAAACAAAACAAAATAGTCGGTAGCATCGAAAGCCTAAGCTCAGTCCCATGCTCCTCTACTCCTCAACAACAATCAAGTACCTGTATAGGGACCCTTTCCCTTATCCACACTGGCAGAAATGTAATCTATTTGGGCCGAAGACATGACCCAAACAGGGTGTGAGAAATAAATCCCAGTAGGCACCCACTAAAGGACCATGCCCAACTGTGTGAAAATATGCAACAACAGTGTGTAGTAGTAAAAATTCAATAAACTAAGCAGTACTCAAATGTAACTAACTTTACTAGTTATACTTCCATTTTATTATTCATTTAATCATTCATTATAGAGAAATTACCACAGTGAATTTCTATGTGAATAGTAAGTGTCCTCAGATGAGAAAAACCTCACCCTCAGGTAATCATAATCGTAACCCGCAGGTAATTGCCTATAGGCATAACAGATATTTCCCTCAAGAATATGAAGTGTCGCCCTCAGGAACAGAGTCTATTGCCCACAGGTACGGAAGAAGTTTCCCTCAGGATAAAAGATGTACTTCCCTCAAGCTAAGTAAAACACTTCCCTCGAGCTAAACAAGTAACTGGGCCATTCCCAACATGTAAAAAAGTAATACACAAGCAATTCCTCTCAAGGGTATTCTACAATCATTATTATAAAGTCATACCCTCAGGTATCCTGGCCAAATGGCTAAGCAGAGGAACACACCCCCATGGTGGTCCTGGATCTAAGTAGTGATCCCAAACAGTAGTTCATTATCACATTAAATTACCTATATAATTCAAGGTATTTAAATAAGCTAAGGCCTCAGCCACACGACACCCCAACATGGGTTCATGGAACAAAGATTTACACAACCGCACAACAGTTGGAAATTAAACACCATGCCACCTACCATAAACACCCCTGAACGGTATACGTAAAAGTCACTTCTAGAAACTTCCAAGAATGATGTAGATCTGGGATAATAAAATTCTCGTTCAATCGTAAATAAAATTCCCTCACGAAATAATTGGTAAGAACAACATAAGGAGAAGGATAGGCTTACCCATACAATCCCAATGAGATTTACAAGTGCGAAAACAGATTCTCGGTGAGCGATATGGAGCTCCTCAAAGGTTCGAACCTCTCTATCGACTCCTCCTATGGGTTTAAGCCAATATTCTGAACAGGGTTGGCTATTGCCCATTCTAAGAGAAAAAAAACTACACAGCATGTACTATTGAATACACGGGGTGTAATTTTCTCATTTAACTGTTCCTCTGGTGGCACCGTCGTACTGTTCAACCATTGACATGAGTACATTACATGTATTTCTAACTACATGGAATGTACTACCGCTCCACTGGCAGCTACCTCCACCGCCTTACTATTTGCCTACTGACTGACTACACGGTTTGTAAATACCTACTACACGGCTTGTAGTTGGTTTTTAGACCCTTCGTCACCAACATGGCTACACACCCTGTGCACTCATCCCACACGGGCAAAGTACACGACGTGTGGAATAGTCCATCGCGTGTAGTCCCGAAATTTGGGATTTTTCCCTAGTTTCCTTATTTTCTCAAAAACACTTAAGGAAAAGAGAAAGGAAGAAACTCGTACCTCAAGAATAAGAACTGGGTTATTACAAACTTCCCCCCTTAAATCAATTCTTCCTCGAATTTCCCTTCCAACGGTGGTGAAGATATAACCATGAATAACTCCGGCCACTGAGCACATATGTCGGTCTCCCACTCCCAGGTTTCGTCCTATACTCAGCCATGCTGCCATAGCACCCGTACGAGAGGAACTGACCGACCTCATAGTACCTTCATGCCCCTATCGACGATACGAATTGGATGCTCCTAAAAGGATTCATCTACCTCGAGCTCAACCTCCTCGGGCTGAAAGACGTGAGATGGGTCTGGATTATAGCGATGCGACTAAGATACATGGAAGACGTCGTGCATTGCTCGGTACCTCTGTGGTAACTGAAACCGATAGGAAACCAACCCGACTCTCTCCAGAATCTCAAATGTCCCCACATATCTCGGTGAAAGTTTACCCTGTCTCCTAATTCACATGTGTCCCAGCCTCTGTGAAACACACAAGAAAACCTGACCCCTAACCAAGAACTCCAAAGGTCGTATACGACGATCAGCATAAGATTTCTGACGATACTATGCGGTACTCATCCGCTTCTGAATCAATTGGATCTGCTCAGAAGTCTCCTGCACTAGCTGTGGTCCCAGTAAAGCTGCATCACCTACCTCTAACCAGCACAAGGTTGATCGGCATGTCCTACCATATAAAGCCTCGTAAAGTTCCATCTCAATAGTTTCTTGAAAACTATTATTATATGCAAACTCGACCATGGCTATATGCTTCTCCCAAGAGACCCCATTGTCTAGGATGCATTCACGCAACATGCAATCAAGAACCTATATCGTATGCTCTGACTAACCGTCGGTCTGAGGGTCGTAAGCTATGTTCAAGGGTACTTGTGTACCTAGTTCCCTCTGAAAACTCATCCAGAAACAAGATGTAAAACATTCTTCCCTATCTGAGACAATATAACGGGGGACCCCATGAAGACGTACGACCTCTCAGATATACAAATTCTCGAGCTCGTCAACACCGAAGGTCTCCTTGATCTACAAAAAGTGAGATACCTTCGTGAGTGTGTCCACAACTACACACACGACATTATTGCCTAGAGGTGACCTCGGAAACCCAGTCATGAATTCCATCGCGACAACATCCCATTTCAATGCCGGAATGGGAAACTGCTGCAAAATCCTAGATGGTATCTGATGCCCCGCCTTCACTTACTGAAAGGTGGAACATCTCCTAACAAAACTAGCTACATCCCTTTTCATACCCATCCACTAGTACTAACGTCTCAAGTCATGGTACATCTTGGTAACTCTGGGATGAACTGCCCAAGCTAAAGCATGAAACTCCCGCATCATCTCCTCGCATATATCCAGTGGAACCCATACTAATTCATGGAAATGCAGTACCTCATCATCGCCTATCATCCATCAAAGTGGAGGATCCTCACTTTCCACCGACTCCTCTAGAACTAGGCCTTCTGAAAAGATAGTTGTCTCGTCCTTACTCTATCCAAGAGGGTAGAGGTCATAGCTAAAGAGGAAAGATATGTCTACCCCTAACTGTCGTGCACCTCCAAATGCATCTCAGAGAACAAATCCATAAGCTGCCATTCACCACTGGCCTCCTGCACTGCCTGTATCTGAGTCTTCCTGATCAGTGCATCAGCCACTACATTACCTTTACCAGGTGTATAGGCATTCTCAAAATCGAAGTACTGAAGGTATTTGACACACCTTTGCTGCCTCAGATTCAAGTCACGCTGGGTAAATATGTTCTTGAGACTTTTTTGGTCGGTGAAAACCACAAAATGCTCTACCGAAGATAATGTCTCCAACAGTGCAACACATGTACAACTGAAGCCAACTCAAGATCATGCGTCGGGTAATTCTTCTCATGAGGCCTCAACTACCGAGACCCGTAGGCAACAACTCGACCCCCTTGCATCAACACTGCTCCTTGTCCAATACCTGATGCATCACATTAAACTATATAGCTCTTCCCTTACTCCGGGAGTATCAGGATTGGTGTTGATGTCAACTTTCCCTTCAGCACCTAGAAGGTCATCTCGCATGTTTCTAACCAAACAAACTTCACACCCTTCTTAGTCAAACCCATCAATGGCACTGCTATGTGGGATAAGTCCTGTATAAAACACCTGTAGTAACCAGCCATCCCTAAGAAACTCTGTATCCCAAACACATTTTTAGGCTGCTCTTAGGAAAATACTACTCTCACCTTCTCTGGGTCTACTGCAACTCCTGATTCTGAGATGATATGAACTAGGAAGTGAATCTGGTTCATCCAAAAGTGTCACTTTGAGAGCTCAGCAAATAGCTGATTCTCTCTTAGTGTACTCAATACGATCTCAATATGGTGGCATGGTCCTGTCGAGTGTGAAATTACACAAAGATATCTTCCATGAATAATACCACAAAACAACCCTGATAAGGATGGAATACACGATTCATCAGAGCCATGAAAACGGTTGCCGCATTTGTGAGTCCGAACGGCATAACCAAGTACTCATATAGACTCTATCTACTTTGAAAAGCTATAAGCAGTATATTAGATGGTCTAACGCGCAACTGGTGATATCTTGATCTCAAGTCAATCTTTGTAAACACTTGTGCTCCACGAAGTTGATCAAAAAGATCATCAATCCTTGGAAAGGGATATTGGTCTTGAATGTAATCTGGTTCAACTTCCGATAATCCAAACTGAGTCTGAGGGTACTGTCTGCCTTCTTCGCCAAGAGGACCAGCAAACCCCAAGGACAAGTACTAGGTTAGATGAAACTCATTGCCTGTAACTCCTCTAACTACATATTGAGCTCCTGCAACTCTGGTGTAGCCATCCTCTAAGGAGGAATGGACACCAGAGATTCTCCTAGAACAATCTCAATAGAGAAATACACCTCACACTCTGGAGGAAGACCTGAAAATTCATCTGGGAAGACATCCTTGAAATGATCAACCACTAGAGGGAAATCCATCTGAAAGGACCCCTGATTATCTAGATATAAACTCGCAATCTAGGATATAACTCCACCACGCCCATGATGCTCTGGTCCTTCTCGACTTTCTTGAGAATCCCACTCGACCTTGTATAGAAACTCTCCACCCTCTGGTGACGTGAAACTCACCTTGTGATGATAGCAATCCACAATGGCTCGAAAGGGAACTGACCAGTCCATCTCGAGAATGCCATCATAGCTCGTCATCTCTAATACATAGAGGTCCCAAAAGAAGTGACACCCACCAAAATCAAGGGGGAACTCCTTCCACTGATGCACACTAGCCGTTCTAGTTTCCAACGGAGTGTCTAACGTCAGAACAGTAGATGAAGAAGAAACACCGAGCCCAATGCTCTCCAAAACGGGTACAAATATAAAATTATGGGTAACACATGTATCGAAAAGTACTAAATATAAGACATAAGATACTAGAATAGTACCTCTGACTATAGAAGGTCCGGGATCCTACTCTTGCTAGGTCTGTTGCATTGTATTGCCTACCTAGTGTCGCGGCCCTACAACACAGCCTGGCTACCCAGAGCTTTTCCGCCCTACTGCCTCTGAGATCCTAGTGACTGGCTACCACGACCACGACCACCTTCTCTGCCTGCAGGCCCTAACGTATTTCAGTTTCCAAACTGGTAAAAAGCTGGTGGTTCTGCTCCCGCACGCAGAGTCTGCTCAGAACCCCTCTCACTAGCCACTGGTTGAAATGCCCTTCAAAAGCACTGCAGATGACCCATCTTACTGCAAGATCAGCACTCCACTAGGTCTCATGGACACTGAGGTCTCTTGTGCCGCTCCTTACCACACTGGTAGCACCTGATCGGTCCACCTGAAGAAATCTTCGGGCTAGTACTGCCACCGTGGGAGAAACTCATCTGTCACTTCCTCTTAACGGTAGAAATAGTACTGGAAACCGGTGCTGAACCGTCCTAGACAACACCACTAGCCTCCAAAAAGTTCCTCTCTATAATGAGCGCCTGGTTCACAATAGCATGTACAATAGGTAATCTAAAAACATTCACTAGTGCTCGGATGTCATACCGAAGACCATCCTCAAAGCGTCTGGATCTCAACATCTCATCACCCACCAGAACGGGTGTAAAACGATGAATCTTGGTGAAACGAACAGAATAATCCATCACTGACATAACGCCCTATTATAGGTTCATGAACTCTTGAGCTCTATCTACCCTCAGCGTCTCAGGAAAGAATATGTAATAGAAGACTGCCTGAAAATATTCCCACGCCATGTCTCGGTGATGATCTGACTGGGTGGTAAAATCCCTCCACCTCTTGGTGGAATCACACAGCATATACGTCGTGAGCTTGACCCTCCACCTTGGAGGCATCTCAAGATGGTCGAAAATAGTCTTCACAGTACCCAACCAAGACTCTACAGCCTGTGGTCCACCATCCCCTGAAAACGTAGGCGGATGCTGCTACTAGAATGTATGAGTCAGCTCAGCCATAGATGTGGCAGCCGGCGGTGCTCCCTGAAAGGTCTAAATGAATCGCATAAAGCCTTCACAGAACTGCGCCTCCGCGACTGTGTCCGGTATAATGGTTGGCGCCACATCTGGCTCTACCGGAGGATCTAATGGTAGTGCATGGCCTACCCTCTCTGGAGTATAGTCATTGCCGCTCTCCTGGTGAACAACACGTGATCGTCTCAGCAGAATGACTCTTCAAGGTCAAACGCACACCTTAGATCAAGGTTATCACAGTCTAAAAACGAAGTGACCAAAAGGGGAACAGGAGGAAGAAGGCATTCAATATTTGAAAAACAAGACAACACGGCATGTATACTTACTACATGACATGTACTTGACTTCTCTTTTCCGACCGATTCCTTCTACAGGACCATGCAACACGACTCCTGTTAAACAAAACTACACGATGTGTATATAATATTCACATCATGTATGGTGTAATTTTCCTACTGCCCATGTAATTTGTGACACGGCCAACTATTCCACTTGATACTACACGACGTGATACACAGTCACACAGCGTGTACACTACACCGTTTCCCAGCCACACGGTCAGTTCCACATAGTCTATCACTGGTCAAGACTACACGACGTGTCCCATTGGTACACACCGTGTAATAGACGAGCTTCGCCGACCCTTGTTGTTCGTTACACCGCTGGATACATGGCTCCAACTACACGGTGTGTTCAATATACACATGGCGTGTACACGAATGAATTACACCGACTCGTGTTATTAGTTACATGGCTGGATCGCAGGTCAGACTACACGACATGTTCCACAGTGGACACAACATGTATATATTAAGGTCTCCCCAATCTGTGTTGTTAGTTACACAGGCAGACTCCGGGTCAACACTACACGGTGTGTACTTCCGGTACATGGCGTGTTTTCCCTAATCATTTCCCTTCCCCGTGTACTCGCCCACACGGTCTATGACACGGGAATAGACTACACGGCATGTACTTAGGGTGCACGGGGTGTACTCAAAAACTTTTCTTTTCTTCCCGAATGTAATAACATACACGGCGTGTTTAAGGTACTATACAGCGTGTATACTAGGTTTCCAGATAGTATGCCTCAAAATAATATCCAGAACCTAGAAAATTCTGAAAAAAACACCTAAGTTTCAAATTCGGATCCTTGAGGTCCCATACTACTCGTGAATCAAATTTTGACATCTTATATGTGTTATAACAAAATAAAGAGTCAATGGTCCACCAAAATCCGGTCAATGAGGGCCCATACTCCCCAGAAACAAATGTTTGGCATCCATTATTTCAACAGTCTCACACGAAAATACCCTATCACATAGCAGGTATTTATCAAGAAGCTATAACAACAACTTTCTTTTTTTGCACAAAAACTATCACAACATCATGCAATTTTTAATTCACCTACATGGCATGGAACTATGCATGGAATGTGATTCTAGAATGTGCCTAACTGATGCTTGATATGGCATACCCTCATCTCATCGGGTTGAAACTAAATAGAACCCATGAATTAAATATAACAACACAATCAGAAGTGCGTCACCCAATGGTGAAATCAAATCAACTGTAAATTGAAAAATCAATAAAATTGCAACACGAGGTACATTGGCTTTTCCCTGTACATGGGTTTTCTACTCCCGCACACAACTTATTACCAACTAACATTTTCGTCCTATCCCTGACTAAGGATCCAAATAGTAAGTCAAAGAAAAGAAACCCTCTGATACCACTTGGTAACGTCCCAGGCCCGAGTGCCACTCAACGGGTGCCCCGAACCCGGTTCGCCACGTGACGTCAAGAGCATTTCCTCAAATTCCAGAGGCTACCGACTAGCAACGAGTGCCCCGGTCTGATAGTGGGGAAACTATGCCCCCATTTGTCATAGTGTAGCACATCGGAATACAAGATAAAACATATAACAACAACGGAAGAAATAAACCATACTCATTTAAAATAAACAACTGCAGTAAAAGATTACCAACAGTTATATAGATAATGATTCAAAATGTCTCTAGTTCTAAGAAAACAGTCAGAACATGTAACACAACAATATAGTACAGTATAATACAGAGTACAGAAAAACAAAACAAAATTATTGGTAGTATCACGAGCCTAATCCCGGTCCCATTCTCCCCTATTCCTCAGCAGCAATCAAGTACCTGTATAGGGACCCTTTCCCTTATCCACACCTATAGAAATTTAATCTATTTGCGCCGAAGAGATGACCCAAACATGGTGTGAGAAATAAATCCCATTAGGCACCCACCAAAGGCATGTGCCTACATGTGTGAAAATATGCAACAATAGTGTGAAGTAGTAAAAATTCAATAAACTAAGAAGTACTCAAAAGTAACTAACTTTACCAATTATATTTCCATTTTATTTTTCATTTAATCGTTCATTAAAAGGAAACCACCCTAGTGAATTTCTATGTAAACAGTTAGTGTCCCCAGATGCGAAAACCCTTACCCTCAAGTAATCAGAAACGTAACCTGCAGGTAATTCCCCATAGCTATAATAGATATTTCCCTCAGGCGTACAAAGTGTCGCCCTCAGGCACAGAGTCTATCGCCCACAGGCACGGAAGAAGATTCCCTCAGGCTAAAAGATACACTTCCCTCAGGCAAAGTAATACACATCCCTCGGGCTAAACAAGTAATCGGGCCATGCCCAACATGTAAACAAGCAACACACATGAAATTCATCTCAGTGAAATTGTACAATCATTATTATAAAGGCATGTCGTCGGATATCCGGTCCAAATGGCTAAATAGAGGAACGAACCCTCGGGGTGTTCCTGGATCCAAGCAGTGATCCCAAACAGCAGTTCATTATCACATTTAATTAACTATACAATTATAGGTTTTTAAAACAGATAAGGCCTCAGCCACATGAAACCCCAACATGGGTTCATGGCACAACGATTTGCACAACTGCACAATAGTTGGAAATTAAACCCCAAGCCACCTACCTTAAACACCCCTGAATAGTATACACAAACGTCGCTTCCAGAAACATCCACGAACGACGTAGATCAAGGATAAGAAAATTATCATTCAATCTTAAATAACATTCCATTAATAAATAATTGGTATGATCAACTTAAAGAGAAGTATAGTCTCACCCATACTATCCCAAAAAGATTTACAGAGGAGGAAACGCATTCCCGACGAGCGATCTGGAGCTCCATGAAGGTTCGACCCTCTCTCTAGAATCCTCCTCCGGTTATAAGCCAATCCTGTGAACAGGGATGGCTACTTCCCATTTTACGCAAAAAAACAAACAAACTACACGGTGTGTACTATTGACTACACGATGTGTACTTTTCTCATTTACCTTTTCCTCTGGCGGCACCGCCATTCTGTTCAACCGTCGACATGAGTACACGGCATGTATTTCGGAGTACACGATTTGTACTGCCGCTCCGCTGGTGGATACCTCCACCGCCATACTATTTGCCTTCCAACTAGCTATACAGCATGTAAATACCTACTACACAGCATGTAGTCAGTTTTTACACCCTTCGTCGCCAACATGGCTACACACCCTGTGTACTCATCCCACACAGCCAAAGTACACTGCGTGTAGAATAGTACACCGGGTGTAGTCCCGAAATTCAGTATTTTTCCCCATTTTCCTTATTTTCTCAAAAACACATAAGGAAATGAGAAAGGAAGAAACCCGTAACTAAATAATAAGAAACAGGTTCTTACACTCTATCAGATACTTTGGAGTGGAATCCCCCTGGTACACTATGGTGAGGGTCCTCAATGAACCAGAGTGGAATCCCCCTGACACATCATGGTGTGGGTCCTCTACGGTGACTATTAGAGTGGAATCCACCTAACAGATCAGGGTGTGGGTCATTTATGACGACTATTAGAGTAAAATTCACTAACTCACTAGTATGTGGGTCCTCTACTTTGGGTTTTCTAATTCTTGTTATAGATCAGTGAGAAGACATACTTAGTCGTCACATTAGACTCATGGTTAAGAGGTGGTCTTTTCCCATAGATATGTGTCCTTATGGAATGACTAAAAATATTGTAGGGGAGATAGATACACCCATAGTGGATAGTATCAAGGTGTGGTGATTGATCCCCTTTAACATTTGGTTCAGGGTTGACATGATGAATACTGGGTATTGATGGTGGTTACTTCTGGGACTATTGCAAACTCTTCTTTTTTGGTTGAGCTGTGAGATGGAGATCCCCTTACTCTCTTGTTTGGGATTCTTTTACTGAGTATATATATATATATGTTCTTTTTTAGTTACAATTCTTGGGTTTTGGTTACTCTCCTTCTAGGAGAGGTCAAGATATGTGTGGTATGCCATGTTGTTTTCGTTCCTTACTTCTTTTGGTTGGATGAGTCTAATATTCTACTCTAAGTAGTGAATATTTGACAAGTATTTCATCTTCTAACCTTTTCTATCTACTTATGTTTGGATGAGCTTACTTCACTATCTATTTGGGTTGATATACACTCCTTTTACTATACATTGTCTTATCTACTACATTCCCTTTCTAAGTGTCTCTTATGTCTCTCCCATTTCTTATTGGTGTACCCTACTGAGTATTCTTATACTTACCCCTACATGGGTTTTTCCCGCATGTATCCATCCTTAGGTAGATGATAGATAGGATGATCATTACTTTAGAGGAGCAGTGGGATACGGGTGCATAGACTATATACGGTAGAGATAGTTTGTTATTCAAGTGTGGGGCTCTCTCATCTAGTTTTCTTTTTCAGTTATTTCTAGGTTGTGACACTTTTTGGGTTGGGTGTGTATTTTTCCCATTTTTCCCCATTCAGTTTTTTTACTAATATTGTACTATTTAGTGGTTCATACTTTCTTGGTTTATTTATAGTAGGTTTGTATCTTTTATTCCATTCTTCATAACTTTTCATTAGGTTGGTTGTTTGTGTGTACAGGATTTTAGGAAAAGTCATTCGTGAGTATTTTGTGCCTTTAGTGCTAGTATTCATACCCTAGCCTATGGAGGTGGTCATGAGGTAGTTACTTCATGAGCCCTGACATTTTATGGGTCTTGAAAAATTGATATCAACGGTGTTTTGACCCTTGTGACATTGTTTAGATTATTTCCCAAAAAGGTCTTGGTTGAGTTTAAATAAAGGGTGTCACTTTTTCTGGAGAGTTGATATCAAGCTTGGGAGTCCAATGATGGTGTTGTGGACTATGTATCCATTCACCAGGACCCTGATTACCATATTTTGGACTCAACATTCTAAGACATTTGTTTCTGGGAACATTGGTACATGTACCATATATGATTGAGTCATTGTCATTCCTTCTGGATCCATCTCCCCTTTATGGTTTATATATATACTCATTTGAACATGGTACTCCTTGAAAAGTTTCAAGATGACTTTGCGACAATAGTCAGTCGGGATACTAGCACTAGTTGATGATAAAGACCCTATGAGTGATGAGGCTCCCATTTAGGATCCATCAAATGATCCCCCTACTTCTAGGTGTATAGGTTGAATCACCTTCAACTATTGAGCATTAGTTAGTCCCAGTAGAGTAGACTGATGACATTCACTTACTGAGCACAATATATGAGTTCTGGCATCATAGACCGCTGATGTTTCATGGTGATCCATATCCTTATGAAGCATTGGTTTGGCTAGAGTTGGTGGTCTACCTCATTATTCTTGTTCAAACAACGATAGATCAGATGGTTGCTTTGACAAACTGTCTTTTCAATGGAACAACTAGATGTTGGTGGAGTTTGGTTACATAGATGTGCGTGAGTTGGTACTCACATGGGATAACTTCTAGAAATTGTTCTATGATGATTAATACCCCTAAAGTGTATGCTCCATTAAAATTCACGGTTCTTCTTGAGATTAAGTAGGGAGGTATGACAGTGCATAAGTATGTGACTATAATCATAGACCTTTCACACTGCTCTCCAGACAGGATCTGCAATGCCTACTTCCGAGCATGGAAGATTGAGTATGGGCTCTATAGATAGATCTGTGTAAACATAGTTTCCTTCCGCATCCCCACCTACATTAGGGTTCTAGAGTGGGCATTGGTGATAAATATCATTATGTCATTGTGACACCAATTAGCTAGAATTATTTGTCGGCGCACCAGAAATGAGACGTATACCATGTCTAGTAGAAGTTAGTTGGGAGACCCTAATACTGGAGGACATCCCATGGACAAACTTAGACACATATTCTGTGAAAATGTAGATCACTGAGGAAGCCCAGGGAGGTTCAGTGTAATTCTTGTGACAGGAAAGTTCACATGGAATGAGACTGCCCAACCATATATGTTGATCTTTTGAGGAAGATGGTAGAATAACCGCAATGGAAAAGACAACATCGTGATCATAGATCTTCTAAGTGATAATAGGGTGGTCCCTAGAGTGGTAGTGCTGGTTGTAGAGTAGGGAGAACTGTTGTTGGAGGATGATTCTATGAGGACATTACTCCACCTCTAGGTGGACCATATCTTACCCAAGGACCTGGCAGTCAAGGACACTAGTAGCTGTA
The DNA here is from genome assembly GCA_963277665.1 of Viscum album. Taxonomy (NCBI): domain Eukaryota; kingdom Viridiplantae; phylum Streptophyta; class Magnoliopsida; order Santalales; family Viscaceae; genus Viscum; species Viscum album. The sequence continues at coordinate 1,806,043,108 of OY728126.1, read as the reverse complement.
GGGTATAGATTTCTATAATCCTGCAGCATGTGAGATGATAAGAGGTATACCCTGGGTCTTTTATACCCTTTTTAGTTGAAATTTTAGACATTGGGTGAGGTACTCTCTTCTCCCTAGTTCTTTCTTAAGGTTTTATTGGGGTGGCGTGAGGCATTAGTGTATCCCTTTTTCAGTGTTATTCGATGTATCATTGAATATAGGATTAAAAGGGGTCCTTACTCCAATGAGAAGAATTTTTGTGACATGAGAAAAACCATGATGGAGAGTCAATGCTTCCCAAATGAGATATTATTGATGTGTGGTGGATGTGTCCCTATGACTTTTGTGTTCATGTTAGGGTTGTGCAGTGGAGTGTTAGAGTAGGTCCTAGCATTTCAAGAGGAGTTTTTCTTTTTGACCCCCCTTTTATTGTAATTCCATTAGTGGGTGTGAAAAAGTGTCTGGTTTGGGGTTACTCTCCTTTTAATAGAGTCAATGTAGTGTGGGGTATGCCATGTGCATTATGTGTCTTCAATCTTGCAGTTAGATGAGTCTACTCACCTGCCCTGTTCATTGGTATCTTTGTGTGCTCAACGTCAACCTTGATATAGCAGTTATCATGTACATGTCAAGGTGATGGAGACCTTTTGAATATAACTATGGGATTCACTACCTGGTTTTGGTAGTGGTATTCATCACTTTGAGGATATAGAGACAAAAAATTATGGGAGAGTGCTTTGTAGTTTTTTCACACCAGAAGAGGATTTTGTATGTCTCCACCTAGAGAGACTTGATCCTAGGATAGTGGTACTGGTTTAAATTCCTTAGCAGGAAGTCCTAGGCTCTCCAAGTATAGGAAGTTTCAAAGAAGTTACCTTCCCAGAAGCTGACTCTAGTGGATTAGGAGGGTAGAATTTTTTTATTTAGGAGATAGTGTTAAATCCATCACTTTTTGAGCATGTGAGAGAGTCCCAACTATGACACATAGATTAAGAGATATTTCATGACACAGATATCCATATTAGATACAGTATATTGATATTCTAAAAGAGGGAATCATGAGATCTCATTCTAATGGAAAACAATGGTTCCAGTAGCGATGCAGGTGAAGGATGAACATTAAGTTTCGATGGGTTGTTTCAGCCTCTTGAAATCGCAACATGAAATGGGATGAAATATCCACGATCTTCATCCTAGGACTTCTGTTCATAATTAAGGGCCACGATTTTATTTGGGTGATAATATACCCACATAGAAAATTGGTGAACGTCTTAGCTATCAAGAAGTAGAGTTCAGTGGAGTTCTATGAGTAGTAGTATTTGTGGGAGATCGTTTTTCTTCATGGGGTACCCTTGACATTCTCTCTTATCATGACCCATGGCTTATGTCATGATTGTAGAGAAGACTACATGATGCATTTGGGACTAAGCTATGGATGAGTAAAACCATTCACCCCACACTGATGGGTAGACTGAGTGCATTATCCAGGTGTTATAGGATATGTTGAGGGATTATGTATTGGTTTTTATCCATGAAGTCAATCAATCCCAAGGATCATTAGGGCCATTTGATATCATGTAGAGGATTGGAGAGGTTGCCTACCACCTTACCCTACCCACACTGCTAGAGCCGGTACATGACGTTTTATACATGTCACAACTGAGGAGATGCATGCATGATTCTATGCATTTAATCAATAGTATAAGACCTTAAAAGGAAAGACCATCCCCTTGGATTACATGTTTTGGAATCATGGGAACATGTAGGAGTTTCTCTTAGAGTAGGAGAGTCAGGTGCGGAGATGAACTGCGATTCCGAGACCCGGTGTGCCCAATATAAATTTTATAAAAATGTTAAGTATTTTTATACTATTCACATGATGGAAATAGGATATGTCTTAAACAGTAGATCAGATTAGAAATCCATGGGTACGGTTGTATTTGAAGCATGGAATTCACCCTAGGTGGGACATAAATTTTGCTTTCATGGGCCTACTATAGAAAAATCAATAGGGGATATAACTATTATAAAAATGAACAAAATAATTTTTGCACAAACATAGAATTAAATAAATTTTGATCGGAGACTAGGATTGGAAATATGAGACAACCATTGAGATCATAATGGGGTGTTTTTCCTAAACGTGAGGTAAAATGAGACTGCATGGGAGTTATGGATTTCAGCGATCATTGGAGGAGGTTTCAATGTTTTTCTTTAAATAAAAACATAGGGAATTATAATTAGGGTTAGCCCGAAATTATCTCTCTCTATCTCTTCTAACCTATTTATCTCACCCTCTCAATCATTCATCCTATGTTATTTTTCATATCAAGGAGACTTCTTTGACGTAACCTCAGTGGATAAAAGAGGGAGTGTAGCATAAGCTTTTTCAAAAAACGATTGATCGAATCAAATTTGGATTATTCCACTTTTGATTTCTATTTGAGTTTTTTCTTGATAAATCTATTTATTCTCATTTTTTCATCATTTTCTAATAAATATTCGATAGAAAAACTATCATGGTCATAGATTCATGCATAAAAATATAAATTTATCTGGAATCCATCTGTTCTTCATAGATACTAATCACCCAATTTTGGATGCATCAAACTACCGATTGATCATCGAGTAGAGGCTGACATTGGGAAGATTTATTGATGAGTATAAATGACCTATTTTAGAATCTTTGATTTGGAAACCAGAGGAATTGTTATGGAATGTAGAAGGAGGTGGCATCGCACGTCCGGCGTGACAGCGCTGGCAAAGGCACATAGCCGCATTCGCGGTGGCCCTAGGTTAAGGCAGTGGAGACCACATAGTACAGGGTGGTCGGGAATGAGATGCATAGCGTAATACGATTGTGTATGAGGTTAGGTCAGTTGTGTGGTTTATCGACATAGAATATGAGTAAGTTTGGGATCATGGTAGATTGGAATGACAAAAAAGTTTTGTAGCATCTCGACACAGTAGCATGCTGGAGGCGGTGGCGATGGTATGCTAGAAGGGCGGCTACTGGGGAGTGCTAGGGAGACAACCCATGTGAAACAAGGGAGCGATGAAGAACTATAGAAAGTGGGGGAAAAAGAAAATAAAATGGATAATAATAATAATATTATTATTAATAATAATATTCAAACCCCCACAACTCCAGCTTAGGGAGTCCGGTTAATGCACTGTCAGTGGCAGCATTCCCCCATTTGTTATATAGATGTTTTAAGACCATTTTGGTTAATTTCCCCTACCCTTGTCCTAGGCCCAAAAAACACCTGTGATGCGCTATTAGTGATGACATGACTCTAAAATTAAAATGGTTGACTCAAAACCAATGTTGGATATTGATTTATGGTTCATGGTTTGGGTCCATGAAACACACAATATTATTATAATTATTATTGTTACATAATTCTACATCTATCGTACCATTTCAAAATTACATAGGATTTGTGAGGTGTTAGTTTTGTTGTGATCCTAACATTGAGGTGGCCTTTTTGAGACCGATACCAGGATTTTACTTTGATATTGATGTATAGGCCCCATGGGAAGTCATTCCAGTGAAAAGTGGCAATGTGAGACCTTTTCATCGGATGCTTGTTTGAAGTGGATAGATAGTCGATCTTATAGATTTTTCCACAAGGATCGCAACGGTGTGATAAATTCAAATATGTGGATCCTTTATTGTGATCTCAATTACTATGGATGTGACATACCTGTTTCAGAAGCCTCCTAGAGTTGCCTGTACCCAGTTGGTCACATGGCCTCAAGCATATTTCTCCAAACGCCAGAGGCTGCCGACTAGTAGCGATGTCCTTGGGTGTGATAGTGGGGAATGTATTCCCTCATTTCCAGTGTAACACAACAAAAATAATTATATAACAACAGAAGAAGCATAAGTAACATGAAATAAGTAAACAGTGGAAGACTAAAGAAATAAACAATTGGAGCACATATATAAATGATGCATGACACATATGTCTAGGAAAGAAGCCAAAAAGGTCAGAATTCTGGAATACAGTACTAATCCAAAGTACATAAGAAAATAATGTAAATAGATCCACAACATCTCAAGACATAGCTTGGTCCCATGCTCCCCAGCTCTACATGAATCAAGTACTTGAAGTAGAAGGGAACTTTACCTTATCTAGAGCTACAACAATATAATCAGTTTGGGCCCAAATGAATAACCCAAATATGGTGTGATACAATTCATAGTAGGCAACCACCCAAATATTTGTGCCTAACCATCAGTGAATATATATGGAAGGAAATATGAAAAAAGAATAAGTAACAAGGAAGTACTCAATAGTAAACAATCCTACAGTTTCAATTTCATTCATTTTCATATATCAAGTATGCATAAAATCACAAACGGGTAACCCTTTGGGAATTACTCACAGCCTAACCCCTCTGGTTTAACCAAAAAATAAAAAAGCAACCCTATGGGTAGTACATTCACTCTAACCCCTCTGGTTCATCTATTGAAAAGAATCTTTGAGGAAGCACTCATCGTCAATTCCCCCAATGGTCTCGTATCGGTAACTATACACACTCCGGGGAAGCAGTCAACGTCCAATTCCCCATGTGGTTTTGTAACGAGGAAACTACAGACACTCTAAGTGAGCACTTACGTCCATCCCCACTATGGTCTACCAATGTAATGTAAATAGACAATATGGGGAAGCCCCAACGTTCAATTCCATATATGGTCTACTACACCAAGTTCCCACAACCCTGTGTAAGTCAATCGTGCACAAACAATAATAGGCTGCCAAAGTAAACCTCAATAACTATATGGATAAATAGTCTACAACAAATCACAGAATGTCAGATAAAATCACTCCATCATAAAAATTCTAGGCATGGGAAACAAGGTAGCCTAACAGGAAAAGATAGACCAAATGGTCAAAATCAAGCAAACATGGTAAACACATCCATAACAAGGTAAATAACCCAATTTAAAATCATAAATAATATACTCATGAACAGAAGGAAAAGAAGGTAATAATAGGGCTAATAACCATAAACACACAATACCTCGAACAAAGGTATTGGGCACATTTGCACATATAATTCAAAGTCTAACTATGGAAAGGCACAAAACACCTACCTCAGAGTTGTATGATTGATATAAATGAGTATCAATCCTTGAATTTCTCTAGTACAATATAGATCTAAAAAAATTCTAAAAACATTCAACCAACGATATCTCATGAAAGAGGAGAAATCAAGAGATGAGGCTCTAGAAGAAGGAAGAGCATACCGTGGAGATTATAATGCAATAGATGATGGTCTATTCAGCGAATGGACAGTGAGTCGGGGGCTCAGAGAAGAACCGATGGTCTTGTTCACTTGTAGACGAGATGGTTGAATAAGAATTGTGTTTTTACGATTAAATGCAACCTCAGTCTATTTAATGAAATAAAAATAAAAGACACAACGTGTTCCTTAAAAGAACATGGTGTGTACTTGAAATTACTGAGATCTTCTTTAGGTGGTCTCCAAGTCACCCCACATGACCATGTGTTTGGCCGTTAAATAGACAAAAAATGGTTACACATGGAAACCGAGTACACAGTCTGTACTTATAAGTACATGGCATGCACTCCTAAAATTTCGTGAAACTTTTTTTTCTCAATAAAAACCATAAAAGAAAGAGATACCTAAAAAGAAGATCAGGGTTCTTACAAACATCCCCCCTTAAAGAAATTTGTACCCTAAATTTTGTAACAAGGTGGGGTAGAAGAAGGATCCTCAAACAGCTCTCGCCACTGCGATCGTACATCAGTCTCCCTCTCCCAAGCCGTGTCATGTACTCATATGCACATCCATAGAACCCGTACCAAAAGAATAGACCATCCATGGAGAACCTCCATTCATCGATCCATAATCTGGATAGGATTTTCCTTGAATGATGTGTCCAACTCTAGCTCAACCTCTTTGGGTTGAAAACATGAGATGGGTCTGAGAAGTAACACCACAATTGAGAAACGTGTAAAACGCCATGCATAGCCAGGTACCTCTGAGGTAACTACTACTGATAGGTAACCGGCAAGACCCTTTACAAAACCTCGAATGGTCCAAAATACCTCAGTGGAAGCTTACACTATCTCTTAATCCTCCTGTGTTCTAACCTCAGTGTGACATCTAGAAAAACCGGATATCCGGCCTAGAACTCCATAGGTCATTTAAGTCGATCTGCATATGACTTATGTCGTGACAGTGCAATAGTCATACTCTTCTAAATCTTCTCCACCTACTATGTGGTCTCTAGGACAAGATAATTTCCCAGCATAACTACATCTCCAACCTCCATCCAACATAATGGTGATCAGAATGGTCTATTATAAAAATCCTCATAATGTTCCATCTGAATAGTTTCTTGCAAACAATTATTTTAGGTAAACTAAAAAAGAGTTATATGCTTCTCCCAATAACTTCCAAAATCTCGGGCGCATGCTCTCAATATGTCCTCCAGCACCTGAATCGTAATCTCAGACTGGCCATCCATCTGGGGATGGTAAGCTGTAATTAGAAGTACCTGAGTACCCAAATTCCTATCTAGTCCCTGCCAGACCCAATAAGTAAAACGTGCATCCCTGCCTAAAACAATGGAGTGTGGAACCCCATGTAGACGTACAATCTTCTAGATTTACATCATTCCCAACCCATCGACACTGAATGTCTCCTTGTTTGGAAAGAAGTGTGAAACCATTGTGAGTCTGTCAATGACATCCCATATTGCATCATTCCCTCAAATCTACCTCTGTAAACCTATCAGGAAGTCCATAGAAACATCATTCCACTTCCACTCGGAAATGTGTAATTGCTGCAAAATACTCATTGGTCGCTGATGCTCTACCTTCACCTACTAAAAGGTGGAACAACTCATGAAAAACCTAGTAATATCTCTCTTTATACCTGGCCACCATTACTAGTAGTGTAAATCTTGATACATCTTGGTGACACCAGGATGAACTTCCCAAGCCGAGGAATGAAAGACTTGCATTAGCACCAGATGTATGTCTTCTAACACCCATATATTCCCATGAATATGAAACATCTCATCCACGGCTATGGTCAATACAAGAATAGTGTCCTCCCATGACAGTCACGCTTTTATGACTAGGCCATCAGAATCTGATAGCTTACTCATTCGCACTTGATCAAGTAGAGTAGAGGTAACAACTATAGAAAAAAAGAATGACTGCCCTTGTCTGTTGTTCACCTCTAAATGAATCTCAAAGAACAAATCCATAATCTTCCACTCACTGTTGGCCTCCTAAACTCCATGTACCCGAGTCCTCCTACTCAACGCATCAACCAATGTGGTTACTTCCCCAGGCGTGCAGGCAAGCTCATAGTCAAAGGACTAATGGTACTCAAACCACCATCATTGTATTAGATTCCGATTGCACTAAGTGAAGATATACTTTAGTTTTTGTGGTTGTTGAAAACCAAAAAATTCTCTCCCAGAAGATAATGTCTCGAACAGTGTAAAGCATGAAAAACTACAGCCAACTCGAGATCGTGCATCGGGTAGTTCCTTTCGTGTGGCCTTAGCTTCCAAGACCCATACACAATGACTCTTTCCCTGTTCATAAGCACTTCTCCCAACTTGATACATGATGCATCATAGTAGACTATATAACTCCTTCCCAGCTCAGTCAAGACTAGTATTGGTGCTAAATTCAACCTCTATTTCTACTCACGAAAGGCTAACTAACAAGAATCGGACCACAACTACTTCACCTCCTTCTTAGTCAGGCTTGTCCGTGGCGCTGCTTAGTGTGAGAAGTCATGTATGAAACCTCTGTAGTGACCAACCATCCCTAGAAAACTCAGTACCTCAATGATGCTCTTTGGGTGCTCCTAGGAAACTATTACTCTCAATTTCTCTAGGTCTACTGATAATCCTATCTCTGAGATAACATGACTCAAGAAGTGAATCCAGCCCATCCAAAAGTGGAATTTTGAGAGATTAGAATATAGCTTATGCTCTCTTAGTGTACTAAAAAGTATCTCAAGATGAGTGGCATGTTCATGTCGAGTATGGGAGTACACCAAGATATCATCCATGAAGACTGGCACGAATGAATCTAGGTATGGATGGAACACTCAGTTCATTAGTGCCAAGAAAACCACAGGTGAGATCATGAGACCGAATGTCATAATCATATACTCGTATAGACCATACCATCTCTGAATGGATGTAATAGGTATATCAGATGGTCTAACACTGATGATAATCAGATCTCAAGTCAATATTTGAGAACACCCATGATCCTCGAAGCTGGTCAAAGAGATCATTAATCGTGCGAAAGTGATATCAGTTCATGACCATTAACTAGTTGAATTTTAGATAATCCACCCAAAGTCTAACGGAACCACCAGCCTTCTTCACAAACAGGACATGTGAACCCCAAGGATAAGTACTAGGTTGGATGAAACCAATTGCTTGAAACTCCTCTAACATCTTTTTGAGATCCTGTAACTCTGGTGTATCCATCCAATAAGGAGGAATGGACACTAGTTCCACTCTTGGAATGATTTCAATAGAAAAGACCACCACTCTCTCTGGAAGAAACCCTGAAAAGTCCTCTAGAAAGACATCCCTTAAATGATTGACCACTAGAGGATATTCCATATGTGAAGTACCTTGGTCAACCAGATATAGACTATCAATCTGGATTGTGATTCCTCCAAACCTATGATGCTCGGTTCCTACTCTACATTCCTAGAGATACCACTCACCCTTATGAAGAAATGATCTTCCCTCTGTTGATGTGAAACTCACCTTACGTTGATAAAAATAAACCAAATCCTTATAGGGAAGTAACCCATCCATTCCAAGTATGAAATCATATCCTATCATCTCTAGGACATAGAAGTCCCATAAGAAGGGACACCCACCATCTACAAGAGGGAACTCCTTGCATTGGCATACACTAGTCTTTCTTGTCCCCAACAGAGTGTGTAGCATCAAGACATCATAAGATGAAAAGATATAGTTCACAAGTCTCTCCATAATAGAAACAGATAGGAAACTACGAGAATCTCTTATATCGAAGATTGAATAAGATAAAACTGAGGAAATTAGTATAGTACCTCAAATTATAGAAGCACTAGGATCCTGCTCCTATTGGTTCTACTCCAATGAATAAAACTGGCTTGTACCATGGTCCTGTGACCCTACCTCACCACCCTGAGCTGATCCACCCTATAGTTGTTGTTATCCTACCAACTGGCTACCATGGACATGACCTCCACCTCATTTTAAACGGCTGGAAGAACTTTAGTTCCTAGACTGATGAAAAACTGGTGGTGCTACTCCTGAATGAAGAGTCATAGTGGAACTCCAATAACCACTTACTGCTAAAAATAAATGAAAGAAGCTCTAAAGATGGCCCATCAGGCCGCATGATTGGTACTCGAATGGGTCTCTCGGGCAATGCGGCCTTGTATTCTCAACCTTCTAACACTGGTACCATACCACCTGGATACTTGATGGTGTATCTAGCCTACTCATATCTTTACATGTAAAATCTCGGTGGTGCTTCCAACTATAATATAGAGAAGCACTGTATCTAGTTTTTAAAGCACCCTATCCCAAATCTCTAGAATACCTCAGGTATCACTCTGTGATCTGCGCTTGATTAACAATAGAAGATATATAAGTCAATATGAAGATGTTCACCGGGTCCTGAATTTCTTCCCCAAGTCCATCCTCAATTTTCCTCACTAGGAATAACAAATATCCCCAAGAAAGTTTGTAAAGAACAATAGATCTATGAAGCGAGTAGAATAATCCATGAAAGAAAGAGTACACTACTCCAAACTCATGAAACTTTGGCACCATTGGCCCTCAACGTCTCTAGGTAGAAGTAATCCTAGAAGGTACGCTGAAACTCCTCCAAATCCATACCCTAAAGGAGTCCTACCTATGAGATCACATCCCACCATCTCATGGTGTTATCTTGAAACATATACGTAACAATATTAACCCCCCTTTCTAGAGGCATCTCCAGATGCTTGAATATCATCATCATGGCTTCTATCAATGACTCTATAGCCTGGGGTCTTCCATCCCTTGAAATAGTGGGAGGATGCTACTACTGAAAGTACTGCATCGATTCTTCCATCGACAGGGCAGGAGGCAGTGCTCCCTTGATGGTTTGCATCATCTTCATAAAGCCCTCTCGAAACTGTGCATCCACACCTTGTCCTACATGACGGATGGTGACAAGACTGGCACTCCATGAGGATCTGATGGTAGTCCCTGATCAACCATGTTTGGTGTCTGATCACTATGTTTTATTTGGCATATAACCAGATGACTTCTTGGTGGCATACCTCTACATGTCCAAACTCAATCCTTAGGATCAAGATTTTTCAAGGACTAAAACTTATATGTGAATTAAAGGAACATAATCAGGAAAGCATTCAAGTTATTTAAAACATGGATACACAGCGTGTGTATCCCTTACATGGTGTGTTCTTTTGAGGCTTCACAAGGGCGTGTACTCTTTCCAACCCTGGTCATGTAACACCCCATACACATGGCATGTACTCTAAATACATGGTGTGCACTTAAGTTGTTCTCCCCTACCCGAATTCTTCTACATGAATAACCCACATGGTTCTCCTAGGACAAGAAAACTCAGCGTGTTCATGCTATACACAGTGTGTAATAGAATGATTTCACAGACCTGTGTTGTTAGTCACATGACCAGATACATGAATTACACTACATGGTGTGTTCAATATTGACATGGTATGTATAAACCAATTTTCATCAATCTGTGTTTTTAGTCACACGAGTGGACACATGGTATATACAGCACAGCGTGTACGTCCAGTACACATCATGTCCCACCAATGTTTTTCCAGCCCCATGTCTCTGCCCACACAGCCTGTGACATAGTTAGATATTAAACAGAATTTACATACAATAAATGGCATGTACTTAAGAAAAAGATTTCCTTATTGGATAGAAGGATACGTGGTGTGCACTCATAATTACACGCCTTGTATTCTGGGGTTTTTCAGATAGTAAGCCTTAGAAACTACCTTGGAACCTTGAAAACTCTGAAACGAACATTAAAGTGCCACATTACATTTCTTGAGAACCCATATTCCCCACAAATCAATGCTTGGGATCTTATACATTTCTTAAACAAGAATAATAGTGGAATGATCCACAAAATTCAGATCCATGAGGGCCCGTAACACCTCAGGGATCAATTTTTGGCGTTTATTCGAGTGAAAATTAAACATTAGAAATACCCTATCAAATAATTGGTATTCTTTCGAGTAATCAATCACAATAGCATTCATATCTTGAACAGCATATTTATTTATGTTTAATGATAATTTTTATTTTTATGTTTTATCATTATGTTTAATGATAATTTTTATTTTCTATAAGATTAGATATGAATTCATGATTTTTTTTATTATGTATATTCATTCATCTCTTGGGTAATTTGTAAACCATTTTCTTCCCATACTCTCGTTATACTCTATTTGGATTCATTAATTTATATATCATTTTTTTTCTATTGTATTTTAAAAATAAAAACCCCCTTAAGACTCAAATTAATAGCTTGCATATGTATAAACATATTGAAATTCATAGTTTCAACTTTAATTATGGGTAATTAAAATATCCATGGAAACTTTCTTGTTATTTTATATGTTATTTCATCCGATTATTAGAAATTAAAATTTTTAATCTTTTTAATGGGATTATTCAACTAAACCTAACATTATATTGTATCCTCCACCCTCTATATTAGATTTTTGTGGAATATGTTTTCACATTTACAATTGAGAATATATAAATAATTAAGATTGATATGAGGTAAACCATACCCCTAGTAATTTATTGGTTTTTATTAAACTTAAATAGAATTAAATTTAATATTTTTGATATGTGATCTGGTATATTTGGATAAAACATTCAAAATCATATTCATACACCATAGTTTTAACCATCTATTTCTTGAGTAACAAAGATAAGGATATAGGGTGAGGGTTCCCAAAATCTATTGAAATTATAAAATTTTAGGCATAACTATGTTATATTTGTGATTACAACCATGAAATAATATTTTCACCACTAAATTTTTTTTCATCACCATCATTTCAATTGGAGGTCACCATAGTGCATCTACAAGCTTAAAAAATCTTGGTTATTTTGGTTTAATGAGAAATTCAATGAAACTAAAACTATTAGTCACACATTAAATTATGAGTTATATAGTAAATTTTTTAAAATAAATATATAGTTGATGTAAATTGACATCTGGTTATCCATTTTTGTTTCATATTTTTCACTCATTGAGGTTAATTTCATTCCATAGATGTAATATGTGGGTAATAATTTATGTCTCTAAATAGTTCCTGTTAGAGGCTGACTCCTTCCATATAGGATCTTTCTATTAAGTCTTATAATGATTTATATATTTTTTACTATAATTTTATTTTATATGGTATGTAATTAGAATAAAAAGGACTATATTTATTAGAAAACATTATCATTCCTAGAATCCAACATTTTTGATCGGGTGGTATAGATGGGCAATGTGTAACCTTCTTAATGGTGACTTAGAGGACAGAAAACCTACATAATTATATAGAATTTTAATTAATGAAAAATATTTTAGGAAATAAGAAAATTTATGTATTGTGCTTTTCAAAATAGAAAATAAACATCGAAAAATGAGTCATTCAAAGTGGGGGTAATAAATAGTGCACATTTTATTAGATTTCTTGATAATGGATCCTATTTAGTGGTATTTGTTATATTTTAAATCATTAATCCTTGGTGAAGTTGAATAGAAAACAATTTAAGATAGAGGTGTTGGAACAGAAAAATTACAAGTGGTTATGCATTTTCATTCAAAAAATATCTTATTGTTTTTTGATTTTATTTTGAGTGGTTGAAAAAAACCATGTGTCAATCAACTACTTCTCTAATTCCTCTAAGTGTTCATATTATTTTCATTCAAAATAGAATTTTAATATAGAAAGTAAAATTTACCTGTGGGTTGATGTCGAATTTGTTTTGAAGTTTCTATTTTATCAATGTAATTATTCTAATGTAGAGTGATGAGTTATGGAGTGGGTATCTACCAAATGGACATTCTATTGGATTCCCTTATACAATTAGAATAAAGATTATGTATGAAAATGATACCCTTCAATAAATCGTTATATATTTTCCTGTGGTAATACCTTACATAAGAATATTGTGGAACTGAACATCATTTCAAAGAATATTGTTGAAAGTTTTAGTTCAATCTAAAAAAGTTACAAGAAGTAAAACTTGATGGAACATGTTTGGAAATACTGATTCTTTACTAGAACATCTATAAAGTGATTCTTATAAATTTTAAAATATGGTCAAAATCATGGATGAAGTTGTCATAAATTATGAATAATAAATCCTATAGTTTTATTTCATGATAATTGTTTCAAATGTTGTCTAATAAATCCTTGATAATTGTTTTAGAATGACTATTTTAATATTAATGTTGTAAGGTAGGGAATATTTTTGAAACACTCTACATGGGTATTTAGATACTATAAGATACCATTGTAATAGTTCTAAGAATGTTTAATAAGGTTTGATATATTTCTAATTGTATTTTAAGTTGTTTTTATGAGATTCAGATGACCCAAATTGGTCATAAGGGATCTAGAATCCATTAAATGTAATATTAAATTTTGAAGTAATTATAGAAAAATAAATAATACCCATTTAAATGGATTCCTAATTTTTCCATAATGTAATGGGATACAATCGACGTATAGAGATTGTCATACATGAATCAATAGAAGGGATATCACATAAAGTGATTCAAGACTTCACCTAATTGGATCAAATGATTTATTCATATCCACAAAAAGGTGGATATCAACATAATGGGATGTATTCCATTAATTGAAGATCCATTAAGGGAAATCAAAATTCAGAAATCTATGTAACGATATTTTCATTACATTGTATAATTTTTTTAATAATTATATGATTTGATGATTTTTAAGAATAAATAATTTGTAATGATGTTTAAGATATTGTTTAATTTTAAAAACAACATAATTATTTGAATATTTATGTTGAAATAATTATTTAAGGAATTTTTATGAGAAGAGATGACATGTATCAATAATCCACTATTCTATGAATTTCAAAAGATAATATTTCAAACTAAATATTTATTATAAAAATTAATGATAGAATGTGATGATGTATGAAATGATATTCAATGTATAAAATATATTAAATTTATTTTTTATTTATAAAATATAACAATATGAGTGTTTTGATCTAGAATTTATTAAGGTAGAATATAAATATAACTACTCTCAAGACGAAAATGAAAATCCCCAAACCACGAATACTATTATATAGAGTCCTATGATTTTTATACATAAATATTTCATTTTTTAAATGATTATTTAATACAAAAAATTAATATCCATGTTGGAACTATAAATGATTAGTGTAATTGTAGACTATATACAAAAATATATCATTTTGGTACATTTTTCATCATCTCTAATGATTTCCTTCTCAATTTTCACCCTTCATGACATACACTAAATAAAAAATTTCTCATACCATATGGAAGGGAAATATAATAATGGGTGATCATAGATGCTTAATAAGGGTAAATATGGGAAATTCCAATTGATGATAATATAAAAGTATACGATAAGCGTATGAGATCAAGAAAATAACTTATAAAGTTAATACCCAATCTATCATATATCCTTAACTTGCTTTGTGGAATATAAAAATATCATTTCAAAATAAATGATTCATAATATTGATGAATTATCATAAGTCAACCATAAACCATATATTTAGATCATAACCATAAAATCATTTCATAATAGTGTTCTACCATTATATAAATAGAAACAATTACATATGTCATGGTTAACTACTATTTCCATAAAATCATTGTGGATCATAAATCAAGACCAATTTCTTATATCATAATAGATCTGGAATTATAATCTATTTCCCATATTTGAATAAGAATGTCAACTTGTTTCTTATTTTCGATAAAGATTATCATCTTACTTCCTATAGATAATCATAAATATCAACTTGTTTCTCACAGTGAATCAATCATATCACATTATTTCCCATATTTATCTTATAAGATGTAAACAATTTCTCAATTTATTGGATGGAAATATAACTTTGGTACCACCTAATGCATAATTAAATAAATACATAAGTGTACCACAATATAGAAAAATATTCATCATAGCATCATAACCCATTCAAATAAAATATGTTTCAAAAATATTTCATAAATTCATCATAGCATAACCAATTGAATAAAAATGGGTTTTTAAAAATCTCATCATAATAATCATAAAACATCAAGAGAGAAAGTAAGGAATGTGTAATGGGATCATATATATATATAATCACAAATAGCATCAAAGTATATTATCTTAGAATAAAGATACTTTAACAGATTATTGGAATATTTCTTAGGGAAAATAACATTTTATTTTTAAATCAATTATTTAAATACAAAAAATTCATATAAAATTTTTGAAATAATTTTTTATGTAAACCACTGATATTTTAATGTAATATTTAAATATTTTAGTAATTATGATCATGGGAAATTTTGTTCATCTCGTGTTGGCAAAAAAACATTATATTCACATTTTTTGTAAAAATCTTATTATACCATGTTTAGAAAACAACAAGGTGATTACTGGGAATCCACCTCTTAAATATTCAAAAATTGTAAATAATTACTTTAAAAAAAATATTAGAATAGTAAAAACATTATTGAAAACATTTTCAGAAAATATGGACATGAAATAAAGGAATTTGGATTAGAGAGAGAAATAAGGAATGTTTTCTTTAGAAATAGGTTTTCCATATCTTGGGTACCTAATGAAATGAAAATGAAGTGACAAAATGAAATATACAAAAAAAAAATAGATGATAATAAATTAAAAATTATTTATTATATATAAATGATAATATTTAATTAAATATAATACAAGATTAAATAATCCTTGTTTAAATGGGATTGAAGCATAATTTCCCTACCTTTAGTCTTGTCTTTATCAATATGAATTCAAACCACTTATATAGAAAACATGTATTTATTATGAATTTATTCCCAAACCATGATATTATATATCAGAGAAAATATTATTGAATTTTGAAATATTATTAACATTTTCTTAACAATTTTTATTAAAATCATTGTTATGTGTGATAACTACATCAACATTCCTTCAAGTTTCAGTTTTGATGTACCCATCCTTATTCACTGATCATGGCCTATCCATATATAAAATTTTAATGGCTCTATTAATATCATACTTATTATTTTAATATGTATTTGGATTCATATAAAAAAGGTATTTGTGTAAATAAGAATTATATTATTCAAGAAGATATTAGACCGTACATATGCATGAAATCTATTTTCACTTGTCAAAAGAATAATTGAATGAAAGGTAAATATTAATTAAAACTTATAGAATAATTATTATATAATATATATTATATATATTAGTTAAATATATTCCAATTACAATCTATTTAAATAAGAAGCTAAACACAAATCACATAGATTTGTGGAGGTGGTAGTCCATGCGTACACGTGATCAATACTAACATTTTCCAAAGGATAGGAAGGTTATAAAGTAGATATAATATTATAATTCCATAATCATAACAATATCATAAATATAATATATTCAAATAAAATCCTTCATAATAACAATCCATTAAATATGGTTTTGGAAAATGAATTGTATCACTACGAGGTGGTGGTAGTCCACAGATATTCATGAGTGATACTTTCACATCCCATTTGATGAAATATAGTTTGGATAATGGTAATTTTGTTATAAAAATAACATTTCAATATATTAAGGTTACTAAATTTATTATTTTTTGATGAATACCAATTATTTAGATAAGATGGAAGAATAATTAATTTTACAAAAATTGGGATGGAATATTATATCTTCTTCAATATTCCTCATTGATATCATTTATTAAGAACCTATAGAACGGTTATTCAATAATTTATGAACTATATTTCAATTATAGATATGTTTAGAAGGGAATTGGGAAGGTTTTAATTAGTCAATCTTTCTTAAAGTGGGGTGATTAATAAAAATATTGGGTTTCATTTTATAAGGGAGGGAAAGGGAATGATTGGAATTACTAAAATGATTAATATATAATTAATTAATTCAGAATAAAATTTTTTCCAAATGGAAAATAATATATGATAAAGAGGATATGTTGAATATATTATCATTCAATGAAATTTAGAGAGATTTTGGTGAAATTATAAACCATAACTATTGGTTTAACCCCTTGGTTGACAGATTTTAATCATAACAGTGCTAAAGAAAATTTTCTATCATACAAAATTATGATTTTACATAGATGTTAAAAAGAACCTCATAAATGGCCATTGGTTGAAATTTTAGACCATTTTTCATTATAAATTCCCTTTTTCATGCTTTTTTTATTTTTAAATAACTTGATAATATATTATTTTTTAAATAATATATATAATTTCATATTTTAATCTATTCATTTAAATTGATATTAAAGTCACCCACAATGTTGGGGATTTCAAATATTAAACATTACAAATTTTAAACGTGTTTTATTTGCCTAAAAATTTCATGGAATATATTAATGCCTATAAATTTTATTACATTGAATCTTTTAAATTGATTTTTTATTTTTCATCTAATTTTATAAATATTGTGTTATTGAAGCATACGATTTTAATGTAATTATTCAATAAATATTTTAAAAAATAAAAAAATTTATAAAAAATTAATTCTTCTTTCAAATAAATATTTATAACTTATCATAGCCACATTTTATATTTATCTGAATGTTTTAAAAATATTAATTTGGAGAGACTAACATTTTGAATTTATAATTTTCTTAAATCAATATTAATATCATAATCTAAGAAAAATGTAATCATGTAGCCCTATAATAGATACATGTATGGATATATTGTAAATCCACACATATAATAGGATATTGTCATGTGTTATAGAAAATTTAAATCCTTATCATAGAGTGTGAACCCTATTCTACATACTTTACACTTATAGTGTTGAAAAATAATTACCACTATTAATATTCAAAAGAATTAAAAATAAAAGAGAACTATTTACCAAAATCTATTCACCGGATTCAAAATATTGAATAAAATTTTCAACATTAATCTTATATAATTGGTTGAAATTAATTTCAAAATAATATAACAAATCATGATGATTTCTTTAGAAAAATAAAATTTTAAGCATAAAAGGGGACTTTTTATTTTGACATGTCTAGAAAAAATAATAGTTCAATTTTAAAAAAATATTGAATAATATATATATATATATATATAATTTAGATGATTTAATAATAGTTATTAATGGAATTTATTTTGATAAAAACACTTCATTCAAATGTAAATAATTTTTTAGAAAATCTTGGCTTTTGTATTCAAAAGATTTTTATTTTCATTTATATCCCTTTGAAAACGAGTGCATTAATTTTATACCCAAAAGGTTTTAATAGTTGATTTATTCCGATTCATTCCCTCAAATAAAAAGTCTATGAGATAATTGTCACACAAAATAATAATATTTCAATAGTACATCATAGTTTGTTTAAACATAGTGTTTTGTGTCAAGAAACCTATCAAAGAAGTGAAATTTATTTATATAAATCTGTATCATAAAATTTTAAGATTTTAAATGATAACCCCCTTCTTTAAAATGATTTTTTTCCTCAAAAGGATGATACTCCTACACAAAAAATCGAAATATATCTATTTCATAACATCCTCAATTTTCGATGTATATTTTGTTAATTTCTTATACCTTTATATTATTTTAAATAGGGGAGTAGTATTTTTTAATAGGACATTATATCTATGATCCAAAATCTCCAATGGTTTTTCATAATATGATATATCTCACTCCAATTCCATGACCCCTGAGTTTGGTACATGTGAAATATTGGGTATGTACTCCCACAATTGAGATACATGGAATATATTTTTAACTTGATAGATGATTAAAGTAAGTACCAAATGATAATCTACCATCCTAATTTTATCAGAAATCTCAAAAGACTAATAAATCTATATCTCAAAATTCAATTTATTCCAAATATAACAGCCATAATCCAGTGAAACATCCATAAGAATACCATTTACATTACTTTGATCTTCAGATCACATTGATGATTGTAAAAATAACTTTTCTATAAACTCTAAGCTATTTTTAGGTCTTGTTGAATGACTCTAACCTTATATTTCATTTTCCCCCTATATCCAGTACCAATAGAATTATTTCTCCAATTTCTTCAGTAGACATTGGATTTTGACACTTTCATCTATATCAAGATTCAAAATGATCCATTTTAATTCTTGATTTTAATCTATTGTTGTATGAAAATGACACCAATGGATGGTATTGATTTCAACCACCTGTGAAATAAATAGAATAAGCTATCAATGTGACTTCTATAGTTTTAATAGAACCATAATAATGACAGTATATCTAAGGATGATATGATGTATTGAAACTCATATTTTTATCCAAATAATGCTAATGTATTATCATGAACATTGAGTTAAACATTGAATCCCAATTAGATACGATTGATTGTGGTACTCCAAGAAATATTACCACTTCCTTAATAAATAAACTATAAAGATGGTCATGAGAAAAATATTCTTTGATTGATATAAATTACACAAACTATATAATGTTTTTTAATTCAACTCAAATACCATTATTCCATTTAGATGATTTGGGGTGTCTGACGATGAAATCTAGTGTAATTTTTCCCATTTTGATTCTGTTGTGGGAAATTATTGAAACATTCTCTTAGACTTATGCCTCTATAACTAAACATTATAAAATATATATATTAATTATATATACTCTGAAATATCTATTTTCATGTTCTACCTATATAGATACCATTATAGATATCTATATATCATCATACTCCTGGTATGAATTGAGAATGATAAACTTTGAGCATCATCAAATATCTCATTCTTGATGTCTAGTATTTATGGATCACATACACGGTTCCCAAAACATATCATTCTATTAAAATAATGATTGAACTGAGGAATATTTCTTACATAATTCTATAGTACCACATCTTCATTATGATTCTCTTTGTTTCTCACATTGAATTATCATTGAACATTCATCAATGAAAATAATATTTGTCCTATTTACTCAATATTTGAAATTCCCACTTCTATAAATCGATAAGAATTAGATCTCCCTAAATCATTATCATGCCCACACTAGCATGATTCTTCTGACTCAAATCACCAATCACCTTGTTCTCCTTTCTTAGGTTATAATGTATTGAGTTGTCATAATATTTAATCAAGTACAACTATCCTCTTGGTGAATATTCAAATATTTCTCAGTGAATATATACTTCTACCATTTATTCTTATTATATTTTTCACAATTTTTTCCATAATATTAATACCTAAATATCATTAATAAATAATTTAATGGAGCTACTCAAAATAATGATTTGGGTAATTTTTCTCATGATCCTTAATTTTTTTTAGCATAATCTATTATAATATAATTTTATATGAGGATGAATCCAAGCCATATTTTTGATGCCTCACTACATTTCACAAACCATTTAAAACTATAGTGTAGTGTTATCATAGGTGAACTATCTATACTTCTCTTAAGTTCCCTGAAATTTTCCTCACATTGATCATATAAAAAATAACTTGTCTCTCTTTTGAGTTAACATTCTTAGTGCATTATACATCCTTGAAAAATTTTCTATGAATCATTGTTAATATCCATCCAAATCATGAAAACTATAAATCCATATCATCATGGGGTTTTTAGGCAAGATTTGAAAAACATTTATCTTTTATTTATATATATATACCCTTTATTGAGATTATATTACCCTATATTGAATCTTTATGCAACCAAAATTAACACTTTTTTATTGTTTTTATACATTATCTCCTTTCTCAGGGTCTTTAGAAAAATTATCAAATGATATTCGTGTCCTTCCTTCCACATTGAATATATATGAATATAATCTATAATTACTACCATAAACTGATCAAGGTAATCTATAAAGACTCTATTCATTAAATCCGTGAAGATATCTAGGGGATTTGTAAGACCAAATAGAATCACTATAAATTCCAAGTGTCTATACCTTATACAAAGTGTTGTATTGGATATCTCCACCTATTTTACCCGAAATTGATGGTATCCAAAATGAAGGTCAATTTTGGAAAAGTATTGAGATCTATGAAGTTGATCAAATATGTCATCGATATAGTGTTGAGGATATTTATCTTGATATTGATATCATAATATTCCAGATAAGCAATGAAAAAATAAACTAACCAAAATTTATTCTTAATAAAAAGAATAGGTGTACCCCATGTAGATGTAATAAAGTGTATTAATCCATTATCAATATTTTAGTATTGTTTCTTCTTGAATTATTGTTTCTAAATTGGGTCCATTCTATAAGAAGTCTTTGACCTAGGTATTTCACTGGGTATGAGTTCTATTGAAATATCAACTTCATGATTTGAAAGAAGACTATAAAACACATCTAGAAAGACATCAAAAAAGCAATTAAAATAGGAATATCCACTATATTGAGTTTCTACCCGACCATTATAGATAAATAACCATTGTTGATAATAATTGAGAACCACAATATTGAAGTAATTTCCATTGGAATTTGGAATTCATCCTCACATCGATAAATGATAACAGTTTTATTTTGAATATGAAATGTGACTTCCCTTCCTTGTAAATTGATATAGTCTCCTTATAAATAAATCTAATCCATTCCTAGAACCACAAAAAAATCAATTAAATGGTTATTCATAATATTCTAATGAATCACTTTCCCATAGACATAAATTAGAGAAGGACTATATAATTGAGATGTGACCATCATATGATATGTTCATGACACTACTTGATCAATATCAAATAATTGAGTATATTAATTAAAATTAATTGAGACTTTTTTTGATATATATGAATTAATATGAATAATCTCAAATTGGATATGTCAATATTTTATCTAGCCTATTACTACCAAAACATCATCATTCTATATTAAATCCTATTCCAATAAAATGGTTAGTATGTCCATCCAAAATCGTTAATTGGGGTGATTAATCATTAAAAATTTGAGATAGTATGACCAAAACATGAAGACGTATTTTCATTCAATTAAAACAACTTCTTAACATATGAAATTCATGATCATCATCGATGAAAATTCTTCATATTGATTCAAAAATAAAATGAGATTAATCTAAGAATATTACCTAATAATGTCAAAATAGGTGTACAATAATGGAACACAAACTATGCACTAGAATGATGGTTGAGATATACTCACCCTACTCTTTTGGGGTTATTTACCATAGACTCATATATACTAAAACCATAACCACTTTTAGTATCCATCCATGTATGTTTTTATTGGAAAACCAATCTCCTTTATTGACTATAACTTATGATGTTATCAAATACATAGGATTATCCTAAGGGTTCTCAGATTAGATTTTTCATACTAATTTCCAAAGGTTACAAAAACATTATCTCATACGAGATATAGTTAAACAAGATTTTCATACAATCTATAATACCTTTATAGATGATTATTAAATATATATTATTACAATACACTCCAGAAATATAATGTTTTATTTTCATTATAGATAAGACACATAAAAATATTATTTAGGTAAATTATTTAACAATATCACTTTGTACCATTCTTTATATACCCTACTTAAAGTCACTCTTTTTATCTTGGGAAAATAAACATAAGAAATGGTGGCATTATATGATCATTTTGAGAAAACATGGGAGATATAAATAAATTATCATATGAAATCATAAGTCAAGGTTATGATATCATGAGAAAAACTTATATAGTTCATACCCCATATTTCATAGATCATTGACATGATTCATGGAATAAAACATTATCATTTCAAAATACATGAATCATAGGAGCGATGACTCATCATAAAACGGTCATGAAACCTAAGTCTATAACATCAAAAAACAACATTTCAAAATTGTGTGGAACTATCATAGGAATTGAAACCATTCCATATTTTAATTTTGACTACCGAAACATTCAAATAATTTTAGATTAGTCATCAACACCTTTTTTTCATGTCATAATAGATCTGGAATCATCACTTGTTTTCTATAGTATATCAATCATATAAACCTTTTTTCCATAATGGATAAATCATTTCAACTTTTTTCCTATATTGGGTCATACATTCCAACTTGTTTCCAATAGTGGTTTAAGCATATCAACTTGGTTCCCATATTTAAATCATACGATATTGAACTTTACATAATGAATTAGAGGCTAATATTATTCTAGTACCTCCCATCACCTGAATATAACTATAAAAATGTTCTCCACTAGGTCGTAAAACATATATTATATCATTATAACTCTCTTAACAAAATTAATTTCATAAACATTTCAAAAATTCATCATAACATAACCCATGGATAATAAATGGCTTTTTTAAACATCCCATAACCATAAACATAAACCATGTAGATGAAAAAATAATGGTTTTATTAGATCATATCACTATTAAATAATAATTATCATCAAATTATTTTATCAATGATGAAATTTACTTTAAAATATCACTGGGTTATTTCTTGAGGAATAAGACCATTTCAGTTTGATATCACTTTAATAAATTATAAAAATTTACAAAATATTATGGAATGAATATTTATTTAAATGTACTATTAAAATATTTAATGTAGTTTTAATATTTTTACTGATTAATATAGTGGGTATTTTTTTAAGGATAATATGTTAAAATAATTATTCCTTTCCCATTTTTGGGAGAAGGTGAAATGTACCTTGTTTGGAAAAAGATAATATGATTATTTTGAAATCATTTTCTTAAAAAAAATTATAAATTGTTAAAACTACCTTTATTAAATCATTTTATAATAGTAAAAAAATTCTTGAAATTATTTTCCAGAAAACATGGATAGTGAATAAAATGGATTTTCGACCGAAGAGAGAGATAATGTTGGATTTCATTGAAAATGATCTTTGAGTTTCTTAAGTACAAAAAAATATGAAAATGAAAGGAACAATGTAATCTATAAAAATTATTAGAGTATAATAAAATTAATTGTTTTTATCGGGTAATTACAATGTAATTTACTAAATGGAAATTTAATCATAAACAATCCCCATTAAAATTAGATGGAAGTATAATTCCCATGCCTCAAGTATTTTCATTATTCATATTCCTATAAACCTTTTTATTATTAATATAGATATATTATAAATGTAATATCAATTGATAATAATATAAATCATAGCATATTTTATTTTCTTATTATATATTATACATTATTTATTAATAAATCATTAATAAAATAACTCTTTTGAATAATAATTGCTTTATCTTTCCTCCCAGATTTTGTTTATAATTCTTTATTTTTATACTTTGATCATGGTCCCATAATATATATAATTTTCATTATTTCATTAATTGAGAATTTATTCCATATAAATATATTTATGATCATATATATATGGAAGAGATAGAAAAATGAATTACATCATTCATGGAGATAGTAGGTCGTACGTATTAATGATGGTTGTTTTCACAATTTGATGGATAGAAATATAGTAAAGTAAATAATGTTGAAAATTTATAGAATATTTTTAAATCATATATATACATTAAATATATCTTCATTACAATCCTTTTAAAGTGGAAAATAAAAACAAATCTCATCACTTCATGGAGGTGGTATTTAACATGTACTGACTAGAAATTTTATAGTTTTCTAACATATGGGAATGTTAGAAGGTACATATGATATTATAATTATATAATAATACTTATATAAAAATTAAATATATATATATATATTATAACCATAATAATTACAATCCACAAAATATAGTAATGGATCTTTATTTGTATCGCTACATGGAGGCGGTAGTCCTTAAGTGTTCATGAGTGATACATTCACACCACATTTGACAGAACATTGGGTGGAATAATGCAGTTATGTATACATAATAATAGTAATTTATATTTAGGATACAGAATTTATTATTTTATTATTTATACCAAATATTTATTATAGGTATAAGGAAAATTAAGTTGAAATATATTGGGTTGGAAGATAACTTGTTCTCTGGTATGCCTCATTTAGAACCTTTCTTAAAGGTACATAGAATGGCATTTCAAGAATATAAGAACATATAATTCATGTATAGGTAACATTAGAACTTAATTTGTTAAGGTTTAGTCAAGAAATATTATTCAATGTTGTTTAATGAAAAAAAGTTAAGGGTGTCTTTTTATAAGGGATGGAAAATACACACTTGGAATTACTAAAAATATTAATATATAATTAATTAATTCTCAATAAAAATGTATCCAATGAGATATAGATTCAAAAAAGAATATTTTATTATAGAAATATCGTCAGCTAATGAAATTTAGATAGGTTTTCATTTCATTCTAGATATTATCTTTTGGTTTATCCCACTCGTTAATCAATTTTAACCTTAATGGTGATAACAAATTTTTTAATCTTAAGGGGTACTAAATTTACATATATGATAAAAATTACGTTATAAATTTCCAAGGGGATAAATTTTAATCAATTTAAAATTATACTTATCTATTTAAAAAATTTATGATTTTTAAATGGTATAACAATTTATTAATTATAATAAAATTTAATTATTGTCATATTTGACGTGATTCATATATTTTGAATTTAATGTCTTCAAAAGTGTTATGGATTTAAAATAATTAACTTTAAAAATAACTAATATATTTTATTTATCTACAAAATGATTAGAACAAAATAATTTATCCAAAATGTATTACATTTTTTAAAAAATTATTTTATTTTTCATTTTATTGAATAAATAATGTGTCAGGGCTGCGTAAGAATTTAAGGTAGTAATTAAATCACTAACAACATTAAATAAATTAATATGAAAAATAAAATTAATTTATATTTCAAAAAAATATTTTGAACCAAATATATCCTCTTTTTATCATTTTGTAAAAAATTTATATATATTTAAGTCTAGAGAATGAAATTTTGTTTCTATAATTTTTATAAATTAATATAAATACTATTATAAATTTACAATAGATCCAAGTGGTAAACTATTTAATAAATAATTGGAAATATATGTATTCTAACCATCCAATAATTTAAATTATTGTTTTTGGGAAATTTTAAAGCCTTATACTAATATTTTTGAACCCTATTTTACTCATTTTACATTTTCTAAGGTGAAAACTATTTACCAAAATTACCATTAATATTTTTCAAAAAAAGTGAAAAATTTACCATATATGATCCTACAAATTATAAATATTGATTCAATTTTTTAAGATTCATTATTTATAAGTGGTATAAATTAATGTTAAATTAAGTGCACAAAATATGAAGAATACTATTTATTAAGAGAGTACATTATTAAGCATAAAATTAGATCTATTATTTTCTAATTATAAATAAAATCATATGTTGAATATTAGAAAATTTTATTGATTATATAATATATAAAATTAAGTAAAATAAGTCACTAATTTGGATTATTTTGTTTTATTATGATAAAAAAACATTTCATGCAAAAAAGTTTTTTTCGAAAAAGCATTTCATCTATATTAAGATGATGGTAATTTTCATTTTGAACCATTTTATAACTAGTTAATTAATTTTATATGTGTGTAATATTTATATTTTTTTAAAAAAAATTATTCTTATTCTTACCCACTTATCTGATATCTAAGTTATAATTGTCACTTTAAATAATAATATTTCATTACTATATCATAATTTGTTTAAACATAGTGTGGAATGTAATGAAAACTATTGATGAAAAAAAATTTACCTAAAGAAAAATATATCACTAAATAATGGAGTGTTACATTATATTTATTTTTTATATCTATTAATATTGTTTAATTTCAGGTTCTTATGGAGTATTTTGAGAGGAAAAAGTATTGAGTCTACTGGAGTTTCATATAAAAATATTTTTGGTCAAGATAATGAGATAGGAGAATAAAATTTATAAGAAGGTATTTTTTAAAATAATCATAGAAGTAAAAATTAAAGAATTCATTCCATAGTGATGATGGGTTGGATAAAAATTGGACTCAATCATATAGTTGTATCATGATATATTTTTATGAGATATTTCAACTAATGGAAATTAAAATGTCCAAATAATGGTGAGGAAAATATAGTTTTAAATTAAGAGGAACTTCAAGGAAAAAAGTGATCAATTAGAATTATGTAAAAAACATCACTTGTGAGTGTTATGAGAGAAAATCTAGAAATCTCAAAGGTAAAAAATAATAAAAATATAGTATTGGTATAGAAGTTATCTCTCAAGGAAGTAGAAAAAATTTATCAAACCTATTCTGAAATAGATAATCAAACTGTTTTCTATGAAAAAATGACAATGATAAGAATAATAGGATGTAATCATCTATGAATCCACAAGTATAACAAGTGAGTGTCCATCTATATTGAGAAATAAATAAAAATGAAGAATTAGTATTGGATATATAAGGATCATCATGTAGTGATAAAGAATATGCCAATTTTTTAGTGATTCCAATTCAAGGAAGGATTTTAATGTTGTTATATTCATTTATTACTCTACAAGTAAAATTTTCAATGATGTTCTCTTGAAGACTATGTTATGAGAATACAAAATGAATATTTGATGAAAATTAAGTAATATATGTAAATAATGATATGTCGAGTTATATGATCATTTTTTACTACATAAAGGAATATGGGAAAACTCTATTATTGGGGAATGAGATAATTTTTTTGATGTAGATACATCCCTGGATACATTGGTTATCTACTTCTAGAAGGATGAATTTTTAATATTAGTAAAGATATTTAAGACTATGGTTTTCATTATAAATATCCATTCACTTAGGTAATATATTGTTTGAATAATTCACCTCTATAATATGGTGTTGTTTTTTGTGGTAAATACATAATGCCATTCTTCAGAATAATCCCCGGGGAATTGAACATAATTTATATGTTAGTTATATTTTAGAATATATGACTCTAAAAAACCCAACTATTGTAAGGAGTTTGTTTCCCATATTATGATCAAAACTTACCATAATATATGTTTCTTAATTTACATATTTACTAGTAATTTATTTGGTATATGTGTTGGGTAAATCCTTAAATATAATAACTTTTTTTAATTGATAATTGAGGTTAAAGACCAAAGGAAGATAATTATTGGAGAAAAATTTAAAATTTTATAAAAGTTGACAACATCTAATTCACCCCCCCAACCCATGTGTGCCTACACCAGATCCCATGACACATAAAATTTGTGTATGGGTGTATTTTACCTCCAATTAGATATATTATTCTATAAAATTGAAATAAGATAATGAGATTTTATCTTATATTGGTTTGTAAATTTTATTTTCATTGAGTTTTTACAAATAATACATGATGTTTATATTTGAGGTATTTGATGAAGAGAATGATATGGAAAATATATATTTTATCCTATCAAAACTTATTTTTAAGTGTCTACCAAATATGTACAACATATGATGAAAAATAAGGACATTGCAAAGAAAAAATGCTATGAAAGTCTGTTGAATGAACATTATATTATGGAATTTATTATTCTGATTGTTTATTGAATATGTTTATTATTATAACTCAATTAAATATTTTTTATGTTGTGATTAATATTAATTATATGAGTCATATAATAGTTTTTATTTTGAAATCAAGGTATAATTGATTGAATAACCCACTAAAGTTGGGAAATTATATTTTCTTATATGAATGGACTGATTGTTGAAAATTCACAATTGTAATTATAGGTATATTGTATGGGGGATAAATGAATTAAGAAAAGAAAATTTTTCAATGCTACAAAAAATCTAATAAAATTCATGTTGGAATATATCATAAATTTTAATGAATGAGTTTATTTTATTGATGATGAAATATAAAGAGTTGTTCGAGAAAAATAAGTGTTCAATGTTGTTTTGATATAACTATTAATTATTTTCCAAAAACTATTTAAATTCACTATATATGTTAATAGTGAATAAATAGAATATAAATAAAAAAAGAGAAAGAGAATAACAATTTATTACAATAGATAAATAAAATATATGATGATAATATTCTTACGATAAATATAGAATTTGAGGATTGGTTGGTTACTCTTATACACTATAAATAATCTATTTATATTAACTATCTATAGTCTGATTATAAATTTAGAAAACATAAAAGTATCCACACATAATACTTACAAATCATTATAGAATAAAATTATTCTACCACATTATATTTTTAAAGTATTCATTATTTTATGAAAAAACTAATACAATGGTAGGAGAAGCTAACAAAATTCTTATGATAAACCTCAAATAGATCTTACTTATTGGTAAGAAAATGTTCACTTAAACCAAACAGAACTAATTTTTTGGGAAACCATATAGAAAAAATGAATAATTATTCATTTTTTGTGAGAGAAAAGTTTCAAAAAAATCATAATTTCATTTAGGGTGAAACTAGGTATATCCAAGACATTTTCCCCCAAAATAGGGCCCAAAATATTGTTTTTCCAATTAAAAACTCCATTGTACTCAATCAGGCCAGACTACATCCAAATTGAAATGGAAGTGTTTATAAGACATTGTTGGTGTTTTTGTAGGACTTTACACATGTTAATTGATTAATGGCACAAAAATTTAGAAAATAAAATCAATAAAAGGATTAAATATAATAGAGAAAATATGGATTTAGAGGAAAATATCCTAGATTGAATATTTTTTCATAGAAAATGTGAAATCTATGAATAATGTAAAGATTTTACTCTTTTGATAATTTAGTGACCATTGAAACATATATGGTCACTAATTTGAAGAGCTTGTGTGCACACTATCCCAACACAACACCTTAATTGATATTAAGAACCCAATACAACAACATGTCAAGAAAAAAATAAAATATTAATGAAAATATATCATTAGAAATTATACAATGAATATTGATACTGAAAATTATATTCCTAATATGTTCAAAAAGATGGATTATGAGGATGAAAAAAAATTATAAAGAAAAGATTCTATTAAGGTAAATAGAGAACATCATGGAGGATTACAAGATAGCCACAATTCTCTTTAATGATGGGATAAATATGGAATCAATAAAAAAGTATTCAATCTGAGAAATAGATTATAGGATTGGCATGGTATTTGATTCTCCAAATAAAGAAGAGAATATGGGGACTCATATGTAGATTTAATTCATGAATGATTTATCAGCGATATATCCAGTACTGGAAATAGAAAATACCACCTCAAAAATGTGAAACACACACATAGATATATATATATATACAGTATGAGGATCACTAAATAAAATAGGGATCTCTAATGTATTGAGGTAAAACAAAATTAGTTTTGAGTGTGATGAGAGAACAAACATAAATCTTCATAGAAGAATTAGTAGGAGGGTGAGGATTTGAGATAGAATACATATCTCAAAGATTAAAAAGATTTGATAAAACCTACGTTGATGTTTCTAATTAATAAGGTATTGAAGAAGAATAATGAAAGGAGAAGAAAGATAGGATGAGGCCAACCAGGTCCTCCTTAGAAAAAAATGAGTGTCAAAGAATGTTGAGAAATAAAGAGATGAAAAAGAAGTAGTTGAAGACCAATAATGATATATATTCATTCACTATGAATATTATAGTTTTATAATGTTTTAATTTCTATTTATGTTTTTGAGGCTTTTTTATTCAAACTATTATTTCCAGGTAAGATTTTCAAGGATTTATTCTCGAAAATAGGGTCTTGATAATATAACATGAAAATTTAAAGATAATATGGGATTTTAGGAAGATAATTATATTAAAAGTCTCCTAAGAAGGTCCTCAATAAATATAGGGAGTGAATGACTCTATGATATCAATAAAGAAGACTTATTTTAATATAGAGACATCCCTAGATAGATTTGTGTTATACTTTATGAAGGTGGATGTTGTGATTAGTTTTGAGAGACAAAATTATGTTGGATGACGTATAAAGATATATTCACTTGGGTAATATAGATTTCATTTTTATTATAGTGCTAGACACTATTTTTTATTAGGATAAATCACTTATATGGGTTTAGTGAAAACCTTTATAAGATAACACAAAGAAATCATAAAACACATTCATCAATCTTCTTAAAGATAAATTGGTAATGCCTATAGACAAATACATATAAGTAGTGATCCTAGAAAAATAGTTGTTAATAGTTATTAATATATCTAATACGTTTGAAAAATCTTTATTTCTAATATAGGTTATTAACATTAAGGGTTTAATAAAGATAAATTTAGTCTTATATGGATTTAAAAATAAATTCCATTGGTTACACCATTTAATTAAAGGAAAAATTATAAATTATAAATTCCAAAAACTATCTAATCCAATTATAGGGAAAATTAGTGGATATTGGCCTTCTATATTCTATGATATATCCGCATCCACTTCAAAATTACCTTCTATTCTATAGAAAATTCAAAAAAAATATATTAACCTCTTAATGTACCCTCTTTGAGGACTTGAAAAATCTATTATACATATAATTAATATTTTTTAATGAAATTTAGGGGGATAATTCAGCATTTAATTCACCTTTTAATGTCCCTTAAAACAGCATAGTTCCAATAAACTTATCATACCCTTATAATTGTGATGTCCAATATTCCTTCAACACATATTGTTCTCCATATATATCATTAATTTTTATATGTTTTTTTGGGGTTGTTCCCCAAAATAATTTCCAGCCCATCATCTATAGATTCACATTCCAGGTTATCTCCAGTAATCTAGTTTAATTCTTTGTCATTACCATTTATTATTTCAACCTTTCATGTAACTATAAGTAAGTGCTCGAAAACAAAATCATGAAGGGTATTCCTCCATTTTTAATATGAATTTTATTTTCCAAGGATTATAATACCTATTATAGAGCCTCATTTATAAAAGTTTGTTCATGATATTTGGAGTTATGATCCATCCACATAAATCCCCATTACATTCCCATATAACTTTTAATAATAATTTTTTTCAAATAGGAATAATATTTAGGATTTTGACTCTTCTTCCCTAAAGTCACTGGGTATGATCACACATTATATGTTACTTTTTTCCAATTTTTATTTTAAATATGATATTGTTATTCTATTTTTATTTCTATTTTAGAATATAGAATAGAGTGTTTTTTTTCACCTATGTCAACCCCTAAAGAGGGATCACTTCTATCTAATTTTCCCCTATTTCTCTTTCTCATGTATAGAGCCCACTATCTTTTCATTAATGTTCTTCATATTATTTTAAACAGAATGAAATTTTCTCTTTTCACCTTACAAAATGTCCTACTCCATGCCAACAAATAATTTCCAGATCTAAAGGCAAGAAGGATAGGTATATTATTTTCACATCTTCATGGATGTAAAGAGAGAAGGATCACCCCTTAGAAATCCCATTGTCCCCATATTGGGTTCATTTTTATAGGTGAAATTTTACTACTTAATACTAGATATTGAGATGGTCCAATTCTCACTATAGAATGAAGTGACTCATCTTCCCCACATCACTAGAAATTAGTTTTAGGGGAAAAATATCTCTCATGTACCCTTTTTCACCAGCAACTATTAGCGAAGGCTTTATTAAAATGTGTAATATAGTAAAAAAATTACATTGTAATATTTTAAGATTTTTTTAGGATTGTATCTATAAAATACTTTTTAATTGATAATAATTTTATATTATAGAATATATGGCCTAGTAAAACCCAACCATAATAAGGAGTATGTTTCTCACATCAAGACTGAACTGTGTAAAAATACATTTCCCAAAATTTTGTAACTCTCTTTCATTAAATTTCCTATATTTGTTTGTAAAATAATTTAATAGATACACTAATCCTAGATGAAAATAGATCATCAAATTCATATGAGATTAAATATTGATGAAACATTAGAAATTTGGTAAAAATTAATGCTACCTGATTCAACCCCCACTCTGGTGTGTCAATACCATATCCTATGGAACATATAAAAGTTGTAGTAGGGAATGGTAACAAATAATCTCATTGAATAAAAATATGCACGCTAAAAGATCTTTTTAAATTAGATTATCTAAAATATTAAATTTGTATAATTACATAAGAAAATCCTCCACACATTATTCTCTATAGAGAAAATTTTCCTCAGACTTCTTCTTGAACTTTTTCATTATGTATTACGAATATTATTATTAACTAAATTTTTTTCTATGAAAATATTTTAGGAATAAAAATAATTGAGTGAAGAGATGGTAATAGAAGGGATGAGAAAAAATGAAAATTTACATAATGTAAATTATTATTTTTCTATTTTATATTTTTAATAATGATTACAAATAGAATAAAAAATCCATTATGAAATCATAAAAATTCTAAGGAATTTTTTCCTCTAATGAATAATAATATAATTATAATAAATATAATAAAAACTAATGATAGTTCCAACCCTCTAAAATCATTAAAAGTATCCACAATAATGCTTTCATTGGGGTAATAAATATTTATTAAAAAGTCATGTGAATAAAAAGATAAAATTTATAGAAAAATAATATTTGTGATTAGATAAGGATTTATTCCTCTTGGTGATAACTTTAAAAATATTGGAAACCATAGATTTATAAAAAAATTTAAGGTTAATCTTTTAATTTGTAGTTAAAAATATATAAAATTTACTAGAATTCAACTATAACATTGAAATCACAACATTGATAATTTTTATTATCACATAAATCCTTTAAAATATATATACCCTATTAGTATTATGCTTTTATATATGATAAAAATCAAGGATAATCATTTTTTAATTTTTTAAGTTACATAACTGGTTCTATCAACATTACATAAATGCCTATGTATTCATTATATCAAATATCATATATATTTTTTGAGGGAACTACCAATATTTAAAAAATCATATATATATATATATATTTCATATTAATAAATAATATTTCAAAATGATTTATCAAAACAATTATAACAAATATTTTTATGAATTATGGTAATTCCAATAATTACCTTCTCTATAAAATAAATAAATTAATAAATAATTATTAAAATAATAAAATTATTTATTAAATGTGATATTATTGTAAAACATAATATAGAAACTTGTTAAAATCATTATTTTAACACATATACATCATATTGTAAATATAGTATATTTTACTACATTTCATACTTTATAATTATATTTTATAATTTATTAAAAATTTTATTCTCTTCATTGCATAATTTATTTATCTTGTGTTAAAGATTAAATACTATTTTATAAAAAATAACTATCAACTTATTAGAAATATAATCTTTAATTACTATTTTTAAAAATATAAAAATTAAATCAATTTCGGGTATACTATTTAATTATCTAATAATACATCTATTATGTCAAAAAACTAACATATAATACATTATTTTAAATAAATATTTATAAGGTTTATCAAATCATTCACATGATATTTAATTAGTTGATCATATTGTTCTAAGTCTTACCCCCAATGACTACTTTCCACCAACGACTGCATAAATACTCTATTAGAATTATAGAAACTACTTGAATGTGTTTCTTAACAGATAACTTTAATGATCATCTAAATTTTGCGCTAATATATACTTAAATAAATAACCATTATTCATATTCATAAATTATTCATTCAATTTTTTATAACATACTATTGTCTTTTTTTACGAAGAATGTTTTCACAAATGGAAACATTTTTTATCTTATTCACCATGAGTTTATAATGATTTTTACTCTTTCATAACCACTACATAGAAGATAAAATATCTTATTTCTACCTTTCATACTTACTTTTTATCAAATTTTATTTTTATATTTAAATTTTTATATCTATTTTATTCATGAAATATCCAAAATAAATTATTATTATAGTGATTTTGTTTCCATTTTTCAACTATAATGACATATCATACAAATCAATTATATTTTCTAATTTATCCTCATAAATAAATAAAGAAATAAATTACAAATAAAAAAAATAACAAAAAACAAAATAAAAATGTCATTAAAAATATGTGATTTAATATTCTACACAAATTGAGACAATTATACCCACAATATTTACATTTCAGGGTAAATAAATTATTAATACCATCACAATGTAACAATAATAAAAAAATATGTGATGAAAGTTTTTCCCAAAGACCCATTTTATTATTTATAAAACAAGTTCTCTAACATATTATCAAAAAATAATGTTATATAAAAATATCAATTATGATAAATAACCTATATCATAACATAAAAACTATTTTTAATATTTTTCCAACACCAGCTATAATAATCAGGTTATAAATTCCATTATTTCATAATAATAATATTTGATCTTGATTTTTAATTTTATATGAATTTTAAATAAAACATGCAGTGACTTTAGAAAATTACCCAAGTAGTATCATAGAACACCTTCATAATAACTGAAGATCGCCTCATGATTATTATATTCCAACATAAATAATATGGATTGAAATTGGAACATAATGAAAATGTTCTTCCATCATTGAAAAATTTAATACCTATAATGTTTTCACGCTTGTACTTGTAATGAGCTATATGGAACACCATGTATACTAATTGTGTAATTATTAACTCAAAAAAACAATCAACTAAAACCACAACACGAAATATAGGGTGTTGTTATGAAAATAAAACACCATACATTAAAAGGTCTATAAATGAATTTTTTTGACTAATGTAGTCCAGTACATCATTTTCATATATAGGGTAAGATAAATTTATCTTAATGCGAAAAATTGGGAATTTGTATCATGGGAAAATCACATGCGAATTAAAATAGACATAATTTGGGAAGAAGATAAATTTTTCTAATAAAATTCAAAAAATAATTCAATAAAACATCATTTTATAGGTAATACATACTCTTATTATTGTTAGTTTTACCATATTTTAGTTTTGTACAAAATAATATTAATGAATCCTAAAAATTCACATATATGGTGGGAGTATAATATACCCAATAGGAGATCAACACCACCATCATTATAACAAATAATTAACTAATGTGTCTCATGAAACCATTAAAATCCTAATTAATACACAAAAAATATTCATCATGACATCTAATTTATATTTTATATAAATATATATGATAAAAAGTTACTCCATATATGGGGATCATCCTTTTAAGTACTATGTTTTTATTATCAGGACATACCAAAACCTTGATAGCCACACATATTTCATCATTTTACAATAATATTAAGTACATTTCATAATAAATCACAACCAATAACATATTGTATTGGTGTGTTTTCTTATTAGATACATAAAAATACAAATTTAATATGCGTTCAATATTTCTCTATAATAACACCACACTAGACCCTTTTCTAAAGATACCAAATTTTATACATTTCTTTATAACTTGGGGAATGTAATCCCAAAAAGGGAGGAAACTATAATTCCTAGTTAGGGGTAAATATAATATATATAAATAAAATTTCACAAGTGAGAATAATATAAACAAGTTTTTATGAGAATGTCATCAAGGTTTTTGAATATATTATAATAAAATCATTCCCAATAATACATAGATCATAAAAAATGATTCCTAAAATAAGTATTTTTTATATGCTAAAAAATTTCTTATAATTTTTGGAAAACCTAAATCAATAATCATGAGAACGTAACATATGGATGTAGAATATACATAAGCATATAAGTCATAAAAAATTTCAAGGTTGACCAAAAATAAATTCATATCACAGTAGACATGTCTAACCACCTTCCAATAATATAGTGGACATTGGACAACCACCAAATACCAATGATCTTTTAGGCATTAGCTAACCACTCACACATCATATTAATTTAGACATTTGATAAATACATGTGTTCCATATCCTTTTGAACTTAGGAAAACCATCCATTTCACATATGAATCTCAACGGTTATAAATCATTACCCAATACATTGAAGGTCTATAATGGATCTATCCATCACATAACAATGAACAATATTAATGTATGATACATGAACATGATAATTTTCATAATTACATCATTAAATAATTATATCATGAGATAAATTGTGTTCTATGAATATTTACACAAAAAAAGATCATAATACATCAACAAAAATATGGTTGGTGGTATAATTATATAATATCCACTATTAATTATTATAAATGTCAAATTTGTTTACATATATGATAATTTCATTATAGTAGCATTATAAAATTACTTTGAAAAAAATTGGAAATTCCCTTATGTTTTTTAAAACATTTTTTTAATAGGAAATATATTATAAATAATACCAGATTATAAATTACTGTGAAAAAATTGAAAATATATAATACAATAATTGAAAATAAAACTAAAAAATATGGTTCCAAAAAAAATCATGTGGAAAGCATTAAAAAATAGTTTTATAACATTAAAATGAAATTAAATTATAAATGAACTCTATAGAAAACATTAAAAAAAGTCTATCCGCTCCTTGTAAATAATTTATAAAAAAATTGAAAATGACCATAAGAAACCCTATATGTATAGAGGGGTATATTTTTATGACCAAATAAAAAAATATGGGAATGGAGTAGAAATATTCTCGATCAAAAAGAAGGGAAAATGTATATTTCACTTATAAGAATACTTTAAATTGAACTATCTACCAAAAAAAGGTGAAATTGTTTGATTACATGTAAAACCATGAATTATCTGATAGATAAGAAAATATATTGGGTTTTAGAAAGAATTAATATATAATTTCCTATAATACAAATAAAGAAATTTATAATCATTATTTGAGATAAATATTGGAACTAAAACTTTATAGATTTGGTATCATTTGCACAAAATATAATAAAATAGAAAACATAATATATATTTTTAAATCATGTTAGTTTATTTATAATTCTATAAATAATACATAAATTAAATGTATATACAACACACTCATAAAAACAAGTTCTAAATATGAAATATATCTTAGTGAAGGGAAATTTAGATGAGAAAACCCTTACCAAAGACATATTCTTTGCCGGATATAATATAAATAATTATTTAATAAATTTATTCTTTTATAATATATATATATATATGTCAAAACCATATTTTTATTCAACCTACTATATATCATTTATTTATAATTTATTATTACCAATTTATTAATCATTTTTTATATTAATATCCAGCTGTTAATTTTTGTGTTTGTTTTATGCTAGATTAGGTATAAAGGTTATAGTCGTTAATATTTTCTATGGGATTCAACACCTAAAAAATGTTAATAGTGATTCAATGTATTTTTTAAATATATTTACACACTCCCATGGTCATATCAGAAAATTTTTGGTTATGGTATTCATATAATGCCAAAAAATATCATTTTAAGTGATTAATGAATTAATAATTGAAATAAATTTATTAGTGAATATGCATTAGAATATTAAAAATCAAAAATTATGGAAAAATATTAAATTAATAATTAATATTTTTTATTACCAATGTTTAAGTTTTATTATTCATTCATGATGTAAAAATTAAAACATCAATGATGTAGGTGAAAAATGGGAAAAAATGAACACAATACAATGCCTAAATGAGTAAGAACACATTATTTTAATAAAATAATATCACCATTATAGATGATAATTGAATTAAAAAATAATAATTTTCTTGACATATATAATAATATTTGGATTAATAATATCAAAGATAATTATTATATAGAGGATAACACTTGTATATAAGACTTCAACCATATCCCAGGGAGCCTCTTGGAAATTTGGGATTTGGAAATTTTTTATTAATCAAGCTACAAATAGTTATAGATGATTTTTAGGAAGATAATTTTTGTATATATTATAGATAAAACCAAAGTAAAGGAGGTGGTATATAGGTGTAGAAGGATGGTCCCTTTTTAGGTGATATTGAGTGGAATTTTATTAGATAGAAACTCTTTGATGAAAAATTAATTTAATTTCTCTTGAATATGGATTCGAAGTTGAAAATAATTGAATCAAGTAAAGTTTATTTTAAAAATAATTTTAATGGTATTTTAGGTCATTACTCCTAATTTAAACCCAATTATCTCATTTCACCTTTACTATGGATACTCAATTTTTAACAGGGAATCATATTTATACTTTTAAATGAAATATTAGGCTTATTAGCTAATTTTTAAATACTGATTACAAATATAAAATATATTTTATTTTATTTTATTACTATAACTGATAAAAATAAATTTTAATATAATAAATATATAATGCATAAGAATAGTTTTTGCATAAATATATGTTTAATTCATCAAATTTATTTATTATCATTCCTCCTAAAATAATAATCATTGGTTGAATGATAAATTATTTGATTATATATAAAAACATGAAATTTCAATAAAATTATTCTTCAAAAAATGTGATATTTAATTCATTAATACAAAAATATCCAAAATAATGAAAATAAATTCATCAAAAAATATCCCTTTTGAATAAATTTGATCACATCACATTATTTATTATCTAACAATTTAATTTTATCAGTCTCTAATTATTATAATTTTTACCCGAATTTTATAAAGAAATCATATAATTATTTAAAATTAAATATTACTATTAAAATATATTTTTATAATAAAACATTTTAATTAACTATTATATTTTTATTTATAAGTTGTTTTATTACACTTGTAATTTTCTTATTGATATTCCTAATTTTATTCTCATAATATATTAATGTTAATATTTTAACTTAATAGAATATATCGTGGTTTTTTTAGTTCATAGTTGTGTATAATTTATGATATCGAACATGTAATTCTTATTTAAAGTAAAATGCATAATAATATCATGATTCATACATTCTACTCCCCTTAAAATACTATTCCATTGAAATTTCATTACTTTAAGTAGAAAATAAGGGTCCTTTTACCTCATTATATCTCCAAGTTCCCACATTGTTTTCTTAAACTTTTTATTCCTTATAATAACATTAACCATTTGAGTTGTCTTGGGTATTAGTACATAATGTCTATAATCCATGTTTTATACTGGTTTTCTACATAAGTGATATCATGTTCCATTTTTTCTCCCCCTACATTATGTACATGTAAAGAGTCAAGTATTTAATTTCATAAAAGTGATACATGGAATACATCATTAACATGGAGGATTTTTAGGGGAAGTTAAATATAATAAGATACCATCCTCACAAGATAAATTATTTTAAAATTTCTAAGGCATATTGGTCTTAATATTCCCTTATTAAAAAATTTCACAACCCTCTTCCCTATGAATATTATAAATAATACCTTATATCCAACCTAAATTTCAAAATCCCTTTCATTATTATCAAAATAAATCTTCTTTTGATTTTATGAAGTTTTAATGTGTCATTGAATGGTTTGAATCATTTACAGTATCTACCGAGAAAAATATGTTCCTATAAGTATATAACATCAAACTTTATCCCATCATGATACAACTTGTAATTACTTCTCATTGGCAACTTTATAAGGCAACATCTTAATATTATATTGAAAACTATTTTTATATAATAACACTACCAAGGGAAACTGTTAAACCCATCCTTCATTAAAATCCATTAAATAGGGTAATCAATATATCATCAAGGGTTTTAATGGACTATTTAGAATGACACTCAGTCTAAGGATGATACGAAATGTTGATGTTTTTCTTGGAATTTAATTCATGTAGAATAATTCTCATGAAATTTTAGGTAAACCTCATATCTCATTCAGATATAATTGATAGAAATACCCCATTTATCCTTACCTATTAATTCATATATATCCTAAAAATTTTATAAATTTTTAAGTATTATTTAATACTATTTAAAATTGTCAAATTTATAATATGATCAACTAAAACCATAATTTAATTTTGGACTTTTAAATTTCTTGGAATTTTTATAAGGAAACCCTTGGTGATGAGTTCCACAGCCAAATATGCTTGGGTAATGGATGAATCATCCCCTAATACACATGATGTTTATCCTTAAAAACCCGACATAGTAACAATGGTGATATAAACTCTGTAGTTTCTATATTCATGTTTTATAACTAAATATTTTCCTTTATATCTTTATACATGTTTGTATATCAAGGATTAATAAAAAATGATGAGATATGTGTACCATCCATTATAATCTTCATTAATTTTGGTATTTAAGGAACACATATTAACATTATAAATATGTTATCTCCATCTATGTAATGTTTAAACATAGTAATATTTTAAACCTTAATCTATATCTCAAAATCCCAATTTTTACCTTCTTTGATCTTCACATGAATAAAAATTTGATAAGTCATTATAAAAGGATATGATTACCCCCAACCCTTATGATTCTAACGTATATCCATTGAAAATCCATGATTATTATGTCTCTTGAAATCCTTATCATGGGCAAGGTAGCATTTTATTCCTTCTCAGAGAATCATCCACCTTTCTTTCATTCCCATGGTGAAAATATATTAAGCTGTAATAATCCTTGATCAACTAAAACCATCCCATTTGGTGTAAGTTTAACACCATTTATGGGAATATATAATTTATGATCTTATGAATAGTATATATATCAAAATATTCAACATAGAGATTGTTCCTCTATGATATTCATGAAATTATTTCCATATCATACTCAAAATGATGAATTGGTTAATTTTTATCATGGAAATATAATTGATGTGATGAATATTCTACTGCTCTATCATTTTTCTAGGGAGAACATCAATTTTTTTACGATTCTCTATATATAATATCTCTTATCAACTAGAGGGTAGTATGAGTATAGGTTTTGTGGAAAAAATTATATTTTTCACTTTAAAAAATTATATACAGTTATATATCTATGGGAACTTGACTCACTAATAAATTAACATGCATAGTTGGTTTGATAGTGATGAGAATCATCTCATAAAGCATTAGTAGTCCCAAGATAATCCAATAAAACTATGAAATAATTTTATATTGGTTTTTCTATGACATTCATCAATTTCCTATAATATTTAATGATACACCTATATTCCCTCTATAATGAATATATAACCAAATAATGATACTTTTCATATCCAAAATTCACAAATGCTAATTTTTTCATAAGAAAAATTAATTACCATTGTCTTTAAACAATACTCAATATAATATACATAATATTCATTTATCTATGAAAATATGAGAATATAATATATAAATACATTTAATAATTGATAGTAGTAATATATAATGAATCTATTCATGAAATTAATGAAGATAGTGGGGTTGTTTGTATATCTATATGGAATTAATATGAATTCATAGTGCCAAACTCTAATAGATATGGTTGTTCTGGTTTTACCTTCCATTTCTATCCACACATTTTGATATCCATATTGAAGATAAATATTCTAGAATGATTTATAACTTTATATTTAATCAAATAAATCATCAGTATAGGGTAAATGCTATTTTTCCTTGAATATTGCCAATTTTATGATAATAAATGTAGAGAAGATAGACAGATTATTATTATTAATAGAGTGTATAAATACACCCCCATTATAAAGTAATAGGGTATATAAAAGCTTTGTTTATATTCAATTAGATCTTATTGTTGAATCCTCTAATTGAATTGGTATTATTTAGTAAGTATTCTTTGATATAAACATAAAACAACATATGAGTTCTTTAGAAAACATAGCCACATGATCTGGGAGAATACAAGTCAAATATTCATTAAAAACATTAATGTATTTTTTCAAGATTATAATATCCTTAATATTTATTGTATACAAAATATTTTCTGATAATTACCCCTCATTATTGGGTACAATGACCTATATAATGGAATTAATTACTATATGGAGTTCTAATTTTATCTTTCACTGATTGAATATCATAGTTTGATTTGGGATGTGAAATGTGATTTCATTATTCTAATAATTTATATGGTCTATATATATAGATCCTATACATGAGTAAATTCATATATAATTAAAAAATTGTGGAATAGTATGATTTTCAAGAAGCACATTACCACAAACAACTGTCGAAAATAAGTTACTTACTCTGGGTATATTAATCATACCTCTATAAGATATCACTTATATTTAAATACCTATTAGCAAAAAATAAAAACTAAAAATCCTATATAATTCGTATTAAATAGAGTAACTAAATGAAGTAGGATTAAATAATATGAATTAATGATTTACTACACTTGGTCCAACCAATAATTTCGTTATTTTAATTTTCATCCGTTATTAAAACATAGCATCAGAATAAATAAATAATAATTAGGGAGATTAATCATTAAATAAGGGAAAACCCTAATATGTTCTAATCTAATGTCTTTTTTTCAACATTTGATGTTTTATGTTCATCCAATAACACTTTTGGTCTAACATGGTTTTTTTGGTATTATCCACTTTTTCTTCATAAACTAATCCCTAAATATAATTAAAACCTGCTCTAATTGAAATTGAGAAAACATATCATTAACATATAGACATGTTACATCATTTTATATGATTATTCATTACATCTAATAATAAATAAAAACCCTATAAGATATTGATTTAGTTTCTTTAGAGATAAGTTACACAAATAACTTATTTTAAAACACTATGAACTTTAATCCGCTATCATACCACAATAAACTACTTCAAGACACATAATATGTTATAATATTCTTCATAACCTAGTGAATATATAAATAATAATTTATTGATATTAGATGCTCAATAAAGAGTGAGCATAGGTGGTAACAGTCGAAGAGGATAAGTGTGCATAAGATAAACATGTTAGTTTGAGAACATAATCAAGGATCATGATCATACTAAAATAAAATAATACCCAATAAAGAATATATCATGAATCATGATTCATTACATATGGATTTTTGAATAACATATAAAATGAGTTATATGATTGTGGAAACAGGGGTCAATAATTATGAAAACCGGACATTGGACCGTTGAATAAAATATGATTGTGGCATATACATAACAATATAAATCATTAAAATTTACATGTTAACTGCAGATGTATCCATGACATAATTTACTCTTCTAAATATATACACATAAATTTTTTTAACTAGGATAACAATAAAATCACCATAACCATTTGTACTTTGGATAACCATTTGTGTCCCATAACCTTTTAGACCTAGGATAACCCCTCATTTTCCAAAACCATTTGGACTCAGCCTAACCACTTATTCCACATCCTAATCTCATGAGATATAAATATTAATCTAATAAATTATAGGTCTATAACATACCCATGTTTCATATAATTGCGAACTATGTTTATTTTTTCAAAATAAACATGAAAGTATTTATAATCCAATCATTTCTTAATTAACCCATAAAAAATATACTAGTTTATAAATTATTTCAAAAAATCATGATCATAACATATCAACTATAATAAATTTGAATGGGATCATTAAGTAATATCCCTAGTGATGCATAAGAAATGTTAAAGTATGTTATCCATGATTGAAATTTTTTTTAGGAATACTCAAATATTACATAA
This sequence comes from Viscum album, assembly GCA_963277665.1. Taxonomy (NCBI): domain Eukaryota; kingdom Viridiplantae; phylum Streptophyta; class Magnoliopsida; order Santalales; family Viscaceae; genus Viscum; species Viscum album. The sequence goes on along the minus strand of OY728126.1, from coordinate 1,805,998,343 downwards.
AAAATTTGATGAAATACAATTTATTCTCTTAATAAAGATTATTAAAAAGGAAATATTTTCTAAATTAATGGGAATATAAATTAAAATGTAAAAATATGAAAAAATTTAATGTAATATTCATATCATAAACTAAAGAAAATGGTGAAAATTTTTATTCATTTTGAAAATGATAAAATAATATTCCTTTCACACTTTGTAAATAAATACAATATAAAAACACCCATGACGAAAATATTAAAATGATAATCTATTCAACCTTTAAAAAAAGTAAAAATACATAGTTAATGTTTTTTATAAATCAAATATTTATAATGTATAAAATTTATATAATAAATATAAAATGTGAATTTGGAGGATAAAGTTTCCTGTATAAAAAATAATAGATTATTTAAACTAAACATACAACCATATTTTTTATTCAATTTTGAACCAAAGGAAGGTAAACATGTAAGAATTAATGTAAAATACATAAATAAATAGATTTGATAGTGGTTTTATATACAATATAGTTAATCCTAATGGAAATTTATTCATAAAAAATTGTGATCTCAATATGAGAGTTGAATGAAACCCTTATTGCTTTAACCACTTCTGAATCAAATGCCTCTTAAAGAGGAAAGGTGATAAGGATTTATAAAATCCACCAAATTTCATGAGAAATATCATAAAAATAAAACCATGTAAATTTTATTCACGATACATAAGTATGTAAGCGGGGAATATGAATTATATCCCAATGAATAGAAATTTAACTTGGAAAACCCTTACCTCATACTTCTATATAGTTAAATTCTCTCTAACACCTATTATAATAATTTAAGGGTTATTATTAATATTTATTATAGAAATATTTTTATTTATTTTATTATTAAATATTATTTAATAATTTTTTATTTCCCATTTATTATTTATTATTTGTTAAAGTTAATTTTTAGGTGTTATTCTCCCTATAAGTTTGATGTTAGGCTCGGTCTGGAGTTAACATTCCCAGCTTGATGATCATGGGTTAAACACCACCAAAATGTTCATAAATATGTATTATATGTTTTTGATATATTTTCAGAGTTCTATGTATATTTTATTGAACTTATAATGAATGTTTTCATTGAAAAGAAAGAAATATCATTTTTTACCAATTATAGTATTAAAAAATAATTGAATTTTATTTGTGATTATACTTTAGAATATTAAAACAATTGAATTATGAAATCATATTAAATAATTTATTTTTGTATTTTATTATTAGTACATACTTATTCGTATTCATTCATGAGGTAATTTTTTTAATATCAATCATGTAGTTGGTAAAATAGACCCTAACTAAAACATGTTATAGTGACTAAATGAGTATGAAAAAATTAATTTATAATAATAATATCACTTTTACCGAATGAAATTGATTTTTAAAAAAATATTTAGGTGCTATATTTTATTTATTAATAATTTTATGGACATAAATAATAGTTATAATTGAGTGGAGAACACATACATTGAAGACATGGATCATGTCATAAAGAGCCACATGTAAATAATGGATTGGGGACTCCATGTAACATGAGGTTACCAAATGTGGGAGGGGCTTGTTAGAGATATATTTTTCTAGTATATTCAATAGAAGAAAACAAATTACAGGGTTGGGTGGGTAGAGTAATGATATTATTATATCTTAGCTTGTGGGTAATTTTGATAAATACCTAATCATTTATGAATACAGAATGTAATTGTCAATGGAAAGGGTATCCAAAGTGAAAAAATAGTTTATATAAATAATTACTTTTTTGATAAAGCTACCATACACTCATTTATAGATATAATTTTTATATAGTTTACGTTATTATCCCTTAGTAAAATACATTTACCACATTTTACCTTTATTGTGGTAACTTGTTTTTATATCGGTAACTTATTTTTAGGCCTAAAATTTATAACAGGCATATTACATAATTTATAAATACTTATTCCAAATATTAAACTCTATTTTTTAGATACAATTTCTAAATTTTATGAAAATAAAATTTTATATAGAAAATGTCAATCTAATGAATTTTTTTTATAAAAATATATTTTTAATCCAAAAATTAGATTGATTATTATTCCCTATAAAATAACAATTAATATATAGATTTTAAATTATTTTAAAATATATTCATAATAATAAATTTTCATCAAGTAATTATTAAATATTTATTAACTTAATTTATTGAAAGAGAAATCACAAAAATAATAAAAACATTTCTCTAAATTTTATCACTTTTAAAATGAATTTAATAACATCATATAACTTTTTTTGTAAATAATAAATTTTGTAAATCCATAATTATTATAGTATTTCTATTAACTTTTTAAATACACAAAATCATTACGTAAAAATAATAATGAGTAAAAGGATATATTATTATAATAATTAATTTTAATTAAATATTATTTTATTATTTACAAGTGGATTTAATCTTGTTGTAATTTTCTTAATGATATTTCATATTACATTATAATATTGTTTTAATTTTTATGTTTTATCTTAATAAAATATATCACGGTTTTTTAGTTTATCATAGTATGTATTTCAAGTTATCGAACACCCGAAACTTATTTAAATATAAATACATTCTACAAGCATGTGGTGTTATTTTCAATACACCTTATAAAAATTTTACCCATTAAATTTTATTACACTATTAATTTTTTTGGTACTTCTGCCTCATCACATATTATAGTTCCTATGTTTCTTCCTCAAACTGTTTTATTCCACGAAATAACTCTAACAATTTATGTGGTCCTATATCATATAATGTTATCCCTATGATCGATGATTTTTTTCTTTTTTTCTTTATAAGAGATAACAAGATTCATTTGTACTATATCTATGTGTAGTACTTGTGACGTTTTAGTTATGTGATTCTTCAAAAGTGATACATGAATCGTATCAGTCTCTTTCGATAGATTAGGTGGAAGTAAAAAATGATAAGATACGCTCCCCTTGTGATCGAGGATTTCAAAAGGGCCAATGTATCTTGGGATATAATTGATTTTCTTCAAAAATATATTAAACCAATTTACTGTTTATATTTAAAAGAATAATTTTTATTTTACATCAAAAATCTAAATATCATCAATAATTTTCAATATATACCTTTTATCTACATTGCGATGTTTTAATCTATTTCTGAATGGTTAGAATTTTCTATAACATCTCTTGAGCTTATTTGTTCCCATAATATTACACACTCTAATTTCACCCCAACAAGTTTTAATGATGCATCTTTACCCAGAAAGAGTCTCATATGGATCCATTAGATTGCGATAATTGAGATTCTTGTTATATTATAACTCTTCCATTTGAAGGTGTTGATCTCAAAAGCCTTGAAAATCCAATAAATTGGATTTTAGAGTATCCTCTAGGGTTTGCGTGGTCCTTTCATATTGACCATATGTCTAATGATGAAAAGTAGTGGTTCATCTTAGCTTTTTATCCAACACATAATGAATAATTATATAGAGCATTTGGGTAATATTTTGATCTTAATAATAGATAATTTATAGTGGTACCACAAGCACCCTATTTCCTATTTTCATATAATAGAATCTAAATTGTATAATAATTCGTGTCCAATAGAAATGATATGTACCAATATCCAAAGTTTACCAACTATAACCAAAAATAAACTATGGCCAATAGAAATAATGGGAAGTCCCACTGTGATATTCATGTTTTTGTTCTCTCATATCATTACAGGTTGGATAATGGTTGTATCACCCCTTAGACTTTTATTGTTCATCCTTAACATAAAGAAATTACAATTATCGAGATATATAATTTAAAATATTCCTCTTCATGTTGTCCTTCTATAAATCCTCATTTACATCTTTATATATATCTATGATTATAGGATGAATAGGGAATAATGACCTATATCCACCATCCAATAGATCCTTATTTAATTATGGTATTGAAGTTACACGTATTCATTTCCAAAATATTATAATTCCTTCAATGTTGATTTTGAATTGTATAATATTCCTTACCATATTCTATAGCTTCAAATCCTACAAGTACCCATCTATATTCTTCACATTGATGTATGGTTAAGTGGTAATAGGTAAAATATAGTATTTTTAATGACTTACATCATTGTGAGTATTTTATATTTGTGGTAATTTGGATTTTACATCTGAAGGATATCATAGCAGGAGACTTGAGGGTTAAACCGAGGTATGACCAACATGAAATCTTTAAATAGGCGTTTTTACACATGAATAAAATCCCATTGGATATATAGGGTATATTTTTTTAGTATAAGAATCCGAGTGAAATCGGGGATGCTGTTATAGAAACCTGTTATCCAATGGGGCACGCAATGTGGGGGTTTAATAAGGGTATTTTTAATATTTTTACCATTAGATCCCCCTTGATATTATAATCCCTATATTGAATTTTTTATTACAAATTAGCAGTGATCCTATCTATTTATTCCACAATGAGTCTTCCTCAATCCCTTTTGGATCTAGATAAGAAATGATGACTGATCTAGGTGTAATCCTCTATTCGTCATCAATTATGGCCTCAATCATCCTCAAGCATTATTTGATTACTGCGTCATTCAACGTGGATGATAATCATGATATGTTCTAACCCCTCAGATCCTTTTATTTCCCAATAGTCTAGATTCTATATCATCATTATGGTATTTTTCATTGATTTTTTTGGAAGGATTATTTTATAGAGAATATGATGAAAATTTAACCAAATCATTGTGTAATTGTATAAAAAATAAAGTTTTTGGGTCACCATGGTTATAATATGTCCCATTATGTTAAACTCATTTCACATAAGGTCTACTCAATGAAGGTATTCCACTTGGAGAATTATTTTATGGTATATGGTAAAATTGAGTTAAATTTTTCATTGGACCGTGAGAATGTTTTGGGGATTTTTCTCATCTTGGAATTTTGAGTGTAATTGGAGTGATAGAGTTCTATTATACATCATAGAAGATAATGGTACATCACCTGGTGGGTCTATTATAAAGTTATCAATTCCATTATATTAAATTATCCCTTTTTTATGGCCATATGATATGGGATTTTCATGAAATGATGTCAGACATGTGTTATATGGCTTCATTTGGTGGTTGGTAATGGTTCTGGATAAGATGTGATCATCAATAATTTAAATAAAATTAATTAATTAATTAATTAAATGATCTTTTAGGGAAGTAACCTTAATGAAGATGGCAGAAGAAATTAGATTGACATTGAAGAACTTGTTTGGGTTTACCCGCCTTAATATTGGCTCTGTTTGTGAATGGAGGTCACATGAACTCTGCCCTATGTTTTTATATAGTATTTATCCAAAGTTTATATGAGGATTTCCATCTTTGGATAATGATACATAATTCATAATTATGTGACGAATAAAATGGAATATTCTTTAATTTATATACCCATACAATTAAATTGTGAAAATTAGCACTAAAATAAATTAGTTAATGAATATAATATAATAACTAATTAAATTAATTTTAATATTCAATTGGAAAGGTGAGAAGGTCAAAATTATACCCTAGGTGTTGACCAATTATATTTGAATTTATGGTTTAGGTATGACTAGTAATGTAGAATAGGAGATTGATGATGATGATTTTTCACATGTGTGTGTTTGTATAGACTATTAGACGATGGTTGATGTCTTAATCACATGTCTGTGTGTGTGTCCTAGTGGAAACCTATGTCTTTTGTTTTCTAACATATGGTTTTTTATGGTTGTGACTCTTTCTAGATATTACATGGTAGTTTATCTTCTAACCTATATTGAAGTATTTTAGTTGTTTTCCTCTCTTTCTTATGCTATTTACATAGGTTTCAAAATATAGACTATCACCCCTCTGAGAGGGATGTCTGATATTTTTATTAACATGTGCATGGGATATCCCTTTCATTGGTATGTGTCAAATGTATTTTTAAAGCTATACCATATAGGTGAGGGGAATTTATAACATGGAAGGTGCACTTTATTTTGATCATGGAGTTGAATATGGTATAATTGGGGTCTGTGGTGGCTCTGTGGGAATGCGACTATAATACATATGATTATTTTTTCTAAATTTTTTATTGGTGATTATATGTTATTATTGAGAGTTTTTTAGTTTTCCTGTTTATTTATATTTATACTTTCACATACACATAAACTATATTTTACTAGTTGGGTATGGGACTGTGTGTGTGGTACCCTACTAAATTGTAATCACGCCTTGCTAGTACATCTATGTAACTTGGGTACCTATGTAGCCCTCACTTCTTACTGGTATATATTGGTTTGATTCCTAGGATTGTTTCTCTAATTTGATAGCTCTCTATGAGTATAGAAACTAGAATATGATGTGGATTGTAGTTGGGGAAGAGACACTTGTACTAATTTTTATTTGATTACATACAAGAGTGGCCCAGTGAGTGATCGACTATTATGTTTGTATGACTATTGAGTCTATTATTCTACATTCAATTATATAGTTGGTATGTAATTGATTTCCTCTTACTATGATTGTATATTATTATATGTAATGTTATGTATTTTTTTTGTTTACACCCAATGATTCCAATTGAGACTCTCAATTCTAGTTGATATCATCATACATAAGAGAAAGTATGGAATATTTTATGTGTAATTCTTCTTCTAACCTTGTGTTTCTGGTCCAAATGTTACTGATTTGTTTCCTTCACATATTATTTGTTACTCTACCCTTTAAAAATAATTGTTTATTGGTTCAATTTTGATTCTTATCATGGATAAGGTATCATGATACATCATGACCAACGAATATTCTTCCTTGATTTACTTACCTAGGTGGTAATAAATTAATGTCATAGTCCTTGATCAACTCCTACCATCTCATTTATCACATGTTCAAATCGTTTTCTATGAAGTTATACATTATAATTTTTTTATCAGTATACATAATATACTTTTAACCATATAAATAATGAATCCATATCATTAATGTAAATATTTTTGTTTCTTCTTCCATATAATGCATTTAGTAATTTTTCTTACAGCCAATTAATTTTATGCGAGGCATATGCTACCACCATGTCATTTTTCGTGAGAAAAAAACACAATCCATTCATTTATGAAATAATGTATATCATAAAACCTAATTCACTATAGTATACTATTAGTATAGATGTAGTAACCAACAATATCGTTATATCCTTGAAATTTTCATCACATTCACCTATCCAATGGAATATCAATCACTTCTATGTTACCATGGTTAATGTATTTTCATATCATGTGAAATTTATCAAAATTATTCAACAATATCAAAAAAATAAAACTATATATCAATATTATAGAGTCTATTTTATTTAATTATTCAATTACTTATATCTTGTAAGGATCCATAAATATAACCTTTATTTTATTTACAGATCCTTATATTTATAGTTTCAATTTCAAAACTTTAATCATCCAAATTTGTTCATATAATTTCTCCTCTCTCAATTATTTCATCCCAATCCTTTCATGGTCTTCATTATTTTCCATTACCATGTAAAATAGGATAATATCCTCTATAAATAATAAAATAAATAGATTTAGGTAATCTCTAATGACTCTATCCAATAGATCCATGAAGATAAAAACATACTTAGTAAGTGCAAAAATAATATCAATGAAAACATTGTATCATTATCTATCATGGAAGTAATTCTTTGGTAAATACTTTGTTTACATTTTAATTTTTTAATATCCAAATTGAATTTCATTCTTTGGGAAGTATTTATTCCCTCATTGTTGATCAAAAAAGTAATCAATGTTACACCCTATTCCTTAAAATTATTATTTTATTATTTTCATAGAATTGGATATTCTTGTTGAGGTTTAGGTTGTGTATGATATTGAAATTTGATTTTTTATTGAAAAATGAGTGTTTTGGGCTTGGTAGCATCTGGCGCACAGGCAGATCACGGTTGAAACTATACAGCTTCACCCCGACCTTGGTGTTGTCTTCCTAGTGTTCAAAAATATTAATTAATAAATTTAACGAATAATAAAATGAAAGGTAAAATAAAATGAGAAAAATAGAATTAAATTATAAGAGTTTTTAATAATAATAATAATTATAATATTATTATTAATAATAACAGTACTTGTATTATTATTATTATTATTGTAATTATATAGGTTTTCTATATGGTTTCTTTTATTTTTTTCTATTTTTTTATTTTTTTCTCCCTTCCCTCTTCTCATCCTCCCCCACTCACCATCGAGCCACTCCCTCCTATCTTCCACCCACCCATGCGCACTGCCCCGCCTTGGCAGGAACCCTCCAGCGACCACCATCCAACAAGCCACCTTTAGTGCCCTACTCTCGCTCATGTGACCCAACCATGCACCGCTCTAACTTCACATGCATCTCCCCTTCAGTGACCCATCCTTATGTGGCCATCCTCAAGGACCGCTAGCCGCTCCTCATCTTCTTCTTTCGTGGATGTGGTCTTCCCCAATTAGGATCTCCTCCTCTTTCTAGGGTTTTGGTTCTTGTTCCATTGGGTTTCAGATTCAATAGTGGCTATGCTTCCATTTTTAGGGTTCTATCCTAACATTTATTGATTGATCTATTGGATTAGGTTTCTATTCGGATTCTTTGTGGTGCGGTTAGGGTAGGGTTGGAGTTTTGCACCGATTTATGGAAAATTCTCTACAAAAGGTAGTTCATTCCCTGATTAACCATTATTTGATAATTTATTGATGTGGAATTGATTATTTTGGTATATTATACGCTATATATTTGTGGTTTGAAAATACCTTTTTGAAATATTTGATGTGAAATTGGATTGAAAATGGGGGTTTCGATGAGAAATTGTGTATATATTGTATATAAAACTTGTTGTGATTCATAACAATATTTTATAAATTGTTTAAATAATTTAATAATTTTTTTAGATGTTATAAACCATGATTTGAAATTTTGTTGGTGTGCATTTAATTTTAAAAATATGATTTTGGGTGTAAATCTTTATGGTGTTTTCTTGAAATGATTTTATAAATTGTTTAAATGATTTATTGATTTATCTATTTGGTGTGAATCATGTTTTGAAATGGTTTTGGTTTACATTCAATTTTAAAAGAGGGATTTTAGTGAAAATGGTGTCTTTGGATGTGTGATGCCTATTTTGGTCAATGGAATGTGAAAATAGTGTGTTATGTGGCATATAAAACTTGTTTCAACATAAGGGGAAGCCCGGGTATCTAGGTGGGTGGACTAGGACTAGTATGCTAGTGATATGATGGTGGATCTGGACAGTTTCACTTAGAAGGATTTATGATGACCAGACAAATTAAATATGGATTATGATTGGAGACCAAAATAATTTTGTATATGGAACCTCTCTAGTGTCTTGTGTAGGAGAATGTTGTTACTCATGGTTTCCATACCAAATTTCACCAAGATATGAGGTAACTAGTGTCCCATTATAATCGAGTTCATAAGGGTACTTCCCATGACATGTTCTCACTTGTTATTTCTCACTTACAGTCAGAATATGGTATGTTTGGTTGGTAATTTCAAAAGAATGTGCATTTCCATTAATGTTGATTTCTTTTAAAAAATATTAATGTTTCTTACCATAAAAATTGTTACTATATTTTTATTTTTTATAAAAAAATTCAATTTATTTGTATTATAATGTCTATAGATTGGAATCTTGTATTGGATGGAATTCTATTGGGCTAAGGCCTACACCCTACTTGAAACATTCTGTGTATGTAGACCTTTTAATGTTTGACACGGTTAAGGGAAAGGCTTTTGGTGATAGTGGATCGGGTTTCTAGTGTTTTTTTCATTTAGGGTGTTGTACAGATGGCTTGAGGGTGGTGTTCTATTTCTATGTAGTGTCTTTGGTTCTGGTTTTTGGTAACTTTCCTTTATTTTAGTTTTTGGGATTTTGTATAAACCTTGTGACTAAATTTTGAAAATCTTTTATGGATTGATTGGTTTGAATTTTCAATTTCATTTATTAATTTTTTTTTGTTTTTTATTGTATATTCTGGTAAACCATTCCTACATTCTATTTTTGAAACTCATGGACCTGTGCCAACTTGTAGGGATTAGGAACACCCTTCAGGCCATCCCACGGACTAGGCCAGACACTGGTTCAGATGATGACCCAGCTTAGTTCATGAAAAAATGGTATCAAAGCCAGTTAATATCTTTGGGTCATTTTATTTGGGATGAGTTTGGTTAAACAAGATATGGGACTATGGAGGCTCAGTTTTCTAGTTGCGAGTAGGGTGCCTGACCATCACACCTTGTGATAGACCTCACGTCGCCATGGGATGTTGGGATCATTGTTTGACATCACTTCCAGTTGGGATGTGCAGGTTGTAGACTGCACTTGGAGAATGGATGGAGGTGAAGTGGTTTGGTCTCATCATTGTTATGGTATGTTTTATTTATCTAAATTTGATTTTATTTCTGAAATTTATTTCTGACCTATGTTACTAATTATTCATCTTTTGACCATTTTATTTTATAGCAACATGCCTCCACGTAGAGCTACCTTGCAACCATAGGATGATGTCAGAGAGTGTTCTCCCTCACTACTAGATCATAGGTTGGTACAATATATGGTCTAGGCTATTCAAGCTCTATGATAAAGAGAGGGTCATTCTTCTTCTCCTGATATAGTAAGTCAAGATGAATCTGGTCCTATGAATAAAAATTCCTAGATGTTTTTCAAGAAAGAACCCCCTTCTTTAGAAGGTAGCACAAAGCCTTTGGAAGCAGATTAGTGACTTGAGAATATTGAGAACATGTTTGATTTTCTTGATACACATTAGTAAGTAATTGTAAAATGTGCATCATTATTGGTGGAGGGTCCCAGTAAAAGGTGGTGGGACTCAGTACTTCAAGACGTGAAGGATGAGAAGACGAGCTGGAAAGACTTCAAGGCTTTCCTCAATGACTAGTAATGTCTTTATGTTTGGCATATGAAAGATATTAGTAGTTTAAGGATATTGTTCATGGGGACCAGTCAATAATGGAGTATGCTAACCAATTTTTTGAGCTGGTCTAAGATGAACCTGAAATAGTCTCCAATGAGCAGATGCAGGCTCAGAGGTTAAAAATGCGTTTCCAGGTGAAGATATATTCTCATGAATTCTTGTTCAAGTTGGAGAACTATGCTGAGGTACTTGATCGGGCTTGTTTGGTGTATATTGACCATAAGGGAAGGTCTGGTTCCTCTGCGGTAGTGTCAGTGATGGGAAGAGGCAGTTTATATGAGAAGAAGATGAAGCAGTAGGAGGAGGGGAATAATGGGGGTAGTAGTTCATGTCATCCATCCTGGAAGTTTTCATATGTAGCTTCTTGTGCAGGGTATGTTCTGTTCCATCTATGCGGGAAGGCAGGGTACAGCTGAACTGCATGAACTTTTCCTCCTATGACTTCTCATTGATGTGGAGTTATGGGGAACTTGTAATGTTTTTTTAGGACGACATGAACATACCATTGAGGGGTAGGATATATGGCTTCCAGAGGCGTTTCAGTTCAATTGGAGACATCTAGAATGGAGCAATCATAGTTGGGTGGTCATGGGGGAAGGAATAGATCATCTTATAGGTAGATCTAGATCAGGGAAAAGCCACATGGGAGTGGTCATTCCCAAGAAGGGACATGTAATCTTCATGTTGTAGATTAGGCACCAGTAGGATCAGATGTAGAACCTTCAATAGTTTGAGGTACCATCCTGATTGTATCTTTTATAGTAGTTATTTTGTTTGATAATGGTGTGTTTGTTTATTTTATATCTACCCATCTTGTAAAATTATTGAACATATCAACTGATTTGAGGTTGTTTTCAATTGATTTGGTAACAATATTGGGTAATAAGAATGGGAAAGGTCTTAGGTTCTTATCTTATGTGCTCTCTATGTTTGGGGATGAGATGGAGTGGGATTTCTTAGTCTTGTATATGGTCCATTTTAATGTAATCATAAACATGGATTGGATAATGATCTTCTAATAACATATCAATTTCCATAGGCTATGGGTGAGTTACTTGGCACATTATGGGAGTCCTCAGGTATTTCTTTGGGAATGGGATCTTCAGTCGGGTCGTGCAGTACCTACACTCCTAGAGTTAGGAAATCATATATTTCAATTATTGTCACTCACGCTGGAGGAAATGTTGGTGCTCTTGAAGGTGGACAACTGCTGTAGTGAATGGGTTCCCAGAGGTATTTCTAGAAGAATTTTCAGGATTACCCCCAAAGAAGGATTTAGAGTTCTCAATTTATTTGGTGTTTGGTATATAGTCAATATCAATTCCCTCATATAGTATGGACCCCACTGAGTTTAGGGAATTAAAGATACAGTTGGACAATTTGGAATCCAAAGGTTTCATTCAAATGGATGCATCTGATTGCGCCACTCCTAATCTATTCATGAAGAAGGATGATGGATCTCTTTGTTTGTACATTTATTTCCATAATATGAACAAGTAAACCATTAAGAATAAACACTCCTTTCCCCAAATTGATGAGTTTTTTGATCAGTTGGAGGGACAAATTTGTTTTCCTAGATATACTTCAGTTTGGGTTACCACCAATTTAGGGTGAGAGAGGCGGATATCCAAAAGATTTAATTCCAAATAGTGCACATCCACTTATAATATTTGGTCAAGCCTTTTTGATTTAGAAATTCTCCAACAGTTTTTACGGCGCTCTTGAATAGTTTGTTCCACCAGTATCTCGAATCCTATGTTGTGGTAATCGTGGATGACATCCTAGTTTACTTTGGATCCGAGGAAGATCATGAGAATCATTTAAAGATCATTTTGGGCACACTATGGGATAATCAACATTAATAAAGGATTTCAAAGTTCACCTTTTGGATTACGGAAGTGAAGTTTTTCGGCCATGTGATTTTGGAGCAAAGAGTTTTAGTGGACCCTGAGATGATCGGTGCAATTATTTCATGGGAACAGCAGACGAATGTTCTTGAGATCATGAGTTTTCTTGGACTGGTATGTTATTAAAGATGGTTTTTTTCTAGATTTTTCTTGTCTTCATTTATCCATGACCACACTCACCTAAAAGGGGTGAAGTTTTAATAGAGAATAGAGTTTTCAATAATCCTTTGGGGAGTTGAAGTGGAGGTTGACTACCACACCTATGTTGATCATTATAGAATATCAAAATGGATATGTGGTTTATTGTGATGCATTAGGTATGGGACTCAGGTGTTTGATCATAAAAGATGGTCATGTAGTGGATTATGGTTCTCTCCAACTCTGACCTCATGGGAAGAATTACCCAACTCCTGCCTTAGAATTGGCAGTAGTGATGCATTATCCAAAGACATGGCATCATTACCTTTTTGGGGAAAATTTTTTGTTCTATTACAACCATAAAATTGTAGCCTACATCATCCCACAATTGTGTTCAAACTTGTGACAGATCCATTGGATTAACTATTTGTAGGAGTTTGACATTGACATCATCTATAACCTATGAAAGGGTAATGTGTTGGATGGTTCTTGAGTAGAAAAGTGCCAATGTAGGATTTGAGGAAGTCTAGTGATGAATAGATTTTGATGAGGATCTTTTCCTAGATGCACATGGAGACCAAGGAGCGCAGTGGATGAGAATTCTTGGAGAGTGTTCAATTGACTCATTCTATTTTGGAGTTGATTCAGCAAGAGCATCCTAGAGATGATTTGTTCCAGCAATCCATGTAGTTCCTTCATGGTGAGGAGACATATCGTGATTGGCCTTTTTATCATGAGGAAATTTTGTTCTTTAAGGGTCATCTCGTGCTGTCGTCCTCTTTGTGGAAGGTGGTGGTGCATGATATCCACCAATATCAGTGGTCTATTGATCCCAGAGCTACCAAAATGTATTATGATTTTCTTGAAATGTTTTGGTGGCCATACATGAGACGAGATATATATTATTTCTAATCGAGGTGTTATACATATCAACGGGTAAAGGAAGAGAATCAGAAGCCCTCTAGTTTTCTTCAACTCTTACCCATTAATATCTATAAGTGAGATGAGGTTTTCATGTACTTCATTATGGGATTACCTAGTACACCTTGGGGAAGGAACACTAATTTTGTCATGATTTTTTATGACCAAATCATCACATTTTATTCCCATAAAATATTCAGAGAAGGTGGATGAATTGGGTCCGTTGAATGTTCAGGAGGTGGAAATGCTTCATGGTGTGTCTTCATCAATTGTCTAAGATAGAGAACCTTGTTTCACCTCTCAATTCTAGGAAGGCCATAAAATGGAATTAGGGTCACAGATTAAGATGACCACGAAATACCATCCGAAAACGAATGGTCAGTTAGTATAGGAAAATCTAATTCTAGAGTACATGATTCAAGAATGTGTTTTTGATTTTGGATGAACAATGGATAACCATTTTGGGTTGGTAAAATTTTCTTATTATAAAAATTACCAATCATCAGTTTGTATGTACCCATTTGAGGTACATTATGGTTTCCTCTTTAGGTCTCCTTTATGTTGGGATAAAGTGGTAATGAACTCACTTTTCCGACTAATCCTTGTAAAAGAGATGTCTGAGAATATCACGTCGATCAAGCAACAGTTATTGGTAGCTCAGATTCACCAAAAATATTTTTTCGATCAGAGGTGGTGAGATATTGAGTTTCTATGCATGCTCGAGTGTTCTTGAAAGTGGCCCTTTTCTTAGGCCATCATCGTAGGGATATAAGAGAAAGATAATTATGAGGTATGTTAGAAATTTTGAAATCACCGAGCAGATTGGGAAAGTTGTATACAGGCTAGCTTTACCGTTTTATTTGACATCAATTCATGACGTATTTCATGTCTTGCAATTGAAAAAGTATAATCTGAATCTGTCTCATGTATTGAATTGGGAAGATTTGTAGATATAGATGGATTTATTAGTGTTTGAATGACCATTAAGGATAGTGTATTCCTAAGATAAGGTGCTTCATGGGAATTTTATTCCATTTTTCCATATCCTTGATAGTATGGGATTGATGTGAATGAGACTTGGGAGTGAAATTTTTTTGATGATCAAGAGTATCCATTTTTATTCTACGATCAAGCTTTGAGTTGACTTTATGAGGGTGGTTAGTTTTCATAATTGGGAGAATTGTCACACCCTAACCCTGGAAATTATTTAATTTTATTATTTTAATGGATTAGAATTTTCTTGGTGAGGTTTGGGTTGAGTTTCAGTTTAAATTTTTAGTTTTTATTGAAAAATGAGTGTTTTGGGATTTGCAATATTTGGTGCATGGGTAGTGCATGGTTGCAACTGTGTGGTTTTGCCCAGGTCACCCTACGGCATACCTGGGGTTCAAAAAAATACATAATTAATTAGTTAAATGAATAATAAAATTAAATATAAAATAAAATGATAAAAATTGAATATAATTAAAAGATTTGTTTTAATAATAATGATGACAGTATTATTATTATTATTATTATTATTAGTCCAATTATTGTAATTGTTGTTTTTATTGCAATTATATAGGTTTTTTAGGGTTCTTTTTCTTATCATCTTTTTATTTTATTTTTTTCTCCCTTATCTCCTTCTATCCTCCTTCCCCACTCTCCATCACATCACTCTCTCCCCTCTTCCTCTCACCTATACGCACCTCCCCACCTTGGCTAGAACCCTCCAGCAGCCACCCTTCAGCGAGCAACCTCTAGCGCCCGCTCTCCCTCACAGGACCCGCCTACGCCAAGCTCTCACTCAAGTGACCCACCCACACACTACTCTCCCTTCATGTGAAGCTCCCCTCTTGTGGTACATCTTCACATGGACATCCTCTAGGACTGCTCGCCGCTCCTCGTCTCCCTCTGTCGTTGGTGTGATCTACCCCAGGTAAGCCTCTTCACCTCTTTATAGGGTTTTGGTTCTTATTTATCAGGGTTTTAGTTTCTCCAGTATCTAGTGTTTCATTTTTTGGTTATATCTTGACATTTTTTGTTCGATCTCTTGGATTACGGTTCTATTTGGCTTCTTTTGTTGAGTGGTTAGGGTGTTGTTCGAGTTTCACACCAATTTCCGGATATTTATCCACCAAAGGTAGGTTATTCCATCCATAACCATTATTTTATAAATTATTTATGATGGATTGAATATTTTATAACATTATATAGTTTATGTGTGTGGTGTGAATGTATTTTTTGGAAAGATTTGATGTGTAATTGGATTAGAAATGGGGTTTCCATGTGAAATTGGGTATATTTGGTATATAATGTTTGTTAAAATTCATACCAATATTTTATAAATTGTTTAAAAAAATTATTAAATTTTTTAGATGTTGTGAACCATAATTTGAGATAGTTTTGTTGTCCAGTTGAATTAAAAAAGTTTTTTTGGGATGTATTTTGGGTGTAAATACTTATGGTGTTTCTTAAAATTATTTGATAAATTGTTTGAATGATTTATTGAATTATATAGGTGGTGAGAAACATTGACTGAATTGGTTTTTTTGTGTGATCAGTTTTAAAAGAGGTTTTGTGTCTAAAAATGGTAGTTTGTGATGTGTGATGATTTTTGTGGTTGATGTAATTTGAAAATATTGTGTTATGTGACATATGAAACTTGTTTGAGCACAAAGGGAAACTTGGGTAAATAGGCGGAAAGACTAGGACATATATGCTAGTAATATGGATGTGGCTATGGATGGTCTCACATAGTGGGAATTATAATGACAACACTAACTAAATATGGATGATGATTGGATACCACTAAAATTTTGGGTGTTTCTCCTCTATATTGGCTCGTGCATGTGAATGATGTTGGTCACAGTTTCTATACCCCATTTCACTGAGATATGAGGAACCTAGTGTCCTAATGTTATCTAGTTCCTAGGGGTACATCCCATGACTAGTGATTGTTGGTTATTTTGCACTTATCATTAGGATACAATATTTCTTGTTGGTAATTTCTAAATAAAGTGCATTTCCTTTAATGTTTGTTTCTTCATAAATGTTTTCCATTTAATGATGTTTCCCTTAAAAAATTTTACTAGCATTTTTTTTAAAGCATGCAAGATATTTGTATTAAAACGCTTATTGCATGGAATATTGTTTTGTGTTTCATTCTAATGGGATTAGGCTTACACCCTAATAACACTATTGTGTGAAAGTAGACTTGTTAATGTTTTACATAGGTAAGGGAATGGATTTTGGAGACGGTGGTTTGGGTTGCTAGAGTTCCATCTTGGTTGGGTGTTGTGGATATTTCATGAGGGTGGTGTTCTCTTTCCATTTAGTGTCTTTTAAGATGGTTTTTTCTCACCTTACTTTGTGGTAGTTTTTGGGATTTTGTATAAACCTTGTGGCTTAATTCTGAAAATTGTTTTAAGTCTTGTTTGGTTTGATTTTTTAGAATCATTTTTTAAATTTTTTGTTTTTTTATTATTGTATATTCATGTAAACTGTTCCCACTTTCTATTGTTGATACCTGAGCACTTGTTCCAACCCTTGGGGATTGGGAACGCCCTTCCGGCCTAACCACTGACTTGGTCAGGTGTCAGTTTAGATGATGACCCAGCTTTGCTCATGAAAACTGACACGGGATACATGATACATATTCTAAATCATGATCTTATAATCCTTATGATAATAAATTTATAGATGAATTGATCAATATTTATTATTTACAAATTAAACTAGTGTACATTGTGGAGAAGAACTAGGGATATATTACTAATTTCCAAATTCTCCTCCAGTTAAATCCTTAAAATCAATAATTTAATTGGGTATATTTTATAAGGTGACTTTGAAATAAGAATAGAATCGGGTATGAGTTTTATGGAAAAAACAAACTCACTATTTGGGGTAAGAACATTAAATTGTTTAAGAGAAACACCAATGTATTCATTCAAAAATAATATATTCTCAATATTGATATTCTAGAAAACTATTTGAGCTATACACCTTTCATGATTGGGTATGTAATCGATGTTATTTTCATAGGTATTCCAAAGAAATCATGTCACCTATATATGATTGTATATTTTTTTGGAATATAAATTGAGATTTCCTTATTCTATAAATTGATTAGGATACTTTTTAGATAGATCTAATACATTCCACAAATCACATTGAATTTTACTACATATAGGAAAATAATTTTTACAGTATTTAAAATCCCACAGACGTCTATATGAGATTTTGTAAAGATATGTGATGAAATAGTCATGCCACGTGATATTTTGATTATTAATTTAATATATAATCAATGGGGATACAAATTAAATGACTATAGAAACTTCATTATATTGAGTAATTCTTTGAAATATGCTCATATAATATATTTTCAATATTAAGTGTACCTGTCACCAACCTAATTTCATGATTATATAGTTCAACCCTTACTAAATCCAAATTAGTAAATGTACATAACATGAATAAATAAGAATATAAATAATTCATGTGATGAGGGAAATAAATCCAATTTATTCCTAAATTATGACATATTAATTTCAACTAATAACTTCTTAGGTTCATCCTACATCACATTTGGTTTAACATAGATTGTGTTAAGTTCTATACTCTAGTTCTTTATAACCTAATCCCAAAAATAATTAAATCAGCCTTTCTTAAACAAATATATAAAAAAACAACACAAACTCATAATAAATAATTTTAAATGAATATTCATTTAATATAAAAATACATATCACCCCATAACCTATAGGTTTAGTGTCTCTAGAGACTATAAACATGAAAATAATATTTTAAAATGTTAAGAATGTTTCTCCATAATCACACTACACCATACTCCCTTTAAAGAAGTTAAATTGTTTATAATATTATTCATGACATAGATTATGAAATCTTATGAAATGGGTGATCTCAAATGCCTAATAAGGTGTAAACATAAGAGATATCAATTGAATATCATAAGTAAGAAAAATATAAACATGTGGGTATGGTAACATAATCAAGGTGCACAAATATAGTTTTATGAAATCGGTCCCAAAAAACATAAAACAGAAAACATGATTTATGAAATATTTATTTTTGTAAAAAATATGAAATGGGTAATATGGGTGAGGAAATATGAGTCTATAATCTTGAGAACATAACATATGTGTCTTGTGTCACATAAAAAGGGGGAATATACATAAGAATTGAAAACATAAAATTATTTGAGGTTAAATACCAAGGAATTTTTATCATAATATACTAGGTTAACAATCATCTATAAAATAGTAGATATAGGCTGACCATCTAATTCCCTTAAACTTTTCGACATGGGTTAACCAATTTCTCACTATGACCTTTTGGAGTTGGGATAACCACATGTGTTCTACATCATTTTAGACTTGGAATAAACACCTGTTTCTTTACATAACATAATAATATATAAATCATTAACCAATTTATTAAATTCACATATCTATCTATATTATCTATCAACTAATGATGAACTATACATATTTTTTCCAAATAAACATGAAAGCATTTGTAACCCTACCAAAGCTTAATTAGACCATGGGAAATAAATAGGTTTCATAAATATTTAAACTAAAATGATCATAGGTAATCCAAATAAATAATATAGATTGTATCATTAAAGAATATCTCCAACAAATCACATGAATTTGTATATGTTCATGACCTAGTAAAAAAACACACAATGAAAACATCAGAAAATTTATTTGAAAATAGAAGAAATTGCATTTAAGTTTTTATTCACTTTTATTGAAAAGGAAATATTTATAAAAATGAAAATAAAAATTGATTTGGAAAAAATGAAAATAGGTAATGAAATATTTTTAAATAATATGGAATAAGGATGCATAAATATTCATTTATTTAGAAATATTTTACAAAAAAGATTACATTCATGATTTTTAAATCATATCCCTAGAAAATGACCTATGTTAAAAACTGAAAAAAAGATATTCCTTTACCTCTTTGAAATTAAATTTAAAATAAATCATTGACCTATATTTAAAAAAATTTATAAAAAAATAAAGAGTTATAACATGGAGTATATCATCCCCAATCGAAACGAAGAGATAAATTTGGATCCACTAACATGCATTTGTGTGGTGGATTTGTCAACCAATGGAAGGTGAAGTTGTTAGAAATCATTTAAAACCCATAACTAACCAATGTAAGAGAAATTAGATGGATTTTTATTGAGATATAACTTATAATTTACCCAAATTAATTTTAATATTTAAAAAATCTTGAATGAATGTGTGATTGGAATGAAACACTTATGTCTTTGGTATATTTTGAATGAAAATCCATTAAAAGATATAAACTAATAATGATTTTAAAATAAATTTAATTTAATTATATATATGAAAAAATACATCAATTGGAATCATATACTCCACATAAAATAAAACATGTTTTGAATATAAAGCGTATAAATTTAGAGCTAAATTGAGAGGAGAAAAACCATTACTTCTGTCTTCTTCTTTGTTAGATACTATTTTACTCCAATTAAATATAAATATTTGTTTATTAATCATATATATATAGACCATATTTTTTATTTTTCTTGATACTATTAAATAATATTTTTTATTAACAACTTATTAACCATTCTTTTTTAATATTAATATTTAGGTGTGAATTGTGTTGTTTGTTATGTGCTAGCTTTAGTATCGTGGTTCCAGTCTTTTATCCTTGATAATGATTTCATAAAATAAAAAATGTTCATGAGCAAATTTCATGTTTTTATGATATAATTATAGAGTCACATGTCCATTTCATGGAACTTACAGTGACAGTTTTCATGAATTGACGAAAAATTTTCTTTTGAGAGATTATTGAAATAGGAAAAAAATCGAATTTAATGTTGAATATATAATATAATATTAAAACTACTTAATTATTAAATCATTTAAAATTAATAATTATTAAATCATATTACCATTATTTAATATTTATTATTCATTCATTATGTAAACTATATAACCTCATTTATATAGGTGGTAAGACCAACATAAATATTAACACAATATAATGGATTATTAAGTACTATAATATTATTAAAGAGTAATAGTATCACATTTTTAGAATATTTATTGTTTTAAAAAATTATATTAAAGTGTTAAATTTTATTTATGAATAATTTGATAAATTTGTTAAATAAATTTTTTTTTGAGGAGTGGATACCAATTGCATTGAAGACTTGGATCTTCTCTTAGAGAGCCACTTGAAAATAAAGGATTTGGGATATTTTTCTTATGACCAATGGTTCCAAAATATAGTATAAGACTATTCGAGAGATAATTTGGGAATGATTAAATGATTAAAAATAATTATTAGTGTGGTTGAGGTGGGTATATAAGGGGTTCTTTTATAGATGATCTTTAGTGGCATTTTCACAAATTCCTATTCCATAATGAATAGGGATAGTAATTTTTCCTAAAAAGCAGTCCAAAAGTGAAGAAAATTTAATATATGTTATTATATGGAATATAATATTTTCAAAAAAAACATTTTTATATAACATTTAAATTAGTTTACTTCATTTTACATTAAATAAACCCATTTACTTCGTATTTTGTTATAGTGGTAACTCAATTTTTAACTCAGAAACTTATTATTATAAATAAAAATAAAATTGAACATTTTTAAATAAGTTACAAATTATGATTCATAATGTGAAATGTAATTTTTTATATTCCATTTATAAAAGTTACAAATAATATTTTTAATATGTGAAATGTATAAAACATATAAATTATTTTTCAAAAATTATGTTTTAAGAACAAAAATAGATTTATTAATATTACCTACCAAATAATAATCATCAGATGAATTGTAAAATGTTTTAATATATATATATATAAACTGATTGATCTAATTCCCCAATAGTGAACAATTTCATTTATTAATACCAAATTAACTAAAATAAATAACCGTAATTCATTAAAAAAATTAACCATTTAATGTAAATTTAATCACATCTTATTATTTATCTATTGAACATTAAATTTTATCAATACATACATATTATAATATTTGATTGAATTTTATAAACACATAAAATCATTATTTAAAAATTATTATGAATAAGAAAACATATTTTTATAGTTATTCATTTTAATTATTTATTTTATTTTTATTTACTACTAGTTGTATTCCTATGTTAATTTTATTAATGATTTTTCATATTATATTCTAATTATTTAACAATTGTTATAATTTTAATTAATAAAATATACCATAATTTTATTATTTCATAGTTTCATGTATTTCATGATGTTGAAAAAATAGTAATTATTTATAGGTAAATACATACAAAAGTCAATAGGCATTCCTGATCCCATTCTCAGAAACTAAGACAAGTGCATATTATTGAGTTAGGATTTGTCACACATCCCATATGGGGAAGGTAATTCAGTATAAATAGTCAGAGTAATCTTGAAACCCATCCTTTCATGAATATTGGAAGATGAATACAATTAAAGGGTGTACTCATTAATCTATATGATGATTTCATCTCAATATTAAAATACACTATAAATTCTCTCTAATATGATCTTGAATCTTATAATAACAAATTTAATAAAGACATTGGAAAATGAATGTTTGAGTACAATACCATTATAAAACAATCATTAATTGAGAATTTATCAAATTTTATATTAATTCAAATTATAGGGTAATACATTAAGGAGTAATGTTTAATTCATTTACACAAAATCTTTAACAGATATAATAAATCTGGATTTCTAAGAAGGAAATCATGAAAAACACACAACATTCATATAATAATGAAATATTGAGAAAATGATACACCTTTCAATTAAATTTAAATAATACCATCCTTGTATGTATTTTATAAAACTAATTTTTACCTCAAAAACATTAATATGTTTTAATTCACTATTGTATTTATCATTATCAACTATACTCTTTAATATTATGAGAGAAATAAGGGGTTTAACTATTTAAATTAATTACACAAGAGACCTTTAAGGACTATAAGACTATAATATTCTACCACAACAATTTATTCAACCAAGTTAGCATGAAATAAAAAAATGGATACATCATTGCTAATATATGATAAGGAATATACATAGAAAACTCATTGAATTACCTTAGTTTTTTTATGAATAACTCTCTCTAATGTATCCAAAATATTCATCAATAATTAAAATATATTAAGATATTATTGAGGTAATTTCCATCAAGAATAATAAAAATAAATATATCATAAAGATACCACATACATATCTCTCTAAAGATGATCACCGATGAAAAATCAAAAACAACCTTGACCAAGGTTGAGGATGGATTCACTTATAGAATATAATAAGAGAGGAAGAGAAACTATGTGTTTTATAACCTACTAGAATGTAGATAAATTCTTTAGATAAGGCTTTTTAGGCGATAAATTTTTAGTTGAAAATATAATTCTACACCCAATATTTCAAAACAATACAAAGATATATCAGTTAATATATTTAAAATTGTGAAATAACATTATCCGACGTAGGTATTTCATTAACATTCAACTTATCCATCTGTTGGAGGTATTTCTCCACCCTATGGGAGATTGGGTTGAAGATTTGAACATGGGTATCAGGGAAACATTTATTCATTGTAATATTATACAAATGTATTTCTCTATCATTTTTAGCATAGGGTTTCTAGAATTTTTTATATCATAAAGAAATCATCTATTGATGACAGAAAATAGAATTCTATTTTTAGAGGTGATATTCTAGTACTCTCTAATTTCTGATGTTCATTTTTATATTATTTTCATTAATTCTATTATTGATATGAAATTTTCATCTCTACATCAACATGATGTGGATGTATAATCTATATTTGAAATTATGGAATGCTCTGGGTGGTGTTGTACACTCCCATATTATGTGGTCAAAGGAACCACATTATTAGCATTCTGTATGGATCTTTGTTTATGGAAAATGATTTTTTGATCCCACTTTCAGATTCTGATTCTCATTCCCAACGAAGAAATATGTATATGTCTTTCACTTTATCCCGGCATTTTAGATTCCACCATTTCTAGGAGGGATCACCATACATTCTCCTCCCATTGATTCTGAGATGTCTCGCCCATCCATCATTTCTCTGTTCACCATATTTGTGTAATAATTAATACAAACCATTGTAATCTTCAATCAAATTTCTTGTCTTAGACTTGTTTCAATGATGTGTGCCTTTAGAGACGTACTCACAAAAATATATGGTGAATATCATACTAAAGTCATGAATGTAGCTTCATAATCTATGAAAGAGAGATTCCCCTTTTTTAGGATAATGAAAGTGGTCATCCTATGGATCTTGAACATGTTAGGATATAATTGATTATTAAATAACTCCAAAAAATATATTACCATGTAAGGCCTTGGTCCACTTTAGCATCTAAAAGTAGTTCCCACCACGGGTGTGCAGGATCCCCAAACATATACATCACCAGCTTGACCTATATCTCCACGGGTGTGTTGATCGTTGCAATGATATGATTCATCTTACTAAGCCACACCTCTGCCTTCATGGGATTAGAATCACTAGGGAATATGGTTGAATTCTGCATCATGAGCGAGATGGAATAGTCCACATGCCTTGGATCATCCCTCGAGTTCCTCATGTCCAGAACATGAAATGCCTGGATGATGCCCTGAACTAGCTTTTAGGTCAAATGTGGCTCAGGTGAATGTAACAGCCCGAGATTTTATGAAAAATATTCTTTTTATTTCACTAATGTCTTGTATTGTACGCTACACCAAAAGGAGCTTGCACAACACGCATCTTTGACTTGCCTTGCATACACGCAATCGCGACCTTCCTCGATAGCGTGTGTAGTACGCAATAACGAGTTTCACTAAACAACGATATGCTATTAAAATATTATTAAAACTAGCCGTTATGAATAGTAATAACCACTTTTTAAAATTCTGTAAATCTTATTTTTCAAAATGAACTTCATTCTTGGATTCGGAGTATCGAATTTAGCCTAAGGTGAAATTTTGGTACTTTTCGAATAACTTTCATATTTTGATGAATAGTGAAAAATTACTAAATTATAATTAAAAACAACTTTTTTAATCGAAATTATTAATAGTGATAAATTATTAATTTGAGTGGTTTTAAAGTATATTTAGAATATATTTTTACAAATTAATACAATGTTGGTCATTGGTTGTAATTTCACATTTAAACCAGACATAATCAAGTGTCAATCTTTTGATATATATTGTTTCCTAAAAACAAGTTATTTATTTTAACAGCGGGATTTAATTATAAAATTAATTAATGCAACTTCTATGTTATGAATTTGGTAAAATAGATTTCATTTTTGAATTCGGAATATGAAATATAGCTTAGGATGAAATTTTGGCATTGTTCTGAAAAACATCAATTTTTGATGAATAGTGAAACTACTAAGTGGTAGTTAAAAAAAACTGAATTTTTCATAAAACTTAATTTTGCCGCTTCTGTGAATGGAATTTCGAAAATCCGAGAGACACGGTTAATATCAAGGACTAAAATGTGGTTCAATGAGATGAAAATAATTTTTTGGTGAATAGTAACTTTTTACTTTTTTTACCGCGGTTAATAGTAAATAGGGTAACTAAGGGTAAATATGATATTACTATTACCCTAACACATGTCCTAATTCTATTGGACAAGTGTAATTCGACCAAAAACAAACTTAGGAATAAAATATGACCATTTAGGCCCACTTGGATTAGATTAGGACATTTATTATTAATTTATTTAAAGAAAGGTTAAAATAGTTAAAATCAAAGTTTAATAAGTAAATCATTTTTAATATGGGGTTATACATAAGATAAATTCGATTTTAAATATTCATTAGAAAGCTAAAAAGATTTCCTACATGATGGTATTTTATTTGTAATTTTTAGACATCAAATAATTTAATTAATTTATGACACAAAGATGATGCAGTAATTATCTTATTTATGAAATATTGACATAATTGATGTTATAAACACCAAAATAAATGTAATTTGAGAATTTTTATGAATTCCACTAATTTTATAGGTTACTATGATATATTAATGTTTATTTAATAAACTTGGTTCGAACATTTAATTCTGTTATGACTTTCACAAAAATCATATATCAAATAGTGTCAAAATTGACACAAAATAGTTTTTAAATCAAATATTATATTATTAATTGTTATTTTATTCCTAAAAATCTAAGGTTCGGCCAAATGACTTAGATAAGGATATATATATTAATAATAAACAATTTGGGGTTCGTTTGGCATGTTATAGTAAGTGTATTAACCATATAGTGAAAGAAAACAAAAAGACACGGTAAAAGTTAAATTATTTAACTTAGAGTTAAATCTAATTGATAAGGTTTAAAATAAGTTCCAAACATGTCTAAATTTGATTGGTTGATGATATTACAACCCTATATCATCTAAGCTTCGAATATGAGTCATTTTTGGTGGTTTTTAAGTGGGGTTAGATTTATTATAAATTAATATTTTTAAGAATTCCTAAGGTGCCCCTCTCCTCCCCTATAAAAGGACACCTCCTCCCCCTCCTCCTCACACCAATTTGAGCTCTCATGCTCGGCCAACCCCTGCCATTTTCTCCTCTACACTTCCCTAGAATAATCCTAGAGGTCCTGGTCTTCTCCAAAGACCAATCTTAGTTCCTTAAGTGGAGGATTCAAAGAAGCGTTCCAAAGAAGAGGTAATATCCATTACCCATCTTTTCAATTTCTTTCTTCTTCAACTTCTTCTTCTTTAGTTGTTTCATGATAAAGTAATAACATCAGTATTACTTACATACTGATATGTTATTATAAATATGAAACAACCCTAATTCACCTTCTATCCATCCTACGGAAAAAGGAAATCACCGCGCGTGCGTACGTACGGAATACCGTCTCCACGCCGTGGTGTAATCTATTTTCCGCCACCACCTTAATAGGATGGGTATAAAGGTGTAATGAGTAACTATATATGATTATTATAAAGTTATATTGATACTGAAATAGTATACATACACTTAAACACAATTCCACGACCATGGGAACGATATCATCGCTCGTGCGTACGTACGGACTACCGTCTCCACGACGCGATGAGATTCATTTTCAATGATTAACCATTAATGAATGATTATAAAGTATATATAATAAGTTCTAATGAAATATATTACATAATAATGATACTGGAATTATGTATATTTATATGTATGTCATCTACTTAATTCTATTCAATTCAATAAGGAAACGAAAACAGCGTTCATGCGTACGTACGGACTACCGTCTCCATGAACGGTGTATTTCATTCCATTAACAATATATTATATATATATGTATATTCTGAATATATATTATGTATAAATCATGTTTTACATTCTGTATATAAGTAATCATGATCCAAGTAATCATATTAATAATTACAAGTTAAAAACACGAACGACAAATAAGACGATTTTACCCAAAATGCTACTTTAACATGAATTTACAAAAGACCGGGTAATATAAAGCCATAAGAGAACCATATATGATATCATAACAATGAATATGATTCTGTAATAAGTCAATAACATTATGTAAATCATTATACAGGAGGTTCGGACACGTACAAAGCAAGTCGGACCTAAGGTAAGGGAAATATCACAATCTCATTTTTATCCGAGATTGTTTATTCGTAAGTATTTACTGGGGTGTATTTTATCATCCACATCCATGTTCCCTCAATATGTAATATTGTTTCCATCCACTTGAAATAGTTTAAATCCAATTTTACCCTTAGGTGATTTTTTAGTAAAGAATATGAAAGGAATCTTTTGTCGTTTTTCCGTACGAGGTACTTTTTGACTTTTCCGAC
The DNA here is from genome assembly GCA_963277665.1 of Viscum album. Lineage (NCBI taxonomy): Eukaryota > Viridiplantae > Streptophyta > Magnoliopsida > Santalales > Viscaceae > Viscum > Viscum album. The sequence goes on along the minus strand of OY728126.1, from coordinate 1,805,970,490 downwards.
AAAAGTACGAAGAATGTTTTTTTTAACTTATACGGCATGAATGGATTTTTAAAACATTACTTCAAAGAAGCTTCCTTTACAAGTTTTCAAGTTTATTTTTAATCAACTTCTTTTATTTTAAAGTTGTATGACATGTTATGAAAGGAAAAATGTTTTTGAAGAAGAAAGGATATTTTCCTCAATAATTCAATTCAAGTGTTTTATCAAAATTATTTTCCATCTAAGATAATAAAGGGTTCTGTTTCTATCCATATTTTTACATTGGTTTGACTATGTTGTGATGGAATTATGTTTATGAATTCCTTTATCATATATGAATTGATTTATGATGTCATGATGTTTCAAGAATCCCATTTTTGTTACATGTGTTATGCGATGATGCATGTTTTATGATTATGTGGCACACATAAGAAAGGATTCATTATAAGATGGGTGGGACCTATATCTCCCTCCAATGCATTGGGTAATGATTTTATATCTCATGAGATAGACATGGCTGGAACGGAAGGTTATTTCGGTTCAGTGATACAGGACTGAAACGAGGAGTGAACTCGGTTCAGAAAGGGACTTTGTCCACTAAGATAGTCTTGGCAATGAGTCATGACTAACAAGAAATGATTTTCCATGATTATGTGTGCATGCCACAAAGTTTCAAGTTTTATGTTATGATTATGGGGATCTCATTTTCACTTCTATGATTTATCCCATGTTATGATATTATGAGCTCTTTTGCAGGTTAAGATTTCCAAAAAAAGCTATGTTCTTTTGTATATGATGTGATTGATATTTCTTTTGTTTACCCTTACTGAGCATTTGAGCTCACCCTTTTATGTTTTCTTTTCCCCAGGATATAAAGAAAGGTTTATAGGTAAAAAAAAAGGGAAGATCTTTATGGGAGATATTGAAGATCTTTCACCACGATTAGAAGATTACGTTCCGAGTTTCCAAAGACACTAAACTATTACGATCCTTGTGTGTGTGTTTTTGTTATGTAATAAGTATTCCGCAAAAGTAATGTAATGTCCATGTACGTCAAGCTTCGGGTCTCTACAGTGAAACCACTTTTTCTACTACTTTTTCCAGTTGGTTTCTATAATGCCTACCGGGTGAAATTTTATAAACAAACAACAATCTTTATAAGTATCACTCTCTAGAAACTGTTTTCTTAGTATTTAAAATTCTATCAAATCAAATATAATGATTTTTTTTCGAAAACAACATTTTTCATGTCTAACCATTTCTTTTTTTAAAAATTCAATAATTATTTTGAAAATCAAACAATTTTCTAAATTCAATCACCATATCCTTTTTCAAAATCTTTTCTTTTTTAAAACAGTTTCATACTCATTCAAAAAATCAACACTTTTACACACATAAATCATTCCTCTAAATAATATAGAAAGTACTAGTAGGATTTAATTCCTCTAATTCATTTTATGCTTATCACATTGGCTAAACCCATGAAAATTCTTTTTAAAAATCCTAGAAGTGTCTCCAAACACTTATCAACCCATCTCCTAGGTAACATGAAGTTCATAATAAAAGTGTTAGCTACATCCTTTTATGCTATACATTTCAAGTTAAGAAAATCCTAATCTTTTATGAGATTCCAAATCAAGTAATAGACAAGAAGTAATTTGATCTTCTAGACCAAGAAAACTATGAACTACATTTTAGAAAAGGACTGAGTAAGCTGATACCATTTGTAATGACCAGTTAATTATCATTTGATTTAGAGTACAACAAGTCATTACATGGACTTAAGAGACAACCCCAAGATACAAAAGGCTGGAAATAAACACCAATGGATTTTAAATACATGTTGGGTACGATTTAACCTTTAAAAAATAAACCACTAACCAAACAAACAATAACAATATATCTCACTATATGATTCATAAAAAAACACGATAACTCAGCTACATTAGTCATATCAAGCCATTTTCAAAGTATGAAAAAACAAAATAACAAACAAGAATCTATATAAAAGGTGGATAAAAAACTAAATACTCAAACAAGGCCATAAGACTCCATGATCCCCAATCTCTATGCTCCAATATCACAAAAAATCCCTTGTATCACAAAGTGGTGCTAAAAACACATGACACATTACCTTTTCCCCTATCATGGAGGATAGCATCTGTATATGCCCTGAAGTTCCCAGGTAGGGGTGAGTATAAAACTCATTAGGTTATCCCCAATGACTTCCCTACTCATTATAATTGGAGACAAGTGTTATAAAATTTTATATAAAATAATTTTTATAAAACAATTTCTCAAAATGATTTATAACTAAATATAAAAAAGTTTCCAAAACCATTTGAAACCAAAAGAATACAAGTGAAATTGTAACCAATTTTCCAGAAAGTTATTTTCCTGAAAAAATAACTAAAAAAGGAATTAAAAACATTTTTCAATGTTCCTTTTAGCATACCAAATCCATTCCACACATCCACACAATCAACCATGTGTTCTACGTTATGACAGTTCCATACTCATCGACAGTTTCTCATTGATCTACCAAGTCCCCACACATAAATTATATAATATGTGTCATTAAACCTTTGGCACTGATCATAAGGTCATATTTCAACAAATACCTATATATGCATCTTGAATAAACACACCACATATACCCAACGATAATGCCAAAGTAACCATTTCAATAGAATAACATTTTTATTGAAAATTGTTGTCATTAAAACCATTACAATGAAAAATCATTTCAATATAATGTATATTTATTGAAACCCAATAACTAATAAAAAAATGTATAATATCTATACAATACGTCATTTAATATCACCATTTTAAATTCATGAATCTAAAACAATTTTCACAACAATTTATCCCGATTTCACAAATCTACCAAAAGTGATAAATCATCACTAAGGAGATTTATTCCACATATAAAACCAATATTTTATAATAAATATTATCCAAGTTACTCAATTTGAAACTAATAAAATATATTCTTCAAAGAGGAGATGAGTGTGAATTTACTTACCTCAATAGTTTTGAAAAAATATGACAACGGATGAAGAATAGTCAAGAAACCCAGGTAGATTCTTCAAAGAACTACATTAGATACCTTATCATAGAAAGATCAAGAAAAAATAAAAAATTATTTGGAAAAATAACTCATAGATCTACCCATTACAGGTTTATATCTGAGAATCCATGAAGAGAAGAAATGTATATATAAGTAGATCTAAGAAAATAATGAAGAACAGTGAAGAACGATCACATACCTCATGAATTCGGCTTCGAATCACAAAGGGAAACCATATAATTGACCCAAAAACAGATTGGTATAGGTTCTCCTATCTTTAATAAAGATAAATCCCAATTTAGGTATGTTAAGGAGAAAAAATGATCAGTTTAGTGGAAAAATGTGTCAGATCAACTTTTTAGGATCTCTCTTCAACCATGTGCACGATTAGTTCATACGGTTAGAAAAATCATGTGCTAATTGTGCATTACCTGCTGTCTAGATAGACCATCACATAGCCTCCTCTCACTTTCTCTTTAACCATGTGAAGTCTATGTTGAATCTCTTTTCCTTAGTCCTTCTATTATACATAGTTTCTTATATGATTTTCACACAGTTTTGATAAACAGTGCACAACCCATGTTCCTCTCCTTTAGCCCCCAAAACATATTTAAAGATCACAAAACTCTCCCAAATTTCCCCCTTATAATTTATATCCATAAAAAAACATTGAAAGGGTTATGTACATGAATCTGAAGGTACCGAACTGGGGGTTGTTCTAAAAATACATCCTCAATTATAATACCATTTAAGAATGAAATATTTACCTTCATTTTATAAAGATTTAAATCTAGATGTTCTTCATGGGGAAAAAAATATTCTTATGGACACATGTCTGGATAAAGGTGACAATGTTTCTTCATAGACTATACCTTCCTCTTGTATATAACCTTTTTCAAATGATCTAGATTTATTATTGCCTATAGTGCCTGACTCATCAAACTTTCCCCAAAAGACCCATTTACTTCCAATAGTTAAGAATTCCTTGGTATGTGTACAAGTTACCACACATTATTTATTTAAAATAAATTCAATTATTCTTGCATACCTATCTCTTATAATTAATCATTAATTACTTCATTGATGTTCTTTGGTTCCATCTGAGATAAAAAGGCTTGATGATCAACTTGATTTACAAAACAAATACTCTAGTTTGTTTAAATTTTTCATGGCCTCATACAATAATATCTATAGTGTGTTAATTAAGAGTTATAAAATCTCTATAGATAGTTGGATTGGTCACTTATAGTTTTATAGGCTCATGTTATGGATGTTCTATAAATAGATCTAAACAAGAAAATATTTTCTGGCTATTTGATAGCATAATATAATTGTTATAATTTTGGTTAAAAGTTTTCTAATCATCCTCAAGGTTTTCTTGGAAATTCATAGGGTCATGTGGATAAATCTCATTAAGTTTTACATGAACGGATTATTTTAAAAAAAATTCTTTTTATTGAATACACTATAGGCTTCTTTAGAGATCAAATAACCAAGGGAAATTCCTTAATCACATTTAGAGGAATGTTTTTCCAAAATAAACTTAGTGTTAATAATTAATACTTTCCAACCTAGAACATTAATGTAATTAACCATTGGTTTTATATTATTTTATATTTCATAATATGTCTTCTTATGGAATGGTCTGATTATTAATCTATTTATGATGAAGTTGGCTATATTGATAGCTTCACCCCAAAAATAGATAGGTAAGTCATACACATTAAAAATTTATGGGCTATCTATTGTAAGGTTATATTTCATATTTAAACAAATATACTCATATAGGGTTTCATAGGAGAATATATTTTTTGATTGTGTCCATGCTTTGAGAAAAAATATTCCAAATCATTTTTTTCAAATTCATGACCATGGGAAATCCTTATGGTCTTAATTCTTCATCCACATAAATTTTCTATAGATTTTTCATACTGGAAAAAATAAAAGCAAGAATCACTTGTGTGAGCTATAAAATATAACCATGTATACCTAGAGATATAATATACAAGAACATAAACTAAGTGATTCTTTTTAATAATATAAACACTAGAATGTCCGTAGAAAATCCTTGTGAACCAACATGAGAGGTTCAGAGGTTGTAAATTATTTTTATAATTTGAGAGAATCATTGTGTTTTTTCTTGTTTGGATAGGGGTTATATACTTTATCAGTTGAGAAATAATTCATAGGTAGATCCCTAAATAACCTTTTCAAACTTCTCTTTCTAAGGTAGTGAATGTTGAAATTTTGTAGTCTCATAGGTTAAATCCATGATTATTTGTGAAAGGCAACAAAACATTAAAATATTTGAGAAATTAAATAATTTAAATCATTATCATAAACATTATCATTTCTCACATCAGTAAAAATTAAAATATTTTTGGAATGAAAAACAATACAATCATCATTCACAAACTTAAGATAAAAACCATCATCACATATCTAATAAAATAATAAGCAGGTTAAAATTTAAACAATTAAAAAATAATACATTATAAATTAAAACTATTTTTTTTACCAATTTTTCATAGCCTGATAATTTTTCCTTTTTCATTTTTACCAAAGGTTACATGACCACAATAAATTTTTATGAGGCTATTGAAGCATGAATAATCTCTTATCATATGCTTTGTATAGCCATAGCCCATTTAAAATAGGATTATACATATTGTCTTCCAATATATTTCATGAAAATCAAAATTTATACTAGAAATGACTTTGGTACCAAAATATATTTGGGCCTAAAAATTTTATTAATAAAATATTTAGGATCCCACATTTTTCAAATGGGTTTTCTATAAATAAATAGAAGAATTTTATAAATTATGAATTTATTATGTCCTTTAGACAAATGATTCTTAATCAAAATTTCTTGAATGGATTTAGGAATAAATGTTCTTTTTACAATCCTTTCCTATCTAGGTTGATATAAAATTCCTATTATATAATTAGGTTCAACTTGATTTCACAAAAAATTTGTGAGTCCCTCTCTTAAATTTGTAATCTTTTATAGATCATTATTTCTTTTATCATCTGTAAATTTATGTTAACTGTTCTCTTTTTGAATTTGTGCAGTTTTATCTCTTTCAACAGATAGTTTATATTTACTATCATGTAGTCAAATAATGTTGTCATTTTAGAGTTCTATACATATCATTTAATTAATTAAATTTATCCTCAAACATATTTCAATATTAGAACAATTCATCACTAGACATTTCATCAATACTATGTTCATTTTCTGAATTGTTATAATCATGCATAGATGACATAGTTGGTATAATAGGTATAGTAGATATAGTAGGTACCATAGATGTGTTTTTCATGAGGAATATTTTTTATCTATGTTACTTTCCATCATTTTATGAATTTTAATCACTAGAGATATCCTATTAATCACTCCATGTGGCCTTCATGGCTTTTTTATATCTTATTCTTTGTCGTCATATTTTTTTTATACCTCAGATTTGGATTGTCTAATTTTATATGACCATTTATTCTACATTAAGAGCAATCAACATCATTTGACTCATTATCTATATTGAAATATATCTTCCAGATTTTTTTGGAATCATATTTCCATTTATGTTCAGGAATTAGAAAAAATTATTATAAAATTTCATGAATCTTCTAGCTATGTCGGACATCTCCTCATCATTGTCCAGAGATTATTAACTATCACCTAAACTTGTACCTAGAAAATTTTCCTTCTCAATTTATTTAATTTATATATTTATGAATTAATATTGAAGGCTACTAATATTATTTTAGGATCATCATCTTCTTTTTGGATTACTATTTGTTCTTCTTCATACATCATAATCTTATTAATTGAATCTATAACTATCAGCTTTCCAATATCACATTATTTTCTGATGGATTGCCTCTCCATATTTCAGGCTACCATATTAGCAATCTAATAATATGTTTCTTATCAGATTCTAGTTTTCCAAGTGAACTCATTGTGTTGACAAATTTCATTTAACCTGTCGTACATGTCCGAAATAGGTTCATCAAGATTGATTTTAAAATTAGCATATTTAACAGTATAAGTGTTAAGCCTCATTTCATTGAAATTATTTGTTCCCACATGAGAAATATATAAGGTTTCACAAATCTCAAAGGTAGTTTTAAAAGAATAAATTCAATTAAATTCTTCATCACCTAGTACAAAACGAAATAGAGTATTGGATTTTAAATTATTATTGTAAGATAACATTGTTTCGTCATCCCATGTTCTTCTAGGAGTATCTTTATATTCATCTTATATAGTATACCAAATATCAAAACCCATGACTACTATATGAATTATCATTTAAATTTTCCATTAAGAATAGTTGTTTACATTAAATAGAATTTGTTTTTTATTAGAATAACCTTCTTGATGGTTATCCATTTATATAAATTAATTTATAAATAATAGAAAATTACAATCTTAAAAGAAAAACTAAAATAAAAATTGAAAAAAATTTGAAAAAAATTAATACCATAGTAATAAATACATTGATAGCAAATGATTATCAGAGTGAGTAACACAATAGGGGGTGAATTGAGTACCCAATAATAATTTCTTCTTAAAAAGGATTCCTTTGAAATCCCCCAAATGTTTAAATACACTCCAATTTGTCCAAATATTTAGTATGATATAGATCTTAATCATTCTAAATATTTCACAAATATTTATTTGGTATCAGATGAATATATTAAATTATTATTAGATACCTTGAAAGTAGTTTACATGATCAAAATACTATATGAACAGAAATCATGAAGAAATATCAAAGTATATATTTTGTTTGTAGTTAAAACAATTTTCAGTTTAAATGTGGAATGAAAGTAAATACAATTTTAAACACACATCAAATTTTTTGAATAAAATAGTTAAAGTGTCATTTTGAGACTTATTACTCTTCACTTCATGATCACCCATCACCATGAAGTTTATTTATTTAAATAAGTTTATCCACAACCATGAATATGATTTAATACATTTCACAACTTTCTAGGTAACACATGACTTCTTCCACAGTTATATGTGGGAGTAAAAAATTAAACATGCCACATGGACCTCTTCCACTATTATATGTTGGAGAATAAAAGATATATTATATATGAGAAGAAATCACATATCTTTCAGTTCAGTGTAAGAGATAGTGTTAGTGTGATAAAACAGAGTATGCACACATATTTCTCGTGATAAAATTAAAATTAACATAATTGAGAAATAATTGTGTATAGATTTTATAAATTATCGATCTATTTTAGTGTATATCATGAATCTAGATTGATTTTCAATTAATATTGAGTAAGGTTCCCGGGAAATGTTTATAATAATAGAGTGGCACAAACTTGGGTTCAAGACTACAGGAAAGTAGAAGATGTGTTTGAGATTCACCTTTCAATGTCTTATTTACCACTATTAAACATGCAAGATCTTATTGATCATACAATGAAGTTAATCACTCTTCATGGGTATAGGTATCTAAGTTTATATAATCACACATTAATGGGGAATAATATTCCCAATTTTATCAGAAGCACTAGTAGGGAGAATATATGTATCAACTTCTTCCTCATACTACATATTATTCAACTATATTCAATTCTTTATATCAATCATTTTAAATACAACCATTGACCTAGAAAATGTCATCAATTTCAATAAATATAGATATTAGAATTATGTAATTCAAAATGATAATATATAAAAATAGTGAAGGTGTCTCAGATTGTTAGCGACTTAAGGTCTGATAGTGTGTCACTCTAGTGGTGTGTTGCTCTAGCAATGTCTCAAACATAGCCAAATTTACACTATGTTGGTGTTGAGTGATTGACAGTTTTCCCTTATGATGGTAGGTTAGGATGGCGGTAGGTCTGTCTAGTAGTGTCTTAGACAAAGCCAATTTTTCACTCTAGTGGCTTGTCATCTGACGGTGTCTCAGACAAAGAAATATTTGGATCTCAGTAGTGAGTCACTTTCAATGATGTCTCATCCACATTGGTGAATCACTTAAACTAGTGACTAACGGTGACTCATAATTAAAAAAATTCACCTATCTCTGGTTATAATAAACATAGTGAAAACATATAATTCATTAATATTTGTAGAATCATGAATTTGTGATCATTAAAAAGGAGGTAAATAATATATCTCCTCAATTAAACCGTTTTCAAAATTTAAACCATTTTTAAAACATTTAAACAATGTTTTCATAAATAAATTGTATTATATTTTAAATTAATAATTTTTTTCCATTTAAAAAACTATTTTACTAATAATGGACAAATAAATACTAATGGGAAATCATACTATCATAGAATTACAGGAATATCTAATTGGATACAATCTTAATGATGAGGTGACAACTCACTTCAATGTTTATAAAAAACTCATCTTCCCAAAATCTATAGTGAAATTTTGTTCACCATTAAGAGGTCTTATATACCTTTTTTATGCTTTAAATTCCATGTTCCAATAGTCGTACTACCTTCTATCAACCCATGAAATAGACCGATACTATTTCCAACACCAGGATTAAACAGAATTTGCACCGTATCCTATGTCAGCTACTGAACAATAGTGATATGATTTGTCCGAAACGATATTTGAACCAATGAATACTAATACCACTTGTAACATCCCTACCCTAACCCATATTATTGTTATGTGAATGTGGTTTTAGTAGTCCTTATGTGACATTTACAAGACACTAAATGCTATAAATAAATCAAAGATCATCAAGAACTATTGAGGGGATAGTTTCACTTTAAGATAAAACATCATACTATATAAGAAATTACAACAAAACCTCTATATGATGCATGAGTATAGAATACATCTCGACATATAACAAAACAAAAAAGAAAATTACAGTAAATGTGGAAACCAAAAGAACCAATAAAACTCGATTCCACCCTTTTATGGTCAACCCAACATCTCCCTAACTCCTCCAAACTCTTACTTGAAGAGTCATGCCTACAGTGTTGATAAATTTAACTAATTAACTGATATACTATTCCTTTACCTATGTAATGATAGATTAAATCCAAAAAACACACAAAATCTCTCAATGAGGGAATGAGTCTAAACTCAATAGCTTTTCCCCAATGACTTCCCAACTCATGCCATTGTGATTAATCATTTTTTCAAATTTATATAAAATAGATTAATAGAAAAATTAAAATATTTCATATCAAATATATAACCTTATTTCAGTAGAAAATAATAAAAAATTATTTTGAAACATTTCCCCATTCATTTGGTATAACATTAACTACATCTCCACACACACACTACGCATACCCAGCAGGCAGTCCTACACTCATGAGTGGTCTACTTTCTATCAACTTATTCATCATAAGGTGACCAATATTAGGTTCCCCAGTAGAACACACCCCTTCAATAGGGTCACATATAATTCAAATGAACCCATACCATCCATGTCTGCAAAATTCTGAGACAGTCCATTCCACATTAAACCTTTCATTATTTAGACCATTCAAAAAAACCCATGAATCAAAAAAAGATCCATAATTTTAATGACATCATTCAAAATTATCATTCAATTAATTTTCACCCCAATATTAAACATTACAAAATTTCAAAAACCATCACAAAAGGGGTTTCCATAAAGAATAACAGTAGTGTTTCACAATCAATTAAAGTATTACATGTAATGAAACTAATGAATTTATGTTATATGTCATGTAGAGTCAAGAGAGAATCCCCTACCTCAAAAAAGATGGTGAAAATGATGGACGACCTGACAGATCCTCAATATCCGATCAAGATTAATGTTACCTTTACTAGATCCAATAAGATTTCATCATAAAACAATCTATCAAAAATAGATCTATCAATAACAGACTAGATATATTGTTCCTATTGAGAGAGTAAACATGGATCATAGAATAAATGAGAAGAAAATGAACTTACCAAGGAATCACGGCCTCAAACACACTTTAATTCACTGATAAATCACTTATTAAATAAAGGGAATCATGTATCACACCATGGGTGGAAAAAGAATTCGATTTATTATTGGATTAGGGAAAAATTGATCTATAAAGGGGATAATTTGGATTAGATAAATATTTTAATTAGGGACACTAATACCATGCATGGTTAGGATACATGGTTTGTAAATCCATGTTCCTACCATGCAGAAGTACTGTATTAATGAAAAACCGCTTATGGTTAGCTCACATAGTCAGAAAACCCATGAACCAACCATGATCTTCCCCTCTATCCAAACACATATTCTTTCCCCTTGATATCCAAATGGGTTTTCCAAACTATGTGCCAACTATGTATAACTACTATCCATCCTACCATAGGCCACATGGTTTAGGGGATGGGGTGAACGATTTATACTAACTGTGCTCCAACCATTAATCAGTATAAAGTCTCTAAAGCCTACCAAAACCCATCCAAAACACTTAAAAAATTAGCCAATAATTATATATAGTTAAAATACATAAAAAGTGTAAACTATTTCAAAGTAGGGGTTCAATATAAAATTTCCTCAAAATGGATAATCATAGATATTTCCTTTGACACAAGAATTATGGTGAAGATAAATCGAATAACTATTCACGGAAAAGTTAGTATAGTCATATAAGATAAGAACACATTATTTGAAACATTTAATTTCAAACCAACAAATTTAAACCACTATTTCTTTCATATCAAACACTTTAAATATGATAGAAACACATAAAAACACATAGAAACACATTCTTCTATAGTGAAAACCTCTTCCCCAATTTACTTCATTTTCATAGGTTCAAAATTTTATTTCATTGATACCCATGTGATAGGTCTAAATCCATATTATGTCAATAAAATCCATCAACAATAAACATGGGATATTGAATTTTTATCAATGACTCACAATCACAAATACACTCGTATAATCAACTATTCCACTATAAGACTTAAACCAAATGGATAAAACACCCAAACATCACTTTCTACCAATGGTATTGAGTCACACGATTCCATTCCTCGAACATTTAAGCATGTTAGAAATATAAAAAACCCTAGTGAATGAAATTGGAGTCATCTTGTATATACCAACTATGTAGTGACACATGTAAAATTTCATGGATATAATTCATTATCGGGGAAAGTATTAATTGATTAAAAACATCCCTAGTATTCACTAACACATTGAAAGCCCCATAATATTTGGTAGAAATATTGGTCTCTCATCTAAACAAGGACCACCAATCATGAATGAGAATCTTTAGGAACACATGATCTCTAATATCAAACTCTAATGCACTCCTCTTATGGTCATCATATGACTTATTTTGATCTAGTGATTCCTTCATCCATTTTTGAATCACCTAGAGCTTCTATGTATTTCTATGCACCAATTCCAATCCTTGAATAGAAAACCCTCAAACATTGGTTCAATACAATTGAGATATAAAATATCGCCATAAAAAATTGTGATTTAAAACATACCCATTAGGGAGTGATAAATATTATTATAAGAAAGATAAACTAAGGGAATTTAGTCATCCAAAATCCTATAAATCTTGAATTCATGGAAGAAAAATTTTCTAATTATTTTGGATAATATGATCATTCTGACCACTAATCTATAGATGATATACATGGATAAAGCATAGTTGAGTTGAAAAATTATACTAAAGGCTTCTCCACACTAAATTGGTGAAACAAGAATTACGATTTTGGATCACCAGACATGGAATAACATAGAGAATTGTAACATCCTACAAATACTAACAAGCCAATACATATATTGATCTCAACTAATTAATATATATTAGGTGAAATAAAAAACAACTAATGGAAGAGATCCATTAGATATAATTATATAAACCATATAATTGAGGTAAAATAGTTTCTAAATCGATCCAAATATCATTACACATCAACTAAGGGACATTTTATGGATTATTTAACCCATTAGGAAGATGGTGTTCAGTCATAACCTTCTAGAAACTATGAAATCAAGATATAAACAATTAAATTGATATCATTATCCTAGACCACTAAAAATAACTCTATAAGGAAGGATAATTATTATATACACTAACATAATCTATTATTGGAGAGATAAGAAATTGAAAAGGTCCCACATCATGCATCACTAGGGGAACTAGATGACTTCTTGGAAAAAACACCTGATGTCGATCATCCTCAAACAACCCGTAGGGTAATCATTACAAAAAACATGTCCCCTCCCAACATAAAGCTCAAAATATCCCAAATGATAATCCTCCTCCAACTACACTAAGATAAATATTCTCTATTTTGATATATAAAACATACAACATAAATATATTCTATATTAATATGAATTATTACAAGCTAAATCATCACAAGACAAGAATCCCCATAATCATAAACAACATCATTGTATGAATTTTTCTCTACATGTTAGTAATATTGTACCCTTTACATTGTGTGTAGAATACATTTTAGTCAGAATATTATAGGAATTCCATCATATGAAGACCATAAAACACTTACTTATATGATTACATCAACATATATTCAAAGAAAGCACAGCTTCTATAAGCTCATGATCATGGGTAGAATAATTATTTTCATGATCAAAGAATAATATAAACCAATAAGAGATAACCATTATTTATTTCATCAGAATACAACTTAATCTATGACATAATGGAATACATAAAATCAAAAATACTCAAATATTTCCTAAAACATGTCAACCCATAATAAATTCTTGTCCCAACATGTAAACATAGTCATAGGAGTCATATTCTATGAAAATATTTGTGTAAAACTCCTATAATAGCCCATGAGACCATGGGATCTATAATCATCCACAATTTTTGTGGTAGCTTACCTATAAATAAATTAATTAATCATCGATGGATCCATAGATACTCCCCACTAAGACACCACATGTCCCTTGAAATTCATAACTTATGTATAAAACCTAAAATTTTATGGATTCCCATATAGATGATGGTGTCATAGGACCTCAAAAATGGCTCCCATATTCATTATATTCTCTACCACTAATTCAGAATAGACCAAATTTATCTAAATAAACATCAATAAAAAAAATCTAGGAACTTATGAATGATGGAGGTTTTGAGTCTCAAAAGCATCTTCGATGTGTTCGTGACACCAAAAGGAATCACTATAAACTAATATTTCCCATAATTACACATGAAGTTATACTATAGTATATCCTAATCCTTTATCTAAAATTGATAATTTTCTGATTAAAAGATAATATTTATGAACTAGTTATCTCCCTTAATTTGATCGAGTAGATCACTAATTATGTTGATTGGAAGTTTTTTATTTTTCATTTTTTATATTTATACATCCCTATAAAATTTTTAATAGTTTTCACAAGTTATTCATGGTTTATTTTTATTATTTATTCATTATTCGAAGTGTTTTAACATTTTATGTCTATGTTGGATTTTTTATACTTTCAACTTTACAATGTCATTTTATTTTGATTATATCTAGAGATAAAATGCCCAGGAAATTAATGCTATTTTTTATAATATTATATGATAATGATTATTTCTTAAAATTATAGTGATGGATAAATCAATCTCTTGATATTCCCTATTTTGGAATGAATTTAATATAATGCTTATATAATTAAATAGTTTCAAAATTATGTTAGCTTCTGTGTTTTGATAAGATATCATGTTATAGAATTATCGTAAAGTTTAACTTTTATTTTTTTGGAGTATATTAAAATTATTTAAATATAAGTTAAAAATGAATAAAAATGAATAAAAATGAGAATAGGAGGGCTCTATGAAGACCCGCATTGGGCTACAACACCAATAATTTTGTAGAAGACCACCGACCATCCATTAGTGAAAAATGAAGATAAAAAACTACATAAATCCCAAAAAATATACAGTACATGACACTAAGTATATTGTGGTATCAAAACCAAATTTCAGACCTCTATGAAGCCCCCACAACCATTTGGTGGTGGCTACCAACCAGTTAGTGGCATCATGACAGGTGGCCAAATGGTGAAACGAAAATGGTCTAGGATGACATTGATTACCCAATTACTTCTCCATATTGACCAACATAGGGAATCAAGAGGCTATAAATATTCCCAAAAGGAGTCTTGTAAATGTAGTAAGAATACTAATGAGTGATAATCAATTGAAATTAACTATACAATTTTATGAGAGAAATTATTTGTTATTCATTGTTGTAAACCATATATATCTCATTCTTTCCTCTAAATTATTATTATCTCTTATATTAATTATTATGGAAAATTTTGATTTTGTATTAAAAGATTTTTTAAAAAACCATCCTTCTTTTTAATCTTCTATTGGGTGACCACTACCTCTAAAATAAGTGAATCAGGTTTATTTCTAAAATCATCTAAAATAAGTATCACATCATTATATTGGGTTTCATGATACGAAAAATCAAAAAGAAACTATATCCCTTATCACGTGTCTTAGAAACCACAAAACCTAGGGGAATTTTCATTGGTTTTTTTACTATAATTAATTTCAAGAGATTAATCTTAAACCTCTGAAGCTATTGAGGTTAGGACATTAAGGGAATCATCTTGATCTATTCTCGTATACTTTTATTAATTTTTTCATGTTATCATTAATTTCCATTTTGTTATATCTTTTAAATCATATATATTATTATTAATTTTTAATTTCAATTAATCTGTAAATCAAATAATTTCATCTCATTATTTAGTGTTAATTTTAAAAATTAAATTCATATCCCTTAATTTCATATCACTTCATCTAACAATTTCGATCAAAAAACACCATTGTTTACAAAATTATGTTTCAATAATCTTAATCTGTTTTAAGGAACAATATTTTAAATATTAGATGATCTTTAATACTCAGGGTGCATAAGACAGGAACTCGATGGGTTGAGATCAATTATTTGATGGCTCATATTATAGTTATTTAAAAAACATACACATCTAATTTTCTTTGAGTCATTTATTATCATATTTCGAAAATTATTAGGCAAGGCTATAAAAACTCTATTAAATTGGATTAAAGATTGAATATCGATAATATTTACACTATTAAACATGATGAAAAATTCATGAACAATATTTATTGTGATTTAGGTCAGAATGAATATATTCATGTTTCCGTATGAAAAAACTAATCATGAAAGATCAAAATTTAGTGAAGTAAATCATGATGGACACAAAACATTCGATTATACTAGAATTGATATGTGTAATCATGATTAGGAAAGTATTATTATAAATTCTAATGATAAATATATACAATTTTTAATATCCTTAATCAAATTTTTAATGCTAGAAAATCTATTGGAGATGATATTATGACAGAAATTCTTGTTATGAAGATACCTTGGTTTTTTCCATGTTCTTGGTAACCCATGAAACTAATAATTCATGATATAAAGGAAAAAAATAATATTTGAGTCGAATAAATCATTGGGTCTCAAATAAACTAATTTTTTTAGAGACAAAAGACTCGGGTGATCTTGAACATAAAATATAATAACAAAAAGAAATCGTACATGAGAACTATAACAAAATAGCCATTTCAGTGCCATGTTTGTCCAGAAGCAACAGTACCTTCAAGTGAAAACCAATCAATGCAGCACCATGAGTGTCTATGAAATATGCATTGCACCACCTAAGCCAGACATCAATTCATGCCCTTGATCCTAACCCATCATAGCATGACAAATTTTCAAAATGGAGGACCATCCCCATGCATGTGTAGGAGTAGCAATATAGAGACAAAAAAACCCATGTTTTCATACACTAAAGGATCTCCAAGTCTTTGGTACACCTGCAGACCCATCACAGAAGCACAAACAATACAACAGGACTGGTGGAACACATCATAGTAAAACAAACCAGAAAAATAATTCATGAAAGGGACATGTGGCCTCCATCCCTGCCAAAAAAAAACAGTCTACCCAAGTCTAAAAATGGGAGATTTATCGTGATACCTTTTAAGAAAGCTATTATGATCATCAGGTGCCTGATCAAACTAAGAAAAGTCAACTCAATTGATGCCCTGATTTCTCAGACCATCAACAACTGAATTGTCATCCCTGTAAATATTAGTGATGATATGATTGAAGGAGAATGGAGAATCCATGAATTTGCACCAATGATTAGTGACTCACCCAAACAAATGAGAGAGACTCATCCTGATGGTAGAGACTACCAAAGTAAAATCACTCTCAATCCATAAATTATTCTAACCATGATCCTTGGCTTCCCCAAACACAATAATGATTCTATGCATTTCAGCCTCAAGAGAAGAAGCAAGACCATAAGAACTATAGAAACTACCAAGTACATCCCATTTAGGATTACCAAAAACAACACCATATCTAGATGGATCTGGATTACCTCTAGAAACTTCATTAGGATTGACTTTTATCCATACGAGAAATGCCCCCTTACATAATACTTCAATGGTTCCATGTGGAGGTGTAAAGTTTCTTTTTGACACCAATCTAGTTCAAAATAAACAAGTCAGGCACCAAGTTGAAGTAATAACCATTCATTGGAGTTCTTCCCTCACACAACAGCAACAAGAATTGTGGAGATGGAAAAACTAAAGGAAAAAAGAGAATCTATCATGAATAAACTTATTCTGAATAGAACAAATGATACAAATAAGGTCTAGAGCAGCCACCTGAAAGAGATCCAACTATTATGGAGAATGCAGAATTGATTTCCACCATTGGAGAAAATCCCATATAGAATACACACAAGGTAGAGAGATTTCAAAGATATCAAAAAGTAGCCATCAACATGGATGAAGCAGTAATGAAGTAAAGAAACAAATAGTCAATATCTTCCCTATGCTGATGGAAAAGCACACATGAAGAACAAAGAGAGATACAACATTCTTAAAGGAAACAACCTATCAGAATCTTCCTGTGAGCTAGTCTCCAGACCAAAAGAGACCGAGAAGGCCTTATAAAGTTCATGTGAAACTCACTCATCCAATTAAAAAATGTGTTGATGATAAGGATTGTCTGTAAAATTTTTGATAAGATAAAAAACCATTGGCATCAGGTTTCCAGACCCATAAATCTGCTCTGTTAGAAAAACAGTAGTCTTGAACAATATTTAAAATATGATTTCTGAGATTCCCTATACTATCCAGTTGGTCTTTAACTGTGGAATTCACGTCCACATTAAGATCATAACTCGTCCGATCCTCTATAAGAGGACAACCAATCCAGTTGTCCGTCATAAAGTATAAATATGAATTCCTTGGAATAACCCATTAGGAATGAGCATCAATAGAAGAGAAAGTGGATTTAAAAGCATGTTAAATAGATGAATCAATGTGATTAAAAGCAAGATTTCTAAGTCTATCCTTGAATTTATTTTTGAGGAATTCAAGAGTCATAAAATTACTATTGAACAACCTCCAAATAAATTATTCCTACAAGGAATCATTGAACATAGGAAGGTTTTTGATACCAATACCCCCTGCATCACAAGGTTTACATCTATCGTTCCATGAAACAATGGATAATTTCCCCTCTAGAATGTTACCACTCCAAATGAAATTTTTGATAGAAACATTAACGCTCTTGATGAGAGAGGATAGCCACTTATAGACCATGAATGAATAAAAAATCATAGAAATAATCATAGCCTTGACCAAGCAATCACGACAAACCATGAAGAGAGATTTTCCCTTCCATGATGCAATATGACTTTCGATTTTACTAATTATATTAGAAAAATAACATGGTATTTTCCTCCCCCCAAACATTGGGACACCCAAAAATGTAAAGAGAAGTGATCCCTTGTAGATTTCCAATTATAAAACAATTTCCATCTTCCTAGAGGTGGATAAATTCATACGAAAGTAGATGAAAGATTTATTCCAACTGATTTCTTTTCCTAAAACATTTTCATAATATAAAATGGCCTATTTGATATTCTTAATATTTCTTTTATCCCATTGAGTGAAGAGAATGATATCATCGGCATACAAAAAATGAGTAGAAGCGACCAAACCTCTACAAAATATTTGACTTTAGTTTCCCATTTCTAGTCATTATAGAAAGTAATCTACTATAATATTCTTTTGTAATAGAAAAAATGATAGCAGAAAGAGTGACCCCTTTCCTGACCCCTCTAGAACAAGAAAAAAATCCCACAGGAGATCCATAAATATGAACTGAGATGCGAGCTGACTCAAAAATGATTTTGACCCAATTAATGAAAACATCATTAATACCAAATTAATTAAGAACCATAAAATTGAAATTCCAATCTATAATATCAAAAGAATTCCTGACATCAAGTTTGAGCGCAATATTACAACCCCTTGTGGATTTCCTTTGAAAATTTTCACACTCTAAAGATGTAAAGTGGAAATCCTAAATAGACCTCCAATTTATGATGCCAAACCGACTAGGAGATACAATATAACTATAAATAGAAGATAACGTCATGGATAAGATTTTGAAAATAATTTTGAAGATTGTGTTAACCATGGAAATTTTCCTAAAAAGATGAATCTCATTGGAATTTTCCACCTTTGGAAAGAGAGCATGGAACTGAGCATTCATTTCTTGAAGAAGAGAGAAACCTTTTAAAAACATAAAAACCAACCAACAAAGATCTTATTGAATAATATCCCAGTATTTTTGGTAGAAAAAATTGCTAAAACCATCCGGACCCGGAGAGCTATCAAGATTTAGACTAAAGACCACTTCCTTGATTTCAAAGACCATGGGAATATATGTAAGAATTGAATTATCCTCTTGGTTAATGATATTCGGAATAATATGCCCCACATGATCAACATGAGGGACTTGACCATTGAAGATATCCATAAAGTAAGAAACAACTTTCTTATAAAGATCCTTAATATTGTCAAAAACATTATTCACATTTCTGATTAAAGAGAGAGGCCTCGAAACCTTCCTAATTCTCTAAAAGGTGTTAAAAAAATTTCAATTTCTATCACCACAGCTAGGCCAATTTACCTTAAAAAATCTTTATTACAAATCATATTTTAAATTCAACAAATTATTAAACTTGGAAACAAGATGAGCCTCTCCATGGAAATCAAATGAAAAATCATTAGCAGAGTTCTGCTCCTGCATGTGTTGAATAGATTCCTTAAGAGAAAAATTTCAGAGTCAAGAGAATAGAAACGAACATTACTCCATACCTTCAGAGCTATTTTAAAAATTTTGATCTCGATAACACACACCAAGTAATTATCTCTACCATTTCATGATTTATAGCTCTGTTCAATAATATTCCAATATACACGATGATTGACCCACGATTTATTAAATCTAAAAGGCAGTGGGGGATTAGGTTCCTTTCCCACAAGATGAACCAAAATGGGATGATGATCAGAATTAATTCTAGAGAGATTCATATAGGAAATGGATCCCCAACAATCAAGAAAAGTATCAATAACAAAGGCCCTACCAATTCTTCTTACAAAAACCCTATCCAAAACATTCCTGTACGAAGTGTCCTTTGTCCCGACAAGGGTAACTTCAATAAACCCATTATCATCAATGCATGATTTGAAGTATCTTTAAGATATGAAGTTATTCATGGCTCTAATTTTCTCACTAGAGAACATGATGGCATTGAAGTCTATAAGAATGGGCCATGATCCAGAGATTCCATTTTTAAGAGATCCATTGTCCATCCATAAGTTCCTTTGATCCTGATATCGATTATAAGCATAAATATAAGAGACGAAATTCTAAAGACCAAAAAAATTGAAAGAACAAGTGACATATTGTTCACTATTAGTAGGAAGAGAAATATCAGTTAAGGAAGAATGAGCCAGAACCCATAATCTATTAACCTCTGATTGACCACTTTTAAAATCCAAAAGATAAAATCCCATCTTTTCAAAATTTTGAAATAGTAGAAGAAAACACCCTTTTAGGTTTAGACATGGAAATAAGAAGTGGCCTATGTTTTTTAATGAAGAGCCTATGGGACCTCATAGTTTCATGATTTTTCAGTCCTAGGAAATTCATGAACATAAGATTCATTAAATCTAAGACCGGGATGAAGTCCCCATTCTTTGACCACTACATTTTCTGCTTTCCTGATAAACGGGGCATTCCATCCTTTCGCTTAGAACTAGAAAACCCTTATAAGAGATCGTTAAAATCTGAAGTGATTATTTTTCCTTTTCTAATTGGATTCATGGGACCAAAATCATGAATTTCATCAAGACCACTATATGAAGTAGGAGCCCTTGAATTCTGTAAATCAACATCACCCCTGGATGAATCAGGAGCTACGATCTCCACGACTTGTATTTCAATAGAATCAATAGTTTAAAAATGATATTTGATAATTAATTCCTGTATTATAGAAACTATTTTGGGATAATCAAGAACATCAATCGCCACTTCCAGTAATATAGAGCCTGTATCAGATGAATCAGGAGACTTGATTTCAGCAGATTGTACTTCAATAATATCAATAGTTGAAACATGATCCTCAATCATCACATCCTACATTGCAGAAACTGTATTGTATGAAGTAGGACCACCAATACCCACTTCCTGTAATGCAGAGCCCACATTATATGAAACAGAAGCCTCAATTAAGATCTATGGAACAACGGTGAAACACTTGGTTGAATCTATTATGACCTGAGTTAAATCAATGATATGTGAAACTAAAATCAAAACCGAATCTGTAATGATTGGAGTATTGTCAGCTGGGAGATACTGTTTTTTTTCAGTAACGAAACCAGAAGCTCATAAATACAATCCTCTATGTCATATCTAAAAAATTGTTATACAACTCCTTTTTCTAAGTATTCATGACCAATGCGTGTAGGAGAATTAGGTTGATCATGAATCTTACCTTGTTCAACATCTTCTATGATATCTGCCCCGGATCTCCTATTAAGAACTGTTACTTTGGAAGGACCAGGTATATCCTTTGTACGACCCTCCTTTAAACCAAAGTCCTTATTGTTATTTATATATCGGTTACCCTCTTTCAAATCCTTTTCCTTAGGTACCTCATTCACTTTCTTTTGAAGCATATAACAATTAAAAATAGAGTGTCCGAAAAACTTTCAGACATCACAAAAATGGGAACTAGTTCATACTCTACTTTATCATCAATCTTATTACCATTAGGAATAAATGTGATTTTATACTGTCTTTTGATCTCCAAATTTACATCAATAATGATTCTTTCAGAATAACCTAGATCCCCCTCCAATGTTTTCTGATCCATTCTAATAGAACTGCCATTGCATGAGGAAAGGTGATTAATGATCTTAGGATGCCAATAAATCTAATTCAATTATTATAGTTTAATCCAAATCTGAGCATTGGTTTGCATAAACAAGAAGGGATTGAAATTAACATCCCATTCAAATAGTCTAAAAGTTATGGGTTTAAGGTGTAGACTACCAAAGTCTTAAGATCTATTAAAAGCATCCCCTATTAATGGTATTATGTGAAATAATACCCTCCCAATATGAATTAATTTCTAATTACTAAAGTCCCAAAAATGAGAGATCCTACTTTAACTATCAATGTATGTCCAGGGTTTACCCCCCTTAGAATGAATAGTTCGGCCATGAATTGAAAACATACAAATAACAATATGTTGTTTCAATGCTTCGGGATCTGCAACAACATAAAAACCACCAATTTCAAGTCTACTAATATTAGAATATCGATACATACATCTTTTTCTCAGATCAAAGGACCTAGAAAGAGCTTCGACAAAAGAAACCCCCTTCTGTCTCAAAGTAGGTATGTTCGCGAAATATGATGAATCATTACCCATTATTAAGGGTTGACCATTCATGAAAGGAAACTCCCAATCATCATTAAATGAATCCATGATGAGAATCAAGTAAAGATACAAGATAAATTGAGGATGCCATTGTGGATTTGAGAGAGAAGTCCCTCCACTATCTACATCTCCACCCCATGAACACATTTTTTAACATGAATATTTAATAAAAAATAAGCAAATAATGTAAAGGTGAATAACCTTTTTACCTTTACAGAAATCAATGATTACTCTTCTGATTTTGATAATGATATTGAAGTCCTGTAAAAAATGAATAAAATTTTTAGAAATAAAAATATATCCTTACAGCATGATAAAAATTATTATATAAAATAAGATACATATGTTATTTTAACTAGAATTAAAAATAAGAGATATATAAAAAAAGAAAGATCTGGAACAAAAATTAGAGAAAAGAAAATTAAAATGTTTACAAAGCTCTAAAATTATCTACTTTGAGTTTTAGGGACAACTTTATCACCTAAAAAATAATTTTATATAATTTGTATGTTTATTTTAGGAAATATTGAGACATGTGATGATTTTAATTTTATCCACCTATGTTTTTAATAGGGAAAACAATCTTCGATAGTGTTTGTGACACACAATAACAAACACAAAAGAACCATGATTATTTAAATATAATAGTAATAACCAATCCATTAAATTTTTTATTATGAATAATATGAAATAATTTAATAAAAATATATAAATTTACATCCTAATATAATTTTATTTATATACACATAGGAATAAAACCTCATTTTTTTAATAAAATAATTTCTTTTAAAACAGATTTTTATCCTTTTTTTAAAAAATATTATTATTAATTTTTGGGCTTCATAGAAATGTTATTTCTTTAAATTGATATCAATTTTTAATCATCATATCTATATTAACATAGGGATAAATATTTCAGTTTGTTGGAAAATATTTATTTTTCGGTGAATAGTGAGAAATAACAATATTTTCAAAAATAGAAATATCATTTAATAAATTAAAGTTATTTAAAAGTAAATTTCTTCCCTAAATATGATAATTATTGTTTAATTTTATTTTACCCAATTAATTTCAACTGATTATTGTTTAATAATTTTTTATTATATGTTTTTAAGCTTTAAAACAAATTTTTTGAAAACAATTTTAATGTGAATATGATTTCTCCATTTTAAATTATTAAAATAAGGCCACCTGTGGAATTATTTAAATGAAATGCATTTATATATATATATTTAATACATAAATGTGAATTTAAATTCATTTAATTATTATTACTTGTCATAAAGTTAATATAATATCATCTTTTCCTTAAAAAGTGAATTTCTCAGAAATCTTCTTTTGAAACATCTACAATATTAATTTTAAATTATATTATTCCACATAATTGAGTTGAATTTGGAAAAATGGATTCCATATTTTTAATCAGAAATTTATATATTATCTAATAATTCCAACTATATTTTTTACCACAATGATTTGTGAAAATATTAAAAAATATTTATCGGTGTTAAGATAAAAATGGTTTATAGAGGGTTATATTAAAAATATAATTGTATAAAATGTCCAAAAACACATATAATTCTTTTTTGATAATATATTTATACCCCTTACCATAAAATGTTATAAAATGGGATACTTTAGATCTTTTTTCATGTGAATTACATGGGTGTAGATCTTTCTTTTCAAAAATTCCATGTTTGTTCTCATCCCCCAATTATAAAAGGCTACCCACTCTCCTATCCTATTTACAGAAGAAATAACCATTTCTTATAAAAAATAAATACCAAAATAACTTTATTAAAATCATACCCTCTACCTTGAATCATTTATTTCATCATAAATCATTTTTATATAGGCTTATTGGGCGAACCTAAAAATTTTTTTTGAAGAAGAGGTATTGCCCTTAAGTGAGCATTTTAGTTTACTTCTTCCTACACATCCTACAAATATTTTTAAATTATGAGGATATAATAACCACAATATATTAAATATTCTGATATTTTGTGTTTTATGTTAATGACCATAAAAAATTCCCTCCTTCTTGAAATTGAAACAAATTTGTTGATCATGTGTACAATAGACTACCACCTCGCAAACTGATGACTTTTATTTTCTATAAATAATTTTAATGGCGATATATAATGATGATTTTTATTTTTATATAATATATTTTTGATATTATGATAATTATTGAATTATAATATCACATACATCTTTTTTTACTTTATATTATGTAGAGAATACTGTGATGGTGCTCGAGTGAACAATGGGCCACTGCCTCATGACACAATGTGATTGATTTCTCATGTATGATTTATATAGAATGTAATAAGAATTTATTTTATGTTTATATATGATATTAATTACATACTAATAATTATGGAATATAAATATATCTTAAACATTCTTACTACCATCTATTGAATAAATAGTAACGTCGTTCAGGTGTATAGAAGATTATTTCCTCGTGAAGAGATGTGATACATTTTTATTACGACATCACATTGATTGTATTTTGAAGGGTATTAAATGAAATAATATGATATTTTGAATATTATTATAGTCTTGGGAATATAAAAAATCCTACCTTATATCCATCATGATCTTTAGAAATTAGAAATGTTAATCATGAGTATGTACGACCTTCCATATCTATGATTATAATGTAATTCATTTTTGAAACAAATGTTTGACTATTGATTTTAAATGAATATTTTATTTACAAAAATCATATTTATTTCATGATTACCATTATATGTGTGACTAAATTTTTTTCTATTTTATCTTAGTCATCAAACCAATGTGATTTTGGACATATCAGTTGTTTATCATGAAAACATCCAACATGAATGTACCATCCCAATTATTTATAGAATAAATCATTTTCATATATATTAATATTTATGAATAAGATATTATTTTTATGTTAAAGGGATATCGTTTTTGGATAGTATTCTCAACATGAAACATTGTATTTCTTCGAAATCTTATGTTGCACACAACACTATGTTATACCGAAAAATAATAAAATAATAATATTATTGTTTTAAATGGAAGTTAACGCCTAGATATTGTATTAGTGGGAATAAAAATAAATAACTAAAATATTATTACACATGTTTTATAAATGTTTTTACATTTATCCAATAAATTTTAGTGGCTTAAAAAGATAATGAATCAAAATTTAAACATAAAATACTCTAATATTTTAAAAAGGTCGTTTTACCACCTTTTGATGGAGAACCCTTTTTAAATACAATATTGACTCTATTATATGTCATATTTGAAAAAAAAAATTTAAATTGGAATCAGAACATCAAAATTTACTTTGGTTGATATTTTGGTATTTTATGATAAAATTCATATTTTAATGAATAATGAAAAATATTGCATTTTAATTCAAAACTACATTTTCATCTAATTTTTTTGTATTGATAGATTTTCTTTTGAATTTTTTTAAAGCATATTTTGATTATTATTTTTATCATTAAATCCAATTTTTGTCAATGTAGGTAATTTCATATGAAGACTGATATAAACACATGTTAATCTTTTGATGGGTTTTACTGTTAAAAACATGTTTTCTCATTTTGACAACATGAATTAATGTTAAATTAATTATTGAAACATATGTCTTTAAAATTTGGGGAATTTATTCTATATTTAGAATCACAAGGTCCAAAATATGGGAATATTTCCCTTTTATTTTTGGACATGATGAATAGTAACTTTATTAATTTTTTAAATTACCATGGTTAAAGAGTAAATTAGGTAAATAAGGGTTGAAATAATATTATTATATTATAATACTACCCTAAAACATGTAATTATCATATTATATGATATATGGATGACCTATACAACCATTGGAATGGGAATGAATCCTTTTAAACCCACATGGGTGTGATTATTATACTTATATCTTTTAATTTAATGTAAAGAAAAATATGTCATAAAAATTACTATTATTAATAAAATAATTTTAATATGAGTTCATACTAATTATACATTAAAATATAAATATTCATATAAAATATTAAAATATTTCCTACATCATGGTATTTTGTTTTTAATTATTAGATATTAAATAATTAAATTTAATTATAATACAATGTTGATGTAGCGATTTCTTTATTAAAGGAATTAGATAAATGATATAATATATATTAAAATAAATATAATTTCATATAACTTATGTTGTCCATGATTTATATAGGTGAATATGAAATGTTATAAGACCATTAAATTTGTTGTTTCAATGATATCTCTCTATTTGGTTTTTATTTAAATGCATTAAAAATAATTTATTTAAAAATGAAATAATCTATGTTTTATAAAAATAGTAAACTATTAAATTATTTAAATATAATAAAAATATTTTAATAATACAAAGTGAAAATTTTATGTTATAAATATTCCTTAATTTTATAATAATGGAAAATTTATCCTCTGAAAGTAAAATTATTAGCCTCTTAATAATTATAAACTTAATACAACAATTAAAATTAAATGAGATTAATTAAGGGTAAACCCAAAAGATAAGGTTTAAAATAAGTTCAATACTTGTATAAAAAATATTGGATTATAGTATTACGAAATACCCTCATCTTATCATCTGCATATCTCAATTTAGACCTATTTTTATTTAAAATTTTAATTTTAATTATTTTAGTATTTTAATACTTTCCAAAGGTGCCCTTTCCCTCTCCTATAAAAAGGACCCTATATTCATTAATTCTCGAATTCGAAAAACATTGGCCTAAAAAATATCTACCCAAAACTCTACCAAGAATACCTACACTCATAATATAATCCTAACATAGGGTGGAAATCCTTTGAATGAAGCCTTTTGGTATAAACCAAAAGAAGTTACCTGATTATG
Source organism: Viscum album (assembly GCA_963277665.1). Classification (NCBI taxonomy): domain Eukaryota; kingdom Viridiplantae; phylum Streptophyta; class Magnoliopsida; order Santalales; family Viscaceae; genus Viscum; species Viscum album. The sequence goes on along the minus strand of OY728126.1, from coordinate 1,805,942,736 downwards.
AGGTAACACCATCTCTCATGCTTCTTAGATTCATTTCCATTCTCCAATCCCTATAACATTATTATTTTATCATTACATAACAAAAATAGAGTCATCATTATAATATGATTTTTTAAGATAATTTTTTAGTGTACGCTTACATAGACCTCCATTTAATGTGTAACGAACATACTATTTCAGTGTACAATAAACTATCGCCTCATGAAACAATGATTGTTCAATTTTTCCCTATAACCTATCAAGCTGGAAATTATGATGGAAAAATATTTATATATGATATATAATATCTTTATATTTTCATTATGCTTATTTAATTTCTATTTAGATCATACCATTATGCTTTCAATGTTATGTATATATGATAATTTCATTTGAGGAAGTGTGGACTACCGCTGCCTAAAAGCGATATGAAATGTTCCCACTATTCAAGGAACGTATGAAGGATGGTTTTACTAGAAATATGATACATACTTGACATTAATGTAATATATATATTATAATATACATTAATATCATTTAACTACTATTCTTTTAATATGAAAATGAAATTAAAGTAGTGTTCAAGTGTATGTACGACCCATCGTCTCCAAGAACTGTGAATTTAATTACTTATCTCCAAATATGGTGGATATTATAAATACATATATAATAGATATATAAGATATTTAAATCATTAATAATATTATAGAGATGATGGAATTTTCAACAGATTGACAATTTACATCAAAACAAGATCATTTTCGACTCAAGTACCGTATATCAACAAAACGTCTGATATAAATATCAATAATTATGTAATTTTAATAACATGGTAATAAGATATAGAAAAGGAATCATAAAATTTAAATAGTTTCTCATGAAAATATAAATTAACTTGTGTGTATTATTCAAGGACATAGTGATTGTACGTGACATGTTGGTGTCAATATAAGGGATTTCATCTCAATCTCCTTTTGTTGAGGCATATTTGATAATATACACATCCTTCATTTATATAGTCTATAACCAACTATATGAAGATTAATTTCATTCAACAGTTTTCAAAAGGGATTCTATTTATATGAATCTTTTCACTAAATTTAAAAAGGAATATTTTGAACATATGAGGTGACAACAACTTCTCTATCACTACAACAATTATTTGATATTTGGATTCCTATACATGCCGTAATTGTTTTTAAACAAAATGTAAATCCCATATACTCTTTTCATGTATTTTGGTGTTGATTCTGATTTTGATAATTGATTGATTATGTCAATATCTTGAAATGGTCACTTTTTATTGTAATGTTGAAATGTTATTGTTTTGTTATTATTGTTTTATGTGTAATGATTATGTTACGGTAGTTGGAAATTTGATGGGTGGTAACATGATATACTCGAGATGGGGGGTTATGTGATAAACAAAATATTGGTGTTTCTGGGATAAACCAAATGATGTGTGGTTATGTTATAACCTCCGATGAATGGGTTTTAGAAGTCAGACATATGGATATTCCATTATGTGATATATGTGGAAGTCAGTTGTATGGTTATTCCATTTAAGTATGTTTAAGTCCCATGTTACCTTTATATGATATATGTTGCTTTCTATGGGTTTATTGTAACACCAAAAACAATATTATTAACAAAGCAATATTATAGGATCATATATGATATAATATTTATATATGTGGTTCTTTTGTAATTTAATGACAATATTTTAACCATAATAAAAGATGTTAATGTACCCTCGACTATGGAAAAGTATAAGGTAAGGTTTAATTTTACAATCTCTTTATTATCTAAGGTTGTTTATATGTAGGTATTTACTGGGACTTCTTTATCATCCACATCCATGTTTCTTAAAAAAAATTAATTTTTTTAACTATTTCCTATAAAATGAATTTAAGTCATTTATAAAATTGTTTTATTTTTATAAATTGTTTTTAATAGAAATGTTTTCATCATTTTCTAAACAAGGACCTTAATGACCTTTTCGAAAAATTAAGGAAAGAATGTTTTATAACTTATATGGCGGGTGTGGCTATTTTCCACCATTAAAACACCTTCTAAGCTTCCCATACAAGATAATAAAAATATTTTAAAATTAAATATTTTCTTTTATAATTATGAGACTTTTAAATGATATCAAAGTAGAAAGAGATATTTCCCTCAAATAGTTTTTGTATTGATTTTATATGTGTCAAAGACTGTTGTTGTGTTATATGTTTAATTGAAGAATATTTATTATTATAAAATATTCCTTATTGTATTGATAGTTTTATGATATGTTTGACTGTGGATGTGTTATTTTTATGTCATTCACAGTTTATAATTAAAGTATTAACTTCTCTTATGCAAATTTAATATAGATGTTTATATTATGTTTCACCATTTTCATATGAGGAATGCATTGGACATTGTAAGTGACGGTCGGTGCCTGTTATAGACTCTCAATGCTTCTGTAGGCCTAATGAGATAAACTATTGTCTTGGCACAAGGCATTGACAATATTTTAATATATATTCTTGGCACAAGGCCTTGACTAAGTGGTTATGATGGCTAGCACTATGAATTCCATCATTATTAGATTAGTTATTGATATTACATGTGATTATTAGACTTGTAGAATATCCTTATGAATAAGTAAATGGAATTATTTGATTTATGTTTTCCATATTATGTTTATGTTTATGTTTAATAAGATTTTGTTTTATTCTTATACATTTCTTTAAATGTGTATGATTATTTATGATAATTTTCACTATGTTGTTATCCTTACTGGGCTTCTGAGCTCACCCCGTAATAATGTGTTTTTTTCTTATGATGTGAAGAAGTATATTATGACTGATCTATAAGGATACGCTAAGGGATATGAGTGTGTTCAAAGGAGACACAATGTTTCGTTTTTTTTCATTCATAATGTAATGAAAACATTATGTATGTATCTCGTGCTTTCAAGGATAATAAAATGGTCAGTATTTTGGGACATGATCCCTTGTGATCATACCAATTTTTTGTAATAATAAACCAACTCTAGGTAACTGGGTTCAGGGAATTACAGTTGGTATCATAGGAATTTTATTAAAAACATTGGAAACGAGATTTATAAAAACTCTGATTTGAGAACATTACCCTAAGATATAATTTGAGGAATAATATAAAAGAACATCCCAGAATTTCAGTTATGTAGATATTATGTGGGTTTTCCGAGAAATGCTTCCCTATCTTGATACTACAAGTGGACGTGGTTCTAGAATAGATGTTCCAAGGAGTGAAAACTCTGACAATGATTTTTGGGCTTGACCCAAGGTATCATGGTACACGATAACAGACCTTACTATACACATGGTTTGACAATCTTGGGGGGATATTCTTAGGATAAGTAAAATTTTCGTTACAAACCATTATTAATGATTCATAAGTAAATATTTATCCAATGAAAACAATTTTACTATTATTGATTATATATATAAACTTTGCCATTTATATTAAGTATTTTAAAAGTTTGGAATTTTTCATTTTGATTCATAAACTAATCTAGTGTATGGAATTATTTAGAAATAGCACTTAGTGGAAGGAATGGAAACCATATCAATGCACATTATCCATATAGGTATTTTACTCCTATAAAATATAATTACAGTGGATTTGGTGATGCAACTGGTGTTGAACACCTTATAACTATACTGGGACAACAAACTTGGGTTATGAATAATAACCATACCCATACAGAGCACCCTTATCCACTACATGAAGGATCAATGTTAGACTACTTCATGAGGAAAAAACTACCATCATTCAATGGGACTACAAATGAATTGGTATTTGAGCAATGGATATGTTTATTATAGAAAATATTTTATACTTTGGGGAGTATAAAAAAAGGAAAAAGTTATCATGGTAGTTTATCGCCTCTCAGGTGATGCATATCAATGGTGGTAATTAATTAAAAACACAAAAGAGGATGAAGAAGTATCAACTACAGAGTGGAGGGGGTTTAAATATATTGTCATAGAAAAATTACTTCCATGTGAACATCGAACAGATATGGAAAGGCAATTTCTGAGTCAGAGGAAAAAGGAGGATGCGAATGTCGCAAACTATGACGCCAACTTTACAAGGTTAGCAAGTAATCATACAGATTATATATGTATCCCAAGAAGTAATATTGACAAATTCTTTGATGAGTTAAAACCATTTCTCCATCATGAATTTTTCTAAAAAAACATATCATCATACAAATATATAGTCTCACATGCTGTCACAATTGAAAATGAATTATCTAAGCGTTATATATTTAAAGTGAAGCAATAGAAGTTGTGATTTACAAAACACTGTGTAAAATTAAATAAGGGGAATAAGGGAAACGTTGAATCTCTACCCTCAAGTAAATGTGGGAATAAACACCCTAATACTTTCCTAAAGGTAATGGGAGTCTGTTACATGTGTGGAGAAAAATGCCATTAAGCTCATGCTTTCAATAGGAATAAAGATGCTACCAATGTTCAATGATATAATTTTAATGATATGGGACATTATGAAAATTATTTTCCCAAGATTCCAGGAAATTTTCCTAAAAATAGAAAAGGGAGGAATGCCAAGCGTTTACAATCACTAGTACTGAGGTTGAAGTTCTTAATGACATAGTCAAAGATACTTTAATCGTTTCCTTAAAATTATCCAATGCTTTATTTGATTCAGGATCATCGCATTCTTTCATATCCTCCAAGTTTTCCAAGAAAAATAGATATTTCCAATTTTACATATTATAAATTTTTTTGAAAAGGAATATTTCTTTCATTTTGAAAACAATTTCCTTATTGACATTTTTAAAAAATTAAGGAAAGAATGTTTTTTAACTTATATGGAAGGTGTGACTATTTTCCGCAATTATAAGACCTTGGAAGCTTCCCTTACAAGATTATAAGAATAATTTCAAAATAAATGTTTTCTTTTATAATTATATGACTTTTAAATGATTTCAAAGTAGAAAGAGATATTTCTCTCAAATAGTATTTGATTGATTTCATCTGTTTCAAACACCTATTGTTAGATTTTATATTTAAATGAAGATGATTTATTATTATAAAATACTCCTTGTATTATTAATAGTTTTATGATATGTTTGAATTTGGATATTCTATTTTTATGTCATTCACAGTTTATGGTTAAAGTTTTATCAATTTTTTCTAGTTTAATATTAATGTTTATTTTATGTTTCACCCATTTTATATGAGTAATTCATTGGACATAGTAAGTGATGGGTGAGGCCCTCTATATCCCCTTGATTCATCGGTATGTCTCATTAGAAAAACTAGTTTCATGGCCCAAGGCCTTTACAATATTTTTATTTGTAGTATTGGTATAAGGCATTGACTATGTGGGTATGATGTCTGGAATTATTCATTCCAGGATTATGATACTAGCTATTAATATTACATGTTATTATTCAACTAGTAGAATATCCTTGTGAATCAGTAAATGGCAATATTTGATTTATCTTTTCCATATTATATTTATGTTTATGTTTAAAAGGATTTTATTAGTCTTATACATTACCTTAAATGATTATGCTTATTTATAATAGTTCTTGATATATTGTAATCCGTACTGAGAATCTGAGGTCACCCCTTTCTTATGTTTTATTTTTTATAGGATGTGAATAAGTATATTAGGACTAACTGTTGGGGATATGCTAAGGTATATGAGTGTGTTCAAAAGATACACAATAATTCTATATTAATTTAATAATGTATTGTAAAACTTATGTATGTATTAATTACATCAAAGGCTACAAAACTGATTAGTCTTTCAGGACTCGATCCCTTGTGATCTTGAAAATGTTATGCTATAATTCACTGATTGTGGGTAATTGGTGTCAGAGAATTACATTTGGTGTAATATTTTTGTTACAAAAAGTGTAATTAAAAGGCTTATATTCAGTGAGGATTATTTAATAATTAAAAAAGGTGAAAATTATTGCTTTATGATAAAGTATTCTTGGTTTATAAGTTTTCCCACTGATAACTTTTTTCCGTCTTTATGTATCCCTTATTGAAAAATTTATATTTATCCTATGTTTTTAAATTTTTTCATAGTACTTAAATAAGAATAAATTCACGGATGGGATCAAGGAAAATTTATGTTTTTAAAACATGAAAAAATAACAAGTTTGTTTTATAAAAAAAATTATTTAATAAATGGATAGTCATTAGACTTGTCTAATTGTAATATTTAAGTTGTAATGTAAGATTTATGACCTAATTATTTAAATCACAAAAATTGAGAAGATCCTTAATGTGAATTAAAGGAAAATTATTGACTTATCTCGTGATTAAGTAATGTTTATGTTCGGGGCCTTATAGTTGGTATCAAATGTCGTTTTAGAAAACTTTTAGAGTTAGAATAGTGTAAATAGAATATCTATAAAATATTTTTACATTATGGTCAAATAAAAATGATATAGCATATCAATATTACCATGTTTCTTCATCTATGATATGGTTGTTTATAATGACTTTATGTAGAATAAATAGGGTAGTCATACAGGGAAGGCACACAAAAGAAAATAACCTTCCAAATTATCATCCTGAAATGGTCAGAATTAGAACTGAATAGTTTTATTTAGTGATGGATTAGTTTACTTAGGAGATAAATGATAGTGGTTCTCATTCACGATATCAAATATAAAAACCACTGAGGAATATTATGATAATGGAACATTTAATGAGGAAACACCTCCCATCATTTAAAGGATCATTTGACCATGTGCAATATAAAAAATAGATTAAATCATTGGAAAATATTTTGGATTTAATGGGCTATTTAGACAATCAAAAGGATATTCTTGATTTTTATCATGTTGATGGTGAAGCTGATCTGTTATGGTCAATGATTAAAAATTTTAAAGGAAGTGAATAGATTAACGCCATGTAATGGGATGAATTTAATAATATTTTCATTCAAAAAATCTTTCTTAGGGTTCTATGACATAGGATGGAAAATATATTCATGGAATTGAGTCAAAATGTGGAAGATTCTATGGCTTCATATGAAGAAAATTGAGCCAAATTGTCCTGGTGAATCCAAAATTTTATTCAGGATATTGATAGTAAGATAAATAGGTTTTACTCTACATTGAAGTTGAAATATCAAAGGGTGTAAGCTTCTCATGAGTTAAATAACTATGAGAAACTTTCTAGTGTGTTGAGGAGGTCAAATTTCCATTTTCTGAGGATTATTTGTTCTATGAGATCAAGAAAAATAAGTGATATATTTGGAAGGCAATGGGAAAGAATTTGTCAAAGAAGGTTGGAGGTAAGAAAACTAAATTTACAACTTGTGAGAATTATGGTAAAAAGAATCATGTACAATGTCTATCAAAGTCTGATAAGTGCTTTAAATGTGGTATGACTGGTCATATTTCTAATAACTGTAAGGAAGATAATCATGCTGGAAATGAAAAAGAAGTGGTACGATGTTTTAGTTGCAATGAGTTAGGAAATCTTACCAATGTGTGTCCAAAGTTGATTACCCGTGGTGGAAACTAGCATGATCGAAAGAATAAGACCCTAGAATAATCATTTTCTACTACTACAGCTGATGTGGGATCATCAATGTAATTGGTGATATGTATGTTACATGTTTTTTTAAAATATTCCAATAGTCAATTTGACTTTGGATAATTATATTCTTTCATTTATGAGACCTTTTCAAGGGAATTAGAAATAGCACCTCATGAATGTGATATAGAACTTTGGTTAAAGACTCCACATGGAAGTATTAAAGCATCTAAGATTTAGAGAAATATTAATATTATCATTAGTGGGATATTATTTCCTTCAAATCTTGTTGAACATCACATAGTGGAATTTGATATCGTTTTGGGTATGGATTGGCTTTCAATTTATCTTTCTAAACTAGACTGTAAATCCATGATTTTTTTTTCAATGACATAATACCATTGATTAGATACTAAGAATATGAAATATTTATTAATGATGGTAGTGAAATTTATCTGGATCATGTTGTTGAAAAGAAAGAAACAGTTTTGATTGGTGACATTCCGGTAGTGAATGAATTTACAGATATTTATCAAGATGAATTTCATGGTATTATTTATAATTGAGATGGTGAATTTACTATTGATTTAATTTTTTATGCTAATACTATTTGTAAACCCCCTTATTAAATAGCTCAAATAGAACTGATTTAATTAAAAAATTAGTTGTAATAATGACTTGATAATGTTTCATTCGACCTAGCACTTCACTATGTGGGGATCCATGTTTATTTGTGAAAAAAAGATGGTCATATGAGACTATGAAATGATTATATATCCTTTAATAACATCAGTATTATGAACAAGTATCATTTATATCATATCACGGATTTTTCTTTTTTGCTCTAGGGAGCTCAGTATTTTTCCACGATTGGTTTGAGGTGTGGGTACCATCAGCTGTTGGTGAAAGAGGGTTACATTCCAAAGATATCATTCTGAATGAGATATAGTAATTATGAGTATGTAGTAATGGCCTTGGGGTTATCTAAATCTCCTACTGTATTTATGAATATCATGAATGGAATTGTTCATCAGTTTTGGATCAGTTTTTGGTTGTGTTTATAAATGATATTTTGGTATATTATAAAAGTTGGTAGGAACATGAAATATACTAAAAGATTTTTATAAAACCCTAAAATAAACTAAACAACATGTAAAATTTAGTATGTTTGAATTTTGGTTGAAAAAAAATTCATTCCTTGGATATATTGTTTCTCAAGATGGCATAACTATTGACGATTTTAAAACAATTTTTTTGAAGAGTGTCTGAGACCATCAAATATCATAGAGATTTGTAGTTTTCTTGGATTTGCAGTTATTAAAAAAAAAATTTGAAAAAATTTCTCAGTTATCTAGCCCACTAACTTAGCTAACACATAACCGAGTTATGTTCATCTCAATAAAAGAATGTGATGATTATCTACAGGAATTGAAAAGAAGATTGGTAAATGCTTTAGTTTGTCCATGCCCTCTATGAATGGTGAATTTATTATCAACAATGATGCATCATTAAAAGGACTTGGTTGTGTCATAATGCAGAATGATTGGGTAATATCTCATCCTTCAGGTCAGTTGAAACATCATGAGTTAAATTACACTTCACATGATTTGGAATTATTTTCTATTTTTTTCATTAAAAATTTGGAGGAGTCATTTTTATTTCATAAATTTCAAAATATATACAAATTAAAAAAGATTAAATTCTAAATTCCCCCAGAAATAATTAAACATGAGATATATGATATGGATAGATTTAATCAAGGATAATGATTACACGACTCATGACCGTCTAGTAAAAGAAAATAAATTGGATGATGCATTAAGTGAATAATGTAATGTTACATTTTCTTTTCTATGTTTTGAACAAGATCCTTTATTTATTGATTTGTTGAATTTTGGTTTGGAAGTTGTTGGTGCATAGAATTCATCTGTTTTTTATCAAGTGGCAATGAAATAATCTCTATCAAAAAGAATTAAGAATGAACTAAAGGAAGATAGTGAGTTGAAAAACATAGAATTGGTTCACAAGCATAAGTTCCATGAATTTATCATTGATAAGGACTTTTTTTGTATTTTGGTAATAGATTATGTTTTCCTTGTGATTCACATTTGAAGAATGATTTATTATGTGAAGATCATAGTTCTATGTTTTTAGTTCTTCTAAGATGCACTAAGATGTTCCGAGATCATCAGAAGTACTACATGTGGGTTGGAATGAAAATAGATATTGCTGAATTCACTATTAAATGTTTTTCATGTAAATATAATAAAAAATGTGGCAGTTACCTAAAGGGATTATTCATTTATTTCCAGTCTTAGAGTGGAAATCAGAAATTATATCCATGGATTTCATAGTGATATTACTAAAAAATTATCTATGTAAAAATGAAATATAGGTTGTTGTTGATCGATTGACAAATATTCTTATTTTTTTCCTATATGATATACTCTATCTCTATATCAATATTCTTGTTTTTACCTTAATGTGATAGTCTGGTTACATGGAGTTCCCCTCTCCATTGTATCTGATTGTGATACCAAATTGAATTTTAGCTTTTGGAGAGGCCATTAGAAGTCATTGATAACTGATTTAAATTTCAATACATCTTTTCATCCTCAATCAGATGGTAAATCAGAATGAACAATTCAGACCTTGGAGGATTTTATACATACTTATTCAATGGATTATCATAGATGTTGGGATTGACATCTTTTTTGGTTCAGTTTTCTTTAAATAACAGTTTTCATTCTATTATACAGATGGCACCATTTGAAGCATTATATGGAATGTGATGTCAAACTCTAGCTTTTTTGGAAAAAGTAGGTGAAAGGATGTCAATGGAACCAGAATTGGTAGAAGAGATAGTATAAAAAGTTCAGTTGATGCAAAGGTATGTGAGGAGAAATCAGAACAATTTGATTTTTTTTGCAGATTACTGGAGGACGTATATTTTTTTAAGGTAGGTGATAATGTCTTTCTAAAATTTTAACCAAGGGAAAATGTGATGTTTTTTGGTAAGAAATAGAATAAAATTCTGATGTTCATTAGACCTTATGAAATCTTGGATAATGTTGGGTCACTTTACTACTAATTGGTATTACCTCTATGTTTATCCCATGTACATGTTTTTTTCATGTTGCACTATTTATAATTTATATACAAGATTCATCTCATGTTTTGAGTACAGAGGTAGTTCAGTTAGAAGAGAATCATTCTTATGACGAATGACCATTAAAGATTATTGAATACCGAGAGAAAGTGTAACAAAATAAGGTGATTTATTAGGTAATGGTTTTGTGAAGAAACTATATGGTTGAAGATACCACATGGTAATCTTAAAATGTAATGAGGGAAAATACCCTCACTTATTTGATAAGTAAATAAAATAATGGGGATGAAATTTCCAAAAGGGGGAAGGATGTAACATACTATGTATTTATATAATAATATATTTTCATATATATTAATATTTTTTTAATGAGATATTAATTTTATGCTATGGGTGATTCTTTTCCCGATAGTGTACTTGGCACATAAAAACGGCTCTCTCCTAAATTTAGCATTTCACAAAACAATGAGTTATACTGAAATATACTAAAATAATAATAATATTATTCTATGAGGTAGTTATTTCCTAGACATTTTATTAGAATAAATTAATAGAACTAACTATAATAAGATTATACATGTTCGTCAAATGTTATTAAATTTATCCAATAAATTTTATACGCTTAAATGTGAATGAATCCAATTTTAAGCATAAAATTATCTAATATATTAAATAGGTCATTTTAATGGATTTTGATGGATAACCCTTTCAAAATATATTTTTTCCCACCTTTATATGTTATATTTAACAAAATATATAACATCTTTGGAATTTGGACGTAAAAATTTATTTTTTTTGGAATTTTTTTTAAATTTTTTGATTAAGTTAATATATTAATAAATAGTGAAAATTACATTATATTAATTTAAAACTGCTTTTTTCTAATTTATTTTTGTTGATATATTATATTTTGATTTTTTTTAAAGAATACATAGATTTTTCTTATCATTCAATACAATTTTGGTAAATGTAGGTAATTTCAGTTGGAATTTTGATATAAACACCTGCCAATCTTTTGATGGTTTTTACTTTTAAAAAACATGTTTTCTCATTTTGAAAACGATAATTAATTTTAAATTAATATCTGAAACTACTATGTTTTTAATTTTGAAAAATGGATTCCATATTTCGAATCAGAATGATCAAATTATGAAAATATATACCTTTTATTTTTGGACATGATGTATAATAACAATAGTAATTAATTTTATTTTCCCCAGTTAAAGGGTAAATCAGTTAAATAAGGGAAAAATATATTATAATAAATTAAAACAACCCTAAATCATTTCCTTACCATATTTTATGATATATGGTAGAAATATACAACCCTTTTAATGATTATGTATCCTTTTTAAGCCACTTGGGTGTGATTTTGACAGTTATATCTTTTAATTTAAAGTAAAGTAAAATATGTTATAGACATTATTGTTTTTAATAAAAAAAATTATATGGGTTTCTATAAATGATATCATAGACTATAAATATTAATTATAAAGGTAACAAAAATTTCCTAGATCATGGTATTTTATTTATAATTTTCAGTCATTATATAATTAAATATAATTTTGACACAATGATTATTCAGTGATAGCTTTATTAAATAATAAATCAAATAAATAATATCACAAATATTATATTACATAATTTATGTCATCCATGATTTTTTTAGGTGAATTTTACATGTTAAGATAATATTCAGTGATTTGGTTAGATGTAATATCTCTGTTTAGATTTTATTTAAATTCAATGAAATGAATAGTTTAATAATTGACCAAATTGATGTTTTATAAAAATTGAAATTTATTAAAAAACTTAAAATCATAATAAATCATTTAAAAACAAAAATTGAAAATTATAAGGATAAAATTTTCCTTATGTGTCAAATTAAAATAAATTTACTCCATATAAATAAAATTTATTGCCACTTAATAATTAAAATGTTATTACCACAATTAAAATTAAAAGAGAATAATTAAGGTTAAATAGAAAAGATATGGATTAAAATAAAACCAATGCATGTTTAAAAATTATTGTATGGTTTAATTTCAATGTATAATCATCTTATATTTTAAATATATCAATTTTGGGAAATTTAGATTAAAAAAATATTTTTTATTATTTTAACATTTTAATACTTTCCAAGGGTTCCCCATCCCTCTCCTATAAAAAGATATCATATATTCTCTAATACTCACACATAATGAATAATTTGTCCTTGACAATATCTACCAAAAACTCTTCCATGATATCTTCCCTCATACTATAAGTCTAACTTATGTAATAAATCCTCAAAATGAAGCATTTGGTGTAAACTAAAAAAAGTTTCCCAATTAAGAGGAAATGACTCCTCTTATTCTTTTTAGTTTCAATTCCCTTATACACTCCCTATACTATTAATATTTTATAATTAAAAAATAAAACCTGTTTTATAAATATACTAGTATTTTTTGGATATTTTTTTATCCAATAATTACACACACCTCCATTTAATGGGTAACAAACATACTATTTCTTTGTATGGTAAACTATTATCTCACAAAATAATTATTATTCAATTTTACCCTAACATATATAATACTGGCCATTATTATGGAAATAATATGTATATATTATATATATTATATATATTATATTTATATTTTCAATATTGTACTATAATTTTTATTGAGAACATACCTTTATGCTTTTCATGTTGTGTAAATATGGTAATTTCGTTTGAGGAAATGTGGACTACTACCCCCTCAAAGCTGTATGAATCATTCCTACTATACATCAAACATATAAAGTATGGTTTTATTGAAACTATCATAAATTCATGAAATAAATATAATATGAGTGTTATAATATACATTTATATCATTTAATTATTATTTTTTAATATGAAAAAGAAACTAATGTATTCTTCATGCGTACATACAACTTGTTGTCTCCCTAAAGGGTGAATTAAATTTATTATCTCCATATATTATGGATATTCTAAATACATATATAATGAATATATAGGATATTTAAATCATGAATAATATACTAGAGATGATAGAATTTTGAACACATAAACAATTAACATCAAAACAAGTTCATTTTTGACTCATGTACTAAATATCAACAAAACGGCCGATATGAACATAAATTTTTTTGAAATTTTGATAACATGTTAATAAGTGACCTAAAAGGAATAATAAACCTGTAAAAAGTTATAAAAACGTTTAAATGAACCCATGTTTATTATTCAGGAACATAATGATTTTATATGACGACTCAGACTCAACGTAATGGACTTAATATCAATCTCTATTCATTGAGACACATTTTTATAATATACACATATTTATTTTATATGTTGTATAATCAAACCTTTAAATAATAATTTCAATCAATAGTTTTCAAAATGGAATATTTTTATATGAATATTTTCTCTAAAATACAAAAGGATTTTTCTTAACATATTGGGCGATACTGACTTCTTTTCTGGCATAACCGTTGTTTGATATTTGGATTCCTCTAAAATCTATAATGCTTTTGAAAAGAAAAATAAATAACACAGACCCTTTTCATGTATTCTGGTTTTGAGAATGGTTTTGATAAAGTAATTATTATGTCAATATCTTGAAATGATCTGTTGTAATTTCTATGTGTAAATGTTATTTTGCACTGTGGTTGTATTATGTGTTATGATTATGTTATGATTCATGGACATTAAAAGGGTGGTTACATGAAAAAAACAAGGGTAGTTACATGATAAACTGAAAACGTGTTGTTTTGTGATAAACCAATGAGGGGTTTCTATGTTATAACCTATATTGTATTGGTTGTGGAAGTCGTCTGTATAGATATTCCATTTACTGATATGGGTGGAATTCAACCATATGGTTATTCCATTTATAAATATTTATGTCTCTAGATACCTTAATATTATATAAGTTTCTTTTTATTAGTTTATGGAAATATTTTCTTTACAAAAATGGTAATCAATGAACTTATATTTAGTGAAGAGTATTTACTACTTCATAAAGGTTAAAAGTGTTATTTTATGACAAAGTATGCATGGTTTACATATTTTCTCAGGATTAACTGTTTTTCTTCTTTTTGTATCCCTTACTAAGATATTTATGCTCATCCCATGTTTTGAAATTTTTTTCATAGGAAATAAAGAAGAATAGAGTCAATGATGGGATCAAGAAAATGTTATGTTGCTAAAACATGAAACGATACCATGATTCATTTTAAAATGTATTTTATATAACAAGATGTATGTGAGTAAAAGTGTATACATGTAATATTTATGTTATTATGTATGAGTTATGACCTAATTCTATAATTAACAAATTCGGAAATGATCTATGATGTGATTTAAAGTCACGTTAATGAATTATCTAAAGATTAATTAATTTTTATGGTTAGGGGATATAGTGAAATTAATTGGTAAATTAATTGAATATGATCTAGTAACATAAAAAATAAAAGGAATAATATACATGAAATATTTTCTTATTAATTAAATGGTAACTGTTTTTATATTATTTATGAAAATAATCAATGTGTGTGGAAAATCATGCTTTAGGTAAGGAATCTTTTAACCCCCCTAGGTTATGACCATTATCTCTCTAAATCACTTTATCTATCATTAATGTAATGGAATACTTATAAATTACATATATTTATACATATTACATGAATAAATAGTTTATTATATCTTCTATTAATTTTTTAATATATTCCTTATGACCATCTCACAAATTCAATCTTTAAGGAAACTATGTTGATAATGTTATGAAACAAGATTATGCAACGAATTTTTTCATGGGTCATTCTAATATTTATGACTTATAATAGTTATACTTATGTGGAGCACATATAAATTTGCGTGAAATGAATTTTTTAGGAGGACCTTGAATTATATATCCCTCTAATTCATTGTGTAATATATTAGTATCCTGAGATATCATTTTAGGGATTAGATATTTCTCTAAATCCATTATGGGGTGATATCCACCAGGTGATGTTGTTTTGATGGTTAGAAGTGAATTTTTTTGGGTTATTTTTTTGTTATTTCCACATTCATGTGTTTCTATGATCACATGATACCATTCTATTTATTTAATAATCACATTTATTACTCATGTGATTTGTCTTTCATAATATCATGTTATACCTTTGACTAACACATTATTTTTCTTTATCATGCTTATTTTTTACTACTGTATTTAGCTCACCCCTTACTTCCATCTATACTTGATGTTATCCCATGTATAATTAGGATCTAAAATGTATTTTATGAGATGATTATAGAGAATAAAATAATTATACAATGTTTAATGTTTCATGTAATGTCATATGATTATGTTATTTCCAATAATCTAGGCCTAACAATCATTGGAATTGTGCGTTTTAAATATTTATTATTAAAAATCATGAACTGATATGTGAAAAAGGTATGAGTCACTTTAGTTGGTATTAGGAAAATGGTTTAGTTAATATTTTGAAACTAGGATGATAAAAATTTTAGTGATAACCCTAAGGATAAGTATATGGATATGAAAAAGAATATAAAAATATGATGGAATCTTGGTGTTGTATAGAGGGAGTGGTTTTTAAGAAATTCCATCCCTATCTCGATAATATAATTGAAAATTGTTTTGGAACTGGTGTATATAGGGATAATAAGTCCAAAAAATTAAATTTGGTCTTGAATCAGTGTTACCTGTTATATAAAAACATTCCATACCATTCACCTAGTATTACACTCCTAGGGGATATATTTTTTTAAATTTTTAAACTCATAACAATCCATTTTGAAGGGAATTAAAATTTCTATAAGATATAATATTAGGAAATATATCCTGGATATTGTAGTTCCAATCCTATAAATTCAAAAGTTAATTAATTTATGTCATTTATGATTTATCCATATTATGTTAATATTTTCTCCTGTATGTGACTAATATTTTATAAATACTTATCCAGAATTATCTTTTTTTAGTAGAGTTGATAGAAATGAGAGAAATCAAGTAAATAAATAGTGCGAGGGGTAATGTGATAACTTCCCAAATGATACACCAAACTTAATGAAATAAATAGTCAGGAACAAGGTGAAAATAGTTTCCCAAATAACTCATGTTCTGAACTAAAACATGAATGAGGTGAAATTTCCAAATCTTACCAGGAAATATCAAGTTGAAATGTTAAAATCATGTGACAAAGGACTCTAAAATTTAGTGGAACAACTAATACTCTAATTGAGATATAACAGATAAAATCTATTAAAAGTATATCCTTTATCCTTTAATGTGATGTGAAATTGAAGGTTTTTTATACTGTTTATCATATAGTGGGAGAATCCCATCAATGGTGTACGTTGATCAAAAATAAAAAGCATGAGGAAGATATCAAAGAGATGGAGTGTAAGGAATTCTAGAAAATGTGTTTTATAAATATTTTTTTCACACTCTAAGAATCAAAAAAAGATTTTTTTTCCTTAACTTCATTCAAAATGATGAAACATCAGTTTTGAAGAACAAAGAAATCATTAGAGTGATCACATGATACGCATCTGTCTTTTTCATCGCTAATAAAATTAAATTTTTCCACTTATATGATGGTCTAAATCCATGTATTCCAAGAGATTTAAAAATTTAATAATTTTATATCTATGAATATTTTTTTTTTGATGTTACCATAATGTCAAAATGGATATCATCAAATCTCAAGTATCTCATAGAGATAAAAATTGGAAAATAAAGTTCAACTTCGATTGTATAATAGATAAATCTAATAGTGGATTGAATTCCCAAAAAAAATCATTTCAAAAGTGTCTGAAGAATAATCTTGGGAAAAAAATTGTGTACCAGGAGGTGATTCAGGTACTGGAATGAAGGGAACATAGACAATGATTCCAAATGGGAGAAACCAACTAATGTGATTATATAAAGGATCCCTCCATCCAACCTCCAACATGGTCTCCAATGATACAACTGATAGGAAAAAAGACACTTTGTTGTAAAATAGACTAAGAAAAAGGTTGTTGATGATAACATACAACTAACAATATATAAGTCATATAGAGAAATGGGAGCTTATTGAAACACTGATGGAAAAGTGAGACTTAAATGGATGAATGGTATTACCCATAAAAACAAGGGGAATATTTTATTTCAGGTTCCTACATTATTATAAATCTGATGTTATGTATTCTTGATCTGGAGTAATATTCAAAAAATGTGACCTTCCAAGAATTCACCTAGAGTGTGTTTCTGTGTGTGAGAGGACATAATATAATGAAGGAACTTGTGTTGGCATGTGGGGATAGTATTTATTATGATAATTGACCGTGATGGATAATTGAATGTGGGTTATTGGTAATGAAACCAACTAATTGCATTAGGCTCATGGATTCAGATGACCAGATTCAAGGCCTAGGGAGTTTGTTTTGTGAAAAATGGTATTAGTGCCAACATATAGCCATAACTGTTGTCAAACTTCCTAGATTTGATATATGAGGACCACAATGAGTATGTTGTGATCTAAAGGTGTCAAGAGTGTAACACCCCATGAAAAGTGATACCTAAAAGGACAAATATTACTACCCTTGTTAACAAGGTAAACATTTCTTTTTTTAGGGTCAAACAAAATTATAATTCTATAGTTATGCTTTCTTGGCCTGGATTTGTGGTCAGGACATGGGACCTCTTGGGATGTTTCCTAGCGGTTGTGTGTGTGAGGATAAAGCATTCTAATGAAACATGTGTTAGCCTCTGGGTAAATCCATTACTGTGATGAGTGAACATGAAGGGTAATATCATGTGGTGTGTTTAGAAGGAAACCAAGATATTATAGGTGACCCATGGGGTCATATTACCATCTTCAGGGCCTGGAGAAGGTTGGGTCAGGACTCTTTTTCAAATACATCTGAATAGGTGGATCTCGAATATTAAGTATTGATAAGTAAATTATTTATTTGATAAAGAATATAAAAAATAATTTTTTTATTCTAGCTCAATGCATTATTTCATATCACACAGGTATAGTAGACATATTCAAGAACCACCTCAAGATATGTAAGTTGAATTATCAGAAGAGATGGTGAATCAGTAAATTAAAGCATACCAAGAATATGACTCATCCCCTATTCATATTTTCATGTCGAAAATCCCAAAAACCCCCATTAATAATTCATTATGTTCAATTTGATTAAATTCTATGAATTGATTGTATTTTTTTTATATAAAATCAACATAAAATGTCTATAAAATTAAATCAACATCTGAATCCATAATCATCCTATGATTCAATAAAATTTGCAAGGATGATGAATAATTTTTGGTATCATCTTCTAATTAATAGATATTTTTTCATTTTTATAATTACAATCATTCATAAATGATGGAAATGAATGAAAGGTTCATTCTATAAGACATTCCCATTGTGAGTGATTACACCAATTAAATCTCTAAATATTAGTCTGCTCCTCCTCATAGCTGAGAGGATGATTTATCAATTGAGATTATACCTAAATAATTTCCAATATCCATGACTCGATATATAATATCCTTTTATTAACTTTAGGAGTTTATGAAGTTACTACAGGATAATATTGATAAAGGATTTTCATGCCCAAGTGAATCACCAAATGGTGCACCGACCTTCTTCATCAATAAGAAGCATGAGTCAATGTGCCTTTGCATTAATTGTAGTGAAATCAAAAAAAATATTGATAAAGAAAATATATCCCCTTCCAAGAATATATTACATATTCGATTAACAATGTGGGGCTCAATATTCCTCTAAGGTGTAGCATCAGTTGGGATTCTACAAATTCTAGGTGATGAAGTAAGATATTTCCAAAATTTCATTTTGAATAAGGTATGGACACTACCAGTTCATGGTGATGTATTTCAGACTCACTAATGATCCAACAATATTTATGGATATAATGAATATATTAATTCTAGATTAACTCCAAAAAATTATACTGTTATTTATAGATGATATGTTGATTTACTCCAAATGTAAGGAGGGAAATGAAGATTTTTTCAATAATAGGGAAATATATTAAAAAATGACAATATATTTGTAATTTATAGTAAATGTGAGTTTTTTGAATGAATTATCAGTCATGGGTAATATCATAACCAGAAATGGGATCATTTTTAACCCTTATAATACAAAAATGACCAATGAGTGGTCTAAACTAGTATCTTTAATAAATATCCATAGTTTCCCTGGACTAGCTGGGTATTGATGATAATTGTTTTGGAAAATCTAATGATTTTAACACATACTAACCAATATAACTCAAATTTTACTAAGATATTTCTAAACAATAGAATAAGAAGAGATATTTAAATATATGAAAATAGTATTATCACTTCATTAGTACCTAAACTGGCCTTATGTAGGGATCTTTTTTAAGTTTACAATGATGATTAAAGGAATTATATAATCTATATAATAATGAATAATTATATAGTGATAGATTATTCTTCATGGAATATGAAATTTCATGAGAATGACTATACAAAACAGGAACTAGAGTGTGTTGGAGTTATCTTTGAATTGATGATCTGGTGACATTATCACTGTTGAGAAAAGTGTGAAATATATATGGACCATGGGAGAATGAACTATATATTCAAAAATTATATCAATGATGAGAATTGAGAAGGATCCAATATTATTATATTTTTATAGGATGGATATGGGAATAGTAAAAGGATATTCATCATACCTTGGTCAAATAACTACTCAACCATCCATTCCTAAGAGGAATAGGGATGCCCCAAAAATGATAAGGTTATATAGAAAATGTTAGGAAATATTCTGGAGTTCAACCATGGTAATGATGGGGTTATAAGGCTTGAAACTCGAATATTTGTCCCATCAAAAGAATAGAAAAAGATGAGGCTTATGGATGATGTTCATTGGTCATCATTATCAATTCATTTATGAATAACTATGATTTATGATGATTTTAAGAAATAATTCTAGTGGTATAACATTTAGAGGGAGATTGTTAAATTGGTATGTTGATGCTTGGTATGCCCACAAGTTAAGGCTAGATGAATGTGGTATAATGGTGTGGTTAAATAGTTTCTCATAATAGTATGTAAATTGGAAAAAATAACCATGGTTTTAATCATATAACTCCTTGAGATAGCTAAAATCAATAACGCCAACTAGGTGGCAGTCGATCACATTACAAAGTCTAAACATTTCATGGTTATCGAGGAAAATATCTCTCTTGACCAACATACAATGATAGATACAAGAGATTTTGTAAGATTTCAGGTATTTCCACTCCTTAATTTATTTGAACAAGATCAAATGTTTACCTCAATGTTTTTTAGAACACTATATAACTCACTGTATACAGAACTCATTTTAGCACAACTTATCCCCATAAGACGGATGGTCAGTCATAGAGAACCATCCAAACTCAAGAGGATATATAGAGGTCTTTTTCATTGGATTTCTATATATGTTGTGATTAAACCCTTTCCCTAATAGTCTTATCATGTAATAATAACTTCCATTATAGAATTCAGATGGAAACATTTGATGCTCTATATGAAAATTACTGTCAAAATAAGATAACTCAACTAGTCAAAGTGATATGGCGAAACCAATGTTTTATGGAAGAAACATGGGAATTAGAAAATGTTATGATAAAGATGTACCATCACCTAATTTCACCAAATTATGTAATATTAAATTTTGAGGGAGAAATTATTTAAGGGGGGATGAAAGTGACACCTCATGTTTTGAAAAGGGAACAGTATGTTTGATAGCATATGCGATATGAAACACCGAACCCAAACAAATCATGATTATTTAAATATGACCATTATAGCCTACCTATTAAATATTTGTATATATATATATGACTAACTATGTTCCTAATTGTATATAATGGTACAACCCAATATAAATTTATTTACAAAGATTATGGAATAAACACTCATATTTTTTATAATGTTTTTTTCAGAAATGTTTTTTGTTTATTTTAATGATAAACTTTTATAAATAATCTTTGTTTCATAAAGATATGTTATTTTATAATAATAAAATTATTTTTAAATTTATAATATTTATATTAATGTATGGGAAAATTTGGTGATTTTTATGGAAAATATTGTTTTTTAAGTGAATAATGAAAAAAACTGATTGTTGATTAAAGTGTCAATTATTTTAGAAAAATAAATTAATATAAAAGTTACCTATAATATATTAATATGATAAGTTTTATTTATTTATATTTAATCTAATTAATTACATTTAAATCATCTCAATAATAATATATTTATTATATATTAAATTCTAGGCATTAAAATATATTTTTATGAATACTATTTTAAAATGTATAATGTTTATCCATTTTAAATAATCAAAATAAACCCTTATGAAGAATGATTTAAATGAAATTTATAGATTATATATTATCAAATATTTAATTTAATTCATTTAATTATTTTTACCATTAATATAGATAATATGTGATACTTTTTTCTATAAAAAAAGTTTTTTTAAAAAAATATTATTCTAACTCATCGATGGGATTAATTCAATTTTAAATTAAAGATAATAATTAATTTGAATTTTAAAAAATGGATCCCATATTATAAATCAGATTAATTTATATTATCTAATATTTTAAACATACATTTGAACCATAATTAATATTTAAAACTGTAGAAAATATTTACCATGATTAAGGTAAAAATAGTTTTACTAGGGATAAAACTGAAAGGATATTGGTTAAAAGTGACAGAAAACATTTCTAATTCATATTTAATGGTTTTATTTCAACCTTATGTAATCTAAGGATCTATTTTTGGTAATTTTGGAGTTTTTTTATGTGAAAAACGTGGGTGTAGTGATTTCTTTTAAAAAAGAAGAACTTTGTCTTCTCCCCCACATATATAAGGTCACACCAACACATATCCTTTTTACACTTCCAAAACCCATTTTTTCTGCCATTATCTAACCAAACATCCTTAATTGTCATCCCTTATCCTTTAATCCTTTTTAATCAATCTTAGAATGAATTTTGGTGAAAACATAAAGATGTTGTTTGAAGAAGAAGTAACGTCCCTAACTATGTATTTTACTATATTTATTCTTCCACCTACATAAAATATTATTAAACTGTGTTGATATAATAAAATAAATATCTTATATATACCAATATGTTTTTATGTTAGGGTAATTAACAACAACCTTCCATCTTACCTCAAATGTGAAATGAAACTATTGATCATCTGTACATTGGACTACCATCCCACGAACTGAGGTAAATCATTTTCCATCCCAACTCATTACATTTAGATATAATGATATATTTAAATTTTATATATTATATTATTCATATTATTATAATTATATAATTTTAATGTTAGAAAAATATTCTTAATTCTTATTCCATATAAAATATTATAATGTCACACATGTATACAACGAACTACTGCTTCTCAAACCGTTGTGAATCATTTTTCACTTATGATTTACTTGGAATGTAATAAATATTTATTTGATATTTTTATATGATATTAACTAGATATTAATCATCATGGAAAATTAATATATCATATACATTCTTACCATACCATCCACTAAATAAATTATGATGTCTTTTGTCTGTACATCAGATTACCACCTCATGAAGACATGTGATTCATTTTTATTAACACATCACATGGTTGGTATTTCTAAAAGTAGTTAAGAAAATAATATTATATTTGTGATATAATTATTATTACATGCTTAAAATATAACTATTCCCTTATTTTCCATCATGATATTTGAAAAATAGAAATTTTACCCATGTGTGTGTATGACCTGCCAGATCCATACTTTTAATGTAGTTTATTTTTAATAAACCATTTCATGGATGGGTTTAAATATATAATTTATGTATAAAATTATATCTATTTCTTTATTAAAATTATATAAAATACCCAATAATTATCATTTTGAACTTAGTTATCATACCAAAGTGATTTTTGACAAATTATCCATTCATTGTTAAAACATCTGACTAGAATTTAATTTGTTATGTAATACAACCTGACAAGGTAAAAAATTAAATAGAATGAATTTTAAACCTGAAAATGATTCTTCATAATTTTAATAATTATGATATGTTTTTTATTTTGTATGATAAATAACGCAAATGAACTATTAGGATTAGGGTAAACTATCTTTTTAACCCCCTTTCTTTGGGTTATAACCATTATATATTGAACTAACTTTCTATCTTTATTTAATTAAATGGAATGATTTAAAATTATGTATATATATTAATTATATGTATACCTAAATTATTATCCCTTATTTTGATGGGTTAATACTTTAATTATGTTTATATTTCAAATTCCTTCTTTAAAAATTATATTATGATAATGTTTTCACACCAGATTATGTAACCCATTTATTTATATGGTAAATTATTTTTCTAATGAATTATCATTTATAACCTTATGTGTAAAACATATTCATGTACATGAAACCAATGTGATATATGGTCTTAGAATTATATATTTCTCCAATTCATTGTGAAATGGTTTAGTCTCACAAGACATCATGTATGGGATTACAGAGTGACCATAATACCTTATGGGATTCTTCTACCATCTAATTTTTTATTGGAAGTTATCTTGGCTTGTTATCAATTTTATATCCTTTTTACTTTCCCATGTTTCTTGTATATTATGATACTAGTATCTTTATTTATTTCTACAATTGATTACTCATGTGTTTTATCTTCTATAATATCATATAGACTTTTGAATTAAATATTAGGATTCCATATAATCCTTATTACCATAATATATTTTTAAGACAACCCATTTCTTTCATGTATTCCCTGGGTTATCTTATGAATAATTAAGATCTCAATTGTATTATAAGAATTAATTATAAAGAATAAAATGAGGATTCAATGTTTTATATTTCATGTGAAGAAATATGAAACTAGTATTCCGAAGAAACTAGGCATCATGATCAATGGTATTATACTTGTTTGATATTTATTCTAAAAAATCATGTAATAATATATGTCAAAAGTCACGGTTTACTACATTATTTACACTTATTCTATTACCTCCTCTCATTATCCAACCTCTTATATTTGTTAATTTTTTTCATGATATTCTTTATATTTGGATATCAATAGAAAATAGGATTTTTTGAACTATTAACAAATTTTAAAGAACATAAAGAAAAGTTTATTTTTTTTTGAAAAATATTAAATTTCAAAAGATAGTAAAAAATTATCCTTAAAATAAACACAGACCCCCATTTTTGAATTAGTAGAAACTAAAATTAAAGATATCAAAATTTATCTTTTTATGTTTACCCATTGTGTAAAATATTAAAATAAAGTTGGATTTATCAAATACATGAATATTTTTTTTGGAGTTATTTATAAAAATAAATATTTCCCTTATAAAAAATAACACTTTTGTTCAAGGACATTTGAAAAATAATTTTTTAACTACTGTTGTAATACCATGAATATCTAATATATATATATATATGTGTGTGTGTGTGTGTGTGTGATTTTAAATTTCTCGATATTGTATACCCAAAAAGATTCATCGATATACGAATATTTCATATAAAAAATTACATAAGGAAAAATTGATTTAAAAATACATGTTAGATAAAACTACTGAATCGAAAAGAATATAGATACCAAATAGACTTCTATTTGATATATTGTAGGAATTTTACACTAATCGCCAATTAGAAAAAAATATATTCCTACTTAATAAATATAGAATTATTAATCTTTATAATTTTTTGGTGGTATAATAAATGTCTCAATTATTTTACAATTTATTATCCCACATTGATGTAGTTTATTATCTAAAATTAATTATCCTTATACCTCAATCTATTATCCTAAGAGTACATGGTTTATTTTATATTTCATTTATGTACACTAAATTTTTATATAGGTGGTTAAAAATTAATAATTATTTCATCTCTTATATATCATATATTCTACTAAATTTGTTAATAAGAATGTGTCTTATTGTTTTATGATTATAATATATTCTTCTACATTATTACTATATGTGAGGAATTAATTCATTGAATTATTTTGGATATTTAGATAACATTCATGCTCATAAAATTTTTATTTATAGGTATGTTTGAATAAAATTATTTTTAATTTTTTTTCATTCCAGTAAACATATCATAAATATTTTATCAATTTATATACCAGAATAAATTGAATGTATCTATTATTTCATGTCTTAAAATGTGAGATTATTATATTTCTATCATTTTTTTTATTTATCTATAAAATAAATGACACATTGAAAAATATTTTATCATTCAATATATTATTAAATTCCATGATTTTCATTGATATGTATTACTAGCATAAGTGGGAGTTATTTTAAATTATAAGCACATGGTTAATATGTTACTATTATCTAGTATAAACTTTATATTTTCATGAACTTAAATAAATTTTAAGCATATTATTTAAATTAGTAGAAATTATTTGAAGATTATTTTATATATTTCATGATACCTTATAATAAATTATTTATATAGGAGAAGTTCAATTATGTGATAAACAGATGATTTCTTTATTTTACCCTTTTTTGTGAAAAAGATAATATTAAAAGGTATTTTTCTAATTTTTTCATGTTTTTATTTTTCAGAAATATATTTTAATCTGATAAATTTTTAGAGGAATTATTCAAGTTAATTATTTATTTTAAGGGTCATTTTTTTAAAAATATTGATCTATGTTGAACTATTTAAATATATGATCAGTTCCAAAATTAGTTTTCTTATTATTTAATGTTGTTGAACTAGACTCTTTAATTTATTAAATACATGACAAATTTTTATATTTTTTTATATTTAATCATATGGTTACTTTCATTAAAGGAAAACATTATTTCATGAAACCCATATGTAAATTTATCATTTTTTATAAAGGATTAAAATATATGAGGTTAATTCTTATTTATATATGATGAAGTTATGTTTAAGGAAATTTTTTTATCATTATAAAAGTGGGGAGACAAATTTTAGGATTAGTACTAATAAAAAATGAAGGTTTTTTAATTTTTATTCAAGTTGTTTCTCATTTTCATTTTGATTATTAGACAACTCTCTCTATATTTTATACGTTTTCACATGTTATTAATTGTTTGTTTTTATTATTTAGTTCTAATTCTACTTGTTTGAAGTTTTTATTTCTAATTTGGATTTTTTATGTATTTTGTGGATTATAAGTTTATTGTATTTTTCTTACATCTGGAGGTATAGTGCTCAAAATTTTACAACTCCTATTTTCTTAGTTAGTTAAGAATATAATATAAATTTTCTTCTTCAATATAGAATGCTAAATTATACTCTAGTTATTCTTTTTTTTAGACCAAAGTAACTATAATTTTTATGTAATTCAATATCTTGTATATATTTTTTTTTCTAGTGTTTTGATGACATCTAAAGATATAGAATTCTGATAAATCTTATCATTGATTATTTTTAATGATCAGGAAATTCAATATAAATAATTTAACTCAACCAAATTCAGGTATCCAAATTACTATATATGTACACTTTGGAAACCATAACTAGGATATAGCATTATCGATATTACAAAAGACCATGGACTAGTTAGTAGAATAAACAGGATGCTTTATACTATTAGGAAGCCCACTAGATAGCTGGTGGTATCCAGAACTAACTACAAACCTCTAAGAAAACCATTTGTTACTTATTGGAGGCTCTCCGTCAACCAGTTCTACTAGGACAGACAGTAAAATGTTGCATTGAATATGGTATTGGATTTATTTTTTTACCCTATTAATGCATCTATATCAACCATCACATGACATCTACTAGCTATAAATAAACTCTGATGGTTTCTTAGTGACAGAATATGAATGAAAAAATAATATAATTAATCAAAATTCAAGGCAATAAAACATTATTATGCGGATTTATTTGTTCATTATCAGTGTCCCATGTATCTCTCTTGTTATTTCATCTCAGTTTTTCCAATTGCATAAACTCGATTTTATTGGGAGATGATAGTGTTCCTAAAATGTGTTGTCACTAAAAATTCAACTTTCTTATTCATCATATTCACTTAAGTGATTTATACCACTAAAATAATGGAATTATTCTTCTTTTTAAAACCAACTAATAAAATGTGTTTCTTCATCGTATTTGATTTTTTTGTGTAACCAATTAAAAAGAAAGTTTATTCCATCGTGAGTTTCTTGAATATCATTGAATGTAATATAATTTCATCTTAGGATATTGAGTACCGTTAAATATAAATGATTAACATAAAACCTCTCCATACATTTATTGACGGAGAGTTAAGGACTAATATTGTGTTATTTATGAATTGAATTTCTAAATTTTGTTGCCTTAACATTAATTGTTTACCTATTTTTACAATGTTAATCCATATTTATTATTTTTACTTTATTAATTTCAATTTTCACTTAATTAAAAAATTGAATCTCTTAATTTTATTTTAATTTTTATATGGAATTCCAACCCCTCATTCCATCTTACTCTAACAAGGAAACTCATCTGGATGGGATAGTGATGGTTCACTAACATTTTGTTCAATTGACAATAGTCAATACTGAATCACAGAATTACATCCTTCTTTATTGAAAATAGGACTATATTAACCCATGGAGGTACACTAGTAATAATAATACATCTATATATAAAATAATAAATCTAAATATACTTCTTATGAAACATATAGGGATGAATCAGTAAATAAATATCATAGATACACTCGGTCATAACATAAACACGAAATAATGTTCATGATGAAGGTTTAGGGTCACAAAAACAACAAGAAAGGTACCAGAGAACTCCTTCAAAATCCATTGAAAAAATGTAGACAGAGATGAAAATAAACATAGCACCAATTTAGTTATCATATTAGAGAAGGATTCCTTACAGGAATGTCCTATCCAATGGTCCCTCATAGTAGTTAACATGACATTCTCTATTTCAAAATCAAATAATATAACTCACCTTCAGAAGTAATAATGAGTATCCTATACCAAATATATCCATACCATGTTGGAGTTTTCACCATATAGCTATATGCACAAACATAAGAAATATTTCAAATAGTGATTCTACCCAAACACCATCTCACAATCTCTTCTAACCCAATACATGAAATCTCAAACATCAAATTGTGTGGTAAACCCCAAGGGAATTGGATTACTTTTGAACTTAAATTCTAATTCATAGGCTAGGTTGGGTGTATTGAAGGAGGGTGTAGATCTGAATTAAAAAAATCATACACCCATAAAGAATGTAAATATATGTTACCCCACAAATTGTATGGTTCACCTTGTGATAGAGAAATAATCCATTAATCCAACTTTTTCATACACCACAACCACTCTTTCCATGATAGTGACCACATATATAGTCATGCTATAATATTTTTTCCTAGGGATAAAGTTCATTATGGGGTTACCCTCTACATATTCATTCTACTCACCAATTCTCAAAACATAGAGAACGTTGCCATTGATGTTATTGTTGTTTCTATCATAGATAAAACAACATCATTGGCTGAAATTGACGTGGACTACCAGATCCACCCTAATTTATAAGTAATTGATATTATTTCCCCTCCATACCATGAAATACAAATAGGATCTTATCCCTAAACTCTATCATATCTCTGAATTAAAATCTGTTATAGCACTTCTTCACAACCCATCCCACTGGTACTCTTACATGGCTTATAGTAATGAATCGAGTGACCCCCGAATCCTACCTCTAATTGTCCATGTTTTTTCTATTCTCTCTGAGTGTATAGAATACACACATATTGGATTCATCATCCATAAATATATAAGGAAATAATTAGAATATACTAATCAAGTCCATAATAATATATGCAACAAAACCGAGTAAATAAAATTTTATTGAATGCATTGGAAACACCTAAAATATTGATAAGTCTCACTTGAATATAATAAATAAATTCTATGAGAATTTAAGGCCCAACCTAATCACCAATTCCCTCCTTCATACATGAGATATAAACATGTGTGTGTGTCTATTTTTGTCTTTTTGAGTGTGTGTTTGTGTTAGTGAGAAGATAGGTATACTATGTATTATCCTCCCCAAAACCTATCTAGTAAATATAGAATAATATTAATAACACCTTAGTGAAAAAATAATGATATAACATCCTAACCTATATTAGTCAAAATTTGTCCCCATACTCACTATGTCTGTCTCACCAATCATCTTATAGAAGTAGATAATATTTCATTGAAACATGCATGTAATTAATGGGTACCCCACTAGAACTTTCCCCCAAAACTAGACACCATAACCCCAAAAATATAATGTCTTTGTACTCTGATGCCCACAAAAGGTCACAATAAACATATTTGGAAGCACATCAAAGCTATATCCTCAAAATAAATTCAATAATTGAAAATCACATCTACATAACCGTCACATCTCCATGATCTTATACTGAGTTTGAGATCCATCACAACCAATGTAAATACAGAATATATTCTAATCCATTAAAGCTTCTGTATAATTACATATATTATATTTGGATTCCATTATATCTTTGATAAATGTTTACTCTATAATCTAAATCCTCCATGATCTACATATGCATGTATTCCATAACTAAGAGTCATTACACCCTATATGAGAACATATCCAATGATAGGGATGAATTATAGTCTAGATATACCTATATAGACTCTATTAATAGAATAGAATGTGGGGTAGGGGGAGAATTTAGTAATGTGTAACAAAAAAACTAGATATTTTGAAATATATGGAACCCAAGGCCAAATATAGTGATCAGTTTACCTTAATAAGTCTTGTCGTGACGTATAATAAATAAAAAAATAAAGAATATATAAGACACAACCATTCTAATGGAAAGAACCCAATCAAAAACTTAAATCATAACTAACTTGTCACATAACAAATTAAATTCCATATCTAAGATAGATTAAACTAACACTTCATTAAAATACAACCTTCAAGGATCATTATTAGCATTAAATAATTGGAAAGGGATAATTGCAATATTTTTAAAATATATCTTCATCAAATCAACATTATCATTTTAATTTAACATTTTAAGAAAAAATTTCTAATTTAACATCATAATTAAATTATATATATATATAATCTCTATATAATAAACCAGATAGATAACATACATAAATTATCATAATATATTACACTACATTAATTATAAATAAACCCAAAAAGTTAAATCATATCTATCAGAAATTACAATATAAAACAACATGAACCATTCACCATTATGTAATCCATTAATTTATACATTCTATGATTACTGAAACAATAAAACATATATTATAGAATCAAAAAAGGATATACTTTTAATGTAATAATTATTTATTAGAAGCCAAGTAAATAAAAATAGTATGAAATTAGCATACAAAACCTTGACTGGCGCCCAACTTGATGTTTCATCTCGAACATCACTCATAAAAAAATTCCAACCCATCCATATCATCACACTATCAACTACATCAATCCTTCATCATAACAATATCAAAATTTCGCAACCCTTTCTATGATTACCAATTGTACCATGTTTTTATTAAAAACATAGTGAGGGATCTATCTTCTAATAAAGATACATATTTGAAAATAATAAAACTACTTCCACTAGAAATTGAAAAATATTTAATTCATCTTCCAATGAATTTTTTAAAATAACAAAAAATAATCAACCATAGTCAATCAGAAATATAAATTCTAGTAAACATAATCTTTCATTAATAACTTGATTAACCATTTTATGATGAACAATATTATGTATACTATGATTCCTATCAAAGTACCAATCAGTAAAATAATTAATCTCCCAAATTATATAATTTATAAATTCATTAACATGAAAATAAATTTCATGTAATAATGAAAAATTCTTTTAATGAATCCATCATTATTTTATTTATCATACAACCTTTGTGTTTTAATCAATTTTAGGAATAAACAATATTGTATGAAATCACATTTAATGAATGTAATAAATTTCACACAATTTAGTTACTAATATGATGTATAATATTTGTCAATAATTATAATCTCATGTTATACAACAGTACCAATCCAATAATTCTTTTAATTCCATATTTATATCTCCTTTAGGCCAATAAAAATTCATACCCTTTAGAAGCAACAACATGAATAATTAAATTAATCATATGAAAATACTATATTGATGGATGATGAGTATTGTTGTATTCTTTGTCAATATATAACTGGTAATCAAAGTAAATATCCCCTCTCAAACTTATTTACAATGTAGGAAATAGATTAATGTAGTGGATTTCCTATATCTTCTTCAGCAATTCATGATATTTTGGATTCTCTTCTCCATTTTAAGAAATAAGCATATTTCCATAATTCTCTCGTAAAAAATTTCAATTATTTTTTCTTATCATAGTCTATATTTGAAAATGAAATGTAGAAAAAAAATCATATATAACCATTTATTTTAGGATTTATATTAACTATGATGTATGTGATATCATGTATAGAAGTTACTTATTTCTCAAATGGGTGTTGAATAAAATCATATTTATCATGAAATGCATTCTGGTACACACTTTATAGAACACACCAAATTTATTCAAATATATGAATAATTTTCTCTCCCTAAAATGATATTACTATTAACCCAACACTCCCACTTTATGATCATACTTTATATAATCTCGATAAAGGAGAGAAGTATAATCTGGTGGCCTAAATTTTCATCTTATGTGTAGATGATATAAACACATATATATATATAAGAAGATTTTCTAGAAACAAATTTAAATTTTCTCCCCCTAAATGGGTCCAATAAATTCATTTTACCTGGTGGATCATTTTACCTGATAGTATTCAGTATTTTAATAATGTTGACCCACCATTGTGAATCAATTTAAGTTTCAATTAGGTCCTGATAAATTATTCTAACTAGTTTTTTTCACTTTTAAAATTAATTTCTCCTCCTATGAAGGATATTTTCCTTCTATTACATAAAATTTATAAACATAAATAATACACTTTTATTGAGTGAATAATATTTTACTATTTTGATCATCTAAATAAGTGAACTTTTACTAATTGTTCTATCTTAACATAGAAATTTTTCTCCTTGTACCTCAAAAGTGTATGTTATCGTTCTTGCTTTTGTATACTCTAAATTTTACACTATGAGATATCTGAATAGCATGGACTCTTTATATTCATTCACCTTCATCTTTTTTTATTATTAATCTTTACATATTTTAGTTTTTTAATAGCATCCATAAATTGTTTTTTCTATATTCTACATTTTTAATTTTTATAGGATTCATATAGTTTTCTGTATTATGTCCATTCTTCTTTCAACTTCCAAATAGTTTTTTTGACACTTGATTTGTAATTCGTCAAGAAACCCTCAAAAAAATTCTCATTCTTCTATAAGTAGACCAAATATTTTCCATTTTTTCTTTTTATCTGGGTAGAGCTTCACTTTTTGATTTTTTCATTTCTCCAAAAAATTTCTCTTGATTTGGAAAAATATTTAGGCATTACATATTAACGTATTATTGTTTATAACATACACATGTATTCTTTACTATTATTGAGTTACCATTCATGGTTAACTTATATAGATATTCATCTAAAATGTTTTTAATCAATTGTATCTTCATGTTTCAATCATGAATCAATTCTCTTATTGATTTCATATTTATTCTATTAATTTTAATTTCCATGGTTTTTATGAGGTACTTTGTATAAAGTCTCTTTTAAAATTAAAAGAATCATTAATTGGTTGAAATGAAATTCTTTGAATCCATTTTATTATTATTTATTGTTATATATTTCATCGTATTTTTATTAATTACAAATAAATCATGGAAATATATACATAGAATAAATTTCAGACATTATAAATAAATATGGTGATAATTATTAAAGAATTTTATATATTAATTCTATTAAATTTGATGTCTTGATCGAGAAATTATCAATGTGAAATGTAATGATTTCATAGATTGTATTAATGTCCAAGACATGATCCAATTAATTTATAAAAATGCACATTATTCACAACATATTAAGAAGATATTGTAATGATGATTATAATTATTCAATTTTTTTAATAAATTAATATTTAGATGTAATTAATATACTGATGATATTGTATGAATGATCATCAGTTAAAATTGTAATTTGAGAAGATAAAGTAGAGTTATATTCATTATGAATATTATTTAATGATAAATATTCTATTGAAGATGATCATGTAAATATTTATATACATGATGAATTTGAAGACTATGAAAAATGATGTTATTCATAATGAGGAATTAGAGAAATTATCATTTCCATGCATAAGGATAATTTTAAGACTGTTTTATGTTGAAGATATTTGGAATTTTTAGATGAATTCGAAAATGAATTGAAAAGTATATTTATGAAGACCATTCAAAATCATATTTTTATTTTTGAATTATTTGAGGAAATATAACAATGTATGAATATTATTTTCTTTTATTAGAACCATTCTAAGAATTTTATGATGGGTCTTTTAAAAAATAGTATTAAACTATAAGTTGGGGCCACCTTGAATCAATATTATACATGAGAGAATTCTCAAACTCAAAGGAGATCTAGTCCAATAAACCAACATGATGGAATGGGTTGAGCACCTATGGGTAGAAGTGTGTCCATAGAGGGCATAGAGGGATGAAAGGGCGTGTTCAATGCCTGGGTTGATAGGGCTAGCACACCCAAAATATATGTATATTTTTTAATCATGTACTAAACCTAGTTCCTACATGATCATTTATTGAAGTTGGATTTACAATTATGGATCTGCAATTAGAATGGACAACTAATATGGGGTGGGCGATTCAAAACACAATACACTTGTAGTAAAAATATAAGTATAGAACATTTTCGATATAATTCATTTGAACTCAACCACCCAATCACTTTATGTGATCATCTTCTACATCAAGTCATCGAGGATTTTGTATACGAGCTCAAGAAAACCAAAACCCCCATTCCATGTGCTCTACACCAATATTTATAGTCATATCCTATGATATAACCATGGATTGTATATTCTATATAACCACGCATATAACTTCACCTTTAATGCATCATAGCCTGGTTCTTAATGAAAATAAATTTTTAGGAGGCCATTAATGCACCTTGATACATATTGAGTTCTAGCCAAAGAGTCTCATGTGATCTTCCAACATGAACATGATTACATCATCTTGTATGAAGGGGAAGTACTATTTTAGGAATCACATGAAAATAAAGAAGCACACATTAAAAGTTTTCAACAAACCCAATATAAATAGGGTGTTAAATAATAACCTCAACGTGAATTATTTATCAGAGTCTTGAAATGATTATTTTTTATAAGAAGGTGATCTCTCCACTTATAAATATAGATAAAACACTAATGTTTTTATTCTTCCACTTTAGAGATTATCTTGTAATAATATGATTAATTGAGAACCATGAAGATTTTTTATTTTATAGAGGAAACATAAAAAACCTTATGTATAGAAAATCATGCATTAAAGATTTTTGTGAAGGAACTAATTTTGGATCCTTAGTCAGTTTTCATGAGTAATCATATCCCGTATACACTTATGTGGAGATATAATGGTGTTCTATGATCAGCAACAAATCATGAAGTTCTAATACCACATACATTATTATGTAATGAAGAAATCATGTATGAGCACTTCAGTTTATAACATAAACATTATTTTTAAGATGAAATGGTTATGTGAGGACCTTCATAGTTAGAGTGGACCCACTAATATAATGTGAAAAAATTCTACATTATGTGAAGTAGTATACATGTTTTGTGGGTATTTTGGTACATGGTGTTTGTGAAGGAGAATATAGTGCATTCATTTTATCATACATACATTCCCATTGAATTACCAGAATCATCTTAATTGAAATGTTTTTTGGTTTTTGAAGTGAGATAGTGAACATAATCAAATTAAAAATTAATGAAGATAAATTCTTATTTTCTAGTATCTATAAACATTAGAATCACATGCATTATAGATTATACATATTAAGTATTCCATGAATAAACCCAATTGATATTCATGAAGAGTTTTAGTTGAATTATTTTATATTTTCCTTTAATAAGAAAACATTTGTGAAATTGTGTGACTCAATTTACCACATATTATTGAGGATGTGAATATAATTAATAAAATGAGATCTACTCATGTATATGATAATAAATGAAGATGATAACTTTGAGTTTGTTGAAGAATTAATTATTTGATCATTCTATGAAAGCACCAAGTAAGAGTGGAAATAGCATCATCTAATTATTAATGAGTACTGGGACGACATTCATATTATTCTATTGATATAGTATCATTTAAAGACCTATATTTTAGGAACAAGTCCAAAAAGTTTATGAAATAAAATATAGTGTAGTAAAGATGTATTATTATGAAATTGTGTTGGAAGATTCTATAGGAACTAGGAGTTCCATTGTAAACAATTCAAATGAATACTCGTGGTGCTAGAATAAGTAATTCCATATATAATTTATAGGAAATGAATATTACATATAAACTATGCATGTAAATTGAACTACACCTATAATCACTATAAATAATAGTGATAAAAAATCTGTTAAATCGCTACAGATTGATCACAAAACTCAGTAGGCTATCTCATTGAGGCTGAAAATTGTAAATATATCTATGTGATTCTGTCTCATTTATAATCTCCACTAATTTATTTAGAGTGAATATAAAATATTTTCCCCTTAAATTATTTACATGTATGACAGTAAGAGGGTCTAATTGAAAATAAATTATATACTCTTTAAAATGTTAGGTACACTAATTCACCCTCCCTCTCAGTGTCCCCGAACAACCCATCAAGACATTAGAACATATAAATAAATAGGAGATGTTGGAAACCAAATACTGTAATATGAATCATTACTGTTCTTATAATGAGAATATAATGTGGAATAAGGAACACCAACAAAAGATATTTAGGATGAAGAAACAATTCATAAGGCATAACCCAATAAAAAATAATCCATAAATATAAAACCACTTAAACTAATGGAATAAAATATCTCTATAGCATGGAAAACATTAATGAGAGAATAATGAGGAATGAAGAGGTCAATATGTATAAAATGGCTAAATCTTTTCATCACCCAAAAAAATGTTCTGAAACTAATCTATAAGGCCTAGGATTATCCAAAACGATCCCATAGTAACCTATGTTTTGATGGAATAAAAAGTAAATAAAATAAATTTGAGAGGCATATTGCTTTTATAAAATGTTAAGGAAAAAAATTAATCTTTGAATGATAGGAATTTTCTATGCCCCAATAGCCAAGATATAGAGATCTTAGTGTGATCCCCTCTTGTGGATACCAATTTCCCTCATGGTTGAAATAATTTCTTCAATGGAACTAAACAAGGGTATGGTGTGGTGAAGAGTTTCATTCTAAAATGTTCACCCCCTTCCACAAATAAGATAATGTTATATTATTGCCCTTATATATATCTTGAACAACCTCATATAGAAATAATGGTGTGGCCCATGCGCCACAAAATGATAACCCCTAAACAAACAAAACTATGTTATTTCATGTGAATGACTTCCTGGAGTGATGATCATCATTCATGATGATGAAATAAATATGGAAAAAAATATAAGTATAAACATTCATATATAAGAGTCTTAATTTGATATGTGAGTGTATCCCTTTTCAAAATCCCTCATTAGACTTATTTATTTCATGATTAAAACAAGTCATATTATAACTAGGATTATAATATGAAATATGATTGAATACAACACTCATGTCTACAATCCAATATCCTCAAACATCTTCACACTATCACACTAACATCATTTGGTTACACTACCATCATGGTGTGATTTCTAGAGAATATCATGAACCCTCCTGAGTAACTTAGTATACGATGACCGAAATCAATTTTGATATTGTTCGAAAGGATTTAATTATCCACATTAGCTGGATACTAGCACCTATTCCTAAAATAAAATCATGAGGGATTGATTTGATCACGTGAATAAATCATCAAGACAAATCATAGGATATGAGTCAATAAAAAATCAATATTCCAAACACTAATTCGGTGGACTGAACCAAAAAAATATATGTACAATTTAAAAAATTATACTTTAACCCAATTCATCATATAATCACTAAATAAATCATCACTATATGTCAATGAAACAGGTGAATCACATACTCCACTATTGACTACCAACTCCTAAGGTCTCAATAATCAAGAACACACAACACCTTCAAGAAGTTCTTTACATTTTGTTGAACCTTTCATAAGAACGTTTAAAAACACCCAAAGGCAATGGTAGGGTGTGAGAAACAATAACCCAGTTGGATCTCCCCATATAGTTTATAAAATTAATATTAGGTAAACCAAATATAATAAATTTTAACTAAAACCCAGGATGGTAATCATTTCAAACTTCATTTGAAAATTTTATTTTCAAAATATCTCACGGGCTAGTATAATATAGGTACACAATTCCTTAAAAATAGGCATATACATGCGTCCTTCTCAAAACATGCATGATTAATAATTTTTATCAACATAGGTATGAATTCAAATTTATGTCAAACACTATCAAGTATAAATCATTTAAAATCATAGTACCATGGCTAAAATTCTTGGGGTTAAGTGATAATTGGTATTATCACACATATCAATGAAATAAGACTCTAGGTGTGAACACTCACTATATTTAAAGCCTAGAGAGGATAGAATAACACCCAAAGTAATGAATTCCTTACCCTCATTATATATTATTAATCATTTTCATCATATATCAATTCGTTGGTAGATCTAATACATGCCAAGAGTACGTTCTTCCCATAAAACTCCCCAATATCTAATGTGATTCAATGAAATAAATAAATCATGAGGAAGTAATTTTTTTTAATCAATATCAAAATATTTTAATCAATAAATTAAATTGGAACCAAGTTCATGTTTTAAGCAATACTATTATATTACAAAAACCACAATCAAAGGGTATTCATCAAAAAAATCATCCATTTTAAATTAATTAATTTCATTTAGTATCATATAACATTATACATCATAGCTTCTCAAAATTAATCATTAAAATCATAATTTAATTCATTAATTTCAATTCAATATTAATTTCTATAGACCTACACTTTCAATAAAAATAAATTTCAAAGAGATTTCCTAATGAACACCATCCCATTTCAAAATCACATATCAAATGGCTTGAATCCAAATTTGGAAATCAATTATAAATATAATTAAAATTATGAAATAAAAAAATTTATTTGATAAGAGATTCTTTATGAAAACACCCAACTCAATTGAGGTTTCATCAATCACTAGTATGGTATCATCAATATGTGAGTCTAGAAGGATATAAAAAGAAGGATGGATCCTATAACTATAATTCATCATATCAATTTATATATCCAAAAACCACACATAGATCTACCATACTTGAAGAAGGGTAGATATGATTAATGGATAATGCATGGAAAATTTGATATTAAACTTACTGAATGAGAATCATCATATCAACCATTACTTTGATCCACAAAGAATCAATGTTGGAAGGGGTAAAACACCGCTATAGAGTCTATATGGTTGAGGTAATTAAATTATGAATGAGAGAGTTTAGTTTTGAAATAAAAAAACAAATTAAGAAAAAATAAATTTGATACTATCTTTCACATTATAACTAACATTGGCATTGCCAGCAAGAAACTAGATCTCACTAGATAGTCGATGGATCTTGGATGAATGTATACGATTTTTGAAATTCCATCATATAGACAATTGGATATTACTGACTAGTAGGTGGGATTCCTATAATAACATAGTTTTCCTGATTCCCAAAAGCTATTCAATGGTTAACCTATTGTAAAACCCTACTACTATGCTCTCATAGGCTATTGGATGGGCCTCACTGATAATCGGGTTGGCCACCTGTAGTTTTTTAAAAACATGCTAGTATAATCTCAAGACTAATCCTTCAATGATATTGTTACCCTCTTATACCAGGGTCAAAAAATATATCCCAACCCCTCTAAATGATATAACAATAAGGTTCAATGAGGAAGATACAAGTACATATAAATATAAACACCAAATACAAGGATATTAAAAAATAAACCATAGATCATAATTGAAATCTAGTTTTGAGATGTTACAATTCTAACCAATATAAATTATTTTTCCACTAAATATCATATATAAAATATCCCATTGAAAATAATTGAATAAATTATACTCTTATAATACCTCATGCACCAATATATCAAGATAATATGAAAAATGATAGAATATCATTTGAATTAAAGGTTTGAATGTACCATAATTAACCATCATCTAAGAAACAGTATTATGAATCAGCTACTCAAAAAAATTCATATCAAGTTCCACATCAAGGTCCTCCGAAATCAAAACATGATATGACTATGAAAGCTATTTCTTGATTTGAAACATGTGAAAAACATCATCGATAGATGTCATATATGTTGTAAAGCTAAATGGAATTCCATCTTGCTAATCTGATCAACAACCTAAAATATTCCCCCACCCAGTTTTTCATATTTTCAAACAGACAATTGATTATAGGAATTTAAAATCACATATTCACGGACCAAGAACTCCAAAAAAACATTGAATTTTTTTAATAAGATTTAATTTGGTTTTGTTCCGTTAAACTAATCATAAAACAAATCTGGATCATATTCTTCATCCCCTAGGACTTGGTTGGTCCCATAAGTGAAGCTTCACCAATCTATGACCAATAATGACTATATTTACATCTTCATCCATAACATCCCAAAACATTCTTCATCTTAAAGGATGACTAGTAAAAAATTTTATATTAAAACTACTATGGAAATAAATTTAAATCTAAGGAATCTCTAAATTCAAAGGAGAAAGTATGAATCATTTCCTCCAAAATATGTATAGCCAGTTATATCTGATCATATGTATGTGGATGGTATCATGTTATCAAACTTTACTAGGATGACATCACATCTTCAAAGACTATCTAAAAATAATATGGGAACAACATATCCCTATTATAAATAATGAAATCCTCATGTATCCTATACATAATGATTTTCAAAGTTCTCATCATTAGTCATATCATGAATTAAAATTAAGTTTTCCAGTTTGGTTAATAAATCAATCCCTA
This sequence comes from Viscum album, assembly GCA_963277665.1. Lineage (NCBI taxonomy): Eukaryota > Viridiplantae > Streptophyta > Magnoliopsida > Santalales > Viscaceae > Viscum > Viscum album. Next base: position 1,805,901,786 of record OY728126.1, on the reverse strand, counting down.
GAAAAATTATGTTATTCCTAAATTTCTAAAACAAAACCTAACCACAAATTCTGTTAATATATTATCCAATATCCAAGTTGGAATAAAATATGGTTGAAGCAATACAGAAGGCTTCTGATGTTTGACATTAGTTTGTAAACAAGTATATAAATGAGAAACAAAATAAGTAATGTAATATTTCATAAATGTCCCCCAAAATTATTCATTATATAATAAATCATCTCAATTTTTCCAAGTTGTGTCATCTAGTATGAACGATAATAATCCACCATCATAGAAATTATCAAATGAGATGGAATGAAAAATTAGTTCAAAAATAAAATCGCACCCAAAGAGGATAAAGAACATTCAACGATGGTTTCCCCAGCCTATAAGGAATCTATATTACATTGAACCTGTCAAATAAATACTTTTCCAAGAGAATAATCTTTCAAAGAGAGTATTTCAGTTGATCACTTTATAATCCAACATTAGCCCAATTCTCTTGGACTCTCAAATGCATATGAGCAATGATATCCCCGAGGATTCACTCTTCGTAAGAATATTTCATGGCTTTGGATGGATGTTTCCTTCCCAAATAATGAATGGGAACATTCACCATTATTGGGTGTAAGAAATATCAAATTCAAAATAATTAAGTAAATCCACTCACTATCACTAATGGGCATTGAGATCCTTTTGTTAGAAGTTTAATCCATGATTTTGTAATCGGAGTATACTATAAACCTCTCTCCAAAAAGGTAATTTCACTAATATTTAGGATTGTTCATCAATGATGTGATTTTTAGATCATGTTTGGGATAGTTATTCTAATATGGATAAAGCTATAGAGAAACATAAGCCACTACATGATCACCGTTAATTGGCGTACAACCCAAACCTTAAACTAATGAATCACTAAAGACAACAAATCCATGTTAAACCTCTATAATAGTTAACAATATAGCTAAAATCAATCAATTCTTAAACTCATTAAAGGAATCATGGAATTTCAAATATAAAATTAATACCACTCAATTCATAGATATAGATACAAATGGATAATTCATCATTGATAAATCTTTTATAGACAAACAATGTGACCCTATAAAACCTAAGAACATATATATCATGAATACATTTATTGATACTTCCCAAGAAATGATATCTTTCACATTTTTTGGATCAAATAAGATACCATGTTCTGAGACAAAATACCCCCCAAAATATTACATAGCAATTCCTTAAATGGAATTTTGATAGATTTTCATAAATGAAGTTACTTCTCAAGATTTATAGAACTTATTTCAATTGATACACTTGATCTTATTTAGTATTAGAGTAAAAAAAGATTTCATCCTTAAATTCACCATGATTGAATTGATGTATTAGTTTAAAATCTAATAAATAAAAACTATAAATATAATAGGATCATTGATTAGACTAAATGGATTAGGAAACTACTCGTAATGATCATACATTTTTTTGAAAATGGTCATATAGATATCATACATTTTTTCCTAAATTTGTGATAACCGAACCGAAGATTTACCTTAGTGAAAAACATTACCCCTCTCATTTGATCTAACAAATCATCAATCGAGGGAAACAGAAAGATTTTCATGACCATAACAATATTGAGTTTTCAAAAATCAACACATAATTGAAGGGGTTTTCATCCTTCTTAGATGATATCATGAATGTTTCCCATGTAAACACACTAGATCAGATGAAACCATTTCATATAAAGTCTATTATTTTAGATCAATTGTTTCTATATGTTACATAGGAATATATATAGGCAATTTACTAGGTACCAAATAAATATAAAACTCCACCTCCCTTACTGGTGAAAGAAAATAAAATTATGATGGAAAAACATTCAAAAAATCCTCTACTACTAAAGTAAGATTACAAAATGAATAATCACACTCGATTTTGGAATAAAAAGAGAATATCAAACTTTCCAAGAATATAATAGGATGTCTATATTGGATAGATATTTGTTCCTTTTATCAATAAAAAACATGTCACTTCATATTAGGGGTAGTAAAGGAGACTTTCTTGACATAATAGTAAATACAGTCTTTATGAGATATCATCAAGTCCATGCAAAGAGTTAAATCCATAGTTTTCAAATAATGAACATAAAATTCCTATAAAAGTATAGTTCTTATAATGATAACTTATAATATTAGAATTGGATACCACATTCCCTCTTCATCATGGGAGGTGTGGTAATTTCTATCACATAAGGCATGAGCTCCATAGGAAGACTCAACAAGTCCATTGCCAGGGTAGATAAATAATAATTACTGTCACCAATATCAAATAAAACAATCATTAAAGCTGAATGAATTATAAATGTAACTCTCACTACCATAGGACTCTCATTAGTAACCATTGGTGACTTAATTACTGCATGATAAAGCTTCATTCCAGTTGTCTGTTGCTGTAAAAAATTGTTCTTGGAGAATTTTGTTGTAATGATGATCATCCTATTATTGTTGAACCTACACCACTAAAATTAGTAGTGATAAAAGAAAAAAAATCAATATGTGACTCGCTAATTCATAAAATACTCTAGGTCTCTGGAGCCTCAATGAAATCATTCTATGATTTCCAAACATTCCCACATTGGAAAGTTGTTAGTGGTCCTATGTTAGATACTATAGATGTTTTAGAGAAAATTTATTTTTGAGAACCACCACTACTATTTCCACTATGATAATAATTTCATTTCATATTCCCTTTAATGGAACCACACAAACATCCAATTAGAATAGAGAAAATCTCATTAACCTTGACTTATTATACAAGTCAGGATTCACCATTAGATCTCTATACAAAAAATCAATATATGACTTATCCATGAGCATTAAGACTTGTGATCACATATCTGGATGAAAACCCATATCAAAAATCCAGGAATTCATCTTCCCATTTAATACTACCTCATGATAGAACTGTTCATGTTCAGATAAATTATTGACATACTATGTCACTATTCAATCACCGTTTTGATGGTTGAGAAACTCTATGGTCATTAACAATACCATAAATTTTCTATATAATTGCTATATGAAAATGGTCATGAAGGAATTTTACTATAATACCTAATTGTTCTCCTCTATAACTTTGGAATACCAAAACCTCAAAATATATTATTCAGGTTTAAATATGGAATATTTGACACTAATAAAATTTAGTATCTCTAAGAACTCAAATTATTACTATATCATTTTTGAAAAATACTCTGCCTCATTGGGATTATTCATTTTCTAGATATATAATTATTTTTGTCAAATAAACTATAGTGAATGATATATGATATCATCCCACAAAGGTACAACCTTTTCACCGTGAACAGGAACACATTCACTTATTTGGAGTAGTGCTTAAACCACAAGTACAACAACCTATATATGGTTTTAATAAATTGAATGGAATGATTAGTATTGTTCATTAATAGCTCCCTCTTAAATTATATTCAAAATTATTATTTGGGTAAAGTTAACAAACAAAAAAACAAGGAATAATAAGTAAAAATCTATCAAGTGACTCATCATCCTCAACTCTATCAAATAGAATTCAACATAAGAATAAAATTAATTGATCAATGATTTTAAAATTATATAATAATATCAAAAAAACACTGAAAAAAACATTTCCCCAATAACCCATAGGTACATAAGGCTTATTAAATGTGATATGGCTATGAAAATTCTTGTAACCTTCCATTTTTGTCCTGAAAACCATTGTTCCTATCTACAATGACATCCCAAACTATATTCCAATATCCAAGAAAGGGAACAGCCTACTATAAAATAAATTATTCATTAACCAACCCAGATAATCCATTAAACCAAAACCAGAGTCAATTATGACATTACCTAAAGGTTGTTTATGATCCCCAAGAACTAGAAACTAGTGTTATGGCAATAAACTGAACAAAGTGGAAATGAGTTTCCCCCACGAACAACTCATCAAGACAAAATAGTGGGTATTAATTAAAAAATATTTTTATTCCAAACACTCCATAAGAGAAATTAATCATAAATAGATAGATTAAAAACCCAAAAAGTACACTTCAATCAAATTCTTCATAAAACAATCAAATAAATCATCACTAGATATGAAATTAATAAGTGGATCACATACTCTATCAATCACTGCACACTCCTAAAGACCTATTAATCATGAATAAACAATGCCTCTAAACAATTATATTCCTTTTCTAGGACCTGATATAGGAAATTCATCAAATTATAATCGGAAAAGTTATAGTGTGATAAAAATAACCAAATAGGGTATCACCATGTATCCCATAAGCTATTTATATCATTTATAATCATAATAAAATGGTGAAGTTCCTCAGGTTAAGGTCATTATTTGTATTGTTACATATCTTTCTGAAATTCAGCTCATGGTGTGCACATATCCCAAGATTTTCCGTCAATGGGGTATACGATAACACCAAAAGGAATGAGATCCCTTCACTTATCATAGTTTAGTCATCAGTGTCATCATCAATCTATTTCTTGGTAGTGATAATAAATGTTTATCATATTTTCCTACCACTAAAATAAGCTTTGAACTATATAATTCATGGAAATTAATCATATATGGGGATTAAAATCATTTAAATCTATCTTGAATCATTAAAAAAATAATTTCAATAAATAATTTAAATCAAACAAAAGTTTATGTTTTAAAGAAATACCTCTCATTTTTAAAAATAAACATCAAATGGTTTTCATAAATAAATATCCCTTTTAAATCAATTCATTTCATTTAAAATATGAAAATACTTCATTCCATCTCTGGAAAAAAATAATTTTCAATATTATTCTTCAAATCATTCATTTTAATTCGTGGTTATTTTCATGAAGTCAACACTTTATTTCAGAAGATATTATCAAATAGATTTTATCATTTACAGCATTCAATTTCAAAATTATTTATTAAATGAAACATGTACCGCATTGGAAATCAATTAGAAATCTATTTCAAATTATGAAATAAAATGGGGTTTCAAATGATTGGAATTTCTTTATGAGGCCACTAAATTCAACCAAGGTTAGATAGATCCCCAAAATGGGATCCTTAATCGAGAAATCGAAAGGGTTGGAATGAATCAAAGAAGAATCCTAGAACCAAAATTCATTAATTAATGATATAGATATATAATAATCACTAGTATCATCCACTCTTTAAGAAGGGGAGTGAGGAAAAAAATACATTTCAGGATCAAATTGTGATTTTAGTTACAACAAGAAAATCATAACATCATCTGGTAATTTGATCTATGAATAATCAATGTTAGAAGGGCCAAAATAACTCAATAGATTCTTCAATGTCAATGTAATTTAATTGTGTTTGAGAGAGGTGGGTTTAGAAATAAAATAAGATATTAATATAAAATAAATATGATACTTCTCTTCCTATTCCCACAATCATCGGTGTCACAAGCTATCCACTTAGTCCCACCAACTAACAGGTGTCATTTGATGAAATTCCAAAAATTCTCATAGTCCCAATGGCTAGCTGGTGTGATTCTTTATAGGAACACACTACTACAATCCACCCACTGGCTAGCTAGTGGGATTCTTGTATTAAACCGATATTTCCATCCTCATATTTATTAGTTAGTTGGTCTCATTTTTTATACGGTTGACCACTTATAGCATTATTCCACTATAGGTTGGTATCTACCCTTAGATAAACCATCAAATTAGTTCCTAGCTTCTCAAAGAAGGATAAAAAACTTTCACTCTGGCCCTCTAAAAGAATTGGAAAGTATGTACAACTAAGATATAATGGGTACAACCATAGATCAACTCATATAACGAGTAAAAATATAACAATGGATCATACCTGAAAGATGTGGTTGGGTTGATATATAGAAAATAACTTAAATCATTCCCCCAATGTCCATAATTCCACCAAACTCAAATTTACTACCTAATTATGCTCTAATGTAAATGGAATGGGTTAAGAAAATATTTTCCCTGGAAATAATTTGAATGTTATTTTATATATGGCATTAGAAATATAGAAAAAATAAATATTTTATAATTTTTCGGGATAACATATGTTTTAATTTTCAATAATTTATTTATATATAAATAATTATTTATATAATTAATTAAGGAAAATAAAATATTACTTTTTTGGAATTTTATATGTAATACATTTTATATTTTACAATTTTTTTAGGTAGTAAATAATTTTTATAAAACCACAATTTCTTTTATTTTAAATTTATTAAATCCATATTTCACATTATTTAATATAAGATTTTTATAATTTTTTCAAATAGGAAAACATAAAAGGATTACCTAGAAAGGAAAAAATTACTTGTTTTTTTCAAACCCTGAAACATCAAAGAAAAATACATCATGATATTGTTTCTATATCAATATATATTTTCAATGAATATTTATTCCACATAAATTTTAGATTAATTTTTTTTGGGTATTAAATCAAGAATTTTATATTTGTGAAGAAATATATTTAGGGATAATCAAGAAATTACACAATGATTTTTGTTATGCCTCCTTAAAAAACAACACATGTGATTTATATGATATGATGTAATTTTTATAAGTTGTTTTGATTGAAGATGTGAATATATATTTGGTCTTACTTTAAGGAAAAATATTTAAATACTATAACTTTTGTATTTAATATTAATGATAGGAGATCTCACAACCAAAAAATAGGGGTTTATCTGTGCTAAAAATTCCTTTATCAGTACCAAAAATGCACTTATAATATATGATTTATTAAAAGGGGTCCCATTTATCATTTCTAAAAAAATAACTAATAAATAGAAGTTGTATCTATGCTAAAAAAATTGATAAAAGTGTCCTTTACAAACTATTTTTTAGAACTGTTAAAAGAACCATTTTATCCGCATTAAACAAAAGCACTCATAAAGGTCAGGACAAAAGTGAAAAGAAAACATCTCTATAAATCTAAAGGGTGGATAAACACCACTCTCTATCATCTCTCCACCCCATTTTAACGTCTCTAGACTCCCTCACCCCCATTTATCAGTGTTAACACCCTACTCACACCCACCCATGCAACCGTTCCTTAGTTGGGATTCAAACCTATGACCTCCGACTCATTCTCCTGGGACTCTTCAACTCACCAGAATTTTTTTTCTTTTATTTTATGACATATCTAAATATTTATATATATTTTCTAACATTTGTTTATCCATATATTTATATATTTAATTATATTTAAACACACATATAAATTTGTGTGTGTGTGTGTATATTTATATATGTGTGTGCATATATAAATATAATTATACATATTGATATTTATTTACATATGTTATATATTAATATTTATTATCATATATAATAATATGTAGATAAACATATATATACATTATATATAAAGTAATTATATTTGTATATAAATGTAAATTTTTATAAATTTTTATTTTAAATTAAATGGGTATTATTTTTTATTTAGATAAGGTTTATATATTAAGAAATATATTTCATATATCAATATGTTTATTATTTACTTATAAAATTTAATTTTATGGGAGAATATATATAAAAATATGTAAATATTGTTATAAATTTGATTTTAAATAATAGAACATTATTAGAAACAATAGAATTTCAAAAAAAATAATATCAATATAAATGTAATACATGGAAATAAATTCATCATCTACAGAAAAAGGCAATAATACCCCATTAAAAGATGCTGAAAATCCATTAAATGTTAAAAAAAATTAGGATACAGTGATAAAAAAAACTCAGTTTTGGAGTCTTTATGTGCCTTTTGGCTGGAAAATTGTTACAAAGGATTACTTAAGTCACCAATGGCATAGATCTCATTGTAGGATTCGATTTGATATATGGTAGAGCTCAGACGGACACCCAAATCAAAATTTATGATCGTTTTAAGTAATAGTTATGTTTTCAACTTATTTTCAATATTATATTAAATTTTTTATCTTTTTTATATTCAAATTGTTATTAAATAACTATTAATTGATATTAATTTGAGAATTATTAAATAAAAAATATTTTTAATTAATTAAAATCCATTTTCACTATTAATCATATATATTAAGTGTAAATTCGTATTTAACATTATCTATAACATATTTAAAATATATATATTATATTTATATCAATATAAACATATTCATATTTTAATATATTATTTTTTATGAAATATAATTTTTTTGAGGTATACATTTATTACTACTTGTAAAAAAGAATTGATAATATTGGGTCTTTATCAGCATATCTAAAAAATCACTGATAAAGGGTTCCCTTTAACAATGAAAAAAAGCACTGATAAATACTTTACTTTTATCAGCACTAAAAAAGAATTGATAAATGTACCCTGTTTATCAGTGATTTTTTAGCACTGTTAAAGGGTGGTGCTATGAAAACCTATCTTTGTGGTGGTTTCATTCACTACATATTTATAAATTTTGTTAAATAGTGATGTATATGATGTTTTGAGTCATGTCATTTTATTATGGGAGTCTTTGTTGGAAAACAATCTGTTTAGAGATAAGTACATGCACATGTAACAATTCTATGATCATATTCACCATATTTCGATTCACATAACCTATTTATTATTTTAATTTTTTTTAACAAATTCCATTCTTCAAGTAAACTTGTTATTTTGAAACTTGAATAATTTTGAAATTAAAATTCATTTTTTTACTTTCTCATTTAAAGTGTAAGTTTCATTCTCAAGAAAGTTTCATTTATAATTTTTATTTTTCTTATATTCAATTGATTTATAAAACATTGTAGTTAATTTTTAGTCAATCATGAGTAATAAATTCCTTTAAATGTGATAAAATTAAGAGTAAATAAAACGGTGACTGCTTTTAATATAAATTTATCATGATAAATAATTGATTCAATGACTGCGATATTGAGATATAATGATTCGTCAGATTTTTTATTACCTATTTAACAAAAAGGTATATAAAAATGGAGAAAAAAATTTTATATTGTGGATAAAATAATGAGACTAGTTTTAAAAAATATATTTCTTCTTAAATCATACGGAATTTAAATTTCATTTTGTTCATTTGAACATTGGAGTAAGGTTAATTAAAATTAAAATAGTTAAAGTTTATCCAATGGATTCTCATTAATTATAAAATATTTAAAATTTAAAATTAATTAAAAATAATACAAAAATAATATTTAAATACTTTTTCAAAATTTATTTTTAAATTAATTCTTTTGCCTGTATTTCTATTAAAGGTATTTATAATAAAATAATTTCTTCTTATTGTTATCCATCTTATTATCGAAATGGTTGGGAGAAGTTCTAAAATTCATGTAAATTTGTGTCTAATATCCCTTGATCCCTATGTGATTGATATTATTTAGAAGTTCACAGTTAGTGATGAGAATATAAATTTAAAAAATTACACCTCATAAAAAAATAAATGATATTAATGTTTTAGGACATGAAACATTTTAATAAATGAACGGATATGTAGAACATAAGGTATTACCTTAGAATTTATTATTCATTCCCATTGAACTAAATGGTTGAATATTTGTTAAGTTGAAATAAATATAGATAGGGAATGAGAGAGTGACGTGGAAAGAGGATCAAGGTGTTTTCTTTGGTCTGTATTTCTTTCGTGGTAGAGAAGGCCTGGGGTCAGCTTAAATTTTTGATTTAAAATTACTTAATAATTAAAATATATTATTGCCTTAATAAAATTTTGATCAATTTATATATAAAATTCTCCAATAAATATATCCATAAAAAACCCTATTGTATATAATAGATGATTATATAAATTAACTAAATAATTTTTATAATTTCATGGTAGGATTAGAGGTGCAATACAGAAATTTAGGATATTTTTATTCAATGTATATAAAATAATTATGAACATAATAGATAAAAATAATTTTTTTATTTGATAATATGAAATTATATAACAAGAAATTTATGTTCCATGGTATCAATAAATGTCTACAATAATCCTATTATTTTGAAATTATCAAAAAATATATTTTTCTATCCTCATACAAATAAAAAATTTAATAATATTATTATCCAAAAATAATGGTGTTACATCAATAGACATTATCTTTGTTGTAATATATCATGACATCCTATTTATACTCGTGAAAAAATAAATGAAAAAATAAATTCTTCCTAGGAAGAAGAAATGAACTTGCATGTTATATTTTTCAAAAAAAAATTTATAAATTCTATTCTTTTAGGTTTAGTGAAAATTACCAAGCCTAAATGACTGAATAATATATTTATTTCATAAATCTGAGTGAAATGAATTAAAGGATCAAGTCAAGTCATGGGCGTCTAAAGAAATGATGCTCGAGTGCATCCTCTATAACATTATTCACACACTCTTGGGGAAGGGAATCAATACTTCTATATAAACATAAAAAGTTATTTTGAGTATCCCTATAAGTGAGGTAATTTTTAGTTTGATTAACCTCACTCCATGTGTAGAGAGTGACCATATGGTCATTAATTTATCATCTCCAACACCTAATATGATATGTAATGAACGAATGAGTGGAGATCCTCCCAATAATGGAATCTTGGATAACCCTAGAGTTGGTCTCAATAGGTACCATCTCAACATAACATGATATTAATATTTTCACACTCTTAATCATCGCTTACACTTCTATAATGAAGGAATCACCTCTCTTGAAAAAATAATTGAATTCTATGATGATCGAGCCACTATATACACATATAATGACACCTCTACACATTTAAACAAAACTATAGTATCCATCCACATAGACTATGAAGCTAGAGGTTGGGGCTACCAGAAAATCTACCTGCACAGGGATGGATATATGAGAATGTATAAGGTGGAGGAAATGTTCAAAAGGATGGATCGAAGGGATGGGAACTATCCCAATTTATATTATTTGTTTCTAGATAGCCTCCTAGATTCTCATATTAGGCAAGATGGACCTACTAGAGCACTAGGGACTATCGAGATGATCATTATTTCTAGTAATCCAGATACACCGTCACCTTATATCCATAAGGATATCCCTCACCTTGTCCTTCATGGGTTTTTTTATACTCATCGGAACCAAATACATAAGAAATTACCAGTGTAAGTAACATAATTATCCCTTACTAATAATTCAAAAACTAAATTACAAACTTATAAGGCCCGCTAACCTTCAAAGAATAAATTGGTAACTATTTATTATCTATGATTTTCCTATAAAAAAACCAAGATTTTTAATGAAACCCCTTTTAACGAATAGTATCATTTACAAAAAAGGATTTATTCTATACTCTCCAGACCAAGAGGTTGAATCCTACTAGAATCTCCTTGCACTAGGGACAGTCACCCCATTTATCTTTGGAACTGGTAACATAAATCCAACACGACTGTGATTTAAAATAAAAAATCCAAAAATGGGTTCCTATTAATATGATATGATATTGATCAGAGGAATTAATATAATGATAAAATAATACCATTAATAATTTTTGAGGATCACATTAATAAACTTATGATGATTTCATTCCTTCGAGAATGTGAGATTCAACATCAAAAATCTCAATAATACAAGTTTCATATCGACCTCTTTGGAATTCAAAAAATTAATATCTTCTGACCAATAAACTAGTGTGTATGAATCTAAATCATCGGGATATGAATCAAGATATATCACTTTTGGTGAAAATATATCCAATTATCTAAAATGAGGTTCTTTACAAACCCAAGTGCAGTGAAACAAGTCTAGAGAGTGTGTCCCTATAAATCCTACCGTGTTAAACTTAGATGAAAACTTTTCATCGCATCAACGACATACCTCATGTTGTTGTCTTATTAATTAAATGGTCTAGATGACCACAACCATGATGACTAGTGACACTTTCCATCCAAATGAACAATCAAGATAAAGGATCACATGAGTGATTAATGATCATTAATAAATTCCCAAGGATATAGAGAATGTATATAGGAATAGAAGATAGGCCATAATTCACCAATGTAATTTTTCCTCTAGACATGGGAAAATGATAATCCAATTACTAATGTCTATTGGAATTCTATCCAATCCTTTGTAAAATTATGAATACATATTTTTCTGGAAGAAATGGGAGAACCCATGTATTTCATTGGGAAATTACTCCTTTGATTTCTCAGGATAAATTCAATAGCATTGAACTTCCAATTTCTATAATGATTGAAATAAAATCACTCTTGTTATCACAATTAAATATCTAGTTTCTCCACTTACAATAATAATCCAATTACTTATTAATTCATTTTATGTATCTAATATTACTATTCGCAAATAAAATTTTATTTACCAAAGACATTATATAGGAAACACCATGGAAACTTGCCCCACAGTAGAACGGGATGACCCTACCATCCTCAATTTATTTTTGAATCATTCAAATAAGACAATATTGATCCATAATGAACAATTTTGGAGACAATGGACCTACCAGGTGAAGTTCCTTCAATGAAATGAAAAAACCACACATCCTTCCCATAAAATAGATGTAAAGGTAAGGTTAACAGAAACATCTAAATAATCAGTCTGATTTCAATGTAGAGAAACCCATACACTCTATGAACCTCAAATAATGGTATATTCCAACCATTCATGTTATTTTTCCTTTTCCAATTTAATTTCTATGTTCAAATCTAGTTGTTTTTTTAATTTTGAAAATCATTCCTTGAGTGATGTGAGGGATCCTTGAATGGACCAATTCTTAATGAAACCATGTTGCTATTGTAAAATCTAGGATTGGGGATGAATGAGTTATATTCTTGTAATGACACATGTGAGAACCTTATTGGGGAATCTAGACTTGTTGATCATCCTAAACCGACTCACTGAGGATGGGTATCTATCTTTTGGAATGAGATAAATGGTGGTGAAACATGTAACATAAGGGAGACTACGACTGTGTAATACGTTTTTCATATCATCAACTGATTCTTCATTAACGATATCTCGTGAAGACAAGTAGAATAATATTATAAATCTATGTGATCAAGGTGATTTATCCTTATTGAGAGTGTAAATTTTCTCCCTTATCTCATTCTCCTCAGTTATAGATCCATATAATGTATAATCATGTTCAATTTCAACATGGGGGATAGCCTATAAGGGTTCCACACTACCCTCAGATACCATTACTGTATGTGAGGTATATGATCAGAAAGCGTAGATTTAATGTGATTTTTATCCTTAAATAGAACCAAATTAATGTAATTTCATGAAGGTTCCATAATTTGAAACAATTTTAGGATGATAAACTCTCTTCCTATCCACGATACATGCAAGGATGTAAGCAATGGTTCAGTTTCCTTCTTTCATCCATGTTTCTTTAGTGATCTCATGATCCATTCTCTCTTATTTCCTAAAAATATATTTTTGATATATTTTATTTTGGAAAATAGAGTCAAATAAATCACCATCAGATGTTCTTCCTACATTATCTTATATTTGATCAATTTTTTGTTTTGGTACTAGAGAAGTCATTGATATGGGGGGGGGAAGCCTATTGATCAAAGGTAGAAAGTTAACTTTAAGCCATCCCACTTTATTGTGATGGCTTGACCAACCACTACCCTATAATAGAATTTTCCAGGATGAACACCCTTCATGGTGCTATCCTAGTTCTGAGGTCAAACATCTGGAGAAGAGGAAATGACCACTTCCATCCCTACATCTCACTAAAGACACTAGGATATGGGGTTGGTCGGAGAATGAAAGAACAAGACAAGTCATCTTGTATTTTGGAATAGAATAAACTACCTAATTTTTGAACAAGAAATAAACTAGCTGACACTAAATAAAACTATTTATGTTCTATTTATTATACAAGGTGAAATTATTTCTCACCAATCAAATATGAAAGAGTCAGTTCCAATATTAGAATGGGGAGAAATCATATCTATATTTCTTGTGGGCGGTTCCTTGTCCTTTATTTTTAGAAATATCCAAAATAAAATTGAAGTATCCTTTTATTAGATATTTAGAATCACTATAATTAATGTAACCTAGTTTTATCAAAAACACCTCCAAATCCCCTACATGAAATTTGATTTAGAAAAAGAAGATAATGCATCCATGCACTCTATTGCTGACTCTGTTGATGATGAACTCATTAAAATACACTATATTTAAAACAATAATACTATAATTATATAAGACACAAATATAATATTTAATGAAATATCCCTACATGAAATCACAAATTTCTATCATACAAGAAATCATGGAGATAAATGAAGGATGTTGTTTGTCTTTAAGCACTACTATAAGGGAATTTTTGTTATTATGAATCTCACGAGAAATTAAATTAATCATAACCTTGGAAACCAATCCTTTATAATTACATACAATGAAGAAGATAATAAAAGCATAGTATACAAGGATTTGGTGGTAGAAACATCTAACTAATTAGATAGAAGAGGGACGTATGACATTTTACACTTTATCATAGATCTGGTATGAATTCTGATAGATGGTAAAAAAGGTGGGGGATAGAATACCCCTAACCTATACTTACCTTGAGAGGGAGAGGATAACACCTTAAAAAGTTATTGATGTAAAATAGTGGAACAACCAAAAGATCCCATATTATTCTCCCATGAAATAGGAAAATCAGAAGATTAAAACACTAATCCCTTATTGTGAGATGATAGAATCACTAGAAAAAATGAATGAGAGGAGAAAAACATATACATTTTCCTAAATAAAACCATATTTATGAAATATGAGGTAACATAAAAGAATGGGGTTGTAATAGTCTATATAAGATGTGTAGATAACAATGGGAAGGAATGGAATTATAGAAAAAAAATTGAAGGAAAGATAGGAGTAGGGGAGGTTACCCTAGTTATGGGAATTGAATGAGATGTGGTGGACTAACATGATCATCAATACTATAACATACCACCCTTCATCATTGTCCTGAGTCGAGGCAGAATTGCTACATTCCCAAAAGAGACATCCCCATGGAGGAAAAGGGTGACAATAAATACCAGGGGAATCAAAATAGTGGGCAGATGACTTTCCCATTTAAAATAAAATAACCCAACCAAGCACACCATAACGAAATAACCTAAAAATGTTGCAAGATAACAGTTAATTCAAATCAAATTATTGGAACTAAATATTAAACCAAACTATAATCAGAGTATTGTAGAGTAATATAACAAACATCAATGTACAAGTTCAAGGCGTACCATAAAAAACAATGACCCCAAAAAAACCAATGATCCCAACATGATTCATGATCCTACAAAACAATAAAATCAAAAGGTCACTAAGCACCACTATATAAGTTAGATACAATTAATTTTATTATGTCTCAAAGAGCAATATCTAAAAAATACCAAAATTCCAAAGAAGGGTTGAGTATTGAAATATTGTAGTCTTTCCCCTAAAGACTCCCATACACCCACCAGTAGGGTAGAATAATGTATCACATTTATATAAGGAAATTATATAAAAAAAAATTAAAATAGTTCAAAGTTCAGTAAAAATGAATAAAACAACAAAAAAATATACTTTAAACCATTGCACATTCCTTTTTGGAATACTCATTCCATGACTCCCAAACACACCCATACATGCATTCTCTAGTGATAGTTCCATACTCATGAGAGGATTCTCATCGATCCACTAAGTCATAAAAAAGTGGTAAATCTCCTTGTTCACCAATAACACACTTCACTTATCCTAGTTCACATCCATTTTTACTACAACGGTACACACCTCATATTTAGGGTCACATTGAAAGCATGAAATCACAAAAAAAAATATATTTTGAAACAATTTGAAATCAATGATTACATGAAATTTTAAGAAAATAGTTATTTTTTTGTAAAACAGTCATAAAAATCCACATTCCTATGAATTAAACAAACAAAATTTATTAAATCATTAAACAATGATTTTTTTGCAACAATTCCCATATTCATAAAATACTCAAACCATTACTAAAGAGGGTTTCTACCATTATTTGCACAAAAATTAAAAAATAATTTTCAAGAAAATTTAATAATTTGAAACTATGAGTTATTTTTATAAGAATATTAGTCAAGAGTGAGGAAACCTACCTCAGTAATTATGGAAAAATGAATAACAACATAAAAACCCACACAAAACCTTGTTCAATATCCAAAAACACATCTCATATCTCTTCCCCAAACCTCAAGAAGTGAAAATCATGCCAATATTTGAATCAAACAACTTAGATATATTTGTATATTACTAAATCTTTGAAACCAAGATATGGGAGAATATATATCTAAGAAACACTATGAAAACCTACCACAAAAAGATACAAACCAAGGGATTCATGCTTCAATGCACCAAACAAACCTTTAGATCACTTCTAGATTGATGGGAATAGCTTACAAACCCATTGGAGGATGAAATATCATGGTAGGGATATAATAAAGGAGAAAAGTGGTTTTTAGAGCTAATACTAACCTAGATCCAATTTTTATGATCTATTTTTTAAACTATACACAGATAATCACACGGTTAGGGAAACTGGTCACCAGTATATGCCTCAATGATCTCCTAACAGAATTGGCACACACTATAAGACAAACCATGTGCCAACCATGAAGAATCACTACCCCACATTTCATAGTCTATCATGGGTGGCCTCATAGTGTGAAAAAATTGTGTGCCTAACTGTGTGCCAAACCAGAATCCATTGTTTCACCATGCCTAATTTCCTGTTGGGGTTTCACAGTTTTCCCTAACCATGATCCAATCATGGACCTCTATAAAGGACCCAAAAGAATTACAGAGGTTTATAAATCATCCCATACATCTCCTAAACACTTTACATACATAAAAATCATAAATAAATTGTTACTTACATGATACTGAGGGTGATAAATTCTCCCCACCATTGGTCTTTCCATCCCTGGAAAGTGAAAATCCATAATTGATCTGAAATAGTTTTGGCTACTTCTATACGATTTATTTCCCCCTTCATAAGTATATTCTTAAATCAGACCATATTTCTAAAAACCCTTCACTCTTCAGATTATTTTCCCATGCAAGGCATTCTATTGTGTATCCCAAATACACACTGGAATATCCACCATCAAATCATTCAGATATAGAGAAAATTTAACCCAATGAATCACATGGTCAAGATCAGTTTGATACTATTTTAACATAGATACATGAAACACATTATGCATGACATCAAACCACGGTGGTAATTCCAATTGATATTCCACCTCATTAACCCATTCATGTATCTCAAAAGGGGATATATACTGAATAGATAACTTTCACTATTTTCCAAAATAAAGTTTCCTAATCCTTGGAGAGATCCCAAAAAACACATGGTCACTAACCTCTAATGACAGATGCCATTGACGATGATCGACATATAATATTTAACTACTTTGAGCTGTCTCCATCCAATTTTTGATAAATTGAATCTTATATATTGTCTCTTGGAAAATTCTCATCCCAAACTATGATGTCTTTCCTATTTCTAACCAAAAAAAATAGATAATGACAAGGATTCCCATACAATGCTTTAAAATGTTCCATAAGTATCAAGGATTCATAACTTTTGTTATATAAAAACACTCCCCGTTGTATGTTCTCTTCCTATGATCCACCAAAATACATTACACAATCCCATAGCATGTCTTCTAGTGTTTGAATCATCAGAATTTTCCATCGTTCCATGGATGATACGCTATACTCATTGTCAACTGAGTCTCAAGGGATTGTTGTAAGGAATTAAAAAAATGATTCATAAACCATATTTATCTATCTGATACTATAAAAAATAGTATTATATGACTCCTTACCACTTCTTAGATATATATTTTTTACAAGTCATCAACCATATGGGATTCATGAATTGGGATTAAATGGTCCAACATTGTTAGTCGTTCCAATATCACCCATCTAGAATAATAGATTTGAACTATTCTTAGAAGATCATGAAAAGATCTCTGGCTATCTGCACCCATTTAATTATAGGGATAGGTCATTGGTTCTCTTCCATAACATGCAGAAAAGTTAATCATCTTGAAACAAACTCAGCCACTATTAATTATATATTAACCCAATGAAACTATGAATTTAATTCCTTATACATGTTACATATTATAGGATGGATAAAACATCTCAAATTGTTGTAAGCATCATAAATTCGTTCTTGATAATCCATAGGTATGAAAATAAAATGTATGAACCACAACCATGAACTCCCATCTAACCTCCTAACCTCTATGATCATCCCACCATTGATTTTTGACCTTATGATAAAAGATTTTTAGTTTTATGGTTGTGCCTCTTTAACTATTTCAACCACATTATGAAAAAAACGAAATTGGAAATAAAACTGAAACTTCTCCTCCATCATCACATTCCAATTTCATATTGGCAATTACCACTATCAACTTTCAATACTCCAAAGCATATTTTTCCAAATTAGCATATGAATTTCTACTTATTGCATCCACCGTTGAATTTTCTTTATTCAGTGTATACACTAAGTCAAAGATGAATATTTTAAGAAACTCCATCCATATTCATTGTTTCATATTCATATCCCTTTGTGACAAAATATGTTTCAAGATATTATGATCAATAAGCACTATAGTTCTTTTAGCAAAGAGGTATTGACGCCAAGTCTTCAAAGCATAGACTATGGTAGCTAATTCAAAATCATTGTTTTTATTGTTATTCTTAAGAAACCATAAATTTAATGAGCCATAAGAAACAACATGGTCTCCCTACGGGAGACCGCATCCCAACCTAGATCCCAATGAATAGAAATACACTACATACACTTGGCTTGGTTCTAGTAATATCATGATTAGTATTGATGAGTGGAGAAATTTAATATTTTTAGAAGACTTCTTACATTTAACATTCCATTGTAGTGTAACGTTCATCATTTCAAAAGAATTCATAGGTGAGTCCAGTCTTGAAAATTCTTGAACACAGGGTCAGTAATAACAATCTTTAATAAAGAAACTACATATCCCAAGGACATTATTTGGTGGTTTCTAATAAATAACATCCTTTATATTTTATGGATCCATAGAAAAAATTAAAAGATTAAATTAGAAAGTAAATATACCTATTATATCCAAAAATTAAACATTTATTTTTTTCATACAAACTATGATCCCGCACAATTCCCAACATTTTCGCTATGTGTTTCACATACTCTGTTATTTTCCATGAATACAAAAATATTTCTTCCACAAACACCACCACAAAAGAATCCAAATATAATTGAAATATCATATTTATCAATTCTATAAAAATGTATTATACATTTTTATGACTGAAGGTAATTACAACATATTCTTAATGGTTATATCTACTTCTAAAAGATCTCATTGGAATATACTCCTTCCAAACACTTAATTAGTGATTTATTGATCAAAAGTAAATCTTAGATAAATAATTATCTCCCCTCAATTGAACTAATGGATAATCAATGCGTGTATGTGGATACAAATTATTTATCATAACATGATTAAGGATAAGATAATCTATACATAGCCGAAGACTTCCATGTTCCTTTTCAACAAACAATACTGGGGCTTCCCATGGAGACAAGCTCGGAATAATTTACCCTTTGAATTAATTCTCTAAAAAATAATATTTAATTCCCTTAATTCTATTTGTCTCATATATTAAGATAAAAGTTAAATAGGACCAGTCCCTGATATAAAATCAATTATAATCTCCACTTCTCTTTCGGGTGGAAAACTTGAGAAATTCAAGTGAAAAACATCCATAAACTAATAAAAATCCGATGAAAAACTATTATTCTCTATCTCTTCCATCGATACCAATGTAAATGCTACCAAAAATATTCTAAATTATAGTTCCAATGAACTCTTCAAAAATTCTGTATCATTTAAGTACCATCTAAAGAGATTCTTGATGACATCATGACTCATAACACTAACCCATCAGATATAACATTGGATGTTATACTTGATAATTTTCAAACAATCCAGACCCATTATTATATCATTAACATCCATATCAATCACTGAGACAACCTATATCAGTTCGAATCCATCAAAAGTTATAGAACAGTCTCTATGAATAAAGGGTCCACATTCTCTTTGACGAATAAAAGTATGTAGTTTCAACACAGAAGGTATCATGTCATCATATAACCACATCAAATAAATAGAAAAATAAAAAATAATTTAATCAGATTCACCCATATCAATAAATGGTTTCATTTGGGTAGAATATAAAATAATTTTACCTCTTACCTTCGATGTTCTAGACTGATCATCAACAATACCATTCTCTGCTCCATATAATATCTTACTCACAGAACTTTTCTATTTATTACCTTGTTGGGATTTCCCTTACTGAGGAGTCATGGTATTGGAAGAATCACTATGTCTAGATCTTTTCTAAAAATTAGTATTATTCTTATTCTATCATCCCATTGAATAATAAAACCACTCTGACACATGACATGTGTCCCAAAAACTCATCCTCAGAGCACTGTGACTATAACACCAAACATGCCCTATTTGATTATAATTATGTCATGCTCTAGGTGGTTTCATACACTCTCACTTCATGTGCTGTAACAAACCACATTGGTAACATCTATCTTTTCTCCTAGGTATTTGTGGAATATTCCCTAAACCATCAACCTCATTATTAGTCATGCTACCACCTTGTAAATAAGTGTACATCTTCTGTTTGTTCCAAGAATTAGAGTTCCAAATGTTTCTCGTCGGTATCAACATGATACCTCCACCAATATATCATTATCTATTTCTTTCAAACACTAACCCTTTATTAAACATCTCTATATAATTCATTAAACAAAGTAGAACAATATTTCAGCGAAACTCCTTCCTCAGCCCAATTTTATGAAATTCATTACTTCAACAGTTCACTAGTAGTAAATTCAAGTGCAATGTGGAATAAATACGTGAATTTTTCAATGTACTATATCACTATGATTCTTTTCTACTTTATTTTGATGAATTATGTCCTTGTTGAAATCGAGAACATATAAGGATAGAATTTTTTGTTGAAAATTTTTTCAAAATCCTCTCATGCCAACCATTATTCTAATTTTTCTGAAACCGCTAAATCCCACCATTGGCGTAAAATACCCTCCAACATATGCATTACCAACAAGAATTTCAACTCTATATGTGTGGAATGGAAATCAAATATTTGATTCATCATGTTCATCCAAAAATCTTTCTTCTCTAGTTCCGAATCACCCCAAAAGATTTGTGGATTATTCTAATAGAATTAAGAAGAATGAGCCACTTGTATTGGTTAAATCCTTAATTTTCATCTATCCATAAATTTAAAATCATGTAAAATACCTTGTACTATCTATTGGTTTATTTGTGGCTCAGGTGAAACCATGTTCTAAGTACTATCATCTTGTTGGTTTTTACAATGACTACAGGGAAACATTTATATAAACACAACAAATTCCATTAGTCTCACTATCTAGCAACGTAAGGATTAAAAATTTTAAATTATACCACTTATGATATCGTATAATTGCTTTAAAAAATTCAAAACATTCCATATTCATCCATTTTTTAAAATTTTACCTTGCTTTTGAAAACCATTCAATTTTCAAAATATCCATTTCAAGCCTTTTCAAAATGTCACATTTGAAAACAACATGAACAATTTTAAAAAATAAAAACTTTTGTACCAAATAATATACAACAACACAAAATAAAATATTTATTCCTAGTTAGAAGTCATTTATATAATTCATGTCTTTCTCGTCTCATTGGATAAACACATGATAATGAGATTCCAATTATAATAAGTGTCTCCAAAACACATATTTACACAATTCCCAAGTAACATGATGTTCAACATAAAAACTTTAGCTATATCTTATTATGTTCTAAATATCAAGTCTCGATAATACTACTCCTTTATACCAACCAGAAAAATGGAATCTATCATAATTAATTTCAACTCCATGACTAAGAAAATTATGACCAAGTCAATAACCGAACAAGATTAATACCACATACAAGTCAATGACAAAACAAACTGATACCACTTTTTGAAATGAATGATGGAATTTCCATGAATGATACCATTTGTTACATCCTACCCCTTCACATTGGCTTGATTCGAGGTGGAATTTCTAATTTTCCTTAAGTGAAATCACTAAGGTTCCAATGGCTCATAAAAAATCCCAAGGGCTTCAAAACAGTTGGGGTATGATTTTTCATTTGAAAATAAATCAACCCATAAAAACAAAGAAAAACCACATAACCACTAAATTATGCATGATAAAAATGTATTAAACACAATGTATAACAACTAAATATCATACACAACTATAATTAGAGTACAATATCGAAATACAATAAACATCAATGTACAAAGTAAGTAATAATACAACAAAACTCAATGACACCAAAAAAATTTCCAATGATCCCAACATGCTATTTGCTTCATCTCCATAATACAGTCCATGTTTTATGGAGAAAAACTAAATATGTTTGACACATTACCTTTTCAGGTGTATCAATGAACAATATCTGCAAAAGGAACCAATGTTTCAAAGGATGGGTGAATAAGGTAACTCAATAGGCTTTCCCCAAAATATATCCCTACTCATGCCACTAGGATAGAACAATTTAGAACATTTATATAAAAAATTATATATAAATTTTTTAAAATAAATCAGAAATATATAACAAATCCAAGAAGTTACATATCAAAATTGTTTCAAAGTTTAGAAAAAAACAATACATTAAACCATTTCACATGCTTTTTAGCATACCCATTTCATGATTCCCAAATACACCCACGCATACATTAAATAGTGATAATTCCATACTCATGAGAAGT
Organism: Viscum album; assembly: GCA_963277665.1. Classification (NCBI taxonomy): domain Eukaryota; kingdom Viridiplantae; phylum Streptophyta; class Magnoliopsida; order Santalales; family Viscaceae; genus Viscum; species Viscum album. The sequence continues at coordinate 1,805,878,903 of OY728126.1, read as the reverse complement.
ATATATTACGTCCAATAAGTTATCATAATGTGTCCAATCTTCTTGTACTATAATGAAACACACCCTTTATCTAGGGTAACATCCCTTTGTACCCCAAATGAAACATGCCCATTATTCAGGGTCATGTCAAAATCATGGACTCAAAAAAACCATGTGTTTAAAAACCATTTCAAATCAATCTTTATAATCCATTTTAATAAAAATGATCTTTTATTTAAAACCAATAAAACAAATCCATTTTTACAAGAATCAAACAAATAACCATTTTAAAATCACAATTTTATGATCATTTAACAATGAAAGCATCACAACAATTCCAAAATTCCCTAAAATAATCAAACCATCACTAAATATGGTTTATACAATAATTTTCCCACTAATTTCACAATAAATTTCAAGAAATTATAACAATTTGTATTGAATCCCATATTATCAAAGAAGATGAGTCAGATGTGAAGCAAATTATTTAGGGAATTATGGAATGAATGAAGTCAGGCATGAAAAATCCAACAAAACCAGGTAAAATCTACAAAAATCTTATTATAACTCATCTCCTGAAATCAAAAATTCTGAATCTATCCATTATTTTTATCAATCACCTTATATCTATTTGCATTGGACACTATCTACGAAGCTGATAGTGGGATGAAATTTTATCTAATAAAAAAATACGAAAAAATACCACAAAAGGAGACTTACCAAGGTAATTGAGCTTCAACACACCAATAAAAGCCTTTAGATCACTTATGGATTGATGGGGAAAGCTTCCACGTCATTTGGGAGGATTAAGTCTCAATTAAGTTCCAAAATGGTCGGAAAATGTGGGCTTTAGATCTTATCCCAACCTAGATCCACTTTTTCAGGATCCATTTTTAAACTATGCATGGTTATTCACATCATTTTAAAAATCATGAGATAAAAATGTTCTAGATTCTAAATGATGAAGCACCTTCCACATTTAGGTTGAATTTTTGGAAAAACCAAGTGCAAATCGTGATAAGCAATATGTCATATTTTCCATGATTTCTCCTTGGTGGCAAGAATTTTTTTTGAAAAACCATGGGCCTAATGAGGAACCTACCTTGAATCCCATGATTCTCCTTGAAAAGTTTCTTTTATGATGTTAATGGGTTTTACTAACCATGCTTTAACCATGCACCTTTATAATGTCCCGAAAAACAATAAAAAGTTCTTCCAAGCACTCAAAAACATCACCCAAACACTTTACATACTTAAATAACATAATAAAAGGGTTGCATATATAGAAATGGGGCTGCTTAAAATCCTCTATGAAGGACCAATGGGCTGGGAAAAGAAAGAAACTTTAGAATGAAAGGGAACACACCAAATTCTAAAAGCATGGTTTGAATGTACTCGGAGATGAGACATCATGAAAAAATGGATTGCATTATGGAAATAGAGGTTAATATTTTTGGAATTGGTTCTATGGAACAAACATCTTTTGTACTTTATGATAAAAAAATATTCATTGGATGGATATTAATAAACTCTTTATCACATCATGATTATTCTTCTGCAATACATTGTATGAGATAATTTCCTACAAGTAGTTGTCACACTAAAAGGTCATAGAAGATCTATTTTATGAAGAGAATCCAGAAGTGACATGGTGCTATTCTTGAACATATGTTCTATATCTAGATGATATCATTTAAAGGGACAAAAATGATATAGGATATAAGGGGTGGAGACTCAGAGGAATTTGAGGCACCTTCTCATGTTTTACACCCTTGGTAATTTCTAGGAGAATATTATGAGAACGAGACCATCCAGTTAGAAATCCAAATTTATAAGTGTCATTGGATATTCCTATCTACATACACGTGTATTTTTCCTTAGACTTTAAGATTATTATTAATCAATATTATGACTCATCCACTTAGTTGTATTTTCAAAAACCAAAAATACATATGTTCACTATGAGGTAGGATGTATTTCGTGTATCACGAGTAATACTTCATGAATGAATAATGCGATAAATGATTTGTCCCTTCTATTGCACAAAATAAGTTTATATCTCAGGACCTTTTATGTAAATGATATATCCAAAATAAATCCATTTCCATTTTATTCTATAGGAATGTTAAATTTCATAAAATTCAAAGAATGAGAAATCGAGCACATGGGTTGATGGAACATTATTGAAAATAACATGATTGGAGATATCGATAAAAAGAGATTATATTACATGGTTAGCATTCTTATGAGTTGTCATATCATTGAGACATTAACATCTTTATCTCTGGATTTCATGGCATGTTACTAGAAACTAATTTTGGACTTTAGTCAGGTTCTCATAATGCCACTGAGAAAGAGGCCTATAGGTTCTTGCACTAAGTGCATCCGAAATCTCTGTTAATTAATTTATTATTAAACCATATGAATAAATATTGTTCCTAGTTATTGTTTAATAATTATTCATGTTTGCACGATCTTATTTATTTCAACCCTAATTATTTGAGAGAATATATTGCAGATGGAATATTTTTTTATTGGGAAATAATGTAGTTATATTTATTTATTAAATAAATAGTTGTTATCAAGGCTTGATAAATATTAAAGAGGATGGGTGGATAGAGTTTAATGGTCTAGTGAGGAATAATATTAAATATTATTTGATTAAATAATATTTAAATATAACCTACAAGTTAAGCACATGTCAGGGAAATAATGGTATTTCCATTATTATTTGACATGGGGGTTTCACAAGGAATAGTAAAATAAGTAACAACACTTGTGCCAATTATATATTATTACATAGAGAATTAAATTACCAGTATTGTTATTATTTTCTATTTTATCCTAAGACAAGAAAATTCTAGCCATAATAGTTTGCACATTATTTTGGAGAATTCTGTCAATCGTCGAGAGCTCTATTTTCTCCAAGGACGTTATTAAGAATGAGAGTGGACATACTCTATTAGATTATAGAATTATTTGAAATCATCTCTCAACGTGATTGAAGGTGGACATCATAATCGTTGTGATCTTCCTTGCTATCACATGAATACTCCTTTGGTGATGTCCAAAGATTCATGGATCATGTGTGTATTACCGCTAAAGGAGATCTACACATGATCTCTACAATGTAACAAAAGTGTACCATAGATCTGTAGTGAGACACATTAACGAAAAAAGAAAACCATGGAGGTATTTCTTTAATTAAATTAAATTAATTATAAACAAAATATTTTAATCCTTTCTATGGGTCCTAGGGAAAATTCTTTCTTCTCTAAATATTTGATTTAATTATATGGATACTAGATTTTATCATCGTATTGATCCCTAAATTATTATTCATTATGGAAAAAATAAAAGTTGGGCACCTCCCATCTCGTGCTTCCACTGCACCCAAAAACTACAAGTAGTATTAGAGCATGAATATTTAGTTTATAATAATTTAATTTTTTTATGTTTTACGATTTAATAATTTAGTTTTTCAATTAAATTTTATTAATTATAGTAGTCTAAATTTATAGATATGTTCCTTATATATCGATTCTTTCATATCTAACATAAATGAATAAATTAGTGATTAGAATTATATTGAGGATCTCATTAGTGTCCATAGATAAATATGTCAAGGTAACACGATAGTATATTAAATGTATTCTGAGTTACACACCATGTAATATTCCATACATGATTTGTAATCCAGATCACACACCATGTAGTTGTGTTCAACACATTGAGAATAATTTAGAAATTACTCACTCATTGTGCATTAATGACACATGGAGTAGTTAATTCTTACACTGCATGTTGACCTGAACAGACTGGTGCATGGTCATCCGGACTACACACTATGTGGCCTACTGGACACGGTGTGTAGTCCCTTCCAGGTCATGGATAGATCGTGTATCCCATACACGACTTAGCTCACCACTGACCATATAATTTGGAGTCAAAACTGAATTTGGACAACTTTACATGATGTGCACTCCATGATTTCTGATGTGCACCTCACACACCAAGTCCCTAGGTGTGTAATTTGAATATATGGTGGAGAGGGTAAACGTCATGTAGTTGGATATACACCCCATGTACTATTTCCAAATTATGTGGATTTAAAAATTTAATATTATATTATGTAACTCTAGAGACATGTACCTTCATGTGGGAATAATGTCGAGACACAACATGTGATAGATTTTTGATATATATATATATGTTTGTGTGTGTTTAATTAACATCTTAATAATATTTAAATATTTTCACTTCATGTATGAGTTGTTTTACAATTATAAATTTTTTTGAAAGCTATTTGTCACAATGAATAATGTTTATACAGATATAATGCTTGTTGGGTAGTTTTGGATGTGTATTCACTATGTTTCCTCCAAGGAAATTTTATGTACAAATATAATTTTAAATGAGTTTATTTATTTAAAATTATTGTGGAAGAAAATCAAAAACAATTCATAAATTGATTAAGATAAAATGAATGATTAATTAAAGACAATTATTAATCGATTCGAGCATGATTTATCTTAAAAAATGATTAATGAATTGAATTACACTTCTATGAAATGTGTAATCTGTTGCATGTTTGTGGATGATCATGATCTAGACGAGACCTTTGTATGGTATTGGTTTTCTTTTAATTTATTTATTAAATTAAATTATTGGAATACATGCCCACTCTCTTAACTAATATATAGGGTATGCATGTCTGAGGTTTCTTTTATGTAAACCCCCATTTACCCTCACTTGTGTGTGACTAAAAGAATATGTAATGGATGGAGCTCCCAAGCTAGAGGAGGCGGTTCAAGCTAGGAGTTGAGGTGAATCCAATCCAAGTAGATACGTATGTGGACAAGTGGAAAGTAGTAATCATGAACCTAAAATGGTTTGAGTTGTTTATCCCCTAGGTCAGGGTTAGTTTATCTATCACTAGATAAACGTACAATTAAAAATTATCATGATCATACACATTATTTTATTTCTGTCAGTTTCATGGTTATTCATCATTGATTTTTTTCACGATCACATAATTAATGAATTAAAAAGCATGAAAAATGGAACTAAAATAAACTATATTATGAGTAAATATTATCTATACAGGGTTAATAACATAATTATATCCCCCTTAATATTAAAAAGAATGTGAAAATATAATAATAGGAAATTTATGCATAAATGATAAAATCCCTCAATAAAATATTAAGTAGGTATAACCTTCCATTATATTTGTTAGAATCGAGCCAATAGTTCAAAGTGCCTGACCAGGAAAAGTTGGGATGCTTTAAATTATTAGGGACTTCTAATTTAAGGTTTTGGGTTGACATAACGTGGCTAACATCAAGGGATGACTTCTAAAGTAGGACTTGGCCTAACAAAGAGGAAATAGTTAAGGAAAGAAACTAAGGATTTCAAGATTGAGGAGTCCACACAACGGATCAATAGTCTATGAGTTAATGTAGTTTTCACATGGAATTCCTACCTAAAACCATTCAAATTTCTTGACCATCCAATATTGGGGTAATGTAAAGGGCAATATGTATCATTTCCAAAAAAAATCCACATAAAAGGATATTTTAAAGCCAATAGTGAGGGATATTGTGATTCAATAAAATAGTGGGAAACTAATGAATATAAATTTATTTACATGTCTTAATTTTATCAGATAAATTACTAAAAATATATTAATAAAATTTTTAGAAACAGTATTGAATGTGAAATCAAAAATATATTTACTATCCATACTGATGATGGAAAACCTTCTCACCAGCACTAATTTTTTAGGAGTGGAAAAGTTGCCTTCGAGTCATCCTTCTCCATGAAAAGAAAACAATATGTACTGGAAGAAGCATTACTAGTAATTCTTGGAAATGAGGCGTGTAATAAAGATATCTATGTCTATGAGAAACATCTTAATGATTATATTAATGTTCAATGCCTCATACAATTATCCATGAAAAACGATCTCTTGAAGAAACGTGAGAAAATGGATTCTTATAGCATGATGTCTCACCTTCAGGATATCTATCAAGAGAAGGGGAGACAAGGGAGGTATGATATATCCAACACTTTGTTTACCACTATGCTTGGAGATTCATCACTATCTTGTCCTCATGTAGTCATGATTATCTACTACATTGAGAATCTATACATCTTTGGGATTAAATTCTCAGATGTGTTTCGTATAGATCTCATAATATCATCACTTCTAAAGGCCTTCCCCAGTTTTATTATGAAATATAAAATGAGAAATAATGAGAAGATACTATTGGAACATCTAAACCTAATTCTCTAAGGGAATAAGGACAAGGGAGATGAAAAATGTCTAGTTCATATGGTGAATAAGAAGAGGAAGGACAATGATAAGTCAGCAGAGATTTATAAACAGACTCAAGCCCTAGGAACCATCTGACCAAGAAGACTAAGTTATCGTGGAAGGTTAAGAAAAATGAGGAAGTGTGTTTGGCATGTGGAAAGTCAGGAAACTAGAAGATAAAATGCACCATGAGGTAAGTGGAAACCAGAGGTGCATTCATTATCAAGTGAAATCATTTCATTTCTACACATTGGGTATTAGATTAGCTTGTGGTTCTCACATCTGTATTCAAATATAGAAACCATGTAAATTTCTTAAAATTTATAGAGGAGACTTGGACCTGCAAGATGCCAATGGTTTAAGGTTGGATACTCTGGCCATTGGTAACTACCACCTTTTGTTGCTGACCAGGCTCATTTTGGATTTACATGACTTTAATTATACACCAAGTGTTACCAAGAACATAACTTTTGTATCATGTTTAGATACATGTGGGTTTATTTTCAAATTAGGAAATAAAAGTTGTTTCATTTGTAAGGACAACATATGTTATTGTATGAAATATTTAAATAACGACCTATATGTATTAAATTAATAAAAACTAGTGTTAGAGATTGATAATGAATAATGTTCACAAGAATCATATAACACCCAGTTCTGGAATCATCGCCTTGCTCATGTATATGAAAAGCACCGGAAAAATGTCTATGAAGATGGTTATTTAGACTCTTTTGAGATAAAACCACATGACAAATGTCACTCTTTTTTACAAGGAAACACAAACAAACCACCATTTGGTGGATAGGGGGTAAGGGCTAAATAGATTCTAGTGTTTTTACACATTGATGTGTGTAGACCATTTCTAGTAGAAGCTATAGGTAGATATTCTTACTTTCTAAATTTTACAAATAACTTGACTAGATATGGATATCTTTACATGATGAGGTATAAGTCTGTGTCCGTTGAGAAATTCACATAATTCAATAATGAAGTAGAAAATCTTATCGTTATAAAGATAAATAAGCTTCTATATGATCGAGGTATAGAATATCTTAAACAAGAATTCATCAGTATTTTATTGGATTTTTTAGATTCTATCTCAAGTGAATCCACTTTATACACAACAGTGGAATGGTGTTAATGAATGGAGGAACCATCCCTTGTTGGAAAAGGTAATGTCAATGACGAGTCATGCAGATCTTTCATTATACTTTTGGGGATATTCATTACAAATTTTGGAATACACATTAAACTAAGTACCAACTAAAGTGGAAAATGGAATTCCCTTGTGCTTTGGAGACGAAATATACCCATTTTATCACATACATGTGTTTTTGGATATGATGTTTTTTAGACTTTCTCTAGAAACAAACTACCACCCAGTGGATTGAGGTGTATCTTTGAAGGGTATACAAATGAAACAAATGGATAAAACATATTCATCCCCTCATACAAGAAATTGAATCATTCTATACGATTCATCTTTAATGATAAGGATCAAATCCTTAAAAAGGATAGTGGGAATGCATTAACTTTGTATATTTTGATACTCAAGAGACATAAGTGTTGGTACATGAAAAGAATCCACATGTCCCCATGTATAAAGTAGTTCCTGAAACACAAGTACTACATAAGAGTGTAAGAGAGGTGAGGGAAACAAATTGATAGGGTTTTCTTGTAACTGAGGAAGGGGACTCATTATTGTTGGACAATGATAAACGTATATCCAACATGGAGGCAATAGAGTGCGCAAAAGCTGCAACATGGTTAGAAGATATGAATTTTGAGATGGATTACATTTATCATAACCATATTTGTGTTCTAGTTGATGGACTAGTTGATTTAGAGTCTATTGAATGTAAATGGGTATTCGGGAGGAAACTAGACATGGACGGTAATATGTGTACCAATAAAGTAAGACTGGTGGAAAAATGGTTTAAAAAGTGCCAAGGAATTGACTACAATGAAACATTTTCTCTAGTTTCCTTATTTAAATCCATCAAAATCATATTTTCCATAGTATCATACCATGACTATGAGATTGGTCATATGGATATCAAAACTGAATTCCATAACAGGAACCTTCAGGAAGATGTCTATATGTCCCAACCAGAAGGGTTTGTGACACTAAGTGATTCCAAAAGGGTTTTTAAGTTTTAGAGGTATATTTATGGATTAATGAAAGAATTCAGGTCTTGGAATACTTTATTTGATGATGCCAAAAATTAATTTCATTTCATTAAGAATGAATTTTGAGTAATGTTTTTATAAAATGTTTAATGGGAATGTAGTCATTATCCTTGTAGTATATGTCAATGACATATTAAATATTGGAAATGGAATAACAATCTTACAATATGTTACAGACTGGTTGAACATGTGATTCTCCCTGAAGTATGTACATGAAGCAGCCTAAATTCTAGGTAAAAATATTATTCATGACATATCCAATATGATTCTTGTACTTAGTCAAAGTACATATATTGACAATATACAAAAGATATTCAGTATGGAATAATCCAACATGGGATTGGTTCCATTGCCACATGGCCTACATATTTATATGAAAATATGTCCCCAAACACCGCAGGATAAAGACATAATGAGTAATATCTCATATGCATTAGTGATAGAATCAATCATATATGCCATTTTATGTACAATAAAAGATGTTTCCAATGCACTGAGCGTGGTAGGCTTATATAAAAAATATCCCAAAGAAAAATATTGGACTATTTTTAATACTATTCTTATATATATGAGAATAGATAAGGATATGTTCCTAATTTATAGAGGAGATGAGGAGATTTTCAACAGAGGGTGTCTTGATGCTAGTTTTCAGACAGATATGAATGATTTGAAGTCGAAGTCATGATATGTTTTCTATCCCAATGGAGGAGCTGTGAGCTAAAAGAGATCAAAGTATCCAATTTTTTCTAATTATACAGTGGAGTCCAAATATATTGCATCTTCTTATATAGGCAAGGAATCCATCTGGATTCAAAACATAGTCTAGGAACATGATGTGGTACCTAGTAGTAAAGACCCTATCCCATTTTATTATGATAATACTACATCAATGGATCTTGAAAAGGTGTCAGGGTCACATCAATGGACAAGTTACATACTCTTGAAGTATCATCTCTTGATCTATTTTTATCAAAGGGGTGATGTAGAAGTGATCAGAGTATCAATAGAAGAGGATGCATTTGACCCCTTGACTAAAGTCCTATCTTAGTAGAAGCATGAGTATCATATGAGATCTAGCAGATTGAAGGTTGTTATCAGTTAGATCTAGTGAAAGTGGGAGTCTATTGGGGTTGGTGACCTAGAATGAACATCTTTTGTAAATTATGATTAAAAAATATTTATTGGACAGATATTAATAAACACCTTATCCCATCATGATTATTCTCCGGCATGTCATTGAATGTGATAATGTCCTATGAGTAGATATCGCACTAAAAGGTCATAGTGGATCCCTACAATGTTGAGGACCCAAAAATTTCCATGATACTATTCTTGAACATATTTTCTATATCCATATGTTATAACTTTAAGGGACACAAATGATGTAGGCTATCAGGGGTGAAGACTCATATGACTTTGATGTAACTTTTCATGGTGTATGCCCATGGTAATGTCCAGAAGGATGTTATGAGAACGAGACCCACCAAAAGGAATTACACATTTATAATTGTCATTGGTTGTTCCTATCTACGAATTTTTGTATTGGTCCTTAGACTTTAATATTATTTTATTTGTTATTATGACTCATGCACTTAGATGTATTTGTCAAAAACCATGACAAACTATGTTCATGGTGAAGTTTGATATGTTGGGTGTGTCATGTGTAATACTTCATTAAAAAATAATGCGAGAAATGATTTTTTTCCTTCTGTTTTATAATGGATGTTGATATCACAAGCCATTCTATGTAAAAGATATATCCAAAATGATTCCATATCCATGGTGTTCCATAGGACTGTTCATGTTTCAAGAATTCAAAGAATGAGAAATTGAGGACATGGTATAACACCCTAAGATTTTATGAGAAGTATTCATTTTAATTTATTTGATTTATTATGTTGTATTCTACACCAAAATTATCTTGTGCTACACGCAACACCGTATTAGCTTGCAGTATACGCAACACTATTCTTGGATATAGTTACACACAATTTCAAGTTCTTTTGATAGAAGTTATTCTACGCAACATTGAGTGTATATATATACATATATTTAATGTATAAATGAAATATGGTTGGATTCTATTATATGAAAAAACAAAGGAATATTTCACTACACGAAACCCTGACTTGGATTTCATTACACGCCATCGCAACCATCCTCGATAGCGTGTGTTGTATGAAATACTGAGTTTCACTAAAAAACAATATGTTATTAAAAAATTATACAAACTAGCATTTATGAATAGTAATACCCACTTTTTTACATTTTATAAATTTTAACTTTCAAAATGGACATCATTTTTGGATTTGGAATATCAAAATTATCCTAGGGTGAATTTTTGGTATTTTTATGAAAACATTAAATTTTTGATGAATAGTGAAAACACTGAGTTATTGGTTGAAACCAACTTTTTATTTAAATAATCATTTATTTTATTTAAATTTATTTTTTTCCAAAATATACACATAATACCTATATAAGTTCAATGAAATTAATTGGAGTCATTTTATAATAATTTTAGATATGTAAATATTTTATTGAACTTCATACTGTCTTTTACCCACATCATAGGAGCATTTGAAAATTTACATAAAACATAATTTTACCACTTATGTGAGTGGAATTTCAAAAATCCGAGAGACATGGTTGATATCATTAAGTAAAATGTGGTTCAATAAGATAAAAATAATTTTTGGTGAATAGTAAATTTTTACGTCTGTTTACAATGGTTAAAAGTAAATAGGGTAATTAAGGGTAAAAATGATATTATTATTACCCTAAAACATGTCCTAATTCTATTGGATAAGTGTAATTCGACCAAAAATAACCTTAGGAATAAAATATTACCCTTTAGGTCCACTTGGATTATATTAGGACATTTATTATTATTTAATTCAATGAAGAGTTAAAAGAGTTAAAATCAATGTTTAATGAGTAAAACATTTTTAATATAGGTTTATACATAAGATAAATTCGACTATAAATATTAATTATAAATCTATAAATATTTACTAAATAATGGTTTTTTATTTATAATTTTTAGACATTAAATAATTTAATTTATTTATGACACAATGTTGACAGAGTAATTACCTTATTAATGACATATTAACATAATAGATATTATAAATACCCAAATAAATGTAATTTGAGACTTTTTATGAATTAAAATAATTTTCATGGTTAATATAACATTTTAGGGTTGGTTAGAATAATTTTTTTTGAATAAATAATGCTGTTATGAATTTAGAGAAAAGAAAATACCAAATAGTGTCAAAATTGACATAAAATAGTTTTTCTAAAAAATATTATATTATTAATTGATATTATGGTCCTAATTATCGAAGATACGGATAAAAGACTTATATAATAATATATATGACATTAATGAACCAATTGGTGTTTGATTGGCAGTTTATTGTATGTTTATTAACCATATAGTGTAAGAATACAAGAAAAGATTGTAAAGGTTAAATTATTTAACTTAGAGTTAAATCTATATGATAAGGTTAAAATAGTAACCTAAACTTGTCTAAAACCTATTGGTTGAGAGTATTTAGACCCATCCCCACCCTAGCCTCGAAATAAGTCACATTGGAGACATTATAAAATGAATATGAATTTATTATAAAATAATATTTTATGTTTTTCCTAAGGTTCCCCTCACCCCTCTTATAAAAGGGAACTTCCTCCCTCCCCTCTTTACAAAATTTTTCGCCTTCATGCTCAAAAAACCCCAGAAAAATTCCCTTCCCAACATCTCTAGTTATATCATATAGTTTCTGGTCTTCTCAAAATAAAAACTCTAGTTCCCTAAGAGAAAGTTTAAAAGAGGAACTTTGAAGAAGATGTAATCTCTTCTACCGATTATTTAATGTTTATTTCTTCTTCTACATCCTATTATTTAGTTATTAAACTATAAATTAATAATATCAGTATTACTTATATACTAATATGTAATTATAAATATGAAACAACCCTATTTTACCTTCTATCCATCCTACAAAAAACAAAATCACCGCACGTGCGTACGTACGGAATATCATCTCCACAATGTGGTGTAATATGTTTTTCTACCACCACCACACTTTGATAGGTATAATGGTGTAAAGAATAACAATATGTGATTATTATAACATGACACAAGTTCTGATATATTATATCATCCACTCCAATTCCATTTAATAATTATGGGAATGATATCATCGCTTGTGCGTACGCACGGATTACCGTCTCCACGACATGATGAGATTCATTCTCCATGTTACCCATTCAAAAATAATTATAATGTATATACGATGAATAATAATTATAAATATGACATAATAATGCTACTGGATTTACCTATATATATATGTCATCTACTTACTTCCATTCAAGTAAATAAGGAAAGGAAAACAGTGTTCATGCGTACGTACGACCTACCGTCTTCGTGAATGGTGTGTTTCATTTCATTTATCTGACTATTATATATATATACAGAATATATATCATATGTAAATAATATTTTACATTCTGGATGTAATTAAGTCAATATATAAGTAATAATAATATCAACAACAACAATTTTAAATACGTACAATAAATGAAACAATTTTACAGAAAACGCTACTTTAACATGGAAATGACAAAAAAAGGTAATATAAAGTCATAAGTGAATCATATATGATATGATAAATATTATTATGGTTCTGTTACAAGGTAATAATATGTTTAAACCCATTATACATTATTTTCGGACATGTACGAAAGAAATTGGACCAAAGGTAAGGGATAATTTTGCAATCTCATTTTTATCCAAGATTGCTTATACATAAGTATTTACTGGGGTTATATTTTTCATCCATGTCTAAAAAAATGTTTTTCATAAAGTCTTAAATATTATTACATGTATGTTTATAGTCATTTTTACCCCTCTTTGAATTTTACCTTGTTTTATGGAAAGAATCTTTCTTTTCTTTACCATACGAGGAACTTTTTGACTTTTCCGGCAAAAGTACGAGGAGAATGTTTTTTAACTTATACGGAGTGAATGGATTTTTATGGTTTCATAACGACTTATTTCAATGAAGCTTCCTATATAAAATTTAATGATTACTTTAAACAAAATCATTTTCTTTTAAAATTTCATGGCATTTTGAGAAAAGAAAATGATTTTGAAGAAGAATGGATATTTTCCTCCAGAATTCATTTGATGTGTTTTATCAAAACTATTTTACATCTAATATGAAATTATATAGTATTATTATGTTTCAAGTATAATATCTCTATTATTTACATGGTTTGATTTTTCTTATGGTGAAACGATATCCATTTCTATTATATGGATTATGTTATGATGGGATGATGTTTATGAAACCCATTTTATTAATTGGGTTATTATGAGTGATGTATGTTTATTTTGTGGCACACGATAGAATAATTTTATTATGAGATGGGTGGGACATATATATACCTCCAATTCATTGGGTAATTATTTATATCTCATGAGATAGACATGGCTGAAATGGAAAGTAAATCTGGTTCAGTAATACAGGGCTGGACCGGTAAGTAAACCCGGTTCTGTAATGGACTTTGTCCACTATGATGGTCCTGGTAGCAATGCCTTGGATACAATGGAAATCATATCATGTTCTTAATGGATTCCAAAATTAAATGTTTTATTCCCATTCTAGTTTATCATTATTAATGTTCCTTTATGATATAAGACTTATGTACTGCCAAGATTTATCTCACTCCTCAAAATTTTGATGTTTTATGTTCTTGTTTTTATGTTAAAATTTTTATAGATTGTTCTTAAGTTCTACATGTTTACCATTACTGAGCATTTTTGTAACACCCCAAGCTTCCACGGTACGTTTCCCTTCGAATAATGCAATAGCGTGTGTTGTACGCAACCTCGAGCTCTAACGCACACCACAACTAATTAAACTAGCCGTTGTGAATATTAATACCTACTTTTTGAAATTTTATAAATTTTATTTATCAAAATGGACTTCATTTTTGGATTCAGAATATCGAAATTAGCCTATGTTGAATTTTTGGTATTTTTCTGAGAACTTCTAATTTTTTATGAATAGTGAAATATACTTAAAACAACTTTTTTAATCAAAATAATTTATTTTTATAAATTATACTATTTAGTGGTTTTAATGTATAATTAGAATATATTTTTACCATTTTATCCAATGGTGGTCATTAGAATTAATTTAACATTGAAATTGGACATAAACAATTGCCAATCTTTTGATATAAATTGTTTCTTAAAAACACCCTATTTGTTGTGACAGCGGGAATTAATTATAAAATTAATTAATGAAACTTATATGTTTGGAATTTTGTAAAATAGACATCATTTTTGAATTCGGAATATCAATTATAGCTTAGGGTGAAATTTTGGAATTGTTCTGAAAAACTTCAATTTTTGATGAATAGTGAAACCACTAAGTGGTAGTTAAATAACTGATTTTTCGTTTAAATGAAATATTACCACTTCTGTGATTTAATTTTCAAAAATCCGACATACATGGTTGTCATTAAGAAGTAAAATGTGGTTCAATGAGATTAAAATAATTTTTTGGTGAATAGTAACTTTTAAGTTCTTAATCGCGATTAGAGGTAATTAGTGTAGTTTAAGGTAAAAATAATGTTTTAATAATATGATATGAGCTTGACACTTGTCATACTCCTATTGGATGAGTCATTTCCGACCAAGACAACTCATGGGTCAACTTGGGGACCCCATTGAGCCACTTTGGTTGGAAAATGACATTAATATATATTTATTTAATGTTAAAATTAAATTGGCACAAACATTAGTTGTTTTACTAAAATAGTTTTTAAGTGGTGTTACACAAGTCCAAATTTTTATTATAAATATTCATTAGAAAGCTAAAAATATTTCCTATATCATAGTATTTTTTTTAAATTTTTAGACATTAAATAAATTAAATTATTTATGACATCATGGTGATGCAGCGATGACCTCATTATTTAACGATTTAAATAAAATGAGAAGATAATGTAAAATCCTAGGCTTACAATTGTCCAAAGCCTATTGGATGAGGATATTTCGAACCCTTATCACCTTAGACTCGAATTATAAAAGTGTGGGTCCTTTAGAATCCGAAAAGCATTGTATCATAGAATCACATTTCATTACTTTCCAAAAGTGCCCCTCCTCTCCACTTATACAAGGCCCCCACCTCTCCCACCTTATTCACACCTTCAAGCCATTTGGCTCTGCCAAACTCTGCCCAAATACTCTCCCAACTTCCCCCTCTTACTCCTAGAAGCCTCACTTTGGGCAGAACTCTTCCCAAGGAAGCCTTTGGCTCAAATCAAAAAGAGTTACCCGATTTTGAGGTAATGTCGTCTCTAATGTTGTTTTGTTTTATTTTTCTTCTCCAACCCCCTAAACTCTTTTTTTTCATTTATTTTGTAACAACACCAGTATCCTCAATATACTAGGATGTTGTTATAAGAAGGATTCTAGCTACACTTACACACACCTACATCTAATGGTTAAAGAACATACAGTTTCTGTGGATGGCGAATTTCTGCCTCACGAAACGATGATTGTTCAACACTCATATAACACCTTCAAAGGTGGCCATTAAGATGTCACTATTTTTATATATGATATATAATATGTTTATGTTTTACTTATGCTTCTGTATTTCTCATTTATGGCATACTTTATGATTTCCATTATGGGTAAAACGTGATAATTTCATTTTAGGAAGTGCGGACTACCGCCCCCTCAAAGTGATTTGAATTGTTAATGCCATATGTGGGATGTATAAAGGATGGAGTAAATGGTATTATACACTATATTATACTGGAATTATATTATACATTTATATCATTATGATTTCATTCCATTAAATATGAAATAGAAATGAAAGTAGCGTTCATGCGTACGTACGGCTTACCGTCTCCATGAACGGTGCATTTCATTTCATACCTCTAAATGTTACGTAATATTATAAATGAATGTATATACTGGATATATAAGATATATATGACATAAAAATTATGAATATAATTCTGGAGATAATGGATATTCTACCACATAAACAACTTGTAATTATAAGAAGTTTATTGATGACTCAAGTACCAAAGATCGACAAAACGACCATTATTAACTTAAATAATTGCATAATGTTCATATCATTGTAATAAGTGATATAATAAGGATAATGAAATTCAAAATGGTTCTTAATAAGGTATATATTAACTCTAGTTTATTATTCAGGAGGATAAAGAATGGTTGAGTCATGTCAGACACGAGGTAAGGGTTTACTTCATAACCTCTTCATTATCCAAGGTTGTTTATACATAATTATATACTGGGACCTCGTTATCATCCACATCCATGTTTCTTCAAAATATATTTAAAAACATTTTTATTATTTACAAGAATATGGGTTAAAGTCATTTATACCATTTTTGACTTTTTATAAGAGGAATCTTTCCGTCGTTTTCAAAACAAGGTCCTTTTTAACCTTTTCGACAGAATTGAGGTAAGAATGTTTTTTTAACTTATACGGCAGGTGCGGTTATTTTCCGCCATTATAAAATCTTCAAAGCTTTCCTTACAAGTTTATAAGAATATTTTCAAGAAAATGTTTTGTTCTTAAATGATTTCAAAAATAGAAAGTGATATTTCTCTAAAAAGTGTTTTGATCTATGTCAACACCCTTTGATGGATTTTACGCTTATTAGAAGTTGATTTATTATAATACAAAACTTATATATTGTATTGAAGGTTTTGTGATATGTTTGACTGTGGATGTGCTATTTTATACCATTCATAGTTTATGGTGAAATTATTGACATTTAGTATGCTAGTTTTAATACGAATGTTTATGTTATGTTTAAACCTTTTCATATGGGAATGCATTGGACTTAATATGTGACGGGTGGAGCCCGCTATAGCTCCTCGATGCATCGGTAGGTCTAATGAGACAACTAGACGTGGAATTGGCTGAGGCCCATTCCCAATTTGATTTATGGTTTTGGCCGAGGCCTTAATCATTTTAGACGTCTTGGCCGAGGCCTTGACAAAATGTTTCAGAATGTCTGGCATTATAAATTTCCTCATTATGAAAGTGGTTATTGATATTTCATGTGATTATTCGTCTAGTAGAATATCCATGTGAGTAAGTAATGGCATTATTTTATTTTACTTTTTCCATAATATGCTGAAGTTCAAGTTCAACAAGGCTTTTGTTTTAGTTATACATTGCCTTAAATGCTTATGTTTTCTTATAAAAGCTTCTGCAATATTGTTATCCTTACTGAGCATCTGAGCTCACCCCTTTCAATGTTTTAATATTTTCCAAGATGTAAAGAAGTGTATTATGACTGACTTGCAAGAATAGTCAGTGAGGATATGAGTGTGGACTATGAAGACCATGTTATTGTAGTTTGTTTACTTTTTGATGTAATGAAAGACTTATGAATGTATCTAGTGTTTCCAAGGCTACTAATATAATCGGTCTTTCGAGACTTGATCTTTTGTGATCATGCCAATGTTACGAAGTAATGCACCGACTCTGGGTAGCTGGGGTCCGGGCGTTACAGTTGGAATCAGAGGCAGTTTAGTACTAACCTTGGAAGCTAGATGTAGATAAACTCTCATTAGAGCACATAGCCCAAAGATAGACCTTGAGGATTGGTATAGAAGAACTTCCTAGAATTTTGGTATTGTAGAGATGTTATGAGTTTTCCGAGCAATACATCCATGTCTGGATACGAGCAGGTAGAGGCGGCTCTGGCACAGATGTACCTAGGGGTAAAACCTGAAAACACCACTTTGAGCTAGACTCGAACGGGAACTGGTGCATGACAACGGGCCTTGCTGCACTCTTGGTTACGACACTCCCGGGGGATATGCTTAGGATAATTCTCTTTTTCTTTACAAACCACTATGAAGGGTTATGAGTATATACTTACTCAAAGGAAACATTTCTTTTTATGATTATGGATTATATCCATAAATAGTTCAATTTATGTAAAGTATTTTACAAATATGGAATTATGTATTTTATTTCATAAACTAATCTAGTTTATGACATTGTTTAGAAATGGCACCTAGTGGAAGGAATGGAAACCGTATCAATGCATGCACTCCGTGTAGGGATTTCCCTCCTGCTAAAGATAATTATGGTGGAGCTAGTGATACAACTGGTGCTGATCAGCTTCTCACCGTACTGGGACAACTCACGCAGGTTATGAATAATAACCTTACTCGTATGGAGCACCCTGATCCACAACGTGGAGGATCAATGCTAGACCGTTTCATGAGGCAAAAACCACCAACCTTCAAGGGGAGTACAAATCCTATAGTAGCTGAGCAATGGATAAATTCCTTAGAGAAAATATTCCATGCCTTGGGGAGTAGTGAAAGGGAGAAGGTTGTCATGGCAGTTTACCGCCTCACTGGAGATGCCGATCAGTGGTGGTCGCTGATTCAAAACACAAAGGAAGATGATCATGTATCAAATATGGAATGGAGGGAGTTCAAAGAGCTTTTCTTAGAAAAATAATTTCCTCGTGACCATCGAGAAGAGATGGAAAGGCAATTTCTGAGTCTGAGGCAGAAGGAGGATGAGAATGTCGCAAAGTATCAGGCTAACTTTACAAGGTTAGCGAGGCATGTTGCCGATTATATACATAACCCAAGGAGTAAGATTGATCATTTCTTTGATGGGTTAAAACCATTTCTCCGTCGAGCTTTAGTATCACAATCCTTCTCATCATACGAAGATATTGTCTCATGTGCTATCAAGATAGAAAAGGAATTCTCTAAGTCTTATGACAACAAAGTAAAGCAAGAGAAGAAGAGAATGGTGGAACAAGAGACAGATAAAGGGAAAAAGGGAAAGAAGGATTTTCCATTATGTGATAATTGTAGGAAGAATCATCCTGGTACGTGCCTAAAAGGAATGGGAGTTTGTTATAAATGTGGAAAAAAGGGTCACCAGGCTCGTGATTACAAGGGAAAGAAAGAGGCTGTCAAAGTTGCATGCTACAATTGTAGGGAAATGGGGCATTATGCAAATGAATGTCCTAAGCGTCAAGGAAACATACCTCAGAAAAGGCCAAGGGATCAAGGACAATCTTATGTTGTTACTACAGTTGAAGCAGAATAACTAATGTATTGGTGCTTTTGGACTCATGGATTATATTCTGGTTATTAGAATAATGTGATATATATATATATATATATATATAAGGATTGTACTGCAGTACTTGTTGATTTCAGTAAGTATTTAATATGATGAAGGTAATTATATTTTTAGTATGTGACAATAAGAGAAACTTTACTTTGTTTGGGGAATCTGATGTTACAATTGATTTTGGAATTAAGAGACCTTTTAGAGAAAGTCTGGACAGAGGTATTTTGGATAACTATAAAGGTTGGAGTGGATTAAGTTGATCTTTGGATAGTATTGTTCAAGGTTAAAGCATTTCTGAAGATTATTTTTGAAATATTATGATACTATTGTTTTAGGAAAAGGACAACCTACAGGGTGGGGAATAACCCGTCGCGTCGGACAAAGCTGTAGGAATCAAACCCACAACCATAGTGCGACAAGCCTTTATTTCCTACCACTAGCCTACAGGAAGTCCCTGGTTATTACAAAATAATTTTACTAATCTAATTGGTATGTGTTAATATTTGGAACCTTATACAATTAGGATAAGTATAATATTTTTGAGTTCTATTATCTTGTTGAGTGAAAGATGAGTTGAAGGTTGAAACTCTAATTGTCAAGCATAAATATATATATACCTATCTCTTATTCAATGAATAAATTAATTCTTAAACTTTAGTAAAGGGATATTAAAACAAAAAAATGTGTTATCCTAATACCTTATGTCTTGTTGAACTGATGATATTTTAAATCAACATAGATTGAAGGCATTGAGGCCCACAATTTAACAGTTGATTGTGATTGATGACCTCAATCACTCCCTACAAATATTTACATTTTTACTCCAATTATATGTCTCTAATTTCCACCAATGTTCTCCTAATCAAGATCATAATTGGGTGGTGACATTTTCATTTCCCTTTCCCTCTTATTAAGGCTAAATTTTATTAATCTTATTTCCGATGTGGGTTTTCCACAAAGGTATTTTCTCTTTTCAACCTTTTATTTTCAAAGTAAAAAATTTCAAATTGCAAGGACGCAATTTATTGAAGGAGGGGAGAATGTAACACCCCAAGCTTCCACGGTACGTTTCCCTTCGAATAATGCAATAGCGTGTGTTGTACGCAACCTCGAGCTCTAACGCACACCATAACTAATTAAACTAGCCGTTGTGAATAGTAATACCTACTTTTTGAAATTTTATAAATTTTATTTATCAAAATGGACTTCATTTTTGGATTCGGAATATCGAAATTAGCCTATGTTGAATTTTTGGTATTTTTCTGAGAACATTAATTTTTTATGAATAGTGAAAAATACTTAAAACAACTTTTTAAATCAAAATAATTTATTTTGATAAATTATACTATTTAGTGGTTTTAAAGTATAATTAGAATATATTTTTACCATTTTATCCAATGGTGGTCATTATAATTAATTTAACATTGAAATTGGACATAAACAATTGCCAATCTTTTGATATAAATTGTTTCTTAAAAACACGCTATTTGTTGTGACAGCGGGAATTAATTATAAAATTAATTAATGCAACTTATATGTTTGGAATTTTGTAAAATAGACATCATTTTTGAATTTGGAATATCAATTATAGCTTAGGGTGAAATTTTGGCATTGTTCTGAAAAACTTCAATTTTTGATGAATAGTGAAACCACTAAGTGGTAGTTAAATAACTGATTTTTCGTTTAAATGAAATATTACCACTTCTGTGATTTGATTTTCAAAAATCCGACATACATGGTTGTCATTAAGAAGTAAAATGTGGTTCAATGAGATTAAAATAATTTTTTGGTGAATAGTAACTTTTAAGTTCTTAATCACAATTAGAGGTAATTAGTGTAGTTTAAGGTAAAAATAATGTTTTAATAATATGATATGAGCTTGAAACTTGTCATACTACTATTGGATGAGTCATGGCCGACCATGAAAACTCATGGGTCAACTTGGGGACCCCATGGAGCCACTTTGGTTGGAAAATGACATTAATATATATTTATTTAATGTTAAAATTAAATTGACACAAACATGAGTTGCTTTACTAAAATAGTTTTTAAGTGGGGTTACACAAGTCCAAATTTTGATTATAAATATTCATTAGAAAGATAAAAATATTTCCTACATCATAGTATTTTTTTTATAATTTTTAGACATTAAATAAATTAAATTATTTATGACATCATGGTGATGCAGTGATGACCTCATTATTTAACGATTTAAATAAAATGAGAAGATAATGTAAAATCCAAGGCTTAAACTTTTCCAAAGCCTATTGGATGAGGATAGTTCGAACCCTTATCACCTTATCCTAGAATTATACATGTGTGGGACCTTTAGAATCCGAAAAGCATTGTATAATAGAATCACATTTCATTACTTTCCAAAAGTGCCCCTCCTCTCCACTTATACAAGGCCCCCACCTCTCCCACCTTATTCACACTTTCAAGCCATTTGGCTCGGCCAAAATCGGCCCAAATACTCTCGCAGATTCCCCCTCTTACTCATAGAAGCCTCACTTTGGGCAGAACTTTTCCCAAGGAAGCCTTTCGCTCAAATCAAAAAGAGTTACCCGATTTTGAGGTAATGTCTTCTCTAATGTTGTTTTGTTTTATTTTTCTTCTCCAACCCCCTATACTATTTTTATTCATTTCTTTTGTAACAACACCAGTATCATCAATATACTAGGATGTTGTTATAAGAAGTATTCTAGCTACACTTACACACAGCTACATCTAATGGTTAAAGAACATACGGTTTCTGTGGATGGCGAATTTCTGCCTCACGAAACGATGATTGTTCAACACTCATATAACACCTTCAAAGGTGGCCATTAATATGACACTATTTTTATATATGATATATAATATGTTTATGTTTTAATTATGCTTCTTTATTTCTCATTTATGGCATACTTTATGATTTACATTATGGGTAAAATGCGATAATTTCATTTTAGGAAGTGCGGACTACCGCCCCCTCAAAGTGATTTGAATCGTTAATGCCATATGTGGGATGTATAAAGGATGGATTAAATGTTATTATACACTATATTATACTGGAATTATATTATACATTTATATCATTGTGATTTCATTCCATTAAATATGAAATAGAAATGAAAGTGGCGTTCATGCGTACGTACGGCTTACCGTCTCCATGAACGGTGCATTTCATTTCTTACCTCTAAATGTTACGTAATATTATAAATGAATGTATATACTGGATATAATATATATATATATATGACATCTAAATCATGAATATAATTCTGGAGATAATGTATATTCTACCACATAAACAACTTGTAATTATAAGAAGTTTATTGATGACTCAAGTACCAAAGATCGACAAAACGACCATTATTAACTTAAATAATTACATAATGTTCATATCATTGTAATAAGTGATATAATAAGGATAATGAAATTGAAAATGGTTCTTAATAAGGTATATATTAACTCTAGTTTATTATTCCGGAGGTTAAGGAACGGTTGAGTCAAGTCAGACACGAGGTAAGGGTTTACTTCACAACCTCTTCATTATCCAAGGTTGTTTATACATAATTATCTACTGGGACATCATTATCATCCACATCCATGTTTCTTCAAAATATTTTTCAAAACATTTTTATTATTTACAAG
Organism: Viscum album; assembly: GCA_963277665.1. Classification (NCBI taxonomy): domain Eukaryota; kingdom Viridiplantae; phylum Streptophyta; class Magnoliopsida; order Santalales; family Viscaceae; genus Viscum; species Viscum album. The sequence continues at coordinate 1,805,855,590 of OY728126.1, read as the reverse complement.
AATATGGGTTAATGTCATTTATACCCTTTTTTACTTTTTATAAGAGGAATCTTTCCGTCGTTTTCAAAACAAGGTCCTTTTTAACCTTTTCGACAGAATTGAGGTAAGAATGTTTTTTTTAACTTATACGGCGGGTGCGGTTATTTTCCGTCGTTATAAAATCTTCAAAGATTTCCTTACAAGCTTATAAGAATATTTTCAAGAAAATTTTTTGTTCTTAAATGATTTCAAAATTAGAAAGAGATATTTCTCTAAAAAGTGTTTTGATCTATGTCAACATCCTTTGATGGATTTTACACTTATTAGAAGTTGATTTATTATAATACAAAACTTCTATATTGTATTGAAGGTTTTGGGATATGTTTGACTGTGGATGTAATATTTTATACCATTCATAGTTTATGGTGAAATTATTGACATTTTGTATGCTAGTTTTAATACGAATGTTTATGTTATGTTTAAACCTTTTCATATGGGAATGCATTGGACTTAATATGTGACGGGTGGAGCCCGCTATAGCTCCTCGATGCATCGGTAGGTCTCATGAGACAACTAGACGTGGAATTGGCTGAGGCCCTTTCCCAATTTGATTTATGGTTTTGACCGAGGCCTTAATCATTTTAGACGTCTTGGCCGAGGCCTTGACAAAATGTTTCAGAATGTCTGGCATTATACATTTCCTCATTATGAAAGTGGTTATTGATATTTCATGTGATTATTCGTCTAGTAGAATATCCATGTGAGTAAGTAATGTCATTATTTTATTTTACTTTTTCCATATTATGCTGAAGTTCAAGTTCAATAAGGCTTTTGTTTTAGTTATACATTGCCTTAAATGCTTATGTTTTCTTATAAAAGCTTCCGCAATATTGTTATCCTTACTGAGCTTCTGAGCTCACCCCTTTCAATGTTTTAATATTTTCCGGGATGTGAAGAAGTGTATTATGACTGACTTGCAAGAATAGTCAGTGAGGATATGAGTGTGGACTATGAAGACCATGTTATTGTAGTTTGTTTACTTTTTGATGTAATGAAATACTTATGAATGTATCTAGTGTTTCCAAGGCTACTAAACTAATCGGTCTTTGGAGACTTGATCTTTTGTGATCATGCCAATGTTACAAAGTAATGCACCGACTCTGGGTAGCTGGGGTCGGGGCGTTACAATTTGAGCTAAACCTTTTTATGTTTTCTTATCCCCAGGAAATAATGAAAGGTTTTAGGTAATAAAAAAGGGGAAGTTATTTATGGGAGATGTTGACAATCTTTCTTCATGAATATAAGATTATGTTCCAAGTATCGAAAGACACTAAACTAATACGGTCATTGGGTGTTTTTTTGTCATATATTAATTATTAAAAGAAAGTAATGTAATATATATGTACTTTAAGTATGGTTATTTATAGTTGGTATCAGAGAAAAGGTTTAGTTAAACTTTGGAAAATAGGACTTGAAAACATTAGTGAAATCCTTAGATATATTTCTAAGGTATGTTAAGGGATGTCTCATAGATTAAGTATACGTATAGGTTATAATCCTAGAATTACGGTAATGATCTTATAATTAAACCTATGATGTTATATATTTAAGGTAATCCCCCTTTATTATGTTGTTTTCCTAGCATGTTTTTTTCCTCCCACACTATTCTTTTTGGGTTTTAGAAAATGGCTGGAAACAGGAAGATTCACGATAATGGAGGATATGATGGAAAATGGAATGATATACTTCATGAGAAACCAAATGAAACGGGATTTGGAAGTCCAAACATCATTACTATGCCTAATAAGAAATCTCATAATATGATCTATAATATCAACATTGGTAAGTATCCCAACTTAGCTAATAAGAGAAACATAGAGTTTCATGATGATCATAGAGGAAAGAATGTTCAATTCCTCTCATGTAAATCATGTTGGAAGAGGCATCATGGAGAATGTTTCAAGTGGACTATAAGATGCTTTGGGTGTGGAAAATAAGGACACAAATCTGGTAATTGAAAAAGAAAAGGTTTTGTTAACAACATGGAAAAGGATAATGGTATTGCTAAGACATCAACAACGGTTTAATGTTTTAAATGTGGAATGTAAGTCCATTATACAAACTAATTCCCTAAGGGAAAGTTTCATGAAGAGAATCATCATGGTCATATGGGTAGTATTTATATTGATGATGATTAAGAGACTATAAATGATATGTGAGATGAAAGAATTGTTGAGGCTCAGTCAATGGTTTATGATGGTAGTGGAATGATTTATGTTTATCAAGAGTTATGTTGTATATGTAATGGTACTATGGAATAAAGACATATCTAAGGATTGTTACACTATTGTTTTTTCTAAAGTATTTGAAAGTATATGTTGAATGGTGGTGGTAACCATGAAATGTTATTCAGATGTTTTTGGAAAGTTGATGATATGCACATTATTAAGGGAAAAGGAGATAATGAGATGTTTGATATTATTAATTAGACCATGAATGATATAAGTACAATGTAATATAATGGTTTGAGTATATAGAAATTTTGGGATTTTGGTATGTGGAAAGAGTTAACTTATAAAAGAAATCAGGTTTTCACTAAGGTTCTATGGTAATACATGTTTCAAAAGTATACCTAATTAAGGTATTCACATGTTTGTAATGTGACCAACAAGATATATCTTATGATATATGTTGGATAAATGATGGTATTCACGTGCTTGTTATGTGACCTTTCAAGTAATAATCTTCGTTATACAATGAGATTGGACATATGTATTTTGGATAAGCCTAAATATTTTAATGGATTATGTTAGAAATTAGATAGTATTGTTTACGGATAGATCTTTTTTTCAATATTATTTCTAGAATGTTATAATAGTGTAGTTTTCAAAAAAGGGGAAACCTGCAGGACGGGTGACAACCTGTCACGTCGGACAAGGTTGCGGGAATCAAACCCACAACCAAAGTGTGACATGCCTTTATCACCTACCACTGGCCCACAGGAAGTCTCTGGTTAGTAGAAACTAGTATTATTTTATTAAGTAGGATAATAGATGATTTATAATTCCATTTTTGGAACCATATACGGTTTATCTCACTATAAAATGGACTTATGTATATAAAGTTTTCTAACCTTATGTTTGAGAAAGATGGAATGACCTATCATTCTATCGTATGACCTGATAACACTTCACGAAAGGCAAATTCAACTTCATTTCATTAAGAGATAAAGTGGAAATTGTTTAAGGCACAAGCAATGATGAGATTGTACAAAAATCAAGTAAGTATTTCTTTTAATTAAAAAATTCTTCAACATTTGGGAAATGATTCTTGAAAACCAAAAATTTTGTCCTAGTGCCCTCATATCTGATGAATCAGATGGTACCTTAGATCATCACAAATTTACGGATTTGTGATTGTTGGCTTTTTCATAGCCATGTCCTCTACCACACTTCATCATAAGTTGATGGTCATATTTCTCTCCCAAATCCATATTTTCATCTATATTATCATATGTGGAAACCTAGTGATTAGCTAATTTGGATAAATGTTATGTTTCATAATTTAGTTTTTAAAGATATGTTCTGGTATTCCTTTTTACGATGTGGGTTTTTATTAAAGAAACTTTCAAGTAGTAAACGATTTATAACCCCAAGGAATTTCGTGGGCGAAATTCATTTTAAGGGGGGTAGAATATAACACCACGATATTTTATGAGAAGTATTATTTTTAATTTATTTGATGTATTGTGTTTTATTCTACACCATGATAATCTTGTGGTATATGCAACACCGTATTAACTTGAAGTATACGCAACACTATTCTTGGATCGTGTTACACACAATTTCATGTTCGTTTGATAGAATTTATTCTACGCAACATTGAGTGTGTATATATATATATATTCAATGTATAAATGAAATATGGTTGGATTATATTATACACAACAACAATGGAATCTTTCACTACATGGAACCCTGACTTGGCTTGCATTACACGCAATCGCGACCTTCCTCGATAGCGTGTGTTTTACGCAATACCGAGTTTCACTAAACAACGATATGTTATTAAAATATTATATAAACCAGCCGTTATGAATAGTAATACCAACATTTTTAAATTTTATAAATTTTAACATTCAAAATGGACTTCATTTTTTTATTCAGAATATCAAAATTAAGCTAGGGTGAATTTTTGGTATTTTTCTGAAAACTTTACATTTTTGATGAATTGTAAAAACACTGAGTAATTGGTTAAAACTGACTATTTATTTGAATAATAATTTATTTTATTTAAATTTATTTTAAGTTAAAATAGACCCATAATACCTATATATGTTCAATTTAATTCATTGGATTCATTTTATAATAATTGTAGATAAATACAATTTTTTTAAACTTTTTACCGTCTTTTTACCCACCTCCTCGGAGAATTTGAAAATTTACATAAAACATAATTTTTCCACATATATGAGTGGAATTTCAAAAATCTGACTGACATGGTTGAAATCATTATATAAAATTTAGTTCAATGAGATAAAAATAATTTTTGGTGAATTGTAACTTTTTACTTCTATTTACCACAGTTAAAAGTAAATAGGTTAATTAAGGGTAAAAATAATAATATTATTACCCTATCACATGTAATAATTGTATTTGATAAGTGTAATTCGACCAAAAACAACCTTAGGAATAAAAAATGACCATTTAGGTCCACTTGGATTAGATTTGTACATTTATTATTATTTAATTCAAAGGAGAGTTAAAAGAGTTAAAATCAATGTTTAATAAGTAAAAATTTTTTAATATAAGGTTATACATAAGATAAATTCGACTATAAATATTCATTATAAAGATAAAAATATATCCCAGATAATGGTATTTTATTTATAATTTTTATACATTATATAATTTAATTTATTTATGAAACAATGGCGATGCAGTAATTACCTTATTAATGAAATATTAACATAATTGATATTATAAATACACAAATAAATGTAATTTGAGACTTTTTATGAATTAAAATAATTTTCTCGGTGAATATAACATATTAGGGTTGGTTATAATAATTTTTTTCTAATTAATAATGATTTTATAAATTTAGAGAAAACAAAATACTATATAGTATCAAAATTGACATAAAAGCGTTTTTAAAAAAATATTATATTATTAATTGATATTATGGTCCTAAAAATCTATGGATCGTCCAAAATACTTATATAACAATATATATGTCATTAATGATCAAATGGGGGTTTTATTGGCAGTTTATAGTACGTTTATTAACCATATAGTGTAAGAATACAAGAAGACACGGTAAAGGATAAATTATTTAACTTAGAGTTAAATCTAAATGATAAGGTTAAAATGGTAACATAAACATTTCTAACACCTATTGGTTGAGAGTATTTAAACCCATCCCCAACATATACTCAAAATAATTCACTTTGGAGCCATTATAAACCAAATATGAATTTATTATAAAATAATATTTTATGTTTTTCTTAAGGTGCCCCTCACCCCTCTTAAAAAAGGGAACTTCATCCCTCTCATCTTTACACAATTTTGAGCCTTCAATCTCAGCCAACCCCTAAAAATTTCTATTCTAAACCACTCTATTTATATCATAGAGGTTCTGGTCTTCTCAAAAGACAATCTCTAGTTACCTAAGAGTATGTTCTGAAGAGGCACGTCGAAGAAGAGGTAATCTCTTCTACCGATTCATTCAACTTTATTTCTTCTTATACTTCCTCTTCTTTAGTTGTTTCATTATAAAGTAATAACATCAGTATTACTTATATTCTGATATGTTATTATAAATATTAAACAATCCTAATTCACTTTTTATCCATCCTATGAAAAACAATATCACCGCGCGTGCGTACGTACGGAATACCGTCTCCACACCGTGGTGTAATATTTTTTTCTATCACCACCATACATAGATGGTTATATTCGTGTAAATAATAAATATATATAAGATTATTAAAACATGATAAAGGTTCTGATATATTATATCATCCACTCCAATTCCATTGAATAATTATGGGAACGATATCATCGCTAATGCGTACGCACAGATTATCATCTCCATGATGCGATGAGATTCATTCTCCATGTTAACCATTCTAGAATAATTATAATGTATATAGGATGAATATTAATGATATATATGATATAATAATGAAAATGGATCTATATATTTATATATACATGTCATCTACTTACTTCCATTTAGGTCAATAAGTAAAGGAAAACAGCGTTCATGCTAACGTACGGCCTACCGTCACCATGAACGGTGTGTTTCATTTAATTTATCAATATATTATATATATATATACTGAATATATATGATATATAAATCATATTTTACTTTATGGAAGTAATTAAATTATGATATAAGTAATAATAATATCAATAACAACAATTCCAAACCTGTATGATAAATGAAACAATTTTACACAAAAAGCTGCTTTAACATGGAATTGACAAAAGAACAGGTAATATAAAGTCATAATTGAATCATATATGATAACGTAAATATTAATATGGTTATGTTAAAAGTTAATAATATTTTTAAACCCACTATAAAACATTTTAAGACATGTACAAAAGAAATCGGACCTAAGATAAGGGATAATTTTTCAATCTCATTTTTATCCGAAATTGCTTATATGTAACTATTTACTGGGGTTATATTTTTCATCCATGTCCAAAAAAAGTTTTTCATAAAGTGTTTAATATTATTACAAATATGTTTAAATTCAATTTTACCCCTCATTAAATTTTACATTGTGTTATGGAATGAATCTTTCTTTTGTTTACCATTTGAGGAACTTTTTTACTTTTCTGGAAAAAGTACGAGGAGAATGTTTTTTTAACTTTTACAGCATGAATGGATTTGTATGGTTTCATAATGACTTATTTCAATGATTATTACTCTAAAAAATTCCATTATTTTTTTCATTAAAATCCTTTTCTTTAAAAATTTCATGGCATTTTGAGAAAAGAAAATGATTTGGATGAAGAATGGATATTTTCCTCAAGAATTCATTTCAAGTGTTTTATCAAAACAATTTTCCATCAAAGATGACATTATTTAGTATATTTATGTTTCAAGTATAATGTCTCTATTATTTACATGGTTTTATTTTTATTATGATGAAATGATATCCATTTCTTTTATATGGATTATGTTATGATGGGATGATATTTATGAAACCCATTTTATTCGTTGGGTTATTATGAATGATGTATGTTTATTTTGTGTCACACAAAAGAATGATTTCTTTATGAGATGGGTGGGACCTATATCTCCCTACAATAAATTGGGTAAAGATTTATATCTCATGAGATATACATGGCTGAAATGGAAAGTAAATATGGTTCAGTAATACAGGGCTTGAACGACAAGTAAACACGGTTCAGTAATGGACATTGTCCACTATGATGGTATTGGAAGCAATGCCTTGTCTACTATGGAAATCATATCATATTATTAATGGATGCCACAATTACATGTTTTATTTTTATTCCAGTTTATCATGATTAATGTTACTTTATGATATATGACTTATGTACTACCATGATTTATGTCATTGCTCAAGATTTTGATGTTTTATGTTCATGTTTTTACGTTCAAATGTTTATGGATTGTTATTATGTTCTCCATGATTACCCTTTCTGAGCATTTGAACTCACCCTTTTTATGTTTTCTTTTCCCCAGGATATAAAGAAATGTTTTATGTAAGAAAAAAAAATGTAAGATATTTATGGGAGATGTTGAATATCTTTCACCATGATTAGAAGATTCTGTTCCGAGTTTCCAAAGACACTAAACTATTACGGTCCTTGGGCGTCTGTTATTGTCATGTATTAAGTATTACAAAAAAGTAATGTAATTTATATGTACGTCAAGTATGGGTCTCTACACATGGGTTTATGGTACTTGAATGCATCCCACTTGATTGTATATATCAAGAAAAAGGGATTATATTACATGGTAAGCATTCTTATGAGGTGCCATGTCATTTTGGAATTAATTTCATTATCTATGGGTATCGTGGCGTGTTTTTAGACACTGACCTTGGACATTTGGAAGTTTCTCCTAATGATTCTAAGAAAGTTTCCTAGAGGGTCACTCGCTATTTGTATCCGGAATTGCAGATAATTAATATTTTATTTATCAAAATGAATAAATATTATTCTCATTTTTTGTTTAACAATTATTTGTGTATGCTTGATCCCATTTATTTCATCACTAGTTATTCAAGAGAATATATTACAGACCAAATATTTATTTATCAGTGAATAATGTTGTTATATTTATTTAATAAATAAATATTTGTTATTCATGGCCCGGTAAATATTAAATAGGATGGGTGGATCAAGTTTAAGGGTCCGGTGAGAAATAATATTAAATATTTTTTGATTAAATAACATTTCAAAATAAATTTCAAGTTCATAACATATAATAGAAATAATGGTATTTTCATTATTAGTTGACATAGGGTTTTCACATGGAATAATAGAATAAGTAACAAAACTAGTTCCAATTATTTATTTTTACCTAGTGAATTAAATTCCATGTTATGTTATTATTTTCTAATTTAGTATGGGTTAAGAGAATTCTAGACATATTAGTTTTGAAAAATATTCTAGAGAAATCTCCCAAGCCTCGAGAGCTCTCTTTTCTCTAAGAAGGTTCACAAGAATTAGTACAGCCATCCTCCACCAGATCCGAGATTTTTTTAGAAGCAACTCTCAAGGCGATTGAAGGTGGATGACACAAGCATAAGGATCTTTTGTTCTAGCACCCAGATACTCATTTGGTGATGCCCAGAGATTCATGGATCATGTTTGGACCATCGTAATAATAGATCTACTCGTGATCAATTCAATGCAATGGAGGGTCACCAAATATCTGTGGTAAGAAATGTCAATTAAGAAGGTAAACCTCAGAGGTATTTATTTTATTAAATTAAATTAATTATAAACAGAATATGTTGATCCTATCTGTAGCTTCTGGGGAAAATTTTCCATGTGTATGTATTTGATTTAATTCCATGGATATGAGAGTTTATCATCGTATTGATCCCAAAATGATCATTAATTACAGAAAAAATAAATGTTGGGCCCTGCTTATCCTGCTCTACCGCTATGCTCGGAACCTACAATTCCACTAGGAAACTGAATCTATGTAAAAGAGAATGATTCTGATTTCTATAGGTCTATAAATATCCACCTTTATGCATATCTAATCCACAAATGCATCAAGAATCCATAAGGTGTGGTCGTACATGCAAAAAAACATACCGATGGAGTCACCAATATTCAAAAGGAATGATGCATTGTGAAAGGGAAGGAAGTGTTCAGGTAGATGGAACTAGACTTCTTATAAGTGAGAATAATGACTATAGTTCCCTTCTATAGAAAACCTGAATAAATTAAACGACAATTTTTCACATGATCAAGGGATAGATGACCACACCTTTATAATGTACTCCTTAGAAGAAAGAATCGTACAGAAGGATTTCTACATGATGATACAGAATCATGCCAGTGATATAAAATCCCAAGATCCCATTAGATAATGGAACATATAAAAAGGATTCAATTCTGACATGAATCTATCAATAATAGTCCACTGAAGAATGTATCCGTCTTCCACAAAGGCCTCAAAAGAAAAGGAAAGATAATGGGAATCCTCCACCATAGTTGGATGTGACTACTTTAAAAATGACTCAGGTAATGTCAAGAATGTATATGGAGCTAATATCTGAGGCAAAATAAGTCTGTATTTCATAGAGGTGCCTAGAAGTGGAACAAAAAAAGTCAAACATGGGAGTGATCCACTAACAAGAGTCAAAAATCCCATCTGAAATATGAAGCAAGGAAGAAGAAGTAACCCCCAACACTGAAGAGGAAGGTGCTTTCAGTGAAGTAACATTCACTAAATTTTGAAACGTATGTGTTGTATATGACACACTTTTACAAGGAAACCCATAATCAATTTTTTTAACAAGCCTACATAAGATAAATATTCTCTCTAAAATAATACTATGTAATGAATTTTAAATAATGAGATGAATAATTAATAATGATGAACTCCCTTACACCGTGTTTTTTCTAAGAAATATCTATAAATATCACAACATGTATAATAAAACAACAAAAATAATCTCTCAAGGTAAATATGATTTTAAGATATCCATTGACATCTCAATAAGATTAAATAACATTTTTTGTTGTGTGATATTATTTAATAGTAAAATGAAATACATATATATTATTAAAACATTTACATTAACTTCATAAAATTTATAGATTAAAATATTATTTAATATATAGTCGACTCCCTAAAGAACGATGATAATAAAAGCTACCTAAAAAAGAAATTGTAATGACCCTCCAATCAATCATTTATAATTACATATGAGAGTTCCCCATATGAAATATAATGTATTCCCTACAAGATGGATAGTAAAGTCTATTTCATAGGGTAAATTTTTAACTATTAGATGAACATTTTTTTTTTCAAAATAGACTCATTTTTTCCTGCTCAAATTATACTGAAAACATAACATGACATACTCGGAAGTTAATCATACCCAAAACTGATTGTGTAGCTCCCCAGAACTGTACTCCTTGGTCCAATGCTAAATTAATTTTCTTTTATCACAGTAATATATATATAGTGAGATAAACTAAGATAAACATATCTTTATTTTATATCACTATAATAATATAGAATTTTTATTTGATTAATAGTTGAATAATATTAAGAAATGAAGGTTTTGGGTCATTGAGGATCAGTTACCTGAGAAACATATTTTATGATAGTTTTTGAACATTTCATCATAATTTAACCACACTATACTTCCTTATAAACTTATTGTACATTATAATAATCTTCATAACTAGGGGAATAAAAACATAAGAAATTGGTGAGCTAAAATTCTCAGTAAGGTAGAACATGTCATCATTGGTTAGATCATATGAATATGATAATACAAGAGGATGAGAGAAATGTATTTTTAAAAATATCTTGGGATAATAAGAGTAATCCAACAGTAATAATATTGGATATGTAATCTCAAATGAATAAACATGTACCACGTCATAATAGTGTGAGATAAGTATGGAAACATGAAATAAAAGAATTATATCATATGTTCGGGGAATCATAATCATCTAGAAACAATATAAATAGTGGAATCATAAGAATAATAAATCAATCACTACAAAGACAATATAACATAGTGTGGTGGGTTGACTTCCTACTTACAATACATGGGATCTCATTAGATTAATATATTACTCATTGACATTAAGTGATCTATACTTCTGATCCCATCCGTCATATGATGACAATCATACATATGTGTGCTAAATGATTTCAATCAATATAACAACAATTGGAAAGAAGATATTTATCATTTTATTTCCAAAGGTATCTAATAAGGAAGAATTCATAGATCCGTTAATACTTATAACCTGATAAACCCATGGGAATTAAAAGGGTGTCCAATGATATTATGAATATATCTTTGTAAATACACTTCAATTAAGATAATAAAACATATGGTATTAATACCATATCAGTAACAAGTATATGTTTAATTCAGTAATTTATATAATCATTCAATGTATGTTCATCTTGGTCAACACACATCAATAAAATATATAAAATATAAGGAAATTTCTTAGGAAATCCAATGGAATTAAATATATACATATAAAATATCAATATAATAGAAAATATTTTTTTCAAACTACATTGAGATAAATTTTAATATATTTTCATTTTATAAATATATAAATATAATTATAAATATCATAGGAGATAAATATTTTGGGGTTTCAATATGTTAAAGGAAAATATTTTTAGGAAGGAAAAATATAGATATAGAGTGAAAACACATTGGAAATGAAAGAAATATTATTTTTGACAATGTCTTATTTTAATAAATTAAAAATCCAAAAAAGAATATTATTTTTATATAAATAATTTATTTCCCAAAAGAAAAATACGAAACAAATTGTATAGTAGAGAAATTTTGGAATAAAATAAATATAAAATATTATAGCTTAGGAAGATTTTTTCTGACCCAATAAAAAGAGATTGAGTCAAACAAAAACTCTAATTAATCTGGAAACATTTGTGATAAAATAATAAATTGTGATCATGATATATACTCATAAATCATATGAAATAGTGATTAATAGTGATAAGGGAATCCCCTAGGGAGGTGAGTAAACCATTTAAAAGAAACCTTGGTGTGAAATTAAGAAATACATCTCATGGAGTGAAAATTAGGTTAAATTATAGTTATATAATTTTTCATCCGTGAATAAAAAAACCATGAAATAAGTAACATGAAATAGATTTATAAATCCCCATTGTTTTATAAGAAAAAAATCCATGGAAATATATACACCACACAATGTTGAATACATGGTGAATATGATGTAATACTAAAAAAGATATAGTTCAAAAGATAAACGACATACCTCTTTTTTAATTTTCTTTGAAAATCTTCTCAAAATTCTAAAAATTAAGATATTGTTTCACAAAACCATTATTTATAATATCTTAATCTAATTTCATTAGAAATGATATATTTATTGTAATGTTTTATTCATTTAGTAAATATTTATCACTTATGATAGTTACTTGAGGTGGTTTGGCCAATTTCTCAAGTATTGTCAAATATATTTTAAAATGGATTCATAATCTCCCTAATTTTATTAGTGTAAATATTTTATTATTGAATCATCATAAAATTTATACTTATTAATTTTTTTCCCATAATGGTGTCAAATTATGAAAGGTTCCTTAAAATCATCATTTCAAATAGAATGATTTTTATGAACATTTATTGTTAATATAACCTATATAATGAAAAACATTATCATTCAATAATATCAACAGTGTCATAAATATAATTTTTATTAAATAAATAAATTTTTTATGTATATTCATGTACGACTGTGATGGAAAATGAAATATAAAGATTATATAGAGGTGGTAGTTTGTATTCACAAATGTACATTTCATTCATTTTCCATAGAATAGGTGGGGTTATAAAATTAAACATTATACCATTTAAGAATAATTATAATTATATTAATATCATATTCATTTATTAAATAACACTTTTGTACAATCCATTTAAAGAGGCAATGAAATGTAGTACAAGTTGTTCTTTGAGGCTGTAGTGTACAAATAAGCCTAACAATGTTTTCATTAATGGTTTAGGAAAATGGTTGAAAATTTATATTAAATTATCTTAATATAATTTCAATATAATAATAATATTTTTTTTAATAATTTATAGGATATTATATATCTAATGTTGTAGAATAAGAAACTGATTAAGAGAGCTTTATTGAGAATAATATATCAACTTCTTAGTTGTTCTCCCTTGAGTAAAAACTTATGGATATTTATCATGGTCTTTTGGAAATATCCTGTATTTTAGGATATGAGGATAAGATTAATTAGTGAATATTTTTTCACAACCCAAATATTAATAACTAATGTTGAAATATGGCAGTGGAGGGTAGAATTTATAAGTGAGAGGAGTTATGTTTTTGTAATAATATAAAATAATAGATTAATTTTTCCAGTAATGTTGTATAAGTATTAGAAAATCATGGGTTATGATAATTCATAGAGACTAACATCCCACAAATATTAATTTTTAGACATTATTTTAAGTCTTTTACTAATAAAATCTTCACTTTTACAATTTTTGGGTTTTAACGTGGAAATAAATTATTTCCCATGTAATTTATCTTTAAGGGGAAAAATAAAATTTTATTTATTACATAATTTGGAAATTATTATTCCATATATGATTTCATTATTTTTCAAAAAAAAACTTTTATGTGTAATAAATATTTATTTTTAATATTATCTCATATAACTTGTAAAAACCATTTATTGGAAAACTATATTTTTAACCATTAAAAATATGATAAAGTTATCAATGTTAGGGATTTAAATTATATTAATACATTTTAAATAAAAAAAATTAAATGACTTATAAATAAATTAAAAACAAAATCATAGCTTTTGAAATCATAATTAATGAATAATAAGAAAAATAGTTATTTCTTATAATAAAAGATTACTGAAGATTTAAAAGGTTAAACATGGGGTTTATGAATTCAACATAGCATTTTAAATTAATTTTTATATTCCTTAAATATATTATTTTTAATTATGTTTTTAAAAATATTTAAGTCATGTGTAAATAATTATTATTTCAAATTCTACAGTAGTAATAAAAACACAATTTATGACTATTCCCATAAATATCAACTATTTCAGCAAACCACTAAAAAATAATATTTAGTTAATATTAATATATTAAATAAAAAATTGAAGATAATTTCTATAAATTTAAATACAATAATTTTAATATTTAACTTTTAAATAAAAATAATAAGTATAATGAAAAACTGTATTTCAATGAAATAGTTATTTTTAAATACTCGCCATTCTTATTATTATTTCATATAAATTTGATAATTAATTGGTTTTAATATAGTATTTATATCCAAAATGTTTGTTATCCATGATTTATTATGTTTTTTTATATAATAATGTAGATCATATAAAAATGAAACATTCTTAGATGAATATTTGTTATGATTAAAATGAATTTATCATTATTGTGTGCTTTATAATAACTAATTGATGGATGTTAATATATATATATATATATATTAATAATTATAACTAAATTTAATTTATATCATTCAAACTGAATAGTAGTTTCAAATATACAATAAGAAAAATTAGTTCATCCAAAAAATATTATTTTTATATTAAATAATCTTCCTCAAATAACATTAAAATTAATTATTTAATTTTTAAAGAATTAATTTTTCTAATCCATTTAGTTTAATATATTTTTATGAATTTTAATACTATGCTATATATTTAATAACATGACTAATAATAAAAAACATAAGGCTGAAATATATATGTATTTTCGTAATATTTTAATATTATTTTTTATTTCATTATTTCTTATTTATGAATAATTGTGTGTTAAATTTAATATAAAAAACAATTATCTTTCGTATACCTATTTCATACATGCATATCCAATGACTATATTTCAAATGAATATATATCTAATGACCATATTTCCAATGACCATATTTATAATTTCCAACATTCAATCCTATACATAGCCTTACTATGCACGTTTGTTTCCATTACACTTCTTATGTAACACTTCTTATTTCCATAGTTATCATTTTATATTTCAAAATATGATTTCCCTTTTTTTAGATGTTTGTTATAATTAAAGGTATTATTTGGTTATTGATGATCCTCATGGGTGAAGATGATCTAACTGACCTGACACTATTAAAAAAATTCTTATCAATTATTGAACCCTTTTAATTTTGGAAAATTTAATATATTTATAAATCATTTGTGATCAATAATTTATGGTGCATAAAATGTTGTTTGTTGTTCATTTTTTGTAATGATTTATTGTAATAGACTATTGTATGATTAATTCATAACTTTTATAACACATTTCCTTATCCATTTTTATTCCTTTTAACTAATAAAAATTAATTATAAATTATTTATATATAGGTTATGAAAATAAAAATATTCCTAAAAATAAGAGGGTTATTATCTCCATTAAATAAATTATTCCCTCTCAATTTTATTTTTCAATTATAATGTTAGGAATCATCCCCCATGGCCAATGCCATAACGACCCCAATCCCACCTTCCATAGGCCAGGAGTTAGTGACTAGCGTCGAAAAGGCATATCCAAAGAAGGGAAGGCATAGTCTTTAAACCTATACACACATAGATAAGGAAAACAACACAAATCTAACAATTAATGAATGAATAGAAATACGAACACCACAAAGTAACAACACTAATATTAAAGTGTATAAACTGAATGTAAAGGGACAGAATACAAGCCCAACTAAAAGGAAAGTAGAGCAAAAGAAAAACAAGCTCTAGAGGTAGTCCGCCAAGGATCCTACCTGACAGGTAGGTACTACTCTCTCTCAGATGTCACATCATCACACCACTTCTATTGATCCACCTATGAGCACCGTTTAGTCCTTTCACCCCAAAGTCTCAATCTAAATTTTCCCACATCTACAAAAGACACAACAGGTGTGGGCGAAACTTGTGCAGGGGTAAGTATAACAATACTCTATATGGACCCTGAGACCACTGAAGGTCTCTCAGTAATTCAAAAAGGAAAAAACCACAAAGGAAATACCCCAGATTTAATATTACTAAGAAAGATATAAAACACATAGTGGGAAGTGAAAGACTCATCTCACACCCGGTATAACATAAGTACAGGAGTAAATATGATAAGTCGTAAAGCAAGATCATCTTATTCGGCCGAGAGGCTATACTGCTAATCCACACTGAGTCACATGGTGCTGATCTAAATAGGATATTTAAGTGATGGCCCACGTATGATCTCTTGGTGATGAGCCACATGGGATCCCAATGTGATCAACCACACATGATCTCTAGGTGCTGACCCACACAGGATCGTTATTCGTTCTTCACGTCAAAGCCAGCCACTGGATTCATGTACTTAACATTCTTGATTCTAGGAGGATCATCTCATCAAGTCATAAAACATAACTCAACTGCTATTTAGTCCCACATATATTATACCCTAATTATTATCTCTTTGTAAGGGTCCCAAGGCTATAGACTGTGTGTCGAACGGACACCCGTTCTGTAATATGAGGTCATTTTTATAAAAAGGGATCGGTTGGTTTTGAGTCCGATCCAACCCAGACCTACACAAAAATCCACCAAAACTCAATTTGAGTATCTCATAAGTACCTCCCCATTTCAAGGTTTCCAATTCCAATGATGTAGTGTCAATGAGATGCCTGGTTTGAGAGATACTGGCGTTTTAGTGAAACATGGGTCGGTAGGGTTTGGGGCCTATCTGACCAGGTTAGATTGACCCGACCAACCTTTCCTGGGGTTCCAACATACCTTGGTTTAATTTGACTTACTCGAAATAACCTATTTCGGTTTTGATTTTGTCCGGTCCAGCCTGGCCAGTGGGCCATGCCCAATGGGCCTCCGTAGACTCGGCCGTGTTTAGAAGAGGGTCCATCCTGTCGGGTTTCCAGGTGACCCGGTCTAGTCCAGCCCAGCCCAAAGGGTACGGGTGTGGCCTACAAATGTAGGTCCAAACAGATGGGAACTTCTCTAGCTCATCGGAATGGGACCACCCCAATATATACGGGTGCGTCTCGCTGGCTGGGGTCGCAACCCGCCTGCCCGAAGATCGGTTGTGTGGGCATCTAGTGGGGTGCTCCTGGGATGCGGCATCAGGCCGCGTTCAGCTTCCCACCCTACACTGTGGAAACGTGCGGCTCCTCTTGCCATGATTAGTCGATTGCAGCTCTCTAGCCTTCTGGGCGGCCCGGACATGGGCCACCCCTCCACACAGTGCCAGTTGGCGCCGCTCCTTCCACCAACGGGGATAGTTGGACTCGACCTCCTGCTGCTATGGTTTGTCGACAGGTGTGTTATTCCACCTAGCCGATGACCTATTGTCTCTCCATATGGTATGCAGCTGGCACCACCATGTACTACTTCCTCTGACACTGATGCGTTGGAAGATTCTTTGGCAGAACATCGGACGTGCTCTGATGGTCCGTTCTCCACGCCACTTGCGCCTACAGCCTTTGGGGAGCATCTTCTTCACTGTGAAGGTCTCAAACCCACCTTATCGTTGATTCAAACAATCTGTTCACTTGGATTACATATAAGTAGAGGCTTGGTCCTTGTTCGTGTTAGCCTGCGCCCTCCTCATTATAACTTTATAATCATGGGGAGGCTTGGGGATTATGGATTAATCAAAATAGAGATAAACTAATCCCGGATAATAACTCCCAAGAGAAAATTCACCCTAATGTAAAAATGCATGATTCATGGATCAACCTGTTCAAGGGTTGATCAACATTCATCATTTATAGAAAAAGAATGGGGAAAAACATGCACCAATTAAACCCCTACCTCTTAGATATTCGTTGCCACAGTGTTACATCCTTGAAGTTTCAAGACGTCTACATTGTTCACCGCTTATGACTCCATTCATCGAGGTGCATTGAATATTTTTGAAGTTCATTGGCATTTTTCATTCTTCATGGGAGAATATTTTCATAAGAGGATCATTAGAGAATCCTCACAGTTTAATTCCACATTCTACTAGCATGTGAAGAAAAATAATAGGAAAACACGTCACAACATTTTTGTTTCACTGCGACATCACATCATTACGCTATTTCATTTATTAAACAACATCACTATTAGACATCATTACATCGTTGTTATGCTGAAAGATTGTGAGCCATTAATGATCCTCATCAATGTGCCTCATTCATGCACCAAATCATCATTTTCCTCCAATCAATAGAAGAGAAAAGAAAAATAAAATAATTTTTTAAAGTGATATTATTATTTTTCGAAAAGTATGAAAAATTAACATTTCTATTTGGCTATGGCCATCCGAAGTTATGTACTTTCTAGAAGAAACCAGATTTTTTGAGTTCAACGGTTACCTCATATTTTCGATCCAATTTTTTTTTTTGAAATGTTATAAAATTTCACTCTCATGTTTACTGAACATACCTTATAAAAAGTTCAAAAATCCATTTCGGGCTCATCAGGCCTGAGAATCACATACCATAAAAGTGTATGGTCTCAAAATAATTCCATTTAATTAAAACAAAAGTTACAAAGAAATTATGAGACATTAAATTTTCCCCACCTTAGCGATTTACATCCCTGAAAGACAAAATAGAGGCTAATCAAACAAGTGGGGGTACTAAGCATGAATCTGAGCCAACCGATCCCATGTGATCTCCTAGAGGTTCTCGTGCTACCACTGAACATGCACCAGAGGAATAGATTGTACATGGAGGACCCACTCCTATCGATCAACTATCTCCACTGGTAACTCTGCGGACGATGCCTCGTCATCAATGTTCAACTCACCCCAGTTGATGATGTGCGATGGATCAAGCATGTACCTCTTCAATTGCAACATTTGAAAAACATTGTGCACCTAATGCATCTTTGGGGGAATATCTAGGAGGTATGCCACCTCTCCAACTCATTCGAGGATCTAGAATGGTCTGACAAACCTTAGAGATAACTTTCCACCCCATCCAAATCGCCACAATCCCAGTCGGGGAGAGACCCGAATGAAAACATGTTCTCGCTTCTTGAACTCTAAGGATCTACATTTCCTATTGGCATAAGACTTATGTATGTTTTATGCAGTTCTCATTTTCTCTTGGATGATCTACACCTTCTCAGTGGTTTCCAGTACCAAATCTGGACCCATAAGTGCTGACTCTCCTAGGTCTCTCCAGAAAAGAGGTGATCTGCATGGCCGCCTGTACAGGGCCACAAATGGTACCACGCCAATGGTGGGGTGATAGATATTGTTATAAGAATACTCTACCAGTGATAGGTGGTCCTCCCAACTACAAAAAAAAATCCAGTACACTAGCAAGAAGCATTTCCTCCATGTTATGTATGGTTGGCTCCATCTAACCATTCGTATGGGGGTGAAAAGATGTGCTCAAGCACAGCTGAGCCCCAAATGCCTCCTGCAACCATTTCCAAAACCAGAATGTAAATAATTAATCACAGTAAGAGTTTATCATTGAAGTAAACCCATGATGTGGTACTATATCATGGATTTAGAGGCGTCACAATCCCTCTATCGATCCCGGCTCCCAGATGGGTAAGAAGTTAGCTGACTTGGTGAGTCGTTCAACAATTACCCAGATAGAATCATGGCACCTAGATGTGTGTGGTAACCCTATCATGAATTCAATGGAGATAACAACCCACTTCAACTCCAGTACCTCAAGTGGTTGTGTCTAGATTATCTGGACCTTATGGAAGGCCTTCACTTGCTGAAAAGTGAGGAATCGTGAAACAAGCTCTGCCACCACTTTCTTCGTCTCTTGTAAACGGTACTGACGTCGGAGCTCCTGGTAAATATTTTTTACACTAGGATGAACCACCAAAGGTGATGTTTGTAACTCCCTCAACATCTACGTATACAACATCACTGGTACTAAGTTATGTCCTCTGAAAAGGATGATGTGCTCCCCACCTATTGAAAATCCATCAAGAGAATGCACGGAGGATATCTGAGCACGTCCGGCCTCACAGTCAACATGATCATGATGTGCCTCCCTAACTCACTGTAAGAGTATGGGAGTGATAGTCATGGACTGGAGGTAAACTACTCCATCACTATCCATGATGGATATCTACATCATGGCTAGATGCTCTGTCATCTCTCTCAATAGATGCAAACCAGACCTCATGCTGAGTGTGTCAACCACCATGTTCCCCTTCCCAGAAGTACATACAATATCAAAGTCATAATACTTGAGGAACTCCATCCATTGTCATTTTCTCAAGTTCATATCCGTAAGTGATGTCATATACTTGAAAATATTATATTCAGAGTAGACGGTAAATCGTTCACCCATAAAGAATTAACACAACATCGTCAAGGAAAAGACCACTACTACTAACTCCAGGTCATGGGTCATGTAGTTTTTCTCATGCTACCTCAACTGTTGTGAGATGTAGGTTTTAATTACTCACTATTGCATTAGGAAACATCCATGTTTGGTCTCTGATGCATGATAGTAGTCTACATACCCAATGACATATTCTTGTAGTCTCAAAATGGGGGCACTCATCGGTCTCCACTTTATCTCCTAGAAACTATTATAGGACCTCTCCGTCCATATAAAGGGTTGTCCCTTCTTCTCCAAAGCTAACAAGGGTTCTACATCTTTGGAACATTCGGGGTATAAACCTATAGTAGTACCCACCCAACCCCATGAATCTTTTCACTGCTTTCCTGCTTCGGGGTGGCTCCCAAGCAATCATTGCATCTATCTTCACTCGATCCGCTGATACTCCATCCTCTGAGATGATGTGTCCTAGAAATTTTACCTCTCAAATACAGAACTGACACTTTGAGATCTTAAAATAAATCCGGTGCACTCGGAGTGCGTATAAGACTGTCTTAATGAGTGTAGCATGCTCCTCCTATGATGATAAGTAAACCAATATTTCATCAATGAGTACTAGAATGATACGATCGAGGTAAGGCATGAATATCTTGTTCGTGAGTCCGATGAACAATGGTGGGGCATTGGTCATGCCAAAAGGCATCACCAAAAACTAATAGTGGCCATACCAACATCTAAAGACTATCTTCAGTATATCATAATCCCACACTCGAAGCTGATGATATCCTAATCTGAGTTCGATCATTGAGAACCACCTCACTCCCTACAGATGATCGAATAGGTAATCAATCCTCAGTATTGGATACTTGTTCAACGTGTCCACCTATTATAGGCATTAGAAGTCCACACATAGCCCCAAACTCATGTATTCTTTCTTGGAAAACAACATTGTGGTTCCCATGGAGAAACAATGGGGCATACAAACCCCTTCTTCTACAAGTCGTCCAGATTTACCCTCAAATTAATATGTTCTGTGGGAACCATCCGATATTATTTTGTAGATATATGTGTCATCCTTGGGTACAAGTCATTGAAGAAGTCTACCTCTCTACAAATAGGTAGTCCTAGGACATCTTTTGGAAATACATCCTCATACTCATCCACCACCAAGGGAAATTTCAGACTCTCCTCATCCATCATAATGAGCGTGAGGCTAGCCAACTGGTGAGTGATCGGTTATACACTCCTCCGAGAAAGTCAAGTCTATGCTAAGAAGGTTCGTTTCCCACTGGTTAAGAAAAAACTAGTCCCAACCACGCAGAAACTCCACACTTTGTGCCTAAAATAGTCAATCTGAGAATGGACTATGAATAACCAGTCCATACCCTAGATGATGGTGTAAGGACTTGATGCTAATACTAGGATATCTCACCAGAAGCTCTGACCTCCTAGGGTATGCTCACACTTCCAGAACCCATGTCCAATCATCTTATCAACTCTCATAGAAGTCTCTAATCATACAGATCGAGCCAATGACTCCATTAGAAACATCGAGCCCGGAATGAGGTTTGTGGAATGGAACGAGTGAATAGAACTTGTGTCTATAATAAATGTAGATTAGGTGGTGTACACACAGATTGTATCTCTAATCATCTTTGGAGCAACGTGGTCATAGATCTATATTTCTTGGAAATGGACCCACCCATGTCCACCTGCTCTCGGAACTCGTGGTGGACCTCTTGGGGGGTGCTGGTGGTAGTACCTATAAGCCCCCAGCCTTAAACCTTACTTAATATTGAATTAAATGAATAATTCACATTGAGGATCTTTTCAGGTTTAGAGTTTTAGAGAATTAGAACATAAGAATTATATCTTAAATGATTACAAAGTAGACACTTCTAATAACTCTCCATAAAAAAACTCTTAAAAAGAAAGATGTCTAGATTCCATGTTTTAGATAGCATGAAATTCCCTTGATCCCATCCTTGACCTTATTCCACTTTAAGTCCTATGAAAAACATTTCGAAAAACTTGGGGTGAGCATAAAAAGCTCAGTAAGGGATACAAAAAGAATGAAAACTGTTATTTTTTCAAACATCAAGTAAACCATGTATACTATATCAAAGTAATACCTTCACCTTCATGAATTAGTAAAAAAAATCTTCACTGAATAAAGTATCATTACTATCCTTTTTGTAACCAAAGGATTACCATAAAACCCATATAAAGAACACATAGAATATATAAAGGTAACTTGGGACATAAACATACTTAAGTGGAATAACCATACGGTCGACTTCCACACATATCACTTAATGGAATAGCCATACGGCCAATTTCCATACATACTTAATGGAATAGCCATACGGCCGACTTCCATACCCAATGCATTGGAGGTTATAACGTAACCACCCGTCCTGGTATTCACGGCACCACCCGTCATATGGTTTATAACGTAACCACCCGTTAAAATGTCCAAGTACCAATATAAAATCATAAAAAATAAAACCAATATAAAGGAATGATAAAATTTCCACATTTCAATCACAACATATCATAAATATATTGACATAATAGAATCCTTTTTCAAAACCATTTTCAATACCAAAATACATAAAAGAGTATATGGTATTTATTTTATTCTAAAAACATTACGTCTTGTTGAGAAAGCCAAAGACCATATAACACTCGCGGTGGCGGAAAAGGTCATTGTCGCCGCGTACGTTAAAAGAAACATTCCTTTTTTTGTTTTGTAAAACGCTTCGTAGAAAAAGATTCCTTTTGTATAAAAGTAAAAGTCAAAGGAGTTTATACACCGTATAAAAGAAAGTTGTGTATAAAACGAAATATGCCTCAATGAAAGGAGATTGAGACGAAGTCCTTAAAAAGATCATTTTTAAAATAAAATAGATCTATTATGTGTATTCACTATAGGTAAACATAAAGAAAGTAAAAATACAAAATAATACATAATAATATCACGACATAATTTGAAAGAAGGAGATTAACCCAATGAATGGAAATTGGGTTAAGAAGTTCCCTTACCTCGGGTCCGACTTGACTCGATCGTTATTTAACGTCCTGAATAATAAACTTGAGTTACTTTAAAATTGATTAAGAACCTTTTTAAAGTTTATTATTCCTTTTATATCACTTAATTCCATGTTATAAACATTATGTAACCATTTATGTTAATAATGTTTGTTTTGTCAATATTTGGTTCTTAAGTCGAAAGTTGACTTCTTACAATTACATGTTGTTCATATGGTCAAATGTTCATTTTATCCAGAATGAAATTCCTTATTTGGATTTAATATGTATCATATATATCCAGCACATACATGTATTTATAATATTACATAATCATATAGAGGTAAGAAATGAAATGCACCGTTCATGGAGACGGTAAGCCGTACGTACGCATGAACGCTACTTTCATTTCTTTGTCATATTAGTGGAATTAAAACTAAATGAGAGGTATGTATATTTTAATTCCAGAATTATATTCATCATTTAGATATATCATTAATTATATATATACATTATATACATGTAATTTTAATAGTACATTACATTTGGGGATAAGAAATGAAATGCACCGTTCATGGAGACGGTAAGCCGTACGTACGCATTAACGCTACTTTCATTTCTATATCATACTTTAATGGAATGAAATAATAATGATATAGAGGTATATTATAATTCCAGTATAACATCATATATAATAACTTTAAATCCATCCTTTACACGTCCCACATATGGCATTAACGAATCACATCACTTTTAGGGGGCGGTAGTCCGCACTTCGTTAAATGAAGATATCGTGTTTACCCATAATTGAAACCATAAAGGTATGCCAAAAATGAAAAATACAGAAGCTTAAAGAAAACATAAACATATTATATATCATATATAAAAATAGTGACATCATAATGGCCACCCTTGAAGGTGTTAAATTAGTATTGAACAATCATCGTTTCGGGAGGCAGAATTTCGCCATCCACGGAAACCGTATGTTCTTTAACCATTTGATGTAGTTGTGTGAGAGTGTAGCTCAAATAAATATTATAAAAACATCCTAGTATATTGAAGATACTGGTTTTCTTACAAAAGAAGTAAATAAAAAGAGTTTAGAGGGTTGGAGAAGCAAAATAAAACAAATGAACAAGAGAGAATGAATTACCTTTAAAAGTGTAACTCTTTTTGATTTGAGCCTAAAGGCTTCCTCTGAAAGGATTATGCAGAAAGGGAATCCACTAGTATGAGGAGAGGGATGTGGAGAGAGTACTTGGGCAGGGTTGGCCGAGCCAAAGGCTTGAGAAGTGTGTGAAATGGGGTAGAGGTGGGGGCCTTTTATAAGAGGAGAGGAGGGGCACTTTTGTAAAGTAAAGAAATATTACTTTATTTTAAAATGTGTTTCGGTATTAAAAGGTCCCACATTGATATAATTCGTGGCTAAGGTGATAAGGGTTTGAAATCCACTCATACAATTGGTTTTGGACATGTGTAGGTTTTAGATTTTTCATTATCTTTCCATTTTATTTAAATCGTCAAATAATGATGTCATCGCTGCATCATTATTATGTCATATATAATTTAATTTATTTAATGTATAAAAATTATAAAACAAATACTATGATGTATGAAATCTTTTTATCTTTCCAATGACTATTTATAATCAAAATTTGGACATGTATAACCCTACTTAAAAATTATTTTAGTAAAACAATTTATGTTAGTGTCATTTTCACTTTAACATTAAATAAAAATATATTAATGTAATTTTCCAACTAAAGTGGCTCCATGGGGTCCCCAAGTTGGCCCAGGGCTTGTCTTGGTCGGCCATGACTCACCCAATAGGTGTAGGACAAGTTTCATGGTGTTTTCACATTCTTATAATATCATTTTTACCTTAAACTACACTAATTACCTCTAATCGCGATTAATGAAAAAAAGTTACTATTCACCAAAAAATTATTTTAATATCATTGAATCACATTTTACTTCTTAATGACAACCATGTATGTTGGATTTTCAAAATTCAATACACATTAGTGGTAAACTTTCATTTAACTGAAAAATCATTTTTCTTGATTACCACTTAGTGGTTTCACTATTCATCAAAAATTGAAGTTTTTCCGAAAATTACCAAAAATTCACCCTAAGCTATATTTGATATTCCGAATTCAAAAATGAATTCCATTTTACAAAATTCAAAACATATAAGTAAAATTAATTAATTTAATAATTAATTCCCACTGTCATGACAAATAGCATGTTTTTGTGAAACAATAAGTATCAAAAGATTGACACCAGTTTAAGTCCAATTTCAAAGTGAAATTGATTCCAATGACCACCATTGGATTAACTGGTAAAAATATTTTCTAATTTAACTTTAAAACCAATTAAAATAATAATCTAATCATATAAATAATTTAGATTAAAAAGATGTTTTGAATTAAAATACAACATTTTACACTATTCATACAAAAAATGAACTTTAACAGAAAGGTACCAAAAATTTACACAAAGTAAATTTTGATGTCCCGATTCTAAAGAAGAGTTATATTTGGTCCAAAATAAAGTATAAGAGTGATCAAAACTATATTTAATGATGGTTCACCATTAAAAGGTGATAAGTGATCCTTTAGTGAAAATTAGAGTATATATGCCCTAAAATTGAACTCTTTTCGTATTTTAAGCCTTTATCTTTTATTGGGTAAATGTATAAACATTTAAAAACATATCTAATCATATTTTAGTTATTTCTATCCATTCCCTCCAGTACAACGACTACTTGTTAACTAACATTTAAAATAATATTATTTTATTACTAGTGTGCTACGTAAGTTTCAAAGAAACTCATCGTTGCGTATCGGGTACACTATCGAACATAGAAACCCCTTTAAAATAAAATTAATATTTAATTAGTAAATATTAATAAATATGAAAATTATTTATTCTTTATTTACCTGGGATGTTACATCCTTCCCCCCTTTTGGGAATTGCGTCCTCGCAATTTTATTCACTTATCAAAATAAGTGGGGGTAGTTATCCCTCATAGCATTTTCAGATTCCCACGTTGCCACTTCAATCACATGGTTTTTCCACAAAACCATTACCTGATGAATCACCTTATTCCGTAACACTTTCTCCCTGTGGTCAAGAATCTGGACCGGTTGTTCCTCATAAGATAGGTTCTCTTCCAGCTAAACTACCTCTGGACTCAAAACATGAGATGGATCTGGCATATACTTTCTCAACATCGAAATGTGAAAAACATTGTGTACCTGTGATAAACTCGGAGGTAAAGCCACTCGGTATGCAACTGATCCAACACTTTCCACAATTTCGTATGGTCCAACCAACCATGGACTCAACTTTCCATTCTTACCAAATCTCATCACACTTTCCAAGGAGAAACCTTGAGAAAAGCATGATCACCTACCTCAAAAGATAGATCCTTCCTCCGGTTATCCGCATAACTCTTCTGCCTGCTCTGAGCTGTTATCATGTGTTTTCTGAATCAACTGAACTTTTTCTGCCATCACTTCTACCAATTCTGGTCCCATCAGCTTCCTTTCACCAACTTCATCCCGGAAAGCTGGAGTTCGACACCGCTTCCCATACAATGCCTAAAATGGTGCCATCTGTATACTGGAATGAAAACTGTTATTATAAGAAAACTCAACCAAAGAAAGATGTTGGTCCCAACTTCCCTGATAATCCATAGAACAAGATCGTAGCATATCCTCCATTGTCTGAATTGTTCGTTCTGACTGCCCATCTGATTGAGGATGAAAAGCTGTACTAAAATTTAATTCAGTACCCAACGACTTCTGAAGGCCTTTCCAAAAGTTGGAAGTAAACCAGGGATCACGATCCGATACAATGGAGAGATGAACTCCATGTAACCTGACTATCTCTTTAAGATACAAACGGGAAAGTTGATCTAGAGAGAATGTATCTCATATAGAAAGGAAATGAGCAGATTTGGTCAAGAGATCAACAATAACCCAGATTTCATTATTACCTCAAGATGTCCTCAGTAATCCCACAACAAAGTCCATGGATATGTTTTCCCATTTCCACTCTGGCACTGGTAAAGGCTGAAGCATCCCTGCCGCTCTGCTTTAACCTGTTGACATGTCAAACACTTCACAGTAAAATCAGCATGTCTCTTCTCATTCCATCCCACCAGTAATACTCCCGCAGACCTCTGTACATCTTAGTACTGCCAGGATGAAAAAACAACTCATTCTTAACCTGTGAATCACAAGGCACACATAACCTCTTCCCAAACCTCAAAACACAAACTTATCCAAGAACTCATGGAAAATTTTATTCATAAGGTCCATGAATACAGCAGGTGCATTGGTTAACCCAAAAGGAATAACTACAAATTCATAATGGTCATATCTAGTATGGAACACAGACTTCGGAACGTCTGCTTCTTTTACTTTCAACTGATGGTACCCCGACCTCAAGTAAATCTTCGAAAAATACGGAGCTCCCTGGAGCTGATACCACTTCATTTGATGGCCCAACATCTGCTGAAGTTGTTGCAAATGGTTTTACCACTGCTTTCTGCTTGTAGTCTAACTGCTTCCCATCACTCAAGCTCCCTGTCGGACACTCGTCTGCATAATGACCCATTTCATTACACTTAAAACATCTTACTGTTGGCTTTTCATTTCCTGCTTGATCATCTTCCTTACAGTTACGAGCAATATGACCAGACTTACCACACCGAAAGAACTTACCAGACTTGGATAAACATTCTCCAGGATGCATTTTACCACACTTCTCACAAGATGGATATTTGGTTTTCTTACCTCCTTGCTTCTTTGATGAATTCTTCCCCTTTTCCTTCCAACTAGATCTCTTATTCTGTTGTTTGTCATAGAACACCTGATCATCGGCAAACTCCATTTCCACCTTCTCCGCACATCGAACAAGTTTTTCATAACTTTTGAACTCACGAGAAGATAAATCCCTTCGATACTTTGGCTTTAACCCTGAGTAAAAACGGTTTATTTTACTATCAAGATCTCTTATGAAGTTTGGAGCATACCTTGCCAATCGAGTGAACTTTTATTCATAAGAAGCCACTGAATCATCCTCTTGCCTCAATTCTAGGAACTGTTTTTCCATCCTAAGACGAACCAACTTAGGAAAATATTTCTCAAGAAACATACCTTTGAATTCGTCCCAGTGAAGATCCTCAATCTCATCACTATCCCTTATATTTTTCACCATTGACCACCACTGATCAGCTTCACCTTCAAAACGGTAAACAGCAAGACTAACCTTTTGATGTTCTGAACACCCCATGACATCAAAAATCTTCTCCAGTGCTTTAATCCACCCTTCAGCTTGCACAGGGTCAGATGATCCTCTGAATGATGGGGGATGTTGCCTCATGAAATGTTCCACCACTGACATGTTCCTCTGCGGTTGATCTGGCTGATCTCGTGCATGGATAAAACCACCATTTATAGCCTGAGTCAACTGTGCCATCACTGCATCAAACTGTTCAGTTCCGATTCCGACCATCTCAGGTTGCTGATTTGGAAGGTTGTCTTCCTCCTGATGTCGTCCCAACATAGCTGCTTTGTTTCCTCTGTGGAAAACCATTCTGAACACCGAAATATCTTAGGCGAAGCAACATGGTAATCCGTAAATGCTATATCATTTCAATCATATTATAATTTAACACTTTTCTAACTCCTAAAGTTGTCTAAACCATCCTCTGATACCAAATATAAGGCCCCAACCTTAAACCTTACTTAATATTGAATTAAATGAATAATTCACATTGAGGATCTTTTCAGGTTTAGAGTTTTAGAGAATTAGAACATAACTATTACATCTTAAAAGATTACAAAGTAGACACTTCTACCAAGTCTCCATAAAAAAAACTCTTAAAAAGAAAGATGTCTAGATTCCATGTTTTAGATAGCATGAAATTCCCTTGATACCATCCTTGACCTTATTCCACTTTAAGTCCTGTGAAAAACATTTCGAAAAACGTGGGGTGAGCATAAAAAGCTCAGTAAGGGATACAAAAAGAATGAAAACTGTTATTTTTTCAAACATCAAGTAAACCATGTATACTATATCAAAGTAATACCTTCACCTTCATGAAGTAGTAAAAAAAATCTTCACTGAATAAAGTATCATTACTTACCTTTTTGTAACCAAAGGATTACCATAAAACCCATATAAAGAACACATAGAATATATAAAGGTAACTTGGGACATAAACATACTTAAGTGGAATAACCATACGGTCGACTTCCACACACATCACATAAGGGAATAGCCATACGGCCAATTTCCATACATACTTAATGGAATAGCCATACGACCGACTTCCATACCCAATGCATTGGAGGTTATAACGTAACCACCCGTCCTGGTAATCACGGCACCACCCTTCATATGGTTTATAACGTAACCACCTGTTAAAATGTCCAAGTACCAATATAAAATCATAAAACATAAAACCAATATAAAGGAATGATAACATTTCCACATTTCAATCACAACATATCATAAATATATTGACATAATAGAATCCTTTTTCAAAACCATTTTCAATACCAAAATACATAAAAGATTATATGGTATTTATTTTATTTTAAAATCATTACAGCTTGTTGAGAAAGCCAAAGACCATATAATACTCGCGGTGGCGGAAAAGGTCGTTGTCGCCGCGTACGATAAAAGAAACATTCCTTTTTGTCGTTTTGTAAAACGCTTCGTAGAAAAAGATTCCTTTTGTATAAAAGTAAAAGTCAAAGGAGTTTATACACCGTATAAAAGAAAGTTGTGTATAAAACAAAATATGCCTCAATGAAAGGAGATTGAGACGAAGTCCTTAAAAAGATCATTTTTAAAATAAAATAGATCTATTATGTGTATTCACTATAGGTACACATAAAGAAAGTAAAAATACAAAATAAGACATAATAATATCATGACATAATTTAAAAGAAATAGATTAACCCAAAGAATGGAAATTGGGTTAAGAAGTTCCCTTACCTCGGGTCCGACTTGACTCGATCGTTCTTTAACGTCCTGAATAATAAACTTGAGTTAATTTATAATTGATTAAGAACTTTTTTAAAGTTTATTATTCCTTTTATATCACTAAATTCCATGTTATAAACATTATGTAACCATTTAAGTTAATAATGTTTGTTTTGTCAATATTTGGTTCTTAAGTCGAAAGTTGACATCTTACAATTACATGTTGTTCATGTGGTCAAAAGTTCATTTTATCCAGAATGAAATTCCTTATTTGGATTTAATATGTATCATATATATCCAGCACATACATGTATTTATAATATTACATAATCATATAGAGGTAAGAAATGAAATGCACCGTTCATGGAGACGGTAAGCCGTACGTACGCATGAACGCTACTTTCATTTCTTTGTCATATTAGTGGAATTAAAACTAAATGAGAGGTATGTATATTTTAATTACATAATTATATTAATAATTTAGATATATCATTAATTATATATATACATTATATACATGTAATTTTAATAGTACATTACATTTGGGGATAAGAAATGAAATGCACCATTCATGGAGACCGTAAGCCGTACGTACGCATGAACGCTACTTTCATTTCTATATCATACTTTAATGGAAAGAAATAATAATGATATAGAGGTATATTATAATTCCAGTATAACATCATATATAATAACTTTAAATCCATCCTTTACACGTCCCACATATGGCATTAACGAATCACATCACTTTTAGGGGGCGGTAGTCCGCACTTCGTTAAATGAAGATATCGTGTTTACCCATAATTGAAACCATAAAGGTATGCCAAAAATGAAAAATACAGAAGCTTAAAGAAAAAATAAACATATTATATATCATATATAAAAATAGTGACATCATAATGGCCACCCTTGAAGGTGTTAAATTAGTATTGAACAATCATCGTTTCGGGAGGCAGAATTTCGCCATCCACGGAAACCGTATGTTCTTTAACCATTTGATTTAGTTGTGTGAGAGTGTAGCTCAAATAAATATTATAAAAACATCCTAGTATATTGAAGATACTGGTGTTCTTACAAAAGAAGTAAATAAAAAGAGTTTAGAGGGTTGGAGAAGCAAAATAAAACAAATGAACAAGAGAGAATGAATTACCTTTAAAAGTGTAACTCTTTTTGATTTGAGCCTAAAGGCTTCCTCTGAAAGGATTATGCAGAAAGGGAATCCACTAGTATGAGGAGAGGGATGTGGAGAGAGTAATTGGGCAGGGTTTGGCCGAGCCAAAGGCTTGAGAAGTGTGTGAAATGGGGTAGAGGTGGGGGCCTTTTATAAGAGGAGAGGAGGGGCACTTTTGTAAAGTAAAGAAATATTACTTTATTTTAAAATGTGTTTCGGTATTAAAAGGTCCCACATTGATATAATTCGTGGCTAAGGTGATAAGGGTTTGAAATCCACTCATACAATTGGTTTTGGACATTTTTAGGTTTTAGATTTTTCATTATCTTTCCATTTTATTTAAATCGTCAAATAATGATGTCATCGCTGCATCATTATTATGTCATATATAATTTAATTTATTTAATGTATAAAAATTATAAAACAAATACTATGATGTATGAAATCTTTTTATCTTTCCAATGACTATTTATAATCAAAATTTGGACTTGTATAACCCTACTTAAAAATTATTTTAGTAAAACAATTTATGTTAGTGTCATTTTCACTTTAACATTAAATAAAAATATATTAATGTCATTTTGCAACTAAAGTGGCTCCATGGGGTCCCCAAGTTGGCCCATGGCTTTTCTTGGTCGGCCATGACTCACCCAATAGGTGTAGGACAAGTTTCATGGTGTTTTCACATTCTTATAATATCATTTTTACCTTAAACTACACTAATTACCTCTAATCGTGATTAATGAAAAAAAGTAACTATTCACCAAAAAATTATTTTAATCTCATTGAACCACATTTTACTTCTTAATGACAACCATGTATGTCAGGTTTTCAAAATTCAATACACATTAGTGGTAAACTTTCATTTAACTGAAAAATCAGTTTGCTTGATTACCACTTAGTGGTTTCACTATTCATCAAAAATTGATGTTTTTCAGAAAATTACCAAAAATTCACCCTAAGCTATATTTGATATTCCGAATTCAAAAATGAAGTCCATTATACAAAATTCAAAACATATAAGTCAAATTAATTAATTTAATAATTAATTCCGGCTGTCATGACAAATAGCGTGTTTTTGTGAAACAATAAGTATCAAAAGATTGACACCAGTTTAAGTCCAATTTCAAAGTGAAATTGATTCCAATGACCACCATTGGATTAACTGGAAAAAATATTTTCTAATTTAACTTTAAAACCAATTAAAATAATAATCTAATCATATTAATAATTTAGATTAAAAAGATGTTTTGAATTAAAATACAACATTTTACACTAATCATAAAAAAATGAACTTTAACAGAAAGGTACCAAAAATTTACACAAAGTAAATTTTGATGTCCCGATTCTAAAGAAGAGTTATATTTGGTCCAAAATAAAGTATAAGAGTGACCAAAACTATATTTAATTATGGTTCACCATTAAAAAGTGATAAGTGATCCTTTAGTGAAAATTAGAGTATATATGCCATAAAATTGAACTCTTTCCGTATTTTAAGCCTTTATCTTTTATTGGGTAAATGTATAAACATTTAAAAACATATCTAATCATATTTTAGTTATTTATATCCATTCCCGCCAGTACAACGACTACTTGTTAACTAACATTTAAAATAATATTATTTTATTACTAGTGTGCTACGTAAGTTTCAAAGAAACTCATCATTGCGTATCGGGTACGCTATCGAACATAGAAACCCATTTAAAATAAAATTAATATTTAATTCGTAAATATTAATAAATATGAAAATTTTTTATTCTTTATTTACCTGGGATGTTACAGTACCTCAATCCTTCATCCACTACCTACCACTTGACCTGCTCCTCTACAACGTCTTCTACCATACGGACCTCCCCACTTGAACCTCTATCATTTTCTAAGTCATCCCTCGACCACCTGTTGGTCATCTATTCAGGGATTCTGATAGTCACAATCCATGTACCCATGTTTTCTATAAGAGTAACAAAATCTAACCATATGATGACCTCCTCAACCTCGTGACCTCTACACCTCTAACCCTGTGAGCTGGATCATCCTCTAGAAGTTCTGGCCTGTTTGGGCCTCTATATCATCTATCGATTTCCCACTGTTGATGAATTTCCCACCTGTCGTTTGGTGGAGGCTCTCACTGGGTGTGCATGCTCGTCTAGGAAGCTCTCCACCAGTAGTAATCTCTCTAGCACTCCAGCATATGTCGATATGTTGAGTGAAGTCACCATTGCTCTAATATCCCATTAGAGTCCTTGATCAATGGTATGGGCCCTGAAGAAAGGTTCTTATACCATATCGATAGAGTAGAGGGATAGGTTGGTAAGCCTCACTATGTTCTGGGCCACAGTCAGGCTACCCTGCTATAAGTGCAGTAACTCCTGAATACACATTGAACATAGTGTCACTGGTACGAACTCTGACAGAAAGAGGATCACAAAGTCCGACTCAACAAGATATTCCTCCTCATGTGTATGGAGCATCAAGATCCATCATCTCCCTACCATTCCCAAAAAAATTCTATTGTCTTGAGCCACTATATGTTCTATAGGTGTATCTAGTAGGAAAAAAACATGAGTAACTACCTCCTGCCAATCCTCAGCTGCCTAAGGATCTGTCTCGCCAAAAAACCTAAGAGGCCTATGTCTCTAGAACCCATGTAGCATGCTCAGTCGTTGTACACATTCCACTGGTGGGGATGGTTACAACTACTGCTCTCCAGATGGTGGTGCTGCTGGTACACCACACAAAGGTGCTATCACTATTAATTTCCCCTACACTGATGCCTCATCACTTGGTGGACCATCGTCATTATCTCTCACTAGAATCCTTACTAGTTGTCTTCAGGGAGGCATCCCGTAGAGTAACAGATGTTCCATGGTCAATAATTTATACCTTGTTTGCTAACTCTAATGAGATCTCCGGAAAAACATTCCCAAAATACATGCAACTAGTGTATTCATGTACCGAGTTGGAAAACAGAATCCAATGTCCTAGTGTATGGATACATCATCCACCACACCAGCACGGGACTCCCTAGACTAAATTCAAAACTCAATACACTTAACACTATTTTCCAATTAAAATTAAAGACTCTAGGTTTTTTGATAGAACCTACCACCTACTAATACCACTTTTTCATGACCCATCCCCCCGGACCCGTTTCATGACTACCCCAAGCCCTCCTTTCATAAGCGAGGGGCTGGTGACTAGTACCAGAAATGAATATCCCAAAAAGGGAAGGCATTTCCTTTAAACTAGTACGCACACAGACAGGAAAACTACACAAAGCTAACCATAAAAGAATGAAAATTAATACAGCCACCATAAAGTACCACCACTGAGTGTAAAGTGTGTAAAATGTATGTAATGGGGCCAGAATATTGGCACTACTAAAAAGAAAGTGTAGAAAAAGAATTACAATCTGCAGAGGTTGTCTGAAAAGGATCATACCTGAAGGGTAGGTACAACTCTACGTTAGATGTAACTGCAACACACCATGTCTATTGAACCACGTACGTGCACCATCTAGTCCTCGCTCCCCAAAGTTCCAGTCAAAGTTGTCTGTCATTTTCACAAGACCTAACAGGTGTGGGAGAAACCCATGTAGGGGTGAGTATAACAATACTCTATAGGGACCCTGAGACCCCTGATGTTCTATCTTTAATCCATAATGGAAATCAACACAAAGGAAATAACACAGATTTAATACAACAAAGAAATATCTCAAACACATTGCACAATGTAAAAGACTCATCTCACACCTGGTATTACATAAGTACTGAAGTAAATATGATTAGTCATAAAGCTATATCATCTTATTCTATCAAGAGGCACTACGGCTAATCCATACGGTGTCACTGGGTGCTGACCCACACAGGATCACTAGGTGATGACCCACATTGGATCCCAACATGCTAACCACACAAGATCTCCTGGTGATAACCCACATATAATCTCTATTCATTCATCATGTCACATTCAGCCACTGAATTCCCGCACTTAGCATGCTTGATTTTGGTAGGATTCTCTTCTCAAGCCATCAGTATTACCTAAACCACCACGATGTCCCACATAGAGTAACCCCAAAGGACTGTCTAGTCATGAGGGTCCCAATGCAATAGATGAAACGTCGAAGATATTCTCAGTCTATAATATGTGTAAATTTTTTTAAAAAAGGGTCCAGTTGGATTCGAGTCCAATCCAACCCTCCCATATAACAAATTCTGACAAAACATATTTTTAGTGTCTCATATGTACCACCCCATCACAAGGGTCCCAACTCTACCAACAACGCGTCAATCGGCCTCCAAGTTTGAGAGATACAAGAGTTTTAGTGAAACAAGGTCTCATTGGGTTTGGCCCTGGTTCGACCCAATTAGAGAGACCCAAAAAACCCAACTCAGAGGTCCCACATACCCTATTTTAATAATACTGACTCGACATGACCAGATTTGGGTCGGGGTGGGTCCGGTTCAGCCTGGCCAGGGGGCAGGCCCAATGATCCTCATTGGACCCGGACCGGTTTGGCTGAGGGTCTGGCCGGCCAGGTAGCCCAGTGCCTGATCTAGTCATTCCTGTATTTATGGGTACGAGTCTGGACTACTGGTGTGGTTATATCCCAATGGGTGTAGGTCTGGCCAACTGGCATGGGGCTGGCCCACTATGTCGTGGGTCCGGCCCCATGGGTGTAGGACCGGCCTGACCCGGTAGCTAGGGGCGCGACCCGCCAGCCCGAAGACCGGTCGAGTGGGCAGCCAATGGGCTGATCTTGGGATGTAGCATCTAGCAGCATATGGCTTCCCATCAGCCCCCAGATGCGTGGAGCTCCTCCAGCCGTAGTCAGCTTACCACGGCTCACCAGCCTCATAGGCGGCCAAGACACGGGACGCCTTGTCACACGAAACTAGTTGGCACCGCTCCTTCTACCACTACTGTCGGTTGGCCATGACCTCCTATAG
The DNA here is from genome assembly GCA_963277665.1 of Viscum album. Classification (NCBI taxonomy): domain Eukaryota; kingdom Viridiplantae; phylum Streptophyta; class Magnoliopsida; order Santalales; family Viscaceae; genus Viscum; species Viscum album. The sequence continues at coordinate 1,805,818,904 of OY728126.1, read as the reverse complement.
CCGCAACACCCTGATGGGTGCACCGCTCCACCCATTCAGCACATGGGTGGCGTTTCCACGTGCCACCAATGGAACCGTTGCGCTAGCATATTCTTTTGCGGACCACCGAACATGCACTGGTGGTCTATTCTTCATGCCACTTGTTCCTATGACCTCTGAAGAGAATCCCCTTCACTATGGTGATCTCAAACAATCCATTTTTTGTCAATTTGGAAAATCCATTCACAAGGAGAGCTCATGCGAAGGGTCTTGATACTTATTCATGTTATCCCGCACCCTTCGCGTTAGAAGTTTATAATAAGGGGGATGCATGGGGATTGTTTCTTAATTAATGTAGTGATAAACTAATGTAAGATAATAACTCCCTAAAAAATGTAATCCTCCCACATAATTGCATGATTCGTAGATCAACCAGTTCATGGGTTGATCTGCGTTCTTCATTAAAATAATAAGAATGTGAAAAGAACATTTAAAAATTAAACCCCTACCACTTTTACGTTTGTTTCCATAATATTACATCCACGAGGTTTCAAGACGTCGACACCATTCGTCGCTTTAGACTCCATTATTCGAGGTGCATCGAAGATATTTGATGTTCATCTGCATTTTTAATTCGTTGTTACAGAGGAATTTCATCATAGGTTCATCTGAGAATCCTCACAGTTTAATTCTTCATTCCACCAATGCGTCAACTAAAATAAAAGGAAAACATGTTGTAGTGTTTTTTATGGTGTGATGCCGAATCATTACATTGTTTCCTTTATGAAATAATGTCGTGGTTATATGTCATTAAAATGTCATTATGCTATGAGTTAATGATCCATTAATGAGCCTCATTAATGTGCCTCTTCATTGCACCATAGAATCACTTTATTCCACTTTACAGATGAGAAAAAAAATTAAAATAACATTTTATTGTTATTTTATTATTTTTTGAAATTTTTGTAAAATTATCTTTTCTGTTCAGCCTTTACTGGCCGATGTATTGTCCTTTCTAGGACAATACAAGATTTTTGAGTTCAACAGTTCCCTCAAATTTTGGATCCGATCATTGGTTCAAAATATTACAAATCATGCTCACACTTTTACTGAAAGTACATTAAAAAAAGATAAAAAATCTATTTTGGGCCGACCTGCCCACAGAATCATGTGTCATCAAAGTGTGCAATCTCCAAATAATTCCATATAAATAAAAAATATTACATGGAAGTTACGATACATTACATATAAATATAAATTACTAAGGGTATAAAAAAATTTAAAAAAAATATCTAAATATAATTTCCAGAGTGATATAAAACATAAAAACATGGAATGTTATCATTTACGTAAAACATGATTAACCAAAATATTATTTTTTCCTCTAACCATTTGACCCTATATTTTATGATTATTTTGTATCAACACCCACATTATATATTTTCCCCATAAATGAATTTGATAATCATCCTTGCTTCGAAAGACTATGATAGTTTCATATGAAATGTATTCTACTAATTCATAATATTTTTTCCCAAACTGGAGAGAACCTATCAATTTCCAAAATCACATTATATTAATCTGAAGGATGAATAACATGATTTTCAATATCCAATTTCCTATAAAATAAAACTTGGTATACTATAGTCATACCAATAGATGTATTTTTTTGTAATTCAACTTTTAGACATTGAGATGATGATTTGAGTTCCTTTGAAAAAATTCTATGTACAGATGAGTGAGTTTAAAAGAAATGGTGTTCTTGGGTGGGTGATCATTTTCACCACTCCACTTCATTTTTGGAACCCACATTAGTAGTTATGGTTAATTAATCATTCAATTATTCCATTTATCATTGAAATAATTGATTACTATAAACCAAGACATCCTTGGATTATGACATTGACTTGGATAATGCATAATGTTTCCATATTTTAGACATTAAAATATTATTTTGACCTTAGGATGAACATTATTTCCTTCCATTGTGTTAACATAAATATCCATTTTTTCCTCAGAATTTTTTTGTTGGGTTCCCACATTTTCTAATGAAAAAACATCTTTTAGTCCCATTAACACATTACCCTATGTTTCTAATCCCATGTTTTAAAAAAAGGAAGTTGAATATCCATTCCCCCATAGTATGCATTGATATAAAATCCAGGATGCCTCATCTTTCCATTTATTGGTGGGTTGTGAAACTAAACTAAATTCATTTTGTTTAAAAAAAAATTGATAGCCGATAAGGAAAAATAATATGATTTCTTACTTGAGTTCTTATCTCATTACGTTCTTCATTGGAACAATCTCTAAATTTTCCATGGAAGCCATTATTAATATTTTTACTTCAAGTTTCATCCATTAATAAAACAAAAAATGGGTTGAAATGTGTGCTAAAATATTTACATCTTAAGAGAACTATCAAAAATAATATTATAGAAAACTCAACCTCCAAATGTCTTACACTTTTAATCCATTACATTATCTTTTTGTTCAAAATAAATTACTCTTAGATTGATATAGGTTTATTTTTTTAGGATTCCCTTATAATCCATGTTAAAATTAATTAATATAAAAAATCCTTCATAATTTCATGTAATGAGATTTTGATTGACCAAAGCATATCCATTTTGAGTTTCTAGCATGGTGTATAATCTTAGGGATTCTCATACTGTACCTAGTGATGATTAATTTGATACACAACTATAATTTTCTAGGATGATTACCTAAATGTGATTTTTTACAATAGTCATATATAGTTTCTAGTATCTGGATAAGGATTTAATTACATAGAATCCATATAATATCTACTTTACCAAAACATATAAATTTTATCTTATACATATACTCATCTGATGTGTTTTTAAAAATGTTATCTTATCCGAATAATTAATAGAGGTAACCAAATTCTAAAAAATAAGTATGTTATTCCTAAAAAATAACTAAACCCTAAATAGATAGTAGGTATGTAACCCTAGACCTGGAATCCTAGGTCTGTAAAGAAAAAATCATAAATTAAAAATTGAGATTGAGATAGGGTTAGATGAACCAAGCAAAACATATCGTTATTGTATATAAATTATGTAATTAAAACATTATATCTCAAAAATGATCACAAAAACCCCAAGAAGATAATGTTTAGTTTCATTAAGGATGATTTATTTTAAGAAAATTTTGAATATTTATACACAACTAAACAACTCTAGTCTTCCATTTAGACTCAACCTAGGTTATAATAAACATTATAACTAGGGTATTGAAAATATAAGAAAAGTGTGAAATTAAACACTTAGTAAGTAAGTGAATTTCATTAAGGTTTATATCATAATCATATAAGAAAACATGAGTATGGGAGACATATATTATAAAAATGAACATGGGATAAAAATAGTTGTTCATAACTCATGATTGTGGAAAATGGGATTTCAAATAAACGGACATGTATCATGGAATTATAGCTTGATATAATCTTGGAAGCATATCATAATGGAATGATATAATAAGGTATCAGAATTATAAAATATTTGGGAAAATAAAAAGAATGACATAATTTTTCCAAGTCAATGATAATTTCCAATAAAACATAGCACAATGTACTACGATTACTACCCATGCACCATACATGGTATCCCATTAGATGATAAAATTGCCCAATACAATGGAGTGTTATCTAATTATAATCCTACATGTCATGTAATTAAAATCATACTTATATGTGTGACATGATTTAAATTATTATAAAAACCCATTAATATAAGATATTTTTCGTATCATTTCATATTTTAACCCCTATGTAAAAAATTCATAAATATATAAATACACATAATAAGATAATATTGGGTAAATTAAACAAGTATCCAAATATGTTATGAATTTTTTATTGTAAATTACATTAAAACTATGATAATGAAGAATAAGGTATTTACATGATCTAGATTACAAGTATACAATTATGTCTTTAATATACCCAATAAATCATTGCATAGTAATCTTGGTAAACACGCATCATTCAAAGAAATGAAATATAGGTTATTCACAGAATAAATGCATTGGAATAAAAAATATAAGTACATAACATGAATATTTTTAAAAATAAAATCATTTTCAAAACCCAATTTAAATAGAGAGTAATATGTTTTCATTTTAAAAATACATAAAGAGAAATATGAATACCAAAAGAGATTAAATATACTGGGGTTTCCATTCATTTAAGGATAATATTAGAGGGAAATAAAATTATAGATATGGAGGAATGTGAAACATTTCAAATGATGATAATTATTTATAATAATGTAACATTTTAAAATAAATTAAAATTCACCAAAGAACATGATATTGATGTCAATATTTAATTACCCCAAATATAAATAGTAAATTCATTATAGGGTATGGAATTGGTCAAATAAAAAAACTTTTAAGAGCATAAATAAAAAATATGGATTCTGATCTAATGAAAAGAGTTTGAGTCAACAAAAACCCTTATAGATTTAAAAACTTTTGTATCAAAATAATAGTAATTATCGATCATGTTATATACTTTTAAATACCATAAATGATTATTTAATTTTGATAATATATTTTCATAGGGTCTAATTTCCAGCATGAACAAAAAAATTTGGTCTAAAATTGTGAAATACATCTCAAGGATTGGAAATTAAGACAAGAACCCTTATTGATTTGGTAATATCTGATTCAAAAACCTGTGATGGAAATAAATTGAAAAATATCTATTAATACTTTGAACATCGTCATATAAAAACATCCATTGAAATATATACACTATAAAAATTAAAGAATTGATGAATATGAGATAAGTCTTAATGAGTGAAATTAGAGTTGAGAAACCCTTTAAAGCATGTCATGATTCACAATATACATGTTATGAACTACCTAAAAAATAAAATTAATGTTAATTTAAAAAAATTTATTAAGAAATAGCTATCTATATTTAATTATATATGATCTATTTATTATTAGTTTTTATTCATTCACTAAAAATTTTGCACTTTTGTCGGTTACTTCAGGTGGTTCAATCAATTTTTACAAAATAGTCTCTATATATAGACTACGGTAAAATGAAATGAAAAAAGATTAATTATATAAATAATTTTATAATTATATATATTTTATTAATTCATTCTCAATGAATTTATATGATTTTAAGTGTTTTCCTAAAATAGACTCAAATTGTTAAAGTGATCGTTATATGTTCATTTGAGGTGGTCAAATTAACTGAAACATTTAATGGTTAATATAAATTTTAGAATGTTCAATATTATCATTAAATAGTATTAATAGTTTCATAAATATATATTTTATTACTCATATATATTTTCAAATCCATCCATAATAGGTAGTTATGGAAAACAAAATACAGCGTTTTAGAGGTGGTGGTAGTTTGTACAGACATATGGATGACTCTATTAGTTTTTATAAAATATGAGGGGGTACAAAATTATATTATATAAATTTTTTGAAACATATTAATGTTAACAATATAATATTTTTAAATTAAATAACCATTTAAATATTCATGTGCAATGGTGATAAAAAATAGAATGCGTTGTTCATGGAGGTGGTATTATACACATATGCATGATGACATAATTATTTTTAGAATGGATTAAGTGGAAGTTATAAAATGGATATTTAATTATTATAATAAATTTAATAAAATTTCAATTATCATATTTTAATGGATATAATATACATGAGGTGGTAGGAGAAGAATCAAATTAAGAGTGCTTGGATGAGAACTATAATCCCCTCTTGGAAGTTCTCCCATGGGTAACACCTTAACGATCCTTATAATTATGTTTTTGAAACATCAAGAACTATTTTACATTAAAAGTGAGTATATGAGAGACTAGGGTAGTTTTTGGGTTGAGATAAATATTTAGAATAAGTAGATAAATGGGTTGGTGAATGATGGTTTTTATAAGTTGGAGGAGTGCTATTTTTTTAATAATATAAAATCTACAGCAATAATTTAAAAAATGTGGATTCAATAATGTAAAATAATGGTGTGGGTGAAGTTTTAATGTTCATATTCCCCCAAATATTTATTTTCACATAATTTTTTAATATGTTTTATGCCTTTTAGTCATAGATTATTTCCTTTTACTAGTATTTGTCTTTATGGTGGTAGAAAAATTACTTATTTAATTTACTTTTAATTCATAAAAATTTATTTGAGAATATAATATAATTTACTACTTATGAGTTAAAATATAAATATATATTTGTCAAATAAAACATTTAATGGTGATAAAAAATGATTTTAATATTAGTGCATATAACATGTAAATTCTATTTTTAGTATGAGTGAATTTTTAACCATAAAAAATAATATTTTTAGGTGAAATTATAAATGTTCATGATATATAGGACATTAATATTTCTATTAGTAAAAAAATATGTTTTCTTAAAAAGTAATAAAAAAATAAATCAACATTGTGGTGTCCTAATTAAGGAATTAGGAAAAATAGATATTTTTTATTTGAATAAAATTAGTTTTTGCATTTATAAACATGGGATTTAAAAAATAAAAAAAGGAATTTTAAAATTATTATTTTATTCTATAAATAGATTCATGTTTGAGAAAAAATTTATAAATTTTTTGAATCATTCATAGATCATGAAAATTTTCAAAACACTATTTTTTCATTAAAAATGTATTTATCACTATTCACCTACAAATACAATATTTCATATAAATCACAATATTTCAGAATAATATAATTATGATATAATAATTCAAATATATAATTTATTTTTTCAAATTAAAATTCTAGAATTTATGAATTTTAATTTTAAATGGAAATAAAAATATGATTAAAAACATAAAAAAAATTAGAAAATTGATTTTAACTTATTAACCTTTTATTTTATTATTTCATATCACATAATAATTGAATTAGTTTTAATATGTTATTATCATCAAAAATATATTATATCAAGGCTATATTTTTTTATTTAAATAATAATTCAAATATATAAGAACATATTTTTTTAAATATAAATTTTTATTAATAAAATGAATTAATCTTAATTATATATATTTGAATTAAAATTTAATTAATGTTAATTTAATAATATGTATGTATTATAAATAAAATTATCTAAAATAATCATTTTGTGATGATTAGTTAGAAATAGGCAACATAAAAACAGCTCTTTAAAATAATAATACATTTATATTAAATATTCATGACCAAATAACATTAAAATTAATTATCTGTATTCTAAATTTTTAATTAAACATATAGATTGATATTAATATTTTTTTTATAAATACATTATATCATACATCAATAATAATAATAATATGGAATGCGTATGTATTTATAAATATTTGTAATTTAGTAATATTGTATTATTATTTCTTTACTTATTATTTGTGAATTGTATTATTTAAATTCACTACTAATAATACATTAGTTTAGTATACTTATGGGATTAATATATATCCAAAAACCATATTTCCCAATAACTATATTTATAATAATGATTTATTTCCAATATATAGCTTTACTAAACTAATTATTTCTTTTAAGATTTCTTATGTCCCACTTCATGTCTATCTAGTTTTCAATTTTGATCTCACTGTTGGATCGGGTTATACCAAATATACACAAGAGGGGGTGAATTGTGTGTATTAAAATTTCTTTGCAAGATCATGATCTATCCTTTTAACTTTATCAGAATGATTAAATTGCGATAAATAAATATCAAAGGATGCATGATGTATAGTGGTTTGGGGAATAGAAGTCCCCAAGTCAACTCCAACAATGCTATACACTACGATCTTGGGGATTTTCACTATCTGGTCCTCTTATCAACAGACCATTCCACAAATGAGTGCAAGAATTTGACTCCTTTACAACATTAAAGAAAAAATAAAGCCTTCTAGTTCATATATAGAACCTAACACACATCTTAGTATGAGAAGTTAGTCTGTCAAAGTAAAAGAGTGTTTGTTCATTGAAATACATTACAGTTCTTCACAATTGAGAGTTCACGCAATTAACTGTCGATGGATCATCGTCTTCAGAAAGAATGATCTTCCGGTAGAAGAGTATTGAGTCGATCCAATTGTAGTAGATCTTGAAATAAAATTTGAATCTTTAACAACAGTCGATTCTGAAAAGATATTCGATGTAGAATAAGTAAATCATTAATCTTGTTTCTTCTTCTTCAAAAAATAGAGTTTGATAGATCATGGTAGCAACATATCTATAAATCTCGAATGTCTTTGTAAACTTTTGTAGTGAAAAACTCAAGAATCTATTCATATCACCTCTTTCAGAATGATCTATATCGTATCCACTATAATTCAAAATAACATTTTTATATATAATAAATAAAATTGTTTTCCTTTCAAATTTAGACCCACAAAAATTGCCTATTGAATCGCGATATTCATAAATTTGAATAACAGAAAAGTCGTAAATGCCCTTAAAATTCACCATGAAAAGATCCTCTTAAATCGATCCTTTGAATCATGAATAAACAAATTTGAATCAGTCAAAGATGTGCTTTATATTCATAATTTTAATATCAATTGAAATAAACCTGATAATCCATATAATGACCATTACTCGATAAATTTGTGTTTGAATCTTCGATAACAGACGTAGGGTTGAACTGCATAGCATATATTCTCAGAATACAAGGTTCACAATGTATCGTTGATCTCAAATGTAAGGTTGATCACAAATGTACGGTTGATCAAAAATGTAAGTTCGATCATCCATAATTTTCTATTCAACTTTCTAATGCACGGTATATAGTCCATACTCTTATCAACTTTTATAGGAATGGTAAATGATCCAATGTAAGGTTGTTTACAAAAGTAATCTTGGTGAACTATACTATTGAGAAATAAACATGAAGTTCCATACTAACGTAGGATTCTTCATCTATACTTTTTTGAAATTCTAAACATAAGGTTCCATCAAAATTTAGGATTCTACATTAATAATTTTATAATAACTTATGGATGCATAACAATAATTTTTTGATAACTCGTAAGTGATAGTTTTCATCCTTATTCTATGCTCTTCAACGTAGGGTATGAACAGTGTTTCCAGAACATGCTAATGTGATTTCTGAACAAGTAGAGTATGAAATATGTTTCTAGAACACGATAAAGTGACTTTCGAACACTTTTTGAAATATTCCACACATATTAAAAATCATAAATATTATTTCAAAATAGGGAAATAAATAATATTAATTTTTTGAGATATACTCAAATTAAAATCATTAGAATAAAAAATAAGGGTATTTCTGAATATCAAAATCATCATAAAAAGATAGAGTATTGTTGAAAACACAACTATCTCAACAATATCCCCATTTTTGATGATCACAAAAACCCATGAAGTAACCAATAAAATTATATTACAAAATTAATATCATATAATTTAGAATTTTTCAAAGATAAAAACAATATTTTATTTTAGTAAAATTATTTCCTAATTTTTACATTTTCTCGCCCTTTATAAAGTAAAATAATATATATTACTTTCTAAATAATGAATTTTGTGTATATCCAAAAAAAATTCCAAAAATTTTTGTTGTGTTTAACCATATTTATACCCCTTTTGTGAGATCAAAAAGAATGACTGAAGAAGGAATATAGCACAATTTAATGTAGGGCTGAACATAAGTAAATTATATGATAAACTAGTTATCATTATTTGAATCTAGTTTACTAGAATTATAACATATATAGTATAGTAAAACAAATTAAGGACACACAAACATATGATTAAAATATATTTTATTGAAAATATAATTAAAAGTACAGTAATGATAATGAGAATCAATGTTGGGCTAAGAAGGTTTGAAGAATGAGTTTCAGCACCTCTGATTGATTTCCTTGAGCTCTGATATCTGTACTCTCAACCTTTTCATCAGTTTATCTCCTAAATGGACTATGAGATCTCTTCCTTCCTATTTCAGATGGATATCTTCAATCAAATTGACTCAAAAAAACTCATGTAACATCTCTTCCTTTTCCATATAAAGTGTTAACTTATTAGTGAACTGATTCAGCAAAACAAAAATTCTAGGATCATTTGAAGTAAGCTGCTTAATAAGAAACTTTTTATTGACCACCAACAAAGATTATGGAGAACTATTTCATTGAATTTCCTATATTCTGTCATTCATATTGCTCATAGCTGCTGTAATGGCTTGAAATCTTCTGATCAGATCAAGTGAAGTACCTGATGTACTAGCTTCACTATGTCTGACAGCTGCGAATTGATTCTCCATGAATGATTTGAAATCTAGTAAATCTAACATCATCACCTTTTCATATTTGAGATTTTCAACTCTATCCAACATTTCCTTCTTCACATTTTTTACTTCTTTCTTAGACACAGATCTGTCTTTCAGTCTCTGAAATTTCACATGTCCCTTTTCTAATTCAATTCTTAAAGAAGCATTTTCTCCTTGATCTGAATTAAATTTTATGATTAACTCCTCAAAATAATTATTATTACAATCATAGGCACCTTGTTCATGATTCTTAGTCCGAGATTCCACTAGATTTATCAGTGCTATTGGTAGGGATTCAGTATCTGACTTCTCTTCATCATTCCTCGGTAATGGATTCTCAACTGATTTTCTCCTTCTATTCCTTTCATGACTCATTCAAAAAAAAATCTCCACCAATAATTTCAGTTCTAATTTCAAAAAGGTTCTCTGTTTAATTCATATTCATAGGTTCTTTATCATCTTAGTCATCCTCTTCATTGAGTTCTTCCAAGGCTAGATCCTCTAAAATAGGATCCTCTTGGGAAAATTTTTCTACAATAATCTTAGTTGGTTGTACAATTTCAGATATTTCCACTTCAACATCTCCAGTCTTTTCAACAGTTGGAAGCACAGTTTCATTTTCTATTTGATAATCCACCTAAATCTAAGAAATTGTTGGTTGGTCAACTTGTTGTACTGCAGATTCTCTTAGAAATATATAGCTTAGAAGAGACTAAGTTTTTCCAACATTTTATTGAATAGTTTCATTATCATCTTGACCTACTATTTTTCTTCTCCTTTAATGTTCTTCTTGTCTTTTCCCATTATTTTGTGTATCAACTATCTCAAACTGTATCCTGCTTGATTATTCACTAGTTCTAGATTCAGCTACTCCTTACTTTGATTTTGTAGGTAGCTCTTGAGCACTCTCTTGTTGTTCTTCTACTCCTACAGGCATGAGTTTCTCTTTTATTGTGCTCATAAATAAACCAATCATCCTTAGTGTTCCAGCATTAATGATTTTGTTATGGTGTAATTTCACTCAAGCATCCACCAGCCTTATCATATCTGTCTTAAATAGAATCGTTGAAACGAATCTTCCAAAGGAATAGAAGTTCATCCTCACTTCTGGTTGGCAGTAGTAATTGATATATCTCACCATTTATCTCAGAAAATTAAACACAATATCACTAATAAATAAAAACATTATGTACATATCAAGGTACAATATTTTCTCCATCTCTCACAATCTTGGTGAAATACATGTTTTCACAAATTTAAATAAAATCTTCTGGTCAGGCTCTAGATATTTCACTATCATCTTTCTTATAGTTGTAGAGAAAAATAGAAAAGATATATTGTCCTTATACTTATGGACACTATAATAAATATTATTTAAATCAAAATGGAAAACTCTCTCATGACAGTAGTTAATAATTTTGGGTATATCCCCAAACGAAATCGAAAAATCTCTGTCCTTGATCTTAATTATTATTGAATATTCATCTTATCCTAGAATGAAATGAACGGATTTAAAAAATTTATGAAATTATACCTCAAATAGAAACTACGCATATTCTCCATTGAAGGTATTTATGAGTTTTTCAAATACTAGGGCTTGCCTCAGCATTAGATCCATCGTGTAAAACCATTCCAGTTCGATCACTTTTCCTTTCAAAATCTTTCGTTCTGCCATGTGTAGTTGCTTGGCGTTGTTGGTTTCTGGTACATCAGAACTTTTGGTTTTGGAAATTACTATCACAGAATTCTGAAGGTTCGAAAATCTAGGGTTTCAAAGGTTTAGGTGTGGGTAGAGATGATATGTTGAAGTTCTTGGGGTTTCGTAGGGTTTTGATAAACTGAACGGTTTTGGAATTGGAAACTGTTTTTGACATCATTGATTCCCGTTTCATTACGCACATATTAATTATTACATTATTTAAAAGTAAAAATTTATGCGGAAAAATTTTATAGAAAAACTGACAAAATTTATAAATTAATACATAAAATTAATAATAGTAACAGAAAAAATAAGAATTAAAATAAATAATTAAAAATCAAAAATTTCATTTAAAAATTAATAATCCTATCTCCCGTTTAATAAAATCAAACCGTGTAGTTGGAAGTGGATTAGTATAAATATCGGCGAATTCAATTATAGTTCTTACAAATCCTTAGAATATATAATTTTTACGAAAATGATCTCTTAGAAAATGATGTCTGATATCAATATACTTAGTTCTAGAATGATTAATAGGGTTTTTTGAAATATTTATGCACTAGTATTATCACATAAAATAAGAATATTATTGAAATTTAGTCCAAAATCTATAACAGTTTTTTTCATCCACAAAACGTTTGCACACCAACTGCCAGCAGATACATATTCTACTTCGGCTGTTGACAGGGAAACTGAGTGTTGTTTCATACTAGACCATGACACTATGGATTTTCCTAAAAAGTGACAAGTCCCTGAGGTGATTTTTCTATCTAATCTAAAATATCCAACGTTTTCATCTGAATAAGAAATTAAATTAAAATTAGAAGTTTTTGGATAGAGATGAGATTGAAAAACAATTCCTTTTAAATATCTAAAAACTGTTTTGATAGCACATAAGTGAGATTCATTAGGATCAAATTAAAATCTCGCACAAAGTCATACTGAATTCATTATATCTAGTCTTCTTGCAATATGATATAATAAAATACCAATCATACCTCTATATAACTTGTTTTCAACTAATTTTCTAGTTTCATCCAAATCATGTTTAATATTTGTACACATAGGAGTTGAATATTTCTTGTTGTTTTCAAGTCCAAATTTCATTAGTAAATTAGTAATGTATTTTCATTTATTTAAAAAATTTCAAAAAACTTTTTGATAAATTTGATGTCCTAAAAGGAAATTTAATTCTCCCATCATAATCATTTCAAATTTTTTTAACATTAAATTTGAAAACAAATGTCAATGGTTTTTGTTTGTTGAACCAAAAATTACATCATCAACATAAATTTAAACCAATAAAATATTAGAGTTGATAGTATTCTTAAACAATGTTGTATCTTCCATCCCAAAAGTAAAATCATTTTTAAAATAAAATAAATTAATCTTTTTACCATGCTCTAGATGCTTGTTTAAAGCCACAAAGAGTTTTAGTATGTTTAAAAACAGAATCTGGTTTTTGTGAATTTTCAAAACCAGGAGGTTGCTCAACATTAAATTCCTCCAATAAGTTACCATTTAAAAAGGTAGACTTAACATCCATATGAAATAACATAATGTTAATATGAGATAAATAGGATAAGAGGATTCTAATGGCTTCTAATCCAGCTACAGGTGAAAATGTCTCATCATAATCTATACGTTCTTCCCGATTATATCCTTTAGCTACTAGTCTTTATTTATTTCTAGTTATTATTCCGTGATCATCTATTTTATTTATAGAGATCCATTTGGTTCCTATAACTGGATAGTTCTGAGGACATAAAACTAAATTTAAAACATCATTTTTCTTTAATTGGTTTAGTTCTTATTTTATTTCTATCATCCAACATTCCTCAACTAAGGCTTCTTCTAAGGTCTTAGGTTCTAATTGGGATAGAATGGTAGAGAATTCGACAATATTTCCTACATTTCTTCTAGTTTTTATTCCATTGTCTCGGTCTCCTATACCAGTTTCTTAAGGGTGATTCTTTAGGGTTATAGATTTTCTAGGAATTCCAATGTTAGGTTCTTCAATGTCATGTTCTTCTGAACTGGACTAAATTACATTTAAATATTTTTCAAAATAATCTTTTATGTTCTCAAGTCTCATGTTATCATTAGAGTCGGATTCATCAATTTGGACGTTCCTTTTCTCAAAGGGATCAGATTCATCAAATTTCACATGAACTGATTCATCAACATTCCTTGAATTTTTATTAAAAACATTATAATATTTGGAAATAGCAAAAAAATATCCTTAGAAAATGTCTTCATTAGATTTTGGATCAAACATACCAAGATTTTACATGGTGTTTAACGTGTAAACATTGCATCTATAAACATTAAAGTAATTTACCTTAGGTTTTCTGTTTTTCCAGAGTTCATAGGGTGTCTATTTAAAAATTGGTCTGATTAATACTCTCTTCATTATATAATAGGTTGTGCTTATTGATTCATCCCAGAAATAGGTAGGAATACAATATTCATTTAGCATAGTTATATACATTTCTTGAATGGTCCTATTTCTTCTTTCAAAAAGTCAATTTTTTTGAGGTGTTCTTGGTGCAGATAAGGTGTGTTTAATACCCATATTTGAGCAAATGGAATTAAATTAAATATTCTCAAATTCACCACCATGATCACTTCGTAATGAAATTATTTTAGAATATTTTTCATTTTGAATAGATTTTAAAAAATGTTCAAATAGAGTAAAAGATTCTTTTTTATGTTTTAGAAAATAAATCCAAGTAAATCTAGAATAGTAATCAACTAAAACATATACATGTAATTTACCATCCAAGAATGCTATTCTAGAACGTCCAAACCAATCCATATTTATAAATTCTAGAGCATTTTATGTAGAAATGTTGTTGACAGATTTAAAAAATGATTTGTGCTTGTTTCCAAGTTGGCATGCATCACAGAATCTATCACTTTAAAATTTGAGACTATGCAAATCAGAAACTAATTATTTCTTAGATAAATTTTCTAAATCATATATATTGCAATGTCTATGTCTTATATTCAATATCCAAGATTAATTTATCTTAACAGTTAGGCATTTTACTTTTTGTTTAACCAAGGAATTTAAGTCCATGGTGTAATCATTATAAGTTTTGGGTGCTCTAAATTTAAGAAATTTATCATTAAAAACATAACAACAGTTATTAGAAAAACCAAAAATATAACCATCATCAAATAGTTTAGATATAATTATCAATTTGTGTTTCAATCATTGTACATAGAGTACTTTATTGATTGAGAATGTATCTAGATCTCCAACTATTCCATTGAAAATAATCATACCGTTGGAATTGTCACCAAATGTGACTTGAACTCCAACTTTTTGAGTTAGTGTTATGAAATTTGAGGTGTTTACACTCATATGTATGGATCATCCATTGTCCATATACCACTTTTTAGTTTGGCTTCTATGACCCGATTCCTGTAGTGGAATTTAAACAAAGGTTTGTTTTGGTACCAATATTTTATTGGGTCCAGTAGTGTTAGCTACTAAAGACCTGAAAATCTATACTTTCATTATTTTTCTATAATCAATATAATCATATAAACTACTTGCAATAAATTCTTTCTTAATCCCACATATTGACGGTTTCCATAAATAACAGTTTTTAGATATGTGACTATTTTTTCCACAGAAGTTTCCAATTTTACCTTTTTTTACTTGGGAAAAATAGTTCTTATATAGTTTAGGTTTCTCACCTTTACTGCTTATTCCATATCTTTCCTTTTTAATAATATTATTTCCAAGTACTTAATTTAGAGTATTTTTTCCTTTTGTAAAAATATTAGTTTCACTTTTTTATGTTTCTACTTCTATTTGTAGTGTTTTTATTTTTTATTCATTATCTTTACCATTTTTTGTTTAACGATTTATAAATTCCAATTAACTCTTGATGTTTTTTTCTCCGACGCTTTTGTCTGGGCGTGCGCATCCATCACGTAGAGGAAGCGATGTTGTTACCCTGCCTTCCATCTTTACAAAGGCAGGCGACATCCGCTCCTTATTCAGGGACGTCTGCTCCATGATCGAAACAGGATGATGGGATGTCAGTTCTCCCTTCCCTGAATTCCTCCTCAGAGCTCGTCACCTAGTCCGGGTCTCCCTCATAGATTTAAGATGTAGTTCATGAAGCTCTTCTCATCACCATATCTTCATAGACCCCCGTTAATTACGCCGCTTCTGTCAAGACCTTCCAAGGGGTCCAGTCAGGGCAGTAACCTTCGGTTATGAGAGTAGTCACGTCGGGGCATCACTGGCATGTCTTGACGCTGGGGATTGACATTTCTATCTTCTGTCCCTTATCATAGGGCTTCATGATGGCGAGGAAGCTCGATGCATCCCACATCGAACGTGGGTAATTGTGTGCCATAGGCATGTATCTGAGGTTTTCCTCTGCTTCCCATGTGTAACACATGGTATGCCGCAAGTTTAACATCCAGCAGAGACAGATCGGACTGATCGCAACACTAGTTAGAGTGGATTAGATGGCACAACCCCTAGAGGGGACACCGATATTGGGGCCATCACAAGGGTGGCTTCCCAAATATTGTGGAGGGGAGTGAGGTGGCATGATCTCACCGGGATGTGGTGGCCCAGGTAAGAATCAAGATGGACGATGGATCTGGGATTGAGTCCGGAAGAGACTTCCTATGTATCCCTGTGGTAGGGAATCAATGTCTGCATAGTTTGGTGAGATTATGGGACACCTTAGGAGGAGACTCGTGAGAATGGACGCGTGGATGGGACCCAAAGGAAGTGTATCCTCCAGTTTATGGCATGATCTTCTTGATACACATAGGCTCAAGGGATAGGTTAGGATGGGACATGAGTGATGGGATTTAGCCTCGTGGAGGCCTCCTACATACCCTCGTGGGAGGGAATCAAAGACCACGTAGTTTAGGTGGTAGATACAATTTTACATCATGCGGGACCGGTATGGGGCTTACACTATGAGGTGGCCCATGGTGTTGGAGAACTAATGTGAATGGGTCGAAACAACCGGGTGGTGGGATTGAACCTCGTGGAGGCTTCCTATGTACCACAGCTTAGCACGGATCAATGTCCTCGTAGTTCGGGATGGAATACAGTTTAATGTCATGTGGGATGAGGGAATTTTGGGCTTACACTTTGAGTTGGGCCAAGGATATCAGGTCAGTGAACCGGCGTGAAGGGACCGGGGATCCAAATGGGATTGAAACTCATTGAGGCTTCCTACGTACCATGAATTAGCATTGATCAAAGTCCCCATAGTTCGGGTTGGATTAGGGATTACGCTCTGAGACGGCCCACGGTGCTGGGGCTTAAACCTCATGGAGGCTTCCTACGTACCATACCTTAACATGGATCAATGTCACATTAGTTCAGCTATACAGTGTAACGTTATGCGGGACGAGGGTTATTTGAAGTTTAACGTCCTGTAGCTCAGACGAGGGCATTTGGGGCTTATAGTATGAGGCGTCCCAGGGTGTGTCATGGCCGGTGCTTACTGTAAACTCAAGGGAGTCATGATTGGTGTGAGATACAAGTGACAGCATAGTCCAGACGATCACGTCACGAAGGGTGCATCCGTGGGAAATGAAGCGGGGCATATGCATTGAGCGGCCCATGGTGTTGGGACATATTCTAGGATGGAGGCCTGAGGGAGACAAAGCGTTGTCGGAGAGGGATTTTGGACTGAAGAAAGTAGGATCCCCATTCCCTATCACACCCCCCACTGGCCATGGCACCTAGGATGTGAGGAAGAGTGGGGGTGCTACCTCCTGTAAGAAAAGCTAGGGGCTTACGCCAAGGTGGCTGCCCTTCCCCGCGGAAAAACCTCACCCCGATAAGGAGGATATCCCCGCCTATGAGGGTTGATCCCATTCCCGTGGAGACGAGTGGGTGTGGAGAATTTCCAAGGTGGGGGACCCTCCGTGCGAGGTACGGGGTCAGGTCACTGTTTAAGGACATGTGTTGAGGATGAGGGTGCTTGGTAGTTTAACGTCCTACAGCTCGGATGAGGCGGGTTTGCTCCGCATCCCTATGACTTACATAACCGGTGCCCTCTTCTCCTTGTGGAAGGGAAGGCATCGGCAAGGCCATACTGAGGGGGTTTCATGGATCGAACCATCAATGGGTCCACGTTAGCGTGGTTATGTGAAGAAGTAATAGCCTTTTGCGTGCCTATGTGAAGAAGCATGAGGTGAAGCAACACAATGGAAAGGATTGTCCAGGGGACTTTGAAGTTACTTCGTACATGCCTAGAAGGTCGTACTAGAAAACCATGTATGCTGAAGATTCCTGTGGTGCACAAGACACCTGCGAATGGAACCCAGAAGGAGGGCATCGGGCATTCGCGCAAGATAGAGCACGGGGAGCACCAAGGTGAAGGGGCACAGGGGATTGGGCGCAACCCTTGAGGTTTGCGCAAAATAAAGGGACCCGGTGTGAAAATCCCTAGGGTGGTGCAGAATCAGTTATTCTTGCATGAAATAGGGGGTTGAGGTTTTGCGAGCGACTAGGTGGATTGCGCGTGAAGAGTATGAATTACTCGCAGGCGGCAAAGGCCACGCTGAAAAACATGGGTCCACGCAATGGAAGGAATTGCACGCAATTGGTCGGCCTGCGCGTAATGGAAGGAATTGCATGTAGGGGGTAGACCCTGAAATGGTTGTAATTCAGCACAAGACAAAGGGGATCTCGCGTGAAGGTGGACCCCAGGGAGACTGGGCGCGAAAATAACCACACCTAAAGGCCATATTGCACGCGAGCAGAATGTTGATTACACGCATGAGAGCCTATTCAGATTCTTCAGCCCCGTAAAGGAAGGGAGTCTCATACTATTTATAGGCATCTGGTGGCGCAAAATTCATGGTTGTTGGAAATAATTGCGCGAAGGAGGCGGCGGCGCGAAAGGTCAATTTTGCGGGGCGCGGGCATGAAATTATTTTGCACTGGCACCATGGACTCTTTGTAAATCCCGGTACTTTCCACGCAGGATAGATTTTTTTCACACACTTCACCCTTTTTTTGCGCCACAACTTCGGCCCCCCCGGACCGGGTCTCTGGGTCCAAATATGACTTCTCTTTGTCATTATGAAACTTTCTCTAACAATTAAGAACTTTCCGGCATCAAAAAATGCCCCCCTCCTCGGAATTGGATCGGTGAGGAGTCGCAACGATCAGATTCCAAAGAAAACACTGAAATGCAGGGCTTTATGGGCCCCCAGCGTGCAATCATTTTGAGCTGCGTGCAAAACTCGGGGATAAAAATATAATATTTTTAAATTAAATAACCATTTAAATATTCATGTGTAATGGTGATAAAAAATAGACCGTGTTGTTCATGGAGGTGGTATTATACACATATTCATGATGACATAATTATTTTTAGAATGGTTTAAGTGGAAGTTATAAAATGGATATTTAATTATTATAATAAATTTAATAAAATTTCAATTATCATATTTTAATGGATATAATATATTTGAGGAGGTAGGAGAAGAATCAAATTAAGAGTGCTTGTGTGAGAACAATAATCCCCTTTTGGAAGTTCCTCCACGGGTAACACCTTAAGGATCCTTATAATTATATTTTTGTAACATCAAGGATTATTTTGCATTAAAATAAAATTTTGGAGAGACTAGGGTAGTTTTAGGGTTGAGATAAAGCTTTAGAATAAGTAGATAAATGGGTTAGTGAATGGTGGTTTTTATAAGTTAGAGGATTGATATTTTTTGTAATAATATAAAATCTACAACCATAATTTAAAAAATGTGGATTCAATAATGTAAAATAATGGTGTGGGTGATGTTTTAATGTTCATAGTCCCCCAAAGATTCATTTTCACAAAATTTTTAAATATTTTTTATGCATTTTTTTCATATATTATTTCCTTTTATGAGTATTTGTCTTCATGGTGGTAAAAAATTTACTTAGGTAATTTACATTTAATTCATAAAAATTTATTTCAGAATATAATATAATTTACTACTTATGAGTTAAAATATAAATATATATTTGTCAAATAAAACATATAATGGTGATAAAAAATAATTTTAATATTAGTGCATATAATATGTAAATTCTATTTTTAGGAGGAGTGCATTTTTAACCATAAAAAATAATATTTTGGATGAAATTATATAAGTTCCTGATTTATAGGAAATTAATATTATTATTATAAAAAAAATCTGTTTTCTTAAAAAGTAATAAAAAAATTAAATCAACATTGTGGTGTCATAATTAAGGAAGAAGGAAAAATAGATATTTTTTATTTCAATCAAATAAGTTTATAAATTGATAAACATGGGATTTAAAAAATAAAAATAGAAATTTTAAATTCATTATTTTATTCTATAAATAGATTCATTTTTGAAAAAAAATTATAATTTTTTTGAGTCATTTATAGATCCTTAAAATTTTCAAAACCATATTTTTTAAATAAAAATGTATTTTCACTATTCACCTAAAAATACAATATTTCATATAAATCACAAAATTTTAGATTAATATAATTATGATATAATAAATCATATATATAATTTAGTTTATCAAATTAAAATTCAAGAATATATGATTTTGACTTTTAAATGGAAATAAAAATGTGATTAAAAACTCATACAAATTAGAAAATCGATTTTAACATATCAAACATTCTTATTATTATTTCATATCACATAATAATTCAATTATGGTTAATATGTTATTAATATCAGAAATATATTATATCAAGGCTATATCTTTTTATTTAAATAATAATTGAAATATACAAGAACATATTTTTTGAAATATAAATTTTTATTAATAAAATAAATTTATCTTAATTATATACATTGTAATTAATATTTAATTAATGTTAATATAATAATATGTATGTATTATAAATAAAATTATCTAAAATATTTATTCAGTGATGATTAGTTATAAATAAGCCACATAAAAACAACTCTTTAAAATAATAATACATTTATATTAAATATTCATGACCAAATAACATTAAAATTAATTATCTGTATTCTAAATTTTTAATTATACATATAGATTGATATAAATATTTTTGTATAAATACATTATATGATACATCAATATTAATAATAATAATAATAATATGGAATGTGTACATATTTATAAATATTTGTAATTTAGTAAGATTAGATTATTATTTTTTACTTATTATTTGTGAATTGTATTATTTAAATTCACTACTAATAATACCTTAGTTCAGTATAGTTATGGGATTAATATATATCCGACAACCATATTTCCCAATAACTATATTTATAATAATGATTTATTTCCTATATATAGATTTACTAAACTCATTCTTTCTTTTAACAGTTCTTACGTCCCACTTCATGTCTATCTAGTTTTCAATTTTGATCTCACTGTTGGATCGGGTTATACCAAATATACATAAGAGGGGTCTGAATTGTGTGTATTACAATTTCTTCGCAAGATCATGATCTGTCCTTTTAACTTTATCAAAATGATTAAGTAGCGGTAAATAAATACCAAAGGATGCACGATGTATAGTGGATTGAGGGAAAAGAAGTCCCCTAGTCCACTCTAACAGTGCTATACACTACGAGATTGGAGATTTTCACTATATGGTACTCTTATCAACATACCATTCCACAAATGAGTGCATGCATTTGACTCTGTTACAACATTAAGGAAAAATAAAGGCTTCTAGTTCATACACTAAACCTAACACATTGCTTAGTATGAGAAGTTGGTCTGTCAAAGTAAAAGAGTGTTTTTTCATTGAAATACTTTCCAGTTGTTCTTCACATTTGAAACTTCACGTAATTGACAGTCGATGGATCATCATCTTCAGATAGTATGATCTTCGGGTAGAAGAGTTCTGAGTCACTCTGGTTGTAATAGATCTTGAAATAAAATTTGCTACTTTACCAACAGTCGATTCACAAAAGATATTCGATGTTGAATCGGTAAATCTTCAATCATGTTTCTTCATCTTAAAAAAATAGAGTTTGATAGATCATGGTAGTAGTATATCTATAAATCTCAAATGTCTTTGTAAACTGTAGTAGTGAAAAAATCAAGAATCTGTTCATATCATCTATTTCAAAATTATCTATATCGTATCCACTGTAAATCAAAATAACATAGTTATATATAAATAGCAGCTGAGGGTCCCATGCTCCATACGACTTTTCTCGCACGATAAGCTATGGGCTCTCGTGCATGAAATTTCTTCAGTGCCTGCGTGAGAAACTGCCTCGATAGCGTATAATTCCACCGATATTTTCCATTATTTTACGTTAAAACTCGGGATTTTTCACTCCATGGCCTGACATTTTGCACCAAAAACTAATTTTAGGCACCAGACTCCCAGATTTCGCGCCAACCTCCCAGATTTCACACAGCTCCTCTGAAACACTTGGTTGGATGAAAATACCTGCAAACCAGGTTGATTAGGGGGTAGTTGCTACTTAAAGAGCTGAAATGGATATGAGCCCAGAGGTTTATGGCGCAACGAGGGTTGTCTCCAATGACCACATCCTCTTCAACATGCTGACCCCCACCCAGAAAGTGTACGCTTTGTCTAAAAATCGGCCACTGTGGGACTTCGACATTCTGGAGGAGGTTACCCTCTCGGGTTTCAAGGTTGATACACCATGATCATGGGTGACCGGCGAAGATGACCTTCCTCAATACAATATCACCAATAATGGTCATCCTGCCCGAGAAACTAGGCATATAGACGTCTTCGTCTTGAATCCTAGGACCAGGACCGTTGTTGGAGGTGACCCTATTGCGGAGAGTTCCCCAAACCTTTATGCAAGAACTTTATTTCAAAGCATCACTGATGAGACCAAAGGATGGTTTCAACACTAGGACCTACAGTCTGGAGGCAACTTCACCAGCGAGTGGGCCTAGGCGTACTAGGTTCGCCATACGTACGACCAATTTGGGGTCAAGCTGCGGCACATTGGTCTGTTTGAAGTGGTGTAGACATAACAATTCTATTTCTACCACCATCCTGAGCTCAGACTGGATCTCTTCACTCGGTGGTCCCCTGAATCCAACAAATTCCATCTTCACCATGGGGAAGTAGACATTAGTCTATGAGAAATCCACTACATCGGGGGTATCCCATTAGAGGGCCATCAATATGATGAATTTTTCCCACCGATAAACATATGGGGTGACAGGCCTCGAACCACCATATAGACATGGAATCTGTTGGAGCTGGCCAAGGAGAAGTTGGGAGTCAAGGACTTCTAAAGGGAATCTCCTACAAGGACTGGTTCAACTTGTTCCTAGAGATGGATCTGGAGGTCAAGATG
Source organism: Viscum album (assembly GCA_963277665.1). Classification (NCBI taxonomy): domain Eukaryota; kingdom Viridiplantae; phylum Streptophyta; class Magnoliopsida; order Santalales; family Viscaceae; genus Viscum; species Viscum album. Next base: position 1,805,795,632 of record OY728126.1, on the reverse strand, counting down.
CTAGGGTAGGGAAAACGGTGTCCAACTGAAGCTCAGAGGTGCTAGAGTAGATCATATTGGAGGATCATGGAGGTAGGTAAATACCAATAATGGGGTTACAACATAAATGAGGCTCGAGACTTGAAAGTTCGGTATGCTGAATTACTTTCCACATTCTTGAGCAGGTGGATCCTTCCGGTGCGGGACGCACGGATGGGAGTTTGTCCAACGACTTTGGTGATGACAGGAATCATGGTTGCCAATAAGACCTTCAGCCTTGGGGTCCACGTGATGGCTCGGCTGTATTCCATCTTGGGATGCATCTCGATAGGGGGATTTCCTAGGAGAGTATGTTTCCCCTATAAGATCTTCCATGGTTGGGTTGCGGCTCACTACGGTGGCTACACCGTCCCAAATGCCATCCGTCCACCAGGCAATGGCCAGTGACCCTCTCTGCTGAATGTTTTCAGGGTCATGTTGATGATGATCAATGAGGAGGGAGTACAGATCAAGATTGGTAATCATGTCAACATCACATTCATCCCATTCCCCACACCAACTGGTCAGCTGAGAGACAATGGGAAAGGCTCACTAGAGTAGGAGTACTTCTAGAGGATCAGAGGCGGGGTGCTTGTGGCCCAGAATTATGGAAAGATCTTATGAGAGCCTTACGTGCCATCCAGGTTTTACATGTAGTTATGATGCCTCCAGTGAATGTCGAAGAGGGTATTCATAGATGTTCGGGAGGATTGGCATCCATGCATTCGTCGTCAGCTGTGGCTGATGTTCAAGACATACGGCTATGGCTACGTCATCACTTTTCCCCCCACTAGAGTCAACGTTGGAATTTCAACAGAGTATGATGAACATTTGGCCATCGCATACCCTAAGGGGCTTTTTCGGAAGTGAGTTCGGAAGCTCAAAGTCACCAGTGTGGAACCTCAACGGCGAGAGGGCAGGCAGGGTTCCTCTAGGTGGGGAGGATCAAAAGCACCTCTGACAATGGGGCCCACATAGGCTGGGACCTCAGCAGCGAGGGCGTCGCATGGCATGGCCACGTACTCATTTCCTGGAGGAGGAGGGTCCCATGTAGCGTCCAAAGAACTTCTTAGGAAGAAAATAAGATACCTTCTTCAACCTTCTCAAGATTCCATCTTCCCTGCGTTATGGTCGGCTTGGATAACCCTATGACATTCAATGAGTACTGAATCCCTATGGCCGAAGATAGTGTGAGATGGGATCCAGTTTCCAGAAGTCGGGCTTGTCTGGGTTTCCGACAAAGTGAAGTTCCACTGATAGCATGCATATATAATAGCCAGGGACACATATGCCCACCAACGGGGTCGGCGTGTGGAGCCACCACTATTGGTGGAACTGATGCTCGGCCAGAAGCCTGATCCGAAAAGGATACCGTTAGGGGAAGATGACAGCGATGTGGAGTCAGAGGCTGGCGAAACAGGAGAGCAGGCATAAGGAGAAGGGGAAGGTGAATGATAAGGAGAAAGGGATCCCAAAGTTGAAGGGTCTCAGGGGGTGCCCCACCAAGGGAGTCTCTAGGAGTGTAGTGAGATTGTCGGATCTAAAATAGACGTAACCGAGATACTCGAGGTATGCTTCAACACTTGTCCATCCTTTTCAATTCATTCTCTTTCATTGCAACACTTAATCCACTTTTTTTCTCTTGCGTATGACCCACTAGGGCTGGGACTGATCATGAGTCCCCAATCAGAGGAGGAGGAGGAGGATCTCCAATGGAACAAGGCGGGGCACCGACGCTCATTATCGAGCTGATGATTACTGAGGGATCCCCCGCCACGATATCTCATGTAGCTGCCAGAGCATTATATGATGATTCATTGGGTTCTGATAAGTTCCTTACTTTGATACCAGTATTCACTGTCGGATGACTCAATTGATCAGGGTGCTCCTTGGCTGTTCATTGATCACAGCACTGCAGGATCGTCAAGCTGCTAAGCCCAGACCATCTGCAAGCACGCCAATAGAAAACATACCACCCCATCCAGAACATGCCTCCCAAACTAAGTTGGCTCCGGCAATTGGTGAGCAGGTAACGACGGACACCAGTGGCGCTGCTATTGGGGCAGGGCCGGAAGTTGACGAGGGTGCCACTAGGAATGAGGGGAGATATTAAGGTCACCCAAATGCTGGGGAGCCTATTCCCCTGGGAGGAATCTCTGAGGAAGACCCTACGGCTGCCCTGTTGGCTGTCTTCCCTATCTCTCGGCCCACTGATCTCGAAGAAATTGACAATTCAGACTCATAAGCAGTCGAGGAGAGTCGGATAACGTGACACAAGGGATGGAAGTGCATCTGTTGTTTTCTCAATCATCCCCAGGAAGAATGTCTGAAGCGGATGGTGTCACTCCACACTGGGATGCGCATCCTGTGTGCTGGAGGGGCGGATGCTCAATGCCTTTACCTGAGGGTCTGTGATTACATGGCCTAGATGGTGTGAGAGAGTAACTGGTGCACCATTGTCATCTAGTGCTAGAAGGATTCAGGGAGTACCCAAGTATTTATGATGGTGGAGCAGGAGGTCCCAAGCCTTGAGGAATAGGCAAAAGAACAAGAGATAGTCATCGCTAACTACTCCGAGCTCGTGAAGCAATTAAGGGCCCAGCTGGTGGATGCTCAAGATGAACTCGTTGAAGAGAGTCGCCAGATAAACAAGATCCATGATGAACAGGCGCGGGCATGGGCTAGGGTTAGTGAGCTGCACTCCGTGGCCTCCAGTGAAGAAAGGGTCCTCATGGGACATGATGCAGTCTTGGAGGCAACCTACGAAAAGGTGGCGGTATTGGAGAGATCTATCCAAGAATTCGACCCTTAGGGGCCCTATTTTGGCCAAACCCATAAACTTATCCTGCTTTTACTGCTTCTTGTTCTCTTGAACTGTATGTATGGAAAAATTTACTTACCTACCCTTTTGATTATCATACATGTCCCTTTGGTTTAACATGATCAACCATAATCCCGAAATAAATAGAAAACCATCCCTAAGCTCACGTAGCTCATGAGAAGCAATGGAGGCTCGTACTGTAACTTTGTTTGATCATGGGAGTGTCAACCAAGCTTCACGCATTCGAAATTTGAACCCGGATATCCGAGGATAAGAGGGAGGCCCATCCAAAGGAAGAGGTCCTCAGACCAATTGATGTATCATCTTCTCAATGTTCTCTAGCGCATGAGCGGGGCAATGCCAGGGGCATTGGAATTGGTCCGATCATTGGGAAATGAAAAATGTGAATCACATTAAACAAATTTAGAACACTATGGGAATGGAATGGTAATGAAGGACGATTGTTGACCGTTTTTGAGACACAACATCCCTATTATACCAGCCTGAAATGGGGACAACAAATGAGGGCTGACCGCTGACCATGTTTGAAACAGGGGTCCTAACTCACATATCATCGACCACTCTTCTAGAACTTCAGTCCAAGAAAGCAGGCGGACCTTAGGTCTCACATCCATACTATTAGGGGGTCCTTCCAAATTTGATTATTCTTCCGGAATTTTTGCCCAGGATAGCAGGCAGACCAAGGGTCAAGCATCCATACTGTTAGAAGGTCCCTTCAAACGTGATCAGTCTTCCAGAATGTTGGCCCAGGACAGCAGGTGGACCACGGGTCGAGCTTCCATACTATTAGGGGGTCCCTTCAAATGTGTAAGAGGGTGAAGATCTGAATAAAGGGGAATGCAACGTGTGGAAAGTGATGTGGTGGCTTGTTCGAGTAGGATCCAACACTCACAATATTAGGCTACCATGGTGGAAGCACATTATGCGAGCGCATTAATATGATCATGGATCGACCCTGCATTTAGACATGTCCTCTCTGGTGAGGGAACAGTTGCTTCCCAATGTCATTATGGGGCATCCTGAACCTTCTCAGGGAAAATGTTGTAGTTACACAAATCCCCCAGAATTTAGGCCAAGGGGCCGATAATGAGGGGGATGGAATTGGTGATTCATGGGGCTGGACCCGAGAGGAAATTTCGTGTAATTTATACGTATCTCATAAGGATAATAACCAAGCCACATGTAGTTCTTTAAAGGGTCTTAGTTTAAGGTCTTAGAACTCAGACCAGTGGGGAGCAGTAAGGAATATTGGAGACACATGGTAAGGTGATTACGAAACCCAATGTGAATGATGACATGAGTCCTACTTACCATTTATTCCCTGGGGAAGTGTTCCAGTCAAGGAACCAAACACAAAAGTTAGGTTGGGCCAATGTGGAAGTACATGGGCATTCATACGTTCCCTATAAGGGTGAGAATCAAGCCATACATAGTTCTGAAGAGCAACACAGTGAGGAACTAGTTCAAAAGTGGAAAAGGGTGTGCGGGTCTAGCCCTCACACCAAATGAAGCGGCATTTGATGTATCATTTTTTTTCTTTAAGGTGAGTGGGTTTTTTTGTGTGTGAAGTGACTGGCCTAGGATAGAAATTTATGGCATCGCCACAAGAATCAAGTCGTATATAGGTGTTGACAAATGGTATGGTAAATGACCAATACCCAACGTGATGCCCTCTATGATGAGGTCATCACAATGCAGTGTTGTTTTCTATCATGCGGTTAGGAAGATATTGTCACAGTTTAGGGTCATGTCACTGGACCCAACATCACATTTTTAGGCCTTATAGCATGGACCTGGGGAAATGCGCATGACACGATTAAGCATACCCGACGTGAGTGAGGATGAGTTCCACATCATCACCGTGCATGATTCTGGGAGAGGAGCCTTGGGCCAGGAGGCCAGCGAGGGTCAGAGGATAAGGGGCCGGAGAAACTAGCCCCCAACATAGCTGTACCTAGAAGCAATATGTCTGGGTGATTCCACGTATCCCTTGGAGATGAGTATCGAGCTGCACATAGCCCTTAATGAAGATCTTAGATTATGGTCTTAGAGATCGGACAGCGGGTGCCCCGAGAGACGTCGTATTGCAGCTTTGTCCCCTTGATGTGCGGAGGTGCACTGAGGGATTGTTCCAAGAGTTTCAATATTACACCTGGACATAATTCGGTGAAACATAATGTGAATCAAGCAAACAACATTCAAGGCATGATGGGGCTGGTGTGATGATGGAGGATTACTGTTGACCATGTTCGCAACACAATATCCTATAACGTTAGCCTGAAATGGGGACAAACAAATGAGCATCGACCACTGACCATGTTCGCAACGTGGGATATGTATCAATTTCTTGTCTGAAACTCTTAGGGGAGTTGGCCTGTAATGGTAGGATAGCCCTTAGGCATGGCATCCATGACATTTTTTGGGGGCCCCTTTGGGTGTGAAATATAATGGGGGCCCATGTGATGGGAAACACAAAGCTTGACTAGTAGAAGGAACTTGCCTATGTCAAATTTGACACTCCTGGTCCCAGACCAGAGTACTCTGAACACATTGGAGGACCACTGCAATGGGTCGTGGGGCTCAATTTGAGAGCGGCCAAGAGATGGAGGATTCCCAGGAGAAGGGGGGAATGGTCCCAAAAACCTGATATAAAGGAGGGAATAAACCTGTACCACACCTATATATCCCCCTCGTGGAGAGGGACATTCCAATGGGCCTAGGTGACCAGAAGATCGTGGGATATCTACGAGATGGGGATGGACCCAAAATCTAAACGTTCAGGCGGTCCTACATATCCTATAATGATCGGAATCAAGCCCCACATTATTCTTGATGATACAATTTAATGTCATGTGGGACGACATACAGTTGAACTTCATGCGGGGCGACATACTGTTTAACATCATGCGGGACGAGCATATAGTTTAAGGTCATGTGAGACTTTAATCGAGTTTATGGTCATGGGGGAACGTAAGGGACCAAATGTAAGACCAAATGCAGTTTAAGGTCGTGCATGACCATCATGCAGTTTAGGTTCATTCAGGACCATTGTGTCGTTTAGGTTTATGCAAGATCGTCATGCAGTTTAAGTTCGTGCAGGACCACCATGCAATTTAGGGTCATGCGGGACCATCTAGTTTATGGTCGTGCAGGACCACCATGCAGTTTATGGTCATGAGGGACCGTCCAGTTTAAGGTCGTGAGGGACTACCATGATGTTTAGGATCATGCAGGACCTCTGTGCCATTTAGGGTCATGGAGGACCATCATTCAGTTTAAGGTTGAGCAGGACATCCGGCAGTTTATGGTCATGCGGGACCTCTATTCCATTTAGGGTCATGCAGGACCGTCATGTGGTTTAAGGTCATGGATGACCACCATGCAGTTTAGGGTCTTGCGGGACCACTATTCCATTTAGTGTCATGGAAGACCGTCATGCAGTTTGAGGTCATGCAAGACCACTAGACTTAGGAAAAGTATTTCTTAAGGAATTTGGCATTGGTGGGAGGAGTTATACGCTCACCATCCATGGTCACCAGGGAGTATGCTCCATTGGGATAAACCTTATGAACAATGAAATGTCCTTCCCACTTGGGCTCCAACATGGGTGGTTTCTGGCTATGGATCATTGGTGATCTGAGGTCTAATACCAAATCACCTTGTAGGAAAGAGTGGAGGAAAACCTACTTGTTGAAATCCTAAGCCATCCTGCTCTGATGCCTTTCTAGGTTGTGCAGTGCACGGAGCCTTTTCTCATCTAGTGCTTCTAATTCAGCTAGACAGATCTCAGCCACTCTATCCGGAGCTTACTGGTCATAGATCACTATGCGGAATGAGGGAAATTTAATCTTGATGGGAAGGACGACCTCCGTTCTGTACACTAGGGAATATGGGGTTACCTTGGTGGAATTATGAGTCGTCATCCGATAAAACCAGAGGGTGTTGGGGAGCTTGTCCGGCCATCTCTTCTTGTTCTGACAAACCATTTTCTGCAGAATGTTACATAGGGTTTTTTTAACACCTCGATCTGTCCATTTTTGTGTGCGTGATAGATGGAAGTATGGTTGGACCGAATTTTATACTTGGCATACAATTTATTCAGCTCGGCCACTCGAAAGTTGGTGTCGTTATTTGTGAGGATAGCATGAGGTACTCCAAATCGATAGATGATATTAGAACTCATGAAGTTGATGATAGAACAGGCCTTGAATTCCCTGAGCAGAATTGCCTCCGCCCACTTGGAAAAGAAATCCGTAGCGGTAAAAATGAATCGACATTGGCGAGCCGACGCAGGTGGTTACGGTCCCACGACATCTAACCCCCAGACTGCAAAGGGCCAAGAGTACATTGTAGTACAGAGTGGCTTTGGTGGCCGATGCACAATGTTAGCATGGACTTGGCATGCATGGAACCTCTTGGAAAACTCAATACAGTCATGGATCATGGAGGGCCAAAAATACCCTAATCTCTGAATCTGGTGAGGCAGTTTTGGCCCAGCCTGATGGGCACCACAGGAACCGTCATGAACCTCTTGCATGATGTATGGAATCTCAACTCCTTGAATGCAACAGTGAATAAAACCATCTAATCAGTGTGGGTAGAGGATCTGCTCAAGGTTGGGACCACTCTGGAGTGTAAACTGTAGTGCACGGCGTCGGATTCACTCATGCTTGGCCTGGTCGGACAGCAGATTACCGTGTGGGAGGTATTCAACAAAGGGTGTCCTCCAATAGGCAACCAATTCAATCACCGCATCTGGATGGCCCGAGGGTCCTAACGTAGAGGCACCAGCGGTAAGATGGTTTACCTGTGGGCCGTCATCACCATCCAGGGTAACATGAGCTATAACTCTCTAATGAGCCACCTGGATAATCAGATCATCCAGCTTGGGCTTTGTAAGCGATGCGACTAGGCTGGCCAAAGCATCTGCTCGACTGCTCTGTGACTGAGGGACACGGATACCCTCTAGCCGAAAAGGGAACTGTGAAATTAGCTGGAGAGTGTGTTCTAACTACAGTATGAGCTCTGGAATCCTAACAACATAGTCTCAAATGACCTGCTTAATGTACCACCCCAAGATTCCATGGTATACTTCCCTTTGAATAAAACAGTAGTGTGTGTTGTCTGCAACTTTGAGTTCTAACACACACCACAACCAATCAAACTAGCCATTATGAATAGTAAAAACCAATTTTTCAAATTTTATAGGCTTTATCATTTAAAATGGACATCATTTTTGGATTCAGAATATTGAAATTATCCTTGGTAGAAATTTTGGTATTTTATAGAAAACATTCAAATTTTGATGAATAGTGAAAAATACTAAACATTAATTAAAAACAACTTTTCTAATCCAAATATTTTATAGTGATGAATTAAAATATTGAGAGTTTTTAAAGTATAATTATAATATATTTTTACCATTCAATCCAAAATTCATAATTGAATGTAATTTCACATTTAAACTAGACATAAACACGTGTCAATATTTTGATAGTTATTATTTCTTAAAAAACATGTTCTTTGTTTTGACAACAGGAATTAATTTTAAATTAATATCTACCACTTCTGTGTTTTGAATTTAGAAAATTGGATCCATATTTATAATCAGGAGTTCCAAATTGTGTAAATAGGTAACTTTTATTTTTCGACATTTTGATTAATTACTTCGATAAATATTTTGTTTACTATGGTTAAAGGGTAAATCCGATAAATAAGGGTGAAAAATAATATTATAATAATATTAAATTACCCTAAAACATGTCCCAACCCTATTGGTTGATATATTTACGACCATGTTCATCTTTGGGTAGATTTTGTGACTCCATGGATCCACTTGTAAGTGATAATGACACATTATATTAATTAAGTTAAAGTAAACACAAAAATGACATAAGCATATATCTTATAGAAAAATAATTTTTACAAAGGGATATATATGTTATATTTTCGACTATAAATATTCATTAGAATGATAAAAATATTTCATACATAATGGTATTTTATTTATAATTTTTAGACGTTGAGAAATTAAATTTATTTATGACACAATAAGGTTGCAATATTTTCCTTATTATTGAAAGAATCAAATAATTGATATTATAAATGTTATAATAAATATAATTTAATGTTTTGATGACATAAAAAATTTTAATTGGTTAATATGACATGTTAAAATTCTTAAATTAATTTGAGTCGAATTGATAAAGTTTTTATGCCTTTAACAAAAATCAATTATTAAATAGTGTCAAAATTGACATAAATGAGTTTTTTAAAAAATATTATATTATTAATTGATATTCTATTTCTAAAAATACAAGGTTCACCCAAAGGACTTATATAATAATTTAAGTATCTTTAATGGACCACTTGGTGGTCTTTTGGAAGTATATATTATGTTTATTAACAATATAATATAAAAATACAAAGAGACATGGTAAATGTCAAACTATTTAACTAAGAGTTAAATCAAAAAGATAAATTTAATATAGTGACCCAAGCCTATATAAAACATATTAGTTGAGTGGTTTTAGACCTATACTCACTTTAAACTTTAAATAATATACTTTTAATCCATTTTAAACCGAATATGAATTTATTATAGTATAATATTTCTAGCATTTCCTAATGTGCCCCTCACCCCTCTTATAAAAGGGCATTATCCCTGATCACTAATTCACACCTTCAATGCTTTCTGGCTCGGCCAAAACCTGACCCAATATACTCTCAACTTCCCTCAAATCATCCTAGAGGCCCTCCTTTGTTCATAAATCCAACTTAAAGATCCCTTTTGATCAAATCAAAAGGATGAACCCGAAGAAGAGGTAATAATTTCACCACCCTCTTTCAAGTTATTTTCTTCTTCTACTTATTCTTTTTTGTTATTTACATTCTAAAATAATTAATCAAGTATCATCTATATACTATGATGTTATTATGAATATGGTACAACCATCTTCATTATTCTATCCATCCTTTGAATGACATGTCACCATACGTGCGTACGTACAGATTACCGTCTCCACGTCGGAGTAAAATTGTGATTCAATACTTTATTATATTGATGGGTATAATAATGATGTGTAATTCATTTAAATAATAAATATAACATGATAATGAATCTTTATATATGATATACCATCCAATTATTTTAATATCAAAAGAGTGATATTGTTGCTCGTGCGTATGTACGGATTACCCTCTCCACGAACGTGATGAGATTCATTACCCATCATATCAGAAGAGGAACTCTAGAGGATTTATAAACGAAGGTTTCAAGTTGATGGTACAAAGGAGCAACATGTCTGGATAGATAAGAAAGATATAATTCGGGCCTGAGGCTTTAACCAGAGGAAAATCAACTTAAAGGAATTTATTCAGACAATGGAAAGGGTGATCTCCCATCTTGAAGAGCTCATCAGAGAAGATCCATGTATCCAGGTTAGTTTCTTGCATTGGGAGCATAATAGAATAGCTGGTTCAAGTAACATTAGTCTTGGATTTAACCATTTTGTGATCTCTTTCAGCACGTAGTGTTAACTCTTTGTGAACTCCAGTTTCCCATTTTTCGTAAAAATGGTTTTAATAAAAAATAAACTTGGATGGATGGAATGTTAAAAGATCATATATGATATAATATTAATGTATATAATTATTTTATAATTCAATAAAAATTATTTCACCATTATACAGGAGGTTAACCTACCCTCAACCAAGGAAAAATTACAAAGTAAGGGGTTTTTTTATCTCACTTTTAATTCTGTGAGATATCCATTGTTCACCACTTATTTATTGCATGTGGTGTGCATACAACCCATGATTTTATCCATTGTCAAATATAATTTAGTTTAAGGATATTTAAATCATCATTGTATGATCCTTCTTTAATGGTTGTATGTTTCGTAAGTTACCTAATCGATAATGGAATTTGAAATTTCAATTTCCACTCATTTAGCTTTACGCATACTTAATTGATTATTTTACTCCAAGATTATGTGTGGAATCACTATTCATTTGATTGTCATAATTTCCACTCCCCTTTCTATGGATATAATTTTGATACACATAATCACTCCATTGATAAATTCTCAAGTCATTGATATGAACTTCATAAGAGTAATTTTAACTCAATCTCCATTTGTTGAGTTAAATATCCAATTCATTGGTATTGTTTTTACAGGAATATGTGTGAAGGTCCTCTGATTGAATTACACTAAATTTCAAATCATATTGACTATATTTATATTTTTCACACATAATTGTGTCATTGATTTATCCTTAACTGAAGGATACAGTATTTATAAGAGATTTCATCTCAATTTACATTCCATTGAAACTTATTTGTTGTTATACACCAAATCACTTTTATATGGTGTATATAATGTACTTTGAAATAGTATATCATGAATACCTTTATTCTCATGATATTACAATGTTTTAATTACCTCAATTATTTGTATTCAAGTGTCTCTCTTTTGGTTAGGAACTGTAACTGAAATATCATTTTAAATGTTGTCATGATTTATTATTCTAAATAATTCTCATTAATGTCCTTGTTTTAAAAATGGTTTTAATGTTTTATTTATATAGACATTAAAGTTTTAAAATTAAAATAACATTTAGATGTTTCAAAGTGGTATGGGACACATTGATTCAAAAATCTATTTTTAAATGGCTTCTTGACAAAGTGTTACTTTTAAATGATTTCAAGAAAACGGGGGATATTTCTCTCTAATAGTTTTGATGCTTATTTTCATCTATGTAAATATCCTTTATTATTCTCGATTGAGGTTAATCTGATGCAATACAATCTTATATATTGTATTGAATGAGTTATGTTTGACTGTGGATGTGATATTTTTATACCATTCATGGTTTGTGGATAAAGTATTGAAATTTCATACGCTATTTTTAATACGAGTGTTTATGTTATGTTTCAAAATCTTCATTTGTGAAATGAATTGGACATAGTAAGTGACAGGTGGAGCCCGCTATAGCTCCTCGATGCATCGGTAGGTCTAATGAGACAAACTAGTGTCTTGGCACAAGGCCTTGACAAAATCTTATTAGTAGTCTTGGCATAGGGCCTTGACTATGTGGTTATGATAGTCTGGAATTATGCATTCCATCATTATGAAAGTGGTTATTTATATTTCATGTGATCAAACGACTAGTAGAATATCCATGTGAATATTTAAATGGCATTATTTGATATTTTTCTTTTCCATATTTTGATGATGTTCTAGTTTAAAAGGCATTTGTTCTAGTCTTATACACTGGATTAATTGTTTATTCTTATTTATGAATGTTTCCGCTATAATTTTATCCTTCCTGAGCATCTGAGATCACCCCTTTATATGGATTATTGTCCCAGGATGCAATGAATTATATTATGAATGACCTTCAGAGATAGTCTATGGGATCTCAGTGTTGTCTATGGAGACAATATTGTTGTATTTTTCCATTTTATGATGTAATTTAAACCTTATAAATGTATCCAATACTTCCAAGTCTACTAAAATAATCGGTCTTTCGAGACATGATCTTTTATGATCATGCCAATGATATGTAATAATGCACCGACTCTGGGCTTCTGGGGTTGGGGAATTATAGTTGGTATCAGAGTAAGTTTAGTACAAACCATGGAAACTAGATTTAGATAAACTCTGATTAAGGCACATAAACCTAATATGGACTTTGAGGAATAGTATAGAAGAACTTCCTTGAATTTTGGTATTGTATATATTTTGTGAGTTTTCTGAGCAATACATACCTGTCTGGATATGAGCAGGTATAGGCAGCTCTGACACAGATGTACCTAGGGGTAAAACCCGAAAACACCTCTTTGAACTAGACTCGAATGAGAACTGGTGCACGCCAATGGGCCTTTCTGCACTCTTGGTTACAACACTACAAGGGATATTCTTAGGATAATTTTCATTTTCTTTACAAACCGATTTGAAGAATTTTAATATAAGATGAGAATAAATGACCTTGGTTAATCCTAAGGTGTTTCAAATTGAGAATATGGTGTCATGATATTCTCTAAATGAATTTATGACTACTGTTACTCACACAATGCTTTCTGGTTTTAGTCAATGGATGGATTCCAATGAATTCATAGTAACTTTGAGAATTATATAAAAGGTGGGAATGGTGGTGGAAATGAGAAAAAAATGGAATTTTGATAGGTGTAAAAGATATCGTGTTCATCCCAAATCAGTTTTCCAAAATTATGATCACTAACATATATATTAACCAACTCTCGGACTCAACAAAGAAGAGAAAGGTGATGAATGATAAGAGCTCCAGTAGTGGAGACCATGGAGAAAAGAATCCTCAATTTCAATCGTGCAGGAAATGTGGAAGGAGACACCCAAGAAAGTGTCTCAATGGAACAAAGAAATTTTTTACGTGTGGGAAAGAAGGACAAAAATTGAAGAATTGCAGAGGAATATGAAGAGAACTATGGAAGAAAATAAAAATGGTCCCAAGAATCCATTTAAAGTCATTTTTCATAAATTTAGGGGACCTAACCATTACCCGAGTGAATGCCCTATTCTATAGGATATTTTTTGGTCAAAGAATAATCTATGTGGAAATAAATGTTTGGGGGAATTTTTTAAAGTACTAGTACTCCATGTTTATGGGATTACTTTCGAATAATTTTTTCTTTTATTTGTAACCCTGTAGTTTTTCATGTGGAAATGATATTTGAGGAAGACTCATTTTTTCTCTTGTGGATATAGTTATAAATAATTATTTAGTTTTATATGTTCATCGGGATTGAGGAAATTACAAGTTATTATATTTTGGGATGAAAATTTAATGTATGAGAAAAAATTTGTGGTTAAAATTTGTTACGGTTATTTTGTGGAATTTATCTCATTTTGGTAATGTTATAAAATTTTTATTTTGAAAAAGGACAACATACAGATCGTTTCACAACCCGTCGCGTCGGACACAGTAGTGGGAATCGAACCGACAACCAAAGTGTGATTGGGATTTATCGCCTACCACTAGACTACGTGAAGTCCCTGGTTAGTGTGACTAATTATTTTTAGTTAAATCATTTTATTGATCAATAATAAGTAGATTTGGGATCTTATGTCTTATCAAATGAATACCCTTAGTATAGGAAATTGATTCGGTGATTAAGTGATAAATGTTATTTTGGAAGATGTTCACTTTTTTGGGAACACTACATGCCCAAGGAAAATAGAATACTATGGGATTTCATTTCAGGAGTAATGGTGAATTTTTATCTATGTTTTTTTTTTGGATTTATAGTAATTTGGGTCATTTATGGAAATGATTAACCAATAATAGAGAATATGTGATTATGTTAATTACTTTTAAGTATGTGACTTTAAGAGTAGTTGATGTCATTTGGAGATAGAATTTAACATGGAAGACTACATAACCAAATTCTTCTAATTTTTGGGTTTCAATATTAGTTTTTATTATATTGAATTATTTTAAAGACAATTTTTTATTGAATGGTATTTATTTAACTTTGGGTTATTGTTGGTTTAGTTTTAGAAATTAAGTTTAGTTTTTCTTTATCTAATGGAATATCCTTTTGGGGGATCATTAGATATTATACTAATCATTTTGGTTTTGATTAATCTCTGAAGACAAGGTAAATATATATTTTATCCTTTGTGGATCATGTGATTCTATGGAAGTTTATTCTAGCTATTCCAGTGTGACCATGTCATCTTAAATACTCATTGTTAAAAAAATTGAGTTAGAGGTAGAAATTTATTAAAGAATGAAACTCTAATTAAAAAGTAATTATATCTCTTTAAATTCTTAGTCAATATCATAAATTAATTCCTCATCTTTATGTAATTTAACTTAAAACAAAAAAAAATTTGTCCGTTTACTTATCATACTAGGAGACTAATGACCATTTGTCCCATCACATGTTTTTTTGTTTTCTTGTTGTTAACTTTATCATCATCATGTTTTATGTCCCTATCCATCAGAACATGACACATCTTTTATCATACATATCCATGGTTTATTATGTGGAATACTAGTATGGGTTATCATGGGTGACCATTGTACTTCTCTTTCTTTCTTTTAAAGTGATTGTTTTATTGACTCTTTTTCTGATGTAGGACTTTCCATTATATTCCCAAGCCCAATTTTTAAAAAAAATTGAGGACAAATTTATTTGAAGGAGGGGATAATGTAACACCTTGAGCTTCCATGGTACGCTTCCCTTTGAATAATACAGTAGCGTGCATTGTACGCAACTTAAAGTTCTAACACACACCACAACCAATCAAACTAGCAGTTATGAATAGTAACACCCACTTTTGAAAATTTTATAAATTTTAACATTCAAAATGGACACCATTTTTGGATTCGGAATATCTAAATTATCCTAGCGTGAATTTTCTGAATTTTTTAGGAAACATTCAAATTTTGATGAATAGTGAAAAATACTAAACATTAATTAAAATCAAATTTTTTAATCCAAATAATTTATATTGATAAATTATACTATAGAGAGGTTTTAAATTATAATTAGAATATATTTTTACCTTTAATCCAATATTGGTAATTGGATGTAATTTCACATTTAAACTAGACAAAAACAAGTGTTAATCTTTTGATAGTTATTATTTCTTAAAAAACAAGATCTTTGATTTTACAAAGGGAATTAATTTTAAATTAATATCTTCCACTTATGTAATTTGAATTTAAAAAAATGGATTCCATATTTATAATCAGGAGATCCAAATTTTGTAAACAGGTAACTTTTATTTTTAGACATTTTGAATAATTACTTCGGTAAATATTTTATTTACCATGGTTAAAGGGTAAATTCGGTAAATAAGGGTAAAAAATAATATTATAATGATATTAAATTATACTAAAACGTGTCCTAACCCTATTGGCTGATACATGTCTGACCATAAGAATCTTTTGGTTGATTTTGGGACCCCATGGAGCCACTTTTAATTGATAATGACACATTATATAAATTAAGTTCAAGTAAATATAAAAATGACATAACCATATATCTTTTAGAAAAAATATTTTACATAGGGTTATATATGTTATATTTTCATCTATAAATATTCATTAGAAATATAAATTTTTTTCCTACATAATGGTATTTTATTTATAATTTTTAGACATTGATTAATAAAATTTATTTATGACACAATAATGATGCATTATTTTCCTTATTAATGAAAGAATCAAATAATTTGTATTATAAATGTTAAAATAAATATAGTTTGATAGTTATGATGAAATCCAAGAATTTTATTGGTTAATATGACAGGTTATAATTTATTAAATGAATTTGGTTCGAATTTATAATGTTTTTAAGACTTTAACAAAAATCAATTATTAAATAGTGTCAAAATTGACATAAATGGGTTTTTAAAACAAATAATATATTATTAATTGATATTCTACTCTACAAAATCTATGTTTCAGCCAAAAGACATATATAATGATAGGTGTATCTTTAATATACCACTTGGGGGGTCTCTTGGAAGTATATAGTATGTTTATTAACTATATAATATGAAAATACAAATAGACATGCTAAATGTAAAACTATTTAACTAAGAGTTAAATCAAAAAGATAAAGTTAATATAGTGACCCAAACGTATCCAAAACCAATTGGTTGAGTGGTTTTAGACCTATCACAAACTTAACCTTTAAATAATCTACTTTGGAGCCATTAGATACCGAATATGAATTTATTGTGAAATGATATTTCTAACTTTTCCTAAGGTTCCATTCACCCCTCTTATAAAAGGGCACCCCCCTACTCACTAATTCACACCTTAAAAGCCATTTGGATCAGCCAAAAACTAACCAAATATCCTCTAATATTCCCTCAATTAATCCTAGAGGCCCTCCTTTGGTCATAAATACATCTTATGGAGCCCTTTTGATCAAATCAAAAGGAAGAACCCGGAAAAGAGGAAATAATTTCACCACCCTCTTTCAAGTTATTTTCTTCTTCCACTTATTATTTTTTGTTATTTCCATTAAAAAATAATAACTCCAGTATAATATATATACTTCCAAGTTATTATAAATATTTTTCAACTATTTTCATTTTTCTATCCATCCTTTGAATGACATGTCACCATATGTGCGTACATACAGATTACCGTCTCCACGCCGTGGTGAAATTGTTATTCAAAACTTTATTAATTGTAAGGGTATAATAATGATGATTAATTAATTAAAATAATAAATATAACATGATAATTATTCTTTATATATGATATACCATCTAATTATTTTAATATCAAAAGAGTGATATTGTCGCTCGTGCGTACGTACGGATTATCGTCTCCACGTACACGATGAGATTAATTCCCCATCATATCCATTCAAGACTAAATTTAATTTGAAGATTAAAAATACTGTTTAGTTACATGATATCATTCTGGATATGAATAGGATACATCCCATCCATAAAACATATGTCTCACATAACAAATAATATAAAGGAAAATGTATCCGTTAACACCCAAAACGACGATAATACCAAGATATTATTAACAAATCAATGTTAAAAGATCATATATGATATCATATTAATGTATATAATTATTTTATAATTCAATAAAAATTATTTCACCATTATAAATGAGGTTAAACTAACCTCGACCAAGGAAAAATTGCAAAGTTAGGGTTTTATTATCTCACTTTTAATTCCATGATATTTCCATTGTTCACCACTTATTTATTGCATGTGGTGTGTGTACTACCCATTATTGTATCCATTGTGTAATATAATATAATTTATGTATATTTACATAATCATTGTATGATCCTTTTTTCATGGGTGTCTGTTTCATAAGTTACCAAATCGATAAGGGAATTTGAAATTTCAATTTCCACTCATTCGGATTTATGCATACTTTATTGATTATTTTACTCCAAGATTATGTGTGGAATCACTATTCATTTTCTTATGTCATAATTTCCACTCCCCTTTCTGTGGATATAATTTTTATATACATAATAAATCCATTGATAAATTCTAAAGTCATCGATATGATCTTGATAAGAGTAATTTTTACTCATTCTCCATTTGTTGATTAAAATATCCAATTCATTGGTAATGTTTTTACAAGAATATGTGTGGATGTCCACTGATTAATTTACACTGAATATCCAATCATATTGAGTGTATTTAGATTTTTCACACGTAATTGTTTCATTGATTTATCCTTAACCTAAGGATACGGTCTTTATAAGATATTTCATCTCAATTTACATTCCATTGAGAATTCTTTGTTGTTATACACTAAATCACTTTTATATGGTGTATATAATGCACTTTGACATAGTATATAATGAATCTCTTTGTTCTCATAGTATTACAATGTTTTTATTATCTCAATTATTTCTATTCAAGTGTCTCTCTTTTGGTTAGGAACTCTAACTAAAATATCATTTTCAATGTTTTAAAGATTTATTATTCTAAATCTTTCTCATTAATTTCCATGTTTTAAAATTGGTTTTAATGATTTATTTATATTGACATTAATGTTTTAAAATTAAAACAACTTTTAAAAGTTTCAACGTGGTATGGGACACTTTGATTCAAAAATCTATTTTTAAAAGGCTTGTTGACCAGTAGTGTGACTTTTAAATGATTTCACGAAAAAGGGGGATATTTCTCTCTAATAGTTTTGATGATTATTTTCATCTATATCAATATCCTTCATTATTCTTGATTGAGGCTAATCTGATACAATACAATCTTCTATATTGTATCGAATGAGTTATGTTTGACTGTGGATGTGCTATTTTTATACAATTCATGGTTTGTGGATAAGGTGTTGACAATTCGTATGGTAGTTTTAATACGAATGTTTATGTTATGTTCCCAAATTTTCATTTGATGAATGTATTGGACTTAGTAAGTGATGGGTGGAGCCTGTTATAGCTCCTCGATGCATCGGTAGGTCACATGAGACAAAATAGTGTCTTGGCACAGGGCCTTGACAAAATATTATTTGTAGTCTTGGAACAAGGCCTCGACTATGTGGTTATGATAGTCTGGCATTATGCATTCCATCATTATGAATGTTTTTATTGATATTGCATTTGATCATTTTACTAGTATAATATCAATGTGAAAAATTAAATGGAATTATATGATTTTATCATTGCCATATTGTGCTGAAGTTCATGTTTAAAAAGATTTTGTTCTTGTCTTATACAGAACATTAAATGTTTATGCTTATTTATGAAAGTTTCTGCTATAATGGTATCCTTACTAAGCATATGAGCTCACCCCGTTCTATGTTTTATTTTCCTTGGTTGCAAAGAATAAAATTATAACTAACATCTAGGGATAGTCTATGGGATCTCAGTGTTTTCTATGGAGACAATGTTGTTGTTGTTTTCCATGTTATGATGTAATGTAAACCATATGAATGTATCAAGTACGTCCAATGCTACTAAACTAATCAGTCTTTCAAGACTTGATCTTTTATGATCATTCCAGTGATACGTAATAATTCACTGACTCTGGGCTTCCAGAGTCGAGGCATTACACTCAATAACTAGATCAGAGTCCCCTTTCACATGAAAATGGGGCATGTCGATCTCAAGGGCCAGCTCAAGACCCGTATTGAGGGCCTGATACTCTAACTCGTTGTTAGTGGATCCTTCTGATAACAAGTAATGTGTAAGGCAGGACAACTTGCGCTGGGGTGAGAAAGATGATACCCAGACCTACTCTGTTGAGTTTAGGATCATTGATCCTCCTACCGGTGGGGCACCCGGAGGCACCATAAAAGTGCATCTACCAACATGGGATGGCTTGATCAACTGAGAGGATTGCCTTTGGAAAATCCAGGTCCATGGACTGGTTTGCAGAGGTTGGATGGGCAGCTAAAAATTCTGCCAATGCCAGTCCCTTGATAGCCTTTTGGGGTACAAACCTGATGTTAAATTGTAGGATGATCACTGCCCACCGTGATAGTCGGCCAGTCAACATGGGGTGATTTAGAATGTACTTTAGTGGGTCTACCTGAGAGACCAGCTGCACCTCATGGTGTTGTAGGTAATGCCGCAACTTCTACATAGTGAATACAAGCACAATGAAACTCTTCTCTATGATGGAGTTTCTGGTTTCTGTATCAAGGAGCATGAGGCTGAGGTAGTAGAGATTTTTCTTCAACCCCTTATTGTTCTTCTGGATGAGAAGGGCGCCGAGGTACCGTTCTAGGGCGGTGACAGAGAATCAGCCGCTTCCCAGAGCTGGGCGGCATCAAGACCATAGGCTGGAGAAAATATTGCTTGATTTCCTCAAAGGAGGTATGGCACTACTCATCCCATTCATAAGTGTTGATCTTCTTCATGAGTTTAGAAAAGGTCTTACACATTCCATCCATATAAGAAATGAATTGGTGTGTGTAGGATAAGTGGCCTTTGGAGACCTCGGAGATCCTGAATATTGCTCGGGGGAGGCATCTGGCTGATGGGCTTGATCTTCTCTAGGTCGATCTTGATGCCCCGGTACCGGACAACAAATCCAAGAAAATTATTGGAATTGACCCTAAAAACGTATTTCAGTGGGTTCATCTTCAGGTGGCGGGAATGGAGGAAACCAAAAATTTTCTCAGGGTCCCTAAGATGGTCCTGGCACTAGCAAGATTTAACCACGAGGTAGACCACATATAATTCCACCAACGTTCCCGGGATTGTCAGGAATATGAGATTCATGGCCCACTGATAGGTAACTCCTGCATTCTTTAGGCCGAAGGGTATAACCCGGTAACATAAATTACCTTGGGGTGCCTTGAAAGCGGTAGAATCCTCATCCTCGTGGGCCATCTGGATTTGATTATATCTAGAGTAACCATCCATGAAATTGAGGGCTTGGAACCCAGCCGTAGTGTCGATCAACAATTCAGTCACTAGAAGGGGAAAATCATCATTCAAATAGTGATGGTTGAGATCTCGGAAGTCGATGCATACTCTGATGTGCCAGTTCTTCTTCCAGAATGGCACAATGTTGGCTACCCACTTGGGGTACTTGACCTCCTTGACGAAATTGTCTCTGATGAGATTTTCAACTTTGTCCTCTATCATGGCACCATGAGACGAATGCATCTTTCTAGGAGGCACCTTGAATCCGCGATGATTTTTCGGGAGACTGAGGCGGTGGATGGCTACATGAGGATATAGTCCTGGAATCTCATCATAACTCTAGGAGAATACATCACGGTGCCGTTTGAGAAAGCCTACGTACCACCGCTGCTCCACGAGGGACATAGCGACGCTGATCAATGTGGGTCTCGGATCGGCCTCGCTTCCGAGGTTCACTTGTACCAACTCATCGACCGTGGCTGAGACGCCTTCCTCAAAAGCAGTTGGATCATCCTATATATCATCTTCTCCACTTATGGAGGGATCCTCTATAGGGGAATCTTCTTATGAGCAAAAAACCTAATAAGAGGCTGCTACCAGCCTGTGCAGTAGTGGTTATTGCATTGGGAAACTCTGGTGCTGCCTAGACCATGGCTATGAAGGCTGTCTACCCAATCCCATCTGGTCTCCAGCCCAAGGGGCCACACATGACAATATCAAATCAATAGTGGAATGTATTCTAGATCCGACTTATTCCAGCCCGGAGAAACAGACAAGTATGACGTAATGTCATTGCCAGGAGTTGGACGTCTCGATACCATATGGGAGTGGGAGGCTGTGGGATCACTGGGGCCTAGTTCGTATAAGAATATGAGGTGATATTCTAATGCCACCTTGATTTGGGAGCATGATTACCCCTTGTCCTAGAAATGAAAAAACACTACCCCATATCGGGGTTTGTGGTCTCCTGCCGATGGATTGGGAAGACTTATGCAACATTCAGACCTACCCAAGGGTCATCCATAATGGTAACGGGCTCAAATTCGCTTGACATGACTTTTTTATCCTTGCTCTTGCAATAATTAGCATCCAAGTTGTGGGATTCAAATAGGTAAAAGGAGATTCATCACCTTGGAGTACACCTAATTGACCATTAAGGGAGTACTTGAGACATTAGTGATACGATGAGGGGTCCGTCGTGTGTAGATGGATCCATGGCATGCCCATCAATGCATTATACGCGGTGACCTAGGAGACAACCATGAACTTGGTGCTAGAAACTAGGCCACTGAACTTGGTCATCAGTGGGATCTTGCCGACAGGTGTCTGCTATATCCTGTCATATCCCTGGATCCTTAAGTCAGAGGGATTCATGCCATCCTCGGATAGCCCCATCTTCCATAGTGTTCGTGTCAGGATATGTTTGATCCTGGAACCAGTGTCAACGAGACAACAACTAACCTCCATGCCATTAAATTGGCTGCTGATATACAACGAGAAGATGTTCCATTATACGAGAGAGCCTTCATCTTCTCCTCATAATGGAATGACAGTCTTGAATTTTACATCCTTATCTCCTTCAGCATGGAACGCCTCTGCAGCCACTAGCTTTGTCTCAAACTGGAGGGGGCTCATTAAAGCCTCAGTGAGTGCTTCACGCAAATCTGGTGACAGGAAAAGGGATTAAATGATGGAAATCCTTGCTGGGATACCAGCGAGGTGCTTTAGAACATCAAACTTCCGTGCCAGGTGAGAACTTTGGATTATAGAAGGCCAATCTATTATTGGAGTTATGGCGGGCCCTTCCGACTAGAACAACGTCTGACTAGTACTGGGTATATCCCGCTCCTCACTAGTCGAAGCTCAAAGAGTAGCTGTTAGATGAGGACCGGGCGACTAAGATCAGACTGGAGTGGGGAAAAACTAGTCGCGGTATGGCCGATGTAGCTCTGCCAGGTCCAGTAGTACAAATGGTGGTGGAGGCGGACCTGTCGACACCAGTTGAAGAGGTTGTGCATGCTGAGTTCGGCGTTGGGCCTGTTGTCTGGTCTCAACGGCAAGCACGGCCAGGCCAAAAGTGCCAAATAACATGCCCCAGTGACCCATATGGTCACAGATCCTCTACTGTTGGCATTGGATAGGGACATTGGGGAGGATCATCTGGCACTCCTCGACATTGGGAGTCATATAGGTATTTACCAACTCGACGGTTTTAACCAATGCGTACCCTTGACTGTCACTTGACAAATCATCCACTGCTGGACAGATTCTCGAAGGGATTCCCATATCAGGGGATATGAAGTCACTGAGAGTGCGGGACGAAGACGACATTGGCAGGGCACATTGCTTCTTCTTGCAGCACCGATGCTTACTCTTCTGGGAAGAGGCCGGCTGAGATGATGACGTAGAAGTGGTGGCCACAACATCTGAAGGCTCTAGATGATTCAAACTTGCATGGATAATTCTAGGGTCGTGGGCGACCATCATGTGAGCCATCCAATCGTTATACTTCTAAGACCCACGGTCAGATACCTTCTTCCACTCACCTTCGTCATCGCTATCGCTATCTGATTCCACAAAAGCACACGCCACTTGTGTCGTGGATGGACCCAACTTGACTATATTGTTGTTAATCTGATCTTGGATCCATTCCTTGAACACATAGAATTACTTTATGTTGTATCCCATGATTCGATGATAATGGAAGTAGTTGGGGTGATCAGTGAGATGTTCCTCTTCTGGTTTCTAGAACTCAGGCTGTCGTACGATTCTTTTCTCTATGGTGCTGCAGAAGTAACCGGGGACCTGGGCCTCATCGAACGAGTATGCCTAATTCCCTTTGTCCGGAAAGGGGGATCTAGGAGCATGTCCCTGGTGGGGGGCCAAAGGAGCCTACTGAGGGATACGAACTTGATTATCTTTCCTAGGAAGTGGTGTTGTGTTACGTGGGGGTGCCTGCCGATTATGAGGACGCTGCTAGGCTGGTAGGTGCAATCATGGTTTTGGACCTCTACGGGTCTATGGAGCTGGTTCCCCTGGTATCAAATATAGCTTCCTAGGGGCCTCTTCCTTTGCCACTGTGGCGGGCTCAGCTCTCGCATCCCACCTTTCCATGATTACAGGAGGTGGCAGGCATGGCTGGCTGGCCTATTGTAAGGCTTCTTCGAGGTGCTGGGCCTTATCTGAAAAGTCTTGGAACCCTCCGAGATAGTTCTAAGTGATTAGGGAGGGATCTAGTTCCATCTTGACCTTCCCCATGCACATCTTCATTAATTTCTCTAGAGTCAATGTCATGTCAAGAGAGTATGTGAGCCCCTTCCACTAGGTGATGAATTCTACGACTCACTCATCGGGCCTTTTCTTGCACCTAAGGAGGTCTGCAATGTTCATCTTCTGGATGGTAGAGCGGAACTGGTAATGGAACTTCATGGGAAGGTCCTCCTAGCTTGTCATAGATCCAACGGGGAGCTAGCTGTACCAAACGAATGTGGTCCCCTCCAGTGTATGGTAAAAAAACGGAGCTTGGCGGCCTCCTACTGCGCTGGGGTCCCTAACATGGGCCCACACCTTGAGTTATTGTTGTCCAGGTGCTACGGTAGGTCCCCCATCCTGTTAAAGGGGGAGAATGTGGGATTCCCAAATCCCAGGGGTGTTGGCATGCCATGTACCGATGCCGGGTAGGGCTTTCCATCAGGTGGGATGGGAACCTGTCATGTGTCCAAAGCCTCGAGGCAGGCGATGAGCGTAACCATTGGATCGTCTAGATGTGGGTCCCTGCCTTGGTGGGGATCCATAACCACAAGTGCATTTCCGGGCTCTTCGATGCGATAGAAAAGTTCATCGGATGGTGGAGCGACTCTTCGGGAGGCATGTCACGACCCGTCCTCGGGGCCCGTGCCATGACCACACCAAGACCGCCTTCCATAGGCCAGGGGCTAGCGACTAGCACCAAAGGCGTAAATCCCGGTAAAAAAGGAAGGAATTTACTTTATAAAAGTAAACAAACACAACAGAATATGCAAGTGAATTATTCACTAAGTAAATATGAGTACAAAATTAAGTGTTGGAAAGTAAATGGGCCAGTATACAAACCCAATTGAATGTACAGTACAACTGAGAAAGAAAGTACAACAGCTGTAAAGTAAAGCAGCAACCACTGAGTCGTCCTCTGGGAATCCCACCCGAAGGGTTGGTACAGATAGTCTTGTCGGTACCTTTGGTCCATCTGTCTGCTCCGTGTACTTCCTGTCAGGTAGTCCACCTCCGGATACCGTCCATCTCCACAAGACTCAACCACAATTAGTGATGTCCTTCGTCTACAACCAACACAGCGTAGTGTGGGCATTTCCCGTGTAGGGTTGAGTATAACGATACTCAGTAGGGACCCGTAACCCCCTGAAGGTATCCCAGAATCCACGAAGGATAAACCAGAAAGGAAAGATACAAACACGAAGTATCAACCAACTCTACATAGGTATATGACCATACATATACCTAAGTCATCAATCTCATTTCAGCTCCAACATCCGAGCCCAAGGACAATCTGGTCCACATATGAAAGAAGTCAATGACATCAATGATAATGATTGAAAGTCAAGACTTAGCTCACATAGGTATACTACTCACGATGTGGGGTGGAGATTATTAGATGTAGCCTCTGAATCAACTCCTCTCCCGAACCCACGTAGGATCCAAGTACAGAAGTCATCACTGATAAACCCACGTAGGATCCAAGTAAAGTAACCATCGCTACCGAACCCATGTAGGATCCAAGTACAGTCGTCATCGCTACCGAACCCATGGAGGATCCAAGTACAATCGTCCTCACTTCCGAACCCATGGAGGATCCAAGTACAGTCATCATCGTCGTCGAATCCATGGAGGATCCCAGCACAGTAGTCGTCGCAGTCGCAGCCAGCTCTAGGGTTCCCACACACAGCGTGCTTGATTCCGGGAGGGTTCGCTTCTCAAGTAAAGGGGTTCGATACATCGACTATCACAAAGTCCAGATATCATGTATCTCGACATTCTGTCTCGTCAAAAGAAACTCAACGCGACAGACGACGCGTCAATCGGACGCTCGGTCTGAGAGATATTGACTTCTTCGTTCTAGGGGCCCTGTTGGAAATATGCTCGTTCCAAACCTGGACGATTACCAAAGATGTCAAAAACTCAATTAGAGTATCAAAAAATGACCGCCTCGACGGAAGGATCCCAGTGTCGTAGACGGCGCATCGATCGGACGCGCAGTCTTTAAGTTATTCATGTTTAATTGAAAAACAGGCCCAACCCGTAAAGCCCAGTGGGCTGGTGGGTCTGGTCACCCAGTTTTGGTGGGTCCGACCCGGTATGGGTGTCGGATTGGCCCATAGATTCCAACAGCCCAGCCTGAGGGGCATGGCCTGCCCCGAAGTAGTGTGGCCCAGCCCTGCGGGGCGCGGCGCGACCCGACCTGGCATGACCCGGCTGAGCGCGGCCCGACAGGCTCGACCCAAAGGCCGAGCTGTCCGAGGGGTGAGAGAGGGGGGGGTGGTGGCCCCTCGGCTACCCGAACCGACAGGGCCAAGTGGCGTCGCCCTCCCTAACCGGCCAGCTAGGCCGGCCAGCCTTCTGGCGCAAGCGGCCCCCTCGGGCGAGCCGTGGGTTCTCCAGCGCGGTGCACTCCTGGCACCACAGCTCCCCTCCGCCCGGCAGGCTACTGGGCTAGCCGATTCTTCCGCCGAAGCAGCCCATGGTTACGGGCCGCGAATCCTCCACATGCGGCCAGTGCGCGACATCCTCCTTCGATCGTCACCACTTCCCAATTCAAAACAAGATAAGGAATGAAGGAGGGTTGTTGGGCCGTGTATGTTAGGCCTACACCCTCCGTGTTAGGTGGTAATAATCGGACAAATATGTTCACTTGAATACAACAAGAACGGAGTAGTAATTTATTTAAAATAAAATAATAATACCCCTGCCTCGAATAGGGTTCACAGTTTAACAAGCGTCATGGATGATGGTGTCATTTCTGTCGTTGTCGGAGTGCACCCGAAGAAGAATTGGTGTCTCCTATATTGTCGTGGAGAATAGAAAAGAAGGTGTTTTTTCCTTCGTCAGAGGATTTGTGTTCTTCAACAAAGGGGAAACTCATCTCTTCTTTCACAAGTGCTCTCTCCCAAATATTTCCCTAAACACAACAAGTTCCAACCAAATTAAAATAAGTCTTCCCCTTATTTTAATTAAACTTTCCATGCATTAAAAATTCATAATTCAAAACACTTAATTAATGAAGAGGGGAAGGTGAATAGATTTCATAAATAAGGAGGGTTGTAAACATTAAACAATTGAGTTTAATGGGGGTTTATGAGAGTTATGGAATGTTCAAGGATTTAGGTCACGTGCAGGCCCCACCCCAAAAATATCATCTCATGGGAGGTTATGTGGGTGTGGGTCCCACCTATATCTCCCTTTGGGAGGATGTAATCACCATCCATAAAAATATAATTGTGCTATACCAATTTTATTTATTTTAATCTAATTCCACAAATATTAATTCTCAACCTGCTTAAAACGAAACTGCAGTAAAGGTCCCCTTAAAAAATTACCGGCGCTATGAGCTCATCGGTGCCCTCAGATTTCAATTCCGAGCATCGGTTCAAATGATATAAAAACGCGCTTGTTTGTTTACTGAACATACCCGATCTAAACAGTAGAAATTGATTCTAGGAACATCGTGCCTCATAATCATGTTCCGTCAGAATCCACAGACTCGTAAAATTCCAAAGTATTTATGAAAAAAATTTCCTTGAAATTCCAGTGTCTTTACATTACTACCACCTTAGGGATTTACGTCCCCATAACGCTACAACATAATCTAGGGAAACAAATGAGGTTACTGAGCACACATCTGAGCCTCCCGCTCCCATGTGCTCTCTGGGAGTTTCCCGTGCTTCCAACGAATGCACACCAGAGGAATCGATCGTCCATGTAGTACCTGATCCTGTTGATCCTCGATCTCCACCGGGACCTTCATAAATGTATCCCTGTCATCGATGTCCTACTCCCCATGATTAATGATGTGGGTAAGATCATGAAAATATCTCCTCAGCTAAGACACGTGGAAGACGCCATGCACCTGGTGCAACTGAGGTTGAAGGGCCAGGCGGTAAGCCACCTCACCAACTCTACTGAGGACCTGGAAAGGCCTGATGAAGTGCAGAGATAACATGCCACCCCAGCTAAATCTCCATAATCCAGGACGAGGTGAGACCCATAAGAAAATGTGGTCTCCATCCTCAAACTCCAGTGGTCTCTGTATCCAATCAGTATAGGACTTATGTCTTCTCTGTGTAGTCCTCATCTGCTCCTAGATGATCTGTACCTTCTCCGTCGTAGCCTGAACCATCTCTGGTCCTACAAGTGCTGACTCTCCAGGGTCAGTCCAGCATAATGGTGATCTACAAGGTCGGCTGTATAGTGCCTCATATGGTGCCATCCCTATGGTGGAGTGGTATATATTGTTGTACGCAAACTCCACCAAGGGTAGGTGATCCACCTAGTTGTGACCAAAGTCAAAGACACATGCACAGAGCATATCCTAGAGAGTCTTAATGATCCTCTCCATCAGTCCATCCATCTGAGGATGAAAGGCGGTGCTCAGGTGTAGCTGTGTCCCAAATGCCTCCTAAAACCCCTTCCAAAGATGGGAAGTAAAGCGAGTGTCTCGATCGGAGATGATAGATGACGGCACACCATGAAGTTGTATGATATATTGAATGTAGAGGCATCCCAAGATCTCAACTGAGCCGTTATCTCTGATTGGAAGGAAGTGGGATGACTTGGTGAGTCGGTCTATGATCTCCCAGATGGAGTCGTGTCCTCTAGAAGTACATGGAAGCCGCATCACGAAATCCATGGATATCCCATCCCACATCCACTCCAGGACCTCTAAGGCCTGTACCAAGCCAGCTGGTACCTGGTGATCCGCCTTCACTAGCTGGAAAGTGAGGCATCGTGAAACGAACTCCGCTACAACCTTCTTTATACCCAGCCACCAGTGCTGTCGTCTGAGGTCCCTGTACATCTTCGCCACTCCAGGATGTACCGATAGAGGGGAAGTGGGAAACTCCCTCAGCACTTCCCCCTGTAGTGAAATTGGTACCATGGTATGTCCCCTGATGTGGATGACGTGTTCTCATCCTTCAGAAAATCCATCAGGCGCATACCCATTGGAAATATAAGCACGTCGCGTCTCACAGTCAATGTCACCACGTTGTGCCTCTCTGACCCGCTGAAGTAGTAGAGGAGTAACTGTGAGAGACTGTAGAAAATATTACCTATCCCTGTCCATGAAGGATATCTTCAATGTGGCTAACTACTTTGTCACATCTCTATGTAGCTGAATGCCTGATCTCTTATTGAGAGCATCATCTTCTACGTTCCCCTTCCCAGTAGTATAGACTATCTCAAATTCATAGTCCTGGAAGTACTCGAGCCATTGCTGTTGTCTCAAGTTCATGTCCTTATGTGAGAAAATGTACCTGAGACTCTGGTGGTCAGAATAGACTGTAAAGTGCTCACCCATCGGATAGTGCCACCACATCATCAAGGCGAAGACCAATGCTGCTAACTCGAGGTCATGGGTAGCGTAGTTCTTCTCATGTTGCCTCAAATGCCGTGAACCATAGGAGATCACTGCCTGATCCTACATCAGGACACACCCGAGTCTGTTCCCTGATGCGTCACAGTAAACCACGTACCCAACACCCTCCTCTGGTAGCCTCAAGATGGGCACACGGGTCAATCTAGGTCTCAACGTCTGGAAGCTCTGCTGGGATCTATCTAACCACAAGAAGGGTTTCCCCTTCTTCATCAAAGCTAAAAGTGGTGCTGCAACTCTAGAGAAGTCTGGCACAAATCTGCGATAGTACCCATCCAGACCTAGGAAACTCCGCAACATCGTCACGCTCCTGGGTGGCTCCCAAGCAAGTACTTCCTTGATCTTCGCAGGATCCACCGCAACTCCCGCCTCCCAGATAACGT
Organism: Viscum album; assembly: GCA_963277665.1. Classification (NCBI taxonomy): domain Eukaryota; kingdom Viridiplantae; phylum Streptophyta; class Magnoliopsida; order Santalales; family Viscaceae; genus Viscum; species Viscum album. Next base: position 1,805,765,870 of record OY728126.1, on the reverse strand, counting down.
TCCCTAAGAAGTGAACATCTCGAATCCATAACTGGCACATTGGGAGCTTACCATAAAACTTGTGCTCTTAGATTGTGTCCAGTACATCCCGTAAGTGGTAGACGTGATCCTCCTCAGTAGTCGAGTAAATAAATATGTCGTCGATGAAGAATATGACAAAACAATAAAGGTAAGGCTGGAATATCCTGTTCATGAGACTAATGAACACTGCTAGTGTATTTTTTACGCCGAAGGGAATAACCAAGAACTCGTAGTGGCCATACCGACACCTGAAGGCCTTCTTCTGCACATCCTCATCTTGAACTCCTGGCTAATGATAGCCTGACCTGAGGTCTATCTTCGAGAACCATCTTGATCCATTGAGATGATCAAAGAGGTCATCAATCCTCAAGAGTGGATACTTGTTCTTCACAGTCACCTGATTCAGGAAACAGTAGTTAACACAGAGTCGTAAGCTCCCATCTTCCTTCTAGGTGAATAAAATCGGAGAAGCTGAGGGTGAAACACTGGGTCAGATAAATCCCTTTCCCTGCAAGTCCTCCAGCTGTACCAGCAACTCTCGAAGCTCGACCGGTTCCATCCAATATGTTGGAGGAGATATCAGTGTTGTCCCGGTGTATAAGTAAATATATAAATCTACCTCTCCGTGTGGAGGTAGTCTCGGAATGTCGTCAGGAAAAATGTCTGCATACTGATCCACCACAACAGGAAAACTCAGACTCTGCACATCAACTGCTCCTATGATGTGACTAGCCAGCTAATGAGGGATCGGCTTCCCTCTCTTTGGCGTAAGTCCATCCTGTGCTACAAAGGCCCCCTTCTCGCCGGTAAAGGTTAACCTTCTCCCAACTGTGCGGACACACTGCACTTTGTGCCTAATGCAGTCAATCTGAGCATGGACTATAGACAACCAGTCCATACCCAAGATGACGTCGTAAGTCCTCAACGCCGGTACAAGAAGATCCCGACCGATGCTCTCGCCTCCTAGAGTAAGCTCACACTGCCGGCATGAGTGCAAAATCATTGAGTCTTCTCCCTTAGGAGTCTCTAGATGTAAGGATCGATCCAACGGCTCTGTCGGAATCTCCAAGCTCCAAATAAGTGCAGCAACAATAAAATAATGAATCGCCCTTATGTCTTTAAGAACTGCAGTAAGGGTGGAGTAGACACATATATTACCTCGAATTATCTCAGGTGCACTGTGGTTGTATTCCTCGACTGTCTAGAGTTGACCATGCCCCTGTCTGCCAGCTCCCTGTGGTCGGGGTGGTCCTCCTGGTGGTGGTGGTGGTGGTAGAGCCTCAAAGCGTCGTCCACCACCCGCTGCTCGGCCAACTCCTCTGCCTCGCCTGCCTACTCTCTCAGATAGCCACGGTCAAACCTCTGCCTCTGCTTGGGAGGTCCCTCCATTGTATGCTGCTCGTCTGCATGGCTGGTCGGGTAGTCACAAGCCATGTGGCCCTGCCCTCCGCATGTATTGCACTGCCGGCCCCTCGTATGGCTGGCTCTGCTTCGTGTGCCCCGCACACCCGAACCAGTATCCTGAGGTCACCCACATGATGGCCTGGTCTGCTTGGACCTCTGCGACATCTATCTACTGTTGGCTGTAGAAGAATCCACTACATTTTTCCCTATGGTGGGTCTCACTGCTGGCGTCGGCTCAACAAGAAAGCTCTCCACCAGAAGGGCTCGATCCCGTACTTTTTCATGTGTCATAATGCTGAGGGAGATCATTGATGCCCTGATCTCATGCCTCAGTCCATACTCAAAGGCCCAGTCCCAGAATAATGGGTCTCGTACAATTTCTGTGGAGTAGCGGGAGAGGTCGGTAAATCTCACTGAGTACTGGGCTACTATCATGCTGCCATGCCGCATATGTAGTAACTCTTAGATGGGTAGCGCACGAAGGGTGGATGGAACAAACTCTGATCGGAAGAGGCTCTCGAAGTCTGTCCAAAGTAGTGATGCCTCGTCGTACACCTGGAGCATCAGGCTCCAACATCTACCTACTTCTTCATGTAGGAGGCTCGAGGCAAGGATCTCCATAAGGTTTGCTGGTGTCCCTACCAATCTGAAGACTCTGACGATAGCCTCCAGCCAATCCTCAGCTGCATGAGGGTCTGTCTCTCCATGGGACCTGGGCGACCTTTGTCACTGAAACTCGTGCAATGCACTCTGGTGGTGTGCACTCTCTACTATTGTGGCTGGTGGTATCGGTGGCACAGTGGGTTGTGGTACCATTGGTGCCGCCGCTATAATGGGGCCCTACACCGAGGCATCGTCGCTCGGTGAGATGCCATCTTGCACATAGCTAAGAACCCATGTTGGTTGCCTTCGTGGGGCCATCCTGAAATGAAACAGGTTTTACACGGTTAAACAATATACCTAGTGAGCTGACTCATTGTAATCACAAATAAAAATAATGAAACACACTTGCAATCAGTGTTTTCGAGCACTGAGTCAGAAATCAGAAGTCAGGGTCCTGGTGTAGGGATACGTTGGCCGCCGTACCAACACTGGACTCCCTAGACTGAAAACCACACTCAATACTCCTCACACTTTTGCTTCACAGAGAAGAAATTATCAGAGTCCTGGGTTTTGTAGTAGAACCGACTCCTCTGACACCAATTTGTCACTACCCTTCCTCGGGGCCTATGTCGTGACTACCCCAAACCCACCTTCCATAGGCCCGGGGCTGGGGATTAGCACCAAAGGCGCAAATCCTTGTAAAAAGGGAAGGAATTTCCTTTATAAAATTAAACAAACACAAAAGGGTACGAAAGTGAAGTAAGCACTAAGTAAAACTGAGTACAAAAGTAAGTGCTGGAAAGTAAATGGGCCAGTATACAAACCCAACTTAAAGTATAGTACAACTGAGAAAGAAATTACAACAACTGTAAAGTAAAGCAGCAACCACCAAGTCGTCCTCCGGGAATCTCTCCTGAAGGGTGGGTACATATAGTCTCGTCGGTACATCAGGTCCGTCTGTCCACTCCGTGTATGTCCTATCTGGTAGTCCACCTCCGGATACCATCCATCTCCACAAGCATCAACCACGATCAGTGTTGTCCGCCATATGCATCCAACACAACATAGTGCGGGCATTGCCCATGCAGGGGTGAGTATAACTAAACTCAATAGGGACCCCGAGACCCCCGAAGGTCTCCCAGAATCCACGAAGGGAAAAAAAAGGAAAGATACATATACTAAGTATCAACCAACTCTACTTAGGTATATTCCCGTACATATACATAAGACATCAATCTCAGTTCGTCTCCAACTTCTGTGCCCAAGCACAATCCGGTCTACATAGGAAAGAAGTCAATAACGTCAATGATAATGATTGAAAGACAAGACTCAACTCAAACAGGTATACTACTCACGAAGTGGGGTGGAGATGATTATATTTATCCTCTGAATCAACTCCTCTTTTGAACCCACATAGGATCCAAATACAGATGTCTTCGCTTCCAAACCCACGTAGGATCCAAGAAGAGTAACCATCACTGCCGAAACCACGTAGGATCCATGTACAGTCGTAGTCACTGCCGAACCCAAATAGGATCCATGTACAGTCGTCCTCGCTGCCGAACCCACATAGGATCCATGTACATCGTTGTCGAACCCACGGAGGATCCCAACACAGTAGTCTTCGCTGTCCCTTCTAGCTCTAGGGTTCCTGCACATATCGTGCTCAATTCCGGGAGGGTCCGCTCCTCGAGTAAAGGTGGTCGGTACATCAACTATCATGAAGTCCAGATTTGAGGTATCCTGAAGTTCTGTCTCATCAAAAAGAAACTCAACGTGACAGACGACACATCAATCGTACGCCCGATCTGAGAGATATTGGCCTTTTCATTGCAGGGGTCTGGTTGGAAATATGCACATTCCAAACCCGCCTATTTACCAAAGTTATCAAAAACTCAATTAGATTATTGAAAAAGTAATAACTCATCGAAAGGATCCCAGTTCCGTAGACAGCGCGTCGATCGGACGCGTGGTCTTTATGTTAATCACGTTTTAGTGAAAAATGGGCCCCACCTGTTAAGCCTAGTGGGCTGGCGGGTCGAGTCACCCGTTTTTGGTAGGTCCGACCCGGTAGGGGTGTCAGAACAACCCAAAAATTCACATGGCCCTGCTTGAGGGGAACGGCCCGGCCCAAAGAGGGCGTAGCCTGACCCGAAGCGGAGCGGCCCGATCCATCGGGGCGTGGCCCTGCTGGCTAGGCCAGCTTGCCGAGTGGCTCGGACCGAAGGCCGAGGGATCCGAGGGGGAGGAGGGGAAGACCCCCAGCTGCCCTAACCGAAATTTCCAAGTGGCGCCGCCCTCCCTAACCGACCGGCCTCCTAGCATAAGCGGCCCGATCGGGCGGACTGTGGGTTCTCCAGCGCGGTTCCCTCCTGGCATCGCGGCTTTGCTTCTCCCGGCTAACCGATGGGCCGACCAGTTCTCCTGCGCGAATCCCTCCAAGCATCGCAGCTCCCCTCCGCTCGGTCGTCCGATAGGATGGATGATTCTTACGCTGAAGTGGCCCGCCCTATGCGGGTCGTGGTTCCCATAGCGTGGTGTCGTGGGGCACCGCAGTTCCTTCCCATAGCATGTTCTTCTTCGTCGGTCGAGCGACCCATAGTTGCGGACCGTGGTTCCTCCACATGAGGCTAGCGCGTGGCCCCCGCCTTCGATCGTCATCGCTCCCCGATTCCAAACAAAAAAAGGAACGATAGAGGGTCGTCGGGCCGTGATTGTTCGGCCCGCGCCCTCCGCGTTTGGCGGTAAAAATCAGCCAAAGATGTTCACTTGAATTCAATAAGAACGGAGGAGTAATTTATTTAAAATAAATTAATCAAACCCCCTACCTCAAATAAGGGTCATGGTTTGACAAGCGTCTTGGATGATAGTGTCATTTCCGTTGTCGTCGGAGTGCAGCCGAAGAAGAATTGGGGTGTCCTCTCTTGTCGTGGAGAAGAGAAAATAAGGTGGGTAAATCTTCGTCGGAGGATTGGTGTTCTTCAGCAAAGGAGAAAATCTCCTCTTCTTTTACAACAGCTCTCTCTCAAATATTTCCCCCAACACAACAAGTTCCAACCAAATTAAAATAATTCTTCCCGTTATTTTAATTAAACATTACAAGAATTAAAAATTAAAAACTCAAAACACTTAATTGATAAAGAGGATAAGGGGAAGAGATTTCATAAATAACGAGGGGTTTCAACATTAAACAAGGAATTTTAATGGGGGTTTATGAGAGTTATGAGGAGTTCAAGTGTTTAGGTCACGTGCGAGCCCCACCCCACAAATATTACCTCATGGGAGGTTATGTTGGTGTGGGCCCCACCTCTAACTCCCTTTGGGAGGATATAACCACCATCCATAAAACTTAAATTATGATACACAATTTTATTTATATTAATCTAATTCCCCAAATATTAATTCTCAACCCGGTTAAAACGCAGTTGAAGTAAAGGTCCCCTTAAGAAATTACAGGTGCTGCGAGCTCATCGGTGCCCTCATATTTCAATTCCAAGCACTGGTTCAAAATATAGAAAAACATGCTCCTTCGTTTACTGAACGTACCCGGGCTAAACATCCGAAATTGTTTCTGGGAACACTGGGCCTCGGAATCCAGTGTCTTCAGAAGCCATAGGCTCGTAAAATTCCAAAGTATTTAAGAAAAAACTTTCCTTCAATTTTACGTGTCATTACATGTACAATGGATCCTGATAAAGGTTCCTTATATTGTCACGCCGCTCGGGAGGGTTCTGCGAGACATACCGCACCTTCTTTCCATGAGCTCCAGCTTCCGTCCTATCAGTGAACATGGCATGATCAGGGTTTCCTGGGAGAATCTCACCGAGGGGTAGTTGTTCCTGCCCCTACTGCCCCAGCTTAGGATCTGCGTAGTCAGGTCACTGCTCTGCAATGTGTTCATCCAGATGTTCATCGACTAACTTCTTCTACTCAGTGAGTTGTTGGTGCAGCATGGCCTTCTCAGGGCCCTCTTCTATCTTCTGCACTGAGGAGGACTGGTCAGAGAGCATGACACCTCCAACATGCTCATGGCATTTACTAACATTCCGGCTCAATACCAATGCCTCGGTGGGTGGAGGGAGACCTAGGAGGTTCCTATGCTTGTGAGTAATCCTCCCAGATGGGTCCAGTGGCGACACGTCCTTAGGGGGGAAGTCCCCAAGAAGTCCCATCTCATTCTACCCTCCTGAAAGTTCTATCATATTGACCTCCACTCTTCTTGGGGGCATGCCATCGCTATCGCCTAGCGAGTCAGGCTACCAGCGAGTCACACTGAAGAGGAGGGTAGCGTACTTTCCCCAGCCACGGACTTGCGTGTTGGGGTATCTTCCTTGATAAATTTTAGGAGTACTTGGAAACTCTGAATGCATTACTATTGGAGGGCCCTGTGGTGGCCAGGTGACTCAGGGTGCTAGACTGCGGGGAGCGTGGACAGGTCAACTATGCAGCATTGTTCATAGATGTCTTCCAGGTGCTCTTGGCTCCCATGATAAGTCACTCACAGGTGGAGAAGAATCCAGTGAGTCTCCCAGAGGGTCTGGAAGAAACATTAAAACTCCTCCGGGGTGAGCGATTCTGGCATACCAAAATTCAACCCTGCGACCAGCCAAAACGTCTTAGGGAAGTGGCCCACTGTGAAGATGGCCCAGAAGCTCCTCGGCTCAGACTCAGAGTCTGGCCGTTGATTTCCCCACTTGTCAATTGAAGGTGGCTGAGGAACTGGAAGCGCCGCCGAGGCAGGCCGCTGGGCCGGTGGGATGGCCGATGGAGAATACGGCAAGCGGGCTGATTGGCCACTGAATGTTGGGATATCCTCTGAGGGTTGCAGCGACCTGATCTCCATGTCACGATAGGATGGACCAACAACCAAGGCTCCTGAAAAAACATCATTTTCTGCCAAGGGTGGGCCATGTCGTGACTCTTCCACCATTGACGCCCAAAATAGCTCTCCATAATCTCTAGCCAAGGCAAAGGGTGCTTCCAGAGATGCCGATGGCGACTTCATGGTCGATCCCGGGGAGCATGCCAAGTTCTCGTCCTCCTGAATATACCTTGCGGGGGGGGGGGGGGCAGGGATCATATGGATCACACATTCCGGGATTACGAGGCTAATTTGACTCATTCATGCACCAACCCTTGACTCGAAGGGCTGAGGGGAGGGTTCCAGTGCCGAGTCGTACTCTTTCTTGGAGTCTGAGAATTGGACTGGTCTAATTCCTGCCCAGTCTTCCCCAGAATTCCTCTTGCGGCAGCGATGACCCGCCTTCCTTCCCCTGGGTGGCTCCTCGGGACAGGGCTGATTTCTAACATTAGGTCCTCTAGCCACACAAGTGCTGAGGTAGAGAGAGTTTCCACCTAAGAAATCGTGGGTGTGGAGTGCACCGGGACAAATTTCAAAAGGGACACGGGGAGGACCTCTGTGTTGGGTGTTGGTGAAGTGGGGTTGGACTCCACCTCTCTGATTGTTGGGGCGAGGAGGACCTTCACCGATGGGCATGAGGACATGGGGAGGACCACCATGTTGGCTAGTGATCGGACATGCAACGTCTCCATACTCATGGTCCGTGGCAGGGGGAGTGACCTCGTACCCAGGGTAGTGAGCACAAGAGAGACCCCCGCATGGAGTGTTGCTGTCATGGGGAAGACCCTTTCTTGGGACAAAGGTGGTGTGGGGCAGACCTCAAGGCTGAGGTTGGAAGTCGGGAGGGCCTGCAACTTTTGTAATGGTGGGAAGGAGTAGGACTTCACAATGGGTGGAATTACTGCAGATTGGTCTGCAACATCCATTGCCTGTGTCGGCGACCGGGAGAGTTTTCCTAACCTGCTAGTGGGCGGTTGGGGCCTCGATCTGGGTCGGGCGTATAGCTTCCCTTGCTCAATGTGTGAAAGTAGATGGTTATAGAAGTCAGCGGTGGCCCGGGCCATAGTGGTCACTGACGTTGACGCCCCATGGCGGGCATCCTCTTCCCTATGCGCCCAATGATGGCCCCAGGTTAGATAAACTGGAGCCAGTGGTGCAGGTGCATGTATTACCTACTCCTCGGCTCAGGGAAATGGGCGGTGGCACTGGTGCGGCCTGGTGGGGGCCCTCTCTAAGAGCGCTTGAAGAGGAACTCCAGTTGGGACGGCCCGAACATCCCATAACTCATCGGCATAGGGGAGGGTGGTATAAAGGCGTTCTGGGGACAATCTCTCGAAACGATTGAATGTTGGGGTGGGGAGTATTGGCTCCCTACGCGGCCCTCAGGGGTGGCATTGACAGTGTGGCGCAGCTTCCTCGAGATCCAAATGGGCCATACCCCTGGTGGGGATGACCCCCTTCTCCTCATACCTGCATACAAGGTCATTACTTATCCTTCGCTGGATAATATATAATGGGGAGAGGGGGCTTGGGCGCCTAGCAGTCGTGACGATCAAAGCCATCATGGAAATGGTAGAACTAGATAGGGTAGCTACGTTGATATTTCCCCTGCCCCTGCGCTGGTGGGAAGGTGAATGAGCTTTGGGTGCATCAACTTGATTCCAGAATGTAGGGAGATGAACTCATTAATACTACTAGGAAATGAAATCGATAACCAATGCCCCAGTGCCATTCTGTCTTCTATTGATGGAAAGAGGTATCCACGTTGACAACATCACAGAACAGAATGATAAACATCCTGACTGTCCCAAATTCGGGTGAGTCTCACGTTTAGACTTCTTGGTGGGACCTGATACTGGATGACAAGGTCAGATGGAATTCTTATCAACTCATGCCTCAAACGCTACCAGCCTCCATGATGAGGAGAGGGGATTCACATTGGGTTCACCATTTTCTGTTTCTGACACTTTCTGCAGGGCTCATGTATCCGTCTCGCAGAGGACGCGCTGCTGTTACCCCGTATTCCCACTTTCCAAAGGCTGGCGACATTCGCTCAATATTCTGGGACGTCTGCTCCTTGATCAAAATGGGGTAATGGGATGTCGGTTCTTCCTTCCTTGGATTCCTCCTCACAGCTCGTCACCTAGTTCGGGTCTCCCTCATAGATTTATGATGTAGTTCATGAAGCTCTTCCTGACGCCATATATTCATGGACACCAATTAATTACACCACTTTTGAAAAGGAACTTCCAAGGGGTCCGGTCAGGAAAGAAACCATAGGTTAGGAGAGTAGTCATGTTGGGGAATCACAGGTGTGTCTTGAAACAGGGTATTGGCATGTCTGTCTTCTGTCCCTTTTCATTGGGCATCTTGATGGCACAGAATCTCGAGGCATCCCACATCGAGCGGGGAATTGTATCCCATAGGCATGTATCTGAGGTTTTCCTCAGCTTCCCATGTGTAACCCAGGGTATGTCGAAAGTTTTTCGTCCAGAAACGATGGATCGGGCTGATCAGAACACTGGTTAGAGTAGATCAGATGGGCGCAACCCCCAGAGGGGACACCGATATTAGGGCCACCACGTGGGTGACTTCTCGAATGCTGTGGAGGGGAGTGAGGTGGCATGATCTCACCGGGATGGGGGGAGGGTAAGAATTAGGATGGACGATGGCTCTGGGATTGAGTCCCAAAGAGACTTTCCATGTACCCTTGTCGTGGGGAATCAAAGTCCACATAGTTCGGTGAGATGATGGGACACCTTAAGAGGAGACCTATGAGAATGGACCCATTGATGTGACCCAGATTAAGTGGAACCTCCGGGATAGGGAATGAGATTCCTGGGACACATAGGCTGGAGGGAGAGGTCACGATGGGACATGAGTGATGTGCTTGAGCCTCATGGTGGCCTCCTACGTATCCTCGTGGCAGGGAATCAAAGACCACATAGTTTATTTGGTTGATACAATTTAATGTCATGTGGGATAGGTATGGGGCTTACACTCTGAGGTGTCCCATGGTGTTAGTGAACCGACGTGAATGGGTCATAACGACTGGGTGGTGGGCTTGAACCTCATAAATGCATCCTATGTACCATGCCTTAGCATAGATTAAAGTCTCCATTGTTCGGGATGGAATACAGTTTAACGTCATGTGGGATGAGAGCATTTGGGGCTTACACTCTGAGGTGGCTGAATGATATGGGGTCGGTGAACCAACGTGAAGGGACCAGGGATCCAGGTGGGCTTGAACCTCATGGAGGCTTCCTACATACCATTCCTTAGCACATATCAATGTCCTCATAGTTTAGGTTGGATTGGGGATTATTCTCTGAGACGGCCCAAAGTGGTGGGGATTGAACCTCATGGATGCTTCATATGTACCATGCCTTAGCACGTATCAAAGTCCATGTAGTTCGGTTATACATTTTAATGTCATGCGGGATGAGGGTGATTGGCAGTTTAACGTCCTACAGCTCGGATGAGGGCGTTTGGGGCTTACGGTCTGAGGTGGCCCATTGTGTGTCATGTTCAGTGCTTACTCTATGCACACCGGAGTCATGCTCGGTGTGAGAAGCATGAGACATCAGAGACATGATTATCACGTCGCGAAGAGTGAATCCATGGAAAATGAAGAGGGGATTACACGTTGAGCGGCCCATGGTGTCGAGACTTACTCCAGGATGGAGGCCTAAGGGCGAAAAAGCACAGTGGGAGAGGGATTTGGGACCGAAGAAAGGAGGATCCATGTTCCCTATCATGCCCTCCACAGGTCTTGGAACTGAGTAAGTGAGGAGGATCAGGGGTGCTACCTCCAACAAGAAAATCTAGGGTCTTACGCCAAGGTGGCTGCCCTTCCCCATGGACAAACGTCGCTCTGACAAGGAGGATATCACCTCTTATAGGGGATGATCCCATTCCCGTGGAGACGATTGTGCATGGAGAATGTCCGAGGAGGGGGGACCCTACATGCGAGGCATGGGGTCAGGTCACAGTTTAATGTCAGGTGTTGAGGAAAAGGGTGCTTGACAGTTTAACGTCCTGCAACTCGAATGAGGCGGGTTTCCTTTGCACCCCTAGGACTTACAGAACCAGTACACTCAGCACCTTGTGGATGTGAAGGCATCGGCAAGGCCGTACTGAGGGGGTGTCACAGAGCGATCCATCGAGGGGTCCACGTTAGCGTGGCTATGCGAAGAAGCAATCGTTGTTAGCATTCTTATGTGAAGAAGCATGAGGTGATGCAACGCAAATGGAAGGATTCTCCATGGGACATTGAAGTTACTTCGTACAAGCCTAGAAGGTTGTACGGGAAAATCATGTATGATGCGGATGACTAGGTTGTACAAGACATCTGCAAATGGCACCCAGAATGAGGGCATTGGGAGTTCGCGCAAGAGGGCGCCCAGGGAGCACCAAGGTGAAGTGGCTGAGGGGATTGCACAAAACCCTTGAGGTTTTCGCAAAATAAAGGGACCCGACACGAAAAGCCTTGGGTTGGTGCGAAATTAGTGATGCTTGCGCGAATTAGGGGGCTGAGGTTTTGTGCGCGATAAGGAGGATATTGCGCAAGGAGTATGAATTGTGTGCATGCTGCAAAGGTCGCGTGCAGGAATAGGGGTGCGCGCAAAGGAAGGAATTGCGCGTAATTGGCTGGATTGTGCGCAATGGAAGGAATTGCACATAGGGGGAAGACCCAGAAGGGGTTGGAATTCAGTACAAGACAAAGGGGCTCTCATGCGAAGGCAGACCCCAGGATGACTAGGTGCGAAAAAAACCATATTCGAAGGCCATATTGCGCGCATGCAGAATGCCTATTACATGCACGAGACTCGGTTTAGATTCTTCATCCTCGAAAAGGAAGGGGGTATACTTCTATTTATAGGCATCTAGCGGCGCAGAATTCATGGATGTGTGAAATAATTGTTCGATGAAGGTAGCGGTGTGATAGGTCAATCGCGTGGGGCGTGGGTACGAAATTATTTCGCACCGGAACCAGGGACTCTTCGTGATTCCTGTTACTTTCGGCCCGGGACAGATTTTTTCGCACACATCACCCTTTTTTCAAGGAACACCTCTGGGCCCCCCGGACTAGGTCTTCAGGTCCAAATATGACTTCGCTTTGTCATTGTGAAACTTTCTCTAACACTTATGAACTTTTTGTCATCTACAGTTTTTTTAGCAGAGTGTCTGTTTCTCATAAAATAGCAGCATGAATATTTTTAGTGATTTATGTTTCTTAAATAAGGAATAATATTTCTCATCCTACATATTATAGTAGGCTTCAAGTTTATTATTATAACAGCTAGAACTAGAATCAGAATTAGATGAGTAATAAGATTGTACCTCATTAGCTTCTTCCATAAAGCACAAGTTTGCTTTCAGATTTGATTCTTCTTTTTCTGAGAAAGTCTTTGATGAGAAGCTGGAGTCTTCACAATCACTCCATGTGGATTTCATTTCTATTTTCTATTTCTGCACATAATCATTGTTTTTGATGAATTTATTCTTATTTTATCCTTTTAATTGAGGACAGTCATGTCTGATGTTACCCACCTTTTTTCATTCACAACATCTGACTTACATTTGATCATTTTTACCCTTTTTGAATGATTTTCTGAATCCCTTATTCATTTTGTATCATTTTTTGAACTTTCTGGATAGATGAGATAGTTCCACACTTGAATTTGTTGTATCAGAATTTTCTGATTTCACTTTGATTTCATTCTTCATTTTCCTATTCTTCATTTGGGATGTTACTTTCAAGGCAGTATTTTCTATTTTCATCAATACGTTATGCTCATTTGCTTTATCCTCCATCTTAGCTTAATATATCATAATACATCCAATTAACTCTCTCATTGTATGATTTTTGTCTGGTAATGATTTCCTAATGGCAGCTTAAATTGCATTCCATCTTGGTGGTAGTACTCTTAGAACATTCACGGCCCAATCTACTTGTTTGATAGGATTTCCCAAGGTTGTGATGTTATTAATAATTTCTGTAAGCCTTCCATTCATCTGGGTGATTATTTCTACTTCAAACATTCTGAATGTGTCAAATTTTAATTTAGAAGTGGCATACCTCATTTGTCTAACATTGGCAGTTCCTTCATAAGCAACTTCAATCGTTTGCCGCATTTCATAAGCTGTTGGGCATTGTGATAGTCTGTAGAATTAATCTGGTCCAAGACCATAGATGATGGCATTCATAGATTTTAAATTTATGTCGTACTATTCTTCTCTATCAGCACCCCATGTTTTAGGTGTCTCTGGAATCACATAGGGAATTAGTATTTTTAGTAGACTCTGTATCTAATGTTCTTTATATAAATGATCATCCTTGATTTCCAGCATCCATAATTTTCACCGTTGAAGTTGGGAGCTCAAACCATTGACATACCCTCTTGGGTATCAGCCATTTTTCTTTGTATAATCTAAAAACATTCATCATGCTATAGCTTTATCAAAAGAACCTCCTCTGATACCGATTGTTGGATCGGGTTATGTCAACTATACACAAGAGGGGGGTGAATTGTGTGTATTAAAATTTCTTCGCAAGATCATGATATAACCTTTTAACATTATCTGAATTATTAAAAAGTGTTAAATAAATAGAAAATGATGCACGATGGATAGTGGTTCGGGGAATAGAAGGCCCCGAATCCAATGTACCAAATCTATACTCCACGAACTAAGTGATTTTCACTATTTGGCCCTCTTATCAATAGACCGGTCCACAAATGAGTGCAGTCAGTTGAAACCTTTACAAAATTATGGAAAAACATATCCTTATGGTTCATACATAGAACTTAACACACATCTTACTATGATAATATGGTCACTCAAAGTAAAATAGTATTTGTTCTTTGAAATACTTTCTAGTTGTTCATCAAAATTACAACATCACGCAATTGATAGTTGATGGATCATCATCTTCATAATGAATGATCGTCAGGTAGAAGAGTTTTGAGTCGACTTGGATGCAGTAGATATTGAAATATAATTCACAACATTATTAATAGTCTATTCAAAAAATATATTCGATGTAGAATAGGTAAATATTCAATTGTGTTTCTTCTTCTTCTTCAGAAAACATAGTTTCATAGATCATGGTTGCAGCAGATATGTAAATCCTGATTGTCTCTGTTAACTATAGCAGTAAAAAACTCAAGAATCTATTCTTATCATCTCTTTCACAATGATCTAAATTATATCCACTATAATTAAAAATAACACAGAGATATATAATAAAGACAATCGTTTTCCTTTCAAATTTAGATCCACAAAAATCACTTATGGAATCGCGATATTCAAATATTTAAATAACATAGAAGTCATAACACCCCTTAAAATTTTCCATCAAAATATCCTATTAAATTGATCCTTTGAATCATAAATAAAAAACATTGAATTATTCAATGGCACGCTTTAAATTCTGGCTTTTAATCTGGCTTGAAATTATCCTGATAATCTGCATAAAGACCGTTACTCGATAAAGCCATGTCTGAATCTCTGATGGCAAACATAGTGTTGAACTGCATAGAATACATTCTCTGAACATAAGGTTCAAAACATAAGGTTTATCTCAAATTTATGTTTGATAAAAAATGTAAGGTTGATCACAAATGTAAGGTTGATCATCCATAATTTTCACTTCAACTTTCAAATGTACTGTATATAACACATACTTTTATCAGGTTCTAAATGAAAGGTAAAAAATACAACATAAGGTTTTTAACTAAAGAAATGTTGGTGAACCATATATTTGAGAACAAAATATGACATTCCATACTAAAGTAAGATTCTTCTTCCATACTTTTCTGATATTCTAAATGTAAGGTTCCTTCTAAATGTAGGATTCTTCTTTCATACTTTTTTGATAATTTATGGTTTCTTAACCATACTTTCCTGATAACCCATAAGTGATAGTTTTCATCCTTACGCTACGCTCCTCAACGTAGGGTATGAAAAATGTTTCTAGAACCCACTAAAGTTATTTCTGAACAAGTAGAGTATGAAAAGTGTTTTTAGAACACACTAAAGTGATTTCTGAACACTTTGTCAAATATTCCATGCGAATTAAAACATTTAAATATTATTTAAAAATAGAGAAATAAATAGTATTAATTTCATGAAATACACTCAAATTAAAATCATTATAATAACAAATAAAGGTATTTTTGAACAACAAAATCATCATAAAAATATAGATTATTGATGAAAACAACACTTTCCCAACACACACAATATGATATTTTCCATTTAACAAGGTTTTCCCCATTAAATGTTTTCTTTATCTATTGGAGATCCTCAATTATGAAGATTCTCGAGGATATATCCTTATGTTAATGATTATTTTATTTTATATTTATTATCCCATTTAATTTTATCACAATAAATATATGTAAGAATCCATGGGGTGTAATAATCCATAGTGTTTAATACATTGGGTCATGTGATTTGTTTGTAATATTTGACTATGAATGAATAAATAACGTTTATTAGAATTTCTTTATTTTATGACTTGTTTACAAATAAATTTAAATTCCTTTAAGTAAATAAAAATAGTTTATAATTATAATCAAATGGTTTATTCAAATAATATGAATCCTAAAAACTAGGGGAGTTACATTATCCCTCATTAAATAAATTTTGTTATAAAAATAATAATTATAACATACCAATGGAAATAGATATGTGTGTATAAATTATATTCATGACTGAAGATATAATTTATAAAGTGATATTAATCTTAAAAACTGGGAAACATATATTTTTCATTAAAATACTCATAACCCTAATATTGTGTTTTCTATACCTATTTGATCCATGATTCTATCATTATTAAGAATGAAGAACCAAATTATATAATATCCATTTAATCTGTGTTCATAATCATCTTTTTATATATAATATCATACATTGATATGAAATATAATATCATTATTTAAAATAATTTTCCACTAAGTGGGGAGAACCAATACATTTCCAAAATCATAATAAAATTATCTAAATTAAGAATTATATGATTTTCATAATGAACATTCCTATAAACTGAAGCATATCATAAATTAACTAAAACACCTAATATTTTTATTAATAATTCATCATTCAGTCATCATATTGATTATTTTATGATATGAGGAAATATTCTAATCACAAATGAGTGGTTTTAACAGGATAAAAATACAACACATTAAGTTATTGAGTGGATGATCGGTGTTCCTCACCCCATTTTATGTATGTAACCCACTTATATAATTGAGGTTGTATAATAATTCCCTATATCCCTTGTTCATAATTTTTTTTCTAATAATCTATATTATGCTGTTAATTAGGGTTGTTATTTTGATAATTCTTATGTTTCTATCATTTTAGATATAAAACTATCAGTGGTAACTAAGGATGAACATTATTTCCACCAAATGGTTAACTAAATTATTCCTTTTTCTATATTTATCTATTTCCCCATTTCCTCCGTAACTATAAATAAAAAATCATTGAGTAACTTTGAGATAATCCTCATGGTTAATCTTCCAACATTTTTGTCTTAAAGTAAATTGAATAAAAATTTATTATTCATTTTTATAACATGAACATCCTAGAGACTTCATCTTCCATATATTTGATGAGTTCAGAAGCTCATATAAGTTGATGTTTTCAATAATAATTTATAATAGTATATTATTAATAACCATAATGTTTATCACTATAGTTCTTATCATATTTGGTTTCTCATTTGTAAAATCTATACATTATCCATATAATCCATTGAAATCTTCGTTCCTTTAGAATTTATGAAATAATAAATTCAAAACAGGTTAATTTGAGTGACGAAAAAATTTTCATCCTAAGATAATTTTAATAAATAATGTCATAAAAAACTCAACCTCATAATATCATACCCTTTTGAACAATCAAATTACCATTATGTTTACTTAAATCACTTTTGGTTAAATATTGTATTCTTTAGGTTGTGTTTTATCATAATCTTTGACTAATTTATATAATATAAAAAATCATTCTTAATGGATCATATGGTGAAAGTGATTTACCAAATCATATCCTACAGATCTTTCTAACAAGGTGTGTTGTATTAGACTAACTTGGTATGCACTAAGTAAAGATAAAATTGATACTTATCTATCCCTTCGTAGTGGTATTAACCCTTGTTGAATCTATTCCACATTCTCATCTACTTTTAATTACCCAGACGGTGATGTAATTCCTCATTAACCATATATATATCAACATTAAAAAATCTTCATAATTTTATCATATATATAGTTTTATCTATAGTGCTTTCACTAAGTTTATATTATACAAATCCCCAATAAAATCTAAACGAGTCCAAAAAAACTAATCTATTCCTAAAAAATAACTATACCTACTATTGAACCCAAGACTTGCACTCCTGGGGCCAGTTCTAAAAATACTTTATTTAAAAACATGTTCTGATACAAAGTCAGATAAACCAAGATAAATATATATTTATTTTATATCACTTACTTAATATAAACATTCGATCTCATAAATAATCATGAAATACCATGAAATAATGTTTTAGTTTCTTTGCGGATTATCTACATGAGAAACTTATTTTAAAATACCTGTGAACATATCCCTATAAGTAAACCACACTAGACCCCCTTATTAAAATTTTATTGGTTATACTCATCTTCATAACCTAGTTAGTGGAAACTTATGAAATGGTTTAGATCAAAATCTCTATAAGGGAGAACATTTTTTATTGGTTATATCATAAGAAAATGAGAAAAAATTATCATCCGAGAAATATTTTATCTAAAATAGCATAGAAAAATAATAATTTTCCACAACTCATAATCGAATAATGTAATCTCAAACGGATAGACATGTTCTATGGAATAAGAGTGTGATAAACGCCTGAAAACATGGTATAAGGGAATAATATCCAATGTTCATGGAATCTTATATTTTTGGAAAAAATATAAGGCTTGACATCATAATTGTATTTCAATTCCCACTGCTAAGACAATATAACATAGTGTTCTTAGTTCAACTCTCATACACCATACATAATAACTAATGAGATGTAAAGATCAATTAATCCATTATAGGGATATATAATTCTAATATTTTATTTTATATAAAGAAAATAATGATTTTGTGTGCCACATTATTTCTATCATCATAAAAACCCATAGACTGTAAATAGGTTTTACATAATTTCAAATGTAATCCCATAAGGAAACATTCATAAATCCATCAATACTAATAGCATGATAATGTAATATAAATTAATCTAGTATCCAATTATATTAAGAACCAATCTTGGTAAATTAGATTAAAAAATTTATAGTAATGAAAATGGTTTTACATCATGTAGATAATGAGTATATGGTTATGTTAGTAAATTCCCCAATTAATCAATGTTTATTCATATAGATAAACACAAATGAATCAAATGGAGGGAATATAGTGTTTCTATAGGGGAAATTAATCAGAATGAAAATATAAGTTTGTAAACTATTTATTTTTTAGATCAATATCATTTTTGAAACTAACATAAATGTAAATTGTATATCAATATTATATTGAATGAACCCAAATATATATATGAAGATCATTGGATAAAAACATATTAGGGATTTTATACATAAAATAATAATATTTATGGATAGTAATAATATGGATACATAGGAAAACAAACCCTTGATATAATTGTATATGTATTTAATACATATATATTGCATCAAAATAAAATAATATTCATTACATATCATAACAATGACACTCCATAACATTATTGGTTTATTGTCTTTAGAAACTGGGAAATATGAAAAACTAGTTCATAAAACATCAACATCGTCTCCATAGTATTCCATCATTATTAGAACCCCCTTTTGGCATATCCTACATAGTACCTTTCTTCATATAGTAGGAAAATAAACAAAAGAAATGTTTGTCTCATATGATTAGTAAGGGTAAAAAAGGGAGATATCAATCATATCATAATCCAAGGACATAATACTATAAGAATTTTTTTTGAAAATTATATCCTAAAGATCATGATATAATTTAATCAGAAAAATCATACATGTTCATGAAGAACATACTTCATGAGATAAAAAAACATCAAATTTAAGAATAAATTTTTTTATATAAACTAATTTATATAATAGTAAAGGACAATTAAGAATGAATTTATAAAAGAAAAATTCAATTTCTAAACCGAGTTTACTCATCATTCCAGCCTTATGTTACTGAATTGGATTTACATCCCATTCCAGATATGTATTACTGAGCTGAGATCATTTCCCATTCCATTATTTTCTATTAAAAGAGATATAAATCATTCCCCAATTCATTGGAGGTAGATATAGGTTCCACACTTCACACAATTAAATCTATACATATGTATTCCATAATAACATAAATCATTCATCATATCAGAACACATGAAATGAAATAGGTTCCATATACATCATTCAATTATAACATAACCTATGAAAAAGAAATGAGAATCATATTTATCATTAAATCATAAGATAAACCAATAATAGGAATAATATCTATAGTATCCTCGAAATATATCCCCATTTAAACAAATGTGGCATCAAATAATGTTATCATAGAGGGAAAATTGTTTTAAGATATCACATGAAAATAATTCATGAGGAAAATATTATTTCTACATTGAAAACAAATTATTTTCATAAAATTATTTAAAACCATAAATGCAAAAAAATCAATTTGAAAATGAACAGTAATCTTATAATGAAATATTCAAGGAATAAATGAGTCATGAAACTAGAAAATTCTATTCATTCCATTTATGTTAAAAATATATTCCTCGTATACTTTTTCTAGAAAAGACAAAATATAACGCATTTGGAAAATGGAAAAAATATTACATTCAACCCGTTTAGTAAAAATTAACACATGGGTAAAAATGATATTAACAGTTTTTATGAATATTAAAATATTTCTGAATTTATTTATGAAAAAAGGAAATTGAAGATAAATATTCCCTGGTAGATACATATATAAAAACAATCTTAATAAAATGAGATTTTAAATTTAACCATTACATTAGGTCTCATTTCCTTATTTTATATATTAAAATATTTTATAAATGATTTTATAATTTCATTAAGTTATTTTAGAACCACATTAATATTTATTATGTCATATATGACAATATTATCAACCATTTTTTAAAAATATTTCTTCATTACTCTTCTATCTAGTGTTAACTGCTTCATTTTCTTATAAAAGTTTTGTCATATAAGTCTCAATTCCTGTGAATAGGGTATCATTCCATCATTTTTATAATTATATTAAGGTAACATTTATATATCATATTTATTCAGTATATAAATTTATATAATCATTCCTGAATAGTGAATATGGAAAATGAATCGCAACAGGTTGTGGATACGGTAGTCCGTATGTACGCAGGAGCGATGGTATCATTAACTTAATGGTAACTGTATAAGAAAGTGGATAATGTATATTTTATTACATAATCAATATCATGTTATAATTGTTATACATATATATTATTTCCATCATTATACAAATCTAGGTAATGTAGTGATTGAAAACATATTACATAATGACGTAGAGATGGTAATTCGTAAGTATGCACGTGTTGTAATTTAGTTATTCATAGGGTGGATAAAAGGAGGAATATAGTTATTAAATAATCATTATAACATCTTAGAAAATTTTTGATACTATATTTGTTTCATTGTAATGGAAACGATGCTTAAAGAGGAAGCAGAATAATAAATGATATTGGAAGAGTCGGTAAAGACAATTACCTCTTCCATGGTGAACTTCCCCAAGATATCTTATTAGGGACACTATTGTGGGTTTTCTGAGAAGACCAGTACATATATAATGTGTATGGGGAATTTTTTATGATAATTTTATAGGTTATTGTTTATATTGATGGCTCAATGTGATTTTAATAATTGAGGGAGGAGGTTCCCTTTATAATTGAGGTGAGTGGCACTTTTGGAATGTCGAAAAATATTAATATTCAATAAATTCAATATTAATAGAAATACCTCCAAAATCAAATTTATTTGAAGATAAGACTATATAAGTTTAAAATATAAATAAAAAATATATTTTGAACTTGGTTTGGTATAATTATTAACCGTATCATTTATCATTACTATTAGGTAAACTATTGTTATTTTAACTATGGTAACAATGTTTTAAATATTAAAAAGTTGTAATGTAAACTTATGTGATGTTAATTAAATAATTTATGAATTTTTTTAAAAATTTGTGACCTTATAAAATATATATTTTTTATTTTTAAATATTTTTTGTGATTTTTAAATAATATTATTTTATAATATTTTGATAAAATGTCATTACAGTCAATATTGAAACAATTAATTATTTGGATAATTAAAAACATCAAGATAACATGTTAAATTCTAAGAAATATATTTATTTGTATCCCTAATATTTCAAATTAATCTATGAAAATAATTTATCACATTAATTATTTAAAATTATATTTATTTTAATATTTTTAACAACATTTACTTGATATTTACATTAATAAAAAAATTATTACATCAACAATGTGTAATTATTTAATATACACATTTCTTTAATGAAAATTAAATTAAAATAAAATTATTAAGTTAAATGTTATATATTTAAGAAGAATATTAATATTTGAATATAGCTATTCTGTAACTTTATATTAATAGTGTTGTGTTATTAAAAATATTAAAGTGAAACCTCTAGATCTGTAGTAAATAATATTTTATAAATACCACAATCATATTTAAGTGACCCAAAAAGTATAAAATAAATTCATACCATGAAAATGTGTTTATTAAGTTAATAATTTATAGTTATATTCGTTCATAACAAACCTTTTTCCCCATGTGGACACATAAGGGATATTAAAAACAAAGAAATTGATATTATATGACATTCATTGATTTAAAATCATATAAATCATTTTCATGGAAAATTTTCCATTGAAAATATTAATTTTTTATTATTATGTACTACATGTCTAATTCTAATCATCCACAAATATGTTTTCATTTGTTGGGTTCATTTTATAGTATTTATAATTTTATTATTTACCTAAATTATTAAATTTACCCTTTATCACGGTAACAAAATTTACAATGGTTTGTATTGAAATTTGGATACAAATTAAAGAGAAATATTTACTAAATTTGGAGCTTATGAATCTGAATTTTGAATATACTTTTCTAAATTTATAAAATAATTGTTTCATAATTTCATTTATATTAAATTCTATAAAATTAGATGAAAATATTTTTTGTAAATATTTCCTTTTAATACAAAAAATGTTTTTATAATAAATATGATTATAAAAATAATTTTAAAAACCATAATTGGATTATTTTAAATAAAATTAACTAATTAAAATTTGAAACCAATAAAAAAATAATTTAACCTTTTAATTGATTTAAAACAAAAATACAGGTTTAAAAAAAATTGTATTTTCAGTATTCCTTAAATGTTTTCAAAAAATTATATAAAAAATAACTTTAAGATAATTTTGACATGGTGAATTATGAAATTAAATTAATATTATAAAACTTATTTTCAATATCTTATAAAAATAAAAAAATATAAACACATTTTTAACGAAAACATATTTTTTTGAATAATGAAGTGATTTTATGAAAATTGTGTGATTATTTTCGAAGATCTTTCCAATACATTAATATTGAATTGGAACATTATTTTTATTTCATAAATGAATAATTCATGTTTAATACCACTAAATATTAATGCATATTTTATAATTTTAATTTTATACTACTAGTGTCTCATGGTTCATTTAAACTCACATTTTTGTGTAATGCAAGATATTGAAAAGGTAAAATTACTGAAAGAGAAGAATTTATTAAAATATTAGGGTTCTACATTATAACCACTTAAAATGAATTTTTTCTTCAAAATTCATACCTTTGATACAAATATATTAGGATTACACTTCTTCATCACATCCTCAGGTTCCCACATAGCTTCCTCAATTCGTTGATTCCACTATAAAACATTAACCATGCAAGTGGTCTTTTTTGGTATAAATTTCTATCAATGATACAAAATATCTATTGATTATTATTTAAAAAATATATTTTAAAACATAAGAAATAATTTTGTGTTTATTACATGTTAAGGATCATATATATCCTTTCTATGGATTGATATGTGGAACACATCATAAAATATAGAGATATTTGGTGGAAGCACCAGTCGATAAGCCACCTTTCAAAAATGATCTGGAATTTCAAAAGGACTCATATACCTAGTTATTAGATTTATCTTCTTTAAAAATATCATTAATATATCCAAATGATATATTTATAGAAATACCTTGTCACCCACTTCAATATCAATATCTATTCATCGATTGTTAGAAAAACATTTTTGTCGACTATGAGATGCTCTTATGTACTACTGAATATATCTAAGATTATTTTCTATATTCTCAACTAGAACAGGACCTAATAGATTTCATTCCCTAAATGCATTCCAAAAAATTTGGGTTATCCACTTATTTCCATATAGGGGTTCAAAATGATCCATCTAGATACTATGGTGAAAGTTATTTTTATAAGAAAATTATACCAAAGTTATGTGTTGATCCCAACCAACATTGAAATCCATATAGAAAGCTCAAAAAAAGCCCTCTAGAATTTGAATTTCTCTTTTAGGCTGACCAAATTTCTGAGGATGATGAGACGTGATGAAACATAACTCTTTATCTAGAGACCACTAAAGACTTCCCCAGAATTTTGAGGTAATCCTTGGATTCATATCAGATATATTATAAAGTGTTACTCTATGAAATATCACCACTCCGTTAATATATAATATTTTAATATGGTCAATATAAAATACTTTTCTGATATCACTAAAGTGTTTAAAATTTTTAAGGAAATAAACTAGAACCCATATAGTATTATGGCCTTTAGATTTTTTTGGGATGTCCGAAAAAAATTCCTTGGAGATGTTTTCCCATTTCCATTATGGTATGGATAATGGTTATAAAATCACCTTATAATTATATTTATTTGATATAACTTGCTGAAAAACCCAAAATTTAGAAACATATTCCATAATATCATTCTTTATTCCATCTCATAAGAAATATTTGTTCCTGTCCCTATACATCATTATACTTTCAGGAAGAATTGAGAATGGTGAACTATGAGCATCATCCAACAGATCCTTCCTATTTCTGGTATGGGAGGGACAAAATTAATTTCTAAAAACTATTATTAGATCATAATCAAGGTTTTAGTCACTTAAATTTATCACCACATTTTATAGATCTACATATTCATTTTGTGGCTCCATAATCATTACTTTTATATATGGTTGAACTTTAATTTGGGAAAGATAAGATTTTTCACAATCATAAATGATTTACAGATCTAGTCTTTTCTAATCCATAAATATTGGCTATTTTATATTCCTAATTATAGATAGGATATCATTTCCCTTTCAACTCAAATCATTTTACACCTTCTTTTCATTGGTGGTAATGTATTGTGCATTCATAAACATTAATCAACTCCAACCATTTCATTTGGAATATATTTAACTATTTTTGAGTAAATATTTACTCTAAAATTTTAGGATAGGTATATATATCACTCCTATCTCAACAAATATAATTACACATGTATTTAACTAAAATTTTACAATAGCTAAATCCAAATCCTGAGTTTGGTAATTTTGATAATGAATTTTCAATTGTTGGGAGGCATATCCTATAACCATATCATTTTGAATGAGAACACATCCAATTACATTATTGAATGCATACATATTGATCAAAACTTTTTCTCCAATATAGGGTAGTGTGAGGACATGTTCACTACTTAACCTTATTTTCAACACCTTGTCATTCTCTTCACATTCATCCATTCATGTGAACTTAATTCATTTTCGAGTCAAATTTGTGAGTGTATTAGATAATCATGGGAGATATTTCACAAATCATAGATAGTATATAGATAAACCATGAAAACATCGGATCTTAATTTCTATATTTTTTCACGGATAACTTTTAGTAATTTTTATCCTTTTTTGATATATTAATATTTCCTCTCTTGAGATTATGTGTCAAAAAAATAAAAATTTATGTAGCTAAAATTTACACATGGTAAATTCATCATATATATTCTCCATTATCAGGATATTTAGTACAATCATAAAGTGATCTTCATGTTCTTCCATGCTCTTTGAATATACAAGAATATCATATATAAAGACTACCACAAACTGGTCAAGATATTTTATAAAGAAATCTATTTATTAAATCCATGATGATAACTGCTAAATTAGTCTGACCAAAACATATCACTATAAAATCATAGTGTACATACCTTGTATATAATGTCATATTGGGTGTATCCCCCTTATTAACCCTTAATTGGTGATATCCAGAATGGAGATCAATCTTTTAAAATTATTGAGAACCTCATAGTTAACCAAATATGTTATCAATACATGTGAGACAATATTTTATTTGATTGTGATCTTGTTGAGTTCTCGATATTTAATTCTGATTATCATTTCTCTAGATTTCATTATAAAAACAGAACTAGTGCACCCCACTATTATGTTCTAGGGAGTATGAATCCCTTTTCAAGATTATATTCAATTTTATTCTTAAATTCTTGTAAATCAATTAGGGTCATTCTTTAATGAGTATTTGATCTAGTCATAGAATCTTATTTGATTTCTATCAAAATTTCAACATCAATATTCAGTGAAATACCTGATAATTATTTTGTAAAGACATCAAAAACCCATTAGTACAATAGATTTATCATTAATGGTGAGTTATAATCCAACTATCTTATACAATAACCATTGTATATACGAATTAATAACCACATGATAGAAGTGATTTCCACTAGAAGTTCATATTCATCCATGTATCGATAGATGATCATAGATTCATTCATAATATCAAAGGTTCCTTCCCTTTATCAGAAATTGATATGATCTCCATATAGAGAAATTCAATCCATTCCAATAATAATGTCGAATTCATCTAAAGGAAGGATAATAGTATTTATTGGAAGAACTTTCCCAAAAACATCAACCAGAGAATAATTATAATATTGTTATGTGAACATTGTGACATTAGAAGTTTTATTAGCTATATCAACATATGAATATTGAGGTAACAATAAAAAACATTATAAAATTATTTATAAATAAAAGAATGGGTGGATCCAGAATAAAAAAAAATCATTAGATTCTCTAGAGTGGATGGTAAGTGTAATGACAAACTAATTCTCATTTTTTGAGAGTATAACAAGTCATTACATGTCATTTGGTGACATCTCCAAGATGCCAAAGGTTGGAAATCTATGTCGAAGGGTTTCAATGAAAGTGGGGGAAAATATACACTTTTATAATAAAACTATTAACCAAGAAAACCATAACCAAACAACTCACTAAATGATGTATGAATAAAAGAAAGACATCTCAACTACTTTATTCATATCAAAAACACTGTAAAGTATGCAACAGAAGAAGACTAAAAAAATATGAAATAAAATTGAGGAATCCAATTAATGATTCCAATAATACCACAATTTTCCATGATCCACATGCCTCAAGCTCCAAGATCACCAAACATCCCAAGCATCATGATGTGGTGCTGAAAAACATGTGAAACATTCCCTCTTCCCTTGTCCCAGAAGATAGAATCTGCAAAAGAACCAATGTTCCAAAGCAGGGGTGAGTATAAAACATAGTAGAATATCCCCAATACATTCTCGACTCATTCCAATAGTATAGTAGAGTTAGATACAATTACATAAAATAGTTTTTATAAAATAATTTCTCAAAAAAATGTTTATACCTAAATATAAACAAGTATCCCAAACCATTTATATGCAAAATAAAACAAGGGAAATTGAAACCAATTTTCTAGAAATTTATTTTTCTAGAAAAATAACAAAAAAAATCCTTAAAACCATTTATCCATATTCTCATTCCATTCCCAATCAATTCCATACTTCCACCCAACCAACCATGCTTTCTACGTGATGAAATTTCCATACTCATGAGCGGTTTCTCATCGATCTACCAAGTCTTCACAAGGTTTTTATATACCCATTCTAGTTGAATTTTTGCACTAATCCAAATATAATATTTCAACCATGCCTTATAAATGAAATATGAACCCACACACAAATATTCCCAAGGATCATTCCAAAAAACCCATTTCAGTAAAAACAACTTTTTATTGAAACCCATTTCCATCAAACTATTTTCAATGCCAAACCACTTCAATAAAACAAACTTTTTATTGAAAACCCAATTTACATCAAACCATTTTTCAATTATAGATAACCCTTAATTTAAAATCACTATTTTTAATTCAAGAAACTAAAAAATTTTGCAAAACAATTCATCAAGATTACACAATTCCACAAAAATGACAAATCATCACAAAAGAAGATATATTCCATTCATTGAAAGAAGATTTAAAAATAAATTTCATTCAATTTAATCAATTTGAAACTAATCTAATGAATTCTAGGAAGATGATATGAGGGTAAAGCCACCTACCTTAAAGGTTTTGAAGGAACATGACAACGGATGAAGAACTCTTAAGAAAGTCGGGTCGATTATTCACGGAACCGACTTAGATATCTTCTCCAAGAAATATCAAGATCAAATATCAACTTATTTGGCCTACATGAAAATCGATCTACCCATAATAGGTGTAGATATGAGAAACCAAGAATAGGTGATAATTATATCTAATTATATCTATGAAACGGATCATGAATGGTGAATAATGATCACTCACCTCAAGAATCCATGTTCAAAACGCTAAGGGAAGCCCTTGGATTGACTAAAAATTGATTGATATAGTTTATCCTATCTTAATGGAAGATAAATACCACGGTAGGGAATCTATGAAGAATGAAAGAGAAACATAGAGGTAAAAACGTTTGAGATCCACTTTTTAGGATCTCACTTAAACCACGTGCATGGTTAGTTCGCACGGTTAGGCAAACTATAACCTAATTGTGCCTTATCTATTGTCAAGACAGACCATATCACAACCTCCTCACATGGTCTCATTAACACTAGGAACATTGGGCTGAATATCTCTACTGCAAACCAGTTATTTCACATGGTTTCTCTTAATATTTCCACTTGGTTTGGATAAAATGTACAGAGCCTGTGCGCCTCTCCATTAGCCACAAAAACTTATTAAAAGATGTAAAAACTCTCCCAACATTTCCCCTTTATAATTTATATCCGTAAAAACAAAAAGAAATATTTACGTACCAAAAATTGGGGGTACTACATTCTCCCCACCATCTGTCTTTTTGTCCACTGATTGTAGAATATCATCGCTTCCCTAAAAGAGTTCTTGTCATTTCTCTTTCATTTCCTTCTCATGTTTCCAATTCTCTTCTTGAATAAGACCATGTTTCCATAAAAACCACACTTTATTGATTCTTTTCCATGTAATATGTTCTCTTGTCTATCCTCAATCTGCACTAGTATATGTACCAACAAATCATCTGGCTCCAGGTCAACGTGATCCCAAGTGAACATATGGTCAGGATAAGGTTGTTACTTCTTTAACTGAGATACGTGGAACACATTGTGAACCAAAATAAACTATGGTGGTAGTGTCAAACGGTGTTCCACCACTCCAATCCATTCCAGTATCTCAAAGGGGCCTATTTATTGAGGATATAACTTTCCCTGCTTCTCAAAATGACGATGCCCAAGCCTTGGACAGTTCCTCAAGAACACATGATCACTTATGGAAAATGAAAATGGTGGTTGATGATGATACACATAAGATTTTTAATGACTCTAAACCATCTCCATCATCTTTTTGATCAGAAGAATCTTCTCCATTGTTTCTTGGATATGTCTCAGTCCAACTAGTTATGTTTCACTAGTTTCCACCCAGCATAGTGGACAATGACAAGGACGCCTATACAATGCATCAAACATAGCCATATTTATTGAGGACTGATAGCCATTATTACATGATAACTTCACTATGGTTATTGTCTCCTCCATTGATCCACCAAAATATAGTACATAAGCCTGTATCATGTCTTTAAATATCTGTATCATCCGTTCAGATTTCCCATCCGTCTAAGGATGATATTCCATGCTCATATTAAACTATATTCCATGAGATTTATATATGGATTTCCAAAAACAAGACATGAACCTTGGATATCTATCTAATACTATTCACAGTGGTATGTCGGGGCTCTTTACCACTTCTTCTATATAGATTTTTGTTATAGCCTCAACCGTATGAGTTTCATGAATTAGAATGAAATGAACCGAATTGGAAAGATGATCCATTATCACCGTTATAACATCATGTTTATTGACCATTCATAGGAGACCAGTAAAAAAATAAATAGTTATCTTCTCCCATTTTGACACTAGAATCTATAAATACTACCACATACTCATTGGTCTTTGATGTTGTGCTTTAACCTGCTGACAAGTTAACCACCATGAGACAGACTAAAACACCTTCCTTTTCATGCCGCTCAACCAAAACTACACCTTCAATTCCTTATACAACTTATATTTTCCTATAATTAAAAATAATCGTGAATGGTGGTAATCATGAAGGAGTTGTTCATGACAAGCCATAGGTAAATCCATTCGATCTCAAAAATAAAAACGTGAACTCCCATTAGGTTTCCACCCCTCAATGGTCTCCCCACCATTGAGTATTGAACTCATAAACAAGAAGTATACAACATATGTTAGTGCCAATTTTAACCATATTTACCAAATCAAGAACAATCATGGCTGAAAATGAAAACTAAAACATCAACATGGTCTTCACTTTTGATATACATGTCAACTAGGACCGGCATCAAAAACCATTTGTTTGAATCTTCATTCGCTAATTGATCATATGAATTTATCCTCAATGCATCTGCCACCAAATTCCCTTTTACTGGTGTATACATCAATTCAAATGTTTAAGAAATTATACCTACTATATCCAAAAATTACACATATATAGCATGGTATACCAACGGTGATCACTCATGATTTGTAAAATTATTGCTAGGTGTTTCTCAAGATCATACCTTGTATTTGGAAACAACAAGATGTCTTCCCAAAATATATTGATATAGGTTATACTATCTTAAAGGAATATAAATATTTAGTTAGGATCTCTTAGGAGAAAAAATGAAAAACCTTTAGGGAAAAACATGTTAGATCCACTATTGTTAGGATCTCACTTTAACCACACACATGGTTATTTCGCATGGTTAGACAAACTATGAACTAAATATGAATTATATATTTTCTATAAATACACTATCATGATATACTTGCGTGGTCTCCTTAACCGTGCATGCACCATGTCAAATCTCTCCACCTCAAACTGGCTATTGCACACAGTTTCTCCAAGGATTTCTGCATTGTTTGGATTAACCGTGTGCAGACCTTGCACCTATACATTAGCACCAAAAATTATTTAAATATCCCCAAACACTCTCAATATTACCCCATATACATTATAACCATATAAACATAAAAAAAAGTTACATACCAAAAACTGAGGGTACCACATAAAATGTATCATTCACCACATCATTCTTTGTACTCGACATCGCCAGTAGTGATCTCTTGCGATTTTCCTATTCCTTTTTCCTTAAGTGGAATCTAAAATTTATTATCATAGGAAATCCTTGGACTAGGAAAATGGTTATAAAAATACCCATTTTCCTAAAACTTGTAACATTGAAGTGTGAGATAATCATTGGTTGTACAATTTTCTCTATTTTCATTATTAATTATCTTTTTCAATATCATCATTAGTCAATTTATTATTAACTTTTTTACCCACACTTAAAACATTTACAATTACCCTTAAGATAGTTTTCTCCATGTTTACTTCCATACTATGAGCATAAATTAATGATCATCTTTTTTTTAGTATGGTTTTATTAATTTCAAATGAATTCCAGTGTTTACTTATTATCGATGCCTTAAGATTGTTGGGTGACTCCAATCTCAATGTCAACCATCAGAGATCCTAGAACGATTTCCTCATATCTAATGAGGTCCCATATGCTTAATTAAATCTAGGGACTTGGTATTAATCCATTGAAAAATTAATCAATCTTATTATTAAGTTGATTGATAACTCTATAATTTTTCCTTTCATGCCTTGAAAGATTTTATTTTTAGGTGACAATGGATTCATCATTAATTTTATTAACCTCAAGTGACTCTTTATACATATTAAAATAATAAACAATAGTAAAGTGCTTATTGAAAAATATGTTCTTTACCTTTTCCCATTTGATGGATTCAATTTCATTTCATTGCCCTGTATTCATGCTGATATTACACTATTGATCTTCTTATCCTTCGAAAATATTGACCACCAAAATTACATTCTCATGTTTTACACATTGTAGACCCATAAATATATTTTATGTGGTACTTATCCATTGTTCATCAAATAATGGATTAGAAGACCAGCTGAAAGTAGACAGAATCTACCTCATGAAAGAGTCAACAGAATTTTGTTCCCTCATTTTATCATATATAATTCATGCATGATTCATATATTGAGAAACTCATGTGATTATAGAAACAATAATTTTTATTCTAACTCCCATAAAATTTGGTTTCTAAGGAGGATAATCATTTCATTGCCCAACGTATTTAGCACTAATGTGGTTCCTTCAACTTCTAGCCATTGACTAAAACTAAAAATCATAGTGCATGTAACACTAATCCTAATTGTATTACCATATAATAAATGATTATTACTTTTAAAATCAAAACTCTGAAAATATTATGTTTTATCCTATGGTATTTAGGATCATTACAAAACAATATAGAATAGTATCCTATTCATGGAATTATCCCTAGGATTTTTACTAAAAATTTATCATCCTGGTTTCCAATGTTTATCTAAACACTGCTCTTATACCAACTATAACAACCCATAATTTTCATACATAGATAAAACATCTTAATATAAGAATATTAATTACATAACAAAATAAAAAAAATCCATAAATATATTATTTTACTATCTTTGGAAACTAAGAAATATAAACAATTGTTTCATAAATAATTTGAATTGTCTCTCACTTGTTCATCATAATTATAACCCCCTTTCTGAATCACCTTACTTTATACATTTCTTCATATCCTAGGAAATGAAACATAACAAAGGGTGAGATGAGATGCTCAGTAAGGGTAAAAAATGTATATATCAGTCTTCTCATAACCATGAGAAAAAATAATGTTAGAAAAATATTTGAAAATTATATCCTGTACAAAAATGACAATGATATTATATCATGGGATAAATCATAGACGTTCATAAAGAACATATTTCATGAGATCATAACATATGACATAAAATTTTGGCATACACATAACAATAGAAAATCATTTCCATATTATTCAAGGATCACTACCAAGACCACCATATCTGAAAAAATCCATTACTAAACTAGGTTTGATCCCCGTTCTAGCCCTATGTTACTGAACCCAAATTAAATACAATTCAATCCCTACATACCCGATTTGAGATCATTTCTCATTCATATCCTATCTATATCATGAGATAAAAATCATTACCCAATGAACTGAGGGGTAGATATTGGTCCCACCCATCACATAAATAAAACCATACATATGTGTACAAAAACAACATAATTCATTCATCTTATCAGAACCCATGAAATGAATGGGGTTTCATAAAAACCCTTAAATCATAAAATTGCCCATGGAAAATAAATGTGTTTCATAGTTATCATTCCATAATAAACATAAAAACACCCTTGGAATAATAAATATAGTATCCTTGAAAAATATCCCCATTAAAACATAAGTATCATTAATGAATGTTATTGTAGATGGAAAATAATTTTTGGATACTACTTGAAAATAATTATTGGGGAAAACAAATTTTCATCATTGAAATTTTTTTCTTTTCTTAAAATATAAGGAAATTTTAAAAGAAAACATTTTCAATGAAAAAAACATTATAATATTGTAAGGGATGATTCAGGGAATGAATATTTCATGAAATTGAAAAAAATCTATTTATCACATATTGGTTAAAAAGTCATTCCTCTCATAAATTTATTGGAAAATTCAAAAATTACATTGTTAGGAAAACAAGATTTTATTAATAACTAACAAATTAGTAAAAATGGATATAATTTTTTTATTAATATTATAAATATTTTGTAATTTTTATAAGAGACATGGAAGTGGAAGTTAAATATTCCCTAACAGATACTTACATATAAACAATGCTGGATAAAATGATATTGTGAACTTAACTGTTACCATTTTTCTTATTTACTTCATTGATATTTGGATATATTGTATAATAGGATTAAATAGTGCTATTAACTTATTTCAGAACCATATTATTATTTATTATATCATATATGATCATATTATCACCTTTTTGTTAATAATATTTCATTATTACTCTTCTTTCGGGTGTTAACTACTTCATTTTGATATACATGTTTGGTCATATAAGTTACAATTATTGTAAATATTATATAGTTTAATAATTTATATAATATTTTTAATGTAATTTATATCATATTTATTCACTGTATACATTTATATAATCACTCCTGAATGGGGAATATGGAAAATGAATCGCATCGCGTCGTGGAGAGAGTAGGTTGTACGTGCGAATGAGTGATGACATCCTTTCATTAATGGTTTAATGGTAATGAAGTGGATGGTATATATTTTGATCAATAAAAAATATCATTTTTTAATTATTATATGTATCAATTATTTTAATTATTATACCCTTCCAAGTAAAGTAGTGCTGAAAAATATAATACACCACAACGTGGAGACAGTAAGTTGTACGTACGAACCTATAGTAATTTAATTTTTTATAGGATTGATAAAAGGTGTAATATGGTTGTTGCATAATCATAATAACATCTCATAATATAAGTGATACAATATTTATTAATTTATAATGGAAATAACACATGAAGTGTATGTTGAATGAGAAATAAACCTGAAAGAGTCAATAAGGATGATTACCTCATCCTTGGCGAACACCCCATAGATATATCATTAGGGACACTAGGAATGGTATTTTAATAAAAAATTAAACTCTGAAACGTTTCTAGGAAAGTTAATATGATAAATTGGAATGGTATTTTTGATCGTTAAAGTTTAATATAATGTGATAAAGTGAGGGAGGAGGTGCCCTTTTATAATTGTGGTGAGGGGCACTTTTGGAATCTCCGAAAATATTAAATTACAATATATTCAATTTCAATCCAAATACCTACAAAATTAAAATTATTCAAATATTAGATGATATAAGGTTGTAATATTATCAAAAATGCATTTAAACAATTTTTGGAATAATTCTTAACCTTGTCATTTTGACTAACCCTTAGTTGACCTATTTTAATTTTAACTAAGTTGTCAAATATATCAATATTAAAAGCATGTAATTTTTACTTATGTGATAGAAATTAAATCATAATTGAACAATTAATAACATTATATACGATATTATATATGTTTTGGTATTTTTAAATATTTTTATAGTATTTAAATAATTTTAAAAAATATTTTTTTCATAAAATGTGATAAGTGTCAATTTTGACAGAATCCGTTATTTGGGCTTTTAAAAATAATGATATAACAGGTTAACATAGAACATAATATTTTAATATACCCCTAAGAGGTGAATTTCACCGATAAAATTCATTTATCACATTAATTTTCTTAAATTATATTTATATTTATATTATTAATAATATTTATTTGATATTCAATATTAATAAAACAACCACTACATCATGGTTGCATAAATATTTTTTATAAATATATTTTTATAAAAATAAAAAAAACATGATTAAGATAAATATTTGTCAATATTAATAATATATATATTCCAATTTATCTTTTTTTAACCTTATATTAAAAATGTTAAATTATTTAAAACAGGAACTTGGCTTCTTTAAATCTTTATTTAATAGTATTTTCTAAAAAATGTAATCTCATATAATTGACACAAAAACTAAAAAAATAAATTCATATAATGAAAATATGATTACTAATTTGAAAATTTTTTGTTATATTCATTAATAGATAACATTTCCCCATGTGGACACATAAGGGTTATTAAATGAAAATAAAATGACATTTTGTGACTTTCATTGATTTAAATGTTATATAAGACATTTTTAAGGAAATGCCCCATTAAATTCCTTAATTTCTATCATTTGGTACTAAGGGTACAATTTTATTCATCCGATAAAATATTTTCAAGTGTTAAGGTTATTTTATAGACGTTATAATTTTTTTAACCTAAATTACAAAATTTACTGTTTATCTTGGTATCAAATTTCAACACAGTATTTATTCCTATTATAAAAAAGGAAATAAAACTATTTAATAAATTTTTACCTTAAAAATCTAAATTTGGAATCAAATATTCAAAATTAAAACCACATAATTTGTAGAATTGAATTGAAATTTAAATTATGAAAACGAGATGAAAAATAGCTTTTTTCAGAAAAATTCCATTTTAAATCATAAAATTATTTTATTATATATTTTTGAATGAAATAATTTTAAAAAAACAAAATTATATTATTTTAAATCAAAATGAACTAATTAAAATTTAAAAGTAATCCAACAAATACTTTGAAATTATAATGATATTAAATGAAAAATAACGTTTTTAATAAAAATTGGTATTTTCACAATTCCTTAATGTGCTCAAAAAATTATATTAAAAAATATTTTTCAAATAATATTGAAATGATGAATTAAAAACATAAATTAGTTTTATAAAATCCATTTTCTAGAACTTCTAATGATTAAATAAAGATTAATTTATTATTAAATGAATCCTATTTTTTGAAGAATTTAACAATTTTACAAAATTTGTGTTATTATTTTCGAAGAGATTACCAACACATTAATATTCAGGTAGAACAGTATTAATATTTAAAAAACTATTCATATTTATTCTTGAAAACGATAAATAGATATGTTATAATAGTCATTTTATACTAATATTATATTGAATTTCCTATAGACTCATGGTTGTGTGGAATGAAAGCTCTTAGAAAAGTAAAATTATCTGTGGAGAAATATTTATTAAAACTTCACGCTATTGTAATTGGGAAGGAAGGGAATTAATCATATTAATTTCATATTAAAAAACACTTAAAAACTATATTTTCATGTAAATAATTAATTTCCCCATAGTTAAATTGGTAAATACACTCTATAGTAGAGTAGTGGTAGATTATATGAAACTCAAAAGAATATAACCAATAAAAATTGTTTGTGACCCAATAAAAAAATAAATAAATTTCAACAAATGATTAAGGTTGTGGTAATTTTTTCCAAAAAAATATGGAGGAGGCTTCATGATACATAGTTTTAAATCACATAAAATAATCTTTAATACTGATTGTATAATCTCATAGGGATGTAAGTAAACTATGAAAATTAAAATATATTGTGAGATTATGAAATAACTTTCATTGAGTGAAAATTGATGAAAGGAACCCTTGTGTATTTTATGATATTTTAATAAAAACCCAATGAATGAAATATTTTAATTTGATATATAAATGTATTAAAATTCTAGATAAAATAACATCCATAAAAAATTATACACCACAAAAAATTGAAAGAGTGTTGAATAAGTGATATGTCTCAATGAATGGATTCTCCGATGAGAAATCCCTAGCCTTAGGTGTTGATTCACTCTATTTATGTAGTTAACTTCCAAAAAAATTATGTTTATTCAAGTATTTATTAATAACTTTTTCATATATATTTCATTTTATATGGTGTAATTTTCCTCAGGTATCAATAATTTATTAAACACATTTTTCTGTTGTTGGTTTCTTGTGGTGGTTTTGTTAAATTTCCCTAAAACATTCTCATTATATTTAACTTCATAAAATTTGTTATGAAATATATTCATAAATAATAAAATTATATAGGTGTATGTATTTTATAATTTCATTATAAAAAATATATATAGTTTCAAAGGTTTTCCCATAATAGTCTCAAATTAAGACAGGTGCATTGATGTATATATTTAAGCAGGTTCAATTAACTATGACATCTGATAATTATTATCAATTATATAATTTCTAATATTATAATTTTTTAATGTTACTAGTGTTATAAATATATTTTCTATAACTTAACTATACTTTTATATTCATACATGTGAAGCAGTTGTGGAAAATGAAATACAAATTTTATGAGGATGTAGTAGCTCACACGTACGTAGAAAGGAATATTACTTTTTAATAGAATGAAAAGTAATATAAAATTAAAAAAATACCATTTTATAATGATATTATTGTTATAAATATATAATTATTTAAATAAAATAACTTTTTTTAATTATACATTTAAGGTGGTGAGGAAAAATAGAACATGTCATTCATGGAGATTGTAGTTCATATGCACGTAATATGAGTTATTCATCATTCAAAAATAATTTTTTGAAAATTATAAAATAAATAATACATTTGTATAATAACATTTAATAATATTAATAATTATGATGTTATCATGTTTTCATGGATATATTATATGTTTTTGGTAGAATAAGAAACAAATTAAGATAGCTTTGTTAAGAACATAACATCAAGCTTTTAATGTTCTACCTTGGGTAATACTTTAAGGCTCTTTATCAAGGAATCCATTCATGAAACATGTTTCTAGAAAATGGGGTTATGATTAAGGATAGACTAGAGATATATTATGGAAATATAATCCTCTAAATTAATAAGATAAATGGGGTGGTGAATGGTTATATTTATAATTGAGAGGATATCATTTATGTAATAATATAAATGATAAAGTCATTATTCAATTGAAGTGGCTTGAATGATAGAAAATAGAGGAGTGAGGTAATGGGTATGGTTGACAATTCACCAATTTTAATTTAGACACATAATTTAAAATTTTAATAAGACTTTTATTCTTTGATTTTTTAGTTTTACCCTTTTATGGTTTTTATTATGGTGAAAAACAATTTCTTTAGAGAAATCACTTTTAATTAATAAAAATTAAATTTCTCTTATGAAATAATTTATACATGGTGATGAAAAATATGAATTATATTTTTTAAAATAATTATGATTTGAGGGAATATATTAATTTTTATATTATTACATATAAAGCGTTAAAATTATTTTCTGAAAAAGTGTATTGTTAATAATAAATATGATATTTAGGATAAAGATATTCATCTTATTGATTATAAAATCATTAATAAGAATATTATTAAAAAATAATATTTATTTATCTTAAACAATAATCCAAAATATAATCCTAACTTTTGATATCATAATTAAAGAGAAATTGAAGAGAAATTTTTATTAGAATATAAGATTACATAAGTTTAAAAAAGTTAAAAAATGGGTTTTCAAAATTCAACATTGTTTTATTAATTGATTTTTTTATTCCTTAGATAAATTATATTCCAAGCTATATGTTTTATAGATGCTTGGTGTTATGCAGAGATCATGATAATGTTACAAACACTACTATATAAATAAAAACTCTTTTTATCACTATTCACAAAAAAATCAATCCTTTCAGAAAAATCAAAAAATAAAAATAAATTAAATATAAAATATAAATGTCAAAAAATAAAATTATTTTCATTTTTCAAATTAAAAATCTATAATTTATAAATTTTACTTTTAAATGTTAAAATAAAATATAATGAATTATATTTTTGATACAAGATGGATTTATGAATATTTACTATTCTTATTCTCATTTCCTATCACATAATAATTACATTAATTTTAATATATTATTCATATCTGAAATATAATTTTCCATGATATATATTTCAATTATAAAAACATTTCGTAGCATATAAAAAGGTTATTTTATTTGAAATATACATTTTTATGTATAAAAGAAATTTATACTTATAACATGCCTATTAATAAATATTGGAGAGATGACAATTTATTTTATTTTAAATATTATAATAAAATCACTAAAATCATCAATTAGTGAAGAAAATTTTAAAATACAGAACACCAAAACAAATCTTCAAAAAAATTAATTTTATTTTAATTAATCATAAAAAATTTCCATTAAAATTCATTATTTATATTATAAAATTTAAATTTTACTAATATGTTGATATTTATATATTTGTTTGAATTTTATAAATAGTTCAGATCATAATTTAAAAATAATAACAATAGGAACAATATGTAACAAATATAAAAATAAATAAATATATATATATATATATATATTTATTGGAAACATTTGAATACTATATTTATATACCATTCATTATTATTCATGAATTATATTACTAAATTTTTTTACTAGAAATACACAACATCAGAATAGAAATTTTATACATGAATCTCCAACAACCATATTTCAAATGACAATATTTTAAAGAGCCATATTTTCAGTGACCTGGTTTATAACAACCAGATTTCATTCTTATATATAACATTAATAAAATAACTCTCTGCATTCACACATGAAGAACCTTGATTAGTGTACGATAACTTAGAGGGGGAGGGGTGAATTACTGATCACATTGTTTTATATATTATTCTTAGGAACTCAACCTCTTTAACTTGTTAGAGCCACGATAAACTAAAAGATATATCTAAAAATACATTTTTATGCTGTAATATAATGTAAGATATCAACACACTATATTTTTATAGTTTGGTATAAATACCTTATCTTTTTCGTGTTGGATATAAACCACTATATATGTTCTTTTTCTATCACATTTCAAGAATACAAAGGCACATGAAACAACTATTTCTACACCCCATTAATCATTTCCAAAGATAACCCTTATTTTTTACCTTACCAATCATCTCTTCTACCATAGTTCATTATACACCCAACTATCCTTCTCATATCCTCTTTCTTTCTTGTTCGTTATAAACCCCAACCAAAAATCCATTTCATCAACTAGTTATACAACCAAACTACACACTCTTCCTTCATCTTTTATGATCTACTATAGAAAGATCTTTTTCTTTAGATTTATTTTATCCGCTATAAAGTTGGATTATATTTAACTTTATAAAATCTTAAATATCTTCAAAATCTCACTTAAGAATATATTAGTATCAAAACAACTTCCTGGTCTTTGAAACCGATGGATATCTCAATATCACCATATTGAACTTTCATTGAATGTTTAACTTAGTAAAAATCCATCTGATAAAGTTCTATCCAGTATTCCCTCTGACTAATTGATCATAATCTCCATCTATTATGTCACTATCCATTAATTTTAAAATCATTATGGTCCAGTCCAGTGTGGTTTATCTAAATAACCTCTATCTTATTCTCCTTTATTTTATGCTTCTTCATCTGATAATTCAGACATGGTAAGATGTGCCTCCTTTTTCATATGAGAAAACTCAACTAAAAAAATATTTTTCTACTATTTATAAAATCAATGAAAATTCCCCACTATGTTTTTTTATATTGATGAAATATGGTTCAATAAACTATTTCCAATGTTCCACAGTCTGATTATCCTCATTCAACTAAGTATTAGTTTTGTTGGATACTCAAGGCACAAATCCTTCAGCAGATCTACTCATTTAAATATATGAAAAGTGTTCCTCCTCAAATAGTTCAATACATTAAATTACTGTTATTTATAGGTGAAAGGAGAGAAACCAATTGAATTATTCAAATATTAAACATTAAAAATTATACATCTTACTCTGTATAATGTCAATGGATTCTTCTCAACTCTTCTAGGAATCATCTAAAGTCTTCATGAAATATTTATGGTGTTAAAAAATATCTTCAAAATTCCATAACATAGCATTAAAAAACTATTAAAACATAATTAACCTATGTAAATATGAAAATCACTAAAGTAATGTATTAATATTTTGAAATTATTTAGTAATTTTCAATGTGTGTGAAAATATCCTTAGAAATATGCTAAAAAATCATAGTATAATTTAAATTTCAAGGACTCTTCTGTCTGATTATGCATCTTCATAATTCGCTATTTAATTGAATCATAACTAAATTCTTTGTCTGATATGTCTTATCTTTGTTATCTTTTAGAGAAACCATTTTTATATTGGGATCAATATATCTTTGACCTATAAAACATAACATCAACACAAAATTTATATTCCCTTATCTTCCTAGAACACCATTACCTGATGGAATTGTAATTTTACATCTGATTTCAAAGTTATATTCAATCCATTGGATCTTTCTAGTGTTTTTGGACGGACCTTGATTCAATGAAACCTCATATAATTCTACATCTGGTGGTCAACACTGGTTATCTCTCTAATGGAATTATCAAGCTATCCTACATCTGATACATCTTTCAACTCTATATTGTAAATTTTTTATAGACTTCATAAACATTATAACTAAACTTTACATTTATCCATCTAAACATCCTTAATATAGACATTAGAACTCAATTTATGTAACAAAATGTCTTACAATTGGAACTTAGATCATTTATCAACTATCATTTTCTAATTTACATTCAGTATGGATTGGGTAGTGTTCATTTTGTAAACATCATACAGGTCCCCTTATGGTCATTATTCATCTAATTATGATAATTTTTTAATAAAATTTTGTATAGTCTCAACATTATATATCAATATTAATACATCAATATCATTGAAATTTATAACTTTGACTACAAACATCTTTATTCATTAAAATTTCTTCTATATTATTGAGAAAAAAATTCAACTTCATATAGCCTACAAATCAAGATTTCTCTAGAATCCAACTTATTATCCTTTTTATAAACTCATAAAAACTAATTTTGGTCCATGAGTATGTATATGATATTAGAAACATGATGAATGAAATAAAATATTATAAATTTGGGA
This sequence comes from Viscum album, assembly GCA_963277665.1. Classification (NCBI taxonomy): domain Eukaryota; kingdom Viridiplantae; phylum Streptophyta; class Magnoliopsida; order Santalales; family Viscaceae; genus Viscum; species Viscum album. Next base: position 1,805,724,020 of record OY728126.1, on the reverse strand, counting down.
ATTTTTCCTGACATTGTTATGTAATCATTTATATACTCTATTAAGAAAGTTCCATTCATGACACTAAAAACATCTCTTTTCTCATGATTCTTTAATATTTCCAGAAAACAATTTCTACAAAAACATATGAATATATAGATAAAAAATACAATCAAAATCACTTTATGATAATGAAACATCATATGTTACACTTCTCTTTTCCATAGTTCTCGCATTAAATCTCATAATATACTTTCTCCTCTCATGATTTTTTCTTTTATAAAATGTTTTCATTGGATAACTGCGATCATCAAGGGTGAATTTTAAACAAGATACCACATAGATTTGGAGATTTTATTATTTTATATTTATTTTCAATTTTTAATTTAGTCACTATTAATGGATGTAATAAATCAAGGTGAGTAATGACCAATTTTGTGTAACACTTAGTTTCATTCTATTTTGTTGAATTTTTTTTACCATGACTGGATAATTTGTTTTCAGTTTAAATAATATATTTTATAAATTATTTTCTAAGATTTATGTTCATTTGAACAAATAATATAATAGTTTATAATAATAATTATATAGTTTATGGAAAGATTATTATTTCTAAAAACCATTGGCATTCCATCCCTCTCAACTTAAATAAATCAAACCCTCACAATTTTAATTATAATTTACTAGGAAAAATATATAATGATTTCAAAAAGATATAAATGGAACCTCATTTGATTTCTAGTAGGATATGAATAATACAAACCATGAATAATAACTTATACCTAAAAATATAATTAACCCTAAAATTGATATTTTTATCAACCATTAAATTCATAACCATATCGGAATTTAGTATATAGACTCATATTAGGTAATTTACTTTAAAAATTGTGTTCATAATATTCCTAACATTATAAAATATCATATCTTGAAATAAAATTTGATCTTATAATTTAATATAATTTTTTCTATTGCACATAATCTAAATATTTACAAAATAATTAAATTTAATGACTGAAATTACAATATGAATTTTACACTTCACTTTCCTATAAACATAAAATTTGGAGACAATAAGAATACCCCTGTATGTTTTTATTATTTACTATGCATCCATCATACAGGTGATGATTTAATGTCCTTAGGAAACATTCTATGTATAAAGGAGTGGGTAGAACATGATTCGAATATAATAATCATAGTTCATGAGTGGCTGATCGATGTTCCTCAGTCTACATCATTTTCATTACCAACCTCATTACTTTTGGTTGAAATTTTTTTCCCTTGTTCCCTTGGTCCTAAATATTTATGATGATAATCATCCTTGATTTACCATAGATTTGGGAATTGACTTGGATAATGCTAAAGTTTCTCACATTTTAGACATAATAAAATTATTTATGCCATTATATGAAGAATCATTATGTCCATTAGTTATATAAAACACATAATTTTTTCCAATAGTTTCTTGCTTGAATTTCTCCTTTAACATATATAAGAAATCTACCATATCATTTGATTCATTCTAATAGCTTCCTCTTACCACATTTTTAAAATGAATGAAATTGATTCTTATTTCCTTCATTACCTAAACATGCATTAGTCACTATCATTCTATTCGTTTTTTTGCATTGACAATTAACTATGATTACATTCTTAATCATAACACGTGACATCTGATTATGAATAACCAAACATTTTCTCAATCCAATACTTATATCATTAGGTTTCTCATTGATAAATTCTCATCATTATCAATGAAATACACTATTATCTGTACTACTTCATGAATCATCCATTACTAAAACATAACTTTATTAACAATATTGCTAAAATTTCACATCAAAGGAGAATTTCAATAAATAATTTCATGAACAACTCATCCTCAAAATGTTTTACTATTTCAAACCATCAAATTACAATTCAATATAAATAAAACTACTATTTATTAAATATTTGATTCATTCGGTTGGGTTTTTAATACTTCATGATGTAACTTTTTAATATAAAGAATATGTGTTAATGGATTTTAAGGATAATGTTATTAGGAAATTAATATCCCTAGAGAGTGTCTAGCTAGGCATGTTGCCTTAGGCCCACTCATTATGCCCCGAGTGAAGAACTATGTAACACCCAACCAATGTTTCTTTGGGTTTTTACCCCTAAGTGAAATTTATCTATAGTTTTATCTAATTCACATTACTTATAATGGGATTAGATTTCCAAAAAACCACACAACATCTACTTTTCAAAAACATCATGATGATTTCTTATATATAGACTTATCTCTAAGTGTTATGCTTATGTTATCTTAATCTAATTACCAAAAATAACTAAAATACATATAAAATAACAAAACTAATTCTAAAAAATAACCAAACCCTTCATTTATACAAAAAATGTCATCTCAACCCACATTCTCTAGTCTGATGATAAAAAAATCCTTTAAACACTAGCTTCGATAAAAAGATAGATAAACCAAGGTAGACATGTATTTAGCTCATAACACTTCTATAAGTAAATTATTGAATATCATAAATTACCACATATTAACATTAAATTATGTTTTAGTGTCTTTCCATATCACCTATATAAAACACTAATTTTATGACATTTTCGAACATTTCTCTATAATTGAGCCACCCTGGACTCCCTTCAAGACTTCTCCAAGTTTTTAATCATCTTTATAACATGTTAAATGAAAAAATAAGAATCTTTTGTGATAAAATGTTCATTAAGGTAGAATATATCATCAAGGTATACATCATAAGAATATGGGGAAATAATAACATTGGAAAAAAATTATTAAAAATAACATTTTATAATAATAGTTTTCTATAATTCATGATCGTAGAACATGTTGTCTAAAATGAAAAAAAACATGTACTATGGAATAAGTGTGTGTGATATGTATAAAAACAAGTAATAATTGAATTTTATAATAATTTTCTTGGATCACAATTCTGTGAAAAAGCCATGACATCATAAGAATAAGTCAATTATCACTACCAAGACAATATAATATAGTGTATTGACATGATATACCATACACCATACATGGTATCTCACTAGATGAAAACATTACCCAATGTAGTGGATGACTATATGATTCTAGGACCACAAACCTTATAATGAAAATCATACAAATGTGTGACATATGATTTCAATCATTACTAAACTCTATGGAAATAAGATATGTATTCTATCCTTTAAAATGGTATCCCAAAATGAAATATTCATAAATACATTAATTCTCATAAAATAATATACCCTTGGAAATTCAACGGGTATCCAAAAATATTAAGAAACATTCAATTTAAATACCCTTAAATTATAATAATGAAGAATAAGATATCTAAACTATATAGATAATGGGTATATTATTTATTTTATAATTTCCATAGTAAATAAATGTGTGGTAATCAAGGTGAACACCCATAAATAAATGAAATGAAATATAGGGAATTCATTGTGGAAATGGGATTGAATAAAAATATTAGTATAAAAATGATTATTTATTAAAAGAACATCATTATTGAAACCCACATAAAAAAGTGTAATAGATTTTCCTTATGAAATGAAATAAAGAGATGTATAATGATAATTTGATATATAAAAATATTATTGATTCCATACATGAAATTTGAAAATTATAGGGAAGTAGAAAATATGAATATATATTAAAAATAACATTCTCAAATGATGATAAATATTCTTAATAATACATATTTTAAAATAGAATGAAATTCCCCAAAGAATAATATTATTATCTAAAATATTAATTTTAGAAGATAGAAATAAGAAATAAATTTTAAAGTATAAATGTATTAGAAAATAAAAAATTTAAAATATTATATCCAAAGATTAAGGTTTGTTTCCTAAAGAAAAGTGATTTAGTCAACCAATAACCCTTACTAATATTGTATGTTTTGTCTCAAAAATATAAAATGTATGTACCATGATATCCACATTAAAATAAAAGAAAAGAAAAATTAATAGGGGTAAGAGAATCAAATATGATATTTTTCCACTATGTAAAAAAATATTTGGTGTGTAGTTATGAAACATGTCATACGGATCGGAAATTGAGATAAATCACCCTTTAGACTATGGAAATCATTAAATAAAAAACAAATGAAATATATAATATGGAATATACAAATAAATCTCTTTAAATTCATGACGAAAAAAATTAAATGTAAATATATACAAAAGGGAAAAGGTGTTGAATATAGAATAATCCTCATATAATAAAGTTATAATAGGAAACCCCTTAACTCGTGTCCTGATTTACTCTATGTGTCTGCTTAACGTCATGGAAAATAAACATAAATTTATTTAAAACTTTATTGAATTTTTTATATATATAATTTTCTTTGTCCTGTTTATTATTCTTTGTTATTCATTTATTAAATAGATTTCACTTTTTTCAGTTGCTTGAGGTTGTTTGGTAAATTTCTATAAAACATCTTATGAATATTAACTTTGATAAAATTTGTTGTAAAATAACAACATAATATCTAAAATTTTATACATTTTTACATTTTATTAATTAATTTTCACAAAATTTATAAAGGCTCATAGGTTTTCACAAAATTCACTCAATTTAATAAATGTTCTTGATATGTTTATTTAATGCGGTTAAATTTAATATGACTATTTATTGATAATAAAACTTATGGATTAAAAAATATTATACTTACAAAAAATTATTAGATTAATAAATATATTTTTTATAAATTAAATATGTTTATATTGATAAACATGTTAGGAGGTGATAGAAAATAAAATACATTATCTTTGAGGAGGTGGTAGTTTGAACATACACGTATACTTAATTTTTATTTCCAACAGAATAGAAGGAGTATAAAATAAAATAAATTCAAATTTTATAATCATAATAATTTCCTAAATATAATATTTTTCAATTATATAACAATATTTATCTATCTATTTAAGGAGGTGTTGAAAAATTTAACATGTTGTTCTTTTGGGTGATAGTCTGATGTACGCATGGAGACGTCTTTATTTTACACATGGTTTTGGATGAAGGAAGAAGATAGATATTCCACTAGTATAATTATATTTTGAAATATTAGTAATTATAATTTTATAAAATTATTTGGTGTACAATATATTTGAGGGGGTAGAATAAGACACGAATTAAGAGTGCTCTTTTGAGAATTTTACCTCTCCCTAGGGATTTTCTCCCTTGGGTAAAACTTAAGGTTCCTTTTCTAGGTCATTTGGAAATAAAAATTATTCCATGATATGGGTTAAGGGTTAAGAGATACTAGGTCATAGTTTTATTTTCTATATATTTATAATTATTTGATAAATGGGTTGGTGAATGGAGGTATTTATAAGTGAGAGGGGTTTAATTTTTGTAATAATCTAAAAGGTAATGTCACTATTTAAGGAATGTGACATCAATAATGGTCAATGTTGGAGTGGAGGAATATTTATGGTGTCTAATTCATAAAAATGGATTTTCAAAAAAACAATTTACAAGTATATCAGCATTTTACTCTTATTTTTTTTTATTTTAACAAATTTTTTTGTTTTTACCATGTTAAAAAATGTCTTACAAAAGTAATTTAATTTTAATGCCCAGAAATCCATTTATCCTTTTTATATAATTTTGATCTAATTTTTTTTGTGTATGAATATAATTTTATAAAATAAAACATCTAAGGATTATAAAAATTAATTTAAATATTAGCACATATAATTTATAAAACCTGTATTTAGGAAAAGTGTATTTTAAGTGTAAAAAATAATGATTATAATAAAATTATAAATGTTAATGATGAGAGTGAAATTAATAAGTTTAATATTAACAATATATTATTTATATTTATTCAAAATAAAGTTAAATTGATTTCTACCATGTGGTATCTTAATTATGTAATAGAACATAAACTATCTTTTTGTTAGAATAAATGATGACACATGCTTCAAAATGGTAAATTTGAGTTTTCTAAATTAAGCATGACTTTTTTAAAATAATAATTGTATTCCATCAATAAATTCAATGAAATTAAAAAAATTATAAAATATTTTGAGTCATTCTTAACTCTTGATAATGTAAAAAATAATGCGGTATTAATAAAGAATTTATTTTTCAATATTCACCAATATATTAACTATTTTATAATAATTTCAAAAATTAATCTTAAGATAATATTGATATTGTAAATAAAAAATGTAGTTCATTCTATGAAATTAAAATTAATTAATTTTGGAATTTAACTTTAAATGTATAAATATATATATTATAATGGAAATAATTGTTAATAAGAAGATGGGGTTTTAATATTAAATATTACTATTATCATTTAATATCAAATAATAATTAAAATATTGTTAATATTTTATTCATATTCATAATTTATTTTATCCATGAGAGATTTATTTTCAAAAAATAAAATTATATATCATATAAAAAAGATGTTTTCATAGAAAATAAATTTTTATGAACAAAATGAATGTCTTTATTAAATACTTATTAATAATTATTGGTTGGATATTAATTTTTAAAAAACACTATAGAAATTTATATAAATTCAATATTCGAAAAAGTGTCAATAAAACTCACAAAAAATGTCCTTTCAAAATACCATATTTTTATATTAAATAATCTTCACCAAATAACATTTTAATTAATTATTTATATTATAAAATATATATTGAACTAATTTATTGATATTAGTATCTTTCATTTAATTTTTTAAAAATTTCATATCATAATTCAATAATATTATTAATATTTATATAATGTTACCCATATATTTCCAATGGACATAATTCTTTTGAAAAAATTTATAATGGTCATATTTAATTCTAATTTTTAGTATTTCTATAATCATTCATTATATTCACACTTCTTATATTACAATTCTCATTTCCATTATATTAATTTTATATTTCAAAATATGATTTCCCCTTCTCTGATGTTCTTCCTCGTTATAGGGTTTATTTTTCTATTAGTGATCCTTAAGGTTAAATATGGTATTTGAGTCCCCCTAGTGTTGAATATTTTTTTCTTTTTATAATTTATTTACATTTTAGTTTATATAATTTTATGGGATTTAATAATCAATCATTTGTAACCATCCTTGGAATGTAAAAATTAGTTTCATGGGAATATTTTCTAAATTTTTTCTATGAATGAATAATTTTATGTAAGTTTGATTTCATTATTTTATTAAATTCTTACTAGTGTATTTGAATTCATTTTAACATATAAAAATATAGATTAGAATTATAAAAATATAGTCCATGTAAGTAATATGATTCATAAAACATGGGGTGTTTCATATTGTAAATAATAAAAATTTCCAACTATTTTTATAGATTATAAAAATAAACGAATAATATATCTATAAGCAACTGAATATTTTAGGAATTTAAGGAAATATTAATCTTATTTTAATGTAATTAATGTCACATAATAATAAAAAAATAAATATTAATTAATAAATGAATGACAAAAATACCAAATGATTATATATGTAAAATGACTAAAATTTCACAAATATGTGTAGTAATCACCTGTTAGACCCCTCTAAACATCATCCCACTCTTTATAATTACAACAATAGTTTTCCGTGAAAATATATATCTATTATTGAAACATGTTTCCTATGTTAGACATGTTTTGTGTGAGTATAAAATACCTAGGAGGATGTCACCACTTGTTACACCTTACCATTATAAAATTATGTACAACAGGATTATATATTGAGTAATGGGTAAATTCATGAATCTATACTCACCAAAAACTATATTATGTCATATAAATACAAAAAATTTAGTGATGCAGAATAAAATTAATTAAATTACTAAATAATCACTTTTCTACCACCATGAGATCCATAACACATTTGAGTATCACCCATAAAATATCATGTTTAGGGGAGAATCCATAGTAGTCAGCACCAAGAGAGGAAAATTAGACTTTCACTTATGTTAGTATATTCTCATGTTATATTGGTATGAAAATTTTATATATTGGGAGAATCTACCCAATTCATAACCCAAGGTAAAATATTGTCTTTCACATATAAAAATAACCACAGGAATCATATCAAGGAGGATATAACCCAAGGAACATCATTCTTAGTCACATACATATAGAATAACAAAACAAAAAAATGCTCATTTTGCAGCAGTTCAAACCGCCACTAGATAGTTCTGTGACAGTTTCAAATAACCACCACTAAAATTGGTGTTGTCATTCAACACATGAATATTCCTTCCATTTATAGGTTGTTTCTAGAAAGTGTTGAATAATGAATAATTCATGGCGTTTTTATTTATTTTTACCGGCAGTTTTCACTTAAAAAAATAAGTATGACTTGGTGGCATTTATTAGCCACCACTAAATGGTAAACTTTTAACTGAAAAAACCTCCACCAAAACAAATAAAACTGCCACTAAGTAAAATTTTTTCATCTTTATAAGTGATTTTAACCACCACCCTAAAAATATCATAATATAGCATCAGTTTAAACTACTGAGAGAAAAATATATATCTAGTGGAATTTTAAACTACCGCTAAGTCGTGAATTGAAAAAATAAACAACCTTAAGGTTCTATAGCCTAAAAAACATGCAGCTAGAAAAACACAACAGTAACACTAAAAATATAACCAAATCATCAAATATATAATCAATTTATATGAACAACCACACATGTTAAAACAAATGAATCAACATGTGTTGATTCTCACCAAAACATAAAGAATCAATGCATTAACCAAGGAAAACAACACATCAAAAGAAAAAATACATTTATTAATACATTGAAATAATAAAATAGAAAAAAATATAACAATAAATAATACAAAAATACATTAAGTTATGAAACACATTGAAATAATCAATTCATTTCTCAATACATTTATCATTGAAATCACATTGATTCTTTAATCTATTAAACAACACATTTCCATGGAAAAATTAAATTTAAAACATTTAAAACTAGTTATAAATGAATCAAAATTCTTTAATTAAAATGAGACTTCACATGTTAAAACTAAATCCACCAAAATTAAAAACAAGATAAATTAATTTAATAAAAATAATATTTCTCAATATGAAATCATCTATCATGAATACCATTTTCGTAAAAAGGGACATTAATGATTCAAAACCAATAAAAAATTCTTATACAAAAGAGATATCACCAAAAAATACACATAAATGATCTAAATATATGAAATATAGGATTAAAATTGACTTAGATTTATACAATAGGTGATTACATTATGAAATCATAGGGCATCCAACACTAATCCCAAATCTTGAAGATATCATAAAAAACAACATAGATGCCTCTATGTGCCTAGTCCAACAAGAATTCACCTAGTCTGAGTTACCTGATAACATCCCCATGACCTATCCAATACCAATAAGTCAAAACTCTAAACTAGGGTCCTTGTACAAATAGATCACAAAAATATCCCAAAAGGGAGATCACCCAATACATCATGATTGATCTCTGACCAAGAAGGTGAAAACAAGACGATACTAACCGAATAGAGGGTATTATAGATATGGGTAATCCTATATATTATAGTCTTCAGATATCATTGTATGGATAAGTGATATAAGACATTAGTTTGGTGATAGATAACATATAATGATCCTGGGTCAATAGGAATAGGATATGTTGTGAGATTTGAAAAAGGGTATATCCATTCCTGAAATGGCTGTGGTGAGATAGAGATTATGGTCTTGGAGAAAACCATGGGGTTTTTCTTGTCATGAATTAACCTATAAGGACCCTACTAGGGACACCAGTAGGCTGAGAGTGACACAACATGTTCACCCCCAATTGTTGAATGGAATGTAAGGATAAAAAAGTAAAAATATCACTAAAGTGGGAGGATTAATCCTACTATACGTGAACACACACACATACACACACTTCACTCCATGAAATACTTCATAGGTATATTAAAATAAAACCAATCTGTATAAAAAATCATAGTAACCTCTAGGAAGTACATAGAAGTGAGATAGAAATATATCAAGGAAAGGAAAAGGGTAAAATATATTCCTAACCAATGAGAAAGAAAGTAGGTCTCAATCTATAAATAATAGAAAGCGAAAAGAAGAGGATTTCCCAACTAATGATCCCTAAGTCAAACCACCAAACACGGTAAATGCCTCTTGTTTCTTCTATATTACATAGATACTAGGTTAACTAAGGACACCATCAATTAGTTCTCTGTATAATAAAAAAATAATGCATGTAAATCCCACATAGGTGTTAGTATAAACATACATAGTAATGTTCCTTGAAAAAAGTGGGAAATAGTAGAATATAATAGTCAGATCAACCTATACATAAAAGAGAGATATGAAACTAAACATCACATATGATTGTAAATAAATTTCAATCTTCATAGCCAGTTGAAACACAGTATATAGACCCATGGTTATACAACACATACATAGGTCACCCGTTGTCCAAATCCCATCTAATATATAAGAAAAAGGTAAAAAAATACCCACATTGGATGTACTGATACATGAAAAAATCCTCTCCACTAATCACTTACCAATGATGAACTTTTCATATCACCCTCTACATCTCCATCTCCACCTCCTACTACCAGCACCTATAAGACAATTATATTAAAAATTAAACAATGTTATATATGTACATTTAAAAAAATAAAATCAATAAAACTTTGTGAACTAAATGATTTTATGTTGTGTGATTTACCTTTTCACCACTAGTCATCGCTAAAAATTCCTTAGGGGAAGATCCAATCATATTTTGATATAAATCAAGAAACACTTTCTTTATAACAGAAATCTGATCCCCCGATTCCCCAATAGTGTTCTTCATTGAATCAATCCTTATATGAGAATCTTTGGGTAGGAAGTTACTAAAATATGAATTATATTCTCTTTTAATCCCCATTTTCCAGAAAAATATCTTAGATGGTAATGGTCTCAAACCCATCCTTTGCACTTGACAAGGATGCTTCTTCCTGATGGCTTTACGAACTGGGTCTTCCTAGGAGACTGAGTTGAACTGTATGGGATTGAAATCACATTGTTCTTTAATTTTTACCAATAAATCAAATATCTGTCATATTAGAAGAAATATATATGGACATATTGAAAACTGATAATAAGTTATTATAATGAAAAAATAATTAATACCCAAACTTCTTTGGTAGTCTCATTAAACAAACCCCCATTAGAGTTTTTTATGTTCAGTAAAACTCACTAATGTTCGGGATTATTTGTGTCCTAAACTCTGTTACTACATTAAAAAAATATAAATCAATAATTTAATATATTAAACAGAGAAAATTTTCTAATAAATATTTAACCTAATAAAAAGATTACCATATTTTATCAGCTTCTAGAAAAAAAAATTGACCCCACAATGTGAGCATAACGCTACCTCCTAGAATTTATTTTCATTTAATCAGATAAAATTATGTTCAGAACCTATATATAGAAAATTGCGTGCATGAAAAAATAGAATTGATAACATATGAACAGTACTAACAAACAAAAATTACATAACAATGATAATGAATGTCTATAAAAATTACATAAGTGGATGATAAATGAATGGATAACTATACATACAATCACTTTCTCCACCAATAATGTCAGCTTCTTGATCCATCATTACATCATCTACATTATCCAATCTTGAAATACTAATATTCTCAATATCATAATTTTCAAAGAGGGACACTTCTTTTTGTTGATGAGATTCAATATCAGAGGTCAAATCTTCCACTTCATCAACCATATCATACAAGTATCTTTGTTTTACAAGAGAAACTACACTCCACCCTTCATCTATGGCATTTTTAACATAATATACCATTTTATATTTTGATGATTAGATATATGGAACATGTAGTTCTTGGTCACCAATATCTATAATTCTTGACAAGTTCATAGAAGTAAATTGCAAGGAATCTATTTTAACACCCTTGATAATATCCACCCAATTTAATTTGAATAAAACAACTAAAAAATTTCTATTGTAGTTTAATTCAAAAATATTAGTCAAATTTCCATAGTATTCCACATATGAAAATGTAAATATGCTACTACTATGTGTTTTCAAACTTTATTCCTGATCAACTGCATGGAATCTAAATCCATTCATGTTGTAAGCCCAAAAATTTCTCAATTGTATTTGAGGATCTCGAGAAAAAAACATCAAATATTCTGAAAACTCTTCTCGAGTATCAGTATTCATGATCTGAAAAAAAAAATTAATATAAATTATTATATTTAAAAAAAATATGTATCAACCTAATATCCATATTTATTTCAATATTTATAAACATTCACATTGTGAAAACCATTCAACCAGCACTTTTTTAATATATTTTGTTATATCTATCCCATTTTGTATTTTTCTTCTCATATGAATATTTCCTATATCCACACGTATTCTATAAATTGATCTTTAGTTTCACTATTTAGCAGCAAAAATCTATGTGCCTATAAAAATTACATTTCTGTTAGTTTAACATTCGATCTCCTCCCAACTAATTTGCAAATAGTAGAATAATTTTTGATTTTCCATCTATTTCATATTGATTCAATGTGTCATAAACAGATTCAACATGATTTATTCTTGTATCAATATCATCCAAGTATCTAGAAAAAAAGGTAAGAGAATACTCTACCAAATAGCCTTCAGAAATAGAGCCTTTAGTTTGTGAATTATTTTTCATGTATGATTTCAAATGCCCAAGATATCTGTGAAATAAAATAAAAAAATAAAAATTATATATGTAATGAGGTGCCAATAATTTTTTTAATAAAATGATAAACAAATAAATAAAGTACCTCTCGATTGGATACATCCATCGATAATGTAAAGGGCCTCCTAATTTGGCTTCCTCAACCAAATGCACAATTAAATGCATCATGGAAGTAAAAAATGACAGAGGAAAGATTATATCTATTGGACAAAGTTTCAATAAATATCTCTCTAGATAGATGTCAAGCTGAAATTGATGTAGATGTTTCTCACATATTATTCTGAGAAATGTGAAATATTGGAGTACAATAGCAGTAAATTTTTTAGTTAATAATATTCTCAATTCCAATGGAAGTAACTACTATTAAAAAAAATGTGAATCATGGCTTTTCAATCCATGTGACCTACGACGCTATAAGTCAACACACCTTGAGATTTTACTTGAATACCCATTGGATACCTTCATATGTTTAATATTAGAATAAATGTATCTTTATCTCTATTTTTCATTGAAAAAAATTTCCGAGAATACTTTCCATTCTCATATTGCCATAGATCACGCTTTATGTTCATTTCTTGTAAGTATTTCCAAGCATTGAGATGATCCTTTGACTTTACATGATCATTAAGAAATGTGGATATCAAATTTCCACAGAAATTATTCTCAATATGCATCGCATAAAGATCATTCATCAATAAATTAAATTCTCAATATGGAAGTATGATGAATATAGTTTGTTCTTCTATTATTGCGTTTAGATTTCACATGGTGATGCACTTCAAACTCATTTCACAATATCATTCAAATGATGTAACTTCTCCAATTATGTATCAACATTTCCATGTTTTTTCAATATTTCAGAACATGTTAACAACTTTGGAGGTGTTCTATGATCAATGAAACCATTGAATTTTGAATTTTTCAGTCCAAATCTATGAGATGCATCTGGAAATATTCAATGACACAAGAAGCACCATTTTTTATTGTGAGGTAGTTATTAAGGCTCAAAATAAATGTTATAAACAAGACATGATAACCTTTTTTTAAGTGTTCTAGGCAACTAAATTTCAAGTCCATGGAAGTCACTAATGTTCCACATTAGATCATCTTTCATTTTGAAATTTTTTTATTTTGATACATCATATGTATCAAAATTGTTGATCCATTAATCCTATAATTCATCAATTAAATTCTACAAGTATACATGAATATCATTTACAATAATTTTTTTCTAGGAATAATCATTGAAATGAAAAAAGAAGTTTTTTTTCATACACATTTATGGAGGCAGATTGTAAGGGATCAAAACAAACGTCCAAATGTTGTAACTGGTACTCAATGTCCCAAATGGGTTGAATCTATTGGAATCCAATCCCAACAGATCATTTCTAATAGTAGATGTTAAATCTAGATATAATTAATCAATTGCATTCCATGATTGTGAATCTCTTGTATGTCTCATTGAACCATAATTTTTATTATCTATAGAATGCCACATTATATTTCAGCGGTTTTAAATGACATGAATAATATTTGAATGCATGTAATTAAATGAATGTAACAGAAAACCTTTACAGGTGTGTCGATTTTCTTCTCCTTCTAAGAATTATATTGATATAGACATCCGACATCACCCATAGACTGCCATATTGAAGAATTTTTTTTGTAAACTTGTCTGCCTGAGTCCACTCCCCTATAAAGCATAAAATCATTGGGACGCCCATGATTTTTTTTATAATTCATAATGTGCTTGTTAACAAATTTTTTCATTTCATAAAAAGAATAAGGGATAATTTCTTCATGAAATTTATTGTGAAACAATTCCGAAATCATGGACATCACCTTATTTTTAATATCATTGAGGAATTTGACATGGTACAACATCAGTAGAAAATAATGTTTTGAATATTTCAGAAATTACACTATGCAACTCTTGATTTCCATCATCCAGAAAACCTATAAATGCATTTATCTTCATAGTGATGTTTTCTCTTACATTATTCTCCATTATATCAATAGGAGGATCCATTGATATGTTACGATATTGATCTGGTTGTCCTACAGTCACAAAAACATCACATTACACATTTCTATTTGTTTCACCCTCAACTAGTTGTTCTGATATGTTTTGATGTTGATGTTAGTATATTTCAATGTTGAATCTATCATTTAAAATTTTTTTCATTTCATTTCTCATTTTCAATGAATTCAGGATCTCATATTGTGGATTGACATCTATGTTCAACCATTCTATAATATTCGATTCTTTATGCACAATCCAACACAAATATTAAGCATGGAATTTCTTCAATATCAAGTGTTCAAAAACATCATCTCCCTTAATCCATCTTATAATTTTACATTTATGAAATAGACATATTATTCTCCCATAAACAGATCAATTAGAAATTGAATAATATAATCATTACTCTAAACTCTTAATATACTGAGGTGTGTTCCAAGGTAATGTGGTCCAGTTTTTAGCCATATATATAACAATGTGGGTACACATTATTAAAACTATAACTAAATAAGAAAATAGATTCATATATACTAGTTAAAGAAATTATGAATATGCTAAATAAGGTTTTCTAACATAAATACACAAGAAGGGATAATGAATCAATTGTCATGACTCATAATGCTCAATCTACAAAATTATAAATAATTATATTTTTCAAGGTATTAATCATGTAACATAAATTCCTTGAGGATAAATACTTTTTAATATAAAATGAAAAAGTAGTTGAAAATATAAAAGAACATTTTGAAAACAGTTTAAACATTGATTTAAAATAAAGAGAGAATATGTCTTTTATAGGATTAATCTCAGCCTACTCTATTACAAGACATAGTCAACCTTTTCCTTTTACAGGTTCACGCAAAAACCCAAGATTTTCTAAGGTGAAGCCCTAACCTATCATGTAACACCCCAAGATTTTATGAAAAATATTATTTTTAATTTCATTAATGTCTTGTATTGTACGCTACACCAAAAGGAGCTTGCACAACACGCATCTGTGACTTGCCTTTCATTAGACGCAATCACGACCTTCCTCGATAGTGTGTGTAGTACACAATACCGAGTTTCACTAAACAACGATATGCTATTAAAATATTATTAAAACTAGCCATTATGAATAGTATTAACCACCTTTTAAAATTTTATAAATTTTAGCTCTCAAAATGGACTTCATTTTTGGATTCGGAGTATCAAATTTAGCCTAAGGTGGTATTTTGGTACTTTTCGAATAACATTCATATTCTGATGAATAGTGAAAATTACTAAATTTTAATTAAAAACATCTTTTTCAATCGAAATAATTAATAGTGATAAATTGTTAATTTAAGTTGTTTTAAAGTATATTTAGAATATATTTTTACAATTTAATACAATGATGGTCATTGGATATAATTTCACATTTATACCAGACATAAACAGGTGTCAATCTTTTGATAGTTATTATCTCATAAGAACACGCTATTTGTTTTGACGACGAGAATTAATTTTTAAATTAATTAATGCAACTAATATGTTTTGAATTTGGTAAAATAGACATCATTTTTGAGTTTATAATATCAAATATAGCTTAGGCCTAATTTTTTGTATTTTTCTGGAAACTTTCATTTTTTGATGAATAGTGAAACCACTAAGTGGTAGTTAAAAAAATTGAATTTTTCATAAAACATAATTTTACCACTTCTGTGAATTGAATTCCTAAAATCCAAGAGACACGGTTGATGTCAGTAAGTAAAATGTGGTTCAATGAGATGAAAATAATTTTTGGTGAATAGTAACTTTTTACTTTTTTTTACCACAGTTAAAAGTAAATAGGGTAATTAAAGGTAAAAATGATATTATTATTACCCTAAAACATGTCCTAATTCTATTGGATAAGTGTAATTCGACCAAAAACAACCTTAGGAATAATATATTACCATTTAGGTCCACTTGGATTAGATTAGGACATTTATTATTATTTAATTAAAAGTGGAGTTAAAAGAGTTAAAATCAAAGTTTATTTACTAAAACATTTCTAATATAGGGTTATACCTAAGATAAATACGATTGTACATATTCATTGAAAATATATTAATATTTCCTACATAATGATATTTTATTTATAAATTTTAGACATTAAATAATTTAATTTAGTTATGACACAATGATGATGTAGTGATTACCATAATAGTGAAAATTTAGAATAATTGATATTATCAATACTCAAATAAGTGTAATTTGAGACTTTTTATGAATTCCACTAATTTTATAGGTTAATATGACATGTTAGTATAGATTTAATTAACTTTTATCGAACTAATAATTTTGTAATGATTTTCACAAAAATCAATTACTAAACAGTGTCCAAATTGACAAAAAATAGTTTTTAAAACAAATATTGTATTATTAATTGTTATTTTATTCCTAAAAATATAAGGTTCGGCGAAATTACTTAGATAAGGTTATATATATTAATAATAAACAACTTGGGGTTCGTTTGGATTTTTATAGAAAGTATATTAACCATATAGTGTAAGAACACAAGAAGACACGGTAAAATTAAAATTATTTAACTTAATGTTAAATCTAAACGATAAGGTTAAAATAGGAATCTAAACATGTCTAAATTCTATTGGATGAGAGGATTCCGACCCATCCCCAACTTAGCTTCTAAATAAATCAATATGGAGCTATTTAAAACCGAATTTGACTTTTATAATAAAATAATAGTTTTAGTTATTCCAAAGGTACCCCTCTCCTCCCTTATAAAAGGGGACCTCCTCCCTCTCTTCCTCACACCACTTTGAGCCTTCAAGCTCGGCCAACCCCTGTAAAATTCTCTTATCCACTTCCCTAGAAACATCCTATAAGTTCTGGTCTTCCTCAAAGACCAATTTTAGTGCCCTAAAAGGAGATCTCAAATAGGCGCTTCAAAGAAGAGGTAATGTCCCTTACCGATTCATTCAACTTTCTTTCTTTTTTCACTTCATCTTCTTAGGTTGTTTCATTATGAAGTAATAACATCAGTATCACTCATATACTGATATTTTATTATAAGTATGAAACAACCCTATTTCACCATCTATCCATCTTACGGAAAACGAAATCACCGCGCGTGCGTACGTACGGAATACCGTCTCCACGCCGTGGTGAAATCTACTTTCCACCACCACCTTACTTGGATGGTTATAATGGTGTAAATAATAACTATATATTATTATTTTAAAGTGATATTTATTCTGAAATAGTATACATACACTCCAATATAGTCCCACAATCATGAGAATGATATCATCGCTCGTGCGTACGTACGGACTACCGTCTCTACGACGCGATGAGATTCATTTTCCACATTAACCATTCGTGAATGATTATAAAGTATATATAATGAATAATAATGAAATATATGACATGGTAAATCTAATGTATTTATGTATATATATATATATGTATGTCATCTACTTACGTCCATTCAAGACAATAAGGAAATGAAAACAATGTTCATGCGTACGTACGGGCTACCGTCTCCATGAACGGTGTGTTTCATTTCATTTATCTATCTATTATATATATATACTGAATATATATGATATATAATTCATGTTTTATATTCTGGAAGTAAGTAAATCATGATATAAGTAATAATAATGTCAAGAACAACAAGTCCAAACACCTACGATAAATGAAACGATTTTACCCAAAACGCTTCTTTAACATGGAATTTACAAAAGAATGGGTAAAATAAAGTCAAAAGTGAACCATATATGATATCATAACAATGAGTATGATTCTGGAATAATTCAATGAAATTATTTAAATCATTATACAGTAGGTTCGGACACTTACGAAGCAAATCAGACCTAAGGCAAGGGAAATATCACAATCTCATTTTTATCCGAGATTATTTATACTTTGGTATTTACTGGGGTGTATTTTATCATCCACATTCATGTTTCCTCAATATGTAATATTATTTCCATCCACCTACAATTGTTTAAATCCAATTTTACCCTTCAGTGAGTTTTTAGTAAAGGATATGAAAGGAATCTTTTGTCATTTTTCGTACGAGGTACTTTTTGAATTTTCTGACAAAAGTACGAAGAATGTTTTTTTAACTTATACGGAATTAATGGATTTTTAAAACATTATTTCCAAGAAGATTACTTTACAAGTTTGCAAGTTTATTTTTAACCAACTTATTTTAGTTTAAAATTGTATGACATGTTAAGAATGGAAAAGTGTTTTTGAAGTAGAAAGGATATTTTCCTCTGGAATGGAGTTCAAGTGTTTTATCAAACTTATTTTCCATATAAGATAATAAATGGTTCTGTTTTTATACCTATTATTACATTTATTTGATTATGTTGTGATGGAATTATTTTTATGAATTCCTTTATCTTATATGAATTGTTTTATGATTTCACGATGTTTAAGAATCCCATTTTTATTACATGGGTTATGCTATGATGCATGGTTTATGATTTTGTGGAACACATAAGAATGGTATCATTATAAGATGGGTGGGACCTATATCTCCCTCCAATGCATTGGGTAAAGATTTTATATCTCATGAGATAGACATGGCTGGAATGGTAGGTTATACCGGTTCAGTGAAACAGGACTGAAACGAGGGTGACTTGGTTCAAAAATGGACTTTGTCCACTAAGATAGGCTTGGCAATGAGTCTTGACTAACAACAAATGATTCTCTATGATTATGTGTGTTTGACACAAAGTTTCATGTTTTATGTTATGATTATTGGGATTTCATTTCACTACTACGATTTATCCTATGTTATGAAATTATGCTCTCTTTTGCAGGTTATGATTTCCAAAATGTTATGTTCTTATGAAAATGTGATTGATATTTCTTTTGTTTACCCTTACTGAGCATTTGATCCCACCCTTTTATGTTTTCTTTTCCCCAGGATATAAAGAAAGGTTTTAGGTAAAAAAGGAAGATATTAATGGGAGATGTTGAAGATCTTTCACCACGATTAGAAGATTATATTAAGAGTTTCAAAAGACACTAAACTATTATGATCCTTGTGTGTGTGTGTTATTGTTATGTACTAAGTATTCCGAAAAAGTAATGTAATGTCCATGTACGTCAGGCTTCGGGTCTCTACAGTTGGTATCAGAGGAAAGGTTTAGTCAACCTTTGGAAACTAGGATGCGAAAACATTATTGAGATCCCTAGAGATATTTCTAAAGTATTTCTAGGGATGTACCTATGTATAAGTATACGTATAGGATATAGTCCTAGAACTATGGTAACGATCTTAGAATTTAACCTAAGATGTTAGATATTAAGGGTACTCCGCCATTATTATGTTGTTTTCCCTAACATGATTTTTTCCTCTCACACTATTCTTTTTGGGTATTAGACGATGGCTGGAACCCGAAGGAACCATGTTGATCACTGTAATGGAAAATGCAATGATTGTCCTCCTGAACAAACAAATGTTATGGGAGATGGAGTGCAAAATCTTGTTGCTATACTTACACAAGCTATGAATCATTCTGGACTTCCAAATGAGTAGATAAGGGAACAATATTCTATTGAGTCCTTCATGAGGCAATGTCCACCTTCTTTCAGTGGCCCTTCCGATCCACTTGTTGTTGAACAATGGATCAGTACCACTGAAAAGATATTTTCAGTTCTTCAATGTTACGAACATGATAAAGTCATCTTAGTAGTATATCGTTTAGAAGGTGAAGCTGATCAATGGTGGAATATTATCAAGAATACGAGGACAAGAGATGAAATTGAGTCCATGGAATGGGATGAGTTCAAGAACTTGTTTTTCAGTAAGTACTTCCCTCGTATTCTTCGAACAAAGATGGAAAAGTAATTTCATGAGCTGAAGCAGAAGGATGATGAATCTGTTGGTATTTACGAAGCAAATTTTACAAGACATGCAAGGTATGAATCTGTCATTATCATCCAACCTGAAAGTAAAGTTGATCGATTTTTCAGTGGCTTAAAACCAAGTCTTCGAAGGGAATTAGCTATAAGAGACTTCAGTAGCTATGAAAAAATTGTGTGTTGTGCTATCAAGGTAGAAATGGAAGTTGGTGTTACATATCCATCTCATGGTTTTGATAAGAAACGAAAGATGGAGTTCATGGAGAAATCTCGAAATAATGGTGAAAAGAAGATGAATGTTTCCTTATGCACAAAGTGTGGATAGAAGCATGGTGGAGGTTGTCTTAAAGGGACTATAAAATGTTTTAAGTGTGGAAAATAAGGTCATCGAGTAGCTGAGTGTCGAAGTTATGGAAGAAGGGTTTCTAATGATGTGAATAAATCAAACACTGCAGAGAACGCACCACCAACACTTCAATGCTTCAAGTGCAATGAAATGGGGCATTATTCTAAAAAATTCCATAATCCAAGGGTTAGTGATGATCGACATGAGCAACCTCTTAAGGAAAAGGACAAAGGGAAGTCTCATGCGATCACTATTGGCGATGTTGACAACGATGTGGTGGAATGATTAAGTGTTTATGTAATGGGATTTCAAAATAGTATCATGGAATCTCGTTTATGGTATTGTGGAATTTTAGAATATCTATGTATTGGTTTTCAATAATTATATGATACTGGTAACCAGGAAAAAAAAGTGATTGAAATATTTTTGGAAAGTAGATGATATGCGCATAATGAAGGGACAAGAAGCTAATGAGATGTTTGGTTGTATTCATGAGCTCATGATTGATATAAGGACTAAGTATATAGAATTTTGAGGATTTTGGTATGTGGAAAGAGTTATCTTTTGACAGCACTCATGTTTTCACTAAGATTCAATGGGTATTCATTTTTTCCAGAGATTACATGATTATGGTATTCACATGACTAGAATGTGACGAACAAGATATATGAGGGATAAATAATGGCATTCACGCCATTATTTTCTCTATACTATGAGCTTGACACGAAGTATTTCCTAAAGATTGGAATGGATTATGTTGGACATAAGTTAGTATTGTTTAAGGATATAACTTTTGATATTATTTATGTGTTGTTATAGTAATGTTGTTTTAGAAAATGGACAACCTGCAGGACGGGCGACAGCCCATCGTGTCGGACAAAGATATGTGAATCGAACCTACAACCGAAGTGTGACTGGCCTACATGAAGTCTCTGTTTAGTAGAAACTAGTTTTATTATATTAATCAGTATGATATATGAAGTATAATTCCATTTTAGGAACTATATATCATTAATCTTACTATAGATGGACTTATGTATTTTTTGATAACTTTTCTAACCTTTTGTTTGAGACAGATGGAATGACCCATCATTCTATCACATGATCTACTAACACACCACAAATGACAAATTCAACTTCATTTCTTTAAGATACGAAGTGGAAATTTTCCAAAGAAGGACCAACGGTGATACTATACCGAAATCACGAAAGTATTTCTTCTAATTTCAATTTCATCAACTTTAGGGAAACGATCTTGAAAACCAAAAATGTTTTCATGGTGCCCTTATATCCGATTAATCAGATGGTACCCTAGATCGTCACAAATTTATGGCTTTGTGATTTATGGCTTTTCCATAGCCATGTTCTCTACCACTCTCCATCAGAACATGATGGTTAGATTTCTCTTCCATATCCATATTTTCACCTATGTGGAAACCCGATGATTAGTTTATTTGGGTAACCGTTACGTTTCATACTTTGGTTTTTAAAGATTGGTTTTGGTATTCCTTTTTATGATGTGGGTTTCTATTAAAGAAACATTTGAATAGTAAAACATTTATAACCCCGACAAATTTCGAGGGCGAAATTTATTTTAAGGGGGGTAGAATGTAACACCCCGAGATTTTATGAAAAATATTCTTTTTAATTTCATTAATGTCTTGTGTTGTACGCTACACCAAAAGGATCTTGCACAAAACTCATCCTTGACTTGCCTTTCATTAGACACAATCGCGACCTTCATCGATAGCGTGTGTAGTACGCAATACCGAGTTTCACTAAACAACGATGTGCTTTTAAAATATTATTAAAACTAGCCGTTATGAATAGTAATAACCACCTTTTAAAATTTTAGAAATTTTAGCTCTCAAAATGGACTTCATTTTTGGATTCGGAGTATCGAATTTAGCCTAAGGTGAAATTTTGGTACTTTTCGGATAACTTTCATATTCTGATGAATAGTGAAAATTACTAAATTTTAATTAAAAACAACTTTTTCAATCGAAATAATTAATAGTGATAAATTGTTAAATTTAGTGGTTTTAAAGTATATTTAGAATATATTTTTACAATTTAATACAATGTTGATCATTGGATATAATTTCACATTTAAACCAGATATAAACAAGTGTCAATCTTTTGATAGTTATTATCTCTTAAGAACACGCTATTTGTTTTGACGATAGGAATTAATTTTTAAATTAATTAATGCAACTGATATGTTTTGAATTTGGTAAAATAGACATCATTTTTGAGTTCATAATATCAAATATAGCTTAGGCCTAATTTTTGGTATTTTTCTCGAAACATTCATTTTTTGATGAATAGTGAAACCACTAAGTGGTAGTTAAACAAAATGAATTTTTCATAAAACATAATTTTACCGCTTCTGTGAATGGAATTTCAAAAATCCGAGAGACACGGTTGATGTCAGTAAGTAAAATGTCGTTCAATGAGATGAAAATAATTTTTGGTGAATAGTAACTTTTTACTTTTTTTAACGCGGTTAAAAGTAAATAGGGTAATTAAGGGTAAAAGTGATAATATTATTACCCTAACACATGTCCTAATTCTATTGGATAAGTGTAATTCAGCCAAAAACAACCTTAGGAATAAAATATGACCATTTAGGCCCACTTGGATTAGATTAGGACATTTATTATTATTTAATTCAAAGAAGAGTTAAAAGAGTTAAAATCAAAGTTTATTTACTAAAACATTTCTAATTTCGGGTTATACATAAGATAAATACGATTGTAAATATTCATTAGAAATCTAATTAGATTTTACTACACAATGATAGTTTATTTATAATTTTTAGACATTAAATAATTTAATTTATTTATTACACAATGATGATGCAGTAATTACCATAATAGTGAAAAATTAGAATAATTGATATTATAAATACTCAAATAAGTGTAATTTGAGACTTTTTATGAATTACTCTAATTTTATAGGTTAATATGACATGTTAGTATAGATTAAATTAACTTTGATCGAACTAATAATTATTTTATGATTTTAAAAAAAATCAATTACTAAATAGTGTCAAAATTGACATAAAATAGTTTTTAAAACAAATATTATATTATTAATTGTTATTTTATTCCTAAAAATATAAGGTTCAGAAAAAGCACTTAGATAAGGTTATATATATTAATAATAAACAACTTGGGTTTCGTTTGGATTTTTATAGAAAGTTTATTAACCTTATAGTTTAAGAACACAAGAAGACACGGTAAAAGTAAAATA
Source organism: Viscum album (assembly GCA_963277665.1). Taxonomy (NCBI): domain Eukaryota; kingdom Viridiplantae; phylum Streptophyta; class Magnoliopsida; order Santalales; family Viscaceae; genus Viscum; species Viscum album. The sequence continues at coordinate 1,805,699,807 of OY728126.1, read as the reverse complement.
ATTTTACTTAATGTTAAATATAAATTATAAGGTTAAAATAGGATCCTAAACTTGTCTAAATTATATTGGATGAGAGGCTTTCTACCCATCCCCACCTTAGCTTCAAAATAAATCAATTTGGAGCTATTTATAATTGAATTGGACTTTTATAATAAAATAATAGTTTTAGTTATTCCAAAGGTACCCCTCTCCTCCCTTATAAAAGGGCACCTCCTCCCTCTCTTCATCACACCACATTGAGCCTTCAAGCTCGGAAAACCCCTATCAAATTCTCTTCTACACTTCCCTAGAATCATCCTAGAGGTTCTAGTCTTCCTAAAAGACCAATTTTAGTGCCCTAAAAGGAGATCTCAAAGAGGCGCTTCAAAGAAGAGGTAATGTCTGTTACCGATTCTTTCAACTTTATTTCTTCTTTCACTTCATATTCTTAGGTTGTTTCATTATTAAGTAATAACATGAGTATCACTCATATACTGATATGTTATTATAAGTATAAAACAACCCTATTTCACCATATATTCATTCTACGGAAAATGAAATCACCGCGCGTGCGTACGTACGAAATACCGTCTCCACGCCGTGGTGAAATCTATTTTCCACCACCACCTTACTTGGATGGGTAAAATGGTGTAAATAATAACTATATATGATTATTTTAAAGTGATATTGATTCTGAAATAGTATACATACACTTCAATACAGTCCCACGATCATGAGAATGATATCATCGCTTGTGCGTACGTACGGACTACCGTCTCCACGACGCGATGAGATTCATTCTCCACATTAACCATTCGTGAATGATTATAAAGTATATATAATGAATAATAATGACATATATGACATGTTAAATCTACTGTATTTATGTATATATATATATGTATGTCATCTAATTACTTCCATTCAAGACAATAAGTAAAGGAAAACAACGTTCATGCGTACGTACGGACTACCGTCTCCATGAACGGTGTGTTTCATTTCATTTATCTATCTATTATATATATATATATACTGAATATATATGTTATATAAATCATGTTTCATATTCAGGAAGTAATTAAATCATGATATAAGTAATAATAATGTCAAGAACAACAAGTCCAATCACCTACGATAAATGATACGATTTTACCCAAAACGCTTCTTTAACATGGAATTTACTAAAGAACGGGTAAAATAAAGTCATAAGTGAACCATATATGATATCAAAACAATGAGTATGATTATGTAATAAGTCAATGACATTATTTAAATCATTATACAGGAGGTTCAGTCACTTACGAAGCAAATGGGACCTAAGGTAAGGGAAATATCACAATCTCATTTTTATCCGAGATTGTTTATACTTTGGTATTTACTAGGGTGTATTTTATCATCAACATTCATGTTTCCTCAATATTTAATATTATTTCCATCCAACTACAATTTTTTAAATCCAATTTTACCCTTCGGTGAGTTTTTAGTAACGGATATGAAAAGAATATTTTGTCATTTTTCGTACGAGGTACTTTTTGACTTTTCCGACAAAAGTACGAAGAATGTTTTTTTTTAACTTATACGGCATGAATGGGTTTTTAAAACATTATTTCCAAGAATATTACTTTACAAGTTTTCCAGTTTATTTTTAAACAACTTATTTTAGTTTAAAATTGTATGACATGTTAAGAAAGGAAAAGTGTTTTTGAAGTAGAATGGATATTTTCCTCAAGAATGAAGTTCAAGTGTTTTATCAAAATTATTTTCCATCTAAGATAATAAAGGGTTCTGTTTTTATAACTATTATTAAACTGATTTGATTATGTTGTGATGGAATTATTTTTATGAATTCCTTTATCTTATATTAAATGTTTTATGATTTCATGATGTTTAAGAATCCCATTTTTATTATATGGGTTATGCTATGATGTATGGTTTATGATTTTGTGGAACACATAAGAATGGTATAATTATAAGATGTGTGGGACCTATATCTCCCTCCAATGCATTGGGTAAAGATTTTATATCTCCTTAGATAGACATGGCTGGAATGGTAGGTTATACCAGTTCAGTGAAACAAGACTGAAACGAGGGTGACTTGGTTCAGAAATGGACTTTGTCTACTAAGATAGTCTTGGAAATGAGTCTTGACTAACAAGAAATGATTCTCTATGATTATGGGTGTATGCCACAGAGTTTCATGTTTTAAGTTATGATTATTGGGATTTAATTTCACTACTACGATTTATCCTATGTTATGAAATTATTCTCTCTTTTGCAGGTTAAGATTTCCGAAATGTTATGTTCTTATGAAAACGATGTGATTGATATTTCTTTTGTTTACCCTTACTGAGCATTTGAGCTCACCCTTTTATGTTTTCTTTTCCCCAGGATATAAAGAAAGGTTTTAGGTAAAAAAGGAAGATCTTTATGGGAGATGTTGAAGATCTTTCCCCACGATTAGAATATTATATTCCGAGTTTCCAAAGACACTAAACTATTACGATACTTGTGTGTGTGTTATTGTTATGTACTACGTATTCCGCAAAAGTAATGTAATGTCCATGTATGTCAGGCTTCGGGTATCTACAAATCACGCATACTTCTGCTGGTGTAGAAAGAACCTAGTCTACACTACAATATAAAAACCCCTTTATTATCACCTTTTGGTCAGGTAAGAATAACCATACACTACATTTTAAATGTATGTATAACCATATGTGAAATAATAATTAAAAACACTTCTAAAAAATAATAAAAGTATTTAGAATATTAGAATATGATAATGAAGAAACTGATGTAGAGTAGTGAACTTCAACAATTCCTTAATTGATATAGAAAAAATAAATACAAGGAAACTATAAATGCATCACCAAATCAGTATAATGAATCCAAGATGTTCTAAATGAATTTCTTATTGTTTATCCATTTATTTCCTTATCTTCTACGTATATACAAAACACAAATGGATAATATTATTCATAAATCCATTGAATCTTCTACACATGGGTGTTTCCAAATTCATCACCACAAATTTAAAACCAAACAGTTATAAATTATAATCGAAACATATTTCTGATTAAAGTATGACACTCAAATTCAATAATACTCAATGTATTTCAGTATTGGTATCATTTTCCAGTGTCTGAGGCTTTCTTCCAAACAAATAGATGAGAGATGCTTCTATGTAAATATAGTAGGGAAATTTTATACATATATAGCCCACATAATTGTAAAATAATTTTTTCTCATGCTGCATGAGGGCACCTCATAATTTTTATAATCTGAGTAATGGTAACCTTTAAAATATACACCTCTCATAAATATAAGATGAATTTTACACAAGTTGTATATAAGTAAATTATAATGTTAAGTAAGAGTAAGAACAAATTATAAGAATTGCATAAGGGTAACTGGTAATGTTGTGTAATGGTAAGAATTTACATAAACTGGTTATGTAAATGTAACTAGAATATCTATATAAAAACACTCAGAAGTTACATAAGTGTAATAAGAATTTTTGAATGCACGTGTAAATAAAAAATATAAATTTCACACACTATTTAATGGTATCTAGTTCACTACACAAGGGTAACTTACTTTTTTTTCATGCCACTTCAGGGTATGATAGCACTTGTTTAAAGGTAATAAAAAATTTCATAAAGGTAAGAAACACTTTTATAAAGGTAATAATCACTTCTGTAAAGGTAATAAACACTTGTGTAAATGTATGTAGAGCTTACATAAGGGTAAAACCTGAGATATAAATCATGCATAACGGTGAAAAGGTAAATATGTAAAGGTAACACGAAAACTATAAATGTCATGTACAGGTAAGAAAAACAGTAATGTAAGGTTAAACATAACATTAAACTAAATATGTAAAGGTAGAATAAATTTTTTTATGGGTAAATAAAATTTACACAGGGGTAACAAGAACGTTTTAAGGCTTATGTAATGATAAAGATATTATAAGAAAATTACATTTTCATATGTTTCAAACAAAAATAATTATAAATAATACTAAAAATAATATGAATAAATGGTGACCATTTAAATAAAAAAAAATGTCAATAAAATTATCATAATAACCCATTAATAAATATAAAAGTGTTAAATTTCATTTATACAATTAAACATCTTTCAATTGATAAAAACAAAATTCATAAAAATATAAATTAATTAAAATATCATGATTATAATAAATCAAATAAATATATGGGTGTTAAAATTATAGTTATTCAAATAAATTAAAAGATTAATTTCTATAATCATTCATGATGGGATTTAGGGGAATGAAAACTAACTCAATAAACCAAGTCATATACTCCATAATTGAATAACATACCTACTCAAACTTCTAGGAGGTATTATCTATAATGATGTTATATATCATTCTATAAATACATAATTCAATATGGATAAAACAGAAAAGGCTACCCAATTAATCATAATAGTTGTAAATCATATCAAACCATTTTAACACACCCAAGAAAAAAACTCAAATCAAGATGCCATTCATAAAAACCCATGATAAAATGAATTTCTATACAGTAAAGAGATAGAAAGAAACTCCCTTTCACTAACCACTCAATGTTTTAGGGTTAGCGAGGTGGTTTTCTGGATCAGTGGCGAGGGACGTCGAGGTACAACGAGGGATGGTGAAGTGAGGTGTGGTGAGGTCTGGCGAGGAACAACGAGGCGAGGCGCGCTGAGGGACGACGAGTGGTTGAAATGGGTGGTGATAGGCATCAAGGAGGCTAGGACTTCAGGGAGTCGGTAGGGTGGGGGTTGGGGGTGTTAGGGGGTGATGGGGGGAACTGTCATGTTTTTAAAAATGATTAATTATACAGTGATGGTTTATAAAAAACTAATATTAAATTATTTAATATAAATTAGCGTCGGTTTAGTAAACCACGGCTAAAAATCTACCACTATACTTTCTTTTTGGTGTAATGTATGGTTCCTCAAAGCATTTAAAAGTTCATTGTTATGGGTTTTTTAAAATGGATAAATATTTATTAATAATTAATTCATCGAATAGGGTGATACATGACTAAATACAATGAAAATTTGAATGTGGTCCTTATGGTTCCTAGAGTAGTGTGCCTATAATAGTTTACATGACTGGTTAAGATAATTAATCTACTAATATGATTATAACAAAATAATTACATCATCATTTCACTTGACACCAATTTATTTCCAAGGCCTTAATCATATGATTTCCAAGATCAAAAATCATAATATAACAAATGATTCTGTCACATCAAATACACATATACAACTAATAGTATCATATCAAAAATATTTTAAATACTGTACAAGCCATATAAAAAATAATCATATTCACAATTATGTAGATAATTAAATTGTTAAAATAAAATATTTATCTTACACATTATAAGTCAAAATGGATTCCATGTTTCATTTTTATATCTATATTTATATTTAATCTCTAGATTGAATGTGATAATGGATAAAAATAACTAATTTTATTACAAGTACTCGAAAAATCAAACACAAATACAATATTAATATCAAAATAAAAAAATCAATATCGAATAACCAATTATTTTATTTTTTTTCAATTTACAAAAATATTCTACATTTTATAAAGTCACATAAATATTATTATATGAAAATCTATTAAAATAACATCATGAATATTATAAAAAAGTTATTCACAAATAAAGAAAAAAACCCAAAAAACATTGATATTTTTCATATCAAACTAATAATAATAATAATTGGGTAAAATAAGAATGAAACTATTATCAAATTTATATGTCACAATCTCATAAAAAGTTCATCAAATAGTATGAATCATATTTTTAACAAATAATATAATCATATCAAAATAAAATATAATTGAATAAATACCAATTTCACTAATATAAATTAATTATTTAATGGACCCACCATTGGTGTTGGGGTGGCTTGGGTTTGGTCGTGAGGTGAATGTCATGGGGTAAGGTCCCCAAGAATATGTGTTTATAATAGTGTTCTTTACATATATTGTTTGGTTTGGCGGTAGATGTAATCGACCAAATATAATATTTCACAGAAATATATTTATTTCATAATTTGAAATAAATGGTATTATATTCATATAATTAATATTTTCATTCCTCATATATTTTAATATGATATGTTAGAATGATTTTTAGACATGATATTTTTATCCATTTTTTATTAATAGTAATTTTTAACTTATCATAGATATAAATTTCTTTATAATAAAAAGGAATGCATTTTATCATAAAAATGATAGTAACTATTTTTCATCCTAATTTCATTCATATTTGGTTCCCTATTTAGTTATCAAATGTTGTGAAAACCTATGTAATAGTAAATTAATTTCATGTAATGTTAATATTAATGAATTATATTTTATATAATTATATTAATTATATGAATGTTAAATATTTTTCCATAAAAAAGGAAATAGTTTTTGTCTTAATAATTTTTCTATTGTATTATAAGGATTATGTTAAGTTTTTTTTCAGATTTTAATATTTTAATAGGACAAGAAACATCATTTTTAATATATGAATTTAAAAATTATAACTGAATAATTTTTTTTATTCGTTTTAAAAAATTTCATTTTTATGGAATACTGAATGATATCAATTTTTAAAAAAATATCATTAAATTTCATTATGGAAATTAATTTAAAATTTACATTATAAATTTTATTTTGCAATAATCAACATATGAATCTTTGAATTTAAAATATTATAAATAATCACATTTTAATAACTGGTATACATTATATTTTATAGGGTGATTTTTGGGCTTAAATACACATTTATTAGAAAACTATTCTTCATTGTGTATTATGTTATTAAACATAAATTAATTTCTTCTACTTATAGAAATTGAAAATATTAAAAATAATTACATATTTATATTCTTTATGTTCATATTTTATAAATATTATAATTTTATTCGTTATCATTTTGAGTATTAATCATAGATAATTTTTGTCACCTTGGTTAGGGTAAATCAGGTAAATCATTGTTAAAACTATGATATATGGACTAAATTTACCCCTTAAAATGAAATTATTTTATTTGGTTGGTTTTTCTAACCATAAGAGTCAATTGTTCAAAACATTTTGTAATTTATTTCCATTTTCCTTTCATAATGACCACAACTTGATTTTATGTTAAGAATAAAAACCAAATTTCACTATCATTGTATTAATATCGTTAATATATATTCACAGGGATAAAAAACGTTTTGTCAGTTAAATTTATTTATTTTAAATATTAAATAATTAATTTTATAGTTACATTTTATTTTAAATATTTTCCTTTAGAATAATTATCATTAGTTCTTATCCAACACTGACATAATGCTTTCTCAAGAAATATATAAATCAAGTAAATTATTTTTAAAAACATTAAAAGTAATTCTATTAGGATATATTATTATGTTACACGTTTTTTTATAAATAAATATGAAAAATATGTTATAAGTAAAAGTTTATATTCAAACTATATTAATAGTCAAACTATATTAATAGTATCGAAATTTTTTGGTATATTATTTTAAATTATATAATATTTAATGATTTTAAATTCTAAAAAATCTTATCTTTATCCAAGTTAATAACATATGGTCTATAATATCAACTATTTTCCACCTTTTGTTATCTTTTCCTTTTATAGTGACTTTCTTGACACCAATAGGGTAAAAACATTGACATTATAATAATTATCAAAAGGGTTCATCAGGGGATAAAATTAATGGATAATGATGAAGATATAACCTAAACTTGTAAAACTATTTTTGTACATGAATATTTCAACTCAAACACAACATAAATTCTTAATATTCCATTTTTACACTTTATTAAGAGAGTTAATTTATATTAATTTAATAAATTAAGCAATTCCAATGGTGCCCATCCCCTCTCTTATAATAGAGAACCTCTCATATTTTCTTTATCACACCATCAGACACTCTAGTTTCTCCATGACATCCCAAATGTCTTCCCATCATCCCCTTCCAATGACCAGGTGTCCTGCTCTCATGAAAATAATAATCCCAGAACACTAAAGGTGTAATATAATGATGATGTATCTGAGGAGATGGTGTGAGTAATAACAAACTTATTCGAAGTTTATTTCTTCTTATACCTTCTTAAAATTATACTTAACAATAATAAATACTAATTTCTATATTTTCAATATAAATAATTATTATTATTTTTATTATAGTAAAAAATTTCTTATCTCATTCTCCATCATATGAGAAATAGAAACTATGTTCATGTGTATTTGTGGATTACCACCTCCCCGAATCGATGTGTCTCATTTTTTATCACGTCTTAAGAAGAATCATTATTTTGATGGATTTAATTAATATTTCTACTATTTTCATGAAATTATTATTTTTTAGGAAAGATAATAAATAATATTCTTTTCTTACATTTTAATCAATTAAAATATGATAACATTATTCATGGATACGCATGGACCACCACCTCCACAAAGAGTTGTGATTTTTTTTATTTCATGAATTTCATAAATGGATCTATAAATTTATTTAATGTATTAATATGATGAGTATGTAATAATTAATATTCGATATATGATAAAATAATGATCCCTTAGACAACCTTTAGCCTACCAAATCTGTTTTGGGATTATAAAGTGAACATCCTCAAAAAATCAAATGTAAATATAATCAATTCAGTAAATAAAGAAAACATTGTCATAAATGACATAAAATGGAATATAGAAATGAAATTAACATGATAAAGGTTCCTAATAAACTAAATAACAAATATAATTTTATTATTGAAGAGTTAAATAACATACGATTTTAGACAGTATTTAAAGTAATTTATTTTTATTTAAAAATAATGTTTTAAAATATGATTTTCAATCATTTTTATTTCATATATGTGTTCATTAATATATTTCAAGTATTTTATTATTTATACATAAAATTAGGATAAATTAAATTTTTAACTACCACTTAAATTATTTATAGGGTTTTTAAGGGAATATTTTTATCATTTTCCTAATGAGGTTATTTAACTAAAGGTGTGAAAGAAATATTTGTTTTAAATTTTATGAAATAAACATAATTTTTTTTCAACATGAAATTTTATTTAATAAAATCTTCCATAAAAATGATTCAAAATTAATTGTAAAATCCCATAATAAATAAATTTATTAAGTGGTTGAATAGGTTCTTCGAAAGTTAGGTGATTACCCCAAGACACCAAAGGCTAGAAATAAGTTCCAAGGGATGAAGCAAACATTATGGGATGAATTCCCCTAGGAATGAAAAAAACATTAAGAGGAGAAAAAATCAACAAGAAAATATATTTCTGTTGGTCGGAGTGGATACTCAAGAGGGGGAGTGAATTTAGTTCCAATTAAAAATTTTTGTTTAAAATATTTACATTAAAAAATCCTCCAATTTAAATAAAAAGATAAATTGTAGTGAATTTGTAAAGTATTAAAGGCTCAGATAGGTTCTCAAGAGATTGATTAGTTCCCAGTTAATCTAATATGAAGATTAGATTATATTTTGAAACTAACCTACTGGGTTACAATAAATATAAACACATTCTAGTTTAACTATTAGAGTAACATTAAAATAGATTTGAATTTAACGTACTTAGCAGCAGAATATTCAATATAGGTTTAACCAAAATAAACAAGAACAACAGTTTTAACCAAGAGGATCAGTCTGATGCAGAGACATAATCCTCTAAAAAAGTTTTTCATAAACTAAGATCCACACCCTGGATCGGGGTTTACAATAGTACTCTGACTGTTCAGGTCCTCAGACCTCTAGCATAGTTCTATGATGGAAAGCCACAATAACAACAACTCACAGGTTGTCCAGGTCCTTAGACTTCTACCACTATCCACTGTGAAATACAAGAGTGTAAGGGAATGATTGAGTGAGGATTTAGAAATCCTCCATTTCAGCACAGGAGATAGTGTGTGCCTAAAAATATAGATCACACACACTACTAAAAATATTATCAAATGAAACATAATAGAGATAAACAAATAGAGATTATTTTAGAATTCTCTACGTGTTTTGAGTGAAGCTCTGGACTCTTTCGATTGATGCAGATGAAGCTTTGAGTCCCTCTCTGGTTTTAGTCAAGAATAATAGAGTGTTGTTTTTGTATTTGACATCTAGGTCCAAGTTGATCAGCCTAATCATCTTGAGTGTAGGTGAAATCATTGAAGCTCTTTACTCCTTGAATTTTTAGGTTCTACAGATTCAGTATGTATTCTTCCTTCTTCCTCTATGCAAGTAAGTCCCTATGTATCTCCAGAATATTGTCTTGTATATTCATGGAATGTCTGACCGACGTTTCATTAGTAGTTCGAGGTTCCCTTTTATACCATCAGCTCCAGCAATGGGAATTATTACCTTTTTACAGGCACGAGGCATGGTTACCAGACATTCAACAGACATTAATTAATTAATACCAGTTGCATTAAAGAACCAAATATGACCATTGTTAATAAGAAAATATAAGTAGGGTTTAGAGATATAGTGACAGGTTTCCATCGGTAGCTCTTAGTATCAGTGATATTGTATCGGTGGACTTGAGTCAGTAGGTATATATCGATAGCTATTAATATTTATAACAGTACACTATGTATTAGTGACAGTGACTTTGTATCGGTAGCTCCTCTTATCGGTATCTCTTCATTAGGTAGCATTCTTGTATCGGTGGCTCTCTCTATTGGAAACTCGCCTATATCGGTAACAGCTTTTATCAGTAGACTTCATATTTGTAGCTGTCTATTTGTATCAGTAGACTTGTATCGGTAGGTCTGTCTGTCTATATCGATAGGTATGTCTTTCTGTAAAGGTAGTTCTGTCTATCTGTATCAGTAACTATGTCCATACTTGTAGACTTACTCTATCGGTAGGTCTGTATCAGTGACTCAAAAACATAATACTTATCTGTTCTATGAAAAGCATATTCAGTTTGAGTTAGTATTATTTGAAAACATGTATAAACATAGATAAACATTGATTAACATATTCCAAGGATTGTTTTGATATTTTTGTAAACTCAATAGTATGATGACATAATTTAACATAGATATAGGATTATCAAAACATATTAAAACATAATTGAGAGTATAAAAATAGGTGAGGTCAATAATCTCTCCCTTTTTGATAATCACAAATTATGGTTTTATAATCCAAAATAATCATTGATATATCAGTGTAAAATAAATTGGGTCTCACTTCTCAGTGTGAGTAATGACATTCTCAAATGTATCAGAGAATAGAGTATTATATGAAAATGTATTAGAAGTATGCAACAACTATATCAGAGGTAGAATTATAAAACAAATGTACCAGATGAGTAGACTATATTATGCATATATTTCTCCCTCTTTGTGATTAGAAAAAAGTAGTAAACAGAAGGTAAAATATAATAATATCAGATATATTTCATGGTGAAAAAAATACAAAGAACTTCAAAATTGAGACAAAAAGATTACAAGTGATTCCTATAAAATGTCTGAGCCACTATTCAATCCACCTCCTCAGCATGTGATTTAGATTTTCCCTTGGAATCAGAAGAGGATTCAGGCTGGGTAGTTGCAGGTGGAGGCTTGGGAACACGAGTTATAATCCGAGGAGGCTAAGCTACTGATACAATTCCTGGCCTATAATTTGGAGCTCGCTGAGTGATCATAGGAGAGAGACTTCTAATTGCTTGAGATGGTGTCATCTAAGGAATGAAGGAAGACTGAGTAGAGGCATGCAAAATTGGAGGTACAATGATAGGAGTACTATCTACATGCAAAAATGGCACCAACAAAATCATAAAATCCATAATGAATCCTCCTCCTCTTTCCATAGTAGAGATAAAGTCATCCTTGTTCTCCATAAAAATTCCTAGAGCTGGAGTCAACTCCCTAAGCTTGCTTTCTTGTTCTCTGAAAGCTTGATTGACTTGAGTTAGTTTCATGTTCTCTAACAAAATATTGACATGATTTTTCAAATTATGTTTAGTGTAGACCCTTTGGAAATAGAAATCCACTTTGTCTTTTACATCTTTCAGTGAAGCAGTGGCCTCTATCATGAAATTTTGAACAATTTTCCCTATATCCCTAGTGGTAGTCACCACTTGGTTCAAGGAAGCAGAGTTTACAGAGCCACTGGTGGAAGATTGTCCAATCTCTTCTCTCATCACAGCTTGGATCTGATCAATATCCAAAGAAGGCCTGTTTGTACTCAGAGGTGCAATAGTAAAGGATACTATTTTCTTTAAAAGATTTTGTCAGCCGAATAAAAAGATTTTTCAAAACAGAGTCCTGGGTTCTGACATGCTTTCCCATGTAATTTTTATATTCCTCAAAAACTGATACCATCTGGATAACTACACTTTTTACAAATGCAAAATCCTTGTCTGCTTGAGATTTGGAGCACATATAAGATTTTAGAGAGACAAGTTATTTCTTTAGAGATTCAACATCCTCTTCCAATCTTGAATCTTGATTCTAGCAGGACTTAACTTCATCCAAGACACCAGATGCTGATTTATTCATCACAGATTCAATAGATAATATTAAGGAGGTTTCCATTCTTCTCATATCCTCCATAAAATAGGTCTTGATATCAGACTTTAATTGGTTTAAATCATATTTTCTTACTGTATCCTTAGGTAATTTTTCAGAAATGAGATTATAAGTGACAGGTGGTCTACTGATGGGTGTCTCATCCTCTGAATCAGGATAGTCCAACCCAAAAACTACAAAACATGGGTCTTCGGCCCAGTCTTCAATCTCATGAGCTTCTGAAACAGTACCATGTCTGATGGGATGATCCCCCTCAATGTGTGCGTTCACATGAACATGTATATCAATAGCAGCTTGAGCAGGTTGGTCTTCCTCAAAATAATCCTCGACAACCATCTCCATTTCAACAATAGGAGGCTCATTAGGAATAATTGCAGGTTCTTCCATCTCAACCAAAATAGCCTCTTCATGCATAGAAAAATTCCCAATTACGGGACATAAGCTGAAAATACACTCTTCTGAACTATCAGAAATATGTTCTCTATTTTCATATAATTCTTCCTCATTCTCTAGAGTAGGCTGGTCTTACTCATAAATAGGGGATTATTCATTACTTACTCCCAACACAATTTCCTCTCCAGATGATATAACTTCAGCAACTGGACTTGGAGTAATGTCTGGATCCCCTCCATCAGCTACAGAGGTATCCTCCTTATCAGTATCATCACTATACTGAGGTTTCTCTTCATCATGTCCTAGTCCTGGATCTCTTCTATCTCTTGGAATATTGGTATGATCAACAAGGTTGAACATATCATACACCTTCTCATTATCAATAACCCATTGCCTTCTCTATGTGTTCCAGCCAATCTTCATATACAAACAGATTGTGCTTGTGATGAAAAAATAGTTCCTTACAACTACTGTCTCATCCTAAGACTCATCTACCCCTTTCACCTTGATCATTACCAAAATCAACTTTGCAAAGAATAAATCATTAGATTTTGACATAGGCGTGATCATATCCTCAATTTGGATCATCAACAGCCTACACATATTTACCTAGACACCATGCCTCAGAAAATGCAACAAATAGTTGTCTTTCTATTTCAAATTTCCAAGGTCCCCTCTTCTTGGACTTAGAACATGTTGAATGAATTTGAATAATAGCCGGTTTTCTCCATCTATCTTAGTAACCAATACCTTTCATTTTTTTCCACTACTAGTGAGATCTTCCAAAGAAACCTCATAGTGAAAATTTTCACTGGTAGGAGGTATTGTCTTTGAGGTATACCCAAATACTCCCTCATGTGGGACTTTCAGACATTCATCCCATTCAATAGAAGAAAAATAAATTTACTTTCCATTCACTAATGAAACTATTCTATTTTCTTCTTCCAACTTCTCAAAATGAACAAAAGTATAAAAATCCTTAACCAACTTTGGATAATGAGGTACATTGTTGTTTGAAAAGCATTCAAGCCATCCTTATTCCTGCAATACTCTTAGAACCAATGACTTTCTAGGAAAGATCCATTCCTCACTGAGTTCCTTTTCGATTACTACTTCTCTATTCTGCAAATGTGGGTTCGCGACACGCTTCCCCGACCTTGTTCTACTTTCACTCCCACTACCTTCATGTCCGGTTTTCTACATCTTTGCACTTAGTGCATCACTAACATCCCTAACTATCGAGAGTTTTTTTCTTTCCTTCTCCAATTGAATAACTTAGGTTTATCTGTAATTCGGGGGTTTGAGAAGTGAGGATTGAATAGAAGAGAGTTTGTGTTGAATTGAAATGTGACTAAGGATTAGTTTTTATCATTTAGGAATCGAAATAAAATAAAAATAATTATATTGAATAAAATAATATTTTAGGCTAAAGAAAACCAAAATCAGAAAGCTCATGACATATCAGTGAAAATTACCAGTGAGAACCTTGATGTTGAGGTTTATATGTCGGTGAGGTGTCTCTAGCGGTGAGGTGTATCTAGCGGTGAGGTTTTCTAGTGGCGAGGTTTCCAAGCAGTGAGGATTCCCAGTGGTGAGGATTACTAATGGTGAGGATTCCTAGCGGTGAGGATTTGGCTATCGGTGAGGATTTGGCTATCGGTGAGGATTTGGCAAATGGTGAGGATTTGGCTAACAGTGAGGATTTGGCTAATGGTGAGGATTTTCTAACCGTGAGGATTTGGATAACGGTGAGGATTTGGCTATTGGTGAGGATTTTATTCTAAAAATTCTATCATTCCTAACTCATGTATAATATACCTTAATCTCTCTGAACTTAAATTCTTGGTAAAAATGTCAGCTAATTGATGTTAAGTACCTATAAATTCAGAAGTGATATCACCATTTTTGTAATGAACTATCAAAAACTGGTTCTTTATATCAATGTGTTTAGTCATAGAGTGAGATATAGGAGTCTTAGAGATATTGATCGTACTAGTGTTATCACGGTTTATAGATACATGTCTAAACTAATATTCGAAGTCTAATAATGTATGTTTCACCCACAAAATTTGTGCACAGTAACTACCAACAACAATATATTTTTCTTCAGTAGTAGACAATGCAAAAAAATTATACTTTTTACTACACTAAGATATTAGGGACATAACT
The DNA here is from genome assembly GCA_963277665.1 of Viscum album. Lineage (NCBI taxonomy): Eukaryota > Viridiplantae > Streptophyta > Magnoliopsida > Santalales > Viscaceae > Viscum > Viscum album. The sequence continues at coordinate 1,805,684,676 of OY728126.1, read as the reverse complement.
AGAATATGACATGTTCCCGAAGTGCACTTTCTATCTAACTTGAAACCAGCAAAGTCAGCATCTGAATAACATATTAAATCGAATTATTGTCCTTTTGGATAAAATAATCCTAAGTTGCTAGTATGTTTAAGATATTTGAAAATTCTTTTAACATCAAGAATTTGTGACTCTTTTGAATTAGCTTGAAATCTTTCACACATACGCACAATAATCATAATATCTGGTCGACTAGCAGTAAGGTAAAGTTGGCTTCCAATCAGACATCTGTAGTTGGTTTGATCAAATGGTTTTCCAGTTTCATCAGCATCCAACTTACAAATAGTACTCATAGGTGTATCACTTTCTTTAATCCTCTCCAAACCAAAACATTTTAAAACATCCTTTGTATATTTACCTTGATTTAAGATAATACCATTTTCATTCTGAAAAACATGAAATCTGTGAAAATATTTGAGTTCTTTAATTAAACTCATTTCAAGTTCATTTTTCATACTCTTTTATAAAATAAATACAGAAAGAATTTTTAGAAGATCCAAAAATAATATCATCAACTTAGATTATTAATATCAAAAAATCTTCGGAAATTATTTTAATAAAGAGAGACGGATCAACAATCCCTTTAGAAAAACCTTTTGAAATAAGTAAACTATTAAGTTTATCATGCCAAGCTCATGGGGATTGTTTAAAACCATATAATGATTTAGAAATATTGAAAACTCAATTTGGAAAATGAGGATTAGTAAATCCAGGTGGTTGTTCAACAAAAAAATCATCAATTATAAAACCATTTTGAAAAGAACTTTTAATATCCATTTGATATAACATGAAATTTCGATGAGCAGCATAGGCAAGTATAATTATAATATATTCTAATCTAGCTAGAGGTGAAATGTTTTCCTCATAGTATATTCCTTCCTCTGGACTATATCCTTGTGGAACTAGTCTTGCCTTGTTTCTAATGATGATTCCTGATTCATCATCTTTATTTCTAAAAACCTATTTTGTGCCTATGGTCAAAGTGTCCTTAGATCTATCAACTAATTCCTAGAAATTGTTTATTACAATTGATTTAATTCTTCTTATATAGATATTACCCAAAATTCATCATTGATTGCATCATTGATATTTTTAGGTTCTAACTATGAAAGAAAGGCTTGATATTCAACCTTATTTCTTAGAGAATCTCTAGTCTGTGTCCCTCTATAAAGATTAACTACAACACAATCTAAAGGATGATGCTTTAGAAGTCTAGTTGGTCTAGTCAAGGTAGGACTAGAGAGTTCAGGTTCTTCTGTAGGTTTGGTTTCAACAGAATCAGGTTCTGAAAAATTTCCATAATTACTTGTATTTACAGCAGGTTCACTACTTTTATCATTAAGGTCCAGAATAGACAAATCTTCTTTAAGATTTTCAAGAGAGGGCTTATGATCATGTGGATCAGTTTCATCAAATTTAATATGTACTGATTCATCCACACATTTGGTTCTTTTGTTAAAGACTCTAAAAGATTTAATAGTTATAGAGTAACCTAGAATGATTCCCTCATCACTTTTAGAAGCAAACATGTCAAGATTATCCGTAATATTGAGAATAAATACTTTGCAACCAAAAACTATGAAGTCACTAACTTTAGGCTTCATATTATTCCATATTTGATAAGGGTATTATTAAGAATAGGTCTAATTAAGACTCTATTTATAATATAAGAAGCTGTATTTACAGATTCTGCCCAATAGTAAACCGGTAGGTCATCCTCATGAAGCATAGTTCTTGTAATTTCATGAAGGGTTCTATTCCTTATTTCAACTACATCGTTCTATTGAGGTGTCCTAGGGGTAGAGAAATTGTGATTATTGACATTGTGTGAGCATTATGAATCAAATTCATTATTTTCAAACTCATGACCACGGTAACATCTCATGGTTTTAATCATAAGATGACTAAAGTTTTCTACAAACATGGATTATTTAATAAATTAAGAGCAATCTTCACTTATGTGAGCTAGAAAATATACCCAAGTATATCTAGAAAAGTCATCTACTAAGACATAAACATAGTTCTTCCCATTTAAGCTAGAAATTCTAGAAGGTCCAAACAAATCCATGTGAACCAACTCGAGAGGTTGAGAAGTCGAAACTTCTTTCTTTAATTTGAATGAAACATTAGGTTTCTTTCCCTTTTGACAGGGAGTACAAACTTTATATGATGGGGATTTTAGTTGAGGTAAGTCTCTAACTAAATTTTTCTTAGTCAGTTTCTTAAGTGAATGAACATGATAGTGTCTTAATCTTCTATGCCATAGCCAAGACTCTTTATGAAAATCATTTAAACAGGTAACCATTTTTTTGGCTAATGAATTTAAATCTACAGCATATACATTTTCATTTCTCAAGGTAGTAAATACCAAATAATTTTTATAATCAAATACATTGCAAGCAACATTTTAAAATTTAACATTGAAACCATCATCACACAACTGATAAATTCTTAACAGGTTGTATTTTAATCATTCAACAAATAATACTTTAGAAATTAAAATTGAATCAGTGTTACCAATTTGGCCTAAGTTGATGATTTTTCCTTTTGAATTATCACCCAAGGTTACATGCCCTCTTTCAACCTAGATTAAACTTTTAAAGAATGAGTAATCTCCAGTCATATGCCTTGTACAACCACTATCCAAGTACCATATATTCTTATAGGAAATCTTCAAGCATGTATCCATCAAAACAGGTTTAAAGAGAAAATGATTTTGGTACCCATATTTTTTTGGGTCCAGACAGGTTAGCAAGAAAAACCTTAGGCGTCCATATTTGACTAATCTGTTTCCCATAACTATCAGGTTCAAAATATTTTGAATGATGTATTCTGTTTGGTCTAGTAGAATATGAAAATATAGATAAAGCAATAGAGTTTATAGAACTATAACTAGTACCAAACTGCCTAGTTTTTGGAATAAATTTATTCTTAACAAGCTGTCTCTGTCCAGGTTGGAATCCGAAACCAGTAACATACTTTGGAGGAACTTATTTTCCTAGAATTTAAGCTAGAGTATTCTTTCCATTTGTGAACTTCTCTAAGTCTATTCTAAGTTTCTCATTGGAAAATTTAGTTTGAGTATTGTCATTTAACAGTTGAGAATTATTTTACTTTTCTATATTAAGATCAGATTTAACAGTACTAGTCAAGTAATGATGTTTCTTTAATGACTTGTACTTATCGTTCAAATCATTACAAGTGACTTCTAACATATTACATTATTCAAATAATTCAGATTTAGACATATAGTTATCACTATTTGAATCTATCTCATTCCCAGAATAATAATCATTCAGCATAGGGGAGATAGATACCTCATATGTTTTAGTCAGAAAACATATGTTGGCATGATTCTTTTCAGAATCAGAAGCCTTAGACTCACTTGTGCTATCCTCTAAAGCACTCCATGTTTCCTTCATAACATTCTTATATTTTCTATCATTGTAGTCATATTTCTTCTTGAACTTAAATTTTGGACAGTCAGCCTTTATATGTTCTTACCTTTTACATTCATAACAGACTATCTCATTATCCTTATCAACTTTCTTCCAATCTTTCATCTAATCAGCTCATTGGTCATACTTACCCTTATCGTTTGGTTTTCTGAAATATTTATTCTTCCTATAAAATTTCTTTAATCTAACGGCTATTTGAGAAATATCTTCATCAGTATCTCAATCCAAACCTCCACTTGTTATGCTTTCATTAGGTATGTGAACTTTCTCTGTGTCCTTGCTCTTTGAGGTAGTAGACTTAAATTCCACTGATCTCTTCTTAGGTTCATCATCATCTTATTTGTTTACTTTTAGATCTTCTACATACATCATCAACTTACCAATTAACTCATTAATAGGTAGTGAAATTATATCACATGACTCTCTTATTGAAACTGATGTGCCTCTCCATCTTTCTAGCATATATCTGAGTATTCTCATGAATTGCTCCTTTTTTCGGAACAGCTTTTCTCAATGATCTCACAGTATTAACAATCTCATTTAACCTGAGATACATGTCAGAAATAGGTTCTTCAAGCCTCAATTTAAAATTTTAATTTTTAATAGTGTATCTGTTTAATATCATTTCTTTTACAGTGGTTGTTCCTTCATGATAAACAGCCAAAGTATCCAAGATTTCATGTGCTGTTTTACAAGAAGAAATTATGTTAAACACTTCATCTCCTAGAGAGAAGTACATGGAATTCACGGCTTTACAATTATTGTTGTAATCAGATTTTGTAGAATCATCCCATGTAGATCTACCAGTCTTTGGAATCTCATACCCAGATTCTATATCAGTCCATATATCAAATCTTAGTCTTTCTAAATGAATTTTCATTTGGATTTTCCATTGGGCATAATTAACACCATTAAAGAAAGGGGGCTTGTTGGCAGCATCACCTTCTAATCTATTATCGATAATTATATTTTAGAAAATATACTTAAAGAGATAAAATTTAGAACTAACAAGAAATTTAATATGTTTAAGATATAACTAAAATCACGGTTGAAAAACAGAGTGTTTGGAAATCCTTTATTAATAAAAATCCTCAGATACCAAATGTTGGTCAGAGTGGATACTCCAGTGGGGGGGGGGGGGGGTGAATTGAGTTCCATTTTAAAATTTATATATAAAATATTTATATTAAAAAGTCTCCCAATTTAAATAACAAGCTAAACTGTAGTGAATTTGTAATGCAGTAATGCTTCAGTTAGGTTCTCAAGAGATTGATTAGATCTCAGTTAATCTAACTGAAAATTAGATTAGCTTCTGAAACTAACCTAGTAGGTTACAAAAACTAAAAACACTTGATAGTTTAACTATAAAATTAAATTTAAAATAGATTTGAATTCAAAGTACTTAGCAGTAGAATATTCAATATAGTTTTAACCAAAATAAACAAGCACAACAGTTTTAACCAAGAGGTTCAGTCTCAAGCTGAGACTTATTCCTCTCAAGAAGTTTTATATAAACTATGATCCACACCCTGTATCGGGGTTTACAATAGTACTCAGACTGTCTAGGTCCTCAGACCTATACCACAGTTCTACGTGGGAAAGCAATAATAACAACAACTCATAGGTTGTCCAGGTCCTCAGACCTCTACCACTATCCACATTGGGATACAAGAGTGTAAGGGAAAGATTGAGTGAGGATTTATAAATCTTCTAGTTCAGCACAAGAGACAGGTTGTGCCTAAAATACAGAGTACACACACTACTAAAAATGTAAATAAATGAAACGAAATAGAGCTAAACATATATAGATGAGTTTAGAATGATCAATGTGTTTTCAGTGAATCTCTGGACTCCTTGGATTGATGTTGATAAAGCTTTGAGTCCCTCTCTAGTTTTAGTGTAGAAAAACCGAATGTCGTTTTTGTATTTGAATTCCTGTTCTAGGTTGATCAGCCTAATCAGCTTGAGTGTAGGTGAAATCGTTCAAGATCTTTACTCCTCGAAAGTTCAGGTTCTACATATTTAGTATATATTATTCCTTATTCTTCTATGCATGTAAGTCCTTGTTTATCTCTAGAATATTGTCTCTTATATGCATGGAAATTTTGACCAACGTTTCATTAGTAGTTCAAGGTTCCCTTATATACCTTCAGCTCTAGAACTGGGAATGATCACCTTTTTATAGGTATGATGTATGGTTCCCTGACATTCAATGGACATTAATTAATTAATAGCAGTTGCATTAAAAGCACCAAATATGACCGTTGTTAATAATAAAATATTAGTAGGGTTTAGAGATATAGAGACTGGTTTCCATCATTAGCTCTTAGTATTAGTGATCTTGTATCGGTGGACTTCAGTCAGTATATCTGTATCTTTAGCTGGTAATCTTTATAATAGTAGACTATGTATTACTGATAGTGACTCTATATCGGTATCTCCTCTTATCAGTAGCTCTTCTGTAGGTAGAATTCTTATATCGCTGGCTCTCTCTATCGGTAACTAGCCTATATCACTAGGTGCTTATATCGGTAGACTTCATATCAGTAGCTGTCTATTTGTATCGATAGAATTGTATCGGTAGGTCTGTATGTCTATATCGGTAGGTCTGTCTGTCCGTATCGGTAGGTCTGTCTATCTATATCGGTATCTAGGAGTATATCGATAGACTTACTCTATCGGTAGGTCTGTATCAGTGACTCAAAAACATAATACATATCTGTTCTATGCAAATCCTATCTAGGATGAGTTAGTATTATTTCAAAAAATTTATAAACCTAGATAAACATTGATTAACATATTAAAATGATTATTTTGATATTTTTGTCAACTCAATAGTAATATTGCATAATTTAACATAGAGATAGGATTATTAAAACATACTAAAACATAATTGAGAGTATCATAACTGGAGAGGTTAACAATGTGATTCATGAGAAAATAAACCATAAAACTTAATAAATATGTAATAAAACTATATGAGTGTAACAATGAAAAAAGATCATAGACTTTAAATATAAACTCTAATGAATATGTACCTAGGTTCCCATGTGTCACCACTACAGAAAAATACACAAAAACTCCCTAGATTTAACTCTACCCACCATGTCAATGATATCAATTAATTCCAATCATGAAATAAGATAACTTCCCTTTACATGTAACTCAATATATTACATCTTTAATCACACCAATTTACCAAAGTAGGGGGTGAGGATAACACTCATTAGGTAATTATTAGAGACTACACAAAACAAGCCACTATAGAAGGACATGTTATAAAATATTATATAATATAGTCAAAATTTATATTAAGAGTTTATATCAAAACCATAAAAAAATTCATCATGGGAAATATATTAAACAAATTTTTTTATTCCACTTCTTTCTAAAATTTCATTGATACTGATTCTAACTTATTTTAGTTTAATTCCATTATCAAACCATGTATTAAACCCTCTAGGATTACTCTTTTTTACCATATTGCACACAACAGAGTCCCCACTGAAGTCTGTTTTCAATCCTTTGGGATCCAAATTTTCCCTAAATGTCACTTGTGAAACCAACATAGGAAATATGATGATCATTTGTTTCATTATTGTGCTACAGTTTCAGCACTTTCGAACTATATTTTTAACATCTTTGGTTGTAGATGGTTTCTCTTAAACACAATCAGCTCCTAGTTTCAACGATGTAATGGATTCGAATATTTATAAAAAATTAATATTATTTTTTGGCTCAAGTTTCGGAGCTCCTCCATGTGATTTAGTATGGAAAAAACAATATTAAACATAATAAATGCCCATTCAAGCTTAATGGAGGGCGGACACGAATTTTTATTGCCATTCATGATGCTGACATGATTCAGAAAGCCTATTGTGACAACAATGTGGGAGACATTGAGATCCTATATCATCTTTGGATTTCTGGTATTTATCAACTGGCTAGACACACCTTTGAGGTATTCTTGAAATCCCCGATTCTAGGATGGATCAATGTGAATATCTATTAGGCCTCCAAAGGCAACACGAGACCTGTAGGATATAGTGCTATTTTTAGAGATCAACTTGGTCAATGTCCCAGATTATTTTTTGGTGGAAATGGTAAGACCTCGTCTCTTGAAGCGGAAAGGATGGGGGTCATTAATGCTATTTACTTTGAAAAATAAAAAGGTTGGAACAATATTTTGATTGAATGTGATTTAACCACAATTGTCAATGCTATTTCGAAGGGTGTGGTGCATCTTGCTTGGCTGCCTACTTCTCCTTGTATGAATTCTCTCACTTTGATTTTGGAAACCAACTACATTATTACCCATGATTTCAGTGAAGTGAATATGGTTGCAGATGGTATTCCCAATAAGGGATTCAACCATGTCATTACTTGGTAGGATGATTTTCCTGGTGATTTGATTTCTTTTTTTGAGAAAGAATGTTATAAGATTTTGTCATTCTGACTCATGTAATCCTCTTTTTTCTATATTCAATAAATCGTTCCTTGGTCATTGACTGAGGCACCACCTTCCTAAAAAAAATATACAACCCTATACTTGTGATTAGTGAGTAATCTTATCACCAATCCATTGCTTATTGACCTAGTATGACAATGATATTTGACTATGATCCATCCCAAGTTTTCTAATATTGATGATGAAACTTTTGACCATGATCTATCCCTCATAGGCATGAATTCATTCCATCTCGATTATGTTATGTTACAATTAATTTTTTTAAAACATAAATTTAATCAAGACTTTATATAAAATATATTTTTTCAATATATCAAAACTAACATTTTTCAAATTACATCACATTATAGGTTTTTAATATAAATTTCTCAAGACATTTCCAATAATTAACATGATTGATTTAGAAATCTAAATACATCATGTTTGAAAATAGTAGAGTGAGAGTGAAGCGACCTGACATGAGTCTTTTTGGAATGAAGGAACTAATATGATCCCAATTATCTCACGTCTTCATTCCACTTCACTATTAAACTCAAAAAATATCCCATAAAAATAGTTCCAATTCCAAATATTAGTTTATTAAAACATTAATCTATGTTTCCAACAAAAAAAATTAAGATATCTAAGAATAAAAAAAGAACAAGATCAAAACAGTTTATTTAGAAAATTAAACAATTAAATATCCATTTTAATTTGAGTTCAGACATCAAATATGATCAATATTTTCCTACGGTATCCCTGGGAGTTGAGAGGATGATATCAGGAACTGAATAGTTATTTATATTTATGAGAATGATAAAACTGTCTAGATCTAAATTGATTCATGGTGTGTAATTGTATTTTATTCTGATAATGATTGAGAAGAACCTCAAATAAAAAACCCATATCAATTGGTGAAAAATTGAAGAAAAATCATTCACATTGAGAATTTTTCACACATCATGAATGGTCATTGCCAAACACTCATTCAAATTCTGTCACATAGTCAACGTGTTAGTTCATCACCCAATGAATCAATTTAAAATAGTGAATGGATGTCATGGAATCAGTCTATGATTTTTCACCTCGTAAATTATCTATTCAAGGTGTGAAAAATTCTTATATAAATTAAAACTACATGTTCTAAATTTCTTGAAACCACATCAGGCAGTGTATTTTAATGAGACAAAAATTAAATTAAAAATAATGAAATAATAACATAACTTAAATCAGTTGTGATACATTCTACACATTGTTGGGATTTTTATCCTTGGAATGTACTAGATAAACATTCCCATTTAACTTGTTAGTTCATTTATCCTACATAAACTTCTAATTTTTCCATTTTACCTATTAAACCAAACCATGATTCAAAAATATTACTCCTTTGAAATAGATCTTGATCATAGGGTCATTTATTTTTTATATATAATTATTACTAGTTCGTGTAGAAAAGACACATCAAGTCCGAGAGTAATATAATCCCAATAAATCTCATTACGAGGATCAAATTGGTACTCTTATGTTGATAAACATATAATATGTTATGAACTATACTAAATCTCAATGGCAAGGGTAACCAATATAAAATAGTTCCAATCCATTCAACAGTATTTAGTAATCCCACATTCAATGGTGATAACATCTATTACGTCTCAAAACATCATTGGCCATGTTTTGGTGAAACATTCAAGAAGGCACAATCACTCACATCAAACTAAATAGTTTGATAATGGTTTTCTAAATATGATTTATGTCATTATTGATTCTTAGCCATCCATTTTTGGGATATTATGAATATTCATTATAGTCACATGGAAAATAATCCTTCCAATCAAAGATGTCTTTACTATTTACTCCCAACATGGTGGAGAATTAAAATTATTTTCATATAATGCCTCAAATGGGTAATTTATATTCTCACATTATTGATTTAATTATATTAGAACTCCCAAAAAAAATGTTTTCCCAATAGCGGTTAATGTCAATGAAACAATCCCTATGAATATATTCCATTTTCCTATTTTTGTGTTGTTATGACCCATCCCTCAGGGCCCATGCTATGAAAACTCAAACCATGTATCCCAAAGGACAGGGTCTGGAGACTAGCACCAATGAAATTATCCCACAAGTGGGAGACATTTTCCAGAGTAACTGTATGCACAGACACACACAACCACATCCCAAAAAGATAGAAATTAAATCTTGCATGCCACTAAACAATAACTGAGTAAATGTAGAATCTATAAGATAAATTTGCTAGAATAAAAACCCAAAATAAAGACAACTGAAAATAGTAATGTACACAAGATCTCTGGAAATTTATCAACAGGAGAGCCTCGCCTAAATTATAGCCAAGGAGGGGCTTCTAGAAACTATAGAAGCATGTCCTTGTAGTTGTATCTCACTAGGATCCTCATGGTCCCAGGCCTCCGAGGTCTCTATCGAAGTGTCTATCGTCTACACCAGACAAGACATGTTTGAGCAGATCCGTTCAGGGGTGAGTAAAACAATACTTAATAGGAGTCCCTGAAACCACAAAGGTAAAACACAATAGAAAAACCACAAGGAAACATACAATAAACTCTACCCATGTATATGCTTATACATACACTAAGGTCGTCCAGATATACTTGTCTCATCTACTAAGAAACATAAGGTCCAGCCTTATAACCAGCATTATAATTCTTACCAAATATAAGAAAAGTAATCCATAAACTAGGATAACATGCTCCATGTGGTTATCTTACCCTCATGGAACCATCCGAGAGATATATTCCATTGGTTACAAATCTATCATTCCTAATGGTACTTCCAAGATAATGTTCTCCATTGGGAACATTCTACTAGGTTGTTCTCCAGTGACCGACACTAGAGGTACAGTCATCACTGTCTTGCACACAATGCAAGAATATGGAAACCCATGTGAAGATGCCCACTCCTCTCCAATGCACTCAGTTATGGGAGCACTGCTCCAGACTAACATGTGATACCTCAGTCGCTCTTGTAGAATGTGGACCACACCTCAGTCCGTCCAGGGAGCAATTTATCTTACATATGTGTCTATATCTTCAAGTAGAGGGGCCTGGTCCTCCTAGTTGTGTCCTATAGTTGAGGGGGATTCAAATCATATGGAGTACCTTCTCCCCATCGCTAATTGGAGATGGGGGATTACTAATTTTAAGTGGGAACTTGCACCCTAGTTCCAATAGGGGAGTACTACACAGGAAGGACCCACACCCTACCTAGTAGGGGAGTTCTACTCAGCGACTAGATGACCCACACCCTAGTATAAGGGGAGTACCAACTCTATCACTTTATTCACTATAGGGGACCCACTTTCCATTAATTTTGGGGAGTACTGACCCCAAGAAAGAGCACCTTCTATCTGGAATGACAGGGGAGTACTGACTCTGCCAGAATAAATCATAAGGAGGACCCCCACCCTGGAATGGTTGGGATATAATGATTCCAAAGTTAGGGAACTCGCTCCCTCGTCCCACAGGGGAGTATTTACTCTTCCTTCAAGAAAATCTCTAAGAACATATGCCCTAGTCCTTAGGGGCGTAACACCACAAAAGGAATATACCCAATGGAAACAAACCCACAACCATGAAGTGGCGGTCCCATCACTACATAAAATGATTGAAAAAGAGTACATGTGCCCCGATTTTTCAAGGGAGTAACCATCCTAGCACCTATTCAAGAGAATGACCCCGACTATCCTCAATGGTTTCTTATATTAGGAGAGAATACTCATAAAATCAATAGTATATTCTCCAAATTCATAAATACTCACATAGAGTATCCCAAAATAACAGTCTTATTGAAATGGTTATAACTCTATAAACAAATCAGCAATCAGACTCCCGATATAAAAGATATAGGTGTTTTAGTAAACAGGGGCTAGTTGTGTCTGGGACCGATCCAACCTTGTTGGACCAACCTAAAAAACCCTGACCAGGGTTCCTGCATGACCTGGCATAGTTTGATCATCCTGACCTGACCTAGTTTGGGTATGAGTCTGGCCCATTGGGCCTTGCTGGACCCAGCTCAGTTCGACCGTGGGTCCAGCCTAATGGTTTGCCCAGTGAGCCAGTTCCACCAGGACCACAACAGATGGTCCAGTTCATTCCCATCCCAGGCCACCTAGAGTCCTAGTTTTATCCCATCAGTCTGGCCTACAAAATCAGGCCAACTTGTGTTCTAGCCCGGGCTACCCAGCGACATGGTTCATGCCCCCCTAGCTTGGCCTGCACGACGACCTATTCTCTTTCTTTCCAGACACCTGTTGGGAGTCTGGTTCGACCGCGATGCGGCCAGATGAAGTTGGGTGCCCACTTATCAAATAGGCGGTCCTCGTGGGACCGCATTCCAGCGTGTCGTGGACCGCATGGTGTGATCCGTGTTTGTCTCCTCTAGCAGTAATCCTAAGTATTGGTGGCCCCTACTACACCACTGCAACCCAATCCGGCCACAGCCTCAGACTCAGCACACCTCCACTCACCTGCAATTGCCGCCATAGGCACCAACATGTCAGTAGAGCCTTATGAGGACCACCAGATCCACTCTAGTGGTTCATTCCTCAATCCTTATACACCTACATCCTCCTTGGGGTGCCTTCTTCCCTACTACAGCCTCGAGATTTTGTTTTTCATAAATTCAGTGGTATAATCATGAAGAACAACTGAACACCCTAAGAAGGAGTAATCATGGCCTTTTTCATTTTGACATGATTCCTCCACGTTAGAGTTCTTGAATCATGAGAGGGGGGAGGTTCAAGATTCGATCAAAAATCTAACCCCGAAAAAAAGCCCAATGATAAAACACCCTCCTGTAAGAACAAGTTACCCGTGGATCAACCTGTTCATGCGTTAATCCACATTTTTTTCTTTATAATAAAGAATAGGGCATTCAAATTTTTCCAAGATAAACCCCTGCCTGGAGAAGAATCAATTGGTGGAAAGGCAGATCACTAATTGAAATCCATCTGCAGGGATTCACGATCCATTCGAAGCAGTTGGTGTTAGTCTTTGGTCGGTCATGGATCCTTTCTCCAAGGTGTCATCACCACTTTTATAATTTGATGGCATTAATCATTGAAGATAATTATATCATCATTCATTAGATTAATTTCATATATAAATCTATTTCTCCAACCTCATCACCTCACTAAAAGAGAAACATTTTGTAGAATTTCGGTTATGCATAGTCTTCATGTCGTTACACTATTTCATTTATGAAACTATGTTTTTGTTACTATTTAGTTAATTAGTTGTTACACTATATTATTTATGTAATGAAATAGTCATCTCATCACTCTGTTGCAGTGAAACAATTTTTGTTGGAATAAAATAAACCATTTAGGTTTATTTTATTTTTATCATAAAATGTCAAAAAAATAACTTCTTCCCTCGACCTACTCCAGTCATGGTTTCGTGCATTATTAGATAATTTCATCATTTTATATGCAATGGTACCCTCATATTTACAATTCGGGCACTTGTATAGAAGTTTCCAAAACCACACGCGCGCGCCATTTTAATTCTCTTAAAAAAGATAAAAAACATCTTTCTCCCTCGACCCGCGTATGTCAAGTTTAAACTCCGACTAAGGAAAACACGCCCTCATGAGCTCAACATTACTCTCATATTTCTAATTATATTTATCATTTAAGAGTTAAAAATATTTGAAAATAAAGTAATTTTTACTTCATTATTTTAATTATGGCCAAAAACTAACTTTCACTATTGGCCTGTGCTAGCCAATGTTAGCCCTTATCTAGGAAAATCTTGATGCTTTGAGATCAATGGTTCCCTGAGATTTAATATATGGGAACGAGTTTAAGTGTTAGAAAAACCCACTTTCATAATTATTTAATGAACCACAAAATAATTTCAAAAATATGTTTTTTCCATTATGAGCCTTGAAATTACGTTCTATCTCAATGCCTAGTCTCAAAATAAACCCATTTAATTCTAAAAATAACATGGAATTCCTGGGTATTACATTAACCCCTCCCCCCTTAGGTAATTACATCATCGCAAGAAAAATCCTACACTCAAGGGAAGAAAACTGAGTTCACTAAGGGTCTCTGTACTCTTTACAAGCATGAACCTTGAGAAACCACCGAGACTGACCACTCTGATGTCCTACATTTTCTAAGCCGATATCATGAAATAATGGGCACATGTTTCTTTTTCTATGACAAGTCGGAAAGAACTAAGAACAATGATCCATTTGAAGTCATGGGGTCTAATTGATCACCTCCACGCTAACCTGACGCAGATCCAGACAAAATCCCACAGTTCATATCCACCCTACTATGAACTATGCTAAAGCCTATACAAGCGTTATAGATTTTGGGTTGATAGTAAACATGAAGGGGTATTTATGGGTGAAATAGGGTTTCCCATGAGCGAATGTTGGGTCTTACTATTCCCTCTGTTTACAACATACAGTGGCTACACAGCTTGCCAAAATAGGAACCCTACCACACTCACTAGTGTCATCCCAGCTGAGTATAGATGGTAAGAAAAAATTCTATATTGCGAAAACATCATGGTGTCTAATTATACCCCCAAAAAATGATACCAAGCATGAATATTTGTGAAATTCTACTTCATGTTGTCTGATATTCCCTTTCACCATAAAGTAATCCCATTTTCACCGTCACGGACACACCATATCTTCTGCCTAATACAGTCAATTTGGGTATGAACAGTAGTAGTCCATTCCAGGAATGACATCTTAAGGCCTTAACAAAATGAATAAGAGATACCAACCACAAATCATGCCTCCAAGAGTCAGTCCACACTATCAGTTCCTATTTTTGATCTATGGGTCTCCTACTGTAAGAGTCTCTAAGAGTGAGGGCCAAGTCCATGGTCCAACCAGAACCTCGCAGGGTCAAACAGAACTCACAGAAAAAGGATAATGAATAGCACCTGTGGTTATTAAAACATAATCCAAAATAAATGACATATATCATACCTCAAATATATTTTGAAGCCTCATGGCCATAAGTCATGACCACATGTAGTTGTCCTTGTCCACGTCCACCAGCTCCCCATGCCTGGTGAGGACCACCTAGGGGTGGTCGAAATGCTACAAATTTTATGCCACCACATGGTGCTTGTACAAATCCTTTACCTGTCCCTCTATATTGTGGAACTCTTTGATCCTAGTGTTATATCTACTAAAGTGTCTAGTCGTCCATCTCCTTCTTGGTGGCATAGTGGGTCAACCAATCTCTAGAAAGATTACCTTGGTTGTTACAAGCCTAATATTGCCTCTCCTATGACCAATCAAGACCATGGTACTTCTCCTAAACCACATAAACATGTGACTATGTTCAGGCATGGGTATGGCTCCTACGCTGCAATCTTGACTCCTGTTGTCTGCTAGCTCTAGCAGGCACCTCTACCTCGTGACCTCTGTTGTAGGTCACATCCATCTACTCGTCCTTCATAAAACTCTCAAACACCTAGGATCGCTCCAAAACCCCACCATATGATGGAATTCTATGGGGTTTCATTGATGACATGATCTATTGGCATAGTCCCTGCTCAATGGTTCGGGCCTGAATGTATGGGTCCCACAACATATCCATAGAGTAGCATGAATTATCTCTGAATCTCACCATGTACTCAGCAACTATCATGATACCCTACTATATGTGTAGAAACTCTTGTATACGTACAGAGCATAATATATCCAGAAAAAACTCATCTATAAAGAGGTGATCGAAGTCTATCCAAGTGAGGGATGCCTCATCGTGTGTCTGGATCGTCATGCTCCACCATCTCTCTGCCAATCCCTGAAGAAGGATCGTGTCCAAGATCATCCTTTGATTGAGTGGTGTCTTTACTAGGCTGAATAATCATTTAATTGCCTCAAGACAATCATCAACCACATGGGGGTTAGTCTCACCTGTAAACATATGAGGTATCTACCAATGGAACTCATATAGTTCACTCTTCCTATGTGCATCCCCTTTTAGTAGCACTGGTAGAAACTACAGATCGACAGGTGGTGGCATCACTGGTGTACCACCGGGTAGGGCTATCTATTATACTAGTCCCTATACTGACACCTCATCACTCTGCAGACCATCTTCATTGGCTCATCATGGAACCATGATTGCAAATCATTGTAGTGGAATCTTGAAATGATTTGATATGAACCATGGTTAAAAGAGTATCTCTGGAGAGTCGACACAAGAAGTACATGGAAAGAAAAAAACATTCCTATATGACACATTTATCATTTATTTCCTGACGACCCGTGTCCTAATGTATCAAGTCAAAAAATCAGGTTATTAGAGTCCCAGTGAATGGATACGTCGATCACTACACCAACACTAGAACCCCTAGCCTGCATGTTGAGATTGAAACATCATAACACTGTCGTGATGCATCTCAACCCAGATATAACAAACTCTTGGTCCAAAGGTGGAATCGCACCCCCACTGATACCAATTTTTCACGACCCGTACCATAGGGCCCATGGCGTGACAACCCCAAGCTAGGCTCCCAAAGGCCAGGGGCTGGTGATTAGCACCAAAAATATTATCCCATGAGTGGGAGGCATTTTCCTCTACACTTATATCCACACACACACAAAACCACATCCCAAAAAGCTCGAAATGAAAACATGCATGCCACAAAACAACCACTAAGTAAAGGTACAAGCTGTAAGTGAAATGCGCCAGACTAAGAACCCAAAAAAAGAAAAATGAAAATATAAAATTACAAAATATCTCTGAAAAGTCATCCAAAGGAATTCCCCAACTAAATGGAAGGCAAGGAGTGGCTTACAGAAGCTATGAACACACGTCTTGCCTATCGTATCTCACTAGTCACCACTTAGTCGCAGGCCACCAAGGTCTCTATCAAAGCACTTGTCATATGCACCAGACACGACACATGTGGGTGGATCCCGTTCTGGGGTGAGTAAAACAATACTCAGTAGGGGACTCCAAAACCACAAAGGTAAAATAGAAGAGTAAATCCACAAGGAAACATACAGTCAGCTATACCCAGGTATATGCCCATACATATGATAAGATCATCCAGATATACTCATCTCATCCACTAAAAAATATAAGGTTATATACTTATAACGGACATCATAATTCTTATAGAAGATTTTAAATGTAACACATAAACCTTGAGAATGCACTCTACGAGCTTAGCCATCCCGGAAGGCACCATCCAACATATACATTCCATCAGGTACAACTCTTCCATTCCTAAAGGTATGATCGAGAGAATGTGCTCTAATAAGAACATTCTTCTAGGTTCAGCTCCATTTCTCAGTACTATAGGTCTAGTCATCACCGTCTAGTTCCCAATTCATAGAAAAGGAAACCCAAGTGAAGGGTCCCTCTCATCGGCACTGCGCTCAGTTGACGGAGCACTGCTCCAGACTAACCTTTGATACCTCAGTCACCCCTATGGGGAGTGGACCACACCTCAATCCATCGAGGGAGAACTTTTTCCTACTTATGTATCGATCCATTCAAGTGGAGGGGACTGCTCCTCATAGTTGTTTCCTACTGGAGGGGGAGATCCAAATCCTATAGAGTACCCACTATACATCCCTACATGGAGACAACGGAGGACTAAACCATTAGTGAGGACCCACACCCTGGTTCCAGCAGGGGAATACTACTCATGAAGGACATGCACCCTATTACGATAGGGGACTACTACTTCGTATATCGAGGAACCGCATCCTACCCAATAGGGGAGTACTACCCAGTGACTGGAGGACCCCATCCCGGTACAAGGGGAGTACCAACTCTATCTTTTTATTTTCTATTGGGGACCTAAAACCTAGTACGGTAGGAGTGTAATGACCCCAGGCTAGAGGACCCACTCTCTGTCATGACAGGGGAGTACTGACTCTGCCGGAATAATGCGTAAAGAGAACCTACACCCTAGAACGGTAGGGGAGTAATGACTCCAAAGTTGGGGAACCTTCCCTCTGATCCAATAGTGTAGTATTTTTACATCCTTCAAGAACGTCTCTGAGAACCCGGAACTTAGTCCTTCATGGGTGTAACACTGTCATAGGAAACAACTCGACGTAAATGAACCAATATCCATGATGTGGGGGTCCCATATCTACCTAAGAAGAGGGATAAGGAGTAACTGTGCCCTAGGTCATCAAGGGAGTAACCATCCTAGCATCTCTTCAAGAGAACTACCTTGACTCTCCTCCAAATTTGCTTGTACCGGGAGATCCAACTCTTCAAAAAATTACTTTTCCTCCATCTTCATCAAAAACTCACCTAGAGTATCCCAAAAGGGAAGTCTTGTCATGAGGGTTCCAACACCATAAAAGGATAACCAATCGAACACATAGTACAAAATATATGGGCGTCTTAGAAAACAGGGGCCGGTTGTGTTTGGACTCGATCTGACCAGGTCGGACCGACCTGACCACCCCTAGCCAGGGGGTCCAGCATGAACCGACGTAGTTCAACTGACCCAACCCATCCCATTTCGGGTATGGGATGGGAATGCCCATTGGGCCTTGCCAACCTCGTCTCGGTTCGTCCTTGGATCCATACCACTAGGTCACCCAATGACCTGGTTCAATTCAGCCTAGCACGCAACAGGCAGTCCGTTTCTTTCCCAGCCCAGGCCACCCAATGTCTTGGTTTTATCCCACCGGCCCTAGACACAATAGTGGGCCATCTTGTGTTCCATTACGGGTAGCCAAGCAGCCTAGTTTTTTCTCATTGGCCTTGTCCGGACACCCGTTGGGCCTCTGGTTCAACCACGATGCGACTGGATGAAGCCGGCCCCCCTTGTCACAAACTTAGCCCCTGCTAGACCGCATGCCAGTGTGCCATGACCTGCACGACGTGGACCGCCACACTGACATGGCCATGTGGACACGTCCATCTTCTCCATCCTCTATCCTTGTTGTTGGAAGCACATGCTGCACCACATCAGCACACCGTCATGGTGCACTGCCTGACGCCCCTAGCCGCTGTCCCAGACCACCGAGTCTACTCGAGTGTTCCTTTTCTCAAACTGTCAGTGCCTTCAGCCTCCTTGGGGTTCCTTCTTCCCTGCTATGGCCTCGATATTTCTTTGTCGTCAATTTTTAGGCACAATCAGGGAGAACACATGAACACCCAAAGAAGGAGGAATTAGGGCCTTGTTTCTATCATCCTGATTCCTCAGAGTTAGAGTTTTTGAAACATGGGAAGGGGTGGTTCAAGATTTGATCAACAATATCATACAAAAGAAAAAACCAGAGATAAAAAACCTGCTTTCAAGAACAAGTGACCTACAGATCAACATGTTTGTGGGTTGATCCATGTTCATTTATTTAGAAAGAAGAATAGGTAATTCAAATATTCAAAAGATAAACCCATAACTGGGGATGCACTGATTAGAGGGAAGTCTCTTCGTTGATGGATATCCATCTATGGGGATTCACGATCCATTCGATTCCATTAGTTTTCACCATTTTTTAGGTCTGGAATACATTCTCTAAGGTGTCATCACTGCTTTTTCTATTCGTCAGCATTCGTCGTTGGAGATAATTCTCTCATTATTTTTCATCAGAATTACATGTCTAAATCTGTTTCTCTAACCCTTTCATCTCATTAAAAGTGAAATGCATCGCAATGTTTTTATTACTCTAAGTCGTCACATTGTTATGTTATTTTATTTATAAAACAACATTTATATTATGCTTTAGTTAAATTGTATTTACACTATTTCATTAATGGAATTAAATAGTCATCTCATCGTTGCATTGTACATAAACAATTTTTTTAATAATGTAAACTTTTTAAGTTTATTTTTTTTAACTTTCGAAAATTTACATTTTCCTTCGACCCATATTGGTCGAGGATATGTCCATTATTAGGTATCATCGTCGTTTTGGACACAACGGTTCCCTCAGATATTTAATCTGAGAACCCGTTTATAAATTTCCAAAACCACGCATGTCTGTCGTTTTAATTTGATTAAAAAATTTTCAAAAACTAACTTTCACCATCAACCCATTGTAGCCGTGGTTAAGCTCTACGTAAGGGAAACACACCCTCACTAGCTCAATGGTACTCTTGGATTTCCAATCTTGGTTAACATTTAAGAGTTATATATATTTGAAATGTAAATAATTGTTAATTAATTATTTTATTTACAGAAAAAAAAACGTCCACTGTTGGTCCACGCCGTCCAATGTTAGACCCTTTCTTGGAAAAACCCAATGCTCTGAGTTCAACGGTGCCCTATGATTTTTTATTTGGAAACTTTTTTATATATTATAAATACCATCTCTCATGATTATTTAATAAACCTCAAAATGTCCAAAAATACATTAAGTCCACTTCGATCCTTAGAATTACATGTCATCTCATAGCTTGGACTCAAAATAATCCCATTTAATTTTTTTAAAAAAATCTTTTGATTCTAGGTTATTAAATGTGTTCAAGTTTTTCATCCACTTATTAATGACATTTCATTCCCATGTCTAGTTTAATCCCAAGATCCTTTTGTAATAAAATATATAATAAAAAATTGAAATAGTGATCTTTTTCAAATACAATAAAAATGAAAACATTGAGTAACCTAACCAAATCTCAGATATAGAAATTTTTTGAGTCCTCTACCATATCTGATTATCTAAAAGGTAAAATATTTGGTGAAAATTTGATTTGATCCACAATCGCCCATATAGAATAATTCTTCTGTAATATCAAGAAACGACCCATTAAATGGCCTGAAGGGTGACCCCAATATATATAAGCTATCAAAATGTGTCATGGTCTAACAAGATAAATAAATGGTGATGATTTTAGCCAATAATCACTAAAATATCATAAAACAGAGGATATATAACTATAGGATAATGCATAAATAATTTAACACACATAAAAAATAATAAAAATACTAATAATATATACAAAAAACATAAAATTCAACAAGAACTAGACACAATCTCTATGTGTCCTCTTGCACAATCTATAAAATCAATTTTCCCCACATGAAAACCTAAATAACAACCTAAAGCCATAAAACATCTCATGTAAACCAAAATATAGTGGAACATGTTGGATGTGAGAATACAATATCTTATTAGGTAATCACCATGGAATCTATACTTGTCATTTACCATACTATTCAATAAACACTACTTTAAAATATATTTATAAAATGGGTTTTTATCTTTTAAATAATCATACAGAACAATTAAAAAATTTATTTTTTTTATAATAACATGAATTCCCATTACAACATATTACCATTTCAATGTCCATATTGAAAACCAATTATTAGAATAAAAATGAAATGTATGTAAGCACATAACCACGGTGAATCAAACTAGACATTAGATTTAGTGTATATCAACAGATAAATAAAAAACAAAAATAATGAAGACAATGTATATAATGATAAATGTAAAAAATAAGCATACTGTATTACACACATGAAATTACAAGAGAATACAACATGTATAATAATGGGAATGACCGAAACATCCCTATATGTGAAATTAAATGTACTCAGTTCAGAGTCATCTTCTAGCGTATGATGCAGTGGATAGTCTTTCACCAACTTGGATTCGCTACTAGCCTTAGAACAATGGAAAACCCCACTATGTATATTTATCTACCATAGTGATTTATTCTATCTCATTATGAACTAAATAGTTACAATATCTCAATACTCTAGATGACATCTAGATCCTATGATAATAGTTTAATGGAAAAGTGAGAAGGTCATCACACTATTTACATTAATTTAAACCCTTAGATTCTAATTTTAATGCCTAGAACACTCCCTAAAACTATCCCCATAGAGAAAAAATATAATGGTAGTATAACCATGGGGAATCCCATAATAGAGAAAAAAATCCCAGCTGCCGATCGAGACCATGTATTCTATAAATTCAAAAAATAAATCATGAGGAACATATGAAAGTTCCAAATAAGAATGAATACATGAGAATCCATAATAATTTTCCAAAATGATATCCAAATTTACCCAACAATCATTATATTTTGTGATCCATAACCAATTCATTTGGAAATACATTTCATTCTAAAACCATTCTAAAAAATAGTTTAATTTTCCAAATACATTTCCAAAGTTCCAAATTGGAATCTCAAAAAGATAAATAGGCCTCTAAAAAATGTTTAGGATAAACATTATGATATTATATTTGGGGGAAATTTGGAATCAAATTAACTTTTTAGAAGACATTTATAAATATAGTATATCATAGGAGGGAAAATATATTTTGAAAAAATAAATTCAATGAAATTATCTATTTATATACATGCACACATTTATATGTGCACCTCATAATCATAGAGAATTGTACCTATAACATTATAATGTATTAAAAAATCCATATGAATGTCAAAGGTTAAAACAAAGAAGAATAAGCGAGTATCATATCAAATCAGAAGAGTTCACACATATGCAAAAAAAATTAAAAAGGAGGCGCAAAACCATATAAGGAACAATTCCACTTGCAACAAAAATTTAATCAGACCCTAAAAAATGAAAAATAACACTATAAAACAATGAAAACCCTTCAAAAGGAAACTTATAATTTTATAAAGCACATTGAATAAATATTTATTATATAAATATAGGCATAATTATGGAAACCACTAAAAACATATTTTTTATTAAACCACCAGCATAGAAAAGGCAAAGAAAATACATTCAAACCAACCCCAATCCAGTAGAATAAAATAAAAATTCATTTGGAAATGATAAATATTTATATGGAATATTATATAATGAAAATGGATCGAAACACCTAACTTAATTATGTGTGAATTCTACAATGTTCTATAATCCTATAGAACTAATTCAAAGAGACAAACCATAGACCATACCATAAAAATAATCTACCAACATTAACTAGCCCTCACAATGGTTTTCGTCCAACAGTGAACTAAGGAAAAGAAAAAAGAAAAAACAAGAGGCGAAGAATAGAATATCTGAAAATAATACTAAAATCCATTTAAAACTCACTAAGGATTAGGTGAGGTTCTTTATGGGTGGAAGAGGATCCAAGGGATATGGGTTTGGGATCACCTTCACAAAAAAATGATGAATAAGTGAGAATAGTGTTCAATATGTGTTTTATTTTTAGGATTTGAAAAGGTTGAATTTAATATTTCATATATTCTAGGAAAGCCACACAATTTGGAGACACAATTTACTAAAATGTGTTCCAACCATGTGCACCATAGTTGAAAGAAAAGACACCCTCACATATTTTAACCACATTATCTTAAAACCATGTAATGGGAATGAAAAAAATATCAGCCATGTTGGAAGACAACATCACACATTTTTTAAATGGTTTACCATTTCTATATTACCACTCCCAAACACCCCCTAAATGGTTTCATGTTTACTCCTAAGACTCACCAATTTTGGAAAAATTCATGAATTTCCCTTATAAGAAAAAATGTGTAAGAACAAAATGAACAGGAAATTCCTCTTACATCCAGAGGCCTCACGGTTTCCCTATAAATCATCAACAGTAACAATGTATATTGTCAAAAATAAACTAGAACCTTTATACACTCACAACCACCACCGATCATTAAACCAAATCATTAATAAAAATACCAAATAACAAGAAATAAATAAAATGAAAAGGAAAACCAAGGATGGGTTGTGATAATCCTCCCCACCAAAAAAAACATTCTTCCCCGATAAATTCACCATGTTGAAGCGAAGGAAGAAATCCAAAACTATAATCCTCCAAGGATGAACCCTAAGAATAAAAAATCAAAACTGATCCCAAACCCAACTGATCAACCAACTCCATGTGACCTCTCAAAACACAAGTCACAGCTGACCATCCCAAAAGGGAACAACGATGTGATTTAGGGTGGGTCTGTGTAACATCCCAGGTTAATAAGGAAAATGAAATATTCATATTTAATAATATTTTTTAATTAAATATTAATTTCACATTAAAAGGGATTCTATGTTCGAGGGCATTCCTGACATGCAATAATGGGTTTCTCCAGAAATCTAATGTTGCACATCAGGCTGAGTCATAATAAAAAATAATATTATTATATTATTTTAAATAGTAGTTAACACTGAGCTGTTTTATTGGAGAGAATGAATAGAGCTAACTAAAATATGATTATACTTATTTGTTAATTTTATTTACATTTATCCAATAAATTTTAGAGGCTTAAAATGTAAATGAATCGAATTTTAATCATAAATAAACTAATATACTTTAAAAGGCAGATTTACCACCTTTTGATGTCGAACCCTTTTTAAATATAGTTTTTGTCACTTTTAGATGTTCTATTTGAGAAAATAAAATTCTTCTTTATAATTTGGAGATCAAAATTTAATTTGGGTAAATTTTTGGTATTTTTTAATAATGTTAATTTTTTTAATGAATAGTAAAATAAATAAAACATTTTAATTTAAAACTACCTTTTCTTCTGATTTATTTATATAGTGAGATTGTTATTTTAATTTGTTTTAAAGTGTAATTAATTTATATTTTTACCATTTAATACAATTATATTAATTGGAGTAATTTCACTCATAAATTGGATATAATCAAAGGTCATTCTTTTCCTAGGTATTATTTCTTAAAAAGACGTTTTTTTGTTTTGACAATGGGATTTAATTTTAAATTAATTTATTCCACTTTTTTTTTGAAATTTAGAAAATTGGATTCAATATTTTTAATCCAAAGGTCCAAATTGTTTAAATAGGTAAATTATATTTTTAGACATTATGAATATTTACTTCAGTAAGTATTTTATTTACCATAGTTAAAGGGTAAATCTAGAAAATAATGGTGGAAAATAATATTATAATAACATTAAATTACCCATACCCTTGTTTGAACCCTATTGGATGAGATATTTTTTACCTTGGGAATCCTTGGGTCGATTTTGGGACCCCATGGAACCACTTGGTAGTGATAATGACACTTTATAGTAATTAATTTGAAAAATAGACAAAAGTAACATAAACATATATATTTTAGTAATCCAATTTTTATATGGGGTAATATAATTGATATATTCTACTATAAATATTAATTTCAAATATAAAAATATTTCCTACTTTATGGTATTTTATTTATAATTTTTAGACATTAAATTAATAAACTCAATTATGACACAATGGTGATGGAGTAATTTATTCATTAATAAAGGATTCAAATAAATGATATTATAAATATTAAAATTAATTTATTGTGAATTTTTTTTCACATCCACAAATTTTTGGGAAAATAATGACTTGTTATATTTGTATTAATGAAGGTTTCTTGAAATAATCAAGATGTTATAATTTTTTTAAAAGTCTTGATATGAATAATTTAGAAATTGTTATAAATGAGTTTTTAAAACAATTAATATTTTATTAAATGATAATATAATCCTAAAAATCTAATATTCATCCAAATAATGTTAATAATTTTACAAATGTCATAAATTATACATTATTGGTCTCTTTTAATTTTATAGTAAACATATTAACCATATAGTATGAATATGTAAGTGGTCATGGTAAAAGATAAATAAGTTAACAAAGGGTCAAATAAAAAATAATAAGGATTAAGAAAATATCCATAACCTATATAATTCTTATTTGATGATTTTATTTCGACTTATATGCACCTTATATTTGAATTAAATATGTTTTTGGGCCTTTTTAAATCGATAATAATTTTCTAATAAAATTATAATTTCAAACATTCCTAAAGAGCGCATCCTCCCTCTTATAAAAGGCCACCACCTTTTACCCATTAATCACGCCTCTCAAGCCCATGAAATAATCTAAACACAACTCTAATAAGCTCCCAACATCACTATATTACTCCTATAATCCTTACCCTAGGAATAATGAAATTCAAGAAATCCTCTTTGTTCAAACAAAAAGGAGTTACCTGATTTAAAGGTAACGTCTTCCCTCAAGTTTAGTTCTTTTGTTTTACATATTCACCCCCAATATTATTAATATTATTTGTTTAAATAAAAAACCTGCATCGTAAATATACTAGGTTGTTTTTATGGGAAGTATTTTAACTACACTTCGACACACCTCTATCTAATGGATAGTAACATATTGTTTTCGTGGACGATGAACTATTTCCTCATGAAACGATGATTGTTCAATCATCTCCTACCACCACTTATAGAGGCCATTAAGATGGATATGTATTTACATGTGATAAATATTATATTTATATTGTCTCTATATTTCATTATTTTTCATTTATATCATATCTTTATGGTTTCCATAATGGATAAATAGGATAATTTCATTTGAGGAGTACAGACTACCGCCCCCTCAAAGTGATATGACTCGTTAATACCATATGTGGAACGTACAAAGGATGGTGATAAAAAACTTATGTAAAGTATATAAAATATGATATTGTACAGGAATAATAATATACCTATTTATCAGTTGTATTTCATTCCTTTAAAAATTAAAAAAATGAAATGAATGAAGCGTTCATGCCTACGTACGGCTTACCGTATCCATAAACGATGCATTTCATTTCTTATATCCAAATGATATGGAATATTATAAATACATATATAATAAATATATATGATATAAATGACATATAAATCATTAATATCATTATAAATATAATGTAATTTTTACCCCATGGACAATTTGAAATTATAACAAGTTCAATTTTTACGCAAGTTCCGAACATCAACAAAATGTCTGGTATGAACTCAAATAACTAAATAATTATTATAGCGAGGTAATAAGTGATATAAAAGGAATGATAAATTGAAAAAATTTCTAAAGAGGAAAAATTTACCTTAATTTTATTATTCAGAAATAATAAGGAACATACAAGACAAGTCGGACTTGAGGTAAGGGGTTTTCATCTCACTTTTTATTCCCGTTAGATTGATGATATATTTGCTACTATTTCCTTTTTTGTGGTTTATATACAACCCAATATTTGTATTCATTTTCTAATATATATAAATCTATGGGTATTTAAATCTTCATTGAATGATTCGTATTTCATGTGGTGTATGTTTCGTAAGTTACCAAATTGGTAAGGGAACTTTTTACTCTTATCTTTTTGTTAAAGACTTATTTTATGTTGTGTATTTTAAATTTCCATTTTATTATGTTGGGATATGCAATTATATATCCTTATTGCTTTAAATTTTTTGTCCATGTAATGAGATTCCATTTCCTCTATCATAAACTCATTATCTGAATTTTAAAGCGGCATTGTTAAGCTATCGAAATTCTGTAAGATAACTACTTATCCTAATTTCAATTATTTTGGATAAACTTATACTTCATGATTATGTCATGATATGAATATGGTTGAGTTATCACTGATTTTTTTAATCTTAATATCCACTTATATTGGATATATTCTAATTTCTAACACATAATTATATCATTTATTTGTAATTAATATATTTATATGATCTTTGCTGGGGACTTGGTCTCAATTTACATTCCATTGGGGCTTATTTGTTGTTATACACCAATTCACTTTTATATGGTGTATATACTGATCATTGAAATATTATATCAATAATATAATTATTCTCATGATATTATATGCTTTTATTAATAGTATTCCTCAATTATTTGTATTCAAGTGTCTCTCTTTTGGTTAGAAACACTTTAACTAAAATATCATTTTAAATCTTTCAAAGATTTATTCATCTAAATATTTCTCATTAATTTCCATGTTTTAAAAATGGTTTTAAGGAATTATTTAAATGGACATAAATGTTTGGAAATTAAAATTTCTTTCAAAATATTCAATGTGTTATGGGACACATGGATTCAAAAATATCCTTATTAAATATGTTAAATGGTTTTGAAAATGGTTTGATAAAGCATTGATTATGTCAATATCTTTAAATGATACATTGTATTTTCAATGTGAAAATGTTATCTTTCCATTATGGATGTTTAAGTATTATTAATATGTTATTGGGTATTGAGTATTGTTTATGTATACAGGGGGTTATCTGATTAACCTAGGGCGGGTGAGCCTGAGATAGCTCTCTAATGCATTGGGTAACATGACATAGGTAAAAGTTAATATTTATCCTAATAGATTTAGGAAATATATTGTGATAGGTATTCAAAATGTAACTCCTAATGTAGATATGATAGCTAAAATTTATGTTTGATTTAGATGACACATGTTACATTTATGATTTATGATTTATATGTGTTATTCATTAATCTTATGATTTTGTGAGGTATCTTAAATATATAATGTTTTAAGATTGAAAATCATGATTATTTTTTTATGTATTCATATACTGATGTTTTCTTTTCTTAATTTGTATCCCTTACTTATATTTTTATGCTCATCCCGTACTTTGGAAATGTTTTCCATCCGACTTAGTGATGAATAGGTTCAGGGATGAGATTATGGAAATGTCATGCTGTCTAAAACATAGAACTAGACATGCTTTTTTAATGAATTATTATTTTAGGAAAAAAATGGATAATGAGTAGAAGTTTATAAATGTAATATTCTAGTTGTTATGTATATGTTATGACCTAATTCTATAAATCTATAAACATAAAAAGATCCTCAATGTGAATTATTAACTTAATTCAAGAATATGTAATATTCAAGGTCATATCCTTATAGTTGGAATTATAGGCCAGATTAGATAACTTTAGAGGTTAGGGTGTAATTTAATCCCAAGTAACATAACCATAATGGTAAGTATATTAGAAAGAGTCACAGTTTTTTTAGAGGTGACAAATGGTTATTAAATTTTGGGATGCAAAATGAAAGGTATTAGAGAACCTTAGAGGACAAAATATGTTATGGTTATTTTTTAGGAATTTATCTCATTTTTGGGAATTTTATAAAATTATATATTTTTTTAAATAGGAAAACACACAGACCATGTAACAACCCGTTGAATTGGACAAAGCTGTGGTAGTCGAACCCACAACCAAAGTGCGATTGGGATTTATCACCTACCACTGGCCTACGTGAAGTCCCGGATTAGTATGACATCTTCTTTTTAGATAAATGATTGTATGGATCATGAATAATTGGATTTTGGGAACTTATTTTTTACCAAATAGATATCATTAATATATGAAATGGTTTGGTGATTAAGTGATAAAGGTTATTTTGGAGGGCGTTTTCTCTTTTGGGGAATATTATATGCTTAAGGGAAATAGAATACTATGGAAATTCATTTGTGGAGTAATGGTTAATTTTTTTTGGAAGAATATATGTTTTTATTGTGGACATAGAGTGATTTGGGTTATTTATAGAAATAATTAACCTATCATAGAGAATATGTGATTAGGTTAATTATACTTCAGTATGAGACTTTAAGAGTAGTCGATGTTATTTGGAGATAAATGTTTAGATTTATCATGGAAGACTATTTGATCAAATTATAATGAGTTTTGGGTTTCAATATTATATTGGATTATATTGAATAAATTTAAGGAAAATTGTGTATTGAATTGTCTTTATTGAACTTTGGGTTCTTTTTGTTGAATTTTAGAGATTAAGATTAAGATTTATTTTTATAAAGGATTATACTTTTTGGAGATTATCTGATCTCGTACTAACCATTTTTGTTTTGGATGATGTCTAAAGACTAGGGAAATATATTGTTCATCATATTTGGATTATGTGATACTCTAGAAGTTAGTTCTATCACATTTTTTGTTACCAAGTCAGTTTTAATACTTGTTGTTTGGAGAAAATATGGGTTTGTGGTAGGAATTTAGTAAAAGATGAAAGTCTACATGAAAAGTAAGTATGTTTCCTTATGTTTTTACTTAAGATCAAAAATAAATTCATCAACATTATGAAAAGTAACTTAAAACAAAAATATTTTACTTTAAAATTTCCAACTGGGGAATCAAATATCGTTTAACCCATCACAATTTTGTGATTTTATCATGGTTAACTTTCTCCTAATCATGTTTTCTATCACTCTCTATCAGATCTTGATGGTTTTTTTCTCTTCCATATATATGTTTTCATGGAATCCTAGTATATTTTATCTCAGGTGACCTTTCTACTTCAATTTCTTAAGTTTAAAGTGATAGTTTTATTATCTGTTTTTTCAACGTGGGACATTCAATGAAGTTTCTCAACCCAATTTTAAAATTGTGAGGGTGCAATTTCTAAACGGGGGAAGGATATACCTTCCCTGGTAAATAAAGAATTTGAGATTTTCATATTTATTATTATTTGTGAACAAAATATTTATTTAACATTAAAGGGGATACTATGTTCAATGGTGTACGTGACACACAATAATGGGTTTATCTAAAAATATCATGTTGCACCTAAGGCTCAATCATAATGAAAAATAATACTACAATATTATTTTAATTGGTAGATAACGCCTAACCATTGTATTGGTGGGAATGAACATATATAAGTAAAATATTATTATACATGTTTGTTTAATGTCTATACATTTATCCAATAAATCTTAGATGCTTAAAATGAGAATGAATCAAATTTTAATCATAAATACTCTAATATTCTATAAAAGGTCGATCTACCGCCTTTTGGTGGTGAACCCTTTTTAAATCTACCATCACTTTTTGATTTTCTATTTGTAAAAATAATGTTCTTATTTAGACTTTTTACATCAATATTTAATTTGGGTATGTTTTTTGTATTATTCTGATAAAGATATTTTTTTAATGAATAGTGAAAAATACCGCATATTAATTCAAAACAGCCTTTTCATCTATTTATTTATATAGTTAAATTGTTATTTTAATTGTCTTTAATGTTTAATTAGATTATATTTTTAAAATTTCATCCAATTATGGTCATTGGAAGTAATTTCACTGTTAAATTAGACATAAACAAAGGTCAATCTTTTGATAGGTATTCTTTCATAGAAACACTGTTTTTGGTTTTGACAAAGAGGATAAATTTTAAATTAATTTCTATAGCTTCTTTTTTTTGAATTTGGAATTTTTTTTTTCTATATTTGGGATCAGAAGTTCCAAATTGTGTAAATAGGTAAATTGTATTTTTATCCATTATGAATATTTACTTCAGTATATATTTTATTTACCATAGTTAAAAGGTAAATCTGGTAAATAAGGGTAAAAAATAATGTTATAATAATATTAAATTACCCTTAAACTTGTACTAACCATATTTTATTAGATATTTTTGACCATGGTCATCCTTGGGTCTATTTTGGGACCCCATGGAGCCACATGGGAGTGATAATAAAACTATATTAATTAATTTAATGTAAAAAAAAGTAACATATACATATATCTTTTACTGAAACATTTTTTATATGGGGTTATATAACTGATATACTCAACTGTAAATACAAATTTGAAAGATAAAATGATTTCATACATCATGGTATTTTATTTATAATTTTTAGACATTAAATAAAAAAACATAATTATGACACAATGGTGATGCAGTAATTGCTTCATTAATAAAGGATTCAAATAAATGATATTATAAATATTAAAATAATTTTATTTAGTAACTTTTTATCCCATATACGACATTTAGGGATAGTAATATGTTATTATATTTGAATCAACGAAGTTTTTTCGAAAGAATCAATTTGTTATTGATTTTTTAAAAAGTCTTGATATGAATAATTTATAAAATGACATAAATGAGTTTTTAAAAACATTAATAGTTTATTAAATGATAAAATAATCGAAAAAATTTATGATTTAGAAAACTGATATAAATAATGTTAAAAATGTTAAAAATTATCCATTTTGGGTCTCATTTAATTTTATAGTAAATATATTAACCATATAGTATAGAATATATAAGAGGACACAGTTAAAGTTAAATAAGTTAACAAAGCGTTAAATAAAAAAGACAAGGAATAAAAGATATCCAAACACTATCCAATTCATAATGGTTGATTTTATTTAGAATTATATGCACCATATATTCGAATTAAATATGTTTTTGACCATTTCAAAATTAAAATAATTTTATAATAAAATAATTTTTTGAAACATTCCTAAATAGCTCATCATCCCACTTATAAAAGGCAACCACCTCTAACACATTACCCACACCTCCAAAACCCTTTGTATCATCCAAAAATTTCTCCAATAATCTCCCAACTTCGCTAGATTACTCATACAATTATTCCCCTAGGTATAAGTCAATTCAAGAATACATTCTTTTCAATCCAAAGGGAGTTACCCGATTTAAAAGTAACGTCTTCCCTCAAATTCTCTTCTTTTATTTTTCTTCTTCACTCGTTGTGATCTTTTTTCATTGGTTCACATAACATCACCTATATACTCAATATACTAGGATGTTTTTATGAGAATTATTTGAGCTAAACATTCACACAACTCCATCTAATAGATATGAACATACTATTTCGGTGGATGGAGAACTACTACATCATGAAACAATGATTGTTCAATATTCTCCTACCACCTCTTATAGTGGCCATTAATATTGTAAATTATTTATATATGACATATATTATATTTATATTGTCTATTTTAATCTTTATTTTCATTTATTGTATACCTTTTTGTTTCCGTAATGGGTAAATACGATAATTTCATTTGAAGACGAGCAGACTACCACCCCCTCAAAGTGATATGACTCATGAATACCATACATGGAACGTATAGAGGATGGTGTTAATGAACTTATGTAACATTTGTAAAATATGATATTATACAATAATAATAATATACCTATGTATCATTTAGTTTTCATTCCATTAAAAATGAATAAAAAATGAATTGAATGTACCCTTCTTGCGTACGTACAACTTACTATATCCATGAACGGTGCATTACATTTCTTATAACCAAGTGATATGGAATATTATAAATACATATATACCATATATATATATATATATTATATATATATATTATATCTAAATCATTAATATATTTCTGGAGATAATGGACTTTTTACCCCATGGGAAATTTTTAATTATAACATGCTCATTTTTTACGCAAGTTCCGAACATTGACAAAATGTTTGATATGAACTAAAATAATTAAATAATTTGTATACCAAGGTAATAAGTGATATAAAAGGTATAATAAAATTTAATTTTTTTAAGAAAGTATAAATTAAATTATGTTTATTATTCATGAATAATAAGAAATATACAAGACAAGCCGGACATGAGGTAATGGGTTTTCATCTCACTTTTTTTCCCTGTGAGATTCATGTTATATTTGCCACTATTTCCTTTTATGTGGTGTACGTACTTCTCATGATTGTATTAATTATGTAATATATATTAATTTATGGGTATTTACATCTTCATTGTATGATAATTCTTTTATGTGATGTATGTTTCATAAGTTACCAAATTGGTAAAGGAACTTTTCACCCTTCTATTTTAGTTAAAGACATGTTTTATGTTATGTATTTTAAATATCCATTTTTATATGTTTGGATATGTTCTTATAAATACTTATTGCTCTAAATTTTATATCCATGTGATGAGAGACTCTTTTCTCTCTCATAAACTCATTATCTTAATTTTAATGTGACATCATTACGCTATAGAATTTCTATAAGATAACTTATTAACATAATTTCAATTCATTGGGTTAAACTTATACTTCTATATTATATATTTATATGAATATTTGTAAATTACCTATGATTTTTTAAAACTTGTTATCCATATAAATTGGGTGTATTATTTTTTTCACACATAATTATGTCATTGATTTGTCCTAAATCTAAGGATATGATCATTGTAAAGGACTTTGTCTCAATTTATATTCCATTGAGTCTTATTTGTTGTTATAAACCAATTCACTTTTATATGGTTTATATACCGACCCATGAAATATTATATCCTGAATCTCATTATTCACATGATATTATAAGCTTTTAATAATGTTATTCCTCAATTATTTGTATTCAATCATCTCTCTTTTGGTTAGGAACTCTTTAACTAAAATATAATTTTAAATGTTTTAAAGATTTATTCTTATAAATCATTCTCATTAATGTCCATATTTTAAAAATGGTTTTAATGATTTATTTATATGGAAATTAATGTTTTAAAAATAAAATATCTTTCAAAATATTCTAAGTTGTATGAGACACTTTGATTCAAAAATCAGTGTATTAAATGTTTTAAATGGTTTTAAAATGGGTTTGATAAAGCATGGATTATGTCAATATCTTAAAATTATATATTGTGTTTGCAATGTGGAAATTTTATGTTCCCTTTATGATTTTTTATGTGTTATGAATATGTTATGGTTATTGGGAATTGTTTTTGTATAAACGTGGTTCTGTGATAATCCTAGGGTGGGTGAGCCTGAGATATCTCTCCAATGCATTGGTTAACATAAAGGATTTAAATGGTAATGTTTCTCCTAAGATATTTACGGAATATAATGTGATGGGTATTCCAAAAGTAACTCCGTATGTAGTTGTGATATCTACATTGTAAGTTTAATATGTATTCCATAAGTGACCTTTACGATTTATGATTTCTATGTGTTAATAATAAATCATATGATTTTGTGAGGAATGTTAAAATTATTATGTTTTAAGATTTAAAAGTTTGATTATTTTTATTTTTATGTATTCATGGACTAATGTTTTCTTTCCTTATTTAATATCCCTTACTGATATTTTTATGCTTAGACTTTGTTTTTGAAATGCTTTATACAACACATAAAGATGAATAGGGTCAAGGATGTGATCATGAAAAAGTCATGTTGTCAAAAACATGGAACTAGATATATTTTTTAAGAATTTTTATTTTATGAAAAGAATGGATACTGAGTAAAAGTGTCTACATCTAATATTCAAGTTGTTCTGTATATGTTATGACCAATTATCTAATCATATAATCCAGAAAAGATCCTCAATCAGTATTATTAACTTTGTTCATGATTATGTAATTTACAATGTCGGGTCCTTGTAGTTGGTATGAGAGGTTAGTTTATATATCTTTAGAGGTTATGGTGTT
Organism: Viscum album; assembly: GCA_963277665.1. Taxonomy (NCBI): domain Eukaryota; kingdom Viridiplantae; phylum Streptophyta; class Magnoliopsida; order Santalales; family Viscaceae; genus Viscum; species Viscum album. The sequence continues at coordinate 1,805,649,752 of OY728126.1, read as the reverse complement.
ATTTAAGCATAAGTGAAATAACCATAATGGTTAGTATATTATAAAGTTTTATATTAATTTTAGTGGTGATAAATGGTTATAACATTTTAGGATGAAAAATTAATGGTATTAGATAAAATTTGAGGATAAAATACGTTATGGTTATTTTTGATGAATTTATATCATTTTTTGGAATGTTATAAAATTACTATGTTTTTGAAAAAGGAAAATATGCTGAATATGTGACCACCTGTCACATAAAACAATGTTGGAGGAATCAAACACACAACCAAAGTGATATTTGGATTTATCGTTTACCACTATCCAATGTGATGTCCCTAGTAAGTATGCCTCATTCTTTTTAGTTAAATGATATTATAGATCATGAATAAGTTGATTTTGGGAAATTATATTTTATCAATTGGATATCCTTAACAAAGGAAAATGTATTTTTGATTAAGTGATAATTGTAATTTTGTAGGATGCTCTTTCTTTTGAAGAATATTATATGATTAAGGAAAATATAATACTATGGGATTTCATTTGTGGATTAACGGTTGAAATTTTATTTTGGAAGAATATATTTTTTTATTGTGGACATATGGTGATTTGGGTTGTTTATGGGAATGATTAACCTATCTTTGAGAATATGTGATTAGTTTAATAAAACTTTAGTATTAGACTTTAAGGGTAGTCGATGTTATTTGGAGATAAATGTTAATATTTTTCGTGGAGGACCATGTGATCAAATTATTATGAGTTTTGGGTTTCAATCTTAGATTGGATTATATTGAATAATATTACGGAGAATTGTGTATTGAATGTTCTTTGTTGAACTTTGGGTACTGTTTGTTGAATTTTGGCGATTAAGAGTAGTATTTATTTTTATAAAGGATTAACCTTTTTGAGGGTTATCTGATCTCAAACTAACCATTTTGGTTTTGGTTGATTTATAAAGACAATGGAAATATATAGTTCATATTTTTTGATTATTTGATACTATAGAAATTAATTCTAGCACTTTTTATGTGACCAAGCCTCTTTTAATACACATCATTTGAAGAAAAGATAAGTTTGTTGTCGGAATTTAGTAAAGGATGAATGTCTACATGACAAGTAAGTATGTTTCCTTATGATTTAGTTAAGATAATAAATAAATTCCTCAACATTATGAAAATTAAATTAAAACAAAAACGTTATCCATTAATTTATCCTACTGGGTAATCAAAGACTGTTTAACCCATCCAAATTTTGTGATTTTATGGTGTTTAAAATTCTCCTAATCATGTTTTTTATCACTCTCTATCATAACTTTATGGTTAATTTATCTTCCATATCCATGTTTTCATGGAATCCTAGTATGGGTTTTCTCAGGTGACCATTTCACTTTTCTTTATTTCTACTCAAGTGATAGTTTTCTTGACTCTTTTTCCAATGTGGGACTTTCAATGAAGTTTATAAGCCAACATTTAAAATTATGAGGGCACAATTTCCAAAAGGGGGAAGGATGTGACATCCTAGGTAAATAAAGAATACGATTTTTCATATTTATTAAGATTGTTGAATTCAATATTAATTTTAATTTAATTGGTATGTTATGTTCAATGGCATACCTGACATGCAACAATGGGTTTCTTTGAAAATCTCTTGTAGCACATAAGGCTGAGTTGTAATGAAAAATAATAATATAATATTATTTAAAATAGTTGTCAATGAAAAATCATTGTATTGGAGGGAATAAACAAAACCATATAAAATATTATAGTACATCTTTTTTAAATGCCTTTACATTTATCCAATAAATTTTAGAGGCTTAAAATTAGAATGAATCCAATTTTAATCATAAATACTCTAATATTCTTTAAAAGGTCGATTTACAGTCTTTTGATGGATAAACCTTTTTAATTATTGTTTTTTTAACATTAATATGTAATATTTTTCAAAATAAATTTCTTCTTTATAATTGTAACATCAAAATTTACTATGGGTAAATTTTTTATATATTTTTGATAAAGTTTATTTTTTAATTAATAGTGAAAAATACAGCATTTTAATTCAAAACTCCCTTTTCATCTAATTTAATTATATAGTTAGATTGTTATCTTAATTAGTTGTAAAGTTTAACTGGATTATATTTTTATAGTTTAAATCAATTATGTTAATTTTAAGTAATTTCACTCTTAAATTGGACATAATCAAAGGGAAATATTTTGATAGGTATTATTTCTTAAAAATATGCTTTTTAGTTTTGAAAACAGTAATTAATTTTAAATTATTTCTTGCAGATTATATTTTTTGAATTTGGAAAAATTAATTACATATTTGTATTCATTAGGTCCAAATTGTGTAAATAGGATACTTTTATATTTAGACATTATGATTATTTACTTCAGTAAATATTTTATTTACCATATTTAAATGGTAAATCTAATAAATGAGGCAATAAAAAATATTATAATATTATTAATTTACCCTCAAACTTATCATAATACTATTGGATGAGAGATTTCCGACCATGTTCATCCTTGGGTCGATTTTGGCACCCCCTATATCCACTTAGAACTGATAATGACACTTTATATTAATTAATTTAATGAATTGAAAAAAACAACCTAAAAATTTATATTTTAGTAAAGAAAAATTTAAATGGGGTTATATAAGTGATATCTTTAACTATAAATATTTTTTTGAAAGCTAAAATTATTTCTTACATCATGGTGTTTTATTTAAAAAAATTATACATTAAATAAATAAACATAATTATGACACAATTGTGATGCAGTAATTACTTCATTAAAAAGGGATTCAAAGAAATGATATTATAAATATTAAAATAAATTTATTTTGAAACATATTATTCCATCCACGAATTTTAGGGATAATAATGACTTGTTATATAATAATTAATGATGGTTTTTTGAAAAAATCATGTTATTATAGATTTTTTTAAAAGTCTTAATATGAATAATTTTGAAATTGACATAAATGGGTTTTTAAAACAATTAATATTTTATTAAATGATAAAATAATACTGAAAATATAATATTCATCCAAATAACATAAATAATGTTAAAAATTTCATAAATGATCTATTTTGGATCTCTTGTAATTTTATAGTAAATATATTAACCATATAGTATGAATATATATGAGGACATCGTAAAAGTTAAAAGAAGTTAACAAAGGGTTAAATTACAAAGGATAAGGATTAAAAAATAACCAAAACTTATATTATTTTTACTGGATGATTTTATTTAGATTTATATTCACCTTATATTCGAATTAAATATGTTTTTGACCCTTTTAAACTGAAAATAACTTTATAATAAAATAATTCCTTCAAACTTTCCTAAAGAGCCCCTCATACCTCCTATAAAAGGCCACCACCTCTAACCAATTTCTCACACCTCTCTAGCCCCGTGGCTCCTAAAAACACTTCTCCAAGAATCTCTCAATATCTCTCTATTCATCATATAAGTCCAAACCCTAGGCAAAAGGAAATTCAAGGAAGATATTTTGTTCAAACCATATGGAGTCACCCAATTTAATACTAACATCATCCCTCAAGTTCTCTTCTTTTATTTTCATTATTCACATTCTATGATCTTATTATTAGATGTTTACATAAAAAAACCATTATCCTCAAAATTCTAGGTTGTTTTTATGATATGTATTTGAAATAAACTTCCACATAAATATATATAATGGATACTAATATACTATTTCTGTGAATAGTGAACTACTGCCTCATGAAATAATGATTGTTCAATCTTCTCCTACCACCTCTTATGGTGGAAATTAAGATATAAATATATTTATATGTGATATATAATTTATTCATATTGTCTCTATGATTCCGTATTTTTCATTTATATCATTCTTTTATGGTTTCCATAATGGGTAAATATGATAATTTTATTTGAGGAAGAGCGGACTATCGCCCCCTCAATGCGATATGACTTGTTAATACTGTACATGGAACGTATAAAGGATGGTGTTAGTGAACATATGTAAAATATATAAAATATTATAATATAAATTAATAATAATATACCTATGTATCATTTGAATATCATTCCGTTAAAAATGAAAAAAAATGAAATGAAATATGTGTTTATGCATATGTACGGCTTACCGTCTCCATGAACGGTGCATTTCCTTTCTTATATCAAAATTTATATGGAATATTATAAATACATAAATACTATATTTATATGTTACATATATGACCTAATCATTAATATCATTCTATAGATAATGGAATTATGACACCATGGAAAATTTGTAATTATAACAAATTCCGAACATCAAAAAAAATGAATGATATAACTCAAATAATTAAATAATATTTATACCAATGTAATAAGTGATATAAAAGGAATAATAAACATGAAAAATATTTTTAAGCAAGTATAAATTAACATAATTTTATTATTCAGGAAGAACAAGCAACATACAAGACAAGTCAGACTTGTGGTAAGGGGTTTTTGTCTCACTTTTTATTCCCTTGAGATTCATGATATATTTTCCACAATTTCCTTTTTTGTGGTGAATGTACTAACCATGATTGTATTAGTTGTGTAATATAAATTAATTTATGGGCAATTTCATCCACATTTTATGATCCTTTTTTCATGTGGTGTATGTTTCGTAAGTTCCCAATTGGTAAAGGAACATTTCACCCTTCTCTTTTAGTTAAAGTATTATATTTTGTTTTTTATTTTAAATTTCAATTTTCTTATGATGGGATATGTTATTATATATCCTTATTTATATATATTTTATGTCCATGTGGAGAGATATCCTTTTTTCTCTCTCAAACTCATTATCTTAATTTTAATGTGACGCCGTTAGGCTATCGATTTTTTGTAGGAGAACTTCTTAACCCAATTTCAATTCTTTGGGTTAAACTTCTACATCTTTATTATGTATTTCAATGAATATGTTTGAAATAAGTATTATTTTTAACACTTAATATCCTCTTATATTGGGTGTATTCTTATTTATCACCCATATTTATTTCATTGATTTTTCTTTAATATAAGGATATGATCTTTGCAAGGGTCTTCGTCTTAATTTACATTCCATTGAGACTTATTTGTTGTTATACAACAATTAACTTTTATATGGTGTATAGAAAGACCTTTGACATATTAAATCATGAATATTATTATTCTTGTAATATTATATGATTTGATTAATGTTATTCCTCTAATATTTGTATTCAATCGTCTTTCTTTTGGTTAAAAACACTTTAACTAAAATATCATTTTAAATGTTTTAAAGATTTATTCTTATAATTTTTTCTCATTAATGTCTATGTTTTAATAAAAATAGTGATATATTTCAATGGAAAATATTTTTTGTAAATTAACATTTCATTCCAACTCAACAATGTGGTATGGGACACTTTGAATCAGAAAGCTCTTTATTGAATGTTTTAAATGGTTTTGAAAATGGTTTGATAATGCATTTATTATGTCAATATATTGAAATGATATATTTCATTTTAAATATGGAAATTCTATATTTCCTTTATAATTTTTTATGTGTTATGAATATGTTATGGTTATTGGGAATTGTTTAATTATATAGGTGGTTCTGTGACAAACCTAGGGCGGGTGACCCCGAGATAGCTCTCCAGTACATTGGGTAACATGACAGAGGTAATCCTTAAGGTTTCTCATAAGTGATTTAGGGAATATACTGTGATGGGTATTCGAAAAGTAACTCCCTACTTAGTTGTGATATTTACAATGTATGCTTGATATGGATTACACAAGTTACATTTATGATTTCTAATTTCTATGTGTTATTCATAAATGTTATGATTTTGTGAGGTATGATAACGATATTATGTTTTAAGATTGAAAAGTATGATTATTTTTATTTTTATGTATTCTTGGACTAATGTTTTATTTCTGTATTTTACATACCTTACTGTGATTTCTATGTTCATCCCATGTTTTTGAAATGTTTTCCACATGACATAAATATGAATCGGGTGAAGGATGGGATCATGGAAAAGTCATGTTGTCTAAAACATGGAACTAGACATGTTTTTTTAATGAATTTTTATTTTCTGAAAAAAATGGATACTTAGTAGAAGTGTATACATGTAATATTCAAGTTATTATGTGTAAATTATAACATAATTCCCTAATACTCTAAACCTGTAAAGATCCTCAATGTTAATTATTAACATAATTCTAGATTTTGTAATGTTCAAGGTAGGGTCCTTATAGTCGCCAAACAATTTTTGACCCAAATAGCATGGTGTGTACCTCCAACACCAGAGTAAACTCCATTTATAATATCCTTAAGACACACTCATCTCTAAACTAGTGCTAGATCAAAAATCATTCAAAATAACAAGAACATCCAATACACAAAAACATTTAATGAAGAAAAAGGAAACATGGTCTGAATAAGTTAGAGAAAATCAATGGGAAAGATAAAATGAGAATCACCTAAATTCAGTGAGGAAGATCTTCTAGAAACTGAAACTATCATGGATTTATTTTTCATTTGATGAGGTACCACCATGTAGATCCATTCAAGTTATTCATGTTAAAACTTGGTCACCACCATCACAAAAGTATTAACCCCCCCTCCAAGTGAACCTAAATGATAACATGAACCTGAAAAATTATCTTGGGTCCACTTATATGGAGTGTAACTAGTATGGTGTGACTATGAAACAACTCTATAGGTAATCACCATAGAATACATACATGTATTTTCCTAACATATCCTATAAATAGTAGTTTGAAAACATAGAAATAAAATGTGTTTTTTATATTATATGACCTAACATTGATTTTAAAAAATCCAATTCGGAAATAGTATAAAATTCATCTAAAATATATTTATATTTCAAAAGAAATTTTGAAATCTAATTCTATGATGAAAATGATGACCTAGGTAATAACATAATCAATGTGATTTGAAATAAATATAATTATCAGTACATATCAAAGATAAATACCAAAATAAAATAAAGTAAAAAATTCAAAACAAGGTCCATATAAATAGAACAAGAAGAATTGATTCTTAATACAGTCATTAGAGAATATAGTGTATATTGTCATTGACATGTATTAAAAAAACCTAGAGGAAACCCTATACATACATAGATAAAATAAATATTCGGAAATACGATGTGATCTATAGTCTATCACCAATATTCGTTCTCTTGTAGCCCACCACTTTTGGATCATCCCACCGTGGAAATTTATCTATAAGATGGATTTAGTCCTCTACACCAAATATATATTTTTATTATAAATAAGAACACTTTTGTGGAGAAAGTGTGAAACCAACAAGTACACCCTTCCAATCAGACACTATATCACATTACATAATTATTAAGGACTAATTTTAAACTAGCGGACCAACTATCCTTAAAAAAAATTTAGAAGAGAGATATTACCTCTTAGCCAGGTTCAACTCTGATGATGCCTTTAAAATGGGATTCCATCTTCCCCCAAGCTCACAAGAACTCCTCCTTATATATTTTATTTTTATTGAAACCTATAAATAGGATTTGGTGTTGTTTGAAAATCCACTCACTTTGTTCATTGGTTGTGTCAACTTGCATCAGTCTTACATTCATCCGTTCCATAGTCTCAGTAGAAGCATAGTTGTCTGCCACCTTCTCAGCCATACCCTCCTCTGAATTAACTAGAAACTCCCATGGGTCTTCCCTGATCACAGCCTCCCCTTCTAGATCCCCATGACTCCCTTTCACTCCCACCTTGACAGGTGAGGCCAATTCACCAACTTTCACCACCTCTTCCACTACACCTATCTTGTCAGTTGGCCAGGTTCCTACCCGCCTCTGCATACCTGAAGATGCATCCACCTTCACCATTGTTATCACCTCCTCTATATGTAAGTTTCTATCCTCATGCTGATCTCCTTCCTGAGAGGTTTCATTATCATGTGACTCGGTGACCAAGACTGTTTGTACATCCACTCTCCCCACTAATTGGGACTCGAGCTCCTAGGGTTTCCCCTCTTTTTTACCTGACCAGGTATCCATCAGTCTAGGTATAAAATAGTAGTCTTTGCACCCCTTCTGTTTTGGCTTCCTAGAAACAATGCAGTACCCTGGGCCGCTATTCTCTTTCTTCCTTTTGTTCCATATTTGGGTGTGCAAGTCTTTTCCCTCCCCTCCCAATCCATTTTCCTCAAAAAGTCTACAATCAATCTCATAATTAGGGTCATAAGAACCCTTGGAGTATCCCTCAAACTCCCCCTCATTACTCAAGTACCCAAACCAATTTTTGAGGGAAATATAGGAAACATCTTTCTTCATGTTGAAGTCCTTCCTGGAGACTAATGTCCAACGATCCCCCAGTGAAATCTACTCCCACTCATGTCATATCTTAGACTAATTATTTCCATTATACCCCCTCCAAGTGACCATGTTACTTCCATCCCTAACCGCCATTGCATAAGAGCTGGGAATTTGGCTTACCTCAGCCCCAGTAGTTGAGCCATCAGCTTCATCAGCTCCTACAGCCTCCCCCGAAGCCTGATTGGGGGAAATAGGTGAGTCCTGAGTACCTTCAGCCGCTTCACTGGCATGAGCGCCCCCTACCCTGGTCCTGTTGTATGGGGGAGTATCAATGTTTCCACACATCCTTGTGAAGACTGCTGATATACTTCGAACTAGAGGTATCATGTCTGGTATGGGCACCGAAGCTTCCCCTAAGTATTCCTCCATATTCAGAATACAACCATGCATAACTTCTTACTCATCCCTACGTCAAAATCCCGCACCCTCAGGATCTCAACAACTTCAGCCATCACCACATTCCCTTCAATTGTACTGATCACCTATTGCTGAACCCTACGCCCACGACGACAGATGAAGATCAAGTTCCCTATTCTGTGGCATCCTAGGTAGAAATCAGGCCACGATTCGAAGACAACCCTTTCTCTCCAATGAAACTCTTATCAAATTGAAATCCACATCCACTCCATTGGGGGCTTTGAAATGTCAGCCTCAACGCAAACCCAAGGAGATATAGGATGAAACACCGCTGACGTACGACTATCAGAGCATATAAATCTGTCTACCATATTGCATAACATTCTAATAATTGCGGGGTTCTGGAATGGAAGGGGAAAATCCAGGAAGCTTACCCAAACAATGTATGAGGGAACATTTTGATTCATGATGATTTCAGTAGACCAACAGAGAAGAGAAAAACTGTATCCATTGATAGCACGAGGGGCTCGGGACCAGGAAACTATCAGGTCGTCCTCCGAGGAGAAGCTAACCATCGGGTGTCACCGATCGAAGAGACCCACCATGCATACCTTTCACACTCAAAATCACCGACTATATAGATACCCACTGTAACTGGAAAATAACCATGGGTATTCCCAAAAATAAAGAAAAAATATCAAATTTTTCAACTAAGCCAACACATTTTAAGAATTCTACAATTTTTCCGAAATGAACATCTTAATGTACGAATTAGGCCTATGTATTTTAGAAACCTTAATCATTTTAAAATTGTCCAAACGTACCAAACATGCCTTAGCATTTTAGATCCAACATTATTTCTGAGTGAAACAAATTTATTTATAAACCATTCCCAAAAATATGTTAATTTTGAAAATAAATTAGAAAAGTGAAAAATGGTTCTCTCAATGTGTTAAATGGAAATTTGAAGAAATTTTTGAAAAACTATTTGAATCATTATTTGGGAGACATTTGTAAATCCGAAAATAATTTAGAAAGCATTTATAAATCGAGAAAATATTTCTGAGGATTTTTTTATAATGTTTACATTCTATGAAATTATCTATTTATATGCATACACACATCTATATGTACACCACATGTTCATATGGACATGTACATATCAAATAAAAAAAATACAAACATCCATAATAATTATAATAGATATATCAAAAAATTACAAGGAAAAATCATATCAAAGCACAATAGTTCTCACCTAAGACAAAAAACAATAAGGATTCCAAAAACCTATACAAGAAATAATTTAACTAGAATCATAGATCTTATCAGCAATTCAACAATTTGAAACAATAATTTTGACTCTCAAACCCATTTTAATGGCTACATGGAATTTTATAAAACACCTAACATAAATATATGTTAGACATATATAGGAATAAAAATGAAAAACCAATTCTCATCAAACCAAAAACATAGAAAATACCTGGAAATTCATTAAAACCAACAAAATAAATAAATAATACTTTAAAAATTAATTTTGAAACGATTAATTATTTCCTGGAATATTATACAATGAAAATTATTTGAAAAAACTATATTAACAGTGTGAAATTTGATGAAGCTTTAGAATCAGGATGAAATAATACCAAGATAAAAACCAAAATCCCTAACTTTAAAAAAATTGAAAAATACCTACCCCTCGACATAGGGTTCAAATAAGAGATAACCAAGATAGATAAATAATAATAAACTAAAGGCTAAGAAGGGAAGATAGCGAAATAAAACTAAAATTTAATACAATTCACTAAAGGTAGAGGGAAGTGACTTAAGGGTGGTAAGAGATCCGATTGGGAGGGGTTTGGGATCCCCTTAGTGTACCATTCCTGAATGGGTAGGATATGGTTATATATGGATTTTTTTGGAGGGTACAACATGGAATTTATCGTTTTAGGGATTCTACGAAAATTAATGTTTAGGATCCATGGTTTATCAAACCTTGTGTTTACCATGAAAACCCTATTGAAATGAAAATCCACCATCACATTGTTTGGCCACATGGTCTTGAAACTATTTTCCTTCAATAAAAAATTCATCTTCTAAGGTGGAAAATACCATTTCACACTTTCCAAATTATTTACTCTAACTAGTTTCATGTTACGTTCCATCTATCAAGCACCCTGAAAAGTTCATAAAATTACTCCTGATACTCTTATGGCTATGGAATATTGTGTGATGCCTATGTAATAAAAATAATAAAAAAATTGGAACAAGAAACTCCCCTATGATCAAGAGGCCACACATTTTCCATCCAAACCATGTACACTAAAAATAAATAATTCTAGAGAATTTATGTAACCACCAAAAACTGATAACCATGACTAATAATTCAACAAAAACATTATTATAAAGATCAAAGACCATGAGATTAAACAAATTAAAAGGAAAAAAAGGTGTGGGTGTTACATGAAATGTTATCATTAGACCTATGATAAAGTCCATAATAATATATTTCTATTTCCGTAGAGGTGTATGAATAGAATACACCATACCAACAAGTAGTTGATTCTCATATTTTACCTATTGAAATGTTAATTATTTGAACATATAATTTTTAATCTTATGTCTCACACTTAACCAACATTAATGTTCTTTCATCACCTTATAGAATTTCTATATAACTAGATGAGTAGAACATTTTTAATGGTGATGTGTGGAAAGAATATATTACATGGAAAAAAGGAACGATAATATGATTTTGAAAATGAAATAAAGAGTTTTCATCCTCTATACAGACATAAAAAGTCTCCCCTCTATTAAGGTTTTACCAAATTATGAAACTATTAGGATCTAATGGTTGAGAATCTCCTAAAAAATCATAAAGTTATATAGGATAATAATTAGTAATAATATTTCATTATTATCCTATGTGGTTCAATCTAGATTCATGTCTATAATCATTCTCATTATCTTATATTAGTCACAAGATTCTACAATGGCTTCACTATACGAATTCTAACTCAATGCATCTTCTGCCAAATTCCATTTATTGGGCGTGTCTAACAAGTAAAAATATAAAATATATAGATACTACACCCATATTTATTTCATCATGATCATGTATTATAGAGAAATAATGTATTTTAATATTTTATGTTAATTGAAAATTTTGAAATCCGAATTATTAATTTTTCCATATATTGAATGTATAGAAAATTTCAACTCATTCCAAGTCATGTTTGGGATATTTTTTCCCTTATGTTAGAAAATACCTAAAATGAAGGACCAAAATATGATATTTCATTATGAGAACACTACCAAGACCAGATCCATATCCAAAAAATATATACAATATAGCTCATACCGTGTTCTGGTAGGACTAGAATGAGTGTCGATGTGAGGTTAACATTAATATCTAAAAAAATATAATATTAATCATTCTATATGAATGGAACACACCTTCTTATAATGATGTAATTGGGGAATAAAGAATAGATAAGTCTAAAATAATAGAAAATAATAGCATTATAATCATAGAATACTACGTTTCTCAAATACATTTTTAGGTTAATAGAAAAGAGATTTTTGATTCTCTATTTTATGGATCGACAGATATGCCATCATTCTAAATAATATATATGAGGAAAATAATTCTTAGATATAGATGTCACACTCAAAAAACATATCATACAAACGATGGTCCCAAAATATACTTAGTACAATGACTAAGTGCTACTTGTGGCCATTCTTGTTTCAAGAGTAAACCATAATATCCTAAAAATATTACAAAAAGAAGTCTATGTACCTTTTTATGATAAGGTTCATCATGATTATGAAGAATAAAGGTATATTCATCAGAAAAAATGTAATGATGAAATATTCCTAATGTCCATATATACTATAAAATATTTTCTTCAAAATAACCTCTCTTTTCACTCTATATAGATGATTTCTTGAGAATTGATTAATTATTGAGAACTATTTGGCCACATTTAATTGATAAAAAAATTGATCAATTTGTGTAAATAGATACTCATTTTTTATTAGTGTTTGATTAAATTTATGATAATCCATATATAATATAATGGTATCGTCTTCCTTCTTTATAAAAACACATGTGTGTCTTAAAGAAATTTACTAGGTAATTTGAATCTTTTAGTATCCATCTCTTCTAGTTGATCATTTAATTCTCACAAATCAATGGGATCTATTGTATAATATGGTAATGCAATAGGTCTTCCTCTTATGAGTAAATTGATAGAAAATTCAACTTCACAGTCAAGTGGTATCCTAGAGAAATCATTCGGAAAGACATCTGAGCATTAATCCAATATAGATAGAAGAATACCGTTTTCTATTTCATCAGTATCATCCAATATTAATATTTGTAAATATCCTAATATTATTCTATCTAATATCACTAGAGGTCATATTATGCCTATTTCCATATCTAAATCCTCCTTGAATGCATGATGGGCTCCATCCAAAGATGTAAACATCACACACGACACATAGTAGTATATATGGTCACTAAATACACAAGTAAATACATACCAAATATTAAATTAGAAGAATCTATCTCTAATACCGTAAAATACCAAAGAAACAAAAATACATTAATGGTAATATAACATTCTTATAATTTAAATCTTGTGTACTTCTACTGTCCAAGGCTTGTATTGATAGTCATGATATAAGTCATCATTTCAAGATGTTGTTCTTATTTTTTATCAAAGAATAATAATGGAAATAATTTGATAGGTTAGTATCAAATAAGATATATATATTAGAGTCGATTTTAGTAGAACATTAACTCGCAGTCTAGATAGACCCATTTTCTCTCTCATAATAACCTTCTATACACAATATAACATCCGCTGAACTACCAAAAGATTTATCTTTCTTCCTTGTAATGGTGTTTAATAGAAAACTGAAGTGTTCCCAGAGGTACCATGGATCACCTGCGTCTAGGGATAAGATTAATTCCAATAGGAAAATTTCATCAATGTATATTAATCTTGAGGTTGACTATAGAATGTTCTATCTACTGATCCAAGATGGTTTTAACTATACATCTTGATATTCCCTTTCATTACATAGTTATTGAAATTCATATATAATTTCATAGATTCCTTATTTTTTGTGAAATAACACTTCACTAGAAATAAATTGGTTTGATATATGATATATTAGGAAAATTATCAAATTTAGAAGTCTATGTTAAAGGTGTGACACCTCTTAGAGAATAATTTTCCCACTTTATATTGTTTCCATCATTATATTTCCAACTTGTCCCCATGGGAAAAAAATTATTCCTCTTATTAGATTCTTATAAATATACTTTTCCTCTACTATATCCCTAATGATCATATCAGTATAATATATTAAACAATGGAAAATTATCTGATATTGAATCTCTGGTTGTAATGCTGACTCAATGATGGGTGCCTTCAAGAACATGATCGTACTTATATAATGTGAAAAATTAAATATTCTCATAATCATTATTTCATATTCTTTCACAAATAGGTTTTCAATAGTTATACTAAATAATTATATTGTTCATTCAATCTTGAATGTGTGGGTATATAATTATTTATTTAATAATTCATTAATTTCCTCACAAAATATTCATTTGTATGCTCTTGGTTAGAAAAATAGATCAGACCATTTGAATGTAAGATCCTCCAACATATAGGTTACTAGATTTACATTTAGATCCAATAGTGTACCAAAAAAATAAAATACTTAGTATATTTTCCTGATCTTCAATACACTTTTTTAAGTTAAGTATCCCATCAATAAACTGGTGGATTATGTTTCTAAAATTTCAGAAGATTGCCCTCTTGACTCAGTTCATCATTTTAATGTCCTCTACCAATGACTAAAAAGGAATGCACAATTCATATTACAAGTTGTTGGTTCAAATTTTTTATCATCACCCACATTATTCATTATTTTTTCTTATATATAATGATGATGTCTAATAGGGGGCATTGTATATAAAAAACTAAACACATTTTATTCTTTAAACTCTTATAGATGGAGGAATGGAAATTAAAAATCACCATAATGATTCATAATTAAAATCATTCTTTCAAACAAATCATTTATCCAATTTCATAATTTTTCAACAATAATTAAACTCTATATTAATAGATTTTTTCATGTGGAAAGTCTTGATATTAATAAATTATGTGCTATATTCCTCAGCTAAACCCATGACAATGAGATGATGGATTATAAAGAAGTGTTTTAGAAAACCTTTATAACAAAACCACCCTGTTAAATTGAAGTTCAACATAAAATTGTTAGATATATATTTTCAAAAAATAAATTTCAAGTCCAAACATTCATATATTCTTTTTTACAACACAACACAAGGACTGAACAATAATGATACAATTTGTAACATCTCGCACCAAATCATTAGATTGATAGGAGGAATTTTTGATCTTAACCTTATATGAAATCACCACATAACCAATGGATGAAAAAGAAATTCCAATGTATTAATAGAATATCCAGAAATGATTTTCTGTAAGAACCAAACAACATGTAATAGGAGACAAAAACAATAAGATATTCTATGTGATGTATGAAAAAATAAACCATACAACTCAATAAATAAAAATAAAACTACATTATAATAATAGTGTAACAATAGACAAAAATGGGAAACTAAACGCTTATGTATATGGAATTAAGTAGCATGTGGCCCAAATACATAATGTAACATAGAACCTTGACATATCCGACTACAACCACCATGGAAATGATAACAATGAATGTCACCCATGAAATAAGTGACTCACACCATCCTTGAATCTCAATAGACTAAATCTACTAATAAACTAAACTATCGAAGTCGGGGGTGAGAATAACACGCAATGGTAAACAAATATATAATTCCCAACATGTTCCCATGTGATAAGAACAAGTTTCAAAATTTTATAGAAAACAATTATAGAGAATATTTCTAGTTTATATCTAATCCTTAAAAAATTCTGCATGAGAAAAATGTAAAACTATATTTTCTTCCACTTCTTACCACCATTCATAATAATTCTACTTAAACACACACACACACACCCACACACAATATTAATTAATCCATAAACCTCTAAATACATTTCAGTGGTCATAGATCTATCACCAAGCTTTAACATGCTGACCCAGTTGGATAGTGTTACTTCTAACCATGATCCATCCCATGTATTCAAATATTGATGGTAGTACATCAGATCAAGATCCATCCCAATTGAACCTGAAATCATTCCAACACAATTATTTTATGTTTCAATTAATTTTTTTTTCAAAAAAGTAAACAACATCTATAATATTTATAAAATATTTTTTCCATAATTTTCAACCACTCTTTTTGAAATCATATCATAATAAGGGTTTTCTGTATAATTTTCTCTAGAGATTTACAAAAACGTGACATGAATGATTTATAAAACAAAATCCATTATGTTTAAGAATAATAGAGTGAGAGATATTTCACATACCATGAGTTTTTTTGTACTATTGATCTATGATGATTCCAAAAATATCAACAATTCCTTCCACACCTCTATCAATCCCCATGAATATCATCTCAAAAAATATTAAATTTAGTAGATATGTGTACAAAAACTCCAATATATGGTTCCATTCAGTTAAAACACAATAGATATATGAATATTTAGAATAAAATCATATTATCCTTTTATATCAATAATTAAAAACTTGAATATCTGTTGGAATTAGAGTCTTGAAGTCAAGGGCCACTAAAAATATCTTATGGTAGATATTGAAGTTGAAAGGGTTAAAGAATGAATTTTATAAGGATTAATATGCATGAGATATATTAAAAAATTCTATAAAACATATTCTGATTGTGTAATGGAATTTTTGATGTTCATGTTTGGGAGGCCACTTATAAAGAAAAACATGTCACCTCAGGTGAACAATAAAGTAAATCCATTCATGTTGTTAATCATCCCTACTTCATGCATGGTCTTACAAATCCATCCTACGAACCCCTTTCACGCGGTGAATGTGTTAGTTATTCACTTGAATAACCCTTTTCATGCAATTAATGGAACTCAAGACATTAGGCTATGATTATTCACAATGTCAATTCTCTATTAATGTTGCGAATAATTCTTATTAAAAAATTAATATAGTCTTCTATAAATTCCTTCGAAATGCTTCCAAAATTGTATGTAAAAGGCACCAAATGTAAAATAAAATACATTAAATTATATTTTAGATTAAACTAAGGGTGCAAAGTTTATTTTAAAATATAATCATTTCCATATTTTTTTTATAATATTTTGATTGTAATTATTTCTTAAGTGAAAGAAGAATTTATCTATATTTTTTTAAAAAACTAGAATGTTATTTAAATAGGGGTTGAAAAAAATTAAATGATTTATGATGAAAATGAACAAGGACAATTTTTTCACAATGATATGGGACATGAGTACTATAAGTGATGATGGGTGAGCCCGATAAAAATTGCACAATGGGTGTGCCTGATGCTCTTATATTAACGGTGTGCCTGATATAACTCTCTAATGAATTTCATAATTTTTATTATCATAAAATGAATAATGGTGTGTGTTATTCGAGGAGGTTTCTCCCATCTATTTAACTATTATCTAGTTATTTCAAAAATTATTGAGCATGAGATATAAATATAACACTCTTTGTTTCCTTGAATGGTTTCTATATATTTTTTATAGATTTTAATGGAGTTGTTTTATAAAATAGTTTTCTTTTAATAAGGATTTGATTTATTTTATCTTCTATATGAATAATGTGGAAAACCAATACAATTTATTGGTTGTCATGTTTTTTATTAGACAAGTATATAAATTTGTTTTATATCCCTTACTGATCTTTTTGTTCTCATGAATGTTTTTAAATATTTTTCATAGGTTTTAAGCTCGATTTGGAATAAAGAAGAATAAATTTTAATGTAATGGAGATTTTTCCTGAAATGAAAACCTATTTTATTTTATAATTTTATACTATGGGAAAATGGATGATATGTCTAAGAGTACACTTTATTATTTATATTATTATTTTTTATGAGTAATAACTAAATATCTAAAATTATAAACCTAAAATTTATTTTGGATTTAATGAATGTGTATTATAGTCTAAAGAATCAAGATTTCGCAATTCATTAAGCATGGTTCCTTATAGTTGGTATTTGAGGAAGGGTTTAAATAAATTTGGACGTAATAAAAATATTAAATGAATATAATTTAGATATTATTACTTATGGTTATACTGAAATGATATTTCATTTTAATATCATCGTGTTTCTTCATCTAATATATATCAGTTCTAAATGGTTGTTTATATAGGAAGCGTGGAAGATAAAGTAGGAAAGTGTCAAGAGTACATTTTACATTCAAAACAATAGATTGGAGTGGGTGTAATTTGAAATTAGAGGTTTGTTGCATGTATTTTTCAGTTTATAAAGGCTATAAATGGTGATAAGAATCATATTGGAGAGAAACTAAATATACCATAGATGGAAAATTTTATATTTTATCATTTTATTAAATAACGCACTCCATATATTTGTGTAATCTCATATCATATGGTAGCCAACAAATAGATTAATTATATATAAAATATACTCAATATCAAAGGATGTTCATAACATAAAAATATAGCTCTTTTCATTTATAATTTTGAAGGAGAATTTGATTGATGGTTCTCATTTTTCTAGAATATTATAGAGTTATAAGATCGTGATTCCATGTAGGGGTATATTTAATAACCTTTTCATGATAAAATGTTTCCCTAAGTCTATTTGACTCAGAATGCAGAAACTACTTAGGGGTTTTATGTAAAAATAGGAGGATTTAGTATCCACATTTGAGGAAAATTTTACAATATTTTAGATGTATAAAACTAATTATATTCAACGCATTGATATTAAAATTAGAATAATTTACACCTAATTTAAATCATTTTTATGAAGAACATTAAACACATAAAAATTTAAATGTTATGATAATTTTTTTTGTTGTTTTGAGAAATTGAGGAATATGTTTATTAAAAAAATCCTTGTGATTATAAGAGTAATAAGTGGTCATAGTGGAATGTAATATGGAAGAAATCAATAATCTAATGTAGATGGAAGGACCCAATATGTTCAAAGCATGGTAAGAAAATATTTTCTATAATTTTTACTTAGATATATAAAGTGTTATCAGTGTGATAAGCTTGTTCATTTGAATTGTGACTATAAAGAAAAGAGTCTCAAACAATCCATGAATGGGGTAAGTGGGAGACATAAAATCGTTAGAAGTTTTAAATTCAATGAGTTGGGGAATTATATTAATTAAATTATATTTTAGTTACATTAAGTGAAAATACACATGATTTTTGTCATAAAGGAATTGAAAAATTATTTTCTACTACTATATTTGATGTTGGTCCCTCTAAAAAAGTGGGGACACGTAAGCTAATTGTTAATTTGAATTATATTGATGCCTTATTTGATTTAGGATTTACTAGTCCTTCATTTATGAGAAATTTTCCTCTAATATAGGAATTTAAAATAATGAAATTAAGATATAACTTCTATTGAAAACGCTTCTGAAAAGTACTAATGTTTCAAATATTTATAGGAATGTTATTATTGTTAATATTTGTATAGTTTTTCATTAATTATTTTGAACTAACCATTGTAGAGTTTTTTATAATTATAGGAATGGATTGGATATTAGTTAATCATGATAAGATTAACTATACAGCTAATAATGTTGCATTCTAATATTTTATACCATTGATTACATATAATGATTATTATCATTTGATTAAAAAAATCAATGAAATATTCATAGCTTATGTTATTTATAAAATGGGATTTTTTGAACTATGACATGATAGTAGGAAGTAAATATATGGATGTATTTTTTCATGAATTGTCCATTTTTATTCATAATCAATATGTTGAGGTTAATATTGAATTAGTACATACTGCCATGCCAATTTACAGGAACCCTTATTGAATGGTTCAAGTAGAAATTTGTAATTATTAAAGAAGTCACATGTGTTTCATTTATACGGTTTTATTCATCAGATGATTTTACCATGGGGTGCTATTTTATATATAAAAAACCAATGTTGTTCAAAGAGTCTTTGAATTATTTTTAAATACTTAAATAACATCACTATTAATAACATGTTTCCTCTGCCTCATATTAATGATTTATTCGGTCAACTCCAAGGAGTAGAGTAATTTTTTTAAGAATGATCTTCATTCATCGTACCTCATGTTGAAGTTGAAGAAATAAAATTTTCCAAATGCAACATTTCATTATAGATATAAGAATTATGACTTCATAATTATTCCCTTTGTGTTTTTTATTCACTAGTTGAATTCATGGTTATTATGAAGTGAGTTTTCCAAGACAATTTGGATATATCTTTTGTTGTGTTTATTGATGAAATTTTTAAATATTCTAAAATTCTTATGGAACATGAAGGAAACCTAGAGATAGTTTTTAAACCCATTAAAAAAATAAGTTATATGTAAAATTTAGTGAATATAAATTTTTGTTTCCCGAGATTTCATTCTAAGGGAATATTATTTATTAATATGATTATATTTTCAACCCTACTAAAAATAAAGTGGTTGAATAATGGAAAAGACCAGAAAAATTACGTAGTGATTCATATTTTCATGGATCATCATGTTTTTACTTACTATTTTTTCAAAACATTAAATTGTTATCGATCCCAAAAACTAGGTTAAATAAAAAAGGAGTTAAATTTATATAGATTTAAGATTATTATAAATGTTTCTTGGAACTACAAATATGATTGGTGAATGATCAAATTTTGGACCTACCATATAAATATAGTTACATTATCATATTTTTCTATTCTTATTTAAATGGATTTTGTTGTGTTATAAAACACAATAATCCATTAATTACCTATGATTCTGGTCAATTAAAACCTCATGAGATAAAGTATCCACATATGATCTGGAACAATATAATTTGGTTTTGGATTTAAAAATATGGAGACTTCATTTTTATTGAATAAAGTATGAAATATATACTAATAATAAAATTTGTAAGTATATATTCACATAGAAATATTTTATCATATGACGGAGGAGATTGATGGAACTAAAAAAGGATAATGATTGCATGAATTATTAGCATAAAAATTGAAAGAAATGTAGATGATGATTTGATTTAATAATATAAATCACCATTAACCATTCTATATATAGAATGTGATCTTTTATAAATGGTTAACTTAAATATTTCATTGAAATTGTAAATGTGAAAACATCCTCTATTATTTGAGTGTTAGTGAATTTGAAATTGTTTAATATAATTATGACTGTTTATAAGGAAGAATTTTTTTTTCATTCAAAGGTGTAACTCATGATGAAAGTTAAGTTTTTTAAAATTAATATTGATAAGGAATGAGTTTTTGGAATTGTAAAACAATTTGTGGTTTCAAATATCTCCTTGTTGAAAAATGGTTTTTTTGTGATGTTCACAAATCTCCCTTTTCTTTTCATCCTGTAAGCACTAATATATATAGAGTCCCAAAAGAGTATTATTGGTGGGAAATAATGAAGAATTAAATTGTAGAATTTACTATGAAATTATTGACGCGTCAATGGGTCAAAGATGAAAAAAATTAATAAAATTGGTTCTTTATCCTTTCCTAATACTGAAGTGGAAAAAAGAAAATATATCCCCAAATTTCATGTTGAGTATACTGAAGACATGTTATTTTTAAAAATATGATTTGGTTTAATATTTAACTATTAACTAAATCAACACATTTAATTAATATTTTTGATATATTGTCTTTATATCATATCTATCAATTGTATCTCAAGGATATGGTAAATTATCAAGGAGTTCATCACTCTATTATATCTGAACGTGATCACAGGTTTAATTAAAAATTTTGGAAATCCCTTTAGTAAAAGTTGGGTACTAAATTCAAATTTATAATAACCATTAATCCTAAATATAATTGATGGTTAGAGTAAATGATTCCAACATTGGAAGAAATTATTTGAACTTGCTAAATAAATTATCTAGTAAGTTGGAATCAACATCTTTCAATATTTGAACTTTAAAATTATAACAATTTTCATTCTAGTATACAAGTGGAACATTTTGATGCATTATATAGAAAATGGTTTCATAATATATCATATTTAGATGAGGTAGAAAAAATGTGTCTTTGGGATTATATTTGTTAGGGAAAATTATTGGTAAGTTTAAAATGATTTTACATCACATGAGATCATCTTAGAGTAGAAAAAATAGTTATATATTTAATTACCAGAATGTTTTTAAATTTGAGGTAGGTAATTTTTTTTTCTTAATGTATCTCAACAAAAAATTATTATGTATTTTCAGGAAATAAATTAAATATATTGTTCATTATATGTTATGAAAATCAAGAGAAATATAGATCAATTACGTACCAAGTGGTCTATATTTATATTTTACAATTGATACCTGATGTCTATCATATTTTAATATAAAGGAAATATATTCTATATTTATATCATAATTTTAGAAGAAAAGTTATTAAATTTGGAGTCTTTTGTAGGTTCAAAAACCAGTTCTGATTCATCATATCAGAGTTTAATTTTTGTGGAATAATGTAATTTATCTAGTTAATGTTATTTAGAAAACCCATATGATTGATGAGGTAATAAGGTAATAAATAAAATCTATAAAAGAAAAATATTCCCACTTGTTTAAATAGTGATTGACATTGTCAGGATGTAATTTTCATAAGGTGGAAGAATTTGAAAACCCATGGAGTAGAAAATTAATTTCATGATTTGTTAATATTTATGAATTATATTTCATAAATATATAATCATTATATGAATATTATGTAATTTTTCTATAAAAAATAAAATAGTTTCATTATAATTAAAAACATATTTAGGTATTATATGGTTTTATTTAAAAGAATAATTCATAAATTCTAAAAATTGAATTTGGAAAAAAATGAACTTCATTGTTTGAATCCTCAAGTCATAATTATAATAGAATAACTATTTAGTGTTTTTCTAAAAAATTATTTATGTGAATTGTGAAAGATAAAAATATTTATAAAACTATTATTTTCTTCATTAAATAATGTGGATTAAATTTCCGTTAATGATTTTAATTTTTCCATAAAAAAAATTAAGGCTCCTTTAAATAGAATCAAATAAATAAATTCTATGGAATAATAATTATACATTATTTTTTTATATGGTCGTTTTTGGAATTAAAAAAACATTTTTTTATAATCCATGTTTCATTGAATTTTTCATTTTTATCTTAATTAGTTTTGGCAACTTATAAGATTTTAATATTGAATAATTGTTTACATATTCAAAATCTTGAAGTTCAAATTGGGTAAATAGGAACCTTTTAGTTTTTATATCCTTATTAATAGTAACCATAGTAAATATTTATCAACTCAGTTAGGGTTAAACAGGTAAATTAGGGTAAAAACTATGAGATAAGGCCTAGAAATCATTCAAAAACATATCCTCATTTTATTTGATATGTGTGTTGTAATCAAAACCATCTAATGATTTAAAATGTGTAAATTAATTACATATTTCCAATGGTAATGAACATATAATTATTTTATGTAAAAAATAAAAAAATGTCACTCTCATTATTTAATTATTTTTAATATTTTTCCATAGGCAGTAAAAACGCTTTTATTTTAATGTAAATATTAATTTTAAATATGGTTGAATTTTTTATAATCGAAATTTATTTTTAGTTTTTAGTGGTGGATTAATTATCTTAACTGCTTACAAAATGTCGACGTAATTGTTGTTTTATTAATATAAATATCAATTAATTGTTTTTTTAAAAAAAATATATAACTTATATAATTTATTATTTTAATTAATCTTTCTAAATATATATCTCAAATAATTTTTCTGTAAAAATTTTATATTCATATTCAATTTCAATTTTAATGATATTAATTTTAAAAAATGTGAATAGTCTAGAAAAGGACTTTAACATTGTATTAAATTAAATCATATCTTATTTAAAAATTTAAAATTAATAAAACTAGATTATTTTTACAATTTAATGGTATACGGTCGACAATATCATGATTTTCAACTTATGGGCCTCTTTTCCTTTTATAGTACATTTCTTGACTCTCATATTGTAGAAAACATAGATATCATGTTAATCATCAAAAGGGTTAATAGACATTAAAATTTAGAGAAAGGGGGAAAAATGACCTAAATCATTTCCAGTTTTACTAGATGAGATTATTTTGACTCATCCTCCTCCTATTGTCAAAATATTTCAATTTTATTCACTTAAAATTGAAAATGAATTTATATTAGTTTAATACATTATATAATTCCTAGGGTTACCCTCCTTTCACTTATAAAATGGAACCTCGTGTATTCTATTATTCATAATATTTTAACAATCTAGATTATCCAATCCATGAAAAGATCTCTCCCCAACATCCCGTACAATGTCCTATATTTATTAATCTCACCAAAATACCATACCTATAAGTAGTAATGTATCAGAAAAAAGTGGATTTATAAGGAGACGGTATAAGTCCCACCCAACCTATTTTAATATTATTTATTCTTATGAAATCATTTAATATTGTCTAACATATCATAAATACTGAAATAAGTATCTTCTATATACTAAAATGTTATTATTATAATGATAAATCCATTTTTCATCTCAATTTTCCTCTAATAGGAAATAAAAACCTTAATCATGCATTTGTGCGGATTACCACCTCCATGAAGCAATGTGTTTAATTATTCATTACCTACTAAAAAATAATTGATATTATGATGGATTTAATTAATATATATTATATTTATAAAATTCTTATCAGTCCATAAAGATAAAAAATAATCTACTTTTCATACCATTTTATACAGTAAAAATGATAATTTCGTTTGTGTGTAAATGTAGAATACCTCCTCCATGAAGATATATCATTAATTTTCATGTATTCCTACCTTTTATGGTTGTAAATGTTTGTTCAACATATAAAATTTATAATAATTTAATGATATTGATTCTATAGATGAAAGAATAAGGACACCTTTTATCAAGGTCATCATATAGAAGTTGTTTTGGGATTCTGAAGTTAACAACCTAAAAAATTCATAATTAATCTTAATAGATCAATTAAATTAATAATATATGGTAAAAATGAAATTAAATCAATATTGATAGTGATAATTTACAAACAAATGTTATTTATAATGTAAATTACTGATTAAATTTTATTATCAAAGAGTTATAGAATGTATTCCCCTGAATGTCATTTTATTTAAGGTATTTTTCACTGAAACAATGTTTTAAAGTATTCGTTAAATTTTTTCCAGGTCTATATTATTATAAATAGCTTAAATAATGTAATAATTTATACTTAAAACTTAGTTAAATTTCAATTTCAACTACATTTTACATTCTTTACAATGTTTAAAAATGAATCCTCTTATCATTTTTGAAATGTGGTTCTTTTACCGAAGGTCTACAAGGATTAATTATTTTAATTTTTTATAGCATGAATTGAATTATCTTTCCTCCTAAATTATCATTAATTTTAATATTTTATTACAATGTTTCCATGGTAATTTAAAAATAATAATTTCCACAATATTTTTAAGAATTTATCATTTTAATGAATTTTCAAATGAAAAGGGTATTTCTCCATATTTATAGGTGAAAATGGATTTTTCTTTTCTTCTAGGTTCAAAATAGTTTTTCAATAAATTCATGATGAATATGTGAAATATTAAAAAAAATCATGGTATATTAATTTTAAATTATATATGGTGATAGCTGACCTCGATACAGCTTATACGACTGGTGAGACTTATAGATCTTATATAATTGGTGAATCTGATAAAGATTATATGATTCACAAGGTAGATATAGCTTTACATAAATTTGGCAATGTTCATTATGTTAGAAGGTAAGTAGGGTGTTAACATTAGAGGTTTCTCTTATCTATTTTACTATGATCCAATTATATATAACTTGATTTAAAAAGGGTTATGAATATAATGCTCTATGATAAGTTCGATGATATCTATTTATTTTGTATGGGTTTAAAAGTTTGTTTACTAGAAAAAATTATATTTTTCATTTGGATGTGATTTATTTTATATGTTAAATGAGTAATGTTGATAAGGTATAAATTATATTAGATTTAATGTTTTTAATTGGTCCATAGGATATCATTCTTTTATATATCATTCAAAGGTTTGTGTGCTCATCCCATATTTTCAAATATAATTGGTAGGGTTTATGGATTATTAGCAACAAAGAGTATGTCTTGTTGATATTCATAATGATTATTTACGAAAATAATATATATTTCATTTTATATGTTTTATACTATGGTTGAAATGTATACTATGTGGAAGTGTCTAGTTTTTAATATATGTGATATATATATAAGATAGATGGATATATTGTCTAAAAAGATAAACCCAACTATCTATTAGGATTGTCAAAAAGTGAATTATAGTATCATGGAATTATATTATTTAATTTTTTATGGTCAGGTCCTTATATATGCAGATATAATTTTATAAGCACAGTTACATTATATAAAAAGAATTTAATCATGGTATGAGAGTTTGGTTTCTAAACACAATATTAACTAAATATCTAACATTGAATATCATACTATATAATATTACAAATATATTTATTTTTCTAAACCCTTTTAAAAAATTATGATTTTTCAACTAGACAAAAATCAAATAATAGAAAATACCAAAACTAAATTATGGATCTCGATCATCTAATAATTATTGTCATAGTTCCATAAATGGATTGTCAATACAATTATAAATTAGAGCTATTATTTGGTTAAATGTTTATATTTTAATATGGAGAGAGATACTAGGGGAGATTGAGGGGATATAATATTTCATTTAGTGTTCATATTTTTTAGGGGCATTGTAGCTACTATAATGAATAATAAAATGATTTTATTTTTTATAAAATAACACATCAATAAATTACTATTCTCTTGATATCAATAGATTTTATTATTATATTGAACCATTGGGTATTCCATTAATTTTAGACATGTGGTTATAATGTAGTAAATAAACATTTTATTAATAAATATTGAATAATGCACATTCATTTATTTATCAAAATAGTATGACACAAAACTAAATGATTAAAATCCTTATAATAGTATAAACTAATACTATAGAAAATGAAATAATATAGTATATCACCATAATCTTGAACTCTTAAGGATAATAAACTAAAAATGAAGAAAATATAAGACACATTGTTCTTATGGAAAAACAATAAACAAAGGAATAATAAATGTATAGACAGAAAGAGAAATATGTGAATGATTTTACTTATTCGAATGATGTGTGTATAAATGGGATTACATAACCATATAAAGTGTATGGTTGTCATTATAATAGGACCATTGGGAATCAGATTTTAAAACAGTGACATTCTATATAAGTATATAATAAAATATAAAAAATCATTTGGTAATAAATAATTATAAATAATTTAGAATTTTATTAATTAATAAATTAAAATATAACTATATACATTTTCATTAGGAAATAGTTTTAAAATATTTGGTCAAATTCATGATTTTGAAATACATAATTATTCGTATTTTATTATTGATTTTCTCAAATATAGTATATTATTTTCAAAAAATAACTTCAAATATTGAATCATCTCATTAAAAATAGCCAATGGTGAACATTTTATAATATTTCGAGACAACAAATTTTTTTAGTAAAATGTAAAATATTTTATAAATATATAGTATTTATTATGACATCATTATGATATAAAAAACAATAATGGATTTTGTGATAAAAATTATGCTTATTTTTTAGAATTATGTATTTTAAAATAAAAAAAATAATTTTGATAACCAATAAATAAATTTCCAAATCCTGAAGTATATATTAATTATTTTAAAAACAAAAATTCAGGAATAAAATTTTCACATCTCCAAAATAATTTATTTTAATTTTTTTTGTTTCCAAAACTCTTTAATGTCAAAAACCAATTTCAAAATGTAATATATCGTGGCTTAAAACCATGCAACTGCTAATGGTTAAATTTTTTTAAAAAAAAGTATCCAAGGACTATATTTAAAAACTAATAAACAGTTGATCTTTATTTTCAATAAATATTCACCCATTCCCATATTTCTATCCTCTCCAAAACCATTGATAATTTTTTTATCTCACATCCTATATCAATAATATTTTATAAAATAATTAGTTATATAATATTTTCAAACATGCTCTCCATTTCTCTCTTGAATCTAATCTAAATAGTTTTTATACTTAGTAAGGTATGGGATTCTAAAACATTATCTATATATATGTTTTTGAAAACCAATCCCTAAGGATATATATTGTTTATTCACAATAGTTTTTTAAGATACATAGAAAGGTGAATGTTCCCATGATTTCTTCTTAATATTTATTTGTAAAATATTTTTATTCTATTAAATTTATTTATGGGATTATGTTATGTATCATTATAACAAATCCATGACTGGATCCCAAAATTATGTTTTCCACTTATTATACTATTCATATATAACATTATCATTCCAAAATATTTACATATAGAAATATTCATGAATGGAATTTTCTATGATTTATTAGGTCTCCAAACATTTCATTAATTTAA
Source organism: Viscum album (assembly GCA_963277665.1). Lineage (NCBI taxonomy): Eukaryota > Viridiplantae > Streptophyta > Magnoliopsida > Santalales > Viscaceae > Viscum > Viscum album. The sequence goes on along the minus strand of OY728126.1, from coordinate 1,805,621,330 downwards.
CTAAATTATAATTATATCCATATACAATAAATGTATCCCACTCTATTACACCATCATCTAGGATTCATTCCCGTACATTTTAAATATCATATAATTGAAACTTGATTGATGGGTATTCATTTATATTGACATTCAATGAAATTTACCTGGGAAGATTTGATCACATGTACACACATAACATATATGAGAGAATTTAGGGATTAATAAGACATGTGAATGTAAGAGAATATTTATGTATCATTATCACATGTAAAAATTTTGGCTATATCCACGGCCCAAAACTCTGCCTATAGGGGTCAAAACAATGGCTGTAAGCTATACCCACAGTTCCCGGTGTCTATGGCACATATTTTCATCGATATAGGTAAAATATATAGCCACTATTCTATGGTATGTTTCGACGGTTGTCCATCACGACAATATAATATCTCCTATAGTTTTCCACCGTGGTAGTTGAGTTATTTCAACAGTTTTAAAGCATAGATATATGCATTTTCAATGGTGGAAAACCATGGTTATAGCCCTATTAAACCAAGGATACAGCCCAAAAATAATTTTTTCTTGGAAAGATTCGATATTTGTAACTTAACAATGGGATTTAACTGGCTAACCACTACACTAAAAACATCATCATGTGTGTGTATGTGTGTCTATTATTATATATATTATTAAAAACATTGTATATAACTTGAAACCTGTGGCTATATCCCTCCCTAATATTTTTTCATGGGATAATTTTTTTACCATGCAAGGGTGGGATACATATAACCACGGTTTTGAGAAACTATGGCTATAGAAAATGGAAAATGTAATATTTGTCCATAGTTTAGAGAAATCATTTCTATAACCCTCAAAAAAAATTTATAGCCACTGTTTTACACAATCCATGGCTATAGCCCTCAAAAAAGGAATCAATACCACGATTTTTCACAAATTGTGGATCTATCCCTTAAAAAAAGACTATATAACCATGGTTTTACACAAACTATGGCTATAACCAAAGAAAAAACACTCCATAACCATGGTTTTGTTGAAATGTGTCTATAACTATAGAAAAAAAATTATATTTCCTTATTTTCATTGAAAAGTGGCTATAGGCTTGAAAAATATACCATATATCTACGGTTTTATATAAAGATATGGCTATAGACTTTCAATAAATAACTATATCCACATTTTTGGAAAACCATGGCACTAGCTTCATGCATGTAGCACTATTTTCTCATAGTGTATGATATGTATTTTCATCAAAAATATTTATATCATGGATGCATTGGACATATTATGAGATGGGTGGGAACTGAAATTATATATCCCTTAAATAAAATTTTAGGTCCCAAATGATAAACTAACTTGTTTATTTTGTGCATTACATACCCTTTTTTGTGTAATGTCTTGAAACGAGGTATTGATAGTATTCTTGTGATATCTAGCATTATATATTCCATTACTTTAAAATAAATTACTAATATATATAAAATTATCCATTTTTATTGTTATGTTTTTAAAGATATATTTAATGATAATATTATTATTTACATGACATCATTTTATTAGTATTTATTCATGCCATATTATTTATATCTTCTGTATTCAAAGATAAATTCTGATATAACCTATAGCTTAAAAACCATATGAGCTCACCCCTTAATTTTATTTTTCATTCCCCCAAGAAACTAAGATGAATAATATAAATTGTCCAAGGATATTCTAGGATGAATAATAAATATTTAATTAGATTTATATGATCTATTTTATATTGTTAAATGTAATGTAAGGTTCATGTTTTTATCTAGTATCCGGAGGCTACTAAAATTTTGGGTCCTGTGTAATTTGATCTCATATTTTCATTACCAATTCTATAAAATGACCACCTTCATTGAGTTCCTGGATTTAGGGATGGTATAGTTGGTAATAGAGAAATTTTATTCGATACCCAAGGAACTAAATTATAACAATAAAATTAGACAACATAAACATTATTATAATCCATTAAAATATTCAAGACAATTTTCTTAAATAATTTAACAACATAGTAAATTTACATTTTGATTCAATTTTAAAAGTGTTATTCACTAATTAAGTTTAATCCATTATTATGAAATAGTTCACAATGAGAGAAATAAAAACCATACAACTATTTTAATACATATAGTTAATTACCTCTAGTGATGTTCAATGAAGATTGTATTAGAGCTAAATAGATTATAACTATATTAGGGAAGATGACATAGGATATGGCGAATAACCTTTCCCATATAAATTTTTTTTCTCCACAGTATTGTGTAACAATATTCCACCACATCCTATAGAAAAAACCTTAATACCTGAATGGAACCTCTATGAAATTAATAACAATTAAATGGATTAATCCCCTCAATAAGATATTCCTCACTTTTAGAATTAGTAGAAGGGATTAGGATATCATGGAAGTATATCATTTAAGGGGAGACATTGATAAATGATAGTCATTTATTAAAAACACTAAATAGGTAAATGTGATAAATATAGTTTAGTGTGGGATATTTAAGATGATATTTTTCAAATAAGAACATTCATCATGCGAAATGAGATAATATGGAAAAATAATTCTAAAATTTTAGAAAAAATATGTGGAAAACTATTATGGTTTTGAGGATACTATTACATGATTAGTAATATGTGTTGAAGGATGAGTATATAATCCAAAAAAAAATGTTTTACTGGTTGTTTTATGGGAAAATCTAATGCATTGAAGGGAATTATTCTATAAATAAATTTATCTATATGAGGGTATAGTGTAGACTTCCATCATGAACGAGAAGTGATTCCTGAAGACTTTATTTTAAAATGAATATTGGAGAATAAGAGATTAACTAAGAAATTTTTTGGGGAATTGATAAAGGAGAAGAAATAAAATTCTCCATTCCCAACATGAAATAATTTTGGGAAAAATTATATAGGACTTTCATAAAGGGAATGATATTTGTCTAAAAGTATGTAGATGGAAGTGATGAAGCTCTTGAATGAATAGGAAGAAGAGGATAATCTAAATTTTAATTTTTAAATATAAGAATATGGGGAACTATTCCAACCAATCCCAAATAATTAAGTGAATTTACATTAGAAGTGTCCAAGGGAGAAATAATGGTCGAATATGATTTGAATAAAATAAGATCAAGTATTGAATGATATAATAGTAGGTACATTAATCATAATCTCAATTTTAGGTAATTCTTAATTTTACTATGAATTGATGAACATATTTATATCCAGTAGTTTTTCTATGAACATTGATTCATTCCTTGACACACTATGAAAGGTGTTGTTAATTAAAAAAAAATATGGAAATATCATTATAATGAGGATATATTGTATAGTTTCTATTAAAATTCATAATGAAAACATGATTTTTACACTAATGGTTGACATTGAAATAATAATTTCTATCTATTATATCTCAAATTATAATTAAATAATTTGATACCATAAGATAAAGGAAAAAAAATCATAAGGAGGCATATAATATGTTAGCTTTATATGAGTAACATCACTTAAAAATTATTATCTAGATCCACTTATAGTATCTTAACTTGATGATATTATAGGAGAATAGGAATAGAATATGTAATATATTAATGGGAGGGATATCTGAATAATTTAGTATGTTACTATTATGAAATACTATATTGATGTATTTCCCAAGGAATTACTGAGACATCCACATGAATTTAATGTTATGTTTTCAATTGAACACTTCCATCATAAAAAAATAATATATTATCTTTCCTATATAATGGAACTAGTGGAATTGTTTGTGTGACATAAAAAACTACAGAATTTAATTAATATCATATCAATAAACCCTATAGTCCCACATTGGAGAGCACCAAATCTATTTGTAAAAAATAATGGGTTTATGTGGTTGTTAAATGATTATAGAGTAAAAAGTAAAATTTCTATAAATATATAGTATCATTTTCCACAAATTAAAAAATAAATAAATCAAATCCATGGAACTTAATACCCATTAAATATTGAGCATCTTTTTGGTTTTCATCAATCTATATTGAAAAGGGATAATATATCAAAGAAAAAAATTTGTATAAGATATGGACATTATTAATTTTGAATAATCCCCATTGTATTAAAAAATGCACCATAAATATAAATGGAAGGATATTATTTATAAATGTCAATGTTAATTATTAATAATGTTTTTATATACTTGTAAATTTATTAATATAATGAGAATATTTATCAAATTGTTCTTTAAAATCATAGAAAAATGTAGTTTGGTGGGTAATTCAGTATGTGTTACTTTTTCTCCATATAGTTTCTTTCCTTCCCATATTGTCTATAATGACAAAATATCTACTGATCCTTAAAAATAAAAATTTAAAGAATGGACTATAAAAATGATTATAACTATGATATATATTTTCCTCTGTTTATTAAGTTACTATTAGTGATTTGATCACAAAAATTTCCAAATGGCTGACTCATTGAAAAATATAACATGTAAATCAGTTAAAATAATTGGGTAAAAGGAATGTGATAATATTTTTGAGGAACTAAAGAGAATATTGGTCATTTATTGAAAATAAATTTACCACTGGGAATGGAAGGGTATTATATTTATAGTGATTCATCAGTAATGGTAATATTGTGTTATCATATAATGAATGATAGTATTGTTTCATTTGTATCAATCAAATTAAATACCCTTGAGAAAAACATTCCAAATAATAATCTTGAGTTATTTGTTGTAATATTTCCCATAAAAATAAATGGAAAATATCCTTAAATTTAAATATATATATATATATATGTGGATCACAAAATTTTAATGTGCATATTCACATAAAAATCAATCCACATGAGACAAAGAAGATGTTTATAACTACTCTAGTAAAATGTGTACATGACACCCTTCCGAATTGTAATGGAAAACAAGGTGGACATTGAATTAAGACAAAATGATCGTTGACTTTTATCTATGATTTTATGGGAAAGAGATCATATATTAAATTATTTATTAATGTTGAATATGTAAATTATTAGGGATGTAGAAACATCATTCCATTTAATAGTAATTACCCAACCATATTTACTATAAAAGATAAAGAAGTCTCAATATGATGATAAGAGTTTACAAAAGAATATTAATTTTTTGAATGATGGGAAATTGATAGAATTAATCTACGATGAAAATTTATTATTTTATGAAGGATAATATTTTTTTCATCAGTACCATAGAAAAAGATGGAATTTCTTGATACAAATCATAGAATAGATTTCTCTATACACACAAGTATCACTATGATGTATAGGTTTTTATGTGAATATTTATGGTGGGACCAAATAAAGATAACAATTATTTAATTTGTGTTATGTTTCTAATTATTCTAATAAGTAAATACTATGAGATAACATCTTAAGGCTGTCATGAAACATATTTGTATTCTAATTTGGATGTGAGGAAATATTACAATAGTCTTTAATATTGGACATCCCAATTATCCTATAAGGAATTATGTAATGTGTATCATTGTGGATTTCCATACCAAGTCTACTGATATACAAGAAATATGGGAGGATCATCCCCTTTAACATCTTATATGGATCAATATTAATGAATTTCTAAGGATTCATGGTAGACCATTATTAGTTATATCATCTAATGAGACATGTTTTATATAAAATTTTATAAGATCCTTTATAAGGATTTAAAAGATGAGATGCATTTGAGAACACTGTATTATAGTCAAATTAATGTGAATTCTATGAGGACCAACCAAACCATATAGGACAAACTGAGGTCATTTTCACTAGATATTGAAGGAAAATCAGACTAACATCTATCTCTTGTGTAATTTCTATAAACAATTAAAATCCATTAGTGTACTAAAATGTAACAATATTAAGCCTTGTATGGGAAAATATGTTATAACATATCCCATTGGAATGATGTTGGGGAATTGAATCAGGAAGGTCTATAATATTTTTAGTAGACTATTAAGAATGTTCAAGAAATTCAAAATCATATCAGGATATTAAAAAATAGATTAATGAGTTATATGGATAATCAGAGGAAATAAAATGAATTTCATGTATGGAATCATGTCTTATTTAAGGTATATCTATTGAATTGAGTTATTATGTTTTGTAAGAAGGTAAATATAATTCTATGTAATATTTTTCATCTTAGGATTTTGGATAGAGTTTGAGTTATGGAATACCATTTAGCTATGTAGTCTAACCTCCCTAATTTGAATAAATTATTCTTTCTCTTACTATTGAAGAATTATACACCAAAATGAATTCACACACTCACCATTGAGGAAATAGTTAGAGAGACTATCATGTAACCAAATAAAGATCTCATGCTTTTTTGGCACAAGAGATTACATTTTATGGAATCTACAAACATAGTTGGTGATGGTACATTGGCAGATTCTGAAGTTAGAGTAAAAAACATGGGATTCTAATGAAAGAAAGTTAAAACATTACCCACGTATATTTATGAATTGGAGTATGCCAAAAATTTTATGTAAAAAATTACTTAAGTAGGTTATAATATAAAATCCCAATTTCAACTATTGAAAAAAAAACAATTTATCATAAAAACAATTTCATAGTGCACATTTATTAATTTACTCAAATTCATACACTAACAAACTATAAGATTATATTCACAATAAAAATATGACAAAGACTTATAAACAAGTAACAATACACAACAGGACTATTATCATGATCTTAAAAGGATCATACTCTAAAGATAATGTTAGATATATAAGAAATATCATTATTATCAGGAAAACAATAAAAATTGGAATATAGATGGTATATTAACTAATATAATGATAAAATTGATTTTAGATATTATAATAATTTGTACATATAAGGGATTGTATGACTATTGAAGCGTAAGTTGACCATTTGAATATTACCGTTGGTAATCAGGCCATTTGAATAATATATTTTATATATAATCATTGTATGGTAATGTAATCCCTAAAAATTTGTTTAAATAACAAAATACATAAAATCATTTGGTAATAATTTAAATTTAAATTATTTAAAATGTATATTAAATTATAAATAACAATATAACTATGTATATAAACATTATGAAGGATTTTTTATGCCAAATACATGATTTTCAAACACACTGGTGTAATTATTTAATAATTCAATTAACAATGTATAGGAAATTATTTTCTAAAAAAGGAATTAAAATTTGGATTAAAAAATTAAAATTATTAAAATAGTATTTTTTCATAATATCTTGAGATAGTCTATTATTTGAATAATGATTACAGTATCGTATGAATTATAGTAAGTATTATGAAATCTAAATGGTATAAAAATAATATAATAAATAATATAAAGGTTATAGGGTTTAAAAAATATGTTTTTTACCAAAATAATGTATTTTAATATTATTAAATTATTATTCAATCCTATATTTAATATTCAATGGAATGATTTATATTTTCTAATTTCAAAAAGTCTCTATGAATAAAAATTCATTACTTATCTATAATATTATAGTGCAGACCTCTTTGATACTAGAAATTTTAAATGTAAAAAACCATTCCCAAAATATCCTTCACTATAGTGTGAAACCAAGGGAAGAGAAATGGTTTTCAATTCTTCCAAAAACCTAATATCAATAACATGTGATTATAAATTAATAAAAAATTCCCTAAAATTTACTAAAAATACACCCATTCTCTCAATCTTTTCCATTCCAAAACCATTGGGTATTGGTTTTTTCTCATATTCTCTATTGAATTTTTTTCAAAGTATTTTTATTAAGATAATTATTATGGTAAGGGTTCCCAATCACTTATCTACATTTCTATTTCATAAAGCTAAAATATAAAGATCAACTAAGTCCATTCTCAAAAATCATGAAGGAAAATATCAAGGGAGGGTCTTCATACGATTTTATACATTTTAACATAAAATTTCATTGTATTTCTTTAAATTTTCTTTTGGAATGTTTTCATATTTCATTATAAAAAATACATGATTGTATCATGGAATTATGATTTAAATTAGTTATAATTCCTACATAAACCACTATAATACCAAATATTTCAATATTAAAATATTAAGATGGATTTTTTCTATTATGTGTTTCCTCTAAAACAATTTCATTCATTTGACTAATTCATAATAAAAACCCTATATGATAAAATTATTTTACCATACAACACTATCATCAAGGATATGTTCTATTTTATTCTAAATATTATATAATTCATTTTCTATTGATAGATATTCACTTGTATACCTATGTAATAATATTAACTAGGGATGATTTCACAATATATATATCATCTTCATCTATACTTACATGCATTGATTAATAAGACATGTATATGTAAATGTTTCCTTTTGGAGGATTGTTATATTTATTGTAATTAATACTCATTAATATGATGGATGCATTATATATATTATATGATGGGTGGGACGTTGAATTGTATATCCTATTGATGCATCGGTAGGTACAAGATAAACACGATATTTTATTTGGGGTATGCATTACTAAGTCCTGTATGATGTATTGGAAATAGATATTAACAATAACACCCTGAAATTTCATAATATATTTCTCTTAAACTAAATTTAAATTCTTCGATTTCTTCTGATACATGAAATACTAAGTCTAAATGAACCATAACATAGTATATCATTAAACCCTTACTATAAAATTTTTGGAATGACAATGAATAACCAAATTATTAGATTTATGTATAAATTTTATTGATAATGAAAATATATATACAAATAGGTACATAGATTTTATTAATGTCTTCATGTGATTCAAAAATATATAGTTTATAAAAGTATATTTTATTATTATTTTTGAATAATAATATAATTAATTTATTCCACTCTTTTAAAATTTATTTGAAATATTGAACTTAATTTCTGAAATTACCATGTCAAAATTTTCGAAATGTGAATTTTTTATAAATTTATAAACAGAATCATTTTTTGATAAAATGTGAAAAATAAGAATTTTTATTGAAATCTGACATTTAATTTAATGAATTTTAAAAGATATATATTTTTTAAACTGCTTTAAAATGTAAAATGTGTAAATTTATATCAATAATAATAAATTTATGACCAATAAAATTATTTCAATGTTGTATTTTAGTATATAAACTTTTCAAACATAAGAAAATATTATTTTTAAGAATACAAAATTTAATCAAGTCTTTTTGGATTAATTATAACATAAATTATACTAATTTTATGAATTAAATTGGATAAAATTTATTACATGTTTATAATTATAATTCCAAAATTTTGGAATTAGGAAAATTTTTATTTTTGGTCATAATGAATAGTGACAACATTAAAAATTTGTTACATTGGTTAGGTTAAAACAATATTACTCAAGATATTAAACCAAGAGATAAGAAAATTTTCTTGAATTAAACATGACTATTGGTCGGAGTAGTTCACTCAAGAGGGGAGGGGTGAATTGAGTAACAATATAGATTTCTGTTACAAAAATATTATTTTAAAATAATTGGTTTTCCCTAAATTTAGATACAGCCCAGTTTATCAAAGTTATACTATTATAAGAGTTTGACTGTTTAAACAACTTCTTAGAAGATTTATTTATTCTTAGTAATCTTAATATGTATTTTTAATATTACTTTTGATGTTATCCTACTAAGACAAATCAGTTATAACTTCTTTCCAAGACTAACTGTCAAAGTGAAATTAGAGTTTTCTGGATAATGCAATAGAGCATTAAAATAGAGAAGACTAAATGTAAATGGCACAACGGATATGAAACAAGTGGTTCAGTCTCATGTCGAGACCTAATCCAATCCACTTGGTGATCACCTGCCACCAAGTAGTTTATATAAATAAACATTGATCCACACCCTGGATAGGGGTAAACAACAGTACACAGACTGTCTAGGTCACACAGTCACCTCTTCCATAGTTTTTGTGGGTAAACAAAAACAATAACCAGAAAACACAGGTACCAATTCCACAGTTGTCATTGGTAAACAGAAATAGAGAGTTTGGTGTAAGGATTTAGAAATCCTCCAGTTTTTCACATGAGTCAGTGTGTGTGGAATATTCAGAGTACACACACTACTTAAAAGGTAAGTGAAAGAATCACTAAGAGAGAGTAGATGTAAGTTTAGAATGCTATAGTGATTTGAAGTGCAGCTCTGGACTCCTTCAATTTAGTAGAAATTCTTATGAGTCCTTCTCTGTTTTTTGTCTTGAAAAAAATAGTGTCGTGATTTATCTTGTGTTCTCTACGAGCTTTAACAATGTGAAGATCTTCTCTGGATTCCAGTGTACTTCATATGTTTTTCCGTAGAGTCGGATTGCATGCATATGAAAATGATTTCATTGAAAATCTTGAAAATGTGTTCTTCATGGTCGTGCTCACATGCTAGTATTTCTTTCAGTATCATGCTCTATTGTCATTGGGAACTCTTCACTTTTTATCGTGGAATGTATGTCTTTTAGCTGACAGGTTCCATGTGTTTCATCCCTCAGACCTTGTAATATGTCTACAATGAAACATTAATTATTTCAATGAATTAATGGCATCAAATATGACTGTTAAACATTAAATTGAATGATGACAAAATAGTTTAATAAATGGTGTCACAGTATGTTATGCAAATAGTGTCTCCTTCACATAGTGTCTGAGTGTCACAATGTCTTGTTCATGGTGTCTAATATTCACGGTGTCTGATCTTCACAGTGTATAATCTTCACGGTGTCTAGTCTTCATGGTGTCTTGTTCACGGTGTCTGATCTTCACGGTGTCTTGCTCACGGTGTCTGATCTTCACAGTGTCTTTCTCACGGTGTCAGGATTATTGTGTCAAGCTTCACGGTTTCTGGCTAACTATGTATGGCTTACTATGTCTTGCTTCATAGTGTCTTATACTTAGTCAAATAACTGTATTCATACTTAAATAGTAATGTGTATAAAATGGATTGAGCTTAGCCATTATAGAGGATGAGAGAACTTGAAACACAAATACACATGATGGGATATAATTTGTAGGATTTAACTAGGTTCAATAATTTCTGTGATCATAAATAAGATGTCTGATTATTAATAATATTTGTGATCATTAAAACATAATTAATACATGAGGAGCCCAACAATCTCCCCCTTTTTGATGACCACAAATCATGTACAGATAAAGTGTAAATTAGAAGCAACTATAGAGGTAATAACATATAGAAGAAAACATATATACAACTTTTTCTCCCCCTTTTGGGATTATCAAAAAGTTAACATAAGAGAGGGTAAATAGTGCACATGTCATTAAAAGTAATCAAAGTACAACACAAAAAAAAATGAAATCCCCATCAAAAAATAGTTATCACTGTTCTTCTTCATGGATTGGCCTTCTCTTTTCTTGTATCAGTAGTAGAAGAGGAAGCCATAGGGGCAGTGGCTGATGAGGAAGATGGTAGAGACATTGTAGATAGAGAGGGTAAAGGGAGACCTTCGAAGACTGAGGGAGCCAAGGTAGGAACAGTAGAATATCGAGGAAATTGCTGGTCAAGAATGACAGGCCTGATCGGACTAAGAGGTTGGACAACAAATATGGATGTTGAGGCTAAGGCAGAGGTAAAGGTAGGTAGTCCAGGTCTGAGAGGAGGAGCCGCTGGAGCAACAATTTTTGAACTCTGGACATAGAGATATAGTCGCAGAAGTTTGATGAAATCTGCAATAATTTCTCCACCATATTTCATGGCCTTTTCAAAATCATCTTTGTTTTCCATGAACTTGTCCAACAATCTGGTAAACTTGTTTAGCTTTTGGACTTGGTTTTTAAAGGCTTGGGTTATAGGAGGAATTCTCAGATTCTGTACAAGGTATTTGAAGTGATTGGTCATATTAGTCTTGGAAACAATTTGGTTGAAATAGAAATCCACTTTCTTAGAAATCTCTTGTTGGGCATCATTTGAAATTATGGAATGAATTTGAAAAAGATCAATAACACTATCACTATTTTTGATAACATCAAATAAGGAAGTCACATTGAAGCCACTAAAAGCAGTCTGAATATTTTCTTGGAATATCGATCTAAGAAAAGAACTGTCCATGGAAGGTGTAGAGGATGCACCAGAGGTATTAGAGGCTTTGACGGCAGTGGTCAGAGATTTGAGCTGATTCAATACCTTTTGACAATAGCCAGTGTATTCATCAGTGATTGTATTCAGGTTCACCACAAGCTCCCTCATTTATTTCCACAACTATTTGTGCCTCTATGAAATCTTTTCATCAAAGTATAATAGGTATGGGTGAATCTGAGACACAACATCTCGAGAAATTTTATATACAGAAGGTTCTATAGAGGAAACAACAGGTTCTGATCTGGAATGCAGCTGTTTCTGCATGTCTTCAACCATGCTTCTCAGGGTTGTGACTTCATTGCTCAGTAACTTATTTTCAACTCGAACGTCTTGAATCTCATGGATCATTTTGGGTTGTATCTTCCAAATGAACTTCTCTAAAAGTAGTGAGGCATCTCTCTCAATCATATTTATCACAGCACGAGGTTGGGAGTTAATAAGCAACTCAACTCCAAAAAACATAGTGTCTTTATATTCTTTTAAATAATCCTTACTTTCAAAGGAATGTTGTTTAGGTAGAGGTTATGGTGCAGGAGCTGGTACAGGAGCAGGTTGTGGTTCTGGTTCATTCTCATATGCAAAGTTAGAAACTGACTTCAACTGAAACAGTGAGGAGAGATCATGCCCAGTGGGAGAAACTTAATGATATTCACTCACATCATAAAAGATGGGGAATTTGTACTGAGTGGACACAATACTAGACTCATCCGGATGTGATTCTTCATCAGTCTCAAGATTTTGGGTTTCCTCCCCCTCAACAGATGCTTCCTATTCATGATTAAGAGGCTCATGAGCTTGGTCAAAATCAATAGGTTCATATCTAAGTTCCTTAAACATCTCTTGTCTAGCCAACTGAAAGGCTATCTCCATCCTTTATTCAGTAGAGGGTATTATCCCAGGAACAGGTTGTTCCTCTAGGAGTTCTTCCATATTTGCTTCTTCCATAACAAGGAGTTGTTCTAGATTTGATTCTTCCCAAACAGGGAGTTCTTCATGATTTTCTTCTTGCACAGTATGGAGTTATTCTGGATTTGTTTCTTGCATAGCAGGGTGTTCTTCTACTACAACCACTTTCATGGATTTTTTATCAGATTTTGTGACAACTACTTCTCTTTCATCCTCGGTTTGGGTTTCCAGATTGACATCATCTCTAGGGATAAGAAATTCTTCTTCAAGAAATACAGGAGGAATAATAGGCCTTTTTTCCTCAACAACAACTTCTTCCCTATGAGGTACTTCAGCTTCTTCTTACTCTTCTTCTAAATACTCCCCAAGTTCATCTGGTTCCAAACCAGGATCAGTAATGTCTTTCGGCCTTGATGGATAATCCTCAGGATTAAACATCTCATAAATCTTATCTTTGTCTTCCACCCACTCCTTTTTCCATGGGTTCCAGCTAATCTTCATTCTCCTTATGATGGTTTTATAGAGACAATACACAGATTCCATAAGTACTTCTTCATTAGGTCCAACTACTCCTTTTGCAACAATCATGGATGAAATCAGCCGAGAGTAGAACAGAGAGGTGGATTTGGATGTAACCATGATCAATTCACACATATGGTGAATGATGTATTTCCACATGTTGATTTTGATTCCATTATTCATAAGATGAATCAAGAACACATCTTGATACATTAATAAAACTAAGTCACCTTTCCTCGGACTAACCATATTTTGAAAAAACTTAAACAGCAGCCTTGTTTCTCCATCATGTTCAACATCTATGACCGTTATCTTGGTTCCATTCCCCGTTAGGGTTTTTAGAGCATCTTCAAGGTCAAAGAAATCATTTGTAGCTGGGGGTTCTCTCTAATAATCATAATAAATTCCTTCGTGAGGTATCCTATGGCATACATCCCATGACCTCGATGAGAAGGAGCATCATTGGCAATTAATCCAGCTCCTCAGAACATAGCTTTCACCAGAGTCAAAAGAAAACTATGCGTACTAGTAGAACTGAGAAACTGACCTTGGATAAATGGGTATATTCTCCTTTCAGAACCATCTAACAAACCTTGTTCTCTTAATACTTTTAGAACTAGATATTTTCTAGAAAAAATCCATTCGGGGTATATTTCTTTCTCAGGAACAACACATCGATTTATCAGGTTCAGATTTAGCGGTCCTTTGGGTGTCATCTTAGGTACTATCTTTTTTTTCATCGAGCTGCGCTTCTCAGTAGTTGATGAAGATGGTCGCCTCATTCTTGGTATTTAATGAAGGTCGAGAGAGAGAGATAGAGGGTTGCGGGGTTGAGAGGGTTCGAAATGAGTGAGTACGAGAAATTTCAGGTGATGAACCGAGTGAAACTCTTTGTTTTATCATTTGGGAATGTCAAACGTCACAAAAACAAAAATGTCGGAAAGTAAAAGAGGTGAAATAAAAATTACCGCGATACAAGTTTAAAGAATATCATAAATAATTTTCACGGTGAGACTGTGAATGGTTGTTACGGTGAGACAGTGATCGATTTTCACAGTGCGATAGTAAATGGTCATTACGGTGAGACAGTAAGTTGTCGTCACAGGGAGACAGTGAGCGAACGTCATGGTGACACAGTTTGTGAAATTTTCAGTGCGCATTATGGTGAGACAGTAAATGTTCGACCGTGACTACAAAGTGCTAACAGTGAGACTGTAAACATGAGAGAGAGTAACTAAGAAACTGTAATCATGAAACAGTAAAGTAAAACATAGTAAATTGTCAAACAGTAAAACAAGTAAGATATCTCTTTGAGATTTACCATGCCAAGATCTTGTATGATTTAGTACATTATCTTATAATTTAATTGTTTAGTGAATATATCCGCAAGTTGATATCCAGTACTAATGATTTCCAAGGTGATATCACCTTTTTTATTATTATCTCTCAAAAAGTAATGTCTTACATCAATATGTTTTGTCTTAGAATGTGAAACAGGATTTTTTGAGATGTTAATAGGACTTTTGTTGTCACAATTTATTGGTATATGCTTGAATTGATATCCATAGTCTAGTAATGTGTGTTTCATCCACAAAATTTGTGCACAACAACTGCCAGCAGCTATATATTCAGCCTCTGCAGTAGATAATGAAATATAATTTTGTTTCTTATAACACCATGATACTAGTGACTTTCCTAAAAGGTGACATGTTCTTGAGGTGCTCTTTCTATCTAACTTACAGCCACCGAATTCAGCATCAGAATAACTAACTAGTTCAAATGATTTTCTTTTAGGATATAACATCCTAGATTGGGTGTATTTTTGAGGTATTTAAAAATTATCATTACATCATTTAAATGAGCTTCTTTTGGATATGCTTGAAAACGAGCACACATACACACACTGAACATAATGTCAGGATGGCTAGCAGTTAAGTAAAGTAAACTTCCAATCATCCATCTGTAAGTGGTTTAATCAACATATTTTTCATCTTCATCAAGATCCAACTTACAGGTGGTACTCATGAGAGTGTCACTACATTTAGTGATATCCAATCCAAAACGTCTTAGAATATCTCTAGTGTATTTAGTTTGATATAAAAAAAATTCATCATTATTTTGAATGATTTGAAATCCAAGAATGAATTTTAGTTCACCCATTAAGCTCATTGAAAATTCGTTTTGCCTCATTTTAGAAAAATACATACATAATGAATTTTTTGATGATCCAAAAATAATATCATCTACATAGATTGGAACTACTAAAAAATCATTAAAAATTAATTTTATAAAGAGGGTAGGATCCGTTATTTCTTTTGTAAAACCTTTGAAAATAAGAAAAGTACTAAATCTTTCATACCATGCTCTTCGAGCTTGTTTTAAACCTTATAAGGCTTTTGATAGTTTGAAAATATGATTAGGAAAATGATGATTTTTAAATCCAAGGGGTTGTTCCACAAATAAATCCTCAGCTATATACCCATTTAAGAATGCACTCTTAACATCCATTTGATATAGTTTGAAATTAAGATATGCAGCATAGGCAAGCAGTATTCTGATGGCTTCAAGTCTAGCTACTGGAGAAAATGTATCCTCATAGTCAATTCCTTCTTCTTGGTTGTAGCCTTGTGCAACTAATATAGCCTTGTTCCTAACTATATTTGTAACAGCCCAAGATTTTATAAAAAAATATTCTTTTTAATTTTATTAAAGTCTTGTGTTGTACGCTACACCAAAAGGAGCTTGCACAACACACATCCTTGACTTGCCTTGCATTACACACAATCACAACCTTCCTCGATAGCGTGTGTAATACGCAATACCGAGTTTCACTAAACAACGATATGCTATTAAAATATTATTAAAACTAGTCATTATGAATAGTTATAACCACTTTTTAAAACTCTGTAAATCTTATTTTTCAAAATGAACTTCATTTTTGGATTCGGAGTATCGAATTTAGCCTAAGGTGAAATTTTGGTACTTTTCGGATAACTTTCATATTCTGATGAATAGTGAAAATTACTAAATTATAATTAAAAACAACTTTTTTAATCGAAATAATTAATAGTGATGAATTATTAATTTGAGTGGTTTAAAAGTATATTTAGAATATATTTTTACAATTTAATACAATGTTGGTCATTGGATGTAATTTCACATTTAAACCAGACATAATCAAGTGTCAATCTTTTGATTGATATTGTTTCTTAAAAGCACGCTATTTGTTTTAACAGCGGGATTTAATTATAAAATTAATTAATTCAAATTCTATGATATGAATTTGGTAAAATAGACTTCATTTTTGAATTCGGAATATAAAATATAGCTTAGGATGAAATTTTGGCATTGTTCTGAAAAACATCAATTTTTGATGAATAGTGAAACCACTAAGTGGTAGGTTAAAAACTGAATTTTGCATAAAACTTAATTTTACCGCTTCTGTGAATGGAATTTCGAAAATCCGACAGACACGGTTGATATCAGTAAGTAAAATGTGGTTCAATGTGATAAAAATAATTTTTGGTGAATAGTAACTTTTTACTTTTTTTTACCGCGGTTAATAGTAAATAGGGTAACTAAGGGTAAATATGATATTACTATTACCCTAACACATGTCCTAATTCTATTGGATAAGTTTAATTCGACCAAAAACAACCTTATGAATATAATATGACCATTTAGGCCCACTTGGATTAGATTAGGACATTTATTATTAATTAATTTAAAGAAGGGTTAAAATAGTTAAAATCAAAGTTTAATAAGTAAATCATTTTTAATATGGGGTTATACATACGATAAATTCAATTTTAAATATTCCTTAGAAAGCTAAAAGGAGTTCCTACATAATGATATTTTATTTATAATTTTTAGACTTTAAATAAATTAATTTATTTATGACACAACGATGATGGAGTAATTACCCTTTTAAGGAAATATTAACATAATTGATGTTATAAATGCTCAAATGAATGTAATTTGAGACTTTTTATGAATTCCACTAATTTTCTAGGTTACTATGATATATTAATGTTTCTTTAATCAACTTGGTTTGAACATATAATTCTGTTATGACTTTCACAAAAATCATATATCAAATAGTGTCAAAATTGACACAAAATAGTTTTTAAATCAAATATTATATTATTAATTGTTATTGTATTCCTAAAAATCTAAGGTTCGGCCAAATGACTTAGATAAGGATATATATATTAATAATAATCAATTTGGGGTTCGTTTGGCATGTTATAGTAAGTGTATTAACCATATAGTGAAAGAAAACAAAAAGACACGATAAAAGTTAAATTAATTAACTTAGAGTTAAATCTAATTGATAAGGTTAAAATAATACCCTAAACTTGTCTAAATCCTATTGGTTGATAGGATTTCGACCCATACCCACTTTAGCTTCTAAATAAGACCCTTTGGAACCATTATAAACCGATTTTGACTTTAATATAAAATAATATTTTGAGATATTCCTAAGGTGCCCCTCTCCTCCCTTATAAAAGGGCACCTCCTCCCCCTTCCTCCTCACACCAATTTGAGCACTCAAGCTCGGCCAACCCCTGCCAAAATCTCTTCTCCACTTCCCTAGAAACATCCTAGAGGTTCTGGTCTTCCTCAAAGACCAATTCTAGTGCCCTAAGAGGAGGTCTCAAAGTGGCACTTCAAAGAAGAGGTAATTACCGTTACCAATTCTTTCATCTTTATTTCTTCTTCCACTTCTTCTTATTAGGTTGTTTCATTATGAAGTAATAACATAAGTATCACTCATATACTTATATGTTATTATAAGTATGAAACAACCCTATTTCACCATCTATCCATCCTACGGAAAAAGAAATCACCGCGCGTGCGTACGTACGGAATACCGTCTCCACGCCGTGGTGTAATCTATTTTCCACCACCACCTTACATGGATGGGTATAATGGTGTAAAGAATAACTATACATAGTTATTACAACATCATATTGATTCTTATATATTGTATAATCCACTCCAATTCAATTCAATATTTATAGAAATGATATCATCGCTCGTGCATACGTACGGAATACCGTCTCCACGACGCGATGAGATTCATTCTCCATGTTAACCATTTAAGAATGATTATAATGTATATATAAGAAATAATAATGAAATATATGACATTATAAAGCTACTGGATTTATGTATATATATACATATGTATGTCATCTACTTACTTCCATTTCAAGACAATAAGGAAAGGATAACAGCGTTCATGCGTACGTACGGACTACCGTCTCCATGAAGGGTGTTTTTCATTTTATTTATCTACCTATTATATATATATATACTGAATATATATGATATATAAATCATATTTTATATTCTGGAAGTAAGTAAATCATGATATAAGTA
Source organism: Viscum album (assembly GCA_963277665.1). Taxonomy (NCBI): domain Eukaryota; kingdom Viridiplantae; phylum Streptophyta; class Magnoliopsida; order Santalales; family Viscaceae; genus Viscum; species Viscum album. Next base: position 1,805,602,377 of record OY728126.1, on the reverse strand, counting down.
ATAATGATGTCAAGAACAACAAGTCAAAACACCTACGATAAATGAAACGATTTTACCCAAAACGCTTCTTTAACATGGAATTTACAAAACAACGGGTAATATAATGTCATAAGTGAACCATATATGATATCATAAAAATGAATATGATTCTGTAATAAGTCAATAACATGATTTAAATCATTATACAGGAGGTTCAGACACTTACAAAGCAAGTCGGACCTAAGGTAAGGGAAATATCACAATCTCATTTTTATCCGAGATTGTTTATTCGTAAGTATTTACTGGGGTGTATTTTATCATCCACATCCATGTTTCATCAATATGTAATATTATTTCCATCCACCTACAATTGTTTAAATCCATTTTTACCCTTCGGTGAGTTTTTAGTAAAGAATATGAAAGGAATCTTTTGTCGCTTTTTCGTACGAGGTGATTTTTTGACTTTTCCGACAAAAGTACGAAGAATGTTTTTTTTAACGTATACGGCATGAATGGATTTTTAAAACATTATTTCCAAGAATCTTACTTTACAAGTTTTCAAGTTTATTTTTAATCAACTTCTTTTAATTTAAAGTTTTATGACATGTTAAGAAAGGAAAAATGTTTTTAAAGAAGAAAGGATATTTTCCTCAAGAATTCATTTCAAGTGTTTTTTTAAAACTATTTTTCCATCTAAGATGAAGTTATTTGATATGTATGTTTTAAGTAAAATGTCTCTATGATTTAAATGGTTTCAGTTTTCTTATGATGAAATGATATCAATTGTTTATGGATTATGATGGCATGATGTTTAAGAATCCCATTTTATTACATGGGTTATGAAATGATGTATGATTTATGATTTTGTGGCACACATAAGAATGGTATCATTATGAGATGGGTGGGACCTATATCTCCCTCCAATGCATTGGGTAATGATTTGATATCTCATGAGATAGACATGGCTGGAATGGTAGGTTATACCGGTTCAGTGAAACAGGACTGAAACGAGGGTTACTCGATTCAGAAAGGGACTTTGTCCACTAAGATAGTCTTGGCAATGAGTCTTGACTAACAAGAAATGATTCTCTATGATTATGTGTGAATGCCACAAAGTTTCATGTTTTATGTTATGATTATTGTGATTACATTTCACTGCCATGATTTACCCCATGTTATGAAATTATGATCTCTTTTGCAGGTTAAGATTTCCAAAAGTTATGTTCTTTTGTATATGATGTGATTGATATTTCTTTTGTTTACCCTTACTGAGCATTTGAGATCACCCTTTTATGTTTTCTTTTCCCCAGGATATAAAGAAAGGTTTTAGGTAAAAAAAAAGGAAGATCTTTATGGGAGATTTTGAAGATCTTTCACCACAATTAGAAGATTATAGTCCGAGTTTCCAAAGACACTAAACTATTACGGTCCTTGTGTGTGTGTTTTTGTAATGTACTAAGTATTCCGCAAAAGTAATGTAATGTCAATGTACGTTAGGCTTCGGGTCTCTACAGTTGGTATCAGAGGAAAGGTTTAGTCAACCTTTGGAAACTAGGATGCGAGAACTTTAGTGAGATCCCTAGAGATATTTCTAAGGTATGTCTAGGGATGTCTCTAAGGTTAAGTATACGTATAGGTTATAGTCCTAGAATTGCGCTAACGATCTTCGAATTTAACCTAAGATGTTAGATATTGAGGGTACTACCCCTTTATTATGTTGTTTTCCCTAGCATGATTTTTGCCTCTCATACTATTCTTTTGGGGTTTTAGACGATGGCTGGAACCCGAAGGAACCGTGTTAATGCGGAATGCGATGGGCAATGCAATGATTGTCCCCCTGAGCAACCAAACGATATGGGAGCTGGAATGCAAAATCTTGTAGCCATGCTCACACAACTTTCTCAAGCTATGAATCATGCAGGATTTCCAAACGAGAAAAGGAGGGAGCAACATTCTGTTGAATCCTTCATGAGGCAGCGTCCACCTTCTTTCAGTGGGTCTACTGATCCATTAGTTGCTGAACAATGGATTAGTACTACTGAAAAGATATTTTCAGTTCTTCAATGTTCTGAACATGATAAAGTCATCTTAGCAGTATATCGTTTGGAAGGTGAAGCTGATCAATGGTGGAATCTTATCAAGAATACGAGGCCAAGAGATGAAATTGAGTCCATGGAATGGGACGAGTTCAAGAACCTGTTTTTCAGTAAGTACTTCCCTCGTATTCTTCGAACAAAGATGGAGAAAGAGTTTCTTGAACTGAAGCAAAAGGACGATGAATCTGTTGGTACCTATGAAGTAAATTTTACAAGACTTGCAAGGTATGCTTCTGGAATTATCATTCAACCTGAAAGTAAAGTTGATCGATTTTTCAGTGGCTTAAAACCAATTCTTCGAAGGGCATTAGCTATAAGAGACTTCAGTAGCTATGAAGAAATTGTGCGTTGTGCTATCAAGGTAGAAATGGAAGTTGGTGTTACATATCCATCTCATGGTTTTGACAAGAAACGAAAGATGGAGTTCAAGGAGAAATCTCAGAATAATGGTGAAAATAAGATGAAGGTTTCCTTATGCACAAAGTGTGGAAAGAAGCATGATGGAGATTGTCTAAAAGGGACTAGAAAATGTTTTAAGTGTGGAAAAGAAGGTCATCGAGCAGCTGAGTGTCGAAGTAATGGAAAAAGGGTTTCTAATGATAAAGCAAACACCGCAGAGAACGCACCGCCAACACTTCAATGCTTCAAGTGCAAGGAAATGGGGCATTATGCTAATAATTGCCCTAATCCAAGGGTTAGTGATGATCAACATGAGCAACCACTGAAGGAAAAGGACAAAGGGAAATCACATGCGATCACTATTGGCAATGTTGAATATGACAACGATGTAGTGGAATGATTAAGTGTTTATGTAATGGGATTCCAAAATAATGTTGTATCATTGAGTATTGCAATATTTATTGATGTGGTATTCAAAGTGATTGAGATATTTTTTGGAAATAAGATGATATGCGAGAAAATGAAATGTTTAATAGTATTCATGAGCTCATGATTAATATAAGGACTAAGTGATATCATGGTTTGAGTATATAGAATTTTGAGGATTTTGGTATGTGGAAAGTGTTAACTTTTAACTGAACTCATGTTTTCACTAAGGTATTCAAGAGAATACACGATTAAGGACTTTGAGTGTTTGGAATGTGACCAACAAGACATATCTTATGATATGTGGGGATCAACGACAGTATTAAATCTCTGGTAATCGATGTCACTATATTATAAGAGTGGACTGCAGTATTATGTATAAGCCTAAATATTAGACTGGATTATGTTGGACATAAGTTAGTATTGTTTAAGGATAGAAGATTTTCGATATTATTGATGGGATGTTATAGTAACGTAGTTTTAGAAAAAGGACAACCTGCAGGACGGGCGACAGCCCATCGCTTCGGACAAGGCTGTAGGAATCGAACCCACAACCGAAGTGCGACTGGCCTTTATCGCCTACCACTGGCCTACAGGAAGTCCCTGTTTAGTAGAAACTAGTTTCATTATATTAAGCAGTATGATATATGAAGTATAAGTCCATTTTAGGAACTATATATGATTAATCTCACTATAGATCGACTTATGTATATAATTTTTACTAACCTTTTGTTTGAGACAGATGGAATGACCCATCATTCTATCACATGATCTGCTAACACTTCACGAATAACAAATTCAACTTCATTTATTTAAGAGATGAAGTGGAAATTGTTCTAGGCACGAACAATAGTGATATTGTACCAAAATAAAGAAAGTATTTATTCCAATTCAAATTTTCAACTTTAGGGAAATGATTTTGAAAACCAAAAATGTTGTCCTAGTGATCTTATACCAGATGAATCGGATGGTACCTTAGATCGTCACAAATTTATGGATTTGTGATTATTGGGTTTTCCATAGCCATGTTCTCTACCACTCTCCATCAGAACATGATGGATAGATTTCTCTTCCATATCCATATTTTCACCTATGTGGAAACCCAATGATTAGTTTATTTGGGTAACCGTTACGTTTCATACTTTTGTTTTTAAAGATTGGTTTTGATATTCCTTTTTACGATGTGGGTTTCTATTAAAGAAACTTTCAAATAGTAAACCATTTATAACCCCGACGAATTTCGAGGGCGAAATTCATTTTAAGGGGGGTAGAATGTAACAGCCCAAGATTTTATAAAAAAATATTCTTTTTAATTTTATTAAAGTCTTGTGTTGTACGCTACACCAAAAGGAGCTTGCACAACACACATACTTGACTTGCCTTGCATTACACACAATCACGACCTTCCTCGATAGCGTGTGTAATACGCAATACCGAGTTTCACTAAACAACGATATGCTATTAAAATATTATTAAAACTAGTCATTATGAATAGTTATAACCACTTTTTAAAACTCTGTAAATCTTATTTTTCAAAATGAACTTCATTTTTGGATTCGGAGTATCGAATTTAGCCTAAGGTGAAATTTTGGTACTTTTCGGATAACTTTCATATTCTGATGAATAGTGAAAATTACTAAATTATAATTAAAAACAACTTTTTTAATCGAAATAATTAATAGTGATGAATTATTAATTTGAGTGGTTTAAAAGTATATTTAGAATATATTTTTACAATTTAATACAATGTTGGTCATTGGATGTAATTTCACATTTAAACCAGACATAATCAAGTGTCAATCTTTTGATTGATATTGTTTCTTAAAAGCACGCTATTTGTTTTAACAGCGGGATTTAATTATAAAATTAATTAATTCAAATTCTATGATATGAATTTGGTAAAATAGACTTCATTTTTGAATTCGGAATATAAAATATAGCTTAGGATGAAATTTTGGCATTGTTCTGAAAAACATCAATTTTTGATGAATAGTGAAACCACTAAGTGGTAGGTTAAAAACTGAATTTTGCATAAAACTTAATTTTACCGCTTCTGTGAATGGAATTTCGAAAATCCGACAGACACGGTTGATATCAGTAAGTAAAATGTGGTTCAATGTGATAAAAATAATTTTTGGTGAATAGTATCTTTTTACTTTTTTTTACCGCGGTTAATAGTAAATAGGGTAACTAAGGGTAAATATGATATTACTATTACCCTAACACATGTCCTAATTCTATTGGATAAGTGTAATTCGACCAAAAACAACCTTATGAATATAATATGACCATTTAGGCCCACTTGGATTAGATTAGGACATTTATTATTAATTTATTTAAAGAAGGGTTAAAATAGTTAAAATCAAAGTTTAATAAGTAAATCATTTTTAATATTGGGTTATACATAAGATAAATTCAATTTTAAATATTCATTAGAAAGCTAAAAAGAGTTCCTACATAATGATATTTTATTTATATTTTTTAGACTTTAAATAAATTAATTTATTTATGACACAACGATGATGGAGTAATTACCCTTTTAAGGAAATATTAACATAATTGATGTTATAAATTCTCAAATGAATGTAATTTGAGACTTTTTATGAATTACACTAATTTTCTAGGTTACTATGATATATTAATGTTGCTTTAATAAACTTGGTTTGAACATATAATTCTGTTATGACTTTCACAAAAATCATATATCAAATAGTGTCAAAATTGACACAAAATAGTTTTTAAATCAAATATTATATTATTAATTGTTATTGTATTCCTAAAAATCTAAGGTTAGGCCAAATGACTTAGATAAGGACATATATATTAATAATAATCAATTTGGGGTTCTTTTGGCATGTTATAGTAAGTGTATTAACCATATAGTGAAAGAAAACAAAAAGACACGATAAAAGTTAAATTAATTAACTTAGAGTTAAATCTAATTGATAAGGTTAAAATAATACCCTAAACTTTTCTAAATCCTATTGGTTGATAGGATTTCGACCCATACCCACTTTAGCTTCTAAATAAGACCCTTTGGAACCATTATAAACCGATTTTGACTTTAATATAAAATAATATTTTGAGATATTCCTAAGGTGCCCCTCTCCTCCCTTATAAAAGGGCACCTCCTCCCCCTTCCTCCTCACACCAATTTGAGCACTCAAGCTCGGCCAACCCCTGCCAAAATCTCTTCTCCACTTCCCTAGAAACATCCTAGAGGTTCTGGTCTTCCTCAAAGACCAATTCTAGTGCCCTAAGAGGAGGTCTCAAAGTGGCACTTCAAAGAAGAGGTAATTACCGTTACCAATTCTTTCATCTTTATTTCTTCTTCCACTTCTTCTTATTAGGTTGTTTCATTATGAAGTAATAACATAAGTATCACTCATATACTTATATGTTATTATAAGTATGAAACAACCCTATTTCACCATCTATCCATCCTACGGAAAAAGAAATCACCGCGCGTGCGTACGTACGGAATACCGTCTCCACGCCGTGGTGTAATCTATTTTCCACCACCACCTTACATGGATGGGTATAATGGTGTAAAGAATAACTATACATAGTTATTAAAACATCATATTGATTCTTATATATTGTATAATCCACTCCAATTCAATTCAATATTTATAGAAATGATATCATCGCTCGTGCGTACGTACGGAATACCGTCTCCACGACGCGATGAGATTCATTCTCCATGTTAACCATTTAAGAATGATTATAATGTATATATAAGAAATAATAATGAAATATATGACATTATAAAGCTACTGGATTTATGTATATATATACATATGTATGTCATCTACTTACTTCCATTTCAAGACAATAAGGAAAGGAAAACAGCGTTCATGCGTACGTACGGACTACCGTCTCCATGAAGGGTGTTTTTCATTTTATTTATCTACCTATTATATATATATATACTGAATATATATGATATATAAATCATATTTTATATTCTGGAAGTAAGTAAATCATGATATAAGTAATAATGATGTCAAGAACAACAAGTCAAAACACCTACGATAAATGAAACGATTTTACCCAAAACGCTTCTTTAACATGGAATTTACAAAAGAACGGGTAATATAATGTCATAAGTGAACCATATATGATATCATAAAAATGAATATGATTCTGTAATAAGTCAATAACATGATTTAAATCATTATACAGGAGGTTCAGACACTTACAAAGCAAGTCGGACCTAAGGTAAGGGAAATATCACAATCTCATTTTTATCCGAGATTGTTTATTCGTAAGTATTTACTGGGGTGTATTTTATCATCCACATCCATGTTTCATCAATATGTAATATTATTTCAATCCACCTACAATTGTTTAAATCCATTTTTACCCTTCGGTGAGTTTTTAGTAAAGAATATGAAAGGAATCTTTTGTCGCTTTTTCGTACGAGGTGATTTTTTGACTTTTCCGACAAAAGTACGAAGAATTTTTTTTTAACGTATACGGCATGAATGGATTTTTAAAACATTATTTCCAAGAATCTTACTTTACATGTTTTCAAGTTTATTTTTAATCAACTTCTTTTAATTTAAAGTTTTATGACATGTTAAGAAAGGAAAAATGTTTTTAAAGAAGAAAGGATATTTTCCTCAAGAATTCATTTCAAGTGTTTTTTTTAAAACTATTTTTCCATCTAAGATGAAGTTATTTGATATGTATGTTTTAAGTAAAATGTCTCTATGATTTAAATGGTTTCAGTTTTCTTATGATGAAATGATATCAATTGTTTATGGATTATGATGGCATGATGTTTAAGAATCCCATTTTATTACATGGGTTATGAAATGATGTATGATTTATGATTTTGTGGCACACATAAGAATGGTATCATTATGAGATGGGTGGGACCTATATCTCCCTCCAATTAATTGGGTAATGATTTGATATCTCATGAGATAGACATGGCTGGAATGGTAGGTTATACCGGTTCAGTGAAACAGGACTGAAACGAGGGTTACTCGATTCAGAAAGGGACTTTGTCCACTAAGATAGTCTTGGCAATGAGTCTTGACTAACAAGAAATGATTCTCTATGATTATGTGTGAATGCCACAAAGTTTCATGTTTTATGTTATGATTATTGTGATTACATTTCACTGCCATGATTTACCCCATGTTATGAAATTATGATCTCTTTTTCAGGTTAAGATTTCCAAAAGTTATGTTCTTATGTATATGATGTGATTGATATTTCTTTTGTTTACCCTTACTGAGCATTTGAGATCACCCTTTTATGTTTTCTTTTCCCCAGGATATAAAGAAAGGTTTTAGGTAAAAAAAAGGAAGATCTTTATGGGAGATTTTGAAGATCTTTCACCACAATTAGAAGATTATAGTCCGAGTTTCCAAAGACACTAAACTATTACGGTCCTTGTGTGTGTGTTTTTGTAATGTACTAAGTATTCCGCAAAAGTAATGTAATGTCAATGTACGTTAGGCTTCGGGTCTCTACAATATTTCTAGCTTCATCTACCTTATTCCTAAACACCCATTTAGTGCCTATGATTAAAGTGTCCTGGGGTCTTTCAACAAGTTTCCAAAATTTATTTCCTTTAAAATAATTAAGTTCTTCTTGCACATCCATTACCCAAAATTCATCATTAATGGAATCATCGATGTTTTTAGGTTCATGTTGTGACAAGAAGTCTTGATGTTCTACCTGATTTCTAATATAGGCTCTAGTTTGAGTTCCGTTCATTAAGTCTCCTACAATAGCATCACATGGATGGTTTCTAAGGGTTCTAACCTTTCTTGAAAAAGAGGGACTTGTGATTTTAGGTTCATCAACAGATTCTGGTTCATTATGACTCGATTGAAGGGAATTTCCAGAATTATATGTTTTCACAGATTCTTTCACAGAGGAATTTGAAGATTTTGATTTGATGTTCAGATTTGATACATCATCCTACAGATTTTCTAGGATGGTTCTAGGCTCATGCGGATCTATTTCATCGAACATGATATAAACAAATTCATCCACACATTTAATTCTGTTATTGAATACTCTATAATCATTACTTAATATTGAGTAACCTAGGAAAATTCCTTCATCACTTTTGGACGCAAATTTTTCAAGATTATCCTTAGTGTTTAGAATAAAGAATTTGCAACCAAAAACTCTAAAGTAATTAACCTTAAGATTTCTATTGTTCCAGAGTTCAAATGGGGTCTTTTTAAGAATTGTACTAATTAAGACTCTATTGATTTTATAGAATGCTGTATTAATAACTTCAGCTCAAAATTAAATAGGTAAGTCATATTCCCTAAGCATTGTTCTAGAAATTTCTTGCAGGGTTCTATTTCTTCTTTCTACAACACCATTCTACTAAGGTGTTCTAGGGGAATTGAAATTGGGACTATAACCATTTTGTGAGAATAAGGATTCAAACTCTTGATTTTAAAACTCATGGCCATGATTACTTCTTAAAGGTTTAATTTTAAGGCCACTATGGTTTTCTATAGACTTGGAATACATAGTAAAATAAGAGAAGGCTTCACTTTTGTGATCCATGATAAAGGTCTAGGTATATCTAGAGAAATCATCTACCAGAACATAAACATAGTGCTTCCCATTTAGACTAGAAACTCTAGAAGGTCCAAACAAATCCATGTGAACCAATTAGAGAGGTTGAGAAGTAGAAATTTCATTCTTTGGGTTGAAGGATATTTTTTGTTCTTTTCCCTTTTGACAAGGATTACACACTTTTTCATATGGAAACTCAGGTTTGGGTAGGTATTTTACTAGGCATTTTATAGTTAGCTTTCTAAGGGAGTGAACATTATAGTGTCCTAGTCTCTTATTCCAGAGCCAAGATTGTTTATGAAATACACTTAAGGATGAAGCATTTTTTGGAGGCTAAGGAATATTGATTAATAGAATAAATTTTGTTATTCATTGATGTAGAAAATTCAAATTCATCTTTATAATTAAAGACATTACAGACATCATTTAAAAATTTAACCTGATATCCATCATCACATAATTGTGATATACTAAGCAGAATAAATTTTAATCCATTAACAAACAATACATTATAAATTAAAATCGAATTAGAGTTACCAATCTGGCATAACACAATGATCAAACCTTTGGAATTGTCACCAAATGTGACATATCCTCCATCAAACTTTATCAGATTCTTGATACATGAGTAGTCTCCTGTCATGTTCCTTAAACACCCACTATCCAAGTACAATAGATTCTTGCAGGATCTCTTTAAGCATCTTTCCTATAACATGATCAAGCAATGATAGATTTTGGTACCCATGCTTGTTTGGCTCCAATAACATTAGTAATAAGTGCTTTAGGAACCCATATTTGTCTTATAGTTTTCATATAAGCATTATATAAAGTAGTTGAAAAATAAACATTATTTGGTACACAAAAACTTGAAACAGTAGAATATGTATCATGACTCGAGCTAGTTGAGTTGTGTCCAGAACTGGGAACAAGACTATATGTCCTAGGCTTGGAAATAAAATTCTTTCTATGAAGGTTTCTTTTACCAGGTTGATAACCAATTCTAGTATTGAATTTGGGGGAAATTGGATTACCTAGAATTTGTGTAAGGGTATTTTTACCATTACTAAACTTTTCTAAGTCACTTTTATATTGCTCATTAGACATTTTTAACTCATTGTTTTCTTTTAGTAGTTGACCATTTTTCTCCTTCTTAGTAGTAAGTTCAGATTTAATATTTGTAGTGAGAGCATGCTGTTTCTTCAATGATTTATTTTTATCTTTTAATTCATTGCATGTATCTTCAAGCATGTTGAAATATTCAAACATTTATTCATTAGTCATGTTTTCAGAGTCACTTTACTCTTCAGAATAGTATGAATTTTTTACATAAGAGTTAATTGTTACCTTAGATGTTTTTGTCATAAAAAACATATTGGCTTTGTTAGCTTGTTCATCATGTGATGTCTCTGAGTCACTTTAACTATCTTCAAATGCACTCCATGTTTCTTTCATTGACTTTTTGTATTTATTTTCCTTTTCCTCATACTTCTTCTAATACTAGAGCTTTGGATAGTTAGCCTTTATATGTCCATTGTGATTACATTCATAGCATACAATTTCATCAGTTTTTTCTCTTCTTTTCCAGTACTTTTTTCAGTTTCCTTTTTGATTATACTTTCCCTTGAAGTTATGATTTCTAAAAAAGTTCTTCTCTTGAAAAATCGTTTGAATCTTCTGGCCAGTTGAGCCATCTCCTCATCACTTTCAGGTGATGATTGTTCAGTGGTGGAACTTTCGACAGAATCTTCCAGTTTCGCTTTGTCTTTGTGCTTTGAGAAGGTGGTCTTGAATGCTAATGATTTTCTATTTGGTTCATCCTCTTCTTCATTGTTAACTTTCAGCTCTTCCTCATACATAATAAGTTTCCCAATGAATTATTTTACAAGTAGCTTGCTGATATCGCATGATTCCATAATTGAGACAGAGGTTCCCCTTTATCTGTCAGGTAGACATCTAAGAATTCTCATGATCTGTTATTTGGCTGTGACTTCTCTACCAAGACTAATAATTGTGTTGACTATCTCATAGAACCTGAGATACATGTTAGAAATAGGCTCACCAGATTTCATCTTAAAATTATCATATATTATGGTATAAGTATTATGTATCATTTCTTTTACACTAGAGGTTCTTTCATGTGAGATAGATAAGGTATCCCGAATCTCATGGGTACTTTTAAAAGCAGAAATCCTATTAAATACTTCATCTTTTAAGGAATAGTATAAAGCGTTCATTTCATTGAAATTGTTATTATAAGTAATTTTTTTTGGTACAACCCATGTATTTCTATCAGTCACAAGAAGTTTGTATTCATCTATAATGGATGACCAAATTTCAAATCTCATACTCTCTATATGCATTTTCATTTTAATTTTCCATTGAGCATAACTGGTTCCATTAAATAATGGTGGTCTGTTGCTTGCATCACCTTCCAATCTATTATCCATACTAGAAAATTACTTTAAAAGAGCTAGAAATTTAGAATTTACAGAAATTTACATATCTTTAAATTAAAAATACAATCACAGTTGAGTAAGAGTACACAGAGTTCTAATAAAGCAACCTATGATACCAAATGTTGGTTGGAGTAGTTCACTCAATAGGGGAGGGGTGAATTGAGTAACTATAAAAGTTCCTGTTACAAAAATATTATTTTAAAAGAATTGGTTTTCCCCAAATTTAGATATAGCCCTGTTAATCAAGGTTATATTGTTATAAGAGTTAGACTGTTTAAACAAATTATTAGAAGATTGATTAATTCTTAGTAATCTTAGTATGTATTATTAATATTACTTTTGAAGTTATCCTACTATGAAAAATCAGTTATAACTTCTTTCCAAGACTAACTATCAAAGTGAAATTAGAGTTTTCTAGATTATGCAGTTAAGCAGTAAAACAGAGAAGACTAAATTTAAATGGCACAGTGGATATGAAACAAGTGGTTCAGTCTCATGCCGAGACCTAATAAACTCCACTTGGTGACCACCTTCCACCTATAAATTTATATAAATAAACTTTTATCCACACCCCGGATCGGGGTAAACCACAGTACACTGACTGTCCAGGTCACACAGGGACCTCATCTATAGTTTTTGTGTGTAAAAAAACAATAACCAGGACACATAAGGACCTCTTCCACAACTATATTGGGTAAACAGGAATAGGGAGTTTAGTGTAAGGATTTAAAAATCCTTCATTTTAGCACAGGATTTAGTGTGTGTGTGGAATATATAGAGTACACACACTTCTCAAAAGCAATGTGAAAGACTCACTAAGAGAGAGTATATTTAAGTTTAGAATTCTCTAGTGATTTGAAGTACAGCTCCGGACTCCGTCAATTAGTATAAATACTTCTATGTCCTTATCTAGTTTTTTCCTTGAAAAACATAGTGTCACGATTAAGCTTGTGTTCTCCAAAAGCTTTGACACTGTAAAAATGTTCTCTGGATTCTAGTGGACTTCATATGTTCTTCAACAGAGTCTGATTGTATGCATGTGAAAATGATTTATTTCAAAATCTTGAAAAATTGTTCTTTGTGGTCATACTCACACACTTGTATTTCATTCATTATCACGCTCTATTGTTGTTGGGCACTCTTCACATTTTATCTTTGAATTCAAGCATTTTAACCGACAAGTTCCATGTGTTTCGTGCCTCATACCTCATTTTATGTCTACAAATAAACATTAATTATGTCAGTGCATTAAAGAAATAAAATATGATCGTTTAACATTAAATTTAAAGACTAAAAAATAGTTTATGAAGCGGTGTCACAGTATGTTATGCAAACAGTGTCTCCTTTACACTGTGTATGAGTGTCACGGTCTAAGTGTCACGGTGTCTTGTCCACCTTGTCTGATCTTCACGGTGTCTGATCATCACGGTGTCTGGTCTTCATGTTGTATTGCTCACGGTGTATTTCTCATGGTGTCTTATCTTCATAGTGTCTTTCTCACGGTGTTAGGCTTACTGTGTTAGGCTTCACGGTGTCTGGATAACTGTGTCTGGCTTACTGTGTCTTGCATAACGGTGTCTTATACATAGGCAAATAACTGTATTCATACTTAAATAGTAATGTGTATGAAATTGATTGATCTTAACCATTATAATGAATTAGATAACTTGAAACATAAATACACATTATGGGATATAATTTATAGGATTTAACTAGGTTGAATAAGATCTGTGATCATAAATGAGATTTGTGATTATTAATAAGATTTGTGATCGGTAAAACATGATTAATACATTAAGAATCCAACAATGACTAAATCCAATTGGATGGTCATATTTATACCCTCATCATATCTAAAAATTGAAACTATATCTATTTGGATGCTTTTTTTTATATTTACTTTATTATATTTTAATCTTTTAATAAATTTCAAGTGTGTTCTCCCACCATACTTATAAAAAGACACCCTTAATTTCCCTTCAATACCCAAATTTGAACAATGTATCTTGACCTACCCATGAAATATTTTGTTCTAAACTTCCTTATACCTTATATATAGTTTCTAATATTTCATAAAATACAATTCCAAGGGTCTTAATGAAAGGATCAAATAGAAGCCTACCGAAAATGAGGAAATCATCCTACTCGTCCTATTTCAATTTATTTTTTATGATACCACTTATAAATCTTTGTAATTCATCAAAATATTATATATTATGTTTCATAAATATATTATAACATTATTATTATTATATAAACACAAAAATACACCCTTATAATCCATCAAATGTGATGTAAAAATGTCACTGATGTGTACATGTGGACTATCACGTCCACATAGTGATATACTTGTTTTTCCATAACATTAATTAATTTATGATTATAATGATAGGTGTAATGTTTTTATATTATATTTAATATATAATTATTATTCTAGATTATAATATCATATCTACTTTCTAACTGTAAAATCAACTATAAGATGATAACGTTACCCATGCGTACCTGTGGAAAACCACCTCCACTAAGTGATGTGATTCATTTTTCATTTCCCATTTACATGGATAGTAATAAGAATAGATTTAATGATTAAAAATGATTTATATTACATAATAACTCTTCTTTAAAGTTAAATTTATATTTACCATTCATTTATTCCATACATTGAAAAGTTAAAACAACATTGTTACATACATACTACCTCCCACCTCTGTGAATGGAGTAATACATTTTTCTATCTCTATATTTTATGAATGAATAAAATTTATATAATAAATATATGATATATTTATACCATTATTAAATTATGTATATGATGTAACAATGATCAACATTCATGTACTAGAACTCTAAAACTGAGATTCTCTTGAAAAATGAAACTTTTAACATTAGGAAACAATGATTTTAATGGAAAATTTTTAATTAATGGGTGTTGAAATGTTATAAGTGAATCATATATGAAATTTTTATATATTTAAATTATTAATTAATAAAATTATAATAATTTTAAATTTATTATATGATAATTTACATACATTTTATCTAAAATCAATTATGAGGTAGGAGATTTTCATCTCAGTTGTATTTTTCTAAGACACAAGTCATATTCACTACTTATTTAATTTATCTGGATTATATGATACCCATGAGTGTATTTTATGATTATTCTCATTAAATATATTGGGATATAAATATCCATCTTAAGGCTTTCATTGGTTTTTTTCCAATGTTACCAAATGGTAAGGGATTCATGTTATAATTTCATTATCTATATAGTTTTTTTATGATTAATTTTTTGATGATAAAATATTATGATATTCCTATACAAATGGCATGGATTTCATTATCCTCATGTTATTTCTGAATAATACATATTTTCCATTCATTTTCCACCCTTTATGAACTCATGAGACCAAAATAATGTTTTTCAGGAAAACTATCATTATTTATATCTTTGATCGCAAATAGATTTTATTCATTTTCCATGTTTTCTAAAAATATATTAATGAATGTTTTTTATATTCTATTATGACTGTTTAATGTAATTTTTACTCATTTTTTAATTTTTAATTAAATTCTTTAAATGGAATCTTAATGTCATTTTACAAATGAGGATCTTTTGATTTTTTTTACTAAAAATGTGAGAGGAATAATTATTATATTGTATTTGGAATGAAGTAAATTTCCCATTGTGAGGAATAATAGATTAATTGAAGGTTACTTAAAGGATTACAGGGATATTTTCAAAAAAATACATAATATTTTAGAAATTACTATATTAGAATGAAATGATGTCAAATTTAAAAGTTTATCTTCATTAATAAAATTTTCAAGTGATATTTTAATGGTATTTTATTCTAAGATGACATACTTTTATGTAACTTATGAATTACTTGGGATATGGAACACCGATACAATACTAATTATTTCTCTATATGATTTATGATTACTATTAGGAGTTGTTTATAAACCTTTTTTATTATTTTGGGTTATGTTGTGATTAAATGTTGAAATTTTTATTAAACATGATTCTTTTTCATAGGTTATGATATATGATGAATGATTTATGATATTATAAAAAACATATAAATGAATTATATGTATGTAATGGGTGGTACTGGAATTAAATATCACTCTAATGAATTACTTATATATGGACTTCTTATATGATAATAAGGAATAGAATTGGGATTGAACCTAGTTCAATATGGGACTCTGTCTACTATAATTGTCTTGGGAGTGAACCTTCACTAAGGATATGATGGAATACCGAGTGAACCGAATCCACTAAGATAGTATTGTATGTTATCCTCAAATATAAAAATTATTTTCTATGATTAATTTTATGATAAAATCTTATATATTATTCCAATTTTATTCTCTCATGGCTCATGTTATTTGATTCCTTTATGATTAGTGTATTATTAACTACCAACCCATTTTCCATGATTCATTATTATGATCTAGTTATGTTGCGTATAGTATTCAAAAAATTAATATCATGTACTAATAAACTTATTCTTGTGTTGTGAAAATAAAATCATTGATATCGTCCTTGTTTACCCTCAATATGCTTATAAGAACAACCTTTCTGATTTAGTTATGAATTTTAATGTTATATAATGAATATAAAACTATTAATTTTTAATATCATTTTATGAAATGTACGGGACACTATAATTACTATCAAATAAAGATTGTGTTCCCTCTTGAATCTAGGATGTTAAATATGTAGTGATAACCCTTAGGATAATCATATATATAAGAAAACAACATATGTTATGGTAATTAATGTAGTGTGGTTTTCCTAGAAAAATGTCACAACCTGAATACTAATAGTGTAAGTATTTTTTTAATTGATTCATATGAGGGAAATAAACCTGAAAATATATATTTGAGTATATCATTCCCATCATTCAAGTGTATGATGACTGTTCCCTTACAACAATCCTGGTTTGAAACTCCTAGGGGATATTTTTTTTCTAAATTCACATTTTTTATGAATCCTTATGAAGTATTTGAATAAATTATGTCCATTAATGATATATGTTAAATCTAATGTGTCATAGATTGAAAATATTTTTTCAAGATTTCTACATCATATAAATGGATTTTCATGATTAAAAGATATAATATACGATGTTTGGTGGTCATTCTAACCATTTTGATTTAACTACGGGTTTCAAGATAGAATGATAATATTTATGTGGTTACAGGTATACTCAAATATTTAGATACACGTTTTGACAATAGTAATCTGAATTCATATATATCAGCAAAATTCTAAAGGAAGATTATTCAAAACCTCAATTATTTTTTACTGAATTTGCAGTGAAAATATCTATTGTTTTGATCATTTCATCTCAAGTCAATGATTCTTCTATGATTGATTTTTTTTGTAATGTTCTTCCTACAAATCTCGTTATTCTCCCTCTGGTGGAATTTGATGATATAATATACATTAATTTAATTTTTTAACATAAATCACACATTAAATTCCAATTATGGGATATAATGCTTGATATTATTATCCATCATATGATCATTTATTACTGAGAAGACAAATATGAACTTGTGATGGAAATTTATTCCATTTCATGGGTATTTATTTCATTTTAGAAGAGGTGTTTATCTCATATGGTTGGGCATAATCTCATCATTAATCACATATCTATTATACGACAATGTGTTAATGTTTTTATTGATGAGTTTTTTAGTCATTATATTAATTGTGAAGATTACATTTCAATTTAAATCATACCAAGTGATACACCAATTCATGGAATCTATATAGAATGGAAATGATTGATTTATATTAATTGAAGAATAAACTCAAGGAGAATCATTGTAAGGAATTAATTCATCCAATTATAACACCATGGGGGTGGACCTATGAGTTTTTTTAAGAATAATGATGTATGAATTTCACTATATGTTGATTATTAGAGACAGAACATGATCAAAATGAAGAATAATTATCACATACCCCATATTGATGAATTTTTTTATCAATGATTAGGAGGTAAATATTAATACCTGATTGGTCGTTGATATGGATACTATCAGTTGATGGTTATATGTGAATATATACCCAATACAACCTTCTGTATGATGTATATAAAATATAAATTTATAGTTATGCACTTTGGTCTATCTAATACCCCATATATCATTATTTTTTTAATGGATAGAGGCTTTATAGTTTTCGATGATTTTTTTATGTCTATATTTATAAATGATATTCTTATATATTTTTAGATAAAATAAGATAATTATGATCCCTTAAATATTTTACTAAAGGCCTTAGAGAAGGAATGGTTATATGTCAAATTTACTAAATGTGAATTTTTTATATAAAAATTTTCATTTTCTTGATCATTTTATCTAATTTAAGAGAATATTGGTGGATCCATTAAAGAAAATGGTAATTAGACATTGTCCCAAAGAAAATATTATTAATACGGTCAATATTTTTCTTTTTTGGGTACGATTTATTGATACATTGTGTAGATTTTTTCATTGATTTCTAGACCACTAGCTAAGTTAACTCATGAGGAATACATGTTATTTTTGAAAGATGAAGGTAGGGGAAATTTCAAGGAAAGGAAGAGAGGGTTATTTACCGAACCTTTATTCGACTACCCTATAGTGAAGAAGGGTTTGTAATCATTAATAAAGCATCTAAGATGGTACGGGGTTTCGTAATCATGCAGAATGATGTGGGGATTGTTATTGCCTAGGGAAATGTGATGGTTCCTGAGAAAAATTAGAAAACACATGATTTGGAATTAGATGTGAATATTTCGGAATTAAATATATGGAGGTATTACCTTTATTGAGAAATTCTTGACAAGAATATTGATAAAATAATATTAAAGTATACATAAAATAAGAAATAGATGAATATGAACTAGATAAGATAGATTGAGTTGATTAAACATTATTATTTCTCAATAGATTAACACCACATAGAAGTGAAAAAGGTGGATAATACTTTGAGTTGAAAGGATCATGAATTTTTATCTTTGATAAGGATCTCAAAAGATACAATATTTCTAGATTTTTAGAGAATGTATTTAAAAATATTGAAGTATTAGGATAGCTCAAATCTTCTCCAAATGTGTTTTCACCATCAATTAAAATGGATATTAAAAAGGAATGGAAGGAAGACGTATAGTTTTAAAATAGGTCAATAAATTCCCCAAATATCAACCTTGATAGTGATGGAACGATAAGGTTTTGGAAACATGAATGCTTATTTTCCACACCAAATTTGAACGAACTCTTTGATGAAGCTCATAGATTATCATTCATTATTCATCATAGAAGTATAATGATTTATAGAGATCTAAAAGAGCGTTTAGGTTGGGAAAACATGAAGAACGATATTGAAAAGTTTTTATCTCTGTGCATGGTATATCATCATGTAAATATTGAGTGATAGAATTCTATGTGGAGTTTATGACCAATACCCATAGAAGAATGGAAATATGAAAAATCACCATGGGTTTTTTCAACAAGAACCAAAATATCTAAAGTCCATAAATATTTTTGAGTGATGTTAAATTATATTATTAATTTTCCACACTCCATTTCTATATATAATGATTTACATCTTTATTTTATTTAAAAAATATGCATAATGTATATGGTAATGTTTAATGGAACACCACATTCTATTATATACAATTGAAATCTGAAGTTTACCATGATGTTCTAGTGAAGTCATCAGTATACTATGTAGTATAATATTTTTTAGTACTTCTTATCATACATATATAGATGATCATTCTAAGACAACCATTCAAAACCTAGAATATATTTTGAGTTCTTATTCGATGTAATTAAAAGTTGTTTGGGATTAAAAAATTCATCTTTTCAAATTATATTAAAAAATAGTTTTCTCTCATGATTTTAGATAGATCCATAAAAATCCCTAAATGTATGAAAATATATAAATCCAATGTCATGTGATGAATTTGGATAAATAATGATATTGGGACTTGAACAAGTTGAGTAAATATAAGTGAATGTAAATTCAATTCAGCAACACATAGTGTTAGCTCATAGTTAACAGAAAAGATATGCTGAAAACCATCAAAGAAATCTAGATTTTGATGTTTGTGAAAATGTATTCATATAAATTTCACCGTAAAAAAATTATATTATATTATGTAAGAATGTAAATAATATTCCTTGGTATATTTTTCCCTTATTGCTTCTTGATTGTGTACGGATTATAGATTATAGCATGGTGCTTCCATTGAACCTCTCTCAATATCACAATATATTCCATGTATCTATCTTAATGAAGTGCATTCCTAATCCTCACATATACTAAACTCAAAGGTCAAACTACGAGAGCATGAAATTTACTATAAATAAAAACCAGCCTAAATCATGTATTGTAGAGATAAAGTGCTACAGAACATGACTACCTACATGGTTAAAGTTTGATGGAGGAATTATAAATTAATAGAAGATACATGGGAACCATGGGATTTGAGGAAACAGAAATATCCACATTTCTTATTGAATTGATGGAATTTTGAGGGTGAAATTTATTTTAAGGAGGGTCTAATTTTACATCTAGGATTTTATACAATACCTTTCTTAAAATAAATTTATTTTCTTTGACAGCTTGTGATACAGTAAGACACTAGTTTAAATGAGATGTAACATAGTATAATGTTACATTCTAGCCATTAAATTAGAGAAATTAATATAAAAAACTAAATATTAAACATTGTGTATAAATGTTTTACATAAATAAAATATATTGATAAAAAAGTACTCAATTTTCAGTAAAAATTTTATACTTCAAAAATATATTATTTCTCAAAATATAATTTTATTTATTTTTAAAGTTTGATAGTATAATTAATTTTCAAAATTTTTTAAAATTTATATTTAAAAATTAACTCCATTATTTAATGTATCATTTCAAAATTATGTCATAATGAGATTTGTATATTTTTATGAAAATATTAATTTATCGATGAATAGTGTACAATATTGATTTTTATTGAAACCATATATTCCTTTAAACATTTAAAAAGTTCCATTTTGTTTTGTTAATGTTTTTAAATGTAACAATAGTTCTTTTATACTATTACTAATCCAATTATGATCATTAGAATTAATTTTATGATGTATTTTTTTAATAAAAACATTTTATACTTCTAAAAAATAATTTTGAAAAATAATTTTCATTATATTTAAAAGATTAATTTTTAACATAGATTTTGCCACTTATGTGAATTTAATTTTATAAAAATTATTCTATATTTTTATTCTGAATTTTAAAATTTGGTAATGATTCCACTTTTATTTTTTTGATGATTAATAGTAAACATGGAAATATTTGTCACCCGAGATAAGGTTCAAACCGGTTTACCATGGGTTTAATCAAATAGATAAGGGTATGTTTTGAAAATTAAACTACTCTAAATATTATTTTATTGACATATTTTGACCTCATCCTATATAAAATTTGAACCTTGGGACATATTTAATCATGTGGCTTGAGTATAGGTATACTATACGTAAATCTTTTCTAGTATTCCAAGTATGCCCTCTCTTTTACTTATAAAATAGAGCCCCTTATTTCTCATGTTTACACATTTTTTATACATCTATATCAACCAATATCTTCAAAATTCCATTATAAACATACCTATACACAATATAGAGGTGTTTTTAAATTTAAAATTCCATTCCTAGGGTTCATAAAAAATTATCTAAAGGGGGCTTACTGAAGAATAAATGATCATCATACCAAAACTCGTTCAAATTATTTCTTCTACTACCTCCTAAAAATATAAAAAATTAATAATAAAATAATTTATTCATTATCCTAAATAAACTGAATGTAATTATTATTATATAACCACCAATGTCAACCCTTTATTATATCACATATCAAGTGAATGTATTCCTCGTGCATATGTGTGGACTACTGCTTCTACGTAGTGATATAATTAATTTTTCATCACCATCATGCAAGGATATTTGTTATGATAGATTTAATTTTTATATATGACATATTTCATATAATTATATGTTTTTAAATATAATATCATATCAACCTTCTTACATTCCTGTCCACTAGAATATGATAATGCCACTCTTGTATGCGTGTGGACTACCACCTTTATGAAGAGATGTAATTCATTTTTAATTTAGACTTTAAATTGACCCAAATACATATCTATTTAATGAATTTATATGATTTAATAATGATTCTACGATGTTGAATTACTACATAACATTATTTCATTTTATCCATTGAAAAGTGAAAACAACATTCATGTGTATATTTTTCCTGCCATCTCCATGAATGGTGTAATTTATTTTTCTATATTCACATTTTATGTATGACTTCATTTATATATATATAAAGAATATATATGTTA
This sequence comes from Viscum album, assembly GCA_963277665.1. Lineage (NCBI taxonomy): Eukaryota > Viridiplantae > Streptophyta > Magnoliopsida > Santalales > Viscaceae > Viscum > Viscum album. The sequence goes on along the minus strand of OY728126.1, from coordinate 1,805,580,048 downwards.
TTTATATCTTTATGAAAATATTAGATGATTGAGACATGATAAAGGTATCAAAAAAAGATTTTAAAAGAGGAAAAGCATATTCGATGTTATATATGACATCGAACACCAATCCTAAAATAATATTTAAAACCCTAAATCATTAATATATATTTTTATTTTATATAAATTCAATGTCCTTGATATCTTGTGATGCACGTAACACCATGTTTTATGTAAACATGATACATGGTTAATATATTTTTATTTAATCATGACCATTATATCCTAGTCATTAAGATAAAAAGTATGAATATTAATAACATAATTATGAAAATTATTTTTCTTAAACATTTACAAAATAAATTCAATTTTTATATGTTTATTATAAATTAAAAAAGAACCATTTGAAATAAAATGAAACATTTTATCAAAATATGAATTTTTCATATGGAAGGATCAATAATGATTTCCACACATAATATAAATTTAGTTATTACAAAATATAGAATATTTATTTGAAGAAATAAAATTATTATTTTAAATCTACATATCAAAATTATATTTGATTGAATTTTTGAGGGTTTTATGGAAACATTAATTATTTGATGAACAGTGAAAAATACAGAAGATTATTAAAAACTATATTTTCCTATAAATTATTTAAAAGGATAAATTATATTTTAAATTTATTTTGAAGTTAAATTATTTCAATTATATTATAGTTTAACTAATTTATATCATTGGAATCAATTTCATGTTGAAATCAAATATGATTTTTTTAATGTTTTTCTTTGGAAAACTCGTTTTTTCGACGCGTTTATGGATTTTATTTTTATATTGAATTATAAATATTATGTGAATTGAATTTTTAAAAATTTATTCCAAAATTAGAATAATAATTATTCATATCATATAAATCTTTCAACTTAATTTTCTACTATTATGAATTTAAATAACCATATAAATTAATTACAACAGTTAATGTATGAATCGGCTTATTGGGGGTTAATGTAATAAGATTTAGGTTAAAAATGACATAAAAGCATTTCCAAACCCCATTTTATGTCCATATATATAATTTATATGATATAATTATCAATAATGAACCCTTTTGGAGGCTTCTTTCATGAAGAAAAAATGGGCATCACTTTATCTTTTCAAAAATTTATAGGGTGTCCTCTCCCCCATTTATAAAAGGCCACCCCTCTCCTCCCTTCTTCACATATCCATCATTATTTTGTTGGGAAAATACATGAACATATATCTTCAAAAATTTACTCCAAACATCTTATAGTTAGAATTTTTATTATTAAACCATCATATGAATGTTTTATGTATAAACCCAAAAGGGCTTTTCGAAGAAGTTGAAAAATTCATAAATGTGTGTATTTGTTTTATTTCAAATTACAAAATCATAAATTAATCTTAATATATGATAATATAATAACAATATTATCCCCTATATAATTATGTTTTATTATTTTAATTTTGTAATCCATATCCATCCCCTATTCCATAAAATTGGAAATGAAACCATTGATCGTTTGTATGACAGACTACCACCTGATGAAACGATTTAATTCATTGTCCATCACCACATATTAAGGATGAATAAAATGATGGATTAAACATATTTATATTATGTTTATGAAATTATTATACTAAAATAAATATTACATAACATATACCTTAATAATTTGCAATCCATGGGGATATGATAACGTCGCTCATGTGTACAACAGACTACCACCTTAGGAAGCGATGTGATTCATTTTTCACTTACGCTTTACATTGATGGTATAAGGTTAAATTTAATGAATATAAATTATATTAATGACATAAATATATGTTTTTGAATATAATATCACTTTTATATTCTTACCTTCTAATCTTTTGGAGAAAATAATGTCGCTCATACATACATGTGGACGACCGCCACCACGTAGTGATGTGGATTATTTTTTATTTCATTTTTATGTGGTTGTTAAGATGGATATATTTGACTAATATTAATTATATATATTACATTATAATTATTATAAAAATCTTAATTAACATTTATTTTTCTTTTAATTCATCAATCAATAAAAATAGAAGTAGCGTTCATGCTGACGTTCGACTTACTGTTTCCATGAACGGTGTAATCAATTTTGTATCTATATATTTTAAAGATTAATATAATTACATATATAATTAATACATATTAAATTTATATCATGGTTAAAATTTTGGGTATTAGGTAACCATGATTAATGTAAAATTACAAAAATATCTGAACTAAAACATACATGAAAAACGACGAAATTATCATCCAAAACAATGATTTTAACCAATAAATGTTAATAAACAGGTGGTAAAAACTAAAAATAAATTATATATGGTATAAAACATACTTTTATGGTTATTTAATTTATTTATAATAAATTTATATTTATTATATATTAGTTTCAAATAGGTACGAAGGAAATCGAACCTGAGGTTAGGGGTTCTTGTCTTACTTTTTCATCTGTGACACATAGAGCATATTCACTACTTATTATATTTTTTAGTGTATATAATACCCATATTTATATCTTATGTCATGAATATATTTATATTAATGGAATTTACGGTTTCATTTTTTGTTATTCCTTTCATGGGACATGTGATTCAAAAGTTACCAAAGTTGAAAGATATTTATGTTCAAATCTCATTTTAATTGATATTATTTACACTTGAATTTCCATTCAACAAAATTAGTTGATAATTTTATAATAAAATACTTTAAATTTAATTATCCACTACTTATTAATTATAATTTCACAAAATAATACAATTTTTACACTCTTTGGAACTTAAAATTGTTGATAAAACGTTTTTTAGAAAAGGATCAATTAATTCTCTTTTAGGTCGAAAATGATTTTTCTTCCAAAACCATGTTTTTTAAAAAATTTATCAAACATGTTTTTAAAATTCTAAATATTATTAAATAAAGAAATTTTTACCCATGTTTTACTTTTCAGTGTAATTTATTTAAATTAATATTCATGTCATTTTCCAAATAAGAAATGTTTGGATTTCACCGAAAATGTTAAAGGAATCATTGATTTAACGTGTAGGACATTAAAAACTTTTACCACCATTATGACTAATCAATGTTTTAAATATTACATTATAATTTTAAAATTTTAATTCCAAGGAAACATATTTTTAAAATATTATTTTAACTTTTAGTTTTAAAAATTATTTCATTATGAAAAGGTTTTTTATTCAAAATAGATATTAACAAAATTTTTACGGAATTTATATTTATAAATGACATCAAAAATTATTGTAATTATGATAAACTATGGATATGTTTTATTTATATCATCCATATTACATATATGGATGTTTTATGATCAGTTTTACTGGGGATTTACAATATTATTTCCATTCACCATTTTTTTCTCGATGGTTCATGATTATGTTTATTGATTTTGGAATGTATTAAAATTTAGTATGTTAGGTTTTAATTCAAATTTATATGTTGATTATGATATAACCATTCATATGAGGAATAAATTGTATATATTTTTTTATGGGTGGGGCCCAATATTACATAACTACTTGATATATCTATAGTTCATATGAGACAAATCAGTTGCCCATATTAGAAATGTTACTGCACATAGTTTTAAATTGTATTATGAAAGGTATTGGTAGTACATTTCATATGAATATAATTATTTATTCCCCCATTATCAGTTTATTTATTTATGTTCATGTGATTATTCCATTGGTTATAATATCCATGAATATGTTTCAATATTATGTGATTATTTATTTGATTTTAATAGATCGGCATTTATTCCATAAAAATTGTGTTCATGTTTTTCTTTATATAGAATGTGTTTCTATTATTTAAATTTCTATATTTTGTATGATTACTTTATCATGATATCACCCATTGTACCAATACCCTTACTAAGAATATGAGCTCATCCATTTCGTATGTTTTTATTTTTCCCATTATATAAGGACGTGTTTTATGATTAATATTAAAGCATATTCAAATATAAAATATGGAATTATCAATTAAGACACATTTTTTTCTGTTTTCAATTTTAATCTGAATTTAAATTATTTATATAGTGTACCAAGACTAAAAAACTATTGGATACTTCAGGATGTGATTCCCGAAATCTTATGAAAGTGTAATAAGGTGCACACTGGATCCATGATACTGGAGTTGGGGTCTTTATAGTTTGTATTAGAGAAATTTTAGTTGAAACCAAGTGAACTTGATTTAGAAAAACGTAGATTAAAGAGTACAACCCTATGATAAAAATTGAGGATAAGTTTAGAATAAAATATTAATGTTTTGTTAAGGAATATATTGTGTAATGTTTTCTTGATATACATATTTTTATGGATACTATATATGTATGTGGATCATTCATAGATGTACCTTGAGGAAATACCTTAAAAATGTCATGTTGGTCTTGACATGAGATTTACCTGGTACATGAAAATATCCCTCGCTACACACCATTTTTTACACTATTGGAGGATTATATTTGGTTAATTAACATTTTCTTAACAAACCATTATTAATGAATTGAAAATATTTTAATATTTAGAATCATTCCCAAGGAAACCATGTATTTGATTATGATATTATTCGTGCATAATTTATATAGTTTATATTAAATGTTTCAATATTTTTTGGATTATATATTTGGATACATAATGTTATGATATAAAATAATTTATTCCATTATTTAGAAATGAATCCTAAAATATGTTATTGGAACCATATCAATTCACATAATCCAATGACAAAGGATGATCATATCAATTAGGGGAATATTCCAATATTTTGAAGGGAAGTAGTCTTCCAAACATTATCATCATATGATGACATAGAATCATGTCCTAGAAATATAGATTAATAATAAAAAAAGAATTTTGTCTTCAAATTTATTAAATATAATAAGATAATGGGATAGGAAACAATTGATTAAGGGATGAAGGAAACAATGGTTTTTTAGGCTTGTGATATTATTGGGAAGAAACTCCATGATACTCATCTAAATGGAATGTGAATATTATTCATGTGTATTGAGAAAGGCCATCGGGTGTGTGAATATAGGTGTAATAAGGAAGACTTTTATGTTTATTGTTTCAACTAGAATGTAAGAGGCACTGTGTAAAGTAACCACAGCCCATTACACATATCATTACATGATTTTAGGGATAATTAATCTTCGAATTACCAGCCAAGGATCATAAAGTATAGTGTCTTGGAAGACTAGATACATAAAACTGAAAACATGGGACTAACTAAAACATTTCGTTATTTAATCATTATAAAGAGATCCAAACATCCATTGAGCTCATACATCTTCATAATATAACAGGGGGATAACATGAACAAAGGGATGAGCTAAAAACCCAGTAAGGGATTAAATATAAGAATAAATCATTAGCATATGGGTTAGAAGGAATGACATAATGATATAAAAAGGCAGGGAACAATGGAATCATAACATATAAACATGAAATCAAATAAAAATGAATTAAATGTAATTTTGAAGAAACATAAAACATGAATTCGGTACAAGTCAAGGATCATTGCACATATAGGACCACAAGTCAATGTTAACCACAATGACCAATGCACATGGTAGCACAAGTCAAGGCTAACCGAAAGGAAAGTTGCACACAACATCTCATGAAACTAAATTTTAACCAATGATTTAGAGAACTTTCTAGTTTCACACATCATAAAATGTTCATGAATTTTTTTCCACATAATGAATCTTACAAAATCAATTATACATAAACATAAGGGTTCCCATAGAAAGAAATGGGTATCATAATCATGTCATAAAGCATATTAAATTGTTGTATCATAAAATTTTTAATGAAATAAAGGAATTCAATCATACATGGAAATTAATGTGGTAAAATAATTTTATGTCATCGTATGTGATTTCAAATATAATTGACAACATGTAAGAAGAGTATTTAAGAAATTTTAGCAATAAAACATTTTAGCACTGTTTTAAAGAAAATACAAATGAAAATTTAAAATAGAAAAGGTTATAATTTATTATATAAAACCATTATTTAACCAATAATTTTTTATTAATAAAAATTTTGGTTTTAAATTTTTTTTGGCTTAGACCAGATTAGATAGTGCTTTTGAAATTGAGAATGATTTTGGAAAGTTCCCTTCAACGGGGTTGCTTATCTAGAAGTATTGATGATGGAACCACTTAAAAATATGTATATCCCTAATATATAATGATGAATGGACCTTGATACAATATTCTATATCATGTAATATATTTTAAGATATTTACATAAAAAGAATTGATAACTTTATTTTGGTAAAAAGAATGATAGAGTAACCCTATGGGATAATAGTGGTTCAGGTAGAATCCCTTACCTTAAGTCTGATGGTGTCCTTAACATGATATTAATGTAATAGATAACCATATTTAGTTAATTAATTAATATGTAAAGAATATATTCTTCATTTAATTAATTTATTATAACCATATGAAGTTCATTCATAACCTTTGTTGGGTTAAGAGATTCAATTTCATTGTTTAGTAGTGTTTGTTTCCTTGGTTTTCTTGATTGGTTTACTTATATAAATGTATGTATAAACATGTAATATTAGAATGGTTGTCTAGAATTAAAGTTTTGTATTATTAATTAAGATACATAATATTACATGGTTATAAAATTCTTTTGTTTATTTGGAGTGAGGATGAATCATTATATAAAACATTAATGATAACTGTTTTGGCAGTTTTTGATCACATCGAACACATTTTTCTTCATAAATTAATATCATGTGTACAATAGATTAAATAACCTTAAATTAGACATAATACATATATTATATTTTTTTATCAACCATACAAATAGTTTTATGACCAGAATTGAAGTTGTTAATAGAAATTGAAAACTTGGTATCCCTGAATGTGATGAATTAACATATATCAGATGGTATTTTCATTTCTAGTATAAAAGGATGGGATAGAAGAAAAGAGGATTAATTATTAAATCATCATAAAAAAAGTTTAGTAAATATATGGTACTCGAGTTATCATAACATTTGGATGAAAGTAGGTGAGTAAAGAAAATAAACAATGGAACTTGAAAGAAAATAAAAGAAATGAGAAGAAGAATTTACCTCTTGAATATATTTTCCCTGGGAACCATTTTAGGAGAGTGGATATAGGATTTTGAAGAGACTATGGGATGATGGAAGTTGGGATAAATTTGGGAGGATATTTAAGTATAATTTAATCAAGGCACATGTCTTGACATAAGTGTAGAGTAGAGGTAAAGAGGGGTGGTATTTATTTTGGAGGAGGGAGGGGTTTCCCATTATTGTAATCATTAGTTTAATATTTTTGCTGAAGACTGTGAATAGTCTTGATCATAATTGTGACCCAAATATTAAAACTCCTTCCTCATAAATCTTGATCTTAGAGAATTTTCTATTTCAAATATCTTCCACCCATTTAAAAAATATCTGCTTCTTTTCTTTGATCGTCCTTTATTTCTAAAAGATGGAAGGTTGAGAAAACATTTGATAAATGATTGATTATATTACTCCCTTAATTATTCCCATGTCCATCCTCTGAATATCTATGAATATTATATCCTTCTCAATTTTCATAATTAGAAAATATGTGAGATCCATTATACTTAGAGAATTTGCTTCCTTATCTTCCTTACTTGAATGGTAGTGGATTGAGAAGTCCTAATACTTTATGAGCTCTAACCATATTTGATGACACATATTAATCCCTTTTTTGTGAATATATATATACATATATGAGACTCTTGTGATCAGAATATATCTCACACTTCTCTTGGTAGAGATAATGTTTCTAGATATTAAATGAAAAGATCACAACAACCAACTCTAGATCATGTGTGGGATAGTTTTTCTCATAAATGTTTTTGAGCTTCTATGACGCTTAGTCTATTAATTTGTCATTTTTCATTAGCACACAACCTAATACTTTCATTTAAGCATCAATGAACACCAAAAATATTTCCCTACTTATCAGGATTGTGAGTACTGGTGCAGTTATAATCCTCTTTTTGAGATCCTTAAAGCATTCCTCAGATTCTGGAGTCCAATGGAACAACACAACCTTCCATGTCGGCTTGGTCATTGGGTTTGATAATCATGATATGATCCTCAAAAATCATCGATAATACCTAGATAGACATTTAAAGTTTCATATCTCCATTACATATGTTGTCCTAGGACACTCTTCAATTTCCTTTTCCTTGGAAGGGTCCACAGATATTCCTTTACTAGTGATAATATGCCACTATAATGTTACTTCCACCATCCAGAACTCACATTTTCAGTACTTTGCATAAATATTCTCCATTCGCAATGTCATCATAAATGTTTTCAAATTCTATTCATTTCGCTCCTTGATCATTCAATATATCAGAATATCATCGATAAAGGCTACAAAAAATTTGTTAATGTAATCACTAAATACGCTATTCATTAAATCCTTTAATATTTCTGGATAATTAGTGGGTCTGAAGGGAATAATTATGAACTCATAGTTTCCATAACTTGTTCAAAATAAAGTTTTTGGAAAATCTTCCTTCCTCAGCATTAATTAGTAATATCACAACTGAAGATCCACCTTAGAGAAATAACTGGCCACACCTAATTAATCGAACAGGTAACTTATCTGAGAAAGGGGACACATGTTATTTATCATGGTTTTATTGAGCTCACAATAATCATTTCAGAGGAACATTGATCCTTGTTTATTATTTATGAGGAGGACTAGCTCACCCGAAGTTGAAGCACTCTGGTGCATATAATCCTTCTCTAGATTCTCATGTAACTGCTTCTTCAGATCTTCCATCTCAATAGTGGTTATTCCATAAGGTGTCTTTGATATAGGTAGGGATCCGAGAATAAGTTTAAATTTGAACTGAACTGCTTGATCGGTAAGAAGATCATGCAAATATTCAGGGAATACATCATTGTATTCCCTCACAATTGGAATATATTTGGGCTGTATGACCTCTGTTGTATCAATTATTTGAGAAATATATTCTTGATCAAATGTAAGAGTTATCCAAACATTATATGATGAATCCGAATTAGATTTATCTTCCTCCTTACACTTATATAGAATTGAAGGATACTATGGGATGTGAATAGTGATATCCCTTTCCCGATAGTTAATGTTATATTTGTATAAGGATTGTCAATCCATTCCCCAAATAGCATCGAACTCTACTAGTGGTTGTATGAAAAGATTTTATGGGAGGTTCAGTCCACAAACATTATTCGATGAGAAATTATAAACCTTGGATACAAGGATTTCCCATTTTTTTGTACTCATAGATAACTCAATATCTAAATTTTGAGGTGGTTCTTGGATAATTCTACTAAACTTATAAGATATGAAAGAATGCTTATAACTAGAGTCAGATAGTACATTTGAAATTCTTGAATGAATAAATAGTGTTCCATTCACCACATAATTGTTTGGATCCACCTCATTAGTAGTGATAGCATATTTACTTCTTTGTTTACTTGGAGGTTGTTGTTGATTTACTTAAACAAACCTTGGTTTAGGGAAATTGTTTGCATAATTCTCATGTTCCTTGTAGTTGTAACACTACAATACAGTTTTTAGTATTGATTTGAATATTCCTTTATTCCTCCACGTTAGTGGGATTCATCATATCCCTTTAGAATATTTTTTCCAGATGTCTCATTCTTCCACCTTTGAAGAAATTCTTAGTTCCCTTTAGATAGTTCCCAGAATGTTTATTCCCACAATTTTGACATGTAGGTTTCTCTATCTTTTTTCCATCATGGGTTTTATTTACCAAATCACCAATATTAGACACCATTTTTTTCTTTTGTCACCTAGCCCACAAGAACATTAAGAGTCTCCAATCTGTATTTCAACCATGAGGGCTCTACTGACCACCACCTCATAACTGTCAAAGTCTCAAATCACCACAATTTTTCACAAACTTGGCTTTCATCTTCTAAAGAAAATATCCAACTTGATTTTTGTGTTCATGACAAAGATAGAGGTGTATCTTGCAATACATGGGAAGTTTTCTTCATACACCCTGATTGACTCATATTCCTTCTACATAATTCCAAGGAACTCTCTTTCTATCATGAGAAGGAGGGTTTTGGGAAATTATTTATTGAATTTTTTTTCATGAATTCCCCCTAATCCATACAATCAATTTCATATTGGGACTTCGTATTCTTGATCAGTTTCCACCACTGAACATCTTCCCCATCAAAATTGTAGAGACCCGAAGCTTGACGTACATGGAATTTACATTACTTTTGCGGAATACATAGTACATTACAAAACCACACACATAATGACCGTAATAGTTTAGTGTCTTTGGAAACTCGGACAATAATCTTCTAATCGTGGTGAAAGATCTTCAACATCTCCCATAAAGACCTTCCTTTTTTTTACCTAAAACCTTTCTTTATATCCTGAGGAAAAGAAAACATAAAAGGGTGAGCTCAAATGCTTAGTAAGGGTAAACAAAAGAATTATCAATCACATCATATTCATAAGAACATAACATTTTGGAAATCATAACCTGCAAAAGAGAGCATAATTTCATAACATGGGATAAATTATGGCAGTGAAATGTAATCACAATAATCATAACATAAAACATGGAACTTTGTGTCATACACACATAATCATAGAGAATCATTTCTTGTTAGTCATGACTCATTGCCAAGACTATCTTAGTGGACAAAGTCCCTTTCTGAATCGAGTAACCCTCGTTTCAGTCCTGTTTCACTGAACCGGTATAACCTACCATTCCAACCATGTCTATATCATGAGATATAAAATCTTTACCCAATGCATTGGAGGGAGATATAGGTCCCACCCATCTCATAATGATACCATTCTTATGTGTGCCACAAAATCATAAACCATACATCATTGCATAACCCATGTAATAAAAATGGGATTCTTAAACAACATGACATCATAAAACCATTCATATAAGATAAAGGAATTCATAAACATAATTCCATCACAACATAGTCAAATCAATGTAAAAATATTGATAGAAACAGAACCCTTTATTATCTTAGATGGAAAATAATTTTGATAAAACACTTGAATTGAATTCTTGAGGAAAATATCCTTTCTTCTTCAAAATCAATTTCTTTTCACAAAACATCATGCAATTTTAAAAGAAAGAGATTTTATTGAAAATAGTCATGAAATATTTTGGAGGAAGGTTCATGAAAATAATGCTTTATAAAACCGTAAAAATCCGTTCGTGTCGTATAAGTTAAAAAAACATTCTTCGTACTTTTGTCGGAAAAGTCAAAAAGTACCTCAAATAAAAAAAACGACAAAAGATTCCTTTCATATATTTTACTAAAAACGCATAGAAGGGTAAAATTGGATTTAAACAATTTTAGGTGGATGTAAATAATATTACATATTGAGAAAACATGGATGTGGATGATAAAATACACCCCAGTAAATACCAACGTATAAACAATCTCGGATAAAAATGAGATTGTGATATTTCCCTTACCTTAGGTCCGATTTGCTTCGTAAGTGTCTGAACCTCCTGTATAATGATTTAAATAATGTCATTTACTTATTACAGAATCATATTCATTGTTATGATATCATATATGGTTCACTTATGAATTTATATTACCCGTTCTTTTGTAAATTCCATGATAAAGAGCGTTTTGGGTAAAATTGTTTCATTTGTCATCCGTGTTTTGACTTGTAATTATTCATATGATTACTTAGATCATGATTACTTAATTCCAGAACATAAAACATGATTTATAAATATATATATATATATTCAGGATATAAATATAATAAATCATTAAAGGGAAAGAAATACATCGTTCATGGAGACGGTAGTCCGTACGTACGCATGAACGCTGTTTTCGTTTCCTTATTGAATTGAATGGAATTAAGTAGATGACATTCATATATATACACATAAATCTAGTATCATTGTTATGTAATATATTTAATTATTACTTATTATATATACTTTATAATCATTAATGAATGGTTTAAAGTGGAGAATGAATCTCATCGCGTCGTGGAGACGGTAGTCCGTACGTACGCACGAGCGATGATATCGTTCCCATGGTCATGGAATTGTGTTGAAGTGTATGTAGACTATTTCAGTATCAATATCACTTTATAATAATCATATATAGTTACTCATTACACCATTATACCCATCCTATTATGGTGGTGGTGGAAAATAGATTACACCACGGCGTGGAGACGGTATTCCGTACGTACGCACGCGCGGTGATTTCATTTTTTCCGTAGGATGGATAGAAGGTGGATTAGGGTTGTTTCATATTTATAATAACATATCAGTAAGTAAGTAATACTGATGTTATTACTTTATCATGAAACAACTAAAGAAGAAGAAGTGGAAGAAGAAAGAAATTGAAAAGATCGCTAATGGATATTACCTCTTCTTTGAAACGCCTCTTTGAATCCTCCACTTAGGGAACTAAGATTGGTCTTTGAAGAAGACCAGGACCTCTAGGATTATTCTAGGGAAGTGGAGAAGGGATTTTGGCAGGGGTTGGCCGAGCTGGAGTGCTCAATTTGGTGTGAGGAGGAGGGGGTGGAGGTTCCCTTTTATAAGGGAGGAGAGGGGCACCTTAGAAATTCTTAAAAAATATTAATTTATAATAAATCTAACCCCACATAAAAACCTCCAAAAATGACTCATATTCGAAGATTAGATGAGATAGGGTTGTAATCTCATCAACCAATCAAATTTAGACATGTTTGGATCTTATTTTAAACCTTATCATTTTGATTTATCCTTATTTAATCTATTTAAGTTTATTTGTGGTAATAAAATTCTAAATATGAAATTATAACAAATAATTACTTATTTGTTGTGAATTTTCCATAATTGTTTACTTTATAACATGATATACCATATAAATATAAATTTATAATTTTTAAATATTTTTGTGATTTTTAAACAATTTTATAATATGTTATTTTTGTAAAATAACAATAGTGTCAATTTTGACACTATTCATTTATTTGAATTTAAATAAAATATATACAGAAGATATGTTCGAACTAAAAGCTTTAATATATTAATAAAAGGTCATATGTGTCTATAAAATTAGTGTATCACATTAAATATTTCATATAATATTTATTTTATTATTTTTAAAACCATTTATTTGGTTTATCTCTTAATAAAATAATTACTACATCATTTTTGTATAATTATTTAATATACTTATTTGTTGTATAAAATTTAAAATAAAATTCTATGATGAAGATAAATATATTACCTTTCACAATAATACTTTACTCGAATTTATCATCTTAAAATCACAATATTTAAATTGTTATATTTATTAAATTATGAAGGTGACAACTTTGGCATCATTTAAAATAAAATAATATAAGTGTCATAATCACTTTTATAAGGCTCCAAATGGTAAAATATTAGACCATTGGATTCTTATGGTTTACATTTACATGTCAATTAAGTTTTGGTTAGGTATTTGTGCATTTTATGGTCACTATTAGTTTAAAAAAACATTATTCTTGATTTTTCACTAGATAAACAATTTCTGCATCACTATTGTGTCATAATTAATGATAATTATTTAATCCCTAAAAATTATAAATAAATTTATATGATGTATATAATTTCATTAGCTTTATGTAGACTATTAATGTTCGATGTTTCATGAAGTTTATCACTAAATTAAAATTAATATACTTATAAAATTTAAGAGAGTGACATGTTGTCACTTTCTTTGGTTTTAATAAGATTAAGTTATTTTCATGGAAAAATGTTCATTAAATGATTCTAATCCGACCCTTAGGTGATATGGGTCGACTTTTAGTCATCCAATAGGATTTTGACATTTGTTAGGGTAATTTTAAAATATTATATTTACCCTTAATTACCCGATTTACCTTTAACTATGGTAAATAAAATTTACCGTAGTTACTATTCATAAATCCCAAAAATAAAAAGTAGCTTATTAACATAATTTGGACCCACTGATTCCAAATATGGAATCCATTTTTTAAAATTCCATACACATAAGTTGCAGAAATTAAATTAAAATTAATCCCGTTGTCGAATAAAAACGGGTTTTTGTTTAAAACATTGCAAAAGATTGAATTGATTTAACCTACGAATTCAAGGTAAAATCAATGCTAATGACATACATTATATTAAATGGTAAAAATATATTCTATTTATACTTTAAAACCATTCAATATTATAATTTAACCACATAAGATATTACGATGAAAAAAGTTGTTTTTAATTAAAATATAGCTTGTTTTTACTATTCATTAAAATCTAAATGTTACCAGAATAATATGAAAAATTTATCCAAGGTAAATTTTTATTTCTTGATTCCAAAAAAGAATTTTATTTTGTCAAATTGAACTTATAAACATGTTAAAAAATAGATTTAAAGTGGGTGCGCCATCAAAAGGCGACAAAACTGCATTTTTTTTGAAAAATACTTATTTTACCCGAAAAATTTATTTTGTTCTTATACCATGTTCTAGAAATGTGTAAGATGAATAATAATGTTATAAAATTCAAAATTTAGTTAATACTATTCATAACGGCTAGTTCATGACAATATTATAATAATATAACATTGTTTATTAAAACCCGGCATTGTGTACAACACACGCTATCGAGGAAGGTCGCGATTGCGTGTAATGCAAGCCAAGTCATGGTTGCGTGTTGTGAAAGAATCCTTCATTGTTTCGTATAACAGAATCCAACCATATTTCATTTATACATTTAATATATATATATATATATATATACTCAATGTTGCGTAGAATAACTATTATCAAAATTGTGTGTAACACGGTCCAAGAATAGTGTTGCGTATACTGCAAGCTAATACGGTGTTGCGTATAGCGCAAGGTAATCTTGGTGCAGAATACAACATAAGACATTAATGAAATTAAAATAAAATCTCGGGGTGTTACAAAAATGATAGATCACAAGTACAAATTTATCATTCTTTTGAGAAATGGAAAGAATATAATATCTTTTAAATGTAGTTAATCCGTTGTTCTGAAAGGAGGGGATCAGAAGATCCACTAAACATGGGAGGACTTTTTTATATGATGGATTAAATGGAAACATGCTCTTTCCATGGAGGAGGATGGTGTACCACAAGATTCATTTTATTGTTCATAACATGATCCAGTTGGGCCAGTATTAGCATATGGTTTTGAGCACCAGTCCCCATCATATCTAGCATATCATTTTGGAAATCATCACACTTACTATCACATTGATTGTAGGAATGTGTTCATATATTTCCCACCATTGACTATGAAAATTAACATACAATTATGGGGCTTAATACTTATTTAATAAGCATAAAAATGAATCTTTAAAAAAAAGGATGAACTCTTAAAGGAAATGTTTATCCTAATTTGTGATTACCTAGGTTTCAATCTAGGTTATATATGATATGTTTCCTAACATATATTATTTTGGGATAATTGATTTTTTGTTCCCTTAATAATGTTTCTTACTATGATTATGAATTTTACAAATCATATCCCCGTATAGTGTCAAACCAAGAGTGCATCATGGCCCGTTGTCATGCAGCACATACCATTTGAGTCTAGATCAAAGCAATGTTTTCAGGTTTTACCCCTAAATTTATCTGTTCTAGAGCCACATCCACTTGTTCTTATCTACACATGGATGTATTTTAATGATAATCCACTTACCCTATATTTACCAAAATTTAGGAATACTTTTTTATACTCAGTCTCTTTCCTAAAATTCATACTAAATTGCTCTAGTATAAACCCCCATAAACAACTAGACCATATTCTAATACCAATTATAGATACCCAATACTTATACACATTTAATTACCTGATTTTAATCATAATTAATCTTCAAATTAAAATCCAAGGATACTAAAATCTAGGGTCTTGGAATATTGGGTACATAAAACTGAAAAATGGGACTAAATAAAATATTTCTTTATTTAATCGTCATAAGGTGATCCTAACATCCATTGTGGTCATACATCTTTATAGGATATCTTGGGGATAACATGTATAAAGGAACGATCTAAAAATCCCAGTAAGGGAACATAAATAAGAATAAATCTTTATCCAATGGGTTTTAAGGCATGGCATAATGATATTAAAAGGCATGGAACATATGGAATTATAACATATAAACATGGGATCATATAAAAATGGAATCATAGAAATGTGGAAACAACATAAAACATGACTTTGTAATGATTCAATACTCATTGAACATAGAGGGGAACAATTCAAGGTTAACCACCAAGACTATTGTGCATGGTAGCACGAGTCAAGTCTAACCATTATGACTGTTGCACATAACGTCTCGTGAGACTAAAAATTACCCAATGCATTGGAGTGCTATCTGGGTGCACCCATATTAATATATCCATGAATATTATTTTGCAAATAAATAATCACACAAAATCAATCATACATAAACATAATGGTTCACATTGAAATAAATGGGTATCATAATCATGTCATAAAGCATATTGAATGGGCATATCATACAAGTGTCTATGAAAGAAATGAATTAAAACATAAATTGAAATTCATAAGATAAATTAATCATATATCATGTTAAGTGATTTAAAATATAAGTGACATCTTTTAAGAAGATAATTTAATAAATTTTAGCAATAATATATTTTAGCACAATTTTAAGGAATATACAAGTGAGAATTAAAAATTGAATAGAGAGTAATAGTTTATATAATACCGTAAGTTAACCAATAATGTTTTCATAATAAAAATAGTTTTTTTATTAAAATAATGGTTTCTTGAAAAATATTATACAGTGATATTGAAATTGAGTTAGAATTCAGGAAGATCCCTTAAATGGGTTTGCATATCAGAAATTATTGATGAGGGAACCACATTAAAACATGTATATCCCTAAAAAATAATGATAAATGGTCTTTGATACATGAGTTTGGATCATCTATACTGAGTTTTTAATATGTAAAAAAATGATAACTTCATTTTGGTAAAAATAATGATAGAGAAACCCAAAAGAAAAATGGATGTTCGGGTAGAATCCCTCACCTTAAATCTGATGGCATAATTAACCTGATATTATTGTCTTGGATAAAAAAATTACATTCATTAATTAAGATTTAAATAACCTCTTCTTATTTTAATTTATTTATTATAACCTTATTAAGTTCATTCATGTCCTTTTGGATGGGTTAATAGGTTTAATTTCATTGTTTGGGAGGGTTTGTTTCCTTGGTATTCATGATTTGTTTATTTATATACATGTAAGGATAAAAATGTAAGATGATAATGATTATCCTGAAGTGAAGTTGAATGTTATTAGTGATGATATATAAGATTAAATCATTATATAAATCATTTGTTTAATTGTAGTGAGATGAATCATTATATAACACTTTAATGATAACCGTTTTGGCAGTATTTGATCACATCGAACACATTTTTCTTTATAAATTAATTCCATGTGTAAATAAGATTCCATAACATTAAATTAGACATAATAAAAATATTATAGTTTTATTCATCCATAAACATGGTTTCATGACAAGAATTGAATATGGTTATAGAAATTGAAAATATGTCGTCCTTTAATGTGTTGGATTAACATATCTCAAATGATGTTTTCATTTCTAGTATAAAAGGAGGGGAAATGAGAGATGATGATGAGTTACTCCAATATCATAACAAAATTATATTTCATTTAAGGAAAAATATTTATCATAACATTTGGATTAAATGATGTGGGGAAAGAAAAAGAAATAATGTAACATAAAAAAATTAAAAGAAATGAAAAGATTAATTTACCTCTTTATTATATCTTATTTGGGAACATATTTAAGGGTGAGGAATTGGTCTTTTGAAGATTCCAAGGGCTTCTAGATATTGGGAGGAGCTTGGGAGAAGATTTTATTAGAGTTTAGAAAATTCTAAAGGCTTTAGAGAAGTGATGATATGAGGTAAGGAGGGGTGGTATTTATTGTGGAGCAGGGGAGTGGATTCCCATTATTTTAATCATTAGTTTAATATTTTTTCTGAAGACTATGAATATTATTGATTATTATGATCACAAATCACCAAGAGGTCATGTGAGTTCGAACCAATGGCCATTTACATCATTCATTACTCAATAATGATGCAGAGATTAATTTATTTAGCATTTATCGTAAATTATTATATTTTACTATTCACTAAAAATTCTAGTATTTTAGAACAATCCCAAATATTCACCCCAAATATTTTTATTTGTATAGAATTAAAAAATGAAAACCATTTTATGAAAAAAAAAATTAATATGAGAAATTTAATTTTTAATTAATATCATAATTTATTTAAAAAATACAAATTTTAAAAATATAACTATTTTTCTAACACCTTGAAAAATTAATTAAGGTCTCTTAAAATTATCTTATAATAATAATTTATCAAAATACTTATTTGTGAATAAATTTTATGAAAATATTTTTTTTAAAATTATTAAATTAGTAACAAAATTTTAATTAAAAATATATACCTTACAAAAATACCAACACTTTAATTAATAATTTTTAAAATATTTACTTTCTTATACTATGATATAATTATACCATATTATTTTATATTGGATGGATAAATTTTATTATTGAGGTCACTATTCATTTGTCTGGTTTACTATTCATAAGGGTCACATTACTATTCCAAAGGTCATGTTACTATTTCATCGGTATTTGTTCCATAACTTCTAGAGATACCTTTTAATTTACTCATTCATCATTTATAAGGGTTTTATTATGTTCTATATGTAATATTATATGATTATACTGTAAGAAATATTCATAATAAGGGAATTTCATTGATTAATGATCGGGTCATTTCTCTATTGAAATGAATTCCCAATGTATCAAGGGAATATAATTTAGAAGAAGCTAAGGGGCCAAGGTCAAGCTTAATATACTGCTACAAATTAAGTTTAATGGTTAATGTTATTTTTTGGATTAAATAATTTTTTATCGGAGTATTTTATCAATGATATTCTGGGTATTATAATTAAGAAATTTATATATATTATATTGTAATACGTTTTCTTAAGGATTTGAAAGCATATGACGAATACTATTGATAACCAATAAATGTGATTATGTGGAATGTTGATCTTTTTGGGAAGCACATGATTGAGGGAATATAACCCTTAATATGGTGCCAATTTTGAGTTAATAATAATCAATATATGTTAATGGTATATCCTTAGGTACCTTGAAATTGGTTAATTTTTTATGTTTTCATTACAGGAGTTTACAACTTTTTGGGATTTATGGAATATATTCGACAACCTGTGTTTTTATTTTTTTGGAATCATTCATGTTTTCATTATGGTTTTATGGTGATCAAGTTATTCATATAACTAAAACCTGATAATAGGAGCCATGTTATTTTATCTAGGGAATATAATTTTGATTTAGAGTCCTTTATTATAAATAGTTGGACAATTAATTTGGTCAGACTTATTATGGACAAGTCTCAAGGTTAACCATTTATGAAATGGATTATGCTTAATTTTTCGAGTTATTATTGAGTTGTTAGAGATTAATGTATTATATTTAATAACATGTGATAACAATTTTGGTTTTAGTAAAGACAGAGGTATAAAGTTTTAACCATTTATGGATCTTATGATTCATTAAAAGATATTTTTTTAATCAAGTATAAAAACTCATTTTTGGATATTCATTTAATAGAGTAAAATGTGAAGTGTAAATTGATCAAAACACAACCAATGGTTTAAATTGTGCTTATGAAATAGAAATAAATCAAGTATGTATATTTCGTTATCATCTTAGACAACAAACTAATTCTGCTACATTTGACAAATAATGCTGAAACAAAAGTGTTATCATATTACGTTCATGCTCAATGAATAAAATGGTCAGTTAAATCATAAAATATTTATTATTTTAAGTTACTTATCATTTCATTGGGAATTTAATTTCTTTTTATCAATTATCTCCATCACTCCATATAATTATTTACATTTTTCTTACATGTTCATGTCTTCATTTCCAAAAATTTCAATCCAACATGGAAACCATGTAATGTGTTATTCTGAATGATCGTTCCAATTCCCATTATCACTTATTAAGAGGTTATTTTAACCCTTATAATGATAAGTAATTTAATTAATTTTATTTCCATATTTAAAACTATTTATTATAGGGATCATGATTAAATTTTTAGGATGAAATTTATATAAGGGGTAAAATATAACCCCCTGAGATTTTAAAAGAGGAAAATATAATTCAACAGAGTATGTGAAAGAACACCAATATTAGAAGATATTATAAAACCTTAATACATTATAATATATTTTATTTTTAGATAAATTAATTGTTTATGATAGATTGCAACACATGGAACACCTCATTTGAATGAAACAGGATACTATATTAAAATTTTATAATTTAAACATGGCCATTATAGGATGACCCATAATTTGGGGTGTGGAATATTAATAACTAAATTATGAAAATTATATGGATTGGAGATGAATAAAATTAATTCAATGGTCATTTTATGATTATAAATGAAATAAAAAAAATTTGAAATAAAAATAAATGCTTTCTAAAACCATGTATTTTTTGAAGAAAATTTATTCATGCATTAAACACATAATATAAAATTTATTTTTTAAAATTACAAATAAATAATTTCATAAAAAATAATTTTTTCAATCTACTATTAAATAATTTATTTGGTTTAATTTTTATATTTTCATGAAAATATTAATTTTTTGATGAATTGTGATAAATAATTATTTTTTAAAAAACAAATATTCACTTTGATTATTTACATTTTTATATTATGTTGAAATTTTTTTAAAGTAAAATTATTTGAATTATATTACTATATAACTAATTTTTATTATTTAAATTAATTTCATGTTTAATTCTAATATAAAAACTTTTTGATGTTTTGAATGTTTTTCTTTCGAAAAAATCATTTTTCGATGCATCTATGGGTTTTATTTTAAAAAACATTCTTCCATTTATGTGAATTTAATTTTGTAAAGTTGAATCTAAATTTTTAATAATAATTATTTATATTATCTAATGACATAAGATTATATTTTGATCATAATTAATTATGAAAACATAAATAATTATTTGAATTGGTTAATGTATAAATGGGTTTATCATGGGTTTATCTATGATGATATCTATTAAAAATGACCTTAAACTATTCCAAAACTTTTTTATGGACATTTTAAGATGTAATAACCTATAAAATTTGATAATGACATGTTTTTATGATTTTGGAAACTAAAAAAATGAGTTTATCACTTTTTATTTAAAAAATTCCATGGGTGTCAACTCTACAACTTATAAAAGGTCACAAACTCGCCTACCATCATCACATTTCAAAAATGATTATTTTTTGAAATTCCCTACCAAAATATATTCCTTATATCTCTATCCATATACAAGAGTCCTTGTTTTTAATAAGAATCCCTCATATGATGGATTTCGGTACAAACCTAAAGAGACTCTCCAAAGAAGAGGTAGAATATTTAAACATGCGTATTCATTTTATTTCTTCTTCCACCTTAAAATAGTATTCAACTATAATAATATAATAAAATAAGTCCCTTGAATATACTTAAATGTTATCGTGTTAATTTTATAATCCATATCCATCTCCACTTCCAACAAATGAGAAACAAAATCGTAGATCGTGTGTGTGGTTGACTTCCGCCATACGAACTGATGTAAACCATAACCACCTTTAAAGTAAAGTTATAATATTGGATTTAAAATATGTATATGATATTTATAAAAACATTATACCTCTGTAATTATGATATAACATATAACTTCTTACTTTCAATTATGTGGGGGATATGATAACTTCTCATGTGTGTACAACAGTCCATAGCCTCACGATGCAATGTGATTCATTTTTCACTTATGCTTTACAAGAATGGTATTGATGTTAAATTTAATAAATATGTGTGAAATATAAGTCCAAATAATACATCAAGATATATAATATCACATATAACTTCTTACATTCATGTTCATTGAAAAAAATAATGTCTCTTATGTGTATGTGTGGACTACCGCTTACACGCATCAATGTGAATTGTTTTTGATTTCATTTTTACAGGGATGGCAATAAAAAATAGAATTAATTCTTATAAGTTTTTTATATAACTTAAAAAATATTATATAAAGGTTCACTAACATTTATTTTCCTTTCATTCCATCCATCAATAAAAATGGAAACAACCTTCATGCATTTGTATGACTTACCTTCTCCAAGAGCGGTGTAATCCATTCTCTTTCTATAAAAATTATATATTACATAAATTACAAATATAATTAATAAATAATATATTTATATTGTTGTTAAAATTATTTATATTATTTAACCATGATAAAACTAAAATAACATAAATTACCAAAAAAATGTACATAAAAAAGTATGCAATTATCACCCGAAACAGGGATTTTAATAATGAAATGATAATATTTAAGTGCTAATATACTATAAAAAATAATATATGGTATGAAATATATGATTATGTTTCAATAATATATTTATAATAAACTTATATTTATTAAAAATGTGGTTCAAGCATGTACGAATGAAATTGAACATGAGGTAAGGGTTTCTCATCTCACTTTTACTTCTATGAGACATACACCATATTCACCACTTATATATATCTATAGTGTAAATGATCAAACATTTTATATGTTATATCATGAATCTATTTAAATTAATGGTGTTTAATTCTTCATCCCTTTTTATTCATTTTGTGAGGATTACAATTCCAAATTTACAAAAGTGGTAAGAGATTTATGACTCAATATCATTTTAATACAGATAATTTATACATGAATTTACATTTAAAGTAATTTTTTGATCATTTAATACTAAAACCATTTTTTTATCTTCTACTATTTTAACTCATTGAAATTTCAACTAATTTTACTATTTTTCCACACATTGGTCCTTAAATGTTTCGAGAAAATGTTTTAAGAAAAGGAATCATTATTTCTTTTTTTACCATAAAGCATTTTTATTTTATTTTAATATAAATGGTAATGTACATAAGGACTCACAAAAGAGACATCTAATGAACCAAAAAACACTCCCCCTCAAGGATGTCTAAAATATTGATGACCCATAGCAGCTTCTCTATCCAACATGATCCCCTCTGCAAGGAATGAACCCATACTGGAGTATAAAATGAACCACTCATTGGGAGTCTCCTTAAAATCCAAGAAATATGAAACTCATTTTCCCTTTATACTATGTGTGACATATCTCCATATGGTTGGTCAAGAAATCCATGCACCTTCTAATTAAGTACGTGACTGTCCAAAGAGACATGAAATTATCATCGAGCGCTTTGTAAAGAATAAGGAAGTTGGACTCAATGCCACCAAGTGTGATATTCTTATAATTTCATAGCCATTACAAGTGACCATTACATATGCCTCTTCCTAGAGAGAGTCTCTACTACCGTAGGATATCGTATAGGCCACAATGACTAATACCTAGTTTTCTTGAATCACTCCTACGTGGCACATGAGGCCCACATGATATGACCCACCCAAATTGAGTTTTAGGCCATAAAGGGTGGGTTCTAGTAGATCCATCCACCTGCCCCTTCTCTATTAATTCTAGAGTGGAATCCTGGAACCATGAGGGAACTTATAGATGGAGTTTTCCCTAAATATTTGAATAACCTAGTTAGGTCCTGTAAGCAGTTCCTGGTATTAAAGGTAATATTTGTTTTCAGCCTAATTTTTTTCTTGTGATGAGCCTAATTTTTTGATCTCCAAATACTCCAGTAGCATTCATAAAGGATGATCAACTGATATTTCCTTTCTGGGCCTCGGTTAACTGTGCCCTAAAACCACTGGTTGAGGATGATCTCTTGAGATGTGGCTTGAACTGACCAGACTACAATGCCTCCAAATGAATTCCATATAACTAATTCCAATTCAAATTCAAAGAAGTGGTGTCCAATTTATTCTGTTTTCGGTTCCCTGCAACAACAACATTTAGATTCAAGGTGAATACCCAACCGCTGGAAATTATCCTCAGTTGGCATCGCCTTGTTCATAACGATTTAGAGTAGAATGTTAAATTTTGAGGGGACCTAATTGAACCATAGGATCTCCCCCCACTCATCAATGTTGTTTGCTGCCGACCTCAATCTGAGAAACTCCCTCAAGGAGAAATCACATGAGGTCTATCTGGTGAATAATCATCTATCCAGGTCCTTGATTAACACTATGTCATCAATAGTGTCATGCTGGCACTCATCCAAAATCTCATGTAAGAAGCTGGGGTGTCGTAAGCCTCTCTGAAGGTGATGTAAGGTACATGGCAGCTTGGGTACCATATCTTCCCTCCTCCACAATCCTACTGCCAAAAGATGAAGGCCCTCATCCAAGGATCTAGCAGGTATGCTTCTGTTGGAACCCAATATGGGTGTGAATAGTCTTCTATATGGTTGCAGACCTTGGTCATTTCATACTAACCTTTGGCCCATATTTATTTTTATTAAGTTTTCCCCATAGATACTATCCCTCCAGAACCTCCCAAGACAATTTTCTATTCATCCCTAGCATGAACCTAGATATACTCTTAAGGTTGATCCATCCCTTCGAGGTTGGCATGACAGTCTCTTCCAAAAAGCCTACTGCTGTTTTCCATCCATTTTTTCAACCCACATGAATGTAATCATCAACATCTCCATGTTAGATATTACCTATTTTGGGACTTGTAATGTGTAAATTATATGCATTGTAATGGAGGATATCACACTATTCATGAGCGTAATCCTCCATCCGAAGGATAAGAACATGTTTTTCCAGTTGATGATGCATCTGAGAATTTTATTTATATGTATGTCAATGTGATAGATACAGGGGGAATTTGGACCTATCAAAGCACTAGATAATCCCTCAGAAAGGAACCTCTCTGCACGACTAGAACATTTTCCAAGGCATGCAACCCCATGTTAGTGACTTTATTTTCTATATAAAATAGACTTTTCTCTCGATTGTACACTTGTCCACTCCAATTACAATATTCATCCAATTTTTTTTGATACCATAGACTGAGCTCCTGCTACAATTTATAAACAGGATAGTATCGTCATCAAACATCTTGTGAGAGTTACCCTTTCATGTCTGCTATTGCAGTAAAGAAGAATCCAACCTGATCTTAAACCAATAATAATGTTTAGACTAAACATATCATGGGAGATAATAAAAATTGTGGGGCACAAAGTGTCCCCTTTTCTGAGACCCCAGACTATTTTGAAGAATCTATATTGCTTTCCCATGAAGGAAGTGGTTAATTAGGCTGAGCTGAAACGCTGAAAGAGGAGTTCAGTGACCCAAGTAGAAAACCCCTTACTGGATAGTGCCCGAAGTAGGAAGCCACATTCCACCATATCATAGAATTTTCTCATGTCTAAATTTATAGATAGGTTTCTTCAAAAGCTTTTAATACTAATATCACTGATCACCTCCTACACCGCTCTTACATCTCCCTAAATGGTTTAGCCTTTGATGAATCCATGTTGTTCATTGGATATTCAGTTCGGTATGAAAGAAGAAAGCATTTTGTGGAGAATATTTTCAAGAACTTTTATTGTATGTTTAACATGCTGATTAGATGGTATTTTTTTGTGAGTGGTAGTTGATACACATTGGAACCATACATATTATGAAAGATTGCCTCACTGGAAGAAATCATGAACTGCCGTCACTAGATCTTTCTTGAAAATGTCCCAAGATACCATATATAAAAACCTGGGAGACCCTCAGGACTTTGTGCACTATCTGTTTTTCAGGTCTATATCACCTTGTGAACCTCTTCCTCATCTGGGATCCTATAGAGAAACTCATTTTCCTCTCCATTCACCTTGATATGAATGGAATCAAATATATCCAAAGACCATGCCGGGTATCCTCCTGTCATGTGTGGATTGGGACATGAAAGTAAATATTTGAAATGATCATTCATAAGTGACCCTACCACATCCCAGTCATTGAAAAATGATCCATCATCCATGAGGATGATGGAACTTTTGAACTGATGTTTCTTCTTAAGACAAGCATGAATGAAGCCAGTGTTTCGTTCACCTTCACTAAGCCACATAATTATTGAGGCTTCTCGATCTATCTATTCTTTCCTCATTAAAATGTATTCCATAAGGTTTTTCTTGGTCTAGATCTACTTGAAGGTTGAATCATTCAATTCGATTTCTTGGTTGACCTCTATACTATCAATTTCTTTCATGGTATAATCCAAGTCCTGACCATGCTGGGGAATGAGAATATAACATGACTAAAGATTTCCTTTTACTCACCTGGTCAATTTGTGGAGGGAGATCCATGGGTTCCCCTAATGGAGAGTATCCCATGCCTCCCTCACATTAACATGAAAACCTGGATCCTCTACCCATGTCTGAGAGAAGGGGAAGAACACTCCACTTCTCACCCTTGGAAAAAAGAAAATCTGTAGAGGAAATTGATACGATAAGATATGTGCCAGGTTGGCGACTATCATAGTGTAAAGAGAAGAGATAGAAGGCCCATTCATCATAAAATGGTCGAGAAAAAACCAAATTTTCCGTTTATATGCTATTTTTTACATCATGTGAAGTGGTCCCCTATGTACCCCACATCCAGCAAGCCTTTTCTTCCCATAAAGGAGACAAACTCTTGGCTGGAACCCCTCAAAAAGGTTCCAGCTCCTTGTTTTCCTTTTAGGTAATATAAGATATTAATGTCACCCACACCAACTAGGGGGAGTCCTTTGGGTTGAAGGTGTCCAGTTTTAGCCACACGTCCTCCCTTGCCACAACATCGCATTTCACGTGGATAAAAGTGAAGAAGAATCTTTGATACCCCACTATATTTTTGGTTGTTAAGAAATGATCTAAAGTTCCGATTAGAACAATAAAGACAATAGCTTTCCCAAACAAATATGTGAATTCGCAGGATATCCAAGCAAAAAAGTCGGGCACCCTCAATCTTTGCGTGAACTCTTTTATTCTTGATGAGTCGTGTTTGGGATCCATGATTTCTACAAACAAGACATCATTATTGGAAAATTCGTAGGATATGAAATACAGTTTTGCACAGGAGCCCTTCCCATAGTCATTCCATAGAAGGAACATAGACATTAAAACTAAAGCGTCTGGTTTTCCCCCAGACCCAAAACCTTTTCTACCATCTGAAATAAATTAGAGATCACATTGTTCAGACCGTAAATGATTGTCCCACCAGTGCAGCGATAATTTCAAGATAAAAATAAATTGAAAAATTCAGAAATAAATGGGACACCAGATGTAACGTGGAAAACCCTCCAAAATGAAAAGGGTAAAAACCCACAGGAAAATAGAAGGATCGCTATAGGTAAAGTAGGTACACACTCCCTCTCTTATTACAAGGTGAAAACCCTCGTAATATTCTCTCTTGAATAAAGGGGAAAACTGCCTCATTAAATACCGCTCGAATAGAACCAGATGAGATAAACCAGATGAATGTGATGATGGGATCTTATGGTGTTGATGAGGATTGGTGAGGGATGATAAAACCGATGGGAGAGAGCCCTTTAAATAGGCTGCATCTCCCCCTGTAATCCTCTCCCCACCAGATCAATTAGTGGGGTTGGCCACCCACCAACCACAAGCCACACCTACCCCCATTGACCAACAAGGGGGCGACCACCTTTCGTTGAAAATATTCTACTGAAACATCTCCCACATGGAGATTTGATTGAGAACCAATCACATCTCCACACATCCTTTCTATATTCCAAACATATTGCTCAAGTATCCGCAATGCCTCTCAATGAATAGCACCATCTTACCTTATTAATGTTAATCGCCCTTGTCAGGAAATCTACCAGATTTTCTTTAGTATGAATTTCTTGCATATCCTAACTTCCTTCTTCCACAAAATCTCGTACAAAGTGATACTCCACCGCAATGTTCTTCGATCTACAACGAAAAGATTGATTAATTGCAATGTTCTATACACTCTGACTGTCACAAACCAATAGAATCTGCATCTTTCTGTGCCCTAGCTCCTCCAACAACCTTCTCATCCAACTCACCTCTTTGTAAGCCTATGTAGCCGCCATGTACTTTTCCTCTGTCATTGATAAAGCCACAACTGACTGTAACTTTGAAATCCATCACTCAACTCCTCTTTCAAGAGTAAACACATAACCATAAGTAGATTTCCTTCAATTAGAATCTCCAAAAAAATCTAAATCATCACAGACTATGTTAGTATAATTTGATCATCCATATCGTAATGCAGCATTTTAGGTCTCCTTGATATATCTCAGGATCTTCTTCAATGTGCTCCAATTCTCCCATCCTAGATTCTCCATGTACCAACTAACTTCTCCCAATATATGTTCAATGTCTGGTCTAGTACAAACCATAGCGAACTATAGACTACCCAACACTGATGCATATGGTACTAGAGATATCCCATTCATCTCTACTTTATTTCTAGGACTCATCATGGAGGATAACATGAAATGAACAGGAAGAGGGGTAGAGGGTTTCTTACAGTATTCCATGTTGAATCATTTCAGGACTCTCTATAAGTAACTCATATATGACAGCCAAATCTTCCCATTATTTCTGTCTCAGTAAATCTGTATCCCAAGAATCTTGTTTTCTACTCCCAAGTCCTTCATATCGAACTCCCTATCCAACTGTGCCTTCGTCTCCTAGATCTAATCATTATTGGGGCCGGCAACCAACATGTCATCCACATAAAATATAATAATGGTGAAATCATTACCATATGAAC
This sequence comes from Viscum album, assembly GCA_963277665.1. NCBI lineage: Eukaryota > Viridiplantae > Streptophyta > Magnoliopsida > Santalales > Viscaceae > Viscum > Viscum album. The sequence continues at coordinate 1,805,551,118 of OY728126.1, read as the reverse complement.
CCTTGAAATATGTAGAAGGATATGAATGAATTCTTTTGTATCCAAGGCCCATTATATAGGAATAAAATCTTCTATACCAACATCTCAGAACCTGTTTGAGACTGTACAGAGATTTTTTCAACCTAAAAACAAAGTTCCTTTTCCTTCTTCTAAAAAACCTTCCAGTTGGAGCATATAGATCTCATCATTATGATTACCATAGAGAAAAGCAATCTTCACATCCAGCTACTCTAGATGTAAATTGTATGTTTAACACATCGCTCGAACTAACCAAACAGTCATCAGTCTAACTATAGGAGAAAATATTTCTTTTAAATCAAAACCTTCCTTCTTACCAAATCCATTGACCACCAATATTGTATGAAATATTTCCACCTGGTCTTTTCCATCTCGTTTGATCTTAAAGACCCATTTGTTTCCAATATCCTTCCTTAAACGAGGTAATAGAACAAGATCCCAAGTCTTGTTCCTGTACAGGGCTTCAAGTTCCTCCTGCATCGCCATCATCCATGAGGATACATATGGACTCTGGGTCGCCTCCACAAAATAAGATGTCTCTTCATCCTCTATCAATAATCAATACACAATATTGCTCTCAGTGACATGGTCTGTGTGCCATACTGGTTCCCTTTTCTCCCATGTCGACCATCATGTTCTAGACTCAACCAGTACATTTTCAACGTGCTCTGGTAATGCCTCAAAAGAAATAGGATCTTCCATGGATTTTTCCTATACTTTGAATGTTTTAGTTTCTGTATTCTTCTTTTCCTTTTCTTGATCAGTTGTCATTTTCACCATGCCTTCTGCAAAAATGGAATCTCTATTGATGATAAATTTGTGGGCAGTGGGATCCCACAAACGATACCACCTCACACCATCAGAGTACCCAAAGAACATACATTTCCTGGATATCGAATCCAACTTTGATCATTCCTAGCCATTAAACATTTCATATACAGGACTTCCAAATGTATGTAACCGAGAATAGTCAGCGGGTTTTCCAATCCACATCTTCTTCGGTGTCTTCAGCACAATCTTCATTGAAGGATATCAATTGATCACATAACAGGCGGTATTAAATACTTCTACCCATATAGTTTTGGCAATACCTATAGTCTTAAGAATCACCCTTGTTCTATCCAATAGGGTTCTGTTCATCCGCTCCGCAACTCCATTATGCTGAGGAGTGACTGCACCGTGAACTGTCTTCTAATCCCGTATTGTTAACAAAAAGTATGAAACTCCTCACATAAATATTCTCCACAATTTTCAGTCCTTGGACAGTTGATCATATTTCCAGAGTCAAGATACATCCGTGCTTTGAATGTTTTGAAGACATCAAAAACATCTACCTTCCTCCTGATTGGGTACACCCAACATCTCTTGAAATAATCATCAATGAATGATAAAATGTAGCTTGCTCCTCATAGGGATATAACTAGTACCTTCCAAACATCATAATGGATCAAATCAAAGATCTCATGACTTCCTTCTGTTGATGTCCCGAACATTAACCTTTGTTGCTTGCTCAAAACACAATGCTCACACAATGGTATGGATACCTTTGTCAGCCCAGGAAACAACTTCTGATCCGCAAGAATCATCAGGCCTCATACTGACTTATGGCAATGCTTCTGATTCCATAACATTGTCAATGCTTCTGTTGAGGTAGTTCATGCAACAACTATTCCCACCTCCTCGTACATTTCTCCCATAAGAATGTACATGTTCATTGAGATCTTCTCCACCTTAATTACCACAAGCGTGACCTTCACAATTCTCATCACTCCATTCATTGTGTGAGTCTTGCATCTGATGTCATCCAATTGTCCCAAAGACATCATGTTCTTCAGGCCCTTCATATGACGTACTCCATGGACGGTCTGAACAATACCATCATGCATATTCAGTTTGATGGTATCGAATCCCATGATCTTTAGAGTGTGATTGTTCCCCATGTACACAATTACTTCCAGGATGGTTTCATATTGGTCAAACCATTCACGTTGAGAGATCATGGGCCATATTTCTCCTGAGTTGATAATCCATTCATCGTCGAGATTCCGCCTACTTCAAGTAGTCGTTGTCGCTTCACTGACTATTATATCTAATTTTTTAGAACTACTTCCCACATTCCCCGGATATTTCTTTTCACTACTCTTCTTATTCCAACAATTTTTCTTGATATGCCTCTCTTAGCCACAATTGAAACATGTGACATTCATCTTCTCACTCCTTGATTTGGACCTGCCATGATTTTGGATCCCACTAGAGCTACACTCAATCATCCTTCCTCTCTCCGTTGACAGAGCCTCTTCTTGGTGAGAAGTTTTTTGTCTGTCCTCCTTGTTCTTGCGCCGAATTTATTTTTCAAGAACCGAATCTATAACATCAGTGAAGGCCAACATATCCTTCTAGATATGGTTGCTTAGGTTGATGATGAGTTGGACATATGAATCTGGAAAACTATGGAGTAGAATATCTGCACGTTCAGTATCAATAATTTTATAGCCCAACCTCGTGAACTGAGTGAATATGGTATTGAGGCTGTTTATGTTGTCAATCACCAATGATGACTCCACCATCCAAAGAGTGTACAATTTTCTCTTCAGGAAAATTTTGTTGTGCAGTGACTTGGCCTCATATAGGTTAGTCAGAGTATCCGATATTTCCATTTTCATATTTTTCTCCACAATGCTCAATTAGGACCCCATCTGACAATGCCAGATGGATGTTGGCAATACCATTCCCATACATATCGTTCCATTTCTCCTCTGTCACACCCGCCAGCTTTTTTCCAATTTTCTGTAGGCAATTATCCTTCCGCGGTACTGCCTGTATCTTCATTTTACACAACAAAAAATTATTCCCGTTGAATTTTTTGATCTCAAATTTTTCTGCCATCTGTACATGCTGTAAGTTTAGAATCTCATCTTTTTCACAATGGTGTATTTAATAATTTCAATAATTTTTGTCTAATGTGAAAGATCAACCGGAATCATAATCACAGAGCATAATATAATTTATGAGAATTATTAATACCCAAAAACGTGAACCACACTGGGAAATAACCTTGCCTTTGATACCACTTGCTGGGACCGTAAATGATTGGTCCACCGGTGTAGAGATAATTATGAGATAAAAATAAATTGGAAAATGCAGAAATAAATGGGACACCAGATGTAACGTGGAAAACCTCCAACATGAAAAGGGTATAAAACCACAGTCCAATAGAAGGATCATTATAAGTAAAGTTGGTACACAATCCGTCACTTATTTCAAGTAAAAACCCCTTGTAATATTTTCTCATGAATAAAGTGGAAAACATCCTCAATAAATACTGCTCGAATTGAACCGGATGAGATAAACCGGATGAATGTGATGATGGGATCTTATAGTGATGATGAGGATCGATGAGGGATGTTAAAACCAATGGGAGAGAGCCATTTATATTGGCTACATCTCCCCCTACCATACACTCCCCACTGGATCAATTGGTTGGGTTGCCTAACCCCTATCCACCAACCATGCCTTCCCCCTTTGCAAATCAAGGGAGCAACCACCGTCCATGGAAAATATTTTGCTGACAAATTTATCTTTTTATTAAGATCGAGTGCACATACTGTTGGTATCCATCGAGTGGCCATATATAGGGGAATGATAGATGTCTTCATCTACCAGCAACAACCCATAGTTGATCTTTGTGGGGTACACATGACTTGTTCCTGTGGAGGGATCCCGATCGATGGAGGAGGCATTGAAACCATAACCATTAACATATCGATATGTTTCTATGAAATGCCACCCACAGAAGAATGGGGTGTTTCCTTCCATGCCTGACAGCTCTTGGCACCTGATGGGACACACTTATCCAACACCATGGAAGGAGAGTTAACCACTCCGGGAGGAGGTAAGGCCTGACTCTGCACCGAGATAGGATCCTCTAAAGAAAGTTCCCTAATGAGGATGTGAGGAGTCCCTAGAAGACATATCACTAAAACATTGTTACTGATAGAGGGGCAAGGAAGGGATGGACCAAAGAAAACTGAAATCCTCAATTGAGGAAGAAATGAGTACAAACCTTGGTTGAAAATCACAAAATATGAGCAAGAGGCACCCACCATCCAGAAGATGAAAAGTCGAACGAACCGAAGAATTCATATCCACTGGAGGAGGGGTTGAAGGATTCACCCCATCACTTGATCATGACCATATGAGGCTGAAGGGGAAGACTAAGGGGTGAAATCCTCCATTGAGAACAAATCCCCAACATTATATGTCGGATTCCCTGAGTTGCATGCCACCTGTTTATGATGATCATTCTTGAAATCACATAGTGTGCGCCCTTGTATATGGAAATGAGAACATAAGTATGGAGCCACTGGTTAGATGTGAGATTTAGACCAGTCATCCATACCCTCGACATGAATAACCATTCAGTTCAGGGGTGGCCTGTAGAGATCCATCTCGATGAAAACCCTTGCTGATGCCATTTCTTCCAGGTGAATTGAATAACTTTCAGCACACAGGAAAGACCCCCAACATATTCCTGATGCCATCCCATAAACCATCATTAATGTAGGGTCTTAGAGATAGAATAATGAGCACCACTTGTTCTGTAATATGCTATAGATATGAATGATTCCATAGAGGAGGGGTCAAGCATCATCTCCAATGCCACATTTATTAAACAAAAGTGGTCGTTGGATTGAAATGCAATAAAAAATGCAACTGTTATAATTTTCATAAATATCCCTGATAGATAAAATATTTTCAATTAATTTATATTTAATATCATTGTTTTAAACACAAAAAAGTGTTCCTCTAAGATGAATTGTTTCATTTTTTTGATAATGGTGTTATTTTGAGCTGAATAGTAAAAATTTGCCATTTTGGATTTTTAACAGTTTTAAATTATTTATGTAGTTTGGCCATAAAATTATCTACACTGATGCAAATTGAAAAATTATTTATTTTCCAGATTTTAAACAGTCAGGGCTTCATTTACTATTTTTGGACTAAAAAGATGAATCGGCCATATGGAAGCTCAAAAGAAGCTCACAATTGGGAGAAAGAAAACTGTTTGCAGTTCTACCTAGTTTTTGTGTGGGATCCATAACGCATCCATGGTGTGCCCAAATGTTGTGAAATTTGGTCGGTGGACGAGAAAGGCGTTTTGGAGAATCGTTTATTAAGGAATAACCGAGTGAATTGGCCTTTTATGGGGTCATTAAATCACCCTAATATGGAGGATTTCGTTTTGAAGAGTCTAACTGGACAGAATAAAATCTCATAGTACAACGGCCATAACTCTCGAAATAAATTTCCAAATCCGCTGAGATTTTGAGGGGACACGGCCAAGGGAATTATGAACAACATTTAAGAAGGTCTCAATGCGTGAATATGTAATTTAATGGGGATACAACGCGTCAGCATTCGGGGGGAAAATTCTGGCTATAAAAGGAGGAGAGATCCACCCTCTCAAATCAGCCCTTTCTCCACCCCATTCCTTTCGAGACACCAAGAAGGAGAACATTTCAGCTTTCTCTTTTATTTCATTTCTTTTTCATAGTTTTGTAATTCCTTCTTCTTCCCCATTCAACTCTATTTACTTTACCATGGTGGGGAAAACATTTGGAGTGACTCGGGAAGGGTTGGTTTTCTACATTGTAATGCATGAGTTCTTGGATGCAATTGAATAAATTTATTTCTTCTTCAAAGTTGTTATCAATTTTTATAGCGGATTTAATAATCAAGTGCGATCGATCTTGAATATTAATTCCTTTATTTATTTTTTCCTTTGTAAAATAATTAATATCTCCCTCTACTAATTTCGGTTTTATATACGATGGAATAAACTAGGAATTAGTGGTAAAGTACTCAACGATCGTCAGTACGTGTAAAAGGTGTAGTGAATGTTCTAGATGGTTTGGGATAAACAAAACCCGATCGGGTATTGCCCATTTCAATTAAGTATATTCCACAAAACTATTTTAAACATGGAAGGAGTGATGACCAAACCGAGATCTTGGTAAGGTTTTCTCTCACAATAATAATATCACCAAGGATGTGAGAGGAAACGGTTGTGGAAACTCACATTAATCAACAAAGAAGAAGAGTTTTGAATTAAATTGAACAAGGATAGCATTACAATTAAGAAACCGACCGCGACCTAATCACCCTTTTTAATATCATAGGTTTTTCAATAATTTTAATTTCAAATTTGATTTCAAAAACAAAACATTTTTTTACCCTCGTTTTAAAGTTACAACTAGTTTTGTGTGAACTTCTCTTCAGGAGACATCCTAGGTCAAATACTTAAATACATTTTAACATAGGAAATAATTGTTTTTCCATGCTCTACGATAGGCATGTGTCAAACATGGCGTCGTTGCCAGGGAGGTAGTGCGACAAACTAATTGTATATATTTGACCTTTTCAATTTAAAAAAAAATCCCATGTTGTTTTCAAATGATTATTTCTTTAATTCAAGTAACAATTAACCACTAGTGAGAGAACCAATTATTGAATCACCTTGGTCTATAGATTATATAGTTTCTTTATTGGCTAAAAAAATACGAGGAGCTCGAATCCAAATCATCACAGAGGATGAATTCAAGGATCTCATTGAAAACCTGAAAGAGAACCTCGAATACCCAGTGTTGGAGGGATTGGCCAGAAAATTAATTGAACTTCAGGAGTATTTTCTGGAATTTTATAAAGAAATAATCAAAGTAGAACACCAAGAAGAAGAATTTCACAGGAATATTGAATCCCAATTTGAAAGAATTAGTCAAACAGTTCAAAGGCTAGAGACCTCAATACAGTGGATTGCAGAACAAGTACATGCATCCCAGGATCAACAAATAGAGCCCGAAAAAGAAGCAGAACCAGAACAATTTATGGAATAACTATCCCCACAAATCCTTCATGTTGAAGAACCCATGGAAGCCTTGATGAAATTAAAAGAAGATCCATTGATCCCAGCTCAATCAATTTTAGAAGATATTTATGAAGAATATTTAGCTATTGAAATGCATATGGGAGATCAAAAAGATCTGGATAACTTCTGGAATGAGTGTGAGGAACTTCTTGATCTAACTATTCCTCATAATATCAATGATTCGGCAAAATTGAAGGAATAAACCAACCAAGCAGTTGAATTTGAAGATAATATAGAGGAGTTTGACTACCTACCTATATCTAGGGAAATTCGACTCCAAGAGCCACCTCCCATTGAAGAAGCAAATAAATCCAAACAAGCTCAGGGAGTTAATCTTTTCATAAACTCATTATCTTTTGATTTTGTTGTATCTGAATTGAGTATTACCTCCCCTTGTTTTAATTTTTCAGATTCATCCAACACTTGTATTTCCTTCGAGGGAGAATATGAATATGAAGAGGAACATTTGGAGCTCCCCAAACCTGTTGAACATTTAATGGAGGGAGTACATGAGATGACCAAAGTGGTGTTTCTAGAGGAAAATGAGACACAATCTACTTGATTTGAAGGGGAATAATTTGATATTTATTTTTCATGCTTTATTTTTTTCAAATAGAATTAAACTCTGGCATTCCAATTGATTTTTCCCCAGATGTATCATACCTTCAGAAACCACTGGAAAATAAAGAATACATTGTTCATATAGAACCCAAGAAATAGGAGGACTCATTCATTTTCCTAACCCCACCATGCATGTTGTATATCATTAAAAAGAGGGTAGACATGGTGGATTTTATAAATGGAGTCCTCAAGAAAAAGGAATAAGTTCATCCTGGAATGAAAAGTTTTTGTTGGTTCATGAGCATGAAACCTCACCCAACATCAGATTGTGGATAACTTATTAGAATTTCCCCTCTGGAGGCAGTCAAAACCCAGGGCCCACTTGGGGGATTAAACCAAGTTTTATACTTCTATTCTCATCCTATTTCTATTTTCATTTCTTTTAATAAATATTTGGTGTTTTCTTTGGTTCTTTTATTTGTATGTTTTCAGATTGCAACACTTAGGAGGTTAACTCAATGTTGCACTACGAATAAATCAGGTCGTACCTCTCCTTTACACATTCTTGATGTTGAGATTTATTTTAAATTTGGCTTACATGTAAAATCAACTTGAATGCATTGAGGAAACTACATCATTTCAGTGTGGGGGAGGGAACCTTTGTAGTTTAGTATTATCATTTTGTGTTTTTTTTTAAAAATAAAAAAACTTGTGTGTTTTCTTATTTTTGTGTGTTTATTTATAAGTTTTTGGTGTGTTTCTGAAACTTTTGAGCTGAAATGATTATCATTACAATTTCTGAAACCCATTTCATTGAGTGAACCAATCTATTTAATGAAACTGAGCATAAATGAATGCTGAAATGACTTTGTTTCGAGTTCAAATATTTTATAATTTCATGAAAAGTACACAGATTTTTGAATCTCATGCCATATTTCACTGTCTAAATAATTGAAATCACATTCCTCTAAGGCTTCTGAACCATTTTTGTCATATTATTTTTATTCACCTCATTTCTTGAGAGAACCAGACCATGCATTCATTAACCAAAATTTGATTTATTCCTTTCAAAACATGAGGGTTGGGGTACATGTGTTTTAAATTATTAATGCATTTATTTGGTTTTATGGGCCCTTTTTAAAATAAATCGTTTCATTATGTCCCACCTTTATATTTATCCTTCATTGTAGCCCCTAGTATCCATGAATTGCCTATTAGGTTAGCCACATTACAAGCCAATTTTCCCTATCCTACATGCTCTTTAAGTGAAATTGCATGATCTAGTTGAACTTAAGTGTGGGGGAAGATGTATTGTGGTGTACTACATAATTTGGTGAGACTTTGGGAGGAAAATAAATTGTGGAAGAGATGTGTGTGATGCTGAAAATTTATTCTGTTGAAAGCTGTGCCTTTTCTGGATGTTTTATGATAAGAGAAGTTCTGCCTTTCTGGAACTTCCAATGTAATAAAATAAAGTTGTGCATATCTGGAGCATTGAATAAAAATCATGTTTGAAAGGATTGAAATTTTTTCTGCTGAGCTGATTGAATGATGATGGAGCCTATTATCTACAAAGGGGAAGTGAAGGAGACCATAATTGAGTAAATATTAGAATCTTGCAATTTTGCTTCAAAAAGAGCCAAGCCCTCCTTTTTCGGCCTCATAATGATTAACATCTATATCCTACCAACCGAAAGCCACATAACAAACCTGAAAATTCCTCATGATAAAAACATGTCCTTGACTCACATCGTGTGGAGAAGTAGGAATTTATCAAGCCTAGGGTGACTCTTGTGTGAGTTTGGATGAGAAAATCCTTTTTCAGCATTTACATTTGTGAGATGAGAAAAAATTCATGTGAGGTAGGTGTTTCATGTCAATGGGATAAGAACTGAAGTGGAAATATATTAAAATCTAAAATGGTGAACTCGAAATAATTTTTTTTGATGAGGCATGATATCCTTTTGTTTCTTGGAATTGATTTGATGGATCTCATTGAAATGTGTTTTGGATTTGATTTGATTTGATTTTTACTTGTCCAGGAGTCCAAGTGATAAGTGTGGGGGGGTTGATAGAGAAAACATTTTCAATTAATTTATATTTAATATAATTGTTTTAAACCCACAAAATTGTTCCTCTATGATTAATTTTATCATTTTTATGATAATGGTGTTATTTTGAGATGAATAGTAAAAATTGGCCATTTTGGATTTGTAACAGTTTTAAATTATTTCTGTAGTTTGGCCATAACATTATCTACACTGATCCAAATTTCAAAATTATTTTGTTTTCTATATTCTAAACAGCCAGGGATTTATTTACTATTTTTGGACTAAAAGCTGAATCGGCCATATGGAAGCCCAAAATAAGCTCACAAGTGGGAGAAAGAAAACTCTTTACAGTTCTACTTAGCTTTTGTGTGGGATCCATAAATCATCCATGGTGGGCCCAAATGTAGTGTAATTCAGTGGGTGGACGCGAAAGGAGTTTTGGAGCATCTTTTATGAAGGAAGCACTGAGTGAATTGACCTTTTATAGGGTCATTAAATCACCATAATCCAGAGGATTTATTTTTGGAGAGTCTGACTAGAAAGAATAAATGCTCATAGTAAAACGCCCATAACTCTCGTAATAAATTTCCAAATCCGCTGATATTTTGATGGGACACGACCGGGGGAACTATAAAAAACATTTAAGAATGGATCAATGCGTGAAGATGACATTTAATGGGGCTATACCGCGTCAACATTCGGGGGAAAAATTCTGGCTATAAAAGGAGGAGAGCTCCACCCTCTCAAATCATCTCATTCTCCACCCCATTCCTTTCGGGACACCAAGATGGAGAACTTTTCATCTTTCTATTTTATTTTTTTCATTTTCATAGTTTTTTAATTCCTTCTTCTTCCCCATTCTACTTGATTACCTTTACCATGGTAGGGTAAACATTTGGAGTGACTAGGGAAGGGTTGGTTTTCTACATTGTAATGTTTCAGTTCTTGGACGCAATTGAATAAATTTATTTCTTCTTCAAAGTTGTTTTCAATTTATTATAGTGGATTTTATAATCAAGTGCGATCTATCTTGAATATTAATTCCTTTATTTATTTTTTCCTTGGTAAAATAATCAATATCTCCCTCCACTAATTTCTATTTTATATACGATGGAATAAACCAGGAATTAGTGGTGAAGTACTCGATGATCTTCAGTATGTGTAAAAGGTGTAGTGAATGTTCTTTATTGTTTGGGATAAACAAAACCTGATCGGGTATTACCCATTTCAATTAAGGATATTTAATATAACTATTTTAAACATGGAAGGAGAGTTTACCAAACCGAGATCATGGTTTGGTTTTCTCTCACAATAATAATTTCACAAATGAAGTGAGAGGAAACGATTGTGAAAACTCACATTAATCAAAAAAGAATAATAGGTTTGAATTAAATTTAACAAAGATAGCATTACAGTTAAGAAAACGACCCCAACCTAAACACCATTTTTAATATCATAGTTTTTCAATCATTTTAATTTCAATTTTCATTTCAAAAACAAAACATTTTTTACCCTCGTTTTAAAGTGACAACTCGTTTTGTGTGCACACCTCTTCAGGAGACATCCTAGGTCAACCACTTAACTACATTTTAACTTAGGAAATAATTTTTTTTCCACGCCCTATGATAGGCATGCGTCAATCCATTTTTGAAATCTGCTGTTATTACCGCCATTAATCTATAATACATCATAAAAACCAATTAAAACATTAAAAAAATGTTTTAAAAACATAAAAAATACATATCAAAAAGAAAAAACACTTAATAATAAAATTCTTTTTAAAATGTTCTAAAAAATCTATAAATTACAAAACAAATAATATAATATAAAAAACATTGATATAAAAAAACCTTGAAAGCGTTGATACAAAACATAAACATATCAAAACCATAAATTAGATATAAAAAACATTGATATAAATTATTATTTAAAACATACCAATTTATAAAAATACCAATTTCAAGAAAAAATCACATTTTTATTTAAAGGGAAAATGTCATTGAATGTTCCACAATACAACCAAAGTACATATTTATTAAACTATAGAATATATTATTTAAAATTAAATTTTAATAAATATATTTATATTAAATGAAATTATATATAATATATGTAATATATTTTTTTCAACATTTATACTAATTCCAATTATAAATCTATTAAGATGAAGTTCTAGTAGAGGATCCAGTGGAAGTTATAGTGGATGTTCGAGTGGCAGTTCATGTTCCAGTGGAGGTTCTAGTGGAGGTTCCATAGGAGGTTCCAGTGGTGGTTCTGGTGGAGGTTCTAGGTTCTAGATGAACTTTGAGTGGATGTTCTGGTGGACGTTCCAGTGGAGGTTCTAGTGGAGGTTCCAGTGGAGGTTCCAGTGGATGTTCTGGTGGAATTTCCAATTGATGTTTCAGTGGATGTTCCACAATACAAAAAAATTATATATTTATAAAACTAGAGAATATATTAATAAAAATTAAATTTCAATAATCATATTTATAATAATTACATTTATATATAATATATTTTATTCATCGTCTATACTAATAACAATTTTAAATCTATTAAAAGGATATTCAAGTGAAGGTTACAGTTCTAGTGGAGGTTTCAGTGGAGGTTCCAGGTTCTAGTGGAACTTCTAGTGGATGTTCTAGTGGAGGTACTAGTGAAGGTTCCAGGGGATGTTCCAAGGGGACGTTCTAGTGGAGGATTTAGTGGAATTTACAATTGAATTTTCAATAGATGTTCCACAATACAACAAAAATATATATTTATAAAAATATATAATATATTAATAAAAATTAAATTTTAATAATCATATTTATATTAAATGAAATTATATATAATATATGTAATATATTTTATTCCACATCTATACAAATAACAATTATAAATCTATTAATAGGAAGTTCCAGTGGAGTTTCCAGTGGACGTTTCAGTGAAGGTTCCAATGGATTTTTCAGTGGAGGTTCCATTGGGCGTTCCAATGGACATTCCAGTGGTGGTTCCATTGGATGTTCTAGTAGAGGTTTCAGGTTCTAGTGGATGTTCTAGTGGAAGTTACAATGTAGGTTCTAGTGAATGTTTCAGTGGAGGTTCTAGTTGAGGTTCCAGTGCAGGTTCTAGTGGACGTTCTACTGGAGGTTTCAATGGAGGTTACAGTGGAAGTTCCAGTGGAGGTTCTAGTGATGGTTCTAGTAGAAATTCCAAAACTCTATAATATATTAATTAAATTTAAATTTGAACAAATATATTTATATTAAATTCAATTATATAAAATATTTTTTATAATTTTTACATAAATTTTACAAAAATTATACAATTTACCATTTACAAATGTATACGATAATAATTTAATTTATAATAAAATAGCCTCAATATTTTTTTATGCGTGGAAAATTTTTACAACTTTAAAGATATGAATGAAAATCTATTAATTTTCCCCTAAATATTTAAAAATCTATTTTTATCACACATTTATTTTTAATTCTTTTTAAAAGATGTAACTAATTTTTTTAAAAAAATAAAATATCTTTTAATTAAAAATATAATTGGTTTGAAAATATAATTAACTCATTAATATTTACCATGTTTTAAAAAAATGTACGCACTTAAAAATATCAATAAAAGTATATTAGTTTTACTCAAATAATAAAAAAATTAAAACATATATTATTTGATCATTTTTTATAAAAAGTGTCATAATTTGTTTTATATAAGACAAATAAAAATTCATTTTAAAAATATATTTATTTGTTAAACATATCACAATTTTTATTATTTTTTAAATATATAATATAATATAATAAATTGGAGATGTGAGATTTCGTTGATTAGAGAGAGAGAGAATATGATAACTATTTTTTGTGCAAGACCAATATACCCCTGACTTCTTTAATTACCTGATTGCTACCTTTGAAAACAAAAGGTGTCAACATCCTAGAATGTGACCGGATGATCTATTATTTAATGGAATTTGAGACGATAAAAGGAGCTGAGAGAGTTGGAGCGACTTTCCAATCCATATTCTTTTTAAAAAATCTTTTCATTCAAAAACAATGTATTCTTAAAATATTTTTAACATTATAAAAATTAGTTATTAAAATATTCCACTGTTCTATTTTTTAGGAAATACTTTGAAAGGATTTTTCATGTAGTTTTCCAAACATGGCCCGTTTGGATTTTTCAGAAAATATGATTGGAATATTTCTTTGAACATGTAAACCCTAAACATAATTGCACACCATCATAACCACTCATTTATTTAATGATTATTTTGTATGATTCAAGGGTTTTTTTCAATGAAATATATTTTCAATTTTTTTTTTTGAAATTTTAGTTTTAAAAATACCTTCAATGTGGAAATTATATTTTCCTCCAAAACATTTAATGACATTTTTGTGGTATATTTGTGCATCATTTAGATAAAACATTTATTATTCATATGATCCAATGGAGATATTTTTTATTTATACCACCATTATTATATATCTGAATGGTTTATGATCATTCTGACTGATGATGTATAATTTTAGTACTATTAACCATTTTAATCTGGATGGTTTGTTAAAATTCTAATTGAATGAGGTAAGTATTAAAATTAAATATTTTTTTTCTATATGAATAATTATTGTGATTATGTTTCATCTCTTTAATATGATTAATTCATTGGACTTATTAAGTGATGGATTGGGGCCAGAATTTTATAGTGTAGCATCGATATATGAATTTAGAAGCTCAATTACAAGAGGGGGTGAATTGTAAGTTTAAAAAAGTTACGGATTTATCCTTAAGGAAAACTATGTTTAACAAGTCTAAACATGGTAAATTCATAAGACCTAATTTAGTTCTACAAAATTTCTACCTTCCAGAATTATGGTTTCAAAAATGAAAAATAAGAAAAGTTTACAAGGTAATGATTCTTCGTTAAAGAATATAGAATCTTACTTATCAGAGTATACAAAAGTACAAGAATGTATAAGAAGGTTATACATTCTTTCTTCATAAAAATATAGCAGAAATAAAATGGAAACAAAACCACTAACAAGTATGAAATCTTTTAACACAATGAGTAGTGTATCCAACAACCTTGGGTAATCATCCCTCGATATATACATTCATGAAAGTATTTAGAACATTAAGGTATTCAACACCACTGTCCTCTTATCCCTAGAAGTCCTCGATTGTACAGTAATAATCAGAGTCGCATAATGCAATCTGAACAAGGTGCTCAATACACAGAAAACATGAGAGTCTGTCTCTCTAGAAATCACTCCATCAACATGTAATCTATAGTGTGGTCAACTAACCATGAGCTCGTTCAAATGAGCTCTTATTTATATGTAATTTTCTAATGGTGTGCTCCATCATCCATTGGTCATATTTTTCCTTGAATTTCGGAGGGACCTGTACACGTGTCACTCAAACAATAGTTAGTTAGAAACAAATTATACAACATCATTTCATAACTATAACATGTGTAAGTAAAATACAATTTTTTAACCAAATGTATTTTATGGAGTCTAAGTAAAAATAAAGTTCCAAGTCTAATCAAATAAAAATTCAAAAACTATAGATTTTGGATATTCAGATTCTATTATACAAAGAATTCAGAATTTGAATTCTATAGATTTCGGAGTCTTAATTTCTATGAATCCGTAGTCTGAATTCTGAAGAATTTGGATTCTGAATTATGAGGAATTCAGATTCTGAATTATGAGGAATTCAGAGTCTGAATTATAAAGAAGTCCGAGTCGAGATTCTAAGGAATTAAGAGTCTGAATTTCAGAGAATTCAGAACCTGAATTTCAGAGAATTTAGAACCTATAATTCAGTGAATTCAGAACCTGAATTTTATAAAATTCCGAACCCGAATTTCAAATAATTTGGAACCAGAAAAAAAGAATAATTTATAACCAAGGATTTATAGGATTCCAATATATTAAATGTGATTGCGAATTTTTACACATGGGAATTAGATGTGATATAATTACAGAGACTATAAAATGATCAATTAAAACATAGGTAAGGATAAAATTTCCTTGGAGTAGGAAACTTTTCCTCATTAAGATAATATATAATTTCCCTCAAGATAGATTATTTTTGATTTTCTATAAATAGAGGAATGGGAAAGTAATATGGAAACCTCATTGACACAACAATCTCCCTCTTTTTGGAAATCACAAACATCCTTATGAAAAATAATATAAGGACATAGAATTTTTATGAACTTGAAAATAAAAACTTATCTAAATTTACTTATGAATCATTGTGAATATGAATAACCTCCCCCCCTCGGTTTTGAAATCCCTAAGGATTGTATTCTTGTCCTTCAGAAAGATATTTTACTTTTTCATTCATAAGGAAATCTTATTTAACAAGAACTACCCCTTAGATAGACTCCCCCTTACAGAAGGAATTCACTTCTTTACATAGTATTATTTTTATCATTCATTTCTCCCCATTTTTGATTTTCAAAAAATAAAAAAGGGAATGGAAAAAAAATATGGTACCAGAAATATTAGTACTATTAAACAAAACACATGAAGTATAACCAAAATTTCATTATGATAGGAAAAATTTCTACAAAGTGGAAAATACAACAAAAGATCGGACTACATAAAAATAATCCTTATTTCCCCTTAGTATTAACTACTTTATGATGGTTTTAAACTTCTAATGTTCTTTGTGATCCTCTTTAACACGCTTGAGAAACTGATCCTGATCATAATTTATTTTCTTCATGGCATTAATCCTTTATTTCCAAGCCTTAATAATATCTTCTTGAGATTTCAAATGATCTTCTTGCTTACTGTGATTTTCATCAAACTCAATTCTATGATCTCTTTCCCTTTTTCAATTCAAAGCAATTGAGTAAATCTTTCCATTCAGATCGTTGACTTACTACTTCTAGGTTGTTTGTTCGAGACTATTATTTTCTTGAAAAGTTTTTGTAAGATCATTGAACATTCCAACATCGGTGTCAAAAGCATATTTCACACATTCTTAAAAATCATAAAGGATTCTCATCTCTTAGATTGTTTTCATTGACCACTTTGTGATTTCCTTGCATGATCAATTGTGATCTTCATATCCAATGAAGAAGGTTTTGAAATCATCCTCAAGCCTTAAAAACTTATCTAGAAGCATGGTAACTAAATTTGATTTCTGATTAAGTGAGTGCTGAAGAATCTGGCACCTCGTGTCTATTCTCAGAAACATGGGAATAGTATTAACAAGCTTCTTCAATGATTGCACTATAATGTCATGTCTAAGAGTTGACGATTTCAAATCAGATTGTTTTGTTGGTTAGGAATCTAAATCTATCTCTTCATATTTTCTCTTTGACAAACCACCGACAAATTTCATTGTCACTACAGATTTCTTAGTCATATCAACCAACACTTATTTTTCCTTAGAAGCATTCAAAATTAACTCAACAGCCTCTAGTGATTCATGTTCACTATCTGATAGCTTAAATATCTTATCTTCCTAAAAATTTACTTTTTCAGCATTTGCAACTAGATCCTCTTACTGAACGAATTCATAGTTAATTCTTTCATCATCAGATGGTTTATTCACTTCATCAAAGACCTTTTCTTCTTTTTCTAGGCTTCCAAGTTTTGGATATTCGACTTTAGAAGCCTAGATCAATAATTTTTCGGAAGGACTATCCTTCTCATGATAAATCTCTACTTTCTTTATGACATCATCAGTGTCATCCCCTTCTTCCTCTTCTTCTTGTTCTTCTTATACTTCCTTTTTCTGCACAATTTCATCTTCTTCTAATAATTCCAGAATCACCATTTTCTTTCCTAAAGTCACTGGGAGTAATTCATGCTAAAATGATTCTGGTTCCTAAACTTGTTTAGAGGCTTTCTCAACAGCCACGAGAAGATATTGAACAATTTCGTCTTTAGATATTTTATTCTTTTGCTTAATTTCTTTTTCTTGCTTCTAAAGATCCTCAGTAGCCTTCAACATTAAAGCATTTTCCTCGGAAGGGTCCAAGCCAAAACTAGGCTCCTCATCCTTCTTATTATTCATGTCTTCTCTCCACTTGGAAACCACTCAATCCAGATAATAATTTTGCTTCTTTGGCTTCGGTGGTGCTGATTTAGTTTCCTTAATATCAAGAGATTTTCTTTTTTATGGATCCTTCACCATCCTCTTCTTTCCACTCTTATTTTAAGTCTCACACACTTCTGTATGCTTTTATAAAGCTTCTATTTCTAATTTAGACATATCATATAATTCTATGGATTTATTAGAAAAACCAACCTTCATTCTTCTCAGTGTGTCATCACTAAGCAACATGACCTTGGAATTTCTTCGATTAGAGCTATAGGGGATTTTTAAAGACTCTAGAAAAAGAACTATAATATTGGACAGAATAAATGGATACATGATTATTTATGATTTGAGACTCTCATTTTTGATATTCATAACTTTAAACAAAACATACTTCCCCAAATTAATCTTTCTAATATTTACTAAGAAATCTAGAAGATAGATATCACTCTTTTCAGGGTATCCTTATCACTTTTTCTCAGAATGAGAAATCCTTAACTCATAACTGTAAGATCTAAACTTTTTTATAATGATTACTAATCATTGGATTCTTCACCACTGATAGACCAAGGCATTTTAAGGATTTCTCCTTATCAAAAGATTCTGAAACATCTTGTAGCTTGTGAGTGCCGAACTCTACTTCTCCCTCCTAAGGTATTCCAAGTATGTTTTCTTCCATACTGTAGGAAAGGTAATATATTTTCCCATAAATCTTAAATTAAATCTCATCTCTTCCACCTTTATTGAAAAATAATGCATACTCATAAAACTCTACCAAAAATTCTAGATAAACCAAATCAGGTGCCTTCAGTTTGGATATACACAAACTGTCCAACCTATTCGGATTGATGTTCATTGAAATAATAGAATCGTATTTGGTAAAGAACATAGGATCTACAAACCATTCCCTGTATATCTACAATTCAAATATTTCCTTGACATACAACATTTTTTTCTGAGGAGAAGCATCCAATGACATTCAGAATTGAGAAAACCTAGAAAATTTCAATGGGCCTTATGTTGAGCAGCATGGTTTCAACATGCCAATGATTTGAAAACCAATGTGGGAAAACCATCGGGGGGGACTTTATATACGCGTTTGAGGTGATAGATCATCTTCCCAAAAATATCCTATGGTGGAATCACTCTTTATCAGATCTGGCGGTTGAGATGATAACCAAAAAATAAAATTGGTTGGTTTTGATCTTTTATGGTTTTTAAAATAAAAGTTTCGATTTAAGGAAAGTGAATCGGAAAAATTTTCATAAACATGATGAATGTTCAAACATGTAAAAACTTAATTATGAAAATTTATGAACAGAAACATACTTTTCGAAATGATAAGAAGGTTATCAGTAATAATAAAAAATTTTCTTAAAGATATTTTGATTCTGGAAAATTTTCTTATGTAAGAAATTTGTTAAATTAATATTTTTAGACTATGAAAAATTCGATTACGAAAAATTTGATTATGAAAAATTTTATTAATAAAATCATGATTATGGACATTTTTATTAACAAGAAAATGTACTCTCCCTATGAGAAGAAGTTTATTATTGTAAGAAGAATGATTTTAACAAGAACTTAATATGGAGGATTACCTTATAGTTATCATTCCTATCTTTTTTTAATGTATTCAAATATATCGGAGGGTAATGATTTTGTGAAAATATCATCAAGTTGATCTTGTGTTCTAATAAATTGAATAATAATATCTCCTTTTTGTTTGTGATCCATAGGAAAGTGATACCTAATATCTATGTGTTTTACACGAGAGTGATTTGTAGAGTTTTTACTTAGGTAAATGGAACTAGTATTATCAAACAATATCTGTGTTTTGGTAAAAATCATACCATAGTATATGATAGTGTGTTACATCCATATCACTTGAGCACAACAACTTCCAACTGCTACATATTCATCTTTATCAGTATAAAGTTCTACTGAGTGTTACTTTTTTCATAACTAGTAAACTAATTAATCTCCTAAGAAATTAGAAGTTCTGGATGTAATTTTCCAATCGATTCTACATCCACCAAAGTGAGCATCTAAAAATATTTTTAAAATAATGTCATTTTGAGAAGTATAAAAGAGTCCTAAATCCATGTTTCCCTTTAAATAGTGAAAAATTATTTTCACTAACCTTAAATGAGATTCCTTACGATGGAATTTATATATTTCATATAAGAAAACTGGAAACATTAAGTTTGGACGACTAGGAGTCAAGTATTGTAAACTTCCTATCAAACCTCTAAATGATGTTAGATTTACTTGTTTCCTAGCATCATCAAGATAAAGTGAATTTTAGGTACCAATGGGAGTACTTTTACTCTTAGTGTGGTCATATCCATACTTTTTATGAAGATCCTTAATATATTTATGTTGAGATATACAAGTTCCTTATGGTTTTTGAGAAATTTGAAAACCTAGGAAAAATGTTAAGTCACCCATCATACTCATTTCAAACTCATATTTCATTAGATTCATAGACAAACCGATTAAGTATTACTGAGTTTAACCAAATATAATGTCACCAACATACATTTGTACAATCAAACCATTTTTCTTGTGCTTTTTCATAAAATGAGTTGAATCAACATTTCCGTTAGTATAATTAATTTGTAACAAAAATCTTGTATGTCTATTATACCAGGATCTAGGGCCTTTTTGAAGTCAATATAATGCTTTGTTATGTTTGAAAAGATGATAAGGATGTTTTTTTACCCTAAAACCCAGGAGATTGTTCATCAAAAAAATCCTATTGAACATATACATTAATTAAATCACATTTAAAATCCATTTCAAAAAGTTTGAAATTAAATAATGCTACAATGACAAGTAAAATACGAATATATTCAAGTCCATAAATTAGATAATATGGTTCTTCATAGTTTGTTCCTTCTCGATGATTATAGACTTTAGCAACTAATATATCTTTATTTCTTACAATGATTCCATTTTCATCAGACTTATTTCTGAAGACCCATTTTACTCGAATAAAAGAAGTTTCCATAGGTATTTCAACAAAGGTCCAAACTTTATTCCTTTTGAATTAATTTATCTCATATTGCATGAATTTAATCCAATAATCATCACCTAAAGCTTCATCGGTGTCTTTTGGTTCTAATAGGAAAAGGAATGCTAGATGTTCTACTTCATTTCATAAGAATGTTATAGTCCTTTCAGGTTGATTTACATCTCCAATGATACTATCACTGGGATGATTCTTAATAAAGAATTAATTTGGGATTTGTAAACCATGTTCATCAACATATGGTAAGATATCTTATGGGGTAAATGCTTCAGAAATATTTTCTTGAACATTTTTCTTATCAAAATAATATTTTTTCAAGTGTTGATAATCATTTTTTGAAAACACATCTATAGATGTAGACAGAGGTTGTTTAAAAAAAAGGATCTGTTTCATCAAATTTAACATGCACTGTTTCTTCAACAGTAATTTTTTTTTATTAAAAACACTATTAGAATTAGAAGTTGTGGAGTAGCCTAGGAATATTACTTCATCAGATTTGGGTGAGAATTTACCTAAATTATCATTATTATTCAAAATGAATACATTGCAACCAAATACCTAGAAGTAGAAAAAGTTGGGTTTTCTACCATTCCAAAATTCTTAGGGGATTTTATTAAGAAAAGGTCTTACTAAAACATGAATTATAGTATAACATGCAGCACATACAACTTCATCCCAAAAGTGTATAGCTATAGAATATTTATTCAAGATGGTTCTAGTTATCTCTTGGATAATTTGACTTCTTCTTTTAACAACACCATTCTGTGGATGAGTTCTTGGTGCTAAGAATTTATGAGTAATTCCTTTTTTTACTATAAAATGATTCATAATTATAATTTTGAAATTCTCCTCCATGATCACTATAAATAGTTAGAAAATAAATATTTTTCTCATATTTAACTTGGGCTCTAAAATTTTTGAAATAAAGAAAAAACATCAAACTTCTTGACTAGAATATTGACCCACATAAATCTAGTGTAATCACCAACTAAGACAAATACATAATATATTCCTCTGGTGCTTATAATTTGTGTTGGTCCAAAAAGGTCCATATGCACTAAATACAGCACATTAGTTGTTGAGACATAACCAATTTATTTAAAACTTGATTTTTGTTTCATTCCATATTGACAAGGATCAAAAACTTTTTAGTAATCAAATATAATCTCTCGTAGATCCTTAACTAGCCTTTTATTGGAGAGTTTACATAGGTACCTAAGATTACAATTTCATAAAATTTTATGCCATAACAATGATTGATCTTCCATTTCACTAAGTCAATGTAGATCTTGTCTCCTAAGTTCTTATAATTTTAATGTGTATACTTTCTCTTTCTTGTGGGTAGAAACAATAATCTCATCCTTGGAATTGTGAACTACGGACTTATCCTTCCTAAAATTCACAAGGTAACCATCATCACATTTTTACTTATGCTAATGAGGTTGTTCTTGATACCCTTAACAAATAAAACATTTGAAATCAATGTTTTACCAAGAATAAAAATGTTACCTATACAAACAATTTCTCCCAGAGCATTATCTCCAAAAGTTACTTTTCCTCATTTTGTCTTGATAATATTTTTAGATAAGTTTTTGTTACAAGTCATATTCTTGGAATATCCACTATTTATGTACCATGTATTGCTATTGGTACTTTCGTTATATTCCTAAAAATATAAGATTTAAACATTTGGAATCCAAACTAGCTTGGATCTGGAAAATTCAAGAAGCAAAATTTTAGGTATCCAAATTTTCTTAGAAAAATAAGATGTTTAAAAAACTAATGATTGAGTTTTGATTAATGATTTTATTGGCACAATGTCCACTACATTGACATTTAGTGCAGAATGGATCACTTTAAGGAACAAAATAATTATTACTAAAAAATGATTTAGAATGAGTATAACCAAATCCATAATGACTCCTTAATGGTCATATTTGGGAATATATCTTGTCAATGATTTCATTACCAAAAGTAAAATTTTACAAACACTTCCTCAAGGTAAATATTTCTGACATTATTTTTATAACCAAGGTTTATCCTTAAAAACATTAGTTCAAAAGCTAGAGTCAGTTTATAAAATATTTTCATTAGAAATTACATTTTCCAGATCCTTATAATGTTTATCCTTTTTAGAATTAACTTCCTCTAGGTTTTTGAAAATACTTTTAAAATCATAAACATTCTTATCAAGATCATTAGAAATATCTGATAATTCTTTATTTAAAATAGAAATTCTAGAAATTTCCTTATCAATATTTTTATTGAGTTTAGAATTTTCATTCTCAAGAAGATTAGAAAACCTAGACACTTCTTCATTCGAAGGTAATGTATTATCTCTAGTAGAAGAAGATTCTTCATCTGAAGACATTTAATATTTATCATCAGTATAATTTAAATTCAATGATACATTAGTGATAGACTCATCATTGTGTACCTCAGCCATTAGAAAATGATTTTCAATGGGTAGCTTGGCTAGTAGACCAATATTATTCTGACCAGAAGATTCATACCCTGAGGATTCATCAGAAGACGTTCCACTACTGGCACTCCAGGTGTCATTAGATTTCAAAACATTCTTATTTTTAGGCTTTTAGTACTTATTTATATTCCTCTCTGAATTATTTTCTTTTCTGTCCATTTTCATAAGCATTAGACAATCTGGCCTTATATTCCCTAGTCTTTTTTATTAATAACAAGTGACTTCAAAGTCATTCATTTCTTTTATTTCATTCTTCATGTATCAATACTGAAAGTCTTTCATTCCAACTATGATGTTCATCCTTCGAGAAATATTATCTATTTCATTCTCACTATGTTCACTTTCACTAGATTCATATAAAACAATTACGTTCTTTGACTTGGATCTTGTAACCCTTTCAAGAGTCTTGACTTTAGTAGAAGTAAATGTTGCACATCCATTTCCATTGGTCTTCTCATTCCTATCATCATATCTTTTCATTACTGTCTCATGTTGAAGAAGAGTTCCAAAAATCTCATCATGAATGATCTAAGATACTTTCCTATTTTCATCAATAGTAATTCTCATAGATTCCAACTCATTATGCATGATATCTATAATCTTATCAATAAGAGATTCATCATCAAGACCTACTTCACCCATAGATTTTAAACCGTTAACAATAGTTATAAATATTTTTGGTACCTTACATACAGGTTCTTCATAATGAAAGAGAAACCCATGATAGTCTGCTATAAGAATTTCAGTTCTAGTTTAAGTAACATTGGATGTTCCAAAAAGTGTGACATCCAATTTCTTCTAGATACAATTTCCAGCTTCACAAGAATAAATTTGACTATATATATTACTCTTCATGGAACATA
This sequence comes from Viscum album, assembly GCA_963277665.1. Lineage (NCBI taxonomy): Eukaryota > Viridiplantae > Streptophyta > Magnoliopsida > Santalales > Viscaceae > Viscum > Viscum album. The sequence goes on along the minus strand of OY728126.1, from coordinate 1,805,527,123 downwards.
ACAACGTATTACGTACCTTGTAGTTTAGTTGATATTTTGACTTTTCTTGATTGGTAAAGGTTTTGACTTCCTTGTCCGTAAATTTGTAATCTCCAGTACGCATTACAAAATTTTCCACTCCAATATTATAATCAAGAGTAAATTTTTAAAAAATAAAGAGGCACAAGTGGAACAAGAACAAGCCTCACAGAGGTCTGAAGTTGTGAAGACCGAGGGCATCACCTCGGATCAAGTTGACCCCTTCGGGCTTCAAGGAAATCACATTGTGGAGAACCATACGGACATGACCAATAACATTAAGGGAAGCAAGGTACTATGCAACATGGTTTCCCTCTCACCAGGAGTGAATCACTTTAGCGTTGTTACCAAGCAGACCCCTACAAATTCTGATAGTGTAAATAATCGACCAAGGAGAGGGGCTGTGAGCCAATAAAGCATCATGTAGAATTTTGGTTTCAGTTTCAACTTCGGATAACTCTATGTTCCTCTGATGTCATAGGTTGATACCCAGGAGCATATCCAAGGCCTTTTCGTGGAGGGAATAGCCTCATCCTAGGCAGGAGGAGAAAGCATGTATCACAGACCCCTTGTAGTCACGGACCACTCCTCCACTGCGAAGGACCCCCATGTAGCAGGAACCATCAGTGTTGAGTTTAAAACCATTGGAGGGGGGATCCATCTGACCCAGTTGCCTCTGATGGCACTTGTTTCTAGCTGGGAGTCATAGGAATAACTTTGACGAAAATGGAGAGAAGGTGCTTCTCGCCATTTTTTGATAATATGAGCCAAGTCCAACAGTAGGTTAATTGTTCTGATGGTAATGGTTCTACCGGCAGAGGAAAATCCATCATGCCTTGCCTTATTTCTCGCGTTCCAAATGCTCCAATAATCATAATAATTCCCATCAAATATAGGTGTTCTTGTAGGATTTATATTTTCAATTGAACCAACATTCATTCTGACCAATCTAAATGAAAATATCTTTCCACAAAAAAATTATTAATAGTAATATTTTGTAAACAAGTATTAAAATCCTTATGTAAGGAAAAAAATAGAACAATGAAAAACTTCAGTAAGAAAAATTTTTGTTAGGACCAATAGGGGCCTATATACCCTAAGAGAGGGGGTGAATCAGGGTATGGATATTCTTTTTCAAAGTTCATCCTGCCCCACTGGATCATGGCCTCTTTGTTACAAGGGTAACTTTGTTTGGACTTGTGTGTATGTTATGATCACTTACATTCTCCTTTATCTGATGATGATTCATTAAATGCAATGCAGGAAAATAAACAGGCAGACGTAGAGATTTTTGCTTGGTTCACCGCAAAGGGCTACGTCCAAGGAGCATACGCCGACACGTTTCCGGTCGTACCAATTCCACTAGACATCACTAGCTATGAATTACAATGTTCAGTCTAGATCACTTCTATGCCCAGGCTCACTACCTATAAAATATTTAGGGTCAGGTCACTGCTTTCCCAATGGTCACTCCCTGTTTCTCTCTCTCTGGCTCACTATCGGTGGAGAGGATCACCTTCTTCCTCTTCCTAAGCTCACTACTCTTGGAAGGGAATCCAATCACAGTTTATAGACCTGTAGGTCTCTTCATTTACATTAAGGAATGCATCTTTCTCTGTATGTAGATGCTCTATTGAAGTTCAACTCTCATCCGTAGATGAATACCTCTTTGACTTTGAACACTGGGAAACTACCTTTGGAAAGACCTCCGCAAAGCACTCAACTTCGCTAGGCTTCCAATTTCGCGATGGTCAACAGGCCTTCACGAAGCTCCTGCATTTTCGCAAAGCTCTCTCGTGAAGCTCTCTCTCTAAGAACTCCCGCAAAGCTCAACTCGTTGCAAAGAAACTTCTCTCACGAAGCTCACTGAGCCAACGTGGAGCACACTACTTTCACAGAGCTACAATAGCCGCCGCGAAGCTCCTCTTTCGCGAAGCACACTGCCTTCGCGAACCACATCCACAAACCGAGAGCAATGGATTTTCTCTGAAAATTCTCTCTACTTCGCTCGAAGGGTTCGGCCTCTATTTATAGGCGATTCCACCGTCCCTCGTCCCTTCCATGCAAAGTCAATGCCACGTCATCTCAAATCACGAAGCTCCAAAGTTTCTCCCAGAATTCTGTCCAAATCGCGAAGCTCCACGACAATTTTCCGTTCGCGGAGCTTGACGTAGTCGCGAAGAATCACCGTCAACATACCTTCGCGACTTCGCCGAGAAGCTCCCTCGCGAAGCCCAACATTCCTTCGCACCTTCGCCGTGAAGCTCCTTCGCAAAGACCTTCACCGCTGTGATGCGCTTCAGCCTTTGCTATTCGTGAAGCATGACGTAATCGCGAAGACTCACCACCTCCATTCTTCTGGTCTTTGCGAAAACCAATCCATGCATCCCATCTTCGCGAAATTCGTGCCTTTTCCATATGAAATTATGCTCTTCATGGAAATCCACTTTTCGCGATGCTCACCAAACTCCAAATTTTGGACCCAAAAATTTGGCAAACACTAGGAAACGGTGCCACCTTGTACTGCTCTTTTTGTACCGCCTCCAGATCATCCTTTCCTTTGTCATCATTCTTTGTCAACAAGGATAGCCAACAAATTCTTGAGAACTCGAAAATTATCCATGGAAACCTACTTTGTCAACAAACACAATCAACCCAAAAAATGTTGCAATGTTACCTTGAGGGATTTTTTCCCAACAATTATATGTGAATATAAGTATTTTAGAGACCTACCCTAATACCAATTTAATGATTGAAATTTGAATGTAGACGCTCAATTACATGAGAGGGTGAATTATTTGTTTAAAAAACTTATGTTTTCAAACATAAGGAAATTTTTTTTTAACAAGGTTAAATAAGATAAATTCACATGACATCATTTAGTTCTACAAACAATCTAGGTTCAAGAAATGTGGTTCTAGAATTGAAAATTAAGAAAATATTACAAGGAAAATATTTTAACATAAACCGTATAGAATCTTACATATCAGAGTACACAAAAGTACATGAAAGTATAAGAAGGTTATACTTTCTTCCATTATCAAAATACAGTGTAAATAAACTTGAATCAAAACAAGTAATAAGTATGAAATCTTTTAACCAAAAGAGTAGGGTATCTAACTACCTTGGATAAAGGTCCCTTGATTTATACATTCAAGAATGTTTGTCTTACCCACACCAGGGTTAGCCCTTGATTGAAATATTAGAATCTGTATTGCTATTCATACAAGACCTCGATCTTTAAGGCTTGTAGGCACCTCTGTCTTCATATCTATATATGTCCTCAAACATTAAGTTATTTGGCACCTCTGTCTTCTTATCCCTGAAGTTCTCAATTTCACACAACAACAATCAGAGTCGCATGAAGCAATCTGAAAAAAGTGTTCAGTACGCACAAAACATGAGACTCTCTCTATCTAGAAATCACTTCAACATCATGTAATATCTAGAGTGATCAACCAACCACAATCTCGTTCCAATGAGATCCTATTTATAGGCACTTTTGTAATGGTCGGCTCCCTCCTCCAATAGTCATATTTTTCCTTTAATTTCAGAGGGACATGTACACGTGTCACTCAAAGAATGGGTTGTTCAAAACAGATTGTACGACATAATTTCATAACTATAAAAACTGTAATAAAATAATATTGATTAAACAAATACATGTTTTTGAGTCTAAGGAAAAATAATGTTCGGATTCTAATCAAATAAAATTTCAAAGACTATAGATAATGGATATCTAGATTCTGTTTTACAAAGAATTCAGAATCTGAATTCTATAGGTTTCGGAGTATGAATTCCTATGAATTCAAAATATGAATTTTGAGGTATTCAGAGTCTGAATTGTGAGGGATTCAGATTCTAAATTTTAAGGAATCTAGAGTCGGAATTATAGGGAATTCAGAGTCTGAATTCTGAGGAATTCGTAGTCATAATTTTGAGGAATTCAGATTCTAAGTTATTAGGAATTAAAAGTCTGAATTATGAGAAATTTGGAGTATGAATTTCATAGAATTATGAGTTTAAATTTCATACAATTCGTTTTTTGAATTTCAGAAAATTTAGAACCTGGATTTCATAGAATTCATAACCTGAATTTTAGAGAATTCAGAACCCAAATCTGAGAGAATTTGGAACCTAAATTTTAGATATTTCGAAACATGTAAATAGAATACTTTATAACCAAGGATTTAGAGGTTTCATAGCTTTTAAATTGGAAACAGAATTTTTACACTTAGGAATAAAATGAGATGGAATTAGAGAGACTAAAAAATAAATAATGAAAACATAGTTAAGGATAAAATTTCCTTGGAGAAGAAAAAGTTTTCTTATTAAGATAAAATTTAATTTTCCTTAAGATAGAGTGTTTTTTAGTTTCATAACATAGAGGAATGAAAAATTCATAAGGAAACCACATTGACTCAACATATAGCCCCTCTATGAATCCACATTCCTCAAAAAACAATCTATTTGGAAAAATTAAATAAGTTTCTACTTATTATTTCGGAATGGATTTATTGATGACACAAGAGGGAGTGAATTGAGTCCTTTTAAAAATTTCATAATTCTGTTGATTCACATTAATCGTAGATAGAGATGAAGATGTTTTTGTATGAGTGTATATGTAGAGTATATGAACATAGAAGAAAGCACATAAATTTATATTGGTCTGGGACACAAATATCTCCTAGTCCACTCCACCAGTCACACTCTATACGAGCTTGATGAATTTAATAAGTATGGTCCTCGTATCATAAGACCGATCCACAACTGAGTTTAGGTAGTTGTCAAACTTATAAAAAAAGTCTTGTAAAAGAAGCCTTCAAATTATTTTACAGTGAACTGATAAAACCACAACATGGTGTCAGAATTTGACAACCTATCACGACTTAATACAAGCAGTCGAAACTCAAGATAAATAAGATGCAGTTTGATGAGAAATAGATATAGCTCGCAGTTGCAGCAGCACACAACTAATAAAATATGAATCTTCATCTATAGAAGAATAATAATCTTTAAATATATTTCAAGGGATCAGGTAACACAAGAGATCTTCAATTTAAAAAAAACAACAAAAATAGAGAATCATGTTTCTATATTTGAACATGCATATCACCAAAATGTGGTTCTCATTTCTGAGATTCTTGATTTTTTTTGCACATTAAATTAATTTTAACAAGAAAACCTAAAAATAATATCAACACATCCAAGAGTTCTCCAGATGGTTGTATAAAAATAACCAACATAGAAATGTATATATAATAATATATCTCGTAGCAAGATTTCAGATCAACAAAAGACGCCTGAAAAAATGAGTGAATTCAAATTCAAAAAATACAGCTTAGAGAATCTATGAATTCCCTTAAAATTAGAAGAGAAAATATCTACTCTAAAGGCCTCTTTAAATCATTTAAAATGGGATTTTAATTAGTCGAACTCGAGTTTTATACCACACTGACATTTCGTAAATACTATTGTAAAAATCTCTGATAAAGATGTAATTTGAAATTTCTTGAGCTGAAAAGTCAAACGTAAGCTTCTTTCACAAAACAAAAAAATAACAAACATAGATTTCAACTTCATAATGTAGGGTTTATGATCTATATGTTTATCCATGTCAGCATAGTTCTCTGATCATAACATTGATTATCCATTCATTTAATTTTTCTAAATGTAAGGTTGACAGCGAGGGTTCATTACAAAAGTGTGGTTGGTGATCTAGATGATTGTAAAGTTCCATACTTACGTAGGGTTCTTTAACAATACATTTTCTCTCTGAAAAATGTAATATTCATATCCAAACGTAATGTTCATTATCCATATATTCCTTCAAACATAAGCTTGATTAACCATATGTAATGGTCCTTCAACATAAATATAGGATTTGTTCCATACGTTACTTTCTTCAACGTATTGAATGAATAGTATTTCCTGTAAATGAAAAATGGTGAGCAATGTTTCTAGAATATGATTAAGAGCATTCCGAACACTTTAACGAATATTTTCTCAAAAATAAATAGTTGAATATTATTTTATGATAAGAATTATGAAGAAAATAAATTTCATGAAATACAAACAAAATAAAGTCATTAGTAAAAAAACAAGGGTATTTGTGAGAATCAAAATCAATAATATTTATAGAGTATTATTGAGACAATACATTCCTAACAATCTCCCTTGTCATGAACTAGGTCGGGTCTCCATTCATCCCGACACCCGACCCGGTCCGTGACATAGAAAGAATTCTTATAGGCTAGGATAAGTACCAAGGTATCACAAGTAACATATAGGAACAGTTTACCTGAAATAAAAGATAGAAAAAAACATCAAACAAGATAAATAAACAAAATCTAGAAATCAAAACCAAACAATCCCTTAACATTGGACAAAACTTAATGTTTATGACTCCACTCAAAACTCTAAGAAGACTGCAATGAAAAGAAAACTATCACATCTATCCGCACCTTCAGGAAACATGAGGTGCCACCACCTAAAACCACCACCATCATACCTACATGGGAAAGTAATCGAAAACCCAAACCACAATCACTAAGCATGATGCATCAACCTAGGATACACAAGGAACAAGGTCTACATACACCCAATGGTGTACGTAGGGTGTGATCCAAATGCCTAGAAGGATACCACCCAATAAAAAGGTTCCACGTATAAACAATAAATGACAAATACAACTGCAAGCTTAATAAGTGAAAGGACACCAAAGAATGAACAATTTTAAAGAAACAATTTTTATAAAAAACAAAATTTCAATGAAAACAACTTAAATAAAATAAAAAAACCCTTCCCATTAAGGGAAACCAAACCATCAAGAAAACAATAATGTTACACAGTATATCGACGGTGAGTATGAAGTAGTCTAGGAGCACTAACAGTGGGAGAGGCCCTATAGGTACTAGAAAAATGAATGGGAACCTAGAACATCATGTCTCAGTGAACAGTAGTATAAGAATCACAACTATATATGTTATCGTGCATGAGCCGCTAGTAGGGAAACACATCCATAACCTAGTGGTCTCCATTCATAATCCAATGTTTAGTTAGTTTTGTAATCGTTAGACCAGATAAGATAAACCAGGCCAGTTCCACTTCCGTATCACTAGCACACTAGATCTAGTCTACCCACCTAGTACATAGGCTTCACCATTAGTGCTAAAGATGTTTCAATTTCAAATTTCATGTCAATATCAGATGAAAAAAACAAACAAGGTGTTTCTTAAACCCAATGCCACTCTTCCACACGAACAAAAATCTATTTGAAATAGTACGCACAACAAAAGATTTTACCCAACTCAATTAAAATAATCTCTGCATTGTTAGAAATTATTTATTGAAATATATTAAATTTTTTGTAAAAACATTATTTAAAAAAACACAACTTAACACAAAAAATCAATAAAAACTCCTATATGACCAAACACACCCAATCCCACCTCAAGAACACAAGATGCACCACTTAAATCATTTAATAACCAAACTTCATAGTAAAAAGACCATTTTCCTGGTTTTAAAAAAACACTATAAAATTTTTTAAGAAAATTTTGAATATAACACATGACATTAAACACCAAAGGCTCACTGAAACCCGCTTTTTGGACAAAATACATTTGAAGGATATATCAAAACATAAAGCACACACATTGAAAATTTTCACAAAACAAATCCACAATTTATAAAACACTAGTGAATAGTTCTATATGGGGTTTCATAGAAACAACCTACTCAACCCACAAAACACCTTCACTTATGAGCAATAACATGAAAAAACTTATTGAAAACTAGATTAACACCACTTTAAGAAATGAAAAACTAACTCCACATATTATTAAAATAATAGCGATTGGATTAATACAAGTTTTCAGCCAATGAATGCACCCACACCACATGAACATGCTACCAAAAATATCTCACACATGGAAAACATCAAGAAAATGAAATCTTCACCCAAAAAGAATTAATCAAATAACATTATAAATTAACTGAGAAAGAAAATCAATTTTTTAAATAAATTTTAAACATGGATCAACCTACCTTGAACCATGAATATTTTGAAGAAAGGTGTGAAAGCACCATTTCACCTCAACCACACCTCAAGAAACCAATCACGAACCCTAAGTCCTGAATTCGAACCAAAAACTTCAAGTTAGAACAATGAAATTAGATATCTAAACAAGAGGAAAAAACCCTACAAAGAGGTAAAAGGATTACCGAGGGGTGGTCGCATGAAGGAGACGACGCGCTGGGGATGGTCCCGTGAAGGAGGCCATCCAGCATGGGACTTCATGATGTAGCCTCGTAAAAAAGATTAGACAGGCCGTCGAAAGCTTTCCAGGTGGAGAATGAGAGTCGTGCACACATAGAGGAGGTGCGCTAGAGAAACGCCACACCGATAGGGGGTCCGACCAAGAGGGGTGTGATGAGGATGGCTGGGGAAGGGGGCACAACACGAGGGGAATAGGGGGAAGAAGAGGGGGTGTGACTTCGAGCTGGTTGGGGAGCAGGGGCGACGCGAAGTGAGGAGGTCGGTCGGGAGCTGGGTGGTGCGATGACATGAGAGGGGAGGTCTAGTGGCCTAGGGGGAGTGGAGTGTGGAATGAAGGAGCAACAGCTAGGAGGAGGCGGTGAAGCTGGCCAACAGTGGCATTAGGGTGAGAGTGGTGTGACGGGATAGAGGGGGAGAAAGAGGTAGGGATGGAAAAAAACAGAAGAGAGAAAAGGAATGAAACAAACAAGAAGAAATGAAAAGGAAAAATAAAAATAATAAAATAGAACCTAAAAAATAGTTTAGGCCACTTAAATATAAATATATAAATATAAATATATATATTATAAAAATAATGATAAGTTAATAATTTTAATAATTATCACCATTATTTGATAATATCAACAGATTTAAAATATTAACTAAAATAATAATAATAATAAAAAATATCTTCAAATAATAATAATATTATTATCATTAAATCAATTCGTTAATTTTTATCTCACGCTTCTTATCTTATTTTATTTTTATTTTATCACTCTTAATTCTATTTCTTCATTAATAATTCATTTAATTTTATTAATTGAACATTGACAGGTCACACTGTGGACCAGATGGAGCCATGTGGTTTTCAAATCATGCTTCACCTGAGCGTCAGATGCTATCAAGCCGCGAAAACTACTTTATTGAAAAAACTCAAAATTAAACTGGAACTCATCCTGCACCTCGACATTATTTTTTGAAGCCCAATAAAATAATAATGTGAAATAAAATTAAAATAATATTAATTATTATAATATTAATAACAACTTAATAAAATTTATATTATTAACACCGTTAATAATAATAATAATATTCTCAAATGAAATTATTATTATTATTATTATTATCATTAAAATAGTCCCTTAAATTCTATTACACTTCTTTATTATTATTTTATTTTCATTTTATTATTAATTATATATTATTCATCTACCTTAAACATTGGGCATGTCATGCAGGGAGCCATGTGACGCTGATCAGTTTCCCAAAAGAGGTCGTGCAGCCTCGACCATAGGGCGCTGAATACTGTGAAGGCCAAAACATGCATTTTTTAAATAAAAACCCAAAAAATTTAGGTCATGCTTAAACCCGAACTACCTGATACCCAAATAATTAATAAAATAAAATTTTTAAAAGAGGAGAGGGTGAAAATTCTCTCCACCATAGCACTTTCTGTCCTCAGAAAGCCAAAACATAGGCTGAAACCCAAATCAGCAACTGAAACCCCCTTGAGGTTCAAAAGGGATCCATGTGGAAAGCATTCGAAAAAAGGAAACACATCGTGCTTAGATAAAGTGACTTAAATGGAAACCTCAAGAAACCTTTAAAAATACTTCTTTGATAAGTGTCGCCCTCCCCAAAGAGTAGGAACACCTCCATTTGATTGTTTTAGGAAAGGAACCCTCACACCCAAAGAAACCATGTTCACAACCTGAAACACATCAAGCACCATGGAACGAAAACCACGTAGTTTGACAGGAATGAACATACAAGACCAAGAACATTAAGGGAACACTCAGATCACCTACGACCAAGTCATCTATATGAACAAAACTAATCCCAACATTGAAATGCCTGAAGGGGCTCCCCACCTTTAGAAAATTACTGAATCCTAAGAAAAAATTGCAAAACTGACACGGGAAGGCCCAGGTGGACGCCCCATAATTACGAAGATGTCCATCAATGATTCATTCCAGTGAATTTTTAGCGAGACCCAGCATGTGTCTCCCCACCATTAGAACTGAAAGATGATACATAAACTTCAAAAATATACCGAATGTGACCAAACACCCCACCACAAGGGGTGTGGAGGAAAGGGCCCAACTACCAGGGCATCAAAACTATGAACCAAGACAAACCATCATCTCCACTTCCCAGGATGAGCACCCTTAAAATATGAGACCAATTTATCCAAATAGACCCTATATGGACCACTAAGAGCAATTACATCTTGTGGGACACAACCTCGATGACTTTAAGGTAACGATACGACTACGCCTCCTCATAGCCATGAAAAGCTCACACACCCAAACAAGTCGTTCAGAATGGAAAAACCAATGAAAAAAAATTTAAACCTCCTTCACCTTCAATACTAATGACATAAATAAAAATGGGGTCATGTACACTCTTATGATTCCTAACAATGCGTCAGCTTCACTCCGAGGCCAAGGGCTACATCCGTGATGTTTGAAGATTCTTATGCCCCAAAGTCAGGTATTGAAGACTCCCAAATGTAGCTTCTCCTTTTTGGTGTCACATGCAACCACACTGTAACTAAGACAACACCAACAAACACAACACACCATGACATCCAACTACTCCCTCGAGGAAAACCAAACAGAATTGGGGGTTAGATTATGCGCATGAATCACCTCTTCACCATAACCAAGAAACTTAAGAAGGAAAGATGAAAAACCAACACTCCCCTTTGAATAGAAAAATTAGAACACCCTTAGAGGAGGACGCACTCCTATGAAAACAGGGATTTCTAAAGGATTCTGTGAAATCTGACCTTGCTCTTCATAGAAAACTCTTGCTATGTGACATAACCTAACATTACCCTTGTGGATAATGAATGTACTAAAAGCCTTTAAAGACATCTGTCAACACTGATAACTCTAAACCGCCTTAACCGTTCCCTGCTGTAATTCGTTTCACCATTTCCAGGGGGACCTTCAGACGCAACGATGTCAAACGTCATACCCAATGACATAGACAACTCAAGAGACCGAAACTCCCTTAAACTCCCCTTGCATATGTCATCCTGTTGAAAGAGGATCCAATTATTTGAAAAGGTTAAAGGGATAGACTTAACACTATCACTCAAAAGGGAGAGTCCATGATTTAATCAAATAGAGGGTCGTCCAACAGAGAATTTCATGTGGCCACACTTCTATCGCATTTTAATGATTTATGGTGGCACGAACTAGTCAATAAAGGAACCCATGGACCCAATCATAATGGCCTAATGGCCAAGAAATACAATAAGGAACACTAAACATGTAGGGGAACCACTACAAGGTTTTCCCAAAGCAATTTTCAAAAGAAACCTCTAACCACATGCTTTCACACCAACATAAAATAAAAAATCAAACTCAAGACAAAAATCATCTAAAATGATTCTTGGCCCGAAATTCTTCGCAGACAACATTCCAAAAATACTAGGACACACCACACAATTACTGTTCAATAAAGCACCAAATTTTCCATTAACGAAATTTTATGAAAATAAACGAAGCAAGTGGGTTGCACAAACACCAATGGTGTCCCCTGGGCCTCACACATGCATGTTCCCATGACACAATGGAACCCACCTCATGCCCATCCAGGCACTCATCCGCTCCTCCCATTCATAATTTCTCTTTCTATATATACCTATTCATGTGGTTTCCCATCAGGGCACCACGTATCAAAACGGGACCCTTCCATTTTTTTCAAAACCAAAAGATTTATCCCACTCATTTCAAAACTCATACATAATTTTCTTTTTAAAGCAGTTCATTTCAAAAACAATTCCTAGGAAATATATTTTTTACTTAAAAACTAGATTTCCATGAATCCAAAACAAAGAGATGAGGAACAATGAAAGAGGATACTACTGTTAGTAGGTGACTGGGATATATGGTTGGTGGCCATACACCAATCATGCCACCACCATAGAGAGTATTCTAGGACAACATTCCCAGCTCCACATGGCTTTCTAGACCCTGCGAGCTCATTGGGAGCACTGACCCTACTCCCATTTCATTTACCCTATAGAAAACTAACCACAAGGAAGAATGACAAAGAAAACCTCAAATAACTCATGTAATTTGAGTCCCTCCACGAGGTGTGTTGGACATTCACATTTCTCCTAGATAGAACATCGAGTTCTGACACTCTATATAATGTTCTACCCTGACTCTATCCCCATGTAACATCAACCAAGAGAGAAAACCTTATCTGATACCATTTTTTCAGGAACCAGGCCAGGTCACCATTCAACCTGGCACCAACCCGGTCCACGACATGGCCCGAAGGGAATTCCCGATCCCCACGGGCTGGAGCAAGTGCCCATGTATCAAGATTAACATGTGGGAATGGTTTACCCAAAATAAAAGATATAAAAAAACTAACAAGATAAATAAATAAAATCTAGAAAATATAACCGAACATGTTCTTAACATGGGACCAAACATGAAGTTTACGACTCCACCCAAAACACTAAGAAGACTGAAATGAAAAGAAAACTAACACATTTATCCGCACCATCATGTAACAAGAGGAGCCACCTACTCAAACCTTCTTCATCATACCTGCATGGAAAAACCGTCAACAACCTGAACCACCGTCACTAAGCATGATGCCTCAACCTGGGATACAAAAGGAACAAGGTCTACATACACCCAAAGGTGTATGTAGGGTGTGATCCAAATTCCAATTAATATACCTCCAAATGAAAAGGTTCCACATATAAACATTAAATAACAAATACAATTTTAAGCATAATAAATGAAAGGAAACAAAAGATTGAACCATTTTAAAGAAACAATTTCTTTAAAAAACAATTTTTCAAAGAGAACAACTTAAATAAGATAAAAACACCCTTTCCATTATAAACAAACAAAATTTCAATAAAACCCAAATGTTACACCGTATACCGATGGTGAGTGTGAAGTAGTCCCTAAGCACTAAAAGTTTGAGAGGACCTACATGTACTAGAAAAAAAAGAATGATACACTAGATCATCACATCTTGGTGAACATTAGTATAGGAATCACAACAAAAAAAGTTTTCATGCATGAGCCACTAGTAGGGAAATAAATCCATAACCTAGTGGTCTACAATCATCATCAAAATTTTAGTTAGTTTTGTAATCGTCAAACCAGCTAAGTGAAACCAGGCTAGTGCCACATTCGTTTCACTAGAACGCTATATCTAGTCCTCCAACCTAGTACCTAGGCTTCCCCTTTTGTTCTCAAGATGTTTCAATTTCACATTTCATATCAAACTCATATGAATAAAACAATCAAGGTGTTACCTAAACCTAATGCCACAATTGCACACACACCAAAAACCATTTGAAATAGTTCACACACCAAAAGACTTTACCCAACTCAATTAAAACTATTTCTCTATATTCAATAATTATTAATTAAAACATATTAAATTTTTTGTAAAAAAATTATTTAAAAAGAAACATAACACAACATAACACAAAAGACCAATCTAGCCGTCCTTCATGACCAAACACACCCAACTCGACATCAAGAACATAAGATGCACCCCGTAAATCATTATATAACACAACTATAAAGTTAAAATACCATTTTCCTGGTAAAAAAACACTAGTAATTTTATTAAGAAATTTCAGAATATTACACATGAATTTAAACACCAAAGGCTCACTAAAACCCTCTTTTTGGACAAAATGCATATGAACGCTACACCAAAACATAACCTGTGTACTTTTTACATTTTCAAAAAACAATCTCACAATTTATAAAACACTACTGAACAGTTCAACGTGGGTTTTCATAGAAACAACCTACTCACCCCACACAACACCTTCACTTATGAACAAGAACATGGAACACCATGTTAAAGACACGATTAACACCACTTGCCCAAATGAAGAACTAGCTGCACATATTATTAAAACAATATAGATTGAGTTAACCTAAGTTTTTAGCCAAAGAACGCACCCACATCACATGAACATGCTACCAAACAAATCTAAAAAATGGAAAACTTCAAGAAAACCAAATCTGCACCCAAAAATAATTAATGAAACAACAATACAAAATAACTAAGCAAGAAAATTTATTCATTAAATAATGTTTAAACACGAATCCACCTACCTTGAACCACAAATATTTTGAAGAAATGTGGGAACCACCATTGCACCTCAACCACACCTCATGAAACATAGTTCAAACCCAAAATGATGAATTAGAACAAAAATGATCAAGTTAGAACCCTAAAATCAGATCTCTAAACAAGTGGCAAAACCCTACAAAGAAAAAAATAGATACCGAGGGCTAGCCATGCGAAAGAGGCAGCACGTTGGCATTGGTCTCGTGAAGGTGGCCGAAAAACATGGGACTTCACATCGAGGCTTCATTAGAAAGATAATTCATGTCATCAAAGGCTCGCCAGGTGGAGAAGGAGGGCCACATGTGAATAGAGGAGGCGTGCCAGAGAAAGGCCTCACCGACAAGGGGTCCGACAAAGAGCGGTGTGACGAGGATAGCTAGGGAATGAGGTTCAACACAAGAGGAATAAAGAGAGAAGAGGGGGTAAGACTTTGAGCTGGATGGGGTGTGGCCCGATGTGAGGAGGATGACCATGAGCTGGGTTTTGCGACGAGGGGAAAGGGGAGGTCTGGTGACCCATGGGGACAGGATTGTGGTATGAAGAAGCAATAGCTAGGAGGAGGCGGCAATGCTGGCCAATAGGGGCGCTAGGGTTAGAGTGGTGCGACGAGAGAGGGGGGGGGAAGAGGGAGGGAAGAAAAAAAGAGAAGAGAGAAAAGGAAAGAAAAAAAAGAATAAAAGAAAAGGAAAAAAAATAAAAATAATATAGAAACTAAAAATAGTTTAGGCCACTAAAATATATATATATTCACATATATAAATTATAACAATAATGATAAGTTAATAATTTTTATATTTATCACCATAATTTTATAATATTATCCAAATTAATATATTAACTACAAAATAATAATAAAAATAACATCCTCAAATAATAATAATAATAATAATAATATCATTGAAACAATTCATTCTATTTTATCACACTCTTCTTATTTTGATTTATTCTAATTTTATCACTCTTAATTATATTTATTCATTAATAATTCATTTTATTTAATTAATTAAACATCGTTAGGTCACATGGTGGCCCATGCAGACCCATGCGGTCTCCAGATCATGCTTTACCCAAGCATCGGACGCTGTCAAGCTGTGAAAACACATTTATTGAAAAAACCTAAAATTCTACTAGAACTCATCCCGCACCTCAACATAATATTTTAAAGCCAAATAAAATAATGATGTGATAGTAAATTAATATAATATTAACAATAATATTAATTATTATAATATTAATAACAACTTAATAAAATTTATTTTATTAAAACTATCAATAATAATAATAATATTCTCAAACAAAATTATTTTTATTATTATCAATAAAATAACACCTTAAATTCAATTACACTTATTATTCTCATTTTATTCCCATTTTATTATTCTTTACATATTATTCATCTACCATAAACATCGGGCAGACCATGCGGTGAGCCAGGTAGGGCCACGCGGTGACCCAAAAGAGGTCGTACAGCTTCGACCATGAGGTACTAAATGTTGTAAAGGAAAAAAGATGCATTTTTTTAAATAAGAATTGAAAAATTTTAGGTCAGGCTTCAACCCAAACAACTAGATACCAAGAAAATTAATACAATAAAATTTTTAAAAGAGGCAGGTGTGACATCCCTCGTTTTGATGATCACAAAACCCAAAAATTAAAAATATATTTATTGCAAAATAATATATAATTTGATAAACATTAAAAGAAAACAATTTCAATTTAAAAAATTAATTTTGATAAAGAATAAATATTTGAATTTCTCCCCCAAAGATAAATTTCAATGAAATTTTTTATGCATATCTAAATTTCACAAATAAAGAAATGTTATGTTATCTAAATTACTCTCCCGTTTTTGTGATATAAAAAAAGTATAAAATAGATTAAAACACATTTAATATTGAACAGAATGATAAGTGAATGTTATAATTAACTGTAATGAATAAAAATAATTATATTATGGATATCAGACAAAAATACAAAAAAAGATAAAATAATAAATTGTAACATATAGACAATAAACATGTTCATTAATTAATAAATACATTAACAAAATAATTTTTGTGACTAAGAAATGAAAACTATCATTGTCGTGGTTCATGGTATGAAAAATGATAAGGATTGGTTAGGTTTGAATTTTGAATGCCTCTAAACATCTCCTTCAACTCAGCTATCTGCAATCTTAGGTTTTTCATCAAACTGTCTCCTAGATGATTTATCTACATCCTGGAGTCATTATTGACATGAAAATTATAAACTTTATAGACCATAAAAAGTGCATTAAGATTTTCATTTTTCTTCGTGTATACCTTCAACATCTCTATAAACTGGCTCAATATCAATCTAATGCTAGGATATCCTTGAGTTAACTAATCAAAAAGAAATTTGTGATTGTACAATAAAGCTAACAAAGGAGAACTATTGCATTGAAGGTCCTAAAGATGAGCATTAATAGTTTCCATAACAGATGTAATGGCCAGAAATCTTCTAATCAAATCAATACTTGTATTAAATGTAGGAATAGATGCACTGGCCTGAATCACTAATCCTTTTACTAATTCAAACTAACTGCCTAGATACCACATCAAATATAAAATATATGTCTTTGAAATAGAATTAGATCTGATCTTCCCAATATAATTTTACATGTCTCTCTTGAAGGCATCAAAATCACTTCTAGAAACATTATTCTCATTAAGTTCATAAATCTTTTTCATTACAATTTCAAGCTCCTACTGTATAGTGAGATTCTCTTCTTGAGACTTGTTGAATTTAATCACAATTTCTTCAAATTTATGAGATAATGAATCAGATGTCACCTCATATGCGTTCATTGCCTGATTTTCACCATCAGTATGCAAAGGATCTTCCACTAGTTTCATTAACGATTCTTCTCAAAAAACATACGGATTATGTAAAACTTTTTTCAAAGCACCAGAAATATTTTCTGACTATCCCATAGCCTAATCTATAATCAATTTTTCATTTTATGTTACTAATTCCTATAAAATAACCCCTTTTTTAACAACTCATTTTTCAATAACTTATTCTCTAACAATCGTTGATTGAACATTTTAAATTTGAGTATTCTTGTATTGATCTGTTTCTACCGGAAATATCTCTTATAGAAGTTCATTCACCAGAGTTACAATAGAATGCTCTCTATTTTGAATCTCCACTAGAATTTCATCTTCAATAATAGTTTCATATAAATGAGTTGAGTATGTTTCTTCTCCAGAAACCAATATTTTCTCTTCAACTTATGGAAAATCTTTTTTTGTTGTTTTCATAACAAGTCCATCTTGAAAAGTTTCTTCATCATCTTAGTATACTTCAGTGTTAAATCTATGTTGTCTCTAAGATTTTTGTGAAATTACATATGTTCGTGATTTAGTTACACCCTCCTTTCGAACAAGTTATTTCTCCCCCTATGCAAAATCTCATGAGCTTTGTTCTTCCTCATCCCCAACTGGCAAAATCTTTCCTTTTACATTTCTCCAAAAAAATCCAAGCTTTCTTAACGTTCCTACATTCAAAACATTACTATGATGATATTTGAATATTGAATCAACCAGTCTTATCATGTATTTCTAAAATAAAATCATTGAAATTATCCATCCACATGGATATAAATTCATTCTTGCATCCATTGAACAGTAGTAATGAAGATACAAAAAAATTATGGAGAAAATTCAATTTGATATCACCTAGAAAACGAAACATGATATACATATTTGGGTAAATAATTTTCACTATATCAACCACTATTGGTGATATTCATGTCTGAATAAACATCACCATAATCTTATGGTCAACTTCTAAATCCTTAACAAACATATTTTTTATGTGCATTTAGTTGAATAGAAAAGACATGATGTCTTTATAAGAATGTTCCTTATGAAAAATAGATTTAAGATCAAAATGAGAAACTCTTTCATGTGGGTAGTTCAAAAAAATTTCGACCTCAATAGATGAAATATTGAAATCAATATCTTTGATATTAGGAAAAATCATACCCTGTAAATATCTAAAGATAAAAAATACACTCTTATAAAAAGAATTCAGTTCTACCTCATATAGAAATTCTGAGTTGATGTCATTGAAAGTTGCCTTTAGTCCATGAAATGATATCTCTTGTTTCAGGAGTATGTTTATCTGATATAACCATTCAAGATCAAATACTTTTCCCAGAAGAATTTTTCTTCCTGTAACTCTATGTTGTATTGGGATGCTTGCATCTCCTTCATTGACCCTCTTGGTTTTCATCATTTCTATAGATCTAAAAATTTGAGGTTTTTGACTTCTAGGGTTTGGAAGGATGAATGAAGATTGAGGGTTAGGGAAAATAATTTTTTGGGTAAACAATGGGTTTGGAAGATGAAGGGTTTTTGATAGATGATACATGTCCTCGGTTCTCATGTCGTAGAGTAATTATGACAAAAATTTAATAATTTCACGGCATAAATAGATGAAAGAAAACAAAGATTAACTAAAATATTTTATGACAAAAAAACTAAAATAATATAATATTTAAAGAAATAAATTAGGCGTAAAACAAAAGAAAAGAAAATAATAATAAAAATTAACTAAAAATAATATAAACCTAACCCCCTTAATAAAATCAAAATAAGTAGTGGGAAGTGGTTTAGTAAAAATATTATCGAATTGATATTTAGTGTTATCAAATTCTAAATATGTTTTCTTTTTAAGAACATGATCTCTTAGAAAATTATGTCTAATGTCAATATGCTTAGTTCTATAATGACTTATTAGATTTTTTGAAATGGTTATAGCACTTGTATTATCACATAAAATATGTGTATTATTAAAAATAATTCCAAATTCCATTTTAGTATTTTTCATCCACAACACTTATACACAATAACTGCTTTCTAATACATACTCTTCTTCAACTATTAATAGTGCAACCGAGTGTTTCTTCTTACTTGAACATGACAATAATGATTTTCCTAAAAAGTAACCGGCTCCTGAAGTCTTTTTTCTATGTAATCTACATCGTCCAAAATAATTATCTGAATATAATAATAAATAAATATTATGATTATTTTGTTAAATAAGACATTGAACAACTATTACTTTTAAATATCCAAAAATCATTTTTACACCAGCAAGATGTGATTCTTTAGAATTTATTTGAAATCTGGCACATAAACATACTGAAAACATAATATCAGGTCTACTAGTAGTAATATATAGTAAAATTCCAATCATACCTCCATATAATTTGTGGTCCACTGGTTTTCCAGCTTCATCCAAGTCAAGTTTAATATTAGTACACATGAAAGTTGAATATTCCTTGATTTTCTCAATACCAAACATTTTCAATAAATCAATAATGTACTTAATTTGATTTAAAACATTTCTATAATATTTTTTATAAATTTGATGTCCGAAAAAGAAATTTAATTCTCCCATATTGTTCATTTCAAATTCTTTTTGCATAATTTCTAAAAAATCATTATAATTTATTAATTTGTTGATCCAAAAATAACAACATCAACATAGATTTGAAATAATTATAAATTAGAACAAATGTTTTATTAAAGAGGTTGGGGTCTTCCAAACCAACATTAAAATATTTTTTTTAAAAGAAATGAACTTTATCTTTCATACCATGATCTATGGGCTTGTTTAAGGCCATATAGATCTTAAGTAAGTTTAAAAACAAAATCTAGTTTTTAAGAATTTTCAAAACCAGGAGGTTTCTCAACATAAACATCCTCTATTAAATATCCATATTAAAAAGGCATATTCTACATCCATCTGATATAATTTAAAATTCAAATGAGATGTATAGCCCAAAATAAATATATTTGCTTCTAGTATAGATATAATAGAAAAGGTTTCATCATAATCTATACTTTCTTTTGGATTATACACTTGGGATAGTAGTCTAGATTTGTTTCTAGTTATAATACCTTGATTATCTTGTTTATTCCTATAGACCCATTTAGTTCCTATAACTAGATAATTTGATAGTCTTTCCACAAATTTCTATACATTTTTTTCGTGATTTAGCTTTTCTTGCATTGCTAACATCATAAATTTCGTCTTCTAAGGCTTCTTCAAAAGACATAGGCTCTAGAAAAGATAGAAAAGTAGAAAATTACATTATGTTTCTAAACTTATTCTTGTTTTTAGTCCTATGTATGGATATCCTATAATAGTCTCTAAAGGATGATTCTTCAAGATTCTAGACTATCTAGGTAGAACACTTTTAGTATTATAAGTATCATATACTTCTGAACTGAACTGAATTTTATTTATTTTTTCAAAATCATTTTTCATGTTATCAAGTCTAATGATGTTAGAAGAATCATCAACTTTATTTTATTGATCTTTCTCTTTATTAAAAGGATCAGCTTCATCAAACTTCAAATGAACCAATTCTTCAAAAATCCTTGACTTTTTATTAAAAACTCTGTAAGCTTCAGAAGTTGTAGAATATCGTAAGAATATTCCTTCATCAGCTTTGGAATCGAACATTCCAAGATTATCCTTAGTATTAAAGATATATACCTTGCATCCAAAAAACTTAAAGTACTTTACCGTAGGCTTTTTATTATTCCAATTTTCGTAAAAGGACTTTTTAAAAATAGATCAAATTAAAACTGTATTTATAATATTTCATGTTGTGCTTACAACATCTTCCCAAAAGTATGATGGAATATTTTATTCATTTAGTATAGTTCTAGCCATTTCGTGAATAGTTTTGTTTCTTATTTCAGCAATTCCATTTTGTTGATGTGTTCTTGGTGGAGAGAAGGTGTGTTTAATACCCATATTTGAACATAAAGAATTAAATTCTTGATTCTCAAACACTCCACCATGATCTATTCTTAATGAAATTATCTTAAAACCATTTTTATTTTCAACAATTTTACAAAAAAATTCAAAAACAGAAAAACATCATTTTTTAGTTTTAAAAAATATACCCAAGTAAATTTAGAATAATCATCAACTAAAAAATATACAAATAATTTACAAGCCAAACTTTCTATTCCATTTGGTCAAAACAAATCCATATGAACAAGTTATAGGGGCTTTGAAGAAGAATTGTTTTAATAGAATTGAAGAATGATTTGTGTTGCTTGCTAATCCGACATGCATCACAGAATATATTACTATCAACTTTAAGACTTGGTAAATCTGAAACTAATTGTTTCTTAGATATCTTATGTATTACAATGAACATGTCTTCTATGCCAAATCCATGACTCAATTATATTAGCAGTTAAAGAGTTGAATTTCTATTTACACAAGCAATTTAAATCCAAAGTGTAGACATTATCAGTTGTGGGTGCTATAAATTTATGTAAATTATCCTTAAAAATAGAAACAGAATTATTAGAAAAATCAACACAGTATCCATCATCATAGAGTTGAGATACACTTATCTTATTGTTCGTAAATCCTTGAATATATAGTACTTTATTAATTGAGATAGTATCTGGATATCCAACTATTCCAAGTCCAATAATTTTTTATTGACATTATCACCGAAGCTGACTAGGCCTCCATCTATTTTTATCAGCGTACAAAAATTTGATGAATTTACACTCATATGTCTTGAACAGCCACTATCTATATACCACATATCTTTTTCCACTTTTGTGGCCTGTTACATACAAAGTCAAATTTAACAAAAATTTCTTTTGCTACACATTTCTTTTTGGGTCCAACAGTTTTAGTTATGAATGACTTATGAATCCAAATAGATTTATTTTGATCAACATTATTATAATTAAAAATAGAGAACTATTTTGAATCATGTACATGATTGAGACCGCATAATTATTTTTTCTTAAAGACTAGTAATTATAATAATTCCCATTAATACCACAATAAAAGCATTTAATAATAGACATGCCTTTGCTGTTAAAACCAGGAACAAAATCGTTTTTGTATAGTTTGGGTTTTTCAGCCTTAGTGGCTACACCAAATTTTTCTTTTTTTGATTACATTTTTACCAAGAATTTCATTTAGTTTATTTTCGCCTTTTTTAAATATAATATCAACACTTTTATTAGTTTTTACTTCATCATATAGTTTTTTAATCGTGTTTTAATGGTCAGTAAAGTTTTTAGTAGATGAAATAAATTTATTAACTAAATCTTGATGTTGTTTAATTAAAGTGTACCTTTCTACTAAAATAGAATTATTAATATTATTTATTTATTTTATTTAATAGGGAGTCATATCATTCTTCTAGAATTGTACAGTAGGAATCTATTATATCATTTGAAAAACTAAAATCAGAATCAGATGAATAATAGGGTTGTACCTTCTCTTCTTCATCCACAAAGAACATATTAGCTTTTAGATTCAATTCTTCATTATCTAAATCAAATATTGATGTGATTTTGGTTTCTTTAGAAACACTCCAAGTAGCCTTTATATCTTTTTATTATTTTTCTCATAATCAAAATTCTTTTAATATTTTTTTGTATCATTATTTTCTCTCATTTTAATTGAGGACAATTAGGACTTATATGACCCAATTTTTTTCATTCATAACATCTTACATACCTTGAGACTTTCTTATCATTTTGGAAGTTTCTTTTGAATGCTTTATTCTTCCTATAAAATTTACTGAATTTTCTAGCTAATTGAGCCAACTAAATTTCTAAATCAGATGAGACTGAATTTCTTTCTTCTTGTTTAATTTTTTTGTTCAACTTTTGGTATATTCCTTTGAAAACAGTGTTTTGCTTTTTCACTAGGACTTTGTGATATTCAACTTCTTCTTTCTTTTTTACCACATAAAAAATTAATGTCCCAATCAATTATCTCATTGTTATATTCTTGATAGGTGTTGATTTTCATATTCTAGAAGAAATTTTATTCCACTTCACAAGTAGAAATCTTAGAACATTCAATTTCTGATTAGGATGGTTTATAGGATCACCTAAAGATGTTATATTATTAAAAAAAAATTGCATCCTTCCATTAATATGTGTGATGATCTCTCCATCAAACATTCTAAAAGTATTAAACATTAATTTCACTATATCCTATCTCATTTGTCAAACATTGTCAAAACCTTCATAGGCTACTGAAATTGTCTCCCACATTTCATAGGTTGTTGGGAATTTCGATACATGGTTTAATTAATTTGGTCCAAGACTGCAAATAATAGCCTTCATTTCATTAAAATTCATATCATACTCATCCTATGTAGTAGTATACCATGTTTTAGGTTTTTCACGAATTGTGTAAGGAGTAAAATTTTTTGAGTATACTCTAAATCTATGATTTTTTAATTAGATTATCATTCATGACTCCCAGAATCCATAATTCTCACTATTGAAATACGGAGCATGAACCATTGACATTCCTTCCTTGGGATTCTCCATTTCCGTCACTAAAATAAACCTTATGCCTTTAGCTTATTATAGCTCTGTCGAAAATCTCATCCTCTGATACCAAATGTTAGGTCGGAATGGCTATAATAATGACACAAGAAGGTGGTGAATTGTGTCCTTTAAAAAATTTCACAATTCTGTTGATTCACATCATCAATAGATAGTGCTGGTGACATTTTTTATGGGTGTATATGCAGCAGATATGAACATAGAATAATGCACAACGATTTATATTGGTTTGAGGCATGAATATCCCCTTGTCCACTCCACCAATCACCTTCTATGTGGACTTTCTGAATTTCACTAGTAAGGTCCTCTTATTATTAGACCGATAAAAAACTGAGTGTAGGCAGTTTTTACCCTTACACACAAAGGCATATAAAACATAGACTTCTCATTCTTTTACAAGGAACCAATAAAACCACAAAATAGTGAAAGAATCTGACACTCCATCACTTTTGAATACGAGGAGCCGAAACTCAAGATAGATAAGATGTAGTTTGATGAGAAATAGATATAGATCGCAGTTTCAGTAGCACACAATTGATAAAAGATGGATCTTATCCTTTATAAAAATAATAATATTGAAATATATTTTAAGAGATTAGGTTGCACAAGATATCTTAGATTTTAAGAACAACAACAAAAAACAGAGCATCATGTTTCCAGATTTGATCATGTGTATCTCCAAAATGTAGTCCTTGTTTTTGAGATGCTTGATCGTTGTAGCACTGAAAATTAATCTTTACAAAAATACTTGAAGAATTAAAATTATCTACATATCCAAGAGATCTCTATATGGTAGTATAAAAATATCTAAAATATAAAGGTATATATAACAATGTATCTCATAGCAGGATTTCAGATCCATAAAATATTCCTGATAAATCAAGTGAATTCAAATTCAAAAAAATTTAGCTTAGAGTCGTCGTAACATCCATTATGATTATGGGAGAAAATCTATACTTTAAATGACTCTTTAAATCATTTAAAACGAGATTTGAATCAGTATAAATCAATCTTTAAACCACCCTAACATTCCAAAAATACTGTTACAAAAATTTATGATAAAGACATAAATTAAAATTACCAACTTTGAAAAGTCAAACACAAGGTTCCTTCACATAATGAAAAAATAAAAAATGTATGGTTCAACATCATAATTTAGGGTTGATGATATATACATTTTTCTATGTCAGCATATATCTCGGAAGGTAACATTGATTATCCATTCTTTCACATTTCCCAAATGTATGGTTGACAATGTAAGGTTGCTGATCTATACGTTTTGGACGTTCCATACTTACATAGGGTTCTTTAACTATACTTTTTCATTGTAACAATTGTAATGTTCTTATACAAATGTAATGTTCCTTAACCATACATTCCTTCAAACGTAAGGTTGATTATCCATGCATGATGATCCTTCAACACAAATGTAAGGTTTTTCCATACATTACCTTCTTCGACGTATTGAATTACTAGTATTTTGAGTAAAGATAAATGGGGAACAATATTTCCAAAATATGCTTAATAGAATTCCGAACACTTTAACGAATATTTCTCGCAAATAAATAATTGAGTATTTTTTGAAGATAAGAATTACAAAGAATATAAATTTCCTTGAATACACTCAAATAAAATATTTAGTAAAAAAACAAGAGTATGTGTCAGAATCCAAATCAATAATATTTAGAGAGCATTATTGAGACAATACATGCCAACCACTACCCATATATTTAATTTATCTTATTTAAGGTGTTGAAATTATATTTTGGATGTTCGATATCATGAATTATAAAATTATGATATTAGTTATATATATCCATATGATTATTAAATTAGATAAAATATCTACGTATAAGTTTCAATATCATGTTATTAATGATTTTTTTTCTCATCAATTATTCAATCCATATTATGTTAATGTTATGATTTATATGAAAATTGTTTTAGTTATTTCCCTACAATATTGATTATTCATATTTATTCATGATATATTTTGTGGTACTCATATCCTTACTGAGCTTATGAGCTCACCCATTTATCATGTTCTATTATCCATTTGATATTAAGATGTGTTTTATGATTCATATGTGGGATATGCTATGTGGGAATATGGTATTCTTAGAGAAAACACTTTGTGTATTTTATACCTTGAATTGTAATGTGAATTTTGTGTGTGTATCTAGTTTACACAGACAATTAAACTATTTGGTCCATTGGAATATGATTAATTATATCTTATTCTAATATAATAAATTAGACCCAAAATCTGGGTATTTAGAGTCAGGAAATTTAAATTAATGTGAAAAATCAATAACTACTGAACAAAATTTCTCTGCAAAAAAGGAAAATTTTAACACCCAAAATAATGAATTTAATAAATAATTATTAATAAATGTGTGTTGAAATTATATAAGTAGATTATCAATGATATTATCATTCAGTACATGATTCTAGTAAATAATTATAATTAATTCAAATTTATTATACTGTAGTATATAGAGATTTTGAATAAAGTTGATCTTGTTGTAAGGTATTTTTATCTCAAATTTATTTTTGTGAGACACTTACCATATTATCCACATTTTTATTTTATGTGTTCTATACAATACACCTGAATGTATATTATGATGATTCCCATGAAAATTATTTGGATATACATATCCATATATTGTTATTTATTTTATGGTGATTATGAATAAAATGTTACTAATCTGGTAAGGGTTTTATGACACAATGTCATTATTCATCATAATTGTTTATGATTACAAATATGATGATGAGATTTCATGATATAACTCCAAATAATCTCATCATTTTTCTTCTCGTGTAGTTATTTATTATTATTACTTGTTTTCATTTTATTTTTATCTCTTTATGAACTCAAGATATTGAAAGAAGGGTTTATTATGGAAAACCAACTTTATTTCCCTCATCTGTCAATAATACATTTTCTTATATATACATGTTTTAAAAAAAATATTATCATGAATGTGTTTTATATTATATACTTGTTTTCAAAATTAATTTTTACCAATGATATTATTTTTTAATTTTTTTTAAAATTTATCTTCTTTTATTTTATCAATGAGATATTTTTGGATTTTTACCAAGAATGTGAGAGGAATACTTGTTGTATTGTACATGGAATGAATGAAATTTCCGATAGTTATGACTTCCCAATGATTTGATGATTCCTTTACATGTTTCCAAAGTTCTTTTAAATGATTTTTCTATAATATATCAGAATTTTTTATATTTTAACGAGATGATTTCAATGTAAAAAGAGTATTTTTTAGATTTAATAATCCAAGTGATATTTTCAAGACATTTCGATTTATTAGGACATCCATTGATGTTACTTATTTTAAAAGGTGATATGATCCAATGATGCTATAATTATTCTTTATGTAGATATTTTATGATTTTGATGATGATATTTTTATGAAATCCATTTATTTTCCACAGGTTATGTTATGAAAAATGATGAAATTTTTTTAAATCTTGTTTCCTTTCAATTAATCATGATATATGATATATAATTTATGATCTTATGGGAAAAAATTTAATGGATTATGATTATGATATGTGTGGGTCCAAAAATATATATCCCACCAATGAATTTGGTAAGTATAGATATATCATGTGATATATAAGGAATGCAATGGTGAGTGAACCCAGTTTAGTAATGGACTATGTCACCTAAGATTGTCTTGAGAGTGAACCTTGACTAAGGATTTGATAGAATAGGGATTAAATCCAATCTACTATGATAGTATTAGTAGTGATACTTGACAAAGGAAATGATTTTATATACTTATGTGTATTCCAAAAACATATATCTTATGAAAATTTTATTCTATCCTAGATCTTCATATTCGATTCCATTATGATTCATATCCTATGAACTGCCAAGAATTATTCCATGATTCAATATTTTGATCTATTATATGCTTGGTATGGTTTAAATATTTTAATTCATGCTCTTATTGTCATGTTATTCTGAAGTGATCATTGATATCATTGTTCCTTACTCTTATTAATCATATGAGCTCTCTATTTCTTATGATTTCATTCCACATTTTCTGAATAAAGGTTGTATGTGTGATATAACTAATAAGGGTTCTAGTTATAAATAACTTAGTGGGAGATTATGTTGATATTTTAAGAACAAGTTGTTTTTGAATCTATGATTGTAAATACTCTCAACCTATTTTTTCTATCATGGATCATAATCATATGATATGAATATTCCTTCATTAAGATGTAATTTATATTAATGAAATATATGGGTCTCTATATTGATGGTATAATATTATTATCAAACATTATTCATTCCATCATTATAAAATAATATTTTATTTTCATGTAATAATATCTTTCCATTTTTATGTTTTCAATTGATATATTTCATACACATGTTAACTATTATATAACATCATTTGGTTATTATTTATTCTTTCCTTATTATTAATTTATATTAATTCAATTATATGTTTCATTTTATTCTAGCCATTACTAAGAATATAAACTCACCCATATAATTTTTTTCCTTTTACAAAAATAACAGTTAATCAACATATATATTTTAGTAGGGTAAATAATGTTTTCATTATATTTTGATGATATATTTAATATTTTCAAATGTAATGTAAGGATCATATATATATCTAGTCATATATGACTATAAAACTATTGGATCTTTTGTGATGTGATCTCTTATATTCTATATCATCTTAATAAAATGGAAAACAAATTTTTGTTATTGGAGACAAGTTTATTACATCCAATATGCCTTCCAATTATATGTTTCCTATATTAATATATAATAATAATGATAATGATAGTGATTATTATTATAATTAAGTATACTGGATATGAGATACAATGACGAGTCTTTGTTTTTTGGAGATCATGAGGGAAATTAATCCCTTGATCACTCAGATTTGAAGGATTTTTATGATTTACATCCCTTTTGGACACAAATTTTTATTTAATTTAATAGATCCATATAAGGTACAATTTACGGAGATAGCCATGAATATAGTTTTTCTGTAACGACCCAAAGTTTTTCAATGGAAAATTCCCTTCTTATATCTATGTCATAAAAACACAAAATAATGAACTACTAAGTGATAAGTGACCTTTAAGCATAATTTTGTCAACCCTATGTTTGGAATTTTAAAAATCCAACATACACGGTTGTGTTCAAGATAGTTTTTGGAGTCTAATGAAACAAAAATAATTTTTGGTGAATAGTAACCTACCCTTATGAATAGTAGCCTACCCTTATGAATAGTAATATTAACCTTATGAATAGTAAATAAGAGTAACATTACCTATGAATAATAAAATAAAATTTAGACATCATAGAAAGTGATAATTTGACCTTAGTAAACGTTTTTTGTATTTTATAAGTGATAAATAATTAATTATTATTAATTAATTAATTTAAAAGAATATTTATTTTCCTAAAATATATTCATAAATTATTGAATCAATGTCTAGTAGTTTTTAGATAATTTTATAAGACCCTAGTAATTTTTGAAAGAACTGCAAAATCAGTTTTAATTTTAAAAACTGTTTTTTTAAGTAAATTATGATTTTAATTAAATATTAAATTACTAATATTTAGAAAATTATTTTTGAAAAATGGTATTCATTTTTGGATTCTACACATTGAAAAATGGTTGGGGTAAAATTTTGGGATTTTTCTGAGATACATGAATTTTTGATGAATAGTAGAATACATTAATTTATCATATAAATACATTTTAATTAAAACCCACTATTCCTGACATCACAAGTGATGTAAGAACCCAAATCAATAATTCACAATTCTAATTTACTATTCTTAGTCATCCAATACTCACTATTACTTGTCTTAGGTGAAATTAATAAACTAATCAATTTTATATTAAGGAAACCCCTCTCCACTCCGCTATAAAAGCCACCCTTCACTCCCTCTTTTCCTCACATCTCTCAAGCTCCAAGCCTTATCTAAATTCAGCCCAAACACCTTCCCTAGCTCATCCCCCACGTCCAAAAGCTTCTGGTTTCATCAAAAGACCAAGCCTAGATTTCCATAAAGAGGATCTCAAGAAGAGGATTCTAAAGGTAATTTCTCTCTCTCTTCTCCTTTAATTTCCTTTCAAGTTCAAGTTACTTTCTTGATCTCTCTCTATCTATATTCATCCAAATTGTTCATTAAATCCAGTATCATATATATACTGTAATATTATGATTCTAATGTTATATTATATCACCCCACACCCTTTCCCGCTTCCTTTTATTTTATTAAAGAGAACGTTGTTCATGTGGTGATAATTTATCACCTTCAAAAACAACATGCTATTTTTTTCCATTTATACCTTCAAATCTGGTCATGAAACCATTTTTATGGTTGAACCAGAATGTTTTATATGTATTATGTTCTATTTTAAGTTCTTCAAATAACCTATGGCCATACTACTAAGTGAAAAGTTAAAATGAGTTGGTTGTGATCCAAAAACCGCTCAAATTAGCCCAAATAATCTTCATTTAATTCTTATCTAATGATTAGGCCACATGGATCTAATATAACTCATTATAAAATCATTAAAGATTCTGTAATATCATTAATTACATGTAATATCAGTTCTGGATGTTTACCCATGATCTACCCAAACATCAAATTAAGAATACAAGTGGACCGCTCAAGAAAACCATGAAAACGAACATCCCCGATCAATGTTTTTAAACTCTATAAGTCATCCAAAGGAACATAATATGAAATAATGAAACCATAATGAACCTTATTAATGTATAAAAGGTTCTATTATTTCTAATTAATTAATATAATGTCATTATATAGGACATTAAAGAGAAGGAGGCATTCGAGTACAAGGTAAGGGGAAATCTCGAACCCAATTTTCTTCCTTCGGGTTCTCCCTCTTTCACTCCATTTTTTATATGGTTACTCCTAAAAGGACTTTTGTTCAAAATTTCCTTTACTTTTCTGGGATATACATGTTTTTCACTGGTTTTTATGTCCATCAAAATGTTTTCCAAAAGAACTCTTCTTTCAAGATCTCGCATTTTACCTCTCATTCAAGGTTGATGGTTCTTGTATCAAGTGTGTTGTTCCCTCATTATTTTGGGAACCCAAAGCTTCTGAATGTGTTATTATGAGACGAAATCCATTCTTTTACATGGGTCATTTATGTTCATGTTTGATATGTATTCTATGTGGCAAGCATGATAAAGATAATGTTATGATGTGACGGGTGCGCCCAGAATTATATAGCTCAATATGAATGTTTAAATGTGACGGGTGCGCCCAGAATTATATAGCGCTCCAATGCATTGGGTAAAGTGATGAATCTCATGAGTAAATGTGAAATGATGCATGAACATGATGCTAGATTTTTTCACAAGTATGCGGGGTAGTTAACCACTTAGACATGATGTTTCATTTTTATGCTTTGCCACATTTCATGTTTATTGTGTATGCTCCTCTCATGTTCAAGATCTTCTTGCTTTGTCAAGATTATGCTCACCCCATGCTATATTGTTCTTATCTATCCTCTTACTGGGCTTTTAGCTCACCCATTTTGATGTATATCCTCAGGTGGCTACATGTACTAATGAGAGGACAAGTGCTACTAAGATGCTATAGAAGAAGAGATTAAATGAATTTTTATGCTTGATGTTGCACTTGTTATGTGTTGTCCTAGTTTTCCCAAGACACTAAACCTCTGGATCTTCCATGTGTAATAATATTATGTTGTTTATCTTTGAAATGATGTAATAGTAATGTATGAAAATACCGGGTCGCTATAGTTGGTATCAGAGGAAAGGTTTAGTTAATTTGGGAATTAGGATTAGTGAACCCTAAAGAAAACCTCTAGCATGAGACTAAGTAAAAATATGCACACAAGGATATTTACCTAGGGATCCCATATTTTATGTTTTTGGTATAATTGTTTAAATGAATAGTTATTCATAACTTGATTACTTATGTTTAGTTCTAACCTTTTCTATTTTAGAAAATGGTGGGAACTAGGAGGAATCAGGCCAACAACTCTTGTGAAGGCCAATGCAACGATTGCCCGAACGGCATCCCCAATTATTTTGGAGGTGGAGTTCAAAACATCATGGTGATGATTACCCAATTATCTCGGGTTATGAATAATAACCATAATAATGGGGAACTTCATCCTTCACCAAAGAGGGAGCAGCTAGCTATCGAATGTTTTATGCGGCAACGACCACCGACGTTTTGTTGATCTTCCGATCCACTAGTTGCAGAACAGTGGGTCAACTCCATGGAGAAGATCTTTTTTGTTCTTCACTGTTCCAAGACAGAGAAGGTGACTCTAGCCATTTATCGTCTAGATGGAGAAGCTGATCAATGGAAGGCTTTTATTAAGAACACCAAGCCAAGGGAGGAAATTGAAGAGATGGAATGGGAAGACTTTAAAATAATGTTTCATAATAAGTACTTCCCAAGAACTCTTCGAACGAAGATGGAGAGAGAATTTATAGAGGTCAAGAAAAAAGAAGGAGAATCTGTCACAACCTATGAAGAAAATTTCACAAGGCTCGCAAGGTATGCTTCGGGTTTTGTTATCAACAATGATAGAAAAATTGATAGATTCTTTAGTGGATTAAAACCACATCTTCGAAAGGCTCTTGCAATTCGAGACTTTGGGAGTTATGAAGAAGTTTTTCGGTGTGCTCTCAAAGTGGAGATGGAGTTTGGAGAATGGTCCCATTGCTATGGTGATAAGAAAAGAAAGATGGAGTTTCAAGCTGGTGGATCTAGTGATAAAGATGGGAAGAAAACACAACGACCCAAATGCCAAAAATGTGGGAAGTTGCACAATGGGAACTGCCTCAAAGGGATAGGGAAATGCTTCAAGTGTGGGAAAGAAGGACACATAGTACATGAGTGTCGAAGAGACATGAAAAGTAAGGATAATGTATCTGATGAAAGGAGAGAACCACTCGTGGTTCAATGCTACAACTGTAAGGAGCTAGGTCACTATTCAAACCAGTGCACTAAACCTCGAGCTCTCGAGGGTAATCAGCGCCAACAACCACCAAATCCAAAGGAACAAGGGAAGGATTATGCCATCACTACTGCGGAGGTGGAACATGATAATGAAGTCGTACAAGGTACACTTCCTATTCAATCATGAATGGCAAAAGTC
Source organism: Viscum album (assembly GCA_963277665.1). Lineage (NCBI taxonomy): Eukaryota > Viridiplantae > Streptophyta > Magnoliopsida > Santalales > Viscaceae > Viscum > Viscum album. The sequence goes on along the minus strand of OY728126.1, from coordinate 1,805,494,127 downwards.
TTATTTGATTCTGGTTCTACGCATTCCTTTATATCTTGCAAGTTTTCTAGAACTATAGAATTGAAGCCCCGAATCCTTGAAGTAGAGATATCTGTAAAAACACCACGTGGTGCAATCATTGCAACCCAAGTGTTTGATTCTTCTCCTGTTGACGTATGTGGGAAGATTCTTCCGGAAAATCTCGTAATACTTCCCTTGGTGGAATTCGACGCTATAATGGGAATGGATTGGCTCTCGTTATATAGAGAACATATCAACTATCGGGAAAAGGAAATATATTTTCATATTCCAACCCATCCAATGCTCCTCTACAAATTCAAGGAAAATCATGAATATCCTTTGAAAAGTCCTTCAATGGTGTGGGTGATGATTCCCTATGAAGAATCATACCTCACCCAAATGTTTGAGTCGAAGGAAAGTTCCAACCTTGAGGAAATGACCATCGTAAGGGAATACAGCGATGTATTTCCCGAAGAGTTACCCGGAATTCCCCCGGATCGTGAGGTAGAGTTCTTAATTGAACTCATACCCGGAGCTACTTCTATCTCAATGTTCCCCTATAGGATGGCTCCTATCGAACTGGAGGAGTTAAAGAAGCAGCTGCAAGAGCATCTGGACAAAGGGTTCATACGCCCAAGTGCATCACCATGGCGTGTGCCCATTCTCTTTGTGATAAAGAAGGATGGAACCATGCTGCTGTGTATCGATTATCGGGAACTCAACAAGATCACCATAAAGAACAAGTATCCTCTCCCAAGGATTGATGAGTTGTTCGATCAGCTAAGAGGAGATCAGTACTTCTCAAAGGTGGATCTTCATTCTGGATATCATCAAGTAAAGGTGAAGAAGGAATATATTCAGAAGACTGCCTTCCGTACAAGGTATGGGCACTATGAGTTTTTGGTGATGCCCCTCGAACTTACTAATGCCCGTGAAATATTCTTGGATTTGATGAATAGAGTCTTTAGAAATTACCTCGAAAAATTTGTGGTAGTGTTTATAGATGATATTCTAATCTACTCCAAGAGTAAGGAGGAACATGAAGAACATATAAGACTTGTGTTGGCGACATTGAGAAAAGAAAAGTTGTACGCCAAGTTCAGAAAGTGTGACTTTTGGATGAATCAAGTCACGTTCTTTGGACATGTGATCCAAAGCGAGGGAATTTCTGTGGACCCTTCAAAGACAAAGGCGATTTAAGAATGGCCCAGGCCCTCTAGTGTCACCGTAATCCGTAGTTTTCTAGTATTAGCTGGGTACTACCGACGTTTAGTGAGAAACTTCTCACGATTGTCAAGACCGCTAACTAAGTTAACAAGGAAAGGGGTAAATTATGTATGGACGGAAGAATGTGAGGGAAGCTTCAAGGAGCTAAAGCGAAGGCTGATCACTGCACCTGTACTCACACTACCGAAAAATGGATAATGTTTTGTGATATATAGTGATGCTTCAAAGAAAGGCTTGGGTTGTGTACTCATGAAAAATGATAATGTGATAGCCTACGCCTCACGACAGTTGAATATCCATGAGCAGAACTACCCGATGCATGATCTAGAGCTGGCAGCCGTGATTTTTTGCTTGAAAATCTGGCAGCATTACCTTTATGGTGAGAAGTGTGACATATAAACCGACCACATTAGCATAAAGTATATATTCACACAAAAGGATCTAAACATGTGTCAAAGGAGATGGTTAGATCTAATCAAGGATTACGATTTCTCTATTCACTATCATCATGGAAAGATGAACAAGGTAGCTGATGCTCTAAGCAGGAAAGAACCTGATACTCTATCCATGTTGAGGATTGAGAAAGACCCTATCTTCTTGGATATGCAAAGGATGGATTTGGGAATCGTAAGGGCAGGGGATACATCTTACCTTGACCAAATGATTGCACAACCATCCATCCAACAGAAGATTAAGGAAGCAGAAAGGGATGATGTGGAGATACAAAAGAGGTTGAATGCAGTAAAGGATGGGAAGCTGAAAGAGTTCCATATCGATGATGATGGTGTGATTCGGTTTGGAACACATCTTGGTGTGCCTTCATCACCCGGAATAAAGAAGGAGCTATTGGATAATGCACATAGCTCTACTTTCTCTATTCATCCTGGAAGTACCAAGATGTATCGTGATCTCCGAGAACACTTCTTGTGGGATAACATGAAGAAGGAGATTGCGGAATATATATCAAGGTGCTTGGTATGTCAGAAAGTTAAAGCTGAGCGGAAAAAGTCCAAATGTATGATGCAGCCATTGCCTATACCCATGTGGAAATGGGAAAATGTTACTATGGACTTTTTCATGGGTCTCCCGAAAATGTCAAGAGGAAATAATGCGATATGGGTTGTGGTTGACCGACTCACCAAGGATGCCCATTTTATCGCTATTCGGGAAGACCTCTCACTTGAACAACATGCAAGGATATATGTGAAGGAAGTAGTGAGATTGCACGGTGTTCCGCTCTCGATTGTCTCTGATCGTGATCCAAGGTTCACTTCTAAATTCTGGAGGAGCCTTCAACATGCTTTGAGTACTGAATTAAATTTCAGCATGGCCTATCACCCCCAAACTGATGGCCAGTCTGAAAGGACTATTCAGACACTTGAAGATATGCTAAGATCTTGCTCTCTTGAAATCAAAGGTGGTTGGGATCAACATCTTCCATTGGTTGAGTTCTCATACAACAATAGCTTCCACTCGAGTATTCAGATGGCTCTGTATGAAGCTCTTTATGGGAAGCGATTTAGAACTCCAACCTGTTGGGATGAAGTTCGAGAATGAAATCTACATGGTCCCGATCTTGTTCAAGAGATGATAGAGAAGGTTCAAGTCATCCAGAAACACATCAAAGCTGCTCAATGTCGGCAAAAGAGCTATGCTGACAATCGTCGAAGGGACTTGGTGTTTGAAGTTGGAGATAAAGTTTTCCTTCGAATATCTCCATGGAAGAGAGTCATGCAATTTGGGAAGAAATGGAAGCTAAGCACAAGGTACATTGTCTCCTTTGAGATCCTTGATCGTATAGGAGCCGTGGCCTATCGTATGGCACTTCCACCGAATATGGCTCAAGTTCATGATGTGTTTCACGTATCACTACTGACGAAGTACATTCCAGACCCCTCACATATACTAAACTCATAGGTGGTACATTTGGAAGATGATATCTCATATGAGGAGCAGCCCGTAAAAATTCTGGACCGAAGTGATAAGGTTCTACGCAACAAGACAACCCGCCTTATCAAAGTGTCGTGGAGGAACCAAAAGTTTGAGGAAGCCACTTGGGATCCAGAAGAGTCAATGAAGGAGAAGTACCCTCACCTGTTTGTGTAAAGTGAAATTTCTTGGGCGAAATTTCTTAAGGGGGGAAGAATGTAATGACCCAAAGTTTTTCAATGGAAAACTCCCTTCTTATATCTATGTCATAAAAACACAAAATAATGAACTACTAAGTGATAAGTGACCTTTAAAAATAATTTTGTCACCCCTATGTTTGGAATTTTAAAAATCAAACATACACGGTTTTGTTCAAGATAATTTTTGGAGTCTAATGAAACAAAAATAATTTTTGGTGAATAGTAACCTACCCTTATGAATAGTAATATGAACCTTATGAATAGTAAATAAGAGTAACATTACCTATGAATAATAAAATAAAATTTAGACATCATAGAAAGTGATAATTTGACCTTAGTAAACGTTTTTGGTATTTTATAAGTCATAAATAATTAATTATAATTAATTAATTAATTTAAAAGAATATTTATTTTCCTGAAATATATTCATAAATTATTGAATCAATGTCTAATAGTTTTTAGATAATTTTATAAGACCCTAAGTAATTTTTGAAAGAACTGCAAAATCAGTTTTAATTTTAAAAACTGTTTTTTAAGTAAATTATGATTTTAATTAAATATTAAATTAATAATATTTAGAAAATTATTTTTGAAAAATGGACTTAATATTTGGATTCTACACGTCGAAAAATTGTTGGGGTAAAATTTTGGGATTTTTCTAAGATACTGGAATTTTTGATGAATAGTAGAATACATTAATTTATCATATAAATACATTTTAATTAAAACCCACTATTCCTGACATCACAAGTGATGTAAGCACCCAAATCCCGAATTCACAAGTCTAATTTACTATTCTTAGTCATCCAAGACTCACTATTACTTGTCTTAGGTGAAATTAATAAACTAATCAATTTTATATTAAGGAAACCTCTCTCCCCTCCACTATAAAAGCCACCCTTCACTCCCTCTTTTCCTCACACCCCTCAAGCTCCAAGCCTTCTCTAAATTATGTCCAAACACCTTCCCTAGCTCATCCCCCACGTCCAAAAGCTTCTGGTTTCATCAAAAGACCAAGCCTATCTTTCCTTAAAGAGGATCTCAAGAAGAGGATTCTAAAGGTAATTTCTCTGTCTCTTCTCCTTTAATTTCCTTTAAAGTTCAAGTTCCTTTCTTGATCTCTCTCTATATATCTTCATCCAAATTGTTATTTAAATCCAGTATTATATATTTATATATTGTAATATTATTATTCTAATGTTATATTATATCACCCCACACCATTTCCCCCTTCCTTTTATTTTATTAAAGAGAACGTTGTTCATGTGGTGATAATTTATCACCTTCAAAAACAAAATGCTCTTTTTTTCCATTTCTACCTTCAAATCTGGTCATGAAACCATTTTTATGGTTGAAACAGAATTTTTTATATGTATTATGATCTATTTTAAGTTCTGTAAATAACCTATGGCCATACTACTAAGTGAAAAGTTAAAATGAGTTGGTTGTGATCCAAAAACTGCTCAAATTAGCCCAAATAATCTTCATTTAATTCTTATCTAATGATTCAGCCACATGGATCTAATATAACTCATTATAAAATCATTAAAGCTTCTGTAATATCATTAATTAAATGTAATATAAGTTCTGGATTTTTACTCATGATCTACCCAAACATCAAATTAAGAATACAAGTGGACCGCTCAAGAAAACCATGAAAACGAACATCCCCAATCAATGTATTTAAACTCTATAAGTCATCCAAAGGAACATAATATGAAATAATGAAACCATAATGAACCATATTAATGTATAAAAGGTTTTGGAATTTCTAATTAATGAATATAATGTCATTATACAGTACATTAATGAGAAAGAGGCATTCGAGTACATGGTAAGGGGAAATCTCGAACCCAATTTTCTTCCTTCGGGTTCTCCATCTTTCACTCCATTTTTGATATGGTTACTCCTAAAAGGTATTTTGTTCATCATTTCCTTTACTTTTCGGGGATATACATGTTTTTCACTGGTTTTTATGTCCATCAAAATGTTTTCCAAAATAACTCTTCTTTGAAGATCTCACATTTTACCTCTCATTCAAGGTTGATGGTTCTTGTATCAAGTGTGTTGTTCCCTCTTTATTTTGGGAACCCAAAGCTTATGAATGTGTTATTATGAGATGAAACCCATTCCTTTACATGGGTTATTTATGTAAATGTTTGATATGTATTCTATGTGGCAAGCATGATAATGATAATGTTATGATGTGACGGGTGCGCCCGGAATTATATAGCGTAATATGAATATTTAAATGTGACGGGTGCGCCCGGAATTATATAGCGCTCCAATGCATTGGGTAAAGTGATTAATCTCATGATTAAATTTGGAATGATGCATGAACATGATGCTAGCTTTGTTCACAGATTTGTGTGGTAGTAAACCACTAAGACATGATGTTTCATTTTTCTGCTTTTCCACATTTCAAGTTTATTGTTTATGCTCCTCTCATGTTCAAGATCTTCTTCTTATGTCATGATTATTCTCACCCCATGCTATATTTTTCTTATCTATCCTCTTACTGGGCTTTTAGCTCACCCCTTTTGATGTATATCCTCAGGTGGCTACATGTACTAAGGAGAGGACAAGTGCTACTAAGAAGCTATAGAAGAAGAGATTAAATGAATTTTTATGCTTGATGTTGTACTTGTTATGTGTTGTCCTAGTTTTCCCAAGACACTAAACCTCTGGATCCTCCATGTGTAATACTATTATGTTTTTTGTCTTTGAAATGATGTAATAGTAATGTATGAAAAGGCCGGGTCGCTATATTTTGGGTAGTGGAAGATATAATGGTAGTATCTGATAATAAATTATCCTTTTAAAATCTCATCCATTCATTGGGAAGGATCATAATGAAAGGTAGCATTTCCCATATAGATTATTGTTTTCATGTGATCAATATAAGAATTGACCCTTGATATTTTAAATATTTTTTATTATAAAATCATACCTATAGTTGAAAACCCATTGAAAATATACAATTATGTGAAGAGAATCTCTAGGAATTAAGGGTTTTCATACTAGAGGGTGAAAAAATTTAGGGATATTTAAATACCCAAAACCATTCCCATTAATAAGTTAAAGAGAACTAAGTGGGGATTCAGATCAGTTAAGGTGAAGCTATTTTTTTTAAATTTACGAATGAGATATTAATTCTTATCCTTCAAGTGTGATTAATTATTATATACTATATTATATTGGAGAATGTATTCTCAACAAGTATTATAAGCCTCTAGTGAGATTTAGTGATATTGACTCCCTAGTTGGTGTACCCATTATGATTCATAGTAAGATTGAAAGACAAAGTTGTGGGAATTTTTCATGTAAATTGGTTGAAGTTGATTTATTTTCCACTCATGTTAATTAATTGGAAATCAAAATATTGTGGTAAAACAAAAATCTTAAAATATATTATTAGAATTTACCATCAATCCATGTTTAGTTTTTTATTAGACACCTTTTATGTTACTATGGGAGTGAAATGACTTTATTCAGATTTTGTAAGATCAAGTGGCTCTCTAATAGTGAATTTATATTTCATACGGATCTTCCAAGGGGAAAAAGGAAAGTAATAGAAACCCTACCCCCCAAAAATACTATTAATGGAAGACCAAATGAGAAGGTGGATGATCTATTAAAAATATTTGAATTTGGTAAGTCTACTAAAGTATATGGGAAACTAGTGGAGGTGGTATCTATTGATGATAATGTTCCTAGTCATGAAAAGTTAGAAAAATTACATCCTCATACAATTCCATATGTAATAACACCATTTAATGAGAAGACACCTCTAGACCTCAATCCATAAGTGAGAATAATATTGGAGTTATTGTATTAGTTGTTTAATATATTAATAAAAAAAGATACGCATTCTAGGACTATATGGAAATTGATAAGTAACAAATTAATACTATTCATCCATTAAATCATCATGAAAATGAGTAGGGTGTTACTAATTCTGGTGAATTGGTTATGGGATTTCTAATATTTATATACAAAAAGGTCATAAGTAATAATATAATCTTTAATAAATATCGGACTATGGTTACTAATAGTCACTTTATTCTTTCTAAAGACTTTAATAATGTTGTGAAATCATATACTAATTGTGAATATAATTCTGATAACGAATTATACAAATTCATAGAAATGTGGTGTAAATCTACATAGAATATAAAATATTAAATAGGTAGGGAGTGTGAAGATTCACGGTACCATTATTGAAATTTAAAATAGATACCAAACCGGGGGTATATCCTTTTAAAATTAGACATCTTGTTCTAATTATCAAGGAATATATAACATGGAAACATCCTCAGGCCCTACACAATTTACTAAATAGAATAATCCTATTATTATCACTCATTAAAAAACTTTGATTCATTTCATGTAATTCAATATTTTTAATTGAGAAACCCTTAGTTAATAATTTATTATATAAAACTTTAGGGTAGCTATTATTTAAATCTTTTTAACTCTATAAAATATTTGTTTTAATGGTTCATTATTTAATGTGTGTTCAAAATATATGATAATTAGCAAATAGTTTATAAATAATGACTAATAAATATCATTTATTTCTACTCAAAAATATTATACTAATTGGGGTTTGCATTATAATGAGCTCAATATTATATCCTCTACTATAAACTATAATTAGATTCTACTAGGTGACTATAATACTATTATTTTACCTAATGAGTAACTCCCTTCCAATTTCATCAATGCTGCTTCAGCTAAGATTCAAATATTCATCGAACAATTTTTTCCCTACTAACATATTGTAAAGGAACTAATGGCGTATATGCACAATTGAAAGAAATTATACTTTTTTCACCTTCTAAAGATAATATGGAATTTATATTTTCTCATTTAGCACTTCATCGTTCAAACTCAGATAAATCCCCCATTTCACTTTCTATTTATTTGAATGGAGGCATATCCTTCACATATATATTTAATCCAATAATGGATGGATTCATCTAATGAATTTATAATTATTATTTATTAAAATTAATAAAAATACATATTTGGTAGTGTATTTATTAAATATGAATCAAACTAAAGAATATTTCTATTTTTTGAGATCATAGGCCATTAATCAGAAAATATTTCCACCAAAATCGCATCAATAAATATAATATTTCCCATATAATGCACTATAATGGGTCATAATAAATGATTAATCATAAAAGGAGGCTAATCACAGTCACTAAATTTTATATTATCATTGTTATTTATTATCTAATATAAAATATATTAACACTAAATGTATATAATAATGGGGATTATTCTAGTAAACACATATATAGATTATGAAAATGCAGTAAATATGCATGTTTAAACATAATGAACTATAAATAATAATTAAAAGGAAATATATCACTCTCATAGTTTAATAAAGGTGAGTTTTTCATTATATTTAATTAATTAAACTTAATTATACTAAATTAAAACTCTCAATACCATTTTGATGGTCATCTTTAATGTAATTTTACTATAAATATTTAGCATACTCAAGATACTCGGAATATACTATATATACATTACCATTTTGGTATGAAACACATCCATTCATTATTTAATCCACAACCCATGAATTGAATAACATAAGGTATAATATACTACAAAAATTAAGTATAAAACAAATGAGAATCATGAATAAGAAGCTACCATCGCATAACTATTTTACAATGTCTAAATTTTTAGAGTTCAATCAAGATGAAGAAATAAAGAAATGAAGGATCATTTAACACAATTTATTTACATATAATAGCATATCATAGCATAATACCATAACTATAAAGATTATATTAGTGTAACAAAACTGGGGGGTAAAAAACATGTCACTTCAATAAAAAATGTATAATGAATTTAAAAATAAAACCACAAACACAAAACTACATCATCACCTCAACCAATAGGTTAGGGTAGCAATCAACTTTAAAATAATGGGAGAAAATTATTTCTATAAGTATTAGGTAATTAAATTATTTCATGTCATAGGATTTCATGAATTTAGTATGTGAACAATGATTCCACCATGTGGAACTAGTTTCGAAATCACTAAATGATTTGATGTCTTGTAAATGTTACATAAAATTTACATTTTTAATTATATAAAATATTACAATATCTTTAGTTCCCCCATTTAAATATCCCTTGGATAAATTTTAAATATTATCCCTTCAATTAATTCATGTTTTAAATCTAATATATCAAAATATATTTAATAAATGAGGATCATATGATGTATCACATGCCTTGAAAATAGTTGACGAAAATCCAACTATGTATTATACTTTTACATATACGGTGATAATCCTTATGCATAAGAACATTATTTCTAGTGGACCATCATATATTAGAATTTAACTCCCATATAAAAAAGGATAAGACCCTTATACAATATAGTGAAGCCCCTAATAACCATTGTGTATTTGTCATGTTTACCCTTACAAATCAAAAGTAAACTCAATGATCCCATTCAATGAAAAAAATGATATTTTAGAATCACTTGTCTCTTATGGACAACAATTATAAATTAAACTATGAATGGTAAAAATTATACCCAGTGGAAAAGGCATGAACTTTACATATCCTTATCTTTACTCTTACTTATGGGCATAAACAGTCCAGTTGAAATTTCATTTACATTTATGCATCAATCTTATATCAATAATACACTTAAATATATCAATGAAACATGGAACACCATCACAAGTTACTAAAACAATGACCATTACAAAATTAAATTTATGTATTGTGTCCTGTATGAATCCTTAGACATAATTTTATATATACACTATTTACTCTTAAGAATCCCCATACATATCCAAATTTCACCCCTTAGATTCCCATCGAACCATTTCACGTTCTCAAAATTACTATCACATATGGGATTACCATACATAATGTTCTTAAATTTTACTAAAAAACATAAAAAAAATAATAGATTAGAAACTTTTCCATTTAATTAATCAATATTAAGGTCATAATAAAAATACTAAAAATCAAATTTTTGGCCGTAGAGTCAAAAGTATTCCATTAATAAATGATAAAATTGACCTTTTCATATTAAATTGGGTGGGGGTTAATTAATTAAATTAAAAAGTAAAAAATATTTAAAATATATATGAAATTAATTCTATTAGAAATAAAAATTTCACTCTTGAGTAAACATAAAATATTCATATAAAAACAAAACAAAAAATTGAACATGAATTAATTTTCAATGATATTTTCCAAAAATAAAATCCATCATATATCATTAAAAAAGTGTTTCCATTATTTTTCATTTCTCAAATTTAAATTTATCCAACATAAATTTTCAATCCATGACCTAATGAAAACCTTCATATTAGATAAATTCATTCCACTCTTCACTCAAAATATTTATAGTCTATAATTATGAACATACATAGAAAATGTTTTTACCTCCTTTTTTTTATAAAAATGGTCACAACATTGCAATGTGAGAGATAAAAATGAAATCAATCTTGTGGTATCTTCCAATGATATTTTTTGGATATGGTTTCGTAGTCAATAGTAGTTTAAAATTTATGTAATAATAAGTGGATGTTTATCTATTAAATAAATGTGTATAAATATTTCAATGAAACCACATGAGACATACCGAACTAAATTCCTGAGATAAAAAATTTTCCCCCTTTGTTAAAATGTATCACAAGTTAAATAATTATCATAACAAATAAAACCACCTTTATTTTCTATTTTGGATTTTTTTCTAATTTTTTCTTCAAGGAAAATGAAATGAAAAAATAATTTAGTGAATGAATGATATTTAATGCTATATTTTTGAGAGGGGAATGAGTCATAAAGTAATTATAATATTGAATTTATACTCATATACTTTATTTTTTGTGTCTAATAAATCATTCATTGTTCTTATTTACTAAACACATATCTTGTGTGTGTTTTATATGTTTTGTTGAGTGTTTAATTTATGAAATATAATTATGTCCATTGATTCCCCTGAAAATGGTTTTGTATTTTTATTAGATAGATATTTACTTCATTTAGGAATATAATTTTATTATAATGGTGTTATGAGCCTTTATTATTCATATTTTGATGAGGAATATTTTTGTAATTTAAATGATGCAACAAAGTAAATTTATAATGGTAAAATCCTTGGTCCTTTGGTCACGGATGTCCATTAATTATCTATCACTTCTTTTATCTTTTATGATACTATAAAAGAAGAATAAATTTATCCACCCACAGTAAAAGATATCTCTCACCCCAATCAAGAAGGAAATCTACTAGGGATTTATGAACTCATAAAAACAATACTAATAACTCATCTCTCCACCTTCATACCAACAGTATTGTATAACTGTGAAATTTTAGATGAATACATAAGAGGATTTGAAGTTAATCTAAATTATTCAATATTTCTATTTCCAAAAAATTAATTTCATATCCCGTTTTTTAACTATTTAGGAGCATAAATATTGGAGCATACCCTAGATAATTTTTAAGAGTATGAGGTCATAATAAAAGGTGATAATTTTTAGGATGACTGGGTGTTATTCATTTTTTCTACTAGTTTTCCAAAATTGGTTGTTTGTAGTTAAACTCAGATGAATAAATTTTTATTGATTCAAGAATAAATGAAAAAAACATCATAGATCCTAACTCATTCAATTATTAGATAACACTCTTGATTTTATGTAAGTGGGGTGGTTCCCCAATTTTTTGATTCAACTTCCATTGGAAATGATAGAAAAAATACAATGAGGGAGTAACACATTTCAAAAAATGTAACAAATGATCATGATTAAGTGGATCCTCTAATTAATTATTATTTATAATTAATTTCTATACACAATATTATCTATTTTCATTATTAATTACCACAAATATAATTTCCTTATAATATTAAATATTCAATATATTTAAATAATATTTTTTAATATCACTAATCAATTCATTATGCTGCTAAAAAATTCCTTTTTAAAAAAATTTAAACAACAAAAATTTATTTACTTTCAATGGGTGAAATCCAATATTCATCAAATAAATAAAAATTATAATTGAAATAATTAAAATTCAGATAGATTTAGAATAATTATAAATTCTCATAAAAAACAAAAAAATCAAGTACAATGATAAAACATTCAATGGAATTAAAATATGATACAATGAAATATGGAATGATAAGGGGATCTGTGAGTCACCATAAGCTCATTGCTTCAACAAAATTATCCAAAAATGGCCAAGAATATTGAAATATATATTTTCTACTATCTATAATATTGTTAAATTGATCAACAAATTTTTAATCATCCTCCCTCCATCAAGAAAATGTAAAAATCCCATTTATTCATTGTGAGATTCACTCACTTTGATTTCAAAAAAATACACATTAGGAATTATATCTAATCATCAAGTATATTTCATATAATCCCTTAAAATTTCCATTGTTTATTCTTTAATTACACTCCCATGAATGAATACAAATGTTCGTTTAGTGTTATATTAATATCTTTAATATTCAAGGATTATAGGATGCATTCCACACCATGAAAACATTTGGATAAAATTATTCTATATTTGATACCTTTATGAGTGTGATGATGAACCTACATTTCATGATTATTTACAATGTAAACACTATACTATTTTTACTAAACTCTACATAAGTAAAGGAATGGACCCTTACAAATCATAGGGAATTTCCTGGTAGCCTTAACATATCATCTAAGGTTACCTTTACATTTAACAAGTAAACTCGACACTCCCCTTCATTGTAAAAGGCATTACATTTATGTATCACATGGGTTATAGGAATATATCTTACATACTGCCCTAATTTCTTCATAAATTGTCCATAGTAGAAAATTTAATACCTTTACATATCCTTATATTTACTATTACTTATAGTAAATTATTTTATAATGGAAAAGTCATTTACATTTTTTTTATTACTCTTGTGTTAAAGGCCCTCTTACATATCTTCAGAAAACAGAGGACTTCATATGCACTAAAAATTCATGAACTATTATTTATCAATATATCCATAATATTACATTTATATATCCTCACAATAACTTTTATATATCATCACTTTGTACATACACATTCCAATAAATTTCAAAATTTCCTTTTTCAACAGCTCCACTAACATTTACTCATTCATAATTTTACTCCTACATATATTTTGAACCATATATAATAGTTTAACATTTACTAAAAAAATCATGAAAAATCAGAGATTAAGAAAAAATTCCATTTTTTCAATTAAAAACTGAATAACAATAAATCCAATACAAATCATGTTTTGGTCAATTTAAAAATAAAGTTGAAAGTGTCCCTATAAACTAAAATTAAAGTAAAATTCCATTTATTATAAAATTGGTTGGATTTAATTCATAAATTTAAAAAGTTTAAATAATGAAAATATATACTTAATCAACCAAGAACATATTCACCAAATTCAATGAAAACATAAAAACATATTAAGTTAACTAATTGGATAGCATAATGGTATTAATTATCCGTTGTAAACCGAGGAGGAGTTGAAAAAAAAGGATGATTTAAAACCTTATTGATTCAAAGGGAAGGATAATAAAGGAACAAAATTATATATTTTTTAATAGAGATCCAGTTAGGAACTAATTTTTTTACTTTTTTAATAAATATAGAAATGTTAAAAATCTAATGTCCTATTTAGTGGTGAATGGTTAAAAAATTAATGATGATGAGAGAATTTTTAATTCCATGGACGAGTAATTTAATTATATTTTCAATTAGGATGGTAAATAGCTTACTATATTGTACTTGTTTGGTGTTATTTATCATTATGTATCCTCTATGTATTATATATTAATTTTATTCTTATGCAGGATGATGTCGACCTTTCTTCATTCTCTCGTAGCACTGGAAGTGTAGTTGCTCCTGTTCAATACACCAACAACATTTTCATGTTTTTTGGAACATTATTAATATTATTATCCTTAATGATACCATAGAGTTATTCAATATTGGGTTTATTCATCAAATAAATAATTCTCAATTCATAAAACACGTTCTATATCATTATCATTCTATGGATAATAAATAATTTTAATCAACTATTATTTGGAATATAGTATTATAACACATTTGAAAAATCTTTTCTCAAAGGCTATGAACCATTACCAAATTGATTATATTTCATATGAATGATTTGAGATTATTTATATACTACATCTAACTATGTAAACATTCACTAAAAAATATAAGAAAGGAAATCCTTCTCATATGGTTGTTATATTCATTGAATTTTATTCACTTAAATGGGACAGAATTGTTATAATATTATGAGTTATGGGTTTATAATAATTTTTTATGATTATTCAAGTTCCTTTAGACAAATACTTTCCCTATATGATTTCCAATGGTCATCGTAGTGGGTAAATATACAACTCAAGGGGGTAAGGCATGGGGATCTCGTCTCTCTATTTGCTTTTAGAATTATTAAGGACCACCTCACTAAATGCCTCCAAAGGGATTTGTAAAATAGGTATTTAACTCCTTTTCCTAAATCTAGAACTATAAATTATTAATCTCAACTTATGTATGTTTGCGGCCTTCGTATATTTCTTAATGGAGTAGTTAAATCAATAAATACTCTCTAAGTAATTTTGTAGCACTATGAGTTTGCCTCTATGAACTCAATTAACATGGGTAAATCCAATGTTTTTTGGGGAAGGAATAATTGAATCACGGAAGACTCATATTACTATACTATTAGGTCCAATTAGGGTGATCTACACCTAAATTAACTGTTCAACCCAATTTTCCATGGAATGGTTATCACTATCTATAAATAAGGTATTGCAACCAATATTTCTGTGGAACATTCATGTTTGAAAAGAGAATTACTATCTAAATATAAACAAATATGTATTGTTAAATATATCATTTACCATATAGTCTCTTTTTTTACATTTACAAATGGATAATAAATTGTGGGTCTTGAAAACAAAATTAAAAACATTTTTTGAATGGGGATTATTGATAATAAAAATACAGTGATAGTGTCCTTGAAGAAATAGGTTAAGACTTTAGATCATAGTGGTATATGATTCATGTACCATGGTTCAATTATTGATTCTCTTATTTCCATATATGTTTGGTACATTATTTAGAGAATAAGTGCCAAATTTATATAGTTTTATGTCCATTTTTATTGAAATTATGCACAAGTGTTATATTTTTTACATGGGTTATTCTATTTGAACATTACTTATAGAATCATTGAATTCACTTACATATCTTATAAAATGATTTTCGTTAAGATATTCTAAAATATATTTCCATACTTTTATTGGTATTATCTATCCCTCGATTAATATTTGTGACATCCCCATTGGTTTAGATAAAATATCTATTGACTATGATTTAAATTATTTTGATTACAATTTAATTCATTTAGTTGATGATATGGTGAAACATGTCCAAAATTATAAATTTAGTGATAATGATGACTTTTTATAGAACAAACAAGATAGGTGTTCATGCCAGCAAACATCATTACATGTTTCATTTTTTGATATTAGATAGAACCCGTAAATCGATTTACTATACAAGTAAAATTTAATTCAACCATATAGTATAATTAATATATTAAATCCTAGGTATAATAGATTCCCAACTAATTATAGACTTAAAATTGTTTGGGTGATGATAACATCAGCCTATTTAATGTGTTTGAAAAATAAAAAATTGGAAAGATTTCATTTTTGGAGTGTGATCTTTCTAAAGTAATCATGGACTTTTTCCCCTATGAGTTCATATTTGATCATTATCCTAGAACTAGACTTATTGTTTTTGTAAATTATATTACAAACTAGATCATTTTAAATACATTAAAACCCCATTATTATTATTATTTTCTATGGTATAAATTTATATTTATTGTGTAGTTTCATATTTTTGAGAAAAATAATTTTTCTTATGTAGACTTCTTTAAAAGTATTAGTAAATATATTATGGTTACATAAAAACATCATAATTATTTTAATTTAGTACTTTTTAACAGAACACTTAAAGTTATATATAATCTATATATTCCACATAATTACAAATATGTTCAATGGATCACTCCTTTTACATCTTTGATCAATGTAAATGTGGATTACACTATCTTGGATACCCTAGATCTTCTCATTGTGATGGTATATTTAAAACCTATGGCTTATTTTTCAAGGATAATTTCATTCAATCATTGGGTAATCTTATTACATTTGAAAATGATATTTCAATAGAATTCTACTCAACAATGTTTAATAGAATTTATTGATGGATTAGTTTTTTGATAGAAAGATATTATATAAATATGTTAATCCATCTTAATAACCATTATTATAATGTACCATTGTGAATTTTTCACGATTATAGTGTATATTTGTATCCAATGAATGAGATACAAGTCATAACATCACAAATCTATAGAGATTGGAATATGGTGGATGATTCAACCTAAGACAAACGTATTAAGGAACATGTATCTTCTTTTATTTTTCATTTATATGATGATTTACTGTCTTTACATTTATTTAATGAAGTAAATGATGATTATACTCACATAGTTTAACCTTCCCTTGAAAAACCCATCTTTTAATTAATATAATCGATGGAGATAGATCAATATGACTCATCACTCAAATAATTAGTGATTACTATGACTACCACCACAAATATTAAAATAAAAATGATAATAAATAATATATTTATATAATTATATTATTTTTATATCATAGATTCATAGGTGTGTTATGGATTTTCATTTTTCATCTAGAAAATATTTTATTGTGATTATGGTCCATTCACTTATCTACCTAGAGGCATGAAATGGATTTGTAGTGGGGTGATATTCTCCCCAAGGTGATGATGTAACGCCCCGACCCCAGCTACCCAGAGTCGGTGCATTATTACATAACATTGGCATGATCACAAGAAAGATCAAATCCCGAAAGACCGATTGGTTTAGTATCCTTGGAAACACTAGATATAATCATAAAGTTTTACATTACATTTCAAAGTGAAAAACTACTACAACAAAAAAGTCTTCATATCCACACTATTAACCCCTCATAATATCCCTGCAGGTCATTCATAATTTACTTCTTCACTTCCTGGGAAAAATAAAACATAGAAAAGGGGTGAGCTCAAATGCTCAGTAAGGATAACAATATAGCGGAACATTCAAAATAAGCATAAACATTTAAGGCAATTAATTACTAAAACAAAAGCCTTTTAAAATTGAACTTCAACATAGTATGGCAAAAGTAAAATGAAATAATGCCATTTACTTATTCACATGGATATTCTACTAATCGAATAATCACATGAAAAAATCAATAACCATTTTGATAATGTTGGAATGCATAATGCCAGACTATCATAACCACATAGCCAAGGCCTCGTGCCAAGACTACAAATAAGATTTTGTCAAGGCCTTGTTCCAAGACACTAGTTTGTCTCATGAGACCTACCGATGCATCGAGGAGCTATAGCGGGCTCCACCCGTCACTTATTAAGTCCAATGCATTCCCATATGAAAAGGTTTAAACATAACATAAACATTTGTATTAAAACTAGCATACGAAATGTCAATAATCTCACCATAAACTATGAATGGTATAAAAATAGCACATCCACAGTCAAACATATCACAAAACCTTCAATACAATATAGAAGTTTTGTATCATAATAAATCAACTTCAAATAATCTTAAAATCCATCAAAGGATGTTGACATAGATGAAATCAAAATTCTTTTTAAAGAAGTATCTCCTTTTATTTTGAAATCATTTAAGATCCATATAAAATAAAACATTTTCTTTGAAAATATTCTTATAAGCTTGTATGGAAAGCTTCGACGATTTTATAACGGCGGAAAATAACCGCACCCGCCGTATAAGTTAAAAAAAGCATTCTTACCTCAATTCTGTCGAAAAGGTTAAAAAGGACCTTGTTTTGAAAACGACGGAAAGATTCCTTTATAAACCTCTTATAAAAATTCAAAAAAGGGTATAAATGACTTTAAACCATATTCGTGTAAATAGTAAAAATGTTTTGAAATACATTTCGATGAAACATGGATGTGGATGATAAAGAGATCCCAGTAGATTATTACGTATAATACAACCTCGGATAATGAAGTGATTGTGAAATAACCCTTACCTTGTACTTTTCTTTGGTTGGGGTAGGTTAACCTCCTGTATAATAGTGAAATAATTGTTACTAAATTATACAAGAATCATATACATTAATATGATATCATATATGATCTTTTAATACTGATTTGATAATAATATCTTAAAATAATCGTCGTTTCGGGTGTTAACTTACTCATTTTCTTTATATGTTTTGTTACATAAGTCATGTTTGTTGTATCTTATTAATATCCAGAATGATATCAAGTCCTTAAACATAATTTTTAAATCATTAAATGATAATTATACTTGAATGGATACTATGGAGAATGAATCTCATCGCGTTCGTGGAGACGGTAGTCCGTACGTACGCACGAACGCTATTTCCATTTAATTTTTATTTTAAAAGAATCGAATCCAAATGATACATAGGTATATTACTATTCTAGTATAATATAATATTTTATATATGTTACTTAAGTTCATTAACACCATCCTTTATACGTTCCATGTGTGGTATGAACGAGTCATATCATTTTAAGGGGGCGGTAGTCCGCACTTCCTCAAATGAAATTATCGTATGTATATACAACATGAAACGAATAATGGTATGAAATAAAATGGAATTATAGAAGCTTATATATAAAATTAATATCATATTTAATTACAGTGCCATCATAATGGCCACCATGAGAGGCGGTAAGATGTATTTGAACAATCATCGTTTCGTGAGGCGTTAGTTTGCCATCCACAGAAACATTATGTTCATCATCCATTAGATGGAGTTGTGTGTATGTGTAGTTTGAATCCTTCTTATAACAACATCCTAGTATATTGAGGATACTGGTGTTGTTACAAAAGAAAGGAAATAAAAAGAGTTTGGGGGTTGAAGAAGCAAAATAAATGAAAATAATTTAAGAGAAATCGTTACCTTTAATTTAGGTAACTCACTTTGGTTGGAACCAAAGGACTTATTGAAAAGCTTTCTGCCTAAGGGGAAGCTTCAAGGAGGAGGAGAGGGATGTGGGGAGCTTAGTTGGGCAGAGTTTGGACGAGCCAAGTGGCTTGAGAGGTGTGAGGAAAAGAGAAGGAGGAGTGCCCTTTTATAAGAGGGGTGAGGGGCACTTTTGGAAAAGCTAGAAATATTAATTTATAATAAATTCATATTCGGTTTCCAAAGGCTCCAAAGTTGACTATTCAAAGGATGATGTGGGTATAGGTCGAAAACAACTCATCCAATAGAATTTAGACAGGTTTGGGTACTTATATTAACCTTATCTTTAAGTATTAACTCTAAGTTAATTAGTTTCACTTTTACAATGTCTCTTTGTATTTTTATATAATATGGTTAATAAACTTACTATATACATCTAAGAGACCCCCAAGTGGTCCATTAATGATTAAACTATCATAATATAAGTCTCTTGGCCTAACCTTAGATTTTTAGGAATTTAATATCAATTAATAATATAATATTTGTTTTAAGAACTCTTTTATGTCAATTTTGACACTATTCAATAGTTGATTTTTGTGAAACTCATAAAAGATTGATTACTTCGAACAAAGTCAATTAAATCAATACTAATATATCATATTATCCTATAAAATTAGTGTAATTCATTAAAAGTTTCATATTATATTTATTTGGGTATTTATAATATCAATTATGTTAATTTTTTACTATTTTAGTAATTACTGCATCATTATTGTGTCATAAATAAAATAAATTATTTAATGTCTAAAAATTATAAATAAAACATCATTATGTAGGAAATCTTTTTAGATTTCTAATGAATATTTATAATCTAAAATCCAACATGTATAACCCTATGTAAAAATTGTTCTTCTAAAAGATGTAAGCTTATGCCATTTTTATTTGTATTTTAACTTTATTAATATAATGTGTCCCTACCACATACAAGTGGCTCCAAGGGGTCCCCAAATTGACCCAAGGATGCCCATGGTAGGGTATGTGTCCACCAATAAGGTTAGGACACGTTTTAGGGTAATTTTGTATTATTATAATATTATTTTTTAACCCTTATTTACCGGATTTACCCTTTAACCATGGTAAATAAAATATTTACCACAGTAACTATTCAAAATGTTTAAAAATAAAAGTTACCTATTTACACAATTTGAACATCCTTATTCCAAATATGGAATCCATTTTCCTAAATTCAAAACACAAAAGTGGCAGAAATTAATTTAAAATTAATTCCCGCTGTCAAAACAAAAAGCGTGTTTTTAAGAGATAATAACTATCAAAAGATTGACACTTGTTTATGTTCGGTTTAATTGTAAAATTATGTCCAATGACCAACATTATATTAAATGGTAAAAATATATTCTAAATATACTTTAAAACCACTCAAATTCACAATTTATCACTATTAATTATTTTGATTAAAAAAGTTGTTTTTAATTAAAATTTAGTAATTTTCACTATTCATCAAAATATAAAAGTTATCCGAAAAGTACCAAAATTTCACCCTAGGATAATTTTGATATTCCGAATCCAAAAATGAAGTCCATTTTGAAATATAAAATATATATGATTTCAAAAAGTAGGTATAACTATTCACAACAGCTAGTTTAATTTGTTGTGGTGTGTGTTGGAACTCGAGGTTGCGTACAACACACGCTATCACATTATTCGAAGGGAAACGTACCGTGGAAGCTTGGGGTGTTACATTCTCCCCTCCTTCAAATAATTGCGTCCTCGCAATTTCTAGGGTATTACTGTATAAAAAGACTCGGGTGGTTCTTCATCATAAGTTCCTCGGGTTCCCACGTTGCCTCTTCCATCTTATGATTTCTCCACAAAACTTTTACCAGACGCGTCGTCCGGTTTCTCAGCACTTGTTCTCTCGTATCAAGAATCTTGATGGGCTCTTCGCAATAAGACAGATCGGGTTCCAGTTCTAAATCTTCATAGGTGAGTACATGCGTTGGGTCAGGCATGTATTTCCTCAACAGAGATACGTGGAACACATCGTGAACTTTGGAGAGACTTGGCGGCATTGCCAATCGGTAAGCTACAACCCCAATTCGTTCTAGAATTTCGAAAGGTCTGATGTACCTGGGACTCAATTTACCTTTCTTAACAAAACGTATGACTCCCTTCCACGGAGATACCTTCAGAAAAACATGATCACCGACTTGAAATTCCAAATCCTTCCTTCGATTATCGGCATAGCTCTTCTACCTACTTTGAGCTGCTTTGATGTGATTTTGGATTACTTTCACCTTTTCCACCGTTTCCTCCACCAGTTCTGGGCCTACAAGTTTTCTTTCACCAACGTCATCCCAACAGGTTGGTGTACGACATCTCTTTCCGTATAACGCTTCATATGGTGCCATCTGAATACTCGAATGGAAGCTATTGTTATAGGAAAATTCTACCAAAGGTAAATATTGATCCCACATACCCTGAAAGTCAAGTGAGCAAGATCTCAACATGTCTTCTAAGGTTTGAATAGTCCGTTCTGATTGTCCGTCTGTCTGAGGGTGGTAAGCAGTGCTCAAATGAAGTTCAGTATCCAGGGATTTCTGAAGACTTTTCCAGAATCTTGAAGTAAAACGGGGATCACGATCAGAAATAATCGATAGGGGTACTCCATGAAGTCTCACAACTTCATTAATATATAGTCTTGCTAGACGTTCCAGGGGTAGATCTTCTCTTATAGCAAAAAAATGTGTTGTCTTGGTAAGACGATCAACAATAACCCATATTGCATCGTTCCTTCTAGGAGTCTTTGGTAGCCCCATGACAAAGTCCATCGTAACATTGTCCCATTTCCACTCCGGTATGGAAAGAGGTTGCATGACTCCTCCAGGCTGTTGCCTTCCAGCTTTCACTTGTTGACAAACCATACATCTTGACACAAAATCAGCAATCTCCCTCTTCATGTTGTCCCACCAAAAATGTTCCTTCAAATCTCTATACATTTTGGTGCTCCCAGGGTGTATAGAGAAATTGGAACTATGAGCATCATCCAGCAATTCCCTTTTTAGATCAGGTATATTGGGAACACAAAGTCTCTTCCCGAATTTCAAAATTCCATCTTCATACACAAAGTCTCTCAATCTCCCATCATTCACAGCTTTAATCTTCTTTTGGAATTCTTCATCATTGGTCTGAGAACTCTTAATCCTTTCTATTAAAGATGGTTTGGCAACCATTTGAAAAAGCATTGATTTTTCACCTTCCCTGGTTATACCCATGTCCATCCTTACTAGATCCACGAAAATTGGATCCCTTTCCATTCTCATCATGTTCAAAACTCCATGGTCTTTTCTACTCAAAGCATCTGCCACCTTGTTTGCTTTCCCCGGGTGGTAGTTTATTGTGCAATCATAATCCTTGAGTAATTCAAGCCATCTCCTTTGCCTCATGTTGAGTTCTTTTTGTGAGAAAATATACTTCAAACTCTTGTGATCAGTATAAATCTCACATTTTTTCCCATAGAGGTAGTGCCTCCATATCTTCAAAGCAAAGATCACAGCTGCTAACTCAAGATCATGAGTAGGATAGTTTTGTTCATGAATTTTCAACTGTCGTGATGCATAGGCAATAACTCTATCATTCTGCATAAGGACACAGCCAAGTCCCTTCTTTGATGCATCACTATAAATAACGAACCCATCATTCCCCGATGGTAGAGTCAATATAGGAGCATTGACTAATCTTATCTTCAGTTCTTCGAAACATTCTTCACACTCTTTTGTCCAAACAAATTTAACCCCTTTACGTGTGAGCTTCGTTAATGGGTTAGCCAATCGGGCAAAATTCTGGACGAAACGTCGATAATAACCTGCCAGACCAATAAAACTGTGTACCTCAGTTATACTCGTAGGTGCTGGCCATTCTTGGATTGCCTTGGTCTTAGAAGGATCAACAGAGATTCCATCTTTTGAGACAATATGGCCAAGAAAAGAAATCTCCTGAAGCCAGAATTCACACTTGCTAAACTTCCCATATAATTCATGCCTCCTCAGAGTCTTCAAGATAATGCGCAAGTGATTTTCATGATCTTCGTAGGATTTGGAGTATACCAAGATATCATCAATAAATACCACCACAAATTCATTGAGATACTCCTTGAAAACTCTATTCATTAGATCCATGAATACAGAGGGTGCATTAGTCAATCCAAAAGGCATTACAGTAAACTCGTAATGCCCGTACCTGGTTCGAAATGCTGTTTTCGGAATGTCTTCCTTCTTCACACACAACTGATGGTATCCAGATCGAAGGTCAATCTTTGAAAAGTATTGAGCTCCATGCAGTTGGTCAAATAAATCATCAATACGAGGTAGGGGATACTTGTTCTTTATCGTTATAGCATTGATCTCCCGGTAGTCGATACATAACCTCATAGATCCATCTTTCTTTTTAACAAAAAGAACAGGGGCTCCCCATGGAGAAACACTAGGGCGAATAAATCCCTTATTACTCAATTCCTCTAGTTGTTTCTTTAGTTCGACTAATTCTATAGTGGCCATTCTATAAGGGGTCTTCGATATAGGCCTTGATCCAGGAATCAAATCAATGGAAAACTCAACTTCTCGTTCTGGAGGATGTCCAGGTAAATCTTCCGGAAATACATCTACAAATTCTTTCACAACAGGTACATCCTCTATTTGAACATTCCTTTCCTCACCGACAGTTATTTCATTCTCTTCCTCCCCAATAATTGAATTTAGTTGAGCTATTGAGGGTGGATCTAAATAAGAATTAGGTGGTGATGATTCTGCTCTAAAAATAAGGTGTTCCTTATCATTATCATCAAGAATCGTAACCTCTTTCTTCTTACAATAAATCTTCGCATCATAGTCCGAAAGCCAATCCATACCGAGGATTATATCGAACTCAATCATAGGTATGACGATGAGATCAGCAGATAAAGAAAATTTATGTGCTCTAATGGGGACTGATTCAAAAAACTTTGTTGAAATGATACTTCCCTTAGGAGTTTTAACTGACAACTCCCTTATTAAATCAAATTGGAAATATCTAATTTTCTTAGCAAACTGGGAAGATATGAAACAATGCGATGATCCAGAATCAAATAATGCATTTGTTAAACTTGAGGAAACCATTAAATTACCTGCCACCACGTCTTTCGGAGCTTCTACCTCAGCAGTAGTGATAGCATAAGCCTTGCCTTGATCCCTTGGCCTTTTCTGAGGTAAGTTCTCCTGACGCTTAGGGCATGCATTTGCATAATGCCCCATCTCCCTGCAATTGTAGCACTGAACGTTGGTAGCTTCCTTCTTCCCCTTGCAATCATGAGCTTGGGGGCCTTTTTCACCACACTTGTAACAGACTCCCATTCCCTTCAAGCAAGTACCGGGATGTTTCTTCCCGCATTTACCACAAGATGGATATTCAACCTTTCCCTTCTTCCCCTTATTTCCATTCCCAGATTGATCAGCAGGTCTCTTCTTCTCTTGCTTTGATTTAAAGTCATAAGACTTAGAGAATTCCTTTTCGGTCTTGATAGCACATGAGACAATGTCTTCATACGATGAAAAGGATTGTGAGACTAATGCTCGGCGGAGAAATGGTTTTAACCCATCAAAGAAACGATCAATCTTACTTCTTGGGTTGCGAATATATTCTCCAGCATACCTCTCTAACCTTGTAAAGTTAGCCACATACTTTGTTACATTATCATCCTCCTTTTGTCTCAGACTCAGAAATTGCCTTTCCATATCTGCTCGATGGTCGCGAGGAAAGTATTTTTCTAAAAACAGATCTTTGAACTCCCTCCATTCCATATTTGATACTTCATCATCTTCCTTCATGTTCTGAATCAATGACCACCATTGATCAGCATCTCTAGTGAGGCGGTAAACTGCCATGATAACTTTTTCCCTTTCACTGCTCCCCAAAGCCTGAAATATTTTCTCTAGGGAAAATATCCATTGCTCATCTACTAAGGGATTTGTATTCCCATTGAACGTTGGTGGTTGTTGCCTCATGAATCGATCTAACATTGATCCTCCACGCTGCGGATCAGGGTGCTCCATATGGGTAAGGTTATTATTCATAACCTGATTAAGTTGTCCCAGTATGGTGATTAGCTGAACAGCACCAGTTGCATCACCAGCCCCACTATAATTATCTTGAGCAGGAGGGCAATCCCTACATGGAGTGCGTGCATTGATACAGTTTCCATTTCATCCACTAGGCGCCATTTCTAAACAATGGCATAAACTAGATCAGTTTATGAATCAAAATACATAATCTCATACTTATAAAACACTTAGCATAAATTGAACTATTTATGGATATAATCCATAATCATTAAAATGTTTTCTTTGAGGAAGTATATACTCATAAACCCTTCATAATGATTTGTAAAGATAGTGAGAGTTATCCTAAGCATATCCCCCGGGAGTGTCGTAACCAAGAGTGCAGCAAGGCCCGTTGTCGTGCACCAGTTCCCGTTCGAGTCTAGCTCAAAGCGGTGTTTTCGGGTTTTACCCCTAGGTACATCTGTGCCAGAGCCGCCTCTACCTGCTCGTATCCAGACAGGGATGTATTGCTCGGAAAACTCACAAAATCTCTACAATACCAAAATTCTAGGAAGTTCTTCTATACTAATCCTCAATGTTCATCTTAGGTCTACGTGCTCTAATCAGAGTTTATCTAAATCTAGATTCCAAGGTTTGTACTAAACTTCCTCTGATACCAACTGTAACGCCCCGACCCCAGCTACCCAGAGTCGGTGCATTATTACATAACATTGGCATGATCACAAGAAAGATCATATCCCGAAAGACCGATTGGTTTAGTAGCCTTGGAAACACTAGATATAATCATAAAGTTTTACATTACATTTCAAAGTGAAAAACTACTACAACAACAATGTCTTCATATCCACACTATTAACCCCTCATAATATCCCTGCAGGTCATTCATAATTTACTTCTTCACTTCCTGGGAAAAATAAAACATAGAAAAGGGGTGAGCTCAAATGCTCAGTAAGGATAACAATATAGCGGAACATTCAAAATAAGCATAAACATTTAAGGCAATGAATTACTAAAACAAAAGCCTTTTAAAATTGAACTTCAACATAGTATGTCAAAAGTAAAATGAAATAATGCCATTTACTTATTCACATGGATATTCTACTAATCGAATAATCACATGCAAAAATCAATAACCATTTTCATAATGTTGGAATGCATAATGCCAGACTATCATAACCACATAGCCAAGGCCTCGTGCCAAGACTACAAATAAGATTTTGTCAAGGCCTTGTTCCAAGACACTAGTTTGTCTCATGAGACCTACCGATGCATCGAGGAGCTATAGCGGGCTCCACCCGTCACTTATTAAGTCCAATGCATTCCCATATGAAAAGGTTTAAACATAACATAAACATTCGTATTAAAACTAGAATACGAAATGTCAATAATCTCACCATAAACTATGAATGGTATAAAAATAGCACATCCACAGTCAAACATATCACAAAACCTTCAATACAATATAGAAGTTTTGTATCATAATAAATCAACTTCAAATAATCTTAAAATCCATCAAAGGATGTTGACATAGATGAAATCAAAATTCTTTTTAAAGAAGTATCTCCTTTTATTTTGAAATCATTTAAGATCCATATAAAATAAAACATTTTCTTTGAAAATATTCTTATAAGCTTGTATGGAAAGCTTCGACGATTTTATAACGGCGGAAAATAACCGCACCCGCCGTATAAGTTAAAAAAAACATTCTTACCTCAATTCTGTCGAAAAGGTTAAAAAGGACCTTGTTTTGAAAACGACGGAAAGATTCCTTTATAAACCTCTTATAAAAAGTCAAACAAGGGTATAAATGACTTTAACCCATATTCTTGTAAATAGTAAAAATGTTTTGAAATACATTTCGAAGAAACATGGATGTGGATGATAAAGAGATCCCAGTAGATTATTACGTATAATACAACCTCGGATAATGAAGAGATTGTGAAATAACCCTTACCTTGTACTTTTCCTTGGTTGGGGTACGTTAACCTCTTGTATAATAGTGAAATAATTGTTACTAAATTATACAAGAATCATATACATTAATATGATATCATATATGATCTTTTAATACTGATTTGATAATAATATCTTAAAATTATCGTCGTTTCGGGTGTTAACTTACTCATTTTCTTTATATGTTTTGTTACATAAGTCATGTTTGTTGTATCTTATTCATATCCAGAATGATATCAAGTCCTTAAACATCATTTTTAAATCATTAAATGATAATTATACTTTAATGGATACGATGGAGAATGAATCTCATCGCGTTCGTGGAGACGGTAGTCCGTACGTACGCACGAACGCTATTTCCATTTAATTTTTATTTTAAAAGAATCGAATCCAAATGATACATAGGTATATTACTATTCCAGTATAATATAATATTTTATATATGTTACTTAAGTTCATTAACACCATCCTTTATACGTTCCATGTGTGGTATGAACGAGTCATATCATTTTAAGGGGGCGGTAGTCTGCACTTCCTCAAATGAAATTATCGTATGTATATACAACATGAAACGAATAATGGTATGAAATAAAATGGAATTACAGAAGATTATGTATAAAATTAATATCATATTTAATTACAGTGCCATCATAATGGCCACCATGAGAGGCGGTAAGATGTATTTGAACAATCATCGTTTCGTGAGGCGTTAGTTTGCCATCCACAGAAACATTATGTTCATCATCCATTAGATGGAGTTGTGTGTATGTGTAGTTTGAATCCTTCTTATAAAAACATCCTAGTATATTGAGGATACTGGTGTTGTTACAAAAGAAAGGAAATAAAAAGAGTTTGGGGGTTGAAGAAGCAAAATAAATGAAAATAATTTAAGAGAAATCGTTACCTTTAATTTAGGTAACTCACTTTGGTTGGAACCAGAGGACTTCTTGAAAAGCTATCTGCCTAAGGGGAAGATTCAAGGAGGAGGAGAGGGATGTGGGGAGCTTAGTTGGGCAGAGTTTGGACGAGCCAAGTGGCTTTAGAGGTGTGAGGAAAAGAGAAGTAGGAGTGCCCTTTTATAAGAGGGGTGAGGGGCACTTTTGGAAAAGCTAGAAATATTAATTTATAATAAATTCATATTCGGTTTCCAAAGGCTCCAAAGTTGACTATTCAAAGGATGAGGT
The DNA here is from genome assembly GCA_963277665.1 of Viscum album. Classification (NCBI taxonomy): domain Eukaryota; kingdom Viridiplantae; phylum Streptophyta; class Magnoliopsida; order Santalales; family Viscaceae; genus Viscum; species Viscum album. Next base: position 1,805,465,418 of record OY728126.1, on the reverse strand, counting down.
GGGGATAGGTCGAAAACAACTCATCCAATAGAATTTAGACAGGTTTGGGTACTTATATTAACCTTATCTTTAAGTATTAACTCTAAGTTAATTAGTTTCACTTTTACAATGTCTCTTTGTATTTTTATATAATATGGTTAATAAACTTACTATATACATCCAGGAGACCCCCAAGTGGTCCATTAATGATTAACCTATCATAATATAAGTCTCTTGGCCGAACCTTAGATTTTTAGAAATTTAATATCAATTAATAATATAATATTTGTTTTAAGAACTCTTTTATGTCAATTTTGACACTATTCAATAGTTGATTTTTTTGAAACTCATAACAGATTGATTACTTCGAACAAAGTCAATTAAATCAATCCTAATATATCATATTATCCTAGAAAATTAGTTTAATTCATTAAAAGTTTCATATTATATTTATTTGGGTATTTATAATATCAATTATGTTAATTTTTTACTATTTTAGTAATTACTGCATCATCATTGTGTCATAAATAAAATAAATTATTGAATGTCTAAAAATTATAAATAAAACATCATTATGTAGGAAATCTTTTTAGATTTCTAATGAATATTTATAATCGAAAATCCAACATGTATAACCCTATGTAAAAATTGTTCTTCTAAACGATGTAAGCTTATGCCATTTTTATTTTTATTTTAACTTTATTAATATAATGTCTCCCTACCACATACAAGTGGCTCCAAGGGGTCCCCAAATTGACCCAAGGATGCCCATGGTCGGGTATGTGTCCACCAATAAGGTTAGGACACGTTTTAGGGTAATTTTGTATTATTATAATATTATTTTTTTAACCCTTATTTACCGGATTTACCCTTTAACCATGGTAAATAAAATATTTACCACAGTAACTATTCAAAATGTCTAAAAATAAAAGTTACCTATTTAAAAAATTTGAACATCCTGATTCCAAATATGGAATCCATTTTCCTAAATTCAAAACACATAAGTGGCAGAAATTAATTTAAAATTAATTCCCGTTGTCAAAACAAAAAGCGTGTTTTTAAGAGATAATAACTATCAAAAGATTGACACTTGTTTATGTTCGGTTTAATTGTAAAATTATGTCCAATGACCAACATTATATTAAATGGTAAAAATATAGTCTAAATATACTTTAAAACCACTCAAATTCACAATTTATCACTATTAATTATTTTGATTAAAAAAGTTGTTTTTAATTAAAATTTAGTAATTTTCACTATTCATCAAAATATAAAAGTTATCCGAAAAGTACCAAAATTTCACCCTAGGATAATTTTGATATTCCGAATCCAAAAATGAAGTCCATTTTGAAATATAAAATATATATTATTTCAAAAAGTAGGTATAACTATTCACAACGGCTAGTTTAATTAGTTGTGGTGTGTGTTAGAACTCGAGGTTGCGTACAACACACGCTATCGCATTATTCGAAGGGAAACGTACCGTGGAAGCTTGGGGTGTTACAGATGATATTCTGATACCATACATTAATATTCACAATGTCCATCATTAATTTATAGGTTTTGATTTCCCATTCTCGAAGCCATCATTTTAAAATCTGCTTTCCATTAAAAAAATATTTTGGAATTATTTTTCAAATCCCACTGAACTACTCTAATGAATGATTTATAAATACACAATTAATAATTATTGTAACAACCTAGACCCCAATATCCTGGATTTGGTGGGAATTTTATTAAAAAGGAATCGATATATGAGATCAAATCACCAATGATCGATCAGTCTGGTAGTAATTAATAAACTTGATACATACATGGTTCCCTTATTACTTTAGTAATTTAACATAGAACATAACAAAAGAAAATAAACTACTTCCACGACAGTTATTCAATGGTCTAATATTCAAAACACAGGGATGGAAAAAAATGAAAGAGGGGACCTCATATGATAAGTAAGGGTCACATATATAGGGAACATTAATCGATAATAAGTGAATAATAATGAATTAGACATAATAAATATTACATAGTGAATAACTGAAAAACCCATGCCATCAATAAACTGAGAATGTAAATGTGATCATAGATTTTGTCTGAGTGAAAATCCTCTAGATAATGATAACTAAATGCTGAATGAATAAAATAATTAAACATTGGGAATCATGTATCTAGAACATGAACCATCATATCTTCATGAAAATTTAAGTTTGTGGGTAGATAGTCATCTAATTATGTTTGGATACAAACACAATGGGTTTTTTTTTGCCAACTATTTTGTCTCATGAGACATGTTGATGCATCGAGGGGCTTTAAGGTCAGGCCGCACCCATCAATACATGTCCAAATAATTCATCATTCATATATTTATTTTAATAATAATATTCGGTTAAAAAATATATGTATTGAGTACGAAATGTGGATTAATCTATATTTCAACATTCAAAGTAAAGACTGTATGTAAAAATTATATACGACATCAATAATAATTATATCAATGATATAAGAATATATGGATATTTAATAGGAATATAATTTCAAATGAAAAATGACTTCAAAGGGGTAGTATATAATCCAAATAAAAAGGTATTAGGTTCACAATACCATGTAATTCTAAATGAAATCTAAATTAAGATGAAGTCTCTGACCTTAATTCCCACATAATTACATCTCTTTTTACACCTCATGAATAAAAAATTCTATTTATTAAAACAATGATATAGAAGTTAATTATATTAATTTATAAAAATATTTATCAAATAAAATTATTGGATTATATTTATTAAATTATGTTGATAGAATTTAAGTGTTTTGTTATCACACATTTCTTAAAAGTTTTTGGTTTTGCCTCGATTTTTCTATTTTGTTAAATGTAATTATCAAATTAGTATAATAAATTCTAGGAGAATATAATACATGTAATTATATATTTATATATTACATAAAAGTCATATTATCCATCCATGAAGGTGGTTATAAGATTTTTTGGTAATATCTCTATAGGTGTTTAACCGAGCTTTAATGGGACATTGCCGTAAGAGCGAGATTGAGGTCATGAATATTTAATAAATTTCATAGGTATAATACATGTAGTAGGTTAAAATCATTAATATAATTCAATATATTACTACATAAATAATTTTTACAGTATATGGTTTTGAAATTAATTGGGAAAAGAAGAAGGGGAGGAAGAAAATAGGGTGCAGTTAATGGTGAATTACTCTTCCCTCGGTGTGGCTTCAATTTTAAGACACTAAAACACCCTTAGTGATTTGTTTTGGATGGTTCCAAAACGTCTGTATATCTTCTAAGAGGCTTAATATAAATGTATTGGGAATATATTTCACTTTAGAAAGGGTGAGATGAGTGATTTTTCAAGAGAAGGGAGAGGGGTAATTTATACTTGAGGAGTGGGGGATTTTTAAAATAAAATATTATATAAAGTATTATATCAAAGGTGAGACCTGTAAAAATGATTTTTATAATATAAATCATATATTAATATAATAGATTATGTATAAGATATTAAAAATCCTTTATAATTCATTTTCGTTAATTTTTTATAAATAAAATGGAGATAAATAAAAAAATAATATTTTAATAAACCACTTTTGATTTTGGGTTTTGGAAAATACTATTTTTGTTTGAAAATTGAGTTTATTGTATATTAATGAATCATTTTTTCAATTAAATATGTGATAGTCTAACATGTAATTATAGTATGGATTATTTCACTAATACTTCATGAATGATGTAATTTAATTTATATCGGTTAAGTGAAAAGTAAATATTTACTATACCTCATAAAATTGATGTATTGTAATAAAATTACCAGACAACCCCACTAGGATAATTTTGATTTTATTAATTCAAAAAGTAACTCCATTTTTTGAATTTTTTTTCTAAATATGATAAATTTTTTTTTAATTAAAATCATCATTTATTAAAAAAATTCCAATTGAAAATTATAATTGATTTTGTTACACTTTTAAAAATTAATTAAGGTCTTTTAAAATAATATTATAATCACAAGAAAATAAAATATTAATTTATGAATCTATTTTTTTAAAATAAATTTTAATTTAAATGATTATATTAACTATAAAATTGAAAATAAAAAGTTATTTTATCAGTTTGAAGCATTTATTTACTTATTTCATGATATAAAAATGACATATTTTCATTCATAAGATACCTAAATTTTATTTATTATTTTATAGGTGTGGTTATTTTATAATGGACAGAATATTATTTCTAGGGGTTATAAAATTATTCCTAAGGGTCACATTACTATTCCAAATGGTAACATTACTATTTAAACGGTCATGTTAATATTTAATCACTATTTATTTAATATCGCTATTCTATGAAACATATTATATCAAATGAATTGAATTTATTTAATAAGATAGATACCAAAAACCTTGGGGTGTTATATCTTTACTCCTCTGGAAAAAATTTCCACAAAATTTTTCATGAATATTTTTTTCCAAACAGATTAGGGTGGTCATTATTCTTTATGACCTCAGGGTCCCATGTTTCATCTTCCTTTTTATTGTTTCTCAATATGAAATTTACCAGTATAGTATTCCAGTTTCTCAATACCAATCTCTAGTTTAATATATATTTATTGGCTCATCATAGTAAGTCAAATCATATTCCAATTCTATTTATTCATTGGCGAGTACATGCCTTGGGTCTGGCATGTACTTATATAAAAATATATGTGGAACAAATCATGAAATATGGAGATACTTAGTGAAATTGCTAATTATTATGCTACAAATCTAATTAGTTCCATTATTTCAAAATGGTCCGATGTACCTAGGGCTCAGTTTCCCTTTCATACTGATCCTTATGAAACCCATCTTGGGGATACTTTCAGAAAGACATGATCTCCCCTTGAAATTCCAAATATTTTCTCCGATTGTTAGCATAACACTTTTGTAAATATTGATCTGCTTTAATACGAGCTTGAATTAACATTAATTTTAATGTTTCCTATTCAATAAGTTATGGGCCTATAAGTTTCCTCTCACCAACTTCTTCACAACATGTTATAATTCAACATATCATTCCATATAATGCTTCACATGGAACCATTTGAATAAGACAATGGAAACTATTATTGTTGGAAAATTATACCAAAGGTAAATATTAATCTCGCATACCTTGAATGTCAACTAATCATGATTTTAACCTGTCTTCCAATGTTTCAATAGTCCTTTTAGACTTTCCATTAGTTTTTGGGTGACATCCTGTACTCAAAAGAAGATCAATATCAAAAGCCTTATGAATCCCTTCCAAAATATTTATGTAAATCATGGATCATGATTAGACATAATTTAAATTGGTGCACTATGATGTCAAAAAAATCCATTAATATAGAGTCGATTTATGTTCTCTAGTGGAAAATCCTTTCTTATAGAAAGGAAATGTGAAGATTTGGTAAGTTGATAAAATATTACCCATATTGAATCATTCCTTATAAGTGTGATTTGTATTCCTATGAAAATTTATATCGAAATTTCATCCCAATTCCAAATAGTAATAGGTATAAGTTTCATGAATCCTCTAGGATGTTGTATGTCGGCCATCACTACATGAAAAAATAGACACATTGAAAAATATCCAGTAAATTCCCACTTCATTTACCCCAAAAAAAATTTCCTTCAGATCTATATTCATCTTGGTACTACCTAGTTGTATAACAAATTTGAGCTATGATCATCATTTAACATTTCTCTTTTAGATCTAGTATTTATGGAACACATAACCTCTTTCCAAAATTCTGAAATTTATCCTCATACATGATGTCTGTTAATCTTCCATCCTTAATGGCTTCAATTTTCTTTTGTATATTCTCATCATCAGATTGAGTGATTTTTATCATCTCTATTAAATATGGTTTAGCAATAATTTGAAAAATGAGTGATGTATCCCTTTCCTTAACAATTACTATATATATATTTTCGAAATCCATGAACATAGTATATTTCTCAATCTTAATTTGGGTTATAATTCTATGATCATACATAATTAATGTATATTCTCCCTTATATTCTTTTCATGCATGGTAGTGTATTGATAAATCATAATATTTGAGTAACATAATCCATCACCTTTGCCTCATGTTGAGTTATTTCTTTATAAATATGTATTTTATAATCTTGTGACCCATATATATCTTACATCATTCACCATAGAGATAGTTTCTCAATTTCTACAATGACAATATTATGGATACTAACTCAAGATCATGTATTACATAATTTTATTTTTGTGTCTTTAACTTCCATCATTCATAAGTAAAAACATTTTCATTTTTCATAAAGAAGCAACACAGTCCATTTTTTGATGCATCAATGTATATCACTAACACATCATTTCCTGAAGGTAGATTCAAAATTAGAGCATTGAATAATATTCTCTTAAATTCTTAAAAATATTCAATACATTTTATTGTCCCTATTAACTTGACCCCATTACATGTGATCTTGGTAAAGGGGTTAGCCAATCAAGAAAAAATTTCGATGAAACACAGATAGTAACATGCCAAACTAATGAATCTACATACCTCAGTTTTGTTTTTTGGCATAGATCATTTTAGGATTTACTTTTAAATCATAGGATCTACTAATATTTCATTATCAGACACAATATGGCCAAGAAAAAAAAATTAAAGCCAGAATTCACTCTTTCAAAACTTCACATATAAATCTTTATTTGTAATAATCTTCAATAAAATATACAAGTTATTATTTGGGTCCTCATATATTTGTTTGTATAGTAAGATATCATTATTAAATTCTGAAGATAATTATTATGATATTCCATGAATACTCTATTCATTAGATCCATGAAAATAGATGGTGCATTAGTCAGTCCTAATGGTATTAATAAAAACTCAAAATATACATACCTAGTTTGGAATATTGTTTTAGAAATATCTACCTTTCTCAGATGAAATTTATGATATCCCTAACAAAGGGCAATATTCAAAAAATATTGATCTCTACGATGTTAATCAAGTAATTAATTGATTCAAGGTAGATGATATGTGTTCCTCATTTAAATAACGTAGATATCACTATTTTCAATTCATATCCTCAAGGATTCATCTTTAATCTTAACAAAAAGAACATGGGATCTCCAAATTTCAACACTGGGGAGAATAAATCCCTTATTAATCAAATACTATAGTTTTTTCTTTTAATGAAGAAACCCAGGTCAACCCTGAACCTGTCACCCAATTCGGTCCACGACCTATCCCGGAGGGCATTCATGATCCCCCTTGATGATAACTATTGCTGGGAATCAAAAATAAACAAGTGAGAACGATTTGGACCATAAATAAATGAGAAGTAAATGAATAAATACTGGAAATAAAAAAACTAGTAGCAGAAAGAAGTTAAACAACATAATTGTGTGTCCCTATGGGTCACCACTGACCTCAATCCCACATCACACTATAACGGACTAACCCAAGAAAGTTGAATCACCCAAATCAAAAAACAAATATAAAACTATAGGTGTGAGTATTACAACACAGTAGACATTTCCAAACAATCTATTCTCATATGGATTTCCTTTAAATAAAAGATCCATCAATTTCAAGTTTGAAATACAATGTATAGAACATTGTTTTTACAAATTTTCTTCTTTAAAATAAATCACGGTGCATTTCCCATTTCCATTTAAAACCGATATCTTGTTCATGAAAGAGACACTAACATTATAGGGGGAAAGACTGTTTCCTTTCACTTAAAAATAAAAGAAACTTAAAAAAATAAGTTATTTTCTATAGATAGTTTCTAAACAACTCATCACTTTTTCAAAAATGTTACCCCACACAAGAAAACAAGGACCACAACCACACAATAATGGAAATAATAAATATATTGCATAAATAACTATCCAAACTGGGCACCACAATCATCCGCCACATACAACATAATTCCAAAATACATGGGCGAACCTAGGAGCTCGTGAATAGTCTAGAAAGTACTATAAATGTGACTCATCCCAAATGCATTCCCTACCTAATAATGTCATAACACCCGATCGCCTCCCTACCTGACCTGATCGAGGGTCCCAATCCCATTAGAATGATAAAAAAATAACCCCTACTATGGACCACAAGCATAATCTAAAATCGTGAAGAAATTTTTCACCGAAAATTCGCTCGTTATACTAGGTTCCCATTTCAACATGTATAACAAAAAGGGTGAGCCAATCGATGCTAGCCGAGCATCAAATCACATAGACACACACACACATACATTTATCTGTGTGTGTGTGTGTGTAAACACACAAAATGCATCACCTGAGTCACCCAGGGAATATGTCTCTCACCTTTAAACCATTTGATTATACGAGAGTCCTACCTAGTGGACCTCCCATAACATATAACCCAAAAAAAAGAAAGGGGCCACTTCTAAGGAGATTTTTCATGTGATAACTAGATTTAAAAAATTGTCAACCGTGCCTCACATGATTTTCATATGCCAAAAAATTTCTTATAGAATCAAAGGCACACACATTAAAAACCAAGAAAGAACTTGGAAACCCATTTAAGAAACCCAAATCACCATTCTAATTCCAAAATACATTTATAAAGTCTAAAGGGTCATTTCAACAAAAAATTCATGTGAAACTTAACCCAACTATTTAATGCAATACATCAAAAGAAAGCAAAAACTCTAATTGAAGATAAAAAAAAATTTACTAATAATTCTATATCAATAATTAATGTTAAAACTAGGAGGGAAATGCAAGAAATATACGATTCTTAAATTTAAATGTCAATTCATACGGATGCCTACCTCAGAGTGGAAGCATACCGAACATTTGGCCCTTGGTGCTTTGTAACTAAGAGATATTGCTCCCCTAATGAGCATATGAATCTTCACATACATATAAGGACACCTAGCCCCTATTCACACACTTGCATGTCCATGAATGCGTGAAAGGGTATGCTTGCATATATGCTTATATGAATATGCACTTCTACACTCACTTACGTATGAAACTACATATATATATATACATAAGAACATGTTGCCCTATACATGTATATTCACTACCATGGATAAATATACACATAAAGGGGGAACCTATATATATTTATACTTACTTATATATATGAATACGAGTCACCTTAGACTTTTCAACTCGAAACCACCAAGCGGTAGCCAGCACACCTAAATTTAAATGAAACAAGAATCCATAAATATCATAATACCCTAAACAACTTAATACTAACAAATGACCCAAAATATGATTCAAAAACTAACAAAACTTTTAAGAAAAACAATGTTAAAGGAAAACACTATTTTTCAAGTGAGCAGTGCTAAATGGGACTTTAATTTTTTCACCAACATTCATCAAGACATGATTCGAGGACAACAATAAAAAAGCTATTAACATCTCATTTAAAACACATTTGGAAATCACCTTAGGGAACTAATATTAATTAGAAATCAAAAACCATCTAAAGAACTCAGGTTTCTGGATAAACCCCATTCAATGTTGTCATCTTCATTTGCGGGCATGTCCTTGTGTGCACCTAGTTCACTCATGGATGTCCCAATATCCAATGTCACACATTAAAATTCATAGAATCCCCAAGAACACATTTTCATAAAAATCAATATTTTCCTTCAAACCAAATCAGATAACATAAACTATTCGAAGAACAAAATAAATCCCTTTAAAAATCATGAGAACCTTTACAAAAAGTTTCACCACAACCCTCATGTAATAGGACTACCAAATCAAAAACACAAGGTAAAACTCACAGTTCAACCACGGTACCAAAAAATATTTATGACTAAACGTTTTTCAAAAAACACAACTTCACATTAAAGAATAAATTTCATTTTAATAAACACCATAGGTACACATGAACCTAGACATGTTTTAAAAAATTACATTAAAAACCTATTTTTAACAAATCAAACCAATTCCAAAATGATATAAAAAGTTAATCAAGGGATCCATAGAGGTGAAAAGCATTTTTTAAATATAATAAAAATAAGATTTGGAACCTCATCAAACACATTGACATAGACACATATATGCATAAACTGAATATTTTCTCAAAACATATTTTTTAACAAGTTCTAAAAGTTTTAAAACACTATAATAAACTAATTTAGTTTGGTGTGAAGATGCGCATAAAATTTTAAAATTCAGTAAATAATTTAAGAATCAATAATTTTCATCAAAAGGTATAAAAACATGGAATATCTTACCTTGTTGGCATGTGAATGCAAAAGAACATTGAAAGAAGGTAGAAGGAAGCATTCGGGACCAATCACATATCGTAGATACATAGAAAACTATGATACACATCAACCATAATATATATGGTTTATCCAAACAAGAAAACTCACCAAGAAACCCTAGAAACTGAGAGAGGAATGGAGAAGATGAGGAAGAGAACTCACTAGAGGAAACTATAAAGGATGTTCGAGGGAGTAGGGGATGCACCCTGGAGGGACTCGGTCGGAGGGGAGGTCGCGTGCAATAGGGAGAGGGCAGGGGCCTCCGTGTGAGGGGGAGAGAGACGGGGGCTGCTATCACCGGTAGAGGGCGCACCAGAAGAGAGGTGTGGCTGCTGGAGGTCACTGGAGAGGAGGAAAAGTATGAGGTGCGATGTGAGGGGTGATGGAGGAGGGGAGTGTGATGCAATGTAAGGAGGGAGGAGAGTGCGACATGAGGGATGAGGGAGGAAACACCTTGGTTAAAAAAGACTTAAATAAAAACTTAAATAAAATAAGAACTTAAATAAACAAAAATATTAATTTTACTAATAATATGTATAATAATAATAACATGATATTAATTATCTTAATAACGATAATAATAATAATACTAATAATAGAAATAATAATAATATTATTAATAATAATAATATTAATAATAATATAAATTATTTTTTTAATAATAATAATATTAATTACAAAATATTTAATTAGAATAATAATAGTAGTAGTAATAATAATAATAATAATGATAATAATAATAATAATATCCATTTTAATAAAAATAATAACTAATAAATATAATAACCACATTTATTATAATACTAAAAAACATATAATCATAATAACATCATAAATAATAATATTATTATTTATATGAAAACATTTTTTTATTAATCTGTTTTAAAGATTACCTAATTTTATATTATTTCACATTTTATCATCATTAAATTTATTTATTTAAAATTATGGGTAATGGCACAGTTCACCTGCTGCCAGAAACACAACATAGTGAACCGTACTCAAACCGAACCACCTGACACTTCCCACTACAAGGTCAAGTTGCACGCTCATTGCATGGTTTTATAAACCGTTTGCAAGTTGATCACCTTAACTCAGACCCACTTGGGCATTAATGCAGGCACCGCAAAAAGGTGAAAAGGCTTCCAAAAACATAAAACACATCCCCCATTCTTCATAAAATCAAAATAACATTCAGAATAATTGAAAATAATTTAAAATAATTAATTAGTAGGGTCAAGGTGTGACAATTCTCCCCACCACAAAAATTTATGCCCCAAAAGGTCATTAGGAAAACAGTTGGCAGAACTCGAGTCCAAGCCCACATAAAACTGAGAAAAACCGCAAGCCTCAGGGTGACCATATACAAAAAATGACACACCCGACCAATTCAAGAAAACCCACTACTTGAGATTGAGGGGGGATCATGGGAGGGTTCTCCACAACATATAAATTCACTAACTCACAAACATTGAAACCCGAACACACCACCTCAAGGGGGGTGCAACAGAGGAAATCCTAGACTGAACTCAACCTACATTCTCAATGATAACGGAACAACTTCACCACCATGATTCAAACCATTATAGGTAAAACCATTACATTGGGACACTAATATAGAGTAATCCCTTACAAAACTCAAACACACTAATGGAAAACCCACAAAGATGGAACCGAATTATGAAAGGGCCTAGAAACGCCATTCATTAATTTCATGAAACCAAACATCCCCCTACCGAATTTTTTTTAACCAAAATCAAAATCAGAATGGGTCCATTTATTCACTAGCCGAATGCGCTTCAAGGAATCTGAAAAATTTAAAAATGACACTAAGAGCAGATAAGACCACTTGGATTGTGGTGGAACAAGCTCATCATGCCACCACAACAAGGATAAGCTTATGAAAATAATGAGAATAGAATAAGGAAACTTTGGGTATTTCCATCCCAAAGTTGAAAAAATTATTTGGACTAAGGTTCCACACACCAAATTACACAAACAAGGTAAAAGTCAGAGTTCAACCATGCTACCAAAACAAATTTAAGGCTTAAAGTTTCTTGAAAAACCCAAATTTCAATTTAAAGAATACATGGCATTTTAATAAACACCATATGTACTCATGAACCTAGAAATGTTTTGAAAAATTAGTTTGAAAACCTATTTTTAACAAATCAAACCGTTTAAAAAATGATATAATAAGTTAAACAAGGGTTCTAGAGAGGTAAAATTTATATTTTAAATAATTTCAAAATAAGATTTGGCAGCTGATCAAACACATTGTAACAAACACATATAATCATAAACCATAAATTGTCTCAAAACATATTTTTAACATGTTTTATAAAATAAAAAACACTATAATAAACTAATTTAGTATAGTGTGAAGCTGCACATCATATTTAAAAATTTAGTAACGATTTTAAGCATCAGAAATTTTCTTCGGAATGAGAAAAACATGCAATATCCTACCTCATTGGCATACAAATGCAATAGAAATTTTAAGGGAGGTAAAACAAAGCATCTGGGACCAAGCACACACCCTAGATCCAAAAAAACAAAGATACACATCAACCTTAATATCTATGGTTAGACAAAATAAGAAAACCCCCCAAGAAACCCTAGAAATTGAGAGAGGAATGGAGAAGACGGGGAAGAGAACTCACTAAAGAAAACCACCACTATAGCCGGAGGGAGAACAGGGCGCGCACCGGAGTCACTTGTCCGGAGGGGAGGTCACGTGCGAGAGGGAGAGAGCATGGGGCTTCTTTTTTAGAGGGAGAGAGTAGGGGGCCACTGTCACCAGAAGATAGCTGGCCTGAAGGGAGGTGTGGCCACCGGAGGTCGCTGGAGAGGAAGAAGTGCGGGGGGGGGGGGGATTTGAGGGTTGAGGGAGGAGGGTAGTACGACACCATGTATGGGGGAGGATGGGAGTGCAATGCGAGGGATATGGAAAGAGAAAACTAAGTTAAAAAGACAAAAATAAAAACATAAATAAAATTTTAACATAAATAGAAATATATATAAATATTACTAAAAATAATTATAATAATAACAAATTTTTATGAATTAACATAATAAGGATAATAATAATAATAGGACCAAAAATAATCATATTCATAATAATAATATTTATAATAATATCAATAATTATTTTAGTAGTAGTAATAGTAAAAACAACATATTTAATCATAATAATAATAGTAATAATAATAATAATAACAGTAACCATTTTAATAATAATAATAATAACAAAATTTTAATGGAAAAATTTATAATAATATTAATAATCATATAACCATAATAATATAATTAATAATATTATTATTATCTATAAAAAAATATTATTATTAGGTTATAAAAATTTCCTCATTTTATATTATTTCACATTTTAGCATCAATAAATTTATTTATTTAAAATTTCGGGAAACCGCATAGTTCACCTATGGCTAAACACGCAGTTTAGCGAACCACACTCAAGCTGAACCACCCAATGCTTCCCACTACAAGGTCAAGTTAAATCGTCATTTGCACAGTTTTATAAACCATACACAAGTCAAGCACCTTATCTCAGACCAACATGGGCATTCATGCAAGCACCATGAAATGGTGAAAAGGCTTTTAAAAAATTAAAACATGACCCACCTACTACAAAAACCCAAAATAACAATAAGAATAATTTAAAATAATTAACTAGTAGGGTTGATCTGTGACATTTATTCAGCTCCACTAATTATATAGTTCCCATTTTATAAGGAATCTTTGATACTATTCCTGAATTTAGGATTAGATTAATGGAAAATTCAACTTCACACTCTGGTGGCTTCCTAAGTAATTTCTCAGGAAATACATCTATGTATTTCAATAGAATTGGATAATACTCAATTAAACATATATGTATCATCATCCCTACTTGTTGTTTTCTCTTCCCCCATAATAATTTCATTCAGTAGAGCTACTGGGGGTCGATCAAGATAATAATCAGATGATGATGTTTCTACTCTAAAGATATGGGATTCTGCATCTTCCTCATAGATCGTAATTTCCTTCTTCCTGCAATAAATTTTTGTAATATATTTTTATGGCCAATATATAATGAGGATTATATCAAAATAATCCATGGAAATGATTATACTGTCTGTAAATATATCATTTTTCTATGTCATAAAGGGTACTGACCATCACATTTTTTGTTACAATGAGACTTCCCTTATGTGTTTTGATTAACAACACCCTTGTTACGTCAAAAGAAAAATGTATTATTTTCCAAGAAAATTGGGTAGATATACAATAGTTTGATGATCCAACATTGGTTTAGTGTAGTTATTTATCATAACATGAGTATGTTTTCTTAATGTGGTCATGATCTACTTGACTCCAACACCTACTGTGTTGACATTATTAGTGGATAAATCCCTAAATTTTTCAGATGTATTGATTTAATTCCTTATATTAGGCACAATTTATAAATAGTTTAATACACTAAATTAGGTTATGAATCATAATGCTTAATTTGGAACTAGATAAACACATTATATTAATTGAAAATATATGCACAACTAATGTAATAATCATAAACATGATTTCTTCAGAGATATATTTACTTTTAAATCCGTCATAATTATTTGTAAAGAGAATTTGATTGATCCTATAAATATCCTCAGGTGTGTCCAACTAGATGCGCAGTAAAGCCCAATTTTTCACCAAGTAATGTTGAGTCAGTCCCGATACACCATTTTTGATTTGTTACCCAATGTGCATCTTTTCCAAAACCACATACACATGTAGTATCTAAACTATGATATATTTAAAGGAAGCCCCACATAATCTATAACATAATAAAATTCAAGGAGGTTATTATATTCTTATCCAAAAATAATATCTTAAGGTTATGTTCCCTATTTTTTTTATAAATCTAGTTCCCATTATTTCTAATAAAATTTCTCAGATATCAATCGTAATAACCACGATCCCATTATCGTAGAGTTGGTGTATATTTAATTACAATGCCATAGATAGAAGTGATAAAACCACCAATAATCAATCAGTCTAGTAGTCTTGAGGAAACTACATGAATACATGGTTCCCATATTACATTGGTAATTTAAAAAATAAAATAACAAAAAATAATAAAATTCTTCCTCAACACTTATTCAAAAGTTTCATCTTCAGAACCTAGAGACAGAAATCGAATGAAAGGGGTGAGGAAAAATTATTAGTAAGGGTAACATAGAGAAAAAACATTAATATATAATAAGTGAATCATAATAAATTAGTGATAATCAATGTTTCATGGTGGATAACTAAAAAATACACGTCATCAATAAACTAATAATATAAATGTATCCATAGATTTTTCCATAATAAAAATCCTATAGATAAAAATAACAAAATAATAAATGAATAAAAATATAAATTATTGGATGTCATGTATCTAGAACATGAACCATAATATCTTAATGATGGTTTATGTCTATGGGTAGAATACCATTGAATTATTTTTGGAAATAAACATGAAGACTTTTCCTCCAACAATTTTTTATCGTGAGACCTGTCGATGAATCGAGGGGCTAAAAACTCAGTCCTCACCCATCACTGGATTTCCAAATTAGTATTCGTATATAGATTTATTTCCTAAAAAATATACCTTAAAAAATATCCATATTGAGTAGAAAATATAAATTTATCAATATTTAAACATTCAAAGTAATTACCATTTGTAAAAATGGTATACATCTTAGACAATTATTATTTATATGATACAATAAAATATGGATATTTAAATGGAATATAATTTCAAATGAAAAATTATTTTAAATGGGTAGTATATAATCCACATAAAAAATTATTTGGTGAACAATGTCATGTAATTCTTAATGAAATTGAAATTGAGATGATGTCCCTTAACTTAATTCATACTTAATTATGTCACTTTTTATACCTCCTAATTAAAAAACATATACTTATTAAAACACTGATTGAAAAGATATTTATAGTCATTCATACAAATATTCATCAATTATAATTATCATATTATAATTATTAATTTTTTTTGATGAAATTGAGGTGTTTCGATATCCTATTTTTCTAAAAAAATCTTATTTTTTCATTATTTCCCCATTCTGTTAAATGTAAATAATAAATTAGTATAATAAACTATAGAATCCTAGAATAAATGTAATTACATAATTATATATTATATATAATTCATATTTTTCATCCATGAATGTGGTTATAAGAACTATCTTTGGCAATTTCTATATAGGTGGTCAAATGACATTTAATTGGATGTTGTTGTAAGAGAAATTAAAAAGGTAGTGAAAATTTTAAATATGTCATATATATAATACATGAAGTAGAATAAAATCATTAATATAATGTAAAAATACTTCATAAACATTTTTTAAAGAGTATATGGTTGTGAAAGGAATTGGGAAAATAATAATTAGGAGAAGAAAAGACGGTGGAGTTAACAGAGACTTACTCTTTCCCCAGGGTTACTTCATTTTTACGACACTAATGATCCCTTAGTAATTATATTTGGATGGATATGTAACATCCCTAGGTCTAATAAGAGGAAAAATAGGGAGGATTTGGGTGGGAATTTTTCTTTGGACTGGGTGGGAAGAGGGATGTTCTAAGGTAATGGAGATATATTATTTATATTTGGGGAGAGGGGGTTTTTTAGAATAAAATATTAAAGAAAATATTATATCAAAGGCAAGACATGTAATAGGGAATTTCTAAAATTAAAACTCATATATTGATTTAATATAATGGGTTTTATAATTTAAACCACATTTATAATTTTAATTCATTAATTCAATCAAAAGGAACGTGTAATGAAAGAAAAATTAATATTTTAACGAACAAATTTGGACTTTATGTTTTGGAAAATACTTTTTAGGTTTGGAAATGGATTTTATTTTATTTTAAGGAATCATTTTTAAAATTAAATATATTATATATGAATTTTTAGTTTTAAAATATATTATTTCACTAATACATCATGAATGATGTTATTTCAGTTACATCAGTTAAGTGAAAACTGTATTTATACTATTCATCGTAAAATTGATGTATTTTAGGAAATTACCAAAAAATTACCTGTGAATAATTTCATTTTTCTTAATTTAGAAATTAAATCCATCTTTGTAAAATAATTCTCAAAATATTATAAATTAAATTTTTATTTCACATCATCATTTATTTGAAAAATATTGATTTTAAAATTATAACTCGTTTAATGACTCTTCAAAAAATTAATTTAGGTATTGTAAAATTGACATATAATCATAAGAAAAATTATATTAATTTATGAATCTATTTTTTGTAGATAAAATTTAATTTAATTCATTATAATAATTATAAAATTGTAAACCAATACTTAATTTATCATTTTTAAAATATTATTTTAATTATTCCATGATATAAATATGTCATATTTTCATTCATAGGATACCAAAATTTTATTTGTAATTTAATAGGTGAGGTTATTATTACAATGGTCACATTACTATTCTTTTGGGTCACATTACTATTACTAAGGGTTACTTTACTATTCCTAATGGTCACATTACTATTTCAACAATCATGTTAATATGTAATCATTATTCGTTATGCATAGATTTTGGTGAAAAATAATATATAAAATGAATGGAATATATTTACATAGAATCATAGAATAAATTGTGGGTTGTTATGATTATGTATAAAAATTTTACACTTATATATCTCAGCAGCTTTCCATACTTAACCATTTTCTTGGATCCACACTAGATGACCATTACATATTAAATAATTACACTTAAATATTATTGGAAATTACCATTATTAAATTTCCCAACCCATATATCCCTTACTTATCTTCAAATGAACCCTTATTTATCATAGGATTACTCTTATGTACCTAGGGATCCCAAAATATTACATAGACTACATCATAAGGGAACCTTTATTATTAGTACACTGCCCAATTATATTTTTTATGTAAGATTCTATACATAAAATAAAATAGTTTTTCAAGCCATATACATCCAAGGGATCTACCTCAACTATGTCTACTTCTAGTAGATCTACTTCAGGAAAATCTTCTTCAAGTATATCCTATTTTAGTATATCTTATTTCTTTAGATCTTCTTCTGGACATACAAACCATGGGTGAAACACTCCAACAACATCATCCAAACTTGAAAATTATCTTATAGATTTATCTCTTTTATGTACTTCCCAAACTCCATCAGAATTTTTTTTCACACTTCATTATAGTTTTTAAAATTTAATACCCCCTAAGATATATTTTTTCTCATGGTTATGCTTACATATAATAATTTGACCCTTGCACATGGATGTTATCAAATTTTAAAAAAAAATATGATGCCACTCAAAAAATATATCAATATTCATCCCAAAACATTTCTAATTTATTCTCATAATTTACAAAACTCCTCCAAATAAACATAAAATGAAGAAAATATATAACTCAACATTCATTTTGACCAACTCCCAACACTCAATTTCTCTCCTATACTTACATCCTTTACACCTTTAAAAGGTCTTAACACACATGATTGATTGACAATCTCACATGGATCACAACTATTGAATAGGTTTAAATCAAATAATATCTTAAAATCTAAATTAAACTGATTTAGAAAAATTTAAATAGTTTCATACCCTAACACATTCAAAGGTGTTACAACCTCACCACTACATAACCTCTCATCCTTGAATTGTATTCTTAAATGATACGAGGAAACCTCAATAGATAAATCTATCCACGAAACCCACATGTTCTGATCTCACTCCAACATCTCCTCTAGGATAATCCAATGCTCCAACTACACTCATTGGAGAGGGATTATCTTCATGTGTTGAGTCTTCTAACTCTGATCCAAAATATATTCCATATATTACATAAATAATTCATCATACTTGAGGATAATGTCATTATTACTGATCACATGGTAAGGGTTTAGATTATATAAAAAAATATATGATACATGATACACATAATTCATAACACCCCAACAAATATGATGATCCAAATTTTATGATACTATAAAGATGCTATATACAATCTAAAATATCACCTTAAACCAAGGTGCTAATTTATCCTACCACTAAATAGGATGTTGTCGCAATCATGGTGTCACTCATAATATTACCTGATCACAAACCTCAAACTATATATTAATGTGTTACTTCTTGATGTAAAACATATTCCATTTTTTAATGGTCAGAAACTAATATCTCATCAGCAGAATATTCTCGTATGTAACCTAAACAAGACCCGAATCGATAACAACTGACTCCCCATACACTATCCAATATTGAGGAGATCTACATGGTATACTTTATAGGTATTAAAAATGTGATATATCAAATAAATCATTATAAATTTTGTTTTTGGAAAACTCTATAAGTGTAATGTGGTTCTCCCAAAAAGACCTAAAATCTAGGACTCATGCTAGAATCATATCATTTATTATCTTAATTGTATTATCATGATTCCAATATATCATAGGATGAAAAGAAGTGCATAAAAGCACCTACCTATCAAGATCCTAATATTAACCTCTCTAAAATAGTGATGAAAAAAAATCCATGTTATAGGAAATTATTCAAGGTAACCTAAAAATATGTATTTCATTCATACAAAGGGAATAGATAGAACATCAATTGATAAAGTATATTTCATTGGAAGGAAATGAAAAATAATAGTCAATCGGTCCATAATAACCCAAATCGAACCACTGCATTGAGGTATCCTTGAAAACCCCACCACAATATCCATAGTCACATCATGCCCCTTCCACATGGGAATGGTTAATTATTATGGAATACTAATTTTCAACCACTACTTTTCCATCACCTACTGACAAGTGGGGAACCATGTGATAAACTTAATATATTTTTATTTATCCCCAAACATCAGAACATTCTACGAATCACTTAGTAAATTATGGTATGTCTTAGGTGAACAACCCATATCATGGTATATGAGTCCCTAATTACCTCATCATGCATACTAACAGGGATTATAACACTACCTTAGAAATAAAAGATCTCATTTGTATCAATGGAAAAATATAGTGGTGGTTCCCCACCATATTTATTTTCCTTAATAACAGTATATTTTGAGTTTGAAATATGATTCTCATTCGCTCTCCTATGGAGTGAGGAGGTTATAGATAATGAAATAAGGATTAAATGGACATAATACTCTTCAACATAAATATTTATCCACGTTAAAAGGTCCATCATAAAACTCATGGAATGATTCAAAAACCATCTATGTTTGAGTATTCAAACTCATTAAATCAATATTGATGTTTCCCTTTCCTGAGGTATAATCCATCTCAAAAAAAATAATACAAGTATGTCAACCACTTTCACTTTTAATGATTCATGTTATAATTTGAGAATACATATCTCAATCTCTTATGATATATATATTTAATAAACTTGTCTCCCCAGAGATTGTGACACCAAAACCTCTAGGTTTACACTACCACTTCCAACAAAAGATCATTCACTATGTAGTAATTCTCATATTTCCTAATATATATAGATCCATAAGAAATAATACCACAATTCAATACAAAAACTACTTTAATCATAGTTCTTGATTCATCATAATACTATAAATAATATTTACACAGTTCAAGTATGGTCAAAAAGGGAATTTTCACCAACTATTCCTTTGTATCATGAAATTATCTCTAACAATCATCCAACTATAGGAAAATTACCTCAATCATGGTCAAAGATATCATTAATTAATTACACCAATAAAATAAATGTATTAACCTATTATTGTTACCATTAAATATCATGAAGCTATAGATCTTAATAATTTTCTTATGTCATGCCGAAGAAACTGCATCCATGACCTTCTTAAGTTCAAGTAACACACCATCCCCTAATATACCATTCCCATAGGAACACACATGATCTATCCAAAATTAAAATTTTAGTGATCAGCATACTAACTAATTCTCTATAAGTGTATGAAAAATCTTCTCAAAATTACAAGGATTATCACCCTAGACCTAGAGTACATAATAATATCAATGGAAATTATCAACATAAAGGAATAAAAATAAGTATGGAAAACCCAATTCATCCAGGCCATAGGCACATCTAGTACATTTTCCAAAAAGAACAGAAACACCCAGTATACAAACATGCCATACCTACCCTTGAATATAGTATATGGTATATTAAAATGCCTTGTCCTCAACTAATACTATCTTAATCTCGAATAATTCTTTAAGAACATTTATTACCATATTTCTTGTAAAATAAATCATCTCTAATTTGATGTGGGTACCAATATATTACTATCACAATGTTTAGATTTAAATAATCCATACAAAATCTCAAATAACCAAAAGAATTCTTGGAAATAAATATTGTGGTTCCCCTAGAGGACCAACTCAGTTGTATATTCTCTTCATATCTAATTACTATAATTGAGCCTTCATATTCCAATGATATGTAGGATATATATCAAAATCTGGACCTAGTAGGACTAACACATAGCACCTTCTACCTCAGAAAAAGGCCTCAAGCATTCATCTCTATACTCCAGTGGCTACCGACTAGTGGTGAATATCTAAAAGAAATAGTATGGAGACATTACCCTTGTATAAAAGTAAAAAAATAATGAAAATAATCTAAAAAAATACACATCAAAACAATATATTAAAATATTAATAATTATATAACTAAAGAATAATGTTATAATACATATAAAATATCATAAATATCAATTAAAATTCCAAACATATGATAGAAAATTATCACTAACATTTCCCATCACACATAAAGAGTAAATAAGTAGCAAAAAAATAAAAAGTATCTACTATTAAATCCATTTCAAACTAGACAAACGGTCTCCACAATAGTTATACTACTCTATAACATACATCACAATCTAAACAAGTGATCTGGCTTAATAAAGAAACATTGGTAATCCAAAAAAAACCACTATGTCAAATGATCATCCTAAAAGTTAACATAATTTCGACACATGAGTTGATGTACCCATATTGGGTGTGATAAGTTAATCGTAATAAGACACCACAAATGTGGTCCTGACATCAACAATCATTACATGTGCATGAGACACATGATACTACTCTCCTAGTAGAAAACTAATAATAGCTAACATAAAAAATAATAAGTTATTTATAATGGATAAAAAGGGATAAACCTAAACAAAACAATGATCCTCACGTTCTAGTCTAAAACTCCATGTAAAACTAACCCATCTATGGACTAATATATTATAATTATAGCACATGGAAAACCAAATAACATATCATTAGGGGTTTCTATTGGATCATAAATGAACTTTATAAATCTAGAACATCATTGAACCTAAAGTTCGGGCCATGGGATCTCATCTTATGAATCCAAAACCACAAAATTATAACAATAATGGGATTTAAGACTCTAATGACAAGAACATCATAAAAAACCACTGAATAATCAATTGAAATAATGTTTTTCCAACACCCACAACCGTCATCCTACCTGGAAAAACATCATCATTGATCCTCTTAGGGTCCCACATATGAGTATTGTAACAACCCCTAATTCTATAAATGAAATTTCCTTAATTATAATAATGTCATATAGTATAAATCACAAAAACCCACATATGAAACACCATAAAAACATTATAAATGATGAGTTAATGAATTAAGTGGAATTTTATGAAATTAAGGATCTTATACGGATGGAATAATATTTTAACCATTAGAATAATAATGTGACCCATAAGAATAGTAGTCTTAACAATATAATAGTTACCACACCAATGAAAGTATATATAAAACATATCCATATTATAAATGAAAATATGATATAATTATATCATATTATAAGTAAATAATTTTTTTAAAAAGGCTAAATTATGTGTTGATATTTTAGTGAAACATTGTTAATTATTTAGAATTTAATCATTATCATAATGATTTTAAAAAAAATTTATTTTCATAAAATTTATTTTTATATTATTAATTTGTTTTCTTATTTCTATAATATAATTTTGTGAGATGATAATTAATTTTTAAATGTTTTGTAAAATCAACTATAATTTTAAAATATTTATTTTTCAAATAAGTGATGACTTTATTTAGAAATTAAATTTATCATATTGAAAAAATTATTTTCATAAAATGGAGTTCATTTTTGAGTTCTAAATGCCAAAAAATGGTTATGGTGGATTTCTCATATTTTTATAAAATAGTATAATTTTCGGTGAATAATAAAATACGATAATTTATGGTGTATGTAAATAAATGAATTTTTCAGTTATAATTGAGTCATGGATGATGTTTCTGGACATTGTATTGAACTCACATGTACTAGTTATTGTATTTAGTTATAATAATCAACACTATTCCTTTTCTCAAGAAAAATAATAAAATAAAGAATAGAATAATAAAATAATACCCCTCTCCTCCACTATAAATACTAGCCCCCGCCACATCTTATTGTCACACCTCAAAAGCCTTGATGATTTTCCAAATTCTTCCCAATAATCATTTCAAGTCTCTCCCTTAAATCTAGAACCCTTTGGTCTCAAAAAAGGAGTATAATAAATTCCACTAAGGTGGTTCTCATTGAGTGGAATTCAAAAGTAAATTAGGTACAAGTGTAGAACACTTTAAAACATAAGGTAAGAGATTCAACCTAATCCTTGATTTTTTCCTTCGGGTTACTCATTATCTCACTTTAACCCAATGTAATTATACATTATTTTATGTAATTATTCTATATTATATGTATATGGTCCAAAAATCTATATCCAAATTAGATCATATTTCTTATATGGGGAAATAAATTTTTTAAAAAGGTTCCCCTCTCAATTCATCATGATAAGCAATCACAATTGAAGGAAACTTCTTGACTTCTTAACCATTTTCAAGTAACATACATAATCTATTATAAACCACCATTATTTTTATAAAATCACCAATTTTAGCATGAAATAATATCTTTGATAATTTTCGGATTTATATAAAAGTTTACCACATTTCCATTTCAAATAATCAAGAATATTTTCCTTAAACCGCACTAAATTGTTATATTTCTATAGTTTAATAAACACTATTTTTACATGTTTTTGGTTCATTTTTTCTTCACTGATCATGATCTATGCCTATTATACTTATGAATAACAATGTATTAATTGAATATAATCTTTCATGGACACCATTATGATTTTCCCTTTTGTTATGTCATTTGATATGATTGGGACAACCAATTCATTCCATGGGTAACCCCTGTGTTTATGTTTTTTTCTTTAGGTATGATTCTTTATGTGTATAAATATTCATGAAAATTTTATGATGGGTGTACCAATGTATTGATCCAATTAATTGGATAATGTTTTGTCTAATGACAAGTCATGTACAATGGTCTTGGTGGTTACGCTTGACTCAAGCTCCATGTGAAACAGTCTCGGTGGTTGGCCTTGGCTTGTGCTCCATGTCCAGTGGTCTTGGTGTTTAGCCATGACTCATTTTCCACCATGAAAAATAGGTATTGAATCATGATTATTTCATGTTTTACTTTGCTTTCCCATCTCCTATGAGACCATTATTACATAGGTTATGCTTCCTTATTCATATTAATTCTTTTCTATTCCATCATGTTATGCATTATAACCCATGTACTATTCTTTATTCATTTGATTATTACCTTACTACGATTTTTATCTCATCAATTTTTTCATGTATTCCCCAGGTTATCCTATGAATATGTGAGGCCTCACAGGAAGTTAGGAGCTCATTATGGAGCTTTAATGAAAGATCCCTTTTCCACATGTTTTAAGTTTTATATACCTAATTATCCAAATACACTAAAATTTATGATCCTCGGTTGTATTTGACATGTAAAATCATATTATAAAATGTTTAAAAGTCTAGGGTCACCATATATGGTATCAAAGGATGGTTTACTTATTTTTGGATATTAGGAATAGAGAACTTTATTAAGAACCCTAGGGATAATTCTATCACTATGGTTAACCTAGATTAAAACCCATGGAATCATAAATTTTGATATACATTTCCATTTCATTTTTATCCTTTTATATTCAATGTTTTCTTTTTATATACTTATTAGCTATGTATTCATTCCCCTCTAATTATACTTTTTGTATGTCAATAGATAGAAATAGGATAACTCTTTCCAACAATCAATTTTGTAGGAAATTTGATGATTTTTCAATTGAAATGCCAAATATGATGGGAACAGGTGCCCAAAACATCATCCTAGTACATTATCAACTAGCTCAAGTTTTGAATAATAACATGAATTTTTTTGAACATCCATCTTCGATAATGAAAGAGAAATTTGTCATCGAATCCTTAATGTGACAAAGGAATACCATGTTTAGTGGATCATATGATCCCCACATTATGGAAAAATGGATTAACTCCATCAAAAATGTATATTATTTTCACCAGTCCTTAGAAGAAGAGAAATTTTTATTGGTGGTCTATTATTTTGATGGGGAAGCTAATCAGTGATAGACCTTGATCAGAAACATGAATTCCAAGGAGAAAATTGATTCCATGGAATGAGAATATTTCATGAATAAAAAATTCAACAAATATTTTCCCCAAACTCTTCATCTAAAGATGTGTAGTGATTATGTCAGATTGAAGAAAAAGGAAGATGATTTTATCGTGAAATTTGAGGAATAAATCACAAGGTTTGAATGGAATGCCTCCTAATGTTTCATGAATGTAGAAATAAATGTGGATAGATTCTTCATTGTACTAATTCCGAGTCTATGAAAATAATTAGAAATTAGTAACATTGATATCTATGAAAATATTGTACATTGTTCCCTCAAGGATGGAATGGAGATCAGAGACAGTCAATGGTCTCATGGGTGTAGAGATAATAATTAGAAAATGGAGTATAATATGGGAGGACTAATAGATAAATACCTTGTAGGAAGGAAAAACCAATATCCCACATGCCAAAATTGTAGGAAGAAGCATCCTGGGAAATGTGTTAAGGGAACTAGGAGATACTTCAATGTGAAAGAGAAGGGAATAAGAAGAATATTTATCGAAGGGATATGAAGAATCCCACAAATATGGAAGAAGAATGGAAGTTTCATATCAATAATTAGACTGTAGTGTATTGAATAAACTTCATGGAACATGGGAATTATATGAACCATTTCCACAAGATAAGGGTGGATAAAATAAAACAAAAACAACCTTCAAGGTTGCAAGTAAGGGAATATGCTATTACTATAGCTAATTTGGATCCTAAAAATGATGTGGTGAAAGGTATGAAGGTTATTAATTCAATATTATTGAATATTATATTTTATTCTGGTTCTACACATTCTCTCATTTCATCCAGGTTTAGTAGAACTATTCGAACACCACCTCAAAATATGGAGGTGGAGTTATTTGTGAGAACAAAAAATGGAGAAATTATTGTATCCAAACTATATAACTCCTATATTGTTAATTTTTTGGATGTAACATCATATAAAAATCATGTTTTACTTCCATTGGTGATGTTTGATTCTATATTGGGAATGTATTAGCTATCTTTAAACAAATCCGACATAAATTGATGGGAAAGGGAGATCACTCTTCACATCACCAGGAGTCCTCCAATTTTGTGTATGTGTAAAGATGAAGATAAAACTCATAATAAATCATTATCTCAACTATGGATATTATTTCATTATTATCAAGAATATATATTTCAAATTATTGAGAAAAAGGAGATAGTCATGCTCAAAGACATGCCCATTGTGAGGGACTACACTGATGTATTCCTCGATTAGTTTCATGGTCTTCTTCATGACGGAGAATTTGAGTAACCAATTAAAAATACTCAGGGAATTATGAAAATATCAAATACACCTTATATAACTTCCACTATTGAGCTATAAGAACTAAAGAAGCAGTTATAGGAGAATTTAGACAAGGGTTTTATATACTCGAGTACTTCACTGTGGGGTGCACCGGTCCTCTTTGTCAAAAAATAAAGATAGATTAATTTAAATTTTCATTGATTATAATGTGTTTAATAAAATCATGTTAAAGAACAAGTTTCTATTTCCCAAAATAGAGTACTAGTTCGATCATCTATGTGGGGCTAATTATTTCTCTAAGGTGGATTGTCGGTCGGGATATCACCAACTAATGTTGAGGAAGGAAGATACTCCCAAGACTAAATTTTGAATGAGGTATAGAAACTATGATTTTATAGTGCTTCCATTTAGACTCATTAACCATCCATAAATTTTCATGGATTTAATGTATAGTGACTTCAAAGTGTACTTTGACTAATTTTTTGTCATCTTTATTGATGATATTATGGTATATTTCAAGAGCAAGGAGGAATATGAGGAGCATTTGAGTACTATGCTAAAGACTTTGTGAAGCGAGAAACATTATAAATACTATAGTAAATATGAATTCTATATCGTGGATGTATCATTCTTGGGGCATGTAATCACCAGCAAAGGGATATCTGTCAACCCTTCCAAGACAAAGTGAATTGATTGGTGGCCCAGGCCGACATTTGTAATAGAGATTTGTAATTTCGTATAGTCTATATGGGTATTACTGATGATTTGTAAAAAAATATCATAATTTTCAAACCCACTAACCATGATGACATGGAAGGTATTAATTCTTGTATGGACCAATGAATGTGAATACTTTTTCAAAGATTTGAAAAATGGTTTATCACTATGCTAATACTCACACTCTCGAAAACTGGGTAACTCATTGTGGTGTAAAATGATAATTTAAAAAACTTTCTTAGGTTGTGTACTTATGAAAAATAATAATGTGATAGCCTATGCATCATGACAGTTGAAAATTCATGATCGAAATTATCCCTTGCATGATCTAGAGTAAGCAATTCTGATCTTTGCATTGAAAATATGAAGGCATTATCTCAATGTGGAGAAGTGTGACATATATACTGATCATAAAAACATATATATATATTCACATATAATGATTTTAATAAGTGATAGTGAAATTTGTTAGAGCTCATTAAATATTATGACTGCTCAATCCTCTACTATACTGGTAAAAAAATAAGGTGGATGATTCTCTAAGTTGGAAGGATCCTGCATCTTTATCAATAATGAGAACTGACAAGGATCCAATTTTTTGATACCAAAAAAGAATTAACATGAGAATAATTAATGAAGGAACATAATAAATCATTTTTAAATTATTTCTAGATCATCCCTTTTAGAGAAAATAATGGATTCTCAAAATAAAATGTTGTAGAAATTTAGAAAATGATGGAAGCTATCAGAAATGGAAAATACATGGAGTTCAATATCTATGAGGATGAATACATATGATTTGGGTAACGAATACATGTACTATACAATTAATATATAATATAAGTGTTTTTAAATAATTCACATAACTCAACCATCTCTATTCACCAAGGGAGAACCATGATGTATCAATATATGTGAGAAAACTCTTAGTGGGGCAATATAAAGAAGGAGATCATTGAATATATATCAAAGTGCCTAGTATGTCAGCAAGTGAAGGATTAAAGGAAAAAGTCTAAATGTATGATGCATACATTACCCATAACAATAAGGACATGGGAAAAACTATCATGGGCTTTATTACTAGAATTCTAACTAAATCCATAGGAAACAATTCTACATGGGTTGTTGTGGATCGTCTAACAAAGACAGATCACTTTTTCACAGTTCGAGAGGGATTCTAACTGGATAACATGTGTAGATATTCATCAGAGAAGTGTTAGGGATTCATGGAGTAAAGAAATATATTTTTTCAGACTGAGATATGATATTCACCTCCATGTTCTGTAAAAGCCTCCATCATGCTCAAAACACTGAGTTAATCATTACTACGACCAATTAATCTCAAAATGATGGAAAGCTAAGCAGTCTATTCCTACATTGGAATATATTTGGAGGGAATGTTTTATATAATTCATGGTAGGATGGTATAAACATATATATATGGTTTATTTCTCATAAAAAAACAATTTCTACTCAAGCATCCAATTGGATCCTTATGAGGCCCTTTTTGAGAAAAGGTACAGAACACCAACATGCTGGGATGATGTAGGTGAACATAAGTTTCTCGGACCTAAAATGGGAAAATTAATGGTAGAAAAGGTGAAAACCATTTAGTATAACTTCACAGAATCCAAAATTTGATAGAAGTTCTATGCAGATAATCATTGATGGGACCTGGAGTTTAAGTATGTATGCATTGTAGTCCAATGAATAGGATCATGAGATTTATTATAAAAGGAAAGCTAAGTCCTATATACATTTTCCCATTCAATATTCATGATCATTCTAGAGATATAGCATATAAAAAATCACTTCTTCCAACTATGTCTCAAGTACAATATGTATCCCACATACACCACTTTAGGATGTACAAACTGTATCCCTCACTAGTAGAAAATTTAGAGGTGTTATAACCAAAAAATGACAAATGGTATGATGAAGAACCATAAATATCATGGACCGTATAGAAAATGTTCTAAATAAAAATATTAATCACCTAATAAAATTATTTCAATGGAACCATATGTAAAAATAGGTTACATGGGAACTAGTGATGGATAATTACCCTCACATATATTCAAATTAGATTTTAAAATTAAATTTTGAGGGAGAAATTTCATAAGGGGGAAGAATGTAGTGACCCATAATTATATCAATAAAATATCCATTCTTATTGTTATTTCATGTAATATAAGTCACATAATACCACATAGAGAACACGATAAAAACAATATAACTAATGAATAAATAAAATAAGTGTCATCTTCATAAATTAGGGAACCCATAGCAATGGAATAGTAAACTGACCTTTGGAATAGTACTGTGACCCTTTGGAATAGGTATGTTACCAATAGAATAGTAACCTCAACAATGAAATTATATATAAAATATATCCATCTAAAAAATAAAAATATGATATAATTATATCATAGTATGTGTAAATAAATTTTTTAAAAATGCTAATCTAAGTATTAATATTTTTATGAAACATAATTTTTTATTTAAAATGTTATCATTATTATAATGATTTAAAAATAAATTATTTTCATTAAATATATTCATGGTTTTTTAATAATATAAGATAATTTTGTGAGACTGCAATTAACTTTTCAAGGTGATGTGAAATCCGTTATAGTTTAAAAATTTAAAATTTTCAAATAAATAATGATTTTTAAAAATAAAATTTATCATATTTAGAAAATTATATTCCAAATATGGAGTTTTTTTGAATTTTAAAAATTGAAAAATGGTTAGGGTATTTTTTTGTATTTTTCTAAAATAGTTGATTTTTTTAACATGGAAATATGGTAATGTACAATATATTTAAATAAATGAGTTTTTGGTTCATGATACCATTATGGATGATATAATTGACCATTACATCGAACTCAAATTCTATGGTTATTGTATTGAGTTACAAGATCAACAATTTTTATTTTCTTTAGAAAAATAAAAAAATGACTAGATTAATCAAAAAACACCCATCTCCTCCACTACAAACAACACCCCTCACCACCTCTTAACCTCACACCTCAAAAGCCATGAATCATGTCCAAATTATACACAATAATCCTCCCAAGACTATCCCCTATGTCTATGAGTCTTTGGTCTCAATAAAAATACCAAACTCAATTACCATAAAGAGGTTATCAAGGAGAGGAATTCAAGAGTACATTATGTACTTGTAAAGAACACTTCCAGACATACATTAAAAGAAAAGTGCTTGTTTGTAACAATTTTTTTTAGGTGGTTTAAACTACCACCATGTGTTTCTGTGATGGTTTCAAAAAACTGTTACTAATGTTGGTTTAAGCATCCAACCCATGGTGGTTCCTTCTGTTTAGAGGTGGTTACTAGTAATCATCTAAGAACAAAAATTTAGCAGTGGTTTTTTTTGTTTTAGTGGAGTTTTCCTTGCCAAAAAATGGAAAGGATTTTGTGGCGGTTTTAACCAACACAAAAATAGAATTCCTTATATAATGTAGGTTTAAATAACCTCTAAAAATTATGGAATATTTAGTGGTAGTTCAAAATGATGCTAAATGCTGATTTTCAAAAAAAATATTGCATCTGTAGAATCTATAGCCCTAGAATAACCTTGGAAAAAATAAACAATACACATAACTTTCCATACAAAGGCATAGATAATATTTATGGCTTACCATTTTTCATGAACTAGAACATTCCATACAAAAGAGTAGATAAATGAAATTTAAACTACAATATATAATATTTTTCATAAGTATAATCTTCTTTCAATGAAACCATATAAAAAGAAAACATGCCATCTTGTAATTCAATTTTTACCATGAATGTGAACCAAAAATTTTTTACTGCTGATGCGCAATTAAATAAGATGTAAATTAGAAATAATTGGGGAAAGTATTTTTTCTATATTTTTCAAAGAGATAAAAGACACCACTAATCACTACCCAATGATTAACTCCTCTAATAACACTCTCCATCTCCATATCTACTTCTTACTACTAGCACCTACATGACAATTATAGTGAAAATTTAATAGGGTTGTATATTTATATTTAAACATAAAACCAATAAATTTCTGTGAACAAAATGATTTTGAAATTATGTTATTTAGCTTCTCACCAACAGTCATCGATTCAATATCACTATGGAAAAATATTGTCATCTTTTGATATAAATTAGCCAATGATTTCTATTAAGCAGATATCTAATCCCATGTTCATGAATTGTTCTTTTCACAGAAATAATCTCTCATTGAGCATCTCAGTGTAAGGAGTTACTAAAACTATTATGAGAAGGAGATAGAATACTGAATGACCTACCTAAGACCTCAGATGGTAATGGTTCCAAACCCATCATGCACACTTTACCAGGCTGCTCTTTCCCATGGAAATTTCCATCTAGGTAATCCTAGGAGACATTGAAGGACTGTGAAGGATGGGCATCCCATTATTCATTAATTTTTACTTATTAAAAAATTTCTGTCATATTTGAAGAAATATATAATAACATAATGAAACTGACAATATGTTATTATAACAAAAAATTAATTCATACCCCAACCTCCTTGGAAATCTCATTAACATTACTCCCATTATATTATTTATGACCAAAATATCAAAGTTTTGTTTGAGATACTTGGAACCCTAAATTATGTGAAAACATTAATTAAGATAAAGTAAAAAATTTAATAAATGAAATAGAAAATATTTTCTTATAAATATTTAAAATAATGGAAAGATTATTAGAGTCGATTGGTTTCTAAAACACATTGACCCAGTAGTGTGAGGGATGATTTTCTTAGATCGAATTGATGTGTTCTTCCTTGAAACATCCAAAAATAAATAACAAGTAATTCAATTATAATGTATATAATGGAATCTTCTTATCATATGCATGTATAAATGTAAAATGACATTGATATGATAAAATATATTTAAATACAACGTTCTTCTCATGACGATGGATATAAAAAACATTCAATTTCTCTCTAGGTACCCCATTAGGTACCTTATGATAAAGTTTTTGGGTTCTTAATGAAGTTCCATTTAATTCTTTCTATAATATTCATTTAATATCTTCCATTTCATACCCAAAATTTTCAATGTAAACTTTTGAGCCTATAAAATCGGCAATGGGAATGTGGGAAATAATCTGTAAAAAGAGATTAATTTTTAAAATATTATAATTTAATAACCTAAATAAATTCAATTACACCATAATTTATTAAAATTACCTTTATTTTGGAATCAAAAACATTATTTTTATAATATGGAGGCATATTATCCCAATAAGCATACGTAATCGAAAGGGTAACTTGATCAATCACTAGGTATCCTAGAATTTTTTCAAATAATCCTATAGAATAATTTGTAGGGACCCCATAAAAGTAAAATGGGACAACTATATTCAATCTATTTAATTTTTAAATATCTAAACATTTCTTATTTCCCTCTATAGAATCATTTTTTCCATATTTTATCAAAAAAATGATATCACTATAAAAAAAGTGAAATTACATTATTGATATTAAAATTTTTACCTTTAACTATCACCCTCCAATATCCCCTTTAATAAACAGGTGTGGTTATATTCTCCCTCATTATTGTGGCTACTTAATTGGTAGGCGTTGGATCAGCTACTAACATGATGCTCACAGAGGGTTTTCTATAAGATGACAGAATGGAGGGTGTGAGAGATGGTGTATGGAGAAAGTGGAGGTTGTATCAGATGTAGCAGTGAGGGATTTCGATGAATCATCATCTATCGGTATGGTTGAGGGAATGCCGAATGAGAGTTGACTCAAATCAGTAAAATAGTTCATCCTTGGACTTCCTATTATTTAATAAATTAAAATTAACTTCAGAACATATATTTCAAAAAAATCATACAGAAAATAATTTATAAATGATAGTATATGCATAATAATAACAAAAAAATATTCACATATGTGATAAAAAATGACTAAAATAATAACATATGTAGTTGACAGTTTCCAATAATTGAGAAATATGGTAATTAGTTCTTGAAAAAACGATAATAATTAAAATTTCAATTTTATATTAGGTTTTGGTTTTTGGTAAAAAAACCGTAGAAAAATACTTTATGGATAAATTCACACCTTGATCTATATCATTCTAACCACAAACTCATAATTTATTGACAATATTCATTTAAAAAAATGATTTCCTCAATGAGTGATATGTTTATGTGAACATATAAATACGAAATAGATATAAATTATATATAAATGAAAATCTATTTGATACCATTTATTAAAAAATTATTCTTTAATTATTTTATAACTTATTTTATGATTTATGGGGAATTATGATCAATTAAGGGTTTAAAAAATAAACCAGTTAAAAATTTTGTAATGTTAAAAAATTATGCACAAGTAATATAGTTGCTCTTTGTTACCATTTTTTTAAGAATTCACACAAATTACTAATTTTTTATTCTCTAGAAAATTTAATTATTATTTAATCTATAAAATCCCATTTTTGGAAAATATAATGAAAATAGATCAATTTAAAAAACCATGTAAAAACTATATCCCTTTTAATTATAATTTTTATCAACCTATAAATCCATCACACCCTTTATAGACCCTACCAAATTTCATTTTCACTTGATCTTTATAAGCGATAATGATATTATATCATGGGTAAGTAAAATACCACCATCAATACCATTTACTATGGTGAATTATAGTCCCTCTTAAAGGTCAATTAAAACAGAATGTAAACTTACACAGGTGTTTCCTAAAACAATTAAAACATATAATCTTACTTCATCATTATCTACCACTATATAATTTTTTAAAAACCAAAATAAGAAATTTACATCATCAAAAATATATCATATAAATTATAATGGGGATATAATACTATGATATAAACTAAAACCTTACATAGAGGTGGTTCAAATTTTGATTTAAGAAAAGAGGATTTGAGAGAATGGATTTAAAGGAAAGCATAAATATTTTTTTAATTTAAAAAATTCAAAATAAAAATTTTAAATGATAAAAGTGTTAATGTTATTTTTTCGAAAAGGTTTTATTCCATTGTTATTTAAATGAGTGATTAATTTTTCAATTGTTAAAGTATTCTATTCTTTTAGGAAGTTCATCCAAACAGACCATTACATAGATCACATACTAGAATTGATTAGTTCTATAAGTGGTTTTCAATAAGTGATATAAAACCCATAAACCCATTCAATTCATGTAAAAATAGCCTACTAAATAGATTCACCTTATAAGATCATTGGATCCTCATTGGAAACTGAAAATTTCAACCAACACCAAGATCATATGGAAGTGGTAAGAGAACATACTTGGACGAACAGTAAAATCCACATGTTATAGTGAGTACAACTGTTAAGTGTCTAAATCTATCAAATTCATGAATTATAAAGTCTAACCTAAGACAATCAAGAAAAAATTACAATATCAAGCATACTCATTAAATTCATAAATAATGATAAATCATTAAAAATTCAACACGAGGTGAAGGTATGGAAGTGAATAATAACATAGGTATACCTAGCCAATAATGGTGTTAACATGAAAATAAATAATCAAACATTGGAAAATTGTGATCTGGACATATCAAATTTGCAACCCTCAGACATAAAAAATGGGTATTAATAATAAAAAATTTAAATATATCCCTATATTTGGGATAAAAGAAGGAATATATATAGGTAATTTATGTTATGGTCATTTGAAATATAAATATAAAATGGTTTTCTTGGACTAGGTAGTAGGTTAATCAATAAAGAAATTATGAAGAAGAATAGGCATTTAAAGCTGAATGATTACCATCATGGCCATCTCAACGAATAATAGTACAACTATAATTGAAAATCGACTAGAAAGGAGAAAATATAATTCCCTATATGACAATGGTGGCAGACATATAAAAAAATTTCTCAAAAAATTTGCCCTTAAACATCACTTTATAAATACACCACACCTTCGGAATGTGCTCAAGTGAAGGAAGATGAATGGATATGGCTCTGGAGAGGCCAACGATTCTGGCGATGGAAAGGTCGGGGGAGACAGGTTGGGGGGTGGTGACCACAACACCAACAAGGGATCCGAGGGGCAAAAGATCATAGGGATCATAAGATTTATAAGCACCAAAATGGGGGACATCATGGTAGTGATAGGGTTTGGGTTGAGGGGAGAAGGGGATCTTAGGGGAGAAGCATGAGCCATGCCAGAGGGCTCGGGAGCTCCATCGAGGGGAGTGGTGCGAGGGTTTTGGGGATGGGGGGAGAGGGACTAGGAGCACCGATAGGGGGGGTGGGTGCTATTGTTTTGGGTTGAGGGAGGAGGGGAGATCTAAGGAGATGGTGGGGTGCATTGGATGGCTCAATATTGCCGGCATACTAGGGTTTGAGGTCTGGTGGGAATGAGAGGTCAGCGAAGGGAGGGTTGGGGAGGGAGAAGGGTTGGGCATAGGGAAAAGATGGTTTCGTTATAAAACATATAATTTTGTGGTGATTTATAGAAAACCACCATGAAATAAGATTTTTTTTATTGTTTAGTAAACTACTTTAAAAATGATACTAAAAACAAATGTTGTAGTGATATGATATTAGATTCTTCTTGAACATCAATTTTTTCCTTTAGGTTACCCATTATATTCCATTAAACCAATTTAATTATAGTTTATTTTTATGTAATTTTTATAAATTATGTGTATATCTTCCAAAATCATGTACCCGGATCAGATAACACTACTTTGATGGGAAAATACAAATTTCAAAATGGTTCTTTTCATAATTCATCCCAATAAGAAAACATAATTGAAGGGAACATCACTACTTCTGACCCATTATCAAGTTCAATCTATAATCTATTTAAATCAACCATTGTTTTTTTTAAATAATCCATTTTATCATGAAAAATAATATTTTTTCATTTTCTATTTTATATATTAAATTATTATTTTTCGTGGTAAAAAATCTATAATATTTTCATTAAACCGTAATAATTTTTTTTTTATTTCTAATTTTTCTAAACACTAGTTTTAAATGCCTTCACTCCAGTTTAGAATCAAATGTCATGATATATATTTATTTTACATTATGAATATCCATTTATGATTTAAATCCATTCTTTTAGGGACAAAATTATGATATTCCCATTTATTATTCCTTTTTACATGATTATGATACACAATTCTTCCCATGGGTAACCCATATGTCTATGTTTGATTCCTTATCTGTGATTATTCATATGGAACACATATTCATGAACATGTTATGATGGGTAAACCCAGGTAGTGCTCTAATGCATTGGGTAATGTTTATTCTTAGAGGATGTCATGCACAATGGTATTGGGGGTTAATCTTGACTCATTATCCATGTGCAATAGGCTTGGTGGATAGCCTTGACTCATGATCCATGTTCAATGGTCATGGTGGTTATTTTTAAATTATTCTCCTTCATGTACAATTATCCATAACTCATCCTTATTTTATGTTTTATTTTACTACAATATCTTCTATGATAGCATGATTACATATGTTATGCTTCATTACGTATATTCATTACTTTTTATGACATCACTTTATGACTTCTAACACATGGTCTATGATTTATTCATATAAATATTCCCTTACTAGCCTTTTTTTCTCATCCCGTTGTTCATGTATTCCATAGGTTATCATAAGAATATGCAAGGTATAAAAGGAATTTGGGAGCTCATTATATAGAATAAATAATAGATTTTCCCACATGTTTTTTGTTTTATGTACCCAATATTCCAAATATTAAAGAATTTACAATACTTTGTTGTATTTTTTGGTTAAAATATTTTAATAATTTGTGTAAAATTATAGGGTCTCTATAGGTCCCTATATCCACACCAACAACCAGGACATCTTATAAGGGGCTCCTTAAGAAAAAAAATATTCGACCAAGGGAATTTAATAAGAGTGGGGAACCCTGCATGGGGAACATCAAAGAATGAACACCCAAAGAATATACCATAATAGAAACAATATTTAGATCCATCATCATAGAACCCAAACATCGATAAATAGTATACCCATAAGGGAATCCATAACTATTACTACACACATACGGGCATCCTTGAGATTTGCACACCCATGAAGACATATTCAACTGGCCCCTCAGACCATCTCATGATCTAATATATGAAACCCATCTATATATAGAACCCCACAACATCACCTCAAACCAAATTCTATAAGAGAACTAAACCTCAGGAATCAAAAATAATGACCACATCAATTAAAAAAGACAAACCCACCTATTATGAACTATTTAATAGTACCTCTAATTAAACCCCTTGGTGACCATAATCCAAGGTGATTAATGAACTCATAATCCTTACCTGATTCACATTCTATTCTCAACCCTCATGAATATTTTGAAAAAAAATTACATTAAAGGAACCCTCCCACTAACCCATACCCATCCAAAACATCTCCCAAACTACCTCTTGTATCTATAAGATCCGAAAAGTCACTTCCAACAATGAAAAAAAATCACAATGAACTACCTAGAATTTTAATTCCAACATGGGGATGGGAAGACCTAAAATAACCTCCAAGGAGAGTGTATATAGTGATATCCTCATGTATTAGATGTGTACCTCATGTACACAATATGTACCTCCAATACCCTCAATAAGTCATATACCCTAGCCCAATATGGCTTGTACATACAATGTACACAAAATGATGACCCTGTACATGGAATGTTCCCCACACTTGGTGCCTGCCTATATAGCTGACATTGTACCCCCCATGGGGTTAGGCCATATACACTACACATACCATGTCCATGTATTGTACATAGCCTCTAGCAATGTAACCTACATGGTTATGTTCCCCAACATAGGGTGTCTCACTGTGCCCCAAGCCATAACCTATGTTTTTCTACCTAGCATGTTATGAACACACATGTTTTGAATCCATCATCTGAAACTTTTCACCCCAATGAATAATTCATGACATGTGACTAAAGAACAAATGTCAAGTGTATCAGTTCCGAGATCATGAGAATATTTTAATGGGCCATTCCCA
Organism: Viscum album; assembly: GCA_963277665.1. NCBI lineage: Eukaryota > Viridiplantae > Streptophyta > Magnoliopsida > Santalales > Viscaceae > Viscum > Viscum album. The sequence continues at coordinate 1,805,426,517 of OY728126.1, read as the reverse complement.
ACATTGCTATTTTGTCATGATCGATGATTATTACTATATATACATGATTATTAACATCATAATATATATAATTGAATCAATGAAAACTCAGAATGGATAGAATACCAAAACCAATCATAAGGTCATAACATTTTATTAAAATTTAATTTAATCAATTTAAATAATTACCTTGCTTAAATTATTTATTTTTCGATGGATATTATGATAGATCTATGTTTTATAATCATTGAGTTGTAGGATTCAAGAGTAGATTCTAACTAGCGGTGATCCAACGTGTTCCAAAAATCACGAAATCTTGTCATAGGAATGTTTAGGTATTAGCATGATAGATCCCATAACATGCATCATTCAACTATGAACTCCATAAGAATTACTTCCAAATCATTTTCTTGAATCTCTCTTAACATGAAATTGAATGATGGAGGAAGATTGCTCTCTATTCATGGGAGCTCTATTGGATAGGGATCTCTCTATGGCTTGAATGTATTTTATCTAGTTGTTGTTATGAACAACACAAAATTAATTAGACATATTGATAAATAATATAATATGGTTTAAATACCAACAGTGTTTAGAAATAAATATTTTCAAAAGTACCCTTTATAATTATTTAATCCCTTATGGATCCCAATGTTTGAAATAATAATAATTATAATATTTCCTCGACGGTTACTTAACTAGTGAATTGAATTAAATATTATTTAATCAAATAATATTCAATATATATAATATTTCAACAGAGCTAATTTTTTTCCAACATTCCTCCTAAATATTTATCAGGACTTGAATAATGACTATTTTTAACAAATAAATACAACGATATAGCTCTCAAATATGTATGTAAATATTAAATTCAATAAATAGAAAATAAATAATTATTAAATATTATTATCACATTATATTCTCTCTAATAATTGGTGAAACAATATATGAGATCATGGAAAAAAGAAAAAATTTTAAACCACATGTGGGAATAATATTTATTCAACTTGTTAAATAATATATAATAACATATAACGTAATTGAAATTCCTCATAAACGTAGTCTATGACCCTCTATGCCTCTTTCTGAGTGGAATTTAGCGAAGCGGCCTAAAATCCAAGGATAACCTTTAGCAACATGACAACACACCCATACAGAATGAATTTAATATCAAAATGACATAATACCTCATACAGACGCTTAATGGGTAATATAATCCCTTAATTGTGATATCTCCAATCATGTGGGTTTCAGGTCGGTGACATCATCCTATGTGTTTGGTGTCTCTTTCATTAAATTTCTTTAAATAGAACTTTCTTATAGAAAACTATTGATATGGATTAATTTAGGCAATATCATTTCCATCAATGTGCATAAGATATCAAATTCTATTTGAGAATAAAAGGTACAAATTATTTTTCCCATTATTCATTAATGGAATATTACTCGTGGTGCACCAAACGTATCCTACCTCACCACAAACATATATCATCATGGTCTTCATCAAAACATATATGTAAGCGACTCATAAAACTCTTTAATAATAATAATTTATAATGATTAATACACACATCAGTATATAGGAACATCTAACGAAAAAAAAAAATATGGATTTTCTATTGGAAGGTCTAATTCCCATAAAATCATACAATTGATATTACCAAGGGCATACACTTTGAAAAGTTAAATCAATGTCCTACGAGCATCCACCATAGATATCTTGAATCATTTCTGTCCCTCAAATGATATCATATAGATATAGAACATATATTTAATTATAGTGGCATAGAACATTTGGTTTCCCATTAGAGCGGGGAACTACTATGACATTTTAGTATGATGACTACATTTAGGATATTATAACATTTTATTTTATGAGAAATAGAAATCACAATGTGATAAGTCAGCTATTAATATTAAAAACTAAAAATAAAGGTTATCATAATGTATATAGAAGTTGGTTTTAGGGAAAAAACACTGACAAACCCCCACATGAATTAGATCTAATTACAATCAACCTTCAGTCTGTAAGCTCTCACATGATACTCATGCTTCTGCTAAGATAGTCTATTAGTCATGGGGTCTACCCTATTATCTTGCATGGGTAATATTCTTACTAAAAATCCTCCCCTTTGAAAAATATATTACAAAAGGTTATTCTTCTTATGTATATGCTTTTTTCATTGGTGTGACCATATCACTTTTGCAGAAGCCACTCCAAATTTATTATGACAATATAATTTTATAGGATATTTAATTATAGGTAACTCATTCTGAAACTAAAAAAATTTCCAAATCCAAATGGATTCCTTGGATGCATCACAAGGCTCTATATACTCGAAATCTGATGTAAAATTAGCAAAAACTGGCTTTTTTGAACCCTTACTACTCACAGCTCCTCTATTGAGATAGAAATCATATCCTAAACACTACTTCAGATCATTTAGATTTGTTTGAAAACTAGAATTAGTATACCACTAAATGACCGGCTCCTTTTATCCTCTATATATTTGGAACATATCCTATTTTATTCTTATATACTTGAGTACATCCTTAACAATATACCATTTTCATTCTCCTAAATTTTCATGATATATTTTTACCATTATCAATTCATAGGTAACATGAAGTCTCGTACACAATGTAGCATAAATGGTTGATCCTATCGCTGAAGTGTATGGAATATTAGTAATTTTTTTTTCTATTTTTGTGTTTGAGGATACATTTTATTAAAAAGATAAAAATCAAGTGACAATAGAACCAATCCCGTATTGGATTTTTCCACAAAAAATCTCTTTATTGTCTATTCTATATATTTACATTGACTTATTCCAAGAAGCCTCTTGGATATTTCATGAATGATTTTGATCCCTAGAATATGGGCTACTTTACCTAATTCCTTCATGGAGATACACTTATTTTACTAGTCCTTAATAGACTATAAAACTGCTATTTCATTTCTAAAAAGTAAATTTGTCATCATCATATACTACTAGAATATCGACCAAATTCCCACTAAACATGTTGTAAACACATAGATCAAATTAAATATTAATAAAAATAAATTATTTTATAGATCTATATATTATAATGTTCCACGAATTAGATGCATGTGTCAATTCATCAATATATCTTTAAAGCTTTATTTTTTTGCGCCACCTTTAGTCACAAGCTTTGCTGGTTTTTTCATATACAAATATTCCTGAAGGTTCACATTAAGTAATGATGTTTTGATATCCATGTCCAAAATCTCATAGTTATGGTATGGTTAAATAGGAATTATAATTCTTATGGACATAGACATATAAATTGTAGAAAAAGTTTTATCATAGTCAATTATTTGATGTTTTTACATCAATTGGATCTTAGAATAGAACCCAAACACGGTTTAAATACAAGGAGTCTTTTTGAAAATTAGTGGCTTATTTCCATATAGTAGCTTCTGAGACCTATACTTCTTCATTGTAGGAGATAGGTACATCATTTTCAATCAATAATTAGTCTCCATATTCAGTAAATGGAAAACCATATCTCAATGTATCTCTTACTTCTTTTTTGATCCTATAAAATACATGAGATTAAAGAAATACTTCTTCCATGGGGACATGTGGAATCTGTTCCTATACAAAATATTGTGTATAATGAACAACAAATTCATTGAAGTCAATCTTTCTCCAATTTTTATTTTTTAGGATGTTGTATCTCTCTATAAAGACGACATATCTGGTGAAATTTACATTCTTGTTTGCGTGGTCGTAAAGGGGTATTCACTTTGTTTCCTTTGGATACCCTATAAAGATACAATTATTTCCCTGACGTTTTGGTTTTATTCTTAATAAGGCCTCAACAAACTCCTCGCAATTTCATACATCTGTATACAATAAAACATGTCTCTTTACACTTCATAACTCAAAGGTAATTTCGTTTTCAACATTATTTAGAACTCAATTTAATGTTTATTCCACCGTTTTGTAATGAATATCCCCAAAAGGATAGTAGAAGATCTACATGACTCATAATAAACCATTCCATGTCTAAAAATGTATAAATCCTACATTAAATAACACCATTAAACTGTGGTGTATAAGGTTATGTGGGTTGAGATAGAATAACAAATTCCTATAATAAGTTGATAAACTCTTTGTTAAGATATTCACAACATCTATCTAATTAAATCTTCATTATCTTCTTTCCAAGATGATTCCCTAATTCATTAATAAACTCCTTAAATTTATCAAATGACTCTAACTTATAACCCATCAATTAGAAATAACAATATCTATTTGAGACATCATAAAAATTATAGAATCAATAAGACCCATCTTTAGATTTTACAAGAAATGTTCCACACACATCGGTGTGTACCATTAATAAAAGCTCTATGTCCATTTCACACTACCGACTGAATGGTAGTTTGGTGATTTTTCCTTGTAAAAAACATGATATCTTTTAAGTGGTTTTAGCTCAGAATATTTCAAATAACCATATTGATAGAGATTTTCCAAATTATTATCATTTACATTTCCAATATGGCGATGACATAGATGGGTGTTTTATGAGTCATGTTAACATTATTCTTTATCAATTATCAATACTTGGTTTTTTTAATTCAATACATAAAGACAGTTACTTTAATGATCCGTACAATAACATATTATGTTTTTAAAAAATAAAAAACTTTTATTTCCATCCATGAAACTAAACCCATATTCATATAGGCATGATACATAAATAACGTTCTTGGTAATAGTTAGTATATATTCAAAATCATTTAAAACCAATATCATTCACGTTGGACCTGAAAGGTGGTAGTCTCCAATGGAGAGTGTAGCCAGCCTTTTACCATTGGCAACACTAAAATACACCTCTCCTCTAAAAATATTTCAAAATAAACTTGGTTCCTACATTTAGAATCAAATTTCAACACCACAAGTTATTCTTAATATCCAATGTATATATATTGAGAGAGTAAATTATATAAGGAACACAACATTTGCTTCCCCATGATTTTAGGTTTACTTAATCTTCTTGTGGACTTTATTTCCATATAAAAAACAATATTTCATGCTTTTACTTTCCCTACATATTGATCTTCCTTTTCCTAGAAGGATGGTTCTTGGGAGCTTTAAAATTTTTATGAGTCTTGAGACCCTAAATTGTGTTATTCCTTTTTTATTCACCATATAGATTATGGGATAATCATGCCCCATGTCCTTATCTACTTGAAGAATCAATGAAATAAGTTTTGAATGACTCTTTTGATTATTCATCATTTTTTAATTGAAAAGAAAACTATAGAAGGTATTGGGAAATGATGAAAGTATCAGATCTATGTGCAATTCATATGGGAATTTAATACCTAATATGTCTAAGCATTAAATGTACCTAATAAATTTAACTATATGATTCCTCACAAACATAGACTCCCCCAGATTAGTTTTAAACAATGAATTGTAGATCTCATATCTCTCTAGTCTCATATTCTTTTGATAGAGATCCTAAAGGTGAGACATCATGGAATATGCCTCCACGTCCTTATGTTTCTTAAAAAGATCCTTGATAATAGATGATATCATGAAAGATTGACCATATATAAAACAATTAGAATGTTTCTCATAGATTTTTTACTCTTGATATCTAGAGTTATTACTAGGAACATTAGGAATAGGTTCATCCAGAAAATATAATTTCCATTCATGGATAAGGATAACACATGAACAATTTTTCTACTTTTATAAATTTTTGTTGGTGAGAAGGTTCTTCTTCTCAAGTATGGCTCGTAGTGTTATATTTAAATACATTTTATTGATATTTATACAGATAATATGTGAATAATACAAGTACTTTTTTGATAAATTTTAAAAAATAAATAAATAATATATTTATTAATCTCCCACTATTTTATCAAAAACCAATATCCCTCAGCATTGGATTCAGAATAACATTTTTTTTTCAAATTATAGTGGAAATGATGCACATTCCCCTTCTCATTACCCCAGATTTTTTTGGTAAAAATTTGTATTGGTTTATGGTAGGAATTGCAAATTTCAATTACATTAACTCATAGTACATTGATATGTTGAGTTGACTCCTCAATTTTAAAATCCTTAAATTTTATTTCCTCAAACCTTGCCTCTCAGTTTCACTAATCCCTACTTCGGATGTCATCCATTGATGTGATCTAAGTTACCTCAAAAACAAAATTCATGTTAGAAACCCTATATTATTTAAATCACCCCAAATTTGTCTTGTAAATCACTTTCAATAATAGATTTATTTTAACTAAAGTTGTGGAAGGCTATACCAACTAAATATATAATGGAGTGATTTTATCCTTTTTAGGAAATAATTGAAAATTTTATCTTTATTATGTTCTTGTTAATATTAATTGGATTTAAATAAGTGATTAACCATGTATTGGATAATTTTTATGCATACACCAATTTATTTTAGTTATATCTTTATTAATTTTTAATTTAATAATTCCTGTTATTGCAAAAAAACAACCATAATGAATAACCACACAACTTTATAGAAATAAACTAATAAAGTGATATGATCATGATATCTTACTAGTGGATAGTTTATCTAGTGGTTAATAAACAAGCTTTTGACCTACGGGATAAACACCTTGATCCAATTAAGGTTTGTGTTACATATTTTCACATATCCACCAATGTATTTCTCTTGGATTGGTCTTATCTTAGCTCTAAACATGAGCCAACTCCACTAGATTGGGAGTTCCATCCATTACTTGTGATTTTACTAACATTCTGGTGAGGGAAAAAACATTACAAAAAAGAAACCATGGGCCAGAATACCCTTACATAATGAGATGAGTGGAGGCATGTAGGGCATGAATTAAATTTAATAATAAATTAAATAAAATAAATAGCATACGAAGGTCAGATCTATTCTCATGATCATCCACATGAATTTAATAATGTATGTATCTAATAAAACTATCATTAAATTGTTAGTCATTATTATTTAACATAAATATCACTCGAATAAATTATTTACCATCTTTAATTAATCAATTAGTTCATCTTAATTCTCATCTGAATTTCCTTGAGATTATCATCCATAATAATTTTAGACAAACGAAATTTTTTTTATTCAATATTAACTATGCACATAAATGTACCTTGGTGGAAACATGGTTAGTAACCATATGAATCTATCAAATATATAGTATACTTGTACAATATTTACTCTTATGACATATGGAATGCACGACATATGACGTACTTTCATGATGTTTAGTATTAAATTAATGATTAATAAAATTACATGATTTTTCTATAATTTTATGTGCTTCAATGGACATAGAGTAATATCTATCTTATGAATCACACATAATATGCCAATATAAAAAATATATAGAAATTATATATATATATATATATAAACCTAGCTCATGGTGTGTCTTATTAACTTAATGAACACACACAAACACAAGTTGACACGATTCACATGGTATAATAAAATAATTTTAATTATGTATAATTTAGAGAAAGTACACGACATGTACGAGTGAGAAAAATGCCAGGTATGTCTCTCACTATTTATTTGAGGCAAATGCCTAGGGACTCGGTATATAAACGTGACTTGGAAAAATTGAAGTACACGACATGTATAAACGGCTACATGGTGTGTGGTCTCTACGTTACACGATCACCATTCAGGTAGGATATGTATGGAAATACACGGACTCTGTATGAATTAATGGACTATACTCTATTTAGGTGGGCTATATGACATTTACTCTATCTAAAGGTGGATAGGATGTCCCAGTCATCATGATATGTTAGAAATTAAATTCATAGTGTGTAATCAATGTACATGGTTTGAATTAATTATAAAATAATTCCTGGTGAATTAAAAACTAGTAAACTGCGTGTAATTGAGGTTTCAAGGAGTGAACTCATATTTTATCAAACCATACTCATTGGATCCTTCGGATGAGATTTTTAATTTTATTTTTTTCAGAAAATTAATCGATTTGATTCAATCTTTCAGAAATGAAAGAGAAATTAAAAAATATCACAGTTTAGATTTAAACAACGATTAAAATTAAATTTAAATCTAAATTAAATATTCATAAATAAATCAATTATTGTTAAATAATTATAAATAATTATTTGATTGGTCTGATACCACTTATAGGTTCTGGATATAGAGGAATCATACGATGGGTCATTCTGAAAATTGATTTTTACATGATCAATGATAAATCTATGATTTATATGACGATGAACATCATAATCAACATAATATGATTAGTGAAAAAAAACAAGGGATAAAACTCTAGAAGCAAGGACCAGATCAACACGTATTATTTATAATTAACATAATCAACTTAAAGAATTAAGTTGTGTCAATTATTTATTCACTGATGGATATAAAAATTGATTTATGGTGTATGATTGATGAATTTTAGGAATCAATAGTAGATTCCCTCTAGTTGTGATCCATATGTGTTCCAAAAGTCATCAAACATCATGGTAGGAATATTTTGGGTTCTAGAATGATATATCCTATCATGTTCATCATTTTCCTTTGATTTACATGTGAATCTATTCTAAGGAATTATCATTGAACTCTCTTGACTTGAGCATGAATGGTGTTGTAAGGTCACTCCATTCATGGGAGAGTTTTTTGAGAGGGAGATCTCTAGTTATTAAGATGATTCTATATGACTGTCGTTGTACCCAACAAAAAATGATTTTGATTTATTAAAAAAAATATAATTGGGTTTAAAGACCAAAAGGTATTAAAAATAAATATTTTCACAAGTGCCCATTAATATTTTTTTAATACCTTGCAGAACCCTATGTTTAAAATAATAATAATATTATTGTTTCCTCAACATGCACTTTACATGAGAATTAAAATAAATAATATTTAATCAAATAATATCCAATATATATATATATATATATTATTTCTCCTAGGAACTAAAAACATGGTCCTCTATTCTGACACAGTATTTATCAAACCCTAAATAATGAATATTTATTTAGTAAATAAATGTCAATTCATTTTTTCCAATAAAAAAATAAATATTATATTCACTAAAAAAATATTTATTAAATATTGTGTTCATAATATATTATCTATAATTATTGGTGACACAATATACATGATCAAATAAAAATGAAAAATTATTAATCAATTTACAAAATAATATTTATTCAACTTGTTAAATAATAAATAATGATATATTATTTTACATTGATTTTGCATATAGTTAATGTGTGACCCTTTAGACATCTTTCTTCTTGGAATTAGGAGAAGTAGCCTACAGTCCATGGATAGTGCCTAAAAACATGGCAAGGAACTAATAAATATAGAATATAATGACTAGATGATGTAATATATCATTTGGATGCATACTATGTAAAATAATAAATTTACCAAGATATCTTTAATCAAGATGGTTTTACACTGGTCCCTCAACCTATGTGCTCGACGTCTCTTTCTTTGACATTTCAGAAATCAATCATGCCTATTGAACACCATGAACATGGATCTATTTAGGATATATAACATCATTAAAGGGTCCTATGATATTAACTTCAATTAAAGAACATATGGGAATTATCATTTCTCACATTATTCATTAATTCAATATTACTCGTGACACACCCAATGTATCATAACTCGCCACGAACATATGTCTTCACAGTATTCATAAATAAATTAATGTACATGACTCATAATAATTATTAACAATAATATTAAATAATGATTATCAATACACACAACCTTAGATTGGAACATCAAATGAAATATAAATTTTTAATTCCTTCTAGCGGGTCTCCTTCTCATAATATCCTATACTGGATACTACAAATGGTGTACACCATGAAAAGGTCTTTCAAAGTCCTATGAGTCTCCAACATTGATATATTGTATCATTTTTTACCTCAAATTATATCATCTATCCATAGAACATATATTTAAGAATAATTTCATAGCCCTTACGGGTTCTCATTATATAGGGGAACTATTAGGACATTTTAGTGCGACAACTAATTTTAGAACATTATCATATAATATGTTATGCAGATGAGAAATCATGATGTTATATGTTGTTAATTAATATTAAAAACTATGAAAATAGGTCATCATAAAGTACATAGAGGATTGTTCTAGGGAACTAACTCCAATAATGTTATCAAGATTTTCCCAAATAAGAAACTCTCAAAATTCCTTAAAAGCCACAATTCTATAAAAACCCAAATAGATAATCTCTGTACAACACCAAAAAACCCCCAAAAATTATTAGAAACTAGAAAATGGAATAAAATATAGGGATTTATTGATAAATTATTAAATATGACCTACCTCCAAGTTCAAAATTCCAATTCCTCGATCCAAAATTACCACATGTATCCAAAACATCATGATCCATGCCTTATGGGAACACCAGACACTAAATCCTCCCTTTCCCTCACCTTATTCTTTATCAAATGGGCATAATCCATATGGGGTATCTGAGTTCATGAGAATCCAAATTGGATGAGAATAAATAATAAAAAAAAGATGTATAATTAATGAAAATAAAAATAAAAGGGGACTGACCCCATCCCTATTGACCATTACAATTGCATGAATCACCTATGGAAAGAAAAAACATTCTAGACTCAACCATGGAGTTATAATCTGAATGAAATTTATTTTTTGGAATATAACATGAAACAAACACATGGGGATAAAATATAATTAATTAATTAATTATCAAATGTTTTGATAAAATTTTAATCGCTTATAATTATACCAAACTCAAACCCTAGGGTAAAACGATATTCAATGAGTAATATAGTGATCAAAAAAATTATATGAGAACATATTATATGAGAAATCATCAACCCCCATTAATATCACCCAAGAAATAGAATACATTTTTCTTCTAATTTTGTAGTAATTTCAAAATGTGGTTCACGAAAAAATACCTTCCACAACACCTCTCATATTCAAGATTCCTCAGTGATCATTAAGAAACCAAGATTGACCATGAAAATTAGTGAATACAACACCACCCTAACCTTCCACTGAAAGGATTCACAGTTTCCACAAAACTCCCAACATGATATTCATTCAGATACAACTATTAGAAAGCTCCCCACTGTAGGATTATCCTTATCGTCATCCCTTAACCAAATAAAAACCCCACAAATAATTATTAATCCAACACTAAACCCAATGACTAGATGTTTCTAACTTGGCATAAAAGTCCAACCATTTCTCATTCCCAAATCACAAGGAATGGCATCCCAATTCTCAAAAAACCGCATAAAAATATGATCATCCCCTCCAATGGCCTATGGTGGACTCCCCACTATATGTATCCATTAACATAATAAGTCCATTCCCAAAAATCAGAACCAACTACCACTATCATCCTTAATAAATATTGATTCTCCAATAACCTCTAATAGGTAATCATACTCACATGGGCCATGAACAAATAAATATAGGGTAATGTGCCTAAACCAACAAACCATGCTCCCCATGAAATTTAGTTCCAATGAAATAGTTTACTCCATGAAATACTCTTTAAAAACATGGAATCTTATTATTAAATGATCGACCACACTACCATCCTCCTATATGGTGTCGTTACAAAACCATGTGATCTTAAACACGCTCTCATTGAGACACTAGAAGAACAACAAAAAATGAGTTGGGTTAAGAATCCCAAAAAACCTTACCTCTTAAACCAACCATGAAACTAAGAATACTTCTAGTGATCCCCTTCTCAAGCGCAAAGAATCACCATGATTAACATAAATAGAACCTACCAAAAAATGATCCTATAGTGATAAAATACTCTGATAGGCCCCGCTAATTAGATGATAGACCATGCCTGCCCAAGATCCCAATAGATAAAAGACCCTAATGTTTTAACCTTGAGAATAGGTAAGTAACCCATGGTTGGAAAAATACCCTATCTAATGGGGATTTAGGACACCATCCATTCAAACCAAACATATAACATCATGAAATAAACATCTTCAAGGAAACTCAATCTCATTCCAAATATCTCTCAGGAATCCTTTTCCCCCATTGATCCAACATAGGTAGCAGTAGGGTATCCAATGCCTATATTGACTGACCTGGGTTTCCATGATTTCCTCAATTAAGGGACTTCATTTATATTCCCATAAAACATATCATCACAATATCCACATATCGAATGATCAAAAGAAAAATACTTCTAGTTCAGTTGGGTAGAATACCCCCACGAATCTATATGTGACAACACCATATAGGTTGTTACATGTAATTTAAACAACTAAACCACTATAATTGGTAAAGCAATACACAGGCATACATATCACATTTAAACTATACATTCAAATATGTTGTATGAAAATTGTCATCTTATTAATGGGATAAAATAAAAAAATGATTCATAAAATCTATAAACCAAGTGCACCACCAAATATTAAATAGTAAAACTATAAAAAAGAAGACCAAGAAAAAAATATCATAAACCTAGTATCCTAGAATTACTAAACAAAAAAAGTGTTCATGAACCATCATTCCTATATCCACCACATGATCGAAAAAATTCTTTAAACTCCTCTATACCATCCACAAAATAGTAATAAAAATAAAGAAATATTGATACTATTTTGTCACTAATAGGATGGGGTTGACCACGCATGTCACCCGATGTTTCTCATGGAACGGCCTAAAAAAGGCCTCCCTATTTTCTATTGGATTCTAACTAGTGGTATGGTGGCATTATAACCATGGATCGTAGAAAACTAACTATATAAATAATCCAAAAAACACACATCTAAAAAAGCATCAGAATGCACATAATTAAATAAATAAAACAAAAGAATGAAATAAAAAATGATATGCAGATTAAAAATTCAAAAATACTAGAAAAAATATAAATGAACTGGTCAACCATAGGGACAATCACACATAAAAAGTAAATAAATAAAATAAACTAAATATATTTATCATCTACTAACAACATACTAATATGTATACTCAGTCTCTATAGTGGATGAACTGCTCTAACTTAGGCCTCAGACTCCTCACAAGTGATCCAACTCAATCATGAAACACTAGGCCTCTCCATGGATCCAATGTATCACATGATCAACATAAAAATATTCATAAGGTCTACATAAGCACTGAGGAATCCATATAGTGGGTGACAAATAAATCTCAATAGGCCACCCGTAGTGTTGGTCCTAACAATCATATCCATAACAAGTGCATACAATATTATATATGTATATCCTATTCAAAACCAAATAAAATCTAGTATAAAAAATGAAAAATAGATAAAATGAGATCCACATAAATATATAAAGATAACCATAGGATTCAGTCTAACACCTGAGGTAAATATACCCATACTACAACCTAATATATAGGAATTATAACATGTGGATCACCCAACCACAAATAATATGGAGTATTCTCCAGATTGAAAAGGATCACAAGACATCTAAAATTTCATCAGCAACAAGGGAAAATACCTATGATATCATCACATGAATCCAAAAAAACAATAATGAAACAATAAGAGTCTATTGGATTCCACAAACATGATCAAAACTGGGGAAAACAACCTCTTATGTGACTCATCTAAATAACCTATAAATACCTAGATGTCTTGAAAAACAATATAGGATAATATAATCATACCATGGAGCATGATGTTCATGAGGAAATAATACAATATCTTGGAGTTCCATATCTAAATACCCATATCCTAGAATACCATGACCAAAAAAAGTCACACATAGAAAGATCACTTTTTCAATATCAAAGGGTTATACATATCCAAATCATATATTCACTATATAGACACACCTATCACAAACCAAATAGAAAAGGAGATAAACCTATTTAATCATTGGGACAATGCGTTGTCTAATATTTTTCCGAAGTTCTACTCTTACAACAAAAACCTATGAAAAAACCTCCCAAAATAAAAATTGAATTATATACATAAAAAATGATTAACGAAAACCCATAACAATCATAATCTATACAAAAAAAACACCCATAACCATCTAAGGGTCTCCAAAATAAGGGGAACTAAAAGGGGGACCCTAGATCCACATAAAAAACATTTACTTACTATGATATACTTCTCAAGAAAAATAATCCCCAATCCAAATATATCTATTAAGAACTGGAAAACCAAGAAGGTCTCCTATTAAAAACCACACCTTGGTCCATACCCATAAATGAAACATTGTTCAGCCAAACCATCACATTAACTAAACATTGATCAATAGAATTCCTATAAGAGAATCCACAACCCTCTCTAAACCCATAATAGAATCCTAAAAATCAAAAACCCCACAAGGGAATCTACAATAGGTCAATTGGGCCAATATCAATCTCCACTCAATGACACCCAACCATAACTATGACCCCACTATGCCACCCACACCCAAAGGCACTGACTGAACTAAATGCCCTCAAACAAAACTGATGACGCCATATAAGAAATAATATTGTCACACCATCCATGAAATATTTATAAGAACCTCTAACTAATCCCCTTATAAAAATAAAGATAAGGAAATAAACAAACAAATAAACTTTACCCAAGACACTCAATATACTCATCCCTCATGGGGGTTTTGGAATAACAATTATTATTTAATAATCCTAATAAAACTCAAATGATAAAAAAATTCTAAAAAATGGACTCTAATTGCCCAATAGAACTAAAAATCATGTTTAATGTAGAAAAACAAAGAGAATATAGTACATATAAGACTAATTCTTGTTTTAAGATGATAAGAGATGAAAAAAGATCCATATAAATAATACATGTTCAATACATCTTTGAAGATTCTTTATATTGTTTTGTTTGATTTTTTCTTGCATTTTTTGGAAAATATTTTTTTGTAAAATATATTTTTTGAAAAAGATGTGATTTATTTGATTGTTTGAACCAAACATAAGGGGAAATAAATTTTTTTAGAATGTTTTTTTCTACACATATTTAATCAGACTAAGCATCATAAAATGCATGAGTTTTTAAAAACATGAAGTTGTTGATCAAATGCACCATCGGTCTCATATCTATAGGCATGAAGTTCAAGATCAATCAAACATAGGGTTTTTTAGAAAACATAGTAGAAGAAGTGATTGAAATTCATCATTTTGGTGAATTATGGAAAATAAGTTTCAAGGGAGTCAGGTGATATAATGCTCTTTGTATTTTACTATAAATTAGAAAATTATTTTCTAGTCATTGAGTTCTCCTATATCTTGAAAAAAATTTATGATATAAGTTTTTGAATAATAAAGAACAATAAATTTCTTTGAAATGATTTCATCATTTCTAGAAACCTAGATAATGTTCATAGGATCAAACTATACCAATTGGTTTTCAAAAAAATAAATAACTAAAGTGGATAAGTTTAGAAGAGAATCTAAGTAGTGTCAAAATAAGATGCAAGACATCAGATTAGCCAGAGTTGTTTATCAAGTTATATCAGATAAGGATATTTTATGAAAGGGTGAATTCAATTAACGTGTTGATTCATACATGAGAAAAGGAAAAAGATAGAGTTCAACATTATAATTATAATTGTTGTGATTCTGATCAACCAGACCATGAATAGACACCAATTCATTATATGAATGTTTCACATCGATAAATCATTATATGCAGTGTTTTAATAAAATTGATTGGTCTACACAAATTTATGAATAATTATAACATAATCAGTTGTTAATTAGGATAGAAAATTGTAAGGATTTTAAAAAATTGATATATAGTATTTAGTATCTTTTAGAATTTCACATCATACATACTCTCATAAGGAAAATAAGATCACAATTAGCAGAGGATGTACCATCATAATGAGATGAGTATGTTTTGATGTAATGATTTGAGGAAGTTCCATCGTAGTGAAGAAAATTTTGGGAGTACAAGAGGGTTAATTAATAAGAAAAATCAGGATGATTCAAAAAGGATTCAGAAGAGGTTAATTGGTTAAATATGATCTTCAAATATGAGTTAATTTTGGAGGTTTTGTATTTGAAAATGCAAGAAAAGATTTTTAGTTTCCCACATTTTCAATTATAGGATGCCTATAAATACATGCACAGTACATTTTTACATTTCAAACATCTCACATGAAAAAAAGGATGTGAAATACTTAGTCTGAGTCACAGATTTTCCAAGACAAATATCTTGTATGATTATTGGAATACATGGAGTTTCTCTTACTAAAATATGGGAGATCGGACGGAGAAAGACCAGAATGAGAAATTGAGCAGAGTTTGAGAAGTACTGATTGAGAATATCTTTATCATACTGATTCCATCATATTGAGGTAATCAGACCTAGGTATATTAGATAGAGGTTCTGAAGATATTTTCAAGCAGTAATTGTTTTTTATATCATTTATTTTGGGGCTCAATGTATGTATAAGAAAACTTAGTAAAGTGACAGGAGTTAGTATAATCATTCCTATGAGATAAGAAGAACGTTTCTAATGGGAGTTGGAACAAATTGCACTCACTTATTCATAATAGTGAATTTCAAAAGTCCTATAATAGTGACTATAGATAGTATATAGGTTTCAACATTGAGGCTAAACCTTTTATATATTGTGTGTCTTCCCTTCTTCTCTACATTTCCACACATGATTATTAAAAAAATATAAATTTAATATTTTTTGGGGTTAAGATTCATAATGAATTGAAATATATAAAATATGAACAATTGATTCAACCCCCCCCCCCCCCAACATAGTTGTTATTATATCATTTAAAACATCAATTTTTTTAGAGGGGGGTTCCCTTATTGAATCTTTATCTTCAATAATATCAATTTTTTCAATAGTATAGTAATTTATATATTTGATGAAAATAATTATTATGGATAAAAAAAAAGATGAATCATTATCTCTTATACCTTTTCCTATAATTTTTTGATGCTGCTACAATTGGTTTTCCACATATTGAGAAGGATTCCTATAAGGCTTTTGCTGATAAGAGAAATAATGAATTGGATAGAAAATCAATGAATGATATTCATACCTCTTTGCCAGGAATTTTTTATATAAAGTAGATGAGTATAAAAACATATAATTTAATGTGGGATAAGCATTAAAGTATTTTTTAAGGTAATAGTAAAGTTTAGTAAGAAAAGATATAAATATGGTGTAGTAATTTTGAAGATAAATAATCTATTGATGAATACATCTCTTGGATAAATTAAATTGTTTAAAAAATTAGATTATATTGAGATGTTCTTAAAGAATTAAAAATATTGATAAAACTTATGATAATATTTCTTGACTTGGTTTATTATAAAATTTCCACTTTACAACAAAAGGATGATTAATATCTTAACGAATTACATAACATTCTTGTTTCTTATGAAATGAGGTAAGATCCAATGTTAAAAAAGAATATGAAAGATGAAATGGATTTTAAAACCATGAAAAAAATGAAAATACAATATATTGAATATGTTGATCCTTTTGACTCCAAAAATGAGGAAGATGAGTTGAATATAAAAATCAGGTATCATATATCCATGAACTATCAAAGTGGAAGAGGAATTTATAAAGGTTAACTTCCTCTCAATTTTTCTGAGTGTGGAGGAATCAAATGCATTTCCATGAACCCCACCAAGAATAATGTTTGAGAATGTGAAGATGATTCTCATGAAAAAACTTGATGGAATATTTTGAATAGAAGTTCTAACAAAGAAAATTTATTCCAAAAATACAAGAAGACGTTTAGTGGAAAAAAGGGAAATATGTTGATTAAGAAATCCAAATTATACTCAAGTGAAAATAATTCATCAGAATATAGAAGATTAAAAATTATTATAATCTTCATGTAAAAAGTTGAGAAAATAGTGGACTCCTAAAATAGTGAATATGATGATCGTGAAGAGTCATACAGAGAGTATCAGCTCAGAAAAAAAATGTTTTATGTCCTTATAAAAATATATCTCTCAAGAAATAAGTTCGAATAAAAAATATATATATTTTTAGAGTTGGTAATGTTTAAAATTATGTTTTCAAGAAAGAATAATAATATATACATGAGATATTAATTTACAAACTGAGAATTTCTAAATAGGGAATGATAATTGATGATAACAGTAATATGTTCACATATAATGAAGAAGAAGTTAACAAGTATCAATAAAAACATCTTGAGTTTGAAAGTAACTTTAGGTAGATAAATTAAAAATTAAAAAAATCTTTATAAGTGAAACATGAGGCTTCTATAGAAGCTATGAAATCGTAAATTAAGAATCACGTGAAACACACACCCACAAGAACATATTGTTCCAACTGATTTTTCTAGAATTTTAGGTGATAAGAAATGTGTATGGAAATTATGGATTAATAAGGGATTTGAGAAACCTATCACATCGAAAAAATTTGACAACTCCTTTAGTAGGATAGTTGGTTCATTCCTATAGTATAATGAAGTATGAAGAATTCATCAACCTCAATAAAGTTTCCACATAGAAAGATCATATATTAATATAAAATCAAGATTTAATGTTTTTTCATGATGTTGTTGAATATATGGGAATACAACTTATATTTTTTAGTATAACCATTCACTTATGATAAGAAGCACTAAATATAGTAGAAGAAATATTTAAATTAAAATGAGTAATGTTCTTAAATCATATAATGGTGAATGTGTAAAAACATAATATGATAGAAACGTTCCAACAAAAAATCAATTTTAATGTCAGGAAGATGTTCATTGAAGATGTGATCAGAAAATTAATCATGCTGAATGATGTGTGACACTCCTTTTAAAATAGGTTTTTATTGTATAAATGATAATGAGGTAGGAAAGAAGAATGTCAAAGAAAGATATTTTTATGTTGAGACTACCTTAAAATTAAGTAAAAAACCCACTGATACTTAGTAGTGGTTATTCTTATCACCTGATAGGTGACTTAAAAAAATTGAAACGTGCTGGAAATTAAAATATAGGTGTTTTTACCATTGGGAATAAAGTTTTCTTAAAAATCAGACAAACTGAGACAATTGAGATTGAATCAGAATAGTTGAAATATAAGGATGTTTTATTTATTTAGGGCTAAAACATAACTTTCATAGTGTTATTCAACATTTTTATGATGGAAAATATCTTATATTCAGAAAATATTTTTTTATTTTCATAAGTGGGAATGGTGGAAAAGTTATTACAATAGGATAAATAACCAGTAACAATCATTTTTAGATTGGAGATCTTAATAACTCATGTTATCTAAGTGTAGGAGATAAAAATAAGAAGTGGAACTAGATACTTGGACACCATAAATAGAATGTATGAACAAACTCTTTAAAGATGATTCTATAATAAATTTTATAGAATTGAAAATAATAAAAGATGATTTTTATGTAACTTGTTAGAAAGGAAAGATGACTAAAAAAGTCATTAAAAGTTGAGATTCAGTTTACTAGACCTCTTAAACTTATTCATTATGAATTATTTGGGTGGATGAGACATCAATCAAAAAAAGGTGACTTCTAATTTATCACATTAATTAATGACTTCACTCGGACGACCAATATCAAGTTTATAAAACACAGGTCATATGATATAGAAATATTTAGAGTCTTAAAAAATATATTGGAAAGAAATGGGGGTTTATATGAAGAATTTGAGAGAAGATAATGGAACAATGTTTAAAATAAATAATTTTGAAACATATATTATTAATATTATTATTAGACTTCAGTACATTTCCCCATATACCTCACAAAAAATGGACTATCATAAAGGAAGAATATATGTTTAGTAGAAATGAAAATGTTCTACTAGAGAGATGTTATTGGTACTATTGTACATGTTTAGAACATATTTTTTTATGTTCAGAATACAACAATAGTTCTTATGATTTTTTTTATAAAAAACTTATACTAAATTACTACAATTATTCTTGAAGTCTATGTTTACTTAAAATACAAAATCAAGATCTCAGAATTTTTGATGAGACAGCTAAGGAATGAACAATTATGGGTTATTCACCCAATGGAAGAAGTTGAAAATTTTGGAATAGAAATGTAATTTTTTTTGGACTAATATGATATTAGTCTTATTTATAATCCAAATTCTATAGAAAAAGTTTCAGTGAATGTTGACGAAAAAATTGAAATTTTCCAATAAAAATAAAAGTGAGAAAAATAATGTGCATGAATATTCAGATGAATCGTGTGATGAGGAATGTGAATTAGAATTATGAAATATTAAATCTACAAATTTACAAAAACATATTGAGATAGAAAATTTTCAGTGTAATTATATCGATTTAGTTTAGACTAGATGATATATGAGATTATCAAATTAGACATCACTTATTTAATAAGATGAAACAGAATCGGTTTCTAAAGATATTAAAAAAAAGATTATTTAGATTCAATGAATGAAGAGTTAGATTAAATTTATAAAAATAAAACATGGGAACATGTACCACATTCGAAAAGTAAAAATATTATAAAAAAATTGGGTTTACCTAAAAAATTTGAGTGAATAAGGAGATGTTTCAAGAAAAAAAAAATGATTTTTTATAAAGGCTTTGAATAATTAAAAGGTGTGTATTTTGATTAAAAAAAATTACTTTTTGTCAATTTTAGAAAATATTATAATGTTTCTAGTAATTAATGATCACTAGAATCACAATTTATATCAGATGGATGTATGTTTAACATTTATAAATAGATACATTAAAGAATAATTTCATATTGAACAACTTTGTGTGTTTCAACTTGAAAAGGATGGATAAAACGTTTTTAAATTGAAGAAATATTTGTATGGGATGAAACAAGTTCCATGTTCTTGGTATTAAAAACAATATAGTTGTTTGAAAATGATGAATTTTTCTAAAGTAAAGGTTGATAGTAACATGTATGTGAAATACGTTAACTCCATCATTTTAATTTTTATTATGTATGTGGATGATATATTTTTTTTGGGATGAATAATTTTTTTGAATATTTTTTTATAGAAAGGAAGAAGAATTTTTAAATTTCACTGTTGGGGGAAATAACATTCCTTGGATCAAAACATCAACAAAAAGAAAATTAAATTTTCTTATGTCAAAAAATTATTTTAGGGAATTGTTAAAAAAAGTTATCTTAAAATAATATAAATTAGTTTCTACTCATATATAAATGTGGATTATGATGAGTAAATATGATTCTATAAAAGGCCCCAATCATAAAGACATTAAAAGTTGATAGGAATTCTACATGGCCTTATAGCCTCAAGTCCTAATATAGTTTATGCTATAATTTTTTTTTCTAGGTATCAATGTAATTTAAAATAATCACATTTTTTGGAAGAAAATATATTTCTGATATATGTCAAAGGAATAACATTATATGGGTTTTTATAAAAAATAAATTGTCAGATTATGTTTCATGGTTATACTGATATCAATTGGGCTGAATATTGTAATGATAGAAAATCAGTCTCAAGAGGAATATTTTTACCAGTTAAATGTTTTGTATGTGGGAATAGTAAAAAACAATGTCTAGTAACAATGATCACAATGTAACTATAGTATGATGAAACTACTAAACCTTGTAATTTGTTTTTTTGTGGATAAATGTTTACCTACAAGATTTGAAATAAAAGTTTTCTAAACCATTGAAGATAATTTTTTATAATCACAGTGAAATTGATCATTCCTAGAATCATGTAAAATATTCAATATCAAAACACATTGATAGAAATTATCACTTTAAAAAAAATAAAGTTACAATAAGAGATATTTTTCTAAAATATATATCAATGAAGTGTCAAATTTCTAATATCTTTTCAAAAGTAATGCCAAAAGAAAGGTTTGTTTATTTAAGGATGCAACTTCATGTTCAAAATATTCTAATTAATTACTGAAATTTATAAAGAAAAACCCCACCATACAATGGATGATATTGATAAAGGGAGAGAGAAAGTAAAAAAAATTAGTTTATAATTATTTTTTACTCATCTTTCTTTAATGAATCTTATGTATTGGTTGTCATAAAATTACAGAGAGGGAAAAAATTAATATGAAGATATAAATTTGTGATGAATTTTATCTTAACCTGGCCAAAAAAATTTCACTGAGGGATAATATTACATAATAAACATTATATTATATTGTAGTGTGGTGTATGAATAATCTCTTTTAAGAAATGATGTATTTTTATAAATGTCAAAAGACTTGAGTTGATAAAAAAAGATGATTTGTGAAAAAATTCTCAGAGTTAAAACAAATTAACGAGTTGGTCGAAAAATAAAAAGGGGTTGATCGATAAAATTTGTGATATTTTTTATCAAATTTTTTTATATTTTTACAACTAATATTTTTTAAATCAATGTTTTTTAACTACATGTTAACGTTTTATAATGTTTTAACCCAAACAAAAAGGGGGAGATAGGTTTTTTTTGGAATTTCTTTTTCAAGACGTTGTGTATCAGAATGGGCAGTATTAGAGAAAAATGTTTTTAAAAAGAATAATTTGTTGATCATATGGATCATTTTTATAAGATATATCTGAATTTAGTTCATTATGAATTGGACCTTCACTCTTGTACAAAGCGTATACCTCCAATACCATGACCCGGTAATGTACCCCTACACAACCTAGAATGTATTTCTCAATTAAATGATTTTACCACATCATAAATGATGTTTTAACCAAATGAGTTTTTCTTTAAAATAACCCACATAGGGTGCTCAACCATATACCCCACATGGGGTTAATCGATATAAATTACATGGATCTTATCTAGGAACTACACAAGGGATTTGGTTGTGTACACTACATGACTATGTGCCCCAGCATGGGGTGTATTTCCTTGCAACCTTCCACATCGTGAGATACACTATACATCATGGTTAAAAAATACCTTCCGCATAACTGTCATCATCAATATCTAACCAAAATTTGAACATGTAGCATGTAACCCTTAAACACACATCATGTGATCTAATTTTTCTGAATAAAAATAACCAAAAATCACTAAAACCCTCAATTGTCTACAAAAAAATATTTATTATATATGAAACATCTCTTTTTATTCATTAACATTATGTCACTTTTTTGGAATACTTAAAACATTATACAAATATATGCCTAAAGACTGTATCGGTTAAGTGCATTTAGAAACATGGTATCATAAAAACTAATATATAAGAATGATACTTTATCTCCCACTAGGTTTTTCATTTCTAGAACCCATCTAAGACAAATCATGCTTAATAAATATCTCCATAGATTGAGGAAGGTAACATAAAAAGGTATAATCTCAAATAAATTGTAAGGGTAAACAAGGAAGAAAAGAATGAATATTCATGATCATAGGGGTATGAAAACATGATCATAAAATTTAAATATCATACTACGAATATCAATTATCATAAATAATAATCATGGAAGAAATATTTTTAATTCATAAAACATTAATCACAATGAAATAAAGAACATAATAGATGAAATAATTACATTGTAATAGAACATGGAATTGTGGTATGCACATAAACATTTAATATGATTTCCATACTCTCTAAGGAATTACTATGAAGACTATCTTGGTAGGATGGGTTCACTCATCATACTATCTTGGTATTCATGGTTCTTTCCCATGCCCATATTATTTTCATGAGTTCACTCCTCATACCATATTGGTATTCATGGTTTACTCACATTCCATTCTTAGTAGTCAAGGCTCTCTCCCCAAACTATCTTAGTCTATATCATGAGATATAAATCGAAACCCAATTCATTTAAGGGAGATATAGGTCCCACCTATCTCATAATGAAATCATACATATGTGTACAAAAACATTATAAAAAATTATATCATAACCCATGAAATGAAATGGGTAACATAAACATGTAATCATATCATAGCCTATAGAAAATACAAAAGTTTCATAGTCATTTCATCAAATCATAACCTATAAAAATAAGTGGTTTTCATGAAGATATAACATGTGAAAGAGAAATGGCTTTAATAAACATATAACTTTGGAAAGAGAAACAACCTTTATAATCATTATTCCATTAGAATATAAACCATTCAAAGAATGAATATGAATGAAACCGTGGATCATATCCCCAATAAATAATGATTAAAACATTTAGATTTCATCTTATATCGGAAATTTTTATGAAAGATCTTCAAAAAATATTTCATGAAGAAAATATCCTTTCATATATAAAAATTATTTTTTTAAAATAAAACCATTTTAAATTAATTTTATTTAAAAATATCCTTTAAAATTTGTAATGGGGGCATAAAAACATTTTGAAAACATTTTTCTGTTAACACAAACAAAATAATATAGAATACGTTTTGAAAACCATTTCTTTGAAAATACGTTGAAAACATAAAAATAAGTCGTCACAATTTTTGAAAAAAATATTCCATAAAAAAATATAAAAAAGGATTTAAAATATTTTGGAAAAAAATCATTTGAAAATACATTGAAAATTTAAAAATAAGGCTTGAAAATGTTTTGAAAATAATTTTCCTTGAAAAGTTATAAAATAATATTGGTTTTTTTAAAACCATTACTTTGAATATTATTTGGAAACATATAAATAAGACATGAAAATGATATGAAAACCATTTTCCATGGAAACTTATAAAAGTGGATTGAAATTTTTTTTAAACCATTTCATTGAAAATAATTTGATAATTTATAAATAAGGATTTAAAATGTTTTGAAAACTATTTTCATTAAAATCATATAAAAGAATCCTGAAAACCTTTTGAGAATAATTTATTTGAAAATAATTTGAAAACATATTAAGAAATATTGAAATCATTTTGGAAGCCATTTATTTGAATATTAATTATAAATGAATTTTCTCTAAATTTAACCTTCTTATATTGCAAAGTAATATTCAAATAAATTATTGTGGGTAAACCCGTACATGTTGTGTGATGTAAAATGAACATTCCTTTTGCATGATAAAAAGGGTAGAAAATGTGTTGTTCAGAAAGTGAAAATAATATTAATTTGAAAACATTGGTAAAATAAAAAATGGTAAAAATTAATTTTAAATATTATACGAGAATAATAGAATAATCTTGGAAAACGTTTTTTGAAAATGTAGTTTTGAAAGGACACAGATTTCAAACCAAATAGAGGGTAAAGTCAGGCTTTCATAAAAACATGTTATTAACTATGTTACATACCAAAGAGTGGAATAATGGTACTAGAACATTAATATATCATGAATATACAAGGGATAATAAAATTACTTAATTTTCATTAGAGATGGATCGTATGATTTCATCAAAGGAAGCATAAACATAAACAATCTCAATAAAAAATGAGATTATTTCAAAAAACACATACCACTTGTTTACATTGAACCATACTCCCCATATAAGAAAATGAAATAACATAAAGCTTAATGTATCAGGAAAAAAATGAGATTCATTATATAACATTTCAAAGTCATTATATATTCATAATGTAAAACATATAGGTTCATAATAAGGATTGCGTCTCAATGAAAGAAAATTGAGAAAAAATACATTACTGATTTGGTAATTTTGAAATATAAACTCCATGAAATAAATATCAAAAAATGGATATGAAAATACCCATTAATTTATGTGTTCTCATAATATAAATAATATATGGGTAGTATACACACCACAAAAAATTAATAGGTGGTGAATAAAACATGTATCTTATAGAAATAAAAAGTGAGATGAAATTCCCTAACCTTTTGTCATGAATATCATCATACTCATACCAGCCTACGATATAATAAATTTAAGTTTATTATACTCCTTTTATAGAATAATATTACATATATGGTTTTGTTATGACCTTATATTACCCTCTTGTTAACAATTCTATGTTACGGTTTCACTCCATGTAATATTCACATTATTCCTTTCGCATGTCTTAAATTATTATATCTATGGTCCTTATACATATATCATGAATTAAAATATGTAAACAATGATATGAAAAGAATATTTATTCAGTATATTTTTATTATAATAATTTATAGAATATAGGAGTATGAAATGGAATACACAATTCATAGAGACGGTTGGCTATATGTACGCATCAATGATGTTTTGGTTTTTCATTTTCATTTTGAAAAAAGGAAAAAAATGAATATATGTAAATATATATATGTATATAATTTAATTAAAGTAGGAATATCATGTTATATATATCATATATGTTTACTAATTCCATAATTAATACATTACATGTAGTTTTAATAGTGAATCCCATTACTTTGAGGGCGCGATAATTCACACTTCCCCCAAAAGAAATTATCATATTAACACAAAATAAAATTATAATGATATGTGTTGAAAAAGAATTAAATAAGCTTAAATAAATTATTAATATAATATATATTATATATTAGTATATTTTCCATTATAATTCCCATAATGAGATGTAACAAAAGAAAAAAGAACAATTATCATTTTGTGAGGTCGTAGTTCATCGTACACATAAAAAATATATTCGTTACCCATTATAGGGATGTGTATGTATGTTTAGTTATAAACATTAAAATAAAACCATAATATTATTTTTAGGATACTAGTGTTCTTATACATTTCTAGAATAAGAAGAGTTGAGGGGGTGGAGAATGGAAATAATTTAAAACAACTTGATGAAGAATGTTACCTCTTATTCGGGTAACTCTTTTTTGGTTCCACGAAAGGAATTACATGGATTTATTTAATCTAAAGGATAGAATTATAGGATTAGGGGAGTTAATTTTAGGATATATTTGGTTATTTCTTGGTCGAGACTAGGTGGCTTGAGTGGTGTGAAGAAGTTGGAGATGAGGCACACTTGTAAATTTTGGGAAAGGGAATTCTACCCATGTTTTTTCCATAGAAAGAGGATCCAATAATGGTAAAACGTATAGAAAAGTGATTATAAGGTCAGAATATGGACATAAAATGGATTCTGGACAATTTTATTTGTCATTTATTCCCTTAAGATTAAGTATTAGTCCTTAGTTAAGCTATATTTTATCTCAATCGATGTAATTAATTTTAATTACTTTCCCTAATCATTATGGTCACAAACATAGTTGAACATATTAAGAATTATAAATAATGATTATATAAAATATTTAATAAATTTATCCAAATTCCAATAATAGTTTTTTCATAAATTATTTAAAATTTATTCTCACAGTAGGGTCGATAATGCAGGGTTTTGATGTAAAAACATTCAAAAGAATGCTATATTTTTATGTTCAATTTCAAAGTAAATGTGATTATAATGACCTAAATTTGGTTTTTTGATTAAAATATGATATCATTAATACTTTAAACCAATTTAAAATTTAATTTATACTTATTAATAAATTGGATGAAAAAGATGTTTTGAACTAAAATTCAGTATTTTCGCTATTTATTAAAAAATAAAACTTCATTGAAAAACTACAAAAATTAACCCTAACCTAATTTTTATGTTTCAATTTAAAATATTAATTTTATTTTTACATATTATGTATATAAAAATAAAAAAAAATGGGATTAAAATAGGTTCTGTATTAAAAGGTGGCAAAAATACCTTCATAAAATATATTGGTTTTTTGTCATAAAATTAGATTTATTCTTATCTTATGTCTATAAAATCTATTGGATTAATATAAAAAATATAATATCGGATATATAAAATATATATTACATTAATATCAATAAATTATTATAATTTATTTATTTTATTATGGAAAATTAACATTATGACCATAATAATAATAATATTTTCCTTTATATTCATTTAGTTTTCATATTCATTTCTAATTAATTGGTATCCTATGAATTCATATAATATATTTTTAAAGCATATATTTTCGTAAATTACACAATACTATTAGTAATTTCTAGTTTAATGAATAGGTTATATGTTATTTGTAACTGGTATTGTGTGTTACACAAGCTATCAAGAAACAAAACTTTTGTATGTAACACATGCTGACCTTAGTGTTCCATGTAGATTAAGATAAAATTTCTGTTGCTTTTAGTACAATATTAACTTGGTGTTTCATATAACATAATCCACATATAGTGATTTAAAATAAAATTATCTATTTTTAGTGTTGTTTGAAATAAAAAATATCTAAAGATAAAATTAATTAGAAAAATATTCACAAAATATTATGGTGTTACATTATACCCCCTTGAAAGAAATATCACCCTTCTAATTCATCGGGATTATAAAAGGTTTAATATAGAAATAATTCATTCATAGATTCGCACATCGTAAAAATGTGTACTAAAAAATCCCTAAAAATTGAATGTTGTAACCATAACAATTACCCCGAGTAACATATTACTAAGTTTTCATGTAGGTGGAAAGTGAAATCATGGACATGGAAGAGAAATATAACTCCTAAATACTAATGACGACTGATAGTGAACATTGATTGGTAGAAGTGGGTGATAACAAAACCAAAAATCTATAATGATCTAAGGGATCATCTGATTCATCAAAAGTAATGGTGTTTAGATAACTATTTTCCAATATAATTTTCTTAGATTTGAGTAATTCATTTACAATCTAGAATTAAAAGGAAATATAATTTCTTTATTTCATTCGTTTTTATATTTACAATCCCACTCTTTGGTTTTTCTTTGATCAATTCCCACTGTATTTACTACTTCATGGAAGAGAGGTGGAGTTTTCATTCCTGAAGCACTGACATATCATAAGATCTGTGATATTCCATCCACCTTTTTATCAGTTATCACCAACACAAAATTGTTATAATATGTTATACAATTGGAATAAATACTCTTGTGGGGGATATAATATAATAATATTACAAAATACATCCAACATGGAAATTAGTTTTTCAATAAATGGTTAACCTTATAACAATTGTAAAAGATTAAAATATATAACATTAGAAATAATGTCATGAAAGAATCTTAAAATTGATCCCCCATATGTTAAAAAGTATCTATTGGGTGTTACATACCAAATATGGGAATACCCTCATCAGAATTCCTCTTGAAACATGGTAATAAACTGAAATAAAGTAAATCATTTTGAAAGGAATGCATGATTCATTATTATAAAGGTTAATGGATATATTCTTCGACTCTAAGATGTTTTAATCTTCATCCATGATGAAATATCCCACCGTTTCAAAAAATCCTTATTTTTTTCTATGGTCATTGATACTATCCAATTTACTTTATCTAGATCGATCATATCTTTATCCTAGATAAACAAAATTTTCTCAACATTTTGATGACATTAATGTTTTCTTTACCATAATCAAAACTTCACTTCTCTAAGTCTCCATAACAATTAAATATATCATTTTAAATCAATAATGAAAAACTTATATTGAAAAAATTAATATATTTCAGAATTAAAATAACATAATATTTGAATTCCAAAACATAAACACTTTATTTATCAAACTTTATTCTTAAACCATTACTCAGGCTCCATAAACTTATTCATTAGTACCTATTTCCTATATTATTAAATATAAATCATGTATTAAGGTTTCTAAACCTCAATATAATTATGATTTGTATGTTGAATATAAACAACATTGGAAGAAAATAATATACCTTTCACATATCATATGTGGTCTCATCATCATCAGCTACAAAACCATTAATTATACCACATTTATGATTCTATTCATGATATTTCACATAGAAAATAGATTTTCCTAATAACCATAATTTCCACATTTAAATAATTATTTAAATGATAATACATTATGTATCCCTACATTCCCAACCATTTCATTAATTGATCATTTCATTTTCCGTTTGTTGTTACTTTCATTCAGATCATCTTTTCCATAGTCAAAAAATCTTATTGTTCCTATAAGACATGCACTTGTGTGATTCTTTCCACATTATTAATAAAAAAGGAGACCAATTCTTCTATACTCCATGGCCTCTATCTCCCAAACTCATAGTGAATTGTTTCCTTATATTCCGTGGTGATTCTGAGAGTTAGTTAAGGTACATGTTGTTAATTATGCTCCTTGAAATATGATTAGGCATGATCACAATATCTTATAATCCAGTGATTATCTCATTTCCCACTCCTTAGGAAAATTTCTATCACATTAAATATTAAACTTGTTATTTATGGTTCCTAAAATTGACTAAAACTAGATAGAATAGTGTGAGAAACACTTATCATAGTGGAAAACCATGTAATCATGAAAAATAATTACATATATGATATATAAATTATGATTTTTTTTAAAATATGAAACATATGGTTTATACTTGGTTATTCCTAGCCAAATTCTATTTAAATACTTTATTATGGTGTTGGATGAGTTTATGGACTTCAGAATCATATCCCCCAAGAGTAAAAAATCAGGTGTGAAACAAGGCCCATTTTCATTTACTAGATTAACCAGAGTCAGGCCTGAAAAATCTTTTATGAGTTGTTACTCCAAGTTACAATTGTGCAAGATCCACATCCACTTATAGTGTCTATATAGATATAAATTTCTAGGAAACCAATCGCTCTATCCTATACCAAAATCCTCAGTTATTTTTCTATATGTTTCCATATCCTTAGTATTATTCTTAGACATGTACTTAGGGTTCCCACTAAGGTTTTCTCAGCCTAGTTTCCAAAGTTTAACTATATATTTTCTATGATACTAACAATAGAAAATCATTCTTTTCATACATTACCATGACATAACCTTTTTATAATACATTAAGCATTGTAAAAATATATTCCCTGTGATTGTGTTAGTTTAGTGCCTTTAGAGACATCGAAATATAAACACACACACACACACACACATAGATATATATATATGTGTGTGTGTGTGTGTGAGAGCTATATTATTTTCAATTATGTGTTTCATGACCATAACCAATCTTAGACACATCATACATAACACAAATCATCATAACATGAGTAATGAAACATAAAAATAGGTGATCTGAGATGATTACTAAGGGTAAAAAAGGGAGATATGTATTAATAAACATGAGAATTGGGGTATGAGAACATGGTCATAACATTAGAAGAACATATCCTTCATATCAATGATCATAAACAAAAATCATGGCATAAATCTTGGTTGTTCGTAAGACATGAATCATAAGGAAATATAGAATATAATCGATGAAATCATAATAAACGAATGAGACATGTAATTCTGGAAAGTGTAAAAGCATATAAAAATATTTCCATAGTATCCAATTTATCACTTCCAAGACCATCATAGTAGTATAGGTTCACACCCCACATCAACTTAGATGTCATGGTCACTCCCATTTCCAACATAGTAACATGAGTTCACTCCTTATACCATCTTGGTAGTCATGGTTCACTGTTATGGTCATCTTAGTTATAAAAGGTTCACTCATAGGACCATCATAGTCTATCTCATGGGATATAAATTTTTACCCAATACATTTGAGGGATATATAGGTCCCACCCTTCATATAATGAAATCATATTTATGGGTTTCATAAGATCATATAAAATCATATCATAACCAATAAAATAAAATGGATATAAAAAACTTGTAATCATATCAAAACTTGTAGAAAAATATATAGGTTTCATAATCATTTCAACAAATCATAACCCATGAAAAGTAGTGGGTTTCATGAACATATATCCCATGAAAGATAAGAGGGTTTCATAAAAATATAACCCATGAATGAGAAAAAGGTTTCGTAAACATCATACCATCAAAAAACATACCATTAAGAGAAGGAATATTAATGGAACCCCATATCATATCCCAAAAAAACATGATTAATCCAAATGGATGTCATCTTATGTGGAAAATAATTTTGAAAAATTTTATAGAATATTTTCTTGGGAAAAATATCCGGTCTATTTTGAAAAATTCTTTTTAAAAATTAAAACTTTTTGAAATCCATTTTCATTAAAAATAACCTTGAAAACTTGTAAAGTGAACTTGAAAACATTTTGAAAACATTTTCCCTATAAAACTTATAAAATAATATTTAATATGTTTTGAAAGCCATATCATTGAAAATACTTTGAAAACTTATTAAAAACTTGTAAATAAGCCTTGAAAACTTTTTGAATACAATTATAATTGAAAAATTATTAAAGAATATTAAAAAGGTTTTGAAAAACATTTCTTTGAAAATACTTTTAAAACTTATAAATAAGTCTTCAAATAATTTTTAAAACCAATTTCCTTCAAAACTTATAAAATAATCTTGAAAACATTTTGTAAAAAATTTCTTAGAGAATACATTGAAAACATATAAATAAGGATTGAAAACATATTGAAAACCATTTCTATTGAAAAGTTATAAATTTTTCTTGAAAATGTTTTGATTACAATTTTTTTAAAATAATTTGAAATGATATATATAAGGATTGAAAGTGTGTTGAAAAACATTTTCCATTAAAACATATAAAATAAGCTTGAAAACTTTTTGAAACCCATTTCTTTGAAAATAATTTGATTACTTATAATTAAATATTGAAAACTTTGTGAAAAAAATTATATAATATAGAATTTCATTTTTTTTCATAAAAATCAATCTTTTAAACATGAAAAGTAAACATCATAGAAATTAAAATGGGTAAATATGTATATGTCATACAAGGTAATGTCAACATTCCTTTTTCATTATATAAAGGGAAAAAAATTACTTGTTTGGAAAGTGCGAAGAAGATTCATTTGAAAACATCGGTAAAAGAAAAATAAGGTAAACTTTTCTTTTAAATATTATATGATAATAGTAGTATATTATAAGTATCCATTTTTAGGAAACATGGTTTTGAAGGGACACATATTTCTGACCGAAGAGAGGGTAAAATTGGAATTTCATAAAAAAAAATATTAACTATCTTACATACCTAAGAGTGTAATAATGGTACCTATACATTATTATATCTTGAATATAAATAGGATAATAAAATTAATAAATTGTCTTGAGAGATGGATCATAATATTTCATCAAATTATCATAAACATAAACAATGTCGATAAGAGATGAGATTGTTTTAATAAAATATTACCACTTGTTCACATTGAACCATATTCCCCATATAAGTAAATGAAATTACTTTAAGATAAAATATAATTAAAACAATCAAATTCATTATATAACATTTCAAAGTATGTATATACACTTCATGGAAAAAATATAGGTTCATGACATGGCATGTGTCTCAAAGAAAGAAAAATTGAGACAAAATTATATTACCGATTTGGTAAATTTTGAAATATAAAACCCATGATTGAAATATCATAAAATTTATATGTAAATACCAATAAATTTAAGAATAAGATTAATATAATTTATACATGGGAATTATACACACCAAAAAAGGAATAATTGTGAATATAGCATGTATATAAGGGAAAAAATGAGATGAAATTACCTTACCTTGTGTCGTGACTCTCTTCGTACTCATACAATATTCATTTATAATAAATTTATTTTTATTATAAATATTTAATAGATGAATATGTTTGTAACTAATATCATATATGGATTTATTATGACCTAATATTATCCACTTGTAATCAATTCTTTGTAATGGTTTCACACTAGGCAATGTTCTCTTAGTTCATCACATGTGTCTTAATTTGTTATATCATTGGTCCTTATACTTATATCTTATTTTGTATAATTTAAAACATGATATAAATATAATTTATGTTTATTATATTTTTATTATAGTAATCTATGGAATATAGTATTATTAAATAGAATACACCATTCATGGAGACGATAAGTCGTACGTACACATGAACGATGTTTCTGTTTTTT
The DNA here is from genome assembly GCA_963277665.1 of Viscum album. Taxonomy (NCBI): domain Eukaryota; kingdom Viridiplantae; phylum Streptophyta; class Magnoliopsida; order Santalales; family Viscaceae; genus Viscum; species Viscum album. The sequence continues at coordinate 1,805,392,758 of OY728126.1, read as the reverse complement.
ATTGTCGTGTTGAAAGAAAAAAAGAAAATGTAATATTTCTATATATATATATATATGTATATAATATCATTATATTTTAAATATAATGATAAATATATCATATAATTTCCCCAAAACAACCCTTAATATATTCTATGAAGTGTGTGAACGAATCACATTACTTTGAGGGGGTGATAGTCCACACTTCCTCAAATTATATTTCCATGTTAACTGAATATAGAAAGTAAATAAATATGTGTTGTAAAAGAATTAAATAATACATACATATATTATAAATATAATATATATTATATATAAACATTATTTCCATCATAATTCCATCCATGAGAGGTGGTAATGGAAAAATGATCAATCTTCATTTTGTGATGTGGTTATTCATTGTACACATAAATAGAATGTTCATTACCCATTAGATGGAGATGTGTATAAATTTAGGTACATCCCATATCATAAAAAACCAGGTATATTGAGTATAATAGTTTTTTATACAATCATGGAATACGAATATTTTATGGGTGGATAATTGATATAAAATAAAATAACATGAGGATGAATGCTACCACTTCTTCATGTAACTCTTTTTGGTTTTCTCCGATGGGATTATTGGATTGATTTTTTCAGAATTATAGGATTATATTATGAGGGGATGGAATTTAAGGATATATTTTTGAAGATTTGGTTCACCAAATTTGTCATGAATAGTGTGAAGAAGTGGGATGATAAGAGGCCTTTTATAGTCTAGGAGGAGTGACACACTAATAACTTTTGTAAAAGAGAATTCCACTCACATTTTCTCCCTTGAATGTGGATCCAATACTATTATAAAGTCAAGATATGTGATTATAGGGTGGAATTATTTCAATTAAATGGATTTTAGACAATTATCTATGTAATTTAGGCCCTTACGTTTAAGGTTTAGTCCGTAGTAAAGCTTAATATTTCTAAAATTGATGTAATTAATTTTAAAATAAATTAATTAATTTGACTAATTTTTTTGGTCAAAAATAATCTTCAAAATATTATAAAGTTTAAATTATTATGATTCTAAATATGTAATCAATTTTTAAAAATTCTAATCACTGAATTGGTAGAAATTAATTTAAATTAAATCTCGCAGCTGGGTCGACAATAGGTGTTTTTAATGAAAAAACATTCAATGTTTTTTTATGTTATTGTATTTAGTTTCAAAGTAAAAGTGGTTAAAATGACTTTAATTGTATTTATTGATAAAAATATGATATAATTAATCTTTTAGAATAATTTAAAATGTAATTTATACTTATATATAAATTAGATGGAAAAGTATTTTTGAACCAAAATGTAGTATTTTTCACTAATCATTAAAAAATGAATCTTCATAGATAAATACCAAAAATTTACCCTAAACTAATTTTCATGTTTATATTTCAAATATGAATTTTAATTTTACATATTAAATATATAAAATTTTAAAAAATTATATTTAATTTCGGTTCTCTATTAAAAGGTGGTAAAAATAACATTATAAAAAATATAGGTTTCTAAGCATAAAATTTGGTTTGCTATTATCTTTTGTATATAATATTTATTGGATGAATATTAAAAATATTTTATTGAATATATAACATATATATTATATTAATATTACTTCCTAATTATAATTAATTTAATTCATTAGGGTAAAAAAACTTTATGACCGTAAAAATAATAATATTTTTCTTTTATATTCATTTGGTTTTCATATTCATTTCGAATTAATTGGTAACCTATGAATTCATATTATATTTTTTAAGCCATATATTTTCATAAATTGGCTACTAATATTCATAATTATTAATTTAACATCTTGGTTACATATTATTCATAACCAGTATTGTGCGTTACACATACCATTGTGGAAAGTCATTATTGTGTGTAACGCAAGCCAACCATGGTGTTCCATGTAGAGAAAGATAAAATTTTGGTTTCATGTATTACATGATTATCTTGTTGTTTCATATAATTTAGGACATACTTGTTGATAAAATATAAAATAACCTGTTATCTATGTTTCATGGAATGAAAATTTCAAAATGTTTTCTTAATTCAAAAAATAATAATTCAAAGAATCACGAGGTGTTACAGATTAGCCCTTTATGGGCCCCAATCATCCCAAAAAATTAACAACAAAATAGGACTCTAATTATGGAATTTTATACTAAAAATTAAATAAGGATAGAACTTAGACATAAAACAATAACGATTCAGTCAAAAATGCTAATTTTTGCCAAAATATTTTGTTCGAGGACACATATGTGACTCTGGTGGTGCCTGATACCTTTCCATATCCATAATATTTGTTGTATGAGCATGAAAAATAGGTGGGATTCATCTATATTATAATCCAAAGGGGAGGATATAAAATAAAAAAGGTAAGTGGAAATAAGAAGAAAAATATTAGGGGGTCTAGGCCTAGTTCTGGGGCATGACGTAAGGTTATCCCGCACCTAGGCAATACCCCACATTGCTTAAGACACATCCATGGAGTATGAATCTCAATATGATTGTCCGTTAAAAATATATCACATATAATAATTGGATGAATAAATAATATTTAATTAATCAAATATCAAATATTCTCTGAAAATTGAAATGTATCGAAATTCCTCAAACCTATTTCCCTAGTGTAAAACACTATTAAGAGACCAATAGAGAGTTATAAGAAGTTATTTGAGATAAATTGACATAAGAAATTACAATTTTCTATCAATGAAATCACATGGGAATATAGATCAATTTTTTTAATGATATTAAAAACACTCCATGATTCATTTATTGGTAATCCATCATCTAAGGAGAAATAGATAGGGTCAATATTCTTTGAAAAAGATTAATGAAGAATGTAATCTCGTGATTTATTGGTATCCTTCATAAATAATTATGAATTATATCATGTAACATGTAACAAATGGGAGGAATGGCCACATGGAATATTTCCTCATTATCTAGAGGGAAACTAGAAAAATTATTACTTACATATCACATTCTCTAATAAAGGAATAAAAACCCCCTTTAGTATGTATAAATAATACCCTTCAATGATAAAAACGATATAATATTGATATTGAGAAAAAAAATTTGTCAACAAATCTTTTAAAAGATTTTTATCTCTAGAACAATGAAATATAATGAAATATATATCCATATATCACTATAGAATATTCCTAGAACCTTTAAATACACGTAAGTAATTCCCTTATAGGTGTATCAATCGATATCATGCCTTGGTGAAACTCTATAGACAACCACATTCTATAATAAAACAATAATATATGAAATAATGTGATGAAAATATATCAAATAAATCAAATTTCAATGTAGTGGTTATCAATATTGTACCTAGAATCATTGGTGGCCCAACATCATGATCTATAAGAGTCATATCAATACCATGAAAAATTACTAATCATTAGCTCAATGCTCCTACTTGAATCCCCTTAGTTGAAACTCCAAGGAGATGAGTTTTTACCCAACTCTAGTCACCGTATCTACTTCAATGGAAAGAAAATATTGATGAATTCCTTCTACCAGTCAATTTTGGAATACCTAAACCGATATAATAACAATGAATCTAACCATGTTATATTCCACCAGTTTACTATCGAGTTCCCTAGAGATACACATGTTGGTTCCCATTAATCCCAATAAAATGACACTCTAAAAGAATCTTACTATAATGGGAGTGAATATGACCAATCTTGGTACACATATAAAACTCTACTAAACATCTCATCAACGGTGGATGAGATGAACCACAACACTAGATGTTGTTTCAACCACCACCCTTGTGTAAACTAATAAAAACAGAACACCTTACAGCTCGAGGATCCGTATCCAATATTCTTTGTATAGGTCTAATTTCCATAACCTTTTCCCACATTTAGGTTCCTATCAAATATGAATTCTCAAATCAAAAAATTTGAAAAAAAAACATAGGAATAATATATTAAACTATACAAAATTGGAATATCTTAACCCATCCTTAAGCCATGTAGACATGGTTACCTCATCACAATCAAACATTGGGAAACACTATATCTCTTTAAGAATATTTCAGACTCCATTACTAACATTCCTCTCTAGGATAGATTCATAAAACCTTTACACTCTGTAACTGATACCCCTCTCTACTGCAATGGTGTGTGCTACATCTGTCATTCCTAAGTAAATTATTACAAATAAGTTACATATTACAGAGTCTCACTATCTGTGGATTTCATAACCAACATAAATCTATCATAAATTTGATCATCCAATGTCAAATTTGTCCAAACAAGGTGTTTGAGGTAATTTTTCAGTAGGTTATGATCACCAAATCCCAATTAGTGATACATTGGTTATATTTATGGTTCCATGTAAATTTAATTAAAAAAAACATGGCACAAAAAAAATCTCATCACAATTATCAATATCACAATTCATAGTAATTTGTAACGTGTATAAAATTAAAAAAACTCAATATATACTACATATTCGTAATGATCTCATAACCCAATCACTTCATCTTCCCTCATATACCAATTCCTAGGAAATCATCAAATACATAATTAATACACACCATTTCATTTCCATTGGATTTTAACTAGAGTATCACAATATTAGTCTTTTAGATTAAATTATAATAACAATAAATATATAAATGAATATTTTATGTCTATATTGAATTTTTTATCTAATAACGCATGATAAAAATGAGGATTTCTGATAGGATATAATAATAAAACTATAAAATTAATTAATTAGATAATATTATACAATCATGTTAACTATGAAAACACTCTATAAATTTCTACTAACACTTTAAATAATTAACCCTCACTCCATAACCAGAGTAAAAAATATTAGTTAGATACAAATATTAAAGGTCACTATTGTGTTCTCAATATGATTCATGAACACACTCCCTATATCCACCCTAGTATAATAGTAAAATCCCATAAATTGTAAACCAATATCAATATCTAAATTACTTATTATAGTAACCCAAACATAAAAGTGAATACTAATACTAATTATAACTATCCCATCCAGGGTAACTAGGATTTTCCATTTACATGGGTTTACTAATCCTATATAGAACATCCATACCAAACTTTAATAGAACCCAAACTCCTTTCTACTATGTTTGAAAAGTTTATCAAAATAATTGAAAACATGGATTTGATAAAACATTTTAAATTTCATATCCATGTTCACATCCATTATCACTGAATTGGGTCACTACAAAGCTCACCCATGGATCCCCATATTCCTGGGGATATAGACTAGTAGTGAGCATTTGATAATTTAGGGGGAGACTATATCCCATGGATTAGATAACCAAAAATTACAATGGTAATAGAAAAAATTATAATAACCACCCAAATAAAATAACACATCACATATCAAAGTCAAATGTAGATAAAAAATATAATAATCCATTATATATCAACATGAGAAACATTACATGCCATAAAAACAAATATATGAAATAATGATACCTTATAAGAGTATCATATACCAAAAAATCCAAATGAATCAAAATTAATAAATATCTATGAAAGTACTGAAAAAAAGATATCAATTATTGGCACAATCGCATTCACCATGATCCATCCCAGAATACCATGTAGATCATCAACTGTAATACCCTTTCCCCTATAATAACCCAAAAATAAAAAAGTCTTCTCATCTACCCAAGAAATATTGATTAGTGTGTGAGTACAGTCAATATGCCTCCAGGAATGGTGCTTATAAATATAAATTCTAAATAGAGTGTATGTTGATATTTCATAATATATAAATAAAAATCATTCAATAATCATGTTCTGTAGTGAAACCTATAAATGACCACACCTACATCTTCTGGTGTTGAATATCTCTAAAAAAGATATATTACTAGAAAGAGGGTAATAGTACCCCACCCTAAAACTATATCACATCCACTAAATTGGTATTATATCACTACACCTCAGTACTATCTCTAATATATAATCACCTGAAGAGGGGAGGGAACCCACCCTAAAACCATATTATATATCTCATGAACATGGGGGAAGGGTGAACAACCCTAGAACAATATCTAACATCTCATTAACTATAAGTAATAATTCACCACTCTATAACAATATCAAATATATCCTTGAATATGGGAAATTACACCAGACCCCCAAACCATCTTTATCATATCATCATTTGAGGGGAAGAATTCCCATCCTCAGAACCTTATTATATCATAGTGTAGATAAGAAACCAATTTATATTTACTATATACAAAAATATCCAATTAAAACAATTTAATATGATATAACAATAAAATTTCATAATTTAGTATAACAATGTTATAAAAATTAAAAAATTACCAACATTCTAAACAAAAAAAATTTCTCAGAATAACATCATAGTATTCATTTAAATAGGTTTACAATTTCCAAACTAGGTTCTCAAACCCAAATTAAACAAGGAATATTTTCATTCTTCCCCAAACTAAGCAAAAATCCTTATCTTAAGGATCATCATAAGGTGTCTACATTCTACCTATTAGGTTATAGTTTCCTTTAGGTAACCCCCTAACTTACCACTTATATTTTCCATTTCACTAGTTTAAGGAAAACCTCACTTTTTAGCCAAATTTTTAAAATCAACATTGACTAATAAAATACTCATGGTTTAAATAATGTTATTCCCAAACAATTTATAAGAATATGAAATTTGATTATGTTTTAGGTTAAACACTCATTGCATTATCCCAACCACATATTATATGAACATAGAAAACAAGATTATACATTAGGGATGTAATAGGGACCACTTACCTTGTGAAATTATGTATTATAACATGGAATAATGATAATTTATTCATTAAAAGTTTCCAAAATAATGAAAAACATTAAAATACATAAAAATAGTCATAAATAGTTATAACCTACGTAAATCTAGGTAACAATGAATGAAATTGACAAATAGATGCTTAATGATAGTCAAAATTACCTGTCTCAACTCTTTTTTATAATAAAATACATGAATGTATAACAACAATGGATAAATATACCCATAGAGAATATATTAAATGATCATGAAGAGAGATATAAAATAATAATTTTTTTGGGAAATGGTTTAATTCAACCCTTCATAAATAATTAAATCAATCAAATAATCATTTTAAATTAAAACAAAAAAATCACCTTTGAAATTTTTTTAAATATTACATTTATGGACCTTTACACATGGAACCATTACACACCACCCATTAATAACTTTATATACTAATAATTACATATTATTAATCAATATTTTTTTGTTACAACATAAATTTCTAGGTTCTTATTATCTTTTTTAAAACAAACCATCTAAAATACTATTTGAGAAATAATATTCTATAATTAATCTAGTAATATTAAAAAACTAAACATATAACATATAAAAAATAGTTATCTTTTATTTATAAAAAAATGAATCATTAATTTGCTCTTTGGATTCCTACACGGTATCATTCTTCTGCCCTATCTCTGGAAGAATGTTACAAATGAAAGTAATTACCTTCTGTATCATAAAAAATTCCATAGTACTTTATTAAATTTCACTACACAAATGAAACTAATGTATCATCACTCTAACCATTAAGAATTATAGGGCCACTATTACATATTAGAGATCCCCCAACACATTAAAAATTCATTATCACAGGGAAAATTTTACAGATGGGACTACATTTACATATTTTTTCCCAAAAACATAATAATTTATACATATAAATTAATCATTAAAAAAGACCATATATTTCAATGGATCTACCCAAAGTGGATCTATATATATTACATATACGTATGATTTATTATATTATAATTGATCTAATTTTAGTAAATTTTTTTATGCTAGATATTTTTTTAAAATTCCAGACATTGGATGCATCACTCCCCAATCATCATATAAAATCATAAATTAACATCATGATTTCTATATTTTTTTAATTCCAAATAGTTATCCAAAAAATGGTTTTATTTGATCTATCCAATTTGAAATTATAACTTCTTGAATAATTATTATTAACTCCTCCATATGTTTGCCTTTGTATATGATAATTTCACCCTTACATAAGGTTGTTTTCAAAAATTCAAAAAATATATTCAAACTACCAAAACACATCAATATTCATCCTAAAACTTTTATATTTTATTTTATTGACCTTATAATTTATTCCAAACAATCATATAGTATAAAAAAAGTATAAACTAATCCCTTAGTTAGGAAAACTCTTCAGACTCAATTCTTGACCAATACCCACACCCTCAACACTTCTATAGGGTTCTAATACAAATTGTCATCCAAAGATATAACATGAATCAATAATTTTGAGTACCTAATAATAAAATATAGACCAAAACATTAAAATAAAAATATTTAAAAAAAATCAATCAGTTTAAAACATTAACATAATATTTGGTATTGCCCCTAATATAACATATACCATCCAATTTTTAATAGCCAATAAAGAACAATTTTTGTTTTATTTTTTAACTCTTTGAATGAAAAATTAATATTTAATAATGAATTATTTACCATTATGTAGGACCTATACCTTGAGTTAGGGTAAATCATGATTAAAAAAGATTATTTAAAGGTATATGGAGTTTCAATTAGTTATGTAATGTTAGGTACTCAGTTTCATGCACTGAGTAAGGGTAAATCCAAATTCTAAAATGTTGTGCAAGTTTAAAAGGCGGTTTTAAAAGGTTTACTTAGTGTGTATATCTTCTTCCATGGGTTTTGTAAAGGTATCCATATGTTTCTCAAGTCTGTATAATAGAAACCTATGTGCTTCATAAAGGTCACTACTAATTTATAAAGGGTGTGTAAGGGTGGGACAATGTTGTGTAAGGGTAAATCCATATTTTGAAGGTTTCTATAAGGGTAACCCATCACCCTCACACAAAACCTATGATATTCGTAAGGGTAATACTATGTTACCCTTACAAAATTCCATTTTTGGGAAAAAAAAGTTTTAGAAACAATATTTCCACTTCTTCTTCACTAATATGAGCCTTGAACATATTTTTGACAATTTTAAAGTCCTAAAATCATGGAACTGCTATTTTTAATCATTTAAAGTTCATATATAATATCATGGACGATTCTAAACACTCTATAATTGTGAAATTATTTAAGGAAAAAATAAATGATAAATTTAATGAATCGTTTTTATCAGAACATGGAATAATTTCTTCCAAAATAACTGAACATGTTGATATCTTCATTTTTTTTCTTCTTAGATTTAAGAAGTCTATAATTATTTCAAATATGATCTTAAAAGTCTAATTTGAATAATGTAATGCTCCTATTCTTGCTACCAATCATAGAATAAAACTCTCTCCCCTCTATTCTTGGGGAATGTATTTTCAAAGGATATGATCGTATGAGATTCTTAAATTACTTTCTATTATTTTAATAATTTCACCTATTATTTTCATAAAAATGATAAAGAATCATTATATATATTAATTAAAAATTGTTCAGAATAAAAATAAGTAAATTGCATGTTTATCTCAAATATTTATATGAGGGAGAAATAATTATATTTTTTAGTTTTTTAATTTTTTTTAGAAATTAAATATTAGTATTAGGTTCTAGGAATACATGGAGAGTTGTAACGAATAAATATTACATGGACATGGTTCGTGTGAAAATTCATTGGAGATCCTATGATTTCTTCATGAAAAATTCGTAAGGTTGGAAATTACTTACTATATAGGGCCCTATATATGATGTTGTCATGATATATTGTTTATACAAGATAAAAAATTCTTTTTAAGTGTTCACAAGTGTGTGTATGACCTTATGATCTTACTTTTTTGTGACCATATGATTTTTGTGTAGCCTCATGATAACTATTCTTGACATTCTATATTATTCTTTTCTATGAAGCATATTTCATGTTGTTTTCCATATCCTATGAAAACATAGTCTTGGTATTAGGTTGATCAAATTACTCAGTGTCAGTTTGATAACCCATTTGAGGGGGGGAATGATGAAGTGGTGATTACCAAAGACTATGGATAATTTGATGATATGGTTCAGGTTATGCACATGCTTGTTGACACATAAGTAGAACCTACATGGGATGGGAATATATCGGCTATTTGCAGAAGTAAGAGAATACATGCATGTGTGTTTTGTTGTATAATTACATAAAACATGTTGGGTGTGACTTACCATTATACAAGGATAAAAACTACTAATTTTTTTGGTGTATAGAGTCCTAAATAATGATTGTAGTCATGGTGGGGGGTTCTGTGTTCCTGATAATGACCACACTTAGGGTGGAGCCTATGATGTTTTAGATAAGATCAATCATCATGGTGGGTAATACAATGTTACTAATAACAACCACCATTATATTTGGGTATGTAGTGTTTTCTTAAAGGTTTATATATTGGAATATATTGACATTGTTACCATAATTATGTTGAAGAAGGTGGGTTCGAGGTTTTGTGGTGGATTAGTAAGCGCACAACAAATTTGTATGTGTGATTTTATGTCTATTTGAGAATTTAATTATATCATTACATACACAATTATATATTATCTATACTTATGTTAATGAGGCCTTGGTGGTGTCCAAATGGACTTATAACTCACGAAACACCTATGATTTTTTGTTGAACGTGTATATTTCATGACCATAGATATGGTGAATGGAATGGGACCTATAATATTGTGTTAAGGAGAAGTATGCATGAATTTAGAGTAAATTTTTAGAAATATTAATGTATATTGTTACTCCATTTATTTTTTGTAACAATATTTGTTACTCTAGTTTTTATTACCACACTAGGAGCCAACTTTCTTATTACACGATATGTGATTCATATGATATTTTATTCCGCCATATGTCTACTCTAATTAATTTTATTTTCATTTCTATCATTGGTTTATAGATAAGATAATAAGGGTAAAGTCCACCCACTAAAGAAAATCAAACCATTTCTACTATTTTATAGCCTCCTTTGGATGAGGTGGCATTCATGAGGTTTTGTGGCTCTCTGGATCATCTTAGTGAGCCTGTAAGGGGCATTGAAAAATAGATATAGGAAAAAAATTATATTTTATTTTTGGAATAACCTGGTATGTAGTAGAAAGAAGATATTTTTATAGGACTCATGTAGGGGATTTTCCATGTTACAATAAAGAACATTTGTAACATATACATATGCTCCAATATATGGGATTGTTGTAATAATATTATGACGATTAGGTTATGTTCATACATCATGAGTAGGAACATAGGATCACATTCCATATATATATCCATTATTATTCTAGATTTTTAGTTATTTAATTTAATTACTTGAATTATGTAATCTAATTAGGATGGAGGTGTACTCTCTTTTCTAGGATATATTTTCATCATTGTTGTTTTGATATATATGTGATATAAGTAATTAGTAGAACCCACGCATGATGTTGTGTATGTATATATATTTATAAATGTGTGTCTCTCTCTATGAGTGAATAATTTATAGTGATGTAGACTATGTTTAGATCAAGTAGAGGTAAACTATTTTTTATGGGTAGACTCCTAGGAAAACGATTATGTGATCCCATAGACTAATTATGATTTTTCCTAATGAAATCATAAATTATAAAATTTTCCTTTATTAATTTGATAATGCTTCCACAACATTGTCTTATAGAACTACATGTAAAATTGGGATTGAAATATTCCAGAAGGGAGGATATTAATGCTATACCACCAGACATGTATGAGTATAGAGAATAGCATACCCCCGTACTAACTCATTATTATTGGAATCAATGATGATTCAACAAGAATCAAATCTCTTAGTTCCTATCGAAGGAGAATGAGTTTAAAACTGCAGTCTTTTATGCCTAAGACATTCAACTACAACATTATCCATGTACCCTAGAAACCATATGCCCTTGGGAAGCTATGTAATGGGTTGAATCATTGTTGGAATCTTTTAACTAGTAGAGACCATGAAGCCTATAATGGATAATCTAGTAGATTTTATGATTCTAGAGTTTTCCATTTCATTATATCTACATAAGTTGTTACCAGATTTGTCCAATCAAACAAGCTGCCTTTTGAGTTTCTTTACCTAAATACACTATTAGGAATGAAATTGGACCATCTATAACAATGAAAAGGATTTCCTGTTGTCATTTCGAGTTATGTGAATATATGGTACTTCCTGATTTTGGATATGACGGGCGTTGTTGTGATTCTCATCATAGACCTCCGGACTATATTTCAGGGTCACATTGATTATTGTCAGATTTAGGTATCTTTTACTTCACCTAGTGGAGGGAAGTTCATGGTGATCAGAGAGTATGAATTAAAATCATGTTTATTTGTTTAAGATTTGAGTCGTTGTGGGACAATCAAAACATAGTTTTCATTCTTGTATCTTTTCAAAGGATTTGATGTTTTCCCCTAATTATTTCTTCTTGATTTGGATATCTATCAAGACGTCTTTCCATAAAACATCATTGGAGTTTCACTAGATATATTTTTTTACATTGAGATAAATCTTGGGCTGCATGTGAAGACTATTTTAATACCTCATTTTTCATATGGATTTAGATGAGTTGAAGTATATCAAGAAAGAGCTAAGGAAAATAGAGTGTATAAGATTTATTAGGCCGTGTAATTCACCATGTGGTGTATGGATCTAGTTTACCAACAATGAAAATGAGAGTATTTGGATCTATATCAATTGTCAGATATTGAATTAGGTATGTTGAAGAACAAATATCCCTTTTCCAAGACCCATGATCTCTTTGATCTTTTTCAAGGATCCTGGTGGTTCTTTAGGATTGAACTTAAATAATTGTATCACCATTAGTTTTCTGTAGTGGAGTACATTAGAAATATGGTGTATAATATAAATTATTGGTTTTTTGTGTACTTGGTGATGTTGTTTGGATTACGGAATGTTCTAGTAGTGTTCATTGATCTCATGGATAAGGTTTTCTAGCCATATCTTGACTCATTATTCATGGTTTTCATCAAATAAATTCTAATCTAATCACCATTTATAGATTATCATGTCAAACATCTCAAGATAGTCCTTAGTACACTTTAATCACATTGGTTTTTTGACAAGTTGTTTAAGTGTAATTATTTTCATGTAGCATATGAAATGATCCTGGCATGTATTGTTTGAGATATGTATATCCCTAGAAATAGATAAATTGAAGGTAGAATAATTCAAGAAATATTTCTAGAATGTGTTCTATATTAATAAATCCTTATGTTTTTCGAGGTACTACTAACTTTTTATCAAGGAATTCTATTTTTTATCAGCACCCATTACTGTATTGAAGATGGAATGAGTGAATTTATAGTTGTTGGACCAATGTAAATAAATGTTTCTTAAGATGAAACTGATGTTGAATAGATATCCATTGTTTAAACTTCTTGAGCCATCGATTAGTTATTTTTAGTACAAACATTCTCTAGGAATTGATTTGGGATCATTAAAAATATAGAGTGGTTGGTTACATTAGGGTCATATTAACTAAGACCCCATTAGTGGAACTATTCTACATATGAAACTGTGTTCCCTGACATTATGTGTTGGAATCAAAATCTCTTTGGTGAAATGTTTTTTTCTACAGTAATCAGAAGAGACATCGTTATATCTTCAAAAAACATTACCAAAACATGAGGAAGAGTTGATGGGTAGAGTATTTAAAGAATTTTGAGTCTGAGATGTTTTATGCTCCAATTTTTGGAAACATCATTGCTTTTTCTCTATTTCATAAGACACATGTAGATTGTGATTTTGGAGAATGGCCTTCAAATGAACATTTGAACCTGATGAGCCTGTGGGATTATTTGAGGATGGATTCTTCTTAGGATTTGGGATAAATGACATATTCGATATTGGTGGTAAAATATTTGTTAGAATAATAAGTAATGGTTAAACATAACACTGATATAGAGTGTGTTGTGATATGGGAAAAACTAGCTTGAGAAGACTAAATACCTGATAGATCATTATAAATTTATTTTGTTATCATTTTACATGAGAGATTTTTTGTTCATTCTTCTATTTGAGAGTATCTAATGAGACTATTACATACCTCTTTATGGGAAGTGTGCCCTAAATTGATAAAGTTCTATTGTGAATTTAGGTGAACATTTTGGTGGACAATAGTGAAGATTGTAATCAATGGATTAACTTACTAATTCCTTATATAATAGAGGGTAAAGACTAATCCACAATAACTGAGTGGTTTTATATAGCAACATATGGTATCTTAATAGATATTGATAGAATATATAGTGGAATTTTTGTTAAGGTTACCTATGCCACTGAAGATATGTGAAGTTGTATGGGTGATTATCAAATTAGTTAAAAAAGGTTTCTCACTTTTGGTAAATCCATGAGACTCACTCAGTATAAGAGTAGAGAAATATTTATCTTTGTGAGATAAATTTTTTACAAAACGTTCCCATGAGAATTATATCTGGAATATATAGACATTTCATTTTGTGGCTTTGGAATGGATTATAGAAGGAAATGTGGAATTAGAAATTATTGAGGATATTTTAAAATCCTCAATCAAATAGATAGTCATAGTGGATGATTATAATATCATAGGATATGAATTTAGATTATGATATATACATAGGCAGTGCTTGGGATGATCACATATCATTAGTAGAGTTCTCCTATAATAATTGGTTCTATAATTCAATACAGTTTGAACCATTTGAGGATCTCTATATAAGGTCATACCGCTCACTATTATATTGTCATGAGGCAGGTGAGTCATTAGTTATTGGGCCTAGTATGGTGAAAGATACCTCTAAGAAGGTGTAGTCGACTTGGAAAATATTATTGACAGATCATAGTATGTAGTGAGTATATAAATATCATTGGAGGAAACAATTGGACATCACTTTTGGTGATATGGTTTTCATATGGGTGTCACCCCAATCGAGGAATCATAATTTTTGGATGAAGAGAAAGCTAACACCAGAAAATTTTAGACACTTATAGAACACTAAACTGGGTGGGATATTGAAGTACCATCTAGTCCTTCGATTTCTTTATCAAGGAATTCATGATGTGTTCCACATTTCTATTCTTCATAGGTACAAACCTGATCCTATGCATGTTATAGACTCTAAGGAATTTTATCTTCTGTAAGATTTATATTATTATGAGTGATTGGTGTATATTATACAACAGAGTGAGAAAATGTGTAAAGGAAGGATGGTTTCACTTTTTTGAGTCTTATAAAAAAATGGATGTATTCAGGAGTAGAGATGGGATTGTGAATCCTATGTTTAGGTTGAATGTCTCTAATTATTTTAGAAGGACTTTTTAATGAACATAAAAGGTATGAGAAGTATATAAATCGTAGAATTATAATATACTTTGTTTTTATGATATATTAATATGTTTTTTTGATTTATTTTGAAATCCATTTAGAGAAAAATATATACTTTTCAGTAAAATATTTACCCTTATATATGATATATGTTGCGCATAAGGGCCACTAATGATTAATAAAGGCACTGTAAAGGTTTAAGGAGTTTTCCATAACTGTATAAGGGTATATACTATCTCACACCTAATATTAAGGATTAAAAATATATTCATAAAGGATGTGTAAGGATAACACCCTATTTTAAAAGGTTGTTTAAGGGTAGATCTCTTTTTTATGCGTTTTATAAAGGTTGCTTTCTATTTTTGAAGGGTGCGTAAGGGTAACATATTTACTGTGTAAAGGTAACCCATAATTACTAAAGGGTTTGTATGGGTTGGGAAGAGTTCTATAAGGTTAACACTGTATCTCTAAGGATTTACTAAGGGTAAACGGGTATACTCAAATGACACCTTTGATCTCTGTAAGTGTTAAACCATGTTACCCTTACAAAACACTCCATTTGGGAAAACAAATTTGAAACCCTTTTTCGCTTCTTATTCCACAAAATGATTCTATAACACCTTTTTAGTGATTTTAAAAACCCTAAAATCATGAAAATGGGTTATTTATGTTATTTAAACTTCTTTAATCTTGTTATTGATGATTTTTAAACTCTATAAAGTCAATAAATGATTAATGGAAAAATTAAAGGAGTAATTTAATTTGGGGTTTTTCCATGATGATAATAAAATCACAGAATGATTTCTCCTAAAATACCAAGACCATTATATGACTCTATTACTAATATCCTCTTGAGTTAGATCAGTCTTGAAATACAATAAAGGGTGTGTATGGGTTGGAAGGAGTTATATAAGGTTCACTCCATATATCTATGGTTTTCATAAGGGTAACCCATTACACTCAAATGAGACCTTTGATGTCCATAAAGGTTAAACCATTTTACCCATACACTATAAAATCTATAATTTATTAAAGTAAAAATCAATATATTAATTTAATTTGGGGTTTTCAATGATGAGAATTAGAATGTGGAATGATTTCTCCTAATATAGCATGACATTTTTAAGACTCTATTTTTGATATCCTCTTTAGTTAGATAAGTCCTGAAATATAATAAAAAAATATCTACAAATTCATTTTTGAATAATAAAAATATATTATTTTGGCTTCCAATCAGGGAAGAAACCTCTCTCTCCTCTATTTTTGGTTGCAACATTTTGAAGGGATAACTCTAGGGGGGTTATGTCATTCATTTATATTTTTGGAATTATGTTTTCTAATCATATCAAAAAAATGATAACGAAATATTAAAGGTAATAATCTATAATTATTGAGAATAATAACAAGGGATTATCATGTTTATCTCATATTTTTGTTGGAGATATAAATTAGTATCACATGTAGTGTTTTTATTTATTTTAGAAATAAAATATTTGGAATTATTTATAGGAATACTTGGAGAGTTTTTGGGTCTAATGATTTCATGAATGTGGTTTGGGTGATGATTCTTTGACGAACCTCGTAGTTCTTCGATAACAACCATGAGGTTAGAATAACCGTAAAATATATGATCTTGTATATGGTATAATCATAAAATATTGTTCATGCTTGATAACCCATGATTTTTATGTGTTCACATGTGGGTGTGTAGGTGGTATTTAGTCATTTCATGCTTGGGGACGTATGATCTATAAGTAGTCACATGAGAACTATTCTTAATATTCCTTATTATTTCACACATTGAACCATATTTAATGTGGTATTTCATAGCATGCAGAACCTTCATCCATGATTCAGGAGGATCATGTAGCTCAAAATCGATTAGAAGACCCCTTGAATGGGGATTGTGATGAAATGAATATGGTAATAGACTATGTCTTGTTTGATGATATTTGATGGGTCTTATACATGATTGTTGATGTCGAAGTATACAACTCATAGGATTAGAATCCATCAACTCTTTAGAAATGTGGAATAATGACATGTAGTATTGATGTGTAATCCAATTATGACAAACATGTTAGGTGGGACCTACCAAAATCATAGGATAATGACCACTGATAGGTTGGGGCATGCAGAGCCCCAGATAAAGACCACCATCACGGTGGGGCTTGGAGTGTTGTTAATAAAGACCATCATCAGGGTGAGGCCTATAGTATTTTTGATAATAAACATAGTTAGGGTGGGTTATCTAGTGTTTTCTTAAAGTAAGTACTTCTTGATTCACATTTAAATCCTTAGTATAATCACGCCAAATCTAGTGGGGTTAGAGTTTGTGGGGGTTTAGATAGTGCCTGCTAACTCAGTACATGTTTGATTGTATGTTTAATGATAATTTTCTTATTTCTTAACATACACTATTATATATTATATGAACTTATGTTAAGGATGAATTTATGGTTTCCAATAGGTTTTATTACCCACACCATACATGAGCATTGTGGAGTATGTGATTATTATATAAATATGTTTCTAATGAAGGGAAGGAACCATATAATGGGGAGTTGAGGAGATGAAGGAATATAGTAAGTGGTAATGGCATGACACCCTATGTGTTATTTCTAGTAATTTTATGATTCTTTATAATATTTATTTCTCTATTGTGTTTTTCCCTCAAGGATCACATTTTTTATTACATTACATGTGTTTCATCATATATTATATTTATTTTCATTATTAATATGAGTTGTTTATTTTTTATTTTTATTATTGGTTCAGGGATATGATTTTCTGGGTATAGTATCCCATATGATTGAATTCAAACCCTCACATTTAATCGATATCATCATTAATATGGGGAGGCATGCATGAGGTTCTAAGGCTCTATATATTTGCCTTGTGGTTCGGGTTGGGGTTTCATATAAAGAAAGTGATGAACTAGAAATTTATTAATGAAATTTAAAATGTATTCAAAAGGTATACAATGAAAACAATAAAAAATATAATTCCAAAAATGATAATTATGGTAACTTTTAATCATTAATTTGATATCTTATTAATCAATCATTTTCATAGAGTAATAAAACGAAAATAAGGTAATTTATGTCACAAAATTTATAGGGATCCTTCCCTCCAACTACATCAAGCACACCACTCTCCAGTCACACACTTTTCAAGAAAACTAACTATTTTATAGTCCCTTAAAAACTTTCAATCTTGATAAAACATTCATAAATATTTAGATTCAGTGAAGAATCCTTTTAATTGTTATGTGATATTCCATTAAGAGTCCCACCAACATTAAGTTTTATAAAATATTTAAACTATAATAAATACAATAAAAGCCTTCATTAAAACAAACATTATTTTCCTCATGTGAAAAATCCTCAAGAATAGACTTCAAAAAAGCCTAATTCAATGTAAAAAGTCTGATCCATCACTAAAATTATAACCTTAAAAATAGAATAAAAATTATCTATTAGTCATAGTAAAAATACCTGTAATAAAGGTATTAATTATATACCACTTTCTACTAAATATTTTCCTAATGGCCTTGAAGATGTCATCTTTTATTATTACTTTAATGAAAGAAGTAATAAAGCTATGACGATGTGATAATATAAATACAATAACATATACTAAAAAAACACAAAGTGTATTGGTAAAATAATAAAAGCACACATATAATCCTAATATCCAAACCCACAAGTAAATCAAAAAAAATTATAATCTATCAACCTTCCACGATTCCTATCCAATCATTTCAACCAAAAAAATTATAACCGCATGATAATGAATTCATAATAAAAATATAATATATTAGTATGTTGTTTATTATTCCAATAAAAAAATAATTATTAACTATATTAGAAAAAAAGTTTTTTTAATGATCTAACTCCTTCTTTGGGACATGTTAAATGATATAAATGGACCTAATATACATTTTCCTTTTCAATAAAATTAAATATTTAATTTTCCTTGATTTTATAAAAGTAATATTAGAAAAAACCTCTTCATCAATAGTTTAGTGATTTAATTTATAATTCATGTCTCCTTCAGTGACCCCTACATGTTTTAACCTCATATTATTAGAAATTTTGTCATTAGTTTATTTTACAAGATTAATTGGTAGATTATTTTGTTCACCCCTATCAAAAATTTTAGAAGTATAGATGTCTTATTAAATTCTAACAATATTAATAAAACTTATAGAATATTAAATATATCCAATACTTCCATTATCATTAAT
Organism: Viscum album; assembly: GCA_963277665.1. NCBI lineage: Eukaryota > Viridiplantae > Streptophyta > Magnoliopsida > Santalales > Viscaceae > Viscum > Viscum album. The sequence goes on along the minus strand of OY728126.1, from coordinate 1,805,373,149 downwards.
ACATCTTTCTTTCACTGGTATAGAAGATTCATCCTCCATTTCATGTTGAATATAATTTATCAGTTAAGAGAAACCAATTTTATCGACAACCTTTTCAAAATGTAACATCTGTTCATTAAGATCACTTGTATTTTTTTCCATAAGATTATATGTTTAATGAGGACCGTTAGATATATCATAGTGTGAACTAGAACCTAAAATAAAATCATTTCTATAATAAGGTAAATGATCAGTGATCTTTCCAATATGTAAAAACCAAGCTTCCCATTTGTTGTGGCCGTAATAATATATGTTTATTTAGAACCATTAGATATACCTATGTGTGAGTTATTTAATGTAAAAAATACATATAAAAATGATCATAATGAAGCTCTCTTTTATTTTTAAACATTAATCATATTTATTATATCTCATTACTTAATATTATACCCATATAAAAAAAACAACCAATGTATTTAATAAAATTTGATTTGGAGGTCCAAAAAAATTTAAAATTAAAACAATAGGGATGATTTTTCTCATGTTAAATATGAATGGTGATTTCATAATTATGTTTTGAAATATAAAACCTATCAATCAGAGTTAAACTAAGTTATACTTCAATAATTATCAACGGAAAGTGACTAAATATAGAAATATTCTTTTCATTATCCACTTTTATTTAGACAATAAAAGATAATGAAATATATTGAAGGATACAGTGATATAAAATATTATAATTTAACCAATAAATATTAATGAATAATTAAGAAAACTTATTTTTAAAATAAATGTGGTTAATTTTGAAATTAAATTCATAAATGTCTAAAATACCATGTCTAAGAGGGACCGAGACAAAGTTCTATACATTCCTCTTCAACTAATTCCATGAAAATAAAATATAAAAACCATTTTTCTGATTAAAACACATTTCAAATTTATAAAATCCAAAATAGTAGATATATATTACCCTGTATAGTAATATTTATATGATTTTTCACCCCACTAAATAATGAAATGGTAAATGATATAATAATTTCCTATTTCGATTTTTTTATATAATTTCTTATTGATCATTAATACCATTATTCATACACTATTTTTTTATTTGTTCTTCCAATAGAAATACCCTTAAATTAAGAGAAGCATCTATGACTAATCCCATCTGGAGAATGATTTTTTCATCACATTCACCACTTCATTAATAAATTTATTATAAGACCTCTTATTATAATCCTATAATGATCAATCACACTTGATAGGAAATCATCTAGTATGAAATATGCCAACCAGATTTTGATAATTAGGTAAATACATTATAAACTCAAATCTCTAGATGTCGTGAGGAATTCCATGATCTCTATAAAATATTCTCCCAATATTTGTCTCCCCTACTGAATTATAAAATTATAAAAAATAAAATAATTATTTACATAAATATAATAAAAATAATAACTTATAAAAATCATATATATTAATGGACATATTTTTGTGTATGTGACATTACTGAACATATAAATTCAATTACTAATAATATTTAACATAAATTTTAATAAATTTAAATAATTAAAATTTTCAATACATCAAAAATCAACATAATCAATAAACAAGTCACCAATAATTAAAATGTTTACTTTGTATTAAATTATATTCATTCACATTAAACATAATAATTGATATTTATTTAATTCCAATGATTAGGTATATTAAATGAACTTAAATTCATATATTTGAATCATTAAAAAACAAATATTTAAAAATAATATTTTTTCTATATCAAATGAAACAAATTACTTAAAAACATGGGGTTTTAAAATACCACCTATATAATATTTTCTATCTTTAAAATATCAATGTGAAAACTATATCATTGGATAATATTAACCATATAGTATATTTGTTTCCAATATAATATTATCTAGATTGACCGTATATTAAAAATTAATATTTTAGTAATTTAAAATTAAAGTCATCTTTAATATTTACCACAATTATTGCAAACTATAAACTTTAATAATTCACATGATATGTCATTATATATCTCACATTTTAATCTTTCACTGCCAAATATGTAAACATGTTATTTCAATTCAATGTCAGAGAATATAAAATTATCGAATTTTATTTTATAATATTTAGACTTGTGTTTAAAAATAAATATTTCAAATCCTATTATAAAATGTCAAAACATTTAAGTAAATGTTTAGTAACCAATTTTACCATTTTTAATTAAAATCATGTCCCAAAATAAATATTTTCTATAATTTATTGGGTAATGTATTTATTAAACTTCTCTTAAAATAATATACCATTAAAATAATTAACTTTTTAATTTTTTATTTAATTCTTATATTATACTATAATCTTTTACTATAATCTCATAAACTAGAAAATTTCAATTTTACGAAAATTAATTTATTCTCAAATTACCCAAAATCATTAAATTAACTATGATTAAAAACTATATTTAATATTAATGAAAAATAATCAAGAAAAGATCATCCATTTTTCAATTAAAATAAAAACTCTTGATAAGACCTTAAATAATAATAAATTTTTTTACGAATGTAACTATATATTGCTATCCATTTTTCCTAAAAAATAAAATTTATTCTTAAAAAGATACATCTTGAACAAAATAATCCATCAAGAAAATTTGATTTTTTTACTTTCACCAAATATTGTGAAATTAAAAATACTAAAATATGAATATTTCAAATAATATTTATCATTATCTAATAAATTATATTTGTATGGTCTTATGCGCCTAAACCCTTAAAAAATTCCATACCATTTCATCTTAAAAAACCTAGAATAAAAAATTAACCATCCCATAATATAGGTAAAATAACTACAAAATTATTGGGATCAATAAAACATCAAATCATATTTAAAAAAATTCAAGCATTAGTTGTAATAAAAATAGTAATAGTTTAAAAAAATTGTTAAAATTGGGTTTTTAAAATCACTCTTTATAAATGTCACTCAACCCATAGGTTTTACCAAAAACATAAACATTATTATTTACTTTATAAAACCCTACCATGTAAAATCAATTAATTTTATCAAATTCAAAATACAGTGGTTCAAATAATTTCATCATGAACAAGATAATTTTTTTCCCAGTTCTTGTGAACCACCTTCTTCTAATGCTATTAAAAGAATTAAATTCCCAAAAATAAATATCATTTCAAACATCAATATTTCTAGAGTTACATAGATGTAATTTACTCATAAAAATTCACCAATATAAAAAATAGAAAATCAAATTATCAATGAAATATACAAAAAAAATATTCGTTTTTTAAATGAAGTGGGAAAATTATATTTTTAAATAGAACTCATTTTTAAAAAATATTTTAGATAACCCACTCAAAATTAAACATTCTAAAATAAATAAACTTGCCTATAATGTATATCGACAATGATTAGTTATTTTATTATATACTATACCAAACCATTTAATATTAGATTTGAACTTTTTCTGTGAATTTTAAATTTTATGAAGGACGATACCATTTTATAAAATCTTAATATCTATCAATGAAAGTAATAATTATACAAGAATTTCGTTAGAAATATAAAAATACTTCTCAAGGGATATATAAATTGGAAAATTATAGTTTGTTGAGGTTTTAACCACTAATAATAAATATTAAATGATATAAAAATTTACTAATATATAAATAAAAAAGTTATGTTCACTATATAATTATTATAATGATTCAAGAACACACTAACTAAAAAACAACAGTTAATGACTTAAGTCATTTCATTTATATGGATTTATCAAAAAAATTAAATCATTACATTTTTAAAATATTAAAACAAAAAGTACATTTATAAATAAGCTCATGTTTAATTTAACAATATAATAAAAAATAACTTATTTTAAAAAATTGATTATTAAATAAACTTTTCTAATAATTCTTTTAAAACACTAAATCATGATTAACAAGTTTAAAATGCCATATTCAACCAAAATACACAAGATATATTTATATAAACAAATTTAACAAACACTTTTTATTAAAATTATTTCAAATAAAAATAATATTTCTAATTACATTCATTCTATATTTATGAAACCCACACATATTTTCTTATAAAATTATTATTTATCAAATCCTTTCAATTTTTATGAAAATAATATGTCATAAACACACATAAAAATGATCACATAATCATAAAATATAGTGACATAGTTAGATAAACAAATAAAAATGAAATAATTATTCATTATAATTAATAGAATAATTAATAATGATTATTTATAAAAAAGTTAATACTTATTAGTGATATTCTAATTGAGATTAAATTATTTTTCATTTTTATATATTTTTATAAAATAAATATCATATGATTTTAATTTATAAAATTCATCCATATATACCCCAATATATTTAATCAACTATCACGATAGAAGAGACTCATACTAAATTTTAGTATTAGACATAAGAGTCCAAGAAACCTCAATAGGGTTAAATAAAGTGAAAATGACTCCTTTAAGGGTTAATGCGAATTTTTACACTCACCAGAAATCATTGATAATTTAATTTTTCTATAAACATTATGGTGAAATATTTTAATGTTTACATTTATATTTATGACCAAACTACATTGAAACATAATTTTAAACTAATGGATTAAATATTTGTTGATAATATTTTGTAATGAACTACTAAAGAAATATATCCAATTTCTCAACACAGATCACCTAAAGGCCACTAACACATCCCCTGATCACCAAATTTTTTTGATAATAATTATCTGTTAGTTTATAATCAATGGGGTATGATTTCATTATTAAAATATACTCATCTTTACATGCCTAACTTCTATTAAAAATATACAAAGTGGTATCCTTAAGCAAGATATACCCAAAGCCTATTGGACTAAAAAACATCAGTACAATTATTTTAAAAAATATATAAAATCGTTGATAATATAAATTTAATGGCATCCTAATCCACATGTAATTTAACCATTATATAATCCAATTATAATGTAAGTAATTTTTTAAAATAATAAACATGAATTAAAAATAAATAAAATCCTGACCAAATAATTCCTATATGACAATACAAATAAAATAACAAAAATTTGTGTATATGGAGTGTAACATACCAAGTAAGTAATGAATAATAAATATTTTTATCTATGTCTATTAATTAATTAGATAGTGTTTTAGAGGCTTAAAATGAAAATAAATCCAATCTTAAGCATGGAATACACTAATATTTTTAAAAGATTGTTTTACTGCCTTTTGATGGCAAACCATTTTTAAATCTACCTTTTGACAATTTTATAAGCTATTTTTGTCAAAATAAACTTATTATTTATGATTGGGACATCAAAATTTACTTTTTGTGAATTTTTGGTATTTTTCCGATAAAGTTCATTTTTTAATGAATAGTGAAAATGTTGTATTTTAATTCAAAACCTTTTTTTAGTCTGATTTATTTATATGATTAGATTATATTTTTAATTGGTTTTAAAGTGAAATTAGAATATATTTTTACCATTTAATACAATAGTGGTCATTATAATCAATTTCACTTTGAAATTTGACTTAAACTGGTGTCAATCTTTTGATACATATTGTTTCATAAAAACACGTTATTTGTCATGACAATGGGAATTAATTATTAAATTAACTAATGTAACATATATGATTTGAATTTTGTAAAATAGACATCATTTTTGAATTCATAATATCAATTATAGCATAGGGTGAAGTTTTTGTATTTTTCTGAAAAACATCAATTTTTGATGAATAGTGAAACCACTAAGTGGTAGTTAAAGAAACTGATTTTTCGTTTAAATGAAACTTTGCCACTTCTGTGATTTTATTTTCAAAAATCCTACATACATGGTTTTCATTAATAAGTAAAATGTGGTTCAATGAGATTAAAATAATTTTTTGATGAATAGTAACTTCTTAAGTTTTTAATCGCGATTAGAGATAATTAATGTAATTTAAGGTAAAAATAATGTTTTAATAATATGATATTAGCTTGAAACATGTCCTACCATAATTGTATGTGTCATGGCCGACCAAGACAATCCATGGGTCATCTTGGGGACCCCATGGAGCCACTTTGGTTGGGAAATGACATAAATACCTTTTTATTTAATGTAAAAGTAAAAATAACACAAACATGAGATGTTTTACTAAAACAATTTTTACATGGGGTTATACAAGTCATATTTTTGATTATAAATAGTCATTGGAAATATAAAACAATTTCCTACATCATAGTATTTTTTTTATAATTTTTACACTTTAAATAAATTAAATTATTTATGACATCATGATGATGTAGCGATTACCTCATTAAGAATGGATTTAAATAAAATGAAAAGATAATGTAAACTCTATGAACAAAACATGTCCAAAACCTATTGGATGGGTATATTTATAACCCTTATCACCTTATCCTCGAATTATATCAATGTGGGACATTTTTAATCTGAAACTCATTTTAAAATAAAGTAACATTCTTTTACATTCCAAGAGTGCCCCTCCTCTCCTCTTATAAAAGACCCCCACATCTACCTCCTTACCCACACTTCCAAAGCCTTTGGATCGGCCAAACCCTGCCCATTTTTCCTCTAAACATCCCTCTATTACTCCTTGAAGCCTCAATTTGGGCATAAGTCTTTTCAAGGAATCCTTTGAGCTCAAACCAAAAGGAGTTACCTGATTTTAAGGTAATGTCTTCACTTGAGTCCTTTTGTTTTATTTTGCTTCTCCAACCCCCTAAACTCTTTTTATTCATTTCTTTTGTAAAAACTCTAGTATCATAAATATACTAGGATGTTTTTATAAGTATTATTCTAGCTACACTTATACACACCTAAATCTAATGGTTAAAGAACATACTGTTTCCGTGGATGGTGAATTTCTGCCTCCCGAAACAATGATTGTTCGACATTCTTTTAACACCTTCAAAGGTGGCCATTAAGATGACACTATATTTATATATGATATTTAATATATTTATGTTTTCCTTATGCTTCTGTATTTCTCATTTTGGGCATACCTTTATGGTTTCCATTATGGGTAAACGCGATATCTTCATTTAAGGAAGTACAGACTACCGCCCCCTCAATGTGATTTGATTCGTTAATACCATGTGTGGGACGTATAGAGGATGTAGTTATGATATTATATATGATATTACATAGGAATTATAATATACCTTTATATCATTATGATTCCATTTCATAAAATACGAAATCGAAATGGAAGCAGCGTTCATGCATACGTATGGCTTACCGTCTCCATGAACGGTGCATTTCATTTATTAACTCTAAATGTAATATAATATTATAAATGAATGCATGTACTGGATATATATGATATATATGATATACAAATAATGAATAAAATTCAGGATATAATGGATACATGAACAACTTGTAATTATAAAGGGTCTATTTTTGACTCAAGTACCAATGATCGTTAAAATGACCGTTATTCACATAAGTAATTACCTAGTGTTCATGACATGGAAATAAGTGATATAAAAGGAATAATGAACTTGAAAAAGGTTCTTAAACAAGTATAAATTAACTCATGTTTATTATTCAGAAGATTAAATAACTACCGAGTCATGTCGGACCCTAGGAATGGGACTTCGTCTCAATCTCCTTTCATTGAGGCATACTTTGTTTTCTACACAACCTTCTTTTATAAGGTTTATAAACCCCTTTGAATTTTACATTTATTCAAAAGGAATCTTTTTTATATGAAGTGTTTACTAAATGAAAAAAGGGACTGTTTTTATCGTACGTGTGAGGCGACAACGACTTCTCCGCCGCCTTGACCATTCTTTTAGTTTCGGCTTCCTCTACAAGCCATACTTTTTTTAAAAGAAAAATAAATACCATGTTTTTCTTTTCTTTTGTTTTGGTATTGAAAATGGTTTTCATAATGTTTTTATATCAATTTTTTGTATTGATATCTTGTGATTTAATGGTGGAAATGTTATGTTTCCTTTATGTATGTTTTATGTGATACGATTATGTTGAGGTTCTTTGGCATTATTATGAAGACGGGTGGTTCCGTGATAAACTAAGGGCGGGTGAGCCCGATATAGCTCTCCAATTCATTGGGTAACGCGAAGAAGTGAAACGTTAAGGTTTCTCCAAAGATATTTAGGGAATATAATGTGATGGGTATTCCAAACGTAACTAAGAGGGTTACTCCCTACGTTAGAATGTTATTAATGCCTCAAGCTACCTTTATGTCTTATGATTTCTATGATTTATTCATGATTTGATGAGGTATGTTAAAGTGCTTAAGTTTTATGGGTAAAGTATGATTTCATTCTTATGTATATATGTACCCATGTTTCCTTTCCAAATTTTTATATCCCTTACTGAGCTTTTTATGCTCATCCCAAGTTTTTTTGAAATGATTTTCACAGGTCAAGGGAAAGGTAACTGATATGATGATAGTGTCAAGGAAGTGTCAAGAAAGAATCCATGTTTTATTTTAAATATGTCTCCTTTGATGGGAAAACTTAATACTATCTTTTATGTAACCACTTTGTTTAAATGTGGTATGTAATGCATGTTTTATGTTCTAATTATCTAAAACTCTAAACCTGAAAAGATCCTCAATGTGTAATCTTGTAATAACTCAAGATTAAGAAATGTTTAAGGCCAGAGCCTTATAGTTTGTATCAAAGGTGGATTTAGATAACTTTAAGAGTTAGAATTATATTAAATGATTATCCAAAAAAATTATGGTCAAATTGAAATGATATAGCATTTGAAGTTTACCATGTATCTTCATCTAAGACATGTTTGTTCAGAATGGTTTTCCATAGAGGAAACAGGGAAGCAGTGCTAGGAACTCATACAGAAGGAAATAACCTTCCGAATCAGCATCCTGAGATGGTCGGAATTGGAACTGAACAGTTTGTTTCAGTAATGGCACAGTTGACTCAAGCGATAATGGTGGTGGTATCCATGCACGAGATCAGCCAGATCAACCACAGAGGAACATGTCAGTGGTGGAACATTTCATGAGGCAACATCCCCCATCATTCATAGGATCATTTGAACATGTGTTAGCTAAAGGGTGGATTAAAGAACTGGAGAAGATTTTCGATGTCATGGGGTGTTCAGACAATCAAAAGGTTAGTCTTGCTATTTACCGTTTGGTGGGTGAGGCAGATCCGTGGTGGTCGATGGTTAAAAATATCAGGGACGCTGATGAGATTGATGCTCTCGACTGGGATGAATTCAAAGGTATGTTTCTCGGAAAAGTATTTTCCTAAGGCTTTTCGACTTAGGATGGAAAAACTATTCTTGGAATTGAGGCAGGAGGAAGACTTGGTGGTTGCCTATGAAGATAAGTTCACTCGATTGGCAGGGTATGCTCCAAATTTTATCCGAGACCTTGATAGTAAAATCAATAGTTTTTAGTCAGGATGAAATCCAAAATATCGAAGGGCATTAGCTTCTCATGAGTTTAAAAGTTATGAAAACCTTGTTCGATGTGCTGAGAAGGTGGAAATAGATTTTGCCGATGATCAAGTGTTCTATAACAACCAGTAGAAGATGAGATCGAGGTAGTAGGAGAAAGTGATCAATTCTTCAAAAAAGTCTGATGGTAAGAAATCTAAGTTTCCAGTTTGTGATAAATGTGGCAAAAGGAATGCTGGGGAATGTCTTCTGAATTCTGGAAAGTGCTACTGATGTGGTAAGATGGGACTTAAGGCTCGTGATTGCACTGAAAAAGATCAAAGTGATGGTAAGTCCAAATTTGATTTACAGTTTGTGAAATGTTTTAAGTGAAATGAGATGGGTCACTATGCAAATGAGTGTCCGACAAAGAGCACGAGTGATGGGAATTAGTTAGACTACAATCAGAAATGGGTGGTGAAATCCTTTGCAACTAATTCAGCAGATGTCGGGCCATCAAATGAAGTTGTATCACATACTTTGTTTGTTTTTTAAGATTATTCTAGTGTGTTGTTTGATTCGGGCTCTACACATTCTTTCATCTCTGAAAACTTTTCTAGTAAAATGGGAATACCATCTCAAGAAATGACTCTTGAACTTTTGGTAAAAACACCTGGGGGAAATTTTGAGGCAAAAAGAATTTATAAAAATCTTCCTATCCTTATCTGTGGAAAGAACCTACTTGAAAACCTTATTGTTCTACCTCTAGTAGAGTTTGATGTTATCCTGGGTATGGATTGGATCTCTATTTACCATGCTAATATTGACTGTGGTGATAAAGAAGTTCCTTTTCATAAAGACGTTCAGTTTGGGTACAAGAATGTACCCTTACTGTTGATAACATATCAAGAGGCCTAGAAACTTGTAAAATGGAAATGAATGTTACCTTGCACATATTGTTGAAAATAAAGGAACTGTTCAGATTAATGACGTGCAAGTGGTAAATGAGTATCCTGATGTTTTTCCTAATGAGTTTCCTGGAATAATACCAGTTCGGGAAGTTGAGTTTATTGTTGACTTAGTTCTTGATGTTAAGCCAATTTCAAAACCCCCTTATCGAATGGCTCAAATTGAAATTTTAGAGTTGAAGGAGAAATTGCAAGATTTATTAGAGAAAGGTTTCATTCGACCTAGCGCATCACCATGGGGTGCTCCTGTTTTATTTGTTAAAAATAAAGATGGTTCTATGAGACTTTGCATTGATTATAGAGCCTTGAATAATAACACTGTTAAGAAAAAATATCCTTTGCCTCATATCGATGATTTGTTTGATCAGCTCCATGGAGCTCAGTATTTTTCAAAGATTGGCCTGAGATCGGGTTACCATCAGCTGAAGGTAAAGTAATCAGATGTTCCGAAGACTGCATTCCGTACAATATATGGCCTTTATGAATTTGTATTAATGCCTTTTGGGCTAACCAATTCACCTGCTGTATTCATGGACTTAATGATTATAATTTTCCATGAGTTCTTGGATAAGTTTATGGTGGTTTTCATTGATGATATGTTGGTGTTTTCTAAAAGTAAAGAGGAGAATGAAAGACATTTAAGGTTTATTTTGAAAACCTTAAAAGAAAAGATATTGTATGGGAATTTCAGCAACTGTGAGTTATGGTTGCAACAAATTTCTTTCCTTGGTCACATTGTTTCTAAAGATGGGATAACTGTTGATCCTGCAAAAACAAAGGTTGTCGAAGAATGGCCAAGACCCACAAATGAAATAGAGATTTGTAGTTTCCTTGGATTGGCAGGATATTACCGAAGGTTTGTTAGAATGTTTTCACGGTTATCTAGTCCAATGACTAAGCTAACTCAGAAGGGTGTTAAGTTTATCAGGACAAAAGAATGTGATGATTTTTTTCAGGAATTGAAAAGAAGATTGGTGAATGCTCCAGTTTTGGCACTACCTTCCAGGAATGGTGAGTTTGTTATCTATATTGATGCTTCATTAAAAGGACATGGTTGTGTCCTAATGCAGAATGATCAGGTAATTTCTTATGCTTCACGATAGTTAAAAACTAATGAGGTAAATTACCCTACACATGATTTGGAATTAGGTGCTGTTGTTTTTTCTTTAAAAATTTGGAGGCATAATTTGTATGGAGTAATGTGTTATTACAAAAGTTTAAAATATATATTCACTCAGAAAGAGTTAAACATGAGACAGAGGAGATGTCTTGAATTAATCAAGGATTATGATTGTACAATTCATTACCATCCGGGAAAAGCAAATAAAGTGGCTTATGCTTTGAGTCGAAAAAGTAATGCTTCATTAGCAATGTTGCGTTTGGAACGTGATCCTTTAGTTAATGATTTGATGAACTTTGGAATAGAAGTTGTTGGTGCAGTATGTTCTTCTGTTTTGTTACAGGTATGAGGGAAATCTTCTCTATCAGATAGAATCAAGCAAGCAGAGAAGCAAGACAGTGAGTTGCAGAAAAAGGTAGAGCTGGTTCAGACTGGTAAGTTTCCTGAATTCATCATTGATAGTGATTGTGTTTTGAGATTTGGGAAGATATTCTGTGTGCCTTGTGATTCATAGTTGAAGATATATTTTTTATGTGAATCTCATAGTTCTCTGTTTTCAGTTCATCATGGCAGTACTAAGATGTACAGAGATCTTCGGGAGTATTACTGGTGGGATGGAATGAAAAGAGATATTGCTGATTTTACTGTGAAGTGTTTGACATGTCAACAGGTTAAAGCAGAGTGGTAGTTACCAAAAGTGATGCTTCAGCCTTTACCAGTGCCAGAGTGGAAATGGGAGAATATATCCATGGACTTCGTTGTGGGATTTCCAAAGACCCCTCGAGGTAATAATGCAATTCGGGTTATTGTTGATTGCTTGACCAAGTCTCCTCATTTCCTTACTATACGAGATACTTTTTCCCTAGATCAACTTTCCCATTTGTATCTTAAAGAGGTAGTCAGGTTACATGGACTTCCCCTCTCCATTGTATCTGACCGTGATCCCAGGTTCACTTCTAACTTTTGGAAGGGCCTTCAGAAGTCGTTGGGTACTGAATTAAATTTTAGTACATATTTTCTTCCTCAATCAGTTAGGTAGTCAGAATGAACAAATCAGACCTTGGAGGATATGCTACGAGATTGTTCAAAGGATTATCAGGGAAGTTGGGACCAACATCTTTCCTTGGTTGAATTTTTATATAATAATAGTTTTCATTCCAGTATATAGATGGCACCATTTTAGGCATTATATGGGAAGCGGTGTCGAACTCCAGCTTTCTGGGATGAAGTCGGTGAAAGGAAGTTGATGGGACCAGAATAGGTAGAAGAGTTGGCAGAAAAATTTCAGCTGATACAGAAACACATGAGAACAGCTCAGAGCAGGAAGAAGAGTCATGCAGACAATAGGAGGAAGGATCTATCTTTTGAGGTAGGTGATCATGTTTTTCTCAAAGTCTCACCATGGAAAAGTGTGATGCAATTTGGTAAGAAAGGAAAGCTGAGTCCAAGCTTTATTGGACCATATGAAATTCTGGAGAGAGTTGGATCAGTTGCATACCGGGTGGCTTTACCTTCAAGTTTATATCAGGTACACAATGTTTTTCATTTTTCGATGTTGAGAAAGTAAATGCCAGATCCATCTCATGTTTTGAGTCCATAGGTAGTTCAGCTGGAAGAGAACCTATCTTATGAGAAACAACCGGTCTAGATTCTTGACCACAGGGAGAAAGTGTGGTGAAATAAGGTTATTAATCAGGTAAAGGTTTTGTGGAAAAACCACATGATTGAAGAGGCAACATGGGAATCTGAAAATGCAATGAGGGATAAGTACCACCATTTATTCGATAAGTAAATAAATTGTGGGGACACAATTTTCTAAAGGGGGGAAGGATGTAACATCCCAAGTAAGTAATGAATAATAATTTTTTTTATCTATGTCTATTAATTAATTCCATAGTGTTTTAGAGGCTTAAAATGACAATAAATGCAGTCTTAAGCATGGAATAAACTAATATTTTTAAAAGATTGTTTTACTTCCTTTTGATGGAAAACCATTTTTAAATATATCTTTTGACAATTTTATAAGCTATTTTTTTCAAAATAATCTTATTATTTATGATTGGGACATCAAAATTTACTTTGTGTTAATTTTTGGTATTTTTCCGATAAAGTTCATTTTATAATGAATAGTGAAAATGTTGTATTTTAATTCAAAACCTCTTTTAAATCTAATTTATTTACATGATTAGATTTTCATTTGAATTTTTTTTAAAGTGAAATTAGAATAAATTTTTACCATTTAATCAAATAGTGGTCATTGGAATCAATTTCACTTTGAAATTGGACTTAAACTGGTGTCAATCTTTTGATACTTATTGTTTCATAAAAACATGCTATTTGTCATGACAGTGGGAATTAATTATTAAATTAATTAATGTATGTTATATGGTTTGAATTTTTTAAAATAGACATCATTTTTTAATTCAGATTATCAATTATAGCTTAGGGTGAAGTTTTGGTATTTTTCTGATAAACATCATTTTTCGATGAATAGTGAAACCACTAAGTGGTAGTTAAAGAAACTGAATTTTTTTAAAAGATAATTTTCCACTTCTGTGATTTTATTTTCAAAAATCCTACATACATGGTTGTCATTAAGAAGTAAAATGTGGTTCAATGAGATTAAAATAATTTTTTGGTGAATAGTAACTCTTTATGTAACACCCCAAGCTTCCACTGTACGTTTCCCTTCGAATAATGCAATAGCGTGTGTTGTACGCAACCTCGAGCTCTAACACACACCACAACTAATTAAACTAGCCGTTGTGAATAGTAATACCTACTTTTTTAAATTTTATAAATTTTATATTTCAAAATGGACTTCATTTTTGTATTCCTAATATTGAAATTAGCCTATGTTGAAATTTTTGTAATTTTCCGAGAACTTCCAAATTTTTATGAATAGTGAAAAATACTTAAAACAACTTTTTTAATCAAAAGAATTTATAGTGATAAGTTATACTATTTAGTGGTTTTAAGGTATAATTAGAATATATTTTTACCATTTTATCCAATGGTGGTCATTAGAATTAATTTAACATTGAAATTGGACATAAACAATTGTCAATCTTTTGATATAAATTGTTTCTTAAAAACACGCTATTTGTTGTAACAGCGGGAATTAATTATTAAATTAATTAATTTGACTTATATGTTTTGAATTTTGTAAAATTGACTTCATTTTTGAATTTGGAATATCAAATACAGCTTAGGGTGAATTTTTTGTAATTTTCTGAAAAACTTCAATTTTTGATGAATAGTGAAACCACTAAGTGGTAATCAAGCAAACTGATTTTTCAGTTAAATGAAAGATTACCACTAATGTGTATTGAATTTTGAAAATCCGACATACATGGTTGTCATTAGTATGTAAAATGTGGTTCAATGGGATAAAAATAATTTTTTGGTGAATAGTAACTTATTAAGTTTTAATCGCGATTAGTGGTAATTAGTGTAGTTTAAGGTATAAATAATACTTTAATAATATGAAATGACCTAGACACATGTCCCAACCTCATTGGTTGTGTCATGGCCGACCAAGTCAAGCCATGACCTAACTTGGGGACCCCATGGGTCCACTTTTGTTGGGAAATAACATAAATTACTTTTTATTTAATATTAAAGTGAAAATGACACTAACATAAATTGTTTTACTAAAACAATTTTTAAGTAGGGTTACACAAGTCCAAATTTTGACTATAAATATTCATTATAAAGATAAAAAGATTTCCTACATCATAGTATTTTTTTTATAATTTTTAGACATTAAATAAATTAAGTTATTTATGACATCATTATGATGTGGCGATGACCTCATTATTTAACGATTTAAATAAAATGAGAAGATAATGCAACATCCAAGGCTTACACTTGTCCAAAGCCTATTGGATGAAGAGATTTCGAAACCTTATCACCTTAGCCTCGAATTATATAAGTGTGGGACCTTTAGAATACGAAAAGCATTGTGAAATAATGTAACATTTCAATCTTTCCAAAAGAGCCCCTCCTCTCCTCTTATAAAAGGCCCCCACCTCTACCACCTTATTCACACTTTCAAGCCTTTTGGTTCGGCCAACCCCTGCTCAAATACTCTCCCAAATTCTCTCCCTTCATCTTAGAAGCTTTACTTTATTCAGAAAGCCATCTTAAGGAGTCCTTTTGATCAAATCAAAAGGAAGAACCCGAAGAAGAGGTAACATTTTCATCACCCTCTTTCAAGTTTCCTTCTTCTTCCACTCCCTCTTTGTTTATTATTTCAATTCTAAAATTATAACTCTAGTATCTTCTATATACTGTGATGTTATTATAAATATGGAACAACCATATTCAGTATTCTACCCATCATTTGAATGACATGTCACCATACGTGCGTACGTACGGCTTACCGTCTCCACGTCGTGGTGTAATTGTTATTCAATATATTATTATTTAGATGGGTATAATAATGATATGTAATTCATGTAAATAATAAATATAACATGATAAAGATTCTGTATATATGATATACTATCCAATTATATATTATTTTAATATCAAAATAATGATATTGTCGCTCGTGCGTACGTACGGACTACCGTCTCCACGAACGCGATGAGATTCATTCTCCGTCGTATCCATTCAAGTATAATTATCATTTGATGATTTAAAAATAATGTTTAAGGACATGATATCATTTTGTATATGAATAAGATACAACCTATCCATGAAAAACATGACTTACGTAACAAAACATATAAAAGAAAACGAGTAAGTTAACACCTGAAACAACGATAAATCTAAGATATTGCTAACAAAGCAATGTTAAAAGATCATATATGATATCATATGAATGTATATGATTCTTGTATAATTTAATAACAATTATTTCACCATTATACAGGAGGCTAACCTACCCCAACCAAGGAAAAGTACAAGGTAAGGGTTTACTTCACAACCTCTTCATTATCCAAGGGTGTTTATACGTAATAATCTACTGGAATCTCTTTATCATCCACATCCATGTTTCTTCAAAATGTATTTCAAAACATATTTACAAGAATATGGGTTAAAGTCATTTATACCCTTGTTTGACTTTTTATAAGAGGTTTATAAAGGAATCTTTCCGTCGTTTTCAAAACAAGGTCCTTTTTAACCTTTTCGACAGAATTAAGGTAAGAATGTTTTTTTAACTTATACGGTGGGTGCGGTTATTTTCCGCCATTATAAAATATTCAAAGTTTTCCTTACAAGCTTATAAGAATATTTTCAAAGAAAATGTTTTATTTTATATGGCTCTTAAATGATTTCAAAAATAGAAAGATATATTTCTCTAAAAAAGTGTTTTGATTTCATCTATGTCAACATCCTTTGATGGATTTTACGCTTATTTGAAGTTGAATTATTATGATACAAAACTTCTATATTGTATTGAAGGTTTTGTGATATGTTTGACTATGGATGTGCTATTTTTATACCATTCATAGTTTATGGTGAAATTATTTACATTTCGTATGCTAGTTTTTATACGAATGTTTATGTTATGTTTAAACCTTTTCATATGGGAATGCATTGGACTTAATATGTGACGGGTGGAGCCCGCTATAGCTCCTCGATGCATCGGTAGGTCTCATGAGACAAACTAGTGTCTTGGCACAAGGCCTTGACAAAATCATATTTGTGGTCTTGGCACGAGGCCTTGACCACGTGGTTATGATAGTCTGGCATTATGCATTCCAACATTATGAAAGTGGTTATTGATATTTCATGTGATTATTCGTCTAGTAGAATATCCATGTGAGTAAGTAATGGCATTACTTTATTTTAATTTTGCCATATTATATTGAAGTTCATGTTTAAGAGGCTTTTGTTCTAGTTATACATTGCCTTAAAATGCTTATGTTTTCTTATAAAAGCTTCCGCAATATTGTTATCCTTACTGAGCATCTGAGCTCACCCCTTTCAATGTTTAAATATTTTCCAGGATGTGAAGAAGTGTATTATGACTGACTTGCAAGAATAATCAGTGAATATATGAGTGTGGACTATGAAGACCATATTTTTTGTAGTTTGTTTAATTTTGATGTAATGAAAGACTTATGAATGTATCTAGTGTTTCCAAGGCTACTAAACTAATCGGTCTTTCGAGACTTGATCTTTTGTGATCATTCCAATGTTACGAAGTAATGCACCGACTCTGGGTAGCTGGGGTCGGGGCGTTACAGTTGGTATCAGAGGAAGTTTAGTACAAACCTTGGAAGCTAAATTTAGATAAACTCTGATTAGAGCACATAGAACTAAGATGAACTTTGAGGAGTAGTATAGAAGAACTTCCTAGAATTTTGGTATTGTAGAGATTTTGTGAGTTTTCTGAGCAATACATCCCTGTCTGGATACGAGCAGGTAGAGGCGGCTCTGGCACAGATGTACCTAGGGGTAAAACCCGAAAACACTGCTTTGAGCTAGACTCGAACGGGAACTGGTGCACGACAACGGGCCTTGCTGCACTCTTGGTTACGACACTCCCGGGGGATATGCTTAGGATAACTCTCATTTTCTTTACAAATCATTATGAAGGGTTTATGAGTATATACTTCCTCAAAGAAAACATTTCTTTTTATGATTATGGATTATATCCATAAATAGTTCAATGTTTTATAAGTATGAGATTATGTATTTTGATTCATAAACTAATCTAGTTTATGCCATTGTTTAGAAATGGCGCCTAGTGGAAGAAATGGAAACCGTATCAATGAACGTACTCCATGTAGGGATTGCCCTCCTGCTCAAGATAATTATAATGGGGCTGGTGATGGAACTGGTGCCGATCAGCTAATCACCATACTGGGAAAACTTACTCAGGTTATGAATAATAACCTTACCCGTATGGAGCACCCTGATCCACAGCGTGGAGGATCAATGTTAGATCGATTCATGAGGCAACAACCACCAACGTTCAACGGGAGTACAAATCCCTTAGTAGCCGAGCAATGGATAAATTCCCTAGAGAAAATATTTCAGGCTTTGGGGAGCAGTGAAAGGGAAAATGTTATCATGGCAGTTTATCGCCTCACTGGAGATGCCGATCAATGGTGGTCACTAATTCAAAACACAAAGGAAGATGATGAATTAGAAAACATGGAATGGCAGGAGTTCAAAGAGCTGTTCTTAGAAAAATACTTCCCTCGAGACCATCGAGCGGATATGGAAAGGCAATTTCTGAGCCTGAGGCAGAAGGAGGACGAGAATGTCGCAAAGTATGAGGCTAACTTTACAAGGTTAGCAAGGTATGCTTCAGATTACATACGTAACCCAAGAAGTAAGACTGATCGTTTCTTTGATGGGTTGAAACCATTTCTCCGTCGAGCTTTAGTATCACAAACCTTCTCTTCATACGAAGGTATTGTCTCATGCGCTATCAAGACGGAAAATGAATTCTCTAAGTCTTATGACTTTAAAGCAAAGCAAGAGAAGAAGAGACCTTCTGATCAATCTGGGAATGGAAATAAAGGGAAGAAGGGAAAGGTTGAATATCCATCTTGTGTTAAATGCAGGAAGAAACATCCTGGTACTTGCTTGAAGGGAATGGGAGTCTGTTACAAGTGTGGTGAAAAAGGCCACCAAGCTCATGATTGCAAGGGGAAGAAGGAAGCTACCAACGTTCGGTGCTACAATTGTAGGGAGATGGGGCATTATGCAAATGAATGTCCTAAGCGTCAGGAGAACTTATCTCAGAAAAGGCCAAGGGATCAAGGCCAGGCTTATGCTATCACTACTGCTGAGGTAGAAGCTCCGAAGGACGTGGTGGCAGGTAATTTAATGGTTTCCTCAAGTTTAGAAAATGCATTATTTGATTCTGGATCATCGCACTGTTTCATATCTTCCCAGTTTGCTAAGAAGATTAGATATTTCCAATTTGATTTAACAAGGGAGTTGTCGGTCAAAACCCCTAAGGGAAGTATTGTTGCAATAAAGTTTTGTCGATTAGTTCCCATTAGAGCACCTAAATGTTCTTTACCGGCTGATCTCATCGTTATACCCATGATTGAATTTGATATAATCCTCGGTATGGATTGGCTTTCGGACCATGATGCAAAAATTTATTGTAAGAGGAAAGAGGTTACGATTCTTGGTGATGATGATAAGGAACACCTTATCTTTAGAGCCGAGTCGTCGGCACATAATTCTTATCTAGATCCACCCCCAGTAGCTCAACTAAATTCAATTATTGGGGAGGAAGAGAAGGAAATTACTGAGGTTGAGGAAAGAAAGATTCAAATAGAGGATGTACCCGTTGTGAGAGAATATGTTGATGTGTTTCCGGAAGATTTACCTGGACATCCTCCAGAACGAGAAGTTGAGTTTTCAATTGACTTAATTCCTGGATCAAGGCCCATATCGAAGACCCCTTATAGAATGGCCACTGTGGAATTAGTTGAACTAAAGAAACGACTAGAGGAATTGAGTAATAAGGGATTTAT
The DNA here is from genome assembly GCA_963277665.1 of Viscum album. Classification (NCBI taxonomy): domain Eukaryota; kingdom Viridiplantae; phylum Streptophyta; class Magnoliopsida; order Santalales; family Viscaceae; genus Viscum; species Viscum album. The sequence continues at coordinate 1,805,353,206 of OY728126.1, read as the reverse complement.
TCGCCCTAGTGTTTCTCCTTGGGGAGCCCCTGTTCTTTTTGTTAAGAAGAAAGATGGATCTATGAGGTTGTGCATTGACTATAGGGAGATCAATGCTATAACAATAAAGAACAAGTATCCCCTACCTCGCATTGATGATTTGTTTGACCAACTGCATGGAGCTCAATACTTTTCAAAGATTGACCTTCGGTCCGGGTACCATCAGTTGTGTGTGAAGAAGGAAGACGTTCCAAAGACAGCATTTCGAACAAGGTATGGGCATTACGAGTTTACAGTAATGCCTTTTGGATTGACTAACGCACCCTCTGTTCTCATGGATCTGATGAATAGAGTTTTCAAGGAATATCTTGATGACTTTGTAGTGGTATTTATTGATGATATCTTGGTATACTCCAAAAGCCACGAAGATCATGAAAATCACTTACGCATTATCATAAAGACTCTTAGAAGACATGAATTATATGGGAAATTTAGCAAGTGTGAATTCTGGCTTCATGAGATTTCTTTTCTTGGCCATATTGTCTCTAAGGATGGAATTTCCGTTGATCCTTCTAAAACCAAGGCAATCCAAGAATGGCCAGCACCGACAAGTATAACTGAGGTACGCAGTTTTATTGGTTTAGCAGGTTATTATCGACGTTTCGTCCAGAATTTTGCCAGATTGGCTAACCCATTGACAAAGCTCACACGTAAAGGGATTAAATTTGTCTGGACAAAAGAGTGTGAAGAATGTTTTGATGAACTGAAGAGAAGATTAGTCAATGCCCCTGTATTGACTCTACCATCGGGGAATGATGGGTTTGTTATTTATAGTGATTCATCGAAGAAAGGACTCGGTTGTGTCCTTATGCAGAATGATAAGGTCATTGCCTATGCATCACGACAGCTAAAAATTCATGAGCAAAACTATCCTACTCATGATCTTGAGTTAGCAGCAGTGATCTTTGCTTTAAAGATATGGAGACATTACCTCTATGGTGAAAAATGTGAGATTTATACTGATCACAAGAGTTTGAAGTATATTTTCACACAAAAAGAACTCAACATGAGGCAAAGGCGATGGCTTGAACTACTCAAGGATTATGATTGCACGATACATTACCACCCGGGGAAGGCAAACAAGGTGGCAGATGCTTTGAGTAGAAAAGACCATGGAGTTTTGAATGTGATGAGAATTGAAAGGGATCCAATTTTCTTGGATCTAGTGAAGATGGACATGGGAATAACTAGGGAAGCTGAAACATCAATGCTTTTTAAAATGGTTGCCAAACCATCATTACTAGAAAGGATTAAGAGTTCTCAGACCAATGATGAAGAATTTCAGAAGAAGATTAAATGTGTGAATGATGGAAGATTGAGGGACTTTGTGTACAAGGATGGAATTTTGAAATTTGGGAAGAGACTTTGTGTTCCCGATATACCTGATTTAAAAAGGGAATTGTTGGATGATTCTCATAGTTCCAACTTCTCTATAAACCCTGGGAGCACCAAAATGTATAGAGATTTGAAGGAACATTTTTGGTGGGACAATATGAAGAGGGAGATTGCTGATTTTGTGTCGAGGTGCATGGTTTGTCAACAAGTGAAAGCTGGAAGGCAACATCCTGGTGGAGTATTGCAACCTCTTCCCATACCTGAGTGGAAATGGGATAATATTACGATGGACTTTGTCATGGGACTACCAAAGACTCCTAGAAGGAATGATGCAATATGGGTCATTGTCGATCGACTTACTAAGTCAGCACATTTTCTGGCTATACGGGAGGATCTACCACTTGAACGTCTAGCAAGACTATATATTAATGAAGTTGTAAGACTTCATGGAGTACCCCTATCGATTTTTTCTGATCGTGATCCTCGTTTTACTTCAAGATTCTGGAAAAGTCTTCAAAAGGCCTTGGATACTGAACTTCGTTTGAGCACTGCCTATCACCCTCAAACAGATGGACAATCAGAACGGACTATTCAAACCTTAGAAGACATGTTGAGATCATGCTCTCTTGACTTTCAGGGTATGTGGGATCAATATTTACCACTGGTAGAATTTTCCTATAACAATATCTTCCATTCGAGTATTCAGATGGCACCATATGAAGCGTTATACGGAAAGAGACATCGTACACCAACCTGTTGGGATGACATTGGTGAAAGAAAACTTGTAGGCCCAGAACTGGTGGAGGAAACGGTGGAAAAGGTGAAAGTGATCCAAAATCACATCAAAGCAGCTCAAAGTAGGCAGAAGAGCTATGCCGATAATCAAAGGAAGGATCTGGAATTTCAAGTCGGTGATCATGTTTTCCTGAAGGTATCTCCATGGAAGGGAGTCATACGTTTTGGTAAGAAAGGTAAATTGGGTCCCAGGTACATCGGACCTTTCGAAATTCTAGAACTAATTGGGGCTGTAGCTTACCGTTTGGCAATACCGCCAAGTCTCTCCAAAGTTCACGATGTGTTCCACGTATCTCTGTTGAGGAAATACATGCCTGACCCAACACATGTACTCACCTATGAGGAATTAGAACTGGAACCCGATCTTTCCTATTGTGAAGAGCCCGTAAGGATTCTTGATGTGAGGGAGCAGGTGCTGAGAAACCGGACGACACGTCTGGTGAAGGTTTTGTGGAGAAATCATAAAATGGAAGAGGCAACGTGGGAACCAGAGGAATTTATGATGAAAAACCACCCGGGACTTTTTATGCAGTAATACCCTAGAAATTGCGAGGACACAATTATTTGAAGGAGGGGAGAATGTAACACCCCAAGCTTCCACTGTACGTTTCCCTTCGAATAATGCAATAGCGTGTGTTGTACGCAACCTCGAGCTCTAACACACACCACAACTAATTAAACTAGCCGTTGTGAATAGTAATACCTACTTTTTGAAATTTTATAAATTTTATATTTCAAAATGGACTTCATTTTTGTATTCCTAATATTGAAATTAGCCTATGTTGAAATTTTTGTAATTTTCCGAGAACTTCCAAATTTTTATGAATAGTGAAAAATACTTAAAACAACTTTTTTAATCAAAATAATTTATAGTGATAAGTTATACTATTTAGTGGTTTTAAGGTATAATTAGAATATATTTTTACCATTTTATCCAATGGTGGTCATTAGAATTAATTTAACATTGAAATTGGACATAAACAATTGTCAATCTTTTGATATAAATTGTTTCTTAAAAACACGCTATTTGTTGTAACAGCGGGAATTAATTATTAAATTAATTAATTTGACTTATATGTTTTGAATTTTGTAAAATTGACTTCATTTTTGAATTTGGAATATCAAATACAGCTTAGGGTGAATTTTTTGTAATTTTCTAAAAAACTTCAATTTTTGATGAATAGTGAAACCACTAAGTGGTAATCAAGCAAACTGATTTTTCAGTTAAATGAAAGATTACCACTAATGTGTATTGAATTTTGAAAATCCGACATACATGGTTGTCATTAGTATGTAAAATGTGGTTCAATGGGATAAAAATAATTTTTTGGTGAATAGTAACTTATTAAGTTTTAATCGCGATTAGTGGTAATTAGTGTAGTTTAAGGTATAAATAATACTTTAATAATATGAAATGACCTAGACACATGTCCCAACCTCATTGGTTGTGTCATGGCCGACCAAGACAAGCCATGGCCTAACTTGGGGACCCCATGGGTCCACTTTTGTTGGGAAATAACATAAATTACTTTTTATTTAATATTAAAGTGAAAATGACACTAACATAAATTGTTTTACTAAAACAATTTTTAAGTAAGGTTACACAAGTCCATATTTTGACTATAAATATTCATTAGAAAGATAAAAAGATTTCCTACATCATAGTATTTTTTTTTATAATTTTTTGACATTAAATAAATTAAGTTATTTATGACATCATTATGATGTGGCGATGACCTCATTATTTAACGATTTAAATAAAATGAGAAGATAATGCAAAATCCAAGGCTTACACTTGTCCAAAGCCTATTGGATGAAGATATTTCGAAACCTTATCACCTTAGCCTCGAATTATATAAGTGTGGGACCTTTAGAATCCGAAAAGCATTGTGAAATAATGTAACATTTCAATCTTTCCAAAAGAGCCCCTCCTCTCCTCTTATAAAAGGCCCCCACCTCTACCACCTTATTCACACTTTCAAGCCTTTTGGTTCGGCCAACCCCTGCTCAAATACTCTCCAAAATTCTCTCCCTTCATCTTAGAAGCATTACTTTATTCAGAAAGCCATCCTAAGGAGTCCTTTTGATCAAATCAAAAGGAAGAACCCGAAGAAGAGGTAACATTTTCATCACCCTCTTTCAAGTTTCCTTCTTCTTCCACTCCCTCTTTGTTTATTATTTCAATTCTAAAATTATAACTCTAGTATCTCCTATATACTGTGATGTTATTATAAATATGGAACAACCATATTCAGTATTCTACCCATCATTTTAATGACATGTCACCATACGTGCGTACGTACGGCTTACCGTCTCCACGTCGTGGTGTAATTGTTATTCAATATATTATTATTTAGATGGGTATAATAATGATATGTAATTCATGTAAATAATAAATATAACATGATAAAGATTCTGTATATATGATATACTATCCAGTTATATATTATTTTAATATCAAAATAATGATATTGTCGCTCGTGCGTACGTACGGACTACCGTCTCCACGAACGCGATGAGATTCATTCTCCGTCGTATCCATTCAAGTATAATTATCATTTGATGATTTAAAAATAATGTTTAAGGACATTATATCATTTTGTATATGAATAAGATACAACCTATCCATGAAAAACATGACTTACGTAACAAAACATATAAAAGAAAATGAGTAAGTTAACACCCGAAACAACGATAAATCTAAGATATTGCTAACAAAGCAATGTTAAAAGATCATATATGATATCATATGAATGTATATGATTCTTGTATAATTTAATAACAATTATTTCACCATTATACAGGAGGCTAACCTACCCCTACCAAGGAAAAGTACAAGGTAAGGGTTTACTTCACAACCTCTTCATTATCCAAGGGTGTTTATACGTAATAATCTACTGGAATCTCTTTATCATCCACATCCATGTTTCTTCAAAATGTATTTCAAAACATATTTACAAGAATATGGGTTAAAGTCATTTATACCCTTGTTTGACTTTTTATAAGAGGTTTATAAAGGAATCTTTCCGTCGTTTTCAAAACAAGGTCCTTTTTAACCTTTTCGACAGAATTAAGGTAAGAATGTTTTTTTAACTTATACGGTGGGTGCGGTTATTTTCCGCCATTATAAAATATTCAAAGTTTTACTTACAAGCTTATAAGAATATTTTCAAAGAAAATGTTTTATTTTATATGGCTCTTAAATGATTTCAAAAATAGAAAGAGATATTTCTCTAAAAAAGTGTTTTGATTTTATCTATGTCAACATCCTTTGATGGATTTTACGCTTATTTGAAGTTGAATTATTATGATACAAAACTTCTATATTGTATTGAAGGTTTTGTGATATGTTTGACTGTGGATGTGCTATTTTTATACCATTCATAGTTTATGGTGAAATTATTTACATTTCGTATGCTAGTTTTTATACGAATGTTTATGTTATGTTTAAACCTTTTCATATGGGAATGCATTGGACTTAATATGTGACGGGTGGAGCCCGCTATAGCTCCTCGATGCATCGGTAGGTCTCATGAGACAAACAAGTGTCTTGGCACAAGGCCTTGACAAAATCTTATTTGTGGTCTTGGCACGAGGCCTTGACCACGTGGTTATGATAGTCTGGCATTATGCATTCCAACATTATGAAAGTGGTTATTGATATTTCATGTGATTATTCGTCTAGTAGAATATCCATGTGAGTAAGTAATGGAATTACTTTATTTTAATTTTGCCATATTATATTGAAGTTCATGTTTAAGAGGCTTTTGTTCTAGTTATACATTGCCTTAAAATGCTTAAGTTTTCTTATAAAAGCTTCCGCAATATTGTTATCCTTACTGAGCATCTGAGCTCACCCCTTTCAATGTTTAAATATTTTCCAGGATGTGAAGAAGTGTATTATGACTGACTTGCAAGAATAATCAGTGAAGATATGAGTGTGGACTATGAAGACCATATTTTTTGTAGTTTGTTTAATTTTGATTTAATGAAAGACTTATGAATGTATATAGTGTTTCCAAGGCTACTAAACTAATCGGTCTTTCGAGACTTGATCTTTTGTGATCATTCCAATGTTACGAAGTAATGCACCGACTCTGGGTAGCTGGGGTCGGGGCGTTACACTTTAAGTTTTTAATCGCGATTAGAGGTAATTGGTGTAGTTTAAGGTAAAAATAATGTTTTAATAATATGAGATGAGCTTGACACATGTTCTACCCTCATTGGATGTGTTATGGACGACCTAGAAAATCCATGGGTCAACTTGGGGATCCCATGGAGCCACATTGGTTGGTAAATGACATAAATAACTTTTTATTTAATGTAAAAGTAAAAATGATACAAACATGAGATGTTTTACTAATAGAATTTTTACATGGGGTTATACAAGTAAGATGTTTGATTATAAATATTCATTGGAAATATAAAACGATATCCTACATCATAATTTTTTTTATAATTTTTAGACTTTAAATAAATTATTTTATTTATGACATTATGATGATGCAGCGATTACCTCATTAATAAAGGATTTAAATAAAATGAAACGATAATGTAAAATCTATGACCTAAACATGTCCAAAACCTATTTGATGGGTATATTTTGGACCCTTATCACCTTATCCTAGAATTATATCAATGTGGGACCTTTTGATTCCGAAACGCATTTTAAAATAAAGTAACATTCTTTTACTTTCCAAGAGTGCCCCTCCTCTCCTCTTATAAAAGGCCCCCACCTCTACCTCCTAACCCACACTTCTAAAGCCTTTTTCTCGGCCAACCCCTGCCCATTTTGTCTCTCTACTTCCCTATCTTACTCCTTGAAGTCTCAATTTGGGAAGAAGTCTTCCCAAGGAAGCCTTTGAGCTCAAACCAAAGGGAGTTACCCGATTTTAACATAATGTCTTCACTTGAGTCCTTTTGGTTTATTTTGCTTCTCCAGCCCCCTAAACTCTTTTTATTCATTTATTTTGTAACAACTCCAGTATCTTAAATATACTATGATTTTGTTATAAGAAGTATTAGAGCTACACTTACAGACACCTACATCTAATGGTTAATGAACATATTGTTTCCGTGGATGGTGAATTTCTGCCTCCCGAAATGATGATTATTCGACATTCATTTAACACCATCAATGGTGGACATTAAGATGACACTATGTTTATATATGATATATAATATGTTTATGTTTTACTTAATCTTCTGTATTTCTCATTTTGGGAATACCTTTATGGTTTCCATTATGGGTAAATGCGATATTTTCATTTAAGGAAGTGCAGACTACCGCCCCCTCAAAGTGATTTGATTCGTTAATACCATATGTGGGACATATAAAGGATGGAGTTATGATATTATATATGATATTACACTGGAATTATAATATACCTTTATATAATTATGATTCCATTTCATAAAATACGAAATAGAAATGGAAGCAGCGTTCATGCGTACGTACGGCTTACCGTCTCCATGAACGGTGCATTTCATTTCTTACCTCTAAATGTAAAATAATATTATAAATGAATGCATGTACTGGATATATATGATATATATGATATCTAAATCTTGAATACCATTTTGGATATAATGGATACATGAACAACTTGTAATTATAAAGGGTTTATTTTTTACTCAAGTACCAATGAACGTTAAAATGACCGTTATTAACTTAAATAATTACATAGTGTTCAGGACATGGAAATAAGTGATATAAAAGAAATAATGAACATGAAAAATGTTCTTAAACAAGTAGAAATTAACTCATGTTTATTATTCAGGAGATTGAAGAACGACTGAGTCAAGTCGGACCCGAGGTATGGGACATCGTCTCAATCTCCTTTCATTGAGAAATATTTTGTTTTATACACAACCTTCTTTTATACGGTGTATAAACCCCTTTGAGTTTTACGTTTAATAAAAAGGAATATTTTTTATACGAAGCGTTTACTAAAAGACAAAAGGGAATGTTTTTGTTGTACAAGTGTGGCGACAACGACTTCTCCGCCGCCGTGACCATTATTTGAGTTTCGACTTCCTCTACAAGCCATACCTTTTTTTAAAAGAAAAATAAATACTATGTTTTACTTTTCTTTTATTTTGGTATTGAAAATGGTTTTCATAATATTTTTATATCAATGTGTTGTATTGATATCTTGTGATTGAAAATTGGAAATTATATGTTTCCTTTATGCATGTTTTATGTGATACGATTATGTTGAAGTTCTTGGGAATTTTTATGAAGACGGGTGGTTCCGTGATAAACTAAGGGCGGGTGAGCCCGATATAGCTCTATAATGCATTGGGTAACGCGTATGAGTGAAACGTTAATATTTCTCCAAAGAGATTTAGGGAATATACTGTGATGGGTATTCCAAACGTAACCAAGAGGGTAACTCCCTACGTAAGAATGTTATGAATGCCTCAAGTTACATTTATGTATTATGATTTCTATTATTTATTCATGATTTGATGAGGTATGTTAAAGTGCTTATGTTTTATGTGTAAATTATGATTTCATTCTTATGTATATATGTACCCATGTTTCCTTTCCATATTTTTATATCCCTTACTGAGCTTTTTATGCTCATCCCTGGTTTTTTTGAAATGTTTTTCACAGGTCAAGGGAAAGGTACATGATATGATGATCGTGTCAAGGAAGTGTCAAGAAAGAATCCATGTTTTATTTTAAATATGTTTCCTTTGATGGAAAAAATTAATACTATCTTTTATGTAACCACTTTGTTTAAATGTGGAATGTAATGAAAGTTTTATGTTTTAATTCTCTAAAACTCTAAACCTGAAAAGTTTCTCAATGTGTAGTCTTGTAATAACTCAAGATTAAGTAAGGTTTAAGGCCGAGGCCTTATATGGAGTCCCTATGTATTCTCTAGAATACATCCTTCTCTTCATTTATACATAGACACCATGTACTTTAAAATTATTTTCAATAATGAATATATTTGATATGTGGTATATATATAGAGTGTGAGAATAAATACCAAGTAAAGTGTTAATTCTAAACCCTTAACCTCTAAAACATTGAAATCATATAACAAGTTCCATTATAGTGAGTAATAGGTGAATTAAAATCTCATTAAACACTAATAATTATATCATAGGTTTTCAAAAAACAAATCACTAATAATGGTGAGAATTAATAAAATTATTAAATAATCCCTCATAAACTATCAAAATAGATGTAATTTCTATAAGAATTCCTCAAAACATTTAATTTCGTGGGGATAATCATCAATAGTTAATAAAAAGGAGATAATTATGGATTTATCATCATCCAACATCTTATCAGGACATACTAATAGATAAAATTATTGGAAATGACTATATATAATGATATACCTAGAGGTAAAAGAATATATTCCATATCTAAAAACACCTCCAATTTTCATAACTATGATTAAAAAATCCAAGTAACTTAATCAATAATTATACCTGGACACAATAATGTTCCTTTAATCACCCATGAAAACAACCACAAGCATTTTACTAATAATGAAAGGAGATAGGTAATACCCTCTATGGAAAGGGGTGATCCCTATTTATTTATATTGGTAAATAAGTCTTAGTTTATACTCTCTATTGAGTTGTGCATGTATTACATCTCGCCAGACTAGTTAAAGACCGCAACCCACTAATATAATTATACCAAAATATAGTGGTCATCATATCACCTACCACAATATTAATTTAGTGACCTTACTCACTATATTTTTATGATCATAAAACATAATATAATAAATATTTTTATCAAATGGAAAAAATGTTTAAATTATTGATTAATAAAATATAAATCCCATCAACACAATACTGACTACAACATAAAACACTCATTTTTTACAATCATGTAGTCAATCAAATTTATAAAATAATGTATCAATCTAAGTCATATAAATATGATACGAATTTATTATATTATTTTCCTTATTTTTCTATTATATTTTCATTATATTCAAAGTGAGAATGTGTATAAATGATAACATTAGTCACATGTTAAAATAAAATAAATCATTGATGTATCATCAATATTATGCTCACCCATTCAAGATGGAATATCCCATTTATTTTAATAATTTTTCCTATTTACCATTATCTTCTAATTCTAGTAATTTCACATAACTATTATGGAAAATATGTCTATGAATTAAATCAATTATATTATAGTAAATAAAACCAATCATAATGGAGGAAAAAACCACATTATGAAATGAAATAAATCATTTCAATATAAAAAATCATAAGCTAAAATAACATTAAATATTTTATAAAATGTACATAAGCTCGTTTTATTAAATCACTAATCAATAATAATATAATTACTTATTTTAGTAACCACTTTCGTGTATAAAATGTATAAATTATATATATAACCTGAAATATTTAGGAATGTATAATTCAATTTTTATATCATCTCAACATATTTAACCAAATATTAAAAAATAAAAGTAACACCGAATATCATAAATTGATTAATCAAAATTATTTATTTTTTTCATTTTTTTTCATTTTCTCAATTTAACATATTTATTTATTTTTATTTTCACTACAATGATCTTGATTTTGGATCCTTTAAATTAATACTATCTTCAATAAATTTTTCACATGAAAATATGAACATCCACAATACTTAACTTAAAGGAGCCTTGATATATTAGATAAAAATTATCAAGAGAAATATAATAACAATAAATCCTATAGCAAATAAAAAAATATTAATTAATTTAAAATACATATATTTAGTTGATAAATAAATAATTTTAAAATGATAGTTTTTTTTCAAATAAATAGTTTTTTAAATATTATGATACGTACCTTAATAAGTTAAATTAACCACAATTAAAATATTACTATAATGATATATGATATTTCAATATATGATCTAATATTTTAACATTATTTAAATAATATATTAGTATGAAATAATATTAAATGACACTTAATGTTTGAAAAGATCATTTTTAATAAAAATATTTTTCATTATATTTTTTTCCTTTTAATGAAAAATTATAAATTTTATAAATTCCATTTGATAAAATGGGATATTTTGGATTGATAATCCTTAAATAGTGTCAGTCTAATATTGAAAAATAATGGGTGTTCACAAATGTTCCATTTTCAGCACTTATAAATGGGGATCTTAAATCATCTCAAAGTTATATATTCCTTTTGTAATTTACATTAAATTAGCCAAAATTTACCTCTCTATGAAACCCCTTTAATGAATTAAAGCCCATGGTAACCACAAGTTCGCCTAAGACCATCATTTCTAAGGAAAAATGAAAGATAATATTCAAGGTACAAAAATGAGTATTACATAATCCTTATCCATTTCTTCTTAATCATTTTATTCCAAAACTACCATAGAATACTAATATAATTTTCTCCTTTTAATTATTAAAATTAAGTGTTATTGTATTAATGGAACATCACTTATTTCCATCAATAATGAAAATTAATAGAACATAATTTGTGGGTTCTCTAGACTACCTCCTCCATAAAGTATTAATTTTCATTTTTCTAATTGATTTTCATTATTATCAAAACCAACTCAAATATGACTCACTAACATATAAATATATAAATAATTTTCTTATTCATTTTTTATGATGATATTATATATTTCCTAAACCATACTTATCGATTGAGATATGTTGTATTCATGTTTGGTTAGATTTAACCACCCACTTCAACAATACTAGAAAAATCTCTCATGAATAAATATAGGAATATAAATAGTAATGTTATAATAAATTAATAATTAAATAATTATTTCTTATTGATTTGGATTGGTTATAATAATTATTTAACATATTATTAAAATATAAACTTTCAATGGTAAAAATATTGAATTATGCCTACAATTATTCAATTATCATCCATAGATAAGAAAAAATATAGAGTAAATTAATAGAATATAATTAACCATTATCTATATAAAATATAATATAGAAAAATAATTTTACAAATAAGTTTCATATTAAATTAACTTTGATTATTTGAGAAGTTAGGAACATTCACAAAATTATTTAGGAACAAGATAAGGATTCCTTTTCTCAAAATTTCACCCATTGAGAAATATTTATTATTATACACTATGTATTATTTTGAAAAGTTTATTTAATTACCCTTTAATATTTTTACCAAATTTATATTATAATTCATTATATATAATTTTTTATTCAATGCTATTTCTCTCAAGGGTTTTTATATATAAATTAAAATCTCTAAGGGTTTCTCCAAACATAATTTTCATATATTGACTTACAAACACTTCTATTAAAATTATAATTTCCCATGAATGACTTTTCAAACCTAATAAATGTTTTATATTTTATTCCCTCCTTATTTTTTGGATTATAAAATTATTCCTTATAAACTCATTATCAAATGATTCTAAAATAAAATAATATGTTACCTGAAATGGTTTCCTGGCCTTAATTCTTATTTGTTGAAATACATTTCTTGTTATGAAATAATTTTATTTTATATTATTTATATGGTTCATGTTTTCTATATTATATCATGATTTATCATCATTTTAAGGAATTTTATTTTAATTTTCAATCCATTAATCCTTCAAGGGTTTTAATTTAAATGATAGTAATATTTTAGGGTTTCATTTCAAAGCCTCATTTTACAATCGAGATATCAAAAATGTGATAACTCATATAGATAATTTTTATAATATATATCTAAAATATCACAGTCATTTTAATTCACAATAGTTATCCATTATGATATTTTATTTCTATTTCCATTGATTTAAAATGAATTTTTCATAATTTGTTAAAGTGATGTGGTTTTTAGAAAAAAAAATATATTAAAAATATAATAAGAGTAAATTTATTGTTTATTCCCTAACATTATATTCAATTCCACATTTTTGTATTTTCACATATATTTGATAAAAAAACTAAAAATGTAAATTTAATCTATATTAACTTTCATTGTTGTTTTTTTAAAGGAAAATAATTTTAACATTTTCAGTATAGTATTTTTTGATAATTGTTTTTCAGATTATTCATGTGAACATATATTTCTAGAACCTTTTTTTCTTTTTATTTGAAACATTCTCAATATGTTTTAATTGTTTCTAAAAGACATTATTTTTCTCTATGTTTTAAGAAATATTTATTTTTAAATACTTTTAAAAGATCACTAAAATTTCTTATTTCGAAAGTGACTATCTGAAAATCATTTGAAACTTATTTTTCGACTAAGTAATTTTCCATTGAAATATATTATTGATTGTTGAGTATATTATTAAAAATTATTCCTTCCAAATCCTTTATTTGGATGTATTCTGCAATTCCTTTCTCGTTTTGAGGAATGGTACATCACTCCCTTTTTCTTGATTAATTATACAATTTTTAAAAATATTAGTCTTATTACAATTTTTTCCTCTATGAACACTCCATATTTACCACCATTACCTGAAGTGAGTTCTTATCATGAACATCCTTCTTCAAGATGAGGTAGGGAGAAGAAATGTGTCACACCCTTCCTCCTTCAAGATGAAGAAGAGATAATGACCCACGAGTCCTTCCTTCAGTAGACCCTGGAGTGGAAACTAGCACCAAGGGTATAGAATCTAACACAAATGGAATACATTATCCTTTTAATGAAAATAGGATCGTGAGATAATATTATAAATACCAAGATACTCTAAATGCTAAATGTAAAAGTAAGGTCAAAATCTATCCCCACATGCATGTTTTAAAGTAAAGATGATATAAAGTACAAAAAAATTAAAAATAAAGTACCAAAAGAAATGAGAAAAACTAGAAGTGCATCAAATATCCAAATGCCTAGGATAGTAAAGTTAATTATGGTCCTCATATTCATCGTATAAACCAAAAAATAGTTTACAATAATAGGGTGAGTATACGAGTTTAACTAGTAGAGATACTAAATCCACTTATGCACAAGTGGGGGAATCATAGTAATTCCTCTGTGAGAAAATAGTAGAACCCCAAAAAACCTACCATTTAGTAATAACCAACCCGGCCTCACCAAGGCACACTCACCAAATAACACAAGTGAAGAAAAAAATTTAGTATAAAACCATCAACATTTGGGTACCCCACACCACTTTCCCACAGGCTAAATGTTATTCCTAATGGCTAAGATCCTGATGCTACCACTATTTAAAAAATTAGTCCCACTGTCGCAACCCACCATCACACGCATGGGCCTCATCCATACCACACATATCACCTGCAGACAACTGGGCCACAAAAAATACACCTCTCTCCCGAAGACACTGGGGCCTCATCCCGATGAAACTAGGGAAAAAATCCAGGCCCACAGACACCTAGGCCCCTCATCTACAAAAAATATACCTGAAGGATCTTGTTCTATGGTAATCCTCAAGCCACAATAGCATTTATGGATATGCTCGAGTGGTAAGAACTAAAAGAGGGTGTGATGATGAAAGTCAGTAACTAGTTATCCATCTTCCCACCAGGATATTGGGAATGACACCCTCCCCTATGAAAATGGAGGTGTCTAGCACATGGTGCTCAGCAAGTGTGGTGTTCATATAGATATAAAAAGTAACTGGAATTTATATATTTATAAGAATGAAAACACTCATCCCAACCTTCGGGTACCCAAAACAAAAATCCAACTCATTCAAAACCAAATTTGATGCTCCCCTATAAGCACAACCACACCAGCGACACTACTAAAATATAAAACCAACCACCTTTTAATTTAACCAATTGCCTTTTATTTATTTAGGGGGTTCACTTTAATTTGTTATAGCACTACCTGGGGCAACAAAAAAGGTGAAAAATTTCCATTTTATCACCCATTTGTAGAAACAATATAGAAAAACAACCCTCAGTTCCATTGCACACTCAATTTTTTCCTAGACACCCATTCAATCATTGCCAAATGTCATTCTTCAATGTTATATTGCACAATCCTAACATTTTTCCAATGCTTTACCACTACAAAACAAGTTTATAATCACATTGAAGTCCCACTTCCAAATGTTTCCAGACGACCATGAATCAAACAAAGGTAGTCCCATTACCTACAAGTCCATCCATCCCACAATCAACCAGTATCTCAAAATATGGTACCAACACACCCAATGTACCACCCCAAAGATAAATCCCAAAAAATAATAACATTAAAACACTACAACATGTTCTAGATTAGTAATAGGATTCTTTAATTCCACTTTCAAATAACCGAAGTTGTCACACAAGAGGTTTGATCCTAGGGAATCCATTTCAATTAGCCAAGTATACAAGAATAAAAATTTTCATGTTATATCCATTTATCAAGCATCACAAAAAAAATAGGATATCACCTATGTGAAAAACAATACCACAAATAACAAAGATTTTTAGAATGCCTACATCCAAAACAATCCATAAATGAAAAAAGGATAATAGAATTATCTATGTGATCTAACATCAATCAGCTCCCATCAAATTATGTTATTAACCCATGTTATTTTTTGATCATATTACATTCTTATTTATTTATCATTTTAAGAAAAGTTTTCACCCATTTTTTACCAGGAATTGTTAGTAAACCCACCCACATGATGCAAACATAAAGGGATGTAGAAGGAATCCCTACTTAAAACATTAGTTGACCAAAACTCCTCCTTATTCCTAGAACATGGGACTGTGCAAGTAGTAGGAAAGAACTCTAAGAAAACCCAATGATGACTTCCACACAGATGCATGACTCCAGGAAGGGTGATTTCTCTAGGAGCCCTAAGGGAAAATTGAAAGGGTCTATGGAAGATAGGATCTCGAATTGGAAGAGAATATCCCATACCAATGAAATGGGAAATGGTTTCAAGGGCTATTAAAGTCGAATTGTTGTTAAGATTTACGTGGATTGAGTATCTCAAATACCTCATAGAATTTGGATATTAAAGATATAATTATTATCTTTTGAAACACCATTAAAAATTCAAATAAAAAGGATTTAAACTCAGTTTATGTCAAATAAGATGTAAGAGGGGTGAAAATGGAAAACTGAGAATATCTGGGAAAACTATAACTGAGTCACAGATGGGTGAGTCACTGTTGCAGATCCATCGATGGGTTAGATACTTACATGACCTACCAATGCTTAGCCACTGATGTTGAGCTACATATGCAAAGACCTACCGACACACTAACCTATAGACACCCTGACCTACCGACACCTGAACCTACTGACACCTCAACCTACAGACAACACGAACTACCGATGCCTCGTCCTACTGATTCCATGAACCACCCATGCCCTGAACTAATGAAATCAACGCCCCTGACTTACTAATGACGAAACCCCAAACTCACTGATACTGATGTCCCTAAATCACTAATTCACTAATATATTGATACCAACACCCTCATTCACTGATGAAAAAACAAGAAATTTAGAAAACTCATGAAACAAGCCACCATTACCTCCCAGAACACCTAAAACACAAAATTTTCACACAAGAATGCCCTAGAAAAATCTGGTACATTACATCATATAGCTCTCAAACTATTCTCATCCTCATGAATTCAAAACTAACCCATAATAAAGGATGTCTGAACAACCACCCCTTATGATACATCTTAGGAACATACTACATTGAATTGTTTGAAAAACTAGAGTGGAGACCTTGAGATATAAGGAAACCGCCTTGACATATATCTCTTAAGCAACTGTGCAAACACTAAGGACCGACTTCCCCAAAAAACCCCCACAAAAGCAATGGTAACTCTATCTAGACAGATGTATTAGGGAGATCCTTCCACCATGTGATGATATTATCCACTTTGGGCACCACTAACTCACCCTCACGGGTTTAATCACATCCACATTAATTCATCACGATTAGGGATTAGGTCCTCCCATCCCTTTAGTTAGGACATTTCACACAAATTCATAGAACATGGAAACAACTCCTAATATATAAAACAACTTCACATATTACATCATAGGAAAATTACAAATAAAAGAACAAGATAAAATCTTAGAAAAGATATGGGTACTGGGCACACATATTTACCTCCTCCCAAGTACTCTCTTCGAGGTCACCATGCCTCCATAACACACATACCAATGGAATGACCCATCCACAAAGAACCATCTCACGATTGTCCTAGATCTCCACTAGACGCTCCACAAACATCACATCATCCTCAATATCTAACTCTCCACATTCAATTATATGGGAGTCATCATGTAGATACCAACGAAGATGAGAGGCATGAATGATGTTGTAGATCCTTTCCAAATGTAGTGGCAACACCGACTGATATTCCACCTTTCCAACTCAGCCCAACACCTCAAAAGGTCGGATAAACATAAAATAAATCTTACTCCCCTCACTAAAACTCTACTACACATGCCAAGGTGAAAGCATTAAGAACACGTGGTACCCAACCTCTAACTCAAAGAGCTTCCTCTTGTGATCGGTATATGACTTATGCATGTTCTGAGCCACCTTCATCCTCTCACGCACAAGGTGAACATCCTCTATCGTGCTAAACACTATCTTTAGTCCAATAAGGGATGTTCCCCCAGCCTCTATCTAGTATACCAGTGAATGAAATAACCTTCCATACAAGGCTTAAAATGATGTCATGCAATGGTAGAGTGATAAATATTATTATATACAAACTCTACCAGGGAAATGTGTCGTACCGATGATCATCAAAAGTCCATGACACATTCCCAAAACATTTTCCCTAACTCTTTGATGGTCCTCTCCATCCGCCCATCCATCTATTGGTGGAAAGTAGAGATAAGGCATAATTAGGTTCCAAAATCATGCTTCAATACCCTCCAGACACGTGATGTAAAAAATGTATCCCAACATTAGACAATAGATCTTGGAACACCATGTAGCCACACCACCTCATTTACATACCTCCTTGAAAAGGTATCTACTATGCGTAGCACCTTTGCAGTCTCCCTGATCCCTAGGTAGTCTAATGATGAAATACACAAGATGTCATCTAACATCCACTCAAGAACTTCTAAGGCCTGTAACAAACCTCCCAGAACACAGTGCTTGACCTTCTCCTTCTTAAACACTAGGCACCTTTCCACAAACTCTTTAATGACTTGCTTCAACTCAGAACACCAAAACAATTCTCTCAGGCCTCGGTGCATCTTAGAGACTCATAGATGCACCACATGGGGTGATATTTGGAACTCAGAGAGAACTCCCTTGTGTATTTACACTCGAAAAAACAACTTCCCATAGAACAACACCCAATTATGACCATCCTCCAACCATCCCTTTAGAGCATTACCCTAGAAAGAATGATTACACATCACATTAGTTTATGAGTCTTCACAATGAGAGTCCTCCACCTTCCACATTAAGGAAAACTGCACTATTATCTAAAACAAAAAACCTCTACCATCACCCACTCTCGCATCTATACGCAAGGCAGAGAACTCATCCATTTACTTCCAAGAATCCATGGATTCCCAAACAACCTCATTTCATGGCATTATTCTTAAGGAATCGGCCACCACATTCCCCTTACCTAAGTTGTAAGAGATCTCAAAGTCATAGTCCTAGAGAGACTCCATCCACCTTCACTACTCCTTGTTCAGGTATCACTAGGAGAATATATACCTCAAAATCTTGTGATCTGTGAAGACCACAATGCACTCTCTAAATAGGAAATTACACCACAACTTCAATACAAACATGACCACTACATGATTCATATCATGGGTGGCATACTTATCTTCATTTGGATTTAACAGAATAGTCCCATAACAGATCGCTCCCTATGGCTACATCAACACACAAACTAATCCTAGACCAAATGCATCATAAAATACATCAAATTCCACCACTTCCTCTAAAAAACTAATAACCGAGGCACTGACCATCTTCCCTTTATGGTAGTTGAACTCTTCCAAAAATTTATCACTCCACAAAAAGGTCTAGTCTTTTCTATTCAACATCATCAAAGAAGCCACAACTCGAGAGGAGTTGGGTACAAACCTCTGATAATAGCCTGCTAGACCCATGAAGCTACGAACCTCTATCACGTTCTTGTGTGCAACCCACAAAAAACCACCTAAAACATTGATGGGACCACTAATATCCCTTGATGACACATCACATGTCCATAGAGGTGAACCTCTCGCATCCAAAACATGCACGTGTATAACTTCCCATAAATATGGTGTTGTCAGGGGACCTCCATGACAATCCTCAGATGCTAGGTGTGCTCCTCCTTTAACCTTGAGAAGATCAAGATTCCATCGACGAACATGACGATGAACCAATCCAAGAACTTTTGGAAGACAGATTTCAAGAGCCCCATGAACATAGTTGGTGTAGTCTTAACACTGAAGGGCCAGGACATGAACACAAAGTTCCCATAACTACAGCTGAAAGAAGTCTTCAGGATGTCACCCTCTTTTACCCTCAATTAGTGATATCCAAACTACAGCTCGATCTTACCGAACCAACCAAATCCCTTTAGCTGGAAAAAAATATCATCGATCATCAGGATAGGGTAATAGTTCTTGACTGTCACGTGATTCAGTCTTTGATAGTCAATTCATTGTCCTAAACCACCGTCAGAATTACTTTTGAACAAGACTAGAGCACCCCACATCAAAACACTCATCCAGATAAATCCCATCTTTATTAAGTCTTTATCCTAAATTTGTAACTCCCAGAACTCAGAAAGTGCCATCCGATAGGGAGCCATCGAAATTAGATGGGCACTGGGTTGCATGTCTATTCAGAACATCATGTCATGTTAAGGGGTTAGTGTCATAACCTCCCATGGGAATACATCCATGAAATCTATAAAAACCCTTGAAAACTCCACCATCTATTTGTCTACTGATTCCAATGACAGCACATCTGCTAAGGAGAGAAGAGGAACAACACATAGACTACATACCTAACAACTATTCTCGCCAACGAACGCTACATGATGACAATCCATATCTAAAAACATGAATCTCCTCTAGAAGAATTTGATAAAATCATGCATAGAAAACAACTAGTATATGCCTAGTACAACATCATATTGCTACATTTTTATCATGATAATATCCCTATGGGACTATTGCGGTCTCATCATCAGTTCAAATACTTAGCACACATCAAATAGATTGGTCTGAACTCCAACTAGAATGATCAACACTAGAGGAATAGGAATCCTCTTGACGTCTAATCCCATAGAATGGGATAGATCAGGTTCAAAAATGGAGTGTGAGGATCCTAAATAAAAAAAGCACAAGAAAGAGTACTAAATGCACTGATTGTACCTTGAGAAACGTCCAGCCCTACCGAAACTACTACCTTGGTATGTGAAAATTCCAAATCCCATCTCCTCTACCCCTATTTTGTCGACCAACTCCATAAGAACGCCCTAGTAAAATTACCTAAGGAGAACCCTGAGGTCTGCCTCCTCTAACACCGTCTACCCCCAGTGGAGTGGGAGCTCACTACCCCTTCTATTGGAAAGGCCTGACCTGCAACTACTACAACTAGGGTGGGTGCTGAACCTGCCCACCCCCGCCGTATTGTGTACGAACTAGGAAGTAGTTTTGAAGATTTCCATGACCTCCATAATCAAATTACCATCGTCTCGGGGCCTTGGGAAAGGGTGAGGACTAGGATATCAAAACTATAACTACTGAGGCCTACACCGTACTGGCTAATACCTGGGAGGCCCTGACCCCAAAGACCTGTTCTTGACTGAATTCCCCATCAATGAAATCTACCCTCTCATGGTACAAATCCCTGGAAGTGAATCATATCCCCTACCTAATCCTTTATATGAACTTATATGTACATCAGCATAGAAAATGGAGTGATGACATACTGAAGAGAAGGCCAGAGTGCCTCCTCCAAGTGTTTTTCCCATGACTCCTCATACAGAAAGAGATATGGTATAAAGCATACGAGATCCTTTAACTTGATCCCTAGTTCCCTTACCGACAAACTCCCCTACTGAAGGGAGAGTATCTCCTAACTCTTCTTAGCTTTTATCTTTGAATAATGGAATTCCAACACAAACTCCTTCTCAAAGTCATCCCACGAAACATTAGTCTTCTTCCTCTCACCACGGTAAAGCATTCACCACTGACGTGTTACTCCCATCACCTGACTCACCTCTATAGGAACAAAGTACTATTTCAGAGCCTTGATCAAGATTAAAGTGATAACTAACTCCTTGAGCCAACTCTCCATCTCCATGTATGAGACGCTGCCCTCATACATTCCCAGAGTCTACCACTAGAAGGAACGAATCGTCTTATTCCACGGGTCATCTTCCTCCTCTCAATCGGACCTCTGATGATCATCCAGGTCAACATAATGAGCCTTAACTTCTGATACAACATGTAGGATACATCCGGGTTCCATAGATAAAAAATTTAAACAAAGAACTCCTAAGCCCGTGTAGTATGGAAATTTCCTTTTTTATACGTATTTTAACACTTTATTGAAATTTTAATTCCCAAGACACCAAAAAAACATAAGAAAAAAATTCATTATGATGCACATACCATTACTAGGGTCTCTACCATATAATCATTGTAACCTCACTTGGTCGTTAAGTAGGTTGAAATTCCCGGCATCAGATAATGGGGGATCCTAAAATCCTATTTCTTTGCTGGTCTCCTCTGGCCAATTTGACACACCGAGATTTCCTAACACAATTTCCCTACCAACACATGCTATCCTCAATGTGCCTAACTCCAAACTCCATAATTTCTCTCAAACCTTCCTCTGAAACCACTTTATCATGACCCACCTTCTTCAAGATGGGGGAAGGAGTGGAAAAGTGACAGACCTTTCCCTCTTTAAGATGAAGAAGAGATAATGACCCCAAAACCCTCCTTTAGTAGGCCCCGAAGTAGAGACTGGCAACAAGGGTATAGAATCTGACACAAAACAGAAGGCATTACCCTTTTATTAAAAAAGGATCAGGAAATAAGATGATAAATCCCAAAAAATCCAAATACTAAAGGTAAAAGTAAGGCCAAAATCCATCCCTACATGAATGTTCAGAAGAAAATATGGCAAAAATTACAAAAAACACCAAAATAAAGTACCAAAATAAAAGATACTAAACAAAAACACATCAAATATCCTGATTCCTAGGATAGTAATGACCAGTAATGTCCTCAAATTCCTCCTGGAAACTTGAAAATAGTTTACAGATGTAGGGTGAGTATACAAGTATACCTAGTAGAGAAACTAAAGCTACCCATTCCCAACTAGGTGAAACATACTAATTCCGACGTGAGAAAATAATAGAACCTCAATGAACCTACCAAGGAGTACTACCCAGCCTAGCCTCACAAAGGTACACTCACCAAAAAACGCAAGTCAATTAAATGTAGTAGTATAAGCACATCAACATTTGGGTACCCAACACCACTTTCCAACAAGTTAACTGTTATTCCTAAGGGATAATGTCATGATGCTACCAATATTCCAAAATGTAGTCCCACTACTGTAACCTGTCCGTACACACCCGCACCTCAACCGTACCCGATATCTCACACACATACACCTAGGCCACAACAATAACACCTCTTGCCTAAAGAAACTTGGGCATCATCCCAAAGATAATTTGGAAACAATCTTGGCCCACAGACACCTAGGCCCCACTTCTATAAAAAACCTACCCAATAGATCGTGGACTACGGTAGGACTCAATCCATTATAGCCTACTTGGATATGCTTGAGTGGTATGAACCAGAAAAGAATATGAGGAAGATATTTAGTAACCCACCATCCATCCTCCCACTGAAATTTTGTAAAAGGGACCCCCCCCCATGAAAATGGAGGTGTTCGGCACATGGTGGTCAACAAGGGTGGGTTGAATATTGAAATAAAAAGGAACTAAAATTTATATATGTATATGTAAGAAAACACTCATCCCAACCTATAAGTCCCCAAAACAAACAACCAACTCATAAAAACCCACATTTACTACTACTCCTATAAGCACAACCACACAACAATCATTGCCAATTCATAAACCCAACCCCTTTTTCATTCATAGAATTTCACTTTATTTATTAATGGTGTACACATTAATTTGGTCCAGTACTACCTAGGGAAATTATCAAGGTTAAGAATTCATATTTTAACACCCATTTTTAGAAACAACAGAGAACAACCAACTCACAATTCTATTGCACACCCCCTTTTTTCCTAGAAACCCATTCAACAATTTCCAACTAGCATTTTTCAAAGGTATACCACACCATCATAACATTTCTCTAATGCAGTCCTACTATATAACAAGTTCAGAACCACATTGCAGTCCGACTTCCTGTCCTTGACATATGACCATGACACAAACAAAGGTAGTCCTACTACTTACAAGTCCATCCATCTCACAATAAACCTATCTCTCAAACTGGGATATCAATATACCCCTTATACCCCCCAAATAGAAATCCCCGTAGTGACTACCATTAAACCACAACAACATGTTCTGATTTTGCAATAGGGTTCTCTAATTCCACTTTGGAATGAATTGGGTTATCGCTCAATAGGATTGATCCTGAGGTATCCATTTCAATTATCCATGTATACCTGATTAATAGATTTCATGATACAACCATTTATCAAACATCATGAAAAAAACATGTTATCACTAATAAACATGCAAAGACAACCAACAACCATGATTTTCAGAAGGCCTAGAACCAAAAAATCCATAAAAGAAACAAGGATAACATAATAAAATAGGTGATCAAATATCAATTCACTCTTATCCCATTATGTTATTAACCCCTGTTATCTTTGTATCATATTTCCTTCTTATTTATTTCTAATTTTAAGAAATGTATTCACTATTTATTTATAAGGAATCATTACTATACCCACCCTGCATGATTCATAATTAAAGAGAGGAAACAGGAACCCCCGTTTAAAATAGTAGTCAACCAAAAATCCTCTTTTCACCTTGAACAGGGGATCACATGACATGTAGGAAGGAACTCCAAGGAAAACCAAAGATGACTTCTACACAAATGAATGACTTAGGGGAGGGGAAAAGCTTCGGGTGCACCATGGGAAAACAAAAAGGATCTAAGGAATATAGGATCTCGACTTTGAAGATCCATCTCCTAAATTAATGGAACGAGAAACGATTTCTAGGGCTATTTTAGTCGAATAATGATTTATATTTACATGTATTCAGTATCTCAAAGGCCCCGAAGCATTAGTATATTAATGATATACTTAATATCCTTTGAAACGCACTTAAAACTACCAAAAAGGCTTTAAACATATTTTACCTCAAATAAGATGTAAGAGGCAAGAAACTAGAAAATTGGGAAAAGCTGGGAAAACTACAAATGAGTCACCAAAGGGTGAGTTACCAACACGACCTACCAATGTTGAGCCATCGACACTGAGATATTGATGAAACAACCTATCGATGCCCTGACCTACCCACACCCTAACCTACCAACACCTCAACATACCGATGTGTCAACCTACCGACGTCGCGACCTATCGAAGCCTCATCCCACTGATGCCCTAACTTACAGACACCTTGACCTACAAACACTGACACGCCTGACTCACTGATGCCGATGCCGCCGAATCACTAATACTGATGCCCCTGAATCATCGATGCACTGACATATCGATGATGACACCCTGAGTCACCGCTTGAAAAACTGGAAAAATTGGCAATTTGGAAACTCTTGAAACAAGTCATTGTAGCCTCATAGAACACCAAAAACACTTGATTGTCATAAAATAATGTCATGGGGATATCAGGGACATTACAATTCTCCAAGATACCATAAAATTATTAATTCATGAAAGTATTAACTTGACCATAATTCCTTTATCCAGGTGATGTAAATACCATATGATATATTATCTTTATTGGATGGTATTAATCTAAAAATTTATTAAATATCTCTGTGTTCCCATTTACTTCCCATAACTATATATTGTTTTTATTGTTGATGGAATTATGAATTACTTCCTTATGTAAAATATATTTGAAAAGGACATGAAACCCATTTTCATTCCATAGGTTCATTATTATGTGATGAATGAAACAATTTTTTATGGGTTATTTATTATGAGATGAAGGATTGATTTTGAGTGGAATTTTTATATATGGATGATTGTGGATGGGGACTAATATCTCCCACCAATAAATTATTTAAATTTTTATGTCTCGTTATATATGTACTCATGAGTATATTTTATATTCTTATAAGAATGGAAACAAATGGTTTGGATGATGAATGTAATTACCCTTATAATAATGATTATTCCATATTTCTTTGGTATGTTGATGTTATACTGTCATGGAATAAATTTATTGACTTATGTTTTACACTCTATGGATTCATCAATTTTTACTTATTCTAGGATTTATTATCTATGATTTTTTGGGTATAAAATTCTTATGTATCCTTATTATACCTATATAATAATGTTATGATCGCTTATGATATTGGATTCTTATCACATATTTTTAATATTACTAATCATATCAGATCACCCCATTATTATGTTTTCCCTATTATATGAATATGAGTATAACCAATGGTAAATATATAAGGGTTTCTAGTATAGAACGTTTTTAGAGAAATTATAACATGTTTTATAAAATATATTGATATTATATTGTGTCCAGAAATAAAATAAAATAAATGATTTAATGAGTTGAGTGAGATTATTGTGATATGTAATACTAATGTGAAATTTGTGTATGTTTATCATGTGTCATCTCACTGGGTAGAAAATCCAATTTTTAAAGGTATGTTTTTTAGTAGTGGACCAAGGACTACAAGTCTGGGATACCTCGATTGATATCAAATGAGTATTTAGATATCTGGGTGGATTATTTTTGTTATTTGTTATCAGGTTTATAGTAATTTAGTACAAACTCAATGATAAGACTATGAGATAAGTCAAAATATAATATATCATCAATATATTTTTGTAAGATAGATATTGTGTGGTTCTCCTAGAAATTAAATCCCTATCTAGATGCTATAATTTTATTCAGGATATATCATAGATGAACCTTGGGAAAATACCTGTGAAAAGGATAGATTGAGTATTAACTCCATCATCACATAGTGCATGATATTAAGGAATATTCACAGACATATTCTGAAACTCAATAGGTTTATTTTATAGTTAATTTAAAATATATCTAATGAATCATGATGAAGGATTTGAGTACAGGGGTAACTAAATAGGTTAGATAACATAATAGAAAAAAGACCATGGATAAACAAGTATTAACGGAAGGAGTCGTAATATGAGTTGAATATATTATATGTTGATTTTTTTTCATTGGTGAAATAACATCAGATTTTTTTCCATATTCATATTTTGGATATTATCATAACAATTTTTTTCATATTATGTCATTGAAACCAGATCACATAAATGAATTTTAGTGGGGTATGTATCTAAAAACCAATATGTATTGTAGCCAAATAAAATAATATATTTAAATGGTTGATAATTTTATTATATATCGATTATGATTGAAAAGGCGAGTTTACTATTATTACCTAAGGTTGTGAAGTTGATATCTTAATATAAAATTTATTTTAATACTATTTATAAGGCCCCGACCTTAAACCTTACTTAATATTGAGTTATTACAGGATTACACATTGAGGATCTTTTCAGGTTTAGTGTTTTAGAGAATTAGATCATGAAACTTTCATTACATTCCACATTTAAACAAAGTGGTTACATAAAAGACAATATTCATTCTTCCCATAAATGGAAACATATTTAAAATAAAACATGGATTCTTTCTAGACACATCCTTGACACTATTATCACATCATGTACCTTTCCCTTGACCTGTGAAAAATGTTTCAAAAACATGGGATGAGAATAAAAAGCTGAGTAAGGGTTATAAAAATATGGAAAGGAAACATGAGTTCATATATACATAAGAATGAAATCATACTTTACCCATAAAACATAGGCACTCTAACATACCTCATAAAATCATGAATAAATCATATAAATCATAAAGACATAAAGATAACTTGAGGCATTCATAACTTTCTTACGTAGGGAGTAACCCTCTTGGTTACGTTTGGAATACCCATCACAGTATATTCCCTAAATCTCTTCAGAGAAACCTTAACGTTTCACTCCTACACGTTACCCAATGCATTGGAGAGATATATCGGGCTCACCCGCCATTAGTTTATCATGGAACCACCCTTCTTCATAATAATTCCCAAGAACCTTAACATAATCGTATCACATAAAACATGCATAAAGAAAACATAACATTTCCACCTTTCAATCAAAAGATATCAATACAACACATTGATATAAAAACATTATGAAAACCATTTTCAATACCAAATCAAAACAAAAGTAAATCATGGTATTTATTTTTAATTTAAAAAAATAGGTATGGCTTGTAGAGGAAGCCGAAACTCAAATAATGGTCACGGCGGCGGAGAAGTCGTTGTCGCTGCATACGTACAACAAAAACATTCCCTTTTTTCGTTCAGTAAACACTTCGTATAAAAAGATTCCTTTTGAATAAATGTAAGAGTCAAAGGGGTTTATACACCATATAAAAGAAGGTTTTGTATAAAACAAAATATTCCTCAATGAAAGGAGATTGAGATGAAGTCCCATACAAAGACGATATCCTTGGTTTAAGGATAAATCAATTAAATAATTATGTGTGACAAACGAATACACCAAATATAAGTGTATATTAAGTGTAAAATAATCAAAGGTCATTCACACATATTCAAAGGATGACATATTCAATAACTACATTTTGAACCCAAAGAAATCGAAATTGGGTTAAGAAGTTCCCTTGACAGCCTAACGGCATCACATCAAAATGAGTTGATGAGAGATATTAAAAAAAGGGTATCACATTACTTGGACATAAAATTTACATCAATAAGGATATATGGGAACATATCCCAACATAACAATATGTAAATTAAAAGACCCAACAAAAGAAGTCTTTTAAAAAGTGGAGGGTGAAAGGTTCCCTTACCGACATGGGTATCTTTCGAAACATACACCTCGTGAAAGAAGGACAATACAACATTGATGTAAATAGTCATAAAAGAAAGTATATTAAACAATGAGTAAAATAATGGTAAGTACATACACCACTAAAAAGAAATTGTGGCAAATGTATCAAAAATCTCACGGGAATAAGAGTGAGATGAAAAATCCCTTATGAAAACTCGGCAGCCTAACGACGCCACAAAAATGGATTGATGAGATCCATTAGGGTCTCTCATCATATTAAAATAAAGTTTACAGAAAGATGAATATAAAAAGAACATCCCCCAACTTAACAAATAGGATCTTAAAAGAAGTGACATAAAGGAGAGAACTTAAAAAGAAAGAGAGAGGTTAGATCTCTTACGGAAATTCGGCAGCCTAACGGCGCCACTCAAAACTTCCAAAATTGATTGATGAGAGAGAATAATGTCTCTCATCATATGAAAATAAAAATTACAGTAAGATTAATATAAAAGAACTTCCCAATCACAAGGAAGATGAGCATAAAACTAATGGAATAAAAGAGTGTACTTAAAAAGAAAGAGAGGAGTTGGATCCCTTACCTCAGGTCCGACTTGACTCGATCGTTTTTTAACGCCCTGAATAAAAAACTTGAGTTAATTTACACATTATTAAGAACCTTTTTCTAGTTCATTATTCTCTTTATATCATTTATTTCCATGTTATAAACATTATGTAATCATTTAAATTAATAATGTTTGTTTTGTCGATATTTGGTTCTTAAGTCGAAAGTGGACTTCTTACAATTACATGTTGTTCGTGTGGTCAAATGTTCATTATATCCAGAATTATATTCATGGTTTGCATATCATATATATCATATATATCCATAATATACATGTATTTATAATATTACATAATCATTTAGAGGTAAGAAATGAAATGCACCGTTCATGGAGACGGTAAGACGTACGTACGCATGAACGCTACTTTGATTTCTATGTCATATTAATGGAATTAAAACTAAATGAGAGGTATGTATATTTTAATTCCAGAGTTATATTCATAATTTAGATGTACCATTCATCATATATATCCATTATATACATGTACTTATAATAGTACATTACATTTGGGTATAATAAATGAAATGCACCGTTCATGGAGACGGTAAGCCGTACGTACGCATGAACGCTACTTTCATTTATATTTCATATTTTTATGGAATGGAATAATAATTATATAGAGGTATATTATTATTCCAGTATAAAATCATATATAATAACTTTAAATCCATCCTTTATACATCCCACATATGGCATTAACGAATCACATCACTTTGAGGGGGTGGTAGTCCGCACTTCCTTAAATGAATATATCGCATTTACCCATAATGGAAATTATAAAGGTATGCCCAAAATGAAAAATACAGAAGCATAAGGAAAACATTAACATATTATACATCATATATAAATATAGTGTCATCTTAATGGCCACCTTTGAAGGTGTTAAAATAATGTTGAACAATCATCGTTTCGGGAGGCCGAAATTCGCCATCCACGGAAACAGTATGTTCTTTAACCATTCGATGTTGGTGTGTGAAAGTGTATCTAGAATCATTCTTATAACAAAAACATAGTATATTTATGATACTGGAGTTGTTACAAAATAAATGAATAAAAAGAGTTTAGGGGGTTGGTGAAGCAAAATAAAACAAAAGGACTCAAGTGAAGACATTACCTTAAAATCGGGTAACTCCCTTTGGTTTGAGCTCAAAGGATTCCTTGGGAAGACTTCTTCCCAAAGTGAGGCTAAAAAGAGTAATATAGGGAATTGGAGAGACAAAATGGGCAGAGTTTGGCCGATCCAAAGGCTTTGGGAGTGTCGGTAATGAGGTAGAGGTGGGGGCCTTTTATAAGAGGAGAGGAGGGGCACTCTTGGAAGGTAAAGAAAAGTCACTTTATTTTAAAATGGTATTCAGATTTAAGAGGTCCCACATTGATGTGTCTCGAGGACAAGGTGACAAGGGTTCGGAATCCGCTCATCCAATAGGTTTGGGACATGTTTAGGTCTTAGATATTACATTAGCTTTCAATTTTATTGAAATCGTTAAATAATGAGGTCATCGCTGCATCATCATGATGTCATAAATAATTTAATTTATATAATGTATAAAAATTATTAAAAAAATACTATGATGTAGGAAATATTTTTAGATTTCCAATGAATATTTTTAGTCAAAAATCTTATTTTTATAACCCCATGTAAATTTTTTTTTAGTAAAACATTTCATGTTTGTCTCATTTTTACTTTAACATTAAATAAAAAAGATATTGATGTCATTTTCCAACAAAAGTGGCTTCATGGGGTCCCCAAGTTGACCCATGGGGTTTCTTGGACGGACATGACACATAAAATGAGGTTAGGACATTTTTCAGGTTCATTTCATATTATTAAAACATTATTTTTACCTTAAACTACACTAATTATCTCTAATCGCGATTAAGAACTTAAAAGTTACTATTCACCAAAAAAAATTTAATCTCATTGAACCACATTTTACTTATTAATGACAACCATGTATGTAGTATTTTTTAAATTCAAAACTCATAAGTGGTAAAATTTCATTTAAATGAAAAATCAGTTTTTATAAGTACCACTGAGTGGTTTCACTATTCATCAAAAATTGAAGTTTTTCAGAAAAATCCAAAATATTCACTATAAGATATATTTGATATTCCAAATTCAAAAATGAAGTCTATTTTAAAAAATTCATAACATATAAGTCACATTAATTAATTTAATAATTAATTCCCACTGTCAGAGAAAATAGCGTGTTTTTATGAAACAATAAGTATCAAAAGATTGACACTAGTTTAAGTCTGATTTCAAATTGAAATTAATTCCAACGACCACTATTGTATTTAACGGTAAAAATATATTCTAATTTCACATTAAAACCAATTCAAAATATAATCTGATCATATAAATAAATTTGATTAAAAAGAGGTTTTGAATTAAAATACAATATTTTACACTATTCATTAAAAAATGAACTTTATCGGAAAGATACAAAAAATTTACACAAAGTAAATTTTGATGTCCCGATTCTAAAGAAGAGTTTTATTTTGTCCAATAGAATGTATAAGAGTAAATCAAAACTATATTTAATGACGGTTTTCCGTCAAATGGCGATAAGTGAACCTTTAGTGAAAACTAGGGCATATACGCCTAAAATTGAATTCTTTCCATATTTTAAGCCTTTATCTTTTATTAGATAAAAGTAAAAACATTTAAAATACATATATAATAATATTTTAGTTATTTCTATCCTTTCCTGCCAATACAAAGACTATGTGTCAACTACCATTTAAAATAATATTATCTTATTACTAGTGTGCAACGTAAGATTTCAATGAAACTCTTTGTTGTGTATCAGGTATGCTATCGAACATAGCAACCCTTTAAAGTAATTATTAATATTTTATTCAAAAATATGGATAAATATAAAAATGACATATTCTTTATTTTCCTGGGGTGTTACATACTTCACCCCTTTTGGGAATTGCATCCTCACAATTTTAAAATTGGGCTCGGAAACATCCTTGAAAGTCCCATATCAGAACAAGAGTCGGTAAAACAATCACATTGAAATAATGGGAGAGAATTACAGAGGTCACCCGAGTTAAACCATAATATGATTCCATGTAGGAAAATATGGACATGGAAGAAAAAGCAAAGGGTCATGTTCTTGAGGGAGAGTGATAGTAAACATGTCTTGGAGAATGTTAACAATAAGAAAATCACAAACTTGTGATGGGTTAAACGGTTTTCGATTCCCTAGTAGGAAAAGTTAATAGACAAAATTTTTGTTTTAAGTTACTTTTTATTGAGGAATTTATTCATAAGGAAACATAATCACTTTCATGTTGACATTTAACTTTTGTTAGATTCCTTACATAAACTCATATTTTCTCCAAAAGACGAGTATTTAGAAAGACTTGTTCGCATTAAGAGTACTATAATCAACTTCTAGAGAATCACCTAATCCAGAAAAGAGAACTACATACTTCCCATGTCTTTAGACTGTAACCAAAACTAAAACCAAAAAGTTTATTACAAGATCATATAATCCAAGAAAAGGATAACCCTTTATAAAAAGAAAATCTATTCTTAATCTCCAAAATTTTTCCAACAAAACCCAATGTTCAACGAGGACCATACGATAAACAATTTGTCCATAAAATTCTTCAAATTAAACCAAACTAAGATTGAAACCCGAATATTCGAAGGATTTAGTCACATAGTCTTCCAAGTTTAATCATAACATTTATCTCCAAACAACATCAGTTGCTCCTAAAGTCTCGTTTTGAAAAGTAATTAACCTAATCACATATCCTCCATGATTAGTTAATCATTTTCATAAATAACCCAAAATCAACTTACTCTTAATTCATAAAATCATATAACTAAAAAGAATCAGTCAAACTAACCAGGGACTTCACATAGTCCAGTGGTAGGTGATAAATACCAGTCACACATTGGTTGTGGGTTCGATTCCTGCAGCCTGGTCCGACGCGATGGGTTGTCACACGGTCTGCGTGTTGTCCTTTTTCCAAAAAAATATAACTCTTATAACATTCCCCAAAATGAGATAAAATATTAAAAAAAACATAACATATTTTAACCTCGAGTTTGTCTCATGCCTTTCGTTTTCCATCATATCATAGAGTAACCCATAATTACCTCAAAAGTAAGGATCATATAAACTCTAATGGTTACCTTTATAATTATTACCTGAACTTCCACATCGATTGGTCATCTCGTACATGATGCATTACAGAACATATCAAGGTTCAAGTGGTTGATCATGACTCCTTGATAGTTGGTTTAGAACAACAACAAGTTTCCTCATTGAATCCCCCATTTTATCTAGTATCTTAATCAGAGAACCACCACAGTTTCCTTCAAACTTGTTGTGTCTTTGGTGCCTGCTAGATCCATCCATTCACTAAAAACAGAAATTTCAGTGTGAGTATATCAACAAAACCATCATGTACTAATGAGGAAGGTAAACACTATGATATACTTACTCATTCACTTTATCTAAAACTAAGACTCTTTCTGAAATCCTAACCATTATGGTAATGCCACTTATGCTTAAAGAATACCCTAACCTATAATGTTATCTAAACCGACCTATGATACCAACTATATGGCCCCGGCCTTAAACCTTACTTAATCTTGAGTTATTACAAGATTACACATTGAGTATCTTTTCAGGTTTAGAGTTTTAGAGAATTAGATCATGAAACTTGCATTACATTCCACATTTAAACAAAGTGGTTACATAAAAGACAGTATTCATTCTTCCCATAAATGGAAACATATTTAAAATAAAACACGGATTCTTTCTTGACACATCATTGACACTATCATCTCCTCATGTGCCTTTCCCTTGACCTGTGAAAAACATTTCAAAAACTTGGGATCAGCATAAAAAGCTCAGTAAGGGTTATAAAAATATAGAAAGGAAACATGAGTTCATATATACATAATAATGAAATCATATTTTACCCATAAAACATAGGCACTCTAACATACCTCATAAAATCATGAATAAATCATAGAAATCATAAAGGCATAAAGGAAACTTGAGGCATTCATAACTTTTTTATGTAGGGAGTAACCCTCTTGGTTACGTTTGGAATACCCATCACAGTATATTCCCTAAATCAATTCGGAGAAACCTTAACATTTCAATCCTTCGCGTTACCCAGTTCATTGGAGAGCTATATCGGGCTCACCCGCCCTTAGTTTATCACAGAACCACCCGTCTTCATAATAATTCCCAAGAACCTCAACATAATCGTATCACATAAAACATGCATAAAGGAAACATAACATTTCCACCATTCAATCACAAGATATCAATACAACACATTGATATAAAAACATTATGACAACCATTTTCAATACCAAAACAAAAGAAAATTAAAACATGGTATTTATTTTTTCTTTTAAAAAAAGATATGGCTTGTAGAGGAAGTCGAAACTCAAATAATGGTCATGGCGGCGGAGAAGTTGTTGTCGCCACATACGTACGACAAAAACATTCCCTATTGTTGTTTAGTAAACGCTTCATATAAAAATATTCCTTTTGAATAAACGTAAGAGTCAAAGGGTTTTATACACCATATAATAGAAGGTTGTGTATAAAAAAAATATGCCTCAATGAAAGGAGATTGAGACGAAGTCCCATACAGAGATGATATCCTTGGTTTAAGGATAAATCAATTAATTAATTATGTGTGACAAAATAATACACCAAATATAAGTGGATATTAAGTGTAAAATAATCAAAGGTCATTCACACATATTCAAAGTATGACATATTCAATAACTACATGTTGAACACAATGAAATCGAAATTGGGTTAAGAAGTTCCCTTGACATGTTAATGGCGTCACATCAAAATGTTTTGATGAGAGATAATAAAAAAAGGGTATCTCTTCACTTGGACATAAAATTTACATCAATAACGATATATGTGAACATATCCCGACATAAAAATCTGTAAATTAAAAGACCCAACAAAAGAAGTCTTTTAAAAAGAGGAGGGTGAAAGGTTCCCTTACCGACATGGGTATCTTTCGAAACATACACCTCGTGAAAGAAGGACAACAAAACATTAATGTAAATAATCATAAAAGAATGTAAATTTCACAATGAGTAAAGTAATGGGCGGTACATACACCACTCAAAGGAAATTGTGGAAAATGTAGCATAAATCTCACGGGAATAAGAGTGAGATGAAAATTCCCTTACGAAAACTCCGCAGCCTAACAGCGCCACAAAAATGGATTAATGAGATCCAATAGGGTCTCTCATCATATTAAAATAATTTTTAAAGAATGATGAATATAAAAAGAACATCCCCCAACATAAAAAATAGGATCTTAAAAGAAGTGACATAAAATAGAGTACTTAAAAAGAAAGAGAGAGGTTAGATCTCTTATGAAAATTCGGCAGCCTAACGACGCCACTCAAAACATCCAAAATGGATTGATGAGAGAGATTAGGGTCTCTCATCATATGAACATAAAAATAATAGTAAGATTAATATAAATGAACTTCCCAATCACAAGGAAGATGAGCTTAAAAGGAATGGCATAAAAGAGTGTACTTAAAAAGAAGGAGAGGAGTAGGATCCCTTACCTCGGGTCTGACTTGACTCGATCATTCTTTAACGTCCTGAATAATAAACTTGAGTTAATTTCCACTTTATTAAGAACCTTTTTATATTTCATTATTCCTTTTATATCACTTATTTCCATGTTATAAACATTATGTAATCATTTAAGTTAATAATGTTTGTTTTGTCGATATTTGGTTCTTAAGTCGAAAGTGGACTTCTTACAATTACAAGTTGTTCGTGTGGTCAAATTTTCATTATATCCAGAATTATATACATGATTTGGATATCATATATATCATATATATCCAGAATATACATGTATTTATAATATTACATAATCAATTAGAGGTATGAAATGAAATGCACCCTTCATGGAGATGGTAAGCCGTACGTACGCATGAACGCTACTTTCATTTCTATGTCATATTAATGGAATTAAAACTAAATGAGAGGTATGTATATTTTAATTCCTGAATTATATTCATCATTTAGATGCAGCATTCGTCATATATATCCATTATATATATGTACTTATAATAGTACATTACATTTGGGGATAAGAAATGAAATGCACCGTTCATGGAGACGGTAAGCCGTACGTACGCATGAACGCTACTTTCATTTCTATTTCATATTTTTATGGAATGGAATAATAATTATATAGAGGTATATTTTAATTCCAGTATAAAATCATATATAACAACTTTAAATTCATCCTTTATACATCCCACATATGGCATTAACGAATCACATCACTTTGAGGGGGCGGTAGTCCGCACTTCCTTAAATGAAGATATCGCGTTTACCCATAATGGAAACCATAAATGTATTCCAAAAATGAAAAATACAGAAGCTTAAGGAAAACATAAACATATTATATATCATATATAAATATTGTGTCATCTTAATGGCCACCTTTGAAGGTGTTAAAAGAATGTTGAACCATCATCGTTTCGGGAGGCCAAAATTCCCCACCCACGGAAACAGTATTTTATTTAACCATTCGATGTAGGTGTGTGAAAGTGTAGCTCGAATCCTTCTTATAAAAACACCCTTGTATATTTATGATACTGGATTTGTTACAAAATAAATTAATAAAAGAGTTTAGGGGGTTGGAGAAGCAAAATAAAACAAAAGGACTCAAGTGAAGACATCACCTTAAAATCGGGTAACTCCCTTTGGTTTGAGATCAAAGGCTTCCTTGGGAAGACTTCTGCCCAAATTGAGGCTTCAAGGACTAATATAGGGAAGTGGAGAGACAAAATGGACAGAGTTTGGCCGAGCCAAAGGCTTTGGGATTGTGGGTGAGGAGGTAGAGGTGGGGGCCTTTTATAAGAGGAGAGGAGGGGCACTCTTGGAAGGTAAAGAAAAGTCACTTTATTTTAAAATGGTATTCGGATTTAAGAGGTCCCACATTAATTTGTTTCGATGATAATGTGATAAGGTTTATAAATCCACTAATCCAATAGGTTTTGGACATGTGTAGGTCTTAGATATTACATTATCGTTCCATTTTATTTAAATCGTTAAATAATGAAGTCATCACTCCATCATCATGATGTCATAAATAATTTAATTTATTTAATGTCTAAAAATTATAAAATACTACTATGATGTAGGAAATATTATTAGATTTCCAATGAATATTTATAGTCAGAAATCTGATTTTTATAACCCCATGTAAAAATTGTTTTAGTAAAACATTTCATGTTTGTCTCATTTTTTTTACTTTAACATTAAATAAAAAGATATTGATGTCATTTCCCAACCAAAGTGGCTTCATGGGGTCCCCAAGTTGAACCATGGGTTTTCTTGGTTGGCCATGACACATCCAATGAGTTTAGGACATGTTTCATGTTCATTTCATTTTATTAAAACATTATTTTTACCTTAAACTACACTAATCACCTCTAATCGCGATTAAGAACATAAAAGTTACAATTCACCAAAAAATTATTTTAATCTAATTGAACCACATTTTACTTCTTAATGAAAACCATGTATGTCGGATTTTTGAAATTGAAAACGTAAAAGTGGTAAAATTTCATTTAAACGAAAAATCAGTTTTTATATGTACCACTTAGTGGTTTCACTATTCATCAAAAATTGATGTTTTTCAGAAAAATCCCAAAAATTCACCCTAAGATATATTTGATATTCCAAATTAAATAATGAAGTCTATTTTACAAAATTCAAAACATATAAGTCACATTAATTAATTTAATAATTAATTCCCACTCTCAGAGCAAATAGCGTGTTTTTATGAAACAATAAGTATCAAAAGATTGACACTAGTTTAAGTCTGATTTCAAAGTGAAATTAATTAAAATGACCACTATTGGATTTAATGGTAACAATATATTCTAATTTCACTTTAATCCCAATTCAAAAGATAATCTAATAATATAAATAAATTAGATTAAAAAGAGGTTTTGAATTAAAATACAATATTTTACACTATTCATTAAAAAAATGAACTTTATCGGAAAGATACCAAAAATTTACACAAAGTAAATTTTGATGTCCCGATTCTAAAGAAGAGCTTTATTTGGTCCAATATAATGTATAAGAGTGAATCAAAACTATATTTAATTATAGTTTTCCATCAAAAGGCGATAAGTTAAACTTTAGTGAAAACTAGGGCATATACGCCTAAAATTGAATTCTTTCCGTATTTTAAGCCTTTATCTTTTATTAGATAAATGTAAAAACATTTAAAAAACATATATAATCATATTTTAGTTATTTATATACTTTCCCGCCAATAGAACATCTATGTGTTAACTACCATTTAAAATAATATTGTCTTATTACTAGTGTGCAACGTAAGATTTCAATGAAACTCTTTGTTGCGTATCGGGTACGCTATCGAACATAGAAACCCTTTAAAGTAATTATTATTATTTTATTCACAAATATGGATAAATATAAAAATTTCATATTCTTTATTTAGCTGGGGTGTTACATCCTTCCACCCTTTTGGGAATTTCGTCCTTGCAATTTTAAAATTGTGCTCGGAAACAACCTTGAAAGTCCCATATCGGAACAAGAGTCGGTAAAACAATCACTTTGAAATAAAGGGAGAGAAGTACAGAGGTCACCCGAGTTAACCCATAATATGATTCCAAGTAGGAAAATATGGACATGGAAGAAAAATCAAAGGTTCATGTTCTTGAGGGAGAGTGATAGTAAACATGTCTAGGAGAAATTTAACCATAAGAAAATCACAAACTTGTGATGGGTTAAACGGTATTCGATTCCCCAGTAGGAAAAGTTAATAGACAACATTTTTGTTTTAAGTTACTTTTTATTGTGGAATTTATTCATAAGGAAACAGAATCACTTATCATGTTGACTTTTATCTTTTATTATATTCCATACACAAACTCATATTTTCTCCAAAAGGCGAGTATTTAGGAAGACTTGTTCGCATTAAGAGTACTATAATCAACTTCAAGAGAATCACCTAATCCAGAAAAGCGAACTACACACTTCCCATGTCTTTTGACTTTAACCAAAACCAAAACCAAAAAGGTTATTACAAGATCAGATAATCCAGAAAAGGATAACCCCTTATAAAAAGAAAATCTATTCTAAATCTCCAAAATTTGTCCAACAAAACCCAAAGATCAACGAGGACCATCCGATAAACAATTTGTCCATAAAATTCTTCAAATTAAACCAAACTAACATTGAAACCCAAATATTTGAAGGATTTAGTCACATAGTCTTCCAAGTTAAATCATAACATTTATCTCCAAACAACATCAGTTGCTCCTAAAGTCTCATTTTGAAAAGTAATTAACCTAATCACATATCCTACATGATAGGTTAATCATTTTCATAAATAACCCAAAATCAACGTACTTTTAATTCATAAAATCATATAACTAAAATGAATCAGTCAAACTAACCAGGTACTTCACGTAGCCCAGTGGTAGGTGATAAATACCAGTCACACTTTGGTT
Organism: Viscum album; assembly: GCA_963277665.1. NCBI lineage: Eukaryota > Viridiplantae > Streptophyta > Magnoliopsida > Santalales > Viscaceae > Viscum > Viscum album. The sequence goes on along the minus strand of OY728126.1, from coordinate 1,805,313,875 downwards.
GTGGGTTCGATTCCCGCAGCTTGGTCCGACGCGACGGGTTGTCACACGGTCTACTTGTTGTCCTTTACCCAAAACAATATAACTCTTAAAACATTCCCCAAAATGAGAAAAAATATTCAAAAAAAATCATAAAATATTTTAACCTCAAGTTTATCACATGCCTTTCATTTTCCATCATATCATAGAGTAACCCATAATTACCTCAAATGTAAGGATTATATAAACTCTAATGGTTGCCTTTATAATTATTACCTGAACTTCCACATTGATTGGTCATCTCATACATGATGCATTACAGAACATACCAAGGTTCAAGTGGTTGATCATGACTCCTTGATAGTTGGTTTAGAACAACCACGAGTTTCTTCATTGAATCCCCCATTTTATCTAGTATCTTAATCAGCGAACCACCGATGTTTCCTTCAAACCTGTTGTCTCTTTGGTTCCTGCTAGATCCATCCATTCACTAAAAACAGAAATGTCAGTGTGAGTATATCAACAAAACCATCATGTACTAATGAGGAAGGTAAACACTAATATATACTTACTCATTCACTTTATCTAAAACTATGACTCTTTCTGAAATCCTAACCATTATGGTAATGTCACTTAAGCTTAAAGAATGCCCTAACCTCTAATGTTATCTAAACCGACCTTTGATACCAACTATATGGCCCCGACCTTAAACCTTACTTAATCTTGAGTTATTACAAGATTACACATTGAGGATCTTTTCAGGTTTAGAGTATTAGAGAATTAGATCATGAAACTTCCATTACATTCCACATTTAAACAAAGTGGTTACAAAGAAGACAGTATTCATTCTTTCCATCAACGGAAACATATTTAAAATAAAACATGGATTCTTTCTTGACACATCCTTGACACTATCATCACCTCATGTACCTTTCCCTTGACCTTTGAAAAACATTTCAAAAACATGGGATGAGCATAAAAAGCTCAGTAAGGGTTATAAAAATAGGGAAAGGAAACATGAGTTCATATATACATAAGAATGAAATCATACATTACCCATAAAACATAGGCACTCTAACATACCTGATAAAATCATGAATAAATCATAGAAATCATAAAGACATAAAGGTAACTTGAGGCATTCATAACTTTCTTACGTAGGGAGTAACCCTCTTGGTTACGTTTGGAATACCCATCACAGTATATTCCCTAAATCGCTTTGGAGAAACCTTAAAGTTTCACTCCTTCACGTTACCCAGTGCATTGGAGAGCTATATCGGGCTCACCCGCCCTTAGTTTATCACGGAACCACCCGTCTTCATAATAATTCCCAAGAACCTCAACATAATCGTATCACATAAAACATGCATTATGGAAACATAACATTTCCACCTTTCAATCACAAGATATCAATACAACACATTGATATAAAAACATTATGAAAACCATTTTCAATACCAAAACAAATGAAATGTAAAACATGGTATTTATTTTTTCTTTTAAAAAAAGCTATGGCTTATAGAGGAAGCTGAAACTCAAATAATGGTCACGGCGGCGGAGACGTCGTTGTCGTCACATACGTACGACAAAAACATTCTCTTTTTTCATTTAGTAAATTCTTCGTATAAAAATATTCCTTTTGAATAAACGTAAGATTTAAAGGGTTTTATACACCATATAAAATAAGGTTGTGTATAAAACAACATATTCCTCAATGAAAGGAGATTGAGACGAAGTCCCATAAAAAGACGATATCCTTGGTTTAAGGATAAATCAATTACATAATTATGTGTGACTAATTAATACACCAAATATAAGTGTATATTAAGTGTAAAATAATCAAAGGTCATTCACACATATTCAAAGGATGACATATTCAATAACTACATGTTGAACCCAAAGAAATCGAAATTGGGGTAAGAAGTTCCCTTGACAGCCTAACAGCGTCACATCAAAATGATTTGATGAGAGATAATAAAAAAAGGGTATCTCATCACTTGTACATAATATTTAAATCAATAAGGATATATGAGAACATATCCCAACATAACAATATGTAAATTAAAAGACCCAACAAAATAAGTCTATTAAAAAGAGGAGGGTGAAAGGTTCCCTTACCGACATGGGTATCTTTCGAAACATACACATCCTGAAAGAAGGGAAATACAACATTAATGTAAATACTCATAAAAGAAAGTATATTTCACAATGAGTAAAATAATGGGCAGTACATACACCACTCAAAGGAAATTTTGGCAAATGTAGCATAAATCTCAAAGGAATAAGAGTGAGATGAAAAATCCCTTACGTAAACTTGGCAGCCTAACAGCGCCACCAAAATGGATTGATGAGATCCAATAGGGTATCTCATCATATTAACATAAAGTTTACAGAAAGAGGAATATAAAAAGAACATCCCCCAACATAACAAATAGGAGCTTAAAAGAAGTGACATAAAGGAGCGTACTTAAAAAGAAAGAGAGGGGTTAGATCTCTTACGAAAATTCAGCAGCCTAACGGCACCACTCAAAACTTCCAAAATGGATTGATGAGAGGGAATAGGGTCTCTCATCATATGAACATAAAAATTACAGTAAGATTAATATAAAATAACTTCCCAATCACGAGGAAGATGGGCTTAAGAGTAATGGCATAAAAGAGTGTACTTAAAAAGAAAGGGAGGAGTAGGATCCCTTACCTCGGGTCCGACTTGACTCGATCGTTCTTTAACGTCCTGAATAATAAACTTGAGTTAATTTCCACTTTATTAATAACCTTTTTCTTGTTCATTGTTTATTTTAGATCACTTATTTCCATTTTATAAACATTATGTAATCATTTATGTTGATAATGTTTGTTTTGTCGATATTTGGTTCTTAAGTCGAAAGTGGACTTCTTACAATTACATGTTGTTTGTGTGGTCAAATGTTCATTATATCCAGAATTATATTCATGATTTGGATATCATATATATATTATATATCCAGAATATACATGTATTTATAATATTACATAATCATTTAAGGTATGAAATGAAATGCACCGTTCATGGAGACGGTAAGACGTACGTACGCATGAACGCTACTTTCATTTCTATGTCATATTAATGGAATTAAAACTAAATGAGAGGTATGTATATTTTAATTCCAGAATTGAATTCATCATTTTGATGTATCATTCGTCATATATATCCATTATATACATGTACTTATAATAGTACATTACATTTGGGGATAAGAAATGAAATGCACCGTTCATGGAGACGGTAAGCCGTACGTACGCATGAATGCTACTTTCATTTCTATTTCATATTCTTATGGAATGGAATAATAATGATATAGAGGGATATTATACTTCCATTATAACATCATATATAATAACTTTAAATCCATCCTTTATACGTCCCACATATGGAATTAACGAATCACATCACTTTGAGGGAGCGGTAGTCCGCACTTCCTTAAATGAATATATCGCGTTTACCCATAATGGAAACCATAAAGGTATTCCCAAAATGAAAAATACAGAAGCTTAAGGAAAACATAAACATATTATATATCATATATAAATATAGTTTCATCTTAATGGTCACCTTTGATGGTGTTAAAAGAATGTTGAACAATCATCGTTTCGAGAGGCCAAAATTCACCACGCACGGAAACAGTATGTTCTTTAACCATTAGATGTAGTTGTGTGCTAGTGTAGCTCGAATACTTCTTATAAAAACATCCTAATATATTGATGATACTGTATTTTGTTACAAAATAAATGAATAAAAAGAGTTTAGGGGGTTGAAGAAGCAAAATAAAACAAAAGGACTCAAGTGAAGACATTACCTTAAAATCGGGTAACTGCATTTGGTTTGAGCTCAAAGGCTTCATTGGGAAGACTTCTTCCCAAAGTGTGGATTCAAGGAGTAATATAGGGAAGTGGAGAGACAAAATGGGCCGAGGTTGGCCGAGCCAAAGGCTTTGGGATTGTGGGTAAGGAGGTAGAGGTAGGGGCCTTTTATAAGAGGAGAGGAGGGGCACTCTTGGATGGTAAAGAAAAGTCACTTTATTTTAAAATTGTATTCGGATTTAAGAGGTCCCACATAGATTTGATTCGAGGATAAGGTGATAAGGGTTCGAAATACACTCATACAATAGGTTTTGGACATGTGTAGGTCTTATATATTACATTATCTTTCCATTTTATTTAAATCATTAAATAATGAGGTCATCGCTGTATCATCATGATGTCATAAATAATTTAATTTATTTAATGTCTAAAAATTATAAAAAAATACTATGATGTAGGAAATATTTTTAGCTTTCCAATGAAAATTTATAGTCAAAAATCGGATTTGTATAACCCCATGTAAAAATTGTTTTAGTAAAACATTTCATGTTTGTCTCATTTTAACTTTAACTTTAAATAAAAAGACATTGATGTCATTTTCCAACAAAAGTGGCTTCATGGGGTCCCCAAGTTGACCCATGGGTTGTCTTGGTCGCCCATGACACATCCAATGAGTTTAGGACATGTTTCATGTTCATTTCTTATTGTTAAAACATTATTTTTACCTTAAACTACACCAATTACCTCTAATCGCAATTAAGAACTTAAAAGTTACTATTCACCAAAAAAAAAAATTTAATCTCATTGAACCACATTTTACTTCTTAATGACAACCATGTATGTCAAATTTTGAAATTCAAAACACAGAAGTGGTAGAATTTCATTTAAATGAAAAATCAGTTTTTATAAGTACCACTTAGTGGTTTCACTATTCATCAAAAATTGAAGTTTTTCAGAAAAATCCCAACAATTAACCCTAAGATATATGTGATATTCCAAATTAAAAAATGAAGTCTATTTTAAAAAATTAAAAACATATAAGTCACATTAATTAATTTAATAATTAATTCCCGCTGTCAGAGCAAATAGCGTGTTTTTCTGAAACAATAAGTATCAAAAGATTGACACTAGTTTAAGTCTGATTTCAAAGTGAAATCAATTCCAACGACCACTATTGGATTTAATCGTAAAAATATATTCTAATTTCTCTTTAAAACAAATTAAAATGATAATATAATATTATAAATAAATTATATTAAAAAGCGGTTTTGAATTAAAATACAATATTTTACACTATTCATTAAAAAATGAACTTTATCGGAAAGATAGCAAAAATTTACACAAAGTAAATTTTGATGTCCCGATTCTAAAGAAGAGTTCTATTTGGTCCAATAGAATGTATAAGAGTGAACCAAAACTATATTTAATGATGGTTTGCCATCAAAAGGCGATAATTGAACCATTAGTGAAAACTATGGCATATACGCCTAAAATTGAATTCTTTCCGTATTTTAAGCCTTTATCTTTTATTAGATAAAAGTAAAAACATTTAAAAACATATATAATCATATTTTAGTTATTTCTATCCTTTCCCACAAATAAAACGGCTATGTGTAAACTACCATTTAAAATAATATTATCTTATTACTAGTGTGCAATGTAACATTTTAATGAAACTCTTTGTTGCGTATCGGGTACGCTATCGAACATAGCAACCCTTTAAAGTAATTATTAATATTTTATTCACAAATATGGATAAATATAAAAATTTCATATTCTTTATTTACCTGGGGTGTTACATTATTATATATTTTCATTGGTGATTGATATTTATCAATGATATTTTGGAACTCTCAATAATGTTTTTATGAATCGTCAATGGATTATTGATAAATTGTTTTTATAAAATTGTTTAGATATATATATTTAATGGTATCATTAACCATCCAAATTTATTTTTGGATATTTTTATATTTTTATGGATAATTATTGAAGTACACCTGTTTAAGGGATAGATAAAACTTAGGATTAAAAACAAGATTGGTGTTGATGAAAGTGAATTAGATAGTATTTAGGACCCTGGAATTGATAATTTATTTAATAAAAATGTTTTTCCATGATAATTTAGTAATGTTTATCTCATTTTTAGGAATATTATATGTATATCGAATATTGTGTGACCTTATGTACTAGTTGTAATACCATTTAATTTTTAAAGGTAGAGTTAATTTTAGGAAGAATATATGATTTTTTTTGTTTAAGATATTATAAATTTAAATGGTATTGGTAAAGGTATATATTGGTGAATTTAATATTATTGTATATACATACTTGAGTAAATGATCTTATGAATAATTAATGTTTTTTAGGAAATATAAACAAATTGATCTAACACATGACAGTAAGATAGAAGTCATCTTAGAAGTTATATTCCAAACAATTAATATATTAAGTGTACCCTCACCTAATTTCACAAGTAAATAATAACAAAAACCCTCAGGACACAATTTATTTATTGTGGCAGAATATAAGGACTCATGATTTGGGATCCTTTAAATAAATATTATATTTGATAAAATATTTCATACCTAACACCAAACACATGGATTACGTAAAACAAGTTGTGATATATTAGATTATTATTATGTCTAAATATTGAATAATAAATAAACAAAATGTAAATAATAGGATGATAATTGTTTTTTAAATATTTTGTAATTTACCCAAAAAATTAAATTCAATATTTTTTAAAGATAATAATAATAATATAAGATATTTAAATAATTTAACTAATATTTTAACATTATTTAATGTAAATATTAGTGATTAATAATATTAATAAATTCTTAGTTTTTTAAAAATAGATTTTTTAATAAATGAACATGTTCCTTAGATTTTATATTTCCATTAAAAATGAGAAGTAAAAATTTTAAAAATTTAATCAGATAAGAAGAACATGTTTTATAATTTATAATCTCAAATTTATCTTAGGTTTAATATATCTAATTTTTCTAAAATAATTGTTTTTTAGGTGAATAGTGAATCAATATAGATTTTTCTAATACCATCACTTTTGAGATATAAAATTATATGAAAATATATTATATATAAAATATATTTATAAATTAATATAAATAATTTATGAATATTATATTCAATTTATAAAACCAATATTTAACATCTTCAAAACTTAAGTAATCTATTACTATAAAAAACAAATTCTTTTCACTTATATTGAATATTAGTTCTCACCATATATAAAAATAAAATCTGATATGATGATTTACATATTTTAAATAAACATAATAATATTCTATAAAATGGGAAATTTTATTTTTATTCATAAAATTATGATAAAAAATATTAAAGTTAATTTCATAACAAGGATGAAAGGGTAAATTTCAAAGCTTAGTTTTATTAATGTTTTTAAATTTTAATCAGATAAATTAAATTGATATAATATATATAATGAATTTTATGTGATTTTTAAACCAATATAAAACTGTTTTTTCCATAATTTAACTAAAAATCCAAACTATTTGATATTAAGGGAACTTAATTGTAAAAACAATAACATTCTTAGCAAACTATTTTTCAATATATTATTTGTTTCATTTAATATATTATATTCTGTATTTTATAAATTGAATTAGATTATATGGAGACTAAATTTTGGATTAAAGCATAGAAATTTGGTTATAAGGATTTTTTTTTAAACAAATATATAAACTACTAAGGGAAAAAACTAGTTTTGAAGGTAAAACAAAAATAACAAATGTAAACCTCAAGTGATAAAATGAATGAATTATGTTTTAAACATGCCCAAAAAAATATGGTGAAGGATTTATTGACCGTTTATCTCCTTAAATTATATTATTTCTCAATTTTAACCCATTGATAATTTTAAATTGACATTAAAATATTTACAAATAATGGATGTTTACAAAAGTGTTGATTATATTTATTATAAAAGGGGATCACATACACCCACTCAAAGTTACACTTTCTCTTATAAATTTACTTCAATCCCTAGCCAATTTAACTCACATTTTATTATTTAAAATTATATAATTCTTCTAGTCTCCCTTATTTATCCCAATCCCTTTATTTCTATGGATACTTTCATGAGAATGTTCAAGTTACTAATGAGAGTAATACTTAATCCTTATCTTTTTTTTTCATAATAATTCTCTTCCAAACCTAGAAAATCCATATTTAGATAATTAGATCAGTATTATTAGTATAATAATGTGTTATTATATTAATGGAAAAAAAATTTATTAATAACTCTCCATCCACATAGAAAAAAAGAATGTTAATAGTGCATTTCATAGACTACCTCCTCCATAGAGTAATATTTTACATCTTTCATATTTATTTTGATTATTTATCCAAAAAATTGAAATCTATTATAAAAATTATAATATTTTAAATAATATCATTATTATAATATTATAATTATATTATAAATTTCTTTAACTACACACACCCATTTAGATATAGCGTTTTCTAGTTTGGGTTGGTTTAACCACCTACTTGATCAATAATATAAAAATATCAATGATGAAAATGGGATCATAAATACTAAAATTATTTTAATATAATAAGAAAATAAAAATATTATTTATTTTTTAGGAAAATTATATTTTAATTATTTAACTTATTATTAAATTTTCAACTTTGATCTCTAAAATTACCAAAATATGACAAGATCGATTAAATTTTCATGAAAACAAAAGAAACATCTATATAAAAAATATAGAAATTATGATAATAAATGGTATATATTAAATAAAATATAGATGAATATGGTTCTTAATATGGTATCTAAAAAAATTATTTTGGTTATTCATCATTTTACGAACATGGAAAGAACAAATTATGAACTTGGTAAGAGTTTATTGTCTCAAATTTACACCCCTTTAGTCATATTTCTTATTATAAAATATTTTTTCTATGGAATGGTTTATTTAAAAAACCTTTAATATTTTTTATAGTGATTATATTATATTTCATGATGTATAATTTCTGATTCCATTTTATTTCTCTCATAGGGTTTTCCTCAAAAAAATATAAAAGTTATAAGGGTTTGTGAAAACTCAATTTTATTCTACTGAGTTACAAACATTATTATCAAAATCCTTAATTCTAGGCCTGATTTATTCTATGTAACAAATAAATTATTATTTTATTTCAGCTTTATTTTATTTTCTTGCAAAAATATTCCTAATAACCTCTTTATCAAATGATTCTTACCTTAATGATTATGTTACATTTATGGTTTTATTTCTAACAATTTCAGTTTCACAATAAAAACTTCTTTTATAGACTAGTTTTATTGTATATAGTGTATATACTAAAATTTTTTATATTATATCATGAATTATATTTTTAAATATTGATTTATGTTTATTTTAATTACTTTAAACTTCATTAGTGTTGATTTAAATGTTACTCAATCTGTATGGTTTCATTTACCAACCTCATTTTAAAATCGGGAAATTTCATATGTGATAACTCATATCGGGAATTCATGTAGTCATTCTCTCCAAAATCAAATACATTTTATTTACCTATATTTATCATTGATGAATTTTTTTTTTCTTTCCATTGATTTGAAATAATTTTTTTAATCTATTAAAAGCATATTATTTTAAACAAATGTATTTTAATAATATAAAAATTTGTTAATTTGATTTTATGCTCATATTTATTTCAATTCAATTTTTCAGATATTCCTATATTTTTATTTATAACGAAAAAATTAATTTTCATCTTCCTTGAATTTTATTCCAAATTTTATAAAATAAAATAAATTTAATGTTTCTTGTATGTGTAGTCTTCCATAAAAATATCTCTTATAGTGTTTCTATCTGAACCTATAAATCAACCAACTTTACCACTTTACAAAAAACATTCTCCATAAATTTCCATGGTTTATTAAAGAAAATATTTTTCTATTAGTTTTATAAAAAAATTAATGATTTCAAATGATTTAGGAAATTTTTTTTATAAATTAATTTTTTAAAACTCCCAAAATGTATTTCATCTATTTTATTATGTATTGAAAAATATTATTCTTGATATCAGATATTCATTAAATTATATCATCCACATTATTTTTGTATATGGATTTTATAAATTAATTCTATTTAAGAAGTATGATACACCATTTATTTTATCATTCATTATCATCCACTAAATTTAAATTCGAGTTTTCATACATTGTTTTTCCAATGGGAACATTCTATATTTCTTTCCAATACTAAATGAGAGTTTACATTGATTCTATACATCGAATAATTTGTGAAAATATATACTTTACAATATACCATTTATATATATTTTATAAATACCATTTTCTATATAATATTGATTGAAGTGTATTTTAATATAAAGTTACAAAACATATTTGGAAACCTTTTTATATTCTATCTTTATTAAATATTATTATTTTTAATAGAATTATGTATTATTTCATTACATGAAATATATTTCTAAATAACCTGAAACAAATTTCTATTCCATTGGTTCTTTAGTATTTTATAAATAAAACCCAATATATTTATATGGGTGCTTTATGAAATTATTAATGATTGATTGAAAGTGTCACTATTATGTATATTTAGTGATGGGTGGGGTCCTATATCACTCTCTAATTAATTTTATAGTTTCTATATCATGATATAATTTTTCTTGATTTCATTTTAGTTTCTCATAATCATACAAATTGATGGTATAACTACAAAAATTAATTATCCCTATATTAATGTTAGTTCCAAATTCCCAAGGTAACATGATGTTATGGAATCATGGATCATGTTTATTGACTACTGTTTCCACACCCATCTAATTCATTATATTTTCTATATACCATGATTTTTTATATATTATTTATTAGGTGTAACTTTCTTAAGTATCCCAATTATACACTTATGATCATCTTATTCTGAGTTATGACATTTGATTATTATCACCTATATTTATGATTACTAAGAATCTGTTCTTTTCCCTTTATTATGTTTTTTTCCTATGTTATGAAGAAGAGTATAGCCAATATGAAGTCTAAAATGTAGTTCAATTTGGTTTAATTATGGATATATTTTCTCAATTTTTTGTAAAATAGTTCTCCAATTCATCTAGTTCTAAATTACAATTAATCAAGAGGTTAATTAGTTTTTTATTATTGTGAGATGTACTAATAATTTGAAGAATGTAAAAATTTATCTTATATCTTCTCACATTGTATCACAAGTAATTTTTAAAACAATATTTTTTAAACTAAACATAGATGTACATGTCTAAAGAATATCAATCTCTGGTCTCTGTATGAAATTTTAAATAAGTAACTAAATAGAAATTTTATATCATATATAATTAGTCATCATCAATAATTGATAAAATATCACTGAAATAAATTTTCATTGATTATTTTTTGTAATTTTTTATTATTATTATATACATTAATTGTTTGTCCTCTCAACACTACGTATGTTTGATTCTTTTTTTGGTCATCCCACCTGGTTCTCATTTGAAATGATAAATAAAATTAAATAACATAGATAAAACATTCATAATAGGGTTAGGGTAACCAAACTAAATTTTAATAGAAGATTTTAATTTATAGATCACAAGATATAACCTCTAAAATATATTTTTTGTTATTTTTTTCTATGAATGATATAATATTAATATTCATTTTACTGTTATAATAAATAAAAAATGAAAATAAACATAGGTATTATGTTTATGTTGTCACTATTTTCATAATTTCATTGATAGATAATCAATCTATCTCTGGGAATGAAGGAAAAAATATAGAGAAATAGTGATGTCAATGAGAGAGATATTCAGAGGAGAGAGATGATATGTCATGTATTGTTCATATACAGGTGGTAAGTGATGGATTGTTTCTAGTCGGGTGATATGGATGATTTATGGTTTAAGAAAAAAAATATTTTCTTTATAAAAAGAATACTAAACTTTGGTTTATTTATTTTAAACTTCAACTTTTTATTTGTAATATTAAATCAATATGATAACCATCAATCCATCATACATTCATATTTTTACCTATATTAGTATATAATGATGATAATGATGATTATAATATAAATTAATAAAAATAAATAAAAAAACCTAAACGACATATATATTTAGTAATTTTAATTATTTGGGGGTTTAATCATAATAAAGACCCTCACACACATACAAATCCCAATTAATCCATGCCATTACCAACCCCCCTACACAAATGGATTATCAGTATCTTTTTAGACTCTACCAATAATCTATAATGAAAACCCCAATAGATGGAATCCCTATGAAAATAGTTATAGTACATAAAAATAGTGTCCCAATATATTTATATTTGTAAATCACTAACTACAGTGCACATTAACAGTGTTAACTATATTATTATAGAGTATTTAAAAAAATCACCATTGATAATCAAAAACCATACCTTTAGGATTTTGGAAAAACAAATCAACTAGTAGGATGTTGTACACCAACATATATTGATGTAAAAAGCTATTACTAGTAATATTAATAATTAAAATGAAGATAAAAACTATAATAATTCCCAAAATGATAAAAATAAAAATCTTATCCTATTTAACCTATATAAGTGTGTTTCTACATGTCTAATTGACACCTAAATTATATTACTAACAATATTTTACTATTCTTTTGATTAATTTGAATTATCACAGACATGATAAAAAACATAACATAATATTATCAAAAAATATATCACTAATATAAAATAATAATTTTACATTAAATTAAATCCACCGATATTAAATCATAATAATCAATATTTATTTACATAAACATATTATTATTATTATCATAAAATTAAATTGCTATATTTTTATTAATCATACCAAAAAATTTAAGTATAAATCTAAATATATATCAAATATGAAATACGAAATTAAAAACACAATGTGTTATAGAAATATATTTATTGATTATTTTAAGAGTTAATATATCTTCAATAATGAATAAAATATCTCATGCTTCTTTAGCTATCTCGTATAATCTTCACCAAAATAACATAGTATCTCCATGATATTTACATAATATAAAAAATGATTAATACCTAGTTTTTTATCTTAAATAGTATTCCTCAAATGAATTTATCCATAAAATTTATATTAAAGTGTAATGTAATCTTCAATGCAATAAACACACACTCCAGTTTAAACCCTATATAAAATTCATTTTTATTTATGTTATTAATTCTCTTATGAAAAAAGATTTAATATCAATTAAAATTAAAAGGGATAGTATTCAACTACTTTATAATAAAATATTAACATATATCTATAAATATTGAATTTTGATTTTTTATTCAATAATTTAATATCATCATTTTTGTATTCATTCAATAATTAAATGGTTCTAAATCTTTATTTAGGTTAACCAAATGAATGTATAGAATAGAAAAAGTACCCCTACTAACAGAATCAAAATGCGGTGTAATTTCACTAATGTTAAAATATTTTAAAGAAAAAATTCATTAGGTTGCCATTGGAATTACACTAGATATCAAACACCATTGTTTCATACACTAGAACTACATTGTATATCCCCCAAGATCTTCATTAAAATAGAAATAAATTTATCTATATATGCATCATTGAAAATATTATTTTTTAGTTAACATTCATGTATATATTTTTATTTATTTCTACAATATTATAAATAATAATTAAATGTGGTAAATAAAACAAATCATCACCTATAATTTTAATAAATGATCCCCCTTGAATTTCATTAATTATCTTCCAATATTCTTAAATGTATAATTTTTAATTCCATGAACCAAATTACTATATCCTGTGTAGAGATTCATAGGACCTCGTGTATGCCTACCCATTCACGAGATATTTCTAACTAGAAGAGAGGGTTTGAATTCCAAAAGTAGAAGAACTATACATATAGTATCATGTCCTTTTAAAAAAATAAAAAATAAAAAAATAACTCAAACTAAATAGTGAAAAGGGAAAAAATATGAAATAGAATACACGCCATAAAAAAATAAGTTAGTTCTATGCGTGGAAGGAAAAACTAGTATATATATACTATATGTATATAAATTAATAAACCTATGGTAACCTTTAGAGTATATCTTGGTACAGCTCCAATAACCATGCTCCTAAACTCTAACGTCTTCAATGAACCCCTTTCCCCTTTGGGATATATCTACATGAAATTTTCATGCCTATCAAATTATATGTAATATGTGCATGTAATAAAACCTAGAATGAAACCACTAATTCATCCTTAACAAATGTAGACATGTAAAAATTATGTATTCCATGATAAAAATAAATAATCAATAAATTATAAACAATAATTTATTGATCAACCATGTGATAACCAAGTCAACATGAGTGTTCGTCGAACCTAATTCAGCTCTATTCTGGAATGATTCCATGCTATAATGAATGATCAAAAATGCTGGATATATTTTACTCGGTATACTAAAGGAATTGAGTGATCATGATACACAATATCAACAAGGTTTCAGTTCATAGGAAATCTTTGATATTTAAATGGATTCAAGATCCATTCATACTATAAGGATAACATGATCATACACTATATAGGGTTCCACCACTATCATCATTGCATGTCATGAACACTTCTCATTCATGGGGTAATCATACCATGATGGTCACCAACCTTAAATAACAAAGAATAACCACTAACAACATGTTATTATAGATAATAAGGAAAACCATAATAATATAACCACAATATAGTATATTTATTATATTTTAGAATTATATAACAACATGTGACATCAATGATATTGATAACAAAATACATTAGAAATACTAATGAAAACAAGGATTATATATTGATATCTCAACAGTGCACAATCCCACGAAGAATATCTATTAATAAAGAATAATAATTCATACCAAAACAACATGAGCCAAGTAAAAATAGTATATAACACCCTCAAAAGATAATGAACTTCCGACCACAAGGGTTTTGATAAATAACTCTAAGGTTCATCAAGTAAATTAATACCATAAATATCAAATGACTATGGAGAATGACTCACATATAAATGATATCTATCTTAGGTTATGGTTCATCAAGAAATATGTCTAAAATGAATAATCAATAGAATTCCATGTTTTGAAAAACATTATATAATAATATACCTTAAGTATTCTTTCCAATAAATCAATTAGAAGGTATAATGAAGTAATGATCTCAAATTAATAGGATTTATTGTTGATTAAATATTGATTTGTGAATTAATTTTTTATTCCTAAGGAGTGCCTTGGGTCTAGCCAATTTTCATTTAATAAACTTCAATCTTTAAATAGTATTGGTATTAAAGATGGAGAACGTACTAGGATTATTTTTTCTTGTGAAAAATACCTAGAAACATCAATTTTTCTGGAGAATTGTCTCTTCGGTCAAGGGGGTTATCCTTCACATGTCAGATACTCTACCTATATACCGAAGACCCATCAACATATTTTGGACCAATCTTCACTCCTCCATCAATAAGAGTATTAAGAATACTATTCTTAATCACATAACCATTAAACATTCATTATTAAAGTTGGATCTTGATTATATTAATAAAATTTATCAATATATTAACACCCTATGATTTTAGGAAATATTTTTCCAAATAAAATTAATTCTCTTTGATATATTTTATTACATGTAATGATAATTTTTAACAAAACACAATAAACTATTAAAATATTATAATTTAATAAGATTGTTATCACCGAGTTGTTAGAATAGAGGGTATGAATAATATTAAATAAATTATGAAAATATAATTTTTTAGACCTGTGCATAAAATGATTTATTTTTTATGTATTAATTAGAAATTAAAATAAAAACTATTGGAAATTAAAGGAAATTTTTTTCTGGAAAACTGTTTTTATGAAAACAAATGGGTTTTATATAAATAAAGTAAATAAAATTTTTTATAAGAATTATTTTAATTAAGTGTATTTATTTTAAATTTCATAAATTTTTTATCTTTAATATTAGGTGTTTTCTAAGCATGATATAACAATAGATCCAATTTTACGCAAAAAATTCTGTATTTTTCTTCTATGAATGATTTTTATCACCATTTCTATATTTATTTTAAATTAACTTTTTTCCATTTTTGATGTAATAATTGGAAAAATAAATTCATTTTTAATTAATAATTTCAAAATTATCTTGGAGTTAATGTCTTATATTTTTCATAAAAAAAATTCAATGAATTATAAAAAATACTGGTTTTTAGTACAAAATCACTTCTCTTTAAAAGCATTTTCATGGTAAATTATATTTTGAAAATGTTTTCAAGTAAAATTAGTTCAATTATATATACATTAATCTAATTTTGGTTATTTGAATCAATTTCATATGGAATTTGGATATAAGAAGTCTTTAAATTGTTGAATAGTTTCTCTTTAGAAAACCACTTTTCGTCGAACCTGCGAGATTAATTTTAAATTAAAGTATTCCAATTATGTCAATAGAAATTTTTGATATGAATTAAATATTTTAAATCGTCATAATTTATATTATATAATTATATCAAAATATTTTTTATGAAAATGAATAATAAAAAAAGTAAAAAATTTAACACGGTTAAGGTTAAATTAAGTGTATCGGGTATTGATGAAAATATAAAATGTGATAAAATGAAATATAAACTTGTATATGTCCCATTTTGTAATCCAATTTAGACTATATCAACTCTATTGTTCTATAATGTCCCATTTTGGACCCCTAAGGTAAGTGAAAAATAGAGGGAACACAATATTCTATTCAAAAATTATATATGTGTCCTCTACCTCACTTTTTAAAGGTCTGTCCATATCCCTCATAAGAAGGGTCTAAGTATAACCCTAAATAGTCCCTCCTAAGAAGAGGTATAATTCTTAAAATTTTGTTTTTGTTTTATTTCTTTATTCACAGCATTAAAATATTATGAAATTATGATTATGTAAAAACAAAATTAACTCCCATATATGTTGATGTTATTATGTTTTATGTTCCAAAGGATTGAATAATAACTGAGAGGGGGGATGAATCAGTTGTTCACATTTTATAATTTTCAAGGAATTTTAAAACATAACCCCTAAAACATATTAAATTTTATTACCTTTTCATTTATTAGTAAATACACATGCATGAAAATGTATTAAATCAAGTAAGACAAACAATATTTACCATTTTCATCCTTAGTGTGAGAACATACATCCTTTCTAAAGATACACCTATGAGTCTATGAAAATTCACTATTATAAATATGTGAATAAAACATGTGGAAACCCCCATTAGAAAACATTTATCTCTCAACAATAATCATTATAATGACTCCCTTCAGTTTATAATGTTTTATTAAAAACACTTTGAGACAAGAATGAATAGAATAAATAACTTCTTCTCCACCAAACTCTGTTCAGAACCTATGTCTGAAGTCCCTAGGTCTGATTGCCTCAAAAAAATGGACTTAGTGCAATGAATGTATTCTCAATATGGACTTCTCAAACATTGTTCAATTTCTCATTCAAAACATTCTTTGCTCGGTCTTACTTAGTCCAGAAAGAAAAACCTCTAATATTTCATTATTCTAACAATATCTCTATTTGGAAATAACTCAAAATAAAACTCTAGTGAGATATCCATTTTTCACATGTGAAAAGGTTTAAAATGATAATTTATTGTGAAACTATTTGTAGGAGTCTAATAATGAAAAATTTAGGAATCTAAAAAACTTTTCCCCATACTCAAATTCAAAACCATTTAAATTCCCTAATATTTGAATATCATGTCTGACCACTTCATATCTTCTAGAACCTTCCTGAATAATCATGAGTCCTCTTAGTAATCAGCCTTCTCAAACTTTAAAACATTTTATCAGTATGATGGAACTTACTCAATTTGTTATGATGGAACTTCCGTTGCTCATTAAGATAGAACATCCATAGCTCATCCTGACTTGACATTCCTCTTAAGAGTTAGTATGATTTTACATTACCAAATAAACTTAATATTATACATCTATTTCTAAAAATCCTTCAACATTCATATCTAGATTAACATCTCATTATGATAGAATCTTTTATATAGTTTCATAGACTGATCAGTTTTCTTAAACCACTACATCTGATGATTCATCAGCATCAAAATATAATCTGATGGATCAGTGCATGTTCCTAGTCTTCTGGATTTGTATTATAGCTAATCTGATTACAAAAATGAACTCACCCTTTTATCTTTTCTTAGGTATGAATTAAAACCTTTAACATCTTCACCATTTCATGACATATCTTCGTCTGATGGATCGGAATCAACAACTCTATTTACTATGATGTATTTCATCTGATGGTGACTCCACACAAACACTCTTCAAAACTTATTTTATATAAATAATGAAACATATAAAAAAATTTATTTCCATTAATAATCGATAGGATGAATTGTGTTTGGGTTTCTGGAATAGATGATATCTTTTTGAATATATTCAATAGTCTCTATTCTTAAAAATCATTTATCATGAGACTTTATCAAGACATATGATAACTATAAGATTAAAAAATCATCATATAATTTATGGTTCAAAATTAATAAAATTTCTAACTCCTTACTCAATTTGAACTTAAATTACACACTTCAAAAACATTCTGACATTCTTTCACAACATCTACTAAATTTTATAACAAACATCATGACTGATTGATCATGAACTTCATGCACATATATGTAAGACTAATGATTCATCTGATCAATAAATTCATATTTATAACAACTTCTACATCCAATGATGCTTTCTTCGATACACTACATCTAGTAAAAAACATTCTAAAAAATGTCTCTATTGAGGTTGATCTTACGTCATTACAATCTCTAGTCCAATTGACTTCAGTATAAACATGAAACATCATCCCATTATTTATTTTCTATAACAACCCATGTGTTTTTGTACCCTTAAACTATATCATAATTTTATTTTCATCCAGTATATATGATTATTTCGGTTTACATTGATACCTAACACAAAAATTCACAATATAAATGATCCCAGTTCTTGAGGCTATAAGGTAATGTAGAATTCCTTTCACATTCTAAAATTATTTCAAGTTCACAATTTTTCTAGGCTCATCTATACACATCTTCATTCCTACTTAGATAGGAGTAAAACATTGTTTTGATTTTACCTGGACAAAAATTTATAACAATTCGTCAAAATAATTTTATAGATATATTAAAATGTACATTTAATTTTTTTGATGTTAATTCTCTTAATATTGAAATTTCAAAATTCTCATTTATCTCCTTAGAAAATTATTTAGTTTTTTTTTTCAACATCCCTAGAAAGAATTATATCATTCACAAGAATAGTAAAAATTAGTGTTATGGAGTTATCTTCTTTCACATACAAGTTACTATCAACCTTTTATTTAAAAAAATTGATCATTTTCAAATATATATTATGTTTTGAATATTAGGAATGCGGATATTGTTTCATCCCATTTAAATAATTCTTTAAATTTGAAACATTGCTTTCATCGTCCCTACGTTGATACCCACAAGGTTGTTTAATATAATCTACTTCTACAATTTCTCCATTGAGAAATGTTGACTTTACATCCATATTAAATACATTTTAATTTAGGTGATCAAATAATGTTATAAAAATTATTATAGTTTCTAACCATTCAATGGGGGAAAAGGATTCATCAAAGCCACTCTGTCTACTAGTGCATATAGTTTATGAATTTTTTATTGAAACATATTCATGTTCATTAAAGTGGTTTCTATAAACCCAATTTGTTATTATAAAATTTTTACCTTTTGTATGTGGTAAAACATCCCATGTTTTATTTTTCTTATTTTGATCCACCTCTTCATTCATAACATCCACTAATTCTATTTGTTGAATAGCTTTAGAATCTGATTCTGACTAATCATTTTAAATAAGTAAAGTATGGTTTTTTAATCTCCACTTTCTTTAAGTCTAAATTGGATCCTTTTTATTTCAAAAAATATTTGTAGCCTCAATATGTTTTTTAATGTATAAAAGTTTAGTGTTCCTATTTTTCTTCACTTTCATTGTCACCTGATTCAACTTAATTTTCATGGACATTACTTTTATCACATTAATTTTCATGGTAAACATTAATTTTTTCATCCACAAAATTCCAAGAACATTTTGTAAAAGAAGTTCTATTCTTTGTAAATTTACAATAATATTAGTCAACAAACTTTTGTAAATGATTTTTACATCATTTTTCACTTCTTCCCTTTGGTAAAAAACCAATAAAAGTTCGTTATTCGTCTTTATCGACATCTTTTCTGATGACTTTGTAAATTTCTTAACCTATAACATGTGTTCTATAAACAGGATGTTGGTCATCTGAGTGAAATCATCAATGAATATGATAAAGTAAAAAATCACCATTTTTTTCATTTATTTCTCATCGGCCCATATAAGTCTGAATGAATAAATTCATGTGGACTGGTAGACTGAATCTCAACTTTTTTTGACTTTTTTTAGGTATCTTCCCTTTATCACAAGTTATAAAAACAACTTATTATCTTATTTTTAATTCTTCGAAAAAAAAAATACACCATTAAATTTAGAGACATTGGTCATAATTTTCTTCCCAAGGTGGCCAAGTCTCTGGTTCCACAAATAAATATCATATTTATAACATAAATAACATTAGTTATTAAGGTTTCTAAACTGAAAAAAATTTTGCTGGTTGTTTTTTTCTTTTAATGAATATTCATCCTTTTAGAGTTCTTATAATACATGAATATTTTCTAAAAATCACTTATTTTGTGTCATCCCAAATTTTAATTACACTAAGTATTCCATGTTTTTATCCATCAAAAAATAAAACTTCTTTAGATTTCATCTTTTCTAATTCATTGTCATCCATCCCGATTCCATTATGTTTTAGAGAACTATCATTCCCAATGGTAACATCAACTCAATAATGTTTTTTTTCAGGTTTCAGGATTTCTTCAACATATCATGTGATATGAAAAACCACTATAAAGTATCCACGTTTGTTCTTTTTACATTATTTCATAGAAGTCTGAATCAAAAAATATATTTCTTCGTATTTATTCTTTCCAAATTCCATTCTCTTTTATACCATAATAAACGTTTTATAGAAGGAATGTGATACATTAATCAATATGCTGAATAGACTTATCATATCTACCACAAACTTCTTCAATAAATTAATTATTTTTGTGGCAATGTTCATCACATCATGATTTCTTACTCTATAAATATTCTGAGCTTTAGGAAAGTAACACATTCTAGTTTAAATATTACTAAAACTCATTTCAAAACTTATTCTAGGAAGTGAATTGTTATACCAACAATTATACTCCTAATTCCCAAAGATTCTATAAAACCAACCAAAAAAATAAAATCGCTATTTCTATTGATGTAATATCATTATCTGTTGAAACTTTGTTGTGGTTTATGACTTTATCTTACTTCAAAAAACAATGGGTGTGGAAATACATTCTTACTTTGGAATTTATCCATTTTTTTTGATATTATTGGTTTATCGCATACCATATCAATTCCAAAATTCCCAAAACTTTTATTATCACCTAAAATGTTATAATATTTAGACGGAAATTATATTTAGTGGGTGAGGATTTCACCTAATTATTAATTTTATAATTATCATAAAAATTAGATGTATCCACTTATTCTTCCAAGGATTTATTGATTTTTTTCATTCATATTATTCAAGGTACATTCAGTCTCAAGATGGTTCGATTGAAACTGGTAAAATTATTCTTATTTAGCCTCCAAATTCATACTGAGATGTTCAATCATCTTTCCCTATTAATTAACTATATGTTTGTAACATAATATCTTTTGGATATATTCTGTTTCATTATTGAAAACATCTTTTTTACCTTTATAAACCCTTCCACTATCTTTCTGTATCATTATGAATACTTTATTGAGGGATATACTTTTCCCAAGACTTGAAACATGTTTTTTCAGAGCTCATACTCTTTGTAAGATTCCTCACCATATTCTTCTTCACTATTTGTGGGTTACTCTTTTTTTACATATGAAATGAAGGTTATAACCTATTCTATCTTTAATCTTATGAATTATTTTTTTCATTTTAGTTTGATTTTTCTTTCTCAGTCAACATAGTTCTCTTATTCCTAGTAAATTTCTTATTCTATTTGTTGGATGAATTTTCTTCTTTATAATTTTTTCCAATTCATCCAAGGAGTTTTTTTCTTCATAATAATCTCGATTTTATCTAAAAATTATTTTTGGTGAAATTCATATCAAATTTTCTAATTCCACCATGCACAAAAATTTTATTGGATGTTTACCGCTATAATGTCCTCTTCCTCTTTAATAGTGTAAGGATATATGAGACATGATTTTTTCAATAAAATCATCATTTTATTTTTCTTAGAATTCACAAGGATAAAAACCTTTAACATCATATATTTTCATTTTTTTCATGGATTCAAAATCCATTTCTTGTTTCATCTTACTTTTGAACATTGTATATTTCCACAATTCATTAGAAATAATAATGTTATGAAATTAATGAAGAGATAAGTTATCCTTTTCTTATAAAGAGGGAATTTTAGAATCAAACATGTCTAAAATCATTCTTATAAGTTTATTTAATAATTTTGAATATTCTAAAACATCAATAAATCATTTTATGTATCAAACAGTTTCATTTACCATAGTGAAGTATTCATCAATATTTTATTCATCTTTGATTTGGGAATCACATCATATTGAGAAGGTGGTAGTCCACAAGTCCATACACACAGTTATCGTATAACAATAATATAAAAAGCATGATGGTATGTTTAATATATTTTATCAAGAATTTGAAATTGGTCATAATATATATATGAAAATATTATTTGACCATAATAATGATTATAATACAATCCATAGATGTAGTAAAGAAAAAAATAACAAAAAAATTATTCACAAAGACGATTAAACGACATAACTTGGACAACAATTTTATTTATTTGAATAATAGAAGGTGAGAAATTAAATTGATATGAGATATTCCATTTTATAAATAACACTAAAGTATAAAAATTATTATGTAGTAATTGTGTATTTATAGATGAAGTAGGTGGGGAGAAAGTAGAAAAAAAAATTAAGATAGGTACTTTGAGAAAATTACCTCTTGAATATTCTCTCCTTGAAAGACCCTTGAGGACCTTGGATTTGGTCTTTTGGTTATACCAGCAACACATGGACACTGTGAGAGTTATTAAGAGAGT
Organism: Viscum album; assembly: GCA_963277665.1. NCBI lineage: Eukaryota > Viridiplantae > Streptophyta > Magnoliopsida > Santalales > Viscaceae > Viscum > Viscum album. The sequence goes on along the minus strand of OY728126.1, from coordinate 1,805,290,745 downwards.
TTTGGCCAGATATTTTTTGAGATACAAGGATTTTTGTGTCAAAATAGGGTTGTAATGAAGAGATATTTATACTTGAGGAGAGGTGGGTTCAAGTGATCAATTTATTTATTTTTTTATATTAAAATCCAACCATATAGAGGTGGCATTAAATTATAATAATTTGGATTCTAATTTTTATTTTATTGTTTGGTTTGGGTCTAAACATCTGTCAACTAACCATTAAATGTTGTAGTGTTTAGGTAAGCCATGATTATAACTTTTATCTATAACCCTTGTAAAAATTTCACTTATACTACTGTAATTGTTTTTACAATGGTAAATTTTTTATACCTAAAAATTAAATTTACCATACAACCTAATTTTCAACTTATTATTCCAAATATTGAATACATTTTATCTAATTAAATTCATATTGTTTGAAAATTTTAATTTAAAATTAATTCTGCAAACAATACTAAAAAGCAGTTTTTAAAGTGAAACATTTAAAATATTTACATGTTTTTATATCTATTTTCAACTATTAATTTATTAAAATGAACTAAATTGGATTAAATTATACAATATTAGTTTAATTAAAATATATAACCAATTAAAATTACAATCTAACTATATTAATGAATTAGAATAAAAAGTAGTTTTAAATTAAAATGGAGTATATTTCCCAATTCATTAAAATATGAATGTTATTAGTAAAAGACCAAAAATTTATCCAATATAATTTTTTTTACTCCACTTCAAAATAAAATGTTTATTTTTATAAATATTATATATTGATTTTTCAAAAACTATATTTAAAATGGGTTCCCTAAGAATAGGTGGTAAAACTACCTTTTAAAAATATTTGAGTTTTTATGCCTAAAATTTGATTTGTTCTCATTTCAGGCTTATGAAATTTATTGGATGAATGTAAAAAATATTTAATAAACATTTGTAAACATAATAAATTATGTTTTATTCATTCATAAAAATACTATACCTAGGCAATAACAACCACTTAAAATAATAATATTAATAATGTATTATTTTTTGTTATAACTCAGTCTTGAGGGAAACTAAAGATTTCGGAGAAACCCATTATTTCATTTCAGGTATGTTATCAGACATAGCATACTATTTAATGGAAAAATAATATCTAATTTAAAAATATTAATAGATTTGAAAATTCATTTTTCTATAGTTACCTAGAATGTTACATCCAACCCCACTTTTGGAAATTATGTCCTCGAAAATTTTATTAACTAATAAAATAAGTGGGGATATTTCTCCATCATTGAATTTTCATATTCCCATGCTTCCTCTTCAACCATATAGTTTTTCCAAAAAAAAACCTTTACTTGATTACTCAACATATTCCGCAACACATTCTCTATGTGGTAAAGAATCTGTATTGGTTGTTCATTATAAGAAAGCTTCTCTTCCAATTGAACTACCTCTGGACTCAAAATATGGTAAGAGAGTGACATATACTTTCTTAATATTAAATGAAGAAAAAATTATGTACCTATGACAAAAATTTGATAAATATACTCAGTAGGAAATTGATACAACTTTCTACAAGATTTCATAAGTTCTAATGAACAATGGACTTTGGTTTCCTTTCATACCAAAACACATCAAACATTTCAAATAAGGAACATTGAAAAAGACATGTTCACATACATGAAAATAAATATCCTTTCACCAATTATCTGCATAAGTTTTCTCCTTAATTTGAGCTATCCTTATATTCCTCTCAATCAACTAACATTTTTCTTCCATCTATTCTACCAATTATGGTCCCATCAACTTCCTTTCACCTACTTTATTCTAAAAAGTTGGAGTTCGAAACTGCTTTCTATATAATGCTTCAAATGGCGCCATTTGTATACTAGAATGAAAACTATTGTTATAAGAAAAAACAACCATAGAATGATGTTGTTTCCAAATTACCCAGTAATCGATTGATAAAGCTTATATCATATATTTAAATGTTTTAATTTTTCATTCTATATTACCATCTAATTGAGGATGAAAAGATGTACTGAAATTTAATTTAGTACCCAACCACATTTAAAGTCCTTTCTAAAAGATTAAAGTTAACCTAGGATCCCCAACAGATATAATATAGAGAGAAAATCCATTTAACCTACCAATTTTTTGAAGATACAACCGATAATGTTGATCTAGAGATAATGTATCTCAAATAGGAATAAAATGAGAATATTTAGTCAATCGATCAACAATAACCCAGATCACATTGTTAACTCATAAAGTCTTCGGTAATCCCACAACAAAATGCATGGATATATTCACCCATTTCCACAATGTTACTAGACAAATAATGAATCATCCCTTTTTGAAACTACCTCTCTACTTTCACATGCTGACAATTCAATCACATCATAGTATAGTCAACAAAACCTCTTTTCATTCAATCCCACCAGTAATACTCTCAATGGTCTCTGCATATCTTAGAACTGACATGATGAACTAAAAATAACGAACTATGAGCTTCACATAACAAATCTTTATTCAACAGTGAATCATAAGGCACACATAACCTCTTCCCAAACATCAAAACAAAATCATTATAAATGTTAAATTCTGGTAAATTACCCTCCTAAACAAATTATTCCTTTTTATACAACTCACTATCTTCCTTAAACACCTGCTTAACTCTGTTTGATAGAGATGATTTCACTGACACCTGAAACAAATAGAGGAATTTCTTGCACCAATAATGTCCAGAACAAATATCATCAAATCATTAATCAAGGGGTCACATTCCAAATGTAACATGGTTAATACATCATCACTTTTCCGAATCAAATCATTGACCACCTTATTTTCTTTTCCTATATATTAATGAATCGTGAAATCATAATCCTTTATTAATTATAGCCATCTCCTATGTATCAATTTTAATTATTTCTGAGATAATATATACTTAACACTTTTGTGGTTAGTATATGTTTTAAATTTTACTCAATACAAATGATGCCTCCAAATTTTTAAAGAAAAAAAAGTGCACCTAATTCCAAGTCACAAGTAAATTAATTTAAATCATTAGTTTTAACTAATGTGAACCATAATAAATTACCTGATATTCTATATTATTACACAACCAAGTCATTCAATGAAGCATCACTCTAGATAACAAATACACAATTTCTGGAAGGCAATTCCAAAACTTAATCATTCACAAATATTATTTTCAATTTCTGAAAACAATTATCACATTATTTTGTCCAGATAAACATAACACCCTTTTGAATTAATTTAGTTATTGGGATAGATAACTGTGAAAATTGTTCAACAAACCTTTAGTAATAGCCTAATAAACCAAGAAAACTACGAATATCAGTTATACTTGTGGGTCTTGGCCATTCATTAACAACATTCATTTTAGTAGGATTAATTGTTATGAAATATTTAGAATCAATCGGACCAAGGAAAGAATTTTTTTGTAACTGAAACTCACACTTGATGAATTTACCACATATTTTCATTTATTTTTTTTTCAAAATAATCCTTAGATTACATTCATTCTTCCCTCTACTTTTAGAATATATCAAAATGTCACCAATAATCATGACCAAAAACTTATGCAAGAGTTCATGGAAGATTTTATTCATACGAACCATGAATATAGTAGGTGCATTAGTTAACCCAAATGGAATAACAAAAAATTCATAATCGCCATATCTACAATGAAATGTTTTATTTGGAATGTATTCATCCCTTACATTCAATTGATGGTACCCCAACCTCATGTTAGCCATCAAAAAATATTGTGCTCCATGGAGTTAATCAATCAAATCATCGGTATGAGGCAATTGATACTTGTTCTTAAAAATTATGTTATTAAACACTCTAAAATCAATGAAAAGTCTTATTGAACCATCTATATTTTTAACAAACAAGACAGGAGCACCCCATGTGGATGTTCTAGGTAGAATGAAATGTTTATCTAATAACTCATGCAATTGATTATTCAAATATAAAAATTTATTCTGATCTATTCGGTAAGGGGGTTTTGAAATTGGATTAGCATCATGAACTAAGTCAATAGTAAATTCAACTTCTGATCCAATATATTACCAGAAAACTCATCATAAAAAACATCAATACACTCATTTACCATTGGAACAAAATTAATATGCATAATTCATTTGTTTTCAACAATATGTGAAAGATGAAATTCATTTCCATATTATAATAGTTTCTCATCTTTCTAATATGTTATCAATGGTAAGAGTTCATGTAAAGACCCAGCAATTTGAAGGATTTTTTTTCATAAATGCTTTGGAATTTTATGAGTCTTTGGTTTCTAACGGCACTTGATTCTGATGCCCGATGTACCTAGAATAAATTTCTGATGTTTTGTTCGGGTATGTTTAGTAAACGTATGTGCAGGTTTTTTATCTTTTGAACAAGTACTTGGAATTGAAATCAGAGGACACCGATGAACTCGCAGTGCCGATATTCTCTTAAGGGGACCTTTATCGAAGTTGCGTTTTATGCGGGTTGGATGTTAATTTTGGGGATTTAAAATAAAATAAATAAAACTGTAAAACACAATTTTATTTTATATCTAGTAGTTATATCCTACAAGGGGGAGGTTGTTGGTGGGTCCCACACTCACATAACCTCCCAAGATAGGATATTTTTGAGGTGGGGCCCACATGAACCCCTAACTCCCCACCTTCCCTCAACTCCCCAATTATTTCCCCTTGTATTTATTTCGACAAATCCTCTTTTAATTATGGCTCCTCACTTCCTCCCCTCTCACCCATTAATTTATGCCAACTCTTTTCATTAACGACATATTTAATTAATTAATCTAGTTTTGAATTATTTTGAATTGGTTGGAATTTCTTTAATGTGGGAGAAATCTGATTAGATATTTTCATAGAAAATATTATTTTTTGGGGAACCTCTGGAGAAATAGAAGAGCTTCCTCCTTCTACGAAGAACGTCACCTTCTTCGACGAAAAACACCTACTCCAAGAAGAATGGCAACATGACTTTATTTCTCTTCTCCGCAACAAGTGTGGAGATGCCGCATCCTCCTCAGACGCACCCCGATGTCCACATAATCGACGATCGTTCTCTTCGACACCATTCACTCTGAAGCCATCTTCCGTGACGCTTGTCTTCCACATCTAGACGACGTGCGATGTCAATTATCGAGGTAGGGGTTTTGTATATTTTTTGACTGAATAAATTGTACCTCATTCTTTGTTAATTTTTTGGAATTGACATTGGCCGATTGTTACCACATAATGTGGAGGGTGTGGGCCGAACAAAAATGGGCCGAAGACCCTCTGACAATTCTTGTTATATTTTCAATCTGGAAGCGGTGACGATCGAAGTCGGCGACCGTGTGCCGACCGTGTGAGGAGGAACCGCGGCCCACAACCGCCAGCCGCTCGACCATGGAAGAACCAGATGGCTAAATCTGGTTGGTCCTAAGGAGAACCACGATTCCACAAGGGGCGCCACACTGCGGAAGACATCGGCCCACAATCCGCAGGCCGCTTCTGTGGCGAACCGGTCGGCTCGTCGGTCGTCTGGGTGAAGAAGACGCGACACCCGAAGGTGTTGCGCAGCCGGACCGTGGCCCGCCTGAGCGGACCGCTTGTGCCTGGCCAGACGATTTGGGAGGGTGGTGCTACTTGGCACTGCCGGTTTGAGAAAGTGGGGGGTCGTGCTGCTCCCCCCATCGGACCGCCCGGCCCCCTCGGGCTGTGCAGCTCGACCAGCAGGTCGATTCGTGGCCAGTTGGGACGCGCCCTGCCGGGCCGGACTGCGCCGCACCGGGCCGGACTTCGCCCCTCAGGCCGGGCCATATGATTCATCAGGCCGGTCCTCCACTCTGCCTTGTCGGACCCACCAATGCTGGTTTGACCCGACCCGTCATTCCACTGGGCTTAACGGGCCATGCCCATTACCACTTAATGGTGAATATCATTTAGACTGCGTGTCCGATCGACGCACCATCTATGGCACTGGGAACCTTGTGATGAGGCGGTCATTTTGAAATTATCTATGTGACTTCTGGACAAATTTGGATAATGTCAAGGTTTGGAATGAGCGTATTTCCAACTGGGCCCCTCGAATGGAAAAGCCAATATCTCTCAGATGGGGTGTCTGATTGACGTGTCGTCTGTCACGTCGGGTTCTTTTTGATGATATGGAACTTCGGGACAAAATACCTCTAGACTTCGTGATAGTTAATTTATCGAACCCCTTGGCTAGAAGAGCGGACCCTTCAGGGAATCAAGTGGGCTCTGTGCGGGAACCCTAGAGCTGGCTGCGACTGCAACGACTATTGTACTAGAATTCTCCGTGGGTTCGGCGACAACGAATATCGTAATGGAATCCATAGTGGGTTCGGCATTGACAACTACCGTACTTGAGTCCTCCATGGGTTTGACGGCGATGATTACTATTCTTGTATCCTACGTGGGTCCGACAGTTTGACTTATGTTCTCGTATCCTAGGTGGGTTCGATAGAGTAGCTGGTCTAGTATCCTAAGTGGGTCTGAAATCTTTGTTAGACTAGTATCCCATGTGGATCCGCCATCTTAGATGAATCAGTGACTACATATGATCATATCTATCACTTTACAAAAGATTTATACCTGTGTGAGCTGAGTCTTGACTTTCAATCATTACCATCGATGTGATTGACTTCTTTCATGTGTGGACTGGGTTGTACATGGGCTCAAGAGTTGGAGGCGAACAAGATTGATGACTAAGTTATATGTATGGGCATATACCTATGTAGAGATTGTTGATACTTCCTGATGGTATCTTTCTTTTGAGGTTTATCCTTCGTGGATTCTGGGAGACCTTCGGGGGTCTCGGGGTCCCTACTATGTATCGTTATACTAACCCATGCATGGGCAATGCCCGCACTACGTTTTATTGGATGGAGACGACGGACAGCGTTGATCGTGGTAGAGGTTTGTAGAGCTAGATGGTACCCAGTGGTGGACCACTTGGTGAGACGTACACGGAGCAGATAGACAGACCTTTGGTGTTGGCGGGGACTATCCATACCCACACTTCAGGTGGGATTCCCTGAGGATGACTCAGTGGTTGCTGTTTTCCTTTACTACAGTTATACTAGTTTTTCAGTTGTACTGTATTTTCAGTTGGGATTTTATTCTGGCTCATTTACCTTTCAACACTTACTATTGTATTCAGTATTACGTTGTGCTTACTTTAGCTTGCGTACACTGTTGTGTTGTTTCCTATTATAAAGGCAATGCCTTCCCATTTTATCAGGATTTACGCCTTTGGTGATAGTCATCAGCCCCTAGCCTATGAAAGGCGGGCTTAGGGTAGTCATGGCACGGGACCGGAGGACGTGTCGTGAAAAATTGGTATTAGAGGTTTTGGTTCTACAGCAGAACTCAGGAGTCTGATCATACCTTTCTGTGAAGCAATTGTGTTATGAGTCTTGAGTGTGGTTTTCAGTCCAGTGAGTCTAGTGTTGGTGCGGCGGATGACGTATCCATACACCAGGACCCTAACCACTGATTTCCGACTCAGTGCACTAAAACACTGATTGCATGTGTGTTTCAAAAATTTTCTTTGTGATTACATTGTGTTAGCTCACCAAGTATACTTTTTTGACCGTGGTGCACTTGTTTCATTTCAGGATGTCACCACGAAGGCAGCCAACTAGGGTACCGAGTCACATACAAGATGGAAGACCACCGAGCGACGAGGCCTCGGTGTAGGGCCGCATCACAGTGGAGGCACCAGCGGTACCACTACCCACTGAGCCACTGATACTTCCAGCCCCAGCCGTAGAGAGTGCACGCCGCCTGAGTGTGTTGCACAAGTTTCAGCGATAGAGGCCGTCTAGGTTCCGCGGAGAGATGGACCATCAGGCAGCCGAGGATTGGCTGAAGGCTATTGTCATAGTCTTTAGATTGGTAGGGACACCAGCCGACCTTATGATAATCCTTGTCGCAAGTCGCCTGTATGCAGTAGCAGGTAGATGGTGGAGCTTGATGCTCCAAGTGCATGACGAGACACATTAAATTTAGACAAAATTCGAGTATCTCTTCCGCTCAGAGTTTGTTCCCGCCACCCTTCGTGCAGTGCAGATTCTAGAGGTACTTCACCTACGGCAGGGCAACATGAAAGTATCTCAGTACTCATCGAGGTTTACTGACCTCTCACGCTACTCCACATACATGGTATAGGACCCATTATTCAGGGCCTGGACCTTTGAGCAGGGACTGAGGCATGAGATTAGGGCTTCGATGATCTCCCATAGCATGTTGACGTAGGCGGGAGTGCTGGAGCAAGCCTTTCTTGTAGAGAGCTTTCTCGTTGAGCCGACACCAGCAGCGAGTCCCACCGCAGAGCGACACGTAGTAGAGTCTTCTATAGTCGGCAGTAGACAGATGTCGCAGAGGTCCAAGCAGACCAGGCCATCAGGCGGGCGACCTCAGGATACAAGTTCGGTTATGCGGGGAACCCGAAACAGATCCAGCTATACGAGGGTCAGGAAGTGCTATGCATGCGGCGGGTAGGGTCACATGTCTTGAGACTGCCTGACCCGCCCTGCAGAGGAGAAGCAGACAGTGGAGGGACTTCCCTAGTATATGCATAGGTTCAACCGTGGCGGTCCGCAATGAGCAGGAGGATGAGGAAGATGAGCTGGCTGAGCAGCAGGTGGTGGTCGACATTTTGAGGCTCTACCACCACCACCACCAGGAGTTCCACCCCGACCACAGGGGGATGGCAGATAGAGGTAGGCTCAGCTCTAGGCAGTGGACGCTTACAACCACGGTGCACCAGAGATGATTTGAGGTACTATCTGTATCTAATCCACCCTTGTTGCTGTACTTATAGACATAGGAGTGAGTCTTTCATTTATTACTGCTTCCCTTGTTCGGAGCTCGGAGATTCTGATAGAGTCGTTGGCTCGATCCTTATGGCTAGAGACTCCTACGGGAGCAGACTCGACGATTACGCACTGGTGCCAACAGTGTGAGCCTACTCTAGGAGGCGAGAGATTCAGCTGGGATCTTCTCGTAGAGGCATCGAGGCCTTACGACATCATCTTGGTTATGGATTGGTTTTTTACAGTCCATGATCAGATCGACTACATTAGGCGCAAGGGGCGGTGTGTCTGCACAGATGGGAGTAGGTTCACCATCTCCAGTGAGAAGGGAGCCTTTGTAGTGTAGGATGGACCTTCGCAGAGGAGTGCGAAATCGATCACACATCAGTTGGATATTCTCATCCTTGGAGTAGTTGGTGTGCGGAGTCTGAGTTTTCATGTTGTGGTAGATCAGTATGCGGACCTTTTTCCTAAAAATGTTCTAGGACTACCTCCTCACAGATATGTAGACTTCTACATTGACCGGTACCCCAGGACAACACTGATATCTACTCCAGCATATTGTATGGCTCCTGCCGAGCTTCGTGAGCTGCGGGTACAGCAGGAGGACTTACAGGTGAAAGGATTTATCTAACCCAATGTTTCACATTGGGCTTCTCCGATTTCATTCTCCAAGAAGGAAGATGGGAGCTTGCAACTTTGTGTCGACTACCGTCTCCTGAATCAGGTTATTGTGAAGAACAAGTACCCAATCCTGAGGATTGATGACCTCTATGATCAGCTCAAGGGAGCACGATGGTCCTCAAAGTTAGACCTCAGGTCAAGCTATCATCAACTCAGAGTTCAAGACGAGGATGTGCAGAAGACGGCTTTTAGGTGTCATTATGGCCCCTACAAGTTCTTGGTTATTCCATTTGGTATAAACAACACTCTAGAGTGTTCATGAGTCTCATGAACAGGATCTTCAAGCCTTACCTCGATCGTTTGGTCATAGTCTTCATCGACGACATATTGATTTACTCGAATACCGAGGGGGAGCATGCCTACCAATTGCGTGTTATACTGGATACACTCTGAGAGCACCAGATTTATGGTAATCTCTCGAAGTTCCAGTAATAGATTCAAGAGTTTCACATCTTGGGACATGTCATCTTGGAGGAGGGAGTTGCAGTGGATCCAGTGAAGATCGAGGCAGTGCTTCCTTGGGAGCCACCCAGGAGTGTGACGGAGGTGCGGAGTTTCCTAGGTCTGGATAGGTACTATCAGAGATTTGTTCCAAACTTCTCCATAGTTACAGCACTGCTTTCATCTTTGATGAAGAAGGGGAAACCCTTCGTGTGGTCAGATGGATGTTAGAATACCTTTCAAGAGCTGAGACAGATATTCACCAGTGTGCCCATCTTGAGGCTACCAGAGGAGGGCATTGTGTACGTAGTATACTGTAACGCATCAGGGACCAGACTCGAGTGTTTTCTGATGTATGAGCATGCTGTGATCACGTATGGTCATGACAGATGAGACAGAATGAGAAGAACTATGCTACCCATGAGATGGAGTTGGCAGCAGTGGTCTTCCCCTTAAAGATATAGCGACACTATCTGATGGGCGAGTGCTTTATAGTCTATTCTGACCACCAGATTCTCAGGTATATCTTATCCTAGAAGGACATGAACCTGAGACAGTGGTGATGGCTCACATTCCTCTAGGACTATGACTTTAAGATAGTCTATACTCATGGGAAGGGGAACATTGTAGATGATGCTCTCCGCAGAAGATCGGGCATTCAGCTACTAGGAGAGGTGACAGAGCAGCTAGTCGTGTTGAAGATATCCTTTGTGGATAGAGATGGAGCAGCCTGTCTATAGTCACTCACAGTCACTACTCCAGTCCTTCAGTGAGTTAGAGAGGCATAGTGAGGGGACGCTGACTACAAGAAACAACGTGCTCAGATATCCTCAGGGCAGGCGCCTGATAGATTTTCTGAAGTAGCGGAGCACGTCATCCTATTCAGGGGACATTCCATGGTACCAGTTGCACTGTAGGAGGAAGTGCTAAGTAAGTTTCACACTTCCCCTCTAGCGGTACATCCAGGTGTGGCGAAGATGTACCAGGACCTCAGACTATAACACTGGTGGCTGGGTATAATGAAGGATGTTGAAGAGTTTGTTTCACAATGCATCACTTGTCAGCAAGTGAAGGAGGAGGACCAGGTACCAGCATGCTTGGTACAACCCTTAGAGGCCCCGGAGTGGAATTGGGAAGGGATATCCCTGTATTTCATGACGGGGCTTCCACATACATCCAGAGGGTATGACTCTATCTAGGTGATCGTTGAACGACTAACCAAGTCAACCCACTTCCTTCCGATTAGAGAGAAGGGATAAGTAGAGATCTTGGGACGACTCTACATTCAAAAGATCTTACGGATTCCTGATGTGTCATCGACTATCGTTTCTGATTGAGATGCATGATTCGCTTCCCAGCTTTGTAAGGGGTTACAGGAGACCTTTGAGACACAGCTTCTCTTGAGCACCACATTCCATCCTCAGACAGACGGTCAGACTGAGAGGACCATTCAGACTCTCGAGGACATGCTCCATGCATGCGTCCTTTACTTTGGTTGCAGCTGGGAGGATCACCAACCCTTAATGGAGTTTTCCTACAATAACAGCTAGCACTCCACCATTGGGATGGAACCATATGAGGTACTGTACGACCGACCATGTAGATCACCTCTGTGCTGGACTAACCCTTGGGAGTCATCACTCGTAGGTCCGAAGATGGTTCAGGCTACGACAAAGAAGGTGCAAATCATCCAGGAGTAGATGAAGACTCACAGAGTAGATAGAAGTCCTCTGCTGATAGGAGGCGGAGACCACTGGAGTTCGATGATGGTGACCTCGTCTTCTTATGGGTCTCACCTCGACAGGGTCTACGGAGATTTCTCCGGGGCATAAAGTAATCTCCGCATTTCATTGGACCATTCCAGGTCCTCAGTAGAGTAGGCGAGGTCGCTTACCGCCTGGCCCTTCCACCTCAGTTACACCATGTGCATGACGTTTTCAATGTATAACAGCTGAGGAGATACATAAACGACCTGACCTACATCATCGATCACGGGTAGCTGGACATCGATGATGGGTCAACGTTTGCGGAGGTCCAAGTGGAGATCGAGGTTCGACAGGAGCAGGTCCTACTTGGATGATCGATTCCTCTTATGCACATTCGCTGGCAGCATGGGAACCTCCAGGAGAGCACTTGGGAGTGGGAGGCTCAGATGCGAGCTCAGTACCCCCCATTTGTTTTCCTAGTGTGTGTTATAGCTTTATGGGGTCGTAATGCCCTGAGGTGGGAGTAATTTAAAGACCCGGAAATTTCATGATTTTTTTTTTCTTAAATGCTTTGGAATATTACTAGTCTTCGGTTTCCGATGGAACTTCATTCCAAGGCATGGTGTGCCCGGAATGAATTTCTAATGTTTTGTTCGGGTACGTTCAGTAAATGTACATGCGGGTTTTTCTATCTTTTGAACCGATACTCAGAATTGAAATCTGAGGACACAGATGAACTTGCAGCACTGGTACTCGCTTGAGGAGACATTTACCACAGTTGCGTTTTATGCGAGTTGGATGTTAATTTTGGGGATTTAAAATGAAATAAATAAAATTGTTTAACACAATTTTATTTTATATCCAGTAGTTATATCCTACAAGGGGGAGGTTGTTGGTGGGGCCCACACCCACATAACCTCCAATGAGAGGATATTTGTGTGGTGGGGCCCACATGAACCCCTAACTCCTCACCTACCCCCAACTCCCCAATTAATTACCCTTTCATTTATTATGACAACTCCTCTTTTAATTGTGAATCTTAAATTCCTCCCCTCTCACCGATTAATTTGTGCCAACTCATTAAATTGAAGACTTATTTAATTAATTAATATAGTTTTGAAATATTTTTAATTGGTTGGAATTTCTTTAAATTGGGATAAATCTAATTAGATATTTGCAAATAAAATATTATATGTGGGGGGACCTCTGGAGAAATAGAAGAGATCCCTCCTTCCAAAATGAACGACACCTTCGTCGACGAGGAATGCCGACTCCACAAAGAACGGTGACATTTCTTTCTTTCTATTCTACGCAACAAGTGAGGAGACACCGCTTCCTCCTCGGATGCACCCAGAAATCCACGGAATCGATGTCCGTTATAGATGATGAATTTCTCCGCGACGCCATCTACCACAATGCTCATCCTTCGAGGCTCGACGACGTGCGATGTCAATTATCGAGGTAGGGGTTTTGTATATTCTTTGAGTGAATAAATTGTACCTCATTCTTTGTTAATTTTTTGGAATTGACATTGGCCGATTGTTACCACCTAACGTGGAGGGCGCGGGTTGAACAAACACGGCCTGATGACCCTCCGATATTTTTTTTATTATTTGCAATCGGGAAACGGCGACGATAGATGGCAGTGGCCGCGTGCCGGCCACGTGAGGAAAAACCGCGGCCCGCAACAGGGGGCCGCTCAGCGGACGAAGAACTAGCTGGCTGAAGCCGGCCTGTCTGAAGGAGGACCGTGACGCCACAAGGGACGCCGCACTTTGGAAGACTGCGGCCCGCAATCCGATGGCCGCTTCGGTGGCAAACCGGTCGGCTCGTCGGCCGACTGGGTGAAGAAGTCGCGACAACTGAAGGTTCCGCATAGCCGGCTGGTCGGGCCATGCTGCACCCCTTTGGGCCGAGACACGCCCCTCGGGCCAGGCCGTGTGATTCATTGGGCCGGCCCGACCCTCTGACGGGTCCTACCCACCAAAGTTGTGTTGACCCAACCCAGCGGCCCACTGGGCTTAACGGGCCGAACCCGTTTCCACTTAAAGGTGAATATCATTACGGTCACGCGTCCGATCAACGCGTTGTCTGCGACATTGGGACCATTGCGATGTGGTGGTCCATTTGTGGTGCTCTAAGTGAGTTTTGGAAGAATTTGGATAATCGATGGTTATGGAATGAGCATATTTCCAACCGGGCCCCTGGAACGGAAAAGCCAATATCTTTCAGACCGGGTGTCCGATTGACGCGCCGTCTGTCGTATCGGGTTCCTTTTGATGAGACAGAACATCAGGATATATCAACAATGGAATTCATGATATTTTATGTATCAACCCCCTTGGATCGAGGTATGGACCCTTACGGGAATCGAGCGTGCTGTGTGCATGAACACTTGAGGTAGGTGCGACTGAAATGACTATCGTAATGGAATTCTCTGTGGGTTTGGAGACGACGACTACCCTATTGGAATCGTCAGTTGGTTCGATGAAGATGATTACTGTTCTTGTATCCTACGTGGGTCTGACAGATTGACTTCAATTCTAGTATCGTACGTGGGTCTGACCGAGTAGCTTGTCTAGTATCCTACGTGGGTCCGACAACATAGCTAGACTTGTATCCTCCGTGGGTCAGCCATCTTAGATGAATCCGTGACTACATCTGATCATCTCTATCACTTTTTGAAATATGTATACCCGTGTAAGCTGAGTCTTCACTTTCAATCATTATCATCGATGTGATTGACTTCTTTCCTATGTGGAATGGGATGTACATGGGCTCAAGATTTGAAGCGAAACTGTATTGATGACTTAGGTATATGTATGGGCGTATACCTAAGTAGAGATGGTTGATACTTCGTAATTGTATCTTTTCTTTGAGGTTTATCTTTCGTGGATTCTAGAAGACCTTCAGTGGTCTCAAGGTCCCTACTGAGTATCGTTATACTCACCCATGCACGGGAAATGCCTGCACTACGTTGTGTTGGATGCAGACGACGGACAACACTGATCGTGGTAGAGGGTTATAGAGCTAGACGATACCCAGAGGTGGACCAATTTTTGAGATGTACACGGAGTAGACGGATGGACTCGTGGTGCTATGTAGACTATTCGTACCAACCCTTCAGGTGAGATTCCTAGACGACGACTCAGTACTTGCGATTTTACTTTACTACAGTTGTACTATTTTTTTAGTTATACTGTAATTTCAGTTGGGTTTGTATTCTGGCCCATATACCTTTCAACACTTACTTTTGTATTCAGTATTACACTATGCTTACTTCATCTTGCATACTCTGTTGTTTTGTTTACTATTATAAAGGCAATGCCTTCGCATTTTATCAGGATTTACGCCTTTGGTACTAGTTGTCAGCCCCTGGTCTATGGATGGCGGGCTTGGGGTAGTCATGGCATGGGCCCCGAGGACGGGTCGTGATAGTTCATTATTGAACACAATTTTAAAGTCTTTCTGAAAAGAGTATTCTTTACCTCCACAATCAATCTTAACATCATAGACATAAATCAAATCCATAACAAGAATAACATCAAAATATACTATAGGCAAAACAAAAAGGTTTGTCTGTAAATTATTTCCACAAAAAAAGATATGAAGATTCTAATAATTTCTTTTTGCCTAAACATTTCTTATAGGTGTTTTTAAAATGAGTTCTGGATTCAATTCTTGAGGTGTAATTTCCCATGTACCAATATATTTCTCAGAAATGAAATAATCATTTGACCCATAATCAATCAACATATTGGGATAATCTGAATAATAAAATAATGTACATGATACCACTTCATTTGATGGCCCAAAATCTACTAAAGTTATTACAAATTATTTCAACACACCTTTCCTTTTATAGTCTGGATTCTTCCCTCCATTCGAGTTTTTCATGGGACACTCATTTGTATAATGAACCATCCCATTAAACATAAAATATTTTGTTGACTGTTAATCATATTATGTCTTTAAACTATCATTATCTTTTTTAGTGATATTACAAGACTTATATCCCATCTTACCACATCATAAGCACTTATGAAAATTCATAATGCATTTCCTAGTGATCTTTTCACCACATTTTTCACAAACTGTAAAACTTATTTTTTTACCATCAAACATATTTGAATAATTATTTACTTTCTCCTACCACCTTATCCTCTTATTTTATTGTTTTTCAAAGAGCGCATGTTCATTAAGAAACTCCATTTCCACCATCTCCTCACATTGAACAACATTCTTGTATCTTTTGAAATCACGATAACTCAACACCCTTTGATACTTAGGATTTAATCGTGAGTAAAAAATAATTGATTTTACTATCAAGATCCGAGAAGAAATTTTGATCATACCTTGCCAGTCGAGTAAATTCTTTTTCTTATATTTTCACTGAATCCATATCATTCCTAAACTCCAATAATTGTTTTTCCATCCTATGTTGAAAAAACTTTGGAAAATATTTCTTTAAAAACATATTTTTGAATTCATCCCACTCAAGAGAATGAATCACATCACTATCATTGATATTTTTAACCATATACCACCATTGATGGAATTTACCTTAAAAATGATAAATAAAAGGCTAAACTCTTAATTTTATGTACACCAAATGACATTGAATATATTTTCTTGTGCTTTAATCCAACCTTCCGCAAGCACATGGTCATATGATCCACTGAATTATGGGGTATTTTTCCTCATAAAATGGTCCACTATTGATATGTTCCTTTGTGGTTTATTTGGATAATCCCATGAATGGACACCACCACAATTTATAGACTAATTCAACTGCACCATCATTGTAACAAACTATTCTTTTTTTATTCCAACCATCTCAGATTTCTGATTTGGAAGGATATTTTCTTTTGGATGTCATCCCAATATATTTTCCTTATTTCCAATGTGGAAAACTATTAAGAATAGACATATCGTAGATGATGAAACATGGTATTCTTCAATTGATATGTCATTTCAATTTGATAATAATGTAAAAATCCTTTATGGATATTTTATTAACAATATCATAACCCATAATGTTATTAAAACTGACCTCAGATACTAACTATATGTCCCTAGCCTTAAAAATTACATAATATTGACTTTGGTCAAGAAATTAATTTCTTTCACATTGAAGATATTTTTATATTTAGTGTTTTAGAGAATTATGGCATCATTAGTAAATAACATTCCATAATCTTACAATAAGATACTACCAAAATAGTATTTATTTATTCAATCAATGAAACCCCATTTAAAAATAAAGCATTATTTCATTTCTTGATAAAAATATTCTTGACTTATTCCTATATATTAACCATCCTTATACCCTATGTAAATAATTTCAAAAACATGTGGTGATCACAAATATCTCAGTAAGGTATATAAAATAAAGAATGAAATAGTTAGTCCACAAATATTTAAAACTCAAGAAAACATTTTAACAATATCATACTTTTCACTCATAAAAAATAACATAAGCTCTTAAACCTACTTCAAGAAATCTTAATATTCCAAAAAAAACTCATTGAAATCAAAAATCATACTGGTAACTTGTGGAATCCATACCATACTTACATTTTAACCTTCAAAACTATATAGGGAGTAACCTTCAAGGTTACATCAGAAATTCCCATTATACTATATTCCCTAAATGTCTTAGGAGAAACCATATCATTTACTCTTTCTTATTACCCAATTAATTGGGGATCCATCACATGATCACCTACACATGGTTTATTGTGGAACCACCTGTATACGTAAATAATTCCCAAGAACCAAAACATAAGCAGAACACAAAAATCATGAATAAATGAAAAATAACATTTCCACATTACAATCACAATATATAATTTTAAGATATTGACATAATCAATCTTTTATAAAAACCATTTTCAACACTAGAATACATGAAAAATGAAAATGGTATTTATTTTTCTTTTAAAATCAATAATTCTTATATAGGAAGCCAAATATCAAATAACAATTATGGAAGCAGAGAAGTCATTTTCGTCGTATACATTAAAAAACATTCCTTTTTTCCTTTAGTAAAAATATTTTTAATAAAGATTCCTTTTGAAAAACATTTAATGAAATTAAAATTCAATGGGTTTAATTATACAATTTATAAAATAATGTGGTTAATATTATCGAAATATGGCTCAATGAAATGAAATTTAGATGAAGTCCCTTAACAAGAGTCTGACTTGTCTTATAAATTTTTTACCTTCATGAATAATAAAAATTGGTTAATTTCTACTTGATTGAGAATTTTTTCCAATTTTACTATTAATGTTATATCACTTATTACCATGTTATAAAAATTACATAATTATTTATATTCATGTCAGACATTTTATCTATATTTCTTACTTGAGTCAAAAATAAACATCATATGATGTCAGTAGTTTAGGTGGCCATAAGTATATTATATTAAAAATATTAAACATGTTATAAATATATTATATTTTAATTATATAATTTTTTATAATAAAATGTTAATATAAAATAAAAACACCATTCCTTGATACAGTAGGTCGTACACATGCAAGAACACTATTTTCATTTTTTCCTATTGTATTGAAAGAGCGAAATTAAATAAAATGTATGTAAATATATATAAATATATAATATCATTAAATTCGAGTTATTGTTTTATTTAGATCATATATTTTTATTAAAATAATCATTAATACATTCCACATGATATGTGAATGAATCACATCATATAGAGGAGTTGGTAGTCCACACATCCCCAAACAAATTTATCGTATAAACAAATATGAAAAACATGAAGGTCTGTTTAATATAAAATATAAAGTATATAGAATAGTTAATTTTATAAATAATTTAATTTTATTTGAGTAGAATTTTTTTTAAGAATATACATGAAGGCGGTAAAGGAAAAAAGAACAATAACATTATTCAGGTAGGTGCTTAACCGACATAAGTTGGTCAACAATTTTGTTTATTTGAATAAGAGGAGGTAAAAAAAGAAATGGATAAGATATATTCTAATAAAAAAAATAAAACCCTCGTATATAGATGATTCTGAAGTAATCATGAATTTATTTATGTAGGAGGTGAGAAGAAAGTAAAAAAATAGATAAATTAAGAGAGGTATTTTGAGACAATTACCAATTGAATATCTCCTCCTTAAAAAACCATTGAGGACAATGTACATGGTATTCTGAAGATACCGATAGAACATGGACATGGGGATAGTAAAGAGGAGTGTATTTGGAAGATATTTTAGGAGATTAAAGTCTTTTTTTGTTGAAATAGGGTTGATTTGTGTTGGTATTTACACTTGAGGATTAGTGGGTTCAAGTTATTAATTTATTGATTATTTTATATTAAAAGCCAACTATATAGAGGTGGAATTAAATTACAATAATTTTTCATGTAATTAATGTTATATATTCTGGTAAGGGTCGAGATACAACTTAAATTACCATTAAATTTTTTAGATTTTTAGTACGTTAATATTTTACCTTTTATCTTTAAACCTTGTCAAAATTTCACTTTTACAACTGTAAATAATTTTTTTACCATGGTAAATTTTTTATACCTAAAAATGAAATTGACCATACATAATAATTTGGACCATACCATTAAAAATATTTAATACATTTTATCTAATTCGATTCATATAATTTTTAATGTTATATTTAAAATTAATTCCACAAGCAGAACTAAAAAGAGGGTTTTTAAAGTGTAATGTTCAAAAGTTTGAAATGTTTTTATTCCTATTTTCAAACTGAAATAGGATCCAATGAACTCAATTGGATTACCTGATAAAAACATAGTTTAATTAAACTCTAAAAACATTTAAAATTATAATCTAATTATATAAATAAATTATACAAGAAATAAGTTTTGTTTTAAAATGAAGTATTTTTCACAATTCATTAAAAAATAAAAGTTATCAGAAAAATAACAAAAATTTAACCAAACTAAATATTGATGTCACACATCCAAATAAGAAGTTTATTTTTCCAAATAGATCATATAATGTTGTCAATAACTATATTTGAAATTGGTTCTCTATCAAAAGGTGGTAAAACCACCTTTTAAAAATAGGAGGGCTTTTAATCCTAAAATTGGATTTATTCCCATTTAAAGCCTATGAAAATTATTGGATGAATTTAAAAAAATTTAATAAACATGTGTATACATAATATAGTAAGTTATATAAATTCTTGCCAATAATATTGCTATGTTATAAATACCATTTAAAATAATAATATTAAAAATGTATTGTTTTTCGGTATAACTAAATCTTCTGTGCAACATAAGATTTTGAAGAAACTCATTATTGTATGCCAGTTATTCTATCTAAAAAAGAATCCTATTTGATTTAAAATTAATATATAATTCCTAAATATTAATATATTTTAAAATTTATTATTTTATAATTAATTATGATGTAACATTTATATCTTGTTTGTAATTATGTAGATGATGCACCATTATCAAAGTAAGAGGAATGAAAATAATAAATGAAAACATGCATGAAAAACAAAGAAGTTTTTACCCGAAACATGATTTTAACATGGAATTGTTAATAAAAGGGTATTATAAGGAAAAATAAAATCAGATATGGTTATATATATATATGGTTCTATTGTATATTTTTATAAAATTATTTATATTATACACAAATTTTTAATGTGTACGAATTAATTTGAGACTTAGGGTGAGAAATTTCATCTCAAATTTTTCTTCTTCGGGAAATATGCATATGTTTTCACATATATTATTTTATATGGTGTATAAAAATTCCCCATATACATTTTATATCCTGAATATACTTCCTTTCATGATAGTTACTGTTTAATTTGATGTTATTATTTAATTTTTCTCATGATTCAAAATATTAACAATGGGGTAAGGGAATTTTGTATAATTTTGTATTTTTTGGGGGAATATATTATTTTATACACCTATATAATTTTATGATGTGTATATAAATCCCCTTTTAGATGTAATATAATTAAATATTTATTCTCATGATATTTTAGGTTTCATTTAATTTTATTCCATCATGGGACTTACAATTCAATGTTACAAAAGTGGTAAGGTTTTTATGATACAATCTCATCGTTTATTGGGATTATATATGTTTAATATTACATTGATGAAATAGTATAATATATCTCTCAATAAACTCATTAATTTTCTTGTATAATGGTTATTTATTGAGAAAACATTTTCCCTTAATTTTCTCCCTTTATTTACTCATGATTCCAAAAGATTTTTTTAAACAAAACAGATGTTATTTTTCTCTTTGGTAAAACATCATGTTATATTACATATTAATGATTTACAAAAAATTTCTATTTTTTTATTGTTCCTATGGTATTATTTAAATTCATTTTTACCCTTTTATTAATTTTCATAATTTTTGAAAAAAGGAATATTTTTATTGATCTCCAAATAATTACATTTGGGTTTTTTTGAAAAAATATAAAAGTAATTTAAATTCTAAGGTGTATGGAATATTCTGATATCAATACCACTGATGGATTTAAATCAAAATTTATTGGTTTCAGATGTTATTTTCAGAAAAATGTATTATGAAGGTGTTTTATGTTTTAAATGAAATCAACATAGAATGAATATTTTCATTAATAAGTTTTAAATGATTTTTGAATCATCCATTAGAATATTCAAATGTTATTTTCCAAGAAAAGGACTTTGAAAATAGTTTTTAATAAAAAATTTTATAATATTAAAAGATATTTTTCTCAAGAAATATTTTAAATTATTTTTAAATCTTTGTTTTTTCAAATTTCTTGTTTATTTTCAAAAAAATGGATTTCTACAATATTTTATGAATATTTAGTTATTTAAATGAATCTAAAAAAAATTATTTTCCGTAAAAAATGCTTTAAATATTTTAAAATATTTCCTTAAATTTTTTTATAGTTATATTCAAATTAAATTATTTTAGTATTTTTTTTAAATTTTTATTCATTAAAAGGTAATTTTCAAAGAGATGTTAATTTCTTTAATAAATGCCTTAACTGATTTCTAATGATTCGTTTATATATTTTCATGTTTATTTTAAATGGTCATGATTTATGAAATATTTTAGGAATTTATAGTTTTAACAATATGATTTTCAAAGAAATGTTATCTCTCTCAAGAAATTTTCCATGTGATATATATTAAATAATAATTTTCCATCTATGATGACATCCTTTGATGTAACCTAATATTTATAGAGGATATGATCCTTCGATAATATATTTATTCACTCTAGGGATTTTTTATGTAATTTATGAAAATATATTTATGAAACCCATTTCTTTTTCATGTGATATTTTATTATGAAATGTATGGTGAAACCCATTTCATTTCATGGGTTCTGATGTGATGAATGATTTTATGATATTCAACCACATGTATTTATTAATTTCATTACGTGAGGGGTGGGACCTATATCTCCATAAAATTAATTGGGTAACGATTAATGCTATATGATCTCAAATGGTACATAATAGGTTATCCAAATTCCAAAAGAGGGCACATTATAGGTTATCCCAAGGCAAAAAGAGGGTACTCAGGAGGTTATCCCAAGCTTGAACTAGGTTCACGGGTGGTCACTCCAAGTCTAACATGTTATAAATATCTTTGTGATAATATTAAAATAATATTATTAATGATTATGTGTATTAAACAAGTCTATTTTCATTGCAATTGTATTCTCTCATGAGTCATGCTCGTTTATTCTATTAGGATTCCTGTCTCGTGAACATGCTTGATTTAATCCATGACTCGATATTATAATATATGATATCTAGGTTATGGGTTTCAAATTTTATTCTTATGTTCTCATTACCTTATTCTCATGATCTGTTTATATATCCCTTTTTTCCCTTACTAGGCATATGAGATCATCATTCCTTATGTTTTCTCTTCTGATATTTTGATGAAAGGTATTTTTCATGATCTGTTTATAATGGGTTCTACATATAAATAAATTAGTGGGAAATAATTTAGCTCACTTATTAACTAGATTTCAGGTATCCATGTCTCTAAAAGAATTATACCTAAATAAATTTATCAAGTATCATTATGATAGTAATTAATATTTTTCTAAGAAGATCGTATATTTTGGTATGATATGTTTGTTGTACCTATCGTACCCCTCGTGGTTTAATTTTCATGATCACAATCACTCTATTATTTATCTAATATTGTTTTAAGTGTTTTTGGATGATAGGAATAAATTCAGGGTGCCAAGGAATTGGGCCAAGAAGGCCAAGAAGGAAAAAAGCCTAAGTGGACTGAAATTCAGTCCACCGGCCAACCGGTGGCTTCACCACCGGCCAGCCGATGGACCCTGGGCAGAAGGGACACCCACTGGCTTCTCACCGGCCAACCACTGGCCTCCTCCCCGGCCAGCCGGTGGCACCCACCCAGCACATTGTTTGCTACTGCCTCAGCACCGGCCAACCGGTGGCCTCCTCACCGGCCAGCCGGTGGTGCCTGAGCCCGAGCCCTCTCCCATTTTGCAAGCACCGTCCAACCGGTGGCCTAGCACCGGTCAGCCGGTGGAGCCAGTCAAACTAGACGTTGGGCCTTTGACCAGGCTGGTCAACTTGCCTCCCAACGGCTCCGAAGCCTTTTCCAACGGCTCCGAAGACCTCCAAAGGCCATATGAGGGTTCCCCCTCTATAAATAAAGGACTAGGAAGTACCTGAACACTACCGGAACCATAACCAAGCTAAGGAAGCCCACGGGACACGTTTTGATCATTTGGCGAACCTCCGGCGGATTGCTCCAAGGGAACCCCACTTGCTCCAACACACTTCCACATCCAAGGAGCACCACCAAAGAAGCTTGGGAGATCCCTTCATCAGGTCCATCAATCTATTGGCGCCCAAGACTTCCCCATTACAGTTTTTCATTGCTTTTATTATTTTGAGCATCAAATTGGGTTTGTGCCTACAAACCCCATCTCTTTCTCTCATTCTTTCTTTTGGGTTTTCACATAACCATTAAGGTGTGAAGAGGTTGGTCAAGCATTTCCTTTTAAAAGGATTGAGACATAGGTGAGCTAGCCTTCACCTGTAAGAAGGCTAGTGGGTTCTTGCTCAACCATTGAAAGCAAGTGGGTTCTTGCATTACCATTAAAAGCAAGCTGTAATAGGTTCTAGACTAACCTTAAAGTCTAGTGGGTTTCTTGCTAAAACCATTAAAAATCAAGCGGTAGTAAATCTCTCAATGGTTGAGTTGGGAGCGGAGACGTAGGGTTGGGTTTAAGCCGAACTCCGTTATCAATTTTGTGTCTTGCCTTATTTATTTCCGATGCACTTTCACTTTGATTTTAAATTGTTAATCTTTTTTTAAAAGGCAATTCACCCCCCCTCTTGCCATCACTTCTCCTTTTCTCCACCCAACAATTGGTATCAGAGGAAAAATTTGAGTAATACCCTAACCGGTTTCAAATTCAAGATCCTTTTGTGATGGCTTCAACCTCTTTCGCCCCCGATGGCTATTCTTTGGGTCGTGCTCCATTCTTTGATGGAACCGACTATAATTATTGGAAAACCCGCATGACCACATTTCGTAGAAGCATTGGCTATCCCATTTATAAAATTGTCATGCATGGTTATTCTTTATCTTCTCCCGATGAATCCAAATGGACCCAAGCCGATATTAAAAATTTCGAGCTTGATGGAAAATCCATGAACGCTCTTCATTGCGGCCTTGATCGTAATGAATTCAATCGAGTGTCCACATGCACCTCTTCACATGAAATATAGAAACTATTGGAGGTTACCCATGAGGGGACCAACAAAGTTAAGGATACTCGATTGGATATGTTCCTTCAAGATTTTGAGTCTTTTTCCATGCTTCCATCTGAAAATATTACTGAAATGTTTACACGTTTTACTGATGTTTGCAATGGGAGAAAGTCCCTTGGTGATGATGTTTCTGCAGAAACGATGGTCAAGAAAACCCTTTGGATCTTACCAAGCACATGGGCACCGAATGTCACGGCAATCCAAGAAGCAAAGGACATCAAGAACATGCCGGTCGAAGAGCTCATCGGATCCCTCATGACCTATGAGATCACCATGAGGAGGCAAGCTAAAAAGGAAGGAAAACCGATCAAAACTCCAAAGAACATCGCCTTCAAAGTTCAACAAGAAGAGAGCTCCTCCTCCTCATCATCTTCCTCTTCAAGCGGCAATTTCGAAATGGAGAACCTTGCCCGCAAAATGCACAAATTCATGAAGAAGCACAAGAAGAAGAAATCCCGCAAGGCTCGAAAGGAAAAACACGACGAAAAATGCGAGCCCGAGGTAACATGTTACGGGTGCGGCAAGAAAGGCCATTACAATCCCGATTGTCCACTCAACAAGAAAAAGGCCAAGCAAAAGGAAAAGAAGAAAGCTTTCAAGGCCACATGGAGTGATAGCTCCACATCCTCCTCCTCCTCCTCAAGCGACAACGGTAACAAATGTCTAATGGCATTTCATGAGGTAACTTCTTCCGACTCCTCTTCCTCTTATTCCTCAAATTCTTTCAATCACATGTCTTATGAGGATCTCCAACATGCCAGAGACCAATTGGAGGAAGGTTTTCACGAACTTTCTTCCAAATTTGTTGCTTTAAAAAAGAATTTCAAAAAACTTTCTTCTGAAAAGGAACAACTTCTCAAAGAAAAGGAGGAGTTGTCCCTCAAAGTTCAAAACCTTCCCGATGTTTATTCCATGGAATCAACAATCAAGGATTTAAAGGAATCCCTTGCCAAGTTCACCCAAGGGGAACAAAATTTGACCAAATTGCTTGGTTCCCAACGCATTTCTAGAACCACCGAAGGGCTTGGCTATTACAAGCAAGCTTCCTCTTCCCATGCTCCAACTGTTTTTGTAAGGGGGAGCTCCCAATTTAAATTTTGTAATTATTGCAAAAAACCCGGGCACTTAATCTGTGAGTGCAATTGCAAAAATGCCCGGTATGGTAGGCCCAAAACTATTTTCTTCAATGATGAATTTTATAGTAGAAGACCCGCCACTAGACAAGTATGGATTGAAAAATCCCTCTTAGCAAGTCTCACCGGGCCAAAATTTGTTTCGGTTTCAAAAACCTCTCCCCGGTGATTTATTGTTTTTATTTAGGGGGAGTTAGGATTGTTTAAGCCTTTTTGCTTTATTTTCAAAAAATTCATTCAAAACTATCAATTCAAACTGTTATTCAATTTTCATTCAAAACTTTCAATTCAAACTGTTATTCAATATTCATTTCAAAACTTTCAATTCAAACTGGTATTCAATTTTCATTCAAATCTTTCAATTCAAACTGTTATTCAATTTTCAAATTTCTAAAAAACATTCAATTCAAAACTTTCAATTAAAATTTCAACAATTTCAATTGGTTTTAAATCTCTATTTTGTTTTTCAAATCTTTCCCTCAATCAAGTTTTATGCCCCGTGCTATTTTGATAATCACAAAGGGGGAGAAATTCTTGGTTGATTGGGGGAAAAATATTTTAAAGCATGCCTCTCATTTCAGTCTTTTTACATTGTTTGTTTTGGTGATTGTGATCATCAAAATAGGGGGAGATTGTTGTACCTCTCGTAACCCTCGTGGTTTAATTTTCATGATCACAATCACTCTATTATTTATCTAATATTGTTTTAAGTGTTTTTGAATGATAGGCATAAATTCAGGGTGTCATGGAATTGGGCCAAGAAGGCCAAGAAGGCAAAAAGCCAAAGTGGACTGAAATTCAGTCCACCGGCCAACCGGTGGCTTCACCACCAGCCAGCCGATGGACCCTGGGCAGAAGGGACACCCACTGCCTTCTCACCGGCCAACCGGTGGCCTCCTCACCGGCCAGCCGGTGGTGCCTGAGCCCGAGCCCTCTCCCATTTTGCAAGCACCGGCCAACCGGTGGCCTAGCACCGGTCAGCCGGTGGAGCCAGTCAAACTAGTCGTTGGGCCTTTGACCAGGCTGGTCCACTTGCCTCCCAACGGCTCCGAAGCCTTTTCCAACGGCTCCGAAGACCTCCAAAGGCCATATGAGGGTTCCCCCTCTATAAATAAAGGACTAGGAAGTACCAGAACACTACCGGAACCATAACCAAGCCAAGGAAGCCCACGGGACACTTTTTGATCATTTGGCGAACCTCCGGCGGATTGCTCCAAGGGAACCCCACTTGCTCCAATACACTTCCACATCCAAGGAGCACCACCAAAGAAGCTTGGGAGCGTCCTTCATCAGCTCCATCAATCCATTGGCGCCCAAGACTTCCCCATTAAGGGTTTTCATTGATTTTATTATTTTGAGCATCAAATTGGGTTTGTGCCTACAAACCCCATCTCTTTCTCTCAATCTTTCTTTTGAGTTTTCACATCACCTTTAAGGTGTGAAGAGGTTGGTCAAGAATTTCCTTTTAAAAGGCTTGAGACATAGGTGAGCTAGCCTTCACCTGTAAGAAGGCTAGTGGGTTCTTGCTCAACCATTGAAAGCAAGTGGGTTCTTGCATTACCATTAAAAGCAAGCTGTAATAGGTTCTAGACTAACCTTAAAGTCTAGTGGGTTTCTTGCTAAAACCATTAAAAAGTAAGCGGTAGTAAATCTCTCAATGGTTGAGTTGGGAGCGGAGACGTAGGCTTGGGTTTAAGCCGAACTCCGTTATCAATTTTGTGTCTTGCCTTATTTATTTCCGCTGCACTTTCACTTTGATTTTAAATTGTTAATCTTTTTTTAAAAGGTAATTCACCCCCCTCTTTCCATCAATTCTCCTTTTCTCCGCCCAATAATGTTTGGGATTCTACAATTGGTAATAGAGTAAGGTTTAGTTAACCTTATGAAATTATGAATAGAATAATCTAGTGGCATGAATTGGGATAATTCTATGCATATCTCTAGGGATATAAGTAGGAATAAGACCAAGTATAGGTCAAATTATAGGAAAATGTCTTGGAATTTTGGAAATTGATATCGCAAGTATTATCTATGAAATTAAATTGATATATGGATACTATGAGTAGATTATGAACTCTTATAGAAGAAAAATATTTGTAATAGCTATAAAAAGGGTACATTTATCATGACTAAATTGTAACATAATGCATGAGAATGGGGCTTGTTGCAAACCTACTTCGACACTCCCATGTGATATGCTTTGAAAATTCACAAACTCTTTAGGATATATCATTAAGGACATCAATGGTAACCATGGATGAACTATGTTAAACCTAATGATTCATTTATTCATAATATGGTTTCATGATTTAAACAATATTTTGATTATTTTTTATGATTATGTGGTTTTACACTATGGATATTGTTTCTCACAATATGATTATTGGTTTTAGTCAATAGAAGGAACCAAAAGGAAGTAGGTTAACTTTCAATGTGTAAGAAAATGTATTGATGATAAACCAAATGAGATAATGAATAGAGTGAGAAATATTTTTATTATTCCTAGTTAGTTATAATGATATATGATAAAAAAATGCATCGTAACCAACTCTCGAACTCACCAAAGTAGAGAAGCATAATGTTTGGTGAGAACATGGGTTATAGAGACCATGGAGGAAATAAGATTTAGTTACCTATTTGATAAGAATGTGGGAAGAATCCATCAATGGAATTTCTAAATAATGTAATAATATGTTTTATGTGTGGAGAAGAAGGGAACATTGTAAGTAATCTCTAAGGAAAAATAAAAGGAATATTTAACACAATAAAAGGGTATATTGGTCTCCCTATGGTATTTTTAGTGGAAAAATGGTTTAAATGTGGAATTTTTGGTCATTATATAAATCAATTTCCAATTGGTAAATCTCATGAAGAAAAGTATGAATTATGAATGAGTAATGGTCATCCAATATATGATGAAGATACTAATAATTAAATATAAAAGGATTGATTTATTGAAAAAATATTTTTATGTTAAATGTAAGAAGAATGATTAAATTATTGTAAATAAATTTTATTACATGATTTATATTTTATATTGAAGGAAAAAGTTATGAAGGAATAATATGACGAATCCTAGTTAATGGTGTCAGAATAATGTGAAATTATTGAAGTGTTTATATATAAAAAAACAATAATTAAATTTAATGATTCATGAAATATATATGTTTTGTTCATTATATTTTTTTCATTAACAAAATATAAGAATATTTGAAATAGTAAGGATTACCTAGGAATGATATTTAATGGTGATGTGATATTTTAGTGATGAGAAATGATTAATAGAATATAACCCATAATATTTTACTATTCTTGAGAAAATGGGTTTTAATTTTGGTAAAGAGATGATTGATACTTATAACTAAATTTTATCATATTGATAATATCATAAATAATTAAGGATTTGTTGAAAAATTCGTTTTGGTTATCATTGATGGATTTTACATCATTTTTAGATTTATAGAATATTTTAATAGTTTATTTTTTGTTTAAAGAATGAGATATTGTTTAAGTTTTCATTTTGATTTTATTTTAATTATATTTATTTCTATGATTTATGAGAATATATGATCATGGTATTCAAATATTTGGTATGTGACTATTAAGTGATACTTATTTATATTATGGGGATTAATGTTCAATTGATTTTGGGAAATTTAATGATCATATTTACAAATGAAGAATTTTGAAATTATTATAAGCTTAACCATTTATGAAATGAATTAATATTAATTTTTTATTATGTTTAGATATTGATATATTACTTCACTATATAAAGGCATATTAATATTGGATAACCTTTTCTTACCTTTTTAATGATATTTGGAGATAGAAGCAATGAAATATCATTTTATTATGGATCTTATGAACCAATAGTTATTTAGTTATAAATAATTAAACATAATTTTCTTTAGTTAGAGCTGAAGGAAATTTATAGAAGTGAAACCAAAGGATGAAATAGTGTTTATGATTCAAAGAAAATATAAACCTTATGTATATCAGTCCCTTTAAATTTTTTGATTTTAGCTTGATGGTAACCTATCAATTTTCACTTCCATCGAGCTACTATCAAGTATAATATGTGTTCAATGTATCTTTCCTAGGTATGTACATTCCCAATCCTTCACATTTACTAAAATTTGATGAAATATTTTATTCTGAGTAACATGGTTTATGTTGTCGAAAACTATACCTTCTCAATATTTGATGACTTCCTAGTTTGATGCACTACCCACAATGGTGTTCTTGAATCTAAATTCATTTACAATAACATCTACTCTACTTCTGATCTTATTTTTTACTATTTAAAGCATTTTGATAAGCCCTAGATCAAACCCTCCAGGCTCAATCTTGTTTGGAGCATTACCCACAACTGTCTTCCTTCTGAGGTCTGTCTCCAGACCTTTGGTATCCAACTTTGCTGCAAAATTCATTTTTTTCATCAACATAGAGACGAAACAAATCATTTATTTTTCTATTGTTCCTAGAAATCTACTCTCTGTAATTTTATCACTGACATTTTTAATTGTGGATTTTTATTATCTAACTCTATTTATGAGCTGATAAAACATTGTATAGAGCTTGACACATTGCAGCAAATCAAGAATATTTTTCTGATTGTAGTGGTTGAGCTCCTCCATGTTATCTGGTACGATCGTAACCCTACTATTCACAAAAAAATCCTCATTTAATGTCACTGCAGGTTGGATGAGAATTATCATTTCCATTAAGGATGAGGCCTCAATGTAGAAAGCACATTCTGGCAACTCAGTTGGACACTTTGTGATTCTTCATTGGCTCCGGATTGATGGACTCTACAGACCTATAAGACACACTTTGGAGTTGTTCTGGAAATCAACATTGCCTGGTTGGATTATGGTCGATGTTGATGGAGCCACCAATGGGAACTTGGGACCTATCATATGTGGTGCCATCTTCAGAGACTGGCTTGGGCACTATCTTGGCTGCTTCTACAGAGGATGCTGGATTGCCTCTTCCCATGAAGCTGAGATGGAGGCTGTGATTAATGCTTTTGATTTTGCTATGAAAATGGGCCGCAACAATATCTGGATCGAAATCAACTCGACTACCATTATCTATGCTATATGGAAGGGCATGGTCCGCCTTACCTGGCCGCTCACTACTTGTTGGATGAATTGCCTAACATCCCTCCTGGAGATCAGATACATTGCCACTCATGCGTACCGTGAAGAAAACATGGTTACTTATTGTCTGTCCAACAAAGGGATCAACTAAAGCATTACATGGATTGTTGATTTACTGTTTGATCTTATTCACTCATTTGAAAAATACTGTAATAAGATCCCCTCTTTTGGACTTTTGTAGTTCTTACATTCTATTTAATAAATTGGGTCCTGGTGTTTGACAAGGGATTTACCATTAAAAAATATATATATTAACAAGGTTAACAAAATTATGATAATATATGTTTCAAACATGTATATAAAATTAAATATTTTGTGACCAATTAATTATAAATTAAAATATAAACCATTTGAAAATAAATGAAATCTTTTTATAAAAGACAATTTCTTTGAAAAAAAATATGTTTTATCTCAATAAATTAAATAAATTGGATTTTGTGAATAATTTTAATGAAATATATATAATATATATGCAATTATATTATTAATATTAATATTATGTGTTCTATTGGCTTTATAAAATAATAAATCCAATTTTATGCATAAAATAGTATTTTTTTTTCTAAAAACTATTTTTTCAACTATTATGAATTTTTTTTAAAATTAATAGCTTCCATTCAAAGATTTTGTATTCCAAAAAATGAATAAAATTTTATAAATCAGAATATTTAAATTAACTTGAGGACAATTTTTGAGAATTTTCAAAATAGATCAATTTTATATTGAACAATGAAAAATAATTGTTTTTTATTTGAAAACAACTTTTTCATTCATAGAATATACAAGGTAAAATTGAATATAGTATAGTTTAAAAAATAAAATTAGATAAATTATATATATATATATATATTAATTAAATTTATTCTCTTGGAATAAATTTCATATTGACTTATTATATAAAATATTTTAATCATTTGATGATTTTCTCTTTGAAAAACTTATTTGTTGCATATGCAAGTTTAATATTAAATAAATTTTTTTATGGGAATGGAGTTCGTTAAAATGGATTCCATATTATTAAAAAATTTATTTATATTTTATAATTTGGTAAACATAATTTTTTTAAAAATTAATAGTAATAAAATTAAAAAATAATTTCTACGGTTAAGGTTAAAACAGGTTTAGATGAGGTTAAACAAAAGAATAAATGGGTAAAATTATCTAAAAGCTTGTCTAAGGTAAATTTTATGGAAATATTTAGTCATAACCACATATATTTATTAATAATATACCATTTTTATCCTTTTATGATGTAAAATATTTATATACACTTTATTATTTTTAAATATTCCATGTTTGCCCTCTCACCCACTTATAAATCGCTACCCCCTCACCTATCATCTTAACACTTTAAAAACCATTTTTTAAAACCCATATATGTCAAAATATCTTCCCTACATCATTATCCACATTATATGGGATATATATTATTTTTAAAACCACCAAATATAGTATTCCATATAAACATAAGGAGGCTCTCAGAATAAGTGGTATAGTTTTTAAACATATGTTTTTATTTTATTTATTGCTCCATATACTTAAAATAATAATCAATTATTCTGATATAATAATACAAGTATCTATAATACAAATTTATTTTATTATGTTATTATAATATCCTATTTCCATATCATCTTCCATCAAATGGTAAACAAAACTTTCGATCATGTGTACGGAGGAATACTGCCTCGTGAGCTAATGTTTTTCATTTTCTATCACCACATATAATGATATATTTAATGTTCGTACATTATATTTATTACATTAGTATTACCTTGGAATTATAATATTACATATACCTTCTTAAACATTAAATATATCATTTTATTTTAGGAAGCATCATTTTCTATCACCACATATCATGGTTGGACATCCAGATGCTATTTTCTAGCTCCCCCTACAAGGATTATGCTTCCTAAAATATAAAATTAATTACCAAAACCATAGAAACCAAAATTAATCCTCTTAAAAACAAATTTAATGACTAGTAAATTTAAAAAATTTAAATATAGCATACTTCAAAAAAAGTGTGGATGTCACAATTATCCACCTCTAATGACTTCTCATCCATTAGAAGTACCATCGATGTTTCTTCGAAAAAATCATGCTAGTGATCCCATACATCATTCTCAAAATTCCAGGTTTCTTCTTATATACTTACATGATGCAAGAGAATTAAATATTTTAGTACCATGTTTCCTTAAGGTACATTATCACTCTATTATATGATATGAATTTGGGCACTCCACTTTTAATTTGTTAGGACCTAACTCAACATCATCACAATAAATGGTTCTGTTAGATATGGAATTCACCTCCAATGATTAGACACATAATATTTTTTGTCCATAACTTGCTATTATAAAGGAATATCTAGACAATAAACCACATACCCAACCCACTCACTGACCTAGATGTTCCTAACAGTGCACTATTATAGATTCCCTTTCTTCCTCAAGAATCAATGGCCAAACTAAGGAGTCACTCTTAGAAAAACATTATGGTCTATAGAAAACTTTAAAGGTATAATCATATGGTTGGAATTTGTATTTGATTTATATTTGAATTTGAGAAAACTAATCTGAAATATATTCACTCATTTGGAGGAATCTTGTACCATATAAGCCACACAACTACTACATCACTGTCCTCATCCAAACAAATAAGTGAACGACCAGGCCTTCCATCGAGTTCCTCATAATGTGACCTCATAATAGATTCCTTGTAATGATTTATCTTTGTCCAATCAAACCATGTTTATGTGATTATCCTATGATAACCTAATGTATTTTGATTAATAATTAGGAATATACTCATTTATGTGACTAATCCTCTCCGACTATCCATAATTCCGGGGATGGTATGATGTGTTCACTCTCACATGAGTCCTGATGGCCTACTATTATCTAATCCAATACTATAGTGTACAATTTGAATATCTATCTAATAACATTATCAATGGAACTCTATATAATCTTACTATCTCAGAGACATATATCTTTCCTAGATCATTTACGGATTGAGTCTCACTGGTTGGTACGAAATGAGAATCTTTTGTTAGTCAATCAATAATCACCTATACAATATATTATAACCTCAGAATGCTGGGTATCCTTATAAAATATTATATAATTATATCCACCATATTTCAAATTTATACAAGAATATAATAAAGAAAACCTCCCAAATGTTGGTTCGTGACCACTATATTCATGTAGTTATGACATCGGGAAATGAATCCAGCATTGTCCCTCTTCATCCTTAGTCTAAAAACATTCACCTAATTCCATGGTAAATATTTATCAGTCTAGGATTTACCATCCACATAGAGGTATAGAAGTCCCTCATTAGTTCCTACCTGGTGGTATAATGGAACATGGCAGTCCCATGTGTGTGGTTCACTTAATCATCTCCCAATAAACACCGTGGTATATGGTCCCTTATAGTTATATATTCTAACAACAAATCACACTCTAGATCAATCAACTATGAAGCCATTAACCATCCTACTGGACAATATGTGACATTTAATGTAGAACACATCATTAATCATTAATACATAGAAAAATATATCTTCTAATCATCCAACCAACTTGTCATGATCTATTATTCCTTCTATGGCCATTCATAAATCTCCTGAGATACATGTGACATTTTTATTGAGAATTTAAAATGATGTTTTCTTTACCGAGTGTATAGGACATATCAATGAAAAATTCCATTAGATACTCTACCTTTAACCTCTGTCTCATGTTGGGGACCCAATATATAAATATATAATGAAGGATTTTATAGTTATTATAGACAAAAAACCTCCCACAAAAGTGTTAATATTCCCAATACTAAATCATAGACCATGGATACTAGTTCAAATTCATGATTAGAATAGTTACAATTGTCTGGTCACAAATGAATTAAACCATAAGCTACTACATGATCCCTCTACATTAGTACTACTCCCAAACCAACACCTTATGCATTTTAGTATATAACATAACTAATCCTTAGCTTAGGAATAATCAATAATTGAGCTATAGTCATCCTCCACTTAAACATATGAAATTCCTCCTCAACTGGGTATGAACATTGGAAAATTAATCCCTTATTCTTCTTTATAGTCATATTGGATGATATATAGGATAAGTTATGGATAAAATTAATCTATTACCCTACTAAACCCAATGATATCCTAATCTTTAACATTTTTAGAGGATGTTCCTATGAAATTAGTACCACTAATTTCTACAGGTCCATAGATATTCCTATATCAGACAAGACATTCCCATATAATTTCACATCATAAATCTAGAAGATACACTCCAAAATATTGGTATAATGCCAATGTGATTAAATTATACTCTAAACTCTCTCAATATGTCATCGATGAACACCATGATAAATGAGTCAATATAATGGAGGGAGATCATATTTAGGAGATCCATTAACACTACTAACACATTTTCAATCCAAAAGGAATAACCAAGTACTCATATAGCACATATCAGCTTCAAAATTACATCTTTGGGATGTACTCCACTATATCCTACAAATAATGAATGCTCGATCAAATATCAATATGGGAAAATCATTGTTAACCTTTTAACCGATCTTAGATATCATCAACACTGGGTAAAGGAAAAACTTCTTTACTATCACCCAGTTCATCTTCTATTAATCTATATAAAGTCAAAGACTACTATCCACCTTCTTGGAAAACAATGAAATTGAATCCCACAGTGATGTGTTGATCCAATTAATTTCCTTCTGTTCCTAGTCCAATAGTTTCATCTTGACATACTTAAACTCATTCAGTGTCATGTGATATGGGGTAACAGAATGGTATGCATAAATAGAATGATATATATCTCAATCTCAACTCCCCTATTATGGTTATTCCCCATGAATTAACCAATAAAAACATCCTGATAGAGATCCACAAGTAGAGGAAATGACAAGGGGTTTTCAAAGATCCTACTGATATAGCCAAGCCTAAAATATTCATCACAATCAATGCAAGAGGGATTAGGTCTTTATTTACTATACATGCTCCTAGTTCCCACATAGTGGTCCTCACTTTCCTATCACCCTTTCATGAAGTAAATTATACATCTTCTTAAATTAAATCAAAATGATCTTAGATTCTAATTAATTATTCTATACCATGATTTATATAAAATCATATCATCTCCATAATCACGAAGTCTCACTAATCTTCGAAACAGGTAATGACTATCAGAAACTCTGCAGATCTAGAAAGAATGTCCCCATTCATGTGAAACATCAAATTAAGAGAAAGTAATATAGATGATAACATGACTAGTGAGTCAATTATAATAATAACTTGTGAATATATAGAGTAATGTTAAGCATCAGTATCAAAAAATGATTGTAGATAGTGTATTGATTATAAAAAATGTACCTAGAATAGTAGATGGTCTTTCACCACCATTTTATAGAGTCTTATCAACTAAATAAAATGACCTACATCAGCTCTATGACCCTATCTCTATTACTCATGACTAGTCTGGATCGATGTCCTTTATTCTAGATGTTGAGGACCCTGACAAGATCTTGGAGTCATAGATCGCATCTGTCCTCCACACTTATATAACCTCGACCATGAATCCCATGAGAAAAATATTTGGAGACTCCATATCTTACTGCGATTTCAACACATAGTATGAGTCAAATAAATAACTTGAAATAATTTTTAACCTCATCATAGTTTAATAATTGTAGAACTCCTCTCGAGGAGGATGAAGATGTAATACTTTGGTTGGAATGCATGCTACAACTCAATTTCATGTCCGCATTCTTCCACTTCATTATTTCATAAGTGAGGATAATCAACACATTATATGGTCTATCCTCTTCATAAATAATTAGTTAAAGAAGACCAACCACTGGATCCTCTTGTAAAACCTTATCAATAGTCAATGCATTTCATAGAACCAATGAGTATATCTTTATGTATAAGGACCTAACATGTCATCTACTATTATGATGAAGATAAATCTAAAACTTTTGGGCCTTAGGTGTATCATTCTTGATGATGTGAGGAGAATAAAGTAGTATCTCTATGAGAAAAACATGTTATTATTATACTATCATGAACCCCTTTTGTAGTCCCATTAAATCCTATTCTCGATCAATGTTTTCATGTTAGGAATATTTTTTTGAATAATAGGTTCTTGAATGTATCTAAATAGGGAACCTCTTACCTTCTATCCCATCCCATTATAGCCATCCACATCCTAGAAGGTCCCTATAGTTGGAACAATTCTAACTTCACCTTACAATTATTATGTTCTTAATATAGTTAAATACACCCTCAAAGACACATATCTAATAATCTATATCATGTGGTCCTCCAATGCCTTAAAATGATATAAGATGTCAAAGGTGGAATTATTTGGTGTAGTCAACCATGCACCAATGTGCCCCTTCAATCTAGGAAGGAAGAAGTGAAAGAACTCCCAACTATAGTGGAACTTTTAACTTCGATATCATAACTAGTGTGGGATCATGGTCTACATCACCCTCCTGCATAAAAATTGGTGAAATTGAGGCATAATCCCATGTCTATGTACTCAGAACAACATCATCTTTCAATCAAATCAATATTTTATGAGGCAACCTCTTTTTATGCACTAAGGGAACAACTAAAACATGTTACATTGCCCATAATTAGTTTGAGGGAGCACACAAAGGTTTCCCTTTAATTATACCCATAACCCAAGTTATATCCCTTACAGAACTGAAAAATTATTTCATCCATGAATATTACTAAATTATCACACAAACACACATATATATTTATATAACAAAATTTCATTCTTAGGTTAAATAATTAATGAAAATATTCATATATCACAATAACATGGGAAAAAAATATATCCCACAATCACAGAATATAGATGTATCCTTAATAGAAATAACACATGAAAGCATAAAACTAAAGAACTAGTATTTAGAACAAAACCTATATATATATCTAATGAAATCTTACAAGCTTATTAATGACACATGAATAGAATAAAAATCCCATAAAATAGTTATAGATATCTTATAATAGCTCCTTGGAGGTTTTCTACACATGTAGTAGTCATGTACACGGTAACTCACATACCCAAGTTTCAAAAAATTAACACATTTATACAACATCCTAGGAATGTTAAAAAATAAAAGAAAAATTGTATGTTATTTAACCATTAGGTAACATCCTGAACTATAACAGCAGGTTGATGTGAGAGTTTCACATAACCTCTTGTGATCCTCCCCATATTCAAGAGTTTGTTGACTATTAATTAGGTTTTTAACACCATTGGTATGAATATTATACCATTAGTATCATTTCCTTGTAAAAATAATAAAAAATTAAAATAATAACTCAGAGTAAAGAGTTCATATGAGAATAATATCAGATGGAATACATGCCATACAAAAGATGAAAAATATGCACCATATATTGAAATCAAAAGAATATTATTTAGTTTCAATAAATAAGTAAATAAAATTGATGTATCCCTCAGTGTACATCCTAGCACCATTACCCTCTTTTTGCTCATTAACTCAATCATCTACTATAGGATTCTTTCCCTTGCATGGATTCTTATACACGAAATCTGCACAAAAATCTGAAATCCCTTATTGTTTGTGAGTAAAAAAACCTTGTATGACACCACCAATTCATACTTTGAAAATTTTCACATGTATGATAGGTTTATTCCATGATAATAATAAATGTATAAGAAATAATAAATAATCATTTATTGAGCACAACTCTGCTAACTAAGCCACCAAGAGCCCCAATCATACTAACTTCATCTCTATTCCGATGGGATGGTCAATATATCAAAAATTATCATATACTATCCATGTGGATATATTCATGTTACTCAGAATCCTCAAGGCATTGAGTGGGAATGCTATTCAGTATCTAAAAGTCACTGATTTCCAACATATTCCATCATATCTATAAGGAATTAAGTTCCATATGGTCTACAATTTATAAATGATCTTACACTATGTATGGGTATACTCTCATTATTGTCACTTTTATACACACTTCCCCTCAAAGGGGTAGTTATATCATGTTGTCCAGCTGTCATGAATTACCAAGAAGAACTTCTAATGGCATTGTATTAAACATAATATGGAAGGGAATAATAAGTCATTCATAGTATAAAATCATAAGAATATTGTATTATCATATTAAAAATCTAATAAACATCAATCATGGTAACAAGAAACTCAAGAAATACTCCTAGAAAAAAAATCATATATGGTCATCACAACTATGAATACATATAAGAACATTCTACATCAAAAAAGAGTAATATGTAATGTTAATGAAATAATAATTAAGAAAAGATGAGTATACCAGAGACTCAAATGATAATGAACTTCCATGTTTCATATTTTCTGATAAAATACATTTTTCATCAAGAAAATAAAGATCAAACATGTGACACCCCCATGGAGTATGGCTCAAACATCAAGGATTTCCATATCAGGTATCAATAAATAAAAATTGACATTTAGAATAGAGAATCAGGATAATTTCCTATCAAGAAAGTAATTCAAGAATAAGATACCATATGGGGTCCATCAAAGAAATCAATTCTGAGGTATGTTAAAGAAAAGAATGCGAATTCACTGGATTTGTTATTGATCCAAGAGTGAATCAAAAGTTCAATGTCAATTCTATAAGAGTGCCTTAGTTCTATCCAAATATCATGGATCCATCATATATACATAAAAAAGATTTTAAATTTATGTTTCAATAAGAAGAAGGTCAAATGATGATAATTTTAGTGAAATGTTTGCACAAACCAACCTAGGTCAACCCTGAACCGATCACCCAAGACGATCTGTGGAAAGGCTCGAGAGGCGTTTCAGATGATTCTGGGCTGGTAAGAAACACCAAGGGCAACATACGAGACAAAAATGTGAATGATTTCACCTAATATGAAATTAAATAAAAGATGAATAATAAATAAAAGAGTAAACCAAACTCAATATGGTTTTCAACTTTTTACCATTTACATTACAAAAGAGGGTACAAAAAACTAAATAAAGAACTACACTAGAAGAACCAAAATGAACCTGACACCCAATACATATCTATATAACCCCATGTGTCACTCTACAATCTAAAACTAAATATCGCCCAAGGTGATCAAATCTAAGCTGGAACCTACAATTGAAGGTAAAAACAATAAAAAAACAATAGGATTGAGTATTAAAACTTAGTAGGTTGGCCTAAATATATATATATTCCCATTGCATATCCTTAAAAATAAATAAACATTGAATTTTGGAATGAAATACATTATTTAAATAAAGATTTTCCACACTTTTTAACTTACAAGAATGAAATTCACAATAAATTTCCCTCACAATTTTTAAAACAAGCTCTCATTCATTGGGTGAGTTAGGATCACAAAAAAAGGTAAAAGGAATCTAAATTTAAAACAATTATTTTTCATGAAAAAGGGAAACGGGAAAATGCTTGTACTTTTAAAACATCATTCTTGAAACCTATTTAACAAAACTACACTTTCAAAATTTACCAATAAAACACCAAAACCAATGTAATGACCCAATATTTTGAATAATATTTTTTTCATAAAAATTTATGTTTTACTATGTCATAATAAATTAAAATTTACAAGTATATTTGAAATGTAACCTTCGAGTTATGATAGTTGTTTTATATGACCACTGGAAACAATAATAATTTTTAAGGTTATAATTATTGTTTATAAATATAATCTATGATTGATAATTAATGCAGAAATAAGAGTTGATGACCTCATCCAGTAAACTCGGGCCACATGAAGCCCATCTTTCAGAGTTTGGGAATGAGGTAGAATCACTTTAATTTTGTCAGGACCAAGCCAAAGACAAGTTTAAAAATGTTAAGGTTGAATGTAATCTCCATAGAGAGAAGTTTTAGGTGATATAAATCACCACTTATGAAAAGTTGTCTGAGCTACCCCAAGATTCTATCAACATTTCACGCCTTACTCATAGGTCCTATGCAAGTATTATAAAGTTATATGTAATGAGGCCTTAGTTACATTGTGTAATACATTTTTATAAATAAAATTGTTATTTCTTATAATGTTTTTTTTAATTTCTAATGTCAAAATACATATAGGATGATGTTTTTAGAAGATTCATATTCTGGATGAATATTAAAAAAAGAATATTTTAAAATACTTTTTATACTTTAAATAATTAATAATGAGATGTGATTTTAAAAAAATAGACATATACAATTGTGATCAGTAAGAAATTTATAGTTTGATAGGATGAAATTAATTTTTGGAGAATAGTAAATTATGAATTGTAATATTACCCTTATAAATAGTAATATGAACAATGGAATAGTAACCCCACTTAATTAAGTATAAATATAATTTAGGCATCTTGAATGTTAATATGATATAATGGAATAAGTAAATCATTGTTTCAAAAAATATTTGATAAGAATTAGTATTTTTCAGGTAAATGGTAATTTAACTTAAAAATTAAGTTTCTCATTTTTATAAAAATAGTTTCATAAAATGGATTTCATTTTTAAATTTAGAACATCAATATTAGGTTAGGGTGAATTTATGAATTTTGTATAATTTTTTTAGGTGAATAGTAAAAATATAGTTTGGAGTTTTGATGTGTTTAATGAAATCATTAATGACGTAATAATTATGGTCAGCTCTTGTGGAATAAAAAAATGTTATGAGGTGTCCCAATTGGCCAATACCATGGGAAAATAGCGTAGAGACCCCAAACATGACTTACATGGACATTAAATTAATTTTGGGGAATACTTAATACATAATAGAAACCAACACTCATAGATTGTAATAGTTTTGTGTCTTTGGAAACTCAGAACATAATGTTCTAATCATGGTGAAAGATCTTCAACATCTCCCATAAAGATCATCCTATTTTTTTCTTACCTATAATCTTTCATTATATCCTAGGGAAAAGAAAACATATAAATGGTGATCTCAAATGCTCAGTAAGGGTAAGAATGGAGAAAATTAAACAAACCATATACATTTGTACATAAAAACATGAATATAATGTTTAAACATCAAAATATTGAGCAATGAAATAAAACATGGATGTACGTAAGGCATAGATCATAATGTAA
Source organism: Viscum album (assembly GCA_963277665.1). Lineage (NCBI taxonomy): Eukaryota > Viridiplantae > Streptophyta > Magnoliopsida > Santalales > Viscaceae > Viscum > Viscum album. Next base: position 1,805,248,780 of record OY728126.1, on the reverse strand, counting down.
GATCAATCATGATAAAATATCATGGGAATAAAACTTTTAATCGTTGAAAACCATTGATCACTTGATATGATTTCCATAGTAGCCAATGTATTGCTTCCAAGACCATCTTAGTGGACAAAGTATCTTACTGAATCGAGTTCACTCCTCATTCCATTCCAGTATCCCTGAACCAGATTAACTTGTCGTTCCAGCCATGTCTATCTCATGAGATATAAATATTTACCTATTTCATTGCAGGGATATATATGTCCCAAACATCTCATAATTAAATCATTCTTACATGTGCCACAAATTAAACATAAATCATTCATCATAACCCAAAGAATAAAATGGGTTACATAAACATCATCCCATCATAATATAATCCGTTTAAAACAAATTGATATAATTTCATCATAACAAGAATAAAAGCATGTAAATAATAGATACATTATACTTGAAACATAATCATACTAAAAAATGTCATCTTATATGGAAATATTTTTGATAAAGCACTTTAAATGAATTCTTGAGGAAAAAATCCTTTGTTCTTCAAAATCATTTTATATTCACAAAATGATATGAAATTTTAAAATATAAGGGTTTTTTTAAAATAAAATGAAATCTTGTAGAGTAATATTCTTGAAAATTATGTGTTATAAAACCATAAAAATCTGTTCATGCCGTATAAGTTAAAAAAACATTCTCCTCATACTTTTAATGGAAAAGTCAAGAAGTTCCTCATATGGTAAACAAAAGAATGATTCCTTCCATAACACATTGTAAAAGTCAAAGAGGGGTATAAATGAATTTAAAAATACATGTAATAATATTAAAAACATCAGGAAAAACATATTTATGGACATGGATGGAAAATATAACCCCAGTAACTACTTACGAATAAACAATCTTGGATAAGAACGAGAATGAAAAATTGTCCCTTACCTTTGGACCAATTTATTCCGTACGTTTCCAAAACTCATGTATAGAGGGTTTAAACATATTATTAACTTGTAACATAACCATAATAAAATGTATGATATCATATATGATTCACTTTTGAATTTATATTACCCGTTCTTTTGTCAATTCAATTTAAAGCAGCGTTTTGGGTAAGATCATTTTATTTATTGTATGTGTTTGGAATTGTTGTTCTTGATATTATTATTACATATATCATGATTTAATTACATCCAGAATGTAAATCATGATTTATATATCATTTATATTCAGTATATATATATATAATAGATAGATGAATGAAATGAAATACACCATTCATGGAGACGGTAGGTTGTACGTACGCATGAACGATGTTTTACTTTCCTTATTAACTTGAATAGAAGTAAGTAGATGAAATATATATATATATATATAAATCCAATAGCTTCATTATTTCATATATTTCATTATTATTCATTATATATACTTTATAATCATTTTTGAATGGTTAACATGGATAATGAATCTCATCATGTCGTGGAGACGGTAATCCGTACGTACGCACGAGCGATGATATCGTTCCCATAATTATTGAATGTAATTGGAGTGAATGATATAATATATCAGAATAATTATGATGTTATAATAACCATATATAGTTATTATTTACACAATTATACCCATCCATGTGAGGTGGGGGTGAAAAAACAGATTACACGACGGCGTGGAGACGGTATTCCGTACGTACGCACGCACGGTGATTTCATTTTCCATAGGATTGATAGAAGGTGAAATGGGGTTGTTTCATATTTAAATTAATATATCAGTATATTATTGATAATTATGTTATTAATTTACAATTAAACAACTAAAGAAGAAGAAGTTAAAGAAGTATGAAACTTGAAAGAATCGGTAGAAGATATTACCTCTTCTTTGACGCACCTCATTTAAGCTTCCTCTTAAGGCACTAGAGTTGGTCTTTTGAGAATAAAAGAACCTTGAAAATGTTTCTAATTAATTGGAGAAGAGGAATTGGTAGGAGTTTTTTGATCTTGAAGGCTGAAAGTGTTGTTTAGAGGATAGGGAGGAGGTGCCCTTTTATAAGGGAGGAGAGGGGCACCTTTGGAAACATAAGAAATATTAATTTATAATAAATTCAAACCCTCCATAAAAACTTCCAAAATAACTAAAATATGAATCTCATATGAGATAGGATTTTAATCGCATAAACCAATAAAATTTATACATGTTGGGAATTTATTTTAAATATTATCAACTCGATTTATCATTATTTAATCTATTTAATTTTATTTGTGGAAATAAGATTCTCAATTTTAAATTGTTATAAATAATTGCGTATATATTGTGAATTGTCCATAATTAGATACGTTATGAAATTTTAGACCATAAAAATTTTTATTTATAATTTTTAAATATTTTTGTGATTTTTAAACATTTTTATATTATGATATTTTAATAAAATAACAATAGTGTCAATTTTGACAGTATTCATTTATTTGAATTTAAATAAAATCCTCACATAAGATATGTTCAAAATAAAAGATTTTATAGATTCTTAAAATTTCATATTTATCTATAAAATTAGTGGAGCACATTAAATAGTTCATTTAATATTTATTTAAATATTTTGAAAACCATTTATTTGATATTCCAATCGATAAAATAATTTCAACATGCCTATTGTGTCACCTTTAATGATAATTATTTAATACCTAAAAATTCTAACTAAATCTACATGATGTATATAATTTTATTATATTCTTTGAGACTATTCATGTTCTAAGTTTGATGATGTTTATTACTAAATTAAAATTACTATATTTATAAGATTTAAGAGAGTGACATGTTGTCACTTTCTTTGGGTTTAATAATAATTAAATTATTTACATGGTCAAACGTCCATAAAATTAATCTAATCCTACCCTTAGTGGATATGGTTCGAGTTTTAGTTATCCAATTGAATATTTTCAAGTGTTAGAGTAATTTTATAATCTTATTTTTACCATTAATTACCCGATTTACCTTTAACTGTAGTAAATAAAAATTACCGTAGTTACTATTCTTAATATCAAAATAATAAAAGTAACATATTAAAATAATTTGGACCCACTGAATTCCAATATGGAATTAATTTTTCAAAATTCAAATCACAGAATTTGCAATAATTAATTTAAAATTAATCTCATTGTTAAGAAAACAGATTTTAAAAGTTAAAACATTGCCAAAAATTGAAATGTTTTTACCTATAAATTCAATGTAAAATTAATGTTAATGACATAAATTATATTAAATGGTAAAAATATATTCTATTTATACATTAAAATCATTAAATATTATAATGTAACCATATAAATTATTGCGATGAAAAAAGTTGTTTTTAATTAAAATATAGTGTGTTTTACTATTCATTAAAATATGAAAGTTATCAGAATAATTTGAAACATTTATCCAAAGTAAATTTTTATATCCTAATTCCAAAGAAGGATTTTATTTTTTCAAATTGAACTTATAAACATGTCAAAAACTAGATTTTAAGTGGGTACGCCATCAAAATGTGGCAAAACTGCACTTTTTTGAAAAATACATATTTTACCCACAAAAATTATTTTGTTCACATACCATGTTCTAGAAAATGTGTAAGATGAATAATAATGTTATAAAATTCAAAATTTAGTTAATACTATAAATAACGGATAGTCCATAATAATATTATAAGAATATATCGTTGTTTAGTGAAACCCAGTATTGCGTACTACACACGCTATCGAGGAATGTTGCTCTGGCGAGCAACACAAGCCCAGAATAGTGTTTGCGTATACTTCAAGCTAATACAATGTTGTGTATAGTGCAAAAAAATCTTGGTGTAGCATACAATACAAGGCACCAAAGAAATTATAAAGAATATTTCTCATAAAATCTCAGGGTGTTACATTCTACCCCCCTTAAAATGAATTTCGCCCTCAAAATTTTTCAGGGTTATAAATCATTTACTAGTTGAGAGTTTCTTTCATAGAAACCCACATCATAAAAAGGAATACTAAAACTTATTTTTAAAAACTAATTAATGAAATGTAACTGTTATCCAAATTAACTTATCCCTGGTTTTTTACATTGGAGAATATAGGTGAAAATATGGATATGGAAGAGAAATCTAACCGTCATGTTCTGATGGAGAGTGGTAGAGAACATGTATATGAAAAATCCAACAATCACAAAGCCATAAATTTGTGATTATATAAGGTACCATCTTATTTATTAGATTTGAGAGTACTAGGACAACATTTTTGGTTTTCATGATCATTTCCCTATTGTTGATGAACTTTTACATGAGGATAAATACTTACTTGATTTCAGTGTAATATCATCGTTGGTCATTCCATGAAAAATTACAACTTCATCACTATTTAAAGAAATTAAGTTGAATTTTTTATTCATAAAGTGTGAGCAGATCATGTGATAGAATGATAAGTTATCTCATCTGTTTCTATCATAAAAAGGATAGCATATGTTATTAAATATACATAATTCCATCTATGGTGAGATTAATCGTATATGATTCCAATAATGGTCTTATAAATAATCTCTCATACCTCATAATAAAATGAAACTAGTTTCTACTAACCAGGGACTTCCTGTAGGCCAGTGGTAGGAAATAAATTCCTATCACACTTCGGTTGTCGGTTCAATTCCCGCAACCTTGTCTGACATGACGGGTTGTCGCCCGTCCTGCATGTTATCCCTTATTCTAAAACAACACTATTATAACATTACAGAAATAATATCAAAAAAAAAGTTCTATCCTAAAACAATACTATCTGATTTCCAACATAATCCATTCTAATATTTATTCTTATCTAAAATACATATATCCAATCTCATAGTATAAAGAAAACGATTACTTTAAATGTCACATAACAAGCACGTGAATTCCATCATTTATCCCCCATATATCATAAGATTTATCTTGTTGGTCACATTCCAAACATGTGGATACCTTAATCATGTATTCTTTTGAAACATGAATTACCATTGAACCTTAGTGATAACATGAGTGCTTTCAAAAGTTAACCCTTTCCACATACCAAAATCCCAAAAATTCTATATACTCAAACCATGATATCACTTAGTCCTTATATCAATCATGAGCTCATGAATACTATCATACAATTTATTTTCTCTTTATCCCTTTATTATGAGAATATCATATGATATCTAAAATATTTTAATCACTTTTCTTGTTTACCGGTACAATATTCTGATAGAAAACCACTATGGACAAATACACAGATATTTCAATATACTATAAAAGTTCCTCAACAACATTATTATTTAATTCTAATATATAATCCCTTCAATCCATCCTATTCAATGATTTTCATGTAATATGTCGTTCCTCGGTTTAGAAGTAACTTCTTAAGTCAGGACATTGAGTTGGGTAATGCCCATGTTCTCTGCAGATAAGACATTGGACTCCATAACAGTCTCTCACTCTATGACCCTTTTCTCCACATAGATAACATATTCCCCACCATTTGAGGTATTCCTCAAGGTTCTTCTTCCCTTCTTTAGAAATCTCAATCTTTCTTTCTCTATGATCCTCACCATGTGAACATGCATAAAATTCCATCTTCATCTTATTTGATGACTTAGGAATACAACTAAAGTTCACCTTGTTAATCATATATCGAGAGGACTGATTCAGCATAATCACAATATCATTCTCTCCAGGCGTTACATAATTTCGTTGATCATAGTCTCCAATTTGTCCATTGGGATCAATGTTAACTAAATTTCTTCTCATTCCCTCCATTGACTAAGACCAGAAACCATAGTGTAAGAAACAGTTAAAATAATGAGGAACCACATAATCATAAAAAGTCACTTGTGGGATATCTAACTTATCAAAAATTCATTAATCCATGACACATTAGGTTCACCCTAGGTTATTCATGATCGTCAACATAATTATAGGACTCTAACCTATACGTATATTTATCTTTATGGACAACTCTAGACCTATATTATAAATATCTCTACGGATGTCACTAATGTTTTCGCATCCTAGTTTCCAAAGGTTAACTCAGCCTTTCCTCTGATACCAACTGTAGAGACCCCAAAATTGATGTACTTGGACATTAAATTACTTTTTCGGAATTCCTAATACAGAAAAAATACCAACACTCAAGTAATGTAACAGTTTAGTGTCTTTGTAAACTCAGAACATAATCTTCTAATCAAGGTGAAAGATCATCAACATCTCCCATAAAGATCATCCCCTTTTTTTTCTTACCTAAAACCTTTATTAATATCCTGGGGAAAAGAAAACATATAAAGGGTGAGCTCAAATGCTCATTAAGGGTAAGCATGGAGAAAATAAAACAAACCATATACATTTTAACTTTAAAACATGAATATAATGTTTAAACATCAAAATCTTGAGCAATGAAATAAAACATGGAAGTACATAATCCATAGATCATAATGGAACAACAATCATGATAAAATAGCATGGGAATAAAACTTATAATTGTGGTAAACCATTAAGAACATGATATGATTTCTATAGTATCCAAGGAATTTCTTCCAAGACCATCTTAGTGGACAATGTCCCTCACTGAATTGAGTTCACTCCTCATTCCAATCCTGTATCACTGAACCAGATTAACTTGTCGTTCCAGCCATGTCTATCTCATGATATATAAATATTTACCCAATTAATTGGAGGGAGATATAGGTCCCACCCATCTCATAATGAAATCATTCTTACTTGTGCCACAAATTAAACATAAATCTGTCATCATAACCCAAAGAATAGAATGGGTTTCATAAACATCATCCCATCATAATGCAATCCATATAAAACAAATGGATATAATTTCATCATAAGAATAATCAAAAAAATGTAAATAATAGAGGCTTAATACATGAAACAAAATCATACTAAATAATGTCATCTTAGATGGAAATAATTTTTACAGAACACTTGAAATGAATTCTTGAGGAAAATATACCTTCTTATTCAAAATCATTTTCTTTTCACAAAATTCCATGAAATTTCAAAAGAAAATGATTTTGTTGAAAATAATAACGAAATATTTTAGACTAATCTTCATAAAAATTAGGCTTTATGAAACCGTAAAAATCTGTTCATGTCGTATTAGTTAAAAAAAACATTCTCCTCGTATTTTTAATGTAAAAGTCAAAAAGTTCCTCGTATGGTAAACAAAAGAAAGATTTCATCCATAAAATAATGTATAAGTCAAAGAGGGGTAAAAAATACATTAAAAAAACATGTAATAAAATTAGAAACGTTTGGAAAAACATTTTTATGGACATGGATGAAAAATATAACCCCAGTAAATACTTACGAATAAACAATCTTGGATAAGAACGAGATTGAAAAATTATCCCTTACCTTAGGTCCAATTTCTTTTGTACGTGTCTGAAACTCCTTTATATCAGGTTTAAACATATTATTAACTTGTAATAGAACCATAATAATATTTATGATATCATATATGATTCACTAATGACTTTATATTACCCTTTCTTTTGTCATTTCGATTTAAAGCAGTGTTTTGGGTAAAATCATTTTATTTATTGTACATGTGTGGACTTATTGTTCATTATATTATTATTAATTATATCATGATTTACTTACATCAATAATGTAAATCATTATTTATATATCATATATATTAATTATATATATATATTATATCGATGAATGAAATGAAATACACCGTTCATGGAGACGGTAGGTCGTACGTACGCATGAACGCTGTTTTCCTTTCCCTATTGACTGGAATGGAAGTAAGTAGATGACACATATATATATACATAAATAAAATAGCTTAATTATGTCATATATTTCATTATTATTAATTATATATACTTCATAATCATTTTTCAATGGTTTAAATAGAGAATGAATCTCATCACGTTTTGGAGACGGTAATCCGTACGTACGCACGAGCGTTGATATCGTTCCCGTAATTATTGAATGGAATTGAAGTGAATGATATAATATCTCAGAATCATTATGATTTTAGAATAACCATATATAGTTATTCTTTACACCATTATAAACATCCAATTAAGGTGGTGGTGGAAAAACAGATTACACGACAGCGTGGAGACGATATTCCGTACGTACGCACGCGTGGTGATTTCATTTACCGTATGATGGATAGAAGGTGAAATAGGGTTGTTTCATATTTAAAATAACATATTAGTATATTATTAATACTTATGTTATTACTTTATAATGTAAAAACTAAAGAAGAAGAAGCTTAAGAAGAAGGAAACTTGAAAAAATCGGTAGAAGAGATTACCACTTCTTCGACGCACCTCTTTTAAGCTTCCTCTTAAGGCACTAGAGTTGGTCTTTTGAGAATACCCGAACCTCAAGAATGTTTATAGGGAATTGGATAAGAGAAATGGTCAGGTTTTGGATGAGCTTGAATGCTCAAAGTGTTGTTAAGAGGAGAGGGATGAGGTTCCCTTTTATAAGGGAGGACAGGGGCACCTTTGGAAACATAAGAAATAGAAATTTATAGTAAATTCAAAACCCACATAAAAACATCCAAAATGACTCAAATCCGTAGAATATATGAGATAGGGTTGTAATATCATCAAAAAATAAAATTTAGACATGTAGAGAATTTATTTTAAACATTATCAACTTGATTTATCCTTATTTAATCTATTCATTTTTATTTGTGGTAATAAGATTCTAGATTTTAAATTGTTATAAATAATTAATTATGTGTTGTGAATTTTCCATAATCAGATTATTTATGAAAATTTAGACCATATAAATTTTAATTTATAATTTTTAAATATTTTTGTGATTTTTAAACTATTTTATATTATGTTATTTTTATAAAATAACAGTACTGTCAATTTTGACACTATTCATTTATTTGAATTTAAATAAAATCTTCAAAGAAGATATGTTCGAACTAAACGCTTTATTAGATTCATAAAAATTCATATTTGTCTTTAAATTTAGTGGAGCACGTTAAATAGTTCATTTAATATTTATTTTAATATTTTTAAAACCATTTGTTTTATATTTCAATCAATATAATAATTTCAACATCACTATTGTGTCTCCTTTAACAATAATTATTTAATACCTAAAAATTCTAAATAAATCCAAATGATGTAGAGAATTTTATTATATTTCTATATAGTATTAATTTTCTATGTTTCATGAAGTTTATCACTAAATTAAGATTATTATACTTATAAGATTTAAGAGAGTGACATGTTGTCACTTTCTTTGGTTTTAATAATAATTAAATTATTTTCATGGTCAAAAGTCCATAAAATGAATCTAATCCGACCCTTAGGTGATATGGTTTAATTTTTAGTTATACAATTGAATTTTTTCAGGTGTTAGGGTAATATTATAATCTTATTTTTACCATTAATTACACGATTTACCTTTAACTGCAGTAAAGAAAAATTACTGTAGTTACTATTCATAATATCAAAAAAATAGACGTAACATATTTACATAATTTGGAACAACTAAATTCAAATATGGAATCCATTTTTCAAAATTAAAAACACATAATATGGATTAATTAATTTAAAATTAATCATGTTGTTAAGAAAACAGGTTTTAAAAGTTAAAACATTCCCAAAGAATGAAATGTTTTTACCAAAGAATTCAACGTAAATGTAACACCCCAAAATTTTATGAAAAGTATTTTTTTTAATTTCATTAATGTCTTGTGTTGTACGCTACACCAAAAGGAGCTTGCACAACACGCATCCTTGACTTGGTTTTCATTACACGCAATCGCGACCTTCCTCGATAGCGTGTGTAGTACGCAATACTGAGTTTCATTAAACGAGATATTATTATAATATTATTATAAACTAGCCGTTATGGATAGTAATACCCACTTTTTGAAATTTTAAAAATTTTATCTTTCAATATGGATTTCATTTTTGGATTCAGAATAAAAAAATTAGCTTAGGGTGAAATCTTGGTACTTTTCGGATAACTTTCATATTCAGATGAATAGTGAAAATTACTAAATTTTAATTAAAAACAACTTTTTTAATCGATATAATTAATAGTGATAAATTATTAATTTTAGTATTTTTAAAGTATATTTTGAATATATTTTTACAACTTAATATAATTTTGGTCATTGGATGTAATTTCACATTTAAACCTTACATAAACAAGTGTCAATCTTTTGATAGTTATTATATCTTAAGAACACGCTATTTGTTTTGACGACGAGAATTAATTTTTAAATTAAATAATGTAACTGATATGATTTTAATTTGTAAAATAGACATCATTTTTGAAGTCATAATATCAAATATAGCTTAGGCCTAAATTTTGGTATTTTTCTGGAAACTTTCAATTTTTGATGAATAGTGAATCCACTATGTGGTAGTTAAAAAAATGAATTTTTCATAAAACATAATTTTATTGCTTCTGTGAGTGGAATTTTAAAAATCTGAGAGACGCGATTAATATGAAGGACTAAAATGTGGTTCAATGAGATGGAAATAATTTTTGGTGAATAGTAACTTTTTTCTTTTTTTACCATGGTTAAAAGTAAATAGTGTAATTAAGGGTAAAAATAATATTATTATTAACCTAAAACATGTCCTAATTCTATTTACTAAGTATAATTCGGCCAAAAACAACCTTAGGAATAAAAAATGACCATTTAGGCCCACCTGAATTAGATTAGGACATTTATTGTTAATTTATTTAAAGAAGGGTTAAAATAGTTAAAATAAAACTTTAAGAACTAAATAATTTTTAATATATTGTTATACATAAGTTAAATTCGACTATAAATATTCATTAGAAATCTAAAACAATTTCCTACTTAATGGTATTTTATTTGTAATTTTTAGACTTAAAATAATTTAATTTATTTATGACACAATGATGATGCAGTAATTATCTTATTAATGAAATATTCACATAATTGATGTTATAAATACCCAAATAAATGTAATTTTAGACTTTTTATTAATTCCAATTATTTTATATGTTACTATGACATGTTTTTATTTATTTGATTAACTTTTTTCGAACTAATCATTCTGTTATGAGTTTTACAAAAGTCAATTACCAAATAGTGTCAAAATTGACATAAAATAGTTTTTAAAACAAATATTATATTATTAATTGTTATTATATTCCTAAAAATATAAGGATCGTCCAATATACTTATATCATGATATGTGTATCATTAATGAACCACTTGGGGGTCACTTGGTTGTATATGGTAAATTTATTAACTATATAATATAAAAATACAAAGTGACATGGTAAATGTCAATCTAATTAACTAAGAGTTAATACAAAATGTTATGGTTAAAATAATGACCTAAACTTGTCTAAATTCTATTGTATGAGAGGATTTCGACCCATCCCCACCTTATCTTAGAAATAAATTAATTTGGAGCTGTTAATAACCGAATATGACTTTATAATAAAATAATATGTTTAGTTATTCCAAAGGTGCCTCTCTCCTCTCTTATAAAAGGGCACATCCTCCCTCTCTTCCTCACACCACTTTGAGCCTTCATGCTCAGCCAAACCATGGTACATTCTCTTATCCACTTCCCTAGAAACATACTAGAGGTCCTGGTCTTTTTCAAAGACCAATTTTAGTTCCCTAAGAGGAGGTCTCAAAAAGGCGCTTCAAAGAAGTCGTAATGTCCGTTACCGATTCTTTCAACTTTATTTATTCTTCCACTTCTTATTATTAGGTCTTTTCCTTATGAAGTAATAACATCAGTATCACTTATATAATAATGTGTTATTATAATTATGAAACAACCCTATTTCACCATTTATCCATCCTATGAAAAACGAAATCACCGCGCGTGCGTACGTACGGAATACCGTCTCCACGCCGTGGTGTAATCTATTTTCCACCACCACCTTACTTGGATGGGTATAATGGTTTAAATAATAACTACATGTGAATATTGTAAATTGATATTGATTCTGTAATACTATACATACACTCCAATAAAATTCCACTATCATGGGAACGATATCATCGCTCGTGCGTACGTACGGAATACCGTCTCCACGATGCGATGAGATTCATTCTCAATGATTAACCATTAATAAATTATTATAAAGTATATATAATAAGTAATCATGAAATATATTACATAATAATGATACTGGATTTATGTATATATATATATTTATGTCATCCAATTAATTCCATTCGATTCAATGAGGAAACGAAAACAACGTTCATGCGTACGTACGGCCTACCGTCTCCATGAACGGTGTATTTCGTTCAATTTATCGATCTATTATATATATATGTATGTTGTGAATATATATTATATATAAATAATGTTTTATTTTCTGGAATTAAGTAATCATGATCTATGTAATCTTATGAATAGTTACAAGTCAAAACACGGACAACAAATGAAACGATTTTACCCAAAACGCTCTTTAACATGGAATTTACAAAGGAACGGGTAATATAAAGTCATAATTGAACCATATATGATATCATAAAAATTAATATGATTCTATAATAAGTCAATGACATTATTTAAATCATTATATAGGAGTTTCAGATACATACGAAGCATATCAGACCTAAGGTAAGGGATAATTTTGCAAATCTCATTTTTATCCGATATTTCTTATTCGTAAGTATTTACTGGGGTTATTGCTACCATCCATTTCCATGTTTTATAAAAGTGTATTCATGTATTTTTAATGTAATTTTTACCCATTTTTACTTTTACCCAATGGTATGGAAGGAATATTTTTTTATTTACCCTACAAGGTACTTTTTGACTTTTCTGACAAAAGTATGAGAAGAATGTTTTTTAACGTATACAACATGAAATGAGTTTTACAGTTTTATAAAGCCCTATTTTCATGAAGATTACTCCAAAAGATTTAATGTCTATTTTAATCAAAATCCTATTCTTTTAAAAATTCAAGGCATTTTCTAAAAAAGAAAATGATTTTGAAGAAAAAAGGATATTTTCCTCAAGAATTCAATTCAATTGTTTTATCAAAACCATTTTTCATCTAATATGACATTATTTCATTTGTGTATGTTTCAAGTATCATGTCTCTATGATTTACATGGTTTCAGTTTTCTTATTATGAAATGATATCCATTTCTTTTATATGGTTTATGTGATGATGGGATGATGTTTATGAAACCCATTTTATTCGTTGGGTTATTATGAATGATGTATGTTTATTTTGTGGCACAAGTAAGAATGATTTCATTATGAGATGGGTGGGACCTATATCTCCCTCTAATGCATTGGGTAAATATTTATATCTCATGAGATAGATATGGCTAGAATGGTAAGTTAATCGGGTTCAGTATTACAGGACTGGAACGAGGAGTGAACTCGATTCAGAAAGGGACTTTGTCCACTAAGATGGTCTTGGAAGCAATGCCTTGGATACTATAGAAATCATTACATGTTCTTAATGTATGCCACAATTACATGTTTTATTCCCATGCTATTTTATCATGATTTATGTTCCATTATGATCTATGCCATATGTAATTCCATATTTTAAGTCGTTGCTCAAGTTTTTGATGTTTAAACATTATGTTCATGTTTTTAATTTCAAATGTATATGGTATGTTTTATTTTATCCATGATTACCCTTACTGAGAATTTGAGCTCACCCTTTTTATGTTTTATTTTCCCCCAGGATTAAAAGAAAGGTTTTAGGTAAGGAGAGAAAAAGTGGAAGATCTTTAGGGGAGATGTTGAAGATCTTTCACCGCGATTAGAAAATTATGTTCCCAGTTTCCAAAGACACTAAACTATTACGGTCCTTGTGTGTCTGTTTTTGTTTTGTATTAAGTATTCCGAAAAAGTAATGTAATATCTATTTATGTCAAGCTTTGGGTCTCTACAGTTGGTATCAGAGGAAAGGATTAGTCAACCTTTGGAAACTAGGATGCGTGAACTTTTGTGAGATCCCTAGAGATCTTTATAAGGTATGTCTAGGGATCTCCCTAAGGTTTAGTATAAGAATAAGTTATAGTCCTAGAATTATGGTAATGATCTTATAATTAAACCTAAGATGTTAGATATTTAAGTTACTCCCCCTTTATTATGATTTTTGCCTCTAACACTATTCTTTTTGGGTTTTAGAAAATGGCTGGAAACTAGATGATTCACGATAATGGAGGATATGATGGATAATGGAATGATATTTTTCATAAGAAACCAAATGAAATGGGATTTGGAAGTCCAAACATCATTATTATGCCGAATCAGTAATCTCATAATATGATCAATAAACTCAAATTTGGTAAGTTTCCGGACTCGGCTAATAAGAGAAAGATGGAGTTTCATGGTGATCATAGAGGGAAGAAAGTTCAATTTCCCCTATGTAAATCATTTGGGAAGGGGCATCATGGAGAATGTTTCAAAGGAACTGGAAGATGCTTTGGGTGTGGAAAAGAAGGACACAAAGCCAGTAAGTGCAAAGGAAAAGGTTCACTTAACACCAGGGATGCAGATAATGGTATTGTTACGACATCAACAATGGTTAAATGTTTTAAATGTGGAATGTACGGGCATTATGAAAACCAATTCCCTAAGGGAATGTCTCATGAAGAGAATCAGTACAGTCATATGGGTATATTTATGTTGATTATGATGAAGAGACTACAAATGATATGTGAGATGAAAGAATTGTTGAAGCTCGGTCAATGGATTAAGAAGGAAGTGGAATGATTACATGTTTATCAAGTGTAATTTTGTATAAGTAATCTCATGGTACTATGGAATAAAGAGACATCTAACGATTGTTACACTATTGTATTTCCTTATGTTTTGAAAGTGTATGATGAATGGTACCAGTAACCATGAATGGTTATTCAGAAATTTTTGGAAATTAGATGATATGCGCTTAATGAAGGGATAAGGAGAAAATTAAATGTTTGATAGTATTCATGAGATCATGACTGATATAAGGAGAAGGTTATATCATGGTTTGAGTATATATAATTTTTGGATTTTGGTATGTGGAAAGAGTTAACTTTTAAGAGCACTCATGTTTTCCCTACGATTCAATGGGTAATCATTTTTCAAGAGAATACATGATTAAGGCCTTCGAATTTTTCGAATGTGACCAACAAGACATATATGAAGATATACGGGGATCAACGATGGTATTAACATTCTTGCTATATGAACTCTTTGGTAATCGTTTTCACAATAACATGAGATTGGACAGTAGTTTTTTGGATAAGCCTAAAGATTGGAATGGATTATGTTGGACATAAGTTAGTATTGTTTAAGGCTAGAACTTTTTCGATATTATTGATGGAAAGTAATAATAATTTATTTTTTAAAAAAAATGACAACCTGTAGGACGGGCGACAGCCCATTGCGTCGGACATGGCTAAGGGAATCGAACCCACCACTGAAGTGCAACTAGCCTTTATCACCTTCCACTGGCCTACAAGAAGTCCCCAATTAGTAGAAACTTGTTTTATTTTTTTAATCGGTATGATAGATGATGTATAAGTCAATTTTAGGAACCATATATGATTAATCTCACTATAGGTGGTCTTATGTATTTTTTGATAACTTTTCTAACCTTTTGCTTAAGACAGATGGAATGACCCATCATTCTATAACATGATCTACTAACACATCATGAATGAAAAATTCAACTTCATTTATTTAAGATATGAAGTGAAAATTGTCCAAATAACGACCAACGGTGCGACTGTACCAAAATCATGAAAGTATTTCTTCTAACTCCAATTTCATCAACTTTAGGGAAATGATTATGAAAACCAAAAATGTTGTCCTAGTGCTCTTATATCCGATGAATGAGATGGTTCCTTATATCATCACAAATTTATGTCTTTGTGATTGTTGTCTTTTTCATATCCATGTTCTCTACCACTCTCCATTAGAATTGATGGTTAGAATTTTCTTCTATATCCATATATTTGTTATGTTCCACTACGTGGAAACCCAGTGATGAGTTAATTTGGGTAACCGTTACGTTTCATACATTAGTTTTTAAAGCCATGTTTTGGTATTCCTTTTTATGATGTGGGTTTCTATTAAAGAAACATTTGAGTAGTAAACCATTTATAACCCCGACGAATTTTGAGGGCGAAATTCATTTTAAGGGGGGTAGAATGTAACACCCCGAGATTTTATGAAAAATATTCTTTTTAATTTCATTAAAGTCTTGTGTTGTACGCTACACCAAAAGTAGCTTTCACAACACACATCCTTGACTTGCCTTGCATTACACACAATCGCGACCTTCCTTGATAGCATGTGTAGTGCGCAATACTAAGTATCACTAAACGAGATATTATTATAATATTATTATGAACTAGCTGTTATGAATAGTAATACCCACTTTTTGAAATTTTATAAATTTTATATTTCAAAATGGACTTCATTTTTTGATTCGGAATATCGAAATTAGCTTAGGGTGAAATTTTGGTACTTTTCGGATAACTTTCATATTCTGATGAACAGTGAAAATACCTAAATTTTAATTAAAAACAACTTTTTTAATCGAAATAATTAATAGTGATAAATTATTAATTTGAGTGGTTTTAAATTATATTTAGAATATATTTTTACAACTTAATACGATGTTGGTCATTGGATGTAATTTCACATTTAAACCAGACATAAACAAGTGTCAATCTTTTGATAGTTATTATCTATTAAGAACACGCTGTGTGTTTTGATGACGGGAATTAATTTTTAAATTAATTAATGCAACTGATATGTTTTGAATTTGGTAAAATAGACATCATTTTTTAATTCATAATATCAAATATAGATTAGTCATAATTTTTGGTAGTTTTCTGAAAACTTTCATTTTTTGATGAATAGTGAAACCACTAAGTGGTAGTTAAAAAAATGAATTTTTCATAAAACATAATTTTACCGCTTCTATGAGTGGAAATTCAAAAATCCAAGATACACGGTTAATATCAAGGACTAAAATTTTGTTCAATGAGATGAAAATAATTTTTGGTGAATAGTATCTTTTTACTTTTTTTACCACGGTTAAAAGTAAATAGGGTAATTAAGGGTAAAAATGATATTATTATTACCCTAACACATTTCCTAATTCTATTGGATAAGTGTAATTCGGCCAATAACAACCATAGGAATAAAATATGACCATTTAGGCCCACATTTATTATATTAGGACATTTATAATTAATTTATTTAAAAAAGGGTTAAAATAGTAAAAATCAAAGTATAATAAATAAATCATTTTTAATATAGAGTTATATAGAAGATAAATTAGACTATAAATATTAATTAGAAAGCTAAAAATATTTCCTACATAATGGTATTTTATTTGTAATTTATAGACTTAAAATATGTTAATTTATTTATGACACTATGATGATGCAGTAATTATCTTATTAATGAAAATTGACATAATTGATGTTATAAATACCCAAATAAATGTAATTTGACACTTTTTATGAATTACAATAATTTCTATTTTAATATGACATGTTATTATTGATTTAATTATCTTTTTTCAAACTAATCATTCTGTTATGATTTTCACAAAAATCAATTACAAAATAGTGTCAAAATTGACATAAAATAGTTTTTGAAACAAATATTTTAATATTTATTGTTATTATATTACTTAAAATCTAAGGTTCGGCTAGGATACTTATATCATGATAGGTTTATCATTAATGGACCACTTGGGGGTTTCTTGTATGTATATGGTATGTTTATTAACTATATAATATAAAAATACAAAGTGACATGGTAAATGTCAATCTAATTAACTAAGAGTTAATACTAAAAGTTAAGATTAATATAATGACCTAAACTTCTCTAAATTCTATTGGATGAGATAATTTAGACCCATCCCCACCTTTGATTCGAAATAAATAAATTTTGAGCTATTAAAAACCGATTATTACTTTATAATAAACTAATATTTTTAGTTATTCCAAAGGTGCCCCTCTCCTCCCTTATAAAAGGGCACCTCCTCCCTCTCTTCCTCACACCACATTGACCCTTCATGCTCGGCCAAACCCTGAAAATTTCACTTCTCCACTTCCCTAGAAACATCCTAGGGTTTATGGTCTTCTTCAAGGATGATGTTTAGTTCCCTAAGAGATCTCAAAGAGGTGCTTCAAAAAAGAGGTAATGTCCGTTACCGATTCTTTCAACATTATTTCTTCTTCCACTTCTTTTTCATAGGTTGTGTCATTATGAAGTAATAACATCAGTATCACTTATTTACTGATATGTTATTATAAGTATGAAAAAACCCTATTTCACCGTCTATCCATCCTACGGAAAAATAAATCACCGCGCGTGCATACGTACGGAATACCGTCTCCACGCCGTGGTGTAATCTATTTTCCACCACCACCTTACTTGGATGGGTATAATGGTGTAAATAATAACTATATATGAATATTTTAAATTGATATTTATTATGTTATAGTATACATACAGTCCAATAAAATTCCACTATCATGGGAATGATATCATCGCTCGTGCGTACGTACGGAATACCGTCTCCACGACGCGATGAGATTCATTCTCAATGATTAACCATTCATAAATGATTATGAAGTATATATAATAAGAAATAATGAAATATATGACATAATAATGATACTTTATTTATGTATATATATATATGTATGTATGTCATCCAATTAATTCCATTCAATTCAATGAGGAAACGAAAACAATATTCATGCGTACGTACGGCCTACCGTCTCCATGAATGGTGTATTTATTTCCATTTATCGATCTATTATATATATGTATGTTAATAATATATATTATATATAAATCATGTTTTATATTATGGAATTAAGTAACCATGATCTAAGTAATCATATGAATAATTACATGTCAAAACACGGACGACAAATGAAACGATTTTACCCAAAACCATCTTTAACATGGAATTTACAAAAGAACGGGTAATATAAAGTCATAAGTGAACCATATATGATATAATAACAACGAATATGATTCTATAATAAGTAAATGACATTATTTAAATCATTATACTGGAGGTTCGGATACATACTATGCATATCGGACCTAAGGTAAGGGATAATTTTTCAAATCTAATTTTAATCTGAGATTTCTTATTCATAAGTATTTACTAGGGTTATTACTATGATCCATTTCCATGTATTATAAAAGTGGATTCATGTATGTATAATGTCCTTTTTACTCATTCTGACTTTTACCCCATGGTATGGAATGAGTATTTCTTTTACTAACCCTAAAAGGTGCTTTTTTACTTATCCGAACAAAGTACGAGAAGAATGTTTTTTTAACGTATATGGCATGAAAGGATATTTACAGTTTTATAATGCCTTATTTTTATGAAGCTTCCTCAAAAATATTTCATGACTATTTTAAAAAAAATCCTATTCTTTTAAAATTGCATGGCATTTTATGAAAAGAAAATGATTTTGAAGAAGAAATGATATTTTTTTCAATAATTCATTTCAAGTGTTTTATCAAAACCATTTTTCATCTAAGATGAAATTATTTCATATGTGTATGTTTCATGTATCATGTCTCTATGATTTACATGGTTTCAATTTTCTTATTATGAAATGATATCCATTTCTTTTATATGGTTTATGTGATGATGGGATGATGTTTATGAAACCCATTTTATTCGTTGGGTTATTATGAATGATGTATGTTTATTTTGTTTCGCAAGAAAGAATGATTTCATTATGAGATGGGTGGGACCTATATATCCCTCCATTGAATTGGGTAAAGATTTATATCTCATGAGATAGACATGGTTGGAACGGTAAGTTAATCCAGTTCAGTATTACAGAACTGGAACGAGGAGTGAACTCGATTCAGAAAGGGACTTTGTCCACTAAGATGGTCTTGGCAGCAATGCCTTGGCTACTATGGAAATCATTACATGTGCTTAATTTATGCCACAATTACATGTTTTATTTCCATGCTATTTTATCATAATTTATGTTCCATTATGATCTATGCCTTATGTACTTCTATATTTTATGTCGTTCCTCAAGATTTTTATGTTTAAACATTATGTTCATGTTTTTAAGTTCAAATGTATATGGTATGTTTTATTTTATCCATGCTTACCCTTACTGAGCATTTGAGCTCACCCTTTTTATGTTTTATTTTCCCCCAGGATTAAAACAAAGGTTTTAGGTGAGAAAAGAAAATGTGGAAGATCTTTATGGGAGATGTTGAAGAACATTCACCATGATTAGAAGATTAAATTCAGAGTTTCCAGAGACACTAAACTATTACGATCCTTGTGTGTCTGTTTCTGTTATGTATTAAGTATTATGCAAAAGTAATATAATATCTATGTATGTCAAGCTTCGGGTCTCTACAGTAAAACCAATGGTAATGAAATACATTATATTAAATGGTAAAAATATATTCTATTTATACTTTAAAATAATTAAATATTATAATTTAACCATATAAATTATTGCAATGAAGAAAGTTTTTTTAAATTAAAATATAAATTTTTTTTAGTATTCATTAATATATAAAAGTTATCAGAATAATATGAAAAAAATTTCCAAAATAAATTTTTATATATTTATTCCAATGAAAAATTTTATTTTGTCAAATTGAACTTATAAACATGTCAAAATCTAGATTTAAAGTGTGTGCTCCATCAAAAGGTGGAAAAATTGCACTTTTTTGAAAAATACTTATTTTACCTGAAAAATTTAGTTTGTTCACATAACATGTTCTAAAAAATGTTTAAGATGAATAATAATGTTATAGAATTAAAAATGTAGTAAATACTATTCATAACATGTATTCCATAATAATATTATAACAATATATTGTTGTTTAGTGAAACCCGATATTGCGTACTACACCCGCTATCGAGGAATGTTGCTCTGGAATTCAACACAAGCCCAGAATAGTGTTTGTGTATGCTGCAAACTAATACAGTGTTGCGTATAGCGCAAGATAATCTTGGTGTAGTGTACAACACAAGACATCAAAGAAATTAAAAAGAATATTTCTCATAAAATCTCAGGGTGTTACAAATAGCATGGGTCATCCCACAGTTTTGCAAATTCCTCTAATGAGTTGTCCCATGGAAATTAATAAAATATTCCCCCAATTTTTCTATAAATACCAAACCATTCCTTAATTCCTATCATTAAAAGTTTCTCATCAACTAATATCTGGACTTTTTTACTTCCCATGGAGTCTTCCCAAGGTTCCCTCAAGCCCTGAAAATCCCAACCGTTGAGTTTTTTATATTACTCTTCAAGATATGTGGCCTTTCACCCTCCTCTTTTAGAAAAGTCATATTTTATGTTATGTATTTAAGATTACATTTTATTTTTTTGGTGTATATTATTATATATCCTTATTTCTCAAAATTTTATTTCCTAATTATGATAGACCCTTTACTCTCCCAACAACTCATTTTTTTAAATTTTAAGTGATGTTGTTAGTCTGCCAAATTTTTGTAAGGGAATTCTCAACATCTCTTTTTTCCATTCAAGTTATATTAAATGTGGTATGTATTTCATGTTTCCATAACATGTTCTTGTTTAAATTTTATTATAATTTATTATGTGTCTTTTATGAATGATTGAAACCCATCCCATCTCTTTTTAATGTTTTCTAAAACCATGTTGCATTGTCGATATGCTGCATAATTGTTATCTCAAAATCACTCTCTTTTTCCCAGGAAATTATCATATATTATTAATGTGAATACCTAAACTGATTTTATTTACTAAGATATTCATAAAGACATAAAAACTATATATTTTATTCCCAAATTTACATACATAAAACACTCATTTCCTTTACATGGGTTATGAATGACATAATGATCATGTTTTTAATCACTTTTTAAAATGCCATGATTTTGAAATGAAACACATTTATTTTATTATTTTTAGGTTTTTTATGAAAAGTTTGATTATGATCTCTTTGGATCACATGAAAATAAAGTCATATTAAGGGTGTGCCCTGATATCACTCCAATTCATTGGGTATCAAAATTAATCTCTAGAGATGACATGATTTATTATACCTTGGAGAATAACCTTGGTAACTTATTTGACACCTTGGGGATGAACCCTGGTGATCTAATTATTAATGTCTAAATTAAACATTTTATCCCCATTTTTAATATATTATTCAATTTCTTATTATCGTGATATTTCTCTTCTCATTCCATTACGATATTTCTGCATGTTCTTATTGTATTCTCTCAAGTTCAAATGTAAACTGTTTTCCCTTATCGGGCCTTATGTTCACCATTTCCTTTGATGTATGTCCCCAGGATATGAGATACAGTAATTGTATATAGGACGAACATTTCAATAATCCTTTAAAGAGTATTAAAATATTGTTTAACATTTTCCTGTATTATGTACACGTTTTCCAATACACAAGACATTAAAGACCCTCTATTTCTAAAATGTAATGAAAAGTTTTGTAATAAGAAGGCAGGATTCCATAGTTGGTATCAAATAATAGTTTAGTTATTTGTGGAAATTAGGATATGAAAAATTTAGGTAGATCACTATAAAAATTGTAAATATAGAAAAAATTCTTGGTATTTTGGTGAAATATTAAGTAAGTGGTTTCCAAACAAATAGATCCCTATCTGGATATGAAAAAGTGGATGTCGCTCTGGCCCAGATGTATCTAGGGGTAAATCCTGAAAACACAACATTGAGCTTGAATATAATGGGAACTATTGCATGATAATGAGACTTTCTGCACTCCTGGTTTGACACTCCCAATTGATATGTTTGGTTAATCACAAGCTTTTTATGAATCATTATGAAGGATTTATTGAGAAATGTAATTGATTTTAAAGAATAATATATTTAAGAGTGATGTTATAAGACATAAAAATCCTTTACATATAAAATATTGAAAAATGAAATAAGTTTTTCACTAAGGTTTTATTCTTTTAGAAAATGGTAGGAAATAGGAGGAACTATGAAAATGGTAAGCGCAAAGGACCCTACACTAATGACCATCTAATAAAAGATAGAATGGAAAAGTTCATAAGAATGATGAATCAACCAACTAAAGTTATGGAAAATAACTTGAATCAAGCTGATATAATGATTTTACCACAAAGGGAACAAATTTTTTTTGAGTTCATTATGCATCAATGACCACCAACCTTTAGTGGATTTACTAACCCATTGATCATTGAACAGTATATGAGCTCTATCGAGAATATATTTTTTGTGCTCTACTGTTAATGATAATAAATGATCACCCTAGCTGTTTATCGCTTAGTGGGAGGAGCTGAGGAGTAGTGGGAACTGATTAAAAACACAAGGCCCAGAGTGGGGGTTGAAGCTATGGAGTGAGAAGAGATCAAAGGGATCATTAATAATTATTTCCCTCATTCGATGAGAACGAAAATGGATAATGAGTTTCTCAAGCTGAAGTAAAAGGATAATTAATTATTTGGAATCTAAAAGATGAACTTCACAAGATATTACCATTAAACCACAAGATTTGTCTTGGATTATAATAGGAACCATGATAGATTCTTTGGTGAAATAAGACCTCATATGCAGATAAATCTAGCCTACTGAGACTACGATAACTATTAGGAGAATACATGGAGTGCTATGAAAGTCAAACTAGAGTTTGGTGATATGTAATGGTCTAATAAATACAATGAAAATAATAGATCAATGGATCCAAAATTATGGAGGATTTTTTACTAGGGAAGATGATAAATTCCAGTTAAACATCCCACATGTAATAAATGTTGGAAGAATCATTTAGGGAACTACCTGCACATAAGTGGGAAGTTCTACAAGTAGGAAAGTGATGGCCATATCACATAGAATTGTCGTAGTATGGTTAACCCTCAGCATTCAAACATTAACCACAGAGGGATAATCGTACAGGCCCTACCAAAAGTCCAATGATTTATGTGTGGACAACTTGGGCACTTTCCAAATCATTTTCCAAATCCAAGGGAAGTGGAGGGGAATCACCATCAGCCTCAAAAAAGGCCAAGGGAGAAAGGTCATTATTTTTCTATCTTGTTAGCTAATGTTAAAGTTACAAATGATGTGGTGGTAGGTACACTTATTCTTCTATCAAGTCTAGAAAGTAGTTTGTTTGATTCTAGTTCTATGTATTCTTTTATTTCCTCCATGTTTTCTATGAATTTATAATCAACCCCTAAATTTCTAAAAGTAAAATTATCAGTCAAGACTCTTGTATGGATTATCCAAGAATCAACAGTATTTCAAAACTCTAGTATTTACTTTAGTTTGCGCAATATTATCACAAATCTAGTAGTCATTCCCATGTTGGAATTCAAAATTATACTAGGGATAGACTCTCTCTCTATGAATAATGATAAGATCAAATGCACAAGCAAGGAAATATCATAACTCTTGATTGGGAAACCTAAATTTATCTTTCAAGGAGATATTTATCTACCCGAACATTGTCTACAAGTACCTACTACAGCCTTCTATATGAAGTTAGTCAGTGAAGAAGAAGAAGGAAATGGGAGTATACTGATATAAAATATCCCCATCATCCAAGAATATATTGACATATTTCATGAGGAGTTAACTGGACCTCCCCCAGAAAGAGAGTTAGAGTTCTCTATTGAACTCATACGTATATCTCATCAGATATTAAAGACCCCATATAAGATGGAAAATGTAGAGCTGGATGAATTAATGAAACAACTCAAAGATCTTTTGGAGAATGGATTTATCTGAAAGAGTGTTTTTCCTTAGGAAGAACCTATTCTATTTGTTAAGAAGAAGGACATATCAATGAGGATATGAATTGATTATAGAGAACAGGACAAGATCACAATGAAGAAAAATATCCTCTTCCATGAATTGACGAATTATTTGACAAACTTCATGGGGTTAAATTATTTTCTATGATTTATCATCAATCTCATTATCATCAATTATGGGTGAAGAAAGAAGATATTCCAAAAACATCCTTCTCATCAAGATATGGGCATTTTGAGTTTCTTGTAATTCCCTTTGAATTGACTAATGTTCCTTCTATTTTTATGGATTTGATGAATAAATACATTAAGGAATACCTTGATAACTTTATGGTAGTTTTTATTTATGATATTTTGATATATTCCAAAAGTCGTGAGGAGCATGAGGATCATCTAAGGGTTATTTTGAAAACTGTATGGAAGGAGAGGATTTTTTAAATGTTCAAAAAATTTGATTTTTGGTTATAATAAGTTTATTTATTAGGGAACATTATAACTAATAATGGAATCTAAGTTGACCATACAAAGACAAAGGTTATAGAGGAGTGGACTCAGCCTATGACAACAATAACTTAGATATGTAGTTTTCTTTGATTAGTGAGATATTATAGGAGGATTGTGAAAAACATTTCATTGATTTAAAATTCAATAACCATGTTAACACGAAAAGGGGCCAAGTTCATCTAGAAAAAATAGTGTGAGGAAAGTTTACAAGAGCTAATGAAGAGATTGGTGACTACAACAGTGATTACTCTGCCCTCATGTGAAGAAGGGTTTGTTATTTTTAGCGATGCATCTTTTAAAGGGATTGGGTGAATCCTTATGCAAAAACACCTGGTGATTGCCTATGAATCTGGACAGTTTAAGACTCATGAGAAGAACTATCCTATGTATGATCTTGAGCTAGATGTGTTGGTTTATGATATGAAGATATAGAGGCACTATCTTGATGGGGGAGAAATGTGATATATACATATAAGATCAAAGATTGAAGTATATTTTCACAACCTATGAATTGAACATGATATAGAGCATATGAATGGAACTTCTTAAAGAATATGATTTTTCAATTAATTGTCATCTTGGAAGAGAAAAAAAGTCATTGACGCATTAAGTAAGAATGACCTAGTTGTTCTATCCACGATGAATATTCATGGAGATCCCTTGATCTAAGACAAAGTGAAAATGCACATGGGATTTATAAGGGAAGGGAAATCATTAACCCTATGACAAATGATTTCTCAACCATTATTACTAGAGAGGATCCAGAAATATCAGAAATAATATTCTTTATTATAGAAGAAGTTTTAGGATGTGATGGATGGGATGTTTCCAGAGTTAAATATTGATCTAGAAGGTGTACTAAAATTTTGTACAAGATTTTCTATTCAATCTATTCCAGAAATAATGAAGGAGTTGATGGATGAAGATCTTAGCTCTACTTTCATTATACATCCTGGAATCATGAAAATGTATAGAGACATTCATGGTCATTATTGGTGGGATAATATGAAAAGGGAGATTATTGACTACACTATATGGTGCCTAGTATGTCAGCAAGTGAAGGCATAGTTCCAACTTCATATAGGGGTAATACAAATACTACCCATTCCAACATGGAAGTGGGACAATATCAATATGTAATTTTTCATTGGTCTCCTAAGAAAATCCAAAGGAAACAATGCAATATGGGTTATAGTGGACCGTATCCCCAATAATGCTCATTTTATCTATATTTGAGAATATTTCTCTCTCGATAAACTTTACAAGATTTATGTGAAGGATGTGGTAAGGATGCATGGAGTTCCACTTTCTATTATATCAGACCATGATCCAAGCATCATTTAAAAATTCTGGATAAGTCTTCAATATGTTATGAGTAATGAATTGAATTTTAGTACGACCAATCACCCCCACACTGATGGAAAATCTAAAAGGACTATTCAAATAGTCGAGGGCATGCTGAGAACACAAACAATGTAATTTAAGGGTGGATGGGACCAACATCTCCCATTATTTGAGTTCTCTTATAACAACAATTTCCACTAGAGCATTCAAATGGAACCTTATAAAGCTCTATATGGGAAGCTATGTAGACCTTCTACTTATTGTGATGAAGCTGGTGAGAGAACATTTCATGGGCTTGTTCTTGTGCAATAGGTGATATAAAATGTTCATTCCATCCAACAACACATTAAGGCTGCTGTTGATGCTCCTTTTCTGTCAAAGAGTCTAATGAATTGAAAAGGGAAATACCTTGAACCCAAAGTGATTCATCCTATGAAGAAACATCAAAAATTGACAAAGGCATGAACCAAGATTCAAATGCACTTGGGTCGCTCAAGTTCCACTAAGGTCGCGCAAGTATACTTGCATGCCGACCATTGGTAGCGCAGGTGACTTGTGCGCCTTCTTTGAAATTCTCTTAGGGTCTTCTTCAGCGGATAAATACCCCTTGTGGCCCCCCATGTAAAAAGGAAAAAATTCTAGAAACTAAGAATTGAGCTCCCGACAACCTAGTCTCTTCTCAAAGCTTCTGAACACTTCTATGTTAATTTCTTAGCTAGAACGGAAGATCTAAAGAAGGGGAGTAAGGCCTAAGTGTTGAAACTCATCAACACATGCGCGCCTATGTGGCCAACCCTTAAGGGAAATGACCACACTTGCGCGCTGCCTTACCACTTCAACATAACATGAGAGAAACCCTTATGAAATCCATTAGGGATTGTATTAAGGGCTTGAGCCAAGTCTCTCCCAAGTATTACCTTAAGGGTTGACCGTCACGCAAGTACCAATGTGTCGCGCAGGTACAGCTGTGTGACCAGCACTTGCGCACCCACGCAGTACATGTTTGCCCTCCTAAGAATTGCGCACCCACTTTTTTTAGTTCCCCTCCTTCCTATTTCACCTATCTTATGCCTATCCACCTCTCTTATTCAAGATTATGCCTTCATAACACTCTCCAAAGCCATTCGTGGCACGATTTCCTTGTTGGCTCACTACAAGAGAACCACCGCTTAGCGGGTTTTTTTGCTTTTCGAGGCAGTTTAAAGCTCTGATAAAGGGTTTGGTGGTGATTTACAGAAACTACCACCTAATACAGCATCAACAATCTATTCGTGGCGGTTATTTTTTGGTTCGAGGTGATTTCTGGAAAGCTTCATAGTTGCCGCATTTTGCGGACGTTTTACTGAGTTTGGCGGCGGTTTTTACGATCCCTAGATTTTTGTTTATTTTTTGCGGTAATAACCGCCGCGACATGAGGCTCTTCGGTGAAAATATGTAGTAGCGGTTAAAACTACCCCGAAATGAGTTTTTTTACGTTTCCCGTCGGTTTTCACCATTTTGCGGCAGTTTAAACCGCTGTGAAATGTAGCCCAAATTATTTTTTCCTTCCACTGCACGACTGCCCTGAAAGAGAAATCAAAACAGAAATACCATATATTTTCATATCTACACAGATAATACCATTAACATATCAAAATCATCAAGTGGAATATATCTAACCCCATATTACAAGTCATATATCCTAACCAGGGGTAATAGATCCCACTATATAAAACCAAATAATTACTTACCACTAATCCCCAAAAAAATAAATGCTAGAGAAAAGTGGTGCACAAAAGCTATAATATGCATCCAAATATCTAGTATACAAATAAAAAATTCCTTACTGTGCCATACCCATAAATTTCACCCACATCATTAAAGAATAACAAATAACTCAAGAAGTTTCATAGATCTATAAACCCCACATATCATTTTGAAATTTTCCTCTTTGAATCTTCTTTAAAAAAGTAAAACAAAACACCCATTACATCGACTCAATTCCTTCATCCTTTAGTGGAATTTATATCATACCCTTAGTTAGTGATATTACAGTCAATGGAATATTAAATAAATGAAGTACCATGGAATTAGAAAATAATTGTAACATAAATGATGAAACAAACCATAATTAATCACCAAAAATAAAAGTGGTTTAAGGAGGAAAGTGGATGAGAATAGTATTTAAGCCTCTACTTGATCGTACATCTCAACGTTGAATAATCTAGAAGAAAATTTTTAATTTAAAACTCCCAAAATGACTATCCTGCCATTATTTTCTAAATTTTTTAAAAACCATGTGGCATATTTTTTTGAAATACTCTTAAAATATACATATCCTCAAAGATAAATCTTGAATATCATATATCTTTTTCACAATGTTTTTATCCATTATGCATTATCATCATGTATCTGCATTAACTTTTCATATTACCTATTTTAACCATTATGAATTCCCATATTGATTTCTATATATCATACGGTAGATCAAGACATAATAAACATTTTAGAATAAGTGGATTTCTATTATGTACCAAATTTTTAATCTTATGAACACATATTTGACAATGTTAGTGACATTTATACAACATTGGGTAACCAAGAGTAACTTTTACTTGTCCTACACATTACCATTTTATGAATCTTAATTTTTTTAAATGATCCTTACATATACTAAGTGACCTATGGAAAACCTTATGTATTCCAAAAAAATTCCATATTCTTAGTCTCACATAAGAGAGTGAACATTACATTTATAGGGTGAATTTTATACATTGAGGACATTACAATTTTTCTAGAATATATTGACCACTATATATAAACTATGGTGAACCAGATGACCCTTACATATCACCCTTTGTTAATGATTTTCCCTTTATATATTATGTTGTTACCATTATATATTCATTGTGACTTCAACAATTATATTTTTATTATTAATGGAAGGGACATTAAATACTAGAGTACATTAATATATCATATAGGACCACCCCAATATATATAGGGTAACCACAACATATCAGACATGGAAAAAATTTCAAAAATAATGAACCTTAATTTTTTACTTAGGTATGTGTATGAATGATTATTTTCTATTTCACACCAACCCTTTAAATGGTTACTTTTATATTTGAAGACCAATATAAGAGTTTTCAATTATGTTTCTTCCTCCACTTTTCTAAATAATTAAACACCCACCATCCTATCATAAAAAATCCTATGTTCACACCCACCTCCATGAATGGCCTCCTAAGCCCTACTCCAATACCCACCATGGATTCAAGATGCCATTTAGGTATCAGATCATTTCCAAAAAAACATATCCTAGTGATTTTATAACATTTGAAATCACATTTCGTGACAAAATTTACCAAGAATACCTGATTGTACAACTAACAAAAATCAAATTTCACATATGCTGACAAAACCTTAGAATACAAGTCATTTAAAAAAATCCAACCACAACTATTATAGTCCCTAATAAGTATCCTCATGATTCTTCAATAAAAAATTTAGTCCCTAATCCTTAATTTATGGGACAAATTCTCTGAATCATACTAGTTATATTCATGCTTAAATTGCACCCTAACTATTAAACTATTTTAAAAAACTCCATTTCATGCATTTAAATGGTATTTTTTTCTTCAAACTCGATGATCATTCAAAAAATAAAACAGAATTCATTAATATAGATTACCAAAAACACACCCCAATAGTTGATATTGTTGGTCTACACCAGTCCATCACTCACTCAGTGTCACACTTGAGAATCATCAAACCATTTTCATTAAAAAACAACATCTCACACTCGAGAATAGATATATAATATCAAGAAATATATAATTATGTATGGAAATGTGTATTATATAAAACCAAAAGATGTGTATAAATCCACTACCCCATCACCACTAAAAAATATTAAAGCCATCTCAACATAAGAGATTATTACTTAGTTTAAATTCAAAATAGTATAACATCTGGAATGACCCAATTTGTTCAACACATCAACAATGGGTTTAACTTCTAGTCATCCAAAATCTCAACTAACAATTCAAACACAGACCTAAATGGAATGATATATACCATAGTCGAGAAATCAAGACATAAAAAGAAACATCAGAAATCAGTAAAACTTATAAAAGGAAACATGAGAAATCAAGGAAATTTTAGGACATGAAAATGTTTGGTGCAACTAGGTGCCACAAATGATACATATACAAAACGATTGTTCCCATATTTGTTCACCACATGAAAAATACATCTACTCATGGTCCGATTATTCATCTTCACCCTCTCCACCTTCATCACCACTTTCTGTTGTCACCACTAAGAACATTATATTGAAAATTAAACATGGTTTCATATTTATATTAAAGCATAAAACCAATGAAAGTTATAAAACTAAATATTTTTGATTTTTTGTGATTTATCTGCATAGCACCAGTTGATGCACTACCACCGGGGGCATATCGGCTCATATGTTGATGTATTTCAATCAACTCTTTCTGCAAAGCAGCTATCTGATCCCCCTGCTAGTGAACTGTGTTTCGTAGAGAAACAAACAATTTCTGAGCATCTCTGGGTATATGCTGACTAAAGCCAAGAGTGGATGCAGCTGCCATCCCTAGTGGCCTACTAAAAACCTCAGATGGTACAGGTCCCAAACCCATCCCACACACTCTACCAGGATGCTCCTTCCCAAGGACTTTAGCAACCGGGTCATCCTGGGAGACAGAGTAAGACTGCGTAGGATTGGCATCCCATAGTACATTAATTTTTACCTATAAATCAAATATGAATATATATTAACACATTAAAAACTGATAATAAGTTATTATAAAAAAAATTGACTTCATACCCCAACTTCTTTAGCAGTCTCATTAACAAAACATCCATCTGATTTCTTGTGAACATCCAACCACAGATTAGTTCGAGATTCTTCATGCCCTAAACTCTGTGACTTCATTAAAAAAGGATAAATCAACAACTCAATATATTAAACAGATAATACTGTCTTATAAATAATTAAACTAATTAAATGATTACCAATGTCATTCGGCTTCTAGAAAAGATTTTTGAGCCCGTAGTGTGAGGGATGACTTGCTTAGCTCGGTTTGAAGCATTCTATCTTGAGGGATCCTGAAATAAATAAAATGAAATTTAGTAGTAATGTATTCAATGTCATGTCCTCTTCATATACATGTATAATTGAAAAATGAGGATAATATAATAATATATATTTCAATACCATCTGCTTCGCATCACGATGTTTGTCAACAAAAACATTCCACTGTTCTTTCAGTACCCCACTGGGTAGCTTCTCATATATTTGTTACACAGTCAATGAGGAATCATTGAAATCACACCACAATCTCCATTTTAAATCCTTCCATTTCTTACCTAGATTTTTCAACGTCCACTTACGTGATATCACATCAGCAACTGTAATGTGGAAGAACATCTGTATATAGAAATTCATTTTGAACATATTAGTAACATGACATTTAATTAAACCATAATGTAATAAATTTACCTTTATTTGAAAATAATAAACTTCTTTTTTACATCTTTGAGGCATATGTCTCCAATCATCATATGAAATAGGAAGGGAAATCGGCTCCACTGCCAACTGGCCTAGAATCTGGCCAAGTAACCTCGCAGCGTCATCCGTCGGGACCCCATAAGAATCAAACGGCATGATTATCTTTTCACCAGTCATATTCCAAACATTTGCACTTTTTATGTTTCTATCCATGGTTGTATTTTTTTCATCTTCAATGAGCAAGAAATTAGTATAAACAAAATGCAATAAATTTATTTAATTAAAATTTGTACCTATGACAGTGACAGTCATGTACGCCCGTGATGAACTGGAATGGGCATGTCGCTGCCCCACTGATAAGGCTCCTGAAGGGGGATTCAACGACTCACCCACTAATGGTACATACAATGATGGTTTGAGAGATGGTGTAGGGGGAGATGGTGCAGGAGTGTAGGCAGCTGGTTCCTCAAATGTCATGGGAAGGGAGCCAGATGGATCGCCATCTACCTCAGAACTAGATTGAATAGAATACCACTTCTTCCTTGGCATTCCTGTCATTTAATCAAATAAAATTAAGTTCAGAATTTATATATTTCAAAATAATTATGCAGAAATAAATATAAAAATGATAATAGTTGTGCAGTACTAACAGAAAAAATATATATATCAATGATAATGAATGACTACAGAAATGAAACAAGTGTTTGCTGAATAAATAAATAATTGTACATACAATCATTTTCCCCTTCAATCATGTCGGTTTCTTACTCCATTTCATCATCAAATTCATTCATCCATGCAAGAATAATATTTTCAATATTACGATGGACAAATAATCCTGCTTCCTGTTGCTGATTAACTTCAATTTCAGAGGTCAAATTTTCCACTTCATCACCCATATCATACAAATCTCTTTTTTATTACGTGAGAAACTACATTCCACCCTTCATCGATAACATCATTCACATAATATACCATTTTTTCTTGCAATGCTATGATATATGGATCATGCAGTTCATGATCACCAACATGCATCAAACGAGAGAAGTTCACAAAAGTAAATTGCAAGGAATCTCTTTTAACACCCCTGATAAAATCAACCCATTTGCATTTGAATAAAAAAACCAAAAAATGTCTGTGGTAGTTAATTAAATAATATCATGCAGAGTTCCATAGTATTCAACTTCAACATTTGTAAATATACCACTATTATGGGTTTTCAAACCAACTTCCTGATCGATTGTACGAAATCTAAAGTCATTCACATTATAAGAATAAAACTTTCTAATGTGTTTTAGAGGCCATGTAGCAAGAAACATCAAATATTATGACACCTCGGCTTGAGTATCAGTATTCATGATCTAAAAAAAGAAATATACTTTATTAGATTTTAAAAATGTATGTGTCAAAACTTCCATCTGATTTATTGAAATATTTATGAACTTACACATCGTGCAAACCATTCAACAAGCTCTTTATTAATATCTTTCATTATATCTTTCTAATTTTGTGTTCGGCATCTCATTCATCTCTTTGTTTGTATCCTCAATTCTTCAATAAATGGATCTATAATTTAACTAGTTAGAAGCACATATCTATGTGCCTGTAATAATTCCAATTCCGTCAATGTCACATTTGAGGTCCTCCCAGCTGATCGGCCAATATCAGGAAATATTTTGGATTTGTGATGTATTTGAGATTGAGTCGATGTGTTGTCAACACGTCTAACTCCACTAAATCTTGTCTTAGTATCATCCAAGTATCGAGAACAAAAGTTCAGACACTCCTCATCCAAATAGCCTTCAGCAATAGATCCTTATGGTTGAGCTTTCTTTCTCACGTATGATTTCAAATGCCCAATATATCTGTGAAATAAAATAAACATAATTATGCATTTAATTAAGTACAAAAAATGGTTTACTTAACTAGAATACATATAAATAAAGTACCTCTCAATTGGATACATCAATCAATAATGAACGAGGCCTCCTAATTTAGCTTCTTCAACCAAATGCCCTGTTAAATGCATCCTTACAGTATAAAATGATGGAGGAAAGATCATATCCATTGCACAATGGGTCAATACAAACCTATCCTAGAGGTTGTCAAGCTGAAATGGATGTAGAGATTTCTCAAATAGTTGTCTGAAAAATGTGCAGAACTGGAGTACAACAGCAGTAATGTTTTCATGTAATAATGTACGCAATGCCAATGGTAGTAACTATTGTAACAAAATATGTGAATCGTGACTTTTCAATCCATGTAACTTACGATTCATCAAGTCAACACACCTAGAGACGTTACTTGAATACCCATCAGATACAAGAACATTCTTTAACATTCGAAGGAATGTATCTTTATCCCTATTTTTCAATCCAAAAATTTCTGGAGGATACATTTCATTCTCATCTGACCAGAGATCGCATTTTATGTTCATTACTTGTAAGTCATTGCAAGCATTGAGATGATCCTTCGACTTTACATGCTCATTAAGCAATGTGAATATCAAATTTTCATATAAATTCTTCTCAACATGCATCACATCAAGATTATTCCGCAAAAAATTAAATTCCCAATAATGATATTTGAAGATTATACTTTTTTTCTTCAATTGTTGTGTTCCAGTTTCGCTTGATGATGCACTTCGGACCTGTATTCCTCTATCATTCAAATGATGAACCATCCCAAATTATGTTTCAACATTTTCAAGTTGTTTCAATATTTTAAAACCAGTTAACAACTTTGGAGGTGGTCTACGATCAATGGAACCATTAAATTTTGATCTGTTCAGCCGAAATCTATGAGATGCATCGAGAAATCTTCGATGACACAAGAAGCACCATTTTCTACTGTGAGGTAGCCGTCTGGGCTCAAAATCAAAGTTACAAATGGGACAAGACAAACCCGTGTAAGTGTTCCAACCAGATAAATTCGCAAGACCAAGGAAGTCACTAATGGTCCACATTAAAGCAGCATGCATTTTGAACATTGTTTTAGAAGAAGCATCAAATGTCTCAACACCATTTCTCCATAACTCATGGAATTTTTCAATCAAAGGATGTAAGTATACATCAATATCATTTCCAGGAATTTGTTTTCTAGGAATAATCATCGAATAGATAAAAGATGTTTGTTGCATACATATCCAAGGAGGCATATTATAAGGGATCAAAACAACTGGACAAATGCTATAACTGGTACTCAAAGTCCCAAATGGGTTAAATCCATCGGCAACCAATCCCACTCGAACATTCCTAGGATCAGCTGAGAAATTGAGATGTAATGAATCAAATTTCTTCCATGATTTAGAATCTCGTGAATGTCTCATTAATCCATCATTGTTATTATCTATAGAATGTCACACCATGTATTCAATGGTTTTCGATGAAATGAATAATCTTTTCAATCGAGGCTTCAAAGGAATGTAAGGCAAAACATTTCAGGGTGAGTTCATTTTCTCTTCTCTAAGAAATTATGTTTATTCAGACTTCTAACATCACCCTTTTCCTACTATCTAGAAGAAGAAAATTTCTTGCAATTCTGTCTACATGAATCCTCTCCCCAATAAAGAATACAATCATTGGGACACGCATGTATTTTTGTATAATTCAGACCAAGCTTGTTAACAACTTTTTTCATATCATAAAATGATTCTGGGATTTTTTCTTCAGGAAATGCATCACGAATCAATTCCAATATCATGGACATTTCTTTATTTGTAATTCCACATCGACATTTGATATGGTACAACTTCAGTAGAAATGAAAACTTTGAATATTTCAAACACCCACTATAAAACTCTCGATTTCCATCGTCAACTAAATCATGGAACACATTTTACTCAGTGATGTTTTCTCTAACATTTGGCTTCACAAAATCTAGATTAGGATCCAATGATATGTTACAATCTTGATCTGCCTATGTTATAGTCTCAAAAACATCACTTGTTACGTTACAATTCGTAGCACCCTCTTCTGGTTGTTCTGATATGTTTTGATGCTGATAGTGGTGTCTTACAGTGCCAAATGCATCATTTATGAGGTTTTTCATTTCATTTTCCATTTTTGATCAACTTGGGACCTCATTATGTGGATTAACATCAGTTCTCAATCATTATGTAACGTTTGATTCTCCATGAAAAATCCAACACAAATATTGACCTGGGAATTTCATCAGTATTAAATGATCATAAACCCCATCTCTCTTAAACCATGTTCTAAATTTACATTTAGGACATGGAAATTTTATTTTCCCTTCAACGGATCGATTAGGAATTGAAAAATCTAAAAACTCATTAAAACTCTTAACATACTGAGGTGTGTTCCTCAGTAATGTGATCCAGCTTTTATCCATGTATATCACAATGTGCCAACACAATAATAAAAATAATTAAAACACATAGTTACTACTAAATAGAGAATGAGATTCATATATACGATTGTGTAACATTACAAAAACCGAATATAATAAAGATGAGCCCCTGATGAAAACTCTAGAACCAACCAATTAGAAAATATGGATGAAAATATTTTCCCTCCAAACAATTTGTAGATGTGAACCAAAAATAACAGAGGCCACCATTACAACAAGTATTCTATCATGCTTATCAACAGTCCTTCAAAACCCCTCCATTCCAAAGATAAAATTTAAAACCTTATAAAAGCTACCATTATGGAAAATTACAAGAGCCTTCCATGAAAGACATGTTGAGACAAGTAACTAAATCTCAAAATAGTCAATATACCACTCTCACCACTCATAGATCATAATTGAAGGAATTGAACAAGAAATCCATCCAAATCATGAAAACCCTCAATAATATGCTAAATCAAGGATCAGGTAATCTTATTGATCAAAAAATTCCTAAAAATAAATAATATTTCAGCACTCCTTTTCAAAATGTTTCGGTTTTCCCTAAAGCACCAGAACTCCTCTCTGGTTACCCTAAACTTAAAATCTCGAACTCGGAGTGCTTAGAGTCTTCAGCGCTTAAGATCCTCACATTGGTTTCTTGATTCAAGCTTAGTAGACCTTCCGTTGTTGATTTTGATAGGTTCGTATTTGGTTCATGGGATCTGCAGGAATGGGTGGTGGTTGGTTTGCTTGACAGCCACCTGATTATGATCCACTTTGAATCTGAGGTGTACCTTATTCATGCATGGTCCAGGGCACCGCGAAGCCTCAACAGGATGAGTTTAATTCTCCTTCACTGGACTTTCGATCTTCATATGAAGTGAGATTCTTCATCAATGGAATTTTGGATCAGTTTACCTAAACATCTGCTTCCTTTTCAAAACCATTCTATTCTTTGGTTGATCGGTAATATGATAAAAAGGATTCTTTATTCTGATAATCGTACTGCCGTTGTGTGTCATCCAGTTAACCCCCGAATATGTGTTGAATTGTATGTGTCTCGACTGCCATTCGAGTTTTTATGGATTACCATCAATGAGGAGTATAGGTGAAAACAGAACGTTGTTTAGGAGAATTGGATGGATTTCCGCTCTGTTTGCAAGCGGCTGGGACATCTCTCATCGGTCTGCTATAGGAGAGCAACTTCTGGAAAGCCGAACTCGAAGGTTAATAAGGAGAAGGGTGGTTACTCATTAAAGATTATTTTAACATATAACTGTGTTGAGTATATCATTGTAATATTTGAAGCCTATAAGAAACTTTTTATCCCTCATTAAATAAGTGCATCAAACAAACATAATGAATGTTGTGACTAAATGATAGAATTGAGTGCTTGACGAGCTGAATCTAACAATGTCATTAGAGAATGACACATATCATTATTTTCGGAGACAATCCATTGGATGAATGGTTTATATTAAAATAATTTTCATTATAGGATAGAATGTAATATGTCATTATATGTGGTTTATTACAAAAAATATACACAGTTGAATTATTTAAGAGTTTTTGGAAGCACTTTCGAAATAAAATATATAGGTGAAAATATAGGAAAGTTAGAAAGAAATGGTGCATATGATATCTTCCATGGTTATCCACCAAATGTAAGAGAATATCATTGTTATAAAAGAATAGGAAATATTGTTGATTCTGTTCATGTGAAAGTGACATAACACCAAATTAATTTGAACTCTCAAGAATAAGAATGTTCCATAAGTGATGATGATGAATACATTTTTGTGAAACAACAAGGTGAAGTTTCAGAAAATGTTGAATATTCAAAGGGATTTCAAGTTGAAGAGGTTGATTCAGAAAAATTAAGTAATTAATAATAATATTGTTCACTTTATCCATGGATTAATATTCATTTTCTAGTTCTAAATACCGTTGGGGATCATGGAAAATAGATTCAAACTAGAAGAACTTTTAGGAAAACCTCTCATATATCATTATTCCCTCATGATTAACCAAGAGATGTGCAAGATGAAATGAAATAGAAATGTTTAAGAGAGATATAGATCAAATATAAAAGAATGATACTTTGGTGTTAGAACCCAAGCCCAAAAAGAATAATATTATCAGAATATATTGGGTTTTTGAAAGAAAAATGAATGAAAAAGGGGAAGTTGTGAAAAAATAAATCAGGATTATTGTGTCAAGGTTATTCATAGGTTGGAAGAGTTTACTTTGAAGAGAAATTTTCACCAGTTTCAAGACTTGAAACCAAAATAAATTTTCATTACTTTTTAGTATAAATCCATTGAAAGATCTCTAAAATAAATTTATTGGCATCCATCCTTGGTGATTAATTGAAAGAAAAACTCTATATTGGACAACCCTAAGATTTATTTCTATGTGAAGATTAATTTTTTTATGTTAAATAAGGACATATATGGTCTAAAGAAATCTACAAGATCCCGCTAATCTATTATTTACACATTCATGATCAAATTAAAATTCAAGAAAAGAATAGTGGATAAAAATCTCTACATTATAGATAACAATGAGATTTTCCTCATTGTTATTGTTTATATAGATGATATTATTTTTTCTAGAAATAATAATGTGTTTTTTGAGAGTTCTATAAAAAATGAAAAATAATTTCAAAACACATATTCTTGGTGAGATAAGATACTTTCTTCAATTAAAAATATCTCAGTGAAAGGATTGTATATTTTTATATCTAGATAATTATTCTAATAAAATGATGAATATTTTTAGAATGGAGGATTTGAATCCAACTTCGACACCAGTTTTAGTCGGTACTAAATTGTCTAAGGATGAATAAGGAACGAATGTGGATATAAGGGGATTCTAGAATCTTATTAGTAGTTTACTATACTTAACAGCTTCAAGACCAGATATTGTGTATGTTGTTACTCTTCGGGATTAGAATCAAAGTGCTTCAAAAGTGTCTCATTTCATGGATGGAAAGAGATTAAATAAATAAATAAATGAAACTTTGAACTATGAATTGAAATATGAAATCAAATGGAATAATGATTTGTTTGGTTATTTAGATGTAGATTGGGAATGATTGTTGATAATAGGAAATGATATCTGGTGGAGCATTCATTCATGGATAAATATGTTTTTTTTGGCATTTGGATCAGTGTAATTTTGTAAACATGAGAAATATTGAATTTGAATATGTTCCTTCCACCCATGCTTCAAGACAACATATGTGGATTAAGACTCAAATAGAAGATTTAAAAGTTGAAGTGCAGTTTCAATTACTATTAGGATGTGATAATAAAATTTCTATTACCCTTTCAATGAACCCAGTTCAACATTCAAGATTCATAAACATCTGTATACATTACAATTTATTATAAGAAACAATAATAATAAAGAAATAACTAATATCAAACCATGAAAAAACATAGAAATAAAACACTAGGGTTGGTATAGGTCGTCGGGGAAGCAGGGTCGCCGGGGTCGCGGGGTCGCCGGGGTCGCGGGGGGCCAGGGTCACCGATGTCGCGGGGTGGCTGGGGGCGTTGGGTCGCCAAGGTCGTGGGGATGCCGGGGTCGCGGGGGGCCATGGTCACGGGGGGTCGGGGTCGCGGGGGAAGCGGGGGATGGAGCGGTCGAGAAAGAGGAGGGGGAAGGGTCGGGACTGGTAAAAAAAATTGTTTCGGGGCGGTTTATTATAAACCGCCGCTAAACGGTGATTTTGTTATAGTGGCTTCCTTATCTGAAAGGAATTCTTTGGAACATCTCTAATAACCTAGTGATTTACATATCTTTATGTCACTAAGGTTGGAGATTTCATTTATTTAACCTCATCCTTTAATATGAGAGAATCCTTAATTCGGGCCTCCTTTTTAGGAATAAGTCCCAATCCAAGTTCTCTTAATTTGGGCATCCTTCTCAGGAGTAATCCACATGTATTCTAATTTTGGCATCCTCCTTAGGCGTAAGCCCCTGTCATAAATTCCCAAATCTGGGCATCCTCTTCAGGAGTAAGCCCCAACCATAATTTCCGGAAACTGGGCTTCCTTTTCAAGAGTAAGCCCCAACCATAATTTCCTGAAACTGGGCCTCCTTTTCAAGAGTAAGCCCCAGACGTCAAGTTCCACAATTCCAAATTCTTTTATCCTAGGCCTCCTTATAAAGAGTAAGCCCCAGTCATAATTTCTCTCAACCAGTCTTAATTTACTTTTGACTTGGGATGCCTTTTCAGGAATAAAACTCAATCATAAGTCCCTTCTTAATTTGGGCATCTTCCTTAGGAGTAAGCCCCAAGTTAGAGTATTCATGTCTCCATAAAGTATATATACCTTTATGGACCTTGTTCCTAGGTTTCTTCCCTGGCGTGAAACATAATCATCATCTATTTGGGAAATCCTATATACCTAAGTCACATATCATTTCTTATGATGGTACAATTGTCTGGTTTTACCAATACCTCTTTTTTCTCAAACCGAGCATGACTCACGCGAGCTTAGAGTGTAAAAGTAATTATGGAATGTTTCATTGAGCCATCAATCATACATAAAATTCATACTTATTTACTCGAACTATGTGGGTTCTGATTCCTTTTCTAATAAGGATACGTAGGTAGCCTATCTATGGGTATGATCCCAACTCTAAAATAATCCATGTCCTTCTGAATGACAATAAACTTCAAGTTCCCCACTTAGTGGCTTTAAAACCATTATGGTCATCATAATGACCAAGAGACTTTTATATAATATATTGAAGGATACCATTGAATAAGAATCTATAAACAAATATAGATGATTCTTTATCGATGAAGAACCTCTAATACATATAAAAGATTCTATAAATATCATACATATTTAATCATTAATTGTCAGATCTATAGAAAAGATCATCTTATATACATGGTAATGTAATAAGGATTCACAAATATTACTTAAATATTTAAATAGAGTCCCAGAGTAGACAATAATTCCCCTAAAAAAGGTGTGATGATTCCGACCTCCCATCCTCTCGACCAATGCAAATTCCTATGTTTCATCAGTTTACATCTAATGAGCACCTACCTTTGGAAATTAGGTCCAAATGGGTATGGAATCATTGGATGTATCCGGTTCTACGAATATTACCATTAGAAACTGCTTGGAATGTTTGAATCTTAAATCAATGAGATCGTCCCCAATTCCATTGGAAATAGCTTCCCAGAGTCAGCAAAAGAGCTATGCTGACAACCATAAAAAAGGCATGGAGTTTGATATTCCTGAAAAATTATTTCTTCATAATTCACCTTAGAAGAGAATCATGAGGTTTTGGAAAAAAGGGAATATGTACATAGTTATATTGGCCTCTATGGAGTCCTTGATCATGTCAGAGTAGTGGCATATAGGCTTGTACTTCCTCCAATTCTATCACCTGTTCATTATCTCTTCATCATATCCTTATTGAGGAAGTACATACCCGACACTTCACATGTACTAAATCAAGAGGTGGTACAACTGGAACATGAAATCTCTTTTGAGGAGCAGCCGGTGGAGATCCTGGACCATAGAGACAAGGTTATACGCAAACAGACTACCCACCTTGTTAATGTGT
This sequence comes from Viscum album, assembly GCA_963277665.1. Taxonomy (NCBI): domain Eukaryota; kingdom Viridiplantae; phylum Streptophyta; class Magnoliopsida; order Santalales; family Viscaceae; genus Viscum; species Viscum album. The sequence goes on along the minus strand of OY728126.1, from coordinate 1,805,206,712 downwards.
TGTAGAGGCACAACAAATATGATGAAGCCACATGGGAACTAGAGGATTCTATATGTTTGAAGTAACCACATATTTTCTCTTCTGAGGGTACGATTTGAAATTTCAGGGATGAAATTTCTTAAGGGGGGAAGAATGTAATGACCCAAACTTTTGAATAATATTTTTTTCCTGAAAATGTAAGTTTTCCTATGTCATATTCAATAAAACTATATAAGTATAATTGAAATGTAACCATTGTGTTACGATTGTTGGTTTATATGACCATTGGAATCAACAATAATTTTTATTGTTATATTTATAGTTTATAAATAGAAATGATAATGGATAATTAATTCAAAAAGAAGAGTCGATGGCCTCATCCGGTAGACTCAGGCCGTACGAAGCCCATATGTCAGAGCTTGGGAAGGAGTTAGCATCCTTAGGCTTTTCTATGGACCAATCACAATACAAGATTCAACATGTTAATCGTGAACATAATTTCTTTCGAGAGAAGTTCAAGCTAATATAAATCACCACTTGAGCAATGTTGTCAAAGCCACCCAAAGATTCTGTCTCCATTTAAAACCTTACACTTAGGCCCTATCTAGGTGTTATAAGGGGCTATGTAATGAGGCATTAGTTATTTTTTGTAATAATTTTGTATAAATAAATTTTTATTTCTTATTATGGTAAATTTTTTGAATTTCAAAAGTCAAAATAAATATAGAATGATTTTTTTGAGAAGTTTCATATTATTGATGAATATTGAAAATAAGAGTATTCTAAAATATTTTTTTAGATTAATTAATTAAAAATGTTAAATGATTTAAAAAAATGTACGTATACAATTTTGATTAGTATGAAATTTAGAGTTTGATAAGATCAACTTATTTTGTATTGAATAGTAAATTATGAATAGTAATATTACACTTATGAATAGTAATATAAACAATGAAATAGTAACCTCCCTTAATTAAGTATAATTATAATTTAGGAATCTCTAATGGTAATATTATATAATAGTATAAGTAAATAACTGTTTCAAAAATTATTAGTTATGTATTAGTATTTTTCAGGTAAATTGTGATTTTAATTAAAAATTAAATTTCTCATATTTAGAAAATTATTTTCATTAAATGGAGTTCATTTTTGAATTTAGAAAATCAATTTTAGGTAAGGGTGAATTAATGATATTTTTAAAAATTTATTAGTTTTTTGGTGAATAATAAAAATATAGTTTTGTGTTTCTATGTGTTTAATGACATTATTAATGATGTTATAATGATGTAATAATTTTGGTCGATTGTTGATGAATAAAATCGGTTATGAGGTATCCCATGTGGCCAATACCTTGGGTAAATACCATGGGAAATACCATGGTTTTGAAGATACCACTAATGAGGTGTCCCTTGGAAATTAATAAAATATTCCATCACTTTTTCTAAAAATTCCAATCCATTCCTTCATTGTTTCATTAAAACAATTTCCCCAACGAATCACTAGTCTTTTTACCTCCCATGGAGTCCTCCCAAGGGAGCCTTTCACCCTCCTCTTTTAGTCAATACTTCTTTCTTATGTTATGTCTTTTCATTTCCATTTTCATATGTTGGGGTATGATCTTATATATCCTTATTGATTTCCATTTTATTTTTAAATTATTAGTGACCCTTTTCTCTCTCATAAATTAATTTTCTGTAGATTTAAGTGACGTCGTTAGGCTGCCTAATTTTCATAAGGGAATTATCAACATCTATTTTTTCCATTAAAGTTCTCTTCTAGGTGGTATGTATTTCTAGTTTCCTTACCATGTTATTATATACATTTTATTATGTACATATAATATATTATGAGTCTTTTAGGAATGAGTTACCCAAATCCCCTCTCTTTTTAATGTTTTATAAAACCATGTTGAATAGTCATTATGCGGCAGAATTTTCTTCTCAAAATATCTCTCTTTTTTCACAATAAATTATATTATTGTATTTATGTGAATACAGAAACCTATTTCATTTCTAAGGTTGTTCAAAAATAAATAAAAATTATATATTTTATTCTATAATTGACATACCTAAAAACTTCATTTCCTTTCAGTGGGTTATGAATGAGATAATGATAATGTTTTTAATCACTTTTTAAAACATCAAGATTTTAATATGATACCTATTTCTTTTATTCTATTTGGTTTATTTATGAAATTATTGATTATGATCTATGTGGATCACATTAAAATAAATACATATTAAGGGTGCACCCAGAAAGCGCTTGAATTCATTGGGTAATGAAATTAATCTCTAGAGATGAAAAGTTTTATGATACCTTGATGAATAACCATGATATTTTTTTATGATACCTTGGGGACGGACCTTAGAGATATGGTTATGAATGTCTAAGTTAAATATTTTAGCCACATTTTCAAGATATTATTCAAGTTATTATTATCATGATATATCTCTTATCATGCCTTTATGATATTACCTCAAGTTCTTATTGTATTCTCTCAAGTTCACATGTAAATTGTTTTCCATATTTTCCCTTACTGTGTCTTATGATCACCCTTTCCATTGATATATGTCCCCAGGTTATGAGATGTCGTAATTGTACTTAGGATGAAAATTTTAGGAATTCTATCAAGATTATTAAAATATTGTTTTTTGTTTTAATATATTATGCACATTTTTTTTCAAGAAACTAAACTTTAAAGATCCTCTATTTGTAAAATGGAATGAAAAGTTATGTAATAAAAAGGAAAGATGCCATAACAAAGAACAAAGAATAAAGTCTCATAGAAAGGGAAATGGGATAATTTTACTAATGTTAGAGAAACACATGAATTCTTAGGAACTCAGAGGAGAACCATAACGTACTATACATGTGACTCATCCTGAATGTATTCCCAACTCAACGACATCATAGCAACCTAATGCCTGACCGTCGCCCAACCTAGCCCGGTCGAGAGGCCCGATCCCATAGAAACAAACCCAGGTATCCACCTTCTATGGGCCACTAGCTAGTAAAATAACCTAGACTTGTGCTACAAACATTCTCAGAATTCATCTTTGTTATACTAGGTTCCCATGTTATGTTTCACAAGGGGGTGTGTCATACAATCCAAACAACAATCCACATACACATGCCATTATGAACATCACACAAACCATCACCACCTAGGCCACCTCAAGGGTAGTCCCATGCCTTATAATAAATATTACACAAGGGAGGCCCCATATCGAAGACCCTCTTATATCATGATCGACCAACAATGTATGTGTCCTAACCCAAGTGGGGTTTTCCAAATAACCATTCCAAAATGCCAAACAAGCCTTACAACACTTTATCATATCAAATATTTCCTAAAAAACTACACACAATCCACTTTAATGAAAAATCTATTTAGAAATACATTTGAGAAACAACAATCACTAATTTTTTTAAAACATATTTACCAAAACCAAACAATACCATTAAAAATCAAAAACCACTTAAAAGAGCCATCCATGAAATTTAACAAACACATGGTGTGCAAAAATCATCAAATACACACCGTACATTCAAAAATATTAAGAAAGATACCTCATATATCTCAAAAAAAATCATTATAATAGTGATAGATCAATATTTAAATAACACGGAGGGTGTAAAAGACATGAAATCAGTGAAATATTAAATCAAAAGGAAATATAAAAAAGGATCCTACCTCAAATCACTTCCTCTTCAACAATGCCTGACCTAAATGACCTCACAAAGGTTCCAGGAAGCACGATAATCCACAAGGAATCCTCAAAAAGAAAAACCCCCAAATTTTCACCACCATAGCAATGAAAATCATCCATGCATGGCCACTAGGTTAGTAGAGAAGGATAAAATGGGATAAAAGAAAAGTATAAATAGAGGGGATCCCTGACCTATCGAACCGAGTGAAGATTCATAAAGAAACCACCTCAAAATCACATTGGAAAAGCGTAGAGAAGACTAAATACTCTATGGGAGGCCTCCTGGTTGAGTTATTTTCAGTGGGGTGTCAAAGGGAAGAAACTACACTTAAAAATAAGAGAAAAACCCCAAAATACCCTTTCCCTAGTGGGTTGCACAGTTGGCTCACATGATTTAGTAAACTGTGCACAGACTGTGCGATTTCCCATTGTCTAATGCTTGATGGGATTCCCACTTTGGATGCATGATTAGTCAAACCATATGAAAACCGTGAGAGTCCCTACACACATTCTGTATGGTTAATCCAACTATGCACCTATCCATGCAACCTAGAAATAGTCCCCAAAATCACCATTTTCACCCCAAAACTCATCTAACTCAAGGGGATAAACAACCTAAAAAACATACCCCATTAAAAGCTTCCACTATACGTTTTAAAAACTCAATTTGCAACCCATATCCTCCCCATACTTTAACTAAAACAAATGTCAAGGACCAAACCAACCAAAACATCCAAAACTCAAAATTAAAAAACAAGAACACCCAAAACATCCAATTTAAACTAGAACACCCAGAACCCAAAGAAAAAAACTAAGAACCAAAAGAATAATTGAAATAAATGATTGAATTGAACATCCAAGTGTGACAATTCTCTCCATCATTACACTTTCTAAACCCCAGAAATACGCCACAACTTCAATTTGATTATTCAAAGACTAATGATTCCCACATTTACATAACCCGAACTCTCTAACCAATAAAACCTCAAACACATCCAAATGGAACTTAGTCATCTATACTGAAACAACGCAACACATCGAAACTATTTCATACTAGACCAACAACTAAAATTAAACCACATTCCCTACATGGGAGGCCAGAATAGACTCCCCTCCAATTTGGAAGCTAATAACACTAATCAACATCAATAGAAACTTCATCAAGACCCACAATAGATCTCCCCACAATTATGAACCACTAGGATGACCTAATAATCATGATATAACATGGAACTTCTAACATGATCCAGAAAAATAACTCTCCCACATGGTCCAAAACCCCCCACCATAATGGGATGAGAGTAGGGAAACAAAAGAAACAGACATCCAAATAAAAACCAAAACCCAACTGATCCTTAAGGAAGAACTATCTTTGATATAGAAAACACTAACAAGAAAATTAATATCATCCACTCCCAACTATAGGATACAAGAAATGATCCAGAGATACCCACACCCCCAATAGTTTTTTGACTATGTGAAAAGATTCTCTCTAAGACCTATGGATGGAGCCCAGGTGTTTGTAGTATCTTCTACCCTACAGTCCGGAGCTAACAATATTCAATTATCTTAATAGGAAATGAAGTTATGGACATGGAAGACACCTCTATTCATAAAATATAAAAGTTAGAGTTTACAGAAGAAAACATGATTCTATTAAAAATATTGTTCTAAGAAAAGTCACATCTTCCATTCTTACAACTCAAAGAGAAAACAACACCACAAAATGACAACAGGAACGACTAATACAATTGGAAGAAACACTAAAAAAAGTGAGACACTAAACTGAGCCCAAACATTTCCATCCTCCTGTAAATGGATTGTGGTGTCTTTTAAAGAGTTGGTTCTAGATCAATGGTTCTTCTTGGAAACACCCTGATAGAACTATTGTAAGTGACATAATCAGCCATAGGTGTGGTAGTGTCTTGGATAACTCAATAATGACAACTTCTTATGCCCGTGTTTACTGCATTGATGGAACATCATGGCATTTCAACCTGAAGAGGTTGATGAGAGGTCAAAAGGTTTCTTAATTCCCCTACCAGCACCACCAGCTCCAGACTTCATCCCATTATTATTATGGGAATCAACTTCACCAGTTCCAATGACCTAAAGAAGATTCACCATCTCAATACCTCCTTCTAACTCAACTTCAAAATGAAAGTCTAACTGCACCACATCACAGAAAGTGGTTAAATCGAGCTCTATCACCTTTTACTATAGCTCTGAACAGAGTCTAAACAAAAAATGTGGATCCTTCAAAGGATTTTTTTCAATATACACTGGATTATATGTAAATAGATCTACTATGTGATATTAGTAATCCAACAATGATCTAACACACTACTGAAGACATCACATATCCATATTTTTCCTCACCTTCTTCATCTCAGAAAAGTACTATTGGATGAACAATGACTTTAATAACTCCCAAGTAAAATTTCTCAGTGTTTTTCCTAGAGAAATCTACTTCCACCATTTCCAAGTTAGACCATAAAGAATAAAGGTAGTAAACATTTCATTTAATTAATTAGGAAACCGAATGAAACTAAAGTCTCTCTCAATCCTCTACATCCACTCCTCCCCCTCGAGAGAATCCTGTTCACTATAAATGAGAGGAGGGTTCAACTTCCAAGATTTAAGAACATAGTCAATGGGTTGATCAAAAAGAATGTTTTCATGCTGCACCACTTGAATCTTTAACTAGGGTATCCATCAATTCTTTTTGGGGTAAGACAACAACAAAAAATAAAAAAATAACTCAATCAAGACCAATCCATTACTAAGAATTTATTAGTCTAAAAACACTACATAATAAACATCTTTCCCCACACCCAAGAACAACAATGGAAAACCTCAACTACTTTTAAAATATGTAAATATTCAATAAAACACATGTTCTCTCATTCTTAGACACATGTGTACTGTACACAGTTTGGCTGAATGATTTACCAAATCGTGCACCTACCATGCGCCCCTTACTAGACACCCTGAACACGTACATGGTTTAACCGCATGATTTAAAAAACTATGCACCAAAAATTTGATAGAGTTCTTTTTCGAGGTAGTGGATTCCTACACGCATTAAACATGGTTTGATTAACCATGCGTAGGTCATGTTTCCTCACCCACAAGAAAATCAAAGCTTTCATGATTACTTAGAGCAACCTACACAGTTTTCATATATCGTGCACTAACCATGAGCTAAGGGAAAACACCCAAAACCAAAAAATTTAAAAAGTAATCACACCCAAATCAGATGAGAGGAACTGAGAAAATAATATTGAATCATTATAAAAATACTAAATCTCATTCAAAAAAATTCCAAAAATTCTTGAATCCTCATTTTATCAAGAATAATTTAAATAAAAACCCATTACCTCTTGTTTATAATGAATTCTAAAAATCTATTAAAAACATCTATTTTTCCAAAAAAATTGTTTCTATAAACTACATATTTAGTTTATAAAAATCTAATCACATTAAAAGAATTCGTTTCACCCCAAAAATCATTTTATAAAAACCCGATTATTATAATCTGTCCATAAAGTAATTTATAGAAATATATTTTCCACTTTCCAAAAAAAATTCATTACCACTTTAATTTAGATTTTCACAATTCCAAAACAATATTTTAGAAAACAATTTTCATATTCATGGAAGACCCAAAACAAGACATAAGGAGAAACTAGTGTTGATGGGAGACATAGATATATGGTTGGCGGCCATGCGTTGGTCACACCACCTTCACAGAGAGTACTATAGGGCCACATCCCCATATCCACATGGCTTTACATGGCTTGTGGGATCATGAGGGACATTACCCAACTTACTTTTCATTTCCCAACACCAAACAAACCACTAGAACCAGAGGACACCAACAAACATAGGAATCCCATGGTAACCTGAGGCTCAGAATCAGAAAGGGTTCATGACTCCATTCCCATTGCTAAAAATCGAGTCCGAAAAAACAACTCCTTATACTATGACATCTCCAAATAGAAATGGGATCTCTGAAGAGGAAGGTCCCCAAAATATCTAACCCCCTATCATACCCTTTTTCCATGAACCAACCTGGGTTGACCCTAAACCGATCAACCAAGTTGATACATGGTAAGGCCTAAGAGGTGGTCCCAATCCTATTTGGCAAGTGACAAGAACCAAGGGAATCATAATTGAAAACAATGGGAATAATTTCTCCTAATATGATATTAAATATAACAAGCGTAATAAATAAAAGAGTAAAATATACATAATATTGTTTTCAAATTCATATCATGTACATTACAAAAAAGGGTAAAAAAACTAAGCAATGAACCACAGAAATAAAACCAAACTAAACCTGACACCCAATACGTCTCCATGTAACCCCGAGGGTCACTTACCAATCTAAAACCAAATATCACCAAGGCATTCAAAATGAAGATAGACATTTAATAGAAGCTAAAAACATGAAGAGACTATAGGTGTGAGTATTAAAACTCATTAGGTAGGCCCAAATAAATATGTTCCCAATGCATATTCTTTCAACAAAGAAACATTTATTTCAGGATTGAAATAAATTATATAAATATATCTTTTCGACAATTTTTCACTTTAGAGAATTAAAATCACAATCCATTTCCCTCACAAATTTTATAACAAGCTCCCATTCATGGGGTGAGTTAGTTTAATTCATAGAAGAAAGGGGAAAATTAATCCAAATGGGAAACGTTTATTTTTAATGAAAAAGGGAAAAAGGAAAAATAATTTTTCTTTTAAAAAATATTTCTTAAAACCACTTTATCAAAACCACATATTCACAATTTACCAAGAGAACACAAAAACCAGGCCCCAATAATATAGTCTCATAGTGGGGGAAATGGGATAACGGTACTAATGTCTGGGAAACACAAGAATAACTAGGAACTCAAAGGAGAACTAGATCATAATACACACATGACTCATCCTGAAGGAATTCCCTACTCAATGATGCCATGACACCAAAATTCCCGACCGTCACCCAACTTGGCCTGGTCGAGTGATTTGATCCCATAAAAAACCCAAGTATCCACCAACTATGGACAACTAGCTAGTACAATAACCTAGACTAGTGGATCAAAAATTTTCAGAATTAATCTGTGTTATTATAGGTTCCTATGTTATGTTTCACAATGGGTTGTTCCATATAATCAAAACAATATGCCACATACACATGCCATTATACAAATCACACAAACCGGCACCACCCCAGCCACCTCAAGGGAATCCCCATTGCCTTAAAATAAATATTACACAAGGAAGGTCCCATACTGAAGACCCTCCCGTATCATGATCAACCAATAAGGAATGGGACAGAACCTAAGTGGGGTTTCCAAATAACCATTCCAAAATTCCATATGGGACTTACAACAATTTCTCATGTCAAATATTTCATGGAATACTACACCCAATCCTCATTCATTATAAATCGATATAGAAATATATTTGAGAAGAAAAAATCACTATTTTTCTATCAAAAATACATTCACCAAAACCAAAACGTACCTTTAGAAATCAGAAACCACTAGAAAGATCCAACCAGGAAATTTAATAAACACATGGTGTGCACAAATCATCAAATACACACTGTACATTCAAAACAATTAGGTAAACAACCACATATATCAAAAAACAATCATTCTAATAACCATAGATCAATATTTAACAGTCAAGGAGGGTAAAAAAATAATAAATCAATGAAATATTAAATTTAATGGAAATATGCAAAGGGATCCTACCTCAAATCACTTCCTCTCCAACAACGCCCTACCAAAATAGATTCATAATGTTTCTGGGAAGCAAGAAAATCCACAAGGAACCCTATGAAATAGAACCCCTCAAATATACACCACCCAAGGCATTAAAATCGGACAAACAAGGCCACTAGTGTTATAGGATATGGGGAAAATGGGAGAAAATCAAAGGAGAAAGAGAGGGAAGACCTAAACTTTTAAACAGAGTGAAGATTCACAAAGAAACCACCTCAAAATCACCGTGGAGAAGCTTATAGAAGCCTAAATGTTCCATTGTAGGTATCTAGGTCATGGTATTTTTTGTGGGGTGTCAAAGGGAATAAAACACACTTAAAAATAAGGACCCATCCCCAAATACCCTTTACCGAGGGGGTCACACGGTTAGATCTCACAGTTTAGAAAACCATGGGAAAACTGTGTGATTGACCACTATTTAGTAATGGATGGACTACACACTTTGGTTGCATGGTTAGTCAAACCATGCACAAACCATGCGACCTGTGGCACACTTTCTGCATTGTTAAACAAATTGTGCACCTTTATTGTGCAACCTACAAAAAGTCCCCAAAAATCACTCTTTTCACCCCACCACTCATCTAAATCATGGGGATAAACCACTCAAAAACATATCCCATAAAAAGGTTCCAATAGGATTGTTACAAACTCAATTTAAAATCCACCTCCTCCTTATACCTTCCCTCTTACAAAGGAAAAGGTCCAAACCAACCAAAACATCCAATACTCAAAATTTAAATCAAGAACACTTGAAACACCCAATTTAAACCCAGAACACCTGAAGCCCAATAAAGAAACTAAGAACCAAAAGAAGAATCAAAAGAAAGGATGTAATTTAAAATTAGGGTGTGAGAAACTTACCAAGAGATGTATGCCATTCTTGAGAATTCCTTCTCTATTCATTGTGTTCATTGTTGACATTTCAAATCCTACAGCATTATACCAGAGAATCATCCATGAATTAATGATTTATCATCAATCTGATTTCAATAAACGTTTTATCAATATTATTATTAAATAGTTATTCATTAAACGTTTTTTATTATATTTTGATCTTGATTAAGTGAATAGACATGATCTACATTATATATATATATATATATCAACGATCCATGATGAAAGAAAGAAATAATTATCACATCGGGATAAAAAACACAGATCTATCATATATAAATTCTCATATAATAAATATGATGGATAAAATGTATTGGATCTGAAATGTTATAATCATTCTTGAATTTTAAGATTGATTCTAAGTTAAAAGAGAAAATGGAGATGAATGAGAGTGATTTTTTCCAAGCAAAGGTATCTAATTTGAAATAGGATTAATGGTGTAAGATTATGCTAATAAAGAAGGATTAAAATCATGTGGAATTAAAAACCATAAGTGAATTTAATTCACAATCTCAATAGGTTCACTCACTACTTGGTGGGCCTCCCTGGCTTGTCGACGGCACCCAACTGGATAGTCAGTATCAGAATCAATGGACCATCCCCGGCTGGCTAATGGATATTTTCAACTCACCCCAAGTCAAATCCCTTCCTCAAATTTTGGAAAACTAATTACCATAACTTTATCGAAAAAATTCTTATACACAAAACTACCCATAGTAGAGAGGAACAAAAGGAAAATGAATTTTTATAAAATTTAAATTTCTCTTACTATTGATTCAACTGATTATGTTGCATATTTTCACTCCAACAATTTAAAAATTTCCTAGGTATATTGAATAAATATTAATAACATAAATCATGTACCTTTTATCACTCTTCATAATTATTATATAATAATTAAAAAATTCATGTTGATTAATTACACATAGTTAAAACATCAATTACTTTCCATCTCTATTTTCTTCCAGACATATCCAAATTTCAACCAATTATCTTAAATCATACTAATAAGCCACTAAAAATGTTGAAATAATATTTAAATTCATTTTTAAATAAAACTATTAATACTAATATTTCTTAAATTATTTCATTCTATTTGTGATATATTTCAGTCTCGAGTAAGCTCTTCTTCTTAAGATTTAATATACACCCTGTGGACAGTAATCCTATTTCAATATATATTATAAAATATTTAAGGACATTGTATTTGATGATATATTTTATCACTATACCTAAAAACATGTTTAATCTTTTCAAAATGTTTCTGAGATTCCACCATAACTTATTCATTTTTATTTGTTGTGAGATCCTCTCATTATTACCATAAAAATGTATCATAAACAATCCAAAAGTAAACAAATAATATATATTGAAATTAGATTCATTTCACTCTTCATTTAACATATCAAAATAAAACTCCCTTTATGAGAGATTTTTTTACAACACGTAACATGTTAGAATGATATTTTTTTCCATCCCTCACTGATAAGGGACTTATTTACATAGAAATTCCATATTTTTTAAAATAATTCACAAAAATTCTCTAAAATTATTTATTCACTTATCATGATTCTAAAGAGTCTACATTTTCATAGTCAGTTATGGGTTTTGTTCCCTCTTTATACTCTAACATATTTTATCTTTACACTTTAAGACATATTGATTACTCAGGAAACATGATATTTTTTGGATTCATAGTATAATTTCTTTCATTATTCAAATTCTCTACCAAAAGTTATCAGTAATTAATTAGTCATCATAAGAGAATTTATAGTGGAATTGAAAAAATAATGGGATAAATAATTGAATATTTTAATATTCGTATAATGTTTGAGGGATTATTAAACTTATGATAATTTGTTTGTCCTTAAAAATTTATACTTCTATTATTCTAATTAAAAATTAAATATTATATTGTATATATCATTAACCACATGAAAGGTGTCATTAAATCTATGATAGAATCATGTTATGGAATTTATAATATTCTATATAATCATAACTATAAATTCATAGTATATGGTTTGAACAGGGATGAACCTGAGAGAAATTTTGATCTCTTGAATAACATTTTGATTTAGTAGTCATGAAGAAGTATTTAAATGACTTGTTTTTTAACAAAAAGAAGTTAAATAAAAATAAAATATTTAAATAACTATATGAATTACAAATTTGGCATCATACAATAATTAGGATTCACATATCTTTAATAGATAGGATTTTCATTATTATAATTAAATATAAAAATTTATATGGCTTTGAATTCAATTTCTAATTACTAAACTATTGTTTTTATGTTAAATTTTGTAAAACTAATTAGAAATTTAGTGAATAAAAATAATATTCAAACATAAATAACTTAAACTCATTCCCTCTATATGAAAAATAACTAAAATATTGTTTAGGTAATTAATGAAAATCCCTTAATCAATAAATTTTGATCACATATAATAAAAGAATAATCTTGATAAGGTATAAATGAAAAAATAAACACACTAAAATAATAATAATAAAACATGAACACGATCATTAAACAACCCCCCATTAAAAATAATCAGTACAATGAATTTTCCACTATATAATTATCTAATGACCTATGATTATATTCATTCTTGAAAAAAAATATATTATTTTAATCTAATATTATAAAAAACAACTAATTTTTAATCCATTAAAACTCTTATCAGATGCCACACCAATTGTTGATAATCAATCTCAAAAACAAATCCTAATTTTCTAAAAATATATTTTCTGCATTGAATCAAAATATGATAATTGGATCTCTAAGTAATTTATTTATCTCTTTATAAAAATTTTCAAATATTTGTAGAATCATTTAAAACTTATGATATTTATTGGTATGATTTAAATTAAAAATTTTAAACTTATATAAATGATCATGTCGTAATATTTAGAACTTGTATCATCATTTCATAGAGTAATCCTTTAGCCACACTGACAAAGGTTTTATATCCTAATATATTCCATTAAAATATCACACAATAACTTTATTACACATATAAAATCCACAATAATAAAATGCTAAATTAGATTAATGCCAAATATCATAATTCAATCTAAAACATTAAAAACACTAAAATGATCATAATAAAACCCTAAATAATTATTAACACTAATTTTACTAGATATATAATATTCCACTACTAGTAAGACAAATATGTGTTGAAATTATCCTAAATTAGATTAATGATCATTAATTTCAAAATAAATTACACATATAAAATCCCATACACATAAAATTTTGTTTTCCCACATGAATACATATATATATTTTCACAACAAAGACTCATGATATCCATGATTTAGAAAAGTGACCAATGAAATCAAATAATAACATTATGGGTAAGCTTCCAAATAGAAAATGGAAACATTTATTCAATATATCACATTTCAGGATAACTGATTATCTATTCCTTAGTATTTTTTTTGATATGGGACTTCCAATTTTTTTAGTAGGTATTTAATTTAAATAACATTCTAATTTATAAAAGGGAACTATACTAATACTAGTTTAAATTTTTAAAAATTATTATAAATGGAATTATTTCATGGAAATAGTATTATATCCACTCATATCCCATTGTTTCATCACCTTGAATGATTAATTGTAATAATTAGGAAATTACCCTAGGTCAAGTGTAAATAATAACTAAAGACTAAAAAATATGATTTTAGTTCTAATAAAAAAATTAAACTAGTCAACACCATCAATATCCTTTGAATAGTAATTGTAGTAGATTTAACAATAAGAGGAAATTATAATAAAATATTGGTTGATACAAAAAAATTCTCTTATTTTATAGCACCATATTTTTATTCTCACAAATTTTTTTATATAAGAGTAAACATAAACTACAATTTCTAATATACAATCTATCACAAACTACTCCAAGAAATGCTAAAATAAATTTCAATTTTTGTCTAAATTTTGAAAAATTTTATATATAAAAATAAATCAATATCCCTAAATCATGAATCATGAAAATAAATATTCACATAGTTTTATTTAATTATTAACCCATCATCATAATTTTTTAACATCAAAAAAATTATTTTAACAACAAGGTATGGCGGTGTTCTATAATAACTCATTTCTATCCTAAATAAAAAATATGAAATATTTTATGTGTTTCATGTAATTCCATATGCTAAAAAATTAATATATATATATATATATTCAGGAAATGGAGGTTATACGGAATGTAAAAAAATCACACACCCCTAGCTCGAAATTGATAAGGGGCACACCCTAAAATGGTTTACCCACTCCATTAAAACCCCATTACATGAATTTTTCTAAAGGCCCTATGGATTGAAGGCCATTATGTTGTTCTGTACCACTACTTATGTCACTCTATCTTCACTAGCTTCTAGATTCAATTCATGTATCATAACCCCCCACCCCAAGGGGGATACTTGGATTAGAGCTTTGGTCTCTTGGATTTGGAGTACATCAGTGAGTACTACTTCACCACAACTCATGACACATACTTCTAAATAATATAGAATAATTAAATAATAATTTAAAACAATACTCTCCTTTAAATTTAAATTCAACCCTTTTATCTTTATTTATTTTATAGAATTATTTATACTTTAGCTAAAAAATACAAACATGTGAATTTAAAAGATCCATTACATTAAAGATAAAAAATGAAGGGTAATCGAATTTTAATCCTAAATCATTCTAAAAATATATCCTATCAACCAATTCTAATGAATTTTATTGAATCATGGGTATTATACTATACAAAATTTTTTTCATCTATATAGACATTAGCTAACTATGTAAAGTAAAAAAAATTTATAAATAAACTACCTGATCTAACTCAATGAGTGGAAAATTCTGATTTTTCTATATATAGATGACATATCTTCCTTTCTCTAAAATCATATTTTCTCTTCATTGAGGTATCACTTCCCTACATGAATATTACCAATCCAATGTTATTTTGTTAATTATAAAAAATTAAAATGATAAATCATTTACTAACTAAACATATTAGTCCTCATTGATTTACAAATTCATAGTATCTTTTCCAACAACCTCAATCATCCCACTTAGACCTATTTAATCATGTTTCACTCTTTTAATAAATTATAACAATAAAAATTTTATTATTTTTATTTAAATTACAAACTGAATTAATTTATGTATTTCAATCCTCACTCCAAACATCTTTTTTCATCATGATTTGTAATCATTCAATGAACATTGAAGTTAAAATTCTCAACACAAACTCATGAATATAAATCTACCCTTTTAAAATAAATAAAAGATCTTCCCATTGAAAAATGACTTATATGTATTTTGGTTATTTTATGATTATCAGTATCATGTATAAGTAAATCCAATATATAGTAAAAGTTATCCACTTTATCTAAAACATCCTCAAAAAACCTGATATATTTTTCCCTAATATGTCCATCCAATGAAGTGAAATTTTATTTGGTTTCATATTCATAAATATAATTATTTTAAATATTGAATATTATATGATATTCAAACCTATAAAAAAATCATGAAATCCATTTTCAAATTCAAAAGATAATATGTTTATAGGAATTGAGGAACTATCTAAATATTTATTCACTTTTGGTAGACTCCTTAACACTAATAGAAAACATTATCCTATAAGAGTTATTATACTCATCTATTATTGTTTTTTATTACATAAATCTTCTTCATGAACATTTAATATCTAGTTATGTTTACTATGGATTTTATAAAACAAATATTAATAAGTTTTTTTTAATCCTAGAAACCAAATATTTTCACATCAATTTTTCATTTATGTATTAATTTTGGGACTTGTGGTGGTGGTTTATATAGATATATAATTTATTATATAACTTTATTTTTGAACTTATTTATCCTTTTCCCTCCACATTCCATTATCATTACCCTATTGTTTCCTTTTTTTTTAATTTTATTAAATACTATTTCAGAACATTCCTCCAGGTTTTTTTCAATCTATAAGGAAATATCATTTACTTTACAACTTTTGGTAAATATTCAATATCATCAGAAAATACGCCTTCATTATTTCATTTATTTTTTTATTTTAAATTCACAAACCTAAAATTAAATATTCTCAAAGAAGAAAAATTTATTTTTGGAGTTATCATTTTATCCTTTGATGGATGCCCTAGTTCTGGTCACGAATGGTGTCAATTTTTTGAACAAAAATATTATATGATTTTGAAAATTTGAACCATATTTTTCATAAAACACAAGAACTGATATACATTGCAAAACATTTTTATTATTATATACTAGTCTCACTTATGACTTCCATTATTGAAAATTATTCTTCCTATTAAAATCCATATAATTTAAATCCTCTATTTTAATAAAAATCCATTTATAAATAAATTATTTAAATGGTCTTCACAAATTTACTATTTGTTCCATAGGAATACACCATTTAAAATCCTTTCCTTTTCTATAATTCACTTATTTTACATTGGAGTATTTTTCATAACATGTAATCCAGTGTAGTTTGGGTGGCACCTGAGAGGCAAACACCATAATTCTGCATCCAAATGATTAGGGTCCAAATCATGCAAGCCCCATGGGGGATTTACAATGCATGTGTTAAAATAGGAATCATGTATGCAAGAAAGTATACATGAACGATATGGGCAGGTAGTGATGCTATCATTGTACAACTATGGTGGTATAGGCGGGATGTTGTAGACACGATGCTGAACTAGGCCCTCGGGCCATGTTCATGGACCACATAGCCTTGGGATAATGGGATATGTAATTGGTCTCCCTCTACCAAAATATAAATATGTATTTACATTCATAATAAAAATATGCTTCGACCTAATATTTTTTAAGAAAACATGTCATCCAATATGTCATATTATTCTTCTTGCAATATATTTATTAAATAGCCTTCATAAATTATGTCAATAATCAACATGTTATTCATATACATCTCATAATAAATATTTTGATTAATAAAACTCATATCCTAATCATTATAGGGATACATTCAAAAAAATTCTATAAAACTCTAACAAGTAGTATAATTAGATTTTTTTTCAAATTTTTTTATTTTTTCAATATTTTCATTCATATTATTAAAGGGGTAAAAAATATTATTAGTAAGTATATTTCCTTCTCATCTCATGTTATCATTGAAATCAATGTCTTGATTTTTACGCACTATTTATCCTTATATTTTAATAATTGTTTTAATAAATGAACCTTTACCATATCATTAGTTGCACCATTAAATTTGGATATATCATAAAATTTATAAATAATTTTCATGTGTGTGATTGATTAATTTTATTATAGCCTATTGATTTTAATTTAATTGGATATCACTTGAAAACTTTTCTGATTTATAATAATTATTTCTTTAGTAACTTTTGGATCTTGAAATCTTGTTTATAACCCCAGAGTTGAGGGTAAATAATTCTCTATTAATCATTTTTCCTTGATTTTATTATTGAAAAAAAAATTCACTTCCTAAATTCGGTCAATAATAACCATGTTTTATATATATTTTAGATCATCATGTAATTATCATTATTTGAATCACACTCAAAAGTTTCCTCAATAATTCAATAGACTTTTGTTTAGAAAAGTTTGAATGTATAAATAATATTTATCATGAAAATGAGAATAATAAAAAAAGGTATTTATAACATTCTCTTCATTATGAATCAATTGTATCTTTTTTTTAAGTTGACTGCCCCCAATAAATTTTTCCAAAAAAATGAAATTTCATCTGTAATAATTAATCCCAAATATAAATAAATAATAGAAATTTTTAATACTGTTTTAATCACTAACCGTACTGGAATATTATATAATCATTCCTAGGACATACCTAGAGAGTATTGCGATCCCATAATTGAATATTTGGTTAGGAAGTTATGATTAACTATTAAAATTAATAAAATTTTAATAAAAGTAATTGAATAAACATATAATAACGAGAGATAACTAAAAATTATAAATCCAAGTATTTTATTCATGGATTCTTCTCTATCCCGTGATAGTCCCATAATGGTTCTAGGATTTATACCCCAGGACCATTTATTGTTCCACTCTCCAATGGTTTTTTATTTTCTTTTGTATTTTAATTCTCCAGATTTGGTTATGATTTTATTACATTTCTATTAAGGTTTATTCAATTTCGTTATTAGTTTTTTGATTCACATGGTTTTGGTTGGTTCCTCCTTCATCAATGGATCTATAACTCCTATAATATTATCTTTTTATCTATCCCATCATAATATAACCTATATTTGGTATATCATTATAATATTTTTTGGTGATTGTGATTGTGGTGGTGTTAATTTTTTTTGGGTTTCATGGTCACTTTGGATTTTTAGTTTTGTGTGCCATGGTTATTTTTATGCGATAGTTGATCACTTTAGACGGACTATGTTATTTATTCATATTCTCTTACTACCTGATCTGGTATACTAGACCCGACCAATGATTAATTTAGTTTCACTTGTGGCAGTTTGGTCTGTGCAGGTTGAGCATATAATGGTGTTCCAAAAGGCTCGAGTCATTGGATTCATATCATTCTCAAGTGTTTTGATGGTCTATCGGATAGAGTTGTTTGTAGTTGTTCAATTTTTCAAATTTTATTTCTATGATGCTATTCTAGTTCTCCCATGGTCTCCTATATTTCTGGGTCACTTTAATTCTTCCTTCTTGTCTCCCTCAAGATGTCATTTATTTCAATCTTTCTAAACAAAATTTGTGGAAAATATGAGATAAGGGGAAACAACGATGTTTCAATTGTTTAGGAAGTGAATTTTAGTGAATGTATTCTATGTTATTATTTTATATAGTGGGAATGTTTGGCTAGATTTGTAGATATTTCCATTAGTAGGAATATTTTTTCATTATCTTAAATATCTACACTATTTATGGAAATATAGGATTGAAGTTTTCCTTATTTTATTAGGTTGTTTTGTTGTTTCAGTTTCATATCTGTTATGTTGAGGTTCTATGGGTGTTTCATTCCATGGAAGTGATGGGTAATCAATGAGAATATAATATATTGGATAACTAGATATGTGGATTCTAGAAATGGCTGTTGTTATGGGTGGAAATAATTGATTCTCCTAAGTTATATGGTGTAGGTCCTTAATGATATGAGGTTTAATTCATTTTCTATTAAATTTCCATATTCCCATTAGATGTTTCATCTTAGAACACTATTCTGGTTCCGACAGGTTGCCTTTGATTCCATTATCAAATGATATTTAAATTTTTTATTTATATACAATGGTTATGTTAGAATTTTGGGGTGACTTGGTTATTTTTTAGATTCCCAATACACCAATATTGTGGGTTATTCTAATAAAACCAATAAGGGATTTTGATTTTTTCACATGAACTCAATATTTAGATTTTGAAATAATATTTTCATATTAGCAAGTACTTTTATTTATTAAAAAATTATGTGATTTAAAACTATTTATGAATATAAATCAATTTATCTTATTCAATGTTCAACAATAGATTAAGAAAATATATTTCATTTATTTAACATAAATCCCTAAATCTATAAATATTGATCAAAAGTAATAAAATAAGAATCTTATATAAAAATTAATAAAAACATAAACCAAATAAAATAATAAAATGAAATTGAAAAATATTACTATATAATCACCCATCATTAGAGTTTATAGAAATAAATAATTTATCCCTAAAAGTATTTGAAACAACCCCTGAATAGATTGATATTATACGCTGAATAGGGTTATAATATATTCTTATCAACAAAACGCTAGTGATCCTAAAACCCTTAAAACATTATGTTAATGTACCTTCATTTGTTTATAATATTTCTCTATGTGGTGTCCTATTTTTTATAAATAATTATAACTTAACATAAATCATTGAATTATAATTAATGAACGGTGATATATATATCTTTAGTTAAAATTTCAAATATTTAAA
This sequence comes from Viscum album, assembly GCA_963277665.1. Taxonomy (NCBI): domain Eukaryota; kingdom Viridiplantae; phylum Streptophyta; class Magnoliopsida; order Santalales; family Viscaceae; genus Viscum; species Viscum album. Next base: position 1,805,186,370 of record OY728126.1, on the reverse strand, counting down.
AATTCGCATATTAGATTGGATGTTTTAAAACATGATTCAAATTTCATTTATCAATATATAAAAATTATTATTTCACAACATTTATAAATCATGTTTTGATTTAATCAAATCTTACTCAATCAATTATGAAGAATTTATTATTTCATACTATTTTCCTGTAACATCTCTTATCAAACTCTATAGGTTACTGTTTTTCCACAATTGAGTAATCCATACCTATAGCTTTCCATTCCATTATTGCAACACATTTTATCATCACCATTAGCTTTAATAAATAGTAATTTAATTCTAAATTATTCCTTTATCATCCTCACAAAATAATCACTCTGTAATAATTACTAATTACGCAATAATTTTTTATATCATACAAAAAATATAATTAAAAATTATAAAAATACCAATATTGAAACAAAAAATCTAAAAGAAGTTAAATTTGCACTCTAAAACCATAATTATGTTATAATAAAAAATTTAATAAATATGTAATATATCCCAAATTGTTAGGGTAATAAAAGTTAGAAAAATGAAAAATAATATTTAAAAAATTTATTTACATGGTATAAACAAATATAATTCTCTAAATATGTGAAATATATATAAATATGTCTGATTTCATTCTATTTAGACCCAATCAATTTATATCTCCTTGGATAAATTCCCTCCATATATTCCATTCACTTGGAGTTTCTATCAAAATATAGGTGTGATAATCCATTTATATTTGAAATAAAATTCATACATTTAGTGGATTAATTAATGTGTAGAAATAAAATTGTTAACTTCTTTGGTTCTTCGTTAACCACAAATATGAAAGGTCAACAGAGATTCTATAAGTGTCTAGGTATTTGTTTCATTTATTTTTATCAAAGTAAAATTCCATTTTTCTTATGTATGTTTTTTATTTTTTAAATTAAAAGTCACCCATATTATATATATATAATTACTAATAATTTTTTAGAGATAAAAATGTTACCAAAAATAACGAAATTACCATAATACTGATTAAAAATATTCACTATATAAATTTCACATTTATTATATAAATAAAAATTATATTTGATACAACACAGTCAGATGTTTTAACTCAAATGATCATTCTTTTAAGTGATTCTAAATGTGACAAAAAATTATTAAAAAAGAATAAAAAATTTCATCATAAGTGATTTTATTTTTTTATAATTATTCTTCCAAAGTTAGTTTTTTTATCTTCATTCAAAAAAAATTTATATACTAATGAAAATTTATTATTATGGGTTAGTTTTGACCATACTTTCAATATAAAATTCACATCATTCCCTAAACATAGTTACTAAATAAGGTCAACATAATGAATTTTGAATCACCAATATTGATTATTTTACTGAGTCTTATTTAGAAAATATATGTGATGATGACATGTTTGAAAAATTCTATCTTAAACAACATTATAGTGACAATATTATCATATGAATCTATATAAAATTCTATTAAAATCAAGTTTTTTTCGTCCTCTTCATATTTTATTTATATTATGTTACATTTATAATATATCTTTGTGGATATAAAATGTATATCCAGAATAATCTTTTGTACATATTTAAATATCAAATAAATATATTTTCTTTTCCATTAACATGTGAAATATTTTGTAAATTTTCCTCTTCCTCTCATTTATATTTTAAATTATTTTTGTAGAGATCTATCATAGTAATTAGGATTTGTCTTTATAGATTACATTAAATAAAGATGAATATTGAGTGAATCAAAGGTATTTTTATCACATAGAAATACAAGATAGTTAAGAAGTTATCATATGATATTATATATTAGTTTATAGTTATATTAACAGGTGTAGATTATTTCTCATATTTAAGGTTGTTTTGTGTTTTCAAGGAAATTATGTTAATTGAAAAAGGGTAAAATATTCTTCTAGGTATTTTATTATAGTCTACATCTTTATGATTATAGTTAATTTATTTGTCTATAATGGTTTATTTTAGTTAGACTAAAAAATTTAAATTTTTATGAAAACTTCTGAAAAATACATTTGTCTACTTGATAAATTATTTTCCATACATTGTAATGTATTTATTTATATTGGATTATTTATTATAATTATTTTAAGGGCATAATTTATAATAAAATTTATTCAAGTGATTATATATCCTTGGTCAAATTATTTATTTTATGGTTACTTAATCATTTGGGGAAATTATTTGTAAAATTGTATAATAATTTCATTTTTATTAATCGAATGATTTTCATTATTCATAGGTTTATTATAATTATTCATTTTTATGATGTTATTTATAAAAGATTTTGATGAACAAAATTTAAGTGGTTTATTTTCTTAATGTAATCTTGTAAATAATTTTTAACAATGAAATTTAAAATTACCATTTAAATTTGTTTAAAATTACATTTATAATTTGGTCTTTATGTGGTTTACAAATGGATTAAATAATGTCTATATGGGTGTAATTTTCCTTATTTTTATTATAGTAAAATTAGTTTTATGATATTAATTTATATTTTTAAAGACTATATTTACATATCAAAATTTTATTTTAATAATTGGGATTTAAACTCAACTTTTAAGAAAAAAACTCAAATACTTTTTTTAGGTATAACCTTTTTACGGTATTGGAAAAATCGTGTATTATGAGTGTTTTTGGGTTTCCAAAATTCATTAAGGATGTATAGTATATTTTGGTTTTCTATTTATGATACAAGAGTATGAATTTAGGTTTTTTATTTATTTTCCAATTTTGTAAATTTAATGGTTTTTTTCTAACGTTTTGATCCATAGTGACATGCCTATAAAGGGTAAATACCAATGATAAAATTTAAATTTCGTAACATGAAATAGTTTCTAACCATGTTAATATCACATGAGGAGTTGTTTTAGTTCATACATTCACTTTTCCTATTCAGTTATTATTATATTTTGGTGTTTTATATGTAATTAAACAATGTAAAATATAAATGAGGTTTTGAGAGTTGAAATATAAGCGATGAAAATAAACATAAAATGTTCCCATAATCGAGTTGAAATGTTTGTGGATTATCTTAGGAGAATCACCTTGAGTGACCTTCATTGCCTTATTAATAATGTCATTTTATCTTAATGAACTAACTCTAATGAGTTTTAACACCCTCTTCTACATTTGTTGTGAAAATAAAATTCACCCATCGAATGAACTACTCATCCACCTCATATAGAGAAGGGATAGTGATTATATAAGAATTATCTATAACTCATATGATCATGTATAGAAACACACGGTCTTTCCCTCTAAGATTACCCTTATCATAATGTAATAAAATTATTTAATATTAATCATGGATTCACATAAACATGGATTGAAGCAATAGATTACTCCATATAGATTATTCAACTAGATTAAGTACCTAAGATCATATGAATAAGAAATTACATGGAAGTAGATGAGATAAATTGAATGAAATTTTATTAAAATTTAATGTGTGAGTTGCATAATGAAAAAAAAAGAATATTAAAAAGTTAAAATAAAATAAAATAGTAGTAGAACATCATTCAGGTCTTCAGTATAGTTGTTTATCACTATTATAGTGAAATCCAATTTTAATATATAATAAGAAATTTCCTTCTTAAAATATCTATTCCACCATTTTTCCAGGGATGGTTGAATATCAAATATATTTTCTCTTCTAAATTTCTAGAGGAATTCCTTTTTCTCCCTATGGTATTCCTTATTTTTCAGGGTTTAAAATCTCTATGAGATCTACTAAATTATAATTTCCGTTTGTAGTGATAATCAAAATATATTTCATGTATAAATCCAAGTGTACACCTTTAATTACTAGTATAAGTGATAAGGAGGAAGCCCAAAGTTTTATCTTGATGTATAAAATGGATCCCTTAAAGCTTGTTTACGACCTTAAATCGTGAAAATTTCATAAAGATATGGATGTACCATGAATTTCAAGTAAAAATATTCCACGAAAGTAACTATTTGGAAGAAAAGTTACCATGTCATAGATTGAGGTTGCATTAGGTCTTGTCACGGCCAAAGGTTCGAATACATAACATTTTGTTACCATATTAATTATGAGGCATATGTAGTTTTTATTATACTTATGAAGATATTTATGGAACATTTATGATGCTTATCTAGTGAAAGATAATTGTTATGCATACTGGAATTGTGTGTAATGATGGATACATAGGGAAACATTATGGTTATGTATGATTTTTTAGGACATTACTAATATTTATATAGGGTAAGAATGATCGCTACAATGCCCCTCATTTATTCTTATGTTACTAGTTCCATGCATATGTATGTTTAATTATTTGTACACAACACTGAATTTATGTGTATATTGGTTGCACATAAATCATTTTTTAAATATTGTACTAAAAAATTGCATATTTAACACGGAATCCCATGATTTTTTTCCAAATAACCTCTACCACTTGAATTAACTATCAAAACAACCAAAATTTACTGTGGTATATAATCTATTAATACTAAAAAAATATAATAATTAAAACTCAATATTAAATTCATTTTCATATAAAATCATAAAATATAACTATAATCTAAATATCTGATAATTACCCATAAAATATTGAAATGTTGGTATTAAAATAATTAAAACATCAAGTGAAATATATATAAAATTATAGACTCTATCAATTACCCAAAATATAAAAAATTCATAATATAAAATCATCTTATTCCATGGTCAAACAAAATTTATCAATACATAAATGACAAAACATTTCAATCCAAAAAACCAAAGAGTTATTGTGCCTCGTAAATGGATTTTAAATCTCTATTTATCTAAAAAATAATAATCCATTCAAACTCTTTTTGGTTCTCATGTGCATCTTTTTCTTATATCCCGGGATATGAATCTCCCTTCATATAAGGATTTTGAATTCAAGAATTTCTTATTCTTAAGACGTTGTATGATTTTGATACGTGTGGTGTCTTAATAGAGTATAAACCTCAAATAATTATGAAATTAAAAACACATGATCATTCATAACTCAGTTCCTCTAAGGCATAATGGTTTGTATGGTTCAAATGTAAAACTATTGATGTATAATAAGGATTATTTTCTCTAAAATGAAGTGAAATTCATAAAATAGTCTAAATTTTATAGTGTGTTACTGAACCAGTTACACTTAAAAATATATTATAGGAAAACTCTTACATATATTTTTGAAAAGTGAGAAACTCATAATTTTCAAAAATAATGGGTTTATTTCCTCCACAATCTCCTCACTGTGAACTTTTTTAGCCTATATTCATATCATAACTTATCTTTATATTCATATTTTGGTGGGAATGACTCGAATATTTGTTATCTAAAATTTGTGGGTAATTCCCATCCAAACATAGAATTATTTTTGGGAATCCTCACATATTACCAGTGTGATCTTCTATCCCAAAATTTAGTGAAAAAAAGTGCACAAAAACTCATAAAACAGTCTAATAGATTGTCAATGTTTTAATATTCTATCTCCCCCACACTTGAGTTCAACCATATTCATTAAATTGTTTAATAAAATATAAATATAAGGATTTTTATCAAGTATTATTAATTTATAAAATTGTTTTCCCTTACAACCATTGGCTTAATAAAAATTGTCAGATGATCTGGTAGGCTTTAAAATTGAGTTCAATTAAAAATTTAATATTTCAAAATAGAGCCTAAACAATTTTTTACATATTTCGTGGTATTTAATATCTTTGATTAAGAGTAAAATAATATGGTCTATATTTCATAACATGTATCATGAATCTCAGTAAAAACATATATGAAAATAAGATTTCAAAAACTCTTAGAAACCAATCATTTATATGGAAAATTTAAAAATTATAGACAACAATATGTCACCTTGAGTATCACATTTTATTGATATTAATTAAATTAAATGATTGAATATAAAAAAATAAAAATGTCATTTCATTAATAATTTAAATATTTTAGATATTAAATTAAATTATTTTAAAAAAAAAATTCATAATTGCCTCAAATGTTCAATGGATTTTAATAAACCTTAAAGATGTTCACCAAACAAAATCTAACACTGAAATAAAAACATGAAAGATAAAAATTCATTTGTACCAATACTCTCGATTTAAATTGTTATTACATAATTGTTTAATAAAATTTCAAAATATATATTCATGAATAAACAAATTGTCCATAAAAAACTCAATGTATAAAGAAAAATATAACCTAACATATTTGAAGAAGTATATTTTAGTTTGTTTCGTAAGTGAATCTTACTGAAAAACTCCCTGAAAAAAACGAATAGTATATTTTTTTAAATCCCAAAAAAGTGGAAAATTGTAAATAAAATAAGGATAGATTACTATTATGGCCCCCATGTGGGTACTATTGTTTTATCACCACCAGCTGAGTTGTTCTAGTGGTTATCCATGATCAGATAGTGTGTGAAACATATTTTATTTTAACCATGAACACTTTCTCCTTTAAAAATTATTCCCATTATAATAGATATAAAGGATCCTAGTGATTTAGTATGTAAATTAAATCATAATATCACTAATTTCTATATTTTATGGTCGGTGTATGAGAAAATATGTGTCGTCCTCTATGACAGATACTTTTACAGTACCAAATTTTTTTCTAGTTCCTCTTCATAGTATGTTTCATAAAAAATTATCAATATAAAATCTAGTGAATAATTTTATTTGAAACAAATTAAAACATTAATAGTTTATATCAAAATATATCTCCTCTATGTAAACACCTTTTAGCATGATTTCTTCATGTGAATCCATTGTAAACCCAATCCATTGTAAACCCCTCATGTACTAAATTAAATAAATTTCCAGTGGGTTCAACATTATTTGTGTACTTTATATCAGATATATGTTCATTTTTATCATATACATGAAATTTAAAACCATTAAATAGTTTTATTTATTTCTCAATTTTTTATCAACAAAATGAGACAAAATTCCGTTCAATAAAATATGGACTCTAAGATTTTTTTCAGCTACATGTTATTCTTCAATGTAAAATGATTCTTGTATTTGGGTTGTATTGGATAGAGGTATGCAGTTGGCTTCCTCTAATATGTCATCAAATTATAGCACATTTGTGGGTATCCATTTATAAGGATAAAAAATATACACTTCTATTGATTCTTCTTTTTCAAGGATGATAAAATCATGTTCTAGGTTACGTTCCAAAAAATAATTTCAGGACTCTTCCATATTTTTTTGATTCCCTATAAGAGATTACATATTTATGTGATCCTTAGGAATATAATTAATCCATGGAAATGTTAGTTATGTTATTGGATAATATCTACAATGGCCTTAACCTCCATAATTTATTTAAAATAAATTGGGAGGGGATAAGAGAGACTCATTTGTTTCCTCATATGATTATTGGAAGAACTCTAGGAAGTACTCCAAGAGATCCATTAATTCACAAGAAATAGCATAAAATACTAGGTACGAAAGGGCCCTTTTAAAAACCAATATTACATCCTTCATTCATACATTATTGAAATTTGTCTCCATGGTATCCAAATATATCTACAAAATATATCAACATATTCTTCCATGTTTGTGGGGGTGTGATAATTTTTGTACATTTTTTGAAAAATAATTATAATTATTTAAAAATGAAAAATAAATAAAAAATTGAATACCTATTGGATCCCCAATAATGGTTCCTAATTTCTATGTTCCATTAATAAGGAAATAAAAAAGAAAAAAATTATATTTCCTCATATAACACAATGGATGGTTAGGGTCATCTAACCAGAATATTTGTTATTATTGTAAAACCCAATATTTATAATAATTTATTATTTTTTTTGTTCTTTGTATTTTATAAAAGCATATAAAATTTGATTGATGGTTTTTGATTTATAATTAAAGACAAATAAAATAATCATACAATGAAAATAGAATGTATTTATAATGAAATGAGATTATCCTAGAAGAATCATTAAGAGTTAACCTTTATGAATTATTAATATTTTTGTAATTGATAATTAAATCACTCTGTCAAATTTCAAAAACCACTTATTCCCTAGTGGGAAAGATGTAGTGCAATAATCTAAGTCACTACTCTTCCACCTCTTTTATTGAAGGGATAATGTTTGCATAATTTTTTTTAAAATTTATATGTTCATATAGAGAAAGAACATTTCTTCCCAACATACATTACCTATGTCTAACACCTATAAATTATCAAATATTATTTATGGTTTCATAGAGAATTTATTTGGAACACTCTATTACTCCCCTATGAGATTAATTTAGTCTAACTACTCATTTTCATGAGGAAAAGAGATCATAGTTATAGATATGATAGAAAATTTGAGAAAATTTATAAAAATATGAAATATGAGTAATTGAACGAAGTGAAAGAAAATATTGGTGTGAAAATAAAATAAAAAATATTATAATTATATAAAATCACTAAAATAATAGAAAATACATTTCAATGTAGAATTATATTTTTATTTATAGGAAATATTTTCCTTCTTCAATGAACCATTATTTTTCTTTTCATCAGATTTTCAAATCTTTGAGATCATATCTCTAATGAACTTCTAGAAGGTTTAATTTTTCTACGTAAGGTTTTACTGCTTATAAAAGTTATTAAATTTCATTGAGATCCATTTATTCAAACATTCATTATTTAGTGATAATAAAAATATTATGCATGTTTAAATAAAATTGTTATCCTCTTATTAGTGGTATTATTTCATAGGTGGAAAACAATAGTTTCATGTTCTAGATAACTCCAATGAATCATTCTATTAACCTTAATTCATCCAAATTTGAAGAATTTATTTATTAACCTTAAGTCTTATGTGACCAGATGACAAAAAATTTACCATTTGATAGTCAAGTGATCATATTGTAGGTAATTATCTCTGAAATAGATTTCGTGTGTGGTCAATCTTCACACAGTTAATGGTATGATCGCATGACATGATGTTATCATAGTAGCAAAGATTTATATGTAGGATTTTTATATGCCTACTAGTATATTTCTAGTACTTTCATGATGGTTTTAAATTTCTAAATTATGGACACACATATTGGTAGTGTGTGGGAGGATGCATATGTATGTTAATAGCATTATTATACATGCATTTCTAGGATTTTCCGAATGTTTACAATTGGGAAGAATGATCCCTACATATCCCATGAACAATATTTTTTACCCTAGTTCGTGTTTATATAGGATGAATGATGTGTTTACAACACTATAATTATGTTCTTGTAGGTTGTTCTATTTTCATTTTCACCTATATTTCTAAATATATATTTCATATTTATTATAGTATCACATGATTTCTTCAAGATAACTTCAAAACTCCAGAAATAGTAATACAAACATCCAAAAATAAATATAGTATTTATTCTAATTATTCCAAATATTAAATAATATTAAAATCCAATATTTAATCTATTTTCACAATAAATACCAAAATACTCCTATTATATATATATGGTAACATTCAATATAATATTAAAATAGTGGGATTAAATTAATTTCAATACCAAGTGAAATATATGAAATTATTTTCCCTATAACATGGGAGTTGGAATAAATTCATAGATCCTTATACAATATTATTTGGGCTCACTCAAATGTTAGAAAATCATAAACCATTTCTACATAAGTGGGATTTGAATTTTTATAAGAATTTGTGAGATAATTGTATAAATTATGAATCATAAAGGGGATAATAGTGTGAAAAATGTATTGTGTTGTGGTGTGGTAAATTTATATTACATTTAAATTATATACCATGGAAAAATGGGGTTGTAATATATTTTGGGTTATATTCATTTTTATAAAACATAGTAACCAAATATTAAAACTTTTTTTCCTTTTTCATATCATTTCTTAACATAAATTTTAGGAATGTATTAGAAGATATTATTGAGGTTTTAAGATTTTATTAAATAGGAATTTACCTAGAAATACTATATATCTTCAAATTGAAATATGGGGTTCTAATCCATGGAGCCAACTCTTTAGAAAATTTCCACCTCCCCTAGTCTGGCTGCCTTCCATGATCACTCAGTGATTCATTAGGTGGGTAGAAGGGTGTAACTCACCTAGCTAACGAATTGTTGTGTCAAATCATTGCTTCTCAGGCTATCACCCCATGGGATGCTCTAACATCACGACTATCAACGACTTCTTTCTGGATGTGGCCCTCCCTAGAGTGATCATTCATGGGGAGGGGGTTCCAAAGGAAGAGGTTTCAAAAAGGGAAATCCAATGAATTCGATTTTAATAAAGAATAAGGTTCACTTAGGGTGTACCCTTATCTAATATAGTGTGGTGCTTTTATATCATCAGGTGGTATTTTGTTTCTTTTTTAACTAATGTTTAAGGGATTAAATCTATAGGCTTGTTATTATTATCTTCTTGTGTATAAATTTTTGATTTTTTATAGTCATTTGATTTATGATTTTATGTTCTATTTTTTTCAATCATCATTGGATGTGTATTCTCCCAAGTTTATATCTTGATATGGCACAATAGTTACTAATTTTTCATATGTGAGTGTGGTAAAATTCACCTGATATACTAATATATATTTCATGTTCTTACAAACCAAATAGAGATATTATTTACTTAAGGGGTTTATATCTATGTAATTCAATGGTTATATTGGTAGAGTAAGATAACTCACCATGCTTCCATTTATAGTCATCATCATGATTCTTCATAAATAGCACCCTCCCATCTTTATTTTTTTAACGTTATTCTCTTTTTATAGTCTATTTTTTTTTAATTTTTTGTTGAATGTTGGAGATTTTTTTAATTTTGAATAAATTATATAGGACTAAAATGAGTTGGGAAAGTTATATTCCTTCCCTAAATTTTTTTATTTTGAGATATATTTTTAAATAATGATTATGGGTATATAGGATTAGTTCATGGATATGATCATGGTGACTTTTTAAACCAGTAATTGGTCATCCCATTCTTGGTTTTGTTATTTATAATATTTATTTATTTATTATCCTTTTTATATTTTAGGGTGTAGATTTATTTCCATACCTGAAAATTCTACTTGAATATTTCTTATCGACTTCACTATGGGGTATTGGAAAAAAATTTGAAAACCTATGAATTAATTCATACACAACACTACCTATGTTCATTGAATTGTTTTATGCATATATGAGTGTATATTATTGGATTTAAAATATTAGATAGTGACTTCAAGAGTGAGATAATGGTTTATGAATATAATTTAAAAGGTGGTTGATGGTTTTTCAAGATATTTAAAATTTATATTAGCGACTATTTTATTATTTTAAAGATGTGTCTAAAGATTCAATTAATATTATAATTTATTTATATCTTTATATTTATAACAAATTTATTCTCTTATTTTTTACACTTCATAACTATTAAATATTTATTACTCTTTTATATATTGAGACTTTTGGATGTATAGTTGTAAGTATTACTAAAAATTTTATATGATTAGAGATGATTTATACTCAAATTAGTCATACAATTGTTTTTCAAAAAAAGGAAAGTATATTTTAAATGGTTAATGGTAGAAATTGTCACTTAATTTTATGATAATTATCTCACTTATATTTCATAATCAATATATTCTATAGATACATGCTTTTGGATTGTGATGATTGGTATGAGGACTAAGACTATCTTGGGCGAGGTCATTAAAAATGGAAATGAGTAGATTTTTCTTATTTATTCAATTATTAGAGGAAATATGTTATTAATGTTTTTAGGAAAACTACATTCAGGCCTTTCAAGCATTTTGTGTGGTTGGAACTCAAGAGAAGTGTGAGTATTTGGTCTATATATTTCAATTATTATATGGACAAGGACTAATATATGAGTTATATAACTAAGTTATAAGCCATTTTTTCATGGACCATGCATCATTTTGTAATACTCAAATATTGGGGAATTTTATTTGTGATCACATTTTTTTACTTTTTATTTAACAAATGATAATGGTTTTGGTGTTGTAATTTTTTCCAAATTTTTTCTTTTTTTGGAAAATATATTTAGACAATATGTAATTAAGATTAAATATTTTGAATAAATATTTTTCAAAATAGTTTCATTTCATGGAAGAAAAAGAGAGACAATTTTTTTATGATAAATTTATTCTTCAATAAAAACATGAGATTCATTATATATATAAAATATTTGGTTTAGATATTTTGAATTATTTTTGTTAATATTTTTCATTAAATTTTAGGATTTTATAACATAAAAAAATACTCGTTTTTAAATTTTTCAATGATAAGTGAGATTTTTTATACATTATACTATATTTTTGTATAAAATTTTGACGGTGGATTTCTCTTTAAACCCTTTGAAATCCAAGGTATCTTCAAAAAATCATTTCTAATCATTTAGAATTAAAATTTTAATTTGAAATAAGATTTACTTTTTCAGAAATGGTAGTAGTTAAAATATTACACTTTATTTTTAGTGGAAAAACATGTGATAAGATAATTTATTTAAGATGTTTTATATAGATTCTAGCTTGATAAATAATGTTTGAAATCTTTTACTTGAGCATGAGTTAATTTTTTTATGGGAGGATATTCCCATGTAATATTATTTTAACAACTCATGGGTAGACAAATCCTTATGGTTGGAAGCACCCTAATGTGGGTTTGTTTGGGGTAAATATTAATGATAATGTAATTAAATGTTAAATGATGTAATAAGGATATAATTAAATTAATTAAATGATATTTTTATAGTGGATAATATTCTATTAGTATTAATTAATTTATTTAGAAGAAAATTTAAATGATACATCATTGAGTGCTCAAATTTTTTATCCTTTATGTTAATTTCAATGTGATAACATTTATGGTTGAGTGATTATAAATCCATATGATTTTATACTAAATTAATGTTTTTGTGGATTTAAATGGGATTTAAGATAAATAATTTGAATATGTAGATTTTTTTGAAAAGAAGATTAATAAAAAATTAATGATGTTTGACATTTAGAAAATTCAAAAATGAATTTAAGAATATATTATGTTGATGTAAGGAATGTTTAGGTAATATAGGGGGTAAAATAGAAAGATATATTTTTCAGGTCATGTATATTTAGGTTCGTGGGTTTTAAATTTTATATAGTAGCTATCTTGGTTTCCAAAAATTTGTAAAAGGATCATGAATTATTTTCTATGTAGTTGGCATAATTTTGAAGAAAAATCATTTCATTATTATATTTTCATCTTATTTTTGTGATTTCTTCTCTACTCTATTAATATTCATTTATGTTTCAACATTAATCACATCACACTCCCCTCTCCTTTCATTCTACAGAAATCCATATCAGAATATATTTTTTTTTTCTTTATATTTATATAAGTTATATACATTTTTTATTCTTCCTCAAACTCTATGTCTTCATCACCTTAATTATAGCGGTGAGTTGTGTTGATTTTTAGGTACTTTTAGTTAATGGTTTCTCTATAGTATAGAAAAATTAATCAAATTTTAAATATTTTTTACTAGATTTCTATGCGGGATTAATGATGATTTCATATTATTTGGGATGTTCATTTTATCATTTCATCATCCCCTAGTATATATTTATCGAGTTTATGTTTTTATTTTTTTCTAAAAAATAATGTGAAAGTAAATTAAGAATTTTGGCTACATAGTTATTGTCATATTGTTTTTATATATAATATTTTATATAATGAAATTATTGAAATATATTTTTATTAAATAATCCTCACTCTATTATAAGTCATTTTTACCAACATTTTAAGAATTTGTTTTTAAGTTGTTAAATTAATGGTTTCAAAGGTTAATATTTTTCTGAAATTAGGAATTAGGTTCTCATTAATTAAAACAACCTATAATTGACAACTATTTACCCATGTGATAATATAATCACGGTAAAATAAATAATTTTATATTATATTAAGGGGTTTGGAAAATGATTGGTTAATGAACTTAATTATTGTAATATTATTTTAGTATGGTTATAATTCAATATTGTGAATATATTATAATTATATCATTTGTTATTTTTATTTGAATAAGTAGTGTTAGAATGTAATTTAGGAGGTTTAGTTTCAGGACATCAAAATAGTTTCCTAAATGGTATATCATAAATCATTGTGTAGAAGTAATCTATAAATTACTATTTCATTTTTTTAGTTAGATTCATGAATTACTTTTATTTATAATTTAATAATGTATTTAGTAAGTGATTCATAGGTAAACATAAAAATATTTTTATTAATGGTTAAAATTGTTTTATAATGGTTAAAAACATTAAATTAAAATAATATTTAAATATAAAGGATATTTTAATATTTTGAGTTAAAGACCTTTTTTGGAATAAAGAAGAATTTTTTTATGTTGCGTATTTTTTCAATGTAAAAGTTATTTGTTTTTAGTTTCTATGGGTTTTAGGTAACTATAATCTATCTGAGATGGCTGGTATGTTTTTTTTAATTTAGTTCTTGAGTGTATTAATTTTGGTGTATCAGAATGATCATCTAGTCAATTGATTTTATGTTTGGGTATTTTATATTTGGAAATCCTATGGTTTTAGGTTAAGTCCATAACACTATAGAAATGGTATTTAGGTTTGTTTAAAAGATATAATCTCATGAAAGTTTTGTATATTTGGGGGTTCAATGTTTTTTATAGGATTAATAAAGACTAATTGTTGAAATGATGTACCATTAAAGGGGTGATATGGTAAATATTAGAATATAGTATTGTATCCTAGATATCTGGAATGATTTATAAACAAAATAGTGGTGAAATTGATTATTTTTATTTGGATAATTATCATTGGAATATATTTAATTTAATAATTACAAAATAACACATATAAAATTTACAAAATTAATTAAATTTATGAAATTTATATTTAATGTATTTTTTCCCAATTGTATTTAAAACATTTTTATTAACTAATTTTATTCATGTCATGTAAGATTTTATTAATTTTTATTATTAATTTGGTTTATTATAAAATTAAAACTACATTAAAATTTTTAATCATGAATTGTTGATTGTTGATCGTGAATAACAATGTGGTAACCATGTAGTGCAAATATGGGTTGTTGTGAAAAAAAAGTCTAGTTGGTAAATAAATTCAAACCATTTGGTCATTTACTCTTGTAATGAACCACAAATCTAAGATCTTTATTCATAAAATGACGTGAATAAATTAATATACTTCATTAAATTATAATAACATTTAGAATATATCATGATATAGCTCCATACCATACATACGAGAAGAACACCTCCTCATGGGTTTCATGATTTACAATATGCCATTGATCTATCATATTTGATGGTGGATTTATTAATTGTGGTGGCTTTACTCTTATATTATTTACTAAAAATAATGAAGGAATCATCCCTTTCTAAAATTTTCTGATGACTTGACATCTTTGTTCTTCATCTTAGGGTCGTTAAATGGAATAATTGTGTTTTCCCTTATTATTGTCCTTATCTTCTCACCCTTATACCTTGATCGCTTTTCAATCTTGTATTTACTTACATTGATATATGGATATAGACTTATTAGGAGGTGATGTGTAAGTGGATAGTCTGGCTTCCCTCGAGTAGTGATGCAAGTGGCCTTGTGATAGTTAAAATTTAGGTTACTATAGGTTTGGTTATGACATGATTGATGTTTTTGATGGAGGTGTGGGAATTTATGGGTTATAGTTATGGTATGTTATGTACTACATGTTGGCGGTGCGTTCTAGTTCTTCATAATTTTCATCTGTCTTCTTCCATGACCATCAGCCTCCCTATTTCCTAGATCACGTTTTAGATCTGGACCTCCCATGAATTGATCAATGTTAATTTTTGGATACATGCCTTTTGGTTCTTTTAAGGGTGCTTATTTAGAGGAATATGTCTCTCTTCGGTGGTGGTGTTTGAGAATTAGAAAGTGGGGTTTTTCTTCAACCAACGATGTTCAGTGGTCAGGCATCGGGTGGTGGTTGGGTGTCGTGCAAGGTGTGCTGCATCAAGCTTGACGGTGATGGTCGGGGGGGGGGGGGGGGGGCTCATGGTTTTCTTTGCAAGGGATACTAAAACTAGGAATGTGCTAGGATTCAGTGATAAATCTCTATTCTGGTGGTTTTTAATTGGATATGTTTGGGTTTTTTTGGGTTTTTTATCTTATTTTGGGGTGTTGATGTCTTAGTTTGTACTAGTTTCGTACGCATGGAATTTGGATGTTAGTGCATCATTTTGTAGGTGCATCTATGCACTACCACAAAACGGGGCAGGGTCAGTGCCACACATTAATCAGCTGTAACGAAAAAGCGCTGATAAAGGGGGTACCTTTATCAGCGCTAAAAAAAAGCACTGATAAACGTACCCCTTTATCAGCGCTGATATAGGAACCCCCTTTAACAGTGCTTCTTTTTAGCATTGTTAAAAGGTACCCCATTATCAACGCATTTTTTAGTAGTGCTGATAAAGGGGGGTCTTTATCAGCACTTTTTAAAAAAGTGCTGATAAAGGGTATACTTCCAAAAAAAATATTCAAAAGAAATATTAAAATTTAAATATATAGATATAGTTATATTTATATTAATATAATATATATATTTTAAATGTAATTTTAAATATATTTTAGATAACTATGAATATACGGTTACACTTAATATATAATATATTTCGCGAAAATGGCATATAAAAAAATTTAAAAAATATCTTTAATTAATAATTTGATAATTATTAGGGAGTAATAGTCATTTAATAACAATTTCAAGTCTAAAAAAATAAAAAAATAAAAAAAAGAACAAAAATATGTTGAAAAGCCAACTCGAACTTCAAACGGCCATAACTTTTGATTCAGGTGTCCGTTTGAGCTCTACCACATATCAAATTGATGTATGCAATGAGCTCTACACCCTTTTTTATTTGCAGCCATTGTCGATGTAACACCCGAGACTTTTATGTTATATAAATCATAAAAGGAATCTTTTTCTACACAACACTTGCTTGTATTTCTTTACACGCAATCGCGACCTTCCTCGATAGCTTGCGTCGTACGCAATACTGAGTTTCACTAAACAACGATATGCTATTAAAATATTATTAAAACTAGCCGTTATGAATAGTAATAACCACGTTTTGAAATTTTATAAATTTTATTTTTCAAAATAGAATTCATTTTTGGATTCGGAATACCGAAATTAGCCTTGGGTGAAATTTTGGTATTTTTCTGAAAACTTTCAATTTTTGATGAATAGTGAAACCACTAAGTGGTAGTTAAAAACTGAATTTTGCATAAAACATAATTTTACCGCTTCTATGAATGGAATTTCAAAAATCTGACAGGCACGGTTGATATCAGTAAGTAAAATGTGGTTCAATGAGATAAAAATAATTTTTTGGTGAATAGTAACTTTTTACTTTTTTTACCCCGGTTAATAGTAAATAGGGTAACTAAGGGTAAATATGATATTACTATTACCCTAACACATGTCCTAATTCTATTGGATAAGTGTAATTAGACCAAAAACAACCTTATGAATATAATATGACCATTTAGGTCCACTTGGATTAGATTATGACATTTAATATTATTTTATTTAATGAATAGTTAAAATAGTTAAAATCAAAGTTTAATAACTAAAACATTTTTAATATGGGTTTATACATAATAAAAATTAGATTATAAATATTCATTAGAAAGATAAAATGATTTCCTACATAATTATATTTTATTTATAATTTTTAGACTTTAAATAAATTAATTTATTTATGACACAACGATGATGCAGTAATTACCCTTTTAAGGAAATGTTAACATAATTGATGTTATAAATGCCCAAATAAATGTAATTTGAGACTTTTTATTAATTCCAATAATTTTATAGGTTACTATGATATATTAATGTTTATTTAATCAACTTGGTTCTAACATATAATTCTGTTATGACTTTCAAAAAAATCATATATCAAATAGTGACAAAATTGACACAAAATAGTTTTTAAATCAAATATTATATTATTAACTGTTATTTTATTCCTAAAAATCTAAGGTTCGGAAAAATTATTTATATAAGGATATATATATTAATAATAAACAAATTGGTGTTTTTTGTCATGTTATAGTAAGTGTATTAACCATATAGTGTAAGAAAACAAAAAGACACGGTAAAAGTTAAATTATTTAACTTAGAGTTAAATCTAATTGATAAGGTTAAAATAATAACCTAAAATTGTCTAAATCCTATTGGTTGATAGGATTTAGACCCATCCCCACTTTAACTTCGAAATAAGACCCTTTGGAACCATTATAAACCGATTTTGACTTTAATATAAAATAATATTTTGAGATATTCCTACGGTGCCCCTCTCCTCCCTTATAAAAGGGGACCTCCTCCCCCTCCTCCTCACACCAATTTGAGCACTCAATCTCGGCCAAAACCTGCGAAAATACCTTCTCCACTTACCTAGAATAATCCTAGAGGTCCTGGTCTTCTTCAAAGACCAATCTTAGTTCCCTAAGTGGAGGATTCAAAGAGGCGTTTCAAAGAAGAGGTAATATCCATTACCGATATTTTCAATTTCTTTCTTCTTCTACTTCTTCTTCTTTAGTTGTTTCATGATAAAGTAATAACATCAGTATTACTTAAATACTGATATTTTATTATAAATATTAAACAACCCTAATTCACCTTCTATCCATCCTACGGAAAAATGAAATCATCGCGCGTGCGTACGTACGGAATACCGTCTCCACGCCGTGGTGTAATCTATTTTCCACCATCACCTTACAAGGATGGGTATAATGGTGTAATGAGTACTATATATGATTATTATAAAGTTATATTGATACTGAAATAGTATAAATACACTTAAATACAATTCCACGATCATGGGAACAATATCATCACTCGTGCGTACGTACGGAATACCGTCTCCACAATGTGATGTGACTCATTCTACATGATCATCATTACATAGTAATTATATAAATGAATTGAATGAATAAATATTATATATGTTACACTAATACCATTCTGGATATATGGTATCTATAAACATAAAATAAGAATAATAATTTATTCGGCAAAACACGCATAAGAACAAAAGGCAATAAAGACCCGAGTAACAAGTAACAATGAAATAATACTAATAAGAAGCTAAGAATATGACCATATATGATATGATATCAATATGTATGATTCTGAAATAAGTAAATAACATTATTTAAACCATTATACAGGAGATTCGGACACATATAAAGCAAATCGAACCTAAGGTAAGGGAAAATATCACAATCTCATTTTTATCCGAGATTGTTTTTACTTTTGCATTTACTAGGGTGTATTTTATCATCCACATCCATGTTCCCTCAATATGTAATATTGTTTCCATACACTTACAATAGTTTAAATCCAATTTTACCCTTCGGTGAGTTTTTAATAATGAATATGAAAGGAATCTTTTGTCGTTTTTTCATATGAGGTTCTTTTTTTGACTTTTTCGACAAAAGTACGAAGAATGTTTTTTTTAACTTATACGGCATGAATGGATTTTTAAAACAATATTTCCAAGAATCTTCCTTTACAAGTTTTCAAGATTATTATTAATCAACTTCTTTTAGTTTAAAGTTGTATTACATGTTAATAAAGGAAAAATGTTTTTTGAAGAAGAAAGGATATTTTCTTCAAGAATGGAGTTCAAGTGTTTTATCAAAATTATTTTCTATCTAAGATAATAAAGGGTTCTGTTTTTGTCCCTATTATTACATTGATTTGATTATGTTTTGAGGGAGTTATTTTTATGAAGTCATTTACCTTATATGATTTGTTTTATGATGTCATGATGTTTCAAGAATCCCATTTTTGTTACATGTGTTATGCGATGACGTATGATTTATGATTATGTGGCACACATAAGAAAGGATTCATTATAAGATGGGTCGGACCTATATCTCCCTCCAATGCATTGGGTAAAGATTTATATCTCATGATATAGACATGGCTGGAACGGAAGGTTATTTCGGTTCAGTGATACAGGACTGAAACGAGAAGTGAACTCAGTTCAGAAATGGACTTTGTCCGCTAAGATAGTCTTGGCAATGAGTCATGACTAACAAGAAATGATTTTCCATGATTATGTGTGCATGCCACAAAGTTTCAAGTTTTATGTTATGATTATGGGGATCTCATTTTCACTTCTATGATTTATTCCATGTTAAGATATTATGATCTCTTTTGCAGGTTATGATTTTCAAAAAAGATATGATATGATTTTTATTTCCTTTATTTGCCCTTGCTGAGCATTTGAGCTCAACCTTTTTTGTATGTTTTCTTTTCCACAGGTCAGGAAGATGGATATTAAGTAGAATATGCTAAAAGGGACCCTATACATGATGAAATAAATGGGAGACACTGTAGAAGATTTATGAACCAGTTGTTTATGTTTCCCAGTTTCTAAAGACACTATACCTATACAGTCCTTTGTGGTTTTGTCATATGTTGTAATAAGTGTGCTTCATTTTTGAATTATTAACAATGTATGTAATGTATGGGTCGTTATATTTGGTATCAGAGTAAAGGTATAGTCAACCTTTGGAAACTAGGATGTGAAAGCCTTAGTAAGAACCCTAAGGATAAGTCTAAGCATAGAACACAATCTTAGTGTTTTAGAAATGGCCATGAATAACCTAGGATAAGCCCTTAAGTGTGAAATTTTATTATGTGGTTTTCCTATTATAATTAGTGTTTCTCACACTATTCTTCTTGGTTTTAGTCAATGGCTGGAACCTGAAGGAACCATGTTAATGCGGAATGCGATGGGAAATGCAATGATTGTCCCCCTGATCAACCAAACGATATGGGAGCTGGAATTCAAAATCTTGTAGCCATGATCACACAACTTTCTCAAGCTATGAATCATGAAGGACTTCCAAACGAGCAAAGGAAGGAGCAACATTATGTTGAATCCTTCATGAGGCAGCGTCCACCTTCTTTCACTGGGTCTACTGATCCATTAGTTTCTGAACAATGGATTAGTACTACTGAAAAGATATTTTCAGTTCTTCAATGTTCTGAACATGATAAAGTCATCCTAGGAGTGTATCGTTTGGAAGGAGATGCTGATCAATGGTGGAATCATATTAAGAATATGAGACAAAGGGACGAAATTAAGTCCATGGAATGGGATGAGTTCAAGAACTTATTTTTCAATAAGTACTTCCCTCGTATTCTTCGAACAAAGATGGAGAAAGAGTTTCTTGAACTGAAGCAAAAGGATGATGAATCTGTTGGTACCTATGAAGAAAATTTTACAAGACTTGCAAGGTACGCTTCTGGTATTATTATCCAACCTGAGAGTAATATCGATCGATTATTTAGTGGCTTAAAACCAAGTCTTCCAAGGGCGTTAGCCATAAGGGACTTCAATAGCTACGAGGAAATTTTTCGATGTGCTCTCAAAGTCGAGATGGAGATTGGAGTAACCCATCAGTCATATGGGTTTGATAAGAAGATAAAAATGGAATTCAAAGGAAAATCTAAAGAGCACACTGAAAAGAAGATGAGCTTTCCCTTATGCTCAAAGTGTGGAAAGAAACATGGAGGGAGTTTTCTTAAAGGGACAAGTAAATGTTTCAAATGTGGAAAGGAAGGTAATCGGGCATTTGAATTCCGCGGTAATGGGAAGAAGATTTCTAATGATGCAAATAAAGGAAGGGATACACAGAATGAACCTACTACACTTCAATGTTTCAAATGCAAGGAGATGGGGCATTATGCCAATCAATGCCCAAATCCAAGGGTTGATGATGATGGTCGACGTCAGCAAACCCTTAAGGCTAATGACAAAGGAAAGTCACATGCAATTTCTATCAGCGATGTGGAGTACGATAACGAAGTGGTGAAAGGTGCACTTACCATCCACTCTAAAGTAGCAAATGTTTTATTTGATTCTGGATCCACCCACTATTTTATTTCTGAAGAATTTTCTAAGGGTATTACTATATTACCTCAACAATTAGATGTTGAGTTAGATGTGACAACACCTAATGGCACATCAATCGCATCAAAAGTTTATAATTCTTCTCCAATTGACGTTTGTGGGAAAGTGCTTCCTGCAAATCTTGTGATCCTTCCTTTAGGGGAATTCGATGTGATTCTTGGCATGGATTGGCTTTCTTTATACGGAGCTCATATCAATTTCCAAAGAAGGGAAGTCACATTTCATATTCCAGATCAATCTATGATCGTCTATCAATGCAAGGATGAACATAACCTTCTAGTGGAAATTTCTTCCATTTTATGGGTATTGGTTCCACTAAATGAAGGTTATTTATCTCAAATGGTTGGTGAGAAACTGACGATTAAGAATATTCCCATCGTACTGGAGTTTGATGATGTCTTTCCGGAGGAATTACCGGGTCTTCCACCAAATCGTGAAGTTGAGTTTTCAATAGAACTCGTACCGGATGCTTTGCCTATTTCAAAGACACCTTATAGAATGGCCCCAATTGAGTTGCAGGAATTGAAGAAGCAAATCCAAGAGAATCTTGATAAGGGATTCATACGCCCTAGTGCGTCACCTTGGGGAGCACCTGTTCTATTTGTTAAGAAGAAATATGGATCAATGAGACTCTGCGTTGATTATCGAGAACTTAACAAGATCACTATCAAGAAAAAATATCCTCTCCCATGCATTGATGACTTATATGACCAACTACGCGGAGCTCAATACTTTTCCAAGATTGATCTTCGTTCTGGGTATCATCAATTAAAGGTCAAAAGGGAGGATATACCAAAGAAGTCTTTTCTTACAAGGTATGGACACTATGAATTTATAGTGATGCCATTTGGTCTTACTAATTCCCCTGCTATCTTCATGGATCTAATGAATAGAGTCTTTAGAGACTATCTTGATCAATTTTTGGTAGTCTTTATAGACGATATTCTTGTCTATTCAAAGAGCAAGGAAGAACATGAAGATCACTTGGGAATTATATTGAAGACCCTGAGAAAGGAGAATCTTTATGCCAAATTTACCAAGTGAGAATTTTGGCTTCAAAAAGTTTCATTTTTGGGTCACATAATATCAAAAGAGGGGATATCTGGGGATCCAGCAAAAACAGAGGTTATCGAAAGATGGTCGAGACCAACAACAGTAACTGAGATCCGAAGTTTTCTTGGTTTGGCTGGACATTATCGACGTTTTGTGAAAGATTTTTCACGATTATCTAATCCACTGACCAAGTTGACTCGGAAAAGAGTTAAGTTAGTTTGGAAAGAGGAATGTGAAGAGAATTTCAAGGAGTTGAAAAGAAGGATATCCAGTGCACATGTGGTCACACTGCCTTGTAGTGGAGAAAGGTTTGTGATCTACAGTGATGCATCCAAGAAGGGATTGGGGTGTGTTCTTATGAAAAATGATATGGTGATAGTTTATGCCTCACGACAGTTGAAAATACATGAGAAAAATTACCCAACTCATGATTGGGAGTTAGATGCAGTAATCTTTGCATTAAAGATTTGGAGGCATTACCTTTACGGTGAAAGGTGTGATATTTATACTGATCATAAAAGTTTAAAGTATATTTTCACACAAAAGGAGCTGAATATGCGTCAAAGAAGATGGTTGGAGCTGATTAAGGATTATGAATGCTCAATCCATTAGCACCCTGGGAAAGCAAACAAGGTGGTAGATGCATTAAGTCGACAAGACCATGCTAGTTTATCCATGATGAGGATCACAAAAGATCCAATATTTATGGATTTAAGGATGGATCATGGAATTATAATGGAAGGGGAAAAGTATTATATTTCTCAAATGAATGTTCAACCATCTATACATGTGAAGATTAAAGAGGCACAGAAAGAAGATGTCGAGTTACAAAAGAAGGTGAGAAATTTTCCTGAATTAAACCTTGATTGTGATGGGATAATAATGTTCAGGAATCGGGTTTGTGTTCCTCCCATCCCCGAATTAAAGAAGGAGCTGATGGATGAGGCTCATAGTTCTTCATTCTCTATTCATCCTGGAAGCACGAAGATGTATAGGGACCTGAAAGAGTACTTCTGGTGGGATGGAATGAAAAGAGATGTTGCAGAATATGTCTCTCGATGCTTGGTTTGTCAACAAGTTAAAGCTGATAGACAGAAGTCTAAGGGGATGTTACAACCATTACCCATACCCGAATGGAAATGGGAAAACATCACTATGGACTTTGTCATAGGACTTCCTAAAACATCCAAAGGCAATAATGCTATTTGGGTCATAGTTGATCATCTTACATAGTCTGCACACTTCATTGCTATTAGAGAGGATTTCTCTCTAGATCATCTTGCCAGGATATATGTAAAGGAAGTGGTAAGATTGCATGGAGTACCACTTTCTATTATATTGATCGGGATCCGAGATTTACCTCGAAGTTCTGGCGAAGTCTTCACCCTACTCTGGATACAGAGTTGAGTTTCAGCACTGCTTATCATCCTCAGACAGACGGTCAGTCTGAGAGGACAATTCAAACCCTAGAAGATATGTTGAGAGCCTGCTCTATGGATTTCAAAGGAGGTTGGGATCAACACCTACCTTTGGTCGAATTTTCTTATAATAATAGCTTTCACTCCAGCATTCAGATGGCTCCTTCTGAAGCTCTCTATGGAAAGAAATGCAGGACTCCAACTTGCTGGGATGAAGTTGGGGAAAGAAAGCTATTAGGACATGATGTCGTTGATGAAATGGCAGAAAATGTCAGATCTATTCAACAACACATAAGAGCAGATCAGAGTCGACAGAAATGTTATGCCGACAACCGAAGAAAAGACCTAGAGTTTGAAGTGGGTGATAAAGTGTTCTTACAAATATCTCCCTGGAAGAGGGTTATGAGATTTGGAAAGAAGGGGATGTTGAGCCCTAGATATATCGGTCCTTTCGAAATACTGGATCGTGTTGGGAAGTTAGCTTACCGATTGGCGCTTCCACCGAATCTCTCTTAAGTTCACGATGTGTTCCATGTATCACTACTGAGAAAGTACATACCTGATCCTTCACATGTACTCAGCTCAGAAGTTGTACTGCTGGAGAAAGATCTTTCTTATGAAAAACAACCGATAGAGATTCTGGATCATAGCGTAAAAGTCCTACGAAACAAGACCACTCGATTGGTGAAAGTTTTATGGAGGAACCACCAACTTGAAGAAGCTACATGGGAGCTTGAGGATATGATGAGGGAGAAGTATCCTCATCTGTTTGTTAGAAAGTGACGAATTTCGAGGGAGAAATTCTTTTTAAGGGGGGTAGAATGTAACACCTGAGAATTTTATGTTATATAAATCATCAAAGTAATATTTTTCTACACAACACTTTCTTGGCTTTCTTTACACGCAATCGCGACCTTCCTCGACAGCTTGCGTCGTACACAATACCGAGTTTCACTAAACAACGATATGCTATTAAAATATTATTAAAACTAGCCGTTATGAATAGTAATAACCACTTTTTGAAATTTTATAAATTTTATTTTTTGAAAATAGAATTCATTTTTGGATTCGGAATACCGAAATTAGCCTAGGGTGAAATTTTGGTATTTTTCTGAAAACTTTCAATTTTTGATGAATAGTGAAACCACTAAGTGGTAGGTTAAAAACTGAATTTTGCATAAAACATAATTTTACCGCTTTTGTGAATGGAATTTCGAAAATCTGACAGACATGGTTGATATCAGTAAGTAAAATGTGGTTCAATGAGATAAAAATAATTTTTTGCTGAATAGTAACTTTTTACTTTTTTTACCGCGGTTAATAGTAAATAGGGTAACTAATGGTAAATATGATATTACTATTACCCTAACACATGTCCTAATTCTATTGAATAAGTTTAATTCGACCAAAAACAACCTTATGAATATAATATGGCCATTTAGGTCCACTTGGATTAGATTATGACATTTAATATTAATTTATTTAATGAATAGTTAAAATAGTTAAAATCAAAGTTTAATAACTAAAACATTTTTAATATGGGTTTATATATAAGATAAATTCTATTATAAATATTCATTAGAATGATAAAAATATTTCCTACATAATTATATTTTATTTATAATTTTTAGACTATAAATTAATTAATTTATTTATGACACAACGATGATGCAGTAATTACCCTTTTAAGGAAATGATAACATAATTGATGTTATAAATGCCCAAATAAATGTAATTTGAGACTTTTTAGGAATTCCAATAATTTTCTAGGTTACTATGATATATTAGTGTTGATTTAAGAAACTTGTTTCTAATATATAATGCTGTTATGACTTTAACAAAAATCATATATCAAATAGTGACAAAATTGACACAAAATAGTTTTTAAATCAAATATTATATTATTAATTGTTATTTTATTCCTAAAAATCTAAGGATCGGCCAAATGACTTAGATAAGTATATATATATTAATAATAAACAAATTGGGGTTCGTTTGGCATGTTATAGTAAGTGTATTAACCATATAGTGTAAGAAAACAAAAAGACACGGTAAAAGTTAAATTATTTAACTTAGAGTTAAATCTAATTGATAAGGTTAAAATAATAACCTAAACTTGTCTAAATCCTACTGGTTGATATTATTTAGACCCATCCCCACTTTACCTTCCAAATAAGACCCTTTGGAACCATTATAAACTGATTTTGACTTTAATATAAAATAATATTTTGAGATATTCCTAAGGTGCCCCTCTCCTCCCTTATAAAAGGGGACCTCCTCCCCCTCCTCCTCACACCAATTTGAGCACTCAATCTCGGCCAAACCCTGCCAAAATCCCTTCTCCACTTACCTAGAATAATCCTAGAGGTCCTGACCTTCTTCAAAGACCAATCTTAGTTCCCTAAGTGGAGGATTCAAAGAGGCGTTTCAAAGAAGAGGTAATATCCATTACCGATCTTTTCAATTTCTTTCTTCTTCAACTTCTTCTTCTTTAGTTGTTTCATGATAAAGTAATAACATCATTATTACTTACATACTGATATGTTATTATAAATATGAAACAACCCTAATTCAACTTCTATCCATCCTACGGAAAAATGATATCACCGCGAGTGCGTACGTACGGAATACCTTCTCTACGACGTGGTGTAATCTATTTTCCACCATCACATTAAAAGGTTGGGTATAATGGTGTAATGAGTAACTATATATGATTATTATAAAGTTATATTGATACTGAAATAGTATAAATACACTTAAATACAATTCCACTGTCATGGGAACAATATCATCGCTCGTGCTTACGTACGGAATACCGTCTCCACAATGTGATGCGACTCGTTCTACATGATCATCATTACATAGTAATTATATAAATGAATTGAATGAATAAATATGATATATGTTAAAATAATACCATTATGGATATAAGGTATATATAACCATAAAATAAGAATAAGAATTTATTCGGCAAAACACGCATACGAACAAAAGGCAATAATGACCCGGGTAACAAGTAACAATGAAATAATACTAATAAGAAGCTACTAATATGACCATATATGATATCATATAAATATGTATGATTCTGGAATAAGTCAATAACATTATTTAAACCATTATACAGGAGCTTCGGACACTTACAAAGCAAATCGAACCTAAGGTAAGGGAAAATATCACAATCTCATTTTTATCCGAGATAGTTTTTACTTTGGCATTTACTGGGGTGTATTTTATCATCCACATCCATGTTCCCTCAATATGTAATATTGTTTCCATCCACTTAAAATATTTTAATTCCAATTTTACCCTTCGGTGAGTTTTTAGTAAAGAATATGAAAGGAATCTTTTGTCGTTTTTTCGTACGTGGTACTTTTTTTGACTTTTCCGACAAAAGTACGGAGAATTTTTTTTTTAACTTATACGTCATGAATGGATTTTTAAAAAATTATTTCCAAGAAGCTTCCTTTACAAGTTTTCAAGTTTATTTTTAATCAAATTCATTTAGTTTAAAGTTGTATGACATGTTAAGAAAGGAAAAATGTTTTTTGAAGAAGAAAGGATATTTTCCTCAAGAATGGAGTTCATGTGTTTTATCAAAATTATTTTCCATCTAAGATAATAAAGGGTTCTGTTTTTATCCCTATTATTTCATTGATTTGATTATGTTTTTAGGGAGTTATTTTTATGAAGTCATTTACCTTATATGATTTGTTTTATGATGTCATGATGTTTCAAGAATCCCATTTTTGTTACATGTGTTATGCGATGATGTATGATTTATGATTATGTGGCACACATAAGAAAGGATTCATTATAAGATGGGTGGGACCTATATCTCCCTCCAATGCATTGGGTAAATATTTATATCTCATGAGATAGACATGGCTGGAACGGAAGGTTATTTCGGTTCAGTGATACAGGACTGAAACGAGGAGTGAACTCGGTTCAGAAATGGACTTTGTCCGCTAAGATAGTCTTGGCAATGAGTCATGACTAACAAGAAATGATTTTCCATGATTATGTGTGCATGCCACAAAGTTTCAAGTTTTATGTTATGATTATGGGGATCTCATTTTCACTTCTATGATTTATTCCATGTTAATATATTATGATCTCTTTTGCAGGTTATGATTTTCAAAAAAGATATGATATGATTTTTATTTCCTTTATTTTCCCTTGCATAGCATTTGAGCTCACCCTTTTTTGTATGTTTTCTTTTCCCCAGGTCAGGAAGATGGATATTAAGTAGAATATGCTAAAAGGGACCCTAGATATGATGAAATAAATGGGAGACACTATAGAAGATTTATGAACCAGTTGTTTATGTTTCCCAGTTTCTAAAGTCACTATACCTACACGGTCCTTTGTGGTTTTGTCATATGTTGTAATAAGTGTGCTTCAATTTTGAAGTATTAACAATGTATTTAATGTATGGGTCGTTATAGTCGAGGTTTTTTTGAGGCCAAAATAGGCCTAAAAGGGCTCCAAAACTGAGTTTTTAGTCGGGGTACTCCGATATTTTAAAATTTTGTTGATTTTCAGCCTTGTTTAAGGGGGAATTATTTCCTTTTTTGGTGGGGACTGAATTAATTCCAAAGTATTACATTAATATTGATATTATTTCTTTTAAATTTTTTCTTTTTTTATAATGAGATGCTATTTATAATCAAATATATAACTATATGTACATATTTTTTATATATTCACACCTAAAAATTTAATTTTTTGAATTAATATTTAAACATATTGACATATAAAATATATTATCTTTATGTAAATAATAAATAATATGCATTTTATTTAAAATACCAATATATGAATATTTATATAACCATATATTAATCAAACTATTTATATTAATATAACTATATATATTAATATAACTATATATATATTAATATAACTATATATATATATTAATATAACTATAAATATATATATTAATAAAACTATATATATATATATATTAATATAACTATATATATTAATATAAATATATATTACTATATGAATAAATATAACTAAATATATTTATAAATAAATTGATATATCATAAATAAGAGAAAAACTCAATATAGGGGGGTGGAAAAGGCTTTAGGCGCGCAGGGGGGGAGGTCTAGAGATCAAATCCGGGTGGAGGCAGGGGCGCGCACACATGGGTGAATTTAAGGGTCTAGCATTGATAAAGGTGGGGTATACCACTGATAAAGGGTGGAGGGGGTGCGTGCGGGTGCTGGAGTTGTGGGAAGGCGCTGATAAAGGGGGGGCTCAAGCATTGTAAATACCCCACCCCCCTTTATCTTTACTAGATTTAACATCACTTTTCTCGTGCTGTTAAAGGCCATTTTTTAGCGCTGATGAAAGCGGTATTTTTAGTAGTGATGTGAGTAGCCTCTAATGAGGGATGTGTGTAATAAATCCCATAATACAATTATCTATTAACACATTGATGTATGGACGAGTTCTTTTACAATAAATTTTTCTCAGTGTTTTAGTCAAGTTTTCTGTTTCATTATGTTGACAATACCACAAGTTTATTTAATTTTTTGTTAGGTGCACCACATTAATTAGGGAAGGGTGTGATGGATCCTTTCATTCGGATTTCCATGACATGTATGTTATGGTTGGATGGATAATTTTCCATGTTGTGATGTCTTCATGGTGAAGCTTCTTAGAAGATGGGGTGACACATCATTTCTCTTGAAATCACTTTCTTATTTTATGGGGTGGGGGAGATGATGATTATTTTGTTCATTTCAATGATTTTTTCATTCACCTAGACTTGTGGGATCATTTTAACCTTTGTTTCCAATTTCTTTTTTTTATTTTTACCTTATTGGTAATGGGTTCACTTCTCCCATGTTTTCAAATAGCTATTCTATTTTTTATGTTCAATAAAGGATGTTTAACTATCAACCCTTTCCAGAAAAATAAAATAAAATAGATGAATGACTTAGTAGTTTAATTATAAAATAAAATTAATGTCAATAATGGACAAAATATCAACATTATACCAAGGGATTATACATGTTGTGAATACATAATAACATGATCCATTTCATAGTATTGAATATTATGAGAAAATAATATTATATAAGAAACAAAACACAAATAGAGAAAAAAATAGATTCATTTCCATAAATTAATATGAAAAATTTCCATGAAATAATTCCCCATGGATTAAAATGCTCTATTTTAGAACATTTTTTATTGAATTATATATTTTGTTTTCATATTAAATGTAATCTCATTATAACATAAATCATTTTCTTATATGTGATATGTTTATGTGTTTACAAATGATACCAAACTAAAAATACCATATGAGTAAGAATTAGATGTTTCCTAAAGTTATGATGTGTATATATCACTTCATAGTGTCATGATAATAATGCATGCGAGTTATTAAAGGAAAATATAATGAAGAATTTGTTTTATTAGTAAGGAACATTGACAATGTCAAGATGAATTTACTATATAAGAAAGAAGACATATAGTTTCACAAAAGGATATTAACACCCATGATAATTGTGAAAAGTGCATCAAAGAGATGACCTATTAAGGGAAATCGTTTTTAATTGATAATTTATTTATTTAGGGTTTTTTTTCATTTTATGATATGGTGATTCAAAGGAATTATGGATAACATGAAAAAAAATTAATCATTCAACAATGAAAAAATAAAAACCATTTAAAGATTCATTTTTTCATTAGATTAAAAATAGAATTTTCAAAATGATTTATTTAAATAAACTAATCCACTATAAAAAATATAAAAATAAACGGAAAATTTGATTATTCACACATTATACAATTAATTAAGATAGAAGATGATAATTTTATGTTGTTATTTATGTTTTTAAACATATTTGTTGCTGATATTCATTATATAGTTAGGATACTACATCAACATATATTTTTTAATTTTTTTAGTTTATCTATTATTTTAGTTATTTTACTAAATTTATTAGTAAAACATAATTATTCTTCTATAGAAACATTTAACTTTGTTCCACATACTACATTAAAAAAACATATAAAAGTTTTGCCTCACCTTGTTAAAATATAGTGGTGGTTTATAAATACCATTTAATTAATCTATAGAAGAATTAGATTTTTATTTTATATTTAAATAAATCAGTTGTGCTTATGGGTCTATGGTAAATATTGTAGGATTATATAAGGGTTATGACTCTCTTCAAAATTAGGGACTATAGTGCGTGTAGATATTTATCAATGTCCGAGAGTATTAACATTGGACTATGTTTTGTGATTCCAAACCACTATAATTTTCTATTCCATATAATTTATATTTCTACTAATGTTTCCTCATTCATGTTACATAACCAATAAATTAATAATAAATTCTATGAAATTTTATCTCGTTAATATCTCGTAATTCAAAAAAATGTATTTACTAAATGAAATTGAATATTTAGAATATTATTTTTAATGGATGAAACTCTACCCCTCTTCTCATGATGAATTAAAATTTTGGGATTTAAAATATGGTAATACAATATTTTTTCACAACCCTTATGAATTCATTATATTTTTTTTGAAACCATAGATTTAGTATCATAATATTCTTATTTTTGATAATTATTATCTTATGTTACCTACCTTGATACATAGTATTTGGTATTATAATGTTCTCTTATATTTACTGTTACATTTTTTAAAATATTTTTAACAATCTATTTTTTCACTAAGTATACCAAGACATGATAATGTTTTAGTGAATTGATTAGCTTTTATGGATGGTCAATAATCCAAAAGATAAGATTTTCTGGGATACCACCAAATTGTAATGGAAATGACTATAATTATAAGAAATCTATAATCAAGGATTACATGAAAAATTTGTTAAAAAATACTATATCCTTTTTATAAAATAATAAAACCACCAAAATATTATTTATATACTCTTTTTGGAAATAATGATCTTAACTATAATTTGAATTGAAAATATTGGAAAATAAGAAATAATTTAAATAGTAGATTTGTTTTAAAAATAATTTATATTTACTTAACTACAAATGATATCTGGATATCATTTCATGTTACATTGCAAATATTATGTAAAATTCAAAATGATAATCTATGCATGCGACTAAAACTATTGATGATAAGTGTGAATGACTTACTATTATTGTGACTAGTTTTGAAAAACATAAACAAATCATGTATAATAAAGTATAGGATCAATGAATATTGGAATCCCTTCCTATGAAATGTAATTCCATGAAATTTATCTATAATAAAGAATGTATATCAATAAATGTTATATGTATTAACTATTTAGTTCTCTTTCAATAAAATTATTTATAAAAAAAAGTATGGATAAACCAAAAAAATTATAAGTGGAGGTTTATTCCATTTAAATATATTTTTACCTATTATCATATTTTATATAATGATACATGTTATAAAATTAATAAAATTTTAGAAATATATAATTTAAATAAGTTAATTTTCACAATAAAAATAATAAAGAATAAAACAATAATATTACTGAAAAGTAATACATTGATAAAAAATTAAAAACAAGTATACTAAGTATGTAATGAAATTGGAAACTCGATGATTGAAAATCTAAAATAGATTAAGGTGAATAATTATTCACTAAAATACAAGAAGAAATAGTTTAGTGATATATTGTACTACTCAAAGGATAAATATACAAAATCATTGACTAAGGAGGTTGATAGAAATAATGTTAATGAGTTTTTTATGCATAAAATAGTTAAGGTATCAACTTATTTTTATTTCAATATCTTTATATATGATTTTTTCAACAAAAAGGTACAAAATCACATTTAAATGGTGGTAAATTATTGTGATTTATATTAAATTATTGATAACATTTCTCTTCATGTAATTAAGAAAAACATGAACATAACAATCTATATAAAATACACAGATTATCAAATTTTAAAATTAAAATTAAACACATTAATAATTTACTTGGTTCACCATTAAGGGTTTTCTTCAAGGGATAATACAACAATGATGTTCCATTTTACCAAGGAAAATCTAAAATTAAATGTTATAGTCACAATTTTTTTTAATCCACTCAATATAGATTACAAGGGTCATTAAATATAATTATATTTTAGTTCACTACCTCAATAAATAGAAACAATATCATGAATCATATTTTGATTAAAATGAAAATGAAATATAATGATAAATACGCCATACAAGCTTGGGTGTTGGTATACAACTTCTACTTCATGGATAAATTTATTTCTTAAAACATGTACTAGTTCATCATAGAATCATTATAAAAAGTTAATATATAAAAATAAATTATATCCTTTCACTAATGTGTTGTGTACCAATATTGTTATTCAAATTATTCACTTTTAAAATTTCATGACTTTTTTTACTACAAAAAATGTCCATCATGGTTCAGTCAAATATTTCTCAAAGAATTATATCTTTCATGGATATAAATTTGATAAAAAAATTATAAAATCAAAATATCCCTGATAAACCATCAGATGGAAAAGTAAACCATGATGTGGTTTCATGGGCATCTATTTCAACATTAAAACAATGTTGTTTAAATCAATATCATCGTAAAAATAATTTCATTCAATTCATTGAAATATAATAACCTCTTAACACTATGATGTGGTTTTAAGACCATTACATAATGGTTTGATAATCAAGACCTCAAATGTACCCATTATATTTTTCTAGATAATAACATCCACTATAAGATCCATCATTATCAATTTCCCAAATTTTCTATAAAAAACAATGAAAACACCAATAATTCCTTAATATCCAATTTTATATTGACATTATAAAACATAAATAAGTGAATAATGACATTTATTGTTTTGTGGGTACTCGTATTCGTTTGTTATTTAATTATTCATAAAAAATTGTAAATTATTCCTTAGTCCAAATGTATATCCATATTTTTACTTATACCATGCCCACCACTGTGACATGGTTTCATAATAATGTTGTTTTTAGGATTCATTAAAACATCCAACTCCAAAATAGTTACCACAATGAGGTTTCTTTTTAATCTAAGAAATTATTTTTTAAATCAGAATTTTTTTCCTCCTAGTAGGGTCCTTTAGATAGAGCTTATTTTTCATCACTTCATTTTATATATAATTATTAATAAGAAAATTATATCTATAATACATGTTTTTGAACCAAGATGTGGTTTAACTAATTATGATGTGGTTTTTCTATGTTTATAAAAATCAAATATAATTATTTTGATATCATCATATTTATTTTTATGATATAATTTCCAATAAAAAATAAAAATATTCCAAGATTGGACAATTTTCTTATTTTATCAGAATACATTCTAACATTCTATTATAAAATAATCTAGCTTAGAAATATTACACATGGGTTTGTTGGAAATCCTAATTCTATTAGATGATTCCTTATATAATATATCATCCAAATAGAAATAGATAGTCTCTTTTGTCACAATATATATATTTGTGAACAATTCATAATTTAGATGAAAAGAGAATTTATATAGAGATTTATTTGAAAGTCATGAATCATAATCATCAATATTATTTTATATAATTCATGATATGATAGGTCCCATCAATACCCCACCTCAGTGAGTGGTATGCTGATTTAAAATCTCTTAATCCCACCACTAATAGGTCAATGTCTTATTTCTAGAACCCAGAAAATATTACATCCATTATAGGTATTAAACTATGACTTCCTATAAAATATTTACAACACAAACACTTTATGAATACAATAATCATAAGTAATATATGTATATATATATATAACTATCTATGAAAATGATAAAAATATGCAAAAAATTCCATCTATAAAAAAGATTCATGGGAAACCATAAATGGTAAATACATATAACTAACAAAATATAACTATGTACAACTGAATCCAAGATTGTTAATATGCCTCCTCCATATAAGGTTTTGTAGAATGAACTATACCAGAAACTATCCCCATCATATAATAACATATGTTGGTATGCATCATCTCCACCAACAACATAAAAGCCTAAATTTTTATCAAAAACATAGAAAATCTATATATACACAACATGTGTAGTAACAAGGCCTTTGTATGGGGGAAAATTATGATATTACATGGGATTACCTACAAATTAAATGTAAATAACCATAAGTTATCTTAATCTTAATAAAAATGTAAATAAAAATAATCCCAAAGATTCCTTATTTTTTATAAGGTGAAGAGAACTATGGATGGTATAAAAATATTAGTATTAAAGGATTACGTCAACAAAGGATCATATCCTCTGAGTAACGAAGTACTCCCATAATTTCAAAACACATAAATAATAGAAATATGACATTAAAAATGTAATTTATATATTGTAATAAACTAATAATTCATTATTTTCAACTTGGAATTCTATAAACTTACCATTAGTCATCGCATCTACCTTTTCCTAATAACATACATGTTAACATTCTATAATCATAGTGGTGGAACCACACCATTCCAATAATATTTCGTTATTATGAGGATTATTGGACCCTATAGAGAATAAGAACATAATAAAGAGGAAATTGTGATTAAAGGAGTTTTGAATCACATAGATGAAGGACCCATACCATTTCTCATATGGGTGCCAACTTCTATAGATGAGGGACCCATTCCCTTTCATGTATAATACTTACTATGATATTAGTATGGGGACTCAAATCATTTTTGGATTTAGGTATTACTAAACCCATGATAAAACTATCTAATATATAAAAGAAATCCCTTTATTATTAAGGGATTATTAAATCCAAGACCAACATAA
The DNA here is from genome assembly GCA_963277665.1 of Viscum album. Taxonomy (NCBI): domain Eukaryota; kingdom Viridiplantae; phylum Streptophyta; class Magnoliopsida; order Santalales; family Viscaceae; genus Viscum; species Viscum album. The sequence goes on along the minus strand of OY728126.1, from coordinate 1,805,150,088 downwards.
AGGACTCACACTCCATTAATAAAATCCCAGAAGGGGAGTGTCTGAACTACATAAGTACCCTAATTGGATAAAATAAAACACTTTGTATCCTCTATTGATATAGAACTCCAATATATAAAAAAACATCATAAGAGGTCTATAATGACATAAATGTTCACTCTATCATGTTTTACATGGAAAATAACTAAGAATGTAGTATTCTATTATGAAATTCTGAAACTCGTGTGAGAATTAATGAAAAAATCTTAAATTAAAATATTTCATGTAATATACTATTACAAACATGGAATGAGATCCCTAAATAGGGTTCATTTATATAAAATCACTATTATGTCTTATATAATAAAACAATATATTAAGTTCTACTATGGTTCATAGTCTGAAGATACCCAAGATTTACATACATAGACATTACATTTCTTTTGAGTAATACTTAATACATGACACAAATAGATGCCTAAAGACTGTATTAGTTTAGTTTCTTTGGAAACTCCGAACAAAATATTTTAAAATGGTGAAATACTTTAAACATCTCCCATAAATATATTCCCCTTTTCTTTTCCTACCTAAAAATATTCTTTATATCCTGGGGAAAAGGAAACATAAAAAAGATGAGATAAAATAATCAGTAAGGGTAAACATGGATAACATAAAACAAACCATAAAAATTTGAATGTAAAAACTTGAAAATAAATTTTAAATATCAAAATATTGTTTTATGAAATAAATCTTGGCAGTACCTAAGTCTTGGATCATAAAGAAACATTAACCATGATAGAATAACATTATCATAAAACAGGTAATTATGGAAAACAAATAAGCATATAATATGATTTCTCTAGTATCCAAGGTATTGATGCAAAAACCATTATAGTAGACATAGTCAATTACTGAACCATGTTTACTTGTTATTCCAACCTTTTATTTCTGAACCAGATTTATATGTCGTTCCAACCTAGTATTGCTGAACTAGAGTTACTTACCATTCTAGCGCTGATTACTGAACAATATTTACATATTGTTCCAGTCATGTACATATCACTAGAAATAAATATTTACACAATTAATTAGATGGAGATATAGGTCCTACCCTTCACATAATGAAATCATTCTGACATGTTACATAAAACTTAAATCATTCATCCTAGAATAACCTATGAAATAAAATGGGATTCTTAAACATCACTAATCATAACATAATCCATATAAGAAAAATGGACATCAAAAAAATAAGTCCATCATAAACACAATAAAATAAATTTAATAATAGGGATAAATACATAACCCTATGTCATCTTATATGGAAAATAATTTTGATAAAGCACTTGAACATAGTTCTTAAGGAAAATATCCTTTCTTCATCAAAAATGTTTTCTTTTCACAAAATGTCATGCAAATTTAAAATAAAATAATTTAGTTTAAAAAAAATTAGATATTCGAGAGTAATATTCATGGAAATAAAGAGTAATGAAACAGTAAAAATATATTCATGTTGTATAAGTAATAAAAAACATTATCCTCTTACTTTTGCGAAAAAAAAATTACCTCATATGGTAAACAAAAGAAAACTCCTTCCATACTATGTAGTAAAAGTCAAAAATGGGTAAAAATGGAATTAAACATACATAGAAGAATAGTAAATATATTATGAGAATATTTTTAGATATCATGGACCTAGATGATAAATATATGCCAAGATTATTCTTACAAATAAACAAACTCAGATTAAATGAGATTGGAAAATTTTCCCCTTACCTTATGTCAGATTTCTTTTATATGTGTCCGAAAATCATTTATAGTGAGTTTAAACATATTATTAACTTGTAAGAGAACAATAATAATATTTATGATATCGTATAATATTCACTTATGACTTTATATTACCCATCCATTTGTCGATTCCATGTTAAATCAACGTTTTTGTTAATAATTGTTCCATTTATCGTATGTGTTTGGAATTTTTATTCTTGATATTATTTCTTAGATCAAGATTTAATTAAATAAAGATTTTAAAAAATAGTTTATATATCATATATATTCAGTATATAAATATATATATAATAGATAGATAAATGGAATGGAATACACTGTTTATGGAGATGGTAGGTCGTACATACGCATGAATGTTGTGTTCGTTTCCTTATTGAATTGAATGAAAGTAAATGACATATATATAAAAATAATTATAATAGTATAATTATATCATATTTTTCATGATTATTTATTATATATACATTATAATCATTCTGGAATGGTTAACAAGGAGAATAAATCTCATTGCACAGTGGAGATGGTAAGTCGTACATACACAAGAGCGACAATATCATTCCCATGGTTATTGAATGTTATTTAAGTGAATAGTGTATAATATCTCAGTCTTAATATCATATTATAATACTCATATATATTTATTATTTCCACCATTATACCCATCCATGTATGGTTGTGGTGAAAAACATATTACACCACGACGTGGAGACGGTAAGTCGTACGTAGGCACACGTGGTGATTTAATTTTTCGTAGGATGGATAGAAGGTGAAATAGGTTTATTTCATATTTATAATAACATATAAGTATATGAGTGATACTTATGAAATTAATTTATATTGAAACATATAAAGAATATGACGTATAAGAAGAGTGAAATTAGAAAAATCTATAGAAGAGATTACCTCTTCCTTGACACGCCCCCTTTAAATTTCCCCTTAGGGCACAAGAGTTGGTCTTTCTAGACGACCAGAACCTCTAAAATGCAACTAGGGAAGTTGGTAAGATAAATGGGAAGGTTTTGGCCGATATTGATGGCTCAAAATGAAGTGAATACTAGAGGGATGAGGTTCCCTTTTATAAGAGAGGAAATGGGTACTTTAGGAAAGTGATAAATATTAATTTAATATTAATTAAATTTTTATTTAAAACGGTCCAAAAATTATTTAAATAAAATATAAGATGATTTCGGTTTAAATAACTATAATCCAATAATTTTTATTCATGTTTTGAATACTTTTTTATCCTTATCTCTTTGGATCAACCGTTATTTTTCCATTTTTAATCTTACCTTGATATCATGATATTTACACATTGTGGGTTAATTTCATAACAATATCCTATAAAAGGCACAAAAAAAGTTATTTTGATATATTTGGACTTATATTATCCATTTTTTCAAATATTATATTTTAAGTAGTATAATATCATTTAATAAACTATTTTATATTTTAAGTTAGGAATTATGTCAATTTTGGTCACTATTCATACTTGACTTTTTAAAACATTATAACATCTCAATTCCTTCCAAAAAGGCATTAACGGATCTCTAATATGTCAATGTCTTTAATAAAATTCGTGTATGGAATTAAAATGTCTAAATTAAATTTATTTTGACTTTTAAAAATTCAATTAGTTGAATCTTTCATTAATGAGGTAATCACTACATCATAATTGTGTCATAAATAAATAAAAATATATATATAATGTCTAAAATTTAAAAAAAAAATTACATGATGTAGGAAATAGTTTTATCTTATTAATGAGTATTTATATACATTGGGATCAGTTATGTAACCTTCTATTAAAATATATTTATTATAAGATATATGTTTTTGGTATAATTATCTTTACTTTAAATTAATTATTATAAAATGTCATTATAACATCCAAGTGAATCTATGGGGTCCCAAAATCGACCCTAGGATTATAATAGCCGGAAATATATCATCCAATATGATTAGGAAATGTGTTAGGATATTTTAACATTATTATAATATTATTTTTTACCATTATTTACCAGATTTACCATTTAACAATGGTAATAAAATAATTACTGAAGCTACTATTCATAATGTCAAAAAATAATAGGTACATATTTAAAAAATTCGAACCTTCTAATTCCAAATATGGAATCCATTTTTCTAAATTTAAAATACAGAAGTTATAGTAATTAATTTTAAATTAATTCTTGTTTTCAAAACCAAAAAGCGGGTTTTTAAGAAATAATTATTATCAAAAGATTCACATGTGTTTAAGTCCAATTTAAATGTAAAATTACTTCCAATGACCAAACATGGATTAAATGATAAAAATATAATCCAATTAAACTTTAAAACCAATTAAAAAGATAATCTATCAATATAAATAAATTAGATAAAAAGTCAATTTTGAATTAAAATGTCATATTTTTCACTATACATTGAAATTTGTATTTTATCAGAAAAATACAAAAAATTCCAAAATTGTAAAATTGTATCTTCCGCTTACAATTAAAATGTTTATTTTGTCAAATTGAACATATAAAAGTGTCAAAAACTAGATTTAAAATGGGTGTGCCATCATTAGTCGGTAAAACTACATTTTTTTGAAAAATAACTCCTTCATATGAAAAATTGATTTTGATCTCATATAATGTTCTAGAAAATGTGTAATATGAATTATAATGTCATATAAAATTCCAAATTTTTTTAATATAATTCATAACGGATAGTTTATATCCAATAAAATAATAATATTTTAATAATATATCGTTTCTTCATATTTATAATAACATATTATTATAATAGTGATACTTATGTTATTACTTTATAATGAAACAACTAAAGAAGAGGAAGTAGAAGAAGAATGAAATTTGGAAGAATCGGTAGAAGATATTACCTCTTCCTCAAGGTGCCTCCTTTAAATTTCCACATAGGGCACTAGAGTTGGTCTTTTGAGAAGACATGAACCTATTGAATGTAACTAGGGATGTTTATAAGAGAAATTGGTAGGGTTTTTATGAGATTTATTTCTCAAAATGGAGTAAATAGGAGATGGAGGATGTTCCCTTTTATAAGAGAGGAAAGTGGTACTTTAGAAATGTCCTAAAATATTAATTTATTATAAATTCAATTTTGATTTAAAATGGTTCAAAACTTATTTCATTCTTATATAAGATGATTTTGGTTCTTATACCAATACTTAAATAATATTTAGACATGTTTTGAATATTTTTTAATCCTTATCTTTTTTTATTAACACTTATTTTACCCTTTTTATTCTTACAATGATATCATGTTATTTAAACATTGTTGGTTAATGTAATCACCATATCATGTAAAAAGACTCAAAAAATAGTTTTTTATGAAATATTTGGACTTATATTAACTATTTGGAATAATCTTAGACTTTTAGGCATTTAATATCATTTAATAAACTATTTTATGTTTTATGTTTTCAATTATTTTAATTTTGGACACTATTCATACTTGTCATTTTTAAAAATTTATAACAACCTGATTCCCTAGAACCAAAGGAATTAACTATTCTCTAATATTTCAATATCATCCATAAAAGTATTCTATTGCATAAATATTTTCAAATTAAATTTATTTTAATATTTATAAATTCATTTATTTGAATCTTTCATTAATGTAGAAATCACAACATCATAATTATGTCATAAATAAATATATTTTTCTAATGTATAAAAGTTATAAATAAATACCATGATATAGGAAGTATTTTTATCTTTCTAATTAATATTTATAGACATATATATATGTTATATTATCCATAATTAAAATATATTTTGTAAAAGATATATGTTTAGATTATAGTTATCTTAACATTAAATTAATTTTTATAAAATGTCATTTACACATCCATGTGAATCTATGGAGTCCCAAAATCGACCCAAAGATGCCCATGATAAGAAATTAATCATCCAATAGGATTATTAAATGTTTTAGGATAGAATAATATCATTATAATATTATTTTTTCCCTTATTTATAGGATTTACCCATTAACTATGGTAAATAAAATAATTACGGATGTTACAATTCATAATGTCCATTAATAAAAGGTACCTATTTACAAAATTTGATCCTTCTGATTTCAAATATAGAGTCTAATTTTCCAAATTTAAAACAAATAATTTGTAGTAATTAATTAATAATTAATTATCGTTGTCAAAACTAAAAAGTGGGTTTTTAAGAAGTAATAACTATCAAAAGATTGACATGTGTTTAAGTCTAATTTAAAAGTGAATTACTTTAAATTACCAAAATTGGATTAAATTATAAAAATATAAACTAATTAAACATTAAAACTAATTTAATAAACTATTTAACTATATAAATAAATTAGATAAAAAGGCATTTTTTAATTAAAATGCATTATTTTTCACTTTTCACCAAAATTTGATTTCTATCATAAAAAAACAAAACAAATCCAAAAAAATTAAATTTTTATATCTCGCTTCAAAATATTATTTTTATTTTGTCAAATTGAACTTATAAAAGTGTCAAAAACTAGATTTAAAATGGTTGTGCCATCAAAAGGTGATAAGACTGTATTTTTTTTGAAAAATACTTCTTTTATCCGAAAAATTGATTTTTCTCTCATACCATGTTCTATAAAATTTTTATGATGAATTATAATGTTATATAAAATTCAAAATGTGGTTAATAAGCTTCTTAATGGGTATTTTATTTCACATTAAATACTAATATTTTAATAATATATCGTTGTTTACAGAAACTCGATATCATGTACAATTCAAGCTATCGAGGAATGTCGCTCTTGCATTTAACGCAAGCCAAGTTAGTGTTACGTGTAGTGAATGATTATTTTAGTGTTGCATATAACATACGACAATCTTAGTTAATTTATATATTGAAAACAAACTATACTCAGTGTTGTGTGAAATGAATTATATCAGAAGAACATGGAATTGTGTTCAACACAACCCACGAATAGTTTTGTATATACTTCAAGATAATATGGTGTTGCATATAACACAAACTAATCAAAGTGTAGTGTAAATCCTAAGATATCAAATAAATTAAAAAGAATCTACCTCATAAAATTTTGGGGTGTTACATTGTGATTGGGACTTTCTTATTAGTTGTACATGTATCACTAGTTACAGTAGTCATGTGGTTACATGATGCACAATATGTCGTAATGTTCACACAATATGTATACCGTGAGGATTTTTCAAGGAATGTACTATATCCCTGTTCATGAATTGTATTTCAAAAATGTATTTTAATCCCAACTACAAACACGATATACCATACAAGGTAGTTGGGAATCCACTCTGCTGCACACAAGGTCATGTAACTACCCTATAATGGTGTGTGGATATATTATACACATTGTCTGGTCTTTATCACTCTAGATAAACCTTACCACCATTCCATGTTGGAACATGTTTTTTGTTAAATCATCATATTCTATGTTATATTTATCATATTTAGAAAGCTTTATAGTATATGGAAAATGATTCATGGTGTGTGTGTGTGTGTGTTTGAGTTAGGGTTTCCATTCTTGTGGTTGTTTCTATTTGTCTCAAACAATATATATCATTTGATCATTTATTATAGATTATGAAAATTAATTTTTACCACTATCACTTTCCTTTCCACCACTACTTCCACTGGTTACACCATTCCTCATAATTAGATTTTTTCTCTAATCGTCCAATGATTGTCGTTGACTCTCTTGTTTTTATCAGCATCATTCGAGTGAACAACGGTAAACACTCAATCCCTTTTTTCACACAACCTAAAGAAAAAAATGGATAAATTCAACACAATAATCTATTATTTGAAAAAAAAATTATCATGTTAGGAAACATGTTAAAATCCTTTTAATTTTCTTCAAACTATCTAGAAATTGGTCACCTCTCGTAGATTTAATGGTGAATTCACTATGTTGTAGAAGAACTGAGTTGCATGGATTTGAATGTTAAAATTGGGTTAAAAGAATATGTTATTCTCTATATCATACAAAAATAATCTAAATTAGGTTTGGTTGTTCTATAAAAACCACTCAAAATACTAGCTTCCAAAAGACAACTGGTGTTTTTATTGTTTTCTAGTATATTAGATTTATTTCACTCATAAGATTTATTTTATGTTAGAATTTATTTTCAATTACCCATATATTTTTTAGATTTATATAATGGGATTCATTTTCACATGCTTATTTTTAATTTTCCAGGTTCAACCTATAATCACAGGAAACCAAGTAGCATGGAAATAGGTTAAAGGAATAACTCACATCATGAAACCAATTCATGTCATGAAATCCAGACAACTCACATCATGAGATAAACTAAAGTAATGAATATGGTATAGTTAGAACCTGTGTATCGATGTTTTACCTGTCCAAAAAATGGGAGTAAGTATTCCAATTATGTATTATATAATTGTATTCTGTATATTATTTTTTAGAATTTAATCAACCAATTATATGCCCTATATTTATTTTTTTCATTATTCATCTATAATTAGAGAAAAAAAATGTATACTATAATTTCAATCTTGTTTTCAATTCCTTTTTTAATAAATTTGAATGATAAAAAGGGAAAATATTTGGTAAAAATAAACATTTGTTTTTGGATTTGGCAATTCAGAATTTAAGAGGCCGATTGATTTTTCTTCAATGCAATATTTTTAAGAGTTGACCTAACTTTAATATCTTATATTTTCAAAAATACATTCTATTGTGAATATTTATTTTGATGAGTAGTTTCCCTAACCATTTATATCATTCATAAGATATTTTATGAGCCAAATATTTCCAACTCCTATATTATATTTCTTTTAAGACTTTGGCATGTTCTCTTCTAGAATATGATTGGAATGTTATCAAATATATGAATGAATACAGTCATATTTAATATGATTGAGGCATATTCTTTTTATCCATTTATCCTTGTACCATTCTTTCAATATTCCAGTTTAAGCTCATAAAACCCATAAATGACCATGATGGAAAATGATCCACATTACAAGATTATTTTATCCATTCCTTCCCTAATCAAACTATTTTACATGATAGTAAAAATAATAAGTATCAGGGAGAGTATATCCATAGTGGATGGGGATGTGTTTCATTTTGTATAATTTTTGGGATTTTTCATGTAAATTTTGGGAATGTCCATGATATTAATCATTATAGATTTTTTCAACTATTTTGTTATTTTTTAATCAAAAATTAAAACTATTGGGTTGTGTCATAGGGGGTAAAAATTAACGATTATCAGTCCAATGATAATTTGATAATATGTGGATTTGTTGTGGATGTGATATTTTTATTAAAAAACAATCAAAAAATAATAGCAAGATAAGGTGATTGATTCATTATGACTACTTTTATTATGATCTCACTATGATATTTTTGGGGGGAAGTGAGAGATAACTTCTATAATGAGATATTTTTATTGGGAATATAATTTCATGTTAGGAAATATTATTTATATTCAAACCTCATTCTTCTTTATTACTTGTTTTACATCATTTAACTACCAACCCTAAGATGCAGATTTCTTTAAAAAAATAGTTTAGTCCTCGTGATTAATTTTGATATCTGCCTTTATGTGATGGAGATGTTAGATGATTTGAATGATAATAGTAAGTGGCATCTTCCTGTGGGTTTTTAAACTCTAAATATCGTTTTTATTATAAACAGTATTGGAAGAATTAAATTTGAGGTAAATTACAAATGGAATGTATATTATTAATGAATTGAAGATAAAAATGGTTGAATGAAAAGTCTTGGATGTTTCAAAATAAGAAAATTAAAATACATGGTTAATTAGTTTTCTTTAAAAATGAGGTGATGATGAATTTTATAATGTGAGGATCAAACATTTAATTTCCCATTTAATAAATTTATGTTATTGAAATTAAATTTAAATCATCGTAACGTGATTTTCCTTTGTAGTGTGTTGAGATTTCATTTTTAAGGACATGCCTGAATTCAAGTGTGGCAGATTTTACTTGTATATTTCATGCATTTGTATTTGTATTAAATTGTAATAATTTTATAAATAAAATTATTAATTATTTAAAAAAATATTTATTGAAATTTTTTATACTTGGTAAGATACATCAAATCATGGAAAATGTGAAAAAAGAAGCAAAAACTGAACAATAATTCTATAGAAAGAATATTTTTCATGTCATTGTAAATTTAACAACCTTGATTTTCTCAAAGGTAAGGCTAATTTTTTGATTAAATCACTTAATGTGTCCCTTTTAAAGGATAATAATTGATTTATAGAAGAAATTAGGGTTTCTGATGCTTTTTGTTATCCAGATGCACTTGAATTTGGAAAATAGATTGGGTTGCATGGTTAAAAGAAGTTGTGGCTCCAAACCTGTATGGTTTATCCTAGCTGTTTGGGGTGTTTTATAGGGGAATTGGGAGCCATATAGTTGTCTTAAATTGTGTTCAATATTATTTACACCTATTCAGATTACATAAGTTTTGGGAAAAAGGATTTATGCATGATATTCACAGAGTCAGCATATCGTGTGCCAAACCCATGCGTTGTTCCTCCCTATACAGTGGTTAGTGCATGGTTGGTCACAGTTTGACCAACTTTATAGCCAAACCATGAAACCCATAATTTTTTTGGAAAACTCTATTTTTCCCATAATGGTCTTTAATCATCATCCATTTTTTATCTCTTCCCCTCCAATGGAAAGAACTCTATTCATACTCAATTGGAGGTCACACCTTCCCATCCTAGGGATCATGAGTGATCCATTATACATAATCTAAAAGGATAATTTTCATAATAATTGTATACCTAGAGTTATGATCCATAATCCTATTGATTATGTTCTTAGTTTCTCTTCTTATCTCATGCTCTATTTTGGTGTGAGCTCATTCGCCCTATTTTTAGAGTGTTGCACCATTTCGTTGATTTTATCTTTTCAAAATCCAATATGAATCAAACATCGAATAAGTAGTCATATACAGCCTTATTTTATTTGTTCCAGTTGTTTTTCCTAATGATTGTGATGTTATCATAGCTCTATTGGTTCCCCTCACACCATCCATTTCTACACATCACCTTAAATGTGTTCTTCTTTTCTAAATTGATGTAAGCATGAAGTTATACATTTTTAGACCCTTGATAAATGATTAAAGGTTGTGTAACATTTTCATTTTCACCCCTGTAGGTGTGAAAAATTATTTTCCCTATTGTTCATAATTTATCAAATAGACCCAACACCTTCTATTTTTTTAGATTGGGTTGTAAATGGAATTTCCCCTTTTATGTATTTCCCAAGTTGATTAAAGCGGCTTCTATGTTTCTAGTGTGCCTTAATTATGACTTTTATTTCCTTAATTTACTAAATAGATTTATTACATCGAATAAAATTGTGTGGAAATTACGCACACCATTTTTTATGAATATAAATTTTAATTTTGTATATTGTGAATCCTTTGGTTTTTTGGGGTTGATGATTATAATGTTTGAGGAGGTAATCCTTCATCACCGTCATCATAGGCATTGTTGTTGTTGTTATTATTATTGTTATTATCTCGTTGATATTTTATGTGTAATGATGGTTAAGGAACATGTTGATTATGATGTTTCACACCCCTTAAATCATGTGTTGAACATGATGTCTCTCGGCATTATACTTATATTTTAGCGGTGGGCATGACATTCAATATTCTTTGATATTGAGGATTTTTCATGATGTCACACCCCACCTATATCATGTTTCGATATTGATGTATTTCATTCATTATGAGATTTTGGGATTGTACCCTTTTCATGATCTTATGGTCTTATTAGACTAGTTATGGATTCTTGTGTAAAGCCCTAAGTTCATATAAAACGCAGTGTTCATGTATATTCTAACTTATTTTATTGAATTATTTGAGCATATATGTCCATAAAATATATAACTATATATGTAATATTACTATATATATGGTTACTGATTAGACAAAAATCTTGTCCTCTATCAAAGTAGGTCAAGCCAGGTAGGTGTCTTGTAGAATCATGAACCATCTAGTATTAATTACCCAAGAATTCTTATCATTCTATATAAATGTACACTATTTTTCTATGAACAAATCATGGATTATTTCTAGACACCATTATTGGTGGCCTACTGGGATTTTATCTAACACCCTAGTTAGATTTCCTTTAGAAGTAGAGAATACATCATATCTACAGGTATGGATAATGGAAGTCACCATAAAATAGATGATTGATTTGATTTATAAATAGCATGGAGCATGGGAGAAAAGGACCATGTATATACATGTGATTCTAGTGGATAAGTCGTATGGACTTTTTTAATTTTTATACAGCATGTTGAATATATATGTACCATGTTTCACGTTTTTGTATATCAGCATGCCTTGAAATCATTGTATATGACTCAGCCTTTGAAATTTGAATACTATTATAGTTGTTTGTTATTTTTTCACAGCTTATCATATTTTCTTCTAATGTTATATCATTTTTATAATGATTCTACTATTTCCTGTTTATTTATCTTATCCATTATAGCACTCTAATATGAGGATATAGTCTCACCATTTTATCACCTTATACGTTTCTTTCTAGTTGGCAGCCTGTAGCTCATGGGGCCGAGTGATTATGTTTATGATTTCTATTATATTGGGGAATTGATTAAGTTGATCCTAGGTCAGGATGTTACAATGTAGCCTTAGAGATTTTTTTTTTCATTTTGTCTTATTATTTGGGTATTAGATATGAGACTTGGATGAAATGGAATCTGGTAATGAGCATGTTCCTAGGAGTAGATAACCCACTTATAGGTGAAACCCAAATTACTTGGGTTGGATTACTATTGTCGTTGTTTTTACCTATTATGTTTGATTCGACTTCACCATTTGGTGATACAGACATGTTTTTTTATGATAATAATATAGGTATTATTGCGATTAGATTTCTTTTACTTTTTCCTTGGTGAAATGAGGAATTCCATTACATTGATTATTATAAAAACTTGAGGACAATGATTTCATGTATTTTTCCACGCTATGTTTACTTCTAACATGATGTTTTCTGTCACATATAGTCACTTATAAATTATTATATATATTGAAATTTACTAACAATTATTTTAGGGTAATAATATAATTAAGCTAATTAAATTGACTAAATCAATCTATATATTCATTTTCTTTCATAGATTGTCAATGAAACCTTAATTATGCAATTATACCACATTATGGGTTATGGACATACTGGGCATTGACTAAGATATATCTACATGTTATTATAAATACTAAAAACTAAGATGAACATAAATATTTTAAACTAAATTTTTTATCGCTAAATGGAATGAAAATTGTAATGTAAAGGGTTATTTCCTATATACCTTGAAATCGACACTCCATATAATGAAATCCCTATGATGTCTTGTGTGACCTAGACTCGAACCCTACCATTGTAGTGGGTAGCTGGGAGTCTCTTACAATATTATTTCCAATTATGGTCTTTTCTTATGATATGGACAAGGATTTTGGAGTAGAAAAAATGGTGTGATTTTTCTATAGAAATGTGGTGTACCCTTCAAATTTATCTATAGGTAAATATTTTAACTAATAAATCCCTTTTTCATGGAACTAATTTGGAATTACAGAATCATACCCCCATTGAAACCTCGTTTCATATGCCAGGAAGGTGGTGACGACCATGCTCTAGAGGAGGTGGACACTGAGCCGCCAAAGATCCCTATTACATTGAGACCTATGGAACAACCCATTATTCATGATATGGTAACCATCACCTAGTTTCTATAACACTGCTTCCATTTGATGCAGACTATTCTATGTGTTGCTCGGCCTTCTTGGACTATGGTGGAGTTGACATGGGAGTTCCCGCAGTAGCATCACCCTACTTTGTCGTGGTATGGAAGGCCTCATAATATAATGTCTTGGCTAGATACTGTGCTTTATATCCTTGATAATATATATACGCCAGCATACTAGAGGGTCATTCTTGTATAATATATTCTATATGGTTCTTACAAGTGATGGTGGAATGTTATTACTTAGGCAGAATGACATCATAATTTGATATGTACATATTTTTGAAAGATCTTCTACTATTAATTCTTCTCACAGACATTGAGATATTACCAGCCTAGAGAGTTTATGAATATTTATCAGGGATCCATGTCTTTCTTGAATACTTTACTCATTTTATTGAGCTATAATGATTCACCTCAAATTGAGTGGGTGATAATATTATTACTTCCAGGTGATTTGATAACGGCCTGGTATAGACCATCTGATCATATGTCAAAGTATATCATCCGATGACTATTCATTAGATCATCATCCAATACCTCAACACTAATATTAATGTAAGGGAAGATGATGGTGGAAACTTGGTAGGTTCATCATCCAATTATGTGACTATTTATTCTTGTGTATTGATGTTATGATTCAAGGATTCTTGCATGGGTAGCAGTGGTTGGAATCCTTGTACTGATATATTAATAAAATTTCCTTAGTATAGGAAACTAAGACATTTGAAACCCCCAATGTACGAATGATCCAATGGAATTCATAATCTCAAGTAGAATGGAAAATATCTACTGCCTTTGTATGAATTTTTAATCACTTCCTTATGAGAATGGATCTACACCTACCCCACTTTCCAGAGTGGGACAAGTATCACCTCACCAGGTAGGAAACTTGAATACCACTAACTGCTCAGGTCAAGGTGGTGGTTGCGGTTGACATTGTCAAACATAGGACATGTAGTGCTAGTATTGTGGTCCTGCTCAGGGCTGCCAGGTTGTGACTTAGTGTTGTGGTATAGTCCCATTACGTGATGTGTTTCTTATGAAGGAGTAGAGAACCAAACCTCCTACTATTTTATGTACTATTCTATTAGCCTCTACCATAGTGGCTAAATTATTGGCATAGGCACATCACATTTATTTTTATCAAAGATGGTTATGGAAACTTTGGGCCACATGATAGAATTTTACTATGGAGTTATGACACTCAAAACACCACTGAGTACCCAGTCAGAGAGATTTATATTTTGTATGTATTTCCCCATGAGATAAGAAAATATCTTGTCTGTGGAATATTTTCATCCTCTACATGATAGTGTTTTACATAATCATAGGAATGGATTGGTTGTTTCCCTGTCAATCCCATATTTATTGTTATCACTAGATGGTGATATTTACATCCCAAGAGGGGAGTAGACTTCTATATAAGGCAGAATGGGATGTTCATGCATCTCAAGAGGGACCTGAGAATTAGGGGATAGACATAGTGACATCCCGAATTTCCTATATTTTCATTGATATTAAGGGGTTACAACCCACTATTTTCCCTCTTATAGGGGATCATTTTTTTGATGTATTCTCTGATGAATATTATTGGATACCTCTAGTGAGAGAGGTAGAATTTACGGTTGATATAGTTCGAGGACTAACACTAATGTCCCTTCCTCTTTACAGGATAAAAAATATAGAGCTTCAGTGGCTCAAGAAATAGGTAAAAGATTGGGAGACTAAATGATTTATATTCCCCAACACTTCACTAGGGGTTTCACCAAACCTTTTTATCTGATAAGGTATAACAATAACAACACGCTTTATATGGATTATCGACGGTGCAACAAGTTTAAATTTAAGGAAAAGTGTCCAATTCCTCAAATAGAATGCCTCTTTGATCAACTCTGAGGAGTGATGGTGTTTTCAATGATTGATTTGAGTTCGAGCTATCATCATGTGCATTTTAAATCCTTATAAATACCATTAATATATTATTATTGTATGTATGGCCTTTATGAGTATCAAGTGATGTTGGTCGGTCTCGAAAAAATGAATTCTATTTTTTTAGCCCTAATGAATTGCATTTTACACTCATATCTGGATTCATTCATGGTAGTCTTTGTGGAAAACATCATAGTGTAATCACTCTCTACATAAATCAATGTCAACTATCTCAAGATCATTCTAAATACACAATGGGAGTGCCATATTTACACTATTCTCATAAAATGAAAATATTTTAATGGAAATTTCCACTTCCTATGTCATATAATATTTGAGACATAGGTATCAGTAGATAGAGATAAGTTGGGAGTAGTAGATTCCTTGTAGATTCTAAATAATTTATTTGATATACGGTGTTTCTTGGGGATAAAGGAGTATTACTAATGTTTCATATAATATTTCTCATCCCACAAAGCACCTCATATGATCTTGACTAATAATAGTGTGAAATTTTTATATTTGTAATATTGTGAAGTATCATTTCCGGATTTCAATGGAAAATTGACTTTAGTGCCATTGCTAATTCTTATAGAGTTAGGTAGGAAAAATATTATTTCTTGTGATGCATCTGATATATAGGTGGGAGTTGTTCTAATATAGGAAGAGTGAGTAATAACATATGAGTCTCATCCTTCGAGGCCCCATGAGTGGAATTACCTGACGCATGACCACGAAATTGATGTTGTTGTGTAAGATTATTGTTTTTGGAGGCATTACTTTTTCGGAGAGCATTTTGTGGTATTCATAGATCACAAAATTCCTTTCAGAGTGTGATATAAATCTCATGTAGAAAATATGTGTTGAATATCTAAAATCATTAAATTTAAATTTAGAATATATTCCTATAAAATTAAATGTTTTTACCAATTCTATGAGCTAGAAGACTCAAAAACTGTTAGTTCAAGAAGCTAGTGGTGAGTGGAAACTCATTTACATGTTTTAATGATGCATATTTAGGTTCAAGAGGATAATGAGAAGACTATGCTTTCATATTTAGATATGGCACTAACCCTTATGAAATAATTGAGAATGAGGAAATTATCTAATCTTGAGGGCTTGGTATTAAAGAAATGTATCCCAGATGATCATTCATATTGTAGAGACCCAAAGCCTGACGTGCATGGACATTACATTACTTTTGCGGAATACTTAGTACATAACAAAAAAACACACACAAGGATCGTAATAGTTTAGTGTCTTTGGAAACTCAGAATACAATCTTCTAATCGTGGTGAAAGATCTTCAACATCTCCCATAAAGATCTTCATTTTTTTACCTAAAACCTTTCATTATATCCTGGGGAAAAGAAATCATAAAAGGGTGAGCTCAAATGCTCAGTAAGGGTAATCAAAAGAAATATCAATCACGTCATATTCATAAGAACATATCTTTTGGAAATATTAACCTGCAAAAGAGATCATAATTTCATAACATGGGATAAATCATAGTAGTGAAATGTAATCCCAATAATCATATCATAAAACATGAAACTTTGTGGCATACACACATAATCATAGAGAATCATATCTTATTTGTCAAGACTCATTTCCAAGACTATCTTAGTGGACAAAGTCCATTTCTGAACCGAGTCACCCTCGTTTCAGTCCTGTTTCACTGAACCGATATAACCTACCGTTCCAACCATGTCTATCTCATGAGATATGAAATCTTTACCCAAATCATTGGAGGGGGATATAGGTCCCACCCATCTCATAATGATACCATTCTTATGTGTGCCACAAAATCATAAATCATACATCATTGCATAACCCATGTAATAAAAATGGGAATCTTAAACATCATGACATCATAAAAAAATTCATATATGATAAAGGAATTCATAAAAATATTTCCATAACAACATAATACTGTAAATGTAATAATAGTGATATAAACAGAACCCTATATTTTCTTAGATGGAAAATAAATTTGATAAAACACTTGAACTCCATTCTTGAGGAAAATATACTTTCTACTTCAAAAACATTTTCCTTTCGTAACATGTCATACAATTTTAAACTAAAAGAAGTTGATTAAAAATAAACTTGAAAAATTGAAAAGGAATCTTCTTGGAAATAATTTTTTAAAAATCCATTCATGCCGTATAAGTTAAGAAAAAAATTCTTCTTGTACTTTTGTCGGAAAAGTCAAAAAGTACCTCGTACGAAAAAACGACAAAAGATTCCTTTCATATATTTTACTAAAAACTCACCGAAGGGTAAAATTGGATATAAACTACTGTATAAGGATATAAATATTACATATTGAAGAAACATGGATGTGGATGATAAAATACACCCCAGTAAATACCAAAGTATAAACAATCTCGGATAAAATGAGATTGTGATATTTTCCCTTACCTTAGGTCCGATATGCTTTGTACGTGTCCGAACCTCCTGTATAATGATTTAAATATTGTTATTGACTTATTCCAGAATCATACATATTGTTATGATAACATATATGGTCATATTCATATCTTCTTATTAGTAATATTTCATTACTACTTGTTATTCGGGTGTTTATTACTTTTTTCTCTTATGCGTGTTTTGTCGAATAAATTCTTATTCTTCTCTTTAGGTTATAGATACCTCATTTCCAGAATGGTATTAGTGTAATATATATCATATTCATTCATTAAATTCATTTATATAATCATTATGAAATGAAGATCATGTAGAACGGGTCGCATCACATCGTGGAGACGGTATTCCGTACGTACGCACGAGTGATGATATTGTTCCTATGATCGTGTAATTGTATTGGAGTGTATGTATACTATTTAAGAATCAGTATCACTTTATAATAGTAATATATAGTCATTATTTACACCATTATACCCATCCAAGTAAGGTGGTGGTGGAAAATAGATTACACCACGGCGTGGAGACAGTATTTCGTACGTACACACACGCGGTGATTTCCTTTTTCCGTAGGATGGATAGAAGGTTAATTAGAGTTGTTTCATATTTATAATAACATATCAGTATATAAGAAATACTGATGTTATTACTTTATCATTAAACAACTAAAGAATAAGAAATTGATGAAGAAAGAAATTGAAAAAGATTGGTAATGGATATTACCTCTTTTTGACTCTCCTTTTCTTAACCTCCACTTAAAGAACTAAGGATGGTCTTTGAAGAAGACCAGGACCTCTAGGATGATACTAGGAAAGTAGAGAAATGAATTTGGCAGTGGTTGGCCGAGCATTAAGGCTCAACGTGGTGTGAGGAAGAGGGGGATGAGTTGCCCTTTTATAAGGGAGGAGAGGGGTACCTTTGCAATAACTAAAAATATTATTTTATTATAAAGTCAAGATCGGTTTTAAATAGCTCCAAATTGATTTATTTCGAAGATAAGGTGGGTATGGGTCGAAATAATCTCATCCAATAGAATTTAGACAAGTTTAGGTTATTATTTTAACCTTATCATGTAGATTTAACATTAAGTTAAATAATTTTACTTTTACCGTGTCTTCTTGTGTTCTTATACTATAAGGTTAATAAACTTACTATAAGAAGCCAAACGAACCCAAAGTTGTTTATTATTAATATATATAACCTTATCTAAGTCATTTTTCCGAACCTTATATTTTTAGGAATAAAATAACAATTACTAATATAATATTTGTTTTAAAAACTATTTTATGTCAATTTTGACACTATTTAGTAATTAATTTTTGTGAAACTCATAACAGAGTGATTAGTTAGAAATAAGTTAATTAAAGCAATACTAACATGTCATATTAATCTATAAAATTAGTGGAATTCCTAAAAAGTCTCAAATTACATTTATTTTGGTGTTTATAACATCAATTATGTCAATATTTCATTAATAAGATAATTAATGAATCATCTTTGTGTCATAAATAAATTAAATTATTTAATGTCAAAAAATTACAAATAAAATACCATTATGTAGGAAATATTTTTCTCTTTCTAATGAATACTTATAGTCGAATTTATCTTATGTATAACCTCATATTAAAAATGATTTATTTATTAAACTTTGACTTTAACTATTTAACCCTTCTTTAAATAAATTAATAATAAATGTCCTAATCTAATCCAAGTGGGCCTAAATGGTCATATTTTATTCTTAAGTTTATTTTTGTTCGAATTAAACTTCTCCAATAGAATTAGTACATGTGTTAGGGTAATAATAATATCATTTTAACCCTTAATTACCCTATTTACTTTTAACCGTGGTAAAAAAAAGTAAAAAGTTACTATTCACCAAAAAATATTTTCATCTCATTGAACCACATTTTACTTACTGACATTAACCGTGTCTCTCGGATTTTTGAAATTCCACTCACAGAAGCGGTAAAATTATGTTTTATGAAAAATTTATTTTTTTAACTACCACTTAGTGGTTTCACTATTCATCAAAAAATGAAAGTTTCCAGAAAAATACCAAAAATTAGGCCTAAGCAATATTTGATATTATGAACTCAAAAATGAGTTCTATTTTACCAAATTCAAAACATATCAGTTGCATTAATTAATTTAAAAATTAATTCCGATCGTCAAAACAAATAGCGTGTTTTTAAGAGATAATTACTACCAAAAGATTGACACTTGTTTATGTCTGGTTTAAATGTGAAATTACATCCAATGACCAACATTGTATTAAATTATAAAAATATATTCTAAATATACTTTAAAAACACTCAAATTAATAATTTATTACTATTAATTATTTCGATTAAAAAGGTTGTTTTTAATTAAAATTTAGTAATTTTCACTATTCATTAGAAAATGAATGTTATCCGAAATGTACCAAAATTTCACCCTAAGCTAATTTCGATATTACGAATCCAGAAATGAAGTCCATTTTGAAAAATAAAAATTACAAAATATCAAAAATTGGTTATTACTATTCATAACGGCCAGTTTTAATAATATTTTAATAGCATATCGTTGTTTAGTGAAACTCGGTATTGCGTACTACACACGCTATCGAGGAAGGTCGCGATTGCGTGTAATGCAAGGAAAGTCAAAGATGAGTGTTGAGGAATCTTTTTTTGATGTAGCATACAACACAAAACATTAATGAAATTAAAAAGAATATTTTTCATAAAATCTCAGGGTGTTACATTCTACCCCCCTTAATATGAATTTCGCCCTCGAAATTCGTCGGGGTTATAAATGGTTTACTATTAGAATGTTTCTTTAATAGAAACACACATCGTAAAAAAGAATACCAAAACCAATCTTTAAAAACAAAAGTATGAAACGTAACGGTTACCCAAATAAACTAATCACTAGGTTTCCACATAGGTGAAAATATGGATATGGAAGAGAAATCTAACCATCATGTTCTGATGGAGAGTGGGAGAGAATATGGCTATGAAAAAGCCAACAATCACAAAGCCATAAATTTGTGATGATCTAAGGTACCATCTGATTCATCAGATATAAGAGCACTATGAGAACATTTTTGGTTTTCAAGATCATTTCCCCAAAGTTGATGAAATTGGAATTTGAAGAAATACTTTCGTGATTTTGGTATAGTCTCACCGTCGGTCGTTCTTTGGACAATTTACACTTCATCTTTTAAAGAAATGAAGTTGAATTTGTCATTCGTGATGTGTTAGAAGATCATGTGAAAGAATGATGGGTCATTCCACCTATCTCAAACAAAAGGATAGAAAAGTTATCAAAAAAGTATACATAAGTCCATCTATAGTGAGATTAATCATATATGGTTCCTAAAATGGACTTATACTTCATATATCATACTTCTTAATATAATAATACTAGTTTCTACTAAAGAGGGACTTCTTGTAGGCCAGTGGTAGGTGATAAATGCTAGTCGCACTTCGGTTGTGGGTTCGATTCCCATGGCCTTGTCCGACGCGATGGGTTGTCGCCCATCCTACAGGTTGTCCTTTTTCTAAAATTATATTACTATAATATCCCATAAATAATATCGAAAAAACTTCTATCCTTATACAATACTAACTTATGTCCAACACAATCCATTCCAATCTTTAGGCTTATCCATAATACTGCAGTCCACTCTCATAATATAGTGAAAAACGATTACCAAAGATTTAATACCATCGTTGATCCCCATATATCATAAGATATGTCTTGTTGGTCACATTCCAAACATTCAAAGGCCTTAATCATTTATTCTCTTGAATACCCATTGAACCTTAGTGAAAACATGAATGCAGTTAAAAGTGAACACTTTCCACATACCAAAATCCTCAAAATTCTACAAACTCAAACCATGATATCACTTACTCCTTATATCAATCATGAGCTCATGAATACTTTCAAACATTTAATTTTCTCTTTATTCCTTCATTATGTGCATATCATCTACTTTCCAATATATTAGAATCACTTTTCATGCTTACCGGTACCTTAAAATTATTGAAAACCACAATAGACCAATACATAAATATTTCAATACACCATAAAAGTACCTCAAGAACATTATTCTTGAATACCAATATATAAACACTTCAGTCCATCCACTTCAATGATTGTCCTGGAATAAGTCCTTCCTTGATTTAGAAGTTACTTTTTAGGTCAGGGCATTGAGTTGGGTAATGACCATGTTCTCCACAAATAAGACATTGAACTCCATAACAGTCTATCACTCTATGACCCTTTTGTCCACACAGATAACATCGGTCCCTCCATTTGATGTATTCCTCAAGGTTCTTCTTCCCTTCTTTAGAAATCTCAATCTTCCTTTGTTTATGCTCCTCAACATGCGAACATGCATAATAGTTTATCTTCCTCTTCTTTGATGAATTAGGCATACCACTAAATTTCACCTTGTTAATCATAAAGAGCGATGACTGATTCGGCATAATCACAATATCGTTCTCTCTAGGAAATACACAATTTTTTTCTCATAGTCACCAATTTGTCCATTTGATTCAATGTTAACTGAATTCCTTCTAGTTCCCTCCATTAACTAAAACACAAAAAGAATCTTGTGAGAGGCAAAAATCATGCTAGAGAAAACAACATAGTAAAGGGGGAGTACCCTCAATATCTAACATCTTAGGTTAAATTCTAATATCATTAGTGCAATTATAGGACTATAACCTATACGTATACTTAACCTTAGAGACATCCCTAGACATACCATAGAAATATCTCTTGGGATCTCACTAATGTTTTCGCATCCTAGTTTCCAAAGGTTGACTAAACCTTTACTCTGATACCAACTGTAGAGACCCTAAGCCTGACGTACATGGACATTACATTACTTTTGTGGAATACTTAGTACATAACAAAAACACACACACAAGGATCATAATAGTTTAGTGTCTTTGGAAACTCGGAATATAATCTTCTAATCATGGTGAGAGATCTTCAACATCTCCCATAAAGATCTTCCTTTTTTTACCTAAAACCTTTCTTTATATCCTGGGGAAAAGAAAGCATAAAAGGGTGAGATCAAATTCTCATTAATGGTAAACAAAAGAAATATCAATCACGTCATATTCATAAGAACATATCTTTTGGAAATCTTAACCTGCAAAAGAGATCATAATTTCATAACATGGGATAAATCATAGTAGTGAAATTTAATCAAAATAATCATAACATAAAACATGAAACTTTGTGTAATACACACATAATCAATTGAGAATCATATATTATTAGTCAAGACTCATTTCCAAGACTATCTTTGTGGACAAAGTCCATTTCTGAACCAAGTAACCCTCGTTTCAGTCCTGTTTCACTGAATCGGTATAACCTACCGGTCCAGCCATGTCTATCTCATGAGATATGAAATATTTACCCAATGCATTAGAGGGAGATATAGGTCCCACCCATCTCATAATGATACCATTCTTATGTGTGCCACAATATCATAAATCATACATCATTGCATAACCCATGTAATAAAAATGGGAATCTTAAACATCATGACATCATAAAAAAATTCATATATGATAAAAGAATTCATAAAAATATTTCCATAACAACATAATCATGTAAATGTAATAATAGGGATAGAAACAGAACCCTATATTATCTTAGATAGAAAATAATTTTGATAAAACAGTTGAACTCCGTTCTTGAGTAAAATATCCTTTCTACTTCAAAAACCTTTTCCTTTCTTAACATGTCATACAATTTTAAACTAAAAGAAGTTGTTTAAAAATAAACTTGAAAAATTGTAAAGGAAGATTCATGTAAATAATGTTTTAAAAATCCATTCATGACGTATAAGTTAAGAAAAACATTCTTCTTGTACTTTTGTCGGAAAAGTCAAAAAGTACCTCGTACGAAAAAACGACAAAAGATTCCTTTCATATATTTTACTAAAAACTCACCAAAGGGTAAAATTGGATATAAACTACTGTATAAGGATATAAATATTACATATTGAAGAAACATGGATGTGGATGATAAAATAAACCCCAGTAAATACCAAAGTATAAACAATCTCGGATAAAATGAGATTGTGATATTTTCCCTTACCTTAGGTCTGATATGCTTTGTACGTGTCCGAACCTCCTGTATATTGATTTAACTAATGTTATTGACTTATTCCAGAATCATACTTATTGTTATGATATCATATATGGTCACATTCTTAGCTTCTTATTAGTAATATTTCATTACTACTTGTTATTCGGGTGTTTATTACTTTTTGTTCTTATGTATGTTTTGTCGAATAAATTCATATTCTTCTCTTTAGGTTATAGATACCTCATTTCCAGAATGGTATTAGTGTAATATATATCATATTCATTCATTAAATTCATTTATATAGTCATTATGAAATGAAGATCATGTAGAACGGGTCGCATCGCATCGTGGAGACGGTATTCTGTACGTACGCACGAGTGATGATATCGTTCCTATGATCGTGGAATTGTATTGGAGTGTATGTATACTATTTCAGAATCATTATCACTTTATAATAGTCATATATAGTCATTATTTACACCATTATACCCATCCGAGTAAGGTGGTGGTGGAAAATAGATTACACCACGGTGTGGAGACGGTATTATGTACGTACGCACGCACGGTGATTTCCTTTTTCCGTAGGATGGATAGAATATTAATTAGAGTTGTTTCATATTTATAATAACATATCAGTGTATAATAAATACTTATTTTATTAATTTATCATGAAAAAACTAAAGAAGAAGAAGTTGAATAAGAAAGAAATTGAAAAAGATCAGTAATGGATATTACCTCTTTTTGACGCGCCTTTTCTTAACCTCCACTTAAAGAACTAAGGATGGTCTTTGAAGAAGACCAGGACCTCTAGGATGATACTAGGGAAGTGGAGAAGAGATTTTGGTAGGGTTTGTCCGAGCTTGAAGGCTCAAAGTGGTGTGAGGAAGAGGGGGAGGAGGTGCCCTTTTATAAGGGAGGAGAGAGGTACCTTTGGAATAACTAAAAATATTATTTTATTATAAAGTCATGTTCGGTATTAAATAGCTCCAAATTGATTTATTTCTAGGATAAGGTAGGGATGGTTCGAAATACTCTCATTTAATAGAATTTAGACAAGTTTAGGTTCCTATTTTAACCTTATCATGTAGATTTAACATTAAGTTAAATAATTTTACTTTTGCCGTGTCTTCTTGTGTTCTTATATTATAAGGTTAATAAACTTACTATAAGAAGACAAAGGAACCCCAAGTTGTTTATTATTAATATATATAACCTTATCTAAGTCACTTGGCCGAACCTCAGATTTTTAGGAATAAAATAACAATTACTAATATAATATTTGTTTTAAAAACTATTTTATGTCAATTTTGACACTATTTAGTAATTAATTTTTGTGGAAATTATAACAGAATAATTAGTTAGAAAAAAGTTAATTAAATAAATACTAACATGTCATATTAATCTATAAAATTAGTTTAATTCATAAAATGTCTCAAATTACATTTATTTTGGTGTTTATAACATCAATTATGTCATTTGTTCATTAATAATATAATTACTGCATCATCTTTGTGTCATAAATAAATCAAATTATTTAATGTCTAAAAATTAAAAATAAAATACCATTATGTAGGAAATATTTTTATCTTTATAATTAATACTTATAGTTGAATTTATCGTATGTATAACCTCATATTAAAAATGATTTAGTTATTAAACATTGATTTTAACTATTTTAACCCTTCTTTAAATAAATTAATAATAAATGTCCTAATCTAATCCAAGTGGGCCTAAATGGTCATATTTTATTCTCAAAGTTTTTTTGTTTGAATTACACTTGACCAATACAATTAGGACATGTGTTATGGTATTAATAATATCATTTTTACCCTTAATTACCCTATTTACTTTTAACCGTGGTAAAAAAAAGTAAAAAGTTACAATTCACCAAAAATTATTTTCATCTCATTGAACCACATTTTACTTACTGACATTAACCGTGTCTCTCGGATTTTTGAAATTTCACTCACAGAAGCGGTAAAATTATGTTTTATGAAAAATTCATTTTTTTTAAATACCGCTTAGTGGTTTCACTATTCATCAAAAAATGAAAGTTTCCAGAAAAATACCAAAAATTAGGCCTAAGCTATATTTGATATTATGAACTCAAAAATGATTTCTATTTTACCAAATTCAAAACATATCAGTTGCATTAATTAATTTAAAAATTAATTCCTGTCGTCAAAACAAATAACGTGTTTTTAAGAGATAATAATTACCAAAAGATTGACACTTGTTTATGTCTGGTTTAAATGTGAAATTACATCTAATGACCAACATTGTATTAAATTGTAAAAATATATTCTAAATATACTTTAAAACCACTCAAATTAATAATTTATCACAATCAATTATTTCGATTAAAAAGGTTGTTTTTAATTAAAATTTATTAATTTTCACTATTCATCAGAAAATGAAAGTTATCTGAAATGTACCAAAATTTCACCCTAAGCTAATTTCGATATTACGAATCCAGAAATGAAGTCCATTTTGAAAAATAAAAACTACAAAATTTCAAAAAGTGATTATTACTATTCAGAATGGCTAGTTTTAATAATATTTTAATAGCATATCGTTGTTTAGTGAAACTCGGTATTGCGAACTACAGACGCTATCGAAGAAGGTCGCGATTGCGTGTAATGCAAGGCAAGTCAAGGATGCGTGTTGAGCAAGGTCCTTTTGGTGTATCATACAACACAAAACATTAATGAAATTAAAAAGAATATTTTTCAGAAAATCTCGGGGTGTTACATTCTACCCCCCTTAAAATGAATTTTACCCTCGAAATTCGTCAGGGTTATAAATGATTTACTATTCTAAAGTTTCATTAATAGAAACCCACATCATAAAAAGGAATACCAAAACCAATCTTTAAAAAAAAGTATGAAACGTAACGGTTACCCAAATAAACTAATCACTGGGTTTCCACATAGGTGAAAATATGGATATGGAAGAGAAATCTAACCATCATGTTCTGATGGAGAGTGGTAGAGAACATGGCTATGAAAAATCCAAAAATCACAAAGCCATAAATTTTTGATGATATAAGGTACCATATGATTCATCGGATATAAGAGCACTAGGACAACATTTTTGGTTTTCAAGATCATTTCCCTAAAGTTGATGAAATTGGAATTAGAAGAAATACATTCGTGATTTTGGTATAGTCTCACCGTCGGTTGTTCTTTGGACAATTTACACTTCATCTCTTAAAGAAATGAAGTTGAATTTTTCAATCATGATGTGTTAGCAGATCATGTGAAAGACTGATGGGTCATTCCATCTATCTTAAACAAAAGGTTAGAAAAGTTATCAAAAAAAATACATAAGTCCATCTATAGTGAGATTAATCATATATGGTTCCTAAAATAGACTTATACTTCATATATCATACTGCTTAATATTATAAAACTAGTTTCTACTAAACATGGACTTCCTGTAGGCCAGTGGTACGCGATAAATGCCAGTCGCACTTCGGTTGTGGGTTCGATTCCAATGGCCTTGTCCGACGCGATGGGTTGTCGCTCGTCCTGTAGGTTGTCCTTTTTCTAAAACTATATTAATATAATATCCCATCAATAATATAGAAAAAACTTCTATCCTTATACAATATTAACTTATGTCCAAGACAATCCATTCCAATCTTTAGGCTTATCCATAATACTACAGTCCACTCTCATAATATAGTGAAAAACGATTACTAGAGATTTAATACCATCGTTGATCCCCATATATCATAAGATATGTCTTGTTGGTCACATTCCAAACATTCAAAGGCCTTAATCATGTATTCTCTTAAATACCCATTGAACCTTAGTGAAAACATGAATGCAGTTATAATTTAACACTTTCCACATACCAAAATCCTCAAAATTCTATATACTCAAACCATGATATCACTTAGTCCTTATATCAATCATGAGCTCATGAATACTTTAAAACATTTCATTTTTTCCTTATCCCTTCATTATGCGCATATCATCTACTTTCCAAAATATTTGAATCACTTTTCATGGTTACCGGTACCTTAAAATCATTGAAAACCACAATATACCAATACATAAATATTTCAATACACCATAAAAGTACCTCAACAACATTATTCTAGAATACCAATACATAAACACATCAGTCCATCCACTTCAATGATTGTCCTGGAATAAGTCCTTCCTTGTTTTAGAAGTAACTTTTTAGGTCAGGGCATTGAGTTGGGTAATGCCCATGTTCTCCACAAATAAGACATTGAACTCCATAACATTCTGTCACTCTATGACACTTTTCTCTACACAGATAACATCGGTCCCTCCATTTGAGGTATTCCTCAAGGTTCTTCTTCCCTTCTTTAGAATTCTCAATCTTCCTTTCGTTATGCTCCTCAACATGCGAACATGCATAATAGTTTATCTTCCTATTATTTGATAAATTAGGCATACCACTAAATTTCACCTTGTTAATCATATATCGCGATGAATGATTCGGCATAATCACAATATCTTTCACTCTAGGAAATACACAACTTTTTTGCTCATAGTCACCAATTTGTCCATTGGATTCAATGTTAACTGAATTCCTTCTAGTTCCCTCCATTAACTAAAACACAAAAAGAATCTTGTGAGAGGAAAAAATCATGCTAGAGAAAACAACATAGTAAATGGGGAGTACCCTCAATATCTAACAACTTATTTTAAATTCTAATATCGTTAGCGCAACTCTAGGACTATAACCTATACATATACTTAACCTTAGAGACATCCCTAGACATACCATAGAAATAACTCTCGGGATCTCACTAACGTTTTCACATCCTAGTTTCCAAAGGTTGACTAAACCTTTCCTCTGATACCAACTATAGAGACCCGAAGCCTGACGTACATGGACATTAAATTACCTTTGTGGAATACATAGTACATAACAAAAACACACACACAAGGATCGTAATAGTTTAGTGTCTTTGGAAACTCGGAATATAATCTTCTAATCGTGGTGAAGGATCTTCAATATCTCCCATAAAGATCTTCCTTTTTTTTACCTAAAACCTTTCTTTATATCCTGGGGAAAATAAAGCATAAAAGGGTGAGCTCAAATTCTCAGTAAGGGTAAACAAAAGAAATATCAATCACGTCATATTCATAAGAACATATCTTTTGGAAAACTTAACCAGCAAAAGAGATCATAATTTCATAACATGGGATAAATCATAGTGGTAAAATGTATTCCCAATAATCATAACTTAAAACATGAAACTTTGTTTCATACACAAATAATCATAGAGAATCATATCTTATTAGTCAAGACTCATTTCCAAGACTATCTTAGTGGACAAAGTCCATTTATGAACCGAGTCACCCTCGTTTCAGTCCTGTTTCACTGAACCGGTATAACCTACCGTTCCATCCATATCTATCTCATGAGATATGAAATCTTTAACCAATTAATTAGAGGGAGATATAGGTCCCACACATCTCATAATGATACTATTCTTATTGTGCCACAAAATCATAAATCATACATCATTGCATAACCCATTAATAAAAATGGGAATCTTAAACATCATGACATCATAAAACAATTCATATAAGATAAAGGAATTCATAAAAATATTTCCATAACAACATAATCATGTAAATGTAATAATAGGGATAGAAATAGAACCCTATATTATCTTATATGGAAAATAATTTTGATAAAACACTTGAACTCCGTTCTTGAGGAAAATATCCTCTCTACTTAAAAAACATTTTCCTTTCTTAACATGTCATACAATTTTAAACTAAAAGAAGTTGATTAAAAATAAACTTGAAAAATTGTATAGTAAGCTTCTTGGAAATAATGTTTTAAGTATCCATTCATGCCGATAAGTTAAGAATAACATTCTTCTTGTACTTTTGTCAAAAAAGTCAAAAAGTACCTCGTATGAAAAAACGACAAAAGATTCCTTTCATATATTTTACTAAAAACTCACCGAAGGGTAAAATTGGATAAAAACTACTGTATAAGGATATATATATTACATATTGAGGAAACATGGATGTGGATGATACAATACACCCCAGTAAATACCAATGTATAAACAATCTCGGATAAAATGAGATTGTGATATTTTACCTTACCTTAAGTCTGATATGCTTTATACGTGTCCGAACCTCCTGTATAATGATTTAAATAATGTTATTGACTTATTACAGAATCATACTTATTGTTATGATATCATATATGGTCATATTCTTAGCTTCTTATTAGTAATATTTCATTACTACTTGTTATTCAGGTGTTTATTACTTTTTGTTCTTATGCGTGTTTTGTCGAATAAATTCTTATTCTTCTCTTTAGGTTATAGATACATCGTTTCAAGAATGGTATTAGTGTAATATATATCATATTCATTCATTAAATTCATTTATATAATCATTATTAAATGAAGATCATGTAGAACGGGTCGCATCACATCGTGGAGACGGTATTCCGTACGTACGCACGAGTGATGATATTGTTCCTATGATCGTGGAATTGTATTGGAGTGTATGTATACTATTTCAGAATCATTATCACTTTATAATAGTCATATATAGTCATTATTTACACCATTATTCCCATCCGAGTAAGGTGGTGGTGGAAAATAGATTACACCACGGTGTGGAGACGGTATGCCGTACGTACGCACGCGCGGTGATTTCGTTTTTCCGTAGGATGGATAGAAGGTTAATTAGAGTTGTTTCATATTTATAATAACATATCAGTATATAATAAATAATGATTTTATTACTTTATCATGAAACAACTAAAGAAGAAGAAGTTGAAGAAGAAAGAAATTGAAAAAGATCGGTAATGGATATTACCTCTTTTTGACGCGCCTTTTCATAACCTCCACTTAAAGAACTAAGGATGGACTTTGAAGATGACCAGGACCTCTAGGATGATACTAGGGAAGTGGAGAAGAGATTTTGTCAGGGGTTGGCCGAGCATGAAGGCTCAAATTGTTGTGAGGAAGAGGGGGAGGAGGTGCCCTTTTATAAGGGAGGAGAGGGGTACCTTTGGAATAACTAAAAATATTATTTTATTATAAAGTAAAGTTCGGTTTTAAATAGTTCCAAATTGATTTATTTCTAGTCTAACGTGGGGATGGGTCGAAATACTCTCATATAATAGAATTTAGACAAGTTTATGTTCCTATTTAACCTTATCATGTAGATTTAACATTAAGATAAATAATTTTACTTTTACCGTGTCTTCTAGTGTTCTTATACTATAAGGTTAATAAACATACTATAAGAATCCAAACTAACCCCAAGTTGTTTATTATTAATATATATAACCTTATCTAAGTCATTTGGCCGAACCATAGATTTTTAGGAATAAAATTACAATTACTAATATAATATTTGTTTTAAAAACTATTTTATGTCAATTTTGACACTATTTAGTAATTAATTTTTGTGAAAATCATAACAGAATGATTAGTTCGAAAAACGTTAATTAAATCAATAATAACATGTAATATTAATCTATGAAATTAGTGGAATTCATAAAAAGTCTCAAATTACATTTATTTTGGTGTTTATAACATCAATTATGTCAATATTTCATTAATAAGATAATTACTCCATCATCTTTGTGTCATAAAAAAATTAAATTATTTAATGTCTAAAAATTACAAATAAAATATCAATATGTAGGAAATCTTTTTAACTTTCTAATTAATACTTATAGTCTAATTTATCTTATGTATAACCTCATATTAAAAATGATTTAGTTATTAAACATTGATTTTAACTATTTAACCCTTCTTTTTATAAATTAATAATAAATGTCCTAATCTAATCCAAGTGGGCCTAAATGGTCATATTTTATTCTTATGGTTTTTTTTGTTCTAATTACATTTTTCCAATAGAATTAGGACAGGTGTTAGGGTAATAATAATATCATTTTTACCCTTAATTACCCTATTTACTTTTAACCGTGGTAAAAAAAGTAAAAAGTTACTATTCATCAAAAATTATTTTCATCTCATTGAACCACATTTTACTTACTGACATTAACCGTGTCTCTCGAATTTTTGAAATTCCACTCACAGAAGCGGTAAAATTAAGTTTAATGAAAAATTCATTTTTTAACTACCACTTAGTGGTTTCACTATTCATCAAAAAATGAATGTTTCCAGAAAAATACCAAAAATTATGCCTACGATATATTTGATATTATGAACTCAAAAATGATTTCTATTTTACCAAATTCAAAACATATCAGTTTCATTAATTAATTTAAAAATTAATTCATGTCGTCAAAACAAATAGCGTGTTTTTAAGAGATAATAACTACCAAAAGATTGACACTTGTTTTTGTCTGGTTTAAATGTGAAATTACATCAAATGACCAACATTGTATTAAATTGTAAAAATATATTCTAAATATACTTTAAAACCACTCAAATTAATAATTTATCACTATTAATTATTTCGATTAAAAAGGTTGTTTTTAATTAAAATTTAGTAATTATCACTATTCATTAGAAAATGAAAGTTATCCGAAATGTACAAAAATTTTACCCTAAGCTAATTTCGATATTAAGAATCCAGAAATAAAGTCTATTTTGAAAAATAAAATTTACAAAATGTCAAAAAGTGGTTATTACTATTCATAATGGCTAGTTTTAATAATATTTTAATAGAATATCGTTGTTTAGTGAAACTCGGTATTGCGTACTACACACGCTATCTAGGAAGGTCGTGATTGCGTGTAATGAAAGTCAAGTCAAGGATGCGTGTTGAGAAAGCTCCTTTTGGTGTAGCGTACAACACAAGACATTAATGAAATTAAAACGAATATTTTTCATTAAATCTCGGGGTGTTACATTCTACCCCCCTTAAAATGAATTTCGCCCTCGAAATTCGTCGGGGTTATAAATGGTTTACTATTCGAATGTTTCTTTAATAGAAACTCACATCATAAAAAGGAATACCAAAACCAATCATTAAAAAAAAGTATGAAATGTAGCGGTTACCCAAATTAACTAATCACTGGGTTTCCACATAGGTGAAAATATGGATATGGAAGAGAAATCTAACCATCATGTTCTGATGGAGAGTGGTAGAAAAAATTGCTATGAAAAATCCAACAATCACAAAGCCATAAATTTGTGACGATCTAAGGTACCATCTGGTTCATCAGATATAAGAGCACTAGGACAAGATTTTTGGTTTTCAAGATCATTTCCCTAAAGTTGATGAAATTGGAATTAGAAGAAATACTT
Source organism: Viscum album (assembly GCA_963277665.1). Lineage (NCBI taxonomy): Eukaryota > Viridiplantae > Streptophyta > Magnoliopsida > Santalales > Viscaceae > Viscum > Viscum album. The sequence continues at coordinate 1,805,116,813 of OY728126.1, read as the reverse complement.
TCTTGATTTTTGTATAGTCTCAACGTCGGTCGTTCTTTGGACAATTTACACTTCATCTATTAATTAAATGAAGTTGAATTTGTCATTCGTGATGTGTTAGCAGATCATGTTAAAGAATTATGGGTCATTCCATCTATCTCAAATAAAAGGTTAGAAAACTTATCAAAAAAATACATAAGTCCATCTATAGTGACATTAATCATAAATGGTTCCTAAAATGGACTTATACTTCATATATCATACTGCTTAATATAATAAAACTGGTTTCTACTAAACAGGGACTTCTTGTAGGCCAGTGGTAGGCGATAAAGGCCAGTCGCACTTCGGTTGTGGGTTCGATTCTCATGGCCTTGTCCGACGCGATTGGCTGTCGCCCGTCCTGCAGGTTGTCCTTTTTCTAAAACTATATTACTATAATATCCCATCAATAATATCGAAAAAACTTATATCCTTATACAATACTAACTTATGTCCAACACAATCCATTCGAATCTTTAGGCTTATCCAAAATACTGCAGTCCACTCTCATAATGTAGTGAAAAACGATTACCAGAGATTTAATACCATTGTTGATCCCCATATATCATAAGATATGTCTTGTTGTCACATTCCAAACATTCAAAGGCCTTAATCATGTATTCTCTTGAATACCCATTGAACCTTAGTGAAAACATGAATGCAGTTAAAAGTTAACACTTTCCACATACCAAAATCCTCAAAATTCTATATACTCAAACCATGATATCACTTAGTCCTTATATCAATCATGAGCTCATGAATACTTTCAAACATTTCATTTTCTCCTTATCCCTTAATTATGCGCATATCATCTACTTTCCAAAATATTTCAATCACTTTTCATGGTTACCGGTACCTTAAAATTATTGAAAACCACAATAGACCAATACATAAATATTTCAATACACCATAAAAGTACCTCAACAACATTATTCTGGAATACCAATACCTAAACACTTCAGTCCATCCACTTCAATGATTGTCCTGGAATAAGTCCTTCCTTGATTAAGAAGTAACTTTTTAGGTCAGGGCATTGAGTTGTGTAATGCCCATGTTCTCCACAAATATGACATTGAACTCCATAATAGTCTGTCACTCTATGACCCTTTTCTCCACACAGATAACATTGGTCCCTCAATTTGAGGTATTCCTCAAGGTTCTTCTTCCCTTCTTTAGAAATGTCAATCTTCCTTTCTTTATGCTCCTCAACATGCGAACATGCATAATAGTTTATCTTTCTCTTCTTTGATGAATTAGGCATACCACTAAATTTCTCCTTGTTAATCATATATCGCGATGACTGATTCAGCATAATCACAATATCTTTCTCTCTAGGAAATTCACAATTGTTTTGCTCATAGTCACCAATTTGTCCATTGGATTCAATGTTAACCGAATTCCTTCTAGTTCCCCCCATTAACTAAAACACAAAAAGAATATTGTGAGAGGTAAAAATCAAGCTAGAGAAAACAACATAGTAAAGGGGGAGTACCCCCAATATCTAACATCTTAGGTTAAATTCTAATATCGTTAGTGCAATTCTAGGACTATAACCTATACGTATACTTAACCTTAGAGACATCCCTAGACATAACATAGAAATATCTCTGGGGATCTCACTAAAGTTTTCGCATCCTAGTTTCCAATGGTTGACTAAACCTTTCCTCTGATACCAACTGTAGAGACCCGAAGCCTGACGTACATGGACATTACATTAATTTTGTGTAATACTTAGTACATAACAAAAACACACACACAAGGATCGTAATAGTTTAGTTTCTTTGGAAACTCGGAATATAATCTTCTAATCGTGGTGAAAGATCTTCAACATCTCCCATAAAGATCGTCCTTTTTTTTACCTAAAACCTTTCTTTATATCATGGGGAAAAGAAAGCATAAAAGGGTGATCTCAAATGCCCAGTAAGGGTAAACAAAAGAAATATCAATCACGTCATATTCATAAGAACATTTCTTTTGGAAATCTTAACCTGCAAAAGAGATCATAATTTCATAACATGGGATAAATCATAGTAGTGAAATGTAATCCCAATAATCATAACATAAAACATGAAACTTTTTTGCATACACACATAATCATATAGAATCATATATTATTAGTCAAGACTCATTTCCAAGACTATCTTAGTGGACAATGTCCATTTCTGAGCCGATTCACCCTCGTTTCAGTCCTGTTTCACTGAACCAGTATAACCTACCGTTCCAGCCATGTCTATCTCATGAGATATGAAATATTTCCCCAATGCATTAGTGGGAGATATAGGTCTCACCCATCTCATAATGATACCATTCTTATGTGTTCCACAAAATCATAAATCATACATCATTGCATAACCCATGTAATAAAAATGGGAATCTTAAACATCATAACATCATAAAACAATTCATATAAGATAAAGGAATTCATAAAAATATTTCCATAATAACATAATCATGTAAATGTAATAATAGGGATAGAAACAGAACCCTATATTATCTTATATGGAAAATAATTTTGATAAAACACTTAAACTCCGTTTTTGAGGAAAATATCCTTTCTACTTCAAAAACATTTTCCTTTCTTAACATGTCATACAATTTTAAACTAAAAGAAGTTGATTAAAAATAAACTTGAAAATTTTTAAAGGAAGATTCTTGGAAATAATGTTTTAAAAATCCATTCATGCCGTATACGTTAAGAAAAACATTCTTCTTGTACTTTTGTCGGAAAAGTCAAAAAGTACCTCGTACGAAAAAAACGACAAAAGATTCCTTTCATATATTATACTAAAAACTCACCGAAGGGTAAAATTGGATATAAAATACTGTATAAGGATATAAATATTAAATATTGAGAAAACATGGATGTGGATGATAAAATACACCCCAGTAAATATCAAAATATAAACAATCTCGGATAAAATGAGATTGTGATATTTTCCCTTACCTTAGGTCCGATATGCTTTGTACATGTCCGAACCTCCTGTATTATGATTTAAATAATGTTATTGACTTATTCCAGAATCATACTTATTGTTATTATATTATATATGGTCATATTTTTAGCTTCTTATTAGTAATATTTCATTACTACTTGTTATTCGGGTGTTTATTACTTTTTGTTCTTATGCGTGTTTTGTCGAATAAATTCTTATTCTTCTCTTTAGGTTATAGATACCTCATTTCCAGAATGGTATTAGTGTAATATATATCATATTCATTCATTAAATTCATTTATATAATCATTATGAAATGAAGATCATGTAGAACGGGTCGCATCACATCATGGAGACGGTATTCAGTACGTATGCACGAGTGATGATATCTTTCCTATGATCGTGGAATTGTATTGGAGTGTATGTATAATATTTCAGAATCATAATCACTTTATAATAGTCATATATAGTCATTATTTACACCATTATACCCATCCGAGTAAGGTGGTGTTGGAAAATAGATTACACCACGGCGTGGAGACGGTATTCCATACGTACGCACGCGCGGTGATTTCCTTTTTCCATAGGATGGATAGAAGGTTAATTAGAGTTGTTTCATATTTATAATAACATATCAGTGTATAAGAAATACTGATGTTATTACTTTATCATGAAACAACTAAATAAGAATAAGTTGAAGAAGAATGAAATTGAAAAAGTTCGGTAATGGATATTACCTCTTTTTGACGCGCCTTTTGTTAACCTCCACTTAAAGAACTAAGGATGGTCTTTGATGAAGACCAGGACCTCTAGGATGATACAAGGGAAGTGTAGAAGAGATTTTGGCAGGGGTTGGCTAAGCTTGATGGCTCAAAGTGCTGTGAGAAAGAGGGGGAGGAGGTTCCCTTTTATAAGGGAGGAGAGGGGTACCTTTGGAATAACTAAAAATATTATTTTATTATAAAGTCAAGTTCGGTTTTAAATAGCTCGAAATTGATTTATTTCGAGGCTAAGGTGGGGATGGGTCGAAATAATCTCATCCAATAGAATTTAGACAAGTTTAGGTTCCTATTTTAACCTTATCATGTAGATTTAACATTAAGTTAAATAATTTTACTTTTACCGTGTCTTCTTGTGTTCTTATAATATAAGGTTAATAAACTTACAATAAGCAGCCAAACGAACCCCAAGTTGTATATTATTAATATATATAACCTTATTTAACTAATTTGGCCGAACCTTAGATTTTTAGGTATAAAATAACAATTACTAATATAATATTTGTTTTAAAAACTATTTTATGTCAATTTTGACACAATTTAGTAATTAATTTTTGTGAAAATCATAACAGAATGATTAGTTAGAAAAAATTTAATTAAATCAATACTAAAATGTCATATTAATCTATAAAATTAGTGGAATTCATAAATAGTCTCAAATTAAATTTATTTTTGTGTTTATAACATCAATTATGTCAATATTTCATTAATAAGATAATTACCGCATCATCATTGTGTCATAAATAAATTAAATTATTTAATGTCTAAAAATTACAAATAAAATACCATTATGTAGGAAATCGTTTTGTCTTTATAATGAATACTTATAGTCGAATTTATCTTATGTATAACCTCATATTAAAAATGATTTTGTTATTAAACTTTGATTTTAACTATTTTAACCCTTCTTTAAATAAATTAATATTAAATGTCCTAATCTAATACAAGTGGGCCTAAATGGTCATATTTTATTCTTAAGGTTTTTTTTGTTCGAATTATACTTGTCCAATAGAATTAGGGCATGTGTTAGGGTGATAATAATATCATTTTTACTCTTAATTACCCTATTTACTTTTATCCGTGGTAAAAAAAAGTAAAAAGTTACTATTCACCAAAAATTATTTTCATCTCATTGAACCAAATTTTACTTACTGACATTAACCGTGTCTCTCGGATTTTTGAAATTCCACTCACAGAAGCGGTAAAATTATGTTTTATGAAAAATTCATTTTTTAACTACCACTTAGTGGATTCACTATTCATCAAAAAATGAAAGTTTCCAGAAAAATATCAAAAATTATGCCTAATCTATATTTGATATTATGAACTCAAAAATGATTTCTATTTTACCAAATTCAAAACATATCAGTTGCATTAATTAATTTAAAAATTAAGTTCCGTCGTCAAAACAAATAGCGTGTTTTTAAGAGATAATAACTACCAAAAGATTGACACTTATTTATGTCTGGTTTAAATGTGAAATTACATCCAATGACCAACATTGTATTAAATTGTAAAAATATATTCTAAATATACTTTAAAACCACTCAAATTAATAATTTATCACAATTAATTATTTCAATTAAAAAGGTTGTTTTTAATTAAAATTTAGTAATTTTCACTATTCATCAGAAAATGAAATTTATCTGAAATGTACCAAAATTTCACCCTAAGCTAATTTCGATATTACGAATCCATAAATGAAGTCCAGTTTGAAAAATAAAAATTACGAAATTTCAAAAAGTTGTTATTACTATTCATAACGGCTAGTTTTAATAATATTTTTATAACATATCGTTGTTTAGTGAAACTCGGTATTGCGTACTACACACGCTATCGAGGAAGGTCACGATTGCGTGTAATGCAAGGCAAGTCAAGGATGCGTGTTGAGCAAGCTCCTTTTGGTGTAGCATACAACACAAGACATTAATGAAATTAAAAAGAATATTTTTCATAAAATATCATGGTGTTACACATAATCTGGTTGGACCATGGTTGATGATTAGACTTTATGAATCAATGCTCTTGTTTGGGTTCTTGAAGAAATTAGAGAGGAACTGATGTGGGAAATTCATGCCTTGGTTTTGGGATTTCATCCCAGTGTCACCAAGATGTATTAAGACATACGTCACTAGTACCAGTGGCCTTGTATGAAATGATAGACATCTATTTTTATCACGAGATGATCCACCTATTAGGAGGTGAAGGTGGAAAATTAGTGAAAAATATGAATTTTATATATGTTAACCATTCCTAAGTGGAACTGTGTTAATGTTTCCTAAGATTTCATGATTGTTTTTCATTGATCACCTCATGGAAATTATATAGTTTGGGTAGTCATTGACTATTTGATGAACTTTTCAAACTTCGTATCAGTTTGAGAGATATTTTTGATAAATGTGAAAGGGAGGATATTCATTAGGGATGTTGTATGTATTCATGGACATCCATGTTTTATCATATTTGATAGGGATGGTCAATTTAGGTCTCATTTCATTCAATGTTTACTGAAGTCCATAATTACATAGGAGATTCTGAGCACAAGATATTACCCTTAGAGTGATTCAAATACCAATGATACAATTCAGGTGTTAGAGGACATGCACCATGCATGTTTCCTTAACATCATGGTTTCTTGAGAGAAAAAAATACCTCTCATAGAGTTCTCTTAGAAAAATATTTTTAGGATTCCATAGATATAGATACTTATGAATAATTATATGATATGCCTTGATAATACACTTTATGATGGAAATAGGTAGGGAGGTAGCTTTTCTTGGATAAATTCTTATCCAGGATAATTAGGAGTAGGACCAGTTGACCAGGAAGAACATGATGATAGATCATTCCCAATATTATTCATCTACCAATAGATGATGGAGTAATCTTGTTTTTGATGTTTGGAACAAGGTTTCATTTTATGTTTCATCCATGTTGGGATATCGATGAACTTGGTAGAAATGGAGTATTTCACCTCAATTAATTAGACCCTTTCATGTTTTGAAAAAAATCAGACCAATTTCTTAATAGATAGCACTTAGTTAGAGATATAGGTTTATGAATGATTTCTTTCATTTTTCATAGCGTCAATGTTATTATCCGTAACCATTATATGCATTCTAAACCTATTGAAGTTGAGAAAGATATAGATGCTTCTTTTGAAGAGTACCCAATGTTAGATCGTAACATGATGAAACTACAAGGTAGGTTAATACATTTAGTATTAGTGATATGTTACAATGACCAAGTAAAAGATGAGACATAGGAGTGTGAAGCTAAATACAAGATCTTCAGTATAATCATTTCTCTATTGATCCATCTTTACTATTATAAATCCAACTAGGAGACATGTTTCTTTAAAGAGGGGGTTGTAATGACCATAATTTTCTGAAAGGTGTGAATAAAGTTATTTTGGACTAAATTCCTTAATTTAGATCTTTTAATGTTACCATATAGAGTCACTAAGGCCACTAGGGTGTTCTGGGCTTGTTGAGATCCCGGATCCCTGGAATTTGTAGAAACATACTGGGCTACATCATTATATGAAACTGTGCCACCCAACCTGTATGGATTTCCCTAACCGTGTGGGGTATTTCAGAGGGGATCAGTGAGCCAAAAAAAAGATACAACCATGTGAGCTGAAGAACTTTCCCATGTGTGTTTTAGAGGGATAGAGACAAAGGATTCACACAAGTCTTGCGCATATTCAGCCAAACTGTGCTCATAGCCCATATGGAGTCCCTCCCTATATAGTGGGTGGTGTATGGTTGGTGCACTATTTATTCATAAATCCTGCGAAACTGTGTAACCTAGGTATTCTTGGGTAAAAGACCAGTTTTAACTTAATGATCTATAAAACTCTCCCCTACTCTATCTCTTCTCCTCCAGTAGATATAAATCCTATATTCCTCTCATGGAGTTAGTCCTTTCCCAACCTATGGATATTGAGTTCTTCTACATATGAAATCTAAACAGATTATTCTTATAATAGTTGGATAGCTATAGGTATGCTCCGTAATCTTATTAAATCCATTCATAGTTTCTATTCCAATATATTGCACTATTTTTGTGTGAACTCGTTCACCCTATTTATAAGGCGTTGGACCTTTTCATGGATTACTTCCATTATACATCAAATCTAATTCCTATATTAGATGTGGATTCATCTATAGATGTAACGTAGCTGGTCTAGTTGTTTTCTCTAAAAATCATGATATTTTTCATAGATTTTTCATTATACCACATGCCAAAAATTTTCATTCATTACATTAAAGGTGATATTCCATTGTAAATTCATATAATCAAGATGTTATACTCTTGTAATCCATTTCCAAAGGATTAATTTTTTTTTGACTAAATTTTTTGACTTGTTCATTTAAAACCATTTTGGTTCGATAAATTATTTTTCCTCTTTTTTATTATTCTTCAAATAGAGAAACTCATTCTAAGATTTCATATAAAGATGTAAATGGAATTTTTACTTGTTTATATTTTCTAATTTGATTAAAGAACCCTATAATTTCATCGATTTACTTAATTATTAACTATCATGATTTGATTAATTTATGGTTTTTTATCTAATGAAAATGGGTTGCATGGTCATGCCTTTTGTTTTATAAATATAAATGTGAATTTGGTGGATTGTGACACCCTTGGCTGCTTTGGGATTGATGATTATAATGATTAAGGAGGTAAACCCTCATCATTAATAATATTATTATCATTCCATTGACATTGAATGTAGAACTATGGTTAAAAAATTTATTGAGAATGATGTATCACTCTCCCTTACATCAGCTGTCGAGGATGATGTCTATCACTGTTATACTTATATTCAAGTGATGGGCATGACATTCCACATTCCCCCATATTGGGTGTTGGGAATGACATATCACCCCACCTATATCATGTGTTGATCATAAAATATCACATTCATTATGAGATTATTGGTGTGTACCCTATGGTTGATCTTATATGCCTGTTAGACATGTTATGGATTCTTGAATTATTCCCCAGGTATTGAAGGCACCTAATATCAACGTATATGCCTAATTATGACAACTATATTTAGTTAATATACATGTATAAAATATATAAATATATATATATATGATTAATAAATTCATGGTTATTGATTCGACATTAATTCCTGCCTATTTGGAAGTAGGTAGAGCCAGCCAGGTGTCTTACATGATCTTGCGCGAACTAGTATTTATTATTCATCAATGTTTATGATTTTGTATACCTATACCTTGATATTATATGGAGACTTCTTATAGTATTTATAGACACCTTTGGTGGTTTAATATTGGGATTTTATCTCACACACTACTCAATCTACCATTGGTACCTCAGTATACTTTATGTTTGCTAGTATAGATATGGGAAAGTTCCCCACTACAGATGTTTCATATTTTCTAATTAGAGAATAGAGCATGGTAGTAGATCACCAAGCGTATGCTCCATATTCTATTCTATAAGTGTTATTACATTTCTATATTTTATATAGAATGTTGTATATATCTACCCCATGTTTCCACTTTTAGTATATCAGCATGTCATGACGTCATTTTATATGACTCTGCCTTTCATATTTGAATATTTTTTAATTATTAGTTATTTATGCTTCTATGGTTTTTCATATTTGTTTGTATTGTGCTATTAGAAATATCATGGTTCCATAATTTTCAATTTAATTATTCTATTTGTTGTGTAACTCTTATATAAGAATATAGTCTCCCCATTATACCACCTTATACCCCCTCTTCTATTCAGTAGCCTCTAGAATAGGAGGAGGTGAGATTGAGGCCATACGACCCACCATCTCAGGGCGTAGGTTAAGTTGATATTGGGTCGGGGCATTATACGATACCAATGGGATAACACTGGGGCACGAAACTTAAGAAACAAGGTGATATAGAGATTTTGATGCTGTAAAAAAGTGATTGTCATCATAAATTTTTTTTGATATGTGAAAAATATACAAGTCATGAAGTTAATTCAAGACATGAAGTGATTAAAACCAGTTTATAAATGGGTTGATACTTTTAACACACTAGGAAGTATGGCCCTGTCAGTGCTATAATTGATAAGGAATTCAGTGAAATAAATGAATTACTGACCCATATGACCATTGAATATTGGGAAAAACTGGCACACATTAATAGTTTCATTGATGAAAAATTAAATATAACCTGATCACCCTTTGAGATCTATAAATAGAGGGTTGTTGTGCTAATACCATGGATTGATCTAGAGACCTAGGCTTTGGTTGAAAAGTTTCCCTGTGAAGCGTCCTCCATCAGTTCTACTCCTCTATTTCTATAGAGTTTTAATTTAATTATTTTCTACACTCCCCCTTCTATATATAATGAATTTTGGATATATTTTTTGCTGAATATGTAATAAAAGGAGGATTATTGTTAGGAACGTTTTTATTTTATAGTTAATTTGAATTGGTTTTTTGCATTAAAAATATTTTATTCATGTTCCTATTTTATATTAAATGATTGATCAGTGAATGTAAATTAAATGAGTATTATATAATGAAAAACTAGAATATAACCCTCACCATGACCATTGGGAGGACATCTATTCAATTTTTAACATAGTTTTGGGTTACCTTTTTTTAACTAAACGATGTATTTTACTATTACAAATGGTTTGTTAGTCAGAGGGAGAGTGGTCATATGGATCATGGAGATATGTTATAACTAATCCTAACAACAATAATGATAAAATGTTAACATAAAGTACATATTCCTTGAACCCAGAAATTACATGTTTTGTATGTTTTGTTTTAGTAATTTGTTCCTCCACATTCGTCATTAATAAAATTACCACAATCTCAGATTTAATGTCTTCAAGTCATAAAATAGTTAGGTCATTATTAATTTATCTAATATTTTATCCAACCTAATATTTTTTGGTTCTACCATATATTTTACTTCCATATACTACTTTAAAGTTTAGTGATGTATTTTATCAGTGTTTTAAAATTTTAAATTTGGTAATGTCATAGAATTTATGATGCCGATGGGGATATCAATCATCGTCATAGAACAATGAAAATTCATGAACCATGAGAATCATCATGGAAGTGGTCTATTAATAACAAAACCTCATATGGAAATAAAATATTATCTAATTTTAACATGTATCCCAAGATATATTCAAATAAGGACCATCACAAGAAACATTGTTATGGGGAACATACATTAGAATTATTCACCAAACTAAGAAGATATCAACAATATCATACTCTATGAGGTTTGGATCAACTACTCATCATTATAAAATAAAAATCATTGATACATTACTATCTTTAAGAACAAGGATGAAAAATATCATAGTGTGGTTTTTTCTTCCAATATTAGTGGGAACCTCACAATCAACACTGTGAAAAAATCACATTCACCACTGATCATATCTTGAGGGTTTTTTGGTAAATATTATAAAATAGATAAATAATGCATTAAGAAATGACTCAAATCACATTAGAACATCATGAAAAATACCATTAGCTTATCGGTGACCCATTCCAACATAGTTTGAGGTGATTGGTCTAGACTTGATCTGATTACCACACCCTATTTATTATATGATAGAGGATAACACCATCCAAAAATTTAGAAAAAACTCCCATTCCACTGAGAAACATACAATTTCCCATAGATATATTCACTCCATAATGAAAATTATTTCCTGATTATAACTACCATCATGAATAGACCCACTAGGGTCCCTTTTAGGTTGGCTGTAAGCTGAGAGTGAAAACCTACGCCTTCCTACAATATACCAGGAATTGGAGACAAGAATCAAGTTAGAAAAACACTGAAATGGGAGGCCTTATTCTAATTAACTTATACTCATGCGTACAACCAACTATATGAAATATTATATTGATATGATAAAATACCAATACATATATAATTTTAGAATTTCATGAAACAACGATAAAAATATTAATCAAAGTGAAGAAAGGTAATAAAAAAGATTCATAATTGAAAAATATACAGATAGTAAGTAATGATGTCCAAAACTAAAAAAATATTAGAAACAATGGAAAACTAAATATTTATCAACTCTCTGTATCCATGGATGACCACTACACATTGAAAACAACATTATGTTTCTCTTTCTCTACAAATACTGAGCCCACTAAAGTCTCCACCGATCTACCTATTTTCTTTACAAGACACAAAATGTTTGGGAATAGACTATGCTGAGGTGGGTATATACATACCAAGGTTGATGTCACAAAAATAAAGAGGGAATAAATAGGAAAAAAATATCCGTATCAACCCATGTACATATAGGAGAAATAATAACATCATTATATAAACTCATAATGAATCCCAAATAATGATAGAATGGGGATCTCTATCCTCCCAACCATCTAATAATGATGATGAATTTTCATAAAGATCTAAATGTCCCACATCCAAGCCAATTGTAATGTGTATCCTTTCAAGAATATAAATGGTGTACTCATACCTCACTATTACATGGATCAACTAATGGATCACTAACTCCAATAGAGTACCCACTCACTGCTAGACCTCAATGATGAGGAGTACCACTCCAATGATAAGGAAATTTCACCCTTCATAATGTAGGGGACTTTCCTATATAAATATATAAAAGATATGGGGGACTTACCCCCTAGAGATATATAAGATTAACAAGATCAGTATCACTCTAATGATCACACTTCAAAACCACCACTAGCTAAGCATATGTCATGACCCGACCCAACATGGACTGCTTAGCCAGAGGCAAGTCGACCATGAAAACCCCAAGCCTACCTAAAAAAGGCTAGTGGTTGGATATTATCACTGAGTAGGTATATCCAACATATGGAAGGAATTATCCTAAGTACTTGTTCAAAAAAACCAATCTCCAATCCCACACAATATTTAAATGCGAACCAAAACAAATGATACCAATGCATGCATACATTTTATATCCCACCATCAAATCATGAAAAGAGTAATAAAATAAATAAAAAACCAAATTTAATCCCACCAAAAATGGAAATAAATCCATCCAACTCAAATGGATGTTACTACTATCAGATGAGTCATCGGTAAGAATCTTTGTATGTCTAGAAAAATACTATGATCTTCTGACTCCCGATCCTCCCATTCCTCCATCAAAAGGTCTATTTTCTGCATAAGACATGACATGTGTAGTTAATTCCCATTCATGTGTTAGTAAAAAAATACCTAGTAAGACACCCATAATTCACTAATCATATGGCATCAATATTAATTATTTCATCACAAGATATGTTAACAATATAATATATTGAGTAATAATAAACCAAGATATAATCATAACATACAATTGATCTCAAAAAATCTCAACCATCACCTCATCTTAGATATATCTTCCCCTGATCCATGTTTTCATTGATGAAACTCATCCAAGAGGTCATTAAAATCTGGTCTCACCAAGAAGTACTTTTTAGATCTCAAAATATCACACTGCCCAAATAGTGGATCACACCCACGAACTGTAGGGGAGGACACTGTATCTTCTAGATCAATATACATGATATAGTATCAACACCCTATGTTTGGTGGTCACTCCAATACAAAAAAACCCACCCAGTAAGGATATGAAAAACAATCCCACCAATGCCTCACAATGGGATACCATGAACACGATATGAATTAGAACCCATAGAAGGGATCGAAATCCTATGTCAATGATGTAATTATACATTTTTCCATCATAGTGATGGACAAATAAATCTTACTCAACTGAACCTTTTCTATACTGAAGAAATTTAGGGATTTAAAACATCTCTGATAAAGTACTTAGTGTTTATAGAGGTTACATAGTGTGTAATTGTACCCTCATATCTTCCCATGATCATTTATGTCTTCCTATTCCTATTACTATGTATAGTTGGTCATACCCATGTACTGTGGACATGCCCGTGTACCCGACCATGTCTGAGTGTTGGTTTGTGCTCGTGTACTCTACTCATGCTTGAGTTCATGTCCATGTTTACACATGTTTATCTAATGAGAAACACACTAATCAAAAAGGGGAACTCACACTGGTTGAGACACATGTTTCACAAAATATAGTATTTTATTTTCATGTGGACCCCTATATCTATAGTTTGGGAAACCACATGACATGTGATCATTGGGTAAATGACATATAACATGGAATTTACAATAAATCATTGTTGCTTAATGTATAGTATTGTACCCGATTTCACTATGGATCCACCACTAATATATCTCATTGATTTTGGATATCATTCAAACAATCCTCTCCATTTTTCCCCATAATCTGCCCATTATATTTTATTAAAAAAACATTATGCATCTCTACATCGTCACTGCTCACCGACCATGGAAACTAGAATCTCAAATCTAGTAATGATCTGTCTCATATCGTCTTCTGTCTTTGTCATTCCTCAATATCCCCTTGATCATGAACATTACGCACTATATTCATTTTCATCACTAAAATGCACTATAAAAAATATTTTATACTGGGAAATCATTAAACCTCGTGCCAAATAAATTTACCGTGATGAATGTGCAATGAAAGAAGAAAAAAAATAAAAAACCCAAAAAAGAGGAATGAAATTTTTTCATGTTCAGGTTGGCCTATAATTTATTTTTAATATTTAATAAAGAGAACAATAATCAACACAAAATAAATTCCTTTAAATATCTATAATTAAATAATTTTTAATTCACAAGCATGGTCGACTTAAAAATTAATGTATTTTAAGAATTAATTTGTGTTTATCATGGTATAATTTAATGGTGATGAAATAAAAAAAGAATAATGTCTTAACATGGGTTGGGTCAATCATTGATGAATAATAATCACATGTGAATATCATTGGTGAGATCCATAAACTTATATTGGCACATCAATCTCCAATCATCTATCCTCCACTATTCGTTTGAGAATCCCCAAGGAATTCTCTTCCAATGGATCCTTTCAATATTTAGGGTTATGAGGTAAACCCTATGGACTAGATATAATAATATTTTCATAATGACAGGGTTTGGTTGTTATATCTAAAATTGTATATGAATTAATTTGTTAAATATTTTCTCCTGCAAATTTTTTTAACAAATGTTTGACGATGAAAAAATTATATCATGCCTAGGGAAAAGTATATATTTCATTCTAATTGGTAATATAATATCCTCAATAAAAGACTCCATTTGTGAGTTATTTCACTATTTCATGAAAACTATTCCTGCAATATATTAATATGTTTAATGTTTTTATAATATCAATACTAGGCCCAACGGGCCTCATAATCTGACGCCATCTCACCACCTTGCTCTAAAAATATTTCCACATATATTTCAAAGATTTAAATAAAATAACACATTACAATCTATTCACCTTATTGATTTTCATCCCAAAACTGTAAAAAGGAATCTTAAAAAGGTGTGGGTATTAAGATCACATTTGGGTCTATGTCTCCCAGGTGATCTCTTGAAGATAATCATACTACCAAGGAAATCACACAAAGGAAATAACTCTCCCATAGAGGATCATCACCTTTCGATCCTCAATCTCTATTTGGTAAAACATAAGGGAATATCCATCCTCAAAGTACAGCCTGCCCCAATCAATAACATGTGATAGTTCATTCAAATGCCTCCTTAGTTATGAAACAAGGAAGATGTCATGTTGCCAGTATAACTATGGTTGTAGTTCCAAGTGTTACACCCCCTCACCTACCTTACACAATATATAGAATGTGAGAATGAGAATCGAAGAAAAATTTACTTCCTAGAAAAATCACCAAATTTTTCATCATGGTGAGACTTTAAAGAACACATGGTCTTAATACAAAAACTCTCATGTCCTTTACTGTTGGTCTTGTAAGACATCTGATGGATATATATAGTCCTCATTAATTCCCTAATGATATACATTATCTCAATTATATATCACACTAACTGTAGGCCCTTGATTTTTAATACAACTAGATCAGTGCAACAATATGGTGACTTGCAGGGATCACTCCTTTAAATAAAGAAATACTGAAATGCTTATGGAGTAATGGTATCTATTGTTGTATGAAAGATCTCCCAAGGGTATGTGAAACACCCGAATATGGTCCAAGTAAAACATTAAATCTCACAGTATGTCCTCTAGTTCCTAAATTGTTAGCTTAGTCACGATGATAATATATGGGAGGAATGTTTCTCTCAAATGAAATTATGTCATAAAGGCCTCATATAATCCCCTCCATAATCTGAACATGATTAAATAATCACGATTTGAATCCATATTCGAGGTAAATCTATGAAGTCTGAATAATTATTTCATTAAAAGGAGGATAAATTTGAAGTGGGATGACATAGAGAGTCAGTTTATGATCACATAGATGACATGGCTCTCTTTATAAATATAAGGAATACCCATCATAATTCCCATATACATCCCATAACACGTCTATTATAGAACCTCAAGGGGCTGATCTAAACCTACTAAAACCTGGTGCACAGCCTTCACCTACTAACAAGTGAGGCATCAACATGAAAACTCTACTACACCTTTCTTCATGCCTAGACCCCAGAAATGACACTAGAGGTCTTATTTCATCTTCACCAAATCTGGTTATACCACTAAGGTGGATTTATAAAAATACCTCATAACCAACATCTATAGCTTCAAGGGTACCATCGTATATCCTCTAAAAAGGATGAAATGCTCCCACCTTCATAAAATCATTAAAGAGCTTGTCCAGTGGATATCTGAGAAGACAAGGTCTAACAATTGGTATATCAATACCAACAATCCCAACCACATAGTAGAAGTGGCGGGGTAAAAATCATAAAATTTAGATATGTTGCAGTATACATGTCCATTAAGAAAAACTGCAGTGAGGCCAAATTCTTTTATTCCTTGGTCAACAACTATGAAAAAAATCTCATACTAAGATCATCATGCACTATGTTCCGCTTCCTCAGAGTATAGAATATCTTTAAGACAAAATCCTGGAGGAACTTTATCCATCACATCTACCAAAATTTTTGATCCTTGGGAGAAAATATATACTTGGAACAATTTTGTTCATAGAAGATAATAAACCACTATCCCATAAGGAATTGTTTCACAATACTTAGTGCGAATACAACTACTTCAAACTCAATATCATGGGTTGCGTAGTTCTTCTCATGTAGTCTCAACTTTGGAGAACCATATGTGATAAAATACTACTTCTACATAAAAAAACATATATTATTGGTCCCTAAAGAATAGATGGAAAATATGTACATGACAAACTCCTCTGGAAATCATAGGATGGGTTCACTCATTAATCATTACCTCATATCCTTAAAACCATGCTACAACTTCTTCGTTCAAAAGTAAGGCTTCCCTTTATGGGAAAATAGTCAAAGGTGCCAATGCCTTGGTCAAATTAAGAAACTATATCATGTAGTATGATACAACCTAAAAAAGCTATTCACTTATGTAACAATCTTGTGTGGCTCCCAAGCTAACATTGCCTCAAAAAATTTCATTTCTACCACTACTATAGGAAAATAAAAGGCTATAGCATCTACTGATCCAAGGGTAATACTATCCAAATAGAGAGTGATCATTTATATTCCCCTATTAATGAGAACATCCTACTACACCTAGGATTCCTTCACACCCACATAGTAAAAAACATGATATGTCACCACTGACACACAATATTCTCTACCAGAGATATTCAATATGGGAATGGAATGCAGTTAGCCATTCCATACCAAATATGTCATCTTAATTCCTCATCACTACTATAAAGATATCCCAAAATAAGATCTCTCTTATAAGACTTATATCACATTTTTATAAGAACTATTTAATTGTTTAGTCCCCTTCAGTTGGAGTCTCCAAGAAAACGGTCCATGCTATGGGCTCAACTGGATTTTCTGATTCTCAAACCCATGAAATGGAAATAAAATAGTGGCTCACATCTATGTTTATTATTACTACAGATAAAGTATATAAGGCATATATCGTACCTCTAATTAGCTTAAGAGACTCATGTTAATAGGTCTTTACTACCTACAACTATCCTCTTCCTAGAACATGAGTTCCCCGAGCTTAGCATGGTCCACCTAGGGGTGGTGGTGTAAATAGGCCAAACTTTCTACCACCACTTATTATTCTACCTTCTCCTCTTTCATATCGTTTTATCTATGAAACATCCATACCTTTACAATACTAAGTAGAACATATTCTGTCTTTCTGTTTGATGAATGATGGGTTAGATAATATCAAGTAAAATGTCCATGACCATCGCAATAAAAGCACTACCTCTCTCTAATATTACATGAACCACATTTAGAACCTTTAACCACAGATCATCTATCATTTTATAATCTTTTAAGTGTATCACATGCCCAAATCACTATTACTGATATCTTCTACCTACTGATAAGGTATCATCTTCAGTGTTCCCACTACTAGCACTTGATGCTAGTTTTTTCTCTTCAAGGAATATCTCCTCTACCAAGTCCCTCTGAAGAACTCTAAAATAAGTGAGAATGATAATATATATTAGTCCAGTCCAAATATGATAGAGTAATCCCGACTGAAAATTCCATTCATTGAAGAAAAAGTCATAAAACATATCCAAAGAGTATCCCAATGATTCAGTGAAACTCACTAAATACTTCTCCAGAGACATGTTTACCTACTATAACTGCAAAATCTTTTAAATGTTCACTGATTATAGCATGGATGGATAAAAATCCTCATTGAAGATAAAAAAAATATTACCATTAAAGTTATTTATGATTACGTGACTAAGCCACCAAACTCCACCGTCACCCAAAAGATCCCTGAAGAAGACTCAGTAAAAGAACAACCATTTGATCTATTGGTTTCCAAAATAGGTGGTATTATTGGGTCACTTCATCAAACCAATCATTGGATACCTAGGGGTATGAATTGTCATAAAACATGGGAGATCACTAACAATATAATTCTTGGACATCACTTATCCACAGCAAATATACAGCTGCTACTATCGACATAATATACTTCTCAATGGGTAGTGGCAAAACTGGTAAACCACAAAAAGGTGCTACCAACTGTACAAGGCCTTGTACTAAATCCCCATCACTCAATGGATCATTATCATGATCACATAGTGGAATCCTGAATGTATTTCAAAAAGGAGGATTCATAAAATAAACAAGAGAAGGAACATATAGTAAGTATATCTAGGGATTTGACTCAAAAAGGATACAGAAACCAAAGCACATTCTTATATGATACATGTAATAATTTTTTAACTGTATCCATTATCAACATATAACAAGTAAACAAGAAGGTTTTCAATGTCTTTTTGAATGGATACAACATCCACAACACAAACAGTAGTGCCTAAGGCTTCAAATCCAAAAATAATTTTTTTAATAGGGTTTCCATAAATCCCAAATTAATGTCATAGCTAAAAAATCTCCAAAAAATAGTCCTTTGATATAAATTTTCTATGACACCACTCTTTCATGACCCAACCCACAAGTGGCCACCATTCCCATGGTAATCCAAGCATAGAAACCCATTCATTCCTCCAGCAGTCCATCTGTTGATGATTAAGACTAAGTAGACTTATCCCACATATGGGAGTCATTAGCATAAGTACCTATATTCACACATTCATCTACAAGCCCACTCAGTGATGAAATCTAAAACAAAAAATATATATAAATGAATAAATAAATCTCAAATCCCACCATTGGGGTATGATAAAAGTAATAAAATAAATAAAGTGTCAAATAAATGACTGTAAGAACTAGAAATAAGTCCAGCCTTCTCAGAAGGAGGGTACTGCTATCATCTTTTTCACTTGTGAGAGCCTTATTTGCTCCAGAACCAAACTACGCTCCCCCCTCACCCAATCCTCCTCAGTGTTGGGAAATTTTTTTCATCCGTATTGGGAACAACATGTTGGGGGAAATCCAATGTAGGGGAGAGTATAACAACAACTTTTTGGACACACCAAAATAACTAAAAAAAGTACCTATGTTAGTGATATTATCATACGATATGTCAAAAAGATAAGAGACATTTAAGTAATAAATAGATGTATTCTCAGAAAAGATAATAGGTCTCAAAAGGTATGAACAATTACATATATCATTAGGATTCTGCCTGAGGTTTCATTTTAATGCTCATCTGGGAGGACACACTCCCAATGACATGTTGTCCCTGATGAAACTTTTCTAAGTGGTCATTTGGGTTTTCCCTATCCAAGATGTACTCACTAGATATAATAAGATCATTTCATCCAAATAAGGGATCACAGCTGGGACTAATATGGGATTCCACTGACCCTATTAGATCAGTCCACAAGATAGGGGGTCTATATCCTTTTAATAGTGATCATGATGATACCACAAAGCACTCCTAGGAAGGATATAATAGAGGATCCCAACCCTTACCTCATGAAGGGATACCCAAAACTATATTTTATTAGATACCATAGATGGGATCACAATTATAAATCAAGTACATAATGAAAAATTGTACGCTCGTAGAGATAGACCATGAAATCTCACTAAAATAAACCTGGTATATACTGGTGAAATAAAGGGATATAAGCCATATCTTTGAAATTACATGTCAGGTATAGAGGGTACATTATGTGTACGTATAACCATGAAACTACCCATTTACATTAAGGTTTTCCCATTTCAATGATCATGTAAACCTATTCATGTTTGTGTACTATGGTCATGCCTTTGTACTAGGATGTGTTTGAGTACTAGGTCATGCTCTTGTACACAACCCATGCCAATGTTCCTGGTCATGTTTGTACATATGTATCCTCTAAGATAATTGTTGATCCTATAAAGGATGGTCACATGAATTGGGACACATGTATCATGGAATGTAGTGTCCAATTTTTACTTGAAACCCTAACATCATATCAAGGGCCCCACATGGCATGTGTTTTTCAAGTACATGACATGTAATGTTGAATTTCTAGCAACCTATGATTCCTTCATGCATACTCTCAAGTCACTATAACCTTAGCATCTACCACCAATATCACCTAGATATTGTGGATCTCATCCGTCTAATCTGTGTTTCTATTGTAGGCCAAAAATTGGACATGTGATATGATTAAAAAATCACCATATCCCTCCATGTTGTCTCCAATGGAAAACATAGAATGCAAGGATCTAAAAGATGGAACAAATTCATATATGATAATCTACCATCATCATCACACATTTATTAAAAATAGATCATGAATTTTACATTATTTATTGATCTGTTGCACCAAAATATGTTCTCAAAATGATCAAATACTAGGTACACAACAAACTTTAGTTCAAACAAATTTCCAATGATGAATGTGTGAAAAAGTGGGGGAGAAAAAGAGAAACAAAAAATGGGGAATGTAGCAGGACTATGTTCAAGATTTTCTTAATTATTTACAAATATAATAATAAATGAAGAGAAAAATAATCAATAACAAATCAATTACCATAAATCCAAGGAATAAAACAACCATGAAACTTCAAGCAATATTGACTGAATAATAAAACTCTTAGAAGTACTTATTAGTATTTGTCATGGTAATAATAAACAGGTAATAAATCCATATTAAATAACGTTTTACCTAAGTTTGGATTGATCACTAATGAAGAATGGTCACATGTTAACATTTCTTGTGGAATCTATAAACTCTGATTTGCACAACAGCTTCCAATCATTAATCCACAATTGATTGTTTGGGAATACTCAAAAAACACTCATCCAATGGCTCCTCTCAATCTAAATGATTATATGGATAACACTATTTTTAATATCTAACCAGTTTTTTATAATTATAGGGTTAGTTAAATGAATCAATGTAATAAAATAGTTAAATTTATTTATATAATTTAGAATTTACTGCTATGATAGATCTTCAACAAACACCATACGCTGTGAAAGGCTACGTCACTCCTAGAGTAAATCCCATATTCCAAACTCAATAACAATCTCAAATATTGAATTTGATACTTTATTTAGGATTCATTTCCCTATTTAAGGAAAATTTCATTCATCTGATTCGAATATATATAAAAATTTTATAATATATTTTCCAAGATTATTAGGCATTAAAAGATTACTCTATCTCAGACCTTAGCTTCAGAAACACTACATGATATATATCAATTATTTTAATGGATAAAATAAAGAACATATAGAATTTATGAAAGAATATTCCCACTTAAATCATATCATTATATACCACTGTTACAGAAATATAGGCTACCATCACGTCTCATGTAGAAAACTACTAAGAATAGGATACTCATGGGATAAAATCTTTGCCTAAAAGAATGATATATTCAAGTTATATATTTATTGGATAAATAAACAACACATACATAGGATTATATAGGATGTGAATATTCCTAGTCACTTACGAATATCCATCCCTAAGAATATCTTGGATAGTCTTCTGGCTCCAGAAAGTGTGTACATAATGGGATATGGATTCTATGTTCACTTAGGTAAAAATGATTGTGTTCATGGCACAAATCTTTACTAACCATGTCCCTTTACATGAAATGTATCTATGGGAAAGAAACGTGTATATACATTTGGGTTCAAGGATGTTTTCAATTGTCCCATGGCTGGAAAGCTATTTAGTTTCAAATAGATTGTGTTATCGACCACACTACATTTAATACATTAATCTATAGCAAACCCATATTCTGTGAGAATATGTGATACATGACACATGTTCCTCTAGGATACATGGTATGAAATCAAATTTTTTGTAGACAATTAAGTATATTATTCACATGGAAAAAAATTTCATGATTCTCAAAACCATTCATACCATTTGAGCACTCAAATCATCCAGAATCTAAGTTGTCTTCGATTGCTGATTTTCATCCCACAAATTGTTAGAAATTGGATATTTGATCACTAATGTGTTAGTATTCATGCCTCATATTTCCATTTGGGGTCTTGATCAATGAATTCATGACCCAAATCATATAAATCCATCTCAATCCATCATTAAAAAAAATCCATATGTCATTTTCACCACAATAATGAATCTTTCTGTTTGATCATGATTGAATATTTCCGAAAAATGTCCAATCGTGACCTCATGGGCCAACGATGAAAAACAAAAAGAATGGTGTTTGGAAAGGAATAAGAAAAAAATGAAATCATAATTGGATGATGAAATCTTAACAAAATATTTCATATTGTGGAATAAAAATGGTATAATCAAAGGTGTTGTAGAAATAAGTAATTAGAGTGAAGAATGATAATTAAATTTGGGCTCATGTGAAGGACGACACTAATTGAATTATAAGTAATATATGAAACCCATGATTTAAAATTAATTTAATTTAATGAAATACACAAAATAATAAACCCAACCTCAGGAATGGATCGTTCATTAGTGAATAAAATTTCCTCTAGTGTTGATGGTTGATCTTGTTTTTTCGTTCATCTCCTCAATAACCTCGACTGCTAGTCATTGATCTGCATACCCAAGCTAAAAATTCCAATGATCTCCCATTACCAACTCAAATATCCCATGTTTATTTAGAAAACCCGTGATGTTTTTCATAAATGTATATTTACTTTGGGTTTTTATATGGAATCCTGCCATTTTATTACATTACTTTTCATTACATGGTACAATATAGGGGATATTTTGAAGTTTAGTTCCATGTAAAAAAAGGTAAATATTACATGAAAACATAAATAATTATTATAAATACACAATAAATACATATTCATGGGTTCAACCTTGGTTATATTTGATGCATCTCAAAACTTGGTGAAATACATTAAAGGAAAAGGGTGAGCCTAAAGCCCTGTAAGGGAATAACAACAGAGATATAAAACATGTGATCCTGAGACATATTAAAAAACATAAGGCATAATGATAAGGAATCATAAAGAAGAATATCATAATAAAAATAAAAATAATCATAACATTGAAATGTGGATCCAACATTTAAATGAAAAATTCTTAAGAATATCACCAAGTATTATCAGCAAAGTGTCATAAATAAAAATTAACAATGTTTTTAAACATGATATCATAAAACATGTCATCTATAGGTATTATATTCTTTACTAAATGAATTGTAATGATATCAGGATGAACACTTCATATAACATTATTAATTTTAGATACATATATCATAATAAATCATTTCATAAATAATAAATGAAGAATAAAGAACAAATTACTTTTCAAAATCTTGTCAAACAAAAGAGATTAAAGACATGATCATTACATAATTTCTAACCCTGAAAATGAAATGTGAGTTTAATATATTAAAATCACAAAATAAAATAGTTTTCTAAATTATTTTTAATTCCCATTGATAAAAAATAGGTTTATGTATTAAAATAAAAATGAAAAGATAATTTCTTAGGTAAAAGACAGAATTTTGAGAAAGAAATTTAGCAGCATAAGAGGTAACAAAAATGGTTTTAAAATGGGTAAAATGAGAGGGGTAAAGGGTATATAATTCATAAAATATAATTATTACTATAATGAGATAATATGATGTGGAAAAAATATATTATTTTTGTAATTATAGGGCATACTACATGAAAAAGAAACTTGAATAGAAAAGAGAAGTGAATATTTCCCCCACCGTGAAGAGTTGTTCCTAAAACATGAGGATAGAACCTTGGGTTCTTGAGGAAACCATGGGGGAATATGTGGGAGGATAAATCACCCTGAATTTATTGAGGATTGATTGGGATTGAATGAAAATGGAAAAGGTGTGGGTATTTATAGGATAAGTGAAGGATGTTTTTAATAATTTTCAAATATATGTCTTGGAAAACTACGTTGTGGAAAATAAAATACTATTGGATTACACGTGTTTTTGCTCATGGTTTTGAAAATTTTGGTCCCATTTTATGATATGTTAATCATATATATCCGAACACCAATATTTAATACATATTTTTTCTTGAAAAAAATAGATTCTATAAAGTTTGTTTTAAAAATAAAAATTTTATTTTTAAAATTTTGATTTTAACTTATAGTTTTAAAAAATTAATAAAATCTATTAAAAAACATAATATTAATAAAATAAAATATTTTATGTGATGGATTGTGTTTAATTAATTAGTTCATCATTTATTCATAAATATGATGTCATAAAATATACAAAATCTGAAAATTGTATTTTTTACTATTCATTAAAAAATAAAGTATTTCTATAAATTCTAATAAATCCACCCTAACAAAATTTAAATGATATTTTTTAAAAAATAATATTTATTTTTTCATAATAATTCTTAATATATGATAATTTTATCTTTTAAATATAAAGATATTTATTTATTTAAAAATAGATGTTTTGAAGGAATATTTAAATTTCTAACACTTGTAAATAATTTCCTAGGACATTATAAAATTATATAATAATTTATTATATAATCAAAAGTCTTTTAAAGGAATATTTCATTAATAAAACTATTCAAAATATGTTGGATTATTATAAAACTATATATATTTTTTATAAAAACAAAATTAGGTTTTATTAACATCCAAATATAAATAATCAAATTCGTCTCAATTAAACACATGATTTTTTAAGAAAAACAATTATTAAATTAAATTGATGGAATAAAAATTTTATTTATAAAAATTAATTTAATATTTAACTAACTATGTTCTGGCCACATGAAACCTTATTACACCCACATACTCTCTAAGGGAAAGTTGTGCGATGTTGGTACTTTCGTGGGGGTTTCTCAGCTTACATCGCCCGAGTGGTAATATCCACTAATGTGAACTTCTCTTATAGGAGATTTAATTCAAGATTCAATTGTTTAAGGTTATCTAGTTATTTTTCAAGGGTGAATCCTAATGATGAAATCTCCCTTCTATGTTCTGAAAAATTGGATTCAAGCAGCATGACTCTACTTGTTGAGGCCACTAATATTCCTTTTTTGTATCAATTATATTATGT
Source organism: Viscum album (assembly GCA_963277665.1). Classification (NCBI taxonomy): domain Eukaryota; kingdom Viridiplantae; phylum Streptophyta; class Magnoliopsida; order Santalales; family Viscaceae; genus Viscum; species Viscum album. The sequence goes on along the minus strand of OY728126.1, from coordinate 1,805,091,109 downwards.
CATTACTACTTATAAACACAACATATAATAGAAATATTAACAAATAAGGGTATTGTTTAAAATTTTTATATTGGACAATGGTCATATTGGCCAATTGTCCTAAAACAATCGAATCCCAACGACCATATATCACTTTACACCCTATAAAAACAACTTCTTTATTTTTGTTAAAAATTCACTATAAATTCTCTTAAGGTTATATTTTAACTTTCACAAGATATTGATTTGTTTAATAATATTTTATTATATATCTATATAATTTTCACTATGAGTAATGATTGTAGTATACCAGGGAGATCCATACTTTTCTATTTTATCTATTCTATTTTTTTGGTTATAGTGTTGGGAATTTTAATTAGTTTCATAGATAAATAATATAATGATATGTATAAAATTTATTCATTTATCTTTATTTCTTAATGTATTATATTATATTATATGTAAACCACAATAATTTTGTATAAAAATATCATTTATAATGTTTGGTTTGTTACAATATCCACCTGTTATGAAATTTCATCCATAAAATTTCATTGCATTTTCTTAATTTATAAAAGTTAATGGTATTTATGTCTCATTATTTCATGTGGTTCCCACATCAAATTATTTATATTTATGGTTCATCCACAACACTTTGACAAGGTGGGTAGTCTTGTTTCATAGAAATTTGTCTATATTTTCCAAGATCTCCACCGAATTCTCTACATAATAGATGCCATGTTCCATGTGTACCACCTCCGGATTTAGTACATGTAAGGGATCATATATGTAATTACACAAGATAGATACATGTAATGAATCATTAACATGAGAAAGGTTATGTTTAAGTTCTATCCAATAGGCCACATCTCTTATGAAATATTGGATCTCATGGGTTCCAAGGTTCCAAGGGTTAAGACTCACATTCTTTCAAAATAACATTACTCTATTCCATGGTAATATGCAAAGGAAATAATTGTCCATAACATTAAACTCCCAGAACCTTCAATGATTTTCATAATAGAACTTCTTCTGACTCTTAAAAGCCTTTATAAGGTGTTGGATGGAAAGAACCTTTTTTGTTATCTCTTGCACAATATCAGGCCCAAGAAATTTCCGCGCACAACCTTCATCCCAACAATTAGAAGTACAATATTGATTTTCATATAGACATTCATAAGGTTCTATTTTAATACTTGAGTATACTATTCTATTGTATCATATCTCAAAAAATGTGAGGTGTTGATCCCATGTACCTTTAAATTCCATTAATCATGTTCTCAGCATGTCCTCAAGTGCTTGAATAGTCCAATTGTATTTTCCATCGTTTTAGGGGTTCTAGGAAATATTAAGTTTAATTAAGTGTATAGATCTTGTTGAATACTAATCCATAATTTTGATGTGAGTCTTGGATCATGATAAAAAATGATAGAAAGTGAAACCACATGCAACATAACCACTTTATTTATGTAAATCATGTCATGTTGACCAAGAGATAAATCATCTAAAATAGTGATAAAATTGGCAATCTGGGTGAGTCGATGTACTATAACTCATATCACATCTTTTAATTTGAATTTTATTAGAAGACCAATGATGAATCTCTTAGTTATATTTCCACACTTCCATGTTAGTATTGGTAGTGGTTTCAATATCCCTTCAAAAAGATTTCTCTCTAACTTCACCTGATGACACACCAAGAACCTTGTAGTGTAGTAGGAAATATACCTTTTCATATTATCCCACCAATATTTATCAAGATTTTATCTATCCATTTCATTTCATCCAAAATAATTATAAAATATTGATTTATTAAATTCATCCACCAACTCCATCTTTATATCTAGGATTAATGAGAAACATAACGTTCTATGAAATTTAAATAATCATTCTTCATCAATATTGACCTCATAAAACTCTACATTATTCATTGATTCAACCATCCTTTGTAACAATGGGTATTTTACTTGATCGTTCTTGATCTTCCCTTGTAATGATCATTGAGAAATCATTTGGAATATGGTTTTTGATGTCCCTTCCCTTAAGATTACCATATCTAATTTTAGTTGGTCCTTGGCAAAATGGTCTCTTTAAATCATCGTCATTTTCATCAAAATCGTATGTTTTCTACTTATTTTATAAGTTCCTGTGTATTCTCTTATATGGTTGTAATGAATTGAATAGACATAGCCTTTAATTAATTCCAACAATCTCTTTTCTCTCATGTTCAATAACATTGAATGAAAATATAATTCAATCATTGGTGGTGTGTGTACATATAATATTTCTCTACATAAAGATATTGCCTCTATACTTTTAGAGAAAAACTGTATCTATCTCTATGTCATGTGTAGGGTAATTATGATAATGAGGATTTTATTGTTGATATGCATAATCAACCACCTTGTCATTTTTCAGGAGGATTTACATAATCCCTTTAAGAGATGAATAATTATAAATAGAGAATTCTTCTATAAATAAGGGTATAACTAACATATGTATAATAAGTAATATCCTATTCAACTATCGGAAAAAAAACTTCAATAATCTTTATGCAGATGATCATATCCCCTTTTTGAGTTAACTTATTTAGTGGATTTGAAAGTCTTGAATTGTTTTTCAAAATACCTCCTATAATATCCTACTAATCCAAGGAGAAAACTAATATTAGTTACTGTTTTAGGATGTGGCCACTCCTCAATAGAATTATTCTTTACAGGGTCAACTGAGATTGGTTCATTGGTTAAGGTGCTCCCAAACAATGCAAATTTTTGTAACTAGAATTAACATTTTTTGAATTTTACAAAAAGAATCTCTTTCCTCAGAGTTAAAACAATAACCCTTTGGTGATCCTTATTATCCTCATGAATTTTGGAATATATCAAAATATCATCAATAAAAACTATTAGTAATTTATCAAGTTATTCCTTAAATACTATATTCATCAAATCCATAAATATAGTAGGATAATGTTTCTATATGAAGGGAATTACAAAAAACTCATAATTCCAATATCATGTTCATTAGGTAGTCTTTAGAATATTCTCTTTCTTTACCCTCAATTTATGACACCCATATCAAAGGTAAATATTGGAAAAGAATTTATCCCCATGAATCTGGTCAAATAATTCATCAATCCACAGGACACGATACTTTTTCTTCTTTTTGATCTCACTATGTTCTCTACAATCAACACATAGTCGCATTGATCAATACTTATTCTTTACAAGGATAATATGTGATCCCCATAGAGACAGAAATGGACGGATTAGTCCCTTCTCCAGAAGATCACGGAGACTTATCTTTAGTTCCTCTAACTCCATATTTTTAACTCTATACTAAGCATTTAATATTATCTTGGTCTTAGTTATGAGTTTAATGGAAAACTCTACCTCTATTTATATCGGAGATATAGGTAACTATTGAGGATATACATCAATTTATTACTGAATGAGAGGAACCATATCAGTATTTATAATTTTATATCCTTCTACCTCTTCATTTATCTTGTCTTTAACAAATAGGAGGTTCTGTTAAGAAAAGCTCAACTCAGGATAACTACCTTTGAAAATTAATGTAGGTTGTGAATTCATGACTATTGAAACTTTATTTCTTATATAGTTGACCATATAATTATAATTTGAGAGACAATACATCCCTAGTATAGTGTTTAATTCCACCATGGGAATGACTGCTATATTTGTGTTGAGATTTTACTCTCTAAGGATAACACTAGAGTCCCAATACGGTGTTGATCCTAGGGTAATTCCTATCAGATTCTTGACTGAAAAATTTACTTATAGAAGTTCATGGATTGATTCTATAATCATTTAAAACATGGATGATATAAAAGAATTCATAGAACTAGTATCAAAGATCACACTTGATAGCTTTGAAAGAACAATGATTGTACCTATAACCACATCATTCAAATCCTCCACACCAGTCATTGTGATAGAAAATTACTGACCATTCTCCCTTGCACTATTATGAAGTTGATGGTGGTTACTCTCTATTATATTCTAATTTTGTCATTGATTATCAAATTTCACATGCTATCCAATCTTGAACCATTGATCTTCTAGCTATATATGCACCATCATTGTTTTTTCATTAGTGTTGAGAAGTTGATTCCTCACCTTACCATTATATTTTTGATATATATTTCCATATCTTCCATAATTGTATCACTTTAAACTCCCAAGTAAGTATATCCCTGAATTCCTCTTTCACATTGGTTACACATAGGTTGTTTCACTTTATTACCTCCTATTCCATGATACAAGTTCATCGATGAGTTTGGATCCATTTATATCATCTTTTCATTCGATCTATGTGAACACCTTTTCTCTCCATACTATAATTCCACCATAATATAACTCCTCACTATCTATTTGTATCTTTCATAGTCCTGATTATTTAGATTCCTCTAGATATGGGGTCTTAGTAATCCTTATAATCAATCAAATTTACCGTTGGATCCATAACAATGATAGACGTGTAACTAGAAAGTCTTGCAAAGTTCATATAATATCTTCCAACTGATTCATTTTCCTTTTTCAAGTGTTTTAAAAAATACTTATTAATTTTCATTTATATAAAATGGGGGAAATATTTATTTAAAAAGATTCCCCTAAACTCTTCCAACTCCATAGCATCAATATCCCTTTTTAGATTTATGTTTTTAATCAGTTTCCTCCCCCAATCCGCTTATCCATCTAAGTGGTATAATGCCATGTTGACATTATCTTTCATTGAAAAATGGAGTATATAAATTATATTTTATATAGTGATTATCCATTGTTCAAAAATATATGTTTTGGAATATCCACTAAAAGAGGGTGGTCTTTCATGGCCAACGGACTAAAAGAAAAGTTGTTCCCTTCAAGGTGAATCAATCCTCTTGTCTTGATTCAAGTGATTTTTCATAAATTATGTTATTAGATTCATTATCCTCCAAATTTTTTTCATTCAAACTTCCTTTTAATCTATATCAGTGCACCACCAATTGAACTCATCATTTTCGTAGTTCCTCCTATTTCCAATATTTTTTTAAAAAGAAGAAATTTTTTTGAAAAATATTTTACTTTTATGAATCTAATTATTATAAAGTTATTTTATCTCATTAGACCTTATTATTAAATATGATATTCATATCCCCTAATTAAATTTACATTTTCTATATATCCTTCATAATGAATCAAAAAAATCTTCTGATTTACCAAACATATCCCTCGGGAGTGTTAAACATGGAGCGGAGAAAAGATCATTTTTACACAGTGGTTCCATTTTGAGTCTATCTCAATGTGTTTTTTTGGGGTTACGCCTTGATACATATCTTCTAGATACACATCCATATTTTCATAGCTAGACAGGTATTTATTTACTTAGAAACCTCATACTTAAAACTTCACCAAAATACCAGGATAATTTCTTATATTTATTCTTATCCCTATGGTGTTTCTTAATTTTTTCAAGTATCAATTGAAATAAATAACCTTTTCATTATTTGATACAAATTAAAAATTCCAACTTTTCTATTACATCACTTTTCTTTACATTGTAGAAAATAGACTATCTTTTTAATTTTAGTTTCATTGAAAAAAAGAATATAATACATGAAAACACAAAACATTCTTCTAAATACACATGAAATAAATATTAATAGTTTCATCATAAGTTATGTTTTTTGAATCTCATAACCTAGGAACATACAAAAAATTAATGGGGTGAGCATGAATCTTATTAAGGGAATAAACAACATATACATAAAACATATGATCATGAGACATATCATTATGAACATAAGGAATCACGGTAAGGAATGAGTAATAGGCATATCATTATCGAAATAACATGAATAGTAACATGGAAATGTGGCTACAAAATTTAAATGATACATTCATAACAATGTAACCATGGTTAATTACCATAGTGTCACAAATAATAATTACCAAGATTATTCACCATGGTATCATAAAACATGTCATCTCTAGTGATTATATTATATTCCCATTACATTTGATAACTATCAAGGAACACCATTTATATGTCTAAATTTATTTGATCCACATAGATCATAATGAATCATTTCATCGATAACCTGTGGAGAATTAAAAACGGGTTTATTATCCAAATATTTACGTACAAAAGATCTTAAAGATATCATCATTGTGTCATTTTTAACCCACGAAAGGACTGTTTTGTTTAAAATTTTTAAATCCCAAAATAAAAAAGTTATGTTTACATCATTTAGAATACAAAATTAAAATAATGTGTTTTGTGAATTCAAATAAAATGGAAAATAGAATTTCTCATGTAAAATAATGAATTTTTAGAAATAAATTCAACACCATAACAGGTGTGAACCATGGATTTCAAAAGTAAAAAATAAGTAATGAAAAGGGTATCTCATTCCTAAAAGACACTTATAATATTAAAAAGATAAAATAATGAAGAAAAAATATCTTAGTTTGGAAATTATAAACATACCACATGAAAAGGGAACTTGAATGGAAAAGATAATTCAATATTTCCCTTCCATTAAAGAGTTGTTCCTAAAACATGATAATGGAACCTTGGGGGCTTGAGGACACCATGGGGGGAATCCTTGGGTGGGAAAATAACTAGAACATCATGGATAATGGATTGGAAGTGAATTTAAATGGGGATGTTGGTGGGTAATTAAAAGATATGAGGATGATTTGTTTAATAATTTCCAAATATAGGTATTGGAAAACAAGGTTGTCGAAAACGAAAAACCATTGTCATAACCATTCTTTTTTATAGTGGTTATGGTAATTTGAGTCAAATTATAGATAATTTTATCTCCTAGAACCGAAAACCATTATTTAATGCATTCTTTTTCATGGAAAAGTAATGATTCCACAAATTAATGTTTTAAAACTAAAAATTTCCATTCTCGACTTTGAAATGTAACTTATTTTTTAAAAAATTGAATTAAATATATTAAAATACATAATATAAATAAAATAAATTGTTTTAGATGGTGTAATTTTATAATTAATTGCATAATCATTATGACATAATTATTATATCACAAAATATATTGAAACCCTAAAACTTTATCTTTTTCTATTCATAAAAATTAATGTTTTTCAGAAAATTCAAATAAATTCACCCTACGTAAATTTCAAAATAAATTATTTTAATAATGATGTTTATTTTATCATAATAATTATATATATATGTGTGATAATTTTTACTTTTAATGATAAAAATACATAATTATTTAAAAGTTGGTTGTTTTATGTCAGAGTTAACTTTATGAGACTTATAAAAAGTATCCTAGGCCATTATAAAATTAGTTTATCCTTTTTCTATTAAATAAAATATTTTAAAACTAATTTTTCATTAAAAAATACTCTTTATAATACCTTGTATTATTATTAATATTTTATATATTTTATATAAAAATACTATAATGTTTTATTTGCGTCCAAAAAAAAATTATCAAATTATTTTCAATTAAACATATATTTTATTAAGATAGAACATTCTTAAAATATATTGGTGGAATAATAATTTTATTTATAAAAAGGAACATATACATTATGTAATTATGTTCTAGACACATAACCCCTTATTACACCTACAGACTTCCTAAGGGTAAGTTTTTTGATAGTTATAGTTTTGTGGGGTTCCTTAGCTAACATGTACCAAGTGGTAATATAAACTAACTTGATATTCTTAAGTAGGATACTTCATTAAAAATTCAATTTTTGAAGCTCCACTTAGTACTGGTCAAGGTTAAACCCCAGTGACGATACCTCCCTCCCACATTATGACAAATGGGCTTCAAACGACATGACTGTACTAGCTGAGGCCATCAATTCTCCATTCTATATCACTTATCCTATGTTATTAATAAGTACAAACACTAATTATAATGGTAAAATTTCAAATAATGGTTTAATTTCTATTGGTTATATTAAACAATGGTCATATTGAACAATGAATATGTAATAGTCGAATCCCAACAGTCATATTAACCATTATACCATATAAATACCACTTCATTCATTCACTAAAAAATCAAATAAAAATTTTCTTGAGGTTATATTTTCATTTTCTTATAATTTTTATTGGTTTACTAATATTTTTTTTATTTATATTGCATTTTCAATTGGGGAGATGATTTAATTAGATTGGGGTGATCCATACTTTCCAATTTTAGTAGTTATATTTTATATTTTTTGTCAAATTGCAAATTTTTTTTCATTTTAATTGATTTCATAGATGACTAATGTAATATAATTTATAACATTTATTGGTTTAACATTATATTTCATGATTATGATATAATATATAATTTTAAAAAAATGAAAAAAATATCATTTTGAAATTTAGGGTTGCTACATATTATGTTTTTGTTAATTAAGTAAAATCAATACTTTATTTTATTTAATTAAAATGCACATCAATGTATTCCATACGAAGAATATTAATCATAGACTAAACTTATGTTATGCCTATGGTAAACCTTTTATTTTAGAAACAACCGTAGTATATGGTTTCCCATATGATATCATCATCAACAGGAAAATAATTTATTCTAAAAATATGTATGTACATTCTCTAATATATAGATATATATAATAATTTCATTTCATGGGTCTTGTGACACCCAATACACAAGACCAAATATGAGGAAAAATGCATTTTTCAATAAAAAATATTATAAGGATCTAAATAAATGAATATGGGTCATCACACTATCCCCTACTTTATGTCTATTCACCATGAAAATAAAAATCTATACAAAAGAATTGTGTGAATTTATCCTGTATTTGGATATCACACTCCTAGGATCACTCTGGAAAAATCACATGTCACCAAAGAACTTAAAAAAGAGTAATTTTCTATCTATGAAGGTTCTTATCCTTCCAATACCTGATATATACTATGTAATATGAAAATGTGGCCCCACGCTCAATGTCTAGTTCACCCAAGTTAAAAACTTCTGTCAGTTCATGCATGTATCTCCTTAGCTATGACACATGGAATACATCATGCACTCGATCCAATGATGGGGGGTAATTCCAAGTGATAAGTGAACTTTTAAACCCTCTATATATCTATAATTCCTCGATGAACCTTGGGGATAACTCTCTTCCCAATCCAAATCTCCACACTCCTCATCATGGTGAGACTCTCAGGAAATATTTCGTCACCCTATTCAAATTCTAAAATCCAATGATGATAATCCATATGTGATTTATATTGGATTTGGTCTATTCTTGTATGCTCCTGGATCACCCAAACCTTATCTACTATCACTTACACAAACTCTAGCCCAACCGGATATGTCCCTCCAATCATATTCAAGCACATTAGCAGCCCACATGTGAACCCATACAAGGCTAAAATAAGTTCCAAAAAAATAGTAGAGTAATAGATATAATTATAGGAAAACTCCACTAATTCAAGTGATCCTCCTAGCACTATTTAATTTCCAACACATAGGCTCTCAACATATCCCCCAAAACTTATATGGTTTTCTTGGTATGTTGACCCTTTTATGGGTGAAATTATTTCTTTATCCAAAACATAGTCTCAAAAAAAATTAAACCTCTATAGAACCATGATTTAAACCGAACAGCATGGTAGAATACAAAAATCATGGGTACCCCATGAATCTAGGATATCACACACATACACAACCCCCCAAAACATTACCTTTAACTTTTCTACTTGATGGTAGAAATTGAACTAACTTGTTAATTCATTCTATATTCACCCATTTTGTGTCATCACCACACACTTTCCATTGACTCCATACCCAAACTACCTTATATAGAGGAACCATTTTTCCTAAAAAATAGGGGAGTACTGAATCTATAAGAAAGATTAGGGACCCATGTATTGTTTTTATAATGCGTCTAAGAGATGTCCAAAACCCAATACCTACTCCAAATGTATTTCCCAAGAATTATCATTACATTTATAGATCTATAATCTTTAAACCACACTAGATATATAATATATATTAATAATGACTGAGGGGATCATTTCATCATTCTCTACATGGTAAATGTATCAATATATACTATTAAATTCTCTAATTCTAACTCCCAAATAATAAAAAATGTAAAATAATGAATGAGCAATAGTTTAGATTATGTACTCATGTAGATACATTGTCCAGGACTTAGATATCTTTCATACATATAATATATTTATTCCTCCATGTAGATTCAAACTACATTGTGTGTTCTAGTAAGTTACATGTCTCATGGTATTCACATATTATATAGGCATACATCACTAGTATCCTCGGTCATGTGCTTCTTCAAGACTCATCATGTCTTGATGTTCACACAGTGTATGCACAAAAAAGATGATTTGGTAATGTACTAAAACCCTTTTCATATTGTTTAGTATATACAAGGAATGAATACCATAAAAATTACAAGTATATTGAATGGTATAGCTAGGAACGAACTCTGCTACACATTAGATTGTGTAATTATGAATACATGTCATATGGATTGATACTCCACCCCCTTTCATATTTAACACTATAGAAAAACCGAATCCACTAATTAATGTAGAAACGTATTTTTTATTGAATCATCACATGTCATGTGATATTTAATGTCTATAGAAAACTAAGATACTAAATTGAAAATGATAAATTTTGTGTGTTTAATAAATTTCATTCCATTTGATCAATGATTTTATATTAGACACATTGATTTCCCATGATTTTTACGTTCTCCATTTCCTTTTCCACAACTTCCACCACCCGCCAAATCCTTCAATAAGAAAAAAATTTTTGTAATAAAAATTAATTGCTATTACAACCTCTATAATTAATGTATAATCCATTCATGTGATCCCAACTCACATCCTGAGCCTCTATGTGAGATCCTTATTGCTAATACACTTGGACCAGTCATGAAACCATATATCATTGGCCACCCTAAAAATTTCAATGACTACAGTCAAATAATAATATCACTCAAAATAAGGACATAAAATCTATTCTGATGGGTTATAAGAACAAAGAACCATATTTAATTAAGGATATTGACCACCCATAATTCCATTTACAATCATATAATACAATAAATCAATGGTAACATTATATCTTTGTATAATATCACAATTTCTATTGAAGGAAGCCATTATAAAAAATTTGAAACATCAATTAACATATCCACCAAGAATATGTATCCATGGAATAATGGTTTATTTATATAAAAAAATCAAACATAACATCAAAAAATAATTCAGTATAGTTTATATTCAAATGATACAAACCATTTATTTTCCATCAACATTAAAACATCAATCAATTGAAATTAAAATCTTATAATACATGAGATCATAAAAATATTACTTAATTCACAATATTTTTATAAAAAATCACAAGTAATAAAAAAATTAAATAATCACCAATGATTCAGGGATCCAATCATCGACACCATAACAATACACACTCCATACACAACATTGTCCATTCCCCAACCTTTAATCAACCACCATTTCACTTTGATAATCCACATCTCCCAAAACATTATTTCCCCATCTTGGGTTCAACTTGATCTTGATATCTTTCCATTGATAAAAGACATTAAATAATTTTTTATATACTACTATTGAGTCTACCAAGGAGAAAAATATAATGTCTTAGAATGGGAAGAATCAGGACCCAATACCGAAATAAAAATTATACCCTTACTAGATGAAGTTTGATTATTATAACATAATAATGATTTTAGAATCTCCATATGATCCATAATTTAGAAGTTAAAAACTAATCCTTATAGGATAAATATTTACATATATAATAAATATTTAATCTATAAGAATTTGGCTAGCTAAAAATTCTACCATATCTTAGCTCAAGGATAAACACATGACCCTGAGAACATCATAACTGTTAAAAAAGTTCTTATGGTTATCTGCTAAGGTAAAATTAAAAATTTACCCATCAAGGCCACCTGGGACCCTAAGAATAAAAAATGAGTTATGTCTCACATATGGATATGTCTTGGTTGAAACAATTATCATAGCCACCATCGGCCTTCAAAGGTAGTCCCCATGGATGATATCTTCACATAATTCTTATGAAAAAATAATATTTTCCCCTCCTTATAAGAGATAAGAACTATAAGTATAACACAATTAGTTTTTATGGATAATTATTTTTAAAATATATTATATTTCTTTGATATATTTTATTACACACTATACCAAGTTTATCTTGTGCTGCATGAAACACTGGCATAGCTTGCATTAGAAAAAATGCTGAGCTTTAACAAAATCATGACATATTATTTATTTAGTTACTTAAATGAGACCACTATATCCAAGTCACAAGAAATAGTGATATGAATAATAGTAAAAAAATATAAAATATTAAGTATAATTTTTTTATAAAAATAATACAAGTTGATAATAATATATATATTTTTAAGTATAACCTTTATATATTTTGAAAATAATATTTTCTTTGAAAACTGATTTTTATGAATTTTTTGACCAATAATAAATTAACTTTTTGAAACCTATAAAAATAATTTGATAAAATAAACATTTTTATACAATATTTATATCATATTAGTAGGAATGTTTTGATTTTTTGGGAAATATATCATTTTTTGATGAATTTTTAAATATATGAAATTTTAATTGAAAATCCCTTTTTGTTTAATTTATTTCCATATTAAAATTTTATTTAAATAATTAAAAAATAAAATTAGTTAAATAATAAATCTAGTAATAAAAATTTATTTGTTTGGATTCAATTTTAAATTGTTTTTTATATAAAAAATGTAATCTTTTGAACATTTTATCTTTGAAACCAGGATTTCTAATCTCATCTACGAGAATAATTTAAAATTAATTTTTTCCAAATAAATTTATAGAATTATGAAAAAGGGATTAAATATTTAGAACAATCATAATTAATATTATATAATAATTTTAACTTATTGTTTTACCAAGATTAATTGTGAATGGATTAAAATTATTCGCCAAGGTAAAGGTAAAAAATGGGTTTACTAGGGGTTAAACTAATAATATATGTCTAACAATAAATTATACTCTTACATAAAAAATAATTTATGGACATATTTAGATCCATAATACTATAAGGATCTATTATTTTTTAATTTGGACACTTATGACATATTAAAAATTGGGGTCACTCAATTGTTGTCAAAAATACTAAGTGTGTCATCTCCCACACTTATAAACGGACTCCCCCTCTCCAATCTTATACACAACACAAAACCATTTTCTAAGATAATATATTCCCAAATCCCCTATAACTTCCATTCCCGCATACTAGACTTTATATTTTTGGAAAAATTCACCTTTGGAATGATTTTAATGAAAACCTAAGGAGGATACCCAGAGAAGATGTAATGTTAATCAAAGAGATTCTATTTTATTTCTTTCACCACCCCATTAAAATATTTTTAAATAATTATTATATAATAAATATTTTATATTAAATATATTTATTTTATTTTATTTTATGTAAATGACATGAAATCTTCTACATTTCATCAAAATGGGTAACACGATCATTTTTTTGTTTATGGTATTCTACCCTCTCGTGAATCGATGTTGTTCATTTTTTACTTTAACACATATAATGATTGTAATTAATAAAGTATTTATAATTTATATATTATATTAACTATATTTATTATGTAATTATGAATCTTGAATTATTATATCACATATACCTTTATACTCTCCAGTTTGTGGAAATACGATAATGATGATTTTCGTTACAGAGAACTACCACCTCACGAAGCAATGTGATTTGTTCACGCTTTAAATCAAATGTATTAATCATGGGTTTAGAAAAAAAATTGATATATGAAATAAATGGTATTATATAATCATAATATATATAATTTCTTTTCTTTTCTCTATACCACACAAGAAAACTAATAAATATCATTCTTGCATAAGTATAACCTTCCATCTCAATAAACTATGTATTTAATTTCCTATCACTAAATTTTATGGAATACTATAAATACATATATAAAAGATATATATGATATATATTTCATTTTTATCTATCTATTTATCATGTAACTATGATCAACGTCAGATGACAAAAAAGAATGACAAATCAAAACATATATGTAAAAAGCAGTTATTGCCCGGAATGTATCTTTAACATGGAATCTATAATAAAAGGGTAATAAAAGTTCATAATAAAATTGTATATGGTATGATATACATGAATATGTTATTTTATATATTTATAATATACCAATACTAATTATAAATTATGTTTTAATGAGTATGATAGAAGTTAAGACGTAAGTTAAGAGGATTTTGTCTCAATTTTCCGTCTTTGAGACATATGTTCTCTTATGTACCTATATTCATTAACTACATGTATATACATACTCTATAAAATGTAATATCATGAATTTATTCATCCTTATGATATTTTATATTTCATTTTATGATATTTTTTCATGGGCATTATGGTTCAATGTTACAAAGATAGTAAATATTTTATGTTACAATCTCATCATTTATAAATAATTTTAATGACTAAGATCCCAATGTTAAAATCTCTATATGTCCCTCTCAATAATTCTAATTAATTTTTTCCACTATGATTAGTCATGATATATTCATGTAATCGTGTAATTTTCCATATCATTGGTACTTAAGATAATTATGAATATGCTTTTATGAAAATCATACATTATATATCTCTAAGGTCAGAAATATATTTTCATTCAAAATTTAGATTTATTAAAAATGTTTTGAATTATTTTTTATCCCTTATGAGTATTTGGAAAAGTATTTTTTAATTTGTTTTTACTTTTAAATTTTTTTCTAATGGAATATTTATGTCATTTTCCAAAAAATACATTTAGTATTTTTACAAAAAAATATGAATGGAATCTCTATTTTTACATGTATAACATGAAAATAATTTTTATATGGAATGAACAATAATATGTTTAATTATTACTTTATATTTTTTCCTGCTAATATTCAAAAAATATTTTTCTCAAATTTTTTAATATTTATAAAAGAAAATTTTCAATGTAGAAATTATATTTAACTCAAAAATTATTTAAATGACCTTTAAAAATTAGTTTATATCTATGATGTAATATGTTGGTGCTACCTCTACCTTACAATTGATATTATTCAAGGATACCTCTAATTTTCTTTTATTGGAAGGGTTTAATTTTTTATGGAATGATGTTTATGAAACCCATTCTCTTCCATAAGTTATACCTTGATAAAATGATTATGAAATCTAATTATTCTCATGGATTATTCTATGACTAAATGATTATGATACATGTCTTTTTTCCATAGGTTATGATATAATGGAATGTTTATGATAATGATTTGATTTTATTGGTTATGTTATGATGAATTTTTATGATCTTATTCCCCAAATAAATATGATTTTCATCACATGAGGAGTGATACATATATATTCCTCCAATGAATTGGGTAAATATTTATATGTCACGAGATAGGTTGGGCTGGAACGAGGAGTAAACCTTGTTTAGTACGATAGGGTTATAATGGTGATTTAACCTGATTGAATAAGATGTGGATGGAATGGAAAGTGGACCAGGTTAAGTAAGTCATAGAAAAAATAAGTAGTTAACCCAGTTCAGTAAGAGACTCCTCTCATTATGATAGTCTTGGGAGTGAAATTTGAATAATAAAGAAATGGGTTTCTATTATTATGTGTATGAAAAAAATTGTGTACCTTTTGTTAATGTTATGATATCATGGATCATGTTCTTTGATTCCCTTATGATTCATGTCTTATAAACTACCATTAGGTATTCCATGACATAATATTTTGATCATTGATATACATGGTATATTATTCAAATGTTATATTCATGTTCCAATACCCTTAGGTTCGTGTTATGATTATGTATCTTCATTTCTTATCCATACCATGAATATGTGCACAACATTTCTTATGTGTCTTTTCCCTAAGCTATGAAGATATATATTATGAAAGATATGTCTATAAAAGGGTGATAGTTGTGAAGAACATTGTGGGATATGATGTAGATCAATTATGGACCAATGATTATGTTTCCATGTTTTGAAATTCAATAAACTATTATGGTCATTGGGCCTGTATTTCTGTAAAGTAATGAAAAATAATAGTAAATGATTTAATATCCATGTATGATATGAATGGGTCATTATTGTTGGTATTAGAGGAAAGGTTAAGTTATTCTTTGTAAACAATGTTGAGAAAACCTTATTGAGAACCCTAAGTACATGTCTATGGATATATATAAGGATGAGTCAAATAATAGAAAAAAATTTCTAGAACACTGGTAAAGGATTGAGTTTGTGGTTTTTTATAAATACATCCCTTTTTGGAAACTAAAAGTGTATGTGCCTCTATCTTAGAAACTCCTATGGGTAATAACTCTAATAAATCTATATTGAGCTAGAATTAATGGGGAAATGGTGCTTGAAAATGGTCTTTGTTGTGTAATTGGTTTTACACTCCCTGGAGATATATTTTGGGAATTCACAAATACTTTATGGACCATCCTGAGGGATTTAAAGAGAAAATGACTATGAATTATCTAGGATAAACTTAATGTGTCATATTTTAAATAATGTGTCATTATTTAGACATCCTAAAATTTATTTTACATGATTATATGGCTCCCAACATTGATTAATGTTTTATACACATTGATTTTTGTTTTTATTCAATAGATATAACCTAAGGGAATGAAATTCATGGTGATTGTGTTGGAAAATTCAATGATTTCCCTCATAAGACTCTAAATGATATGGGAGATTGAATGAACAATAATGTTGGAATGCACAAAAACATTATCAATAAATGAATCGTAATGAAATTATAGTAAACAAAGGAGGAAACAAAATTCTATTGAGTCCTTCACAAAAGAATTTTCCCCCTTCCTTTTGTGTGCATTCTAAACCACTAATGGTTGAACAATGTATCAGAGCCCATAAAAAGACATTGAATATTATCCCTTATTCAGAACATTAAAAATTCATTCTTGCAATATATCATTTGGAAGGTAAAGTGGAAAATTAGTAGATTCTTATCAAGAATATGAGGAAACAAGATCAACACGACTCCATGGAATGGTATCAGTTCAAGAAATTCTTTTTCAATAATTAATTTCCACATATTCTGTATATGGTGATGTAGAAGGAGTTACTGGAGCTAAATCCATTAGAGAATGAACCTATTTGTACCTTTGAGAAACATTTTACTCTTCTTCCAAGGTAAAATTCAAGTATTATCATCTAACATGAAATTATGGTTGATATATTTTTTAGTGTGTTAAAACCAAGTATCTAGATGAAATTATACATACAACACATCAATATTTATGAATATATTGTTTTATGTGATGTATAAGTGGAAATAATGGTTATAGTTTCGTATAAATCACAGTGCTTTGATAAGAAAAATAAATATGCAATTAAAAGGAAAATCTAAGAACCATGGAGTGAAAAATATGGGATTTACTTTATTCTCAACTAGTATAAAGAAGAATGGAGGAACATTCCATAAGGGGACTATTAAATGTTTTAGGTGTGGATGAAATGGTCCTCGGGCGATTGAATTTAGAAGTGATGGGAAGATGTTAGAAAATGATGTGAATAGATTGAAAGTTACAAAGAATTAACCTCTCATACATTAGTTACTCAAGTGTAAGAAGAATGTTCATTATTCTAACCAGTGCACAAACCCAAGGGTTAATGATGATCATCAACATTACTAGCCTCTTAAGATGATGGATAAGGAGAAATCTCATGTGATTATTATTTTTGGTGGGTAGTTTGATAAATATGTGGTTAAAGGTACACTTATTATCCACTCAATAAATTATAATATCTTATTTGACATTGGATATAATATTTCATTCATATCTAAATAATTCATATAGTATTAAGATTCCACATGAATGATTACATGTATAATTAGTAGTGAAAACCCCCAAATGGAACAATAATCGTATCTCAATTATATGATTCCTCTATAATTAACATTAGTGGGAATGCGATCCTTAAAAATCTTATCATTCTTCCTAGAGTTGAATTTGATTTTATCTTCAGCATGTATTGGATTTCTCTTTATAAATCCCACACAATTTTTTTTGGGATGGGAAGTCACATTGTATATTCCAAAAAAACAATAGTTTTCTATAAATATGAAGATATGTATCAAAATTTGATAGAGATCACATCCATTTTATGGGTCTTAATTCCCATTTAGAAATTGTGTTTATCACTAACGGTTGGGGAGAAACTTTACATTAATGATATGGATTTTATTTAGGAATTTTTTGATGACTTTCAGAATGTGTTTCCTTTCATTCAATCAAGACAAGAATTTGAACTCCCGGCAGAACTCATATATGGAGCAACACCAATTTCAATGACTACCTAGATAATAGACAAGATTGATATGAAGGAATCAAATAATAAATGACTATAAATCGTTGAAAAGGGATTCATTTATCCAAATGTGTTATCTTGGGGAACACCAATACTTTTTTTGAAAATAATGACTGATCGATGTAAATCAGCATTTATTATCTGGATCTAAACAAGATTGTAATTATGAAAAAGATTCATCTTCCCTGTATTGATGGCTTGTTTAATCAACTGTGTAGAGCTCAATAATTTTTCAAGAATGAATATCATTTTGGATATCACTAATTGAGGTTTAATAAGGTTGATATACCGAAAATAGTATTATGTACAAGGTATGGACACTATGAATATATATTTATGCCTTTCAGTATTACTAATTTCCCTAAAGACATCATGGATATGATGAACAAAGTATTTGGAGATTACCTTGATCAGTTTTTGGTTTTATTTATAGATAATATTCTTATTTATTCAATGAGAAAGTAAGAGCATGAATATCATTAGGGAATTGTACTAAAATATATGACAAATTTACAAAGTGCGAATTTGGGCTATAAAGCGTTTCACTTTTGGGTTACATAATCTCATGAGAGGGTATGTTGGAATATCCATCAAAGATAGAGGATATTGAATGTAGAGACCCATATCCTGACGTACATGGACATTACATTACATTTGCGGAATACTTAGTACATAACAAAAACACACACACAAGGATCGTAATAGTTTAGTGTCTTTGGAAACTCAGAACATAATCTTCTAATCCTGGTGAAAGATCTTCTATATCTCCCATAAATATCTTCCATTTTTTTACCTAAAACCATTCTTTATATCCTGGGGA
The DNA here is from genome assembly GCA_963277665.1 of Viscum album. Lineage (NCBI taxonomy): Eukaryota > Viridiplantae > Streptophyta > Magnoliopsida > Santalales > Viscaceae > Viscum > Viscum album. The sequence continues at coordinate 1,805,071,854 of OY728126.1, read as the reverse complement.
AAAGAAAACATAAAAGGGGTGAGCTCAAATGCTCAGTAAGGGTATACAAAAGAAATAAAAATCATATCATATCTTTTTGAAAATCATAACCTGCAAAAGAGATCATAATATCTTAACATCGAACAAATCATAGAAGTGAAAATGAGATCACCATATTCATAACATGAAACTTGAAACTTTGTGGCATGCACACATAATCATGGAAAATCATTTCTTGTTAGTCATGACTCATTTCCAAGACTATCTTAGTGGACAAAGTCCCTTTCTGAATCGAGTAACCCTCGTTTCAGTCCTGTTTCACTGAACCGGTATAACCTACCATTCCAGCCATGTCTATCTCATGAGATATAAAATCTTTACCAAATGCATTGGAGGGAGATATAGGTCCCACCCATCTTATAATGAATCCTTTCTTATGTGTGCCACATAATCATAAAACATACATCATCGCATAACACATGTAACAAAAATGGGATTCTTGAAACATCATGACATCATAAATCAATTCATATAAGATAAAGGAATACATAAACATAATTCCATCACAACATAGTCAAATCAATGTAAAAATATGGATAGAAACAGAACCCTTTATTATCTTAGATGGAAAATAATTTTGATAAAACACTTGAATTGAATTCTTGAGGAAAATATCCTTTCTTCTTCAAAATCAATTTCTTTTCACAAAACATCATGCAATTTTAAAAGAAAGAGATTTTATTGAAAATAGTCCTGAAATCTTTTAGAGGAAGCTTCATGAAAATAAGGCTTTATAAAACAGTAGAAATTCATTCGTGCCGTATAAGTTAAAAAAAACATTCTTCGTACTTTTGTCGGAAAAGTAAAAAAGTACCTCGTACGAAAAACGACAAAAGATTCCTTTCATACGTATTACTAAAAACTCACCGAAGGGTAAAAATGGATTTAAACAATTTTAGGTGGATGGAAATAATATTACATAGTGAGTAAACATGGATGTGGATGATAAAATACACCCCATTAAATACTTACGAATAAACAATCTCGGATAAAAATGAGATTGTGATATTTCCCTTACCTTAGGTCCAATTTGCTTCGTATGTGTCCGAACATCCTGTATAATGATTTAAATAATGTCATTGACTTATTACAGAATCATATTCATTGTTATGAAATCATATATGGTTCACTTATGACATTATATTACCCGTTCTTTTGTAAATTCCATGTTAAAGAAGCGTTTTGGGTAAAATCGTTTCATTTATCGTAGGTGTTTTGACTGGTTGTTCTTGACATCATTATTACTTATATCATGATTTACTTACTTCCAGAATATAAAATATGATTTATATATCATATATATTCAGTATATATATATATATATAATAGATAGATAAATAAAATGAAAAACACCGTTCATGGAGACGGTAGTCCGTACGTACGCATGAACGCTGTTTTTCTTTCCTTATTGTCTTGAAATGGAAGTAAGTAGATGACATACATATTTATATATATACATAAATCCAGTAGATTTATAATGTCATATATTTCATTATTATTTCTTATATATACATTATAATCATTCTTAAATGGTTAACATGGAGAATGAATCTCATCGCGTCGTGGAGACGGTATTCTGTACGTACGCACGCGCGGTGATTTCTTTTTCCGTAGGATGGATAGATGGTGAAATAGGGTTGTTTCATACTTATAATAACATATCAGTATATGAGTGATACTGATGTTATTACTTCATAATGAAACAACCTAATAAGAAGGAGTGGAAGAAGAAATAAAGATGAAAGAATTGGTAACGGTAATTACCTCTTCTTTGAAGTGCCTCTTTGATACCTCCTCTTAGGGCACTAGAATTGGTCTTTGAGGAAGACCAGAACCTCTAGGATGTTTCTAGGGAAGTGGAGAAGGGATTTTGGCAGGGGTTGGCCGAGCTTGAGTGCTCAAATTGGTGTGAGGAGGAGGGGGAGGAGGTGTCCTTTTATAAGGGAGGAGAGGGGCACCTTAGGAATATCTCAAAATATTATTTTATATTAAAGTCAAAATCAGTTTATAATGGTTCCAAAGGGTCTTATTTCGAAGATAAGGTGGGGAGGGGTCGAAATACTATCAACCAATAGAATTTAGACAAGTTTAAGATATTATTTTAACCTTATCAATTAAATTTAACTCTAAGTTAAATAATTTAACTTTTACCATGTCTTTTTGTTTTCTTCCACTATATGGTTAATAAACTTACTATAACATGCCAAAAGAACCCCAAATTGTTTATTATTAATATATATATCCTTATCTAAGTCATTTGGCCGAACCTTAGATTTTTAGGAATACAATAACAATTAATAATATAATATTTGATTTAAAAACTATTTTGTGTCAATTTTGACACTATTTGATATATGATTTTTGTGAAAGTCATAACAGAATTAAATGTTCTAACCAAGTTGATTAAATCAACATTAATATATCATAGTAACCTAGAAAATTAGTGTAATTCATAAAAAATCTCAAATTACATTTATTTTGGTGTTTATAACATCAATTATGTCAATATTTCATTAATAAGATAATTACTGCATCATCGTTGTGTCATAAATAAATTAAATTATTTTATGTCTAAAAATTACAAATAAAATAACATCATGTATGAAATCTTTTTATCTTTCTTATGAATATTTATAATCTAAAATCCAACATATATAACCCTATGTAACAATTGTTTTTCTAAAAGATATATGCTTGTGTCATTTTTGTATTCATTTTAACTTAATTAAAATAAAGTGTCATTATCACTTACAAGTGGATCAATGGGGTCCCAAAATTGACCCAAAGATGCCCATGGTCGACCATGTATCAAAAAATAGGTTTAAGACACGTTTTAGGGTAATTTAATATTATTATAATATTATTTTTTTAACCCTTATTTACCGGATTTACCCTTAACCATGGTAAATAAAATATTTACCGCAGTAATTATTCAAAATGTCTAAAAATAAAAGTTACCTATTTACACAATTTGAACATCCTGATTCCAAATATGGAATCCATTTTTCTAAATTCAAAACACAGAAGTGGCAGAAATTAATTTAAAATTAATTCCCGCTGTCAAAACAAAAAGCGTGTTTTTAAGAGATAATAACTATCAAAAGATTGACACTTGTTTATGTTCGGTTTAATTGTAACATTGTGTACAATGACCAACATTATATTAAGTGGTAAAAATATATTCTAAATATACTTTAAAACCACTCAAATTCATAATTTATCACTATTAAATGTTTTGATTAAAAAAGTTGTTTTTAATTAAAATTTAGTAATTTTCACTATTCATCAAAATATTAAAGTTATCCGAAAAGTACCAAAATTTCACCTTAGGCTAAATTCGATACTCCGAATCCAAGAATGAAGTTCATTTTGAAAAATAAGATTTACAGAATTTTAAAAAGTGGTTATTACTATTCTTAACGGCTAGTTTTAAAAATATTTTAATAGCACATCGTTGTTTAGTGAAACTCGGTATTGCGTATTACACACGCTATCGAGGAAGGTCGTGATTGCGTGTAATGCAAGGCAAGACAAGGATGCGTGTTGTGCAAGCTCCTTTTGGTGTAGCGTACAACACAAGACATTAATAAAATTAAAAAGAATATTTCTTTATAAAATCTTGGGCTGTTACATTCTACCCCCCTTAAAATGAATTTCGCCCTCGAAATTCGTCGGGGTTATAAATGGTTTACTATTCGAAAGTTTCTTTAATAGAAACCCACATCGTAAAAAGGAATATCAAAACCAATCTTTAAAAACAAAAGTATGAAATGTAACGGTTACCCAAATAAACTAATCATTGGGTTTCCACATAGGAGAACATAGGTGAAAATATGGACATGGAAGAGAAATCTAACCGTCATGTTCTGATGGAGAGTGGTAGAGGACATGGCTATGGAAAAGCCAGTAATCACAAATCCATAGATTTGTGATGATATAAGGTACCATCTGATTCATCAGGTATAAGATCACTGGGACAACATTTTTGGTTTTCAAGATCATTTCCCCTAAAGTTGAAAATTTGAATTAGAATAAATACTTACTTTATTTTGGTACAATATCACTGTTGTTCGTGCTTTGAACAATTTCCACTTCATCTCTTAAATAAATGAAGTTGAATTTGTTATTCGTGAAGTGTTAGCAGATCATGTGATAGAATGACAGGTCATTCCATTTGTCTCAAACAAAAGGTTATCAAAACTTATATACATAATTCGATCTATAGTGAGATTAATCATATATGGTTCCTAAAATGGACTTATACTTCATATATCATACTGCTTAATATAATAAAACTAGTTTCTACTAAACAGGGACTTCCTGTAGGTCAGTGGTAGGCGATAAAGGCTAGTCGCACTTCGGTTGTGGGTTCGATTCCCACAGCCTTGTCCGAAGCGATGGGCTGTCGCCCGTCCTGCAGGTTGTCCTTTTTCCAAAACTATATTACTATAACATCCCATCAATAATATCAAAAAAAAAATTTCTATCCTTAAACAATACTAACTTACGTCCAACACAATCCATTCCAATCTTTAGGCTTATCCATAATACTGCAGTCCACTCTCATGACATAGTGAAAACAATTACCAGAGATTTAATATCATCGTTGATCCCCATATATCATAAGATATGTTTTGTTGGTCACATTCCAAACATTCAAAGGCCTTAATCTTGTACTCTCTTGAATACCCATTGAACCTTAGTGAAAACTTGAATGCAGTTAAAAGTTAACACTTTCCACATACCAAAATCCTCAAAATTCTATATACTCAAACCATTATATCACTTAGTCCTTATATCAATCATGAGCTCATGAATACTATCAAACATTTAATTTTCTCCTTATCCCTTCATTATGCGCATATCATCTACATTCAAAAAATATCTGAATAACCTTTCATGGATACTGGTAACATTAATCATACACTTTCAAAACACAAGGAAAGACAACAGTGTAACAATCCATAGATGTCTCTTTATTCCAAAATTACACATTATAAACATGTAATCATTCCACTACATTTTCAAACCATTGACCGAGCTTCAAAAATTCTTTCATCTCACATATCATTTGTAGTCTCTTCATCATCATCCACATAAATACTACCCATATGACCATACTGATTCTCTTCATGAGTCTTTCCCTTAGGGCATTTGTTTGCATAATGCCCATACATTCCACATTTAAAACACTTAACCATTTTCGATGTCGTAGCAATACCATTATCCTCATCCATGGTGTTAACCGACCATTTTCCTTTGCACTTACTTGCTTTGTGTCCTTCTTTTCCACACCCAAAGCATCTTCCAGTTCCCTTGAAACATTCTCCTTGATGCCTCTTCCCACATGATTTACATAGGGGAAATTGAACTTTCTTTCCTCTATGATCATCATGGAACTCCATCTTTCTCTTATTAGTCGAGTCAGGAAACTTACCAAATTTTACTTTATTGATCATGTTGTGAGATTGCTGATTCGGCATAATAATGATGTTTGGACATCCAAATCCCATTTCATTTGGCTGCTCATGAAGAATATCATTCCATTGTCCATCATATCCTCCATTATTGTGAATCGTCTTGTTTCCAGCCATTTTCTAAATCCCAAACAGAATAGTGTTAGATGCAAAAATCATAATAAAGGGGGAGTAACTTAAATATCTATCATCTTTGGTTTAATCTAATATCGTTACCATAGTTCTAGGACCATATCCTATACGTACACTTATCCTTAGGGGCATCCCTAGACATACCTTAGAAATATCTCTAGGGATCTCACTAACGTTTTCGCATCCTAGTTTCCAAAGGTTGACTAAACCTTTCCTCTGATACCAACTGTAGAGACCCGTATCCTGACGTACATGGACATTACATTACATTTGCGGAATACTTAGTACATAACAAAAACACACACACAAGGATCGTAATAGTTTAGTGTCTTTGGAAACTCGGAACATAATCTTCTAATCCTGGTGAAAGATCTTCAATATCTCCCATAAAGATCTTCCATTTTTTTACCTAAAACCTTTCTTTATATCCTGGGGAAAAGAAAACATAAAAGGGGTGAGCTCAAATTCTCAGTAAGGGTATACAAAAGAAATAAAAATCATATCATATCTTTTTGAAAATCATAACCTGCAAAAGAGATCATAATATCTTAACATGGAACAAATCATAGAAGTGAAAATGAGATCACCATAATCATAACATGAAACTTGAAACTTTGTGTCATGCACACATAATCATGGAAAATCATTTCTTGTTAGTCATGACTCATTTCCAAGACTATCTTAGTGGACAAAGTCCCTTTCTGAATCGAGTAACCCTCGTTTCAGTCCTGTTTCACTGAACCGGTATAACCTACCATTCCAGCCATGTCTATCTCATGAGATATAAAATCTTTACCCAATGAATTGGAGGGAGATATAGGTCCCACCCATCTTATAATGAATCCTTTCTTATGTGTGCCACATAATCATAAAACATACATCATCGCATAACACATGTAACAAAAATGGGATTCTTGAAACATCATGACATCATAAATCAATTCATATAAGATAAAGGAATTCATAAACATAATTCCATCACAACATAGTCAAATAAATGTAAAAATATGGATATAAACAGAACCCTTTATTATCTTAGATGGAAAATAATTTTGATAAAACACTTGAATTGAATTCTTGAGGAAAATATCCTTTCTTCTTCAAAATCAATTTCTTTTCACAAAACAACATGCAATTTTAAAAGAAAGAGATTTTATTGAAAATAGTCATGAAATCTTTTAGAGGAAGCTTCATGAAAATAAGTCTTTATAAAACAGTAGAAATCCTTTCGTGCCGTATAAGTTAAAAAAAACATTCTTCGTACTTTTGTCGGAAAAGTAAAAAAGTACCTCGTATGAAAAATGACAAAAGATTCCTTTCATACGTATTACTAAAAACTCACCGAAGGGTAAAAATGGATTTAAACAATTTTAGGTGGATGGAAATAATATTACATAGTGAGTAAACATGGATGTGGATGATAAAATACACCCCAGTAAATACTTACGAATAAACAATCTCGGATAAAAATGAGATTGTGATATTTCCCTTACCTTAGGTCCAATTTGCTTCGTATGTGTCCGAACCTCCTCTATAATGATTTAAATAATTTCATTGACTTATTACAGAATCATATTCATTGTTATGATATCATATATGGTTCACTTATGACATTATATTACCCGTTCTTTTGTAAATTCCATGTTAAAGAAGCGTTTTGGGTAAAATCGTTTCATTTATCGTAGGTGTTTTGACTTGTTGTTCTTGACATAATTATTACTTATATCATGATTTACTTACTTCCAGAATATAAAATATGATTTATATATCATATATATTCAGTATATATATATATATATATAATATATAGATAAATAAAATGAAAAACACCGTTCATGGAGACGGTAGTCCGTACGTACGCATGAACGCTGTTTTTCTTTCCTTATTGTCTTGAAATGGAAGTAAGTAGATGACATACATATGTATATATATACATAAATCCAGTAGCTTTATAATGTCATATATTTCATTATTATTTCTTATATATACATTATAATCATTCTTAAATGGTTAACATGGAGAATGAATCTCATCGCGTCGTGGAGACGGTATTCCGTACGTACGCACGCGCGGTGATTTCTTTTTCCGTAGGATGGATAGATGGTGAAATAGGGTTGTTTCATACTTATAATAACATATCATTATATTATTGATACTGATGTTATTACTTCATAATGAAACAACCTAATAAGAAGAAGTGGAAGAAGAAATAAAGATGAAAGAATTGGTAACGGTAATTACCTCTTCTTTGAAGTGCCTCTTTGAGACCTCCTCTTAGGGCACTAGAATTGGTCTTTGAGGAAGACCGGAACCTCTAGGATGTTTCTAGGGAAGTGGAGAAGGGATTTTGGCAGGGGTTGGCCGAGCTTGAGTGCTCAAATTGGTGTGAGGAGGAGGGGGAGGAGGTGTCCTTTTATAAGGGAGGAGAGGGGCACCTTAGGAATATCTCAAAATATTATTTTATATTAAAGTCAAAATCGGTTTATAATGGTTCCAAAGGGTCTTATTTCGAAGATAAGGTGGGGAGGGGTCTAAATCCTATCAACCAATATAATTTAGACAATTTTAGGATATTATTTTAACCTTATCAATTAAATTTAACTCTAAGTTAAATAATTTAACTTTTACCATGTCTTTTTGTTTTCTTTCACTATATGGTTAATAAACTTACTATAACATGCCAAACGAACCCCAAATTGTTTATTATTAATATATATATCCTTATCTAAGTCATTTGGCCGAACCTTAGATTTTTAGGAATACAATAACAATTAATAATATAATATTTGATTTAAAAACTATTTTGTGTCAATTTTGACACTATTTGATATATGATTTTTGTGAAAGTCATAACAGAATTAAATGTTCGAAACAAGTTGATTAAATCAACATTAATATATCATAGTAACCTATAAAATTAGTGTAATTCATAAAAAATCTCAAATTACATTTATTTTGGTGTTTATAACATCAATTATGTAAATATTTCATTAATAAGATAATTACTGCATCATCGTTGTGTCATAAATAAATTAAATTATTTTATGTCTAAAAATTACAAATAAAATACCATCATGTAGGAAATCTTGTTATCTTTCTAATGAATATTTATATTCTAAAATCCAACATATATAACCCTTTTTAACAATTGTTTTTCTAAAAGATATATGCTTGTGTCATTTTTGTATTCATTTTAACTTAATTAAAATAAAGTGTCATTATCACTTACAAGTGGATCAATGGGGTCCCAAAATCGACCCAAATATGCCCATGGTCGACCATGTATAAACAAATAGGTTTAAGACACGTTTTAGGGTAATTTAATATTATTATAATATTATTTTTTTAACCCTTATTTACCGGATTTACCCTTAACCATGGTAAATAAAATATTTACTGCAGTAATTATTCAAAATGTCTAAAAATAAAAGTTACCTATTTACACAATTTGAACATCCTGATTCCAAATATGGAATCCATTTTTCTAAATTCAAAACACAGAAGTGGCAGAAATTAATTTAAAATTAATTCCCGCTGTCAAAACAAAAAGCGTGTTTTTAAGAGATAATAACTATCAAAAGATTGACACTTGTTTATGTTCGGTTTAATTGTAACATTGTGTCCAATGACCAACATTATATTAAGTGGTAAAAATATATTCTAAATATACTTTAAAACCACTCAAATTCATAATTTATCACTATTAAATGTTTTGATTAAAAAAGTTGTTTTTAATTAAAATTTAGTAATTTTCACTATTCATCAAAATATTAAAGTTATCCGAAAAGTACCAAAATTTCACCTTAGGCTAAATTCGATACTCCGAATCCAAGAATGAAGTTCATTTTGAAAAATAAGATTTACAGAATTTTAAAAAGTGGTTATTACTATTCATAACGGCTAGTTTTAATAATATTTTAATAGCACATCGTTGTTTAGTGAAACTCGGTATTCCGTATTACACACGCTATCAAGGAAGGTCGCGATTGCGTGTAATGCAAGGCAAGACAAGGATGCGTGTTGTGCAAGCTCCTTTTGGTGTAGCGTACAACACAAGACATTAATAAAATTAAAAAGAATATTTCTTTATAAAATCTTGGGTTGTTACATTGAATGTTGGTGTAGACAAAGTATGGTGACTTAGATCCCATATTTCCTTAGTTTATCTGGATATTATTATTTTATTTTTTTTAGAATTTCTCATGAATATGTAATCTACTCATCAACATAAATTGAAAGGGATCCAAGTTACTCTATACTGGTGAATGTGAGGAAACTTTTTAATTATCTTACGAGATGTTAATCATGGAACTTTTTCTTACATTACCCTGTAGATGAGAAGTATTCTTAATCTATATTTTTTAATCCATGAAATTATCAATATTTTCTCTTATGTAAAATGAAATTTTTATAAACTATGTTTCAGGAAATTAATGATTCATGGGAAAAATTACCCAACCCATGATTTGGGGTTATCTGTAGTAATTTGGGCACTAAAGATATGGAGGCTATTGGAACCAACTTTGTTATTTTCTAGAAATTGAGTATGGTTTGTTCTTGCTGCCAATCATCAAATGGAATATTAGAGAGTTTCAAAGATGAGTGATTTTATAACTAAGACTGGCACTAGTGATGAAGGTGGTGATATTTCCCAGTGTTTGAATAAAAATTGGGCCTCAAAATTGGGAGTTTATATTTTGGAAAAAAATATGGTTTTATGAAAATGAGTCTAAAAAGAATGGTTCTAGGACCACAAAACACAGTTCGTGGACCGCTAAGGGAGGTGCACATATTGGAATTTTTACATAGAAGTTTGGTACATGGAAAAAGAATGAAAAATAGTTTGGGGGAAGGATATAGTTCACTATAATGATTTGAGTATATGGAAGAAATATGGTTCTTGGGATGGATCATCATTTGTAGAAACGAGGAAGTGGGTTTTGAATCCATTAAGGGAGAGAGGAGGTACACAGACCATGTAGGTAAAGTGGTTCAAGGATGTAGAATGGTACACGGTGGCAGTACAACATCAATGATTTGGATGATTTGGTTTAGTAGGGTTTTCAAATCTATTTTCCATTATAAGGTTCACTAATCCATTCATTAATAAGAGAGACTTCAATTAGAAATATGAGATAATTTTATTTAATTCTAGAGTGATTCGTGGGAAGACACCCTCGCAAAAGATATGAGGTTTTCAAGTATGATTCCATGAAGGGATAAGTGTTCTATAGAGAAAATCTATTAAAGGGGTTTTGTAGGGCACTATATCCCAGAAAGGAAGAAGATTCAGGGAAGACAGTTTACTAAGTAGTAGTTGGTCTATAGAGAAGAATATATACATGAAGGATATTCATGAAGGTGGTATGTAGAGGTAGTATGAAACAGTTGAAGAAGTGATAGTATAGGAAAGAGGTGGTCCATGAAGCATACACGCTACTTGGTCCAGTACAGTTTATATAGGTAGTAGTGTTGTTTGTGGAGGAATAGTTCATGAATAATTAGTGTGTGGAAAAATGATTACATCTATGGTAAAAAGAGGGACATAAACAGAGAATTTATCTATAGTAGAGGATGTTTTCATTATTGAAAACTAAGGGACCTACAAGTCCATAAGTAGTGTGTGGATCCTTCCAAATGTAGTGAGAAATGGGGAGTCAACTGAAGTGTTATGAGGGGTTCATTGAGCTATCCATAAAATATTATAAAGGTAGTTTTTCGAGAACATAGTGACTTGCCTAATATTTTTTACTCCACAACTAGTAAATATTAGTGGATTTAGGTATGACCCAGACATTGTTGGTGTATGCTCCTTGGACTAGACCATAGTGGTGAACAAAGTAAAATTTTTGTGATGACACTTTTCATGTGATTATTTGTTTACTATTCCTTCTCATTAGAAATGTTTCACAGGTTCCTTACAACATGGGAACAAGATCCATCACTTTTGAAGAAAAGATTACACTCTGATTAACCCCTCCCCTCTCCGGGTGTTTTAGGGTCTTTCACGTTGTATAAGAGTATAATGGTATAGGTGTTAAATTTTTCCTTATTTTCTGCCTTGGAGAATACAATTAATGTCAAGGGAGTTCCCCATTTTCATGGTTGTAACATTCAGATATGGAAGAATAGGATGAGATCTCATCTATGATCTCTTTCAATAGAATTCCTTTTTTCCACATCAAAAGTAATACAGGTCACTGATCCAATAAGGCTATCTATGACTAATATAGACAAACAAATTATTAATGTAGATGATAATGTGAAAAATTCCCTCACTTCCACTCTATCTTATCAACTCTATATGATGGTGATGAACGTCATTTTAGACTATTATGTGTGGGAGAAACGGGAAAATACATATAAAGGATATAACAAAGTGATGTAGGTGAAATATCATATTTTCTTACAAAAGGATTGACAATATGAATATGGATCCTCATGAAAATGGTAATACCTTTTTCAATCAAATTATTTATGTTTTAGGTACAATTTAAGGGCTTGGGGAAGAAATAAAAGACATCGTCATCGTAAAAAAATCTTGATAAGACTTAAACCTATTTATAATACTAAATTGTCTTCCATTGAGGAAATATATCTTTCAAAACATTCTATAGATGATATTATTTTCAGTTTGGTAGCATATCAATTGTGCAATAACCATGAGGATGCAACCAGTTAGGTTATAAAGGACATGAAGTTCAAATCCATGGAAAAACTAGAGATTTCAATAGTTTTTATTAATGAATTTAATGAGTAAAAAAGAACTTATTTATCTCTTTTCCATGAAATTCAATGTAGGAAATGGTGTATTTGATGTAAACCTACCCTTGGAGTGAATTCATTATAGCAGAGTTGGGAACATTTCCTCTCGGTTCTAAACAAAGTTTGATGATGAATAATGTAAGGATAGAAACTCACAAAAGACCCATAAAAGGTTTTCAAAAATGGGAGACTTCAAATATAGAATGAAACAACAAAAAAGTATTTTTATGTGAATAATATGATAAAGAATATTATTTCATTGAGTAGGAAGAGAAATAGCCTAAATATGGGACCCAAGAATCTGTGATGGCTACAATTGAAGAGTTAGAACCATCAAAAGATAGAGTTACTGATGATCATTTGATCGATGATGTTGATATCAATTTACAACATAAGGATTATATTGGTAAATTTGAGAATCAAAATAACATATGAAAAAATTATTAATAAATTTTAGAGGAAACATCATATTATATTGATTGGATTTAAGCTGAAATTGAGTGACTTAAATAAGTATTGATAAAACAGTCAACAACCCTTGAATGAAAAAAATGGGTATTGGAACTGAAGCTCAGATTTGAAGAAAAGGTGAAGTTCATCAATGAACATACATCCAGAATATATGAGTAGTCAAAGAATGTTGGGGTTCATGAAGAATATGTTGTAACTATTAGTATTAAACTTGAAGGTGAATCAAATCCAAAGGAAACAATGAATAAAATACAGTTTATAAGATAATCATATTCTGAGATAACAAATAGAGCCAAGCATGGTTATGGAGGAGTAAATAATGCTTTGGTTGATCAAAGATCCATATGCATAGGAAAAGTGGAATTAATTGTTATATTTAAATTTTGAAGGCTGGATATATGATGAACCAATGTAAAGGGGAGATAAAATTAAAACACATCTCAAAGTCTCATTATGTTTTAATAAAGAAATCACCAAAACAATATATAAGTAGAACTGCAAACTACCCACCAATTTCTAGAAATGACCATCCATCAATATATTTTTCTAAGGATAGTTAGATGAGGTTAAATAGAAGTGAGAAGACATTTCCCCTTATGAAATTTCATTTCTTTGGCTATCTAGTCCATACCATACCATATTGTGAAGAGGCAAGGAGATATTTGAATAGAGAAGAGCTAGGAAGACCACAAAGGATAATGAATTTATATCTTACTTATTATAGAAAAAATTATTTTTATGGATATTTTTTTCATTGTTCAAATTTTATCCATAAAGATATTTATTTTAGGTATAGGAAAGTCATGAAAAATTCATACAGAACTCAGAGACAAGACAATACTCTTCAACCAGATGTTGTTGGTATTATAAATAGATTTTATCTTCTAGAAGAAGATTATGAGTATGATGAACGTGTGAAAATGGAAAATTTATTTGAAAGTACATCTTCATTCAGCACTCAATTTAATATTTTATTGAAGGAAAATATAATGTTCTAGAAATCCAATATTGTTGATCTAGCACTCAAAGCTACAAAGAGCATAAATACTTGGATTGTTAATGGAGGATTCTCATCCTATATGACCAGAAATAAAGGCTTATTAAATAATTTTATAAAAGGGTTTATGGAATGTTAAGGTTCAGTAATGATGGTTCATTGAAGATCAAAGGAAATGGAAATATAGAACTGGATAATGGTGAGTTGAAGAAAAATGATGTTCTCTATGTAGACCGTCTGAGTCACAATCTCTTGAGTGTGAGTAAACTGTGTGAATCAGTAATAATGGTGAATTTTAATCATAATGGGCGCAATTTTAGAGGGAAGATGTGGATTTCCCTTATTAAAGGATGTGGAACAGATGGAAACTTATATCAGGTTGATTATAAAGAGAACCATTGGTACCTAGTAGTTGAAGAATAAAATAACTTATGGCACTTGATATTGGGTCAAAATAATCAACAATATAAGGAAAAGATATCTAAGCTTAAGATAGTCATGATATCCCCATTATGAAGCCTGAATGTTATAAGACATGTGATGCATGCATACGAGGTAAGTTGATATGTTGTTCTTATTGGCCAATGAATAAAAGGTGTCAAATCTTTTTGATCTCATTTATACAGATGTATTTGGTTTGATAAATGTTTTCAGAACATGTGGAGAAAGGTACTTTGTACTTTGCATTAATGATTATAGTATAACGGATTATATGATGGCTATACATTGTAAATTGAAAGTGCTTGATTGCATGAAAATGTATATCTAAATAGATGAGAATGATACTTGTCAAACAATCAAAGTTCTATTTTTTGATAATGGAGTAGAATACACATCCATTGAGTTTGAAAATTACCAGAAGAAACAATTAATACATCATGAGGTGGCTGCTATGACAACCCCATAGAAAAATGGATTTGATGAGCACATTAATTGACAGGTGAACAATATAGCCATAACTATGCTAATTCAGAGTCATATCCCTCACCATTATTGGAATGATGTTGTTCAAGCTTCATTTTATACTCAAAATCGAACAAGGATAAATATGGGGAAAACCAAGACACCATATGTGTTGAGGCATGGAAGGAAGCACTACTTGAAATATTTTTGTGTTTTTGGAAGTAAATGTTTTATTCGAAATAAAGATGGAAATCAAGGGATTTTTGGAGATGTTGAAAATGAAGAAATATTCTTTGGATATTCAATGAATAGTAAATAATAAAAATATTTCAACAATCATATTGGAAAAATTGTGGAAATAAGTGGTGTTAATATCAATGAAGATAAAACCACAAATAACTTAAGGGGGTATTAAGATGATATGATTGAAGATGTATAATACAGTGAACATATAACACATTCAAATGAAGAAGTAGTGGAAGGAGTACATGTAACACCCGAGACTTTTATGTTATATAAATCATCAAAGGAATCTTTTTCTACACAACACTTGCTTGGCTTGCTTTACATGCAATCACGACCTTCCTCGATAGCTTGCGTCGTACGCAATACCGAGTTTCACTAAACAACAATATGCTATTAAAACTAGCCGTTATGAATAGTAATAACCACTTTTTGAAATTTTATAAATTTTATATTTCAAAATGGACTTCATTTTTGGACTCAGAATATCGAAATTAGCCTAGGGTGAAATTTTGGTAGTTTTCTGAAAACTTTCAATTTTTGATGAATAGTGAAACCACTAAGTGGTAGGTTAAAAACTGAATTTTGCATAAAACTTAATTTTACCGCTTCTGTGAATGGAATTTCAAAAATCCGAGAGACACGGTTAATATCAAGGACTAAAATGTGGTTCAATGAGATGAAAATAATTTTTTGGTGAATAGTAACTTTTTACTATTTTTACCGCGGTTAATAGTAAATAGGGTAACTAAGGGTAAATATGATATCAATATTACCCTAACTGTCACGAATCGGATCTGGTCGCCACCATTAATGGCACCAAACCCGGCCCGTGGCAAGACACGAAGGGCATTCCCTATCCCCACGGGCTGGCACAAGTGCCCGGGTATAAAACAATATGATTTGGGAACGATTTACCCGAGTATGAAAGCATAAAACAAATAAAACAATCAATAATAAGAATCTGAAATTTCCATACTAAACCATTCCTAACAAAACCAGATATGAATACATATGTTTAAAGACACTACAAGTGGTCCAAATACAAATAATGACAACATCAAGACATCCCCAATCACTTCACGCAACAAGGGTGTCATCACCCGCAAGCCTTCTCCACAACTCTGCCCCAACGATGGGGACTAACACCCTGAAGCGCCATCACCCTTAGCCTTCCCTTTACCTGAGTCAAGCATAAGAAGTTCTACTTACACCCAAGGGGTGTAAGTAGGGTGTGAGCCTAAGCCCAATAGGATACCACCAGAAGATTCCAAAGAGGATGCAATACAATGGGAACAAAACTAGCAATTTTAACACACAAGGTGAAACAATGTTAAAAATTTCAAGAAAAGAAACATTCAAATGAGACCAGTTTTCAATCCAAGAATTTCAGAATGATAACACATTAAATAAACATGTGAGCTACTGTAAAGTACTGCCAAAATATCCCACAACAAGGGTAAATACTACAATTCTAATGAGCACAAAAATTGGGAACACCCCTAGGCAACTAGATAGTCTCGGGCCCTATGTACCTCGTACCTCGGTGTAAAGTATCCAAGTCACAATCTTTTCCCGTGAACGAGCCACTAGTAGGGAACAAACCCATAACCTAGTGGTCCCCAAATAACATCCACATAGTTCAGTTAGTGTTGTCGTTATCCATTTGCTCAGTGAAACAGGGACACAACCCATCCGGTCCACTAGCCGTACTAGTACATATCCGCCCACCTAAGTACCCGGGATTCCCCCTTTTGTGCTCAAACAAATTCAGCAAACAACACACATACTTTTTCATGTAATGTATCTCTACTGGTCACAAACAAATAGTACAGTATCTACACACATTTTATATCATTTGAAACAGTCAATAAAATATTTTGATCTTCAATAAAACAACCTCTCAAAACATCACATTGTTTTGCACCCAAAACTCTTTAAAATATCCACTTTTCACAGTATGTGAACACTTGTATGTCATCAAAACAAAATTACAGTTCAACACAATTTAATAAAACCAAAAATTCAGTTATGGGAAAGCCCAATGTGAACCAAGAAATTATATATTTTAAAAACCACCATTTTCCCACCAACATGACACTTAATGCCCATTTGCTTCTCAAACACAATTTAAACAAACTTTTGCAGCCACAACCAAAAAGAATAAATATTTAAAACATTATTTTAATTCCTAATACAGTTCAATAAAATCAACTATGTAATTAGAGTTCATCCCAAAATGAACCAATAAAAGACTTGCATGAAAAACCCTCAATTTCAACAAAAATTGTAACATAAAATTCATTTGCATTGTAAATGAAACTAAAACAAATTTTTACAGAAACATTAAAATTAAATAAGCATTAATTCACCCTCAACACAGCAAGCAAATTCCCAAAGAATTGCACACACAATGGAATCACCTACCGAAAGATTCAAGAACCGCAAATCCTAGTGCGGAACTTCAACCGCACGACCACCGCGCCACAAGGAAGTGATATCAAACCTAAAACCAGAGGATTGAACCATGAAACCCAAAATGAAACCCTAGGAACGAAGCCCTAGCTTCTGGAAATTTGGGGATTCAAGAAAAAAAAAGATAAATCTCAAGGAAAAGGAGAGAACTAGAAGGATAGTCACTTACTTGAGAAAACCGGACGTTTTTAGAAACCAGAGAAGTTAGGCCCTAATTCTCGACAGATTCAATCTCCAAAGAGGGGGAAACGAAGCTGGGGGTGCGTCCAGGTACAGTGGGAGAAGGTGAGAGGTGGAATCACCGAAAAAGAATAAAAATTGAATATTTTATGAAATAATTACAAAACAATTTGAAAACTGGAAATGGGCTTTCGGGTTGGCCCAATACCTAACTTGATCATCCAAATCCAAGATGCAAATGAATTTTTAAGGGGGCCAAAATTCATTGGTGGTTTTAATAGTTAAATTAAGGTCATTTTGGAAGTTGAATGAGTTAAAAATGTTGAAAAACTAGGGAGTTATTAAACAAACAAAATTTATTGTCAAAACTGGAAATGGGCTCTCGAGTTGACCCAAATTATGGAAACCCACCATTTCCTTCAAAAATGCATTGAAAACCCCAAAAAAAGCAATAATGTAAATTAAATACAAAAATACCTTTAAAATATGTCATGTATGTGACAATTCTCCCCACCATGAAGGACTTTCCACCCCGGAAAGTCAACATGATTCTTGGTTGGTAAACAAGAATGGGTACTCTTCCTCGACCCATGACTTTCGCTCCCAAGTCTCATGTGTATCATTCCCATGCTGCCATAAAACCCGGACTAAAGGAATAGACCTTCCTCTACGTATCTTCTCCTGGGAGTCCACTATTTTCACCGGCCTCTCAACGATAGACAAGTCATGCTCTATCTCTAGTTCTTCCCAACTCAACACATGGGATGGATCTGGATTGTATTTCTTCAACTGGGAGACGTGGAAGACATCATGGATAGATGTCAACTGAGAAGGTAAGGCCAACCTGTATGCCACCTTACCAATACGCTCGGTGATCTCAAAGGGTCCGACATACCGTGGCATCAACTTACCTTGCTTCCCCAATCGACGATGGCCCAGACGAGGGGCCACTTTTAAGAATACCATATCACCCACAGTAAACTCTAGGTCTCGACGCCTCCAATCAGCATAAGATTTATGACGACTCTGAGCTGTCAATAAGCGCTTCCTGATCAATTTGACCTTCTCAGAAGTCTCCTGCACAAGGCTCGGCCCCAATAGTGAAGTCTCTCCTACCTCAGCCCAACATAGGGGGGACCGACATGGCCGACCATAGAGCGCCTCAAAAGGGGCCATTCGAATTGAGGATTGGTAACTATTATTATAAGCAAACTCAACCAATCCCAAATGGCTATCCCAAGAACCTCCAAAGTCCAAGACACATGCATGAAGCATGTCCTCCAAAATCTGATTCGCCCGCTCTGTCTGACCATCCGTCTGAGGGTGGTACGACGTGCTCATCTTAATCTGAGAGCCCAAGGCCTTTTGAAGGCCTTCCCAAAATCGAGAAGTGAAGCGGGGGTCTCTATCCGAGACAATAGCTGATGGTACACCATGGAGTCTCACCACCTCCTGAAGATACAAATGGCCCAACTCATCCACTTTAGATGTGTCTCTGATCGGAATGAAGTGGGCTGATTTGGTCAGACGATCAATCACCACCCAAATGGAATTCTTACCCCGAGGTGTACGAGGCAAGCCAACAATGAAGTCCATGGCAACCTCGTCCCACTTCCAGGTAGGAATGGGTAATGGATGGAGCAAACCGGAGGGCCTTTGGTGCTCTGCTTTCACCTGCTGGCATGTGTAGCATCTCGAAACAAAGTCTGCTATGTCTCGTCTCATACCAGGCCACCAAAAATGCCGACGGACATCATAATACATCTTAGTGGCACCTGGATGGACATCCCACTGAGACTGGTGGCTATCGTGCATCACTGCCTTCCGTAGAGATAACGGTACTACTGAACGGACCTTGAATCACAAGATGCCCTCGGGAGACGACGACCAATCAGAGGATGTCTCCCCACCATGAAGAAACTGCCTAGATCGCTGACAAAGCTCATCACTAGGTTATTCCCGCTAAATCAACTCCAACAGAGAAGGAGTCAACTGGACACTCTCCAAGAATTCCCCTCCACTGTGTTCCCTAGCCTCCACATGCATTTGAGAAAAGAGCCCCATCAATGTCCACTCATCACTAGACTTCCTCAAAGCCTGCACTGGAACTCTTCTGCTCAAAGCGTCGGCCACCACATTACCCTTGCCTGGGGTATAGACAATGTCAAAGTCGAACCCCTGCAAGTACTCGATCCAGCGGCGTTGCCTCAAGTTGAGGTCCTTCTGCGAGAAGATATAAGCCAAGCTTTTGTGATCAGAGTAGACCACAAACTTCTCGCCAAAGAGGTAGTGACGCCATGTCTTCAAAGCATGCATCACCGCTGCCAACTCCAAGTCATTGGTAGGGTAGTTCTTTTCATGTGGTCGGAGTTGGCGAGAGCCATAAGCCACCATGTGATCATCCTGCATAAGCACGCACCCAAGACCCATACCTGAAGCATCACAATAAACCACATAACCCTTCCCGGCCTCAGGCAAAATCAGAACAGGGGCGGTAGTCAACCGTCTCTTCAGCTCCTCGAATGATGCTTGACATTCTGGACCCCATACAAACTTCACCCCTTTCCGGGTGAGCGCAGTCATTGGTGATGCAAGCCGAGAGAAATCCCGAACGAATCGCCTGTAGTAACCAGCCAAGCCAAGGAAACTCCTGATCTCGAACACATTCTTTGGCTTCTCCCATGCCATAACCGCACTAATTTTCTCAGGGTCCACTGAAACTCCGTGCTCTGAGATCACATGCCCTAGAAATCTCACCTCTCTGATCCAGAAGGTGCACTTTGACAACTTTGCATAGAGGCGGTGATCCCGTAATGTACCTAAAACGATCCTCAAGTGATGTTCGTGTTCCTCCTCAGAGCTAGAGTATACCAGAATATCATCCACGAACACCAAAACAATGGAATCGAGATACTGATGGAACACCCTATTCATTAGTTCCATAAATACCGCTGGAGCATTGGTCAATCCGAAGGGCATGACCAAATACTCAAAGTGGCCATACCTGCTTCGGAAGGCTGTCTTGGGGATATCTGACTCCTTCACCCTGAGTTGATGATACCCTGAACGCAGGTCTATCTTTGAGAACCACTTTGCCCCCTTCAACTGATCAAACAAATCATCTATTCTGGGCAAAGGGTATTTGTTTTTAATTGTTACCTTATTCAGCTTCCGGTAGTCAACGCACAACCGGAGGGATCCATCAGCCTTTTTTGCAAACAACACAGGAGCGGCCCAAGGAGAGACGCTCGGGAGAATGAATCCTTTGGATTCTAAGTCGTCCAGCTGTATCTTTAATTCCCTCAACTCGGTGGGTGCCATGCGATAGGAGGGAAGAGATATCGGCTGTGTTCCCGGCGCCAGATCAATCGAAAACTCCACATCCCGCTCTGGGGGCAAACCAGAAAAATCATCAGGGAATACCTCGGGAAACTCATTCACTACATGAGGTAGTGCACCTTCAGGGGAAAGACCATCCTCTAGCACAATCAAAGATAACTGGAAGATAACACTTCCCAACTCTGGGAGTGGAGGCCCTGCGCGACTTGATCGTGGATCCCATTCTCCATGAAAAACCTGACGACTCCCATCAGGTGCCGTGAAACTCACACGCCTTCTGTAGCAGTCGATGTGTGCCTGGAAGTGAACTAGCCAATCCATCCCGAGTATGACATCAAAAAGGTCCATATCTAAGACCATAAGGTCCCACTCCATCTCGACCCCTGATACAGAAAGTGCACATGAGGGGCACCTCAGGCCCTGCTCCTTCTTCTTTCCCAATGGTGTCACCAACTCCATCGCAAAAGACATCAACTCAGTTGGCAAATTCAGCATGTCCACGAAATGTCCAGAAATGAATGAAAAAGAGGCACCAGTATCAAAAAGAGCAGTAGCTATAGAAGATGCGATCAGAACGGTACCTCGAACTGTCGACGGTCCCGCCTTTGATCCTGCTGGTGACTGATCCACTGCATGGAGATGTCCAGTATCTGCCTGAGGACGACCGCTAGTATGTGGTTGTGCCCTGAACTGGCTCTGCCCAGAAGATGATCTAGCCCTACCACCACGACCACCAAATCGAGATCCCCCATTCCTCGACGGCTCGGACTGTGCTGGCACTCCTTTTGAAGCCACTGAACCAACCCCACTCGGAAGTGGACGTGCCACACCACAAAAACGCTGCAAATGCCCCATACCTCCACACTAGAAACAAGGCTTCGGAGGAAGTGGACATGCTGGTCGGATATGCCCAGGCCTCCCACATTGGTGGCACACGACCGATCTTGCATCAGAAGCAGCAGAAGAAAACTGCCTGGAAGAGTGGCCTGAACTGCCCCCTCCTTTCTTCACTTGATCCTCCCGCTTCCTTTTCTTCTCTGAGGAGCTACCACTTCCCACTGCTGATACTGAACCATAGAAACCAGCCCTGCCTTTCCTATCAATCTCCACCATGCAAGCTCGATCAACAACCTCAACATAGGTCCTCAGCTTAAACAAGAACACCTGGGAGTATATCTCTGGTCGCAAGCCTTTCTCAAACCTCTGGGCCTTCGCTTGTTCATTAGAGACAATTTCTGGAGCATACCGAACCAATTCAGCGAAACGGTTGGCATACTCCATCACAGATAGATTCCCCTGAACAAGTTCCATGAACTCTCTAGACCTGGCATAAGCCAACACCTCAGGGCAATACTGTTCATTGAAGACAACCTTGAAATCTCCCCAGTGCATCTGATCATTCTTCCCAGCCTGAAGCACTGACTCCCACCATTTACGACTGGGACCCTCCAATAGGAAGGAGGCACACTTCACCCTGAGCTCCTCGGGTGTTTCTAGGAACTCAAACATACGCTCGATCTTCTCGATCCATTCTTCTGCTTCCTGGGGTTCTGGGCTGCCTCGGAAGGTTGGAGGCTTATTTTTCAGGAACTCCTGGGCCTTGTCCTTTCTAGGACCAGTATAATCCTCTCTAACAGGAGCTGGAGCTGGAGCTGGTCCATATCCTAGAGCCTGGACAGCCCGGACCACGACCTCGACTAGCCTCTGATCAATCGGCGTGGGAGAACTCTCTCCAGCTTCCTCCTGTGGGTGCGTGGGAGCTTTCCGGGGAGGCATGTTGCTACAAAATGCAACAGTCACAAAACAATGGTCAATACCACAATTCTGAAAATTGTAATCAAATACATCAAATATAAGCAAACTAAACACATTCTTGTAATAAAAGAAACAACTACTCCACATCTGCCTGATGTCCACATGTGGTCTGCAGCCCACACGTCTCACCTGGAAGTGAAGTAAATCAGTAAATTCCAACATCCTCTGGTGACTCAAGGTCTGCCATGAGAGGTGCGGGCCAGGCACCCTACTCACAACCAATACCCCGAGCCCCGACAGTCCTAGCTCCTGTCTATCCCGACTCATGTCAAAATAACAATATAACCCAAAAACATTAACCTCCTCTGATACCATTTTGTCACGAATCGGATCTGGTCGCCACCATTAATGGCACCAAACCCGGCCCGTGGCAAGACCCGAAGGGCATTACCTATCCCCACGGGCTGGCACAAGTGCCCGGGTATAAAACAATATGATTTGGGAACGATTTACCCGAGTATGAAAGCATAAAAAAAAATAAAACAATCAATAATAAGAATCTGAAATTTCCATACTAAACCATTCCTAACAAAACCAGATCTGAATACATATGTTTAAAGACACTACAAGTGGTCCAAATACAAATAATGACAACATCAAGACATCCCCAATCACTTCACGCAACAAGGGTGTCATCACCCGCAAGCCTTCTCCACAACTCTGCCCCAACGATGGGGACTAACACCCTGAAGCACCATCACCCTTAGCCTTCCCTTTACCTGAGTCAAGCATAAGAAGTTCTACTTACACCCAAGGGGTGTAAGTAGGGTGTGATCCTAAGCCCAATAGGATACCACCAGAAGATTCCAAAGAGGATGCAATACAATGGGAACAAAACTAGCAATTTTAACACACAAGGTGAAACAATGTTAAAAATTTCAAGAAAAGAAACATTCAAATGAGAACAGTTTTCAATCCAAGAATTTCATAATGATAACACATTAAATAAACATGTGAGCTACTGTAAAGTACTTCCAAAAGATCCCACAACAAGGGTAAATACTACAATTCTAATGAGCACAAAAATTGGGAACACCCCTAGGCAACTAGATAGTCTCGGGCCCTATGTACCTCATACCTCGGTGTAAAGTATCCAAGTCACAATCTTTTCCCGTGAACGAGCCACTAGTAGGGAACAAACCCATAACCTAGTGGTCCCCAAATAACATCCACATAGTTCAGTTAGTGTTGTCGTTATCCATTTGCTCAGTGAAACAGGGACACAACCCATCCGGTCCACTAGCCGTACTAGTACATATCCGCCCACCTAAGTACCCGGGATTCCCCCTTTTGTGCTCAAACAATTTCAGCAAACAACACACATACTTTTTCATGTAAAGTATCTCTACTGGTCACAAACAAATAGTACAGTAGCTACACACATTTTATATCATTTGAAACAGTCAATAAAATATTTTGATCTTCAATAAAACAACCTCTCAAAACATCACATTGTTTTGCACCCAAAACTCTTTAAAATGTCCACTTTTCACAGTATGTGAACACTTGTATGTCATCAAAACAAAATTTCAGTTCAACACAATTTAATAAAACCAAAAATTCAGTTATGGGGAAGCCCAATGTGAACCAAGAAATTATATATTTTAAAAACCACCATTTTCACACCAACATGACACTTAATGCCCATTTGCTTCTCAAACACAATTTAAACAAACTTTTGCAGCCACAACCAAAAAGAATAAATATTTAAAACATTATTTTAATTCCTAATACAGTTCAATAAAATAAACTATGTAATTAGAGTTCATCCCAAAATGAACCAATAAAAGACTTGCATGAAAAACCCTCAATTTCAACAAAAATTGTAACATAAAATTCATTTGCATTGTAAATGAAACTAAAACAAATTTTTACAGAAACATTAAAATTCAATAAGCATTAATTCACCCTCAACACAGCAAGCAAATTCCCAAAGAATTGCACACACAATGGAATCACCTACCGAAAGATTCAAGAACCGCAAATCCTAGTGCGGAACTTCAACCGCACGACCACCGCGCCACAAGGAAGTGATATCAAACCTAAAACCAGAGGATTGAACCATGAAACCCAAAATGAAACCCTAGGCACGAAGCCCTAGCTTCTGGAAATTTGGGGATTCAAGAAAAAAAAAGATAAATCTCAAGGAAAAGGAGAGAACTAGAAGGATAGTCACTTACTTGAGAAAACTGGACGTTTTTAGAAACCAGAGAGGTTAGGCCCTAATTCGCGACAGATGCGATCTCCAAAGAGGGGGAAACGAAGCTGGGGGTGCGGCCAGGTACAGTGGGAGAAGGTGAGAGGTGGAATCACCGAAAAAGAATAAAAATTGAATATTTTATGAAATAATTACAAAACAATTTTAAAACTGGAAATGGGCTTTCGGGTTGGCCCAATACCTAACTTGATCATCCAAATCCAAGATGCAAATGAATTTTTTAGGGGGCCAAAATTCATTGGTGGTTTTAATAGTAAAATTAAGGTCATTTTGGAAGTTGAATGAGTTAAAAATGTTGAAAAACGAGGGAGTTATTAAACAAACAAAATTTATTGTCAAAACTGGAAATGGGCTCTCGAGTTGACCCAAATTATGGAAACCCACCATTTCCTTCAAAAATGCATTGAAAACCCCAAAAAAAGCAATAATGTAAATTAAATACAAAAATACCTTTAAAATATGTCATGTATGTGACACTAACACATGTCCTGATTCTATTGGACAAGTGTAATTCGACCAAAAACAAACTTAGGAATAAAATATGACCATTTAGGCCCACTTGGATTAGATTAGGACATTTATTATTAATTTATTTAAAGAAGGGTTAAAATAGTTAAAATCAAAGTTTAATAAGTAAATCATTTTTCATATGGGGTTATACATAAGATAAATTCGACTATAAATATTCATTAGAAATCTAAAAAGATTTCCTACATAAGGGTATTTTATTTGTAATTTTTAGACATCAAATAATTTAATTTATTTATGACACAAAGATGATGCAGTAATTATCTTATTAATGAAATATTGACAAAATTGATAATATAAATACCAAAATAAATGTAATTTAAGACTTTTTATGAATTCCACTAATTTACTAGGTTACTATGATATATTAATGTTGATTTAATCAACTTGGTTCGAACATATAATTCTGTTATGACTTTCACAAAAATCATATATCAAATAGTGTCAAAATTGACACAAAATAGTTTTTAAATCAAATATTATATTATTAATTGTTATTTTATTCCTAAAAATCTACGGTTCGGACAAATGACTTAGATAAGGATATATATATTAATAATAAACAATTTGGGGTTAGTTTGGCATGTTATAGTAAGTGTATTAACCATATAGTGGAAGAAAACAAAAAGACACGGTAAAAGTTAAATTAATTAACTTAGAGTTAAATCTAATTGATAAGGTTAAAATAATACCCTAAACTTGTCTAAATCTTATTGGTTTATAGGATTTCGACCCATCCCCACTTTATCTTCGAAATAAGACCCTTTGGAACCATTATAAACCGATTTTTACTTTAATATAAAATAATATTTTGAGATATTCCTAAGGTGCCCCTCTCTTCCCTTATAAAAGGGCACCTCCTCCCCCTCCTCCTCACACCAAATTGAGCACTCAAGCTCAGCCAACCCCTGCCATTTTCCCCTCTCCACTTCCCTTGAATAATCCTAGAGGTCCTGGTCTTCTCCAAAGACCAATCTTAGTTCCTTAAGTGGAGGATTCAAAGAGGCGTTCCAAAGAAGAGGTAATATCCATTACCGATCTTTTCAATTTCTTTCTTCTTCAACTTCTTCTTCTTTAGTTGTTTCATGATAAAGTAATAAAATCAGTATTACTTACATACTGATATGTTATTATAAATATGAAACAACCCTAATTCACCTTCTATCCATCCTACGGAAAAATGAAATCACCGCGCGTGCGTACGTACGGAATACCGTCTCCACGCCGTGGTGTAATCTATTTTCCACCATCACCTTACAATGATGGGTATAATGGTGTAATGAGTAACTATATATGATTATTATGAAGTAATATTGATACTGAAATAATATATATATACTCCAATACAATTCCACGATCATAGGAACGATATCATCACTCGTGCGTACGTACGGAATACCGTCTCCACGATGCGATGCGACTCGTTCTACATGATCTTCATTTCATAATGATTATATAAATGAATTGAATGAATGAATATGGTATATACTACACTAATACCATTCTGGAAATGAATTATCTATAACCTAAAGATAAGAATAAGAATTTATTCGACATAACACGCATAAGAACAAAAAGTTATAAAGACCCGAGTAACAAGTAACAATGAAATATTACTAACAAGAAGCTAATAATATGACCATATATGATATCATATCAATATGTATGATTCTGGAATAAGTCAATAACATTATTTAAACCATTATACAGGAGCTTCGGACATGAACAAAGCAAATCTGACCTAAGGTAAGGGAAATATCACAATCTCATTTTTATCCGAGATTGTTTATTCGTAAGTATTTACTGGGGTGTATTTTATCATCCACATCCATGTTCCCTCAATATGTAATATTGTTTCCATCCACTTTCAATAGTTTAAATCCAATTTTACCCTTAGGTTAGTTTTTAGTAAAGAATATGAAAGGAATCTTTTGTCGTTTTTCCGTACGAGGTACTTTTTGACTTTTCCGACAAAAGTACGAAAAATGTTTTTTTTAACTTATACGACAAGAATGGATTTTTAAAACATTATTTCCAAGAAGCTTCCTTTAAAAGTTTTCAAGTTTATTTTCAATCAACTTCTATTAGTTTAAAGTTGTATGACATGTTAAGAAATGTAAAATGTTTTTGAAAAAGAAAGGATATTTTCCTCAAGAATGAAGTTCAAGTGTTTTATCAAAATTATTTTCCGTCTAAGATAATAAAGGGTTCTGTTTCTATCCCTATTATTACATGGATTTGATTATGTTGTGATGGAAATATTTTTATGAATTCCTTTATCTTATATGAATTGTTTTATGATGTCATGTTGTTTAAGAATCCCATTTTTATTACATGGGTTACGTTATGATGTATGGTTTATGATTATGTGTCACACATAAGAAAGGATTCATTATAAGATGGGTGGGACCTATATCTCCCTCCAATGCATTGGGTAAAGATTTTATATCTCATGAGATAGACATGGCTGGAACGGAAGGTTATTTCGGTTCAGTGATACAGGACTGAAACGAGGAGTGAACTCGGTTCAGAAAGGGACTTTGTCCACTAAGATAGTCTTGGCAATGAGTCATGACTAACAAGAAATGATTTTCCATGATTATGTGTGCATGCCACAAAGTTTCAAGTTTTATGTTATGATTATGGGGATCTCATTTTCACTTCTATGATTTATTCCATGTTAAGATATTATGATCTCTTTTGCAGGTTTTGATTTTCATAAAGATATGATATGATTTTTATTTCCTTTATTTTCCCTTGCTGAGAATTTGAGCTCACCCTTTTTTGTTTTCTTTTCCCCAGGTCAGGAAGATGGATATTAAGTAGAATATGCTAAAAGGGACCCTAGATATGATGAAATAAATGGGAGACACTGTAGAAGATTTATGAACCAGTTGTTTATGTTTCCCAGTTTCTAAAGACACTATACCTATACGGTCCTTTGTGGTTTTGTCATATGTTGTAATAAGTGTACTTTAATTTTGAAGTATTAACAATGTATGTAAAGTATGGGTCGTTATAGTTGGTATCAGAGGAAAGGTATAGTCAACCTTTGGAAACTAGGATGTGAAAGCCTTAGTAAGAACCCTAAGGATAAGTCTAAGCATAGAACACAATCTTAGTGTTTTAGAAATGGCCTTGAATAACCTAGGATAAGACCTTAAGCATGAAAATTTTATTCTTGAATTATGTGGTTTCCTATTATAATTAGTGTTTCTCACACTATTCTTCTTGGTTTTAGTCAATGGCTGGAACCCGAAGGAACCGTGTTAATGCGGAATGCGATGGGCAATGCAATGATTGTCCCCCTGAGCAACCAAACGATATGGGAGCTGGAATGAAAAATCTTGTAGCCATGCTCACACAACTTTCTCAAGCTATGAATCATGCAGGATTTCCAAACGAACAAAGGAGGGAGCAACATTCTGTTGAATCCTTCATGAGGCAGCGTCCACCTTCTTTCAGCGGGTCTACTGATCCATTAGTTGCTGAACAATGGATTAGTACTACTGAAAAGATATTTTCAGTTCTTCAATGTTTTGAGCATGATAAAGTCATCCTAGCAGTGTATCGTTTGGAAGGAGATGCGGATCAATGGTGGAATCTTGTTAAGAATACGAGGCAAAGGGATGAAATTGAGTCTATGGAATGGGACGAGTTCAAGAACTTATTTTTCAATAAGTACTTCCCTCGTATTCTCCGAACAAAGATGGAGAAAGAGTTCCTTGAACTAAAGCAAAGGGATGATGAATCTGTTGGTACCCATGAAGCAAATTTTACCAGACTTGCAAGGTACGCTTCTGGTATTATTATCCAACCTGAGAGTAAGATCGATCGATTCTTTAGTGGCTTAAAACCAAGTCTTCGAAGGGTGTTAGCCATAAGGGACTTCAATAGCTACGAGGAAATCGTTCGATGTGCTCTCAAAGTCAAGATGGAGATTGGAGTAACCCATCAGTCACATGGGTTTGATAAGAAGAGGAAGATGGAATTCAAAGAAAAATCTAAAGAGCACACGGAAAAGAAGATGAACTTTCCCTTATGCTCAAAGGGTGGAAATAAACATGGAGGGAGTTGTCTTAAAGGGACAAGTAAATGTTTTAAATGTGGAAAGGAAGGTCATCGGGCATTTGAATGCCGCGATAATGGGAAGAAGATGTCTAATGATGCAAACAAAGGAAGGGATACACAGAATGAACCTACTACACTTCAATGTTTCAAGTGCAAGGAGATGGGGCATTATGCCAATCAATGCCCAAATCCAAGGGTTGATGATGATGGTCGACGTCAACAAACTCTTAAGGCTAAAGACAATGGAAAGTCACATGCAATTTCTATCAGCGATGTGGAGTACGATAACGATGTGGTGAAAGGTACACTTACCATCCACTCTAAAGTAGCAAATGTTTTATTTGATTCTGGATCCACCCACTCTTTTATTTCTGAAGACTTTTCTAAGGGTATCACCGTATTACCTCAACAATTAGATGTTGAGTTAGCTGTGACAACACCTAATGGCACATCAATCACATCAAAAGTTTATAATTCTTCTCCGATCGAAGTTTGTGGGAAAGTTCTTCCTGCAAATCTTGTGATCCTTCCTTTAGTGGAATTTGATGTGATTCTTGGCATGGATTGGCTTTCTCTACATGGAGCTCATATCGATTGCCAAAGAAGGGAAGTCACATTTCATATTCCAGATCAATATACGATCGTCTATCAATGCAAGGATGAACATAACCTTCCAGTGGAAATTTCTTCCATCTTATGGGTATTGATTCCACTAAATGAAGGTTATTTATCTCAAATGGTTGGTGAGAAACTCACGATTAAGAATATGCCCATTGTACGGGAGTTTGATGATGTCTTTCCGGAGGAATTACCGGGTCTTCCACCAAATCGTGAAGTTGAGTTTTCAATAGAACTCGTACCGGGTGCTTTGCCTATTTCAAAGACACCTTATAGAATGGCCCCAATTGAGTTGCAGGAATTGAAGAAGCAACTCCAAGAGAATCTTGATAAGGGATTCATACGCCCTAGTGCGTCACCTTGGGGAGCACATGTTCTATTTGTTAAGAAGAAAGATGGATCAATGAGACTTTGCATTGATTATAGAGAACTTAACAAGATCACTATCAAGAACAAATATCCTCTCCCACGCATTGATGACTTATTTGACCAACTACGCGGAGCTCAATACTTTTCCAAGATTGATCTCCATTCAGGGTATCATCAATTAAGGGTCAAAAGGGAGGATATACCAAAGACGGCTTTCCGTACAAGGTATGGACACTATGAATTTATAGTGATTCCATTTGGTCTTACTAATTCCCATGATATCTTCATGGATCTAATGAATAGAGTCTTTAGAGACTATCTTGATCAATTTGTGGTAGTCTTTATAGACGATATTCTTGTCTATTCAAAGAGCAAGGAAGAGCATGAAGATCACTTGAGAATTATATTGAAGACCCTGAGAAAGGAGAAGCTTTATGCCAAATTTACCAAGTGTGAATTTTGGCTTCAAAAAGTTGCATTTTTGGGTCATATAATCTCAAAAGAAGGGATATCTGTGGATCCAGCAAAAACAGAGGTTATCGAAAGATGGTCAAGACCAACAATAGTAACTGAGATCTGAAGTTTTCTTGGTTTGGCTGGATATTATCGACGTTTTGTAAAAGATTTTTCACGATTATCTAATCCAATCACCAAGATGACTCGGAAAGGAGTTAAGTTTGTCTGGACAGAGGAATGTGAAGAGAATTTCAAGGAATTGAAAAGAAGGTTATCCAGTGCACCTGTGCTCACACTGCCTTGTAGTGGAGAAAGGTTTGTGATCTACAGTGATGCATCCAAGAAGGGATTGGGGTGTGTTCTTATGCAAAATGATATGGTGATATCTTATGCCTCACGACAGTTGAAAATCCATGAGAAAAATTACCCAACACATGATTTGGAGTTGGCTGCGGTAATCTTTGCATTAAAGATTTGGAGGCATTACCTTTATGGTGAAAGGTGTGATATTTATACTGATCATAAAAGTTTAAAGTATATTTTCACACAAAAGGAGCTGAATATGCGTCAAAGAAGATGGTTGGAGCTGATTAAGGATTATGACTGCTCAATCCATTACCATCCTGGGAAAGCAAACAAGGTGGCAGATGCATTAAGTCGACAAGACCATGCTAGTTTATCCATGATGAGGATCAAAAAAGATCCAATATTTATGGATTTACAAAGTATGGATCTTGGAATTATAATGGAATGGGAAAAATCTTATCTTTCTCAAATGAATGTTCAACCATCTATACATGTGAAGATTAAAGAGGCACAGAAAGAAGATGTCGAGTTACAAAAGAAGGTGAGAAATGTTCCTGAATTCAACCTTGATTGTGAAGGGATAATAAAGTTCCGGAATCGGGTTTGTATTCCTCCCATCCCCGAATTAAAGAAGGAGCTGCTGGATGAGGCTCATAGTTCTTCATTCTCTATTCATCCTGGAAGCACGAAGATGTATAGGGACCTGAAAGAGTACTTGTAGTGGGATGGCATGAAAAGAGATGTTGCTGAATATGTCTCTCGATGCTTGGTTTGTCAACAAGTTAAAGCTGAGAGACAGAAGTCTAAGGGGATGTTACAACCATTACCCATACCCGAATGGAAATGGGAAAAAATCACTATGGACTTTGTCACAGGACTTCCTAAGACATCCAAAGGCAATAATGCTATCTGGGTCATAGTTGATCGTCTTACAAAGTCCGCACACTTCATTGCTATTAGAGAGGATTTCTCTCTAGATCAGCTTGCCAGGATATATGTAAAGGAAGTGGTGATATTGCATGGAGTACCACTTTCTATTATATCTGATCGGGATCCGAGATTTACCTCGAAGTTCTGGCGAAGTCTTCAGCATACTCTAGATACAGAGTTGAGTTTCAGCACTGCTTATCATCCCCAGACAGACGGTCAGTCTGAGAGAACAATTCAAACCCTAGAAGATATGTTGAGAGCTTGCTCTATGGATTTCAAAGGAGGTTGGGATCAACACCTACCTTTGGTAGAATTTTCTTATAATAATAGATTTCACTCCAGTATTCAGATGGCTCCTTATGAAGCTCTCTATGGAAAGAAATGCAGGACTCCAACTTGCTGGGATGAAGTTGGGGAAAGAAAGCTATTAGGACCTGATCTCGTTGATGAAATGGCAGAAAAGGTCAGATCTATTCAACAACACATAAGAGCAGCTCAGAGTCGACAGAAAAGTTATGCCGACAACCGAAGAAAAGACCTAGAGTTTGAAGTGGGTGATAAAGTGTTCTTACGAATATCTCCCTGGAAGAGGGTTATGAGATTTGGAAAGAAGGGGAAGTTGAGCCCTAGATATATCGGTCCTTTCGAAATACTGGATCGTGTTGGGAAGGTAGCTTACCGATTGGCGCTTCCACCGAATCTCTCTCAAGTTCACGATGTGTTCCATGTATCTCTCCTGAGAATGTACATACCAGATCCTTCACATGTACTCAGCTCAGAAGTTGTACCGCTGGAGCAAGATCTTTCTTATGAAGAACAGCTGATAGAGATTCTGGATCGTAGCGAAAAAGTCCTACGAAACAAGACCACTCGCTTGGTGAAAGTTTTATGGAGAAACCACCAACTTGAAGAAGCTACATGGGAGCTTGAGGATATGATGAGGGAGAAATATCCTCATCTGTTTGTTGCAAAGTGATGAATTTCGAGGGCAAAATTCTTTTTAAGGGGGGTAGAATGTAACACCCGAGACTTTTATGTTATATAAATCATCAAAGGAATCTTTTTCTACACAACACTTCCTTGGCTTTCTTTACACGCAATCACGACCTTCCTCGATAGCTTGCGTCGTACGCAATACTGAGTTTCACTAAACAACAATATGCTATTAAAACTAGCCGTTATGAATAGTAATAACCACTTTTTGAAATTTTATAAATTTTATATTTCAAAATGGACTTCATTTTTGGACTCAGAATATCGAAATTAGCCTAGGGTGAAATTTTGGTAGTTTTCTGAAAACTTTCAATTTTTGATGAATAGTGAAACCACTAAGTGGTAGGTTAAAAACTGAATTTTGCATAAAACTTAATTTTACCGCTTCTGTGAATGGAATTTCAAAAATCCGAGAGACACGGTTAATATCAAGGACTAAAATGTGGTTCAATGAGATGAAAATAATTTTTTGGTGAATAGTAACTTTTTACTATTTTTACCGCGGTTAATAGTAAATTGGGTAACTAAGGGTAAATATGATATCAATATTACCCTAACACATGTCCTAATTCTATTGGACAAGTCTAATTCGACCAAAAACAAACTTAGGAATAAAATATGACCATTTAGGCCCACTTGGATTAGATTAGGACATTTATTATTAATTTATTTAAAGAAGGGTTAAAATAGTTAAAATCAAAGTTTAATAAGTAAATCATTTTTAATATGGGGTTATACATAAGATAAATTCGACTATAAATATTAATTAGAAAGATAAAAAGATTTCCAACATAAAAGTATTTTATTTGTAATTTTTAGACATCAAATAATTTAATTTATTTATGACACAAAGATGATGCAGTAATTATCTTATTAATGAAATATTGACAAAATTGATAATATAAATACCAAAATAAATGTAATTTAAGACTTTTTATGAATTCCACTAATTTTCTAGGTTACTATGATATATTAATATTGATTTAATCAACTTTTTTCGAACATATAATTCTGTTATGACTTTCACAAAAATCATATATGAAATAGTGTCAAAATTGACACAAAATAGTTTTTAAATCAAATATTATATTATTAATTGTTATTTTATTCCTAAAAATCTAAGGATCGGAAAAATGACTTAGATAAGGATATATATATTAATAATAAACAATTTGGGGTTCGTTTGGCATGTTATAGTAAGTGTATTAACCATATAGTGGAAGAAAAAAAAAAGACACGGTAAAAGTTAAATTAATTAACTTAGAGTTAAATCTAATTGATAAGGTTAAAATAATACCCTAAACTTGTCTAAATCTTATTGGTTTATAGGATTTCGACCCATCCCCACTTTATCTTCGAAATAAGACCCTTTGGAACCATTATAAACCGATTTTGACTTTAATATAAAATAATATTTTGAGATATTCATAAGGTGCCCCTCTCCTCCCTTATAAAAGGGCACCTCCTCCCCCTCCTCCTCACACCAAATTGAGCACTCAAGCTCGGCCAACCCCTACCATTTTCTCCTCTCCACTTCCCTAGAATAATCCTAGAGGTCCTGGTCTTCTCCAAAGACCAATCTTAGTTCCTTAAGTGGAGGATTCAAAGAGGCGTTCCAAAGAAGAGGTAATATCCATTACCGATCTTTTCAATTTCTTTCTTCTTCAACTTCTTCTTCTTTAGTTGTTTCATGATAAAGTAATAACATCAGTATTACTTACATACTGATATGTTATTATAAATATGAAACAACCCTAATTCACCTTCTATCCATCCTACGGAAAAATGAAATCACCGCGCGTGCGTACGTACGGAATACCGTCTCCACGCCGTGGTGTAATCTATTTTCCACCATCACCTTACAAGGATGGGTATAATGGTGTAATGAGTAACTATATATGATTATTATGAAGTAATATTGATACTGAAATAATATATATATACTCCAATACAATTTCACGATCATAGGAACGATATCATCACTCGTGCGTACGTACGGAATACCGTCTCCACGATGTGATGCGACTCGTTCTACATGATCTTCATTTCATAATGATTATATAAATGAATTGAATGAATGAATATGGTATATACTACACTAATACCATTCTGGAAATGAATTATCTATAACCTAAAGATAAGAATAAGAATTTATTCGACAAAACACGCATAAGAACAAAAAGTTATAAAGACCCGAGT
The DNA here is from genome assembly GCA_963277665.1 of Viscum album. Classification (NCBI taxonomy): domain Eukaryota; kingdom Viridiplantae; phylum Streptophyta; class Magnoliopsida; order Santalales; family Viscaceae; genus Viscum; species Viscum album. The sequence continues at coordinate 1,805,036,330 of OY728126.1, read as the reverse complement.
AACAAGTAACAATGAAATATTACTAACAAGAAGCTAATAATATGACCATATATGATATCATATCAATATGTATGATTCTGGAATAAGTCAATAACATTATTTAAACCATTATACAGGAGCTTCGGACACGAACAAAGAAAATCGGACCTAAGGTAAGGGAAATATCACAATCTCATTTTTATCCGAGATTGTTTATTCGTAAGTATTTACTGGGGTGTATTTTATCATCCACATCCATGTTCCCTCAATATGTAATATTGTTTCCATCCACTTGCAATAGTTTAAATCCAATTTTACCCTTAGGTTAGTTTTTAGTAAAGAATATGAAAGGAATCTTTTGTCGTTTTTCCGTACGAGGTACTTTTAGACTTTTCCGACGAAAGTACGAAGAATGTTTTTTTTAACTTATACGACAAGAATGGATTTTTAAAACATTATTTCCAAGAAGCTTCCTTTAAAAGTTTTCAAGTTTATTTTTAATCAACTTCTATTAGTTTAAAGTTGTATGACATGTTAAGAAATGTAAAATGTTTTTGAAAAAGAAAGGATATTTTCCTCAAGAATGAAGTTCAAGTGTTTTATCAAAATTATTTTCCATCTAAGATAATAAAGGGTTCTGTTTCTATCCCTATTATTACATGGATTTGATTATGTTGTGATGGAAATATTTTTATGAATTCCTTTATCTTATATGAATTGTTTTATGATGTCATGTTGTTTAAGAATCCCATTTTTATTACATGGGTTACGTTATGATGTATGGTTTATGATTATGTGGCACACATAAGAAAGGATTAATTATAAGATGGGTGGGACCTATATCTCCCTCCAATGCATTGGGTAAAGATTTTATATCTCATGAGATAGACATGGCTGGAACGGAAGGTTATTTCGGTTCAGTGATACAGGACTGAAACGAGGAGTGAACTCGGTTCAGAAAGGGACTTTGTCCACTAAGATAGTCTTGGCAATGAGTCATGACTAACAAGAAATGATTTTCCATGATTATGTGTGCATGCCACAAAGTTTCAAGTTTTATGTTATGATTATGGGGATCTCATTTTCACTTCTATGATTTATTCCATGTTAAGATATTATGATCTCTTTTGCAGGTTTTGATTTTCATAAAGATATGATATGATTTTTATTTCCTTTATTTTCCCTTGTTGAGCATTTGAGCTCACCCTTTTTTGTTTTCTTTTCCCCAGGTCAGGAAGATGGATATTAAGTAGAATATGCTAAAAGGGACCCTAGATATGATGAAATAAATGGGAGACACTGTAGAAGATTTATGAACCAGTTGTTTATGTTTCCCAGTTTCTAAAGACACTATACCTATACGGTCCTTTGTGGTTTTGTCATAGGTTGTAATAAGTGTACTTCAATTTTGAAGTATTAACAATGTATGTAAAGTATGGGTCGTTATAGTACAAAAAATTAAGAGGTCACAAAACAATAATGATTTAGAATAAAAATCAAATGTGAAAAGAATGGCTTATGATAATTCTCTTGAATCACACAGGAGGAACCAATGATCAAAAATTTATCAATCCAACATCATTGGGGATTAGAAAGAACCCGAATAGATAAGGAGAATGAGGAATAATGCACAATCTAGCCTTCCTATCCATTGTGGAACCATCCTCATTTTAGAAAGCTAAAAAATATGAATCATATTTCAAATATATTAATGAATTGTTGGATTAGATCAATAAGAAACAAATACGCGTTCTAGTGAATAGTCCTAAAAATTACAATGTGATTGGTACCAAGTGAATTTTTAATTATAAATTTGATGAGCAGGGAAATGTGATCATAAAAAAGGTGTGATTGGTGTGCAAAGGCTATTCACAGATTAAGGTGTTGATGTTGAATAAACGTTTTCTCCAGTGGGAAGACTAGAGTCAATAAAAAAATTTCATTCCATGAGGATAAAAAGTGTTTCAAATGTATGTTAAAACATATTTCTTAAATGGTGTTCTTGAAGAAGAATCCTACACAGAACAACCAGTGGGGTTTTTCATGGTAATGATGAAATGAGAGTGTAGATTAAATAAGGCACTATTTGGTTTGAAATATACACCACATGCATGGTACTATCAGCTTGATTATTATCTAGAGATGCTCATATTTAAAATAGGTAGAGTGGATCCCAATCTCTACATGAATAATTCTCCATAAGATTAGTTCTTGGTACGAGTGTACATAGATGAAATTATATTTGGTGGAAATAGGCAGAGATTAGTGGATGAATATTCCAACCACATGAAATCATAATTTTAAATTTCTATTATTGGTTAAATATCACACTTCATGGGACTACAAGTGATTTTGAATAAATACTAAAACTCTATTTCTTAGGAAAATTATGAAAGATAGTTACTGAATAAATTCAATATTCATGACTCTAAACCAATGTCGTATCCAATTGTGGTCAGAACTAATATTGGAAATCATGAGGATGGTACTTTTGTAGATACCACCATGTATAGTAGAATCATCTGAAGCTTACTGTACATAATTTTAATGCATCATCATCATGAAAATTTTTATTCAAAGAAAAGAAATGGCACACAAGGGGCCGCACAAGTAGGCCGAGGAAGAAGAGACAACGGGGATCTAAAATTGAAAAGGTCGAGGGAATACCCTCAAAGAAAGTTAATCCCCATTGGTTTTAGACTTTGACGGGTATGAAAGATAAGAGACTCTAGACTAGAACAATCATGTGAGGCTAGGTAGTACGCAACTTCATTTCCCTCTCTCCTAGTATAGGACACATTAGTTTCGATGCTAAGGATACCCCGACACTTCCAAATTTTATACTCGATAGACCAAGGAGAACTATAACACACACATATATTGTATTTTCAACATTCTAAGTGGCCCACTTTTAATGTAATCTGAAGTAAGAAAAAGTGTATAAAGTTAAACGAATCATGAGGTAAATTCAAGGGACTCACAATTATGGATTATAACTTTCTACTAGGAGAGATAATGAATTATCGACATTTTCTAATGCTAACTGGGTAGGATATGTGGTGTATAAAAAGTCAAAAAGCAGTGGAGAATTTTTAATTAGCATGAACTATGTGGTATGGTTGAGCAAGAAAGATGAAATAACTTCTCTCAGCACTACTAATGCTGAGTATATTTCCGCTAGAATGGTTTTAACACTACTACAACAGATGAACTAACCATTGACTGATATTGGTGATGAGGTGAAATAATCCATGGTGACTCAATGTGATAATTAGAGTGAAATTGATCTTACTAATAATCTTATTCATCATTCTCATACAAAACACATTGAAATCAGATATCACGTTATCTAGGAAAATTTTTAACAATGAATGATTAAAATTGATGATGATGTAACTGATTATCAAGTGGGTGGAATACTGAAGAATTCATTTTCATCACATGTGTCTCAGTAAAATTGGTTAAACCTCGGTATTCAACCACCTACCAATGCATGAGACAGTCAAAAGAAATCCCCTCCCCCTAGCTGAATTAATTGTTTCAACTTGTTTGTTAAAGTGATGGAGGTTTATGGGGGAGATTTTATTTAGGGGGAGTACATTTTGAGCTGTACAAGTAAAAATAATTCCCTATGGGTTTATTTCTAATAGGGGAGAACGTATAAATTCAATAGTTCAATTGTACAAATTTGGATAATTTTTTTTAAATTTTTGGTTTCAAGAGAATAGATAATGTAAAAATTAAGTAAGTTTAAAATTGGTAGAATGAGGAGTTTCAAAGTCAGAGAATGAAGATTAGGAAAACAAGTTAGTGTTATGAGGGAATAGTCAAAGCATAGCTTGAATATCTTTAATTATTCCAGGAAATGAGAACCCAATTCATTCTCGTCTTGTTTTCTACACTGATATTTTCGCCCGTAGACATAGAGTTTCAAATGAGTTGTTTCTTGCATATAAATTATTGATTTAGGCTAGTGATTGAATGAATTTATCTTCAGATTTCCAAAAAACCCAAAGGGGTAGATTGTTGGAACTAAGCCCGTTATTTTCTTGAAATTGAGTATTTTTTGTGTTTGTTGATAATCAACACATGGATTATTTATGAGTTTCTAAGAGGAGTGATCTTACAGTTCATACTGACAACAATGTAGAAGGTGGCACTATTTCCTAGTGTTTTCAAAAAAAAATTGGCCTCTGTTTTAAGAGTTGACCTTTTTGGAAATGGAATGTTTTATGCAACGGAGTTGGAAAATAATGGTCCATGGAGCATGAAACATAGTTCATGGACCTCTAAGGTAGATAGGTGGAATGGTATTTCCTCATAGAAGAACAATACATGGACCTTGAATGATAAATGGTTCATAGGATGGATATAGTTTATAATATGGTTTACATTACATTGAATAAATATATTTTGTTGTATGGATCATCATTTTTAGAAATAATGGTGGTGATTTGTGAATTTTTAAAGGGAGAGAGGTGGTATATAGACCGCATAGAGTAAATAGTTTCTGGGGGGAGCACAATATATGGTGGTTGTGCCACATCGATGATTTGGTTTAGATGGTTTTTAGGATCTATTTTCTTATATAAGGTTCATTAATCCCTTAATTAATAAGATACACATTGATTATAAATATAGGTGGAATTTGGTGAAGTTCAGAGTGGTTCGTGGGATGAAAACGTCGCAATGGAGAAGTGGTTCGTGAAGAGGTTTCCATGAAGGGAGAATTAGTCCATGAAGATAATCTATGGAAGGGGTTTTGCAGGGCACAATAGCCCACAATGGAAAATGGTTCATGGAACATATTTCTTGTATTAGGAGTTGGATTATGAAGAATAAGTAGTACTCTATGAAATTTTTTGAATGAGGTAGGAAGAGGCGGTTCATGGTAAAAAATCATAAGAAGTCTTTACAAGAGGTGGTTTAGAAAGCATACACAATGCAACATAGTTTGTAGAGGAATAAGGGTAGTTCATGTAGAAACATTTCTTTATCTATCAGTTTGAGGAAAAGTGGATTAAATCTATGTGTAAAAGTCGGACTAGAACAAAGCATCTATTTACATTTGAGGATAGATTATTCAATGAAAATGAAGGTACCTACATGTACATAAATTGTGTGTGGATTTTTCCAAACACAGTGAGCAAGGGGGAGTCAACAAAAGTGATCCAAGGGGTGCAGTGGGCTATCCATAAAATATTTTAAAAGAATTGTCCTAGTGTTTGTGACTAAACATTTATACTCCATAACTAGTGATCTTTAAAGGATTTAGGTATGAACAAAACACTCTTAGCATATTCTCCATGGATTATCCCTTAGTGGTGAACTAAGTAAAATTGTTGTGTTGACTCTTTGCTTGTGATTGATTGTTTACTGTTCATTCTCATTAGAAAGGTTTAACAGGTTTCTACCAATGTGGGAATAAGATCCATCAATTTTGGAGAACAATTTGACACCCTGGTTCACCCCTCTCCTATCCGGGTGTTCTGGGGTCCTTTAGATTCATTATATTTATAGATATATGTGTAATATATATATTCCGATCATAAAATTTTAAAGCATATATTCATGTAGAAATATTTTAATATGCACCAAATAGGATGGTTTGATCTGTTTAAATACTTTGAATGCTCAATAAATTACCACCCTAGGAAATCAAACATGTCAGTCGATGATTTGAGTAGAAATGATCATGAAAGATTATCCATGATGAGGATCACAAAAGTCCAAATATTTAAGGATTTTCAAATGATGGAATTGGAAATTGAAAAGAAAGGTTAAACTCTTATCTTTCTCAATGTATTGTTCAACCATCTATCGATGTAAAAATTAAAGTCATACCATTGGAAAATTTAGTGGTACAAAATAATGTTATAAATGCTCTTGAGTTTAACCCTGGTCACGATGGAATAAAAATGTTTAAGAACTATGTATTTTTCTGTTCATACTAGACAGAAATAATGAGTTGTTAGAGGAAGCTCATAGGTCTTCATTATATATTTATCCAATAAGTATTAATATGTATAGATATTTGAATGATTATTTCCATAGGGATGAAATGACATGAGATATCGTAGAGTTTGTATCTTGGTGATGGGTACACCAACATGTTATGTGTAAAAGTAAATAGTCTAAGGTGATGTTTCATTCCATTATAAATACAAAAATGTAAATGGAATAACACCACCATGGATTTTATCATTGGAATCCCTAAAATGTATAATGAAAAAAATACTATATGGTTTGTAGTATATTACCATATAAATTAAACACAGTTTATTTCTATTAGAGTATAGTTTCCTTCGAATCAGATTTCCAATATATAAATTATGTTTGTGGTAAGGTTATATGGGGAACCACATTCCATTATATCTAATCAGGATTCATGTTTTACCAAAATAATTTAGAGAAGTCTTTAGTAATCTATTGATATAGAGTTGAGTTTAAACACTACATATAATACATAAAAAATGTAAATGTTGAAAGAAATATCATAACTCTAGAGGATATGTTTATATATTTTTATTTCCAGTTCAACTGAGTGTGGAATCAAAAAATTCCTCTAGTAGTTCTTTCTTACAAAAATAGACTACACTAAATTATTAATATGGAACCCTATAAATACTCTAATGGAAAAAAATTTATATATCCAATTTCTTGGAAATAAATATACAGAAACAAATATATTATGACCTAGGATAACTGATGAAATGAGAGCGAAGGATAGAACCATTCAAAAGACATCATGGTAGTTTAACGTCAATAGAAAATTATTTTTTACAATCGCTGACTTCAACTACAAGTTTATGTTTTTGATAAGTTGTTTTTATTAATTTCTCCATTGAATAAGGCTATTATATCTAGGAAAAAAGTGAAACTAAGACCTATGTATATCTGTCCAAAAGGGATTATTGATCGTATAAGGATGGAAACCTATCTCTTGTAACTTCTACCAAATATCTATAAAGTCTATGATTTATTCCATGAATCTCTCTTTAGAAAGTACATACCTCACCCTTTACATGTTCCAAACACAGTAGTCATACAATTAGAGATAGATCTTTTTATGAGGAATAATTGGTTGAGATTATAGGTCACATAGAGAAGGCCCAAAAAATCAATACCACTCACCTAAAAAAATTATTTTAGTGAAACCACCAATTTAAAGAATATACATAGGATTTTTAGGATATGAAAATGCAAATTTATGCACATTTTTTGTATTAAAGTGATGAATTTATAAGAAAAAATTAATTTTATGGGAGGTTGAATGTAACACCCTACGTTTTGATGAATTATTTTTTTTAAAATAAATTAAATTTATTTAATGGGTTGAGTTAAATAAAACACCAATTTAATATTTTTTTTCATGTCTCACTATCATAACTTGTGTTAAAAAAGTGTTAAGTTTTCAAAAAACCATGATATATTATCAGTTTAGTTATTTAAACTCGACTGTTATAACCTAGCTGTTAAACATAGTGATATGAAAAGTAATAAATAATTTTAATATATTAACTAAAATGTTTTTATATAAATAAAACATATTGATAATAAAATAAATAATTTTTGGTAACGTCTTTATATGTTTTGAAAATAATATTATCTCTAAAAAACTGAATTTTATGTATTTTGTGAATAATAATAAAAGATATTTTTATAAAAATTTCAAAAAAAATTATTTAATAAATTGAAATTCATTTCTTATATCAGAATTTAAGTAATTATCTAATTTTGAATTATTGGTATTTTTATAAAATATTTTATTTTTTTTGAATAGTGGAAGATACTGAATTTTAATTGAAAACATCATTTTTGTTTGATTTATTTATAAAGTAAAATTATATTTTAAATTGATTTTAAAATTTTGTTAGTTCTATTATAAATACATTAATACAATTCTGGTCTTTGGAATCAATTTGATATTGAATTTTGACATAAAAACACTATAAAATTTTGGCCTTTTTCTCTATAAAAACAACATTTTCATCATATATATAGGATTAATTATGAGTTTAATTTTTCAAATTTTGTGAATAGTATTTGGAAAAATGGATTCTCTATTTAGAATCATCATAATTTAAATAATCTAATTTTTTCAACTTATTTTTTATCAAAAAATAATAGGGAACATAGTAAAACTTAATTATCGCAGTTAAGGTAAAAATGGGTTTATCAAGGGGTCAAACTAATACAATATGGGTAAAATAACATATAAACATGTATAAAAACAATTTTTAGTCTATATTTTTACCATTAATCCTATAAAATTAAATAATTGTCTAATTTGGACCTGTGTTACCTGAAAAACCTGAGAGCACCCAATTCTTTTAAAAAATACAAAGTTTGTCCTCTCCCATAGTTATAAAAGGAGACCCTTATCCTCAATTCTTCACAAATTCAAACCATTTTTTCTACCAAGTAAAGCCAAAATCACTTTACAAATTCCACTACCTCATCTTATAATCCTTATTTTTTTAATAAATACATCCTATGATGGATTTTAGTGTAGAACAAAGGGGGATACCCAAATAAGAGGTAGTGTTCATCAACGAGCACTTGTATTTTAATTCTTCCTCCACCCCCTTAAAAAAAATTATTTACGGATTATAAAATAAACTGAATTTTTTCTATATACATATATATTTTTAATTTTCCGTAATAACCTTCAACAATCTAAGCTTCCATCAAATGAATTCTAAGATGATTATTCTTGTGTATGGTGGACTTCTACCTTGTGAACCAATGTCGTTAGTTTTCCATTACCGCATATCATAGTAATACTTAATTAAGTATTAATAGTTTATATATTGTATTCATGATATTTATGATTTTATTATGATTGTTTAATTATTATATCCCATGTACCTTTGAACACTACATTTTGTAGGAATATGATATCATCATTCATGTGTGCGGTTGACTACCGCCTAACAAAGTGATGTTATACATTCATGATTTAAATATAATTTATTAAGGATGGGTTTAAAAAAATTTGGACATATAATACATAATAATTATTATAGAATGATAATATATATCATATACTTCTCTTCCTTTCAACCCAACAAGATAATGAAAAAATAGTGTTCATACATACATACGACATACCATCTCTATGAATGATGTGTTTAATTTTAAATCCTTAAATTTTATGGATTACAATAAATACATATATAATGAATATATATGATATTTATATCCTGGATATAATTTTGAATATTATGGAACCATGATCAAACTATAAGGAATTAAAAAATAAAAAATCAAAACATATATAAAAAACAAAGATGTTATTATATTAATCATAACCTTAAAATAGAATATTTAATAAAATTTCATAATAAAATCATATATGTTAGCATATATATTAATATGGATATCTAATATATTCAAAAGTAACTTTTATTTATTATACATGAGGTTTGAATGAGTACCACGGAAGTCAAGACTTAGGGTAAAGGGATTTCTATCTCAATTTTCCTTCTTTGAGACATATGTTATGCTATAAAGATATATTCTTTCATAAGAAGTATATTAAAAATATATTTCATGTAATATAATGAATTTATTCATACTCTTTATATTTTAATATTAATTTTATTTTATTAAGTTACAAGGCTTATGATTCAATGTAACCATGATGGTAATGGTTTTATGTCAAAGTGTCATTATTTATTAATATTGTTAATGATTAAGACTCTAATGTTGAAATATAATGATGTAACTGTTATGAATTATCATGAATTTTTATCTCCTCGTGATATTAACTATATATTAATGTAATGGTACTATTTTATAAATCTTTTTCACTTAAGATAATTAAAAAAATTAATTTAAGAAAATCAAACTTTATTTATCTCTTCGGTCGGTCATCTATTTTCTTTCAAAATCATGATTTATAAAAAAAAATTAAAATATGCTATATTACTCTCTTATGATTATTTAAATTAACTTTTAAAAATGTTTTAATTGTTACCTAATGTTTTGAAATGCCTCCTCATGCCAATTTCTCAAACAATGGCCCTTTATATTTTACCATAAATGTAAAAGGAATCTATTTTTTTATATGTATGGAATCAATGAAATTCTATGAAATCATCACCAATAATTTATTTGAAGTTTCATTATAATTTATCATGGAAATTTTCAAATAAAGTTTTTTTCAAAATTTTGTTTATTAAAAAAATTCAAAAGTAAAGGCTAGTTTCATCATGAAATGTTTTAAATGATCTTTCAAAAATAATTTCCATCTAAGATGAAATTTATAGGATTTACCTATGAATTATTGGTGATATGATCGAATGATACCATTGCTAATATTTTTATTAATTTTCTATTTTTTATGGAATAATATTTATGAAACATGTTTCTCTTCTATGGGTTATACCATTATAAAATTCTTCTAAAACCAGCTTCTTTTCACAGGCTATTCTATGATGAAATGATTATTAATCCTTTCTATTTTTCATAGGTTGTGATATAATTAAATGTATATGATAACAATTTAATTTTAGGGGTTATAAAATTATAATTTTTTTTGATCGTGTGGCACGCATAAATATGTTTTTCTTTATGTGACAGGTGGGACCTATATCTCCATATAATTAATTGGGCAGTGATTTATATCTCATGAGATAGACAAAGATGGAATATGGAGTGAACCCAGTTCAGTAAGATGACACTGAAATGGTGAGTAAACCTATTTTAGTAGGACATGGATAGAATATAGAGTGTTCGCAGTTTAGTAATACAATGTAATAATAGAGAGTGAACCATGTTTAGTTAGGGGATTTTTCACATTGTATTCAACCTTGGAAAATATGGAAATGATTCTCTATGATTATGTGTATTCAAAATATTCCTTGTCTTATACAAATGCTATTCTCTCATGTATCATGTTGTAGTATACCCTTATAATTAATTTCTTATAAACATTAAATATTTATTCCAAGAATAAAAATTATGATCTTTGATATTCATGGAAGTTTTTCATATATTGTGATCAAGTTCTCATACCCATATGTTTATGTTATTATTATATATACCCCATGTTTACCCTTACTAAGAATATCATCTCACCCTTTATTATGTTTCAATTCCCCATGTTTTGATGATATGTATCATGTATTATATTTCTAATAAAATATCTGTTTATGATGAATGTAGTGGTAGATTATGTAGATCACTTATAGACTATTTTTAATATTTACATTATTCCAAAGGCACTAACCTATTATAATCATCAGGAATGTTTTTGTGTAATAAAATGAATATTCTTCAAAAATAATTAAATATCTATGCATGATAATCCTTGGTTTCTATAACTACTCCACTTACTATGAAACATATAATTATAATAAACATTAACTAGTTATGAAACTTTTTGAGTCATCACTTATTCCTCTAATTTCATTAATTTCATTTTTTTCTAATAATCATTTTTTACTTCACTATGCTCACTAATTATCCTCCCTATAAAAATAAACTCAAAATGATTGATACCATTCATAAATGGAAACCCATTTTGAATAATAATTTCATATAGGGATAGGGGATTCATATACCCTACTCATTCTTTGGGAACTGGTTGAACAACAAGGCTCAATTGATACATTTTCAACACTATTATATCCAAGGGATTCATGAATATGCCAACCAATTTCTGATATTTTTCCAATTTATTCAATAATTATTGTTATTTATACCATTTAACTAATAAATTTGTTGCAAACTTGAAGGATATTTTTAGTTTGATAGGGTTATGGGATTCCTTATAAAATTAATTTCACACTTGTTTCCAAAAACGTAATTTTTGACATTTACACATCTTTACCAAGAACCTCTAACAATTTCTTTTTACAATTCATTTGTGTATACATTTTTTGTTGAGATATATTCAATATTAGTTGTTCGTAGTAATGTTATTATTTTTATTCCATCTCATGCATTTACTTTCAATTTAATATTCATCTCCCCATATGTACAATCCCCCCCAATATATTTATTTAAATATATGTCCTCATACATAATAAAATCATAATCCATTCCAATATAAAACACTAAACCATGATCAGGGGTTCCTTTAACATTCAACAATATTTTTTTCACTATCAGAAGGTGTTTTTTTTGTGTTTGTTAAATTGTAAAGTGTATAAATGGGGTGAGTAACATAGTTTCAAAATCTGAATATTTTAATTCAACCTATAATTTAATTAATTTTAATATCAAATTTATATTATATCATTCCTACATTTTATAAAATATTTTTATCGAATAAATATAATTTCGTTGATAGCTTCTATTATACACAACAATGAGTTTCAACGAATACTGAAAAAGATTTTATTAGTTTTTTAAAATAATGGACATTACCTATTCATTAAACTTGGAAAATGAATAGTAATAACAAAATTTTAAATATTAAAAATAACGGTTTTAAATAAACAAAACATAGTGACCAAAATTAATTCATTTTCTATAATGTATTTATAAGTTTTGAAAATAATATTTTCTCATAAAAATTATAATCAAATTAAAAAAATATTATTCCATAATTTATAAAATATTCATGAATAAATAAAATTTATTTTAGAAATATAAATATCAAAATTATATTACGGTGAATTTTTGGTATTTCTCTTAAAATTTTGTTTTTGACGAATAGTGGAAGTACTAGTTTTTATTGAAAACATTATTTTTATTTAAATAATTTATAAGGAAAATTATATATTAGAATTATTTTAATAGTAAAATTAGTTCAATTATTTTTTTATTATTTCAATTAGGTTCATTGGAATATATTTCATATGAAATTTTTACATAAAAAAGGTTTTATTTTTTGATCATTTTCTCTTTGCAAACTACTTTATCATCAAATCTGTGGGTTTATTTTTAAATTTAAATTTTATTCTTCTTGGAAACGAATTTAAAAAATTTAATTCAATATTTATAATCAACATAATTAAAATTACATAATAATACAACCTTATATTTTTGTCAAAATTGAAGTTTAAAATAGAAAAAAATAATTATTGTGGTAGGGGTTAAAATCGGATTATTGAGTGTTAAACTAAAATGATATTGGTAAAATGAACTAGAAACTATTCCAACACCCATTCTCTTGATATATTGGTATAATATAACAAATTAGGTTTTAAAATGTTCCATTTTATAGAATTTTTTCTTTGAAAAAATGTTGGTGCACTTTATTATTTTCAAAAGTTCCATGTGTGTCCTCTCCACCGCTTATAAGAGACCACCCATGTCATATCCTCATCACACATCCAAATACCTTTAGTTTGGACAATTTAGGACCATATATATTCCTAAAATACCTCTGCATATCTTTTAGGAGTTTTTGAGATCATAAATCAAATCTATTAATTCTCTAGTATAAAACTAAATAGGTTGTCTGGAGAAGAAGAGGATCAAACATTAATAAAGAAAGTTGAGGATTAATATGAGAGACTTTTGTTTCTATTTGTCTTATTAGGAACTTATGTTATGTTACACACCTCTCTTATTTTATGATGTTTATATACATCACATTTTCAATGTAGTAACATGAGTTTATTTGTTCTCATGATATTTTATGATTCATTTAATGTTGTACCTTCCAGATATTTACAATTAAAAGTTACCAAACTGGTAAAGGGGTTTATGACACAATATCATAATTAATTGGGATTTTTAATTTTTTTACTATAGATGATGAAATATTTTTAACTACATCTTTATAATTTCATGAATACTCTTCTCCTATTTTTTTTTAGAATACAATTTTTCACTTCATTTTCCTTTATTTACTCATGATTTCAAAAGAATTTTTTTAATGAAAACAAAAGTTATTTCACCATTTATTAAAGACCATTTTTCATCCATACCCATGATTTCAATAAAAAAAATTCAAAAATGTTTTAATGTTCCTCTAGGGTTTTTAATGTTATTATACTCATTTTTTATTTTTTTTATTTTTTTAGAATGAATATTAACGTCATTTTAAAAAAAGACCCATTTTTCATTCATTGAAAAAGTGAATAGAAAATTTATTTTAACAAGTATATAATTTTTTGTCATCATGGAAACTCAATGATTTAGTGATTACATTATATGTTTTAAATATTATTTTCAATATAAATTAATTATAAAATATTTTATTAATTTTATGTTTTGAAAATAGATTTTTAACAATAGTTTATTTTCCCCAATATATATTTCTAGTTAATTTTCAAAATAAATTTCTATATATTATGAAATACTTTGACGAGAGTAGTTCTTTTCTAGGGATATTATCCAATGATATAATTCTTAGTCATTCCCCGTATTCTTTATGTTTAATATGAAATAGTTTTTATGAGACCCATTTATTTCTAATAGATTATGATATAAAGAAATGTTTATGAAACTCATTTCACTTCAGGGGTTATAATATGATGAATGTTTTATGATATTTTGGAAAAAATATATTTATTATCTAATGGGTGGTGCCTATGTCTCCCTCAAATCCATTGAGTAATGATTAATTTATAATGAGATGATATTTTACATTAAACGATATCCCAAGCCTGAGAGAAGGGTATACTAGAGTTTATACCAATCCCAATGTAGGTACATGTGTGTTTATCCCAACCCTAATACGTTATGAATATCTTGGTGGGTATATTTGACATATTGTTTTCGATTATTATGTATCTTCCAAAATTCTATGTCTAATGCCAATGTTATGATCTCATGACCTATTTTATTTGATTCCATTATTATTCTTGTCTTATAAACAACCAATATTTATGTCATGAATTATGTTCATTATGTATGATTTGAATTTTGTGATTTTTAAAAACGTTTTCTTATGTTATCAAATGCTTCTACTCATTTGATATTTATATCTCCCTTGTTTAACCTTAATGGGAATTTGATACCACCCTTTCCTCTTTTCCCCCATGATATGAAAAAAGGTATTATGTATGATATGTCTAAGAATAGTGTTATTAACGATTAAAATAGTGGTATATGATGTAGTTCCCTTATAAAAATGTTTTTTATTTAACCATGTTTCCAAGGAATTACACCTAAATTATTTTGGTATGGATCATTTTGATATATAATGAATATTTTTCTATTAAGATGTAATATTTATGTATGAGAATTTTTGGTATCTAAATTTCTTATCCATGAAATTATCAGTTAAACCATTGGAATCTATGATTAGAATACTTTACTAATAACCATACGGATAAGCCTTTGTATAGGAAAATATCATGGAATTTTGGTGAATGATAATGAAAGTGGGTTTCAAGTGATTACATCATTCGGTGGATACTATAAGTAGATGTAGTTCAAGGACATATGTAAGTAGGGGTAATAAATATAAAAAGGTACATCATTCATGACTCGAGTATTACTTGGTGAATGAAAATGGTCCTTACTCAACACCTGTTTGGAACTCTTAGGGGATATGTTTTCAGAATTCATAAACTCTTTATGAAGAAACATTTAAGATTTTAATAATGGATAGGTGTAACCTTGGTTAATTCTAAGGTGTAATATATTTTATATAAGGTCTCATAATTTAGACATATTATAGGTGATTTTTATGATTATTTGGTTTCCCATTATAATTGTTGTTTCTAACAATATGATTTTTTGTTTTAGTCAATGGCTGGAGCACAATGAATCCACGTTAATGTTGAATGAAATGGACAATGAAATAATTGTCCTAATTAGTAACTAAATGTTATAATATATAGAATCCCAAACCTTTTTGTTATGATCACTCAACTTGATGAAGTTATATATCATGTTGGGCTTCTGAATGAGTAATGGAGTGAACAATGTTCTGATGCATCCTTCATGTGGAATGATCCACATTCATCTTATGGTTCTATTGATCCACTAGTTTTCGAGATATGGTTCAATTAAATTAAAAAATATACATTTTCTCATTATCTAAATTATGAAAAACTAATTTTTTTTATCTATCATTTGGAAGATAAACCGGATCAATCAAGTAATATTATTAAGAATACCGCTCAATACGATGAAACTGATTCCATGGAGTGGGATGTGTTTAAGATCTTTTTTTTAAATTAGTTTCATAATTTCTTAGTAAGAAAATGGATAAGGAATTTTTTATTTTAAATAATAGTTATCATGAATCCATTGGTTTATTTGAGGAAATATTGACAATGCTACGGAGAGATGCTTTTTTTCTATCATCCAACCTGAAAGTAAGATTGATTTATTCTATAGTGGCTTAAATCCAAGCCTTCAGAATTATTTATCAATAAAGGTATTTGATATATTTGAGGAAATCATACATTTTTATATCAAGGTGTAGATATAGATTAGGGTTTCCCATAAATATAATGGTTTTGATAAGAAAATAATGATGGAATTTAAGGGAAACATTACAAATCGTCTAGATAAAAAGATGATCATTCCTTCATGCTCAAAGTGTGAAGTGAATATGGATGGAAATTATATAGAGGGAGATATTAGATGTTTAATGTGTGTAAATTAAGGTCATTAAGACACTGAATGTTGAATTTATGGAAATAAGTTTTCTAATAATAGAAATAAATAAAATTCTCCACATAATGAACCTCCCACAAATCAATATTTCAAAATAAATGAGTTCACGCATTATGCTAAATGTGAAAAAATTCATCATTCGATGATAATTATCAACATCAGAAACATTTTAATATGGGGGAAAAATTGAAGCCTTTTTGATCACTATTTTAGATAATGGGTGTGATAATGATGTGATGAAATGTACACATTCCATCCACTCTCAAACTAGTAATATCGTTATTTACTTCAGATCTACCAACTCTTTTACTTGTAAATAATTTTATAATGGTATGAAAATACCACCTAAATGATTAGATATTGAATTATCAGTGAAAAATACAATTAGTATGGTTATTTTATCAGTACTATATGATTCATCTCTGATTGATGTTATTGAGAATATGTTTCCTATTAATCTTATCATTCCTTCTCTAGTTGAATATGATTTTATCTTTAGTATTGATTATATTTCTCTATAAAAATTCCACATCACTTTTCAAGGTAGGGAAGTAATGTTTGATATAATAAAACCAGTTATGATCCTCTATCAGTACAATAATAAACATTAACATCAAAGAGAAATCAAATTCATTGTATGTGTTCTGATTTCTATTTAATGGGTTATGTTACCTATGATGGTTTTGTAGAAAATAAACATTGATCATATTTAAATTTTAATATAGTATTTTGATTTATTTTCAGAATATTTGAATATTCTTCCAATGAATTTTGAAAATAATCTCTCAATGTAACATATACCTAGTGATACACATATTTCAATGACATCCTATATAATTTCCACAACTATGTTTCATGAATTGAACAAGAAACTACATGAGAATATTGACAAGGGACACATTTTTCTATGTCTGCATTAATAGGAAGAATTTTTTATTTTTTAAAAAATTCAATATGTATTGAATAAACTCTACATTGACTATTGGGAGTTGAAAATGATCATGATCAAGAACAAGTATCATCGAAACCAAATTGATAACTTTTTTAATCAATAGCATGTAGCTCAATACTTTAATATGATTGGCCATCATTTTAAATATCATAAATTGAGATTAAATAAGGAGGATATACCCAAGATACCATTCCATACAAGTAATGAACACGGTTAGTATATATTAATGTAATTTGGTTTAATTAATCCCCCCACTATATTAATTAATTTAATGAATAATATCTTTAGTGATAGAATTAATATTTTTGTGGTTGTATTTATAGAAAACTTTCGTACTTATTCAACAAATTAGTCAGAAATTAAGATCAGAAAATTATTTTGATAAATACCCTATAGAAGGATAAAATGTATGAAAATTTTACAAAGAGTGAATTTCCTCTACATAAGGTTTCATTTTTTTGTCATATATTCTAAACCAACGGTATTTTGGTGGACCCATAAAATAAAAATGTTAATGAATGTTATCCCAAATCAAAAATAGTTACATAATTCCAAATTTTCTTGGTTTCACTATATATTATCAATATTTTATGGATAATTTCTCCCAATTATCAAATCCACCAACCATGATAACTCTAAAGGGATACAAAAAAATTTGTAAAGATAAATTTGAGGAAAGATTCGAGGAACTAAATAATAGATTAGTCACTCCACCTATTGTTACATTGGACAATAGTAGGGAATGATTTTTAATATACAATGATTCATATATGAATGTATTGGTATGTGTTTATATTAAAAATGACATGGTTGTGGCTAATGACTCACAAAAATTGAAGGTTCATGAGAAAATTATCCCAAAACAAGATTTGGAGTTAGTTGGGGTAAATTTTTTTAAAGATATGAATGATTTATCTTTACATGAAAAATTATAATATATATATATATATATATTCAAAAACAATTAAGGTATATATTCTCATAGAATGATTTGAACATGTTCTAGAGATGATGTTTAAAACTTATTATATATTATGACTACTCAATAAATTACCACCCCAGCAAGGAGAACAATTTGGCTAATGCTTTGAGTTAAAAAGATCATGCTAGATTATGAATGATGAGGATCATAAAAGATATAATATTTATTGACTTTGAATTATGGATATATAAATTATGAAGAAAGTGTAGAAGTATTATCTTTCTCAAATGAGAGTTTAACCATATATCCTGATTAAGATTAAAGAGGCATAAACGGAAAATGTGTAGCTATAGAAGAAGGTGAAAAATATTCATGAGTTTAACATTTATTATGATGTGAAGATAATGTTCTGGAACCGTGTATCTGTTTCATCCATAATAGATTAGAAATTTTTTTTTAAAGGAATACCTTATTTTTTCATTCTCTATTCATCTTGGGTGTATAAATATGTAAAGATATTTGTAATAGTATTTCTAGTGGAATGAAATGATGATATATATCATAGAGTTTGTATCTAATTTCTTGGTATTCCCACATATTAAGGTTTAGAGAAAAAATCCTATGGGTATGATAAAACCATTACCCATACTATAATGGAAATGGGAAAATATCACCATTGTTTTTTCATTATACTACAAAAAAAAATCAAAAGGGTATAATGTTTTATGGGACACAATCTATTTCCCTAAGAAGTTATCAAAATTTATCATAATTAGATAAGATTTATTTCTTGATCATCTTTCTAGATTATCCATTAAATATGTCGTTAGGATACATGGAGTACCACATTACATTGTTTTTTATTGGGATTCGTTGTTTACTTAAAAGTTATGTAAAAGTCATCAAAAAACATTTGATACATAGAAAAATTTCAGTACTATATATCATCATAAAAAATATGTTCTGTATGGATTGTTCCTTATCACTTGGTACTTCAAAAAATCCACTCTCAGGTTCATAATGTGTTTTATATATATTTCCTGATGAATTATATATAGGAACCATAACATATATTGAACATAGTGTTCATACATTTAGATAATTGTCTTTATTATAAGGCAAAATTAGTAGAGATTTATGATTATATATGGAATGTTCAATGAAATAATACCACATACCTGGTCAATGTTTTATGGTGAAACCACAATCTTGAAGAATATATGTCAGAAACTATGGATGTAATTAGACAATAGTATCCTTAGTATTTTATAACAAATTTATTAATTTCAATGGTTAAATTCATTTTAAAGAGTCTATAATATATCTCCATAATATTTTCTGAAATATACTTCTTCGAATTAATTTAATTTTAATGATATATTGTGTTAAATGTAACACCAAGTTTTAATGATCCTTGAAAACAATTAATATTATTATTTAAATAGTACCTTTATTACCTATACAGTAAACATGTAATCATGAATAGGAATAACCAAATTTAAATATAATGTATATTCATTTTAAATAATGAAATAATATTGATAAAAAAGAAGTTAATTTTTTCCAATGTCTTTATATGTTTCGAAAATACTATTTTAAAAAAATATATGAAAAAATATTTAACGTAAAATTTTCAAATTATAGATATTTATTTGAAAAAATAAAAATCATTTTATAAATATATATGTTAAAATTATATTATGGTTAATGTTTAGGATTTTTTTCTGAAGATTAATTTTTTTCAAATATTAAATAATACTAGTTTTTTTTGGAAAACTGACATTCCAATTAAAGAATGTTTAATGTTCATTTATTTATGTTGGAATTAAAAGTATAATTAGTTAAATTATATATATAATAATACCAATTGGGTCACTATAATTAATTTCATATTTAAATTTGATATGAAAACTATTTAAAGTTTTTAACATTTTCTCATGTAAAAACTGATTTCATGTCACATCTTAGAGTTTATTTTTAAATTAAAATTTTCTAATTTATTAGTGGGAATAAAGAAAAATTTATTCCATATTTGGAATCAGACTAATTTATATCAAATAATAAGTTCATTATTTTTGAAAATGTATAGTAAAAATGTAAAAATAAATTATTATGGTTAACATTCAAATAAGTTTACCGATGGTTAAACTAAAATGATAAGGGGTAACGTGACCTAGAATCATGTTGAAAATCATTAGATATACATAAATTGACTTTATCACATATATGGTTATATATAGAACAAATTTAATATTTTTGGTATGTGATAAATATGGGTACACTTTATTTTTTTCAAAAATTTCATGTTTATCCTCTCCCCCTCTTATGAGAGGCCACTCCATCTTCTTTCTTATTGATACTTACAAAACCCTTTATTTCAAAAAATCCATTCCCAAATATCTTTCTAACATCACTACCCACATTCTAGAGGCTCTAGTGAGAATATAAATCCAATCTAGGATGTATTTAGGTTAAACCTAAAGAATTTCTCCAAAGAAGAGGAGGTTCGAACCTGTTCAAAGGAAGTCGAGACATAATGAATGATATTTTTGTTCAATTTATCTTCTTTGGGATACATATTATGTTATTTTCCTTTCTTATATTACTAATTTTATATAAATCCCCTTTTACATGTGATATAGAAAATTTTGTGATTCTCAAGATATTTTCTGTTTAATTTAATTTTATTCCTATGTGGGGATTATTATTCAATTTTAACCAATATATATAAAAAGAAGATACAATCACCCATTGTTTTATAAAAAAAATTGAGGGTCAAAATTGAGTGACTTGTGTTGAATAAACACAACAATGTTAGTAAAGAAATTAATATTAACTTTTAAATAGAATGTTACATGATAATTTTTAAAGAATAATTTTATTTTCTATAAATACTCAACTGATTTGAAATAATTTTGAGACCATGAATAATGATGAGGAACTGTCGACTATTCACTAAAGGTTTATCTTCCCCAAATAAATCCATTACTAATTCTTCAATGTGGTTTAGAAAATCATGACTTCCATGTTCATTGACCATGAACCTGATAAATACACCATTTAATAGGGAGTTTCCCGTTTCTTATTCCTCTATCATGAAGAAAACCCTAAATCATTTCATATAACACCCCGGACCCACAATTCCAGATTTAGTGCATAAAAATATTGTGTAATTTTTTATATTGAAGAAAATAAACATTTACATAACAATAAAATACATTCAAAGTCCTTTTTATGTCTTATGTTCTAGATAATTATATATGAACATTCATATTTTCATAGTTGAATAATATTATTGTGAAATATATACTTCATTATGCATACACTATTTATAAAATCAAAGACATCCATTCTGAAACACCTAAGATTCTGGTGATTTTTTTAAAAAAAAGAGATGATAATTATATTACCTAGTAAGGGGTTTAAAAAACGTTGAAATTCTCTTTATGAAATCTTCCTTTGAAAATAATTTTTGAGAAATGATTTTAATTTTTTTTTGATAATTCAATTAAAATTATTTTAGATATACCATATGAATATAATTTGAAATTATTTCTATATTTGAATATACTAAAAAATTTTGGAAATATTTATGCTCAAAAATTGTTTTAAAAATAATCTAATGTTTTTTCAAAATATGCTATTCAATTTTTAAAAAATAAAACATAGAAGCCACATGAAATACATAAGGCTGTTTTGGTCCAATCCACTTATGTGATGGGTTTACATCCTGCTTTTCTATCATATTTACAAAGTTCAAGTGCAATATTTTATAAAAATATTTTAACCATTAATTTGTTATATAAACATTCACTAGTGTTTTATATTTTAAAAACATTACAACATATATATTAAATTTATATTTTCATATATATATACACATCTACAATAAAAATTCTAAATTTGGATCAAAAAATATCCTTAAAATTTGGAATTTCATGATATAAATGAATATTTTACTTCCATATTTTTCATTATAAAACATATAAACAACACATTCATTGAAACCCAATCCTATAAAGGGATTATTTGTAAAAAAATACATATACATGAATAATCAAACTAGTGAATTCATGATATGTCATCAGTTAAGATGATTTAAATGCTTAATTATTTAAATCCATGATTTCATATGCACTTTTCACACATGACATGATAGTTATAATTAATTAAAACTATAAATAATAAACCTAAAATGATATCATAAATTTATAAATTTTATTTGAAATTAACATTAATAATAAAATTTCTTATATAATATCAATATTTTTATTTCAAAAATAATAATCTCTTGACATTGAAAAGAATGATGTCTTCAAGATTTAAAAAAAAGGATTTCGTTGAAATTATCCATGTATATAAGAGATTTAAAAAAAATTATACTCTATAATGATAGTAAGAGAAATGAATATTGGGAAATTATAATTCAAATGACATAAAATAAAAATAAAAATTAAACTCCCTTAAATTTTTTTGAAAATAAAACATTTTAAATTTCATGAACTAATTTGAAATAATAATACACATAAATATTATTAAATATTGAAAAAATAATTTCCCATAAAAATGTTTCTGTCAAATAAATAAAATTCGGAAAATAAATATTTTTCCCATATAATAATATGATTTAAAATAAATAAATATTTGAAAATAATCATTTTCCATCAAATAAATCAAATAAAAATAATAAATATAATAATCCTTATCAATTTATTGTGATGAGGACCTCTTTCTATAATGTCACCTTCTTAATGTCGTTGATCTCATTATAACTCTCGTACATTCAGAATTAGAAATAAAAGATGAAAGATAATCAAAGGATACAAATCTTCCTTATGAATTTATCCTTACTATATTTTCACACTAGGAACACTTTCTATAAACATACATATATTACAATACAATTAGATGGTGTAGAAGCCAAACTACTTATTTCTCCCAAGAGAGGCTCTTATTTATTGTTGCAACATAACATAAGGATGTTTACGGAAAAATAAAAATATGTTGTTCTAATTTCATGCTTCTCAGACAATAATAATTTCTAATTTTATATATAATGCCACCACCACATAATTTAATAAATAATATGATGAGAAATTTAATTGATTTTTTGAAACTACAGAAAATTTCCAAAATTATTTTCCCAAAATGAATTCGATTTAATCTATGATTTTAATCTACTCATTATGTTATGAAGTGTTTGGAAGAAGATACATCATGTTGAAAATAAAAAAAATACGGTAAAAAACTATGGGAAGAAAAATTTATTATCAATGATGTTGAATTATAGCCACATACATAAACTATAAATAGACATTTGATACTCACATTAGACATTGACGCTGAACATGTAGACAATAATACTGAAAATGATGTAAAATAAGTAAATAATAACCCGAAAAAACCAATAAGTATGGAACTCTTCCTCCAAGGGAGATATATTGAAGAAGATGAAAAATATAAGTAAATAATACACCACTAAATGAATCTATAAATTTTATTTGGATAGGTAAAATTTTTAATGAACAAACACATACCTTCGAGATTGACATCAAGTTATTCATCTGCAATCAAAGGTAGTTGAACATCTTTAAGACTTTACATATATACACTCTTAGGGTTTATTTAACCCTAAATCTATGCTCAATCCTAACAACCTCATTTGACTAAGCCTTAGGGAGCATTGAAACAACTAAACTCTAGATTCTCATATCCATTTTAATCAACTCAGTCTGTGACACCTCTCTAGGCTCTCAACCATTATGGACACGAAACTATAGAGGTCGAGCACCTATCGAGATGAAGTATTTTTCACTAATGTTAAACCCTTTAGTGATGGTGTTATCCTTTGCCTAAAAGTCTCTTAAAATGAATCCATTATCTGATCCTCATTTTATATTTTTCTTTATCTATTATCTTTATTTGATTTGATTTTTTTAATAAAATTTTATTCAGTTTTCTTAACTTATTTTGATTCAGTATTTATTCATTTAATAAAATAATATATTTTAAAAAAAATTAACAATGGTAACACCCATATATAATAGATATAATTATGAAATACTACTAATAATAAGATTATATAAACAATTTTTTACAATTTTTTATAATTTATTATTATTATTATTATCATTTTAATTGAAATCATATTTTGGTCTATGATTTCATAATTAATTTACACGAATTTAAACATTTAGATTTACAATTACAAAAATTTAAGTGTTAAATATTCATATCATTGGTATCGTTACATTATTTATTTCATTTAGTTATTTTTATTTCTAAATCATATTACATAAATGTTAAATGATTATTTCATTAATTTAAAAATATAATTTTTATAATGAAAAAATTATTTTAGGGAAAACAATTAATAATTAATGAAACTTGATTTATTATATCGAAAAACTTTTTACATTGTTTATATTTTCAAAATAATAATTTGACGAAATTATAATTAAATTTTCTTTATAATTTATTTATTCTCATTAATTAATATTTTTTTAATCTATTTAATATATATTATTTTTATCAAAATTAAATTAATGTTTAATTAAAAATGATAAAAATAAAATAAATAACTCTTTTTTTTAAACAAGGGATATTAAAATCTCCCCCATCATTAAATGAATTTCAACCTAGGAATTTTTTCGTTAGTTTTGAGAAAAATCAAAATTTCTGTTATCAGATTTTAGAAAAAAAAATTAATGAAAATGTAATGATAATTCTATCAGGTAATTTTGTCCCATAAAATATAATGTCTAATATGCAAATATTTTTTGATCATTGCACTAATACTAATTATAAAACTCAAAATCCACACTTATAGGTTTTGTGCATAAAAATGATGTGTAATTTTTTTACAAATCAAACTGAACAAATACATAACACTATAATACAATCTAGAACCTTTAACTGGGATTGGTTCTTTAGAATTAGACATGAACTTATATATTTTCATATTTGAAAAAATTTAAAATAAAATGATCTACTTCTCTATGGATGTGTTATCTCCAAAACTGAATATGGCCATTCTAAAACTTCTATGATTCTTTTAATACACATTTTAATAAAGTTATGAGAATTAAATTTCCAAGTAAGGGGTTTTAAAATTAGTAACATACATTTTATTAAATCTTCCTTTGAAAATAATTTTTCAGAAATTATTTTAAATTTGTTTTATAATACCATTAAAATACTTTGGGAAATATCTTCAAAAAATAATATTTAAATTTTTTTATGTATTTGAAAATACTACAACATTTTTGAATTTCTTACACTAATTTTTTTAAAAAAATAGTCTAATGATTTTTTTAAAAAAAATTGCTTGATTTTTAAAAAAGACCTTACGGTCACTTGAAGCATTGAGGGCTGTCTTGGGCCAACCCACTTAAGGGATGGGATCACTTCCCACTTTTCTATCATATTTACATTGTTCAAGTTCCATATTTTATAATAATGGTTTAAGAATGGTTTACTTATGTATACATTTACTAGAGGTTTTTATTTTAAAAACATAACAACGTATATATATTTGTAATTATATATATATATATATATAATTCCACAAGAAAACTTCTTCCAAATTTTGAACAACCAAATCTCAAGAAAAAATTTATTTTTCATGATATTAGTGAATAATATTCATCCATATTTTTCAATATAAAATTTATTAAAATTATTCTTTGAAAATAATTTCTATAAAGGGATTATTTGTTTAAAACAAACACATGTGCATAAATTTTAAAACTAGTTCATGCATGATATGCCATGAGTTATGATGATGGCCATAACTTATAAATTACATCAATGATTTTATATTCACTTTTCACACATGACATGATAGTTCTAATTATTTAATACTAAAAATAAAAAATGGACACTCATATTATAAATTAATGACTTTTACTTGAAATAAACATTAATAATAAAAATTCATATAAAATATCATCATTTTTTTATCAAAAAAAATCTCAAAAAATTGAAAAGGATTATTTCCTTAATATGTCAAAAAATGAGATTTCTTTGAAATTACGCATATATTGAAGTTCTTTAAAACAAATAATTTCTCTAACTACAATACAGGAAATAATGTTTTGGAAATTGTAACTCAAATTAAATAAAATAAAAACAATAATCAAACACCCATACTAAATTTTGAAAATATGAAATTTGAAATATCTTGAACTAATTTGAAATAATCATACAAATAGATTATTTTAAACATAGAAAAAATATTTTCCCTTACATGACAAAAATTTGAAATAAATAAATGATTGAAAATATATATTTTCAATTAGAAAAAAAATATGATTTAAAATAAATAAATATTTAAAAATTATCATTTTCCTTTAAATAAATCAAACAAAAAAATTTCCTTAACAATTTCTTATGATGGGGACCTCTTTCAACAGTTTTATTTTTTTATTGTCATCTCTCTAACCATAACTCGTATACTATTAGAATTGGAAATAATAGAGGAAACAAAATCAATGGCTATTACTCTCCCTTATATAGTCTACATTGCCAACTTTTCCCACAATACCTACCTTGCAAGAAAAATACACACATAGCAATAAAAAAAGAAGGTGTAGAATACACACTAATTATTTCTCCCAGCCAAGGCTCTTATTTATAGTTGCAAAAACACAAAATCAAGAGTATGAAAAATCAGAATAATTGGTTCACATTTCATTGTTATCTGAAAATAATACTATATAATATTCTATATACTACTTCTATCAATAAATTCAATAAATAATACGATGATAAATTTTGTTGATTTTTTATAACTATAAAAAACTACTGAAATTATTAACACAAGTTGAGTTTGGTTAAATACAAGAATTGAATCTATTCACTATTTTATAATGTATCTAGAAGAGGACAATCCATTTTGAAAAACAAACAAATAAAATAAGAAATGAGGGGAAAATTGAATATAGAAAAAGTATAATAAAATCTAGACAGAAAATATATATTTAGTATTTTGATACTCACATTAAACAGAGATAATGAACACATAGAAAATAATATTACAATTTTCACGAAATAAGTTAATAATAACAAAAAACAACCAATAATGATTGCAAGTATCTTCTAAGGGAGATAGATCAAATAATATGACAAATATAGGTATTTATTATACAGCTAAATGTATCTAGAAATTAGACTTTGATTCCTAAAAATTTGAATAAACATACACCTAAATTTGATGTCGGCATCAAGATCTTAATCGTTGATTGAACGTGGTGGAACCTCCTCAATGATTCAAATCGACACTCTCTGGGTGTTCGTTTAACCATAGTTCTATGATTGGTCCTAACATCCTTATTCGAAACAACCTCTAAGAGAACTAATACTAAATCCTCTATATATTCATATCCATCATGATTGACTAGGTCTGTAACTCCTCACTTGGATCTCGACTCCTATGAAGTTGAATCCACAATAGTTGTGCTCATCCCAATAAGAAGGATTTTCATCTAAAGTGAAACCCTTCAGTACTGGAGCTTTCCCTTTTAAAAAATGGCTCTCAAAATGAACCAGTTATCAAATTCAAGTTGTAGAACTTTCTTCATCATTTATATTTAATTAATTTAATTATTTTAATAAAATTTTATTCACATTTCATTTCTTATTTTGATTCAATATTCACTCAGTTTTTAAAATAGTATATTGTTTTAAAAATAATTATGATGATATATAATAGTTTTAATTCAAACATATTAATAATAATAAGGTTATATTTATAATATTTTACAAGTTTTCTAAAATTATTAGTGTTATTATTTTCATTTTAATTGAATTATTATTTTCATTTATTATTTCATATTTTATTTACCAGAATTTAAAAATTTATAAGTTTAATTATTATAAATTAAGTGTTAAATAAACTTACTATTGAAAATAAACACATATTTTATTACATTTAAGTATCTATAATTTATAAATAATTTTACTAAAGTGTTAAATAATAATTTATTTAATTTTGAAACAAATGTTTTATAATCAAAATATAATTTCATATAAATTATTTCATAATTAATGAAACTTTATATATTATATTGAATCATAATTTAGGTTTTGTTATATTGTCTAAATAATAATTTGATAAAATTAAAAATAAATTATCATTATAATATATTTCTTTTCTTATTTAATATTTATTTACACTTTTGTTTATTAATATTATTATTATCATCATTGAATTAATGTTTAATTAAAAATTCTAATAATTAAATAAATAAATATTTTTTAAAAACATGGGATGTTGCATTTCACCTTTCCAGACCATAATTATTTTATCCATTCAATATTACATGTAACAAAAAAACCCTTCATTGATAAATTTATCATAGAAATTAATTTTTTTAAAAAATATAGAGATTCCATATCCTATACTGTGATCATTTTATATAATCTCCTTAAGCTATTTTTATTAGGCCTAAAACATAGTATTGTTTCGTAATCACCATAATGTGTTTTAATTACCTATACTCCAAATATATTTAAACACTACACGTTAACATTATCCGTATTACCATAATTTCAAAAAATCCAATTGATAAAAATATCATTTGAAATTCTTACATTCCTCTGAGTTTTCATATAATTTATGTTATAAAAAACAATTAAACACATACATCCTTAATCCAATCCACTTTTTCTTAATCTACCGAAAATCATGCTATTTACTAATTCAATCATATTATATGGAATAAAACACTCATTAACCATCTATTTTATCACATAATGATACAAATAACATTAATGAAATAGTTAAAGAACCCATCAGTAATTTTATTGGTTTATATCTCCAAACCATCAGACGTATTATATAACACATGTACCATTTCCACATTTACCATTATTTCATATTTTTGTAATTTTAAATACTTGTAACATATAAAATACATAGTTTTTCAACTCATAAAATTCATATAGGATTGACTAGAAATATAATTGAATGAGACATTTTATGCCTCAATAACAATTTTGAGAATTTACTCTATTATTTTATTCAATGAAATATCAATGGGATCACTTATTAAAAATCATTGTATAGAATTATAAAAAACATCCAATCGTATAGCTCAGAGATGAAATATCATCAAATTATTCCAAATATTACTATTATATACATATAAAAGTAGTATTTCCTTTCCATTAATAGTGATATCTTAGAAAAAACACACCTTAAGTACATTCTCTAATAAATATTGTTTAAACCATAAAAGATATTTTTATAAATAGAAGGAACTAAATCACCCTATGAGGGGGGTGAATTAAGGTGATATTTTTTTCTTATTGAATGAATTTTATCCCCATATTAGTAAGAATAAATTGAACTATCGCATCAAATCAAATCAACATTGCAATGAAAAATATATAGTAAATGAAGTAATATTTGGAATTTTAATGGTTCACCTAAGATGGATATATCTATTAAGAATACACTAGTGTTGTGCAGTGGCTATGGCTAAAGTCATAAATTTAATGTCATGTTTACAATGTTTTTTTCAACTCACTATGAATTCAAGGGTTCATACCCTATTATTATCATTCTTCTCATTGAACTATGTCATGGATTAAATACAATGACCTATAAGGCACTAAAAATGAATATTATGGAGAATAATTAATTTAACATGCTATATTAGATGAATATATTAATCTTTAAACTATTGAATAGACAAAAATCATCATGTTTATACCAATTATTAACAATGGATTTATCAATAGTCTTTGAATGTTAATATATTTTCTCCAATATCAATTATGTTAAGTATCCTTATTGTTCTTCTAAATTTTTTACAGTTTTTAATTTTCGATTATCTATCTATGTACATTTATCTTCATATGAAAAATTTCAAAGGATTATTGACCTTTAATGAAATCATCATAATTATGTCAAATTCCCTATATAAGATTATATCCTTCTGCAATTTAAATTTAAATAAAATATTCCATATCTGGAGAAAACTATGAATTATGGGTCCTTTAAATTCAAGAACAACTTTTCATGAGGTTCAGAAGATATATTTTATATCCTATGTTAAATATATTTATAGTGGTAATAAATTTATTTTTCCTAGGGATGAGTGAGCACAAAAAATCAGGGGTCACATTTTTGATTCAACAGAATATGATCTGATTTTTATTATAGATTTAGAAAGGGATAAAGTAATTAAATTAGTTGATTGATGAATTTTTATAATAAATTTATCAGTTTGGGGTTGGATAAACCTATTGTAATGTTATCATAGTTCATCAAATTACCATATATTCTTTTGTGGGATCGTGAGAGAGTGATTTAAAAATCTATTACTCTCCGTCCCTCTACAAAATGGTTCTATAGATAATATACCTAATATATATCTGAGGCTAGATTACCCTCCCCACATTATTTTTTGGTGTTGTATATAGTTCTCCACGTTGATTTAGGTAATTACCAATCGGTTCTTGTTGTTATTAAACATCAAAAAGTTATCAATACCACATTCACAAATACTAAAGATCACTAATAACTTCCCCTCATAGATCTGGAATGTTCTATTATATGAAAATTAAAACATATTTGATATAGATAATTTAACATTAACTGTGTAAGTAAATATTAATATATTATAAAAACCAATACAGTCAGACTTGATAATAAATAATAAAATGTATGTGTCAAATTCATTTTACCAGAT
Organism: Viscum album; assembly: GCA_963277665.1. NCBI lineage: Eukaryota > Viridiplantae > Streptophyta > Magnoliopsida > Santalales > Viscaceae > Viscum > Viscum album. The sequence continues at coordinate 1,805,005,243 of OY728126.1, read as the reverse complement.
TAAAGAAATGATTTAATTCGAGGAATTTCATGAACTCATGAATTAAAAATAGTTCTAATATTCCCTCCCACAACACTAATATGTTACCTCTCCATGATAAACTAAACTAAGAAGGTAGGAGAATATAAAATCAATACAAAAAAAAATTAAAATTGAAATATTAAATAAATGAAAATAAAATAATGTGAGAATTATTCTAAGTGAAACATTCATATCTTGATCTCAATTATCTTTATATAGTGTGTGATCCTCTCCTATTATGTGTTCTCAATTTCATTATATTAGGTTTCTTTTAGATCCATTATAATATCCATGTTTTGACTTATAATGGTTTCATATTTACTCATATTGTATATTTTCATGTGATTTGGTATTATATAGAATCTATATATTTCATTCTTTATTTATGATCAAAATGATATACATATTATGATCCAAATTTCAGCATATAATAAGTTGCATGGATTATATTGTGGAATCTTGAGGATTTATCCAGAATTGTTGTTGATCCATCATTCAGGGCTATATACTCACATAAATCTGGAATATTTTCATGCATGGATCACTTACAAAAATAAATTTAGCTACATATCTTGGATTTTGAATTCCCATACCTGAATTATTCAGGTATGTTGATTTTTATAAAAAAATTCCCATGAATAGATAAAAAATTTATTAAATAGAATTACCTTATGTGGTAAATATTCCTACATGGATCTTTAAAATTTCAACATTACACTAAATCAGCTAACAACATCATTGATTTTTAAAAACTCACTAACAATTCTGAAAATAATTTTCAATACATCATGAAATATGTATATAATTTTTATTATTAAATATAAAGTATCAATGAATCAAATAATACTTAATATTAAATAAAGTCTTCTAATAAACTCAAAATTATTCCAAGAAAAAAAGTTATGATTAAAAAATATTTTCATAAATTATTGTTTCAAACTTATTGGAACTCAATATAAAATATATGAAAATATTGGCTTCTCAATTCCCCCACTAAATCCTTGTATTCTAGACAAATTGAAATTAAAAAATATCATTGAAAAAATCACCTACCTACCCAATTTGAATATATATTTTAAATATTATGTTTCTAAAATTATCATTCTGTATTACTGATATAGTTTTTATTTCCTTTAATAATTATATTCAATTAATTCATAATTCTTTCATCTGCACATGCAAATTGATAAAAACCTTCCTATAAATATTTCACTCCACACTCTTGTATGATTTTGAAGCAAGGTTATTCTCAATAAAATTTTATACATTCTTCACCATAGGATTAATAATTTTATTTATCCATAACCAATTATTCAAAAACATATACATATCATTAGGGAATCAGGATTATGTTGAAATTTCTCAGTATAATAAAGGCGGGTAGGATATGAATATGAACCTGTGAGGGTAATAATAAGGAATGGATCTATTATGAAGATCAATAAATTATTTTTCCTTTTCCATACATAAAATATTAACTGCCTCTATCATGCACTTAGCTTCAGTTTGATGAATTATTTATGTATAGTCTACAGTTGTTCTCATCCCAATGGTAGAAAATAACACCTTCTTCTATTTCCTCCTGAAATTTTTTTATCACCTCTTTAATGGTGGATGGGAAGTTTGAATTCTCTTCTTGATGTTATGGGACATAATATAGATTCTTATTTAGGATATCATTTGTGAACTCAAGTTACAACAACATCACCATCAATTATTATATATTTCCCAATTTCATTATTTCATATTATTTAGATATTTATTTCTCATCAGAATCAAATATTTGGGGGGGAAGAGATTTTTTCACATCAAATACAGGTGGAACCCAATTCCGGTTCTTGGATAATATAAAAATGATTTTACCACTCTTTTAATAATGATTATTCTCCCAAAATATTGATTTAAAAGTTATATTAAATTATTCATTAAATTTAAATAGAATTTTCAGAATATATTTTCCAACTGCATTCTCCCTCCACCCAACACACACATAAATTCAACATAGATTAAGTAAAGGCTTCCAAATATTGATAGATATGGATACTAGTATTATATAGTGGCTACCTAACAAATTTATTTAGGGCTTCTGAGGGATACATGGATTGATGTACATGAAACCATTGATAAAATTTCATTGAAAATGGTATTAAAAATATTTTGAATGATTCAATCACTTAAATCATAGGTTCTTCAATTCAAAAATATTTTAATTAGATTACTAAAAAAATTATTATTATTTATTTACATATTAGTAATCTTAATAAATATTTAATTATAAACACTACTAGAAAAATAACTTATACCCATGGTTTAAAACCCTGGGTATTGCCCCCAAAACCGTTGGTATAGTTTATGCCAATGGTTTTGGAAACTGTGGGAAACTGAGGTGTCGGGATAGTTCCCCAGACTATACACATGGTAATCGTGGGTATATCTTTTTTTATGCTGTCAAATCCTCATTCCATGTTGTCCAAGACTTACACCCACTATTTTAAAAACGTGGGAAAAATTGTACAAAAAACCACAAGAAGGAGTTGAAACTGTGAAATGCCAATCTACATCAGGGATTCTTTCCACTCCAGCAATACTGCTAACTTGTATATGTATATATATTTCAGAAAATATATTAATCCACATACTTAATAGAAAAAATAGAGGTTGTGGGTTTCGATGCTGCATTTATAATATATAATTCGAATGACTAACCAACTGAGAAAACACAGTTATTTTTTAATCTATCTACACTAATTTTAATATATTAATCTCACCTCCTCTATTAGAAAAAACTCACTAAGAGGGATTTGATCCAGAAATTGGAGGGAATAAAAAGGAGTAGCACAAAAACTCAACTATGGATTTTTTTATTATATATTTATATTTACCTAAATATATAAATCCAAACCATCAGTATTTAAGGGAAAAATGTGGGTATAAGTTTTCCCGCCCAATTTTTTCTGTGTCCCGTGGAATTTTTTTCCAGCTATAAGGTGGGAAATCTATACCCATGGTTTTTTAAAACCGTGGGTAAAGGTCTTTGAAATAAAATCATACGCCCACGGTTTTTCTAAAACAGCGGGGATAGGCCTTGAAAAAAACTTTTTATTCCCACGGTATTGAAAAAATCTGTTGGTATAGCTTTTTTTCCCCACGGTTTTCCATAACCATGGGAATAGGTGTTCCCAAAAAAACCAATACCCATGGTTTTACCCGAATCCATGGGTATAAGGATATTTTCCAGTAGGGAAAGGGAGTGAAAAAATTATTTAAGTAGATTCATAGTAATGTTTCTTAAAATGACTGGGAATTATTACATTTAAGGAGTTTCATATATCATTATGTTTTTCATGAATGTATTTAATTTATATTTTAATAAAAATTTAATTTTAGAATTCATTGTAGATGATTTGATTATTCATAAACATACTATAAATTAAAAATAAATACACAAAAAAAATTAAACTGATAAGAAAAATAATATTTGATTAATTCTTAAATGATTAGGTCTCCCAAAAATAAATATATATTGTATATTCGATAAATTCAGATTGATTTATATGGTAATTAAATTTTAAATTAATTATATCATGATGTATAAAATTATATAAATCTACAAAGTTGTGGGTTTTTTATTGATAATAGGCCAGCTGAGTGTGATGTATTCACCTATTTCTGAGGATATGTTCCCATAGTACATTTTTCTACTTTTAAAATTAATAATGAATGAGGGTTCTTTCTCCTTACATTATGATCAGGAAAAACCCAAAATGATATACATGTGTAACTATTAACTGACCTTCCCACCTGTAATAATTTAAAACTGAAATTATTTGGAGTTGTGGGTTTAATAGTGTCACTTAATCTCTGGGATAAATGATTTTCAGTTGAATAATATTTTTATGATAAATTTTTATTTTATATTCATAAATCATTAAATTTTCAAAAGATTATCTTTTTATTTCCTCCAGTTCTTATAGTTATAGCCTCTACTCATTCCTTTTTATAATAATGTATAGATTCATCTCCCTTATAATCTAGTAATATTTTGGTTCTAGATCCATATGAAAGTGGTAGATTTTCTAATAAATTAGTTGGTAGGTTCTCATTAGTATGGGTGTCTTATAGTCCATCTCTTAGGAACATATATTGTATTAAAAACTTCTCCTTGAATCCTTACATCTTGGATTGACAATATTATCCATAATTACATTGATTTTCTAATTGGACACTTTTTCTTTTACATTTATTTGTTGATTATAGGGTTTTTATGTTTTATCTTTCACACCATGATTTTTTTTGTAAAACATACATTCTATTATTTTTAAAGTGATTCAATTGATCCCTAATAATGTATATAAGAACTCAAACCCAAAAAAATATGTTATCCCTATAAAAATATCACACAACATGAGCATCATCAGTTTTTATAGCCTTAGAATCCACCTATTTTGAGACACATTCTACAGAAAGTAGAATATAAGAATTTTCCAAATGACATTAGGGATCGTACCATGAAATATATTCCCTATACTTTAGAGTTTCTAATATTTTTATTTCATCTATGATGTATTTCTTTTATTTTAGAAATAATTCCAAAAAACATACATTTTTCATATTTCTTAAAAAACTCCCTTCCATATTTAATTAAGGAATGATAATAAATTCCAGGTTCTAAGACATAATTATATTCCATGGAGGTCCAAATTGGCCTACATTAGATAAATTGTGAAAAAAATGAAAAAACATATTCAATTAAACTTATAGTAAAACATCACATTATTGATTGTTAATTACAAAAAATAAATTAATGGTATTTGTCAATAAAAAATTATAAATTCTAGATTCATATTTAAATTTTTTATTAGATTCATGATAATATTGTGTATGAAAATTTGTGATATAATTTTCTATTTTTGTATACCGTGGTACTTACCATTCAAAAAATTAGTTTTATTCTCCAAAAATGTGGTCATTCAGTTTGTTTTGATCTATGATTTTTTCATAAACAATTTGGGGTAGTGTTTTTAGGTTATCATCCACCTAATTTTTAGCTCCCGTTATTACATTGATTTATATATAGATCTCTTGATGTAGTCAAATTCATCTCAAAATCCTTGTCTTGCATCAATCATCTTCATCAAATATCTATAACTACATGATCAGACAACATTAAATTTAGTTATTGTAAAATATTATCTAAATCTATCCAAAAAAAATAAAACTACCAAAAACAATTTTTATATGGCGCTGCAGTATAATTAGGAAGAACCTAGGTATCTTGAATCATTGATAATGGCTTTTTGTTTTTTCTGAATTCTTTGAGAAATAAATAATTAAACTGTATAATTAGAATTATTACATATAAGTTCTAATGGATGTTCCTAATTTGGTGTTTGTGTAACTTGCAGGGATATCAAAATACTCTTCAATTCATCAATAGGTAATATTTAATCCTTATTTAATTATAATTTACCATCCATCAAAATTAATCTGGATAGAGAAAGATAAATCTTACAAAAATATTTTATAAACCTCTTATAAAATCCCACATATCATTAAAATAATATAACATGCTTCTTATAAGTGGGTTATAGAAAATAATTTATTTCGTAAATTTATTATTTTTCCAATTTAATTCCGTTTAGGTAAATGATTTACTGAATGAAAATTATTTTCTCAACAATAAAATGAAAATTCTCCAAATTTGAAAAAAGTAAAATTTTTAAGGAAAGTATTCATGGATTTTAAATGAATTTTCAAAAATAAGATCATTAGAGTATCTGTGAATATAAAATCAAAAAATAATACATTCATCAAATTCTCAATATTATCAAAAAAATATACTTCCCATTCATATCTTAATATTAACTAGAGCATTACATAGTTCAAATGTAATCCTCTTATGAGCAAAGGTTTTAAAGGTGTATGTAAAAGTTATAACACCCTGATTTTTTGTGAAATATATATTTTTTAAAATAAATATAAATTTTTAGATATTATTAATTACATGAAACATTGTGTTTGCTTGAATTATACAAAATACTATGTTTTCCTCACAATACACACAATGCTAAGTTTAAACAAAAAATGACTTACTAGTTAGAAATTATTAATTAATATGATAGTTATCACCATGTCAATGGAATGGAGTGTACAAATAGTATTAAATAAATTGTGAAAATATATGGTTTACACACATATATTAAATGAATTATTTGGTGAGAAATTAATTAGAAATTAAAATAAAAAGCATTTCAAAATAAATGAAATTTTTATTTTGAAACTAATTTTATACGCACAATGGTATTTTACCTCAATATATTAAACAAAATAAATTTTTGAATTATTTATATAAAATATATATTTATTATATTCAAATCATATTTTTAACATTCATCATTTTTTTCTAAACATGACATATGAATAAATAAAATTTTATGCTTAGAAAGTTCTCAAAAAGTTTTGTATCCTCTTTAGACACATATATTAAAATTAATTTTTAACGTGTTTTTAAAATTTATTTTAAAATATAAATATAATATATTAAATAATCACGACCAAATTTATCTTAGGTTTAATTTTGGATCATTTTTTAAAAATAATAAATTTTTAATGAATAGTGAAAAATACTAAAATTTAATTCAAAACTGCATTTTCATTTAAAATGTTTATAAAGTAAAATTATAGTTTAAATTGGGTTTAAAGTAAAAATATCTCAAATATATATCATTTAATTCAATTTATGTCATTTTAATCAAGTTAATATTGAATTTTTGTCTAAAAACATTGTAAACATTTGACTATTTATTCTTTGAAAACCTGTTTTCTCATCAGTTATGTGGGATTAATTTTGAATTAAAAATGTCTATTTTAATGAATAGAGTTTGGAATAATGGATTCCATATTTTTAATAAAAGTAATTTATAATATATAATCAGTTAAAATTAATTTATATCCAAAATTAAAAATGAGAACAGTAAAACATTATTACCGTGTTTATAGTAAAAATGTGTTTATCGAGGCTTAAACTATATTGATAAAGGTTCAATAACTAAAAAATATAAAATAGATTGGATGGACATATTTTCACCCTAAAATGTATACATATCTCAATTACTCTATTTTTTACCCTTTTCACCTGTGAAAAGTGTGGGTATACCATTTTCTTTTCAAAAATTACATGTCTTCCACACACCTTACTTATAAAAAGTCACCCCCTATACTCTCCAATTTATACCTTAAAAACCTTATGTATTGCCCAATACCTACCCAAATCACATCCCAACATCCCTAATCTAATTATATAAGCCCTATTTTGGTCATAAATCAATCCTAGGATGAATTTTGGTGCGAACTAAAGAAGGATTCCTGAAGAAGAGGTGATGTTCTTCAATTAACATTTTTTATTTTTTCCATTGCCTTTTTAATTTATTATAAAAATGATTATATAATAACCTTAGTACATTAAATATAATATTAATTTTTTTATTTTGAGTTTCTGACATACAACCATATCTAATTCCATAAAATTGGTAAGGAAAACGTCATTCTTTTGTGTGTGGAGTAATGCCTCGTCAACTGATGCCATTTTTTTCCATTACATCCTCTAATTGTTGTGTGGGATGATTTATATAAAGTATATATATGATAATTATAATTTAATTACACTAATATAGTAATTATATATATATATATATAATTTTTTACATTCCATTCTATAGGGTATAAGATAACATCGCTCATGTGTACGGTGGACTGCCGACATGCGAAGAAATGTGATTAATTTTTCACTAAAGATTTACAAGGAAGATAATAAGGGTAAAGCTATAAAATATATGTGATTTAAATAACATAATAATTATATTAATATTATATTTATCATTTAAAAAAATAATATATCATTTTCATTCTAACCTTTTCAATCCTTGAAAGATGATAACGTCATTTGTGTTTGTGTGGACTGCAGCATTTAAGATGCAATGTGAGTCTATTTTTACATCACCACACCACATGGATGTTATGTATGAGTATGGTAAAATATATTAAATGTTATTTATGATATTAGTATCTTTTTGTAATGATAAAAAATTACATATTATTTTTCTATAAAGATCTCTGAAAAATGGAAATGTTACCGGGCCTGCATACTACCTACCATCTATATGATCATAATGTAATTCATTTATCAAAACAATATTTAATTATTGGTATTAAAAAAATAATTTATTTAAATATATTAAAATTATTTCATTATTATTATTATTGATATTATGGAACTATTTAAAAAATAAGACACCTAAAAATAACATATCAAAAAAATATAAAAACGAAGCGGTTATTACCCAAAACATAATTTTGATAAGGAATTGTAAGTAAAAGGGTAATAAATTGTCATAAGTGAATAATATATGAATTAATTTTTATAATTACGGTCATATAATAGATTTAAAATAAAATTGTGTTCATTTTATCATAGGTTCAGATGTATACAAAGGGAGTCGATAATTAAGGATGATGATTTCTATTATCTTTTATATTTCCTGGAGACATGTGAAAATTATAAACCTGATTATTTTTTGGGTGTATATATTTCTCCTTTAAAATTTGATGCCCATAATCTTTTCTATTTCATGATATTAAATTTCTCATTTCATATTATTCATTATTGGGGTGTATGATTCAAAATATTATAAAAGTATAAATGAATATCTCTCTCTATTTTTACATCCAATAGATACATGCCATATTCCCCAATTTTTTCATAGATTTGGAACATAAAATTTTCATGAATATATTTTATAATGATTCTTAATAAAATTATTATTATTTACATATCCAATTTTGGATCTCTCTTTCATGGGGTTTATGGTTCAGGAGATACCCAAGCATTAAGGGATATTGGTCACAATTTTACTTCATTGGGACATATGTTACGTTATGCATATCTCTTCTTAATTAGTTGAATATACATCCCCTTTTACATGTAATATCATGAATTTATATATTATCTTGATATTTTATGTTTAATTTAATGTTATTATTTCATGGGGCTTATGATTCAATGTTACCATGGTTGTATGGTTTTTATGTTACAATCTCTCTATTTATCGAGATAAATCATGATTATACATACAATGATGAAATTTTTGGATATAACTCTCAATAATTTCATTTTTTTATAATCCTATGGTTATTTCTATAGAATACATTTCTTCCATTTATTTCCCATTTTTTATGTACTCAAGAGTTCAAAATTATGTTTTCATGAAGAGTCATCTTTATTTCTCTCTTTGTTCGAAACCCCGTTTTTCTTTCTTAATCATGATTTATAAAAATGTTTAATTTTTACCTCAAAATTATTTATTAAATAAAATTTTCTACATTTTTTAGTTTTTGTAAATTTTTTTGAATGGATTCATTATTTTGTTTTACAAACTATTTTCATTCATATTTTACTAAAAATGTTAAAGGTATATGTGTATTAATGTTTATGTAATGAACCAAATTTCCAACAATAGTGAACATTATATTCATTGTATCATCGATTATATGTTTTAATGTTTATTTTCCAAGAAAAGTATCTTCAAAAAAATTATGTCTTAAAAAGTTTTTTCCCAAGAATAATGGACATTTTACTCAAGAAATGTTTCAAATGAATTTTAAAACCATTATTTATATGTTTTCAATTTCATTTTCAAATAAAAGGATTTCAGAAATATTGTATGCATTTTAATTTTTGAAAATTATTTTAAATGAAAAGCTATCTTCCTCAGGAAACAATCCAAGTGATTTCTATTTTTAAATCATCTTACATATTTGTTGACATCCTTTAATGTAACTTATTATTTGTATGTATTTAACAAAATATACCATTATTATTATTTCTATGAAATTTTATGATAAAAATATGTGTATGAACCCAATTTATTTTCTATGGGTTATAACATGATAAAATGTTTATTAAACCCACATCATTTTATGTGGGTTACGAAATGAAAAAAATAAGAAATGATTATGAAGCCTATCTTTTTTTCTATAGGTTATGATATAATGAAATGTTTATGAAACCCATTTCATTTCATGGGTGATGATAAGATGAATGTTTTAGGATCTTCTGGAACATATATGTATTATTTTCATTATGTCAACATGGTTGAATTATATCCTAGTAGGGTGGTTACGTTGTAAAACTAGATGAGTGGGACCAATATCTCCCTCTAATGCATTGGGTAAATATTTTTATCTCGGGAGATAGATAAGACTAGAATGTGTAGTGAACCTGGTTTAGTGTGTTACTTTGTCTTCTATGATGGTATTGGGAGTGAAAAATAATTATAATGATTATTTGGGTAGTGAACTCAATCCACGATTATCCCCTTGAGAATGACCATTGACTACTATTTGAATAATTTTATATTCTTATGTTTATGCCAAAATTTCACATCTTATAATAATTTATGCTTCCATGGCTCATGTTCCTTGATTTCATTCCTTATTAATGTATTTGGAACTACCAACAATTATTCCATGTCTAAATATTATGATGTTTTTGTAACAGCCCGAGATTTTATGAAAAATATTCTTTTTTTTATTTCACTAATGTCTTGTGTTGTACGCTACACCAAAAGGATCTTGCACAACACGCATCCTTGACTTGCCTTGCATTACACGCAATCACGACCTTCCTCGATAGCGTGTGTAATACGCAATACCGAGTTTCACTAAACAACGATATGCTATTAAAATATTATTAAAACTACCCGTTATGAATAGTAATAACCACTTTTTAAAATTCTGTAAATCTTATTTTTCAAAATGAACTTTATTTTTGGATTCGGAGTATCGAATTTAGCCTAAGGTGAAATTTTGGTACTTTTCGGATAACTTTCATATTCTGTTGAATAGTGAAAATTACTAATTTATAATTAAAAACAACTTTTTTAATCGAAATAATTAATAGTGATAAATTATTAATTTGAGTGGTTTTAAAGTATATTTAGAATATATTTTTACAATTTAATACAATGTTGGTCATTGGATGTAATTTCACATTTAAACCAGACGTAATCAAATGTCAATCTTTTGATAGATATTGTTTCTTAAAAACACGCTATTTGTGTTAACAGCGGGATTTAATTATAAATTTAATTAATGCAATTTCTATGTTATGAATTTGGTAAAATAGAATTCATTTCTGAATTCGGAATATGAAATATAGCTTATGATGAAATTTTGGCATTATTCTGAAAAACATCAATTTTTGATGAATAGTGAAACTACTAAGTGATAGGTTAAAAACTGAATTTTGTATAAAACTTAATTTTACCGCTTCTGTGAATGGAATTTCGAAAATCCGAGAGACACGGTTAATATCAAGGACTAAAATGTGGTTCAATGAGATGAAAATAATTTTTGGTGAATAGTAACTTTTTACTTTTTTTTACCGCGGTTAATAGTAAATAGGGTAACTAAGGGTAAATATGATATTAATATTACCCTAACACATGTCCTAATTCTATTGGACAAGTGTAATTCGACCAAAAACAAACTTAGGAATAAAATATGACCATTTAGGCCCACTTGGATTAGATTAGGGCATTTATTATTAATTTATTTAAAGAAGGGTTAAAATAGTTAAAATCAAAGTTTAATAAGTAAATCATTTTTAATATGGGGTTATACATAAGATAAATTAGACTATAAATATTCATTAGAAAGCTAAAAACATTTCCTACATGATGGTATTTTATTTGTAATTTTTAGACATCAAATAATATTATTTATTTATGACACAAAGATGATGCAGTAATTATCTTATTAATGAAATATTGACATAATTGATAATATAAATACCAAAATAAATGTAATTTAAGACTTTTTATGAATTCCACTAATTTTCTAGGTTACTATGATATATTAGTGATGATTTAATCAACTTGGTTTGAATATATAATTCTGTTATGACTTTCACAAAAATCATATATCAAATAGTGTCAAAATTGACACAAAATAGTTTTTAAATCAAATATTATATTATTAATTGTTATTTTATTCCTAAAAATCTAAGGTTCGGCCAAATGACTTAGATAAAGATATATATATAAATAATAAACAATTTGGGGTTCGTTTGGCATGTTATAGTAAGTGTATTAACCATATTGTGAAAGAAAACAAAAAGACATGGTAAAAGTTAAATTATTTAACTTAGAGTTAAAACTAATTGATAAGGTTAAAATAATATCCTAAACTTGTCTAAATTCTATTGGTTGATAGGATTTCGACCCATCCCCACTTTAGCTTCAAAATAAGACCCTTTGGAACCATTATAAACCGATTTTGACTTTAATATAAAATAATATTTTGAGATATTCCTAAGGTGCCCCTCTCCTCCCCTATAAAAGGACACCTCCTCCCCCTCCTCCTCACACCAATTTGAGCACTCAAGCTCGGCCAACCCCTGCCAAAATCCCTTCTCCACTTCCCTAGAAACATCCTAGAGGTTCTGGTCTTCCTCAAAGACCAATTCTAGTGCCCTAAGAAGAGGTCTCAAAGAGGCACTTCAAAGAAGAGGTAATTACCGTTACCAATTCTTTCATCTTTATTTCTTCTTCCACTTCTTCTTCTTAGGTTGTTTCATTATGAAGTAATAACATCAGTATCACTCATATACTGATATGTTATTATAAGTATGAAACAACCCTATTTCACCATCTATCCATCCTACGGAAAAAGAAATCACCGCGCGTGCGTACGTACGGAATACCGTCTCCACGCCGTGGTGTAATCTATTTTCCACCACCACCTTACATGGATGGGTATAATGGTGTAAAGAATAACTATACATAGTTATTAAAACATCATATTGATTCTGATATATTGTATAATCCACTCCAATTCAATTCATTATTTATTGAAATGATATCATCGCTCGTGCGTACGTACGGACTACCGTCTCCACGACGCGATGAGATTCATTCTCCATGTTAACCATTTAAGAATGATTATAAAGTATATATAAGAAATAATAATGAAATATATGACATTTTAAAGCTACTGGATTTATGTATAAATATATATGTATGCCATCTACGTACTTCCATTTCAAGACAATAAGGAAAGTAAAACAGCGTTCATGCGTACGTACGGACTACCGTCTCCATGAACGGTGTTTTTCATTTTATTTATCTATCTATTATATATATATATATATATACTGAATATATATGATATATAAATCATATTTTATATTCTGGAAGTAATTAAATCATGATATAAGTAATAATGATGTCAAGAACAACAAGTCAAAATACCTACGATAAATGAAACGATTTTATCCAAAACGCTTCTTTAACATGGAATTTACAAAAGAACGGGTAATATAATGTCATAAGTGAACCATATATGATATCATAACAATGAATATGATTCTGTAATAAGTCAATAACATGATTTAAATCATTATACAGGAGGTTCGGACCCTTACAAAGCAAGTCGGACCTAAGGTAAGGGAAATATCACAATCTCATTTTTATCCGAGATTGTTTATTCGTAAGTATTTACTGGGGTGTATTTTATCATCCACATCCATGTTTACTCAATATGTAATATTATTTCCATCCACCTAAAATTGTTTAAATCCATTTTTACCCTTCTGTGAGTTTTTAGTAATACGTATGAAAGGAATCTTTTGACGTTTTTCGTACGAGGTACTTTTTGACTTTTCCGACAAAAGTACGAAGAATGTTTTTTTTAACTTATACGGCACGAACGGATTTTTACGGTTTTACAAAGCCTTATTTTCATGAACCTTCCTCCAAAATATTTCATGACTATTTTCAATAAAATCTTTTTCTTTTAAAATTGCATGATGTTTTGTTAAAAGAAATTGATTTTGAAGAAAAAAGGATATTTTCCTCAAGAATTCAATTCAAGTGTTTTATCAAAATTATTTTCCATCTAAGATAATAAAGGGTTCTGTTTCTATCCATATTTTTACATTGATTTGACTATGTTGTGATGGAATTATGTTTATGAATTCCTTTATCTTATATGAATTGATTTATGATGTCATGATGTTTCAAGAATCCCATTTTTATTACATGGGTTATGAAATGATGTATGATTTATGATTTTGTGGCACACATAAGAAAGGATTCATTAAGAGATGGGTGGGACCTATATCTCCCTCCAATTCATTGGGTAAAGATTTCATATCTCATGAGATAGACATGGCTGGAATGGTAGGTTATACCGGTTCAGTGAAACAGGACTGAAACGAGGATTACTCGATTCAGAAAGGGACTTTGTCCACTAAGATAGTCTTGGCAATGAGTCTTGACTAACAAGAAATGATTCTCTATGATTATGTGTGTATGCCACAATGAGTAATGTTTTAAGTAAGGGTTTCATTTTCACTTCTATGATTTATCCCATGTTATAAAATTATGCTCTCTTTTGCAGGTTAAGATATCCAAAAATGTTATGTTCTTATGAAAATTATGTGATTGATATTTCTTTTGTTTACCCTTACTGAGCATTTGAGCTCACCCTTTTATGTTTTCTTTTCCCCAGGATATAAATAAAGGTTTTAGGTAAAAAAAAGGAAGATCTTTGTGGGAGATTTTGAAGATCTTTCACCAGGATTAGAAGGTTACGTTCCGAGTTTCCAAAGACACTAAACTATTACGATCCTTGCGAGTGTGTTTTTGTTATGTACTAAGTATTCCGCAAAAGTAATGTAATGTCCATGTACGATAAGATACGGGTCTCTACAGTTGGTATCAGAGGAAAGGTTTAGTCAACCTTTGGAAACTAGGATGCGAAAACGTTAGTGAGATCCCTAGAGATATTTCTAAGGTATGTTTAGGGATGCCCCTAAGGATAAGTATACGTATAGGATATAGTCCTAGAACTATGGTAACGATATTAGATTAAACCAAAGATGATAGATATTTAAGTTACTCCCACTTTATTACGATTTTTGCATCTAACACTATTCTGTTTGGGTTTTAGAAAATGGCTGGAAACAAGGTGATTTACGATAATGGAGGAAATGATGGACAATGGAATGATATTCTTTATGAGCAACCAAATGAAATGGGATTTGGAAGTCCAAACATCATTATTATGCCGAATCAGCAATCTCATAATATGATCAATAATGTAAAATTTGGTAAGTTTCCTGACTCGGCTAATAAGAGAAAGATGGAGTTTCATGATGATCATAGAGGAAAGAAAGTTCAATTTCCCCTATGTAAATCATGTGGGAAGAGGCATCAAGGAGAATGTTTCAAAGGAACTGGAAGATGCTTTGGGTGTGGAAAAGAAGGACACAAAGCAAGTAAGTGCAAAGGAAAAGGGTCGTTTAACACCATGGATGAGGATAATGGTATTGCTACGACATCAAAAATAGTTAAGTGTTTTAAATGTGGAATGTATGGGCATTATGCAAAAAAATGCCCTAAGGGAAAGACTCATGAAGAGAATCAGTATGGTCATATGGGTAGTATTTATGTGGATGATGATGAAGAGACTACAAATGATATGTGAGATGAAAGAATTTTTGATGCTCGGTCAATGGTTTGAAAATGTAGTGGAATGATTACATGTTTATCATGTGTAATTTTGGAATAAAGAGACATCTATGGATTGTTACACTGTTGTCTTTCCTTGTGTTTTGAAAGTGTATGATTAATGTTACTAGTATCCATGAAAGGTTATTCAGATATTTTTGGAATTTAGATGATATGCTCATAATAAAGGGATAAGGAGAAAATTAAATGTTTGATAGTATTCATGAGCTCATGATTAATATAAGGACTAAGTGATATCATGGTTTGAGTATATAGAATTTTGAGGATTTTGGTATGTGGAAAGTGTTAACTTTTAACTGCACTCATGTTTTCACTAAGGTATTCAAGAGAATACACGATTAAGGACTTTGAATGTTTGGAATGTGACCAACAAGACATATCTTATGATATGTGGGGATCAACGACAGTATTAAATCTCTGGTAATCGATGTCACTATATTATGAGAGTGGACTGCAGTATTATGTATAAAACTAATGATTAGACTAGATTATGTTGGACATAAGTTAGTATTGTTTAAGGATAGAAGATTTTCGATATTATTGATGGGATGTTATAGTAACGTAGTTTTAGAAAAAGGGACAACCTGCAGGAAGGGCGACAGCCCATCGCTTCGGACAAGGCTGTAGGAATCGAACCCACAACCAAAGTGCGACTGGCCTTTATCGCCTACCACTGACCTACAGGAAGTCCCTGTTTAGTAGAAACAAGTTTTATTATATTAAGCAGTATGATATATGAAGTATAAGTCCATTTTAGAAACCATATGTGATTAATCTCACTATAGATCGACTTATGTATATAATTTTGCTAACCTTTTGTTTGAAACAGATGGAATGACCCGTCATTCTATCACATGATCTGCTAACACTTCACGAATAACAAATTCAACTTCATTTATTTAAGAGATGAAGTGGAAATTGTTAAAGGCACGAACAACAGTGAGATTGTACCAAAATAAAGTAAGTATTTATTCTAATTCAAATTCTTTAACTTTAGGGAAATGATCTTGAAAACCAAAAATGTTGTCCTAGTTCTCTTATACCTGATGAATCAGATGGTACCTTAGATCGTCACAAATTTATGGATTTGTGATTACTGGCATTTCCATAGCCATGTTCTCTACCACTCTCCATCAGAACATGATGGTTAGATTTCTCTTCCATATCCATATTTCCACCTATGTGGAAACCCAGCGATTAGTTTATTTGGGTAACCGTTACGTTTCATACTTTTGTTTTTAAAGACTGGTTTTGATATTCCTTTTTACGATGTGGGTTTCTATTAAAGAAACGTTCAAATAGTAAACCATTTATAACCCTGACGAATTTCGAGGGCGAAATTCATTTTAAGGGGGGTAGAATGTAACAGCCCGAGATTTTATGAAAAATATTCTTTTTTTTTTATTTCACTAATGTCTTGTGTTGTACGCTACACCAAAAGGATCTTGCACAACACGCATCCTTGACTTGCCTTGCATTACACGCAATCACGACCTTCCTCGATAGCGTGTGTAATACGCAATACCGAGTTTCACTAAACAACGATATGCTATTAAAATATTATTAAAACTACCCGTTATGAATAGTAATAACCACTTTTTAAAATTCTGTAAATCTTATTTTTCAAAATGAACTTTATTTTTGGATTCGGAGTATCGAATTTAGCCTAAGGTGAAATTTTGGTACTTTTCGGATAACTTTCATATTCTGTTGAATAGTGAAAATTACTAATTTATAATTAAAAACAACTTTTTTAATCGAAATAATTAATAGTGATAAATTATTAATTTGAGTGGTTTTAAAGTATATTTAGAATATATTTTTACAATTTAATACAATGTTGGTCATTGGATGTAATTTCACATTTAAACCAGACGTAATCAAATGTCAATCTTTTGATAGATATTGTTTCTTAAAAACACGCTATTTGTGTTAACAGCGGGATTTAATTATAAATTTAATTAATGCAATTTCTATGTTATGAATTTGGTAAAATAGAATTCATTTCTGAATTCGGAATATGAAATATAGCTTATGATGAAATTTTGGCATTATTCTGAAAAACATCAATTTTTGATGAATAGTGAAACTACTAAGTGGTAGGTTAAAAACTGAATTTTGTATAAAACTTAATTTTACCGCTTCTGTGAATGGAATTTCGAAAATCCGAGAGACACGGTTAATATCAAGGACTAAAATGTGGTTCAATGAGATGAAAATAATTTTTGGTGAATAGTAACTTTTTACTTTTTTTTACCGCGGTTAATAGTAAATAGGGTAACTAAGGGTAAATATGATATTAATATTACCCTAACACATGTCCTAATTCTATTGGACAAGTGTAATTCGACCAAAAACAAACTTAGGAATAAAATATGACCATTTAGGCCCACTTGGATTAGATTAGGACATTTATTATTAATTTATTTAAAGAAGGGTTAAAATAGTTAAAATCAAAGTTTAATAAGTAAATCATTTTTAATATGGGGTTATACATAAGATAAATTAGACTATAAATATTCATTAGAAAGCTAAAAAGATTTCTTACATGATGGTATTTTATTTGTAATTTTTAGACATCAAATAATATAATTTATTTATGACACAAAGATGATGCAGTAATTATCTTATTAATGAAATATTGACATAATTGATAATATAAATACCAAAATAAATGTAATTTAAGACTTTTTATGAATTCCACTAATTTTCTAGGTTACTATGATATATTAGTGATGATTTAATCAACTTGGTTTGAATATATAATTCTGTTATGACTTTCACAAAAATCATATATCAAATAGTGTCAAAATTGACACAAAATAGTTTTTAAATCAAATATTATATTATTAATTGTTATTTTATTCCTAAAAATCTAAGGTTCGGCCAAATGACTTAGATAAGGATATATATATAAATAATAAACAATTTGGGGTTCGTTTGGCATGTTATAGTAAGTGTATTAACCATATTGTGAAAGAAAACAAAAAGACATGGTAAAAGTTAAATTATTTAACTTAGAGTTAAATCTAATTGATAAGGTTAAATTAATATCCTAAACTTGTCTAAATTCTATTGGTTGATAGGATTTCGACCCATCCCCACTTTAGCTTCAAAATAAGACCCTTTGGAACCATTATAAACCGATTTTGACTTTAATATAAAATAATATTTTGAGATATTCCTAAGGTGCCCCTCTCCTCCCCTATAAAAGGACACCTCCTCCCCCTCCTCCTCACACCAATTTGAGCACTCAAGCTCGGCCAACCCCTGCCAAAATCCCTTCTCCACTTCCCTAGAAACATCCTAGAGGTTCTGGTCTTCCTCAAAGACCAATTCTAGTGCCCTAAGAAGAGGTCTCAAAGAGGCACTTCAAAGAAGAGGTAATTACCGTTACCAATTCTTTCATCTTTATTTCTTCTTCCACTTCTTCTTCTTAGGTTGTTTCATTATGAAGTAATAACATAAGTATCACTCATATACTGATATGTTATTATAAGTATGAAACAACCCTATTTCACCATCTATCCATCCTACGGAAAAAGAAATCACCGCGCGTGCGTACGTACGGAATACCGTCTCCACGCCGTGGTGTAATCTATTTTCCACCACCACCTTACATGGATGGGTATAATGGTGTAAAGAATAACTATACATAGTTATTAAAACATCATATTGATTCTGATATATTGTATAATCCACTCCAATTCAATTCATTATTTATTGAAATGATATCATCGCTCGTGCGTACGTACGGACTACCGTCTCCACGACGCGATGAGATTCATTCTCCATGTTAACCATTTAAGAATGATTATAAAGTATATATAAGAAATAATAATGAAATATATGACATTTTAAAGCTACTGGATTTATGTATAAATATATATGTATGCCATCTACGTACTTCCATTTCAAGACAATAAGGAAAGTAAAACAGCGTTCATGCGTACGTACGGACTACCGTCTCCATGAACGGTGTTTTTCATTTTATTTATCTATCTATTATATATATATATATATATACTGAATATATATGATATATAAATCATATTTTATATTCTGGAAGTAAGTAAATCATGATATAAGTAATAATGATGTCAAGAACAACAAGTCAAAATACCTACGATAAATGAAACGATTTTATCCAAAACGCTTCTTTAACATGGAATTTACAAAAGAACGGGTAATATAATGTCATAAGTGAACCATATATGATATCATAACAATGAATATGATTCTGTAATAAGTCAATAACATGATTTAAATCATTATACAGGAGGTTCGGACCCTTACAAAGCAAGTCGGACCTAAGGTAAGGGAAATATCACAATCTCATTTTTATCCGAGATTGTTTATTCGTAAGTATTTACTGGGGTGTATTTTATCATCCACATCCATGTTTACTCAATATGTAATATTATTTCCATCCACCTAAAATTGTTTAAATCCATTTTTACCCTTCTGTGAGTTTTTAGTAATACGTATGAAAGGAATCTTTTGACGTTTTTCGTACGAGGTACTTTTTGACTTTTCCGACAAATGTACGAAGAATGTTTTTTTTAACTTATACGGCACGAACGGATTTTTACGGTTTTACAAATCCTTATTTTCATGAACCTTCCTCCAAAATATTTCATGACTATTTTCAATAAAATCTTTTTCTTTTAAAATTGCATGATGTTTTGTTAAAAGAAATTGATTTTGAAGAAAAAAGGATATTTTCCTCAAGAATTCAATTCAAGTGTTTTATCAAAATTATTTTCCATCTAAGATAATAAAGGGTTCTGTTTCTATCCATATTTTTACATTGATTTGACTATGTTGTGATGGAATTATGTTTATGAATTCCTTTATCTTATATGAATTGATTTATGATGTCATGATGTTTCAAGAATCCCATTTTTATTACATGGGTTATGCAATGATGTATGATTTATGATTTTGTGGCACACATAAGAAAGGATTCATTAAGAGATGGGTGGGACCTATATCTCCCTCCAATGCATTGGGTAAAGATTTCATATCTCATGAGATAGACATGGCTGGAATGTTAGGTTATACCGGTTCAGTGAAACAGGACTGAAACGAGGATTACTCGATTCAGAAAGGGACTTTGTCCACTAAGATAGTCTTGGCAATGAGTCTTGACTAACAAGAAATGATTCTCTATGATTATGTGTGTATGCCACAATGAGTAATGTTTTAAGTAAGGGTTTCATTTTCACTTCTATGATTTATCCCATGTTATAAAATTATGCTCTCTTTTGCAGGTTAAGATTTCCAAAAATGTTATGTTCTTATGAAAATTATGTGATTGATATTTCTTTTGTTTACCCTTACTGAGCATTTGAGCTCACCCTTTTATGTTTTCTTTTCCCCAGGATATAAATAAAGGTTTTAGGTAAAAAAAAAGGAAGATCTTTGTGGGAGATTTTGAAGATCTTTCACCAGGATTAGAAGGTTACGTTCCGAGTTTCCAAAGACACTAAACTATTACGATCCTTGCGAGTGTGTTTTTGTTATGTACTAAGTATTCCGCAAAAGTAATGTAATGTCCATGTACGATAAGATACGGGTCTCTACAGTTTTGATAATTAAGGTGTGTTTTAAAAATATATTCTCATTTAGCATAACCATATGCTCATGTCATGCTTTTGTGACCCATGATATTTAGCTTAGATACCCTTAATAATAATCTGAACTCACCCTTTCTTATGTTTCCTTAACCCATGTTATGAATAAAGGTTTTAAGTGAGGTATGTTTTTAATGGTATTAAATTGGAATAACATTATGGAATATTTGATAAATATTTACCAAATCAGAAGACTATATACCTTTTATCCAAATAACATAAACTATTATAGTCCTCATGTATGTGATTGTTTAGTTTTTCTAATATTAATCTAAAAAGATGTAATACATATGTATGAAATTTCGGGGTTACTATTATTGAAATCAGAAAGAAAAAATTGTTATGCTCTAGAATCTGTGATGAGAAAAAATTTATTGATATCCATAAGGATATTTCTATGGATATTCCTAAGGATTTGTCTAAGGATAAGTCTAAGGTCGTGTCAATGTATAGGAAAAGACCCTAGAATTTTGTTAAAGGATAGAGTAAGTGGTTTCAAGAAATTATATCACTATATGGATACTAAAAATAGATGATTACCTAGAACAGATGTAGCTAGAGTAAAAAACTCCAAAAAGAAAGCATTTAACTAGACTCAATCATCACATAGTATACAACAATGGCCCTTGATGCACAACTAGTTTAACACTCTAGGGAGATTCTTTGGAAATTTAAAATCTATTTGATAACCATCAAAAAGGATTTGAATAATTACTAAGAATAACCTAGATTAACCCTAATGTGTCAAATATTTAAATCAAGCTTCCCTGATGTCGACACCCTATAATTAATTTTCTAAGATTATGTTGTTTCCTACACTGATTATAATTTCTCATACAACTATTTTTGTTTTGTTTCAATGGATAAACCCGAAATGATTCATGTTAACACTAATTGTTATGGATACTTATATAACTATGAGAACAAAAAATGAACGACTATTAGAGATAAAGTTATTGTGATTATGACTGATTAATTATTTTGATATTTGATTAATAATGAAAAAAATAGTGAGGTTCCTAAAGTCTCCAATAAGAGGAAGAATAAATTTTTTAAAATTGCATGTGGTAATGACATATATTAAATAATATTCATTTTCCTACATGTCATGAATGTGGAAAGAAGAACCAAGAAGATTATCTCAAATGGAGGATAATATCTCATCTTTGTTTAAAAAAAGGTCATAGAGTGAAAAATGGTCGAGGAGTTCAATAGTATATAAACAGAACATGGGAATTATCTATATCAATTCTCTAAGGTATGTTTTATCCTTTAGATCATTAAAATACATATGATATTCCAACTGATGAAGTGAAATGATTGAAGTGTGTATGTATTGGTATCCATAAATTATGTTGTGGAAGTATTTTAGTAATGGTATTTCCATTTTATGAAATGACAAACATCTAACGATTTTTTAAATTTTAAAAGAAAATATATCTTCATATATGATTAAATTTACAGTTACATATACCACCATAGGTTTAAGAAATCAAATTTTATCATTACTCCAATTTCATTGAAACCACTTTAGATGTTATGTGTGATGGTATTTTATCAATATTAAGGATGTTTTATGTGTCATTTTTTGAAGTACAACCCTTTGATTTGGTATATGATTTAGTGGGACATTTATTTTAGGCCGAATAACAATACAATTTATGGAGAAATGATTAATGTTATGGGTATCCTATATGGATTATTGTATCTCTTATTTTGAGGTAATTATGGGTTGTAGTTTATCACCTTACGAAGTCAGCACACTTCATTGATATTAGAGAATATTTTACTATGGATCCTCTTTTCAAAATATATATCAATAGTGAGGTAAGTTTTCATGGGGTTCCAAATTAAATTTTATCTAATTGGTATTTAATGTTTACATTAATTTTTTAGAGAAAACTTCAATATGTATTTGATAAATAGTTGAGTTTTAGTGTTGCATATAAACACTAAGAAAATGGTCAGTTAGAGAGAACAATTTTCTCTACAGCATATTATATGTTCATTTTCTATGGATATCAAAGGTGTTAGTGATCAACACATTCCATAAGTTGATTTGTCTTCCAAAAATATATTTTACTCAAGTATTCAGACTTCTTCTTTTGAATACCATTATAGAAAGAAGTGTATAACTCCAATGTACTAGAATAATGTTTCTTAAAGAAATCTATTTGGACATCAGAAAATGTTTAAATGTAAGAGATGTTTAGAGACATTTATAAACATTTAGTGATATTAAAATTTTCATAGAAATGATATATTGATGATTTTTAGCGTGAAACACAATTTTAAGTTTGAGGGATGATCTTTAAATGATTTTCTATGTAGAATAACAGAGTGAAAACCAATCAATATGTACATAATTCCCTTTTAAATTATTGTTCATATTAGGATAGTAGCTTATTGTTAGGTATTTCCACTAAACCTCTATTATGCTAAATATATTTTACATGTATCTATACGCTAGAAGTACATAACATATACATCACATATATTGAGATCATATGTTGTACCGCTGGAACATGATATTCCTAATGGGGAACAACTGGCATGGATTATGGATTGAATAGAGATGATTATAAGTAATAATACCTCTTTCATAGTTATTTTATTGTGGGTAAATCACCATATTTAAGAAGCTATGTCTGAACCTAAAGATTTAATATGGCATAAGTAAATATAGTTGTTAGTACTAAACTAATGAATTATGAGGTTAAAATTAATTTTAGGTGGAGGGATGTAAGACCCTAATATTTTCTGAAAACTTTTGTTCAAATAAATTTAATATCTTCTATGTTTTGGGATACAAAACATGCAGACTTTATCTTATGTTTCATGAAATAATGATTATATCATCTGTTATATGCTACAATGATTTGAAATGAAACATATCTTGCTATTATGAAATTATTTTTTAATACTATATTTATCACCTAGACAATTTGAATGGTGGGTATGAATAAGATTAACTAAATTTTTAGAATATATGATTTACACATTTATATAAAATTAATTTTGTGGTGATTAATAAATTAGAAATGAAAATAAAAACCATTTCAAAATGATGTGAATATTTTTTTTTAGGAAACTATCTCTATATAAAACAAAATTTTTTACCTCAATAAATAAAAAAACCCACTTTTTGTGATTAATTTTTATGAAATGTATATATTATTTTTTAAAATAACTATTTATCATTTATAATATGTTTTCTCTAAAAAATATATAAGAATAAATCTTATTTTACTTTTAAAACTGTATTTTCCTAAAAAAAGTTTTTTCTCCAATTTACACACTTATTTTAATATTATTTTTTGAAATTTTTAAAAAATATTTCTAAAAAATATTTTTTTTTCAAATAATAATGTATGAATTATCTTTGGATTAATTTTATAAAATTTTCTGAAAAGATTTATTTTTGGATGAATACTGAAAAATATAGATTTTTAATTGAAAACATCTACTTGATTAAAATTATTTATAAATATAAAATAACTTTTATATTTGTTTTAATGTAAAATTAGTTCAATTATATATCTATTAATCTAATTTAGTTATTTTTATTCATTTTAATATTGAGATTGGGTATAAAAACCATGTGATCTTTCGATCATTTTCTATTTTAAAATTTACTTTCTCATCTAGTCTATATGATTAATTTTAAATTAAATTTTCCCACTTCTATGAATGAAAATTTTAACTAACTATTACATGTTTATAATCAGAATAATTAATATTATCTAATAAGATCAAATTAAATTTTGACCAAAATGAACACTGAAAATCTTAAGAATTAATTACTACGATTAAGGTAAAAATGTGTTTTTTATAGTTAAAATAAAAAGATAATTATTAATATGATCTAAAAACATTTCAAAAATTTATTTTATTGAAATATTTCGAAAATATAATTTATATGGATCTATAATAATCCATTTTTACCCTTTTATCATTTAAAAAATGTTGGTACACCATTTTGTTTCCAAAATATTCAAGTATGCCAATCACATGACATATAAATGGCCACCCACTCTCCTCTATTCTTCATATAATAAATCCCTTTTGGTTCATACAATACCTAAATAAATACCTTTCAAAATTACCTTCTCTCATCATATAATCCTTATATTGATCATAAAGGCAACCAATGAATGTTTTTTGTGCCAAATAAGGACACCTAAAGCAAAGGTGATGTTCTTCAACGTGCATTTTAATTTTATTTCTTACTCTAACTCCTTGAATTTGTATTAATCCATGGGGATATAATAACATAAATATATTCAACATACATAGAGGTTTTATATTTATTTCATTACATAAAACCATCTCTAATTCCATAAAATTTGTTATGAAATTATCATTCGTGTGTACGACAGACAACTAACTTGTGAGCTGATGTCATTCGTTTTTTCATTACAACATCACATAGTTAGAAATTACTATGGATATGAATTATATATGTTATATTTATAAAATAATTATTCCTATGGATTCATTATATCATATATATGTTTTTTATATTGTATTCTTTATGGGATATGATAACATCATTAGTGTGTACAGTAGACTACCGCCTCACGAAGCAATGCGATTCATTTTCCACCAACACTTTACATGGAAGACAATATGGTTAAAGTAACTGAATGTATCTGATATGCATGACATAATTATTATCTTAAGAACTTATTTTCATTTTTAAAAGATAATATATCATTTTCCTTCTTACCATTTCACTCACTAAAAGATGAAAATGTCATTCTTGTGTGTGTGGACTACGACCTAAAAGAAGCGATGCGACTCTATATATTAATCATCATGCCACATGGATGATATTTAAAAGTATATTGAATGAAATAATATAATATTTATGATATTATTATATTAATTTATATATAAAATATTACTTAATTATATTTTATAATGATTGTTGACAAATAGAAATGTTACTCATGTGTATGTACGATCTACCATCTCCAAAAACGTAATGTAATTAATTTATAAAAAAACATTCATTACTATAATTCAAAGAATAATTTATTTATAATTATTATATTTTATTTCAATATTTTTTGTTTTATATGATGCAATAATGATCAAATTAATAGGAATGAAAATAACAAACCAAATCATATACCGAAAAGAAAGTGGTTATTACCCAAAACATGATTTGGATAAGGAATTATAAATAAGAGGCTAATAATTGGTCATAAGAAAATAATATATGGTATAATATATATAATTATGTTTCTCTAATATATTTTTACAATTATTAAATTTATTATACTAGAGGTTTCAATGTTTATGAAGGAAGTCGATACTTTATGTATGGGATTTCAATACTATCTTTTATTTCTGGGAGACATATTAAAATTCAGCACTAATTTATTTTTTTGGTGTATATAATTACCCTTTAAGATAATTTATCATAAATATAATAAATTTCATCATATTAAATGATTCATTTAAAATTATTATTTATTGGGGATTTCGATTCAATAGACTTCTAAAGTTGTAAGGTATTTCCATCTCACTTTTTACTAATGTGAGATACATTCCATAATGACCACTTATATCTTATATGTGGTTTATATAATGTACATAAATGTATTTTATATTTATTCTCATGAAAATTATGGGGATTTAAATATAATTTTTTTTGATCTATTCTTCAGGAGGTTTATGGTTCAAAATTTACTCAAGTAGTAAGTCATATTTATCGCAATTTAACATCTTTGATATATATTTTTTGTTATGAAAAATATTCACTATGAGGTGTATATAAAACTTATTTGAAATGTAATATCATGAATATATTTATTGTAATGATATTAAATAATAAATTTAATGTTATTCATTAATGTGACTAACAATTCATAGTTACTGAATTGGTAATTGTTTTTTTAACAATGTCACTGTTTATCAGGATTGCTCTTAATTATGGTTCCAACAATGAAATTTTATGATATAACTCTAAATAAACTCATAAATATTTTTCAAATTAAGTCATTTATAGAAAACTAAAATTTTCACTTAATTTTTCTATCCTTATATTCTAAAGATTTCAAATTTTTTGTTTTCTTTTGAAAAATCATCTTTGTTTCTATCTTCTTTTGGAAACATATTTTTCTTCCAAAACCATGTTTTATAAAAAAAATTGATTTTTTTTCTATACATTATATATTAAAATAGTTTTTTTTCATTTTTTTATAACATTTTTGAATAGAATCTTTATGTCATTTTAAAAATAACACTCATTTGGATTTTATAAAATAATGTGAAAGGCTTATTTTTTATAACATGTACATCATGAACAAACATTAAAACCTTCATGAAAATTATTTTATATTAATATTAATTTATAAGTTTCCAAATTTATTTTCAGATAGAATTATTTTAAAATATTTTGATGTTTTAAAAAGTGTTTTCATAGAATAAAGAAAATTATCCATAAGAAATATTCTTAAATGCATTTTAAAAGAGTCCTTTACAATTTTTCATAATTATTTTAAAATAAAAGGACATAAAAAATATTTTATGAATTTTTAGTTTCAAAAATAGATTTTATTAGAAAATATATATTCCTTAAAAAATTTCAATTTGATTTATTTGTTAGAATAATTATTTCTTTAAGATGACAACCATTAATGTAACTTTTGTTTTTCTAGGTTTATAAACTGAGGGAAACATTATTATTATTTATCTAAATGGTTTATGATTAGATGATATATATATATAACCCATTTTATTCCCACATTATATACCGTGATAAAATTATTTTGAAACCCGCATATTTTTCAACAGATTATGATTTGATGAAATGATGAAATAATGAAAGGATTATGTAACCTGTCTCTTTTCCACAGGTTATGATATGATAAAATTTCTATGAAACCCATTTCATTTAACGGGTTCTCATAAGATCAATGTTTTATGATCCTTTGGAACAAATATATATAATTTTCATTATATGGAGGTGGTTACATTATATCCGAAGATGGTGGTTATATTATAACCAAAATATTTGGGACCTATATCTACCATAATTTCATTGTGTAAATATTTATAACTATGATATAGATAGGACACGAATGGGGAGTGAACCTAGTACAATAGGTGAATTTTTCCTCTATGATGTTCTTCATAGTGAACCTAGACTACTATGAATGTTTTGGTAGTGAACCCATTACACTATGATATCCTTGGTAGTTATCCTTAAAAACTAAAGAAATTATTTTATATTCTTATATATATACCCCCGTTTCATGTCTTATACCAATTTTATGATCTTAGAGAAAATGTTCCTTGATTTCCATTATGATTTATGTATTATAAACTTCTAATTTTTAAATTATGTAAACATATTATGATCTTTGAAATGCATGGTATGGATTTACTATGATTGTTCATTTTCTTATACCCTTATGCTCATGTCATGCTTATGTGATCCTTGATATCTCACATTCTTACCCCTACTGAGAGGATGAGATCACCTTTTCTTATGTTTAATTTCTCTAGGTTATTAAGAATATATTTATATTAGGTTTTTTTGTGAAGATTACTAAAGGGGTTGATATTTATAGAAGATGTGGAAGATCATTCACCAAATTAGAAAATTGTGTACCTAGTAACCAAAGACACTAAAATTTTATGGTCATTTTTCTTGTGTTTATGTAATGTACTGTATATTCAACTAGAAATATGTAACAAAATTTTATAAAAATTCATGGGTAAGATAAATGTTGTTTTATCTTGATCATCTAGAGAAATGGGTACCTTGAAATCCATCCAAGAATAAATAATTAGTTAAACTAGAAAATCTACCTCATATATTATTAATGAAATATATAGGAATTTTTTTTTTCTAATTCATGTGATTTATCTTCCCATAGTATAGTAAAAATATATCATTTTTTAATTTTAATGGGTATTTATTCATTATTTTCATTTCTCATAATGGTTTGGATAATTCTTTTGGGAACTATAGGGATGGGGTTGACCCATTTTGAGTCTGAAATAGTATAAACAGTCTATTAGTCTTATAGTTTCTCTATTTACTTATTTTCTACCACAATTTAGGGGGTATTTATACCATTTTGAGGACACATAATAGTTTTATAATCCTCTTCAAATAGATTTTTGTGTGAGAATTTTTTTTTGTTAATTCCTAGGATAATACCAAACCACCATCCAATTATTTAAATATTATTTCTAAAAATGTAAATCATAATTTTTCCAATTTTTTGAGATAGATTTATAGTAATTATTAAGGTAACTTATTTCCATCCATTACATTTACATATTTCAATTCTAATAATAATTGTTTTTAATTCTAGTTTTTGGTTTTTGTTAAAGTGATGACATGAAACTGAAGTTTCATACATCTAAATATTAATATTCTAACACACAAGTATACACATAAACTAATAAATATATAAATAAATCATCTGATCTATCATAAAATCATGGATTTATGACTAATTCCATATTAAAAATATAATTTCAAAAATTCTACATAATTGTCTTTCCTATGGTATTTTCATTCAGAAAACATTCTTGTAAAGATAAAAAGTTATCTAATATAAATAGATCTTCAATGGGTTGATCTTATTTAATTTGGAATAGAGTAAAAAGTGAATGGTCATCTAATTTTTTCCTAAAAAATGTAAAAAAATGTTAAAGTGTATCATGTTGTCTTCAGAGTCTGTGGTGAGTATTTTTTATTGACATTGATGATGGTCTTAGAGTATATCAAGATAGGTTTTCATAGATGATTGGTGTGTGTATTGGTTTTTAGTCCTCATATATATCGAGTATATAAAGGTCAAATAAAAATATAAGGTCTTGTATTTTGACAATATATCTTCCCACAATAATAAAAAAAGTTAATTAGTTTTAAAGTTTGACAAACACTCTTATGGGAATACAATCTATTATCAAAAAAGAAGAAAATACAGACTGTATAATGGATTTTTTTTAAGAACCAATATCCCACAAAGCATCAAAAAATGTATTAGTTCAATGTTTGATACAAACCATGCCATGGGAAATGTATAAAAAAATTATTACCTTTCTTAGTTACAGTTTTAGAGTTAACCACAGTTGTCTCTTAATGAAGAGTGCACATAAAAAAATAGTTCTGAATTTTTGTTTAATTATGGAGAAGGGGTTATAATTTGAATTTTACTTTTTCAAAAGGTATATGTAATTAAAATATTGGTTTGATAATAGTTTATGAGATTTTTATCAGGTCGGGGATAAATAAATTTCATGGAATGGTATCCTAGAACTGAAAATTATCCAAACAACTTCTATAAGCTAGAAATAGAGAAATTTCACAATAAATTATTCTATCTCCCTATTAAAAATTGTTTTGGTGAGAATATTCATAAATAAGATATCAAGACTCTATACCTTCATTATTATGTGTGTTAGTGTTACATAGGATCCTCATAGTTGAAATAAGAAATTCGTAATCACGTCTTATTGTAATGAGACAACTAAAAGTCCCCAATAAAACATTAACATGTGTCAAATACCACTAACGAATTATCTACGTAGCTCTAGACTATTTAATTTAATAGTGACTATGCTTGGTTTATAGTGACAGTGGATCATTAACCATGTAAATAAATATTATCAACATATAAATTGAAAAATAATTTATCTTGATAATAAATAATGATATTTTAGTATCGAAACTAGTGTGAAAGAAACAAAAATAGAGGATTTATTTTAATGAAGTATATGAACTCAATGATAATAATTATTTTTTACTTACCTCCAATGATAGCTATGATATTTACCCTATGTAAAAGTGGATATTGAAGGAAGGAGAAGAGAATATCATTACAAACTGAAATAGAAAATAGGAAAGAAAATATTTAAATGTGAGCATAAGTATAAGTTAAATATTCCTTCATAAATAATACTCATATTATATAGAGTTCAATCGTATACTATTAAATTATAATGGTTTCCTTTATTTATATTTTTAGTTGATCCTCCAAAATATCATCAATTAGAACTCTTAAGGTTTCTTTTTCACTCATGATAAAGGTTTTCACATTATTTTATATTCTACAGAATCAATGGAATCTATTGTTGATTATTGATTGAAATTATAAGTATATTATGATCCAAATGGTTTCTTCTAATATGATTCAAGGATTATAATATGGAAGATCATGGTTTTGGATCAATTTTCAAATGATACTTCATTCATAGTTGTAGAACCTTATGTAACAAAAATATTTCCTTATATATATTTCCTTATATAGCCAAATTGGAAATGTGCGATAGCTTCTAAATTCAAATACATGAATGATTCACATGTGTGGATCCCTTCATAGTTTAATTATTATATATAGAAAAAAATGTAATCTGTATAATTCCATTACATAGTAAATTCATCCATGTGGTCTTATTAAATTTCTAAACTCCAAAAAAACATCATTGATTTTCATTGATTCTATATAATGAAATCTATATACCTTAAATAATAATAATAAATATTGAACTAAATGTTTGATATATTCTTATAGTTATAAAGGATAAAATAATAAGTTGATTGTTATTATTTAAGATAGTTATCAAATAAAATCCAGATTATTCTTAAAAAGTTATTATAAAAACAAGTTATTTTCAAAAAATATTAGGTTTAAAAACATTGAAACTCAAGATTATATTAATGAGAATGTTATATTTTTAAATATATAAACCATGAAATTTTTTATTATACTTCAATTTTATCACAAAAAACCTAGGGTGTAAATCTACATACATTACAAAATATGGTTGTATACATTATTGATATTTCATTCATCTAAACCCCCATAATATAGTTTCTTAACCACTGCATTATGGTTTATCCTTAGTATCAAAAATATCTCTATTAATTGTTCCCACAAAATACATGACATTACAGAATCCAAATTGGTCATGTTTCCCTTTTCAGTAATATTACCTAATAAAACATTTTTAATTCCTTCATATCCTATTTTGGATAGGTATTTTTCAAAATGAACAAGTAAACCATAAAATGAGATACTTATTAGTTATGATAAACTATCGATTTTTCAACAAACCGTAGGATAAATGATCTTATCTCTGGAGTAGACCATGATAGTATCAATATATCATCCAAATCCATGATTTCCACTACAATATGGTTTATTGATTTCATGGGTCCCAAATTTTCTATAAAAAATTAAACTCCAAAAATGGTGACTACCATGAAAGTGGTTTCTATGTAATAAAAAGGTTTATTATATCATGTATTGGGTTTCCATCGTAGTTTCTTATAGATTAATCATATTATTATTATCTCTATTTTATATATCGTGACTGAAAAAACGTATCAAACCATAATCCTGATGTAAAAATAATTATGTATTTAATCCAAATACAGTTTGGTTAGTATTTCATCAAAACAAACATCTCAAGTATTGTAGGGACCCTACCCTAGTTTCTTAAAGATCATTCCGTATTTTATTACATTGTAATGATTACAATAAATTCCTATCTCGACGGAAATAATAGTTTAGTTGTTTTGGAAAACCATATACATAAATAAGTACAACATTACAACTTGAAAGGAAATACAACACATCAACTTCTTTTGAACCACATATAATATCCAAGATTATTCTTGAAAGTCATTAATAATATACATCTTTAGAAATTAGAAAAAATAAAACATTTTAAAGGGGTGAGATGAAATTCTCAGTAAGGGTAAATAATACAACAGAAGAAATTATAAACATAAACACCAGACATAATGAATAACTAAAAATGAATTCCATTAAAAATATACTTGAGCATAATATGAAAAGAATAAAAAGTGAATAAATAATACAATAAAACATAACCATGGATATTTTACTACTCTAATAAAAATAAGTAATATCAATATCTAGTATAATAATGATGGAATGCATAATGCCAGACATCATAATTACACCGTCAAGGCCTCATGCCAAGACCATAATAACCATTCTTTTAAGGCCTCGTACCAAGACACCAGTTTGTATCATGAGACCTACTGATGCATCAAGGGGATATAGAAGTCCCCAAGCATCATATAATATTCCCAATGTTTTCCTCATGTGAATGGGGATAAACATAAAAAACATATACATTCATATTAAAACTAAAATATGAAATGTAAATATCATTTCCCAATCATTAAAAAAACACTAACCATTTAAAGTAATATAGTTCATGGAATCAAGATATAACATCTACAATAAAACTAATCATAAAACATTCAATAAAATATTTTATATGATATCGTAAATGAATTATCTCATAATAATCAACAAGGGTGTTGAAATATTATTAAATACTCTAATAAAACCATCATTTAATTCTCGAGATAAATACACTTTTAATTTGAAAAGACGTGTTATTTTAGAAGAATATCTGTATAAAACTAGAGGTAAATTATGGTTAGTCATAATAAAAACACTGGTTTTATAAAAATTAATGTTTCTAAATACATATTATTGTGTTCCCTTAAAGATATGTAAGAATTCGATAAATCCCCTTGAAATGGGCTTGTTTATCAGGAATGATTTTAGAATGATCCTTTTAAAATGTCTAACTCCCCAAAAAAAAAATAAGGATTTAATTTGGTACACAGATATTGATAAATCACATAGAATTTTTTGTGATCATCTAAGAATAAATAATAATTTAATATGGGTCAAGAGAGACAAAGAGTAACCTGAAAGAAAATGGAGTATCATGTAGAAAATCCTTACATTAAGTCTGAATTTGTTCCTCTCTGGAACATAAGGACCTAGAATATGAAATTATACTTTTTAATAACATAATTCAAAACATATTAGAAATTTATTTTATTTACTATAATTTTATTAATTTCATTTATGGTCTTTTTATGGTTAGGAGATTGAAAATCATTGTTTGTGAGTGCTCGTTTCATTTGATTTGTTGATCATCCCATTAGTATAGAAGATTACATAAACTGAGAAATAAATTAAGAAATTGATGTTATATATTATTAATTTTTATAAAAAATCTGAAATGATCATATAAATCATTTGAATTCTTTTCGCGAGGATGAATCATTAGATAAAATTTTAATGATAAATGCTTGGATTAATTTGGTTGTTTTTCAGTCACCATGAACTCATTTTGTTTTATAAATTAATACCTTGTGTAAAAAATGATTCTAGAACATTACATAGGATATAATACATATATAATGATCTTATACAACCATAAAAATGGTTTCATGAATATAATTTACGATGGTAATAGAAATTGAAAACATGTCGTCCTTGAATGTGATAAATTAACACATCTCGGATAGTGTATTAATTTCAAGTATAAAAGGAGGGGAAAGAAGAGATGATGATGAATTATTACATTATCATAAAAAACATATATTTCAGGTAAGGTATAGGATTTATCATAACATTTAGAGTAAAGTGGGTGAGGAAAGAAAATAAAGAAAGGAACTTGGAAGAAAATAAAGACACGTGAAAAGAGGAATTTACCTTCTGAATCTATCTTCCTTGAGAGCCTCGTTAGGGGATATTATTTGGTATTTGGGGATATAAAGGCATGATAGATGTGGGGAGGAGCTTGTGAGGTGTTTTTTGTACAATTTAAGGAAGGAATAATGCTTTCAAAGAGTGAATAGAAGGCATAGTGATTGATGGATTTAATAGTGGAGGAGAGGTGTTATTTCCCATTATTTTAATCATTATTTTATGATTTGGCTCAATAATATGAATAGTATTGATTGTTGTGACACAAACAGTAATAAGTGTGTGTGATTTCAAACCAAGTGTGCTTACATCTATCTTAAATAACCTATGACTCAATAAATCATGTATTCAAAATTTATCGAAAATTATGGTATTTTACAATTCAACAAAAATTTATGTATTTTAGAATAATTCCAAAAATCACCCAAACAATTTTTCAATGTGTACAAATAAATAATGAAATCCATTTTATTTAAATAATTTTTTATATAAGAGAAATTTAATTTCTAAATAAAATATTTATTTACATGAAAAATACATATTGTAAATTTAAAACTGATTTTATTATACTTTAAAAAATTAACTGAGGTCTCATAAAATCATCCTAAAATCATAGGAAAACAAAATATTTATTGAATATTACATTTTATGAAAATATATTTTATTTTAAATAAATTTATTATTTTAAAATAGTAATTAAATATTTTTTACTCACAAAAATACCAATACTTGATTATTAGTTTCTAAAATACTCTATTTAAATTAAAATGTGTCTATATTTTATTTATACATTCATTGGTGATGTTACTATTCCTAAGGATCACATTAACATTCATAAGGGTACATTACTATTCTTAATGGTACATTACTATTCACCAAAAATGTAAGTTGATCCTATTAGACTATAAATATTTAACTGAACACAATTGTGTATGTTAGGTGTTTCGAAATTAAAATCATAGAGATGGAAAAAATATGTTTACTGGTAAGGTTATAACAAAGTGTTGATTTGTAGAGGCTCAGTTTTTCATGCATTCAATATTAAACTTTTTTATAAATTCTTGGGATGTTACATTCCACCATACAAAAATTTTGTCATTGAAATTCAAGAATGTTACCTCATAAAATGATTTGGGTAGTTCTTCATCATAAACTCCTCGATATCCCATGTTTCTTCATAAAATTTATGATTTTTCCAATGTATAATTTCTAGTTCTGTCCTCCAGTTCCTCAACACTTGTTCCTTAGTTACTTGAATCCGGGTAGGATCTTCAGAGTTAGATAAGCTAGATTCCAATTCTATACCTTCATAAGTAAGGACATGCATTGGGTATGGAATGTAGTTTCACTATAATGAGACATGGAACACATTGTGTACTTTAAAAATGCTATGATGTATTTACAAATAATAATCCACAGCTCCAATTCTCTGTAGAATTTCAAAAGGACCTATGTACATATGGTTCAATTTACCTTTATTCCAATATCTTATAACACCCTTCCATGGAGATACGTTCATGAAAACATGATCTCCCACAAGAAATTACAAATCATTCATTTGAATATCATTGTGGATTTTTTTCATGCATTGAGGTGCTTTGATATAGGTTTGAATAGTTTTTACCTTCACTATTGTTTCCTACTGAATATCTAGGCCCACAAGCTTCCTTTCACCATCTTTATCCAAATATGTTAGTGTATGACATCTCATATATACAACACTTCATACGGTTCCATTTGAATACTTGAATAGAAATTATTATTGTAGAAAACACCCCCAAATGTAAATATTGATCCCACATACCTTGAAAATCAAGTGACCATGATCTCAACATGTCTTCTAATGTTTGGATCATCCTTTCTTATTACCTGTCAGTTTGAGGGTGATTATAATTACTCAATCAAAGACCAGTATCCAATTATTTTTTAAGACTTTTCCATAAATTTGATGTTAATCATAGATCTCAATCACACAAAATTGAAGGAGGTTCTCCATGACGTCTCACAACCTCATTTATATAAAGTCATGCAAGGCGCTCTAGTGTAAATTCCTCCCTTATAGTGAGGAAATGTGCATATTTCTTAAGTCGATCCCAATTACCGATATTGCATCATTCATTCTTGGAGTTTTGTGTAATCCAGTTACAAAATCTAGGGTGATTTCATCCCATTTCCATGTTGGAATACGTAGAGGTTGCGTGATTCCTCTAGTATTTTTTCGTTCGTCCATCACATTTTGACAGACTAAACATCTTGATAAATAATCTACAATTTACCTCTTCATGTTATCCCACCAGAAATGATCCTTGAAATATCTATACTTCTTAGTGATGCTAGGATGTATAGATAAATCCTTACTATATGAATCATCCAATAACTATTTTTTAAGCTTGGGTATAGCTGGAACACAAACCAGCTAAACTTTTTTCAGAATTCCATCTTCATATATGAAGTCTTTCAACTTCCCATCATTCACAGCATTAATTTTCTTTTGAATATTCTCATCATCGAGCTAAGAAATTTTAATTTTTTCAAAGAAAGATGTTATGGAATCCAATTTTAAAAGTAATGATATTTCACCTTCTTTGATAATTCCCATGTCCATCCATACTATATGCATGAATATAGGATCCCTTTCAGTCCTTATTTTTTTTAAAACTTCATTATCATTCCCGCTCAATTCATCTGTTACCTTATTTTCCATTTCTAGGTGGAATTGTGTGGAACAATCATAATCATTTAGTAGTTCGAGAAATAACATTATTCTCAGGTTCAGTTCCTTCTATGAGATGATATATTTCAAGCTCTTAGGATCTGTATATATATCAGATTATTCTCAATAGAGATAATGTATTCATATCATCAGAGCAAAGATTATTTCTGTTAAGTCAAGATGATGAGTTCTATAGTTTTGTTCATGATTTTTTATCTATCTTGATGCATACACAAAAAAATATATCATTCAACATAAGGACACTACCATGTCCATTCTTTGATGCATCACTATAGATCACAAACCCATCATTCCCCAACGGTAGAGATAAGGTTAGACCATTCACTAATATCCTACTTAATTCTTAAAACATTCCTCACATTCTTTTTTCCATGATAACTTAACCCCTTTACAAGTAATCTTGGTTAATGGGTTGGCTAAATAGGTTAAATTCTGAACAAAACACTAATAATAACCTGCTAAAAAATAAAACTCTATACCTCAGTTATGTTTGTTGGTGTAGTACATTCCTGAACATCCTTTGTCTTCATTTGATCAATGAATATTCCATCCTTGTAGATAATATAGACAAGAAAAGAAACTAATTGAATCCAAAATTCACACATTCTAAACATCTCATATAATTCATTTCATCTAAGAATCTTCATAGTAATGTGAAAGTGATTTTCATGATCTTTGTATATTTTGGAGTATACCAAGATATCATCAATAAATACCACAACAAATTCATTGTTATATTCCTTGAAAAAACTTATTTATTAGATCCATGAAAATTGAGGGTGCATTAGCGAGTCCAAAAGGAATTATTGTAAACTCATAATTCCCATACCTGGTACGAAATGATTTCTTTGGAATATCTTCCTTCCTCTCACACACCTGATGATATCCTGATTGAAGGTAAATCTTCAAAAAATATGGGGCTCTAGGAAGTTGATCAAATAAATAGCCATTGAGAGGTAGATTATACTTGTTCTTTATTGTAATATTATTTATCTCCCTCTAGTCAATTCACAACCTTATAGATACATATTTATTATTAATGAAATGTATAGAAGAACCCCGTGGAGAAACACTATGTAGTATAAACCCCTTACCACTAAACTCCTTTGATTTTTTCTTTAGTTCCACTAATTCCACTTGAGAAATTTTATAAGGAGTATTTGTTATAGGCCATGTTCTGGGAATTAAATTAATAGAGAACTCAATATCCCACTCTAGAGGAAGTTCAGGTAAATCCTATGGAAATAGATAAACATATTATTGCACAATAGTTACATACTCTATTTGAACGTTCCTTTACTCACCCATAGATATTGTGTTCTATTACTCCCTTAGAATTAAATTTAGTAGAGCTGTAGAAGGTAGATCTTGATGAGAATCACATGATGATGTTTCTTCCCTAAAGATCAGGGATTCTATATCATTCTCAAAAATCATAACTTCCTTCTTCATGTAATATATTTTGGCATCATATATTGATAGCCAATCCATACCAATGATTATGTTAATGTCAATCATTGGTATGTTGATAAAATCAGAAGATGAATCGCATTAATATTCTATGACGGGGACTTCTTGACACATCTTTATTGCAATGATACTTCCCTTAAGAGTTTTTACTAACAAATCCTTAATTAAATAGAAATGGAAATATTTAATTTTCTTGGAAAACTAGGAAGATATAAAATAATAAGACGATCTAGAATCAAAGAAGGAATTTTCTATGTTTGAGGAAATGATTAAATCACTTTCCAACACCTCATTAATAACATCAAACTCTGCAGATGCGATATCATAAGATTGGCCTTGCTCCCTTGTCCTTCTTTGGGTAATGTTTCCTTGACACTTAAGACAATCATTTCTATAATGTCCCATCTCCTTACAATTTTAGTATCTAACATCAGTAGCTTATTTCTCCCCCTTGAAATAATGAGAGTGGTGACCTTTTTCAGAACACTTGAAACAAACACCCATACCCTTCAGGAAAGTACCAGGGTGTCTCTTCCAACAATTATCACTAGGTGTAAATTCAACTATTCCCCTCTTCCCATTTTCATATTTCCTTTCGCAGAGTTTTCAGCAGCCCTATTCTTCTCTTTCATTCTTTTAAAGTCATATAACTTAGAGAATTACTTTTCCATCTTGATAGAGCATGAGAATATATCTTCGTATCCTGAGAAACTTTGTGTGACAATTTCCCTTCAGAGGAATGGTTTTAAACCATTAAAGAATCGATCAATATTACTCCTTGGATAATGTATATAGTTCGAAGCACATCTTTCTATCCTTGTGAAGTTAGCTTTATAATTTTCAAAATTCTCATCCTCTTTTTACCATAGATTCAGAAACAACCCATCCATATATTCTTACTGTTCATGAGGGAAGTATTTTTCTAATTAGATTTCCTTAAAATCCCCCCATTACATTTCTTATATTTCTTCCTCCTCTTTTGTGTTTTGAATTAACGACCACCACTAATCCCTATATCATGTTCGATGATAAATTGTGATGACAATATTCACTATTTTGTTACATCCTAAAGTGAGAAATATCTTCTCTAAATAACATTTCCACTAATCCACTACGAATGGGTTTGTAGTCCCATTGAATAATGGAGGTTATTATCACATTAAGCAGTCTAACATATCTCTTAAAGATTGTTGATTCAGATGCTCCATATGGGTAAGGTGATTGTTCATAACATGAGTCAACTATCCCAGTATAGTTATAAGTTTCTCAGCACCAATTGTAGCACCAGAGCCAACGTCATTATCTTGTATTAAGGGGAAATCCCTACATGGGAAACATGTGTTCATAGAGTTTCCATTCTTTCCACTGGGTGCCATCTCTAAATAATTTCATACAATAGATTAGGTTATGAATCATAATGTATAATCTCAACTAAGAAAAATACATAGCATAAATTGATATCATATCCATATCTAATCACATAGTCATAAATATGGTTTCATTGAGGAAAAATTTACATTTAATTCCTTCATAATGGTTTATAAATAAAATAGGAATTATCCTAAGCATATCTTCTGAGAGTGTCAAACCAGGTGTGTAGTAAGACCTGTTGTCATGTAACGGGATACCCTTGGTCATGCCCGAAACTCCTTGTCGGAGTTGTTACTCTTATCTACATCTATGTTTGAACCATGTCCACTTTTAGTATCCAGACAGGGATGTATTTGCTAGAAATATCCACATAATCTATTCGTTACATAAATTCCAGGATGTTCTTGTATGTTTTTCCTCAAAGACTATCTGGGGTTTTTGTTCCTGAATCTACATTCTCTAAATTGGATTTCCACGTTTTATAATAATCATCCTTTGATACCAATTGTAAGGACCTTACCCAAGTTTCCTAGAGTTGGTGTATTTTCTTGATTACATTAGCATGATTACAAGAAATTTGTATCTCGAAGAAACAAAAAGTTTAGTTGTTTTGGAAAACCAGATACATACATAACTTAAACATTATAACTTGAATGGAAATACAAAATATCAAATTCTTTTTAATCACACATAATCTCCTAGATTATAATTTGTAGTCAATCAAAAGATACTTCTTCACAACTTGGGGAAAGTAAAACTTTTAAAAGTGGTGACACTATGGGAAAAACCATTATTTGAGATGAGCTATTTGCGAGGGGAATAAATCACGTCACAAATAGTCCGTCAAAAACGTTATTTGTGACGGGGTGGTCTGCCCATAGAAAATAACCAATTATTTGCAATGGGAATAGGCGCCCCATCACAAAAGGTAACGCGTGGATTGGCGCGGTTTGTGTGCCAAACTGCATGAAAGAGTAATTGTAATCGGTTGGCACCGCCCATCGCAAATGTTGGGAGGCGGTAAGACCTATTTGTGACGTAGGGATCCCCCGTCGCAGCTTGTTCGACCCTC
Source organism: Viscum album (assembly GCA_963277665.1). Taxonomy (NCBI): domain Eukaryota; kingdom Viridiplantae; phylum Streptophyta; class Magnoliopsida; order Santalales; family Viscaceae; genus Viscum; species Viscum album. The sequence goes on along the minus strand of OY728126.1, from coordinate 1,804,963,832 downwards.
GAAGGGTATTTGCAATGGGACCCGTCACAAATAATCGGTGGCGGTAAAAACATATTTGCGACAAGATATGGTCCCGTCACAAAATGTGTGTAGGCATGTCACTTTTTGCGACGGGCCCTATCGCAAATATCCTTTTAACCGCCAATATTAATTAATGTGGCCGAAGGTATTTGCAACGGGCCCCATCGCAAAACGTACTTTTTGCGATGGGATTCCCATTCCAAATAGTCTTATCGGAACTAATCTATCCTGTATATACCCCCCTCGTTTTTCTTCTCTCCACCTGAATTTTGTATCCCTCTGCTTCTGTGAACTCAAATTTTAGAGTGAAAACTTTTGTGAGTTAACTTTTTTTAGGAATAAGTTGTGAAGCCGCATAGAATTATAAGAGATCAAGTTTAAAGGTATTTATGTTTTATTTTATTTGGTATTTATTTCCTTTCATTATATTCATCTTAATTATTATTGATTAGGTGTAATTAAGATAGATTTAAATTTTGTTGTCATCAATATTTATTTGTAATAATAAAAAAATTATTAGTATTAATTCTTAATAATTAGTAATAATTAATAATTATTAACGATAATTAGTAATTTATATAAATAATTAGCCGTAATTAGTAATTAGTAGCTTTATTCTGCAGTAATTAATTATAATTAACACTAATTAGTAATAATTAGAAAAAATAGTAACAAATATTAACAATTAGTAATAAATAGTTTTAATTAGTAAAAATTAGTAATAAATACTAATAAATAGAAATAAATAGTAATAAATAGTAATAAATATTAATAATCAGTAATAAATATTAATAATTAGTAGTAAACACACTAATTAGTAGTAATAAATGGTAATAAATAGTAATAGATACTAATAAATACTAATAAATAGTAATAAATTCAAATAAATAGTTATAAATACAAATTAATAGTAATAATTTTTAATAATTACAAATAAATAATAATAAATACCAATAAATACTATTAAATAATATTAAATACTAATAAATAGTAAAAAATACTAATAAATAGTAATAAATAGTAATAAATAGTAATAAATACTAATAAATACTAATAAATACTAATAAATCGTAATAAATGGTAATAAATAGAAATAAATAATAACACTTAGAAATAAATACCAGTAAATATTAATAAATAGATAACAATAATAATAAATAGAAATAAATACTAATAAACAGAAATAAATAGAAATAAATAGTAAAAAATATTAATAATTTCTAATAAATTCGAATAAATATAAAAAAATACTAAAAAATACTAATAAATACTAATAAATACTAATAAATAATAATAAATACTAATAAGTAATAATAAATACTAATAGATACTAATACGTACTAGTAAATAGTAATAAATAGTAATAAATAGTAATAACTAGTAATAAGTATTAATAAATAGTATTAAGTATTAATAAGTAGCAATAACTAGTAATAATTAGTAATAATTAGTAATCATTAGTAATCATTAGTAATCATTAGTAATCGTTAGTAATAATTAGTAATAATTAGTAATAATTAGTAATAAATAGAAATAAATAGTACTAAATAGTGCTAAATAGAAAAAATAGTAATAAATAGTAACAAAGAGTAATAAATAGTAAAAAATATTAATAAAAAGTAATAAATAGAAATAATTGGTAATAATTAGTACTAATTATTAATAATTAGTACTAATTAGTAAAAATTAGTAAAAATTAGTAAAAATTAGTAAAAATAGTAAAAATTTGTAAAAATTAGTAATAAATTATAATAAATAGTAATAAACTGTAATAAATTGTAATAATTAGTAATAATTAGTAATAAATTGTAATAAATTGTAATAATTAGTAATAAATAGTAATTAATATGAATATATAGTGATAAATTGAAATAAATAATAATAATTAGTAATAATTAGGAATAATTAGTAATAATTTGTAATAAATAGTAATAAATAGTAATAAATTGGAATGAATTGTAATAATTAGGAATAATTTGCAATAATTAAGAATAATTAGAAAAAAATAGTTATAAATAGTAATAAATAAGAATAAATATTGATAAATAGCAATAAATAGAAATAAATAGTAATAAATAGCAATAAATATAAATAAATACCAATAAATAGAAATAAATAGCAATAAATAGCAATAAATAGAAATAAATGGAAATAAATGGCAATAACTGGCAATAAATAGCAATAAATAGCAATAAAGTGCAATAAATAGCAACAAATAGCAGTAAATACAAATAAATAGCAATAAATAACAATAAATATCTATAAATATAAATAAATAACAATAAATATCAATAAATAGAAACAAATAGAATTAAATAGTAATAAATAGAAATAAATAGCAATAAATTGAAAAAATTAGCAATAATTAGCATTAATTAGCAATAAAATCAATAAAATAAATCATAATAAATTGTTATAAATTTTCACAATTTTCAGTTGATTGACGGAACTCCTTTTGCACGATGAATCTTCTACATTCAACTCTCCCTAACTCAAATCATTATAAAATATATGCTTCAATGTATGCATATCCAATTTCGTACGCATGAGATTGAATATGCATTCATAATACCAGATTTTTCCTAATGTTTTTTGGTGTTGACAGTTGCAAGAAGAAGATTTCTCGATGAAAAGGGGGCTCTTTTGTCTCACAGCTCATTTACATACATCTCTGTCACACTGAAATAGCAAAGTAGATTCTTCTCGGATGTATGTTTATGCATTCTCGTATGCACGAGAATGAATAAGTGTACCTATGAGTAGATTCATCATTATGGTTTCAGTGAGAGAAAGTAGCATGTAAATGAGCCGTCAGACAAAAGAGTAGCTGTCAATCAACTGGAAATTATGTCGCCCGTAATTATTGGTAATTATTAACAATTTTTTGTAATTATGTATCTTCTTTTTTTGAGATAGTGCTTTTCTAATTTCAAATTATTCAAAAACAGTAATCATTTTATATTTTGTAGAAATATATTGAGTAAGGAAGTCGACAATAGTCATTATTAGATTATCACACTTGGATAAATCAGTACAAAAATCCAAACGGTTCAGGTTTAAATCCTGTATATATTGATGGAGTTGAAGCTTTCTTATCATTTTCATCATCAAAACGAAAATTTATTTCAGAAGTCACAATTATGTTTCCTAATAAAAAATATGCTCTGAGAATGTTTGACACATCTTACATGGTTGGGGGACATCTCTTGCGGTTTGGTTTTCAACCAGAATATATTTTTTGGTATCAACATAGTGAACTCATGTCTAGATAAGATACTAATATCTTGATTCTGAATCCATGATAGTTTCAAAATTTAGTACATGATGTTGCAGGTCTATATGTTCAACAAAATAAAACTCTAGATGATATTGATTTAACTCCTGAGTTGGAACCAATCGAATTTTATGAGTTGTTGAGGTCTACTGAGGATAAATTATATTCTGGTTGTAAGATAAAAAAATTAGAAGCGGTTAAAAAATTTATGGTTATTAAATCATATAATTCAATGTCAAACAACTATTTTTGTAAAATATTTTCTTTCGTTAAAAAATGGTTACCTGAAGGAAATGTGTTACCTATAAATTACTATGAGAGAAAAAGGTTGGTTCGTATTCTTGTCCTTAGTTATCAGAAGATTCACGCACGTGAAAATGATGGCATCTTATATTTTGGTGAAAATGAGTCATTGTATAGTTGTCCCATATGTAGAATATCTAGGTATAAAGAAGATCAACCGAGGATGTCTGGATCGATTCCTGTGAAATAGTTGAGATATTTCCCCCTTACACCCAGGTTGCAGCATTTGTTTATGTCTTGGAACACAGTGTCAATGATGTCATGGTACAAAACCAAGATTCCAACTAATAAAAGATTGAATCACCAATCATATGGTGATTCACGGAAACATTTTCACCGACTGTATCCATATTTTGCTTTAGAAGCCCAAAATGTGTGATTGGGTCTTTCTAATGACAGTTTCTTTTAGTTTGGTTCTTATCGTAGTCAGTGTTCATTTTAGCCTATCTTTAAAACTCCATACAATTTACGTCCTTGGATGTTGATAAAGAGACCAATATTTTTTGACCTTATTAATTCTAGGACATCCAAAAAAGAATATTGATGTTTATTTGAAACCATTGATCGATTAGTTAAATTCATTGTGGAATAATGATGTTAGTACATGTGAAGTTGTCGCAAAACAAAATTTTATATTCAAATCTACATTGATGTGGATGATTAGTGACTTCCCGGAATATGGCTTGTTATCTGGCTGGAGTACACATTGCCCGAAATCTTGTCATTACTATATAAAAGACAACAAAGCCTTTATTCTCACAAATGGAAAAAACCATTCTATTTTGATTGTCATCACAGATTTCTTCCAACCGATCATCCTTTTCGGAGTAACAAATCTCATTTCTGAAAAGGCGGAATTGAAAGGGATGAAACTCCCAAAATTATCTCAGGTACAGAGATAAAGTCATTTTTACTTTCATTACCTCCCATCACATTTGGGCCAATAGTAAACCAATAAAAAATTCATGGCTTTGGGAAAAATCATAATTTGATATAACGGAGCATTTTTGGGATCTTCCATATTGGTGTTATTTGTTGGTCCGCCACATGTTGGATGTCATGTATATTGAGAAGAAATATTTTGATAATTTATTTCATATAGTGTTGTATACATGAAGTAATACCAAAGATAATGTAAATGAACAATTAGATCTTGACCAAATTTACAGATGACCAGAACTTGAACTGTTTCAAAATGTTAGATCATAGAGGTTAATGAAGAAAAAAGTATCTTATATACTATCCAAAGAGAGTCTCTTATTAATTTTTTAGTGGATTGCAGATTTGAGACTTTTAGATTTATATGCTTTAAATTTGAACAAATGTGTTAATAATTATCATATTACTTGAATAAAAATTCATGAATTTCATGATATAATTGAAAGACTTACGTCAATTTGATTCATAGGTTTTTTTAATTATATTATTTGGGATTTGATAATAGACATTTCATATTTTTTCAAGACATTTGTACGGAGAAAACAGACTATGATACACAAATTAACTAGAAGAGTATATTGTTGTCATTATATGTAAATTGAAAAAAATCATTCTTCTACCTTTTTTGACTCAATGGAACATCAAATATTACATTTTCCACATGCAACTAAATGTGGAGGTCTAGTATAGTTTCGATTGATGTAACCATTTGAGAGATGCATTAAAAAATTGAAGAAAAAAGTAAATAATAAAGAATCAGTTGAAGGCTCATTTACTAAAGCTTATTTATAGGAAGAAATTGAATTTTTATACTCTCATTATTTTGAATCTGATTATCCCTCAAAAAACAACCACATGGGACAGAATGATGGGAATATTGATGATGAAATGGACAATCAGTTATTAGTTTTTAATCAGTCATAGATTGGCTTTGATGGAGTTCATGAACGATGGCTTTCAGATGATGAACATAACAGATATCATATATATGTTCTTCTCACCTGTGGAGAAATGACATCATTTGTACTATTATTGCTTCTATCACTTATTCTATAATTTTTGTTGTAGTAAGTAAACTTATTTTTTTAGGTTATATGATAATCATATCATGAAATAGCTTCCAAAAATTACAACATATTCTCTTGAAGAATTCCGAAAGAAAATTTATTCTCAATGTTTTCAAAAATAGGTAACATAAATTATTGATGGTTAAACATATCAATTCAGTTTGTTATTAATTATATTGATAGTTGTCTTACAAATTTTCAGGTCTCTCAACACGCTAATAAAATTGATAAGAGATTATGTATATTGAGTAACCCACCATCCAAACTGGTTAAATCGTACAATGCATATGTGGTGAAAGGTTTTTGATTTCATACACATGCATATGGAGAATCAAAAAAACAATGAAAAGTGGAGTTTTCTTGAGAGGATCGCATAATAGAGAAACAGAAGTTAACTACTATGGCATGTTGGATGAAATTATGGAACTATTTTATATAGTGAAAAAGTACATAACATTGTTTAAATGTCGGTGGTTAGGTACTGAGATAGGCTTGCATGTTCATCTAATTCATGGAATAATTGATATTAAATATAAAAGTCTTCTTGTAGTAAATAAACCATTTTTACTAGCTTAATGTGCACATCAAATATTTTAAGCAAAGTATTGTGCTACTTCTAGAGGCTTGAGTGATTGGTGGACAATAATAAAAATGAAATCTAGGAAAAATTAGTTTACTCAAACTAAATGTGCTTCCGATGAAGTACAAGGAATTGAAATTTTTTCAAGAGATTTCTCAAAATCCTTCCTTTTCACAAAGAGAGATGAATATCGATAATGACACCCTACAATTAATGGTCGATTGTGACAATGATGTTAATGATGTTACAAATGAATTTGAAATGGAAATAGATGATGATACCAAAACTTATATGGATATTGATGAGGTCGATGAAAAATATGCATACATTGACAATGTCAGAAATAAAGATGAAAATGAAGGTGAACATTGACACAATTAAATGATGGTTATAATTATAACTAATATATATCTATATGTAATAGTTATTATCAACTATCTTATAACAACAATCATTTTGTGTCTCAGATGGACCCTTATCATCTTTGTGAGTTGGAGGAGGTTGAGCTACCTTTGTATGAGGAGGATTTGGGGTCATTTGACCCTCAGGCTACTGGCGATTCAGGGGGTATGTGGAGGGGGTGCGGTCTTGCGTGAATTATGATTCCTGACCCTATCCTCAAGTGGAATTGACAAATTTATTTCGATCCACGTGCACATAGGTATGATAACCTGTGTATTTTAGTTAGTTTTCATTAGTTTATTTATATACTAATTGTTTTATTATTTGTTCTTTTTTCACAGTTTTCTGCATTTAGTTGTTTGACATGGGAGCGTTATCTGGTGCTATTATTTTTCAGCCATGGATCACATGGGAACAGATTTTTGTTGATGTGTGGCTTAGAATGTTCTATCATTGGATGGTACGTAAATAAATAATATTTATTTAGAATTTTATTTCATTAATTACTTGATATTGTAAATTATTTGTAGGGTTTATAGTATATAATTGATGATTGCATGTGTGAAGCCTTCCACGAGTCATGGGAGTAGTCTATGTGTGAGTGTTTCTGTCAGCTTTTGCACAATTTGAGAAGGAAAACCAATAAGAAAGTAGGGGAAATATTATTTAGTGAGTCATGTAGAGCCCACTGACCAGAGTACACTTCATCTCATGTGTGGGATGGATTATGTTCACACTCGTTGAGTAGTGGATTTTAGATGAGATAAGCATTGGGCTTGTATAACCAGGGGAGAGAGGAGGTGACACATCAAGTTGGTATTCGTACATTCAGTATGAATAGAGAGCATCTTGTAAGTATCTTTTTTAAATATTTAATATAATATTACATATAAACAGTTTATTTTATATTCATATTGGAAGCTGAGCATCCCCATATTACGGAGTACGACGTTTATCGGAGGCTATACAGGGATCTACCCCCTGGAGAGATTTGAAGTGATCACTAGTGTCAGATTGTGGTCAGTATTATTTCTTTTACATTTCAAAAATTAACTACATATAATATTTTCAATATTTTAGTTTCAAATTAAATCTAAATGACTTATATGAGGATGTGACCTCTCAGACTCTGGTAGAAATTTAGGCCGAGACGACTAATCAGACTAGTTCCCACCATTTCGATGAGTCGGCATGGAAGCAGGCAACCTAGTATGCATTCGAGAAGGTCTGAGTAGTATGTATCTACTCTCATTTGGATCCTGGGAATTATTATGGTACTTATATGATGTCGGCGTCTATCTCGAGAGGAGATCATGTAGAGGCATCTTCTTCCGGATCACTGTATCAGGAGCAGTTGGGCGCTCAAACTGAGCTTATAGAGAGTTTCTAGAAGCAGCAGGAAGAGATGTGTCAGTAGTAGTAGTAGTAGCAACAACAACATAAGGAGGACATGTGTCAATGGAAGCAACAACAACATGATCAGATGGAGTACATGCGTCGTCTGACTCATAGTTTAGGGATGGAGTTTCCACCACCATATCCTCCAGCTCCTCTAAAAAACGATTCCCCCTAGTGATTTTTTTCTTCTGCTTCCTATCATATGTAATATTCTTTGTGATGAGCCCATCACCAAAAGTACTAGTTGCAATGTCGTTTTCTATAATGGGCCCCTGTCACAAAAGGGTTTTTGTGACGGGATCCCATCACAAGAATTAAAATTTTCGTAGTGTGATCTCATATGCTATGTAAAGTTAAATAATAAATAAAAATAAATTATAAACATAAACACTAGGAATTATGAATAACTAAAAATGTGTGAATTTAAAAATTGACTTGAGGATAATATGGAAGGAATAAAAACTAATTAAATTTTTTTATAAAACATAACAATAGATCTTTTACTTGTTGAATAATAAAATCTAATATAAATATCTATTTTTATAATGAAGGAATAAATAATGATGGACATCATAATCACACCATAAAAGCATCATGTCCAGACTATAATAACCATTCGGTCAAAGGCCTCACACCCAAAAACTAGTTTATCTCATGAGACCTACTGATTCATTAAGAGGATATAATAGCCCTATCTAATTATGTAATAATTTCAATCCATTCTACATATGAAAGGGGATAGACATTTATATCATCTGAATTCTTATTAAAAGTAACATATGAAATGTAAATAGCCTTCCCCAATTAAAACTAACCATTCGAAGTAATATGGTGAATGGTGTCAAGATCGAACACCCACAGTCAAAAAAATCATAAAACATTCAATAAAATATTTTATATGATATCATAAAATACTAATCCCAAAATAATCAATAAGGGTTTTGAAATAGGTGAATGTACTCTTATAAAATCATCGAGTAATGCTTGAGATAAATACTCTATTATATTGAAAGGACGGGTTCTTTTGAAACCATATTTGAACAAAACCATAAAATAATTAAGGTATTTTTTTAAAAAAAATCACTGGTTTTATAAAAATAGTTTTTTCTAAAAATAAAATATTGAGTTCGCTTGAACGTATTTAAGAATTTGAGAAATTCCCTCAGAACGGGATTCTTTATCTGGATGGATTTTTTAAAGATCGTTTTAATACATCTAACTCTTCATAAAATAATAAAGGATTATAGTTGTTATAAATATTTAGAAAATTAAAATATAATTTATGATGATTACATAATAATAAATAAGAATGTAATTGGGGTTAAAAGAGACAATGAGTAACGCGAAAGAAAATGGAGGTTTGGGTAGAAAACCCTTACCTTAAGTCTGAATATGTTACGCTCTTGAACCTAAGCTCCTATAATATAAAACTATACATATTAATAAATTAATTCATAACCTATAATACATTTATTAAATTTAGTATAATTTTATTAAGTTCATTTATGGGTGTTTTTATGGGTTAAGGAATTCAATGTCATTGTTTGTGGGTGGTCATTTCATTAATTTTCATGATCAGTTGATTTGTATGGATGTTAATGTAAAATGAAAATTTAATTCCTGAATTGATGTTATATGTTATTAATATTTATACATAATGGTAATTGATCTTATAAATCATTTCATTACTTAGGGTGAGGATGATTCATTAGATAAAAACTTAATGATAAACACTTGGATTAATTTGGTGGTTTTTCGATCACCACAAACTCATTTTATTTTATAAATTAATACCAACTATAAAAAATAGATTAAATAACATTAAATACGATATATTACAAATATTATGATACGTTTTAACCATAAAAATGGTCTCGTGACTATAATTGAACATGGTAATAGAATTTGAAAACCCTTCATCCTTGAATGAGATAAATTAACACGTATCATATGGTGTTTTCATTTCTAGTATAAAAGGAGGGGAAAAGAGAGATGATGATAAATTATTAAATCATTATAAAAAAATTCAAGTACATGTATGTTAATGGAGTTATCATAATATTTTGAGGAAAGTATGTGTGGAAAGAAAAATAAATAATGTAAATTGAAAAAAAAAAAGAAATGAAAAGGGGAATTTACCTCTTGAATCTATCTTCCTTGAGAAGCTCTTTAGGGGAGAGGATTTGGTCTTTTGGATAGAAAAAGGGATTTTGGATGTGGGTAGGATCTTGGGATGATATTTTAGCAGAATTTAGACAACAAATAAGGCTTGATTGGAGTGAAGATAATTGGGAGTGTTGGGTGGCTTTTATAGTGGAGGAGAAGAGTTATTTCCTATTATTTAAATCATTATTTTCCTATTTTGGATCAAGACTATGAATAGTCTTGATTATTGTGAATCGAATAGTAATAAGTGCATGTTAGTTTGTAACAAGTGTTCTTACATCATACTTACATTGCCTATGACTCAATAAATCGTGTATTCACCATTTATCGTAAATTACCATATTTCACTATTCACCAAAATTCAAATATATTTTAAAAAGCCAAAAAATTCACCCTACACATGTTTCGATCTGTATAATTGAAAAATAACTCCATTTTATTAGAATAATTTTCTAAATAAGAGATATTAAATTTTTAAATAAAATCCATAATTACTTGAAAAATATATTTTATATATTTAAAACTCATTTTATAATACATTAAAAAATTAACTGCGGTCTCATAATATTATAATAAAACATTCAGAAAAAAAATTATTTAAGATTAAATTTTAATAAATTGAATTTTATTTTAAATAAATTTATTAATTTAAAATTGTACTTAAATATTTACTACTCACAAAAATACTGACACTTAATTATTAATTTCTAAAATACTCTATTTCATTTATAAGGTGTCTAAATTTTTTTATAATTTTATGGGAGATGTTTCTATTCAAATTTAGTGTATTAATATTCATAAGGGTACATTAATATTCATAATGGTACATTATTATTCACTGAAAATCTATGTAGATCATATCAGGTTCTAAATATCTTAGTGAACACAATCATGTATGTTAGTTTTTTTAATTAAAATAAAAGGTAGAAAAGTTATATTTACTAGCTAGGTTATAATATAGTGGTGTTTGGTAGAGACTCATTGTTTCATGAATTCAATATTAAATTTATTTATAAATCCTTGGGGGTGTTGTCCATATTCTTCTTTCCAACACTAAAATCATAATTCATCCTCTAGTTATAATTTCAAAAAAACAAAAAAAAAATTATCATAAATCAAAAATTATCTTCTTTAGTCAACTTAAATTCCAACAATATATTTTGTAATTGAAATGGTTCCAAAAAAATCCTATGATAGTGAATGCTATAATAATTAATTAAATGATTTGTCTAATTAATTTGAAATCATAATTTTTCACTCACTGATAAGTATAAAATGACTAAAGTGACACATTTTTATGTTAGATGGAATTTAATTGTTATAGTGAGATTATAAGAGACATAAAAATATTTCATCCTATTATAATCAAAAAAATTATTGTAAGATATTTACTATTAAAAATGAAAATGATGTTTTGAAGGGTGATTTATTTTATTTCTAAAATGTAAAGAAAACATATAGAAGCTATTGGATTTTAAAAACATTCTATAAAAAATGTAGTAATATAAATTAAAAAATATTATGATAAAAATACAAAGGATCTGTTTATAAACTAATTAATCATAAAAAAAAAATTCTATTCTGCTATTAATTTCTTTAGATGATGTATTTTCTATCATTAATCTCATATTTTTATATTAGATTTACAATTTCTCTTGGTTTCTATAATGATTGTACTTCCCAAACCTATCTTCTTATTAAAATGTTTATGTATCTATTTTTATTTTCCCAATGTTTCTATTATAAATATTATAATGACTATGATTGTTTTTATACTTAAGTGATCTGTTAATATATACGTAATATTCATACATGGATTTTTTGATCTACTAGTATGTTATACTTTATTTTTTAGTCTCATGATCCTCATTATTTCTTAATTTGTTTTATAAATTCATGAAATATAATAATATATATCCTTTAGTCTTTAATTAAAATCAAGTATTATTTAACATCATTTAATATCATGTATATCATTTTATGGGTCCTTGGTTTTATGGATTTTCAATGAGGGTTCACTTTTAAAATACATAAAATTTATAGAAAAATTCTTGTTATTAATATTATGTGATTTATTTTGTATATTATTTTAATAAAAAGTGAATTTAGTGGTTGTCGGGGAGTTAAATCTGTTATTTTTTGATAAATCGCAATAATTAATTATTATTATTAGATGTCTTATTCTTATTAAATTAAATTTCATTTCTTTTATGATATTTTTTGATCTGATAAACTTGTTTCATTTGCATATAATTGTTTTAAAAGTGTTTTATATATGGGAGATCAATCAATTACCCTTTTATTATAATAAAAGAATAGAGTTTAACTCTATTTCCTTTTTTAACTTGTATTTTTATTAAAATGGTATTATATTGTCTCTTTAATGAACCATTATACTTATAAGGGGTGAGTTTTATTTGAAATATAAGAAACTTATTTTACTATTATAAGCATACCAATTATCTATAAATTTTTGTACTATTTTTGTAGTTATTAATTATAAATAAATGTTATCTCTTACTCTTATCTACACAATTAGTCATAATATAATATATATAAACAAGTATATTGTATGGAAGTTTATATTTAATAATGAATCATTTTTCCCATTTAATAATGAATCATTTTTCCTTACAACCTACCCAATTTTCCTCTCTTATAATTCCTCTATGTAGAATATACCACTAAGACATTAAAATTTCTCCTAATCCCAATATTTCCTAGGTTTCATTCAATTGAATGGTTTTGTTAATAAAGTGAGTATTACTAAATCCATATACCTTTATTATTAATATATTTCTTCCAAAACAACCTGATACCTAAAAATAAAATAGAATAGATAAAATTAGAATATTGAGCTTTTAATATATGATTGTAAAAACTATTATTTATTCCTTTTCATCTCCTTTAAAAACCAGAAGAACCTTAATCGCGCACTGTATGGACAATCACCTCCACGATGTAAAATTGTTCATTTTTCATAATTATTTTCTATATTTATCCAAACCACATAATATAGGATTTATAAAATGGATATAACAGAAATAATATCATTATTATTTTTTATAATAAAATTATACACTTCCTTAACTATACTCACCCATCGATATATACCATGTTAATGTTTGGGTTAGTTTGACCACTTACATGAATAATAATATAAAACTCTATTTTGGATGACTATAGGAAAATAAATATTAATGGTATTATAATATTAAAAATAATATTTTTATTGTATTATTATTTTGGGAATTTTATATTAACTGTTTATCTTATTAATTAAATATCAACATTGGTCACTAAAATTACCAAAATATGCCAATGCCAATTCAATTTCCACATAAATGTAAAAAACAATTACACATTAAACAAATAGAATACGGTAATGAATGAAGAATGTAAAATAAAACATATGTGAATACAGTTCCAAATAATGGATCTAATAAAATTAATTATATTATTCTCGATGTATTTTTAATGCACCAAATGAATCTGGGATATGGTTAGGGTTTCTTGAAGCAATTTTTTCCCCATTATACATATTTGTTATTATAAAATATGTTTTATTTGTAATGGTGTATTTAATACCTCATAAATATTTTGAATCATTTTTTTCTTATATTTAACGTCATTTTATGTTATATTACATGTTATTTCTATAATGAGTATTTTATCCAAAAATTTGAAAATATGTAATCATTTGTGCAAACTCAAATTTATTACATAGAGTTACAAATTTTATTATTGAACTATATTATTAAAATATTTATTTTTAATACCTAAATAATAAATTATATTAATTTTAAACCATAATTTTAATTTTTTATAATAATTCATTATAACCATATATCAAATTATTCTTACCTCAATGATTGTGTTACTTGAAATGGTTTCTTATTCTCAATTTTCCATTCATGAGACAAAATTCTTATTTTGAACCATTATAAATTTATATGATATATTTAATACCTATTAGAAATATTATAACATAAATTATCATTATTTCAGGGTATTCTATTTTTAGTTTCAAGACTTTTATCTTTTAAGGGTTTTTATTTAAAAGTTACTCAAGACGTACGGTTTCTTTTTTCAAACCAATTTTTAAATCATGATCTCTAAAATGAGATAACCAATATATGAAATTTAAATAGAATTTATATAAAATATTACTATAATTTTCTTCTAAAATAGTTATCCTTGACGTTATTTTATTTTATTCCTATAGATTATAATTTCTATTTTTGAATCTATTAAATCGATGTGGTTTTCAAAAAAAGCGTTTTAAAATTTTATAGAAGTAAATTGATTTAATGATCATATTTTATATTAAATTAATCAATTTATATATATCCATTTATATTTTACAAATATTAAAAATTTAATTTTCAAATAACTATAATTTATTTTTAAATATTTTAAAATAAAATCTTTCTAACATTTCTAGAATAGATATTCTTTGAAAACATTTCTTATTTTTTTTTTAAAATATATCCTTTTCACCTCTATAAATTTATATGAATAATTATTTATATGTTTTTTATGGTTTTTAATAGAAATTATTTTTATTTTACTATTATAAAATATTTCATTTAAATTTATTTCAATAAATTGTTCATATTTATTATTTTCATAATGGTTTCTTTCTAAAACACCTAATGAGTTTTTACCATATATGCCATTTTCATTAAAAAAAACTTCATTGTTGATTGAGTATTTTATTAAAATTATTCCATCCAATTTATTTCTATAAATGGATTATATAATTTCATTCTCTTTTAAATGAATAATTTATCAGTTTCTATATTTTTCCGAATCATCCTATGTTTATAAATATGGGTTTTCCTCCTATTATTTTCCACTATGAACACTCTATATTTTGATAATCTAATTCAAGGGTGTTCACTTATATAACATAAAACGATTAATTTATGAAATTATTGACATAACTGTAATCCATTTTATATGTAGTTCAATTAAAATATTCTCTATTAGATTTATTGAATGGTACATACCATAAAGGTTACTTAACACAATTGTATGGACATTTAATTTACATGGGTATATCATGTTATGATAATTTATGGAGTTATGAATGATTTAATTATGTGAAATCCATTTAAAAACACAAGAAACCCATTTTATTTCTATTGTTTATTTATGATTTAATGGATGCAACACATTATCTTTACATGGATTCTTTATTAAAAGAAAGATGACTAATTTCATGAGGAACTCATATATTTGGTTGAAGAGGGGTGTGATCCTATATAACCAACGAATGAATTAGTTAAAAAATTTATATATAATGAGTCAAGTATTCATTAGTGTGTTTTACTTTCTCATATGTGTGGGAACTAATTTTATGTCTCATGAAAGTAAATCTCTCTATATTAATTTTTATTCCACCTTTCTATGGTATCATAATGTTATTATCTCATGTCTCATGTCTCGTGTTTATAAACTAATGATTCCATAATATTTTCATTTATGAATCATTCTTTATACAATTATTTATAATAAATTATATTTTGGGAATAATTTTTTTATATTTCATGATTATAACCATTTACTGACTTTATTCTCACTTCTGATATTTTATTTTAATTCCCTTTTTAACCCTTACATAAAATATTATATCACCACTTTTTTATTTTTTCCTTACCCCAGGGTATGTGGATTATTTATCCTCTGGGATGTCTAGAATGGATTCTGTTGTAGTTTGATTGTATAGAAATGTTCACATGTTTAGTAAAATAATTTTCCATGAATGTGGTCCCTAGAGACACAAAATCAAAATATTTTTCAAGTTGTGTGATTTTATAGTGAGTGTTAATACTATTGTGATATTTTTTTTCAATTTTATCTTTTATAATCTCACTTAATATCAAAGTTAACTTTGTAAAGTGTGATTTTTTAGCACAGAACTCTAGAGTGTGGATTTGGGGATCCACGATTTCTATCAAAGTTGTGTATATTTATTTTAAGGATTAATTTATTTTTTTATTTGTATAGTAAAACATTATTGAAAAACACTTGGATAAGACTAAGGGACAAGTATAAACATAGGATCACTTCTGGATGTTTTGGAAAATTAATGATTATATGGTTCTCTTAGAAATTAAATCCCTACATATATAAACAACAAGTGGATTTCTGCTCTAGAACAAATGATCCTCTAGGTAATATCCCTGAAAATGATTAATAGGATGTTAACATGACTATCACCAAGTGCATGAAAAAGATTCCTAACTACACACCTTGTTTGAAACTCACTGATGATATGTTAGTATCAATTTAATATATCTCAAATGAACCATTATGAATTATTTTCGTATTATGTGATCTATTTATATTATATTACCTAATTTTAAAATGACCATAAATAAAACATTATTAAACAAAGGTAGTTATAGGATTAACCAAAAACATCATATGTTAAAAATTAATATTTTGTAAGAGATAAAACCTTAATATTGATTTTTTATATTTATATTTTGGTATTATCCAAACCATTTTTTGTTTTAGTATTTGGTAGAAATTAGATCACATAAATAAAATTAATAACGGTATTTATCTAAAAATAACTATATCATATAAAAATGAGGATTTTTACATAAAATATGATGAATCATAGAATGTTCTTTTAGTGATGAAAACTGTATTTTTCTATTCTTTCCAAAGGTAGTTTGGTTGATATCAAAAACATTCTTAGATATTTTCATTAGTGAGTGATATTTATCTATGATATTTTAGTATATTTTAAAATTTATATAGATTTTGTGAAATGGATTATGTGAAACATATACAGATTCTTCTTTATTTGTATTAATTCAATTGTATGTAAACATATATTAAATTTTAACAATAAATAGAAAATTTATTTTATTTTAATTGTATATTTATACTCATGACTATTGAAGAACACCTGATTGAGGGATGGATAAACCTTAGGTTTAAAAGGATAATTAATTTTATGTAATTTTGATTACATAGTATGGATATCATTGGAGTTTATTATTTATATAATAAAAATGTTTCTCATAATATTTTTGTGATGTTTATCTCATTTTTTGTATTGTTATATATATTTCCAAGTGGATGACCATGTGAATAAGTAGTTAATACCATTTGAGGGATTAATATATGCTAAATTATTTGAATATTATTTTAATTTAGTATTGTTTAATTTCATAGAGATTAAAATGGTTTGAGGAATGTTATATTTTGTTTATTATAGCATTATGTTATATAAATACAGGATTATATGACTATATGAATGATTGTTGTTAGTTTAGGAAACATAACTAACATTATATAGCATAACATATTATGGTAGAAGGAATATTACAAGATATATCATTATTGGTGAAGATATTAAGAGTACCCTCATCTACATTCATTAGTAAAAAATATTTAAACCCAAGGAGGATGTACTTTATTTCAGGGGTGTAAACTATACCAAGCAATGATTTTGGATCCATTAAAAAAAATTTATCTTCAATAACTTGTGTCATATGAAAAAATGAACACATGAAACACAAAAATATAATGATTCATGGTATATTAAATGATTATTGTTATAAAATATATAATAATAATAAAACCTGTAATAATAAAACGATATTAATCAATTTAAAATGCTTATATTTAGAAGCTAAAAAACCTATATTAAAAAAGGATAGTTTTTTTTTCAAATAACTAGTTTTTAAATATTATGTCATTTATCCTAATAAATTGAATAATCTAATTTTAAAATATTATATTATATTTAAACATATTAAATAATATTTCAATATAATTGATATTATATATTGTTATGAAATGATATTTTAAACACTTAATGTTCAAAAAGGATATTTTTCAGAAAAATTACTTTTTAATTATATTTTGTAATCCCTTTAAAAACTAAATTTATTAATTTTATAAATTTAATTTGATTAAAATAAATAATTTTTAAAAATATATTATCAAAATTATCTTTGGATTATAATTTGAAAATTTTTAAAATATAATTTATTTTTTAGGTGAATATTGAAAAAATACCAATTTTCCAAATACTTTCACTTTTATAACTTAATAAAATTTGAAATAATATATATATATATATAAACAAGAAATTTTTAATATAGTATTTTATTTTATAAAACCCATGTTTAAATTCCTTTATAACATAAGTAACATTTTACTATAAAAAATATTTTTATTTGCTTATTTTAATAATTAGTTTTCATCACTTATTGATATTAAATAAAAAAATGGATTTCATATTTTATATATATGTAATCATATAATTTACAAATTTAAATATCATCCTTATTCATAAAATTATGATTATTAATAATAAATTTAGTGATCATGATAATAGTGAAAAGGTTATTTTCATAGAAATGTTTTATTAATGATGTGTAACAATTATAAAATAAATTAAATTGATCAAATATATATAATTAATTTTAAATTAATTTTATGCATATATAAAAATATAATATCACTCATTAAGTTTACATTCAATACATAATGATATTTAGAACACTTAATGGAAAAAGAATCAATTTTCTATATATTTAATGATTTAATTTAAGAGTTAATTTTATTGCATTTATAATTTGAATTATAATATATCGAGAAAAAACTTTATTTTAGAAATAAAATTTTTATAATGATGTATATTTATTTTTTAAAACAAATATAATCTAATAAGGTAAAAACTCATCACCCAGATAAAACCAAATACGGTACAATGTAAAATTCAACTCATAAAAGGATTCAAACATGATTAAAAATGGGTTTTCAAGGCATTAAAACCCATTTATCAACCGAAAATTCATTATTTATCACTTTTTGAACCCATAGCCTTTTAATAGTTCCATTCCATAATTGAAAACTACCAATCATCCACAAACGTTCACTTTTCATCGCTTATAAAAGGGGATCACTTTCACCTTCTCAAAGGTGCACATTACAATATAAAATAATTTCAAACCATGTATAGTTCAACTCTCCATTAATTACCATTATTTTCCTTTATCCTTGTCTTTCAATAACTTTTCCTAAGTTTTTTATTTCTAAGGATACTTTCAATATAAATTTCATGGTACCAAAGTGATAATTATTTAATCATTATGAAATTATTATTAAAATTTCTCATCAAACCCTGAACTATCCATAGTAATATAATGAACTTTATTATCATTTATATACTAATGTATTATTATATTAATGGAAAAATTTTATTTATTACATTACATAAAATTTGGAAACAAAAATATTGTTATTCATGTGTTGTTCTGACTACCACATCCATAAAGTAATTTTCTTCTTTATTTTTCAACTTAGATTCAATTATTTATCCAATACAATTAAAATATTATTCACAAAATTTATAAAATATAAATATTATAATTATTTTTATAATATAGTGAGATTATTCACTTCCAAAACCATACACCACCATCGATATATATTGTGTTCATGTTAGGGTTGGTATAACCACCTATTTTATCAATACTATAAAAATCATTCATTGACGACTTTGGGAAAATAAATAATAATGTTATTATTAGATAATAATCAAACCATTATTGGGTTCTGGTACAATAATGGTTATATTACTTATTTAACTCATTATTAAAATATCATATTTGATCGTAAAAATTATTGAAATAATCCAACACCAATTAAATTTTTACACAAACATAAAAAAACATTATATAATAAATAAATAGCATATGAAAAATTATCTATAATAAATAAAATACATATTATTAATTTTCATAATAAGTTATCTAATAAATATAATTTTATCATTTAGGAAGTTAGACACATGCACAAAATGACTCAAGTACAAGGTAAGGGTTTCTTATATAAACTTTTCTCACCTTGAGACAAATTTCTTATTATGCACTATGTTTTAATTGGGATTATGTATTTACACACCCATTGATATTTTTTATCAGGATTCTAATATATTTCATGATAATAAATATTATATTCCATGTTTTTTCTATCATGGTGTTTTGAGTCAATATTACAAAAGTTGTGATGGTTTTTCATAAAAAAAATTATTTCCTTGAGTTATAAACAGTTTTATTGAACTCTTTTGTTCATGGAATGATTTACTATTACTAATAAATAATTTTTATTCTATTTAAATCATTTTTTAAGTGTTCTAAAATTATTTTTTATAACTATTTGGTTTTTTATAATCATCTAACAACCATATACAGTAGAAGAAAATCTAAACCCCTATGATTTATCTTCTAGAACCAATTAATTAAATAAAAAATAGAGTACCTAGTGTCTAAAGGTTACAATGGAAATTTTCCCCTCTTCATAAGAAAATTAATTACCGAGATCATGAAGAGCACTGAATGACAACACTCATCCAACATAGTGATACAAAAGACAATGTATCCACAATCATATCATGAGGATACCCAATAAACCTATGGGGTGTTTGCAAATTATTTGGTGAGATGAATAGTTATTCAGGAAGAAGAGATTTTTGGAAGAGGATTCATGAGTGTTCCACACATAAATCTATTGTATGATAGTTTATTATATATGAAAATAAGTATGTTACCTAATTTTTGTCTCATTTATTTATACATTACAATATATGAATATATATTATATATTCAACATATGAATTAATAACCTACATTACATTTCATATTATGAAAAAAACTACTAGAAACATATCATATAACCCCATTTTTATCCCATGGGTATAGAATATACCCACCATTTAATGAACTATGGGTATAGATTTTCCTAACAAAAAATATATACCCATGGTTCTCCAAACTATCGGTATAGGTAGTTGTCCCCATTTGGCCATAATGAAAAATCTTCCATCACCTAAACCTAGAAATAAAATAAAAACACAGTACATATTCAATGAATTATAAATATTGTATATTTAGCATTCAACCAAATACTTCTAATAAATTTAAAACTATTTACAATACTATAAGATACATATACATCAATACAAACATAAAATTCAAATCATAGAGAACATCCACATGTCTCTTTCATTTTAAATCAATAGTGGAGGGTATTAATATCTCCCTCATTGCTAAAATCTTCATCCCTATCAATGACATCCTCATCACCAAAAGCATCATCGAGTGCAGTAGAATCATCATTATCATTGCCATAATCCTAGCTACCACTATCAGCTTGACTACCACTAACACCCTCATAAGGATCACTTTGGCCATAATTTAAAAGGAAATATTGGTTTTATCTATGACTCAAAATAAGAAGAAAACTATGATGGAAGTTTTTGACTTATAGATGACATAGTGTTCAGGAAGTTTTGGTTGATTAGATTACTTATTTTATGCTTCTATAATGCTATGTTTTTTGCCTCAGCAACTTCTGCATGAGTTCTTTGCAAATCAGTGGTCTGAGAGGTTTGATAGGGGACTGATGAGGACCAACACCTAGTAGGGATACTGTTTTTCCTGGGATTACATCAGACACTCCCCTTGCAATCTATACCTAATTCTTAACTAAAATGATCATTTGGACCGAGCTTTTCATCTTCTTTATCATCGAGGGACTCTAGGGTAAATTTTAAAAAAATATAAACAAGATATTTAATTATTAATTTCATATAAATATTTTATATATAAATAAAAAACATAAAATATTTTCATTTTTTTCATTTACTGCTCTACTATCCTTTTTCTTCTTACTTGAGAAAAATAATCTTGCTCGAGAAAAATGGAATTCGATTCCCAATACAACATGATGAATATTACATTGATTAGTATAAACTTATTCATAATATAGACATTTCATAATCTTGATTAATATTAATAAAAGGGAATAACATTAAAATTGATGAAAATTTAATAAATTTAAACATGTGATATACATTGATGAAAAATTATAAATAAAAGCTAATCATGAAAAAATTTATAATTATAACAACTCAATATTAATATTACATAATATTGAATATGAATGATTTAGATTTATTTAATAATATGAACTCCAGATTGTTCTGTATAAGGAATTTCTATTAAATATATATATGTCATTTTTTTAAAATATAATGATTTTATATTTCAATTTATTATATAAAATATTTAGATAATCTAAATTTAACATTGTTAAAAATATTTAATCCTTGATTAAATAAATCAAAAAAAATCCTTGTATGTGGTTTCAATAATATAAAAAAAGACCCCTAATTTCAATAATTCAAATTAGGTTTTTATAAAAATTTAATAATCTGTTAATATAAATAAATTATCTCTAAGTCATAAGAAATTCAAATTGCCTAACGACATAATTTTCACTAACCTAATTTTCCAATTGGCCATTAAGCTGTTAATCCTGTTGGACATTAGGACATTAGTCTATTAGTTCATTAGTCTATTAAGCCAGTTTTCCAATAGGTCATCAGTTCATTGGTCCAATAAGGCCAAATGGACATCAATCCATTAGGATAACTGGACAATTGGTTGTTAGTCCATTAAGACATTAGTCCAAGTTATAAATTGGTAGTTAGGCCATTATTTCATTATAGCTTTAGGACAACTGGACAATTTTCCAATAGTTATTTTGTCCAATTAACCATTAATTTGTTTGGACAATTTTTCATTAAGATATTAGGCTAATTGAAAAGTGGGTTGTTAGGCTAATTTCCATTAGGCCATTATACTAATTGTCCATTAGGAAAGTATTCCAATTGTCTATATGATTTTAGGCCAACTATCTATTTTTCCATTAGGCCAATTGACCATTATGCCTTTAGGAAAATTGGCCAATTAGAAATTATTACTTTAGGCCAATTTTCCATTAGGTAATTAGGCCAATTGGACATTTGGCCAATATCCCATTACCATGTTAGGCTATTAGGCCAATTGGCCATTAGGCCATTAGGACATTAGGCCAATTGTCAATTAGTCCAATTGTCCATTATGCTAATTGTACATTTTAACTATAGGAAAATTTGATAATTTTCAATTAGGCCATTAGGACAACTGACCAATTAGATATTAGGCCAATTAGAAAATTGACCACTAAGCCTTTAGAGAAATTATCCATTAGTAAATTAGGAAAATTGGAAAATTAATTCGTTTGACCTTTAGGCAAATTGGCCATTAGGCCTTTAGGATAGTTGGTTAATTGGCTATTAGTTCATTAGGGTATTGTCCAATTTCCCAATTTTCCATTAGGCCTTTAAGAAAAATGACCAACTTACCATTAGGTATCTAAGCTAATTGGGCATTAGTCCATTGTAACAATTGTCCAATTGGAAAATTGGTAAATTAAACTATTCTAAAATTAAGACACTTCACCATTAGACCATTAAAACAATATGAAAATTGGAAATTAGGTCTTTAGTCAAATTGTAAATCAAGTCATTAAGCCAATTAGAAATTATGCCTTTTGTCTAATTGTCTACTGGGCCATTTGGAAAATTAGTCCTTCAAGCCTTTAGTCCAATTGGCCATTAGGTCATTAGGCTAATTGGGAAATTGACTATTAAGCCTTTATCCAAATTGGAAATTTTCCCATTAAACCTTTAGGATAGTTTTAAATTAGGAAATTAGGCTAATTGTGCATTAGGTCTCTTTACCAATTGACCATTAAGACATTCAGACAATTGGAAAATCGGCTATTAGTCAAATTGGACAATTAGTGATTTAGAAATTAGGAAAACTGGTCATTAATCCTTTAAGATAATTGGCCATCTTCCCATTTAGCGATTAAGTCAATTTAATATTAGGTATTTAGGCTATTAGGTCATTAGACCATTATAACTTTAGAAAAATTGATAATTAGGCAATTAGTTCATTAGTCCATTAGAGCATTTGAAAGCGGTATTTTCATCCTTAGATTGAAGGGATTAAATACAATAAAACTAAAATTTCAGCATAAAATCTTACTAGGTAACAATATAAATATAAATATTATTTCTATTCATATTAAAGTACCTGAAGCTTTTCATTCTCGAGAAATACAGTGATTATCAATGTGAGTAGATATATCATTGAATATGTTTTATTTTTTTCCCTCCACATCCTAAAATCAAAAATTCAATACAATTAATAAGAATTATATTTTATATGAAAACCATAAATTTTTTTGAATACCTTAAAATAATCACACTTCCAATATATGATCATTTTTTGATATTGTGTGGTAGGAATGTTTGAGAATATGGATACACCCTTTAAATCATAACTAACTCTACTCCTCCAACCAAAATATAAGACATACTTATATGATCTATTGAACTCCCCAAGATCCATCAACCTTAAAACCTTAAGAGCTTCGCCATCGGGAAAGTTAAACTAACACTGCAACAAACATGTCAATTCATATTAATAAAAAAAATATAGATATATATTTGAAAATTTTTATTACCCATATCTCTACCAACAATTATTCCTAGATGTAATTATTGATATGTATCCATGAGACGGGTTCCACCAGAATGATATCATGGTACAAGGATATAGTAGAAATTAATATTCTATATTGCCTTTCATTTTTACCTACCACTTGATTTTAATCATTATAATTCAACATTATTTTTTTATAGATTCAATGACTCCCACATATGGGTGCTCACACATCACTTACTAGATGACACCACTAAATATGATAAAATGGGGGGATAGAAGAATTACTTCATGTTACAATAGGAAAACAATTATGTGATATAATTTAACAAACATATAGTAAAAAACATGATAGAGGATACTCAATAGGCTTTGATGGATCTGTGCGATGTCCTGAATCAGCAGGCTCTGAAGGATGTGTTTGTTCCAATTAATATTTCGGCTGATCTGCATGCACTAGAGTAGATGTGGAAAGAATAGTATCAAAAAATATTGTATGGAATGTTGGAAACTTAGTAGATGTAGACATTAACAGATATATGTAGTAGTATTGGGGATATGTAAAAGGATATGGACATGGTAAAGGAGGAACCATCCCTGGAGTCAGTGTAGAAATGTTATGGGAAGAATATGAAAAATTAGACAATGATGGAGGCATGAGTGGGAACATACCTGGAGGATCATGCTAAGGATGGAAAGGTGTGATGGATGAGGTTTACATTAGTGGGTTAGGGTGGGAACATGTATGTTGGCTGCTCTATCTAGGTCCAGTAGCATCTTTGCTTGGACCCATGCTAGTAGGGTAAGGAGGGGTCAACTCTGGTGCAACAGTATATCCCTAAAACAAATTGATAAATAATATTAATATGGCATTATATGTAATGGAGAAGAAAAATATTACAATTATTATACATTCTTAGGGAAAAAGATGAGGCAAACCACACCCACACAACTATCGATCAACATTAAAGAATTGCTTCCTTCAAACATCTGTAGTATTTTTCATAATCTTCAAATGAATAAATTGTACCTTTTTTAGGTATAGTTTTTCAAAATCTAGCATAAAACATATAAGTTAATGATTTCATAAATAATTACATGACATGTTTTACTAATAATAATTTAATACAAATATTTACATTTAAAAAACTATTTTAAACTAGGTTTTATGAATTTAAATAGATATAATAAAATGAAATGAAGCCAACCAATACTAAAACATACATATCATTCCAAATAGAAAAGAAATTAAAGTAATTACATTAATAAAAACATTATAAACTCATTTCAAGTAAAACTAAATGAACTATGAACATATATAGTTTCTTCTATATATTACCGACCACAAATTTAGGTTCAACATTAAACACTTGTTTTCACATTAATACCAAAATATATGGTTCATTAGTATCCAGGAATCAACTCATATCAATAACTCAGAATTCAAAATCATCAATAAATTTACCATGGAATGTCATTGAATAAAACCATTTACATTTCATCGTAGAGACTCGACCTTGAGATTAGTAATTCAATAAAAATATTTTATCAACAAGACCATGATAATAAACATTTTTATATTGGTTTTTACTATCTGATGCACTGGAATCATAGCCTTTTATAGTAGTTAACATAGCACCATCATGATGTGTTATTTTTTCTCACCTTGATCAGTTGTAAAAAAATTATACACATTTATTATTAAGTATTTTCTAACACAAATCAAATTATTGGGCCCAAAATACAATGCTCATAACAATTGACCAACCGAGTCAAAATGTAAAATTAAAACCTAAAATATACATGTGTAATATAGTTAAATTAATATCATTGTTTTACATTAATTAATATAATATTTATACATTTTATTTCAACAAAACATGAAATAGCTAAATATGAAAATCCACTCTCTTTTTCAATGAAATTTTTTGATAAAGTCTACTTATAATCTTTTTATGTTCCCTACATTAAATGATATTAAATGTTTAATGTATATTTGAAATTAAATATTATGAGATCACATATAAATATTCAAATTACATATTTAATATACTCCTCGAACAAATCATAGTTAAACAAGAATGTGTGATGTTCCACATCACACTCTTCAAGGCTAAATGTTTCCAATGTATATGACCCAGAAGTTCCTCATATTTGGGGAAGAGATGGAAATAAGTTATCAATTACCACATACATCTAAATTTAATTTCACATATGTCTATTTATTTCTTATTCTTTTATAAAACAAAAACATTTAACAAAAATCCATAAATTCTTGTTCCAAATAACCTCTCATAATGAAAAAATCATGATAATTTTTTTTCAGTACATATGATTTATTTGTGAACATAATTATGTCAGTTGGATACATCCACTTAAAATAAATGGGTCTACAAAGAAGTGTTTTGGTTTGAATATTAACTATTAAATTTAGGATGTAGGTGAGAAATGATGGAGGAAAAAATAGTCCAACGCACACAAAATTAATGGAACCTCTTGGTGCATTTTTTATCAAAAAATACATTAATAAACATTTAACAAAAACCCCTATAATAATGGAACAATAAAAAAACTATCTTCCTTACCTTATTAGATAGAAAATAGTGAATTTATATTGGAATAAATTAATGAAGAAGGATGTGATAATCATGAGTTTTTAGTGATTTTAGTTTCAAATCCCATCTGTTGAATATTTTAGATATATTTATGGAATATCAATTTGGAATCTTGATATTATATAATACTTCATGAAATTGATTCTTATCCAAATGTATCATTACATAAGAAGAAAAAGAATCATTCCAATTGTTTTCACTGATATTCATAGGATACAGTTCTTGTCAAATATCCCAAAATCCAGCACTCCCTATGAGATCAGAAGTCACATTTTTTTATTCCCCTTGATATTTATGTAAATTGAAAAAAAATTCATAGATATTTGTCTAATTTTTCATTACGTATAAACAAGGGAATAAAAATTTGGTTGACGAGTATAGAAACTCAAAAAAGAAACTTCTCTTCATTCCAACTATAAGTGGATTTAGTGTCAACATTTTTCATCTTTTTGAATTTCACCTGACTATTCCCTAATGAAAAACTAAAATCATGAAATTCATTTAGAACATAAGTTCCTAAAATATATTGAGGTGGTTTTAGGTTCAATAATATTATCAAAACTCTGGTGATTCTTTCATTAATGATGATCCATTAAAAATAATATTTTATTCCCCATGAAGCCAAAACTATGAAAATATTTATGCCATCTATATCATTTACTCATCATATAAATAGGATATGATAGTTTTCCATAAATTCCCCAACCAGAAATTATTTCTAAATAAGGTAAATCATTTATTGTATATTGAGGGGAAACACAAATCTAAAATAATTTTTCCAAAGAAGCATCAAATGTGCACACTCCTATATCCCAAAGCTACTTCAACTCCCTTATTGAAGGCTGAAAGTATACATATATATCATTTCTCGGATTAGAAGGTGAATATATTAGTATAATTATTATAGTGATTTTTTTTCATACACATCCATGAAGGAATATTATAAACATGAATTAAAAAGGCCACATACTGTGAGAAGAAAGCATTTGACCCAACATATTAAACCTATCCCAGGGTAGAGAGAACCTAAAATTACAAACCTCATTTGAAAAATAGATATCTTGTGAATAAAATTCCTACTATGATAATCCATTTGTAGGATGAACCAACTCATCATTACCATTAATTCTCTAACAATAATTCCATTTCACATTGAATGATATTTCTACAAACATGAATAGACTTTGAATATTGGGAATCAATGGAAAGTGCCACATGACATTATGTGGCACACGAGATGGTGTTCCATTAACATTTTCCTTCCATAAAGATTCTCCAAATTAATTATATTTATTATGGTCAGCTGTTTCTCCCAAAATAAATTGAAATCATTCAAAAAAGTTTGAATTTCAATATTATAAAATCTGAGATGGTTAATTAACTTCAAATCCTTATAATGTTTTGAGGTAATTGTTACACCATCATGAAGAATGTCCTTCAAAATGTAATATTATAATAAATGGATGTATTAGAAATTACATACATGGTTTCTCCATGATATAACCAAATTAAAAATTGAATCTTATTTATTTTTTTACATTCATAATATACATGAGTTCTAGCCTCATCCTTTTAAATTTCCACTTGCTCGACATCTTCATATTTGGTCTTTTCCTCATGTGTATTGCTATCACTGTTTTCATTAATTGGAATATTATCTCTCATCGAATGATTCACAAATGAAAACTGATTAAATATCAAAATTTTCATAACACTTCCTTCTTTGTATTAATGAATATTAGTGTATTTTTTTCATTTCCCAATTATGATACAAAGCATAATATTTTCATTATTATAAGTTTTGTTAAATGATTTCTAACTTCTTTTTGGCCTACCTATTGTCTTCCAAAATGGTTATAATATGGAAATTTTATACAACCTCTATCTCAGTCATTGTTAAATGAAAATTCTAATCATGTTTTTAAATTATCATGACACATAGTTGAAATATGATCGGTATGATGCATAGAGCTTCAATCTATTCTATTATAGGGGTAAAAATTTATTCATTAATCAAAAATTCAAACCATAATTGAAATGTTGTACAAATTAAAAACAAATTAAAAGTATATTATAGTGGAATTAAAGAACTTGAATAGGAAACCAAATTGAATACGGTTCATGATGTTACTAACCATTATATAATAATTTTATTTCTATTACATCAAAGAATAATTAATATCATAAGAAAAAACCAATTCATACTCATAGAAGTGATACCAAAACTCTTCCATAAATTTACGTATTTTTGAAAACCATCCCAGTCAAATCCAATTATCAGGACTCTAATAACAGTTTAAACTATTTTATGTATATGGTCTGTATACATGCTCACTAGATATCACCTCTAGAAATATACATGATACTAGATAAATAATAAAAGGACGAATATGGAACTATATTTCGAGCCAAAGAAGTGTTAAAACTAGAAGGTGGAATGACCCCTAAATATAAGAACATTATCTTTACCGTAGACTATTCCAAGATTACTATGTTAAATAAACATAAGAAATAAACCCAATTTTGTAATTATCCTTAAATCAAACCACTCTCTAAAATAATAAAAATGATTTAAAAACATTCCAATTTTTAAAATTTTAGATCCCTTATTAAATGAGTTCAGAAACAAAATAAGTTATCAATTCCATGAATAAAGCCACCAATGTTGAATCAAATTTCAAAGAAATCAAAAAATTACCACATTGTTTAATTAAAAAAAATTCACATTTTAAAATAATTTAAAACCTACCACTAATGGGATAAATCCCCAAAATTCTAAATAATATTCATTTGGAAACCCCCTATTTTTATATAAATATTAATTCTGACATAAGTTTTCTGAAAACATGATTATATCATTATTATGATACTAATCACCAATAAAAAATTTCTGATAATAAAATATTTCCATGTAATAACATTTCCTTCTAATTTAATACGGAAACACACCATACGCATTACATAATAAAAATTACCGATATTGAAATACCCTTCAAGTGTGTCACGACCCACTCCCCAAAAGGTGTGCCCCTCTTTGGTCAGAAATGTGAGAAGGGAAATCATGACCTCCCGAGTCCTACCTCCAATAAGTCTTAGGTTGGCGAATAGAACCAAGGGTATTGTAAACACACAACTGGGAGGCATTTCCCACTAAGAGAAAACATGCAAAAGAGAGAGAAAAGATAGTAAACAACCAACTCTATCTCAGAATACAATATAAAAGAAATCCCTGGTACATGTATCTAATGTCATGCAAGAACTAATATAATTGAAATTGAAATGTACAGGTACCAAAAGAAATTAAAAATAGCAACAACCACAAAGCCTGAATAGCTCCTACAACCCAAGATATAAGTAACCAGTCTGATCTCCAACCTAATCCAAGTGACCTGAAAAACCATTTATATATATGTAGGGTGAGTATAAGTATATATGTAGTAGGATCCATGCTGGATACTCCCATGAAAATGTAAAGGATTCTAAAATAGAGTTAACAACATGTTTAACTAACTTGTCACCTAAATAGGTATACTAATTTTCCAGACTCACCATGGATACACTCAATAAATATGGCATACACGAGTATATAATATAATAATGAATATCAAGGGTACCCTTCCACCACTACCCCAATAGTTTGTTGCTTTTCCACAATGTCTCACATCCAAAGCATCTCTCTCCAAAAAGGCTTTCCTGTAGACACTCGTACGTAGCACCACTACGTGCACCTCATGCAAAAAACCACTACATCCATGTAACTAAAGTAACCAGGTAGTTTATGAGAGCCACTACATCTCACAATAACATGTATCATATGTTGGGTATCAAACCTCAAGCCATTATAGCACATACATCGAGTAAGGATCCTCATTCCATCACAACCTATACACATTACACTTATAGTAGTACATAGGAAACTATATTCAGAATATATGTGTGTGAATAACCACACTCAATTACATCAATCTACACACATTTATTCGGAAAACTAATCGTTGTGCCTACAACAATAGTAACTACCAAGATAAGAGATTGGGGCCAAAGAGGGTTGTCAGCCATCCATCCTCCACTCGGAATATTGGGGAAAACACACCCCCCAGGGCTCAGAATCCCTGATGTGTCAGTTTCCCTAACTGAAGGGGTGGAGTAGCATATAGAAACAGAAAAAATTAAAGAATAAAATATATCTCACAACCACACTACGGGCATTACTATGTCTTATACTCAAATGTAGATAACATCTTTCAGACTCACGGCTGCCACAACTAAGACTAGGTATCATGTAACCACACAACCATTTCAAGAGCTTTATTATATTAATTCATTACATTTTTATTAATTTCACTTTACATTAATTAATTATGTAAACACTAATTAACCATTATCAATTACAAATTATAGTTTATTAGCATCACACCCAAAGTCCACTATTCTTTTAAATTACAGCCTCCGCATTTCATCCCAGCAAGCTCTAACCACAAGGGTAAACATCATTTATTCCATCATTTATTAGCAACATTATTACATTCCCATATTCCCAAGAATTCTAGAAAAACATTCTTAGCTACCAAACATGATGGGGCTTAATATGGTGAGTAGATGAACTACTCATCAAGTATTTTCCACATATAGTATGAGTGTAGATACATCCTCCCTTGAGAAGCTAAACACAAAAAACATGTGGCATAACATGTGCATCTTCACCTCATTTTTGGATGGAGGGTAGAAAAAATAGCTTCCATGAGCAGTGTGGAATATAAATAAGCTAAACGACCAATAAAATTCAGCATGCATCCAACATTCAAATACAACCCATTTCATAATCTATGGTGTCCTCCGAGACATCCACATGCATAAATCGATGCATCTTGCCACTCTAGGCATCAACTGCTACCACAACCAATATGCCTTCCTTCTCCCACATATCAAAACATCCACCCAGGCTCAAAAAACATCATAAGAAGAAGAAAATAATGATGAAATTTGGCTCTTGGCCTTATATAAGGCATTCATCCTTTACTTCAAATGATCTCCCACAGCTCCAATTAGAAGGAACATGGCCTTTATAAGAAAGTGGGTAACTCAAAACCCTATAAGGAATTATATTTTATCAAAATACCAGTTAGTTAATACATCTTAAATCAACCAGTTCATTATTAGTGGGTTCCAAATATGGGAAACCTAACCATAAATATATAAAAGTTATCACAATAATTAAACATGATTACTGCATCCATTTTATTAGCATCAAATTACAACAAAAACAACCGGATTCATTTACATTCCTCTTTATCATTATAAAAATAATTATAAATTAATTCGAACTTTATGTTCTTTATCAATCTCATTAATAATTACATGATAAAAAGATAATCATTGATATCACAATATCGAGAAAAAATAAGAGTCAATAACATATGATCGATACAAATTTATTTATCTAATTATACTATTTATTTTGTCAATTCCATTGTGATCCAATGGGATACAACATGCTATCACTGAAATTTCTTATAAAAGGATAGATAAACCATGAATCCTTAGCATCCAAAGGTTTCTTATTCTCTTTTCCCAAGAACAGTCCATAAAAGCATATCATGATCACCTCTCTTGGAGGAATTCATATACTCGAGGATGTAGAGACACCACCACAACAGCCAACACTCAAGAAAATTCTATTAGGAACATGTAGACAAATGCCATAATAGGGAAAGAAGAAACAAAAGGATATTAATCCATAAAACAACGATAGATCATACCTTATACTGACGATTGATCAATACGTCTTGGTTTCACCAAAACAGTGGTGTGCATGCTGCATGGAGAAACTTTAATGGGAAATGATCCAAGGACTAATGTTCAATCCTAGAACTCTTAAGGGAAGGATGAAAGGTTAAAGAATTCCGCAAAAAATAACAAGGAGGAAGAATAAGGGAGGGAGATATCTCATCCCTTTAGAATATTTAATGGAGGAATAGTTTAAGATTTGTTGGATTTTTCATTAAAAGATGATCACATTAAATCATGTAGTTTGACCAAGTAAATGCATCCCGAGATTTATGAAAATTAATATGTGAGTTATGGAAATTTATTCGGCCTTAAATACCTTAAAACAAGGCTTTTAATTCGTTTTTATTCAAAGAAAACATTAAATCAGTGAAACTGAAAAAAAAATATTGAAATTTGAAAAAATAAAAAGTGGAACAGTTCTAGAAACACTGTTCATGAGATAGTTTATGTGACACTATTTGTGTAACATAGTTTCTATGAACCCATTTATGTGCCACCATTTCTGTGACACCATTTTAGTGCCACCGTTTTGGTGCCACTATTTCTTTGACACCATTTTTATGCCACTGTTTATGTGCTACCATTTCGGTGACACTATTTCTCTACCACCATTTATATGAAACTATTTATTTTCCACAATTTTTATGACACAATTTTTATGAAATAGTTTTTTGAAACAATTTAGAATATTGGAAAAGGAAGTGAAACCATTTTGTGACACCATTTCATTAAACAGTTTGTAAATTTGGAAAAGTAAGTGTCCCTGTTTTGTGACCCCATTTCATGAAATAGTATAGAAATTTGGAAAAGTAAGTGACACTGTTTCAGGACAACATTTCATGAAACATTTTGAATATTTGGAAAATTATGTGACCCCATTTCATGAAACAGTTTGAAAATTTTAAAAGGTAAGTGATGTTGTTTCGTGACAATGTTTCATGAAACAGTTTGGAAATTTAGAATAATAAGTGACACTGTTTCATGACACCGTTTCATGAAATAGTTTAGAAATTTAAAAAGGTAAGGGACCCCATTTCGTGACACTATTTAATGAAATATTTTTTAATTTTGTAAAATTATTGGGTATAAGTTACCTTTACAACCCAAAACACATAAAACAGATGATTTTATCAATGGAATGGACCAAATAATTATGTGTCATTACATCAGATATCGCTTAAAACGTTATCATACTTGATAATCCAAAACCAACCCAGATTGGAAGGGTAATAATCAACCACCCTTCATGATACCTCTCAACGATAGAAAGACTCAAAAAGAAACAAAATAAATCCCTCTCATAAACACGAATGGTCTTTAATAACAAATGATCATCCAAACATGAGAAGATTTAAACATCAAACAACACAGGGTACGGAGCACGTATCTGTGACTGAATTTCCCATGTTCTCTCTTCCATGCCATTGTGTCTCCACAAGACACAAACCAGGGAATAACATGACCACCAAACACCTTCTCTTTGAAGTCCTAGATCCCTATAGGCCGCTCCTCGAAGGTCAATCATCGTCAATGATGATCTCACCCCAATCGATGAGGTGAGAGTCGTCATGAAGATAATGAAAAATATTTGTCACATAAAAACATTATGTGTCTAGATCATCTTTGGGGGATGTTATACTTGATACGACACAGCTCCAACATCAGCTAACACCTCAAAATTCCCAACAAAGTAGGGAGAAAGCTTACTCCCACGACCAAAACATTTCTTCCCACAAAGGGATGTCACCTTCAAAAACCTGTGATACCCAAAATCAAACTATATTGGGATCCTCCTTTGATAGGAATATGATTTATGACAATCTCGCACTGCCTTCATCCTCTCAAAAATCACCTGAACCATCTTTGTGATATTCTGCACTAGTTCTGGTCCAAGAATTATTAACTCTCCAACCCCAATCCAGCATAATTGAGAATGGAAAGGTTATTAGTACAAGGATTCAAACTGAGCCTTACCAATGGTGAAGTGAAAACTATTTTTGTATGATGACTCCTCCAAGGGTATGTGCCTCATCCATAAATCTACAAAATCTATGACACAATAATCAAACTTGTCTTCAAGAGTTTGGATGGTCCACACTGTCTGACTATCCGTATGTGGATGATAAGCAGTTCAAAGGCATAGATGAGAACCAAAAGAATACTGAAGACATATCCACACCCTAGAGTTAAAACAAGGATCATGATCAGAAACGATCACCCTCTAGACTCTATGAAGTCTCACCACCTACTCTAGATACTACCTCGACAAAACACCCACTGAGCTCGACTCCTTGATCGCTATGAAGTGAGCTGATTTCGTAAAACAATCCACTACAACCCATATAGCAACATGGCATACCTAAGCTCGAGGTAAACTAGTAAAAATGTACATTGAGATGTCCTCCCACTTCTAATGAGGAACATATAATTTCTAAAGAAAACCCTTAGGGACATGGTGCTTGACATTCACCTTCTGGCAGAACAAACATCGAGACACAAACTCCGCTACAGCATGCCTCAGCCTAGGCCACCAAAACTAACTCCTCAATGCTTGCAAATCTTTGTCACACCAATATGTACTACTAAATGTGAACTACGTAAACCTATGAGAAACATCTCACACATTTCCAAAGGAGTAAAAAGCCTTCCCGGATACAACACATGGTGTTGTTCATCCTTAGATCAGCCATTAGGTGCCACACCATAAACTACCATGTATCTCCAAAGCTCCACCTATAGATCCCCAAAATAGGACTATTCCAATTTCTACACAAGAGATAACTGCACCATCATCTAAAAAATACAACCTCTACTCCCAACTTCTCCCATATCAAGATGTAATGATGAATGTTCTTCCATCACTCTCCAAAAATCATCAGATTCACGCACTACATCACTACACGACTTCCTGCTATGTGCATCGCTACAAAATTCCCCTTCCCAGGTGTTTATTATATTTTGAATTAGTATTCTTATAATAACTCATTCCACTAACACTGCTGCAAGTTCAATTCACACTGGCAGAAAACATACATCAGAATCTTATGATTGGTGAAAACCCAATGTGCTCTCCAATAAGGTAATGTCTCCACAGCATCAGATCCAACACCACGTCCACCAACATGAGATAAAGGGAAGCACAGTTACATTCATGGGGACACAACTACTGAGACCCATAAGAAAATAATGATCTCTACCACATCCGAACACAATCTAACACCTTTTTTGAAGCATTGTGGAAAAGATCAAACTAAACTCCCTCTACTGTAAGAAAAAGAACCGGAGAACATACCAAATTCTATTTTAGATACTTAAGTGTAGCCTGAAACCAATCAGTCCACATGAATGCCTATTCCATCATGCTCAATGCCATTAGAGGAGTCACAACCTGAGAGATATCAGCTATGAATCTCCTGTAGTAGCATTCGAGACGAAGGAATCTTTGCACCTCTGTCGCTGTCTTGTGTGCTTCCAAACACAAAAATGCTTAAATCTTCTATGTATTCAAAACTAATCTCATTTGGTACACCACATTCCCCAATAAATGAACTTATAGTGCCCTAAACTCACACATTGACAACTTCCCAAATAGCTCTTGTTGATGAAGAACTCCGAAAATGGTGTGGAGATGCTCTCCCTGCTCCTCAAACACGGAGTACATAAGGATTTGGTTGATGAAAATCACTATGAACTTGTCTAGGAACTCACATAACACATCATTCATCAACCCAATGAACATAGTTGGAGAATTATTCAAATATTATGACATTACAACAGACATGTAATGGCCATTATGGAAACTGAAATATGTCTTTAGGATATCTTCATCCTTCAGATGCATATGATGATATCCTAACCACAATTCGATCATTGAGAACCAACAATCACCATTCATTGAATCTAATAAATCATCAATACATGGAAGAGGATAGTGATTATTCACTGTCACTTTGATTAAGAGATGATAATCGATACAGAAATGCAAACTGATGTTAGCCTTCTTCACGAAAAAAACCAGGGCACCCCATCGTGACATACTTGGCTGAACATAACTGCATGGTCACAGACTATCACGATGTATATGTATATATTGTAACTCATAAGGGGCCATAAAATATGGATACATTGATATGGGAGACTCTCTTGGCTGTAGCTCGATCCCAGACATTATCTCTCATCAAGGGGGTAATGCTACAACCTCTTCTAGAAAGACATCATGGTACTCTTTTACGACCCTAGGAAACACCAACTGTTAAACCTCCAAATAACATAGAATAATATTATCCATCAAGGAATAAAGGGATAGAACACACCTCTAACCCATCTGAGGGTCTCGCTCGCTAACAAATTGTGCTGGCTATCCATCAACATTAAAGAACACCACCTGCCTCCTGAATCAGTCCACGATAGCCTGCACCAAATACAACCAACACATTCCTTGGATGAAATCATATGGTTGTATCCATAAACATAGGAAATATCCCCAAGAGTGGTGCTACCCCAGCACTATCTCACAGTCTCTACATACTTCAAATCGGTCAACTCAATCTCTGATTGGCGTAGTCAACGCCAAGGGCACTGGAAGCCTCTCTAAATCATGTCTCAAAGCATGGAAAAGGGAGGGTGATATGAAGTAGGGATTCTCTCCTAAATAAAAAAAGGAATAAAGCCATGTATTAAACAAGAAAAGGGTACCTCGAACGACATTTGGCTCACCTGGCACTGGCAACACTAAAGCATGATATTGAGCACGACCTCCTCCATGGACTCTATGACCCTAATAAAGACCACTAACAAGACATTTCTTTACTATCTGAGGATGGGGAGTGTACCTTGGGTTTCCTATGCCTACCCCATCTATTATATTCTAATCCAAAGACGGTGCAACCTTCTACTGGTTCCTCAGATAGAACTACATCAAAGATGGAACCTAGAGAAGATGACATGGAACATGATGACTGATCTAAATGGTTGGTCACACTTGCTACTGATGACCCCAACCTCCAAAACAAAAACAAGTGCATGGTCCCTTGTTATATTTTTGAGAGCCACCTACCCTAGATAAATGAGATGTTGAGGACTAGGACCTACCGCAGACTGAATAGAAACTCATCTTCCCTAAAAACTGTGATCCTCGGACCACAGCTCTGATTCGTGGGAAATCTGGTCGACTCCCCTCTCAAGATGATCTTGTTCTGGATAACTACCTCTCGACAACCTCTCCCCGCACCTGCACCTGAAGATATGCCAGTAGCCTAATGTGGTGACCTAGAAATGGATCTCTGGATGAAAATCCTCCTCGAAATGCCTCACCATAGCATCATCATCAGGCATTGGGATTCAAGCCTATCGTAAAAAAATCTTAAAACAAATTCCAACCTCTCTTACACTATATCTCCCCTGTCGAAGGGAAAATAGCTCCTAGTGACTAGATTCCTTTGCGGTCATAGAAATAAACTTGACTCTGATCTTTACTCAGAAGTCATCCCATGAGATCACCAACTCCTCGTGATCCCCAATGAACAAGAATCATCATTTACTCACTACCACACACATCATTTTCATGACCAAAGATACATAGTTCTCTTACCGAGCACAGATCGAACTGAAGGCAATCTCAATCTCCTCCAACCAGTATTTGGTGATTGCATCTGAAATGCGTCCCTCATACTTCTGCTGACTCTGGCCCTGAAACTCTAAAAGTTTCATCCTCCAAGTGTTGTCATCATCATCCTCTACCCTATGGTGATCTGCTGGCGCAACCTACTGGACGTCTTCTTCACAAACTTGATGATGAAGCTAACCTAGAGCCATACCTACAAAGTAGAAAAACATTTTAGAGATCCTAAATCTAAAATATGGAAGGCTCATAATAAATTAATTAATTATTTTTCTTTATTTTATTTTTGGTTAACCTCTACAAAGGTCTACCCATTCAAACATTGACGTAATGAATAATGATGCATGATCCTTTCCAAGCTCCCTACCCTGTAACAAGTATCACCTCATTTAGTATCCACTATAAACACAAAGGTATTTGAAATAGATCACAGGGGGACCTAGACACTTATGTCTCAACTGGTCTCCAGTGTTTATATCCCTTTCTCAACTTAACATACACAGTTACCCAACATACCCATGAAACGTCACCTGTTCCTAACACCAAACTCCATATTATCCCTTAATTATAGCTCTAATACCACTCTGTCACAACCCCCTCTCCACAAGGTGTACCCCCATTAGGTCTACAATATGAGAAGGGAGATTGTGACCCTTGACTCACACATCCAATAGGCCTTGGGTTGGATACTAGCACCAAGGGTATAGTAAACACACAAATGGGAGGCATTACCCTCTATGAGAACACATACAGAAGAGAGAGATAAGAATGAAAAGAACCAACTCCAAATCAGAATGAAATATAAAATAAATCCCAAGTACACATGTGTATTCTCATTCAATAACTACTACACCTAAAATAGAAAACTCCAAGTACCAAAGTAAAGTAATAACAACAACGACCACGAAGCCCGAATAGCTCCCGCAACCCATATCTAGTTGTAACTAGCTGGATCACTAACCTGTTCCAAGTGACATGAAAAAAAAATTATATATACATCGGTTGAGTATAACAATATATACAGTAGGATCCTACCAAGATCCTCTCATGAAACTGTTAATAAAGAACGATAATGCACAGTGAACAATAAGTGAAACTAACTTGTCACATAAATAGGTATACTATGTTCCCAGCCACACCATGGCTACTTTCACCAAGTATTGAATACCAGAGTATATAATATAATAAAAAATATCATGAGTAACCCTCTTCAACTTCCTCACTAGTCTTCCACTTTTCCCCAACAATTCTCATACTAATCTTCACTTTCCAAAAAGGCTTTCCCACAGACCCCTAGTCATAGCACCACAACATTCACCTCATGCAACAAACCCACCACATTCACATAACCAAAGTATCTAGGTAGCTTTTGGCAGCCACCAAATCTCATATATCATGTATCATACGTCGGGTATTAAACCTTAGTCCGTTATATCCCATGCACTGAGTAAGGATCCTTAATCCATCCCAACCTATACACATTGCACTTATAGTAGTCAATTGGAAACTATATCTAGAATATATGTGTGTGAATAACCATAAGACATTATATCCATCTACACACATATATGTGGAACACTAATGACTGTTCCTACTAGAACTAGTGATTTCCAACAGAATAGTGTGGGGACAAAGGGGGTAGTCAGCTATCCATCCTCCCACTAGAAAGTTGGGGGAAACGCCCTCTAGGGATCAGAATCCCTAGGGTGTATGTTTCCTTAACTGACAGGTTGGAGTAGTATATAGAACCACAAAAAGTACAGAATATAATATATCTCACAACCATGTTATGGTCATAACCTAGTCTTAGGCTCAACTACATCTAACGTCTCTCAGACTCCTTACTACCACAACTAAGACTAGGTATCCTATAAGCACACAACCATTTATATAGCTTTATTATATTACTTCATTCCCTTTTTCCAGTTTCACTTTATGTTAATTAAAACTATAAATATTAATTAACATTTATCAATTAGACATTTTTTTCTATTAGCATCACTCCCAAATTCCACTATTCCTTTAAATTGTAACCTCATCATTTCGTCCTAACAAGCAATAACCCCAAGGGATATCATCATTTATTCAGTCATTTATTAAACACATTATTACCTTCCCATATTCCTAGGAATTATAGAAAAACATTCTAAGCTACCAAACTTAAGGGGCCTCGACATGGTGAGTATATGAACTACCCATCAAGTCTTTACAACATATAGTAGGATCATAGAGCCATCCTCCCTCAAGAAGCAAAACACAGAAAAACACATGGCATACCCTACAAATCATCGCCTCCTTTTTGGAAAGCCGGTAGGAAAACATGCTTCCTTGAGTAGTGGGGAATGTAAAAAAGATAAACAACCAACATGATACAGCATGTATCCAATATTCACATCAAACATGTTTCATCATCTCCGGTGTCCTCCCAGACACCCACATGCATAAACTGATTAATATCGCCACTCTAGGCGTCAACTTCTGCCACACAAATGGACCTTCCTACCCCCACATATCACAACATCCACCCAAGATCCCAACTCATCACAAGAAGTAGGAAATAAAAAATAAACTCAGCTCTTGGACCTAAATAAGGCATTCTTCCTTCACATACAATGAGCACTCACAGCTCCAAACGTAGTGCTCTTGGCCTTTTCATGCAAGAGGGTAACTTAAAACCCAATGAGGCATTTTCTTTCTTCAAACAACCAGTGCGTTAATTCTTCTAGAATTAACTAGTTCATTAATAATATGTTCTAACTTTGGGAAACCTAACCAGAAATCTATCATATCTATTACAATAATTAAAAATTCTAAATGCATCAATTTGATTAACATCCAATTACATCAACAACAACCAGATTCATTTACATGCATCTTTATTATTATCAAATTAATTATCAAATAATTCCATATTTTCATTCTTTAATAATTTCATCAACAATGATATGATAATAATAAAATCAACGATAACATAATATATAGAAAAAATAAGAGGCAATAACATATGATCGATACCAATTTATTTATCCACTCATAATATTTATTATCACAATTCTAATGTGATCCAGTTGGATAAAACATGATAACTCTATAGTTTCATGTAAAATTATAGGGAAACCATGACTCCCCTACCTTAAATGGTGTCAGATTCTCTTTTCCCAAAATCAGTCGAACAAAATAGATAAATTCTACCTCTCCTGGAAGACTACATCCACCCAAGGATGTAGAGACACCACCACACCTGCCAACACCCAAGAAAACTCTATTATGAACATGTAAATAGAATTCCATAATAGGAAGAGGATAAATTGAAGGAGATTAAGCTAGAAAAATTATGATTGATCATAACTTATAATTAATATTGATCATTACTACCTGGTTGCACCAAAATATAGGTTGTGCATGTAGGGGGAAGAAAATTTAAGGGGAAAGGATCCATGTATTATGGTTCAGTCACACCACTCTTATTGGAAGTAAGAAAGGTTCAATCATCTTGCACTTGAGAACAAGGAGGAAGAATAAGAAATGAAGATATCTCATCCCTTTAAAATATTTAATGGAGAAATGATTTAAGATACGTTGGATTTTATATTAAAAGATGATCGTATTAAACCGCACAGTTTGACCATGTAAAGGCATCCCAAACATTATAAAAATTAATATAGGAGTTTTGGGATTTGAATCATCCTCAAATCCCTTAAATCAAGGCTATTAATGTGATTTTCGGAAAAGAAAAAAATAATTTAGAGAAAGTGAAGAAATTTGAAAATTTGACATAGGAAAAGTGAAACTGTTCGGGAAACATGGTTGATAAGACAGTTTATGTGACACTATTTTTGTGACACCATTTCTTTGACACCCTTTCCATGACACCATTTTTGTGCCACCATTTATATGACGTTGTTTCTCTTCCACCATTTCTATAACTCCATTTCTATGACACCATTTCTATGACACCTTTTCTGTGCCACCAT
Organism: Viscum album; assembly: GCA_963277665.1. Classification (NCBI taxonomy): domain Eukaryota; kingdom Viridiplantae; phylum Streptophyta; class Magnoliopsida; order Santalales; family Viscaceae; genus Viscum; species Viscum album. The sequence continues at coordinate 1,804,921,314 of OY728126.1, read as the reverse complement.
TTCTGTGACACCATTTATGTGCCGCTATTTCTGTAACACCATTTCTATGAAGCAGATTTGTGAAACAACAAGGAATTTTTGAAATGGAAGTGACACAGTTTCATAACACCGTTTCATGAAATAGTTTGGAAATTTAGAAAAGTAAGTGAAACATTTTCATGACACCATTTCATGAAATAGTTTGGAAAATTAGAAAAGTAATTGTCACTATTTTTTCACACCATTTTATGAAATAGTTTGGAAATTTGGAAATGAAAGTGACACCTTTTCATGAAACTATTTAATTTAATAGTTTTGGAAATTCAGAAAAGTAAGTGACACCTTTTCATGACACTGTTTCATGAAATAGTTTGGAAATTTTGAAAAGTATGCTACAAAGATTTGTGACACCATTCCATGAAATAGTTTTGAAATTTAGCAAAGTAATTGACCCCATTTTATGATGCTGTTTCATGAAACAATTTGGAATTTTGGAAAAGTGTTGGGTATAAGTTACCTTGACCTCCCATAAAACCTTAGACACCAAATTTAAGAAAATGAATGGACCAGAGATAACTAATCCATTACAAAGTGGGTATAATTTCCTTTTTAAGAAAACACCAAATAGTATTAAAACATATTTCATTTCACAAACAAACCCTAAGTCATAACCCAAAATAAAAATAATTATTTCCTAGAATAAATTTTTCACATTAACCAAAATCCATTTTTCAAAAATGGAATAATAATAGAATGACACAACCGTACTTATGGAATAATGAGAGAAATCACACCTGGATGTTGGAGAAAAATATAGAATACATAAGAGGAGGGAAAGAATTCTTAACTCTCAAAGATTACAAAAACTACTATAAATGGAGGAAAGAAATCGGTTGATGGGTGAAATGTTTCCCAAAGATGGAAGGGGGTAAGCTATAGATGCATGAGGAGGGGAGGGAGGATTCTGTGGTCTCTTAAGGATGCTGGGAGATGAGATCCAGGGATTTTAATGTGGAAGGTGAGTTGAAGCATGAGTGAGTTTTCTAATCAATGGTCTATATGCACATTTTTTAGAAAACCATGGGTATATATTTGGGATGAAAAACTATACCCACAGTTATTTGAATCCATGGGTATAGATCAGTGGGGATATATGCTGGTTCGAATAGTGAAATTTTATAAATAAATTTTTAGCATTAAAATTAAACCATTTTGTGGGAGATAAGAATTATATATATATAATATTCATGCAAGAAAAGTTCATACACCATATGCATGTATTAAATATAAACTATATATATAATACCATATATATATATATATCAAGAATCATATGTAAGTGTGGATGCATCTTATGTATATATATTTTAGTTCACATCCAAAAATATCAAACTTTCACTAAAATTACATAAGGAATTTATGAAAAACATTACAACACTTTTTGAATCTATCCAAACTTTTTTGGATATGGTTTTTCAACAAACTCTCTTCATTTTGAAATAAAATTGATTGTCCAAAACATTATCCGTACCCAAGGTCCTTACTATGTAATCATTTGGACCTTAACAGTGTGGAAAATAAAATTGAAATACCAGTTTCATAGATGTATGTAAAGGGAACCTCTAGTACAACATTAGTACTACTCAATATTCTATGGTGTCTAGTGTGATCTCCATAAAACATTATCATATAACCATATTATAATTTTCACTAAAAGATGTATCATATACATAATATATCCTATATAATCATTTTTTTCATGAAATCACATGACTATAAGACTTTAAACAAGTGGATATAGTAAAGCCTCTCATTATTTCTAGATTCCCTAGAAGAGACTAAAGAACGTGATGAATATATCCCCTGTCATTAATCTATCTAATGTGTATATCAAATTTTACTTATCAAGGTAACTGAACACATCTTATGTGAAACAACTAAGAATTACCATACTTTTCATCTATCTTATTAAGTCTATTGGTCAGAGTAGGACACTCAAGATGGGGTGAATTGGGTACCTTATAAAAATTTCTATTTTGAAATTGGTATAATCAAATCCCCCAAAGTAGAATAAAAGACATCCTAGTCAAATGATAGAGTGACTAAGTAGGATTCATTGGAATTTTTTGAAGTATAGGAGGTAATGTTACAAGGTATTGTTTACAAAGGAAGAAAAATCTTGGGGATGAAGAAAAGTGTATACTAGTCCATTAGTGAGTCCAGTAGAAGTTAAAGGAATTGGAAAGGCATCTAGAGATACCACTAAAATGGTATTAACATGCAGATAAGTCCATAGTAGATTGATAAAGTCCAAAATAATATATCCTTCCTTTTTGATATCTTTATTTAAATCATCCTTCATTTCAATAAAGGTTTTAAGAGAAATAGATAATTCCTTGAGTTGGTTAACTTTCTCTATGAAGGCCTGTGTGACTGGTGGAAACCTCATAATTTCAGCCAAAATTCTTAAAATGACAAGTCAGTTGATACTTGGTGTAAATTATTTTAAAGTATAACTCTACTTTCTTGGTGGTATATTCTTGAGAAGTTGTGGTCTCTTTGGAATAAAGGTTGACAATAAAATGCACATGGTCACTATTTTTTCTAATTTTACTCAATATTTCCTAATTTAAACCACCCATAATAGTCTAAAATTATTATTTTACAATCGATCTAATCAGTTCAATATTCAATGATTTAGAAGGAGTAGAAGAAAAGGTAGATTAACCTCTTAATTCTTCTTTAGCAATTAATATCAGGTGATCAATATCAAACAATATTGGATGAGGTGAAGCATCTGGACTAGACTCAGAAGGCATTTCTCCTTGAATTTTAAGGATAATATCCAATGATGTTTTAAAAGATGAATTCATTTCCTAAAATAGTGATTTAATGGTTTCTAAATCATAACTAAGATTCCTATTCTCAATTATTTCTTCATATACTTCATGACGTATCCTGGGATAAATTTTCCAAAATATGTTCTCTAGAAGTAGTGCAACATCTATTTCACTAAGATTTTTCATTGGTGTAGGATATGATCTAATATGAACTCAAAATATAGATAATATTGTCTCTCCAAAAGATGTTAAATCATCCTGACATATATAATTTGAATGAATTTCAGTAGTGGAAGGGGTAGATAACTGGATAGATACTGAATTGAGTTGAAACTCTTTTGATAAGTCTATCTCCTTAATTAATGATCCTTGGGGGTCTGATGAAACTGGATAACACAAAAAACTACCAGGGTATATTTACCACTCATCCATAGAAGCTACTTCAAAAGGGTTTGGAACATAAATTCTTACCAAAATATTGTTAGTCTCCCCCTAAATAGATTCCCTCTTTTGATTATCGACTAATTAATTAAATCGAATAACATCATTTATCACCACTGTGTCAACCATATTTTGAGGTTCCTCAATTTCAACCCAAATTTTCTTTGTTCCTTTTACCAAATCATAATTATCTTTAGAAGGTATAACAGCACCTATTCCATTAGCTCTATAATGATCTGAATGTTCTATGTTATCACGGACACTTTACTAGTCTACCTTATCTCCTTCATCTTTATTGGATTCTTCCTCATATATATCTTCATTATTTTCCTTTTCTTGATCATTTTCATCATCCTCCTCTTCATCATCTTAATAAATTTTTTTATATTTTCACCACTTTCACTTCCACATTTGTTCTCATCATATTTATCGATATAAGTATCTAGGGTTTTAGATGCACTTTTATATTACCTTATTTCTTCTTCAGTCCCATCAACATCATCTTCCTTGAGAAGATTTTCTCTCATTTTGAGAGTCTGTGAAGGTCTAGGATATTCATGTAAAGGTTCTTATTGGTCTTTAAGAATATCAGGATCACATCTTTCTCCATTAGATATATTCTCCTCTTCATCTCTAGAGATAACAACCTATTATTCTTCATATGATTATTCCATGACTTTATCATGTTCTAAACTAATATTTTTAATGTATATTGGCCTTTTGGGAAGGTTAACATGATATAATGTTTCATAAATATTTTAATAATACTCTACCCATTTTTTCTTCAATGGATTCGAGCATATTTTCATCCTCTTATATATAACCTTGGTAATGAAAACATTATCGCAACCTATGATAGTCTATTAATTTTCACCTACCAATCCTTTGGATTTAAAGATATCCTAAATTAACATTGAATAAAATAGAAAAGTTGATCTTGATATGGCTTTATTCATATGGAACATATAAAGAATGATGTATTCATATATATTAATTTAATATTATCTCTTCATGAGGTACATCATATAAACATACGTATATTTTAAACCTGAATAGATACATTTTCTCATGAATAGAAGGTTTTGGATGAATTTAGATAGCAGCCTCGTTTCTCCTTCTAACTCAGAAGCAGTGAGTCTTATAGAAGTTACATTTCTAGTTTGATTTTTAATAGCTATTTCAAAGAAGAGTGTGTAACTAGTTGGAGGATAACATCCCTGGAGATCTTCAAATATACCCTCGTGAGGTACTCCCAAATATTATTCCCATAGACTCAAGGATAAGAAACATATGTGTATTTTTATTGGGGTTCTTATCACAAAATCATCTCCCTCAGTCAAAGAAAAATTGATATATTGATAAAAATAAGACACTAACTTTGGATATAGGGGTCACATGTTATTATAAAACCATTCCTTCAAAACATTATCTTACAAAACTCTAGTCACAAGGGACTTAATTGAGAGAATCCATCCTGTAGATATCTCATTTTCTAGTATAACAACATAGTTCATGAGTTTGTGATTTAATGGTTCCTTAACATTCGACTCGATGGAATTTCTTTCTTCTTTGATGTTTGAATTTTTTTCTAGAGTTATTTCTAAGGGTCGCTTCATTCTATCCATTCCGAACATCTTGGAAGAGTTAGAAGTTAATGAAGGGAAGAGAGATGTTCAAAACTGTGGTTTGAAATTTGATAGGCCTGATGAAATTATATGGGTTCCAATTTTATCATTAAAGAATTATAAAATCAAATATTGAAAATTTATTGAATAAATAATATAATAGTATTAGTTTCCATATTAGTTAGATATAATTATAATTGATAAAACAATGGATATACAAATCGATGGTGAGAAAGTAAACGGTGAGACATGAACGGTGAGATATCAACTGTGAAATATCAATGGTGAGACATTAATGGTGTGTCATCAACTGTGAGATATCAGTGGTGTGTCATCAATAGTGAGACATCAGTGGTGTGTCATCAATAGTGGACATCAATGATGATACATGAACGATGTGTCATCAATGGTGAGAAATCAATGAAGTCTAACATAACTAAAATTAATCATTCCTCATTAATGTTTCATGTAACTCATTCTCTCAGAATTCTAAGTATTACTAAAAATATAATCATTCAGATGTAATGTGAAAATATATTCAAGAGTCATATCACATTTTTGATATTATTCTCTCAAAAATTGGTGTCTTATATCAATATGTTTTGTTCTATATTGAGATAATATATTTTTATAAATGTTAATAACAATTGTATTGTCAAAATTTATAGGGATTTATTTGAATTTATATCCATAATCTAGTGATGTATATTTCATCCCCAAATTTCGAGCACAACAACTTCCCAAAGAAATGTATTCATCTTCTGGAATAGACAGTTCAATAAAATATTGTTTTTTATTACACCATGATACTAATGACTTACCACAAAGATGACATTTTTGGGAGATGATTTTTATATTTTACTTGCATCGACCAAAATCAGTACCATAATAAATAACTAAATCATATTATTATCCTCTAGGACAGAACAATCAAAATTTTTTATTATATTTGAGGTATCTAAATTTATTTTAACAACAAGTAACTATGAATTCTTTGTGTTTTCTTGAAAATGAGCACACATACACACACTAAGCATAGTTTCAGGTTGGATAGTAGTTAAATATTGAAGACTTTAAATCACACCTTTGTAATTTTTTGTTCCACTAGTTTCCCATCTTCATTATGATCCAATTAATATCTTGTAAATATAAGACTATCACTAAATTTAATGTTATCCAGACCAAAAATATTTATAACTTCATTGCTATATTTACTTCAATTTAAAATAATTCATTATTTTCTTAGAAATATTTGAAATCCAAAAAAGAATTTAATTTCGCCCATTAAACTCATTTCAAATTCAATCAGCATCGTTTTTAAAAAATCATAACATAGTATGTTTTTAGAAATCCAAAAATAATATCATTAACATATATTTGACCAACCAAGACAAATTTTGACATTCTTTGGATAAAAAGGGTAGGTTCTACTATAACATTTTTTGAATACTTTTGAAAAAGTTATAGAGATAAGATTATCATACCATGATCTTGGAGCTTGTTTAAACCATATAAAGTTTTTGATAATTTAAAAACATGATTTATAAAATGGGGATTTTAAAAATCGTGGTTTTTTTGACAATAAAAATACTCAATAATATAACCATTTAAGAATTCACTTTTGACATCCATTTTTCAATGTTTGAAATATAGATGATATAAAAAAAGATAACAAGATTCTAATGGTTTCATTTTGGGAAATAGGTGAAAAGTTCTCTTCATATTCTATGCATTATACATGACTATAACCTTGTGAAAAAAAATCTAGTTTTATTCCTCACTGTAGTGCCAACATCATCAACCTTATTTTTAAACATCCATTTAGTGCCTTTAGTTTAGGTTTCATTAGGACTATCAATAGGTTTCCATACATTATTTCCTTCAAATTGATTTATCTTTTCTTGCATAGATGTAAACCATAATTCATCACTAATTTCTACATTGACATTCTTGGGTTCATGTTGTTACAAAAAAGAGTGATATTATACCTGATATCTTAGTGAAGATCCAGTTTTTTTTACCTTTGTCTAAGCCTACAACAATAGTATCTAAAGGGTAATTCATAGGAGTAAGAATGCCTCTAGAAGAAGATTGATATGTTTCCTCTTGATCTTCTATATATTTTGGTTCTACAGGTTCAGAGTCTAGATATTTTCCATAACTGGATGATTTTTTTGCTTGTATGACACCAAATTCAGAGGTTTTGGAATATATGACCAGATTTGATAGATCGTCCTCAAGATTTCGAAGAGAGGTATTGACCTCATGTGGATATATTTCATCCAATTTTACACATACAAAGTCTTTTGGACATGTTCTTCTCTTATTAAATACTATATATGATTATCTATAAAATTAATATGCTATAAAATTTCCTTCATCTCTTTTGGAGGAAAATTTATCAAAATTATCCTTAGTATTATGAATATAGAATTTATATCCAAAATATATAATGTAGTTAACCTTAGGTGTTCTATTGTTCCATAGTTCACAAAGGGTTTTCTGAAATATTGGTATGACTAAGAATCTTTTGATAACATAAAAAACAATATTTATAGAATCTACCTGAAATAGATTGGTATGTTATATTAAATGAGCATAGTCATATAAATATCATGATTGTTTTTGTTTCTTCTTTCCATAACTCTATTCATTTGAGGTGTCCTAGAATTAGAGAAGTAGTGACTATAGCAATTTTCTGATGAAAAAGATGTTAAATCTTTATTTTTAAACTCACAGCCATGGTCACTTATTAAATTCTTAATTCTAAGTTCACTTATATTTTCTACTGATCTTGTATACCTAGTAAAATAAGAACTAGCTTCAATTTTGTGAGATAAAAAAGAAAACCCAATTGTATCTGGAAAAGTCATCTACAAGTAAATAAACACTGTTATTCCCAAATAAACTTGAATCCCAATATGGTCCAAACAATTCCATGTAATCCCTCTGAAGAGGTTAAAAATTTAAGACTTTTCTCTTCAATTTGAAATATTCCTAGTGTTGTTTTCCCTTTTGACAAGGGTTGCAGACTTTATGGTTTAGAAACACATTTTTTGGTAGATCCTTGGCTGAAACTTTTTTAGTAACACTTCAAAGTCAGTGAATACTATAATGTATATTCTCCTATTATAAATTCAAGATTCCTTATAAAGGTAAATTATGAATGAAACATTTTCTGAATGTAATGAATCCAGATTAATAGCATTAACATTTTCATTTCTACAACTAGTAAAAACAAAATGAATTTTTTATTAAAAAAAATTTCAATAATTTTTTTCAAATTTGAAATGAAAACCATCATAAAATAATTGTTAAATGTAAATATGGTTATACTTTAAAACATAAAAAATTACTTTAGAAATTTATATTGGTTTTTTTCAATTTGGCTAAGAACAATGATATTTCCCTTAGCATTGTCACAAAAGGAATCATGTACACCATCAATATTTATTAGATTCTTGAAGTTTGATTACTCTCCTATCATATTACAAGAACACCAACTATACAAGTACTATAAGTTCATATAAAAGATTTTTATGATGCTATCCTATAAAACATATTAGACAAGAAATTATTTAGGTAGCTATATTTTCTTAGGTCTAGAAGTATTAGTAATCAAATATTTAGGAATCCACACATGCTTAATGGGTTTCCTATAAGCTGTTTTTAAATTTTCAGATAAATAAATTCTTTTAGGTACTCTAATAAAATAGATTATAGAATTTTTTTAGAACAGAATGCAATAAAAAATCAGATCTACAACTAGAAAAATATATCCCTGCTTTAGGAATCAATGTGCTTATAACTATTCTCCTCTATCCAAGTTGATATAATAGTCCTATAGTGTATTCCTGGGGAATTTTTTATCCAAGAATTTTAGTTAGAATCTTTTTCCAATCCTTGAATTTTTCAAGATCATTCTTTAATTGTTCATCAGATAACTTAAGATAAGTGTTTTACTTAATAAATTAGTCATTTTCCCTTTTTCTACAAGAAATTCATATTTAATATAATTATTAAGAGCATGTTGTTTTTATGTGTTTTTTATTTTTCTTTTATCTCATTAAAAGTATCATCAACCACATTGAAATAATCAATCAATTCTAATTTATTCATTTTCTCATCACCATCATTTTTAAATTTATCTCCATATTAATGAGATTTATTTTTAGTTTATAAAAAGGGTAGCATAGATAGATTTTTCATAAAGAGAATGCTGGATTTACCAACTTTTTCATCATGAGATGAGTCATAGTTTCTAGAGGAGTCCTCATAATAACTCTATGAAACATTCATATCATTCTTTTTCTTTTGATCATTGCAATCATATTTCTTATTATACTTTATTTTTGAACATTCAACCTTCACATGTTCTTTTCTCTCACATTCATACCATATTTAATCATTATAATGATCATATTTATTCCAATATGTTGTCCACATCCCATGATTTTCATTATTTCCATTGGAGTAAGATTTCCTAAAGAATTTATTCTTTTTATAAAAATTTATGAATCTTCGAGTTGTGTAATACATTTCTTAATCACTATTAGCTGATGAATCTTCATCATTTGAACATTATTATTGAAATTTAACTTTATCATTTCCCTATTATTTAGATACAATGGTCTTGAACGCAACATATTTTTTTAGGTTCATCGTATTCTTATCAACTAATCATTAACACTTCCTCATATATCATCAATTTTCTTATCGAATCATTTAAAGGAATTTAATTGATGTCCCATGATTCTCTAATTTTCATTGATGTCCCTATCCATATTTCTATAATACATATCAAGAGTTTCATGATATTTTATTTTGCAGTGACTGACTTTCACAGTTACCTCATTGTATTCACAATCTCATTAAACCTGAGAAACATTTCAACGATAGGATCATCAAGAATCACCCAAAAATTATCGTATTTAATAATTTAAGTGTTAATCCTTATTTATTTGAAAAATTTATTTCCTTCATGGGAGGGTGCTAGAGTGTCCCATATCCCTTGGTATTTTTCCACACAACTATTCTATTACAATATTCATCTCCAAAGGCATGGTATAAGGAATTTATATCTTTTCAAGTATTATTATAATCATCATTATTTAGACCATCGCAAGTTTTTCTAGTATTAATAGGAATTTTTTACTCATCTACTATGGATGTCCAAATTTCAAAACCCATACATTGAATATGAATATTCATTTTTATTTTCCTTTAGGAATAATTTGTCCACTGAAATATGGAGGTCTGCTAGTAACATAACCTTCTTATCTATTATCTATATTTTATTAATGTATTTAGATCATTACTATAAAATAAAGACCTCTTTATTAGAAAAAAATAAAACATAAACAAGTTAGAAATTAGAAGAGTTACATTGATCCCTCTGCAAAATGGGAAGAAGGTCTTATGGACCTTGATCATACTAATGATAATCAATACCATTCACAACATTTATAGAAAAACTATCTTCCAATGATTTTTTTCTCTATAAACAAGAGTGACAATAAGCTTCATTGAGAAGGGAAGATCCAATAATCTGGACCAATGATTGGTGGTGTTCCAAGAGAGGTGAATAAAACTTGTTCTAATAGGAAAAACCACAGTAATGGTGTCATATTCAAGCCATACGTTCTTCCAACATCGCTGCTCGGCTTGTTCAACCACCATAATAACACCAAACATTCTGGCCTTGAGAGTGGAGGCTTTACCACACTAACCATAAAGACATCCAACGGTGTGACCATAATGATCTCTAAAAATCACCCCAAAGCCCAATGGTCATGGGTTCCCTATTGAATCATTTTATGAGTTGACCATAATCAATCTATTTAATGGGGCCTTCCATAAAACATATGTCGGTCCAAGGGGGTGGACTAAAATTCCCTTTGAACCCCACTAGATTAAGAAATGAATGTTCATGAATGGAGTTGTCACAAAATATACCTTCTGGAGTAATAAAATCATGCTCTCCAGCAAGAATACTGGACAATGAGGATCCCATATGAAAATGACACTGATCATGAAAGGATTTGTTTCAATAAATCCAAATATAATGAACTGTCTCCACTACAACAACATGAAAAAGTTACATAATTTGTGGTGACATCTTCAGTTCTGTCCGACTACTCATAAAGTCACAGATAGAGCTGGATCGTGGTATATACACTTTAAAGATATCAAAGATTTCCTTCCACATTTCTGAGGATACTTTTCAACTGAGAAAGAGGTGATCAATGTCCTCCCTATTATAGTGATATAAAACACATCTCAAGAATATGGAAACACCACAATTTTGAAGATAATTGTTAGCAGGAATTTTCTGATGGGCCAATCTCCATAAAAATGTGCACCTAGAGGGCCTAAAAAATCCCTTGTGTGGGTTACCCATCCACTTAAAATCAGAAGCGCTGGTAGTATGAATCTTATAAAAACCTTCAGAGGGGAGAGTTACATTGACAGCTAGCTCCCAAGCACAAAAACCTTCTATTAGAAAAGATGAAATATTTCTCAATAGTGGAGGAAAAATGTGTTCGATCATTTTCCATACAAGAAATCTGATCCTATATTGATGTATCCAAGTCCAGGCAGGAATATCCTTCCAAAACCAGTTCAACTAGGGGTCTGTCATCACATTTTAACTTCCCAAATTGTTAATAAGACTCCCTAGAGACCATCCATCGAGATTCAACATTTATTTTGGAGAACATATTCTTGAAGGCCAACCACACTGAAGAGTTAAAGTTGTTGAAGATTATAGGATTGAGCCTATGCATTAATATATCTCTTAGAAAATAGATAGATTTAGATTGTACATTAATGATCCTCTATATAAAATCATCCAACAAAGAGTTTTTGAAACACACAAGGTTATTGATCCCTTATCCCCCTTCATCATGAGGTTTGCAAACAGACTTCCATGGAATAGTTTCAAGCCTCCTTTTCATAATGCTACCACTCTAGATGAAATTCTTGATATAGACATTAATGTAATTGATTAAAGTATCCATCCACCTATACACCATGAACGAATACCCAAATTTGGATGTGATGATTGTCTTCACAAGGCAATCCTTGCCAGTCATGGATATATATTTTTCTTTCTAGGAAGAAAGTTTCCTTCTAATGATGCTGACAATTCTAGAGAAACAACATACATTCTGCCTTTCCCAAAACGTGGGCACACCCAAATATGTGAATGGTAGGTCTCCCTCCCGAATCCCCATCTCACACAGAATTTCAGTTTTCCTAGAGGAAGTGAAATTTCTTCCAAAGTAGACAAAATACTTAATCCAACTAATCTCTTGTCCAAAGACCCTCTCATAATGACAAATATCTCTTTTAATGTTTTTTATGTTCCCCTTGTCTTCTTGTATAAATAGTATAATATCATCAGTATATAAGAGATGTGAATGTAAATCTATCCCCCTTCTAAAATGAATGGTCTTCAGCTTACTGTTTCCATCCATAATGTATTGAAACCTACTGGGGTAATCCTCGTCAATAGAAAAGAAGATATCTGATAAAGGATCACCCTATCTAACACCTCTCGAATAATCCAAGAATAAAACATCAGGATATCCATTGATGGGAATAGATATATCGAAAGATCTTAATATATAATTAACCCAATAGATGAAAACCTCATCAAAACAATACATGGTGAGGATCTTGTAGATGAAACCCCAAAGAGTGATTAGTTCTCAGTTGAAATCATAAGAAATACAATTTTAACTATTAAAATCAATTTAATAAGTAAAATTATAATATAAACACTATATACGATTAATTATTAAATTGAAATAAATTTTTTCAAATTTAAATAGGTAAAGTAGTGAAAACAAATTTTAAAAGAGAACATGGAATTAATAATAATATGTTCTGTTTCAAGTAGAGTTTTATTCCTATCCACTTAGTGGGCACTTTCCACCAAGTATTATATAGAAATTAACATTATCCATAACCTAGATCAATGTATACAATTGCACATACGGTATTGTTGAGGCCACAAAGACTTTTTCCACAGTATTCGTGGGAATGGAAAAAAGTGATAGGCCATGTAGGAACCTCTTACACTATTATCTATGGTAATACAAGGTGTAAGAAGATAAATTGAGAAGATATCTATGTATATTCATGTTATGCACAAGATTCAGTCTATGTTTATTAAATAGAGATAATCAGACATTGCTCATAATGTAAATAAATTTTACAAATAGTGTAGATTAAATAGTAGAAGGGACAGTGTTTCTATGTGTGATATGTGTTATAGCTTTGTGACTCCTTGAAGCTATATTGAAATTAATATGGGGTCATTTTTTAGAGTTCTGTTGTAAAATAGAGTATTATAGAATCTTCTATCTTGAGTTCTATGAATGATTCATGTGTAAAGAAATATGCCTCTTTGTGTCTTCTTCAAATATTTGAATAATAATCTTGCACACATTCTACATGACCTATGTTGTGTTGTAACACTTATTTAGTCATGTTTATTCTCATCTATCATCATTCATGGTCTTTTTTGATTGATTGTTTTCTTTATACAGTCCATCCAATATAGAGCATGTTCTCAATCATGTTCTGGTAACTCATACATTATACTGTGGTCCGACATCAATTTAAATGTTTTCTTCAAGAGACTAAAAATTTCATTTAAAATAATCAATATCATTAAATTGCATAAATATGACTATTATAAATATTGAATTTAGAAAGACAAAGGAATGGTAGTGGTGATGGTATTGAATGATGACACTCTAGAGGTGTCATTAGAATAGTGAAATTGACTTAGTGGTATGTGTGGAGATGTGGGTTTGGAGTATTGAGTCTTGATTGGTGAGTCTAGAACGGTGATTCTAGAGTGGTGAGTTGAGTAGAAAGTCATAGTGGTGACTTAGGAACAGTCACTCAGGAATAGTGACTCATACATAAAACAATATAAAAATCTATCTTATATTTCAAATGCTAACATAGCACTATAAACTCATTATAAACATAATTAATATGGATTTGTGGTTGTTAAAACTACGATAGGTTGACACGGTATAGTTTTAAATGTATTCTCTTATCATAAATATGAAAAAAAGAATCTTATCTTGGTTTCTCTTAAATTGATGACATGATTAGAAAGAGACCCAACCTTCCCTTGATTAGAGAGGTCTAAATTTTTAACTTTAATAAGTAGGGTACAAAAGTATATTTTTTATCATCCTATTTATCTCCCATATTACAGTTAAGAAAAAATGATAACAAGAATACACCCCTATGTATATCTATGAATTTATGATATTCCCTGAGATATACATTCTTTTATCTATTGATGTAATTATTTTCTACTTATAACCATATAAATCTATTCTTAATATATTATATACAACCATTTGTAATAGATTAAAGAATATATATATATAATATAACCTTTACTTACAGTAAAAACCCATTATTCTTTTTCATGATCATTGTTAAGGGATAACTCAATGTTTTTATATCAAGGTGATATTTATCATTCAAATTTTCATGTAATGTAAATTACAGCACCCAAGACTGAATAATAATTGGGGATTACCTTTATTATAATTATATGATATATTTGAAACCGTTAAAGAAATATATAATGTTACTAAGACACATAGATTCTATATGAAACTCAGAGAGTATCTGTGAAAATGTTTTCATCATAAATCCTCCTATAGTCGCATATAAAGCCACCCAACTGATCTTTTTATTTACCCTAACCACAATTTCCCATAATATTTTGAATTTGAAAAGCATGTTTTTATTATATTGATGAGAATATGATTACTTATCCTCAGTAGAATTACAATTGTTTTTAAAATATATCTAAATTGATCCCTTGCTACTATAAAGTAATCTTTATTTACAAATAAACTTCTTGATATGAATATATTCCTTCACAACATATAAAATAGTGATGCATTATTCCTATGTTGTTGAAACCTATATAGTGGATTGTTTGGAACTTCGAAAACTAATTACTCCATTATTTAGGAAAAAAATTGAAATTGAGATTTTATGTCATATTTTTTCAGATTACATACTAGCATCTTTATGACCCATTGCACAGAGCTCATCCCCTCCTCCAAATACCAAAAAACATATCCTTATTCCTTCTCAATTAGTCAATAATGTTCATCCCAATAATTTAGTGAATCTACCCAGGAATGTATTGGTACTTACTTGTTATACTAATATCATATAAGATACCAGGTCAAGTATATAACATGAAATACATGATAGATAATTTTTAAGACATAAAAGGAAACTTGTACACCCTTTATATATCTTTTTAAGGATATTAAATATTAAAATGATGCGTTCCATGAAACACTGGTAAAGGACCCTTCTTGTATTTTTCTATGATAAACTGCATTATGACTATACCAAAATATGAATATTGACTCAATATAAAAAAATTATTATATCTATCCCTATAGATCCTCGTTCTGAGTATGTAAAATTCAACGTCCATGTCTTTAATTGAGAAACATTTACCCAACCATATCTTTATAGGGTAATGTTTTTTGACATATTTTATGATAAGAAGAGTGTCATTAACATAAATAATTATAAATACTACAATTCTCCCACTAAGCCTATTTTATATATAAAAATAATTTGGTTCTTCATGAAAATAAAATATTTAATTGCATAATCATTCCAAATATTCCAAATACAAGAAGCATTATTTAGTCCCTAAATGGACTAATGCAACTTGGAAAACACATAATTGTCAATTGTAACATTAAAACACTTGGTTTTTATAATATAAAATTCCTCTGCTAAATTATCATTATAGAATTTCATTTTGATATCCATTTTGAATATCTAATAATCAAAATGAGAATATCTGGAAGGAAAAATATTAATGGATTTTATTGTCATGATAAGTGAAAATGTCTCTCCATATTTAATACCAATAACTTTTTTTAACAATTTTACACCAAACATTCATTTTTTTAGAAAATATATAATCCATGTCATATTTCCTATGGAAACCCCACTTGTTCCCTGTTGGTATCACCTAATTAGGTGTATTTTCCAAGTTCCAAACATTAAATGTGTATGTGGAATCCATTTTAAATTCCATGGATTTTAATTATTACTATAAATCGAAACTCTCAATAGAATCTCAGTAGGAATTAGGTTCACATTCTATGAATGTTACTTCATCATAATTTTCTGTGATAAATATATATCTCATAGGTACTATACATATCCTACCAGACCTTTGAGGTGCTTATTTACTTGAGTTAGTTCCTCTTCCAAAACACTTTGTAAAACTGACGTAACTTCCATATCATGAGAAATTCCAAATTTTTGTTCTTTAGCATATAAAATCATAAATTTCCTCCCAAGGAAACCTTAATTAATTTTTTCCTTCTCAATGAAGGTATAAACTCAACGTAATTTTTTTTGTCAATATGGTCATTGAAATAATATCCCTTGGTTTCTATGGGATAACTAAAAAATGAAAATTTTTTAGATTTAGGGAAAATATTATTATAGGAAAAACATAGAATGAAAGCTTAATAATATTCATTAACCATTATAAATGTAATTATAATGAAAACCCTTATGTAGTTAAACTTTAAAAACTAAAAAAATTACTTCTATAAGGTCTATAAATTGGGTAAATATTTTGAAAATTCACACCATATTAGATTTCCCTCTTAATCACCAATTATTCTTAACTAAATAATAATAATGGTAATTAATATTTACTAAAAATATAAAGGGCCATTACAGCAAAAGATAAGTATTTTAAATCCAATTTTCCACCATTTAATAAAATTTAATTTCTATATAAAATAATATTTTCTTTTAAATTAAAACATTTCAAATGTTGAAAAACACCATTTATAACAAAATATGGCTTATCTTCAAAAATGTTAATGATAGGTTTATAAACATGATATATAAAATAATATATATATATATATATATAATTATAGTGACAAATAATCTAATAAATATTTACATTATTTATATGTTCTGATAATATCATAATTAGTGATAAAATTAGCCAAAACTTATGTTTTTTACTAATCACCTAAAAATTAATAATTTCAGAAAACCCCCCAAAATTTATACTAATATGATTTTGGAATTATGAACTTAAAAATGATGTTAATTTTATCTAATTATATTAAAAATATATATATTCTACTATTAGTATAAAAAATAAATATTTTGTATTATTTTATTTAAAAAAATCATCTTTAAGCATTATGTGTTTTTAGTAATATTTCATACAAATTATTTAATATAAATAATTTTAATATTTTAAATAATATATAGATATCATAAATTTTATAATAATGATATTTTTAAGATTATTAATTTAATTTGAAAATTTATGATGACCTCTATTTTTGTACGTGTGAAGAATGATATCACACTCGAAATTATTTAAAGGAAAATATATATACTAATATATTTTTATGTCACATTAACTCACTATAAATAATTTTTTTTACTTTTAATATTTATAAAATAAATTTATTAATGATTTTAAAAATATGTCCATAACATTAGATAAAAATTAAAATAAAATTTCTACATTAATAACTTTAGTAAAACTAGTAGACATATCTTCTTCCTCTTCGAGATAATGAAATAATTCACTTTCCCTCAGTATCTAGGTGATATATGTCATCCTTTTCCACACATAAATCATTCTCATATTCCTTTTGAACATTTTTTAGTGTTTTTATTCAAACATTATTTACATGATGTAAATTGAAGATTTTTTCTTCATTATCTTCCCCACATGAATTCTTATGAGAATCCATCCTTCACCTTTTTAGTGTGATAGAGATTTCAACTATGTTTAATTATTTAATCCTAATTTTTTATAATTTTTTTGGTATAATAATAATTTTTATGACCCTAATTTTTTTTATAATAGATTCTAGGTTATTAAAAT
The DNA here is from genome assembly GCA_963277665.1 of Viscum album. Taxonomy (NCBI): domain Eukaryota; kingdom Viridiplantae; phylum Streptophyta; class Magnoliopsida; order Santalales; family Viscaceae; genus Viscum; species Viscum album. The sequence continues at coordinate 1,804,903,474 of OY728126.1, read as the reverse complement.
CAATGTATTGTCTATTTCATCCATTGGTGGAAGAGTTTCATCTTTATCTTGTGATTGGATTAAAATAATGTTTCTACATAAGAATAAATAAATTTGAAAATGTAAAAGGGGAAGACTATGAGCTAAAATAAATATATAATAGATGATATGTATACCATATCATATTAGTCTTCAGCTTCAACAAAGGTTATCCATTGTTTTTTAATATTAGGTTCTCCAATCTAGTTAACTCCCAAAAAAAGATATGTTCAATTCCTTTATAAAGGTGTGTAAACGGAATTTGATTTAACCAAGAATATCCACCTAGAGTGTCTGGATAGGTACCTAGTTAGGTTCCATTTATCATGCACAAGAATAATTATAATGATATACCTGACCCACTTTTTTGGGTTGTTACCCCTAGATGTATTTCTTCCAAAACTGCATAAACTTACCAATATCTATAAAGGGTTGTAATTTCTATGAAAACCATAAAATCCCTAAATTATGCATATTTCTAGAGGTTCTTATATACATAGGAATATACCTATGGATTCCACTAAAGTTATCTTATCTTAATTCCCAAGAAAAATATTCAATATAAAAAATCAAAATGGTTATCTTTATCTTTGAAAAAAATATTATCCTTAATATATTAACTCCTGATATCATTTATAGATCTTAAATTTTCCTCATATGTTAAAATTATAACCTATAAATTAATGTAAACACTACTCAGATACCAACTGTATCAAACCTAGACCCATGCTCTCAAATCCACTACAAAAAACACATAAATTATAATACATTATTTTATACATGTCTGGAATTAAAAGATATTTTAAACATTTATAATACAATAAAAATCTAGTTTATTATTTTAAAGAATTAGAAATAATAACATAGTGGTTAATATCATGTCTTCTAATCAAATGAGATCTTTTTACCCACTGTATAAGAAACTAATAAATCTTTAATGAGTTTTCAACATCACCCTAAAAATATACCCACAAGATACTCTTCTAGTATTAGAATAATTAATTTTTTATTCCCTAACCTGGAGAAATGGAAAGATAATAATGGGAAATATTAAATGATCAGTAAGGTCAATCATAAGAATAAATAATTACATGAGAGAATTTTTGTAGGATAGGATATTATAATGAGAATGATAATAAGAAAGGATTCATGGAATAAAGGGATGATATCATTTTCACATGGATTTAAAAATGATCATAACATAAGATCGTGGAATCATAGGAATGTAAAGAAAACATAAACATAAAATCATATGTATAATTTGAGGCTCTCTAGGTAATTTACATATCATAGTTTCCTTGGATGACCACCCATGATCAATAGTTATCTCACATCACTGCCTACACACTATGATATCTCAAGAGATGGAAACATTACCCTTTGTATTGGAAGCATATATAATTCCAAGCCTACTTATTACATAATTAAATTCATCCATATGTGTTATGCATGGTTTCATATAAACATATCATAAATTATGAAATAAATTAAATGGATTATATTTCCTTTTCAACCGGTTCCATAATGAATCATTCCTGATATCATCTATAAACATGAAATGATACACCCATGGAAAATAAATTGGTATTCATTGGATTTAAGGATAACTATAGGTAAAAAAACTCAATAACAATGACTATAACTATGTTATTTACATCATAAATGAAAGGGATATACTATTAAGACAAAAATTTCCTTAATTAATAGATATAATGAGAATCTAGGTAAACACACTTCCATCAAGTAGGGGAATATATTCTATTAAAAAATTAAAAAAATAGATGTAAATAATTCCTACACAAGTGGATGATAATTTAATAGAAAATTAATTTCAGATCATTTCATATATTTAAAGGATAATTTTCAAATCCATCTAGATAAATATGGAGGTTGATATCATTTTAAGAATACCTTTGATCAATCATAAGACATAGGTATGTAACACTCAAATACACATTGGGAATGTTTCATGAAAAATAATAATTTTCATTATCCACTAAAAACATTTAAAAATGAATATTTTTAAACCAGTTTATTAACTATATTTGTGTTTTAAAACTTAATATCATAAATTGTAAGTCTATTATAAAACTAAAAAGGCAGTTAAAACTGTTTAGTTAGAAAAAAATCACAAAAATAATGTTATAAAATTTATTAATAATAGGTGAATATTTTTGAAATACACTTGAAATTTTATTGAAAATACTTTTGATAGGTAAAACATTGACATAGAATGAAAATATCCATTTAATATTATATGAGTTATTCTTGTCAGGATTATTATTTTATTTAAAAAAGTGTTTCATCAAAGGGGACTATATTAATGAAGATTAATAATGTCCTTTATTTAAAATATACATCTACCATTTTAAAATATAATAGTTGGAAAATATACTTTGAAGATTAAAGTCATAAAGAGATTTTACTGCTCACAGTAAAAAGGACTTTAGTCGAGAAAAAAATAATGAATTATGTAACACTTTTAAAAAACATGAAGGAGAAATAGATACTAAAATGTACCTCAAATACCATGAATAAACAATATTAAATGATAAAATAAAAATTTGAAAGAATATTCTCCATGAAAAGGAATGTTTCTGCAGAAAGAAAAATCTATCTCAATGAAGGGAGTTGGAGACAAAAATCCCTTAATTTATTTCCTAGCATAATCGGTCAAACTCTAACATCCTATAAAACAACCATAAGAATATTAATAATCTATTTTATAATGTCATTATTTTCTATAACCATTTTATATATGTCATTCGTAATTATTTTTAATAAATATAGTGTTTCGTGATAGCTTATTTTTAACATCGTGTGCTAACACTTTTAATTGTATTTCACATAAAATGTATTGTTAATTTTGTCCAATATTTGATACCAATTTAACCATTATATGGTTAATTATGGTTATGTAATATATATCCCATTATTATATATAATTTTTCAATTTCATCCTAAGTAAATTTTAATTATGACTCTTGAAGAAGAATCTTGAAGAAATTTTTTTCAATAGTTTTTAATGAACAGAAATTAATTATGATAAACATGTTAAGATATAAATAATAGAATACCAGAATAAATGAAAAATATTAACAAATTATCATTACAAACAATTATTATTATTTAAAATTCCTTAATCATTCACTATATAAGCATTACAATATCTCTCATGTAGGTGGTAATCCGACCAAAACAAATGCATTTCATGGTGATAGAATGAGTAAAAATGTTCTATTACCTAGTGTTAATATACTATATAAAAAACATATGTGTAAAAATATCATAATTCCCAATAAAATAAATTATTATATTTATTAATGTTGTTTGGTTTTGATAAATGTAATTTATTATTCAAGGAAGTTGTGGTTTTCAAAAATAGAGGATTAACGAACCCATTTCTCAACGAATGAATAGATTGGAGTTATATGAAAATATATCATTTAATAATTCTAAAATGTAATAAAAATTATATTATTCATTAATTAAATTTTGGATCCATTAATGTTTGTTAGTTAAGAGAAATAACCCACTTCATTCATCAAGGTGGTTGTCCTCAAATCCACATGATTAATGATATCATTCCTTAATGAATGGTTGGAATTAATGTAAATTTTAAAGGTGTTCATTTAAAAAAAATTAGTGTCATAAAAAAATAATTATTCATAAAACCTACCATTGATATGAACCCTAATAGGAAGTGAAAAAATGAATTGTATCATGTTGTTATGGTATCAGTCTGCACATACGCATGATCGATGAATTTTTTTTTCTTAGCAGATGAAATGGAATGAATGAATAATTATTGTGAAATTATGTTAATGACATATAATTATATATACTATAATTAATTCATTGAATTAATATTTTTTGGAAATATTAGTAAGAGGATAATCAAAAATAAATAATTAAGGGATAACATTACTCAAGTTTGGAAATTTTATATTACTTTTAATTATTCTTTGAAATGATGAGATTAATAAAATTAAGGGTTATGAAATCTCTTTTTTTGGAGTTGGTTACAGAATGATAAAATGGGAAGATTTTTCTGGAATAATTTAAAGTAAATATTTTTTAAATAATGGGTTTGTGTGGTCTCTTATTTTGGTGAATAAAATAGGAATTTCACTGCAAAAGACTGCTAAGTAAGGGGAAAGAAGGGAATGGAATAAAAGTTAGTTATGGTAGGAGAGTAAATGTTGTCAAAAAATGTTTTTAGAGTTTAGAACCTAAAATATGATTTCTATATGGTCTGTTTTTCTTATAAACATTGGAAAATTTATACCACATTAGATTACTCTCTTAAACAATAATTAGACTTAATTGAATTTTAATCTTTCTAATTAATTTATTACTATAAATATAAGAGGAAAATTTATACCAAAATTAGTTTTTATGAATATATATTTATCATCCATTTAATTTTAATAAATTTTAAAATAATAAATATTTTACTTTTAAATTATTTTATATAATATAATGATAAATAACTTTTATAATAAAATATTACATATGATAACAAAATTTAATCATGTGTTTATATATATTATATAATAAATATTATATATATATATATAGTTTTATCTAAAAATGGTTTCATAAATATTTTTTTAATCTTTTGTTATCATAATATCATAATTATTAATAAAATGATCCAAACTTTGTAATTTTCACTATTCTCCTAAATATGAAATATTTGAAAAAAAAATACAAAAAATATATAATTAGATACTTTTTATTTTAAAAATTAAAATATTAAGTTAATTTTATCAAATTATATTTCTTAAAATTATATATTTATCATTTAATAAAAAATAAAAAATAAAAATATTACTTGCTTTTCCTTAAAAAAGACATTGTTAAACATTAAGTGTTTCTCAAATTATTTCATACCAATTCTCTATTTGAAATAAATATGATATTTTATATTATATATTAATATAATATATTTTATAATTGTTATATTTAAATTACTATTAATTTATTTAGATAAAGTATCAAGTCCTATGGTTTAGTGCATGGGAAGAATGATATCACATTAATATTTATTTAAAGTTAAATATATATTACGAAATCTATAGATTTTATTTAAAATCACCATTATATTGTAATATTATATTCAATATAATAAATATAAACAAGTTTCTCCAATATACAAAAATTATTTTTATTTTTTAAATAATTCTCTTACCAAAAAAATTAATCATTAAATAAACATTAATTTGAAAATGGGTTGGGTCAAAATACATCATTATAAAATATTTACATATTTCTATAAATAATGGATCTTGATTTTCCATGTAATTATTTGATATTGTCATTATAGTGTCCACTCAATGATAATATGGACTTAAATCTATGTTTATTTTTACCAAAGGAATGTTTTTAATACAAATATCCCCCCTAAAATATTCCAACAGAGATGAAATTTCATCTAAGATGTAATATTTTACGAAACAAATCAATTGGGTTACCATAAGAATAACACTATATATCCAATGCCATTTTTCACTCACCAAAATATCATTATACATCCACTGAGATCTTCCTCAAAATGAATATAACTTTTCTTATATACCTTTCAGTTTGAATATTCATTTTGAGTTAACATTCATAGATTAATTGAACAATTTTTAATGAGATTATAAATAATTACTTAAGATAGCTATAAGATAGATCATTCCATCCAAATTTTATTAATGTTTCCCTCCTTAAGTCACCTTATATCTCCATTAACCTCTTTAAATATCCGATTTTACTCAAAATGTTTTACAATATCAAAGGTAGATTGTAGACATATTAAAAACATAAATCATCTAAATTTTATCAAACAAGTTATTAATATTATAATAATTAAAAAACTATATATCTTCTTTTCTTGTACATGTCAAAACATAAATTCACGTTCTTTTCTATTTTCATCAAAACATGTATAAATTTACTCTTTTTATCATCAATTATATCCATCCTCCTCTAAACATGTTAAAGTAATATTTATATTCATTTTAAACAATTATGATAATAGTCCTTACATAAGCCCATGATCATTATACACTTTTTATTGTGGATTAACCTCTTATAATTAGATTTAATGTCCCACCCTTGTACAATAATCCAATATGAATATATATTTGACCATTTTCCTTTAACTCCCTTTAAAGATATATTTTTTCATCGTATAAATTAAACTCATGTTAAATATTTATTATAAAATTCCTAGATTCCACCGTAACCCATTCATGATTAATTTTAAGTATGCTTCTATCATTAGTACCACCAAAAATTATGATAAAAATTCAAATAATAGAATAATAATAATATATAGTAAAATTAGTTTCATTCTACTAATCGTTGAAAACATACATAAGAAACACAATTTAGGATAGATTATTTCAACAAAAATTGTGGGCTAGAATAATATATTTTATCATTCCTAAGTGATAATTCCTTTTTATACATAGAATATTCAATAATAATCATTATTTTTTAATCATATTTTATGATAAAATTTATACTCATATCATGATTAAAAATATCCTTATTGATTCATTTTCCTAGGTTTATATAGGTTCCATTCCCTAATAATATTCAAATGGATATTTTTCTTTTTCTTTATGATAAATTGATAACATGATTAACTTCAGTGTTTTTGGACACATAATATACATTCATGGATAATTCAATTTTTATTCCCAAAGTTATCAATAACAAATTAAACATCATAGTATAAAATATGATAGAGTTACAAAAATAATTTGATAAATAATGACATATTTTAACATTCATTTAATGATTAAGGGATTAGTAACATTATGTTAGAGGCTCTAACCATCATATTTTATAATTCGGTTTTTCTTACTAAGTGGTAAATATCTTTGATAATATATCATTGAACTATTGAATGATGTCCTCAATTTCAAGATATAATCATTTTTGGTAATTTATAAAACTTTTTATAGTCAATAACAACTAAGGCATGGTTTGAGGACAGTACAAGTTTGAGCCTGAAGAGAATTTTAATCCTTAGAATAAAATTTGATTTGTAGGTTAAGATTAATAATTAAAAGGATTACAAGTTACCTAAAAAAATTAACTAAACATATAATAATTAAATTACATGAATAATTATAAATATGGGGTCATAAAATTATTAGTGTTCCATTATCATTAATTACTAACCTTATAATTATCATATCTAAATCTAAAAAATTATGTGGTCTGGAATCCAGTCTAGTTTTAATAAACTAGATGCTAATTATATTCAATTACCTAAAATCTATTATAAATCATGTTATTTAAAATTATATTCAAACATTAAAAATATAAAATCACTCCACATTCAAGTATAAAATCAAGAAATATAGTTCATGTAGTTAATTTAAATCCCTAAATCAATAAAATTGGTTCACAAATAATTAAGTAACATTATTGATGAAATATTATTAAAGAAATAAACATAATAAAATCATAATAAAAATAATTGAACCTAATAGTTAAAACACCCTTCATTAAAATTCATTAGCACAAATCATTTACCACTCTATATATTTATTCGAACCTATGATAATATTCAGGAATTATAAGAAAGATGGTTTTAATCTAATATTATATACAAAAAATAGCTAATCATTATGCCTTTTAAAACTATCATATAATGTCTCTATAGTTGTTGATGATCCTTCACTATGAAAAAACACATTTTTATTATAAAAATATTTCAAACCTTAAATAAAAATATGATAATTAAACTAATGATTAATTTTTAAAAAATTTGATTAAATTTAAAAACCCTCTAAAATCAGTTATTAATTATGAAATTTTTAGGTATGATTAAAATTATATATCTAAAAATATTTAAACAATCATGAATTAATATTCTGAACTCAAATCATGATTTCATAAATTTCTACTTTATAAACACAGAAATTGGATCTATAACATAATATTCAGAAATAATTTAACCTTTACATATTTTCATATTATTTATGTTCAACTGTAACATATTTTATGCTTATAGTTTTCCTTTTAAAAATAATTTCACCTATGGTCATCATTATCTATGCCAATAATTTGTAATATTTTAAACCACCTTATATTTCATCCTTGTCGAAAAACCACACAATTATTATTTCTAATTACACTATAATGTCCTAAATCATATCAAATATATACAATTTAATATTGTTAAAATATCTAAATTCAATCTAAAACTCTAAAAAACACTAAATTTTCCATATTAACATCTTAATGAATTTATAATACTATTTTTTATAAACATATAAAATTTTACTTTTAATTAGACTATTTTGTGTTGAAATTATCCTAAAATAGATAAAATATCATTAATTTCATAATATATTGCACTTATAAAATTCCTCACACTTAAACTCTAATTTTTCATCATTAATAGTTATCTATATCATCATAAGGAATATTTATCATATCCAATCATTAAAAAATGATCATTAAAATCAAACAGTATCAATATGGGTAAGCTTCCAAAAAAACACATGGAAACATTTTCTTAGGATATCACTTTTCATGAATAATGATAAACTATATAATTTTTTTATCCCTATATTTTATATTTAAACATAATTTTATATTGAAATTATAAATCATTATTTTAGTAATGATTTCTTTTGACTAAAATTCCAATTTATACTTGGTCACCTTTCTAAAACATTCTTTTATATTTTTAACTAATTTTTTTAAATGTAATCTCATACATGGAATAAGTGTAATATCCACTAATGTTTATTAGTTTGATCTCCTCCCATATTTAATTGTAATATTTAGAACGTGATCATAAGTATACTGTAAATATTCCTTAATTATTCCAAAATATTATTTGTGTTCCAAATAGAATAAAAACTCAATCACCACCCTCAACATCTTCTTTTCACTAATTTTAATATATTAAACAATATATAAGAATATTAAAATGTATGGGTCAATCCATGATCATTACATTATTTTCAAACTCTATATTTTTATTTTCCCTTTTTTATTATATAATGGTACTAAGAAATTTATATTTATAATATATTATCCATCCCAAAAATTCTAGGAAATTCTAAAATAAATAATATTTATGGTCCAAATTTTGATAATATTAATCGATATAAATCAATAAATATCTTCAAATCATGATTAATCAAAATTTATATTCAATTTTTTTTATTTAATTATTCACCCATAATCTTACTTTTTCGCCATCATCAAATGTTATTTTTATCAAAAGGTATAATGGTATAACTTTGTGACTCTTTTATAACCTAAATAAAAAAATATAGAAATATTTTTCTACTGTGATTAACTTCATAATTTTAAAAAGTATAAGTTACTTAAAAATATAATTTTTTTTGAAATAACACACCCATAACCATTGAACACATATCCTTTATCTTTATCCATCTCATACCATTCATTACAATGGACCTAAAAACCAAATAAATTAAATTAAAAGGTTCATTCAGTTTAACATCAAAAAGAAATGGTGGTTTCTTTCAAATAAAAAACATTCTTTAAATAATTCCTATCAACTAATCCATATTACTATGCAAAAATATCATCCCTACTATAAAACTTTGGATTAATGTCTTTTAGTTAGACATGACCTCACCATGTCATGTAACAAAAGTATATAAATAATTACCCTACTCCAAATAACTGAATGGAAAAATTGAGTTTCCTCTAAAAAGATGAGTTATCTTACTTTATTTAAAGTCAACATCTCCCTTCCATTTGGTATCACTTTCCCCACAAACATTACCCCGATTTTCTCGTATTTATCTCTTTTAAATATTTCTTAAAATATCCCCTTTATTATTTTTTAGGGTAGAAACCTCATTAGTTTCTATATTTCTATCCTAACTTAGATTGTCTTTTTAATTATTGTTTTTCAAATTTCAATTAGTTTTGAACATCAATTACTCACCACCAACTCTCATAGATAATACCCCACCTTGAAAATCAGTCAATTCTTCTCCCACTGAAAATAATATTCAACCAAGTATAAGGGGTATTATCTCTACATAATTCTCATTATAAGTAAATCCACTATATTGTAAAATTTATTCACTATGAATAAACACCTCCATTAAAACATTATGGATTTCTCATAATTGTATTATTTATTTATAGAGAAATTATGGTGGGTTTAAACACTTGAATTACCATGATTTTAAATATTTATTATTACATGATTTTCAAAATTATATAGAAATCACACAAATAATTTTCAAATTCATAAGATCAAATCTTGATATGAATTTATGAAATATCTCATCATTTTTAACTTTTTCTACTCCTCAAAAAAATTGCTAAGCATGATCCTATAATCGGTATGATACCCATATCTTTATGTTTTCTTATTTTCAAAACCAAATAATTCATGAAAATTTAATATATGGTATTGTTTTCTATGGATTTTATAAACAGAATGTTAAAATGATGTTTTGAAATAAATATAGAAACCAACTTCATTGCTCCCCAATAATTCACTACCTTATTATATCACGAACTTGTGATGGTGGTGTATATGGTGGTTTTATTTATTATCTTACATCATTTCAACTTATTTTTTCCTTTCCTTTCCTCCTTCCCTTTCCATTCCCCTCTTTATTATTTATTTTTTTAACTTATATAATATTTTTACACTTTCCTATATGGTTTTTCCAATCCTTATGGGGATAGACTTCACCTCACAACTTTGGTTAATCGAAATATCACCCACAAATACTCCCATAAGAGTCTCCTAAAGTTTATTTTTAATTTTAAAAACATGAAATTATACATTCCTAATAAGGGAATTTTGATTTATAGAATTAACCTTCTAATAATTGGTAGGAATCACAGTATTTGTCATAATTTCTATAATGGATTCCTCTAAAAAAATATATGATATTGAAATTTTATCCCCATTTATTAAAGAACCCAAAAAATCATACTCATTTTTTGACCTACTTGTTTATTTTACCCTTCTCTCACATAAAACTTTTATCCCTAAAAAATTATTTTTCTTATTAAAATAAATAAAATTTATTTTATGTGATAACATTTTCCTAGCAAAACATCTCATAGAAATAATTTCCATAAGGTATTTCTTTATTCCATTAGGATACATGATGTCAAATTCTCTACATTTCAATAATTCCCTTATTTTACATTTAATTTGTTTAACAATTCATCACTAGTTTATATGTTTCTCTTAGAAAATTTCATCATTAATGAACCCATATAAATAGTGTCAATGATCAACCCATTACGTAGAGAAAACTACAATATCGTTGAATGATTAAACTCATCTCCCAATGATAATATGGACATAATATTAACAAGTCCATAAACCTTTATTATTTAATATAAATTCATTATGTTTCAAACTGTAAAAAATTTAAAATATACAAATTAACATTCATAGTATTAAAGGGGGAATGAATATTATAAAGAAGTATAATTCCATCACATCTCTTACTATGGTGGAATATTGTGTCATGAAATTAACCAAATCATTGGAATTATTTTTTAATAAAATTCTAAATAAATTAAAATTTTCCACATCATTTTAACAACCTTTAAATTATAATTTTTTATAATTTCTAGGAATATTTTCTAATTTCGAGTTTTGATCATCTGGTGGTAGCATAGTGATCTTAATTATGTTGGATATCACTTGAATAATTAATATACTTATTATCAAATTTTTTGTAATAACATTTGGCATATGAATACTTGGTTATACCCCCCACACTTGAGGGAAAATCATAATTCCTTCTGGTTTTTCCCTCAATTATCATCTAGAAAATAAAATTTCACATCTGAAATTTTATCCAAACCAACCATGTTTTTTTATTTATTCTACTTACTCATTCACATATCAATATCATATTCATGATAAAAATGTTTTAACAATTATTTTTATATTTTATTCTATGTTAACTATGAATGAATCTGTAATATTTATCATGTAGCCAAGAATAATAGTGAATCGAGGTAGGGCAATTATTTTCATTATTATTAAGGTATGAAGTTCTTATAAGTTCATTATTACCTAAAAATGATTACAAAAACATTTACAAACCTTTAGGAAAGATTAGTTCCATCTATGAATCATGTTATGGAATTTATAATAAAATTTATAATTGCTAACTATAATTTTATATTATATAATCATTCCATGGTCATACATACAGATTACATTGATCCCTAGATTGAAAATTTGATTAAAAATGAAGGATAATCTATTAAAATGATTAAAACATAAATAAAACTAATTTAATGACAATATAATAGTGAAATAGTATTAGGAATTGTAAATCTAGTCATCCATATCACATAGCCTCTACACTCTCCCTTTATGTTCTCTTTATATTTATAGGGTTTCCTCCCTAATTCAATTCAATATTCCAATATCATTACTCTTTTAATTTACTCCAATGATTTTTTTATCTTATTTTGTCATCAAGATCTTTTGATTATGTAATTATGTTCTACCATTTTGGGTAGGTTTTATTCATTTTGGTTATATGTTGTTTTGTTTTGTTGGTTTTGGGTGTTGTCCTCTGTAACCATGGTTTTCTTCCTCCAATAATATTCTATTTCTATATATCTCATCACTAAATACTTCATATTCTAATAGTAATGATATTGTTTGTTGGATATTGGGATTGTGATTTTTGAGGTTTTTTTGGGTTCTGTAGTCACTCAAGTTTTGGTTTTTGTGTGCATTAGTTACTATCTTATAATCATTGATAATTGTTTAATCCCTATGTAATTTATTCATCTATTCTTAATTCATGATCTCACATACTTGACCCCATATTTTCATACTTTGGTTAATATCATTGTTGTTTGAGGTGTGTAGGTTATGAATATTATGGTGTTCTAAGAGTGATGAATCATTTCATTTAACATCATCCTGATTGTTCCAGTGGTCACTCCATTAGGGTGGTTGATAGTTATTTAGTATTCATATTTTATTGACCATATGTTCTTAGTATTCCCACACTTATCTCATGGTTTTATTTGCAACAATTTTTCAACCCTCAAACATCCCTCATGTTGTCATTTACTTCAATATTTCTAAACAAATTTTACGGTAGCTCTGATATTGGTTTAATATAATATGTTTCTTTAGGGTATGAAATGAATTTGTAGTGATTTCCTTCTGTGGTGGTGATATTTGGGGGGGGGGTAGATTGAGGGTAAATATTTTTAGATCATTAATAGAAAGAATCTTGTTTCTATTTCTTTAGACTTCAACAATAATGATGGCATGATAATATTCAATTTTTGTTTCTTTTATTATATTTATATATTGTTTATTTATATATTTTTTTATGGTCTCTTGGTATTTTTTACCTTCATGGTGATGGTTTCATAGGGGATGGGTAATCAATGATTAACTAGGCTTGATGACAGATAGAGATGTTACTTTTGGTTATGATAGTTGTTGTGAGTGTAAATAGCCAGTACACCTTATCTAGCACAATATAGGTTCCTAATGATATGAAGATTGATGTATATCATAGAATCTCTTCAAGTACCTCATCTAATTTTATAACTCAATATGAAATTTCAGTTTCCCACGGGTTTTTTCTTCCTTTTATCAAGTGAAATTAGAATTTTTTAAATTTGTTTGCTGGTTTTTTTAATCCTTATAGATGGTGTGGTTTTTTTGTTCCCATTACACCCTAAAATTGGGTTATTTGAAAAAAACACAAAAGGGATTCTAAGGAATCATCTTGAATTCACTATTTAGTTTCCAAACTCATATTTTCTAATAATAATGTAATTTTATTCAATAAAATAGTAGGTAAATTAAAAATATTTTAAAATATAAATAACCTAATTTATTCCATGTCCAACAATAAATTCATGATATATAATTTCAATATTTAACAGAAATCCCTAAATTAAAAAATAATGATCACCCATAATAATGGAATAATTTTATTGAATAATTTTTACACATAAAACCAATAAAATCATCATTTGAAATATAACAATTTAATCATTCAATAACCACTGATTACAAATTCTATGAATAAATCATTTTCACCTAATCTATTTTGAAATAACCCATGATTAGATTCATATTATACATGGAAGAGGGTCCAGAATATTCTAATCTGTAACATACTAGTGATCTTTAATCACTTGAAACTCTATGTAATATTATATTCAGTTATTTATAATTCATATCCAAGTACCATCCTTTATATTTGTAAGTAGTTATCACTAAACTAAAATCAAGTCATTATATTTATAAAATGGTTTAATTTATATATATTTTAAGATAAAACTTTTGTTTGAGTTGTAATTTTTTTAAGGATGATTTCAATTTCATATATCAATATATTGAAATGATCATGTTGAACTCTTATAACTCAAGTTTCTAAATAATAAAATCTTTCACTATAAACCATAAAAATGTTTTTATATCAAAGTATTATCCTATAATATCTAATATAAATATCTCCATATTTAATCTTTTCAACTATGGAATAATATATTCCCATAGTATTCCTCTACATAGATTTATTATCTTTGATCATAACCATTATCTTCAATTTATAGTATTTTCTTTCTGAATTCCTCATTTTACATCATCACACAATAGTCACTACATATTAATTACTAATTATAAAATAATTTCCTAGGATATATAAAAAATTATTAACTAAAAATTATTAAATTATAAAAATTTAAACCACAATTTTAAAAAGTGAAACATTTGAATTATATCAAAAAAATATTGTTATAAAATATATTTTAAAATATATTACATATCACTAATAATTATATTAATAAAGTTTAATAATATCCCACATTACATTCAAACTAAATAATTTTTTACAAGATATTTTCACATATGACAAACTAATTAATAGAAATATATATAACAAGGTAACGGTTCGATCTATGTAGTACTTATCAATTTAAAAATCCTCTTCTAAAGCTCTATCCCCCTCTATTCTATTTTCATGTAACTTATATAAAAAATATTTTTGTTTATTATCTGTTCATATTTCACATAAATTTCATATAATCATTAGATCAATTGAGGAGGGAAAAACAAATTATTAGATTCATGTGTTCTTTATCAAAAATCAAGATGAATGGTCAAAATCAATTCCATAAGTGTTTAATTTTTTATTCATTTTGTTTTAAAAAATCAAAATATTATTTTGCATAGGAAATTTTTTTTTATTTTATTAAATTGAAATTAACTCATATTACATAAACGTAATAGCTAATACATTTTTAGTGACAAAAATGTTACCAAATATAAAACAATTATCATAATATTAAATACTAATATTCACTCTAAATAGTAACATTTGATATATGAATAAAAACCATTTCAAATAATATTGTTAGTGGTTTTTAACTCAATTACTCTATATTTTAAAGGATTTTAAATGTGGAAATCATCATTTATAAGAGAAAAAAATCAACTCTAATGATAGTATTTTTTTATGATGATTCTTCCACCATTATTTTTTCTCTTCTTTGGTAAACAGTCATTATACTCATGATAATTTATTATTATTCATAAGTTTTTAAAACTATTAAATATTAAATTTTTAAATTTCCTATAACATAGTTACTAAATAACATAAGCATAATGAATGGGGACTCTCCATTGTTGATTTTTAACTGATTCTCATTATGGAAACAAAGATGTAATCACAACATGTTTTAAAAATAACATAATAAAACAACATTATATTGATAATAATGTTACATGAATTTATAAAACAAATTTAAATGAAAGTAAATTTTTATCACCGTCTCTATATTTTAATGGAATTATCTAATATTAATCAATAGTATTGAGGAATAAAAAATAATACTCTTTCAAAATTTGTATGACCTCTTTTTAATTAAAACTAAAGATATATTATTTTGAATTCACAGGTAATATACTTTTTTCCTCTTCCACTCATTGATATCTTCCTTTATTTGGGTAGAATTATCTCTCGCTTTAGAGGGATTTAACATTGGGTGTAACGACCCCAACCCCGAAAGCCCAGATTCGGTGCCTGAAACATGGTGTTTAATATTTTCCTTATAAAACATATAGATAAAAATTACACATCTCATTCTATTACAGAGGATTGTCTCGGTTTAGGTTTTGGAAATCCAAAAAAAATGATACATTTCTTCCAAAATCATGACACAGATAAACTTCATAATGCTGCCATCATATTCGAGTACTCATTGCTTGGAAAATCAACTCAGCCATGTAAAAAAATTGAAAACGTAGGGTGAGAATAATAATGCCTTGTAAGGGGTTTTAAAAAAATCCCTTTATTTTTTAATAAAGACATTATTTGAAATAATTACAAAAAGTTTTCTTCTAGAGAAAACATCAGTTCTTGAAGAAAGTTAAAAATATTTTTCTAAAGATTATTTGAATAAATTTTTAGGAAAACCTATTAAAAAATAATTATATGTATTTACTTACAAAAATTAAGGTAAAACATATATCAGAGTGCATATACATGTATAAAAATGCATCGAATACTTCATAATCCAAAAATTGATCAAACGAATTTTTAAGGTGACATGAAAAGTTGTAAGTACACATTATCACATAAATTTATCACTTACATAAAATTGTGTAAATAGTAAAGTCATGATTCCCGTAACACTTTATATGAAATTCATGGATTGATATATGTAACAATAACATCAGTTTAATAATTTTCTTTATATAACTTTTCATGTGCATGTTCACTTATTCCATGTTGATTAATAACCATTATCATAATAGTTTCCTAACCCGGTGATATTATTCTAATAGATCAATCCCTTGATTGTTCATATACTAGTACATAATGAGGGAATGTATAATGCTAGACTTTTTCAAGTCCTTTCACCCAAATCGTACATAATCATTCTGTCATGGCCCCATGCTAAGACCATATGGTTAAAAAACCAACATAATTGGGGTCAACTACCACAAATAGTTGTGAAAAAGGCTAGCATCATCTTCACACATCATTTCACATTAACTCATTATATTCATAACATTACCTAATACACTAGAGTACTGTATAATTCTGGGCGCACCCATCATATCATTAATGTCCAATACATTCCTCATATTCCTTAGTGTGGTCTTATTTTTATAGTTTCCAATACTAAAATAGAACTTACATTCTTAATCCATAATATTTTTCATACATACTCGTAACTTAACGAATTTATCAATAAATTTGAAAATGGATAGATTTTTTGTTTAAGGTTATGGTTGTATCACATTTTATAGTGACATGCATGGACTAAAACGACATAATTTGTCACATGTGGTAAGAACTATTACACATAAAATAATGGATTGTTGCATAAAATAATGACTCTTGTGTTTAACATTAATGTGAATAGTTTCATGCCCTGATTTACATTTTTTGGCTTTGAGATAACTATTATTCATGTTTAAACCATGCAAAGTTTAGTTATTATGTCAAAATAGATTGAAGAATAAACATACATAATTAAATAAAATACTTATGGAAAATTGGATGACAAAATATAGATTATTTCATGTCAAGTATTCATGCAAAAAAGAAATAATTAAACACGTGTGCTTATGCATGAATATATAATTATGCATAAACATGAAAACCATCATAAAACCTATTCAAGGAATCAAGGTTGAAGTACATATATATATACAAGAGGGTTTGAAAATTATATAAAACCATATATATATATATATATATATTTATACACAAAGTGTATGTTTGGGATCTTCATATCCCAAAACAATGTTTAATAAATCCTTATAAATGTTGCATACTTCAAAAACATAATTAATTGCTAAAATAGAATTTATGAAAACTTAATTCAAATTAAAATTAAAACCCATATATATATACAGACATAACCGTATGTGCACATATGTGTTTCCGTGGTCTAATTAAATAAAACCAATTGGATTCCTTATATTATTTACATGTACTTAGGGGAATTATTGTACAAACGAATTTTCATCATTTGAAACACATAGAACCAGATTATGTTTGTTTAATAAATATAAATTGGGGTTAATTTAACACACAAAAAGTGAACCCTTATATGTATAACATGTATTATGAACACCATTTAGAAAAAAATATCATTTGGAAATCATAAATTTAGAATGTACTTTTAAGATAAACAAACGTATATATATAACCATATATACACAATTTGTACGCAAGGATATTCCATATTGAAAACAAGGTGAACTAAACCCTAGCATGTATTCCATGTTCTAAGAACATCATTTAAAAAGAAATGATCTCCATTCAAAAAACATAACCCCAAATTGATTTTTTATATAAAGAAATCGTATAAAAGTATATATATACACATAGTTTAAAACAAACATAAAATAATTTTAACCCTTATCAGTGTTTTATACCTCAAAACATCAGTTTAACACAGATAATAATCCTTTTTGAAATCCTAAAACGAGTTAGGATAAAATTATATACATGTACATATATTCATAAAAAATAAAAATAGATAAAACGGGTTTGAAAATTGAAAGTGAAACAAAACGATCCCTTACCTGGATTCAAGTGAGAGATAGGGTTGGGAAGTGGACGTTGGTGAGTTGGGGTGAAGTAATCGGATATAATTACAAGTGAAAATTCGGGTTTTTATAGGATGTTAATTTATATTTTATACATCCTGATTTGTACAAAAAATATAAATAAATACCACCAAAAATAGACTAATACATAAAGGTATAATACTCTAATTAAAACAAATCATATTCTAATCAGTGATTATAATATTACATATCTATATATATATATATACCTACATAAAGTCGTGGAAACTTAAAATAGGAGAAAAGAAAATAATTAAAGAAGATCACAAGAGGCTTATGGGTTGAAATCGAGGGATGGTCCGAAGAGAGGTGTAGGATATAGAGGGAGAATAAAAAGAAGAATAAGAAGAGAAGAAACCTATGGGAAAACAAATAGTTTGGAACTAGGAAGAATAATAAGTGAAGAGAAGTCATGGAAGAGATCGGATGGTCCAAATCGTCTGAAGGTGATCAAATGCCTATGACAGGTTCTGAAATTATTAAAATGGATAATAAGATGAGATCAATTCTCTGATTGATCGGAAAGCTATGGGAACAGCTGTCAGTTTTACAATGGATGAACATTGGAGATTACACTTTGGATCTGACTGAACGACTGTGGTGGTACCATGGTTTAAAGAAAAGGATAAGGGGTCGAAATCAACCACATCTACAATCAGACAGTCAAGAGAAAACACATTGTTAATATGCAACTGTGGTGTTTCGAACGCAGGTCTAGATCATGCTATCTAGATCTCACATGGCGATATCAAACGACCGAGATTTGATCTCCACTAAAAAATCACATCCCATATCTAAACATGGAGGTTTTTTAGATGACTTTATAAGTCTTGAGCTCCCATCCATCCCTCAATTAGCTCTCTCTCCCCCTCCCCGGAACCACCCCATACCGATTCACCTTAGGATTGTGCTCTACACCCAAAATCTACCACCATGTCGCCACGCATGTCGGAACCAACTTTATAATCCCATTAAACCCTGTCGGCGTTCACTCCCTTATGGATGGCCCGAGTTGTGGCTTAGGGGTCCAGGATAGACCACCTACTCCTGAAGGAGCAGTGGGAGCTACCTCCCTCGACTCATCTAGAGGGCTGGCCTATGGAAAATATATATATTTTAAACCATATAAATTAGAAATGATGTTTGAAATATTTAATATCATTTAAACAAGTAATTAATTAGTCTAAATCATGTTTTCAACTTCATTTCAATCATTGATATACTAAAAATACATAAACCAAAATATAAATCATTCCATGTCATCAATTAACCAAAAAGTATTACCTTTAATTAATAAGTGTATTTAAAAAACATGGTTTCAATTTAAATTTTGTTTTAAAACATATAATTTTAAAGAACCACAGCATTGATTTTATTCATTCTAAGATATCCATCATGGTTATTATAATTTAAATTAAAGTATATCCCTTAATTAAAATGGAATTATTATTTTACCTAGGATATAAATTTCAAATATTTAAATCATTTTTAAAACATTTGAAAAATATGTATTTCTTCATAAAATAATTGGTTACACTTAATTTTGGTCAAAATATAAATAAGTAAATATTTTTATTACATTGAGAGGTATTCTTTATGTCTACTTGAAAACAAATATTTATTAACATGAACATTGATTTCAAACATTTAAAACCATTAAGTTATTAAAATAGTTAAGATACTCAAATACATAGAACATTTAAATGTTTATATACTTAAAATACATAAATTATTCAAAATACCCAAGTTAAACAGAATAAACAAAATTATTTAAAATAGCTAATGATTATAATATTTTAGGACCATCACAAAAGCAATGGTTATCTAAGGACATAAATGGCTACCAAAGGTCACAAAAGGACTTATAAAAATTATTTAGGGTATTCGAAACATTATAAACTACTCGGAGAAGATAGTGCTCTATATTCCCTTGAGTCTCAGTACGGTGGTTGTTACTCTTTCCATAAAGTTCTTCATTGCGATAGACCCAATGGACTCTCGCTATTTTCTCAGTCTGTTTGTGATGTTTGGGGGTCTCTTGGTGATTCTAATAGCCCTCGTAGTAGGTATTCTAGGTTAGTGAAGTTCTTTCGGTCTTAAGGTGATGTAAGGTTTTTAGTATTCATATTGAATAAAAACTATCTTTTATTATTATTATTATTATTTTGTTCTATAATTATTCTTATTTTAAAAGCACCGTTGTTAAACAAAGACAACATGATAATAAAGAACACATTATTATTAAAAATTAAAATTGTTTGGGGTGTTATATTGGGGACATTACTAGAGATAGGTAAAACCAAGTGAATCATATGTACTTCTCTTAGAGAGGAATTAAAAAAGAGTTAAGAAGATATCATATGCTAATATAGATTACTCCATAGTTTCATTGAAAACTAGTAATTATAACTCATTTTTAAGATTATTTATGTGATTTAAATGAAATTATAACAATGAAGAATGTTTATTTTGTTCCTATAGGTATTATATTATGGTATTTATGTCTACAATTAATTTTACTTGATATTAAGACATAGTTCAACTTATGTATGGTCAACAAAATATTTTTTTTCAAAAAATGTGTGATAAATACATTTTTTACTTGTTATATTATTATTCTTCAAATTATAATTTCTTTAGTTATATTAGATGTTATATTATCATTAAGTGAAAGAGATATCTTTTGAACAAAAGTTACTCAATTTATAATATGTCATTATTTAAATGATTTATTTTGTGGTTAAAAAATTTTTAGGGAAATTATTCATCAACTTCATTATCTATTTGTATATTATAAAAGTAATTATTTTCATTTTAATGTGGATATTATAATTATTAACTATTTTTTTATTATTAGAAATGGTAGTTGAGGAATAGAATTTTAGTGGTTTAGTTTCCTATTTGGATGTTGTAAATCATTTTTTATAAGGTTTTTATTAATTTTTATTTGAATTTGTTAAAATAAATTTTATAATTTAGTTTTTTATATTGTTTAAAAATGGGGTTATGAAAGAATTTAGGGATTTAATTTTAAATTATTCTGATTTTTGGTAAAATTATTTATTCAATACTAACATAAATAGTATAAATAATGTATTTATATAGAAAAGTGATATATTAATAGCTCCTTGTCAAACACTTTTTTTTAATAAATGATAGATAATGTTATTATGCATAACTTTTTTATTATATTTGGATAGTTTTTTATTTTGAGGGTTTTGAGAAAACTATGATTCATTTAATATGTATAGTATTTTATAGATTGGTATTTTGGAGTGATATTATGGGTTTATGTTTTACATTTGATTAGTCAGTTGGGTAAATGTAAGGTTTTTTTAAAAGGGAGATAATTTGTGACAATACTATCATAAATTATTATAAAAGATACAATTTATAATTCTTAATATAATATAATGGATAACCAAGTTCATATCACATAAATAGAACTTTCAGTTCAGACACTCACTATTCCGGATCACTTATTATATTTTTGATGTTTATTATATTTTATTAAATTATGTAAAATATAAATGTGGTTTTGAGAGATACAATGAAGTATAGGAAAATAAACATAAAATACAAATAAAATAGAGTTAAAAATTATTATTAGTATCCAAAGTGAATCACCTAGAGTGATCCTTCATCACATTATTATTAATTTCATATTTATATTATGAACTAGCAACATAAAATTTCAACACCTTCTTCAACCATGATTGAGAAGATATAGTGCCAAAATAAAATTCACTAACCATCCACATCCTTCATCAATGGATAATGGTTTCAGAAGAAGTAGATAACCCTTGGATGATCAAATAGAGACACACATTATCTTTCCCACATAGAATACCCTCAACCAAACTCCATGAAATTATTAAATATCAAACATGGTTTTCTATAAACATTGGACCAATTACTATATTACTCCCTAAAGAGATTCCATGGATTTACCTACTCATGATAAAAAGCATAAGATATCATAGTGAAGGATATGGAAGAAAACAATATAAATTTTATTAAAATATGAAACTGTGGGTGAAAAAATGAAAATAAAATAAAATAAAGTTGTGAAACTAAAAGAAAAGATCTATAAAAATTTATCAGGATCATTAGTGTAGTATTTAATCAACATCATATTAGCCATCCCTTTTAATTTATAATAAAATTGTTCCTTATTTAAAATTTTTTATTTCTTTTTTTATTATATGGATAAATCTCTGAAATCTCTTCTCTTATGAATTTCTAAAATAATTCTTTTCCACTATGTGGTATTCCTTATTCGTTGTAATTTTAATTCTACTTGAGATCTGTATATTAATACTTTCTTTCTATAGTGTTTGTCTAAATGTTATGAAAGTTTAAATCCCTGTGACTTCCTCATATTAGGGGTATGAGTGATGAGTTTAAATCATCACAATTCATATTCAAGTGAAAATGGATCCCTCAAAGCTTACTCGCTTCCTTATTTTAGGAATAATTTTGAAAGGAATTAATCTACTGTAAGGTTTAAGTGACTGGATGGTAGGAATGTAAATTTATAGTATGAAAGTGGTCGTTTGGTAGATTCAAGGTGTGGTCAATCATCAAATCATCAATGATTCAACTACAATAAATGATGTATTCATAGTATTGGTGATTTATATGAAGGATTATCATATACATACAAATATATTCCTGTTATTTTTTATCTTATGAAGTGCAACATGAAATTTATACAGACTAGAAGTGCATGGGATGAGGAATTCATAGGGAAACATCATGGTTATGCATTCTTGTTCAGAACATTATATACATTTACCTAGGGGTATATTGATATCTATATATTCACTCGATGAATCCTACATAACTAGGTTCATGCATACATAGGATGAGTGATTTTGTACACAGCACTGCATTTATCTATACACTGGTTATAGCTTTGTTAGGTTTTACTTATTCTACTATAGTAATTATATATTTAACATAAAACAACTTTATTTCTACCAAATAACCTCTATCGACTATAAATAATTATAAAATAAAAAAATTAAATAAAATATTTATTCTAGTAATTTCAAATAAAAAATATAAAAATTAAAACATGATATTAAATCCACTTTCACACTATATTCTAAAATAATCCTATAATCTAAATTTGTGATCATTAACCATAAAATAGTAACATGGTATGATTAAAAACAATATTACTTGTTTAAATATAATAAATTATTGTATCTGTCAATTTACATATACTAAAACATTTCACACTGGGAAAGATAAATATTTTTTAGTCCCCCCAAGTGGGTACTATGGTATTATTTCTCTAATTCAAATTTTCTAACAATTATCAATAATTTTATATTGGGGATATTTTATTTTATTTGAACATCCAAAAATTACTAATTTCATATTTCATTTTATAAAAATATTTATAGGGGTTCTCATTGATAGAGTATGTCACTTACATCCCAATGTCCATTAAGTAAAACTTCCATGGTGGTAGTAGGAGAAAATATGAGACTTCATCATCATTGATTTCTACTTGTATATCCTCTTCTTCTTTTTCCAATGCATGTTAATGAAATGATTCATCAAAAAAATTATCAAAGGGAAATCCAATGAAATATTCTATTTTAATACAATTAAAACTTGTAAAATTTAATTAAAAAATCATTATAAATGTGAGTAGCTTGTGGCGTGATATATTTTTGAAAAACCATTGGGAACTATTTATATACTCCCTCTAATAAATATTCTATGGGTTCAAGGAGCACAGTTTTCTCATCCTACTATGAATTTTCATTTTATTCATTATCCTCTTAGGAAGACAATGTATTGAATTAATTTTAGAATTTTAAATACATGGATTTAAATCTCAATTTAATTTCTATAAAATAAGAATAAACTGGGTTCAAGAAAATATTTAGTCCCAGATCTATTAATGATTCAATATCTTCTTCAATATAAATTTATTCTTTGAGTTATGTTGTCCTAGTTAAAGGTAGGTAGTCATTATCCTCTAATAATTATTCAAATTCCACCACTTGGGATGATTCATCTTCCATGGATAGATAAATATATAGTTTTTATCATTCATCTTTTTCAGATATGTGAAGATCATGGTGTTGGTTACGTTATATAAAATGAAATCAAGGATCCTTCATCCTTTATTGAACCCCCATATTTGTGGATGTTTAAATCTATTATTATATAATTTCATCTAGTGAGGTATAAGTGAGTTATGTATATTTATGGTCTTAAATCATGTCCTAAACATACAAAATTTATTTAAAAAAATTGAGGTAATAAGAGAGACTCCTTTTTACCTCAACCACTTCTTGATTTCACTCTTGGATGAAATATTAAATAAAATATAAATCTAATGAAAAGTCCTAAAATTATAGTACATGAGTGCCTCTTTAAAAACCTATACAATATCTTTAAATCACTCCTTTAAATAATGTTAGATTTTATCGATCATCACCTATTTATAAAATAAATAAACATTTTATTCCATGGCTGATGGTGAGTGAGAAAATATATTTTTAGATATTTTTTGAAACAAATGAAAATTATTCACAACATGATAAATAAATAGTGAATAAAAGACCCCTTGGATTAAGGGATATAGAAAAAAAGTAATGAGGCACCATTCTTAGGGATACACCAAACCTAAAAATTATATTTCCAAAAACAACTGATTAGATGACCAGGGGCATATCACTTAAGGAGATGTCTCTATTCATATACCCACTATTCAAAATAACAATATAAATTTATTTTGTTCTCTATATTTTATCCATGAATGTAAAATTTAAATAATTTTTTGAGATTTAAAATTTTATTTTTTTTAATACATATGCAGGGTAGATGGAATATAGTTAGAACCAAATGAGATTCTCCTAAGAGAATCTCGTAGTGTGGACATTCAACATCTTATTATTAATATATTATTAACATAATTAACTCACACTATCAAAGGTGAACACCCTCTTCTTCCCCAATTCTGAACATATATTACACTCTTTAAATTCACTACACATACACCTCGTTTATCGAATTTATAGTTGTTATATATGAAGTATATATATCTAATATTGTAACACTCCAATATTTTATTTGATAGATTTTTTTTAATTTTATTTTATGTCTTTTGTTGTATGATATACCAAGATTATATTTCATTCTATCCAACACCATTATATATTTAACTATACGCAACACTATACTTTTCTTGTGTTACAAAAAATTTCATGTTCTTTTGATTGAATTCATATCACATAACAATGAGTATAGATTTATTTCAATGTATAAAATAAATATGTTATACTCAATAAAATAAAGGCTACACTAAATTCAACACTGACTTGGCGTACATTTCACACAAGAGCAGCCTTCCTTGATAGCTTGCATTGTACGCAATACTGAGCATCACTAATGAATGATATATTATTGAAATACTATTATTTAATGGGGTATAAACTAGCCTTATTAACCAAATTTTTAATTTTATATTATATTAACATTCATATTATGTATTTTCTAGACTTGATATAAGAACAAATTCATTTCTTCGGATAAAAGAAGTATATTTCAAAAAAAATACAGTTTTTCCACTTTTTGATGGAACACCCATTTTAAATCTAGTTTTTAATAATTTTATATATTATATTTTAAAAAATAAATATCATATTTGGAAGAGGGGAAACAAAATTTACTTTGGTTTAATTTTTTTGTTTTAGTAATAAAATGTAGATTTTAATGAATATTGAAAAATACTAGATTTTAATTCAACGCTGCCCTTTTCATCTAATTTATTTATATTGATAGATTATATTTTTAATTTATTTTAAAGAGTAATTGGATTATTTTTTATCATTTAATCCAATTTTATTCATTTTAATTAATTTCATATTTAAATTGAAAATAAACACATGTTAATCTTTTGACAGTTTTTACTTCATAAAAACACGCTTTTTGGTTTTGATGAAAGAGAATTAATTTCAAATTAATTAATGAAACTTCAATGTTTTGAATTTTGAGAAATAAATTATATATATGGAATTGGGTATCCAAAATATGTAAATAGATTACTTTTTTTGATATTATGAATAGTATCTACGATGATTTTTATTTACCACTATTAAAGGTAAATCAGTTAAATTGTGGTGAAAATATGATAAAGATAATAAAATAACCATCACACCTTCAAAAATCATATTGGATTAATTAAAGTTCACCAATATCATGTAAGAATCTAAATTGATTCATTTAATAGACCTTTCTCCATGACGGTGATGTAATTATAATTACAACAAATGAAAGTGACAACATATCGCTCTCTTATCTCTTATAAGTATAATAATTTTAATATAGTGATATAAATGATCAAACATTGAAGATAATTTGTATCCAACAATATAATGAAATTATCTAAATAATTTGAATTTATTTATAACTTTAAAAGATTAAATAATTACCATTAATGATGACAAAATAGTTATGTAGTAATTATTTTACTAATATAAATATCAAATAAATGGTTTTAAAAATATTAAAATAAATATCATATGAATTAATTAATTTTCTCTAATAATTTAATAGGTGACTTTGACATGTTAGGATTATATTGAATATTTTGGTTCGAATTTATCTTTTGTGTGGAGTTTAATTAATGTCCAATTAATGAATAGTGTCAAAAATTGACACTATTGATATTTTGTAAAAATACCAAATTATTAAATTATTTAAATATCACAGAAATATTTAAAAATTACCAAGTGAAAATTATATACTCTAACATATCATAAAAAATCCAATTATGTTCAATTTACAATACATAGGTAAATATTTGTAAACATTTAATATTTATAATATTGTTTCCACAAATAAAATTAAATAGATTAAATAAGGATAAATCAAAATGATAAAGTTTACAATAAAATCAAAAGATGTCTAAATTTTATTGGATGAGATTATTACAACCCATAGTCATCATATATTCGAAAAAAATGAGTTTAATACCATTATAAACTGAAAATAAATTAATAATAAATTAGTATTTCAAGACATTCCTAAAGTTCCCCTCCTCCCTCTATAAAAGGACACAAACTCTACCCACTTACTCACACCTTTCATGCCCTTTGGCTCATCCAAAATCTACTTAAATAATCTCCCAAAATATCTTTAATCCTCTTGGATGCCACACTTTTTTTAGAAATCCATCATAGTGAGAACTTTTGTGAAAATCAAAAGGAGATACTCAAAAAAGAGGTAATTTTTTTATCACCTCATTCAAAATACTATTCTTCTTATACTTCTCCATATTATGTTTTTATCATACTAAAGTAATAAATACAGTATATTTTAAAATATAAGATGTTTTTATAACTATGGTACAACATTATAACTCCTTTTATCCTCTTGGTCTCATGCCCAGGGTGGTGCTTCTAGGTTGGATCGACAGTGTCCCCCTCTCTGGTGATGCTCCATGGGTCGGTTGTTGGGTCATCCAGCCCTAGGTGGTGGTGAGTTAGCTTCCTATTTCACGGGTCGTCTACCTTAGCCGTGGTGGGTATGCTAATACGGTGACAAATGGAGACAGTACGGTGACAAATGGAGACAGTGTAAGCTTTCTGGCTTGGGGATGGTCATGATGGTGGGTCAGGTCTCTGGCATCATTGGTCGTGGTATGTGGTGGTTCTAGTGTGACAGGCTGCCCGTGTCAGGGAGGTTGTTTTCTTCTCGTAGGTGATATTTCAGATATGTTGGTTTGGTCATTGGGACACTGTATTTGAGGTTATAGTTTGTTTTATCTTAGTGTTAAGGTTTATTTGTGTAGGATCATGCTTTCTCATGTAGTGAATTTGGTTTTGGCCTCGTGGTCCACTGCTCAAGTGTCTTTACAACCGATTGACTACAAGAAGATGTTTCATATAAGGTGTAGGGAAATGGTTTTCACTCTTTCATGGATTTCAGAATCGGATGTTTGAGAGGGTATGGCTTCATCCATCGGTTCCAGGCCCATGTTCATTTACATGGGACAGCTAGTCATTCAGCATTGAGACAGTGGAAGCTATAATTAATGGTTTTCGGTTTCTTGGAGGATCTTCTATCTTGTAGTGCGAGTTGTTTTTGGTCTTGAAATTTTGGTCCATTGAGGAATTTTGTTTTGTCTAAGTCAATGATGTCTTGGATTCCCCCCTTACCCCTTAAACGGGGGTTTATTTCAATAATAAAAAAATTAATTTTCAGTCGATTCTATAGTTTTTAACCATTAAGTGAATGATATCATCGCTCATGCTTATGTACGGCCTACCGTCTCTACGGCACGATGAGATTCATTCTCCACATTATCCATTCAGGAATGATTATAAAGTATATATAATAAATAATAATGAAATATAAGACATTGTAATTATACTGGATATATATATATATATGTATATATATCATTTACTTTCTTACTTTAAATTCAATAAGGAAACAGAAACATCGTTCATGCCTACGTATGGACTACCATCTCCCTGAATAGTGCATTCCATTACATTTATTTATCTATTATATATATTTCTTTACTGAATATTTATGATGTATAAATACTTTTTTACATTTATAAATTATTTAAATCATGATGAAAGTAATAAGATCAATAATAACAGGTCAAAAAACATACGATAAATAAAACAATTATTAACGAAAATGTTTCTTTAACATGTAATTGTTAAATAAACGGGTAATATGAAGTAAAAAGTGAATCATATATGACATAATAAATATTATTATAGTTCTGTTACAAGTTAATAAAATTTTTAAACCCAATATATAGGAGTTTCAGACACACATGGAATAAATCCAACATAAGGTAAGGGATAAATTTGTAATCTCGTTTTTATCTAAGATTGGTTGTATGTAGGTATTTACTAGGGAATATTTATCATCCACAAAAATGTTTCATAATTATTTATATTATTATACAATTTTATAAAGTTAATTTTAACGTTTGGTTAATTTTTATTAAATGTTATGAGAATAATATTTTATTGTTATTAGATTTTAGGTACTTTTTGACTTTTCTAGAAAATGTATATGGAGAATGTTTTTTTAACTTCTACAAAATGAATGGATTTTTATGGGTTCACGAAACCTTATTTCCACAAACTATTCTATACATGATTCCAATATTATTTTCAACTAAATTTTTTTCTTTTAAAATTGTGTGGAATTTGAGAAAAGAAAACGTTTTTGAAAAAGAATGGATATTTTCCCCAGGAATTAAGTTCAATTGTTTTATCAAAATTATTTACCATATAATATGGTAAATTTTTATGTTCATATCCCTATTATTATTTTGATTTTATTTTGTTTTTGTTGGAATTTAATTATGAAATCCATTTATTTTATATGGATTAATGGTGGAATGATGTAAAAACAAACCCAATTTATTTGATGGGTTATGCTATGATGAATGATTTATGTTTTTGTGCCACATGTATGAATGATTAAATTGTGAGATGGGTCCGACCTATATCTCCCTACAATTCATTGAGTAAAGATTTATATGTCATGAGATTGACATGACTGGAACAACAAGTAAATCCAATTCAGTAATACAAGGCTGGAACGATAAGTAAATATGGTTCAGTAAAACATGGCTGGAATGGAAAGTAAACCTAGTTCAGTAATGGACCTTTTCAACTATGATGGTCTTGGTGGTAATTCAATGGCTACTATTGAACTAATATTTTGTGCTTTTTTCACAATTCCATGTTTTATTCTAATGATATAAAATCATGGTTATTGTTTCTTTATGATCTATACCTTATGTACTTTCAAGATTTATTTTATGACTCCCAATGTTAAAATTTAAACATTATCTCCATGATTTTACATTATTAATTTTATGGTTTGTTTTATATTCTACATGTTTACCCTTACATATAATTTTATCTCACACTTTTTTATGTCTTCTTTTCCCAATGATACAAAGAAATTTTTTAGGTAAGAACACAAAAGGGTAAGATCTTTATGAGAGATGTTGAAGATCTTTCACTAAGTTAGAAGATTATGTTCCAAGTTTCCAAATACACTAAACTAATATAGCCTTTGGGTATATATTTTTTAATGTACTATGTATTCTTCAAATTAAATGTAATGTATATGTATTTCAAGGTTGGTTCATTATAGTTGGTATTACAGAGATGGTTTAGTTAAC
Source organism: Viscum album (assembly GCA_963277665.1). Classification (NCBI taxonomy): domain Eukaryota; kingdom Viridiplantae; phylum Streptophyta; class Magnoliopsida; order Santalales; family Viscaceae; genus Viscum; species Viscum album. Next base: position 1,804,872,644 of record OY728126.1, on the reverse strand, counting down.
CTTTGCAAACTATGTTGTGAAAATTTTTGTGAGATCCCTAGATTTATTTCTAAGGATAGTTCTAGGGATTTCCTAAGGATAAGTTGAAGTATAGGTTACAATCATAGTGTTTTTATGATAATCGTTACTAACCAAGGGTTAAAATCAATATATCATAGATTGAAATATTATAAGTAATTTACCATACTTATGTGTTTCTAATCTCTAATATGTATTTCTCACACATTTTTTTATAATCTTTAACAATAGCCAAAACTATATAGAACATAGTAAAACATTGAATGTTTCAGATGTAAAAATTATGGGAATTGTGAATATCGATTTCCTATGTTGAAACATCATGAAGAGAAAAATGAAAAAGGTACAAGTATTAGTCGTGCTATTGAGGATGAAGATATTATACATTAAATGTAAAAGGTATGTGATGTTCTTCAATTATTGTTTACTTTAAACCTAAGAACCTTGAGGATGAGATACCTTAAGATATGATTCATATTTTAGGAAATACAAAGATGGCGTATCTTGAGTAATGGTTTAAGAATAATTTGGGTTTATTGATGTGTATATATTACATTATTCAAATATTATATTGCATGAATAATGAAATATATAATTTTTTTCATCATACATTTTTCATTAAGTATTGGTAAGGATATGTTGAATTTTTCTAATGATCCAAAATGGTGTTTTAAGGGTAAGGTGATATACCTAGAGAACAGATTATTAAGGGAAAGATAACCCTTAATATGCCCCTTATGTTTAGATAATTATGTTTGGATAAATATATGTCAGATTTGAAATAGTAAATTGGAAAATGATTTTTTTGGGAACAAATTGTTGAGTTATTGACAAGTAGGTTAAGTTATCATGGATGAATTATACAACTTTTTGGGACTTATGAAACATGTCTAATAAATTTTGGAATAAGTAAACATGCATGTTTTTAACAAGGATATATTGTAATTTAGGTTATTACCATGACTCAAGAGAATGCAAGGTGACGTCAGTCAAATTTTTGTAAAGTGACTAACAAGATATATCTTATCATGTATGGGGGGGAAATTATGGTATTCACATGCTTGTTATATGACCTTACATGTAATTATTTTTTTTTGTATTGTTTGTTTGGATTGAAGTATTTTGAATTAGCCTAAAGGATGGAATGGATTAAGTTAGATATTAGATATCATTTTTTAAGGTTAATTTTTTTGAAATTTTATATTTTGAATGTTATAAATGTATAGTTTTAAAAAAAATTACAACTTGTAGGTCGGGTTACAACTCATCATGTTGGACAAGGTAGCATGAATCAAACCCACAACCGAAGGGCGACATGACATTATTGCCTACCACTGGCCTATGGGAAGTCCCAGGTTAATATAAATTAGTATTATTTTATTATATTGGTATTATAGATGAAGTATAAGGTCGTTTTTGGGACCATATATGCTTAATCTCACTATAGATGGACATATGTATATTTGATAACTAGTGATAAACTTTTTATGATAGAGAAAGATGGAATGACCAATCATTTTATTGCATGACCTACTAACACTTCAAGAATGAAAAATTCAACTTCATATCTTTGAATAATAGATGAATTGGAAATTTCGTGAGGTATGAACAATGGTGATATTGTACTAAAATAAAGTAAATAGTTAATCACATGAAAAATTATTCAACATTAGGTATGGTTTCTAGAAATACAAAAATGTTATATTAGTAACTTCTAATCTGATGAATCAAATGGTCCCACAAATCACTGTATATTAATGGATTTCTGGTTTTTTACTTTATCAAAACCTTGTTCTCTATCACTATCCATAAAAACTTGATGGTTAGATTTTTTTCATCCATATCCATGTTTTCACTTCCCACCTATGTTTTCCTATGTGGAATCCCAATGATTAGTTACTTTGGGTTACCGTTATTTTTCTAACATTTCTTCTTAAAATGATGTTTTAGTTTTCTTTTATACTATATGTATTTCAATGAAATAAATATTCAAGTATTGAACTTTTTATAACCCCGAACAAATTCAAGAGAAAAATTCATTTTAAGGGGGGTATAATGTAACACCCCCAGATTTTATGAGATAGATTATTTATTTTCTTTGATGTATTGTGTTTTACGCTACACCAAGATTATCTTTCTCTATTTGCAACACTGTATTAGCTCTTAATATACACAACACTATACTTGGCTTGTGTGACACACAATTTCAAGTTTTATTGATAGAATTCATTTCACTCAACACTATGTATAGATTTTTTTCAATTTATAAAATAATTGTGTTATATGAAAAACCAAATTAATCATGTACTAAGAAAACACTAACTTGGCTTATATTATAAACAAGAGAGACCTTCCTCGATAGCTTTCGTTGTACGCAACACTGAGCTTCACAAAACAATGATATCTTATTAAAGTAATATTATTTAGTGGGATATAAACTATCCATTTTGAAAAGTATTAACAATTTTTTTAATTTTATATAACATTAAAATTCATCTTATGTATTTTTTAAACATGATATAAGAACAAATTCAATTTTTCAGAAAAAATAAGTATTTAAAAAAACTATTTTGATACCATTTAATGGAACACCAATTTAAAATATATTTTTTAAAAATTTTATATATTATATTTTACAAAATAAAAATTTTATTTGGAATTTGGACATAAAAATTTACTTTGGTTAAATTATTGGTATTTTTTGATAAAATTCACATTTTAATTAATAGTGAGAAATACCTCATTTTAATTCAAAACTTAATTTCCATCAAGTTGATTTTTATAGTTATACTATATTTTTAATTGGTTTTATTGTGTAATTGGATTATGTTTTTTCATTTAATATAATTTTTTCCATTGGAAGTAATTTCATTTTTAAATTGGGCATAAACACATGTCAATATTTTGATAGTTTTTACTTCTTAAAAACCTGCTTTCTGGTTTTGACAAGAATATTTAATTTTAAATTAATTAATGAAACATCTATGTTTTGAATTTTGTAAAATTGAACCCATATTTTTAATAAGTGTGTCCAAAATATATTAATAGGTTACTTTTATTTTTTTGGATATTATGAATTGTCACTACAGTAATTTTTATTTACCACATTTTATGGTAAATCGAGTAAATTAGGATAACAAACAATATGATAATGATAATAAAATTACCCTAACACAAGAAAAAATATTATTGGATGAATTAAAGTCAACCAATATCACTTAATTGTTGGAATGTATTCATTTAATGTACTTTTATCCATAAAAGTGATGTAATTATAAATAAAACAAAAGAAAGTGAAACATGTCACTCACTTATCTCTTATGAAAATTATAGTTATATATTTATTATAAATATAATAATAATAACATAAAAGAAAAAAGAAATGTTTTCTAAAAATTGTATTTTTCCTAAAAGACACTTTAGTGAGCCATTATGCACAAAATTTGAAATTACTTTTCACTAATTTTATAAAAGTTATTTTATAAAATTATCTTCATTTTAAAGATAATACAACCAAATTATCATAGGGGTAATTTTTTGTACTTTCATAAAAAAATTCATTTTTTGATTAATAATGAAAAATACTTATTTTTATTTAAAATGTTGATTTTCTTAAAATAAATTACAATTTGAGATTATATTATCATTTTTTAATTATAATTATTTCAATTATATTGAAATTTAACTAATATATATCCTATTAATCATTTTCATGTTAAATTTTTATATCAAAACTTAGAAAACATTTCAACATTTTCTCTGAAAACTTGTTTTTTCATCGCGTATTCAGAATTGATTTTAAATTAATTTTTTACAAATAAATGAGTTTATATTTGAAAAACTGATTCTATATTTTTAATAATTATAATTTATAATATATATTAGTTAAAATAAAATTTTTACCATAATGAATAGTAAAAACAAGAAAAAAAACTTATTTACTACGGTTATGGTAAAAATGGGTTTATCTAGGGTTAAATTGAAAATATAAGGTTTAACATAACTTAATATTTTTTATAAAATATATTTTGTGACTATATTTATAAATTTTAGTGTATAATTATCTATAATAATCCCTTTTTTACCATTTTATAACGTGAAAAATGTGGGTATATTTTTTAAAAAAAATTATATGTGTTCCACATGTCTCACTTATAAAAAACCACCCCCTCTCCACTCATCTTAAAATATTAAAAATATTTCTGTTCTCTTAATAAATAACAAAATAACATTAAAAAATCCCTAATATAATCATAGAAGTCTTATTTTTCTAAAAAAATCTATCCTTAGAAGGCTTTTGGTGAAAAAATGAGGTTACCTATGGAAGAAGTAACGTTCTTCATGAAGAATTTTTATTTTATTTATTCCTCCACCACCTTAAATTTTTATTAATAAATTACTATATTATATAAAATGTATCATAAATATACTATATTTTTTTTATGTTATGTTCCATTCCTACAACCATCCCCAAATCCATCAAATGCATTACAAAATCATTATTCATGTGTACGACAGACTACCACCTTGCGAACATATGTCATTTGTTTTTCCATTACCACTTATCACAATTGGTTATGATGATTGATATAAATTATATATATGATATTTAAAACAAAACAATACCTATAGTGTCATTATTCTATATATACCTTTTTAATATTCAATCAGTATGAGATAAGATAACTTAACTCGTGTGCACGGTGGACTACTGCCACCCGAAGTGGTGTAATTTTTTTCACTAAAGCATTACATGGAGGTTATAAGGATACACTTAATTAATATATTTGATATAAATGACATAAATATTATAATAATTAAATATTTATCATTCGTAAAATATAATATATTGTTTTATTTCATACCTTTTCACTCACTAAAAGATGATAACACCATTCATGTATGTTTGGAATACAGCCTTCACAAGTTGATGTGAATCTCTTTTCATCACCACACCATGTGGATGGTAAATATAATAATATTAAAAGATATAATATGGTATTTATGATACTAATTTAATTTTATAATTATATTATATAACTTTCCTTTTTTCCATAATTATCATTGAAAAATGGAAACATTATCATGTGTGAATACGACTTATCATCTCCTTGATCATAATGTAATTCATTTATTAAAAACACCAATAATGACTGGTATTAAGAGAATAATTGATATATAAATATAATAATTTTTTTAGTAATATTATTATTTTTATGAGGTAAAAAATATATGCAATAACTGGTTCATTCATGATGAAACACGCATAAGAAAATAAGGGAACTAATAGCTGAAATACTGAAAATGATGAAAGATAAGTAATGAATTGGTGATAAGATGTTATTATAGGATTATATATGATATTATAAATATTAATACTGATTTGGTATAATTTATTAACATGTTTAGAAAAACTATACATGAGCCTAAATAACATTTAACCAAAAGGAAGTGTGAGGTAAGGGACTTCATCTCAATTTCCCATCATTGAGGTGTATTTTATAGTTATGAATATAAATTTTTTTATGGTGTATATAATTCCCTTTTGACATCAAATATCATGAATAACTAATAATTACTGCTATTTAATTTTCCAATTTTAATTATTTCATCTAAGGTGATTTAAATTGAAAATTAAAAAGAAGTATAGAATTTCATAATTCAATTTCCTTTCATTGGGTTGTTGTACTTATTCACATTATTTAGTATTCTAAGATTATTTGTGTAATGAATTTTGATTTTTTTTATTTTATATTTCTATGTATTTTATGTGGATCAAAATTTTATACACATAATCTATTAATTAATTAATTCTAACTTCAACACTATGATCTTTGTGAGGATTTATTTCACAATAACATTCTAATTGAGATTGTTTATTCTTGAATTTTTGTTGAAGGAAATTATTTGATAATTTTATAATAAATCCATTTAATTTAATTATCATATATTTATTCATGATATTTTAAATTAATATTTACATTTTGTATACTCTTTTGTACTTAAAATAATTCTGAAAATATTTTTAATAAAATTTGACATTATTTCCCTCTTCGAACGTAAATCTATTCTCTTCCCAAACTATGTTTTCTAAAAATATTTTCAAAAATATTTTTATTCTTTTAAAAATGATTTACTAAATATAATTTTTAACATTCGGAATTTATTTCAAAAAAATGAAATCAATCTTCATTTTGTTTTCATAATAAGGCTTGTTTGGATTTTTTAGAAAAAGTGAAAAGAATATTTATTTTAACATACTGAAAAATTAATTAATTTCATATCATCATTACCATTTTTTGTTTTAAAATATCCATTATATGTTTTAAATTTTATTTTAAAATAATTTCTTTTTTCAAAATGTTATGTGAAATTTTATTTTTAAATGGTTCTTTCCAAAATGAAAATTATATTTTTCTCAAGATTTTTTTTAAAATATATTGTTATGGTATTTTAACTCATCATTGAGAACAACCCCTTAGTTTAAATATAATATTATATTTATATGATGTATTGATATCATATTATTCATCTGCATGGTTTGTGATTATTTTGAAAAAGTATAGTATTGACATTTAGTTCCTTGATTCATTTTTGTAGTCATTAACTTTCCCTTAAATTATTCAATTTTCTGTGATCATTGGAAAATAAATTTCCTTAAAATATCCATATTATATATTATGGATAATTTTATTGATTAAACTGCATATAATTTCTATATATTGTTTTTTATATTGAAATTTATTTTTTATATAGGGAAATATTAATAAATTTGAATCATTTACTTAATATAGATATTTATTGATATGGAATATTATTCATGAATTATTTAAATTTTTTATCATATGAATAATTATTTGGACATGTAGTGATGGGTGGGGATTGGAATTATATATCCCATCAATGCACCAATAGGTTCCTTGAGACAAATTAGTTGTAAAACGTAAACTAAATTCAACCATTACTTTTAAATTGACATTTAAAAGGTCTTGATTGTATAGTTATGATGATTCTCGAGATCATGATGTCTAATAATTAAGAATTCCCATCATTTAAAATGAAGTATTAATTTTTATCCATGATATTTCCATAATTATATTATCTCTAGAAGAATTTCATTCTCAGATTATTGATTTAATGTCATGTGTGCTCAGTTATTTACCTGTCTATATTGGTTATGGATTATCTATTCGTAGTACACACTATATTGATTAAATGGAATGTGCTTTTAGTTATTTACCTTTCCAAATATATTTCTCCTTATCTTATCATGAAACTCAAGCTATTTATATGGAATATGTGTTTAGTTATTTAGCTTTCCATGTTGATTTTGCTTATTGATTCGTGATATATTTTATTGTACTTAACCCTTACTAATAATTTGATTTGACCATTATTTTTTTCATTTATAAGAATCTAGTAAATTTACAAAGAATGATATGAAATCATATTATAGAGGGAATAGTGATATTATCAGGAAAAAATATGTTGTAATTTGTGTTTCCAAATGTAATATCAAACTCAAGTATGTATCTAGTTTACCAATACAACCAAAATATTAGGTCCTTTTGGATGAAATTCAATGTACATTATTCCAATTTAATAATATAGACACCGGATTAAGGATATTGGGGTTAGACCTCTTATAGTTTTTAATATAGTGGGTTTAGTAGAATCCTTTTGAACAAGATTTAGTAAAACATATATTAGTGATAATAACCCAATGATATACATTGAGGATAAGTACATAAGAACATATTAATGTTTTTTTATGGAAGATATTATTTGGTTGTTTTTTTGAAATAAACACTTATCTAGATATTACATGTTGATGTGGTTCTATAATAGTTATACATATCTATAACAACTCCAATAAGGGGGCATTATTCTTGACCTATTCATTATATGTTGTATGAAAACAGGCCTTACTATACACCTAGTTTGACACTCTAGGGGAAATACATAGCATAATTGAAATTTTATTTAAACAATTATGAAGGATTAGAATAGATAATAATAATTAGTGACCTAGGATAAAACAAAGGTTTCTAAAATTGAAAAATATGTATCCCAATGAAATGGGAAAAATATTTATGCATGTAAATTTTTTCATAAATTAATAAACTTATGAGGAAAAATGAAGAGTACGATGGAAGGAAATAAATCTCATCCTAAGGATATATTTATATATAATTTTCTTAACTATAGAGAACTTGGGAATTATCCATGTCAAGATAATCTTCTAAATGTTAACCCCTGGATCATTTAAGGAAATATGTTAAAATAAAAAGGAAAAATTATTTATATATTGGGATTCAAGAATTAAATCATAGATGTATTTTACCATTGGTATTTTGGTTATTATAATCCGAAAACGTCTATATATTGTGTAAAATTTCAGAATTTTAGATACCATTATGGGTTTATGAGTTTAATATTGATCATAAGATCAAATTCTTAATCACACCTTTTTATATTTTAAGTGATGGGAGTCTACCAAGATTGTGGATATTTTGGGACATATTTATGGAAATACAACCCCCTAGTTTAGTATATGTTTTATAGAAAATTTTATTTGAAGAATAATTCCTTTATATTTTAAGGACATAATTTTATAAGTAGTAATATATTTAGTTTTAATATTATCATTAATGAAATTGTAAAAATAATCAAATAATATTATTATGCTTTCTAGGAAAAAGTAAGTTTTACCGAAAACCTTAAATAATAGTTTATTTAATTATTAGTAAATTTCAAGGATTTATATAATATTTATTTTCTGAAACATTATGAGTTATTTATTAATATGAATTTAGAAAAAAGATAAGTTGTATGTCAGGTTACAACTCTTCAAGTCCGAAAAGTCATGGGTCTTGATCCCACATCGAAATGATGATAACGGTTTAATGCCTACAATTGGACACATGATTTTTTGGTTAATATATCAATTATAATAGTTAAAAAATATAGATTATACATATTAATGATGAACTAGTTCTGTCACTTTTGAGGTATACATGTAAATGTATTATATTAGAAAAATTGTGTTCACCATGCCTATTTTGGAAAATAGATAGAGATTGATGTAAAATATTGTCACTCTTTTATGGATCATACAATCCATTAAAAGTGAATTTTTATCCTCATAAAACAAAAAAAAACTTTTTATGAAACACATTTCTTATATTAAGCGATGAATTGAAAATTAATCAAAGAAAAACCAAATGAAGAAATTGTTCGTATGTAATAGAAACAAATCAAGTAATTATATTTAATTATAATAATAGATAGTGAAAGTATTTACCATGTTTAGGAGAAGGTTATTAAAACATATATATTATACTACCACTTTAATATCTGATGAATCAAATATATTTTTAAATATACATATTTATGGATTTGGGTTCCATAACTTTCAACTAATCATTCACTTTATTGAGATCAAAGACCTCTATCACTCTCAATAATAACTTACACTTTTCTACCATGACCATATATTAAAATTCAACCAATGTTATCCTACATTGAATACTATTTATGTGTTATTCAATATGGAATTTTTTACTTCCATTTTGCTTAGTTTAGAGGATTTTAGATTAACACATTATATGATGTGGGTTTTCAAAAAATAAAAATTTTGAAATATCAAACCCATGATTACTAAAATAATGTTTAAATTGTGGGGATATATTTTTTTGGGATAATGTAACATAATGAAATTATAAAATTATAATGTTTTATTAGATAACATATTCAACAAAAAACAAAAAACATAAATAAACTAAAAAATATATTTCTTTAAATTTAATCACTTTGATAGATTGTCAAACACTTAAACTCGAGTCTAATTGAACCGTAATACAGTATACCACTATAAAAAAGCCATTAAATTCGAAGTTATGAATATTACTAAATAAATTATAAAATTTATAGTTATCAATTTATTATAAATAAAATAAAATCCATTTAAAAGAAAAATAATTGTTTCCTGAAAAATAGTATTTTCTCTAAATGGCGGTTTAGTCAAAATTTTCACATATAATTTAAAAGTAATTATTACCAACTCTAAAAAAATTATTTAATAAATATAAATTAATTTCATGAATAATGAAATAATAATTATATTAGGGTTAATATTTGGAATTTTTTTGAAAAGTTTTATTTTTCGATGAATAATGTAAAATAATAATTTTTATTTAAAAATGGATTTTCGTGTAAATAATTTAAAGTGTTAAATTATATCTTAAATTTTATTAAGAGTAAAATTATTTCAATTATATTAAAATGTAACTAATTTAAATAATTGGAATCATTTATATGTTTTATCTTCATAAAAAAAACTTCGTAAACAATTGATAATTTTCCCACTGAAAACTCGCTTCCTCATCTCGTCTAGAGGATTAGTCTTAAATTACATTTTGCTATAATTTTTTATGTAATTTGGAAAATTGGATTCCATATTTTTAATGAAAATAATTTATATTATCTGATAATTTCAACATATTTTTTTACTATAATGAATAGTAATAACAGTATAACTTATTTACCACAGTAAAAGAAAAGGGTTTACTATGGGGTTAAACCAAAATTATAATGGTTAAAGTGAGATACAGACCAATCTAAAATATATTTTATGACCAAATTTATATCCCATAATTTCTAATAGTATATTATAGTTCATTTTGGACAATTTTGGATTATGAAAAACGTGTTAGTAATTGTTTTCCTTTCAAAAATGACAATTGTGCCACTCACATCACTTATAAAAGGTCAACCCTATTCTCTTTATTGCACCATAAAACCGTTTTATTTTAGAAAATAAAAACCCATATCACATTAAAAATTCCCTCATACCATTCTATAACCCTTAATTTGTTCATAAGTACCACCTTTTAATGTTTTTGGTAAAACCTAAGGATGTAACCTAAGGAAGAGTTAACATTCTTCATCGAGATTTTTTTTATTTCTTCCTCCAACAACTTCAATTATTATTAAACCATAATGATATAATAACATAAGCATATTCCATATATTGGGATATTTTTATGATAGTTTAATTTCCAAAAAATATCCACTTCCATAAATGGGTTATGAAATCCTCATTTATGTGTACGGTGGACTACCACCACATGAACGCATGTAGTTCTTTTTTCCATTACCTCCTCTAACCTTTGGGTAAAATGACAGATATAAATTATATATATGATAGTTAAAACATAATTACACTTTCTATAAAATTATATAATATATAACGTTTTTACTTAACATTCAATAGGGTATACAATAATGTCGCTCATCCGTATGGTGGACTACTATCACACGAATGATGTGGTTCATTTTCCCTAACAATTTACATGGAATGTAATTTGGATAAATAAATGAATATATGTAAAATAAATGAAATAATTATGATATTAAAAACATATTTATCACTATTAAAATATAATATAATATTTTATTTCTTACTTTTTAACTCACATAAAGAATATTACATTGATCTTGTATGTGTGGACTTCCTCCTTCATGAAGCGACGTCACTCCATTTTCATTACCACAACATATATATTATATATATAATAATATATATTGAAATAATATATTATTTGTTATTGTATTATCATTATTAAAATATAGAATATTACTTTCCATCATTACATAATGATCATTGTAAAATGGAAATGTAAGTCATGCATACGTATGACATACCATCTCTGTGATCGTAACATACTTCATTGATCAAAATCATATTTCATGACTGGTATTAAAATTAAAATTTATTAAAAAAATTTATAATTATTTCATGATTATCATTTTGGATATTATTGGGCTACAAAATATGTGCAATAAACAGATATTTCATGATGCAATACATGGGAGAAAACAACAGAATTAACACCTGAAACAATGAAAATGGTGAAAGATAATTAACGAATATGTGATAAGTGGTTATAAAAGGATGATATATGATATTATATATAAAAATATTATTATGGTATTAGTTAATACCATTTTTATGAAAACTATACAAACGGTAAAATCATGTTCACCCAAAAGGAAGCGTTAGGTACGGGACTTCGTCTCAATTTCCTATCATTGGGGGATAATATAATGTTATAAATATATTTTTTTATATGGTGTATATACAGACCATTGGACATGTAATATAATTAATACTAAATAATTCGTGGTATTTTATGATTCAATTTGAATTATTTTATTCAAGTGGATATAAATTGAAAATTACCTAGTGGAAAATAATTTCATAACTCAATTTTCGTTTATTGGGTTATATTACTTCTTTGTTGTATTTGATATTCTTTGATTATTTTTGTAATGAATTTTGATTATATTAGTTAATATTTCAACTTTTTTTATTTGTATACATTTTATACACATAATGAATTAAATTATTTATTCTCACTTCAATGTTATGATCTCTATAAGGGTTTATTTTACAATATCATTCTAATCGAGATTATTGATTCCCGAATTCCAATTGGAGGAAATTATTTTATCATTATCTAATAGACTAATTTCATTTTGTTATAATATTTTTATTCATTATATTATAATTTAATATTGCCACTATTTCCACTCTTTGGTACCAAAAATAACTGGGAATATGTTCTTATGAAACTATAACATTATTTCTCTCCTTGGTCAGAGATCTGTTTTCTTTCAAAACCATGTTTTCTAAAAAAATAAATTTTTTTTTATAAATTCTAACTGATTTATTAAATAAATTTTGACCCATTTTAGAATTTGAAAAAAAATTAAAGTAATATTCAGGTCAATTTCAAAACAAGATTCATTTTGGTTTTATATAAAAAGTTATAGGAATCCTTGTTTTAATATAATCATCAAGTAAAAAATTTACTATATTCATGACAAATCCATGTTTTAAAACATAATTTATAGATTTAAAATATTATTTTCAAAGAATATACTTTTTAAAAAAATTTAATATACTTTTTAAAATGGTGATTTTCCAAATGAAAAGGTTGTTTTCCTCCAGAATTTTTGTAAAACGTATTTTTATTGTATTTATATTCCTAAATGACAACAATTTTTTTATATACTATTTTTGGAATATGTTGTATTAATAACATAATTATTTTTCACCTAGATGGTTTATGTTTATTTTGTATAAGGATAGTATTGAAATTCCCTTCCTTGATTCATTTTTGTTGTAATTAACTTTCCATTAAATTATTCACTTTCTTTTGATCATTGTACATAAAATTTTCTCTAAATATCTATATTACTTGTCATGGATATGTTTTCTTCCTAAAAAATATATCATTTATATATACATTGTTCTATATTTTATGTTATTTTTTTTATCTTGGTAATTATTGATAAATTAGTATCCTTTACTCAATATGGATATTTATTGATAAGGAATATTATCCATGAATTAAATCAATTAGTAGATATATTTTAAATTATATGCACATACATTAACGGACATGGATTAGAATTATATATCCCCTAAATTCATCGACATGTTCCATGATATAAATCATTTGGAACTATTAAACGGGTCTCTACTAGTAGTTTTAAAACCGTCTTTTAAAAGGTCTTGATGTTAGAGGTATCATGATTCCTAAGATCATGATGTCCAACAATTAACCATTTCCTACATTGGAAAGTCATTTATTATTATTATCCATGAGATATTCATAATGATAACTTCTCTAGCTGACTTTATTTATCAGATTATTGATTAAAGGAAATTTGATCTATGTTATTTTACTTTATATTTTTATTATGTCTTTTCAATTCATAATAGTCAAATTATTTGTTAAATGGAACATTTTTTTAATTATTTACCCTTTCATGTTTATTTTTACTTATACGATCATTATATTCATATTATTTAAATGTCATATTTGTTTAGTTTATTACCTTTCCATGATTATTGTGTTTATTGATTCTTGATAGGTTCTGTTTCACTTAACACTTACTGAACATTTAATCTCACACTTATTTTGTTTCTTTTCCCCGGAATCTAAGGGGTGTACTAAGAATGATATTAAAGGATATTCTAGGAGGAATCTTGATATTATTGAGAAAAATTTTGTTCTAATTATCATTTTCAAATATAATTAATGACTCAAGTGTGTATCTATTTTACCATGAATACTAAACTATTAAGCCTTCTAGGATGTGATTTTTTTGTATTTTATTCCATTATATTAAATCAGACACCAGCACCGGGCTACTATAATCGGTGTTTTGAAACCTCAGAATGAATAATTGGAATAATCTAAAACTAAAATTTTACATTGAATATAATCTTTCAAATATGGTTTGTGATCCCAAAATAACGTTTTGGTAGGTATTAGTCATTATTCTATGATACAGATTCAACCTGTAGGGATAACTCTAATATGGTACATAGATGGTGGTACATTCTACTTAATAAATAATGTATTACTAGTTGCATGAGTAATGTGGTTATTGACGACATGGAATGTCTTGATTTTCACTTAACATGTGGACAGTAAGGGGTGATCTAGGAATATACTACAGACCTGGTCATACAATATAGTTCATACATGTCATGTAATCCTGACTACACACTATATATGCCAAATAAGGTTGTTGGGAATTATCTTTGTTATATCCCGGGTTATGTCACTACCCGCACATGGAGTGTGGTTATATACTACACCTTATCTGATATTTATCACTTTGGGGAAACCCAAACAACTATGAAATTTCAAAACATGATTTATTCATAATCATCACATTCCATGTGATATATTTAACATCTATAGAAAACCAAGTCATTTATGGAAAATGATACATGGTGTTCTCATTTTTGGGTGTCCAAACTACATGTAATGTTCTCGGTGATTTAGTATATACAAAATTCATCTACCCTTGATTTGTGAAACAATTTCTACTACTACAACCACTACTTATATCAGAAACACCATTTTTAGAACTAATATTTCATCACATTACCTCCAATGGTCTTCATAGACTCTCTTGTATATATCACTATCATTCTTGTGAACCCAAATTGTTATAGAATCGCCTAGGATGTCTCCTCCAAACTTCTACACTCAGATTGGCCCTTTCACCACCATTCACAAGACACCTCCCCGTCCCGATCGTAAAAAGTTGATCCTCAAAATTATGATAAGTTTAACTTTGAGGTTGATAAAATAGGAGAATATGAAATGAAAAATTATTGTCATAGGGTACACTAACCACTCATAATTCCATTATTTATCACACACTATGAATAATTTTATGAAAAATGCAGTCTTAGGTGAAATCATAATTATGGTCGAAGGAAGAAATTGTGTGGAATTAGGTGTATCATATAATATCCCCTCATTAAATAGGTATTTTTAGATTAATGGTAGACTTATATTGAATAATTTCAAACAAAACATTTAAAATTATACTATTTAAATGAATATTCAAAAGATACTTAACAATGATATTCCATCAACATGAAAATTGAATCAATCTAAATAAAACTCTCACAATCCATGAGATTATAAAAATATGATTGAAGGATACCATGTGAATCCAACCCTGATCAACAACATCGATCATTCATTGATCATTGATCCATTATCATACTTACTTAATGATACACATCTCCCCAAAATTCAATCTCCCCCACTAGAGCTCATATCAATTTTTATGATCAACCCTAGATAAAATAAATAAAGTGTTTGTTTATATCCTTATATTAGGTCATCTAAGGAAAAAATTACTGTCTTAAAATTGGTGAACTCAAAGCTTGATACCCAAAAAATGTTACACTACTACTGGGTGAAATTCCTCAATTAAAAAATTGTGGAGTGGAAGAACCCTTCGGAGACTCTGTTTAGAGATGTAAAAATTTATTCTTGTGTGATAAATATATATTTATGTAATAAATAATAAATATCCTGTAAAATGTTACCAAATTTTAATTCCACCAAATATCTTCCCAGAGGTAAACATGATTCCCCATGATCAAAAAAACAATCAAAAACAAATTTTTAGTTATTGACATGGGTAAATTGACTATTTTATCCCTTTAGGGAATCAAGACTTCTAGACACAAAAATGAGTTAACTCTCTCTTGAGGAAAAATACGGGTCATTATATCTTCCCCACGTTGAAACTTCTTGATCCCTAAAATAGAAATAATTTTAGTTTCTAAATAGTAATGCTCATAAAACAACATTTTCTGGAAAATAACCAACCAAAACCACACTTCATCCACCTCTAAAGGTCTAGGATATTTATGAACCTAGGAAGTAGTCACACAAGAATATATCCTCATTTTTACCACTTTTAATTTGATAATTTTTTCCATAAATTACAAAACATTACCCCACTATTAAATTACAAAAAACCTTAAAGAAATAATGTGTTTTATTTCAATGAAATTCCATATAATCCCTTAAAAAACTTCTTTTATCTATTGGTTTCTCATCCTCACGGAACAAATAAAAAATATCAACCATGAATATAATCATGGAAAAAATAATTAATAACGTCACATAATATTGAAATTTTAAACTCTATATAATTAATGGGGGACTCAAGATACCTTTTTCTAACAACCATCATAATAAAAAAAATTGGGAACATCTATGTGAATTATTCACTAATCCAAGAAGAGATTTAAAATATCATACTCTATAATGTCTGCTTCAACAAACCATTATCAATAGATAAAAAATAATGTGTTATATCTATCTATTTTAACATTTATATAAAATTTCATTGTTTGATATTTTGTTCCAATAGCATTGGGAACCACACAGTCATTGATATGAACAAGATCATATTCACCAAAGAAGATAATTTGATTGGGTTGTGGCTAGTATTTTATAAATATACTAATGAGTACATCATGAAACAACTCCAATCCCATTAAACTGACAATAATCTTACACTTTATTTGTTAGTTACTTATTCCTGCTAGTTTAAAGTGAGTGGTCCTATCCCATTCTAATTACCTTTCTCTCTTAACAACGGACCATAGGATAACACCTACCAACAGATGAGGGAAAATACTCATTAAACCTAGAAACATACCATATAACATGAATATATTCACCCAAAAATAAAAAAAATATTGATTATACCAAAATCATAATGAAATCATACCCCATTGAATGGATTTATATTGAAACCATTTTTGAAAACACCTTGGATAAGACTTAGAGAAATATCACCATCGACCCCAAGAATTTGATGACATGATCCTAACATTTAGGTGAATATATTATGTTCTAATACTAAAATATCTCACCACACATGATACCATTATTGATATTTATAAGTTGGACCACCCTAAATTAGTGAAGATTTTGGGGACACCAAGTATTTATTCAAAGGTAACCCATGTCACCACCCTCATCCAAACCAACCACATCCTGGTTAGAAATTCTGATATAACCTCCATCTACTAAGCATGGAATTAATCCAAATATAATTAACTACCATGAAACTATTGTCCCACTCTAATTAGATAATCCATCCTATACTCAAACATCACATAGGCCAACTACTCCTTTAACATACTTAATGACATCCCCTAGGAAGATGGTTCACTCATGTATCAAAACTATGTTATAGAACCAGTTCTCTTACAGAAATAATAGAACATACATCAAATACATAGACGACCCTGATGAAAAGTGGGTATCACTTATCGAGGTCCACTACGTATGATATATTTGTCTGAAAACCCAAATGGATTCACTAATATTTCATTATACCAAATGAGATTCCCAGATACTACCCACATAATTCCCTTCTCACAATACCGTAGACGAGGATAATTAGACATCTTATTGATCAAGAAAATCCATTAAATTATCCATGGAGTAAGCATAGCCCGATGAGGACCTTATCCAACTAGTCTTCAAATAATACCATTATCTCTCTAATCTCATTCAAAAAATCTAATAATCTATAGAATATAAATATATACACCAAGAGAATAAATTTGATGTATTAGCCAATTACCTAATACGGTAAACCTCTTAGCCTCCTCTTAATAGAAAGTCCCTTTCTCTTACACAACTATGGTAAAATTATTCTCTATAAAATTAGAAGTGCACAAATAAACTCACCACCTAGTTGATAATCAAATTATAATGTCATAGGGTATAATTAATTATTAGACATAAGGATACACATAACCACTGAGGGTAGATGTTGACCAATCTTTCCGACATCTCATTAATTCACAATGAAATCTGAAAATCCCATCCCAAATTATAGATAGACATATAAAGGAATTATGATGTCACTATGTCTCATATTTACATAATGGAATCCCAAAAATGGACTCTCTCACATGGGAATAATTCAATGATATCTTCCAATTAGATAAAATGAATGGTCACCACTAATATTTGTATCTAGATGAAGATGTTTGGATATATTCTCTAGTAAAGTTTATTAATCTTGAAAACTGATATAGGAAGGAATTAATGGTATAAACCAATATCAATTAGTTGGAGTGTTATTAAAGATAACCTAATTATATCTTGAACCCTGTTATAAATCACTCACCTAAATCCATTCATCATGTGAAACTATTTAAGACCCAACCATTATCACTCTAGGTCTATTGATTTTCAAATAGTTATTGGTGTTGATATGGGACAAAAGATCACCCATTTATAAATATTTCTAAACCAAAATCACTTTTATTGATTTCTCCTCTAGAAAGGATACCAAAACTATGGGGGTATTTATGATCTCAATGTAATATTTTAAGTAGAGTACTATATAAAAAACTACTATAGATAACCATATTGAAACATAATCATATTCCGAATCCATGACGAATTTATTCCATTGAAATTATTTTTCAACAATTCTCAAATTAATACACTTTCATAGTTGAATAAATTCATAAAATCGCAATATGAACTCAAACCACACTATAGAGACCTCGATCGAGCTCTAGAGCTTGAAGTAGTCAATTTACTTTTGATTCCATGGAGTACCTCATCTGTTAACCTAAATTAAAACATATTCACATGCATTTTTCCCAATAGTTAGTATAGAAACTACAAAACTCAAACCATCCTAAACAACATTGGCTATCACCTCTTAATTTGAATCTCAAACACTAACCATGGTATAGTAGTATCATTATCAGTCTCATTAAATTTCTACTAATGGATCACTATGTTACAAATAGTACTCAATTAAAGAAGAATTATATCTTTAACTTGTGTTATAAATTGATGGTAAATACAAGTATTATATTCCAACCAATCCTATATCACCTATGGATTTTTATCACCTCAAAACTCGATGAGGCCTATAATTATGGAACACATGTCATGTATTCATCCTATGGGTAGACTCATCCATCTTATTAAGATCTACCAAACACTTTAAAATATTTTTTTAATAAAAAAATGGTGTAGGATTCACCCTTTTCTCACAAAGAAAAATATTCCTCTCAATCAAGAACATAATAAATGCTTTATTTCTCAAAAAAAATATTTAAGGAGGATTATAATCTAAAAAATCTCCTCATGAACCTAACATTCAATATGATATACCACTATATTATATGAATCCTCTATAAAAATAACAAACCTTGGATTTATATGTCTTATCTAGGTGTTCAAACATAGTAAGGGCATGGAAAAAACCTTTTGACCATTATATGATGCATGTACCATCCTGACTATACACAAAAAATAATTCCTTTTACTTCTATATAAATTTAAATATTTCAGAATCATAGTGAATATATATTTATATCTACTTACTAACACTAGGTTCCATGGTCTTTCAACTTAACTGGTGACCTTTTTAACACTATTTCCTTAAATTTCCAATTCAAACCCCATAATACCTTTATATGTAAATTCCATCCCTAATAATCAACCAATATAATACCTCTATTAAATGAACTAACCCACAAAGTCTCCACATGGGCTAGATGTAAGTAGACTATGCTACTCCAAACCCATATATAATAGGCTAGGGGCAGACGAATAGCTCCATGAAGGAATAATATACATGAGAGGTCATTCCCTACAATTACTTGAAATATATATAAAAATTCTTCGCAAGATGTATCCAATAATTACCAGCAATATATATATATATATATAGTTGTGAAATATATGCCTACATGTAACAATTTCAATCATAGTAATGAAATATGAGCAACCATCAAATGTAAATACATTTTCGTAAGACAATATCACAATGTATAACTAACTCTAAAAAAGGGAAGAAACCTCCATCCAGAAAGTTTTCTTAGACAGGACTCTATTTACAATAATCATTACTATATAATGAAAAACACCCCTATGCATCAACTTTAAAAGATCTACCAACACCATGACTTCTAACATGACTTCCAAATGGAATAATGTATACTAAAATAGAACATGTGTGGGCATAAGACCCATGAAATGGTGAGTATAAAAATAATTAGTAGGATGAACTAAAAAAAGTAAAGAAATAAGTGTCAACATAAACCTAGGACTGAGGGAAACTATAAAAAGGAAAATATTCTAAATATTCTCTATGGTATATTGAACGATCGATAATAGGAGAATCCATGTCTTCAATTCTCATATCCCTAAAAAATCATGTCTGAAAACCAACTAAAGACACCCATAATATTAATAGGCTCAAATAGATTGATTTTAATAGCCCTATTGTATGTCATATCATCAAGGAATCCGATAATATTTGATATTCAATAGACTCAATATCTTTATATAACACATCTTTATAACTACCCATTCCTCAAACGTTTTATATTTCCAATATTTGATTTTAGAAGGGAAACCACACCATTACTAATAAATTTCATTGGATGAGGGAGTATGGACCCTTATGGAGGACTCGCACCATGTTGATAAGAAATATTAATCAATAGATTACTAACTCTAGTGGATGAAGGACCTTAAAATTATCTCATCTAGGAACACTAACTTATATAGATGGTGGAGCGATTCCTTATCAAATGGGAGAGTATTGACTCCGACTTTAGCATGGGGGACTCGTTCCTTTTCACAGTTAAGGGAGTATTGACCCCAATCCCAAACAATATTATAAAAAGAATCTATATTCATTGAATGAATAGGGGAGTACTAAATCAATGACATTTTTGAGGGACCCATATCAATCTATTAGAATGACTCCATGGTAGTACCTAAATCAAATGAATTGTCTAAATTTCTTGCCCATTATTTTTCATTACATCTATAGAGATGGGATAAATAAACTACACATGATATGTTGTAAATGGTAAATATAGACTAAGATGATGATTCTATCAATCTCTAAATAGAAAATTATATAGAATGGATATTTTAGTAGTCTTATTCTGAAACATGAATAATAAGAAATTGAATACACTATGAGTCACACATTACATGGTTCTTACTATTATAGAAACAACATGTGATCCTTAGATATAGGATAGGAATGTACATGTATTGTGTGACTCATTTCATAGATATGAATATATCACCAGTATCCTTATTCATATGGTTCTAACCAACAAGACATTACATTATGTTTACATGGTGTGTGGATCACACAGAATGATTTATTCATGTACTAAAACCCTTATTGCATATTTTAGTTTATACATAGAATATAATAAAAATACATGTTATATATATCAAAAATTGTTTCTGTAATTAACTCTACAAATCCCAAGGTTATTTAACATAAAATATATTGATTAGGGTTTGATATTACACCCTAATTGATATAGCACTTTTGAAACACCCTAGCCACCAAACAATGTTGAAACATAGGATGTGTTAAATTATGACATGTCATGTGATATTTATCTTTTATATAAAACATATTTATCATTGGGAAAATGATATACAACATGTGTTCCTAGAAATTAATTCCACATTATCACCATTTCCAGATCAGAAATTTCAATTTCCCATGACATACACAATCATTATCATTGTTTCTACCACCACCACCACCTGCCACATCATTAGATTCGCCAAAATGTTAATGTGTTTACTTAAGTATTAATATATTCCTATTGTATTACTATTTCCTACATTTATGTCACTAAAAACAATATCTTGAGTCTCTATGTAAACTCAAGACTATTACTACACGTGGACTAGACCCATCATCATTAGTTACTGACCACCTAAAATCATAATCAATCAAAGTTAAACCCTTAATTTATTATAAGGATATAGTTTAATTCAATAATGATTTGTAAGAAGAAAAATTAAATGATTGTAAATAGGGATGCTAAAAACCAATATTTATATTCTAAATAATAAAATATAGAGAACGAAATGAAAACATGATAACATTGAAGAAATTTATAACAACTATTGAATGATTCTGTTTTAGGTTATTCAAAATATAAATGAGCATATCCTTTTTGTATAAAGTTCCAGGCATTAATAGTCTATTAATATATAATTCTCCAAAAAATAATATCAATAATTATATTTTTATAACAAATTTTCAAAGGAAAAAACCCATGGATTTTCCATCAACCATCCAAGATGAATCAATAGAAACCAAAATCAAATAATCCATGATATTATAAAAATACTATGGTTGAAATTAACCCTATAAAAATTTTATGATTTTAGAGGGAATATAGATAAATGGTTACCTTGTGGGGAATCAATAATGATTCAAGGATCCACTGATCGGAACCACGTGAATTTATCCTCCTTCCACAACACGAGTCATTCTTCGATCCTTGATCAATCACATTTTCTCTATAAAATTCAATATATACCAAATATTTCATATCCCATTATAGTTGTTATGTTTATAATGAAGTAAAACCTTATCTAGAAGACATAAATGGGTTATTTATATCCTTCTATTAGGTCCACCAAGGAAAAAGTAAAAAATTCTTATAACAGGGTTAATCCAAAACTGATACCCAAAATATATATCCTTGCATGATTAAATTCCTGGATTCAAAAATAAACATGAAATAATAATATCCATCTAATCTATAATTTATAAGATATAAATTTTCACACTCATGGGATAAATATTTATTTAAATAATCAATATTAAATATCCCTAAAAAATTGGCAAGCTCAAAATTCCAACAAAATCTATTCTTTAAGGTAATCACTATACCATGATAAAAATAGAACTAGTAAAAATATTTATTACGGTTAATTAAAAGGGTAAATTTAAAAATTTACCCCTTTAGGGGTCCCACAACCCTAATATTGAAAATTGAGTAATGCCTCACATATGAAGATATATTGGTCACTATAATTCTCATATCCTCCATCGATCCACAAAGATAGTTCTCATGGATTATATCTCCCCCTAATTCTTTTAATGATATGTTATCCCCCCCCCCTTATATTATAAAATCACTCTAAATCAACATATTAAATGACTTATACATTTTCTAAACAATCACTCATAAATACACTCATTCCTCAAATTTCGCTAATTACACTAATGACTAATAATAAATTATTTTTATTATTTATCAAATCAATATATTGTTATTATAACATTCATAAATTAAAATATGTTTCAAATAATAAATTCATATGGGGATAAAGTATTAAAATAACCTACTCAGTATTTACGATGTGTTTAAACACCAAAGATCAAACAATGTTTTTTATAACACTATTATATCAAATGTATTCGAGAATATTTCCACCACTTTTTTATTTTTTCCAATGTATTATACTTGAAAACTCTTATAATAAATTATCATTAATAAATTAGTACCAAATTTCATTGTTTTTTATGTGGAAGCAATATCATATTCTCTGTCATCTTAATTTCACACGTTTTAATATACCATATTTTTTTCAAGTATGTCCATATTTCAGGTTTTATTACAAATAATTTATTTGTGTTAATATTATTTTAAAACCTTAGTTGTTAATCCTTTTATTTTGGGATGGATAGATTTTTCAGGAAATGACATATAGTGTACGGATGTTTATTTTTTTAATGGAGTCCAAATTTAATGTTGTGTAAGAATTTAAAGGGTTATTTGTGGGTTTGTAATGATTTGGAGATGGTTTGGGATTTTTTTAGAATCTGGGATCTGATCTGTCAACTAGAAGTTTTCTTATTGGGAACAGGTTACATGACATGAACTTATTTTCAAGAAGATCTTGTGAGCTAGTTTTAAGCATGAACTTTTTATACTCTATGAAACTGGTTCACATCATGAAAAGGATTATCATGTTTATTTTGACAAGAGTCAACATATTTTTTTGTGTATACCCCAGAAGAACATTCACAACTTGAATCAAGGATTCACATCATGAATTCCTCAATTGTAGAATTTTTTAATTTAGGGACACAAAAAAAACATTTAATTCATTGTGAAACATATTCTCTTAGTCCATTGGATGAATCCACAATATTTTTGGGTATTCTTTATCTTATGGACACTCTTTTTAGCATTTGATATTTGGTGAGTTCCGTCACTTTAGTTTTCCTCTTCCTTTTCATAATTCCCTGTGATAGTGGTATGATATTCTATTAATCATTTAATTGGGATTTTGATCTTGATGCTTGTGTGATCTTGGAATTCCTTATTATCTCCTTCACCTTTTTTATTCATTACTTTCCCCTTGAGTGTGTTTCATTGATCTCATAATTAAGTTGTGTGGTCTAGCACATTACTTTAAACTCGATTTCAAATTTTTTTTAATAGTATCAAATAATTACGATGGAACTAGAATTCTATTCGCATGATCTAAATAATTGATTAAATATTTTTTTGATAAAAAATAAATTCATAGACCTCCCATTCAACCCCACTATTTCCATTGGCATTGATTCTGGGATTTCAGACTCCCACATGGTGATCCTTACCTTGATGTTACAATTAATTGACAATTATGAAAATATTATTTTGTCATAACAATATGAATTTAGAATTCAGCATGTTATGGATTGGAAAATAAATTAAGGTAAATGGAATATTTGGATGGTTTGATTATGGTGATTCATCATATTATAGGTTAATCTACAAATTGAGAATATATTTCTGGTTAATATAATGAGATACATTAACGAACTAGGCATGTGATATGGATGATGATGAATAGTATAAATGGTTTTATTCTATATTGATGATTTATCAAAAGATTTTTAAAGGCTTGGACCACTATCTTTTGAGATGTGGAACGGGTGGTTCATCCTAGTGTAGGAGAACCCACCACTTGAGATATGTTTCCCTCTTTATGATGTGGACATGGAAATATGCATGTGACTCCATCATAGTAATTCACATAGAGTCTATCATGATAAGTTTACTTTCTCCTTGACATGATATTGTGCCCATGGAAAACGTAAGAAAATCTAGTATATGAACCTTTATTGTTTCAAGTATGAGTTGGGTACTTTCCCAATATAATGGTATTGTTCACTCAAAATATGTAAGTGACTCCATTCTAGGAATTTTAATGGAACCCAATTTTTATTCTTCAAACATGGTACAAGAAATAGATTCTTATGTAATAGGATCAGTGGTTCGATAGATACATCTAGAATGGAGGAGAAGCAGGTTTTTCTAGCCTTGTGTATCATCCTAAAACATGAGGTTTGGAATGTTTATGTTATATGTTATAATAATTTATCAAATAAAACCATGATATCACTTTATTGAATTTCCTTACTATCAAACTGGTTTTTTTTGACGTGGTGGTGTCAACCTAATAATTTTTACTCACGCACTCTTTGGGATGCCATTGGGTACTCAAAATGATTTCAAGGATATAAATATAGAAAAGGGAAAAAGGAAATTCTTTTGTATTTATTTTCATGTTGGATGGGTTGGATCTTGGATATGAGACCAATGTGGGGTTTTGGACTATATAATTTTTACTTTGTTTTTTGTAGCTTGGTCTTTTATCGAAATGAATTTCAACATGTAATTTAAATAAATATCAGCCTAACATTACGTGGTTCATTATTATTTGGTTTGTTAATTTCATCTTTTATCTTCCTATTATATGTTTATTTTTTCTTCCATTTTTGTTTCTCTAATATTTATGTATTTCTATTTTTTCACTCTATTCTAGAGGTTATAGTCTCCCCACTATTTTTTCTACACCCTCACTACTAGTCGGTAGTGTATGGTGTATGGGGAGGTAAAATTGAGGTCCAGTAACCACCCTGATTTGTCCTTATGAGGGGGTGTTGGTATGGATTTTGTTAGAATATAGTATCATAGGTAAATGTTTTTCATTTTTATTGTTTTAATATTTAGAGAAGGTAAAAATTCACTTATGATCATTTTGGGACTTGATAATGATCTTTTTCATGGGAGTAGTTAACTCATGTATAAGGTAAAAGACAAGTTTGAAAGGATGGGATTTTTTCTCATGTTTCTCACATGTTATGGTTGAAATTATTTCACCTTGGAGGATTCACATTTTTTTTGAGGTTATTGTTTCTTGAGATTTCTACGCATGGACTAGTATAGTGTGAGATGAGTATACATGCATCTTGATAGGTATGTAGGTATTTATATTAATATGATTTGTTCAGGATAGTGATATATTTATTTCATGCGATATATTTTCTTATATGAACTATGCAATGATATTTTCGTTATATCTGATGGAAAAGGGAATAAATGAACTGTTATTTGGTTCCAATTCACTTGTTAATACATCTTTAAAATACCAAGATCCAGTAGTTCTCCATTATTGTCACATGTTGAGGTTGACCATGATGCTTTTTTAATAATATAAGGAGTTGACTTTTATTGTATTGAAATGCCTCATCTTCATCTTAGAGTTGAGTATGGGGACATAAATAATCAGTAAGATCCTAATACAGTTGAACTAGAGTTTCTTGCGACTCATGATAATCATATGAATGATGACCTCCACAACAGCTTCATGTGGTTCATGAGATCCTTATAGAGGGGGAATTTTTACACCATACCTTTGATGGATGGGAAGTTGATAGAGTTTCAACTACACCATTTTACTACTTTTGTTGTGGAGGGTGGTCCCCAACTAGGTGAGTTCTTGATCAAGTCAGTACAAATAATTTATACAACTAGATACATTCAATTGAAGGAGGGTAAATATTTCTTCATACTTTCTTCATGTACCATGCAAAATGTTTTGGGACATTATGGAGAAAGTTGATTAATTGGAGGAGATAACATACATAGAATTTGAGGTGAATCTTATGATCATCTTTTATCTAGAGATATTGATGTATAAGATAGATTATGATTTCATGCACCTAACACTATATATCTTGTTTGTGATGGACTACACTATATATTTTAGAAACCTGTAGTTTTTTTCTCCATCTTTATAAACTAATGAGGTTTATAGGGTGAGACATTTTTAGAATAGGATTTTATATGAGATAAGATAGTAGGTGAATGTATTTTTCCAGAGTAACATCATGGATGCAAGGAATAAGTGTCTCATCATAGAGTGGAATCTTAAAGAGTTTGTGGCCAGGTAGTTTCAATAGGGTGATCTTGGAGATATTATTCAAGTATCTGTAGAAACTATTATGATAGTTACCTAGAGGTCATTGATGAGAAGATCAGTTAGTGGAGTGGACTGTTATCTTAGAATCATGTTATGTTAATGTCCTTTCAATGTGGAAAGAGGGGATACAAGCTCTAAATGTTTCCTTACCCTGGTATAGAGTGTCATACATTTGGAAATATATTCCATCTTTGGAGGTTATTTAAAATCTCACAACATCAGTGCTATGATAGCGGATCAAGATAGGAACTTAGGTTTATATTGGGCTCAGCTACCCCTCAATAGAATAGTTGTTGGAGTTCCATAAAACATTAAAAAAAATCACAGATGTGGTAATCTAGTGTTGGAGGGGCATTTCCAATCAAAGGGAGTAGCACAAGGGAGTCATATTAGATCCTTGGTATGAAAGGAAGTTCATAAGCATGTTATGAAGACATGTCTTGCTATTTTGGATGTAGTACCTTCAATCGTCAGAGGTATGATTCTTATATTATCTACCCTATATTTGTTTTCTATATAAAATGATCACATTCTTTTATATTTGTTCTTGTTTTAATTGTTTTGGGCCTGGTTTATAAATTCATGGATGGTTTCGTAATAATAAATACATGATCAGGAGCATGGTAAAATAATATCAAGTATTTCAAGGCATATTATATTGAAATTTGTTATTATTATTTATTTTGGGAACCTTTTTTACCATAGATGATAGGTTTCAATTTGATTCCTTTTATGTATTGGTTAGTTCTATACTAGGATCATATATACTTTGAACAGAGTAGAGTTACCATCCTATGTCTAAAAGGATATTTATTTTTTCACCAAGGTGAGAGGGATATTCAGGATGGTTGTTCCAGAACATTCAGTGAATATTAGATTGTCTCATGAATCAGATAGAAAGTATTTCTCTAGATGATTGTGGAGTGTGTCAGGATACTCTCCCTCCAGTTTTAGATCATTTTTAGGAATTTTTTCCTAAATAATTCTGTAGATTTCCACCCAAAAGGGTGATCAAGTTGGTGCTGGGAGAAAATATAGTTTCTTACCCAAAACATATGATGGTACCAGTGGATCTTCATGAGTTGAAAGTTCTGTAGGAATATAGAGCAGAAAAGTTATTCATATGTTATAGTAAATCTCCTAGGGGTTCTCCCATGATATTATCCAAGAAGGATTATGGTACATAATTCTTTTGTGTGCACTATCAGAGATTGAACCATATGATGATCAAGAACTGGTATCCCCTTCTTCAAATTAATGATTTTTTTGATCATATAAGAGGTTCCAAATTCTTTTCTAATATCCAATTGAGATTAGGGTACCATAAATTGGGGATGATATCATCTGATGTACCTCATCCTGATTTTAGATGAAGGTATGGATTAGAAAATTTCATGGTGACGTCGTTTGGTCTAATTAACCCATAAATGGTATTCATCAACATGATAAATCAGATTGTTCATAATTTTCAAGATTAGTTTGTGTGGTGTTTTTTTGTCGATGAGATCTTAGTATACTCCTAGTCAACAAGTGATCATGAACAACATCTTGACATTGTGTTGAGTAAATTGATAGAGCACCATATTTACACCCAACTATACAAATGTAGTTTATGGAATGAAAAATTGAATTTATTGGGTAATGTCATATCATATGTCGGAGTGTTGGTGGAACCATAGATGTTTTTAACAATAGTATCTTGGATGAAACTTGGGAATGAGTATGATATTTTGATCATTCTAGGTTTATAAGTTTATTATCTTTTTTTTAACTAGGGCTTCTCCAATTTGATGGCAACAGTGTCTGGGATGGCCATAAATGGGGTGAATTTTGGTTGGTAAGAGTCTTGTGAAAGATTATTTCAAGATTTTAAGAGAAGGTTAATCATTTCACCAATCCTTACCTTACATGAACCAGATAAGACATATATTTTGTATTTTGATGCATTTAGAGTTAGACTTAGAGAAGTTATGATACAAGAGGATTGAGTGCTGGATTATGGATCTAGAAAACTGTGACCGAATGAGAGGAATTACTCTACTCATGAATTGGATTTAGTTTAGGAGTAAAACTATTAGAGATAATCGAGACACTATCTTGAGGTTGAGACACTCATGGTGTATATATACTACAAGAGCATCATGTACATCTTTTCTCAGTAGGGCCTGAACATTCACCAGAGGTGGTGCGTTGAGAATTTTAAGTCTTTTGACATCAACATGTATTACAAATTAGGTAAAAACAATATCATTGTCAAATCTGTGATCTAGAAGAAAGAGATAGAGGAAATAGAGGATTCTTGCATTGAGTGGTGGATTATGGAATAGTTTTCATACATACATCTAGATGATCATTATTCCTAGGAACATGTAGCTTATACATCAACATATGTTATACCTATACTTTTTAACCATAGAAGGATAAATACTTTATTTTATATAGAATAATTATCTATGAGGGATATATTATATGGTGGTGATACACCATTAGGATGGTCTCTTGGTAGCATGAATTCTATTCTTTTTCTTGACCTGGTATGGGTTTCTATGGGATTGGGTTAGGAGAATATGAGAGTATCATGATTCTAGATGGGAGGTATATCCAAGGTTGAAAAATATGTATCATGGTATCCATAGAGATTACTAGTGGCTAGGAATGAAAATGTTGGTAGTGGGCTTCATAATGAGAAATTTCACTTGTCGGCTGGCGAAAACCGAGAACCAAAGGGCAGCTCGGTCGTTACAGCCTCTACCCATTCCATAATAGAAGTGGTAGGATGTATCTATTGAGTTTTATATGGGATTAACCAAGACACCATTTAAGAATTAATCATTTGGGGGATCATATATTTATTAATGAAGGTATCCCACTCATTTCCATTCATGTAGACCTTCACTATTGATAACCCTGATGTTGTTTACATGGGAGAAATAGTTTGACAGTATGGTGTTTAAAGGAGTATCATTTTGGATAGTGATACTCATTTCACATCTCCATTATATAAATGTATTTATAAGTCTCTTGGATCATAGTTTCTTCTAAGTACATTCTATCATCCCCAAACATACACCCAATTTGAACAACCAATTCAGATCTTGGAGGAAATGTTATGAGATTATGTATTGGAATATAGTGTTTTTGGGGATCTACATTTGTTTCTCATGGAATTAACATATAATAATATTCCTTTAATAAATCTAGATGGATACATTTTGAGTCCTGGTATGGAAGGTCTTTCTGATCACATATTTTCATGATAGAGGTTGGTGAGTTAGTGCTCGTTGAACCAATTCTCATGTAGGAGACATCAAGGTAGGTTAAATTGATAAGGAAGTGGTTGGTAAAACCCTGTAGAAATAAAAAATTATACCCTTACAATCGAAAATGGCCTCTATAGTTAGAGGTGGGTCATTACATTTTCATATGAGTGTCAACTATGTTGGTAGAATTCTATATTTGGAAGAAGGGAATGTTGGCTCCAAGGTTTTTCGGTCTATTTAAGATAGTTGAAGGTGATGTTCTATTTTCATACTGATTGGCCCTTCCATGGCACGAAAATTCCATTAATTGGGTATTTAACATGTCTTCTCTTCAGATTTATCATCCTAGCCCTTCTCATGTGATATATAATGATAAAATATAGAATTGTGTAGATGCATCCTTTGTGGACAATACAATACATATTTTGGACCATAGTGAGAATTATCTCCAATGAGATAATATACTTTTAATAATAGTGAAGTGGAAAATTGGAGTGTTCAGGAGGAGACATGGGAGAGGTAATATGATAGAAAATCCCACTGTAAAGACTTGTTCTTTGATACCCCATAGTGATTCTTGGAGCTCCTCAATGATAAGATGTTATATAGTGTAGAGGTTGTAAGATCTTATCATTTTCAAGGTATTTCCCTATTTGAGTTTTTTTCTTAAACATATTTTGGTTGGGTTTATCATATTTTAAAACCTTTTTGGTTGAACGTTTTCTTTAGGGATGTAGATATTTATCAATAAATGATATAAATTCTAGGGATGTATGTTTGTTTGATTAAATGGATTATGAGTATAATTTTTTCTAAGGATTTCGAGGGTTCTCTGTGGGAATGGGAAGATTTAGAGGTGGATTATAATTTTTCTATGGAATCTTGGTTGTGATCTATTAGCTGAGAATTTTCATATCATGAACGGGTTACACTGTGTGGACCTATTTTTGAGATGATTCTGGTAACTAGTTCAGGGGTTGAAGCATTTACATACTGTGAAACTATTTCATATCTTCAAAATGTAAATCAAGGTTATTTTAACTTGAGGTGAAATATTTTCATTATGTATTCCATGAATAACATTGAAATTGTGAATTGAGTATTTACATCATGAATTCCTTGGCTATAGTGACTTTTTGTACGGTGATACCCAAAAAACTTCATTCTCCATATATGTCATTCTCTCTAACCATAAGGTGGCTCCACTAAATTTTTGGGCGATTCATTACCTTATGGACATCTTTGTCTAGCATTTTATTTTGAGTCAGTTCCTTTACATTGGTTTTCCTATTCATTCCACTATCTCACAGAATAGTGGTGGGATCTCCCTTTAGTCATTGACTCGATATTTTGATCTTGATGCTTTTGTGGTTTAGTTTCTTCTTGTGATATTATTAACCTTTTTTCTTCATTGCTGTTCCCTTAAGAGTGCTTATTTCATCCTAGAATTGAGGTGGGGGGTATAGAACATTACCCCAAAGTCAACTTCCAATTGTCAGGGTATTTCAAAAAAAAATTGATCATGTTGGAAAACTATGCACATGTCCCAGATAATTGATTAAGTCTATGTTCGATAAAAAATTAATTTCATAGAACACATAGAGGACCCTACAAGGTGCATTTTTGTTGAGACCGGTCTTGGATATACCCACATAGTGAGCCTTCCCATAAACCTATAATTAATAACTAATTATGAAAATTAGGTTTTTTGATTAAAAATTTTACATGATAATTATGCTTTTTTGTCTTGATAAATGAATTATGATAAATGGAAACTAATCATCGTTTCATTTCATTGACTCATCCTATCATAGGAGAATATACCAATGGGGAATAAATTCATGGTCAATAGAGTGATATGAAATACCAATATAGGCATGTGATATGAATAATGATGGTAGGAATACATGGTTTTCTTGTATATATTTGTTTGTTGAAAGGATTCATAAGGGTTTAAATGATTGGCTTATGAGACATGGAACAAGAAATTTTTCCTAATATAAGATAACCCACTTCTTGATCAGAGATTCACCCCTTATGACATGTATAGGAGAATACATATGTAACTCGAGAATGGAAAGTATCATTGAGTAAAATATGAGATGGTTACTTTCCCCATATCATGGTATTTCCCCATAGGAATATGTAAATGAATCATTAAAGGGAATTCACATGGTGTCCAATATGATATGGGTACTTTCCCATTGGAATGGTATTGCACTCTATGAAGATGTAAGTGTCTCCAAACTGAGGATTCGCATGTAACCCAGTTGTGCTTCTTAAGACATGGTACAAGAATTATGTCATGATATTGGAGTATCATGCGTATGGTAGAGACATCTGACATAGATCTAAAGAAAATTTGGTTGGCCCTAAGTGTCAACCTATAACTCTAGAGTTCATAGTATATGTTATGTAGAGACCCAAAGCTTCATGTACATGGAAAATAAATTACTTTTGCGGAATACTTAATACATAACAAAAATAGACACACAAGGATCGTAATAGTTTAGTGCCTTTGGAAACTCAGAACATAAACTTCTAATCATGTTGAAAGATCTTAAACAACTCTCATAATGATCATCCCCTTTTTGTTTCCTTACCTAAAACCTTTCTTTGTTTCCTGGGGAAAATAAAACATAAAAAGGGTGAGCTCAAATGCTCAGTAAGGGAAAACATAGAGAACATAAAACAATCCATAAACATTTGAAAGAAAAAACTTGAACATGAAATTTAAACATCAAAATCTTGAGCAAAGACATAAATCGTGGAAGTACGTAAGGCATATATCGTAATGGAACACCAACCATGATAAAATATAATGGTAATAAGACATGTAATTGTGGAAACCATTCATCACATGTTATGATTTCCATAGTAGACAAGACATTACTGCCAAGACCATCTTAGTGGACAAAGTCTCTTTCTGAATCGAGTTCACTCCTCATTTCAGTCCTGTAACACTGAAACGGATTAACATACCATTCTAGCCATGTCTATCTCATGAGATATAAATATTTACCCAACTCATTGTAGGGAGATATAGGTCCCACCCATCTCATAATGAAATCATTATAACTTATGACGCAACATAAACATAAATCATTCATCATAACCCAATGAATAAAAATGGGTTTCATAAACATCATCCCACCATAACATAATCCATATAAAACAAATGGATATAATTTCATCATAAAAAATTGAAACCATATAAATCATAGAGACGTTATACTTGAACCATACACATATGAAATAATGTCATC
The DNA here is from genome assembly GCA_963277665.1 of Viscum album. Classification (NCBI taxonomy): domain Eukaryota; kingdom Viridiplantae; phylum Streptophyta; class Magnoliopsida; order Santalales; family Viscaceae; genus Viscum; species Viscum album. Next base: position 1,804,838,615 of record OY728126.1, on the reverse strand, counting down.
TTATATGGAAAATGGTTTTGATAAAACACTTGAAATGAATTCTTGAGGAAAATATCCTTTCTTCTTCAAAATCAATTTCTTTTCACAAAACAGCCTGAAATTTTTAAAAGAAAAATATTTTGTTGAAAATATTCATGAAATCCTTTGCAGTAAGCTTCATGAAAATAAGACTTTATAAAACCATAAAAATCAGTTTCTGTCGTATAAGTTAAAAAACATTCTCCTCGTACTATTGTCGGAAAAGTCAAAAAGTACCTCGTAATGTAAACAAATGAAAGATTCTGTACATACAATGTATTAAAAGAAAAAATGGGTAAAAATTAAATTAAACATACATAAAAACACTTTTAGAAAACATGTACTTGGATGATAACAATAACCCCAGCAAATACTTACAAATAAACAATTTCGGATAAGAACGAGATTGGAAAGGTTATCCCTTACCTTAGGTCTGATATGCCTCATATGGATCCGAACCTCCTGTATAATGATTTAAATAATGTCATTGACTTATTACATAATCATATTCATTGTTATGATATCGTATATGTTTCAATTATGACATTATATTACATGTTCTTTTGTAAATTCCACGTTAAAGCTGCGTTTTGGGTAAAATCATTTCATTTATCGTATGTGTTTCGACTTTTCATTCTTGATATTATTTCTTATATCCTGATTTACATAATTCAAGAATTTAAAACATGATTTATATATAATATATATTCATCATATACATATATATTATAGATCGATAAAAGGAATGAAATACACCGTTCATAGAGACTGTAGGTCGTACGTACGCATGAACGCTGTTTTCATTTCCTTATGGAATTGAATGAAACAAAATAGATGACATACATATATATATATATATATACATAAATCCAGTAGAATTATTATTTCATATATTTCATTATTATTCATTATATAAACTTTATGATCATTCATGTATGGTTAACATGGAGAATGAATCTCATCGCGTCCTGGAGACGGTAGTCCATACGTACGCACGAGCGACGATATCGTTCCCATAATTATTGAATAGAATTAGTGTGGATGGTATAATATATCAGAATCATTATTATGTTATAATAACCATATATATTTATTCTTTACACCATTATACCCATCCATGTAAGGTGTTGGTGGAAAACAGATTACACCACAGTGTGGAGACGGTATTCCGTACGTGCGCATGTGCGGTGATTTTGTTTTCCGTAGGATGGATAGAAGGAGAAATAGGGTTGTTTAATATTTATAATAACATATCAGTATATTAGGGATACTTATGATATTACTTCATAATGAAAAAACTAAAGAATAAGAAGTTGACAAAGAATGGAAATTGAAAGAATCGGTAACGGATATTACCTCTTTTTTGACACGCCTCTTTAAAACCTCCTCGTAGGGTACTAAAATTGGTCTTTGATGAAGAAAAGGACCCCTAGTATGTTTCTAGGGAAGTTGAGAAGTCATATGGGCAGGGTTTGGCCGAACATTAAGGCTCAAAGTTGTGTAAAGATGAGAGGGAGGAGGTGCCCTTTTATAATGGAGGAGAGGGGCACCTTTGGAATCCTCAAAAATATTAGTTTAATATAAATTTAATCCACACATAAAAACCACCAAAAATGACTCAATTATAATTTTAGATGATATAGGGTTGTAATCTCATCAACAAATTAAATTTATACATGTAGGAAATTTATTTTAAACATTATCAACTTGATTTATCCTTATTTAATCTATTAAATTTTATTTGTGGTAATAAGATTATAAATTTTAAATTGTTATAAATAATTACTTATGTGCTGTGAATTATCCACAATTAGATACTTTATGACATTTTAGACTATATAAATTTCAATTTATAATTTTTAAATATTTTTGTGATTTTTAAACAATTTAATAATATGTTATTTTTATAAAATAACAATAGTGTCAATTTTGACACCATTAATTTATTTGAATTTAAATAAAATATATACAGAGGATATGTTCAAAATAAAAGTTTTAATAGATTCATAAATGGTAATATGTATCTAGAAAATTAGTTAATCACATTAAATAGTTCATATAATATTTATTTTATTATTTTTAAAACCATTTATTTGGTTTATCTCTTAATAAAATAATTACTACAACATTTTTGTATAATTATTTAATATACTTATTTGTTGTGTAAAAATTAAAATTAAAATACTATTATGAGGATAAATATACTAAAATTCACAATAATACTTTTACTCGAATTTATAATCTTAAAATCACAATATTTAAATTGTTATATTTATTAAATTAAGAAGGTGACAACTTTGGCATCATTTAAAATAAAATAATATAAGTCTCATAATCGCTTTTATGAGGCTCCAAATGGTCACATAATCTACAATTGGATGATTATGGTTTATATTTACACGACCAATAAGTTTTGATCAGGGTTTTGGGCCTTTTATGGTCACTATTAGTTTAATAAAAACTATATTCTTGATTTTTCATTAGATAAACAATTTCTGCATAACTATTATGTCACAATTAATGATAATTATTTAAAACCCTAAAAATTATAAATAAATTAATATGATTTAGATAATTTTATTAGATTTCTGGAGACTATTCATGTTTCAAGTTTCAAGAATTTTATCACTAAATTAAAATAAATATACTTATAAGATTTAAGAGAGTGACATGTTGTCACTTTCTTTGGTTTTAATAATAATTAAATTATTTTTAGGAAAAAAGTCCATTAAATGAATCTAATCCGACCCTTAGGTGATATGGGTCTACATTTAGTCATCAAATAGGATTTTGGAAGGTGTTAGGTTAATTTTATAATCTTATATTTACCCTTAATTACCCGATTTACCTTTAACTATGGTAAATAAAATTTACCGTAGTTACTATTCATAAAGCCCAAAAATAAAAAGTAGATTATTAACATAATTTGGACCCACTGATTCCAAATATGGAATCCATTTTTCCAAATTCAATACATAGAAGTTGCAGAAATTAAATTAAAATTAATCTCGTTGTCGAAATAAAACAGGTTTTTGTTTAAAACACTGCAAAAGATTGAATTGATTTAACCTACGAATTCCAGGTAAAATCAATGATAGTGACATAAATTATATTAAATGGTAAAAATATATTCTAATGATACTTTAAAACCATTTAATATTATAATTTAACCACATAAATTATTACGATGAAAAAAGTTGTTTTTAATTAAAATATAGCATGTTTTTACTATTCATTAAAATATGAAAGTTATCAGAATAAAATGAAAATTTTATCCAAGGTAAAATTTTATATCCTTGTTAAAAATAATAATTTTAGTTTGTAAAATTGAACTTATAAACATTTCAAATCTAGATTTAAAGTGGGTGCGCCATCAAAAGGTGGCAAAACTGCATTTTTTAAAATATACTTATTTTACCTGGAAAATTTATTTTGTTCACATAAAATGTTTTAGAAAATTTATAAGATGAATAAAAATGTTATAAAATTAAAAATTTGTTTAATACTATTCATAACGGCTAGTTCGTGATAATATTATAACCATATATCATTGTTTAGTGAAACCCGGTATTGCGTACAACACACGCTATCAAAGAAGGTCGTGATTGCGTGTAATGAAAACCAAGTCAGGGTTGCCTGTAGTGCAAGAATCCTTTGTTGTGGAGTATAAAAAAATCCAACCATATTTCATTTATACATTGAATATATATATATATATACACACACTCAATGTTGCGTAGAATAACTTCTATCAAATGAACTTGAAATTGTGTATAACACGATCCAAGAATTGTGTTGCGTATACTAAAAGCTAATACGGTGTGGCGTATAGCTCAAGATAATCATGGTGTATCGTACAATAGAAGATATGAAAGAAATTAAAAATAATATATCTTATAAAATCTCAGGTTATTACACTCTACCCCCCTTAAAATGAATTTCGCCCTCGAAATTTGTCGGGGTTATAAATGGTTTTCTAATTGAATGTTTCTTTAATTGAAACCCACATCGTAAAAAGGAATACGAAAACTTATCTTTAAAAGCTAAATTATGAAATGTAACGGTTACCCAAATAAACTAATCACTGGGTTTCCACATAGGAGAACATATGTGAAAATATGGATATGGAAGAGAAATCTAACCATCATGTTCTGATGGAGAGTGGTAGAGAACATGGATATGAAAAAGCCAACAATCACAAAGACATAAATTTGTGTTGATCTAAGGTAAAATCTGATTCATCTGAGATAAGAGCACTAGGACAACATTTTTGGTTTTCAATATCATTTCCCTAAAGTTGAAAATTTGAATTTGAAGAAATACTTGCTCATTTTAGTACAATCTCACTATTTTTCATGCATTAAACAAGTTCCAATTCATATCCTAAAGAAATGAAGTTGAATTTGTTATTCGTGAAGTGTTAACAGATCATGTGATAGATTGATGGGTCATTACATCTGTTTCAAACAAAAGGTTAGTAAAAGTTATAAGTCCATCTTATGGTGAGATTAGTCATATATGGTTCCATAAATGGAATTAGACTTTATTTATCATACCTCTTAATAAAATAAAACTACTTTCCACTAACCAGGGACTTCTTGTAGGCCAGTGGTATGCGATAAAGGCCAGTTTCACTTCGGTTGTGGGTTCGATTCCCACAGCCTTGCCCGACGCGACAGGTTGTTGCTCGTCCTGCAAGTTGTCGTTTTTCTAAAACTACATTATGATAACATCCCATCAATAATATCGAAAAAGGTTATATCCTTAAACAATACTAACTTATGTACAACATAATCCATTCCAATCTTTAGGCTTATCCATAATATTGCAGTCCATTGTCATATTATAGTGAAAACGATAACCAGATATTTCATATAACAAGCATGTTAATACCATCTTTGATCCCCATAAGATATGTCTTGTTGGTCACATTCCAAACATTTGAAGGGATTAATCATGTATTCTCTTGAAAAATGAATACCCATTGAATCTTAGTGAATGAATGAGTGCTGTAAAAAGTTAACTCTTTCCACATACCAATACCCCAAAATTCTATATACTCAAACCACGATATAACTATTTCCTTATATCAGTCATGAGCTCATGAATACTGTTAAACATTTCATTTTCTCCTTATCCCTTCATTATGCGCATATCATCTTCTTTCTAAAAATCTCTCAATAACTTTCCATGGTTACCGGTACCATAAAATTATTGAAAACCACAATAGACCAATACATAAATATTACAATATTCCACGATACTATATAAAACATTATTTTGGAATCCCATTACATAAACACTTAATCATTACACAACTTCATTTTCATACTCAACATCATAAATAGTGATCACATGAGACTTCCCTTTATCCTTTTCCTTAAAGGGTTGCTCACATTGATCATAATTAACCCATGTATTAGGGAATTTATTTGCATAATTCCCCATTTCCTTGCACTTGAAGCATTGAAGTGTTGGTGGTGTGCTCTCTGTTGTATTTTCTTTATTCACATCATTAGCAACCCTTTTTCCATTACTTCGACACTCAGCTACTCGATGACCTTTTTTTCCACACTTAAAACTTTTTTTAGTACCTTTTAGGCAATCTCCACCATTCTTCTTTCCACATTTTGATCATAAGGAAACATTCATATTCTTTTCACCATTATTCTGAGATTTCTCCTTGAACTCCATGTTTAGTTTCTTGTCAAAACCATGAGATGGATAAGTAACACCAACTTCCATTTCTGCCTTGGTAGCACAATTCACAATTTCTTCATAGCTATTGAAGTCTCTTTTAGCTAATGCCCTTTGAAGAGTGGGTTTTAAACCACTGAAAAATCGATCAACTTTGCTTTCAGGTTGGATGATAAAGCTAGATGCATACCTTGCAAGTTTTGTAAAATTCACTTCGTATATACCAACAAATTCATCATCCTTCTGCTTAAGCTCAAGGAACTCCTTCTCTATCTTTGTTCAAAGAATACAAGGGAAGTACTTATTAAAAAATAATTTCTTTAACTCGTCCCATTACATGGACTCAATTTCATCTCGGGGCCTTGTATTCTTAATTAGAGTTCACTACTGGTCAGCTTCACCTTCTAAACGGTAAACAGATAGAATGACTTTATCTTGTTCCAAATAGTGAAGTATGGAAAATATCTTTTCAGTGGTACTGATCCATTGTTCAGCAACAAGTGGATCAGAAGACCCATTGAAAGAAGGTGGGTGTTGCCTCTTGAAGGACTCAATAGAATATTGTTCCCTCCTCTGCTCATTTGGAAGTCCATAATGATTCATAGCTTGTGTAAGTATAGAAATAAGATTTTGCACTCCATCTCCCATAACGTTGGTTTGTTTAGGATGAAAATCATTTCATTTTCCATTACATTGATCATCACAGATCTTTCGGGTTCCAACCATCGTCTAAAACCCAAAAAGAATAGTGTGAGAGGCAAAAATCATGCTAGTAAAACAACCTAATAAAGGGGGAGTACCTTTAATATCAAACATCTTAGGTTTAATTCTAAGATCGTTAGCGCAATTCTAGGACTATAACCTATACGTATACTTAACCTTAGGGACATCCCTAGACATACCTTAGAAATTTCTCTAGGGATCTCACTAAATTTCTGGCATCCTAGTTTCCAAAGGTTGACTAAACCTTTCCTCTGATACCAACTGTAGAAAGCCAAAGCTTGACGTACATGGATAATACATTACTTTTTCGGAATACTTAATACATAACAAAAACAAACACACATGTACAGTAATAGTTTAGTGTCTTTGGAAACTTGGAATATAAACTTCTAATCATGTTGAAAGATCTTCAACAACTCCCATAATGATCTTCCCCTTTTTTTTCCTTACCTAAAACCTTTCTTTTTTTCATGGGGAAAATAAAACATAAAAAGGGTGAGCTCAAATTCTCAATAAGGGAAAACATAGAGAACATAAAACAATCCATATACATTTGAAAGCAAAAACTTTAACATGAAATTTAAACATCAAAATCTTGAGAAAAGACATAAATCGTTGAAGTATGTAAGGCATATATCATAATTGAACATCAACCATGATAAAATATAATGGGAATAAAACATGTAATTATGGAAAAAATTCTGCATATGTTATGATTTCCATAGTAGCCAAGGCATTTCTGCCAAGACCATCTTAGTGGACAAGGTCCCTTTTTGAATCGAGTTCACTCCTCGTTTCAGTCCTGTAACACTGAACCGGATTAACATACCGTTCTAGCCATTTCTATCTCATGAGATATAAATCTTTACCCAATTCATTGGAGGGAGATATAGGTCCCATCCATCTCATAATTAAATCATTCTTACTTGTGCCACAACATAAACATAAAGCATTCATCATAACCCAAAGAATAAAAATGTGTTTCATAAACATCATCCCATCATAACATAATACATATAAAAAAATGGATATCATTTCATCATAAGAAAAGTGAAACCATGTAAATCATAGAGACTTTATACTAGAACCATACACATAGGAAATAATGTTATCTTAGATGGAAAATGGTTTTGATAAAACACTTGAAATGAATTCTTGAGGAAAATATCCTTTCTTCTTCAAAATAAATTTCTTTTCACAAAACAGCATGCAATTTTTAAAAGAAAAATATTTTGTTGAAAATAGTCATGAAATATTTTGGAGTAATCTTCATGAAAATAAGGCTTTATAAAACCATATAAATTTGTTCGTGCCGTATATGTTAAAAAAACATTCTCCTAGTACTTTTGTCGGAAAAGTCAAAAAGTAACTCATAACGTAAAAAAATGAAAGGTTCCTTACATACAATATAGTAAAAGTCAAAATGGGTAAAAAGGAAATTAAAAATACATAAAAACACTTTTATAAAACATGGACTTGGATTATAACAATTACCCCAGCAAATACATACGAATAAAAAATCTCGGAAAAGAATGAGATTGGAATGGTTATCCCTTACCTTAGGTATGATATTCCTCATATAGATCTTAACCTCCTGTATAATGATTTAAATAATGTCATTGACTTATTACATAATCATATTCATTGTTATGATATCATATATGTTTCCATTATGTCTTTATATTACCAGTTCTTTTGTAAATTCCATGTTAAAGCAGCGTTTTGGGTAAAATCATTTCATTTATCGTATGTGTTTCGACTTTTCATTCTGGATATTATTACTTATATCCTGATTTATATAATTCAAGAATGAAAAACATGATTTATATATAATATATATTCATTATATACATATATATTATAGATCGATAAAAGGAATGAAATACACCGTTCATGGAGACGGTAGGTCGTACGTACGCATGAACGCTATTTTCGTTTCCTTATTGAATTGAATGAAACTAAATAGATGAAATAAATATATATATATACATAAATACATTAGAATTATTATTTTATATATTTCATTATTATTCATTATATAAACTTTATGATCATTTATGTATGGTAATCATGGAGAATGAATCTCATCACGTCATGGAGACGGTAGTCCGTACGTACGCACGAGCGATGATAGCGTTCCCATAATTATTGAATAGAATTGGAGTGGATGGTATAATATATAATTACCAGTATGATGTTATAATAACCATATATAGTTATTCATTACACCATTATACCCATCCAAGTAAGGTGTTGGTGGAAAAACATATTACACCACGGCGTGGAGACGGTATTCCGTACGTACGCACGTGCGGTGATTTTGTTTTCCGTAGGATTGATAGAAGGTGAAATAGGATTGTTTCATATTTATAATAACATATAAGTATATGAGGGATACTGATGTTATAACTTCATAATGAAACAACTAAATAAGAAGAAGTTGAATAAGAACGAAAATTGAAAGAATCGGTAATGGATATTACTTCTTCTTTGACACACCTCTTTGAAACCTCGTATTAGGGTACTAGAATGGGTCTTTCAAGAAGACCAGGAACTCTAGTATGTTGGTAGGAAAGTTGAGAAGGGAAAGGGTCAGGGGTTGGCCGAGCTTTAAGGCTCAATGTTGTGTAAAGATGAGAGGGAGGAGGTGCCCTTTTATAAGGGAGGAGAGGGGCACCTTTGGAATCCTCAAAAATATTAGTTTAATATAAATTTAAACCCCACATAAAAACCACTAAAAATGACTAAATTAGAATATTAGATGATATAGGGTTGAAGTATTATCAACCAATAAAATTTAGACATGTAGGGAATTTATTTTAAACATTATCAACTTGATTTATCCTTATTTAATCTATTAAATTTTATTTGTGGTAATAAGATTCTAAATTTTAAATTGTTATAAATAATTACATTTGTGATGTGAATTTTCAACAATTAGATAATTTATGACATTTTAGACTATATAAATTTCAATTTATATTTTTTAAATATTTTTCTGATTTTTAAACTATTTAATAATATGTTATTTTTATAAAGTAACAATAGTGTCAATTTTGACACTATTAATTTATTTGAATTTAAATAAAATATATAAAGAATATATGTTCAAAATAAAAGCTTTAATAGATTCATAAAAGGTCATATGTATCTGTAAAATTAGTGGAGCACATTAAATAGTTCATATAATATTTATTTTATTATTTTTAAAACCATTTATTTCGTTTATCTCTTAATAAAATAATTACTACAACATTTTTGTATAATTATTTAATATACTTATTTGTTGCTTAAAAATTAAAATTAAAATATTATGATGAAGATAAATATATTAAATTTCACAATTATACTTTTACTAGAATTTATCTTCTTAAAATTACAATATTGAAATTGTTATATTTATTAAATTATGAATGTGACAACTTTGGCATCATTTAAAATAAAATAATATAAGTGTCATAATCACATTTATGAGGCTCCCAATGGTCCAATATTCGATCATTGGATGATTAAAGTTTATATTTACACGACAAATAAGTTTTGGGCAGGGTTTTGGGACTTTTATGGTCACTATTATTTTAATAAAAACTATATTCTTGATTTTTCACTAGATGAACAATTTCTGCATCACTATTGTGTCGCACTTAATGATAATTATTTAATCCCTAAAAATTATAAATAAATTCATATGATGTAGATAATTTTATTAGATTTCTGGATACTATTCATGTTTGAAGGGTCATGAATTTTATCACTAAAGGAAAATTAATATACTTATAAGATTTAAGAGAGTGACATGTTGTCACTTTCTTTGGTTTTAATAATAATTAAATTATTTTCATGGAACAAAGTCCAATAAATGATTCTAATTCGACCCTTAGATGATATGGGTCGACGTTTAGTCATCCAATAGGATTTTGGAAGGTGTTAGGATAATTTTAAAATCATATATTTACCCTTACTTACTCGATTTACCTTTAACTATGTTAAATAAAATTTACCGTAGTTACTATTCATAAAGCCCAAAAATAAAAATTAGCTTATTAACTTAATTTGGACCCACTGATTCCAAATATAGAATCCATTTTACCAAATTCAATATACAAAAGTTTCTGAAATTAAATTAAAATTAATCCCGTTGTTGAAAGAAAATAGGTTTTTGGTTAAAACATTGCAAAAGATTGAATTGATTTAACCTACGAATTCAAGATAAAATCAATGCTAATGACATACATTATATTAAATGGTAAAAATATATTCTATTCATAATTTAAAACCATTGAATATTATAATTTAACCATATAAATTATTACGATGAAAAAAGATGTTTTTAATTAAAATATATCGTGTTTTTACTATTCATTAAAATATGAAAGTTATCAGAATAATATGAAAATTTTATCCAAGGAAAAAGTATATATCCTTATTCCAAAGAATAATTTTATTTTCTAAAATTGAACTTATAATCATGACAAAAACTAGATTTAATGTGGGTGCGCCATCAAAAGGCGGCAAAACTGCATTTTTTTAAAAACACTTATTTTACCTGAAAAATTTATTTTGTTCACATAAAATGTTTTAGAAAATTTATAAAATGAATAATAATGTTATAAAATTCAAAATTTTGTTAATACAATTCATAACATCTAGATCATGATAATATTATAACCATATATCGTTGTTTAGTGAACCCCAGTATTGCGTACAACACACGCTATCGAGGAAGGTCGTGATTGTATGTAATGAAAGACAAGTCGGGGTTGCGTGTAGTGAATGACTCCTTTGTTGTTGCGTATAAAAAAATCCAACCATATTTCATTTTTACATTGAATATATATATACACACACTCAATGTTGCGTATAATAACTTCTATCAAATGAACTTGAAATTGTGTATAACACAATCCAAGAATTGTGTTGCGTATACTGCAAGCTAATACAGTGTTGCGTATAGCGCAAGATAATCTAGGGGTATCGTAAAACAGAAGATATGAAAGAAATTAAAAAGAATATATCTTATAAAATCTCAGGTTATTACATGTTATGTGTTATATTAGTTAATTAAATAATACCATAACATCACATTATTTCATGCACTTACTATCAGATCGATTTTTTTAGACACGGCGGTTTTGACCTACTTAGTTTTACTAACATCATATTTGGACATCATTGGTTACCCAAATAGATTTCATGGATATAGGTTTGGATAAAAAAAAGTACCTTGTTGCTGATTTTTTCCTACTGGATGGGTTGGAACTTGAATTGGATCTAATGTGTGGTTCGGGACGAGGGACTTTTGAGATTATTTATGTCATCATAGTATTTTATCTTTGTGACTTCCATAAAGTTGTTTAGTGACATTTAATATTAATATTACATGGTTAACTATTATTTGGTTTATCTGGTTCATCGTTTATCCTTCTATTGTTTGATGTATTATTTCCCTTATTTCTATTACACTATTATTTGTTTATTTTTGGTATTGAAACTATGTTCCAAGGGGTATAGTCTCATAATTTTTTTAGTAGACCGCAGCTTCTAGTCATCAGCCTTTGGCATATAGGGAGGCACACTTGAGCTTTAATAAAAACATGGTTTGGTCGCATAAAAGGGTCTTAGGAAAGGGTGAGTTAGACACATCTTTCCATAAAATATACCTATTTTTATTTTCACATATTTACCAAGATCCAAGAACTATTTCTTCATCTGATTCAATCATGAATAAATTTTTTATTGAGATATGTTCTTTAATTTTTTCTAATTATTGAACTTTATAAAATTTTTCAATTTTAACTCATGCATTTACATTCAATGAAAAATTATCCACTAATTATGGATTCATTTTCTATAATATCTTCATGCCAATAAATATATTAATATATAATTAAATCTTTACCATTTTCAATACCTAACACTAAACCATGATCAAGGGATCCTTAATCATACATCATGATTTGATTTACTATCATAAGGTGTTCTTGTTGGGTCACAGTTAAGATGAAAAAGTTTTTTAGTTGGTGAATACGCTAGTTTAAAATTTTTAATATATTAATTAAATATCTACGTTGATTAATGTTAATATTAATGTTAATTATCATGCACATTATATAATAATAAGCATCATAAAATTAAAGAGATATCACAATAATTGTTTTATAGTATTTCATATCCAAAAAAATATTATTTCTACTCTTAGAACTCTAAAAAATGGAATATGGAACCTACTAAAATAATGAGAGAGAATTTTACAATATAGAATCCTAACCCTATAATTTTATAATTTAAATAATCTCAATATAGACATTTAAATGGGATAAATATTAACCAATGAATTGTATTAAGGAGGATTCCCAAACCTATATCCCCTTATGGGATAATATAGAAACCCAAAATTATTTATAAGAAGAATAACTAACATGTCCTTTTTGAATAGATAAATCTAAAATTATATACCACATTTTGTCTTGTGGGTAGAACCAACAATAACTTTTATGGGTTGTACAACCAATGTGTGATATGGTGCAGTGATACAGTGAAGATAACTCCCAGTCCAAAAATTAAATAAATAAAGAAAAGAAACCTAATGGAGAGAAATAAAAAAATGGTGTAGAAATGTTATTTTCATCAATTAAATTTATGTTAATGTCCAATTTCCGACATTCAAGTAATTTACTTAAGTTAGAAGTGATGAATGATGAAACTTTATCTTTGGACATCAAAGGTTTTATGTATAGTTCATGAAAAATTTTGTCTATCTTTTTAACTACATATTTCAACCTCATTAAATAACTTAAGCTTTAATTGAAATTTTTATCCTTCAATTATAAATTCTTCTAGGAAATATCAAACCATAAATTCTTCATGTGGAATTAGTGTCAAATATCATGGATATTCTATGAATCAATATTCATGACTACAATATTATTAAATAAAGATATAGAAATAAATGTTCAATGTGAATATCAAAATAACATACATTTAATATCAAAAAATATATTATTAGAAATATTTCAACATTTACTCATGTTCCATGGGATATATACTCTTAAAATTATATGTAATTTTAATTTTAAATCTCATACTTCATGAATGTCAAGCCACATATGAATTTATTTTATGTTTAATTAACTTCATATAAGATACTCCAAAACAAAATCACATAGAATCAAAATGATTAAGGAGTACTTATATAACAAACAAACAACAAAAATAATTAACTTTGACATGAATTAGTTTAATATCTAAAATTTCAGGAAATAATAGAGTATATTTTAATCCTTCTAAAATTAATATATAAAATAATAAATACTCCACTAAATCAACCCTTGAAATTTTTCGTAATTATTATAAATAATTCACAATAATTATCAATTCAAATATATTCATTATTTTAATTCCAAATTCAAAACCAAAAATATCAATAAATAAAGTTATTTCTTTTCCATGATATAAGTAGAAAATAAGATTTTTTTTATAAATATTGAGTTTTGAGTTACCTTTATGAAAATTTTAAATTTTTTATAGGGGTAGCTTTTAATGGTTTTTTAAAGGTATAACGTAAGGGTAACTCATATATTTAAACCTCAATATAAATGTAATTACCATATTTAAAATCTCTTAAATGTAAAAAAATTAACCTAAAGGTGATAAATAGATTATATTTTTTGTGTAATGGTAATAGATTTCAAGTCATCAAAATAAGGGTAATATCATGTAAAGGTAAATTTTTTCTATATTAAAGTAAAAAAAATTTCAAAAGGCTTTGTAAGTATCATTTCAACATAATAAATAAGGGTACATTATTAGAACTAATATATGTGTTGGGGTCGTTCTTCTTAGTTCATAACTGTAAAAAATTTAAAAAACTAAAGCCTATTTCATATATAATATAATATGAATAATGATTATAATAAATAAAATGTATGTATAATTAATAAATAATTAATTATTAATTAAATAAAATTAATTATTTAATAATTAATCAATGAATCAATAATATTAATGTTGGTCACTTTATCTATACATGGTGGAAGCTTCAAATATTATAATTTATCTAATCCAACAAATGTTAGAGGGAATAAAGTATTTAAACAAAGCTATGAGAAATTATTAATATCTATTAAAATAATTTAAGGTTTTTTGTAATATTAAAGAAATAAATTAGAAAACATTCAACAAAAAAATCTTCAAAATAATAAAATCAATCCTAGTAGAAAAAAACTCCATATTTTATGAATATTTCAAAAATTGGATGATTTTAAAAAATTCTAACCCTTTTTGAAATTTATCAAAAAATTAAAAATAAAAAGTAAACATTATTATTTTAGTAATAAATATTTAAATAGTAATGAAAATAATTAATAACTCTCCATATATAAGTGCATAATAATTAAAATTACATCACTCAAAGTTTAAACTTTATTCTTTTTCCAAATGACATTGCATCTAAGGGGTTTGTAAAAATATCAACACATTGATTTTCTGTTGAAAAATATTCAAAGAAAAATATAACCTTTATTAAGATATTCTTTAATAAAATGAAATATCTTGTCAAAGTTTTTTTCATGAATATTTTAAAATATTCATTGAAATTTAAATAATAGTAAAATCTTCTCAATAAATAAGATTTTTAAAATACTAAAACCAGTGCCAGATAATTATTTTTTAAACTATAAAGATTGATAACAACATGATCCAACAGAAACGTATTCAATTTTAATGGTAGATAAATATTCCAATTCAGTTATTTAAAACTATAATACACTAATTTTTACCATGAAAATGGAAAAATTTTGAAGTACTTTTTCTCTCCAAATTGTATCCTCCAAAACGTAAATTGAAAAGCTCGTCAGATACAACAATTACCTCGAATAAAACATTCTAGAATATATAGACCCTTTAACATATATTATAATAATTTTAAAATATTTAAAACAGTTTAATTTATGAAAACATTTAAATCATTCACATAAGAAAACAAAACAAAATATCATCTCTTAAAGTAGCCAAATATAATAAAATACCAATCATATATAAAAAAATTTAGAATCCATGGATTTTATAAATTTATCAATGCTTAATCTATAATTAGTATGCAAAGGGTTTCAAAAAAATTAATGAATCTGGACTAAACCACTCAACCATTTCTTTATCATATTTAGATTGATGTAAAAATATTCGACGATTTATTTGATTAATTTGAAGACATAAAATGAATTTTATCTCACCCATTAAATTCATATCAAAATAATTTTTCATCAATATAGAAAATTACTTTTATATTAATTTACTTTAATATCCAAAAACAATATAATCAGTATAATTTTGAATAATTAAAAAAATATTTTAAATCCTTCTAATAAAAAAATATGGATCAAAATTACATGTCATAAAACCATTATTGAAAAAAAAATAAAGAGAGTATTCGATAGTAAGAATGAGGGTCTTCATTAAGACCATATAATTCCGTATATAACTTAAAATATTATTTCTAAAGTATTATATTTCAAAACATGGTAATTGATTCACATGAATTTTTTTTATAAATAAAATAATTCAAAAATAAATTTTTACATCCATTTGAAATAATTCAAAACCTGAAAATAGGAAAAGTCTAAAAAAAATTATAAAAGATTCAATCCACAAAACAAGTGTAAAATATTCATCAAAATATATAACTTCTTCCTAAAAATAACATTGTTCTATATCTCTTTCTTTAGACTTAATAATTTGAATAGATTTGTCAATTTTATTTCTATATATTAATTTTGTTTCAAAAAAAATTATCATTAGGGGATAACTATATACCAAACATTATTTCTATTAAATTTACTATTTTTATCTTACATGTAAATAACACAATTATAATGGTAAAATAGAAAAAAAGAAATAATTATTTAATAAAATATAAAATATTATATTTATAATGATCCAAATATTTAACATAGAAAAAAATATATTTTGGCGATGCTCAATAGATTAGAAAAAATATTAATAACTCTTCCAAAAATAATGATTTATAAAGAAATATTTCGACTTTTGTTTTTAAAGATGTATAATAGAATATGTAAAACACTCTTAAGAGTAAAAATAATAAACAATTACCCATTTTTTATTAAAGAAAATATAATATACATCATTTATATATAGAAATAGAAAAGAATTTTATATGTGAAACAACACCCCTTAAATTTATGGAATAAAAGTTATTATTATTATTAAAAGATAAATATATAAAATGATAAAAGTTATATATAATATTCAAAACATAAAATAAAAATAAACTTCAACAAAAAAATATTCATATAAAAAAACTCAATCCTATAACTATCACTTCTTCCTTTGGATTTCATTGAAATCAGTTAAGAAGACATGTAACAAAATTGATATTTGGTATCCTCACTATCAATTATAGAAATATTTTCATCATTCAATGAAATAATTTTGGATATATAACATTTCCATATTTACAACTAACAATTTTACTTCTATTAATGATTAGTGTCAAAATTGGTTTCAGATATTTCATATCAAACTTTTTTATCAGTTGTTTTCTATATTTTAATTTGGAAATAAAATTATATGTACGTTTTTCATTAACTCACATCCCAAAAAAGGTATTTGATTCCACATATTATAAACATCATGAACTCTGATCACATAAAATTTTCAAAATCTTCTACCAAATAATTTTTTCATCTATTTAATAAAATTATATCCAGAGAAACAATCACAAAACAAATTATTTCATTGATGATTCCACATATGGTTATGAACAGCATCACTGATCATAAAATTTATCTTCTATACGTTTTAATCCCAAAATTTTTTCCTATATCATCTAACATTATTTTAATTATATATATCTTTACACAAAAAAAATTATTTTACTTCAACTTCGCCAATATAAAATCCTATTACTTTTCCAATATAAACATACTCTTTGATTACTCCATCCCAGAATATTATATTTTCATTCATTTAGTATATCATGAAACAACTTCTAATTATAGTCACTAACAATATCTGAATTAACTCTATTCATTCAATTGTTTTAAGTATCTAAAAAATATCAATGAATTTAATTTGACCATATCCATTATAAACCCGAATTTTTTTTTTCTGATTCGTATTAGTTGAAATATTTATTTTTAAGAACCAATTTTATTCCAATGATGTTTTGTTCATTCATGAACATAATAAAAATAAAAATTTGATTCTTTTCTATTTGACCAAGTATTTTATTTAAGGATTTAAACCATGATTTTTCATTTTATTTTTTTAAATGATGTTTGTGCTACTTATGATAATAAATAATTTTTTTGACACATCTAATTCATCGAGTTTTCATCATGGGAACCATATCACCAATGATATTACACTCATCCACTCATGATCTCATCCTTTCTTTTGTGATGATTGTTGACTCTATTTAGAACATTTTTCTTCTTCTATATCATCCTTAAGATATTTACTATGATATTTTATATAATTTATGTCACAATATTCATTTTCTTCAAAAATTTATTCCATGTAAAAATTTTATTATATGTTTCTAATCTTCTCCTCAATAACATGGTATCATTAACTCTATAATTTTTTTCCGCCAATTATCAAGATATTTAAATGTCTAAATCTTGGTTTAATAACCATGAAATGTTACATAATCTACTACACCATCATATTTTCTGTGCGTTCCATCATTTTTCAGATATATAACTTACTCTTGAAAAATATGAAGTATTTTAGAGTAAAATGCCTTATTTTTCACATCTCATATAGTGTTGTATTTTTTACATAACATATAAAATCTATAATTTTTCTATTCCAAACTTCAATAACTTATTTTCAATAGCTTCTTGAGATACCACCAATAATTTGTATTGTCTTTCCAAGGTTATTTACCAAATTTTATTTCTACTCAATAAATAAATTTTCCATGTTAATTTAACCAATGAAACATCATATTTGATTTTTTGTTTCCTAAGGTTGTTCTCATATTTAATAAAATTATAATCTATGAAATTGTCCAATTAAATACTTTTGATCATTATCACTCGTTAATTTTAACCATACCTGTTTTATCTCTTAATTCACTCCATACATTTTTTATTTTTTTATTAAACATTATGTACGACATTTTTATAATAATTTATAAACAAGATTAATTACATTTATCCTAATTATCTTATTTGTGTCATGGGGTCAAAATTTTGGTGTAAACCAAAACATGAAAGAGTGTTCCTTACTTAATATTTAGATTTTATATATTTTTATCAATCTTATCTATCATTTAAGAATCACAGTTATTTTCCTATTATTGCTATAAAAAGGGAATATTCCTTATAGAATTATGAATTAATATATTTGTTTTTATTTATTATTAAATGCATCCAAGATGTTGAAGCAAATAATTATAATCTTCTTCATCTATGAGAAAACTAAAATTCTCTTTTATGTACACTTGATAAATAATATCATTTTAAATCCTTCTTTACATCAATGACATCATAGTATTTTTTGTTAAACATCCCTTCCAACTGAATTGTATTTTGAGTCCTATTTTATAATTTTAACTTGTATTAAAGAGACTATATCAAATATCATCCATATAGAGTAAACAATAATTATTTAACTAATATCTAGTTATCATTTTTACCATTTCCCCGTATTTATAAATATTATTCATTACCAATATTTATTTCTTCCATCCACACATTTCTTTAATATCTTCAAAAAGATTACATTTTTTGTAATGTGTTATAAAACCCTACTATAAATAATCCATGTGACATTATTATTTCTCACCATTAATGAAATTTTTCACTTGATTTACATTTATTTCGTGTTCATTTTATTCTATTAAATTACAGTCTTAGATAATACATAAATATGTCTCTTCTTATTCCAATTATCATATACAATGGTCAAATATTCCTCCTCTTTCAATGCATAAAATCATTATCTAATGAGATAGAGTTCATTTTATTATTTTCAATTCTTTTTTAGAATATATTTATTTTATCCCATTTTTATAAACCTTCAGTAATAGAACATATGAAGAAAATTAGTGTAGAGAAAAAAATAGCTATCAAAATAATTTATTCTTTGTGATATAAGATGTGTTTTTTATTTATTTATTGACTTAGATGGGCCTCTATTTATAAGTAACACCTTTCCCTATTAAAATTGGTCATGGTATTACCTATGTAACCATAGAATTGACACTTTATATTAGAGATTATCTTGTCACTTTAATTCTATAGGTTTCTTATATATATGTAACTCTTGGTTCCTTGCATAAATATAGATGAATTATCTCAATAATTTTCTCTATTAATTTACATTTTTTTCATATTACTCATTTTCCAAGTGTTTTATAATTCAACATTAAATCCAATTTGGGTGTTACCTATGAAGATGGGTATTTCACCATTTAAATAATTCTCATAAACTCTTTATGACCCTTTTATATATTTCATTTACATTTTTATATAAGAACTCATAGAATTGTATTTTCTCAGTAGGACCACATGATTTCATTTCATCTTCAGGATTCCTTTTTATGGTAAATAACTCCTCTTCATGTGATTTTATCTTATTTTCTATCTCAATAATATAGAAACCATTATGATTATTAACCTTGTTTTTTCCTATATCTTTATTAAAAAATAAATTAATTCTCTATATTTGTTTTGTATAGATTTTTGTTCTTACACTCCCTTTTATAAGGTAGTTATTTAAATATTAATTTTTTAAATATATTCAAATAACTCATTTATAAATCCCCCAATATTTTTTTTTTATTTTTCAAATGTCCAAATCTTATATGGAATATTCAAGATCTACTTTAAGATCAAATACACCCACTAACTCAAATTAATCATTAATTTTATATTGAAAATTCACAACCATATCTATCATAGTATAAATTGAATCTAATATGAATTTTGTTTCACTTTTTTGAGGAGAAATATCATCATTTTCATATTCCAGTCTAATAAAAAATCATTGAATGTTTATTTTATATTAATTTTATGATTTAATAAACATTCTAGGTGAAACATCCTTTGTTATTTTTAATTGAAATTATACTCCCCATTATCCCCAAATATCCTCAATAAGAAACTCAATTCAATTCATATAATCCTTCTGCACTTCAATAATTCTAATGGTATCTTTACCTTGAATATTCCTTTGAAACATTTGAATTTACTATGCATGAGTGATTAATTTCCCCACCCATATCTCCCCTATATTTATCATAATGGTAAAGATAAATTATCTCCATATCTTTTAAATTACTTTATTTGGGTGGGTGAATTTTTTATCCGTCTATTTAGACAGGTATCTCATTATCCACCAAATTTTTTAAAAAATAATCAAGATAAAGATATAATAAAATTATTTACTCGAGACCTAATAACTTCATATTATAAATATATTGAAATATTCAATGAATATTATTTATAATTTCAAAATAAAAATTCATAATCAAGTCAGTGAATAGATATATATAAACCCCTATCACCAATTATATCTAGGTCATATACATAAATTCTCTAAGAAGGGTGAACTAGTGAATAGAAGTATTTTCTGATTCTTCACTAATCAACCATAACTACCGGATAATATGAACCCAAATACGATATCTCACAAATTTATTAATTAAAACGTAATAAGATAATATTAATTTATTTTTTTAATGATTTAATTTTCACATCTACAATCCCAAAGGGGACACAATGATGTAAAAAATTTAAAATTCAAATTAAATGGATAAAACCATTGTATTTAATGGTATCATCCATTTTCATATTGTCTAGTAGAATAATCTAATGGATTATGAAAATAAGCTTTTTTCCTTAAACACATGAGTAATCAGTGCCTCTCATCAAGTATTATGTGATTCTCATACAACACTGGAAGACTCGTTATTACATATAGTAATTAGAATTTATTAACACCAAAATGAATATTTATATCTGTTTTTAATGGAGTATAAAATCTAGTCCTCTCTTGAAGCACTAATAATATATGATTTTGGGATTAGAAACCACTTTAAGAACAACCAAATTCTTTTGTATTTTTCTAATAATAGATCATAATGTCTATATGTATCCTTGATAATCAATAAACAAGAACAAAATAAAAAAATTTCTGTAAAATAAATGAAATACAACTTCCTCAAATTATTACTTTAGATCCTAACATTCTAAGGATTCCTCCTTCAAGAATATATAATAATGAATATTTATATTTATTATTCTCATCCAATTAGTGTATTTGTATATTTTTCTTCTCTCTCAGTGTCTGTTATCGTATGGTCATACACAACAAGTATAATAGCAACACACAATAACAATTTTATTAAATATTTTATTTAAAATTAAATAAAACCAATAACCAACTAATATTCTAAATTCATCTACATCAATTTGTTGTGTTATATATAACACGACATTATATTTTCCTTTAATTTTATAAATAAAAAATTAGGATCATAATTGAGTGACCTGAGTGGAACACACAAAATCCATATTTGTAAAAAAAAATACACATTTTAATATACCATGACATGATAAAAATAAAACCATGATGTTATTTTCCTTAACTAATCTACTACCTTGATAATATTTTGAAACTATGACTAATTATGAGGAACCATGGAATTTCCACTGCCTTTTTTTTCTCCCAATAAACATTTAATAGTTTTTCAATTTGGATTATAGAACTATTACTTCTAATATAATTTACTATGATCATCAAAGATACACAATGAAATTATGAGTTTAGTGGTTTTCTTTCCTTTTACATGATGAAAAAATATGACACTTTCATTTCACAGAACCATAAGTGATTTTTCCAATAACTAAAAAATGTAACTAAAAGAAGTGATATGGTTGAATTGATCAAAGAAAATATATATTTAAAAAAATCTAGATATTGTAACTTATACAATAGTCCTTTTTGATAAACTCTTTAAGCTATTTTTCTGAGTCATTAACAATTGTGTTGTTTGGTTAACATCATGGAATGTTTTTACCTATAACTCAAATAGATTCAAAAACCACATATAAAATATAATATTATTACAGGAATATACAATCATCCAAATTACCTTAACCATATTTCAAATTATTATCCTTATCTTATCATGAATATTGTTTCTGTGTTTACAAAAAAAATCAACTTATACATGTTTTATCACATTGACATCATCTTTATCGACCAAAAATAACCCTATTTAATAATTTAGTAATATCTTAGGTAAAAGAAAACTTATAAATTATATCATTTATCATAATAATATAGAAAATAATTGACAAAAGAGTTAAATAAATCATCAATATTTTCATTGGTAATTATCTTAAAATTAATGAACTTATTATCTAATAAGTTTATATATGCACCCACAACCTGGTTTTCCTATTCATTAATGTTGTAAAACATGTATCATATCAATCTCATGAAATTTAAAATAATAAAAAACATATATATATGTTTCAAAAGGTCTTTGAATATTTTATTTTATTAATTTTCATCAATATCGAGAAGCTTGTTTTCGATTTAATTCAATGAAATCGAAATGGGATCATGTATTTAAATTAGATATATAATAGTATAGAATCATCCAAATTTAGATATCATATATGTGATCTCAAAAAATTAATCAAAACATTACTATTCTCTTAATCAAAATGTGGGACTTCCTTGGCATTAACATAATTCTCCAAGACACAAACATTCCTGAGATAGATTCTATAATAAATTACCCTTCAAGTATAGTGGAATTTTTTACAAACAAAGGGTCATAAATAACCATGGAGAGGGGCAGTAAATGATGGTAATATATTTTTATTTATAGAATGAATATTATCCTTATGTAAGTTTGAATTAATTGAACATTTCACTTCAAATAAAATCCACATGACCCCCAAATATGATATATAAATGAAATCACATGATGATTTTACATGGTTCACTAATAATGGTTATGTATAAGGACCATACACTACTGTTGTTAAAATTTACCAAGTAAATTCCCTAAATTGTTTTCATGTTCACAATGTTGTTACTTAAACACACTAGCAATTCAAAGGATAACACTATATTCTTATTTTTCCACCCACTCACTCAAGTTATGGAAACAATACAATGACTTAATATCCACATAAAATGAATATGATAGAGAATAATAAATTCACAATGTTTTATAGGGAGATTTTATTCATCTTTATCTTTATAAAAAAATAAAAATCTTACACTGTACACCAGTTTTTTAAAATTTCTTTATCAAAAGTCATAGAATTTAAAAACATTTTCTTATATATAAAATGAATTAAGCATTCTTATTTTCAATATAATTTTTTAAATTTATTCTCTTTTAATATCATATCTAAAAAATCTATTTATATGAAATAAATCAAAGCCTTATTTGCCATCAAAAAAATCATTAAAATTGAGTCAAATTTCCATTAAAAGGAAATATATTTTCGTATTTTAAATTTGAATGAAATATATAATATCTTAAAACCCATAATTTATAGGGAATGGTCATTGATTCATTCTCTGTTATGGGTTGTGGTAAAAAAAATATCCTAAGTTAAATATAATGATAGTAGTTAAATTGTTTGTCTCTTATAGAGGAGTTGCCAAAAAATTGGTTGTAATTTTTATTTTATGAATGATAAATGGTTATGATTTATATTATGGAGTTGAATTATAATATAAAATTATGTTTAAAAATAAATTAAGAGTAGTTGAACTTCTCAGGGTTGGATAAATCAATCAAAATGATATATTAGTTCTTCATATTTTCTAATATTTCTATTTAGGTTGGTAAGAGGTAAATTCCTCAATATCTTATTTTTTATCCATTGTAAAAATTGTTATATAAACCAAGAATATCATACATAAATATTGAATCATTTTTTATGAATAATAATTTGAATAATGTACACCTGATGAAAGTAATATATTAGTTCCTTTGGAAACATGGAAACAAAAACATTGGTCTATAAGTGAGTTACGTCATCTCCAACTATGTTCCTTATAACTATAGCCCATATTATTCATATCCTACACAATTAATTTCTTCATAACGTAGGGAAAAGAAACATATGAAAGGGTGATATCATATGCTCATTAAGGGTAACAATGTAGATACATAAGTTTAACATGTACATATGGGTAAAAGAACAAGATCATAACATTTGATAACCACACCCTGTATATCAATGATCATAAGCATGATTCATGGAATAATGATTGTTAGTTCATAAGACATAAATCATAATGAAATCAAAGAACATGAGACATGATAATATAAAATTTTCATATTACATAGAATTTGTGGCATACTCATCAACATAGAAAATCATTTTCATATTAGTCAAGGATCATTGTCAAGGCTATCATATTGGAATGGGTTCACTCCTCAAACCATTATAGTAGTAAAGATTCCCTCCCAAGACCATCATAGTGGACAAATACCCTTAATAAACTGAGTTCACTCTTCATTCCAGTCATTTTTATCTCATGAGATATAAATCATTACCCAATACAGTGGTGGGAGATATAGGTTCCACCCATCATAGAGTGAGAACAATATTTATCTGTAAAATATGATCATAAAAATTAATCATATATGAACCCATAAAATTAAATGGATATCATAAATATTTCATCATATAATAAATTTTGTAAAACTGATATGTTTAATAATCATTTAATCATTGCATAACTCATGGAAAAAATAGGTTTCACAAGAATTTTATCGTTGTATAACCTATGAAAAAGGAAACAGGGTTCATCAAAATCACGTCATCATAATCATAAAACATTCATATAAATAATAATAATAGTATCCTTATATCATGTCTTTATTAAGGAATAGGTAACATTAACTGATTTCATCATAGATAGTGAGTGATTTTGATTGATCATTTAAAGAATTTATTGTGTAAAATATCATTTACTATTTGAAAAAAACATTTTTAAAGAATAAAAATTTGTAAAAATATTTTACCTTGAAAATTAAAATTAAAAATTCTAATGGAATATTTTATGTAATGATTGGTTTGTATGATTCAAAATTTCATTCATGTCATACACGTTAAAATATAGATTCTATTCACATATTTTGTAAAATACAAACAATCATTATTTGGACCATGAAATAAAGATTTCATTAAAACCATTTTATAAAAAGTTAATCATGGGAAAATAAGTATATAATAAATAATTTTTATAAAAATATTAATTAATTTAAAAACATTTTCTTGAAAATTTAGGTTTTGAAATAAAATAGATTTTTGAATAAAGAAAAAATAATGTTGGATTTTATTAAAAACATTTTCTCTATTATTTTAAATAAAAATGACTTCAAAATGGAACTGTTACATGAAAATATCATGAATAACCAAATTATGATAAAATTCGTGAGTTTATTGAGATGTATATAACAATTTTTTCATCAAAAACATAATAATAAACAATCCTGATAAATGGTGAGATTTTAACATAAAATCATTACTACTTTGGTAATTTTGAATCATAATCTCCATGAAAATGACATAAAATGGATCTTAAAATATCATGAGTATAAAAACATTCATTATATTACATGTACAATGGTCTTTATATACACCTCGTGAATGAATATAGGTTCATAACATAATGCACGTCTCAAAGAAAGAAAATTGAGAAAAAAACCCCATACTACTTTGGTAACCTTTGAACTATAAACCCCATGAAAGAGAGATCTTAAATGGATTTTTAGAGCCAAATAACATTAAGGATAATAATCATAAAATAAATTCATGGTCATTATATACACAGAACAAATAAAATGAGTGGTAAATTTGGAATGTGTCTCTCCTAAATAAATGAGTGACTAGAATTCAGTTACCTTAAGTAGTGAATTCCCTAATACTCATTAAATCCTAATTTTTAATAAATATAAGTTTGTAATAAATATTTTCATGAAAAATATTCATATATATATCATACCATATATTATTTTCTTATGGCCTTTTATTAACCATTCATTATAAATCCTATGTTAATGTAACATTTTGTGAAATAACTAATTCCTTTTTCATGTATGTTTTGACTTATTATTTTTGATCCTATCACCTTTTTAATGTTTTAATCATACCAGTAATGGTAAACATTAAAAAAATTTAATATATATTCAGAATATATTTTTTTGGAGTAAGCCATTAAATTTAGTGTAAGAAAATGAAGTACATCATTTATGGAGAAGGTAGGTCATTAATATGTAAGAACGTTGTATCCATTTTCTTGTAAAATTTAAAAAAGAAAAGAAAATGATATAAATTATAATTCAATAATCATTATTATTTCATATAGAACACATATTTTTATTAAACTCATTCTTAATAAATTCCATGTAAAGCGTAAAATAATCACATCACTTCTTGAGCTGGTAGTCTGTTGTACACATGAGAAACATTATCATATTACTAAAAAATGAAAATCATGAAGTTATGCATGATATAAAAATTAAATAATAATAATAATATCATAAATATAATATATATAAAAATAAACCAATAATTATGTCTAACCATTAAAGGTGTTAATGAAAAAATGAAAGACATCGGTTCACATGGTGGTAGTCCACCTTACACATGAATGATGATTTCATATAACATTTAATGGATGTGGAGATGATTGTATGTAATGAAATTAACATAAAAAAGTCTCAGTGTATATAATATACTATCATTATTATAATTTCATTATATAATAATTATTTAATTAGTTATATGAAGAAAAATATAATCATTGATGAACGTTACCTCCTCTCTAGGTATCCTCCTTAGGATTGAAAAAAAAAGCATTCCTATAATGTCTTTATATTCAAATTATGGATTCGGGGATAATTTAAAGGAATTTCAGAATCAATTTGGTTAGGTATTGGCTGAACCAAAAGTGTTTTACGATTTGAAGAAGATATTATAGGTGGTGGCCTTTTATAAGTGAAGGAGATAACACACTTAGTATATTTGAAAATAATTGAATGGTCCTACAATTTTTCTTTGTAAAATGGGTAAAAAATAGGAAATTATATAACTTTATAGTTTTAATTGGTGAAATATGGACCATAATATTTTTAGACAATTTTATAGGTCATGTTTAACCTTATTCCTTTTTTTAATCCTTTGGTAAAATCATTTTTACCTTAATCATGAAAATTAATTTTTTACTCAAAACATGTCTCATTTTCTTAAAAAAATTAACAATATTAGACAATAAAAATTATTCAGATTCAAAAAATGGAATCAATTTTTTCAAATTCAAATCATAGATGTGGTATATTTTAATTTAACATTAAACTCATAGACAAAATTAGAAAGAGGTTTTTTAATGAAAAAATGTTCAAAAATTATAATGGAGGCATAATTGAATTAATATTACTTTAAAACAAATTTAAATATAATTTAATTTATATATAAATTAAAATAAAAGTACATTTTCAATTAAATGTTATTATTTTTTTCTATTCATTTAAAAGTAAAACTACTTGTAAAAAACTAGAAATTAACCCTAAAAAATTTCACATGCTAATTTAAAAAATATATTTTTTATTTTAAAATTATTTTACTTAAATTTTAAAAAATTAATTTTTTTATGTAGACAATGAATTAAAAAAACATATTTTTGATAAAATTATTTTTTTGAATCATATAAAGACTTTATAAATAATTAAGTATTATTTTTCAAAACCTTTATATTATATAAAAACATTATAAGTAATGTTTAATAATTCATCATTATTATTCAAACCACTAGGTTAAACATGTACCTTATAATGGTCGTGTTTAAATAATATTAATAATATATCATATCTTAGTTAAAACATGATATCATGTGTAATGCATTCTAACCTAGTATTGTGTGTAGCGCTAGATTAACATGGCGTTCAATGTAGTGAAAAATATTAAATAAATTAAATTTATTTGAATAAATAACCCATTAAAACCTAAGGTGTAACAATAGTTATGGTGATAATATACCTAATTGGGATCTCAAGTAGTCTTACCCTCCATCATATGTGTGATATTGTTTCATCAGGCCCTCTTAGTTGACATAGGAAATTTCTGATCAGATCATATCTATCCTATATAACCAAAAGTTCAAACTACTTCTTTCACACATCATGAAGATCTCCAATAACATCACCACCTAGCTATATCCTATTATGTAATATCCCAAACTTCGTGGGGGTATGTAATTGTTTAAATTTAGTTTAAATATTTATTTTTTTTGTTAAGGAAGTGTTTCATGGGGGTTTGAGGGTCTTAAGGGTGTTTCCGTGTATCCGAACACAAAAGAAAGAAAAATTGGGCCAACTTGTGTAAGGCACGTGATTTGTGCATGCCTGGTGCATGGTTAAGTAAATTGTTCCAAGTGGTAGGCCTACTTATGCATTTTTGGAAAGTGTCATCTCACATGGTTGGAGTGCAGTTTTTAAACCATGTGGGTCTCCCCATGTAAATGTGGGACCCAAATTCCCTTTGGTAGTGGCTTGCACAAGTTTTTTACATGTTTTGGAAAATCATACGGCCAAATCATCCCCTGTAAAAGTTATAAAAATTATAGATTTATCATTACAGGATTTTAATACTCTACTTGATTTTCCCACCGATTATCCTCCTCTAAACAATAGTTATAAAAAAACCTCCAAAGCATTCCAAGGGTGGTTCTCCTTCGATTCAAGCCCATATGGAGCACCGTTTGTTGAGAATTAAAGATTCGGGTTTTTCTAATCCTCACTTTTTTTCTTTATTACATTTTAGGGATTTTATCTTAGGAGATCTTCTTCCAATACCCTAAAACCCTATTTTTATAATATAATCGATGTTAGGGCTTCAATGTGTGTTATTACCTATATCTAAGTCCACTATTAGGGGT
Source organism: Viscum album (assembly GCA_963277665.1). Lineage (NCBI taxonomy): Eukaryota > Viridiplantae > Streptophyta > Magnoliopsida > Santalales > Viscaceae > Viscum > Viscum album. The sequence goes on along the minus strand of OY728126.1, from coordinate 1,804,809,230 downwards.
TTTTTCATCAATGGATTTGAGGTAGGTTGTTTACAAATTAAGTACCTTAGTTGTTTTGAAGATTTTTGCATATAATCTTATGTTATTACATCCTTTTGTTGTGTGCTTGATTAATTTTGTGAGATTTAAAAAAATGGGTGTCTAAATTATGAATTGAAATCCTCATGATCCATGTGGGATACATGGAGGACAACTTGGGTAATTTAGGACAACCCATGGGGTTTTCCAACCATCTCAAACATAGTAAATGGAAATGTTAACTGTGGAATTTGCATGTAATCAATTAGAACTGATGATGAACACACTCAATGGTTAATTTATTAATTGAGAAGGGAAAATGGAGAGTAGTGTCTACTGGTGATTAATGGATAAGGGATTGTTTGGGTTGACATGAAAATTGGTTGAATAGAATTTAATGTGAATATTAAAAACGGTTTTTAATTTATATTTAGAATGCATGAGGTAGATTAATCCACAAGAAATGATGACTGAGTTGAGTAAGTTAACATGTGTTGATTTGATGTGATGACCCATCCACCAGGGCCCATTCCATGACTACCCCAAGCCCGCAATCCATAGGCCAGGGGTTGACAACTAGCACCCAAATGGAATTTTCCTAAAAAGGGAAGGAATGGCCTCAAAACCTATTCACACATAAACATGTCACACTACGCACAAGTAAAGTACAATGGAAGAAGAAAGGTATAACCACAACTAAAACCACCAAAGAGTGTAAAATTAATTTCTGAATGTAAAGTTGATCGAATATAAGCATAAATAAAATGGAAATATTGAAAAAAGGAAAAACAAATTTTGCGGTCATCTACCATAGATTCTATCTAATGGGTAGGTACATCTCATCACTGCAGCTCAACACGTCAATCGGTCAACTCTGTATACCATCTAGTCCTGGCTCCCAACCATCTGTCAAAGATACCCATCGTCTACACAAGACACAACAAGGTGTGGGAATATCCCATGTAGGGGTGAGTATAACAATACCCAGTAGGGTCCCAGATACCCCTGAAGGTCTCCTATAATTCCACAATGGAAAAACCCCAATCATGATCTCAATCAAAAAACACAATGCAAAAGGCATCTCAGACCATGTATAACTTAAATACAAAAGTATAGATGATTAGTCATAAAGATAGTTCATCTTATTTTGTGAAAAGTATCTACTACTAACCCACATATGATTGCTATTCCTTGACCCACAAAGGATCGCTTAGCACTGACCCGCACAGGATCTAACCTAGATAGGATTGGTGGGTGTTGACTCACATAGTATCTGAACCACCTAGGATTGGTATGCGCTGACCACCATAGGATCACTGAGCACTGACCCACGTAGGATCTAACCCACATAGGATTGATAGGATCTTACCCACATAGGATCACTGAGTGTTGACCCACATAGGATAGGTATGCAATGTCCCACACAGGATTGCTGAGCTCTGACAAACGCAAGATCTGACCCATACATAATCTCCCTTTATTATCCACATCACAGCCAGCCACTGGATTCCTATACTTTGCACACTTTATTCAGGTATTATCTTCTCCTCAATACAATTTTCTTACCTCAATCACCTCGAAGAATTATCCTGATGAACTTACTTGTCATAAGGGTTCCAACTCAACGAACAACACATAAATCGGACGCCCGGTCTGTAAGTTATTGTAATTTTAGTGCGGAGGGACCAGTTGGATTCGGGTTCGATCCATCCCATCCATACTCCAACATTATTCAACCCCAAGTGGAGTATATCAAAAGGACTATATCATCCTAAGGGTTACATTATCACAAACAGTTCATCAAATGGATGTTTGGATTATGAGATATACCCATTTATGCAAACTGGGTTATAAGTGGGTCCGAGTCTGGTTTGACCAGGTTGGACCGACCCGGCCCCAAGGGGCCTAGATCGGCCAGTTTTAGATTGGCCAGGTCTATCCTGTTTAGCCACAGACACAGCCCGTTAAGTTGTGGGCTTGGCCCACAGGGCCACGGGTTCGACCCAACCCAGCAGGCTGGGTGCAGCCCACCGGGCCTTGGAACTGCACGGCCCGTTGGCTGGAATGGGGGTCTGCTCCCCTACCAAAGGTCTCATCCATTCATGTCAGGACCCATCCCTTGGGGATCGTGTCTTGACTACCACAAGCATGACTTCCATATTCTAGGGGTTGGTGACTAGCACTGAAATGGTGTATCCCTGAAACAGGAAGGCATTGCATTTTAACCTGTATAGACACACAGTCCAAGAACACAACAAGAATCAACCATGAAGTATACTGCTATAGTAAAAGTGTTCTAAAAGTAAATGGGTCAGAATACAAACCCAACTGAAAAGTACAAGTACAACTGAAAAGTACAAATACAAATGAAAAGCGAAAAACAGCTCATGGATCGTCCACCGAGGATCCTACCAAAAAGTTAGGTTCAGCTCATGACCAGTAGTCCCTGCATCACCTCACGCCAAATAGTCCACCTCTGAGTATTGTCCAGTCCTTTCTCCCTCAGCCTAAGTCAATGTTGTACGTCGTCTGCACAAGACACAATAAGGTACGGGCATAGCCTGTGTAGGTGTGAGTATAATGATATTCAGTAGGGACCCTAAGACCTCAGTAGTTCTCTTAGAGTTCCACATAAGAAAACCCACAAAGTATGACATCAACTCTACTTAGGTATATTCCCATACATATACCTATGTTATCAAGTTATACTCATCTCATTCATGAGGGAAGAATACCACAAAGGTAACACCATGAAGGTAGAAGTACCACTCAGGTAACACCGTGAAGATAGAAGTACTACAGAGGTAACATCGTCAAGACAACACCATGAAGGTAGAAGTACCACATAGGTCACACAATGAATACAACACCACAAAGGTAGAATTACCAAACAAGTAACACCATGAAGATAGAAGTTCCACATAGGTAAAACCACGAAGATAACACGATGAAGGTAAAATACTCATCTCACAATCAAGAATAACTTAAGTATAGAAGTACATATGATTTTTTGTAAGCTAGATCATCTTATTCTATTAAGAGAACGATTGTTGACCCATACAGGATCGATAGGTAATACCCCCAACTGAGCCACACAGGATCTAACCCATATAGGATCAGTGTGCACTGACCCACACAGGATCGATGATCACTAACCCACATAGGATCTGATTGAAGCTTATCCACAAAGGATCGATAGATGTTGACCCACACATGATCGATAGATACTAACCCACATAGGATAAATGTTCTTCCTTCATGTTACAGCCTGCCACATGATTCCTTGCACCCGGTTTGTTTGAGTTCCATAGAATCTGCCCCTCAAGATATTGATCATACCTAGACTACCACTAATCTCCACAAAAGAGAAACCCAAAGGACTGACATGTCGTAAGGGTTATAATGTGATAGACGGTCCTTCGATCAGACGCCTGGCCTGTGAGTAATAAGCATTTTAGATCTGAGCACTCGGTTGGATTCGGGTTTGATCCAACCCAGTCGTACTCCAACTACATTCAAAACTCAATTGGAGTATACCAAAAGTACTGTGTCAATCAAAGAATACCATCACCATAGAATGTCTATCAAACAGACATCTATTTCTCAATATATAGCCCCTTTAGTGTTTATGGGTTTGATTGGGCCTGGGCCTGGTCTTCCCCGGTCGGACTGACACGACCCGATCCGGCCCGGGTCGGTCCAACCTCGTTCTGGTTGACTCAACCCAATCTGGGTTTGATTCAGCCAGGTCGGGTCACGGTCCAGACCGAACCGCAATGCGGTGTGGCCCGACCCACAAGGGGGCAGCCTGTTGGGCTCGCACGGCCCAACCCGCAATAGAGCATGGCCCTCCTCGAGGTGGAGTGTGTCCCAACTTGTGGAGGAGTGCAGCCCATAGGTGGAATAGCCTGTTTGTAGTGGGGGTGCCCTAGCAGACATGAGTGGTTAGACCCCCGGACTTCCCAAACAACGGTTTGGTTCGTGAAGTGGTGGCACCACATGGGCGTCGCCCGGTCACTGAGGAACCCACCTGGGGTGCGGGTTCCTCCTCTATCGTGGCCCCTTGCTCATAGGTGGTGCACTAGTCACGCTGCCCTCCCCTTCCACGGCCCTCTGATGTGTTGTCCGCCTCCTCTGACCGTCGTGGCTGATGAGCCGCATCCCATTTCTCACTTGCGGCGTTTGACGGTGCAAGGCACCGCCTTCATGGACAACTGGTTCTAGCCGCTCCACTAACAGTAATGGCTTAGTGTCATAGCCACCTCTTGCAGCGTGTGCCACCATGCCACCTCCATCGTAGTCGGTCAGTGTTGTCGCGTCAGGGGTATTTCATGAAGAACGCAAGGGTAGCAAGGTAGCGGAGAGTCTGGGTTGGGTTCGTTAGGCCCACTCCCTCTGTATTAGCTTGTAATCAAGAAGGAGGATTAAAGGATTCAATAATCACTTGAATTAAACAAAAATCAAATCCATACCTGAAGAATGATGGAAAATCGCATGCGTTTTTTGGATGTGGTTCAGTGTTCGTCGTCACCCACAACTAGCCTCCAACGACATCGCCAGATCATCGATCTTCGGTTCGGGGATTCGGTGTCTCTCAACACCGCTCACCAGAACCAGCTTCGTACTCCACGGGTTTTATGTCTCAGAATGTTACCAGTACTTTATTTCGTGGTGAATCAGTGCTGACGCATCTCCCCAAGATCCATATAAATAGGAGTGGGGGAGGGTGAGCAACATTTGTGGAATCACTTGGGGCTCATTAATTAGGAACCTTCCTAATTACCCAATGGTGTTATGATTTTGGATTGAAGGTTCATGCCATTTAATGTCTTGACACATCAATAGTCCCACGTTTCAGCTTTTCCATTGGAGGAAAAGAAATAAATTAATTAATTAACAATGTTATTTTATTTATTCTTTTAAAAATTCCCAAAATATAACTTTTTCTCCATACCTAATACCGTCGAATTGATGCCTCCCTTAAGCGAATCCTGGCATTGCAGATTCAACCATACTCTAAGATTTTTAATCTGAGAACAAGTTCAAAAGTTAGAAAACACCGCTCATGCATTTACTGAACGTACGTTAAAAAAAGTTCAGAAATTCATTTTGTGAACATCGGGTCTCAAAATCACTCACTATCAATTTTAGAAGACTCGTAATAATTCCATATAATTAAAAAATTACATGGAAAATCTGGGTCTTTACATTCTCCCCACCTTACAGATTTTCATCCCTGAATGGCACAACATAGACTAAAGAAACAAATGGGGGTATAGAGCATGAATCTGATCCTCCCACTCCCAAATTCTCTCCTGGTGGTTCTCGTGCTACCAACGAAAGTGCATTAGAGGTATCGACTTCCCAGGAAGGACTCGATCCTTTCAATCCTCGATCTCTGCTAGAACCCCCTTAAATGTCGCCCCATCATCAATTTCCATCTCGTCGTGGTCAATGATGTGAGATGGGTCATGCATGTATCTCTTCAACTGTGATACATGGAAGATGTCGTGAACCCTCTCCAACTCCAGTGGTAGTGCCAAGAAGTATGCCACCTCGCTAATTTTACAAAGTGTCAGAAATGGTTTGATAAAACTCGTTGAGAGTTTTCCACATAGGCCAAATATCTGTAGTACACATCGAAGGGAGACTCGCAAGAATATGTGGTCCCCCTCATGAAACTCCATAGGTCCTCAACTCTTGTCTTCATAAGACATCTGTCTACTATGTGCAATCTTCATCCGCTCCTGGATTATCTGAACCTTCTTAGTGGTAGCTCGTACCAACTCTGGACCCATATGTGCTAACTCTCATGGGTCCGTAAATCGTAGAAGTTATATTCATGGTCGACTGTATAGGGCCTCGAGTGGTGAAATGCTGATTATGGAGTGATAACAGAAGTTATATGCAAACTCCAATAAATGAATGTTATCCTCCTAACTGCGGCCAAAATCTAATACGCATGCATGAATCATGTCCTCCAGTGTCTAAATGGTCTGCTCCGTCAGACCATCCGTCTACGGATGAAATGTGGTGCTCAAACACAGCTGAGTCCTGAATGCCTCCTATAATCCCTTTCACTATAGGGATGTAAAAAGTGAATCACGGTCAGAGATGATTATCGATTGCACCCCATGACGTTGTACAATCTCTTATACAATTTGGTGTCTCAATATTACTACCGATCTCTACTCTCGGATAGATAAGAAGTGGGCTGACCTGGTGACTCGGTCAACGATAACCAAAATAGAATCATGTCCCTTGCATGTACGTGGAAGCCCTATCTCAAAGTCTATGGAGATCCCATCCCACTTCCACTCTGGCACATCTAGTGGTTGCACTAAGCCTACTGGAACCTGATTCTCAGCCTTCACTAGCTGACAAGTAAGGCATTGTGAAACAAAATTTTCCGCCTCCTTCTTCATCTCAGGCCACCAGTGTTGATGCTGGAAGACATGGTACATATTCTCCGCCCCATGATGTACTGCTAGAGGGGACATATGGAACTCCCTCAACTCCTCATTCCATAGCACCATTGATACCATGGTATGTTTTCTAAAGAGGATGATGTGCTCCATACCTTCAGAAAATACTTCAGGTGTTTTTCCTAAGGATATATCAGCACGTCGAACCTCGTAGTCAATGTCACCAAGTTGTGCCTCACTGACTCACTGAAGGAGTGGAGGAGAAATTGTCATGGATTGTAGGTTTAATGCTCCATCTCTATCCATGAAGGATATCTGCAACGTGGCTAGCTACCTTGTCACCTCACTCAGCAACTACAGACCAGACCACCTGCTGAGTCCATTTTCTACAGTGTTCCCCTTTCCAAGAGTATAGACTATCTCAAAGTAATTGTCCTATAGGGTCTATAGCCATCATCTATGTCTCAGGTTCAGGTCCTTCTGAGAGAATATATACCTGAGACTCTTTTGATCAGAGTATACAATAAGATGTTCACCCATCAAGGAATGTCGCCACATCTTTAAGGTGAAGACCACTGCTGCTAACTCCAGGTCATGGGTAGAATAGTTCTGGTCATTCTATCTCACCTGTCATGAACCATAACCAATCATTACTCGCTCCTGCATTAGGACACATTCAAGTCCAGTCCCTGATACGTCACAGTAGACTAAATACCCAATGCCCTCTTTTGGTAGCCTCAAGATGGGGTCCCTCGTCAGTCTCTACCTTAGCTCCTGAAAACTCTGTTGGCATATCTCTCTCCATATGAAGGGTTATCCTTAATTCTTTAATACTGACAAAGGGTGGTGTAAATTTTGAAAATTTAGGCACGAATCTCCGATAGTATCCAGTCAACTCCAAGAAACTTCGCACCTCAGTCACACTCATGGGCGGCTCCCAAGTAAGTATATCCTCTATCATTACTAGATCCACTACAACTCCAACCTCCGAGATAACGGGTCCCAGAAAGTGGACCTCTCATATCCCAAACTGGCATTTTTGGAGCTTACAATAAAGCTAGTGCTCTCTGAGTGTTTCCAAAACAATCTATAGATAATAGGCATGCTCATCCTATGTTGCTGATTATATCAAGATGTCATCAATGACGACAACCACAAAGTGATAGAGGAATGGCTAGAAGATCCCATTCATGAGTCCCATGAACACTGTAGGGGCGTTGGTCATGCCAAATGGAATAAACAAGAACTCATAGTGGCCATACTAACATTTTAAGGTCATCTTCTGCACATCCTCTTCTCATACCCTAAGCTGATGATAGCCAAAGCTGAGGTCTATCTTCGAAATCCAACGAGCTCCCTTTAGCTGATAAAAAAGTCCATCAATCCTCGGATGTGGATACTTTTTCTTCATGGTCACCTAGATCAGGAGCCAATAGTCCACACTAAGTCTCAAACTCCCATATGCCTTATTAGGGAACATAATTAGGGCTACCCATGGAGAAACACTGATCCTTATGTACCCCTTCCTCTGAAACTCCTCCAACTATACCCGTAACTCGCAAAGCACCACGGGAACCATCCAATATGCTGGAATAGATATCAGTGTGGTATTGGGTTACAGGTCGATAAATTATAACTATCTATGTGGATTTAGTCTCGGAACATCATCAGGTTAGACATCGTCATACTGGTCCACCACTATAGGATAACTTAGAATCTCAACATCTACTTCTCCGAGGGTAAGGCTAGTGAACTGGTGTGTGATCATCTTCACCCTCCTCTGGATAAATCCATCATGTTCTGAAAAGTTTCCCTTCTCATTGGTGAAGGAGAACCTGGTCCAATCCTCGCAAACACACTACACTTTTCACCTAATACAGTCATTCTGGGCATGGATTGTGGATAACCTATCCATACCCAAGATGACGTCGTAAGGCCTCGACGCTGCTACTAGAAGATCCCAGCTGAAGCTCTCGCCTCCTATAGTAAACTCGCACTACTGAAACTAGTTTTTAATCATAGAATCCCCTCCTGTGGGAGTCACTAGCTGTAAGAATTGATCCAAAAGCTCCACCGGAATCTTCAAGATCCGAACATGGGTCGTGGAAATAAAAGAGTGACTCGAACCTGTGTCTATAAGTACTGAAGCTAACGTGGAGTAGACACATACCATACCTTTATTTATATCTAGAGTTCTGTGGTCATAGGACTCAAATTCCTGGATCTAATCTCGTCCTTATCCACCTTCTCCCTATGGTTGGGGTGGACCACCTGGAGGTGGTGGCGGTAGAACCTCGAATCGCCGCCCACTACCAGCTGCACTGACAGCTCCTCTGCCATGTCCACCTACTTCCAGTGTACCTCCCCAATCGAATCTCTACCTCTGCCTCGGTTGTCCCTTGACCTTCTATTGGTCATCTGTATGGTGGTTCGGGCAGTCGCGAGCCATGTGACCCTACCCGCTGCCTGAGTAGCACTACCTTCTCCTCAGTTGTCCTCCTCTGTCACATGAGCCCAGCACCACTGACCTTGTATCCCGAGGCTTCCCACCAAAAGGCCTAGCCCGCTTGGTCACCTGCGTCATCTATCTATTTCCTGCTACATATGGCTCTTCTACCTGACTTCTAGTGGTGGTTCTCATCTTTGGTACTTGCTCAGCTAGGAATCTCTCCAACAAAAGTGCTCACTTTATCACCCCAGCCTACGTTGGAATGCATAGTGATATTATCGATGCTCTGATCTCCCATCAGAGGTCCTACTCAATGGTATGGGCCCTGAAGAAAGGGTCTCATACCATGTCGGTGGAGTAGAGGGAGATATCATCGAACCTCACTAAGTACTAGGCCACAGTCATGATGCCCTGCTATAAGTGCATCTTCTCCTGTATACGCACAGAGTGTATGGTCACTGGGACAAAATCTGCCGTAAAAAGGCTCTCAAAGCCTACCCAGATGAGGGTCACCTCGTCGTGCATCTGAAGCAACAAGATCCACTATATCCATACTTCTTCCTGAAAAAGACTGGCTACTAGGATCTCCATAAGGTTAGCTGGGGTCCCAACCAGGCAGAAAACAATGGCTACAGCCTACAGCCAGTCCTCAGCCGCCTGCGGGTCTATCTCACCTTGGAACCTCAGAGGCCTCTACCGCTGGAACTTGTGCGACACACTCAGTCTTCATGCATCCTCTACTAGTAGGGCAGGTGGAAACGGATACCCTATGGGTATTGGTGTTTCTGGTACACCACCCGAATGTGATAACACCGTAAGAATGCCATGCACCGAGGCCTCATCTTTCGGTGGGCCATCATTGCATACTCTATCGATAATCCTTTTTGGTTGTCTATGTGGCAGCATCGTAAAAGAAAACAGGTGTTCCATAGTAAATAAGTTATACTTGGTTAGATAACTCAAATATATCACAAGAAAAACTTTTCAAAAACACACGGAATAAGTGTTTCCGCAAAATGGGTTGGAAATTTGAATTCTTGGTCTCAGTGTATAGATACATCGGTCACGAGACCAACACTGGATTCCCCAAACTAAAAACCACAATCATAACACTTAACACTATTGCCACAGAGAAATGATTAGAGTCATATTACTTCGGTTGAACCGACTCCTCTAATACAACTTTGTCACAACCCGTCCCTCATGGCCTATGTCATGACTACACCAAGCCTGCCTTCCACAGGATATAGGCTGGTGACTAGCATCAGAAAGGCATATCCCTAAAATGGGAAGGAATCGCCTTTTAACCTGTACAGACACACTATCTAGGAACACAACAAGAAGCAAACATGAAGTAAACTGGTGTATTAAAAGTGTTCTGAAAGTAAAGGGGTAAGAATACAAACCCAATTGAAAAGTACAAGTACAAAAGAAAAGTAAAAATTAAAATTAAAAGTGAACAACAAATCATGGATCGTCCACTGAGGATCTGACCTAAAGGTTAGGTACAACTCACGATCAGTAGTCCCTGCATCACGTAATGCCAAATAGTCCACCTCTGAGTACTATCCATTCTGGGATCCCTCAGACTTGGTCAATGTTATAAGTCGTATTCACATGACTCAATAAGGTGTGGGTGTATCCCAGGCAGGGGTGAGTATCATGATACTCAGTAGGGACCCTGAGACCTTCGTAGGCCTCTTGGAGTTCCAAAAAGTAAAAAACCACAAATCATGACATCAACTATACATAGGTATATGCCCATACATATACGTATGTTATCAAGATATACCCATCTCATACATGAGGGGAGAATACCACAAAGGTAACACCACGAAGGTACAAGTAACACTCAGGTAACACCATGAAGATAGAAGTACCACACAGGTAACACCACGAAGACAACACCATGAAGGTACAAGTACCGCACATGTAACACCACGAAGACAACACCACGAGGTAGAAGTACCACACAGGTAACACCATGAAGATCGAAGTACCACATAGGTAACACAAATAAGATAACACCATATAGGTAAAAGACTAATCTCACAATCAGGTATAACTTATGTATAAAAGTAGAGATAATTATTCATCATCTAGATCATCTTATTCTATTGAGAGCACTACTGCAGACCCACATAGGATCGATATGTAATAACCCCTGCTGACCCACATAGGATTTGACCCAAATAGAATTAGTATGTGCTGACCCATGTAGGATCGCTGAGATCTGACCCACATAGAATCTGATAGATGTAGACCCACACGGGATCGATAGATTCTGACCCACACAAGATCGATAGATGGTGACCCACTTAGGATCAATGTTCTTCATTCACATTACAGCCTGGCACAGGATTCCTCACATCCAGTGCGCTCGAGTTCTATAGAGTCTGCTCCTTGAGATATCGATCAAACCACAACCACCGCTAGGCTACACAAAGGAGTAACCCAACAGAATACCATGACGTAAGGGTTCCAAAGAGATAGACGACGCATCAATCGGACGCACGTTCTGTGATTTATAAGCATTTTAGTTCCGAGGGCCTAGTTGGATTCATGTTCGATCCAACCCATCTGTACTCCAACTGCTTTCAAAACTCAATTAGATTATACAAAAAATAACACATCGATCTAATAATCCCAGTTCCATAGAAGATTCATCAAATGGACGTCTGGTTCTCAAGATATGGACCCACTAGTGTTTTTGAGTCTGGTTTGGGTTGACCCGACCCGGTCCAGGTCTGACTCGGCAGGGATGTTCCATGGTGGGCTCAGCCCACTGAGTTGTGGTCTATCCTGACCCACAAGGGGATGTGGCCTTTCTCACAAGGGTGGTGGCCCGCTGGGGTCACGCTGCTCGGCCCGCAAGAGCATGACCCGCTGGGCCCACGCGACCTGGCATGCGGTGGAGCATGGCACGACCCGAGGTGTAGCGCGGCCCGGATCATGGTGGAGAATGGCCCGACTTGCGGTGGATCATGACCCGACTCGCGGTGGAGTGTGGCCCGCAGGTGGTGTGGCCCGGCTGGTGTGGGGCCCGCCCTTGCCGACATGGGGGTGAGACCCCTCAGTCTTCCCGAACTACCGAATGGCCTTTCGTTTCATGAAGCGGCGGTGCCACATGGGTGTCACCCGGTCACCGCAGAACCTTCCAAAGGTGCGGGATCCTCCCCTGCTGCGACCCCATTCTCAATGGCGGCATGCTGGTCATTCTGCCGTCCCCTCCCACAGACGATCGATGTTCAGATATCCTCCTCTGACCACAGCAGCTAACGATCCGCGACCCCTTGCTCACCGGTGGCACGCAATGGCATACCACACCTCCTCCAGCGTCGAACGGTGCTAGATGCTCCACTGACCATCGCGGCTTAGTGACGCAACCTCCTCTTGCGGCGCATGACGATGCACCGCCTCCATCATAGCAAGTTCGTGCCACCACACCAATGGTATTCCACGAAGAATGCAAGGGTAGACAGGTAGCGGAGGGTCCGAGCCAGGTTCATTAGGCTCGCACCCTCTTCATTAACATGTACTCAAGAGGGATGATTAAAGGATTAGATAATTCATTGAATTAAACGAAAAACAAATCTTTACCTCAAGAACAACCGAGAAATGCCCCCAGTTGGAGAAGTGGGTCAGTGTTTGTTGTCCCCCGCCACTAGCCTCCAACGATGTTGCTCGATCATCGATCCTTATTTCAGGTATTTGGTGTCACTCGACACCTTTTGCTGGAACCATCTCCATCCTCCAAGGTTTTAACGTCTCAACACTTTTCCATCTCTTCGTTTCTTGGTGAAGTAGTGTCGACACCTCTCCCCAAGATCCATATAAATAGGAGAGGGGGCGGGTAAGCAACATTCGTGGAATTAATGGGGGCTCATTAATTAGGTAGCTTCTTAATTCCCAAAAGGTGATGTTACTTAAGATTGCAGGGTCAAGCCATTTAATGGCTTGACACATCACTAGTACCAAGTCACCTCTTGTCTGTTGGAGGAAAATAATGAAATAAATCAAATAACAAATTTATTTTATTTATTCTTTTAAAAAGTACCAAGATCTAAAATTATTTCCAGACCTACAGAAGTCGAAGTGAAGCCTATATTAAGTGAATATTGGTGCTACGGATTCAACAGTGCCCTTGGATTTTTAATCCAAGCATGGGTTCAAAAGTTAAAAAATGTCGCTCGTGCGTTTATTGAATGTACCTTAAAAAAAGTTCAGAAATTCATTTTGTGCACACCGGGCCTCAGAATCATGCACCTTTAATTTTCATAGACTCCTAATAATTCCATATAATTAAAACAATTACATGGAAGATTCAGGTCTTTACAGTTTGGGTCTTCAAAGTAGTAGCGCCAGTTGGTACCGCTCCACCTGGCTAGTCCGCTAGACCGGTCAACTGCAGAACCCGCAAACTACAGGTCCACCCTCTGCCACAGATTGAAGCCATGGACATCCTTTGTGGCATGCCACACAGCTCCAATGTGGCCATCACTAGCTAAACACCCCTTCGTCCACCGTAGTGCCTTCAGCCACCACCACCTTCTCCTGGCCAATAGTTGTCAGCCGTCGTCTCCTTCGGTTGTCGGTGCCGTCACACCGTCGATGCATCCGTAGGCCACCAGTGAAGCTCTGGTGGTCTGAGTTCTTTCATTTCTATTCTTATGGGTCTCCTGAGATGGCACCTACACATCATGGCCCCGAGTTTCACCTTTCCCCATATTTTTCGGTCTCCCACGAAGAACACAACCAATATCGAGATTTGCAGAGGGTCTGGGCCTTGTTCATTTTGCCCATTCCCTCTACATTAGCATTATAACAAGTGACGTAATTCAAGAATGAAAAGGTATTATTTATGCAAAGAAACCCCCTACCTCAATTTCATTGGAATTCGCTATGGATGAGGAAGAAGTTTCCACGTTTGAGGGCATTGTGGAATAAGGAGAAGGTTGACATCCTTTGGCGCTAGTCATTGTTCGTCGTTGAATCCTCCAACAGTTGTTTAAGATCCATTCTACATTGGTGGAATATGTTGCAGGAACTTCTTCAGAGGTTCCTCTAGTCAGTTCACAAGATCCATGCCCAAACATTATTTAAATAGAAAAGAGAAACCACCTACATTTCATTTAATTAATGTGGTTCATTAATTAACCACAATTAATGTTCCATTAATTCAACTAACGTCTTGGTTATGCAACACAAGGGTCATGTCATTAAATTAATTCCATTAAAAATGATCGAACAACGTTGTGGTCCCACCACTATCACTCAACGGTTACAAAAAGAAATAAAATTACTCATGGTGTTATTTTATTATATTTTGGTAAAGTCCAAAAATTAACTTTTTCATATGACCCTTGCTGGTCGAAGTTAAGAATCACCTAAGCGAATCCCAACACTATTAATTCAACGGTGCCCTTATATTTTTAATTCGAGCAAAGGTTCAAAAGATAGAAATTGATGCTCGCATGTTTACTAAACGTACCTTAAAAAGGTTCAAAAATTAGTTCCAGGTTCTCCAGGCCTTAGAATCATGCGCCGTCAATTTTCACAAACTCGTAATAATTATATTTAATTAAAAAAGTTACTTGGAATTTATGGGTTTTTATATTCTATTCACCTCAGAGATTTTCTTCCCTAAAATCTATATGAAATTCTAGGGAAACAAATGGGGGTATTTAGCACGTATCCGAGCCTTCCACTCTAATGTGCTCTCCTGGAGGTTCCCATGCTGCCACCGAACTCACACTTGAGGGATCGATAGTCCAAGAAGGACCCGCTCCTATTGATCCTCTATCACCACCGAGAACTCAGTGAACATCGCCCCATTGTCAATTTCCAGCTTTCCCAATCAATAACGTTCGATGGATCATGCACTTACCTCCTCAGTTGTGACACATGGAAAACATTACGCACTTGGTGCGTCTTTGGTGGAAGAGATAATTGATACTCCACATCGCCTACTCTAATGAGGATCTAGAAAGGTCCCATGAACCTTGAATATAGCTTGTTTCACTGACCAAATCTCTGCAATCCTCATCAGGGTGAGACCCTTAGAATGGCATGGTCTCCCTCCATGAACTCTAGGGGCCTCTGTCTCTTGTTAGAATAAGACTTATGCCTGCTCTATGAAGTCTTCATCTACTCCTATATGATCTGCACCTTTTTAGTGGTAGCATGTACCAACTCTGGACTCACAAGTGTAGACTCCCCACGGACTATCCCGCATAATGGTGATCTATACAGTCACCCATACAAGGCATCAAATGGTGCCATGATGATGGTGGAATGATAACTATTGTTGTATGAGAACTCCACCAGGGGATGGTGGTCCACCCAACTACGGACAAAATCAATGACGCAAGTAGGAAGCATGTCTTCAAGCATCTGTATGGACTACTACATCTAACCATCTGTCTGGGGATGAAAGGAGGTGCTCAAGCGTAGTTGAGTCTCGAATGCCTCATGTAATCCCATCCACAACCAAGTTGTAAAACGAGTGTCACTATCTGAAAATATCTTCTATGGAACCTCATTAAGTTTTACAATCTCTTGTATGTAGAGGCATCCCAGGCCCTTTTCTTATCACTGCTCTCAGATGGGTAGTAAATGGGCCGAATTCGTGAGTCTGTCAACAATCACTTAGATGGAATCATGGCCCCTGGACGTACGTGGTAGTGCAGTCACAAAGTCCACAGAGATTCCATCCCACTTCTACTATGGCACCTAAAGTGGATGAGTCAAGCCTGTTGGAACCTAGTGCTCAACCTTTACATGCTGACAAGTGAGGAATGGTGAAACTAACTCTGCCACTGCTTTCTTTATCCCTAGCCACCAGTATTGATGCCGGAGATCCTGGTAAATCCTCTCCAAAACAAGATGTATCACCCAAGGGTAAGTTTTGAACTCCCCCAACACCTCCTCTTGTAGCTTCATTGGTACCATGGTACGTCCTCTAAAAAGGATGGTATGGTCCCCACCTTCAGAAATTCCTTTATGTTCCCATCCTGAGGATATCTGAGCACATAGGGCCTCGCAGTCAATATTCTCTAGTTGTGCCTACCTGACTCGCTGAAGGAGTGGAGGAGTCATTTTCAAAGACTAGAGGTATAATGTTCCATCACTATCCATAAAGGATAACTTCAATGCAGCTAGCTGCTTTGTCGCCTCACTCAACAATTGCCATCCAGACCTCCTGCTGAGTGTGTGTACAACCACATTCCCCTTCCTCAGAGTATAGACTATCTCAAGTTCATAGTCCTTGAATAAAACCATCCATCATTTCTATCTCAAGTTCTGGTCCTTCAATGAGAAGATATAACTGAGACTCCTGTGATCATAGAAGATAGTAAACTATTCACCCATCAAGTTGTGCCACCACATATTCAAGGATAAGACCACTACAACTAAATCCTGGTCATGGGTAGAAAAGTTATTCTCATGATGTCTTCACTATCATGATCCATAGGAAACCACCACTCACCCCTGCAGCATGACACATCCTAGCTAAGTCCCTGATGTGTCGTGGTAGACTACATACCCAATGCTATATCTTGGTATCCTCAATATGTGGGCACTCTTAAATCTCCGCAACAGCTCCTAGAGACTCTACTGGAATCTCTCTGTCCACAAGAAAGGATATCCCGTTTTTGTCAAAGCTAAAAAGGGTGTTTCAACCCTAGAAAAGTTAGGTACAAATCTCTGGTAGTACCCAGAAATCCCCAAAAAACTCCTCACCTCGGTCACACTGTTGGGTGGCTCCAAAGCATGCATTGCCTCTATCTTTTCTGGATCCACTATAACTACATCCTCCAAGATAACATTCCCCAGGATGTGGAATTCCCACATATAGAACTGGGACTTTGAGAGGTTGACATATTTTCGGTTCTCTCAGAGTGTATCCAGAACTATCGACAGATTCATAGCATTCTCCTCCACCAACTTCGAGTATATCAAGATGTTGTCAATAAATACCACAAAGAAGTGATCATGGTAAGGATGTAATATCCTGTTCATGATCCCCATGAACACTTCTGGAGTGCTGGTCACACCGAAAGGCATAACCAAGAACTCATAGTGGCCATACTGGCATCTGAAGGTTGTCTTCAGTACATCCATATCTCATAACCTGAGCTGATGATAGCCTGATCTAAGGTATATCTTCAAAAACCACTATGCTCCCTTTAGTAGGTCGAAGAGATCATCAATCCTCAGATGTGGGTACTTGTTCTTCATAGTCACCTGGTTCAGGAATCGATAGTCCATGAAAAGCCTCAAACTCTCGTCTGCCTTCTTGGAAATCAAAATTGGGGCTACCCATGGTGAGACACTGGGTCTTACGAACCCCTTTCTTTGCAAGTCCACCAACTATACCCTAAACTCACATAGCTCCATGAAATCCATCTGATATGCTGAAGTAGATATCAATGTCTTCCTAGGGTACAATTATATCTAAAAGTATACCTCTCTAGGAGAAGGTAGTCTTGTAACATCATTAGGAAATACATAACCATACTGGTCCACCAAAATAGGATAGCTCAGACTTCCCTCATCCACCACACCGAGGATGAGGCTATCCAACTGATGAGTGATCAACTGCACCCTGCTTTGAGAAATTCCATCATGTGCTACAAAGTTTTTCTTCTCACCAATGAAGAAAAATATGTTCCTATCCTCACAGAAACACCACACACTGCTCCTAAAATAGTCGATCTGAGCATAGACTATGGATAGCCGATCCATACCCATAAAGACATCGTAAGGCCTTGATGCCGCTTTTAAGAGATCTTATCTGAATCCCTCACCTCCTAGAGTGAAGTCACACTTCCTACACCAATCTATAATCATCGAATCCTCTCTTGTTGGAGTCTCTAATCGTAAGGATAAAGAAAATGGCTCCATTGTAATATCTGAGCTCTGAATGAGTGCCGTGGAAATGCGAGAGTGACTCGAACCTATGTCTATAAGTACTATATATAGGGAGGAGTAGACACATATCATACCTCTAATTATCTTTGGAGCACCATGGTCGTTGGCCTCTGCCACCTGAAGCTAACTCGCCTGTATCCACCTACTCCATGTGGTCGGGGTGGACCACCTAGAGGTGGTGGCGCTAGAACCTCAAACCATCATCCACCTCCTGTTATAAGACCCGCTTCTCTACCACATCCTCCGCCATGCAGACCTCCTCACTCAATTCTCTACTACAGCCTTGGTGGCCCCTCTACTGTTTTATGATCACTAGTATAATGGTTTCTGAATTTTTGGGCAACGTGACCTAGTCCACTGAATATAAAACACTGTCTTCCTCTATACAAACCCACTTCATCTCGTGAGCTCCATACCTCCAACCTCGCATCCTGGGGTCGTCCTATGGAATTTCTGGCCTGCTTGAACCTCAATGTCATCTACCTAATGCCTATTGCAGATGAATCAGCTATCTGTCGTCTGGTGGTGGATCCCACCGTCGGTTCCTGCTCAACTATGAATCTCTCCACCAATAATGCTCTCTTGTGAACTCTATCCAGCATTAGGATATTGAGAGATATCATCGATGCACTGATCTCCCACTAGAGACCCTTCTCAAGAGGTATAGGCCCTAAAGAAAGGGTCTCGTACCATGTCAGTGGTGTAGTGAGATGGGTCAGTAAATCTCACCGAGTACTGGGCCACTGTCAGGATGCCCTACTGTAAGTGCAGTAGCACCTGAATGTGCACTGAGCATAATGTCATTGGTACAAAATCCCCCCTGAAGAGGGTCTCAAAGTCCAACTAGGATAGTGTCTCCTCCTCATGTTTCTAAAGCTTAAAAATCTACCATCTCCCTAATGTGTCCTAAAAGTGTCTAGCAACTAGAATCACCCCTTGAATTGTTGGTGTCTCAACCAAGTGGAAAACCTCTCCCACAGCCTCCAGCTAGTCCTCAGCTGCCTGGGGATTTGTCTTGACTCAAAACCTTAGCAGCCTCTATCATTGGAACTCATGCAACACACTCAGTCAATGTGCAAAGTCAGCTGGTGGGGCAGGTGGATATTTTTTCCCTAAGGGTGGAGGTGATGCTGGTACACCACCCGAAGGTGCTATCACCATAAGAGGACCCTATACTGATGCCTCATCGCTCGGTGGACCATCATCATATTCCCACTCTAGAATCCTGGATTCCTATCTACGCAGAGGTATCCTAAAATAAATAGGTTTCCCATAATAAATAGGATATACCTAGTGAGCGGACTCAACGAGATAAAAAAGATAAAAACATTTTCAAAACACACGCAACTAGTATTTTCATGTACCGAGATGGAAATCGAAGTTCAGTGTCCTGGTGTATGGATACGTTAGTCGTCGCACCAACACTAGACTCCCCATACTGAAACCTAAACTCAAGACACTTAACACTATTGCTCCATTGAAAACATGGAATCTTAATTATTCTCGTAGAACTGACAGCCTTTCATAGCACTTTGTAACAATTCACACCTCGTGGCCCATTTCATGACTATACCAACCCCTCCTTCCATAGGCCAGGGGTCGATGATTTTCATCGTAAATGAATTTCCCTAAAACGGGAATGCATTGCCTCAAAACCTACACACATAGATAGGGAACACTGTGCACAAGTAAAGCACAATAGAAGAAGAAAGGTACAAACACAACTAAAACCTCCACAGAGTGTAAAAGTATGTATTGGAAGTAAAGGGGCAAGAATATAATCCCAACTGAAATGGAAAAACAAAAAAAAAGGAAAAACAGCTCCTAAGGTCATCTACCAAGGATCCTACCTGAAGGGTACATACATCTCTTCACCATAGCTCACCAGGTCAATCGGTCACCTCCGTACAACATCTAGTCCTGGGTCCCAACCCTCAGTAAAAGATGTCCATCATCAATACAAGACACAACAAGGTGCAGGTGAAGCCCAAGAAGGGGTGAGTATAAACATACCTAGTAGAAACCATGAGACCCCCGAAGGTCTCTTATAATTCCTCAATAGAAAAACCAAAATCATGATATGAATCACAAAGCACAAAGAAAAATACAGCCCACACCAGGTATAACTTATGTACGTCAGTACAGATGATAAGTCGTAAAACTAGATCATCTTATTCTATCAAGAGGCTCGGTTTCTGACCCATACAGGATCAGTATTCCCTAACCCACATAGGATCACTGAGTTCTAACCCACACAAGATCTGACCCGCACAAGATTGATAGGCGCTGACCCACACAGGATCGCTGAGCACTAACCCACACAGGATCTGACCCACACAGGATCGGTACGCACTAACGCACATAGGATCACTAGGTGTTAACCCACACAGGATCAATAGGTGCTGACCCACATAGGATTGCTGAGCGCTGACCCACACAGGATCTGAGCACACAAGATTGCCCTTCAATCTCCATGTCACAACCAGCCAGTGAATTTCTACACTTAACACACTTGATTCTGGGAGGATCTACTACTCATTCCATTTATTTTACATTAGTCTCTATGATGATTTAACCCTATTAACTACCATTTCATAAGGGTTTCAATGAAACAGACGGTGAAATAATCAGACGCCCAGTCTATAAGTTATAGGTCTTTTAGTGCCAAGGTCCCAGTTGGATTAGGGTTTGATCCATCTTGGTTGTTCTCCAACATTCTCCAAAACCCTTGTGGAGTATTTCAAAAGGACCATCTCATCATAAGGGATCCAGCACCATATAAAATTCATCAAACGGACATCTGGTTTAGGAGATATGCCCATTTAAGTGAACTAGGTCGTAATTGGGTCTGGGACCTGTCCGACCCAATCAGACCAACCCAACATGTCCCGTTGGGCCCAGCCCAAAGAGGATGGTCTTGGTTTGGTTTAGTTGGGCCCGATCCGGCCAGCTGGGTTGCGAGATTTTCCTGTTGGGACATGGACCTGGCCTACTAGGCCATGGGTTGTCACAACCCACCTAGCTGAGCACGACCTACCTGGTCGCGGAAATGCTCGACCTTATGGCTCTCCCAGGGGTCCGCTTCCCTCATGAACGACTCAGTCATTCGGGAATTCAAAGTACTGAAACCAGTTAGTGCCTCTATAACTGGTCAGTTCGCTGGACTGGTCACCTGTGGAATGCACGGACCACGGGTCCTCCCTCTACCATAGCCCTCCTCCATAGCGCGCTGCCACAGCGTTCCACCCAGCTCAAAAGCAGCTGGTGCTAGCCGGCTTCCCCTTTTGTCCACCATGTCACATTCGGGCGCCACCACATTCTCGTGGACGTCAGCATCGTTGTGTTGGTGATACTTCCGTGGGCCACCATTGAAGCTTAAGTGGTTGTATCTCTTTTCAGTCTATGCCTACAAGTCTCCCGATATGGTGCCTAAACTTCACGACCCTTGGTTTAATCTTGCTACTATATTTTCTGGTCGCCCATGAAGAAGGAAACTGATACCGAGATCTGCAGATGGTCCGGGCCTTATTCGTCCGGCCCGCTCCCTCTACATTATTATTCTAAAAAGGGAGGAAATTCAAGAATGAACAACTCTTAGTTAAACTATTAATCCCCTACATCAAGTTTGTTTGAAGTCACTATGGATGAGGAAGGATTTTCCACATTCGAGGGTGTTGGAAATGAAGGATACGGTTCAAGTCTTTTTACGCTCATCGTTTCCCATCATTAAATCCTCCAAATGTCGTCAAATCTCTAGTCTACATTGGTAGAATATATAGCTGACACTTAGTTTTAGTATTCTCTCATCAGTTCACAAGACCCATACCCAAGATTTTTTTTAAATAGAAGAGATTAAACATCCATGTTACATTTCACTAATGTAGTCCATTAATTAACCACAATAAATGTTCCATTAATTCAACGAACATCGTGGTTATGCAACCCAAGGGTCATGTCATTAAATGAATTCCATTAAAAATGACCAACCAAATATGCAGTCCCCCACCCTTTCTCAATGGTTACAGAAATAAATAAAATAACTCATTGTGTTATTTTATTATATTTTTTCTAAAGTCCAAAAACTAATTTTTTCGTCCCACCCTTTCCGTTCGAAGTTATGTATCGACTAAGAAAATCCTAGAACTAATAATTCAATAGTGCCCTCATATATTTAATCCATGCATGGGTTCAGAAGATATAAATCGTCACACGATCATTTATTGATGATACCTTAAAAAAGGTTCAAAAATTTGTTCCGGGCTCTCCGGGCCTTAGAATCATGTGCCATTAATTTTTATAGACTCGTAATAATTCCATTTAATTTTAAAAAAATTAAATAGAATTTCTCGGTCTTTATAGTTAAATATGATAAATGGGTTGATATATAGTAACTAGTGAGAATTTATTAATGTTTTTAGGTCTAAGATATGGGAATTGGGATAAATAGAAATGTAATGTAAATCGTATTGTGATAATGGTTTATGGCTTAATATTGACTCCCATGTTGAGTTGGATGAATTTTGGTCATTACTTAATTTTTTAAAGTGTGGTTATGATATGGTATGTGTGGTGAATGGGATATATATTTATATATAATCATGTGCACATTGAATGGTTGTGGGATAAAGGATCGAGGCCCCTCCCATGGGTTGAGTTGGACTGATTCTCTAACCCTACCCAAAACAGCATGGGTTAGGGATTCAAACTGTTGATTTATACCCCTAATTGATGCATTAAATGTCATTGCCTAGATAGAGGCTCCAAGGTTAGATTTTTTGTGTTTATCTATAGTGATATAGAGAATTGACTTATTCCCTTATTCTTAAGGTTGACGACCATAAACCCTTGTGTAAATTATATAAATGCCTAACCCGTAGAAAACATGATGATAACAAAAAATGTAGAGAATATGATGTGAATACTAAAATTAGAATAATGTTAGAAATAGTTGAATTAAATATTTTTAACTAGTTGCACCCAAACATTCTTTCATTTACTTGTCATTTTCTTAGTTTTTTCATGCACTATCTATTTATAATTGATATTTTGTAGACACCATTGGTGGTGGCCTTCGGAGTTGTACTCACACCCTACTCTGACCATCGTTGGCTACTCGGGAATATTTTATGGTTTTATATTAGGAAAAGGGTATGCATCTAGTTATTTCGAGTTGAGAAAAGTTTTTTATGTGCATGGATGGGGTTCCAGACATAGAGTTAGGACCATTTTGGGGATTTTATAGTTTTCCTTTATTTGGGCGGGTCATTTTGAATTACTAGTAGGCCATTACATAATTACATTTGGTTATTATTTGTATCCAGTTTGGTAGATTTTCGTTTAGGCTTGTTTATTTGTTATTACATGTTGTTTTCTCTATTCTATTCATTTTCTACAAAGGAATACTCTGGTAAAGAGGGTATAGTGTCCCTACATGACTTATTTAGACCCTCACTACTAGTCAAAAACCTCTAGCATTTGGGGAGGCACACTTGAGGCCATGTGGTGACATGAACTGGGTCACTGTGTATTGGATTCTAGTATGGGGGCGTTACAAAGTGATATTAGAGGGGGTTATTTACAATGGTCATAGTACTTGTGATTGTAGAAAAGAGAATACATGGTGTCAGACCTTGTTAATGAGCTAGTGCATAAGAGTAGCTAACCCATGTACTATGAAAACCTGATTTCACCCAAGGTGGTAATTGTTGTTTTTATTGTGCATTGTTATAATTGATTATATTTCACCATTGGGTGACGTGCATGTAGTGTGATGTGACAATTATATGATATTTTTATCATGGTAGGAAAGGCATAAGATTTTATATTCTAGTAACTATTTAGGAACCTATGGATAAATCTATCATGCACCATGATATGTACACACGTGAGAAAAGTGTGTGGGACATAAAGGATCAAACAAATTTTAACATCTTGTACAACATGAATAAAATGGTGTCAAATAAAATGATGAAAATGGGTAAAAAAGAAACAAAAATGTTGAATAATGGATAAAGAATTTTTTCTAACAAATGGTTTTAAATGAGTTAAGATGTTGATTTTAATGTATTTTAAAATGGTAAATGTTCCTATGAGTAAGGGTTTGTATTTTATGTATTTAATGGTTCTGAAATAGTGTCTAACGTTAGACTTTAAACCATTTAAGCTAGATTACTCATGTTTTCCATGTACGTTGGTATGGATGGGGGAGGGTAGTATTTGGAGTGTGATGAAAACCTTTTGTATAGTGTATGAAATGGGTTTATTATTCATAGTTGATATACTTATTTTATATGAATTGTGAACGCTTTTTATTATGTGTTCTGAGATCAGTACAAGGAACTGTTGAAAAATGTCACCCCGATGACATGTTCCACTTTAGTAAAATGATTATTTCACCAAGAATGATCCTTTATAAGTGAATAAAAAAACATTTATATTTACAGAAATATGGGAGAGGAAAAGTTATGTGATAACATTACATGATTCATGATGATTATGGAAAGGGACCAAGGGCGGGGTGTGCTGGGCATGTTTGAGCTGACTAGGGAGTTTCAACTGCAACACCATTAAATTGTTGCAAGATATGGTGGACCCAAGTCTATGGAATTCCAGATAGAGTCTATTAGGATGATTTGAGATCACTTTGAGACTCCTATATACAAGAGGTTTAATTTTTAATCTGATATGTTGTGATTCTAGTAAAAGCATTCTGGGATGTTCTGGTTCAAACTTACCAAGCTGATAGTATGGGTTGGAAATATTTTTATGTAAATTTTTTTGAACACTATAATCCTAAAATCTTGTGGTAGGAATTTTTTTTAGAGTTTATCAGGTTGACCTATGGGTATATGATTATCAAGGAATAATATTTTCATTTCGCTAACCTACAAAGTCTTCTTCTATCTTTGGTGGAGGATTTGGAGGCCATGGAGATATGTTTCTAATATAGAATCAGGTATGAAATAAATTAGTAGGAGAATATATTTCATTTGAATAGGATCACTGATGTTGTGTGTCAAGCCTTTATAATATAAGGAAACCTCAACGAGTCCTTCGGTACCACACATGTAGTTCTAGTTGGGTGAACCAGTGGTTTCTCTTCTAAGAGTAAGAAGTTCCACATAGAGAGTTTTCATCAAGGTGGTAGTGGATAGGTTATCTAGAAAAATGAACCAGTCTCTTAGGTTAGTGATCGAGTTTTTTGTTATCAATATGGAAGTATGAGGCATGCGCATAGTCAGTGTTCCTAACCACTAGGTGAGTGTCAAGCATGCAGTAGATTGTGCCATGTACATAGGTTCTGTAGGAAATCACAACTGTCCAGAAATGATGGAGGGTTGAGACTAGTGTAGATTATAGGTAGGGGTTAGTAACCCCATAACAATTATGTAGTTGTATTTCAACCATATTTACCTATAGAGGTGGAGTACGTGCTACTCCTGGGAGAGACTATCCATATCAATATGGAAGTATAACACTAGAAACTCTGTATGGGGCCCATGGTAGAGGGACAAGTTATCTTTATGAAGTCTAGTCTACACTAGGAGGTGGAGAGGCTAGACTATCAACATTTAAAGGTATTATTCTTGTTTCTTAAATTATATTCAATTATTTATTTGATATAGTTTCTTTTCAATATTTTATTTCTACATAGTTTGTAGTTGTGTTGGGTAAAACAGTGGAACATTTGAGTGGGATTATTTTAATCGACACACCATTAGGTTTATGAATAGAGGATATCATGTAGTGTCAGGGTTGTTCTCTAGTGGTTGGTGGGTACTGTTTCCTGTGGGTTTTTTTCTTCCATGAAATTTCTAGTTTTGATTTGATTTTGGTAATGGATAGGTTGGTGTCATATTAGTCCGACATTAATTTTTACCATTTAAGGGTAATGTTATTTTATTTGGAGGGAGACAATTATACCCTTTGTGGTGAGTGGTATGTTTTAGCTAGCTGTACGAGGCCATTTTTTCAGCAGTCGGCTGAAATCATAGCCCATGTTGGTTGTCTCATTCTTGATGATGGAGGAGTGACTCTAGTGGATTAGTTTATAGATGTGTTTCTAGATGATTTTTCAGTGATTCCACCAAAAAGGTACGTTGAGTTCACAATAGAGTTGCTACCGGGTGTGGAGCTAATTTCCATTCTTCCATATAGAATTTATGCAAAAGAACATTAGTAGCTGAATTCCTAGTTAGAGGAACTGTAGAAAAAAAGGTTCATACATCCTAGCATGTCACCATGGGGATCTCCAGTGTTGTTTTCCAAGAAGGCTAATTGATTGTTGTTGTTGTGTGTGTATTATTGAAATCTAAATCAAATGATAGTCATGAATCAATACCCTCTTCCTCAAATTTATGATCTATTTGACCAGTTGATAGTTTCTTCAGTTTTTTCTATGATTTATTAGAGATAAAGGTACCCTCATTTACAAGTGAGACCTTCTGATGTACCATGATCAAATTTTTAGAGTAGGTACGGGTTGTAAGAGTTTATGGAGATTCCATTAGCGTTGAAAAATGCACCAAATATGTCCATTTTCTGGATGAACCAAATCATCCACATATATTTGGACCAGCTCAAAGTCGTCTTCTTTGATGATATATTTGTGTACTCTAAAACTACTGATGACCATTCCAAACATCATGACATTTTCTTGAGTACACTACGAGAGCATAGAAATTTTTCCATGATATGAAAATGTCATTTCATGATTGATAAGGTGCAATTGTTGGGCCATATCATCTTTTATGAAGGTTTTTTAGTGGATCTATAGATGGTGTTTGTTATTGTATCTTGGTAGTAACTCAATAGTGTTTCTGATGTTCAGAGATTTCTGGGTTTGAACATTTATTATGGGAGGTTCATTAAATATTTATCCCATTTTGAAGTGCCACTCTCAGGCTTAACCAAGAAGGGAGTTAAGTCTTAGTGGTCTATGGCATGTGTGAATTCTTTTCAAGAGTTTAAGAAATGATTGACAACCACACCAATCCTGATCTTACCTGATCTAGGTAATGGATACACCTTGTTTTCTAATGAATCTAGTATTGGACATAGATCTGTTTTGATGAAAAATAATCATTTTATGGAATATGGGTCAATAAATTTGATCATGAAACAAATTATCCTTCTCATGATCGTGAACTATACAATGTGGTTTATGCCTTAAATTTTTGGAGACATTACTTGTTGGGAGAGTTGTTCACAGTTTTTACTGGCCATAAAATATTTAATTACATATTCTCTCATTACAATTTGAATATTCTGCTATGGATGTGGGTTAACTATATTTAGTATTTTGAATTTGAGTTGGTTTAATCTCATGGAAATGGGAATAGAATTATAGATTCAGTGAGTTGGAGGGCTTTCAATATGATGGTTTAGGTATCCATTTCTGTTTGTAGAATGATGGATTTGTTTTTTGATATGCACTGGGAGGTATAGGGTGGGAAAGGACATTTGACTCTTTCATCTATAGCATCTAAGTCTACAATATTGATCTCGGTATTGGAATGTCAGATGGAGGATATGGAATGTCTGGATATGAAGGAAATTATTAAAGTTGGCGATTCACCTTCGTGTTGTAATTTTGGTGATGATGTATTTTCATGTTCATGGATGTTTTTTTGTTACAATGGGTGTTTGCGGAGATTTTATACATGATTACATGTTTCAATGTGGGAAGTGAATCCTTCTTTGTCTGAGATGTATTGTGGATTTCATATGATGTATTGGTGGTCAGGAATGAAGAAATAAGTTGTAGTTTTTGTGGCCAATTTCTTACCAATCCGTAAGAGAAGGTTGATCATTATCACCCAAGTGGGTCCTTATAACTATTTCCCATCCTAGAATGGAATTGGGATGATTTAATTAAGGATTTATATGTGGGTCTTCCAAGGGAGCCTCTAAATATTGATGCAGTCTCGGTAGATATTGATTAATTGACTAAAGTGTAACATATCTTTCCGAGCTAGGAGAATTTCATCGTTGATCAGTTGGGTTAGTTATATGTCTAGTAGATAGTAATGTCTCATGGTGTACTGAGGACTGTCATTTTAGACTAGGATTCATGTTTCATGTTATTCTTCTTGGAAGGATTATAGAAAGCTCTTGGGTCCCAAGTGTTTTCGATTATAGCTTTTCACCCGCATATGGATGGGCAGTCTGAGTGTACGGTTCAGGTGTTAGATGACATGTTGAGGGCTTATGTCCTAGATTTTGGATTTTTTTAGGAAAAACTCTTGTCACTGTTGATTATTCCAATAATAATAGTTTCTATGATACAATTAAGATGGCACCATTCAAAGAGATTTATGGGAGGTTGTGTATATCACCAGTATGTTTGATAGAAGATGGATAATCTGATCTATTAAAACTGATTCTCGTGAGATATACGTTGGAAAAGTTTTAGTTCAATCAAAAAAACATGGTAACAAATCAGAGTAGACAAAATTAGTTTGAATATCGGTATTGTCAAACTCTTGAGTTTGTGGTGGGTGATAGCCTGTATCATCAGGTGTCTCCAAGGATAAGTCATCATCAAATTTGGAAATTGGGAAAGTTGGAACAAAGGTAGGTACGGTCATTTGAGAATGTGGAGAGGATCAGGCCATTGGAATACCGTTTGGATCTTCCAAAGAGATATAGTGATATGTATGATGTTTTTCTTATTTCAAAGCGTTGGTAGTATCACCATAATCTATCTCATGTGGTTAAAGATGAAGATATTGATCTTGAGGATGATGCATCCTTTGAGGAGTATCCAGTTCATAGAGTGGATCATATAGAGAACATATTTTGGGGAAAATATGCGCCTTTAGTTAGTGTTATGTGGAAGCATGGAAATGTTCGTAAAGGAACCTGGTACCGAGAATTGGATATTCAGGCCCAGTAGACCGACCTCTTCATTTTGAAAGCTCAGTGATGCATGGGAATGTGTTTTGAGGATAATCCATTATACGATATGGATTTAGTATGATCAGAGACTTTTGGGAGGTGTGTACTTGTTTAAAATTGTTTTAAATCTATTATTTTTTGTTAAAGATGTGTTTCATGGTAGTATTAGGGACTTTTTGGTTTTAACTGGGTTCAGGAAATCCATGAAAGTAAAATTTGGCCAACCTCTATAAGGAACATGGTTGGCACATGGCCGGCACATGGTCAAATAAATTGTGTGAGGTGGGAGGGCAAGCAATGCAGTTTTGGACAACGGAATATAACACTGTTGGTGAATTTTTGTAAACTGTATGGGTCTCCCTAGATAAATGTGCAACCCAAAGTCCCTTATTTGTTGGCTAGTTCATGGTTTGCACATAGTTTTCAAACCATGCACCCAAACTGCGTGCCCCATTAATAGTTGGAAAAATTACAGTTTTTCCATTTTGGGATTTTAAGACTCTGCCTTTTTTTCTCCCACTCTACTCCCCTTAAACATAGTTAAGAACAAAAGACTCCAAAGCTTTCCAAGGTAGTTTATACTTTGATTCGTGGACGTTTGGAGTACCTTTTGTTTCAAATCGAAGATCTGGGTTAGTCTAATCATCTCATTTCTTCTCCTTTTCATATTAGGGCATGTATCTAAGTCGATCTTCTACTGAAGCCCAGAAAACCTCTTTTTTTAATTTGAATATAGATTGGGGATTCAATGGGTGTTTGTATCCATAACTAATTCTATTATTAGGAGTGTGTTCATAAACATATTTGAGGTTGGTGGAATGCAAGTTATATCCCATAGTTTTAATGGAGTTTTTTTAATATAATATTGTGTTCTTGATTTCCATTGTTGTGTTCTTGGTGTCATTATTATTATTTGTTGAAATGGGTGTCTAAATGAAGATTTTGACTCCTCATGATCTCCTTAGGATGAATGTAGAATGGATTGACTAATTTACGACCACCCATGGGGTGTGCTGACCTTCCCAAACACAGTTATGAAAAATTTTATGTGATAAATTACCTTGTAATAAACTAGAACCCATGATGATGCTGTTGAATGGTTAATTTGATGATTAATAAGGGAAAATGGACAGTAGCTTCCATAGGTTATTAATGGATAAGGTATTTTTGTGCTTGAAATGAAAATGGTTTAAATGGAATTTAATATGAATGTTCTAATGGTTTGATATTTATATTTGGAATGCATAAGGGGGATTAATCCATTGGAAATGATGAATTAGTTTAGTATTTTAACATGTGGTTATTTTTGAATATGATAAAGGGGTTAATATATGGAAACTAGTGAAATAATATTAATGAGTTTAGGAATAGGAAATGGGAATTGTGCTAAATGGGAATGTAATGTAAATGGTAATGTGATAATGGGTTATAGCTTAATATTGACTCCCATGATGAGTTGGACGTATTTTGGTGGTTATGTGTTTTGTTGAAAGTTTTGGTATGATATGGTATTTGGGGGGAACTAGATATATATTTATATAATCATGTGAAAATGGGTTGGTTTTGGGATAAAGTACTGTGGATCTGCTTATATATTGGGTTGGACTGATTCTCTAACCCCACCCAAGAATTAATGGACTAGTGAGTCAGACTGATGATCAGTGACCCTAATGGTAATATTTAATGATATTTCCTATAAGGAGTCTCCAATTAATGTTGTTATGTGTTTATACCTAGTGATATAGGGAGTTGAATTATTCTCTTACTCTCAATTTTGATGGCTTTAACCCCTTGTGTAAATAATGCAAATTCTGAACCCATAAAGCACATGATGATAACGTACAAAGTTGATAAGTTTAAGGGAATAATTAAATGGGGTTAATGTTATTAATGTTTAAAGTAATTATTCTTAACTTGTATCACCCAAACTGTCTTTATTTAACTCTTCATTTGCTTAGTATTCTCATGAAATACCTATTTATATGGGATATATTGTACACAATATTGGTGGTGGCATATTGACTTGTACTCACACCATGCTCAGACCACCGTTGGGTACCCAATAAGATATCATGGTTGATGTTCAATACAAGGGAATGGTCCCAGTGCATGCGAGTTGAGTTGGGTTTGGTATGTGAATGGATGGGATTCAGAAGTTGGAGTTAGGACAGTTTTGGGGATTCTATAATTTGCCTTTATTTTGGGGTTTTATTCATTGGGCATTATTCGCATATCATGACTTTTATACCCCAGGATATGGTCTGTATCCAGTTGGGGGGAAATTTTTTAATGAATTTATATATGTAATTTAATTTTTTCTCTTCTATTATATTCATTTTAAACTATGGAAGAATCTAGTAAATAAGTTATATTCTACCCACATGACTTATTTAGACCCTCACTACTTGTCAACAACCTATGGTGTATGGGGAGGAGCACTTGAGGTCATGTGGATACTTGACTCAATGAAACTTTTAGTGGATTCTACGATGGGGATGTTACAAATTCCATCATTTATAGACTAAATAATGGTGGAGGGATGTAATATATAATTTAACAAAGAAATAAATATTAATAAAATCTAAAACAAACTTTTTTCTCCCTTGATAATAAAGTCTAGAATTTTATTATTAAAAATAGTTAAATAGAAGAAATAATGGGTTTAATTATATGATGTAAATGAATTAAATCACTAAAAATATTTTTTCACTTCCATTCCCTAGTCAATAATGTTTTACCCCTCTATGAAAAGTGAAATTGAGAAAAAAGAGGAATAAAAAACAATACAAACAAATAATAAAAATGAGAATGAAAAAAACGAAAGAATTTGATAACAAATCCTATTGCAAGAGCCCTATATCAATCATGATCATCCTATATATTGATTTATCCAATCCTATTAATGTCATATGGTTTCCTTATTTTAAATTATTGGTCAAACATTTAGAATATCCTCATTTAGAATTATGTTTATTGCCTTTTTCCTCACACTACATATTTTACCTGATTTGGTCTTCCATAGATTTTGTGGATTCCATCCATGATTCTTGATGAAAATACTAAGAATGTTATGATTCATGTTGTCATCTTTGATAATTTACATGGATTCAGATATGAAATCCCAAGTCTTTATATTGAATTGAAGATGAACCTTCATTCGTGGTTATATAAGCTTACATTGTAGAAATATTTAATTATATGGATCCTCTAATATAGAAATATTTTCCTATATAAACTATCAATGGAATTTATTTATGTGGATCTCTATGTATATTAATTCTAATACATAGATAAAAATTTACTTACATATAATTCCCTAACATGGTAAATTCTTTTATTTGGTTCTTCATAATTTTCAAACTCCTATAAATTATCTTGGATTTCATTAAATATTTTTATAACACAATAGACACCTAAAAATCATCAACACAACCTTTAAAAAGTAGTAATTATTTAAATAATTTTGAAGGGTCAAAAAAAATTAATACTAAATATTTAACCCATTTATCAAATGGAATCCAATTTATTATTAAAATGAAAATTTATGATAAAAACATAATATTTTACCAAAAATGTGGGTTTAAAAATATTGAAACTCAAGGTAAATTATATCAAAATATTATCTTATAAATTCCCCCATACATACACAATAGACTCCATATAAGTGAACTTCAAAATATTATCAAATAAAAATTCATCCACCTATCCAATGTGTGTACCTATTTTAAATAACATGTTTCTCAGTTTGTTAGTGTTATTTAAGGTTATTATTTACTTTTTATTAAATAATAATATTAAATTTATTACTATTTATTTTATTCCATTTTACAAACTAATATATACATTTTGGAAAATATTTCCCTCCACACTCATGTATTATTTTCAAGTAAAATTTTTTCATTCCAAGTTCACATAGGTTTTACCATTGTCTTGGTGAATTAATTCATCACCACCCAATAATTCATGTAATTTTGAATATCATTAGGTCTTCAGGATTGAGTTCAAATATCCCTGAATATGAAATGTTGGTAGGATCTGAATGTAATATTTCTTAGGCTGCATGAGGAGTCTTGGCTCTAATAAGACACTGAATGCCTGATTTTCCATTTCCTTCCTTTATATATCCACTTCTATATCACTCTCTAATATCCATATCCTTAAATTATCTATATATAGTCCACATCCTTTTTCATTCTGGAATCAATAAACATTCCCTTTAATTTTTCCTCTAAAAATATATGTTTTGATTTTCTCATTGAAGGAAGAAAGGGATTCTGAATTATGTTCTAGAGGGTTGGGTTCCTTCTCCAAGGCCCTACATGGGCTATCCTTTATAAAATAAAGTTGAAAAAATAATCATCATCAATTCCTACCTATTTGATAATATCAAGGTTTCAACTATTTAATATTGATTTATCAGGTATGTTTATGTTAAATAAATCATAACATTCCATTAAATGTTAAGAAAAGGTATAATCTATTAATATTTCATTGATAAATAGTTTTGATAATGACGATATCCTCCATTGGTTATTAAAGTAGGTTACCAGGGAACTTATTCAACATTTTAGAATTAATATTGATTGGGGTTTTTCCCCTTTTTCATAATCTACATAACACTAAAATGGTATACATGAGTAATTGTAAAGATCCCTTCCCAAATAAAATGATGTTTAACTGGAATCATCATGAATTTGGATTTTTATAGTATCACTTTATCTTAAAGATGGAATCATTTTAGTAGAATCAAATTATCAAGAAACATTCTTGTTTTTTATTTTTATATTTTTAAATTTTCAAAATGTTCCATCCAGATTTACTCTTGTTTTTGTATCGGCAATATACCCTCTTTCCCAGCTCTATTAAGTTCAAGATTCATCTCTATTGAATCCTAGTAGTCTTCGTATTCTAATTCCATGGGTAGGTGGTATATTTTTAAATAAATTAATCATTATGGGATCATTATTATGGGAGTCTTATAGGTTATGTAGTAGGACAATAATTTTTTTTCCAACCTTTTAGCTCAAATCCTTTTGTTTGGATTGATATTCTTCCCTTAAATTTCTTTTATTTTTTTATTAGAAATTTTTTCTTATCCATTAGTTTGTGGATTATAGGGTGTTTATGTTTCATGATCCACATTAAACATTATAATTAAATCCTCTATTTCCATGATAAAAATTTGATTCCATTGATCACTAATGATGGATCTGGTCACTCAAAACCCTGAACTTATTTTATCCCTAAACAATTCCAACAATAAAACTGCATCATTAGATTGAGTGTCTTTGGATTCCAACCATTTAATGTATAGTCTACAACAAGTAGAACACAATAATTCCCAAATTAAATTGTGAATTTCACAATGAAATATATCACTGAAACATCAAAAATTTCTCAAAATATAATGGATCTTTGATCCATTTTTTTTCATATCAAAATAATTTCCACAAAACTAATTTTTTAAAATTTTTTTACAAAGGTTAGGTTCATATTTAAATATGGTGGACTAATAAATTCTTGATTCTAATAATATTATTATTATACTCTGAGGTCCAATGATTCATCCAAAAGATAATGTTTTAAAATACTAAAAAGATCTATCTCACAAGTTGGTAAACATATCCTTATTACCTTATCATTAAATTTTTATGGAATAGTTCGTCCTTTATATAAAACATAGGTTCAGATTTGAGTATTTTTATAGTAGTTAATATTATATGGTAATTGATAATTTTCTATAAAACATTCTATGTTTTCATTCCATGGTACGTCCCCTCTTACTATATAGAGTTGTTCTCTTAGAATTAGAGAATTCTCTCATTTTTGGTTTTGGATTTAGAATTTAGCAGTGTTAGGTAGTCTATTTATGTTACCATCCACCTTATGTTAATTTCTTATTTTGTCTTGGATTTTTATATTGAACTCCTACAATAGTATCATCCATCAAACAAGTCTTGCCTTTGAATATCCCTTCATCATAAAATATATAAGAGAGTCATGATAAAAGAAAACATAAAATTTTGTTTAATGAAAATATAACTGTAATCTGTCTAAAAAAGGGAAAACTATCAAAAAAAACTTTTTCTATGGATTTGAGGTTAAATTGGGTATCATAAAGTGTTTTTTAGTCATAGGTTTTGACTTATGGTTTACTCTCAAATCTTTGATAATGAACTAATCCAACTAATTTATTATAAGAGAAAAATAGTATTTTAATGGGATACTCCAAATTGGTTCATTCCATCACTAGTGGAGCTATCAATATCCTCTTCAATTCATCAAAGGTTATCCTACACTCCTTATTGAATTAAAATTATTCATATTTCAAAATTAATTTATATATGGAGAGGAATATTTAAAAAATTATTTGATGAACCTCTAGTAAAATCATGTATTATTTAATAATGATATAACATGCTTCATACAAGTGGGTTAAGGTAATGAATTTATTATATTAATTTTTAAGTTATCCAATTAAATTCCTAGTTGCTAAATGATGTGACTAAAGAAAATTTTATTTACCAGTATAAAATGAAACATCTCAAAAAAATTGATTTTTTTTATTCAAGTGTTTAATGATTTTTATGATTTTTCAAACAATAATTACAATTTTTTCTGAAAACATTTTAATTATCCAAGAATACCTCAAGGAAATATTCAAAGTCGTAAGAAAATATAAATACCTTGCATATAAAAATTTTAACTAGAGCATTACATAGTTTAAATGGAATCCTCATATAATTGAAGGTGCCAAAGTGGCATATAAAAGTGTTATTATCTTGATTTTCAGGAGTAATGGGAACCTAAAAGTAATATAAAAACCCATCCCAAATGAAATATTGAGTTCACCCTACTAATATCTATTACATCTGGTCAATTAAAGGAATATATAAGTTATCTCTCTAATTTAGCTAATTTAGCATCATATAGTCTACATAAATTATCACGATGTTCTGAATTCTCCTTGGTATTAATTCATTATTTTCATTCCCCATAATGGGTAGTCTAGTTTTTGTGGGAAATTCCCAGTTGGGGTTAACCATTTTGGAATATGAAATGGGATAAATGATACATGCTTCTAAGATTTTCCCTATTCGTTTCACTATTAACTCAATTTATGTGGGATTTATCTTCTTTAGGGGATTCCAAATAAGTTGTGAATCCCATTCAAGGGGAATTTTATATGACTATATTTTTGGGTTTATTCCATATATATCAGCTAAGGACCATATTATTGATTTTAAAATCTTTATCAAAAGATAAATTAGAATTTGTTCTATCTTTCAATACATATTACAATAAATTATTACATATAACTTTTCCCCTTACATTACATACACAAATTTCAATTCCTACGGAAGTGATTTTAATTATAGATTCTGGGGGTTTTCAAGTGAGGGAATTAAATTGATGTTTATTATTCCAAAATCATTGAATTCACACACCTAATGAGATATGTAAACTTCTTATTCTAGAAATAAATCAACATATCCGTTATAAATTAAAATACTTATATCTTATTTAATGTTGAAAATAAAATTTCTTTAATTTATGATAGACATTTTATTTTTGGGATTTTAAATTAATTGAAATTATATGGATAAAATTCCACGTAACATAACTACATCTTAAAAGGCTATAGATTATTTATGTTGGGATAGTGTAAAAGGTGAACATTCATTTGAGGGTTTCCTTGTGGGGTAAATATTGTATAAGTGTTTCCGATTTTTTCTAATCTCCAAGGTTAGTTTTCCTTCATAAACATTAATACTTCCCATTTTTGTATTCAAGAAAGGTCCCACAAGAATATAGGTGAGAGTCTAAGTTCTAGATCCTCCATTATACTGATCTCATAGAACATAGCTAAAAATAAAAGGTCTCGAATTTTACAAGGACATATCCCATCAATCCTATGGAAAAAATAATTGATTTTCAAGTTGGACTACCAGTATTGTGGGATTTAAATCTATTATCTACAAATAAGAATATATAAAGTGAGGTATAGTATTTTTTTAAGAAATAGGATGATAGAAAGTATCATAAAAATGGATATAATCAATGTTTGAAAACATCTTTGTTATGTTTCATGAAAAAAAATTATTTCTTAAATTAAATATTGTTTTAGTGGTTCCCTGGGTTATCTCCTAGAGAGGGGTGCGTAAAAAATAGTTATCACATTTTTTTTATTAAAGTGAGGGTGTAATGAATTGTATTTTTTATTTGAAAATTATGAATTTAATTAAAATAGTAATTTAAAATAGTCTATGAGATGGTTTTCTGGTCAAGGTTGTGTTAAACCATATGCACAAGAGCCTCAGCCCAGTTGGTAAGGTATCCATAAGTGCATCCACAAGACCTAGGTTCAAAACCAGGTAGAGGCATATTTTTGTGGCCTGTATCAGTACTGTAGAGGTATTGTACACTATGCGGGGGGGGTACTGTAGTAGAGAATGTACACTGTACATGTACTGTAGCATAACTATACATTGTGGAGGTACTGTAGTAGGAACTGTAGCAGTTATTGTGGCAGGTGTTGTTCGGTACTATAGCAGCTAGAACTATTCACCTTGGACCACTGGTTTGGGCATAGAGACCATAAAGATTTCAGGACACCTAGGACTTCGGGTCAGTAGGGATTTCAGGACACCTTTATGGCCCTCGGGCTGCCTCAAGGCCTTCATGCCGCATGTAGTTTCCCAAGACACACTACAAAAAAGGAGCATCCCCAGAAGAGGATTCAGAGCAACTGCACTTACCAGAGCTGATCCAAGTGGATTTGTCAGATTGGGAGGGTATGGCTATGCCATCGAAACTATCCTCTTCTTGCACGGGGAGCCTAGGCAGACATCCATGCAAAGGTGCAGGGCTACTATCCTAACACAGATGCTGGGGAGGGGCAGTTCCTTGTATATAGTCTATTTGAATTCCCTAAGACCTTTGGTTCATGTAATCTATTAAGCCTACTGGCCTTGTAATCTCTGAGGCTATGGACCTTTTAAGGGTTCCTCGTCATCCATTCAAAGATGGGTTATCAAATAATCAATAAAAATTAAGGCCTTCGGTCCATTCGTTCTATTAACCCATATGGATTCTATCATAGTTATTCTAATTTTCTAATCTTATTCTATAGGCTGATAGGATAGAGATTCTGAAATCTCTTCTCCACTCCCCCTTGTGAATGTTTTTGTGGTGGGATTATACATAATTGAGAACTCAAGATTCTTTATAATCATTTATATGTGTTATAATAATAAACACGGTCCTCCTAGTTGTATTATGAATTTCTCAATTGGGTTGTGTTCTTCCTAAGAAACCAGAAGACCCCACTTCTACTTTCACACGTTTTAATGATCCCCAATCACTTCACCACCTTATTCTATAATGTTCCATTGTACAAAAACTAAAACATTTTGGAGGGAGATAATTGATCACTTAGCATGAAATTATGATGAGAATAATCTAAAATGAAATATTATTTTACTTGATAATTAATAATTATGTTTTAGTATTGAAACAAGTTTAATAGAATAACGAAATTATTTAATTCTATAAAGTTCATAAACAAAAACATTAGAAAAAGTTTACACCTTCCCTTCCCCAATTACACATTGTTTAACCCAATATATAAATGTAAACCGGAAAGGAAGTGGTAGATAAAATTATTAAAAACAAAAAAATGAAAAATGAGAAAGAAAATAAAACTACATAATTCACGCATAGGTCCAAGAACAAGAGTCCCCCCTCGGTGGTGATTATATTATCTAGTGTGCGGTCATATTCCCTTAAAGGTGGATATTTTAATTATTTGAGTTTTCCATTAAAACCTAAAAAAATATTCTAATTTTTAATTATAAATGATTTCTTTTTTTCTTATACTACATATTTTCATATTATTTGGTCTTCTATATAATTTAAAGCTTCCTTTATTTATTGTTGACCATAACAAGATAAATATTATGATCTGTTTTCTCACCTTTAAAAAGAATCGTGGATAATAATGGGGAATCCCATGTGTTTATCTTGATGTAAAGGTGATCCTTAACTCATGTCTATAAACCCTTAGAATGTAAGAATATTTTCTTACAAATATCCCCTTATGTAGAAAAATTGGAGACATGCACTGGCTCTGGAATCCTAATACATGGATCATTCATATAAATGTATCACTATCTATCCCAATTCATATATGTATCTGAGAATTATATTATACTTAATTTAGTTGTTTGGTATATTCTTCTATGTGTTTTTAATAATTTCTCAACCCCTCTATATCAGCTTTGAACATTTTGATTCTTCATAACCCACTATAGAAACTTGCATTAAGCATCAACACATCAATAAATAAATATAGTATTTATTTCAATAATTTTAAAGTATGAAATAATCAATTAATAATTAACTTTTATAAATTTTTCAAGTATAATCTTGATTATTAATAAAACAATTATGATAAAAACATGATTTTCCAAAAATAGTTGGTTTAAAACTACTAAAAACAGTATAAAATATATTAAAATATTTTATTTTCATCTATGTAAAATATGACATGGTTAATTGGAAATTAGTTTGTTTGTGAAAATAAGTCGATTCAAATCTATATACATCAAAAAATATGGTTGTATACATTCTTGAAATTTCATATATATATATATAAACATTAAAAATAAAGATTGTTTACTACTACAATGATGTTTTCCTCGGTATCTCAGATATATCGAGTAAATTTTTCAAAAAAATGCATTTCAATTTGACCTTTATCATGATAAAACTTATTTATTATTAATATGATATAATGAAACATCAATAATTCCTCCATATACTATTTTAGATATCAACTTTTTTAAAAAAAAATTGAAACCTGAAGTGTGTTATGGAAATGTTATACAACTCTGCGCATATTTCAATCATCAATAAGAAACCATGATAATCATTCCTAATTAAATGATGAGAATCTCTATATTTTGGCCAAAGTTTTGGCCACCAATACTTCTTGGTTTATTCATGTCATTGTACCATTAATATTATCAAACATCCAACTCTAAAATGGTGAATAACACAATGGTTATTTCTAATAAACATGTTTTATAAAATAATGGTTTGGTTTTGCCTCATAGTTTCTTATAACTCCAAAGAAAATAGTTATTCTATTTCACATACCATGACTACTAAAAAATACATATCCATTATGGTAGTTTTAGAATATTTATTAAGTTTACCAATTATAGTTTTAATTTTTTACCATTAACAAAAAAATCTCCAGTATTCTTTTTTCCTTCACTAACATCATACATTATCCACTGGCTCTAATTTCCAACAAACATAACAATATATTATAATTCATAAATGATATTCTCTTTTGATCAGCTTCACTTTATTTATTCACTTTTATAATTACAAAGGTTATAATATAATCTTATAATAGTGATTAATCTAATTATTTATTAGATGTGATTTTTTATTTTTTGTATAATAGGATTTTGGTACTCCATGATAAGTATAAAAGTCATAAATATACTCCCAAGTTTAAGTTAGATGACATTTTAAACCTAAGGGGAGTTTATTAGGAACATAAGAATATACCATCTTCTAATACTGGAAAATCAAATGATATCTTGACACTATTTAAAATGGGAATGAAAATTTGAGGAGAAGTTTTCACAAAAAAAGAAAACAAAGAGAAGGTATTTGATGTAAAAAACATTAAAAAAATAAAATTTCAATGTAATTTAATAACATTATTATAAATAATATCAAGGATATATATAGAAAAATATTTATAAGAAAAATGGAATTTTTTATCTACTATTAATTTCCTTATATAGGATATTTATAGTAATTATTCCCCATATTTTTCTATGAAATTTACAATGTCTCTAGGTTTTTGGAAATATTTTACATTAAAAAGTAATTATATTATTAAAATATTAAATACCCCTTCAGTTTAGGCTCCCAAAAGTTTCATTACAAATCATATAATAAATAATATCATTTTTATTCCAAAGTGGCCTCTTAATATGGGGATAATATTAATACATGATTTTTTTGATCTAGTGGTATATTCAACTTCATTATTTTTTATGTTTATTGGTCAATATTATCTTTTGTTTTATTTTATAAATTCTTTAAAAATGAAAATATATGTAACCAGAATGGCTTGGAGAATGAGTGAAACTCATACTCCCCAAAATTTATTAATCAAAAATAAAATGATCAAGTGATTACACGAGGTACAAAGAGTTTGTACCAGCACGAGAATAATTGAAAATTAAAGAGGGTGACAAGAAAACCTATAAACAATTCTTGGAAGGACATGGTATATACCGACATGAAAATATCTCATTAATGAATCTTCCCCAATGCCCAGGTCTTCACAGTAATCATCACGTAAATTACAATAGTCTGCACTCAGCCCTATACTACATCATATAGGTAATCATTGTGCACTACCCATAGATATAATATCCATCTCTAATGCCTCCAAGATGATCATGTATTACTAAGATACCCCGGTTCCTTATTGCTCATGTTCATAATTTTGTTAGACAGTTTCTGATTTATGTAGTCAACAATATTCACCAACTCTCATAAGAGGCCAGCTTGACCAAACTTTAAAGAAATGTTATGATATGCAAGCGTGTCTCCAAAGATAAGATAAGCATCCTCCAATGCCTAAGTCTTCACTGAAAACATCATGTGTAAGCTGATAATATATATATATATATATTATATTTTAGTATTTAATTAATTATATATCTTATTTAAATTTATTTAATAAAATTTAGCATGTTTTATGGCTTCTTGGTTTGAAGGTTTTTTTTAATCAGACTCCACTTTTAAATTACAAAATATTTATACAATATTCATGTTGTTTTTACTATGTGATTTATTTTTTATATTTTATTAATAAAATCGTATTGTTTTTATAGAGGAATTGAGTTTTCATAAAGAATGTTCGTTAATTATAATTCCCTCTCTTGTATGTATAAGAAGATATTTAGATTCCTTTATGATATTCATGGATCATCGAATATTATTTCATTTGTTTAAAATTATGCCTAAACTATTTTACCTTGGGGAGACCACTAAATGATCTCATTATTATAAGGAATGAATATATTTTAACTATATTTCATTTTTTAAAAACTAGTATTTTATTAATATGGTATTACATTTTTGGATTTAATTAATAAATATTTTTATAAAGGGGGTTTCTTAATTAAAAAATAATAATTTTTCATTACTATTATTATAATTTATATTCTCTATATTTTCTTGTTCTATCTTTTAAAATTTTTATTTATAAATAAATTTTATATATTACTATTATCTAAATAATGTTTTGTACTATAATTTTTAAATATTGTTTAGTAATTTTTTTTATTATTCTTGTATTTTTTCCAATGAATCAATTTTTATTATCTTTTAGGGAGATTATTGTTAATAAATTATTTTATTAGATTTTTTTACATTATTTTAAAAAAAATTGATATTTTTTTGATGTGATCATTACTATTTTATTCTACTTTTATATTTTTTATTTATTATTTTATATGATTTATTGTTGTAACGTTATTTTTTCATTATTTTTTATTAATTCTAAAAAAGGTAGATATTTATGAAAATTATTTTTCAGGTTAAATGATTATTTAAATGGAGTTTTTTTTTGGCTCCTTAGTCCTTGTATATTTTGTATATAATAGTTTCAAATTAAATTATATTAATTTAATTTACCATATTTCTATTTGGTTAATTATTATACTATTTCATGTAACTATAATATATTAACGGAATTTATTCATGTTATATTTTGTTTTATTATAGTTTTCTCTCGTATAGTTTAACATGGAGTTAGTGCTTTAAGAAAGTTATACATAGTGATTCATGGACGGTTGATCATGAACTATGTTGAGTTAGACATGTAGTGAAAAAGAAGGATTTTTAGTCTATAAATTTCATTTGATAATAAAATATTATGATTAGACAATATAGTTCCATTTAACCGATGAGGGAGATAACAACAATTATGTCAAATAGATGATTCAAAGCCAAAATTTAGGGCTTTTATTAAACAAAGAAGTTATCATAAATAGTGATATAAGGATTGTCATTTACTGGGGGTGAGAATTGAATGGATGATAATTCAACCCACATAGTAATTTCAAACAATAAAAGAAGATATTATTATAGAATAAATCCAACAAAGATTAATTGGTTTCTTTTCTAGATAAAATATAAGAATTTTTTAAGTGTTAATTCCCTTTTTTAGTGTGATGCTTTGTTTTGGAGTTATTGTTCCTAATTATCAATTTGTGATTTCATATAATATGTGATATCATTATAACATACACAATTTTCATATTTGATATCCATTTATGTTTCATACAAATATATAACATTGAAATCCTTTAACCAATGATAAAAAAATATTTTCATTAATATTTCATTAATAATTTAAAAATGTAGTCCCTTATTTTATATTACAATATAAGTATAAATAACCATTCATGTTTATATAAGTTTTTGTAAAGAATTATAATAATAATTTATTTATTTATTTTAATGCTAAAAATACATTTGGAATTTGTCTTTAAAATTTTGAAATATATTTTTGAATTTCATCTGAACAACAATTATGAAAATAATCTTGTTACACAATTCTGGAAAACCCATTTTTTAGGTCTTTAGATATTTTAGTATTAAATTGATAAATCAATTATGATAATTAATTTTTAATATTATTTATATTATTTTGAATTCTTTATTAGTTTGATTTTATTTTAATTAATTTTACATTTGGTATTTTGAAAAAAATTGATGTGTCAGCTCCCGATAATTTGGGATGGAAAAATTATTCACATAGGTGTATGATATTGAAAAGTGGTACAGTATGTGTTTATAGTAAAAAATTGGATAGGTTCAATATAGAATAAGAGTTTAGATTCTCTATTATTTTATTTCATTAAATATAATCTTTTGAGCTATTGATCATTTGATTAAAAAATTTGTTTTCCTATGATATAACCAAATGTATTTTTGATGATGTAGTTGTATTCGTTGTTAATATAATTTATGTTAAGATAATGTATCATGAAGGGAGATTATCAAACATGAATGAGAAATAGAGCCAAGTAAATTGAGTTACATTTCTAAGATTGTTATTAAATGGAAAATATGGATGTTGTTTCTTGAAGAAAAATATATTTCTTAAGATGTAATCAATGGATTACATATATAGAAAAAATCATAACATGTGATGATTTTGAGATAATATCCATAAATAATATATGTTCTTATGACGTAAAAACAATATAAATTATTTTGTAAAATTATTTAGAGGAGTCCAATAAGTTTAGAGATTGAATAATTTATTTTAAGGCGGAAGGAGCTAGCTGAAATGTAGAAGAAACTAGACAGACTCTACAAGGAATAGGATCAGGATGAGGATTCAGAGCAGGTGCATTCCCTAGAGTAGAGAGAACCAGATTTGGAATCACGAGTGGTTATGAACATTTATATCAATTCTAGGCATGTGGATCTACACATGAAACC
The DNA here is from genome assembly GCA_963277665.1 of Viscum album. Taxonomy (NCBI): domain Eukaryota; kingdom Viridiplantae; phylum Streptophyta; class Magnoliopsida; order Santalales; family Viscaceae; genus Viscum; species Viscum album. Next base: position 1,804,764,953 of record OY728126.1, on the reverse strand, counting down.
TCTCCAAACATTCATGTAAAGGTGAAGAGTTAATATAATGATATAGATGTTGGGGAGGGGCAGTTCTATGTTTTCATAGGCTGGAAGGAATTTGACTTTGTTCCTTTATAACCATCGGATTGTGTAATGTTCCACTAACCATTCATGCCATGTACGGGTTACCCCCTCAACCCTTAAAAGGTAAATATTAAAAAATTAATAAAAATATAATGCCTAAACCCTATGAAGTTCATAAGGTTCCCAAACTTCATAATGTTCCATTATTGTATCTTTATAAAGATATGTTGACTTTTCCTGACAGTGTTTTTATCATTATAAGGGAAATATAAAGACTCCTTAAGGTTATATATCACTTCGTAAGGTTTAAAATAATAACTTTTTCAGACTACTAAACATCGTAATGTATAATTATAGAACTTTATATTGTTATCTATCAACTTTATATGGTTGGTGATCTTCATAAATTTCAAAACATTATGAGATTCATGGAAATTCTAGAATGAAAATTTTTATAAACATTTAGATTATCCATTGGTTGTTTCTTTATTGAATCAAACATCTGGATTATTAAAATAGATCCACATTCATTTAAAAAGTTTATTATATAACCTGAACACTAGGGAGATCACCATCTAACCAAGATGTTGTGTATAGAGGATGATAAATCTCTTGTACAATAAAATGTAATTCCATGATAAAATTTCGTGTATACATAGATAAATTTCAAAATAATTATGTCCAATGATTTTTGATGAATTTTAATGAAAAAAAATTATACCATGTCTGGTAAATATTTTAAAACAAAAAGTATCAATATTTTTTAGGAGAATTTTATGAGAATTAAAACTAGAAAATATTAACCAGTTTGAATGAAGATATTTCATTCCAATGAGAATAAAATTAGTTTTAATATTTCATTCGAATGAGAATAAAATTAGTTTTAATATTTTCAATTTCGAAAAAATATTCAAAATATTTACATGGTGCTCTATGAAAATAAAAGAATTTATATAAGAAGAATGTGTTCTTGAGAGATGCCCTATTGAAAATTGTGTAATTCGTAAGGAACCAAAAAACTATTAAAGAAGTAGACTAATAATAAATATATTCTGAGAATATGTCAGAGGGAGAGAGAGAATAAATAGTGGAATTTATAAAGGGGAGATGAAAAAACACAATGTTGTGTATTTTTTGAATTGTGGATGAACTATATTTTTGATAATCTGAAGAAAGTGATCAAGGCTAGTCAATATAACTATAATCATCAGAAGTTGATGTTCATAAATAATTAATAACATTTCGTTTTTTTATCAATAATTATTTTATAGAAAGATCTATATCAACTATTATAGAAGAAACAAGGATAAATAATTAATCTTTCTCATTTTGGTACAAACTTTTTCAATTTGGTATGAAACATAGCCATTCCAGTGGATCTTTGGAAGAGAATTATGGGACTCTATATTGTTTGTGGGAATAATAAGATTAATTTTTTAATGACCAAAATTTGTATTTTAAGAAACATTTATTAGTTTGTCTAACAAATCAGATCAATTATTAGAACATTTTAAAAATTATTTTTTCATATACCATTTACTTCATGAAATATTAGGGTGAAGCTATGAGGAATGCGTTAAACGTATTGGTATCATAACTGATGATATAGGTTTAATTTAAAAGAAGAATTTGTAAAAATTTATCACTGATTCATCCCCTCACTCACTCCCCCAACAAACACATAGTTATCAAACCAAATATTTTCTTCTCAATTAGTATCAGAGAAAACTCGAGTTCCCTCTATTATGTCTATAAAGTTATTTAGGATATATAATTTGAATATTTTTAATAATATGGGAGCCCTTAAATTTTAAGATAATAATTATCCTAGTTATAATAATATAATGTTTCCCAATATTCTCTTTATTTACCTATGAGTAGTAGATACAAAATTTTTTGGGATTTATATATATTTTTAAACATGATCCCATAGCTCTTTCTAATAACATAGACATAGAAGTTCATGAAAAGGTTCAAAATTCCATTTTTATGTCCTTTTTAGAGATGGTATACACAAAATTAATATGATTTTAAACTACCAATGAAATTTGTGACATATTAGAGAGATATTATTAAGGAAATATGAATGTTAAGGAGTATAAATTAAAAAATAATAATGATTGGGTTTGAGGATATAAAGATAGATGATGAATAGAAAATTTATGAATACTACATTGGAGTCAATTTCATTATAAAAAATATTTATGTTTTGAAAAAAAATTAAATGGTTTCACAATTATGAAATATCTTATAATAAATATTCCTGAAGGGTTTGACCATATAATTTTATCTTTTGATGATAGAGTACATATTTCTCTTGATTAATTACAAAATATTCTCATTTCTTATTAATTAAAAAAATTAATGTTTTAAAAAATATTATCAAATATTATATGGCTTCTTAATACAAGAGGAATCTCAAAATTAGAGATTTTGAATTTAAAAAATTAAGATATTAGTATAAGGATAAATAAAATGAATATTTCAATAGAATTATTTCTCTTATATTAATGAAGATAAAATAATGAGGGGAAAATTTTAAATATAATCTCCCACCAAGATCTTATAGTTTTAATTTAATTACACATTTTGTAATAAACATTCCCAAGAATTAAGCTATTGAATATTACATTGATGAAAATTATTAGAAACCCTATTTGAGAAAATGTGATCAAATCTCAAAAGAATAAACCAAATATTGTGAAATCAATAAGAATTTATTTATCCTTAAAAGAAGAAGTTTAATGTTCCAAGAAGAAAATGTAAAGACCCCCTGAAATATCCATTCAAAAAGATAAATCTATTGAGAAGTTCCTTAAATTTATGTCTCATTTCAAAAAATAAATTGGATACCTCGAGTTGTTAATAAGATTAAAGTGAAACAGTATAGCCATAATACATATTGAAGAATAAATTATAATAATGTAATGAGTATAAAAAAATTCTAATGATGGAGAAATGTATATAGATAAAATAAAAATATAATGTGGTTAATATAAAAGAGGATTATAACATAAAATAATTATAATACACTTTTAATATCAAGATATTCATGTTTAAAGTGGTTAATGAAGATGTGATGGTAATAGAACTTAAAAAATGTTTTGAGTTAAGAATATTTGTTCAAGACACATTCATGGTGTCCGATAACTGATAATGATTTGAAAAATATTAGATAATAATTCAGCAATGTATTTGAGTTCAATGGTTATTCTACTAAAGTTTGAGAAAAGAAGGTTTAAAAGATGAAGGTTATTTATTCTCTTAACAAATCTCAATTTAAATTTGTTATTATAGATACTAAAAATTTAGAAACCAAACCTAGAATATTTTTTACTAAAAATACTAGTGATAAACTCTATTATACAAAAAATGATGAGAAAAATATATCAAAAATATTTATTCCTCCTTAGAAAACATAGTATCTATATATAGAATAATAGAAAACACAATTTTTTGGATAGATTTATCATCATTATGGGAGATCCAGGTTCAATGGATAATGCTAGTGTTGAGGGAAAGTTTGACAAAAATCCTAATCCTACTAGTTTTAAATATCATTAACAGGGAAGAAGGATGAACCAAAGGGGAGTTGTTAAATAAAAATTAAAAAAAATGAAAAAAAGTAAAAATGTGTCCAAGACATTTTCTAATATAGAAAGAAAAAAATAATTATGAATTCATAAAAATAAAATGTAAATGTAACAAGTGAAGTCATTGTGAATAAAAGATCTAATTAATAGATTTTATATAGTTTAAAAGGAAATGGAATGCAGAATTTGAAGGAATAAAATTCATGTTTGGATAAGTCTTCCAAAACCAATGTGAGGAACCCAATAAAGTATGTCATGGTAAAATAAGTGTTTAATTATCCAGATTTCCTAATTGGAAATATATATATAGATGTAAAAGGAACAAGAAAACCTTATTAATAAAATAAAATAAGTTTTCTCGCATCAAGAGATCAAATTTCATAAGAGGATTCTTATAGTTGATTTTCCAAAGGTTGAAGATAATATTTTTGTACGGTTAAAAGTGTCTAAACATGGTATGAAGGACTATAACACCATCCTACCAAATTAATAAGGACTAGTGAAAGGGTTAATTAAAGAACAAATTAATAAATTTACCTTGATGGACTATTTTTAGAATATAACTATACATAATAAAATAGCCCAAAGGAATAAAGTGAACATGAAACATATGTAGAATCATGACAGGAAATGATGCATGAATAATTTAAACCATGTTGAGAGTGAAAATATTAATGTATTCTGGTTGATAAGTAACTCTTAGCAATACTATTTTAACTATGGAGTTTTGAGGCTCCTCATTATTCCCTTATTTATTTTATTTATACTAACATATAGATATTTTATAGATATGTATCAAAGGGGATCTAGAAAATTATTGTATTAGTTGTATGAAAAAATGAATTAACCATCATGGAAGGTTATAATTACTATTATAAAGATGAATGGGGTCTATCTCTTGATGGGGAGTCTGCATAGATAATGATCTTACAAGGTTTTTTATGTAAATATAAAAATTGAGATAACAAATATAGGAAACTTTTGTATGTATACCAATCATGGACTTTCCAACTCTTTATGTGATCATATAAAATATATTTGAAAAGGGGGAGTGATGGTTAATGAGTAGGAAATTTTAAAATTGTAGTTATATTTAAAACACATTAATGTTTCTGATGTGTTTACTAAACATGAATTTAGGATAATATTTGAGTTAAATCTAGGTGTATTATCTCTAGAGTGAGAAAATTCAAATGGTATCAACTGTTGAATATATTAATGGATACACTTGATTTCATCATTAAATATATCTTTTTTTATAATTATTTTTCCCTCATAGACTTATAATTTACTAAATAAAATCTCACTATTAAGATTATTATGGTTCTATCCTTCTCTCAATAATTTGGTTCGTGATATAATTCACAAAAAAAGTAAGATAATTTTCCATGAAATTCATGAAATATAATTAAATATGTTTGAAAAACTTCCCCTATATTCCTTTGAATTTATTTTCAATGGTGGGGATAAGATGAAATTTATTTTTAAAGGTAATTTCATATCAATGATAAATCCAATGTGGGGGATTGAAGTACCCAAATGGATTTCTGAAGATAAGGTTTTATTTTTTGTCACTATGATTTGTGTAACGTAAAATTATGACGATGATGTGTTTCATATAAATAAATGATCAAAGGAGAAAAGTAAACTGAGATAATTGAAATCCATTATTATTTAATTTAAAAGGTGTATGTATATTGTTTCTCAAGAATATAGCTTTTTTATAATGTTCCTGAAGGAAAATATTTATAACAGCATCCCTACCGTGGGATTTTTTAGTTAATTTTTTAGTTAAAGATAAGTGGTGATTAAGAAGATCTATATATAATATGATTAAAAATTATTTTGAGAAATAAATCTAGTGGGTAGAATAAAGATATAGTTTTTCAAATGAAATTTTTAGATGAAGTTATGAGAATCCATCCAAAGAAAATTAGAAGCTATAACTTCTATAATTAGAGCCAGAAAATATTTAAATGGTGTTTTGAAGTGTTTGAGATTTTTTTTAGATGATTATAAATTAATTTGAGTTATTTTAGAAGTCATTTAGGTGATTTGAGTTGAGATGAATTATATCTTCAATTTCATAGCAGAAGATAAATCTGAAAATGCCCTAAACCCTACAAATTTTTAAGGTTCCCACACTTCATGAGTTTTCACTTTTTCATCTTTGTAAGGTTAAATTAAATTTATAAGGTTTTTTATGGATCTTATTATGGTTGAGATGATTATTTTTAATGATATGTATCACTTTATGATGTTCAAAATAATAATTTTGTAATTTTGATAGACATTGTAACAAATAATTGTTTCTATTTGTAGTGTTGTTTGTCAACATCAAAAGGTCAATTATCATTTTGAATTTTATTTTTGATATATCATAACTTTTTAAAACATTATCAATTTTTATATTCATAAGGTTTAACTTCATATGGTTTATATATTTTTATTTTTCAACACTTTATGAGATTCTGATAAATTAGAGAATGAGATATTTTACATAATTAATTTAGATGAAGCTTTGGATTGTTCTTTAAGGATTAAAACATTATAATTGTTCAAGTAGATAATGATTCAATCTAAGAATTTATAATGAAACCAACACATCATATATATCCAGATCAAGTCACGATATTATATAAGGAGGATGGGTAATCGTATTGCATTATAGAGGGGAATGCCAGATTATAATACAATTCATATATAGGAGGAATTTAAGATGATTTAAAAATAATTTATTTTGTTTCAATTTAAATAAATAATGTATCCTAAGTCTCATGGAGATTTTAATGAAGGATTTATCCAGATTATGAATGGGAATATAAAAAGAATCCAAACTATAAAATATCTAATAGATTTAATGAAGGGAGAGAATCCCAATGAGATTATAGGGAGTTTCCATATTTAAAATAATGAAATAACATTCAAAATATTCAAATTTTATTATTTGAATAAAAATAATGTAAAAAGAAAGAAGGTGTGCTTGAGATATTCCCTTCAACAGTTTTGTGATTCAAAATGAACCCAAAACTATCGAATATGTAAACATTGGATAAATTCATAGGGATAAAAATAATGATAGAGATATATATAAAACATAAAAGTTCTTAAATTTATGAATATTACTCACATTATCTAAAAATTTACTCGATTGGTTAAGAACCATATCATTGAAGATATAAAAAAAGTGATTGATATCGATTGATCTAACTATGATCATCAAAACTCAATGTTCATGAATAATTTTTAGTTTTCATTTCTATTGATCTGAAAGTATTGATGATGAATATCTATATCAACTTTTGTTGACTGAAATAGGATCAATAATGGATATTTCTCATTTTTGTTCTAACTTTTTGTACTTTAAATGAGAAACCTTCATTATTGTGGGACTATGGAAGAGCATGGAAGGAATGAATGCTTTTTATGGGGTTAATAAGATTACTAGGGTAATAACCTATATTTAAAGTAGAATAAACCATGATTAAAAATCTATCCAATAAAAAATGATATTTCTCTCACATTGAGGTTGACCCTTGTAAAAACTTGTGTCTCTTATGCCATTTTGCTTTTTAAATATTCTGTTGAGGTTTTGAGACACACATTGAAAGTATAAATATCTATATTAAACATATTTGTTTAATTAAAAAATAACAATTCCTAAAAAGTCATCATTTATTCACCCCACCAATGATTTAACCAAATATGGCCTCTTCAGCTTTATCAAATTTCACTACGTGATATTAGAGAAAAATAGAATCATCAAACCTAGTAAAAATTTGGATTAACACTGCTATAAATATAGAATCCATATATTCATTATATTTTTTCTATTTGAGTATAGATAATCTATTAAGATAAAAATATTAATGGTTTATAATGGCCCATTGATAAATATTATAGGCTCATGACTTCAAGTTTGAGTTTGGTAATGATAGATGTCGGATGTAGGCTTGGGATTTAAAACACATTCTTCTTGGATGTGGTTCTAGACTGAGCTAGTTTCTAACTGAAATATTGATGGAACATAGGTTCAAGAAACTAGTGTGTTGTAGATCTAGTTCATAAGGGGGTTGCATATTTTTTCTACCAATATATGATCTATTTCTAAGATATAAGGTTTTGAGGTAACTAGGATTGAGTTCATTGGTTCACTATGGCTACTAAAAATATAAATCAAGGATGATCTATTCTTCTAACTACTATGTCTATATCCCAATGGGCTGATTTTAGTTTTTATTATTAGAGGTGAGTTAAGGTGGTTGGTTCCTTAGTTAGAGATTCTAGGCCATGGTTGAGTGTTTAATACCTTTAAATCATAAGGGATAAAACTATTAGAGGTTTAATAGTTATAGGTATACAAGTGGAATGAGGAGACACCCTATTAATGTTTTTACATGTAATTGTGCGTCATAATATGTTAACACAAAAAAAATTATTGGTATTATTCTCAAGATGTTTATGGTACTATAACTAATATCACATATATAATAATAGTATATTATAGTTATTTCATTGTTGTCTATAAATTGCGGACAATGTATTCAGCTATATTATTTCAAATTTTTGGGACCCTTATCCCTTTTTTGCCGGATTCCCACTATGGGATTATTTATAAAATTATCTTTTTTTTGATAATACTATGTAAATGTATTCATTCTAATCAAATGTTTTCCTAATGTTTCCTCTATTTTCTATGTTTTTTCTACTCTCTTTCTATAGGTGACGAGGATCTAACAAGGTAAGGGGTATGAAGGAGATTCTTTTTTTATTATGGAGTCTTATTAAATTGTATTAAATTAGTTTACCTATCATTAAAAAATTTATAATATATGTATTAGAGTTATCATAGGTGATTATTGTATTTTTTTACCATGTTTTTTTAATCTTATTCCATTTTTAAATTTATTTTCTCTTACTTTTATAAAATCATATAGTGGATCTAAAAAAAATAAGGTACAAGGGGACTTGGGAATCTCTTCTATGTCACGATCTCGGAGATTCCCTATATTTTGATGCTTGATATCCCCTTATTGTCAGAGGGGGGGGGGTTCTCAACCCTCATCTTCCTCAAATGCTCAATCAAACTCATTTCTACTATTTTCTGATCCTTTTTTTCTCTTTATGTTTTTTAAGATCTCTGTATGAACAAATCTCAGAGACCTATTTGAAGGCATTCTGTAGATTCCAATATCATCGTTAAAGTTGAAAAATCTTCCGGTCTCCAAAATATGACCCTGGTGGTCCAATTCTAACATCATCATCCTTTAGTTGATGCATTTGAGCAATTAATTTTCATTTCTTGGGGTATATAGGAATGAAAGATAGTAGGGCTTCTTCTCAAATGATATATCATGATCATATTTTCTTAATGGGATTATTTTATTATTCAATAGAACATATCCCTTTCAAAATGTAATTGGTGTTATTTATATCTACAATGGAGGTCATATGATTTTCATATGCAACGCAATGCTCCTTTGACAATTATATGGGTAATCTTTCTTGAACTCCCATTACCCTTACAAAACCCCTAGATTATTCATATGCATGGATGTCTAGTAAGTCTATAATTGTGTTCTAATAGTAGAAATGATTAAATTTTCCAATCTATTTATCTTATAATTTATGTTGTGGGTGATGTTTCAAATATACCAGTTGAGTTGGTGTGGATGACAGTTGGAGAAAATTTCTATTTTGAGAAATCAATGGTTTTTTAATTTTGGAGAGACCATTATTCATCAAGAAAGTTGATGGGTTATCTGGTTTCATCTTCATGTATGGGAGTTGGAATAGGCATGAGGTTCCAGATTCAAAGGTAATGGAGTTAGACACTTGCAATGACCATGAGGTGGACCAATTTGGTACTAATCATATTGTTAATTTTAATTTAATCTGGAAAGCGGCAAGAACCATGAATTCTAAGCTAGAAATTTCATACATATATGAACATTAGAGGAATGATTTGGTTGATAGAAATCTGAAAAGGTGGTATTAGGATGGTTCATGGGGGATTCGAGGTTGCACGCAAATATTATTCCTCCATTCCTAACAGAAGCATACTGGTCTCCTCCTTATATGTAGATGTTGTGGGACATGTCTGTGATTTTACTCAAGAGTTAATGCTCCAAGATACATGTGAGAGTGTCCCAAATAGCTATATTAACTATGTGAATGAAATATAGGGTGCATCATCCTAATAGGGGGTAGAGATGAATATAGTGAACATACCAAGTCCTATAAGAACTATGGGAACTATTAAAATACGTAAGCATTTTGAATGGATGGAAATTGAAGAGGAAGAATAGGAATAAGAAGGGTCATCATAAGTGGAATATTCCAATTATGAGAACGGAACCTATGGGTTAGATAGATATGATGAGTTTTTTATCTATTTCATAGGAAACATTTTAGAGGGATGATACATTCGAGGAATTCACTTCCTGATAATAAATAAAGGGAATAAAAAAATTGTTATTCTGGAAGTTCTATTCGAGTATAATGGTATAAATCCAAAGGGAAGAAGGATTACTCTTATTTTCCTTAACATATGGAGACATGGTACCCCATTAATAGAAAAATAAAGGTAATTAATGGTGAGTTATAAAATAGTGGAAATACATGGGAACTAATCACACACTCTAGGGAAGAAATGATAGGGGAGCATTTACTAATTAAGGCCTCCCAAGAAAATGTAGACAAGACTCTCAATAGATTTCTTTTAGAAGACACTAATGAAAAGAAGTATGGGTGATTAAATAATCAAGAATTTTTTTTAAAGGAGGATTAAACAAAAGGAAAATAAATATGGATGAGTTTATCAAACATGGGACAAGATGGATTAATGATTCGAATAACATATTAAATAAAATTTGAAAATAAAGGTGCATTATTTACAATAGAAATTATATAGGTATAATTCTTTATTGTACTTAAAATTTATTTTAATGGACTAGTGATCTCTGATGATATTTAATGCATTGTGGATAAGGTGTCTTGAGAATTTTCATTATTTGGGTATGGAATTTTGTGTTCTTTTTTTGTGATGGAGTCATTTTGTGAGGGTACTCACTCAACACTTAAAAGTGATCCTTTGAAAATAAAAATATTGAAATGAATGATACAGTGGATCCAATTTTTGGATGATGAATATATAATAGGTGTTTCTAGGGGTGAGTAATAACATGATCATGGTTAGTGGTTATTGTTACTCACTAAACATAAAATTGATCTAAATCAGTAAAATCTTTGGTTCTAGTATGCATTGATTGTTCCTGAAATAAAAATATTTTGAGATATGGTCACTTGAGTTGTATTGAGAGTATCATTCAGTGAAAGTTAATCATATTAGACTAAAAATAAATTAATTTATAATATTTAATTTGATGATTAATTTCATTCTTCAAAACTCTATGATGGTGCATTCATGTTGATGTAGAAACATTAGGAGAAACAAATGAAAAATGATTCACAAAAAAAAGATTAAATGGGGGAAAAAAAGAACATGAATATAATGATGAATATAGAGAATTATATACATTTATTATAATTACTAAATCCATGAATACAAATAAATTTAATTGTGTCTCTAAAACAAAATTTCAAGGTGATTTCTCATAGTAAAAGAAACTATAGCTTGAAGAAGATAATAAAGTAACATGAGGAATAATGACTTGGATTGCAATATTGCTCGCATAGTAAGTCCACTTTGAAATAACAATGGTTTTAGGAATGTATGATGAACTTTAATGCTTCTTCAGTGTTAGAAGTAAACTTTTCTATGATGAATTTGACATGTATGATCTCTTCTCGTTCGATTTAGGGTTTCAACCACAAGGAAAGTTGTTCATGCTTCTTTGGTGAGGTTGTTTGTAGCATTCTTCTAGTGCCCCTATTGATGGTTTCTTCAGATCTATTCAAGATCTGTTTCCGATGTTCGGGTGTGTAGGATTTGGCATCTCGGGTGGTGGTTGGATCATGACACATCCAAATCGGTCATGGGTTCCTAGCGGTGTGGGATTCCGGATCTGTCGCGGATGGATCTTCATCGATGAGGGATGGTGGTAGCAGCGTTCAGTTTATAGTGGGCAAGGCATTCAATGGGTGGTGGTCGTATCTTGTTCATCTAGATCTACCTTTGTCATAGCGGTGTGGGATCTAGTGTTTGTTGCAGCCTCTTCGATGGTGAGAGATGGTGTCGGTGGAGCTTCGGTGGGTAGCTACATGTGAAATTGATGATGTATGGTGAGGTATGGTCTTCGTAGTTAGTGGTTTGTGGTGGACCCTCGGCAGAGACGAGATGGCAGTCCAGATATAGGTGGGATTGTCGTCTCTAATGATTTGGTTCTTGGGGGACTTTGCCTGAGCAAAAGAGAAGGGTTTGTGGAGGACTTGACATTGATTGTGGTTCTTTTGGGGATCATAGTAGTGCGGACTGCTCTGGTGTAGTGGGACTGAGTCATTTTACTTTTTGGGCATGATCTTGTTATAGGGTTTTCCCACTTGGACTTCGAGCTTCTCTTTTTTAATGGATTTGTGCCATTGGGATTTCGGGTCAGTGTATCCCAAGGCTTAGGTTCCTAGGGGTTCAGATTTATCTAGGTTTTTCCCTTTTCTGGAAAAATGGGTTTGTGTGTTTTCTATTTTCAAATAAAGGGGTTCTCCCACAAAATTTCCAAGTAAGACTTTATAATGTTCCCAAACTTTATTCCAAGGGTCATCATCCCTCCCCCCTTTAATCTGGGGCATGTTTCCCCATACAACCCCCAATGTCCTCCCCATGGATATTGAAGCATAGGAGTTTCATCCTAGTGTACAATATGGGCTAAAAGGAATTGGATTAAATTCATACACGTATTGAGCTACCCCAGTACAATAACTATTTCATTTTCATAATTCTTTTTCCTTCCCTTTTTATACACGAATATTTTAATTATTATAGTCTTTCCTACCATTTTTATTGTTTTTATATAATTTCATATCAATAAAATACACTTACAAACTCTGATCATTCCTTTTTTATTCATTTTAATTGTTATATAAAAAGTAATAAAAAGGAATTGTAAATGGAAGTGAACCACCTTGGAATATCAACCCCGAGTATGTGTGACTAAAATGTGTTCCTTAGGAAGATAAGAAAAAACCGATTGAGACCATTCAATAAGACTTTTTATAAATTTAAATATGTTGAAATCCAATTTTATTTGTCAAAAAGGTTCACGAGACACTAAATATATATGACCTTATACCATGTAGTGAATAATTGTGAATTATAGTTTGTTCCCTTGTCTCTAAATGTAATCTGATTGATATTGAAATATTATTCCCACTACTTTGGTTGGATTTCTTCTCTTTTTCATTTATTTTTTATTATGTCTTCCACATTTTATAAAATAAAATTCTATTTTTGTTTATTACCCTCCATGTTATGATTTTTTCTTTATCTCTTATACATGTGATATCAATTATCTATGTCAATTTATAATAGACATCAAGGATTTTGTTGAGGAGATTAAAATTGATTCAGAAGTTTTTATTCCTATTTTCTAATTATTTTCTTATCCTTGGTACAATCATTAGTGAATCGTGGAAATGGAATGAGTGGAATTTTATTATTTATTCATACCTTATCATTGTAGTGAGTGATGTTAACTATAATGAGGAAATATACCAATCAATATGTTGGTTATTCACCTTCTCGGTTTATCTCCTTATTTAGACACATAGTATCACATTTTTATCACACATTTCCTATAGTGGTGTTAACTATGGGAGATGAGAGTGTAGTGTATGGACACATTTACAATAGGTAATATTTTTGTATGGAACCCCATATATGGATCATTCATTTCTTTCTTTCTGAATAATTTGTGTTGATTGATAGAGTGGTATATAAATTGACCGTTGAATGAGTTTGGAGAATAATTATCTTATATAAAAAAGAATGACTTAAGTATGTAGTTTAATAGGTTTGACCACCTTAACTATATTTTAATAACATTTTCAATTTCGTTTCATGTTCCAATATCATTTTAAATCAATGAATCAAAACCATATATATTATTTTTCAATGTATTTATAAAATAAAAACACTAAAAAATATTTAAATATGTGATATAAAAATCTATGTGTTATTATAGGCTTACTTTTAGATGACCTTATGGCCAGCGAATAGGAAGTGTTCAAATGTAAAATATTAACTAATTTTGCATGACATCATCATAGTTCATGTCAACCATTGATAATTGGATTTTTTGAAATAGTTATCATGACGTTATCTTTAAAAATTGTGATCATAATGTTTCAGGTGAGTTATCAAATGACACTATCATGTGAGATTCGTTGTTTGTGGAATGAACATGAAAAACATACATATGAATTCGCTAGATGTGGTTTCTTCGGTCGAGAGCAGTCTGTACCTTATAGGGTTTCTTCCTTGGTGGCTTCATCAGTAGTGACTCCCATATGGAGGCTTCTTTTGTGGAGTTTCCCTTGGCGCGATGGCTTTGAATGGTTACTTCAGGCCTGCTGAGTTCTTGGTGAATTGGTCTAGTGCGTGGCTTCAGCCGCTGGTTCTCAGTTTGTTTGGCGAGTTGGTTTGGTTACCCTTGGAATTTCATATCTAAACAGATATAATGAATTTTTGGGCACAAAGCCCGGCGCCCCAACGGAAGTCGTCGTTGCAGATAACACACAAGAGGAGAAGATTTCACCCGACGACCTTTTATCACCCGAAAGAATTTTATACACAGCACCTGAAGGATTTTTAACAATACCCTAAGGCCTTTTACAATGCACCCAAAGGTTTTTTTCACTCAACACATTACACCCATGAACTTACTTTTTTTTTCTATACCACTGATCATCACAACCAAGACATGCTACTTGATCTCCGCAACCAAGAGGACATTCGATACATGGAACTTTCATCATAATTGTCATCATCGCCTCTTCTTGACCTTTCTTCATCATCTTCACTTCGCATCGGTTAATGAAAACGTGGAAACCCCTTCCTCTTTTCTGTCTTGGTGGCTACATCTTTTCCATCCCACATTCCAAAAAATTCTACTGAATCATCTTATACAGACACAATTTCCATATCTCCATTTAATGTGGTCAAAACTCACAATTCCATCATTATTACATCAATTAATATTGGGAATAACTATTCATGAATGGTGGGAGAAAATTCTCCATTAATGTTGAGAAAATCCTTCCATTAATATTTTCTCTCTCCTCATTATTCAAAATTTTAAATAATCAATCCCAATAATCTCCATCATGATTTAAAATTTAAATACATCATATTCATCTCCACCATCTAGGTCAATTTTATCACTGACTCCACCAAGCTCTGAATGTCTCCCAATTAACGGAACACACCGCATGACACCTGCAGCCAAGAAGACATTCAATATTCCCGCAACACCACTGATACGGCTGTTATTTCTGATGACATCTGATTCATGAGTCCCTGATTAGATGCTCCACTAGATGATTTCCACCATGTTTTGCAACCAAGCACTTCAACCAATCTCCCTCTGATGCCACTATTGGGGCGAAGAGCCTGGCGCCACAGCGGAAGTCGTCATTGAAGAAAACACGCAATAGGATAAGATTTCATCCGAAGGCCTTTTATCACCCGAAGGAATTTTATACACATCACCTGAAAGTTTTTTAACAACACCTGAAGGCCTTTTACAAGGCACCCAAAGGATTTTTTCACTCTACACACAACACCCATGAACTCACCATTATTTTCTTTACCATCAATCATCACAACCGGGACACACCACTTGATCTCCGCAACCAAGAGGACTTTTGATCCCTATCAATGTCAAAATCATAATCATCATAGCCTCTACTTCATTCATCTTTATCATCTTCCTTTCGCACCAGTTACCACAAATTTGGTAACCCCAACCTCATTTCTATCTTGAAGGCTACATCTTTGCTAGCCCATATTCCAAAAAAATGCTACTACATCCTCTTATAAATACACAATGTCCATATCTCCATTTAATGTGGTCAAAATTCACAATTCCATCATTATTACATAAATTAATATTGGGAATAACACTTCATTAATGTTGGGAGAAAATCCTCCATTAATGGTGATAAAATCCCTCAATTAATATTTTCTCTCTCCTCATTATTCCAAATTTTAAATCATCAATCCCAATAATGATTCCATCTCATATTCAATGTCTCCATCTCCCCTCTATTGTGTCATGGTTATGGTTTGGTGTTGTTGTTGCGATGGTAGTGGGTGTCGGACATTCGGGCTAGAAGGGTGATCACGTTATGGTTAGTCTGGCTAGTGACGGTGGTGGGACGCATGGGGACAACTGGTCTTTAGTGGGGATTCAACTAATGAGGTTTTAAAGGGCCTAAAATGAGTAGCACTTATAGAGGGTCATGATTTTACAAAGGTTTGGATATTATTGTGGTTCTCACTGTTTGATCGCATAGATCTTCAGATGATCGGGATTGGTGACAATTTTGTATTGGCGATGGTAGGGTGGTGATGTCGGGTGAGGAATTCGCACCAGTTCACTAGGGTTGGGTGAGGGAATCCCACGGGTTCACTAAGGTGTAGGTTGTGTGAGTTGACATTAGGTGTGACAATGGTCTCTGAATCCATGGGCTTTGTGGGTTGTATTTGTACTGGGCTTTGGTTTTGTTTGGGTTTTTTCTTACTTGGCTCTCACGCCACTAAATTTCAAGGCTACATACCTCAAGACCTACGGTCTTGTAATGAGTTTTCTGATACCCATTTCAAAATGGAATCTTATTTTCTATTCCTCTTTTTAATAAAGTGGTTTGAACCTTCACCTTTTTGACTATATAAGGAGATATATCAGACAGTGACAAAAGGATATCACCAAAACATACAATAATGCTGATAACATGAAAGGGATGATTACTCAGAAAAAAATATTTTTAACTGTTATTTTATATTTTTTTTATTTATTACAATTTACTAATACAAGGTATTAAAGGAAATATGGAAACCGCAATTAAGGAATACTTTTTTTAGAATTATAAAAAATAAATATTTGAAAAATTATTACTATTGTTGGGGCGATGATGAACAATGGAGAATTATTTATTTGAAGAGATGAGGATACTGGAATAAAAATAAGAATAGTATAAAACATTCAATGCTCATATTTTATGACAATTTATAAGAATGAAACAATTCCTTCATGATTTTGTGGATCTTGGTTTTTGGGCTTCATCATATGATAAAGAGACTTTATCAACATCGTTATTTTTATTTTATTGATAATTAACATTATTAATACTTTTTTTAATGAATTGGGTTGTAATACTCAGTTAAACATTTGTTAAAATCTTATCACATGATAATGTTTTCATAATAAAAATTCACCTACATTGGTTGTGACTAACCCTATTAAAAACTATTCAGTGGGTTATACTTTTCGTTTATATAAAGTATAGAA
Organism: Viscum album; assembly: GCA_963277665.1. NCBI lineage: Eukaryota > Viridiplantae > Streptophyta > Magnoliopsida > Santalales > Viscaceae > Viscum > Viscum album. The sequence goes on along the minus strand of OY728126.1, from coordinate 1,804,747,837 downwards.
GTATATTGTTTATTATTAGCATTAAAAATTAAAATGGGGTGACACCACTATAGTTAAAAAGGAATGATTGTGTATGTGTTGTCAATCCCTTCAAAATTCAATACTATAGTTCATAGCCACAACTTCTTTTGTGTATGATTTTGAATTTTGGACTTGGGTTTGTTATATTTTTACTATTCCATCTAATTATTCCTTTTTATGTAAGACACCCAACATATTCTTTCAAATTTGTACTTAATTGTTGTATCTTTGACATATTCTTATACCACATTCATTATTTACTATAATTTAATACACATCCTTTGCTTTTTTCTTTTTCAAATTCACCCTCACTCTTGTATTTTTCATCTTACACATTTGGGGCCTAATAAGTGGTTATTTCAATATTATGTGTATGGTTTGGAAATTATTTACCCAAATCCTATAACCCTTTATTTTGTAATTTTTGGGAACTTTTCATAAAACACATTTCCTGTAATGGTTTAGAACATTTCTAAGAGTCCGAGGACACTTTTTAGAGATTCTTTTTTGAATAAGAAATTTTAGGAGCTTTGAATGAAATATGTGACACTGGGGTTATACCCTTTGGAGTGAATAAGTGGAACTTTTGTAATGTATATCGAGATTAGTTTTCTTTTTTTTAACATTTTTTAATGGATAATGTAATATAACATGAGATTTTGTTAGGAATTAGTATAGTTATTTGATTTTGTTAAAGGTAACATGATTTATGGGTAAATGTTAATTTATTATAAATAATCAAGACAAGTGAATCCTACACATGTGTATTCTTGACACTGTAAAAATGTTTGATGATTTATTATCAGTTATAGTGGTGAAACAATCCTCAGAGAATGTTGTGTGGTATAAGGCTCTCAAAAGTCCAATCATAAATAAATTAACAATTCCCTATATATAGAATTGTGGGTTACCTTGGGGTCATCTCAATGAGGTAGTGTTTTTATCCAAGTGAAACTTCAAAATTATTATTTTTTGTCTATTTTGAAAAAACTAAAAAAACCTAAAAGCAGTGTTGAAATGAAATAATAATGAAAGGGAATATTAATAAATTTAATAAGGGAATGGAAGGAAAGTCAGTGAGAAACCTGATCAGTCCTAGGTTGAGCTTATCATCAATTTTTAATCATTCGTCTACTAAGGTATTTAACCATTAATACTCAACCTCAATCAGTACTTGTTTAATTTCTCAACTTGTACACATTATTTAACAAAAAAATGTTCATTCATGTATAGAATGTATTCCAAGACACTTGTATTCTCCCTATACATAAAAATAAACACTAGATCAAAACACATCTCACTATAATTTTCTCCAATCATATGTTGTCTTCATGATTTTATTCAAATCAAATAACCTCACTTAAGACACTTTTTTGAGTGAGAAAATAATGAAGAGGGAAAATATTAATATGAGAATAGTATAAAATTGTTCTTCTGAGTGAGTTTGTATTCACATCCCTCTAATTCACCATTACTATCATCTAATAGTAATGAAAAAGGATGATAATCAATGTGTTATTTGATCTCAATGAAGTTATAGATTCCTTTCCCTGTATTGGATTCACAATTTATCCCTCCATTGATGATGGAAAAAGAACATAGAAGAAGAAGAAAACATATTTTTTTAGAGATAGAATCAATGTTACACAATACGAAAGTCCTTGGGAATGATTATTGAATTAAACATATCTAAATTAAATAACTTATTCCAAAACTAAACAAGATATTAGTCATAAACTAATTAACATGAAACATCATACATGTTGAATTCTCCTAGTTTGGTTTATAGCTTCACTTGGCATACCCTCAGTGACACCAGAACCCCCTCCCCCCCCCAAATAAATGTGATCCCACTATATAGGATTGGACTTGGATATAAATATTTATCACTTGGATTAATTCCACTTCATAGTTCACAACACACTACTTCCTCAACATGCTTCAAAGAGATCCCCAACACCTCCTTCATTCAAATCAATCCTCCCTCGTATATATATTTAATTTTAAAATTATCTCACAATGAAAAATTACTCATTATAACCATTATGTAGCATCAAACCAAGTGGAATAAATGAACATAACGTCTATTCTAGTCAAGGTACCATTGCACGAGTCTTTGATATGTGTTGGTTCCTTTACACGATAGAAATTTCACCTTGATATAGCCTTTGAAAAGTGTAGAATCACCTTTACCTAGTGTTATCCATGGTATTATACCCTTATAAAAGTAAAAAGATACAATGATATGACTATTGATTTACCATGATGTAGCCTTTTAGAAACATTGAATACCTTTATGTGAGACATCCCAGCCTGGATGATACCCTTACAAAGACTCAACTACCTTTACAGAACAGCTAAAGTGCATTGACATAGCTCGCCCTTCCCCTTTTGCAGCACATTTAAAACGTGACGTCCCAGACCCAAATGCTACTTAACGGGCATCCAATGCTCAGTGGGCCACATTTCCTCAAGTGTATCTCCCTGAATTCTAGAGGTTTATGACTAGAAGCAAGGGGCTAGGGTGTGTCCATGGGGATATGATGCCCTCACGACCAAAGTGTAGCACAATAGATGAATGTAAACAGAGGTAAATAGTGGAAGTAATATAAGTAAATAGAAGGCACATAAAAAAATATAGACAATAACAAAAATAACTGAAACAAATGTAATAGCATTCAACAACTGATGATATGTCATGTCACTAGAAAACTGGAAAACATGGATATAAGAAAATAGACATAACATGTTCGACAAAAGTATATAGGAAATAAAATGACTATCCCAAGCATCCTGAGCTCCGTCTTGGTCATATGCTATCAGGCTCCATCCTAATAGCATGAAATCAAGTGTTTGAAGCCGTATTTTTCCCTTTGTCAACACCTGAAACCATGTAATCTACTCCGGGTAACAAACAGCGCCCGAAGAGGGTGTGAGATAAATCTCATTGGGCCACAATCAACTGTTCCTATAACATCTGGACCGTGTAATGGAAATGTAATAGTGTGAAAGAATGCACATATAATATGAATAAGTATAATGTAACTAAACACACATGTAACTGCTTCATTGCTGGGCTAGAGTCTGGACCTGTAACCAATTCATTATTTGATTATCGCCAGTTTATAATTTTTCACATGTTCTAAGATAAAACAAGGAAACCTATAATGATCTTTAATAATGATTTCCAAATGTAATAACTAGGGTGAAATAGACATCAAGAGTCTCCAACTTATAAATAACTATAGCCTAGCATGGGGTAAGAGTGTAATCCAAAGAGCCTAGTCCAAGGAATTCCACAATGAGGCACCTACCAAGTCCATGTCGTTTATCCAAGGTAAAATGGGGCTAAACTGTAATGACCCGGACCCAAATCGCCACCCAAAAAGTGCTAAACGGGTCAGGTGCTACTACTATAAGCGCACCTCCCTGAACGCCAAGGGTTGCCGACTATCAGCGAGGGTCTTATAGGTATAGTGGGGAGGCTATACCCTCTCATAGGATAATAATAATGGTACTGGTCCATGTATAACAATATAGATGCAATGGAATAAATGACTAAGAAAAATCGAACCAAACCCATACAGTCAAAGCTCATTCAATATCAATAAACAGCGGAAGCAATAAATATAAACAATAGCAGTGGAAATAAACACAATAGCATGTTGATCACTGGTAACTACTACTAGAAAATAAAACATGCTTCTAATACAGGTCATGCATATCCATGTATAAAACGGGTTCCAATGGCTAACCAACTATAGATAAAAAACAAGTAATCATGCTGATACAGGAAATAAAGAAAAACAAGGTAAACTCCAGCTAGGAAGAACCTCAAGGTCTATACCATCTCCATGCAACAGCTGATACAACCCAGTTTCTGATGTTGGCCTCTTTCATGCACGTAAATCCATAATGTATACATGTGTCTCGAAGGGCCCCTGTAGGATGTGAGAAAAATCTTGGTCGGATACCCCCCAAAGGTGTATTCCTAATATATGTTTTTAAGCACACATGATTTTATAAGGAAAGAAGTAAACAGAATGATGCACAAATAAAAAAAAACTCTACTAGTGCTCAGTAGCCAACATGGAGTGTCACCTGCTTCAGCCAACGCTAGAATCTCTGTCATGTAACCCGGCACCATGTGCCCCCTGACACCGTGTGTCCCAAGTATAGACGTCCTGAAGGTACGCCGGATAAACAGTAACCCATAGGAAGAAAGATGTCTGTCCTCAATAAGTAACTGGAGGGACAACGATGTCTGTCCTCAAATAACATAGTCAATGGACAGCTATGTCTTCCCTCAAAATAGATTATCCGGAGGGTCAGCGATGATGGCCCTCAAATAACGTAATTGGAGGGACAACGATGTATGCCCTCATATAAAGTACCCTGAGGGACAGCGATGTTTGCTCTCAAATAACGGCGAGCCTCTTCCCCCAACCTGATAGCATCAATGTTATCCCCTGAAGGCTCTTCACCTTCCACATGGATTCCTATGGAAAGAACCCCATACCAATAGTACCTAAACCGCAAGTAACGGGGGCCTCTACCCAGAGGAGTGTTCAAAACCACCTCATCACTGAGTCTCTCTATTTCCACACTTCTCAATGTTTCCGGGTGAGCGGTAATCACCAAAATAGTACCCAAGCCACAACACCTCTAACACCTCTAATCCCTATGACCATGCCGATCAAGTCTGATGGCCTTACCATCCACAATAACTCGGGCCATGCCCAACCTGACATTCATCCTGCCTCAAACCTCCGCCCATGATGCCCAATCCCTTGGTCAGAACCACCCAACGTAACCCGGGCCAAGCCCAACCTGTGATCATCATCACTCAATAATACATAGTCCATGACCAACACAACCAAAAAGGGTTCCTGCATATGGTATTCAGCAATTACATATATAACACATATAAACAGAACACATAAACAGGAAAAACAATCTAAATAGTTGATTTTCACTAAGAAAGTGCTATCCCATACTAGCACAGAGTTCTTTAAGGACTCTAACAATTTATATCAAGGTTTAATAACTGAACTCAATAGTTTAAAACAATATAATTCAATTAATACCATTTTGGCGCCCCCGCCCAAAATGAACCAATCGACCAATGGCCCCTCACCCAACCCCGCTCAAGAAAAACAAGTAAAGGGCATGCCTATAGGCATCCCATGGGTCTAATAAATAGTTTAATATGAAATATCAGATAAGAATGGGTCCCTCTCAAAATACCTGAAAACACGTTGAAGGTCGCGCTACCCAAATGACCATGAAAACACAAAAAGAGGTATTCACTACCAACCTGAGACTCATATGATGATACTCCTCCAAAAACAGCCTCCAATTAGGTCTAAAATGTGGCAGATCTACTAAGGAATCAAAACCACAAAAACCCCAATATCTCATTCTAGAATAGAAATCATACAAAACAACTCAATAGGTATCGAAGCCTTACCGAGTGGGGTTCCAAAGGATCAAACCATGATCGAAATGGATTTCAGAAGAAGATCTGGGAAAGAATTGAAGTCCCAGTTGGTTGGGTTCACAAAACCTGGCAGAATATTGAGGTTCTGCCTCAACATGAGGCTACTGCCCATTTTAACGAAAAAAAAAGAAACTACATGTAGTGTATCATATTTCTATTAATAAGATGGATGAAATTCTACCACCTTACTTTCTAGAACCTGTCGACATGTGTACACAGCGTGCACCAAGGGGTACACGGCGTGTACTTAGTTTTTCTTCTCTTCCACACCGACTTACCCACACGCCATGTATATCCCTCATACACGGCTAGACTACACAGGGTTTATGTTGTTTAAACGATTCCACATGGCCAATAGGCCTACACACCATGTATATTCCTTATACATGGTCAGACACATGGTGTGTCTAAGGGGAACACGGTGTGTATGTGGTTTAAACAATTCCACCCAAACTACAGGCCTACAAGCCATGTATGGACTCCATATGGTCCAGGGTACATGGCGTGTCGAAAAATACTGGCCGTGTAGTAAGAAATTTCTACACGGTCATCACACGGCATATAATTTGCGAGCGCATGACCAAAACTTGCCTAACACATACACTGAGGGTACTTAAATGTACACAGTGTGTAGTTTATAAATTTCCAGACACTGCCCAATATCTCCAGCTTTCTCAGGGAGAAGTCAAAAATTCAAACAGGTTCAGGATATTGACCCATTCTAAAAACTCGGGTTCTTATAATTTCCCCACATTAAAATAGCTCTTCCTAGAGCTACATAATGAAACCTAGATATGGCACCGAACTTACCACCCCGATCAAAGTAACATGGACTTCCCCGGTCTCAAAGGTCCTGGATAAAATTATCAAGGGGATCCCCGCCTTAACAGTTTCCTAACTCGGTCTCAACCCAACAAAACTCAAAGCAAACCAAGTTTCACTAACTTGTGTTCCGGACGCATAGTCCTTCTGTGACGCTTCATCACCCCTACGCCTCCTTGGTTCTCCTGTGTCATTCCTGACACCCAACATATCTCGCACCACATTGGTGTCTGCCTCCACGAGGTCTTGGTGCATATCACCTCAAGTAACCATCATCCCCGATGCCCCGATCCCTGAGTCATCTCAAGTAACCCACATCCTCGATGCCCAGATGCCCACGACAACTCAAGTAAATCGCTTCCTCGATGCCCCAATGCCCCTGGAACCTCAAGTAACCCGTATCATCGATTCCCCTGATGATAAACATTTCTTACATATATATAAATATATCATGCACCCGATATGGTTCCAATCCTAATAAATAGTTTCCAGTCATCCCACATAGATCATGTGCATCTCGTGCAATCAAAATGGACATGCCACTACAGTTCATGCAAAAAAGAAAACATGGAAATCACGGCCACACCCATGGTGTACCTCTAACCATTGTCGGGTCACCAGCCTACTCAGCCTCTGGAAGCTCCACAGTATGCACCTGGCCTAAAGTACGATTGCTTGATGCCTGACCTCCCGACGGTGCTGCTCTAGACTCCGGCCACTGACCCCTCAGCTGGACCCAACTGTCTATATCATGTCCTCCACCTACAGCTGAACCCCTGTTACCCTCTCCTTGTACCAAACCTGAACCAACTCCAGATGCCACCATCTGTCCTAGTCCCTACCTTCTGGATTTCTGAGAAGGCTTCCTGCAAAACCTCTCCAGATATCTAACCTATCCACATGCCTGGAACTCCTTTGGAGGCCTATTGCACTGAGTCCAAACATGTCTTGGATGTCCACACTAAAAGAAAGCCACTGCAGAACTGCTACGAGGTGTTCTAGCTGATTCCTTGACCTAACTACCCTGTTGGAACTCATCCCGTCCTCGCTTCCTGTTGTCCAAACCCTCACCTAAAGTCATCATCCGACCAACCTGAGGCATAGCCCTCTGGTTTCCCTCCGCTATGAGCGCCTGATTCACCACCTCTAAAAAAACCCAGCCAGAAGATATTCACTTAGACTTGAATGACGTGTCCTAATCTATCCTCAAAGTGTCTCACCCTAGCTGCATCATCACTTACCATACCAGGTGAAAAGCAAGACAGATTAATGAAAGTAGCTGCATAGTCCATGACGGACATGTCTCCCTGCTGAAGAATTAAGAACTCCTAAGCTCTCACTGCTCTTAGTGTCTCGGGGTAAAAGTGTTCAAAGAACCAATCCTCAATGTCCTTCCAAGATAGTCCCTCATGCCTGCAGAGTCTGAACCCGCACATCCCACCAACGCTTTTCCAGTCCTCATAGCATATATGTCGCCAGCTTAACCCTCTGCCCTGTAGGTGTCTTGAGATGCTCTAAGATCATCTACATGATCTCAATCCAGATGTCAGCCACCTGTGGACCACCCTCACCCTAGAAAAGTGGTGGGTGATGTTACTGAATCTCCCGCGTTAGATATTCTGTAACACCCCGAGATTTTATGAAAAATATTCTTAATTTCATTAATGTCTTGTGTTGTACGCTACACCAAAAGGAGCTTTCAAAACATGCATCCTTGAATTGTCTTGCATTACACGCAATCGCGACCGTCCTCGATAGCGTGTGTAGTACGCAATACTGAGTTTCACTAAACAACGATATGATATTAAAATATTATTAAAACTAGCCGTTATGAATATTAATAACCACTTTTTGAAATTTTGTAAATTTTATTTTTCAAAATGGACTTCATTTTTTGGATTCGGAATATCGAAATTAGCTTAGGGTGAAATTTTGGTACATTTCGGATAACTTTCATTTTCTAATGAATAGTGAAAATTACTAAATTTTAATTAAAAACAACGTTTTTTAATCGAAATAATTAATAGTGATAAATTATTAATTTGTGTGGTTTTAAAGTATATTTAGAATATATTTTTACAATTTAATACAATGTTGGTCAATGGATGTAATTTCACATTTAAACCAGACATAAACAAGTGTCAATGTTTTGGTAGTTATTATCTCTTAAAACACGCTATTTGTTTTGATGACAGGAATTAATTTTTAAATTAATTAATGCAACTGATATGTTTTGAATTTGGTAAAATAGACATAATTTTTGAGTTCATAATATCAAATATAGCTTAGGCCTAATTTTTTGTATTTTTCTGGAAAATTTCATTTTTTGATGAATAGTGAAACCACTAAGTGGTAGTTAAAAAACTGAATTTTTCATTAAACTTAATTTTACCTCTTCTGTGAGTGGAATTTCGAAAATCCGAGAGACACGGTTAATATCAAGGACTAAAATGTGGTTCAATGAGATGAAAATAATTTTTGGTGAATAGTAACTTTTTACTTTTATTTACCACGGTTAAAAGTAAATAGGGTAATTAAGGGTAAAATGATATTATTATTAACCTAACACATGTCCTAATTCTATTTGAAAAGTTTAATTCGACCAAAAACAACCATAGGAATAAAATATGACCATTTAGGCCCACTTGGATTAGATTAGGACATTTATTATTAATTTATTTAAAGAAGGGTTAAATAGTTAAAATCAAAGTTTAATAAGTAAATCATTTTTAATATGGGTTTATACATAAGATAAATTCGACTATAAATATTCATTAGAAATCTAAAATTATTTCCTACATAATGGAATTTTTTTTGTAATTTTTAGACATTAAATAATTTAATTTATTTATGACACAACGATGATGCAGTAATTATCTTATTAATGAAATATTGACATAATTGATGTTATAAATACCCAAATAAATGTAATTTGAGACTTTTTATTAATTAAACTAATTTTATAGGTTAATATTACATGTGATTATTGACTTAAAAAACTTGGTTTGAACTAATCATTCTGTTATGATTTTCACAAAAATCAATTACTAAATAGTGTCAAAATAGACATAAATTAGTTTTTTTAAAAAATATTATATTATTAATTGTTATTTTATTCCTAAAAATCTAAGGTACGGCCAAATGACTTAGATAAGGTTATATATATTAATAATAAACAACTTGGGTTCATTTGGCTTGATATAGTAAGTTTATTAACCATATAGTTTAAGAAAACAAAAAGACACAGTAGAAGTTAAATTATTTAACTTAGAGTTAAATCTAATTGATAATGTTAAAATAATAACCTAAACTTGTCTAAATCCTATTGTATGAGAGTATGTATACCCATACCCACTTTATCTTCGAAATAAGACCCTTTGGAACCATTATAAACCGAATTTGACCATAATATAAAATAATATTTTGAGATTTTCCTAAGGTGCCCCTCTCCTCCCTTACAAAAGGGCACCTCCTCCCTCTCCTCCTCACACCAATTTGAGCATTCAAGCTCGGCCAACCCCGGCCAAAATCTCTTCTAAACTCCACTAGTATCATCCTAGAGGTCCTGGTATTCTTCAAAGACCATCCTTAGTGATTTAAGTAGAGGTTAAGAAAAGGCGCGTCAAAAAGAGGTAATATCCATTACCGATCTTTTTCAATTTCTTTCTTCTTCAACTTCTTCTTCTTTTGTTGTTTCATGATAAAGTAATAACATCAGTATTTCTTATATACTGATATGTTATTATAAATATTAAACAACTCTATTTAACCTTCTATCCATCCTATGGAAAAAGGAAATCACCGCGCGTGCTTACGTACGGAATACCGTCTCCACGCCGTGGTGTAATCTATTTTCTTCCACCACATTAATTGGATGGGTATAATGGTGTAATGAGTAACTATATATGATTATTATAAAGTGATATTGATACTTAAATAGTATACATACACTTCAACACAATTTCACGATCATGAGAACGATATCATCGCTCGTGCGTGCGTACGGACTACCGTATGCACGACGCGATGAGATTCATTCTCCACATTAACCATTCGTGAATGATTATAAAGTATATATAATGAATAATAATGAAATATATGACATGTTAAATCTACTGGATTTATGTATATATATATATATATATATATGTATTTCATCTACTTACTTCCATTCAAGACAATAAGGAAAGGAAAACAGCGTTCATGCGTACGTACGGACCACCGTCTCCATGAACGGTGTGTTTCATTTCATTTATCTATATTATATATATATATATACTGAATATATATGATATATAAATCATGTTTTATATTCTAGAAGTAATCAAATCATGATATAAGTAATAATAATGTCAAGAACAACATGTCCAAACACCTACGATAAATGAAACGATTTTACCCAAAACGCTTCTTTAACATGTAATTTACAAAAGAACGGGTAATATAAAGTCATAAGTGAACCATATATGATATAATAACAATGAATATGATTCTGTAATAAGTTAATGACATTATTTAAATCATTATACAGGATTTTCGGATACGTACAAAGCATATCGGACATAAGGTAAGGGAAATATCACAATCTAATTTTTATCCGAGATTGTTTATACTTTGGTATTTACTGGGGTGTATTTTATCATCCACATCCATGTTTCCTCAATATGTAATATTATTTCCATCCACCTACAATTGTTTAAATCAAATTTTACCCTTCGGTGAGTTTTTAGTAAAAGATATGAAAGGAATCTTTTGTCGTTTTTCGTACGAGGTACTTTTTTGACTTTTCCGACAAAAGTACGAGAAGAATGTTTTTTTAACTTATACGACATGAATTTATTTTTAAAAAATTATTTCCAAGAATCTTCCTTTACAAGTTTTCAAGTTTATTTTTAATCAACTTCTTTTAGTTTAAAATTGTATTACATGTTAAGAAAGGAAAAAAAATTGAAGTAGAAAGGATATTTTCCTCAAGAATGGAGTTCAAGTGTTTTATCAAAATTATTTTCCATTTAAGATAATATAGGGTTTTGTTTATAACCCTATTATTACATTGATATGATTATGTTGTGATGGATATATTTTTATGAATTCCTTTATCTTATATGAATTGTTTTATGATGTCATGATGTTAAAGATTCCCATTTTTATTACATGGGTTATGAAAGGATGTATGATTTATGATTTTGTGGCACACATAAGAATGGTATCATTATGAGATGGGTGGGACCTATATCTCCCTCCAATGCATTGGGTAAAGATTTTATATCTCATGAGATAGACATGGCTGGAACGGTAGGTTATACCGGTTCTGTGAACCAGGACTGAAATGTGGAATGAACTCGGTTCAGAAAGGGACTTTTTCCACTAAGATAGTCTTGGCAATGAGTCTTGACTAATAAGATATGATTCTATATGATTATGTGTGTATGCCACAATGTTTCATGTTTTATGTTGTGATTTTTGGGATTACATTTCACTACTATGATTTATCCCATGTTATGAAATTATGATCTCTTTTGCAGGTTAAGTTTTCCAAAAGATATGTTCTTATGAATATTATGTGATTGATATTTCTTTTGTTTACCATTACTAAGCATTTGAGCTCACCCTTTTATGTTTTCTTTTCCCCAGGATATAAAGAAAGGTTTTAGGTAAGAAAAAAAGGAAGATCTTTATGGGAGATGTTGAAGATCATTCACCATGATTAGAAGATTACGTTCTGTGTTTCCAAATAAACTAAACTATTACGGTCCTCGTGTGTGTGTTTTTTTTATGTACTAATTATTCCGCAAAAGTAATGTAATGTCCATGTACGTCAAGCTTCGGGTCTCTACAGTTGGTATCAGAGGAAAGGTTTAGTCAACCTTTGGAAACTAGGATGTGAGAACGTTAGTGAGATCCCTAGAGATATTTCTAAGGTATGTCTAGGGATGTCACTAAGGATAAGTATACGTATAGGATATAGTCCTAGAACTACGATAAAGATCTTTGAATTTAACCTAAGATGTTAGATATTAAGGGTACTCCCCCTTTATTATGTTGTTTTCCCTAGCATGATTTTTGCCTCTCACACTATTCTTTATGGGTTTTAGACGATGGCTGGAACCCGAAGGAACCGTGTTGATCACTGTAATGGACAATGCAATGACTGTCTTCCTGAACAAACAAATGTTATGGGAGATGGAGTGCAAAATCTTATTGCTATACTTACATAAGCTACGAATCATTCTGGACTTCCAAATGAGCAGAGAAGGGAACAATATTCTATTGAGTCCTTCATGAGGTAACGTCCACCTTCTTTTAGTGGGCCTTCCGATCCACTTGTTGCTGAACAATGGATCAGTATCACTGAAAATATATTTTTAGTTCTTCAATGTTCTGAACATGATAAAGTCATCTTAGCGGTATATCATTTGGAAGGTGAAGCTGATCAATGGTAGAATCTTATCAAGAATACGAGGCCAAGAGATGAAATTGGGTCCATGGAATGGGATGAGTTCAAGAACTTTTTTTCAGTAAGTACTTCCCCCGTATTCTTCGAACAAAGATGGAAAAGGAATTTCTTGAGCTGAAGCAGAAGGATGATGAATCTGTTGGTATATACGAAGCGAATTTTACAAGACTTGCAAGGTATGCATCTGGCATTATCATCCAACCTGAAAGTAATGTTGATCGATTTTTCAGTGTCTTAAACCAAGTCTTCGAAGGGCATTAGCTATAAGAGACTTCAGTAGATATGAATAAATTGTGTGTTGTGCTATCAAGGTAGAAATGGAAGTTGGTGTTACATATCGATCTCATGGTTTTGACAAGAAACAAAAGATGGAGTTCAAGGAGAAATCTCAGAATAATGGTGAAAAGAAGATGAATGTTTCCTTATGCACAAAGTGTGGAGAGAAGCATGGTGGAGATTGTCTTAAAGGGACAAGTAAATGTTTCAAATGTGGAAAGGAAGGTCATCGGGAATTTGAATGCCGCAATGATGGGAAGAAGATGTCTAATGATGCAAACAAAGGAAGGGATACACAGAATGAACCTACTACACTTAAATGTTTCCAGTGCAATGAGATGGGACATTATGCCAATAAATGCCCTAATCCAAGGGTTAGTGATGATCGACATGAGAAACCACTAAAGGAAAAGGACAAAGGGAAGTCACATGCAATCACCATTAGTGATATTGAATATGACAACGATGTGGTGGAATTATTAAGTGTTTATGTAATGGGATTCCAAAATAATGTTGAGTATTGGAATATTAATGTATTGGTTTATTGTGGTCTTTAATAATTTTATGGTACCGGTAACCATGGAAAGTGATTGATATATTTTTAGAAAAAAGATGATATGCGCATAATGAAGGGATAAGGAAAAAATGAAATGTTTGAAAGTTTCCATGAGCTCATGATTGATATAAGGACTAAGTGATATCATGGTTTGAGTATATAGAATTTTGAGGATTTTGGTATGTGGAAAGTGTTAACCTTTAACTGCATTCATGTTTTCACTAAGGTTCAATGGGTATTCATGAGAATACATGATTAAGGCCTTTGAATGTTTGGAATGTGACCAACAAGACATGTCTTATGATATATAGGGATCAACGATGGTATTAAATCTCTGGTAATCGTTTTCACTATATTATGAGAGTGGACTGCAGTATTATAGATAATCCTAAAGATTGGAATGGATTATGTTGGACATAAGTTAGTATTGTTTAAGGATAGAAGTTTTTTTGATATTATTTATGTGATGTTATAGTAATGTAGTTTTAGAAAAAGGACAACCTGCAGGACGGGCGATAGCCCATCGCGTCGGACAAGGCCGTGGGAATCGAACCCACAACCGAAGTGCGACTGGCCTTTATCGCCTACCACTGGCCTACAAGAAGTCCCTGTTTAGTAGAAACTAGTTTTATTAAGAAGTATGATATATGAAGTATAAGTCCATTTTAGGAACCATATATGATTAATCTCACTATAGATGGACTTATGTATTTTTTGATAACTTTTCTAACCTTTTGTTTGAAATAGATGGAATGACCCATCATTCTATCACATGATCTGCTAACACATCACGAATGACAAATTCAACTTCATTTCTTTAAGAGATGAAGTGGAAATTTTCCAAAGAATGACCAATGGTGAGACTATACCAAAATCACAAAAGTACTTCTTCTAATTCCAATTTCATCAACTTTAGAGAAATGATCTTGAAAACCAAAAATGTTGTCCTAGTGCTCTTATATCTGATTAATCATATGGTACCTTAGATCATCACAAATTTATGGCTTTGTGATTGTTGGATTTTCCATAGCCATGTTCTCTACAACTCTCCATCAGAACATGATGGTTAGATTTCTCTTCCATATCCATATTTTCACCTATGTGGAAACCCAGTGATTAGTTTATTTGGGTAACCGTTACGTTTCTTACTTTTTTTTTTAAATATTGGTTTTGGTATTCCTTTTTACGATGTGGGTTTCTATTAAAGAAACTTTTCGAGTAGTAAACTATTTATAACCCCGATGAACTTCGAGGACGAAATTCATTTTAAGGGGGGTAGAATGTAACACCCCGAGATTTTTTGAAAAATATTCTTAATTTCATTACTGTCTTGTGTTGTACGCTACACCAAAAGGAGCTTTCACAACACGCATCCTTGAATTGCCTTTCATTACACGCAATCACGACCCTCCTCGATAGCGTGTGTAGTACACAATACTGAGTTTCACTAAACAACGATATGCTATTAAAATATTATTAAAACTAGTCAGTATGAATAGTAATAACCACTTTTTGAAATTTTGTAAATTTTATTTTTCAAAATGGACTTCATTTTTGGATTCGAAATATCTAAATTAGCTTAGGGTGATATTTTGGTACATTTCAGATAACTTTCATTTTCTGATGAATAGTGAAAATTACTAAATTTTAATTAAAAACAACCTTTTTTAATCGAATAATTAATAGTAATAAATTATTAATTTGAGTGGTCTTAAAGTATATTTAGAATATATTTTTACAATCTAATACAATGTTGGTCATTGGATGTAGTTTCACATTTAAACCAGACATAAACAAGTGTTAATCTTTTGGTAGTTATTATCTCTTAAAAACACGCTATTTGTTTTGATGACGGGAATTAATTTTTAAATTAATTAATGAAAGTGATATGTTTTTAATTTGTTAAAATAGACATCATTTTTGAGTTCATAATATCAAATATATCTTAGGCCTAATGTTTTGTATTTTTCTGGAAACTTTCATTTTTTGATGAATAGTGAAACCACTAAGTGGTAGTTAAAAAACTGAATTTTTCATAAAACATAATTTTACTGCTTCTGTGAGTGGAATTTCTAAAATCCGAGAGACACGGTTAATATCAAGGACTGAAATGTGGTTCATTGAGATGAAAATAATTTTGGTGAATAGTAACTTTTTACTTTTATTTACTACGGTTAAAAGTAAATAGGGTAATTAAGGGTAAAAATGATATTATTATTACCCTAACACATGTCCTATTTCTATTGGAAAAGTGTAATTCGACCAAAAACAACTTTAGGAATAAAATATGACCATTTAGGCCCACTTGGATTAGATTAGGACATTTATTATTAATTTATTTAAAGAAGGGTTATATAGGTAAAATCAAAGTTTAATAAGTAAATCATTTTTAATATGGGGTTATACATAAGATAAATTAGACTATAAAAATTCATTATAAAGCTAAAAATATTTCCTACATAATGGTATTTTTTTTAATTTTTAGACATTAAATAATTTATTTTATTTATGACACAACGATGATGTAGTAATTATCTTATTAATGAAATATTGAAATAATTGATGTTATAAATACCCAAATAAATGTAATTTGAGACTTTTTATGAATTAAACTAATTTTATAGGTTAATATTACATGTTATTATTGATTTAAGAAACTTGGTTCGAACTAATCATTCTGTTATGATTTTTACAAAAATCAATTACTAAATAGTGTCAAAATTGACATAAATTAGTTTTTAAAACAAAAAATATATTATTAATTGTTATTTTATTCCAAAAAATATAAGGTTCGGCCAAATGACTTAGATAAGGTTATATATATTAATAATAAACAACTTGGGGTTCGTTTGGCTTGATACAGTAAGTTTATTAACCATATAGTGTAAGAAAACAAAAAGACACGGTAAAAGTTAAATTATTTAACTTAGAGTTAAATCTAATTGATATGGTTAAAATAATTACCTAAACTTGTATAAATCCTATTGGATGAGAGGATGTAGAACCATCCCCACTTTAGATTCGAAATAAAACCCTTTGGAACCATTATAAACCGAATTTGACCTTAATATAAAATAATATTTTGAGATTTTCCTAAGGTGCCCCTCTCCTCCCTACAAAAGGGAACCTCCTCCCTCTCCTCCTCACACCAATTTGAGAATTCAATCTCGGCCAACCCCTACCAAAATCTCTTCTCGACTCCCCTAGTATCATCCTAGAGGTCCTGGTCTTTTTCAAAGACCATCCTTTGTGCTTTAAGTGGAGGTTAAGAAAAGGCGCGTCAAAAAGACGTAATATCCATTACCGATCTTTTTCAATTTCTTTCTTCTTCAACTTCTTATTCTTTAGTTGTTTCATGATAAAGTAATAACATCAGTATTTATTATATACTGATATGTTATTATAAATATGAACCAACTCTAATTAACCTTCTATCCATCCTATGGAAAAAGGAAATCACCGCGCGTGCGTACGTACGGAATACCGTCTTCACGCCGTGGTGTAAACTATTTTATACCACCACCTTAATTGGATGGGTATAATGGTGTAATGAGTAAATATATATGATTATTATAAAGTGATATTTATACTGAAATAGTATACATACATTTCAACACAAGTTCACGATCAGGAGAATGATATCATCGCTCGTGCGTACGTACGGACTACCGTCTCCACGACGCGATGAGATTCATTCTCCACATTAACCATTCATGAATCATTATAAAGTATATATAATTAATAATAATGAAATATATGACATTTTAAATCTACTGTATTTATGTATATATATATATATGTATGTCATCTACTTACTTACATTCAAGAAAATAAGGAAAGGAAAACAGCGTTCATGGGTACGTACGGACTACTGTCTCCATGAATGGTGTGTTTCATTTCATTTATCTATATATTATATATATATATACTGATTATATATGATATATAAATCATGTTTTATATTCTGGAAGTTAGTAAATCAGGATATAAGTAATAATAATGTCAAGAACAACAAGTCCAAACACCTACGATAAATGCAATGATTTTACCCAAAATGCTTCTTTAACGTGGAATTTACAAAAGAACTGGTAATATAAAGTCATATGTGAACCATATATGATATCATAACAATGCATATGATTCTGTAATAAGTTAATGACATTATTTAAATCATTATATAGGAGGTTCGGATAAGTACAAAACATATCGGACATAAGGTAAGGGAAATATCACAATCTCATTTTTATCCGAGATTGTTTATACTTTGATATTTACTGGGTTGTATTTTATCATCCACATCCATGTTTCCTCAATATGTAATATTATTTCCATCCCCTACAATTTTTCAAATCCAATTTTACCCTTCGGTGAGTTTTTAGTAAAAGATATGAAAGGAATCTTTTGTCGTTTTTCGTACGAGGTACTTTTTTGACTTTTCCAACAAAAGTACGAGAAGAATGTTTTTTAACTTATACGACATGAATTTATTATTAAAACATTATTTCCAAGAATCTTCCTTTACAAGTTTTCATGTTTATTTTTAATCAACTTCTTTTAGTTTAAAATTGTATTACATGTTCAGAAAGGAAAAAAAATTGAAGTAGAAAGGATATTTTCCTCAAGAATGGAGTTCAAGTGTTTTATCAAAATTATTTTCCATTTAAGATAATATAGGGTTCTGTTTATATCCCTATTATTAAATTGATATGATTATGTTGTGATGGATATATTTTTATTAATTCCTTTATCTTATATGAATTGTTTTATGATGTCATGATGTTAAAGATTCCCATTTTTATTACATGGGTTATGAAATGATGTATGATTTATGATTTTGTGGAACACATAAGAATGGTATCATTATGAGATGGGTGGGACTTATATCTCCCTCCAATGCATTGGGTAAAGATTTTATATCTCCTGAGATAGACATGGCTGGAACGGTAGGTTATACCGGTTCAGGGAAACAGGACTGAAACGGGGAATGGACTCAGTTCAGAAATGGAATTTGTCCACTAAGATGGTCTTGGCAATGAGTCTTGACTAATAAGATATGATTCTCAATGATTATGTGTTTATGCCACAAAGTTTCATGTTTTAAGTTGTGATTATTGGGATTACATTTCACTACTATGATTTATCCCATGTTATGAAATTATGATCTCTTTTGCAGGTTAAGATTTCCAAAAGATATGTTCTTATGAATATTATGTGATTGATATTTCTTTTGTTTACCCTGACTGAGCATTTGAGCTCACCCTTTTATGTTTTCTTTTCCCCAGGATATAAAGAAAGGTTTTAGGTAGGAAAAAAAGGAAGATCTTTATGGGAGATGTTGAAGATCTTTCACCATGATTAGAAGATTACGTTCCGAGTTTCCAAAGACACTAAACTATTACGGTCCTCGTGTGTGTGTTTTTTGTTATGTACTATGTTTTCCACAAAAGTATTGTAATGTCCATGTACGTCAAGCTTCGGGTCTCTACATATTCAATAGATGGCTTTGTACCCTGTGTGCCTCTGTCGATACCCTGTAAGAAATGCACTAGGCTATCTCATAGCTTCTCATCAATCCATGGTAACAATGCTACTAAACGCGGCTGATGTCCGTCCTGCACTGGATCCTGAACCCATTCCTATCCCCGAACCTGTACCTGTGGCTCCTACTCTGCCTACACCAGATCCTAAACCTGATCTTGCACCTGTGACATTGTACCATCTACTGTCTGATGATCCATCTGAGTCGCCCAAAAAGGAACCTAATGAATACCATAAATGGTAAGAAAACCCATATATATATATATATATATAAATATATATTCAACATAGTTAATAAAGTAGTAAAAGGCAGCACACAACTACCACCCTCACTCTCCACCACTACAACCATTCCCCATGGCAACCCGGCCTCATGGCCTCCTTACCCGCCCCTAATAGAGACAACTATCAAAAGTACCTCGAGCCATGCATGTCCTGACAATGCACGTTTTCTAAAACCGATGAACAAGTCTACCAATCTTGGGGATCAAAATCACCTCAACCTGTAGTACATGCCTGCTCATACAAGAGCCAGACCCAAATACCTCATCACAAAAAATTCTACAAAAATATAAATCATGGCATATACATTGCAACAAAAATCAAATCTATCAGGAATTTTACCTAATCATAATTCAAAGCATACAAATCATATGAATTTATTTTATTCACATGGAATTATCACTTCACAAATCATACATGCAGTTATGAAATTGAAATACCCTAAAAATGTGCCTATCAAAAGCCAAGAAACCAAGCATTTCCATACCGGGCCAAGGTCTAATTCTCCCTTACCACAACAGGTCATGTGTTACCTATCACAACCAATTACATCACACACCAAGTGATCCAAAAAGTTGGAAATCAGATAAATAGTAATTTGATCAATAAATAAAACAGAAATTCCCACCGATGGAAACTTGTTCAATCCCTCATACCTGGGGCTGCAGGCACCCAAGAACAGGCTAGAAACCTTGTTCCAATAACAATCTATCTCCAGTCTACCATATCACAAATAGTAAAACCGGTAGAAATAAAAAGAGAAGTCTCAATCTCATTAGTATCCAAAAAAACGCTACTGATAAAACCCTGTCAAGAACTCCTCTGATACTACTTCATAATGCCCTGGACCCGAACAGCCACCCGAACAGTGCTAAACGGGTCAGGTACTACTACCTTAGGTGCACCTCCCTAAACGCCAAAGACTGCTGACTAGCAGCGAGGGTCTTATAGGTGTAGTGGGGAGGATATACCCTCTCATAGGATAAAAAAATGGTACTGGTCCATGTATAACAATAGAGATGCTGTGGAATAAATGACTCAGCAGACTCGAACCAGACCTACAGAGCGGAATCACATTCAATATCAATAAACAGAAGAAGTAATAAATATAAACAACTATAGTAGAAATAAACACAACAGCATGTTGATCACTTGTAACTACTACTGAACAATAAAACATGCATCCAATATAGGTCATTCATATCCATATATAAAAAGGGTGTCATTGGCTAACCAACTGTAGCTACAGAACAAGTAAGAATTCCGATACAGGAAATAAAGAAAAACTTGGTAAACTCCAGCTAGGTAGAACCTCAAGGTCCTTACCATCTCCATGAAACAGCTAATACATCCCAACTCCTGAAGCTGGCCTCTATCTTGAACATAAATCCATAAAGTATTCACCTGTCCGTAAGGGCCTGTGCAGGGTGTGAGACGAATCTCATTAGTATACCCCCCAATGGTGTATACCTAATATAAGTGTTTAAGTAGGCATGCATTTCTAAGGAAAACAGTAAACATAATGATGCACAAATAAATGAAAACTCTACTGGTGCTCAGTAGCCACCATGGAGTGACACCTACTTCGTCCAACACCAGAATCTCTATCATGTAACCTGGCACCATGTGCCCCCTGACACCGTGTGTCTCAAATACCGACGTCCTGAATGCACGCTCAAGAAATAGTAACCAAGATGAACAATGATGTCTATCTTTAATAAGTAACTGAATAGTCAGTGATGTTTTCCCTCAAATAACGTAGCTGGAGGAACAACAATGTCATCCCTCAAAATTAAGTATACGGAGGGTCAGCGATGTCTACCCTCAAATAACGTAATCAGAGGGACAGCATTGTCTGCCCTCAAATAAAGTACCCGAAGGGACAACAATGTCTTCCCCCAAATAATGGTGAGCCTCTTCCCCCAACCTGATAGCCACAATTATATCCCCTTATGGCTTCTCACCTTCCATGTGGATTCTTACGGCAAGCACCCCCAAACCAATAGTACCTAAACAGAAACTAACGGGGGCCTCTACCCACACAAGTGGTCAAACCCACCTCATCACGGAGTCTCTCTATGTGCACACTACTCAATGTTTCATGGTGAGTAGTAATCAACAAAATAGTACCCAAGCCACAACACCTCTGACACCTTGTGTCCCTGCGACCATGCTGCTCAAGTCCGATGGCCTTTCCATTCAAGTAACTCAGGCCATGCCCAACCTGACTGTCATCCTGCCTCAATCTGACACCCATATCGCCCAATCCCTTAGTCACAACAACCCAATGTAACCTGGGCCAATCCCAACCTATGATCAAAATCACTCAAGAATACTCGAGGCATCCCCAACACAACCAAAAAGGGTTCCGGCATATGCAATTCAATAATTACATATATAACACATATAAACAAAACAAATAAACAGGAAAAACAATCTAGACATTTGATTTGAACTAAGAAATCATTGTACCATACAATCATAGTGGTATTTAAGGCCTCTAACAATTTATATCAAGGATTAATAACTAAACTCAATAGTTTAAAACAATATAATTCAATTAATACTATTTTGGCACCTCCAGCCAAAATGCCCCAATCGAGCAACGACCCCTCGCCTGACCCCACTCAAGAAAAACAGGTAAAGGGCATGCCCATATGCATCCCACGGGTCTAATAAATATTTTATTTTACAATATCAGATAAAAATGGGTCCCTCTCAAAATACCTGAAAATGCACTGAAGGCCGCGCCACCCAAATTACCATGAAAATAGAAAAGGAGGTATGCACCACCTACCTGAGACTCATACGATTCTACTCCTCCGATAACATCCTCCAATTACGTCTAAAATGTGGTAGATCTATAAAATAATAAAAACTCCTCAAACCCTAATAACTCATTCTAGAACAGAAATCAAACAAAACGACTCAAGCGGAATCGAGGCCTTACTAAGGGGGGTCCTAACAGATCAAACCGTGAACGAAACGGAGTTCGGACGAAGCTCTGGGAAGGAATTGAAGTCCCGGCCATCTTGCTATGTGAAACCCAGTAGAATATTGAGGTTCTTCATCAATATGAGGCTACTACCCATTTTAACAAATAATAAAGAAACTACATGGCATGTACTTTAGCACAACACACAGTGTATCATTTTAATGTTCATAAGACGACTGAAATTCCACCGCCTTACTTTCTAAAACCTGTCAACATGAGTACATGACATGTACCTAGGGGTAAACAGCGTGTACTTAGTTTTTCTTCTCTTCCATGCCAACTTACCCACATGCCATGTATATCCCTCATACAAGGATAAACTACACAGATTTTCCAAGGGGGACACGATGTGTACATGTTTTAAACGATTCCACCCGGCCAACAGTCTTACATGCCATGTATATTCCTCATACACGATCAGACTACACAGCATGTCCAAGGGTAACATGGCGTGTATGTGGTTTAAACGATTTCACTCGGCCAATAGGCCTACATGCCATTTATGGCCTCCACATGGTCAAGGGTACACAACGTGTCGAAAACCACATGTAGTGTAGTATGAAATTTCTACATGGTCATCACATGACATGTACTCGGTGAGCACATGGCCGGAACTTTCCTAACACATACACAACGTGTACTTAAAACTACATGTCATGCAGTCTAGAAATTTCTAAAAACTGCCCAATTTCACCATTTTTCTCAGGGACAAGTCAAAAATTCACACAGGTTCGGGATTTTGACCCGTTCTAAAAACCAAGGTTCTTACATAAACAATGACTGGGCCTGATTGGAATTAACCAAGGAACCAAATTTTCAATGATGGATCTAAGGAGTGTGTCCCTGTAATCCTATAATGATATTGATGGGATCCTACAATGTCATATAGGGAATCTAAATAATAGACAAGGATCAAGATCTAGGTGGGTCCCAACCTAAGTAAGTCATATCCATGAATCATAATGGGGTTCTTGAGTGCTAATGGAATTATTTGATCATAATCTAAGATGAGATAGAGTATGTCCATTCCAATTTAATTATGATGTCATAATATTTCCTTTGGTTCTAGCCTTTCTTTTTATTAGTGTGATAAGGTCAAGCAGTATGCAACCTTTAGAAATAAATAATTCATTTTGGTCCAAGAATTGCCTTTCATTATTGTGACAAGGAAACATAGCATAAAACCATTCATTTAATCCATTTAAAGCATATTCCATATTAATGGTTTACTCATATACCTTCCATTAATGTGGTAAGGGGTGATAGGAACATGCAACCTATTAATCATTCATAATTAATCTGGTCAAGTCATGTACTTGGTAAACTTTCCAATTTCCATTTAACATTTAATTGTCTTTTGAAGAATTTACCCTAGGTGGGTCTAGTGATGAGCATACATAGTAATTTCAATTATTCATTTATCATTATAAACAATCCATTTAATATAGAATTCCTACCCTTAGGAAGGTCATTCTAAGGTACACCCGAACGATGGCTTAAACGTGTCAAAACACTTAAACGACAATTATGGAAAAACATCCTACATGGGATGAATGGATTTTTTGTCATATCTACCAATAATTAATCACATATATGGAAGGAGAATATCCATATGATTCTAATGATTATAATCATTGCATTTAAATTCTATAAATGGAACCCGATGAAATCTGTGGGGCCCGCACGACAATTCCTAAATCAATAAACTTGAGGGACGAGTTATAGACCACCCAACTTATGGTTGTATGACTCTCCTCCTCTGGTATTTTTCCTTGATTTGGATCATATTGGAGTAGATCTAATAAAAGAGTAAAAATTATCATACCCCGATAACTAGGTTAAGAGCAAGAGAGAAGAGGAAAGGCTTAAATGGACTCGAGTACTTGCCATTACGCATCCAACATGATGAACAAAAGCTTAAAAAATTATAGATGAAAGTGGTCCTCCAATCCCATGACACAGAATTCAGAAAGATCCAATTTGAGATCCATGGAGGTAAATCCTACATAAAATTGGATTAGGGATGGAGGAGGGTGATAAATGGATCATTAAGGGAAAATTTACATTTTATTAATAAAATGGTTTGTGCACCATTTTTTCACATGATTTTTCAAGCCATACACAAACCATGCATGATTACCTAAGAAAAGGGGAGATAGAACAGTTATGGCACATGAACATGAACCAACTCTTTGAGGTGGCTCTGTCATTAAAAACACAATCTACACGATTTGATAAATCATGCTTAATTCCTACATGGTTTACTCTAAACCATACATCAAGCCTGTGTTTCCCAAAAATCTGGGTTCTGGGCTCCAAACAAGACTTGGAAACCCCTAAAGACTTTACTTGCTCATTTGGAATCCAAATTAGGTCCAATGTAAATATTTGTACTGAAATTTAAAGGACCCATATCTGAGTGAAAACCTAGTTTATTACAGTCTTCCCCCATAAAAGAACTCACCCCAGAGTTCACCTTCCAAGGGTGGTGAAACAATCTCTAAGAACAATTCTTACACCTGAGAATGTATGTCATCTTCTTTGTCCCATATCCTATCTAGTACCTAGTAGTGCTACCATAGAACCGATACAAATGGGATAGACAGGCCTCGTAGAGCTTTCATGCTTCCATAAATGATGCATACTAGATATTCCTAAAAGGTATCATCAGTATCTCACTCAACTTACTCAAGATCAAAGGTATGAGAGGGGTAGACATGATACTTGTGAAGCTAGGAAACATGGAAGAAGTTGAGCATGATACAATACCTATGAGGTAGTTTTAACCGATATGCTACTGTCCTGACTCTTTACAAGATTTGAAACAACCCTACGTAATGGGGAATCAACTTTCATTACTTTTGTAGCCATCTATGCCCTATCTTGGGAAACACCAGAAAGAAAAAAAACAATCCAAGACCTTGAATAGTAGAGGTCATCGATGGAGATCGACATAAGATTTATTTCTAGACTAAATAGTATTCATAAACTTCTTAATCAGCTGAACCTGCTCTGAAGTTTTCTAATAGAGACAAGGTCCTAGAAGGGATGCCTCACCTACCTCCAACCAACATAGGGGTGAAAGACATGGCTTACAATATAATGCCTCAAACAGAGCCATATGAATTATCACTTGAAGAATTTTATTATAGGGAAACTCAATGATAGGGATATATTTCTCCCATGAACCGCCAAAACCAAGGACACAGGCTTGGACGTATCCTCTATAACCTATATTGTCCGTTCTGATTTTCCATTGGTCTGTGAGTGAAAAGTTGTTCTTATAAGAACTTATGTTCCCATATCCATTTTCAAACCCTACATGAATTGTGAAGTGAAACGATCATACCTATCTGAAACGATATTACAAGGGACCCTGTGGAGACATATTATCTCACAGAGATACAGTCTTCCCACCTCATCAACTGAGAAAGTTTACCGAATAGGTATGAATTAGGTTGATTTCTTTATTCAATCAATGACTACCCATATAGCATCATTTACCCTGAGATACATTGGTAATATGACTATTAAATCAATGGAAATATCTTCCCAGTTCAATTCCAGGACTAGAAGAGGCTGTA
This sequence comes from Viscum album, assembly GCA_963277665.1. Lineage (NCBI taxonomy): Eukaryota > Viridiplantae > Streptophyta > Magnoliopsida > Santalales > Viscaceae > Viscum > Viscum album. Next base: position 1,804,721,806 of record OY728126.1, on the reverse strand, counting down.
GCAAGCCTGAAAGTCTCTGGTGCTCCGCCTTCAACTTCTGATAGGTGGAACACCTACTCAAAAAGCCTGTTATCTGAAATTTCAACCCAGGTCACCAATACTAGTATTGTATGTCTCGATAAAACTTAGAGATTCTTTGAATAACTAAAAATTGAGAGGCGTGGGACACATTCATCAACTCCTCTCTCATGTATGTAGGAACCCATATATGTCCATGTAGATGCAAGACTTCATCTTTGTCTATAGACCAATATGGATGGAGGTTATCTATTGATATACTCACATGGAGAACCAAACCATCATGATCTAAGAATTTTTTACCATTCACCTTTTCCTAGAGGTAAGAATTCATTGTTAATGATGAGAGGTAAGACTGCTCTTAATTATCATGTAACTCTAGATGAAACTTAGCGAAGAGGGAAATTTACTTCCATTCATCACTAGTTTCTTGTATGGCCTGTGTTTGATTTTTCTGACTCAGTGCATCTACAACCACATTTCCCTTAACAGGAATATATGAAATCTCAATATAAAATTATTGTAGATATTCAACCCATATTTGATGTCTTAGGTTTGAGTCAGACTTTTATAATATATATTTGAGTCTCTTGTGGTCTGTTTACCCCACAAAACGCTCTCCCACAATATAATGTCTCCAGCAACATAATCATGGACTACTACTGCTAGCTATAGGTCATGCACTAGGTAGTTTCTCTCACGAGGGCTCAACTATAGAGGTCCATAAGCAACAACTTTGTCTTCTTACGTAAGAACTATTCCAAGGATGACGCCTAATGCATCACATAATATGGTATAACATATTAATGGCTCTGGAAGAATTAGAATAGTTTCTTATACAAGCCTTCCATTAAGCTCCTAAATGGATTTCTCACATGACTCTAACCACAATAACTTGACACCCTTCATTGGGAGACCATTGAAAAGTGAATTAAGGTGGAAACATTCCTATATGAAGTGCATGTAATATCCATCCATCCCCCAAGAAACTCTGTATATCAAACACGTTATTGGGATGCTCTATGAAAATACAACACTATCCATTTCAGGGTGAATAGATACTCCTGATTTTGTTATTATATGACCAAAAAATTACACTTTGTCGACCTAGAAGTGGCACTTAGAAATCTTGAAATAAATATGATCCTCTCTTCGTGGAATTAGAATGATCTCAAGATATTTTTCATGGTCTCTACGAGTGTGAGAATACCCAATGTTGTCATCCACAAAGACCATGATGAAAGGGTCCAAATAGGGGTGGGATACCCTACTCATTAGAGTCATAGAAATGATAGACACTTTTGTAAGACTAAATGGATCTACAAGGTACTCATATAGACAATACCATCTATGGAAAGACGTATGAGGTGTGTCTGATGGTCTGACTCATAGCTGATGGTAACCTGAAATCAATTAGATCATAGATAATACTTTTTCTCCTCATAGCTTGTCAAAGAGATCATATATTTCAGGTAGTGGATATTAGTTCTTGACAGTAAGTTGGTTCAACCATCTATAATCCATGAAAATATGTAAGGTTTCATCCTCCTTGTAAAAAAGCATGGGCAAACCTTAAGGGGATGTACTAGGCCATATAAAGATTTTGGCCTCTAAATCCACTAACTCCACTTAAGCTCTTAAAGCTATGTAGGTTCCATTCTATATAGACGAATGGACACTGGAGCGGCTCTTGGAACAAGATGAATTGCAAACTCTACCTCTCTTGGAAGAGGTAATCTAAAAAATCCTCAAGAAATACTTACCTGAAATGATCCTCTCATGGAAGGAAAACATCTTGTCATAAACCCTGATCCTCTATGAAAATTTTTCCAATATGGGCGGTCACTCCACCTACCCCATGATTTTTTGGTCTAGATCATCCATCTTGGATATCCCACTCACCCTTATGTAGATAACTACTACCCTCTAGTTACATAAATGATACCCTGTGATGATAACATTATACAAAAGCATGATAGTGAACCAACAAGACCATTCTGAGAATGAAATCTAAACTTTTCATTCTGAGAATAAAGAAGTTACATAAGAAAGGTTAAATTCCTACCTCAAGGGGACAGTCCCTATGATGGATTATACCCTCTATTCATAACTATAATGGAATATTTGGGTTCATTACACCATAGTGATATTATATCTCTAGTCCAAGACTCTCCATGATAGATACAGAGATAAAAGACTTCAAAACACATATATGAAATAAAGAAAATACTATATTAGATAATAGTCGAATAGTACATTGTACTGTAGATGGTCCTGCAACCAAATCCTTCGTTATTGGTTATAGTGCATGCAACTAGCCTTATCCATTTCCTTGTGCAACAGATGGATTACCATGATCAGAACGTCCTTGATGGCGTTGCTGGTGATTAGGGGTCTGGTGACCACCGCCATATTCCCCTCCTCATCTAAACTTGTTGGTGCTATTCCAACACCCCACCTGACATGGCGTAAAATAACATGCTCATGATGGTTGATCTAGTGGTGATCCTTTTCCATTATAAGATTGTGGAAATATACTACAGAATCACTGATGATTACCCATATGACCACAATCCCAACACTCTAGTTGGTCCTTATCACACCGAATCTTTGAAATACCCCATAATCCACACTAATGAAACACTATAGATCTATCAAAACTGTAACTTTGGTTGTCACTTCCCTGATAAGAAACCTCTAGAGAACGTTTCCTGCCACCGGAAAAACTATCAGCCTAACATGGAACTTATCCTTTTAACCCAGTGATACTATCATCCCTCAGGTTGCACTCAGGGATAAGTTCTTGATTTTCTATTTCAGAGAGAGTAGGAAGGATAATGACTTTCAAATGTGTATGGATGGCGTGTTGGAGCCCATCCTCAAAGAGTCTAGCACAAGAATGATCATCACCATCTAGAAGCTGTTCAAAGCACTAAAACTTCGTGAAATTTGCTAAATATTCCATAACAAACATAGTACCCTGCTCGAGATGCATGAAATATTAGGATCTATTAGATATCAGCATCTGAGGAATAAATGATCATAGAAGGTAGTCTAGAAATCAACCAATTACATGCCCTGATGACGAATGGAATAGGAAATCCCATCCCACAAATGCCTGGATGAATCCCAAAGCTTATAAGTAGGAAGTTTGACCCTCCAATCATTAGGCGTCACCAGATTCTCAAAGATAGATAGGATGGACTCTAGCCAAGACTCATCATCATTTGGAACTCCATGCCCTAAAAAGATAGGAGTATACTACAGTTTAAACTCACGAGTCAGATCAACCATCGTAGGTTCAAGTCATGGAGAACAATCCATGGTATGTATTAGATGTAGGAAACTATCACAAACTTTGGTGTTGGTTCCCAAAACCGGTATAGAAGGTGGTGCCTCATGTGGCACTCCTAGAGGTAAGGCTGGCAGCTTAGGGCCTACCACATTTAGACCATTTTCATCACCACCCTACTTACATAATATACAAGGATTTCATGGTAGTATTGGTCTACAAATTCCAATAACATGCCTTAGAACAAGCTTATGTAGAAATATTGCATCACCTGTGGAAGTTAAACCTTGGAAAACTCACTACTTAAGGAATACTATACAAACTACCCTCTTAGATGGCCATGAATCGTTATGTTCTCCAGTATTAGTTTCATTTAATTTTATATTTATTTACATGGTTCACTATGTTCCCTTTCATAAACATGAAAATGCAAGATAAGTATGGGTAACCAATTCCTTTTAAATTCCATGATTTAATTTATAATGGATAGAAATTTCTAGTGAATTAGTTCCTATAAAACTATCACTAAAAAAGACAACCATTTATTTATAAAATAATGGATCAACATAGTAAATTACTCATCCAAGCCCATGAGGGCCTATAAAAATCATGAATTGAGACATAAAATCACTCAATCACAACCAAGAGTAATAAACGAATAAGTTAACAATCACATCATCCCTCAACAATCGAAATCATATCAAGGAAAGAAAATTAGTTAAATGCATCTATATGGCATCGAAATAGGCATGACATGTGAATTCTAGGTGCCTATAATGGTGCATGTAACAATTTTCCTTGCCCGCGTATCATTGGGCCAAGGATGAAAGAAAAAACCTAATCAGAGTAATAATCAATAACACCACACAACATGTGTGTCACCCAACAGTGAAATAAAATAAATTGTAATAGGAAAAAGCATTAAAACAATTATAATTCATGAAACATAGTTTTTACCTTGAGCATGGGTTCAGAACACCCAAGAAAAACTTATGACCAAGCCCCAAGATTTATTAATCTCCAACCCATTATATTCAAATAGTAAGGCAAGAAAAGAACTCCGATGATACCACCTTCTGACGTCTCGGACCTGAATGCCACATAACGGGTGCCCTGAGCCTGGTGGGTCACATGGCCTCAAGCACATCTTCCCAAATACCAGAGCTTGCTGACTAGTAGTGAGGTCCTACGATGTGTCTGTGGGGAGACTATGCCATCACTAACAAATTTTTGTCTAGTAGATGAATTTAAACAGAGGTCAATAGTGGATTCAATATAAGATAATATATGTTAAAATATAAAATTCAGAAAATATTAAAAATAACTGAAACAACTAGAATTACATTTAACAACTGATGATATGTCATGTCACCAAAAAACTGAAAAACAATGATACTATACAGCTGGCAAGAAATGTTCCACATAAGTATAAAAAAAATCAAAAGAATATATCAAGAATCCTGAGCTCTAGCGTAGTCATCTGCTATCAAGATCCATCCCAACAACGAGAAATAAAGTGTTTGAAGATGTATTATTCCCAACACCTAAAACCATGTAATATAATCCAGGTATGAAACTTCACCCAGAGAGGGTGTGAGATAAATCTCAGTGGGCCACCACCAATGGTGTCTATAACATATGGAAAATCTAATGTAAATGTAATAGTGTGCAAGAATTCATATATAAACGCAATATATACAATGTAAATAAATGACCATGAACCTTTTTTATCCCATGGATGGCATCTGAACATGTACCCAATTAATTATTTGATTATCACTACTTTATAATATGTCACATGTTAATAATAGAGAAGGTTTCAAGATGTAGCAAGGAAACATGTAATGATCTTTAATAGTGATGTCATAAGGTAATAACCAAGGTGACGTATACCTCAAGGGTCACCAACTCATTAAAAACTATATACTGGCCTGGTTTAAGAGTGTAATCCAATGAGTATAGTCCAACACATTCCACAATGAGGTGCATACTGATTCCAAGGAGTTCATCAAAGGTAAAATAGGGCTAAGAAAAGACTGGGCCCGATGAAATTTTACCATGGAACCTACTTGTCATTGTTGGGTCCAAGGAGTGTATCCATGGCATCCTTTAATTATATAGAAGGGATCATACAATTTCATACCGTGCATCCAAAGAATTGATAAGGATTGGGATCTACGTGGATCTCAACCTAATCAAGCTGTATCCTTGAATCAGAATAGGGTTCTCGAGTGCTCATGGCATTCTCTGATAATAATCCAAGGCAAGCTTGAGTCAGTCCATAACTATTTAATTATTAAGTCCTAATATTTCATTTGGTTCAAGCCTTACCTTTAATTAGTGTGATAAGGTCATGTATTATGAAATATTTATAAATTAATTAGTCAATTTGGTCCAATCCATTCCATTCAATATAAAGTGTTTACCATTAGGAATTTCAAGCCAAGGCACACCCGAACAGTGGCTGAAACGTGTCAAAAAACTAAAACTCCAAGTATGGCATAAAATCCTACAATGGATGAATGGAATTTTGGTGATATCCACAAAAAATAAATCACATATATGAAAAGATCATATCTATATGAATCTAATGATTATAATAATGAAATATAAATTCAATAAAGAGATCCCGATGAAATTGGTGGGACCCACACAATAATTCCAAAATCAACAAACTTTAGGGATGAGTTATAGAACACACACCTAAGGATTATATGGATCTCCACCTTTGGTATTGGTCCTTGATTTCACTAGAATCAAATTTGGTCTAAGGAAAGAGGAAAATCGGTCATACCTTAATAACCAGGTCAAGAGAAATAGAGAAGTGGAATGTCTTAAATGAACTCAAGTACGTACCATTTCACATCAAACATGAAGAACGAAAGCTCAAACAGATTCCAGATGAAGGGTATCTTCCAATACCTTGCTTTAGACTTCCAAAATCTCAAAATTATGATCTATGGAGGTAAATCCCACATAAATAAGGATTAGGGAAGGGGGGGGATAATTAGATTATTAAGGGTAAATTGGACATTTTACCTTGAAAATAACAACTACGCAGTTTGAAAAATTGTGCGCAAACCATGCATGGTTACCTGGGAAGAAGGGGAGATCACATGGTTAGGCTGCATGGTCATGTGCCAACCATGTGAGGTGGCTCTAACTGAAAAAATACAATTTGCATGATTTGAAAAACCTTGCGTAATTCCTATGCAGTTTAATCTAAACCATGCGCCTAACCAATTTTTCTTAAAAAAATGTGTTCCTGGATCAAAACAAGCCCTGTACACAGGTTCACTGACTCATTAGGAATCCCAATTAGGTCCAAAGTAAATATTTAGACCAAAATTTAAAGGATCTATACCTGAGTGAAAAACTAGGTTCTTACATGAAATGTGGTTGAACTTTATACAATATGTAAATAAAATATTGGACTGTTACATATGCACCATATTACCATGAAATAGTATTTTATTTGGGGTGTAGGATCATTATTCAAGTCATGTTTCGTGGATATTGGACTTAAGTGAGCCATCCATTAATCTTTATAGAGGTTCAAAAACATTAACTCCACATTTATATAGGCAAGCTCTGACCATTAAATGTGGCTTTATGAATTACAAGTACATTTACATATATACATTAAAAACAAAAAAAATATAAGTAAGTGAAAACTTATCAATTCAAAGTGGAAAATTGATCTTTGTAAATAGAATTAAAAAATTATTGAATTCATAAAGTTCTAAAATACATTCCCATAAATTATGATTAATATAAAATAAAATATAATTTAAAATAATTACTTCCATGATGAATGAATTTTATTTAAAATATCTTTAAAATAATAACAAAATGAATAACCTAATTTAAATCATGAAAAAATTTGATCTTAAAAAATTTAGAAGTGAAATCAAATATCAATTAATCAATACATCACCTAAAACACCCATTTTTATAAAATTTTAAAATAATTTCAATTTACACTCAAATAAACCAATATTAAATAATTATAGAATTAAAACACCATTCAAAATTAACAGACTTCAAAAATTCTGATATTAAATGTATCAAATATGTATTAAAAATATTCAATATCATTATGAATGTGGTCATAGTAATCATATATAGATGTTACTCTCCTAGGGGGTTAATTGAGGTAATTCCATTCTCTTGGTAGTTTTAAATTATACTTGTTAAACAGGATAAATCACAATGAATCAATTGTGATCCATCCACATAAGTGGACCTTATTTCCACATTGTAGAGATAATGTTACTTGGGTTAGTGTTGGACGAAGTTTGTGATGATTTTTCATTAAAGATAGTTTTACCTCTTTTATTTTTCTCGCATTTGTTCTATTTTTTATTTGTTATATCCTTGATTATTATTTTATAGACCTTAGTGGTGATTATTATTATTTAAAAAATTATTTTATAGTTATATAAGATGTGGATTTCTATGTCTCTATCATGAAACTTTTTATTTTTTCATGACGTTTGGGATGATGATTATGGGTTTGGGGGTTGGGGTAATCTTTCTTAGGATTAGGTTGAAATTATTTTTTAGGAATCTCCTTTACTCTTTCCAATTCATAAATAAAACATCTTTATATATTAGATTTTTTTGGATGGGTTGAGTGTGTATTATGATAAAAAAACATGCATCCATATTTTTTATAGTCACTTGAAGAACCTGATGACAGAAGAAAAATATTTACCAAGTTTTTTATAGGTTCTCTAATTAATACACATAATATGGATTCTAGTTCTCATTGATAAATAATGTTTTATATTTATATTTTTGTATATAATTTATGAATTATTTAATGGCTTATGATGAGAGGAGTTATGGTGGTTGATGGCTCAATAGAATACTGCCAGATTAAGTTGAGAATCATTATTTTATTTGGGTTGTGTATCATCCAAGTGATCCAATTTTTTATTGAATTATATTATTAATTAATGTCCTAAAAGATTTTAATCACTATATAACTAATTTGATTTTTATTTTTATAGTTAGAATGTGATATTTCACCTTGAAGGTTTTTCTCTACGTTTTTCTATAAAGTGGTATGTCTAATATTTCAATAGGTCTTCCAAATTTTGATGAATAGTTAAATAATATTTCTTAATCATTATATATGATATTATAATGATAAATTACTTTTTGGTAGTCAATAACCATTAGAATATACTGACACACTCTTGATGACTATTGTGACCTAACATTGCAATGGGAATATCTTTGATGTCTTGTTACAAACACTTTTTTATTTTGGGTCAAAAAATCATGTGAAAACTATGAAAATTTCACTAAAATTAGAAATTTAAATAATTAAAAGTAAGGAAAAAATGATATTTTTAATAATATAGATCAAACACACTAAAAATTTCTATAAAAAATGTGCTAAAATAACCCCTAGAATAATACTAAATAAATGTGTAGAATAAGGATGGGGGAATACCATATCGAAATACTACAATATTTTTGTTCGTTTAATTTATTTTTTATTTAAATTATGAAACACAATAAAAATAAGTATTTTAAAAATGCTTATTTTTTTACTCGTTTCAATCAAGTCATAAAATTTGTATCACCTTGTTCATCTCTCTGGTGTGGAGCTATGCAATACTATACATTCTCCGTTGATGCTACACATACTCGAAAACCAAAAAATTTATGACATGAATCATAAAAATATACTATACATATATATATTGAGAGAGAGAGATTGTCTGTGTCATATTTTTAAACCCATGTCTTAAATTTAAAAGTATTATGATTCAACTTTTTCAATAAAAAACTCCATAATTTTCATTATATCTTCATAAAATATAATATTTTACTACATGAATCATTAAAATTAAACCAATATGGTAAATTTATACCACCACCCAAAGAATCCTCCTATCCTAAACATCACAAAATAAAAACCATCAAAACATTAATAATTTTTATAAGAGCACCGGTGATTTTTGAAAACATCCAGAGGAATCCCTAATTCCCACATCACTTTGGGTCACAACAGAAAAACATAATGGATGGGACTGGCATCTTCTAAATGTGTGGATTGATGATATGGAAATATTAAGGGAATGTATGGATGGAATGTATTTAATTTTGTGAAATCCCACATTGATGGTGTGATAAAACTCCCAAGGCTCTGTATTTTTAAATAAGATCCTTGGGATGTGGAATTTTCAAAGAATATTTGTTTTACAAAATTCTTCTAAACATATTTTCAAAAAATATAAATTGTTAATTTTTTTAAAATATATATATATATAAACAAATAAAAGGTATATAATATTTTAAAATTTTACTAATTATAATATTCTTCATGAAATTTTGAATTAGATTTTCCAAATCCAAAAATTTGCTTGCATATAAAAAGTGTGTTGATTCTGTCAAATAATTTTTTTTTGATCATAATGGTGTCAATATAATTTATTTTGATCTATAAATAAGTAAGAAACATAAATTTAGAGTACTTTATACTTCATTCAATAATCTCCAAAAATATCCCTCCAATATCACGACAATAGGACTATCAAAAATTGGTGTTTATCATCCATTGACCTTGGTGAAATCCGTAAGGAATGTTTCCACTGAGAAACCTACACCAACAAGTGTGGTTGTAACAAACCATTTTGAACAGTTAACATAGTTTATGAATCAAGGTTAATTATATTCTATCCTCTCTAAGTAACTTTAGTTTTTCAATAATCAAATGGGTTAGACCATGGTAGAACATAGAATATAGATTCAAAATCTCGTAAAGTCGTGAATCAATACATAGCCAAGTTTGATCATTGTAATGGAAATAATTTCTCCTTGTGGAATGAAAAGAGGAATATCCTTCTTATAATATTCATGATATTTTATATTATAGAACCAAACCTTCCTTACATTCCAAATGATCATACTCCAAATCTTAATTTCACTCTAATTAACATGAATCAAGTCCAAAAAATCATGCAATGAGGAAAAAATGAAGAGAATGGGATTTTTTGGAAGTGAAATATTCTCAAAACAATATAAAATAATATTTTTGAATACTTTAAACAAAATATTTCCACTCAATAGATCTAGGATATTGAAGAATTTAAATTCAATGATAAATAAGAAATTCCCAATAAATTTATTATTTTAGAATACCTTAACATCCATATGGATGATAACAATAAAACATTATAGAAGGTTCTCAATCTCTACGTTATGGTAAACAAGATTTGTCCCATAAATATAATATAAAAAATATATTTCAACTTGGTGTGATTAGTTATAATAAACCACCTATTTGAAAATATTTTTTTAAATCCCATATTAAAAATAGTGAGGATATTTCATTAGATTAATTAAAAAATAACCTTTTTATTGAAGAATAATACATGTTGGGAGATGTGAGTATAGCCTCAAAATGTGATATCAAGTTAGATATCATTTTAGGAATGTCTAAAATAAAAAATTTCCTACATACCCTGAACAAAAGTTAATAATTAAAGAAGAAATGAAATCCTTCCAAGAAGAAATGAGAATTATTATTATTTTTAAAACCATAGAACATTGAATGGGACTGTTTCTGTTGAAATAAACTAAACAAACCCATCCTAAATATGCTTACTAAAGAAAATATAGTTTCAATGATATTTGTAGTCAATATAAATTTGATGAATATGGGATGATTTATTGATTGTATAGAAATGGTGAATGTGTGTCAGGAACATTTATAACACCTGAATATTTTTATGGTGTGTCTCTTTTTTTGATATCTTACGTTGCATGCAATAGTAAGCCTAAAAAACAATAAAATTTTATTATTGAAATTTCACCACTATAACATACCTATTAAATTATAAATTATGCATAGTATTAACCAAATTATAAAAATATATGGTTGAATTCATTGGATAAAAATTAATTTTAAATGAATATACGAACCAATTTAGTATAATGAGACTATTTTTATAAAAACAATTTTTATGCTCGTAATGGAATTGTATCCTAATAAATTAAATTAACTACTATTTTTGAATGATATTAATGAAATAAATTTTTTATATATTCAATAAAATATTTTTCATATTCATTCAATATATTTGATAGGCATAAGATAAGAATAATCCAAATATTACACAAAAAACCTATATTTTTATAAATACGGTTTTACATCTTTTTAATAAAGAATCTTTATTAAATAATTTTTTAACACTTTTATACAATCTATTTAAAAAAATAAACTTCTTATTTTAAATTAAATTAAAAAATTTTAATTTCATCTAATTTTTTGTATTTTTTTTTGATAATTTTCATGTTTTGTTAATAGTGAAAAATGATAATTTTTAATTAAAAATAACTTTTTTCATCAAAATAATTTATAGTATAAAATTATATTTTTGAATATTTTTAAACTAAATTAAATTATTTTTTTATAATTAAATCCAATTTGGAAAATTTTAAACAATTTTACATTGAATTTGGATTTAATAATTTTCCAATTGTTTGCATGTTTAAACTTTAATGACATGTTTTCTCACCACATCAACATGATTAATTTTAAATTAATTTATAAAAATTATGTGTTTTGAAATTTGAAAAATGGATAAAATATTTTAAATTAGTGGGTAAAGAATGTGTATATAGGTCTATTTTATTTTTGGTCATATAAATAGTAACTTTAGTAATATTTTTTATTACCACAGTTAATGGTAAATTGGTAAATTAAAGGTAGAAATTATATTATTAATATTATAAAATTACTCTAACACTTGTCCTAATTTTATTGGATGATATATTGTAAACAAAAATCATCCTTAGTATAATTATATGGCATTTTGGATCCAATTGGATGACTTTATGTCTTTTATATGATTATATTTCAAGGGAAGCCCAATATGTTACACTCTTGTTTTAATAAGTATTCCAGTTTTTATACGGTTATTTGAAGATAATGAGACTATAAATAGTCAATTGAAATATAATATTTTTATATGCATTATAATAAATTATTTATAATTTTTAGGAATGAAATAATTAAATTAAATTGTGACATAATGATGATGAAATAATTGTTTTATTAATGAAAGAACCAAATAAATGGTATCAAAAATACTAAAATAAATATAATTTGATAAAATTAACAGTATCCAGTAATTTTATAGATTAATTTTACAAATCATTCATTATTTAAATTAATTTTTTGGAGATATAATGTTGTTATGAAATTTTTTAAAAGTCAACTAATGAATAGTGTCAAAATTGACACTAATGTTATGTAAAAATAACTAAAATTATATTAACTAATATAAAATTCATAAAAATATAAATTTCTGAAAACTGATGGGAATAAATTTAAATATTTCATTGATTTTAAATTTATGTCGGGTTTGAAATTTAAGAATAACTATATTAACCCTTAAAGAGTTAAAAATATAACTTGCCACGGAAAGAGTTAAAGGGTATAACTAGGAATTATAGCCAAAAGATAAGGGTAATAATGTGACCTAAACATGTATAAATATTATTGGTTAAGATTTTTCTAACCATAAGAATATAATATTATAACTAACTCACAATGGATCCATTTTGAGTAGAAAATTAATTTATATTAATTTAATATTTTGAGGATTCCAAAAGTGACCCTAAGCTAAATTATAACAGTGCATCTCCTCCCGCACTTCCTTACACCTCTCAAACCACTTTTATCGACCAAGATCTACCCAAAGAAGATCCAAAATTCTCTCTCCTAATCCTAAAAGCATATATTTGGGAATAAGTCCATCCACATAAGCCCTTTTTAGGAAACCAAAAGGAGTTACCCAAATAAGAGGTAATATCTTTCCCCAAGCTCTTTAGTTTTAATTCCATTCTTCACCCCCACAAATCTATTTATTAAAATATTATATAAAATAAAAAAATATACTAAATATATTGTGATTTTTTATACTAAGTTATTAATCAAAATATACACACACTTATATTTAATAGGTAATGAACATACTGTTTATTTGTACAATGAACTATCAACACACAAAACGATGATTGTTCGTTTTTTCCTTTACTTGATTTCATTGTTGGTAATTATATTATAAACACTATTTATATATGTAATTTCTGATATTTATTATGTATTTATTATTATAAAATTCTTTTATAACAAATACCCTTATTCTTTCCATTTGGTATATTTACAATAATATCGTTTATGGAAGTGTAGACAATTGCCTCCTCAAAGTGATATGATTCCTTCACGCAATACATGGAATGTATAATGGATGGATTTAATAATAATATATAATATATATTTCATAGATATGAAAATGAAATTATAATATACATATATATCAGTTTATGTTTCATTCTTTTAATATGACAAAGAAATGGATTTAGCGTTCATGTGTATGTTCACCCTACTGTTTCCATGAACGGTGCACTTAATTTCTTATCTCCAAATTTAATGGATTATTATAAATATATATATATATATACTGAATATATATAATTTTTAAATCATGGTATACATTCTTGATATGATTAAATCATGATATAATTAATGGGAACAACAAATAACAAGTCAAAACATACTCAAGAAACTAGGTAATTAACTGTCGAAATACTGAAAATAATGAAGGATTGCAAAAAAAAACATGAAACATGATATTATAATAAGATTTTATATAATAACATAAATATTAACATGTTTTTGAATAATTTATTAACATTCTTAAAACCATTATGGATGAGTTTAAAAAAAATTTACCCCAAAGGAAATAAAATGTAAGGGTTAATTTCACAATTACAATATTATCTAAGATTATTTATATATAAGTATTTACTAGGACATAATTATCATTCATATCCATGTTTCGTAAATAAATTTCAAAGGAATGTTTTAAAGGTTTTATTTAAGGTACTCTCTAACTAAAGAACCATTTTAAATGTCTCTACCATTTATTCTTCTAAATCATTCTCATTCATGTTCATGTTTTCAAAATGGATTTTATGGATTTATTAATAATGACATTAATATATTAAAATGTTAATTTTTGAATTTCTCTCAAATGTTTCAAAGTTTTATGGGACAATTTAATTCAAAAAATATTTTTTTTTCAAAATCTATTCTTTTATAAATTCATGGATTTTGATTAAATGAATTCAAAGTAAAAAGGGTATTTTTTCAATAATTTTTTTATGATTTTATTAGAGTATTTTAATCTCTGTCCACATCCTTTATAGAAACATATGCTTGATTGAGGATGATCTATTATGATAAAATTTACCATATTTCATTGAATAGTATATTATTTGGTTTGAATTTTGATATTCTATTTTGATACCATTCATAGTTTATTGTTGAAGTATCCACATTAAGTATACTAGTTTTGATATGAATGTTTAGGTTGGTTATGTTTTACCACTTCATATGATGATTTTATTGGACTTATTAAGTGATATTAAGGGCTCGATATAACCCCTTGATGCATTGTTAGGTCTCATGAGACAAACTATCTAGGTAAATTGCTGAGGCCTTGCCTATTTAGTTTCAGATATGATTTTGGATGAGGCTTTAACAATTTATTTTCAGATTTCATGGTCTAGGCCTCAAAGGTATGTTTTAGGTGTTTATCATTATTCATTTCTTCATTTATATATTTTTTATTGATATTTAGTGTGATTATTTAAATAGTATAATATCCATGGTTAAATATATTTCTCATGTGATTATTTATATGGTATTATTTGATCATCTTTTTTTCCTACCAAATTATTCTCAGTATTATGATTTAATGGAATGTGTTGTTAGTTATTCACCTTATCTTATTTTTTATGATTATTTATGATAGTGACCATTATATACTAACCCATATTGGGCATCTAAGCTCTAACTTTCTTATGTTTTATTTTCCTCAAAATGTCTACAAGTTTTATATGTAGGGTCTAACTAGTAGAATAATGGCATTAGCAAAGAATTTTCTATGTTGTATTTTATGTTTGAATTATAATTTAAGTTTCATGTATGTAATCTGTTTTCAAAGACTACTAAACTGATCTATCCTTCGGAATTCAAATCATGTATATATACCACTATAATAAAATAATGCACTGGTTCTAGGGTACTGGGGTTGAGGGTGTGACAAGTTTTATAAGAGGAATTTTAAGAGTAACCGTGAAAAATTGATTTAGTAAAATTAAATTATATAAAAAACATTTATGACTAAAATTAATTATAAATCTATTTATATGATAACATCATATTGATTTGGTAAATATAATGGATAAACTTGGTAAAATCTAAAGATTTATATATTGATAAAGTATCATAATTTATACATCCTATAAATAATTTTTCATGACTATATCAATATTATTTGTGATTCTCACATTATGATTTAGGTTTTGGTCAATGGTTGGAATTATCATGATTATAAAAGTTATTATTATACTAATTAAGATAAAGAGTGTAAAATAAATACAATTATGAGGTATTTAAGTAATCATATTATGAATCATAGTTAATGGTTTATGAAATAATTGGATTGATTGAAGTTCTTGTGTATTTAGATTCAAGAATTATTTCATCAACGGTGATATGGTTATAAAAATCACGAGATATATAAATATTTTACTATAGTACATCTTCATTAATGATTTGGAAAAATTCATATTTTAATTAATTATTTAAGTAGATAATGGTTTTAAAATATTTGGTATGTGACAATAATAGATAATTAATGTTATTTGGATAAAGTAATGTTAAGATTTATTTTTTAAATTTAGAGGAATTTTTGTATTGAGAATTTCCAAATATGTATTTTGAATGAATATTATGGTTAGAAAGGATTAATTTTAACATTGGGTAATATTTTTTGAGGTTAAAGAAAGATTTATCATATTGGATTACTTGTGATTGTCATTTTGGTTTCAGTAAACAATTAAATACTAGAGAAATAACTTATAGATCTTTTGATTCATTAAGAGTGCTTTGGGCATAAAAAATTATAATTGAATATTCAATTCCTAACATAAAACATGAAGTTAAAATATATCAAACAACAACCAAAGGATGGTATCATGCTTATTCAATGGAATGTAATAAATAAATTCTGTTTTATTAAGTAAGTATCCAGATAGTAATATAATTCCTCAACTCTAGGAAAAGAATTTTAAATAAAAGACACTATTCATTTTTTTCTAATTTACAAATCAATGGACTCTATAACCCATCATATATTTACAGTTTTGAAATGGTAGACTTTCTGATTACCATATTAGCTATGACTCTCCATTAGAGCTTGATGGTTAGGATTTTATTCCATGTCTATGATTTCACATTCAGGAAATTTTATCATATTTAAAAGCCTATTTTAGTGGAAACATTCACATTTACTTTCCCTCTTATTAATAACATGTGTTATTAACCTTATTTATGATGTGGGATTTCAATAAAAGTATTTTGAATCTTAAAATATTGGTTACCAAACCTGAATTTAAAAATTTTGAGGAAAAATTTTATTGATGTTGGGGAGAATGTAACACCTTAATATTTTTTATGGTATTTCGCATTCTTTGGTAGCTATACGTTTCATGCAATAGTGAGCCTAATAAAATAATTATATATTAGTATTTAAGTGTTACCATTATAACCTCACTATTAAATTATCAGATATGAATTGTATTAACCAACATATGAAAATATCTGGTTGAATTCTTTGTTGAAAATTAATTTGAAATGAATATATGAACCAATTGAATTTAATGATGATGCTTTTATAAAAACTAGTTTTAAGCTCATAAGGGAATTTTATCTAAAAAATGAAATTAACTAAGATTGTTTAATGATATTAATTAAATATATATTTTATATATTCTATCAAATGTTTTTTATATTCATTAAATATAATTGATAGTCATAAGATACGAACAAGCCAAATATTATACATAAAAAACCGATATTTCTATAAAGGCAGTCATACCGCCTTTTAATGGAAAAATTATTTTGAATCCAATTTTTGACACCTATAGATATTATATTTTAAAGATTAAAATTGTAATTTTAAATTGGAAGAAAATTTTATTTTTTTATTTAATTTTTGGTAATTTTCTAACAAGTCTCATGTTTTGGTGAATAATTAATAATAATAATTTTTCATTGAAAACAACTGTGTTCATCAAAAAAATGTATAGTGTTAAATTTTAGTTTTATGTGGGTTTAAAATATAAATATATTATTTTATATTCATTTAATCCAATTGGGGTCATTGGAATTAATTTTACATTTAATTTAGAAATAAAAATGTTTCAATATTTTGCATGTATAAACTTTAGTAACACATTTTCTCACCTAGTCAACGGGATTAATATTAAATTAATTACTGAAAATAATTTGTTTTGAATTTTTAAAAATGGATTCCATATTTGGAATCAAATGGTATAAATTATTTAAATAGTTTTCTAATATTTTTTGGAATATAAATAGTGACTTTAGTAATATTTTTTATTACCACGGTTTTGGGTAAATCGGGTAATTAAAGGTAAAAATTATACAATATATATTATAAAATTACACGAAAACATGTCATAATTTTATTGGATAATATATTTTCTACCAAAATCATATTTATTCTTATTTTATGGCATTTTAAATCTACTTGTATGACATTATGCATTTTATAGTATTTTATTCTAAGGGATGTCCAATATGTAACTCTCTTATTTTAATAAGTATTACATTTTTCTATGGTTAATTGGATGTTTACTTCAAAATTGAATAGTAAATTTAATGATGATTTTTATATATTCAATATGGTAATGTATTTATAATTTTTAGGAAATAAATAGTCTTCCTAAACAGTGACACAATTTATGATGCATTAATTTTTTAATTAATGAAAGAATCAAGTAAATGATATTAAAAAATTAAAATAAATATAATTTAGAATGATAATGTCATAATAAATTTCTTATATTAAATTGAAATATTATGTATTTGTTATAATAGTTTTTTCAAGGATATAATGTTGTTATGCTATTTTTTTAAAGTCAAGTAATGAATAGTTTCAAAATTCACAATAATGATTTTTTAAAATACATTTTATTTTTTAAAATGATATAAAATTCATAAAAAAATAAATTCAAAAAAATTAATGGAATTAAGTTAAATATTTAAATAATGTTCTATTTATGTCTGTTTTTCATTTTAGAGTAACTATATTAACCCTTAATGAGTAAAATGTCAAGTTGTCATGGTAAGAGTTAAAGGGTTTAACTATTGGTTAATACCAAAAGATAATGGTAATAATGTGACCTAAACATGTAGGAAAATTATTGATATAGATTATATCAAAATATAATCTATGTATCTTCAAAATAAATTACTTTTTTGTCATTTTCAATAGAAAATTAATTTATATTAATTTAATATTTTCATGTTTCCAATAGTGAATGTCACCTCAATTATAAAAGTAAACTGCCTCCTTCCCTCCCTCACACCTCTCAAGACACTTTGGATCGATGCAAATTTACCCAAAATATCTCCCAACATCCCTATATTCATTATAAAAGCATCCCTTTGAGTATAAATCCATCCAAGTAATCCCTTTTGTGCAAATCAAAAGGACTTACCCAGAAAAGAGGTAACATCTTGCCACAGGATATTTAGTTTTATTTACATTATTCACCCCCTTAGATCTGTTTATTCCAAGAATATATAACAAAACCAGTATCCTAAATATATTGATATATTTATTCTCTAATGGTTAAGCCTACACTTACCCACACTTCCATCTAATGTGTAATGAACATAATATTTTTGTGTATGAAGAACTACCGCCTCATGAAATAATGATTGTTCATTTTCCTTTACCACCTTTCATGAATTGGAATTATAATGGACTTACTATTTATGTATTTTATATATTATAAATATTATGTATTAGTCTTATATAATCCTTTTATAATACACACCCTTATGTTTTCCATTTTTTATAAATATGATAACATCGTTCGTGGAAGTGTGTATCATCACCACCTCAAAGCAACTTGGTTCATTCACGCTTTACAAGAAATGTATAAAGGATGGTTTTAATAATAATATGTAAAATATATTAAATAAAAATGATACTGGAATAATAATATAAAAATATTCCATTTTATTATCATCATTTTAAGAGGAAAAAGAAATACAAGTAGCGTTCATGCATATGTAGGGCATATTGTCTCCATGACCAATGCATTTCATTTCTTACCTCCACATTTTATGGATTATTATAAATAAATAAATACTAAATATATATAATATTTAAATCATGGTTTAAATTTTGGAGATAATAAAACTATGATCTAATTATTGGGAGCAACAAATAAAAATTCAAACCTTACTCAAGAAACTAGGCAACTGACACCCGAAATAGTGAAAATGATGAAAGACTCCAAAAAAATGTATAACATGATATTATAGGAAGATAATATATCATATCATAAATAATTATATGGTTATGGAATAAGTTATTAACATTATTAAATCCATTATAGAAGTGGTTCACGTATATTCACCACATAGTAAATACAAGGTAATGGTTAATTTCACAATCTCATTATTATCCAAGATTGTTTATACATAAGTATATAATGGGAGATATTGTTCAACCAGGACCATGTTTCCTAAAAAAAATTAAAAAGAATATTTTTTAATTTTTTATTTAAGGTAATCTTGAACAAAAATGTCTTCTGAAATTCTTCTTAATATTTATTCTTCTAAGTATTTCTCATTCTTGTCCATGTTTTCAAAACGGGGTTTTTAGATTTATTTATAATGACATGAATATTTTAATATATAAATTTTAGAATTTATCTAAAATGTTTCAAAGTGGAATGGGAAATTTTGATTCAAAAATATTTTTTAAATATTTATTCTTTTAAAAAGAATATCTTTTAAATAAATGATTGTAAATTAAAAAGGATATTTTTCTTACAAAATTATTAATAATTTTATTATAGTACTTTCATCAATGTCAAAATCCTCTATGGTATTTTATATTTTATTGAGTTATATTTATTATGATAAAATTTAACATATTTTATTGAATGGTAAATGATTTGGTTTGATTGTGGATGTGTTATTTTTATACCATTCATAGTTTATGGTTAGGGTATTCTCATTTTGTATGCTATTTTTAATTCGATGATTATGTTTGATACATTTTACCACTTCATAAAAGGAATTAAGTGTAATTAGTAAGTGATGGGAGGGGCTAGCTATAGCCCCTCTATGCATAAGTAGATCTCATGAGAAAAAATAAATATGGACTAGCTTGAGTCTTTTCCCTTTTAGTTTTAGATTTGATTTTGGTCGAGGCCTTAAACATTTATTTTCAGATGTATTTGTTGTGGCCACAATGATATGTTTTAGATGCCATTATTGTGGATTTCCTCATTATGAGATTAGTTTTTGATATTCCATATGATTATTCGACTAGTATAATATCCATGGTAAATTATATTTCTTGTGTGATTATTTTTACAGTGTTATTTGATCAACATTTATTCGTGCCATATTATGCTCAAGATTATGAATTAATGGAATGGGTAGTTATTTATTCACATTTCATTATTTTTTATGTTTATTTATGATAGCATATGATGTATAATTACACGTTCTTGAGCATTTGAGCTATCCCCTTTCTTTGGATTTATTTTCCTTGGGATGCAATGAAGTTTTATCTTCATGGTTTAACTATTATAATAATAGAATTCTTAAAAGATTTACTATATTTTATTTTTATATTTTAATTTTAATGTAAGTTTCATGTATGAAATCTATTTTCCAAGAATGTTATACTCACTAGTACTTCAAGATTTTAATATTTTATCTATATTAATCTAATAAAATAAGGCATTGGATCTGAGCTACTAAGGTTGGGGGTGTTACATCATTCACTGTTAGAACATTTGAAGAAAGTATTATCATATGGGAAGTTTAACTTGGAAAAAATCATGCATCGATAACACTAGTCAATGAATTATGAAAATAAACTTTAGTTATAAAAATAATTTGACTTCCCTAAATATGTTGAATTTTCTTGAGAGTCGAAAGAATATTATCTCTATTATATTTTTAGTTTAAAGGTATTTTTGGTTTCATTTTTATCCAAAAATTTTATCTTGTATAAGGGATCTATGAGTATGAGGAAATGTCACTTTAGTGATTTCAAGTATCAATTTTCTATTAATAATATGATTAAATCTTCTACACAAATAGTTGATTACTCTAATTTAGGGAATGATCATTTGGATCATGTAAATTATAATTTGTTAAATATAATGAATATTTTAAACTTAATTATCTTGGGAAATGAATTTAATAAATTATAAACACATGTAAAATCTAATATAGTTAAAAAACATTTCAATGTGTTGAGTGATATTTTAATATTTTTGAGTTAGTAATTTTTGATATTTATAAATTAAATGGTCTATTAAATCATGGTTCAAAATGATTATTTTTTACCTTTTTGGATAACTTTAGTAGTTATTTACTTGTATATATTCTTAGAACAAAATATGAAGTAGTTATCATGTTTGAGAAGTATAAAGATAAAGTAGAAACCCAAAAAAAACAATATAATTACAGTATTATAAATATATATAGTTATTGAATAATTTATGAATGAATTTAATGATTTATATGATGTAAATAGTAAAATTCATGAAAGTAAAACCCATTATACACATTATCAAAATAGCTTAGTTGGATGGAAAAATAATATATTAGTAGAAATGGTAAATTTAATGATTAATAAATCGAAGATAACATCATATTTAATGGGTAAATCTATTTTTTTTGTAAGTTATATAAATAATAAAATTTCATCTAGGAAAACAAAGTTATCCCCTTATAAAATAAAAAAAGATATAAGATGTAATAGTTCATATTTTAATGTGTGGGAGTGTTTATCCTACTATAGAGTTCCTAAACCTAAAAGAACCAAAATCCAACCCAGATCAATTAATGTTGTTTTGTTAGATATGAAAAAATAGAAATTCATATATAGTTATGGAGTTAGTATTTAATATAATTATTAAATCAAGGGATGTAGAGTTTGTAGAAAATAAATTTTATAAATATTGTATGGATGAGGTTATTCCTTATAACCATATCTCTTATACTTCTTCGAGTTCAAATAAATTACTATAGAATACTGATGATTCTCAATCAGATCCTGAATAGAGTATGGGACATATGAAGGAGAAACATTTACATCTGGATTTTGTTTCTCTTTATTCCATAATTTTCCTTGTTGACGGTGAAAAACCCTAAAATTTTAAAAGAGCACTATGTTCATTATCATATATATTATGCTACATTAAGCTTAAAAAATATAAAATGTTATTATTTAAATATGAACAATATCAAATAGTCATTTAATTGATAGATATGAATAAAATTATGAAAATTATGAATATATATATATATATATATATTGGTTCTACTAAATATAAATGTATTAATGCTTAGGAAAAATGAACTTCATTTTCAGTAAATTCATTTTATGCTTCAAATAATGCGTTTTCTTCCAAATGTTTTTCTATTTTATAGATTATAAAATAATTAATTTCAGGAAATTTTTGAAATTTTATTTGATAAATTTTTTATCATTTTTTAAATCATCATAAAAAAATATCTTAGGATGATAGTTTGGTATTTTTTATGAAAATAATAATTTTTAGTGAATAGTAGTAAATAATGATTTTGTAAAACTCACATTTCATTTAATTAAAATGTATCATTATTCTTAGAATTTAATATCAATGTAAAAAAAATTTCATTGAATTAGATATAATATAATTAATTACTATTCAATAATCATTATACTAGATTTTTTTATAAATTCATTTTTGGCCTTCAAACTACACTTTTATAAAAATAATTTTTTATTTATTTCTTATCATTTATATTAAATAAATTTATATAAATCAATGGAATTTTATTTTAATAAATGGAATTATTTTATATATTTATGAAGTCAAATTTTTCTTAATGCTATTTTTTGATATTTTTCTGATAAAGTTATATTTGTAGTGAATAGTAAAAATATAGTTTTTATGAAATATGATAACTTTAATGATATCACCAAGAAAAAAATATGATATAAGAATTTATTAAAACAAATTAAATAATCACATATGAAAATATACTATAATTATAAAAGAAAAATAATTCATGATATATAAATAATGAAATATTTAATGATAATTATGAAAATCATTTTCAGTGTCGATGTAGTGGCTTCACAGTACTAAAAAGTAAAATTTGGTGTCCTAAAGATAATAATTAAAAACGAAAAGGATTTTTACACTTTATTAATAAAATATGAATTATTATTAAAAAAAATTATGAATTATATATGAAATTTAGAGTTATATAAGAAGTTATTTATCTAAATGATAGTGCAATACTTGAACACGGCTAAAAAGTCCAAATAACATATTGATTTAGTTTTCATGACTTATATGTGAGTGAATATACATATTAAAAGAATACAAAATTATATATAGAACTTAATTAAATTATGTTTATGTTGTTAATTTATTTTTAATTTTTAGTGATGAAATAACTTCCTTTAATTCTTTTGCGACACTCAAATAGTTTTTATGCAAGTAGTTGAAAAATCAAGTAAAATATTATAAAAACATCATAAGTAATACTTTTTGGATGTTTTATAGTGTCCCAAAAATTAATATGATAAATATAAAATATTATTGATGTTTTTAGTCTTTATTATCTAATTAAAATTTGGTATTTTTTAATCAAATTTTTTGAATAGTTTTTAAAATGAAATTAATAATATTTTATGTTAAATAAAATATTATTACATGATTTAAAAAACATAAAGAATATTTTAAGAGAAATATAATTATGGTAAATGATTTAAATATACATAACTTGGACATTTATGATCCATTTTTCATATTATAAGGAATGTATAACCCTTTAATATTGAAAAATTTGTTACCATGATTATGGTTAAAATTGGTTAACCAATGGGGTAAACCACAAGATATGGTTTAAAATGACTTATAAACCTATAAAATTTTTCAGTATGATTATAAGACCATAAATTAATTATATTAAATTCCATGTTATTATGTAACAATTTTACTTGAGTTAGATAGATATAATATTATAATATTTCAGATATTTCCAATTTTTTTAAAAGGATGGGGCCAAAGCCTCATTTATTATTAAATCAATGAATATACCTCTTTAACTAGGTAGCATGAGACCCATTACATAGCCCAAAGTCCCAGTGGACATTTATCTCATTACATGGCCCGTATGCCCATTATTTTGGCCCAAGACCCATTATGTGAACAGTACTACTACAGAACCTATGCTGTTATAGTACCGCACATGTAAGAACCCAGACCTTCTTTTTAGGTATGTTTTTCGTTTTTCTTGATTTTTGAGAGAAGTGCAGTTTCTAGAAATTTTAGAAGTACACGCCACGTACTTTAGGAGTTCACGGCATGTACTTCCTTGCCGCTAAAGGCCGTGTTCTGGCCGTGTAGGGGCCACACACACAGTCCTGTAAGGTAGTTTGGAGGCCGCTTAAAAGCGAAGTATGAAAAAGTAAAGTACACGCCATGTACTCCAAAACTACACACCGTGTACTTTGTTTTTTTCATTAAATGCACCAAGATCGCGTTTCACAGACAAAACCATCTTCTTCTAGATGTTCATCATCCGAGAGCACCGAGCAGCCACAAATCTTCAATGAGCCCCCGAACCTCCGTCCATCCTCCGATTCGAACACATGTAAGTGCATTGGAACCACAGCGGTAAGCTCTTCCTTCTCCTAGATCTTCACTTTCCAATTACTTCTCTTTTCCATGTTATCATGGGTGGAACGTTTTATACATTTTTTTAGATCTTCAACGTTCTATGAAAACTCAATCCTTTTGGTTCAAGTATATCTATCTACTAGCGTCAAGGTATGTGGTTTGTGCCTTTTTATAGAAAGCCTTTGAGTATTTTGTGAAAATTCAACAAATACCCTTGAACGGGGTATTGCATGTTTCCCTTTTTGCCCTTGTTGATTGCATGTTTTTCTTATATGCCCGAGTATAGGTTATTGTTTGTGAATAGGGTAATTTACTGTGCTTTGGATGCTTTTCCCAAGCATGATTTGCCTGTTTATGACCTTTTGGTCTAGTTTTTCATGTTAGGCTGTTACCACTTCCATGCCCAGCATTGTAGGAATGTGTGACTATTGTTATTCCATGATAATATGATGTAAAATGCTAGCCAAGTTGTTTTTTAGGTTACTTTGGTCTTTTCGTGATGCGATACCTACTGAATTTACACAGGGCTGTGAGAACCTACTGTAGTAGACCATAGGGAGAATGGATGTAAGGGCTTCTCTAGAGTGTCTTTAATTTACAATGCGAGACTACACGGGGAATTGATGTTGAGTGCTTCCTCATAGTGACTGTAGTTCCTTAATGCGGGCCACAGGGGGGATGAGATGTTGAATGCTTCCCCAGGGTGCCTTTAGTATGATACAAGACTATAGGGGGAATTGATGGTGAGTGCTTCCCTAGAGAGTCTTTTCTTTAGATAAACCAGAGGGGTGAGACTGTGTGTGACTCCCAGAGGGTTTATAGTACTTATAGGTTGAACCATTGGGGTTAGGCTATGAGAACTACCCAGAGGATTACCTGTTTGTTCTACTTGCTAGAGTAGCTACTTTCTTGTTTGTAATTATATACTAGAAACTGTGGATTGTTTTCTATTGAGTACTTTCTTGTTTACTGCTTTCAGTACTTTTACCTGCCATATATTCACTGACTGTTAGGTCTAGATCTTTGGGTGTTTTCCTACTGGGATTTTGTATCACACCCTGTTTGGGTCATGCTTTTGGCCCCAAACAGAATATATTATTGTAGGTATAGATAAGGTAAAGATCCCTTCTACTTCAGGTTATTGATTGCACTGGATCAGGAGAGCCTGAGACAAAGCTAAGGATTGCGATGTTGAGGAGTTGTTTATCTATTTTCCTTTTGTACTTGGGTTTAGTACTGTATTCAGCATTGTGACATGTTTGGCTGTTTTCCTAGACGCATTTGTATCATGCATCATTTATATATTTTGTTCCAATAATTTGTTTATTAGTTTTCCACTGTTACTATTGTTTGGTATTTACTACTTTCCATTGTTGTATGTATTTTTCTACTTCCTCTATGTACTCTGCCAATGAGGGCATAGTTTCCCCACTATCACACCCAAGGCCCTCGCTACTAATCAGCAGCCTCTGGCGTTCAACGAAATGCGCTCGAGGCCATGTGACCAACCGGGTATGAGGCTCCTCTAGGTGTCTTTCGGAACCTGGGCATTACAAAGTGGTATCAGAGGGTTTCTTTTTCCTTAACATACTATTTGGAGCCTATATCCAGGGATATGATGTAATAGGTACCTGGTAATAAGCTGTGCCTGGGAGTATCTAACCCGTGTATAAGGAAAATCCTTACTTCCTTGTTTATTGTAATTTTTCTGGTTTGGAATTATACAGTTGATTTGATTTCACTGTTGGGTGATTCACAAGCTTTGTGTTGTTACCATTTTTGTTATTATGGTTCTATTTTTGTCACAACATGATGAGATGAGGGTATGAAATATCATGCATCATACAGGAACTTGTTAGAAATCGCATGCCATGCATTCTATCCATTCCATCTAGGATGCATTAGCAATTACATGTTGTTGTTATTAATGTTATGTAGATTATTCATACTGTTGTGATAGATTCTTTGAAGGAATCTGTACTGTATGATAAGGAATTTTTTTGTATAGTGATTTGCTTAGATGGATTCCAAAATTTGGTTCTTGAGGTGGTATGGGCCCTCATGGACCGAAATTTGGTGTATCATTGCTTGTTTGCCTTGTTATAAACTATATAAGATGCCAAGAATTGAATCTCAGGGAGTATGGGCCCTCAAGGATTGGAATTTCACACCATAACGTTTGTTTTTTGTGATTTATCGGCTCTGGAGCAGTTTCTAAGGGTACTGCTCAAAAAAACCCAGAATACACGGTGTGTACTTCATGAGTACATGTTGTGTTGTTTTTAACCATGTCACTGACTCTGTGGGGAGGGACACGAGGTTAGAAAAAATATTTTAAGAACACGCCGTGTATGGTATGTGCACGATGTGTTGTAGTGACTGTGTGTCTACCCGTGTGACTAATGAAACAGATGGATGAAAATTCGATTATACACACTGTGTCCTGACTCCACACGCTGTGTAGTGCAATCCAAGGAGTCTGGTCATGTAGTTAAAAACACGGTCGGTGGAGTTTCTTATTATACATGTCGTGTCCCCTTGAACATGCAGTGTAGTCTGACCCGGGTACCCAGCCGTGTCATGAAAAACATGGGTCGACGTCATCCTTTCTTATACATGCCATGTCTGTATAGAACACACTGTGTAGTGTCAGACGTGTAGTCAGTCGTGTAGCAAACCGCATGGTCTGTTGGTACTTCTTAGTACATTTCGTGTCTTTCTAGAACACGTCGTGTAGTGTGAAATAGGTACACAGGCCTTGTCACTAACAACATGGGCCGATGAAGATTGTTGGGTACACGTTGTGTCTAACATGAACACACCATGTAGTTTTGTCTTTGGAGAGCCGTGTTCCTTAACCGTGTAGAAGGACTCAGGCAGGGGTAGAGGAATCAGGTACACGTCGTGTGTTAGGAAAACAAGTTGTGTGTTTGGGGTGTTACACGACCAGTGTTGGTAAAAGTACATGCCCATGTAAATGACTTTAGGGAACACGCCGTTTAGTCTTTATACACGCCATGTACTAATGTTTTTAAAATTATGGATGCTTTCTTTCCCATGTTCCCTTCATACACTCCTAGTTTTCAGTCTATGATAATGTTTATCTAAGGTGTGTATTTGACCTTGCAGAGTCATGGCACCGAGACGTCCTCCAGTTGCACACCAGTTGCCAGGCAGTGATCAGATGCCAGATATAGCTGATCATGGACTTCACATAGATCCTTCTGTTGTGCCAGCCTGGCACCAACAGTAATACCTCTTACTGGCATTGATTCACATTTTAAGGAAGGATTTATGAGGATGATACAGTCCTTCCAGGTATCACCGCCTCCTGTCTTTACTATGGAGGGCTTGACGCAGATTTTCCAGCAACATCATCCTCCCACCTTTTTAGGGGAAGGAAGACCGTAGGCTTCAGAGTCATGGCTACAAGCCATGATGAAGATCTTTGAGCATCTGGAGATGCCTCCAGAAATGCGGGTCAAGCTCGCAACCTACATCCTACAAGACTCCACCAAGAGGTGGTGGGACGTGATCTCACAGGCAGGTCGTCAACTGGTTATGGCATGGTAGGAGTTTCAGCACGTATTTTATGAAAAATTCTATCCGAAGACCCTGATGGCTGACCAAGCCCATCAGTTCATGCACCTAGAATAGGGTACTCTTTATATCATGAATTATTCCTATCATTTCACCAATCTTCAGGATTTCACACCCCTCCTGGGTGGAGATGTGTTGTTCTTGGAAAGGAAGTTTGAGGATGGTCTCAGATGGGAGATCCTCTCACAGGTGAATATTTTCAGGTTGACATTCATCGCTACTATCGTTAACTAGGCACTAATTGCAGAGCACAACCTGAGAGACTGCGGAGGTGAGAGACAGGGTGGTTCTTCTTCTAGAGTTAGTTCTTCACCAGCTGACATGAGGAAGCGGCATAGGGAGTCTATAGGTGTTGATCTGAGGCAATGATACAAATCTTCAGGTAGCTAGGTGGTATGCTACTAGTGTGGAAGGGCTAGCCATACGAGGCCGTAGTGCCAGAGAGACCTAGTAGAGTATCGATCTTGCTGTAAGATGGGTCACCTTCAGCACTTCTCTCAGGTTTTCTCACCAGTAGCTGGTGACAGGGGTTCATCTATGACTCCTCATTTAGGAGCAGCGCCACAATTTTCTCACCAATCTGGGAACTGGAGTTCTTCTAGCTGTTCAGGCCGAGGTGGAGGTTGAGGCCATGGTATTTAGTCACCGGTCTTTCAGCGATAGCAGGGTGGGTCATCTCAGAGCGGTTAGCAGGGTCATAGTTGTAACGCCCCGACCCCAGCTACCCAGAGTCGGTGCATTATTACATAACATTGGCATGATCACAAGAAAGATCAAATCCCGAAAGACCGATTGGTTTAGTAGCCTTGGAAACACTAGATATAATCAAAAAGTTTTACATTACATTTCAAAGTGAAAAACTACTACAACAACAAAGTCTTCATATCCACACTATTAACCCCTCATAATATCCCTGCAGGTCATTCATAATTTACTTCTTCACTTCCTGGGAAAAATAAAACATAGAAAAGGGGTGAGCTCAAATGCTCAGTAAGGATAACAATATAGCGGAACATTCAAAATAAGCATAAACATTTAAGGCAATGAATTACTAAAACAAAAGCCTTTTAAAATTGAACTTCAACATAGTATGGCAAAAGTAAAATGAAATAATGCCATTTACTTATTCACATGGATATTCTACTAATCGAATAATCACATGCAAAAATCAATAACCATTTTCATAATGTTGGAATGCATAATGCCAGACTATCATAACCACATATCCAAGGCCTCGTGCCAAGACTACAAATAAGATTTTGTCAAGGCCTTGTGCCAAGACACTAGTTTGTCTCATGAGACCTACCGATGCATCGAGGAGTTATAGCGGGCTCCACCCGTCACTTATTAAGTCCAATGCATTCCCATATGAAAAGGTTTAAACATAACATAAACATTAGTATTAAAACTAACATACGAAATGTCAATAATCTCACCATAAACTATGAATGGTATAAAAATAGAACATCCACAGTCAAACATATCACAAAACCTTCAATACAATATAGAAGTTTTGTATCATAATAAATCAACATCAAATAATCTTAAAATCCATCAAAGGATGTTGACATAGATGAAATCAAAATTCTTTTTAAAGAAGTATCTCCTTTTATTTTGAAATCATTTAAGATCCATATAAAATAAAACATTTTCTTTGAAAATATTCTTATAAGCTTGTATGGAAAGCTTCGACGATTTTATAACGGCGGAAAATAACCGCACCCGCCGTATAAGTTAAAAAAAACATTCTTACCTCAATTCTGTCGAAAAGGTTAAAAAGGACCTTGTTTTGAAAACGACGGAAAGATTCCTTTATAAACCTCTTATAAAAAGTCAAACAAGGGTATAAATGACTTTAACCCATATTCTTGTAAATAGTAAAAATGTTTTGAAATACATTTCGAAGAAACATGGATGTGGATGATAAAGAGATCCCAGTAGATTATTACGTATAATACAACCTCGGATAATGAAGAGATTGTGAAATAACCCTTACCTTGTACTTTTCCTTGGTTGGGGTAGGTTAACCTCCTGTATAATAGTGAAATAATTGTTACTAAATTATACAAGAATCATATACATTAATATGATATCATATATGATCTTTTAATACTGATTTGATAATAATATATTGAAATTATCGTCGTTTCGGGTGTTAACTTACTCATTTTCTTTATATGTTTTGTTACATAAGTCATGTTTGTTGTATCTTATTCATATCCAGAATGATATCAAGTCCTTAAAAATCATTTTTAAATCATTAAATGATAATTATACTTGAATGGATACGATGGAGAATGAATCTCATCGCGTTCGTGGAGACGGTAGTCCGTACGTACGCACGAACGCTATTTCCATTTAATTTTTTTTTTAAAAGAATCGAATCCAAATGATAAATAGGTATATTACTATTCCAGTATAATATAATATTTTATATATGTTACTTAAGTTCATTAACACCATCCTTTATACGTTCCATGTGTGGTATGAACGAGTCATATCATTTTAAGGGGGCGGTAGTCCGCACTTCCTCAAATGAAATTATCGTACGTATATACAACATGAAACGAATAATGGTATGAAATAAAATGGAATTACAGAAGCTTATATATAAAATTAATATCATATTTAATTACAGTTCCATCATAATGGCCACCATGAGAGGCGGTAAGATGTATTTGAACAATCATCGTTTCGTGAGGCGTTAGTTTGCCATCCACAGAAACATTATGTTCATCATCCATTAGATGGAGTTGTGTGTATGTGTAGTTTGAATCCTTCTTATAACAACATCCTAGTATATTGAGGATACTGGTGTTGTTACAAAAGAAAGTAAATAAAAAGAGTTTGGGGGTTGAAGAAGCAAAATAAATGAAAATAATTTAAGAGAAATCGTTACCTTTAATTTAGGTAACTCACTTTGGTTGGAACCAAAGGACTTCTTGAAAAGATTTCTGCCTAAGGGGAAGCTTCAAGGAGGAGGAGAGGGATGTGGGGAGCTTAGTTGGGCAGAGTTTGGACGAGCCAAGTGGCTTGAGAGGTGTGAGGAAAAGAGAAGGAGGAGTGCCCTTTTATAAGAGGGGTGAGGGGCACTTTTGGAAAAGCTAGAAATATTAATTTATAATAAATTCATATTCGGTTTCCAAAGGCTCCAAAGTTGACTATTCAAAGGATTAGGTGGGGATAGGTCTAAAACAACTCATCCAATAGAATTTAGGCAGGTTTGGGTACTTATATTAACCTTATCTTTAAGTATTAACTCTAAGTTAATTAGTTTCACTTTTACAATGTCTCTTTGTATTTTTATATAATATGGTTAATAAACATACTATATACATCCAAGCGACCCCCAAGTGGTCCATTAATGATTAACCTATCATAATATAAGTCTCTTGGCCGAACCTTAGATTTTTAGGAATTTAATATCAATTAATAATATAATATTTGTTTTAAGAACTCTTTTATGTCAATTTTGACACTATTCAAAAGTTGATTTTTGTGAAACTCATAACAGATTGTTTACTTCGAACAAAGTCAATTAAATCAATCCTAATATATCATATTATCCTAGAAAATTAGTTTAATTCATTAAAAGTTTAATATTATATTTATTTGGGTATTTATAATATCAATTATTTTAATTTTTCACTATTATAGTAATTACTGCATCATCATTGTGTCATAAATAAAATAACTTATTTAATGTCTAAAAATTATAAATAAAATATCATTATGTAGGAAATCGTTTTAGATTTCTAATGAATATTTATAATCGAAAATCCAACATGTATAACCCTATGTAACAATTGTTGTTCTAAAAGATATATGCTTGTGTCATTTTTGTATTCATTTTAACTAAATTAAAATAAAGTGTCATTATCACTTACAAGTGGATCCATGGGGTCCCAAAATAGACCAAAAGATTCCCATGGTCGACCATGTATCAACCAATAGGGTTAAGACACGTTTTAGGGTAATTTAGTATTATTATAATATTATTTTTTAACCCTTATTTACCGGATTTACCCTTAACCATGGTAAATAAAATATTTACCGCAGTAATTATTCAAAATGTCTAAAAATAAAAGTTACCTATTTACACAATTTGAACATCCTGATTCCAAATATGGAATCCATTTTTCTAAATTCCTAACACAGAAGTGGCAGAAATTAATTTAAAATTAATTCCCGCTGTCAAAACAAAAAGCGTGTTTTTAAGAGATAATAACTATCAAAAGATTGACACTTGTTTATGTTCGGTTTAATTGTAAAATTATGTCCAATGACCAACATTATATTAAATGGTAAAAATATATTCTAAATATACTTTAAAACCACTCAAATTCACAATTTATCACTATTAATTATTTTGATTAAAAAAGTTGTTTTTAATTAAAATTTAGTAATTTTCACTATTCATCAAAATATAAAAGTTATCCGAAAAGTACCAAAATTTCACCGTAGGATAATTTTGATATTCCGAATCCAAAAATGAAGTCCATTTTGAAATATAAAATATATATGATTTCAAAAAGTAGGTATAACTATTCACAACGGCTAGTTTAATTAGTTGTGGTGTGTGTTAGAACTCGAGGTTGCGTACAACACATGCTATCGCATTATTCGAAGGGAAACGTACCGTGGAAGCTTGGGGTGTTACATTCTCCCCTCCTTTAAATAATTGCGTCCTCGCAATTTCTAGGGTATTACTGTATAAAAAGACTCGGGTGGTTCTTCATCATACGTTCCTCGGGTTCCCACGTTGCCTCTTCCATCTTATGATTTCTCCACAAAACTTTTACCAGACGCGTCGTCCGGTTTCTCAGCACTTGTTCTCTCATATCAAGAATCTTGATGGGCTCTTCGCAATAAGACAGATCGGGTTCCAGTTCTAAATCTTCATAGGTGAGTACATGCGTTGGGTCAGGAATGTATTTCCTCAACAGAGATACGTGGAACACATCGTGAACTTTGGAGAGACCTGGCGGCATTGCCAATCGGTAAGCTACAACCCCAATTCGTTCTAGAATTTCGAAAGGTCCGATGTACCTGGGACTCAATTTAACTTTCTTACCAAAACGTATGACTCCCTTCCACGGAGATACCTTCAGAAAAACATGATCACCGACTTGAAATTCCAAATCCTTCCTTCGATTATCGGCATAGCTCTTCTGCCTACTTTGAGCTGCTTTGATGTGATTTTGGATTACTTTCACCTTTTCCACCGTTTCCTCCACCAGTTCTGGGCCTACAAGTTTTCTTTCACCAACGTCATCCCAACAGGTTGGTGTACGACATCTCTTTCCGTATAACGCTTCATATGGTGCCATCTAAATACTCGAATGGAAGCTATTGTTATAGGAAAATTCTACCAAAGGTAAATATTGATCCCACATACCCTGAAAGTCAAGTGAGCAAGATCTCAACATGTCTTCTAAGGTTTGAATAGTCCGTTCTGATTGTCCGTCTGTCTGAGGGTGGTAAGCAGTGCTCAAATGAAGTTCAGTATCCAGGGATTTCTGAAGACTTTTCCAGAATCTTGAAGTAAAACGGGGATCACGATCAGAAATAATCGATAGGGGTACTCCATGAAGTCTCACAACTTCATTAATATATAGTCTTGCTAGACGTTCCAGGGGTATATCTTCTCTTATAGCAAGAAAATGTGCTGTCTTGGTAAGACGATCAACAATAACCCATATTTCATCGTTCCTTCTAGGAGTCTTTGGTAGCCCCATGACAAAGTCCATCGTAACATTGTCCCATTTCCACTCCGGTATGGAAAGAGGTTGCATGACTCCTCCAGGCTGTTGCCTTCCAGCTTTCACTTGTTGACAAACCATACATCTTGACACAGAATCAGCAATCTCCCTCTTCATGTTGTCCCACCAAAAATGTTCCTTCAAATCTCTATACATTTTGGTGCTCCCAGGGTGTATAGAGAAATTGGAACTATGAGCATCATCCAGCAATTCCCTTTTTAGATCAGGTATATTGGGAACACAAAGTCTCTTCCCGAATTTCAAAATTCCATCTTCATACACAAAGTCTCTCAATCTCCCATCATTCACAACTTTAATCTTCTTTTGGAATTCTTCATCATTGGTCTGAGAATTCTTAATCCTTTCTATTAAAGATGGTTTGGCAACCATTTGAAAAAGCATTGATTTTTCACCTTCCCTGGTTATACCCATGTCCATCCTTACTAGATCCACGAAAATTGGATCCCTTTCCATTCTCATCATGTTCAAAACTCCATGGTCTTTTCTACTCAAAGCATCTGCCACCTTGTTTGCTTTCCCCGGGTGGTTGTGTATCGTGCAATCATAATCCTTGAGTAATTCAAGCCATCTCCTTTGCCTCATGTTGAGTTCTTTTTGTGAGAAAATATACTTCAAACTCTTGTGATCAGTATAAATCTCACATTTTTCCCCATAGAGGTAGTGCCTCCATATCTTCAAAGCAAAGATCACAGCTTCTAACTCAATATCATGAGTAGGATAGTTTTGTTCATGAATTTTCAACTGTCGTGATGCATAGGCAATAACTCTATCATTCTTCATAAGGACACAGCCAAGTCCTTTCTTCGATGCATCACTATAAATAACGAACCCATCATTCCCCGATGGTAGAGTCAATATAGGAGCATTGACTAATATTCTCTTCAGTTCTTCGAAACATTCTTCACACTCTTTTGTCCAAACAAATTTAACCCCTTTACGTGTGAGCTTCATTAATGGGTTAGCCAATCGGGCAAAATTCTGGACGAAACGTCGATAATAACCTGCCAAACCAATAAAACTACGTACCTCAGTTATACTCATAGGTGCTGGACATTCTTGGATTGCCTTGGTCTTAGAAGGATCAACAGAGATTCCATCTTTAGAGACAATATGGCCAAGAAAAGAAATCTCCTGAAGCCAGAATTCGCACTTGCTAAACTTCCCATATAATTCAAGCCTCCTCAGAGTCTTCAAGATAATGCGCAAGTGATTTTCATGATCTTCGTAGGTTTTGGAGTATACCAGAATATCATCAATAAATACCACCACAAATTCATCGAGATACTCCTTGAAAACTCTATTCATCAGATCCATGAATACAAAGGGTGCATTAGTCAATCCAAACGGCATTACAGTAAACTCGTAATGCCCGTACCTGGTTCGAAATGCTGTTTTCGGAATGTCTTCCTTATTCACACACAACTGATGGTATCCAGATCGAAGGTCAATCTTTGAAAAGTATTGAGCTCCATGCAGTTGGTCAAATAAATCATCAATACGAGGTAGGGGATACTTGTTCTTTATCGTTATAGCATTGATCTCCCTGTAGTCGATACATAACCTCATAGATCCATCTTTCTTTTTAACAAAAAGAACAGGGGATCCCCATGGAGAAACACTAGGGCGAATAAATCCCTTATTACTCAATTCCTCTAGTTGTTTCTTTAGTTCGACTAATTCTACAATGGCCATTCTATAAGGGGTCTTCGATATAGGCCTTGATCCAGGAATCAAATCAATGGAAAACTCAACTTCTCGTTCTGGAGGATGTCCAGGTAAATCTTCCGGAAATACATCTAAAAATTCTTTCACAACAGGTACATCCTCTATTTGAACATTCCTTTCCTCACCGACAG
The DNA here is from genome assembly GCA_963277665.1 of Viscum album. Lineage (NCBI taxonomy): Eukaryota > Viridiplantae > Streptophyta > Magnoliopsida > Santalales > Viscaceae > Viscum > Viscum album. The sequence continues at coordinate 1,804,685,417 of OY728126.1, read as the reverse complement.
TTATTTCATTCTCTTCCTCCCCAATAATTGAATTTAGTTGAGCTATTGAGGGTGGATCTAAATAAGAATTAGGTGGTGACGATTCTGCTCTAAAAATAAGGTGTTCCTTATCATTATCATCAAGAATCGTAACCTCTTTCTTCTTACAATAAATCTTCGCATCATAGTCCGAAAGCCAATCGATACCGAGGATTATATCAAACTCAATCATAGGTATGACGATGAGATCAGCAGATAAAGAAAATTTATGTGCTCTAATGGGGACTGATTCACAAAACTTTGTTGCAATGATACTTCCCTTAGGAGTTTTAACTGACAACTCCCTTATTAAATCAAATTGGAAAATATCTAATTTTCTTAGCAAACTGGGAAGATATGAAACAATGCGATGATCCAGAATCAAATAATGCATTTGCTAAACTTGAGGAAACCATTAAATTACCTGCCACCACGTCTTTCGGAGCTTCTACCTCAGCAGTAGTGATAGCATAAGCCTGGCCTTGATCCCTTGGCCTTTTCTGAGGTAAGTTCTCCTGATGCTTAGGACATGCATTTTCATAATGCCCCATCTCCCTGCAATTGTAGCACTGAACATTGGTAGCTTCCTTCTTCCCCTTGCAATCATGAGCTTGGTGGCCTTTTTCACCACACTTGTAACAGACTCCCATTCCCTTCAAGCAAGTACCGGGGTGTTTCTTCCCGCATTTACCACAATATGGATATTCAACCTTTCCTTTCTTCCCCTTATTTCCATTCCCAGATTGATCAGCAGGTCTCTTCTTCTCTTGCTTTGCTTTAATGTCATAAGACTTAGATAATTCCTTTTCGGTCTTGATAGCACATGAGACAATGTCTTCGTACGATGAAAAGGATTGTGAGACTAATGCTCGACGGAGAAATGGTTTTAACCCATAAAATAAACGATCAATCTTACTTCTTGGGTTGCGAATATAATCTCCAGCATACCTCGCTAACCTTGTAAAGTTAGCCTCATACTTTGTGACATTATCATCCTCCTTTTGTCTCAGACTCAGAAATTGCCTTTCCATATCTGCTCGATGGTCGCGAGGAAAGTATTTTTCTAAAAACAGATCTTTGAACTCCCTCCATTCCATATTTGATACTTCATCATCTTCCTTCATGTTCTGAATCAATGACCACCATTGATCAGCATCTCCAGTGAGGCGGTAAACTGCCATGATAACTTTTTCCCTTTCACTGCTCCCCAAAGCCTGAAATATTTTCTCTAGGGAAAATATCCATTGCTCAGCTACTAAGGGATTTGTATTCCCATTGAAAGTTGGTGGTTGTTGCCTCATGAATCGATCTAACATTGATCCTCCACGCTGTGGATCAGGGTTCTCCATATGGGTAAGGTTATTATTCATAACCTGAGTAAGTTGTCCCAGTATGGTGATTAGCTGATCAGCACCAGTTGCATCACCAGCCCCACTATAATTATCTTGAGCAGGAGGGCAATCCCTACATGGAGTGCGTTCATTGATACGGTTTCCATTTCATCCACTAGGCGCCATTTCTAAACAATGGCATAAACTAGATCAGTTTATGAATCAAAATACATAATCCCATACTTATAAAACACTTAGCATAAATTGAACTATTTATGGATATAATCCATAATCATAAAAATGTTTTCTTTGAGAAAGTATATACTCATAAACCCTTCATAATGATTTGTAAAGATAGTGAGAGTTATCCTAAGAATATCCCCCGGGAGTGTCGTAACCAAGAGTGCAGCAAGGCCCGTTGTCGTGCACCAGTTCCCGTTCGAGTCTAGTTCAAAGCGGTGTTTTCGGGTTTTACCCCTAGGTACATCTGTTCCAGAGCCGCCTCTACCTGCTCGTATCCAGACATGGATGTATTGCTCGGAAAACTCACAAAATCTCTACAATACCAAAATTCTAGGAAGTTCTTCTATACTAATCCTCAAAGTTCATCTTAGGTCTATGTGCTCTAATCAGAGTTTATCTAAATCTAGCTTCCAAGGTTTGTACTAAACTTCCTCTGATACCAACTGTAACGCCCCGACCCCAGCTACCCAGAGTCGGTGCATTATTACATAACATTGGCATGATCACAAGAAAGATCAAATCTCGAAAGACTGATTGGTTTAGTAGCCTTGGAAACACTAGATATAATCATAAAGTTTTATATTACATTTCAAAGTGAAAAACTACTACAACAACAAAGTCTTCATATCCACACTATTAACCCCTCATAATATCCCTGCAGGTCATTCATAATTTACTTCTTCACTTCCTGAGAAAAATAAAACATAGAAAAGGGGTGAGCTCAAATGGTCAGTAAGGATAACAATATAGCGGAACATTCAAAATAAGCATAAACATTTAAGGCAATGAATTAATAAAACAAAAGCCTTTTAAAATTGAACTTCAACATAGTATGGCAAAAGTAAAATGAAATAATGCCATTTACTTATTCACATGGATATTCTACTAATCGAATAATAACATGCAAAAATCAATAACCATTTTCATAATGTTGGAATGCATAATGCCAGACTATCATAACCACATAGCCAAGGCCTCGTGCCAAGACTACAAATAAGATTTTGTCAAGGCCTTGTGCCAAGACACTAGTTTGTCTCATGAGACCTACCGATGCATCGAGGAGCTATAGCGGGCTCCACCCATCACTTATTAAGTCCAATGCATTCCCATATGAAAAGGTTTAAACATAACATAAACATTCGTATTAAAACTAGCATACGAAATGTCAATAATCTCACCATAAACTATGAATGGTATAAAAATAGCACATCCACAGTCAAACATATCACAAAACCTTCAATACAATATAGAAGTTTTGTATCATAATAAATCAACTTCAAATAATCTTAAAATCCATCAAAGGATGTTGACATAGATGAAATCAAAATTCTTTTTAAAGAAGTATCTCATTTTATTTTGAAATCATTTAAGATCCATATAAAATAAAACATTTTCTTTGAAAATATTCTTATAAGCTTGTATGGAAAGCTTCGACGATTTTATAACGGCGGAAAATAACTTCACCCGCCGTATAAGTTAAAAAAACATTCTTACCTCAATTCTGTCGAAAAGGATAAAAAGGACCTTGTTTTGAAAACGACGGAAAGATTCCTTTATAAACCTCTTATAAAAAGTCAAACAAGGGTATAAATGACTTTAACCCATATTCTTGTAAATAGTAAAAATGTTTTGAAATACATTTCGAAGAAACATGGATGTGGATGATAAAGAGATCCCAGCAGATTATTACGTATAATACAACCTCGGATAATGAAGAGATTGTGAAATAACCCTTACCTTGTACTTTTCCTTGGTTGGGGTAGGTTAACCTCCTGTATAATAGTGAAATAATTGTTACTAAATTATACAATAATCATATACATTAATATGATATCATATATGATCTTTTAATACTGATTTGATAATAATATCATAAAATTATCGTCGTTTCGGGTGTTAACTTACTCATTTTCTTTATATGTTTTGTTACATAAGTCATGTTTGTTGTATCTTATTCATATCCAGAATGATATCAAGTCCTTAAACATCATTTTTAAATCATTAAATGATAATTATTCTTGAATGGATACGATGGAGAATGAATCTCATCGCGTTCGTGGAGACGGTAGTCCGTACGTACGCACGAACGCTATTTCCATTTAATTTTTATTTTAAAAGAATCGAATCCAAATGATACATAGGTATATTACTATTACAGTATAATATAATATTTTATATATGTTACTTAAGTTCATTAACACCATCCTTTATACGTTCCATGTGTGGTATGAACGAGTCATATCATTTTAAGGGGGCGGTAGTCCGCACTTCCTCAAATGAAATTATCATATGTATATACAACATGAAACGAATAATGGTATGAAATAAAATGGAATTACAGAAGCTTATATATAAAATTAATATCATATTTAATTACAGTTCCATCATAATGGCCACCATGAGAGGCGGTAAGATGTATTTGAACAATCATCGTTTCGTGAGGCGTTAGTTTGCCATCCACAGAAACATTATGTTCATCATCCATTAGATGGAGTTGTGTGTATGTGTAGTTTTAATCCATCTTATAACAACATCCTAGTATATTGAGGATACTGGTGTTGTTACAAAAGAAAGGAAATAAAAAGAGTTTGGGGGTTGAAGAAGCAAAATAAATGAAAATAATTTAAGAGAAATTGTTACCTTTAATTTAGGTAACTCACTTTGGTTGGAACCAAAGGACTTCTTGAAAAGCTTTCTGCCTAAGGGGAAGCTTCAAGTAGGAGGAGAGGGATGTGGGGAGCTTAGTTGGGCAGAGTTTTGACGAGCCAAGTGGCTTGAGAGGTGTGAGGAAAAGAGAAGGAGGAGTGGCCTTTTATAAGAGGGGTGAGGGGCACTTTTGGAAAAGCTAGAAATATTAATTTATAATAAATTCATATTCGGTTTCCAAAGGCTCCAAAGTTGACTATTCAAAGGATGAGGTGGTGATAGGTCGAAAACAACTCATCCAATAGAATTTAGACAGGTTTGGGTACTTATATTAACCTTATCTTTAAGTATTAACTCTAAGTTAATTAGGTTCACTTTTACAATGTCTCTTTGTATTTTTATATAATATGGTTAATAAACTTACTATATACATCCAAGCGACCCCCAAGTGGTCCATTAATGATTAACCTATCATAATATAAGTCTCTTTGCCGAACCTTAGATTTTTAGTAATTTAATATCAATTAATAATATAATATTTGTTTTAAGAACTCTTTTATGTCAGTTTTGACACTATTCAAAAGTTGATTTTTGTGAAACTCATAACAGATTGATTACTTCAAACAAAGTCAATTAAATCAATCCTAATATATCATATTATCCTAGAAAATTAGTTTAATTCATTAGAAGTTTCATATTATATTTATTTGGGTATTTATAATATCAATTATTTTAATTTTTCACTATTATAGTAATTACTGCATCATCATTGTGTCATAAATAAAATAACTTATTTAATGTCTAAAAATTATAAATAAAATATCATTATGTAGGAAATATTTTTATCTTTCTAATTAATATTTATAATCGAAAATCCAACATGTATAACCTTATGTAACAATTGTTGTTCTAAAAGATATATGCTTGTGTCATTTTTGTATTCATTTTAACTAAATTAAAATAAAGTGTCATTATCACTTACAAGTGGATCCATGGGGTCCCAAAATAGACCCAAAGATTCCCATGGTCGACCATGTATCAACCAATAGGGTTAAGACACGTTTTAGGGTAATTTTGTATTATTTTAATATTATTTTTTAACCCTTATTTACCGGATTTACCCTTAACCATGGTAAATAAAATATTTACCGCAGTAATTATTCAAAATGTCTAAAAATAAAAGTTACCTATTTACACAATTTGAACATCCTGATTCCAAATATGGAATCCATTTTTCTAAATTCAAAACACAGAAGTGGCAGAAATTAATTTAAAATTAATTCCCGCTGTCAAAACAAAAAGCGTGTTTTTAAGAGATAATAACTATCAAAAGATTGACACTTGTTTATGTTCGGTTTAATTGTAAAATTATGTCCAATGACCAACATTATATTAAATGGTAAAAATATATTCTAAATATACTTTAAAACCACTCAAATTCACAATTTATCACTATTAATTATTTTGATTAAAAAAGTTGTTTTTAATTAAAATTTAGTAATTTTCACTATTCATCAAAATATAAAAGTTATCCGAAAAGTACCAAAATTTCACCCTAGTATAATTTTGATATTCCGAATCCAAAAATGAAGTCCATTTTGAAATATAAAATATATATTATTTCAAAAAGTAGGTATAACTATTCACAACGGCTAGTTTAATTAGTTGTGGTGTGTGTTAGAACTCGAGGTTGCGTACAACACACGCTATCGCATTATTCGAAGGGAAACGTACCGTGGAAGCTTGGGGTGTTACAATAGTGCCATGGTACAGGTCAAGCTTTTGAAGTGGATTAGACCCAGCTGGAGCAGGATCCCAGACCCTCGACAGTTCGAGGTACGGTCTTAGAAGCCTCAGTTTTATCATCAAATATTTTCGATATAGGGGCTTCCCATAGATTTATCACTATTGTTGTTATGAAGAGCCTTGGGCTATGCATCTTTTCCTCTACTGATACTTTGACTCTAGTCACACCATTGGGAACTAGGGCGGCTAGTGTACATCAGTTAAAGGAGTTCCCTCTAGAGGCGGTTGGGTATCAGTTTCTATGGAATATCTATTTCCTAGAGATGAAAGTCTATGATTTCATTCTCGAAACGGACTGGCTAGTTCCCTTCCAGGCAGTCGTCAACTATTATCACCGTAGGGTGAGTTTCATATCACTAGAGGGTGGATCTTATCTTCATAAGGGAGAGTGGTATGTCCAAGAAATTAGAGCAGATCCCAAGATTCATGGGCAAGGTGGAGTTACATCTCATATTGCCAGTTGGTATCTGGATGATCTGGGGACTTCACAATTAGACTTTCCTCTAGTGGTGGATCATTTCAGGGATGTCTTTCCAAAGGACTTTTCAGGTTTTCCTCTAAAGCATGAGGTATAATTTTCTATTGAGATCATTCCAGGAGCAGCACCGATGTCCATTCCTCCTTATAGGATGGCTACACCAGAGTTGCAGGAGCTCAAGAGGTAGTGGGAGGAGTTGAAAGCAAAGAATTTTATCCAACCTAGTTATTCTCATTGGGGTTTGCCTATCCTGTTTGCGAAGAAGGAATACGACACCCTTAGGCTTTGCATGGATTATGGGATGCTGAACCAATTGACGGTCAAGAACCGATATCTCTTGCCTAGGATTGATGATCTCTTTTATCACCTTCGAGGAGCACAGGTGTTGTCAAAGATAGATTTGAGGTCCGGTTATCACCAGTTGCGCATTAGACCATCTGATATACCTCTGACAGCCTTCCAAAGTAGGTATGGTCTATACGAGTATAAGGTTATGCTGTTAGGCCTCACGAACATGCCTGCAGTTTTCATGGAACTGATGAACCGAGTGTTTCATCCATTCTTAGACTCTTTCGTGGTGGTACACTGAGAGTGCATCAGTTATATTCTAAGCTCCCAAAATGCCACTTTTGGATGGATCGGATTCACTTCTTGGGTCATGTTATCTCAAAGAAAGGAGTATCAGTAGACCTAGAGAAAGTGAGAGTAGTTCCCTAGGAGAAACCGAAGAACATCTTTGACATGCAGAGTTTTCTAGGGCTAGCTGGATAGTACAGACACTTCATACAAGACTTTTCATTCTTAGTAGCACTGCTGACAGGTCTAACAAAGAAGGGTGTGAAGTTATTATTGTCAGATTCTATTGAGTCAGCCTTCCAGGAGATGAAAGGGAGGTTGAATTCATCACCGATACGAGTCTTTCTAGAGCCGGGAAAGAGCAATATTGTTTACTGCGATGCTTCAGGTATCAGGTTGGGAGCTGTGCCTTTGCAGGGAAATGGAGTCATCGCTTACGGGTCTCAGCAGTTGAGGCCACATGAGAAGAACTAGCTGACGCATGATCTAGAGTTTCTAGCTGTTGTTCATGCCTTACATTTTTGGAAACATTTTCTTCCAGATGAGCATTTTCTTGTTTTCAATGATCAAAAAAGAATCAAGTACATCTTCACTCGGTGTGATCTGAACTTGAGACAGCACAAGTGGGTTGAGTACATATAGTCTTTTGTCTTTGAGCCTTCCTATACACTAGGAAAGGGAAACGTAGTAACTAATGCATTGAGCAGGAGGACTCAGATACAGGATGTTTAGGAGGTCAGCAGTGAGTGGTAGCTTATATCTATGTTCTCTGAGATGCATCTGGAGGTGCACGATAGATAGGGGCAGACTTTTCTATCTTCTGTAGATGTTACCTCTACCCTTCTTGATCAGGTACGAATGAGGCATCTATCAGACTCAGAAGACCTAGTCCTGCGAGAGAGTGAATTAAGAGAGGACCCTCTTCCAGGATGGACAGATGGTGAGGATGAGATCCAGTGTTTCCCAGGATACATATGGGTGCCAGCAGACATACACGAGGGGCTGATGTGGGATGTTTATTCCTCAGTTGGGGAAGTTCATCCGGGAGTCACCAAGATGTATCATGATCTGCACTGCCAGTATTGGTTTCCAGGTATGAAGAGATATGTTCATGGTTTTGTCATGAGATTTTCCACCTGTTAGTAAGTGAAAACAGAGCATTAGTGACCAGCAGGGATTTTACAGCAGCTACCCATTCCGGAGTGGAAGTGGAATGATGCAGCGATTGATTTAGTGGCCGGTTTGCCAAGGTTGCCTCATGGGAATAATGTTCTTTGGGTTGTCATTGACAGGATTACAAAGGTTACTCACTTCTTTCTGATCAAGGATACTTTCAGCATTGATGAGATAGGGTGGTTGTATATCCGAGAGATTATACGTCTACATGGAGTTCCACACACCATTTTTTTTGGAAGGGATGCGTGTTTTACTTCTCGGGTCTTCCAGAGGCATTAGAAAGATTTGGGTATATAGGTACTTTTGAGTACAACATACCATCCCTAGACAAATGGCCAGTCCGAGCGTATAATTCAGGTGCATGAGAATATACTTCGAACTTGCATTATAGATTTTGGAAGTTATTTGGTGAATCATATTACTCTTGTGGATTTTTCCTACAATAATAGTTTTCACGTGACTATTCAGATGGCACTTTGTGATGATTTGTATGGTAGGCCATGCTGATCACCTTTATGCTAGCTGGATGCAGGAGAGGCAGCTTTGCTGGGACCTCATCTTGTTTAGGAGATATCAGAGTAGATAGAGTTAATTTGGAAAAGGATTGCTACTGCACAGTCTCGAAAGAAGTCTTATGCTGATCAGTGGGGATGACCTCTAGAGTTCGAGGTTAGGGATAAAATTTTTCTTCATGTCGCACCAAGGTTGTGACACAAGAGGATTCAGATACAGGGTAATCTTTCACCGAGGTACGTCGGGCCATTTGAGGTGTTGGAGAGAGTTGGGCCAGTTGCCTATCTGTTGTAGTTACCTCAGAGGTATCGGGCTATGCACGACATCTTCCACATTTATCAGCTCTGACGTTACTTTTCAGACATGTCTCATGTCTTTTGACATGAGTAGGTTGAGCTAGAAGCGGATGCATCGTTTGAAGAGCAACCTATCCAGATTTTCGATCGCAGTACGAAGGTTCTCTGTGGTCAGTCTGTTCCTCTGGAATGGGTGTTGTGGCAGCATGGGAAAATACAAGACGAGACTTGGGAGATGGAGGCTGATGTACGATCGTAGTGGATGGATTTTTTCAGGTTTTCTTCTTATACACCATACTAGGAAAAATCGAGGACGAATTTCTTTAAGGGGGGTGTTTGTAAGAACCCGGATTTTCTTTTCTGGTATGTTTTTCCTCTTTCTGGAGTTTTTGAGAAAAGAGAAGTTTCTGGAAATTTTTGAAGTACACACCTTTTACATTATGAGTACATGCCCTATACTTGCCGCTGAAGGCCGTGTGCTGGTCGTGTAGGCGCCACACACACGTCTGTGTAAGGGTGTTTGGAGGCCGCTTAAAGTAGAGTACAGAAAAGGCAAGTACATGCCATGAACTCCAAAAGTAAACACCGTGTACTTTTTTTCATTAAATACACCGAGGTCATGTCTGATGGAAAGAACCGTGTTCTACTAGGTGTTCTTCATCCGAGAGCGCCAAGCATCTGCGGAACTTAGACAATCCCCTGAACCTCCATCCATCCTCCGATTCAAACACCGGTGAGTGCATTGGTACCACATCGGTAATCTCCTTTTTCTCCTAGATCTTCATTCTCCAATTCCTTATCTTTTCTAGGTTATCTTGGGTAGAACGTTTTAGATGTTTTTGTAAATCTTCAAAATTATAGGGAGATTCAAGCCCCTTGGTTCATGTATATCAATCTCTTAGCATCAAGGTAGGTGGTTTGTGCCATTATGTAGAATTTATTTGAGTATTTTGTGAAAATTCCACCAATACCCTTGAATGGGGTATTGCGTGTTTCCCGTTTTCCCTTGTTGTTTTCCTGTTTTGCTTATATGCCTGAGTAGAGGTTATTGTGTTTGAATAGGGTAATTTTTTGGTCTTTGGATGCTTTGTCCATTGACGTTTTTCCTATTTATGACTGTTTGATCTAGTTTTTCTTGTTAGGCTATTGCGAGTTTTATGGCTAGTATTATAGGATGGTGTGATTGTTGTTCTTCCATGCTGAGATGTTATAGAATTCTATCCAAGTAGTTTTTATAGGTTACTTTGGCCGTTACACAATTCGATACTTGTTTACTTTACATAGGGTTGTGCGAACCTAGTGTAGTATACCATAGGGAGAATAGATGTAAGGGCTTCTCTATAGTGTCTTTAATTTACAATGAGAGACCATAGGGGGAATTGACATTGAGTGCTTCCTTAGATTGTGTGTAGTACCTCGACGTGAGCCACAGGGGGATTGAGACGTTGAGTGCTTCCCCAGAGTGCCTTTAGTACAATATGATATTATAGGGGGAATTGACTGTGAGTGCTTCCCCATAGAGTCTTTTCATTAGCTGAACTAGAGGGTTGAGACTGTGTGTGCCTCCCAGAGGGTTGGTAGTACTTGTAGGTTGAACCATTGGGGTTTGGCTGTGAGAACTACCTAGAGGGTCACCTATTTTTTCTATTTTCTAGAGTGGATTCTTGCATGTTTTTAATTATATGCTAGAAACTGTGGATTGTTTTCTACTGAGTACTTTCCTATTTACTACTTCTAGTATATTTACCTGCCATATATTCACGGAATGTTAGGCATAGATCTCCGGGTGGTTTCCTACTGGGATTTCGTCTCACACCTTATTTGGGTCATGCTTTTGGGCCCAAATAGATTATATTGTTGTAGGTATAGATAAGTACAATCACCCATCTACTTCAGGTTCTTGATTGCACTGGAGCTGGAGAGCATGGGACTAAGCTGAGGCTTGCGATGTTGAGGAGTTGTCTATCTGTTTTCTTTTTGTACTTGGGATTTGTAATGTATTCAACATTGTGACTTGTTTGTCTGTTTTCCAAGATGCATTTTTATCTTTAATCATTTATATATTTTTCTCTAGTCGTTTGTTTATCAGTTTTCCACTGTTACTATTGTTTGGTATTTACTACTTTATTCTTTTGTATGTATTTGTGTACTTTCGTTGTGTACTCTGACAATGGGGGCATAGTTTCCCAACTATCACACCCAAGGCCCTCACTGCTAGTCAGCAACCTCTAGCATTCAGGGAAATCCTCTTGAGGCCATGTGACCTACCGAGTATGGGGCGCCTTTGGGTGGCTTCCGGAATCAATATGTTAGAGCACAGTACCCGCTACCACTACAGTACCCTGCCACCGCTATAGTAATCTTCCATCGCTACAGTGTTTTTTATTGCTTCAGTGCGCCGCTGCTACAGTAGGCTACAATACCTGCACCTAATGGGGTATCAACCCCCATATTTCTTGTACAATTAAGGGGTGCTTACCACTAAGCCAAACCCCAACTACATCACATATTTCCAAAAATGACATTAATGAAATTTTGAAATAAATAATATTTATTAAATGATTTAAACGTGATAAAAATAAAATAACAATTCAAATGAATGGGAAATTGTTTAAAATATAAACCATTGTATATTTATTTTTTATTTTTTATTTTATTGTAACATTCTTGACCCCTAAATAATAAAAAATTTGATATCACTATAATTATCAAAAGGCTTAATGGGGTTAAAATAATGAGATAAGGGTTAAAACATCATCTACACTTGTAAAAACTATATTGTATGATACTATTTCAACCTATTAAAATAATATATCTAAATAATATCATTTTAGATCTACTTTAACATGGAAATTAATTTATATTAATTTAATACCTTAAGAAATTCCAGGAATGCCCCTCCTATCACCTATAAAAGGTCACCTCATAATATCTCTTCCTCGCACATTTTTAGAACTGTATATTAGAAAATACAGTCCAAAATAATTTCCTAAAATTCCTCCCCAAGTTATATAGTTATTATTTTGGATTGAAGACCAATATTATAGGGATTAAGATATAAAACAATGGAGGTTCTCCGAATAAGGAAAATATGTTTTAAGTGAAGGTTTTTGTATTATTTCTTCTTATATAACCTTCAAATATTCATAAAACATTCATTAAGAATTAGAAAGGTATATTAAATATATTGATAATTGTTTTTTAAATTTAATAAATTATATACATCTCCTCTTCAGTAAAATGTGAAACGAAATCGTTGTTCATGTGTACGGAGGACTACCACCTCACAATTTGATGTAATTATTTTTCCATCACCACCTCTCACAATTGGAAATAATAATGGATTTAATTTATATATGTTATATTAATGACCAACATGTTATTATAAAATTATAATATATCATCAATTTTCATACCCTTACATCCATTGTAAAATTATAGTGTCGTTATTGTGTATGTGTGTATTACCACCTCTACGAAGCGATGTGATTCATTTTTCAAAACCACATCACATGGATACTATATATAATTATATTAAAAAATGATATTATATTTATTATATATTCAAAATTATTTTAATATAGTATAATAGTTACCTTCTTCCTATCATGTTCTCTGAAAAATGGAAATGTTACTCAAGTGTACATACGGTCTACTGTCTCTAAGGTTGTAATGTACATAATTTTTCATAACCATATTTCATTTTTGGTTTTAAAATTAGAATTTATGTATAAAAATTATAACTAATTAATAATTATTATTCTTGAGATTATTAAATAATGACCTCTTTGACCATATTCAGCCCACTAAAGTCATTTTGGACATATGTTCCAAATTTCATCAAAATGACCAACATGAAATTAATTGATTGAGTAATTAAATATAACATAGAAATAAAAAAACAAACATTAAAAGGTTTATAAATTAATTAAATAATTAAAATTATTTTAATATTAAGGATTATATAGTACATATGTGATGAGACGAACTCGAGGTAAGGGACCCTTTACCTGAAAAAATATCATTTTAAATGTTCTCGAGATTTATTTAATAAATATATTTATTCCATGTACATATTATTAAATTTATTTTATGTATTAATTTATTTTAAAATAAAGGAATTTTACATCATATTTTATGTTAATTTTGACTTTATTTTATTGTGTTTCAATATAAATATTTTTACAGAAGATTTTGACAAAATGAAAAAGGTAATGTTTTATTTTAACATATATGGAATCAACAGTTTTTCCCTTCACTATAATTATTATATTATGTTTGGATTACTTTAAAATATATCTAGTTTTCTTTAGAAAAACCAAAAATTTCATTTGTTTAGGTTATTTTAGTTTTGGAAAAGGTTTTTTATCTGTAAAGAGTATTTCAATATTTGGAAAAGTTTTCTATATCGGATCAAAATAGTTTTTCAAGAGTTATATGATGAAAAGCTCGAAGAATAAATTTTTTTTATTCATGATATAGTGTTAAAGAATTATATATGATGGTAGGTGTTTCTATTTAATCTAATATGATCAGTGATACTAATAAATCTTATATGACATATGATCTCAACACAATTTATATGATGAGTGAGCCTAAAATAGCTCCCAAATGCATTGGGTACTGTTCCTCGTCTTCAATGTTAAGAATGACAGAGTTAACCTAGAAGTTTTATCCTATAGATTTAACTCAATTATAATTATTGTTTACATGATTTAAATATTATATATGAATATAATTCATGAATTTTACTATATGGGTTTCAGTTTTCATTTTATGGGATTAAGTGTTTTTTTTATAAAAAGTGTGTTTTCATGTGGATATGATTTGTTTCATAGGATTAAATAATGTTGTGATAAAGGTAAAAATTATATGGGTTTTCATTTTCTCAATAGTCTAATGGATTTCTTTCCTTCAAGTCCATTACAAGTATTTTTGTTTTCATCCCATGTTTTTAAATGTTTTTCACAAGGTTTAAGGTTATGTAAGAAAAAATAAGTCATGTTAATTTTCAGGATACATTTTAATTAAAATAAATCAAGTTTCATTTTTAAAGTATTATATTGTGGGAAAAATGGATGCTGAGTGGATGTTTCAAATTTGTGATATATAGGTTTTTTATGTAAGACTTATGAACTAATTTTCTAAAACTTCAATCCTAAAAGATCTATTGGAATGCATGAAAGAAACTAGATTATGTATTTTTTAAGTTTAGGTCCTTATAGTTTGTATAAGATCAGGGTTTATAAAACTTAGAAGATTGGGATATTTTTTGGAGATGTTATCTTAAGAGTTATGGATATCATAATGGCTTTATAATTTTAAGATTGATCACAATTACAATGTATTATAAACCAATTTTTAGGTTTTAATTGATTTGATTTTAAAATAATTAATAAAATTATAGAAGTAATTTTACATGGTTGGGGTATGTGTAATCCTTAGGTTTAACATCAATTATTATTTCAGATGAATTATATTACATTTGTGAGTATGTTCATAATATTTTTGATAACAAGATAAGAATTATATTAATTTAGTTTTAGTAAAATGGAAACCTATAGGTTGGTTGATAACCCATTGCATCCACACAATCCATTGGGCTTGAACCCACAATAGAAGGGTGGTAACGGAAAAACACTTACCACTAGCCTATATGATATACGAGTTAGTATGAAATTTTTTTTTTAATAAAATGATTTTATAGATAAATATAATATTTATTTTGGAACATATGATTTTCTGTATAGATATCCATGCGATTTAAAGGTGGTTTGGTAATTAAGTGGTTAAAGTTATTTCATAATAATGTCAAAATATTTTTTTAGAAAATTATTTTATTAAGGATGATATAATATTTTTAGATAAAATGTTATTTTATTTGAGGAATAAAGGTTGAATTATCTTTTGCAAGAATATATAATTTTAATGTGTATATATTGAGATTCAGGTAATTTACGGAAATGGTTAGCATATTTTGGACGTTATATGTTAAGGAAACATATATATTTAGTTTTATGAATTTATTATTGACTAATTTGGTTTAAAGATAAATATTAAATTGATCTCTGAATAATATGTGATAAAAATATTATAATATTTGGGGTTTTAACTTAGTTTGTAATATTTTTTATAATATTAAGAATAGCCATTTATCGAATGGTTTATGTCAAAATTTGGGTGTTATTGTTGAGGTTTTGGATATTAATGTTGTATTTATTCATTTGAAGATATATATATATATATTGAATATTGTTTTATCTTATGATAACCATTTTGGTTCAAGTAAATATCTGAATATAGGAGGGATAAATATTTATTACTTTCTATATTATATGAATATATATAAGTTTATTTTAGTACATTTGTAATCAAAAACTCATCTTGAATACTCATCATTTAAAGAAAAAGATGAGATTGTGGTGGATATTTATTAAAGGATGAGATTTAACATGTCTAGTAAGTATTTTCCTTATGTTATTAGTATAAAGAGTAAATAAATTACTCAACTATAGGAAAAGGGTCTTGAAACAAAATATATATCTTATTACATTCATTTATAATTATTTAATTGTATTTTTTAAACCTCATTGATTTTCAATTTTATGGCCATTAACATTCACATGAGTAATTTGTTTCTTCTAATCAATTCTATCCTTCACTCTCATTCATTATTTGGACATTAATTTCTCCTCCATGTGGATATAATAAATTTATTATAATTTTCTTCTATTTGAAAACCCAATTATGTGTTAATCTATATGGAAATCATATTTCCCTTTCCCTCTTTTCGTGATGACGTTTTATTAACCCGTTTTACGATGTGGGTTTTCAAAAAGGTATTTTCTAATTTCAAACACTTTATTATTGGTCTTAAATTCAAATTTAGAGGACATAATTTAATAAAAGGGTGTACAATGTAAGAGCCTTTAGTTTTAAAATAACACTATTCTCAATAGCACATACAACACGCAACACTGATCTTAAATGAACCATGAAATATTTCTATTTAAATATAAATTATATAACCTAAACATTGAATTGGTGAATATGAATAATATTAAACTAATTATTAAATTTATACATATGTAGGGGTTATAATCAATAAAAATTTATTATTTCATAGAAAATAAGATCTAAATTTTCAGTAATGTCATTTTATGCTTCAAAAATGAGTTTTCTTCAAAATTGGTTTTTATCTTTTTTAGGAAATAATATAATTATTTTTTAAACCTTTTTAAACTTTACTTTAATTCTTTTAAATCATTATAACAAAATTATATTAGGATGAAATTATATGATTTTTTAGAACACTGATTTTTTGTGAATAGTTGAAAAGAAATATTTTTATAAAAATATCATTTATTTTAACTCAAAATTACCATTATTTTTGGAATATGATATCACTGGTAAAATAAGTATTATTTAATTATATATAATCTAATTTATTAAATTTCAATCAGCATTATACCTGATTTTGGTGTAAGTTCATTTTTGGGCTTAAAATCCCAATTTTCTTGAAATTGTTTTTTATTACATTTTAAGAATTTATATTAAAATTAATTTATATAAAAAATATGAATTTAATTTCATAAAATTAAATTCATTTTTGGATTCATAGATTCCAATCTATCCAAGAATTAACTTTTGATATTTTTATGAAAAAATTTATTTTTTGTTAATAGTAAAAAAAATATGTTTTTATGATCTATGATATCTTTTATTTTAAAAAATTATTCTTTAAATATGTTTAATAATTATTTATATTATATTTATTTGTTTTGAAATTTTCATGAAATAATTAATTTTTTGTGAATAATAAAAAAATATTTTTTTTATGATCTATGATATCTATTATGATATTACGAAGACATAAATATAATATAAATACTTATTAAATATATACAAAGAATAATTTATTAAAATAAAATAAAAATATAATTCAAAAATATTTCATACAATAATAATGATAATTTATTTCTTCATAAATATGAAAAATATTTTCAATGTGGATGTAATGCTTCTACAACACTGGAAAAGTAAAATTTTGTGTCCCAAATATTATTTTGATAAGGGAAGAATTAAGTTATAAAATGTTTTAATAGATAAGAATTACTTTTTATGATGGTTATTTATATATATGAAATTTTTTGTTATATAAAATGTTACTAATCCAAATGTTTATGCAATGATCACACAAAGCTGGAAAAGTCAAAATAACATAATAAATAAGTTTTCATGTAATATATGTTATAGAATAAAAATATTTAATGAGTGTAAAACATTGTCTTCAACATAAATAATTTTTTTTATGATAATAATTTATTTTTATGGTTTTATTATGATATAATTACCTAAAGTTCTTAATAAAAGCTGATACAGTACTTGTGCAAGAAATAGAAAAATATGGTAAATGTTTTCAAAAACACTAAATGTAATATTATTTATTTAATGTATAGTTTCCATAAAATTTATTACATAAATATAACATATTATGGATATTTAAAATGTTCATATCAAATTAAAATTGTGTGTTATTATTTTCAAGGTCACATTTGGTGAATAGTTCTTAAAACGACATTAATAGTATTTTATGTTAAATAATATTTTATTAAATTTTTTTAAAATCCTAAAAATATTGGAAGAGGACAATAAGGATTTAAAATTCATGAAAATATCATCAATCAAACAATTATGATCTAATTTTCACCTCATAAGAACTCATTCATATTCAAAAATTCATTACCATGGTTATTATAACAACCTATACTTTTCATACATATAAAATACATCTAAAAAGATGAAAATTCATTACATCAGAAAACCAAGAATGAATTGTGTGGGTTTAGTGTCATTGGAAACTTTTAAATACAAAAAATTGGTTAAAAATGTATACATCCTTTACCTTTTATACATCTATAACTTGATCCCTTTTTTACATGTCATACTGAATACCTTCCTTCATATCCTGCTAAAATAAACATAATAAAGAGGTGATCTTAGATGATCAGAAAATATTAACAAGGGAAACATCAATGATAGTATAAGATATTAATAATAAGAACATGACACTAGAAAATTATACCCTTCATATCATAGATCATATTCTTGATTCATCAAATAAATCGTAGAAGTTTGTAGGATATAATCTTAAGAATATAACTACGGAATAAGATAAGAAAATATGTTGTACACATAAACATATATCTTTGTGAACATGTATAAATTGAAATAGGTTCACTTGTTGTGTTAAGTACTAAAAATCAGGACCTTTTATAAACTTATAGACATGAAAGACTACTCCTTGCATAACATTATGGAAATGTAATTAGGTACATGCATAACATTTTGAGCATGTAATTTGGTTCACGCATAACATTGTTAACATGAAATCATGTTCATGCATGAAATTAGTAAACATTAAATCATGTTCCTGAATAAAATTTCTGAACATATAATCATATTCATACAAAACATTTTTGAACATCTAATCAAGTTCATGCATAACTTTTTTGAACAAGTAATCTAGTTCATGCATAACATTTGTGAACATTTAATCAGGTTCACACATAACATTTGTGAACTTGTAATCAAGTTCATGAAAAAAAATTGTTACATCAGAGTCATCAATAATTACCCAATAAATTGGAGGGAGATACATGTCCAATTATTTAATAAAAAATATACATATGTGTTTCACAAGAAAATAAATCATTCATCACTTCAGACTTAATTATATCAAATGGGTTTCATAAAAATTTATTAATAACATAGCTCATAGAAAAGAAATGGGATTAATTAATATCAATAAATCATTAATATAAACCAATCATAAAAATAATATGTATAGTACCCTTGAATAATATACCCATAAAATGATAGGTAACAACATATAATGTTATCTTATATGAAATTTTTTTTAATGATCACATGAAATAAATCTCGGAAATAAGAAAACCATTTCCATTGTAAAATTGTTTCATTTTAAAGATACATTCAATTATTAAAAAAAACATATTTAAAATAACATTGTTTACTTTTTAAATAAAACCCAAAATCATTAATGAATAATAATAGAGGGAGAGGGTAATCATGTCATATAAGTTAAAAAACATTCCTTCTATATTTTTGTAGAAAAGGTCACAAAGGACCTCATTTATAAACAACAAAAATAATCATTTGAAACAATTTTATAAAAATTCAAACATTATTAAAAATAAATTTAAATATTCATATGATAATATAAAACAATTCAATCAATTTTATAAAAACATTATAATGAAAGAAAAATTTAGTTTTAAGGGAAACATGAAAAAGATATTTTTGTAAAATAATATCCATTATAAATAACATATCATTGAAGTGAGCATTAATAAAATTATTATATTATGTTAATTCGATATAAAAACACATAAAAATTTTAAATTCAACATATCATAATCAAAATTCATCCAAAATATAATCATATAATTACATAATCTATGAAATATAAGGTTAACCCAAAGAATGGAAATTGGGTTAAGAACTCCCATACCACATAGTAATTAGTTGAATCGTATGACCCATGAAAGTAATAATTATAAAATAATATTTTAATAAAATTATGATAATTATATTCATGATATTATATATAAAATGGTATTATATACACCACACATGATCAATAAGTAGTGAATAAGTTATATATCTCATAGAAGAAAAAGTGAGACCGAAAACCCTTACCTCATACTCCATTTTAGTATTGTGTACACAAAATCCTATATAAAAGGTTTAAATAATTTTATTAATTAATTAAAGAAACATATAATTATTTATAATTCCTTATATATTACTTTTATAACATCTTACAATCCATTCATTGTTCATATTTTAGGAGTTTCATTTCTTTTGGGGGCGTTTGTTTCACGGTTTTCCTAATGTGTTCATTTAGGTTTAACTATATACATCCATATAGAATAAAAATATAAGTAAATAAGTGAATTTAAATGGAATTCATGAAAATATAGAAGTATATATTCTATCATTTTTCATTTTTTGCATAATTAGGATTCATTTTATTAAACGTTAATGGAAAGTGTTTAGTTTATTTTGGTAGTTTTTCTGAACATTGTGAAATAATTTCATTTAATTTAATATAATGTCTATATATTAGTTTAATAACTTTAAATAGGTGATAATATTACTTTTAAAATCTTATTTTACTATAATAATACTTTTATGACCAGCCATGAATGTGATAATGGAAAATAAACAAAATCATTATTCACTTGGCCGATTAGTTGGCATAATTTGGACAATAGTTCATTTATTTGAATAAGATGAGATGAGAAATGAAATGGTTATGAGATATTCCAATAGAAAATTATAATTTATATACATGATTTTTGAGTTTTTATTCCTTTATGGATGAAGGATATGAAAATAATTTAGAAGAAGAAAAGTAAATAAAAGAGGTGTTTTAAGAAAATTACATCTTGAATATCACCGACTATAATGACCCCATAAAGACCATGGTATTGTTATTTTGGGGAGACTAGAAGCACTTGGAAGTGTGGATAGTTAATAAGATATGGTTATAAAATATTTTAGGAGATTCAGGTCTTATGCTAAAAAATGGGGTGGTGATAGGTGGTATTTATACTTGAGGAGTACCGGGTTTAAGTGATTAAATAATGATTATTTTATGTTTAAAGACAACCACTTTGAGGTGTAATTAATTTCAAATATTTTTCATATAAATAAGGTCATAAATTCTAGGTAGGGTCGATAAATATTTTAGACATCCATTACATTTAGTAGTTTTTAGGTATTTTATACCTTTACCTTTTAACTTTAACCCAATTCATTATTTTACCTATACTACAATAAATATATAATTTTTACCAAGGTAATTTTATTATGTAGAAAAATAAAAATGAAGTTAATTCATAATTTTAACCTTGTGAATCAAAATAAGGAATCTATTTTTAAAAAAAATTATTCATAGAACTGTACAAATGATATTTAAAATTAACCCTGAAGACGTAATGAGAATGTAGGTTTTTAAGGTGAAAAAGTCCAAATTTTGAAATGTTTTTATATCCAATTTCATTATGGAATTGATTAAAATTACCAAAATTGTATTTAATGATATTTTATTTATCTAATTATAATTTTATAATGATTTTAAAATATAATTTAACTATATAAATAAATATGGAGAAAATGTAGCTTTCAAATAAAATTCAGTATTTTCACTATTCAATAAGAAATTAAACTTCTTAGAATAATTACAAATTTTCACCCTAAGATAATTATGATATTACACTTTCAAAAAATATGTTTATTTTTTCAAATAAAATTTATTAAATTTATTAAATTTTGTTTTAAAATAGTTATTTCATTAAAAGGTGAAAAAATAGCATTTTAGAAAAATATTTCATTTATGATAAAAGTTGGATTTGTTCTTATCTTAAGCCAATAAAAATAATTTTAAGAATTTTAAGAAAACATTTTTGAATATATAAAATAAAAATTTCATTAATAACTTTCACTAATAGTTATTAATTTAATTTATTAATATAATATGTCATTATGGGTATAAAAATAGTGTTTTTTATAAAAACAAATCCTTTATGTTCAATTGGTTTTTATTTTAATTTCTATTTAATTGGCATCCAATGAATTAATTTTATAAATATATATAAACTATATTTTCATTATTTAGTTAATATCATTCAATTCACACCATTTCAATGGACATGTGATCACTATCACAATTAAAAAATAATATTTTTGAGTTTTTATGTTAGGTGATTCATGCAATGTAAACTATCAAGGATATTAAATTTATTTAAAAATAGACAAGTAATAAATATTTTTGTTTTATATTTTACCCCCATTAAAATTAATTTCACCCTAAAAAATTAATTACATGGATATAAATAGATGAGGATACCTCTACCTCATCACATCCTTGGGTTTCCACATAGCTTCCTCTAATTGGTGGTTTCACATTAAAACTTTAACTAGGTGAGTGGTCTTGTTTTTCAAAACTGTATCTCTATGATATAGAATCTCTACCAGCTATTCTTCATAATAAATATCTTTCTCCAACAATATGGTATTTAAGTTTAGTACATGTGGAGGATCATATATGTACATACTCAAGATAGATATGTGGAAAACAACATGTACTTGATAGAGACTTAGTGGAAGCATCAATCAATAAGCTACCGTTAAAATATAATCAAGAATTACAAAAAAAAATACTTACAATTATAAATTGGACATTTGAAATAAATGTAGGATATTTAAAAATTCATTTATGGGAAACTAGATATTAAAAATGGAAAATAAAACATCCACTAAAAAAGGAAACGTAAAAGGAAAATATCACCACAAAAATATGATTAAGATTAGTGTTAAATAAAAAATATTAACTTGGAAGTGAATTATAACTATCATGTTTTAATAGGGAATGATATAGAACATGGTCATTATAAAGCTAGTAACCACAACACCTTAAAATAAATAGGTTTGAAAAAGTTTATTGATATCATTAGAAATGATGATAATAGGATAATAGTTTATTTCAAAATAATTTGGGAAGATATACTTTCTTGATTTCATCTTACTAGTCCAATATCACTCTTTGGTTGTGCCTCAATAAATATCTTCTTTATTTCTTACTCCAAGATATGAATTTGAATTTTGAATTTTTTTATAACTTTTGGATCATAAGATCCATAATGGGATGAAAATTTATTCTTTATGTCTCTAGTTATCATAACAAAAATATTAACATAGATGGTCCAATATGAATAAATATTCATTTAGTTAAGTAATGTATTAATCTCTAAAACCTAATCCAAAGTTCAATGAAAACAATTTCATAAATGGTAACCCTTATGAACCATAATAAACATTCCAAATAATGAAACAAAATTTTAAAAAATTAACTTATCATTAATCCACCAAACAACATGATGTAGTTCTTAATTATTACACATAAAACATGTAAATATCATTATAATTTATCCACTTGAAACATAGTAATAACCATAATAAAAATATAGCGTTAGTGAAAATGTGATTAATTTTAAAAATTAACTCTTTCCTCACACCATAAATCTAAAAAATTTATAAAATCAATCCATAAAGGTGCTTTTCATCATATTACTAATCAGTTTCAAGGTCATTAACAGTATCCCATTTATTTTATCACAATAAATCTTCTTTTTAACTCATTCATATCCCAACATATTTTTCATAGTAAGGGTTATCTTTCCATTAATCATGTGTTCTAAAAATTATCACCTCATTCTCTTCTCATGGTTAATAGTACCATTGAACATATACATTAAAATAAATAAGTAAAAACTACAGTGTAAGAATCCTTATATGTTTCATTATTCCGTAATACCATAAAATTTCCTCTATAACATTTTTATTCAATTCAAATACATAAACACTCGATCATTCCACTTTGTTCTTAAACCATTATTCCTTAACACTTCTTCCATATCATCTGTTATTCACAGTCACTTCATCACTATCAATATAACCATCACTCATGAAACATTGTTGATTCTCTTTATGAGATTCTCCCTTACGGAATTTATTCATATAATTCCAGTACATTCCACATTTGAAACATTAATATATCGATGATGCATTAGGAATACCATTATTATTGTCCATTTTGTTAACTAAACCCTTCACTAGTCTTTTTAATTACTTTTTTGTGCCCTTATTTTCCACACCCAAAGCATCTTCTAGTTACATTGAAACATTCATCATGATTCATCTTCCCTCATGATATACTTATGGAAAATAGAACTTTCGTTATTTTTTTATATCCAGGAAACCCTGTTTTTCTTCTATTTGATGGGTTAGTAAACTTACCAAATTTGATATTATCAATCATATTATGATATTTTGGATTAGTCTTAATAGTTATTTTTATTATTCTAACCTCCATTTCATTGGGTTTCACACGAGGATGTTCATTCTAGTGTCCATCACATTCGCCATTATCATGAGTCTTCATAGATCCATCCACTGCCTAAAACCCAAAAAAAATAGTGTGAGAGACACTAATCATACTGTTAAAACATAAAAATAAAGAGAAATTAGTTATAAAATATCAATATATGACACATTTGGTTTTTCATGATCATTATAAAAACTCTAGGATTATAAGCTAGTCAAGCCCTTAGGTTTCTTACTAGGGTTCTCTCATCCTAGTTTCAAAAGGTTAACTAATCCTTTATCTAATTACAACCATAACAACCCACACTTTTCATACAAAAATATTACATCTAAATATATGAATATTACTTAATTAATAAAAACACACAACAATCATATCGGTCTACTATCATTAGTAACATGGAAATAAAAACAACTAGTTAAAAAACATTTAGGTCATCACCCTCTTATTACTTCATAACTAGAACCCTTTTTGAAATTTCATACTCGATACCTTCAATCATATATTTGGAAAATAAACATAAGAAAGGGGTGATATAATTTTCTCAATAAGGTTAAATGAGGGAGATATCAATCATGGAATAAGGTCATAATAACAAAAATATAACACGCTAAAATTATACCCTAAATATCATAGATCAAAATATTAGATCATGTGATAAATCATAGAAGTTTCTAATAAAATAATAATAATAAAATAATATTGGCATAAGATGTGAATATTTTTTGTACATATAAACTTCTAATTTTTTAAACATGTATAAATAGAAAAAGTTCCACTCATTAAGTTAAACACATGAAATCATCCCCTTGCATTTACTTATGCACATGAAATATAGGTACATGCACAATATTGTGAACATGTAATCTATTTCACACATAACATTTTGAAAAATTAATTAGGTTCACGCATAACATTGTGGGAATGTAATTAGGATCATGCATAATATTTTTAACATGTAATAAAATCTATGCATAACATTTTTGAACATGTAATCATGTTAACATATAAAATTTTTAAACATGTATTCAGTTTGATGAATAACATTTTTGAACATTTAATCCAGTTCACATGTAACATTTTTTGTCATGACCCCCTCCCCACAAAGTGTACCCCTCCTGGGCCGGCAATGTGAGAAGAGATATAATGACCCCCAAGTCCTACCTCTAGTAGGCCCTGGGTTGGCGACTAGTACTGAGGGTATAGTCAACACACAAATGGGATGCAAGATACTCTAATAGAAAACATAATGAAGAGATAGATAAGATAGAAACCAACAAACTCCTACTTAGACAACAATATAAAAAGAAAACCATTTACACATACATAATTTCATGCAAAAAAAACTACAACTGAAAGGGTAATCTGCAAGTACCAAAATAAAGTAAAATAGCAGCATCTATGAACCCCGAATAGTTTCTGTAAACCCCAAGCTTGTAGTAACTATCCT
The DNA here is from genome assembly GCA_963277665.1 of Viscum album. NCBI lineage: Eukaryota > Viridiplantae > Streptophyta > Magnoliopsida > Santalales > Viscaceae > Viscum > Viscum album. The sequence goes on along the minus strand of OY728126.1, from coordinate 1,804,659,910 downwards.
AATCTCCAATCTACTCTATGTGACCTAAAAATAGTTTATATAAACATAGGGTGAGTAAAATTGTATACTTGGTAGGATCCTCTGTGGAGCCTCTCATGCAAAAGTAAAGAAATCATGCCAAAAGAAAAGTTAAAAAAAGTGAGTTTAAATCATTACCAAAATAGGTATACTATTTTCACAGCCTCACCATGATTACTCTCACAATGTATTAAATACAGGAGTATATAATATAGTAAATAATCACATGGTTACCTCGCTACCACTTCTCTACTAGTTTATCGTTTTCCCCAAAGTTGCACATCCTGAGCATCTATGTCCAAAAAGGATGACTCGAACACACCTGGGAGAGAACCACAACATGCACCGTATGCAACACAAAGGTTTTCTCATAGAAACCTGGGTGAACCACCATACCATCCACAAAGAAAAAAAGTAACCTGGTAGTTTTTGGGAGCCATCACAGAACTTATAACATGTATCAAACATTCTGTATTATACCTCAAGCCACTACAGCTCATATACCAAGTAAGGATCCTAAAGACATCATAGCCTATACATGTCACACCTATAATAGATCATAAGAAAAAATATCTATATATATGTGTGTAAAATAACCATAATCCAATACATCACTCTACAAACATATATATGGATAACTAACTATCGTGCATACTAGTACAAGTAACTACCAAGAGAAGAGTATGGGGCCAATGGGAAAAGTCATTCATCCATCCTCCCACTGGGATTTTGGGGAAAACACCCCTAGGGATTAGAATACATGGGGTGTTAGTATCCCTAACTGATAGAGTATGATAGAATATAGAAACACAAAAAATAAATGATATAATATAGCTCATAACCGCAGTATATTCATAACATAGTCTTAGACTCGCATGCAGCTAATGTCTCTTAGACTATTGGTTGTCTTTGCTAAGACTAGATATCCTATAATCAAACAACCATTTAAAGAGTTTTATTAATCAAATTCTCCATTTTTATTAGTATCCCTTGGCATTAATTAATTATTTAAAAATTAATTTATCATTGACATTTTCAAAATTCAATTACTTTATCATCCAAAAAAATCCATATGCTCTAGGAATAACCAAACCGAGCCCACATATCCTAAAAAACAAAACCTCAACATTGTATTCCTGTAATATCGAACCCCATGGGTTCAAAATCATTTATTAAATAACTTATTACCAACATAACCATTTTCCATATTTCCAGGAATTCTATAAAACCAATTCTAAACTACCAAACACAAGGAGATCAACACAATGAGTAGATGTACTACATGTCGAGTCTTTTCTACATATAGATGGAGTGTAGCCCCATCCATCCTCAAGAATATAAAAATGGGAAGCATGTGAAATACCCCATGAATCTTCAGTTATTTTGGAAGAAAGGTAACCAAGACTAGTTTCATCAAGTAGTGGGGAAAGTAAAGCCGATAAACAAACAACATATTAACATACATTTAATTTTCACAACTACGGGGAATCCCATATTCAACATGTTCCATCATCCCCGGTGTCATCCCCTACACCCACATGAATGAACCAATTCATCTCCCCACTCTTGGAATTAATTACAGCCACAACCACTAGGCCTCTCTACCCTAGACACCACAACAGCCTTCCATGCTCAGTCATCCCAAGCTCACACCACAACACAAGAAGCAGAAAACCAAAAACATAGAAACTATGTTGTTAGAACTAAACTCAGCATTAAAACTTCACACACAATTAGAATTCATATATCCAATGAATATGGTTCTCGACCTTCTAATTGTATGGGTAACTCATAACCCTACAAGGAATTATATATTTAACAAAACTGGTTCCTTACTCCATCTAGAATTAAATGATTCATTATTCTAAGATTCCAAATCTGGGAAAACTAATGAAAAAAGCTATCAAAAGATATCCTAGATATTTTAAATAGTTACTTCCGTTAATAATTTTATCAATAAGAATCAACATGCTTTAGGTTCAACAACCAATTCAATTAAACATTCACACTACATCAATTTTATTAACATCATATTACAATAGCAGTAACCAAATTCATTAACAATCCTCTTTATATTTAGCCAATTAATTTTCAATTAATTATATATTTGAAATCATTACCAATTTCCATTAATAAAAACAAGCTTAACAGAAAGGAATAGATATCACACAATCTATCAAAATCAAGAGCCAACAACAAACAATCGATACCAATTCTTTAATCAATTTAAAATAATTATTATGTCAATTCTATTCAGATCTAGTTGGATAAATCATGCTAACTCTACTAATAAATGTAATAGGAATAGAGAATACATGAATCCCCTACCCCAAAAGTATCCTGATGTTCTTTTCATAAGAACATGACAACACAAAGGATCATGATCACCTCTCCCGTAGCAACTGTATCTACCTGAGGTCGTTGAGTCACAACCATACCAACCAGAAACCCATAAATATCTATTACAAAATGGATATCACATGACATCACATGGAAAGGAGAAATGGGAGGGAACATATCAAGGAACCCTGAAGAATAGAGGTAGAACATACCTTATGGATAGAAGATCGAAAATTACTAGTTGCACTAAAACAAGGTGTATGCATGTACTATGAAGAAACTATAGGGAAGAAATCATCCAAGGATACAACACCATGAATGACTTCTATGGGGATGAAGGAAATATCTAAGTGTATACCACACGGGAACAAGATGGAAGAATAAGGTTCATCCTCTATAGAGATCCAAATGAAGTAATGGTTTAAGATACGTTGGTTTTTTCACTAAGATCGGATCTGTTAAAGATCACATGGTTTTATTGAGTAAAAGCAACTAAACCATTAGGAAAATTATGATAGGGTTTATGGGATTTTAATTGGCATTAAATCCCTTTAAACAAGGCATTAAATGCATTTTACATCAAAGAAAATTCCAAAAGGGGTGAAACTATATGAAATTAGAAACATTGTTCATGAGTCACCGCCACCATTGGATGAGTCTCCATTAGATGATTTGTCATTCCGTGATTCTACATTCCAAGAGTCATCATTCCAAAAGTCTCCATTACATGATTCACCATTCTGTATGTACTATTCTATGAGTTGTCATTCTATGAGTCACTGTTCAAGTATGTTGTCGTTCAGAGAGATGTTGTTCAGTGATTCACCGTTTGGCAAGGTACCATTCGGTGAGTCACCGTTTGGTGAGTCACCATTGGAAAACTAGAATTTTGGAAAACTATTGAAATGAGTCACCTTAGTCTCCCAAAATGCCTCAAACAAAAGACTTTCCAAATGGAATGGACTAGAGAGGTCTTAGCCATTACATCATATACCTCTCAAAACATTCTCATCCTTGAGAATCCAAAAACAACATCGAGTGGAAATAGAAAAGAAGTCATCAGAACATCCACCCTATGAGATGCCTCTCAATACTATCACCACCACATGATATCAACCACTACACCTACAAAACAACGTGAAAACACATGACAACCACAACCATCTCCTAAACACCCTCTTAGGGGAGACTCCTCTAAAAAGATAGAAATCCACAAAAATCAATAAGAGAAATCCATCTAATAAATAGTAATGTGCGACAACCACAAAATGAGAAATATTACATTAGAAGGGATAAAGATCAAACAACCTAGGGTACTGAGCACGTATCTATGACTCACGTTCCTAGGTACTTTCCTACAAGCCACCATTCCACTACACGACACGAACTAAGGGGATAACATACCTTCAAAACAAATTATCCTTATATTCCTATATTTACAATGGCTGCTCCATGAAGGTCTCATCATCATAAATATCAATATCGCCCCAATCGCTGATGTGAGAATAATCATGAAGATAACAATGGAGCTATGACCCATGAAAAACATCGTGTATCTGGCTGATTTGTGGGAGAATTACTTCCTAATATTCCATGGATTTGATGGAAGAACATACCTTAAAAAGCCCTATAAACTTGGGAAAAACATACTCACACATCCAAAACATTTCTTCCCACAATGGGGAGTCACCTTCAGAAACACATGATCCCCAATGTAAAACTCCAATAGTCTCCTCCTATGATTGTCATAGGATTTCTGGCGATCTTTTTCCACATTCATCCTCTCACGAATCACCTGAACCATCTCTGTCGTTTTTTTACTAGATCCATCCTGAGAATTTCTGACTCTCTAAACCCAATTCAACATAATGGAGAATGGAATGGTCAGGCATACAAGGATTCAAATAGAACCATACCGATGGTGGAGTGGAATCTACTATTGTAGGAAAACTCTACCAAGGGTATATGCCTCAACCACAATCCTATAAAATCCAAGACACAAAATCCTAACATGTATTCAAGAGTCTAGATGGTCTGCTCTATCTGACCATATGTCTGCAGATGAAAAACAGTGCTCAAAAATAGCTGAGAACCAAAATCATGATGGAGAACTATCCACACCCTAGAGGTAAATTGGGGATGTCAATCAGAAATGATCATACTAGGGACTCCATGGAGTCTCACCACCACCTTCTGATGTTTCCTCGACAAAACCTCCCATGAGATAGACTAATTGATTTCTATAAAGTTGTCTGATTTCATCAAATGATCCACTACTACCCATATAGCATCATAGACTCCCTGGGCATGAGGTAAACCGGTAACAACATCCATAGAGATGTCCACCCACTTTCAATGGGGAACATCGAATGGCTAATGTAAATAACCATGGACACACTTCTCGACCTTCACCTTCTGAAATAACAAGTATAAAGACACAAACATTGCAATTGCATGCTTCAAACCAAGCCACCAAAACTAACTTCTCAAAGCTCGGTAGATTTTCATCATGACCGGATGTACTACAAAGGGTGAACTATGGAAATATCTAAGAACCATCTCAAGCATCACCAAATGAATGAAAATATATACCTAGAATGACACTTGTTAGTTTTCATCCTCAGAACAACTTTGAGTGGCCTCACCATAAACCACTCAGTCTCTCTAGACATCTACCTCAAGATACCCCAACTGGGACCCTTCTACCTACTACACTGTAGTTGACTACACTGTCATCTAGAAAATACAACCTCTACCCCAACTTCTCCTATATCCATATGTAATTCCATATGTTCTTCCATCACTCTCTATGAATCTACAGATTCAAGCACTACATTGCTACATGACTTCCTGCTTAGCATATCACCTACAACATTCCCTTTCCAGGTGTATATGAGATTTTGATTTTGTAATCCTTTAAGAAATCTATCCACCGACACTGGTTCATATTTAAGTCACAGAGGGAGAAAACATACCCCAAGCTTTTCTGATTGGTGAAGACCACAAAACGCTCACCAATGAGGTTATGTGTCCACATCTTTAGAACTCAACATAACCCCAGTTACAAAGCATCACATAAAACCTAAAACTAAAATCCTTCTTCTAGAAGACAATGAACTAGAGCACCAACCAAGTCCTCCTCCAAATACTTGAATGCTTCTTGAAACTGATCAGTCCACACGAATGCCGGATCCTTTCTAGTTAATGATGTCAGAGGAGTCACAACCTGAGAGAAATTGGAAACAAACCTCCTTTAATATCCTAAAAGGACAAGGAAACTTCACACCTCTATGAGTGTCTAGGGGGACTCCCAAAACATAAATACTTCTTTCTTTGATGGATCCACAACTAAATCCTTCTAGGATACAACATTCCCCAAGAAACAAACTTCTTGATCCCATAAATCGCACTTCAAAAACTACCCAAAGAGCTATTGTTGACAATGAACTCCCAAAATGGCACGCAGATTCTCTACATTCTCCTCTTCAGATGTGGAGTACAGATGTTTTTCATCGATAAAAACCACAATGCACTTATATAGGAAGTCATAGAACATAGCATTAATCAACCCAATGAACACATCTGGAGCATTCGTCACACCAAATGGCATCACAATGAACTCGTAATGCCCATAATGATAATAGAAAATAGCCTTATGGATATCCTCATCCTTCACATGAATATGATGACATCCTAACCACAAATCTATCTTCAAGATCCAACTTTCACCCTTTAGTTGATCGAATAAATCATCAATCCACAAAAGATGATAGTGGTTCTTCACTGTTGCTTTTTTCAAGAAATGATAATCAACACACAACCACAAAATGTCCTTAAGCTTATTCACAAAAAAAAATGGTGGACCCCACAGTGGCACACTCGGCCAAACAAAACCACAATGAAATAGAACATCGAGCAATATGCATTGCTCTCACAACTGAAAATATGAAATCTTATATGGAGACATCTTGATATGAGACATTCTTGGATGCAGCTTGATACTGAACTTGATCTTCCATTGATGGGGTAATGCTACCAAATCATCTGGAAAGACATCAGGGAACTCTTCCATGACCATGGGAAACATTGATTGCTAAATCTCTAACGAACTCAACATCATCTCTACCATCAAGGATGATAAGGATGGAACATGACTCTTACCCATTCAAGGGTCTCTCTCATCGACAAAAACTGATAAATCTCTATCACCATCCAATAAAACTACCTATTTCCGAAAGAAGTCTGTAACACCATTCACCAAATACAACCAATCCATGCAAAGGATGACATCATATGGTTATATTTGTAAAAATAGGAAATATCTCTAAGATAAGTGTTTCCCTGGAACTAGTTCAATGTCTCAACATAATTAAAAAAAGTTCTCTCATCCTCCAACTGGCGTATTCAATGCCAAAGGCACTAGAAGCCTCTTTAGCTCATGTCCAACAACATAGATAAGGACAGGTGATATCAATGAGTGTGTCTCTCCTGAATCAAACATGGCATACACACAAGTTGAAAACATGAAAAGGGTACCTTTAATGATGTATGGTTTTCCTGGAGCTGAAAATACTAAAGCATGAAGCTGACCAAGACCTGATCCATAGCCTCTCTAACCCTAATGATGGCCACCAACATGGTTGTGCTCTAATCTATGAGGTTGGGGAGCATCTCGGGGTTTTCCTCTTCCTGCCCCATATGCTCTCTACTGATCCTAATCTGGTGAAACTTGATATTGTTTCCATAGATGAAACTTCCATAATAGAGGATCCTAAAGTGGAACATATGGAACACACTGACTACTCTGAAAGGTCGGTCATACTCACTACTGATGAACTTGTCCTCTACATTAAAAAAAGTGCTTGATCCCTTGGCATAGATCTGAGAGCTACCTCCCCTACATAAATGAGGTACTGAGGGATGGGACCTACCCCCGACTGATCGAAAACTCTTCAGTCTTGAGAACTGATAATCTTGGACCATAGCTCTACTTCATGAGGAATATTGCTGACTCCCCTTTATGAAGATCTGGTTCTGGCTAACATGATCTCAATGGCTTCTGCCTTCTCCAACACCATGAGATATGTTGGTAGCATAAATGGGGAGACATAGCATTGGATCTCTATATAAAAATAATCCTCATAATGTCTCTCCCTAGCCTCCTCATCTGGAAAAAAGTCCAAAGAATATCGTAGAAGGTTTATGAAATAGAACTGGAACTCTCGCACACTAGAGATTCCCTACAGATGGGTAAGAAGCTCCGAGAGAATGGCCACCTTCATAGTCAAAGAAATAAACTCATATATAAACAACTCTAAGAACTTTTCCCATTAGATTTTTAACTCCTCACGATCCCTGAGGAATAAGAACCACCACTTACTAGCTTCCCCATGCAACATCTTCACAACCAACAATACCCAATTCCCCTTATGAGAATGGATCAAATTGAAGGATATCTCAACCTATTCCAACTAGTATTCTATGAATTCATATGAAATGGAGCCCTCGTACATCTAAAAACTCGGGCACTAAAAATCTAATAGTTTCCTCCTCCAAGTTTCTTCGTCGTCGACCTCTACACTATGACAATATTCTAGCACAACATATTGAACAAATTTTAAATGATCCTGACAAGGAAGTCGACTTGAAGCCATACTTGTAAATGGAAAAATGGCTAGATCTCCTAAAAAAGGAATATGGAATACATTATCATTAATTAAAATTTTCTTTTAATCATATTTGGTTAACCTATCCCAAGGTATACCCATTCAAATACAGGCACAAAGAATAATGATACATGATCCTTTCCTAGGTCTCTACCTTACAAAAATTATCACCTAACTTAGTAGTCATTGTAAACATAAAGGTCCATGCATCAGATCACATGGGTCCTTAAATACCTGTGTCTTAGCCAGTTTCCAATGTTTTACAATGCTTTCTAAACATATCTAAAACTATTTCCCTACCTACCCATGAAACCTCACCCATGAATAACTCCAAACATCATCATATCCCTCAACCATAACTCTAATACCACTCTATCATGACCCCCTCCCCAGAAATTATACCCCTCCAAGGTCACAAATGTGAGAAGGGAGATAATGACCCCCCATGTCCCACCGTCAGTAAGCCTTGGGTTGGAGACTAACATCGAGGGTATAATAAACACATAGATGGGAGGCATTACCCTATAAGGGGACACATACAGAAGAAGGAGATAAGATAAAAACCAACCAAATATTTCTCATACTACAATATAAAAATAATCTCATGTACACATATGTAAGGTCATAAAGAACTACTACAACGGAAAGGGAAAACAAAAAGTTCCAAGATAAAGTAAAACAACAGTAAACATGAAGCCAGAAAAGATCATGTAAACCCCAAGCTAATAGTAACCAGCCTAATTCCAACTTGTGCCAAGTGACCTGAAAATAGTTTATATAAACATAGGGTGAGTATAACAGTGTACTCAGTAGGATCATCCCTAATATTCTCCTAAAATAATAATGAAAACAAGCTAAAGAAAAATGAACAACATGTGAAACTAACTCATCACCTGAACTGGTATACTATGTTCCCAACCTCACTATAGATTCTCTCACTAATTATCACATACAAGAGTATATAATATAATAAATAATCTCAAGCGTACCCTACTACATCTTCTCCACTCGTTTTTTGGTTTTCCGCAATGTGAGACGTCTTTAGCATCTCTCTCCAAAAAGACTAGCCCAAAGGCACATGGGTGAGAACCACAACATGCACCTCATGAAACAACAATACATTCTCAATGATACCTAGGTGAAGCAACACACCATCCTCACAACCTAAAGTAGATAGGTAGTCTTTGGGAGCCACCACATCCCTTATAACGTGTATCAAACGTCAGGTATTATATCTCTAGCCCTTACAGAACATACACCATGTAAGGATACTCAATCCATCACAGCCTATACACATCATACCTATAGTATCACTTACAAAATAATATCAAGGATATATGTGTGTGAAATAACAATAGGCTATTACATACCTCTATAAACATATATTGGGAAACTCACCATCATGCATACTAGAACAAGTAACTAACAAAAGAAGAGAGTGGGGCCAGTGGGGGAAGTCAGTCATCCATCCTTCCACAAGGATTTTGGGGAAAATCATCCACCATAGCTCAAAATCCATGGGGTTTCAATCACCATAACTGACATGGTGGGATAGAATATAGAAACATAAAAAGTATATGATATAATATTTCTCCCAACCACATTTTGGGCATAACCTATACTTAGACTCAATTATAGCTAATGTCTCTCGGACTCCCAACTGGCACTCTTATGACTAGATATCCTATAAGAACACAACCATTTAATGAGATTTATTAATCATCTTATCCATTTTTATCAGTTTCAATTTATGTTAACAAATTCATTAAACATTAATTAACCATTAATAATTTCCACATTCCATTACTTTGGCAACACTACAAATATCCATGGTCCTCAGGGATAACCAAATCAAGTCCACAACTCCTCAAAAACATAACCACGACACTGCATCCCCACAAGCTCCAACCCCATGGGTTAAAAATCATTTATTCAATCATTTATTACCAAAATTATCATTTTCCATATTTCCAGAAATTCTAGAAAATCAATTCAAAGCTACCAAACACAAGTGGATCAACACGTTGAGTAGATGAACTACATGTCGAGTATTTTCCACCTATAGTAGGAGCATAGACCCATCCATCCTCATGAATCTAAACATGAAAATCATGTGGAATACCCCAAGCATATTTTCCTCTTCTAGACGGTGGGTAAGAAAAACATGGTATATTAAGGATTAGGGAATGTAAAGTAGATAAAAAACAATAGATTAATAAGAATTCAATAGTAATAACTATTGAAAATCCCAACTTCAACCCATTCCATCATCTCTAGTGTCCTCCCTAACACCCACATGCATGAACTGATGATTCTCTACTCTCCAGGAATCAACTGTTGTCACAACAACTGGGCCTCCCTGCCCCACACACCACAATAGCCTTCTAGGGTCATCCATCCTAGGCTCACACTAAAACATAAGCTGTAGGAAACAAACAAAAAAAAAATTGGGCTCTTAGACCTAAACAAGGCATTCATCCTTCAAACAAAATGAAAACTCATAGCTCCAAAGAATAAGGTTCTTGACCTTTACATGCAAATGAGTAACTCAGTACCCTATAAGGAATTATCTTTATAACACAATTGGTTCCTTATTCCATCTTGAGTTAACTGATTCATTATTCACAAGTTCCAACAATGGTAAACATAAACAAAAAGTTGTCACAAATTATCCCCAATTTATTAAATATTAAACTACTTTAATTTTTTTATCAATAAGAATCATCATGCTTCAGGTTCACCAACCAATTCAATTAAACATGTATATTGCATCAATTTTATTATCATCATATTAAAATAGAAACAACCTGACTCATTAACATGCCTCTTTATCTTTATCCAATTAATTTATATTTAATTCTGGGTTTAAATTCTTTTCCAATTTCCATTAATAATGACATGATAAATAGCAAGGTATAGATATAAAACTATCTAGAAATTCAAGAGGCAACAATAAACGATCATTAACAATTCTTGAATCCATTTAAAATATTTATTATATAAATTAAATTAGGATCAATTAGGCTAAATCATAATAAATATACTAATTTACATAAATAAAATATATAATCCATCAATCCCCTACCTAAAATGGTTTCTGACTTTCATTACACATGAATAGGCTAACACAACGGATCACGATCACCTCTCCCACAGCAACTGCATCCACCCGAGGATGTCACGACACAACCACACCAACCAACAACCATGAAAGATATATTAGAACATATATATCACATTCTATAACATGGAAATGAGAAATGGAAGGGAAAAGATCAAGTAACCCATAAGAACCGAGGTAAAACATACCTTATGGAAAGAGGATTGACACTTCCTTGTTTCACAAAAAAGGGGTGCACATACAGTAGGAAGAAACTCTCGGGAAGACACGATCCAAGGCTAAAACACCACACATGAATCTTACATAAAAGATGGAAATGTTCTAGTTTCTCACTCTCTGGAAAAAGATGGAAGAACAAGGATCGGCCTTTGGAGAGATCTAAACAATATAGTAGTTTAAGATACACTAGATTTTTTCATTAATATTGGATCTATTAATGATCATGAGGTTTGACTGATAAAAATCACCTATAACGTTAGGAAAATTAATATAGGTGTTATGGGATTTTAATTGTCCTTAAATATGTTAAACAAAAGTTTATGAATTCATTTTACATCAATCAAAATGCTAAATGGGGTGAACCTGTAAGAAGCTATAAACATTGTTCATGAGTCACTGCTACCATTGGATGAGTCTCCATTAGCTGAGTATACATTGGAAGAGTCTCCATTGGATGATTCTTCATTCCTCTATTTGTCATTCTAAAATTCTTAATTCTGCAAGTCATCATTCCATGAGTCACTATTCCATGATCTTCCCTTATGAGATTCACCATTCGACAAGCTATCATTCGTTGATTCCCCATTTAGTGAGCTACCGTTCAATGATTCACTATTTGGAAAGTCTCTATTTATTGAGATACCATTTGGCCAGTAACTATTCGGTGAGTCACTATTTAGTGAGTTACTGTTTGGTGAGTCACCATTGGAAAATTGTGTTGGGACCACTTTGTGTATATGGTTGTATTTTTTGTCAATAGTTGTCAATGAAGATCAAAATGAACGAAATCAAGAAGTACTCCAGTGAAAGGTGAGGAGAAGAAACCTACCACCATGACTAGGGTGGATGGGAAGAAAAATGAAGAAGTTGGTTCCTCAAATAGAGAACAAAAAATTAAGAAGAAGGCCCAACAACCTCATACTGAAGATGCAAAAAAGAAAAGATTTGTGGTACAATGTTGGTGTTGCAATAGATTTGGGCATTGTGCACTGGATTGTTGGTACAATCACTTTAATGGAAAAGCACAAAGAAATAATGTATCAAAGAGAAGAAATCCAGAGAATAAGAATCAAAATCTGTATGTCCAAAAGCACTTGTTGACAGCAAACAGATTTGGAATGCTTGATGACAACTGTGATGTATGCAACGGTAGTGGTCACAAGGTTGGAACATGCCCATCTCAACATGCTTTCAATTTTGATAAGAAAAGAATACCTTTGATGTTGTCTAAGTATAAAGCAAGTACCTTGGGATGAAATCAAAAGAATAGTGCGAACACACATTTACCCAAGAAGATATCAAGTAGGAAAGCTGAGAAGACCCAGGATTTTAGATCTATAAAATTGAAGGGTCATTCATCCAAAATAAAAACTAAGTGTGATGAAACTCAGAAGAACCCATGTGAAATATCCAAACTAGCTGCAACTGTTCAAAATGAAATATTGGTCATCTAGATAGAAGATTTAGAAAGAATGAGGAAACGTGAAAAAGGAAAATCCAGGGCTAGTGGTAAAGGAAAAAAACATTCACTTGATGAAGACAGAGTGCATGAGAGATTTCAAACCAGGAGAAACACGCGTGTGAAAGACGTTCTGTGTGAGAGATGCAAGAAATCTGGTCACATTGAAAAAGGTTGTCTAACCTTGATAACATAGCAAGAAGCAGTACTTAAGAGGAGTAAGAATGTATGTAAGAATGTATCATATATGATAGATATTAAGAAGAATAGTCCTTTACACAAAGAATAAGAGAATGTGAAGAGATCCATACCACATCAACAAATATCATAACATATGTTCAAATGTGCAGGCATGAAGACTGGAGTGAACAGAAGAACATGGTTGAGAAAAGAACCTCAACCATGAAACTCATATTGATGAATCATGTAGGAACCACCTTATTCCCTTAATCATTTGTGTATTTTATTTGTGCTAATAATGCAGGGAATTGAAGGCAAAGCAAGCTCTCAGGGGGAAAACCTGAGAAATAGTGAATGCTATCAACTCTTGATAGCTAATCTAAAGTTGTTTCTATCCTTGGAAGAATCATCAATTGATATTCAAAGATTAATATGATGAAGAATCACTCTTGATGAAGATGATGAGGAGTGTTCCCCTTGAGGGGGAGAAAAATGATGAAGCTTCCAAAATCATTGTTTCAATCAGCAACAACTCTACCTGGTATTAAATGCAATTACTCTATAAATTTCATGAAGATCATGTCATTAGAGAAGGTATGTAATTTCTCAATCTATCAACCTTGGTTTCTCAAAATAGAGATCACTCTATAGATGGGTAGTAACTGAATTGATCAGTGACATAAGAAGAATGGAAGTGCCTCAAGGCCACTTTTCCTACTGATTGCACTTGAATGTTTTTGATATGTTTGCTGATGTGAGTGCAGAAGTTTCAGGTTGGTTATTCCCTATCACATTTGATTTCTTTTTCCTGAAATTAAAGTGGTAAACCCTTCAAGAAAAAATACATGAGTTCTCATCTCATGTGGTATCATGATCTATGAATAATGGATAGCCTTGTTGTCTAAATCAAATCCTCATGTTTTCTACATCGAGCATATGCTCATGTAGACATAGAGTGAAATGATTAATGAAACATTGATTAAGTATAGATTGATACCCTCCCTACCATGATCTTTGTATTTCTTGTCAATAAGGGGGATAGAATGTGAAATAAAAGTTTGAATAGAAAGTTGAGTGAAGAGAAGATTATCATTTGGACATTGACGAATTCATTTCAGAAGATATGTAAGGAATTGACAAAAAAATACAAAGGGGGAGATTTTTGGGACCACTTTGTGTATATTATTGTATTTTTTGTCAATATTTTTCAATGAAAATAAAAATGAATGAGATCAATATGTAATCCAATGAAATGGAGGAATGGAAATTCATATGATTTTTGTACTGATGATATGTTCAAAGAAAATGTGTCAAAGGTGACACATTGTTTACAACAGTGAAGAATGTGAGGTATAATCTGTCTGAGGATGATTAAAGAAGAATGGGGTTTTTATGAAGACCATGCAATTTCTTATGATTGCGTGAGAACCATTCAGGAAGCTTCTTGAAGAATTGAATCATATATTTTGCATAAAGTAGAGAATGACGGTTGAAGAAGAAGAAAATGTACGAGGGATTGAAATTATGATATGGCCACGAACTTCACATTATATCAATATATAATGATTCCAAATCTAATCTATCAAAGGATATATATCATGATATTGGAGTTTTTTTGAAAGAAGAAGAGTTTACGAAGGCTACAAATCACTGAAAAGAAGTTTTTTTGAGGTGATCGTTCTTCTTGACAAAGCAAACAAACAACATACAAATTTGTTGAAAAAGGAGATTTCATGGTGGCATGTTGAGTTCAAGGGTTTTGGTTAACGATCCATGTTTGATTCTAGAATTTCTAAAAAGGAATGGATGATCTGGAGGTGGTAAAAAAAGAGAAGATACAAGGGGGCGCTATTTTCGAGTGTTTGCCAAGTTTTTGGGCCTGAAAATCGACAAATACAGAAAAGTGGTTTTGGTAAAGAGACTTTCACACCATGTACTTTAAGGAAAGGGAACTTATGTGCCTAGTGTTTTTCAAGATCAGAACATGGAAAATGGCAAAGGGATAAGGGCCATGCAAGTTTTGGGTTTGTCGCGCAAGTGACCTATGCGCCGAGAAAGGACCTCCACGCTGGTGCCTAGGAGGATTGGAAACTTGTGCGCCTGTTGTTTTTTAAACTCTGAACTTAAAAAAATAGAAAAGGAAAGAGGTTCGTGCAAGTATTGGTGTGGTCGCACAAGTGGGTAGTGCGATAGAGAATTGGGCAGATGGACCTGCACGCCAAAACCTACGTGCCGAGGGGAGACATGTGTGTCATCACACTGGGTGTCAAAATGCCTATAAATACAGGTCGACCCCTCTTCATTCTTAACAAGCTCAACACTTAGGAGAAAATCAGATCTCTTGTCGCACATGTGTGGTGGTTGTGCAAGTGGTTTGTGGTCACGCAAGTGGTGTGTGGTCGCGCAAGTAGAATTTGTGTGCCAGTTCTTGGTTGTGCACCCAAGGCAATTTGGGAGAGAAAGGAAGTGAGTCGCGCATGTTTGAAGATGAATTAGGCGGTGTCGTGCAAGTGGTTTGGTAATACCTGCGTGCTAGTTTGGACTTGTGCGCTGAAGACTTGTGCGCCGTATTGGGACATGCGTGCTGGGCTTGGAGAAGAGCGCCAGGTTCTGTTGGAGTACGCCCATCTTTTTGGAGTTGCACAAAAGCTGAAAGATTTCTTGATACCTTCAGTGCAACATATGATGTATTCATTTGCAAAGACGGAAGAATAATGAAAAATTTGGTTTTATAAAGAGAAGTTGTACTACACACATATGATTGGAGTTTAACACCCTAATTGTGCTTTTCGAAGAGAAGAAGAACGGTTCGTGCAACTAAACTCATATCTGCACAGAAAGAGGGGAATATATCAATACACTCAGGTGTTAGTATTGGGAATCAAAGGAAGAGAAGAAAGAAGATTTAGTGCATTCAGTTATTACACTAAAGAAGAAGTTTGAATATAAAAGAGCATCAAATCAGTACTCTGATGCAAGAATTTTCTCATGCTAAATAGAAGACAAAGACTTCAATGAAAATATATTGAAGAGACTTTCACATCTATAAACTGAGTGGGACTTCACCAAAGGTAGTGAGCCAGGGTGAGTCAATAGGAGTAACCTGAGGGAAGCAGTGAGCTATCTCTGAACCTTTGTAAAGTCAGTGAGTCTTGGACATAGTGAATGTTCCCAAACCTTTGTAATCTATAGCAAGTGAAGTATAGTGGGATTTGGTATGACCGACAACTTGTTAGTATATGCTCCTTGGACGTATCCCCTAGTGGTGAACCAAGTAAAAATTGTTTTGTCATCTCTTTGCATGTGTATGTTTAATTGCTGATCATATCCATCATACAGGTTTAACTAGTTCCTATCAACGTGGGAACAAGATCCAAGACTTTAAATATAAAAACTTGACACCCTAATTCACCCCTTCCCTCTCAGGGTGTCCTGGGGTCCTACAAATTGGAATTTTGGAAAAATCATGAAGTGAGTCCCCTTGGTCTCCCAAAATGCCTCAAACACCATATTTTCCCAATGTAATGGACCAGGTAGGTCTAGGACATTACATTTTTGAACATGTAATCTAGTTCACACATAACATTTGTGAACATATAATCTAGTTCAAGCATAACATTTGTCTATATGTAACCAGGTTCACATGAAACATTTTTACTCATGAGTTATCCATCATTACCAAATGTATTAGAGGGATATATAGGTACCAGCCATCAATAAAAATCATACATATTTGTTTCACAGTAATATAAATCATTCATTATATTTTAACCCATTTAAATAAAGTAGTTTTAGAAACATTTTATCATAACATAGCTCGTTGAAAACAAATAAGACTCATAAAAATCATGCCATAATAAACATAAACAAACTATAAAAATATTAAGGATGGTATCCAGGGATGATATCCCCAGAAAATTATAAGCATCATCAAATAATGTTATCTTATATGGAAAATAATTTTGAAACATCAGGTGAAATAATTCCTAGAAATAAAAAACATTTCGATTTTTAAATCATTTATTTTTATATATCTATGAGATTATAAAAGAAAAAAAACATTATTTGAAAATAACCTTGTAAACAATGTAAATGAAACACCAAATCATTAATATTTCATTATTATGGTAGAAGATTCTCATGTTGTATAAGATAAAAAAATAATTCTGTATTTTTTTCTGAAAATTCATAATGGACCTCATTTAGAAAATAAAGAAAATAGAATCCCTTAAAAAAAATTTAGAAATTAAAACTCGAAAAAAATTACCTTAAAAAATAATAACTCAATAATAAAAACATTTTTGTAAATTGTTTTATCAAAACATGGGTATGGAAGAAAAATAGATATTTTAGGGAAACTTTAAAAAGTGAGTTTTTTAAAAGAAATTCCCTTATAAATATGATATTGTTGAAGTTAACATTAGTAAAATTAATCAATTATGTGTAATATTTATAAATCATAATTAAAAAATTATTAATAAAACACAGGATAATTGAAATTCATCCCATGCATAATCATATCATGACATAATCAGTGAAGTATAAGGTTAACCCAAAGAAATGTAATTGGGTTAAGAATTCACTTACCACATTGTAATCAGTCGAATCATAGGTACCATAAAATTAGTCATTATCAAATAAAACATTTAATAAAATTACGATAATAAATTCATGATATTATATATCAAACATTATTATATACACAACACATAAGAAATAAGTGGGGAATATGACATATATCTAACAGAAGAAAAGGTGAGACAAGAAACCCTTACGTGATACCCCCGTTTAGTTTTTATTACAAAAAATCATATATAAAATGTTTAAATAGTGTTATTAATTTATTAAATAATTATATTAACAATTATAATACCCTATATGATATAACATATTACCATCCATTAATTACAAATATTTCATGATTTTCAATGTTTCGTGTGCATTTATTTAAGGGTTTTCATGGTTGGTTCATTTTTGTATAATTATAAATTTTCATATATAATAAAAATAAAAAAATAGAAGTGAAATTAAATGGTATTAATGAACTCCAATAAATTTATATGGTCTCATATATCATTTTTTATGAGGATGTTTCATTTGATAAAACATTAACAAAAAAAAATTAGTTTATTTGTGCAGTTTTTCTAAACATAGCCAGCTAATTTCATTTCATATTATATTATGTGCATATATTAGTTCCAACACATAGAAAAGGTTATTTTATAACTTTTAAAATTTTATTGTACCATTATAATACTTATATAAACATCCATGAAGGAGATAATGGAAAACGAACAAAATCATTATTCACTTAGAGGATTAATCGAAATAATTTGTAAAATAGTTTCATTTATTTGAAAAATAAGAGATGAGAAATGATATGTCTATGAGATATTACACTAGAAACATAAATAAACTTCATATAAATTATTTCGGGGTTATATTTAATTTATGTATGATTGATGTGAGAATATAGTAGAAGAAGACAATAAAATAAGAGAGGAGTTTTGAGAAACATACCTCTTGAATATCACCCCCTTGAAGGACCCCTAGAGGAAATTGGTATTGGAATTTTAGTGATACCAAAAGCACCAGGATGTAAAGAGAGTTGGTATTACTGGTTTTGAAATATATTTTAGGATATTAAAGGTATTTAGGATTAATGGGTGGGGTGAGGGGTAGTATTTATACTTGAGGAGGGATCAGTTTATGTTATTAAATGTTGATTATTTTATGTTTAAAGCCAATCACATTGAGGTCGAAATAATTTACAATAATGTTGATCATAATATATGTTTCAAAGGATTTTTAGGTTAGATAAATACCTCAAATATCCATTAAATGGTTCATTTTTTAGGTATTTTATGCCTTTACCTTCTAACTTAAACATGTTTCTTTATTTTTCCCATACTGCAATAAATACTTCATTTTACCATGGTAAAATTTTTATGCCTAAAAATGAATAAAACCTTAAAAACTAATGTGTAACTTATGATTAAAAAAAAGAATCTATTTTACTAAATTCAATTCATAGAATTGGTAAAATTAGATTTAAAATTAATCTAGAAGACATAATGAGAAAACATGTTTTTAAAATGAAGACATTCAAAAGTTTGAAATATTTTTATATCCAATTTTAAATTTAAATTCATTTAAATGACCTAAATTATATTTATAGATATATAATTTAAATAATTATACTTTAAAACCAATTTAAAATATAATTTTACTATATAAATAAATTAGTAAAGAATGTAGTTTTTAATTAAAATTTTGTATTTTCATTATTCATCAAATATTAAAACTTCTCAAAAAAATATCAAAATTTAACCCTAATATAATTTTGATATTTTTCATAGAGAAAAGAAGATTATTTTTTAAAATAAAATTTATTAATGTTTCTAAATTTAGTTTCAAAATAGGTGTGTCAATCAAAGGCAGAAAAATTACCTTTTTGATAAATATAACCTTTTATGCTTAAAATTGGATTTAGTCTTATCTTAATCCTATCAAATGTATTGGATGAATTTAAAAACATTTTATAGAATATATAAAATATGAATTTCATTAATATCTTTCACAAATAGTGATTAGTTTAATTTATTAATATAAAAATCCATTGTAGGAATAAAGATTGTTTTTTCTATAAAAACCCTCTTTTATGTTTAATTGGTTAATATTTTCATTTATAATTAATTAGTAACCAATGAATTAAATTTATAAACCTATGTAAAATATATTCTCATAATTTAGTTATTCTCATTAATACTTTCCATTCCAAATTATAGATGATAATTATCACAATTCAATAATAATATTTTATATTATGTTTAACGTTGGTGCTTCATGTAACGTAAAATATCAAAAAGATGATTTTTTTTAAAATATAAAAATCATAAAATCATGGGGTGTTACAACTGTGGTTAAAATAAGTTAACCAAGGAGATAAACAAAAATATAAGGTTTAAATTGATATCTAAACTAGTAAAGAATTTATTTTATGATTATATTAATACCATATATTCCTTACAAGTTATTTTAGAACTATACGACATGAGTTATAACATATTATATTAAAATATTTCATGTATTTCCGAAAATGAAATTAATAATATTTTAAAATAAATAATTTTTTCAATGGTTTAAAATTCATAAAATCTTATATATATACAATTAAATGGTAAATTTTTAGAAATATCAACCATGGTCTATTTATGGGTCACATTTTTTTTATAATAACTTTATTGACCCCTAAAGAGTAAAAAAATTGATATTGTTGTAATTGTCTAAAGGGTTAACAGGGGTTAAAATAAAGATATATGGGTGAAAAATTAATCGAATCCTTTTAAAAAAATTTGGATGAGATTATTTAGACAAATAATCCTATTAAATTATAATTATATCAATTCTAAGAAACATTAACATGAATATTAATTTATATTAATTTAATTATTTAAGAAATTCTCAGAATATCCCTTTTCTCACTAATAAAAGGGTACCTCATCTCCTATCTTCCAAAAACCTTTTAATCACTCTATATTTTCTAGGGACTACAATAAATTTGTTCCAAATATAACCTCACATGTTCAACATGTATAATTTTTGGTGCAGCAGACCAACCATAAACCTATTAAGGTGTCAAGAAAAAGAGGTTGTCCAACGAAGAGGTATAACTTTAAACCAAAATTTTTATTTTTATTTGTTCTTATAACTTTAAAAAATATTCATAAAAAATTATTAATTAATAACACCAATATCATAAATATAATAATATGTTGTTAGGTTAATGTAATAATGTATATTCATATCCTCTTCAATCATATTGTAAATGAATCTCTCGTTCGTGTGTAGGGGGGATAGTTGTCTCGTGAACCAATGTAATTCATTTTCCATCACCGCATCTCAATACTATTTATAATGATGGATTTAAAATATATTCTTCATTTTAAAGACGTAATTATAATTCTATAAATATAATATATCATCTATTTTCTTACCTTTTCATCCATTGAAAATTGATAACGTCATTCATGTGTACTTGGGGATTACCACCTCCATGAAGTGATGTGATTCATTTCTCATAACCACATCGCATAGATGTTATATATATGTTTATTTAAAAAAACTTATATAATATTTATGATATATTAATCATCTTTAAAATATAAAATAATAATTTCATTTTTTCTATCTTTTTTTTGAGATGGAAATGTTACCCATTTGTATATATGACCTACCATTACCATGATTGTATCATAGTTAATTTTTCAAAACCATATTTTATGGTTGGTTTTACAAGTATAAATTTTTGTAAAAAAATTCATTATTTTATGGTTATTATTATATATATTATACAATAATTACATCATTGACCATAGTCAATCTACTGAATTTATTTTGAAAAAATAAGTAGAATATCGTCAAACTGTACGTTGTGAACTAAATTGAATATGTGATTAAATATAATGTGGTAATAAATAAAATAAAGGGAATAATAAACAATAAAAATATTCTTTAGAAAATAAATAATTGACCTAGTTTTATTATTTAGTAATATGAGTAATGTACATGATGAGTCAGACTCGAGATAAGTGACACTTTACCTTAAAACACTCATTTTAAATGTTCTATGTTTATTTAATAAATATTTTTCTTACATGACCATACTATTAACATTATTTTATAAATTTATTTATATTAACATAAATTAATTATAAAGGATATTTTATTTCCCATTTGACTTTATTTCAATGCATTACAAAATGTTTTTTAAGATGTTTTGACAAAAAAGGAAGGATTAATTTTAAAGTATATGGAATCAAGGGTTTTTCTCTCAACCATAACTATTATTTAATGTTTGGATTAATTTAAAATATTTATAATTTTCTTCAAAGAAAACCCCTTCATCCCATTTTTTGAGGTATATTATTTTCAAAAATGGGTTTCATAAATTAAAGGTTATGTCTCTATACGAAAATGTTTTTTAAATGGGTTCTAAAGAGTTCTTCATGAGTTTTATGATCAAAAGGTTATGTAATAAAAAAATTATTCATTATATGGTACATGATAATTATATATTATGATTGGTTATATTGATAAATATTATTTGATGTGTGTTATAGATAAATATTATATGACAGGTGATCCTGATATAGATTATATGATTGTTGATAACAATATATCTCTCAAATTCATTTGTAAATGATCCTTGTCTTAATATTAAATAAGGAGGGAGTTAACCATGAAGGATTATCCTATGGATTTATCTTTAAAATATTTTTTTCTAAAAATATTTTTTCATATTTTATGAATATAATTCTCTATGTTTCCCAAAAGGGTTTAAATTTTTATGATATGGGTTTTAATAATTTTTTTGATAAAAAAAATTATTTTAAAGTGGATATTATTTATTTCCTACACTTAAAGAATATTGTGATAAAGGTAAAAAAACTTCAGGTTTTAATTTATTTTTCAAGGAGAATGAATTTATTTCTTTTATGTACCTTAATGAACTTTTTTTATTTATCCCTTGTTTTTAATAAAATCATCGGGATTAAGGATGTGTAAAAACAAAAAAGAAGTCACATTGAATGTCATGAAGAATTTGAATGAAAATAAATTTTTTATAATTTCAAAAGTTTAATATTGTGGTAAAATAGATATATAGTGGATGTTTCAACCACTTAATTTGATTGTTTTTAAAATTCATGACTATATTATCTAAAATACGGAACCAAAATGATCTTTGGTAATATAATAATATGAATTATATTATAAAAAATTAGATTATGTAATATTTCAGGATAGGTCCTAATAGATAGAGACCATAATAATCAATTTTTGAATAAATATCATATGGTATTTACTATTAAATATGATCCAAAGATAAAAAATATTTTTTCACTTCTATATATGTTTCTTTTGGGAAATACGTGACTAAATATGAAATATATTCCATTTTCGGGAATAATACTTGGGAAAATATGGATTTATAATGTTGTTTAAATCACATTGGTTGTAAATGGATTTTTAGAAATAATTATGATTCAAATGGTAACAATCATGATATTCATGAAATATTGGTTGCCAAATGCTCAAGACAACAAGAGTTGATTGATTATTTTTATGGGGATGCTCATGTCAATTGAGTTATTACATTAAAAAAAATATTATATTAGCTTCATTTAGTCATTTGTATGTCCTATATATGGATGTCATAACTTTTTTTGTATATTTAAACTAAAATAATTACGTGGAACAACTATAAGTATTAAATTTTCATAGTTATGAAATTAATTAATTTAAACTAGTCAAATCTATTTATTTACTTAAACAAGATCCAAAGAAATTGCATGATAATTTTGATTATTTTATATTTTCTAATGGATTAATTCATAACAATTACGATAAATGTGTTCATTAAAAATTTACAAAAGGAGATTGAGTTATTTTGTGTCTATATTTTGATTATATGATAATTTTTTGAACCAATATAGTGGATGTAAATAAGATATGGAATTTTTTTTCCTCCATGTTTAAAATGAAGGATCTTAGAATAATTTACACTATTCTTGGTATTAAATATTGAAAACATAGTTAGGGTTATTCATTAAGTAATTATAATGCGAGATTTGATTATAGGGATAAACGATTTATGAATAATGGAAGAGATATATCATAACATGAATATTCTAGTTAAACCAGTTCTTTAATGTAAGAAATGCCTTACACTATACCTCATATTGCTTTTTATTATATGTAAAATAAATAGATATTCTATTAATCCTATTATATATCATTACAAATGTATAAATATAATATTTGGATAATTTAGAAGGAATAAAATATTTTGTTTATACACACAATAATTATCATGTTTTATTAGAAAGATATAATGATAAATGTTGGATTACCCATATTGGTGATAATCTGTCTATATATAGAAGTTTTTTTACTCTTATAGGTTGTGTTGTTTCTTGGGAGAGAAATAAGAAAAATATTTAATTAATATATGACCAATTATTTGAATTTTATCTGCATAGAATTATGTGGAAATATAGATGAATGGATTACGAATTATTATTGGACATTAAATAGTGTCCTAATTTGATTACCCCTATCGCTATAAATTGTGATAGTGAAGAGAAGTTATCAAATGCATATAGTTTTATATAAAATAGAAGGTCTATACATATAAGTTTGAGACATGACTAAGATAGATAATCATTTCTATATGTTACCATAATAGTTTTCTATTTGATGTCATTTAAAAATCTGATGTATCAATTAAAAAAATCTCTTTTGAGAGATATTTTTCATAAAAATAATAAATTTATGGGTTGAAAACCCATGTAAATAATTTTACTATATTATAAACCCAACAATTTCATTAGTCTAATTTTAATAAAAGTGCTTAATGGATATAAAGAAGTTAAAAATATTATTATTAATATTCACTATTGTAACCCCAACTACTTGGCGTTAATATCATATATTATGACTAAAAGTTGAGTTAAAAACACATAAATAAAATAAATACATGACAAGTTATGTGTTTTAATATTATAAATAGAATTTTATATTTTAACATTACGAATTTAAAAGAGGTTCCACTTCTTATAGGAATTTATTGTTCTAATAATTTCAGAGTTCATGAATAGGTTATAAGTATATGGCCACAATAGTCTTAAAATTTTGACATATTGTATGGAAAAATCATTTTTTCATGATATCTCTAGTTTATTTTAAATATTAACAAGTTTAATGTTTCGAAAACATTTAAATCTAACAATTATAATAGATACTGAAACTATGTAAATATTTAATTCAAAGGATACATATATTTTGTAAAACAGTTTAAATATAATCCATGGAGTTAACATTTTATGGATAAAAGTGGGGGTTGTAATAATAGTATTCATATAATAAAATTATATTGGGACCCACATATTTTGAACAAGTGGATTGATGAGGTTGGAAAATTGAGGGAATGGATTTATCACATGGAATTAATGTTTTTTAATCACAAATTGGAGGTTAGATAAGAATTATAAGGCTCCATATTTCTAAATATGAGTCTTGGAATTTTGATTTTTCATAAAATCTATATTTTAAAATTTGTCTTTTAGAAGTATTTTTAAAAAATAGATATTAGTAAAATGTTATATATATATATATATAATATATATATATATAACAAAAGAAAATAAAAAAAATAATGCAGAGATTTTTTAATGACGTTTTGAATTAAATTTTCAAAAATCAAAATGGTTCCCTCCATAAAAAATATTTGTTATTTTTTTCAAATCAATCCATCCTTTTCATAAAAAATGTGGGATGATTTTTTTTAAAACATAAATGATGATATTTAAATGAGTGGTGTATTTGAATATTGAGTTTGATGTCCTTCATCAAAAATTTATGTAAACTTTTCCCCTAACATCATAGTAGTGGGAATATTGGAAAATAGTATCTATCATTCCTTTACCTTGGTAAAATTATAGAAGAAATTTTCCACCACGAAACCTATACCAAGTGGTGGTGGGTCAAACCCTTTTAAGCATTAATCTTTATTTAAGAATCAAGGTTTATTTTCTTCTATATTATATGAATAACAATGATTTTAATACTATCAATAATATTTGTCTAAGTAAAAAACCAAGAAAATATATTTAGAATATCTTAAAATCTCAAACAAAGAAATTTTCAAGATTTACAATTTCTACGGAAACAACTTCTCTTATTGAGAAGACTTGATAAAGATCCTTCTTACACTACTGAATATTTTTTACATTCCGAAACCAATCTTTCATTTCATTATCAATGAAACCATCCACGTCCCAATAAAACTTCCATTGTAAAGAATAAAGTCTCTAATATTTCTACAATGAGGCCAAATTATGAATATTATGAGTTTTTGTGTCATGTAAATATTCTCAACACATTATCAAATCAGATTTTTGACAAAGTTACACTATTGAAATTCATCATAAGAGATATGTGATTCACTCTAATTCAAATAAAAATATTAGGAATAATATTCCAATAAATTTCTTATTTTAATTTATCGTAACCTAAAGTTTGTTTACAATAGGCTTGTGTTGTAGAAAGTTCATGTTACCCAATAAATAATGAAAAATATTCATTCTATTAAAATCAATATAGAATTAACCTTTCAATTTGGTGTGTCTATGGATAAATTTTAACATATATGGGATGGTTTTGTAAAATCACTTAGTAAAAAGAGAGGTTTTATTTACTTAGAACAATTTTAAAACACTCTTCTAATTAAAGAAGAATCCATTTTTTGAGATGTGTGTATGGATTTTAAAATTATTACCTAGGTTAATGTAATTGATAGAATGGATCTAATTAACATTTTCCCACATTCTACGAGAAAACTCAACAATTAAGGAATAAACGAAATCATTTCAAGAGGAAAGGATTCTTATTTCCCTCTTAAAACTAGGGAACTTGACAAGGGTTTTTCACTATCAAAATAAAATGTAAAAACTCATTGTAAATATGTTGACTTAAGAAAATATTTGGTATTTCATATCTAAAGTCAATATGAATTATATAAATATGGGTTGGTGTCTTTATTATTGAGAAACATTTCCTGGGTTTGGGGATCATTCAAGGTTTACAATTTTGATGAAATTACTACCACGAAGGAAGTAGACATTGTAATTAATACATTAAGAAATGTCACTTATCAATGAAGCATGGAATTTGACCTTTTTTTGGATTTAATTTTACTTTTATAAATGTTTTTTAAATTATAATTATTTGAAAAAATATAGTCTCTATTGATTTCAAATATATGAATGGATTTAGGGTTTCATTTGAATCATAAAACTATATATTGTCAAGGGGGTGAATTCTTTTGGGAATGGGTATTCTAGTGATGGTTTGTATAAACTATCTATTATTATTATAATTGAATATTATTTATATATGATTAATCCCTCTATGTTATGGAATGATTTTTTGGAAAATTTTATTTATATTTAGTTAAAAGTAATAAAGAACTTAAAATCAAGTATAATTTTAAATGAATATATTTTATGTGAATCATTTGAAGTATCTATGATAGTAATAAAAATATTTCAAAAAATTTAACGAAATTATGATATATTAGAGTTAGTATATTCTGATATTTTTGGATTAAATGGTATATTAACTGATCAAGGAAGAAGTATTTTATTACTTTTATTGCTCAATTTGGTATCTATTTACATTTACATATTCTAATAACAAAAGACAACTCCTTTAATATGTATAAGAAGTATAATTAAGAAGTTAAAAAATGAATT
Organism: Viscum album; assembly: GCA_963277665.1. Lineage (NCBI taxonomy): Eukaryota > Viridiplantae > Streptophyta > Magnoliopsida > Santalales > Viscaceae > Viscum > Viscum album. Next base: position 1,804,632,592 of record OY728126.1, on the reverse strand, counting down.
AAATTATTAAATTATTTTTCTCAAATTGTGGTGTTGAATAATTTAGGAATGAATTTAATTATTTATATGGATCAAATGGTATAATTTATCAATTACTAATTTTTATACACCATAAATAAATGGTTTTTTCAAAAGAAAAAAATTTAACTTTAGTATAAATAGAATTTTTCATTATTAATAAATCTTAGTTAACATTAAATTTATGGGGTTCAGATAGTTTAGGTACATTTTATATTCATAATAAAGTTTATTATATGAAATCTATTTTATCCCCAAAAAAATATGGAAATGTAGAAGACCTAAACTTTTATATTTTGAAGTGTAGGGGTGTTTTTATTAATATAAATTTCTTGATCTTTGAGGAACTAAAATAATCCCTAGAGTGATTAAGGGTGTTTTTGTTGGATATTAATAAAATATAAATGCATATAGAGTTATGGATTTTTTTAACTTATATAATTATTGAATCAAGTGATGTACAAATTTTTTAAAATTACTTTTTTAAAGATTGTGGGGAGTGTATTTTTACTCATACCACTATATATTTTACTTCATATAGTAAACTCACAATAGTAGAGAATAATTATTATTCTTGATTTGATCCTAAATGGAGAAGAAGAGTTAGTAAGGAAAAACACATACATCTATATGTTATTTCTCTTGATTCTATATTTTTCCTTATTGAGGGAGATCATAATAATCATCTTCAAAATAGGCTTCCTATGGTATTAACAACATTAGATGACCCAAATTCATATAGAATATCTATAACATCTAAATATATTTATTTCTAGAAATAATAAATTAATGATGAAATAGATCCATTATGGGGAATAATACTTCATCCAATATGGATTTACCAAGAGGATTAAAACTTATTGGTCTGATACTAGTTTTCCTAAAGAAATATGATACCAATGGTAACATTCTAGATTTTAAATCAATAATAGTTTCCAAATGTATCATACAGAAATTATGGATTGATTATTTTTATACTTAGGTATATATAGATTGAATTATGTAAATAAGAATTTTTTTCATTGGTATTAATTCATCATTTTTATGTCTATAAAATTTGATGTTAAAAATACTTTTTGAATGAATATTTCAAAAGAAAATACTTACATGGAACAACTAAAAGGGTTTTCTTTAAATAATAATGAATAAAAATTATTTAAACTCATTAAATATATTTATAGGTTTAAACATGATCTGAAGAAATGGCATGGAAAATTTGATTCTGTTATATTATATAATTTAAATATTAAATAAAATATAGATAAATTTATCAATTAAAAGTTTTAAAAAATATATTTATTTTGTGTCTATATATAGATTATATTGTAATTATTTGAACCAATATGTTTGGTGTAAATGAGAAAAAAAATTATCCAATGTGTTTAAAAATAAGGATCTTCGAATAGTTGATATTTAAAATTTAAAATAATTGTGGGGGATATATGATATGTCTTTATTATTACATAAAAATTGTTAAATAAAATTGAAATCATGGTTTTAAAGATACTAATACTCCATTTTATTCTATTGTTAAAATATTTATTAATATGTTCAAATCCATATCCAAAATTGAATATTCTAGTTCAATTAGTTATTTAATATATGTAATGAATTATACATTCCTAGATAGTTCTTTTGGAGTACATAAAATGATTATATATAATAGTAATCATAATTTGGACCATTGGAAATTTATTAAAAAAATCATTGGATAATTGATATTTATTAATGAATTATGTTTATACTTCAATTATTATCTACCTATATTTAAAGGATACACCGTTTAATGTTGGGTTACTAGTATTGGTGAAAATAGGTCTATATCTAGCTGGTTTCTTGCTCTTTCAGGTTGTGCTATTTCTTGGATGGTTATGAAAGAAACATGTATTTCATGTTTAACTATGGAGTCAATGTTTGTCACCTCAGCATCATGTGGAAAAGGAATCAAATATATTATTAATTTATTTATTAGTTATTAGATTAGGTCATAGTGTGATATTTCCTATATCTATCAATTGTGATAGATAATCAACATTTTCATAGGCATGAAGTTCAATTTATAATGTAACATATAGAAATATAAGTTTCAAACATGATTATGTGATATAATTGTTACTATATGGAAGCATAACAATTTTATATGTGAGATCATGTAAAAATTTTGTCAGTTTATTTATAAAATCTCTATTGAGAAAGATTATTCATGCAACTAATTAAGAGATGAGGTTAAGATCAATATAATAAATCTTCTTTATAATGTAACCATAACACTTTATTTAGGTATACTCTAATCAAAGATTATAATGGGTAATAATTGGTTAAAATAGGATTTTGATATATACTATTATAACCCCAACTAATTGTTGTTAATATCATCCATTAAAACTATTGTTTGAGTTATAAAATCATAAAAAAATATTAACAATCAGTGAGTTATGTGTTCTAATAGTGGAAACACAATTAAATATTTTTCTAATGTTAACTTATTAGTGGTGATGCTTCTTGTAGGAGATAATGTGTTCCCCCTTTAGTGAGTTCATGAAAATTATATAAGCACATGCTTGTAAAAGTATGAAAAATGATATATTCGATGGAAAAAATCATAGTCTGTATGATATCTCAATTATATCTTAAATAATAATATGTTTCATGTTTCGACAACTTATATATACAATAACATTTTTTGATATTGATAATAAAAGTTTTAACTCTTAAGATTGATTAAGATAATATTTATAATATTTTTTATGTACATTTAAATTATTTAAACACCAAAAATTTAACAAAATGAGCATATTTGTATCAATTTTGGATTTGGAGTGTGTTTTTGGATAAAAATTGAAAATTTCCTAATACAAGAATTCTAAAAAGGTTTTGTCATAAGTTTATTTTTGTTATTTATTTTAAAATATAATTATAAATTGAGTGATTCTTTTTTTATTAAATCTTGTAATTATTTCATTCCACTTTTTATTTTGGGAAAATAACTAATTTGAACAAAATAAGGCCCTAAAAATCAATCAAGTTGAACTATTGTTCAGGTGGACAGTGTGGACACCACCTTTGTAACTGATGCATAATTCGGGCTACACACCTCCAATTGAGGTTATTCAAAATGTATTTTAAATAGGACACACATACATACTTGTTAAATGAATTTTGGGGTGGTTATCACTAATTAATGGGGAAATTGGATATTAGAAATTGGTGGAATAATTATGTAATTCTAGGCCATAAATAGTTATTATAAGTATTTAAAAAATATCATCTTCTAAACATCTCCAATAAATGTGAAATTTTGAGGAATGATTCCAAACATACTTTCAAAACCCATTTATGAAGAAACATATTACATATTATGAAAATTAACGGTTCATCAATGTGTAATATTTCATAGTAAATATTTTGATTGAAAATTCTTTACCCATTCACCTATAAATATGTACTTCTTCTCTTATTTTAGAATACATACAATTTTAAGGGGATGGATTGAATAAGGGTTCTGTTCTAGTGAAGAAATTCTATAGAAGAGTATAATTTCACAATGTTATCAAGACCTGATGGTCTAAACTCTACCACTTCTTTCTTTAGCATGTACTTTTTAGTTCGGTTTGATTTTGATTTTCAATCACTAACATAGATTTATCATTTAAATATTATTTTGTTCAATTTCACAAAGTTTAAATCATTTTAGATCTCCAATTTTAGTTTTAAAATCAACAAAAACAAAATAAAAATGTGAATGTTTGACAGCTTAGCCTGCAAAATCCTTGTGAGACAACCCCGTCGTCACTATTGTACTACTTTTTTAAGGGGAAAATTATTGACTGGTGTTTCATGACAAAAAAACCCTAGCATCATTTTTTTCTTCATTACTGGGGAGGTTTCCTATGTTATTCTTAATTTTTTTTGTCTTTTTTGGATTCAAACCACTAATATAGAGTACTAAAAATCAAAATAAAAAAATGTATTCTCATAGTGACTACTATTATGCTTTCCCTAATTATCAAAAATATGAGAAGTCTAACAATGAGGAATTATTGAAATTTCAATTTCAAAAAAATTCCCTCAGCATTCAAGAATTAATAAAAAAAATGGTAATTATTTCCAATGAATTAAAATAATTGAAATAATTTAAAGCATTAATTGATTTTCAAGATAAAGAAAATCTAATCCCACATACTTTATATATTGATTGACCTTTTATGGATGAGTTGGAAAATGATATGGAAAAACTTTTTTCAAATATAATGGAATAAATTTTCACGGATTCACCAATTACGGTGTATTTTGAAAATGAAAATATTTTGGAAAAGTAATGTGCCTACTTTGCTTAAAATGAAATTTCATGTGAAATACCTTATTTTGACATTAAAATATGAGAACCAATGATTGAATATTTAGCTAATGAGGATGAAACACTTGATAGAATCCCTTTTTATGACCATATGGAGGAACCAAAGGTTCTTCCCAATTTCAATACCATTGTCTTTGACTCCCAGACAGATCTTGAGAAGCCCGAGGAAGATGTACCAAATCTTGATCCTATTTTTCTTGATTATTTTGAAATTTATTTTTTTAACTCTTCTCTCTGTGTAGATTTAGTTTCCAATTTCTTATGAATGGAATTATTTTTTAGATTAAGCTGATTTTAAGTCAGATATAGAAGAAATAATGGTGTGTTAGGTAGAAGAAAACAATAGTACTCATGATAATTTTGGTACCAAACTAATTTTTAAAGATGAAATAATTTTTGTAAAAGAAATTAGAGTTGAACCAAATCCAGGAATTTAATTTCATCAACTATTATAGGTTGTTTATGAGGATATGGTTTTAGAAAGTTTATTCTACGTTTATTCCCTCTTCAAATACTTTATAAAAACATAAAATTCATGGATGGGAACCTAAATAAATCTTTTTTTGGGTGATTTTAAAAGATATGTGAGCTAAAGAAGATTGGAGAAAAATAATTTTCCGGGTTCATGATGAAGAATCATTATCCACCTTTATATTGGGGATAATCAACTAGAACATCCTGACTTGGGGTATTGAAATCCTAGCACCCACTTGGGGGGTTCAAACCAAGACATGTTTCCCTTATATTTCTTTTTATTTTTTATTTACATTATTTTAATTATGTTTTTATGATTTGTTTTTTTCATATAGGGTTCCAAGTTGTATATTTTTTGAGGCTAGATCAAGGATGATGCTTCTCAATAAAAACCAGGTTTTGTCTTTCTGTTATACTTGTTTATCATGTTTTATCTTCTTGAAATCCCATTCTTACATAACCTATGAACAATTAGGAAATTGTAAAAAATAAGTGGGGGGACATGCTGGGTATATTATGATTCTGTGTGTTTTGTTTCCAATTTATATGTGTTTTATTTCAAATTTTGTGTAAAAAACAATTGTGTATCAAAGTTATATTCTTTTTGAAATAAAAAAAATTGTAGGAACCATCTTGATTTAGGGAACTGAACTTAAATGATTGCTAAAATGTGCTATTTTAGGATTTAAGTTGTGAAAATGCATGAAAAGACCATTAAATTTTTAATTCTATTCCATGAATGCTATCTCATACTGAAAATCATTTTCCCATGAGGATTCTAAGACAATATTTCATCTTCTTCACATTGAACCCACTTCTTGAGTGAACCAAAGAATTCTAGTTTTTACAAGAACATCCAATTTTTCAATAAAAACCTAGGATCTTTAATGAAGTTTTATTCAAAATGATTGAGGAATTTCATTTCTGATTGAAATTACACTTTTCATGATAATATTTCTATATCCCACCTACCCAATACATTTGACCATTGTGAGCCTTTAGTATCTATGTACTTATTTTTGGATTGTTGTATTACAATCCAGTTTCCCATTCTAATATTCTCTTGAAGTACATTAAATGATTTTAGTATAACTTAAGTGTGGGGGAGATTATTTGTTGTGTTATACATAATTTGGTGCCAATTTGGGTGGAAATTAATATTATTGAGATATGTTAATGATGATAAAAATACATTATTTAATGTTTTTTCCATCTAGAGATTTCAAAGAAAATGGAGTTGTGCCTTTCTGGAGCTCCATAAGAACTAAAGTTGTGCCTATTAGGAGCATAGAAAACCTGATGTTTTGATTAAAAAAATGTAGTTAAATTTCTGCTGAATTTTTTATGATTTGGTATTTTTATGAAACAAATTTGATGTTTTTTTGGAAAATATTTTATGTCATGAAGAAATATGATAAGACCATTCTTAAGTGAAAACTAGAATCATGCAATCCTTCTTCAACAAAGTTCCAATACATCAATTCCTGCCTCAAAATTTATCACATTTGGAATGCCACCAACGTTAAATCTTAGAACTACCCTTTCTAAGTCCTCATGATGGATACCATTATTTAACTTAGTTGGGTTGAGATTTAGAAAATTTTCATGCCTAGGTCGACCCTTGAAAATATTTTGATGAGAAAATCATTACACAAAATCAAAATCATTTATTGAAAAAAAGATATGTATGAATAATTGTATATGGTGGAATGAATTAAATGGGAATGGAATTAATGAACACAATGAATAATTTGGAATTTAATCTATTGAAGAGGCATGATTAGTTAGGTTCCTTGATTTTGAGCTTGTGAATTTCATTTACATGTTTTTAATTTTCGTTGGTAATTTATTATGAGTTATCACTTGTCTTTGAGTCCAAGTGCTAAGTATGGGGGAATTGATGGAGGTAATATTTCAATATTTTTGTGTATAGTTAAATTCTTTAAACCCCAAAATTTATCAATTTGAGCATTTTTTGTCAAATTTGGAGTTGAAGTGTGTTTTGGATAAAAAGTGAAAATTGTTTAATTCTCAAATTTTATCATATTTTTCTCACAAGGGTATTTTGGTCATTTATTTTAAATTATAATTCCAAATTGAGTGATTTTTTTTGAAATCCTATATTTATTTCATTTTAAATTTTGTTTTGGGCCAAGAACTTATTAGAAAAATAGGAGGCCCTAAAAAATAAATCATGTTTAACAACTATTTGGGAAAATTGTGTGGACCCCGCCTCTCTAACTAAAGCATAATTCATATGACACAACACCAATTGAGTTCATTCAAAATTTATTTTAAAGAGACCAAAAATACATCCTTTTAAAATTATGTTTTTAGAGGTTTTCCCTAACCAATAGAGTAATTCGATGATATAAATTGGAGGAATAATTCTATAATTCTTAGTTAGAAAAAGACATTCCTAGTATTTAATACATAACAACCCCTACACATATCCAATAAATTTTAAATTTTGTGTAAGGATTCAAAACACATTTTCATATAACTTTTTGAATACACCAATTACATATTATGAAATTTAATGGTCCATAAATCCGTAATCTCACAAAGTAAATATTTTGAGTGAAAATTCATCACCCATTAGCCTATAAATATATGAATCTTCTCCCATTTTTGTTTGTATATAATTTAATGGGGTTTGGATTGAATAAGGGTTATATTTTTTATGAATAAATTCTATAGAAGAGGGAAAATCCATAAGGTGACCAAGAAATTCTGGTCTAAACTCCATCACTACCTTCATTTTCTTGTACTTTTCAGTCTGATTTACTTATTATTTTCAATCACTAACATAAATTTATTATTTCAATATGATTTTTTTTTTCAATTTAACACAGTTTAAATCATTTAAAATCCCCAATTTTAGTTTTAATATTACAAGAACAAATTAAAAATGTGATAGTTCAATAGCTTAGAATAGAACCTCCTCATGAGACAACCCAGTGGCCACCAATGTATTTAATTTTAAGGGGGAAAATGTTAATTGATGTTTGAGAAAAAAACCCAAAATAAAAGATACCTTTATTATGTGAATGGTTTAAATTTGATATAGGGAGTTAATATACAATTTATAAAAGTTAATTATTTTTATAATTTTATTCAAAAAATAAATTTTTATGGGACCCACATATTTTGAAGTTGTGGATTGATTAGATGGAAAGTGGATGGAATATATTGTTGACATAGATTTATTGTTTTATAATCCAACATTTTCGTGTAAAACTATTCAAGATACTTCTTTATATATAAGATCATTATGAAGTTGGTTTTTTAAAAAAATATTTTAAAAATATTTTAGCTATATATATATATGTAAAATTATATATATATATATATATATATTAAAACGAAAAAATTAGAATCTAACTAATTAAGTGATGATTCATATCATTTGGAATTAAATATCCAAAAAACTAATTGGTCACCTTCATTAAAGAGGTGTGTCGTTTTAGTTGAATCAAAAAAAATTGATCAAAGTGGTGGAATACAAATGTTGTGAATAACACTAATTTTAATCTATAAAAAAGGTGTATATCTATATTTTTATAATGATATCCTTTTTTTAAGAACTCTCCAATACTATTCCTTGAACATCATAGTAGTGATATTTTCAGGAATTGGTTTCTATCATTCCATAACCTTGATGAAATACATAAAAAAATTCCACTAAGACACTTACTCCAACAAGTGGGGGTGGATCAAACCCTTTTAGATGGTGAACTCTGTTTATGCATCAAGGTTCATTATATTTTATCTTCCTAGTCTACCTTTTATTATTTAATAATCAAAATTATTTGACCATAGAAGAACCTAGAACATGTATTCAATTAAATTCACGAATCAACTCGTGGTTAATAATTACTATTTCAATGGAAACTACTTTTCTTTGTGGTAATAAAAGATGAAGTTCCTTCGTATAATATTGAATATTTATTACATTCTAGAACCCAACCTTCATCCCATTCACAGTGAGCCCATTAAAAATCCCAATTACACTCCAATTTATGTGACTCAAGTTGACATAATTTTAATAGTGGTGAAAAAACATGAATATGATTAGTTTTTATGTTGATGATATATTCTCAACTAATTCTCAAAAATTCATTTTTACCACATTCACTAAATAAATTATTCTTGAGAGATATTTGTTTCACTCAAATTTATATACAAATCCAAGGAATAATGTACTCATTAATTTCGTATTTCAAATAATCTTAACCTCAATATGGTTGAAAGCAATCCGGAGTTAGAGAAAGTTCAGAAGAAACATGTTATAGGGAACAATATTATTTCACTTTAAATTAATATACCTGAATATTTCAAAGTTTTTTTGATTATGGAAAAATTTCCACCTATAAGGAAATATTTTAGTAAATAACTTATTCAAAAGAGTTAGGATAATATTTTGGAAAAATTTCAAAAAAATTCATAGTATTGAAGAAGAATCAATGTTGAGTGATATTGGTATGTATTTAAAATTTGATACCAAGGTTAACATAATTCATTGAAAGTATCCACCGGACAATTTTTTACATAAAAAGAATAAAATTCAATAATTCAAGTAGAATGTAAATTCTACCAAAAATAAACAACAATTAATTGTTTTTTGAAAAACTGGAAACTTTGAAAACGAATGTCTATAATGAAAGAAATTGAACAATCTTAGTATAAATATATAAACTAATGCAAAATTTCTTGTAATGATATATGAATTAAATATGAATTAGATGAAGAGGGTATGATGGATTAATTCTTGGGAAATGTTTCATGTGTGAAAAAATAATTTAATGTTCAATTTTTTGATGAATGTACTATCAAGAAGGAAATACAACTTATAATTAATATATCCATTTATGTCACAATTCAAGGAAGCATAGAAAATTAATTAACTTATGGAATGAATTTGAAACTTTTATATATGAGTCATGTACCTAATATTTGAACGAATATAGTGTATTTTTATCTCTTTCTTATGAATAGATTTTGGGTTTCATTTGAATCCAAAATAGTTATCTAGTTGAAGTTAGTTATGTTTTTGTGGAAGGGGTACTCTCGTGATGGAATCAATCAGATATCAATTAATAATATTTCTAAATCTTATACTTACTTGATCAATTTCTACATGTTATGGCATGATCATTTGGTACATTTTTAATATAATTCATTTAAATAAAAGGGATATTTAAAATTAATTACCTTTATGAATCAATTTAATAAATATGATAGATATTATGAATATAATATTATTAAAACCCCATTTCAAACTATTTACATAAACTCTAATATTTTATAGTAATAATATTATGGTATTTATTAATAAAGTTGTTTTTTAAGTTGTTTTTAAAAGAGGTATTTTTTACTTTTGTCAGTGACTACAGTAGATATTTACATGTTATCCTCTTAAAATCGAAGTTAAACTCTACAATATGTTTAAGAAGTACAAATATAATGTTTAAAACCAATTAAACAAAAGGATTTAATTATTAAACTCACATATATTGGATAATAATTTATTAATGAATTTAATGATTTTTGTGAACAAAATGGCATGATTCATCAAATTATTTCACATTATACACCATAGAAAAAATGGATTAGTTGAATGAAAAAAAAAATCATACTTTAGTAGAAATGGTAAATTTTATAATTATGAAATCTATGTTTTCATTATATTTATTGTTTGAATATATTTTATTTACATGTCAAATTTATAATAGTGTTACATATAGAAAATCTAAGTCATCCCATTATGAAATATGAAAATATAGAAGTCTTAATCATTAATATTTTTAAAGTGTGGGGGTATTTAGATTACAATATTCTTCATGATCCTAAAATAAATAAAATATTACCAATAGAGATTAATATTATTATGTTTGATATATAGAAAATATAAAATAAAATAGAGAGATATATTTGGTCGCCAAAATAATTGTTAAATCAAGGTATGTCGTGTTTTTTGAAAATATATTTTATAAAAATTGTGTAGAGGATGGTATTTATCATAACCCTATCTCATATACTATATCTAGTCTAAATAAAATAGTATATAATAAAGATGATTCTAGAGTTGAACCAAAATCTAGTATAAGACTTATAATGGAAAAACATTTACATCTAGATTTTATATCTCAATATTCCATAGTTTTATTTTTTTGTGAGATATCATAATAGTCATATTATAAATAAGTATAATATGGTATTGAATAAAGAGGATTACCCAACAACATATAATGGATATATAACATATATTGATGCTACTTTCTGGAAAAAATCGATTAATGGTGAAATAGATTCCATTATGGGGAATAATACTTGAGTCATGATGGATTTAAATAATTTTAAAACATAGTGTATATAAATGGGTTTTCAGAAATAAGTATGATTCCAATGGAAGTATTTTAGATTTTAAATAAATATTGGTTAGAAATTGTTTTAGAAAAAAGGAAGGGATTTATTATTTTTATACTTATGCTCATATATATTGAAATACTTCAATAACAATTTTGTTTTCATTAACTTCAATTAATATTTTTTATATCCATAAATTAGATGTAAAAACTAAAATTTTGAATGTATAATTCCATAAATAGATTAACATTGAATAATCATAAGTCTTTTTTTACAATTTAATGAAAATAAAGTAGGTAAAACAGTTAAATATCCTTATAAACTCAAACAAACTCAAATATAATGGAATAAAATACTTTATAATATTAAATTTTATAAATTATTTACTAAAAAAATATAGATATATATGCTTATTAAAATTTGAAAAAATAATATGGTGTTATTATGTGTATATATGTAAATGATATGTTAATTTTTGTAAACAATATGGTTTGTGTAAATGAGGCAAATAATTTTTTATCGTCTATGTTTTAAATTAAGGAACATGGAAAAGTTAATTCTATTCTAGGTATTAATGTTGGAAAATATAGTGGGGGTTATTCTTTAAATCAATATCATTAATTAGAAAAAAATGTTAAATAAATTTTATCATCTTGGTTTCAATCATGTTAATGATCAATTTTATTATACTGTTAAACTATTTATGAATATGGGATGAGTCATGGAAGAACTTGAATACAATAGTATTGTTGGTTATTTTATTTATGTAATTAATTTTAATAGTGTGGATATTAATTTTACGGTATTTAACATGAGTAGATATATTTTTAATACTGGTGAGGATAATTTGTAATTTATAAGGAAAATTTTCGGATACATGAGAATGAACTCAAATGTAAGATTATAATACAATAATTATCCTATAGTATTAGAAGGATACACTAATTGAAGTTGGATTACCAATATTAGAGATAATAAATCCATACCTGGATGGTTTTTTACTCATAGAGGTTGTGATGTTTCCTAAGAAAGGAAGAAACGACCTTGTATTTCAGATTCGACTATGGGATCAGAGTTATCTCCATAGATAAAGATAGAAAGAAAGATAAATATATTAAGAATTTGTTATTGAATATTATATTATGTCATAATCTAATGCCACTTATCTCTATAAATTGTGACTGTGATGTAAATTTATCAATATTATATAGTATAATGTATAATGGAAACTCTACACATCTCATTTTCAGAAATTATTATGTTAGATAATTGTTTTAAGATAGTACCACAACACTTGTCTATATGAGATCATATAAAAAAATTTCATATTCATTTCAAATATTTCTAATGAGAGATATTTTTCATACAGATATTAAATATATGTCATTAAAACCTATAGAATAAATCATTTTTAATGGATACCTAAAACATTATTTAGATACATTTGAATCAAATTGTTTAATGGGTAGGAAAAAGTTACCAAGATGATGGTTGATATTGGCTATTATAATTTCAAATACTTGAAATTAATATAATTCATTATGACTGGAAGTTGAGTTATAGACTCTTAATAAAATATTAATACATGATGATTTATTTTTTATAATAATGGGAATACATTGTAATATATTTATAATATCAATATTGAAGTAGTTTTACATCTGATAGAAGTTAATGGGCTTTCTCCTTGGAGAGTTCATGATAAGTATATAAGCACATGGCCTTAAAAGTGCTAAAAATTATATATTGTATAGAAAACGCATTATATATTTGATATCACTTGTTTATATTAATGATTAATAATCATACTATTTTGAAAACATTAATATCTAATAATACTATTAGATATTGATATTAATTAAAGGTTTATATCAAAATATACCATTAGTTTATATAATGATTTGAATGTGATCTAGAGAGTTAATATTTTATGAATAATTGTAGGGGTTGTTATAATTTGATTCATAAAATATATTTTAATGATATCCAAATATTTGGATTTTGTTGATTCATGAGGTGTAAAAATGGAGTGAATATATTGATTACATGGATTTAATGTTATGGAATACCACATCAAATGTAGGATAAAAATCCCAATTACCTTTCTTTGTAAATAAGATACTTTGGAAGTGGATTTTTCTTAAAATATTTATTTTCCAAAATAAACTAAAAAGTATTTTTAAATATATATATTTGTAAAGTATTTTATATAATATAAAATATAAAATATAAAACAAAATTAAAAAATTAAAAAATTATTATCCATCAATTATAAATATTTTTCCTCACATTTAGAATTTAATTTTTGAATTTAAAAATGTGTTTATCTATACAAACTGTGAATAATTTTGGTTGAATATAAAAGTCATTTTAATCAAAACGGTGGGATCCAAAAATTGTGAATTAAATATAATGGATCTATAAATTGGTGGGATATCAAAATTTTAAGGATGATCTTATTCATTTTAAACTCTCTCTAAGTGTTCCTCGAACATCACAATAGTGGTAATTTTAAAAATTTTGTTTGTTATTCCTTAAAAAATTTTAAATCCTTGCATGAAATTTCCACTAAGAACCCTACACCAACATGTTGGTGTAGATAAAAACCTTTTGAACTATGAAAATTATTCATGCATCAAGGTTCATTATATTTAGTCTTCTCTAGATACCTTAGATTTTTCAAAAATAAAAAGGGTTTGAACAAGGCATAACCAAGAACATGGATTTGAACACTCTTAAATTAATGAGTCAAACATGGTCAATATTGAGTGTTTCTATGGTATAAACTTCTCTTGATGAAAATACAAGATGAAGTTCCTTATTATAGGGTCGAAGAATTTTTACTTTTTGAAACTAAGTCATCCTCACATTCTTGAGGAGCTTGATCCAAATCCCAATGTAACCCCCATTGATGCGACTCAATTAGATCAAATTCACTTAATGAGGAAAGCATGTGAGGTCGATGAGGTTTTGGGTTCAGTAAATATTTTCAACACATTATCAAATCATATTTTGACTAATGTTTCCTAATTAATCCCACTTAATATATATAGGGTGATCTTGAAATCAAATACAATGATTCTAAAGAAGTTACCAATAATTTATTATTGGAAATCATCATAAATTTGATATAGTTGATAATATGATAGTATTTGATCAATTTCAGGAATTCTATTTCATAGGTAAAAATCTTATTTCCCTCGAAATTAATATACAAAAAACATTCTATATTGGTTTAATTATTTTAAAATTTACACCAATGTGATATGATTATGGAAAATAAATTATTAAAATGATCGAGGATATTTCCTTGAAATAATTTCAAAAGATTCTTTTAATTGATTAATAATCCATGTTGAGAGATGTGTGTATATATTCACAATTTAGTACCACAATTAATATCATTTATGGAAAGGATTTACTAAATAATTCTTTACATTGTGATAATAAAAGTAAATAATTCAATAAGATAGAAAAAAATCAATGATGAAAAGATAATTCTAATCCTATACAAAAATTAGAGGACATTGTAAGGGGAAGTTCAAATCTAAAAAAAACATGCTATATTATAGAAAATAAACATTTTTTAGTCATGTAATTGTTTTAATTTTGTTCAAAATCATTTTAAAAATGGTTAATGGAATGATTCCATGGAGTTTGGAAGGCCCTAAAAGTGTCCCAGGGGTTCAATACATGAAAAAGGATTAAAATTTGCTCACAGTGTCTGGTTCATGGATGACATAGGGTTAGTGTGAACCAAGTTCCATGAACATTCAGCATGGATAGGGGAGGAGAATATTTACAAACAATGCAAGGAGGGCCTATGAGATAGTGCAAATTGATCTCCCATTTGACAGAGGTGACCACATGGCTACCACATGGGTTTTTAAACCATGTGTGTAGCCTAAAATACTGTGCAACCCATTCCTTCCTTAGAAAAAGGAAAACTAATCATTGACACATCATTTCCTAAACTATGTGGATAACCTTTGAATCCTATTAAAATTAAAAATTGACACTTTTCCCCCTAAATAATTATATAATTTAAACAGATTTTTCTCTTCATTTCATCTCTAGTAGCCTTGTGTGTGAACCAAAAGCTATCCTCTCTTTCAAGGATCAACCTCCTTTAATTATAATGAATATGAGGTTTTTTTTAGTGAAAAAATTATCCTAATATATGTTTACAATTTTTATTTATTCTATTTTCATGAATAATATTTTTATGGTTGTTTCTATTACTGTAAATCTCATGATCCCTATTTGTAAAGAGTTATACACTTTGTGTTTGAGGCCATTTTAGCCTGAATCAAGGGTTTAGGTTGGATCAGTGCTTGTTTGGATGCATTAATTAGGTGATCTATAATATTTCACTCAAATTTATGATGTCTTCCATTTTTTTGTGTTTGTTCCTTCAATGTTCCTTACTGCATATTTGGGTCTTCAACTAGAAAAGGCAAATTAATCCATTAATAGATATATTGGACTACCCACATACCCCATATGATTTGTTGACGACTACATGACCGGGTCTAAGGACACCCATGGGGTGTAGTAAATTCCATTAAAATGTTAATTTTGATGTACTTTATGTGATTTAGGGTGTGAATAATTAAACCATATTCACCTTTTTGTTTTAAAATGTTAGCCTAACCAGAAGGGTTGTTAGGTTTATTTGAAAATTAGAGGTGTTATGATAATGAAATGTAAATAAATTTTAAATGTTAAATGGGGATCGATAATATTGTAAAATAGTATTGAAGAACCATAAATTATGGTTAAATGAATAAATGGTTAAATGTTTTATGTATGTAATTTTTTTAAATTTGTTGTATGAGTTAGACTCTGTGAATCATGCTTAGTGGAATAAGTGAACTCTTGGTATTGTGATGTATTTAAAAGGTCATGTTTGGTGCACCTTAGAAATTGTGAATTGATGAAATGGTTATACATGAAGTACATGGTAATTCCTACCCATTGGAAAGGGTGTTAGATTTTGTGTTCCATATCCTTGATATAGGATGGATAGACATAAATTATGAAATACTTGACATTAAATTATGGACATGAAATTCATTTTTCTTGTTTAGGGTGCTATCATGATAATTTTAGCACTAATTCCATTTGATATTGTATGATTATTTATAACTAGTGAACCATAGAATGTGAAATTTAAATGATTAATGAATGACCTTTTTTTAAATTATTTATCCTCTATGATTTTGTTTCATGGATCAAGATTCTTTCATGGTCTAATTAGGTTTAGTGGGTTGGGTGTCAGAGGAGAACCCAAGAACCCAATTTAAAATTCAATAATAATAAAATTTGTGAACCTTTGTTTATTTGTTTACAATTTGGTTATTTTTATTGTTCATCTATATATATTGATACTACTATATAATGAACTTTATTTTAGACACCGTTGGTTTTGGCCTACTTAGTTGTACTCACACCCCCCTTTGGATAACGACTATACTTGAAAATAATTAAAGGTTCCAGGTTCGAAAAAGGGAAAGGGCCTTATGATGGATGGTTGTTTTGTGATGAAGTATGGGTGAAGGGATCAGACATGATTTTGGGACCCCTCATGGGGATAATTTTACTATATTATTTTTGTTTCCTTTTTTCACTTTATGATATCATTAAATGACATGTTTACTATATTGGTTTGTTAGTTCTCCCTAAGTTTTGGAATGTGGTATATGATATATGGATATTGTTGATTATGTCATGCTATTTTTTTCTTGAGTTTTGTTATTGTTCCACTTTAGTAAATAATTTATAGTCTCCCCACATCACTAATATAAAAACACCCTATACCGATGGTTTAGAACCATGGGTATATCCCCTAAACTGTGGGTATATCTTATACCCATGGTTTTCGGAACTATGTCGTTGGGAGGAGTCGGTATAGACATATAGCTGATGTTTAACCAAACCATGCAGATATTCCTCCTGTAGCCATGGTTCTTGCAATTTTGGTGTATGAAATATAAATAGCATTCTCTATTCCCATGGTTTGACCAATATTTGTGTATATATCATTTATTAAAAAAATCATCTGCTGTGATTTGATCCCATCTCTTCCCTCATACTATCAAGTAACCTTACCTCTACCCTATAACCAATTTTATGTTCTTATAGTCAAGAAATATAGATATATATTTAAATATATATAATTTATATTTAATTGTTAGTTATTATTGTTATTATTCTTAGAAAATAATAGGTCAACCAAAACACAAGGTTTGGTCAAACTGTGGGTATAGGTTCTTCTTGAGAAATATTTTCCTGGGAAACCAATTTCCATGATTTATTGAAACTGTGGGTATAGCCCAACCTATACATAATATTTTTTAAAACATGGTTATAGGTTCTTTCCCATTATTTTTTTTATGAAACATATACCCATAGTTCTAAAAAACCATAGATATTGGGTTTGACTATACCCACGGTTTTTGTAAAACCATTGTTATAGGTCCTTCCCATGAATTTTTTTCCCTGCAAAACCTATAAACATGGTTCTCCAAAAATCATGGGTATAGGTTGTACCTATACCCATGGTTTTTGTGAATCCATGTGTATAGCCTTATTTTATTATAGTTTATGTTTCATTATACCCATTTTGATATTTTTTAGCCATTGTAATATGAGGAGGCATGCCTGCAGTTGTATAAAGAACTATTTTAGCTACTAGTTAGAGTGAGATGGCCAAGGTTATTACAATGTGGTATCATGGGGTGTTTATTTTTTTTTTATTTTCCCCTTGGTAAAGTTATAAATGAGGCTATAATGTTTCGAGTCTTGGTAAAGACAACATCCATGGGATTATCTAACCCATGTGCTTGAAAAAACCCAAGTTCCTAGGGTGGGGTTTTGTTATTGATATATTCATATTATAGTAAAAATATTATATCGATTTGAGTGATTCACCTGATGTGTGGTGTTATAGATTTTGAGGTTTCACTCATGTGTCAGTATGGCATGAGATTGTTTATACAAACATCATTTTAGGAAATCAAGTATTAATGTGAAATGCATCATTTTAGGAACACATAGAAGATCATATGGGTTATGGAAAGTAAAATGATTTTATAATAATTTTTTGAGTTAGAAGAACTATCACCTAATAAAAAAGGTGAAATTTTTTAAATTGAGAAGTTGTTAAATTCAAATAGTTAAAGTTGTTCCAAATGAGTAGGTTATTACTATTTAGAGATTTAATTTTGTTAGATGGTGTCGAATGTGAGGTTTGAAATTTGAATTTCTATTTTAATCATCTTTACCATCGTCCATGACATGGATTATTGGTGGTAGTGATAGTGATGTGTTAGTATCCTTCTAGATAGTGGTTGTGGGATGAATTTTTTTTATTTATTTGTGACCCCTCCTTTATATAACTAGGAAATGTTTTTTTCCTAAAATGTGTGTTTTTACTTGTCATTATATTTCACCATGAAGATGTTTAAGCATTGAGAGATTAGATGAATCGATGATATTTTATCTCTAGTAGTGATACAAGAACCCCCATTAGATCTATGTAATAAGTGGGAAGATTAGTTTCATAAGAACTTCATTAATTTTAAATAGTATATAGAGAGATACACAAGGTAGTAAATCAAACCTATTTTTTATCTGATGAAATATTTTTAGTTGTAGCACACTTTTAAATTTAGAAGTGGGGGTGGGCTAGAGATAGCATAGTTATGGATTGAGTCTATCGATATTATTCTGCCTTGCTAAGAGAATCATTTATCGAAGAGGGTAAATCTAGAATCATTCATTTTATGAGGACTAGTGACTAAATGGTGGGATATTGAAGGCCTATCCTAAGTAGTTAGACAATATTTCTTCGGAGGATTCCTAGGATAATGGAGAACTTTTACCCCAAGACCCTGAGGTAGGGGTGAGTTGCAGAGTTTATACAATTTATATAGGGGAATATTTCAATGATCGATTATGATGGGTGCTTCACCAATATACATTATTTCTTCCAATATTGGTTGGGGGTGAGGAAGGTATGGAGAAATGTTTACCTTATGGCCTTTTGTGTGAGGTAAATTCCTATTGGTTTATAGGTTAGTTGGATTTAGTTCATCCAACACCTATTGGTAGTGGGGAAAAGTTTTCGACTATCTGAGGTTTGATTCTTGTAACTTCTAGTCTTCCTAGTACATTATATTATATGCGAGCCACACATTATTTTATATATATTTGACTTGTGAATGGTTTGGTTCTGTCTAGGGAGTTAATTTGGGAGGTTATGTTGATCGATAAGTCATTGGGGGTTTGATCAGATGGAATCTGTCTTTATCAGTGGTGTACCCCGGAGGTTGGTGAGTATCGTTTCTATTTGGACTTTTGTGTTCTTGAGATATCTATGTTTTAAAAAAACACTAGGGGAGGACTAGTTGGTTTCTTATCAATCACACATTTATTTTTTCCATATGTGTGTGACCTTCATGTCACTTAGGGTGACATTAATGTCTACCAAGGAGAGTTGGATATCCAGGATGGCTGTTTAGGGAAATATTTTCAGCAGTTGGGTGATCTCATAGCCTAGTTCGAGATTAATATTCCAGATGATGGAGAAGTAGATCAAGATGAATTCCCTCCAATAGTGGAAAACGTTTAGGTTGTGTTTCATGAGATTTTTTAGGGTTACCACCAAAGAGAGGTTGATTAAATTATTTAGTAGATATAAGGAGCTGATATAGTCTTTATTTCACCATAGATTATGGAATCAGCAGAGGTTTGAGATCTTAATACTCAACTATAGGAGTTGGAGGATAAATGGTTTACGGATCCGAGTTTGTCACCTTGGTGATCTATGGTTTTATTTTCCATGATGGGTGATGGAATGTCTTATTTTTGTGTAGTTTAACAAAAAATTAATGCGATGATGATTAATAAATGCTATCCACTCTCACATATTGATGGTCTTTTTGACCAGATGAGGGGTTCATGTGTGTTCACCATGATTTTTTTGAGATAACGATATCATAAGTTGAGTGTGAGACCCAATTATATGTTTTGGTCTAAGTTTTGTCGGTATTATAGTTCATATGAATTTTTTGTGATTTTTTTCTATAAAATTATCCTAATGTGCTCATGTCTTTGATGAACTAGATCATTCACCGATACCTAGATCTTTTGTGTTAGTCTTCATTGATGGCATATTAGTTTACTCCCAGACTTGAGATGATCATTCTAAACACATTGACATCATCTAGAGTATATGAAAAGAGCATCAGATATAATCCATTATGTCGAAGTGTCATTTTTGTATTAACAAGTTACATTTATTAGGACACACAATCTCCGAGAAAGGCATTTCAGTACACCCCGATAAGGTTTAAGAACTTGTTTCTTGGGATCATCACAAGAATTTTTTTTATATCACAATGTTTATAGGTTTTTTTGGTTATTAATTAAGGATCAAAACATATTTTTACCTCTTTTAAGAGCTACTCTTATTCCTGGACAACAAGGATTTATGGTTTAACTGGAATAGGGAATGTGAAAATTACTTCAAGGAGCTAAAGAGTCATTTCACAACCACAACAAATCTTATCTTACCTAACTCAGATAAGGAGTACACTTAGTTTTTTTGTTTCATATATAATTATACATAAGTTCATTTTGGTACAAGGTGATCAAGTCATGGCTAATCGATCACAATAATTGATTTAACATGAAGGTAACTATCCTACTCATGATCTTGAGTTGGCCATAATTTTTTTTCCCTTGATGTTTTGGAAGGAAAGACTTCTGGATGAGATGTCTATTTTGAATATTAATCATTAGAGACTCAAATATATCTTTTTCTAAATTGAATTAAATCTTTAGTAGAAGATGTAGGTTGAGTATATGTAATCCTTTGATTTTGAGTTAGCATATTCATTGGGGAAGTGAAATTGTGTTTCTGATACCTTGATTTAGAAGAGGAATACCTTATAAGTTAATATATCTTATTCTTATTTTAAGATGATAAAATTTTTCACCCAGATGCATATAGGAGTTCCAGAGGAGTGGGAGAGGATGACCCATGTTCCCTTATCTATTGATCCCTCTCTCCTAAGCTAGATCAAGTAAAGGTAGTATGAGGATCTAGAATGGTTGGTGATGAGGGGAAGATTTTACTATCTGAATATACCTACCGGTTGGACCATATATGTTGATGAGATCATCCATTTCCATATCCATGTTATTTTTCCTACCTGTATAAATGAGTAGCTGATGCATGATATCCATGCTTCGAAGTGGGTGGGGTACCCTAGATTGAAAAAAAATACACCACTAACATTTTAGGAAGTATTTTTATATGGTATTTATTAAGGATACCACATATTTTTTGATTTAATGTTACACTTTTTAGTGGGTGAAGATGGAGAATCAATTCCCCATTGGTATTTCATTGTTGTTATACATTCCAAAATAGAAGTGGGATAATGTTAAGATGGATTTTTTGGTGGGATTACTGAGGAATACTAGGATGAATGAAGTGATATAGATGATTATGGATTGGTTAAAAGGGGTATCACATTTATTTCTAATAAGGAAGAATCTCACTCTTTATCATTTGGGTGACTTTTATATTATAGAGATAGTTAATGTTTATAGCATTCCATAGGAATTCTTTAATATAGAGACCCTATATTACTTCACACTTATATAAAGGCTTTTCAAAGGCACTAGGTACTTAGGTATTTTTTGTTATATATATTCACCAACATATGGACATCAAATAAAGAAGGATTATACTGGTTTTAGATGAAAAGTTGAGATAATGTGTCCAATATTTTAGTGGAACTTATTTGATGCACCTAGAACATATGGATATCACCTATAATGATAGTTTACAGGTGGCTATTCAGATATAACTATATGAGGCCTTCTATAGTAGGACTTGAAGATTACTCGTACATTGGACGGAAGTGTTAGAATCAGAGTTTTTTTTGAACCAAGTCTTATACAAGGGATGTCATGTCATGTTTAATTGATCAAGAAGTGTATGCCTATATCACCATGTAGACAGAAGTCGTATTCTGATTGATTTCATCAACCTCTTGAGTTTATAGTTAGTGACCATGTGTTTCTTTTGGTGTTAATAAGATTGGTTCACTGTCATATTCAGAAATAGGGGAACTTGGCACCTTGGTATGTAGGTCCCTTTTATATTATATAGTGGATAGATCTAGTAGCATACAATTTTCTCATTCATGATGGTAATGTGTTATGCATGATATTTTCTAGGGATAAAACATTCTATAATAACACCCTAACCAGTTTGATATGATTTATATTGATGGTGTTGAGTTTTATTATAATTCATCCTCTAAGGATTATTTTATTAATATTGTGGATTATAATGAGATAATTCTAGGGAGTTTTCAATTTTTCATTGGAGTTTTTTTAGCCTGAGTCAAGGGTCGAGGTTGGATGATTGGATATCAAAAAAATATGGTTGATGTTCTATACTCTTTGTCCATATTATTGATGTTTTCCTTGTGTATGTGGTTATTCATTGACACTAACTTGTGGTTTATTTGTTAATTTTACTGAGAAAATTAAATTTAACATTTAAATGTTATAATAGACATCTCACAAACCCCTTTAGGTCTATTTATGACAATAAGACTGGGTCTGTGGCCACCCATGGGGTGTAGTCAATTTTTGGAAAATGGTAATTTGGGTTTCCTTAATGATATAGATCATAAAAATTATTAAATTGGTTGAACTTGTTATTTAAAAAGTTATAATTGCATAAAGGGTTGTTTGGATTAATAAAAAATTAGAGGTATTATGACAAGATAAGGGAAATAAAGGATAAGTGGTTAAATAGAATTAACAATGTTGTAAAATGGTTTAAAATGACCTTTAATGGGGTTTAAATGAATATTTTGTTAAATATTTCAATATGGACTTTGGTTTGTAAAGACCCATAAAATTAAAGGTAAATTTTTTCTAAATTTTCTTTGAGATTTTACAAGAACGCAGTTTCTGACGGCAACTGATTCCGAGGCCCGGTGTGTCCGGAATCAATTTCTGAAGTTTAGCTCGGGTACGTTCAGTGAACGAACGAGCGGGTTTTCCTAACTTTTGAACCGGTGCTCAGAATTGAAATCTGAGGGCACCAATGAAACTGCAGCACCGGTAATTACTTAGGATCACCTCTTCCAAAGGTACGTTTACTCGGGTGGAGTTGTTAAAAATGTGAGGAATAAAAATAATCGTTTTACAATTTTATTTTATTTCTTTACTAAGAGGTTTAAGTGTTAAGTGAAATAAAGTTGTGTCAAAACATTATTTCTCTCTACTAAGTGGTTTAACTTTCATGTGAGGGAGTTGGGGTGGAACCCACTAAATCCTAACTTCTCTTGTTAGAATATTTGTGAGGTGGGGCCCACCCCACCCCTTAAAATTCATAAAACTCCCTCTTAAGTGTGTAACCCTTAAAAACTCACCATTGATTAGGGTGACATTCCCTCTTCCCACTTTAATTCAAAGCCAACACATTTACTTAATTAAGTGAGTTATGTGTTTTGAATTTTGAGTTTTTGAAAATGTTTGCATAAGAAAATAAAATAAGGCAAAGCCTTATTTTATTTCAGTTTGGTTTTTGCTGTGGAGAATTGTGAGAGGGAGAGTTCTATAACTTGAAGAACATCATCTTCCACATTGAATAATGTGAAGAACGGTTCTTCTCTGATGAAGAACATCGACCCTTCCACTTAGAAGACTTGGCGACCCAGATCCTTATGTCTTCATCTTCCTCAACGACAAGGGATAAGTCGACGACCACGGTGATCATCGCCAACGACAATGTACCTTCCTTCTTTATCATAGCAACAGGTGAGGAGACGTCGTTTCTCCTCGGATGCACCCCGACGTCCACGGAATCTACGTAGGACCCCGCGACGATGTTCTCCGTGACACCCGACGTGCGACGTCAAATATCCAAGTACGGGTTAGTTAATTATTTTGTTTGTGTTTACCACCTTGTCGTTCTTCGTGAAAATACGACCAAATGCTATTGATTAACGAGAGGGGGCCGAACCGCACAAACACGGCCGACCCTCCTCCTTTATCCATGTTTGTTTCTTGTGGTTTGCAACAAGAATGGCCCGGTGCCGTCGCACCGCGTGTGATCGTGCGACAAGGAATGCGCGGCGTCGTTGCTCCGCGCCGTGGAAACGAACAAGGACACGATGCCGTCACGCCGCATCGGAGAAACCAGATGACACCGCGGCCGGAGCGGGGCCGCGGTGGAAGAGCTCGGTGCCATCACGCTGCCCCGGATGACCAAGGTCGCGGCCGGTTCCAGGCCGCGGCGAAGCAGGGTGACTAGCAGCCAGAGACGGGCCACCGGCGTCGGAGCAGGGAGGGGACCGGCCGTCGCCTGTCCCGTGGAGCAAGAACTGGCCAGCCAGGGTGGGCCGGCCAGACAGGGGAAGAGACGGGGGTCAAAACCCTCGTTTGGCCAACTGAGCGGCCCCTTAATTGGGGCCGCAGTTTCCGTACGGCAGGGGGAAGCCCCCCCCCCCCCCCCCCGCATAACCAAACGGCTCGGCCATTCGGCCCAGCCAGCTGGCGCCGCGCACCAGCGCGCCGGTCCACTAGGCCGGCAGCCGGGCCGGGTCGGGCCGCCGAACCGGGCCACGCCCATCCGGCCCGAGCTATACCCGGGTCGGGTCGACCCGGTTCGGGCTGACCCAGGGGGTCACGGCCGGGACGGACCGGGCCCGAAACCCCCGTTTTCGGAACCTTTTTTGTCTTTTGCCCATATCTAGGGCTACAGACCTCCGATCGACGTGCTGTCAGCGGCGATACAATCCTTGGATGGAGACGGTCGTTTCGATATATCGCGCTCAAGGTTTCGGAATACTTTGAGTTCGGCCGGGTTGGATCGTACACAAAACCAACTGGGCCCCCGAAGCGGAAACACTCATATCTTGAGCTTCAGACGTCTGATTGACGTGCCGTCGACTTTGATGGATTCCTCTAAGTGAGACAGATCTTTTCGCTTTCTCCGCTCGAGGTTTGGATTCCATCGGAGTGTGGTCAGGTTGGTTCACTAATGAAACCAACCGGGCCCCTGGAACGAAAAAGCCTATAACTCACAGAACGGGCGTCCAATTAAGGTGTCATTTGTCTCGTTGAATTCCTCTTGATGAGACGAAAATTTTGGCATACTTCGCCTGAGTTTTGGTTGCTGTTGGATAGTGGCCGGGTTGGATTGTAATCGAAATTCAATCGGGCCCTTGGAACGGAAAAGCTGATATCTTTCAGACTGGACGTCCATTTGACGAACCGTCAGCGGAGTTGGTGATCACATTGAGAAATGGTACCTATGAGTATACCCTATGAGAGTTCGGGAAACAGTTGAGATATGGTCGGATTGGTTTTCACACGAGACCAACTGGGCACCTCGGACGAAAAGGATAGTAACACATAGACCGGGCGTCCGATTGACGCGCCGTCTGTTGCGTTGAGACCCCTGTCACGAGGTGGTCCTTTGAGATAATTCTTCGTGGGACTTGTGATACTTGGAGTATCGACCTGTAGCTCATGGAGCGGACCCTCCCAGAGACGAGCATACGGAGTACGGAGACTGTGTAGCCGACTGAGACCTGACGACTGCTTGACCGACTCGACTTGGAGTGAGTCGACTAGCCTTGTGGACGGAGCACTACTTTGTTTGGGTGCAGACCCATGGCGGACGGAGAACTACCTGTGTGATAGTGCAGACCTGTGGTACTCATCTGGAGAGTACCTCAGCAGGCTACTAGGGGGTGTGCACTACTGTGTTCGGGTGGCATACCCCGGCGGGAAGCACTACTGTGTTTGGGTGGCTGACCCACGGTACTCGACAGGAGAAGTACCTCAGCAGTCTTAGGTTAGTGAGCAGTATCTCGGAGTCGTGACATGACCACTGTACACTCCAGAGACGGGGCTCTTCAGCAGTTATGGTTTCGATAATGAAAATCCTGGTTTGAGCTGAGACTTTTGATCATTATGTTTACCTCATGATTGAGATGGGTCACTTGATAACATAGGTACATGTATGGGCATATACCTAGGTAGTGGTTATCCGTTGATTTCATGATCTTGGTGTTTTCCTCATGATTGAGATGGGTAACTTGATAACTTAGGTATATGCATGGGCATATATCTAAGTAGAGGTTATCTATTGAGATCTTCTTTGTGGTTATCCTTGTTGGTTTTAGAGAGTCCTTCAGGGTCTTGGGGTCCCTACTGAGTATCGTTATACTCACCCCTGCATGGGATATGCTCGCACCTCGTTGTGTTGGTTGCAGATGACGGGCAGCACTGACGAAGGTCGAGTGATCGAGGACTGGACGGTACCTGGAGGTGGACCAGACGATGAGTCAGTATCTGGAGGTGGACTTCGCGACGAGACGACACACGGAGGAGGTTGACGGGAAATAGCGTTGTAGAGGCTGTCTGTACCTACCCTTCAGGTAGGATTCTTGGTGGACGATCTAGGAGTCGTGATGTCTGTACCTACCCTTCAGGTAGGATCCGAGGACGACGACCCAGGAGCTGCTTCCTTTCTTCCAGTTTTTGTCTTTTTCTATTGTACATCTTTCAGTTGTTGCTGTACTTCAGTTGGGTTTGTATTCTGGCCCATTTACTTTTCAGCACCTCTCTTTGTACCTAGTGTTTTACTTTCGCTTGAACTCTGTGGTGTTTTGTTTACTTTTATAAAGGCAATTCCTTCCTAGTTATCAGGATTTATGCCTTTGGTGCTAGTCGCCAGCCCCTGGCCTATGGAAGGTGGGTTTGGGGTAGTCATGGCACGGGCCCCGAGGACGGGTCGTGACAAATTGGTATCAGAGGAGTTGGTTCTACCACAGAAATTATAACTCTGATATTTTCTTTCTGTGAAGCGATAGTATTAAGAGTATCGAGTGTGTTTTTCAAATTGGGGAGTCCAGTTTGTGGTGCGGGTGGCCGACGTATCCATACACCAGGACCTTGACAACTGATTTCCGACATTGTGCACGAAAACACTGATTGTGTGTGTGCTTCCAGAAGTTTTTAAATGTCATCTCAAACCAGGTCAGCTCACCAGGTATACTCCTTTGACCGTGTCACATTGTTTCTTCAGGATTCCTTTTCACGGACGACAAGCTAGAGCCCAGAGGGATGTGCGTACTGACAGCCTACCGAGCGATGAGGCTTCGGTACAGGGCCCTCTTGCAGTTGAGGCACCGGTGGAGGAACTAGCATTACTACCATAAGTTGGGCCACCGAGGCCACAAGCCCCAGCAGTAGGTGATGCACACCACTTGAGCGCACTACATGAGTTCCAGCGCCAGAGGCCACCCAGGTTCCGGGGAGAGATGGACCCGCAGGTGGCTGAGGATTGGCTAGAGGATGTGGTGAGAGTCTTCAGGATAGTGGAGACGCCTGCAGACTTCATGGTGATCTTTGCTACCAGCCTTTTTCAGGAAGCAGCAGGAAGGTGGTGGAGCCACATATTTC
This sequence comes from Viscum album, assembly GCA_963277665.1. Taxonomy (NCBI): domain Eukaryota; kingdom Viridiplantae; phylum Streptophyta; class Magnoliopsida; order Santalales; family Viscaceae; genus Viscum; species Viscum album. The sequence continues at coordinate 1,804,604,862 of OY728126.1, read as the reverse complement.
ATTTTTGTGACGGGATGACCTACACATGGGAAGACTTTGAGAACTTCTTCAGGGTGGAATTTGTGGAACTAGCTCTACACCCCGAGCGTGTTCAGGAGCTGCTGCCTTTTCCGCGTGTTTTTCGATCAACAGCCGAGCAGTGGACAAGGAAGTAGAGCTCCGGGAGCAGGTGGATAGAAGCGGAACTAGTGGATATGTCCCTTGTACTTCTAGTTCCATATTGCTGTTGTATTCGTGTCTTTGTACTATGAGCTGCAATAATAAAAAGACACTTATCTTTGTTTGATTTCTTGTCCTTTTGTTTAGTTGATACTGAGTGGTCCTGGTTAAGACTATTGACTTGACCCTCACTTTCGAGATTTCTACTGGAGGAGACCTAGTGACCTCGCACTGGTGCCAATAGTGTGACTCGATCCTTGGAGGCGAGAGTGAATGTTGGATCTCTTGGTAGTTACGTCGAGGCCTTACGACGTCATCCATGGCATGAATGCATCCTTCATGTCCGGATTGACTGTATTAGGAAATGGGTGGGGTTCATCCAGGGGATGAGACAGAGTTTCTCTTTTCGGCAAAGGGGAAATTTTAGCAGCTCTTTCAGATCGTAGGCAAAGAAGGTGCAGATCATCGAGGAACGGATGAAGACTGCACAGTGCAGTAAGAAATAGGAAACCGGCGCCAGTCTTAGAGACTCAAGCGTGTTAAATGTTTCAAGAAGAGGAAGCTTTAAGGAGAGATGAGTCTACGAAGCAGCAGATATGGAGGCAGAGCTAGGAGAGCAGCATGAGGTGGTGTATTTTTTTTTAACATGCTACAACCACCCGCCTTAGTTGTCCCCACCAGGCTCAAGGAGCTGGAGGGCGGAGGAAGAGTACGGCTGCATGCGGTCAAGGAGTGTGACCCAATGGCTCTAAAAATGATTCATGGGACAGTCTATATCCACTACTAGCTTCCATAGTAAAAGACGTCGATATGAATCATTCCTTCCTTCCATGAATCTTGTCCCAGACCTAGAGTTTCTAGTAAGCCGTAGACTTGACCCTCACGTCTGGAGATACCATGGGAGGAGACTCTATAATCACACTTATGCCGATAGTGTGGTCAGACCCTCGAGGCGAGAGTTTCGGTTGAAATCTCTTGGTGGCAGCGTCGAGGCCTTACGACTTTGGTTTGAGTATGGACTGGGAAATAACAGTTCATAAACAAATTGACGGTATTAGGCAATAAGGTTGTGGTTTAACTACGACGTCGGAATGGGTTTTCCTTGGCCGGAGAAAAAGGAAACCCCAGGCAGCACAGGGAAACTCATGTACAGGAAGCTGTGACCGATCACCCTTGAGTCAGTCAACCTTACCCTCGTGGCAGCAGCCGTTTTGAGTTTCAGTTCTAATAGGAATTGGAGACCTCTAGAGTTTGAGGATGATGATCATTTCCTTATATGGGTCTTACCTCGACGAGGTTTACGGAGATGTGGCCAAGGCGGCAAGTTATCTCTAAGGTTCAGTGGAAATTCCTAGATCCTCAGGTGGGTAGGCGTGGTGGTTTACCGCTTGACCCATCCACCTCAGTTTCACCAGGTGCACGACGACTTCCATGTATCTCAACTGAGGAGATACGTGCTCGACCCTTCACATATCATCAACCATGGGGAGCTGGACGATGGCGATGGGGTGACTCTCACGGAGGTTCCAGTGGGGATCAAGGATCGACAGGGGTGGATCCTACAAGAACAGTCTATTCCTCGGGTGCTCTTTCACTGGTAGTACCGGAACCTCCAGGTGAGCACATAAGAGCGGGAGGCTCAGATGCGTGCTGAGTACCGCTTTTGTGACCCTAGTTTGTGTTGAAGCTTTACGGGGACGTATATCCCTGAGGTGGGAGTAATGTAAAGACCCATAAAATTCAAAGGAAAGTTTTTCTAAATTTTCTTTGGGATTTTACAAGAACGCGGTTTCTGACGGTGCCTGATTCTGAGGCCCGGTGTGCCTGGAATCAATTTCTGAAGTTTAGCTCGGGTACGTTCAGTGAACGAACGAGCGGGTTTTCCTAACTTTTGAACCGGTGCTCGGAATTAAAATCTAAGGGCCCCAATGAAACCGCAGCACCAGTAATTGCTTAGGAGCACCTTTTCCGAAGGTGCGTTTACTCGGAAGGAGTTGTTAAAAATGTGAGGAATAAAAATAATTGTTTAACAATTTTATTTTATTTCTTTATTAAGAGGTTTAATTGTTAAGTGAAATAAAGTTGTCTCACAACTTTATTTCTCTCTACTAAGGGGTTTAACTTCCATGTGAGGGAGTTGGGGTGGAACCCACTAAATCCTAACTTCGCTTGTTAGGATATTTGTGAGGTGGGTCCCACCCCACCCCTTCAAATTCTTAAAACTTCCTCTTAAGTGTGTAACCCTTAAAAACTCACCATTGATTAGGGTGACTTTCCCTCTTCCCACTTTAATTAAATCCAACACATTAACTTAATTAAGTGAGTTGTGTGTTTTGAATTTTGAGTTTTTGAAAATGTTTGCATAAGTAAATAAAATAAGGCAAAGCCTTATTTTATTTCAGTTTGGTTTTTGCTGTGGAGAATTGTGAGAGGGAGAGTTCTATACCTTGAAGAACTTTATCTTCCCCGTTGAAAAACATGAAGAACGGTTCTTCTCTGATGAAGAACATCGACCCTTCCACTTAGAAGACTCGGCGACCTGGATTCTTCCGTCTTCATATTCCTCAACGACAAGGGAGAAGTCGCCGACCGCGGTGATCATCGCCAACAACAACGTACCTTCCTTATTTATCATAGCAACAAGTGAGGAGACGTCGTTTCCTCCTCGGACGCACCCCGACGTCCACGTAATCTACGTCCGACCTCGCAACGCCGTTATCCACGACACCCGATGTGTGACATCAAATATCCAAGTAGGGGTTATTTAATTATTTTGTTTGTGTTTACCACCTTGTCGTTCTTCGTGAAAATATGACCAAATGCTATCGATTAACGAGAGGGGGCCAGACCGCACAAACATGGCTGACCCTCCTACTTTATCCATGTTTGTTTCTTGTGGTTTGCAAAGAGAATGTCTTGGTGCCATCGCACCGCATGTGATCGTGCGACAAGGAATGTGTGGCGCCGTCGCGCCGCACCGTGGAAACAACCAAGGACACGTCGCCATCGCACCGCGTCAGAGAAACCCGAAGACACCGCAGCCGGAGAAGGGCTGCGGTGGAAGAGCACGGCGCTATCGCGCCGTCCTGAAAGACCAAGGTCGCGGCCGGTTCCAGGCCGCGGCGAAGTAGGGTGACTGGCGGCCAGAGACGGGCCACCGGCGTCGGAGAAGGGAGGGGACCGGCCATCGCCGGTCCCGTGGAGCAAGAACCGGCCGTCCAGGGTGGGCCGGCCGGACAGGGGAAGAGCTGGGGGGTCAAAACCCCCGGCTGGACAGCTGATCGGCCCCTTAATTGGGGTCGCGGTTTCCGAACGGCGGGGGGCAGCGCGTCCCCCCGCATAACTGAACTGCTCGGCCGTTCGGCCGAGCCAGCTGGCGTCGCGTGCCGGACCGCCAGGCCGGCAGCCGGGCCGGGCCGGGCCACCGAGCAGGCCCGCTCCCTGGCCGGGCCGGGCCGCACCCATCCGAGTCGACCCGGTTCGGGCCGACCCAGGGGGTCTCGGTCGGGACGGACCGGGCCCGAAACCCCCGTTTTCGGAACCTTTTTGTTCTTTTTCCCATATCTCGGGCTACGGACCTCCGATCGACGCTCCGTCAGCGGCGATAGGATCCCTGGATCGAGGCGGTCGTTTCGGTATATCGCTCTCAAGGTTTCGGAATACTTTGAGTTCGGCCCGGTTGGTTCGTACACGAAACCAACCGGGCCCTCGAAGTAGAAACGCTCATATCTTGAGCTCCGGACGTCCGATTGATGTGCCATTGACTTTGATGGATTCCTCTATGTGAGACGGATCTTTTGGATTACTCCTCTTGAGGTTTGGATTCTATCGGAGTGCGGTCGGTTTGGTTCGCTCACGAAACCAACCGGGCCCCTGGATGAAAAAGCCAATAACTCACAGACCGCGCGTCCAATTGATGTGTCGTCTGTCTCGTTGAATTCCACTTGATGAGACGGAACTTTTGGCATACTTCGCCTGAGTTTTGGTTGCTTTTGCATAGTGTCCCGGTTGGATTGTACCCGAAATCCAATAGGGCCCTTGGAACGGAAAAGCTGATATCTTTCAGACTGGACGTCTGTTTGACGAACCGTCAGTGGCATTGGTGATCACGTTGAGAAACGGTCCCTATGAGTATACCCTATGAGAGTTTGGGGTATAGTTGAGATACGGCCGGATTGGTTTGCACACGAGACCAACCGGTCCCCTGGGTCGAAAATGCTAGTAACACACAGACCGAGAGTCCGATTGACACGCCGTCTGTTGTTTTGAGACCCCTGTGACGAGACGGTCCTTTGAGATACTTCTTCGTGGGACTTGTGATACTTGGAGTATCAACCTGTAGCTCATGGATAGGACCCTCCCAAAGACGAGCGTACGGATTACGGAGACCGTGTAGCCGACTGAGACCTGACGACTGCTTGACCGACTCGACTTGGAGTGAGTCGACTAGCCCAGTGGACGGATCACTACTTTGTTTGGGTGCAGACCCATGGTGTACGGAGCACTACCTGTGTGACAGTGCAGACCCACGGTACTCATCCGGAGAGTACCTCAGCAGGCTACTAGGGGGTGTGCACTACTGTGTTCGGATGGCATACCCCGGCGGGAAGCACTACTGTGTTTGGGTGGCTGACCCGCGGTACTCGACAGGAGGAGTACCTCAGCAGTCTTAGGTTAGTGAGCAGTACCTCGGAGTCGTGACAGCACCACTGTACACTCTAGAGACCGGGCTCTTCAACAGTTATGGTTTCGATAATGAAAATCCTGGTTTGAGCTGAGACTTTTGACCGTTGTGTTTACCTCATGATGGAGATGGGTCACTTGATAACTTAGGTATATGTATGGGAATATACATGGGTAGTGGTTATCCGTTGATTTCATGATCTTGGTGCTTTCCTCATGATTGAGATGGGTAACTTGATAAAATAGGTATATGCATTGGCATATACCTAAGTAGAGGTTATCTGTTGAGATCTTCTTTTTGGTTATCCTTGTTGGATTTAGAGATACCTTGAGGGTCTCGGGGTCCCTACTACGTATCGTTATACTCACACCTGCACGGGCTATGCCCGCACCTCGTTGTGTTGGTTGTAGATGACGGGCAGTGCCGACGGAGGCCGAGTGATCGAGGACTGGATGGTACCTGGAGGTGCACCACATGACGAGTCAGTATCCGGAGGTGGACTTCGCGACCAGACGACACACGGAGGAGGTTGACGGGCGAGAGCATTGTGGAGGCTGTTTGTACCTACCCTTCATGTAGGATCCGTGGTGGACGATCCAGCAGCTGCGCTGTCTGTACCTACCCTTTAGGTAGGATCTGAGGACGATGACCGAGGAGCTTCTTCCTTTCTTCCAGTTGTTGTCTTTTTCTATTGTACTTTGTTCAGTTGTATCTATACTTCAGTTGGGTTTGTATTCTGGCCCATTTATTTTTCAGCACTTCTCTTCGTACCTAGTGTTTTACTTCTTCTTGAACTCTGTAGTGTTTTGTTTACTTTTATAAAGGCAATGCCTTCCCAGTTATCGGGATTTACGCCTTTGGTGCTAGTCGCCAGCCCCTGGCCTATGGAAGGTGGGCTTGGGGTAGTCACAGCACGGGCCCCGAGGACGGGTCGTGAAATGGTTGATCACATTTTATGTAATGAACCAACCAAGGTTTCCCTCTAATACTGGTACCTGGCCTAATCTTCCATATACCTGAAGGGTTTTCCTTATCCCAATGGACTAGTGACTAGATCCCAGGAATCTAACAAAAACTAGAGGGAATGATTTTTTCCAACTTATAATTGGATAATTTCATATATATATATAGCATAAATGAACAATAGAAGAAAATAAAAGAAATATATATTCCATAATAATGGAAACCAAAAGTTATGATACATCTATAAAAGGTAGATAATATGAAACAGTATGTTTCAAATAAAAAAATACATTAAATATAAACCAACAATGGAATCTCCATGTGATAAGTGGAAGATGTACCACCATCTCACCACGAGTAACCCATACCCAGTTGACATGAACCTGACTACCTCACTATATCGTGTTTCCTATTCTTACATCAAAAGGCAATGCAAGGTCTATACATTGAAAAATAGGTATAGATGGTTTGAGCTAGATTTACTCATTAGGATTCCACATAGGTGTTCCATATCTTTTATTTTTACAAAAAATCCCAATAATTGTATAAATAACCCCATGAAACCACACAATCTCTTTTCATGGGAAACGTTATTTCCATAAATAAGCATTTAGTTGATCATAAGAAGGTGAAGGATGTCCTTTAATGGGAGGAACCACAAAATGTCTTCAATATTTATATCTTATAAGGTATTTTTGGATATTAAAAATGGTTTGTAAAGTATTTCTTGAAGATTGAATCACCCATCACAAATATTAACAATAAAGAGGTCAATTTCCCACAGGAAACAAAATTTCATTAGTTTTTGATAATATGAAATGGATTCTAACATTGAAACCTATTTAGATCTTACCTATGTCCAAAAATGGATATGAGGTATATTGTGAGGAACATGGTTTTACCGATGTCCAAAAATGGATATGAAGTATATTGTGAGGAATATGGTTTTGGTATGTGTCGTGTGCTTATGCAGAACAATCACATAGTGTCCTATTTCTGTCAACATGTTTGGACTCATGAGAAGAATTAACACACTCATTATTTTGAGATTACCACAATTATGCATGCGCTTAAGTGTTGGTGGAACTATTATTATAGGTATAGTTTCAAAGTATTTTCTTATCATAGGTGTTTCAGATATATGTTTTCTAAAAAATAAATGAATCTAAAATAGATACAGTGCATTGAAAAACTTTTAATGTTTTTATTCTAACATCGCATACACCCTGGGGAAGGGGAATGTCATCAATGATTCTCTCGTTAAGAATGTCCCACCCCAAACTATCTTGTAATCGAAGTAAGAGTGGACCCTAATGGGGCTCTTCATTTAGTTGTTTCTATATTCTTATTAGGATGATTTAGGTATGGTTTTGACCAGTGTTTATTTAACATCATTTATCCTACAATCTATTTTATAGATCCAACATTACAATGATGATTTCAAATAAATCATGAAAATTATAAATGGCGGGGAAACATTTTCCAGTTGGTATCTCCCTTCTAATGGTATTATCCACTCTATGGATCAGTTTTTCATCCCATCATAACTTAGGAATTATTAACATTATGATTGTAATGGATATTCATGGGGTATTTTCCTTGGTGTAATGAAGATGTATTATTACATGAGATTTAATTTATGGTGGTTCAGTATAGATCATGACATTACTAATTTGGTGTAAAACTATTACACCTTATAGTCGATAATAGTAGATCATTTAAATAATTTTTTCCCACACCATCCTCTTCTAGTTCTAGTTTGTACATTGGAATTGTTGTACATGGACATTTTTGTTGGTTTTCTATGCACTCCCCAAGGTAAGAAGTCTATTTGGGTGGTGATTGATCAGTTGATGAAATATTCTCATTTCATTCTAACCATGTACACCAATAAAGTTTAAGATATGGGTAATTAGTACATGAAAAATATTTTTAGGCTTCATGAGGTTCCCTTTACAATTATTTTAGATTGGTATCCCAGCTTTATGTCATGATTTTGGAAGAGCGTAGGTTTTATGAAGTAAGGAAGAACAAATCCAAATAAATTTGGATTTAGGATTATAGCACAAAAAACATATTAGGCCTAAGGGATTTATGTCCTAAATCCATGATTTATACTGTAAATATCCCATAATTCATGTATTCTAAAAAAACATGTCAACTCAGGTTAAATTATCTCAAGAGACTATTTTATGATGTAAAGGAATTATTTACACCATATATGGTTTATAAACTAAATTTTTTTACATTAGCTTCCCAATAACTTATTTACATAGTAAGATATGTTCTTATGACTAACAAGAAACCTACAAGTGGCACCCAGACTAGGCTCTACTGAAAAAATCCAAAAACATATTCAATTCCCTCTAAACCTAAGAAACAAACTCTTTTACATAAAAAGAAAATTAATTTTTAACCAAGATGTTAAAATATATTTACCATAAACCTTTTCATCCCCACTAAGTAATGTAGAATAATGGTTCTCCAAAAAAAAATTAGGCCGCTACTACCTCACTGGTGATTCACACTCCAAAGTCTCATGAGAATTCAATCAGTGTTTCTATAACACTATGAACAATAGAATACACCTCCCATATAAGGACTTCAGTAGAGAATTAATTATCTCTATTTGTTTCACTATAACAAAAAAATTCAGATTTAACTCAATATATTCCCACCACAAAACATGGAATAGATCGATATAGTACATCCTTAGATGATATATGTGGAAAAAATCATGAATAATTGTCAAGTTTTATAGAAATACAAACTAATTATCAACAAGTCTAATTCGATCAGTGACCTAAAATGGTCCAATATATAATGGATCCAACCTTTCCTTTTACCAAGTTGATGGTGACCCAACCTTGGAGAAACATTCAAGAAAACATTTTCACTAATGGATAACACCAAACGATGATGTTGAGTATCCACATTTTATTTAGGCTAACTTTGAGTGGTAACCTAGTGTCTATGTATATTCTGAATCCTCCCTCACATCACTTGAATGAGACTCTGTCTTATAAGAGAGGTCTGTCCATCCTCTATACAACAAAGAGGCAACCAACACGGGTGACCATACAATTACTTGAAGGGAACCATTTTTGATTGATGATTGGTAACTACTATTATAAGAAAACTCAATAATTCCTAGATGGATATCCCAAAATCCATTGAAATCCAAGACACAAGAACATACCAAATTCTCCATGATTTAAATAGTACACTTCATCTGACTATCCTTCTATGGATTATAAGTTGTAATCAACTAAATATTAGTCTTTATCACCTCCTAGATAATCATCCAAAATCTAGAATTAAACATAGGATCTCTATTTAAAATAACGGTATAGGGAAACTGATGAAATCTCATAATATTATATATATAAATCTTACTTAGATCCTGAAATTTAGTGGTGTCCTAGATGAGATGAAAATTACATGATTTTTTCAATCGATCAACTAACATTGAGATATAATTATTCCTTTAGGGTGTCCATGGAAAACCTGAAAAAAAGTACATGGACACCTCAGCCTATTTTTAACAAGCACTAAAAGAGGCTGGAGTATAAAAAAAGGATATAGGTGATATGCCATTATCTTCTATCATGTGTAATACCATGAAGAATTATGAAAATAATACAAGAATTAATTCTTCATATATGTTGGGATGAAGAAAAGATCCATGAAATATAGAATACCCTCATAAGGTAGATACCAACCATAAATGGTCTCCACTTGTTTTATGGTTCCCCTAGTTCCTCTAAACTCATCATCCTGCTACTAGATTTACATAATAGACTCCAGAAGAGATGATTATAACTGAAAACTAGTCATAACCATACTTGAATCATCCTCATAAAAATCTTGATACTACTAAGAAAATAGACATATCATGTTCCAATAATCCTTATATTCCATGTTTTTCTATGGTATGACTTTCCTACTAAGAGTGTAAGTGGTGACATTTCCATTCCCTAGTGTGTAAGTGATGTTGAAATCAAATGTTTGAAGGTATTCCACCATCCTTCATTGTCTTATATGAAATTATTTTTCAAGAAAATATATATATCAAACTCTTGTGGTTAGAAAATACTATAAACCTCCCCCCATAAATATATTGTCTCCAAAACATTGTAACATGCATATACATGAAAATATCCAAATAGTGATTGATGTAATTATTCCCTGTTGATGAGGCTGATGAGATCCATAGGCCACAATGTGATCATCATATATAATTACACAACCCAAAACATCACTAGAAGCATTATAGTATACAACATACCCCTTACTAGACTCATTTAATATCATAATAAGTGATGATTTCAAAACCCATTTCAACTCATCAAAAGAAGTATGACATTTGGAATCCCCTATGAAATTCACCCCTTTCATGGTAAGGGAAATCAAGGGTGAGAAAAAATTTGATAAATACATAAAAAGAATCAATAATATAAGGTAATATGTAAGAATATCTAAATCTAGAATATGTTATATGGTTCCTCATATCAAAAAATAGTTTTCACCTTCTCAAGATTGAGTAAAATCCCATTTCCCAAAATCATGTTCCCTTATGTTTCAAAATATTTCCACAAATTTTGTACCTCCTCAAGATCTCCAAAAACAAATTCAAATAGTGCTCATTCTCATGTTTTGATCTCAAATAATCTATGATTTATTCCACAAATACAGGGAAACAACCATTGTGATACTAATGAAATATCTGATTCAGCAAAGCTTTAAAAACTATAGGATCATTAGTTGGACCAAAAATCATAAAATATATTCATAATGGCTATACCTACTTTTGAATGTAGTATTTGAATATCATACTCATAAACCCTATGATGATTATATTCTGATATAAGATCATCTTTTGAAAACCACTTTTAACTTATTCAAATAGTAAAACAAGTCATATACCTGGGGAAAATAGTATGTATTCTTAACCATGACCTAATTTAACTTTTGATAGTCCATGAATAATTGAATTGAACCACCAGGATTCTTGGAAAAGAGCACGTTGGATACTCACAGTGAAACTTTAGGGAGAATAAATAAATTCTCAAGAATATTATCCAAATAAACTATGATCACCTTTAGATTAATTGGTACAATATGGTAAGAGGGTACCACGATTGATTACATACCCATTACTAGTTCAATCAAGAAATCTAACTTCCTCTCTAGAAGAAAACTGGATGAGTTATCTAGGAAGTCATAAAGAAATTCCCAGAAAACAATGAGAATATCTCTAAAAAAGGAAACATCCTTGGGATTTACTACAAAAAAGTATAAAAACCTCATGATCTTATGGGATGGGAGGTCCTACATGATCGGAACTTAGATCTTCAATCACCCTAAAACACTTGAGTGATCTCATTGGTAGAAAGGAATGGATCACACTAATGATAGTAATCAATCTCTATACGGGGAGAAACTATCTAATCTATCATGATGATGAAATAAAATAGATCTAGATCAAGAACAAGAAATTCCCAAACCAACTCTTTTTCATCTATCAATATAGAACATGAAGGACCTTGAATCCCATACTCCCCCCTCTTTACAAGAGGTGTTTCCATCTCCATAACAAATGGTATGAAATCCATTGTAATTTTTAGCACCTAAGAAATGGGAATATATAAACATGTTGGAGGAAATGGTATCAAATAAATTATTTGTTATATTATATGTAATAAAAATGGTACCTAATAGTATCATTGGTCCCACATCAACCTCCACTAAAAAATCATCCACTTTGTAAAGGAGCATCACTCCTGAGGATTTTTTATAGATCCCTATATAACATAAAGCATCTGACTATTTCATAGTATCATTTGGATATAAATATCCCATACCGAAATGAATTATAGACTTATCTTGGAATAACCACTTTATATGATCCCAAAGACAACAAGAACTGCACATCATTAGGGTTGAAGTAAAAGTATGCTTGGTGTGAATTAACTTTAAACACTAATAGAAGATCAGGGTACACTATTGGATAAAACTATTGGTGAAGAGGGGGTATACTATTGAGAAATAACTCCACCACTCCTATGATTATCCTACCACTTCTTCTACTTCCCTGACACACCATTGAAACTACCACTCGGTGGAAGAGAAGGGCCAATGTAACCAATATTATCCATTATATCTAACGTTGTCATTAAAAACCTATCCCCCATGTTAGAATGTGTAGAATGATTTAGCATATACAAATTCAATTAGATATCTGGTTGAAAACTCTACATGTACTTTTGAGCTTCCAACTATTCATTCTTCACCGCCTCTGAGGTAAATGAACCAAATCTGCAAAGAGATTGGTGCACTCTCACATTGAGTGATCTCTATACTGTAAAGAGAGGAACTCTAGATTATTTTCCATCCTTAGATACTCTAGAAAGAATAGATTAAATAAAAGGGTCTTGAAACCCTTCTAATCCAATCTCCCATGTCGATCAACCTATACCATGGAATCCTTCCACCACTTGTTGGGAACCTTGAATCTGAACATTCCGTACCTCACTTTGATAGCCTCAAGTCTCTCCATATATCCAAAGATCTGATCAATCCTATCCATCCAGTCCTCGGTCTCTTTGGGTTCATTAATACCTTTAAAATATGGTGGTTTTTCAAGTAAGAATCATCGTTATCAATCTCTATTTCCTCCAACTCCTGGATATTCCTCAATAGTTGGTTCTTTAACTTTCGGTACATTCAAGTCAATTACACAAAAATGTCGCATGATAGTATCTAAAAGATCTTGATCCATAGGAGGATTCTACATAGGATAATCTCTCACTACACCCTCTTGTGGAACCCATGTAAGACATCATAGAGGCATATTAATACACACTGAAAAAAGAATATTGTATAATATGATATTTTCAGTTCAAACTAGTCAACCGTATGAAAAAATGGTATTAACATAAAAACTCAACATATGAGATTCACACATCCCTATATCCCATAGTAACTTGTGTTTTATCATATAATGTGTTGTCGAGACACTCACTAAAACCTACCTATCATGTTCTAAAAATCATACCTCTATTCTTTTATATATCTGGAAATAAGGATTCTTAGGGACTGTCCACTATAATACCAATTTATAATGAACTGAACTAATTTAAACTCTAACACTAGTACCTGACCTGATCCACTACATACTTGAAGGTAATTCATAATCCCAATGGGTTTGATAGAAGTACCCAGACATCAAAAAACAACTAGAGGGAATGATTTTGTCCAACCTAAAACAAGATACATGGAACCTATATACAGTAGAAAGAAATAGTGGAAGAAAAAAAATTTGGATAATGAAAGAAACCAGTGGTGGAAATAAAAATCGAAAAAAGTAGATAAAATCCAAAGGTTTATGTCCAAAAAAACCTTAAGGATAGCAAAACCAACAATTTATACTTTATGTGGCAATCGGGTTATGTCCCACAATCTCACCACTAGCTACCTGTATCATATTGATATGAACCTCACTACCTCACTACATCGCCTTTCCTTTTCCTATATCAAAAGACAATACAATTTCTACACACTTATGAAGGGGTGTGAAGGGTGTGAGATAAGAATAATTAGTAGGATCCCACCCAGGTGTTCCATACCAAGTCTCTATAAAATAATTTCAACATTATCAAATTACAAAATAACATGGCATTTTAGGTAGTTCAATAGTTTTTATATCAAAATCTTGGTAAATAAATCCTCCTTTTTCTACAGTTCCAAAACCATCAATGTAAAATAGTTTCTAATAATACAAAATTTATCAATGTAGTTTAAAATAGATAAAATATTTTAAAACAGAGAATAGGTAAATCATTCCAAGGACCACTACACTTCATGCTAGATTGATTACCCATTCACCAATATAGGAAAGTGTTGACATCAAGTCCCTATACATATGCATCAAATCTAGGGATCATAGAAATACCTAAGAAAGTGACCCCCCATAGTGTCTAACACATCCCTAGGAAAAAATTTCAAGGAATTATAGGAACACACCATGAGTGAAACCACTGAAAATAAAAAAAATGATCCATATTTATACACCATCATCCATAGTACCCAAGGTTTCTCATGTGCAATGTTTCCCAAATCATTTTATTAAAACCATTCCTTGAAAACCATTTCTTAAATCAATTCCATGATTCTTGAAAAATAAATTTTCATTTACCAAAATAAGTGGAAAAACATATTTTATCAAAAACCTATTTATACATAGAAAAATAAATAAATAATGAGAATCAACTTATAAAAAAATTATAATACCATAAACTTAAAATTTTACCCAACATAGTATTGAGATAGAGACACCTACTTCAATATTGGGTCACACACCACCCAAAATAAGATCCACAAACACTAAGAGAACTGCATGTCAACCAATTGTTGTCCTAGATTTGATTTCTATATCTCAAAATCAATTCTATATGAAAAATGGGTAGTGTAGTGGATTGATCAAAACATACCTCAATGAACTCATGCACATCATCACAACTGATATAAGGGTCAACTTCCTAAATGAAAATCACACAATGGATCTTGAAGGATCAATCAAAAATCATCATATGATCAACCAGTTCCACAAACACATCATAATACCACTATTGAAAAAGTAGAAACAAATAAACAGAATGTCTGCTTACCCTGAGAGAAGCAACACGACCTAGTCGAAGATCAAGAACTGGACAAAGTGATCCAGAAGAGGACACAACCAAAATTACCTACAATAGCCTAGGGTTTGGGTTAGGGAATATAAAACGAAATTAATAGGGATTTCGGATTGAACCTCTTAATTTATACTATGCATGATGTTATTCCATTATAAATAGGTGATTTATAGTGTAAATCTCCCAAAATTTTCATACACCAAAAAAACCCATCACCTTTAGTTAAATTAACCCATGTGTATATTTTAAAATGTAAAAGAAGTATCTACACTATAAATATTTTAAAACAAAAAAGGTTTTACATATAGTTACCAAAGACTTATTGATGTTGTAATATATAATATTACAATATACAAATGTCCTACATGAAACATACATTATTGGAGATGTAAAAAAACACCCAAAACAATATTGATGCCTTCCAAACCCAAGAAACACACTCTTGAACATAAAAATCTCTTAAATATTTAACCAATATATTACATTTTATGAGTTATACCATGTGTATCATGGTTAATGGTAGAGGTTCACTCTTGATAATTTGATGTATTAAAAAGGAAATGTGTTATGGGCCTTGAAAATTCTGAATTGATGAAATGGTTAGAGATGATGGACATGACCAATTCCATCCATGGGTAAGGATATTGGATATGTAATTATTTATCATTCATATATGATGTAGAAACAAGACATTCAACATCCTTTACTTGAAATTATGGATGTGGAATTCCTTATTCTTGGATATAGTGTTAGAATGATGATCTAAGTACTAATTCCATTTGATACGGTATGATTGTTTTCAACTTGTGAACCTTAATATTTGAAATTGAAATGATTAATGAATTTCCATTTTTATTTAATTTATTAGAATTTATGATTTTTTTGATGGATTAGACTTCTATAATGGGAAAATAAGGTTTAGTGGGTTGGGTTTCATGGTGGAACCCTAGAAACCAAGTTTCAAATTAACAATAATGTTTATTGTGACACATGATTTGTTTCTGTATTAGTTAATTTCATTAAAATGCGTCATACCTGGTTATTTTTATAGAATATAAATTTATTTAAAAACTTTCAGTGGTGGCCTACTGAGTTATAGTCACACCCTACTCGGGCAAAAAATGTTACTTGACCATACTTTATGGCTATATGTCTGGATAAGCGCAAGGGACCTACGATTTAAATTGGAGTTGGGATGGATAAAGGGTGAAGGGACCAGTCATGTTTTTAGGACCCATCATAGGGATCATAATTAGTGTCATATTTTAGTTTCCTTTTTTACTTTAGAATATCATGAAATTACATGTTCACTATATTGGTTTATTTGTACTGCCTGGGTTTGGTAATATGGTATGTGATATATGGTTATTGTTTATTATTTTATTTTATTCTTATTATGATTTATTCTATTTCTTCATACTGGTAAAGAGGGTATTTTTTCCCCACATGTTTCATTATACACTCAATATTAGTGTCATCCTTTGGCGTATGAGGAGGTGAATATGATGTCATGTATTAAATAGGTTCATGTACTAGTTAGAGTGATCTAGGATTAGATGTTACACTAAAAATATGTTCAATGAATAAAATCACGTCATGATGATATATGAATTCATTATGACTTCGAAAAAATGTATTGGTGGCTTGATTTGGGAGAAATAGTGCATGTGTCCAAGGATCATTCAATGTTCAAAACATTTGAAAAAATTACTATTGCATTGGAAGTGCACCATGGAGATAATTCAAGAAGTGATTTCACTGGCCGAAGATATTTTAAACTAGAGTTTAATTATTTAGGGATGTTGAGTCTTCTGAATTTGTACTATGTACTTAAGATTTGTAATAATCTAGTTGGTTTTAATATACAATGAAAGAAGGTATTTTGGGATTCATTTGAATTGGAAAAGGATATCTTGTTAAAGGGAGACACGATTTTGTGGAAGGGGTATATGATTAAGACCTCTAATTTATGGCTTCATTGTTTGGAACATCTTAATTTTAATTCATTAAAATAATTTACGATGTTAAACTTAAATGTATTTGGAAGTTAATTTAGTATTTATGAAACATGTGTTGAATATAATATTATTAAAAAACATTTTCAATGTGTTGAGAAAAATTATAATACATTAATATTAATAAATTATGATAATTTTGAATAAAATCGTTTTTTAATTCTTGGAGTAAAAAGGTATTTTATCACTTTTATTAATGAATGTAGTGAACATTTACATATATATTCTTATATAAAAAATTGAAGAATTTAATATTTATAATAAGTATACATCTAAAGAAGAAAATAAATTAAATAATAGGATTATTGAATTATGTATAGATAGAGGTGGTGAATACTTTATAAATGAATTTAATGAGTTCTAAAAAGAAAAATTTATAGTTTATCAAATAACTTGTTCTTATAAACAACAAAAAATTTACTTAGATGAAATGAAATTTCATAATTTTTTCGAAATACTAAAATTTATCATTAATAAATCCAAGTCAATAATAAATTTATGGGGAGTGATATTTTATCCTCATTCCATATTCATAATAGAATTTTATATAAGAAAACTATGTTATCCCCTTATAAAATAGGGAATGGTAGAAGACCTAATATTTCATATTTTAAACTGTGGGAGTTTAGCCTACTAAGAGTTCCGGATTTTAAAAGAACTAAAATCATCCCTCGAGGGATAAAGGTGTTTTTGTATAACAATAAAATATAAAATCATATAGAGTTATTGATTTGGTAGATAGTGTCATTTTTTAATCAATAGATGTAGAGTTTTTGAAAATAAATTTCAAAATATTTTGTGGATGAGGTTATTCTTCATATACCTATATCTAGTACTACATTTTGTTCAAATAGAATAATACAGATTAATGATGATTCTTATATTGAATCTAAATGAATTATTAGATTTAGGAAGGATAAATATCTACAACAATATTTTATTTCTCAAGGTTTCATAGTTTTCCTTGTTAAAGGATATCATAAAAATCAACTTCTAAACATATACCCCATGTTATTGAAAATAAAAGATGTCCAACAGACATATAAATAACCTATGAATTCTATAGATGTTTACTTATGGAAATATTAAATTAATTTTGAAATGGATTCCATTATAGGAAATAATACTAGGGTAATTATTGATTTAACAAGAGGTTTAGAATATATTGACTATAAATTGTCTTTTGAAATAAGTATCATAAAAATATTAACATTTAACATTTTAAAGAAATATATGATTCTAAGGGTTATTGAAAAAATAATGGATTATTTATTTTGATATTTATTTTCTTATAGGTCTAATTTCTTTGATAAGGATTTTCTTTCCTTAACTTTTACTAATAATTTTTATCTCTATAAAAAGGATGTTAAAACTATTTTTTAATTTACAATTATACAAATAAATTTTAATGGAAAAAAAAAATTTACAGGCTAATGAAAAGAAATTTTTAAGGTAGTTAAATTTTTTTATGGTCATAAACAATCTCTAAAGTAATAGCTTATAAAATATGATTCTATTATATAATATAATAGATTCATTTATAAATGTTTTTAAAAATGTGTTTATTAATAGGTTACAAAAGAATATGGTGTTTTTGTGTGTGCATATGTAGATGATAGGTTAATTTTTGAACAAATGTGGTTGGTGTAAATGAGAAAATAATTGTTTAACCTGTATGTTTAAAATGTAAGATCTTGAAAAGGTTGTATTTTATTATGTATTAATGTTCAAAAAAACAGTGACAGTTATTTTTTAGATAGTCTAATTACATAGATTTTCTTTTAAAATTAAATCATCTTGGTTTCAAGAATTGTAATAAAATATTTTATTCTACTATTAAACTGTTTATGAATAAAGGCTGATTCATATTACAACTTTAATATAATAGCATAATTCATTATTTGATATATGAAATGATTTTTACTAGAACTGATATTGAATTTGTGGTGTACAAAATGAGTATATATACTAGTAATCCTAGTGTGAATAATTGGAAATATATAAAAATACTATTTGGATTCTTGAGGATGAACTAAAATTTAATTTTATAATACAACGATTATATAGTTGTATTATATGGATAAGCTAATGAAAGTTTGATTACCAGTATTGGTGATAATCAGTTCACATCTTGAAGTTCATTTACTCATAAAGGTTGGGTAATTTTTTGGGTGAAGAAAAAAATAGGCATGTATTTCACATTCGATCATGGAGTTTGATTTTATTGCCTTAGTGGCACGTGTAAAGGAAGTTGAGTCTATTATGAATTTTTTATTGGATAACAGATTATGGACCATTCTGATGCCTCCTATCTCTATCAATTATGATAGTGAAGAAAAATTATCAATGGTATATAGTTTCATGTATAATAAAAATTATAGAAATTTAAATTTGAGGCATGATTCCATGAGAAATTTGTTACATGATGGTACCATAAAAATTTTCTATGTCATATTTTGTAAAAATCTTTTTGATCTATTTATAAAATCTCTATCAAGAGAGATTATTCATACAAATAATAAAGATATTATGTTAAACCCAATATAATATTTTTTTTGTGATCGAACCCCAATACTTTATTAAGGTAAATTCTATTCAAAGTGTTTAATTTTTTAGAACAAGTTACAAAGTTGATTGTTGATATTGAATTTTACGAATCAAGCTACTTGGTGTTAATATCATTATTTAGGACTATAGGTTGAGTAATAAAGTCATAAAAAATATTAAAACTTGATTATTTATGTATTATAATAACAAAAATTCATTTTAATAATTATCCAATGTGAAATTCAAATGAGTTGAACTTCTTATAAGAGTTAATGAGATTACTCCTTAGAGAGTTTAAGAAAATATTATATTAACAAGGCCATAAAAGTACTAAAAATGAGATTCTTTATGGAAAAAATTGTGAGTATTATATCATTGGTTTATCTTAAATATTAACAGCTTTAATGTTTTCACAACTTCTAAATATGTTAATACTTTGAGATATTGATATAAAGTAATGATATTAATAAAAAAATACATTTATAATGTACAATGATTTAAATGTTATCTAGAAAGTTTATATTTTATAAATAAAATTTGGGGATTATTTTATTCATAATATAAATTTTAGTGGGACCCATGTTTTTTAATGGTGTGGATTCATGAGGTGGAAAATAGAGGGAATAGACTAATGACATGGATTTAATATATTTGAATCCCATATTAAAGGTGGGATAAAACTCATAAGGTTCCTGTATTATAAATAAGATCATTGGAAAGTGGATTTCCAAAATATATATATTTTCCAAAATTATATTTAAATTATTTCAAAAATATATATATTATTAAAATGTTTTATATTATATATATTCATATAAAATAAAAACAACACAAAATTAAATTTTAAAATTTTATTAATAAAAAGATTAGTTAAAACATTTGGTAGTTGATATTTATATATCAAAATGTTTTCCTTCATAAAAAATGTGTGTCATTATGGTAAAATCAAAAAAAATCATTTTGATCAAAATGGTGTGAATAACACCCATTTTCATATTGAAATATGTGAAATATCCCAATTTTGAGGATGAATTCCTTTAATCGACACCCTCTAGAAATATTCCCATAACATCACAGTAATGGGATTGTAAATTTTTTATTTTATTTTAATTCCTTATCCTTTTTCAAATATTTGAGATAAATTTTAACTGAGAAACCTTCCCTGAAAAATGTTGTTAGATCAATGATTTTTGGATAGTGAACTTTATTCATGCATCAAGGTTCATTGCCTTCTATCTTCTTTTTCAACATTATATTTTTCATCAATAAAAGGCTTTGACCAATTAATAACCATGATGATGGATTTATAATCTCTTAAATTCTTGAATCAATAAAAGGGAATGCTTGACCACTTATATGAAAATAACTTCTCTTGGTTATAATAAAAGATGACGTCTCTCCTTATAGTGTACAAGAATATTTATTTTCAATACCCAAAACATCCTCCAATTATAAATGAGATTTCTATAAATCGTAATTTCACTCACATTGATGTTACTCAAGTAAAAAACATCCATTAAAAGATGAAACAACATGAATACAATGAGGTTTTGGGTCTATGAACTATTCCCAACACATTATCAAAAACTCATTATGAATACATTCACCAAATGAAGTCCACTCAAGTGTTATGGGTTGTGTTCAAATTAAAATAAAAATTTAAGGAATAAGGTACCAATTTTTTTTATTAAAATGTATCTTAACTTTAAGATGGTTAATAACAAGACAGTGTTGGGGTAACTTCATTTTCTCTATGTTATAGAGAAAAATATTCATTCCATTAAATTTAATACACAAAAAACATTCCATGTTGTTTTGATTATTTAGAAATTTATAACTTTATGTAAATATTTTGATAAATATATTATTAAAAAGGGTGAGTATTTTTCCACATAATAATTTCAAAATATTCAATACATTAAATAAGAACCCATTTTTATAGATTTTTTGAATGAATTAAAAATTTTATATAAAGGAGATAATATTTAAAAGAAAAGGATCCACTTAACACTTCCCAAGAAATAAAGTAAAAAATTCAAGAATAAAGATAATCCTTACAAGAAGAAATGAGAATTATTTTTCTATTGAAAAGTAGGAAATTATTCAAGGAAATTATTTCATCTAAATAAAGTAAAAACACCCATTACAAATATTTTGACAAGAGATAATCTAGTTTTGATGATATCTAGAGTTACTATTACTATAATGAAGATGAGATGGTGGATTGATTATAATGAAATGATGAATTTGTAAAAGTATCATTAAATGATCGATTTTTTTTATTAAAGTACTATTTTGATGAAAGTAAACATTTTAAATACTATATCCTTCAATCTAAATATTCAAATAATTATTGAATTAGATTTTACTTTTGAAAGGAAGTTGACTCTTATAAATGTATTATATATACCTAATACTAAAAATAATCTACTAACTATTTATCATCTATGTTATAAGTAATTTTAGGTTTCATTTGAATCTAAAAAGTTTATATTATCTAAGGTGGGAATTTTGGTGGGGAAGGGGTATTCTAGTAATGGTATGAATCAACATTCAATTAATGATATGATTGAATATTACACTTACTTTGTTGAGTCCTATAATTTATCAAATGACTATTTGGAAGATATCAATTATAATTCATTAAAATTAATGAATATGTTAAATAAAATTAATTTTTTAAATAAATTTAGTAAATTTAAAACATGTATATAATCTTTGATAGTTAAAAATATATATTGAAGTGTTAAGAAAATTATGATATATTTCAGTTATTACATTCTAATATTTTTTAATTAAATTGTTAGGTAACTTGTGTATAATAATGGTATTTTATAATTTTTTTGATTTCTAAGGTAGATATTTAAATGTTAATAATCCTATAAAAATAGATGATGACTTTAATATGTTTAATACGTATAAAGATTATGTGGAAAACTAATTACAAAAAAGGCTTAAAGTATTACACTCAGGTGTGGGTGGTTAATACTTTATAAATTAATTTAATGAGTTATATGATAAAAATGTTATAATTAATCAAATTAATATTCCTTATACTCCTAATAAAAATGGATTAGATAGATGGAGAAATTATATTTTAGTATAAGTGGAAAATTGATTGATTATGAAATATATGTTACCATTAAATTTATGGGTCAAATCTATGTTAGTTTTATGTAATATTCATAACATAATAACATCTTAGAAAACTATGTTACCCCTTATGAAATATGAAAAGAAGGAATACATAATATATAATATTTTAATATATGTGTTTATTTATCTTAATGTAGTTTCTTTCATCATAAAAAACTAAAATCTACATTGATGTGATTAAAAGTGTTTTTTCTATGTGGATAAAATATAAAATAATATAGAGTTATGAATTTGGTATCCAAAATCATTGTTAAATAAATGTATGTAGAGTTTTTTTTAAAAATATTTTTTTTAATATTGTATGGGGGAGGTTATTCCTGAAATGTATATCTTCTTTACTTCATCTAGTTAAAATAAAATAGTATATAATAATGTGGATTATTGAGTTGAACCTAAATTAAGTATGAGTCTTTGGATAGAGAAACATCAATATCTATATTTTATTACTCATGATTCCATAGTTTTCCTACTTAAGTTATATTATAGTAATAATCTTCAAAATAAGTATCCTATGGTATTGACTATAGTAGATAACCCAAATACATATAGAGAAGCTATGAATTCTAGTGATGTTTATTTCTGAAAAGAATCAATTAATGATGAAATGGATTCCATTATGGGGAATAATACTTAGGTTAATAGGGACTGACCATGATCTTAATATGTTTTAAATTACTTTTCAAGAAGAATTTTGATTCTAATGGAAATATTCAATATTTTAAAGAAATATTAAATCCTAGTAGTTTTAGACAAAAGAAGGGACTGATTATTTTGAATATTATGCTCTTATAGATTGAATTACTTCAATAATTGTTTTTTTATGTTGTATGCAATTAATCTTTTATGTGCCCATTAAATGGATGTTAAAATTTATTTTTTGAATATATATTTAAATAAATAAACTTTAATGGGATAACTATAAGGGTTTTTTTTATAAGATAATAGAATGGATGTTTGTATACCAGTAAAATCTCATTATGGACTTAAACAAGCTCGGGTTAAATGGAATGAAAAATTCTATTTTATTATTATATCTAATGTAATTATTTATATAAATCATGATAAATGAGTTTAGTAAAAGTTTAAAAAATAATGTGGACTTATTTTGTGTCTTAATATAGTCTAAATATTTATCTTTCAAATCAATATGGTTGGTGTAAATATGGAAAGTAATTTTTTATCCTATGTGTTTAAAATGAAGGATTATGGAATATTTGAGACTATTTTAAGTATTAAGTTAGGAAAAAAATTTATTATATAAGTCAGTGTTATTAAATAGAAAAAAATTCAATTTTTTCATGGTTTTAAGGATGATAAAACATTATTTGATTACAGTGTTAAAATATTTATAAAGATGGGAAAAGCTGTAAAAAAACTTGAATATGACAGGGACCTTATATTTCTAAGGTATAAATGCATTATTTTAGACCTGATATTTTATATTTTTAATATAAAATGATTATACATACTAGTAACACTAATTTGGATCATTGGAAATTTATAATTAGTATCATTGGATACTTCATAAGGACTAATGATTGGTGTTTATACTATAATGATTATCCAGATATATTTTAAGAACACACCAATAGAAATCGGATTACTTGTTTCATTGATAATAATTCCACATATGGATGGTAGTTTACTCTTGTAGTTTGTGATATTATTGGGTGGGACATAAATAAACAGATATTTCACATTTTTTCATAGAGTTATATTTTATCACCTTAGAGGAAAGTGGAATGGAAGATGAATTTCTTGGGAATTTATTATTGGATATTAGATTGTATCATAGTCGGATGCCTCATTTCTCAATAAATTGTGATATATAAATAATATTTTCAAGGATATATATTTTAATATAAAATTTAATGTCTGGACATGTTTGTTTGATACGTGATTATGAGATAGAATTATTATAAGATGGTACCATTATAATTTTTTATGTGATATTATATAAAAAACCTGCAATTTTGTTTACAAAATCTTTTCCATTAAATATTTTTCAAACATATAATAAAAATATGGGGTTAAAAACCATTTAATAAATCCATATTTTAATGGAAATGTAACTATTTATTTAGGTAGATTATAATAAAAATGTTAATTGGGTAAGAAAAAATTATAGAAATGATTTTTGTTATTTATTATTATAACCCCTACTATTATGTGTTAATATCATTTTTATGACAAGATAATAAGTTATAAAATCATAATAAAATATAAATACATAATGATTTATGTGGTATAATAATGGAATTTTTTTAATATTGGTCTTATGGGAACTTAAAAGTGGTACCCCTTCTTCTAGAAGTTAATGGGTTTAATCCTTAGAGGATTCATGAAAGGGAAATATGTACATGGATATAAAAGTTAAAAAAATTATATATTGAATGGAATAATAATTTTAAATATTATATCTCATGTATATTTTAAATATTATAAAATTTAATGTTTTCCCAACTCATAAATATGATAATAATTTGAGAAATTGATACAAATTAAAGGATTAAAACAAAAGATATCTTTATTATGTATAATGATATAAATGTAATATAGAGAGTCTGATTTTATGAATAAATGTGGGGGATTGTTATAATTTTATTCCCCAAATATATTTTTAGTGGGACTCACATATTTTCAGTGTGTGGATAGATAAGGTGTGAAAATGGGGGGAATCTATTTTTCAATGTCTTTAAAGATGTGGAATCCAACATTGGAAGATTCATAAAACCCCAAAGAGTCATTTTTTATATATATAAGCCTTGGAAAGTATGTTTTTCTATAAAATATTTATTTCCCAAAAAAATTAAAAGAATTTTAAAAATTAATATATTAGAAAACAATTAAATTACATATATAGATAAAAATAATAATAAACAATAAAAATTAAATTTTGACTATTGAAGAGACTGGTCATAATATTTAGAATTTTATTTTTTGAAATAGAAATATACCCCTCCCTATAAAAGTTCTATCACTTCGGTCTAAGAGAAACCAATTTTTATTGAAGCATTGGTATAAAAATGGATTCAATAATAATAATTTGGATCTATAAATAAATGAGATATCTAAATTTTAAGGATAATCTCTTTTAATTGAAACTTTCCTGAAATATTCTTCCAATATTGCATTAGTGGGATAGTAAAAAATTTCCCTCTATTATTCCATAATCTGAGTTCAATATTTTTGGGAAATTTCTACTAAGAAACCTACAACAAAAACTGGGGGTGGATCAAACCCTTTTGTAATGTGAAACTTGATCATGAATCATGGTTCATTATATTTTATATTATCTATTTACCTTTTATTTTTCAACAGTAAAATGTTTTTGACCGATGAAGAACCTAGAATATGGATTCAAAATCTCTTAAATTTATGAATATAGATATGGTCAATCTTGAACCCTTCAATGGAAACAACATATACCAATGGAAATACAATATGAAGATGATTCTTCCAATGTGACTTTTTTTAAACATTTTAGGACCAAAACATCCTTCCATTCTTGATGAGCCTAGTCCAAATCCAAAAACACACCCATTAAAGTGAATTAAGTCAAAAGAATATTATAATTAGAAAAGAAAACATGAATATGATGTGGTTTTGTTTTAATTAAAATTTCTTAGAACAGAATCAAATCATCATTAGGACTACTTTTACACAATGAAGTCTAGTCGAGAGATATGGGATGCGCTCAAATTCAAATACATATCCAATAAAGAAGGTGTCACACCATAATATTTTAAAATAATAGGATTGGGTTTGATAGAGTATATGACATGCAACACTAAACTTATATGATAATGTTACACCCCCAGACTTTATGATATAATTATTTTTGAATAAATTCAATCTCATTGACGACTTGTAGAATTTTAAATAACGATTCTAAATGAAAACTAACATAGAATTCCTTCATAACCTAGTTGTTAAGTAGGAGGGTATGAATAATAATAACTGAATTATTAAAATATTGTGGTTTAAAAATTAATTATAAATTTTTAAGGTTATAATTGATTAAAATAAAATACTAATCATTTTAATGAAAAAGAAATGTTTTCGGAAAATTAGTACTTTTCAAAAATGTGGTTTAGTCATTATTTTCACACATAACATAAAATTAATTTTTAAAAAGGTAGGAAAATTTATTTTAAAAAATAATCTTCTTTTTTTAAATCTAAATTTCAAAATTATCTTTTGGTAAATTCGATATAATGTTCTTAAAAGATTATTTTTCTAATGAATAGTGAGAAATACAATTTTTTAACTACCTTTCGATTTAATTTATTTAAAAAGATAAATCATATTTTAAATTGTTTTTAAATTAAAATTAATTTTATTATATATTTATTAATAAAAATTAATAAATTTTAATCAATTACATATTGAATTTAGATGTAAATATTTTTTGAACCTTTGAACTTTTTTATTTGGAAAACATGTTTTTCAGTGCATCTGTGAGTTTAATTTTGAATTAAATTCTACAAATTTTCTGAATTTAATTTTAGAAAATGGGTTTAATATTTTGTGTTTTAATAATTAATATTATCTCATACATTCAATGTATCTTTTTACCATAATTATTAGTGAAAACAATAAAATTTATTCTCTATGGTTATGATAAAAACTGATTTACCGGGGGTTAAACTAAAAATATAAGGGTTAAAATGAACTGTCAACTTGTCCAACACCCATTTTATGGACCCATTATTACCTTATCACATATATGGTTTAAAAATGACTAATTTTGTAGGCTTTTATAATGATAAAAATGTGGGTGTAATATATTATTTTCAAAAATTACAAGGGTGTCATCTCCCCCACTTAAAAAATGCCACCCAATCTTTCCTCATTCGCACACCGCCAATGTCTTTTGGTTTGGAAAATTCCAATCTAATTACCTAATTAATTCCATACACACATCATATACTTCTTTATTTTATTATAAATATTTCATATGAAGGGTTTAGGTATAAACATAAAGAGTGTCTCTAAATAAGAGTTAAAATTCATAAACTTGCGCATTTGATTTGTTTAATTATCACACCTCCTTAAAATCATTATAAAAACTGAAAATTTAATATAACCAGAATAAAATATACGATTAGATATTATTATGTTAATTTCATATCCTGGATCCTTCTCCACTTCTATCAAATGGGAAACAAATTTTTCGATCATGTGTATTGTGGACTATCGCCATGTGAACAAATGTATTTAGTTTTCCATCACCACATTTCAATGATGGATATAATAATAGATTTAACATATTTATAGTATATTTATGAAATTATTTTAGCTCATGAATTATTATATCACATATACTTAGTTACATACTGTTCTGTGGGGGAAAATGATAAAATTGCTCATGTGTACGGTGGACCACCACCTTTCGAAGTAAGGTGATTTATTTTTCACATAATCATATCCTAGAATTTAGTAAGGATAAAGTAAATTAATATATGGTATATTTATTAACTATCCATAATTATAAAAATATAAAATCATATTTTACTTTTTACCTTCCAATCTATTAGAAAACAATAATGTTTCTCGTGCATACATGTGGACTACCACCTCCATGTAGCAATGTGAAATGGTTTCCATTTTATTTTTACATAGATGGTTGTACAGATAAATTTGATTTATATAAATGATATATATAACATAATAATTATTCTTTAAATTGGAATTAATATTTATTTTTATTTCAATTCATCTATTGGGAAAATGGGAATAGTGTCCATACCTACGTATGGCCTACCATCTCACTACTATAAAAAAACAGCCTTTAATAGCACTAGAATAAGCCTTCATTAGTGCTAAAAAAGTTGTTATCATTTAAGTGCTGTTAAATTCTTGAATCTTTTAACATCACATTTTTATCGTTATTAAAATCCCCTTTTATCAGTGCTTTTTTAGTGCTGATAAAGGGTATTTTAAAATATTTCCACCCCTCACACCCCCTTTATCAGTGCTCCCCACACCCACCACATTATTAGTGATTATCCCCCTTTCCCAACCTCCTGTGCATGCCCTACTTCTAGAGTGTTTTGAACCGTAGACCTCCAGCATATACATCAAAGCCTTTTCCACTCCACCTATACTATTTCATTCCACATTTTTTGAAATATTTATATATTTTTTGTTACATTTTTTATCCTTATATATATGTATATTTATTTATTTATATATGCGTTAAAATATTAATAATTATATTTTCTATATAAATATTTTTATATTATATATTTATAAAATTAAATTTTAATGTTTGAATATGTAAAAAAATATGTATATACTGTTATATATTTGATTATAAATAATATTACAATATAAAAAATGAAAAAAATTCAAAACCATTATTTCTATATAAATGTAAGACCTAGGAAAAAATCTATTCCCCACCAAAAAACGGGAAAAAACCCCCCAAAAATGCCCCTAAAATCCATTGAATGTTAAAGAATCAGTGTACGCCGACTAAAAACATTGTTTTTGAGGCCATATAGGCCTTTTTGGCCTTGAATATTTGACAGAATATTACCTCTTTCATAAAAAACATAGAGCTCATCACATGATTTGATTTGATATATGGTATAGCCCAAACAGACTCCTTGATCAAAAGCTATAGTTGTTTGAAGTTCAAGTTACATTTTCAACTTATTTTATATATTTTACTGATTTTTTGTTTTTTTATCTTCAAATTTATATTAAATGACTATTACTCACTAATAATAAGCAAATAATTAATTATGACTTTCTTTTTATTATTTTATATGTTATTTCCACTAAATATTTATATATTATGTATAAATTCCAATTTACCTTATCTAAAACATATTTTAAAATATATATATTATATTTATATCAATATAAATATATTTATATATTTATATATTTGTATATTTTTTTAATTAAATATAATTTTTTTTGAAGTATAGTTTTATGAGTGCTTGTAAACAAGCACTGTTAAAGGGGGTATTTTATCAGCACTTCTAAAATATTATCGATAACCACCTATCAACGCTTTTTTATAAGCACTGATAAAGTTCCCCCATTAATATATCTTCTTTTAGTGTAGACCAAGGGGATATTTAACAGTGTTTTTAGCTAGCACTGTTAAATCCATAGTGCTGGATAAACCTAGTTTTTTAGTAGTGTCTCCTTGAACGATGTATTTCATTTTCTATATCTTACTTTTAATAATTAATATAATTACATATATAATGAATATATATGATATTTGTATAATTTTTTACATGTTTTAGATGATGTAACCATTGTCAAAGTAAAATGTCCAAAATTTCCACACCTAAACAAACCTAAAGAACGAAGAAATTATCACACAAAATAGCGATTTTAACAAATAACTGTTAATAAAACTGTCATAAAAGACTATAAGTAATTCATGAATGGTAGTAAATTTCTTATTATTATATTATATATTTATAATAAATATATATTAATTATACATGAGTTAAGGACATGTATGAAGTAAAACAAACCTAAGGTAAAGGTTTCTCACCTCACTTTTACTTCAGTGAAACATGTGTCATATTCATAAATTATTCCTTTAGTGTGGTGTATATAATACCCCTTTTGATATTCAATATCATGAATATATTTATTATAATGTTATTTAATGGTTCATTCAATTTTATTACATTCATGGGGATTATGATTAAAAAGTTACCAAAGTGGTAAGATATTTATGTTTCAGTCTCATTTTAATCAGAATTGTTTATTCTTGAATTTCTATTGAAGAAAATTATTTAATAATTATATAATAAAACCCTTTAATCTTATTCTCCTCTGATTGTTCTTTAATTTTTCAATTAATAGTTTCATATTCATCTATTTAGTAGTTAAAATGATTGATTAAACATTTTTAGTAAAATATGACTTTATTTATCTCTTTGGTCGAATGTCCTTTTCTTCCAAACCAATTTCTTTAAAAATGTTTTCGACATTATAAATATTATTTAATAATGAAATTCATAACCATTTTTAATTTTTGAAAAAAACTTTTAAGGGAATATTCATTTAGTTTTCAAAACAAGGCATATTTGGCTTATACTAGAAACATTAAAGGAATGTTTGTTTTAACATGTATGGAAAGAATGTAATTTCCCATTGTCATGAACAAAAAACACATTAAATCTTCCTTTAGATGATTACAAGGATATTTTTCTTAATAATTTAGAAATTTTTTATTTTCTAAATTGACTTTCACGGTGAAAATTGGTATTTTCTTCAATATTTTTTTAATTTCATTTTTATGGTATTTGTATTCATAAATTTCAACATTCATTATTTTACTTATGCTACATTGGTAATATTTTGTAATGATATAATACTTATTATTTCCCTATATGATTTATGGTCAATTTGACTGGGGATGTACTACTTTGATACTATTCACCATATAACTCTAAATGGTTTACGATTATATTTATTAACTGGGGTAATTATTATCATTTCCTATGTTTTCTAAAATAAAATTTTTTATTTTGATTATGATTAAGCCCTTTCATGTAATAAGTGAATTGGACGTTGTATGTTATGGGCGAGGCTCACTATAGTTCGTCGATGAATTGCTAGGTATCAGGATACAATCTAGATTGGGTTTTTGGTCGGGGCATTTCCCATTAATATAAGATGTCTCAGCATGAGGTATTTATGGTATTGTTATGATGTCTGAAATTATAAATTCTCTTATGATGAAATTAGTCATTGATTTCCAAGTGATTATTCAATTAGTTATAATATCAATGGAAACATTTCAAGATCATGTGACAAAGTATATTGAATTATTTGATCACTATTTATTCCTATCATATTATACTCAAATAATTTATTAAATTTCATGTGTTTTAGTTATTTACCTTTTTCATATTGATTATTATTTATTTATTCATAGCTTTAGATGTATGGATACCCTTGCAAAGCATTTGAGCTCACCCCATTCATATTTTTTATTTCCCATGGATGTTAAAAAGTGTTTTATGATTGATATGCATGGATATTATATGGGGAAATATGTATTTCTCAAAGAAAACACTTTTTGTATTCAATGTTTTCAATTGTAATGTGAATTTCAAGTATTAATCTAGTTTTACCATTTCACTAAACTATTTTGTCATTTATGGTGTGATTCCATATATCTTATGATAATGTAATAATGTAACCATTGACTCTGAGCTACTTGGGTTGGGGTCATTATAGTTGGTATTAGAATAAGTTTAGTATAAAAATTATGAAATAGATCTAGGAAAACATATATTATAAACCACAAGCATAATATTGAATATGAGGGTAAGTACACTGGAAAAACAAAAAGTTTTGGTGAGGGGGGATATTGTTGTTTTTCTTAGAAATACATCCCTATATAGATACTATAAGTGGAACGGGTACTAGAACATATGTACCTAGGGTTAATAACCACAAAAAATCAAGTTGTCCTTGACTTGAGAATTTCTTGGTATATGATAATAGGCATTACCAAACATCCATTTTGACACTCTTGGGGATATACTTTGGATAATTCATATTTTATTTATAAACCATTAAGAAATATTTGATTGATGATTATATTTAATGACCTTGGTTATACATAAGGTTTCTTAGATTGAAAAGAATTTTTTATAATGTATACATCCAATAAATTATTATATGTTTTTATACTATAATTAATCTTGTCACACATTGTTTTTTTGTTTTATTTTAGGTATTGAACCCGAAGAAATCATGTTAACATTGAATATGAGTGATAATGTGGTGACTTTGAGAAAAATGGGATCATAACTAGTGTGAAGTACATCATGATTTTTCTTAATCATTTATCTCAAAACATGATTAAAAACCTATACCTTAACCAACCATCAAACACACCAAAGAAGAGAAATTTGGTGTTTGATAAGAGATCATGTGATAGAGAACATGGATGAAAGAAGGTATGATTTATTTTAATGATTGAAATATAGAAATATATACCCTGGATAGTGTCTCATAGGAATTGGAAATTTATTATGTCTGGAAACGAATGGCCTAAATAAGTGAATTATTGAGGAAATAAGAATAGTATAATGGAATGAAATAAATTTCACCCTAGGTATCTATTTGTCTTTCATTTTCTTTAATGTGGGGAATATGGGATTATCCAAGTCATTCCCTCTTTTGAAGGTTAATCCTAAGACCAAGGAAGGAACTATGTTAAAGGAAAAGGGTTAAAGTATTTATGTATTTTTATTCAAGAATTAAATTAATGAAATATTTTTAACAATAATATTTTGTTCATAAGAATAATAAAACATATAAGGATTTTTTTAAATTTTAGAATATTATATTTTTTCATTAACTTAATATTTATAGATACCATCATGGTTTTATGAGTATAAGGTTGATCATAATTTCAAAGTCTTAAAACACATTTTTAGCTTTTATGTCATGGGTGTCTTCCAAGATTAAGTATGTTTTCATAGAAATCCTAGGCAACACAACCCATTAGTTTATAATATGATTTATTGAAAAAGTTATTTAATGAATAATTCCTTTAAATTTTATGGGAATAAGTTTAAAGTTATGGTTATACTTTTGAGTGTGTCTTATCTTTTATGTTGAGGTATTTATAGGTTATTTAATTTTGTAATTTTTTTAGGAATTATATTTATAACGTTATATAAAAAGAAAAACCTATTGACTGGTGACAATTAATCACATCTGGCATGGTCATAGGTCCTGAACCCACAACTTATGGTTGATAAGGGTGAAATTCTTACTAGTGGACTACATGACATTTTGATTAATATAATATTTTTACTTAAATGATTTTATGTGATTTTTTTAGGATAAATTAAGTTGAACATTGGGATTTATTACTTAGATATTAGATATTAGTGTGCTAATTGACTACTTGTTATTTCTATATGGGTTTTAGAAAATATTTTGAGACATTTAGAAAGACTTGTCACTCTTTTATAGAGCTTACGATTTTTTAAAAGTTAATTTAAATTGATTTTTTTATATTCATTTCTTAGAGTAAGAGATTAAGTGTAAATTTATAAAAGCACAACCAAAGGATTATATTGTTCTTATAAATTAGAAATATATCGAGTAAGTGTATTTCTTTAAATTCTAACATAGTAAAATAATTCCTCTACTCTAGGTAAATAATATTGAAAAAATGTTATCATATTACCTTCATATCTAATTAATCAAATGGTCTTTAAATCATCATTGAATTTTGGTTTTGAGTTCCTAAAAATTCCCTTGATTATTCACACTCTTTTTCTCAATGATCTCTTTCACTCTCAATAATTATTTATTCTTTTCTTCCATGTACATATCTTCAATTCCCACTAATGTTATCATACTTGGAAACCTAGTTATGTGTTATTCTAGAAAACCATTATCATTTCATTCCCCTATAATCAAGAGAAAGTATTATTAAAACCTTTTATAATTTGTTTTTTCAATAAATATTGGACCTATTATGACCAAAATATAAATTTGAGGGTGCAATTTATTTATGGGGGTATAGTGTAACACTATGAAATTTTAAAAGATGAAGATTGGGTTAGATAGCATATATGACATGTAAAATTTAGATTAGGTGAGAATGTAACACCTTGATTATTTATTTTATATTTTATTTTTAATAAATAAAATCGTATGGACGGATTTCAGAACACGTAATAATAATACTAAATGAACTATAATATACAATACCATTAAAACCTATCCGTTAAGTTGGTAGGTGTGAATATGAATAAATAAATAATTAAAACATTATGAATTACACATGTATTAAATAAATTATATGTTTATCTATTTATTAAATATAAAATAAAAATAATTTGAATAATAAATAAATGTATTATGAAAAAAATTTATTTTTATAAAAGTCGTGCAGTTTAGTCGCACTTTACGCACATAATTTAAAGTAATTTTTATATATTTTAAAAAAAATTATTTTAAATATTAAATTTTTTTTAAATAATAATTTTATAATTATTTTTGGGCTAATTTTTTATAATTTTGTAAAAATATTAATTTTTTGATGAATAGTTAAAAATAAATAAAAATTATTAAAAACTAACTTTTCATTTAAATTAATAAAAATGTTAAATAACATTTCAATTGGGTTTTAAAGTAAATTTTTTGAATTAGATATATAATATTTCATATTATTTCAATTGAATCAATTTCATATTGAATTTTTATATAAATGTTTTTGAACATTTTAATGTTTTTCATTAGAAAACAGCTTCTCGATACAGCTGTGGGATTTATTTTAATTTAAATTATTACACTTATATGAATTTTATTTATAAAAATGGATTAAATATTTTTAATGATTTTAATTTTTATTATCTAATTTGTTCAACTTAATTTTTGACCATAATAAATTGTGAAATAGTAAAAATCAATTACAATGGTTAAGGTAAAAATTAATTTACAGAGGAATTTAACTAATAAGATATTGGTTTAAATGGCCTTAATACAGATCTCAAATACAGTTAATGGAAATATTTTAGCCTTATAATATATATGTTTCAATAATGAACCATTTTGGAGTATTTTTTCACGATAAAATTTGGTTGTAATTGATTCTTACTAAAAAATCAAATTGTGTTTTCTTTGCAAGTTATAAATGGTAACACACACTCTGACCATATTCACAATCCCAATGACCATTGGTTCAACAAATACCTGTACAAAAACATTGCTTAATTCCATTCCCATATCTTATATTCCTTATTTTTATTGTTAATTCTTCTTAATAATGCTTTATGTATAAACCTAAAGAGCCTCTCTAAAGAAGAGGTAAATTTAATAAATGTTCATATTTGTTTTATTTCTTATTCAACAAAATTAAAATAATATTATACTTTTATAATAAAATATAACTAGTTTTAAATATATATTTATATTTTGTTATTTTAATTTCATAACCCATATCAATCTCCACCACCATTAAATGGGAAACCAAACTGTTGATTATATGTATAACGAACTACGGCCTCGCGAACTGATGTAATTAATTTTCCATGACCACATTTAGAGGATAGATATAATGATAAATTTAAAATATTAACATGATATTTATGAAGTTATTATACATATTTAACTATTATATAACACATACCTTCTTACTTACCATTCATTTGGGGGATATGATAAAAAAATTGGTTTATAGAAGGCAACCACCTAACAATGCGATGTGATCCATTTTTAACTTACACATTACGTGGATGGTATTAAAGAACATTTTAAGGAATATATGAAATATTTATGACATAAAAATAATTTTTAAAATATAATATCACATATAACATCTTACCTTCCAATCCTTTGGAAAAAAATAACATTGTTCGTGGGTATGTGTTGACTACCACCTCGAAGTAATGATGTGATTTATTTATTTTATTTTAACATAGATTGTTATAAGTATGTATTTTATTAATAGAAATTTTATATATAAAATAATAATTATTCTATTAGTGTGAATTAATATTTATTTTTATTTTTTTCATCCCTATAGAAAATGGAAATAACGTTCATCGGTACGTATAACCTACCATCTCCATGAATGGTGTATTTCATTTTATATATCAAAATAATATAGATTACTGTAAATACATATGTAATTAATATATATGATATTTATATCATGGTTTTAATTCAAGATATTATTTAACTATGATCAAAGTAAAATCACACAAATTAATTAACTAAAACATACATGAAAAACGAAGCAATTATCACCTGAAAAAAAAAGATATTTTAAAAAATAATTATTAACAAACGATTCATAAAAGATTATAAGTAAATAATTTATGGTACTAATTATATTATTATTTTACATTAATATATTTATAATAAACCTATATTTATTATATAGGAGGTATGGACACGAATAAAGGAAATCAAACCTGATGTAAGGGTTTCTCATCTCACTTTTTCATCTATGAGACATATATGATATTCACCATTTATTAATTAGGTGTGGGTATATATTTACCCTTTTTAAATGTAATATCATAAATATATTTATATTCATAGAATTTAGTGATTCATTTTATTTTATTCCTACCATGGGGATTTAAATTCAAAAGTTACAAAAGTGGTAAGGGATTTATGTTTCAATATAATTTTAATCTAGATTGTTTATAATTACATTTTCATTGAGGGAAATTATTTGATCATTTAATAATAAAATCCTTTAATTATGTTCTCCATTATTTATTCATAAATTTTTCAATTAATATTACAATATTCCACTTTTTGGTACTTAAAATAAATGACAAAATTTTTTAAATAAAATACGATTTCATTTCTCCCTTTAGTTGAAAATAATTTTTCATCCAAATCCATGTTTTATAAGAAATATTTATAAAATCTTTTTAGAATTAGAAAAATTATTTATTAAAGAAATTTTTACCCATGTTTTACTATTAAAAAAATATTTTAAGGGAATCTTCAGGTCATTTTCCAAAACAAGTTCTGTTTGGATTTTATCAAAAATGTGGAAGGAAATTTTATTTTAACATGTAAAACAAGAAATTAGTTTTTCAACTACATGAAAAATAATTATTTATAATATTTACTTATAATTTTACAAGTATTTTTTTTAAATAAAATTTATTTTCTTAATATCCTAGAAATTTTTTATTTTTGTAAGTGGTTTTCAATGTAATATATATTTTACTCAAGAATGTTTTTAATTTCATTTTTAAGGTATTTCTATTCATCAACGAAGAAAACACTTATATTAATTATTCCCCATTGGGAATATATTATAATGGTATCATTTTTATTATTCATCTGGATGGTTTATGATTAGTTTGACTGGGTTGTACTACATTGATACCATTCTCCATATTATTCTGAATGGTTTATGATTATGTTTATTGATTAGCGTAATTATTAAAATTTAATATGTTAATTTTTAAATATTAATGTTTATGTTGACTATATTGCACCTCTTTTATATTATAAATTCATTAGGCATAGTAAGTGATAGGTGGGGCCTACTATAGACACTCGATGAATCGGTAGGTCTCAGGAGACCAACAATCTTAGGTTATTGGTTGAGGCCTTACCCATTTATATAAGAAGTTTTTGAAAGAGGAATTGATTGTATAATTATGATGTCCATAGATAAGAATTATATCATTATGAGATTATCCATTGATTTAGTTTTTATTATTCAATTAGTTAGAATACCCGTGGACAAGTTTCTAGATCATGTGATTACGTATATGGAATTATTTGATCATTATTTATTCTTACCTTATTAAATTTTATTTATTAATTAAATGGACATTGTTTTAGTTTTTACCATGATATATTTACTATGCTTTATTTATTCAGGGATTATACCTTACTCATACCCTTATTGGTTATTTTTATCATCCCTTTCTTATGTTTTATTTTCCTCAGTATATCAGGAAGTGTTTTATGATTTATATTTAAGGATATTATAAGGAGAAATATAAAATTCTCAAACAAAATAATATTTTTACTCTATGTTTTCAATTTTAATGTAAATTTAATGTATGTATCTTGTTTTCAAAGACTATTAAGTTATTATATACTTTAGGATGTGATTCCATGTTTCTTATTCCAATGTAATAAATTACAAAAGGACCCTAGGATACTTAGGTTGGGTTATTTATAGAAGGTTCCAATATAATTATTATTATAAATTATCTTAACATCAAAATAGTTGGTAATAATATAATTTCAGATAAAGATCATGAGCTCCAAGTTATATAGAGTAATATTATTTCACTTAAAATTAATATTTCATAAGCATTCTATGTTGGTGTAATTATTCCTCAATTTTAAAATGTATGGTTTGATTTTGGTAAATCACTTATTATAAATATTGTCTATATTTCCTTATAAAATTTTCTAATGTTTTTTTTTGAATTAAATAATAATCCATGTATCTCACGGCTGAAGCTACAACCAAGTTCATGGGTTTTGAGCTTGGTCACTCTCACACTATCCCTCTTGATTAGGTAGATAAATACTATATTACTATATATAAGGCTATCTGTAATGAAATCATCATCCCCAAGGTGATCACATTTCTTGTATGAAAATTAGAAGTCATTATCTACAATCACACAGAGATGTAACTTACATGGTTGGAGGTAAACAAGGTGGATGACTTCTGTTCATCTTAAAAAACCAATGATAGCTCTTGTTTCATTTTTACTTCCCATGAATCCATTACCCATATGTGTGTTATACTTTACAAGGATTATTCACTTGGTATCTATTATTTTAGGCCTCTTTGAACTTTTCAAGCTTCACCCCTTCTATTAACAATAAAGTCTTGACATTGGATGGATGAGTAATACAAGTTGATATATGTGTCTATGGCTTCCCAATTTGATACCAATGTTAATAATTTTTAGGGAAAGGCTCAACTATACACTTCCTTACATTCCATGAAGAAAATAAGATAATTTAGTACTAAATTAAATAGTTCCAAGAATGAATAATAATTCATTTTTTTTGGGAAACCTGGGAACATTTCAAGGGAATGTTCGTATCCAATGAAGGCAAACACACCTACTGAAAATTTGTTAACTAGAGAAAATCATGTTACGATGATATATGAATTCAATATGACCTTGGTGAATATTGTATGGGTTATTGATTCTGTATTAATGGTAAATATGTTTAAGGATCATTCGATGTTAAAATATTTAGAAGAAGAATATTATCACGCACTAAGTACACCTTGGAAATAATGCATGCATTGACGTCACCGATAAAGGAAGCATGGAATTAGACATTACTTATGGAAATAAGTCTACTCCTCCAAATTTTTTTAATATACCTTAGAGTCTAGATAATCTTGTATCTATTGATATTCTGTGTAAGAATTTATTTTGGGTTTGATTCAAATATTATAATTTTATGTTTTCAAAGGGGGAATTTTTGTTTAGAAGAGATACTATAGTGATGGAATGTATCAACTATCAATTAATAATTTGATTGATTGTTTTTCTTACTTAATTAATTCCTCTAATTTATGGAATGATAATTTTTAAAATGTTACATAAAATTCAATAAAATTATGGATGAATTTAAACTTAATTAAGATTAGAAATTAATTTAATAAATTTAAAACATGTGTAGAATATGAGTTAGTTAAAAAACCATTTAAAAGTTTTAGATAAATTATGACATATTAGAGTTATTATACTTTGATATTTTTTAATTAAATTGTTTTTATCTTGGGGTGGAAAATGGTATTTTATTGCCTTAATTAATGAATTCAATGAATATTTTCTTGTATATATTATTATAATCCAATGTGAAGACATTAATATGATTAGTGATTATAAAGTTGAAAAAAACAAAATTAAATAAAATATAATAAATTATAACCCTCGAATTGATGTGGAAAATAATTAATGGATGAATTTAATGATTTCATTGTAAAAAATGTTATAATTCATCAATTGAATACTCATTATACACCTCTATAGGGTCCTGAAAAAATCCAAAAAGGAGAATGATGATCCCCTTTAATTCAAGGGAGATTCTACACAATTTCCCCTCAAAAGGATTTGGAAAATATGGAAAATACTCAAGGATGGAGAAGGAAGAACCGGTCCATGGACCGATTTAATTTTAGCAATGCACGACCGGTTCTGTGAAGCGTCCCTCCTCCGCGGACCATCGTCATTCGCGAGATGGAGGTAGAGATCCACCGCGGTCGCGAGGCGGGACATGTGCCAACCAGGTTCACCATTCTATACCTCCCTAGCTGCGAGCCGCCTCAACCGTCCTGAACCACCTTCGATGTCATTCATGAAATGGAGGCGGAATCCTCCGCAGCTGCGAAGAACTCCCCGAGTTTGGTTTGCGGAGGAGTGTTTAATACCCCGCGAGTCATGGATTGACCAAGTCAGCCGAAAACCGGGTTTTCGGTCATGGGCCTCCGGAAAAGGTGTTGTGTGACCAGAGATACATCTCTTTCCCCACTCTATAAAAGGAGACTGAGGGGGAAGGGAGAGAGGATTCAGATGATTGGAGAATGGAGAGGAGATCGGTCAGATTCGGGTGGAAGGATTTCGAAGGAAGGATTAGGATTTCAGAAGATCCAGTTCACAAACCAGAGCTGGTATGAACCTAGGGACGAACTAATAAGGAACCAAGAAAACGAATAATAACTTGGTGAACTGCGAACATAAAATAACGAATAAGAGAAAACTGTGAACCAGGGTCCCTCTTCAGATGTACTCCCCGTGGACTAGGGAGTTTATGCCTCTGTTCTGATCCGCCGCACCGCATAGCACACTCCTACGCAGGCGAAGCCCCGACTGACGAGCCTACGGCCGGTGCCGCCCTTGGCCACCGCTGCCTGCATGGAACCCTCTGCGGACCACCCTGTTTCGCGGATCGAACTCGTAGTCATGAACCGCCTTGGTTAGCGGGATTCCCATCAGTCCGCAGACCACCCTGGTTCGCGGAAGACCTCTCTAGCCACGTAGAACTTCCCTACGCGAAGGGCACCACCACCCATACCCCTGTGTGGCCTGTCAAAACAACCTTCGGAGTTCTCATTCCCGGAGCCCGATAAAATCCTTCCAATTTCAAATTGTCTTGATCCTTCGCAACCTCCTCATTGGCTTACCCATCGACCCCGAGTCGAGGCCTCCACCAGAGCCACTGGATCCATGTGGTGTAACCATCAGGCCCATCAGAGCGTCGTTTTGAGTTCACATACCCACGGTAAACAGAGGAAAAGGGGTTTCCCCAACCCTTGGGTGGATTCCTGAAGAATTCCTAGGTTCACATTCCCACATTAAAGTGGGGTCTGATCTCGAGAGCCCCCTTCTTGCCTTCACTCGCCAGGATGGGGGACTGCACACTTCAGCGGTCGGGCACTTCTCCCCTCCCCAAAGAGGGGGCGACATACCAATCCTAAGGCATCCATCCCCATGCACCTCGTTACTTCCCTGGGTACTTCCTCAGGGAACAAGAGAGGTGACGGGTATAGGAGTGCCTCTTTCCCTCTCCTGCTACGCTTTGTCACCATGGGCGTCCATCCCAGAGTAAGCCTCAACTTTTTGGTCCGCCCTCATGTGTAATCCCCACTCCACTTCTCACGAACGCACCTTTCATGGAGTGATCCTCTGGTCCCTTCTGCCTCTGGTTTCTTACACCAAGCATGACTCACATGGGCTTAGAGTAAGCATCGATCATGACATTCCTCTTATGGGCATCCTCAGAGTGTAAGCCCCAATCCATCACTCTGGGCTGCCTCAGAGCACAAGTCCCAAGCCGATGTCAACTACGAGGACTTTGATTCCCTACCACAGGGATACATAGGAAGCCTCCATGAGGTTCAAGACCGATCACCAATGGACCCCCAGGTCGGCCTTCATGTCAGTTCTATGATGCTCCCCTTTCGAACTACGTGGACTTTGATCCATTTCCCCTAGGCAGGGTACATAGAAAGCCTCCATGAGGTTCAATCCCAACAACTAGTCGATCCGACTATCGTCACATCGATTCACCGCGAAACTCCTAGTGCCGCCTCAATGAGTTCCGACTCCTCTGGGTTATTAATCCAATGAGGGATGGTGAACCTAGGGCATAAATGATTCTGAACCCATGTGTTCAGCTGACCATTTCCAACCAAGTTAAATCTATGGATACTATACTGGGTATAAACCAAGATTCTTGAACATATGAATACGTCTTAAATCTATAAGAGAGTCTCGGAACATGCAATAATTCTCCCCAACAGGGTGTGATGAGCCCAACTTCCCATCCTCTCAACCAATGTGAGTTCTTAAGCGTCGCTTGTTAGACCATCTAGCAAACGCCTACCTTTGGGAAGAAGGTCCATGCGTCATCGGATACGAAGCCGTTGGACGTTTCGAGACTGACCCGAAACAAAAATGGTGAACCTGACGTGAATCTTTAACCAAGCATGACTGATTTAACTTAATCCCACCATGTGCCCTGTTTTACTCACAAGGAGTGCCAAGCAAGGTCATTAATTGTGCATGGGATCATGATATGCTGCTTTGACGGGTTTGTTATTTGTATTTTCAAAAATGTTTTGCAGGTACTACCTTCAGAACTCCCTTCGATCCAATGGCGTCCCGAAGAAACTCACAAGCGCATGCTTCCAACAACGCAAGGACCAGAGATCCTCACCTACGGAGGGCCTGGTCACCCACCCAACATCATCAAAGCTGGGTCTCGGATGCGCTGATCTGTGAGTACCACATGAATGGTACTCTCCCAACAATGGAGGCGGCCATGCACACCCTCCAATCCATCAAGATTCGCTGGTTTCCTACCCAGTAGTGGCTGAAAAGGCAGATCCAAATAGCCCCTGTTGCTGTCTCCAACCATTTTGGGAGACTATCCCCAGAACGGGACAATGCATACCTCCTTTATCTTAGGGAGGCAGATGAGTTCGACGTTAAGGAATTCATCCAAACTGAATGGGGTTTCTGCTCCAAGGCCCCTCTCCGGCAGACGTCATCGCGGTCACGCCACGATTCAACATCCTCACGCTGAGGAAGATGTCTCCCCGAGGATTCAGGCCCACGCTCCCTAAGCTCCAGCCTCTCAGACCGCCCGACGAAGGCGACAATCATACAATCAGGGACCATTCATC
The DNA here is from genome assembly GCA_963277665.1 of Viscum album. Lineage (NCBI taxonomy): Eukaryota > Viridiplantae > Streptophyta > Magnoliopsida > Santalales > Viscaceae > Viscum > Viscum album. The sequence continues at coordinate 1,804,561,977 of OY728126.1, read as the reverse complement.
ACCTTGGTCCCTAAGGAAGAGCTCCGCTTCCTAGCCACGAACATGCACCTACACCTGTTCGCTCCTCTCGAGCCCGCCATCCAGACATGGTAGCATCATACAAGCTAGCGCGCATCCCCGTCGAGCTCCATCTTGCATGTTGCTCACACAGGATGGAATTTACTGGGCATGTACCTCTCCCTGTCCAGGGTCATGAAGCCCACCAACCTGATGTGGTGGTGACTCAATGCCTGCAAGACAAGCTCCTAGTTGATGCTCCTGATGCCTACTATCCCGATATGGTGGCGATCAACAAAGCCCGCCACCCAGATGTGGCAGAAAATCATAGGTAGGCACGTCTCCCCGCCAACAAAGGCCACCGAATCTTTACGGTGAGAAACCAATATATGCAGGGCCACCTCCCTATGGATGAAACTAATATCCGCCATCCCGATGTGGTGGCCAATGGAGAGATAAACTGGCATATCCCGGTATAGGGGCAGATTCGTTCACCTCCCCCGACACAAGAGAATTGTCAGTACACACAGACCACCAGAGGACCGGAGCAGGATATTCCTACTCTGATACCGGAATGGGCCTTCATACCCTTTCTAACCAAATATTTCTCTCTACATATCATGGAAATGATGAACGAGAAAGTATCGATCCTAGATCATATCATGCAGACTTTCCAGAATGTAATTGCATCAGCAGCAACAGTAAGGACTCGGGCCTGTGAGCCCATATTTCCGATTGAGGCGACTCATATGAGAGACGAGATAGCCGCCTCAGAGAAGATCTTCATCCCTACTTCTTCCCAGCAGGGTCTCCGACCATATTCTGCGACACAAGGGCAACCGGATCGAGCAGGTTCACTCATTCCAACTGGGGGACACCCGTCCAACATGTTGGATGCTCTAGAGTAGGAACATATCCCTGATAAATGTCAAGATGTTCGTCGGCGTTTCCTGGCAGCAACATGGGATCTAATTAGATAGGGATCCAAAGGTGAATAATGTTTTCAACAGCAGATGGTCCCCGCTACCCACAAAAGAGCACCTCGAACGCGCCGAAGGCGGCTGGAAAATAAAGAGGGAGTTCATGACTCTGCTCTGGTGGATGCTGGGGTTCCCAACATCGCTAATCATAAATCAAAGGCTCATAACCCTACCCATCCATTACCATACTATAGGAGGGGCAGTAGCAGTTGTGAAGGTCCTCCCCGCAATGTTGCTACCAGTAGCTCTGAAGGTTCTCCCCAGAGCACCCGTGGGGGCCTCCCCCGCGGGCATATAACGATCAATCACGAGAGCTCCTCTATTGATGCGAGTCACTGAAACCCTCCATGTGGCCAGACGATCGAGTATAAAGAAGGTCCTCCACTTGTTGCGTTCCACCCTGAAGGTCCTCCCCGGGGTATACGCTGCAAACACTCTCCATGCAGTGGGACCACAGATTATGATAGTAGTCCTCGCTATTATAGTGTCAACTGTGGAGGCCCTCCCCACAGTGACATCTCATCACGATAAGAAGGTCATCCCTTTGTCATAGTCTCCCCTGATGGTCCTCCCTAGGGGTTACGCAGCAACGAAACTCCACGCAGCCAGGCATCAGATCATGGTGGTAGTCCTCTCCACCCAGATAATGGAGGTCCTACCCATAGAGACATCAAGCAATGAGAAGGCCCTCCCCTCATTTTGGTACATTCTGGAGGCCCTCCCCAGGATGTATCCCATAGATATTATCCATGCGGAAGTAGTAATGATAGTCCTCGCCATTACCGTAGTTGTGATGGTAGTTCTCGCCACCACGACCGCCATTGTGAAGGTCCTCCTCACATTGGGCCCAAGTAACAAGAAGGTCCTCCCCGTGTCATAGTGTGTCCTGAAGGTCCTCCCTAGGATGCACATTGAACGTCAAGCCATGATGGTAATCCTCACCATGATGGCAGTTGTTGCGAAGGTCCTCTCCGTAACGACGCTACGTAGCCAGAAGGTCCTCCCCTTGCAGCAACACGCCTTGGAGGTCCTCCCCAGGGTGTGCACTGCAAAATTCCTCTATGCAGTGAAGAATCAAGTATTAATGGTAGTCCTAGCCATTACAGCAACCATTGTAGAGGTCCTCCCTGTGATGACATATCATATCGACAGGAATGTCCTCCCCCTTCAGAATCAAGCACAGAGAGGCCCTCATATGCTGGGGCACTCAAAAGGATGGGATCAAGCATGTCAGATACCCAGTTAGTCACCGACAACATCCTTCTGCAATCAGGAGACGGTCCAGGGCCATTTTCAGCCTCTGAACCACCTTGGAATCACCCACATAATGATTCAGAACCTACCGGTCCCACTACCTCCGACCACATTGGCAGCGAGCGTCTTAGTTGGGCCGACCAGGTAGAGGAGTCACTAGCGGAGGAGTATGCCAATATGCTGCACCTAAGGAAACGACTGTCCAGGGATGATATACTAGTTATGTTTTGGCCTACGGCCACCTCTTAGTTCGACATACCCAGATAGTTATTGGAAGAATACATGCATGGCATCCGCCATAGTATATGGACAACCCTACACCAACTAAAATCAAACTTATTTCCCTACAATGGGTATGTAGGCCACGTCAAGAAAACTGCAGACCTCTTGCGTCACATTGACCTGGATGCTCTTCCTTCAGCATGACAACAGCGACTCGAGAGGCGTAAAGGAAACATGGAGATAGCCTGCCTCCATGCGCTGCACCAGCTGCGCCGCCTCATCGGTGACGCTCCAATGGGAGTACATATCAAGGGATGGGGAGAACATGGAGCTCTGCATTTCACTCCACTTCCCACCCAAAAGAACCTGTTCGGCGTGGTGTCTTGCAATGTCATCACATCAAGACGGCAACCGAGTGGTCTCTCTATTCAGGAAAGGCAACATGCCCAACAGAGTTAGGCCAAGAGTAAGTCCCAGAATCTTCAGGCCCGGCGGGAACAAGACATTCAAGAACTCCTGAATCTGGGCACTGAGAGCATACAATAGGCCTCTCTCCTAAGAGAGTCCAATCAGTAATATTTTTCTGCCACCCCAGAAGGGATTGATTCACAGAAGAACTCAGCACCAAACCCAGTTCACCCTCGAATGGGGGCACGCAAGATCAGGCAGGTAGTGATAGTCGCAGCCACAGCCGCAATCTAGGGTCCACCCCAGCCTGCAGGGCTGGGGGCATTTTTAACAAAAATTTCCCTTGTAATACCAATAAAACCAGGAAGAGACTTGATGTCCAAGGAACGGAGCCAACCCTAACCCTCAGGGCTGGGGGAATTATTACCCCCTCCACAACAACCTCCCCCATGAGAGTCAGTATTCTCTCATCTTGGGAGGACAATCAGAAGAGGAGGTTCTTTTCCTATCCCACCATTTAAATCATCATCCCCTCCGAGAGGAAGGCGCACAGTAAGGTTTCACCAAAGAACCCTCCGTGTCACCCTTCGTCAAGAATTCTGAATGCAATCTCAGGTCACGAAAGGGAAGTCCAGTAGAAGATGTAGGAGATCCTCTTCCCATTTGGAAGATGACACCCTCTCCACCCCGTGATATGCATCTATCAACGTCATATAGGTTAACCCCATGGGTGACACAAGAGATACTGCAAATCAGGAGGGATCAAAAGATTATAGTTCCGGTCAGGCTGTGACTCACAACGAACCACCAGGTGTGCACACCCTGATCCAAAGGGCCTCCCTAAGTATGGTCGTCCTTCTAGCCAACCCTCCTCTGCCTACCCTGCGAGCTTCCAAAAAGGATAAGAACAAAGGACTGGTTACCCTTAACCTGCCTCCTTCTCTCGACAAATATGAGCCACTCACACTCGAAGAGAGATTCACTCGACAGGAAGAGGAGATGAAAGAATTGAGGCGGCTTAACGTCGAGCTACTCTAGAGGAAACGCCTTATCGAAAGTGGTTCCTAGGAGGAGCCACATCATTCACTCCCAAAAAGTGCACCTCAAAGACTAAGGTTTGCCTCCGAAAATGAAACACGGTCAGGGCTCCCATCCAACGAGGCGCCCGGCCCGTCTAACTACCTAAACGTAGATTCAGATGAATACCAAGACTTCCCTCCACTCAAAATGAAACCGAAGCCAGTATGCCTGAACCCTCTATAGGTGCCACAAACGGCGCACGCACCCCTGCTTCCGGCCAATGAGAATCCTCAGGCAATGCCTCGGGCTATGCATGCCCAGAACCAGGCCCAAAAGGATGTAAAATAGGGTCTCACCAACACAATCGAGGCACTAAAAGCTCGATTGGAAGTGATGTAAGGTCGATGCACTCCGATACAGCCAGAGCGAAAACCCTACCCGGATTGGGTGAGCAACACACCACCTCCACCCAATTTTGGGAGCCCTGTATTCCCTATCTTCAATGGATCAGGTGATCTGGAATAGCATTTAATTCACTACGCATCCTATTGTGACCCTATGATGGGAACTCCGGAGCAACAAGAAACAGTTTAACTTAGATGTATCATACGGACCTTGCAAGGATCTGCCTTCTTCTGGTATACGAGTCTTCCAGCCCAGTCAATAAAGAGCTGGGAAGACCTTTGACAGTAGTTCATGTTCCACTTCAACTCAACGTTGCCTAAAACAATGGTCAGTGATCTCATGAACTAGAAGCAGAGGGAGAACGAGAGGGTCACATATTTAATCGCCAGATGCAAAGGTCTGAACTATTCCCCAAATAGGCCGATGCCTCAAGATGAGTTGCTATCCATATGTATCGATAATCTTCGAGATGAGATGTGAACACCGCTCATACCATTAGAGTGCACCACTGGCTTCTGCCATATCTCAGCCATTGCCCAGATAATTGAGGACTCCATGTAGCGGACTAATTCGAAGTCTCGAATAGCCTCGTAGGCTCCTGCGAAAATATCCCCTAGAGCTGAAGCGTCCTCCGTCACACTCAAGTCGTCCCCTGTGCCCGCACCACCACTCAGGGCTCCACCAAATCGTCAAGGGCCTCCTGAATATCAGCAGCTGCCTCCGCCTAAATGGGACAATCAGCGAGGATCGAAGCGGAACCAGTTTGAGGAACGAAAACAAAAAGTATACTCATTCTGAGACGATCAAGTCTGCAGCTACTTCATTTCTGCCATTAACTGAAACTTGCTCCGCCTCCTGGAGCTGAGGAAACCTGAAGAGGTCGGCCGCGATGACAGGCCAGATTACTACCCCTACCATCGGATGTTGGGGCACAGTATCCGATAATGATTTGTCGTCAAAGACCTCCTGCAGAGGATGGTAGACTCTGGAAAGGTCGAGCTAGGACCACCCCTAGAACATGTGGCATGTATCTCTACCACTGATTCCATCAAAAAGGAGGGGTGGTAGAAAGTCACCAGAAAGTAGGGACAGAAATTTGACAACTGGATGACTCGGAAGACTATAAACCGAGCCCAGGGCATACTCCGAGCTCAACTATAGCAGCCGGTGTTGCCACCAACAGCCCTTGAAGCTGCAGAGCCGATACTATCGACCTCACAACCCTCCACGAGTCGGTCATCTGGGCGTAATTGAAGAAGGAGGATTCAATCGCATGAGGAGCAGTCCACGACGGGGCCAAAGTTAGTCTCGACCCTGGCATATTATATGCCCTCGAATTTGGTGCCACGGGCACCGACCCACCAAACAACACCATCAGGGACAACCGACCAGGTTGACCTATCAGAGGATGAAGAGAAAATCTTTGGTTCTATTAATGTCATCCATCTTATGGAATCATTACCTGAAGAAGGGTATGGTTATGAACCGAAGTTCCCTGCACGAGGTGCCGGGAGGAGGAATCGCAGAGGTAGGAATACCAGGGGAGCCGCAACCACGGATGAAACCAACCCTACAGTTGGACCCCGGCCCAAACCATTAGTATTGTAGAAACCTGTGGTAGAGCCCTTCAACGAACTCAGCAGGATAAAGAATTCCCCTCCACCTCCACAAGCAGCCACTCTGGCCCTTTTGTTCTGCGATACCCACCATAGAGGGAACAAGTCTCTGGCCGCCTAGTGTGCCCAAACAGACCGGTTGGGCCGAGTCCTCAAAACGCGGGAACACCATCGATATCCGACCCCACGGCCGGTCCCTCCTCGTCCAATGCTCTATCCCCTAAAGCACCCGCTAAGACTATCCCACCAATGAAGAAGTGTTGGCCACTGGAGCAGAAATACGATATCATTAATCAACTGTAATTGGTACCAGCCAAGCTATGAATCCTCGATTCCCTAAATCTGTCAGCAGACCTCAGGGAGGCGATTATAGAAGCTTTGATCAACCCCCAGGAGTTTCAAGTTGAGGTAACTGTCACCGAAATTTACCAGACATAGACTGACCTGGCTGGATGCAATGTGGTGATTTCCTTCACCGATCAGGATGAAGATTCCATCATACAAGGACACATCAGACCACTATATGTGTCCAACACACTAAATGGTATTGAGATCTGGAAAGTCTTTATAGAAAATGGATCTGAATTTAACCTCCTTCCCATACGGACACTCCGTAAGTTGGGCTATAGTGAGGATGACCTAATTCCCTCAGCCACGACTCTGTTGGGTTACCACAAGAGTGAGCAGAAAACAATGGTACAAATCAAGCTAAAGACCCATTTTGGGGACCTGGTTGCCAACACAGAATTCCAGGTGGTCCGGAAGATCACAGCATTCAATGCCCTACTGGGAAGGTCGTGGCTCTATAAGCACATGGTCGTTCCTTTATCCTACAACCAGTGTATCAAGTACTGCGTCAGTGGACAAAGTGGAACATTGCACGCCGACAAGGACCCTTTCGAGCTCTCCGAGTCACATTACATTGATGCCGAGTTCTATGAGCAAAAGAAAAAGAAGCCTTTGGTCGATGGTGTCGACTAGATCCCCACTCCAAATGGCCTGGAAATGGTTCCTGATGACCCCATTAGGCAGCTTGGCCGAGATTATGTCATGCCCATCAACCATGTTGAGAGTAGGAGTTCAAGTATGAACATGCACTCATATGACCTCATGACTTCAGCCACGATGACCGAGCATGACAATGCGGGAACGTCTTCTAACCCTTGATCTGGGGACGGATACTCGAGTAAGGACGCCCACGACACCTCACCTCCAGAATCCCAAAAGCCCATGTCAATAGCTCTCTCCTCATTGAATCATGAAGATGAGGACTTGGTAGAAGAAGAGGGGGAAGATCTCAGGGATGCACCTCCTGCATTTGAGGAGGGCATCTCCACCACGGTGGACGAGCTCAAGGAAATAAACCTGGGTACCGAGGAAGATCTAAGGCCTACTCTCATTAGTGCAGTCATGTCCCCTGAGGATCACGATGTATATACCTATTTCCATAGGCAACATCGGGATGTTTTTTCCTGGAATTACACAGGAAATTCATGACTTGATCCTGAAGTGGCAACGCATCACCTGGGTCTTCCAGAAGACCACCAGGGCTATAAAAAGGTCACCAGAAGGACTCATCCCTCATATGTCGCCAAAATAGAGGCTAAAGTAAATAAGCTCATTAAAGAAGGCTTCATTCGAGAGGTCCAATACCCCATTTGGTTGTCCAACATCGTCCCTATAAAGAAAAAGAACGGAAAAATCTGTGTCTGCATTGACTTCAGAGATCACAATAGGGATTGTCCGAAAGATGATTTCCCGGTCCCGATCACCGAATTATTAATCGATGTGATGGCCGGGTATGAGGATCTATCCTTCATGTACAGCTATTCTGGATATAATCAAATCAGTATGGCCTGAGAACACAAAGAATCCACTACCTTCAGGGCCCCTCAAGGGGTATTCTGTTATAGGGTCATGCCCTTTCGTCTCAAGAACGCTGGTGCCACATATCAGCGTGCCATGCATCGGATATTTAAACCGTTCCTAGGGAAATTCGTTGAATGTTACGTGCATGACCTGGTGGTGAATTCTAGACAGTGCTCAGATCACCAGTCATACCTTGAGAACGTCTTCAACAAACTCCGACAGAATATCTTGAAGATGAACCCCTTCAAATGTGCCATTGGGGTTTCCTTAGGGAAATTCCTTGGCTTCATCATACGCCATTGTGGCATCGAAGTCAACCCTAAGAAGAAAAAGTCTATCCTTGGATTACCACCTCCCTGAAATCTCACCGATTTGAGGGGATTCCAAGGACACCTAGCCTATATTAGGCGGTTTATAGCCAACCTGGAAGGCAAATGTTTTCCCTTCACCAGGTTAATGAAAAAGGGGGTGACGTATCAATGGACGGATGACTGCCAAGAGGCATTCGACAACATGAATAAGTACCTCTTAATCCCACTGGTGCTCTTGCCCCCTGTGGAATGAATACCTCTCATCTTGTGCGTGACGGCCCTAGAACGGTCACTCGGAGCCTTCCTTAGACAAAATAATGATGTGGGAAGTGAAAACAGTCTCTATTACCTCAGTCGAACCATGATTGATGCTGATACTCGATACTCAAATATCAAGAAGAGTTTTTTGGCCTTGGTCTTCGCTGTTCAAAATTTGCGACATTATCTGCAACATCATGAAGTCCATTTGATCTTACAGAGTAACCCGCTCAAGTACATACTTAGCCGCCTGATGCTAACCGGACGACTATCCCAATGGGAGGTCATCCTGCAATAGTTTGACATCTGGTTTGTGCCTTAGAAAGCCATCAAGGGCTAGGCATTGGTAGACTTTCCGGCAGTACACCCTTTGATAGGGACCACTGCACCAGACTCTGAGCTACCTGATGAAGACATCTTCTCAGTTTGAGAGGAGTTCCCTGCATGGGAAATGTACTTCGACGGCGCATCCCGAAGCCCAACCGGGAAGAGGATGGAGGATCCCAGATTCAACAAAGTGGGTTTGGGAATAATACTCTTGTCCCCAGAAAAGGCAGTCTTTCCATATTACATCCTCATATCAGAAGGATGTATGAACAATGAAGCGGAATATCAATCTCTCATTGTAGGCCTGGAACTCGCACTCCAGGCATAAGTACAGCACCTTAAGGTAAAAAGTGACTCGGACCTAGTCATCAAGAAAGTTAATAGTGACTATGCTATCAAAAAAGGAGGAGATGATCCCCCTCTTTGACCATGTCCGAGGGTTAATGGATGAATTATCCACAGAACCAACATTGACCTATATTCCCCGGTCTTAGAACGCTCAGGCTGATGCATTATCCAATGTGGCCACAACCCTAGCTAACCCAGGCCAGGATGAAACGGTTATCAGTATTGCTCACCATTGAATGGTATTGCCATTTGTTCAGACCACGATGGAAGAAATCCACGAAGTCAGTCTTGTCCCTAATCCATATTCTCCTGCCACCAGCTAGATGACCCCCATTGCAAACTATCTTCAATGGGGAGAACTTCCATCAGACAGGGCTGAATGAGAGCAAATACAGAGAAGGGAAATCAACATTGTCCTATATGGTGGTTTGGGTCAGTAAGAGGTTCTCTACAAATGAGGACTCGAAGGAGTGCTCCTCAGATGCATTGATAGAGAAGAAACTGCTGTCGTAATGAATGAAGTACATGCCGGAGCATGTGGAGCATATCAACCGGGGACCAAGCTTTCCCATCAGGTTCGAAGGCTTGGGTACTACTGGACTACAGTGGCACGAGACTGCGAGCGTTTTACCGCAAAATGCCACTCATGCCAATTTCATGCCAACTTCATACACCAACCCCCAAAGTTACTTCTTCAATCCAAGTACTCCTGGCCGTTTTCTGTCTGGCGGATGGACTTCGTGGGACCATATCCTCCCGCCACGACCAAACAGCTGAAGTATATCCCCACGGCAACCGACTTCATTCCCAAATGGGAAAAAGCCATACCCCTCAAGGAAGTCAGTGCAGGAAATATTGTCATCTTTGTGAACACCAATATCATCACCATATTTGGTGTCCCTCATACCATACTGACGGATAACGACACCAACTTTTGCGCTTCTGAATTGGAGAAACTATACCACGAGTATGGTATCAAGGCTAACCACTCATCCTGCTACCATGTAGTGGCCAACGGACAAGTAGAGTCTTTTAACAAGACCATGTACAACATTCTCCAAAAAATGGTGGAAAAAGACAAGAAGTCATGGTCGGATAAACTCCTCCATGCATTGTGGGCTTATCGAACCACAATCTGCACTGCTACTCGGGCTACCCCATACTCATTGGTGTACGGCACATAGGCGGTCTGTCCCATTGAACTCCAACTTCCCTCACTCATTGTTGCCATTTGTGATCAATTATCTGATGATGATCAGTTAGAAAAGCAGCAAGGTGAATTGGAACAGCTAGACGAGAAGCGGTTGCACACTTTGCACCATCTGGAGGTATACGAGAACTGGATCGCACGAGCCTTCATCAAAAAGGTCCATCTTCGGTCTTTCATAGAAGGAGAATTAGTGTTGGTCCTCCAGACCCCAATGATACCCAGCAAGAAGCCTCCAATGCTGGAGCCCAAATGGGAGGGACCATACGTTGTACACAAGGTCTACTCCAACGGAGCATATACCCTGATCTCCATGAACGGGAAAGTCACCACGGCTCCTACCAATGCGAGATTCCTAAAGAAGTATTTTGCATAGAAACTGAAAATGGATATCTTCCTCACCGCATGATGTTAGACTACATTGAGTTCATCGTCAATGCATGATGTTAAACTGCATGGAGTTTTTCCTCACCGCATGACGTTAAACTACATGGAGTTCATCCTCACCGCATGACGTTAAACTACATGGAGTTCTTCCTTACCACACGATGTTAAACTAAATGGAATCTAATAATTCCCTATGTACTCACTACATGACGTTAAACTGCATGGAGTTCATCCTCACCGCATGACGTTAAACTACATTGATTTCGTCCTAACCGTAGGACGTTAAACTGCATGGAGTTTGTCCTTACTGCACGATGTTAAACTGCACGGAATCTAATAATGTCCTACGTCCTCACCGCATGATGTTAAACTGCATGGATTTCGTCCTTACCGTATGACATTAAACTGAAAGGAATCTAATAATACCCCTTGTCCAAACCACATGACGTTAAACTATATGGCTTTCGTCCTTACCGCACGACATTAAACTGGACATATAATAAAAGTTAAAAATTCCTTATTCCCCCATGTATGAACCAGACCTGCACAGGGTGTATTCTCCATCCTCACCGCATGACGTTAAACTACACGGATTTCAGAGAACTACGTATGGCTTGATTCCTGCCCTCGTAGGATACGTAGTGACATCGGGATCCCCTATCTTGGCCCAGCCACTCCCAAATAAAAGTTAAAAATGCCTTCTTCCCCCGGTGTATGGACCAGACCTGCACGGGGTGTATCCCTCATCCTCACCGCACAACGTTAAACTGCACGGACAAGAAGTTATAACAATCCCCCCCCTGTATATAGACCAGACCTGCACTGGGTGTACTTCTTTCAAAGAACTATGTGCAGCTTTATTTTTGTCCTCGCAGGATACGTAGTGACACCAGGGTTCCCCGTCCTGGCCCATCCCCCTGAATAAAAGATAAAAATGAACTTTACCCACATGTACGGACCAGACCGGCATGGGGTGTACTCCTCGTCCTTACCGCATGACGTAAAACTGCATGGATGGAAAGATTTAAAAATGCTCCATTTCACCCGTGTACGGACCAGACATGCATGGGGTGTATTCTTCGTCCTTACTACATGACGTTAAACTGCACAGAATTCATCCCCACTACACGACGTTAAACTGTACAGACCCCCCTTTCCTTTCACATCCGGTCACCTTCGTCATTACCACATGATGTTAAACTGCACGGACTTCATCATGACCCACCCAAGACACATGGCGATACGAGATAGAGATACTCCTTGCACATTTGGATGCATCCTCTCCATACATCAGACTTCATGACCCAGATAATTATGGATCTTCATAACCACTCATGGCCATCGGAAGTGGAAAGTCATCGACCTGTTGACACCTTTTCATGACTATGAATACCATGACCTCAACGGATCTGCATATTGATAGACCCTGACCCATCTACCAAAGGATATATTTCCTTGGGCGACACTCTTCCTAGCTTTGTACACCTACTGGCCTCAGAGCCCCCGTATCACATCTCCCGATACAAAAATTTATGGAGCAGTGGATTACAAGTTCATTACCCTTGTCACGTCCAAATGTTTCTAGGGTACCACTACCTGGCTAGCCTATGTGTCTGCCGGTGGTTCACATAGCCACCTTCGTCAACGATCATCAAGCCAGGACTAGGATAATTTGACTCAACAAACAATTGTGGTGAAGATGTTTCTTGTATACTCGGACACCATTATCCCCACGTGCCGAACTCTGCACTGTGAGCAATCGTGGATCCTCGTAATCATTCATGGCCATCGGAAGTGGAAAGTAATCAACCTGGGGACACCTTTGCATGACTATGCATACCATACCCTCAGCGGATCTGCATAATGATAGCCCATGGCTCGTCCATCATAGGCAAGATTTCCTTGGGCGGTACTCTTCCTAGCTCCGTACACTTACCGGCCTCAGAGTCCCCATGCCACACCTCCTGATCCAGGAAAACTCAAAGTTGTATTTTACAAACTTCATACCCCAACTTGTTTCAAGTATATCAGAACATGTTGACCCAGTTATCCTTCAAGTGACTGCAGTAATAATCACCCAATGGTCTGAGCTCTATGACCGCTGAACTAGGAGTACCTCGTCCTTACCGCACGATGTTAAACTGCATGGAGTGAAGGTACACCCCCCGTGCGCAAAATAAATCAGCGCAGGGATCTCTTTAAGCCTTAACATCAACTAAGGATGAGTATGCCTGACATGTTCAGACATTTCCTTCCCTGATGACAGACTTCGTGGCCTGGATAATTGCGGGTCTTCATAACCATTCATGTCCATCGGAAGTGGAAAGTCATCAACCCAGGGACACGTTTGTACAACTATGCTTACCATGCCCTCAGTAGCTCTGCATAATGATATCCCATGGTTCTTCCACCAAAGGCATGATTTCCTCGTGCGACACTCTTCCTATCTCCATACACCTACTAGCCCCATAGCCTCCATTTCATCTCCCCTAATCTAAGAAGCCCTGGAACCATGATTTACACCATCAACCCCCATCCACATCTTGGACATGCCAGGATACTCGGGCCCAGTTACATTCTAATCAAGAGCGGCATTTTTAACTACGTTCTTGCCGCATGAAGTCAAACGACACGGAGCACATATTTTCTGCTTGGCATAAGGGTGAAAAGACCAAGCAATAAACATCCAGGGGAATGCCTCCAACAAAAATAAGTTTTCACAAGTTTACTAATGCTACTCGTCCTTACCACAGGATGTTAAACTGCATGGTCAATTGTCCTTGTTGCACGACATTAAACTGCACAGAATTGGCAAAGGAAAGAAAAATTCTCCCCGTCCTCGCTGCATGAAATTAAACTGCATAACATCCTTTAATAATTCTCTTCATCTTTACCACATGATGCTAAACATAATGGTCAAACCCTTCGTAGGTTCAGTAAGGAATATAGGCTTTTCTCTGTCTTTTAGTGCACGGGTCAGACCAGCACAAGCCACCGTCTCACACCAGCATGAGAAGGAACGACTTCACCCATTCTCATGATACTTAGCCTAGATGCTCCTCCTGTATCCAGGCACCCTCTCCTCATAAACCATACTCTGTACTCAGAAAAATCCGAACTCTCATAAGCCACCCCTGGTGGTCCCGAATCTCAAACTTCCCTGAAGTTGCCTGGCTATCGGGGGAATACAATCATTGACCTAAGGACACCTTTTCATGACTATGTATACCATGCCCTCAGCGGCTCTGCATATTGATCTCCCCTGGCCCATCTACCAAAGGCAAGATTTACTTAGGTGATGCTTCTCTTCGTATGCCTCTTGTCCCTTGAGCCCCTATGTCCATCTTAGGATTCGGAAACCCTCTGAGTTACTGTTTACCAAAATCTTTCACAACCCTACCTGAATATGGTGGAACATCTCTGAAAAGATTACCGAGGACTAGGAGAAGTTTTTCCATTTCAGATGATGTCCTAGCTGCATGACTTTAAACTGCGCCAAGTCCCAACCGTCCATTATTGTATATAAATGCGTAGGATAGGAACCTTGCATCCACACTTTTGATTGATACAGATGTTCTCAAAACCTTTCATACGTCACATACCCTTTCCAATCCACCCCTGGTGGTTTTCATAATTCTCCAAGCCACCCATGGTGGTTTCCATAAGCCGGACTTTCATGAAGTCCTATGGTCATCAGAAATTGGGAGTCATTGACTTAAGGACACATTTTGTACAACTATACATACCATTCCCTCAGTAGATCTGCATATTGACCGCCCGTGGCTTTTCTACCAGAGGCAATATTTCCTTAGTCAATGGTCCCCCCACCTCTGCACGCCGACGCAGCTCCCATTCCATGAGACATGCCCTGCATATCGCCCAAATTTAAACGTGTTCCCCCCACGTGCGTCTGAAGAGTATTGAGACATCTTTTAATCAGCCAAACCCCATTGGGGCCCTTGCCCCACCATATTTGGTCAAATCTTTTCAACCTAAAACATGAGTAATGATGGTCTTGACGGCAGGACTTTAAACCGCCCAAGAAAATAGGCATAAAGCTAGTTAGGCCGAAAACCCAAAAAGGGAGACCTAAGAAAAAGTCAGGCCATACCTGTAGGTTTATTTTAAACGAGCCCAGGAAAATTTAGGGCATTAAAAGAAAAGGCACAAAAAAGTTTGTAGGAATTTTCAACAAATCCCTAGAAATAGGCAAATTATGCTCTCTGGATCCCATAGTCTAGGCAAAAGTTAGAGTTTGTTTTCCTGAGTTATGATTAATTCTGATTCAGTGAGTTATTATTTACACAACAATTTTTCTAGTAAAAATCAAATTTTACATTGAAAATTGATTGACAGAGAATGTATTTTGATCGAACAAAAAGAGAGGATGTCCACAAGCTGGGGTCTCCCCCTCACAAAAAATGGGAGAGGGGTAAGTAAAACAAAGAGTACAAGAGTGGCTCTGATAGTCATAAATAATCCTGACTCGCTCTCTCCACTATATCAGTGACCGTGCGGCGGAGGTCATTGCTAGACTGTTCCAACACAGCCTTCTTCCTGGCTTCAACCTCAGACATCAGACGAGTACGCTCCACTGTTGTTTGGAGATCGTTGATCCCTTTTCTGGTGGCTTCAAGACGACCAGTCACAGCTGACAACTGATTCCTCAGCACCGCTTCCCATTATTCACATTCATGCAACTCGGAGGATAGGACGGCCTCTTGATCTCGAGAGATCGCCTCTTGTGATATCAGCTGATGGAGCTGTATCATGGCTTCCACCAGGGATCGGGTCCCGCAATGAGCGGCAGCAAAGTGAGTGAGTTTGCGTTCACTAGTGGCAGCTTCCTCATGGGCTATGACAACTTGGAAAGCAAGAGAATTGAACAGCCGATAGTCAAAGCCACCCGACCCCAAACCTAGGAGGAGTTGTCGAATAGCTTCAGTCTTATTTTCCATCTCAACTAGAGGAGTTTTGGCAATAATCTCAAAAATCCGAGGCCAGGCCACCTACGCACCACTCGGTGGTCCGCCATGACACGAGGATCTTTTTTATCCTCTCTGGATAGCACAGGAATGGAATCTGGCATTGCAACTAGCGCATGCATGTGCCCTCTAGAATTTGGTTCTGAATTTGGAATGTCTGGAGCCTCTAACCTCGGTTCAGGCTTGGGGATCATGTTTCTAAGCCCGGTATCAACTGGAAATACTTTCGGGATTGTCTCACTGGGACCCGGAACCACAGGGTCGTCCTCATCCACTTCCAAGAAGGATGAACCCATCTGAACCTCAGCCACTGTAGTGCTGGGAGAGGAAAATCCCCTAAGTCACTTTGATTAATGAGCCATCATTCGATCCTCCCTTAGAGATGATGAGAAAGGTGCGGTGGACACAACAGCCACAGTACCTCCTGATTTGGTAACCTGTCGGATGACTTTTCCTTGAATCCCATTGGGATAGTGTTTTTCCCATTCTTTTGTATACTCCATGGAAAGGTCGGAGGCCGCCCCCACGATAGGTAGGGGAATTCTCGTGTCAGATCCCTCCCACGTCAGCATCATCCACCATTGACGAAGTATGGATGGGTGCAGTTCGCGATCCTGATGAGGGGGAATGGAAACATGGACTTGCATGCACCCAAACTGGCGAGAAAAAAGATACGGGACATATAGATTGCACAGAGAAACCCCGTCAATCCGTGCAGACAGAAATCTGTCTCGCAGAGAGTTCATGTAAGAACGCTCCTCCAAGCTCCCATGAAGGTTGTCAACTAAGATGCCAGAAGGGGTGGGGTAGGGAGTGAAAGAAAACTGGGAGAAGTCACTCCGAAGCTCGAGGACTTCACCAGAGCTTAGGGATTTCAAGCGAACTCCAGCTATATCAAGTAGGGTAGGCTGAAAAGTAGGAAGCAGGATGACCGTGTTGTGATGATACTCATAACAACGACAATGATCCACTACCCAGCTGTACAAAAATTGAAATGTCCCACTCATACGGAAGGGTGACTCGCACTTCTACATGTGACCCATCAGTTCATAAATACGATCCAATGTGGGCACAACCAAATTCACTGGGTGGCCCTCAGCCAGCTCAACTGCCATCATCAGGGTGTATGCCCTGATGCTAGGATTAATATCTCGAGAAGGGAATAACCACCTTCTCAGGAACATAGAAAACAAACCTTCCATCCAGAGCATAGGCGGCACACTAGGGCGCACCTCATAGCCCCATGAAAGGTAGTCGCCCGCCTCCAGAACCGCCCAGTAGGAACCTGGGGAGGTTCGTGACTATTGAGAAGGATGAGTTCTGGGGTTCTTGATCTTTGGCACAGGAGCAGTGGTGTTCAGAAACAACCCAATCTAGGTGCTATAGGGAATAAGAGAGCGGACACACAAGGCCTGAACCAGTGATTGCGCCACCATAACCAGTAGATCCCTCACCAATAAAGGCACTTGTTCAACGTCGTCCCATGTGTCGGGGGCAGGAAGAAATTCATCATACATTCCACCAATAACCAGGGGCTCTCATAATTGATGGATATCCCACAGACTAATTCCATCTTCACCATGGGAAAGGTGGAAAGTGTTAGTGCTTGAACACCAGTGACTGAGTAGGTCTGGCAGGACCAAGGATTGTGGGTAAATAGAAAATTGGGAATCCCACACTACGGAGTATAAATTGACTGCTTCCAATCATTCGGGAGACTTCCGGCAGTGATGATGGACCCAGAAATCCCAGGACCAGTCATTTGAGAAGATCCCGCCAGACCGAAGATCCCACCTAGGAATCCACCCCGCATCGAGATCTACTCGAGCAAGGTTAATAATAGAAGGGTTACTCTTGAAGACATCTTCCTAATAAATTTTTTGGGCATTATGATCACTTTGGGTCCAAACAGAGCCTCTCAAAATGAAGATGTATTTCTGGTCAGAGTCGGAAACCATCTCCCCCGATTGGGTAAGGTACGCCTGAATACACTTGGGCGATGCTTCCACGAAAGTAGAAGGAAGACTTGAGAAAGTGGAGGGAATAGGGACATTGTCTTGATGACCGAATCCATGAAGAAGAAGCCGATTTGATAGTGGATAATCCAAGAGCTCAGGAGGGAGAAAGTATTTCAAGACACCATTGTCAGGAATGATGGACTGACTAGGGTCCTCTTGGATGTTCTCCGCTCTGCGAATCATAGTTAAACGTCTCCCTGAACCAATAGGGAGAGGCTATGCAGTAGGACTCGGTTCAAAATGATGGGGACCCATATTTTATCCCTGCACGACGAGAGCCAACAAGCGGTTAGTCCTGAATAAAAATAATCGGACAAAAATACCAAATATATGGTTGAGGATCAATTGAGGAGCCTTCATAGCAAAGTCCACGAGGAGGCCTCGAAGGATGGTTTGCGATGACAGTATCCCGCGAACCAGCACTTTGTAAAGGTAGTCCGTGAAACCCCAGCCCGCGGAGCGTTGGCCAGGAGACCGTGGACCAGGTTGCTCCACAGTATTTCAATCCCGAATTTAAGTGGTTATGTTCGGAAGACATAGAAACTTTTAAAGGTCAGAATATTTTAATTCACGGAGCATCGAAACCGCAGAGCACCAAAACTCTGAAGTTGGATCCTACACGGCCCATCGTGACATACTTTTTAATTAATTAAAAGTGTTAGTTCATGGCTGGGACGTTGATCCGTAGATGAAGAATGGCGCGAACAAGAAATGGTTCGCGGAAGTAGTAGTTGGTTCACAGACGAAGCGTTACGCGAAGGAACAAGCACGCGGTGGTAGAAAAGTGAAAAATATCTGGTTTCATGAAAAATCCAGTAGAAGAAAACTGAAGGGCCCTCTATATTTATAGGCATGGTCCCCTACCGGGTCCACCTCTCTACTGTGAACTACCTGAGTTTCAGGAACACTCTGCATCGGAATAGCCTCCTCTTCATTCCGATCGGACCCCATTCTAATGGGGCATTTGTAGGGTCCTGAAAAAATACGAAAAGTATAATGATTATCCCCATTAATTCAAGGGATATTCTACCCAATTTCACCTCAAAATGATTAGTCAAATATGAAAAATACTCAAGGATGGTGAAGGAAGAACCGGTCCGCAGACCGGTTTAATTTTAGCAACGCACGGCCGGTTCCGCAAAGCGTCCCTCCTCCACGGACTGTTGTCGTTCGTAAGATGGAGGCAGAGATCCTCGGCAGTCGTGATGCGGGATAGGCACCAACCCGGTTCACCATTCCGGACCACCCCAGCTGTGAACCGCATTAACCGGCCCGAGCTGCCTCTACTGTCGTTCACGAAATGGAGGCGGAACCCTCTGCGGTCGTAAAGCACTCCTCGAGTTTGGTTCTTGAAGGAGTTTTTAATACCCCGTGAGTCGCGGATTGATAAAGTTATCTGAAAACCGGGTTTTCGGTCATGGGCCTCTGTAGAAGGTGCCACGTGACCACAGATACATCTCTTTCGCCACTCTATAAAAGAAGGCTGAGGGGGGGAGGGAGAGAGGATTCAGACGATTGGAGAATAGAGAGGAGATCGGTCAGATTGGGGTGGAAGGATTTTGAAGGAAGGCTTAGGATTTCGGAAGTTCCAATTTGTGAACCAGAGCAGGTATGAACTTGGTCTGAAACTATAAAGGAACCAAGAAAATGCGTAATAACTTGGTGAACTGAGAACTTAAAATAACAATGAAGAGAAAACTGCGAACTAGGGTCCCTCCGCAGATGTACTCCCCATGGACCCGGGAGTTTATACCACTTTTCTTATCCGCCGCACCACATAGCACCCTCCTATGTGGGCGAAGCCCCGACTGATGAGCCTCCGGGCGGTGTTGTCCTTGGCTGTCGGTGCCTATATGGGACCCACCACGGACCACCCTAGTTTGTAGATCGAACCCAGAGCCGTGAACCACCTTGGTTCGCAGGATTCCCATCAGTCCGTGGACCACCCTGGTTTATGGACGACCTCTTCAGCCATGTAGCGCTTCCCTACACGAAGGGCACCACCACCATACCCCTGTGTGTCCTTCCAAAACCTTCGGAGTTCCCATTCCCCGATCCAGATAAAATCCTTACAATTTCAATCTGGCCTGATCCTTTACAACCTCCTCATTTTCCTACCCATCAGCACCGAGCCGAGGCCTCCACTAGAGCCACTGGATCCATGTGGTGTAACCCTCAGGCCCATCAGCGCGTCGGTTTTATTTCACATACCCAGGGTAAATATGGTCAAATGGGTTTCCCCGACCATTGGGTGGATTCCTGAAGCATGCCCGGGTTTACATCCCCAAGATAATGCGGGGTATGAGCCCAAGAGCCCCCTTCTTGACTTTACTCACCAGGATGGGGGACTGCATGCTTCGGTGGTCGGGCACTTCTCCCCTCCCCAGAGGGGGCGGCATACCCATCTGAAGTCAGTCGTCCCATGCACCTCGGTACTTCCCAGGGTATTTCCTCGTGGAACAAGAGAGTTGACGGGCAAAGGAGCACCCCTTTCCCTCCCCCACTATGCTTTGTCACCACGGGCGTCCATCCTAGAGTATGCCTCAAAATTTTGGGCCGCCCTCATGCGTAATCCCCACTCCACTTCTCATGGACGCACCTTTCGCGACGTGATCCTCTGGTCCCTGCTGCCTCTTGTTTCTCACACCGAGCATGACTCATGTGGTCTTAGAGTAAGAATCGACCATGAAATTCCTCTTATGGGATTCCTCAGAGTGTAATCCCCAATCCAACACTCTGGACTGCCTCATAGCGTAAGTCACAAGCCTATGCGAACTTCAAGGACTTTGATTCCCTACCACAGGGATACGAAGGAAGCCTCCATGAGGTTCAAGCCCGATCACCAATGGACCCCCGGGTCCACCTTCACATCAGTTCTCTGACGCTCCTCTTTCGAATTATGTGGACTTTGATCCCTATCCCCTAGGCAGGGTACGTAGGAAGCCTCCATGAGGTTCAGGCCCAACAACCGGTCGATCTGACTATCTTCACATCGGTTCACCGCACAACTCCTAGGGTTGCCTCAATGAGTTCAAACTCCTTGGGGTCATTAATCCAACAGGGGATGGTAAACCTTGGGAATAAATGATTCCAAACCCCTGCATTAAACTGACCATTGCTAACCAGGTTAAATCTGTGGATACTATGCTTGGGTATAAACCAAGGATTTGTGAACATATGAATACGTCTTAAATCTATAAGAGTGTCCCAGAACAGGAAATAATTCCCCCCAAAAGGGTGCGATGATCCCGACTTCCCATCCTCTCGACCAATGTGAGTTTTTAAGCGTCACTAGTTAGACCATCCGACGAACGCCAGCCTTTGGAAAGCAGGTCCACGCGTCATCGGATACGGAACCATTGGGTGTTTCGAGACCGACCCGAAACAACCTCAAATAAATTTATTAGATGAAAAAGAAAATATTAAATTCAGAGTAATATTATATTTTTGGATTCATAATTCTATGTAATAATAAAATTTATAGGGTGAATCCATTTCGTCTGCATTTAATATTTATAATATAATTTCATCTAAAAAAAGACAGTTATACCCATGTAAAATACAGAAATATTTAAGATCAAATATTTCAGATTTAAAATTGTAATGGTGTTTATATTAGAATAGAGTTATAGATACCAAAAGAACTAAATTCAACACTAAATGGATTAAGGGTGTTTTTATTCAATTTGTTGAAAATAGAAATTCATATACAGTAATGTATTTTTTATTCAATATCATTGTCGAATCGAGGGATGTAGATTTTTTTGAAAAGTGATTTGGAACATATTATATAGAGGAGGGTATTCCTCAAAACCTTATCCCTTGTACTCTATCTGGTTCAAATACAATATAAGAGAGTAATAATTATCTTCAAGTTAACCATAAATAAAGTATGAGTCTAAATAAGGAAATACATCCATATATACATTTTATTTCTCATGATTCCATAGTTTTCCTTATTTAGAGAGATCATAATAATAGTATTCTAAATATGTATCCTATTGTATTGACTATATATGGATATCAAAGGACATATAATTAATCTATGACTTCTAGAGACATTTCTTTCACTAAAGAAGCGATTAAAAATAAAATGGATTCTGTTATAGAGAATAATACTTGGGTCAGTATGGATTTACCAAGAGGTTTAAAACCAATTGGTTATAAAAAAAAATTCAAAAATAATTATGATTCAAATGGCACCATTAAATATTTTAAATTAGTACGTTTTGTTAAATTTTTTAGAAAAAAATAATGGATTGATTATTTGGATACTTATTCTCCAATAGCTTGAATTACTAAAACTATTATTTCATTTTCTTTCGCATCAATTAGCCATTTTTATTTCCATTAAATGGATCTAAAAACTTTTATTTTTAATGTATATTTAATAAATAATATTTACATAGAACAACCGGAATAGTTATTTTACAAGGTAATGAAAAGAAAGTATGTAAAATAGCTAAAATTTTTATTTCCTTAAACAAGAATCAAATAAATGGAATGAAAAATTTGAATCTATTTTGTCATTTAATTGATTTATTCATGAAAAATTGGATAAATGTGTTTATTCAAAATTTACAAAATAATTTAATGTTATTGTGTGTCTATATGTACATAATATGTCATTTTTTGGAACCAATATCGCTGGTGTAAATGAGAAAAATAATTGTTTATCAACGATGTTTAAAAATAACGATCAGTGAATATTTGATACCCTTCTTGATATTATTGTTAGAAAACATTATGGGTGTTATTATCTAAGTCAGTTTTATTATATAGAAAAAAAATGGTAAATAAATTTTATTATCTCGGTTTCAAGGATTCTAATACTCTATTTTATTCAAGTGTTAAACTATTTATGAATATAGTCATACCCATATAAAAAATGATTATGTTTCTATAATTGGTTCTTTAATATTTTCAATGAATTTTAATACACTTGATATTAATTTTTTGGTATATAAAATGAGAATATATACTAGTAATCCTGGAGTGGAACGATATAAATATATAATGAGAGTCATTGGATATATGATAAGAGACTATGATTTAAGTTCAGACTACAATGATTATCCATGTATATTATAAGGATACACCAATGTAAGTTGGATTACCATCATTGGGGACAATCAATCCACAAATGGATGGTTGTTTACACTTTGAGGCTGTTTCGTTTATTATGTGATCAAGAAACAAACATGAATTTTTCAGTCAACCATATATTCATATTTTATCACCTTATTGGCATGTGGAAATGTAGTTGAATGGTTTAAGGATATGTTAGTGGATATTAGATTGTGTCCTAGTCAAATTCCATAAATCTAAAACAGTTTTTATTGTGTAGAAATTTTTGTAAAGGAATATAGTTTCATATACAATGGAAATTCAATAAATATAATTTTGAGACATGATTATGTGAGAAACTTGTTATAATATGGAACCAAAACAGTTTTTTATATGATATTGTGAAAAAAAAATTAATATCATTTTAAAAAATATTTACCAAGAGAGATTATTCATACATAAAATAAAGATATGAGGTTAAAACCCATATAATAAATATTTTTTGCATTAATTACACAACACATTCATTCAGTAGATTCTAATAAAAGTGTTTAATAGTAGAGAATAAGTTACACAAATGATTTTTGATATTTCTTATGATATCTGTTACTACTTGGTGTTAATATCATCTATTATGAGTATAATCTTAATTTTAAACTCTTAAAAAAATATTACAACTTGATGAGTTATGTGTTCTAATAAGATAAACACAATGTAATATTTTTTATTTCTGAACGTAGAAGTTGTGTCTCTTATTATTGTAGTTAATGGGATTACTCCATAGAGAGTTCATCAAAAGGATATGAGCACATTTCTATAAAATTTCTAAAAATATGGTGTTATATGGAAAAAATGTATGTATTACATCTCTAGTTTATCATAAATATTAACAAGTATAGTGTTTTGAAACTTTTAAATCTGATAATACTTTGAGATGTTGGTAGTAAGTAAAGGTTTAAATGAAAATGTGCCTTTATTATTTATAATTACTTAAATTTGATCTAGATAGTTGATTTTTTATGAATAATAGAGGGGGGTTTTATAACAATATTTATACAAGAAATTTTTTTTTGGACCCATATATATTTAAGTTGTGGAACGATGAGGTGGAAAAATGAAGGGATTTTAGTAATGGAAGAATACCACATTGAATGTGGGATTGAACTCCCATGTATCCTTATTTATAAATAAGAGCCTTAGGAATTGGGTTTTAAAATATATATATATTTCCAAAATTCATTTAAAAATACATTAAAAATAAATATATTATGAAAATGTGTTGTATTGTATAAATTTATTTCAAGATGAAAATAATAATAATAATAATTTAAAATAAAACTAATGAAGATATTAATAGTATTATTTAGAATTCAATCTCCTAACATCCAAATGGTTCCCTCCATATAAAAGGTGTGTCGTTTAGGTTAAAATGAAAACCCTTTTGGATCAAAATGGCGGGATCAAAATAATATGAATAAACACGATATTAATAAATAAATAGGTAGTATGTCTTAATTTTTAGGATAATATCATTCATTCCAAACTTTATTGAAATATTACTCCAATATCACAATAGAAAGATAACAAAAAAATTAGTGTACATCAGTCCTTAAACTTGGAAAATCCTCTAGGGAACTTTCCACCAAATACCCCACACCAATAAGTGGGGATGAATCAGACCCTTCTAGTAATTGAATTATGTTCATGCATCAAGGTTCATTATTTTCAATCATCTTTATCTACCTATTAATTTTCAATAATAAAATGGGTTTGACCATGGTAATACTATAAATATAGATTAAGAATATCATGATTTCATAAATTGAGACATAGTCAAGATTGGCCATTTTGATTTGAAAACATCTCCTGGTGGAAATATATGATGCTGTTTTTTCTTACAAACATCAAGAATTTTTACATTTGGGATCCAACCCTCCCCTCTATTAATGATGTGTCTACTCAAAATCTTAAAGAAACTTCAATTGATGTGACTCTTGTCAAAATAAATCTCACAATGAGGAAAAAATCATGGTGATGAGGTTTTGTGTTAAGTAAATATTCTCAACACATTATTAAATAATATTTTACTAATTTAACCTAATTTTGTTTACATAAGAGATATGAGATATGATAAATTTGAAAAATAAGTTCAATAAAGAAGGTAAAAATTAATTTCATATTAAAAAGTATTTTAACTTCATGATGGTTGATAACAAGATGGTGTTGGATCAACTGCATGAGATCCAAGTTATATAGGTCAATCCTCTTTCCCATAAAAGTAATTTACTACAAACATTCCAAGTTGGTGTGATTTTAATCTAAATTGACACTAATGTGGTAGGATTTTATAAAATCACTTATTAAAAATGTGATTATATTTCCTTGGTAAAATAGAAAAATATTCTCTGAATTGAATAATAATTCTTGTTAAGATAAGTGGGTATGGATTAAAAATTTAATACCATGGTTAATATCGTTGAGGGAAAGCCTCCATCTAACTCTTCCATATATGCCATTAAGAAAAGTTATAAATTAAAAAATAAATGAAATTAATCCAATATGATAGGAAAAGTATCTTTCTATGTAAAACGATATCATAGTTCAAAGGAATGTTATTATCAAAAGAAATTGAAAAAACCCAGTGAAAATATTCAAACTCAATAAAATATAGATGTGATAAAGTTAACATAACATCAATGAAGATGTGTTGGTTGTACGATTTTAGAGAAACAGTGTATGTGTTAAACAATCATTCAGTGTTTAAAACCATTGATAAAATTACTTTGGTGAAGGAAGTACACCTCATAAATAATGATTGCATCAATGTCAACAATCAAATAAGTGTAGAACTAGACTATAATTCTTGAAAAAATGTGACTCTTCAAAATGTCATGTATGTACTCTAGATTCCAAGGAGTATAGTCTCTATTTATTTTCTTTGTAAGAAGGGATTTCAAGTTTCATTTGAATCCATCAAGGTTATCATAGTAAAGGAAGGAATATTAATGGGTAAGGGGTATGCCAGTGATATATTCTATAAAAAATCTATAAATAATATAATTAAATTATATACTTACTTTATTGAGTCTTTCAAATTATTTCAAAATTGTTTGGCATAAGTTAATTATAATTCATTAAAAGTAATG
This sequence comes from Viscum album, assembly GCA_963277665.1. Classification (NCBI taxonomy): domain Eukaryota; kingdom Viridiplantae; phylum Streptophyta; class Magnoliopsida; order Santalales; family Viscaceae; genus Viscum; species Viscum album. The sequence continues at coordinate 1,804,536,152 of OY728126.1, read as the reverse complement.
AAGAATCTAAACCAAATTTATTTTGGAAATTAATTTTTTAAATTTGAAACAAGTTTAGAATATAATGTAGTTAAAAACCCTTTTTATATTACTGAGATAAGTTATGATATATAATAGTTAATAAATTCTAATATTTTTGAATTAAATGGTCTGTTAAATTACAGAGTAAAAAAGTTATTTTGTCATTTTTTTTATAACTATTGTATATATTTACATATATATCTTCTTTAAACAATATATCAAGCCTTTAAAATTTATAAAAAGTATAAATATGAAGTTTAAATCTAATTATATAAAAGTATTAAATTATCATACTCAGATAGGGGTAGTTAATACTTTTTGAATGAATTTAATGAGTTCTACGAAGAAAACGATAGAATTTATCAGATTAATTCTCTATAAAAATCTCAGAAATATTTATTATCTAAAAGGAAAAATAATAATTTAATCAAATTGGAAAATTTCAAGTTTAATAAATATATGTTACCATAAAATTTATGGTGAAAATAAATTTTAGCCACATGTCATATTCATAATAGAATTTCATCTAAGAAAAATAAGTTATCCCCATATGAAATATAGGAAGGTACAAGACCTAATATTTCATATCGAAAAAAGTCTGGGGGTGGTTAGATTACTATAGAGATATTTATCCTAAAATAACTAAAATTGGACTTAGATTGATAAAGGTGTTATTTTTCTATGTATAAAATAGAAAATCATCTAGATTTACTGATTTTGTAGAAAATATTAATATTGAATAAAGGTATTTTTAGTTTATAAAAAATAAATTTTATAAAAATTGTGTGAAGGATATTATTCCACATACCCCAATCTCTTTTATTCCATCAAGTTCAAATAAAATAGTAGAGAGTAATGATGATTCATGAGTTGAACCTAAATAGAGTATGGTACATTTTAAGAATATTTTCATAAATATAGATATTATTTCTCTAGATTCCTTATTTATCTTTATTTAGGGAGATTACAGTAATCACCTTTTGAATATATATCCAATGGGGTTGACTATAAAAGACAACCCAATTAAAAATAAAAAAACAATAAATTCTAAAGATGTTTCTTTATAGAAATAATAAATTAATGGTGAAATAGATTACATATTGGGGAATAATACTTGGTTTATTATTAATTTACCATATAGTTTCAAACATATTGGTTATAAATGGGTTTTGAGAGAGAAGTATAATTACAATGGAATCATTCAAGACTTTAATTAAAAATTAGTTGAAAAAGGTTTCATAAAAAAATAATTTTGTGATTATACTGATAGGTATTCCTATAAATCTTTAATTACATTAATAATGATTTTTTTCACTATCTTTAATTAATCATTTTCATGTTAATAAATTGGATGTTAAAACTACTTTTTTGGGTGGATAGTTAAATGAAGATATTTACATAAAATAATTTGAAAGATTTTTTCTACAATGTAATTAAAATAAATTATATAATTTTATTAAATATAGTTAGGAATTTAAATTATATCTAAATAAATGGCATAAAAAATTTAATTATATTATATTATCTAATATATTTATTCATAAGAATGATGATAAATGCGTATATTCAATTTTAACAAAATAATGTGAGTTATTGTGTGCCTATATGTATATGATATGATACTTTTTGGAACCAATAAGGTTGGTGTAAATAAGGAAAATAATTTATTTTCCTCAATGTTTAAAATTAAATATCTTTGAATAGTTAATATTATTATATGTATTAAAGTTATAAAACAAGGTAGTTGTTAATATTTAAGTTATTCTCATTAAATAATTTTTTTAAATAAATTCAATCATCTTGGTTCCAAGGATTCTAATAATCCATTCGATTATAGTGTTAATCTATTTTTAAAAATGGGAAGAGCCTTATAACAACATCAATATGCTAGTGCAATTAGTTCTTTAATGTATTCAATGTATTATACTAGACCTAATATTTATTTTTTTACTTTAGATTTAGTAGATATACTAGTAATACTACATTGGATCATTAGAAATGTGTAAATAGGATCATTGGATACTTGATAAGGGCTAAATATTTTTTGATTATAATATAATGATTAACTATTTATATTATAAATATATAATGATGAAAGTTAGATTACTAGTATTAGTGATAATTAGTTCACATATGGATGGTTTCTACTCTTATAGGTTGTGTTGTTTATTGGGTGATAAATAATCGAGCCTATATTTCACATTTAACTTTGGATCTCGAGTTTATCACCTTAGAGGCATGTGGAAAAGAAATGGAATAGGTTAAAAATATATTTTTAGATATTAGATTGTGGTCAAGTAGAATTCCCCTTATATCTATATATTGCGGTGATGAAAAAAATTTATCAATGTTATATAGTTTCATATGAAATGGAAACTCTATACAAATAATATTGAGACACAATTATCCTAGAGAAATGTTATAGGATTGTGTCATAACAATTATTTATGTGAGTTCATGTAAAATCCTTGTGGGTCTATTTAAAAAATCTAGGTTGATAGTGATTATTTGCATAGATAATAAATACATGCAGTTAAAACCCATAGAATATATCTTTATTTCTATTGAAACTAAACACTTTATTTGGGGACGAGTACCTTAGTATGATGGCCAATGTGGGAAGTGGCTCTTTGTGACCTGAAAGTACCACAGTTGTGAGAAACTCTGTATGACCCAGCATACCCACGGTACATATCAAGGGTGAGTGCCACAACAGTCCACGTGTAGTGGGAAGCGGCTATGTATGACCTGGCAGGCCCACGGTGGGGGGTGGCTCTGTGTGACCCAACATACCCACAGTAATCATCAGGGATGAGTGCCACAATAATCCAAGGCTTGTGGGAAGTGGCTTCGTGTGACCCAGTAGGCCCACGATGGGGAGTGGCACTTTACGACCCAACATACCCATGGTACTCATCATGGAGGAGTACCCCAACAACCCAAGGTGTCCAGTGATATGACTGAAAATCCTACTTTCATACTTTGAAATATACCTTGTGGGAGATATCTTCCTTCATGATCATGATTTTTGGTTTGCTTATGGACTGATTTGTGGTATTTCTTTGTTGTTTTGGCATACCTAATGAGTATTCTGTTACACACCCTTGTACGGGCTTCACCCGCATGTGTTGTGTCTGGTGCTGATGACTGACAACTTGGCAGAGGACTTGGTGGTCTAGGACCAAGCAGTTCCAAGTGAGATATGGCAGGCAGGAAGCGCTTCTATGGCTTTCGGTATATAACGACCCAGACATTTTAATTGTATTTGTTTCCTAATTTTGTGTGTTATTTTATATTATACTCAACAAAAATATATCCTTTAATTAAGGAAGTTGGTATAGTTAAAATGAGACCATTGGGTTTTGACTGTTATATGACCATTGGTCAATACAACCATTAGAAACTATAATATTAATGTTTTGTTTTTATAAATACGGTTATCTTGGTTAATTAAAACATATAGAATATTGAATGGCCTCATCCAGTAGACTCGGGTCATTTAAAGCCCATCTTTTAGAGCTTGGGAAGGAGGTAGCATCACGGGGCTTTGCTTTGGACCAAGCCAAAGCCGAACTTCAACATATGAAGCTTGAATGAAATCGCCTAAGGGAAAATATCATGATGATAGAAATCACCACTCAGGCACTATTTTTCAAGCCACCCCAAGATTCTATCACCATAGCACACCTTACACTTAGGTCTCATGCAGGTGTTACAAGGGTCCATGTAACAAGACCTTAGATACTTTGTGTAATCCTTTTATATAAATAAAATTGTTATTTATTATTATGGAAATGTTTTTGAATTTAAAATATCCAGATAAATATAGGATGTGTATTATTGATGAATTTTGGAAAAAAGGGTATTTTAAAATATTTTTGTATTCTTTAAATAACTAATAATGTGAAATGATTTTCAAAAAATGGTCTTCTACTCTTGTGATCAGTGAGGAATTTAGAGTCTAATAAGATCAACTTAGTTTTTAGTAAATATTAAGTACGAATAGTAACATACCCAAATGAATAGTAATGAATATTAAATTTTCCAAAAAATAAAAACTTCACCCATGAATGTATAAATACAATTTAAACATCTTAAAAGTGAAAAAATTATCATAGTATAAGTTCTGGTATTTTTTTATGTCATAAATATTTTATTTAAAATTTTATAATTAATTTAATAATGTAAAATGGAAATATATTTTTATAAAATGTTACAATAAATTGTTACTTTATTTTATTATGGTTATATGATAATTTTATGGGACCTTGATTACTTTTTTAAGGTGTTAGAAAATGATTTATAGTTTTAAAGTTTCATGTTTTGAATAAATAATGATTTCAATTAAAAATTAAATTAAAAATTTTTAGAAAACTATTTTCATAAAATAGATTTCATTTTTAAATTCCAATCATCAATATTAGGATAGGTTTAATTTTTGAGATTTTTCTCAAATAGTTGAATTTTCGGTGAATAGTAAAAATGCAGTTTTGAGTTTCAGGAGTTTAATGACATCATTAATGTTGTAATAATTATGTAATAAATCTGGTCAACTAATTAATAGTAAGATATTCTATGAGGGGTCACATGTGGAAAATACCATGGGCTAATACCATAGTCAAGCCCATGGTTTTTCCAATACAATCGATGAGGTGTCCCTTGGAAATTAAAAATGTATTCCCTCAATTATCCTATAAATAACAAGCCATTCCATCAGAAATTGATTTCAAAAATCCTCCTCAATGAAGTTATAGTATTTTCACCTCCCATGCAGTCCTCCGAAGGTTCCCTCAAGCATTCCAGGGTCCCGACCCTCATGATTTCGATGATACACTTCAAGGTAAGGTAATATTTCACCCTCCTCTTTTAAGCCAGGACTTCCTTTATGTTGTGTATTCTAGGTCCCTTCTTTTTATGTTGACGGTATGTTTTTATATTTTCTCATTACTTTCCATTTCATGTATAATTGTTGAAATACCCTTTCTTCTCCCATCAATTTGTTTTCTAAATTTTTAAGTGGCGTCGTTAGGCTGCCGAATTTCTCATAAAAGAAGTCGCATCTTCTCATTTCCCTCATGTTTCCTTTTCATGTGGTACATCATTAAAATATCCATACCATGATCTTATTATGTAACCATAATATATTATGAATTATTTATGAGTTTTTAACCCTTTCCCCCTCTCTTTATATTATTTTTTAAAACCATGTTATATGGCTGTTATGCTGCTGAAATTTCATCTCAAAATTTCTCTCTTTTTCTAAAGGAATTCTCTTGTTTTATTTATGTGAATACCCATACCTATTTCGTTTCTATGGGTGTTCATAGATAAAAAAAAATGATATATTTGATTCTGTAATTGACATAAATGTAACCCTCACTCCCATTCCATGGGTTATAAATTACATAATGATCTTATTTTTAAGCACTATTAAAACGTCATGATTTTGAAATGAAACCAATTTATTTTACTCTATTTGGGTTATTTATGATATATTTGATTATTATATATTTGGATAACATGAAAATAAATACATATTAAGGATGATCCCTAATAGTGATCCAATGCATTGGGTAAAGAGTTAATCTCTAGAGATGACATGTTTCATGATACCTTGGTGAATAACCGTGGTAATTTTTATTACACCTTGGGGATAAACCTTGGTGATATGTTCATGAATGTCTAGATGAAATGTTGTAGCCCCATATTTGTAGGTTCGGGGCGCAGTGGAAGCGCTTTGGTAGGTTTTCCCAACTTTAATTTTAATGTTAAACAACGTTCAATCCGAGATCTGTCATGATATAAAACGCCGAATCTTCGGAATAGAACGAAGAACGAAAAGAAAAGAAGAGTCCCGAAACCCTTGAGGAGGATCATCATATGTTGATTATAATTAATTTAATTAATGCATAAGAATTGCCTTGTTGGAATTCTTTCTTCGTTGATGTGTCCAGTCACGATTCGGTGATCCGTCGTTGCATCGTAGAATCCAAGTGTAGGATTCCTCTAGCGGTGATCCACACGTGTGTCATGTATCTCCGGACATCACCGAAGAGATCTCCGGGTGCTAGCGCGGAAGAACCTTCGCTTGCGATGTCCACCTTCGACCGCCTAGATCCGGTGGAGGATCTTGCTCTCGTAACTTGAGGGCGTTCTTGGTGGAAAAGGAATTCTCTCTTGGCTTGAGAGTATTTCAAAATCCGTTGTGCACAACAATGGCTCTCCAAAAAATGTTGGGGTTGCGAGGATATTTATAATTAGGTTTGAGGTTAATAGAGTTATGATAATAAATAAACACGTTACGCGTTTTATTTATTTCATTAACTCTTATTGAAAACCCCCATGTCGAATAATTAATTCCTTGACATGCGCCCACGCTGATTATAATAAATATCATTTAATAAAACAATATTAAATCCTCAAAATACCAATTGGAAAAACTACATGGCGTGTAATAATTAATACACGGTGTGTACTTGTTTTCCATAAAACTACACAGCGTGTATATTTAATATACACGGCGTGTACTTTTTTTCCATTTTTCTCCACCACATTTATTATACCTTGAGTAATGACTATTTATTTCTTAAATAAATGTAACTGCATTACTCGCTAATAAATATATTATTTTATCCACAGTATATTCTCTCGAATAACTAGTGTCAAAATAAATGCGATCAGACATCCTTAAATAATTATTAAACCACAGTCGGGAATAATATTTATTTAACTTGTTAAATTAATATTTAACTGAGAAACATGGACACACTTAGTGTGTGACCCTCTAGGCCTCTTTCTCAGTGGCATTAGGCTGAGCCTGCCTAAAAGACAAGGTTAGCATCTAGAAACACGCCAAGGCACCCATAGAGAAAGAAGTTAACACCACAATGACGTGTCACCTCCTACGAACGCTTACTCTGTAATATAATCCCTTTGTCTCAATATCTCCAATAAAGTGGGTTGCATGCTAGTGCCATCAACCCATGTGCTTGATTATTATTTCTTTGACTTCCCGGAATTGAACTTGCCCATACCTTACCATGGCCATGGATTTATTTAGGCTATATCAATTCCATCAAAGGGCCTGAGATATCTACTTCCGTTATGGAACGGAAGGGACAAATCCTTTCTCACATTATCTATTAATGCGGTATTACTCGTGACGCACCCAACGTATCCTACCTCACTGCGAACAGTGTGTCGTCACAGTTTTCGTCAATACATCTAAGTGCGCGAGTTGTAATACCCACTAATAATAATCTTAAAGTCTAAGGATCAATACACACGTCCGTAGATAGGAACATCCAATGACACTATGAAATGTGGATTTCCTACTGGCGGGTCTCGTTCTCATAATATCCTCCTGGATATTACCAAGGGCGCACACCATGAGAAGGTGCCTCAAAGTTTTATGAGTCCTCACCCCTAATGACATGTATTATTTGTGTCCCTCAAATAATATCATCCGGCCATAGAACATACATTCAAGAACAGTGTTATGGAACTTTCGGGTTCTCATCATAGTAGGGATCCGCTACGACCCTTTAATGCAACAGCTGTCCTTAGGACATTATCACATGACATGTCACGCAGAAGAACAATCAAGATGTGATAAGGCTTTTATTTAATGAATAAATTACAAAGTAGTTGGTTCTATACCACCAACTCCAACAGACTCCCACTTGGACTAGAGCCAACTGCTAACAACCTTTAACCCGCTAGCACTCACATGATATTCATGCTTCTGCTGAGATAGGCCTTTAGTCATGGGGTCCGCCACGTTCTCTTCCGTGGACACTCTGCTCACTGCAACTTCACCCCTTTGATAGAAATCCCTCAAGAGGTGATAATTCCGGAGTATGTTCTTTGTCTGTTGATGTGACCTTGGTTCTTTTGCAAGAGCCACCACTGCAGTATTATCACAATACAATGTAATGGGATCTTTACTGCTAGGCACCACACCAAGCTCCTGGACAAAGTTCTGAATCCAAACGGCTTCTTTGGCTTCATCAGAAGCCGCTATATACTCGGACTCCATTGTAGAATTGGTGACAACTGGCTTCTTTGAACTCTCCCAGCTCACATCTCCTCCATTGAGACAGAAAACATATCCAGATTGCGACTTCAGATCATTCTGATCTATTTGAAAACCAGCATCAGCATACCCTCTGATGACAAGCTCCTCGTCTCCTCCATACACCAGGAACATATCCTTAGTTCTTCTCAGATAATTAAGGATAGTCTTAACAGCAGTCCAATGTTGTTCTCCTGGATCTGCTTGATATCTGCCTACCATGCTCAGTGCATAGGCAACATCAAGCCTAGTACATAACATGGCATACATGATGGATCCTATAGCCGAAGCGTATGGGATCATTCTCATCCTATCTTTCTCCGGTTGTGTCTGGGGACACATTTTCTTAGAAAGATGTAAGCCATGTGACACTGGAACCAATCCCCTCTTGGATTTTTCCATACTAAATCTCTTTAGTATCTGGTCAATGTATGTACCCTGACTTAGTCCAAGAAGCCTCTTGAATCTATCATGAATGATCTTGATCCCTAGAATGTAGGCTGCTTCTCCTAAGTCCTTCATGGGGAAACACTTTTTCAACCAGTCATTAACTGACTGTAAGGCTGGTACGTCATTTCCAATAAGCAATATGTCATCAACATATACCACTAGGATGACGACCGCATTCCCATTAAACCGCTTATAAACACATGGCTCACATTCGTTCTTAATGAAACCAAATTCCTTTATGGCTTCATCAAATCGAATGTTCCATGACCTGGATGCTTTCTTTAATCCATAAATGGATTTCTAAAACTTGCAAACCCATTTGGCTTCACCTGGTGTCAAAAACCCTTCTGGTTGTGTCATATAGACATCTTCCTAAAGGTTCCCGTTAAGGAATGATGTTTTGACATCTATCTGCCAAATCTCGTAGTCATGGTCAGCTGCTTTGGCAAGTATGATTCTTATGGATTTCAACATGGCAACTGGCGAGAAGGTTTCATCATAGTCAATTCCTTGATGTTGTCTGAATCCGTTAGCCACTATCCTTGCTTTATAGGTGCTAACTTAACCTTCCATGTCCATCTTTCTTTTGAATACCCATTTGCATCCAACAGGCTTTACATCAACTGGCTCATCGGCCTGAACCCAAACTTGGTTCTGATACATGGAATCCATCTCAGAATTCATAGCTTCTAGACATCTTGTAGATTCTGATCTTTCTACTACTTCCTTTTAGGAGAGAGGTTCATTATTTTCCCACAATAATGTTTCACCATCCTCGGTGACTAGGAAAAAAAATCTCTCTGGTTCCCTTACCTCTCTTGAGCTCCTACGCAGTACTTGTATTTCTGGAACCACTTCCACGGGGACCTGTGGAACTTGTTCCTGTACCAACTCCTGTGTATTTTCAGCATCAACTTCATCGAAGTAAATCTTGCTCCCACTATCCTTCTTGAGGATGGTCTCCCTCTCAAGAAAGACGGCTTGTCTGGCGACAGTCACTTTCTTGTCTTGGGGGTTATATAGGTAATATCCTTTTGTTTCCTTGGGATATCCTATAAAGATACACTTCGTGCCTCGGGGTTCTAGTTGGTTTCCTGAGAAGGCCTTAACAAACACCTCGCATCCCCATACATGTGTGTGAGACAAAGTGGGTTTCCTTCCATTCCATAACTCGGATGGAATTCCATTTGCCACCTTAGTTGGTACTCGGTTTAATGTGAATGCTGCAGTTTGTAATTCATATCCCCAAAAGGATAATGGAAGATCTGCATGACTCATCATCGACCTCACCATGTCCAACAAGGTGCGTTTCCTCCTTTAACTAACACCATTCCACTGTGGTGTATAAGGAGGATTGAGCTGAGATAGAATCCCAGACTCCCGTAGAAGATCGATGAACTCTTGGTTCAGATATTCTCCACCTCGATCCGATCGAATCTTCTTTATCTTCTTACCAAGTTGATTCTCTACTTCATTCTTGAATTCCTTAAATTTCTCTAAGGACTCTGGCTTATACCTCATTAAGTAGACATAGCCATATCTACTCAAATCATCAGTAAAAGTAATAAAGTAAGAATATCCACCTCTAGCTTCTACAGGAAATGGTCCACACACATCTGTGTGTACCAATCCTAGAAGCTCTGTGGCCCTTTCACCTTGTCCACAAAAAGGCAGCTTGGTCATTTTTCCTTGTAAACAAGTGTGACATCTATCAAGTGGTTTTAGCTCAGTAGTGTCTAAAATAGCCATCTTGGCAGAGCTTTGTCAAGCGCTTCTCATTCACATGACCAAGGCGGTGATGCCATAACTGGGTGATGTATGAGTCATGTGAGTTTGTTTCGTTATCGATTGCCAACACTTGGTTTTCATAATTTAATACATACAAACCATTATTCAAATGTTCCATACCATAACATACGTTGTTCTTATAAAAGAGACAACCCTTATTTCCAAACTTGAAAATAAATCCATCCATATCCAAACAAGATACAGAAATTATGTTCTTAGTCACACTAGGCACAAAATAACAGTTTTGTAAAACCAAAATCATGCCAGTTGGCAATGAGAGGTGATAGTCGCCAATATCCAACGCAGCCAGCCTTGTGCCATTGGTAGCTCGAAGATCCACCTCTCCTCTGGCGATCTTTTTAAATCTACTTGGTTCCTGCATTTGAATACAGATGTGAGCCCCACAAGCTGTATCTAATACCCAATGTGTAGAAATAGAAATATTGCACTCGATAACGAACGCACCTTTAGCGTCCCCATGCTTCTAGGTGCAGTTCCTCTTCTAGTGTCCCTGCTTGCCACATGAAAAACACACTGCTTCCCGTTCCTTGCCCTACCTCTGGATCTCCCCCTTCTTGGAGGGACGGTGCTCGGAGGATTCAGATCGTTTATAAGTCTTTGGCCCCTTTGCCTTGTCCTTCCTTTTCTTTTTCACCATAAGGACCGCGGGTATGTCACGCCCCATGTCCTTATCTACCTGGTGAATCAAGGTCAGAAGCTCTGATAGACTCTTCTCATTGCCGTTTATAGTTGACAATGAAGCTAGAGAAGGTCTTGGGAAATGATGATAGGATGAGATCTGTATGCAACTCATCTGGGAATTTAATACCTAAGATGTCCAAGCGTTCAATGTAGCCAATAAGCATGACCACATGAGGCCCAGCTGGCGCAGACTCTCCAAGCTTCATGGTAAACAAAGCATTGGAGATCTCATACCTCTCCTGTCTCGCATTCTCTTGGTAGATATCTTTAAGGTGAGACATCATGCTATACGCATCCTTGTTTTCATGTTGCTTCAAGAGCTCATTAGACATGGCCGATAGAATGAAACACTGGACATATGTGGCATCATCCATGTGTTTCATGTAGAGAGATAATTCCTCATCACTAGCCTCTTTCCCAGGCACAACTGGAATAGGCTCTTCCAGCACATATAATTTCCTTTTGTGGCGAAGGACGACACGTAAACGCCTCTTCCACTCTTGGAAATTGGTGCCGGTGAGAAGGTTTTCTTTTTCGAGTATGGTGCACAATGATATGTTTGAAGTCATTTTCTTGCCGTTTCTAAAATTTAAGATGAGCAAAGGTTTAGTACTTTATTATAAAAATTGAGAAAAATAAATAAATTAATACTTATTAGTCTCCCACTATTTTATCGAAATCCAATAGCCCTCACCGTTGACTTCGGAATATTCTATTGTTTGAATATTCTAGTGGCAAGGATCCATATTTCCCTTCGCATTACCCCAACTAGGGTTGGTCAAGAAACTTGAAGGGTTTTAGGTAGGCATTCCAAATGCCAACTGCATTAACTCGCAGTTCCTTGATCCGCTGAGTGGACTCCCCAATCCTAAAATCCTTTTTGGATTTCCTCAACCTTTTCCTCTTGTACACACCAAGTCCTGCTGTGGTAGTCAACCCTTGATGTGAACCAAGTCAAGTCAACCCAAAAACTTGAATTATAATTCCCCGATAATTGAAAGCACCCCAACTAGGGTTGGTCAAGCACTTTGAACTATGGTTCGATTCTAACCAAGATTATGGAAGGCTATGCTGACTTAATATTTATTTTGAGGGATTTTATACTTATATGTAAATTTCTATTTTATTATCTTTGATTACATGATTTTTAATATTAAGTGGGATATACTTAAGTGATTAACCTTGTCTAAGATAATATTTACGTATAAGCCAAATTTATTTTACTTCCATCTTGCATGCTCGTTTAATTCATTAATTGTGTGATCGTGACAACACACCCACAATAAATAAACCATGAAACTGACAGAAATAAAATAAATGGTATGATCATGAGCTTTTATATTGGTTATTTTATCTAGCGGTTGATAAACTAACCCAAGACCTAGGGGAGAAACACCTTGAACCTTTCGGGTTCGTGTTTACAGCTTTCCACCTGTCCACCTTTGTATCTCCTTGGATTGGTTTCATCTTGGCTCCTGACTTGAGCCTCCTCCACTAGCTTGGGAGCTCCATCAATTACATATGCATTTATCTCACATGCAGGTGAGGGGAAAAAAGGGTTTTTACATAAAAGAATCCTTGGGCGCGCAGGCCCTACATATTAATGAGGAGATGGCACGCAGGCCAACAAATTTAATTTAAATAAATAAATTAAAAGAAACCATTCAAATAAAAAGGTCTCGGTCTATCTCATGATCATCCATACATGCAATGATATTTACGCATAAATAAAACTAGCATTCAATTCTTTAATCGTTCTTGTTTAAGATAAATCACGCTCGAATCAATTAATTATCTTTAATTAATCAATCCTTTTATCTTAAATCCCTTTTTCTGAATTTCCTTGAGATTCTCATCCATCATAATTTTAAACAAATAAATTCATTTAAAATTATCCTTGTACACAACTTGTACCTTAGAGGCAACCCGGCAAATTCCCATTTATTACGCAGATGTTAAATTAAACACATATATATAAAACACCTATCACGTGTTGTTCCTCAACTTTACGCCTGCACCATGGTACACGTCTCAAGGGTTTGTATAATATAATAATAAATTTTAATAAATCTGCGTAATTTGGGTGAGTACACGGCTTGTAGTTCTGACTACACGGCGTGTAATTTTTCTTCACCATCCATCCGAAGTACACGCCCGGGGATAGGGCATGTTAATGTACTTCGGAAATTTTCGGAGTACACGGCGTGTACAGTGGGACACACACCGTGTAGTTTCCGCGTTACACGGTTTCCAGCCAGGCAAGCTATGTACGGAGTACACAACCCAACCCTAACTCGAAGGGACTACACGCCATGTTCGTTGGACCACACGACATGTATTCCGGAAACCGTGTGCCACCTGTTTCTGGTCAACATACGGTGTCTTAAATTCTTAGAAAGAATCTAATACATGGCCTGATTTGGCGGATCAGTCAATGCATTGAACCTATACTACACGGTGTGTACTTCCGAATAAACGTCGTGTATTCTGGTGTTATATGACCAGAAACATTTGGCTCCACCGGATGAGTTCCTCTATTTTATTTTAATCAAAATTAAAAGAAAAATCTGTTTCTGTGAGGTGAACGAGAAATGAGAGAGGAGGGACAGATCTCGATATTCAGATTTCCAGAACGATTAAACATGAATTGAAATAACTAAATTATTAAATTCGTAAATCACCAACAAAAAAACTAAATAATTATAACAAACGATATGACCCCTCTGATACCACTTGTAGGTTTCGGGCGCAGCGGAAGCGCGTTGGTAGGTTTTCCCAACTTTAATTTTAACGTTAAACAATGTTCAATCCGAGATCTGTCATGATATAAAATGCCAAATCTTTGGAATAGAATGAAGAACGAAAAGAAAAGAAGAGTCCCGGAACCCTTGAGGAGGATCATCATATATTGATTATAATTAATTTAATTAATGCATAAGAAATACCTTGTTGGAATTCTTTCTTCGTTGATGTGTCCGGTCATGATTCGGTGATCTGTCGTTGCGTCATAGAATCCAAGTGTAGGATTCCTCTAGCGGTGATCCACACGTGTGTCACGTATCTCCGGACATCACTGAAGAGATCTCTGGGTGCTAGCGCGGAAGAACCTTCGCTTGCGATGTCCGCCTTCGACCGCCTTGATCCGGTGGAGGATCTTTCTCTCGTAACTTGAGGGTGTTCTTGGTGGAAAGGGAATTCTCTCTTGGCTTGAGAGTATTTCCAAATCCGTTGTGCACAACAAAGGCTCTCCAAAAAATTTTGGGGTTGCGAGGATATTTATAATCAGGTTTGAGTTTAATAGAGTTATGATAATAAATAAACGCGTTATGCGTTTTATTTATTTCATTAACTCTTATTGAAAACCCCCATGTCAAATTATTAATTCCTTGATATGCGCCCATGCTGATTATAATAAATATCATTTAATAAAACAACATTAAATTTTCAAAATCCCAATTGGAAAAACTACACAGCGTGTAATAATTAATACACGGCGTGTACTTGTTTTCCATAAAACTACACAGCGTGTATATTTAATATACACGTCATGTACTTTTATTTTCCATTTTTCTCCACCACATTTATTATACCATGAGTAATGACTATTTATTCCATAAATAAATGTAACTGCATTACTCACTAATAAATATATTATTTTATCCACAGTATATTCTCTCGAATAACTAGTGTCAAAATAAATGAGATCAGACATCCTTAAATAATTATTAAACCACAGTCGAGAATAATATTTATTTAACTTGTTAAATTAATATTTAATTGAGATTCATGGACACACTTCGTGTGTGAACCTCTACGCCTCTTTCTCAGTGGCATTAGGCTGAGCCTGCCTAAAGTCCAAGGTTAGCGTCTAGCAACACACCAAGGCACCCATACAGAAAGAAGTTAACACCGTAATGACGTGTCACCTCCTACAAACGCTTACCGTGTAATATAATCCCTTTGTCTCGATATCTCCAATCAAGCGGGTTGCATGCTAGTGCCATAAACCCATGTGCTTGATTATTCTTTCTTTGACTTCCCGGAATTGAACTTGCCCATACATTACCATGGCCATGGATTTATTTAGGCTATATCAATTCCATCAAAGGGCCTGAGATATCTACTTCTGTTATGGAACGGAAGGTACAAATCCTTTCTCGCATTATCTATTAATGCGGTATTACTCGTGACGCACCCAACATATCCTACCTCACTGCGAACAGTGTGTCGTCACAGTTTTCGTCAATACATCTAAGTGCGCGAGTTGTAATACCAATTAATAATAATATTAAAGTCTAAGGATCAATACACACGTCCGTAGATATGAACATCCAATGACACTATGAAATGTGGATTTCCTACTGGCGGGTCTCGTTCTCATAATATCCTCCTGGATATTACCAAGGGCGCACACCATGAGAAGGTGCCTCAAAGTTTTATTAGTCCTCACCCCTAATGACCTGTATTATTTGTGTCCCTCAAATAATATCATCCGGCCATAGAACATACATTCAAGAACAGTGTTATGGCACTTTCGGGTTCTCATCATAGCAGGGATCCGCTACGACCCTTTAATGCAACAGCTGTCCTTAGGACATTATCACATGACATGTCACGCTGAAGAACAATCAAGATGTGATAAGGCTTTTATTTAATGAATAAAATACAAAGTAGTTGGTTCTAGACCACCAACTCCAACAATATTCAAGTTATGATTCAAGTTATTATTTTTATGATATTCCTATTATTCTATTGCTCATGCCCTTATGACTTTTATCATGTTCTAATTAATATTGCTCAAGATCACATGTCAATTGTTTCACTTGTTTTCCTTACTGAGACTTTTTATCACCCTTTCCTTTGATGTATGTCTCCAGGATATGAGATGAAATGATTTTACATAGTATAAACCTATGATGAACCCTTACGAGTGGTTTAGAAGAATATTTTTATGTAGTTTTCTTGTATTATGTTCCTGATTTCCAAGACACTAGCCTTCAAAGATCCTCTGTTTGTAAAATTTAATGAAAAGTTATGTAATAAAAAGGTAGCCTCTCGTAGTTGGTATCAAAGGACAGTTCAGTTATTATTAGATATTAGGCTATGAAAACTTTTCGAATAATAATATATAAAATTTTAAATATAGGAAAACATCTAGGTTTTTTGGTGAGTATTGAGTAAGTGGTTTATCAAGCAAATACATCCCTATTTGGATACGAGCAGTAGAGGCAGATCTGGCACAGAGGTACCTATGAGTGAAAACTCTGACAAGGAGTTTCGGGCTTGACCTAGGGTATCCTGGTACATGAAAATGGGCCTTGTTTCACTCTTGGTTATGACACTCCCAGGGGGTATGTTTGGTTATTCAGAAGCATTTTATGAATCATTATGAAGGATTTATAGAGAAATTTAATTGTTTAAAGAAGTTTTTAGACATAAAATCTGTTATAGTTAAGTGATTCATAAATGAAATAAGTTTCTCATTAAGGTTTTCTTCTTTTATAAATGGCGGGAAATATGAGGAACTATGCAAATGGTGACCGCAATGGACCATGAACTTATGGCCCTCCGATGGAAGCCAAAATAGAAACTTCCATGAGAATGATGAAACCACTGACTCAAGTTATGGGAAATAACATGAATCAAGCTGAGAGATTGATCTCCCTGTGAAGGTAAGAACATTATGTTGAGTCCTTTATGCATCAATGACCACTAAACTTCAGTGGATCAACTGACTCATTGATTTCTGAATAGTGGATCAACTCTATAGAGAAGATCTTTTATATGCTCTGCTGTTTAGAGAAAGAGAAGGTCACCCTGGCTGCCTATCGCTTAGAAGGAGAAGTTGATAAATGGTGGGAACTGATTAAAAACACAAGGATGAGAGTGGATGTTGAATCTATAGAGTGGTAAGAGTTTAGAGGTATCTTTTTTAGTAAGTATTTCCCTCGTTCCATGAGAATAAGAATGGAGAAGGAGTTTCTCAAGATGAATCAGAAAGAGAATGAATCTGTCAAAAGCTAGGAGATGAACATCAACCGGCTTTCACCTTACACCTCTAGCTTTGTTATGGATAAAAATGGAAAGGTTGATGGATTATTCAGTGGACTAAGACCTCATCTGTGGAATAATCTTTCCAACCGAGATTATAAAAGCTATGAAAAGATTGTGCAAAGTGAAATGAAAGTCGAATTGGAGTTTGGTGAGATGCAGTGGTATCGTATATCCAATGAAAAAAGAGATCGATGGAGCCAATATTTGGGAGGATCTTTGATCAATGAAGAGGAAGAAAGAAAGTGTAATGTCCCATGTGTAATTAATGTGGGATGAAGCATTTAGGGAACTACCTGCTCGGGAGCGGGAAATGAAATAAGTGTGGAAAAGATGGCCATATTGTGAGGAATTGTCTTAGTGAGGTGAAAACTCAACTTCCAAACACTCACGAAAATGGGAAGATGGTGCAGGCCCTACCTGATGTCCAGTTCATTATGTGTGGACAACTTGGGTACTTTTCCAATCACTGTCCAAATCTGAGGGCAGTGGAGGGGAACCACCTTCAGCCTCAGCAAAGGCCAAGGGAGTAAGGTTGTGCTTTTTCTATCACGATAGCTGAAGTTGAAGCTCTAAATGTTGTGGTAGAAGTTACTCTTGTTGTTCTCTAAAATCTAGAAATTACTTTTTTTGATTCTGTTTCTACTCATTACTTTATTTCCTCTAAGTTTGTAATGAATTTAGAATCATCCCCCGACTTGCTAAAATTAGAGTTATCAGTCAAGACTCCTAGTGGGATTATCCAAGAATCATAAGTGCTTAGAAACACTAGTATTGACTTTGGTGAGCAAAATATTATCACAAATCTAGTAGTCATTCCCTTGCTGGAATTCGACATTATACAAGGGATGGACTGGATCTCAAAGTATAATGCTAAGATCAAATTCCGAAGTAAGGAAATCTCAGTAGTCTAAAATTGAAAACCTATATTTATCTTCCAAGGAGAGATATCTCAACCTGATCTTTGTCTAGAAGAACCTACTATTTCCTTATTTATGGAATTTATTGGTGAAGAAAAAAAATGATGGTTTGAGGATAGAAAATTTCCCCATCATCCAGAAATATGTTGACGTATTTCTAGAGGAGTTTCCTGGACCTCCCCCAGAAAGATAGGTTGAGTTCTCTATTGAACTCGTACCTGGATCTCATCCAATATCAAAGACCCCATATAGGATGGAAAATGTGGAGCTGGAGTAATTAAAGAAACAACTCCAAGATCTTTTAGAGAAGGGGTTTATAGGACTGAGTGTGTCTCCTTTAGGAGCACATGTTCTCTTTGTAAAGAAGAAGGATGGATCGATGTGGATTTTTATTGACTATAGAGAACTGAATGGGATCACAATAAAGGAAAAATACCCTCTTATAAGAATTGATGACTTATTTTACCAACTTCATGGGGATAAATTCTTATCTAAGATCGATCTTCGATTTGGTTATCATCAATTGAGGGTGAAGAAAGAAGATATTCCAAAAACTGCCTTCCGATCAAGATATGTGCATTATGAGTTTTTTTATTCCTTTTGGACTGACTAATGCACCTGTGATTTTAATGGATTTGATGAATAGAGTCTTTAAGGACTACCTTGATAACTTTGTGGTGGTTTTTATTGATTATATTCTGATATATTCCAAAAGTTGTGAGGAGCATGAGGATAATTTAAGGGTTATTTTGAAAACTCTATGGAAGGAGAGGATTTTTGTAAAGTTCAGTAAATGTGAATTATGGTTACAACAAGTTTATTTATTAGGGAACATTGTTACTAATGAAGGAATCACAATTGACCCTTCAATGAAAACAGTTTTAGAGGAGTGTCCTCAGCCTACAACAATAACTAATATTCATAGTTTCTTTAGATTAGTGGGATATTATAGGAGGTTTATGAAAAAAAATCACGACATTCTAATCCATTAACCAAGTTAACTCGAAAAGGGGTCATGTTCATCTAGACAAAGGAGTTTGAGGACTGTTTCTAAGAGCTGAAGAAGAGATTGGTTACTGAACCTGTGTTAACTCTTCCCTCAAGTATAGAAGGGTTCATTATTTTTAGTAAAGCATCTATGAAAGGTCTTGGGTGAGTCCTCATGAAAAATGAAGAGTTCATTTACTATGCTTCTCAACAGTTAAAGACTCATGAGGATAACAATCCTAAGCATGATCTGGAGCTGTCTACGGTTATTTTTTCTCTAAAGATATGGAGGCACTCTCTTTATGGGGAGAAATGTGATATATACACAGACCATCAAAATTTTAAAGTAAATTTTCACACAAAAGGATTTGAACATGAGACAAACGAGATGGTTGGAACTTCTTAAAGACTTTGATTGTTCAATTCATTATCATCCTGGAAGAGACAACAAATTTTCTGATGCATTAAGAAGGAAAGACCCAGTTGTTCTGTCCGTTATGAGGATTCAAAGTGACCCTTTGACAATGACCTAGTAAAATTGGAAATGATAATTATAAAGGAAGGGACATCATCAACCATAACCCAAATGATTTCTCAACCATAATTACAAGATAAGATCAAGAAAGCTCAGAAATAAGATCCTTTATTATAGAAGAAGTTTGAGGCTGTGAATAATGGGATGTTTCTTGAGTTCAATACTGATCAAGAAGTTGTAATGAAATTTCATACAAGACTATGTGTACCATCTATTACGAAAATAAAGAAGGAGTTGATAGATGAAGCACATATCTCTACTTTCTCTATTCATCATGGTAGCATGAAAATGTATAGGGACTTTTGTGATCTTTATTGGTGGGATAATATGAAAATGGAGATTGTGGACTACACGTCAAGTTGCCTGGTATGTCAGCAAGTGATGGCATAGCGACAACTTCCTAAAGGGGTATTGAAACCACTACCAATACCAGCATGGAAGTGGGAAAATATCACTATGGACTTTTTCACTGGTATCTTGGGAACTTCCAATGGAAACAATGCGATATGGGTTATTTTGGACCATCTCACAAAGACTACCCATTTTATCTTCATTTCGGAAGGTTTCTATCTTGATAAACTTTCCAGGATTTACGTGAAGGAAGTGGTAAGGATGCATGGAGTTCCACATTCTATCATATCTAATCATGATCCAAGGTTCACATCAAAATTCTGGAGAAGTCTTCAACAAGCTCTGAGCACTAAATTGAATTTCAGTATGACTTATCACACCCAAATTGATGGCCAATCTATAAGGACTATTCAAACACTCGAGGATATGCTGAGAACTTACTCAATAAAATTTAAAAGTGTCTGGGATCAACATCTCGCTTTAGTTGAGTTCTCTTAAAACAATAGCTTCCACTCAAGCATTCAAATGGCACCCTATGAAGCTCTATATTGGAAGCGATGTAAAACTCCTACTTGTTGGAAAGAATCTGGTGAGAGAAATCTTCTTGGGCCTGATCTTGTGCATGAAATGACATAAATGGTCCATTCCATCCATCCACACATTAAGGCTCCTCAAAGTTGGAAAAATAGTTATGCCAACAACTGTCGAATGGAATTACAGTTTGATGTTCGTGACAAAGTCTTTCTTCGGATTTCATCTTCAAAAAGAGTCATGAGGTTTGGGAAGAAAGGGAAGCTCAACCATAGGTAAATTGGCCCCTATGAAATCCTTGATCGTGTTGGAGCATTGGACTATCGGCTTGCACTTCCTCTAAATCTAGCACAAGTTCAGGATGTCTTCCAGATATCCCTCTTGAAAGAGTACATACCTGACCCTTCACATGTACTAAATCCAGAGGTGTTACAACTGAACATGACCTCTCTTATGAGGAGAAGCCAGTGGAGATCTTGAATCACAGAGACAAGGTTCTATGCAATAAGACTACCCACCTTGTTAAGGTTTTGTGGAGGAACCACAGATGTGAAGAAGCCACGTGGGAACTAGATGAGTCTACGAGATAGAAGTACCCACACCTTTTCTCATCAGAGGATACGAGATAAAATTTCAGAGACGAAATTTCTTAAGGGGGGAAGAATGTAACAACCTAAAATTTTTAATTATATTTGTTTCCTAATTTTGTGTGTTATTTTATATTATACTAAACAGAACTATATCCATTAATTAATGAAGTGGGTATAATTAAAATGAGACTATTGGGTTTCGACTATTAGATGACTATTGGTCAATATGACCATTAGAAATTATAATCTTAACATTGTTTTTTTATAAATACAGTTATCTTGGTTAATTAATACAGAAAGATGATTGAATGGCCCCATCCTGTAAACTCGAGCCATATGAAGCCCATATGTCAGAGCTTGGGAAGGAGGTAGCATCATTGGGCTTTACTCTGGACCAAGCCCAACCCAAACTTTTACAAATGATGCTTGAACGGAATCACCTAAGGGAGAAGTTCAAGCTGATAGAAATCACTACTCGGTCAATGTTGTCTAAGCCACCCCAAGATTCTATCACCATAGCACACCTTACACGTAGGTCATATGCTGGTATTATAAGGTGCGATGTAATGAGCCCTTAAATGCTTTGTGTAATCCTTTTATATAAATAAAATTATTATTTCTTATTATGGAAGAGTTTGTGAATTTCAAATATCCAGATAGATATAGATGTGTATTATTGATGAATTTAGGAAAAAAAGTTATTTTAAAATATTTTTGTATTCTTTAAATAATTAATAATGTGAAATTATTTTCAAAAAATAGCCTTCTACGGTTGTGATCAGAGAGGAATTTAGAGTCTAATAAGATTAACTTGGTTTTTAGTGAATAGTAAGTATGAATAGTAACATACGCATATGAATAGTAATGAATAGAAAATTTTCCAAAAAAGAGATTCTGCACCCCATGAATGTATAAATACAATTTGAACATCTTAAAAGTGAAAAAATGGTCACAGTATAAGTTTTGGTCTTTTTTATGTCATAAGTTTTTTATTTACAATTTTAAAATTAATTTAATAATTTAAAATGGAAATATATTTTCATAAAATGTAATCATAAATTTTTACTTTATTTTATTATGGTTGTATGATATTTTTATGCGACCTTGATTACTTCTTTAAGGTGTTACAAAATGAGTTATAGTTTTAAAGTTGTATTTTTGGAATAGGAAATGAGTTTATTTAAAAATTAGATTAAAAATATTTAGATAATTATTTTCATAAAATGGAGTTCATTTTTTAATTTTAAGCATAGATATTAGGTTAGGGTAAATTTTTGGGATTTTTCTGAAACAGTTGAATTTTCAGTAAATAGTAAAAATGCAGTTTTGAGTTTCGGGTGTTTAATGACATCATTAATGATGTAATAATAATTTAATCAATCTGTTCGACTTATTAATAGTAATATATTCTATGAGGTGTCCCAATTGTCCAATACCATGGGCAATCTCATTTTTTTTCCAATACCACCGATGAGGTGTCCCTTATAAATTAATAATTTATTCCCTCATTTCTCCTTTAAATACCAAGCCATTCCATTACCTATTTCATTCCAAAATCATCCTCAAAGAATTTATAGTCTTTTTAACTCCCAAAGAGTCCTCCCAAGGTTCCATCAATCCTCTCAAGGTCCCAACCTTCAAGATTTCGATGTTACACTTCAAGGTAAGGGAATTATTCACCCTCCTCTTTTAAGCCATGTCTTCTTTTATGTTGTCTCTTCTAGTTTCAATCTCTTTATGTTGAGGGTATGTTATTATATGTTCTCATTACTTTCCATTTAATGTATAATTATTTAGATACCATTTACTCTCTCATAAATATGTTTTCTGAATTTTTAAGTGACGTTGTTAAGCTGCCGAATTTCTCGTAAAAGAAATCGCATCTTCTCATTTCCTTCATGTTTCCTTTTCATATGGTACGTCATTAAAATATCCATACCATGATCTTATTTTGTACCCATACTGTATTATGAATTATTTAAGAGAATTTGACCCTTTTCCCCACTATTTATATTATTTTCTAAAACCATGTTATATAGCCATTATGCTGTAGAAATTTCGTCTCAAAATTTCTCTCTCTTTTTCTAAATGAATTCTCTTTTTTTATTTATGTGAATAACCAGACCTATTTCGTTTCTATGGGTGTTCATAGATACAAAAAAGTGATATATTTTATTCAGGAATTGAAAAACATGTAACCCTCACTCCCTTTCCATGGGTTATAAATGACATAACGATCTTATTTTTAAGTACTTTTAAAACGTCACGATTTTGAAATGAAATCCATTTCTTTTACTCTCTTTGGGTTATTTATGAAATTTTTTATTATGATCTATGTGGATCACATGAAAATAAAGACATATTATGGTTTCCACCTGATAGGGCTTCAATTCATTGGGTAACTAATTACTCTCTTGAGATTACAAGTTTCACGATACCTTGGTGAATAACCTTGGAAAGTTTTATGACACCTCAGGGATAAACCTTGGTGATATGTTCATGAATGTCTAGATGAAATTTTGTAGCCACATATTCAAGTAATGATTCAAGTTATTATTATTATGATATTCTTATTCTTCCATTTCTCATGCCTTTATTACTTTTATCATGTTCTTATTAATATTGTTCAAGATCACATGTCAATTGTTTCACTTGTTTTCCTTACAGAGCATTTTGCTCACCCTTTCCTTTGACGTATGTCTCCAAGATATGATATGTAGTAATTGTAAATATTATGAACCTATGATGAATCCTTATGAGTGGTTTAGTAGAATTATTTATGTTGTTTTCATGTATTATGTTCATGATTTCCAAAACACTAGACTTTAAAGATCTTTTATCTGTAAAATGTAATGAAATGTTATGTGAAAAAAGTCGGGATGTCATACTGTAGCTACTCTATACTTACCCATCAGGTGGAGTTTTCAATAGAAAAATTTCTATCAATCATGTATTTTCTCTTGTTGTAGTTTTCTTTTGTTGGGTTTGTATTCTGGCCCATTTAATTTCAGTTGTACCTTTACACTCAGTGGTTGTTTAGTATCATTAAAGTTGTCTTTTTTAATTTTCTTAGGACATGGCAATATATACATGTGTATAGGTACTCGGTAAAATTCCTCCCACTTAAAGGTTGACGCCTTCGGTGCTAGTTTCCAACCCTTGGTCTTCAGGAGTCAGGCTTAGGGGAGTCACAACATGGGCCCCAAGGGATGGTTCATTTGGGTAGACTCTAATCAAAGAGTTTAATGGGTAAGAACAAGTTACAAATATTATTATTGATATTGACTATTATAACCCCTAAATACTTGGTGTTAATATTGTCCATTATGACTAGTGTTTAAGTAATAGACTCTTAATAAAATATTAAGACTTTATGAGTTATGTGATATAATAATAGAAACACATTGTAATATATTACCTATGTAAACATAGAAGTGGTATTGATTCATACAGGAGTTAATGGGTTTACTCTAAATAGATTTCATGAAAATGATATAAGAACATGACCAAAAAAGAGATATAAAATGTGATATAGAATGTAAAAAAAATTATGTATGATGTATTTAATTTATATTTAATATTAAAAAGGTTAATTTATTAAAAAATTATAAATCAAATAATACTTTGAGATATTGATGTTAATAAAAGGTTTAAATAAGAAGATACATTTATTATATACAATGATTTTAATTTGATCAAGAGATTAAATATTTTTTTAATAAAACTAGGGGATTGTTATAATTTTATTCATAAAATTAATTTTTAGTGGGACCTACCTATTTTGAGTCTATGGATTTATAAGGTGGAAAATAGAGGGAAAATTGATTTCATGGATTTAAAGTTTTTAAATCTCACATTGATGGTGGGATAGTACTCCCAAGAGTCGATTTTATAAATTAGATCTTTCAGAAGTGTTTTTTCATAAATAAATATTTTTTCAAAAAATATTTGAAATTTAATTTAATTATATATATATATATATTAGTATAATATACTTCAAATATTGTAGATATATATATATATAAATAATAAATACTATAATCCAACTAATAAAGAAATTAAATGAAATGTTTTGAATTCAATTTCCAAAAATAAAAATGGTCCCCTCAATAAAAAAATGTGTGTCATTTCAGTAAATTTTTTAAAAAAATTATTGAAATTTTGGGATCAAAATATTTTGAATAACACTAATTTTTTTCACTAAATAATTGGAATATCTGGATTTTTTTGATGATTTCATTCATTTTAAACTCCCTATAAATATGCCTCTAACATCATAGATATAATAATGTAATAAATTGGTTTTCTTCATTCCTTAAATTTTTTTAAATAATCATGTGAATTTTCCATCCAGATTCCTATACCAAAGAGTGAGGGTTGATTAAACACTTTTGTATTGTGAACTTCATTCACACAACCATGTTCATTATTTTCTATCTTCTCTATCTACTATTTATTATTTTACAATCAAAAGGTTTTGACCAAGATTTAATCAAGAATATGAATTTGAAATCTCTTAAATTCTTGAATCATCAAACTATCAATATTAACTTTTTTAAGATAACAAGTTCTTATAGTGGTAAGATAAAATGATGTTTTTTCTTACAAGGTTAATGATTTGCTACTTTATGCAACAAAAAATTACTCTTATTCCCAAAAATCCCACTCTAATTCCAAATGGAACATCCACTAATATGAATCTTGTAAAAAATTGTGTAGTGAGGAAAAAATTTGAATATGATGATATTTTGAGTTTATTACATATTCTCAACAAATAATCAAATCATATTTATGGATAATTTCACTAAATTAAGTCTCCTAGACATATAAGGGATGAAATAAAATTAAAATATAATGTTAAATAATAAAATAACAAAAATTTCTAATTTACAAGTATCTTAATTTAAATATGGTTGATAACAAGAAGATTTTAGAGAAAGTTCATGATCTCCAAGTTATATAAAACAAGAATCATTTCATTAAAATTAATATTCCATAAAAATTCCAATTTAGTGCAATTAATGAAAAATTGTCAACTAAGTGGAAAGATTTTGTTAAATCACCTATTTAAAAGAGTTTAGATATTTCCTTATAGATATTTTAGAATATTATTATCAATATAGAAGAATCCATTTTGAGATATTTGCGAATGGATTCACAATTTGATACCTTGTATTATATTATTGAGGTAAATTCTCTACTGAACACTTTATTACATGCTAAGAAGAAAATTAAAATATTAAATAATAAAGTAAATACTTCCACGAAGAAAGGAGAATGATTTTTCTATTGCAAACCAGGGCACTTTTCAAAGGAATGGTGCTATCCAAAGAAAGTAAAATAACCTATATGGAAAATATATTAACGGAAAAAAATATGTTTTCAATGATGTCCAAACTCAATTTGACTTTGAAAAAAAATGTAATGGTGAATTGATTCTAGAGCAATGAGTTATGTTTGCAAGGATCATTCAATGTTCAAAAAATTTCAATAAGGCAGTATCAAAAAGGAATTACACCTTGGAAATAATGTATGAATCAATGTTAATAATCGAGAAAGAATAAAACTAGACATTAATTATAGGAGATTTTTAATCTTTTATATGTGTTCTATATCCCCATGATTTAAATGAATCTTGTCTATATTGGTCTTCTATGTAATAAGTTATTTTAGGTTTCATTAAAATTCAAAAAGTGTATCTTGTAGAACAGATGCATGTTTATAAGGTGATATACTCTAGTGATGAAATGTGTCAACTATATACTAATAATATTATTGAATATTGTTCATACTTTTTTGAGTCCTCTAATTTATTTCATAATAATTTAAATAATTTCAATGATAATTCCTTAAAATTAATGCCGAAATTATATTTCATTAATGTTGGAAATGAATTTATTCAATCTAAAACATTTATAGTATAAAAAATTGTTTAAAAACCATTCCAAAGTGTTAATAGAAATTATGATATATTGGAGTTAGTACATTATGATATTTTTTAATTAAATGTTTTCTTAACTCATGGAGGAAAAATAATTTTATTAATTGTATTGATCACTATAGTTGATATTTAAATGTATATATTTTAGAACAAAATATTAATCGTTCAATATTATTAAGTTGTTTAAATATAAAGTTTAAAACCAATTAAACATAAGGAATAATGTATTAATCTCATATATGGGTAGTGAATAATTTATTAATGAATTTATGTGATGAATTTCCTTTAGCTACATGACATATTCATAATAGAATTTCATCTTGGAAAATTAATTTATTCCCTTCTGAAATATAGTAAGGTATAGGACATACACTTTCATATTTTAAATTGTGTGTCTATTTAACATAATATAGAGTTCAACATCCTAAAAGAAATCAAATCGACCTTAGTGAGGTTTTAGGGGTTTTAATTGGATGTGAAGAAAATATAAAATCATAAAGATTTATGGATTTTATATCCAATATAATTATAAAATAAATGGATTTCAAGTCTTTTTAAAATAAATTTTATAAATATAGTGTAGAAGTCTATTCCTCATAACCCTGTCTATTTTCCTCCATCTAGATCAAATATATTAATATAAAATAATGACGTTTCTTGAGTTGAACCAAAACATAGTAAAAAACATATAAAGGGGAAACATCTACCTTCTTATTTTATTTCTCATGATTTCAGAGTTTTTCTTTACTGAGAGGAAAAATAATAGTCATCTTATAATTATTTATCCTATGGTATTAACAATAGAATATGACCCAAAGACATATAAACAAGTTAGGATATCTAGATATGTTTAATTATAGAGAGAATAAATTAGTGAGGAAATATATTTCGTTATGGGGAATAGTATTTGGGTCATCATGGTTTTACCAAGAAGATTAATATCTAATGGTTATAAATGACTTTCTATAAATAAGTATGATTCATATAGTAACATTTATGATTTTATATAATTATATTTTTCTAAATGTTTTAGTTAAAAAAATGTATTGATTATTTTGATACTTATAATCTTGTAGCCTGAATTAGATCAGTAAGTGTTTTGTTTTAATTATCTTCAATTGTTTATTTTTTTGTACAGAAAATGATTGTTGAAACTAATTTTTTTCATAGATATTTAAACAATGTGATTTACATATAACAACCTAAATGGTTTGTTTTATATGGAAATGAAAAGAAAGTATATAAGAAAGTTAAATCTATTTGTGGCCATAAACAAGCTCCAAAGAAAAAGAATGAAAATTTTAATCTATTATATTATCTAATGGATTTATTTATAATAATAGAAAACTTTTATTTATTCAAATCTTAATAAATAATATAGATCTATTGAATTTATATATATATATATGATATATAAATTTTTTCAGACTAATATAATTGGTGTAAATGATACAAATTTTATTTATCATCTATGTTTAAAATGAAGAATCATTGAATAGTTGATATAATTATAGGTATTAATGTTTTTATAATATATTGTTTGTTATTATTTAAGTAAATGTCATTACATGGAATAAATGTTAAATAAATTTGATTATATTGGCTTTATGTATTTTAATACTCTATTTTATTCTAGTGTCAAACTATTTTTGAACATAAGTAAATCAATATAAAAACATCAATATGATAGTATAATTTATTAATTAATGTATGGAATTAATTATACTAAACCATATATTACTCTTGAGGTATGTAAAATGAGTAGATATACTAGGAATCCTAATTCGAATCAATGGAAATATATAATGAGAATCTTTGGAAACATTATAACAGACAAATATTTTTATTTATACTATAATTATTATTCAACTATATTATAAGGATAAACCAATGCATGTTATATTTCCATTATTAGTGATATAGAGTCCACATATGGAAAATTGTTTAAAATTAGAGGATATGTAGTGTCTTGGGAGACAAAGAAACAAATATGTATTTCACATTTGACCATGGCTTTATAGTGTATTGTTATAACAACATATGGAAAGGACATTGAATGGTTAATGAATCTATTATAGGATATTAGATTGTGTCCAAGTATAAATCTTTCTAACATATAAATTGATATATTAGATAAAATTTATCAATGAAATATATTTTGATGTAAAATGGAAATTCCATACATATAATTTTGAGAAATATTAATGTGAAAAAACTGTTACAAGATGGCACCATAACAATTTTCTTTGTGAGATATTATAAAATACATATGGATCAATTTAAAAAATCTCTATCAGGGGATATTATTCATAAAACTAGTTATGATGTGGTGTTAAACTCCATATAATAAACTTTTTTATTGTAGAAACACAACACTTTATTTATGTAGATTATAGTCAAATTTTTTAATGTCTATGAATAATTAAAAAACATGATTTTCTATGTTGACTAATATAGAACCAACTAATTGTTGTTAATATCATTTATTTGGACTAGAGGTTGAGTTATAAAATTTTAATAAAATATTAAGATTTGATGAGTTTTTTGTTTTAGTAATAAAAACACATTATAATATTTTTTCATGTGAACGTATAAGCGGTACCACTTCTTATATAAACTAATGGGTTAATCCTTATAGATTTCATGAAATTAATATTATAACATGGTCATAAAAGCACTATAAATTGAAATGTTGGATTCTTTTTTCTGTATTTGTGATATCAACTATTTATCAAAAATATTAACAAGTTTAATGTTTCAAAAAATTGAAAAACTAATGATACTTGTTCATATTGGTACTAAGTAAAGTTATAAATCTAAAGAAACATTTATTTGGTAAAAAAATTTAAATATGATCTAGAGAATTATATTTTATGAATGAAAGTGGTAAATAGTTATAATTTTATTCATAAAATAACTTTTTATTGGGGACCACATATTTTAAAGGAGTGTATTAATGAGGTGGAAAATGGATGGAAGGGATTGATTGTACCATCCTAGGTAAATAAAGAATAAAACATTTTCATATTTATTAATATTTACAAATTAAATATTAATTTTAATTTAAAGGGTTTGCTATGTTCGATATCGTACCCGATACGCAACAAAGAGTTTCTTTGAAATCTTACATTGCACACTAGTAATAAAATAATATTATTTTAAATGGTAGTTAACATGTAATCGTTGTATTGGAGGGAATGAATAGAAATAAATAAAATATGATTATATATGTTTGTTAAATGTTTTTACATTTATCCAATAAAATATTAAGGCTTAAAATACGAAAAAAATTCAATTTTAGGCATATATACTCTAATTTTCACTAAAGATCCACTTATCGCCTTTTGATGGCGAACCGTAATTAAATATTGTTTTGGTCACTATTATAAATTCTATTGGACCAAATAAAATTATTCTTTATAATTGGGATGTCAAAATTTACTTTGTGTAACTTTTTGGTATTTTTCCGATAAAGTTCATTTTTAATGAATAGTGAAGAATGTTGTATTTTAATTCAAAACCTCTTTTTAATCTAATGTGTTTATATGATTAGATTATATTTTGAATTGGTTTTAAAGTGAAATTAGAATATATTTTTACCATGTAATCCAATTGTGGTCATTGGAATTAATTTCACTTTGAAATTGAACTTAAACTAGTGTCAATATTTTGATACATATTGTTTCATAAAAACACGCTATTTGTTTTGACAATGAGAAATTATTTATTAAATTAATTAATGTAACTTATATGTTTTTTAATTTTGTAAAATAGAAATCATTTTTGAATTCGGAATATCAAATATAGCTTAGGGTAAAGTTTTGGTATTTTTCTGAAAAACTTCAATTTTTGATGAATAGTGAAACCACTAAGTGGTACTTAAAAAAACTGATTTTTCGTTTAAATGAAATTTTACCACATCTGTGTTTTTAATTTCAAAAATCTGACATATATGGTTGTCATTAAGAAATAAAATGTGGTTCAATGGGATTAAAATAATGTTTTTGGTGAATAGTAACTTTTATGTTTTTAATCGCGATTAGAGGTAATTAGTGTAAATTAAGGTAAAAATATTGTTTTAATAATATGAAATGACCTTTACACATGTCCTACCCTTATTGGATGTGTCACGGCCGATCAAGAAAATACTTGGGTCAACTTGGGGACCCCATGGAGCCACTTTGGTAGGAAAATGACATTAATAACTTTTTATTTAATGTCAAAATAAAAATGTCACAAACATGAGATGTTTTACTAAAACAATTTTTAAATTGGGTTATACAAGTCATAATTTTGACTATAAATATTCATTTGAAAGATAAAAATATTTCCTACATCATGATAGTTTTCTTATAATTTTTATACATTAAATAAATTAAATTATTTATGACACCATGATGATGCAGTGAATACCTCTTTAATTAACGATTTAAATAAAATGAAACGATAATGTAAAATCTAAGACCTACACTTGTCAAAAACCTATTATATGGGTGTATTTAGAACCCTTATCACCTTATCCTCTAAATTTATAATTTTGGGACACTTTGTATCCGAAAATAGTTTTATAATAAAGTATCTTTTCTTAACTTTCCAAGAGTGCCCCACCTCTCCTCTTATAAAAGGCCCCCACCTCTACCTCCTTAACCACACCTCTAAAGCCTTTGGATCGGCCAATATCTTCTCATTTTATCTCTCCACATCCCTATCCTCATCCTTGAAGCCTTACATTGGGATGAAAGCTCTTCAAGGAACCATTTTGGTTCAAACCAAGAAGAGTTACCCGATTTAAAGGTAGTGCTTTCTCTTGTGTTCTTATGTTTTATTTTGCTTCTCCAACCACATAAACTCTTTTTATTCATTTATTTTGTAACAAAACCAGTATCTTCCATATACTAGGATGTTGTTATGATAAGTATTAGAGCTACACCTACACACACCTACATCTAATGGTTCAAGAACATACTGTTTTCGTGGATGGAGAATTTCTGCCTCAGGAAATGATGATTGATCAACACTCATATAACACCTTCAAAGGTGGCCATTAAGATGTCACTATATTTATATATGATATATAATATGTTTATTTTTTCCTAAATATTCTGTATTTTTCATTTATGTAGTACCTTTATGGTTTCCATTATGGGTAAACGCGATATCTTCATTTTAGGAAGTGCGGACTACCGCCCCCTCAAAGTGATTTGATTCCTTAATGCCATACGTGGGACATATATAGGATGGATTTAAAGTTATTATATATGATTTTATACTGGAATTATAATATACCTTTATATCATTATTATTTCTTTCCATTAAAGTATGAGATAGAAATGAAAGTAGCGTTCATGCGTACGTACGGCTTACCGTCTCCATGAACGGTGCATTCCATTTCTTATCCCCAAATGTAATGTACTATTATAAGTACATATATATAATCGATATATATGATTTATGTTACATCTAAATAATGAATTTAATTCTGGAATTAAAATATTCATATCTCTCATTTATTTTTAATTCCATTAAAATGACATAGAAATGAAAGTAGCGTTCATGCGTACGAACGGCTTACCGTCTCCATGAACGGTGGATTTCATTTCTTACCTCTAAATGATTATGTAATATTATAAATACATGTATATTCTGGATATATATGATATATATGATATCAAAATCATTAATATCATTCTAGATATAATGAACCTTTGACCACACGAACAACATGCAGTTGTAAGAAGTCCACTTTCGACTTAAGAACCAAATATCGACAAAAAAACATTATTAACATAAATGATTAAATAATGTTTATAACATGAAAATAAGTGATATAAAAGGAATAATAATCTTGAACAAGGTTCTTAAGCAAGTAGAAATTAACTTTAGTTTATTATTCAGGAGATTAAAGAGCAATCGAGTCACGTCAGACACGAGGTAAGGGACATCATCTCAATCTCCTTTCATTGAGACATATTTTGTTTTATAAACAACTTTATTTTATAAGGTGTATAAACCCCTTTGAATTTTAATTTTATTCAAAAAGAATATTTTTATACGAATAATTTTACTAAATGACAAAATGGAATGTTTCTTTTAACGTACGCGGTGACAACGACCTTTTCCGCCGCCGTGAGTATTATTTGGTATTTGGATTCCTCAACAAGCCTTATTGTTTTTAAAATGAAATAAATTCCATATATTCTTTTATGTATTTGGGTATTGGAAAGAGTTTTTATAATGGATTTTTTTTATGTCAATATATTTAAGTGATATATTGTGATTGAATTGTGGAAATGTTTTGTTTTCCTTTATAATTGTTATGATTTTATAATGGTACTTGGACATTTGACGGGTGGTTACATGATAAACCATATGACGGATGGTGTCGTGAATACCAGGACAGGTGGTTGCGTTATAACCTCCAATGCATTGGGTATGGAATTCATCCGTATGGCTATTCCATTAATTGATATGTGTGGAAGTAGACCGTATGGTTAATCCATTTAAGTATGATTATGTCCCAAGTTACCTTTATATGTTATGTGTTCTTTATATGGGTTTTATGGTAATGTTTTGGTTACAAAAGGGTAAGTATTGATATTTTATTCAGTGAAGAGTTTTTACTACTTCATAAAGGTGAAAAGTATTACTTTGATAATGTATACATGGTTTACTTATTGTTTTGAAAAACTAACAGTTTTCATTCTTTGTGTATCCCTTACTGAGCTTTTTATGCTCCCCCCAAGTTTTTTTGAAATGTTTTTCACAGGACTTAATGTGGAATAGTGTCAAGGATGGGATCAAGGGAAAGTCATGCTATATAAAACATGGAACTAGACATGTTTCTTTTTAAGAGTTTTTATTATATGGAAACATAGTAGAAGTGTCTACTTTGTAATCTTTTGTGATGTAATAGTTAAGATCTAATTCTCTAAAACTCTAAACCTAAAAATATCCTCAATGAGAATTATTCATTTAATTCAATTTTAAGTAATGTTTAAAGCTGGGGCCTTATAGGTGGTATCAGAGGTCAGTTTAGAAAACATTAGGAGTTAGAAAATTG
This sequence comes from Viscum album, assembly GCA_963277665.1. Lineage (NCBI taxonomy): Eukaryota > Viridiplantae > Streptophyta > Magnoliopsida > Santalales > Viscaceae > Viscum > Viscum album. The sequence goes on along the minus strand of OY728126.1, from coordinate 1,804,502,151 downwards.
TTAAATTATAAATTAATTTATGGTATGATTGAAATGATATAGCATTTAAAGATTACCATGTTGCTTCGCCTAAGATATTTCTGTGTTCAGAATGGTTTTCCGCAGAGGAAACAAGGCAGCTATGTTGGGACGACATTAGGAGGAAGACAACCTTCCAAATCAGCAACCTGAGATGGTCGGAATTGGAACTGAACAGTTTGTTGCAGTGATGGAACAGTTGAATCAGGCTATAAATGGTGGTGGTATCCATCCACGAGATCAGCCAGATCAACCGCATAGGAACATGTCAATGGTGGAACATTTCATGAGGCAACATCCCCCATCATTTATAGGATTATATGACCATGTTCTAACTGAAGGGTGGATTAAAGCACTGGAGAAGATTTTTGATGTCATGGGGTGTTCAGAACATCAAAAGGTTAGTCTTGCTGTTTTCTGTTTTGAAGGTGAAGCAAATTAGTGGTGGTCGATGATGAAAAATATCAGGGATAGTGATGAGATTGATGATATTCACTGGGACGAATTCAAAAGTATGTTTCATGAGAAATATTTTCCTAAGTTGGTTCGTCTTAGGATGGAAAAACAATTCCTAGAATTGAGGTAGGAGGATGATTCAGTGTCTGTTTATGAAGCAAAGTTCACTCGACTGGAAAGGTATGCTCCAAACTTCATACAAGATCTTGATAGTAAAATAAACCATTTTTACTCAGGTTTAAAGCCATGGTATCAAAGGGCTTTAGCTTCTCGTGAGTTCAAAAGTTATGAAAAACTTGTTCGATGTGCGGAGAAGGTGGAAATGGAGTTTTCCAATGATCAGGTGATCTTTGACAAACAACCGAATAAGAGGTCCTGTTGGCAGACAAAGGGGAAGAATTCATCAAAGAAACAAGGAGGTAAGAAAACAAAATATCCATCATGTGAGAAGTGTGGTAAAATTCATCCTAGAGAATGTTTATCCAAGTCTGGAAAGTGCTTTCGGTGTGGTAAGTCTGGTCATATTTCTCGTAACTGTAAGGAAGATGAAAAAGGAGGCAATGAAAATCCAACGGTAAGATGTTTTAAGTGTAATGAAATGGGTCATTATGCAAATGAGTGTCTAATGAAGAACTCAACTGAGGGAAACCAGCCAGACTACAAGAAGAAAGGGGTGGTGAAATCCTTTGCAACTACTTCAGCAGATGTTGGGCCATTGAATGAAGTAGTATCAGGTACACTATTTGTTTGTTCAGATTATGCCAATGTGTTGTTTGATTCAGGGTCTACACATTCTTTCATTTCTGAGAAGTTTTCTAGTAAATTTAAAATTCCATCTCAAGATATGAATCCTGAACTTATGGTAAAAACACCCAGAGGGAATGTCGAGAAAAAAAAGAAATTATAAGAACCTTTATATCCTTCTGTGTGGAAAGAATCTACCAGCAAACCTTATTGTTTTTCCTCTAGTAGAGTTTGATGTTATTTTGGGCATGGATTGGATTTCTGTTTATCATGCAAAGATTGACTGCACAGCTAAAATGGTTTCTTTTCAGAAATATTTTCAGTTTGGGTACAAGAATGAACCCTTGCTTTTGATAACATATCAAATAGTTGAGAAACTAGTAAAAGATGGAAATGAATGTTACCTTGCACATGTTGTTGAAAATAAAGGAAATGTTCAAATTAATGTTCTGCCAGTGGTAAATGAGTATCTTTATGTTTTTCCTGATGAGTTTCCTGGTATTATTCATGATCGAGAAGTTGAATTTACTGTTGAATTAGTTCCTGATTCTAATCCAATTTCAAAACCCCCTTACTAAATGGCTCAAGTTGAACATTTAGAGTTAAAAAGAAATTGCAGGAATTTTTAGATAAAGGTTTCATTTGACCTAGCACATCACCATGGGGTTCTCCTATCTTGTTTGTTAAAAAGAAATATGGTTCAATGAGACTTTGCATTGATTATAGAGCCTTGAATAACATTACTGTTAAGAACATGTATCCTTTTCCTCATATCGATGATTTGTTTAATCATCTCCTGGGAGCTCATTATTTTTCGAAGATTGACTTGAGGTCGGGGAACCATCAGTTGAAATTAAAAGAAGCAGACGTTCCAAAGACTGTGTTCCGTACTAGATATGGCCATTATGAATTTGTAGTTACGCCTTTTGGGTTAACCAATGCACCTGTTGTATTCATGGACCTTATGAATAGAATTTTCCATGAGTTCTTGGATAAGTTTGTGGTTGTTTTCATTGATGATATTTTTGTGTTTTCTAAAAGTAAAGATGAGCATGAAAGTCATTTAAGGGTTATCTTGCAAACCTTAAAGGAAAATAAACTGTATGGAAAATTCATCAAGTGTGAGTTTTGGTTACAAAAAATTTCTTTCCTTGGTCACATTGTTTCAAAAAATTGCATAACTATTGATCATATTAAAACAAAAGTTGTTGAAGAATTTCCAAGACCCACAAATTTAACTGAGATCCGTAGTTTTCTTGGTCTGTAAGGTTACTAACGAAGGTTTGTTGAAACGTTTTCATGGTTATCTAGTCCAATGACTAAGCTAACTTGGAAGGGTGTTAAGTTTATCTGGACAAAATAATGTGATGATTGTTTTCTGGAGTTGGAAAATAGATTGGTGAATGCTCTAGTTTTGGAACCTCCTTCCTGGAATGGTGAGTTTGTTATATATAGTGATTCTTCATTGAAGGCACTTGGTTGTGTCCTTGTGCAGAATGATCAGGTAATTTCATATGCTTCACGTCAGTTGAAAACTCATGAGGTAAATTACCCTACACATGACTTGGAATTAGCTACTATTGTTTTTGCTCTTAAATTTTGGAGGCATCATTTGTATGGAGTAAAGTGTGAAATATATACTGATCACAAAAGTTTAAAGTATATATTCACTCAGAAATAACTGAACATGAGATAGAGGAGATGGATGTAATTAATCAAGGATTATGATTGTACAATTCATTACCATCTGGGAAAAGAAAATAAAGTGGCTGATGCTTTGAGTCGAAAAAGTAATGCTTCATTAACCATGCTATGTTTGGAATGAGATCCTTTTCTTTTTGATTTGATGGACTTTGGAATAGAAGTTTTTGGTGCAGGAATTTCTTCTGTTTTGTTTCAGGTATCAGTGAGATCATCCCTATCAGACATAATTAAGAAAGCGCAGAAGAAAGACAGTGGGTTGTAGAAAACGTTGGAGCTGGTTCAGAAGGGTAAGTTGCCTGAATTTAATATTGATAATGATTGGTTTTTGAGGTTTGAGGAGAGATTATGTGTGCCTGGTGATTCACAGTTGAAGAACGAGTTGTTATGTGAGGCTCATAGTTCCCCGTTTTCAGTTCATCCTGGCAGTACTAAGATGTACAGAGATCTGCCGGAGTATTACTGGTGGGATGGAATGAAAAGTGATGTTTCTGATTTTACTGTGAAGTGTTTGACTTGTCAGCAGGTTAAAGAAGAGAGGTAGTTACCGAAAGGGATGCTTCATCCTTTACTAGTGCCAGAGTTAAAATGCAAAAATATATCCATGGACTTTGTTGTGGGATTACCAAGGACATCTCGAGGTAATAATGCAATCTGGGTTATTGTTGATCGCTTGACTAAATCTGCTCATTTCCTTCCTATTTGAGATACTTTCCCACTAGATCAACTTTCTCAATTGTATCTTAAAGAGATACTAAGGTTTCATGGAGTTCCCCTATCCATTATATCCGATCGTGATCCCAGGATTACTTCTAACTTTTGGAAGGGCCTTCAGAAGTCGTTGGGTACTGAATTAAATTTTAGTACATCTTTTCATCCTCAATCAGATGGGCAGTCGGAATGAATAATTCAGACTTTGGAGGATATTCTACGTGCTTGTTCGATGGATTATCAGGGAAGTTGGGACCAACATCTTACTTTGGTTTAGTTTTCATATAATAACAGTTTTCATTCCAGTATACATAGGGCTCTGTTTGAATCATTATCTGGGAAGCGGTGTCGAACTCCGGCTTTTTGGGATGAAGTAGGTGAAAGGAAGCTGATGGGACCAGAATTGGTTGAAGAGATGGCAAAAAAAGTTCAGTTGATTTAGAAACACATGAGAACAGCTCAGAGTAGACAGAAAAGTTATGCAGACAACGGGAGGAAGGATCGATCTTTCGAGGTAGGTGATCATGTTTTTTCAAAGTTTCTCCGTGGAAAATTGTGATGTGATTTGGTAAGAAAGGAAAGATAAGTCCAATGTTCATTGGACCATATGAAATTCTGGAGAGAGTTGGATCAGTTGCTTACTGAGTGGATTTACTTCCGATTTTATCTCAGGTACACAATGTTTTTCATGTTTTGATGTTGAGAAAGTATATGTCAGATCCATCTCGTGTTTTGAGCCCAGAGGTTGTTCTGTTGGAAGAGAATCTCTCTTATGAAGAACAACCAGTCTAGATTTTTGACCGAAGAGAGAAAATGTTGCGAAATAAGGTAATTCACCAGGTAAATGTTTTTTGGAAAAACCATATGGTTGATGATGAAACATGGGAATCTGAAAATGCTATGAGGAATAAATACCCCCACTTATTTTGATAAGTGAATAAAATTGCGAGGATGTAATTCCCAAAAGGGGGGAAGGATGTAACATCCCAGGTAAATAAAGAATAAAACATTTTTATATTTATTAATATTTACGAATTAAATATTAATTTTACATTAAAGGGATTGCTATGTTCGATAGCATACCCGATACGCAACAAAGAGTTTCTTTGAAATCTTTCGTTGCACACTAGTAGTAAAATAATATTATTTTAAATGGTAGTTAACACGTAGCCATTTTATTGGAGGGAATGAATAGAAATAACTAAAATATGATTATATATGTTTGTTAAATGATTTTACATTTATCCAATAAAATATTAAGCCTTAAAATATGAAAAGAATTCAATTTTAGGCATATATACTATAATTTTCACTAAAAGTCCATTTATCACCTTTTGATGGTAAACCTTCATTAAATATAGTTTTGGTCACTCTTATACATTCTATTGGACCAAATAAAATTCTTCTTTAGAATTGGGACATCAAAATTTACTTTGTGTAAATTTTGGGTATTTTTCCGATAAAGTTCATTTTTTTAATGAATAGTGAAAATGTTGTATTTTAATTCAAAACCACTTTTTAATCTAATTTGTTTATATGATTAGTTTATATTTTGAATTGGTTTTAAAGTAAAATTAGAATATATTTTTACCATTTAATACAATTGTGGTCATTGAAATTAATTTCACATTGAAATTCGACTTAAACTAGTGTCAATCTTTTGATACATATTGTTTCATAAAAACACGCTATTTGTTTTGACAGCGGGAATTAATTATTATAATAATTAATGTAACTTATATGTTTTGAATTTTTTAAAATAGAAATCATTTTTGAATTCAGAATATCAAATATATATTAGGGTGAAGTTTTGTTATTTTTCTAAAAAACATCAATTTTTGATGAATAGTGAAACCACTAAGTGGTACTTAAAAAAACTGATTTTTCATTTAAATGAAAATTTTCCACTTCTGTGTTTTGAATTTCAAAAATCTGACATACATGGTTGTCATTAGGAAGTAAAATATGGTTCAATAGGATTAAAATAATTTTTTAGTGAATAGTAACTTTTACGTTTTTAATCGCGATTAGAGGTAATTAGTGTAAATTAAGGTAAAAATAATGTTTTGATAATATGAAATGACCTTGAAAGATTTTATACCCTTATTAGATGTTTCATTACCGACCCAGACAATCCATGGGTCAACTTGGGGACCCCATGGAGCAACTTTGGTAGGAAAATGACATTAATAACTTTTTATTTAATGTTAAAATAAAAATGTCACAAACATGAAATGTTTTACTAAAACAATTTTTAAATGGGGTTATACAAGAAATAACATTTACTATAAATATTCATTGGAAAGATAAAAATATTTCCTACATCATCATATTTTTTTATAATTTTTATACATTAAATAAATTAAATTATTTATGACATCATGATGATGCAGCGATTACCTCATTATTTAACGATTTAAATAAAATGAAACGATAATGTAAAATCTAGGACCTAAACTTTTCAAAAACCTATTTGATGGGTGGATTTAGAACCCTTATCACCTTATACTCTAAATTTATAATTTTGGGACCCTTTTTATCCGAAAATCATTTTATAATAAAGTATATTTTCTTAACATTCCAAGAGTGCCCCTCCTCTCCTCTTATAAAAGATCCCCACCTCTACCTGCTTACCCACACCTCTCAAGCCTTTGGTTCGGCCAATATATGCTTATTTTATCTCTCCACATCCCTCTCCTCATCCTTGAATCCTTACCTTGGGAATAAATCTCTTCAAGGAACCCTTTTGGTTCAAACCAAGAAGATTTACCCGATTTAAAGGTAGTGTTTTCTCTTGTGTTCTTATGTTTTATTTTGCCTCTCCAAACCCCTAAACCCTTTTTATTCCTTTCTTTTGTAACAAAACAAGTATCTTCCATATACTAGGATGTTTTTATGAGACGTATTATAGCTACACATAAACACACCTACATCTAATGGTTAAAGAAGATACTGTTTTCGTGGATGGTGAATTTCTGCCTCACGAAACGATGATTGTTCAACACTCATATAACACCTTTAAAGGTGGCCATTAAGATGTCAATATATTTATATATGATATATAATATGTTTATGTTTTCCTTAAGCTTATGTATTTTTCATTTATGTCATACCTTTATGGTTTCCATTATGGGTAAATGCGATATCTTCATTTTAGGAAGTGCGGACTACCGCCCCCTCAAAGTGATTTGATTCGTTAATGCCATATGTGGGCCGTATAAAGGATGGATTTAAAGTTATTATATATTATGTTATACTGGAATTATAATATACCTTTATATCATTATTATTTATTTCCATTAATGTATGATATAGAAACTAATGTAGCGTTCATGCGTACGTACGGCTTACCGTCTCCATGAACGGTGCATTTCATTTCTTATCCCCAAATTTAATGTACTATTATACGTACATATATATAATAGATATATATGATGTATGTTACATATAAATGATGAATATAATTCTGGAATTTAAATATACATATCTCTCATTTAGTTTTAATTCCATTAATATGACATAGAAATGAAAGTAGCGTTCATGCGTACGTACGGCTTACCGTCTCCATTAACAGTGCATTTCATTTCTTACCTCTAAATGATTATGTAATATTATAAATACATGTATATGCTGGATATATATGATATATATGATATCCAAATCATGAATATCATTCAGGATATAATGAACCTTTGACCACACGAACAACCTGTAATTGTAAGAAGTCCACTTTTGACTTAAGAACCAAATATCGACAAAACAAGTATTATTAACTTAAATGATTATGTAATGTTTATAAAATGAAAATATGTAATATAAAAGGAATAGTAAGCTTGAAAAAGGTTCTTAAGAAAGTATAAATTAACTTTAGTTTGTTATTCAGGAGATTAAAGAGCAATCGAGTCACGTCGGACACGAGGTAAGAGACTTCATCTCAATCTCCTTCATTGAGGCATATTTTGTTTTATACACAACATTCATTTATAAGGTGTATAAACCCCTTTGACTTTAAATTTTATTAAAAAATAATCTTTTTATACAAAGATTTTTACTAAACGACAAAAAGGAATGTTTCTTTTAACATACGCGGTGACGACGACCTTTTCCGCCACCGTGAGTATTATTTGGTATTTGGCTTCCTCAACAAGCCATAATGTTTTAAAAATTAAATAAATACCATATACCCTTTTATGTATTTTGGTATTGGAAAGAGTTTTTATAATGGCTTTATTTCATGTCGATATATTTATGTGATATATTGTTATTGAAATGTGGAAATGTTTTATTTCCTTTATAATTGTTATGATATTATCATGGTACTTGGACATTTGACGGGTGGTTACGTGATAAACCATATGATGGGTGGTGCCATGAATACCAAGACGAGTGGTTACGTGATAAACCATATGACGGGTGGTGCCATGAATACCAAGATGGGTGGTTACGTTATAACCTCCAATGCATTGGGTATGGAATTCGGCCGTATGGCTATTCCATTAAGTGATATGTGTGGAAATCGACCGTATGGTTATTCCATTTAAGTATGTTTATTTCCCAAGTTACCTTTATATGTTATGTGTTCTTTATATGGGTTTTATGGTAATATTTTGGTCACAAAAGGGTAAGTATTGATCTATTATTCAGTGAAGAGTTTTTACAACCTCATAATGGTGAAAAGTATTATTTGATAAAGTATACATGGTTTATTTGTTGTTTTGAAAAACTAACATTTTTCATTCTTTGTGTATCCCTTACTGAGATTTTTATGCTCACCCCAAGTTTTTTTGAAATGTTTTTTACATGACTCAATGTGGAATAGTGTCAAGGATGGGATCAAGGGAAAGTCATGCTATATAAAACATGGAACTAGACATGTTTCTTTTTAGGAGTTTTTATTTTATGGAAACTTAGTAGAAGTGTCTACTTTGTAATCTTTTGATATGTAATAGTTAAGATATAATTCTCTAAAACTCTAAAACTGAAAAGATCCTTAATGGGAATTATTCATTTAATTCAATGTTAAGTAATGTTTAAGGCTGGGGCCTTATATTGATGACATGTATTAAAAATTTTAGAATCCGAAATTGAAGGTGGAATAAAACTACCAATGATCCATCATAAATAAGAATCTTGGGAATAAAGTTTTTTATAAAATATAACTTTTACCAAATTCTTTTAAAATTATTTTAAAAATATATTTACTAGTAAAATAATTATATTATATATATATCAAAAAAATTAAATTAAATTTAAATTTTTAAATAAAACTGAGAAATAATTTTTTCAAAACATTTGGAATTGAATTTGAAAAATTCACAATAGTTCCCTCCAAAAAATATTTATATGAGTCAAATCAAAACATTCTTTTGATCAAAATTAAGGTATCAAAATAGAGTGAATATCACTAATATTTATCTATAAATAATTGTGATATCTATATTTTAAGGATGATATCTTTCCTTCAATACTCTCCAAAAATATTTCTCCAACATCATAGAAGTAGTACCATTTTAAATTAGTCTCCATTATTCCTTTTCCTTAGTGAAACTCTTGAGGGAAATTGGCACTGAGAACTCAACACCAAAATGTGGGAGAGTATCAACCCCTTTTGTCTTGTTAACTTCGTATATTAATCGAGGTTCATTATCTTCTATCATCTCTATCTTCCATCAAATTTTTAACAAAAAAAGGTTTTAACCAAGAAATAATGTAAAATAGGGACTTAGAAACTCTTAATGTCATAAATAAAGAATAATTCAAACATGAACATTACTATAGAAATACGAACTCCTGATGGAAAGACATCATGAAGTTCCCACTTTGGTGTTGATGATTTTTTACATTCTACAACCAAACCATCCTCCCAATCCTAAAGAGCCAGCCCCAAATCCCAATGGCACTTCCATGCATATGAATCACGTTAAAAGAAATTTATTTAATGAGTTCCAATTATTAATATGATAAGGTTTTTTGTTGAGGAAATATTCTCTACGCATTATCAAAACATCATTATGACAAATTTATCCAAATAAAATCTTCCCGAGAGATATGGGGTGTGCTCTAATTTAAGTACAAATTTAAGGAATATGGTATAAATATATTTCTTCCTAAAATGTCTATTTATTTCAATAATATTTATAACAAGATGATGTAATAGAAAATTCATGAGATCCAAGTTATAGAGAACAAACTTCTTTCTGTTAAAATTAATATATCGTAATTTTTCTATGTTAGTGAAATTAATACTAAATTTAAACTTGTATATAAATATTTTAATAAATAATTTAAAAAAAATTGAATATATTTTCTTAAAACAATTACAAAATATTCTTCACATTAAAGGAAAATCCATGTGGAGAGATATTGGTATGGCATAAAAATTTGATAACAAAGTTAAGATCGTCATAGGAATTCCTCCACAAAACACTTCCTTGCATTCCTGTAATAAAATATAACAATTCATGAATAAAGGGAATCCATCCAAAAATATACCATAATTCATTTTCTATATAAAACTAGGGTACTTTCCAAGGAAATTATAAAATCCAAAGAAAGTGAACAAGCCCGTTACAAATATGCTAACTGAATAAAATCTAATATTGATGATATCAAAAGCCTATATGACATTGATAAATATGTGATGAGGGATTGATTTCAAAGAAACATTTAATGGGTTTATAGATCATTGGATAATCATATATTTTGATAAAATTGTTATTGTGATATAGTTACACCTAGGAATCAATTCATGCATCAATGTCACCAGTCAAAGAAGCGTGGAACTAGACTTTACTTATGAAAATAAGTTGAATATTCTAAAGGTGTTATATATAATCAATTTTCTATAGAATCTAGTATTTTTTGATATTAAGTGTAAAAAATAGATTTTGGGTTTTATTCAAATCAGACATGGTTATCTTGTCTAAGGGTGGAATCTTTTCAGGGAAGGGGTACTTTATTGGTTGCATTTATAAATTATTTATTAATAATATGATTTAATATTCTATATTCTTGATTGATCCCACAAATTTATTGAATAATATTTTATAACATGTTAATTATAATCCATGAAAAGTAATAAACAAGTTAAACATAATTAGATTTAGAAAATTAATAAATTAGAAACATTTTTAGAGTCTAAGATAGTTAAAAATCAATTTCAATATGCTGAAAAAAATTACGATATATTTGAGTTAGTATATTATAATATTTTTAAATTAAATGGTTTTTTAACTCGTGGTGGAAGAAGGAATTTTATTATTATTTTTTTGTTAATATTATTATATATTTACATGTATATATTTTGAGAACAGATGATGAAGAATTTAATATTTGTATGAAGTATAAAGATAAATTTAAAAATCAATTAACCAGAAGGATTAAATTATTACGCTCATATTGAGGTGGTCAATAATTTATTATTTAATTTAATGAGTTCCATGAATAAAATGGTATAATTAATATACTTATTTAACCTTATACACCTTCAAAAATTATATTTTCTTAATTCAAAAAAATAGATTAGTTTAAATATTAATTTTCATGACTAATAAATCAAAATTTCCAATAAATTTATGTGGTAAAGCTATTTTATTTTCTTGAAATATTTTTAGTATAATATAATCTTGGAAAAATAAGTGATACATTTATAAAATATGGAAAGATAAAAGATATAGTAATTCATAATTTAATGTGTGGGGTGTCTAGCTTAATAGATAGTCATTAATCATAAAATTATTAAAATAATACCAAGAGTTATTAAAGTTGTTGTTTTTGGATGTATAGAAAATATAAAATCATATAGAGTTATTAATTTGGCATCCAATATCATTTTTGATTCAAGGGATGTAGTGTTTTTCAAAAAATAAATTTTATAAAGATTATGTTGAGGATGTTATTTCATATACTCTTATCTCTTATACTCTTTATACTTAAAATACAATTTTATAAAATGATTATGATTATCTAGTTGAACCTAAATAGAGTATGCTACTTAGGAAGGAGAAACATATACATCCAAAATTTATTTCTCCTCATTCCATATTTTTATATATTGAGGGAGATCATAATATTCATCATCTAAATAAGTATCCCATGTGATTGGATTTCAATAATGACCCAAATACATATAAGGGCATATAAGTTCTATAGAATATATTATATAGAAAAAAGTAATTAATGATGAAATGAATTCCATTATGGGGAATAATACATGGTTCATTATGGATTTACTAAGAGGTTTAAAACTAGTTTGTTGTAAATGGGTTTTTAGAGAGAAGTTTGATTCAAATGGTAACATTCATGATTTTAATTAACATTGGATGCCAAGTGTTTTATACAAAAATATGGGATTGATTATTCAAATACTTATTCTCTTTTATCTTGAATTAAATCAATAATATATTTTCTTTCATTAGAATAAATTAATCATTTTTATTTCCATTAAATTGATGTTAGAAATTATTTTTTGAATGGATATTTAAAAAAACATATTTACATGAAAACATAGAAGGTTTTGTATTAAAATTTCAGTAAAGGATTATTTGTAAACTTTTTTACGCTCTTTATATACTTAACAATTCTTTGAAGAAATGGAGTGAAAATTTTAATTCAATAATATTATCTAATTTATTTATTCATGAAAATGTTGATAAATGTTATTAATTGAAGTTTACAAAATAATTTGGAGTTACTATGTTTCTAAAATTATATGATATTTTAATTTTTTGAACTGATATGGTTGGTGTAAAATATAAAATTAATTGATTATCCTCTATGTTTAAAATAAATAATCATGGAATAATTGACACAGTTCTTGGTATTAAATTCAGAAAAAATAGTGGATATTACTGTTTCAGTCAGTCTCATTATGTAGATAAATTTGTAAATAAATTTGATAATCATGGTTTAAATGATTTTAATACTCCATTTGATTCTATTGTTAAACTATTTATAAATATGGGAAGATCTATAACACAACTACAATATTATAGTGAAATTATTTGATTAATGTATTCAATGTATTGTACTAGACCCGATATTACTTTTTCGGTATATAAAATGATTAGATATATAAGTAATCACAATGTGGATCAATGGAAATATATAACTACAATAATTGAATATTTGATAAGTACCAAATATTTAAGATTTTATTATAATAATAATCTGGATATATTTGAAAGATATAACGATAAAAGTTGGATTAAATATATTGGTGATAATCATGCCATATATGGATGGTTGATTTCTCTTTGATATTGTTTTGTATCATGTGTGGGAAAGAAACAAACATGTATTTCACATTCATCCATGTAGGCATAATTTATCACCTTAAAGGCATGCAAAAATAGTTATGAATAGATTAGGAATCTGTTATTTGAAATAAATTGTGTCCTAGTTTTATGCCTCTAATATCTATAAACGTTTACGTTGACGAAAAATTATCAAATTTATATAGTTTCTCATACAATAGAAATTATAAAATAATAAGTTTTTTATACATTTATGTTAGATATTTTTTTCAAGATGAAACCATAACAAGTGTAAATGTGGGATCATGTACATACCTTATGAATCCATTTTCAAATCATTCCTGAGAGATATTTTTCATAAAACTAATAATGATATGGGGATAAACCCTATTGAATATATCTTTTTTTGTGATGGTAACCCTACTCTAGATTTAGGTTGATTCTAATCAAATTGTATAATGGGTTAGAACAAGTTACAATGATTATTTTTGATATTAACTATTATAACCTCAACTACATGTTATGAATATCATCCATTATGACTAATGGATGTGTTTTAATCTCTAAACAAAATATTAATAAAAAAGATTTATGTCTTCTAATAGTGAAAAAAATTATAATATTTTTCTTTTGTTAATATAGAAGGGGTGAAACTTCTAGCAACAGTTAATGAGTCTACTATTTAGAGAGTTCATGAATAGGATATAATAATTTGACCATAAAAGTGAAACAAAATGAGATATTATATTGAAAATAGTTTTATGTATTATATCTCATTTTTATCTTAAAAATTTACAATTTAAATTTTTTTTTAAACTTATAAATATGTTAATAAATTTATATATTGATACTAATTAAAGTTTTAAATAAAATATACCTTTATTGGGTATAATGATTTAAATGTGATCTAGAGAGTTTATATTTTATCAATAAAAGTGGGGATTGTTATAATTTTTTTTCATAAAATAATTTTTAGTGGGACCCACATCTTTTGAAGGTTTGGATTGATGAGGAAAAAAATAGAGGGAATGGATTGATGATATGGCTTTAAAGTTGTGTAATATCACATTAAATGTGGGTTAAAATCCCAAGGCTCCTTTATTATAAATAATAACCATGGAAAGTGGGTTTTTTATGAAATATAAATTTTTCAAAATTGATTTTAAAATTATTTTAAATAAAATATTTGTAAAATATTTTACATTTTATATATATCTATAAAAAAAGAAAATAAATTTAAAATTTTATATTTTGAACAATCGAGACATTGTTCATAACATTAAAAATTAGATTTTTAAAAACCCAAATGGATCCCTCCATACAATAAGTGTGTCATTTTGATCGAATAAAAATATCATTTTGATTGAAAACATGAGATAAAAATTGTCTGAATAACATCGATTTTGATTTAAAAATAAGTGGGATATTTGAATTTATAGGATGATCTCCTTCATTCAAAACTATATATAATATTGCTATAACATCACATTAGTGGGATAGTAAAAAATTGGGGACTTTCATTGCATAACCATTGTGAAATCCTAAGGGAAACTTCCATCAATAACTCTACACCAATAGGTGTTGGTGAATCTCCCATTTTTTATGGTGAACTTCATTCACTCATCATAGTTTATTATCTTTTATATTCTCTATCAACCTTTATTATTTTATGAAATTAAAAGGGTTTGGCCAAGGAAGAACCTAGAAGATTGATTTAGAATATCTTGAAGTTTTGAATCAAGACATGGTAAAGATTGAACATTTTTTATGGAAACAACTTCTCATTGTGGTACGAAAAGTTGAAGTTCCTTCTTAAATTGTTGAATATTTTTTACATTCTATGACCAAACCTTTATCTCATTCCCCATGAACCTGATTTAAATCCTAACATCACTCCAATTAACATGGATCACATCAAAATAATTCACACAATGAGGATAAAATGTTAAATTGATATGTTTTCTTGTCGATAAAGTATTCTCAATACATTATCAAATCATCTTTGTTAATAATGTTTCAAAATTAAATACACTATAGAGATATAGTAAGTTCTCAAATTCAAATAAAGATATGTGGAAAAAGGTTCTAAAAATTTTCTAATTGAAATCTATCTAAACATCAAGATAGTTGATAATAAGTCAATATTGGATTGATTTAATGATATCCAAGTTATAGATATCAATGTTATTTACATTAAGATTAATATACTAAAACCCTTCCAAGTTGGTGTAATTATTCTATATTCTCCATCTTTGTGGAATAATTTTGGTAAATAACTTATTAAAAAGAGTGAGGATATTTCCTTGTAATAATTTAAGAATATTCTTTGAATTTAAGAATTATCCATACTGATAGATGTGGTTATGTATTAATAAATTGATATTAAGGTTAATAACTTTGAGGGACATGATCCACTGAACACTTAATTACATTATAATAAGAAAATTCAATAAATAAAGAAGAAAATAAATCCTTCCCTGAAGAAAGTATAATTCATTGTTAGTAAAAAACCAAGGCACTTTTCAAGGAAATATCACTAACAAAATAAATTGAAAAACCCTGGTATAGATATGATAACTAATGAAAATATATTTTTGATGATATCTAATGTCAATACGACTTCGATAAAGATGGTATAGTGTCATGATTCGAGATAAATAGTGCATGTGTGTAAGGATCATTCAATGTTCAAAACTTTTGAAGGAATTATAATCTAAAAATAAGTAAACCATAGAAATAATTCATGCAATTATTTCATTGTTAAAGGAAGCACAAAACTATAATTTACATCTTGAAAGAATTTGACTCTTTTAAATATGTTTTATATACCTAAGATTTGAAAGAATCGTATATATGTTGATATTAGGAAGAAGAAACATCAACATATAGAATTTATTTCTCTTGATTCCATAGTTTTCTTATTTAGGTAGATTATAATAAAATTATTTTAAATAATTTTGCTATATTATTAACTATAGAGGATGATCCAAATACATAAAAAAATTGTGACTTCTAAAGATGATTATTTTTATAAAGAAAAACTTAATAATGATATTGATTATATTATAGGGAATAATAATTGGGTAATTATGGATTTACAAGAGGTTTAAAACCTATTAGTTGAAAAAAAAAATTATAATGAATTATGATTCCTATAGTAACATTCAAAATTTAAAAGAAATAATCATTACTAAAGGTTTTAGAAAAAAAAAATATTTGTTATTTTTAAGATTTTTATTATATATCTCGAATTAATCGGGTAAGGATTTTGTTTCCATTAAATTTAATAAATAATTTTTATGTCCATAAAATGGATTTTAAAACTTATTTTCATCGGAAATTTAAATGAGGATGTTTTCATGGAAGAACTACAATTGGCTTTTTACATGGTAATGAAAAGAAACTATATAAAATACACTAAGATAATCACCATTTAGCAGAAGTTATTTTCTGATTTGGTGGTAGTTTAAACTTCCTCCAAATGGTTAATAAATGTTTTTAATAAAATTCCACTAAATTTGGTGTCAGTATTTAACACGCGGTGATTACTTCCATTTAGTGGTGGTTTCTGGTAAGCATCATAGAACATATATTTAGCGGTAGTTTTCTTCATTTTAACGGTTGTTTTCTAGCCCCAAAAATAGTGGGGATATAGAGGAGGTTTTATCCAATCCTAAATAATAGGGTAGAATATTTAGTTGTGGTTTTAACCATCGTTGAATAAAAAATCATATAGCAGTGGTTTAAACCTCCATGAAAAAAAATTCATATTTAATGGCAGTTTAGACCACCTCAATATAATGATATAAAAAACCACCTATAGAGTCTACAGCCCCAGAACAACCCTGGGCAAACAAACAATGAAAAAACAAAAAAATTACACTATGAAGTTATACCAAAATTTACATATCTTATAATCAGTGTATACATAAATCAATTTCATAACACCATAACAAATGAAATTTTTCTTATGGACACATGGATATAAAAAACATACATAGGTCACCCGCTATCTAAATCCCATCTAAAATATAACAAAAAAATACACACATTAGACCTACTGAAATCTCTAGGCCACATTACCTTGACTCCAACTACCTATCAATACACCCTATTCCAATTCACTACACATCCTATTATCTGAAAGGAAAAATTAAAAAACACACCAGGGTTCTTGTGTATGGTGTGAGGGAACATCTAACTAGGAAACTATTATAAATTATCATACCTACATTGATTTCATGCCAAAATTGCATCATCACCTTGCCTTGTTCTATCATACTCATAACCCAGTGCACACCTGAAGACTCAGGGTGGGAATCTTCTGAGTCTTTGACAAACTACCTAAAAATAATGCTAAAATATTACATGTAAATCCTAACCCACTACCTCATCAATCAAGTTAGTGTCCATTATCCATGATTCTCTTTATATTATGATGCAACCCTCTCACTTGGAATGGTCCACTATCACAACCCAATCTTACTCAAGGAAAGTTCCGAAATCCCAAATCAATACTAATGAGGTCATGGTACTACTTCAGGAAAATAATGAATCCATTTTACCCCTAGTAGTTTAGGGGGATCAATCTCACTCATAGTGAGGCTAGGCCTCAAGATCCTCTCCCCCACCAGGTGTATCACCTGTCATAAGCACATAAAATCACACAAATAAAATAATAGAAATGGCAGGAATCCAATTACATAGCTCACAATAAAATCCCATGGTGTTACTCACTTGAGACCCAGCCCCGCATCTCAAAGAATGTCCTTCCTATTAGGGTACAGTCTATTTCCTTAATATCCATCATGATTTAAGCTCATTGATATGATATCATACCTATCACCTATTGGTCACACCACTACCCAAAATATCCTCTAAAACAAACTTAGGTCCTAGTCCAACTATACAAAATTCCTTGTCTCTTATATTCCTACTACCTAGGCATCATCTCATCCTATCATGCTCAATATCCCTTGGAAACATGATGCCATTTATCAAACAATGCCTATTACCTACACCTGGGTTCCATTTCCCTTTTCTTAAGGAAGATATTTAAGCCTTTCACCTGGTTATAACCCTTCTCTATCTCCCATCATTTCATCCTAAAGGATTCATACTACTCATAGTGCTCATTAAACCTCAAACCACACTTATGAGGGTGTTTCTCATGAATCCTGAAACATATAGTCATCTCTCCCATTTTTTCAGTAGTATTTATCCTCTAATTTATATCATACTAGACTCAGGGAAACCAACCAAGGATACCTACATCATGTATCATATTCAGATTGCTCTCAACATCTCTTTTCAATAAAAAAACTACCCTCTAACCATGGTGACAAGGTCACTAGACAATTCTAATTACTTGTTGTGCTAAAGAGAATTAACTCTGATCTTAAGAGTCCCAAAACAATATTATATATTTTTCTATATTATTATTAGACCATACTCATATACATAGTCTCCTGAAACATGAATGAAGGAAATTAATCATATATAAAAATATCTATTAATTTACTTAAACCATAACATTCCACCATTATACTAAAAAACATGATATAAATGGTTTCAGCATCTTCAAACATAGAAAATAATGAAAATTTCATGTTAATACTTTGTGCCAAAAATAATACTTCAAAAATTCATCTCTTTTCATATTAGTATAAGAGATCAAAGAGACCACTAATCACGACCTGATGATGAACTCTGATCTTCACCCTCTTTATCTCTATCTCTACTTCCTGCCGCCATCACTTATAAGAAAACCATATTGAAAATAAATAGTGTTGTATATTTATATTTAAAATTAAAACTGATAAGTATTTGTGATATAAATGACTTTGATGTTATGTGATTTACCTTCTAACCACCATCCATCGATGAAATATCACTAGGGGCTGATCTGGTCATCTTTTGAAATAAATCAACCAATGTTTTCTAAAAAGAGGATATCTGATCCCCTAGTTCCTGAATTCTATTTTTCATAGAAACAAAATATCTCTGAGCATATCAATGTACGGAGTGACTATAAATATGAGTAGATGCAGCTTCTATCTCTGAAGGAATGCTAAAGACCTCATATGGTTATGGTCCTAAACCAATCTCGTGAACTCGACCATGATGTGCCTTCCCATGGACTTTACCAACTAGGTCACCCTAGAAGACTGAGAAGGACTATGTAGGATTGGCATCCCATAGTCCCTTAATTTTTACTATAAATCAAATATAACTCATATTTAAAGAAATATATACTAACATAGTGACATCTTATAATAATTTATTATAATAAAAAATAAATTCATAACCCAACATTTATGGTAGGATGAATAACATAACTCCCCTCAAATTTTTAATGAACATCAAACCATAGTTCTTTCCGAGAGACATGGTTCCCTAAATTCTGTGAGTACGTTAAACAAATATTAATAAAAAATTAATATATATAATAGATAATATTGTCTTATAAATATTTAAGTTGGGGTACTGGTCCCCCTTTAAACAGACCTTCAAAAATGGGAAAAATGATTTTTTTCTTCGCTCGACTCAATAAATTTTCCATAAAAAATCCGGATATAAATAACATGTAATTTAACAGTAATGTATACAAAGTCATATCCTTTTCATATGCATGTATAAAATTAAAATTATAGTAATATGATAATATATATTTAAATACCATGTGCATTTCATCATGATGGCTATCAACAAAAACTTTCCATTTCTCACTAGGTACCCAATTGGGTGTCTTATCATACGGTTTTTGGTTTCTCAACAAAGTATCATTTAATTTGTTCCATAATCTCAAATTAAAATCTTTTAATTTCGTACCCAAAATTTTCAATTTCTACTTTCATGCAATTAGATCTACAATTAGAATGTGGAAAATCATATGCACAAAGAGATTCATTTTGAAAATATTTTAATTTCATAACATAATGACATTCAATTACACTATAATGTATTAAAATCTCCTTTATCTGTGAATAAAAAACATTTTTTTTTCCAGATGAAGGCATATGCCTCCAATCAGTATATGTAATCAAAAGGGTAACTATCTCCGCCTCTAGGTGGCCTAGAATTTGTCCAAATAATCTCGTTGTGTCATCCTTAGGGACCCCATAACAGTTAAATGGGACAAATATATTTAGTCTACTCTAATTCCAAACATCTTAACTTTTCATATTTTTATTCATAGTAGTGCTTTTTCCATCTTTTATGAAAAAAAATTAGTAGTATAAAAAATTAATAACTTTAATCATATTAAAATTTGTACCTATAATTTTCACCTTCTAATATCCCTACGAACAACCAGGAGTGGTGACCTGCTCCCTCACTATTGAGGATGCTTAATGAAGAGGTGTTGGATGAGATATTTATGGGACACTAATAGAAGGTGTGAGTGATATTATAGGAAGAATGTGGAGCGTGTATCATATACTATAGGGAGGGAGACCGATGGGTCATATTCTTTTGGTATGGTCAATGGAACATCGAATTAGAGTCAACTGGAATTAGTATAATGCTTCTTACATTGTATTCTTATCATTTAATCAAATAAAATCAACTTAAAAAAATATATTTCATTAAATTATTGAATAAAATTATAAATTATTATAGCATGAATGGCCTGAATTCCTTCATTTTTTATTCATTTTTGATAATACCCCTTTTAAGGGTTGAAGTGGAAACCTTATATTAAATTTCTGGAAGGATTCATGACATTACATGACCCAATGTTCATAAAAGAATACATACAAGACTATGAATACATGAAACATACACTCACCAGCATCTGGATCATGATTAGCTCTTCACACTTGCATGTCTGTTCAGCTAGCTATCCAATACAAGGATTCATAGGCCTGATACTGATGGAAGGTTCCATACCATCTCATTTTTCAAATCTAATAGCTCTTCTCTAGTTAATTTTCCTGATCTTAATGGATCTATAATTTCACAATTCATTATCACATATCTATGTGACTATAATAATTCCATTTATATCAGTGTAACATTTGAGATCCTCCCAACCGACCGGCCAATAGAAGGAAAGATTTTTTATTTCTGATGTTGTTGATATTGAGATGATGTGTCTTCAACATGTCTAACTCGATTGAATATTTTCTAAATATCATCCAAACCTCGATAAAAAAGTTGATACACTCCTCTAAAAAATATTCTATAGAAATAGAGCCTTTAGGTTGAGATTTATTGTTCATGTAGGATTTCAAATACCCAATATATCTGTGAAATAAAATAAAAAAACATAATTGTGTATTTGATTAAGTGACTATAATTTTTTACTTAAATTAAAAACAAATAAATAAATTACCTCTCAATTGTATACATCCATTATAATGTTTAGGTCCTCCTAATTAAGCTTCCCCAACCAAATTCATAGTTAAATACATCCTGACAGTAAAAACGACGGAGGAAATCTCATATCAATTGAAAACATTATCAATAAAAATCTCTCCTGAAGGTTTTCAAGCTCAAATGGCTGTATATTTTTCTTATATAGTATTATAAATAATCTAAATTTTGGAGTAAAACAACAATAACATTTTATGGTAATAATATACACAATTCCAATGGTAGTAACTACTATAAAAAACAAGTGAATCGTGACTTTTCAATCAATGTAACCTATAATTCATTAAGTAAACACACAATGAGATGTTACATGAATACCCATTAGATACTTTAACATGTTTTAAAATTCAATGTAATGTATATTTATCCCTATTTTTCATTGAATAAATTTCTATAGCCTACTTTCCAATCTCATTTATCTATAGATCGCACTTTATTTTCATTACTTGTAAGTATTTTTTAGGACTGAGATAGTCCTTAGGTTTTCCATTATCTTTAAGAAATGTGAAGAAACAATTTTCACAAAAAATCTTCTCTATATTCATAACATCAAGATTATTTCACAAGAAAATAAATTCCCAATATGGAAGTTTTAAGAATATGATTTTTTATTCCATTTTTGCATTCTGATTTCACTTGACGATGCACTTTGAACTCGTTTCGCACTATAATTCAAATGATGCACCATCCCAAATTCTATTTCAACATTTCCAAGTTGTTCCAATATTTTATAACCTATTAACAACTTTGGAGACGGTCTATGATCAATAAAACCATTGAATTTTTACTTGTTCAACAGAAATCTATGAGATGCATTGAGAAGTCCTTGATGACATAAGAAGAACCATTTTTTAATGTGAGGTAGTCGTTCAGGCTTGAAATAAAAGTTATAAATAGGACTAGAAAGACCCATGTAAGTGTTCATAAAAACTATATTCCCATGTCTCGATAAGTCACTAATGTTCCAAATTAGAGTAGCTTTTATTTTGAACAATGTTCTAGATGATTCATCACATGTATCAACACTGTTTCTCTATAACATCAGTAAATCTTCAATTAAAGGATGCAAGTATAAATCAATTTCATTTATATGAATATTTTCATGTAATAATCATTTAAATGATAAAAGACATTTGTTTCATACTCATCTATGGAGGCAGATTGTAAGGGATCAAAACAATCAACCAAATACTATAATATGTGCTCAATGTCCCAAATGGGTTGAATCCATCGACATTTATTCCTAATCAAACATTATGTGGATCATATGAAAAATATGGATGCAATGAATCAAATTTATTCCATGATTCTGAACCTCCTGTGTGTCATATTAAACCAACATTGTTATTATTTATAGAATGAACTTCACGTGTTCAGTGAATTTTGATGACATGAATAATATTTTCAATCAAGGATTTAAAGGATTATAATTATATAACTTTTCTGGTGTGTTCTTTTTCTTATTCATAATATTAGTATGTTGATTCATACTTCTAACATCACCCATTGAATTCCATCGAGAAGAATATTTTTTTTGAAATTATGTCTACTTCAATCCTCTCCTCAATAAATCATAAAATCATTGCGACACACATTTATTTTTTTATAATTTAAAACAATCTTTTGAAAAACATTTTTCATATCATAAAATGACTCAGGGATCTTTGATTTTTAAAATTCATCACAAAACCATTCCAGCATCATGGATATTGCCTTAGTTGTAATTCCACATAGGCATTTGATATGGTATAATTTTAGTAGGAAATAAAGTTTTGAACATTTCAGAAATTCACTATACAACTTTTTATTTCCATCATCAATGAAACCATGAATCATATTTGTATTCTTAGTGAAGTTTTATTTCACATTATTCTCTATAGAATCAAGAGAAGGATCCAATGATATATTACAATCTTGATATGGTTTTCCTATAGTCTCAAAAACATTACTTCTCGAGTTAAAATTTATATCACCCAAAACTGGTTGTTTTGATATGTTTTGATATGTTTTGATGTTGTTTTTAGTTTCTTTAACTTCCAAATTCATCATTTATAAGTTTTTTCATTTTGTTTTCCACTATTGATGAAGTTGGGAGCTCATTCTGTCAACAGAAATCAATGCTCCAACTTTATATAACATTCGATTCTCCGAACTAAATCCAATAAAAATATTGAGCAAGGAATTACCTCAATTTCAAGTATTCATAAACTTCATCTCTATTTAATGATATTCTATATTCACATTTAGGACTTTTACAACTTATTCTCCCTACAACATATCGATTGGAAATTAAAAAATCTAAAAACTGCTCCAAACACTTAGTATGCTTAGGAGTGTTCCATAGTAATGTGATCCATCTTTTATCCATATCACAATATTCCTAAACATTATTAAAAAAAGTTAAAACCCATAATTACTATAAATTGAAAAATAGATAAATGGAAGTGAAAAAAACACAACCCAAGTTGTTATAAAGAGATTAACAGAAGTGCTAAAAAAGTCAACAAAAAAGGAAATCATTCATGGTTAGTATTATTTAAAATAGAAGAAAATGAAAAAAACATATATTAATTAAATTATAACATTTATCATGGTATAAAAATCCTTGTGTCATTAATTTTAGTTCAACCTAGAAATTATCCATCACCATTGTAGTGGATTTAGAGTTCTTACACATTTATATCTAGAGGGTTGACACATAATTATTCACTATCATTTCTAGTGGTGATATAATAGATTATATTAATTTATATCACATTCACGTTTTTATTTATTTAATTATGGAACATATCAAACAAACTAGAGTGGTTTTAAAATTCCCTAAAATATCCACTACATTTCAAGTGAGGGTATTTGATGATTTTTTATTATTAGTGAATAAATTTTTCTTCCCTATTGATTTTAATGTTTCAATAAAGGAGGATATGACCTCTTCTTAGTCACCTATCATCTTGGATAATCTTTTACTAGAAATATAAAATGTAATAATCAATTTACCTGAAGTTACTATAATAATAGAGTTTGGTTAAAATGTTTTCCACTTTAATAATTTTTATTCCATCGTGTAACCATATTAATGGAACTCAATTTTTTTCATTTTCCCATGTTAATGAGTATAATCCATATAAAGAAATTTTTTTGATATAAGAAATTTTTCATTTGGGAAACAAATCATGATCTAAAAATTTGATAAAAACAATTGGGAAAAACAAAAATATTCTATCCTACTAACTAAAAATGAAATAAATTTTTATTTATTTGATGTATTTTACTATTTATGCAATGAAAAAGTGTTTAATACTTCATCACTTTCATAGGAAGATTAATCCATTGATTTAAGTAACCAATATGTATTTTTATCTTTAGTCCAGACACTAAATGTAGAATTAAAACCATTTCCTACTAATTTAACATATGTGTTACTCAATGAGAGAAATAAGGAACCAATGATAATTTCAAGAAAATTTTCTCTTAATAAATAAAAATTCTGATATATATTTTGAATGAAAATTCACAAGTTATATGCTAGATTTAATGAGCTGTTCATAGAAAGTGGTGTAAATTTTTATAATATAAGTTTAACAAAAAAGAAAATAGACTTCAATAGAGTGGATTATTCTTTTATATAATTACTACCTAAACAATCAATTTATCATGCTAACTATATTACTTACAATTATTTAACAACAACAACAACAAATATAATGACCATGAACTAAAGAACTGAATAATACTCAAACTACGACTCCATAACACATCAAGTGTAACTTTTGAATTCCAAAGGATGGTGTAAATATATGAGATTGAGACATAAATATGTAAGATATTAATTTCAACATTTTTAGTGTAAATTAATTGTTCATGAAAAATCCTCAACATGGCCTTATCTGAATTAGGAAATACTCACATAGATAACCTAGTCGTTGGAAAGAGAACATGTCTATCGGGGACACCTGGATGATAATAAATGAAAAAAACTATATAAACATGAAATTACACATTATCACAATAACAAATATCAATAAATTCTATAAATACCATAAATTTAGAAAATACCACTTATACACAAGTTGGGAAAACCAAACACATACTAAGAACCAGAAATGGATGTTTAATGGGTGGAATATCTTGAATGAAAACATGTGGAAAACCCATGAATGTATTCTCTACTCATAATTTAAATGGAAAAAATGATCTAAAGAAATTTAAAAGCTCCAAATGTAACTAAATATTTTTTTTGATTCATTTCCCTTACTTAAATCACATACATGAAGTTCTACATGTTCCCTAAGTTAGATACTTATAAGGTTTGAGAAAACATAATCACTAGGTGATCAAATCCCCATCCAAAATATCCGTTCATAATCCAAAATTTATAAAACAATAATAAAAATATAGAGGAATATGAAATATAAGAAACAACATACTTTGAAAAAGTCATTTAACATAGATTTCACTAATAATGAAAACCCCACTATATAAAGAGGATCCATACTTGATATACATACTACATGACTAGATCAGTATATGATATAACCAATATAAAAGAATTAAAGTGAAAAAATCATCCCATTTAAGGGAAAATAAATCACATATATTAGTCTTAGGTAAATCTTGTATCCCATCCATTCAAAAATAAGGTAAGGGGTATACTAGTGTCAAGGCATAGCCATCCCATCACATACCATCAACCTACCCATCGATAATATGTGTAACTAAGAGAACTTTTCTATATAATCATATAATATTCCTTTAAATCATTCTTCATTCTATACTAATAAAATATTTTACAACAACTATAACTTTTATTATAATATAGAGCATTCCAGGTTTAACACCCCGACCCCAGTTATCCAGAGTCAGTGCATTATTACATAACATTGGCATGATCACAAGAAAGATCAAGTCTCGAAATACCGATTAGTTTAGTATCCTTGGAAACACTAGATACATTCATAAGTCTTACATTACATCATAAAGTAAAAAAATTACAACAACATCTTGTCTTCATATCCCCTCATAATATCCCTACAGGTCATTCATAAATTACTTCTTCACATCCTAGGAAAAATAAAACATTAAAAGGGGTGAGATCAGATGCTTAGTAAGGATAACAATATAGAGGAAGCTTTCATAGATAAGCATAAACATTTAAGGCAATGTATAACTAAAACAAAAGATTTTTAATCTTGAACTTCAGCATAATATGGAAAAGATAAAATGAAATAATTCCATTTACTTATTCACATGGATATTCTAATATTCGAATAATCACATGAAATATCAATAACCACTTTCATAATGAAGGAATGCATAATGTCGAACATTAATTTCTGTGTCAAGGCTTCGTGCCATGACCTAAGGGAAAAATGTAACCGGAACCCAACCTGGAGAGCCTCTGTAACCGGACTCCATCTCATAGAGCCTCTATAACCAGACTCCAACCCGGAGTGCCTCTAATAACCGGACACCAACCCGAAGGGTCTGTTGTAACCAGACCCCAACCAGGAGGGATTACTTTTACCGGTCCCCAACCCGGAACATACTAGTCCAACACATTCATCTTAAGAAGAGGATGAAATATAACATAAACATTCGTATTAAAACTAGCATATGAAATGACAAAAAATTAATCATAAACCATTAATGGCATATAAATAACTCATCCATATTCAAACATACCACAAAACCTTAAATACAATATGGAAAATTTTTATCATAATAAATTAACTTCAAACAAGTGTAAAATTTATCAAAGGATGTTGACATAGATGAAATCAAAACTATTTGAGAGAAATATCTCTTTTTTTGAAATCATTTAAATGTCACATAATTATAAAATAAAATATTTACTTTGAAAATATTCTTATAATATTTTAAGGTAAGATTAAAAGATTTTATAACGGCGGAAAATATCTGCACCCACCGTATAAGTTAAAAAAAGACATTCTTACCTTAATTCTGTCGAAAAGGTTAAAAAGGACCTTGTTTGGAAAACGACAGAAATATTCCTTTGTAAACATCTTATAAAAAGTAAAACAATGGTATAAATGACTTTAAAACATATTCTGTAAAATATTAAGAATGTTTTGAAAAACATTTTTAAGAAACATGGATGTGGATGATAAAGAGGTCCCAGTAGATAATTATGTATAAACAACCTCGGATAATGAAGAGATTGTGAAATAAACCCTTACCAATTTGATAACTTACGAAAAATACAACCCATGAAAGAGGTATCATACAATGAGTATGTAAATACACATAAATTAAAGTTTATTACACAGATAATACAATTATGGGAAGTACATACACCACACAAAAGGTAATAGTGGCGATATGGCATGAATCTCACGGGAATAAGGAGTGAGATAAAAACCCCTTACCTTGTACTTTTCCTTAGTCTATGGTATGTTAACCTCCAGTATAATAGTTAAAACATTGTAATTAAATTATACAAGAACCA
Organism: Viscum album; assembly: GCA_963277665.1. NCBI lineage: Eukaryota > Viridiplantae > Streptophyta > Magnoliopsida > Santalales > Viscaceae > Viscum > Viscum album. The sequence goes on along the minus strand of OY728126.1, from coordinate 1,804,474,425 downwards.
TATACATAATTATGATATCATATATGATCTTTTAACATTGATTTGTTAATAATATCTTAGTATTATCATGGTTTCAGGTGTTAACTTACTCGTTTTCTTTTATATGTTTTGTTACATAAGTCATGTTTGTTATGGATAGGTTGTACCTTTTTCATATCCAAAATTATATAAAGTTATTAAAAATTACTTTTAATCATCAAATGAGAATTAGTCTTGAATGGATACGATGGGGAATGAATCTCATCGTGTTCGTGGAGACGGTAGTCCATACGTACGCACGAGCGACAATATCATTCTTTTGATATTAAAATAATATATAATTTTATGGTATATCATATATACAGAATCATTATCATTTTATATTTATTATTTACATGAATTAAGCATCATTATTATACCCATCCAAATAATAATATATTGAATAACAATTACACCACGACGTGGAGACGGTAAGCCGTACGTATGCACGTATGGTGACATGTCATTCAAAAGATGGATAGAATACTAAATATGGTTGTACCATATTTATAATAATATCACAGTATATAGGAGATACTAGATTTATTATTTTATAATGGGAATAGCAAAGAAAGAAGAATTTGAAGAAAAAAATGAACTTGAAAATGGTGGTGAAAACATTACCTCTTCTTCGGGTTCTTCCTTTTGATTTGATCAAAAGGGCACCATAGGATGGCTTTCTGATCAAACTAAGGCCTCTAGGTTGTAGTGAGGGAAGTTGAGAAAGTATTTTGGCAGGGTTTGGCCGAACCAAAAGGCTATGAAGGTGTGAAGAATTGGTTATAAGTGGTGTCCTTTTATAAGGGGGAGGAGGGGCACTTTAGGAAAATATAGAATTATTATTTTATAATAAATTAATATTCTGTTTCTAATAGCTCCAAAGTAGATTATTTAAAGTTTATGGTGGGGATGTGTCTAAATACTTTCAAACAATATATTTTAGACAGGTTTGGGTTATTATATTAACCTTATCTTTTAGTTTTAACTCTTGGTTAATAAGTTTGACACTTACCATGTCACTTTGTATTTTTATATTATATAGATAATAAACATACTATATACCTCCAAGAGACCCCCAAGTGGTCCATTAATGATAAACCAATCATGATACAAGTCCTTTGGACGAACATTAGATTTTTAGAAATTTAATATCAATTAATAATATTGTTGACCTCACCTGTTTTGATAATCTCAATCATGTATTCATATGTGTTGAAAATCCCAATTATGTTTTCATTCTCTATGATATTCTTAAGTATCATTGATCTATACTTTAATTCTTTCAAATCTGTGATCAAACCAATAATAATTTTTAAAATAGTCTTTGGAATATGTTAATCCTCATTTATCCATGTTCATACAAGTTATAAATTGATTCTAACACAATCGGATGTGTTCTGCATAAAACAGATAAGTAATCTGCCTATAGCTACTGATAAAGAGCTACCGGTACCCAGTCTACCGATAGACTCAGTCTACCGATAGACTTAGTCTACCGACAGATAGAGTCACCGATATACTTAACACAGAGCTACCGATGTTCTTATAAATGTAAGCTACTGACTTACAGACAGCTACTGATACAAACATAGAGCTACCGGTGTAAGTATAAATAGCTACCGATGGAATAAGAGTCACTGATAGACGAAGCTACTGACAGACTCACAGCTACCGATACCGACGCATGGAGCTACCGACGCATGCAGCTACCAACGCATGGAGCTACCAACGCATGGAGCTACCGATTCATGGAGCTACCGACTCATGGAGCTACCGACGCATGGAGCTACCGATAAACAAATTCACCGATACAAGCATGTACCAACCGACGTATAGAGCCACCGATAGAGTCAAAGCAACTAATGACATTGAGCTACCGATGTCCAAGCTACCGATGCTGATTACCTACCGATCACTCGACTCACTGTTTGAATTTCTTTATTTCCTATATTTAATCTATCTAACGGTCATATCATGTACATTGTAATGATTTGTCAAATATCTGATAAAGGATGTCAGATGTCAGGAATCCGTACCTCGTACCTGCAGAAAGGAAATCTTTTCTGTCCCCTGTTTCCCGTGAGATAAATACGAGAAGACTACACTGCCCAACAAAAAAAAAAGAAAAAGGAGAGTGTGGTGGATGGAATATACCAGAAACACAAGAACGAGAAGAATCAAGAAGAGAAAAACCAGTTCCATCAAGAACACAGAGAAGCTCATAGTCAATCAAGCATACTCGAGAAGTGTTCTGTGCATATACGAAGAAGCACTGAATAACTTCAACCACTACATTTTCACTATCTGTGAACCTGGAGCATATGACACTCTGTTTCTCAAACAGAAACAAGAAGAGGACTCAGACTCACTTCTGATCGAATCCAAAGGAGTCCAGAGCTACACTGAAATCACCAGAACCATTTCTAAACTCTACATCTCTTGTTATGTGATTTATTATTATACTTTTCGAGCAGTGTGTGTTATCTGCTGTATCTAACACATACACTGTCTCCTGTACTTAAACTGGAGGATTTGTAAATCCTTACCAAATTCTTGCATTCTTTCTTTCCCACGAATAACAGTGGTAGAGGTCTTGGACCTGGACAGTTGTAAACTGTTGAACCCCGATCCAGGGTGTGGATCATTTTTATATAAACTTTTGAGAGGACTAATTCTTGGCTTGAGACTGAACCTCTTGGTTACATTTGTTGTGCCATCTCTTTCAAAGTTTTATTCCGCTGCTAATCACTTTAAAACCAATATTGTTTTTAAAGTTACTTTGATAATTAAATTAGCAAGTGTTTATGTTATGTGTAGATTAGTAAGTTAGTTTCAAAAGATAATCACACACTCCTGTGTTGATTAACTGGGAATTAATCAATCCATTGAGAATATAACAGAACCTCTACTTTAATATAAATTCACTACAGTTTAATTTATTATTTTATTTGGGGGTCTTTAAGACAGTTTTTTTAAATACAGAAATTTTAATTGGTACTCAATTCACCCCCCCTCTTGATTAAACCACTCCGACCAACACTTGGTATCAGAGGATCGTTAATACTCTCTAAAAGTACTCTGCTTTTGAACTGTGATTTTAGTTGTATTTTAAAGTTCTTAAAATTTCTATTATATCTAAATTTTTATCTCTTTAAAATTTTCTCTTCATGGACAATAGACTTGAGGGTGGTGCTACTAACCGGCCACATTTCTTCAATGGAACTAATTATGCTCAGTGGAAACTGAAAATGAAAATTCATCTAGAAAGCATAGGTTTTGATATTTGGACTGCTATTGAATCAGAATACAAAATTCCCACTACTTCTAGATCTACTTGGGATGAACCTATAAAGACTGATTACAATAACAATAGCAAAGCTATGAATGCCTTGTACTATGCTCTAGGATATGAAGAGTTTAATAGAATTTCTTCTTGTAAAACTGCATATGAAATTTGGGATACCTTAGCTCATTCTCATGAAGGAACAACGAATGTTAAAGAAATGAGATTGAACACTTATACTATCAAGTATGATAATTTTAAAATGAAGCCTGACGAACCCATTTCTGACATGTATCTCAGGTTCAATGAAATTGTCAATACAATGATATCGCTGGGAAAGGATGTCTCATCGAAGGAACAAATTATGAGAATTTTGAGATGTCTACCTGATAGATGGAGAGGCACATCTGTCTCAATCAGAGAATCATGTGACATTGCTGCTCTACCTGTCAAGGAACTAATTGTCAAGCTGATGATGTATGAAGAAGAGTTTAAAGTGAATAAAGAGGAAGAAAATGAACCTCCAAGAAAGTATGTCGCTTTCAAATCTTCAACTTCAAAGAATAAGGACAAAGAAAAGCTTCAAGATGTAGTTGAAAGTTCAAGCTGTGAAGACAGTGAAAGTGATTATGACAGTGATGCTGAGATGGCTCACATTGCTAGAAGATTTAAGAAATTTTATAGGAAAAAGAAGTTCTTCAGAAAAACAAATTATAAGGGTAAGTATGATCACCAAGGTAAATGGAAAAAGGATTGGAAGAAGAATGACAAATCAGATGATGTTGTCTGCTATGAGTGCAAGAGAAAAGGACACATTAAAGCCGACTGTCCAAAGCTGAAGTATAAAAAGAAATATGAATATAAGGACAATAAGTTTAAGAAAGCCATGAAGGCTACTTGGAGTGCTTCTGAGGATAGCTCTACCGAATCTGAAAGCTCTGAAACTGAACACAAAAATAAGGCAAACATGTGCTTTATGACAAACACTTCTCAGGTAACTGCTGAAACTCCTGCTTTAAATTATTATTACTCTGGAGATAATGCAGAATCTGACTCTGATTCTGGAACAATGTCTAAAACTGAATTGTTTGAGTACTGTGATATGCTGGAAGAGACATGTAATGAACTTAAAGATAAATACAAGTCATTAAAGAAACAGCATGCTCTCACCACTACAGTTAAAACCGAACTCACTATTGAAAAAGAGAAAAATGCTCAACTGTTAAAAGAAAACACTGAACTGAAACTATCTAATGAGAAACTCAAGAAAGACATAGAGAAGTTCACCAATGGCAAAAATACACTAACACAGATGCTAGGAAAGAAAATAGCACCTAAATATACTACTGGTATAGGATACCAACTTGGGCAAAGGAAAATTTCCAAAACTAGATTCATTTCTAAATCTGGACAGAATGAAGGTAATTCTGGAACTTCATATGCTTTAACCAGTTATATACATAGCTATGGATCTAATAAAGTTTATCTTTCAAAGAATGTCAATTCTACAAATTATATGAGACCCATTAGACAAATATGGGTACCTAAAGTGTTATTTTCTAACCTGTCTGGACCCAAGAAAATCTGGGTACCAAAATCATCTCCCATCTAAATATGTTTTGTAGGGAACTTGCTTAAAGAGATCCTGTAAAGAGACCTGGTATTTGGACAGTGGATGTTCAAGACATATGTCAGGAGACTTCCCTTGTTTTAAGAGTTTAATAAAATTTGATGGAGGCTTTGTCACCTTTGGTGATAATTCAAGAGGAAAAATCATCGGCCTAGGCCAGATTGGTAACACTGATACAATTTTGATTTCTAAAGTTTTATTTGTTAATGGCCTTAAATACAATTTATTAAGTATTTCTCAGTTATGTGATGATGGTTTTCATGTTAAATTTGAAAATGATTCTTGCAAAGTTTTTAATTCTAAGAATGTTTTGGTATTTTCTACCTTAAGAAATGAAAATGTTTATGCTGTTAATCTGAATTCTTTAGCTAAGCATAATATTACTTGTTTGAATGCTTTTCATAAAGAATCTTGTCTATGGCACAGAAGATTGGGACATTGCAACATTCACTCACTTAGAAAACTCTCTAGAAAAAACCTAGTTAGAGACCTACCTAAATTAGAATTCCCAAATGATAGAGTGTGTAACCCCTGTCAAAAGGGAAAACAACACAAAGTTTATTTTAAATCAAAGAAAGAAGTTTCGACTTCTCAACCACTTGAATTGGTTCACATGGATTTTTTTGGACCATCAAGAGTTTCTAGTTTAAATGGGAAGCACTATTTTTATGTTCTTGTAGATGATTTTTCTAGATATACTTGGGTATATTTTCTAGCTCACAAAAGTGAAGCCTGTTCTTCTTTTGTTAAATACTCTAAATCTGTAGAGAACCTTAGTGGACTTAAGATTAAAACTTTGAGGAGTGATCATGGTCGTGAGTTTGAAAATCAAGATTTTGAATCTTATTGCTCACACAATGGCTATACTCATAACTTTTCTGCCCCTAGAACACCCCAACAGAATGGTGTAGTAGAAAGAAGAAACCGAACCCTTCAAGAAATTTCTAGAACCATGCTCAATGAATATGACCTGCCTATTTATTTTTGGGCTGAAGCTGTAAATACAGCTTGTTATGTCATTAATAGAGTCTTAATTAGACCTGTTCTTAAGAAAACCCCTTATGAATTGTGGAACAATAGAAAGCCTAAGGTTAATTACTTTAAAGTTTTTGGTTGCAAAGTATTTATTCTGAATACTAAAGATAATCTGGATAAGATTGCTTCCAAAAGTGATGAAGGAATTTTTCTGGGTTACTCTATTTCAAGTAAAGCCTATAGAGTATTCAATAAGAAAACTAAATGTGTGGAAGAATCTGTTCACATCATGTTTGATGAAACTGATCCACATGAGTCTAAAACCTCTCTTGAAAATATTGAAGAAGACTTATCTATTCTGGACATTAATGATAAATCTAAAGAACCTGTTATCAAAACATCCAGTTTTGTACTTTTTCCAGAATCTGCTTCTGTTGAACCCGAACCTATAGATGAACCTGAAATTTCTAGTCCAACCTTTACCAGATCAACGAGGATTCTAAAGAATCATCCTTTAGAAGCTGTTGTTGGTAATCATGATAGAGGAACACAAACTAGAGCTTCTCTAAGAAACCAGGTTGAACATCAAGCTTTTCTTTCACAGCTAGAACCCAAAAATATCAATGATTCTATCAATGATGAATTCTGGGTAATAGCTATGTAGGAAGAATTAAATCAGTTTGAAAGAAACAAAGTCTGGGAATTAGTTGACAGACCTAAGGACACTTTGACAATAGGCACAAAATGGGTTTTTAGAAATAAAGTAGATGAATCTGGAAATATAGTTAGAAACAAAGCTAGACTAGTTGCACAAGGATATAGTCAAGAAGAAGGTATAGACTATGAGGAAACTTTTGCACCTGTAGCTAGACTAGAATCCATTAGGATCTTACTTGCATATGCTGCACATCTGGATTTCAAGTTATATCAAATGGATGTGAAAAGTGCATTTCTAAATGGTATTATAATTGAAGATGTTTTTGTAGAACAACCACCTGGATTTACTAATCCCCATTTTCCAAATCAAGTTTTTAAACTTTCTAAAGCTTTGTATGGTTTGAAACAAGCTCCAAGAGCTTGGTATGATAGACTTAGCAATTTCCTTATCTCAAATGGTTTTACTAAAGGGATTGTTGATCCAACTATTTTCATTAAAAGAATTTCTAAAGATGTTTTAGTTTTACAAATATATGTTGATGATATTATTTTTGGATCTTCTAAACACTCTTTATGTACTGATTTTTCAAAAAGTATGCAAAATGAATTTGAAATGAGCTTAATGGGAGAACTTAAGTACTTTCTTGGATTTCAAGTATTTCAAAATGAAAATGGTATTATTTTGAATAAAAGTAAATATACAAAGGATCTTTTAAAACGTTTTGGTCTGGATAGTATCAAGGAAAGTGAAACTCCTGTGAGTACTACCTGTAAATTGGACGCAGATGAAACTAGGAAACCAGTTGATCAAACAAATTACAGAGGTATGATTGGTAGTTTACTTTATCTTACTGCTAGTCGACCTGATATTATGTTTAGTGTGTGTATGTGTGCTAGATTTCAAGCTAATCCAAAAGAATCTCATTTGATTGCTGTTAAAATAATTTTTAAATATCTCAAACACACGGTTAACTTAGGTTTGTTTTACCCAAAAGGAAAATCCTTTGAGTTAATGAGTTATTCAGATGCTGAATTTTCTAGTTGTAAGTTAGATAGAAAAAGCACATCAGGAACATGTCATTTGCTTGTAAAATATTTAGTTTCATGGTGTAGTAAGAAACAGAACTCAGTTGCATTATCTACTGCCGAAGCAGAATATATAGCTGCTGGTTGTTGCTGTGCACAAATTTTGTGGATGAAACACACTCTTTTGGACTATGGATATGATTTTAAACATGTTTCAATCAACTGTGATAACACCAGTGCAATAAACATCTCTAAGAATCCTGTATCTCACTCTAGAACCAAACACATAGATGTAAGACACCATTTCTTAAGAGATCAATATCAAAAAGGTGATATTTCTCTTGAATTTATTGGCACTGAACATCAATTGGCTGATATTTTCACTAAACCTTTAAGTTCGGATAGGCTAAGTTACATAAGACACGAATTGGGAATGTTTAATCACAACTGATGTGAAAATTCTCACTGATGTGAAATTCTCACCGATGTGAAATTCTCACCGATGTGAAATTCTCACTGATTTGAAATTCTCACCGATGTGAAAATCCTCACCAATGTACAATTCTCACCGATGTGGAAATTCTCACCGATGTGAAATTCTCACCGATGTGAAAATTCTCACCGATGTACAATTCTCACCGATTTTTTTTCTCTCTCACCGATGATTAACTCACACCGATGCAATGTTTTACATCTGTCTGCCGCCAAGAATACGAATCGCTTTATTTTATTTTATCTTACTCTATTTTAGTCGTTTATTTGGAATTCCTAAATGATAAAACTATGTCTAAGCCACTTCCTACCTCACCGAGCTCAAAATATCTCACCTTCGAACCTTAGCTCCCAAATCGACCAAGAACCCTAAACCCGCGATGGCAAAAACTAAGCTTCCTACCGTCAGAAATGAAAGTGTAGAACCAAAATCTAAGAAGCAGAAGACACAGCATAAGGCCAGTGTTAGTGAAGTCAGAACTAGATCGGGAAAGCGACCAGTGAATCCTCACTTGCAGAATAGAGACATAGTAATCCAGAAGAAACTGTGCGTGGAATGGCTACTGCCTAGCAAATCGTTAGTACTCGTGATTCTGGAAGACCAGAAATGGGTGGATTGTTTCTCGAATAACAATGGCCCATACTACCCGAAGTTGGTAAAATAGTTCTACGAGTTTGTAACCTTCGAGAAGTCTGAAAATGAGAATCGGGTAAGCTCTTTTTTAAATGGAAAAGAGATGTCTTTTTCTTCAGTAGAGTGGGCTGAGTGTTTGAAAGTACCACATGAAGGTGTCTCTGGGTACGTATCAAGAGCAATGCCACCTAGCAGTGACATCTTTGATTATGAAACCGCCTTAGAAGAACTGACCGGTAATGGGAATCAAAGGCAAGTGGTTGCTGCTGAAATGGATGGAGAGAATTGACTGCCCTTCAAGTTTTTTCAGCATGTGTTGATACCGAGGTGAGGAGATTTTGCAAATCTGAGATATCAAGATATCTATCTTCTTCATTTGCTAAGACATGGTGTAAAAATCAATCTGTGTAGATTGTTAATGCTTCAAATGGAAGACATGATTAGACCAAAGTCAAAGACTAATGCTTTATTCTTTGCCAAGCTGATTTCAGTAATGATAAAAGTGAAAGGAATAGCTGAGTCTCAGGATGAGACAGTTGTAGTCAGGAACAATTTCTGCATCACCTCGACTGTTTGTAAGTACATGAAAATTAACTGGAACCCATGGAAGGGAGAATGGGTCAGTGATGATCAGAAGATATATGATAGGTTTAATCATGTGGATCATCCCTCAAGACCAAAGGATACGAGATATCCGAGTCTGAGACCTGATGAAGAGGAACCTGTTTATAGTAATGAAACAGAAGATGAAACAGAAGAAGAAGAAGAAGAAACTCCCATGGATTTTTGAGGAGATCCAGCCTTGCCCCCAAGTCCTGTTGCAGAATTGGTTTATTCTAGGAAAGGAAGGGTAGAGGAAATTTTGTCTCCTTATGAGGAAGACCAGTCTGTGCCTCACCAAGAAGAAGAGGAAAAGGAGAATGTATCTGAATTGTCTGCTTCTGGTAGTTTAAGTATGAGTCCTTTGATTGGAATCTCAGCTATGCCGACTGCTGAAGTAGAAAGAGATACAGAAGAAGTTGTACCGGTATCAGAAGATCTTCTAGATGTTGCACCGATGGAACTTGTAGTAGAAGATTCTGATGAAGAGAATCCAGCACTGAATTCTGTTGTGATACATGAGAATGCACCCATTGAGGGGGAGCATCAATCTGTTCTTGGAAATGTTACAGTAGCTGTTGAGTTTGGAGACTGGGTAGAAGACCCAGGGTTTATAATCTATGGATTGGATTATCCGGATTCTGATAATGAGATGTCCGTGAATAGACCGAAGACCAATTATGGTCTTGCTTCTGAATTGTTGCCAGAAAATGTGGTCAGATTTCATGATCTGAATAAGATGAAAGAGGACCTCAAATCCAGTTTTGTTGAAGAAGTGAAGTTAATGGAAACCTCCCTTTCGTCCTCAATTCAATCAATAATGACTGATTCTGTAGTTAGTTTGGCCTCAGTAAAGGGATCTGCTACAGTTGTCCCTAATGATTTTGTCTCTAAATCTGATCTTGAATCCATGAAGAATGAGTTGAAAGAATCATTCAGTGTATCAGTTGCTGAGATGAAGCAAAGCTTTTATGAATAAATGAAAATGTTAGAGAGATCCTTCGAGCTCTCTCTGGCTTTTAATTTATCTTCTTTTATGTCTGAGCATATGGAAGAAGTGAAAGAGTGCCAGACTCAGTCTTCTAGAATCGAAGCAGATCTTGAAGCTCTCCAGACATCAGTTGTTGCTTTGGATTCTTATATGAGCTCCAAGTCTCAAGCTGACAAGGACCTAGCTTATGTAAAGAGTGTAGTAAGCCAGTTTGTCTCGGTGTTTGAAAGTTTCAAAACCTCAGTGAAGGATCACGTTCAATTACTAGACTCTCAAGTTCAAAGCCTAATCAGTGGTTTGTCTAAGAGTTTCAAAGAAACTGTTTCCTTCTCTCTTGGCCCTCTCACATCTAAACTATTAGTTGATCTGAATTTAGTTCGAGCAATGTTGAAGGAGGAGATTGGTTCTATTTCAACCAGTGGCTCTGTGGACTCATCAGAGTTGATCCGAGTGGTGATTTCTACAAGAGATTCTTCCAGAGAAATAATGAAGATTGTTCAAGATTATATGAGAGAAGCCTCTGCCTCTCAGGAAGCCATAAAGAGCAAAGTGGACTATTACTTCACCAAAATTTTCACCAAGCATCAACTCGAACACCACTTCAAGCTGGTGTTGGAAAACATGAAGCTACCTCCAGTAACTCAAGCTTTCAGAGAACAAGTGAGAAAACTAAGACAATTGACTCCTGCCTTGGAGAAATTCCTGGAGAACAAAGATGATTTCATCTCTGCTATGGAAAGAGGAGGAGGAATTATTATGGATTTTAGAAATCTGTTGCTGCCTTTCTTGCATGTTGATGCCAGACCAGTCATAGTACCTCCTACTTTGCCTGCTTCTGCCTCACCTGTTTCCACAGTCAAGCTGACTCCTGCTCAAGCTATTCGAATCCTCACACCAATGATCACCCAAAGATCTTCAACCTACAGGCCTAACTCTGTGTCAGTGGATCAGCCTCCTTTGATCATTTCTGGCATTCCAAAACCTCCACCTGCATCCTCACCAACTAAACCTTCTTCTGATCCCAAAGGAAAATCTCACGTTGAAGATGAGGATTGATCCAGTGGCCAGGATTTTTGATAGGAATTCATTTGTAATCTGTTTCTGTACTTTCTGACTGCTCTAATACGGAAGAACTCCTTTTACTTCTCCTGTTTTATTTGCCTCCTATATATGCTTTCCCACTTTTTGATTATCACAAAGGGGGAGAAAAATAAGGAAAAATGAGAGAATGAGAAATATTTTCAATGGAGAAAAATAAGGAATAAGGGGAGACACAAATAATCTTCTTTTCAATTTTATCTCTGATATTATTATGTTTCTTTTTTACCTTCGGTACCTTATGATTGTTACCTCTGATAACTTATGTCTATATCATACTATTTCTATTATCTCTGATGTTGTTTTCTCTGAGAAAATTGAATTCAATATTATACTCTTTACTATTATATTTTCACTATGTTAAATGCCCATATCATAAATTGTGATTATCAAAAAGGGGGAGATTGTTGACCTCACCTGTTTTGATAATCTCAATCATGTATTCATATGTGTTGAAAATCCCAATTATGTTTTCATTCTCTATGATATTCTTAAGTATCATTGATCTATACATTAATTCTTTCAAATCTGTGGTCAAACCAATAATAATTTTTAAAATAGTCTTTGGAATATGTTAATCCTCATTTATCCATGTTCATACAAGTTATAAATTGATTCTAACACAATCGGATGTGTTCTGCATAAAACAGATAAGTAATCTGCCTATAGCTACTGATAAAGAGCTACCGGTACCCAGTCTACCGATAGACTCAGTCTACCGATAGACTTAGTCTACCGACAGACAGAGTCACCGATATACTTAACACAGAGCTACCGATGTGCTTATAAATGTAGGCTACTGACTTACAGACAGCTACCAATACAAACATAGAGCTACTGGTGTAAGTATAAATAGCTACCGATGGAATAAGAGTCACCGATAGACGAAGCTACTGACAGACTCACAGCTACCGATACCGACGCATGGAGCTACCGACGCATGGAGCTACCGACGCTTGGAGCTACCGACGCATGGAGATACCGACGCATGGAGCTACCGATAAACAAAGTCACCGATACAAGCATGTACCAACCGACGCATAGAGCCACCGATAGAGTCAAAGAAACTAATGACATTGAGCTACCGATGTCCAAGCTACCGATGCTGATTACCTACCGATCACTCGACTCACTGTTTGAATTTCTTTATTTCCTATATTTAATCTATCTAACGGTCATATAATGTACATTTTAATTATTTGTCAAATATCTGATAAAGGTTGTCGGATGTCAGGAATCCGTACCTCGTACCTGCAGAAAGGAAATCTTTTCTGTCCCCTGTTGCCCGTGAGATAAATACGAGAAGACTACACTGCCCAACAAAAAAAAAAGAAAAAGGAGAGTGTGGTGGATGGAATATACCAGAAACACAAGAACGACAAGAATCAAGAAGAGAAAAACCATTTCCATCAAGAACAAAGAGAATCTCATAGTCAATCAAGCATACTCGAGAAGTGTTCTGTGCATATACGAAGAAGCACTGAATAAATTCAACCACTACATTTTCACTGTCTGTGAACCTGGAGCATACGACACTCTGTTTCTCAAACAGAAATGAGAAGAGGACTCAGACTCACTTCTGATCGAATCCAAAGGAGTCCAGAGCTACACTGAAATCACCAGAACCATTTCTAAACTCTACATCTCTTGTTCTGTGATTTATTATTATACTTTTAGAGCAGTGTGTGTTATCTGCTGTATCTAACACATACACTGTATTCTGTACTTAAACTGGAGGATTTGTAAATCCTTACCAAATTCTTGCATTCTTTCTTTCCCACGAATAACAGTGGTAGAGGTCGTGTGTGTCCTGGACAGCTGGTTGTTGTTGTACTGTTTCCCACTAATAACAGTAGTAGAGGTCTTGGACCTAGACAGTTGTAAACTGTTGAACCCCGATCCAGGGTGTGGATCATTTTTATATAAACTTTTGAGAGGACTAAGTCTCGGCTTGAGACTGAACCTCTTGGTTACATTTGTTGTGCCATCTCTTTCAAAGTTTTATTCCGCTGCTAATCACTTTAAAACCAATACTGTTTTTAAAGTTACTTTGATAATTAAATTAGCAAGTGTTTATGTTAAGTGTAGATTAGTAAGTTAGTTTCAAAAGATAATCACACACTCCTGTGTTGATTAACTGGGAATTAATTAATCCCTTGAGAATCTAACAGAACCTCTACTTTAATATAAATTCACTACAGTTTAATTTATTATTTTATTTGGGGGTCTTTAAGACAGTTTTTTTAAATACAGAAATTTTAATTGGTACTCAATTCACCCCCCCTCTTGAGTAAACCACTCCGACCAACAAATATAATATTTGTTTTAAAAACTCTTTTATGTCAATTTTGACACTATTTGGTATTTTGTTTTTGTGAAAGTCATCACAACTTGATTACTTAGAACAAGATACATTGAGTCATCCCTAACATGTCATAGTCACCTAGAAAATTCTTGGATGTCATAAAAACTTTGAAATTATATTTATTTTAATATTTATATTACCATTTATTTGATTCTTTCATTAATAAGGTCATTACTGCATCATCATTGTGTCATAAATAAATTTAATTATTTAATGTCTAAAAATTATAATTAAAATACCATTATTTAGGAAATATTTTTATATTTCTAATGAATATTTATAATCTAATTTATCTTATGTATAAACCTATATTAAAAATGTTTTAGTTATTAAACTTTGATTTTAACTCTTTTAACTCTATTTTGAATTAAATAATAATAAATGTCCTAATTTAATCCAAGTGGACCTAAAGGGTCATATTTTATTACTAAGGTTGTTTTTGGTCAAATTAAACTTATCCAATAGAATTAGGACATGTGTTAGGGTAATAATAATATCATTTTACCCTAAATTACCCTATTTACTTTTTACAGTGGTAAATAAAAGTAAAAAGTTACTATTCGCCAAAAATTATTTTTATCATATTGAACCAAATTTTACTCCTTTATATTAACCATTTCTATCGGATTTTCTAAATTCCACAAAGAGAAGCAGTAAAATTAAGTTTTATGTGAATTTACAAATTCACTTAGGAGGTGGGTAAAAGATGGTGAAAAAGTTCCATAAAATTCTTATTTATCTAAAATTATTATAAACTGACTCCAATTAATTAAATTGAATTGATATAGGTATTATGTATCTATTTTGACCAAAAATAAATTTAAATAATATAAATAATTATTTAAATAAAAATCCGGTTCTAAATAGTAACTCAGTGTTTTTCAATAATAATGAAAAATTGAATGTTTTCAGAAAAATACCAAAAAGTTACCCTAAGCTAATTTTAATATTAAGAATTCAATAATGAAGTCTATTTTACCAAATTCAAAACATAATAAGTTTCATTTATTAATTACTGCTGTTAAAACAAAATGCGTGTTTTTAAGAAACAATAACTATCAAAAGATTGACACTTGTTTATGTCCGGTTTAAATGTGAAATTATGTCCAATGACCAACATTGGATTAAATGGTAAAAATATATTCTAGATATAATTTAAAACTACTCAATTTCATTTTTTATCACTATTAATTATTTCGATTCAAAAATTTGTTTTTAATTAAAATTTAGTAATTTTCACTATTCATCAAAATATGAAAGTTATCCAACAAGTACCAAAATTTCACCCTTGGCTAATTTTGATATTAAGAATCCAAAAATGAAGTCCATTTTGATAGATAAATTTATAAAATTTCAAAAAGTGGGTATTACTATTCATAACGGCTACTATGATTGGTCGTGGTGTGTGTTAGAACTCGAAGTTGCGTACAACACACGCTACTTTTGTAAAGACCCAGAAATTTCAAGGAAAATTTTTTTTCATAATTTTCTTTAGAATTTTACAAGAACACAGTTTGTGACATCACATGATTCCAAGGCCCGGTGTGCCCGGAATCATTTTTCGAAGTTCAGCTCGGGTACGTTCAGTGAAAGAACGAGCGGGTTTTTCTAACTTTTCAACCGGTGCTCGGAATCGAATTCTGAGGGCACCAATGGAATCGCAGCGTCAGTAATTGCTTAGAATCACCTTTTCCGGAGTTGCGTTTGCTCGGGTGTGGTTTTTTAATTTTTGGGGTAAAGTTAAGGAATAAAATAAAAGTGGTGAAACCGATCTTTTATTTTATTTTGCTTAACCTAAGTTAAGTGGATGATGTGGGACCCACAATATCCTACCAACTTGGTATGATATTTGTGGGGGTGGGGCCCACACGAGCCCTACCTTTTCAACTTCCATGAAACCCCCACCTTTGATTAAGGTAATGCACCCGCACCCCCCCTTTTAAATTTAAGTCAACTCTTGTGTTTAAACTTTTTAACAAACGCCTCTATTAACTGGGTGGTTCAAAACATTGCAATTAATTCACATAATTGTTTGATTCGTTTTTGAATTTTGAAAAACGTTTGGCATGAGTAATAAAAAAAGGTAACCATTATTTTATTGTTGTTTCCTTGGTTGTGTGGGAGGATTTTGGAGAGAATGACTCAAGGTCTTGGAGTTGTTCTTCCTCGACGAAGAACGCGAAGAAGGTCGGATCCTCGGAGATCGACGATGTGACGCTGACAAATATTTTCTCCACGACGTGATGATCCTCCTTCCGCGACGTCTTCTTCCACGACGTTCAATTCTGCGATGTCCCTTTCGCAACAAACCTTGTTCGACGACTACGCTCGAGGTAGGGAATTTATTTGTGATTGTTAGTGAACCACTGTTTACTTCCTTCTAAATTTAAGAACGCGGATCAACTAAATATTAAGTTCATCCACGAAGATTATGTTTACGGGTTGGGAATTCTTGATTTCGGGGAAAACTGTTTGGGTTGATTTCTTTTGTTCGTGACAATTCCTTGTTGTTCTTTGTCTTTTGGGCCTCTTGTTACCAACTTAACAGGAGGAGGTTGGACCGCACGAACATGGCCAAATCTCCTCCCCCTTTGTTTTTTTGATTCGTTGCGGCACGAACAAAAGGGGCGTGGTGCAATGGCACCGCGCGGAAACAAGAAAGAATGCGAGGAAGCAGTGTGGCGCCATCGCACCGCGCCGTTGAGGCCGAATGAAACCGCAGCCGAAGTCGGGGACGCGGAGGCGATTGAAGATTCCACTGGTTGATCATTGTGCGCGGATTGGCAGGTGATGAAAAATGGGCCCGCAACATAAATTTAAAGCCTCCGCGGTGAAGGTCGGGTCCCGGGAGGACCGTTGGCGAAGGCAGCGAGCAAAACTGACCACCGAAGCGCGTCCGGTGGTCCGTGAAAAACACCGCCGGGGAGGGTCTCCACGCCTAAAGCCACGGTGGAAAGCCGCTGGTCCCACGAACGCATGGGACCGACGGAGGCGGGACGTGGCGCTCAACCACGTCCGTTGACAAGGAGCGCCCCCCATGGGGCCGCTGTTGCATGCTGGCGGGGGGCAGCGTACCACCCCGCACCGCTCGACCAAAACGTTCGAGCCGCCCGACCGGACCGCCAGGATGGGCCGAGCCCAGGCCGGGCCGGGCCGCACCCAAGCAGGCCGGACCCGGACCCGGGTCGGGTTGACCCAGGGGGTCTCGTGCCGGATCGGTCCGGGCCCGAAACCCCCACTTCCGGACCTTTTTCGGTCTTTCGCTCATATCTTGGGGTACGAACTTCCGATCAACACAGCGTTAGTTGTGTAGTGATCATTGGATCGATACGGTCGTTTCGGTATATTACACTCAAGGTTTCGGAGAACTATTAGTATGGCCGGGTTGGTTCGAATACGAAACCAACCAGGCCCTCGGAGCGGAAACGCTTATATCTTGAGCTCCGGACGTCTGATTGACGTGCCGTTGACATTGTTGGATACCTCTTGATGATACGGAACTTTTGGCATACCTATCCTGAGTTTTGGATGCAGTTGGAGTATGTCTGGGTTGGATTGTTCCCGAAATCCAACCGGGACCCTAGAACGGAAAAGCTGATAACTTTCAGACTGGACGACCGTTTGACGAACCGTCAGCGGCGTTGGTCATCACGTTGAGAAACGGTCCCTATGAGTATACCCTATGAGAGTTCGAGGTACAGTTGAGGTATGGCCAGGTTGGTTCGTACACAAAACCAACCGGGCCCCTGGGACGAAAAGGCTAATAACTAACAGACCGCGTGTCCGATTGACGCGCTGTCTGTTGCATTGAGACCCCTATGACGAGGCGGTCCTTTGAGATACTTCTTCGTGGGACTTTGAGATACATGGAGTATCGACCTGTAGCTCGTGGAGCAGACCCTCCCGGATACGAGCGTTCGGAGTAGGGAGACCGTGTAGCCGGCTGAGACTTGACGACTGCTTGACCGACTCGACATGGAGTGAGTCGACTAGCCTAGTGGACGGAGCACTACTTTGTTTGGTTGCAGACCCATGGCGGACGAAGCACTACTATGTGACAGTGTAGACCCGCAGTACTCGTCTGTAGAGTACCTCTGCAGGCTATTAGGGGGTGTGCACTACTGTGTTTGGGTGGCATACCCCAGCGGGAAGCACTACTGTGTTTGGGTGGCTGGTATGCGGTACTCGACAGGAGGAGTACCTCAACAGTCTTAGGTTAGTGAGCAGTACCTCGGAGTCGTGACAGGACCACTGTACACTCCAGAGACGGGGCTCTTCAGCAGTTACGGTTTCGATAATGAAAATCCGGGTTTGATATGAGTCTTTTATCTTTGTGTATACCTCATGTTTGAGATGGGTCACTTGATAACTTAGGTATATGTACGGGCATATACCTGGGTAGTGGTTATCTGTTTATTTCATAATATTTGTGTTTCCTCATGATTGAGATGGGTTACTTGATAACTTAGGTATATGTATGGGCATATACCTAAGTAGAGGTTATCTGTTGAGATCTTCTTTGTAGTTATCCATTTTGGTTTTAGTGAGACCTTGAGGGTCTTGGGGTCCCTACTGAGTATCGTTATACTCACCCCTGCACGGGCTATGCCCACACCTCGTTGTGTTGGTTGCAGACGACGGGCAGTGCTGACGGAGGCCGAGTGTTCGAGGACTGGGTGGTACCCGGAGGTGGACCACACGACGAGTCAGTACTCGAAGGTGGACCACACGACGAGTCAGTATCTGGAGGTGGACTTCACGATGAGACAACACATGGATGAGGTTAATGGGAAAGAGCGTTGTGGAGGCTATCTGTACCTACCCTTCAGGTAGGATCCAAGGAGGATGACCTAGGAGACGGTTCCATTCTTCCAGATGTTGTATTTTTCTATTGTACTTTTGTTCAGTTGTAGCTGTATTTTCAGTTGGGATTGTATTCTGACCCATTTACTTTTCAGCACGTTCTTTTGTACTTAGTGTTTTACTTCCACTTGTACTTTGTGGTGTTTTGTTTACTTTTAAAAAGGTAATGACTTCCCAGTTGTCGGGATTTACGCCTTTGGTGCTAGTCGCTAGCCCCTGGCCTATGGAAGGCGGGCATGGGGTAGTTACAACACGGGCCCCGAGGACGGGTCGTGACAAATTGGTATCAGAGGAGTCGGTTCTACTGCAGAACTTATAACTCTGATATTTTCTTTCTATGAAGCAATACTGTTAAGGGTACCAAGTGTGGTTTTTAGTTCAAGGAGTCCAGTGTTGGTGCAGGCGGCCGACGTATCCATACACCAGGACCTTGATAACTGATTTTCTGACTTTGTGCACGAAAACACTGATTGTGTGTGTGTTACCAGAAGTTTTTAAAAGTCAGATCAAACCAGGTCAGCTCAGCAGGTATAATCATTTGACCATGTCACGTTGTTTCTTTCATGATGCCTTTTCCCGGACGACCAGCTAGAGCCCAGAGGGATGTGCATACTGACAGCCTACCGAGCGACGAGGCTTCGGTACAGAGCCCTCTTGCAGACGAGGTACCAGCGGAGGCACCAGCGGTACTACCATGCGTTGGGCCACCGATTCCACCATCCCCAGTAGTAGGTGATACAGGCCACTTGAGCATGCTGCATGAGTTCCAGCGCCAGAGGCCACCCAGGTTCCGGGGAGAGACGGACCCGCAGGCAGTTGAGGATTGGCTGGAGGCTGTGGTGAGAGTCTTCAGGCTAGTGGGGACGCCAACAGACTTCATGGTGATCTTTGCTGCCATCCTCCTTTAGGCAGTAGTAGGCAAGTGGTGGACCCACTTGTTCTAGTTTTGAGACGGGATGACCTTCACATGGGGAGACTTCGAGACCTTCTTCGGGGTGGAGTTTGTATTAGTAGCTCTGCACCCCAAGCGTGTTCAAGAGCTGCTGCCTTTGCTGCAGGATTTTCGATCAGTAGCCGAGTCATCTGTGGGCAGTAGAAAGATGATGCAGAGGTCCAAGAGGACCAGAGTCAGCCGTACAAGGAGCAGGAAGTGTTATGAATGCGGCAGGAAGGGTCACCTGGCACGTGACTATCCGATACCCCGCACAGTCGATCCGCAGGCGTTGGAGGAGCCACCGAGGCAGAAGCAGCGGTAGGTGCTTGAGCAACAGCCGGATAGTGGACAAGGCAGTAGAGCTCCGGGAGCAGGTGGAAAGGAGTGGAACTAGTGGATACATCCCTTGTACTTCTAGTTCCATATTGTTGTTGTATTCGTGTCTTTGTACTATGAGCTACAATAATAAAAAGACACTTATCTTTGTGATGTTTGCTTTCCTGTCCTATTGTTTGGTTGATACTAAGAGGTCCCGATTAAAACTGTTGAATTGACCCTCAATTTCTATATTTCTACTGGAGAAGACCCTGTGACCTCACACTGATGCCGACAGCATGACTCGACCCTTGGAGGCGATAGTGACGGTTGGATCTCTTGGTAGTTACGTCGAGGCCTTACGACGTCATCCATGGCAAGAATGCATCATTCATGTTAGGATTGAATGTATTAGGCAATGGGAGTGGTTCATCCGGGGGATGAGACCGAGTTTCTCTTTTTGTCAAGGGAGAAGTCTTAGCAACTCTTTTAGATCGTAGGCAAAGAAGGTGCAGATCATCCAGGGGTGGATAAAGACTAAACAGTGCAGTAAGAAACAGGAAACCGGCGCCAGTCTTAGAGACTCGGGCATGTTAACTGTTTCAAGAAGAGGAAGATTTAAGGAGAGATGAGTCTGCGAAGCAGCAGACGTGGAGGCAGATCTAGGAGAGAAGCATGAGGTGGTGTACATTTTAACATGCTACAACCACCCGCCTTAGTTATCCCCGCCAGGCTCAGGGAGCTGGAGGGTGGAGGGAGAGTGCGGCTGCATGCGGTCAAGGAGTGTGACCCAATGGCTCCAAAAATGATTCAAGGGATAGTCTGTGTCCACTACTGGCAACCGTAGTAACAGACGTCGATATGAATCATTCCTTGATTTCAAAAATCTTGTCATGGACCTAGAGTTTCCAGTAAGCCGTAGACATGACCCTCATGTCTGGAGATACCTAGGGAGAAGATTCGATAATCACACTTATGCCGATAGTGTGGTCAGACCATCGATGCGAGAGTTTTGGTTGGAATCTCTTGGTGGCAGCGTCGAGGCCTTACGACGTTGGTTTGAGTATGGACTAGGCAATCACATTTCATACAGAAATTGACGGTATTAGGCAAAAAGTTTGTGGATTAACTACGACGTCGGGATGGGTTTTCCTTGGTCAGTGAAAAGGAAACCCAAGGCAGAACAGGATAAACTCATGCACAGGAGGGTGCGACCGATCACTCTTGAGTCGGTCAACCTTACCCTCGTGGTAGCAGTCGTTTTGAGTTTCAGTTCTAACAGGAATTGGAGACTTCTAGAGTTCGAGGATGACGATCATGTCCTTATACGGGTCTCACCTCGAAGAGGTTTACGAAGATGTGGTCAAGGCGACAAGTTATCTCTGAGGTTCAACGGACCTTTCTAGGTCCTCAGCTGGGTAGGCGAGGTGGTTTACCGCTTGACCCATCCACCTCAGTTGCACCAGGTGCACGACGACTTCCACGTATCTCAACTGAGGAGATACGTGCATGATCCTTCACACATCATCGACCTCAGGTAGTTGGACGTCGATGACAGGGAAACATACGCAGAGATTCCAGTGGGGATCCAGGATCGACAGAAGTGGATCCTACGAGGACGGTAGATTCCTCGGGAGCGCTTTCACTAGCAGTACGGGAACCTCCAGGTAAGCACATGGGAGCGGAAGGCTCATATGCATGCTCAGTACCGCTTTTGTGACCCTAGTTTGTGTTAAATCCTTATGAGGACATAAATCTCTGAGGTGGGAGTAATGTAAAGACATGGAAATTTCAAGGAAATTTTTTTTCCTAAATTTTCATTGGAATTTGCAAGAACGCAGTTTCTGACGGCACCTGATTCTGAGGCCCGGTGTGCCCGGAATCATTTTCTGAAGTTTAGCTCAGGTACGTTCACTGAACGAACAAGCGGGTTTTTCTAACATTTCAACCGGTGCTTGGAATCGAATTCTGAGGGCACTGATGGAATCGCAGCACCGGTAATTGCTTAGAATCACCTTTTCCAGAGTTGCGTTTTCTCAGGTGTGGTTTTTAATTTTTTGGGTAATGTTAAGGAATATAATAAAATTGGTGCAACCGATCTTTTATTTTATTTTGGTTAACCTATGTTAAGTGGATGATGTGGGACCCACAATATCCTACCCACTTGGTAGGATATTTTTGGGGAGGGGACCACACAATCCCCACCTTTTCAACTTCCACGAAACCCCCACCTTTGATTAAGGTAACGCACTCGCACCCCCCCCCCTTTTAAATGTAAGTCAACTCTTTCGTTTAAACTTTTTAATAAATGCCTCTATTAATTGGGTGGTTTTAAACGTTGCAATTAATTCACATAATTGTTTGATACATTTTTGAATTTTTAAACATGTTTGGCGTGAGTACTAAAATAAAATAACCCTTATTTTATTGTTGTTGTCTTGGTTGTTTTGGAGGATTTAGGAGAGAACGGCTCAAGGTCTTGGAGTTCTTCTTCCTCGACGAAGAACACGAAAAACGCCAGATCCTCGGAGATCGACAACGCAACGCCGAAAAATCTTTTCTCCGTAACGCGACGATCCTCCTTCCGTGATGCCTTCTTCCACAACGTTCAATTCCGCGATGTCCCTTTCCGCGACAAACCTCGTTCGACGACTATGCTCGAGGTAGGGAATTTATTTGTGATTGTTAGTGAACCCTTGTTTACTTCCTTCTAAATCTAAGAACATGGATCAATTAAATATTAAGTTGATCCGCGAAGATTATGTTTGCGGGTTGGGAATTCTTGATTTCGGGGAAAACTATTTGGGTTGATTTCTTTTGTTCGTGAAAAATCCTTGTTGTTATTCGTCTTTTGGGCCGCTTGTTACCAACATAACGGGAGGAGATTGGACCGCACGAACACAACCGACTCTCCTCCCCCTTTGTTGTTTTGATTCGTTGCGGCACAAAAAAAAGGCGGCGCGGTGCAACGATGCCGCGCGGAAACAAGAAATAACGCGACGAAGAAGCGTGGTGCCATCGCGCCGTGCCATTGAGGCCGAACGAAACTGCGGCCAGAGTCGGGGCCGCGGAGGCGATTGAAGACTCTGCAGGTTGATCGTTGTGCGCGGATTGGCGGGTGATGACAAACGGGTCCGCATGGTAAATTTGAAGCCTCCGCAGTGAAGGTCGAGTCCCGGGAGGACCGTTGGCGAAGGCGGCAAGCAAAACGGACCACCGGAGCGCGTCCGGTGGTCCGCGGAAAACACCTCCGGCGCCAGCGGCCGGATGCGGCGGCCGACACCGGCCCGCTGCTAGGAGACGGTGGCGCCCGGCGCACCTCTGGGGAGGGCTGTCGTGGCTGAAGCCTCGGCGGCAGGCCACTCGTCCCGTGACCGCGCGTGACCGAGGGAGGCGGGATGCGGCACTCAGCATCGTCCGTTGACAAGGAGCGGCCCCCCATGGGGCTGCGGTTGCATGCTGGCGGGGGGTAGCATGCCACCACGCACCGCTCAGCCGAAACGGCCGAGCCACCCGACCGGACCGCCAGGCCGCGCCGCGCCCAGGCCGGGCCGGGCCGTGCCAGCCACGCCAAAGCGGGCCGGACCCGGACCCAGGTTGGGTCGACTCGGTTCGGACCGACCCAGGGGGTCTCGGGCTGGATCGGTCCGAGCCCAAAACCCCCACTTTCGGACCTTTTTCGGTCTTTCACCCATATGATGGGGTACGGACATCCGATCGACACACCTTCAGTTGCGTAGCGATCCTTGGATCGAGATAGTCGTTTCGGTTTATTACACTCAAGGTTTCGGAGAACTTTGAGTACGGCCGGGTTGGTTCAGATACGAAACCAACCAGCCCCTCGGAGCGGAAACACTTATATTTTGAGCTCTGGACGTCCGATTGACATGCCGTTGACTTTGATGGATTCCTCTTGATG
Source organism: Viscum album (assembly GCA_963277665.1). Lineage (NCBI taxonomy): Eukaryota > Viridiplantae > Streptophyta > Magnoliopsida > Santalales > Viscaceae > Viscum > Viscum album. Next base: position 1,804,450,625 of record OY728126.1, on the reverse strand, counting down.
AGAAGGAACTTTTGGAATATGTATCCTGAGTTTTGGACATAGTTGGAGTATGTCCGGGTTGGATTGTACCTGAAATCCAATCGGGCCCCTGGAACGGAAAAGCTGATAACTTTCAGACTGGACGTCCGTTTGACGAACCGTCACCGGCGTTGGTGATCACGTTGAGAAATGGTCCCTATGAGTATACCCTATGAGAGTTCGGGGTACAGTTGAGATACAGCCGAGTTGGTTCGTACACGAAACCAACCGGGCCCCTGGGACGAAAAGGCTAATAACTCACAGACCGGGCGTCCGATTGATGCGCCTTCTGTTGCGTTGAGACCCCTTTGACGAGGCGGTCCTTTGAGATACTTCATTGTGGGACTTTGAGATACTTGGAGTATAGTCCTGTAGCTCATGGAGTGTACCCTCCCGAAGATGAGCATTCAGAGTACGGAGACCGTGTAGCCAGCTGAGACCTGACGACTGCTTGACCGACTCGACTTGGAGTGAGTCGACTAGCCCAATGGACGAAGCACTACTATGTTTGGGTGCATACCCAAGGTGGACGGAGCACTACTATGTGACAGTGCAGACCCGCGGTACTTGTCCGGAGAGTACCTCTTCAGGTTATTAGGGGGTTGTGCACTACTGTGTTTGGGTGGCATACCCCGGCGGGAAGCACTACTATGTTTGGGTGGCTAGCCTGCGGTACTCGACAGGAGGAGTACCTCAGCAGTCTTAGGTTAGTGAGCAGTATGTCGGAGTCGTGACAGGACCACTGTTTACTCCAATGATGGGGATCTTCAGCAGTTACAGTTTCGATAATGAAAATCTTGGTTTGAGCTAAGTCTTTGATCTTTATGTATACCTCATGTTTGAGATGGGTCACTTGATAACTTAGGTATACGTATGGTCATATACCTGGGTAGTGTTTATCCGTTGATTTCATAATCTTTGTGTTTCCTCATGATTTAGATGGGTTACTTGATAACTTAGGTATATGTATGGGCATATACATAAGTAGAGGTTGTCTGTTGAGATCTTCTTTGTGGTTATCCTTGTTGGTTTTAGTGAGATCTTGAGGTTCTCGGGGTCCCTTCTGAGTATCGTTATACTCACCCCTGCACAGGTTATGCTCGCACCTCGTTGTGTTGGTTCCAGACGACGGGTAGTGCTGACTGAGGCCGAGTGTTCGAGGACTAGGAGGTACCCGGAGGTGGACCACATGACGAGTTAGTACCCAGAGGTGGACCACAGGATGAGTAAGTATCCAGAGGTGGACTTCACGATGAGACAACACACGGAGGAGGTTGACGGGTGAGAGCCTTGTGGAGGATATCTGTACCTACCCTTTAGGTAGGATCCGTGGTGGACGATCTAGGAGCTGCGCTATCTATACCTACACTTCATGTAGTATCCGAGGAAGACGACCCAGGAGCCTCTTCCGTTCTTCCAACTATTGTCTTTTTCTGTTGTACTTTTGTTCATTTGTAGCTGTATTTTTAGTTGGGTTTGTATTCTGGCCCATTTACTTTTCAGCACTTTCTTTTGTACATAGTGTTTTACTTCCGCTTGTACTCTGTGGTGTTTTTTTACTTTTATAAAGGCAATGCCTTCCCAATTTTCTAGATTTACGCCTTTGGTGCTAGTCACCAGCCCCTAGCCTATGGAAGGCGGGCTTGGGGTAGTCACGGCATGGGCCCCGAGGACGGGTCGTGATAACTATATTATTCAAAGAGAAGCATATCGTAGAAGCTTGGGGTGTTACACCAGGAAAGAAACAAGAATGATCATAACACATTTTATAACATGAAAATTATTCTAAATCATAGAGGGTGTCTTCATGAATTAGGGAATACATCAATTCCATTTTTATCAACATTAATAACTTATTTAACATGAAATTAATAAAACCAAAAAAAAAGAAATATTCCATAGATTTTTAGTCTAGTCTATTAAGAGGATAAACATAAACCATGGTAAGTAAAACAACATTCCAACATTTTAAAATAGTTTGTAAAAAAATTAGTTGAAAAATATCGATTTAAAATGGTTTCACTGGGATGAAAACCATTTCTATCCCAACCCTTTAATTATATGATAGGAAGAAAGGGTCCTCATATTGAAATAAATAGAGATTTCTACTTTGAGGTCCATAAGAAGATGATATGACATTAACAATTGAATTTGAAAAATATTATATTTGAATTTTTAAGGTTTTATATCCCTTTTATAAAGAAGATAAATTTAGGTATGAGAAACAAAAATATCACCTTAGTTTCCCTTTACATAAACCGCATCAATTACTGGACTAGAAGAAATTTGAGCAAATTGAATATGTCTACAATCCCTAAATTTAGAATAGAAAATATCACCCCAATACCATGAATAAAAAATAGAAGAAGTAAGGTTAGTTGAATATCACACCCTTACCTTGCCTAGGGAGTAGCGGTAGTGATGGTTCATGGGAGAGGGAGGATGGTTCCTTGGGATCAGGATCGGGCTCGAAGATCTCATGGGAGAAGGGCTCTGACAACAAGGTCAGGTATTCAGTGGAGTAGGTTTTGAAGGGGGCCGACGATGATTGATAAGGGGGGTGGTGGTGAGAGGGAGAAGGGGATTGGAGGAGAGGGGGATAGGGTTTGATGGGGTCGGGGGAAGATCGGGTGGTGGTGTCGGGTTCGAGGTGGGGGGGGGATAAGCATCATGGGTAAAATAAATTTTACTGATAGTTTTTAAAAAACTACCACCATATTTTTTCAATTTTTTTAGCGAATGATTCTTAAACAGCTGCTAAAAACCCACTGTTATTTACTAATTTTGGTGTTGTTCTAGTTAAATTTATTTGAGAACATAAATTTTTTCAAAGAAATAGCCTAAAATTTTTCATTCTTTTTTATTATCTAATTTATTTATTCATAAAAATGTCGATAAATTTTTTTATTCAATTTTAAGAAAATAATATTGAGTATTTTGTCTCTATATATATGATATGTTAATTTTTAGAGACAATACAGTTTTTTATTCTTTATGTTTAAAATAATGGATCTTAGAATTGTTGATACTATTCTATGTATTAAAGTAAGAAAAATTTGTGGGGTTTTTTATTCTTTAAGTTGGTCTCCTTAAATGGAAAATGATTAAATTAAATTGATCATCTTGGTTTCAAAGATGCAAATACTCCATTTGATTAAACTGTTAAACTATTTATGAATATGGGTAGATTTGCATAACAACATGAATAAAGTAGTGGAGTTGGTTCTTTAGTGTATACATTTCATTGTACTAGACCTAATATTTCTTTTAAAGAATGTAAAATGAGTAGATATACTGGTAATTCTAGTGTGGATCATTGGAAATTAATAAGGAAAATATTTAGATACATGATAGTGACCAATGATTTATGTTTATAGGACAATGATTATCTGGAAGTATTTGAAGGATACACATATGCATGTTTGATTACCAGTACTGATGATAATCAACCCAAATCTAGATGTATATTTATTCTTAGAGGTTTTTATGTTTCTTTATTGAGAATGATACAAACCTTAATTTTACATTCAACTATAGAGTTATAATTTATCACCTTAGAAGCATGTGGATATGAAGGTGAATGGATTAGGAATCAATTATTGAATATTAGGTTTTTCCCTAGTAAAATGCCTCATATCCCTATAAATTGTAATAATAAAGAATGTTTATCAATGGAATATACTGGTATTTATAATAAAAATTATAGACATATAAGTTTGAGACTCAATTATGTGGGGAAATCGTTACAAGACTGTTTCATAACAACTATCTATGTGAGAACATATGAAAACCTTTTGGATACATTTAAAAAATCCTTATTAAGGGATATTATTCATAAAAATAATAAAGATATATGATTATAACCCAAAGAATAATTATTTTTTAATGGGAACTCAATTGTTTTTAATTAGATTTTGATTAAAGTGTTTAATGGGTAGATTAAGTTACAAACATAATTTAGGATATTGTCTATAATAACCCCAACTACTGTATGTTAATATAATATATTATGACTAAATTCTGAGTTATAAGCTCTTAAAAAATAGTTAAAATCAATGATTTATGTATTCTAATAATAGAAACACATTGAAATATTTTTCCTATGTTAAATTATAAGTGGTGTCACTTCTTAGATATTTAATAGGTTTTCTCCTTAGACAGTTCAAGAAATGGACATAAGAACATGAATATAATGTGATACAAAATGAGATGATGGATTGAAAAAGAATAGTATGTATGTTATCACCATTTTATCTCAAAGATTAATATGTTTAATGTCTGGAAAAATTTTAAATATGAAAATAATTTCATGTATTAATACTAAGTAATCGATTAAATCAAAATATTCATTTATTGTGTACACTAATTTAAATGTAATCCAGAGAGATAATATTTTATGAATTAATGTTGGGGATTTTTTTAATATTATTCATAAAATAAATTTTTTATGGGAGCCATGTATTTTTAATTTGTGGACTTCTGAGGTGTAAATTGAGGGGATAGATTGATGACATGCAATTAAAGTTGTGAAATTCCACAATAAATGTGGCATAAAACACCCAATGGTCCTTATTTATAAATAAGAGTGTTGTAAAGATAGTTTTTAATAACATATATTTTTTACAAAATGATTTTAATTTTTATTTAATGAAATATATATTAATAAACAAGTTTTTATATATTATATATTTACAAAAACAATACAAAAATAAAATTAATTGTAAAATATGAATAATGATGATATTAGTCATAACATTTCGAATTATATTTTATAAAATCAAAATGATTCCCTTGATAAAAAATGTGTTACATTTCATTAAAACTGATTCATTCTTTTGATTGAAATTATGAGATCAAAATTGTGTGAACAACATCTATTTTTTTCATAATAAAGTGGGAAATCAGAATTTTAAGGATGATATCCTTTATTCGAAACTCTTTAAAAATATTTATCCAACATCACAGTAGAGGAACTATCATAATTTATTTTATATCATTCCTTAACCTTAGTAAAGCAGTGTAGTTAAATTGTAACCAATAATCACACACTAATAAGTGGGGATGGATCAAACCCTTGTAGGTAGTGAACTTCATTCATGCATCAATGCTCATTATCCTTTATACTCTCTATCTTCCTTCAATTATTAAATAATCAAAAGGGTCTGACCAAGGAATAAACTAGATGATGGGTTGAGAATATCTTTAAGTCATGAATCAATACATGGTAATTGTTCACCATTTAAATGGAAAATAATCTATTAAAGTCATGAATTAATAAATGGTAAATGTTCAACTATTTAAATGGAAAAAAAATTATCCTTGTTTCAATACAAGATGAAGTTCTTTCTTATAGTGTTGAATAGTTTTTACATTTTTGAACAAAACATTCCTTTAATTCCTTACTATCCTTCTCCAAAATCCAATTAAACTCCCATTAATGCGACTCAATTTTAAAAAATTCATGAAATTGGGAAAAACATTAAGATTTGAAGATTTTGTGTAGAGTACATATTATCAACACATTATCAAATCGTTTTTATGGTCGCCATCACCAAATGACGTATGTTGGAGAGATATGGTTTTGGCTCAAATTCAAATAAAATGATAAGGAAGAAGGTACCAATACATTTATTGTTATAAAGTATATGAAGTTCATGATGATTGATAATATTATAGTGTTTGAGAAAGTTCATGGTATCAAAGTAATCTAGAATAATATTCTTTCGCATATAATTAATATATGAAAACTATCCATATTGGTGTGATTATTGATAAATTCAACCATTGTATAATTTTTTTGGAAAATAACTTATTAAAATGTGTGTACATAATTCCTTGGAGTAAATAAAAAATCTTAAATGAATTGAAGATGAAACCATGTTGAGATATCTAGTTATAACTTTCCAATTTGATACAAAGTTTCATTTATTTGGGGGAAAGGATCCACCCAATCCATACTTACATTCCAATAATAAAATTCAATAATCCCTGAAGAAAAGAAATCCTTACCATAATAAAGGAGAAAGATTTATCTAGGAATTTAAATCCATTTGTTCATAATAGGTGTTTTTTTAGTAATGCTTGATTTTTCCATTTGGTGAAAGGGGTGGTTCTTCCAAAATTATTCAAAGTTGGTTTCAATGAATAGAACCCCTCAAAAGAGATATTTTGAGCTCGTGATAACATGACCAAGGGATTTAGGATACCTCGGGTGAGTTTGGGATGAGTGGAAAGTTTTTTTGAATGTATGCAAGGGCACGTAGTATTATCGGCTATCTGGAAATAGGCCACTATCTAGTCAATGGCCATTCTAGAGGCATGTGATTTTTCATGGTCTCACTGACTAGCATGTGATCCCACAACCATGCATCTAGTAATTTACTTGGTATTTTTTAAAAAATAATTTAAAAGGTTCATTAGACCACTCTCCCACCTTTACTCTTTACATGAGTAATCAAAAACATAAGTTCCATATTCAGGTTCCTAGACCTCTCCTCTCCCTCTCTCTTAGACACATAGGATCTCCTCTATTCATTGTCAATTTCACTTACCATTAGATTCATTGTAAGTATATAGGTGAGTATAATATTCCAATCCCCTATATTATTTGATTCATTTATTTTTATGTTTCCTAAAACCATTTATATGAGTTTTGCCTATTTTCATGTATTTTTTATACATCTCTAATTTCCATCTTTTCAACGCAAACCAAATGATGATATCAAATGAGTAGGTCCCTATGAGGTTATTGTAGGTGATTTTGGTGATTTTTCATAAATTTATTCTGTTTATGAGACATATCAATGGTGAGTTGTAATGGATGTTGAAAATGGACTTGTAATTAAATTTAACATCATATTTACTTAGTTCATAAACATATTTTAACTTATAACTCATACATGCACCTTTTGTTTAATTAACCACCCATGGAACATGGATGGACCATGAGAGAAAGAGTTTAAACTTGTCTCTAGAAATTAATTGTTCTAATTCATGAACCGCATTAATGTTTTCTTGCCATGTGTCATTAATTAATTAATTTATCTCATTACATGGACCCATTATGATCATGGAAGAGTCTTTACCTATTAAATGTTCCATCTATGTGGTGCCATTATTTGATTAGTTGAACCTAGTGTCTATTAATAACATGAATTTAATGAGATGAAATTCAAGTAGTTGATCCATTCTATCAAACCTATCTTAATTTAGGGTGTTTTATTCTTGAAAATGAACTCTGTGATATTTTATACCTTAATAACTAGGGTGTGGCTGATGTTAGTCAAAAAAATGATAACATTCAAAAAACAATCCCTGGCTATTAATAAAACTAACAAAGTGATGTTGATGTATTGAGATTAATTTAAGTAGATAAATTAAATTAGTGGTTTTTTTGAGTTTTGATAACCTTAATTAAATAAGATAAATTATTAAATAAGAATGTGTATTTTTAATGGATTAATTAATAATGGAAGTGTCAAGGTGTAATATAAATAACATCCCCTGAACCATTACGCATGATTACATTAATGGCATTTCCTCCCCTTAAAAAGAAAAATTATTCCTTATAATCCTTATTAATATAATGAAATTGGTTATGGATTAAAAGAATGTAATGACATGGGTAAGCCTTAGATACTATATTTAAATTCCATGCATGATCTCGGTAGATGTCGTATGATTTTTTAATGTGAATTCCTTGTAATCCATGTTCATATAATGAAATTGGTCAAAGATTAAATGCAATCCATGCCAAAGGTAATCCTTGGTTTCAATATTAAAATTAGACTAACTCACCTAATAAATTATATATGATTCATTAATGAAAATTCCATGGTCAATCCTACCTTGAATCCATTCAATTTATTATATTCTTTAATTACTCAGCCTACCATCACAAATTTATATGGAAACATTACAACATTAGAAAGCCTAGTATGAGCCACTATATTCGTGTTGATGTCCTCAAACACATAAAGAACTAGATTACAAAATTGTATTATAATCATTCATTATTGAAATTACCTTGGACTGGCTCCTTGGGTTTGGTTAGAGTCTTTTTAGAATGTGTAATGTTGAGAGTTCATCCCTTTGATTCCACTATAGATCTATACATTGTTTCTTGATCACTATGGGTTGGTTTCCCAGTTCCATACCAAGAATTCCTTATAGATTTCCTTGTATTTTCATGGTTTCATTATGTGTACATTCCATGATCCACACAATGGATTCAACTTTTTTAGTTGTTATTGTATTCCCAACCTTATTTACATGTGTCCTATGACTACATATCGGGTCCCTTATTTAGAGATAACCAACTTAGGTTGAAGCATGTAGGGTCAGTCAAGGAAAACATATGAGCCCATTCTCTACACCATTTCAATAGTTTATAGTAATATTTAAGATTATATACTTCACAATATATGTTTTATACTCACAAATTGGAATTAATTAGACATTGTTGGTGGTGGACTATTTAGTTTTACAAACCCCCTTTTTGGGCCACTACTTGGTACTCAATTATATTTCATGGCTCCAAGTTATGAATTTAATGGTACCTCTTTACTGTTTATTTTCTTTGGCTAGGATATTTCATGGGAGCTACTAGCTGAGCATGTACTCAAGCTTCCTATAAGATTTGGGTAGACCAATTTATTTATTTATTACCACCTAGAACTAGTGTATGTGTATCAAAACCTTTTTAAATTTATTTTCTTCTTTCTGTAGCATCATACATTCTTTAATAGTGGGTTTTTATTATCAATTATTGGGTTTTTGAGTTTAGTTATATCTATCTAGTGCTCATTAAATTTATTTATATATTTTATATTGAACTAATCCATAGGGTATATTTCCCCATTATACCATCATTATACCCTAATAAATAGTTAGAAATATCTAGAATATGAGGAGGCATGCATGAGTCTATGTGGCCCCTCTAATCAGATAATTATGAGTAAATCAGGTAGGTGACATTAAAACGTGGTATAATATCATACATTTCTCTTTATCTTATTGTATTTTTCTAGTAAATAATAGACTATGAAGGTATATAAACATGTTAAATGGATCGTATCTTGGAATGGAAAACCCGCATATAGGGGAAAGACCAAGATTACAAGGATGGTACTTTTGGTTATTGAAATTACATTATTATAGTTGATTATTATTTCATCATGATAATTTTCAAATTATTCTTCTTGTTACTAATTTAAATTATTTCGACTTGAGGTCTGGAATAACATGAACGTGTTCATTCATTAATAATTCAATCATATTGGATTCACATTCCTTTAGCATGCTTGATTTGTTTTCTTATAATCCATTCTTATTTTATTTCTCAACTTATTCAAATTTATTGCATATGGGTAGTTAAATAACGTTTTTATCATAACAAAAATGATAAATTCCTATATATCTTGATTGTGGAATTCTATGTAATCAGCCTAAAATCAGTTAAGGAAATGAAAAAGTCTTATAATATTTAATAACATAACAATATTCAGAATCTTTTAAATGTTAAAGGAATTCGATTTTATGATTAATAAATCAAAGTGATTGATGATGGATATCAGTTAAATAGTGTTCTAAATGTAACTTAAAGGTTGTTTTATCTATAACTTTGGAATGGAAACCTACATAAATGAATACTCGTATTCTTTATTCAAACCTTGTAGATCAATCCATGAATTATGTGCCAATATAATAAAATACTTAATTGTGTGTTTGAAAATATTTAGTAAATTGATGACTAAAGGGTTACAATTAAATGGTATTCTAATTACAACATATCAAGTGTTTCCCTACAAAATGTTGAAATGAGAATAAATATACCTAAACCAATTTTGGTATGACTTGACCCTCCTATGTTGATATTGTATTTAAATGCCTTAGTAGTTAACCCTTTGGGGTGTGTATATATATTAAACGAATTCAGTTGTTAAAAGTTTCAAAAAAACTAAATAGTGTTTTCCCTTATAGATTCCTTGTAGAATTTTACTTAGTCTGGTCTTATAACTTCAGTCATTTGAGATGTATCATCTAGACTAATGTTTCTCTATGAATATAAATACATAATTAGTGACCAAATAGTTTTATTACAACTAACATGCCTATATAATAAATAAAATTACATTGAGTCTTAGGAACCATACTTAATACTTACAATAAATTTTAACGTATGAATTATATTAAGTGATCCCTTATGAATATATTTCAATGAATCCCCTTATTTTGGTGGCCATATGTATACTTCTATTGAGAGGTTCCTTGAGTGGGAACGTGGACATCACCTATGAGTTTTAGTTGTTGTTTTTTTAATGTTGTACATAAAGGATAGTTGAGAGATCAAAGAAAACTTCTAAGAATGACCCTAGATTAAGAGTTGATTTGTTGAGACCCTTATTTTTCTAACATATATTATTAAACCATTTTAAATAAAACATAATCAAAATATTAGATAACCAGGATCTGAAGGTCTAATATATATATAAAATTAGGACCATAAATAACATTTAAAAAATACGACAAAAACATTTATTTAATTCCTTCCTCTCAAGTTTCTTATTTTTCCTCATGTTCTCCTTAGTACAATAATCACCTAATGATATAAATCAAAGAAAGGGGCGAGATAAAAGCCATGTAAGAGGATACATATAAGAAAATTAATCAATATAGAATTGGATGATCATAATCATAATAATTATAACATATTCATAGGATTGTAATCATGATAGGAAGCATTATATAAAGATGTGTAATGTGAAAATACATAAAAATGAAACATCATGTCTTAGTGGTTAACTACCACACATAGATTTGAACAATTATAGCATCATGTTCATTCATATTTCTCTTTTCTCATTAGATACATCACATTACCCAATGAATCGGAGTGCTATATAATTCTAGGGTAACCCGTCACATCATAACAATTACATTCTATAATATAATTCCGCGTGCACCCATCACATCACTACATTTACATTATCATACGTGACACATAGAATGTATATAAATCTTAGACATAAAATAATCCATGGAAAGGAATGAGTTTATTTTAATAAATCATACATTAATAAACGTTGGGATCCCAAATAAATTATGGAATAACATAATTGATATAAGAATCTTCAACCTTGAGTGAATAAAAAACAATCTGGATAAGTAAAAGGTGTGCTATTTTGAAAGAAATGTTACTTTTGTAAAACATTCTTTTTGTCATAAACTCGATTAGAGAACATTTGTATCCCAAAAAAGGAAATATAATTATGAATAAATGATATATAAGGAAAAAGAAATTAATATGCATAAAGAAAATGCTGTGAAAGAGGGAAAACCCAAAAAACAATAGTTGGGTTTGAGAATTCCCCTAACCTTATATATGAATTCTCTCTTCACTTTAATATCCTATATAATCACATTAAATTTATTAATTAACAAATAAAAAACATTTTATACATGAATATTTTTTAAATTCTCCTGTTTTATCATGTTTTAATACTCAAAAATCTGGTAAATTTTGCTAATCTTGTTTAACTTATGTTTGTAGTTTTTTGGTATTATTATAATTCCATGATTCCTGGTTCTAATTCATAATCTCACAAGTTATGCTTAATTTTGTTCTATTATGTTATTATACCAAAAATAAAGTTTAATCCATTCTTTTAATATTACATCTTAAGAAATTTTATATATTTTTGGCCTTTTCTGAGAAACCGTAATTCTGAAACCGGTTCTAGATTTTGGAAAAGTCCCAAACACCGTGACCCAGACACCGTGACCCAGACACTATGACCCAGAAACTAAGACCCAAACACTATGAACCAGACACCATGACCTAGACACTATGACCTTGACACCATACTCTAGACATTGTGACTCAAGAATCATTCAAATTTTTGACAAACGATACAAAACACTGTTACTTGAGACGCCATGATTCTGACACCACATTTGTGCTACCAATTCATGGTATCATTGAAACTGTGGAATCATGACTATCTTCTCTCACAAAGGAAAAGAATAAGACCCTTTTTCCCAGTTACACTGTTCCAAGACAAACGGTGACACTTTTCTTTAATATTTTTGTCGTTTTTAATTTAATTTCTAACGGTCATATTCAGGTTATTAAATTGCACTAACATATTTAATGTTTCCTTGTAGACTTGTGACCTGATAGTATGAGGTATGAGGTGAAAAATATATTCATACAATCAGCTTCAACATGTGAACCCTTAATTAAAAGGAAGATAAGTGTGGCTTAAAAGGATAGAGAAGAAAACATTGGAAAAACAAACTCATAAATGAAACAACATACCACTAAAGAACAAAAAAATAACCCTATATCCCTGAAGGCTGAACCACCATATATCATAGCCTCAAACATCTTTACAGTATCAAATAAAAGAATAACCAGATCTACGTAGCTCACATCATTGAACTAGAAACCAGAGCACCAGACCTGTGATACTCTATTTTCACAAGACGACTCGATATTTGAATATTCTTCATCCTATAAGTCAAGAACTGCATAGAGCAACATTCAGTGCATTTCTAAACCTTTATCATCATCTTTTCTCTATTGTGTACTGTTTTTTAGCTTTTGAGCAGTGTGTTTGTGCATGTACTAGAACATAGACTATCTCTTGTATTAAACTGAAGGATATAATATATCCTTCCTATTACATCTTCTTATATCTATTTACTCCCACATATAAGTGTGGAAGAGGTCCTTGGGTGACATGGTAGCTTATTACCATGATGAACAGTTGAAGATGTCATGTGACCTGGATAGTCTTGTGTACTTTTTTTTACCCTGGTCTAGGGTGTGGATCATGTTTACTAATCTAAGCTTCTAACTCGTAGGTGATCACCAAGTGTAGTGGATTATGTCTCGGCTTGAGACTAAAACACTTGTTTTATATTATGTGAATTTTATTTTACTTTTTCTCTGATTTATAGTATATTTCATAAAACTATATTTTACTTTGACTGTTAGTCTTGGATATAAGTTATGACTATTTTTCCTTCTTAGAATAACTTCAAAAGTTGTATCAATAACTCACATTGAGATTACTGAGAATTAATCAATCTTCTTAGAATTTATTTAAACAGTCAAAATATTATAACAATATTACCTAGATTAATTGTCCTATATTAATTTTTGTTGTGGAATACTTTTAAGTTAACATTTTAACAAAAAAAATATTGATACTCAATTAACCCTCTTTTGAGTACTCTACTCTAACCAACATCTGGTATAAGAGGAATTTGTTCTTGTTAAGGCACTGTTCTAAAATATTTCCAACTTTGATTTTAGTTGTACTTTAATGATCGGGAAATTTTTGTTAGTTCTAAATATTTAAATTTTTATAAGTATTTCTTTATTATAGATAGTAGAATCCATGGTGCTATAACAGACAGACCTCCATTCTTTAATGAAGCTACTTATTCCCAATGGAAAATTAAGATGAAAATGCATTTTGAAAGTATGGGTTTTTAAATTTGGTCTTCAATTATAGATGAGTAGATGATTTCTGCTACTAATATAACTACTTGGGATGACACAACGAAGACTGCTTAAAAAATAATTGCAAATCCATGAATTCCTTGTACTACTCTTTAGGAGATGAATAATTTAACAGAATTTCTACATGTAAAACGTCCCATGAAATTTCGGATACTTTTTCTACTTCACATGAGGGAACCACTAATGTGAAAGAAATGAGACTTAAGACATGTACTATTAAATATGATAGTTTTAAGATGAATCATAATGAGACTATTTATGACTTGTATCTCAGGTTCAATGAAATTTTCAACACAATGATCTCTCTAGTAATAAAAGTTATAGGCAAAGAAAAAATCATGAGGATTCTCAGATGCTTACCTGGCAGATGGAGAGGAACTTTTGTCTCTCTTCAAGAGTCATATGACATCAAAAAATTACCTATCAAAGAACACATTGGGAAACAAATGATTTATGAAGAAGAGTAGAACATCAACAAGGAAGATGAGGATGAACCTAAAAGAAAATCTATGGCATTTGAGACCACTAACTTTAAACACAAAGAAAATGAGAAACTACAAGCCTTTGTAGAAAGTTACACCAGTGAACAATCATCAACTTCCAATGATGAAGAGATGGCCCAATTAGCCATAACGTTTAAGAAATTTTATAAAAGGAAGAAATATTTCAGAAATCCTAACTTCAAAAGAAGATATAATCAAAAAGGAAGCTGAAAGATGGATTGGAAAATAGATGAAATGTTTGATGAGATGGTATGCTATGAATATAAGTGAAAGAGACGTGTAAAGGATGAATTTCCCAATCTCAAGTATAAAATAAAATATGATGAAAAAGATATAAAGTATAAAAAGTCAATGAATGAAACATGGAGTGATTTTGTGGATAGTTCAACTGACTCAGAGCCTTAACATGATGAACAAGCTAACAAAGCCAGTATGTGTTTCATGACAAACACATCCGAGGTAACCCTGGAATCTCCTGTAAAAAAATATATTATTCTAGAGATAAAAGTGACTCTAAAAATATGTCTAAATAAGAAATGTTTTATTTATTCAATATGCTTTAAGAGAATGTAATGAAAGAAAATATAAATACAATGATTTATAGTGACGACATTATCTTTCCTCAATTGTTAACTTGGAAATTGTTGTAGAGAGAGAAAAAAATGTTTAATTACTCAAATAAAAAAATGAATTAATGATATATAATGAGAAATTGAGAATGAAATTTGAAAGTGTTAATAATGGTAAATATATCTTGGTTGAAATTCAAGGTAATTTTTTTTCCTAAATACACTACTAGTATTGGCAATCAACCTGGTGAACGAAATTATAGAAAAACCAATTTTGTTTCTAAATCGATAACATTCAACTTTATTTTTAGTTCAGAAAAACATTTGTATAGTTCAAATTAGGATACATCCTTTATTGTTTGAAATTTTTCTAGACCAAATAATGTTTATTTTACAAATACATTAAATACTGTTTATAAGAAACCTATAAGGTAGATGTGGGTTCTCAAAACACTAAATACTAATATTACAGGACCCAAACAAATATGGGTACCAAAGCTTATATTTATTTGTCTATTTTGTAGAAAAATTGTTTGAAGATCTCATGTAAAAGTTTGTGGTACTTGGATAGTGGGTTTTCAAGACACGTGATAGGAGACTATTCATGTTTCAAGAACCTGATAAAGAATGATGGTGGGCATGTCATTTTTGGTGACAATGATAAACAAAAAATAATTGGCCTAGGATAAATCGGCAACTCTAACTCAATTTTAATTTCTAAAGTACTTTTTGTTGATGGAATGAAATATAATCTCCTTAGTATTCCACAGTTATGTGATGATTTATTTCATGTTAAATTTTAAAATGATTCATACAATGTTTTAAATTCTAAAAATAAATTAGTATTTTCTACATCATTAAATGAAAATCTATTTTCTATTAACATGGATGCTATAGTTTCTACAAATTCAACATGTTTAAGAGTATTTCAAAAAGAGTCTTGGATTTGGAATAGAAGACTAAGACAGTAAAATATTCACTCCCTTAAAAATCTAACTAGTAAAAGTTTAGTCAAATATCTACCCAAACTAGAGTTTCTAAATGGTAAAGTGTGTAATCCTTGTCAAAAGGGAAAGTAACGCAAAATTTATTTCAATCCAAAGAAAAAAATTTCAACTTTTCAACTTCTTGAGTTGGTTCACATGGATTTTTTTAGACCGTCTAGAGTTTCTAGTTTAAATGGGAATAACTGTATTAAAGTTCAATTAGATGACTTTTCTAGGTATACTTGGACCTTCTTATTTTTGCTCACAAAAGTGAATACTGTTCTCATTTCACTAAGTATGCTAAAATTGTAAAAAATATTAGTGCACATAAAATTAAATCTCTAAGAAGTGACCCTGGTTGTGAGTTTGAAATTCATGATTTTGAATCCTTTAGCTCACAAAATGGCTAGTCATAATTTATTTTACCCTAAAACACCTCAACAAAATGGAGTTTTAGGAAGAAGAAATATGGCCTTGAAAGAAATTTCTAGAACCATGCTTAGTGAGTATGACTTACCTATTTATTTTTGGGATGAAGTTGTATATAGAACATGATATATTATTCATAGAGTGTTGATTAGACCTATTATTAAAAGAAATCCATATGAATTGTGAAACAATAGAAACCCCAATGTAAACTACTTCAAAGTCTTTGGTTGAAAAGTTTATATCCTTAATACCAATTAAAATCTTGAAAATTTTTCATCCAAGAGTGATGAAGGAATATTTATAGGATATTCAATCTCTAGTAAAGCCTATAGAGTTTTTAACAAAAGAACTAATTGTGTGTAGGAATATTTCTATGTAATTTTTGATGAGATAGATCCACATGAACCTAATACCTATTTAGAGAATATAAAGGATGATTATTAAAATCTAGAAATTAAAGATAAATCCTCTAACCATCCTATAAAGGAATCTATGAAAACATTCAATTCTGGAAATTTTCCAGATTCAAGCCATAATGAACTAGAACCAAGTGATGAACCTGAAATAATTGGCCCTACCATTTCTATACCAACTAGAACCCTTAATAACCATTTCTTTTATGTTATAGTTGATGATCTAGATAGAGGAACACAAAATAAAGATTCTCTTAGAAGTATGTTTGATCATCAAGACTTATTATCACAACATGAAACTAAAAACCTCAATGATGTTATCAATGATGAATTTAGGGTGATGGAGATGCAAGAAGAACTTAATCAGTTTTAATGGAATGAAGTTTGGAACAAAATTTATAGACCCAAAGACATTTTTACTATAGGTACTAAGTGGGTGTTTAAAAATAAAGAAGATGAATCTAGAAAAATAATTAGAAACAAATCTATATTGGTTGCATGAGGTTATAGTCAAGAAGAAAGAATTGACTATCAGGAGACCTCTGCACCAAGATAGACTTCAAGCCATTAGAATCTTTATTTCATATGAAGCACATTTGAATTTAAAAATATATAAAATGGATGTCAATGGATCATTTTTAAATGGGTATATAGATTATAATTTTTATGTGGAACAACCACCTGGTTTCACAAATCCTCACTTTCTAAATCATGTATTTAAAATATAAAAAGCTTTTTATGATTTAAAATAAGTTCCAAGAGCTTGGTATGATAGATTAAGTACTTTTCTTATTTCAAAAGGTTTTAGAAAAGGTATAGTTGATCCTAATATTTTTTTAAAATTAATTTCCATTGATGTTTTAGTAGCTCATATTTATGTAGATGATATTATTTTTGGATCTTGAAAAAATTCATTATGCATTTATTTTCTAAAATAATGCAAAGTTAATTTGAAATGAGTTTAATGGGTGAAATAAAATCCTTTCTTGGATTTAAAATATTACAAAATAAATATTCAATTATTTTAAATCAAATCAAATATAGTAATTAAATTCTTAAACATTTTGGTGTGGACATAACTAAAAGTAGGGATACTCTAATGAGTACTAGTTGTAAGTTGGATCTTAATGAGGATGGAGAATCTGTTGATCAAACTACTTACAGAGAGATGATTGGAATCTTACTCTACTTAACTACTAGATGACTGGATATTATGTTTATTGTATGTATGTGTGCTCACATTCAAGAAAACCCTAAATAGTCTCATTTAAATGATGTTAAATGGATTTTTAAATACCTCAAACGTACACCCAACCTAAGACTGTTCTATCCTAGAGGATAATCATTTTAGTTAGTTAGCAATTCTGATGCTAATTTTGGTAGTTGTAAGTTATATAGAAAAATAACCTCTAGAACATGTCACATTTTAGGCAAGTCTCTAGTGTCATTGTGTAGTAAGAAACAAAACTCTATTACATTATCTACTGTTGAAGTTGAATACATAACTGCTGGTAGTTGTTTTGCACAATTGTTGTTTTGATGAAACACACATTACTAGAATATGGATATTAATTTAGGCATGTACCTATAAATTGTGATAATACAAGTTTTATTAGAATTTCAAATAATTCTATTTCACACTCTAGGAAAAAACATATCGATGTAAGACATCACTTTTAGAGAGATTATTATCAAAAAGGTAATATAAATTTTGGAATTCATTATCACTGAATATCATCTTGATGATATATTCATGAAACCATTAAATTATGAATGGATAAATTACATCATACATGAATTAGGGATGATAAGTTTTAAGTTAAAGGCTTGCGGCATTGAACTTACTGTTTCACAGGTTACAGTTTCATGTTTCATGGTTTCACAAGATACTGTATCGCACTTTCTATTTCACTTTTACGGTCTCAGATGTTATGGATTTGGACTTACTGTTTCACATTCACGGTTTCATAAGTCTCTATTTTAGACTCGTTTTCTCAAAACTACTATCGCACTATTTACTGTCATAGCGTATGTATGACATTGTGTCCACTTGTTCCACTCTCATTGTAATGACTCAGTTTTCTATTATCTTTAATTTTATTTCTTGTATCACTATGGTTATTATTTTATTGTTCTTTTTTCTCACTTCTTTTACGATGTTTGGACTTCCTAAATGATAAAAAAGCAGATATTTTTCACTTCTCTCTTCACTCTAGCTTTCCTATCTCGAAATAGAAGCTCTTTCCTTCCAAATCTCCGGTTCTGTTTCAATTATTTCTCCTTCTTGAACCCGGCCTTATATTCCTAGAATGAAGCGACCCTCATAGTCAACTCCTTGTAAGTGAAGGTCTCACAAGAAATCAAGAAAGGTTCCACAAATAGCACCTGAAGGACCACTGCATTCTGGTCTTGTAAATAGAATATTCATGCCTGAAAGGGATGTATGTCTAAAGTGTCTATTGTTAAGTAAGTTGCTACTCATTATGGTTATGACTGAACAATTATGGTTGGATTGGTTTACTAAGAAAAAACTACACATTTATCTAAATTTTTTTCTCAATTTTATCAGTATTTCTAGTTCTCATTTAATATTGAAGATGACTTTGTTGTAAGAAGCTAGATTAAAGGAAAAAGGTATACTTTTTCCTTAAATTTATGCATCGGTTTCTTAGGAAACCTCATGAAGGAATATGTGAGGATAATTAGTGAGAACCTCCTCCTTGAAGTGATACTTTCATCTTGGAAGAAGATTTGGTAAGTCTAACTAGAAATAAGAAGAAAAGAAGGAAAATTATTGGTGAGTTGGATGGTGGGACAAGGTTGCTATTTAAGTTTATCCAGAATATTATTAGTTCAAGGAAAGGGTATTTTGATAAACATAAGTATCAATATTTATTCTTGATGAATCTTATGAAAAATGGGCACAATATTAATCTATGTAAGTATATTATAATTCAAAAATGTATATTGGCCAAGACAACATCGAAGTCTACCTCTTTGTTCTATTCAAGATTAATCTCTTCAATGTTGTATACTAAAGGAGTAGTTGGTCCAATTGAAGAAGTCATTAAAGGTTATGAGTTTTTTATCTCAAAGGATACAATTAGAAGGATAAAGACAAGGTGTAATCCTTGGAAAATTTCATGGTTGGAGCACAATGAAAGGCTGTATGAAAAGTTCAATCCCATGGAAAATCCTTCAAGGCCTAAGGAAAAGTGTGACTCGGACCTAGAATCTGAAGAGTTAGTGGAATACTCAAGTCAAGAAGTAGAGGATGTAGAAGCTACATTTGTGGATAGAACTTCCTTAGAAGAAGAAGACAATGGCTTACCTGAGCAACAATTTGATTAATAAAAAGTTAGGGAAGATGTAGTTGATTAAGGCTTTATTGAAAAATAATAACCTGCTACTGGTCTAGAAGAGAAATATATTCCTGATGAAAAACTAGGAGAACCTATTATTGAGAAAGGTCAAGTATTTTTGGAATGGTATGAAGTACTAGCTGAGCTATAATTAATCTTTTCATCTAAAGAAAGAATGTACCAAGCCTTTCATAAGGGTAGAACATAGATGGGTGGTCTTGACATTGATTCAAGTCCATAAATAGAGAAAGAAACTGGGTCTCTCACTCTTAGAGCTGATGCACAAATTGAGGTGGAGAAAAACACCATTCTGGAATGTAATCAAGTACAAAGAGCTGTTGATACAAGACCTATGGATAATGTGTATAAATTACCTAGATATTTTGATGTCTCGGACTCTTAAGGGGCCTCAATGAGAAGAATCGATCTTACAACATCTTTTCAATTGAATTTTTTTTCCATACCATGAGTAATACATACTAAGGATCCTGATGCTATTTTGGTTTTTGAACCAAATATTGCACAAGAATCTATAAGATCTATAATCCATGTGGACTTAAAGGTGTTGGTGAAAAATATTTTGGATAGATTTGAGTAGATTTCAAAAGATCAAACTCTTCCTATAACTAATCTAGGTGAAAATGATGATAGTATGATTTTGGAGAAACTTATTTTGAAAACTCAACCTTGGATATTGTATTAAATTCAAGAAGTAAGAATTGAAAATCAGCAGCTAAGTGAGGAAGTGAAATCATTAAATTATTTGCTCGAAGAACCGATGAAAGAGTTTGAAACAGTTAAACCTCATATAGCTCGATTCATCATAGAAGATTCTAACAAGATATCAAAATAGTTTTCATCACTGATCTGACTAAATTTGGTCTCTCTTGTTGAGAAAATAATAGAAAACAATGACAATTTGTCCAAATAAATTCGAAATATAGAATCCTCAATTGAGTTTGTGCCTAGTATCTTCAAGGAATCTATTAAAACTATTGTCAAGAGTCTTCTTGCATGATCTGTAGCCATCTCATATCCTTCCTCCTCAGCCAAGCCTTCTCAATCATCTCAGTTGTTAGAAAGTGCAGTTCTAAGAAAGGTTATTCAAGAAGAGCTTAAATCATTGAAAAGTACATCTGTTCAGGAAATCCTATCTAAATTTGTTCAAAAGATTGAACATGTCCATGAGATGGTTCGACTATACTCTAATGAAGATTATACAGCCTATAATGAGATTACTAATAAGGTATATTTCTACTTCAAATAGATTTATACAAAGAATCAATTAAAAATTCATTTCAAGTATCTTATAGAGAATTTGAAAATGCCTCATATGACTCAAGAGTTTATAGACTAAGGGTAGAAATTAAAAGAGTTCACACCTACCTTGGAGAATCTTATTGAGAATAAAGATGATTTCGATATGGAAATGTAGTATGCTGGTGAGGTTATCATGGATTTCATCAATTTTATGAAGCACTATGTCCATGTTTAAAGCACTTATATAGTGGCTATTGTAGTTGCTCCCTTGAGGTCTGGTTCCACCTCTTATTCATTGTCTGGTTTTTCTCCTGCTACCATGTCTGTATCTCAGGATATGATCCAGATCAGTCCTGTTATTCTTGAGCAATCCTTTCCTTATTCTTCAACCAATCCCACTCTTTCACCTTCTGTTTTTGAAGTTGTTCCACTTACTTATCTCACTATGAGATCACTCTTAACTGCTACCTTCTCTTCTTATCTTGTGGCTCCTCCTGCTGATTTTTAGGAGGGAAAAGAGATGTATACTTCCTCAGAGAAGTGAAGGATATCTCATTGATATGAATGTTCTCTATTTTGTCTTTTTTCCCATGTCTTTAATGGATTCTATCTTATTTTTTAATGTAATGTTCCTTATTTATTTTTGATTTTAGCATTACTCTTATTCAATAATTATTTTGTGCTTCTTCTTTTCTTTTTGATAATCCCAAAAGGGGGAGAAATAAGAAATGATTTATTCACTTTTTGATTGTTCATACATGCCATGATTTGTGATCATAAAAATGGGGGAGATTGTTGGACTCCTCCTATTTGATCATGTTTTAATGCTCACGAATCATACAAATCATGAAAATTATTATAATCATGTTTAAATCATGACAGAATTTTGTTGGTCTTTTTATGATTTCTTGCTTCCTGGTTTTAATTCAGAATCTCAAAATTTATACTTAATCTTGTTTTGTTATGTTATTATACCAAAAATTAAGTTTAATCAATTATTTTTATATTATTAGTTAAGAATATTTACATATATTTGTCTAAGTTTGAGAAACTATAATTCTAACACCAATTCTGGATTTTGGAAAAGTTCCAGACACCATGACCCAGACACCGTGACCCAGACACCATGACCCAAAAACGGCGACCTAGACACCATGACCCATACATCATGACCTAGAAAACGTGACCCTAACACCGTGACCCAGACAATGGGACCCTAACATCGTACTCCTGACACCATGAGTCAAGCATTGTTCAAAGTTTTCTACAAAGGATTCAAGACACCATTACTTGAGACATCATGATTCTGACACCACATTTGTGCTACCAGTTCTTAATATAAATGAAACTATGGCATCATGACTATCTCACCACTCAAAGGAAATGGAGAAGTTATTGTTTCCCAGTGACACTATTTCTATGTCACACCATTTCAAGGAAAACTGTGACACCTTTCTTTAATATTTTTTTTATTTTTTATTTAATTACTGAAGTTCATATTCAAGTTATTAAATGGAACTAACATCATTAATGATTCTTTTTAGACAAGTCACCTGACTATATGATGTACAAGGTGTAGAATACATACATCATGTCAGCTTCAACATGTGCACCCCTAATTAAAAGTAAGATAAGCATGGCTCCAGAGGATAGGGAATAAAGTAGTGGAATAGTGAACTCATGCATGGAACAACATACCACTGAAGAACACACGAAGCACTCTCAATCCCTTAAGGCTGATCCACCATAGATCATAGCCTCAAACATCTTCACTGTATCAACTAAAAAAAGAACTCGAGCTACATAACTCACATTATTGAACTAGAAACCAGAGCACCATACATGTGATGCTATGTTTTCACAAGATGACTCAATATTTGCATATTTTT
Source organism: Viscum album (assembly GCA_963277665.1). Taxonomy (NCBI): domain Eukaryota; kingdom Viridiplantae; phylum Streptophyta; class Magnoliopsida; order Santalales; family Viscaceae; genus Viscum; species Viscum album. Next base: position 1,804,427,665 of record OY728126.1, on the reverse strand, counting down.
TATCCAACAAGTCTAGAGCTGCATAGAGAAACACTCAAATCATTTCTAATCCTTTCTCATCATCTTTTCTCCATTCTGTACTATTTTTTAGCTTTCAAGCAGTGTGTGTGGGTCTGTATTAAAACAAAAATTGTCCTCTGTATTAAACTGAAAGATAGAAAATATCCTTCCTCTAATATCTTCTTAAATCTAGTTACTCCCATAGATAAATGTGGAAGAGGTCCTCGTGTGACATTTTATCTTATTCTCACAAAGAACAGTGGAAGTTCTCATGTGTCCTGGATAGTGTTGTGTACTGTTGTTTACCCCGTTCCATGGTATGGATCAAGTTTATTAATATGAACTACTTGGTGGAAGGTGATCACTAAGTGGAGTGGATTAAGTTATTTCTTGATATTGAACCACTTGTTTTATCCATTACGTCTTTTAATTTATTTTCTCTTGGATTTACTGTATATTCCAGAAAACTAGATTTTTTTTTATAGTTAGTCTTGGATAGTAGTTATAACATTTTTTCATTAGTAGAATAACTTCAAATGTTGTATCAATAACTCACATTTATATTACTATGAATTAATCAATCTTCTGAGAAGTTATTTTAATAGTTAATATTATAACTATTTTACCTTGATCAACTGGCATGTATTTTTTTCTTGGGGAATCTTTTTAAGTGATCTTTTTGACAAATTTTTTTATAGATACTCAATTAACCCCACTCTTGATTACTCTACTCTGACCAAAAAATGTGATTCATTATGGTTTTATTATGTTCATTCATGTTCTTTTTTATGATTTTTATAGTTTAATTTCATCATTCAAGAGTGTTCGTTTTCATAGTTTTCATGATCAGTTCACTTGTATACATGAATGGATGTTCGTGTAAAATATTGATAAATAAGTATAATTTCTATTATATGTTATTAATTATCTTATATAATATTAGATGATCTTATAATGAATTTGGTTATATGGTATGAGGATGAATCATTAGATAAAAGTTAATGATGATTGTTTCATGTTAATTTTCACGGATTTTCGATCTCAACGAACTCATTTTGTTTTATGATTTAGTATTAATTAGAAATGTTAGTTATAGAATATAAAGTGGGATGTAACATAAATTTTTAAATATTATTCAACCATTATAATGGTATAATTAAAATCCGTGAAGGTGCTAAAATAAAATGAAAGTGCATCACCCACGATGTCGGTAAATTGAAACATCACGGGCGACAATTTCATTTATAGAATAAGAGAGGGAGGTAGAGAGAATACTTTAATGATGGATATCAAATTAACAAGATATCATACTAGTATATAAAACATACTATATTTATCATTCCATTTGGATAATATAAGGTGAGGAGAATATATGAAATGAAATGAAACCGAAAAGAAATTAGAAGAAAAAGGAAGAGGATTTTACCTCTTTGATTTATCCTCCTTGAGAACCTACATGGGTAAAGGTTTTTGATCTTTTGATGAGACCAAGAACATCTAGAAGTGGGAGAGGGTCTTGGGGAGAGGTTTGGGAATAAATTTTACATGGCTCAAAGCTTGAGAGGTGTGAGTTAAAGCGGTGGATAGGGGTGGTATTTATAGCGGACAAGAGGGGTGTTTTCTCATTTTTAAATTCATTATTTTATTATTTTGGCATAAGACTATGAATAGTATAAGGCTTGTGACTGAATATATTAAAATAATGAATGGTATTTCTATATTTTGGACTTATATCAACCTTACTTCATATATGACTCAATAATTAATATATTTTATCTTATTTGGTCAATTATCATATTTAACTATTTACCAAAAAATTCAAGTATTTTTCAAAAATATAAATAATTAACCCACATAATTTTTTGTGTATAATTATAAAATGAAGTTTATTTTATGAAAATAATTTTCTAAATATGTGTAATTTAATTTTTAACTAAAATCATCACTTATATGGAAAATACAGATTTTAATATTATAACTAATTTTAAAACATTTTGAAAAATAACTTATGGTATAAATTTTTTTCCCTAAAACCATAAGACAAAAAATATTAATTTATGGATACATTTTATGAAAATAAAATTTATTAAATTATTAAATTAATCATACAATTATAATTAAATATTTATGAATTACAAAAATACCAACACTTAGTTAATAATTTTAAAAACATTCATTTACATATACTATGATATAATTATACCATTATTTCTTTTATAAGATGCCTTAATTTTATTATTACTTCTATGGGTGTCATTTTTCCAGTTTACTATTCATAAGGGTCATATTACTAATCCTATAGTCAATTTACTATTTCATTGGTATAGGTTCCTTATCATTTAGAAATATTTTTTATTTAATTAATTATTCATTAATAAACATTTTATTTTGATATATAAGTTAGTTTATGTGATGGAATTACTATTAGAATGTATAAATTCTATTGATAAACGTTTAGGTTGTTACATTCTTCCCCACTTTTTAAATTTCACACTCTAAATTTTGTTTTTACATAAATAGGTGAGGGTAGTTCTCCTTCATCGCCTCCTCTAGTTTCGAACTTACTTCTACATACTTATGGTTCCTCCAAAACACATTGACAAGGTGGGATTTATTGTTGTGTAGAACCTTATATCTCTGGTCCATAATCTTTAATGGATTCTCCTCATAAGAGAGATCATCTTCCAACTGTAAAACCTCTGAGTTCAGTATATGTGAGGGATCTAGTATATACTACTCAGAAGTGATATGTGGAACACATCATGAACTTGATCCATATTTAGTGGAAGTGAAATCTGATAGGCCATGTATTTTATGTGATTAAGGATATCAAAAGGTATAATTTACCTTGGGAATAGATTAAATTTAATTCCATACCGCATGAATCTCTTCCATTGGGATATTTTAAGGTAGAATTTATCTCCATTATTGAACTGCAAGTCACATTAATGATTGTCAGCATAACTCTTGTTCTAACTCTGAGCAGCATTGATATGTTTCTAGATGGATTGAACATTCTTTTGTATATCTTACACAATATCAGGTCCAAGTATATTTCTTTCACGAACTTCATCTTAAGAGGTTGGTGTTCAATATATCTTTCCAACCAGATCTTTAAATGGATCTATCTGAATACTCAAGTGGAAGCTATTGTTGTATGAGAACTCAACCAATGGGTAATGTTGATCCCATTCACCTTTGAATTCTAATGAGAAGACTATTATCATATCTTTGATTGTTTGAATATTCCTTTACATATGGGCCATCAGTTTGGGGGTAATAATTCATGCTGAAAATAAATTCAGTACTCAAATAATGTTGAAGAATACTCCAAAATCTAGATATGAACATGGGATCACAATCAGAGCCAATTGATAGTGGAAATCCATTTAGTTTCACCACACCCTTCACATATGTCACGACCCGTCCTCGGGACCCATTCGGTGACTACACCAAGCCTGCCTTTCATAGGGTAGGGGCTGGCGACTAGCACCAAGGCGTAAATCCCGATAAAAAGGGAAGGCATTGCCTTTATAAAGTAAACAAACACCAGAGTAAGAAAGATGATGTAAACACTAAGTAAACTGGGTATAACTGTAAGTGCGGAAAAGTAAATGGGCCAGAATACAAACCCAACTAAAGTAAAGTACAACCGAAAGAAAGTAGAGCAACTTAAAAGTAAAGCAGTAGTGCTCAGCTGCCCACTGGAAGTCCCACCCGAAGGGTGGGTACAGATAGCCTCTTCAACTCCTCAGGTCCAGCCGTCCGCTCCATGTATGTCCTGCCTAGTGGTCCACCTCCTGGTACTGACTTTCCCTACAAACCTCAACCATGATCAGTGATGTCCGTCATCTGCATCCAGCACAATGTAGTGTGGGCATAGCCCGTGTAGGGGTGAGTATACGCTACTCATTAGGGAACCCGAGACCACCGAAGGTCTCCCAGAATCCACAAAGGATAATCCACAAAGAAAAGATACAATCACGAAGTAACAACCAACACTACTTAGGTATATGCCCATACATATACCTAAGTCATCAATTCCAGTTCAGCTCCAACATCCGAGCCCAAGTTCGAACAAGTCCACACAGGTTAGCACAACCAATCCACACAAGATAACACAATCCATTCCACTTAGGATAGCAAGCCAATCATATCGAAGATAATGATTGAAATTCAAGACTCAACTCACACAAGTATACATCATTTGTAAAGCAAAAGGAGATGATCAGATGTAGTTACTGATTCATCTAGCTGGGACCCACGTAGGATACTATACCATCTAAGCTATCGGACCCACATAGGATACTACAACAGTAGCCAATACTGTCGGAACCACGTAGGATACAAGTACTGTAGTCGTCATCGTCGAACCCACGGAGGATTCCAGTATGGTTGTCTTCTCTGTCGAACCCACGGAGGATTCCAGTACGAAAGTCTTCATCGTCGAACCCACGGAGGATTCCAATATGAAAGTCTTCACCATCAACCCCATGGAGGATTCCAATATGGTTGTCATCATTGTCGAACCCACAGAGGATTCCAGAACGAAAGTCTTCACCGTCGAACCCACGGAGGATTCCTATACGGTTGTCATCGTCGTCGAACCCACGTAGGATTCTAGTACGAAAGTCTTCAGTGTCGAACCCACGGAGGATTCTAATATGGTTGTCTTCATCATCGAACCCACGAAGGATTCCAGTACGAAAGTCTTCACCATCGAACCCACGGAGGATTCCAACATGGTTGTCATCGTCGTCGAACCCATGGAGGATTCCAGTACGAAAGTATTCACCGTCGAACCCATAGAGGATTCTAATACGGTTGTCATCGTCTTCGAACCCACGGAGGATTCTAGTACGAAAGTCTTCACCATTGAACCCACAGAGGATTTCAACATGATTGTCTTCATCATCGAACACACGGAGGATTCCAGTAAGAAAGTCTTCACCATCGAACCGACATAAGATTCCAATACGGTTGTCATCGTCGTCACAGCCAGCTCTAGGGTTCCCGCACACAGTATGCTCATTTCTGGGAGGGTCCGCTCCACGAGACAAGGGGTCGATACATCAACTGACATGTAGTCTGGAGTTGATGTATCCCAAAGCTCCGCTTTGTCGATAGGACCTCAACGTGACAGACGGCACGTCAATCGAACACCCAGTCTGAGAGTTAAAGACTTTTTTGTTCCAGGGGCCCAGTTGGTTTTTAAGTCAAAACCAACCCCACTATACTCCAACTGCATCCAAAACTCAAGCGGATTAATCCAAAAGGTCCGTCTCACTAAGAGAAATCCAACAATGTCGACGGCACGTCAATCGGACGTCCGGAACTCAAGTTATAAGCGTTTCCGCTCCGAGGGCCCGGTTGGTTTCGTGTTCGAACCAACCCAGCCATACTCCAAATGTGTCCAAATCTCAAGTGGAGTAATTCAAAATGTCAGTCTCTCTATGAGGAATCCAACAAAGTCGACGGCATGTCAATCGGACGTCCAAAGCTCAAGTTATAAGCGTTTCCGCTCCGAGGACCCGGTTGGTTTCGTGTTCAATCCAACCTGTCCATAAACAAAGTTCTCTGAAACCTTGAGTATAGTATACCAAAACGACCATCCCGATTCAAGGATCTCTTTACAACTGACGGTGCGTCAATCAGAGGTCTGTATCCCATGTTACAAGCGTTTTAACGAACTTGTCCGTTTTTAGGGGGTGTTGGGCCCGGACCGACCTGGCCCGAGACCCCCTGGGTCGGCCCGAACCGCGTCGACCGACCTGGGCCTGGCTCCGGACCAATAGGGAGCGTCCCAGCCTGGCACTCACGGCCTGACTCAGCGTGGGCGGCTTGGCCCAGCCAGCGCGACCGGTCTGTGCGGTGCAGCCGGTTGGCCAGGCGCAGGTGCGACCCGCGTGGCCAGACAGCTCAGTCATTCCGGCCGAGCGTAAAACGGGGGGAAGGAGCTACCCCCCCCCCCCCCCTTCGAAATAGTGCGGCATTAAGCCGCACCCTCCCCCAAAACTCGGAGCGGCAAAGCGGTTTCGGTCTGCCGTGGCGGTCTCCTCCGGCGGCGCGCTGACGCCACTCTCCGCGAACCACCAGACGCGCACCGGTGGTCCGTTTCACCTATCGTCTGCACTCGGAGTCCTTACGGGACCCAAAAATCACTTCGGATTCTTCAAATCACCTCTTCAGCCCATTCCATCATCTCCCTTTGATCCGCACATCAATAAACAATCTGCGGAGGGTTGTCGGCCCGTGTTTGTTCGGCCCACTCCCTCTGTGTTAGGTGTTCTCAAATTGAAGTCATTAAAACACATGCTTTTAGTATCGACGAGGTTATAATTTATTCAAGTGTAAATTATACTAACTTCATACCATTGAACGCTTTATCATGTGAGATAAAATCACTCTAAAAGTATTAAACAAAATTCTCTTACGTTTTTTCATGCAATCAAAAATTCCCAACCCGCAAACATATTCTTTCGCGAATCAATGTAATATTGTGTTGATCATCGCTCTTTGATTTAGAAGGAAAATAGACATGGGTTTATTATTATTCAAAAATAAATCCCCTACCTTGACGAAGTCGTTGAATGAGGATTGTCGTGAGAAGAAGACGTCGCAGAAGATGGTGTCGCGTAAAACGGCGTCGCGGAAGAGGGTGTTGCGGAAGATGGCATCGCGGAAGACGGCGTCGTATATGTCGTTGGTGCACGCCCGATGAAGGATGTGGTGCGTCGTCATTCTCCGAAGAAGGATTCTCTCACCAGCTGCGGAGAGGAGAGGAGACGGCATGGCGATTCCTTTGCGGTGACGGAGTTCTTCGTCGTAGACTCGGTGTTCTTCGCGTTCTTCGATGAGGAAGAAGAAGTTCTTCAGAGCGCAAGTGTTTTATTCATGTTTCCACACAACGAATCAACCCCCAATAAAATAATACATTGTCTTATTTTATTGACACACACACAATCCAACATTAAATAGAAATTCAAAAGATCTCATTCAATTAATTAAATTAATTGAAGAGCCTTTAACAGTCCAATTAATTGTGAGAGTTGACTTGTCACTTAAAAGGGGGTGCAGGTGTGTTACACAATTAAAAGCACGGGGGAGGTTTTAAGGGATTTGAAGGGGTGGGGCTCGTGTGGAACCCACCTCACTATTATCCTACCCAATGGAGTTAGGATGTAGTGGTCCCCACTCAAACATCCATGCATATGTTAAAACTACTTTGAATAGAAAATTGAAATTGTAGCACAAATATTTATTTCATTCCTTAGTTAACCCATTTTTTTAGTACACTCACCCGTGTAAATGCAACTCCAGAAAAGGGTGTTCCTATGCAATTACTGGTGTTGCGGTTTCATCGGTGCCCTCGGATTTCGATTTCGAGCACTGGTTCAAAAGTTAAGAAAACCCGCTCGTTCGTTCACTGAACGTACCCCGAGCGAAACTTCGGAAATTGATTCTGGGCACACCGGGCCTCAGAATCATGTGCCGTTAGAAACTGTGCACTCGTAAAATTCCAAAAAAAATTAAGAAAAAAAATTTCTTTTGAAATTTACGGGTCTTTAAATTACTCCCACCTCAGGTCTTTACATCCCCGTAAAGCTACATCACAAACTAGGGGAACAAAAGAGGGTTTTGAGTATGCATCTGAGCCTCCCGCTCCCAAGTGCTCTCCTAGAGGTTCTCGTGTTTCCATCCAAGGTGCATTAAAGGAATCGACCGTCCACATAGGACTCACTCCTATCGATCCTCGATCATCACAGAACCTCTGCATAAGTCACCCCATTGTCAAAGTCCAGCTCCCCATGGTCGATGATATGTATCGGGTCATGCATGTATCTCCTAAGATGAGATACGTGGAAGTTGTCATGCACCTAGTGCAACTGTGGTGGATGGGTCAAGAAGTATACCACCTCGCCTACCCTGTTGAGGACCTAGAAGGGTCCGATGAAGTGCGGAGATAACTTGTTGCCCCGGCCAAATCCCCGTAAACCACATCAAGGTGAGACCCGTAAGAAAATTTGGTCACTATCCTTGAACTCTAGTGGTCTCCGCCTCCTATCGTAAAAAGACTTTTTTGGCTCTGAGCTGTCCGCATCTGCTCCTGGATGACTTGTACCTTCTCTAGTCTTATAAGAGCTGCTAAGATTTCTTCTTTACTGATAAGAGAAATCTGGTATCATCCCCTGGATGAACCATGTTAATTTCCTAATATAGTCAATCCCGATGTGGATGATACTAATAAATACCAAGGATGACGTCGTAAGGCCTTGATGCTACTACCAAGAGATCCAACCGTTAATCTCGCCTCCAAGGGTTGAGTCACACTATCGGCATCAGTGTGTGGTCACTGGGTCTCCTCTAGTTGGTATCTCAAAAGTGAGTGTCAAGTGAACAGTTTTAAACCGGAACCTCTTAGTATCAACTATATAAAAAGAACAGGGAACAAAACGTCACAAGAACAAGTGTATTTATTTACTGCAGCTCACGGTATAAAGACACATAACACAACAAAGCTAGAAGCAACATGAACAAAAGTCCCCATGTCTTGAGCTACGCCCGCTCCTGTCCATCAGCTCCTAGATCTCCATGGTCGTAAGCCACAGCTGCCTGAAGCTGAGCTCTCCCATGTCCAGCTGTTCCCTGCGGTCAGGGTGGTCTTCCTGGTTGTGGTGGTGGTTGGGCCTCAAAGTGTCGCCCACCACCCACTACTCGGCCATCTCCTCTGCCTCGTCCTCCTGCTCCATGCGGACTGTCATGGTCGAAACTCTACCTGGGAGGTCCCTCTACTTCCTGCTTCTCATCAGCAGGACGAGTCGGGCAGTCTTGAGCCATGTGACCCTGCCCGCTGCATGCGTAGCATAGCCTACTCCTCGTGTAGGTGGCTCTCCTTCGTGTGCCCCACACAACCAAATCTGCATCCATAGATTTCTTGTATGATGGTCTGGCCCGTTTGGACCTCTTCGTGATCTATCTACTGCCAGCTGCAGAAGACTTCACTACGGGTCGTCATGTGGAGGGTCCCGCCGCTGGTGACTGCTTGGCGAGAAAACTCTCTACTAGAAGGGCTCTCCCCAAAACCCCTACCTGCGTCGGAATGTTGAGGGAGATCATTGAAGCCCTGATATCATGATTTAGTCCCTGCTCGAAGGTCCGAGCTCGAAAGAATGGGTCTCGTACCATATATGTGGAGTAGCACGAGAGATCAGTAAATCTTGCCGAGTACTGGGCTACCGTCATGATGCCCCGCCGTAGCTGTAGTATCTCCTGAATGCACACCGCACAGAGGGTGGATGGGATGAACTCTGAGCGGAAGAGGCTCTCAAAGTTTTTCCAGAGGAGAGATGCCTCGTCATTCACCTAGAGCATCAAGATCCACCATCTGCCTACTACCGCGTGCAAGAGGCTCGCTGCAAGGATCACCATGCAGTCATCTAGTGTCCCCACTAACCTGAAAAATCGAACTACTGCTTCCATCCAATCCTCGGCTGCCTGAGGGTCCGTCTCCCCAGGGAACCTGGGCGGTCTCTGACGCTGAAACTCATGTAGTGCACTAAGGCGACGTGAACAATCAGCGGCTGGGGATGGTGGCATCGGTGGCTCGGTGGGTAGCGGTACCACCGGTGCCTCCGCTGAAAAAGGTCCCTGCACCGAGGCCTTGTCGCTCGGTGGGCTGTCGTCATGTACAAAGCTCTAAACCCTAGCTGGCTGCCATCGTGGGGACATCCTAAAAAGAAATAGGTGTTCCATGGTCAAAACAGTATACCTGGTGAGCTGACACAAAGTAATCACATAGAAAACTTTTGAAACACACATGCAATCAGTGTTTTCGTGCACTGAGTCGGAAATCCGAAGTCAGGGTCCTGGTGTAAGGATACGTCGGCCTCCGAACCAACACTGGACTCCCTGGACTAATAACCACACTCAATACCCTTAACACTATGGCTTTACATAGAAGAAAGATCAGATTTCTGAGTTCTGCGGTAGAACCGAACTCCTCTGATACCAATTTGTAACAACCCGTCGTCAGGACCCATGCTGTGACTACCCCAAGACTGCCTTCCATAGGCCATGGGCTGGCGACTAGCACCAAGGAGTAAATCCCGATAAAAAGTGAAGGCATTGCCTTTATAAAGTAAACAAACACCAGAGTGAGCAAGCTCAAATAAACACTATGTAAACTGGGTACAATTGTAAGTGCGTAAAAGTAAATGGGCCAAAATACAAACCCAACTGAAGTAAAGTACAACTGAAAGAATGTATAGCAACTGAAAAGTAAAGCATTAGTTCCGAGCCATCCACTGGAAGTCCCACCCGAAGGGTGCGTACAGATAGCCTCTTCAGCTCCTCAGGTCCATCCGTCCGTTCCATGTACGTCCCGCCCAGTGGTCCACCTCCAGGTACTGACTTTCTCCACAAGCCTCAACCACGATCAGTGATGTCCGTCTTCTGCATCCTACACGATGTAGTGCGGGAATAGCCCGTGAAGGGGTGAGTATACGCTACTCAGTAAGGACCTCGAGACCCCCGAAGGTCTCCCACAATCCATAAAGTATAATCCACAAAGAAAAGATACAATCACGAAGTAACAACCAAAACTACTTAGGTATATGCTTATACATATACCTAAGTCATCAATTCCAGTTCGGCTCCAACATCCGAGCCCAAGTTCGATCAAGTCCACACAGGTTAGCACAACCAATACACACATGATAACTCAATACAATCCACTTAGGATAGGAAGACAATCATTTTGAAGATAATGATTGAAAGTCAAGACTCAGCTCACACAGGTCTACATCATTTGTAAAGAAAAAGGAGATGATCAGATGTAGTTACTGATTCATCTAGCTGGGACCCACGTAGGATACTAGACTAGCTAAGCTGTCGGACCCACGTAGGATACTACAACAGTGGTCAATACTATCGGACCCACATAGGATACAAGTACTGTAGTCGTCATCGTCGAACCCACGGAGGATTCTAATACGGTTGTCTTCACCATCGAACCCACAGAGGATTCCAGTACGAAAGTCTTCAGCGTCAAACCCACAGAAGATTCCAGTACGAAAGCCTTCACTGTCGAAACCACGGAGGATTCCAATATGGTTTTCATCATCGTCGAACCCACGGAGGATTCCAGTACGAAAGTCTTCACCGTCGAACCCATGGAGGATTCCGATACAGTTTTCATCGTCGTCGAATCCACGGAGGATTCCAGTAAGAAATTCTTCACCGTCGAACCCATGGAGGATTCCAATATGGTTGTCTTCATCATCGAACCCACGGAGGATTCCAGTACGAAAGTCTTCACCGTCAAACTAACGGAGGATTCCAGTATGGTTGTCATCGTCGTCGAACCCACGGAGGATTCCAGTATGAAAGTCTTCACCGTCGAACCCATGGAGGATTCCAATATAGTTGTCATCGTCATCGAACCCATGGAGGATTCCAATACGAAATTATTCACTATCGAACCCACGGAGGATTCCAATATGGTTGTCTTAATCATCGAACCAACGGAGGATTCCAGTACGAAAGTATTCACCGTCGAACCCACGGAGGATTCCAATACGGTTTTCATCGTCGTCGCAGCCAGCTCTAGGGTTCCCGCACACAACATGCTCGTTTCCGGGAGGGTCCGCACCATGACCCAAGGGGTCGATACATCAACTGACACGTTGTCCATAGTTTATGTATCCCAAATTTCCACCTTGTCTATAGGAACTCAAAGTGACAGACGGCGCGTCAATCGGACGCCCAGTCTGAGAGTTAAAGGCTTTTTCGTTCTAGGGGCCCAGTTGCTTTTTAAGTCAAAACCAACCTGAACATACTCCAACTACATCCAAACCTCGAGCGGAGTAATCCAAAAGGTCTGTCTCACTAAGAGGAATCCAACAAAGTCTACGGCACATCCATCGGACGTCCTGAGCTCAAGTTATAAGCGTTTCCGCTCCGAGGGCCCGGTTGGTTTCGTGTTCGAACCAACCCGTCCGTACTCCAACTACATCCAAATCTCAATTTGAGTAAGCCAAAATTTCCTTCTCACTAAGAGGAATCCAACAAAGTCGATGTCATGTCAATCGGACGTTCGGAGCTCATGTTATAAGTGTTTCCGCTCCGAGGGCCCGGTTGATTTCGCGTTCGAACCAACCCGGGCATACCCAAAGATCTCTGAAACCTTGAGTTTAGTACACCAAAAAGACCGCCTCGATCCAAGGATCACATTGAAACTGACGGTGCGTCGATCGGAGGTCCGTAACCCATGTTATGGGCGTTTTAACGAACCTGTCCGTTTTTAGGGGGGTTTGGGCCCAGACCGACTAGGCCCGAGACCCCCTAGGTCGGCCCGAACCGGGTCGACCGACCCGGGTCTGGGTCCGAACCACTAGGGAGAGGCCCAGCCCAGCCGGCGCGGCCCAGCCCAGCCGGTGCGGCTGGTCCGTGCGGTGTGGCTGGTCGGCCTAGCGCGGGCACGACCCGCGTGGCCAGACAGCTCTGTCGTTCCGGTCGAGCGGGAAATGGGGGGGGGGGGGGGGCAGGCTCTGCCCCCCCCCCCTTTTAAAACGGCGCGGAATTAAGCCACACCCTCCCCCAAAACCCGGAATGGGAAAGCCGTTCCGGTCCGCCGGGGCTTAGCCGCGACGGTCACCTCCGGCAGTGCGCCGCCGCCACCGCTCTCCGCGGACCACCAGACACGTACCAGTTGTCCGTTTCACCCACCATCTGCGCCTTGAGTCCTTACGGGACCCAAACTTCACTTCGGAGTCTTCAAATCGCCTTTGCGGCCCGTTCCGTCATCTCCCATTGATCCGCACATCAATAAACAATCTGTGGAGGGTTGTCGGGCCGTGTTTGTTCGGCCCGCTCCCTCCGCGTTAGGTGTTCTCAAATGGCAGTCATTAAAACACATGCTTTTAGTATCGATGAGGGTATAATTTATTCAAGTGTAAATTATACTAAATTCATACCATTAAATGCTTTATCATGTGAGATTAAATCACTCGAAGAGTATTAAACAAAATTCCCTTACGTTTTTTCCCGCAATCAAAAATTCCCAACCCGCAAACATATTCTTTCGCGAATCAATGTAATATTTTGTTGATCGGTGCTCTTTTATTTAGAATAAAAATAAACATGGGTTTATTATTATTCACAAATTAATCCCCTACCTTGAAGAATTCTTCGAATGAGGATCGTCGCGAGAAGAAGACGTTGCGGAAGACGGTGTCGCGTAAGACGGCGTCGTGGAAGAGGGCGTCACAGAAGACGGCGTCGTGAAAGATGGTGTCGTGGTAGACGACGTCGTATACGTCATCGGTGCACGCCTGATGAAGGATGTGGTGTGTCATCGTTCTCCAAAGAAGGAATCTCTCACCGAATGTGGAGAGGAGAGGAGACAGAACGGTGATTCCTTTGCGGTGACGGAGTTCTTCGTCGTAGACTCGGCGTTCTTCACGTTCTTCAATGAGGAAGAAGAAGTTCTTCAGAGCTCAAGAGTTCTCTTCTTGTTTCCACACAATGAATAAACACCCAATAAAATAAGACATTGTCTTATTTTATTAACACACACACAAGCCAACATTAAATTTAAATTCAAAAGATCTCATTCAATTAATTAAATTAATTGATGAGCCTTTAACAGTCCAATTAATTGCGAGAGTTGACTTGTCATTTAAAAGGGGGTGCAGGTGTGTTACGCAATTAAAAGCACGAGGGAGGTTTAAGGGATTTGAAGGGGTGGGGATTGTGTGGGCCCCACCTAACTATTATCCTACCCAATGGAGTTAGGATGTAGTGTGCCCCACTCCAACATCCATGCATATGTTAAAACTACTTAGAATAGAAAATAAAAATTGTAGCGCAAATTTTTATTTAATTCCTTAGTTAACCCATTTTTTTAATAACCTCACCCGAGTAAACGCAACTCCAGAAAAGGGTGTTCCTATGTAATTACCGGCACTGCGGTTTCATCGGTGCCCTCAGATTTCGATTCCTAGCACCGGTTCAAAAGTTAGGAAAACCCGCTCATTCGTTCACTGAACGTACCCAAGTGAAACTTCAGAAATTGATTTCGGGCACACCGGGCTTCAGAATCAAGAGCCGTCAGAAACTGCGCACTCTTAAAATTCCAAAGAAAATTAAGAAAAAAAATTTACCTTGAAATTTATGGGTCTTTACAACATATATCTTTGTAAGTTGTTCAAGAGAGAGATTTTATCTAATAGTGATTAATTGGGCAGTCTTAGTGAGTTGGTCCACCACAACCCATATCTCTTTGTTTCCTTTGGATGTATCTATGAGACACATGACAATGTTCATAGTGACATTCTCCCATTTTCACATGGGTGTAGGAAATGTTTTCATCATCCTTTTGGACATATATCAATATTCTTTAACTTGATGACATATAAATCAACTTGAAATATACTCTTCAAGATCCTTCTTCATGTTATCCCATCAAAAGTGTTCTTGAAGATCACGTTACATCTTGGTAGTCCCATGATGGATATAGAAAGTTTAGTTGTGTTCATTTTCTAATAGATCATTCTTTATCCTAGTTGATGAAGGCACACAAATCCTCATTCCAAACTGAATACCACCATTATCATCAATATGGAACTCTTGTAGCTTCCCTTCCTTTACTGCATTCACCTTCTTTGGTAACTCCAGATCATCCCTTTCTACCTCCTCAATATTCTCTTGGCTAGATTGTTGGTCAATCATTTGGGAAAGGTTTGATGTATTCCCTACTGTTATGATTTCCAAATACATACTTTTCATATCCATTATGATAAGTTCATTCTCAATCAAAAAAATGGATAGAGTTGTAGGTTTTTTCAACTAAGAGCATCAGCTACCTTGTTTTCCTTTCTAGGATGACAGTGAATAGAAAAATCATAGTCCTTAATTAGTTTTAAACATTTCCTTTGAATCATGTTGAGATCATTTTTTGTGAATATATATACTTTAGGACCTTTTTATCAGTATATATGTCACAAACATAACCACAGATGTAGTGCCTTTATATTTTTGAGGTAAAAATCACCGCTTCTAACTCTAGATCATTCATTGAGTAGTTCTACTCATGGATCATAAACTATAGTGAGTTGTAGGCTATCACATTATCATTATAGATGAGTCCATAACCCAATTATTTTTTTGAATCATCACTTTATATCACAAAATATTCTCCACTCTTTTGGTAATGTGAGTACAAGTGTTGTGATCAGCCTCTTATTTAGCTCTATTAAGCTTTCCTCAAATTCTACTGTCCAAACATACTTCACCCCTTTCCTTGTTAACTTATTCAGTGGGATTAATAATCATGATAAATTTTTCAAAAAACTTTGATAGTTCTCAACGAATCCAAGAAAACTAAAAAATTTCATGAAACTAGAGGGATTGGGCCATTATTCAATTGCATTTATTTTTGAAGGGTCCATAGAAATTCTCTCACTTGCGATAACATTTTCAAATAATGTTATTTACTATATCAAAAATCCACACTTGTGGAACTTGGAATACAACAGCTCATTCATTAATGTCGTTAAAACAATCCTTATATGTCTTCATGTTCTTCCTTTGTATTGGAGTAGATAAAAATATCATCAGTAAATACTACCACATGTTTTTCAAGGTAATGACTAAAGTCCCAATTCAAAAAATCCATAATGATTGTAGGGGAATTGGTAAGTCCAAAAGGAATCACCATACACTCGTAGTGACCATACCTTGTAGGGGAGGAAGTCTATTGAATGTCTTCATTATTTACCATTAGTTGATGATATCCATAATTAAGATCCACCTTTGAGAAGTATTGATCTCCTCATAGGTAATCAAAAAATCATCAATCCTTGTAAGAGCATACTTTTTCTATATGGTTTTTTTTATGAGTTACTGATAATCGATACACATCTTCATCAATCCATACTTCTTCATGAAAAAAGATAACTGGAATACCCTATAGTGATTCACTAGGGCATATGAACCCTTTTATCAAATTCTCTTATAGCCACTTATTTAACTCCACCAGTTCGATAGGATACATCCATTAGGGACACATTGAGATAAGAGTAGCTTCAAGTATGATTTCTATTGATAACTCTACCTCCAAATATGAAGTAACTCTAGGTAAAGCTTCAAGAAATACCTCAATGTATTCCCTCACAATGGGAATTTACCTTACATTGATACCTTCCTTTGACATAACCATTTTATCGAGTTATGCTTCTTTACCAGGAATCAACACCCACACTATTGATGGATTTTACAAAGGGTTTTCATGATATTTCTAACATTTATAGAGGATCATGGGATGGTTTAGAATATTAAAATATATTTCCTTTTCCTAAATGATTATATGTTCTCTATATAACAATAGCCTATCCATTCCCATTATAGCATCAAATTTCACCAAGGAATGTTTCATGAGATTTGATGGATGAATATTCCCACATATGAAAATTGAGGAAGAGTCCCACACTTGGGTTTTAATGAATGCACCACTTGTTGTTTCCCAAAATATCACTACCTAAAGGTTTCGAGCCTTCGATTCAATAGTTTGAGAAAACATTCAATATATAATGGAATGTATAGATCTATAATAAAATAAGACTTTTCCATTGTATAGTTCATAGGAAGTGTACCTTGTATGACTTAATTTTCTTGTTCCACTTTTGTAGTAGGGATGAAATAAGCCTTGCCTTTATCTTTTTGATTTTGTAGTTATTAGTTTTGATTAACCTCAAGGACTTGTCATTTAGGGAATTTTTTTCATAGTTTCATTGCTCCATGTAGTTGTAGCATTGTACCATGGGTGGTTCGATCCTTTCCTCTGCCCCATTTTCATGTCTCATTTTTTCTATTCGACATTCATGGGATTTGTGGCCTTCTTTCCCACACTTAAATACTTTCCCTATCCATTTGAGGTAGTTCCCATGATGCCTATTCCCACACGTTTTACATGTGGGTGGTTTAGTTTTATTTCCACCTTTATCATTAGATCCTACATCTTGAAAATACATCATTAGTTTTTCATCACCAAATCCAGGGGACCATTATCCAAACTCCATCTCCACTTTGAGAGCACATCAAACAACATCTTTATAACTCCCAATGTATCTAATTTCTAAATCCTTTCATAGTTTTGGTTATAAACCACTAAATAATCTATCAATGTTCCTATCATTATTGGTAACAAGACCTGAAGCATTCCCTGAAGGCCTTTATTTGGATTTATGAATTATATCTCTATACTTGTACGAATATTTTGATGAAAATATATATTACCAAAAATTATCATAAAGTCTCACCACTCCATCTCTTCGATTTCATCACTTGTCTTGGTGTTCTTAATCAATTCCCACCATTAATAGACCTCTCCATATAGATGATAAATATAAAGAGTCTCCCTCTCTATCTCAAAATAGTGAAATATAGAAAATATCCTTTACATTAAGTTAGCCCACTATTGCATGACTAGTGGATTAGAAGATCCACTAAACATTGTTGGTTGTTTCCATATAAGGGACTCGATATCCAGTTTATCCCTCTTAGTTTTCCGAGGATGTTCCACATTTTTCATGTTATTGTTCAAAAACTAAAAATGCTTGGTAATAATCTCCTTTAAATTTTTAACTCCACCCCCAAGGAATTGGGGATCTCATTAGAGAAATCACTGAATTGATCCTTTCATGGGATGTTAACCTTATTTATTTGGGTTCCCATTATTTTCTAAAACATAAAAGGTTATAAAAAACATAAGTCAACAAGTCGTGAATAAATAATATATTCCTTTTCGAAACTAAGATATAAGGCATATCTTATGGGATCTTATGTTTATAATTTTCTAAAACAAATATTCTTGGGTTCTTACATATACATAGTCTTGTAGTATGGTTTTTCACTATGGTTATCTAATCCTAATTCCCATATTACTTAAACCATTCTCTCATACCAACTATATAAACCCTTATTTTTCTTACATATATTATTAAGTTATTTTAAATATAACAAAATCAAATTGATACACAACCAAGATCTGAAGTTTTAGTGTCTTGGAAAAATTAGGAACATAAATAACATTTAAAAAATAAAACATAATAACTTATTTAATTACTTTTCCTCAAGATTCTTTTTTCCTCATGTTCTCCATAATACAAGTATTCACCTGAGGTTATACATCAAATAAATGGGTGAGATAAAATCCCAGTAAGAGGATATATAAGAATATGAATCAATATATCTTATTAAGAGCATAATCATGATCTTAATAACATAGTAATATGGTAGTAATCATGAAAGTAATCATTAGATAAAGGCTTAGAATGTGGCAATGCATAAAATTGAAACATCAGTTCTTAGTGGTTAACTACCACACATAGTTGTGAACAAAGATAGCATCATATTCATGCATATTTAAATTTTCTCAATAGATACATCACATTAACTAATGTATTGTAGCTCTATATAATTCAAGGTGAACCTGTCACATCATAAAATTCACATTACACTATATAATTTCAGGTGCACCCATCACATACTAACATTTACATTATCATGCATGCCACATAGAATGTATATCAAACATTAACATAAATTAACCCATGGAATGGAATGGGTTTCATTTCATGAATGATAAATTCATAAACATTGGGTTCTATAATTAAATATGGAATAACATACTTTATATAAGAATCATCAACCTTGACTGAAGAAGAAACAATCTCATGAAGTAAAAGGTGTGCTATTTTGAAAGAATAGTTCTTTTGGAAAACATTGTGTTCATAATAAACTCAAGGAGAGAAAATGTAAATCTCAAAAAAGATAATATAATTATGAAAACATTATATATAAGAAACAATAAAGGAATATAAATACTGAAAATGGGGTGAAAGAGAGAAAACCCAAAGAACAAGAGTTCAGATCGAGAATTCCCCTTACCTTATGTCTGAATGCTTTCATCGCTTTAATATCTTGTATAATCACATTATATTAATTAATTAAAAAAGAACCTTTGATAAATTAATTTTATTCATTATTGTTTTATTATGTTTATTTATGTGATTTTTGATGAGTTATAGAGTTTAATTTCATCGTTCAGGAGTGATTGTTTTTTAGTTATCATGATCAGTTCACCTGTATACATGACTGGATGTTTATGTAAATTGTGGATAAATATAAAAACTTGTTATTATATTTTATAAATGTTCTTCCATAAGATTAAATGGTATGATAAAGAATTTGGTTATATGTTATGAGGATTAATAATTAGATAAAATTTAATGATGATCGTTTTAAATTAATTTTAGGGGTTTTCGATCACAATGAACTCATTTTGTTTTATCTTTTAGTATTATGTATATATGTTAGTTCATGAATATAAATAGGGTTTTAACATAGATTTTTAAATATTATTAATCCCTTATAATAGTTTAGTTAATATCCTTGAAGTCATTGAAATAAAATGAATGTGCATCGCCCATGATGTCGGTAAATTAACACAACACAGGAAAAGATTTCATTTTTAGAATAAAAGAGAGAGAGAGAGAGATAGAGGGAAGAATTTAATTACAGATATTCCATTAAAAAGATAGAATAAAATTATATAAAACATAATTGAGTTATCATTATTTTTAGATAATATAATGTGATTATAATTGAAGAAATGAATTGAAATCTAAAAGAAATGAAAATAAAAAAGAAGAGGATTTTACCTCTTGGATTTATCCTCCTTGAGAACCTCCTTAAGAAATGTTTTTTTGATCAGTCCAAGTGCTCCTATATTTTATAGAGGGGCTTGGGGATAGTTTTTGGTAGAATTTTTATAGGTATCATTACATGAAATGTGTGAGGTAAATAGGTTGTGAGGAGTGGTCTTTATAGTGGATGAGAGTGGTGTTTTCTCATTGTTATATTCATTAGATTATTATTTGGGCTCAAGACTATATATAATTTGATAATCGTGACTAAATACAAAAAAATATTGATGAAATGTTCTAGATTTAGGGCTTACATCCTCCTTACATCACTTATGACTCAATAATTAATGTATTTATCTTATTTTGTAAATTATCGTATTTTACTATTCACCAAAAATCACGTATTTTAGAAAATTCCAAAAAATTAAAACTAACCATTTTTTGAGGTTTATTATTCAGATATTAAATCCATTTTAAGAAAATAGTTTTCTAAATATTAATACATTAATTTTAAAACAAAATCATCATTTACATGGAAAATACATATTTTAAAAATATATCTGATTTTATAACATTTTAAAAAATTACTTAAGGTCTAAAAAATGTATCTAAAAATCATAAGACACCCAAATATTAATTTATGAATACATTATATGAAAATAAATTTTCTTTTAAATTATTAAATTAATTAAAAAATATTAATTAAATATTTAGGACTTATAAAAATACCAACACATAGTTAATAATTCTAAAAGCATTAATTTACTTAGAATCTAATATAATTATATCATAACATCATTTATAATATGCCTATTCTTTTACTTCCATGAGTGAGGTTACAATTCATTTAGATTTTTTACTATTGATAAGGGTCATATTACTATTTCTAAGGTGAAGATACTGTTTCATTGGTATTAGTTCCTTAACTTCTAGAAATACTTTGTATTGGACAAATTAATAATTCATAAGGTTTTTATTATGATTTATAAGTGACTTTATAAGATGAAATTACTATAATAAGGGATAAATTCTATTGAAAAAGGTTTGATCTGTCACATGATTCCTCATGTTATGTGATGGGGGAAACCCATTCTTGTGCTTGGTTGGTAATGTGAATCTTGGATGGATGAATAATTCTAGGAAATTGAGGTATATAAGGTTCTATTGAGTGTGTGGTTTAGTTTTTTTTATGGTTTGGGTTGTGTAAGGAAAAAACTTGTTATTTATCCCCATTGGATTTAAATATTGTTTTCAATGGTAGGATCATTCGAATTCTTATTGGATTATCTTATAGTGAAGCTTCTGTAGTTTGTTTTGTAGTGGAACTAGATTGGAAGGTACATGTTTAGTAATGTATGGTGAGAAGATCTGGTTTGGGAATGATCCATGAGGTGTTCTCTGAGGCTTATTGTTTAGGCATGTGAGTTCCTTGGGAATACCCTTATAGGGTTTGGAGGACCCATGTTCTCTACCTTGAATTTGGGGATTATATCTTCCTAGTTTCTATGTATCATGGATAAATGTGAGGAAGGGTGAAACAAAGTGCTCTTTTTTAGAAAGAATCCTAGGTGTCATGTGGTATTTTGATGATTTTTTCTTCGTTAAATGTTTATCCCAACATTTGAGATAGAATCGACAATTTAGGACTCAAGGGAAGTGATTTTTGGGTTCTAAGTGGTTACCAGGAGAATGTGTGATCCCAAGTATTTCTAGGAAATCATGATGGAAATCTCCTATTCGAGGAGTGTGGAGCCATTGAGGTAATGGGTTTGGGTGTCTTAGGAGTGGGTGTTCATTATTTTCCCATGACTAAGGTGGTTCATGTTAGTTTCATGCATGGCCTATTGGTTGGGTTTGGTATACTGGGTTATGTAGAAGTTCTTGATTGATCATTCCATTCTTAGAGGCGCTTGAGAAATGTAATGATGTTAGTTTCATGATGATTGTGGGTTCATGAATTCCTAGTGGAAATTCATGAAATGATAACATTTTAATTGATAGTTTCCTCTTAGGGTGAGGTGATTGAGTAATGATAGATTATTTTAGGAATAACTTCCTGGGGTTTCCTAATGGTTCGAAAGTTTCACCTTTGAGATGGAAGTGATGTCGGGAAGGATCAATGTGTGTTGGCACCATCAACCCTATTTAAAATTCACCTAAGCATTGAGGGGTTGGTTTTTCTTCTAATAATGAATCAAAGGAACTTAATTATGATCGTTTAAGATTATTAACATGATTTAAATGGTGGCCTAAGTAATATCATGTGGTGGGAAGTGTACCACATAATATTTAGGGGTGAAATTATCTTCTTGAGTGGGGTATCATTTAATTTATTATTTAATGTTCTTGTAAGATAGGGATAAGTAGTGGTTTTTGTGTCATGTTTGCTGCTTGGTTTTGAGTGGGATTTCCACATCCATCCAATTTTTGACATATGGAAAATGGTACATGGATGTTATGCATTTTTTCCTTTAGGTGATAATTTGAAAACTCCATGTTCGGGAGTGTCAAATTAATCGCATGAGGTTTGAATTTGTGTTAAGTGTAGATGGTATGGTGAAACTAGATGTTGGTACAGTGGTTCTAAATTCTTTTGATTCTATGAAGAATTAAAAGAGAATATTTAGATTCTATATTAGTTAATTTAATCATATAAGTCATCTTGAGACGTTCTGGAAATGTTTTTAGGGTGAATCTTATTGATAGATTATTAGTTCTCATGGTAGAGCACAATGAATGATAAATTTAGTTGGAAAATAAATTATAGAGCTTTCATGAAGGTTGGGGTGGGCTTCAGTAAGGTTTCTTTTGGTACTTAGTGGATCTATTTGGTGTAAAATATATCACGACCAGGTTTCATGGTGATGAGTTTTTATTTACAGATGAGCATCGGGGTGGTTAATAGGTGAATGTAAAAAATACTCTTTTCACTTGTGAATAGACATGGAATATTTTATATGATGTGTCATTTGAGTATCAAACTGGTATTTTTGGTTAGAAAAGGTTATTTATTATGGACCTAATGGATGTGGATTCTGAAACATTCCATTTAGTTCATGTTTTGGGGCTAGGTGTTGTTCTATGTCTAGGTTAGTGTTTTATTTGAGAGTTGTGTGTTTTGTGGTGGTGGAAAATGTTTGAATCTTGTGTAGAATATTTTGGGACAAGTATTTAGGAGTGTTTTTCCTTATATATAATAGAAATCACATGGGATGTCATTATTTTAATAAAATCTAAAGAAAGGTTTGAGAAAGTGCTTTGATCTAGTGGAATAAGAAATTCGATGGGATGGTAGCGAAAGATAATGTGGATTCATCATGTTGGGGAGCACACCATAGGATAGTTGAGTTTATGTAATTCATTCCAAATGGTTTTTGGTGTATTTTTGGAATGGTGGTTTGAAAAACCCAGCAGTTGAGTATTGGGTTATTTTTTAACACCCTAGTGGGGTTTTCTCTTGTTTTGTTGGGGGTTGGAAGTGGTTGGTTGAAGTTTTTGACTGGTCAATATGGGATGATGTTCAAGTTTTTAGACCAAATATGTGTTTTTAAGGAATTAATATAGTGGTTAACAAGGTCTATGAGACTTTGGTGTTATAGGGTGACACGTCGGTGTCAGCCTTGAGGTGAGGCCTTGTGAGATGGTTGGTCTCAAAAGGGATGGTGTGGTTTTAGGTTGTGACCTCTGTAAATGTCGTCAGTTTTTGATTGGTAAAATCAATTTTTGAGGAGTGATATTAATAAATTAATGGATAGAGGATTCTTCCAGTAGTAGAGCATCATAGTTTTTTTGGATTATTGAATTAGAATTGTAGCGTACAAGGCGATTTATTATTAATCAATGATAATGGTTTGTATAGTGTTATTATGACCATAACTGTTGAGAATATGAATTTCATTTAAGGATTAAATATTATTTTTCTTGGTGTATTTTCTATCATATGGTGGGGATATTTTAAAGCTCTACATTATTTATAGGTGTTCGGTTTTGAGAAATATTTGAGTTTTCTAGTTGGTGATGGTGATGGTTCTACAAATGAGGTTTAGAATTGATTTTTGGGGTTTAAAACCCCTAAAATAGTTTTTTGGGGATGTTTTTGTAGTGATCTAAAGATTTGGGAGGTCTCAGGGGAGTTTGGAACAATCATGAATTGGTTGTGGCATACTACCAAGGGGCTTCAGTGTAGTCGGCTAGCCGAGCAAAGGCCATTGACTTGCTGGTGGCCTTCCTGGAGGCAAGTGATTCTTCTTGGGATCTCTGGACCACTGGTGGGATCTTAGGATATTTTTTATGGTAAAAGGTTCATTTTCACCCTCACCCCCTTTTTTTAAGTGAATTTTATTTATCTTGACAGCCATTTATAGGAGCTTATAGCTCTCCTGTCCCTATCCCTTGACTATGGAAAATTGTCTCCATTATTAGTTTGTTTTTATTACTATTAGATGAATTGGAAAGCCAGAGGTGTGTCTAAGAGTCCACTCCACTCTTTTAAACATTTATTTTTCTTTTAGGTTTCCTAACTCTGTTTATGTGGGTTATTCCTTATTTTCAGAGAATTTTTCTATTTCTCTTATTCCTCTCTTTTCATCTTGAACTTATATCCCATATCGAATGAGTGGGTCTCTATGAGGTTAGGGTAGGTGGTCTATGTGAATTTCATTAAATTATTTTTATTAATAAGACATAATGATGGTGTTTCATGCCTTAGTCAAGAGATGAAATTATATTTAAATTTCAATATTATATTTCCTTAGTTCATGACCATAGGATAATTTATCACCCATATATGCACCTTTAGTTTAGAAAACTACCCATGGTCCGAGGATGGTCCATGGGAGAAATATCTTAACCATGTATCCATGAATTATTTGTTCTAATTCATGACCCTCATTAAATATTACTCACCTGGTTTGGTTAATTAATTAGTTGAACTCATTCCATGGACCATGTAAGGTCATGGAAGAATCTTGGCATATTAAATGTGTCATCCATGGGGTTCACTTGTTTAATTAGTTAAACCTACTTTGTTTGAATAACAAGAAAATAATGAGATGACCATGAGGTACATGATCCATTATAATGTACCTAGTTTCAATTAGGGTTACTTAATGTGGAACATAGATCCAGTGACCATCTGTACCATACAAACTTGGGTGTGATTGATATTAGTCAATAAAATGATAACTTCCAAAAAAACCCTCATTGAGTATTAATAAAACTAATAAAGGGATGTTGATACATTGAGACTCCTTTAAGTAACTAAATTAATTAAATGGTGTTGGGATGCTTTGATACCCTTAATCAAATAAGATAAGTTGTGGAATTATAATGTAGATTTATTTTTGGTTAATGACTAATGGAAGTGTTCTGGAGTAATTGAAATGAATTTCATTGAGTCATGATGCATGATTGCCTTAATTAAATTTCATTCCCCTAAAAAGTGGATTTATTCCTTATTATCATTGTTAAAATATTTAAATAGTTTATGGATCAATAGTAAGGAATTCCATGGGTAAGCCTTGGATTCAATATTTTAATTCCAAGAACGAATCCAATATATTTCATATGATTTATTAATGTGAATTTCTTATAAGACATGTTAATATCATGAAATTGTTCATGGATTAAAAATAATCCCAGACATGGGTAATACTTGGATTGTAGATTCAAATTTCAAGCATGAACCTAATGGATTATATATGATTCATTAATTAGAAGTCCATTGGTAATCCTACCTTGTATCTGATCAAGGTATTATATTAATTAATGCCTTAGCTTGGGGATGTGTATTCACTAGGAAACTCTATAACATTCTAATTCATTATATGAGACCCAAGATTTGGCTTAGTTTCCTCAAACATGGGATTCCTTGGATTACCTCCTTATATTTTAATCAATATTTCACAAAATTACCAAGGACTAGTTCATTAGGTTTGGTAAAATAACTTTTAGAAACTATTATGTTGAGGGTTCATTCCTAGGATTCTACTTTAGAGTTATAGTTTTCACCTTAATCACCATGGGTTGGATTTCTATTTCTATACCTATAATTCCTTAGATATTTCCTTGTTTTCTTATATTTTGTTACATGGGAATTCCTAGACTCACTCTATGGGGCCACCTATGATTCTTGTTCATAGAGACCTAGGATTATTTCTATGGGACATTTAAATACATCTTGGGTCTCTTTTTTAGTGATAATTGACTTATGCCAAAGAAGGTAGGGTTGTCTAGACACCACCTATGGGCTTATGTTCGGTGTCATTTCACTACTTTACTATATAATTTAAAATTATATACCGAACAACATATTTTTTATACTCATAGACTATAAATGGATTGTAAACCATTGGTGGTGACCTAATGAGTATTAATAACCCCCTATTTGGGTCACCACTTGGTACCCAATCATATCTCTTGGTTGATGGTTAAGATATGGTTGGTGCCTCTTTGTTTTTTCTTATCTTCAGATAAGATCCCTCATGGGAGCCAGAGATCGAGCATGTACTTGGACTTCCTATAGTAGTTGGGTTGACCACATTATTTATTTATTTTCACATGTCCCTACTATATTTTTATCTCCTATTGTGTGTATTGACTTCCTTCTACCTATATCATCATATATTCTTTCATAGTTGGTTTTTATTTTCATTTCCTGGGTTCTTAATTCAGTATTATATATATTATACTCATTTAATTTATTTTTTTCACTATATTTATAATTGATTATTTGGTTATAGTTTCCCCAAAATACCACCATTATAACCACACTACAAGTTTACATCCTATGGTTTATAGAGAGGTGAACATGGGGCCATGTCACCCTCTGGTTTGGTCACTTCTGAGTGAATTTGGTTGGGGATGTCACAAATGTAAAATAGGGAACCATATAGTGGAATGTCTCTATTTAGAGAATGTAATAACCAAATTCAAATATTCTAAATGATGAAAATATAGATTAGATGATATATTAATTTAATATGAGATTAATGAAGATTATATTGTGGATTGATTCTATAGAAATGGTTCATGTGTGCAAGGATTGTTCAATGTTCAAAACATTTTATTAAAATGATATCACAGAGTTAGTACACCTTGGAAATAATTCTTCCATCAATGTCACCTATCACGAAAGCATGAAAATATACATTACTTCTGTAAAGAAGTTGAAACTTATAAATGTATTATATCTACCTGAGATTTCAAATAATATAGACTCTATTAATCTTATGAGAAATAAGATATTTTTAGTTTTATTTGAATCTAAAAATGATATCTTATCAAATGAAGGAATTTTTATTAGGAAAGGTTAATTTAGTGATTTCATGTATCAATGATCAATTAATAATATGATTGAATTGTATTCTTACTTTATTGTGTACTCTAATTTATGTCATGATTGTTTAGAATATATTAATTATAATTCATTAATATTAATTAATATGTTAATCATAATTAACTTGGGTAATGAATTTTTTAAATTTGATGTAAGTGTCAAAACTGAGACAGTTAAAACCCCATTTCAATGTTGGGGGAAATTATAGAATATTACAGTTAATACATTTTTATATTTTTTAATTAAATGTTTTGTTTACTCATAGAAGAAAAGGGTATTTTAAAACATTTTTTGATGACTACAATATATATTTATATTTATATCTTCTTAGAAAAAATGAATAAGTCTTTAAGATGTTTATAAAGTATAAATATGAAGTTGAAAATCAATTAAAAATGAATAATGTATTGTATTTATATAGAGGTGGTGAATACTTTAAGAATTAATTTAATGAGTTATGTGAAAAAAATGGTATAATTTATTAAAGTAAATCTCCTTATAAACCTCATCCAAATTTATTTTCTTAATGGAAAAATAATACTTTAGTAGAAATAGTAAATTTCATTATTAAAAAAATCTATTTTATCATTAAATTTATTGGGTGAAGTTGTATTTTTTTCATGTCATATTCATAATAGCATTGAATAGAAGAAAACTATGTTATACCCTTATAAAATATTGAGTGGTAGAAGACCTAATCATTTGTATTTTAATGTGTGGATGAGTTAATATTACTATATATTTCATGATCATAAAATAAATAAAATCATCCCTTGAGTAATTAAAGGTGTGTTTGTTGGATATGAAGAAAAGAGAAAATAATTTAGTGTTGTGGATTTTGTAGTCAATATCATTGTTAAATCAAGTTTTGTATAATTTTTTGAATATAAATTTTACTTATATTTTAAATATAATGTTATTCATCATGCCCTTATATCTTATATTGTATCTATTTAAAATACAATATTGGATAATAATGATTATTCTCAAGTTGAACCTAAATGGAGTATGTGACATAGGATGGATAAAAATCTATATCTTGATTTTATTTATAAATATTTAATAGTTTTCTTATTGATGGAGATAATAATAAATATCTTCAAAATAATTAACCTATGGTATTGACTATAGAAGATGAACTAAATACAAATAAATAATCTATTGCTTCTATAGATCTTAATTTCGAGAAAGGATAAATTAATAATGAATTGGATTTTATTGTGGGGAATAATACTTTGTTTATTATGGATTTACAAAGAGGTTTAAAACCTATTGGTTGTAAAATAATTTTCATAAAGAAGTATGGTTCCAATAGTAACATTAAATATTTTAAAGTAATATTGGTTTCTCAAGGTTTTAGAAAAAAAATATGGGATTGATTATTATGATACTTATGATCTTATAGCTCTAATTATATCAATAATGATTTTGGATTCATAAAATTAAATTAATCATTAGAATTTCATTCAAATGGGTATTAAAACATATTTTTTAAATTCATATTTAAATTAATATATTTACATGTAACAACTAGAAGGGTTTTTTTACAATTTAATGAAAATATAGTACTTAAACTAGTTAAATATATTTAGGGCCTTAAACAATATTTAATGAAATGTCATGAAAATTTTGATTTAATTATGTTATATAATGGATTTATTCATAACGATGTAGATAGGTTTTTTATTAAATGTTTATAAACGAATATGGGGTTATTTTGTGTCTATATGTGGATGATATGTTATTTTTTAGAACCAATATGGTTGGTGTAAATGTGAAAAATATTTTCTTCCCTCTATATTTAAAATGTAGGATCTTATAATGGTTGACATTATTCAAGTTATAAACGTTATAAAACATAGTGGTTATTATTCTTTAATTCATTCTAATTACATATAAAAAATGTTAATTTTTATTATTATCTTGGTTTCCATGAAGATAATTCTTCATTTGATTATAGTGTTAAACTATTTATGAATATAGGTTTACCCATATCACAACATGAAGATATTCATGTAATTAGTTCTTTTATGTATGTTATGAATTGTGCTGGAGAGATACTTATTTTTTATTATGTAAAATGAGTGGATATACTTGTTATCTAAGTATAGATAATTGGAAATGTATAATGATAATCATTGAATACTTGATAAGGATTCTGTATATTAGTTTATTCAATAATGATTATTCAGTAGTATTTGAAGGACGAACCAATGAAAGCTAGATTACCAGTTTCAGTGAAAATAGGTCCATATTAGGATTGTTGTTTACTCTTGGAGTTTTTGTTGTTTCTTGGGTGAGCCATAAATAAATATATATTTTACATTATACCATGGAGTCAGAGTTTATTGCCTTAGTGCTATATGAAAAGAAAACTGAATAGGTAGGGAACCTATTATTGGGTATTATACTATGGCCACGCCTCATTCATCGAATCTCTATGAATTTTTATAGTTAATAAACTCTATCAAAGTTATATTGTTGGATGTATAGTGGTATTTATATATACATAAGTTTTAGAAGAAATTATATGAGATGATTGTTATAATATGGTACCATAACAATTCCCAATATGATATTGTGTAAAAACCTTATAGATTAATTTAAAAAATATATATCAAGAGGGATTATTCAAACTAAAAATAAAGTAATCATGTTAAAACCCATAGAATAAATATTTTTTGTAATGGAAACCCAACACTTTATTTAGGTAGATTCTAATCAATGCTTTTAATGGTTGATAAAAAGGTAAAAAGATGATTATTGATACTTCTTATTATAACCCTAACTACTTGGTGTTAATGTCATCCCTTATGACTAAAGATTGAGTTATAAACTCTTAACGAAAAATTAACACTTGATGAGTTATGTGTTATAATAATGAAAAGTGTTGTATTATTTTTACTACATGAAATTAGAATTTTTGTTACTTATTACATGAGTTTATGGGTTTAGTCCTTAGAAAATACATGAAAATTATATAATAATATGTCCATAAGTGTGCTAAAAATGATATATTGGTTGAAAAAAATTATGTATAATATCTCAGGTTTATCCTAATGATTAACCAGTTCAAGTTTTTGAAAATTTGTACATTTGATAGTACATTAAGATAATGACACTATGTATGGGATTAAATTAAAAGATACCTTTATTATGTATAATGATTAAAATGTGATCTAGAGAGTTGATATTTTAATAATAATTGCAATGGGTTTTTGTAATTTCATTCATAAAATATAATTTTAGTGGGACCAATATCTTTTGAAGATGTATATTGATAAGGTGGGAAAATGGAGGGAATGGATTGATGACATGGATTTAAAGTTTTGGAATCCCACATTGAAGGTGGGTTAAAACTTACAAGATTCATTATTTATAAATAAAAACCTTGAGAAGTGTATTTTTCATAAAATATATATATTCCAGGATTCTCTTAAAAATATTGTTAAAATATATATATTAGTAAAATAATTTATATTATATATATATATATAAACAAAAATAAAAAAAATTAAAATATAACTAATAAATAGATTATTTTGAATTTGATTTTTGAGAATCTAAATGGTTCCTTCTTTTAAAAAGGTTTTTCAATTTGGTCAAATCGAAACATCCTTTTGATTAAATCGATATGATCAAAATAGTGTGAATAAAAAAAAATTTATCTATAAATAAGTAACACATAAAAATTTTGAGGTTGATCATCTTCATTTGAAACTCCCTAGAAATATTCCTCCTACATCATAGTTGCGAGACTATCAAAAATTGGTGTTTTCATTCCTTAACCATGGAAAATCATGAAGGTAAATTTCAACTAATATACCTATACTAACAAGTGGGGGTGGATCAAACCGTTTTGGAAAGAGAATTGCATTCATGTATTAAGATTTATTATCTTATATCATCTATATCTTCTATTTATTTTTAATAAATGGTTCAGTCACAAACAACAATACAACTTCATTGGAAAAACATGGAGAAAAAAATGATGTTTTATTTTTTTCATATCCTAGAATCAGATTTTAGAACATCAATGGCAGTCATTAAAATTTTATATATGAAGTTTGCGGTTGTTTTTTGGTAAAATACCATAGAAATGTTCTGGATATGGATTTTTATGCATTCCCATTTAGTGATAATAGACATACAAGTGTTTATTAGAGATTAAAATAGGTAGGGTATCAGTGAATTTTTGGATACCAAAGGCCTAATCTGTTTATTTTTATAAAATCCTAAAATATGTTCTTTATTTAACTTTTAATTTACAGTGTTTTAATATAAACAGAAAAAAATCCACTATATTTTTTTCTTTTTGAAAAAAACTTATCATAATGAAAAACCATTAGAGTAATATTATTAAAATTTTATAAAAATCAGACTATAACCATTTATTTTGAATGGTATATTCCAACTTTATTATAAAAATATGAATTATTCACATTTTTTTAACAATTTAATTATTCTAAATAATCATTTGTAGTATAATATAAGTGATTCCAAATTCAAGATTAAGATATTTTTTAACAAAGTTTATTATTGTTTTTTTATATTCTAGTCACCACTATATAATGTAGTTTTATATCCTAAAATTTAACAATGTCCTCCAATATCTGTATACATTATTTACTCATATAGTTTTATAACACAAATTTTAGGTTAAAACATGTTTAATTGTGGAAATTTTTTATAAAATTTATCAAAACTACAATTAGTTCTATGATTCACGTGACTTCTACCCAAAAAGGATTAAATCATTAATGGAAATATGTTGAGGTCATAATTACAATGTATAACCTTTTATAAACTACACATAGTTAAAAATTATATTATCAACTAATTCCAAATTAAATCAAACCATAGGCATAATTTGAATTTAGTTTCCAACACAATGTACATAATCATTTAACAACCATCATATCCATCACACCAGATTTATTTTTCAACTTTTGATCACTAATTATAGTGGAATGGTAATATTAGTTCTTTTTTATTAAAATTTTATGAAATTAATACCAAAAAATACAAAAATTAAAGATAAATTGATTCAAGTATCTATTTTAATTTAATTGAATGAATATTTATGTGACATTATAGAACATGTGACAACTATTTATATGTATATTTTAGGAAAATGATGGGTTTTGGGTTCCAAAATAACTTCATGTATTAAAAAATAGAACACTATTAATTTCCCTATAGACTTTATAAATACAACATCTCAAATCATCATTGTCCCCTTGATATTAAATGAAGTGTTATTTATTAATCAATATTAATTAATGGGATATTTTTTCCCACACTTAGGTTGTTGTAATTATGGAATTTCCTTAGGGGAGCCTCATTGTTTAAATAGTCTAGGTAAATTTGGGTAGATTTGTGACACCACTCGATGTTTAGTTATTATTTATTTTAATTTTTTATTTTAGTAATAATTTTTTAATTAAAGTTTTTATCTTCCAATTTTTTATTAATTTTTCCATTATTTTTCTAGACCCCTGTTACCCATCTACAACTTCCTTCTTTCCAAACTCTACCAAACCTCCCCAAATCTGCATCCTCCATCCTTTTCCACCAATGTTTGCCTTAGCTTCCCCATCTCCAACTCATATTCTTATCTTTTCCATCCCAGACTACATGTTTCTTGGCATCCCCCCCCATCTTAATCTATGATACGAGAACACAAGAGTAACCATAATGTAATTTCCTTGCCTAATGGTAATTACCAATAATTGTGAATTAATTTTACTATTTATTGTTTATGTGCTACCAGTATTGAATTATTACATGAACTAGATTATTTGGTATCTTCTTAATCTATATTCTACCATCATATTTTTTTTCTTTTTAATATCACTTCTTCCATTTTTTAGATTTTATTTTCGTTATTTTTCTCTTTATTTTTTATTAAAACACTAGGACTTTATTAGACATTCATTTTTTAATTTTGGGATTTTGATCCTTTCCATTTAATTTTATACAATTTAAATTATTTGGGTTCAGTTTCATTATGTTGTCATTGTGGAATATTTATATTTTTTGTGATTTTTATCTTGACGTCATAAGATCTTCTTTTAGGGTTTATATTTTATATTATTCCATTTCTTTGAATGTATCATCGTTTATAGAATTCTAATTGAAATTCACATCATTATATATTCTATTAATAATTTAAACATCCTCTGTGTTAGGTTCTTATTTGGTTTTACATCCCATAGTAAGAACTATAAAGCAGTTTCTTGCCCATTATATGTTTGATTGAAGACACATGGGATGATATGGTCTACATGACTATGGATATATGTTATCCAAATTTGGATAATGAGTACTTACATGTAATCATTGGAATTTCCCCAAAAAAACATGTGATTATTTTCATACACTCAATTATTTTATAATATTCATGTTTTCTTGCATGATTATACACTCATTTGGATGTTTATTAATTTATAACATGCTAGAAATATTTATGTTTTAAAAAATCACTATAGGTTGCTGAATATTTCTATATCGATGATTAATTAATCATTTTTTTACCAATATTTATATATAATGGTCATATTATAATGGTGGATCCTAGACAAAGATTTTATTGCAGGAATTCAGTGGAATGTTAAAAGAGTAAAACAAGAGATATCTTGTATATAGCAATTATGGGTAATGCACTAATATATATATCATATACATTTTTTATATAATGAAAAATTGTAATTTTTGGCATTGATATGATTTTTCAGTTATAATGAACTATTAACTATTATTTTTAATATATTTCCTTTACAATGTTATGAGATATAAATTTTAAAATTATCATATTTTAATCCAGAACTTATTTATTTCATTTGTATAATATATATATATATATAAATTTAAATGAGACATACATTTTTTTGATGCCATTAAAATATTATCTACATGTATATGTTCATCAATATATTATTTATATTTCATTTACTAAGTTTTTTATAGAAGGATTTGCGGCTAAAATTTGATGATGAAGATTCCACTTCAATTGAAGAAAGTGTTCTTTAAATTCCATATAATTATATGGTTCATTAAAATTTATTTTAAAATTACATGTATTGATCATATACATATGTTTTATATTTTATATATATATATATTGATACACACATATATTATAAATTCTAGTATATATATATATTCTGATATATTTATTCTGAATACATATTTTATAATGTTTTCAAATGAATATAAATATACACATGTACATATAGACATATATATATTCGGAATAATTATATTCTAGTATACATATATACCCACTAACACACACACGCGCATATAGATAGACACAAATATATTCAAATATATAATCAGATTTAAATTTTTAATATAAATTTAAATACATACATATATATATAATGAATATATATTCTGATATATATATATATATATATATTCTAAGTTATTACACTACTTTAAACATAATTTTCAACTTTATTCTAAAAGATTAATATTTTTTATGCACATATTTTTGATTTTTTATCTATCTCTCTATTTTCAATTTTTAGAATCTTGTTAATTTAGTCTTAATTTCTTCTTTCTTCCCTCAAGAATTTATATTTCTATTTTATCAAATATATATTATGTTTTTTTTGTTTTAGTAGATATTAATCCTCATGAAAATGAAAATGGGAATACTAGTTACATACTAAAAGTGGTTGAAAGATTTAGATGGATACATGTGTAACCATTATACATTTAAATGCTAAAATACATAAAAAATGCACATGTTTCATTGGTTAATTATGGAAGTCATGGAATTACTATATATTTATATATATTATTCAAATTTGCGAATTCTATATATATATATATATCACACACACACAAATATAAATCCCACCAACATTTATAATATATATATATAGATAAATGTTATTTTTTAAATAAAACTAATCTTAAGCATTTTATATTAATTATTATTAAATATTTTATTAAAATATTATTCTTATATTGAATCAACCCCTTGTTGGAAATATATAAAAACTACAAGGATGAATAATATTAATTTTATAAAAATCATTTTTATGAATCTTTTAACATTTTATATAATTAATAGAGTAAAATTAATAGTTGTTAAACAACTAATAAAATGTTTGGTGTGGTATATTCATTTATGTGTTTGTAAAATCATTTTCACTTTTTCCATAAAAATAATTAGAAAAAATATATTAATATAACCCTATATAATCATCTCTTGTATTTTTTTATTTATATAGTAGAGTAAATATATATATCAAATGTATCAAAAATGACCAAACACTTTATATGTCCTGTTTAACAAAAATTCATGGTGTCTAACATGTCCCAAAAAGTGACAAGTCACATATAGGTCTTGATCAATGTCCTCTCATATCCAATAATATCTCCAATGACTATCTAATTATCTCTTTCTCTTTAAATGAGATAGGATGAAAGCCCAATAATGAATGTTATCAATGAAAATATACCTCAGAACTTCTAGTCAATAATCAAATAAAGAACATCTCATAGGGGAAAACACCAAAGCACTAATGGGAGAATCCATGTAATAAATCTCATATTGGTCACATCTAATTTTTCAGGTAAAACATGTCTCATATGTTATCCCTATGTATAAATAATTGTAAATAAGTACTCGATTTTTTTCCTTGAATCATAACCCTAACTTATGTGATTGTTCTTGAATAGGGATAAAACTTAACATCCTAGAACACCAAGAGGGTTATTTTCATAATAAAATTTATTAAAGAAACAAATAAAAAACAAATGATAATAAAATAATGCCTAATTATAATATAAAAACTGGTATAATAGAGTGAATTTTCATGAGACTTAGTAGATTATGTAATAAATAAAAATAAACTTTATGAAAATAAATGAAATTTTAATATATAAATAGATATAAATTCTATAATTCATATTCCATAAAGAAAATGTAACAAATATAATTGAGATTGAATTGTGATATCGGTGTCTATTAAAAGGTATATATTTTAAAAAATGAATATAAAATATGCATGTACCGGATGCGAAATTTTTTTTCAGTGTACATAAAGATTGTATATAAAATAAACATAACAAAAATACATGTTTTCCTTATAAGTGTTATACAGTTACTCAAGATGGTGTTAATTGAGTTCTTAATATTTTTACCAACTTAAATCCACCCTCTTTAGAATAAAAAAAATTATGTTCTTCATTATAAAAAAATAAACAGGGAAATATTAAAACAAAATATATGGAAATAGACATTGTACATTTATAATGGTTCAGGAATAAATATCCCCAAATCTACTCTCTCAATCACTCTCTTAGTTAGCATGGTGATTTTCATTATGGAGTTGCATTTCCTGGGGACCTCAATATTTTATTTCAATAGACCAAAACATGTTACAAAGGGCCCCAAGATATTTTATTAGGCTCTCAATTTTTATAATACCTATCAATGATTTTCACATACTCACTACAAAAAGTTTAAACTTTAAAAATAAATAGATGAATAAGATAATGTAGGTTTATCTCACAACTGTAAGAAAAAAATAATAGTTGACGAATAAAATCTAGAGAGATAGAATATGACTTCAATGAGTATCTCTATAGGATCTTCATATATAGAAAATCATCTTGAATGTAGTACAACAATATATGATTATTTTTAGTTGAAAAATATAAATTATCATGAAATCATAGGATGTGGTTCACGTGAGAGTAATTTTTAACCTTAATATAAGCTCTACTTATATTCTAATTTGAACATTTATTCCACTTCAATGATTGAGAGAAAAATAATATAATATGAAAAAAAATGTTAATTTTTGTGTGGTCTTGTTCTATAAAAGTAGAAAATACAAAGGTATGTGTTGAATAAAAATTTGGCCATTCTTGGAAATATACATGTTATTTGAAATAGAATAAATATTTCTATTTCTATTTCCTTATTTGTAAAACTAACTTTTGATTAAACAAAATATTTGTGTAGGATTCTCTTAAAACACTCTAATAATAATAAATTCCTTAGTAATTCAATTAAATATTAGAAAATAATTAGTTTTACATATCATCGACATTATGATAATTTTTTTTATATGATGTTTGATTTTATGCCATTATCTTGATCTTAAGACTTTAAACATTTGAATGAGACTTTAAAGCTTCATATTGATGTGGATTTTCGTTAAAAAACTATTGTGATTAATAATATTATTTTTCTTTTAAATATATCATAAGTCTCATAATCCTTTTCCCCTTTGAGATACATCCTTAGTATCAAATCATATTTTTCTTCTTAAAATATTTAAACTTTACAACATAAAGAGAAATATTATTTTTTAAGATAATTTTTATAAAAATAGGATATTTTCTAGACATTTATGAAATTTAATCTTTGTATGATAAATGAATTTGGCAATACACAGTGTGTACCAATTTCTTAGCTCCTATGATGTTTTACTTTAACGTATATCTTACATGTAATACTTTCCATCTTCATAGGATAATTCCCATAGGAGGTTTACTTATGTAATATGTTTTCTATGTGGGTTAAAATATAATTATTAAACATATATATCTCATAAGATATTTAATTTATCATGTTTTTTAAATTCTTAGTCTACTTGTAAGATAATTTCAGCACTTAATGTAATATACATCACGATAAATTTTCTAGCATGAAAATTTGTATGATATTTGATAGGATTGTATTTTATTATTCATAGGTAAAATTTATTCAAATCATGAAAACAAAATATTAAACTAAAATTATTCCAATGGAAAGAATACATTGAAAACATAAATTATTTTCCTAAAATCACTTATGATAAATTCATCAGTAAAATAAATAATGATTTGGTCAGTATCAAAACATATGAAAGAGTATGATATATTGTAATAGCATAAATGTGTCCAATAATGTCCCCTTTTTTATGATGAAAATATTTAAAAATTTAAACAAAATATTTATATATTTGAAATATATAAACTATATGTTTACATAAAATTTTGTGTTTACAATATCTTCACCCCTTTTGGGATATCAAAATGAAAGATAAGGAATTTAGAAGAAAAAATTCAATATAGAACATAGAAAATACATATGGTAAGTATATAAAGGACTAAAATGATTAAAGATCTAACATAGACTTATTTTAATATATCAAAAGAAGATCTTAATAAGAAATTATTAATGGATAGTCAATATCCAAAGATAATAATAATTTAAGAAAATAAAACGGAATTGGATAATAGTAGAATTACATTGATAAGTCAAAAGAGTTGTATAACATGGTATTTTTTTATTTTTTATTATAGTGAGTCTCAGTTGGTTTGGGTTTAGGTGGTTATTTCTTTAAATAAGCATCCAAGGAAGGATTAGGTTAAAAGGTAGCCAAGACTGAAGGGTCTAGATGGTGAATCTCACCAAAGGGTATAACTAAACTAGAATCTCCACCAACACGAACCTTTTTTATCTTAGAAAGTCTCCATGTATTATTTATATTATTTTCTCTAGATTCTTTTTCTTTTTCCTTGTTATACTTATTAGTGGTAGTGAAAGTGATATTTTTAGAAGAGGTAGGATGAGATATTAGACCGAATTTCTAAGCATACTTATGATACTCCTTCTAATAGGTGGTGGTGGATCAAAGATGGCCTGAATAATTTTTTAGTTGTATTAATCTTATCATGTTAGGAAAAACCAAAATATTTTTTACCTTTAAAATAAAAAAGAGCATTTTTAGATAGATATATGTTCTTATTGATCTTTATTCTGTGAAATTAAACAATTAATTTATTTCATTTATATACTTGGTGACAAAAAAAATTATACAAATAATGAAAAACATCCATTAAATACTAACTTCTCATTATAGTTATCATTTTTTCTATATTACCTTATAATAATTTCAGAGATCGCATAGAAGATACAAACATAGGTTGAGGTGTACTTGGAACCCACACCTAACTTCCCTTGGAAGATTCCTTCTAAATAGGAATATCCATCTTATCATCATCCATAATAGATTCTTCATAATTAAAATTGAGATATTCATCAAGAATATATTATATCCTATTCAACTTAACATCCAAAATTTTAAAAATCCCATCAACAGGAGGATCCATATTTTCAAGTTCTCCCATAATAAACTGATACATCTTGGTTTTTTTTCGTAGGACTCCTTTAGAGAGTAAAACTTCTCCTTAACAAAAATACTAAAATTAAAGAGATATTTATTAATCTTATGAACTTATTCTCTATCATTAGCTTTAATATGCCAAATATTTGAGGTAAGAACACTTTTATCTTCTTTAAAAGCATATAGACACACAGATTAACATTTCATGAAGGTTATCCTTTCATTAAAACCACCAAGGTCAGATAAATAATTATCTAATTTATCCTCTATTTATCATGTAACAAAAAAGGACATTGTACATATAATTATTAAGTTCGTATAAGATATAGTAGAATAATTATATGTTTTTTGATAAAATTAAATTGTGGGATCACTATTTTCTTTTAAAATACATTTTTTAACTTCAACTTTTACCAATATTCTCTCCTCTAAGACTGAAGTATGTACATCATATTGCATAATTAAGAAATTCAAAATCATTTCTGTTTGATCTTGAATTAGTGTATTTATATAATTTATTTCTAACATTGGAATAAAATTATCTTATAATTCTGAAAATTGTTCTCTCAAACTACCAATATTAGCTCTCATGAAAGTGAATTCATAAACTATCGTTTTTAAAGAGGTGTAAATGATTCTATAATTTTGGACCATTAAGCATCTGGGTATCTTTCACCTCTTTCTTCTTATATGTATTCTTCATGATGTGGTTTAACAAGAACCACCACTCTTTTTCAAGTATTCAAAACTAATAAATCTTGCTACATGTCTTCATTTGATCGAGAAACTTCAAGTAAAAATGGAATCATTTTCATCTTTCACTCCTATATTCAGTCCAAAGTTCATATCCACAGTATTTTTTATTGTTTTAACCATGATAAAAATTTCTTCTCTATTGATAAATGAGAGTGTTCGCATCTCATTTCCTTTCACAAAAATTAAACTTCAGATTAAAATACTCAAGTAAAGTCTAGTGGGAAATATCTAAGCATATATAGGAGAATAAACATCCTCAACATTCCTTGAATCAGTAAAAAGCACTGCCGCATTAGGAACTCGTGGTGAAACAAAAATCACCATTATAAACATGAATTATAGCTAGGTCAGTAATATCATGTTCAATTCAAGCATTAAAATCTTGTCCTAACATAATATCTTCTTTAAAAACACTAATTATTTCATCAATAGTAGGTTTATCTGTAATTTCAATTGAATAATTCCTTAAAGATATTACTTTACAATATTTTTTCCTTATAGTAAATGGGTCATTGTACATTCTTCCCTATATGTTATTTTTATAAATGGAACATAAAGGTCTAATAATATAATTTCCAACGATAATAAGTCATAATAAATTCTTCTCTCTAACATGAGTATGGTTCACTTAATCTTATTATCCACCACCAAAGTGCGTTAGCTTCCAGAACATGAAGTTCCAAAAAAACCAATTTTCTCAGAATTCTAACTTCGAAGGTGTTAAACCCATGGAACTTAGAAACCATTAAATCACTTAACTCTACTCACGCACTTTGAAATAAGAGAGTTATAATTCCTCCAAGGGAATAAAATCTTATGGTTTTATTACTTTCATAACATATATATTCCATAATGTATCTAGGAATATTGATGTTCTTCTCTATCACCTTCTAGTAGAGTAGTACATTTTGAGAAACAATACCTTTTCAAACTTATAATTCCTTTAGTCTATCCTTGTTTATATAATTATCACCATAAATTTTATCTTAGGATCCAAGTATTTTACTGTATTATTTTTAATAATTAGATATTCAAATAGATATTTCATATTATCAATAGTTTGGTTATAATCAAAACTAACCAGAGTTGGATTAAACATATGGTATTCTTCTTAAATAAAATAAAATTATTTAGATAAATTTATCAAAGAGATAAAAAAGTTTTTACCATTTACCCATTAAACCACCAAGTATTTGACATCGCCAAAAGTAAACTCTACATTTCAAAAGAATTCAGGGACATCTTTTTCATAAAATAACTTGGTCCTATTCTCATTCGAGATAAAATACCATCCAAGGAAGTTTAAAATTTTCTTCAAGAGAATGTATTTGTGATCTGGAAAATCAAAATAAATAACTTTCATTATAATTCCTTTCACATAACTCTTACGCTCTTCAAACATTCGGATGAAACCTCCACTATTATGTTCAACTTCCCATTGTTAGTGAGAGGATTTGTTTTCATGGTTGATGGATTAGTTTTAGAGTTATAATGTCCTATATTTTGGAGAGAAAGTGATCTTAGAGATTTTCAAAAGTTTGATCCACGATTATTGATCTCTCTTGTAGATAATGTGAAGAGTCACCAATAATAATGCGGTAAAAAATAAATTAAATAAATTATAAAATTAAGTTTGTATTTGTTTCACTTTATGACATAAAAAATAATTTATATAGATAACATATAAATGGTAATTGAGAAATAAACTCATTTCTACTATTAATAAAGAATTAATAAGTAAACAAAAAAAAATATAAAACTTAGTCAGATGAATAAAATTATTAATTAGAATAAAACAATTTTAATTAATATAGTACTAGCTATAATTTTATAAAATAAAATATTTCATCAAATAAAAGAAAATTATATATATCAATGAGTTGATATTAGTTAATTGAGAATTATAAAGATATATCAGCCTTCAGTGAATGATCTATTAAAAAATTCTTTCTTATCTCTATATACTTTATTCTATAATGACATATTAGATCCTTGTAAATATTGATTGTAAAAAATTTACCATATATAATTGAAACAAGATAAAAATTATATTTTAAGTTAATTAAGTTGTCTTCAATCCTTAGCACCTATATACAAAAAACATCCAATTATAATGTACTCCACTTCATCAGTTGATAACTGAAGGCAGTGTTACTTTATAATGAACCATGAAAATAGAAATTTCCCTCGAAAGTGTAAGGTTATGGATATACTCTTTCTATCTAATCCATTACCACCAAAGTTAGTATTTGATTATGAAATTAAATCAAAATCAATGTTTTTTGGAAATAAAATAAAAAAAAAGTAAATGTTCCATTAAAATACCTTAAATTTATTTTGGTAGAAATAAAATCAAGCTCTTTTGGGTTTGATTGAAACCCAACATAAATACATACCAGAAACATGATGTTTAGTCTAATTATCATTATATTATTTAGCCTCCAAACTCATCTTCTATAAAAAAACCTAAATTTTTTACAACTTTATCCAAATCCATCTTAATATTAAAACTCATAGGAGTTCAATAAGTCATACTATTTTGAATTCTAATACTTTTTGATAAATCATGTTTTTATTTTATTTAGTTTAAAATATTTCTAAAATTATCTTGATATATTTTAAATCCATGAAATAAATTTAATAATATCATCTTACTCTTTTAAAGAAAATTCATATTCTTTGAAAATTCAATACAACGTTTTGGATTTTTAATGAAAAAATTATATCGTTAATATATATTTGTGCTCAAAAAATATATTTTGATGATGTTTTATTAATTTGATTAGAGTATTTCAATCTTACAATAAATCTAGTAGATATATTATTTGAAATTTTCATTTCATACCAAGAACTAGGTAAATGTTTAAGACTATATAAATCATTGGGATGTGTGATGTAATTACTCAAGTTCAGATGTTTTATTTTTTGATATTATATGGATTATTCTTAAGACCAGATGTTGAGACAACATGCAATTCTAAGGCCCAGTTTTCCCAAATTATTTTTTTGAAATATATTAAATAGAATATGTGTTTAGGTTTTTTGAAAAAGTAGAATAACTTCTAAATAGTTTCTTGGATTAGAAATATGAGTTCCCTATTGAGTTCAAAAAAAAGATTTTACCCTAATAATGACTTATAATTAGTCGATGTGGGTCATATGTGGAAAATCCATTGTAGAAATAGAATGAATAAAATGAATTCTATTATTTGTTGAAGACGTAACGACCTAATTTACCTCTCTAAATTCACTCTTATAGAAAATTTCTGGGGTTTCCAACCTAACTTTGAAAATCATTGGGATATATTAGAGAGTATGAAATGAGATTCTGTTGGAATACAGTGGCTGGATAGAATATCGATGATCAAACATAAAAAAATTGAAGGATCTCACCCAAGACCACAACATCATATAATTATTCATCATAAATTGATCAAAATCAAGGTAGGGTAGTGGTTTCATTTATATTTCTTCTCTGTTTTTTATTCCTGTTAGAAACTTGGATCAATCAACCAATTAATTTATATGTGTATCATGTGTATTTACAGGATGGTCTTATCGTAGAGTGATTTTGGGAGAATTAATTGGATTTTTTTATTTCTTCATTATTATTATAATGGAAAAGAATCTAGATAAATAAGAACATTGATTGAGGTATGTTCCTCTCATTTGTTTTTATTCTTTTCTCCCCCTGGTACTTTGTTCACCATAGATGTTATTCATTGGGTATGGGTTTCAACATATACCGATCAATTAAATGTTGTAAAACCATTTTTTGGAAAAATGATAAGATATCATGGATCTGTGATTAGCATTACATGAAGGTGTTGCAATGATAAATATGGAAATAAATCAGATGACATAGTCACTCAATTTTCATGTTCTCTAGTGTGAAAAAAATAATAACGATGATCCCATATTCTAATAGGATCGAAGGCCCAAATATTTTTGATTCGATGATGGAATGAATCAACAAGTCTCGATATATTTTTTTGTGGAAAATATATTTCCAGATCCAAGGTCGGAGTAATGGCTGGGATACATAGACTCAGATCTAAATTTCTCGAAAAATATTCATTACATAGAATGTAATATAGATCTACACATCGTGTGGGGGCCATTTTTGGTGTCTAGTGTATTGGGAATGAGTAAGGATCACACGATTTGTGGCCCTATCACATGGCATGTGACCCCTCATTTTTGACTTGGCATGTACCTCAAAGGGAATATGGATATTGGTTAGATAACGATGTGTACTCCCCCACATATTCATGTCCTAGACAAGGAACATGTTAAGTCGTGTACTGGTACATGGGAGCATGTACATTAGATGAATCCATGTATTGGAAGACTGATAGACTACATATGGAGCATACACATTGTGTACTTATACACGGACATAGGGAAGAGACATGACCCATTTACACAGGTAGGACCAGGGGTCAAGGGACATAGTGTGTTACCCTTCTACACATCATGTACATTATTCT
The DNA here is from genome assembly GCA_963277665.1 of Viscum album. Lineage (NCBI taxonomy): Eukaryota > Viridiplantae > Streptophyta > Magnoliopsida > Santalales > Viscaceae > Viscum > Viscum album. The sequence continues at coordinate 1,804,383,237 of OY728126.1, read as the reverse complement.
ACATGGATTAGAGCCCCTGTCTTCTATATCAGGGAAAAGTTTCATTAGGTTGTGTTCCCATAATCCATTCCCTAAGGGTTGTAATGGAATCATCTCTTACTCCTAGGACTATGATCCCTTTACTATTAATTATTGGATAGAGTATTTGGAATTCATCTGAGAGTCCTAGATTGAAAATCTATATTCATCTTCATACCCTAGGTGGATTTCGTAGAATTTTATTGAACAAAACTATACGAGAGTTGATCATTTACATAACGGGTTAATCTAGATTATGTTTTTGGTATCACCCCATAGTCTTGGAAGTGATCCCCATCTATGTATCATATTCTTTTCAGACATTAGATGCATACTTATAATGATGAGATATGATGAGAAATACCTCTCAAGTAGACATCATCAGTGTTATCAGATTTAGGAGTGTGTTCTCTCAGATGAGTTCTTTGTGGAATCGTTGATATGGAATCCTAGGATGGTATTCTATGGTTCTGACTTACCATTAATCTATATGTCTTTTTGGATTACATATGCATATTTTTGTTATATGTATTGTAGAAATATATCTATGTGTTGTTGATTGTATTTCCATTATTTTATGATTTCTGGTTTCAGGGTGTCTATAGAGTATTTTTATACTCACCCCTGCACAGTCTTTTCCCACAAATGTCATGTCTTATGTAGATGATCATCTTTTTTAGAGATTCATAGTGGGACTAAGACTAGACAGTTCTTAGTGATACTGAAGAGGCCAAGTTGTGCACTTATGGATTTTTTATAGCTTCCCTTAGCACATACCTTTCTGGTTGGTCTTGTTATTCAAACTCTGTGGTGGGATTTTATTTCACCTTGTTTGCTTTATTTTACTTCATATCATACTCTGGTTGTGGGATTCAGATGTGTGCATGCATGGTTGTTAAATTTAAAAATTTCAACATTGTATAGGCTTGGAGATGTGTCTATGCATGTATAGTGTAACATCCTTATTTTTTACAATAATCATAAATCCCTATTATGATAACTTATTAAGGGAAAAATTATTTATCAATGAAAAGTTGTTTTTTGGTTAAATACACCCCAAAAGGGTAAAATTACCAATTAATACTCTTGAATATTAAATTAAATATTTTATGAAATAAACACTAAGTTGTTGAATGTTTTTGAGATCTAAAAATATTTGGTGAATATAGAATAAAAATATTAAATATTTTTTTAAGCACTAGAAATTTATTCAAAATAGTTGAATAACACCAACACGATGTGTCATATGATAAAACTGAGACCACAATTTGGCCTGGAATGTAGTGTTTTCCCCAGAAAGTTTATAAAACTCAATGGAGTTGGGAATTTGGAGGATTCTCTCACAAAAATAAATTATTCAATTATATTTTTATTAGTTTATTTATGAAAATAAATTAATATCATCCAAACATGGTGTCAGGTGATAAAAACAAAACAACGATTAGATCTGTAATACAGCATTAACCCTAATGGGAGTATATCATTCCAAGGCAGTGGGCATTTGGTTTCCTTGATCGCTAATTAAAGACTGTAAATAAAGTGATTAATATGTTGAAATATTTGAAATAATTTTATATCTCATGAATGGTGCATCACATAAAAATTTTGACATCTCCATTATGTTTGGATCAATGTATTTACCCTAGTTAGGTTATAATTGTTATCTGAAACTGGAGTTATGATGTGCCAAAAAATTAAAATTGTATTTCCTTGATAATAAAATTAAAAAATTAATTTAATTAAAAAATTAAATTAAGGAAAAATGTGGCTTCTTCTTCCCAACACCAAAAAACACCCTTCTTCACACGGACCACCATTAAATCTTACATGAGTTTTCAAAATCAATCGTTTCTTCACCGTTTTGAATGGTTTTTGTTTCAGCACATTAATGGGTGATATTAGAAAACTCTGTAATCATCACTTTGGTGTTTAATGGATCGAACTAGTGTTTTAATTTCACTTATAAAATTGATGGCATGGTTAAAAATAGTTGGAAATTCATAAAGTGAAACCCCTATATAAACACCGCATCCGAAAAGATATCATCATTACCTCACTGCCTGATTAAAGCAATTTTGGAGGGAAATCAACATGGAACAGAGAGTCGACGGGTGGCTTCCTCCCCTGTGGCATGACGACGCCCTTGCCTGCGTAGGTCTTGTTCTTTTCCTTTGTAAATTTAGTTCATTAAATAAATAAATAAATAAATAAAATAAAGAGGTTTTATTAAAGAAATAAAATAAAAGGGGAAGAAAATAGTGTTTTAAATAAAATGAAAAATATTTATTTCATTTTATTACTCCACTTATTTAAATTATGAATTATGGATGATTTTTTTTAAAAAAAATCCCCTAAAGAATGATTTTTAAGAAAACATTATTAATCAACAATTATAATTTTTTCCAAATAGAGATCACCCAAAATTATCAAAGATAATTAGGTGATATTATCAAGTGATGATTGCAACAATTTATTGCATAAAATTATCGAGAATAGTTTTACACAAAAATTTAAAATATAATTAATACGTGATTATATAATGAAAAGTTTATCCAAACTATCAAAGGATGATAATTTTAATTATTAAATAAAAATTGCAATGAATTATTGAAGATAATTTATCAAAATTACCCAAATATATATATGTCTATGCATATATATATACACCCACAAATGAATATATATATATATAACAATAAGAGGATAGGTTTTAATAAAATTTTCATTGTATAATTGAAAAGAAAGATTGAATTTATAATTATCAAACATAGATGATACTTTGAAGATAAATTTAAAATTATGATTATCAACACACATGATAATTTATTTATAATTAAAAGTTATAATTATCAATTTATAAGATGGTTCAATGATAATAATTGTAATTATCATTACATATGATGACTTAATGGGTAAATTAAAAGTAGTAGTTATCAATTAATGCGACAAAATGATAATTTAAATTATCAATGCATGTGGTATAACTTTATCATTTCATCAAATAATTTATAAATTATAAGTTAATAATTTAATTTATCAGTGCATGCAATAAAATTAAATTAAAAGTGATAAATTTTAATTTCATGTGATAAATTAAAATTAAATTAAAAGCCTTAATTATCATTTCATGTAATATTTAAGGAATGATAAAATAATAATTTAATTTATCATTGCATGTGAAAAAATAAAATTAAAAGTGATAAATTATCATTTCAAGTGAGATTTAAGAAATGATTAAATAATATTTTAATTTATCAGTGCATGTGATAAAATTAAATTAAAAGTGATAAATTATTATTTCATGTGATATTTTTATAAATGAAAAAAAAAATTAATTTATTATCACATGTTATAAAATTAAATTAAAAGTCACAAACCGTCATTTCATGTGTCTTATTAAAGGTTAAAGTGATAATTAAAATTTATCATCAAGTGCGATAAATTTATGGACAATTTGAGAATTTTTTAAGAGGGAGAATGAATTATCCCACGTGTTGTTTTATTTCATTTTAAATAAAATAAAGTTTATGATTATAGGTAAACCTTTGACATACCTTGAGCACTGACGTGCCAAAATCTTGGGACTTTGACTTATCCGCCTGACAAAAGAAAAACTATGAGAGGTTTTCCAACTATTAAGGTTGGAATTTCCTTGACCTTTTGATTTTTTTTACAAATTATTTCCATTAATATGACTATGCACATACATGTTTAATGACCATACTAGATAGTGAATACATGTGGGTATCTATATAGCCCATGAAACTCTATATTACACTTAACTCTATACGTACTTGTAGTTGTTTATTCACATTATTGTGTTATTTCATGTGCATTGCGTGTTAATTTACTCATGATGATGTGTTATTATTGAATATATATATCCTTACATGCCATGTATACCTTATGATTTTTTTCTTGGAGTCAACATAGGTGGAGCGTCAAATTGTGTTATCCTTTGTGGTAGTTATGTGCCTGACTGGCGACGAGAGTCTGATACATGGCGTAGGCACATGAAGATACCAAGGGGATACCATGTAGTGGACCACCGCAAATTGTGGTATGATTTGGAGGACAGATGTGCATGACTGATGATGGGGGTCTAATACACGAGGAAGGCACACGATGATGCCTTGGGTTGCACCTAATGAAGAGGGGAGGCTTATTAGCTCTTAGACTCTAGTATGTTTTCTCAACGGTGTGCATTGATGACTAAAGGATGTCGATTAGCTATCGATCCTCAGTATGCCAACTCGAAAATTAAGGGAAGCTAAATAGCTCTATTTTCCCTACATATATGAAGAAACATATATTCTTGAGGAGAATTAATATCATGTTTCACGACGACACTGAGAAACATGGTTCATTAGCCTAGTGGATGATTGTTGATTCATTTGATACCGTGGTTATCCATCTAGCTTAGAGCCGAAGCAGGTACAATTGGGAGTTGTGGAGCTTGGTTAGCGCACAACCACTCAGTTTTTAATAATGTTTATTTCATAACATTTATTATGAAATACAATTGAATTTTGAGAACATCAGGATGAGGACGCATTAGTGGTGTCCTACTGAGTCTTGTACTCACACCCTACTTGGGAATTTTAATGCGCTTATAGATTTCTTCATGATAGATTAGATGAAGGGAAATCTCCCTATAGTGAAAAATTGAGCAGTGGAGTATGGATTAGAAAAGGACCGAGATAGGCACTAGAGAACCCCTACAGATGATTGTTTATTTACTTTCTTGTTTTTTCTACTGCTTACTTGGGTTTTCATTCCACTTTGGGGAGTTGTTACATTGTATGTATGCCATCATAACATTTCCTCATTATACTTTGATTATATAAATGGTTTTTATTTGATTATTGATCATATGACTCGATACATAGGTTATGGTCTCCCTAAAGTTCCACTTGAGACCCTTGCTTCTAGTCAGCAGCCTCTTGCATACGGGGAAGCGCGCATGATGTCCTGTAACATTCCGGCTCAGACCCGGTGGTTCGGTTTGGGGTGTTACAAAATGGTATCATAGGATCAGGTTTTTACTAACATGTTCCTCATCTTTTCTTGGGTTTGGGAAAGGTTAGATTGGAGATAATAAATTGGGGCTCAGGTAGGGGAGCTATAATAGTGCCTGGCCAGCACTGAATAGTAGACCATTGATTTTCCTTAAAGCCGATAATTTATATTCTGTTGTTACTATTGATTCATCTTGGGTGATGAACATTATGTTATATATGATTTATAATATTTCATTCATGTTCATGAATCATTAATATCCATGTAGCTTCATATTCAATATATATACCTGTTTTGCTGAAACATAGTAGTTCATTAATTAAATGCATTGATTTTTTCTATCTGTTTGGGTTAGTTGTTTCCATGTGATATATATGTGTTTCTATGATGTGAGATATATCTATATTGGATTTTATTAGTTTAACTATTCATGTTTTTTAGTTATTATATATATAATTATTGTGGAAAATGTGTAGGGATGAAGACAAGGGTTATGTGTCAGACGAGTATACCTTGGGTTAAGGGAAGACTCATACAAAAACCTTGTTTAATCTCATAGACTAGCTAGGAAAACCTTGTTTAATCCCATAGAATGATTATAGTTTATCCTAAGAAATTTTTTTCTTTTTTGAAGTGCTTCCATCATGTTACATAAAAAGTCACATTGATGTAGATTATGGAACTACTTAGAAATTATGGTGAATTACTTCTTCAAGAATATAGGTTTCAGCATTACCACTGGACACGTAATAGAATGTTGTTTGAGTCATCTGGGGATCTTGATCTGTGGTATAGGAGGTTGGGTCCCTTCAACCAAAAGTATTTCACATAGTGTCTATCCTAGTAATAGAAATTTATAATTGTGGTTGAATATGAAATGATTTCCAAATACATCAATCTCTATCCTTCCAGAGCATCAGAGGCTATCATGAATCTAATGAATGAGTTGTGGTATTTTTGGGAATTTTCAACCTAATAGAGACTATTAAGGACTGATGGGTTAAGATGATATTGAAATCATTTTGGGAGTGCATCTTTTTATTTCCCATATCGGAAGCTTCCAACTAAGATGAAGGAGGACATGGTTCAAATGGAATACATGGAGTCAAAAATCCAAATACATCACCATGGGGTTCGCCTATGTTGTTTTTCAAGTAGGTGGGTCATAGTATTTGACAATTAGTTGATTATCGGAAGATAAACTAGGTTATAGTGATGAACCGATATTCTTTTCCAATTATTGATGATGTTTTTGATCCGTTATGAGGATACTGGTGTTTCTCAATGATTGATCTTCAAATGGGATTCCACCAATTGCATGTTAGGGAGGTGGATATTTTGAAGATAGCTTTTCGGAGAAGATATGGGTTATATGAGTATTTTATAATTCCATTCAGGATATCGAATATAGTATCTATGTTCACAGCCCTCATGAAATAAATATTTCATCCGTACATGGACATTTTAAATATAGTTTTTCATGACGATATCTTCATATACTCACCAAAATAATAACAATATTCAAGGAACCCAGAGATAGTTCGGAGTACACTCCAAGCTCACATACATTATTCTAAGCTTTTAAAATGTGATTTCTTGATTGAAGAGGTGATTCTCGTTAGAAATGTGGTGTCTAAAACTAGTATATTAGTAAACTCTTAGAAGGTTGAAGTTGTTATGTCATGGAAACATCCCCAAAATTTGTTTGAGATTAGGAGTTTCCTAGGGTTAGTTGGGTCTTACTAATAGTTTCTCCAGGACATCTTCTGACTATCATCACCCATGAAAAACTTTATGAAGAAGGGAATAAAGTTCAAGTGTTTAGAACACTATGAATATTCCTTCCTTGAGCTAAAAAAAAGCTGAATACAACACTGTTAATGACACTTTCAGAGCCTGGGATTGGTTATGTAGTGTATTTTGATGCATTAGGAGTTGGTATAAGATCAGTACAGATGTAAGGAGAAAAGGTAGTATACTATGGGTCTTATAATCCATGACCCCACCAGAAGAACTACCCTAGGCATAAATTTTAGCTATAATCAGTGGTCCACACACTAAAATGTTGGAGACGTTATCTCTTTGGTGAAAGGTTTATTATTTACCTGGATAATAAGAGCCTTTGTTATATCTTCATTCAGAGGGACCTGGATCTGAGGAAGAGATGTGTGTTTGAGTATCTAGAGGCATTCTAATTTGAGATGACATATTCCACTAAAAAAGGAAATTTTGTAGTAGATTGCCTTAGTCATAGTAGACAGGAAGAAGTGACACTTTGAGAGAAATTCTAAGAGGAAAAGTGGTTTTGATGTGTTTTTTTGGATGACTGGGGGGTTTATGCTTCATAGGATTACAGATCTATGTTTTTCTATCCTTTTATAATTACATCCTCTATTAAGTAAAGGGTCGGTACTTGTCAGGATTCATACCTAAAGTGTACTATGATGAAAGAACATATCACAGGAGGTGACCTGATACCTGGATGGTCAATGGATAGAAATAACATTATCTTTGTCCATTGAAAAGTAGTGGTTCCTACTTCCATTAGAGATAAACTAAATAGGTATTACCATACATCTTGGTGGAAGGAACATCATGGTGAGACAAATATGTACTATGACTTCATACGATAGTTCTGGTGTCCATGGATGAAGAGGGACATTGCATGTTTTTTCTCTCAATGCCTCACCTGTCAGTGGGTAAAGGATGAGCACCCGTCTCCTAGAGGGTAATTTCAACCACTCCTAATACCTATGTGGAAGTGGGGAGACATCACTATGGAATTTGTGACTAGATTACCTAGGACCCCAAGGATTTGTGATGCATTTTGGGATATTTTCAATCAGTTAATGAAGTCACCCCACTTCTTATCGATCAGAGATACTCACTCGGTGGAGGAGTTGGAAAAAAATTATGTTTAAGGGATTGTGTTCTTACATGGATTTCCCTTGATCATTTTTTTTGACAAAGATGAATGTTTTACATCACGCTTTTAGTTGGGCTTGCAGAGATACCTAGGGAATAAATTAATATTGAGCATGTCATCCACAAACCGGTGGACAGTCGGGTCAATATAGAAGTTTTTTAGGAAAGTTCAATAACATTGTCCAACAGAGAAACCTATAAGAGGATATATATTCCCATGACTATGATGACTCAAGAAAGTCATGGGCATGATCATGGCGATAAGGAAAGAAATTTCTATAAAATGGACCTAGCACCAACTGATGTTGATAATGATATTGTTTATGTATTTGGTATGGTTTAAATCATATCCTTTTGATCTTATTATTTTTTAATGTTGTTTTTTCCCTTACATTTTTTATCCTTGTCTGGACATGATTTATTAGTAGAGTTATACTTCCCTAACATACCATTTCTCTAATACGTCATTGAAGGATGACATCAGACCTTAATATATTAGAGGTTAGAGGTAAGTACTTCTTTTATTAATAGACTTATAAGTTACTTACTCAGTGGATAGGTGTAGTGGTGTATCATATAGGCCACCCTTCTCATCATCATGGTATGTATGACGTGTTCCATGTGACATAGTTTCGGAGGTGCATACCTGAACCTATGAATGTCACAGATTGTGAGGATGTTTGGTTGGGGATTGCTTCATGTTGTGAGGGCTGTGAGCGTGGAAAATATTTTGAATTGGGGATTCATAGAGAGGAAATATGACATCAATATACTGGATTCAAAGGAAACATGGATGGATTTAGGAAGAGACAAGAAAATGTGTGTCTGGTCTTCTAGCTCAATGGTATGAGTCATTCGAGCAAGAACACTAGAGATGCTTCTTTAGGAAGGGAAGTCGAAATAGGGGGATAATTGTAACATCCTAATTTTTAAAATAATCATAAAGTCCTCTTATGAAAAATTATTAAGTGGAAAAATGATTACTCAGTGAAAAGTTTCATTTTTTTGTTAAATGCACCGCAGAAGCGTAAAACGCCCAATTAATAATTTAGAATATTAAATTAAATGTTTTTGGAGATAAACACTGAGTTATTATAAGATTATAAGGTCCAAAAAGTATTGGGGAAGATAGAATAAAAATACTAAATATATTATTTTAATCTTGGGAAATTAATTCAAAATAATAAAATATATCTAAAATGGTAAATTTTATGATAAAACAGATACCACTGTTGGTTATAGAATGTGGTTTTTTCCCCAATAAGGTTATAACACTCAATAGTGGTAGGCTTTTGGAGTCCCCTATCACTAAAATATTTTTTTAATTATTTTTTATTTGTTTATATATGAAAAGAAATTAATTTCATCCAAATTGTGCACCGAGTGATAAAACTAAAACCATTGTTAGATCTCGAATACTGTTTGTACCCTAATGGGAGTATAAAATTTGAAGGAATTTCTCTTTTGGATACCCCTATCACAAATTAAAATCTTTAAATAAGGTTTTATGCATTTTAAATTAATTGAAATAATTTTATATCTCATAAACGAAACATCGCACAGAAATAACAACACCATGATTATGTTCGTATCGGAGGGTTTACCCTATGTTGGGTATAATTTTTATCCACAATAGGAATTAGGATTTGTCATCAATTTAAAATTTAGATTCCATGAAAATAAAATTTAGTTAATTAATTATAATAAAATAAAATATGGATTCTTATTCCTCATGCAAAAAAAACACCCTCCTTCACACGGACCACCATTAAAGCTTATATGAGGTTCAAAAATAAATCATTTCTTGATCGTTTTGAATGTTTTCTATTGAAATGAATTAATAAGTGATATTAAACGACTCTGCAATCATCAATTTGGTGTTTAAAGGATCAAAACAGGTGTTTTAATTTTAGTCTGAAACTTTATGGTTGGGTTAAAAATAGCTAGCAATTCACATGGCGAATCCCCTATATAAACCCAGCATCCCAACTGAAATCATCACCGCTTCAATTCATGATTAAAGCGATTTGGGAGGGAAATAGACACATAACCGAGAGTCGACGAGCGACTTTCTACCTTGCGGCCTGATGACCCTCGTTCTTGCGTATGTCTTGTCCATTATTTTTTATTTTTTATTTTTTTTTATAATATTATTTCATTAGAAAAATAAAAAAATAAAATAAAATAAATATGGTTAATAAAATAAAAAAAAATTAAAGGGGAAGACAAATAGTGTTTTAAACAAAATGAAAATTTCTTATTTTATTTTATTACTCCACTTATTTAAATTGGGAAATATGGATGGAAATTTTTATAGTAATTCTCCGAACAAGAATTTTTTAAAAAAAGTTATTAATAGAAAATTATAATTTTTTCCAAATATAGATCACCCAAAATTATCAATGATATTTAAACAATATTATCTAGCAATGATTGTAGCGGTTTATTGCATAAAATAATAGGGAATAGTTTTATATAAAGATTTAAAATATAATTATGAGGGAATTATCACATGATGGGATCATTGAAACTATCAACAGATGGACATTTTAATTATTAAATGATAATTGTAGTGATTTATTGAAGACAATTTGTCAAGATTATCAAAAGATATATATATATATATGTATGTATGTATGCATGTATGTATGTATGTATGTATGTATGTATGTATGTATGTATGTATGTATGTATGTCTGTATGTATGTATGTATGTATGTATGTATGTATGTATGTATGTATGTGTATATATATACACTCACGAGTGGATATATATATATATAGATAATCATAGGAGGATAAGTTTTAATAAAAATATCATTGTATAATTATAATGAAAAATTGAATTTATAATTATCAAACGCACATGATAATTTTAACATATATTCAAAATTATGATTGTTAAAATAAATTATAATTTATTTATAATTCGAAGTTATAAATATCATTGCTTAATATAGTTCAATTATAATAATTTTAATTATCATTATAGATGACGACATAAAGGATAAATTAAAAAAATTAATTATCCTTTCATGAGAAAATGAAAATTTAAATTATCAACACATGTGATAGAACATTATCATTTCATGTAATAATTTAGAAATTATAAGGTAATAATTTAATTTATCAGTACTTGAAATAAAATAAAATTAAAATTCATAATCTATCATTTCATGTGATTAATTAAAATTAAATTAAAAGTCATAAATTATCGTTTCCTGTGATATTTGAGAAATGATAAAATAATAATTTAATTTATCATCACATGTGATAAAATTAAATTAAAAGTGATAATTTACCATTTCATGTTATATTTGAGAAATGATTAAATAATAATTTAATTTATCAGTGCGTGCGATAAAATTAAATTACAAGTGATAAATTATCATTTTGGGTGATATTTTTAGAAATGATAAAATAATAAATTAATTTATTAGTGCATGTGATAAAATTAAATTAAAAGTCTTGAATCATCATTTCATGTGACTTATTAAAGGATAAAGTGATAATTAAATGGTATCAATGTGTATGAAAAATTTAAGGATAATTTTAAAAAAAATTCAAGGGAGAGAAATAATTATCACATGTGACGTTTTATTTCTTTTGAAAAAAAATAAATGTTATGATTATAGGAAAACCTTTGACATAGCTAGAGCACCGATGTGCCAACATCTTGGGACATTGAAGTATCCCTCTAACATTAGAAAAACAGTGAGATGTTTTCCAAATATTAAGGGATTAAGTTCCTTAACCTTTTGGGTTTTTTTACAAATGATTTCTATTAATATGATTATGTGCAAACTTGTTTAATGACCATGATAGATAGTGAATGCATGTGGGTATGTGTGTCTCCCAATATAATCTATATTACACTTAACTCCATGAGAAGTTGTAGTTGTTTATTCACATTGCTATGTGATTGTGTTTACAATATGTGCTACTTTACTCAATATGATGTGTTATTCTTGAATATAAATGTAAATATATATCCTTTAATGCTATGTATAACTTGCAGTTTTGTTCTTGGAGTCAAGATAGGTCGACAATAAACATGTGTTATCCTTTGGAGGAGGGATGCACATGACTAACGATGAGAGTCTGATGCATGGGGTAGGCACACGATGATTCTTATGGGATGTCATGTAGTGGACCACCATGACTTTTGTTATCATTTGGAGGAGGGATGCTCATGACTGGTGAGGAGGGTCCAATACATGATGAAGGCACACAATGATACCTTGGGTTGCACCCAATGAATAGGGGATACTAATTAGCTCTTGGTCCCATGTACATTTTCTTGATAGTGTGAATCGATGATTAAGGGTGTCAATTATCTCTCGGTCCTCAGCATGTCAACTCGGTGATTAAGGGAAGACGATTTGCTCTTGTTTCCCTACACCTACATAGAAACATATCTTATTGTAGAGCATTAATATCATGTCCCATGACAATGTTGAGAAACAATATTCATTTTCCTTGTGGCTAAAAACTGATACATTTGACACCTTGTTTATCCATTCAACTTAGATCCAAATCTGGTACAGCTGGGGGTTGTGGCATCTTGGTTAGCATATAGCCACTCGGTTTTGAATCATGTTTTTATTTCACGTAATTTATTATGGAATACACTTGTATTTTGAGAACATCAGGTTGAGGATGCATTGGTGATTTTTTACTGAGTCTTGTACTCACATACTACCTGGGAATTTCGGTGTGCTTGTATATTTCTTCCATAGATATCTAATGAAGGGAAATTTCCCTATGGAATATGGTTGTGCGGTGGAGCATGGAGCTTGTGCTGGCCTAGATAGGCACTAGACCACCCTAACAGATGATTTTTTATTTACTTTATAGTTATTTTCTACTACTTACTTGGGTTTTATTTCAACTTTGGTAAGTTGTTACATTGTATGTATGCCATATTTACATTTTCTAATTGTACTCTAAGTATTTATACTATTTTTATTTGATTATTGATCATATGTCTTGATACATAGGTTATAGTATCCACAACGTTCCACTTGAGACTCTCACTGATAGTCAAGAGCCTCTTGTATATGGGGAGGTGTGCATGAGGTCATGTTGCATTTCGGCTCTGACCTGGTGATTTAGGTCGGGATGTTACATATAGGTACTTTGGATAAGGCCTCCCATGTTTGTGATATGCCTACTTGGAATAAGTCTCCATCCCATGTCCTATTGAAAGCTAACGTTTGGAGTCACAGCACAAGTCCCTTTGGTCTAGGTCGTGACATAGTGGTATCAGAGGAGTTAGTTCTACCTTAGCATCGAATTCTATGATATTAGTTTTGGGAAAAATTTCTAAGTGTTTTGAGTTCGACATTTAGTCTAGCGACTCCAATATTGGTACAACAACCAACTTATCAATAAACCATGACTCTGGTCACCTGCTTTTTGACTCTATATATTTGAACACTGGTTGTAGGGAAGAAAATGGTATATGAATCATACTGAAATAGGTTGTGGTTTCTATATCCTTCTTCATTCAGATCTCCATATATACTCATTGATTATGGTACATCTTGTTTATTTCAGGATTCCTCCATGATATATGTCAGTTAGGATTTATTATCATGATCATGTGGATGATCCCCTTAGTGATGAGGCATCGATAGAGGGACTAGTTATTTAGGTGCTACATCTAGGTGGTGCTCCAGCTATAACACCACCTGTAGATAAGAATTTGGTACCCGTAGTAATAGAGTATGAAGTGTGAAGGATCATAATTATTCACAAGTTTCAATGATAAATACCCCTTTTTTTAGGTGATCTCAAACCACAGGACACTGAGGACTGGCTTGAGGTAGTGAATGGATTTTTCTATTTGGTTAGGACACCAGTAGATCCAATGGTGGTCCTGATAGTGATCCTTCTTCACATCCTACCATAGCGATCGTGGGGTTTGGTGGCCCAATATTATTATGTGGAGACTCTATAATGGTTAGAGTTTGAGTGCCATTTCAGAGATGAGTTCCCACCAGATACACTGAGGGATGTGCATATCCAGGAGCTTCTAGAGTACCAATAGGGAAGCACAATTGTGTCTTAGAATCCATTGAGGTCTTCCAACCACTCCATGTACTTGATGGATATGGTTTTGACTAGTTCTTTAGGTCTGGGACCTTTTAGAGAGGTCAATGTAGAGATATCCAATATAGTTTATCCCTCTATGAATTCCCACCTATACTAGGGTGCTAGATGGAGATTTTGTCTTAGAGCGTTTCTTGGATGAGAAGACGCAACTAGTGGTTGCTGGTAGTGGGAAATCAGGAATAGAGACCTCGGTAGTAGGGTTTCGATGTTAGTATTGGGGACCAAGATGTGTGATATGTTTCTGGAGGAGGGTGCGGGATAGTGGTTCTGTGGTTCAGGGATCACAGGTTGGGTCCAGTTATCGAAGATAAAGGTGGTGGTACTCATTTGATGGTAGGGGACATCTTGCTTGATATTTTATGACCCACCATATATCTAATAGAGAGAAATTATATGGGTCCCCAAGGTAGAGGAACTGGTAGGAGTAGAGGGGTTCAAAGGGTAGGGAATGTAGTAGAAGAGATGGGAGAGCAGTATGAGGTGGTAAATGCTTTGATTTATTACCAAAACCATGCCCAGGTGGTCCATGATAGGATCAGGGATCTGGATGTAAAGAGCAATGATAGCTTGATGTGGTTGAAGCCTACAAACCATAGTCTCTTTAAATGATTCGAGGTATGATTAGTGTCTTTTCTACCTTAGTTATAGTACTGATAGACAAAAGATCCAGTAATTCCATTCTTTCTTCATACCTTGTACAAGACTTCTAGTTGATCCCCTAGATCGACCCACACACTTAGAGACTCCTATAAGAGAAGACTCAGTGATCACACACATGTGTTGATAGTGTTACCTGAATCTTGGAGGCAAGAGTTCTGTTGTAATCTCTTGGTATCAGTATCAGGTCCTTACAAAATCATTCTTAGTATAGACTGGTTATTTACAGTTCATGCCTAGATTGAATTTTTAGGTGAAGAATGTGTTGTTTCCATAGTGATAGCACCAGGTATTCCTTTTTTAGTGAAAAAGGAAACCCTTGAATCACAAGATGAACTCTTCCATAGGAGGGTGAAACCAATTTCTCATTAGTTGGAAATAATAACACTTGGTGTAGTAGATGTTATGAGTTCCTAGTTTTATATAGTGGTCGTGGATTATGAGGATGTCTTTTCTATGAATGTTCTTTGTTTACCTCCCCTCTGAGAGATATACTTCTTCATTGATCTACACCCGAGCATGAAACTGATATCTATACTAGCATATCATATGGCTCCCATAGAGCTTCACAAATTGAGGGTGTAGTTAGAGGACTTACATATTAAGGGATTTATTATACCCAGTGTTTCACCTAGGTTATACCTAGTTTTGTTTTAAAATAAGTTATACGGAAGCTTAAAGTTGATTTTGGACTATCGGTGCTAGAACTAGGTGACCATGAAGAACATGTATCAGTTACCATGGATCGATGACCTCTTTGATCAGTTCAGATAGTCAAGATGGTTCTCAAAGATTATCACCAGCTAGGAGTATGGGATGAGGATATATCAAAGATGACATTCAGATGTAATTATGGTCACTATGAGCACCTATTAATTCTCTTTAGTATGAAGAACTCCCCACCAGTGTTAATGGGGCTCACGAACTGAACACTTCTTCCCTTAGACTAGTTCATGGTAGTTTTCATTGATGATAACCTTTTGTACTCGGCCTCTGATGAGCAGAACATGAGATACTTGAGGATAGTTATGGAAACACTCTGAGGTCACCAAATTTACATAAATCTCTCAAAGTGAAAAATAGGGATTCATACGGTCCACTTTCTGGGAAACATAATCTTAGTGGGTGCAGTGGTAGTGGACCCATCCATTGTTTAGGTAGTGTTAGGTTTGATCCACCCAAAAGATTTACGAAGGTATAGAGATTCCTTGGGTCTACATGATATTATCGGATATTCATACCTAACTTCTCCATTGTATCAACACCCATTACATATTTGAATAAAAATTAAAATCCTTTCATGTGGAAAAAAGGTTCCAGTAGTATTTTTAGAAGTTGAGGTAGAGTTTGATGAGCACTCCCATCTTGAGATTTACATAGGAGGGTGTTGAGTACCTAGTGTTTTTTGATGCATCATGAACTAGGATTCGTTGTTTTCTCTTGTAGAGGATAGTGGGTATTGTCTATGCTTCATTCAAATTAAGACCTCGTGAGTAGAACTATGTGACACATGTTCTTGAGTTAGTGGTGATTGTCTTTGCTCTAAATATGTGGAGACACTACCTGATGTGCTAGTGGTTTTTCATCTACTCAAATAAAAAGTGTCTAAAATATATATTCTATCACAAGGATCTCAAATTGAGATAGATTCGATGCATTGAGTTCCTCTAGTATTACAACATTGAAATTTTCTATACTCCTAGGAAGGGTAATGTGGTAGCAGATGCTCTTAGTTGGAGATTTTTTTTGAATTTACTAAACAAGGAATTAGAGAAGTTGGACTCGTTGTAGTTATCATATGTGGATAGAAATATTGAAGCATACCTCTTTTCAATGGTTTTAACCTCTTACCTATTGAATAGATTCAGGGGGCATAACTTGGTGATGCTAACTATGAGACCCTAAGTAATCTGATATCCATTGGATACACTCATGATGGAATTTTAAAGGTGGGGAGCAAGTTGTTCTTTTTGAAAGGATTCAATATGGTACAATTTAAATTACATGAGGGGGTTTTAAGATATTTTTATGTGTCTCCTTTGGAGGTACATACTTGTGTGGAAAATATGTACCAAGACCTTCAACATCAGTTTTGGAAGACATGGATATAGAAAGGAGTTACCGATTTTTTCTCATGATTCATTACTTATTTTCAAGTGGGGGATGATCACCAATTTTTTGTGGGTTTATCTCAACCCCTTGAGGTGCCAGTGTAGAGATGGGATGTGATATCAATGAACTTTAGGGTGGGATTACCATGTACATCCATGGGAAATGATTCCATATGTGTTATCATAGACTGACTCCCAAAGTCATCCCACTTATTAGCAATTTGAGAGCAGAGTTCAGTAGAGATCTTGGAATACCTCTATATTCAAGAGATAGTTTAATTCCATGGAGTTCAATAAATTATTGTTATTAACTATGAATCTATATTCACATCCTAGTTTTGGAAGGGATTGTAGGAGGCCTTTGGGACTCAATAATTCATAATGAAATCATTTCACCCCCACACTGATAGCCAAACTGAGTGGGCCATTTAGGTTATGGAGGACATGCTCTGAGATTTAATGTTAGACATTAGCTGAATTTGGTAGGATCATCTATCACCAGTGGATTTTTAATAAAATAAGTTACCATTCAACCATTAGTATTGAAACATTTTAGTATTTTTACAGGTGATCCTAAAGGTCACAAATTTGTTGCACTAAACTAGAAGAGCCACCTCTCATCGGCCTAGAGTTGGTGTGAGTAGCTACCAAGAAGGTGCAGATCATCGAGGAGTGTCTGAGGACATCATAGATCCCTCATAAGTCTTATATTAACAGATAATGGAGTCCTTTTGAGTTCAAGGAAAGATACCATGTGTTTCAATTAGTTTCACCTTGATGTGGATTAAGGAGACTTGGTCGGGGTAGTAAGCTATATTCAAGGTTCATTTGACCTTTCTAGATACTACATAGAGTTGGATGTGCAGAATACCCCTTATCTCTACCTCTGTAGTTGGACCTGGTACCTGATGTCTTCCATGTGTTGTTGCTAATGAGGTACATGAATGACCCATTATAGGATATCGACTTGGGTGAGCTGGAAATTGAGGATGAAGAGACCTTTACTGAGTACCCGATAGAGATAAAGGATCGGAAGTAGATGATATTTCATGGGTTATAAATTATTTTAGTTCATGTATAGTTCCTGTATAGGAATATCGATGAGATCCCATGGGAGTGGGAGGCTCAGATTCGTGATCAATACCTACATCTCATTGTATAGGCCTTTTTTGGATTTTTGAGGATGTAAATCCCTAAGGTTGGAAGAATTTAATGACTCATATTTTCCATGTATTATTTTTGAATAATTTATGGATTATTATTAAGACCAGGAATAGATAAAGAATTACATTTTGAGGCCTAGTGGGATCGGAAAAAATGTTTGAAATATATTAAATATAGTAAGTATTAAACTCACTCAGTTTTCTTGAAAATTTGAAATAACATCTAAATGGGTTCCTAGATTAGAAATCCTAGGGAACTATTGAGTTTAGAGATTGGGTTTTACCCAAAGGAATACTTATCCTTAGTTAGTTTAGGTCACTTGTGTAAAATTCGTCAAGGGCTTAGAATGACTAAAATGAATTATTTTATTTATTGATGACGTAGAAACCTAATTTCCCCATATAAATTTAGTTGTATGGAAATTCTTTAGGGTTAACCATATAACCCTACTAATCATTAGGATCCATTGGAGAGCGTGGAATGAGATCTCATTGGTGGATGATGTCCAGATTGTTGATTGATGAAAAGACCAAGACGAAATTAAAATATCTCACAAAAAACTACTACACCTTATCATTCTTCATCATCGATTAATCCAAATCAAGTTAGGGTGGTTTTTTCATTTGGATTTCTTCCTCGTTCTTTTTTCCTATAATGAACATGGATCAATCGACCAATAGATTGATCTTGGATCATCTGTATTTTAGAGATGGGTTTATTCCAAGGTGATTTTTGGATAATTACATTGAATTGTTGATTTTTTTTTTCTTTTTTATTCTCATGAAAATGAATTGAGACCAACATGAACATCGATTGAGGTTTGTTTCTCTAATTTTTATTGTGATTTTCTCCCCTAGTTCCTCATTCCCCATGGGAATTGATCCTTTTCCTTGGGGTTTAACATATCCATCTCAATCGATCATTGAGCTCCTTTTTCTTGGCTCAATGATCTGATATCATAGATCTAGGATTGGAATAACATGATGTGGTTGTCAAAACAAACACAGAAGAAAATTAGAAGATGTAGGTACTCGATTTTTGTGTTCTTCAGTTCATAATGAAGAATGATGATGATCCCATTTACCAAATAGATAAAAGGTAAAAATAGTATTGATTCAATGATATAATGGCTTGATGAGGCTTGATCAATGTTATTGTGGAAAAGAGATCTCCAGATTGAAAGCTTGAGAAATGTCTAGGAAAGAAAGATCCGAATATGGATTTATGGGAAAATATGAGTTACATGGCATGTAATCCAGATCTACATTCTATTTTTGGCCCCCTTGACAATGGCTAGGGTATTAGGTGAGATTTAAGGATCACAGGACATGTGACCCTATAACAGGACTTGTGACCCCTTTCAAATTAATCAGTGTGTAAATCGATGAGTACATAGGCACGTGTTTGAGTACACTAGTTTGAGTATGCCATGTACTCCCCCAAATGGGCATGTCCTGGATGAGGTAAAAATGGTAATATGTGAACTGATACATGGGAACATGTACATGGGAAGAATCCATGTACTGGGATATGGGTAGACTATATAGGTAGCCTATATGTAATGTACTTCTACATATACATGGAAAAGATACATGGGACATTTAAAAGGCTGGACCATGGGTCAAGGGACATGACATGTAACCCTTATACACACCATGTAATTCATTATACATTGATTAGGGCCATTGTATTGATTATCTTAGATAAGTTTGCTTACAGTGATCTCCCCCAATCCTTTCCCTATGGGTTGGTATGGAATCATATTATAATCCTAGGATTATGATCACTTCAGTGGGAATTCATTTATAGAGTCCTTGGAATCCCTATGAGAGGACCAAAGTGAGATCCTCTCTTCATCTTCATGCCCTAGGTGGAGCTCTTCGCATTATTATGATCAACACTATATAGGTTATAATCCTATACATAATGTATTAATCCATATTGAGTTATCGTTAGCACCCCATGGACTTCTACTTAATCCACATATATTTATGGTATTATCTTCATACCTTTTATGTGTGCATATAATGATGAGATTTAACCAGTACTACCTCTCAGATAGAAATCATTGGTGTTGTCAGACTAAGAAGTGTGTCCTCCCAGACTAGTGATTTGTAGAATCTTTAAGAAGTAATCCTAGGCTAGTATAATAAGATTGTGACTTAACTTTATACTATGTTTCTTTGTTGATTATATCTTGATATTATTGTTATATGTGATGTTTCAAAAACATATACCTATATAGAGCTGATTGTTTTTCCTTTTTATGATTTGTGGTTTCTGGGTTTCCTACTGAGTATTTTTATACTCACCCCTATACAGGATTTTCCCACAGATGTCATGTCTTGTGAAAAAGATCGACCTATTAACAGAGTCCCAGATGGACTAGGACCAGATAGTTCTTATTAAGACCAAAGAAATCGAGGTGTTTTCATGTGGCTTTTTGACAGCAATCCATAGTAAATACCTTTTAGAATGGACTTGGGCTTTAGACTCTTTTTGGTGGGAATTTATTTGGACCCGTTTACTTTACTTTATATCCTATTATACTCTAGTTGTGGGATTTAGATGTATTCATGCATGGTTGTTTGGTAGTTTTTTACATTTCAGCATTGTAAAGGATTAGAGATGTGTGTATGTGTACATGTATATAGGCTAAGGCCTCCCATATCAGTGATATACCTACTCGATGCTAGAGACCATCCCTTAGACTGTTGGAGGTGGGATTGGGGATTTGTGTCATGGGAACCTTTAGGATGGGTCATAACATTTGAAAATAGAGTTTGGGAAATAGGGATTTTCAAAACCAAGATGTTGTTCAATATAAACATCCTACATAATAAAACCATTTAGAAAATAATATTTCACATCTATATGAAATAATTTAAAATTAATATAAGATTTATATACTAAAAAAGATATTAATGAATTAAATTCAAGCTACAGGATAAATGATTTTCCCATAATTTATATATTCCTCTTGATTGTATCCTTTGGAAACTAATATATCTTCATTTATAAAGATCACACATTGAGAATCATTATTATTTATTAATACACATTTAATTCTAGTAATAGTGTAATTAGAGGGTCACTCAAATAATTCATTTACCATTCCCCTATTGAATTTGTTTAACTCTTCTTTCATGTATAAAATATAACTTTCATCATCTAAGTATTCCTCTACAGTTTTAAGTTCTATCTCAAATTGTAAAGTTAAAAATGTATCAAGGTTTCCTAAAATTCTAATACTCCTAAATCCCACATCTAAGACTCTAATATTTTTAAGGGTTATAGTATATATAGGAATCAAAATTTTAGGTTCTTTAAATTTAGATTTTTCAAGAGTATATTATACTTGATCAAGTTCTAGATTATCAACCTTATTATTATAGAAAATAGGTTTTAGTATCAAGTTGTTAGTAGAATAACTTAGGTCATATATTTGAATCTTTTTGTTATTAAATGGTATAATTTTATTAAATTTATCATGATTGGAATCTTAAAATACATTTTAATTCTTATTAAAACTCTATAAGACTTCTAAGTAGTAGAATGAACTAGTATTATTCTTTTATTACACATGGGATCAATGTTTACAGTATTTTACATGGTATTGAAGATATAAACTTTATATCCATAGACCATAAATAATCCAACCCCTGGTTTCCTATTATTCCATAACTAATAGGTTTTTTTCTTCATGATAGGCCTTATTAGAACTATATTGATGAAATAGCTTGTTGTGTTGACAAATTCATCCCAAAATTGAGTGGGCATGATATATTCACACAAAAGTTTCATTCCAATTTTTGAAATGTTATATCCCTCCTTTCAAAAAACAATTTTATGTGGTGTCCTATGGTCAAATAAAGTATTTTTTATGCCAAATTTTAAACAAAATGAATTTAATTCGTGATTATAAAATTATTTCTCCATGGTCACTTCACAAAGAAACACTTTTAGAATTATCTTAATTTTGTAGTAGCTTGAAAAAATTTATAAAAATAGTACAATATTCATTCTTAATTATTTAGAAATAAACCCACATAAATATAGAATAAAACATCAACTAAAAAAATAAAAAAATGATTTTCCACCTTCGCTGGTTGTTATCGATAGAACAAACACTCCATATGAATAAAATTTAATTGTTTATAAGATTCAACTTCTTTAATTTTCTAAATGACAACTTTTTTCTTGAAAATTTTGAATTTATAAAATTGTCGTTATCCAATTTATGTTGAGTAAAATCATAAATAAAATTTTTATTATATAATTTTCTTAAATAATAGACGTTAAAAAGTAAAAGTATTATATGATAAATCCAAGATTCATTAGTTTCATCATTCAGATAGTTAAAATTTTATTTACACAAGGAATTAAGATCTGGTATATAGACATATTTTGTTCATGGTTCACTGTACTTGGGAAATTTATATTTAAAATAAAATGATAATTTTTAGAAAAATAAATATAAAATCCATAATCATAAAGTTCATAAATACCTATCCTGTTTTGATTTAATCCTTAAACATAATTTACTTTATTGATGAGGACTAAATTAAGATAACCAACGAATCCTACTCAAATAAAAATTTCTTTGGCATTGTCACTAATTGTAATAAAGCCTTTTTCAATATTTGATAGTAAGTTGAAGTTAGAAAAATATCTACTCATATGTCTTGAATAACCACTATTCATGAACCATTTCGTATTGATGTTACTATGGATTTTTCCTTACAAATTAAAATTAATGAAGAATATTATTCGGTACACAAACTTCTCAAGGGTCTAATAGTGTTAGTTATAAAATATTTAGGAACAAAAATATGTTTATATTTTCAAAAATTTACATAATTGAAATTGGATAAATTTACATAAATAGATGCCTTATTTACACTAAAAATATCAGCTTGTCTTAGATAACAACCATTATTATAATAACCATTAATTTTATCGTGAATATAAGTAATATTATACATGTTTATATTTTTATATCTATGTATAAAATAATTTCTATACAGCTTAGGTTTTTCTCCATTACTACCTATTTCTTGTTTATTTTTATTTCCTTTACTTCTACTAATAAATTTATTGAGATAACTCTCCCCTTTAGTAAAGAAAATGGAAACATCCTCTAAATTGTTGTCTTCAACCTTTAATTCTTTTATCCTATAATCATGGATACAATAAAAATATTTTGAATCATCTAATTTAGATTTTTGTTTTGAAATTTGTTTAATTAAAAAATATTTTTCATTAGTTACATACACATATTATTTAATAAGATTAATTTATTTTTTATTAAATTACTCATAGTGGTCTTCTAAAATTGAACAATTTTCATTTAATTTTTAATAATTGCCTTTTTTTAGTTTCATATTTAAATTTGTAAGTGGAATAATAATAAATAGGATGAACATTTTTTTAAAATACTATAATGCATATATTTTCATTTTTATTTTATTTCCCGATTTATAGATCATAAATTAAATTAACACTATAGTATTTAAAATAAATCTAAGAGTTATTAATATCATTTTTATCCTTTTTATTTTATTCTTATTTTTTATGAATCTCCATTAATGATTTCTTCTTCTTTAACTGAGAACACTGAAGATTGATATTACTGAGATTCTTGAATTTTTAAAATCTTAGTTCTTTTTAGTTTCCATAAAACTTATTATATTTTTTAATTATTTCTTGAATACTATTCACTTATTGTAATTCTTTTTAATTTTATTATAAAATGAAAAGGTTATTGATCATATTTTGAACTACATGAGTTTAATTTATAATAAAATTATAAAAAACAATTTTCCTTGGGATTTATTCTCTTCCATGTAAGTACATACATTTTAATTTTTATTATCATTTATGATCATCTTGTGATCACTAAACTCTACTTGAATTTTTGTCTCAAACATCATTAGATTTAAAATTATATATTTTATCTATATATCCATGCCACAAGATAATTTTCTTATGGAATCTGTGATTACACTCCACTTAAATGGTAAATTTCTAAGAACTTTTAGAAATTTATCTAGTGTAGGAATAGTATCTCCGAAGGTAGTAATATAATTTACGATATTTATAAGACTTACATTAATTGCAGTGAACATTTCCTCATCATGCTTTCTAAGAGTAAAATTTAATCAAAGAAATGTTGTAACATAGTGTTATGACATTATTATTTCCTTCATAAGATACTAGAATAATGGTCTACATTTCATCGGTTGTGCCGCATTTTAAAAAATGATTCAGGTAATATGGACCAAGTACACAAATAACATAATGGATTGAATTAGTTTGAGATCATACTTTAATTTTTCAATAGTATACCAAGCCTATGATTTACCTTTTGGAATTTCATAAGTATTGGCATCCTTCAGATAAACTTTAAATCCAAGATTCTTCAAATTGATAGCCATATGAGACTTCCATCAACTATAATTTATCTATTGATGTTCGGTTCCTTGATCATTGATATTCTATCATTGGAATATTCCATTTTAGAAACAAAAATGATCTTTAGACTTTATCTAATAAAATATGAGAACTTCAAATCCACAATATTTGATACCAATTTTTAACTCGATGGGCGTTTGATAATGTATCAAGAGTGGGAGTTAATTGAATTCTAATTGTTTAATAATGTAAAACCAATCTCTATATAACATAAATGATTATTTACTTCAATTTAAAAGTATAAAATAAATAGAATGTTAAAAAATAGATGTAACATAATATAGGAAATTTTTTATGTTTAATGGTAAAAAGATACCATATTCCACTCCACCAATCTCTCTCTCAATGAGCTTGTTAATTTTAACTATAAAATTATTTTTTACTAGGAACCTTGATATTTGAGTGAAAGTAACCACAAATTATTACAAAAATATCAATATCTTTTACTAGGATATCCTATTTTACATGACCAATCAATATCCTTCACACACTCAGTAGATTTAGTATGAAATTTAAAAATAAAGAGATTAATAATATATTGTGGGTTTATATAATAGTTGAAATTATCAATTAATAGTTGATAAATAAAATCCAGAGAGATATAACATGACTTCAATGAGTATCTATATAAGTTGTTAAACTATAAATAAAATATCCCATGCTCTTAAAACCTTTCATTTAGGATTTTCCAATACATATAATTGTCATGAAGGGAGTTTAAATCATTTTATCCGTTTGAAATTTCAGTGTTTTCTCACATGGTCACTTGACTGACCATGTGGTATGTTAGTTTTTTTATATAGTTAGTTGATTTTTTCATGTGGTTAGTTGTTTTGTTGATGTGGTCAATTGGTTTGGTCATGTTATTTGTTAGTTTTTTCACATATTCAGTTGATTTAATCATGTGGGTATTTGGTTTTTTCATTAGGTTGTTAGTTTTGTTTTTGACGTCAATTTATTACTTTATATAATCAATTGGACCCTTAATACATACAGTTGGTTCCTTTATGTGATTAGTTGATTCCTTCTCACAGTCAGTTGGTTATTTGATGTGATAGATTGGTTCCTTCATACAGTAAAATGGTTCCTTTATGTATTTACTTGGTTTCTCCTAATGTTAATTCGGTTACATCATGTGGTTTTATTGTTTCTTATTTTGGTTAGTTGGTTCTTTCACGTGGTCAGCTGATTTCTTATTGTGGTTACTTGACTCTTTCATAAGGTAAGTTGGTGCCTTCATGCAGTTGGTAGGTTCCAACATCTATTTAGTAAGTTACATTGTATGGTCATTTGGTTTTTTCTTTTAGTAACATGTTTGTCCATGTGGCTTATTTCTTTTATTTGTGTGCTCATCCCCTTCTCATGATTGGTTGAAAAAATTTCCAAATTTCCCAATTTTTTCCAAATACCCATATTTTTCTAGAATAATGTGAAACATATTTTAAAATAAAGTGTGGGATTTAAATATCTAATAAAAGTTTTCCAATTTATTTATGGGAATTAAATCTGGTATTTGAATTCTTTAAATGTCATTATTTTAAATGGGTTATTTCACATGTTTAAAATAATTAATTAATAATTAGAAAGTAATGTTAAATTTATTTAATTATTTCTATTTGGAATATTTAAGAATGATAATTCTTCAATTTGAGTCTTTTATTTTGTTCCTTTGAGTCTGAATGAACCATAACTCTATTGTTGAGCCTTAAGAGTTTTCTAGATTCACCTAGATCCTTCCAACCTATGATTATAGGCATTTTGAACATCTTGGTTACCTCTCTATTTTTTGTATAATAATGTCACATTTAGGGTTATATTTTGTTCCTTTTTCATATTCCTCGATTCTCTATGACTATTTTAGGATTTTCCAAGACAATACATTCATAATATCTAAGAAGTTATGTCATCTACCACTTTTCCACTATTTTTGGTGTAGTGTGTTTTGGAACTTCTTTTCCAGGTAGGGAATCCTTGTTCTCTATTATTTTTCAATATTTGCAGTTAATATTATTTTTTTCATTAGTTGGTTGGTATGAATTAACTAATGAATATAATGATACATATTAATTTGAATTGGAATGGAAGGGTCTAGTCACACAATTTTAAAGGTTTTCTTATTATTATCAATCCTTTTCTCTTAAAAAATATAACCAATTGTTATATGAATGTTATATATAAAGTTAATTATAAACATTTACTATGGATTTAGAAACTTTATCATGATAAAACTACAATTAATAAAAGCTTATGAACATATATGCTGCTAATAAGATAGTTTGGTGAGACTGTGGAAGTTGTGTGAAAATACCCATGAATATGATAATGAATTAATGATACCCCCCATGAATTTTTGTTTTATGTGGTTTAGAAATATGATGTTGTGTACTAATAATACATTTTTTATATTTATGGTTGTGTGGACTTTGTGGGCATTGTATTATGATTATGGTGATGAATTTAGATGTGGGATATGTTATTGGTAGTGTAATAGTATTGTGATAGATATGTGGTTATTATGGGGATATGGATGGAATGGGTGTTAGATTTAGTAGGATACGTGATGGGTTTCTATGTGATACCCTATTTTAGTTGCCTATAACTAATAGAATATGAGAATAGTAAAGATTAAAGCGTAATGGTGTAGGTTGGAATATAAAAAAATTGGATTGAAATTTATAAGTTGTAATTAGTTTAAATAATTTAATAATTATGAATAGGTTGAACATATAATGAAATTAAATATGGGAGATGTATTCATTGTATTTTCATAAAATATAAAGGTTATTGGTTTTAATTCCCTAATCTAAAAATATGCTCAAAACTGTAATTGAAAGAACGAAAATTGCATTTTTTGCTTGGTTGTTCTATGTTGTAGGTTACATTTAATTAAAGGATGTATAATATAATTATAGTATGATTTTAATGATTAGGTGGGGGTGATGAAGTGTTGATTTAAAACCTTCATTTCAA
Source organism: Viscum album (assembly GCA_963277665.1). Lineage (NCBI taxonomy): Eukaryota > Viridiplantae > Streptophyta > Magnoliopsida > Santalales > Viscaceae > Viscum > Viscum album. The sequence goes on along the minus strand of OY728126.1, from coordinate 1,804,355,782 downwards.
TCTCATGTGTTGTATATGTAAACATAAATGATTGTATTTTTATGTTATTTCTATATGTACCCAACCCATGTTGAGTACTATATATCAACACCCATATTTTTTGGAGGGTTTTTCCATAACATCCATATGGTGAGGAATAGATTTATGATTACCCTATCTTCCCCAGACTTCCTTTGGTTGTAGAATCAAGAAAATATGTAGTTGGTGGTAGATCCTAGCCCTTATTTATGATATATTTGTTTTAAGTTTCTAGCAATAAGATGATGTGATATATAGTGGGGGGTTTTTCATGATTGGAATATTTAATGAGGTTTATGTCCTTTATGTTCATGATACCATACTTCCCAAGTTGTGATGATGAAATAGTAGCACAATAGAGGTCCATGATGGCATTGATTCCATCTTAGAATATCGGGACCTACAGGAAGCTAGGGTAGGTAGGATTGCAACCCGAACTAGATCAGTGATTTTTGGATACATGGGAATGAGATGGAATGGAAGGTATATGAGAATAGTACATTTTTTGTTGGGGGTTAAAGTGGAAATTCGATTGGGGAAGTAGACATGGGATTTTTTATCAGTTTTCTCTTACTATTATCTTACTACTTGCTTGTGGTATTTATGGAGTAGTCCATTGTGAGGTTAGGATAGATATATGACCAATCTATATGCTCATTGGTGATTCAATTTTTTCACTGGTGAATTGGTATAATCTTCTAAAATTTCCATAGGAGACCATGGGTATTCTCCTATGGAGTGTACATTTAATTATCACCTAAAGTATACAAATTGTATTATGAGTTTCCAAGAGGGTTTCTGGGATTGAGCTGGGCATTACTAGATTGGAGGTCAGATCTATCATGGGGTTGTTGTTATAGGTTTTTCTTTGGTTTTATTTTAGAGACTTTTATATTAATTTATTAATATATACATGTTGGATGGTTTGGTTTCTTTTATGTTATATGATGGATTTTTTGGGGTTTTGTTCATCATTTCTCTTGATATTTCTTATATAATGAGGGTAATGTCTCCCATTTGAGTGTTTTCCATAGTCAATGCTATTTTTCAACATAGGGAAAATTTGAGGTGGGACACAAGGGGTCACTCCTTCTCTTCACTACTAATCCAAGAGAGGAACTAGTGGAGGGTTCATAATAGTAAGTAATATAAATGAATGCATAGTAGTATAATATGTTCATTTTTTGTTTTGTGGAAGAAATAGTCCTGAAAAAAGAGCATGTGGTTCACATGAGAGTTATTTCTAACCTTAATAGTATCTATCCCTATATTTTAATATGAACACTACTTCAACTAAAATAGTCTAGATAAGAATAAAATATTATGAAAAATAATCAATTAATTAAATTGTTTTCATCTTCTCTCAATGTAGTAAAGAAAAAGATAGTCATTGACTATAACAATGGTTGTTCCGGAACTATACATGTCCTTCTAAATATAAAAAATACTTAAATCATAATTTTCCCATTTTGAGACACATATTTTGATAAAAAATTGTAGGTGTGGATTTTTCTAGAAATATTACAATAGTAATAAATACATCAATTATCAAATTAAAAGTTAAAAAATACATAGCTTCATTGATCTTCAATTTTCTAAGAATTTTATTTGTAATACATTCAGTTGTGTGCCTTTTTTAATCGTAGACTTTGGTATGAGACTGTAACACTTATCATGGATTTAGATTTTTGTGAAAAAATTAAATTTCATTATAAGATAATATTTCATTTTCAAGATATATTAGGCCTTATATAAATTTTCTCCTTTGAAAAAAATTATTAGTCACGTATGATATTCTGTGTCATAAGATATTTAAACTTCAAAAAATAACTAGAATTTCTATTTTGTAAGATAATATTTCTGGACATAAGACATATGCTGAACACATATGATATCTGATCTTTTTCCAATAAATGAATTTATAAAAACACACTGCATATGAATTTCATGAATCTTTGGATATTTGTTCATTAAAACATGTCTTTCATGTTATATTTTTTTTCATCGTATAATAATTCACATAGGATTTTTCCTTGAGTATGAAATTTTTTCTATTCATTTTAAGACAATTATTATATATGGGACTCTAATATGATCATTACTTTCTCATATTTCTAAAATCTATAGTCTTTGCATAAGATAATGTTAGCATATATGATAATTTACTTAGAGAGATATCATCCATCTTGATAGCACGTATCATATTTGAAAAACAAGTAACATATTTCCCTTAGGAAAAATTTCCCAAAAACATGAATAGGATTAATTGAGTAAAATTACTTCCAAATGAATTAATACCAAAAAAATATAAAGTATTCACCTATAATATATTAAGATAAATTCATTAATAAAATAAATAGGGATTCTGTGACATTCAAAACATATGAAATATTGGGATATTTTGGGATAAAATAAGTGTATCCAATAATATACTCAATACATCAGAAATATTCATATAATAATGGTTTTGTAAAATAAAAAAATAAATACAGGTATAAGGGAAGAATAAAAAGGGATGCACTTATAGGCAAAATATTATTATATTAGAAAGATTTGTGGAAGTACGAAGGAAATAAGTTTAAAGTTTCATATTTTTTAGGGTGTCCAACCATGTGGAATGCCCAAAGAATTTTGAATTTGATTCGAAGGTAAAGTATTTCATAATTTTAAAAATATAAACAATAGAAAATTAAAATTTAACATGAATATGAATAGTGGTCTATAAGATTGAACAAATTTTAAAAAATAAAAAATTTAAAAAAAATATGGTCTATATTTTATGATAAATTAGGCATTGAATATAATTATCAAGTAGAATATATTATAGATATTTGGCTGAATTTTAATTTATTATATTCATAAAATGAAAGCATAGGTTATAAGGGAGAGGATTAGAAACCCTTTAGTGCTAAAAGGATATAATCCTTACTTTAGAGAGCTCTCACTCAATGGAAAAATTTCTCTATTCCTTACTATTGGTACATCAAAAAATCTTATACTTATAATTACACAATAGGTCAATATAACCTAAATATAACCAATAAAAATAAATTCATAGTATATTTTATAAATTTAATATATCTATATCATATTATAATTTGTTCACTAATATATTAGTATGATTTTTATTAAATAAGTGTCTTGTTTTTCCAATCAACAACCAAATAATAGGACAAATAAAAATTATGTTTGAATACCAAGTTGCATGTTTTTAATACATGATTTAAAGATATATATTTTTGGAATTGTATGATGTGAAATTTTTTAGCGATAGTAGACTAGTTTTCCACTAATGTTGGTTATATTAAAAATAATTAAATACGTAAAAAAAATTAGTGTTTCATTTGTGAAAAAAAGTGAAAATTTACATATATGAAAATTCATAAAGATGGTTATTGTAACGACTCATCCTGAGATCTACATAACTTATACCCCGATATGGTGGGTCACATGTCCACAAGATCCCCTATCCATTTTCAAGAGGTTGGAGATTAATATTGAGGGTGTAAAGGTGGTAAGATGTAGAGACTATACCCTCTTATGAGAGTGATACAGTGGATATAACCATAAACATATAGCATCGGAAGAATATAATAATAGAATCAATGAAAAATAAATGGAATAATAAATAAACTAACAACTAAATAAAAAACATCCAAGGATGCAAGGTGGTGCCATATATATGGATTAATGGAATTCTGATACACTAAAGTGGAATAGGGGATAGGCATATACAATATTGCAATATAAAATGCACAAAAAGTAAAAAAGGATACTCCACTAGAATCTCGATTATATGCTCAATACTCCTCTCCTATTCTCCATCTATAAGAAAACAGTATTAATAACCTATAATATAGCCCTTTCCCTTATCCATACTTGCAGTCAAATAATATTTTTGGGTAATAAAGGAAGCCTGAGTAGGGTGTGAGATAAAGTTATAATAGTTCACCACCAACTGTAACACCCCGACCCAAGTTACCATGAGTCAGTTCATTATTACACAACATTTCCATGATCACAAGTGATCAATTCTCAAAATACCGATTAGTTTAGTAGCCTTGGAAGTACTAGATACATACATAAGTTTTAAATTAAACCATGAAATAAAAAACAACATTGTGTCCCCTTTGAACACACTTATATATATTGGCCTATCCCTGCAGGTTAATCATAATATATTTCTTCACATCCTAAGAAAAAGAAAATATAAGAAAGGGGTGATCTCAGATGCTCATTAAGGATAATAAAATAACAGAAACTATCATAAATAAGAATAAAAATTTAAGGCAATGTATAAGACTAAAACAAAAGCCTTTTAAACATAAATTTCAGCATAACATGGAAAAGATAAACCAAATAATTCCATTTACTTATTCACATGGATATTCTACTAGTCAAATAATCACATGTAATATTAATAGCATATTTCTTAATGATGGAATGCATAATGCTAGAAATCATAACCACATAGTCAAGGCCACGTGCCAAGACTACAAATAAGATTTTTTCAAGGCCTTGTTCCAAGACACTAGTTTGTCTCAAAAGACTTACCAATAAATCGATGAGCTATAGTAGGATCCACCCATCACTTACTAAGTCCATTGCATTCCTCATATAAAAAGGTTGAAACATAACATAAACAATCATATTAAAACTAGCATACGAAATGTTAATACTTTAACCATAAACCATGAATGGTATAAAAATAACACATCCACAGTAAAACATATCACAAAACCTTCAATACAATATGGAATATTGTATAACAATCAATCAACTTCAAATAAGGGTAAAATCCATCAAAGCATGTAAACATAGATAAAATCAAAACTATTTGAGAGAGATATAAATTTCTATTTTGAAACAATTTTAAAGTAACATAATTATAAAATAAAACATTTATATTTAAAATATTCTTATAAGATTGTAAGGGAGGATTCAAAGGTGTTATAATAGTAGAAAATTGTTACACCCATCATACAAGTTAAAAAACATTCTTACCTTAATTTTTCAAAAAGGTTATAAAGTAGCTTGTTTGGAAAACAACAGAAAGTTTCCTTTAAGAACATTTTATAAAAGATAAAATAAGGGTATAAATTACTTTATCCCATATTCTATGAAATTGTAAAAATGTTTGGAAATACATTTTCGAGAAACATAGATGAAGATGATAAATAATTCCTAGTATATGCTTATGTATAAACAACCTGGGATAATAAAGATATTGTAAAATTAACACTTACCTTGTACTTTTCCTTAGTAGACGGTAATTTAACATCCTGTATAATGGTGAAATAATTATTATTATATTATACAAGAACCACATACATAAATATGATATCATATATGATCTTCTAATATTGCTTTGTTAATAATATTTCAGTAGTATCGTTGTTTCAGGTGTTAATTGATTTGTTTTCCTTTATATGTTTTGTTATTTAAGTCAAGTTTTTTATGGATAGGATGTATTTAATTCATATACTTAATTATATTAAGTTCTTAAAAATTATTTTTAATCATAAAATGAAAATTATTCTTGAATGGTTATGATGGGGAATGAATCTTATTGCGTTCATGGAGACGGTAATCAGTACGTATGCACGAGCGGCAATATCATTATATTTATGGTGAAATAATATGTAATTGGATGGTATATTACATATAAAGAATCATTAAAATGTTATATTTGTTATTTAAATCAATTATACTCATTATTATACCCATCCAAATAATGAAGTTTTGAATAACAAACTACACCACGACGTGGAGACAGTAAGTCGTACGTACGCATGTATTGTTACTTTGTCATTCATAGGTAGAATAGAATAATGAATACGGTTTTACCATATTTATAATAACATAAAAGTATGTAGAAGTTAATGGGTTTATTATTTTGGTATGGAAACAACAATGAAAGAGGAAGTGGAAGAAGAAAATAACTTTGAAAGAGATGATGAAATTATTACATCTTCTTTGGGTGCTTCATTTTTAATTTGATCTAAAGGGCTCCTTAGGTTGGCATTCTGATAAAACTAAGGACTCTACGTTTAAGTGAAGGTAGTTGGGAAAATATTTGAGTAGGTGTTGGCCGTTCAAAATGGATTTGAAGGTGTGATTTTGAGAGAAGGGGAAGTACCCTTTTATAAGAGAGGTGAGGGGCACTTTAGGAAAAGATTGAAATATTATTTTATTATAAAATAATTTTCGATTTATAATGGCTCAAAATGAATTTATTTAAATTTTGAGGTGGGGATGGGTCGAAATATTATCAACCAATAGGTTTTATATAGGTTTAGGTCACCATATTAACATTATCTTTTTGATATAATTCTTAGTTAAATAGTTTAACTTTTACCATGTCTTCTTGTACTTTTATATTACATTATTAATAAACTTACTATAAAATTCCAAGAGAACATAAAGTGGTTCATTAATGACCTATCTATAATTATTTAAGTCCTTTGACCAAACCTTATATTTTTTAGAAATATTATATCATTTATTAATTTAGTATTTGTTTTAAAAACTCATTTATGCCAATTTTGACACTATTTAGTATTTGGTTTTTGTAAAAGTCAAAAAAAACATAATTACTTCAAAACAAAGACATTATATCTATAAAAATATGTCATATTAACCTATAAAATTAGTTCAATACATAATAAGTCTCAATTTTTATTTATTTTGATATTTATAATATCAATTATTTTAATCATTCATTAATAATAAAATTATTGCATCATAATTGTGTTATAAATAAATTTAATTATATAATGTCTAAAAAATCTAAATAAAATACAATGATGAAGGAAATATTTTTATATTTATAATGAATATTTATAGTCGAATTTATCTTATGTATAACCCTATATTAAAAAAAATTAGTTATTAAAATTTGAATTTAACTCTTTTAACTCTACTTTAAATAAAATAATAATAAATATCCTAATCTTATACAAGTAGATCAAAAAGGATAATATTTTATTCCAAAGGTTTATTTTTGTCGCAATAAACTTATCCAATAGAATTAGAACATGTTTTAGGGTAATTATAATATCTTTTTTACCTTTAATTACCATGTTTACTTTTAACCGCAATAATTAAAATTCAAAAAATACTATTCACAAAATATTATTTTAATCTTATTGAACCTCATTTTACATAACGATGTCAATAGTGTCTCTCATATTTTAAAATTCAACTCACAGAAGTGGTAAAATTACTTTTTTGGAAAATTTGCAAATGTGCCTAGAAGGTGGGCAAAAGCCGTTAAATAGTTCAATAAAATTTTATATATCTAATATTATTATAAAATGACTCCAATGAATTATATTTAATTAATATATGTATTATTTATATATTTTTACGTTAAAATAAATTAGAATAAAAATAACAATTATGTAAATAAAATTCGGTTTTAAACAATAACTTAGTGTTTTTCACTATTCATCAAAAATTGAAAGTTTTCAGAAAAATACCAAAAAATCACCCTATGCTAATTTTGATATTATGAATCCAAAAATGAAGACCGTTCTGAAAAAAATTTATAATATTTCAAAAAGTCGGTATTACTGTTCATAACTTTTTTTAAACAGCTAGTTTGATTGGTCGTGGTGTTCTAGAACTTGAAGTTGCATACAACACAAGATATTGTATTATTCAAAGAGAAGAATACCATGGATGCTTGGGGTGTTACATTCTTACCTCCTTCAAATAATTTGGTCCTCAAAATTTCTAAAATATTACTCCATAAAAAGATTTAGGTGGTTCTTCATCATAAGTTTCTTAGGTTCCCACGTTGCCTCTTCCATCTTAGGGTTTCTCCATGGAACTTTTACTAGATGATTCTTTTGGTTTTTCAACACTTGTTCTCTAGTATAAATAATCTTGATATTCACTTCACAATAAGATATACTGGGTTCTATTTCTATTTCTTCATAGGTGAGTACAAGTGTTGGGTCGGGGATGTATTTTCTCAATAGTGATATGTGGAACACATCATGAACTTTGAAGAGACTTGGAGGCATTTACAAATGGTAAGCTACAACTCTAATTAGTACTAAAATTTCAAAAGGTATGATGAACCTAGGACTTAATTTACCCTTCTTACAAAATTTTATAACACCCTTCCAAGGAGATACCTTCATGAAAACATGATCTCCTACTTGAAATTTCAAATCCTTCCTTCAGTTATCGGCATAGATCTTTGGCCTACCTTGAGCTGTTTTGATGTGGGTTTGGATAATCTTCACCTTTCCATTGTTTCCTCCACAAGTCATGGGCCTACGAGTTCTCTATCACCAACATCATCCCAACAAGTTGGTGTGTGAAATCTATTTCCATATAATGATTTAAATGGTTCCATATGAATACTTGAATGGAAGCTATTGTTATAGGAAAATTATACTCGAGGTAAATATTGATCCCACATACCTTGAAAGTCAAGTGAGAAAGATCTCAAAATGTCTTCTAAGGTTTCAATATACTGTTCTAATTGTCCATCAGTATGAAGGTGGAAGGCAGTGCTCAAATGAAGTTCATTGTCTAGGGATTTTAAAGACTTTTCCAGAATCAGGATGTTAAATGGGGATCACGATAAAAAACAATTGATATGGGTACTCCATGAATTCTAACTATTTCATTAATGAATAGTCTTTCTAAACATTCAAGTGGTAAATCTACTCTAATATCAAGATAATGTGCTGACTTGGTAAGACGATCAACAATGACCCATATTTCATCTTTCATTCTAGGAGCCTTTGGTAGCCCCATGAAAAATTCATTCATAATATCAGCCTATTTCCACTCAGGTATGGTAATAGGTTGCATGACTCCTCTAGGATGTTGTCTTCCAACCTCCACATTTTTATAAACCATACATCTTGACAGATAATCACCAATCTACCTCTCCATGTTTTCCAACTGAAAATGTTCCTTCAAATCTCTATACATCCTAGTTATACAAGGGTGTATAGAGAAATTAGAGCTATAATCATCATCCAAGATTTCCCTTTTTAGATTAGGTATGTCAGAAACACAAAGTCTCTTCCCGCATTTCAAAATTCCATTTTCATATACAAATTCAATCAATCTCCCATCATTCACGACATTAATTTTATTTTGAAACTCCTCATCATCATTCTAAGAAAGTTTATTCCTTTCTAGTAAAGATGGTTTGGAAACCATTTTAATAAGTATTGATGTTTCACCTTCCAAGATTATTCCCATATCCGTCTTTACTAGATCCATGAACATAGGATCCCTTTCAACTCTCATCTTGTTCAAAACTCCATGATCATTTCTTCTCAAAGCATCTTCCACATTATTTGCCTTCCTCGGGTGGTAGTGCATAGTGAAATCATAAACCTTGAGTAGTTCAATCCATTGTATTTGCCTCATGTTGAGTTCTTTCTATAAGAAAATATACTTCAAAATCTTTTGATGGGTATATTTCTCAAAAATTTTACCATATAGATAGTGTCTTCATATCTTCAATGCAAATATTACAGCTACTAAATCAAGATCATGAGTATGATAGTTTTGTTCATAAATTTTTAGGTACCATGATGAATAGGAAAAACTCTATCATTATGCATAAGGACACAACCAAGTCCTTACTTTGAAGCATCGCTATAAATAACAAACCCTTCATTCCCCGATGGTAGAGTCAGGATAAGAGAATTGACTAATCCTATCTTTAGTTCTTCAAAATATTATTCAAAATCTTTTTTCTAAAAAAATTTAACCCCTTTACATGTGATCTTGGTTAATGGGTTATCCAATCAGGAAAACTATTAGACAAAATGATGATAATAAACTGTTAAACCAATAAAATTATGTACCTTGGTTATACTTGTCAGTGCTGGCCATTCTTGTATTGTTATTATCTTAGAAGTATCAATAGAGATCATATCCTTAGAGACAATGTGACCATGAAACGAAATCCCCTAATGCTAGAATTCACACTTTCTAAACTTCTCATATAATTCATTTCTTCTTAGAGTCTTTAAAATAGTGTGCAATTGATTTTCATGATCTTATTAGATTTTGGAGTATACCAATAAATCATCAATAAATACCACTAAAAATTCATCAAGATATTCCTTGAAAACTCTATTCATTATATACATAAAGACAAAGGGTTCATTAGTCAGTCTAAAAGGAATTACTATAAACTTGTAATTCCCATACCTGGTACAAAATGTTTTCTTCGGAATGTGCTCCTTCTTGACACACAACTGATGGTATCTAGATCGAAGGTCAATCTTTGAAAAATATTGACCTCCATGAAGTTGATTGAATAAATCATCAATGTGAGGTAGGGGATACTTTTTATTTATTTTTATATCATTTATCTCCTTATATTCAATAAAAAACCTCATAGATCCATGTTTCTTCTTAACCAAAAGAATAGGGGCTCCCCATAGAGAAACACTAATGTGAATAAATTCTTTTTTACTCAATTCCTCTAGTTGTTTATTTAGTTCCACTAATTCCATAGTGGTCATTCTATAACGTCTATTTGATATGGGACTTGAACTAGGAATTAAATCAATGTAAAACTCAATTTGTCATTCCGGAGGATATCCAGGTAAATCCTTTGGAAACACATCAACATATTCTTACACCATAGGTACATCCTCTATTGGAACATTCCTTTCCTCACCCATAGTTATTTAACTCTCTTCCTACCTAAAAATTAAATTTATTAGAGCTATTGGGGGTGGATGTAGATGAGAATCAAATGGTGATGTTTCTACTTTAAAGATAAGGTATTCCTTATCATCGTCAAAAACATTAACCTCCTCCTTCTTAATATAAATTTTTGCAGCATGGTCTGAAATCCAATCCATACTGAGGATTATATCAAATTCAATAATGTCTATGAAGATGAGATCAGCAGATAAAGCATGTTTATATTCCATAAAGGTAATCTATTCACAAAACTTTGTTGCAATGATACTTCCCATACATGTTTTGACTGACAAACCCCTTGTCAAATCAAATGGGGAATATCTAATTTTCTTGGAAAACTGGGAAGATGTGAAAGAATGTGATCATCCATGCTCAAGAAAACATGTGTACCTAATTCCTTCAGAAAAACCTATCATAAGCATGATGTAAAGTGAGTCTCTTTCAACATTAATAGAAATAGGAGCTCTATGAAGATGTAAAACCTCTTTGATGTAGAACCATCCTAGATTTTTATGATAAAGTCTCTCACATAGGTAAGAATAATCAAACCGTATTCAAAATATAAATGGAAACTCACACTATATCATTACCATGAGGTGATATGGTTAAACCAGCCATGAAATACATCAGAACATCATTCTATTTCAAGCTAGATTGGAAAATGGCTGTAAAATCCCTATCGAACTCTGATTATCCACCTTCACCTTTTGAAAAGTGGAACACAAAGTGATAAAGGAAAAAAGTCTCATTTCATACCTGAACACCAATATTGGTTGCATAATTCTTCATAAATTTTTGCTACATCAGGTTGAACCACCCATGATGAGGTGTGTAATTCCAGCATCATCTCATATATGATGTCTACGGGGGACCATACACACCCATGGAATAGTAATGTTTCATCCTCATCTATAGTCCGTCATGAAGATATATCATCATATGAGATGCTTTCCCTTTGTACAAGGCCATTGGGATCAGATAGTTTCCTCATTCTTACCCATTACAAAATAGTAAAATTCACTACTAAGGTTGATAGGATAGTTTTACCGTGGTCTTCCTGAACCTCAATGTGCATTTATAAGAATAAGTCCATGAGATTCAATTTTCCACTTTCTTCCTTAACTACATGTACTTTATTCTTATGAATTAGAGCATTTCCTATTGTATTTCCTTTACCTTGAATCTATGCAATGTTGAAATCAAATGACAGTATGTACTCGACCCACCTACGCTTCCAAAGATTCAAATTTCACTGAGTAAAGATATGCTTGGGGATCTTTTTTATCAGTGTATACCATAAAACTCTCTCCAAGTAAATAGTATCTCTAAAAACATATAGCATGAACTAAAATATCTAGATCAAGGTTGTGTGTCTGGTAATTCCACTCATGAGGCCTCAACTGACAAGACCCATACACGACAACTTAGTCTTCTTGTATCAGAACTACTCTAAGCATGATACATTATGCATTATAGTAGATTTTAAAGCTCCTTCTGGAATCTAGAAGTATCATTATTGGTCTTGAATTCAATCTTCCCTTCAATTCCTGAAATTATTTATCACAATATTCTGACAATATTAATTTCACACCTTTCTTTTTTAAGCCCGTAATTAGTACAACTAGATGTGATAAATCCTGGATGAAGAGAAAACAATACCCAACTATCCCCCAGACACTCTGGACGTAAAATAAATTCTTGGGATGCTCCCAAGAAACTACATCTATCACCTCCTCTGGGTCTACTAATACTCATGAAAATGAGATAATGTAACCTATGAATTAGACTTTTCTGATCCAAAAGTGTCATTTACTAATCTTACCATTGAGTTTTTTATATTTCAGTTTATTTAGAATGATCTCAATATGGTTGGAATAGTTGTGTATAGAAAATGAATAAACTAAGATATCATCAAAAAATAAAACCATTAATGAATATATATATGGCTTTAAAACATGATTCATTAGTTCCATGAATATAGTAGGTGTGTTCGTGATACTGAACGACATGACTAGGTACTCATATAGACTATACATGATCTTGAACGTTGTGTGAGGTATGTATGATGACATGACATGCACCTGGTAATAGCCTAACCTCAAATATATCTTTGAAAACACTCTCTCTTCTCAAAGATGATCAAATAGGTCAACTATTTGAGGTAGTGTATAAAAATTCTTTAACAAGATTTGGTTCATTCAATGGTAATCCATGAAAATCCAGCGGGTAAAATCTGCCTTCTTAGAAATAAAGACCAGCGAACCCTGATGATATGTGATGGGGTGTATAATGTATTTAGCCTCCAGATCCTCCAACTACATCTTGGGAACCATAAGATCTATAGGGGTCATCCTATAATATGGAATTATCACTATCATTTCTCCTAGCACAAGATCAGTGGTTAATTTTACCTCTCTCACAAGAGGTAGAACAACAAAGTATTTAAGAAATATGTGCCTTAAATTCTCCAATATAGGAGGGACAATAATAGTTAATAACCCCTAGTCATCCAAGAAAATACTATCAATATTAGATATCACACTACCCAACCTTTTCTTCTTAGGTCCAGCTCACATAGCATTCACATCCCATTATCACTTATACATGTGCCTACCTCCCTTTGGTGATATAAATTTCACCCTCTCACAATAGTAGTCAATATGGTCTCGTTAGGGAACTAACCAGTATATCCTAATGATTATATTCAATCTCCTTCTATCCACAATGAAAATATTCCAAGTGAAAAGGTATCTTCCTATCTCAAAATGAAAATCATTAAAATGGTGAACGCTCTCTAATCTGATACATAACAATGTATTTAGCAACATAATGCAATAAAATTTCTCGATCTCAATGCCCATAATATCAATAATAGTATTAGATATGAGTGAATGGGAAGTGACTGCATTAAATAAATCAGACATTAGAGTAGAGGATACTAGAATAGTACATTGTATAGTAGAAGGCATGATGCTATGCTCCTCCAACATAGGCTAGAGAGCATATAACTGGCATGTATCGTGGACCTGATTCTTTGCCTTACTACCCCAGGAAATCCCACTCTGTTGAAACAAATAATCATGAGTCTTACTACATCTACCTCAACTGCCACCTCATTTTAAATGGATTGTGGTATTCTTGATTCCTCCTTAGAATGATCCTACTAGTCCCGCTCCATAACATGGGGTAGGAGTAGATCCCTACTCGATAAATATCAATGGAAAGGTTCCTTAGAAATGATGAATATGGATTATCATTCCATAACCACTTCCTCTTAATGGACCGAAGGCCTTATTTTTTATTTTATTATAGATAATCCCCCTTTTAAGGGTTGAAGGGGAACCCATACATGACCCATTGGCCCAAGGCACAAGGCCTGACATGACCCGCAATACATGACCCGAAGGCCCAGAGGCATACTATGCCCGTTACATGACCCGTAGGTCCAGCCCACTTGAATTGCCCCTCCCCAGCGTCTTGCATCATTGATCGCCTTAGCTCCCCACCTTGCATTATTGATCGGCTAAAATTTCCTCATAAAAAGCTGCACGGTGCCTAGTCCTGATGGCGCCTGCCATACCCTCTCATTCTTCTAATCTGGTTAGCTCTACATCTGGTGGCTGCTACTTCTATTGCTCTGATCCTCTTCTGGGGCCAGATCTGTGTGAACTGGGCTCCTCCATGGTCTATGTGACCTGAAGGCCCTATGACCCGAAGGCCTTTGATGACCCGAAGGCCCAGGAGACCCGTAGGCCCAAACCGGTGGCCTGAAGGCCCAAATCATGTGAATAGTTCTGTATGCTACAGTACCGAATAGTAACTGCTACAATAACTACTACAGTACTGCTACAGCGACTACTACAGTACTGCTACAGTACCCTGGAAATTCACCTCCACCCTGTTTTGAACCCGGGTCTCTTGGATGCCAAGCAGGAGCCCTTACCTCTTCACTCAACTAGATCTCATAAGAATTAATACTTTTCATGTCATGGATTCCGACATTAGGGACATATCAAAAAAATGTCTTCATGGTGAACATGAGTGAAGCTACCTCTTTGAGAATTCTTAAGACCTCTCTTCCACTTAGAAGAAGAAACACTGACTGATATGTATACCAGACTGCCCTGACACACATCATTAGCTTCCCTAAAATTTCTATCTATAATAAGGGTTTGGTTGACTATCTTGGAAATAGTGGTCAACCTGAACACATTGAATTGTGCCTAGATAGTCTATAACAACCCATCCTTAAATCAGCTAGGGGTTATAAGATCATCTCCTGCTTGAGTAGAAGAAAACCACTATAACTCAATAAAGTTAGTAGAGTGTTCTATACAAGAGATAGTTTCCTATTGTATGTTCCTGAATTCTCTAGCTCCATCATCCCTTAGTGTCTGGGGAAAGAAATAGTCATAGGAGATCATCAAAAAATCCACTTCGACCACGTCTCTATGACGATATTCTTAGGTAATAAAATCAATCCACTACTTAGTAGAATCATACAACACATATGCAACATGTTTGACCCTCATTTCTAGAGGCATCTATAAATGTTACAATATCTAAATAATATCTTAGAGACATGACTAAGTAACATGTGGTCCACAATTCCCCAAAAAAGTGTAATGATCATAATGCTGAAAGTCTCGAGTCAACACTTCTATACTCAATGCAGATTTAAAAACACCATACATATTCTACAACATATGTATAAAGCCCTCTCAGAATTGGGAATCAGTTCCTATATCAGGAATAGGAAGATGTTCCATAGGTGGAACCATATGAGGAATCACCAAAAGATCAAGGACCTCCACCTCAAGTGAATGGTTTTCACATCCTTCAGGGCATGAAATTGGAGGATGGCATGGTGGTATGATACTAAAATGCCAAATTCACAACTTTTAAGTGATTTACAAATTAAAAATATTATAGATAGAAAACCAGTACATATGTAAAACCTTCATAGAGAAATATTTGTACCACTCTTTCTATGTCAAAATCAATGATTACATAGTAGGAAAGACTGTAGTGGCCATATGAACATAGGAGATACCACTAACCACTAATAAGGTCATGTTTGGGTCTAGGTCTTTTTTTACATGTATAAGATAGTTATTATTATTGTAAAAGTCATATACATTTTATATTAGTTCTCATTCAAATATTTAAATCTCTTTAAATGGTTGAATTAGATTGATTAACATTCCTAACCATAAGGGCCCATACTTCTTATGAACAAAAATATTGCATCCACCTAACCCAAACCACAACATTCTCCATCCTATATGACCAATGGTCCATGGCTCAATTTTCCATAATTAACTTCTTAAGGTGTCTACTTTAACCAATTCTGGAAAACGTTGTTAGGTTAAGGTAGGAACTTTATGTGTATATTATTTTTTACAGTCCCTGCAAGAAGTTTCATCACATGTCAATACATATTCAAGTCACCAATAATATTCAATAGGAAAATACATGATGAATGTGGATGTGACATGGAAAAAATGATTGGCCTATTAGTCATATTATGTCAATAATGATGCATGAACAGATACAATTCCCTCAATTCATTGGGCCATAGTAGGATAAATTATCATTTTAGTAATCCCAATAATAATAACACCATAAAACAAGTGTGATACCCAATGGTGAAGTTGTATCAACCAGAAAAGGAATGATCAATTATAATAATTTTCCATTCTAGGTAATTGGGGTTACACCTATACATGGGTTAGCTACATCAAGTAACAGGGTTATTACTGAATTCCTTCTTAGTCTTATGTATAATACCCAAATAGTAAAAAAATTAAAAAATAACCTCTGATACAACTTTGTAACGTCCCAACCGGGGATCCACTTAGCCCGTTCCCATATATGGGGGGTCCCATGGCCTCAAGAATGCCTCCCAATATGTCAAAGGTTTAAGAATAGAAACGAGGGTGTAAATATGGTATGGTTGAGAGACTATACCTGTTTATGAGAGTTTCATGATAGATATAACCATAAACATGAAAAAAGTTAAATCATATAACAATAGATAGATTAAACAAGCCGTAGAAGAATAAACAATTGAACAATTGAATAACAACATCTAAGGACATAAGGCATTGTTATATACATTAATGTATGGAATTTTGATATAATAAAAGGGAATAGAGGAGAGTAATATACAATCATGCTATAAAAAAGTACTAAAAAGGAAAAAAAATTCCATTGGCCACTTGAGCATATTCTTGGTCCTCTACTCCTATACTCCATATATAAGAAAAAAACATCAACAACCCATAGTTGGTCTCTTTCCCTTATCCATACCTGCAGTCATATAATCTTTTTGGGTACCAAAGACAGCCCGATTAGGGTGTGAGAAAAAATCCTAGTGGGCCAAGACCAATGGTGTCTTGAAATAATCCAAGTGGTGCTTGTAACTAAACAGTCTCTAGTTACAAATGAAATAATAATAAATTCGTAATAAATAAATGACAACCTGCTCAGGTTCCTAAAGGAAACCTGGTTGCTCTACCTATTTCGGATCATAGTTGGAATGTGTTCTTGGTCCATGAATATATATAGTAATATGATATATGTATATAGATAATATAGTTTTATGTTTCATTCACCGATATGAACCAAGTATGTGTGGAAATAAGTGGCCATGTACCTGTAATACTACATACTCACTGGACTGGAGAGTAACTCATACATCCATGACCAATCTAAATAACCATATAAGCTCAAGAAATAGGGTACATTCCCAAATGAGTAGGAGATTTCCTGATCGTCACTTGATATAGTGAGGGTATCATCGCGTCAACACTCAAACAAAGGACATGGAACACCAATCCCAACGTCCTAATATTTTCAGTGGTGTGATATGTCGTGCTTGACACTCAGTGTAACGAAGTGTGATACCACCATGCTAAAAAAACCCGTAGCATAATACCACACCCATAACATGTTATAATAATATTTATAAATATAGGAATGATGTGTTTACTCTCATGAATTTCATTTATTAGGCTCAATATAAACATATCATTATAATTAAATTAAATCATTTGATTAAACATGATGTAATAGGCATGGTCGTACCACCCTTCATAATCCGGTTTATCAAAACCATTTAAATAATTTAAGTAAAAAATCATGGAAGTTCTATTCCATTTAACATAATCCATTTTATTAACCAAAACATTACAATTATATTTATAAGTATCAAAGGTTCATTTAGAATGTTCCCTTTCTAAATGGGAATTTACCTCCATGGTTAATTCTAGTTACAAGTGGCGATAAGAACTTAAGAGGTTCCTTGGTTTCATAAAAAAATTATATAATAGGGGGAAACCATTTATAATCTAATTCAAATGCTTAGATGGAGTTTTGGTAAATTAAACAATTATCCATAAAGGGAAATTAAATGTGGCACACCCAAGAGGTTCCCATAAGTGAGTTAAACATCATCTAAACTACTAAACAAGGATCAAAGGGTGTGTACCAAGGTGAGATGATCAATTTGATATGAAGAACAATATTAAAAGGAAATTCTCGGAAAAAGAGAGATTCTGGAATAATGGAAATTTTATGAAACACCAAAACTCTTGGGAAAATCAATGAGACCACCTACCTTAGGGCTTTTTATGGCTCTTCATCTGATGGCGGCCTCATATTTGAAGTAGGTTGGAAGAAATCGATGAAACAGTCTAAATCCATAAAAATAAGGAAAAGGGACTTGTACCTAGATAGCATAATGGATCTAAAGATAAACTTAATTAGGAAGAAATAAGGTCATAGATCTTGTTAACATGAATCTAATGCTTTGATTGGATCACGATTTGGACTTTGGATGGGAAAGTTATCTCTAAGACTAGGTTGAGGTGATTGGGAGATCACGGGAGAAAAAGAACACACTCAACCAATGGAATGAGAGGAGAAAAAAAGTGTAATAATCCATGTATTTATATAATAATTTGTTTTTATATTTAATATTATTATTTATTTAAATAGTAATTCTTAAAAATAAATAATTTATTATATGATTAATTATTTTAAAAAATTATTTTTTTCAATTATAGAATTAAAATTTGACAAAAATAATTTCATTTTTGAATTTAGAATGTGAAAATTATCTTTGTATGATTTTGGGAGAATACTTTGAAAAAGTTTAATTTTTGTGGATAGTAAGAAAATACAGTCTTTTTATAAAATAATGTATTTTTTATGATTCCATGAAGACATAATTGTGATATAAAACCTATTAAATTTATTTAATAATTAAAGACTGATATTATTAGAGGAATATTTTACATAAATAATTTAAAACATGAAAATTATATTCTTTTCATGATAAATAGAAAAACTATTATGAGTACTGATGTAGTGCCTACATAGCAATGGAAATGTATAATTTTGTTCTTTATAAATAAAAATTGAGTGCAAAAAATATCAAAAAAACTAATTTATTAATTAAAATTTCTTAATGATTATTTTAGCTATTAATTTTGAATTTTTTAGCTGTAAAACATTATTCTTCTCCAAATTCATGTGCCATTCTTGCACAGGGTAAGAAAGTAAAAAATATAAAATTTAAGATGTTTTCTTGACATTTATATGAGTGAATATAAATAATAAATGAATATAAAATTTTATTTTGAATATAATTTATTTTTTTATGATAATAATTTGTTTTTTATTTTTATATATGAAATAATTAACAATAATGCATGTGAAACACTAATGAAGTGCTTGGGAAAGCATAATAAAAAGAAATAAAATGGTTTTATTAAAATTATAAGAATTATTAAATGACATAAATTATGGATAAAACTTTGTATATAATCAATTTTCAGCTAGAATCATGTTTGGATTTAAATTTGGGGCATTTTTGACACACAAGGATTACATTAGTTCCTTTATATAATTTTATAAAAAAATGATGACATGGTCAAACTATAATTTTGAATAAGTTTAATATTTTAATTTGAGGTTTTCTAGAAGTGTTTTTTGAAAAAGAATAGTATATTAAAAGCTAACAAAATTATCTTTCTCATATCTGTTTATTTTTAGTTTTTAGGTAATAAATAATTACATTATTTTCTTGATTAATTATGATCCAATAAATATTTAATTAATAAATAAATTAAAACAATTATTTAAAAAATTATAAAATAAATGTAATTTTGTATTTTTAAGTAAATTAACAATTTTTAAAAGTAGTTTTAATATTTATAAGGTATAATAAAAAAATTTATTATAAATTTAAAATTATTTATGTGATTAAATTCATGATTTTTTATAGTTTTTAATTTGAAAAAATTATTATTCCATGAATAAATTTTTTATTAAATTATTTAAAAATAAAAAAAATCATGAATAAGGCTTGAAATGATAATATTCCTTCCCAAATGGGATATCCTAAAATTTTTTGGACTTATGGAAGCCTTTAACCCTAAATTAATATATTATATTTTAATAATTTGTTTAATTCCTATGTTACCCCTCACCTCAATTATAAATAGAGGCTCCCTCCTTAACCAATTTTCAGCACGTTAAGCCTTATTTCTTAGATATAATCTACAAAATTTCCTCCTATTCATCCCTTAACACATTCTAGTGCTTCTCGCCTTACAAAATTAGCACTTCCAAGATTCTTCAGGAGTTCTTCAAAGAGAAAATTTCAAGAGGTAAGATTTCATCTTCTTCTCATTCAAATTATTTCTCACTTATACCTTATCTCTACCTGTTATCCAATGATTAATAAAAAATCCCATATCATATATGTACTATAATTTTTTTATGGTAAAATAATCATAAAATCACTCATATTCTCATTTTACTCAAAAATAACTAAATCTCCATCTATCGTGTGTCAATTCCTCACCTTCATGGATGATGATTTTTCATTTCCCTTTTACAAAAATCATGGAAAGTTTAAATTCATATGTAATTGTTTAAAATGACACACACACACACAGATATATATATATATATATATATATATATATTTCTGTGTGTGTGTGTGTGTTATAACTTATGGATTATTATTAAATTTTGACAAGGAACACCATAATATACTAACATTGGAAACATTGGAAAGAACACACCCAAAAGAATGGAAATTACAAAACATTAATAATAAATGGGTAGAAAATGTTATAATAATATCATGTAAGGTATTGTAAACATGGCTTTAATTCTTTAATATATTTATAACACAAGTAAAACGATTAGAAATGATTTTCAACACATTTTAAGGAATTCAAACTTAAGGTAGGAGATTTTCCTTTCAAAATACTTTTAAATTTCTCTTTTACAAAATTCAAAAGGATGGTTCTTTTTTTATATGGAATGAGTGATTTCTATTAATTTATTGATTATTTATTAATATAATTTTACAATATTATGTTTTCATAGTTGTTTTTTGAATAATATGATTCCATTATTTTGTACATGATTTTTATATTTTAAAATTGATTTTTATGGAAGAAAGGTATTTTGAAAATTTGGATTGTTTTTCTCAAGGGTTTAAATGATTTATCAAATGTTTCATTCATAATATATTACTTGGAAGTTTATTTTAGTTGAGACCATTATTGATCAAGTTATAATGGTTTGAGCCCCATTATATCTCAATATATGTTTGGTTGATCCTATTATAGCTCAAGATATTGGGAGTGAGCCCCATTATAGCTCTCCAATGAATTAGGTACTTTGAAGATGGAATTTGGAAAAATATTTATTCCTTGTGTAAGGGTGAATTTAAGAGTTATATGGTAAAATTTTCCCATGGAAACTACATAATGTTTCTATACATACTAATTAGTTTTTAAAAAAATGGTATCAATGTTTTTTATGCTATCACTTGACTAAAAAATTATTTCTTTATATCCTTTACTGAGATCTTTATGCTTATCCCAAGATTTTAAAAAAATTCATGGGTTATATGGATGGGTAAGAGAAATAAGGAATTCATGATGAATGTTATCATGTTTTTTGCAAGGAAATCCCGTTTTATTTGTAATGTCTATTATTTTGGAAAATTGGATATTGTTTTAGTATTATATTGTTTTTATGAACGTGGAATGTAAGTATTAAGTCATAATTATATAAAACAATAATTCTAAAAAGATACTAAATGTAAAATAAATTATTTTTTTGAATAAAACACAATATTATGAAATTTTTTAATGTTGGTTCCTTATATTTGGTATGAAAGGATGGTTTACATAACTTTAGGGGTTAGGATGATGTCAATAGAATATAATAAATGATTTTTTTTACTTTATGGTTAATTTGAAATGATATAGAATTTATAGATTACCACTATTCTTTATATAAGATATTTTTATTCATAATGTTTTAATGTAGTAGATAGAGGGAAGTTTATGTATAAACGCACAAACATAATGATATCCTTTTACATCTATAGCCTGGAATGGTGGGAATCGGATCTGAGAAGTTTGTGATAGTAATGGATCAGTTGAATCAAGAGATAAATAGTTGTTGTATCCATGTTATAGAGTAACCTGATCTACCATAAAGAAACATGTATTTTTTGGATCATTTTATGAGGCAACATCCTACAGTATTATGTGAAACCCTAGATCTAGTGATAGACGAAGGATGGATAAATTCTATAGAAAATATATTTCATGTCATGGGAATGTTGGGAATGACAAAAGGTAATAATAGAAAACTATAATTTTGAAGATGAGGTCAATCAATGGTGGTCTCGGGTGAATAATACTAGAGAAAAATATGATCTTAATAGTCTATAATGGGATGATTTTAAGATCCTTTGTCTAGAAAAATATTTTTCTAAAACTATTCGACTCAGAACGGAGAAATAATGCTTGGAACTCAAGAAAAACAATGATGATTCTATGGAAGTGTATGAATCCAATTTTACAAGACTGGTTAGGTATGTACCGGATTTTACTATGTACTTTACCAGTAAAATAAATAGATTTTACTAAGGATTGAAATAACTTTTATGAAGATATTTGGCTTCCTGATATTTTAAATGCCATGAAAAACGTGTTCGTCATACTAGAGAAGTTGATATGGAGTTTTTTGACTTGTATGGGACTCATGATGAAAAGAATAAGAAGCGGTCATGTTGGTAAAAAATTGGGAATAATTCCTCAAAGAAATTTGGAGGTAAGAAAATCAATTTCCATTTTAGAGAAAAGCGTGGTAAAAATCATCTTGTAGAATAACTTGTAATTTTTGGGAAATGATACAGATGTGGAATGTTTCGCAACATGTCATATTAATTGAAGTAAAATGATCTAAAAATTAAAAATATGCTGATGGTGAGATGAGTTAACTATAAAGAATTGGGTCATTTTGATAATGTTTGTCTGAATCTAGTAACTCGGGTAGGAAATACAGAAGAATGGAAGTATAAGGGTGTGGAAAAATAATTTGTAACAACTTCAGTAGATGTTGAGCCATCAAAAAAAGTGGTATTAAGTACATTAATTGTTTTTATATATTTTTCAAATGTGCTGTTTGATTCAGGTTATACACATATATTAATTTCTGAAAAATAATTCGGTCAAATTGGAAATTCCACCTTAAGAAATGAATCCAATACTCCTATTAAAAACCCTTAGAGAAAATATTAAGGAAACCAAAAATTATAATAATATGATTATATTTTCCTTTGGAATGAATTTACCTATAAAAATTGTTGAATTTTCTCTAGTAGAGTTTGGTGTTATTTTGGATATGGACTGGTTTTTTATTTATCATGATAAGATAGATTGTAGAGAAAAATTGGTTGTTTTTCAGAAATTGTTTCAGTTTGTCTACAAGAATAAACCCATACCATTGATAAAATATCTATAAGCTATTAAAATTTTAAAATATTTAAATTAATTTTATCATTCACACATTTTTGAAAATAAGGGAATTGTTCATATTAATGATGTGTTAGTGGTAAATTAGTATATTGATGTACTTATTTATTATTTTCTTGGTGTTATTATTTATTGATAGGTTTATTTTAATATTGACGTAGTTCTTGATGTTAAGACAATTTCTAAACCCCTTTATTGAATGTCTCAAATTGAACTTCTAGAGTTGAAAAAGTAGTTGCATAAATTTTTAGAAAAAAGATTCATCTGACCTAGCACATCAACATGGGTTTCTCATATCTTGTTTGTTATAAAGAAATATGTTTCAACAAGAATTTAGATTAATTATATAGCATTGAATAACATCTATGTTAAGAACAAGTATTCATTGACTCATATCGATGATTTTTTTGATCATCTCCAGAGATCACAGTATTTTTCAAAGGTTGACCTGAGGTCAGGGGGCCATTAATTGAAATTAAAATAAGCAGACATCCCGAAGACTACATTTCATATTAGATATTGGTATTATGAATTTTTAGTTATTCCATTTGTGTTAACTAATTCACATATTGTATTCATGGATATTAGGAATAGAATATTTCATGAGTTCTTGGATATGTTTGTGGTTGTGTTTATTGATGATATTCTGGTATATTCTAAAATAAAAGATGAGAATGAAATAAATCTAAGGTTTTTTTCAAACCTTATAAGAAAATACACTATATGGAAAATTTAACAATTGTAAATTTAGATTTTAAAAAATTTCTTTCCTGGGTCACATTGTTTCTAAAAATGGAATAAATTTTTATCCTACTAAAATTATGGTTGTTGAACAATGTAACAGACCATAAAATATAAATGAGATTCATAGTTTTCTTGGTTTGGAAAGCTATTACCATAGGTTTATTGAAATATTTGCATGGTTATCTATACCACTAACAAAGTTAACTCAAAAAGTTGTTAAGTTAATCTAGACAAAAGAATGTGATAATTGTTTTAAGGAATTCAAAATAAAATTGGTGAATGCTCTGGTTCTGACCTTTCCTTCCAGAAGTGGTGAATTTTTTATCTACAGTGATGCTTCTTTGAAGGGATTTAGTTGGGTTTTGATCCAGAATGATCTGATAATTGCTTATTCTTCATGTCAGTTGAAACCTCATGAGTTAAATTACCCTAAATATTATTTTGAATTTTCTTCTATTTATTTTACATTAAAAAATTTGAGGCATCATTTTTATGGAGTAAAATATGAAATATATACTGACCATAAATTTTTGAAGTACATATTTAATCATATAGAATTAAATATGAGATAAATAAGATGGGTAGAACTAATCAAGGATTATGATTGAATGATTCATTACTATCTTGGAAAAGAAAATAGAGTGGATGGTGTATTGAGTCAGAAAGGTAATGTTACGTTAACCATGATATGGTTAGAATGTGACCCTTTGGTTATTTGATGAATTTTGGCTTGGAAGTTGATGGTGCAATAAATTCCTCTGTTTTGTTTTAGGAGTCATTACATTAATCTATAACAGATAGAATAAATAATGCTCATAACAAAGATCATGAGTTGCATAAAAGGGTATAATTGGTTCAAAAGGTTAAGTTTCCTGAGTTTAACATTGATAAAGATTGTGTTTTGAGGTTTTGGAAGAGATTATGTGTTGGTTATGATTCTTAGCTATATAAATAATTATTATGTGAAGCTCATAGTTCTCCATTTTCAATTCATCATGGAATCACAAAGATGTACAAAGACCATTGATAGTATTACTGGTGAGATATAATGAAAATAGATATCATTAATTTTACAATGAAATATTTTACATGTCAATAGGTTAAAGAAAAACAACAGTTACCAAAGGGGATGATTCAGCCTTGGATAGTGCCAGAGTGGAAATGGGAAAATATATCCATGGAATTCATTATGGGACTACCAAAGACTTCTCAAGTTAATAATGTGATCTAGTTTATTGTTGATCGACTAAATAAATCTTCTTATTTTCTTCCTATTTGAGACAAATATTATCTAGATCAACTTTGTTGATTATACCTTAAATTAATAGTCATATTTTGTGGAGTTCTTCTCTATATTTTATATGATCCTGATCCCATGTTCACTTCTAAATTTTGGAAAGTCCTTCAGAAGTCATTGAGAATAAAATTGAATTTAAACTCTTCTTTTTATCCTCAACATGATGGGAAAACTGAGAAAAAAATTCAGATTTTGGAGGATATTCTATGAGCTTATTCAATGTATTATCAAAGAAGTTTGAATCATTATCTTTCTTTAATTGTGTTTTCTTATAATAATAGTTTTCATTCCAGTATACAGATGGTGCCTTTTTTGGCATTATATGGAAAGAGGTGTCAAACTCTAGTATTTTGAGAATAAGTTGTAGAATGGAAGTTTATGGGAATAGAATTTGTATATGAAGTGGAAGAAAAGTTCAAATGATTGAGCGACACACGAGGAAAGATCAGAGAAGAAAAAAAAGTTGAGCTAATAACAAGAGGAGAGACCTTTCATTTAAATTAGGTGATCATGTTTTCATTAAAATATCTCCCTATAAAAGTGTAATGTGTTTTGGTATGAAAGGAATGTTAATTCCATGATTCATTGAACCTTTTGAAACCTTATAGAAACTTAGACTAGTTTCCTACAAAGTAACATTACCTCTGATTTTATGTTAGGTAAATAATTTTTTTCATGTTTCAATATAATGAAAGTGTATGCCAAATTCATCTTCATTTTTGAGCCCAGAATTAGTTCAGTTGGAGGAGAACCTTTCTTATGAATAAAAACCTTTTTAGATTATTGATCATAGAGAGAAAGTATATCAGAACAAGATGATTCACCAGGTAAAGGTTTTGTGGAGAAACCACTTGGTAGAAGAAGCAATATAAGAATATGAATATGCTATGAAAAAAAAAGTAACCCCATTTTTTTAATAATTGAATAAAATTTTTGGGATATAATTTCAAAAGGGGGGGAATTTAACAACCATGGTAATTATAGAAATTTTTTTCTTATATTTAATAGTATTGTATATTTAAATAGTTATTCCAAAAATAAATAAATTATTTTATGGTTATTTATTTTAAAACATTAATTATTTTCAATTATATATTTCTAATTTGGAAAAACTAATTTCATTTTTGAATTCATAATATTGAAATTATCTCTGTATGAATTTTTGAGAATATTTTGAAAAAGATTAATTTTTTACAAATAGTAAAAAATACAATCTTTGTATAAAATATGGTATTTTTTTGGGACTC
Organism: Viscum album; assembly: GCA_963277665.1. Lineage (NCBI taxonomy): Eukaryota > Viridiplantae > Streptophyta > Magnoliopsida > Santalales > Viscaceae > Viscum > Viscum album. Next base: position 1,804,328,921 of record OY728126.1, on the reverse strand, counting down.
CATGAAGATATAATTGAGATATAAAACTTACTAAATTTATTTAATAATTAAATAAGTATATTATAAGATGAATATTTTATAGAAATAATATAGAACCTAAAAACTATATTCTATTCATGATAAGTACAAAAATTATTATCAGTGCCAACGCAATGTCTGCATAGCATTGGCAAGGTCAAATTTGATTCTTTATAAATAATAATTGAGTGATTAAAACTAACTTATAGTCAATTTTATTAATTATTATGTATTAATGATGTTTTTGGATGTTAATTTTTAATTTTATAATTATATAACATTAATCTTGTTCAAATGTTTGTGTAATTCTTGTGTAGGGCAAGAAAAGAAAAAATAACAAATTTAAGATATTGTCTTGAAATTTATATGATTGAATATGAATAATTAATGAATCTAGAATTTTATTTTGAATTTAATATACTTTTTTTATGATAGTAATTTATTTTTAATTTTTATATACGAAATAATTAATATTAATGCTTGTGAAACACGGATGCAGTGTTTGTCCAAGCATAAGAAAAATAAATAAAATGTTTTTAGTAAATTTATAAGAATTATTAAATGATATAAATTATAGTTGAAAATATTTACATAATCAATTTTCTACCATTATCATGTTTTGATTCTAATTTGGTACCTTTTGGATCCACATGAATCCCATTAGTATGTTAATATTATTTTATTAAAAAGAAAGAAAAAATGTTCACACTATAATATTCAATAAGTATAATATTGTAATATGTGGTTTTATATAAATATTCCTAGAAGAATAATAGTTTTTGGAAATATCATATAATTATATTTATCATAGAATTTTATTTTTAATTCTTATGTAATAAATAATTACATTCACTGATTGAACAATTATGACATAGTATATATTTAATTAATGAATAAATAAAATTAATGATTTTAGAAATAGTTAAATAAATATAATTTAATATTTTTAAGAACATTAAAAATTTATATAGGTACATATAATATATTTAATATATAATAAAAAATTAATTATAATTGGAAACTTCGTTTTGATGTGCTTAATGTCATGATTTTGAATAGTTTTTTATTTGACAAAATTATTTTTCCATGAATAAAAAAAATTATCAAATTTTTTTAAAATAAAAAAAATTATGAAAATGACAAAAATTATAAGATTAATTTGAAAATGGTATATCTTATGATTTTGAATCATTTTTAAGTCCTAAACCCTGTAATAAATTTATTATATTTTAATACTTTGGGTAGTTTCTATGTTACCCCTCACCTCAATTATAAAAGGAGTCTCCCTCCTTCACAAATTTTCATCACCTTAATCCTTATTTATCATATAACATCTTCTAAATTCTCTCCTATTCATCTATTTACACATTCTAGTGCTTCTGGTCTCACAATAGGACCACATCCAAGAGCCTTAAGGAGGTATTTGAAGAGAAATTTTCAAGAGGTAAGATTTCTTCTTCTTCTCTTTCAAATTCATTTTCAGTTATACCTTATCCCTTCCTCTTATCCAATGATTCATGTGAAATATAGTATCAAATATATAATTTTGTTTTGTTTCATTATTTTAAAATCATCATAAAATCAATCATCTTATCCTTTTATTTTTAAATAACTAAATCATCATCCGTGGTGTGATAATTCACTACCTTCATGGATGATGAATTATCATTTCCCTTTTATCAAAATGAGGGACAGTTTAAATTCACATGTAATTGTTTAAAATGAACTATATATATATTATCACTTCTTAATCATTATATCATTTTTACAAGAAATACCATAATAAACCGACCCTAAAAACGTTGAAAAGAATACACCCAAAATAATGGAAATAACTAAATATTGTAAATAAATAAGTGGAAATGATATAAGAATATCTTGTAAGGTATTAAAAACATTATTTTAATTAATAAATATATTTTTAACACTATTAAAACCATTATACATGAGGTTTGAACACATTTTAATGAAGTCAAACCAAAGGTGTGGGACTCCCCTTTTAAATCTGTTTAAATGGATCTTTTACAAAATTCAAAACAATTGTTCTCTTTTTATATGGAATGAGTGGTTTCTCATGATTTCATGATGATTTATTAAAATAAGTATTCAATAATATGTTTTCATAGTTTTTTTTGGAATAATATGGTTTCATTATTATGTGCACAATTTATATATTTTAAAAAGGGTTTTTTCGGAAAAAAGGTATTTTGAAAATTAGAATGTGTTTTTCTCAAGGTTTTAAATGAGTTATCAAGTGTTTTATTCATGATATGATCCTTGGGAATCGTTTATGTTTAATTGATCCCATTATATCTCAATATATTATGGGTTTATTCACATTTTACCTCAATATATGTTGGGATGAGCTCATTATAACTCTAGATATGACAAGTGATCCCCATTGTAGCTCTTCAATGAATTAGGTACTCCAGTGATGGTATTTGACCAAATGGTTATTCCATGTGTATGGTTTAATGAAATATTTATATGGTAAAAAGTTCCCATGGAAACAAACTGATGTTTCTATGAATGTTAATGAGTTTTTATGAATTGGGTTTCAATGGTTCTTATGTTATCACTTAACTAAAGAATTCTTTCTTTATATCCCTTTCTGAAATTTTTATGATCATCCCAATATTTTAAAGACAAATCACAAGTTATAATTGTGGGTAAGAGAGAGAAGGAATTCATGAATAATTTTATCAAGTTTTGTCTAAATAAATCATGTTTTATTTTTAATGTTTTATATTTGGGAAAAAATTGATATTGTTTTAGAAGAATCCTCTTTTTATGAATGTGGTATGTATGTATTATGACATTATTCTCTAAAAATATAAACCTGAAAAGATCCTCAATTTAAAATAAAGTAATTTCTTGACTAAAACTCAATATTATGAAAAGTTTTAAGGCTAGGTCCTTATAAAAAGAAAATAATAAAATAGATTTAATTAGAGGGAAAGGGTCATTTCACCCTCAAAATATGGGATTCATGGTTTTGAAAAACTGTATGCAAATCATGCTCAAGAAAATACTTAAGTAATTTCCCTAAAAAGTTAAGGTGAATGGGTTTCCTAACCCTATGTAAACTAGGCAAAATGATTGTGGTAAAATTATGCAGTTTCATGCAAATTCATGCACCTGGATTCGTAAGGTTTTAAAAAACCTATGCAACTCCTATTGCACCTCTTTTTTTCACGTACAGGTAGTATAGACCATGTGGTATGGCCGTTGTGGTTTCAACTAACCATTCAACGTGTTTATTTTTTTCCATTTTTCAGAACTCCAGGCTCCAAACGAGTGTTGGACACTCCTGAGACATTAATCACAGTTTGTAAATTGAAAAACAAATGAGTCATACCTTCGTGAAAATATGGGTAGTTAAATTTACTCTATAAAAAAGAAAAACATAGTATAAATTACAGTTCCTTGGGGGGAATCCTAATGAAAACATTAAAAAAATAAGATGTTGAAAATGCATGCATTCATGATCTAACAATCTAATAATGTTAAATTTTAATGTTTTATATCTACTTGAATATAACCATTCAATCCATCAAGCAAGTTAAATAAGAACATTATACCTTGTAAAATTTTTCTTCATATAGAGTGAAAAATAAAGAGAGCAATCCAATACTAACTTTAAACCCCCATTTAATGATTACATAAAAATAAAAAATATAAACAATATATAAACAACATGCCAAATTAAATGAACAACTAGAGAACATTTTTTTATAAAATATAATATAATATTTATATAGATTTGAAAATGTATTATAACATTTTTGCATTATTTCTAAACATTTAACCTGAAAAAAAATTATTTTATATAAAATGGTATGAATGATCATAAAAGTAATTAATAAGAAATATTTTATTATAGAATATTTTTTATAAAGAATATATGAAGTAGATAAATGAAACAATTTTATTATAATTGTTGAATTTTTTCTTATGTATTGGAAATTGTATATTATTCTTTTGTAATGTGTTAGAAAAAAAGTATAAATTTTTTATTTAGAATTTTATTTATTAATAAATTTTTAGCACAACCAATATTAGTGGAACCACGGGAGATCGAAATTCAAGTGCGAATGATATAGTTCTCATTCGAAGAAATATGTTTCATAAAATATTCTAATACAAACCATGAACTATTATGATCACAAAAACATTAAAATATTCTATATAATTTTAATTTCCTAGAAATCATAGAAGTATAATTTTTTACAGTGATTTAATACCACAAAAATTAAGCATTTAAACATCTCAACATAATTTATGATTTTTATAAAAAAACTTTTAACATTTTTATCAAATTAGTTCTAATATTTTTAGGATTTTAGATATAAATTTAAAACCAAATATCCTTTTTCAATAAAAAATTAATTTACTTTACTATGATTTCATTACATTATTTTTTTAGAAAAATAGAAATTCAATTATAGTGCATAAATAGTACATGGTAATTCATAGATATTGTTTTCCATTATCTCAAGCCTTAGGAAAACCTCAAAAAAATGAAATCTATGTGGGTGAAGAAAAATTTTGCTTTCATAAATCCCATTATGTCATATCATTTATAGTAGTAGTATAAGAAATTTACAAAAATAAAAAAAACCAATTGGTCAAACAAAAAGAAAATAATTGAAAATCACTATAAAACAATATAAAGTCCTTAAAAATTATTTTATAATAGTGGAAGTCTAAAAGATATTAATATAGCCTTCAATTATACCTCTACCACCACTCATGGTCTTCAGCAATGTGTTAAAAATACATCAATTCCATAGTGATGAAAGTATTTACATTAAATAGAATTATGTAGACTATAAAAATGATATTTTATATCATATAAATATGGTAACCCAAAGGTAGTGGTGAGAAAATAACTTTGTTATCAAGGACATAGTGTGATCCCTCTAGGATATTTTTTGGTGTTAACGAGAGTGTGATATTCAACTATTCAATTCTTCCCATGAATCCCACCAAATTCTATTAAAGGTTATAGGACAAAATTCCAAATAATAATGATAACCAAGATTGTATGAAATGGAAAAGAAGTAATGGAAATGTATGTTATAAAAACTCTATAATAATTAAATAATGTGAGAGGAAGTGGAACTGGAAATAAACTTCTGATCAGTAAAAGGTTCATCATCAAATTTTATCCCTTAAACTATAAATTGAATGTTGTTATAGTATTACTTAAAATCTTAAGAGTAAGGACATGTTTAAAAACCATTATAGTTAAAAGGGTTCCACAATTGTATGGGTAACATTTCAATTACACACATTTCTATGGATGTACTTCCACCTATACTCTTCTTGATCATTACATGGCATTGAACTAATTTACATCAAGTATAATTCCACCATATTTTCTTAGATTTAAAGGCTACATTATAACTACCACTATGGAACATGTAACAACCCGAGATTTTATGAGAATTATTCTTTTTAATTTAATTTATGTCTTGTGTTGTACGCAATAGGCATCCCTGACTTGGTTTCATTACACGCAATCACGACCTTTCTCGATAGCGTGTGTAGTACGCAATACCAGGTTTCACTAAACAATGATATATTGTTATAATATTATTATTGACTAGACTTTATGAATAGTATTAACTAAATTTTGAATTTTATAACATTATTATTCATCTTAAACATTTTCTAGAACATGTTATGAGAACAAAATAGATTTTTCGGGTAAAATATGTATCTTTCAAAAAAAATGCAATTTTGTTGCCTTTTGATGGTGCACCCAAATTAAATCTTGTTTTTAAAATGTTTATAAGTTAAATTTGACAAAATAAAATCCTTCTTTGGAATCAGGATATAAAAATTTACTTTGGATAAATTTTTCATATTTTTCTGATAACTTTAATATTTTAATGAATAGTAAAAACACACTATATTTTAATTAATAACTACTTTTTTCATCGCAATACATTATATGGTTAAATTATAATATTGAATGGTTTTAAAGTATAAATATAATATATATTTACCATTCAATATAATGTATTTCATTACCATTAATTTTACATTTAATTCATAGGTAAGAACATTTCAATCTTTGGCAATATTTTAACTTTTAAGACCTATGTTCTTAATAACGGGATTAATTTTAAATTAATTACTGCAACTTTTGTGTTATTAATTTTGAAAAAATGGATTCCATATTTGAATTAAGAGGGTCCAAATTATGTTAATAGGTTACTTTTATTTTTTTTGATATTATGAATAGAAATTATGGTAATTTTTATTTACTACAGTTAAAGGTAAATTGGATAATTAAGGGTAAAAATAGGATTACAAAATTACCCTAACACCTACCAAAATTCAACTGGATAACTAAAAGTTTAATAATATCACCTAAGGGTCCGATTAGATTCATTTTATGGACTTTTGACCATGAAAATAATTTAATTATTATTAAAACCAAAGAAAGTGACAACATGTCACTTTCCTAAATCTTATAAGTATAATAATTTTAATTTAGTGATAAACATCATGAAACTTCTAACATGAATAGTATCCAGAAATTTAATAAAATTATATACATTATTTGGATTTATTTATAATTTTTAGGGATTAAATAATTATCATTAAAGGTGACACAATAGTGATGTTGAAATTATTTTATTGTTTGAAATATCAAATAAATGGTTTTAAAAATATTAAAATAAATATTAAATGAATTATTTAATGTGATACAATAATTTTATAAATATATATGACATGTTATGAATATATAAAAGCTTTTATTTTGAGCATGACTTCTGTGAGGATTTTATTTAAATTCAAATAAATGAATAGTGTCAAAATTGACACTATTGTTATTTTATAAAAATAACATAATATAAAATTGTTTAAAAATAAAACAAATATTTAAAAATTATAAATTAAAATTTTATGGTCTAAAATTTCATAAATTATCCAATTATGGACATTTAACAACACATAAGTAATTATTTATAACAATTTAAAATTTAGAAACTTATTACCCCAAATAAAATTAAAAAGATTAAATAAGGATAAATCAAGTTGATAATGTTTAAAATAAATTTCCAACATGTCTAAATTTTATTTTTTGATGATATTACAACCATATATCATCTAGTATTTGTATTTGAGTCATTTTGGAAGTTTTTATGTGGGGTTTGAATTTATTATAAATTAATATTTCTTATATTTCCAAAGGTGCCCCTCTCCTCCCTTATAAAAGGGAACCTCCTCCCTCTCCACTTCACAACACCATGAGCCTTAAAGATTGGCCAACCCCTACCCATTTATCCTATTCACTTCTCTAGAAACATTATGGAGGTTTTGGTATTCTCAAAAGACCAACTCTATTCCCTTAAGAGGAAGCTTAAAGGAGGTGCGTCGAAGAAGTGGTAATCACTTCTACTGATTCTTTCATGTTTCTTTCTTCTTCAAATTCATCTTCTTTAGTTGTTTCATTGTAAATTAATACAATAAGTATCACTAATATACTTATATGATATTATAAAAATGAAACAACTCCATTTTACCATCTATCCATCCTACGGAAAATGAAATCACTGCGCGTGCGTACGTACGGAATACCGTCTCCACGTCGTGGTGTAATTAGTTTTTCCACCACCACCTTACTTGGATGAGTATAATGGTGTAAATAATAAATATATACGGTTATTATAACATCATACTTATTCTTATATATTATAGCATTCACTCCAATTCTATTCAATAATTATGGGAACGATATCATCGCTCGTGTGTACGTACGGACTACCGTCTCCACAAATGCGATGAGATTCATTTTCCATGACTAACCATTCCAGTATAATTATAAAGTATATATATAATAAATAATCATGAAAGATATTACATAATAATGATACAGGATTTATGTACATATATGTTTCATTTACTTAATTCCATTCAAATCAATAAGGAAACGAAAACAGTGTTCATGCGTACGTACGGTCTACCGTCTCCGTGAACGGTGTATTTCATTCCATTTATCAATCTATCATATATATTTATAAAATGAATATATATTATATATAAATAATTTTTTACATTCTATAATTAAGTAAATTATTATATGACTAATAATATCAAGAACAAAAAATCGAAGCACGTATGATAAATTAAACGATTTTACCCAAAACGCTACTTTAACATAGAATTTACAAAAGAACAGGTAATATAAAGACATAATTGAACCATATATGATATCATAAAAATGAATATGATTCTATAATAAGTCAATGAAATTATTTAAATCATTATACAGGAATTTCGGATACATAAAAAGCATATCATACATAAGGTAAGGGATAATTTTTCCATCTCATTTTTATCTGAGATTGCTTATACGTAAGTATTTACTAGGGTTATGTTTTTCAACCATGTCCATAAAAATGTTTTCATAAAATGTTTAATATTATTCCATGTATTTTTAAATACATGTCTACCCCTCTTTTAGTTTTACATTGTGTTATGGAAGGAATCTTTCTTTTGTTTACCATACGAGGTACTTTTTGACTTTTCCAGCAAATGTACGAGGAGAATGTTTTTTTAACTTATACGACATGAATTGATTTTTATGATTTCATAATGCCTTATTTTAATGAAGCTTACTCTAAAATATTTAATTATTATTTTCAACAAAATCCTTTTCTTTTAAAATTGCATGGAATTTTGTGAAAAGAAAATGATTTTGAAGAAGAAGGGATATTTTCCTCAAGAATTCATTTCAAGTGTTTTGTCAAAACTATTTTCCATCTAAGATGACATTATGATTATGTTTCAAGTATAATGTATCTACTATTTACATGGTCTTATTTTTCTTATGATTAAATGATACCCATTTGTTTTATATAAATTATGTTAAAATGGGATGATGTTTATGAAACCCATTTTATTCTTTGGGTTATGATGAATGATTTATGATTATTTTGTGGAACACGAAAGAATGATTTCAATATGAGATGGGTGGGACCTATATCTACCTCCAATGCATTGGGTAAATATTTATATCTCATGAGTTATACATGTCTGGAATGGTATGTTAATCTGGTTCAGTGATATAAGACTAGAACGAGGAGTGTACTCGATTTAGAAAGGGACTTTGTCCACTAAGATGGTCTTGGTAGCAATGCCTTGGCTACTATGTAAATCATATCATGTGCTTAATGGTTTGACACAATTACTTGTTTTTTTCCCATTCTATTTTATCATGACTGATGTTCCATTATGATATATGCCTGACGTACTTCCAAGATTTATGTCTTTTCTCATGATTTTGATGTTTAGATTTTATGTTCAAGTTTTTGCATTCAAATGTTTATGGATTGTTTTATGTTCTCTATGTTTACCCTTACTTAGAATTTGATCTCACCTTTTTTATGTTTTCTTTTCCCTAGGATATAACTAAAGGTTTTAGGTAATAAAACAAAAGGGGAAGATCTTTATGGGAGATGTTGAAGATCTTTCACCATGATTAGAAGATTATGTTCCAAGTTTCCAAAGACACTAAACAATTACGGTCCTTTGGTGTCTGTTTTTGTTATGTATTAAGTATTCCACAAAAGTAATGTAATTTCTATGTACGTCAATATTTGGGTCTCTATAGTTTGTATTAGAGGAAAGGTTTAGTTATCCTTTGGAAACTAGGATGAGAAAACTTTAGTGAGATCCCTAGAGATATTTCTAAGGTATGTCTAGGGACGTCTCTAAGGTTAATTAGAAGTATAGGTTATAGTCCTAGAATTACGGCAAAGATATTAGAATTAAACCTATGATGTTAGATATTTAAGGTATTACCCCTTTATTTTTTTGTTTTCCTAGTATGATTTTTTCCTCTCACACTATTCTTTTTGGGTTTTAGAAAATGGCTGGAAACAATAAGATTCACAATAATTGAGGATATGATGGATAGTGTAATGATATTATTTGTGAGAAACAAAATGAAATTTGATCTGTAAGTCCATATATCTTTATTATTCCTAATCAGAAATCTCATAATATGATCAATAATCTCAACTTTGGTAAGTTTCCTGACTCATCTAATAAGAGAAAGATGGAGTTTTATGATGATCATAGAGGAAAGAATGTTCAATTTTCCTCATGTAAATCATGTGGGAAGAGGCATCAGGGAGAATTTTTCAAATGAACTGGAAGATGATTTGGGTGTGGAAAAGATGGACACAAAGCCAGTAATTGCAAAGGAAAAGGATCATTTAACACCATGGACAAGGATAATGGTATTTCTAAGACATCAACAACAGTTAAATGTTTTAAATGTGGAATTTATGGGCATTATGCAAACAAATGCCCTAAGGGAAAGTCTCATGAAGAGAATTAGCATTGTCTAATGGGTAGTATTTATGTGGATGATGATGAAGAGACTACAAATGATATGTGAGATGAAAGAACAGTTCAAGCTCAGTCAATGGTTTAATAAGGTAGTGGAATTATTGTATTTTTATAAAGAGTTATGTTTTCTGGGTAATTTAATGGTATTATGGAATAAAGAAACATATAAGGATTGTTACACTATTTTTTTCTGAAAGTATTTGAAAGTATATGTTTAATGGTACCGGTAACCATGAAAGGTTATTCAGATATTTTTAGAAAGTAGATGATATCTGCATAATGAAGGGATAAGGAGATAATGATATGTTTGATGGTATTAATGACCTCATGACTGATATAAAGACAAAGTGATATCATGGTTTGAGTATATATAAATTTTGGGATTTTAGTATGTGGAAAGAGTTCAATTTTGACATCATTCATGTTTTCACAAAGATTATTTGGTAATTAATGTTTCAAGAGGATACATGATTAAGGAATTCACATATTTGGTATGTGACCAACAAGATATATCTTAGGATGTATGGGGAATAAATGATGATATTCAATGCCTGTTAAATGACCTTTCTAGTAGTCATTTTCTTTATACTATGAGATCGGACAAAAGCATTTTTGAAAAGCCTCAAGGTTGAAATGGATTAAGATGGACATTAGATAGTATTGTTTAAGGATATAACATTTTTTCGATATTATTTCTAGAATGTTATAGTAGTATAGTTTTAGAAAAAGGACAACCAGTAGTACAGGCGACAACCCGTCGTGTCGGACAAGGTTGCGGGAATCGAACCCACAACCAAAGTGCGACAAGCCTTTATCGCCTACCACTGGCCTACCGGAAGTCCCCAGTTAGTATAAACTAGTTTTATTTTATCAAGCGGTATGATAGATGAAGTATAAGTCAATTTTTGGAATCATATATGATTAACCTCGCCATAGATTGACTTATGTATATTTGATAACTTTTTCTAACCTTTTGTTTGAGATAGATGGAATGAACCATCATTCTATCACATGATCTGCTAACACTTCAAGAATGAAAAAATTCAACTTCATTTCTTTAAAAGATGAAGTGGAAATTGTTCAAGGCACGAACAACGGTGAGGTTGTACCAAAATAAAGTAAGTATTTCTTATATTTCAAATTCTTCAACTTTAGGGAAATGATATTGAAAACCAAAAATGTTGTACTAGTGCCCTTATATCTGATTAATCAGATGGTACCTTAGATTATCACAAATTTATGGCTTTTTGATTGTTGGATTTTTCATAGTCATGTTCTCTACCACTCTCTATCAGCACTTTACAGTTAGATTTCTCTTCCATCTACATATTTTCATCTATGTTCTAATATGTGGGAACCCAAGTGTTGAGTTACTTTGGGTATCCATTTTGTTTCTAAAATTCATTTTTAAAATTAAGTTTTAGCATTCCTTTTTACAATGTGGGTTTCTATGAAAGAAAATTTCAAGAAGTAAATCATTTATAACCTCGAAGAATTTTGAGGGCGAAATTCATTTTAAGGGGGGTAGAATGTAACAACCTGAGATTTTATGAGAATTATTCTTTTTAATTTCATTTATGTCTTTTGTTTTATGCTACAGGAATCCCTAACATGTCTTTCATTACACGCAATCGTGACCTTTCTCAATATCGTGTGTAGTACGCAATACCGGGTTTCACTAAACACTGATATATTATTATAATATTATTATTCACTAGCCGTTATGAATAGTATTAACTAAATTTTTAATTTTATAACATTATTATTCATCTTACACATTTTCTAGAACATGTTATGAGAACAAAATAGATTTTTTGGGTAAAATAAGTATTTTTCAAAAAATGCAGTTTTGTCGCCTTTCGATGGTGCACCCACATTAAATATTGTTTTTAACATGTTTATAAGTTCAATTTGACAAAATAAAATTCTTATTTGGAATCAGGATATAAAAATTTACTTTGGATAAATTTTTCATATTATTCTGATAACTTTCATATTTTAATGAATAGTAAAAACATGCAATATTTTAATTAAAAACGACTTTTTTCATCGCAATAATTTATATATTTAAAATATAATATTGAATGGTTTTAAAGTATAAATAGAATATATTTTTACCATTCAATATAATTTATTTCATTTCCATTAATTTTACATTGAATTCATCGGTAAAAACATTTCAATCTTTGGGAATGTTTTAACTTTTAAAACCCATTTTCTTAACCACGAGATTAATTGTAAATTAATTACTACAACTTCTGGGTTTTGAATTTTGGAAAATGGATTCTATATTTGAATCTCGTGGGTCCAAATTATGTTAATAGGTTACTTTTTTTATATTATGAATAGTAACTACGGTAATTTTTATTTACTGTAATTAAAGTTAATCGGGTAATTAAGGTTAAAAATAAGATTATAAAATTACCCTAACACCTGCCAAAATTCAATTGGATAACTAAAAGTCGAACCATATCACCTAAGGGTCAGATTAGATTCACTTTATGGACTTTCTACCATGAAAATAATTTAATTATTATTAAAACCAAAGAAAGTGACAACATGTCACTCTCTTAAATGTTATAAGTATAATAATTTTAATTTCATGATAAACTTCATGAAACTTTGAACATTAATAGTATCCAGAAATATAATAAAATTATCTACATCATTTGGATTTATTAAGAATTTTTAGGGATTAAATAATTATCATTAAAGGTGACACAATAGTGATGTTGAAATTATTTTATTGGTTGAAATATCAAATAAATGGTTTTACAAATATTAATATAAATATTAAATGAACTATTTAATGTGCTCCACTATTTTTATAGATAAATATGAAATGTTATAAATATATTAAATCTTTTATTTCAAACATATATTCTGTGATGATTTTATTTAAATTCAAATAAATGAATAGTGTCAAAATTGACACTATTGTTATTTTATAAAAATAACATAATATAAAATTCTTTAAAAAACACAAAAATATTTAAAAATTATAAATTAAAATTTATATAGTATAAAATGTCATAAATTATCCAATTATAGATAATTCACAACATATAAGTAATTATTTAAAACAATTTAAAATTTAGAATCTTATTACCACAAATAAAATTAAATAGATTAAATAAGGATTAATCAAGTTGATAATGTTTAAAATAAATTCCAACATGTCTAAATTTTATTGGTTGATGATATTACAACCCTATCTCATCTAAGATTCATATTTTAGTCATTTTGGAAGTTTTTATGTGGGTTTTAATTTATTATAATTTAATATTTCTTATGTTTCCAAAGGTGCCCCTCTCCTCCTTTATAAAAGGCCACCTCCTCCCTCTCCACTTCACAACACCTTGATCCTTAAAGCTCGTCTAACCCATGACCATTTCTCTTATAAACTTCCCTAGAAACATTCTGGAGGTTTTTTTCTTCTCAAAAGACCAACTCTAGTCCCTTAAGAGGAAGCTTAAAGGAGGTGCATCGAAGAAGAGGTAATCTCTTCTATCGATTCTTTCAAGATTCTTTCTTCTTCAACTTCATCTTATTTAGTTGTTTAATTGAAAATTAATACAATCAGTATCACTAATATACTGATATGATATTATAAATATGAAAAAAACCCATTTCACCTTCTATCCATCCTACAAAAAACGAAATCACCGCGCGTGCGTACGTACAGAATACGGTCTCCACGCCGTGGTGTAATTAGTTTTTCCACCACCACCTTACTTGGATGGGTATAATGGTGTAAATAATAAATATATATGGTTATTATAACATCACACTGATTGTGATATATTATATCATTCACTCCAATTCTATTCAATAATTATGGGAATGATATCATCGCTCGTCCGTACGTACGGACTACTATCTCCACGAACGCTATGAGATTCATTTTCCATGATTAACCATTCAAGTATGATTATAAAGTATATATATAATAATTAATCATGGAATATATTACATAATAATGACACTGGATTTATTTACATATATTTTTTCATTTAATTAATTCCATTCAATTCAATAAATAAACGAAAACAGCGTTCATGCGTACGTACAACCTACCGTCTCCACGAACGGTCTATTTCATTCCATTTATCGATCTATCATATATATTTATATACTTAATATATATTATATATAAATCATTTTTTACATTATGGAATTAAGTAAATTAGGATATGAGTAATAATATCAAGAACAACAAATCGAAATACGTATGATAAATGAAACAATTTTACCCAAAACGATGCTTTAACATAGAATTTACAAAAGAACGGGTAATATAAAGTCATAAGTGAACCATATATGATATCATAACAATGAATATGATTCAGTAATAAGTAAATGTAATTATTTAAATCATTATACACGAGGTTCAGATATATACGAAGCATATCTGACATAAGGTAAGGGATGATTTTTCAATCTCATTTTTATCCGAGATTGCTTATACGTAAGTATTTACTGGGGTTATATTTTTCAACCATGTCCATAAAAATGCTTTCATAAAGTGTTTAATATTCTTCCATGTATATTTAAAGTCATTTTTACCCCTATTTTACTTTTACATTATGTTATGGAAGGTATCTTTCTTTTGTTTACCATATGAGGAACTTTTTGACTTTTTCGGAAAAAGTACGAGGAGAATGTTTTTTTAACTTATATGGCATGAATGGATTTTTATGATTTCATAACGCCTTATTTTCATGAATCTTACTCTAAAATATTTCATGATTATTGTCAACAACATAATTTTCTTTTAAAATTTCATGGAATTTTGTGAAAAGAAAATTATTTTGAAGAAGAAAGGATATTTTCCTCAAGAATTCATTTCAAGTGTTTTGTCAAAACTATTTTCCATCTAAGATGACATTACGATTATGTTTAAAGTATAATGTCTCTATTATTTACATGGTTTGATTTTTCTTATGATTAAATGATATCCATTTGTTTTATATGGATTAAGTTAAAATGGGATGATGTTTATGAAACCCATTTTATTATTTGGGATATGATGAATGATTTATGATTGTTTTGTGGCACACGAAATAATGATTTCAATATGAGATTGGTGGGACTTTTATCTCCCTCCAATTCATTGTGTAAAAATTTATATCTCATGAGATAGACATGGCTGGAATGGTAAGTTAATTTGGTTCAGTAATACAGGACTATAACGAGAAGTGAACTCTATTCAGAAAGGGACTTTGTCCACTATAATGGTATTGGAAGAAATGCCTTGGCTACTATGGAAATCATATCATGTGCTTATTGTTTTTCCACAATTATATGTTTTCTTCCCATGCTATTTTATCATGATTGATGATCCATTATGATATATATTCCTTACGTACTTCCATGATTTTTGTCTTTTCTCATGATTTTGATGTTTAGATTTTATGTTCATGTTTTTGCATTGAAATGTTTATGGATTGTTTTATGTTTTCTATGTTTACCCTTACTGAGAATTTGAGATCACCCTTTTTATGTTTTATTTTTCCTAGGATAAAAATAAAGGTTTTAAGTAAGAAAACAAAATGGGAATATCTTTGTGGGAGATGTTGAAGATCTTTCACCAGGATTACAAGATTATGTTCCAAGTCTCCAAAGACACTAAAATATTATGGTACTTTGGTGTATGTTTTTGTTATGTATTAAGTATTCCGAAAAATAATGTAATGTCTACATACGTCAACCTTTGGGTCTCTATAGAACACGTCTATTTGAAATAAATACATCAAAAAAATGATGCCCCATCATTGGTGGTGGGGTGTTTTGGGTTTGATATTGGGTTTTTAATTACTATTATTGTATTTTTTTTAAACATAAATTTTTTTTAAAAAAAAATTCAAATATAGATTTACTAATAGTTCAATTGAAAATGAAAATATAGTTTGGTACAATTAAGGAATAATTTTATTACGGTATATTTAGAAATTATATTACATGAACATATTTAATCTCAGTGTAAAAAGTAATTCCTTTGTAAAATTATTGATATATTTCACTGCTTTCTGACTGTAAAAGAGTGAAACAAATAAATAATTTAAATAGTGGAATAATTAATCCACTACATGCTCAGGAAATAATTATCGTCTTAAAATTTCCATATTCAAATACCCTTTCAATATCTAATGAAATAATAATGTGTTTATGCAATAAATAAGCATTTATATAGAATGATAAAACTAGGATAATTGAATTTGAAATATAATATTACATTTTGATGAAAAAAACTAAAATTTGGGACTAACATGTGGAAATAGTTACAAATTTCAAACACACTACAAAAACCATCCCAAAGTATCAAAAACACTGTTTAAAGTGAATGTTAAAGGATTTAGGTGTTTAATTTTCTTTGTTTTGGCATGGATAAATAATTTCAGAATATCTTCAAAGTATGGTACAAAAATGTTTAATTAATTTTATTTGAAGAATTAGTGAATTATTGAAATTAATTTTAATCATGAATGCATGATGACAATCCAATAAAGTCATGTATTTTTATAGTTTTTTTATTTATATTGTTTTGAGTGTGTTCTTTTCAATGTTCCTAAGGTAGTTTTATTATGGTCTTCCTTTTCAAAATGAAATCCAAGGTTATTTTCTTAGTTTTGACCATATGGCACATGTTTTTAAAGACATTTGATTCTTTAAAAACCGTTTTTTCAGTCAGTTTAAGAAAATCACGAGTTAGATTGATGTATCATCTACTCATACACATCAAAAATAATTCAAATATAGATTTATTATGATTTCACATCATTTCACGGTCATTTTTTATGTTTTTCAATATTACACATGCAATTTAATGTTATAAAAGACTAAAAAGGTGTTTTCGATCAATCATGGAAAAATATAACTTTATTGATGTGATATTCGTTCCTATATATCAAAAATCATACTGCATTTGTTTCAAATAATTTCTTGGTAATTGGAGGTATTTTTCATATTTTTGACCACTTGGATCACATTTCTAAATACAATCAATTCTTGGAGAACTATTCTTCATTCACCCCAAGAACACCACATGTCGTATTGACCTTTATTCTAATCATACATGTCAAAAATAATTCACAGATGTTTTTCCTATGATTTCACATCAATAAGATATTTTATCTATGCTTTTGACCATTACATGCATGTTCTAAAGTTTTAAAATGCTAAAAATAATTTTTCTATTATACATAGAAAATGATTACACTAATTGACGAACCATTGGTCACTAAAATTTAGAAATAATTCTATGATTATTTTCTTATGATTTTATGGAAATCATAGGTTGTTTGCTTCATTTTGACCCCATGGAACACATTTTTAAATATTATTAATTTTTTATGAATTGATAATTATGAAATTATAATCACACATCACATAATATTGATCTATCATCATCTATCACTCATAAAAAATAATTCGGAGATATTTTTCTAATGATTTAACGTCAATATGATATTGTTTTTTATGGTTTTCATCGTTACATGCATGTTTTAGTTTTCTTAACTCTAAAAATTAATTTTCAATAGTCCTAGGAAAATAGAAACTCAAATTGATGTGTTTTTAGTTACTATATTTGAAAAACCATTACATGGTTTTTATCCTACTATTTCAAGGAAATTATAGGTTCTTTTCTAGGTTTTGACCCTCTGGTGCATGTTTTTTAAGACGATATATTTCAACCAAGAAGTTGTGTATTGGATTTTTTAAAAAATTTTGTTGAATTGTGTATGGAAATTTTAGTCATATTAATTTTATGTTGTTCATTTAAGATCTAAATAATAATTTCATATATCAGTACTTGTGGAGAAAATGAAAAGAGATACATTGATATATCTATATACCAAGAAATTGTTATGTGGCGGTATATTTATTTATTTATAAGGATCTTTTGCTGTTTTGATGTTTAGATAATGTATATCACTATAATTATGATGAAAAAAGATAAACTTTGAAATAAATTGATATCATCCAAGAGGTTTTTATGATAATTTTAAGGTAAAAACATTCTAAAAGACTATTGTTGATGGAGTTGTTTCCATGTGCTTTCGAAAAAAAATCATGAAAATATGGAGCTTGTTTAAATGATAGAGAATGAACTATATTGTTCTTGTAGTCAAGTACACAATGCATGTAAGGATTTTTTGGTATGGTTTCTTACGTAGTATGTACACAACCCATTAGGTGGTTGTGTGGAAACCATGAATTATTAAAGTGGAAGTCCAATGTATTGTTAAACTACTAGCATATTT
Organism: Viscum album; assembly: GCA_963277665.1. Classification (NCBI taxonomy): domain Eukaryota; kingdom Viridiplantae; phylum Streptophyta; class Magnoliopsida; order Santalales; family Viscaceae; genus Viscum; species Viscum album. The sequence goes on along the minus strand of OY728126.1, from coordinate 1,804,310,265 downwards.
TTATAAACCCAAGCACTAATTTTATTTATAACATTTTTGTTTAATATATTTTTGTATAACTACTTAACCACTCCATAGTACACTACACCACACCATAGAAAGTCCTGGAAGAGAAATTTGGTGTAATAAGATAGACTGCGCCATAGTATAGGTTGGTTCAACTTTCTCTCTAAATATCGTAGCTAAAATCCTAAAATTCAAACCTAAGTCAATCCTCGTGTCCTACAAACCCTTTAATGTTCATTATTAAAGGTAAATTTATATTATAGATATTTATTTTTGTATTAATATTCTACATTATAACTTACAATTATGTTGTAGCTACCTATAAATTGGTAGAACATCTAAAATGGTTCTATGAGACTCTACACCACAACCCAAATCCCAATACCAAAAATACTATCTCCATGGAAGAGAGATGTTTATCACACTACAATGAGATTAAGTCTATAATATTAAACAGTAATTAATTTATTTCTCTAAAATTTTTGAGTTGTCTCATTAAAGAATCAGCACTACCCTATAATTCCTCATCACTCATGAAGGATATAATTATAGACCTTAGTACGCTTACCAAATTAATCATTTTACCATCAAATCCATTCTTCAATGCTAACATGTTGTGATAACAAATTTTCTATCAAATTATTTTATTTTCTAAATAATATCTTCTATAATATAGGGTGTGTTCTTATTATAAAAATATTCTCACTCTCGTGCTTTTTCTTATTCTATTTTAGTTTTTATTCATATTCTTTTTAGAGAATCGAGATTTTACTATAATGTGATTTCTTCTAGTAATCTTCTTTTCTCCCATATTATTTTTTATCAGTTATCACAAAATTTAAATTTATGGACTTAAGTTTTCTTTTTATAAACACTAAAATAAAATGGACTACTCACTTTAAAGTTTCTATCTATACCCATTAAAAATCTAGTTTTGATTGTAATTGTGGTTTATTTATAAACCTTTAAAATCAAGGGAGTTTTCATATATTAGATACTATTAAATACAAGGTACTAATACATTAAATTATCAATTCATTTAGGTGGTATAAATAGGGATTCATCTTGATATATTGTCGAAATGTTTTACCAAATTGTTCACCTTATTTACATTACACCATTTTTATTATTAATAACTTTCATTTATTTAATTAATAAATTTTTTAATCCATTAATACGTTTAATCATTTAATTTTTTAGTCTCTTTTTATATTATTATTTAACTTTAATAAACATATATTATTATATTTTTGTGATTTTAACTTTTATTTGTTCTTATCCTTAAATTAGTCAATAAGATTTTTATTATCTTCAATCTTTCTTGAAAATGTTTTTAGTCTTTAAATGTTTTATTTTTTCCATTTAATTTTTTGATTTAAATTTACCCCACCCCACCCCACACCAACTCCAACCACCTCTTACCATTTTACTCTACTTTGACAAAAGTTTTACATCAAAAGAGTCTCAAATATCATTATTATTTTTTATAAAATTATTTCAAAGCTTATTCTATTTTTATAATATTTAATATATTTTTAAAGAAATGTTATTTTTGTAAAATGGATTTTTTAAACACCCATGGTGCTCCTAAAGAACACTTTAAGGGTCATTCACCATTTTTTATGGTAATAATTATTATTATTGGAAAAAACACATGCCTTAAATTCTTAAATATATTGGTTATCCTATATATAAGATTGTTAAGTATAGTTATATCCCCACTACTAAAAAAGAAGATAAATAGACTCCTAATTATATTCCTACTTTTCAGTTAGATGGTAATGTAATTAATTCCTTTAATTTTTATTTAGACCAAAATAAATTTAATCGAATTTCTAGATGCAAAACGGTTCATAGAATATGAAAACTTTTAAAAATAACTCATGAAGGAACAATAAAATTAAAAGAAACTAGATTAGATATTTTTATACCAGACATTTATAGTTTTTATATGCACCCTATAAAATCTATAACAGAAATGTTTACTTGATTTACTAATATTTTTAATGGTCAAGAGTATCTTGGTGAATCTATTTATATATAAACTTTAGCCAATAAAAATTTTTGGGTTTTACCAATAAATTAGGCACCAAATGTCACCATGATACAAGAGGATAAAGAAATAAAGAATATAGTGGTTGAGGAAATCATTAGATCTCTCGTGAAATATGAGATAACTATGAAAATACAAGATGTTAAGTAGGTAAAGTAAACTATAAAGACAATTTATTACATGGAAACTAATAAAAATCTATAACCAAAGCTAATATTTCTAATTTATTCAAGTTGGTTAACAAGTAATGTAATATTAAAAGACTTGCTCAGTGGTTCAAAAAATAAAATCAACAAATTTAAGTTACTTACCTCAGGTGAAAAAAAATAATGGATTCATCAATCTAAATGGTCCCTTGAAAAAAAATGAAAGAAAATATGTAAGGTAAGAATGATAAATATTTTTCAAATTGTATTTCAAGAAATGATACATTAAAAACATTATAATCAAGTAATTAAAGTCCTAAGTTTGTCATGGCCAATGGAGAGGTATGTAATGATGTAAATTTAGAATTTTCCAATTTATACTCTTTTACATACTCATCATTTTTTAATCTATGAAATTATTATTTCTATAAGGGATAAATATCAAAATATTTTTTTGAACCTATTTCAAATTTTAATGATCATAAAAAAAAATTAAAAATTAGTTTTTTAGATAAAATTTTAAAACAAAAGGATGATTTTGTTTTAATACTAAAAGAACAACCAAAGGTTGAGAATTTCAAATTAAAAATAAAGGATCTTTAAAATAATATTTCTTATTTATTAAAAGGAAAATAAATATAGAATAAAATTTTGGGACATCAAAATGTTGTTAAATGTAATTTTAGGATTATTTTTCCAAAAAAATTGGTTGTCCAAAAAATTATAAAAATAATACTTCTATAAAAGAAAAATTTAAAAAAAATGTTTTAAATTATTATGAGAAATTTTGTCATCTTGATTATGAATGAAATTATAAAATTGATAGATATGGTATACTAATGATAATTAATCTCTCATCTCATATTTATAATGGAAAAATAAAACTAAACAAATTTGGATTCTAAAAACTTTATTGGCTAACTTAAGTAGACCCAAGATACAGGTACCAAAAGAATTTGTCTCTTAATATTTATTTAATAATTTTATTGTGATAAAAAACCATAAATATACTTGGTATATGGATATTTGTTGATAGAGAAACATGTGTGGTGATTCCTTTGAATTCAATCATCTCAAAAAAAAAATACTGAGGACATGTCACATTTTGAGATGATTCAAAGGGTAAAATTACTGGTATTGGTACGATAAATTTATCCAATGCTACTTTAATAAAAGATATTTTATTTACTAATGTATTGAAGCATAATTTAAAAACTATTATTCAATTATTTGATAGTGGTTTTGAAATAAAATTTAAAATTGATCTTTATAATGTTTTAATTCTAAATGATTTTTTTACCACATCATATTTTCAAAATACGTATATTGTAGATTTAAAATCACTTAAAATTAAAAATTTGGTGTTTAAGTGGAGAAGTTAATGAATCTTGGGTTTTTAATCACCACCTAGGTCATTTTAACTTCAACCTCTTATCAAGAAAATAAATAACTAACTAGTATGAGATTTAGTGAAATTATCTTTCAATTATATATTAGTTTTTAAACCATTACAACATGGAAAGAAACCCAAATCTTATTGAAAATATAAAAAGTTTGATTCTTCTTATAAATCCTTAGAACTAGTTCACCTTAACCTTTTTAGACGAATTGAAGATGGTAGTATAAAAGGTAAATTATACACCATTGTAATTATATGTGATTAAACTATATTTTTATGGGTTTTCTTCAAATATTTTAAAAATGATCCTTGTAATTACTTTATTAACCTTTCATGCCAATTTCAAAACAAAAAGGCTAAAATCTATTTTCTCTTAAAAGTGGCCTGAGTGGAGAATTTGATAACAAATATATAGATTGGTATTTTTATTTATAAGATTTTCATCACTCCTCTTCTACTTATAGAACACCTCCAGAAAAATGGGGTTATTGAAAAATTAAATATAACCATCTAAAAAATGACTAAGTATCACTTGAACGAGTTTGTACTACCTCAATTATTTTAGTTTTAAATAGTCAATACCACTTTCTTTATCCGTAACTATGTTCTAATAAGACTCATATTTAAAAAAATTGCATATGATCTTTTTAAAGAAAAAAAATTTATGTTGGATTCATTAAAAAAATTCTATAAATTTATTATCATTAAAACCAAGGATAATCTAGGAAATTTTATCCCCAAATCTGATGATGGTATATTTATTGGGTACTGAAAATCTTTTAAATCCTTATGATTCTTCAATAAGTGGATCAATAAAATATAATAGTTAATTAATATCAAATTTGATGAGAATACTCCTTAATCTTGTCCTAAATTTGATGATGATATTGGAAAAGATTGTTTGACTTTACCTATTCCTCAATATTCAAAAGTAATTGAAGAAGTTAAAGAACCCCCTAATACTCGTTTCCCACATCATGGGCTGAATCCAAAAACTATCCCCTTGATAATTTTATCACTAAATTTCAATTTGGAACTCATACTTTAAGGTCAGATAAAAATAATATTTAACATCAAGCTTTTTTCTCTCAAATTGAACCTCAATGCCCTGATGATTCTACTAATGATGGGAATTTGATATTTTCTATACTAGTGGATTTGAACCAATTTCAAAGTAACAATTCTTGGAATCTCATGGAATGACATGAGAATCATCCAATTATTTTTACTAAGGGGGTTTTTCAAAACAAAATTGATGATCAAGGAAATATTATCTATAATATGGATCTACTTATTGTTAAAGGATATAATCATGATAAAGAAATTTATTATAGTGGAACAGTCGCACAATTTTCATGGATAGAATCCATTATAGTCTTATTATAATTTATCAATCATTTTAATTTAAGAAATTTCAAATGTATGTCAAATTTTATTTTATAAAAAAAATCCTAAATAAGTTTTTGTGGATCAACCACCCTGTTTTGAAAATCCTAAATTTATGAATCATGTTTTCGAGTTAACTAAGGCACTTTATAATTTAAAACATTCCTCTAGGTCTTGGTAAAATATTTTAAATAAATTCCATTAATAAAATGATTTTAAAATGTGAAAAATATGATTCCACACTTTTTCTAAACAAAATTTCAATTCATTTATTATTTGGTTAATTTATGTTGACAATGTTTTTTAATATCCACTAAAAAATTATTTGTAAAAAAATTTCTTATTTAATGAATAAAAATATTGAAATGAGTTTTATGGGAGAACTCAAATAATTAATTAGTTTTTATTTATCCAAAAATTATGGGGGACATTTTACAAACCAATGTAAATACCCATCGAAATTTAAAAATAAGTCTGTAATGGATCTTGCTAGGGAAATTTGAATACCCATGAGTAATGATCATAAGCTAATGTTGGATAAATTTGAAATCTCATTCAAAAATAATATTTCTATAAGTATTATTGGAATTTTATTTTACTATATTAAGACCCATCCAAACATCATGTTAATTTTATTCCTTTGTGTTCATCTTTAATCGAATCCAAAGGAATCTCATTTAAATGATCTAAAATGAATGTTTTGATATTTGAAAAGAGGTAAAAAAATATGGTTTTTTTACCAAGTAAACCTATTTTGAACGTAATTTTTTATCTAATACTAATTTTTTAGGATACCAACTTGACTGGAAAATTACTAGTGGGACTTTACACACACTAGTAAAATCTCTTATCTAAGGGAGTAGTAAGAAGAAAAACTATGTTGATCTTTATACAGTCAAATCAGAAAACATATCCACTGGAAGTTATTATGCTCAAATCATATGGATAATAAATACTTTCTTAGACTTTGGGATTACATAGAATCTTCTCATTACCAATTTTGAAGACAATATTGTGATTGGTTTCTCTAAAAATCATATCCAACACTCTTTCACTAACCATATTGATCGGAGAGCCCATTTTCTATGTGATCAATTTAAAATGGTGATATATTCCATGAAATTGGTGGAAATAAACTTAAATTTTTTCACATATTCAATAAATACCTACCTCCTGATCACTTTTACATCATTAAATGTGACTTGGGTGTGACTGAAATGTGATACATATATCATTACTTTGGAAATATTGATAATTTTCCAATTTGATCTAAAAATTGACTTTGTCTTCTAAATAAAACACTATTTATTTTTTAAAAAAATAAAACTTTTAATAATTATGGTAAATTTAAATGTGTATAATAATTTAGGAAGAACCATTGTATCTATATATAAATGAGTATAATAATTATGATAAATTTAAATGAGTATAATAATCTGTCGTCGCAAAGTGACTTCCTTCATGAAGCTCCCTTAGCCAATGCAGAACACACCACTTTCGCGGAACTAGATTAGCCACCGCGAAGCTCCTTCTTTCGCGAAGCACACTGCCTTCGAGAACCTCCTTCGAAATTTGAGAGAAACGTATTTTTCTAAGAAAACTCTCTACTTCTCTCGAGGGGGTCGAGGTATATTTATAGGAAATTCCACTAACCCTCGAACCTTCTGCGTGAAGTCAACGCCACGTCAGCTCAAATCGCAAAGCTCCAAAATTTCCTCTAAAGTTTTCTCTATATTGCGAAGCACCACTACAGTTTTAGGATCCTAGAGATCGTCATAATGGTAGAGTGTTCCATCAATTCCTTCATGCCTTCACTGTGAATCTCCAATCGTAATGCCCTTCGTCGTCGCATTTCTCTTCAACGCTTCTATTCATGGAGCTCATCGTAATCGCGAAGAACACCATCAACTTTCTTCATGTCTTTGTAAAATCAATATCGAGAATCCAATCTTCACGATACTCATTCCTTTTCCATATTTTTATGATATCTTCAAGGAAATCCACATTTCGTGATGGTCACCAAATTATAAATTTTGGACCCCAAAAATTTGGTAAGCACTGGAAAACAGCACCACTTTGTATCTGCACTTTTTTACCACCTTCCAGATCTTCTATTCCCTTTTCATGGTCCTTTGTCAACATGGACTATCAATAATAGAACTAGGAAATTCTCCATAGAAAACTTCATTGTCAAAAAACACAACCAACCCAAAAAAAATTCAATGTTACATGGAGGAATTTTTTCCCAACAGTCTCCCCCTTTGGGTTTGTTGAAAACTCTTCTCAAAAAGATTCTTCACTTTTCAACCTCACTGAGTCTCCCTCCATCATCTACCATCATTCGCCTCTTGTTATTCAGATAGTGACCAATGATTCACTCACCACATACTCTAAGACTACATGAGTAATGCTCAGCATGAGAAACAAGAGTAATATGAAATGTTCATCAATGAATCGCCTCATTACTGACACCAATCGTTGATACCATACTGATACCAATTGATGATCATTGGAAACCATATAACACCATTCCAATGCCACTCTTTTTCTTTTATCATGATCCTTAACTATCGTGATATCTATTCATTGATTGATTTCTTCTATCACTGTTAGATTTAATACTCTCCCCCTATCTCGCTGCTCCACCTATCGTATTCTCCTCATGTCTTTAACTAAGACATATTCCCCCTTCTTTAGCCACGGTTTATCCCCCTTAAAGAGTCAGTATTTCTCCCCCTTTTTCAATGAAACCAAAGGTCACTCCTCTATGTTTTAAATACATTGGAAAGAACCCAGATTAGCATATTAGATAAAAACAAACCATACCTCGGGGAGAGGGGGTTCCCACATCCACACTTGTTCAAGTGCGTGGATTCAATTGAACTCCCAGATCCAGTCGATGCTTCTCAAAAGTTTCCTTGGGTAAGGCCTTTGTCAGAATGTCTGTAACCTATAGTTCTATAGGCACATACTCCAACTTCATGATTCCCTACTCAACCTTCTCCTTGATAAAATGATACTTTATCTCATTGTGATTTGTATTTTACTGATGGATGTTATTTTTTCTAAGATTTGTAGCACTTGAGTTATCGCACTTGATTCCAATCAGATACTTCACTTCAACGCCCATATCATGATGATTTTGCTTCATCCACAGTAACTATGTTCATGCTTGAGTGGCGGAAATATACTCATCTCATTTGGTGCTCAAAGAAATGAAATCCTGGTTCTTTATTAGCCAATAAATACCCAAACCACCAAGATAGAAAGCACCTCCCAATGTAGATTTCTTGACATCTGCTGATCCGACCCAATCTGTATCTGTGTATCCTAAAAGCTTTGACTGAAATTTGTCAGTATACTTCAAACCAAAATCCACAGTTCCTTTGATATACCAAAGTTTTTTTTTGACTGAAATCATGTGGCTTTCCTTGGTATTGCTTTGATATCGTACTTCTTGGAATGTGGTGACAAAAATATCAGGTCTTGTCACTATCAGGTATAGAGAACTCCCAATAATCTTCTTGTATTCTATGGTATTAATTGCCTTGGCATTATCATATTTCAATAATTTCATCTGGGTAGCAACCAAAGTCTTTATCTACTTGGAATTTTCCATTCCAAATTTTTTCAGAAGCTCCTTGGAATATTTGGATTGAGAAATGATGGTGTCATTCCTTCCTTGTGACACCTGTAAACCAAGGAAAAATTTAATCTCTCTAATCATTGACATTTCAAACTCATTTTTCATGAATTCGGAAAAATATCTACATTGAGATTCATCTAATCTGCCAAATATTTTTTCATCAACATAGACCAACACTGTCATACTTTGATTACTATTGTTGTTGAAATAGAGATTGTAATCAACTCCCCCACGCTAGAAACCAAGCTTCTTCAAATACTGATCAAGTCTTGAGTACCATGTTCTTGGTGCTTGTTTCATCCCATAAAACTCCTTCTTTAGTCGAAAAACATTGTTATCATCCTCATGAATGAGAAAACCATATGGCCTCTTGATATAAACTTCTTCCTCTAGAACCCCATTCAAGAATGAAGATTTGACATTCATCTAGAACACTTTGAACTTCTGTTGAACTGTAATGGATAGGAATAATCTGTTTGTCTCCAACATTGTAATTGATGAAAATTCCTCATCAACATATATTATCTCTATCTAGGAGCATCCTTTTCGCACTAGTAGTTCTTTATTTTAAATCACTATTCCATCTTCATTCATCTTATTACTATATACCCATTTAGTCCTGATGATATTCTTATTTGTTGGACTCGAAACAATCTCCCACATCTGATTCTTCACAATATGATCTAACTCTTCATTCATAGCCTGAAGCCAGTTTTCATGTCCAACTACATCATAAAATAATTTAGGTTCTAACTAAGATATGAAATATGTATGCTATAGTGATTTCATTCTTCTTGTCTGACCTGGAGCTAACTGATCACCAATGATATTATTCCTGTCAATTTGAGCTTGAATCCTTGTCTTCTGTGCAGATATGTATTTTACTTCCTAATACTCATAATCTGTATCTTCTTCTAAATCAGAATCAACCACTTATGCTACCCTTGCATTTCTTTCCTCCCCATCACTTTCATTAGTAAATTATTCACTTCACTGTTGAATGCTCTCCTCATTATCCACTACAATTACATCATTTCTCTCAACTACATTTCCCATCCTTTTTTCAAAGCATTTGTATTCTTTTCATTTTCCTGAGTATCCAAGGAATATCCCATCATCTCTATGTGACTCATATTTCCTATGTTTTTCTTTATTGAGAATGAATCACTTACTTCCAAAGATTCAAAAGTATTTCACTATTGGATTCATTTTTTACAACATATCATATAGAGTCTTTCCTTTTATTAGACACAACAAAGACCTGTTAGAAATGTAGACTGACATCAACACTACTTCCTTATAGAACCTCTCTAGTGGGTCTTTTTCTTTAAGCATCGTTCTAGCCATGTTTTTGATGATTCAATTTCTCCTTTCAAATACACCATTCTGTAGGGTAGTTCTCACTAAGGAAACATGAATCATTATCCCTTGTTTCTCGAGATAGTCTTCCACCTAACTATTTGTGATTTTCATACCATTTTCAGTATGAAACTTTAGAATTTTCTATCCAAGAATCCTTTCACACTCCCTCCAATACTATATTAAGCAGCTGAACACATTGTACTTATTGGAAATAAAAAATATCCATGCCATTCTACTATATTCATCAGTGAAAAGAAAATAGTACCTCTTTCGGTCATTTGATCTTGGTGTGATAGGCCCACAGACATCAGCATGCACCAGTTTGAGTGCTCTTGTGGACTTATTTTACTTTTCCTTATATGTATTTCTGATGAGCTTCCCTTGTTTTCATGCATCTCATGTGTGATTATGATCATATGATAACTTAGTGAGGTCTCTTTTTGCATCACACTTTACCAGATCTTCTAGGGATGGTTGGCATAGATAACCAAGTTGTTTATGCCATATATTGTTTTCTTCCTCTCTAGACAGAAAGCACATATCTTCTTCTCCACTTACCAGGTAGATATTTCCAATTGTTCTTTTTCCCTGTAGAACCATTGCTCTGCCTCTTCCTTTGATGATACACATATTCACAGTAAACCATATATAATTTCATGAGTCACATAGTTGACTAACGTTGAGAAAATTATGACTGAGGCATTCTACTACTAAGACATCAACATGTCTCATCTGTTTTCCCCTAAACCTAGCCTTTCCTAATCCAATAATATTCAGGCACTACTGTAAATAGAGGATATACCAACGGAATTTTTCCAACGATTTTCATAAACCGTTGGCATAGGGGTGTGGAGAGACTTTTAACCAATGTTTTTATCAAACCATTGGTATACATGAGTTTTTAGATGACTTTACCCAACAGTTTGATAAAATTGTTGGGATATGTTAATTTTAGGAAGGATTTCCCAACGTTTTGTCTAAACCGTTGGTAAAGCTTACCTTTCCCAACTATTTTTTAAAACTATTGGGAAATTTTTCTCCTAAATTTTCAGTGGACCCGATATCCCATCTACGCGATTGATGGCCTAAATTCAAGACCTAATAGATCTATTGCTCAGAAAATCATTCCACCAGATCCATCTTCAATTGCAAAGTTTTTTTTCTACACTTGAAATATGTAAGTAGTACATTAGGTTTAATGTTTTTCATATTTTTTTTTGTTTTCTGTTTTGATTTGGCTTAAACCCGAGGTCTGTGAGGTATTTTATACCCAAAAATTTCAATTTGATTTGTTTTCTATTTGTGTTCTATATTTCAATTGTCATGTGTGAAGAAAATTTATTTGAAGTGAGGGGGTGAAGGTGGTAAGAGGTGTAATGGTTGGGGGTGAAGTGGGTGGTGGAGAGGGTGTGCAAGTAGGGATGTGTAGGTGGGAGTGTTCTGGTGGGTGGGGGATGTGCAGTGGGTGGGGGGGAGTCTGTTAGAGGTGAGGTATGGGGGGTTATACTGGTGGGGGTGGGGGTGGGCTACGCAGGTGGGGGTGGGGGAGGGGGCTATGCAAGTGGGGGTGTAGGTGGGTGGGTGTTGTGCATGTGGGTGGGGGGAGGGGAGTGTGGGGGTTGGGGGTGGTCTGGGTAGGTGGGAGTCTATTAGGGGATGAGGTGGGGTGGGGTGTACAGGTTGGGGTGGGGGAGGGGCTGTGCAGGTGGGGGTGGGGGAGGGGTTTGTGCAAGTAGTGGGTGTAGGTGGAGGGGGGTTGTGCTAGTGGGTGGGGGAGGGGAGTGTACAGGTTGGGGGTGGGATTCTATTTGGGGATGAGGTGGGGGTGTATAGGTGGGGTGGGGTGGGGGAGGGGTTTTCTAGGTGGGGAGGTGCAGGTTGGGGTGTAGGTGGGGGGGGGGGGTTAGGCATCCGATGGACGAGAGGGGGGTTGTGCAGGGGGACTCTACTAGGGGTGGGGTGGGGAGGGTAGACTGTGTAGGTGGGAAGTCATCACTTCCATAGTTTTCGAATAAGCACTGGGAAGTCATCAATTTTAGAGACTTGGAGAGGTCTTAGGCATCTTTGATTTTGGTTCTTGTCTAGTCATCTTGATGATTAAGGCATCACATGATCTAAAAGTGACATCAACTATATAGGATGAATTCCTTCTCCCACAACACATTTTTCTCGAAAAGAATATATCCTTGGAAGGTTGTGGGAGCATTTTAGAATCCAATTCCCTAACATTTTAATAATTTCGAACTTGATACCATCATGTTATCAAGTCACTAATCCTACCAAATTGGATTTTCACTAAAAATACTATTCTAATCCTTAACACCCATCATTTGTTTCTCATAACAAGAATGAAAACCCAATTAAATATCATATCTCTCAGTCACACCCACGTGGATAGCCTGCCCACCCCCCCTAGACACCCCCTACCTCGCTGGATAGCCCCACCACCCTTGTGGATAGCCCCACCCAACCCCTGGACACCCTGTACCCCCTGGATAACCCTTCCACCCCCATGGATAGCACACCCTCCCCCCTGGACACCCCTACCCCCTTGGAGATCCCCCAACCTTGTGGACAGCCCCCACCCCCCCCTAGACACTCCCCCACCCCCCAGACACCCCCACCCCACGTGGACACCTCGTACCCCCTGGACACCCCCCACCACTTTGGACAGCTTGCCCACCCCCTGGACACCCCCTCCCCCTGGACAGCCCTGCCACCCCTGTGGACAGCCCACCCATCCTACTAGACACCATGTACCCTCCTGGACAGCCTTGCTACCCCGGTAGACATCCCGCCCACCCCCTAGACACCCCCTACCCCCTGGACAGCCCCCCAACCCTGTGGACAGCCTGCCCACCCCTCCTGGACACCCCCACACCCCGGACACCCCCTATCCCCCCAAACACCCCCACCCCCTGGACATCCTGTACCCCCCAAACAGCCCCCTCCCCCTATAGACAGCCCGCCACCCCCCCCCCCCCTAGAAAACTCTTACCCCTAGACAGCCCTGCCACCCCTCTGACATCCCTACTACCCCAGTGGGCAGCCCACCCACCCCCCCTATAGACCTTGTACCCCCTGGATAGCCCCACTACCCTCGTGGACAGCACGCCCACCCCCTAGACAACCCTACCCCCCTAGACAGCCCCAACCATGTGGACAGCCCACCCCCCCCCCCCACCGGACACCCCCACCCCCACCCCCCGGACACCCCCACCACCTGGACACCTCGTACCCCCATGGACAGCCCCGCCCCCCACCTCCCACCCCCATGGACAACCCACTGTAGGGTCTTGAAAATTCCGCAAGGGGGAAATCCAATTACCCCATGACTTGGAAAGGGACCGAACCGGTCCGTGTACCAGGTCCCAGCAACAGTACGCAGCCAGTTCGGTGAACCTCCCTTACGCAAACATTGTCGTTCACAAAATGTGGGTGGAGCACCTATGCGGGCGCGAACCAGGAAGACCACCGATGAAGCCAACCCATTCTGTGGTCGCGAACCACGTCGCTCGCGAAACGGAGGCGGAAGCCGTATGTGGCCACGAACCGCATCCCTTAAGAAAGGGATGAGGAAGTCGTATGCCGCCGCGATCCTTGTCGTCTGCGGGATAGAGGCGGATTGGTGCACGGCCGTGGAGAAATTCCGCGAATCTCGGTTCCAAAAATCCTTGGTTGACCGAGTCATCTGGGGGTGGGGATTCCTTCATGGGATTCCACAGAAAGTGTTTTGTTCCCCATCGATACATCCTACTCGCGACTCTATAAATAGTCACCGAGGGTCACCCAAAAAATAGAGAGGAAAGACGGGTGAAAACCCGTGGGGAGACGCTGGAGAAATCGCTCTCAGCGGTAAAAGTTCCGCAACAATCCACGGACCCCATATTGTCTGTGGATGCACTCTTCTTCTTGGGGGAGAAACCAGTCCGCGGATCACATGGGGCCAGATCCTCCACGGCCAGCTGACGCACGCCTGTCGTGGGGCGTGGAAAAACAATATTTTATTTACCTAAGTTTAGTATAGCAGTTGATCCTAGGTAGTCTCCCGAAGAGGAGTGTACACAAAACAAGGTTGTCAATGTTTTTTGTTGGTTTTCGTAAAAAGATTTGTTTTAATTAATTTGAATGACTAGGAGATAAACAAACAACAAAAATTGATTGATTTTAACAAATGATAAAGATGGTGATCGGATTGGGTTCGGCTAGACTTAGTGTTGTGCCATCATGGTTTACAATTTTTATCTCTTCTTCTTCCTTAAACTGGTAAGAGAGATGTGATGAGAATTTTCCTTTCTAAAACCTTAGATTGGTCTATCCTCCTTCCAATGTTTTTAAGGTTGTATAAGGTATCTTGATTAATTAAAGCAATCCCAGACCTGGAATTGTTGTTCCCTAATAAACCAAGATTTCAACATACAATCCTACACACGTTCTTGACAACCGTCGAGCAATCACCACCCAACCCTAATCATGTTCCACCGTATACAGAATAGAATTGGGTGGAGGGAGATGTGATCATCGACCAAAGAAATTTATAATTTCAAAATAAAAACCTTAACACAACCGCATTCGGAATTTAATATTGAATTATGAATTGAAACCAGAAGAAGAAAGAAGAACAAATTTTATTCATTTCAAACACAAAAACTCAAACACAACACATAGGTCCAGCCTCCCCTCTTTCCGATCACTCAAATGAAACTACCCCTCCATGGATGGGGTATGCGAGATAATGCAGGAGAGGAGAGAAATTTTAAAATAAAATAAATAAAAGAAAAATATGAGAAGTTCTTATCCTTGGTGCCCCAGAAGGAATGGGGTGGAGAATGGGATGTCATGAGGAGGAGGAGCTCTCCTCCTTTTATAGCCATATTTCTGTCCTCTGAATTTTGTCGCGTTGTGGCCCAAATAAATGACATCTTCACGCGTTGAGCCCTTCTTCAATGTTGTTCATCATTGTCTTGGCCGTGTCCCCTCAAAATCCCAGCGGATTTGGACAGGTATTACGAGAGTTATAGCCCTTTTATTGTGATCATTTATTCTGTCCAGTCAGAATCTCCAAAACGCAAAACCCCGGATTAGGAAGCTTTAATGGACCCTCACACGGCCGACTCCCATGGTGATTTCTTAATAACATATGCTCCAAAACTCCTTCTGCGTCCACCCACCGAATTTGACAAGCTTTGGGACCACAATGGATGAGTTATGGATCCCACACAAAAACTAGGCAGAAATGGAAACAGTTTTCTTGAGCCAACTTGTGAGCTTATTTTGAGCTTCCATATGGCCGATTCAGCTTTTAGTCCAAAAATAGTAAATGAATCCCTGGATGTGTAGAATCTTGAAAAGAAATAAATTTTCAATTTGGATCAATGTAGTTAATGTTATGGCCAAAATATTGAAATACGTTAAAACTGTTAAAAATCCAAAATGGCTAATTTTTACTATTCAGCTCAAAATAACACCAAAATCATAAAAATGAAACAATTAATCATAGAGGAACATTTTTGTGAGTTTAAAACAGTGATATTAAATGTAAATTAATTGAAAATATTTGTTCTATCAATTCCCCCACACTTAAACTATGCTTGTCCTCAAGCATAAAATCTCAACATGGAATTCAAAGGGCACTAATGTCACCAATATTTAAATTTCAAATGGAATAAAATCAAATGATTATCAATGTCCAATCAAATTTTCCAGTTCCACAAAAAATAACAATTTAATTTCCCATTTTTCAAAGAAACAATCAATTCATGCATTTTACTTTTCCCCTTTGAAAAATAATAAAGCTTCTCCTTTCATTCATTCAAGCTTCTCAATTTATTATTATTAAACATGCCAAATCATGACCTACCTCACTTTGGAATCTTTTCTCTCATCAATCATGATACAATTAATAGTGGAGTTATGCTCATATCATGAGAACATGCTCCTTACCCATAGGCTTGTAAAGTAACTACTTTCTCCACTTTGTAAAGACAAAACACACATAAAATCATGAGGACTTGCAATAAAGGTTCAAGTGACTCTGTGGATTAGGGTTGGTGGGTAAATGATTGAAATACTTTAAGGCCAGAAGTAGGATGTTTTACTCTTAAGTACAATTCATGATTAATCACGTGAAAATACAAGATGAACCTCACTCAAATCCCCTTGAAATGTTAATCACAACACCACTCCCCTTTCAATGGCATGGGTCATGAGTCAATAAATGATTATAAAGAATTATATCATCCAAGTTCTCCCTATTTTTTTGTAATGCTCCAGAAAGGCACAACTTTATTTATTTATTTTTGTAAAGCTCCAGAAAAGCACAGCTTTATTTTGAATTTTTTTTTCTTTTTTTTATGGAGAACCGGATGAAATGAAAGAAGCATAATGAAATGATGACTCATGCACAATTTTCTAATAATACATTGCCCAAAATGATGACACACACATTACACCACCCAAAAATGATACATATCCCAAGGAACGCACACGAAAGGCCCTTCCCCCACACTCAAACTTGAAATAACCATGCAAAAATACTAAAAGTGAGGGTAGGTAAGGAAAAATTGGATTGTAATGTGGCTTAAACCTATAAGGAAATTCATGGAATCTAAGGGATTACGAAGGATAAATGTAAAGGTGGGTCTTAGGATAAAATGTGGCTAGCCAAAGATATGCCTCAATCATTTTAAATGTGGTTTTGTACAGTCATAGCTTTGACAAGTTTCAATACAAGTTCTAGCAGGTGGCACGTCCCAAGATCACTCAAGAAATATGCTCAAGATAAAATAGGAAATATTTGGTCTAGAAATCCTCTCAGGAATGAGAATATGATATTGGACAATCACTCATGGCATGATTAATAATAACAAATTAATTCACATGAATTTTAGATATTCAAAGAATGAAAAATGGAAGGGAAATTTAATTTACATGAATCAATTAATTCCCTCAAATCATGAGTCCTTATTTCAATATCCTTGCTTCACTTTAATCATCCAATTATCCATTTTAATCATTCAATCATAGAAACATTGAAATCTAAAACATAGAATCACTGGATTTCTATGAAACTCATGTCTCCTAGAGAAGTCAAGTAAAACATGAATTCAAGCGTGGGCATGCCTTTTCTTGATTAATTCTTTAAAAGACTAAAAAATGTAGGGAATAAAGTCGGATAATATAGAATTGAAACTCATACTCCCCTGTCAAATGGATCCTTTTCTTCACGACGTATAATCCCACGACACCCTCTTCATTAATGGACCTGAAAAAAAATGAAAACAATTGATAGTGCAGGCCCGTTCAATCATGCTGGTAAATGACTAAGAAGACAAGTGGAAAATGGGGGAAAATGCGGGTTGCCTCCCGGTAGCGCCTTTGTTTAATGTCGTTGGCTCGACAAAACAAAACAATTTTTTTTTGAAAAATCTCCTGGACTACAAGATTTCCTCCCCCACACTTAATTTATGCGGTGTCCTCAATGCATGTAAATGTATGTTTCAAAAAGTTGGAGTTTCTGCATTTAATCAAGTGTAAAGGAATGATGCAACCTGGTAGGTGTTCATTTGTATTCAGGGTGAAGGAGTGTGATCTCCTCCACTGGTTCTTGAGGTACGGTCCCATGGAACTTCTTCAGCCTCTGCCCATTTATAGTGAATGGGTTTTCTCCTCCTTCCTTTTGAATCCGCACAGCACCAAAGGGATATACATGAATAACAGTAAAGGGGCCTTCCCATCTAGAACGAAGTTTACCTAGCATAAGCTTAAGTCTGGATTTGAAGAGTAACACGTGATCTCCAGGGTTGAAGGTTCTTGGTTGAATTATCTTATCATGGGCCATCCTTGTTCTCTCTTTATAGATCATTGAGTTTTCAAAATATTCCCCTCTAATTTCTTCTAACTCCTGCAACTTCAATCTTCCTTCTTTCACAGCTTTCTCAAGGTCCAGATTCATCTCTCTGACCTCCCAGTAGGCTCTATGCTCCAACTCCACAGGAAGGTGGCAACTCTTTCCATAGATCAATCTATAGGGACTCATCCCTATCGGTGTTTTGTAGGCTGTTCTGTACGCCCATAATGTATCATCTAACTTTTGGCTCTAGTCCTTCCGGTTGGGTTTAACAGTCTTCTCCAGAATGGCTTTGATTTCTCTATTAGAGACTTCTGCTTGGCCATTTGTTTGGGGATGGTATGGGGTAGATGTTCTATGATGCACCCCATACTTATTCAACAATGCTTCCATTTTCCTGTTACAGAAATGAGTTCCCTGATCACTGATGATTGCTCGTGGCACACCAAACCTACAAAAAATGTTAGCCCTAACAAAATCACAAACAACTTTTGCATCATCAGTTCTGGTTGCTTTTGCTTCCACCCATTTTGAAACATAGTCTACAGCCAAAAGAATATATGAATTTCCAAATGACATTGGGAATGGTCCCATGAAATCTATGCCCAAAACTTCAAAAATTTCACAAAAGGTTATTGGTTTTTGTGGCATTTCATGTCGTTTGGATATGTTACCAGAAAATTGGAATTTTTCACATCTTTTACAAAATTCATATGCATCCTTGAATAAGGTGGGCCAGTAGAGTCCATATTCTAAAACTTTTCGGGTAGTCCTCTGAGGTCCAAAGTGGCCTCCACATGATAATTTATGACAAAATTAAAACACCGTTTCAATTTCACTTCTTGGCAAGCATCTTCTTATGATTTGATCATTACAAATTTTCCACAGAGACGGATCATCCCAAATGTAAAATCTTGATTCAGATTTATGCTTATGTTGTTGGTGAGAGCTTAGATGAGAGGGTACCTGAGATGTTACCAAATAGTTGACAATGTTGGCATACCATGGTACTTCACTGTTGATGATGTAGAGTTGTTCTCCAGGAAGCTCATCATTAAGTGGGTTCTGCTTTGGTATTTCTGTTTCAGCGGTGTGGGGTAGTCGACTCAGATGATCAGCCACTTGATTTTCAATCCCCTTCTTATCTTTGATTTCCAAATTGAACTCTTGTAAGAGTAGCATCCATCTCACCAACAGTGGTTTAGCATCTGCCTTTTTCATTAAGTACCTAAGAGCTGCATGATTAGAAAAAACAACAACATTAGTGCCTAGAAGATATGATCGGAATTTATCTAGTGAAAAAAATGACTGCAAGGAACTCCTTCTCTATGGTTGTGTAATTTATTTGTGTTTCATCCAAGGTCCTTGATGCGTAGGAGATTAATTGAGGCTTGCTTTCAATTCTCTGTGATAGGGCGGCTCCCACTACTTGGTTGGATTCATCACAAAGTATCTCAAAAGGGTAATCCCAATTGGGTGGCTGTATTATTGGTGGTGTTATCAGCCTTTCCTTTAATTAATCAAATGATTCCCTACATGAACAATCAAAATTAAAGTTAGCATCCTTTAAAAGTAATCTTGAGAGAGTGAGAGAAATCTTACTGAAATCCTTGATGAATCTTCATGTAAAATGCTGCGTGCCCTAAAAAGAATCTAACATGTTTGACACAAGTTGGATAGGGCAAGGAATTTATTACATCAACTTTTGATTTATCAACCTCAATCACATTTTGTGAAATTATGTGCCCCAACACTATCCCTTTTTCAACCATGAAATGACATTTTTCAAAATTTAAGACAAGGTTCTTTTCAATACATGTTTTCAAAACTTTTTCCAAATTTCCCAAGAAATGATCAAATGAATTTCCAAAAACTGTGAAATCATCAAGAAACACCTCCAAGCAGTCCTCAATGTGTTCTGAGAAAATACTCACCATACACCGTTGAAATGTACCTGGGGCATTGCATAGCCCGAAAGTCATCCTTTTGTAGGTGAATGTTCCAAAAGGGCAGGTGAAGGTTGTCTTCTCCTGGTCTTCTAGTGCAATTGGTACCTGAAAATATCCTGAGAATCCATCTAAAAAACAGTAATGAGTATTTCCAGCTAACCTTTCAACCATCTGATCAATGAATGGAATAGGAAATTGATCTTTTCTGGTAACTTGATTTAGCTTCCTGTAATCTATACACACTCTCCAGCTGTTTTGTATTCTCGTGGGGATCAGTTCATTTCTTTCATTTGTAACAGTGGTCAGGCCAGTTTTCTTGGGGACTACATGAATTGGGCTGACCCATTGAGAATCAGAGATTGGGTAAATGATATCAGCTGCTAATAATTTCTCAATCTCTTTCTTAACAACCTCCATGATTTTGGGATTGAGTCTTCTTTGTGGTTATCTAACTGGCCGAGATTCACTTTCTAAAAATATCCTTTGAGAGCATACCTTAGGGTTGATTCCAGGAATATCACCTAAACTCCATCCTACAGCATTTACATTCCTTTTCAGAAGGTCAATCAATGTTTGTTCTTGTGAATGGGATAGGTTATTGGCAATGATTACTGGCAATTTCTCTCCTTCCATTAGGTAATCATACTTCAAGTCACATGGAAAAGGCTTCAGTTCTAAACATGGGGGTTGTTCAAGGGATGATATTGCATTTATGTTTCCTACATCTAATGTTGAATTCTCTGGAATAATCTTACTTCCTCTTAACAAATCATCGAAAAAATCAGATTTTACCTTATCCTCCAACATGATATCAGAATTTTCAGGTTCATGGGAGTTATAAAATTCAAATGAAGAGTGTTCTCCCACAGATAACAAGTCATGAAGCATACCTGAGTCTTCAATTGGTTCTATACCTTCATCATGGGAGATTGCATAAAGTGAGTGATTGCTGGACGGGTGTTTCATCGTATCAAGTATATTGAAGTGTACCGTACTATCTCCGAGCTCCATGGTGAGGGTTCCTTCATGCACGTTGATGATTGTCCTTGCTGTTTTCAGGAATGGTCTCCCTAGGATGATGGGAGATTGGGATGGTTCTCAGTCTTCCTCCATGGTAAGGATATAAAAGTCTGCTGGAAAGATTAATCCTCTCACTCCTACAAGTATATCTTCAACGACTCCAGCTGGGAAAACGGTGGATCTGTTTGCTAATTGTACCACCACCCGAGTTGATTTTAGTTCTCCGATCTGAAAAGATGAAAACACAGAGTGAGGCATCACATTTATCGAAGCTCCAAGATCACATAGTGCATCAGTAAAATTTAATGAACTGATAGTGCAGGGAATAGAGAAAGTCCCTAGATCTTGACATTTTTGCAGTATCGGTGGTGTGATCAATGCTGAGATGCTTCTTCCTAAGTTGATTCTTTCATTTCCATCCAGCCCCTTTCTTTTAGTACATATCTCCTTCAGAAATTTTGCATATTTAGGGATTTGCCTGATTGCATCCAGTAGTGGAATGTTAATCTCAACTTTTCGAAATGTTTCTTGAATTTCCCGTTGAAGTCATTCTTCTTCTCCCTTCTTTGACTCAACCAATGCTGATGGGAATGGTGCTGGAATATCCTTTTTCTCCCTTTGTTGTTTCTGTAATGGTGTTTCTAGTCTTTCTTTCTTGAACCTTGTTCTTTCTACTTTATTGTTGACTCCATATTTTGGTTGGACAGGACGAGCTTCAGCAGGTTCCCTAGATTCATCCTCTTCATATTGTTCTGGTGGTTTGAGCTCCTTCCCGCTTCGGGTTGTGATTGCACTAACATTCTCTTTTGGATTGGGAATTGTTTGTGCAAGAAGCTTACCTTGGTTCTTGGTGAGAGCATCCATAATTCTTGCAAATTGATCAGCTAGCTTGTCCATCTTATCTTCTATTCCTGCAACTCTTGTCTTCAATTGTTGGTCTTCATTTGTCAGTGCACTTTTGGATGGTTTCTCATAATTATTCTGCTAGAAAGGTGGTGGTGGAAAATTTTGTTGTTGTTGGAAGGGCTTCTGATAAGGTTGTTGGAATGCTATCGGGTTCTGATATTACTGCTGAAAAGGTGCTCTGGCTTGGTTCTGTTGAAACCCATACCCTGGTTGGGTTTGCGGTTGGTATTGTCTTTGTTGATAGGCTGCAGCACAACTTTCTGTCCCCTGCACTTCTGGACATTGATCAGTGTAATGAGAATTAGAAGAGCATAAACCACATACCTGATTTGGTCCTTGTTGTTCCTTCACATGGTTCATAGCTATTTGTCGCACCAACCTGGTGAGTTCACCCATTTCATTCCTAATTAAATCTACTGAATCAGATGTTCTTACCTCATGGATTCCTCTGGTGATTGTACCTCGAGTGAAAAACTGCTGTGAATTTTGTGCAATATTTTCAATCAGAATTCGTATATCTGCAGGTGATTTATCAATGAGGGATCCTCCCGAGGAGTCATCTTGTAGATTCATGTCATTGTCAAGCAATCCTTGGTATAAGCACACAAGGAATTGGTCCTCTTCTATTTCTTGGTGTGGACAACTTGCACAAAGCTTCTTGAAACGTTCCCAGTATTCGTAGAGTGTTTCTCCAGTTGATTGATGGATGACATAAATCTTCTTCTTTATTGAAGTGCTCCTAGATATTGGGAAGAATATTTGTAGAAATCATTTTTTTAGATCTTCCCAGTCACTGATCTCCCCCGGTTGTAGATTGTACAACCATTCCTTTGCTGCTCCCTCTAGTGAGAAGGGGAAAGCCCTCCACTTCACATGCTCTTCCACGACTGCTTGAGGTTTGAAGCTGGAGCAGACATAGGTAAATTCTTGAATATGTCGATTTGGGTCTTCACCTTCAAGACCATGAAATTTAGGAAGCACTTGGATCATGTTAATTCTCAATTAAAAATCATTTTCTAAGGCAGTAATTGCAAGTTGATAATTTTGATTGACAAATTGAGGTGCACAGATGTCACGTAGGGTTCGGTTGGGATTTACAGCCATTATTAAAGGTTCAAAGTCTTCACTCAAGGTATCACTTGAATCGGTGAGATTGATTTCTTCAAATTCTTTGGGAAGATTTTGATTTTTCAATTTGGTTATTGTGCGCTCAATTTCTGGATCGAATTCTAATAAATTGCTATTTGAACTTCGGGTCATTCAAAAGAGATTTTTTTAAAAAAATAAAAACAAAAGCTTTGAGGCACTGCCTCCCCGGAAACGGCGCCAAGTTTGACGCACGCCTGTTGTGGGGCATGGAAAAACAATATTTTATTTACCTAAGTATAGTATATCAGTTTATCCTAGGTAGTCTCCCGAAGAGGAGTTCACACAAAACAAGTTTGTCACTTTTTTTTGTTGGTTTTCGTAAAAAGATTTGTTTTAATTAATTTGAATGACTAGGAGAGAAACAAACAACATAAATTGATTGATTTTAACAAATGATAAAGATGGTGATCGGATTAGGTTTGGCTAGACTTAGTGTTGTGCCATCATGGTTTACAATTTTTATCTCTTCTTCTTCCTTAAACTGGTAAGAGAGATGTGATGAGGATTTTCCATTCTAAAACCTTAGATTGGTCTATCCTCCTTCCAATGTGTTTAGGGTTGTAGAAGGTCTCTTGATTAATTAGAGCAATCCCAGACTTGGAATTGTTGTTCCCTAATAAACCAAGATTTCAACATACATTCCTACACACGTGCTTGACAACCGTCAAGCAATCACCACCCAACCCTAATCATGTTCCACCGTATACAGATTAGAATTGGGTGGAGGGAGATGTGATCATCGACCAAAGAAATTTATAATTTCAGAATAAAAACCTTAACACAACCGCATTAGGAATTTAATACTGAATTATGAATTGAAACCAGAAGAAGAAAGAAGAACAAATTTTATTCATTTCAAGCACAAAAACTCAAACACAACACATAGGTCCAGTCTCCCCTCTTTCTGATAACTCAAATGAAACTACCCCTCCATGGATGGGGTATGCGAGATAATGCGGGAGAGGAGAGACATTTTAAAATAAAAGAAATAAAAGAAAAATATGAGAGGTTCTTCTCCTTGGTGCCCCAGAAGGAATGGGGTGGAGAATGAGATGTCATGAGGAGGAGGAGCTCTCCTCCTTTTATAGCCAGATTTCTGTCCTCTGAATGTTGTCTCGTTTTGGCCCAAATAAATGACATCTTCACGTGTTGATCCCTTCTTCAATGTTGTTCATAATTGTCTTGGCCGTGTCCCCTCAAACTCTCAGCGGATTTGGACAGGTATTACGAGGGTTATGGCCCTTTTACTCTGATCATTTATTCTGTCCAGTCAGAATCTCCAAAATGCCAAACCCCAGCTTAGGAAGCTTTAATGGACTTTCAAACGGCCGAATCCCGCGGTGATTCCTTAATAAAAGATTCTCCAAAACCCCTTTCTCGTCCACCCACCGAATTTGACAAGCGTTGGGCCCACAATGGATGAGTTATGGATCCCACACCAAAACTAGGCAGAACTGGAAACAGTTTTCTTTAGCCAACTTGTGAGCTTCTTTTGAGCTTCCATATGGCCGATTCAGCTTTTAGTCCAAAAATAGTAAATTAAGCCCTGGATGTTTATAATCTGGAAAAGAAAGAATTCTGCAATTTGGATCAATGTAGATAATGTTATGGCCAAAAATACTGAAATACATTAAAACTGTTAAAAATCCAAAATGGCCAATTTTTACTATTCAGCTCAAAATAACACCAAAATCATAAAAATGAAACAATTAATCATAGAGGAACACTTTTGTGAGTTTAAAACAGTGATATTCAATATAAATTAATTGAAAATATTTGTTCTATCACCAGCCCATAGTGGCCATTTCCTCCGAGGATAGTTCCCCCACAGCCACCCCCCTCCGCAGAGTAGTTTCGTTCGTGAAATGGAGGCGAAAACCCCTCCGTGGGCATGAAATAGGATGTGCGCCAGCCCCTTTGCAGACACCCTTCGCGGACGGACATCCTTTGCGGACAACACCCTTTGCGGACGTACATCCTTCGTGGACATCACCCTTCACCGACGGCCAACCTTCACAGACGTCCATCCTTCGCGGACAACCTCCTTCATGGCCCAGTCCTTCGTAGCCTGCTCCATCGCGGCCAGCTCCTTCGCGGCCCGCCCCATGCGGAAAACCCCATGCACTCGCTGGTCCATACCATGGGGGGTGCGCCCCCCGCACCCCCGCTCAGGGTCACTGCCGGGCTGCGGTCCTGGCCCTCCGGGCCCGTCCCTTCGCTACCGTCACTGACCCCCATGAAAAATGCAGAGTTGCACTGCGATGTTTTCGGCCCGGGTCAATAGTATTTTATATTGCACCTTGCGCCGCCCAACATCTGTCCTATACATTTCATGGCTCGAGCTACTCCTCATGACTCTCCTATAACCCCATTTCTTATCTCCTTTTCTAGGTTCATCCAGAAATGGCCACCCTAGCGTAATTACTACACTATCCATTTCTAGGTATCTCCCACCTAGTCGTCCTGACCACATGATGCTAAACTATATGGCCCTCGTCCTGTCCATGTGACATTAAACTATATGGAAACAGTCCTCTCTACATGACTATAAACTGTATCATTCTCTCTTTTTCAATAGTTGGATGCCTCTTGATCCATGCAAGATATGCCTTATGCTTCAAGCATAAGATGCCTCATGCCATGTTTACAGTGGCATAATTTCAAGAGCGATGAAATCCATTCAAACATTCCATCACTCCACCTCATGCTTTGCATATCCTTCATTCGGATCCTCATCCCCTTCCATGTCTGAAGGGACCCCCTAACGGTCTGGTCCCATGCCGCCTCAGCTCACCTACCATCCTGGTCCAACGCCCCGGAAGACATTAGGCAAAACTTGGAGTCATTTTATGTGTTTCGAACATTGTCAACAGTTGACCCTCACTTGTTTGTCCTCATTCCAGGCTAACGTGATATGGATACTATGTTTCGAACATGGTCAAAAGTTTTCCTCCATCGCCACGCCACCCTCATTGTGTTCCGAATGTCGGGCATGTGATTCACACATTTCATTTCCCATTGTTCGGATTGATTCCAATGCCCTTGGCGTTATCCCGCTTGTGCACTTGTGAATAGGCGTTGGACCCCATTATTGTCCTGACCACACGATGTTAAAATGTATGGCCCTCATCCTGACCACACGACGTTAAACTATATGGCCCTCGTCCTGACCACACGATGTTAAACTGTATGGCCCTCATCCTGACCACACGACGTTAAACTGTATGGCCCTCATCCTGACCACATGATGTTAAACTGTATGGACCTCGTCCTATCCATATGACATTAAACTATATGGAAACAATCCTCTCTACATAACTATAAACAGTAGCATTCCCTCTCATTCAATAGTTGGATGCCTCTTGCTCCATGCATGATATGCCTTATGCTCCAAGCATTAGATGCCCCATGCCATGTTTACAGTGGCATAATTTCAAGAGCGCTAGAATCTATTCAAACATTCCATCACTCCACCCCATGATTTGTGTGTCCTTAATTCAGATATCCATCCTCTTTCACGTCTGAAGGGTCCCCCTAACATCCTGGCCTCATGCCGCATCGGTTCACCTACCATCCTAGGCCAACGCCCCAGAAGACTTTGGACAACACTTCGAGACTGGTCATGTGTTTCGAACATGGTTAGCAGTTGACCCTCATTGGTTTGTCCCCATTTCAGGATAATGTGATGTGAATGATATGTTTCAAAAATGGTCAACAGTTATCCTCCATCACTATGTCACCCTCATTGTGTTCTGAATGTCGGGCATTTAATTCACACTTTTCATCTTCCTTGGTTTGGACTGATTCCAATGCCCTGGGCGTTATCCCGCTTGTGCACTTGTGCATAAGGCGTTGGCCCCCATTATATTCCTCAACCCACCAATGGGTTGGAATTCCCACATGGACAGACATGAGAAAGTCACCCTGGGCCTCCTCAGAGTGTAAGCCCCAATCCATCATTCTGGGCCGCCCTCATGCGTAAGCCCCACTCCACTTCTCACGGATGCACCTCTCGCAACATGATCCTCTAGTCCTTGCTACCTCTTGTTTCTTACACCGAGCATGACTCATGTGGGATTAGAGTAAGCATCGACCATGACATCCTATAACGACCCATACTTTACATACATTTTTAATTCTTCAAAATTTAAGTACACTTATTACAACATATATCAAAACCATGAAAGGATCGTATAGGTATAGTGTCTTTAGAAACTGGGAAACATAAACAACCGGTTCATAAAGCATCTACATTGTCTCACATTTATTTCATCATATCTAGAGTCCCTTTTGGAATATCCTACTTAATAACCTTCTTCCTGACCTGGGGAAAGAAAACATACAAAATGGTGAGCTCAAATTCTCAGTAAGGGTAAACAAAAGAAATATCAATCACATCATATTCATAAGAACATAACATTTTGGAAATCATAACCTGTAAAAGAGATCATAATTTCATAATCATGGGATAAATCATAGTAGTGAAATGTAATCCCAATAATCATAACTTAAAACATGAAACTTTGTGGCATACACACATAATCATAGAGAATCATTTATTAGTATTCAAGACTCATTTCCAAGACTATCTTAGTGGACAAAGTCCATTTCTGAACCGAGTTCACTCCTCGTTTCAGTCCTGTTTCACTGAACCGATTTACCCTGTCGTTCAAGCCATGTCTATCTCATGAGATATAAATCTTTACCCAATGTATTGGAGGGAGATATAGGTCCCACCCATCTCATAATGATACCATTCTTATGTGTTCCACAAGATCATAAATCATACATCATATCATAACCCATGTAATAAAAATCGGATTCTTAAATATCATGTCATCATAACATAAATCATATAAGATAAAAGGACTTAATAATTCCATCATAACATAATCAAGTCAATGTAAAAATAGGGATAGAAACAGAACCCTATATTATCTTATATGGAAAATAATTTTGATAAAACACTTGAACTCCATTCTTGAGGAAAATATCCTTTCTACTTCCAAAAAATTTTCCTTTCTTAAAATGTCCTATAATTTTAACCTAAAAGAAGTTTATTAAAAATAAACTTGAAAACTTGTAAAGTAATCTTCATGTAAATAATTTTCTAAAAATCCATTCATGCCGTATAAGTTAAAAAAACATTCTTCTCGTACTTTGGTCGGAAAAGTCAAAAAGTACCTCGTACGAAAAATGACAAAAGATCCATTTCATATCTTTTACTAAAATCTCACCGAAGGGTAAAATTGGATTTAAAACATTGTAGGAGGATAGAAATAATAATAAACATTGAGGAAATATGGATGTGGATGATAAATATTCCCCAGTAAATTCTGAAGTATAAACAATCTCGGATAAAAATGAGATTGCGAGATTTTCATTTACCTCAGGTACGATTTGATTCTTAAGTGTCCAAACCTCCTGTATAATGATTTAATAATGTCACTGACTTATTCCAGAATCATACTCATTATTATGATATCATATATGGTCATATTATTAGCTTCTTATTAGTAATATTTCATTGCTACTTGTTATTCGGGTGTTTATTACTTTTTTTTCTTATGCATGTTTTGTCGAATAAATTATTATTCAACTCTTTAGGTTATAGATACCTCATTTCCATAATGGTATTAGTGTAATATATATCATATTTATTCATTCAATTCATTTATATAATCATTATTTAATGAATATCATGTAGAACGAGTCGCATCACATCGTGGAGACGGTAGGCCGTACGTACGCACGAGCGATGATATCGTTCCCATGATCGTGGAATTGTATTTAAGTGTATGTATACTATTTCAGAATCAATATCACATTAAAATAATCATATATAGTTATTCTCTACACCATTATACCCATCCAAGTAAGGTGGTTGTGGAAAATAGATTACACCACGGCGTGGAGATGGTATTCCGTACGTACGCACGCGCGGTGATTTCGTTTTCCATAGGTTGGATAGATGGTGAAAAAGGGTTGTTTAATACTTATAATAACATATAATTATATGAGTGATACTTCTGTTATTACTTCATAACGAAACAACTAAAGAAGAAGAAGTAGAATAAGAAATAAAGTTGAAAGAATTGGTAATGGACATTACCTCTTCTTTGAAGTGCCTCTTCTTAACCTCCTCTTAGGGCACTAAAGACGGTCTTTGAAGAATACCACAACCTCTAGGATGTTTATAGGGAAGTGGAGAAGATAAATTTTCAGGGTTTTGTGGAGCTTGAAGGCTCAAAGTGGTGTGAGGAAGAGAGGGAGGAGGTGCCCTTTTATAAGGGAGGAGAGGGGCACCTATGGAAAAACAAAAAATATTATTTTATTATAAAGTCATATTCGGTTTTTAATAGCTCCAAATTGATTTGTTTCTAAGATAAGGTGGGTATGGGTCTAAATAATTTCAACCAATAGATTTTAGAGAACTTTAGTTCATTATATTAACCTTATATTTTAGTTTTAACTCTTAGTTAATTAGATTGACATTTACCATGTCACTTAGTATTTTTATATTATATAGTTAATAAACTTACCATATACATCCAAGCGACCCCAAAGTGGTCCATTAATGATAAAAATATCATGATATAAGTATCTTGGCCGAACCTTAGATTTTTAGGAATATAATAACAATTAATAATATAATATTTGTTTTAAAAACTATTTTATGTCAATTTTGACACTATTTGGTAATTGATTTTTGCGAAAATCATAACAGCAAGATTAGTTCAAAAAAAAGTTAATTAAATCAATACTAATATGTCATATTAAGCTATAAAATTAGTTTAATTCATAAAGAGTCTCAAATTACATTTATTTGGATATTTATAGCATCAATTATGTTAATATTTCATTAATAAGATAATTACTGCATCATCATTGTATCATAAATAAATTAAATTATCTAATGTCTAAAAATCATAAATAAAATACCATTATGTATGAAATATCTTTATCTTTCTAATTAATATTTTTAGTCGAATTTATCTTATGTATAACCCTATATTAAAAATGATTTAGTTATTAAACTTTGATTTTAACTATTTTAACCCTTCTTTAAATAAATTAATAATAAATGTCCTAATCTAATTCAAGTGAACCTAAATGGTCATATTTTATTCCTAAGGTTGTTTTTTGTCGAATTAAACTTATCCAATAGAATTATGACATGTGTTAGGGTAATAATAATATCATTTTTACCCTTAATTGCCCTATTTACTTTTAACCGTGGTAAATAAAAGTAAAAAGTTACTATTCAAAAAAAATTATTTCCATCTCATTGAACGACATTTTAGTCCTTGATATTAACTATGTCTCTCATATTTTCAAAATTCCACTCACAGAAGCGGTAAAATTAAGTTTTATGTGAATTTTCAAATTCTCCTAGGAGGTGGGTAAAAGACGGTGAAAAGTTAAATAAAAATTTTTATATGTCTAAAATTATTATAAAATGACTCCAATGAATTACATTGAACTTATATAGGTATTATGTATCAATTTATACATAAAATAAATTTAAATAAATAATTATTTATATAAAAAGTCGGTTTTTAAATAGTAACCCAGTGTTTTCACTATTCATCAAAAATTGAAAGTTTTAAGAAAAATACCAAAATTTCACCCTAGGCTAATTTTGATATTCTAAATCCAAAAATGAAGTCCATTTTGAAAAATAAAATTTTAAAAAGTGGGTATTACTATTCATAACGGCTAGTTTTAATAATATTTTAATAGCATATCGTTGTTTAGTGAAACTCGGTATTGCGTACAACGCAAGCTATCGAGGAAGGTCGTGATTGCGTGTAAAGCAAGCCAATATAGTGTTGTGTGTAGTGAAAGATTCCTATGATGATGTATATAACAAAAAAAATATTTCTCATAAAAGTCTCGGGTGTTACATTCTACCCACCTTAAAATGAATTTCGCCCTCGAAATTTGTCACTTTGTAACAAAAAGATGAGGATACCTCTCCCTCATCATATCCTCAAGCTCCTATGTAACTTCTTCTAATTGGTGGTTCCTCCATAAAACTTTCACCAAGCGAGTGGTCTTGTCACGTAGGACTTTTTTGCTACGATCCAGAATCTCTATTGGCTGTTCTTTATAAGAAAGATCTTGCTCCAGTGGTACAACTTCTAAGCTGAGTATATGTGAAGGATCAGGTATGTACTTTCTCAGGAGAGATACATGGAACACATCGTGAACTTGAGAGAGATTCGGTGGAAGCGTCAATCATTAAGCTACCTTCCCAACACGATCCAGTATTTCGAAAGGACCGATATACCTAGGGCTCAGCTTTCCCTTCATTCCAAATCTCATTACTCTCTTCCAAGGAGATATTCGTAAGAACGCTTTATCACCCACTTCAAACTATAATTCTTTTCTTCAGTTGTCGGCATAACTTTTTTGTCTACTCTGAGTTGCTCTTATGTGTTGTTGAATAGATCTAACCTTTTCTACCATCTCATCAACAAGATCAAGTCCTAATAGCTTTCTTTCCCCAACTTCATCCCAGCAAGTTGGAGTCCTGAATTTCTTTCCATAGAGAGCTTCATAAGGATCCATCTGAATACTGGAGTGAAAGATATTATTATAAGAAAATTCCACCAAAGGTAGGTGTTGATCCCAACCTCCTTTGAAATCCATATAGCAAGCTCTCAACATATCTTCTAGAGTTTGAATTGTTCTCTCAGACTGACTGTCTGTTTGAGGATGATAAGTAGTGCTGAAACTGAACTCTATATCCAGGGTATGCTGGAGACTTTTCCTGAACTTTGAGGTAAACCTCGGATCCTAATCAGATATAATGGAAAGTGGTACTCCATGAAATTGTACAACTTCTTTTACATATATCATGGCAAGCTGATCCAGAGAGAAATCCTCTCTAATAACAATGAAGTGTGCCGACTTTGTAAGACAATAAACTATGACCTAGATAGCATTATTACCTTTGGATGTTTTAGGAAGTCCAGTGACTAAGTACATAGTGATGTTTTCCAATTTCCATTCAGGTATGGGTAGTGTTTGTAACATCCCCTTAGACTTCTGTCTCTCAGCTTTAACTTGCTGACAAACCAAGCATCGAGAGACATATTGAGCAACATCTCTTTTAATTCCATCCCACCAGAAGTACTCTTTCAGGTCCCTATACATCTTTGTGCTTCCAGGATGAATAGAGAATGAATAACTATGAGCCTCATCCAGCAGATCCTTCTTTAATTCTGGGATGGGAGGAACACAAACCCGATTCCGGAACTTTATTATCCCATCACAATCAAAGTTGAATTCAGGAACATTTCTCACCTTCTTTTGTAACTCTACATCTTCTTTCTGTGCCTCTTTAATCTTCACATGTATAGATGGTTGAACATTAATTTGAGAAAGATAAAAAAATTTAACTTCCATTATAATTCCAAGATCCATCCTTTGTAAATCCATAAATATTGGATCTTTTGTGATCCTCATCATGGATAAGCTAGCATGGTCTTGTCGACTTAATGCATTTGCCACCTTGTTTTCTTTCCTAGGGTGATAATGAATTGAGTAGTCGTAATCATTAATCAACTCCAACCATCTTCTTTGGTTCATATTAAGCTCCTTTTGTGTGAAAATATAATTTAAACTTTTATGATCAGTATAAATATCACACCTTTCTACATAAAGATAATGCCTCCAAATCTTTAATGCAAAGATTACCGCAGCTAACTCCAAATCATGAGTTGGGTAATTTTTCTCATGGATTTTCAACTGTAGTGAGGCATAAGATATCACCATATCGTTTTTCATGATAACACACCCCAATCCCTTCTTGGATGCATCATTTTAGATCACAAACCTTTCTCCACTACAAGGCAGTGTGAGCACAGGTGCACTGGATAACCTTCTTTTTAACTCCTTGAAATTATATTCACATTCCTCTGTCCAAACAAATTAACTCCTTTTCTAGTCAACCTGGTGAGTGGATTAGATAATCGTGAAAAATCTTTCACAAAACGTCAATAATATCCATCCAAACCAAGAAAACTTCGGATCTCAGTTACTGTTGTTGGTCTCGACCATCTTTCAATAACCTCTGTTTTTGCTGGATCCATAAATATCCCCTCTTTTGAGATTATGTGACTCAAAAATGCGCCTTTTTGAATCCAAAATTCACACTTAGTAAATTTGGAATAAATTTTCTCCTTTCTCAGGGTCTTCAATATAATTCTCAAGTGATCTTCATGTTCTTCCTTTCTCTTCGAATAAACAAGAATATAATCTATAAAGAATACCACAAACTGATCAAGATAGTCTCTAAAGACTATTCATCATATCCATGAAGATTACAGGGGCATTAGTAATACCAAATGGAATCACTATAAATTCATAGTGTCCATACCTTGTACAGAAATCCGTCTTTGGTATATCCACCCTTTTGACCCTTAATTGATGATACCCAAAATGAAGGTCAGTTTTGGAAATGTATTGAGCTCCGCATAGTTGGTCAAATAAGTCATCAATGCACGGGAGAGGATAATTGTTCTTGATCGTGATCTTGTTAAGTTCTCGATAATCAATGCAGAGTCTCATTGATGCATCTTTCTTCTTAAAAAACAAAATAGGTGCTCCCCAAGGTGACGCACTAGGGCGTATGAATCCTTTATCAAGATTCTCTTGGAGTTGCTTCTTCAATTCCTGCAACTCAATTGGGGCCATTCTATAAGGTGTCTTTGAAATAGGTAAAGCACCCGGTACGAGTTCTATTGAAAACTCAACTTCACGATTAGGTGGAAGACCAGGAAATTCCTCCGGAAAGACATCATCAAACTCTCATACAATGGGAATATTCTTAATTGGGAGTTTCTCACCAACCATTTGAGATAAATAACCTTCATTTAGTGGAATCAAGACCCATAAGATGGAAGAAATTTCCACTGGAAGGTTATGTTCATCCTTGCATCAATAGACGATCATAGATTGATCTGAAATACGAAATGTGACTTCCCTTATTTGGAAATTGATATGACCTCCATATAAAGAAAGACAATCCATTCCAAGAATGACATCAAATTCCACTATAGGAAGGATCACAAGATTTGCAGGAAGCACATTCCCACAAACTTCAATCAGAGAAGAATTATAAACTTTTGATGCGATTGTTGGGCCTTTAGGGGTTGTCATAGCTAACTCAACATCTAATTGTTGAAGTAATACGGTGATACCCTTAGAAAATTCTTCAGAAATAAAAGAGTGGGTGGATCTAGAATCAAATAAAACATTTTCTACTTTAGAGTGGATGGTAAGTGTACCTTTCACCACTTCATTATCATACTCCACATCGCTGATAGAAATTTCATGTGACTTTCCTTTGTCTTTAGCCTTAAGAGTTTGTTGATGTCGATCATCATCAAAAACCCTTAGATTAGGGCATTGATTAGCATAGTGACCCATTTCCTTGCACTTGTAACATTGAAGTGTATGAGGTGCACTCTGTGTAGCCTTTTCTTTATTCACATCACTAGACATATTCTTCCCATAATTGCGGCATTCAAATGCCTGATGACCTTCCTTTCTACATTTTAGATATTTACTTGTCCCTTTAATACAACTCCCTCCATGTTTCTTCCCAAACATTGAGCATAAGGGAAAACTAATCTTTTGTTCGGTGTGCTCTTTATATTTTCCTTTGAATTCCATTTTCTTATTCTTATCAAACCCATATGACTGATGGGTTACTCCAATATCCATCTCAACCTTGAGATCACATCGAACTATTTCCTCGTAGCTATTGAAGTCCCTTATGGCTAACGCCCTTCGAAGACTTGGTTTTAATCCACTAAAGAATCGATCGATCTTACTCTTAGGTTGGATAATAATCCCAGAATCATACCTTGCAAGTCCTGTAAAATTTTCTTCGTAGGTACCAACAGATTCATCATCCTTTTACTTTAGTTCAAGAAACTCCTTCTCCATCATTGTTCGAAGAATATGAGGGGAGTACTTATTTAAAAATAAGTTCTTGAACTCGTCCAATTCCATGGACTCAATTTCATCTCTTTGACTCATATTCTTGATAAGATTCCATCATTGATCAGCTTCACCTTCCAAATGATATACTTCTAAGATTACTTTATCATGTTCAGAACATTGAAGAACTGAAAATATCTTTTCAGTGGTACTGATCCATTGTTCAGTCACTAATGGATCAATAGACCCGCTGAATGAGGGTGGATGCTACCTCATGAAGGATTCAATAGAATGTTGCTCCTTCCTTTGCTCATTTGGAAGTCCTGCATGATTCATATCTTGAGAAAGTTGTGTGAGAATGGCTACAAGATTTTTTATTCCAGCTCCCATAACGTTTGGTTGCTTAGGGGGATAATCATTGCATTGCCTGTCGCATTCCGCATTAACACGGTTCCTTCGGGTTCTAGACATTGACTAAAACCAAGAAGAATAGTGTGAGCAACACTAATTATAATCAAAAAACCACATAATCAAGAATAAAATTCCACACTTAATGTCTTATCATAGGTTGTTCATGGCCATTTTTAAAACACTAAGATTGTGTTCAATGCTTAGACTTATCCTTAGGGTTCTTACCAAGGCTTTCACATCCTAGTTTCCAAAGGTTGACTATACCTTTCCTATGATACCAACTATAATGACCCATAATTTACATACATTGTTAATACTTAAAAATTGAAGTACACTTATTATAAAATATAACAAAACCATGAAAGGACCGTATATGTATAGTGTCTTTAGAAACTAGGAAACATAAACAACTGGTTCATAAAGCATCTACATTGTCTCCCATTTATTTCATCATATCTAGAGTCCCTTTTGGCATATCCTACTTAATCACCTTCTTCCTGACCTGGGGAAACAAAACATACAAAAGGGTGAGCTCAAATGCTTAGTAAGGGTAAAAAAAAGAAATATCAATCACATCATATTCATAAGAACATAACATTTTGGAAATCTTAACCTGCAAATGAGATCCTAATTTCATAATCATGGGATAAATCATAGTAGTGAAATGTAATCCTAATAATCATAACATAAAACATGAAACTTTTTGGCATACACACATAATCATAGATAATCATTTCTTAGTATTCAAGACTCATTTCCAAGACTATCTTAGTGGACAAAGTCCATTTCTGAATCGAGTTCACTACTCATTTCAGTCCTGTTTCACTGAACCGATTTAACCTGCCGTTCCAGCCATGTCTATCTCATGAGATATAAATCTTTACCCAATTCATTGGAGGGAGATATAGGTCCCATGTAAAGACCCGTAAAATTCAAGGGAAATTTTTTCTTAATTTTCTTTGGAATTTTACAAGAGCGCGGTTTCTGACGGCACCTGATTCCGAGGCCCGGTGTGCCCGGAATCAATTTCCGAAGTTTGGCTCGGGTACGTTCAGTGAACGAATGAGCGGGTTTTTATAACTTTTGAACCGGTGCCCGGAATCAAATTCCAAGGGCACCGATGAACTCGCAGCACCGATATCCGCTTAAGGAGACCTTTTCCGAGGTTGCATTTTATGCGGGATGAATGTTAGTTTTGTGGGAAATTAGAAGAAGTTAAATAAATTGTGGAACACAATTTGTTTTTAACTTTGTTGTTTATTTCCTCCCAAAGGGAGTTAGAGGTGGGACCCACATCCACATAACCTCCCTTGAGAGGATTAAGTGTGGTGGGGCCCACATGAGCCCTTACTCTTCAACTTCCCTTAAACTCCCCAATAACTCCACTCTAATTTATTTTGACAACTTGTGTTATTAATTAAGATGAGTTACTTAATTTCCCACTTTTGAAATTCTAATAGGTTAGGATTTGTAAATAAAATAAGGCGTAGACTTATTTTATTTTGGTTAGTATCTTTTGCCACCTTGAGAGGATTGGGGAGCATTCTTCATCTTCTTCAACCTTGACGAAGAACGCGAAGAACACTTAGGCTTCGACGAAGAACGTCGTCACTATAAGAAGAGAAAGACGTGTCGTCTCTTCTCTTCTTCGCAACCGGTGTGTTTCCGAAGATCGAAGACACCACTTCTTTTGATCTTCTTCCCGTGTCAACGAAAGGAGTCACCGCTTCCTCCTCGGGATTTCTCTGTCAGCTTACGAAGCTTCTCCAGCGACGTTACCTCTTCGGACGCACCTCGACGTCAATGGAATCGACGTATGATTCCCGCGACGCCCGACCTCCGCGACGCTTGTCTTCCGCAGCTTGTTGACGTGCTCCGCTCTTGAAACCGAGGTAGGGGATTATTGTTATTTTATTAATTGTTTCCGTTCTTGATTCTAGCATGTCGAACTTCGTGGTTAATCGACTAAATGTTATCGTTTAACGAGAGGGGGCCGGACCACACAAACACAGCGTAACCCCCTCCTATGTTCATGATTGTTTCTTTGTGAATTGAACGGGATGGCGTGGTGTCGTCGCACCACACGAGAATCGCTCGGCAAAGTATTACGCGACGCCGTCGCGCCACGCCAAGAAGTCAAACAAGAACGCGACGCCGTCGCGCCGCGTCGAAGGAAGTCGAAGGCACCGCGGCCGGAAAGGAGAAAACTGGGGGAATTAAATTCCCTCGGCCAGCATCAATGCCCCCCCCCCCCATAAATGAGGGGGGTGCGGTTACACAAGGGGTCAGGCGCCCCCCGTTTTTCCAACAGCTCGGCCGAAGGCCCAGCTGGCAGCGCGCTGGGCGCGCTGCGTCCAGCCGGACCGGCGCCTGGCCGGTCGGCCAGGCTGGGCCGAGCCGGGCCGGGCCGGGCCGTGCCGGGCCGGGCCGACCCGGTTCGGGCCAACCGGGGGGTCTCGGGCCGGGACGGCCCGGGCCCGAAACCCCCGATATCGGACTGTTTGGGTTCAAATGCCCATAACTCGGGCTACGAACCTCCAAACGACGCGCCGTCAGTGGAGATGCGATCCTTGGATCGATACGGTCATTTAAGTATATCACAATCAAGGTTTCAGAATACTTTGAGTTCGGCCGGGTTGGTTCGTACACGAAACCAACTGGGCCCTCGGAGCGGAAACGCTCATATCTTGAGTTACGGACGTCCGATTAACGTGCCATCGACTTTGTTGAGTTTCTCTTAGTGAGACGGATCTTTTGACATACTCCACCTGAGGTTTGGATGTAGGTGGAGTACGGTCGGGTTGGTTTTTCCTTAAAACCGATCGGGCCCCTGGGACGAAAAAGCCAATAACTCTCATACCGGGCGTCCGATTGACGCGCCGTCTGTTGCGTTGAGTTCCTGTTGACAATACGGAACTTTTGGATACATCACCTCTAGAATTTGTGATAGTTGATGTATCAGCCTCTCGGCTCGTGGAGCGGACCCTCCTGAACGAGCTTGTTGTGTGCGGGAACCCTAGAGCTGGCTGCGACTACTACTGTGACTGCGACAACGACTATGCAGAGATCCTCAGTGGATTCGACGACGACGACTACAGCACTCAGCGATCCTGTGTGGATCAGTGCTACCGATCTTGTGTGGGTCCGATCCTATGTGGGTTAGCGCTCAGCGGTCCTGTGTGAACCAGCGCCTACAGATCATGTGTGGGTCCGATCCTGTGTGGGACTTTGCGGGGGTTAGTACCTATCGATCCTTTGTGGGTCCGATGACTTAGATGAATCAGTGATCATCTCTATCGTCTTTCAAAGAAGTATACCTGTGTGAGCTGAATCCTGTTTGCTTTCCTGTGTGGATTGTGTTGTGCTATCCTCTGTGGATTACGTTTGCTTTCCTGAGTGGAATACGTATACTTTCCTGTGTGGAATGGGTTGTACTTGGGCTCGGAGGTTGGAGCGTATTAGAATTGATAACTTAGGTATATGTATGGGCATATACCTAAGTAGTGTCGGTTGTTACTTCGTGATTTTATCTTTCCTTTGTGGTTTATCCTTTGTGGATTTTGGGAGACCTTCGGGGGTCATGGGGTCCCTACTGAGTAGCTTATACTCACCCCTGCACGGGCTATGCCCGCACTACGTTGTGTTGGTTGCAGACGACGGAAAACGTTGATCGTGGTTGAGGCTTGCAGAGCAGGACGGTACCTGGAGGTGGACCACTGGGCGGAACGTACTCGGAGCGGACGACGGGACCCGAGGAGCAATGGAGCCATCTGTACCTACCCTTCAGGTGGGATTTCTAGTGGACAGCTCGGCATAGCAGCTTTTACTTTTCAGTTGCTGTTTTCCTTTTCGAGTTGTACTTTACTTTCAGTTTGGGTTTGTATACTGGCTCATTTACTTTTCCGCACTTCAGTTGTACTCTGTTTTTACTTAGTGTTTACTTTTCTGCTTTCTTACTCTGTGGTGCTTGTTTACTTTACAAATGCAATGCCTTCCCTTTTTCCAGGATTTACGCCTTGGTGCTAGTCGCCATCCCCTGGCCTATGGAAGGCGGGCTTGGGGTAGTCACAGAACGGGCCCCGAGGACGGGTCGTGACAAATTGGTATCAGAGGAGTTTGGTTCTACCGCGAACTCTGATCTTTTCTATGTGAAGCAATAGTGTTCAGCGTATTGAGTGTGGTTATCAGTCCAGGGAGTCTAGTGTTGGTGCGGCGGACGACGTATCCGTACACCAAGACCCTGACTTCTGATTTCCGACTTAATGCACGAAAACATTGATTGCATGTGTGTTTCAAGTTTTCCTTGTGATTACATTGTATTAGCTCACCAGGTATAATGTTCTGACCGTGGTGCACCTGTTTCCTTTTCAGGATGGCCCCACGACGGCAGCCAGCTAGGTTTCTGAGAGTCAAGCGTGATGACAGCCCACCGAGCAACGAGGCCTCGGTGCAGGGCCCTTTGCCAGTAGTGGCACCGGCGGTAGCACTACTCGCCGATCCACCGATACTTCCAGCACCAGCCGCTAACGATGCACGTCGCCTCAGCGCACTTCATGAGTTCTAGCGCCAGTGACCACCTAGGTTCCATGGGGAGACGGACCCCCAGGCATCCGAGGACTGGCTGGAGGTAGTCGTGCGAGTTTTTAGGCAAGTGAGGACACCAGCAGACCTCATGGTGATCCTCGCTACGAGCCTACTATACGCAGCAGCGGGCCGATGGTGGAGCTTGATGCTCCAGGTGCACGATGATGCATCTCTACTCTGGATAGACTTTGAGAGCCTCTTCCACTCAGAGTTTGTCCCAGCCACCCTCCGTGCGGTGCACATTCAGGAGCTTCTTCAGCTGCGGGAGCGCAGCATGACGGTCGCTCAGTACTCGGAGAGATTTACTGATCTCTCGCGCTACTCGACCGACATGGTACGGGACCCATTCTTCCGGGGCCGGACCTTAGAGCAGGGATTGAGACACGAGATCAAGGCATCGCTGATCTCCCTCAACATACGGACTCATACGGGAGTATTGGATCGGCCCCTTTTGATCGAGAGCTTTCTTGTTGAGTCTACACCAGCGCCGAGACACACCGCAGGGCGACACGTAGCATAGTCTTCTGCAGCAGGCAGTCGACAGATGACTCAGGGGTCCAGGTAGACCAGACCCTCAGGCAGACGACCTCAGGACACTGGCTCATCAGTGCGGAGCACACAGCGTGGATCCAGTCTTTCGAGAGGCAGAAAGTGTTACTCGTGCGGCGGGCAGGGCCACATGGCTCGTGACTGCCCGACCCGCCGTGCCGAGGAGCAGCAGACGGTTGAGGGACCACCGAGGCAGAGGCAGAGGGTCGACCGTGGCGGTCCGCAGGGAGGAGGCGGACGAGGCAGAGGAGCTGGCCGAGCAGGTGGTGGGCGACGCTTTGAGGCTCTACCACCACCACCACCAGGAGGTCCACCCCGACCACAGGGAGCTGGCGGGCAGAGACAGGCACAGCTCCAGGCAGTAGAGGCCTACGACCACGGCGCGCCCGATATGATTCGAGGTACTATCTGTGTCTATTACACCCTTGTTGCAGTACTTATAGACACAGGAGTGAGTCACTCTTTCATAGCCGCTGCCCTTGTTCGGAGCTCGGAGATTCCGACAGAGCCGTTGTCTCGATCCTTACGGCTAGAGACTCCTACGGGAGAAGGCTCGATGATTACACACTGGTTCCGGCAGTGTGAGCTTACTCTAGGAGGCGAGAGCTTCGGCTGGGATCTTCTTGTAGTAGCGTCGAGGCCTTACGACGTCATCTTGGGCATGGATTGGTTATCTACGGTTCATGCACAGATTGACTGTTTTAGGCGCAAGGTGCGATGTGTACGCACCGACGGGAGCAGGTTCACCTTCACCAGTGAGAAGGGAGCCTTTGCAGCACAGGATGGACTTCCGTGGAGGACATGATAGCCCATCACTCATCAGTTGGCTAGCCTCATCCTAGGAGCAGTTGACTTGCAGAGTCCTGGTTTTCCTGCAGTGGTGGATCAGTTTGCAGACGTTTTCCCCGACGACGTTTCAGGGCTACCTCCTCGCAGAGAGGTAGACTTTTATATTGACCTATAACCCAGGATAGCTCCGATATCGACTCCAGCATATCAGATGGCCCCCGCCGAGCTTCGAGAGCTACGGGTACAGTTAGAGGACTTGCAGGGCAAGGGGTTCATCCGAACCAGTGTTTCACCCTGGGCTTCCCCAATTTTGTTTGCCAAGAAGGCGGACGAGAGATTGTGAATTTGTGTTGACTATCATCACCTGAACCAGGTGATAGTGAGGAACAAGTATCCGCTACCGAGGATTGATGACCTCTTTGATCAGCTCAAGGGAGCACGGTGGTTCTCGAAGATAGACCTCAGGTCAGGCTATCATCAGCTCAGAGTTCGAGACAAGGACGTGCAGAAGACTGCCTTCAGATGTCGGTATGGCCACTATGAGTTCTTGGTTATGCCCTTCGGCATGACCAATTCTCCAATAGTTTTCATGGCCCTCATGAACATGATCGTTTAGCCATACCTTGATCGGTTTTTCGTGGTCTTCATCGACGACATTCTGATTTACTCGACGACTGAGGAGGAGTATGCCTGCCACTTACGGGTTGTACTAGACACAATCCGAGAGCACCAGCTTTATGGTAAGCTCTCGAAGTGCCAGTTCTGGATATGTGAGGTCCACTTCTTGGGACACATCATCTCTGAGGCGGGAGTTGCAGTGGATCCTGCGAAGATCAAGGCAGTGTTAGCTTGGGAGCCACCCAGGAGCATGACGGAGGTGCGGAGTTTCATGGGTCTAGCTGGATACTACCGGAGATTCGTGTCAGACTTCTCCAGAGTTGCAGCACCACTCTCAGCTTTGACGAAGAAGGGGAAACCCTTCGTGTGCTCAAACAGATGTCAGCAAAGCTTCCAGGAGCTGAGACAGAGATTGAAAAGCGCACCTATCTTGAGGTTGCCTGAGGAGGGAGTAGGGTACGTAGTTTACTGCGATGCATCAGGGACCGGACTCGGATGTGTCCTGATGCAGGAGCGGGCAGTTATCGCCTATGGATCACGTCAGTTGAGGCCGTATGAGCAGAACTACACTACCCATGACCTGGAGTTAGCAGTAGTGGTCTTCGCTCTGAAGACATGGAGACACTACCTGATGGGTGAGCGCTTTACAGTCTTTTCTGACCATCAGAGTCTAAGGTACATCTTCTCTCTGAAGGACCTGAACCTGAGACAGCGGCGATGGCTCGAATTCCTCCAGAACTATGACTTTGAGATAGTTTATACTCCTGGGAAGGGGAACGTAGTAGCCGATTCCCTCAGCAGGAGGACGGGAATTCAGCTACTTGAGGAGGCGACGGAGCAGCTAGCCTCTTTGCAGATATCCTTCGTGGATAGAGATGGAACAAACTTTCTTCAGTCTCTCACAGTCACCCCTCCACTTCTACAGCAGGTGAGAGAGGCACAGCGTGGGGACGCTGACTATGAGACGCGGTATGCATAGATATCCTCAGGACAGGAACCTGATGTTTTTTCCTTTGGAGCAGAGCACGACATCCTTTTTAGAGGACGTACCATGGTACCAGTCGCTTTACGAGAGGAGGTGATGAGAGAGTTTCACACTTCTCCTTTGGCGGTACATCCTAGAGTGGCAAAGATGTACCGGGATCTCAGACGACAGCACTGGTGGCCGGGCATGAAGAAGGTTGTGGCAGAGTTCATTTCTTAATGCCTCACCTGCCAGCAGGTGAAGGCTGAGCATCAGGTACCAGCAGGCTTGGTTCAGCCCTTGGAGGTCCCGGAGTGGAAGTGGGATTGGATATCTATGGACTTCGTGACTGGACTTCCATGCACTTCTAGAGGTCACCACTCCATCTGGGTGGTTGTCGACCGACTCACCAAGTCGGCTCACTTCTTACCCATCAGAGAGCAGGGCTCAGTGGAGAGCTTGGGACGCCTTTACGTTCTGGAGATTGTTCGGCTTCACGGTGTGCCATCATCTATCGTCTCCGATCGAGATGCTCGTTTTACTTCCTGGCTTTGGAAGGGGTTACAGGAGGCGTTCAGGACGCAGCTACGTCTGAGCACAACCTTTTACCCTCAGACGGATGGTCAGATGGAGAGGACCATTCAGACTCTCGAGGACATGCTCCGCACATGTTTCCTCGACTTTGGTCGTAGCTGGGAGGACCACCTACCCTTGGTGGAGTTTGTTTACAACAACAGCTACCACTCCACCATCGGGATGGCACCATACGAGGCGTTGTACGACCGACCTTGTAGATCTCCTTTGTGCTGGACAGACCCTGTGGAGTTAGCACTTGTGGGACCAGTGATGGTCTAGGCCACGACAGAGAAGGACCAGGTCATCCAGGAGCGGATGAGGACAGCTCAGAGCCAGCAGAAGTCATACGCTGACAGGAGGCGGAGGGCACTAGAGTTTGAGTATGGCGACCACGTCTTCTTGCGTGTCTCACCTCGACGTGGTTTACGGTGATTTGGCCGAGGCGGCAAGTTATCCCCGCGCTTCATCGGACCCTTCCTGGTCCTCAGCAGGATTGGCGAGGTGGCTTATCATCTGGATCTACCACCTCAGTTGCACCGGGTGCACGACGTCTTCCACGTATCTCAGCTGAGGAGATACGTGCACGACCCGACGCAGATCATTGACCATGAGGAGCTTGACGTTGACGATGGGGCGACTTTTACGGAGGTCCCGGTGGAGATCGAGGATCGACAGGAGTGGTTCCTACGTGGATGGTTGATTCCTCTTGTGCACATCAGATGGCAGCACGAGAACCTCC
This sequence comes from Viscum album, assembly GCA_963277665.1. Lineage (NCBI taxonomy): Eukaryota > Viridiplantae > Streptophyta > Magnoliopsida > Santalales > Viscaceae > Viscum > Viscum album. The sequence continues at coordinate 1,804,266,209 of OY728126.1, read as the reverse complement.
AGGAGAGCACTTGGGAGCGGGAGGGTCAGATACGTGCTCAGTACCCTCATTTGTTTCCCTAGTTTTAATGTATCTTTACGGGGACGTAAAGCCCTGAGGTGGAAGTAATGTAAAGACCTGTAAAATTCAAGGGAAATTTTTTCTTAATTTTCTTTGGAATTTTACAAGAGTGCGGTTTTTGACGGCACCTGATTCCGAGGCCCGGTGTGCCCAGAATCAATTTCCGAAGTTTGGCTCGGGTACGTACAGTGAACGAACGAGCAGGTTTCTCTAACTTTTGAACTGGTGCCCGGAATCGAATTCTGAGGGCACCGATGAACTCACAGCACCGATATTCGCTTAAGGAGACCTTTTCTGAGGTTGCATTTTATGTGGGATGAAAGTTAGTTTTGGGGTAAATTAGAAGAAGTTAAATAAATTGTGGAACACAATTTATTTTTAACTTTGTTGGTCATTTCCTCCCAAAGGGAGTTAGAGGTGGGACCCACATCCACATAACCTCCCTTGAGAGGATTAAGTGTGGTGGGGCCCACACGATCCCTAACTCTTCAACTTCCCTTAAACTCCCCAATAACTCCACTCTAATTAATTTTGACAACTTGTGTTATTAATTAAGATGAGTTACTTAATTTCAAACTTTTGAAATTCAAAGAGGTTAGGATGTGTAAATAAAATAAGGCTTAGAATTATTTTTTTTTAGTTATTATCTTTTGCCACCTTTAGAGGATTGGGGAGCATTCTTCATCTTTTTCAACCTTGACGAAGAACGCGAAGAACACTTAGGCTCCGACGAAGAACGTTGCCACCATAAGAAGAGAAAGACGTGTCGTATATTTTATTCGTCGCAGCCGGTGTGTTTCCGAAGATCGACGACGCCGCTTCTTTCGATCTTCTTCCCGTGTCAACGAAAGGAGACGCTGCTTCCTCCTCGGGATTTCTCCATCAGCTTACGAAGCTTCTCCAGCGACGTTACCTCTTCGGACGCACCCCGACGTCAACAGAATCGACGTACAATTCCCGCGACGCCCGACCTCCGCGACGCTTGTCTTCCACGGCTTGTTGACGTGCTCCGCTCTTGAAACCGAGGTAGGGGATTATTGTTATTTTATTAATTGTTTCCATTCTTGATTCTATCATGTCAAACTTCGTGGTTAATCGACTAAATGTTATCGTTTAACGAGAGGGGGATGGACCGCACAAACACGTCCTAACCCCCTCCTATGTTCATGATTGTTTCTTTGTGAATGGAATGGGATGGCGTGGTGCCGTCGCACCACGCGAGAATCGCTCGGCAAAGTATTACGCGACGCCGTCGCGCCACGCCAAGAATTCTAACAAGAACGCAACGTCATCGCGCCGCGTCGAAGGAAGTCGAAGGCGCCGCGGCCGGAGCGGAGCCGCGGCGGAGGGGCGCGGTGTCGTCGCACCGCGCCGGACGACAAGGGCAGAGGCCGGTTCCGGGCCGCGGCGAAGCATGGTGACCGGCGGCCGGCCACCGGTGTCGGAGCCGGAAGGGGACCGGCCACCGCCGGTCCTGTTGAGAAGGAGTCGGCCGGCCATGTCGGGCCGGCCGGAAAGGAGAAAACCGGGGGAATTAAATTCCCCCGACTAGCATCAACGCCCCCCCCCCCCCCCATAAATGAGGGGGGCCGCGGTTACACAAGGGGGGAAGGCGCCCCCCGTTTTTCCAACAGCTTGGTCGAAGGCCGAGCTGGCAGCGTGCTGGGCGCGCTGCATCCAGCCGGACCGGCGCCTGGCCGGTCTGCCAGGCCGGGCCGAGCCGGGCCGCACCGCGCCGCGTCGGGCCGGGACACGTCGTGCCGCGTCGGGCCGGGCCGCGCCCAGCCGGGTTGGGCCGGGCAGACCCTGTCTGGGGCGGTTCGACCCGGTTCGGGCCAACCGGGGGGTCTCGGGCCGGGACGGCCCGGGCCCGAAACCCCCGATATCGGACTGTTTGGCTTCAAATGCCCATAACTCGGGCTACGGACCTCCAAACGACGCGTCGTCAGTGGTGATGCGATCCTTGGATCGGGACGGTCGTTTCAGTATATCGCACTCAAGGTTTCGGAATACTTTGAGTTTGGCCAGGTTGGTTCGTACACGAAACCAACCGGGCCCTCGGAGCGGAAACGCTCATATCTTGAGTTACGGACGTCCGATTGACGTGTCGTTGACTTTGTTGAGTTCCTCTTAGTGAGACAGATCTTTTGACATACTCCGCCCGAGGTTTGGACGCAGGTGGAGTACGGTCGAGTTGGTTTTGCCTTAAAAACCAACCGGGCCCCTGGGACGAAAAAGCCAATAACTCTCAGACCGGGCGTCCGATTGACGCGCCGTCTGTTACGTTGAGTTCCTGTTGACAATACGGAACTTTTGGATACATCAACTCTGGACTTTGTGACAGTTGATGTATCAGCCTCTCGGCTCGTGGAGCAGACCCTCCCGAACGAGCTTGCTGTGTGCGGGAACCCTAGAGCTGGCTGCGACTGCTACTGTGACTGCAACGACGACTGTGCAGAGATCCTCAGTGGATTCGACGACGACGACAACAGCACTCAGCGATCCTGTGTGGATCAGTGCTACCGATCCTGTGTGGGTCCGATCCTGTGTGGGTCAGCGCTCAGCGGTCCTGTGTGAACCAGTGCCTACAGATCCTGTGTGGGTCCGATCCTGTGTGGGTCTTTACGGGGGTTAGTACATATCAATCCTTTGTGGGTCCGACGACTTAGATGGATCAGTGATCATCTCTATCGTCTTTCGAAGAAGTATACCTGTGTGAGCTGAATCCTGTTTGCTTTCCTGTGTGGATTGTGTTGTGCTATCCTGTGTGGATTACGTTTTCTTTCCTGTGTGGAATACGTATACTTTCCTGTGTGGACTGGGTTCTACTTGGGCTCGGAGGTTGGAGCGTATTGGAATTGATAACTTAGGTATATGTATGGGCATATACCTAAGAAGTGTCGGTTGTTACTTCGCGATTGTATCTTTCCTTTGTGGTTTATCCTTTGTGGATTTTGGGAGACCTTCGGGGGTCTCGGGGTCCCTACTGAGTAGCTTATACTCACCCCTGCACGGGCTATGCCCGCACTACATTATGTTGGTTGCAAACGACGGACAGTGTTGATTATGGTTGAGGCTTGCAGAGCAGGACGATACCTGGAGGTGGACCACTGGGCGGAACGTTCTCAGAGCGGACGGCGGGACCCGAGGAGCAGTGGAGCCATCTGTACCTACCCTTCAGGTGGGATTTCCAGTGGACAGCTCGACATAGTAGCTTTTACTTTTCAGTTGTTGTTTTCCTTTTCGAGTTGTACATTACTTTCAGTTTGGGTTTATATACTGGCCCATTATTTTTCCGCACTTCAATTGTACTCTGTTTTTACTTAGTGTTTACTTTTCTTCTTGCTTACTCTATGGTGCTTGTTTACTTTACAAAGGCAATGTCTTCCCTTTTTACCGGTATTTACGCCTTGGTGCTAGTTGCCAGCCCCTGGCCTATGGAAGGCGGGCTTGGGGTAGTCATGGCACGGTCCCCGAGGACGGGTCGTGACATCCCACCCATCTCATAATGTTACCATTCTTATGTGTGCCACAAGATCATAAATCATACATCATAGAATAACCCATGTAATAAAAATGGGATTCTTAAACATCATGTCATCATAACATAAATCATATAAGATAAAATGAATTCATAATTCCATCATAACATAATCAAATCAATGTAAAAATAGGGATAGAAACAGAACCCTATATTATCTTAGATAGAAAATAATTTTGATAAAACACTTAAACTCTATTCTTGAGGAAAATATCCTTTCTACTTCAAAAACATTTTACTTTCTTAACATGTCATATAATTTTAAACTAAAATAAGTTTATTAAAAGTAAACTTGAAAACTTGTAAAATAATCTTCATGGAAATAATGTTCTAAAAATCCATTCATGCCGTATAAGTTTAAAAAACATTCCTCTCGTACTTTGGCCAGAAAAGTCAAAAAGTACCTCGTACAAAAAATTACAAAAGATTCCTTTCATATCTTTTACTAAAAACTCACCGAAGGGTAAAATTGGATTTAAACAACTGTAGTAGGATAGAAATAATATTACACATTGAGGAAACATGTATGTGGATGATAAATATTCCCCAGTAAATTCTGATGTATAAACAATCTCGGATAAAAATGAGATTGCGAGATTTTCCCTTACCTTAGGTCCGATTTGCTTCATAAGTGTCCAAACCTCCTTTATAATGATTTAAATAATGTCATTTACTTATTCCAGAATCATAATAATTGTTATGATATCATATATGGTCATATTCTTAGCTTCTTATTAGTAATATTTCATTGCTACTTGTTATTCATGTGTTTATTACTTTTTGTTCTTATGGGTGTTTTGTCGAATAAATTCTTATTCTTCTCTTTTGGTTATAGATACCTCACTTACAGAATGGTATTAGTGTAATATATATCATATTTATTCATTCAATTCATTTATATAATCCTTATGTAATGATGATCTTGTAGAACGAGTCGCATCACATCGTGGAGACAGTAGGTCGTACGTACGCACGAGCGATGATATCGTTACCATGATCATGGAATTGTATTGAAGTCTATGTATACTATTTCATAATAAATATCACTTTACAATAATCATATATATTTATTCTATACACCATTATACCCATCCATGTAAGGTGGTTGTGGAAAATAGATTACACCACGGCGTGGAGATGGAATTCCGTACGTACGTACGTACGCGCGGTGATTTCATTTTCCATAGGATGGATAGATAGTTAAAAAGGGTTGTTTAATACTTATAATAAAATATCATTATATGATTGATACTTATTTTATTACTTCATAATTAAACAACTAATGAAGAAGAAGTATAAGAAGAAATAAAGTTGAAAGAATCAGTAATGGACATTACCTCTTCTTTGAAGCGCCTCTTCTTAACCTCCTCTTAGGGCACTAAAGATGGTCTTTGAAGAAGATTAGGACCTCTAGGATGTTTCTAAGGAAGTGGATAAGATAAATTGGCAGGGGTTGGCAGAGCATGGAGGCTCAAAGTGGTGTGAGGAAGAGAGGAAGGAGGTTCCCTTTTATATGGGAGGAGAGGGGCACCTTTGGAAAAACAAAAAATATTATTTTATTATAAAGTCATATTCGGTTTTTAATAGATCCAAATTGATTTATTTAGAAGATAAGGTGGTTATGGGTATAAATCCTCTCAACCAATAGATTTTAGACAAGATTAGGTCATTATATTAACCTTATCTTTTAGTTTTAACTCTTACTTAATTAGATTGACATTTACCATGTCACTTTGTATTTTTATATTATATAGTTAATAAACTTACCATATACATCCAAGAGACCCCCAAGTGGTCCATTAATGATTCACCTATCATGATATAAGTATCTTGGCCGAACCTTAGATTTTTAGGAATATAATAACAATTAATAATATAATATTTGTTCTAAAAACTATTTTATGTCAATTTTGACACTATTTGGTAATTGATTTTTGCAAAAATCATAACAGGATGATTAGTTCTACCAAATTTAATTAAATCAATAATAATATGTCATATTAACCTATAAAATTATTGTAACTCATAAAAAGTCTCAAATTACATTTATTTGGTTATTTATAACATCAATTATGTTAATATTTCATTAATAAGATAATTATTGCATCATCATTGTGTCAGAAATAAATTAAATTATTTAATGTCTAAAAATTATAAATAAAATACCATTATGTAGGAAATAATTTTATCTTTCTAATTAATATTTATAGTCGAATTTATCTTATGTATAACCCTATATTAATGATGATTTAGTTATGAACTTTGATTTTAACTATTTTAACCCTTCTTTAAATAAATTAATAATAAATGTCATAATCTAATCCAAGTGGACCTAAATGGTCATATTTTATTCTTAAGGTTGTTTTTTTTCGAATTACACTTATCCAATAGAATTAGTACATGTGTTAGGGTAATAATAATATCATTTTTACCCGTAATTACCCTATTTACCTTTAACCACGCTAAATAAAAGTAAAAGTTACTATTCAACAAAAATTATTTTCACCTCATTGAACCACATTTTAGTCCTTGATATTAACCGTGTCTCTTGTATTTTTGAAATTCCACTCTCAGAAGTGCTAAAATTAAGTTTTATGTGAATTTGTAAATTCTCCTAGGAGGTGGGTAAAAGAAGGTGAAAAGTTCAATAAAACTTTTTATATGTCTAACATTATTATAAAATGACTCCAATGAATTACATTGAACTTATGTAGGTATTATCTATCAATATTCACCTAAAATAAATTTAAATAAATAATTATTTAAATAATAAGTCGTTTTTTAAATAGTAACCCAGGGTTTTCACTATTCATCAAAAAATGAATGTTTTTAGAAAAATACCTAAATTTCACCCTAGGCTAATTTCGATATTCTGAATCCAAAAATGAAGTCCATTTTGAAAAATAAAATTTCAAAAATTGGGTATTACTATTCATAATGGCTAGTTTTAATAATATTTTAATAGAATATCATTGTTTAGTGAAACTCAGTATTGCGTACAATGCAAGCTATCGAGGAAGGTCGTGATTGCGTGTAAATCAAGACAAGATAGTGTTGTGTGTAGTGAAAGATTCCTTTGATGATTTATATAACATAAAAAAAATATTTCTCATAAAAGTATCGGGTGTTACACATCCTCTTTTGGGCCTCCTCAGAGTGTAAGCCCAATCCATCGCCCTCGGCCTCCTCAGAGTGTAGGCCCCAATCCATCATTCTGTGCCACCTCAGAGCATAAGTCCCAAGCCAATGAGAACTATGTGGACTTCGATCCATGTCCCCTTGGTCGGGTATGTAGGAAGCCTCTATGAGGTTCAAGCCCAACAACCGGTTGATCCGATTATCTTCATATCGGTTCACCGCACCACTCCTAGTGCTGCCTCAAGCGAGTTCCGACTCTTCAGGGTCATTAATCCAACGAGGGATGGTAAACCTTAGCATAAATGATTCTGAACCCCTACGTCCAGTTGATCATTTCCCACCAGTGTTAAATTCGTGGAAACTATGTTTGGGAATAAACCAAATATTCGAGAACATATGAATACATCTTAAATCTATAAGGGAGTCCCAGAATAGGAAATAATTCCCCCCAAAAAGGGTGCGATGAGCCCGAATTACCATCCTCTCGACCAATGTGAGTTCTTAAGTGTTGCTGGTCAAACCATCTGGCGAATGCCTTCCTTTGGAAAGCAGGTCCATGCATCATCGGATACGGAACCGTTGGGCGTTTCGAGACCGAAACACGAAACACCCACCCACACCCCTGAACACCCCCTACCCCCCTGGACAACCCTGCCACCCCTGTAAAATCTCCCCCACCCCACCCCCGTGGACTATCTACCCAACCCCTAGATACCCCCTACCCCCTGGATAGACCTGCCACCCCCGTGGACAGCTTGCCCAGCCCCTGGACACCTCATACCCCCTGGATACCCCGCCACCCCCGTGGATATCCCCTCTACCCCTTGGACACCCCTTACCCCCTAGACAGCCCCCAACCTAGTGGACAACCCGTCCAGCCCCCCATTAAACACTCCCCCACCCTCATAGACACCCCCCCCCCACCCCCTTGACACCCCGTACCCCCTTAGACAGCCCCCACCTCTGTGGAAAGCCCGCCCATCCCCCTAGACACCCCTTGCCCCCCTCGACAGCCATGCCACCCCTGTGGATAGCCCCCCACCCTCGTGGATAGCCCGCCCACCCCTTGGACACCCCTTACCCCCCCTGACAGCCCTTCCACCCTCGTGGACAACCCCCCATGGACACCCCCTACTCTAGAATAGCCCCCCAACCCCGTGGACAGCCCCTCGGGACACCCCCCACCCCCATGGACAGCCCGACCACCCCCTGAACACCCCTACCCCCCATGGACAACCCCTCCAACCCTGTGGACAGCCCCTCCCCCCCCCCACCCCCACCCCCACGGACATCCCGCCCACCCCCTGGACACCCCTACCCCCTGGATAGCCCTGCCACCCCCGTGGATAGCCCGCACACCCCCCTAGACACCCCGTACCCCCTGGACAACCCTGTCACCCTTGTGGATAGTCTACCCGCACCCCTGGTCACCCCCTACCCTCTGGATAGCCCCCAAACCCATGGATAGCCCACCCCCTGGACACTCCCCCACCCCCGAACACCCCCATCCTCCCAGACATCCCCATCCCCCTAGGCACCCCCACCTCCCTAGACACCTTGTACCCCTTGGACGGGCCCACCCCCCCCCCCCCACTCACCCTCGTGGACAGCCCGCTCACCCCCCCTAGACACCCCCAACCCCCCTGAAGAGCCCCGTCCCCCTATGGATAGCCCTGCCACCCCCATGGATAGCCTTCCCACCCATTGAACACCCCCTTCCCCCGTGGACAGCCCTCACCTCTCGGGACAGCCCCCACCCCCTAGACACCCCACCCCCCTTGACACCCCCACCCCCTTGGTCAGTGTATGTGATCACTCAAATAATCAACTAAAATATTAAATTTTTTCAATCTAAAATTTTCTCAACTACTGAATAATTCTACTCCAAAAGTGTTCATGATATTTTACACTAATGTATAGTTCATCAAAGATATTTTGTTATAAATATAGTATTTTGTTGTTTTTTATATTATGATTCTCATATAGATTAGTGTGTTAGTTACGGTTTCATATAAAGTGAACAATTCTCGTTTACATAAATATATTTTCAATGAAACTTAAATCTTATTGAATTTCTTTTAATGAAATGAATATTAACAATGTTTTCACAGAATAGATAGAAGTTTGATGTATGAAACCAATCAGATCTCAAGCGATTTTCAAAACTATTTGGAGATCTTTTTAGATTTTACATTTCACAATGCTTTAGATATTGGTCACATACACTGCCCCTATTACAATTATGTTGGAAGACCTTGGTTGAGCCATGAAGAAGTCAGCTACCACATAACCAAATATGGTTTTCAAGAAAACTACTTTGTGTGGTATCACAATAGGGATAAAATGAAATATCAAATTGCTGATGATCCAAATGAGAGGACTAGATTAGAGAATTTGTTATACGACTGGTTTCCATTTATTCTTCATCATGGAAAAGAAAGGATTTTGACCCTAGAAGATTTCGATATGAGCATATGTGATACATCTAATGAAAATTTTGATTTTGTCTTGGTGAAAAAATTGAATGATGATACCACGACTCTAGTATATCAACAATGCAGTAAAATGAAAAGGCTTAAATTTTTAATCCGATTGTTTCATTGGAAAACTATGTACGGGATTTCTAATAATGCCATAAATTCCATTCTTACCTTCTTGAAGGACTTACTTCTAGATGATGCATATATTCCCTCAAACCACTATATGGCATGGAAGTTAGGTGAGGAACATGGATTTTCATGAAACAAAATTCATGTTTGCCCGAAAGATTGTAGTTTATTCTGGGAGTAAACTGCTGAATGAAATGATTGTATAAAATTTGGCACATCCCGCTAGAAGCCAAAAGCTGATGTAACGCCATACCATGTGCCATAGAAAGTAATGTGGCACTTTCCATTGATCCCTAGACTTCATAATATTTTTATGTCTAATGAAATATCAATAAAAATGTGATGGAATGATACAGAGAGAAAAAAGACTAATGATGAGTTGGTTCACCCTGTAGATGGATTTGCATGGTAGAGATTTAATGCACAATATCCAGATTTTGCAGCTAACGTGCATAATGTGAGGTTGGGTCTTTCATGTGATGGTTTTAATCCGTTTGGGTTCATGCTTACATCTCACAGCACATGTCTAGTTTTTATACACATTTATAATCTTCCCCTGTGGTTGTGTATGAAAAAACCTTTCACTTTCATGTGTATACTCATATCTGGCCCTTCTGATCCTGGCAATGATATAGATGCATACATGAAACTTTTGATAAAAGAGTTGAAACATCATTAGGATGTGGGTGTGCGCACATATGATGCATGTTTGAAAGACAAATTTATGATGCATGTTGTGCTTATGTGGAAGATCAATGATTTTCCTGGTTATGCAATGATGTTTGGATAGATCACGAAGGAAAAACTATCATGTTCTGTTTGAATGAATAATACCCGATCCAGAAGACTAAAACATCATTTTAGTTTCAATTTTATTGTACATCGACGATTCTTTCCAATGAAACATCTGTATAGAAATAATCGTTGAATATTTTACAATACAATGGAGACTGATGATCCACCTTAACGTATGTTTGGAACTGATGTGCTTAATGAATTGAAAGATTTCCATTTTTCAATCAGGAAGGGTCAAATGAAATATGAAAAGAGAAAGAATGTTTCAACTAAAACTTGTTACAATTGGAAGAAGAGAATTATCTTCTTTGATTTACCTTATTGGTCAACCAATTTGTTATGTCATTTATTAGACGTAACGCGTATTGAAAAAAATATTTGTTAAATGTTGCTTTTGATTCTTCTAAATATTAAGGGAAAGGAAAAAAGATGATTTATGGTCTCATCGTGACACGGTGGATTGGGGCATCAAACCAGAATTGCATATTGTGCATATTAGGTAAAATAAATGGAAAGTTCCATGTGATTCTTATATGATGACACATGTAGAAAAAAAATCCAGAAGTACTAGAGACTATTAAAGTTTTTTATGGCTATCCAAGAAACAAATCTAAACGGGTCAATAGAAGAGATTTGAAGATAAAATCATTGAAGACTCATGATTATCACATCATTCTGCATGATTTGATTCCAATATAAATTCGTCATCTTTTTTCCAATAATGTAAGGGTAGATATTATTGTATTGTTCCATTTTTTTAGAGATCTTTGTGCAAAGAAGTTGTCCATGTATTTCTTGCAAAAAATGTTGACAGGTGCCCCATTAATTTTTTGTGAGTTAGAGAAAATACTTCCTCCATCATTTTTCACATGTGTGTAGCATTTGACTATCCAAATTCCAACAGAAATACTTCTTAGAGGACCTATTACTTTTCGTTGGATGTATCCAACTGAATGAAATATGTAAACATTAAAGTTTTATGTCTGTAACAGGAATCACTTTTAAGGTTCTATCGTGAACAGTTTCTTGGATCAAGAATATATGGATTTCTGCTCTATGTATTTCTTTAATATTACTACAAGAATGAACAGAGAAATGGGAAAAGAAGAAGAACAGTATGAGAAAATTGAACCTAGTTTTCCATCACTTCTGCAAACAGGAGGAATTCCTGGATCATATACATTGACGACATTAAGCCTTGAAGAGCGGGAGATGGCACATCGCACAGTTTTGCTCAACTGTTAATTGTTTGATGACTACATATTGTAAGTAAATTTCATATTTATATCTTATATATATATATATATATGTTAAACTATTCCATTTTTATCTACAGGGAACATAAAGTGATGATAAATAGAAATCATAATTCTTTATCATTGAGAAAAAGGGAGACTTTGCATAGAAAAGAGTTTTCTGCCTGGTTAAAATTTAAGGTAATAATATTACTATTTAAAATAATTAAAACAATAATTAATTAAGTTTAATATTGATTTATATTTCAGGTATTGAGTTGGCCTGTTGACTCTGTCTCTAAGGAAATAAGAGCTTTAACTTTTGGTCCTAATATCGTGGTTCAAGACTATAAATCAATTTTTATCAATGTGTATAGATTTATTATCACTGAATGAGAAAAGAACATGAGAACACAACATGATGGTGTTATGTTTACTTCCATAGTATACTGTTATGCTAGTGCATTAATCTAACCATCCTTATCATCTTCTTTTACTTTTTCTTCCTTCTCTCTGGGATTTTATATTCCATGTTCCTCGACTCATGCTCCACCAGAGTATATCCCTTCGGAGCATACATTGAGACCCACTCCATCTATACAAGGTGTTACTTCAGTTTTTGTAGATCCAACAGTGCCCATTGATCAGACTACCATAGGTATACTTATACAACCCTAACAAATTTTTACACCATTATTTATTTTCATTATAACATGTATTGATAAAATATTTGTTTTTCTTTCATAGAAGATACGTATACTGATAGGAGGTGGTGGCGGGGATGTACATGCGTTCGTGCAGTGTGGAACTACCGCAAATAGTTGATGGTGGAAAACAATTAAGATAGTCAGATGATTGAAAAATCCGGGCAGCAATGTCGGAGTTTTTGGGTGACGCTTTCCAAATACTCTGAAATCATTCCTGTCAGCCCGCTCTCATGAAGATAGCTGCCAAATGAATTCAAGGATAAAGCCTGGGCAGAGATATGGGAATGAAACATGTTGTATTTAATGCAATATATTTATTTTTTTATTTATATGAATTAATATTTTGGTGTCAGCTACGGTTTAATTTCCCCGATGATGAGGGTGTACGGTCAGCACATCTAAAGGATTTATGTGAGCTTTGGAGAGCTTATAAGCATGAGTTGTACATTGGATGGTGTGCTAGAGTGGACACAGAGTTAGGGGCAGTCCCGGTCATGCATTATTTTCCATTAGAATAGTATCGACAGATGATTACTCATTGGAAAACTAGCCAATTTAAGGTACTAATCACATTAGAGGTATTTAAATGAAAATTTGCATGTTTTTTGTTAATAATAATTTTTGAATTTATTTAGGATTTATCTGGATGAAATAAAAAAAACATTGATGCTATGAAATACGTCCATACATTGGGACGTACTACAATTCAAGATCATTAGAGGCAGAAGGTATGACAGTTTATAATCATTCTTTATGACTTACACTTTCTAATGCTTCTTCCATAATTTATTTGATTGATAAAGTTGTTACATATTTTTAGTTAGGAAATTAAATATTGGTATCCAATTTTTAATTATGGTTTTCTATATTCAATGTCATTGTAGAGGACTAAATTGAATATATAAGGACATGTGCCTTGAGCAAAACGGTTTTACTCGAGTAGAAAGAATAAAGATGGAAGTGCAGTTAATGAACCGACTCATCAGCATATTGTAAGTTTTAAATTGTAGATTTAAAATATTAATCTCTATTTTTTAACTAAATAATCTATTTATATTTTCTTTAGGCTGCTTCAGAGGCCCTTGATTCCTAGGAACCTGACAATTTTGGGCCAAATGATCACTTACATCAGGTGTTGAGAGCTGAGCACCCTGGTAGAGTATGCTACCAACCTAAGAAGAGTATAGTTCCGACTAGGTATTGGCCCTCCTCAGGTATGATTTGTGGTGGCATAGAGTTTTCACAGGTTAAGGAACAGGAAGAACAAGATGAACAAAGGGCAAAAAAGATGGCAGAACAGACTGCTTGGGCAAACAATGCATTTATGAAACTGATAGAAGCTTTACGTCCAACAGTTACACCAGAGACCATCACTTCTTGTGATGAATATATGTCATTGATGCATTCTATATGTGTTGAACCAGGTTGAAGTTATACTGGTGGTCGAGACAATGATGAGGAGGAGGAGGTGGAGCCCGAGGAGGAAGCCAAGGAGGAGGCTAAGGCAGAGGAGGAGGGAGATGAGGAGGTCGGGGCTGAATAGGAGTGCGAGGAGGAGGGGATTGAGGAGGGTAGGGATGATGATGGGGATGGCGATGAGGATGAGGGTGAGGGTGATGATTATGGTGAGGATAGTGATGGCGATGAGGTACAGATTCATCCGTTATATTTTTGACAGATATTATTGACCTTTGATATTTATTGATTTGTTATGCCTAAATATATGTGTGATTAGGTGGGTCACATTAACTTTTTTGTACCTATAAATAATAAAACATGACTTGGTGATTTGTTGTGAGTGATTAACCCCTCCCTTAGACAGTCCCCGCCCCCACCCCCGTACACCCCGTACCCCCCTGGATAGCCCCGCCACCCCCATGGACAGCATGCCCGCCCCCTAGACATCCCCTCACCCTGTGGACATCCCCCCACCCCCTTGAAACCTCGTACCCCTGGACATCCCCACCCACCCATGTGGACATCCCGCTCACCCCCCTAGACACCCCCTACCCCCTGCATAGTCTAGCCACCCCCGTGGATAGCCCGCCCACCCCCCTGGACACCCCCTCCCCCCGTGGACCCCCCCCCACCCCTGTGGACAGCCCTCCCACCCCCACTGGACACCCCTACCCCCCGAGGACAGCCCGCCCACCCCCTGGAAAACCCGCCCACCCCCCTGGACAGCCCGAACACCCTTGTGGATAGCCCACCCACCCCTGTGGACAGCCTGCCCACCCCCTGGACACTCAGCACCCCCTGGATAGCCCCACCAAACCCTGTGGACAGCCTGTACACCCCCTGGACACCCCATCCCCCCTTGGACAACCCCCCCCCCACCCACCTATGGATAGCCCTCCCACCCCCTAGATAGCCCTATCCCATGTCCCTACCCCCCATGGATAGCTCACCCACCCCCTGGACACCCCTACCCCCGTGGACAGCCCGCCCACCCCCATGGATAGTCTGCCCACCCCCCTAGACACCCCTCCCCTAGTGGATATCCCCCACCCATGTGGACAGCCCGCCCACCCCCCTGGACACCCTCTACCCTGGACAGCCCGACCACCCATGTGGATAGCCCGCACCCCCCCCCCCCCCGGACACCCCGTACCCTTTGGACACCCCCCCCCCCACCCTTGTGGACCTCCCCTTCCCCCTGTAAATCCCCCACCCCCGTGGATAGCCCCACCCACCCCCCTGAACACCCCCTACCCACTAGACAGTCCCGCCACCCCCATGGACCACCCCCACCCCCTGGATAGCCCCCACCCCCTAGACAACCCCCACCCCCCTTGGACAGCCCCCAACCCCCTGGACCCCCCCCCCCCCCATCCCCCAAGACACCACCCCACCCCCCTCGACACCACCACACCCCCTGGACACCCCCCACCCCCTGCACACCCCCACCCCCTATAAATCCCCCCAACCCCCTAGACACCACCCCACCCCCATGGACACCACCCCACCCCCTGGACACCACCCTGTAGAGCCCCCCCCCCCCCCCACCACCACCACCCTAGACACCCCCATGGATAGCCCCTCCCCCCCCCCCCCCCACCACCTCCCCTGGACACCCCGTACCCCCCTGGACAGCCCCACCCACCCCTTGGACACCCCATACCCCTTTTCATAGCCCCTCCCCATGTGGGAACCCCCCCCCCCCCCGGACACCCCTTGCCCCCCTAGACTGCCCCACCCACCCCCTGGACACCCCATACCCCCATGGACAGCCCCGCCCACCCTCGTAGACAGCCCTACCCACCCCCTCGATAGCCCCACCCACTCCCCTAGACAGTCCCACCTCTCGTGGATAGCCCCCTCACCCCCGTGGACAACCCACCGACCACCTGGACACCCCTACCCCTCGTGAACGGACTGCCCACCCCCTAGACAGCCCCGCCCACACCCCGTGGACACCCCCCCCCCCCACACCGCCGTGGAAATCCCCACCCACCCACCTAGACACCCCCTCCCCCATGGGCAGCACCACCACCCCCGTGGACCCCCCCCCCAAACAACCCCCACCCCCTAGACACCCCCCCATGGACACCACCCCACCCCCCTTAGACAACCCCCAACCCCTGGACCACCCCCACCCCCCTGGACACTACCCCACCCCGGGACACCCCCTACCCCCTAGAACCCCCCCCCCCCCAAACCCCCCAAACCCCCTGAACACCACCCCACCTCCATGGGCACCTCCCCACCCCCTGGACACCCCCATGCTCCCCCCCAAGACACCACCCCACCCCTCAAACACTCCCATAGATACCCCCCACCACCACCATTGACATCCCCCACCCCCCTTGGACACCCCCATGGACAGCCCCCACCACCCTAGACACCCCCCCCCACCACCACCACCCCCTACCCACACCCCCCGAACACCCCCATCCCCCCAGACACCCTCACCCCCTGGACACCCCTACCCCCCTTGGACAACCACCCCAAACCCCATAACATCCCCCAACTCCTTGAATTCTGAATTTAATTATTTATATATTTAATTAACTTATGAATTATGTGTTAATGGTGTATGGGTATACTTGTTGTATATGTATACTTGATGTAATTACCTTATGAATTATTTGTTAATTCTATTAATGGTGTATGTAACTCTGGCTATGATGGTATCTCTGTAATGTGAGTGTCCTCTCACCAATGTGAGATTTCTTCACCAAAAAAATTGAAATGGGTTAGTTGGAAGAGTGGTTGTCATGTGAAGATTGAAATGTGGAAAACAATGTTAGTGGTACATGTCATGGTTGGAAGAGTTTGTTGGTTTTTACATGATACTGCATGTGTTTTTTGTTCTATTTCAAGTGAAATTTTTTCTATTTTAAGTGTTATTTGTAGCTGTGTTTGCAGGTGTATGCAGTACAGGGAATGGGTGGCTGCAATGCTGTTTACAGGAAAAACACTATAAAAATGGTTTTAAACCGTTGGTAAAGTGTTTTTAGAGAATAGTTTTACCAATGGTTTGAATAAAAAATTGGTAATACACTATACCAATGGTTCTTAACCATTGTTATAGTGTATTTCCAGAATATTTTTACCAACAGTTTTAAGGAACCATTGGTAATACTATTACCAATGGTTTTAAACCATTGGTAAAGTAAATGTAATATATATATCCCGAAGATTGATAAACCATTAGTATAAATATATACCAACAGTTTTATAGAAACCATTGTCATACCGAAGGTTACAGTGCCATATACCAATGGTTAGAGAAAATTTGTTGTTATAGGCCTTTTGCAATGGCTTACTGGCTAACGGTTTGCCAAACCATTGGTATATATTATACCAATGGTTCTTACGCCTGTACCAATGGTTTCAAACTATTGGTATATATTGTATTTCCTGTAGTGAGTCCTTCATCATTTCCAAAATTGACAACTCCTTTTTCATATTTTATGCCTGTAACAAGATCCTTATTACCTGTCATGTGATATGTGAAACCGCTGTAAATTATTCACACACCAGAATAGTCTAATGCTTTAAGTGGAATTTATGACACCACTATGTTCTAATCCTTTTTATTCTTGGTCCATAATTTTTCCTTCACACTCGGCATAGATTGAGAATTCTGATCATTCTCATAGTATGATGGATTGGCTTCATATTGGAAAGCTGATGGATCAACTTCATATTGGAAAGCTGAAAATCTATTTTTCATTTTAAACTCAACTGTTGGTTCATTCATCTGATACTTGTGAACATTTTGAGTCTGCTATGGCACATTCCTCTGTATGTTCAATTTACAGTATCTATCCATGTTCCTAAATCCTCCTGACCAAAAATAGTTTCCTTCAAAGTATGTTCCAGAGAAACATTCTCTATTTTGCTGTCACCTATATTCTTGTGCCTTTCGATATCTCTTCGCTATGGAACAAACATACTATGAATGTCTCATATTTCCACAACAATAAAACCTGATATAAGGTGAATTCCTTCATGTCACTTCTACACTTATAGTCTCCCCTTGGGATCTTTGAATATTCTTATTCTTCTGTTTGCCCAAATCAACCTTAAATTTCAAAATGGGTGCTTGCAGTTTGACTTCAATTTTCACATATTTTTTATTCAAACAAGCCCCCCAATGGCCTTAAAATCTGAACATAATTGATGATTTCTTTCTTCGGATCCACTATTCTTCACTTTTAGCTTTTCATTTTTCTAAGTGATCTTCTTTCCTGATGTCCCATCCAAAGTCAAGAGTTTTTCTTGATCCTTAACCATTTTCTGACAATTGAAAACTTCTCCATCAAGTTCATTAATACATTTGATTTAATCTTTCCTTGTGTTATTCAATCCATTTATATCCCTTTTCTTTTCTTCAACCATGAGTTTATATTCATCATCCTTTTTTCTCCTCTGTGGCCTATAAGACTTAAGGTTTTCAATTTCTTTTATCAGCTCAACTTCTCTTCTTCCTACTGTTTCATGAAGAGTTTGGCATCATATACCACCTTGTTGGATTTATTTGTTTTTTCTCTCCAAACATCTATCTCTTCAAGAGTTGTTTCTAATTCAGCTTCCATGTCGAATCTTCCTTAAATTTCTTCTTCTTATTCATCAGCATCAGTTTCTTCCTTTTTTTGAGAGCTACCAACAACTGCCACCATAGTATTCTCTCCCTGATCTGTGTAGTTGTCTATCTCTTCAACCTCTTCAACCTCATACACATCTAAACTACCACATTCTTGTGAGAGAATATTCTTTTTCTTAAAGAAATTTCTCTTGAATTGTTTCTTTCCTTTCACATAGGCTAAAGTCTTCTTCATTGTAATTTCGATTTCATCATCCTCATATTCTTGAAACTTCTTGGGTCACCTAGCAGCAAGGTGACAAACTTTTCCACATCTAAAGAAAGCAAGTATAAGTTTTCCTTTGAACTTTCCTTTTCCTATTTGAAGACTCGAGGAAAGGAAGGAAGTCACCTCATCCGTCACTTATTCCTCCAGATAATCTTTAATGGTGAGCTTATTCATGGCCTTGAATTCTACCTATTTAGATTTACCCTTTTCCATAACATCGTTATCATCATTTATCATTTTATATGAAATAAGGGTGTTGTGCAGGTTATCCATTGTCAGCTCTTTTGGGTCTTTATCTTCCAAAACTGAAGCATTCAGATTGAATTGAGATGGAATTTTCCTCAAGATGTGCTTCATGATCTTTATGACTTTAATAACTTATCCAAGACCTCGCATGTATTCCACTACAACATTTAACTAGATAAAGAATACATTAATAGACTCATTCGGGTTCATTATCAAATTTTTATTCTTTTTCAATAACACTTGAAACTTTTCCTCTCTAACCTTTGAATCTCCTTAATATATGTTCATACCTTTTCCCATATATCATGTTATGTTTTTCATGTTCACCTTCACATAGATAGCTTTGGATAGGGCTCCCCCTAAAGCATTTATTACCTTGGTTTCAACATCAAATTCTCTTTGCTTGGATTTCGATAATGCACCACTGTTAATATCGATAGTTATTCCATGAATTTTTGTTGTGAACACATCCATTCCCAAAGATCTAAAGTATTGTTGCATCCGATTCTTCCATAGATGAAAATTGTTCTTATCGAAGATCAGAATCCCTTTGTGATTGGTGAACTCTATTTGAGATAAAAACACTAATATCAACCTTTACCTCTAATACTAATTGTTAGATCCACTAAGCTAGATACCCTGAGAGGGGGGTGAATAAGGGTATGATAGATTAAAACAACTGCCACTTTTGATCTTTTTTTCTATTTGAAAAAACCCTCTTGTCTCTCCTTCAAGTTGTAGAGTATGGATAAACTTTAAAGCATGCACATGACACAAAAAGTTTTACTTGGTTCACCTTCACTGGGTTGCGTTCAAGGAGCATACATCGGCAATGTACCGATGTACCAAATCTATTATAAGCACACTGCTATTTAAATGTTCAAAGAGGACTTCATGTCCCTCCTAGATTATAACCATTCACTATTTAATAACACACTGCTCTCTAAACTGAAGTGAGCTCACTGCTTCTTCAGAAGATCCACTCACATTTTACAGACCTGTAGTTCTCTTCATTATCACTAATAAATACATCATAAATTATATATAGATTCTCTAATAAAGTTAAAATTCCATCCACTAATTAATAACCCTTTTCCTCTGATCGCTAAGAAAAATCCTATGGAAATACCTCTGTAAATAACGCAACTTCACGAAGCTCCCAATTTCTCAAAGCTCAAATAATCCTTCAAGAAGTCCCTGCCTCTTTGTGAAGAACACAACTTCACAGAGATCCCTACCTCACAGAGCACACTACTTCGTAGAGCTCATACCTTTTCAAAGCTCAAGAAATCGCAGATCTTAGGCTGTCGCAAATCTCAAGCCGTCGCAAATTGACTTCCTTCGTAAAGCTCACTAGGCCAATGCGGAACACACCACTTTCGCGGAGCTAGATTTTCTGCCGCGAAGCTCCTTCTTTCGCAAAGCACACTGGATCCGCAAGCCTCCTTCGAAATTTGAGAGCAACAATATTTTTTTTGGAAAACTCTCTACTTCTCTTGAGTGGGTCAAGGTCTATTTATAGGTGATTCCACCGACCCTCGAACCTTCTGCACGAAGTCAGTGCCACATCAACTCAAATTGCAAAGCTCTAAAATTTCCGTCAAAATTATCTCTATATCGTGAAGCGCCATGGAAATTTTAAGACCATAGAGCTCGTCATAATGGCAGAGTGTTCCATCAATTCCTTCGTGCCTTCATCGTGAATCTCCACTCGCAATTCCCTTCATTGTTGCAATGCTCTTCAACGCAGCTTTTCTTGGAGATCGTCATAATCGTGAAGAACATCGTAAACTTTCTTTATTTATTTGCAAAATCCATATCGAGAATCCCATCTTCACGAAATTCATGACTTTTATATATTTTTATGAGATCTTCTAGGAAATCCACATTTCACGGTGTTCACCAAATCCTAAATTTTGGACCCCAAAAATTTGGAAAACACTAGAAAATGGTGCCACCATATATATGCTCTTTTTGTACTTCCTCTGGATCTTCTATTCATTTTTCATGGTTTTTTTCCAACATGGATTGTCAAAAACAAATCTAGAACTCAACAATTCACCATGGAAACCTGCATTGTCAACAAACACAACAAACCCAAAAATGTTGCAATGTTACCTGGAGGGATTTTTTCCCAATATTTATTAACATAAACATTTATAAACATTAATTATAGAATTATTTTTGAAAATATTTTATAATATTTTTCTAGTTTTTAATAGCTATAATCTATTTATCTCACCTAATGAGATAATTAAGGGGGATATAATCTTATTAATACTGAAATGAGCCTAAATGAGAGACTATTTTGGTAAATTAATTTTCCAAATTTATTTTAAACATATTAATTTTCAAAAATAGATTAAAATTTTATTTCTCTCTTGATAATTAGTTTAAATTTTTTTTTTATGCTTTATTATAAATCACTATTTCAAAATTTTCATTTTTTCATTTTTTTTTAAATTCTAATCTCTCGAAAGATCATTAGTGATGATTAATTTAGATTTAAATTATTTATCATATTTTCTCTAACACCATTTATAAATCCATTTTGGTAATATCAATGGGATATAAAATTTATTATTTGTAGAAATCATAGGTTATTATGGAAATCTAATGTTTTATTTATTTCTATTTTATTATGGGGAAAATCTAATTATGGTGGATAAAACTTATTGTTATAACTTGTTTTATTTATTTTTTCAATTCGTAGATCATATTTTGTTATAAAACTTATATTTTTATATTCTCATTATTCATGTTTTTGTGGTCGTAAAAAAGGGATCCTCTATATTGTTTTTATGATAAAAATCACTAAAGGAATTTTTAAAAATTTTATTTAATGTATTTTATCATTACAACTTCACTAAACATTAAAAATTTGAATCAATATATAGAGAGTTTTGGAATAGAAATTATGGTGTAATGAGAAGCACTACATGGTAGTATAGATCGGTCCAACTTTATCTCTGAAGATCATGAAACAAATCCTAAAATTCACACTTTATTAAAACATCATATCCTAACAACCAAAGAAACATCGTACTATGATGTAAATTTCTAAGCAACTGAGACCTTTTTATTGGATTATTTCACACTGAAGCTTAAGTGTTATGTTGTAACTACCTTGTAATCAATAGAACCTCTAAAATTATCCAATAATACTTTAAACATCAACCCAAATCACCATGCCACAAAGAAAATATCCACTATGAAGATAATTCTACCACACTATAATGAACATCAATCAAGAAAAGTAAGTAATAATTAATTTCTTTCTTTAAAGATATTGAATTGGATAATTAATGCGTTATCTCAACTCAATACTTTCTTTATCACTTATGAAGGCTATAAATATAGATCTAGGGAGGCTTAGAAAATTAATCTTTTTACATTCACATCTATTCTCTAATTCCAACATGCTATGATTGGTAATTTTCTATAAATTTATATCATTTTGTAAATATTTTCTTCTCTAATATAGAGTGTGTTCTTATTATTATATCATCTCATACCAAGTTCACTCATAAGTGTTGGATCTGAATCTACGGATTACACACAAGAGGGGGGGTGAATTGTGTCTTTTCAAAATTATTACAATCTCTTCAATTTAGACAAATTCTGTCCACGATGCTTTTGCTCGATTAAATATGCAGCGGAAAAAGTAAAAGCATGAACACACGGATGTATAGCGGTTCGGGGAACAGAAGGCCCCTAGTCCACTCCACCAACGCTCAAATCCACGAGCTTGGTGATTTTCACTATCTGGTCCTCGTTTCCACAGACCTGTCCACAACTGAGTACAGGCAGTTGACACCTTTACAAGATTCAGGCACACACAGCCTTCCTGGTTCAAACACGAACCCACACAGCTTAGAACGAGAAGCTGATCACTCAAAAATAAAAAGAGTTTCGATAAAGAAAACACTTCTCCAGTTGTTCTTCACAATTGCAACAGAATGCAATTGACAGTAGATAGATCGTTGTCTTCAGAAAATAAAGATCTGTAATCAAAACAGTTCTGAGTCGATCCAGTTGCAATAGATATTACCAGAAACTTCACAACTTCAGCAGCAGTAGATTCACAACAGATAGTCGATGTAGAACACGTGAATCTGTTATCAAGATCTTCTTTCGGTAAAAAGGATTTTACACTTCTTCTCGATCACCTGAAAAGAACGCCTTTTCACAGTCTATGTTTCTTGCTCGTTAAAAGATCAATCAATAAATTTCACACACTTTCCTGTGTATATATATATCTCCGAAGTTTCCAAGATAGAACATATATTCAAATCTGAGAGATTCTTCCGCATAAATAGATCCATAAAAATCTCCTTTAGATTCGCGATATTAAATGAAATAACAGAGCCGTTGTAACTCCCCTGAGGAATCGGCATAAAAAGCTCCGTTTAAATCAATCAGTAATCCGTTGAAAATCGTCTTTGATTCAGTCAAAGTCGTACTTAAGAATCGGCTCGAAATCCGCCTAATAATCCGCTTGTTTGACCAATGCAAACGGTAATATCGTCTGTCAAAAATATCCCGACGCCAAACGTAGGGTTGATGACGTGGCTCCAAACGTAGGGTTCACAAACGTAAGGTTGAACATACATACTTTCTCTTTAGCATTCAAACGTAGGGTTCACAAACGTAAGGTTGAACATACATACTTTCTCTTTAGCATTCAAACGTAGGGTTGATCATCCATACTTTGTCTCGCTTCAACTCTTCAAAGAACGTACGGTTGATTATAAAAGTAAGATTGATGATCCATACTTTTGAGAAACAAACTCAACACTGAAAACTAACGTACGGTTTCTCTTCCATACTTGTCCAACAACGAAAACGTAAGGTTCCTTCCAAACGTAATGTTCTTCTTCAATACTTTTCAACAACGTAAGGTTCATTAACCATACGTTTCAAAATAACGTAAGGTTCCTTAACCATACGTTTCTTTTAACATAAAAAGTAAACTTTTCATCCATACGTTACGTTCATTAACGTAGGGTATGAACAGTGATTCCAGTACGCGCTAAAATTGATCTCGCGCTACAGTGATTCCAGAACGCGCTAAACATGACCTCGGAATAAATGAAGTATGAAATCTCGTTATATGCAATAAATAAATGAAATAAATTCCTGCAAAATACTCAACGAAATAATTAGTAAATAATTAAGGGTATTTGTGAGCATCAAAATCATCATAAAGAGACAGAGTATTATTTAAAATAATCTCCCCCTTTAAAAACATTATTTTGAATTGTTTGAAAACAATACATTGCTCAACAATCTCCCCCTTTTTGATGATCACAAAACCCATAAAATAATAGAACTAATTTAATTGCAATCTTTATTGAAAAATTAGTTTTATAAAATTTTTAGAATTCTGAAAGGATTAAAACAATATTTAACTATAATAAAATTTCTCCCCCATAAAAATAAATTTTCAGCCAAAAAATAAATAAAAGATAAATGTCTTCTCCCATATATCCAAATTTCTTCATAGGATTCATAGGAAACAAATGAATTTAAATGTTGTGTTTATCCAAATTCTCCCCCTTTTTGTGATATCAAAAAGAATGAAAAATTACGGATTTGAACACATTCAATATTGCACTGAACTATAAGTAAATGCTATAATTAACTGTGTATGAATAAGTGAATTTGTTATACTGGCTAACTTAATCATAAATCAATAAACAACAACAACAAAAAAAGAAATCAGAAAAGAATTTTCATTCACAAGCTGTTATATATATAAATGATTGTGATATACAGAGGAATCAAGGTTCATTGATAAGACAGGGAAAAAGGTGTCTATCTCCTTTGAATCACGGTCTTGATCTCTGTAAACTGTTCTCTGAGCCTCTTCATCATCCCATCTCCTAACTTGATGATAAGATCTCTGTTCTCTTGAGTCATATGAATATCTTCAATCAAATTAACTCTGAAAAACTCATGCATTCTTTCTTCTTTTTCAACAAAAAGAGTCAGCTTCTCTGATAACTGATTCAAAAGAATCCTAATCGGTTGCTCTCCAGATGTCAACTGATCCACTAAAAATTTCTGATTATCCAGCAAAACTGACAAAGGGGCACTATTACACTGAAGATCGTGTAATCTGTCACTCATATTGCTTAGTGCTCCTGTAATTGCTTGAAATCTTCGAATCAAATCAGGTGAAGAACCTGATCCACTCACAGCATTGTTTGCAACAGACTCAAATTTATTCTCCATGTAAATCTTCATCTCAGCCAAATCATCTTTCTTTACCATCTCTGATTTTAACTGATCAACAGCATGCAACATATCAGTCTTAAACAAATCTACTTCCTGTCTTGAAACAGTACATTCTTTCAGCTTCTGAAACTTCAACTGCTCTAAGTTCAGAGAATTTCTGAGACTATCATTCTCAGATTCCAACTGAGAGATACGCTTGTACAACTCAACAACTTCTTCTTTTCTCAAATCAGGGGCACCCTGTGCTCTATTCTCATGTCCAGAAATAGGTTGATGAGGCAAGGCAAGTGGTAAAGAATCTGCATCTGATTGTTCTTTGTCCTTGTCCTGACAAGGTTGATCCACTGAACTAGCTTTTGAAGCCTGAAATTCTTCCACTGAAAAATCTTCCTGAAGTACTTCTGTATTAGCTTCAGAAGTATGTTCATCACGAACAGTAGTCTCTCTGACTTCTACTGAATGATTAAGAACAATATCTTCATGTAAATCTTGAGGTCGGGCCACTTCTTCACCAGGCACTGCCTCCATAGGTTGTTCTTGTGGTATTACATTTTCAACAGCCACAGCAGCAGATTGAGGTTCTTTTTGGATTTCCGGTTGAGCTGCTGGTTCCTCTATCGGTGCAGTCTGCTCCACAACAGCTTCTCTCACAAAGGAATAAGAAATTACCGGTTCAGAGGATTTCAAGGCAGGAGAGATAATTTCTTCATCAATTGACCTCTTCCTTCTAGATTGAAGTCCTTCCTGACTTCTCTCTTCCTCAACTTCCTCCATTTCAAAGCGAATTCTCCTTGCCACTGTACTAACCCTTGATTCTGCTTGTCCCTCCTTGGACTTAGCAGGTTGAGCCTGAGCACTCTCCGAGTCTTCCTCAGCTCCAACAGGTAATAGTTTTCCTTTAAGAGTGCTCCAGAAGTATCTGACTTTCCTCAAAGTCCCAGCATTAAAAACATTACTGTGGTGACATTTCACCCCAGCATCGACCAATCTGATCATTCCTCTTTTAAACAAAAACAAAGAAATGAACCTTCCATAAGGGAAAAAGGTCATTCTTGATTCACTCTGATAGCAGTATCTCAGATATCTTATCATAAACCGAGGAAAATTAAACTTAATATCACACATCAGAAGATACATTATGTACATGTCAGGGTATAGAATTTTCTCCATCTCAGCCATCCTTGGTGCTAAACCAGTCTGAACAAACTTTACCAAGATTTTCTGATCGGGCTCCAAATCTTTAATAAGCATTTTCTTTATCACTCTGGTTCCAAACAGAAAAGACATAATGTCTTCAGACTTATGTACAGAATCTCCAATATTCCGTAAATCGAAATGAAAAACTCCTTCATGAGGGCAGTTAAGAATTTGACTTATCTCTACAGATGATATGGAAAAGTCCTTATCCTCTATTTGAGCCAACAAACTGTCCTCCGTATCTCCAAGGCTAAACTGAACAGTTCTAAAGAAATGTCTCATTTCTGCCTCATAAAGAAACTCAGAATTTTCACTATTAAAAGCTTGCTCAAGGCTTTGAAACGATAACGCTTGCTTCAACAGTAAATTAGTTTCAAACAGCCACTCTAAATCGATGACTTTACCTTGCAGTATTTTCCGACCAACTACTTTAGATTTCTTTGCAGCACTGCTCTCGGCTTCATCAGGACGCTTAGTTTTTGCCATTCCAACAACGATTTCTGAAGGTTCGTAAGTTTAGGGTTTGAAGATTCAGAAAAGGGTTTTGGAGCAGATGTGCGAGTTTATGTTTTTCGAAAGGGTTTCCGAAAAAGGTGAAACAGTTTAGAAGGTGAAACGGTTCTGACATCCTTGATTCCCGTGTAATCACTAATCATTACTTTTATTTAAAACAAAATAAAATTACTTATAGCGGGAAACAAAAAAATTAAACAGAATTCGAAAACAGAATAAGATTTAAAAATAAATTATTTAAAATTAAATAAACCTAACTCCCCCTTAATAAATTCAAACCTTGCCGTGGGAAGTGGTTTAGTAAAAATATCTGCTAATTGATTTTCTGTATTTACAAATTCTAAAAATATATCCTTTTTAAACACATGATCTCTTAAAAAGTGATGTCTTATATCAATGTGCTTAGTTCTAGAATGACTAATAGGATTTTTTGAAATATTAATTGCACTAGTATTATCACATAAAATAGGCGTATTATTGAAATTTAATCCAAAGTCCATAAGAGTGTTTTTCATCCACAACACCTGTTCACAGCAACTACCTGCAGACACATATTCTGCCTCGGCTGTTGACAGGGCAACTGAGTGTTGTTTCTTACTAGACCATGATACTAAAGACTTTCCTAAAAAGTGACATGTTCCTGAAGTACTCTTCCTATCTAATCTACAGCTTCCAAAGTCAGCATCTGAATATGAAATTAAATTAAAATCAGAGGTTTTTGGATAAAGAAGAGATTGATAAATAGTACCTTTTAAATATCTAAAAATTCTTTTAACAGCAGTTAAGTGGGATTCTTTGGGATTTGATTGAAATCGAGCACAAAGACATACTGAATACATTATATCTGGTCTACTAGCAGTAAGATATAACAAACTACCAATCATACCTCTATATAACTTGTTGTCCACTGATTTTCCAGTTTCATCCAAATCAAGTTTTATATTAGTACACATAGGAGTTGTAAATGTCTTGCTGTTTTCAAGTCCAAATTTCTTAAGTAAATCAGTAATGTATTTGCATTGATTTAAAAAAATTCTAAAATCTTTTTGAAATATTTGAAGACCCAAAAAGAAATTTAATTCTCCCATCATACTCATTTCAAATTCTTTTTGCATTAATTCTGAAAATTCATGACAAAGAATTTTATTGGTCGATCCAAAAATTACATCATCAACATAAATTTGAACCAACAAAACATTATTTTTCACAGTTTTCTTAAATAGTGTTGGATCTTCTAGTCCAACAGTAAAATCATTTTTCAAAAGAAAAGAACTTAGTCTTTAATACCAAGCTCTAGGTGCTTGTTTAAGGCCATAAAGAGCTTTAGTAAGTTTGAAAACAGAATCTGGTTTTTGAGAATTTTCAAAACCAGGAGGTTGCTCAACATAAACTTCCTCCATTAAATATCCATTTAAAAAGGCAGATTTAACATCCATATGAAATAATTTAAAATTCATATAAGATGCATAGGCTAAAAGGATTCTAATGGCTTCTAACCTGGCTACAGGTGCAAAGGTCTCATCATAATCTATTCCTTCTTCTTGATTATATCCTTTAGCTACTAATCTTGCTTTATTTCTAGTTATTATCCCTTGATCATCCTGTTTATTCCTAAAGACCCATTTAGTTCCTATTACTGGATAATCATGTGGTCTTTCAACTAATTCCCAAACCTTATTTCTCTTGAACTGGTTCAATTCATCCTGCATTGCTATTACCCAGCTCTCATCATCTAAGGCTTCTTCTATGGTCTTAGGTTCTTGTTGGGATAGGAAAGCAGAGAATTCAACTATGTTTCCAAGGTTTCTTCTAGTTTGAATACCAGTCTCTAAGTCACCTATCACAGATTCTAAAGGGTGATTCTTTAAGGTTATAGACTGTCTAGGCATTACATTCAAAGGTTCTTCAGTATCATGTTCTTCTAAACTGGACTGAATTTCTTTTATATCATTTTCAAAATCATTCTTTAAATTCTCAAGTCTCAAGTTTTCATTAGAATCAGGTTCATCTATTTGTTCTATCCTTTTCTCAAAAGGATCAGATTCATCAAATTTCACATGAACTGATTCTTCAACAATCCTTGACTTTTTATTATAGACTCTATAAGCTTTGGAGGTTGCAGAATATCCTAAGAAAATACCTTTATCAGATTTTGGATCAAATTTACCAAGATTATCTTTGGTATTCAAGATGTAAACCTTGCATCCAAAAACTTTAAAGTAATTTACTTTAGGTTTTCTGTTATTCCATAGTTCATAGGGTGTCTTTTTCAAAATAGGTCTTATTAAAATTCTATTCATTATATAACAAGCTGTATTAACAGCTTCTTCCCAGAAATATATAGGTAGTCTATATTCATTTAACATAGTTCTAGCCATTTCTTGAATAGTTCTATTTCTTCTTTCTACAATCCCATTCTGTTGAGGTGTTCTTGGAGAAGAGAAGGTGTGTTTAATACCCATGTTTGAGCAAAAGGAATTAAATTCCTGGTTCTCAAATTCTCCACCATGATCACTTCTCAATGAGATTATATTAAAACCTTTTTCATTTTGAATAGATTTACAAAAACCTTTAAATAAACTAAAAGCTTCACTTTTAAATTTCAAAAAGAAAATCCAAGTAAATCTAGAATAATCATCAACTAATACATAAACATATAATTTACCAGCTAAACTTGCTACTCTTGAAGGTCCAAACAAATCCATATGGATAAGTTCTAGAGGTTTAGTTGTAGCAACTTTATTAACAGATTTGAATGATGATTTGTGTTGCTTGCCAAGATGACATGCATCACAGAATCTGTCATTTTCAAATTTGAGACTAGGCAAATCAGAAACTAGATGTTTCTTAGATAATTTATGTAAAGCATATATATTGCAATGACCAAGTCTTCTATTCCAGATCCAGGATTCACTTATATTAGCAGTTAAGCAGTTTACTTGTTGTTTACACAAGGAATACAAATCCAAAGTATAAACATTATCAGTTCTGGGTGCTCTAAACTTAAACAGTTTATCTTTAGAAACAGTACAACTATTGTTAGTAAAATCAACAGTGTATCCATCATCACAGAGATGAGAGATACTTATCATATTGTGTTTTAACCCTTGTACATAAAGTACTTTGTTGATTGAGACTGTCTCTGGATCTCCAACTGTTCCAATACCAATAATCTTTCCTTTGGCATTGTCACCAAAGGTGACAAGTCCTCCTTCCTTTCGAATAAGAGAAGAGAAATTAGCTGAAGTTCCACTCATGTGTCTTGAGCATCCACTGTCCATATACCATATTTCTTTCTTTCTTTGGTGACCTGCTACCTCATCAGTTTCAGCCATGAAACACATATTTGCTTTTAAATTGGCTTCCTCCTTCTCTGAGCTTGATTCAGAAGAATTACTTGAGTCTTCAGAAACACTCCAAGTAGCTTTCATAGCTTTCTTGTCTTTCTGCTCATAATCATCTCTTTTGAAGAATTTCTTCTTCTTTGCATCTTTCAATTTAGGGCAATCCGGTCTGATATGTCCCATCTTTTTGCATTCATAACATCTCACTTCCTTGTTATCCTTTTTGAAGGATTTCTTGAAGTCTTTCTTCTTACTGTAGAACTTTCTGAATTTTCTGGCTAGCTGAGCCAGTTCTTCGTCTGAATTTGAAGCATCAGAGCTTTCTGATTTAGCATTTACTTCTCTGTTCTTCATCTTTCTATCCTTTTGTTGAGAAGTCGCTTTCAACGCAGTATTTTCCCTTTTTATATATACTTTATGCTCATTTACCTCATCTTGCATTTCAGCCTCGTACATCATCAATGTACCAATCAGTTCTCTCATAGTTAGATCTTTAACAGAAGTTGATTGTCTGATTGCTGTAGAGATTCCATTCCATCGAGTAGGAAGTACTCTTAGTACCTTCAACGCTTGATCAGCCTGCTTGATTGGTTCTCCTAGAGCTGTTATATTATTGACAATTTCTGTCAATCTTCCATTCATCTGAGTGATGCTCTCTCCTTCAATCATTCTGAAAGTATCGAATTTTAACTTAGCAGTTGCATATCTCATCTGTCTTACATTATCTGTTCCTTCATAAGCAACAGCTATTGTTTGCCACATTTCATATGCAGTCGGGCATTGAGATACTCTGTTAAATTCATCTGGTCCTAGACCACAGATGATTGCATTCATAGCTTTTGAATTTATGTCATACTCAGCCTCTGTAGCAGCACTCCATGTATCGGGATTTTCAGGAATTTCATAGGGAGTCAGAATCTTTGAATAGACTCTGTAACCAAGATTTTTCAGATAAATAATCATACGTGATTTCCAGCAGCCATAATTATCTCCATTAAAGTAAGGTGCTCTGACCATTGACATTCCCTCTCTCATATCAGCCATGATACACTATGTATAATCTTTAAATACTTCTAGCTTGATAAGACTTTAAAAATAAGAAGCTCCTCCTTTGATACCAATTGTTGGATCTGAATCTACGGATTACACACAAGAGGGGGGGTGAATTGTGTCTTTTCAAAATTATTACAATCTCTTCAATTTAGACAAATTCTGTCCACGATGCTTTTGCTCGATTAAATATGCAGCGGAAAAAGTAAAAGCATGAACACGCGGATGTATAGTGGTTCGGGAAACAGAAGGCCCCTAGTCCACTCCACCAACGCTCAAATCCACGAGCTTGGCGATTTTCACTATCTGGTCCTCGTTTCCACAGACCTGTCCACAACTGAGTACAGGCAGTTGACACCTTTACAAGATTCAGGCACACACAGCCTTCCTGGTTCAAACACGAACCCACACAGCTTAGAACGAGAAGCTGATCACTCAAAAATAAAAAGAGTTTCGATAAAGAAAACACTTCTCCAGTTGTTCTTCACAATTGCAACAGAATGCAATTGACAGTAGATAGATCGTTGTCTTCAGAAAATAAAGATCTGTAATCAAAACAGTTCTGAGTCGATCCAGTTGCAATAGATATTACCAGAAACTTCACAACTTCAGCAGCAGTAGATTCACAACAGATAGTCGATGTAGAACACGTGAATCTGTTATCAAGATCTTCTTTCGGTAAAAAGGATTTTACACTTCTTCTCGATCACCTGAAAAGAACGCCTTTTCACAGTCTCTGTTTCTTGCTCGTTAAAAGATCAATCAATAAATTTCACACACTTTCCTGTGTATATATATATCTCCGAAGTTTCCAAGATAGAACATATATTCAAATCTGAGAGATTCTTCCGCATAAATAGATCCATAAAAATCTCCTTTAGATTCGCGATATTAAATGAAATAACAGAGCCGTTGTAACTCCCCTGAGGAATCGGCATAAAAAGCTCCGTTTAAATCAATCAGTAATCCGTTGAAAATCGTCTTTGATTCAGTCAAAGTCGTACTTAAGAATCGGCTCGAAATCCGCCTAATAATCCGCTTGTTTGACCAATGCAAACGGTAATATCGTCTGTCAAAAATATCCCGACGCCAAACGTAGGGTTGATGACGTGGCTCCAAACGTAGGGTTCACAAACGTAAGGTTGAACATACATACTTTCTCTTTAGCATTCAAACGTAGGGTTCACAAACGTAAGGTTGAACATATATACTTTCTCTTTAGCATTCAAACGTAGGGTTGATCATCCATACTTTGTCTCGCTTCAACTCTTCAAAGAACGTACGGTTGATTATAAAAGTAAGATTGATGATCCATACTTTTGAGAAACAAACTCAACACTGAAAACTAACGTACGGTTTCTCTTCCATACTTGTCCAACAACGAAAACGTAAGGTTCCTTCCAAACGTAATGTTCTTCTTCAATACTTTTCAACAACATAAGGTTCATTAACCATACGTTTCAAAATAACGTAAGGTTCCTTAACCATACGTTTCTTTTAACATAAAAAGTAAACTTTTCATCCATACGTTACGTTCATTAACGTAGGGTATGAACAGTGATTCCAGTACGTGCTAAAATTGATCTCGCGCTACAGTGATTCCAGAACGCGCTAAACTTGACCTCGGAATAAATGAAGTATGAAATCTCGTTATATGTAATAAATAAATGAAATAAATTCCTGCAAAATACTCAACGAAATAATTAGTAAATAATTAAGGGTATTTGTGAGCATGAAAATCATCATAAAGAGACAGAGTATTATTTAAAATAATCTCCCCCTTTAAAAACATTATTTTGAATTGTTTGAAAACAATACATTGCTCAACAATAAGTAGCCGAACCCAGTTGGACACAGGGCCATAAGCAACATTCCCCCACATGCCAGAGGTAGCTGACTAGCAATGAGGGTATATGGTAGTATAGTGGGAAGACTATACCCTCATGATCAGAGTGTACCATTGTGGTATACAACATTAGTAAGTATTGTAAGCAATAATAAATAACCAACAATGGAATAATAAATCACCCAGGTAATAAATATGTGGAAGATGAATCAGTATCATATACCAAAAGGATGCTATGTCATGTGACATAAAAATAGGGAAATTGGGGAAAACATGTATATAAGTAATGATATATGAAAAAAAAATAACCAAAAACTATAAATAATAGCATCACAAGCCTAAGCTAAGTCCTATACTCATGTACTTCATCTTAACCAGACCATCAAGTATCCACAACTAGATACTTCCCTTTGTCCCTACCTGCATCCATGGGTTCTGTTTGTGTACCAACCAGTGGCCTGAGCAGGGTGTGAGATATACTCATTGGGCCACCACTAATGGTTACTAATAAATCTACTCAATTCATATAAAATGATTATTTTTCACATGTAATAATGTGAGAAAAATTGTAAAATGTAAATAGTTCAACTCTCATTCCTAAAGAACATCAGGATAACACTACCTACTTCGAACTAAGTCAGATGATCTATGTACTAGTAACGATAAGTATACATACATATGGTCTTTATGAGTAGTGATGTTTACAGCCATATATTTTTATACTAATACTAGCCATTACTTGAGGAATAACTCAAGCATCCATGGTTAGTAGTAAAAATCTCATAGGATATAAAGGGACGTCTTCCCTGCATATCATATTTAGTCTGGGATACCATGCCTGAGCATCACATGTATATGGGACACCATGTATGATTACCATAATGAAAAAAGATTTAATTTTCGAGCATCAAAAATATATGGGACATCATACTCGATTATCACATGTATATGGGATTCCATGCTCGAGAATCACATGTATATAAGACACTAGGCCAGTGTATCACATGTTTGTGGGACTCCATTCTTGAGTATCACAAATATAAGGGACTCCATTCCTAAGTATCATAATTTGAAAGGAATATAATGTAACTCATACTTTAATTCCATGAGCCTGTATTGGGTGACGCTGCATTACGGTTCCCATGTCGGCACCTCTCTTATGTCTCAGATTGACTTCAGATCTGCTCTTAATTTCTCTATCCCGACACTTCGTGAGAATGGTTTTTCTCCCAGGGGCTGCATCATTTCTTCGTGGGTGTGGTTATCTTGGTATTTCCCACAATTTACTGTCCTGCTTTTTCTCTCCCCCTCTTCTCTAGGTAGGAATTTTTTGGTAGTGTGGTGGCTCATGTGGTCATCATTCCCACTCCTCCTGGATGAAGGTTTAAGAAACAGTTCCATTCCGAGCTAGGTGCATTTGTAGTGGGTTGAGGTGGTATCCAGGAACGAATGTGAAGGTGGAAATGGTATATTGTTTTGTTTGAAACATGTACTCATGGTTTCCTTCATGGTTATTATTTTTGTCTTTTTTTTACCCTTTGAATAGGATTTGGGTGTGGTTATGGATAGTTCGAGGTCTGAGTTCACATTCATT
Organism: Viscum album; assembly: GCA_963277665.1. Taxonomy (NCBI): domain Eukaryota; kingdom Viridiplantae; phylum Streptophyta; class Magnoliopsida; order Santalales; family Viscaceae; genus Viscum; species Viscum album. The sequence continues at coordinate 1,804,231,774 of OY728126.1, read as the reverse complement.
CTGATCTGGGCGGATTCAGTTCGATTGCGGCAGCGGTGTGGATGAGATGAATCTGGTTTTTATTTCATTGATGGTTTTTTCTTCATGATTCAGGTTTTTTTTGGGATGTGTTTGACATGCTATGTTCATGAAATGGGTTTATGAATTTGGGAATTGGTTGAGACTTTGGTGTGGGATGTGTGTTTGGTTATACTGAAGTGCTGATTTTTTATGGCATGGAGTACATTGTTGTTTTTCACTTCTTTGGAAATGCTGGTAAGGAGGAATGGTTTGGGTCTCGGTGGTCTATGGCTTAAGTTATTCTATAACCATTTGTCTATAATAATCTTCTCTAGATGAGGTTCAGGGAATGGAGTTCCCATTGTTTCATGGCTTCTCGGAATTAGATAATTGAGAGGTCTTGGCTTTGGCCATTGGTACCAAGACTGTTCTTTTTGGCGCGGGACAGATAGTCATGATGAAATGAGATAATGGAAGCTAGATTTAATGTCTTTTGTTTCCGGGAGGAGCTGATCTCTTGTAGTGAGGGTTGTTCTTGATCTTGAGTTTTTTCCTGTTGGGGCTTGGATTGTTTTTTAAGTCTGGATGTCATGGGTTTCTCCCCTTCTTCCCTTAAAAGAAGACTTTATGAAAATAAAAATTTGAAGGCCTTTGGATCGTTGGATGGAATTAGAAGGGAATCCATTCCCATTAATCATATTTATATAAGGTTGGTCATTCCATATGATAACACTACTACAAAATAGGTTTTTAATAGGATTGGTCTTTATCAGCGCTAGAAAACCACTTTGATAAGGTGCCCTTTATCGGTGCTAAATAAGCGCTGATAAATGGGACCTTTTATCATCATTATACATATCATTGATAAACGATACCCTTTGAAGTGACATTAACACTAATAAAGGGTACCCTTTATCAACAGTTTATTTTTAGCACTGATAAAGGGTACCCTTTATCTGTGCTTTATTTTTAGCACTAATAAAGGGTACCTTTTATGAGCTCTTTTTTAACACAGATAAAGGTCCCAAATAAAATGAAAAAATTAAACCAGTAAAAATTAAAAATGATTAAATAAAATAAAGTATTCAATGTTTTATTAATTAAATAATTATTGATAAAAATGAATAAATCTATTAAACATATATCTAAATTATAAATACTAGTAAATAGTATATGTTAAATTCATAGATATGTAAAATGAATAAAATGAACTAATGAAACAAATAAAAAATAATAATCAATAAATTAAGAAAATTAATAAACACTTTATTAATTAAATAATTATTAATAAAAATTCATAAATTTAATATACATATATATATATTCTAAATATTAATAGATATTATATTAAATATAGATATATAAAATGAATAAATTTTAATAAGTAAACAGAAAAATGATAAAAATGAATTATAATAATTGGAAAATATAATTGAAAATGAATAAATTCTAATAATTAAACAAAAAATTATAAATGAATAAATTAAAAAAATATTAAAAACCCAGTTATTAATAAAAAATGAATAATTTTAATATATATATATATATATATATATTAACTGTAGATAGTAAAAAATGATATCTATTAAATATAAATATAGAAATTAAAAAAATGATAATTAAAAACATATTAATGTCTTATTCATTTTTAATTTTTTATACATAATTATTCATTAATACATTTAATATAGAAATATATTCATATATATTTCCTAAAATATGATTTATATAAAAGAAAATATTGATTATTTATATTAAATTAATCATATATTTAGTGATGAATAGTTTATAAATAAAAATTAATATTAATTAAAAATACTGACTAATTGCATCAAATAATGGGCATAATTGAATTTCATTTGATTTTTCAGTTTATCATATATCTAATTTGTGTTACGTTGATTTCATATACATATATGTAATTAATGCATTTAATACACAAACAACTAATTACGTAATTAATGAAATCTTATATAGAAACACAAACACCTAATATTTATGCAATTTATCCAAATTTTAGTATTCATTTTAGAATTTCATTATAACATGATACATGTAATAAATAATATTTCTTTAAATAGTACATATCATTATTATTATTATTAATTATTACAGTTTGGTATTAATTCATTTTTAATATTTTTTCTTTTTTCTTTTTTATTATTTTGGAAATTTAATCATTTTCAATTATGTATTTAATTTGAAACTTGGCCTTGGCCCTACAGGTTATGTTATGGGTCTCCCTCTACCAAGATATAAAGTAGTATTTTCTTTTATAATAAAAATGGCTTCGACCTCCACATTAAAAAAATGTACTCATTTTTAATCATTCAGTTTCATTCATTTTTAACACGCATAGATTTAAGATAATATATTCATTAATAATGTTAAAAATATATTTATATATATATATAAAGGATTATATTTATAAATAAATATATTTAATAATTAATATATTTATTAGTATATATTTTCTATATTTATATATTTATATATTAATATATATTTGGTGCTTGGGGTACAGTTACATTAAACACACACACACCACACACACAGGTCGGAAAGGCGGGCCATAAAACCATCCAAGGGATATCCCACCAATCAAGCCTTATTATATTTATAAATTTATATATTTATAATTATAAACAAATGAATATTATTTTCTAAACTTATAATTATATAATTATTAATAAATAATTATATATATTTAAAAAATAATAAAATTGTAATAAATCTATTTAAATAATGAATATATTCATTATATCTTAATTATTTAAATATATATATATTTATATAAATATATATAATGATATAAATATATAAATATTATTTTTTAAAAATGTTTTTTTAATTACAAAATATATATATATTTAAATAATTAAAAAATTATAATAAATATATCTAAATAATAATATATTTTATATATTTATATTTATATTTATTTATTAAATATATATATAAATATATAATTATATTTACAAAAAAAATATTTTTATTATAATTATAAATCATTTTTTGAGCGGTAAAGTTTTAGCACTGATAAAGATGCATTTTATCAGTACTTTTTTAACACTTATACAGCTCTATCTTTATTTGCACTTATTAATTTAGCACAGATAAAAGGGATCTTTACCTGGGTTTTTTTAAAATTACTGATAAATATTTACCTGATCTATTTAAAAAACACTAACTATTCGTGAACCAGTCGCGACATCTGAGGCTTTCCCTAGATGCCACTTACTTTCAGTGGTCCTCCTCATCTAATCCAAGATCAAATCAAGGCTCGATCTATTCCAAGTCTTGAATCCAAGGTTCAAAATTATTCAAGGGTCGAACGAATCCAAGGCTCGAACAAATCCAATGTTTTGTGATATCTCTACTTTCTCTGATATGATTCATGGTTTCAATCCAAGGAATGTTATTTTCTCCTCCTACTCACTCATTGATTACTTGTTTGGTGATTTATTTTTTTATTTTTTCATTATCTCTTGTTATTCATTATACATAATTTATTTTCCTTATCTTATGAGTTTTTAATTGGGGGTTTCTATGATTTTTGGTTTGTGTTGACCATTTAAGGGATTCTCTTTCTTCCTTGCAGAATATTAAGAGTTCCTAGTACATATTTCATCCTTGTAGCATATTAAGTTTACATTGTTTGAAATTTCTTCCATATAAATAATTCACACAAATTAATTTTAAAAATTCCAACTGCGTTTTTTATTTAATAAATCTAAATGGATTTCATGTAATGATTTCTTAAATTTGAGGTGTGATTTGATTGGGTTTTTTCTATTTGTAAACTTCAATGTATTACATGGAGATTTTTATTTTATGATATGAATCTTATCTCTTTGATTTTTTTTACTTGATATCCTATATGAGCATCCATATAAATATATATTCATATTGAAATATACACACACAAACACACAGATATGTATATATATATATATATTAACACATTATTTCATGTATATATGTATGTATATAGTCATATGAAATAAATATAGGATTATTTAAATAAAGAAAATGATAATTTTTTTCCATGGTTCTAAAAATGTATTCCAAGAGAGACAATTATTGTGTGTTTTTTATGACTTTGAGGAATGTCTGGAACTTTTTAAATTGACTTTGATTCTAACTTTGTTATTTTCAATAATGTTGAATGAAAAAAGTTTTTTGATGAAAATTATTATTAGTATCAACTGTTATGTCCTTGTTGGTACCATGAAATGGATTTTATAAAAATTTATCACCATCTATGGAAACTATATTTATTAGTTTTGATGAGTTATGGTTTTTTTCTTTTAAATAAAGAGAATGTATGGATGGGTGTTGGAAGGATGTTTCAATAGACATTTTTGGGTTATGTTTATTACCGATTTATTTATTTTTCAAACTAATGTTTCATTTTAATATTATATATTATTCTTCACGAGTATAGTTATAAGAAGGAATATAAAAGAACCCAAGAATATTTATAGAGTCTATAATTATCTTCATTTAATAAAATATTAGTTTTTAAGGTTAAAATATTTATTAAGAGAAGTTATGGAGATTAATGATATATGATATACCATTGATATTAAATGTAATAATTCCATAGGTTGTTACATCACTTGTTCCAAAAAATAGAATTGGGATTTTCAAATTCAATATATGTTTGAATAATTATTAGAAACTATTTTTAGGTATTCACCATTTCAAGTCTACATGTATTGGTTCCACCCCTAGGAATCTCTAATTATCATCCATTTATTTGAAATAACTCTTTATTTATTAAAATGATTTATAAATACATTTTTATATATTCTATTTGATGTGATGACAGTTTATTACCCTTGTTTATCATATTTGGGTTTCTTATTACTACTTAGTTAGAGGACTTAAAGTATTAAAAGATTGATTTATCTTATAAATATAGAATTCATAGAGGCCCTAAGGATTCATATATCATAATATGTCCCCACCAAGACCCCTTGAATCATAGACAAGAAAGTGTATACCCCCAAAATATCACCTTCCATAGGAAATGAGTTAATAACTATTTTCAATAAAGTAATTCTCACAAATGGGAAGAATTACCCCTTTTAGAGAAGAGAATATAGTACAAATGTCATCCTCATCAACTCCATATCCTGAACAATTATTATTTTAATTTGTTTTTTGAGACTCATCCCCCATCTCATTTAGGTTTATTGAACTACACTGATTTTTATCCATCCCATGGATGACTACTACTTAGAGAAGTTCAAGAAATATAGGTGCATGTCCGCAGGAGATGGAGGATGAGTCTCAAGCAATAAAATTAAATAATAAATGTGTGGGATATTAATATGATGAGGATAACAGTTTTTTATAACATCAACCTTTGGATGAATTTAGAGGGAAGCACCTACCATAATGGAGTAATTATTTTCTTAAATTCAATTAACCATTTCCTTTTAAGAATAATGAAATTATTTGACACAATAAAATGGTGGGTTCCCCTTATTAGAATTGTCTATAACTTTCACCCTTGATAATGAATATCTTATGTGAATTTATTTATTTATTGTAAAAAATGAATATTTTATGGACTTAATAAAATGGATATGAATTGAAAAAGGATGTGTGCTAATCTTTTGAAAAAATATTATGAAGATGAAGTTAAAGAGTTAATAATGTTTTCTATAGAGCATGCATATGAACCTTCTCAAATCATTTTTCTATGTTTACATTATTGTTATTCAAGAAAAATTTGTCTTGAAGAGTTTGAAGAACATTTGATTTATCATGGAATATATCAGATATATAAATATTGAACTAAACATGGGGAAAATTTAATGTGCACACATATAGGGATGATACTATTGTTTATGGATCATTTGATATAAATACAAATGTAATTGATGATATAGGTTTCATAAAATGAATTATAATGGTAACATAAGATGACCTTCATGATTGTAAAATGTTTTTTGAGAATTTAAATAGATGTGCTAAAAGAACATTGTATACCAGTTTTAATAAATACAGAGCATTTTCAAATATATTAAAGTTATATAATTTGAAATATGGTAGTGGAAGGATTGAAAAAATATTTATAGAACTACTTGGTCTCTTTAATGATATGATTCAAGAAGAAATTGAACTTCCATGTTTAACATATTATGATTAATAAAAGTTATGTTCAATGGGAATTATCTCTAAAAAAATTACATGCTTGTGTAAATGATTTCATATTATTTTGAAAGGACCATGAATCACTCATAAAATGACCTAAGTTTGGCATAGATCTATATAAGAAAAATTAACCGAACCCTTTAAATGTTTTATTGTACTTTCCTATCATTCAACGGTTTAGAATACTATATGGATGTCAATAAAACATGTTAAAATTAACATGGCATGTAGATACAAGAATTAAAAATGGGGACCTACATCATCTAGTATATTCTTATTAGTAGAATTAAATTGATTATGAGTATCATGAATTTGGAAATGAACCAAGAAACTTTCATCTTTCATTATCTATAGATAGAATCAATACTTTTAGTGTACAAAGTAGTAGTAAAAGTACATGGCCTATCATGTTTCTAAATTATAACTTTCCACCATGGTTATGCATGACAACTAAATACATTATTTTGTCTCTGTTAATATTTTTACTAAAGAAACCTAGTAATGATATTTATTTTTATTTGGTTCCATTGACTGGGGATCTAAAATTGATGTAGGATACATGTGTTACAATGTATGATAATCATAGAAGTGAAGAATTCAAATTGAGGTCCATGTTGCATGAGATGATTAATGGCATTCTTTCTTATCAAAATTTATTAGGAAATCAAATAAAAGGAGTGTTGGGGTGTCCAATTTGTGAATAATGCACACACTCTATTGAGTTGAAACATTTCTCAAAGACTTTTTTTTAGGAAATTATAAATTTTTACCTTGGTGACATAATACTGATCCTGGACGAAAAAATTAAATGGGAATATAAGAAAGGTACAACACTATCTCCACTAATGGGTGATAATTTTTTTGATAATGTAAAAGATATTGACACTATTCTCATTAAACCATTTTCTAAAAACCGTACAAAATCAGGTTAGAATAAGTTTTCAATTTTCTTTTTATTAATGTATTGTAATTTTTTGTATGTCATACATTTTCTTGATTTCATGCATGTAGGAAAAAATTATTTGGTAGTATTATTGGAATCTTATTAAATGTTCTTAGTAAAAAGAAAGATGACATCAAGGATATGTTGTACATGATTGACATGGGGATTTGGGAGGAGTTGGCACTACTGAAGGGTAAAGGATGGGATTTTCGTCCACCAAAATCTTACACTCTATCTATATAGGAAATATTACAATTTTTTATATTCTTTAAAAGTGTAAAATTTATATAGGGGTATTCATCGAATATAAATTACATTGTTTTAATGACTAATTTGATGTTATATGGACTAAAATCGCATGACTGTCATGTTTTGATGTAAGATTTAATACCTCTTAATTTCTGCTACATTCTACCTATAAATGTATGACATACATTAATCTAACACTTATTATTTATCAAATCCATATGAAGTTATTTTATTGAACCAAGGAAGTTTCCAATCAAGAATAAGGAGGTTTCATTCATATTATGTTATTTTGTGATGTTTTTCCTACCATTATTCTTTGATATAATGAGCCACCTGATGGTTCACTTTGTTAGAGAGGTTCAACTATGTGGTCCTATCCTTCACATATGGATATACCCCATTGAACGGTATATGAATTTTTTTAAAGGGTATGCAAAAGAATAGATGTTTTTCATAAGGTTTTATTGTAGAAGGATATATTATTGAATACTATTTTTAATTCTGTACTGATTACCTATCAGATGTTGACATCATTAAGATTCCCAAAGTCTCATCATAGTGGACAACTTATGGTAAAAGGGATTTTTGGAAGAGATTTTGTTTCAATTACCTCCATAGAGTGGTAGAAAGTACACCTTTATATTTTATATAATATTGAAAATATTTATCCATAAATTGAAGTCAACAAAGCAATTCTTAGAGATTTGAATCCATCAAAGGATGAAGGATGGATATAAAATGCACAAAATGAAAAACTTATTGGATGTTTCTTAGATTAAATTTATAAGGAGTTATTTAAAAAAATGAATTTAATTATCTAATGACTTCGGTGGCTAACAAGGGGACTGAATAAAAATGTTATATCTTAAACTAGTTTAGTAATAAATTGTTATACATTTGATAGAGATAACATAATGATTGTAGTATGATGAAAAAAGTGGAGTTAAACTTATAGAGAAAGAAATTCAAATATTTGGTTCCGTGGATATAAATCCAATTTATGAAAATGTATCATATTTTTGAGTTATTGAACAAATATACAGGTTGTATTATACAATATTTCAACTGCCAATTTTCTATTACAAATGGTTTGACAATAGGTATGCGTTGAAAGTTGATGAAATGGTATTTGTGAAGGTGAATTTTAGTATGTAATGGGTAAAAGTTGATCCATTAATGATGGGATCAAAAGTATCATACATATTTTATCTCTCAAATACAAAAAAATACAAAAAATGTTTGATTGTCCTCTTGGTGACTAAATCAACTATCGGGTAAGATGAAAATTTAATTGAGGAAGACCCTTTCATTTTTTAGATTACAATCAGTTCATTTCGGTCCCAATGTATAAAATATATCGTATGTTAGAGGGGACTAAAAAGAGGGGATTTTTATTCTCAATAGAGGGTTCAAATCCATAAAACCTTTTAAAAAGAAAGAGATTTCAATGATAAGGTAAATTTGTTTTTTAAAATACAATGTTTTTCACTTAATATTATCTGTTCTCAATAAAAATAGCATAATATCAATTAAATGTTTGAATACTCATGTTGACAATTTCTTCATCACATGATGATATTACTAATCCTATGGAAGAATGTACTATAAAAAAAGAGAACCCTTTGGGAATATGTAAAGGTAATGTTATGATATACTTTCTCTATTTTACTAGAAAATTATATAATGAAAATTTTATTTTATTTTTTTTATTCTTAGAAAATATAGTTTATTTTTGAAGATTTATATCTGTATTTCTTGAATTTATACAGTAAAATATCCATAAACTTCTTCATTCTCAAAACCATTTCACCCATGTAGTATTTTCATTTATCACATTCCTTCAAGTTCCCTCCACTACCTTTGTCGGAAGAGTAATAGTGCTACCTCTTCTCAATCACTGATCCAATATTAATGTTTTCATAGTAAATTCATTCTCCATATAAATAAAGTATTATTTCATATTTATTTTTTATTTTTAGTATTACTCACATAAGAATTGTTTTCTTATATAGGTGGATTATTTTGTAAAGATGGGGTGGTTTGTTCGAAGCTACTCGTGCTTGTAAGATATTGGAATTCCAGGAAACAACAGAGATAATGAAAATAAGGAAATGGGTTAAGAATGTATACAAATATCATGAAAAGGTGAATTACTACTACTTATTTAATTAACTTTTTAATAATTTTATCTATTATTTTTAAGTTAATTTCTATATCATTTTTACCTAACACTTATTTAGTTTTTTTCATAGATATTTTGGGAATCTATATTTTTCAGTCAACTATCTATAAAAAGACAAAAAAAAATAACATGTTCTTTTATACATATGTTACCACACTTTCCAATACATTTCTTTATCGAGCATCCAACAATACATATTGAGTCAGTGTTCTTAGCCAAAAACAAATTGGTCTAAGAACATCGACTCAATATTCAGTGTTAGAAGTTTCAAAAATAAAGGAAATGTAAATAGTGGTAACATTGGTATTTTGGATTTTTTTATTCTTTGGAAATTGTAAGAATCATCAGTACCTCAATCTGACACATGGTGTGACCGATATGACTTCAAGTTCTTATTTTTGTTTAAAATTTACCATAATTGTAGTAAAAAATATAGTTGACATAGTCAAAATTAATAAAAACGCATTTGTATTGTCTTGATACTTTATGAAAATGGTCCATAAATCATTTGTGATGTGTTGGAATCAACCACCCCTCAATCCAATACATGATTTCCCGGTATGACTCAAAGTGTCCATTATCATTCAAAATTGACATTTTAATTCAAAAACTGTCGATCACTAAAAAAAGAGAAAACTTTCTCCAAATGTCTTTATAATTTATTAAAATGATTCATAAGTCATATTTGATTTATTGAAATCAGTCTCACATCAAACTGAAACACAATTTGACCGGTATGACTCAATGTGAGTATTTCAAGTTTAAAATGACATTATATTTAAAAAAATACAAGTGATGTAATCAAAATTGAGAAAAAAACATTCATATTGTTTTGATACTTTATAAAAACAATCCTTAAGTCATTTGGGACGTTAATTAATTTTCCACACCTCAATTCGACAAACAGTGTGATTGTTATGACTCAAAGTGCATATTTTTATTTAAAATTTTGATTAATTTTTGTAAAAAATAAAATTGACATAATCAAAACCAAGTAAACACATTCATATTATTTTTATAAGTTAGTAAAACTATCTATGAGTCATTTTTTACATGTATTAATGAAACTCACTTCAATCTGATACACGATGTTCCCAGTATGACTCAAAGTGTCATTTATTTAGTCAATCCAATCACATCACATGTTATATTGATGTAACATCTACTCATACACATAAAAAATAATTAAAATATATATTTATTATGATTTCAAATCATTTAATGGTCATTTTCATTGGTTTTCACTATTCCACAAACATTATAATGTTTTAAAATACTAAAAAGGTATTTTCGATCATTCCAGAAAAAAGATAACATGATTGATGTTCCATCAACTCCTATATATCAAAATTCATTCTAAATTTTTTTCAAACTATTTCAATCTAATTGGAGTTATTTTTCATACATTTGACCACTTTGATCACATTTTTGAAGACTATAAATTCTTTAAGAATGAGACTTCAGTCATCCCAAGAATATTTCACATCGAATTGAAATTTCTTCTACCCATACATGTTAAAAATAATTAAAAGATATTTTCCTGTGATTTTAGATCAATATGATATTTTTTCAATTCTTTTTAGCATTACCTACATTTTTTAATGTTTTAAAAAACAGAAAATAAATTTTATATTATCCTAGGAAAACAATTACACTGATTCATGCACTATTGGTCATTATAATTCAGAACTAATTATATGATTATTTTTTAATGATTTCATGGAAATCAAAGGTTGTTTGCTTCATTTTGACCCCTTGGAAAACATTTTTAAATATTATTAATTATTTAAGAACTGATTATTCAAATATTATAATCACATCTCACATCATATAGACATGTCATCTTCTCTCATGAAAAGAAAATAATTCAAACATAGTTTTTTCTTGATTTAACATGAATCTGGTATCGTTTTATATGGTTTTCCTCGTTACATGCACATTTTTGTGTTTTAAAACAATAAAAATACATTTTCAGTTGTCCCATAAAAATAACAACTCAAATTGATGTGTTGTTAGTTACTAGATTTCAAAAACCATTCCATGGTTTTTATCATATGATTTCAAGTCAATGTGAGGTTATTTTCTTGGTTTTGACCCTCTGGAATATATTTTTAAAGATGATATACTTCAACAAAAAGGGTGTTTATTGATTTTTTTATAGTGTGGTTGAATTAGGTATGTAAATTGTAGGTTTTATGATGTGAGGATGATCATTTAGGATATAAATAATAAGTTCAAATATTATTACCAGTGGAAAAAATGAAAAGATATACCCTAATATCTCTATATATCAAGGACTTTTTCTGTGGTAGTAGAGTTATTTATTTATTAAGTTATTTTATAGATTTTATTTTTAAATAATGTGTATTAGTATTATTATGATTAATAATTATAAGCTTTGAAATAAATTTATGTCATCCAGGAGATTTTCATAAAAATTTGAAGGTGTAGATATTCTATAAGGCTTCATTGATGGAGTTGTTTCTAATTGCTTTCCTAAATTTTGGTCATAAAATTATTGATCTTATTTGAATGATAGAAAAGAAAGTATGTGGTTCTTGTAGTCAAGTGTGAAATTCATGTATGGATTTAATGGTAGGGGTTCCACATATTAAGTACCCATCATATGATATAGGTGTGTGAAAACCGTCAGGTATTAAAGTGGAGGTCCAATGTATTATTAAACCACTAGCTTGTTTTTATGGACCCAATCACTAATTTTATTTATAACATTTTTATTTAATGTATTTTCTAATTACTTCATCCCCACTCCATATAACTATACACCTAACCATAGAAATTCATAGAAAATAAATTTTGGTATAATGAGAAGGACTATGACACAGTACAACTTAGTCCAACTTCCTCTCCAAATATCATAGGTAAAATCCTAATATTTAAACCTAATTCAAACCTCAAGTCCTAAAAACCCATGAAATTTCATGATGCAAGGTAAATGTATATGTTGGAGAGTTATTTTTATAAGAATCATCTACAGCATAACTTAAGTTCTATGTTGTAGCTACCTCAAAATTGGTAGAATCTCTTGAATGATCCTACAAGGCCTTACACTAGAACCCAAATCCACATACCATAAATACCATCTCCAAGGCATATAGAAGTTTATCACACCACAATGATATTTAATCATGAATAGTAAATAAGAATTAATTTTTTTCATTAAATGTGTTGACTTGGATCATTAAATTATTGAGTCAACCTTATAATTCCTCATCACTCGTGAAGGATATAATTAGGGATCTTGGTAGGCCTTTCAAATTAATCTTCTTACCTTCACATCCATTCTTCAATGCTAGCATGCTATGATAACTAATTTTCTCTCAAATTATTAAAATTTTCTAAATCTTATCTTCTATAATCTAGAGTGAATTTTTATTATAAAAATATTATCACTCTAATCCTTTTAATTTTTCTTATTAGTTGTTATTCATATTCTTCTGAGAGAATTGATATAGTACTAAAATGTGATTTCTTCTAGAAATCCTACCTTCTTACTATTTATTCTTTTAACAGTGCTTTACACCTTTAAATTGAGGGACTTATGTTTTATTTTCATAAACACTAAATGGAAAAAAACTCTTCACTTTAAATTTTCTATATATATCTATTAAAAATATAGTGTTTTTTTGTAATTCTGTTTTCTTTATACACCTTAAAATGAAAGGGAGTTTTCATATCATGGAAACTATTAAATCCATTATACTAATACATTAAATTCTCAAGAAATTAAGGTGGTAGAAATAGGGGATCTTCTCAAGATATTGTAACATCCATACCAAATTGTGTACCTTATTTAATTTCAACCTTTTTATTATTAATAGCTTTCATTCATTTAATTAATCAATTATTTAATCCAATAATATGCTTAATCGTTTAATTTTTAATCACTCTTTATTTTATTATTTCACTTTAATAAACATATATTTTTATATTTTTATTATTTTAACTTTTGTTTGTCTATCTCCTTAAATTATTCACTGAGAGTTCAATTAACTTCAACCTTTCTAAAAAAAGTTTTTATTCTTTAAGACTTTTTATTTCCTTCGAATATTTGAAGTGAAATTTACCCCACCCCCACCCCACCCCACCTCTTACCATTTTACTCTACCCCGACCAACATTTGATATAAAAGGACTCTCATATTTCTTTATTAATTTTTATAAAGTTCATTAAAATCTTATTCTATTTTCAAAATATTTACCAAATTTTTAAAGAAATGTTATTTTTATAAAATGGGGTTTCCAAACTCCCATGGTGCTTCTAAAGGATACTCTATGGTTCATACTACCTTTTTTATGGTTATTATTATTATTATTATTAAAGTACACACAATTCTACCTTTCTTTGATATATTTTTTATCTGGTATGGAATATTGTTATGTATAGTTATATCACTACTACAGAAAAGAAAGATAAATATACTCCTGATGATATTACTTTTTTTCAATTAGATGGTAATGTAATGAATTCCTTGCATTTTGGTTTAGACCAAAATTAATTTAATTCGAATTTCTACATGAAAAAAACTCATGGAATATGGAAACTTAAAAAAATAACTGATGATGTAATAATAAAATTCAAAGATACTAGATTTTATATTTTTATACAAGTCATTGAGAGTTCTTATATGCATCCCATAAAATATGTCACTAAAATGTTTACTTGATTTACTAATATTTGTAATGGTTGAGATTCTCTTGGTGATTCTATTTATATAGAATCCTTATTCAATGAAATCATTTGGGATTTACCAAGAACATATGGTCCCAATTCCACCATGATCTATGAAACTAAAGACATGAAGAATAGGGTGGTAGAGGAACTCATTAGATATCTCATGACATATGATAAAACTATGAAAAAACAAGATTAAAAGGAGGAAAATGAGGTCAATGAAACTATAAAAACAATTTATTTCATGGAAATTAATAATGAGACATCCAACATTAAAGCTTATATTTATCCTATTTTCTAGTTGGTGAACAAGTACATGAATATGAAAATATATACTCAATGCTTAAAATAAGAAAATAAATAAATTTAAGTTAATTACTTTAGTTGAAAAAAGAATTTATGCATCAATCCGGCTGGTTCCTTGAAAAAAATGAATGAAAATATGCAAGGTAATAATGATCTACAATTTTCAACTTGGAGTGAAAGGAAGGATACACTTTAAACAAAATAATCAAGTGATGAAATTCTTAAGTTCCTCATGACCAATGAAGATGTAAGTAATGATTTAAATTCAGCATGTTCTAGTTTATACTCTTTTACTTCCTTAATGTCTTATTTAAGCTATAAGGATCTTATTTATGCAAGAGATAAATATAAAAATGGTTTTTGTGAATGTTGGAGCCAAAATTTGGTAATAACAAGAACAAATGGAAAGCCTTAGGGGCTACCTTGTGAAGCTTATTAACGGATCCCCCGCAGCACCATGGCTGGTACTAAGCTTCCGCTCTGCGACACCGTCATGGAGTAAGGAGGAGGGTGTCTCTACGAAGCCATTTGACGTTTGTGAACCCACTGTGGAGTAAGGAGGCATGAGGCTCCATGATGCCATTTGACATTCCTGAACCCGTCGTGGAGCAAGGAGGTGGAAGGCTCTGCGATTATGACAAAATGCCACATGTATTCAAGCTGAGCGGGCTCTGCTTCCTAGCGGCTCTTGCCTATAAATACCAGGCTCCCCTCGATCCCAACAGACGGATCCTCCAACATTTTTTCTTCTAAGCTCCCAAATCGCAAAGAAATTTCTGCTCTACGAACCATGAGCTTTTCAAGGTACTTAAGCATCACAAAGTGCCTCCCCATTTGCATGAATTCAACCACTCTTAAAAGAAGGATACCTTTCAAAGAGCCTAAGGGCCTCCGTGAAGGAAGGAGATCCTCAAGGGGACTCGGGTCTTCAAGGAGCACTTATGCTTCATGAATTACCCTTCATGCACATGTGTCCCACATGCTAAGGCAGGGTCATTGTTCTTCGTGAAGCACATTGATTCGCAATTCTAAGATTCACAAGGAACACTTGCTTCATGAAGCACTACTCCGTGAATGTCATTCCACTATTAGAGGAACCATCCATATGCACTTATGCCCTATGCTTAGGCTTGTCCACTTCACTTTTCAAATCACACCCCTTCGCAAAGCCCCTCCGCTACATGGAGCACCAGAGCTTCACGTGGATTCTACCTATGAACACCTTTTCTCTACAACTTCTTTTCCCATGAAACCCTCCAGATTTGCACGAAGTGATTTCAAGGTACCTTGGGTGGTGCTTCCTATTATGTTTCTTCGCCTCATGCTTCTTTTAATATGCATTCTAATGGCTATATATTCTTCACATATACATGCTAACATGGACCCCTCAATGGACCACTCCATAACACCCCCGCACCATGGCATTCCTGACGCCTTCCCTTACCCAAGGGCCGGTGAGTATCAATTATGTAAGTCCTAGGGGAGCGGAGTGAACCTGCCTCATCTGAGCTGCAAGATGTTAAAATTCCAATCACCATCATCCTCACCACATGAAGTTAAACTATGTCCAATCCCCGTGCATCATATGTGTGGTGCCTCGTTTTGGAAATTCTCTACGCCCATTGGTATCCACGAGAGTGAGATCATTCCTCACATGGAATAAGATCCTCCTTTATCGAAGTGGCGTCTGTCTATGGGGAAAGGGCCACCATCTTTGTGTAATCCTTTAGATTTTCTTACAAGAGGCATCCACCCTTCTCCTCCTCTCTTCCTCGGTGTGAAAGACTAGAGAGGGGGGTGGGCAATAGAGCCCTTCTTTATTTAGTTCCAAATCCCTCTCCCTTTGTACTTTTTTGCCACATAGGCCTCCACCCTAGAGTAAGTCCCAGTCTCCATCTCCATGGGTTGTGGACAACACGTAAGACCATGTTTCCATTTTTTTCTGCTAACTCCGTGTCAGCCCCATTCCACTTCCCACAGACACAGATTTCACGATGTGGTCACCAGGTCTTTACTGCTTCTTGTTTCTCACACCGAGCATGACTCACGTAGGATTAGGGTAAGCATCGACAATGATATCCTCTCGGTGTTACCTACAGTGTAAGCCACAAATCCCATCCCAAACTACGTGGAATTTGATCCTTTCCAAGGCAAGGTACGTAGGAAGCCTCCCTGAGGTTCAATCCCAACTACCATTGGTTCTGACCCCTTTCACCTCGGTTTCCACCATCCCAAACTACTTGGACTTTGATCCTTTCCAAGGAAATGTATGTAGGAAGACTCCCTAAGGTTCAATCCCAACAGACATTGGTTCCAACCCCATTCACATTGGTTCTCACCATCCCAAACTATGTAGACATTGTTCCCTGCCAAGGCAACGTACGTTGGAAGCCTCCCTGAGGTTCAATCCCAATAACCAATGGTTCCGACCCCTTTCACATCGGTTCCCACCATCCTGAACTACGTGGACTTTGATCTTTGCCAAGGCAAGGTACATAGGAAGCCTCAATGAGGTTCAAGCCCAACAACCATCGGTTCCGGCCCCTTTAACGCTGGTTCCCACCATCCCAAACTACGTGGACTTTGATCCTTGTAAAGGCAAGGTACGTAACAAGTCTCCCTAAGGTTTGAGCCCAACAACCATTGGTTCCAACCCTTTTCTTGTCATTTACCACCATCCTGAACTACGTGGACTTTGATCCATGCCAAAGAAAGGTATGTAGGAAGCCTCCCTGAGGTTCAAGCCCAAAAACTATTGGTTCTGACCCCCTTCACGCCGGTTCCCACCATTCCAAACTACGTGTACTTTGATCCTTTCCAAGACAAGGTATGTAAGAAGCCTCTCTGAGGCTCAATCCCAACACCCATTGGTCTTGACCATCTCAACATCGGTCCACCCTCATCCTGCATGACGTTAAACTGTACTCACCCTTTGTCCCACATGACGCTAAACAGTCCCTCATCCAGTGGTAAGTCGTTGTGCCCCCATCTAATGGCAAGCCGTTGAAATCCCCTACCCAATGGTAAGCTGTTGTGAACCTCACACAGTGGTAAGCCATTGTGATCTCCAGTCAGCAGTAAGCTGTTGTCAACCCCAATCGATGGTAAGTCGTTGTGTTCCCCAAACGAAGGTAAGTCGTTATAGTCCCCTTCATTGGGACCCCTATCTCTGTTCTGTCCGAGTGGCATCTGACCAACCTCAGGCTACTAACCACGCATAAGCCCCGGCATATCATCGGGTTGTTGTCCCTTGCACACACCCCAATCTTATACCCCACCCCAAACTATGTGGACTTTGATTCCCTACCATGGGGATACATAGGAGGTCTCTTCGAGGCTCAATACCTACATCATTGTTTCCCTCGAGATGACTCCATCTCATTTTCCATCCACTTCACTTAACCATCCATTATCCATCATGATTATTACCTGGTCCACCACATCCTGGTGGGATCATGCCACCTCATTACATATTCCCTTAAACAACAATCGGGTAACTAACTACGCATTATCCCCAAAATCAGTGTGTCCTCCAGGGTTCATACCCATATGATCCACTCTAGTTAGTGTTCTGATCAGTCTGATCCATCTCTGCTAGACGTTAAACCTGCGACATACCCTATGTTAAATATGGGAAGCTGAGGAAAACCATGGATACATGCCTATAGAATATAATTCCCATCATTAAACATGGGATTCCTCATGCTTCATCTCCCTTGAGAATCCCTATAATAAGGTAAATAGACCTAGACGTGCTAATCTTCCAGCATCCAAACATACTAGTGATGTCCAACGTGACTAATCCGCCCGACCGAAGGTTTCTTCCCTAACTGAACCCCCTGTATTTTCCCAATAGAAGCATTATAATTAACTAGTGTCCAGGAAGATATGGCACTAGGAAAAGTTTCACAAAAAACGTCTTAATCTATAAGGGAGACCCGGACTAGGTGACGTGTGCCAAGGAGGAATCCATGGAAGGAGGAACCGACATCCCATCATCCCATTTCAATCAAAGAGGAAACATATTTGAATAAGTGATGGATGTTTCCACCCTTTAGAAAGTGGGAATGCGGGGCAACAGCCAACGCGTCCTCATCGTTATCCAAATAGACGAATGCACATGCCGCAACGAAAGCGTCAGAAATGGAAATGGTGAACTTGACCTGAATATCTTCTACTTAATGTTGAGATTAGTAGGGTTCGAGGCATCAGTGGGATAGCATGTCACCGGATCCAGATATCCGGCACTGGGTCCCGCTAATAAAATAGTGGGCCTGGTTTGAAAATCACTAGAAGTTGGGGAAGTTAAATATTGGACATCATGGTTTGTGACATTATCATTGTGAATCCTTCTTACCAGCCATGGGAGACAGAATAGTGTTGGGGCACTGGACGTCGATTTCTTTTTTTTCAGTACTAATGTTTTATTCTCCCTGCTTTCATGAACCAAGCTACTACATAAGGAATCCGATTGTCACCCACCCACCAACGTAGGGGCAGGGGTATCACCAACGCGACAATCCTGCATGGCTCCGCCGCTTCTCTGATAGCTTCCACACCTACAGCTACTGGAATCCCACACACCATATGCCCTTCTAAAATCATTCAATTAAAGGTAATAAACAACCTCATACGCCGATATGAGGAGGAGGGGATTATCCCGACTTGGGATATGGCCAGCCAAGATTTAGACACATTTGTGCCTCATTTCCACCACCACCCCCAAGGGCTGCGCAGGGAGCCACTGCTCCCAACCCCAATGTACAATTGTTTCGGGAGCCTCTCCCCAGAACGCCTCGATGACTAATTCCCCCATGCCAAGGAGGTAGGGGATGTCTGGGCCTACCCGATCAGAATCCCACTCTAGGGGCCCCAAAGAAGGGACCCCACTAGGTTGCGCCAGTGCCACCACCCAGTCCCACAGGCTGAAGAGGAGGTAATCTATGCACCTACACCACCATCCCCAGTCCGGCTGACCCGACTCCAGCGTTGGGTGTAGGCCGAGGAGGACGCCCACCGAGGGGCATCGAAGTCAGCAACTACTATGGCCTGGCCCATCGCCAATGTGTACCCTCAGCCCCATGTGCACACTAAGTAGTGGAACTTATATACTCGGCCCATATTGAGGCCTCAAATGCCCCACGAGCAGGCTGGGTTGACTCTCTCAGCCACCGACACAGGGAGAACCCGCTGCGGACCAACCCGCAGCAGCGACACCCAGTACGGAGGTCCTCCCTATACCACCACCTTTAATAACGTTGGTCCTCCCCACTTCCAAGATGGGTATGAAGGTCTACCCCATGCTACTTTCAATATGAACAAGGGACCTACCCATGATGGTGACACTCAGTACAAAATCCTCTCCCGAGATCATTGCATTGGGTATGATATCATTCCTCCTACCACGAACACCTGATATGGAGATGTTATGCATCCAGTAAATCTTCAGTATGGGGGGGATTCTGCATGTCCTTATAGCAACTGTAGAAGGCCCTCCTTGCCTTGGCAATCAAAGGGGTGAAAGTCAGCTTCGCTTCATTGGAACCCAACATGGAGGTCCTACCTGTGTTTGGCTAAACCAGTACGAGGACCCTCCTCACACTGACAATGTCAGGGGAAGAAATCATGGATGTCCCACCCATGCTCTTATCAGATCTGATGGAGGTCCTACCTGCTCGAGAACTTTTGGAGGAGGTCCCTCCAGCATATTAGCTAGTGGACACGGATATCCTCCTCGTGTTCCCTTTGATATCTTCCTAGGTGCTACTTGCACATCCGCTCACTCAAGCGGAAGTCCTCCCCGCCCCAGCACCAGTACGGCTGAAGGACCTCCTCATGCCAAAAATCTACCCTGTCCCATATAACCATCATGGGGAAAGAGGGAGGTTCATCACCTCCATAAAAAGAATGCCGATAAGATTCAGACTGAGATCAACCCGGTTTGCTTCTCAGATTCTAAGGTGGAATACGACTCAGTGATGGAACCCTCACCTAGATCCTCCATGTCAAGGGTCTGGGCAGGAACAAGGCACATCAGCCTTATACTTCTAGAATTTAAGGTTCATTGGATTCCCTCCTCCCTCCATAGGTATATTCATGTGGAAAAAATTTGTCAACTCCACCGGTTATGTCCGTGAAATCACCACCATCATCACTATAAGAACTCTCTACCTCAACTAGAGATCACGAAGATCTATTCTGGGGACCAATGGTGGATGAGCAGTAGTGTGGTCCACCACCAAAATCCATAGTCCATGCGCCAAAAACAGTGGTCTTTAGCCCATCTTACCGCAATGAGGTGGCTAAGTCACTACACTCTTTAGAGGATAGACTGAGATGCAGCGGTTTTCCAGCTCGCTCACTGTATTCCCCATCAGCCATCCTTCCATCTTAGTGGTCTACTTAGGTACCGCTATTAGTTCCTTGGCCACCTCCAGTTGACGAGTGGGTAAATTAAGGGAAAGAATCCGAATCTGTACCAAGGATCTTGTGGGATATTCTCATTGTGGACCATTTCCTAGAGATGTTCTGGCTAGTTGTAGCACTAAATTTCAGGGCACTAGAAGCACTCACCCAGGAGGAGGTTGGATGCTTGCATCAAACCCCCTGGTCTACTCATTTTTGACTACGTCATCAATGAGTGGCCTACCCCAAGATTCAGGAACACTTCAAATACATAATCCAGCAACGTCGTTTGGTTGATTTGTCTGCACTCCCTATGGCCCAGCGCCGTGAGTCACCAGGCCGCCATAGGACCCTCTAAAAATGATGCATCCAGAGCATCAATGTGCATTGTAGGATAATCAAGAAGGATTCTACCAACGTGAAAATCCATGGTTGGGGGTAGTACACAGCCCTCCATTTCAGTTCCATCTGGCGCCAGCATGATTTGTCGGGCGACATAGAGGATATGCCTCCAGGCAGGGTCGCAGTTAACATAGCCGACCTGCTGGGGGGGGGGGAGAACGAGCTAGATCTTCTTGGAGAGGACCTAACCCCTAATAGAGTTCCACACCTATTTGATTTGTTGGGAAGGATTAATTTCCATAAAATAAATCTACCAGGTCTTCTCGTGCCCACCGAGGAACAAGTCCTCAGCTGGAATCCCAACAAGGGCAAGGAACACCTCAGAGCCGTTAAAACCTCCGACCCGGCTAGCTTAGTGCAGGAGGAAGATGATCCCATAAAAGCCGTGTTGCATCATTAACTCGCCAAACACAAGATGATGGTCAACGAACTCCTTGATGAATGTGCTATAGAGTGACGACCAGACTACGGTGATCCTCAGTCGGTGCAGTAGGGGCAGGCACAACTTCCACTTGGTGAACTACCTTCAGGTGACCCTGACCATCCTTCCCATGCAGATAGGGTTGAGGCTGAAACTCATGGAAAGAGGGTATGATATGTGTCGCCGAATCCACCTGAGCGACTAGACAATCTTCGGGACCTAGCTCAGGTTCCCCCAGCTGCTATACAGGCCATCCCACCAGCTGCTCCACAAGCTGTTGGGCCTACTTATCATGTTGAAGAACCTGCCAATGCACTGCTGGTTAGGGATCCTCATCAATAAAGGAACCCCGCCTAGATGATCCAGTGACGACACTCATTTCCTATCTCGAAGCATTGGAGACGTGATAGATGGCAATCCCGCCTGCTGGAAAGCCTTATCCAACATGGGTGGATGATATTTCAGCACCCTCGGGTTTCAGAAAATCCCATATTTTCCCCCTTTAACAGGATAGGGGACCCGCCGCAGCACTTGACCCACTTTATCTCAAGGTGTGGACCCATGTTGAGAACTCTAGTGCAGTAAGAGGCCTCCAAACTCTAATTTTTCATAAAGACATTTGAATGGAATGTGTTTGTCTAGTACATCCAGCTCCTCAGCAGATCAGTAGTCAGCTGAGAATACATCTATAGGAAATTTCTCTACCAGTTCTGTTCCACTACTCATAATATGAGTATCGCAGACCTATTCAAGTGAAAGCAGAGGCCTGATGAGTGCATTGTAGACTTTGTCGCCTGGTGTAAAGGGCTCACATACTCCTTTGACATGCCAATGACTCATGAGAAACTACTGAGGATGTGTGTAGGGAATTTCAAGATGAAACTGGTCCCCTCTTTGATCACCCAGAACTAACCTAGGGTATTCTGAGACTTCTCTGATAAGTCCCAGTGCCTAGAATAATCCTTACAATAGGCCAGCCAGGCACATCCATTTCCTCCTACAATCCCCGCAAGAAGGTCCTCCAGGGCCGAGTCCACTGTAGTGGCTCTAATAGAGGCCCCCAGGCAACTAGAGTTGTTGCCAGTGGAGCTGCCTCCATATCCTCACAGAGGCCCTCCACCTTAGGCACAGCCTCCGACCCAGCAACGCCCACCTTAGAATCGATAGGTTCCCTTGTGCAATGCACTGCCACCACCTAGGTGAAATAACCAGGCTCCGCCTCCTTGACAGGCTCCTTTGGCCCCTCATCAGGGTCATGCTCCAAGGGCCCCCTTCCCGGACTAGAGGAACAAGACCTACTCATTCAATGATTCCCAAGTCCCCGGTTACTTCCTAAGTGCCTTGGAGTAGGGGATTGTACGTTTTCTTGAGTGTAGAAGGCCAGAAGAGGCAAACCACACTGATCGTCAAAATTAATGCCCCTATCACCAGATCCTGGGGAACACTCTCAAATAGTGCTATGTGTTTAAAGACTGGCTTCAAGACCGGGTGGATAACAGCATAGTTCGGTTAGGCCCAGCTCTGGCACAAGTGGCATGTGTCATTATGAGGCCAGATAGTAGCAGTGACAGCAAAGGCAAGTGGCATCAGGTTTCTAAACATGGGTCCTAGAAGTATGATGATAGGGTGGCTCGTAAAACAGTATTTTGTGCCCATGGTGTTATTCATGCCTGTCTGAATTGACCAAATCCTTCATAATCCATATCTACTACTTATGCATTGTTGTCTCAGCGTTCCCCTTCTCATAAAGGAAAACACCGACAGCACAAGGGAAAACAAATTATTATTCCAATACCATATTTATCTCATACTCTCAGAAACATAATGCCCCTGAAGATAAATATTCCTCCTGGAATCGGTCCAGAATTGGATGACTCTTTGAGTGATGGTTGAGGGTAAACCTCGGTTAATATCGTAGAGATAGTAAACCCCTACATGATTCTTGACGATGAGGAGCGACGGGCGGATCCTCCTAATGTCCCCAGTCAGTGTCAGCATCGACAGAGCTACAGTAATATGGGTCATCATAGTGCCTTAGTGGGTACTTCCAGACAGGTTGTTCATGCTACTGAAACCAAGTAGTTGGCCCAGCATAGAGCTCAGCATGTGTAGCCTTCTCATCTGGTGTCACCAGGTTCGCCTTCACCATCATTAGTATTGTTGGATCAAGCATGTTCACTTCGACTGCATCATGAACAGACACGCTTTGCTCTGAACCAATCTTAGTCATCGGTCCCTAATCCAGTAGTCACTCCGCAGGCTTTGACCAGTGAGCAGCAGGATATTACTAGCTCCAGTCAGCTTCCGGTCAAGCTAGCATGGCCCAACATACCTCCTTTCATAGAGAGACCTCATGTAAGAAGTAGTTTAAGCCTGGAACAGAATTATGATGTTCTTAAACATCTTTCCAGCATTCTGAAAAAGCTTTCCATCCTTGAGGCCCTTCACCTGTCATCAGATATGCATGAGTCCCTCACCGAGGATTTAAGAACCCCCATCCAGTTTGATTCTGATGTAGTAGTTGCAAAAGCCTTTCATGCTAAGGCAGTCGAGAATGATGAATGCCAGGACATCATCTCATTCTATGGAGAAGATGAAGGCTCTCCCATATAGGGGCACATTATCCCATTGTACATCACTAGCTAGTTCATTGTCGTGGAGGGTTTTGACTATATTTTTGACATGGGATATGGGATCAACCTAATCCCGAATCAAACACTGTGAAAACTGGGGTGGTCCAAGGATGATATGAGTCCTTAGGACCTAATAATCCAAGGTTATGATAGGATGGAAAAGACACCAGTTGGAAAGATCTGCTTGAAGACCCAATTCAGTGGCCTAGTTTCCAGCATGGAATTTATGGTTGTCTCCCAGGACACCACCTACAATACATTGATAAGAAGGCCATGTCTCCACCTACATGCGGTGGTTCCCTCATTATATAACTAGTTCCTCATGTACTTCCTTAATGGTCGAGTAGGCATACTCTGAGGTGACATGTCTCCCTTTTCCTCTTGTGAACCCTGCTATCTAGATACTGACTGTTACAAGAGAAAGGAAAAGTAGGTTCAGGCTAACGAGGTCGAGCATGCCACGGTTGCGACTTCCCCATAGACATATCTAGATGATGCCTACGTATTTCCAATACACCGATTGGAGGCTACAACCCCGGACATGGGACAATACTTCGTTGTGTCTGGAATGATGGGGGGACACATTCCCAAGTCTAAGCGATGCCGGAAGATCACCTCATACTCCTACACAAATCAGGCTCAGGTAATCCCATATCTCCCTACCCTTATAAGGTATCGGGATGTCCACCCCATAGCAATGGTAATATGACATACATGCTTGTTTTGAAAGGCTAGAATTAACCAGATCAAGCTGACGCGCCACTATTACTTCGATATCATCAAGCATGGCCCCTTGGGCTGAAGACCAGATGGGATAAGATCAATAGCCTTCACTGCTGTGGTATCGAAAGCATGAGAGTTCCCCGATGCAGTGTCCACATCCACACACGCTGGTACCAACCTCCAATCAGGATCTGTAGACTCAGAGGAAACTCCTCCCACTAAGGATCCCTCCTCTATAAGTAAATTAGAGAATTTAGAGGATGCTCCCCTGCCTTTGAAGTTGTGTCTCTGCCACGGTCGATGAATTGGTGTAGGTTAACCTTAGTAGTGATATGGAACCAAAACCCACACTGGACAGTGTCGCTATGCCCCTCGACGGGCAACAACAGTACATATACTTCCTTAAACAACATCGTGATGTTTTCTTCTGGAGTTATGATGAGATTCCGAGATTATATCCTCAGGTAGTCGTCCATCGCCTTAGTCTCCTGGAAAATCCTCACAGGTTCAAGTACCCTCCCTGAAAGATGATCCCTTCTCACGGTGCCATGGAAGAGGTAGAAGTTAATAATCTCATTAGAGCCAATTTCATTAAGGTGGTCAAGTACCCTAAATTTCTATCCATAATTTCTTCATTCAGGAAGAAGAATGGACAGATCAGAGTCTGCATCAACTTCCGAGATCTCAACCGTCAATTTTCGAATGATGATTTTACCCTTCCTAGGATTGAATTGTTGATCGATTCTATAGATGGGTACCAAGCCCTCTCTTTCATGGATGGTTACTATGGGTATAACCAGATCTAAATAGCCCCCGAGGATGAGGAGTCTATGGACTTCAGGGAACCACAAGGTACCGTTTATTACCAAGTCATTCCATTCGGTTTAAAGAATGCAGGTGCAACCTATCAGCGGGATATACATCACATATTTAAGACGATCCTCGAAAAGTTGGTGGAATGTTACATGGATGATTTGGTGGTCAAATCCCTCCAGTGTTAGGACCATCTCAAAGACCTTGAGAAAGTGTTTGTCTTCCTCCATTCCCTCCATCTGAAGATGAATCCATTAAAGTGTGCCTTTGGGGTCACTTATGGAAAGATTCACAGCTTTTTTGTCAGATACAGGGGAATCGAGATCAACCTAGAGAAGATCAATGCCATTATCCAGATGTCTCCCCTAAGAAACCTCTGGGAGAATCGACTTTTCCAAGGCCACTTGTCCTACAAACATTGATTCATCATGAATCTATCCAGCAAGTGTAAGTCCTTTTCTCGGCTCCTGGAGAATGGAATTTTCTATGAGTGGGACAAATAATTTCAGACTTCTTTCGAGGAAATCAAGTAGTTCCTGCTCCAGCCTTTGGTCTTAATGACACCCATCTCGGGAAATCCGCTGGTCCTTTATGTGACCACCCTGGAACAGTCTCTCAGTGCCCTTCTTGGACAAAAGAACAATGAGGGGATGGAGAACAGTCTCTACTATCTCAGTCGCATGCTCCTTGATACGGAGACTAGATAATCTCTTATAGATAAGAGCTTCCATGCACTGGTATTCATAGTGTAGAAATTGCATCATTACTCGTATCCCCATGAGGTACAGCTAGTGTCCCGAGTAGATCTGCTGAAGTACATCCTGAAATGCCCCATGCTGACAGGTCGTCAAGACTGCTGGGTAGTGATTCTCCAGTAGTTTGAAATCAGGTTTGTCCCTCAAAAGTCTATTAAGGGGAAAGCTTTGGATGACTTCTTTGCTGCCTATCCAGCTCCTGCGGACCAGTCCCTAGATCTTGATTTCCCTGATGAAGCATTCCTCTTGGTAGACCAAACCATGCTGTGTGGGAAAATGAACTTTAATGGTTCTTCTCGAGGCCCCACCGGAAGAAGACTCAATGACCCCAGGCTCAATAGAGTTTTCCTGGGTATTCTCTTCATTACCCCAACACAAGACATTCTATTGTATTCATTCCTATTGTCAGAAGGCTGCACCAACAATAAGGCATAATATCAGGCTCTCATTATTGTCCTCGATCTAGCCCTCGAGATTGGTGTGCCCCACTTCCATGTGAAAGGGGACTCTAAACTAGTCATCAAGAAGATCAACGGTTACTATTTCATTATAAATCCAAATCTCGTACCATTATTGGAATGCACTCTCCAGCTAATGGCCCGATTCTCATCCCATCCAAAAGTTACTCATGTCCCTCGATCTCAGAACGGTCGACCTAACGCCCTGGCCAGCCTAGCTGCATCACATGTAGAGCCCGAAGAAGATAATATAATTATTCACATGGCACACTGTAGATTCATTGCTCTTGTCACTCTAAATGATGATGATATCCCACCGGTAAGTCACCTTACCATTGGTTCCTCCACGTCAGGACCCATAGGTCCCCCAGATGTAGTGATTGAAGTGACTCCTAACAGTTGAACCTCCTTTGTTGAGTACCTCTTGAATGGTAGTCTCTCAGAATATTGGGCCGAGCGTGAGAGAATTAGACACTGTGCATTACTGTTTACCCTCCAGGATGGTCCTGGTCATGAGAAAATCCTCTACAAGCATGGGTTTGATGGGTTTCTCCTCCATTGCATTCAAGGATTCTAGATTTCCCAAATCATGTAGGAGGTTCATACTGGTTTCGTTGGGGATCATCAGACCTGGCCTAAACTATCTCACCAGATCTAGAGACTGGGGTATTTTTGTCCCTCCACGATCCATGATTGCATCAAGTTCTCCAAAAGGTTCCATTCATTCCAAATTCATGATAACATTATGCATCGGCCGCTAGATACTCTCCACACTACCAAGTATTGTTTTCCGTTTGTGGTATGGGGACTCGACGACATGGGACCATATCCACCAGTGATATCTCGCTAGTACAGGTTCATCCTGGCCACTATAGATTTTTTCTCCAAGTGGGCAGAGGCAGTTCCACACAAGGAGGTCAAGGACCGTTCTATCATTGACTTTGTGAGCCCCAACATCATCTACTGATTTAGAGTCCCTCATGTCGTACTCACCGATAATCGCATAGACTTTTGGGCAGTTGATCTGAAGAAATTGTACGTTAAGTACAAATTCTGTTCTAACCATACCTCCTACTATCATGTGCAAGCAAATAGATAGATTGAGGCATTCAACAAAACCCTCTCTATCATTTTGCAAAAAATTGTTGGTCAGAATAAGATGAATTGGTCAGACAAGCTCCCCAATGCCCTCTTGTCATACCAGATAACGGCTTGTAATTCCACCCAGGTGACCCTATATTTTTTTGTATATGGAACAGAGGTTGTTCTGCCCATCGAGATTCAATTTACCTCATTGCACACAGTTTTCTATGATCAGAAAGCGCCAGCTAAAGTAGCTGAAATTCATCTGGATTATTTGGAAGCGCTAAAAAAGAACAGGTTTCGTGCCCTGTACAATCTGGAAAGGCATCAGAACAAGATAAGTAGAGCTTTCAACAAGAAAGTTTGCCTCCTCTCCTTCTTGAAAAGAGACTTTGTGTTGGCCCTGAGGACACCGATGATACCTGGAAGGAAACCACCCAAGTTGGAGCCCAAATAAGAAGGATATTACATCATTCACAAGGTTTACTCCAATGGCGCATACTCTCTAGTTACCATGGATGGTGAGCATATAACTCCTCCCACCAATGCTAAGTTCCTCAAGAAATACTTTTCCTGAGAAACCAAGGTCCTACATGACCTTAAATTGTATGGTCCTACATGACCTTAAACTGTCGGGTCCTAAATGAACTTAAACTGTCGGATCCTACATGACCTTAAACTATCTGATCCTACATGACATTAAAATGTCTAGTCCTACATGACCTTAAACTATCCGGTCCTACATGACCTTAAATTGTTTGGTCCTACATGACCTTAAACTGAAATATGTCCCATATGATGTTATATTGTATGTCGTCCCGTATTATGTTAAACTGTATGTAGTCTCGCATGACATTAAACTGTATGTCATCCCACATGACGTTAAACTGTATGTCATCCCACAAGATATTAAACTAAAAGAACTATGTATGTCTTGATTCCCATCCTCATGGGATATGTAGGAATGGTCGGAATCTTCGTCTCAAGTCTAGCCCCAAGTTTCCTCTTTGACTATCCCCCTGGGTATAGTGCTCTTGGATAATCCCACATGGTGTCGTGTATGATACTTTTGCCCCACTCATGTTAGGATTATGATGATTGCACCATGTTCCCTCTCTAGTTCTTCTCTCCTCTGACATCCTCATTGCCTAACGTTAAACTGAATGGCCTTCAGAACTATATATTTCTTTATTATCATCCTTATGGGATACATAGGAATTCTCGGGCATTTCGTCTGTAGGCCCAGCCCCAAACATCAAGACCTCTCGTTGGGTCGAAACACATGGTGTGGTGTAGGCTTTTTCCCTCACTCGCGTCGAGTTCATCATGACCATACCAAGGATCCCTCCTCCCTGAAGATCCCTACCTCTTCTACTACCTAGCTTGACTTTTAGTTGCACGGGCACATGTATGCTCCACACACTCCATCATTTGGGTTTCCATTATCATTCACATCTAAAAGGGACCTCGAACGATTAGAATACTTAGCCTAAGGGATCTCCTATCGTTTCGAGCCAACACCCTTGAGGATTTAGAACAAAAAATTGCTACAAGTACCACATTGCGAATATGGTCAGTGGTTGATGCTCATTTGTTGTTCCCATTTTGGTTCACACGATATAGATGTGGTGCTTCGATTCTGGTCAATAGCTATCCTTTGTCGTTGTCACTACCCCCATATGTGCCAAAAATGGAGTGTAGTGGTTCATTCTTCCTTGCTATTTCTTGAAGCTTCAGTCTACCTCAGGCAGGAGTGTGATTCTAGCTGTCGAACCCTTATATGATGGAAAGAGCCCAGTCCTACTCTTTGTTTCCCACACCGAACATTCCTCCCATGGGATTTGGAGTTGCGGTAAGGCGATACCCATATGAGTGATCATATGCATATAGTAATCCAGGATTCCTAGCCTTAGGTCCCTCGACCCTTTCAACCCCCTATCTCAAGTTCTAATTTGGGAGTGTGCGGTGTGGTAAGGACTCATGTCCTTATTCACGTCGGGCTATTTTTCCACGCCGCACAAACCCTGTTTGAGACATCCCTTCACTTATCATTATTTTTATAAGCACATGCCCCACCATCTTCGTGAGCCCCATCATTTGGGTTTCCATCATTATCTATACCCAAAAGGACCCCCGAATGGCAAGGATGCCTAGACCAAGTTCTCTCCTACCATTACAGGCTAACGCCCTCTAGGATTATGAGAGAAAAATTGATACAAGTCTTGTATTGAGAATGTGATTAACGACCGACCCTCAATTGTTTTCCATGACCTCTGTTCATATAGATACTGATACTTTTTTTCAAACATTGTCAATAGATATCCTCTATCACCATCTTCATTTTGTGGTGTTCCATTGGCACGATGATCCTCCCTCAATTATATCCCATGCATATGACATTAAACTAGGCATCTACGGTCTGATCCATACCACCTTAAACTAAGAGCACCATCATCCTCACCGCATTAATATAAACTACATGGCCTCTAGAACTACATGTGGCTTGATTCCTACCCTTATGGCATATGTAGGACCACCCGAACATCTAATCTTTGGGTCCAGCCCCATCTTTTAGAAACCTCCCTATCATTTTGGCCTCTTAGAATCTGTTCGTTCAAGAGAGGGGTATATGGTGTGTTATGGGATTTTGTACTCATTCACGTCGGGTTTGTAACAATCACGCCACATACCTCTATCTCCATAGCACCCTTCGCTCCCTTTCCCAACACTCATCTTTTTGAGTTGGCAACTCTTACGTTGGGTCCCTCGACCATCTTCGGTGATTCCCCAATGTGCCCAGGAGTACTCTGGTTTAGAACCCGGTGTTTCAGATTCTACCTGGACATGCTTTCACCCATTTTTTAGGCTTCGTGTTCCCCTTAATTCAGGCATTGATTATCTTTCACATCTGAAGGGACCCCCAAATGGCATGGATACTTATCCCAAGGGATCTCTTACCACTACGGAACAATGTCCTCAAGGATTTGGAACAACAAATTGATACAATTCCATTGTTGTGAATATGGTCAGAGGTTGATGCTCATTTTTTATTCCCATTCTAGGTCAAACAATATGGATACAGTGTTTCAAACACAGTCAACAGTTATCCTCCATCGTCGTGCCAACCTCATCAAGCCTTAAATTTTGGTAACATGAATCACATCATTTTCCACATCATCATGTGGAAGTGGAATTTCAAGACTCTGGGTACCATCCCTTAGTGTGAATTTTCACATTAGAGGACAAATCTGCAGCAAGGTGTCATTCAGGGCCCTACATCGACTCCCCCTTTACGTGTATTCCATGTGTTGCAAAGACATATTCTTCCCTTGTTTCCCACACCGAGCTTGACTCACATGGGCTTATGGACCATATTGAGGTCTACACTTGATTGTAAGAGTTCTGATTCTTCATTGGTATGAGATCTAATACCTTAAACTAATATCTCTTTATACATCCCCTCTTTATAACTACGTAAGGCTCGATTCCCATCCTCATGGGATATGTAGGAATTCCCAGACATCTCGTCTTTGGGTCCAGCTCAAGTTCCACTAATATATCTATTCTGTTCTGCCTTTTAGACCCTAACTCTTATTGGACTGCATGGTGTGGCATGTGTGGGATTATGCCTTCATTCACATCGGGTTTACAATAACCACACCACATACTCCCCTTCAAAGAGCTAGTTCTTCCTACCTCCTATCCTGCATGAAATTAAACTGTATGTTGTCCTTCATGACATTAAACTTCACCTTCTAGAACTATGCATAGCTTGATTCCCATCCTCATGGGATATGTAGGAATTCCCTGACATCTCATCTTTGGGTCCAGCTCAACTACGAGCTCGTCTCTCCATCTCCATATTCTCTAACCTTTTTTGGCACTTCGGTTCGAGGTTTATTTCCTAGAATAGTGCGCGTTGTGATGCGGGCCTCTTCCTCATTCACATCGGGTATTCTTTTTCATGCCATGCACATTCCCTCTTGAAATTTGTTTCTCTTGCATATGTCTGTGCCATATGACTTTAAACTATGTTGCCTAGTCCCACATGACTTTAAACTGTTAAGTCTATACTGTATGACATTAGAGTGCATGGTTGGTCCCATCACATGACCCTAAAACATGACATTATCATCCTGGTTTTACGACGAAAAATAGCACTGCATCACAGTGTCCTCACTTGAGGGGATGTCATGTTTGGTATCGGTCACACACCATACCATTTTTCAATGCCATCATACGACTTGATTCTTCTGGTGATGCCTGGATTTTCCATCCAAGGTCTATTTCTTCACAAAAAAACATACATACATTCATCCTAAATGATAAAAAGGATCTATCAAATGCCGCTTATTTAGGTGTGAGTCCTATACCCGCACGACCTTATCATACCTAGCACTAGTACCTTACCATTACATCCCAAGAACTACATATATATTAATTCTCATTATCATGGGATATGTAGGAACGCTTGCACACTCTACTTTGGGCCCAGCCTAACTTTTGTTTTCGATCCCTCAACCTAAAACCTCCCCAAGAAACACATGGTGATCCGGACTCCAGGCCCTCATTCACATTGGGTATTATAATTACCTTACCATGTGTCTCTTTCATTCCCTACTATCTCTGGTCCAAGCTCTATAACTATAAACTAAGATCACTTTCCATCCTTTCTGTAAGACATCAAATCACACGACACCTTCTAGAACTACGTATGGCTTGATTATCATCCTTATGGGATACGTAGGAACACTCATACATCTCTTCTCTAGGTCCAGTCTGAGGAATCTAAAATCTTATCCCCTCTCTTTCGACCCCTATGCCCGAACCCTTTTGGGAACATGTGGTGTGGTGAGTACCTCATGGGTTCTCATTCATGTCGGGTTTTGAAATAGTCGCACCATGTGCCTCCCATGTCTTTTCTCAACCAGGTTTGAGTTCTATGACCCTAAACTAAGATCTCTCTATGGGCACTACGTGTCACATTTGGCTACTTCGCCACCCTGCGCACAGTCCATTAAATCAGGTCCCCCTTAATGGCCCATCCTATGTCTGTTAAGTTGGAAGCATGAAATATCATGACCCTTTTCCTTGGAGGGGACTTGAATCCCTCTATCTGATACATCTTATAGTCAAACTTAGATGTGTTTTGATAGAGATCCCGAAGTGTGGAATTTTCCCGGGGAAATTCCCCTCATTCCATGTCCATGCTTTGTGATCTCGTTATTGGGATCCTCATCATCTTCCACATCTAAAGGGACCCCTTTACAACCTAGTCTCATTCCACATTGGCTTACCTACCATCTTTGTCCAACGTCCCTGAAGACCCTGGATGAAATTTGCAATAGGTCTAGTGTTTCGAACATGGTCAGCGGTCGACCGTTATTTGTCTGTCCCCATATCAGGCTAATGTGATATGGATACTGTGTTTCAAATACAGTCAATATCTATCCCCTATCATCATTCCACCATCATTTTGGTCCAAATATCAAGAATCATGTTTCACATATTTCCACTTCCATATGATCAAGTGGAATTCCAACATACTCGGCATTACTCCACGTATCTAGGTGTGTTATATAGGCAGGTCAGCATCATTGGGACGTCATTCACCTAGCTTCCCATCTCCACAAACATGTACTTAATGTGTTCGGAAAGTCCCATAACTACTTCTAGTTTCCCACATAAAGCATGACTCACGTGGGCTTAGTAATTTTCGCAGGACGTATACTATCATAACCATGCCACACATTCCTTTCATCACCCTTCATGATGTTAAATTGTGCTCTCATAACTACATGCAGCAAGATTCTCATCCTAATGGGGTACATAGGAATTCTAGACTACTTTGCTTCAAGCCTATCCTAACTTTCACTTTTGGTCCTTTAACCTAAAGAACTTCCTCTAGGTATACGTGGTGTGGTGCGGGCTCCTTATGTCCTCGTTTGCGTTGGGTTTATAGCTACTGCACCATATACTCCCTTACTAGGATCTTCCCTTTCACTCTTCATCCTATCGTATGATGTTAAACTGAACGAGCCTGCATGTCATTGACGCATGAAACTAAATAGTAGTTCTGCCCTAAAAAAGTTCTGGGTGGCCCATGTTAAACATGGGATGCACCAGATCTCTTGCCAGAGAGAACTCCCCCTATTAGTGTTGGCCTCTGGCCACACTGTGCCTAAGAACTATGTTTGGCTTGATTCTCATCCTTGTAGAATATGTAGCGACGCCTAGGCATTTCTCCTTGGGCCTAGCCCCAGGGTCATTGGACCTTCTGGCCCCTCTGGCCCGATCCTTGTCCAGGAAGTTTGAAATTAAACTATGTGCATCATCCTAACCATACAACGTTTAAACTATGTGTCTATCGTCCTTATTGGTATGATGTAAAACTGTAGAGCATTATAGGTCCTTGCCAGGGAGGTCCTGTTTGGAAGTATGATTGACCCCTGATTAGATAGATATGACCACCTAATGTGTCTTCACCATGGTGGTGTGATTTTAAGAGTGTTGGAATCCATTCGAACAACCCATCACTCCAAACTCCATGATTTGTGTGCCCTTTATTCAGACCCTCTTACACTTTCAGGTCTAAAAGAACCCCCTAACAGTATGGATGCTCGGCCTTTGGCTCGCCTACTGTCTTGGTCCAATGTTCTGGAAGACAAATGGATGACATTTCAAGTCTGGCCCCGTATCTCAAACATGGTCAGTGGTCGGCCCTCATTTTTTATCCCCATTTCTGGCTAACACAATAAGGATACTTTGTTTTGTATACGGTCAATAGTCATTCTTCATTTTCATGTCATCCCTACAGTGTTCCAAATTTTGGGTATCGCGATTCACACATTCCACTCACCAGTGTTCGGATTAATTCCAACACCCTTGGCGTTTCCCCACTCGTGCACTGTATCAAATTGGGAAGATGACACTTTGATTGTTCTAAGGTCCTTGTCCTCCAGTCGGGCCTCTACCTTGCTTCCCAGAAATCCATATTGGTTGTTCAAAACATGGATACCCGAAGCATGGTTTTCACTCTTATATTCAGATGGAATGACAAGGTGACCATCCCTTGTTTCTCGCATCGGGCCCAACCCACGCGAGCTTAGGGACTGATCATTGGATGTTCCAAGAATGTAACAGAAATGAAATAGAACAAAGATGGATAATAGAACTCATGCATGCATCTAGCATAAATAATCAAAGCATGAAAGTGTGTTCAAATGTTACATACATCATAGTACCTGAGGGTCGAACCCTCCCATGGACATGTTAATCTCGTCAAAAGATAATTGCAGCTCTTCCACCCTCTATCTTGTGGTTTCCAGGATCCACTTCCACATGTCAATTCACTCTCCTCCTCGGTAGCAATGGGGTGTAGTTCTTCAGTTGCAATCCATTCCCACTCCTCATTGTTTTTAATAATGTTCATCTCCTTAGAGGCTTTCCTCATGCGCTCTTCAGCCTCCGCCACCTATGCCTTTAGCCATGATATAATCTTCGACTGTGCGTTGAGGGAAGTAGAATGTTCATATGCCCAGATGTGCTGCTGCTGAATCTTGTTTTCAGCCGCGTGGATCCTCTTTATGTTCACTGCTTTTCTCCACTGCCAACCCACACCACGGCCATGGTCATACTCTTGGATCTTCTCCACCATGAGATCTCGGATGAGCATGTGGGGAATCTGGGCATCCACTCCCCTAATGGAGAGTTTGTGCAGTCACGAACAAAGTCTCTCCATCTGGTCTATCCACTGTGCTTGAGGGGTGTCCTCAATAAAGCGCTTGATCAGCTTCCATGACCAACAACGGACTATCTTGATGTCCTCTTCATCAGAGGATAACTCATCCTAGTCCATGAGGTTGGAATGCTCATACGTGGGGAACACCCCCAAGAACTCGTAAGCAGGTAACACATCTTGTGTCTGATCAGGTATGGTAGGACCCATACTGTCTGATCGATTTTCATTGTCGGATCCCACCTCAATAATCTTAGGCTCAACCCCACTGACAGTCCCACCAGTGACCAGGAGTGCTGCAGCTTGGTTTATTTGGATATCCACCTCCACAACCACCGGCATTCCACTGGGAAAGACGATGTAGGAAGTACCAACCAACCTTGTCGAGGCATTCCATGCCATTTAAAGAATTGTGCATACCAAGAAGTTCACGGGTGTCAGTATACCTGATCAACGGGTGGCATGCTTGAATTCTTTTTCAAAGGGACTTATATATATCAAATTATTAGTCTCTCTCCTAGGTTGTTTCCATTGGGTACCTGAGGTGAAGTCCCCCGTATATTATAGGGAAATCTGAAGACTCTGGGGGGGACCACCTCAGATGTCTTGGCCCTACTGGATGCAGTAATTTCTGTAACTATGGGCATAGATTCTGAAGGACCTAAATCTGCATCTATTTAGGGGCAAGATCAGGTTCTGCATATGAGGCCCTCCTGCAAAGTTTAAATATTAGTGAAGGGGTTCAAAGTATCCTGGAAGTAGATCCTGGGGAAGGGACATATGGTTTTACCTCGAGAGCCTCTGCAAACTCTTCAATACCTAGATCTGAGTCACCAACTTCACCCTCCTCTAATGGGATCCCTCTACTAGCCTCCTCCCCTAGGAGGACTCGTCTGATTCTTCCAGAAAAGGGAAGATCTCCCTTAATTCTACAGCCGATAACTACGGAGGGGCCATTTGATCCCACAACACCTTCACTCGGTCTGTCATTAGATGTGGGGAACCCCGGGAGTGTACGAAGTCCTCCAGCACTACTAGGTATTGCTCTGCCTCTGCCTGGGACACTGCAAAGTCGGCTTTGATAGAGCCTATCCCTGCAAAATCCATCCCGATATGGTTTAGGTGTTTCCACATCACGGACGGTCTGAGGAATTACCTATTGATATCCCAGATGTCACAGGCCTCCAAGAAAACAGCATTATCCGGTATGTCTATATGGCACTGCCACTTCCCTAGAGCCTGAGTGGATATTCTACGGAATCCTCTTGGTGGCCTCCCCTCTGGATAACTCTACTCTTCTGGGACCACCGGGTCTACTGTCTCTGCCTCCCCCTCAACTGGTGCGAGCCTCACCGGCATGGAAGCCCCACCACTTTTATATTTCCTTTCCACCTTCCAGTACTAGCCTCGAGGTTGGGGAGGAACACTAACACCATCCTAAATGGTGGGCTGCTTCAGCATCTCCCCCGGGTAGGCTGCCTCCCATCTTTTGGCGTACTCCTTCACCAACCCGAAGACGGCGGTGGGCAGAGGCAGCTTGTTATGCATCTTCCAATCTTTCTGTGTGAACATGATCCACATTTGTCTCATCATGCATGGGTTCTCCATGTAGAACTCCCGCAAATAGACCTACGGGGTCAGTCGCAACTTGCACCGAAATTGCCTTACAAATCGGTGTGGGGTGAACGGCTCACAAAGGGGCTACGGTCCACCAGTTCCACCAAGAATCCGCCTCGAAAGGCCATGATATAGGACCGATGATCTTCTGTTCACTATCCATCATCAGTGAATACACCCATTGGCAACAAAAATGGGTAAAAATTGAACTCCTCTACCTTCTAGACCTGGTTCAGTACCGGCTACACTGTCAGCTTGGTCGGAAAGCTACCTTCCACATTTAGAATGACTAGGTGAAAATTTTATTATAGAGGGGAAATTGGTTTTGTATACTCATAGGTGCCTCTGACATGCGCCATTATACACCCATACAGTATGTGGAATGCCCCACATATTCTCTACGGCTTCTTCCCTTCGCTGATGTGCCACAACATCTTATACAGCTTGGCGATCATTGGGATCCTGAGGATGATCTTTCCTCCTATCGCTAGCATGGATGCCATGATAAACATGCTTGGTCGCACGCCCATGTTCGTATCTCTCACCAGCAGGATCCAACTGAAGATGAGTGCCACAATGAATGTAGCTAACCTAAATACCATTTTCTGCTCGGTGCTGACACATAATCCCCAGGTTTTCCACTAGATGTCCTCAAAGAGTTTCTAGTATGAGTGCTCCTAACTCCATTGGGCCCCCTTTGGGAATGTTTGAGGCCTCACTGGAAACTGTCAATCTTCTAGAAAGTTCAAGAACTACTTGAACCACCATCTGAATTGAATGTCCCTCACTGACTGCTTATCCTATCATGACACTAGGTTCATCCGCGCCATCGCCAGTGGTGTCATTTGCTCTAGATCCTCCCATGCACCCATAATGGGGAGGAACTCATCATACATCACCCAGAGTATTGGGACCCCTGAGATCTGATGCAGGTTTCATAAACTGATGTTGACCTCTCTCTGGTACAAGTGGAAGGTATTGGTCCTCGATGACCATCTGCTCAGTAACTCCAACATCATCTCCTTTGGCTGATAGATGTGGAATTGGGAGGCACAAGCCACCTCATATAGACCCACTCTTCTCAGATCTTCCCGGAATTCCTCGCACGAGGAGCCTACCCAGTAAGCCCAGACCCAGTCATCTGTGAAATTTCCGCCCTAGCGCACATCCCACTCATCAGACCACCCCTTTACTGGGTTCCTCAGGGCCGCCTTCAAGAAAGTATTATACAGTGGGGGATACGTCTCTGACTACAATTCCTTCCCATCTTCATTGTTCAGTTGATTGTACAGGAATTCAGCATTGACAGTCATGAAGTCCTCCCAAGCATGGTCGTCAGCTGCCCTGAACCACTACTGATGGCATGGTGTGCTCCTAATCCAGTAAGTTGTCTCATCCTTTCTCACTTCAGGGATAAAGACATCATCCCTCGGTCCAAATCCATACAGAGGAAGCCTCTTAAACATTGGATAGATATTTTGGATTTCCAATAGTATCTCCACCTGTGAATTATGGTTAGAGTTGCTCCGCACGAACTCCCCTATACTCGAGCTATCCTCTATCTCCTCCCTCCGGGCAGTATCCACAAGGACCCCATGGAATCATATCGGTGATCCATTCAATTTTTGAGTTTCAGAATTCTTTGGTTGTGTTTCATGAAGCTCTTTCATGGGGCTTGTTTGCGGAGGTAATTCATGAAGACTATTCTCAGAGCCCTGTCCCGGCATTCAGACTCAAGCCGCAGAGCACACCGTCGCGAAGTCAAAGACAAGTTGTACACCATGAATTAGAAGGCTCGATTTAAGGAGAGAAATTGTAGAGTATGCGGAGCTTCATGAATAGAGAGCACTAAAAGACAAATAATGGAGATCATAAATGACAAAAGAGAGGTTAGCCTCCCCTATTTATAGGCATGGACACCTGGTGCTTCGTGGTGCATCCAGTCGCAGTGAGCTTCACAGTGCGCCCAGCCCACGCATCACCTCTCCACCCCGCAAAAATATTTCGCGAGTCTTCTTCATGATTGGCCGAGGGATTTTGGAGACTGAAACTCAGACTTTGACCCTCACTTTCTCCTCGTCTCCCAGTCTGAGGGGGTATTTGTTAGTCCCAAAATTTGGGAAGAATAGGAATAAATGGAAAACCTTATGGGCTACCTCATGAAGCTTGTTTGTGGAGCCCCTACAGCACCATGGCCAGTGCAAAGCTTCCCCTCTACAAATCCATCATAGATCAAGGATGCGGGAGGATCCGCGAAGCCATTTTATGTTCGCGAACTTGCCGTAGAGAAAAGAGGTGGGAGGCTCTGTGAAGCCATTTGGCGTTCGCGAACCCGCCGTTGAGCAAGGAGGCAGTAGGATCCACGATTACAACAAAATTCCATGTGTCTTCGCACCGAGTAGGATCTGCTTTTCTTGCCTATAAATAATGGGCTCCTCTCGAGCCCAAAAGATGGATCCTTTTACCTTTCTCCTTCTTAGCTCCCAAATCACAAGGCAATTTCTACTCTATGAACCATGATATTTTCAAGGTACTTGAGCATCAGGAAGTGCCTCCCCCTTTAGATGAATTCAACCCCTCTTCAAAGAGGGATTCCTTTTGTGGATCCCATGGGGATCCACAAAGGAAGGGGTCCCCAAGGGGACTCGGGTCTTTGCGGAGCACTTATGCTTCACGAATTACTCTATATGCACATGTGAACCACATGTTAAGGCAGAGTCACTATGCTTTGCGAAGCACATTTCTTCGCAATGCTACGCTTCACAATGCACCCTTGCTTCTTGAAGAACTTCTCCATGAATGTTGTTCCACTTCACAAAGCACCATCCATATGCACCAATTATCTATGCCTGGGCTAGGCCACTTTACTTCATAAAGCACACCCCTTCACAAATCCCCTCCACTACGTGGAGCACCAGAGCTTCACGAGGCTTTTACCTATGAACCCTTTTTCTCCACAAAACCTTTTCACATTTGACCCTCTAGGTTTTCACGTAGTTATTTTAAAGTCCCTTGGTCAGCGCTTCCTATTGCGTTTATTTGCCTCATGCTTCTTCGCATAGGCACGCTAATAGCTATTGCTTCTTCGCATAGCCACACTAATGTGGAATCCTAAATGGATCAATCCATAACACCCCCTCACCGTGGAATTTTTGATGCCTTTCCTTCCCCAAGGGTGGGTGGGTATCAGTTACGTAAGTCCTAGGGGTGCGAAGTGAACCGACCTTGTCCGAGATGCATGATGTTAAACTGACAAGCACCATCATCCTCAACACATGACATTAATCTATGGCCTCACCTCGTGCATCATATATAGGGTACCCCATCTCAAACATTCTCTATTCCCACTGGTCTCCACAAAAGTGAGATCATTCCTCACATGGAATGAGATACTCCTTTATCAGAGCAGTTTCTGTCTATTGGGAAAGGGTAACCATCTTGGTGTAAGCCCCTGGATTTTTTACAAGAGGTAGTATCCCTTCTCCTCCTCTCTTCCTCGGTGCCAAATACCAGAGAGGGGGATGGGAATTTGAGCCCTCCTTTATTTGGTTCCAAATCCCTCTCCCTTTGGACTTTGTCACCTCTCGGGCCTCCACCCTAGAGTAAGTCCCAGTCTCTATCTCCCTGGGTTGTAGACCACATGTAAGCCACTGCTTCCATTTTGGATCACTAACTACGTGTCATCCCCATTCCACTTCCCATGGGAGCACCGTTCACGATGTGATCGTCAGGAATTTGTTGCCTCTTGTTTCTCGCATCGAGCATGACTCGCGTGGGCTTAGAGTAAGCATTGGCCATGACATCCTCCCTGGGCCGCCTAGAGTGTAAACCCCAAACCCCATCTTGAACTACATGGACTTTGATCATTTCCAATTCAAGGTACATAGGAAGCCTCCCTGAGGTTTAAGCCCAACAACCATTGGTTCTGACCCCTTTCACATTCGTTCCCACCATCCTTGACTACGGGGACTTTGATCCTTGCCAAGGAAAGGTATGTAGGAAGCCTCCCTAAGGTTCCAACCCAACAACCATTAGTTCCAACCCCCTTCACGTAGATTCTCACCATCCCAAACTATGTGGAATTTGATACTTTCCAAGGAAAGGTGCGTAGGAAGACTCCCTATGGTTCAAGACCAACAACCATTGGTTCCGACCCCTTTCATGTTGGTTCCCACCACCCCAAACTACGTGAACTTTGATCTTTTCCAAGGCAAGGTAAGTAGGAATCCTCCCTGAGGTTCAATTCCAACAACCATTGGTTCTGACCCCTTTCACATTAGTTCCCACCATCCTGAACTATGTAGAATTTGATCATTACCAAGGCAAGGTACGTAGGAATCCTTCCTGAGGTTAAAGCCCAACAAACACTGGTTCCAACCCCTTTCATGTCTGTTCCAACCATCCCGAACTACGTGGACTTTGATCCTTGCTAAGGCAAGGTATGTAGGAAGCCTACCTGAGGTTCAAACCTAACAAATATTGGTTCTGACCCCCTTCATGTTGGTTCCCACCATTCCGAACTGTGTGGACATTGATCCTTGTGAAGACAAGATACATAGGAAGTATCCTTGAGGCTGAATCCCAACACACATTGGTCCCAACCATCTTCATGTTGGTCCACCCTAATCCTGCATCATGTTAAATTGTACACCCCCTTTGACCTACATGATGCTAAACTATCCCCCATCCAGCGGTATGCTGTTGTGGCCCCATCTAATGGAAAGCTGTTATGATCCCCTACCCAATGGTAAGCTATTGTGAACCTCACATAGCGGTATGAAATTGCGATCTCTAGTTAGTGGTAAGCCGTTGTAAACCCCAATAGATGGTAAGCTGTCATGTTCCCCAATCAACAGTAAGTCGTTGTAGTCCCCTTCATTGGGAACCCTATCTCTAGTTTGTCCTAGTGGCGTCAGACCAACCTCAGGCTGCTAACCACGCATAAGCCCCAGTATATCATCGGGTCGTTGTCCTTTGCACACACCCTGATCCTATAACCCACCGCAAACTACATGGAATTTGATTCCCTGCCACGGGGATACATAGCAGGCCTCTTCAAGACTCAATCCCAACATCATTGTCTCCCGCGAGTCGACTCCATCCCACTCTCAATCCACATTACTTAACCATCCATTATTCATCTTGATTCTTACTTGACCCGCCACATCCCGGTGGGATCATGCGACCTCATTCCCCATTACCTTCAACAACAATCGTGTAACTAACCACGTGTTAGCTCCAATATTAGTGTGTCCTCTAGGGGTTATACCCATCCGATCCACTCTAGTTAGTGTTCCAATCAGTCTGATCTGTCTCTACGATATGTTAATCCTACAACATACCCCTGTGTTAAACATGGGAAGCTAAGGAAAACCTCAGAGACATGCCTATGGCATATAATTCCACGCATTCGATGTGGGATGCATCGGGATTCTGTTCCCTTGAGAAACCCTATAATAATGGAAATAGACCTAGATGTGCTAGTGTTCTAGTGTCCAGACACGCTAGTGATATCCAATGTGACTACTCCCCCAACTGGAGGTTGCTACCCTGATCGGACCCCTTGAAACGTCCTGATAGAATAAGTGCAATTAACCAGCGTCCATGAAGATATGGATTTGGAAAGAGTTTCATGAAAAATGTATTAATTTATATGGGAGACCCAGACTAGGTGACGAGTTTTGAGGAGGAATCCACAAAAGGAGGAACCGACATCCCAACAACATGTTTCAATCAAGGAGAAAACGTCCCTGAATAAGCGAAAGATGTCGCCTACCTTTGTAAAGTGGGAATGCGGGGCAACAAACAGTGCATCTTCATCGTCCTCCAAATAGAAGGATGCACCCGCCCTGGAAAAATCATCTAAAATAGTGAACTCATTTAAAAATTTAAAGATCTAAAAAACAATTAAAAATTAGTTTTTTAGATAAAATTCTAAAAGATAGGGTTGTTTTGGTTTTAATGCTAAAACAACAACCAAATTTTGAGAATTTGAAATTTCAAATTAAGGATCTTAAATTTACTATTTTATTTCATAAAAGAAGAATAAATAGTGAATAAAATTTTGGGATATCAATGTTCTGTTAAAAGTAATTTTGGGATTATTTTTTCAAAACAATATGGTTTTCCCAAAATTCCTAAAAATAATACTTCTTTA
The DNA here is from genome assembly GCA_963277665.1 of Viscum album. Lineage (NCBI taxonomy): Eukaryota > Viridiplantae > Streptophyta > Magnoliopsida > Santalales > Viscaceae > Viscum > Viscum album. The sequence continues at coordinate 1,804,188,026 of OY728126.1, read as the reverse complement.
AATGAAACTTTCTTTAAAAAGTTTAAATTTATTGTTATCAATTTGGTTATCTAGATTATAAATGAAATTATAAATATGAATGATATGGTAGATAAAAGAGAATTCATCTCTAATATCAAATTTTTAATGGAAAAACTAAAACTAAACAATTTTGGATTTCATAGTCTTTATTGGATAACTTAAGTGAACCTAGGATATGGGTACCAAAAGAATTAGTCTTCTAATATTTTTATAATAATGGTATTGTGATCAAAACCAAATAATCTACTTGGTATATGTATAGTGTTTGATATAAGCATGTGTGTGGTGATCCTTTTCAATTCAATCATCTAAATACATTTACGGAGAACATGTCACATTTTGAGATGATTCAAAATGTATAATTAATGGGATGGTGTGATCAATTTATCCAATAGTACTTTAATAAATTTTATTTTATTTATTAATGGATTAAAGAATAATTTACTAAGTATTAATAAATTATTTGATAGTGGTTTTAAAACAAAATTAAAAACTGATCTTTATAATGTTTTAATTCTAAACGAAAACTTTTTTTACAGCATTATGTTTCCAAAATAAAGATATTATAGATTAAAAATCTCTGGAAATAAAAAATTGGTGTTCAATTGTAGAAGATAATGAATCTTGGATTTGTCTTCGCCACCAAGGTCATTATAACTTTCACCCTATTATCAAGAAAATACATAACTGACTAGTATGAGATTTGTTGAAGTTATCCTTAAAATATATATTAGTTTGTGAACCTTTCCAACATAGAAAGAAACACAAATATTATTTACAATATAAAATGGGTTTTTTTCTTCTTCTAAATCCTTAAAACTAGTTCAACATAACCTTTTTACACTAACATATGTTTCTAGTATAAAAGGTAAATCTTGCACCATTGTAATTATATTTGATTAAACTAAATTTTCATGGATTTTATTCTTATCATGTAAAAATGATCCTTGTAATTACTTTATTTAAGTTTCCTAAAAAGTTGAAAATTAAAATGGTTATAAACTATTTCCCCTTATATATTCCCTAATAGAGAATTTTATAACAAATAAATAGATGAATTTTATGATTTTTAAGGTTGTCATCAATCATTATTCACTCATATTACACAACAAAAAATGGGGTTATCAGAAAAATAAATATAACCCTATAAGAAATGAATAGGACTCACTTAAATGGGTATGTTCTACCTTATTTATTTTATGTTTCTATAGTCAATACCATTTTCTTTATCCATAACTACGTTCTAATAAGACTCGTGTTAGGAAAAAATGCCTATGAATATTGTAAAAAATTTCCAAATGTTGGATTCATTAAAGTTTTCAACTGTAAAAGCTTTATCATTAAATTCAAGGATAATATATGAAATTTTAACCCTAAATATAATGAAGGTATATTTATTGGGTACTCAAAATCATATAAATCCTTTTAAGTCTTCAATATGGGGATCAATAACTTATAAGAGTTAATTCATATAAATTTTAAGAGGATATTTCTAAATTAAATCATCAAATTGATGATGATATTACAAAAGATAGTCTTACCTTACCTAAAACTCAATATTATAAAGTAATTGAAGAATTTAAAGACCCCCTTATACTCATTTACCCAATACATGGGTTGAATCCAAAAACTATCCCCTTGATAATGTTATCATTGAATTTAAATCTGGAACTTGTACTATAAGGTCATTCATAAATGAGGTTTAACATCAATATTTTCACTCTCACATTGAACCAAAATCCCTTTATGATTATATAAATTATGGTAATTGGATACTTTCCATACTAGAGGATTTGATCCAATTTCAACGGAACAATTCTTGGACTCTCGCATAATGAACCAATAACCATCCAATTATTCACGCTAAGGGGTTTTTTCTGGACAAATTTGATGATCAAGGAATTATCTATCTGTAGAGACCCGAATCTTGACGTAAATGGACATTACATTACTTTTGCGGAATACTTAGTACATAACAAAAACAGACACACAAGGACTGTAAAAGTTTAGTGTCTTTAGACACTCGGAATAAAATCTTCTAATCGTGGTGAAATATATTAAACATCTCCCAATAAAGATCATCCCCTTTTTTCTTACCTAAAACCTTTCTTTATATCCTGGGGAAAAGAAAACATAAAATGGGTGATCTAAAATGCCCAGTAAGGGTAAACATAGAGAACATAAAACAGTCCATAAAAATTTGAATGAAAAAACATGAACATAAAATCTAAACATCAAAATCTTGAGCAAAGACATGAATCTTGGAGTTACGTAAGGAATATATCATAAGGGAACATCAATCATGATAAAATAGCATGGGAATAAAACATGTAATTGTGGGAACCATTAAGCACATGTAATGATTTCCATAATAGCCAAGGAATTGCTGCCAAGACCGTCTTAGCAGACAAAGTCCCTTTCGGAATCGATTTCACTCCTTGTTCCAGTCCTGTAATACTGAACCGGATTATATTACCATTCTAGCCATGTCTATCTCATGAGATATAAATATTTACCCAATGAATTGTAGGGAGATATAGGTCCCACCCATCTCATAATGAAACCATTCTTACTTGTTCCACAAAATAAACATACATCATTCATAATAACCCAACGAATAAAATGGGTTTTATAAACATCATCCCATCATCACATAATCCATATAAAATAAATGGATATCATTTAATCATAAGAAAAGTGAAACCATGTAAATCATAGAGACATTACACTTGAAACATATACATATGAAATAATGTCATCTTAGATGGAAAATGGTTTTGATAAAACACTTGAAATGAATTCTTGAGGAAAATATCCTTTCTTCTTCAAAATCATTTTATTTTCACAAAATGCCATGAAATTTTAAAATAAAAGTGATTTTTTTGAAAATAGTCATGAAATCTTTTTGAGGAAGCTTCATGAAAATAAGGCTTTATAAAACTATAAAAATCATTTCATGTCGTGTACATTAAAAAAACATTATTCTTGCACTTTTGTCGGAAAGTCAAAAAGTACCTTATAGGGTAAATAAAAGAAAGATTCCTTCCATACCATGGGGTAAAAGTCAAAATGGGTAAAAAGGACTTTAAACATACATGAATACACTTTTATAAAACATGGACACGGATGATTGCAATAACCCCAGCAAATACTTACGAATAATCAATCTCGGATAAAAATGAGATTCACAAAATTATCCCTTACCTTAGGTCTGATATGCTTTGAACGTATCCAAACCTCCTGGATAATGATTTAAATAATGTCATTGACTTATTAAATAATCATATTCATTGTTATGATATCATATATGTTTCACTTATGACTTTATATTACCCGTTCTTTTGTAAATTCCATGTTAAAACAGCGTTTTGGGTAAAATCATTTCATTTTTCATATGTGTTTCGACTTGTCGTTCCTGATATTAATACTTATATCATGATTTACATAATTCCAGAATGTAAAAAATGATTTATATATAATATATATTCATCATATACATATATATATTATAGATCGATAAAAAGAATGAAATACATCATTCATGGAGACGGTAGGTCGTACGTACGCATGAATGCTATTTTCATTTCCTTATTGAATTGAATGAATCTAAATAGATGAAATACATATATATATATACATAAATCTAGTATAATTAATATATTTCATTATTATTCATTATATAAACTTTATGATCATTCTTGTATGGTTAACATGGAGAATGAATCTCATCGCGTCGTGGAGACGGTAGTCCATACGTACGCACGAGCGATGATATCGTTCCCATAATTATTGAATAGAATTTTAGTGGATGGTATAATATATCAGAATCAGTATGATGTTATAAAAACCATATATAGTTATTATTTACACCATTATACCCATCCATGTATGGTGTTGGTGGAAAAACAGATTTCACCATGGCGTGGAGACGGTATTCCGTACGTACGCATGCGTGGTGATTTTGTTTTCCGTAGGATGGATAGATGGTGAAATGTGGTTGTTTCATAATTATAATAACATATCCGTATATGAGTTATACTGATTTTATTACTTCATAATGAAACAACTAAAGAAGAAGTGGAAGAAGAAATAAAGTTGAAAGAATCGGTAATGGACATTACCTCTTCTTTGAAGCGCCTCTTTGAGAACTCCTCTTAGGGAACTAAAATTGGTCTTTGAAGAAGACCATAACCTATAGGATGTTTCTATGGAAGTGGAGAAGAGAATTTGGCAGGGTTTGGCCGAGCATGAAGGCAAAAAGTGGTGTGAGGAAGAGAGGGAGGAGGTGCCCTTTTATAAGGGAGGAGAGGGGCACCTTTGGAAAAACTAAAAATATTATTTATTATAAAGTCATATTCGGTTTTTAATAGATCTAAATTGAGTTATTTAGAAGCTAAGGTGGTTATGGGTCGAAATAATCTCATCCAATAGAATTTAAACAAGTTTAGGTTTCTATTTTAACCTTATCATTTAGATTTAACCTTAAGTTAAATAATTTTACTTTTACCGTGTCTTCTTGTTTTCTTACACTATAAGGTTAATAAACTTACTATAACAGGACAAACAAACCCCAAGTTGTTTAGTATTAATATATATAACATTATCTAAGTCATTTGACCGAACCTTAGATTTTTAGGAATAAAATAACAATTAATAATATAATATTTGTTTTAAAAACTATTTTATTTCACTTTTGACACTATTTAGTAATTGATTTTTGTGAAAATCATAAAAGAATGATTAATTAGAAAAAAGTTAATTAAATCAATACTAAAATGTCATATTAACCTATAAAATTAGTTTAATTCATAAAAAGTCTCAAATTACATTTATTTGGGTATTTATAACATCAATGATGTCAATATTTCATTAATAAGATAATTACTGCATCATCTTTGTGTCATAAATAAATTAAATTGATTAATGTCTAAAAATTATAAATAAATTACCATTATGTAGGAAATAGTTTTATCTTTCTAATGAATATTTATAGTCGAATTTATCTTATGTATAACCCTATATTAAAAATGATTTACTTATTAAACACTGATTTTAACTATTTTAACCCTTCTTTAAATAAACTAATATTAAATGTCCTAATCTAATCCAAGTGGGCCTAAATGGTCATATTTTATTCCTAAGGTTTTTTTTGTCGAATTACACTTATCCAATAGAATTAGGACATGTGTTAGGGTAATAATAATAACATTTTTACTCTTAATTACCCTATTTACTTTTAACCGTGGTAAATAAAAGTAAAAAGTTACTATTCATCAGAAATTATTTTCATCTCATTTAACCACATTTTACTTACTGACATCAACCGTTTCTCTCGTATTTTTGAAATTCCACTCACAGAAGTGGTAAAATTAAGTTTTATGTAAATTTTCAAATTCTCTTAGGAGGTGGGTAAAAGACGGTGAAAAGTTCAATAAAATTTTTATATATCTAAAATTATTATAAAATTACTCCAATGAATTACATTGAACTTATATAGGTATTATGTATCAATTTTGACCTAAAATAAATTTAAATAAAATAAATAATTATTTAAATAAAAAGTTGGTTTTTAAATAGTAACCATGTGTTTTCACTATTCATCAAAAATTGAAAGTTTTCAGAAAAATACCAAAATTTCACCCTAGGCTAATTTCGATATTCCGAATCCAAAAATGAAGTCCATTTTGAAAAATAAAATTTACAAAATTTCAAAAAGTGGTTATTACTATTCATAACGGCTAGTTTTAATAATATTTTAATAGCATATCGTTGTTTAGTGAAACTCGGTATTGCGTACGACGCAAGCTATCGAGGAAGGTCACGATTGCGTGTAAAGCAAGCCAAGATAGTGTTGTGTGTAGTGAAATATTCCTTTGATGATTTATATAACATAAAAACAAAATATTTCTCATAAAAGTCTCGGGTGTTACACTATCTATAATAAGGCTTCACTTGTTGTTAAAGGGTATCATCAAGAATAAGGAATTGATTATAGTGAAATTTCTTGTTGTGTGGACAAAGTCCATTAGAGTCTTATTGGAATTTATCCATCATTTTAATTTTAAACAATTTCAAATTGATGTCAAAAGTTCTTTTATAATAAATTTTATTTAAAAAAAAATTTTGTAGATCAACCACCCAGTTTTGAAAATACAAAATTTAAAAATCATTTTTTCAAGTTAACCATTGCTCTTTACAATTTAAAACCTAAAACATGGTTTTAGTACAAGATTTTAACAAAATTACTTTAATCAAATTATTTTAAAATGTGAAAATATGATTCAAAACTTTTTCAAATAAAACATTTCAATTGATTTATTAATTTTTTAATTTATTTTGACGATGTTCTTTAAGATAAACTAAAGAAAATATTATCAATGAATTTTCTAATTATGTGAATTAAAATTTTAAATTATTTTAAGGGAGAACTCAAATTATTTTGTGGTTTAAAATTTCTTCCAAAATTTTTATGGACATTTTATAAACCAATGAAAATACCCTACTAAATTTAAAAATAATTTTGTAATCATGCTAGGGAAATTTTAATACCAATGAGTAATTTTCATAAGCTAATATTGGATGAATTTGAAATATGGGTCACAAATAAGATTTATATAAGAATGATAGGAAGATAACTTTACCATATTGAGACTCATCCAAAAATCTTGTTAATTGTATTCCATTGTTCTCATTTTCAATAAAATCTAAATGAAAGTCATTTAAAATAACTAAAAAAATGTTTTGATATTTGAAAGGAGATAAAAAACATGGATTATTTTGTCCAATGGAAACATCTTTTGAACATACTTTTTATCTAACACTGATTTTGGAGGATACCAATTATATTTTTAAATAACTAGTGGTACTTTCCACCTACTAGGAAAATACCTTATCTTATGGGGTAGTAATAAGAAAAACTATGTTTAACTTTATATAGTTAAATTAGAATACTTATCCACTAGGAGTTATTGTTCTCAAATTATATGGATGAAAATTATCTCTTAGACTTTTGTCTTACATATAATCTTATACTTATAAATTTTGACAACAATAGTGTTATTGGTATCTTTAAAAATCCTATCCAACACTCTCAAACTAAGAATATTGACTAGAGACAACATTTTCTATGAGATCAATTTTAAAATGTGATATTATTCATGAATTTTTTGGAACATACCTTCAAATTTTTAATATATTAATTAAACACCTACCTATTGGTCAATTTGACTTCATTAAAGGTGACTTGGGTGTGATTAACCTATAATAATTATATATTAACTTTGGAAATCTTGAAAATATTATGATTTGTTCTATAAAATTGACTTTTTTAACTAAATAAAATTCTTTAATTATTTAAAAAAAATCAAAATATTAATAATTATGGTCAAGTTAAATGAGAATAATAATTCATTCAAGACCACTATATCTTAGATATAAATAAGTGGATGTGGTTCTGGTGCAAATCCACCAAGAAAATTTTACCTCGAAAATGGATGGTTTGTTTTTTAATCTAATCATCACCTTGGCCATGAGTAGTGGGTCTTTAATTCACACCAAGTTTGAAACTCTTGGGGATTTTTTATACTTTATTAACATAAAAATTACTAAAAATAAATGATGGAATTATTTTTAAAATATTTTATAATATTGTTTTAGTTTTTGAATAGTTATAACCCATTTATCTCACTTAATGAAATAGTTGAGGGGAATATAATTTTGTTAACACTAAAAAGAGCCTAGATGAGAGACCAATTTTATAAATTATTTTTCCAAATTTATTTATATCCCAATAATTTTTAAAAAATAATTAAAATTTTATTTCCCTCTTTATAATTAGTTTGAAAAAATGTGTTTGTTTTTAAGATTTATTTGAAATCACTATTTCTAAGAAAAATCAAGTTTTTTTATAAAGATTATATTCTCTCTCAAAAGATCATTAATGATGATAAATTTAGCTTTAAATTATTTCTATTATTTACTCTAACACTGTCTATAAAACCTTTTTGGAAATATCAAATGGAGATAAATCTTATTATTTGGGGAAATATTAGGTAATAATATAAATCTAATGTTTTTTATTTCTATTTTATTATGGGGAAAATAAAAGTAATTAGGTGGATAAAACTTATTGTTATAACTTGTGTTGTTTTATACTATTAATTTATTTATATTTTATTGTTATAAAACATATATTGTTATATTCTTATTATTCATGTATTTGTGGTCATCAAATATGGGGTGATTATTGAGCCTCTAGATTTTTTATGATCAAAATCACAAAATGCATTTCTAACATGTTTATTTAAAGTATTTTATCATCACAACTTCACCACACATTTGAAATTTGCATCTCACTATAGCAAGTTTTGGAAAATGAATTATGGTGTAATGAGAAGGACTATACTACAATACAACTCGGTCCAACTTCTTACCGAAAGATCATGAAACAAATCCTCGGATTCATGCTTTATTCAAACCTTGAATCCAAAAAACCAAATAAATTCCATACCGCATGGTAAATTTCAACACAACATATCTCTTTTTGTAGGATTATTCCACAATGAATCTTTTTTGTTACACTTAAAATACATTTAAATAAGAAGAACCTCCAAAATAATACTATAATACTTTACACAGTAACCCAAATCACCATGCCACAAAGGAAATCTCCACTGTGTAGATAAGTCTACCACATCGTAATGTGATTATATATAAGACAGTCAACAAGAGTTAATATATTTCTTTAAAGGTATTGAACTAGCTTATTAAATAATTAGATCAACTCAAGACTTCCTCGGCACTTATGAAGTATATAAATAGAGATCTTTGGAGGCTCAAAAAATTAATCTATTTACCTTTACATCCATTCTCCAATTCCAACATTCTATGATTACCAATTATTTCCTAAATTCACTCATTTTAAAAACCCTCTATTCTCTAATCTAGAGTGTGTGATTATTATAGAATCTCATACCCGATTCACTCATAAGTAACTGAACCTGGTTGGCCACATGGCCATAAATGCACCTCCCCATAAACTAGAGGCAACTAACTACCAACGAGGGTATATGGTGGTATATTAGGGAGACTATACTGTTGTGATTAGAGTGTATAATTGTGGTATACAACATTAGTAAGAAGTGGAGACAATAATAAATAACCAACAAACGAATAATAAATCACCCAGTTAATAAATATGTGTAAGATAAATCAGTATCATATAAAAAAATGATGTTATGTCATGTGATATAAAAATAGGGAAATAGGTGAAAATATGCATATACATCATGCTATACAAAAATAAAAATAGCCAAAAACTATCACTAGTCACATCACAAGCCTAAGCTCAGTCCTATGATCTTGTACTCCATCCTAAGCAGAGCATCAAGCATCTACAACTGGATTCTTCCCTTTGTCCTTACATGCATCCATGGGTTCTGTTTGGGTACCAACTGGTGGCCCGATCAGGGTGTGAGATATACACCACAACCAATGGTTTCTAGTAAATCCTTCCAATGAATATAAAATGAGTAGTGTGCATGTGTAATAATGTGAGAAAAACTGAAAATGTAAAGAGTTCAACTCTTGTTCCTAAAGGACACCGGGCTAACACTGCCTACTTTGGCGTAAGTTGGATGATCTCGGATAAATTAGTCATAGGTATACATACATATAGTATATATACATATTGACGTTTACAACCATATATTTTGATACTACTACTAGCCAGTTCCTGATTTGTAACTCATGCATCCATGGTTAGTAGTATGGATCTCATAGGATTTCAAGGGACATCATGCATGTGTATCATATTTAGTTAGGGATGCCATGCCCGAGCATCACATGTATATGGGACACCATTTCTGAGTATCACAAATATAAAGGATGTCATTATCGAGTATCACAAATATAAGGGACATCATACCTGGGTATCACAAGTATATGAGATACCATGGCTTAGTATCACATGTATATGGGACGCCAGGCCCAATATCACATGTATATGGGATTCCATTCTTGAGTATAAAAAATATAAGGGACTTCATGCCTGAGTATCAAAATTAGAACGGGCTTCATGCCCATAAATCATATTTATACAAGGTTGGTATTACCTTATGATAACATTACTACAAAACAAGCCTTCAGTAGCATTGTTCTTTATTAGTTCTAGAAAAAAACTCTCCTAAAGGATTCCATTATCAGTGCTAAAAAAAGCGCTAATAAATGATGCCCATTATCAGCACCTTTTTAGCACTCAAAAATGATACCCCTTATTAGTGATTTATTTTTATCACTGATAAAGGTCCCAAATAAAATGAAATAATTTAACAAAAAAAATAATAATGAGAAAATTAAATAAACTATTAAAATTTTTATTAATTAAATAATTTGGGATAAAAATGATTAAACATAATAAACATATATATAAATTATAAATACTAATAATTAATATATATTATATATATAGATATATAAAGTGAAATAATAAAAATTTAAAAAAATAAAAATTAGTAAATTATGAGAAATATTAAACATTTTTTTAATTAAATAATCATTGATAAGAATGAATAAATTTAATATACATATATATAGATTATAAATATTAAAAAATAGTATATTAAATATAGATATATAAATGGAATTTTTATTGACTAAACAAAAAATTAAAAATAAATAAATTATAATAATTAATCAATAAAATTAGAATTGAATAAATTCTAATAATTAAAGAAAAAATTAAAAATGAATATATTGAAAAATTATAAAAAAAATATTAATGAAATAGTTATTAATAAAAAAAATGAAAAATATTAATTTATATATATAAGTTATAAATTGAAATAAATAATATATATTAAATATAAATATAGAATATGAATAAAATGTGATAATTAAAAACATATTAATGTCTTATTCATTTTTAATTTTTTATACCTAATTATTCATCAATACATTTAATATAAAAATGAATTCATATATATTTACTAAAATATGATTTATATAATACAAAATATTGATGCTTTAAATTAAATTATTCATATATTTAGTGGAGAATAGTTTATAATTAAAACATAATACTAATTAAAAAATACTGACTAATTACATCGAGTAATGGACATAGTTGAATTTCATTTGATTTTTCAATTTAACATATATCAAATGTGTGTTACAATGATTTCACAAACATAAATGTAATTAATGCATTTAATGCACACACAAATATTTACGTAATTATTGAAATCTCATATAGAAACCCATAAACCTAATTTTTATGTAATTTATACACATTTTTGTATTATTTTATTTTAAAATGATACATTTAATATATATTATGTCTTTAATTAGTCAACATTATTAATTTATTTTTAATATTATTATAGTTAGGTATTAATTCATTTTTAATCTTTTATTTTTTATTTTTTGGGGAATTTAGTTATTTTTTATTGATTATTTAATTGGAAACTTGGCCTTTAGCCTATAGGCAATGTTATGGGTCTCCCTATACTAAGATATAAATGTAACGCCCCGACCCCAGCTACCCAGAGTCGGTGCATTACTTCGTAACATTGGCATGATCACCAAAGATCAAGTCTCGAAAGACCGATTAGTTTAGTAGCCATGGAAACACTAGATACATTCGTAAACGTTACATTACATCATAAAGTGAAAAACTACAATAACAAAGTCTTCATAGTCCACTCTCATATCCTCTTCTGACAATCCCTGCAGGTCATTCATAAAATACTTCTTCACATCCTGGAAAATATTAAAACATTGAAAGGGGTGAGCTCAGATGCTCAGTAAGGATAACAATATTGCGGAAGCCTTCATAAATAAACATAAACATTTAATGCAATGTATAACTAAAACAATAGCCTTTTAAACTTGCACATCAACATAATATGTCAAAAGTGAAATGAGATAATTCCATTTACTTCTTCACATGGATATTCTACTGGTCGAATAATCACATGAAATATCATTAACCACTTCCATAATGAGGGAATGTATAATGCCAGACATTCTGAAACATTTTGTCAAGGCCTCAGCCAAGACGTCTAAAATGATTAAGGCCTCGGCCAAAACCATAAATCAAATTGGGAAAGGGCCTCGGCCAATTCCACGTCTAGTTGTCTCATGAGACCTACTGATGCATCGAGGAGCTATAGCGGGCTCCACCCGTCACTTATTAAGTCCAATACATTCCTCATATGAATAGGTTTAAACATATCATAAACCATAACATAATCGTATCACATAAAACATGCATAAAGGAAACATAACATTTCCACAATTCAATCACAAGATATCAATACAACACATTGATATAATAAAAACGCTTTCAAAACCATTTTCAATACCAAAATAAAAGAAAGTTAAAACATTGTATTTATTTTTCATTAAAAAAATGATGGCTTATAGAGGAAGTCGAAACTCAAATAATGGTCACGGCGGTGGAGAAGTCGTTGTCGCCGCATAAGTACAGAAAGAAAAACATTCCCTTTTTGTCGTTTAGTAAAACGCTTCGTATAAAAAATATTCCTTTTGAATAAACGTAAAAGTCAAAGGGGTTTATACACCGTATAAAAGAAAGTTGTGTATAAAACCAAATATGAATCAATGAAAGGGGATTGAGACGGAGTCCTTAAAAAGATCATTTTTAAAATAAAATAGATATATCATGTGTATTCACTATAGGTACACATAAATAATACAAAATAAGACATAATAATATCATGACATAATTTGAAAGTAGGAGATTAACCCAAAGAATAGAAATTGGGTTACGAAGTTCCCTTACCTTGTGTCCGACTTGACTCAACCGTTCTTTAACCTCCTGAATAATAAACTAGAGTTAATATATACCTTATTAAAAACCATTTTCAATTTTATTATCCTTTTTATATCACTTATTACAATGTTATGAACATTATGTAATTATTTAAGTTAATAACGGTCGTTTTGTCGATCTTTGGTAACTTGAGTCAACAATAAACTTCTTATAATTACAAGTTGTTCATGTGGTAGAATATCCATTATATCCAGAATTATATTCATGATTTAGATGTCATATATATCTTATATATCCAGTATATACATTCATTTATAATATTACGTAACATTTAGAGGTAAGAAATGAAATGCACCGTTCATGGAGACGGTAAGTCGTACGTACGCATGAACGCTACTTTCATTTCAATTTCATATTTAATGGAACTAAATCATAATGATATAAATTTATAATATAATTACAGTATAATATAGTGTATAATACCATTTACTCCATCCTTTATACATCCCACATATGGCATTAACGATTCAAATCACTTTGAGGGGGCGGTAGTCCGCACTTCCTAAAATGAAATTATCGCGTTTTACCCATAATGGAAATCATAAAGTATGCCATAAATGAGAAATACAGAAGCATAAGTAAAACATAAACATATTATATATCATATATAAAAATAGTGACATCTTAATGGCCACCTTTGAAGGTGTTATATGAGTGTTGAACAATCATCGTTTCGTGAGGCAGAAATCCGCCATCCACAGAAAACGTATGTTCTTTAACCATTAGATGTAGGTGTGTGTAAGTGTAGCGGGAATACTTCTTATAACAACATCCTAGTATATTGAGGATACTGGTGTTGTTACAAAAGAAATGAATAAAAATTGTTAGGGGGTTGGAGAAGAAAAATAAACAAAACAACATTAGAAAAGACATTACCTCAAAATCGGGTAACTCTTTTTGATTTGAGCCAAAGGATTCCTTGGGAAGAGTTCTGCCCAAAGTGAGGCTTCTAGGAGTAAGGGAGGAATGTTGGGAGAGTATTTGGGCAGAGTTTGGCCGAGCCAAATGGCTTGAATGTGTGAATGAGGTTGTAGAGGTGGGGGACGTTTATAAGTGGAGAGGAGGGGCTCTTTTGGAAAGATTGAAATGTTATTCAATTATACAATGATTTTCGGTTTCTAAAGGTCCCACAATTATATAATTCGTGGCTAAGGTGATAAGGGTTCGAAATCTACCCATCCAAAAGTTATCAGACAAGTTTAATCCTGGTATTTTACATTATCTTTTCATTTTATTAAAATCGTTAAATAATGAGGTCATCACTGCATCATAATGATGTCATAAATAATTTAATTTATTTAATGTCTAAAAATTATAAAAAAAATACTATGATGTAGGAAATAGTTTTACCTTTCTAATGAATATTTATAAACAAAATTTGGACTTTTTTAACCCCACTTAAAAACTGTTTTAGTAAAACAACTCATGTTTGTGTCAATTTAATTTTAACATTAAATAAATATATATTAATGTCATTTTCCAGCTAAAGTGGCTCCATGCGGTCCCCAAGTTGACCCATGGGTTGTCTTGGTCGGCCATGACTCATCCAATAGGAGTAGGACAAGTGTCAAGCTCATATCATATTATTAAAACATTATTTTTACCTTAAACTACACTAATTACCTCTAATCGCGATTAAGAACTTAAAAGTTACTATTCACCAAAAATTATTTTAATCTCATTGAACCACATTTTACTTCTTAATGACAACCATGTATGTCAGATTTTTGAAAATCAAATCACAGATGTGGTAATATTTCATTTAAACGAAAAATCAGTTATTTAACTACCACTTAGTGGTTTCACTATTCATCAAAAATTGAAGTTTTTCAGAATAAGGCCAAAATTTCACCCTAAGCTATAATTGATATTCCGAATTCAAAAATGATTTCTATTTTACAAAATTCCAAACATATAAGTTGCATTAATTAATTTTATAATTAATTCCCGCTGTTTCAACAAATAGCGTGTTTTTAAGAAACAATTTATATCAAAAGATTGACAATTGTTTATGTCCAATTTCAATGTTAAATTAATTCTAATGACCACCATTGGATAAAATGGTAAAAATATATTCTAATTATACTTTAAAACCACTCAATAGTATAAATTATCACTATAAATTATTTTGATTAAAAAAGTTGTTTTAAGTATTTTTCACTATTCATAAAAATTAGAAGTTCTCAGAAAAATACCAAAAATTCAACATAGGCTAATTTTGATATTACAAATACAAAAATGAAGTCCATTTTGAAATATAAAATTTCTATAATTTTAAAAAGTGGTTATTACTATTCATAACGGCTACTTTGATTAGCCGCGGTGTTTTAGAACTCGAAGTTGCGTATAATACAAGCTATTGCATTATTGAATGAGAAGCGTATCGTGGAAGCTCGGGGTGTTACAATAAAGCAGTCTTTGCTTTCATAAAAAAATGGCTTCGGTCTCAACTTTAAAAAAATTTACTCATTTTTAATCATTCAGTTTCTTTCATTTTTAACATGCATGCATATAAGATTATATTTTAATTAATACTATTTAAAATAAATTTTCAAATAAATATTTATAAAGAAAAATATTTATAAGTGTGTATTTAAGATAATTATACATTTATATATTTATAATTATAAATAAATAAATATTATTTTTTTAAAATTAATATTTATATATTTATAAATAAATAATTATAAAATAATAATAAATTTATTAAAATAATGAATATATCTATTAGATTTATATTTATTTATATTTATTAAATATATATATAATGATATTAATATATAAATATATAAAATTATATAAATATATAAATACATATAATAATATAAATATATAAATATATAAATATTTTTTTTAAAGAGTATTTATTTAATTAAAAATAAATAATTATATATTTAAATAATTAAAAAAATAAAATGAATATATTTACTATATTTATATTTATATATATTATATATATAATTATATAATTATATTTACAAAAAAAATATTTATTATCATAAATATAAATCATTTATGAGCTCTAATGTTTTACCGTTGGTAAAGATTCATTTTATCAGTGTTTTTTTAGCACTGATAAATCTTAATCTTTATCTGCACATATTAATTTACTGCTTATAAAAGGAATATTTATTAGTGTTTTTTGTAAGTGATGATAATAGTTTTCCTGGTCTGATTAAAGAACTATAACCCGTCATGAACCAGTTGTGATATCCGAAGCATTTCATAGATGTCAGCTACTGGCAGTGCTCCTCCCCAACGAATCCAAGCTCGAATCATGGCTCGATCAGTTCCAAGGCTCAAATCTAGGGTTCAAATTATTCAAGGGTTTAATGAATTCAAGGATTAAATGAATCCAAAATTTTATTTTATATATACTTTCTCTTAGATAATTCAAGGCTTCAATCAAAGATATGTGGTTTTCTCATCCTCCTCAGTCATTGATTGCTTGTTTGGTGATATATTTTTTCATTTTTTTCATTATCTCTTATTTTTCATTATACATCATTTATTTTCCTTCTAGTATGAATTTCTAATTGGCGGTTTCTATTATTTTGGGTTTTTATTGCCCATTTAAGGGATTTTCTTTCCGCCTTGTAACATATTAAGAATTCTACACCCTGATTTCATCATTGTAGAATATTAAGTTTAAATTTTTTGAACTTCCTTCCATGTAAATAATGTACAAAAATTGTTTCCTAAAATACCACCTTTAGTTTTTAATTAATAAATCGAAATTGATTTCATGTATTTATTTCTTGAAGATGATGTGTGGGTTTTTTTGGGTTTTTTTTAATTTAAGGCTTTAGTGGTATTACATGAATATTTTTTTCTGTTATGAATTTTATCTCTTTGGTTTTTTTTCTTAATATCCTATATGAACATCCATATATATATATATATATATTCATTTTTAAATATACATATATATATATATATATATGAACACATTATTTCATATATATATATATATATGTAATTATGTAGTCATATGAAATATAGATAGGATTCCTTAACTAAATAAAATGATAATTTTCCCCTTTGTTACAAACATGTATTCCAAGTGAGTCTATTAATGTGTTTTTTTAATTATGATTTTTTGGCATGTTTGGAACTTTTTAAAATTGATTTTATTCTCACTTTTTTATTTTGAAAAATATTGAAATAAAGAAATTTTTCGATGAAAATTGGTATTTATATCAAGGGTTATAGCCTTTTTGGTACCATGAAATGGTTTTTATAAAAATTTATCACCATTTAAGTAAGCTATATATATTAGTTTTGGTGAGGTAATATTTTTTTATTTTAAATACATAGATTATATTGATGGGTGTTGGAATGATGATTGAATAGATATGTTTGGGTTATGTTTATTATAAACTTATTTGTTTTTCTGACTAATGATTTATTTTTTTATTATATATTATTCTTCATGAGTATGGTTATAAAGAGGAATATTCAATAAACCAAGAATATTTATAGAGTCTACAAGTATCTTCATTCAATAAAATATCAATTATTAAGGTGAAAATCATTATTAAGAGAAGTTTTGGAGATTAATTATATTTGATATACTGTTAATATGAAATGTAATATTTCCTTAGTTTGTTACATCACTTGTTCCAAATAATAGAATGGTGGTTATCATATACTATATATGTTGGAATAATTATTATAAAATATTTTTAAGTATTCATCATTTTAGGTCTACATGTATTGGTTTTACCCATAAGAATCTTAGATTACCATCCATATATATAGAATAACTCTTTATTTAATAAAATGTTTTATCAATACATTATTATATCTTATATTTGATGTAATGACAATTTATTACTCTTGTTTACCATATTTTGGTTTCTTATTACTCCTTAGTTAGAGTACTTAAAGTATTAAAAGTGGGATTTCTCCTATAATTATAGAATTCATAGATGCCATATGGATTTATATATTATAACATGTCCCCGCCAAGACCCATTAAATCAAAGACAAGAAAGTGTATTCCCCCCAAATCCCACCTTCAATAGGCTAGGAGTTAATAAATGGTTCAAATGATTAAATGCTCACAAATGGGAGGCATTACCCCTTTTAGAGAATACAACAATGTACAACTATCATCCTCATCAGCTTCATATCCTGATCGGTTTTTATTTCAATTTGTTTATTAAGACTCATCCCCCATATATTTTATGTTCCTTGAGCTACTCTGAGATGTCTTCATCCCATGGATGACTACTACTTAGAGTAGTTCAAGAAACATAGTTGAATGTCTACAAGAGATGGAGGATAAGTCTCAATAAATAAAATAAAATAATAGTTGTTTGGGAGATGTGGCTGCTGAGGATGATAGTTGTCTATAACTTAAACCTTTTGATAAATTCATTCAATTAACCATTTCATTCAAAGCATACTAAAATAATTTGAAACAATCAAATTTTAGTTTCACCTTATTATAATGGTCTATAACTTTCACACTTGATAATTAATATCTTATGTCCATTTATTTATTTATTTATTGTAAAAAATGAATATTTTATTAACATAATAGGATGGATATGAATTGAAAATGGATTTATGATAATCATTTGAAAAAAGGATTACGAAGATAAAGTTAAAGAGTTCATCAAGTTTTCAATAGTACATGAATATGACCCTTCTCAAATCCTTTTTCTTTGTTCAAGTTATTTATATTCCATAAAAATTAGTCTAGAAGAGTTGAAAGAACATTACATTTTTTCTAGAATATATCAGAGATATAAATGTAGGAATAAACATGGGATTAAAATAAATATGAACATGTATTAGGATGATACTATGGTTCATAGGTCATTTGATATGAATACAAGTGTAAATTATGATATAGGTCACATGGAATAATGAAAATGGAAACAAAATATGACCTTCATGATGGTAAAAAGTTGTTTGAGAAGTTAAATAGTTATGCTAAGAGAACATTTTATATAATTTTTACTAAATACACAACATTTTCATCTGTATTAAAGTTATTTAATTTTAAATCTTGCAGTGGATGGATCAACACCAGATTTATAGAACTACTTGGTCTCTTGAATGATATGGTTCTAGAAGAAAATAAACTTCCATGTAGAACATATTTTGTTAAATGAATGCTACGTTCAATGAGAATGATCTCTAAAAAATACACGTTTATCTAAATGATTTCATATTATTTCTCAAGGGCCATGAATCACTCATAAAATTACTTATGTGTGACATGGATTGATATAAGAAAAATTAATCAAGTCATTTGAAAGTTTTATGGAACTTTATTATCATTATACAGTTTATAATACTATATAGACATCAATAAATCACGATAAAATTGAAATGAAATGCAGATAAAATAATTAAATATAGGAATATACATTATCCATAAGATTATTCTCAGTGGTAGAAAATTTATTAAGAGTATCATTAATTTGGAAATGAGCCAAGATACTTTCATCTTGTATTATCTATACATGGAATCACTCCTTCTGGTGTAAAAAGTAGTAATCACAGTACATGCCCTGTCATGTTGGTAAATTATAACATTCTACCATGATTATGCATGATTCTCAAATACATTATGTTGTCTCTGGTATTATCTATAATAAAGAAACTCAGTAATGATATTGTTGTCTATTTGGCTCCATTGATTGAAGATCTAAAATTGACATGGGATAAAATTGTTACAATGTGTTATGATCATAGAAGTGAAGGATTCACATTAAGGGCCATGTTGTATGAGATGATAAATGACCTACCTTCTTGTGAAAATTTGTTATGAAATAGAATTAAAGTAATGTTTGGGTGTCCCATTTGTGAAGAATGCACACACTCAGTTTAGTTGAAACATTCCTCAGAGACTGTGTTTTTAGGACATCGTAAATTTTTACCTCAATGACATAAATATTGATCCTAGATGACAACATTCAACGGGAATATCGAACAAGGTACAACACCATCTCCACTAATGGGTGATCAAATTTTTGATAAATTATAACATATTTACACTATTTTCATTAAACCATTTTTGGAAAACCATACAAAATCAGGTTCTAAGAAGATATAAATTTTCATTGAATTCATGTATTGTAATTGATTGTATGCCATTCATTTTATTGATGTCATGCCTGTAGAAAAAATTTATTTGATAGTTTTATTGGAATGTTACTAAATGTTCATAAAAAAATAAAATATGACATCATGGCTATTTTGGACATGATTGACATGGAGATTAGGGAAGTGTTGGCACTAGTGAAGGGTAAAGGGTGTACTTTTCTTCCACCAGCAGCTTACACTCTATCAAAATAGGAAAAATTACAATTTTTCCTATTCTTCAATAGTGTGAAATTTCTATAGGGGTATTCATCAAATATCAATAACATCCTGTCAATGACTAATTTGATGTTATAGTGACTAAAATTTCACAACTTTAATATTTTGATGTAAGATTTGACACCACTTACTTTCCATTGAATTATGATTTTAAATGTATGGAATACATTAACCAAACTCTACTTCTTTATCCAAGCCATATGCATTAATTTTGTTGACCCAAAAAAGTTCTGAATCATGAATAAGGATGTTCCAGTCATATTATGTTAATTATTGATGTTATTCCCACCATAGTTATTTGATATAATGGCCCTCTTGATGGTTCACTTTGTTAGAGAGGTTAAACTATGTGGTCATGTCCATTATCTGTGGATGCACCCCATTTAACAGTATATGAAATTTTTTAAAATTGTATGTCACTAATAGAAGTTGTCTATAATCTTGAATTGTATAATAATATATTGTTGAAGAATATTTTGATTTCTGTACCGATTACTTAATAGATGTTGACAGCATCGATCACCCAAAGTATTGTCGTAGTGGATGCCTTATGGGAAAGGTATTTCTAGAATATTTTTAGTTACAATTATTGTCACAGAGTAAGAGAAAGTAAAAAATTTATATTTTTCATAATAATGAAGACGGTGATCCATACATTGAAGCCAAAAAGAAATTCTTAGAGATTTAAATCCATCAAGGGATGAAGTATGGATACAAAATACATATAATCAATAGTTTATAGTATGAATATTTTATCAAATTTATTAAGGAGTTATCTAAAAATAAAAATTCAATTTTCAAATGAATTTGATGTCTAGAAAGGATACCAAAAAAATGTTATATCTTCCACTATTTTGTAATCAATGGTTATACATTCAATATAAAATAAGACTATGACTGTAGTATGTTGAAAAATAGTGGAGTTACGCTTGTGGAGAAAGTGATTCACATATTTGTTTCCAAGGATATAATTCCAATTTATGAAAACATATCATATTTTGGCATTATTTAATATATATACAATTTTTATTATACAACATTTCAAGCCTATATTTTCTGCTTCAAATGGGTTAAAATAGGAGTATATTTGATGTTGATGAAATGGTATTTGTAAAGGTTAATTTTAGTATGGAAGGGGAAAAATATGATCCGCTCATAATGGAATCACAATTAGCATACGTATTTTATATCATAGATCTAAAAAATAATAATTGTTTGACTGTCCTGCTGGAGTCAAAATAAACTATATGGTTTGATGAATATTCAATTCAGGATAACCATTTAATTTCATTGATCACAATAATTTCATGTTGGTCCCCATGTAGAAAATGTCTTGTATGTTAGAGGGGATTAAAAAGTGGGCATTTTGATTCTAAATAGAGGATCCAAAACACTAAAACCTTTAAATAAGAAAATATAGTTAAATGAGAAGGTAAAAGTTTTTTTAATATACTATATTTGTCAACAAAATATTATTTTTTCTCAATAACATTAACATAATATAAATTAAATTTTTGACTAATCATGACGACAATTTCTTCTACACATGATGATATTACCAGTACTATGGAAGAAGGTACTATAATGAAGGAAATACTTTTGGGAAGATGTAAAGGTAATTTTATGATATACTTTATTGATTTTACCAAAATGTTTTATAATGAAACTTTGATTTAAATTTCATTTTTCATTTCAGATTTTGTTTATTTTAGAAGATTTATATACATATTTCAGGCCTTTATACATCAAAACTTCCACATAATTTATCTCTATAAAAACATTTTCACCCCTATAATGTTTTAATTTATCACTTTCCTTCAAGTTCCCTCTGTTTCCTTTTCCAGAGAAGCAACAATTCTGCCTCTTCTCAATCATAGAGGTAATCTTGATGTTTTCACCGTAAAAGCATCACCCATATAATTAATTTATTATTTCATATTTATGTTTTATTTTTAGTATTACCCACATATGAATTGTTTTCTTCTATAGGTGGTTTCTTTTGTTTGAGATTTGGTGGGTTTTTCAGATCTTCTAATTCTCATAAGATATCAGACTTTGAAGCTACAATTTAGATAATGAAAATAAGGAAATTGGACAAAAATGTATAAAAATATCTTGAATAGGTGACTTCTTATTACTTATTTAATAAAAAATTTCATCATTTTATGTACTATTTATAAGTTAATTTCCTTATCATTTTCATCTAATACTTATTTATTTTTCTTCATAGATATTCTGGGAAGTCATATTTTTCTTTCAACTATCTATAACAATCCAAAAAAGTGAGAACATGTTCTTTTCTAAAAATGATACCATGCCTTCCATTGCATGCATTTATCTAAATTCCAAAACTCAATATGCAGTGTTGGAAGTTTGAAAAATTAATTAAATAGAATGTGTGGTAACATTGTTAGTTCAAATTTTTTTTGATACTTTAGGACTTCTAGGAATCTTTTGCACCTCAATCTGACACATGGGGTGAATGGTATGACTTCAAGTGCTTCTTTTTATTTAAAATTAAAAATAATTTTAGTAAAAAATAAAATTGTCATTCTCAAAACCGAGAAAAAAAATTTAGATTGTCTTGATTCTTTATAAATATGGTCCATATGTCATTTTCAACATGTTTGAATCAAACACATCACAATCCAATACATGATGTGCCTAGTATGACTAAAAGTGTCTATTATCATTTAAAAATTGTCATGTTAATTCAAAAAGTGTCACTCACTGTAAAAAGATAAAATTTTCTACAATTGTCTTGATAATTTAGTACAAAAATTCAAAATCCATTTTTGATTTTTAGGAATCATCCTCACATCAAACGGATACTTAATGTGACTGGTATGACTCAAAGTGCGTGTTTCTAGTTTAAAATGACATTTTAGTAAAAAATACAAGTGATGTACTCAAAACTGAAAAAACACATCAATAATATTTTAATAATTTATAAAAATGATCCATAAATAATTTGAGATGTTTAAGAATTAGCTGCACCTCAATTCGATACACGGTGTGACTGTTATGACTCCAAGGGCATCTTTTTATTTAAAATTGACATTAATTTTATTAAAAAGGTCAAATAACATACTTAAAACCAAGAAAACGCATTCATATTATTTTTATAAGTTAGTAAAACTATCCATAAGACATTTTTGACATATAGTAATGAACATCACCTCAATCTGATACATGATGTTCTCGATATGACTCAAAGTGTCTGTTATCAGTTTAAAATTGACATTTTAGTTCAAAAGGTGTTACTCACTAAAAACCATGAAAACGTGGTCATATTTTATTGATAATTAAATACACTGATTAATAAGTCATTTATAACTTTTAGGAATTATTATCACATAAAACCAACACACGATTGACCAGTATGACTCAACGTGCATGTTTCTAGTTTAAAATGACATTTTTATAAAAAAATAAAGTGATGTACTCATAACCAATAAAAAGGATTAGGATTGTTTTGATAATTTGGGAAAAAATATATAAGTCATTTGGTAAGTTTAGGAATCATTCTCTCCTCAATATAACGCATGGTGTGACTAGTATTACTCTGAGTGCATCTTTTTATTTAAAATTGACATTAATTTTATTATAAAAGACAAATGACATACTCAACCACAAGAAAACACATTCAAATGGTTTTGATACTTTACTAAAGAAATCCATAAGTTATTTTTGATGTGTATGAATAATCCTCACCTTATTTTGATACACGATGTGCCTGGTATAACTCACGGTGTTTGTTATGAGTATAGAATTTACATTTTAGTTCAAAAAGTGTCACTCAATAAAAACTAATAAAATGAACTCATATTATATTGATAATTTACAAAATAAATTCACAATTCATTTTTGATATTTATAAATTATTCTCACATAAATCTAACACATTATGCGACCGGTATTACTCAAAATGTGTGTTTTCCATTTAAAAATAACATTTTTTAAAAGATAAGTGGCATACTCAAAACTGATAAAACACATTAGGTTTTTTTTATAATTTTTGAAAATGATCTATAACTCATTTGGAACATGTGGGAATCATCCACACCTCAATCCAAAAGACGGTGTAAATGTTATGACACCAAGTTCATTTTTTATTTAAAATTGACATTAAATTTAGTAAAAATGACAACTGACATAATAAACACCCATAAAACACATTCATATTGTTTTTAAAGTTTAGTAACATGATGCATAACTCGTTTTTGACATGTAGTTTTCAAAAAAACTCAATCTGATACATTATGTTCTCAGTATGACTCAAAGTGTCTATTATTAGTTTAAAATTTACATTTCTGTTAAAAAAGTGTCACTCGCTAAAAACCAAGAAAATATACTCTCAATTTCTTGTTAATTTATGAAAAAAATTACATGTTGTTGGTGATGTTTAAAAATCAGTATCTAATCAAACCAACATATTATGTGACCAGTATGACTCAAAGTGTAAGTTTCTAGTATTAAATGAAATTTATTACAAAAGACAAGTGACATACTCAAAACTAATAAAACACATTCATATTATTATCATAATTTATCAAAATTATCTATAAGTAACTTTAGACGTGTAGGAATTATCCAAAACCAAATATGATTCCTAGTGTGACTGGTATGATTCCAAGTGTACCTTTTTATTTAACAAGTTTCATTTTAGTTTAAAATTTGCATCACATCACCAAAACTGAGAAAACGAGACTAGACTATTTTATCATCATTATATTTTATATTACTTAATTAATTGTTCCTTCATTTTTATCTTATACTGATTTAATTAATTTTCACCGAGATAATTCTTGAAGATAAACAAAAAGTGGTGTGACATTCAAGAATCCACCACTACTCAATCGAATAAAAATTGTTCCTGGTATGACTAAAAGTTTAGATTAAAATTGACACATTCTATTTAATTTATTTCATTATATTATTACTAAAATAAGAATTGTTTTCTTATAAAAGTGAGTTATTTTTCTCAAGCAGGGGTTGTTTTTTTGGCAATATCATGAGTTGGGATTAGGGTAAAAAGACAAAGGAACATTAATATTTTTGAATGTATGTAATAATTTATACTTACGGATGTAATTTTATAAATCAATATTTGAAATTTCTATAATATAGTGTTTTTTTTATTTTATTTTTATGTTAAATTTTATTTCATTTAAATTTTTCATTGGTACTTGATTTTGATGCTTTTTAATGCTATTGTTGGTGTTGTAGTGTACTATTATAGCACACTACAGTATGCCCCTTTATTAGTTCTAGTAAAAGCACTAATAAAGGGGTCCTTTATTAGTGCTAAATAAAAGAAATGATAAAGGACCTCTTTATCATCAATTCCCTGGCACTGATAAAATCCTAGGGATTTTAATCACAATCTAGTAGTCAGTGCTTCTCTAGCGCTAATAAATGCCATTTTTAGCACTGTAAAAGGCATGTTTTATAGTATTGTAATCCATGGATTAAATTAAAATTCATTTATCAGGAAATTTAATTATGGTTAATATACTTTAATCCATATAAGAAACGTGGGGGTTCATACATCTCACTCCTGTTTAATTTAGTAATTCACTTCACTTAGTCATCAAGACAATACCACTTAGAAGGTGGTTTGGGAATATAAAAATTTAACAATAGAAGGGGGATTTCATAACACACTATAAGTGGTGGAAATTGTTGAGTTGGGGACCATATATTTTAAATAAGGTCACATGGGTCCTTTCTAACTTGAGAAGAACTTAGAACAAGGAAGAGATAAATTTTAAAGAAACACTTAGAAATTACAGAGTGTGTCATGAAGTTATTTATTACAAAATGACTTGGATTTAGGGTAAAAGTACCAGAACACATAAATTAGGTATTTAAACAGCACCTCATCTATTTTTGGACTTTCAATCAATCCATAACGGAAGCAATCACTGAAATAGACAAATTACATGCAAATAGGTAATATGATCTCACATCAAAATAGTAAAGAATATAGTTATAGAGACATAGAAAATAATGAATTGGGTTGAAGATCACACTGAGTGTAATACAAAGATATTAAAGGTGGTTTATTTTGAGCTCATATGGAAGATTAATCCCTATTCTTAGCTTTGGTTTGGGGATGACCTTTCACACAGGTGTGGGCTATTATGAAAGCAAGGATATGAAAAAATGAGTGGGATAGTTAAATAGGATAAATGAAATACTTAATTTTCCACACTTTTTAAATGGTTTCATGTTTTTTCAGCATGGTCGTCCAAACCATGTTCCATCTATATGATAACCATTATCCCAAGAAACCCCTCGCATGGTCTCAGTGTACGGTTTGACGAACTATGTACAGCCCATGCCAAAACCCTCTTTCACTTTTATAAGAAAATTCACATAGACATATATACTAGTTTTGATGGTTAATACAAACCATGAGGTCCCATGTTGTGCACCAAATCATCCCACATGTTTGAGTCACATGATTGCCACTAACTATGCGCTAACCATGTAACTCAGTCCGTCGTTCCAAATTTTGGAGCTCCAGGATCTAAATGAGCCCCAAACCCTCCCACACTACTCCTTATCACTTGTATCACATTACTTGAATAAAATAATAGGTTTTAAATAGTATCTTATGTGTTTTTACCACTTTAAAAATCTAGGATGTTACAACCTCCCCTCCTTAAAAAAACAGATCCCTAAGTTTCCCTTATGAGGGTGGTAAAATATCATCTGAGAAATGTTATAGAAACTGAACATGTGTATCAATTTCTCTCTCCCATGTTTCATCCTAAACATGGATGTGTTTCTATGGAACCCATACCAAAGTAACTAACCTACCTCTGAGAACCTTCATACTCTGATCAATGATACGTATAGTATGCTCCTTAAAGGATGCATCTACATCATTTTCAATATCCTCGAGATCAAATTAATGAGATGATTCATAATGGTAACTAAGAAGTTTTGATATATAGAATATATCATTCATGGATCATTACCTCTTAGGAGAGGATAACTAATAGGGTACCTAACTAACTCTCTCTATGATATTGAAATACCTAATGTAATAAGGTGATATCTTACCCTATCTCTAAATCCCTCTCTATCCCAATATAGGAGAAACTCACAAAAGAACTAATTTATCTCCTCAAACTCCAAAGATAGGTTGTGATGATCAGTATAAGATTTCATTCGAGACTGAGCTATATCCATATGCTTCAAAATCTATTGTACCTTCTTTGAAGTATCTTGAATGAGATGAGGTCATAGTAGTCCTGTATCACCTACCTCTAACTAGCACACAGATGAGAAGTATGACCTTCCATATGGGTCCTCATAATAAACCATTTTAATAGTAATTTAAAACTTGTTATTGAAAGAAAACTCAACTATAGGTAGGTGTTTCTCCCGTGAACCTCTAAAATAAAGGACGTGTTCTCGTAACATATCCTCAAAAATATGTATCATATGATGTGACTGACCTTTGGTATGAGGGTGGTATGTTTTACTCCAAAGCACCTATGTACCTCGGGTTTTCTACAACCCCTGATAAAATAATTATAAAAACTAAGAATCTCTATTAAATATGATAGAACAAGGAACACCATGAAGGCACAGAATCTTATGAATATTAAGACTCATGAGTTCATCACCTGAGAAATCTTCTCCGATTGGTAGGAAGTGTGATACCTTGGTCAAACTATCAATGATCACATATACTGGATCACTATCTTGAGGATATTTCATTAAGACCATCAAAAAATACATGGTGAAAATTTTCCATTTCCACTCAAGAATGGATAGAGGCAATAGATTTCTGGCAGGCTGATGGTTCTCAACCTTCACCTACTAATAGGTGGAACATCATGCGATAAAACCTATAATATTCATTTGAATACCTACCCACCAATACAAATGATGTATGTATCAGTACATCATGGTAAGACGAGGATGTACTTCCCAAATGGAAGTGTGAAATTCCTAAATTAATTCTTTCTATATGTCTCCAAACACTCATACACTTCCTTGAAAGTGAATAATCTCATCCTTGTTGATAACCCACCCAGGTAGTGGCTCCTTTCTTAAAACACTCTACCTTAGGACTAATCCCTTGGGATCTTAAATCTATCTCATCCTTACCCATTCCGGAATGGAGGATTTCACAGCCAAAGCTACCAAAATAGGATATCCATGATATTCTTAAACCTCAAGGTGCATCTCAAAAAACAGATCCATCAACTGCCACTCACTACTATCCTTTTAAACTTCTTGTGTCGGATTCTTTCAATTCATGGAGCTAACTACTAAATTTAACTTTTTGAATGTATAGTTGAGCTCAAAGTCAAACAACTAAAGGTACTCTACCAACCGGGACTACCTATGATTCAATTCACACTATGTGAAAATGTACATGATACATTTATGGCCCGTATAAATGATGAAACTTTCTCCCAATAGATATTACCTCTAAAAGTGTAAGTAATTAACCAAAACTACTATCTTGATGTTATGTCCAAGGTAATTCCTCTCATGAGGTATCATCTAGTGGGACTCAAACACTACAACCTGATATCCTAGCATCAAAAATGTTATAATCCTGATTCCTGACACATCAGAACAAACTATTAAACTTATATATGGATTTGAAATAATCAGGATCGACACTAAATTCAGTCTCCATTTCAACTTCATAAAGTATTTATCATAGTCTTTAGACCATGATAACTTCACATCCTTATTATTTAAAGTCATTACAGGCACCAATAGGCATGATATGCCCAAATAAATTACCTATAATAGTTATCAGACCACAAGAAATTATGTATGACAAATAAATTCTTGGGATTTTCCTAGGAAACTACAACTCTCACCATATTTAGGTCAACAAATACTCCTGTGTATGAAATTATGTGACCTAATAAGTGAACCATATTGATCAAAAAGTGTTATTTGGTGAGATTACCATGTAGTTAGATCTCTCTTAATGTATTTAGAATGATCTCAAGATGCTTTAAATGGTCATGTCAATTGTGAAAACACACCAAGACATCATCCATGAATACTACAACAAATGAATCCAAAAATGGGTGCAAGACCTAGTTCAATAAATCCATGAAAACTGTTGGCATGTTCTTAAGGCCGAATGGCATAACTAGGTACTCATACAAGTTGTATCGGCTTTAGAACATTTTATTTTGTATTTATGATGGTATCACACTCACTTGATGGTATCCCAACCTCAAATAGATCTTATATAAAATATTTTCTCCTTGGATATAGCGGAAGATGTCATCTATATGAGGTAGTGGATACTAGTTCCTAACAATAATCTAGTTTAACCGATGATAATATTTTCAACATTTGAGGGTAACATCAACCTTATTGGTGAAAAGGATAGGTAAACCCAATGGAAAAGTATTGGGTCATATAAAGGCCTTACCTTCCAAGTCTTCTAGTTACATATTGAGTTCTGGGAGAATTTTAATTTTCATCCTATAAGGAGGAATGGATACTGGTGACACTCATGTTACTAGCTCAGTTGTAAACTCTACCTCTCCCATAGAAGGTAATCTTGAAAAAATTTCAAGGAAGACTTCCCTAAAACAAACCACCATAGAAGGTAATTCTGTACATTTCATACCTGTATCACTCTTAAAGATACTAGCTATTTGGGATGTCTCTCCACCCTTACCAAAATTTTCTAGTCCAACTCGACTCGCCTAGACATCCCATTCACCGCTATAAATGTCAGTATTTCCCTTAGGTGTTGTAAAGTACACCCTTCGATGATATAAACAAACATGGGTGTGGTATGGAGCCAACAAATACATCCTCATAATGACATAAAAACTCATAATTTTGATAGAAAACAGGTTCCATTATAATCAGTACCCAACTATACCAAGTGGGAGATCTTTGAACTCGTGCACACTCTTGAATCGAACCCCTAATGGTGTATTGAGATTCCTCATTCCAAAGATATATTCTATCTATAGGCCTAAACATTTCATAATTTTCACAAACAAAAAAGATTTAAAAGGTCATATATCAAATAAGGAAGATATTAAATTTGGGGCTATAAGTATAGTACCTCTAACTATAGAAGTCTTAGAGCTCTACTCCTAGGAAGTATGTTGAAATACATAGATATGGAAAGATATGTGGCCCTGAGATACTACCAAGAAAACCTTAACAGGTCTACTTTACTAGAGTTGGAGGTCTAAATCCTGACTACATCGGCTACAACCACCTCCTCATCCTGATCAGTTGGTAGTACTCCATCTACCTTCCTAGAAAGGTACCACTGATCCTAATATCATGACTGATATGGATCCTCTCTCGCTAGTTACAAATGGAATAATACTATAGAAAAAAATGAAGATACCCCAACCGACCACAAACTCATCATTCCATGGGATCTCTCAGACAAAGATTATTCTTATTAACAAACTTTCCACAATAGTAATACACTACATAATTATTAGTAGGTTTCAACTGGTTGTTTCCACCCCTGCATGCAGACTCAAAGAGATGCTTCTTGTCACCTAATGAACCACTTCCTTATCTTTAAGCTGAACAACATAGAATCACACTTCCATCATCCCCCAGGTTCTACTCAGTTGTGAGGTCATGGTTCACTATCTATAAAATTCTAGTCCACCAAAATACATTCACCTACGATCAGATGGCGTACGCAAGCCCATCCTCGAATTATATCACAGACATTAACTCTTCACTAGTAAGAGTTAGTGAGAAATGTTGAATCTTTTTAAATCAATTTGAATACTCCATCATAGAAATTTAAACTTGTTATAATTATATAAACTCTCTAATGTAGCCCACTCTCAGCATCTGGGGAATTATGTGGTCATAGAGGGTTGTATGGAAGTCCACCCAACTATACCTTAGTGAATATTGTCCTGAGAGAAAACATACAACCAATTATTAGTAGAGTCATAAATCATATTGGTGGCGATTGATTCACGCTCAAATTTACCCAAGAGAAAAAGGTAGAATGGTCTTTGTAGTTTAGCTTCGGTTTTCGAATCCTCGGAGACCTAAGAAGCAACCTATGTACACGTACATTCTATGGACTATTTTTTTCTATTTAGTATCCAACTTTGGGTTGATTTTAGATGGGTTCAAGTGAACACTAAAAGTCTTAAGTGAATTCAAATTATGAGAAGGGTTGGTCTGAGGTTATTACAAGGGGTCGATTGGATGCATTCTTTTTCTTGTAAAAATATTTCAATTTCTTATATTTGAGATGGGTTCATTTAAGGAGATCAAAAAAATCATCAATTACTGGTTTAATGACTGCACACCCTAATACTAATTACCTATACACTTGAAGGATCAATTTTTTGAGCACTCCAAGTTAAAGGTTCTTATTAGAACTTGAAATGTGTGACCTTAAATTCAATAAGGATGAAGAAGTTTTAAAGTCATAAAATAAAAATTTCATTGAAAAGAAGTGATTATCCATTAATGGAGTGAGAAATAACATCCAATAAAGCCCATTGATACTCCCTTGAATCAACCCATAAGTGGTTTATCCCTCCATTGATCCCATGGTTTCAATGGAAGCGGAAAGTAGACTCATGAGGGAGGAATTGAAGAAGTAAAGAAAACAATAAAAAGAAAATGATCCATCCACCATTGTGTGAATAATTTCACAAGGTTTGGTGTGAATAAATTCACACCTTGAGGCAACCGTATCAAATTGAGATGGAGAAAAATATAATAAGATGAGAATAAGAACTTTTATTAAGAAACTAGGATGAATTAAAACAACTTACATGTGAAGGAAGAACGTTACAAAGACAAATTGGCAGCATAACATTAAGATGAAAACAAAGCTCAAATATCCCCAACTCCTCCACCAACACTTCCTTAAATAGGTATTTTTGAATCCTTGGGTCTATAATTCAATAGTCCAAGTATCCTTGATTAATTTTGGTGGGTCATAGGTGGGTGGAAAGTTGAGGGAGAGTTAATTTTTACACCCTTGACCTGAGGTGGCATCCAGCTTTCATCCACTGAACAGACATGCATGTAAGACCTTCTATATTGCCCAAATAGTGTCAGCCATATAAAAAGTAAATGGATCCTAGGATGTTTCCTAATCGCATGTAAAATTTGGGCACATTTGGGGTTGTGGATTCGGAGATATTATTAGATTAGTGGGATGTTTTTCTGGGCCGAAGAATCTGGCCCAGAATTTTATCTCTAACTTGGGCCGCCTAAATAACAACAATGGAGGCCGAATAAGCACTAGATCCTGAAGAATTATTTGTTCCTATATATTTATTCTATAATACCAAGAAATTTGGGCTTCAGTGGGTTTTTAATGTGGGTCCCACATTCTCATCAGTGGGTTGGTGTCAAATCTGCCTTCTCTAGAATTGCTTTCATTCATATCCAAATATCTCCATCATCCTTTATGAATCCTCCATTTATCCCTGAATAAAACATGTTCTTATTGATGTGTAGATAAATTTCCCAAAATAGAAAATTAAAATATGGATAATTACATTCATTAAATTCATATGAATCATTGGGTACTTTAAATTATGTTTAAAAATGTACCACATAATAGTTCATTTTAAGAAGGAATAACAATCATAATGTGAAATGATGTTCAAAGTGTAAAATTCACTAAAATTGTGTTTATTAATAATAAATAACATTAATATTATATATATTATCAATTAATGTTAGCCTCATTTAGTGGCTAATCATCGATATTTGCAGTCCACTCTAAAGGCATCTCTAAATAATTGAATATGGATAGAATGACATCAAGCAATGATTATACAGCCTATGGTCCACCATCCCCCAATAAGGTGAGAGGATTTTTCTGCTAAAAATCTCACATCAACTCTACCATAGTAGGGGTAGGTCATCATGCCCTTTTTACAGACTACATAAACCATAGGAAAATATCTCATAGCTGAGTATCGATGCCCAAATTAAGAAAAATAGGAGGAGCCTAAATTTCATTTTAAGAGGTAATACTGGTGGCTTAGGGACCACCACTTTTAGAACATGGTCTCACCACCCTCCTGGTGCATGAATTGACAATTTCATGGTTGCATGGATCTACAATTTCTAAATTCACTCATCAAATAAGGTTTAATATAGGATAATATCATGATAACATGAAAGGATTGGTGAATAGACATCCTATAAATGAGTCACACCTCTCTTATTACTACTAAATCTAGGTCTAGGTGATAAGAAAGATCCAATAATATCATAAGAGACACTTCCTACTTCCCACTACTATGGTTGGGTCATGGTTAAGGTCTCATATAACTCAATAGAGGTTCTGGTATATGAAGTTTTCAATTGCAAGGTATAGAAGAAAACACCATTTACATTTCATTAGGCATCCCCATTTAATGGTAACCATTCCATTTAATGGATTAAATTCATTTAAGTTCATATGAATTTGTTTGTATATTGATATAATGGTCGAGTTAGATGTGTCATCATTCCCAATTTATAAAGGCCCATACTCTTTATAAAGTGAAATTTGTATTTCTTGTAACTATGTCATGAAACGTACATCCAAATCATGAGGTAATAGGTTATATAAAATGGCTTGATTAAATGAATTATCACTCCTCATTTATAGAAATTCATACTTCATAAATTATAATTTTCATTCATGTAATCAAATCAACTAACATTACTTCCCATAGAACTAGTGGTTAAAGGATCATACTGGGCATAGTTGGTTAATTAAGGTTTTATCGTAAATCAGTATCAAAAAAACTATTTAGATTGATGTAGAAACTTTAATTAATCCAATTATTTTAACCCATAAAGAAATATTAGCACATTTCTATATATAATAATCAAGGCACTCACAACAATCATAGGAAATATAGGAAATGCATGTGGTAATAAAAATATGGCATGGCATAAGGCATAACATATGATTACTAAATTTACTATAATAATGTATGAGATGATACCTCCTCGTTGTTCCAATATAAGGAAAAAATGATTCTATAATGATAATTACAACCATAATGACATCAAAAGGAATTTGTGTCACCCAAAGGTGAAATCGGAATAAATGTAATAGTCACAAACCAGAATTGAAATATCTCACCCCAGGTAATTTGGGCTTCCCAGTTATGTGGGTTAGAAACTCTCAAGAATAGACTCATTACCAAATTAGGACACATTCCTAGTCTCCTTTATAATACCCAAAAATAAATAAAAAATTAAAAATAGAGCCTCTAATACTACTTCATATCATCCTAGACTTGGTTCACTCATAAATAATCAAACTCAATTGGCCACATGGCCTCAAGAGTGCCTCCCTATATGCCAGAGGTTGTGGATTAGTAGATACGATCTATGGTGTTATAGTGGGGAGACTATTCTCTCCGGATCAGATTATAGCATAACAGAATACAATATCAGTAATTAGAAAAAACAACAATAAATAACCAATAACAGAATAAGAAATCACGGAGGTAATAAATAAGTATAATCTGAATCAGTATCATATACTAAAATGATGTTATGTCATGTGATATAAAAAAATATAAATAAGGGAAATAGGCATATACATCGGGCTATAAAAAATAAAAAAAATCAAAAAACTATCTCAACTAGCATTGTGAGCCTAAGCTCGGTCCTTTGCTCCTGTAATCTATCCTAAGTAGGCCATCAAGCATCCACATCCATATTATTTCCTTTATCCCTACCTGCATCCATGGGTTCTGTTTGGGTACCAACCAGTGTTCCAAATAGAGTGTGTGATATGATAAATAGGGTATCACTAATAGTGTCTAGTAAATCCATCTGATGTATATAAAATGAGTGGTGTTCGTGTTTATTAATGTGAAAAAACTATAAAATGTAAGCATGTTAACTTGCATTCCCAAAGAACATAATGCTAACACTACCTCTTTTGGAATAATCCAAATGATCATTGAATATGTAGTTGTAGGTATACATATATATGGTCTATATACATAGGGATTTTTATAGCCATATATGTGGATACTGCAACTACCTAGGACCTGAGGCATAACTCCGGAATCAATGGTTAGTAGTATGAATCTCATAGTATGTCAAGGGGCAACCTACCCATGTATCATATTTAGTTATGGATTCCATACTCAAGAATCACATGTATATGTGATATCATGCCATATTATCACAAATAGAAGGTAATTCATGCCTGATTATCACAAACAGAAGGTACTTTGTGCCCTTTTATCATATGTATATGGGACATCATGGTTTAGAATCACATTTATGTGGGATTTAATGCCCTAGTATCACATGTATAAGGGATTCCATGCCAGATAATCAAAATTATAATGTACTCCATTCCTGGTATTCATAATAATAAGGGAATCCATTCCCATTAATCATATTTATATGAGGTCAATCATACATTGTAATATGTAGATGATTAAATTAAAATTCATTTATAATTCCATTTAATTATTTTTTTATTAAATTTAACCCTAAGAAAGTCACCTGGGGTGGTTTTACCTCTCACTCCCATTTAATTTAGGTAGTCTGTTAACATATTCATCAATACATGACCACATTGAAAGTGGTTTGGGAATATAAACAATTAATAATAAAAAGGGAATTGCATAAGAACACCCTAAGGCGTAGAACTTGTCAAGGTGGGGAACCTCTGATCATAAAAAAGGGTACATGGTGAGTTTATAACATGTGGAAGAAATTATAATTAGGAAAATATAAATTTAAACCAACTCATAGAATGTATGGTGTGTGGTATGACAGTGCATGTTATAAAATGACTCGGCATTATGGGAAAAGTATTATACCACCTACCTTAGGTTAGTAGATGACCCCTCATCTTTTGATGACATTTGAATCAATATAGAATAGAATAAATCACTAAAATAGAAAAATTCCTTGAAAATATGGCTTATAATATCACACCAAAATAGCACATAAGCTTGTGAGAGAACCTAAGAAAAGAAGGAAGCAGATTGAAACTCTTATCGAGAGGAATCCAATGAGCTGAACAATGGATGATTATAAGATAAAATGGTGGAGGAATCCAAAATCCTAGTTTAGGCATGGAGAGAATCTTTCACATGGGTTTCATATCCTTTTTATGTATTGATAAAGAAAAAATTGGGTATAATTAAAGGGAATATGAGGAGAACATCATTTTAATAACCTTTTAAAGGTCAAAATGTTAGGATGCATGGTTGTGAAAATTGTGCACCAACCATGGGAAAACCACTATCCCAATAAAACCCTCACATAGGCTCATTACATGGTTTGAAAACTTTTAAATATCTTATGAAAACCCCTATGTCGTTTTTTAAGGTAATTCACACAGCCATGCAGTATATGTGCATGGTTAGGAAAACCCATTTGGCCCCCTTCAATAAACCTAAGAACCCTAAATGGTTGATTTTCACGATTATCACTAACCATGTGGATCATTATTCTTTTCCATATTTTAGAGTCCTAATCCCCAAAAAATCCCTACACCCTACCAAACCACTCCTTATACCTTTTAGCACATTACTAGAATAAAAAAAAGTTATTTTGAACATTAGATTAAGTGTATTTACCTATTTCAAAAGAATGGAAATTATAATTATAAAAATATTATCACTCTCATTCTATCCTAGTCATTATTAAAATTATTTTTAGATAGTTGAGACTATAATAAATCATTATTTCCTCTTGAAATCCTCCTTTTAATTATTCTATTAATATTGGTTCTCACTACCTTTAAAGTGAGAGACTAATGTTTTTTTCAGAACCCTTAAATGGATAGGGAATATTCTCTTTGAGGTGTCTAGATATACCCATTAATAATATAGTGTTGTTCATAATTATTGTTTTTTATACAACCGAAAAATCAAGGGAGTTTCAGTTTTTGGATACCATTAAATCCAAGAGACTAATACATTAAATCCTAAATCCATTGAGGTGGTAGATTTACAGACTCTTATTGAGCTATTATTAAACTTCCTGACCTAATTTTGTTCATTGTTTTCTTTCCACATTTTTATTTACTAATCACATTTTTTTATTAATTTATCAATTGTTTAATTCATTAATATGATTATTCATTTCATTTTCATATCTCTCTTTCTTTTATTCTTCCTCTTTTATAAACATATATTATTATATTGTTGTTCTTTTAAAATATGATTTTGTGTCTCTTTAAAGACTTTAAAATATTTTTATTTTAGATTAATATTTCTAAAAAAAGTTTTTAGTCTTTAAGTATTTTTTTTACATTGATTTTTTATAGGAAAAATTATCCCCTCTCCTCTTTCTATTTCACTTTACCCTAATCTACACATTGGATTACATAGTCGTAATACAAGGTTTTTCTTTGACTGCAAAGGGATTATGAAAAGGTAAATTTATAAGAGTAGAACAATAATTTATTTGTTTAGAATAATATTTGGTGGATTTTTTCCTATAAATACCTGACTTTCATATGATTATACATGGTTAAAAAAATAATAGGAATGATTAGGATATTGATTAAAAAAATTCAAAGGTGGATCCAACCATGGAGAAAGCTCATGAAGATAGATTTTAGGAAGTAACTCATAAAGTATAATTCTATAAATTCATATCCTAAAGGTAGTTTTTAGATGAGGTAACCTCAAAGTAAGCTCAGGAGAATTAGTTTTTTGAATCAGTATATCGGGATCGTAATAAAAATTCAATTCATGAAGTAGGGATTACCACAACGGAAGTTCGTGAAAACAATGAGGTTTTCTCATGAATATGAACTTGAAAAGAAGTGGTGATATAAAAAAAATTCTATTATTTTTTTCATAGGGAAGTTCCCTAAAGGTTGGTCTATGAGGTTAAGTAACCCCATGAGGGAGTTCTGAAATTCATAGTGCACAATCTATGAAGGGGAGTATGCAATTATCAAGGTGAGTATGTGATGAATAGTGAACTGCATGGTTTTTTTAAGGCAGATTCAGTTAGTTGTTTTCCCCACATAAATATCATGTGGGTATTCTAATGATCATGGAGTACATTATATAATCTGAGATAAATAATTTTTTAGGGATAAGAAGTTGATTCAAAAGAAAAATTCACGTGATTCATTTGGTGGTTTAAGTGAAGGAAAGATACATGATAATATATTTCTATATAAAAATTTACTCATTTAGAGAAAAAATCGTTACTATATATATATCATGGAAGAAACAAAATCAAATATCACATTTTTTATTTTATTTCATCTATAATTTAAGAAGAAAAGTTAAACCGAGTATATGGAAACAAAGCATCAAATTCAAAGCTATGATTCAAGCAAATTCTCATACTGATTAGAATTAGACTATATTATCTCATATCTTTTAAATATAAATAAAATTATATAAACTATAAAATACCCTTCACTAAAGCATTGTGTGGAAGTGAATAATTGTTGATTCACCTTGGGTGAGGAGTGAGTGAACCTAAAATAATATAAAGGTAGTGAGCCTAGCATGGAGTGCCCATGGCCGAAACATTATATCTATATAATTAGAAAAGATGATTGGATTCTAGTATACTATCACAATGTCATGTGAATGCTCCTTAAACTAGACCATAGTGGTTAACCAATTAAATTCTTTTTGTTATGCGATTTATTTACTTTAATGCATATATGTGTTTGTTTTTGTGAGTGAACCCTTGAGAGAAATAGGTTGAACATAGTTCCTACCAATGCGGGAACAAGATTCTAAAATAAATTTTAACATATTAAGGGGACATTTTTATCTTTTCCATCACCCTAATTCACCCTCAGGGTGTCCTGGAGTATAAAATTGTTAATTATTTAATAACTACTTATTAATGTATTCGGACCACATCATATATCATATTGATGTTTCTCCTAGTTATATGCATCCAAAATAATTCTAGGATAGTTTTCTTATGATTCTTGTCCATTTGAGGTTTTTTATATGTTTTTGACCATTATATGTTCATTTTAGTGTTTTAAAATATGAAAAATCCATTTCAATAATCCCAATAAAATAAACACTTTTATTGATGTGATTTTGGTTCCTACATTTCAAAAATTAATTAATAATAATAATAATTTCAACATTTATTTTATTTAAAAAAAGTAATACATGTCAAAAACTCTTGAAAAAAATATAACATATTCTAAATGATACATATAAAAATGAATCCTAAACATGATGCTATAAAAATATCCATAAAATGCATATAATTCAATAATGTATACTCCTATAGTATAGTAGGCTCCTAAACAATACCAACATATAGTGGTGGCAGAAATTAAATTCTAATAAAACCTATAGAGTTTCTCACCATCACTAATTAGATAATTGAATTCATAATTTGAATTATAAAAGATGAATTTGTTAACATGGAAAGGAAAATTTATATAAAACCCTTCAAATAAAACTTATAATATATATATATATATA
The DNA here is from genome assembly GCA_963277665.1 of Viscum album. Taxonomy (NCBI): domain Eukaryota; kingdom Viridiplantae; phylum Streptophyta; class Magnoliopsida; order Santalales; family Viscaceae; genus Viscum; species Viscum album. Next base: position 1,804,148,378 of record OY728126.1, on the reverse strand, counting down.
TAATTTAATAACAAAACCAATTTGTATAATTAATACCAAATCTTGACAACAAACATGTTGCAACAATTATTCTCCAAATTATATAAATATTTTCTTTTCTAGTACAATAAGTCACACTAATAATTTAAGAATTTGTTATTATACATGGTCTAAATAAATTACAAAAATATTATCTTGTTTTTTTCTTATAATTGTATAATTTGCGTTCATAAATATAAAAACATGTATTTCACTAGGTGAAAAGAAAAACGAAAAGAGAAATAATGATAATTGTAAAACCCATTTCTACAATTATTAAAAATATAAGTTATCAAATATAAATGATTTATAGGTAAAATAAAATCATATGAGTTTAAAGATAACATAAAACATAGGCGTAATCATTAAATAATAGAACATTTTAATTTTAATTTTATAATAATGTGCACAAAAATATTGAAATTAAATACTTTAAATAAAATTAAAAATAAAAAAAATAAAAAAAAATAAAAAAAGATTAAATTTTATTCCATAACTATGCACATAATAATAAAGAATGTAGATTTTGAACCACCTGAATGGGATTATAATATGTATGGAATTTTGAAACTCTATATAGTGATGGTGGATACTTCAATTAGAAATTGATTGTAGCTACATGATTTTACGCATACCTTGAATGTGATACATATAAAGTTTTTAAGTAACTTGTGTTACATAGCAATTTTTTCTTGGATATAAATATTTATTTCAATTACACATAGTATCTTAGAAATCAGCAACTGTTGTCTCTTGGATATATGGTAGTGATTTTAACTAAACTTGATGTCTTATAAATTTTAAAACTGGATGGAAGAACTTCTAGAATTTGAGTGGTTAAATTGAGTAGGTCCCAATAAATTTGGAGATACAAAGTATATGGATCTGTGGAAAATTACTAAATATGGTTTTTCCTTTAGCATGACTAATACTCTATTTGAAAAATACATTTATATAATAAAAATTTGAAAATAAATACATGAAATAAAATGATTATAGATCTGAGTCCATAAAGATATGGCCTATCTAGGATATGAAAAATTATGAACAAAGTAGAGGTTGTGAATATTTGAAAACCATTAACTAACTTTAAAATTCAAATAATCTTATACATTATATCTACCCTACTATTTAAAAAACCTCACTAAAAAATATTGAACTATGTGATTTAGAGGATCATACTTAAAATTTTATGAGTTCAGATAAACCACCATGTTATATAAAATGTGTTTAGGGTCGAATTCATCAAAAAGTGACAAAAAAACTAACCTAGGAATTATATTCCTAGAAAAAATAAAATAATTGTAATTTCTATATTTAAAATCATTTGAAAAATTAATACCCAATACATAAAACTTTTTTCTATTCCTACTTAACTTCTAAAAAAATTATTCATAAAAGAATTCGTGACTATAAGCACTATAAAAATTTCCGCCATAATCTCAATTTTCATTTTCTTTTCATCAATCTAAACATTATTTTATCACATTATAGCTTCTACTACTTCACCCACTCTTGAGAAGACTAATTATATTTTTGCCTAAATAAAATGACCTTTTTATCCATATTAATGAAAAAATTATTCATTAGATGGGTTATAAATTTTTTGTTAAATCTACCTTAAATCACCTTCACCTGTCATAATGGATTGTATATCAAATAAAATCATAAATAAAATAACTATGGATAAAAAATATATCAAAGTTCACAAATAAAATAAAATAAAAACACAAACTTCTATATGAAAATGAATTTTTAGTAGAATTTTCAATTACAAACCCAATAATAAGTCCATCCTAGAGACCAACACTGACACAATGAAATGGATACCTAAAAATTCAAATGGATAATAATTTTTATATTTATGCACACTAACAAATAGATATTGGGAAAAAATATGTAACAACCCAAATTTCTGGTATTATGGGTTCTATTGTTGATTGTTAAGTTATGGGTTGATTGGGTTTTGTTTCGAGAAATTTTATAAGGTTTCAGGAGATTTTGAAGGTGTTTTGTTAGGTGCATGATTGTTCATTGTTAGGGGAAACTATATAGATTCCCTAGGTAACCATATGAGATGAAAATTGAATCCATTAGCTGGTTAATGGTTGGCACATAGTTTTGGTAAACCATGTGGTAACCATGAAACTTTGAAAAAAATTATATAGTGAAGATTTTAATGGTTGTAACATGGTTTTCTAAACCATATAGTCAAACCATATACATCATTAAGGGGTTATAAAAATATATTTTTAACCCAATTTTCCCCCTAAAATGATCATGGTAATATGTTTTGGATTTTTTGAATATATATATGTGTGTGTGAGTGTGTTTAATTATGATTTATACATGAAGATGGTTCAAATTATTTGAGGAGATGATTTTTTGACAATATAAATGGTGTGATCTATTTTTCAAAAGAAAAAAAAATATTTATATGTAGAGGAAGAAGGTTCTATTTTTTACAATTTTTTATAGAGTTCATAATAAAAATGATTTCAGACCTCAATGAGTAACATACAATTAATTAAGAGTGTGCACTAGTGTGGGAAAGTTTTGGTGTGTGTCAAGGAGAGTGATCATGGGTCAGCATATCTACCTGAGTTTTGTGGTGGGAATCTATACCATGGTAAGTGTTTCATTTATAAAATGTTGATTATATTTCATTAATTATTAATAAATCGATATATCATGGCTAAAAATGATGTGGTACAGATTCATAATTTGGGAACTATTAATCCATAATATAATAACATAAACACACCTATATCACCTAAAATAGAGTATCCAAGGATCAACTTCAATATTTCATCTATGCTCCAATATATGTGAATAAACAAACATATATTCTCCTTCAGTCACATTAATATATTCACACCATTGAACTTAGGATCAAAGAAATGAACTCGGAAGTATGTGTACCACCATGAGATATTGTGATGAAAAGTGGTCGTCTATGAGTGTAAGATAGGTCCAAAAAACTTGAGTAAACTACCATGAAATGGAAGAATAAATAGTATGAAGTAGGTTGGATAAACCATGAAAGATGCAATTGACTACAAGATTTCATCGGGAACGGTTGACTATAAGGGAGAAATGGTATGGAAGCTAGATTAAATGCATTAGGAGAGGTGTGACCTATCATGAGATTTCAACATACTATATGGTTTTATTAAATTTGGGTGGTGATTATGAAGATTCTTTATGGGAACAAGTGAAGCTATCATGACTACATTCACTGACCCCATGAGTATACTCTTCAATAAATAGTGAAACATAAGCCTACCATGACTGAACAGTTGATAAAATGACCATGGGTGAGCTACTGTATGATATTTCCCATATCACATTTCATAGATCTACCTTGATAATAGAGCATACATGTGCTTGAAGATACCAAAAACATAAACTATCCATGAGGAAAATTCATGACTGACCGCATGACTATGAATCACCACTAAGATACTATTACCCTTTTCAAAATAACAGAAGGGCCCAAGGAAATTGTGATCTAGTAGCCATAGTGGAATTCATATGTAAGTATACTCTTTAGGTTGCATTAAATGGTACTATAAGAAAGGTTTCAAGGTTATGAAAGGGATATGTATAAATGTTATATTGTTTAAAGTAAGAATCTTGTGATTTCTTCATGATGTTTGAGTAAAGGTGTATAAATATTCATGATTTGATTATTTTGGGTGTCTTTGGGATTACCTTACCATAGTGTTTCAAGATAGTACAAGGAGAAATATATTTCAAGATATTCATGTTTTTTAAGAAGGATTTTAATGAATTATTCTCGAATCTATGTAAGAATATAATAGAAATTTTATATACCAATATATTTGATGCAAATAACATTTTTGAGGATATTAAAGAATATTTTGTGTAAGAAATGTAGGTGTGTCCATGGGAAAGAAGTAGGTTTTATTCAAAGGTTGGATAAAGTTAAATGACATGGTTTAATTGAGATATTTTCAGATTCTCATATCAAGTGTTGAAAACAAAAGAAGGGAATATTTTAATAAAAGATAGTATTCATGAAAATTTTAGAGTTTCCATATTTCATGTAGATTAATTAAAACTTAGGGTTATGGTGATTTTACTGAGACAAATTTGACTCATTATTTGGCATAATATTAGGCTTGTTCATGAATATATAAATAATGCTTGATGTATTCCTAGAAGGTGTGAGGGTATATAGTTTCATATCTAGTTTTTATGAATAGAAGAGATCCATATCGATATATTTGGTTCAAAATAGAGAATAATAATTCATGTATTATCAAAATATCTATTGAAGAAAAATAATGGGTAGCGTTACATAGTTAAATACAAACTCTGAAGAATAAAAATATAGAGGATTATACTTTTGTATTCGATATGAATCAGAAGTAAGTGACATGATAATTCTAGGTTGAAATTATCCTCATCTGAATAAGAATAATGATGTTGTTGAATTTTTTTTAGATGACACAGAGTTATCCTCACCCAAATATGATTCTCCCAACTGATGTGTGGAGTATAATTCACAAGAATCAACTCCCAATAAAGATTAATTCTCATATAGACTTGAATAAAATGATATAATCATGTGAGAAGAAAAACTGAGCATCAACCTATAGATACATATGTAATCAATGTCTCACACAAGATGGAGATAGACCCACATTTAAATAAACAAGTAAATAGAACCTCAAGTATATAAACTGATAACATCCCTCACTTGAGTAGTTCATGATATTAGAGAAGATTTATTATGCATGGGATCTATGTTGAGTCTTTCTATAAGCCCATGTTATATCCCTACTTAGTGTATTACAGCTCCTAGAACACCAACACATTGTTGGTTTATGCTCTTTGGAATAACACTTTATAGTGAACCAAGTAAAACATGGGTATCCAAAAGTGGTTTAAAATTTTCAAATATCCATATCAGGTTGTTTGGATGCATTAGATAGAAATAATAGGTTAAATTAATGTTCCTGACAACTCAAGGATAAGATTTGGAAAGTAAAAGATAAAAATTTTGTGCCACCCTAATTCACCCCTCCCCTATTATGGTGAATTTTGATCCAACTAGTGGTATTAGAGGGTAAATTTTCTGACTTTACATTCAACCACTATATTTTTTAGATTGGTTTCACATATGAAACCCGTGTTGAGGCCATTTTTTTTTGTGGATAAAATTTATATGGTTGGAAAAAAGATATGGATTTGTTTTTATAGGATTGTAGCACAGAATAAATAAAGTTTATTCAAATATATGTAGATCTAGAAAAGAACAATAAAATAAAAGGGGACACAAGGACAAAGATGATATTACTAAGATCACTATCCAGTTATGTTTATAAGAAACCCATCCATTTCGATAAAACTTTTCAATTATAATAGAACTTGTAAATAATCAATGTGAAAAATGTGGAGATAATTAAGAAAGAATTTTGATCCTATGAAATTTATTAAGAATGATTGTTTTCTAAAGGAAAAGAGGAAGAAAACCCATATAAATTTTCTTATGAAGATCGGGTCTCCCACTATGGTAAATATTTAAAATTTTATTAGTATATTGAATTATAACACTTTCTGGAATATAATTATAAATATGGAATTCTATAATTCCTCATAGAAGTTGAAAGGGTTGACAAATACATGTAATATGTAGTGAAAACATTAATCCATCCATCAAAATATTGTTCATGGGATAATAAAGAAAAATTACATTCCTTATATAAAAATGTAGATCAACAGGATGTTTTTCACCAATTAGGTCCTACTATTATTGAATATATGGTTATGGAAATAAAAGTTATTAAAAAATTTAAAGTGGCATTGATTCTTGACATAAATAATATGGGTGAAAAAAAACAATGTGATTTATTTGAAGAACTTTGACAATAAGTAGGGAAGAAAATGAAAACTAGAAAACAATCTAAAGGTAATAATTATACTTCTCAAGACTAAATTTGAAGAGAGGATATATTATATGGATGAATCCAACTCAAGATTAAAGGATATGATTTCCAAGTTGAAATAGAAAGATTATATGATTAAGGATATTGAGTTAAAGCTCAGTTCCTCGAAGGGAAAGTAGAATGGGGAGATTCCATCAATGGTAGTCTCAAAATTTATGCACATAGAAGCTCAAATATATAATCAGTCAAAAAATAGAAGACTCTTTTAAAATTTATAAGAAAGGGATATCCAAAGCTTTCAACAAAAAATTGTTATTTTTATGGAATAATGGGGCAGAAAATTAAAATGTTTCAATAATTTCAAGGTCTCAATAATGAAAGAACACTTATTTCACCAAAATCTCACCAAATTAATTGGAATAATAGGTATAAATTTTATGTGAGACATTTTATTTGTACTAACCCTAGATAAGTAACTTGAAATTGTATCAAGAGGATGATCAAATAATTCACATGGAACACCTCTATTCCTATGGAATACAAGGAAACATATTTCACCCCCAAAAAAAATAATACTATAAAACATTAAAAAATATTTCTTCTAAATTATTATTATGCTTGATATCTTAATAAACATGTAACATCATGCTTTAAGTAAACTATGATAAAATATTTAAATATTATTATTTAAATGTTATCATTATAAACTAAACCATAAATTAGTAATATGAATATAAATAACCATATTATGAAAAATATGTATCAAGTTCTTATAAAATGAAATTTTCATTATTAGTTCATAATAAATATGTTCTCCTTTTTTATTAAATTAATTTTATGCTTCAAAAATAAGTTTTCTTCAACCATATTTTTTATTGATTTCTATGAGTTAATATATTAAAAAATTTATTCCTCTTTTAAAATTTCAATTTAGTAAAAATGATATAATATTTTAAATTAGTATATAATATTTTTATTAGGATGGAATTATGGTATTTTCCAAAAAGGGTTTATTTTTCAGAGATTTGTGAAAAATATTGATTTTTAAAAAACTCACTTTTTATTACATTAAATAAATAAATTTAAAATTACAATTATGTTTCAAATTTTCAATTGAATTAAAATAAGTATCCTGTAAATTTATATAATCTAAATAATTTCCTAGGAATCATCATTATACTTGATTTTGGTATAAGTACATTTTAAGATTAAAAAAGCATTTTTCTAACAACCGATTGTAATTTTATTTTATCAAAATATATTAAAATTAATTTATGTCACTTATAGAAATTGAATTTGATAGAATGGATTCCATATTTTTAATTATCATGATCAAGTTTGGTAAATATTTCCGTTTTATTTTTTATCATTATGAATAGGAACAGTGGTAAATACTTATCACTTAGGTAAGATTAAATCAAGTAATTGAGGTTAAAAATAATATGATTAGGATTTAAAAATAAATCTAATAGATTATATATTCCTATTGGATGAGTTCATCTTAATCCTACTTATACAATATTCTAATATATGGAAACTTGTTGTTAGTTTTCTATGATAATGATGATAATTTTATTTAAATAAATAATAAATATAAAATGTCACTCTCTTTGTTTTAACATATATAAAATTTTGTAACTAGCAAAAAAAATGTTATAAATGGTCCTAAAAGTATATTTTGAATAAAAATAAATTATTTTTATGATTTTAATTTTATTTATAATATTTAGTAATGAAATAATTACCTAAAATTATTAGGAAACGTTGACTAAATTTTTGTGCAAGTAGTAGAATGATCAAGTAAATGATATTAATAACTTTAAAATTAAAAAAAATCAGTTAAATTATTGTTTCACAATAATGTTTAGATAAATATAAAATATTTTTTATGTGTTTAAAGTTTATATTGGAATTCATTACTATCTTTATGTCTTTAAAGTCAAACAAGGGGAATAGTCCCAAAAATTACTTTAATAGTATCTTATGTGAAATAATATTCTATTAAATGATTTAAAATTCATAAAAAAATATATTTTTGTCTAATTTAATAGAATATTTTATTTAATGTCATCCATTTCCATTTATTGGTCAATTTTCATTTTATAGTAACTTCCATGACCCCTAAAGATTGAAAACATTGATATCGATGTAATCATCAAAAGGGTTAACATGGGGTGAAAACTAAAAAGAAAGGGTTAAAATTTCACCTAATCATGTCTAAATTATATTGTAAGATAATATTTTGAATAATAATAATCCTATATTATAAATATGTCAATTGTTTCTACTTTTCAATAAACATTATTTTATATTCATTTAATAATTTAAGTAATTCCAAGGGTTTCCCTCTCCTAATAAAAGGATACCTCATATACTCTATTCCTTGAACCTTTTTAGCATTATATCTTATTAAATACCTAAATAATACATTACCAACCATCCTATATTTACCTCTAGGTATTTTTCTCATTAAAATAACAACCTAGAAGGATTAAGGAGTTATCCAAATAAGGTTTTATAAAGAAGTGGTATAACTCTTAAAATAGAATTTTCATTTAACATCTTATTATACCTCTTTAAAATATTATTAATACATGATTATATAATATAAAATTTTTATAATATATACTAAAATAACTTTATAACTATGTTCTGACCCTTTGTCATCTCCTTTTCCATCAAAAAGGGAACAAAAACATCATTTGTGTGTTTGTGTGGACTACGACCTCCACAAAGCAATGTGTTTTTTTATCCATAACCACCTCTCATGGTTTTTTATACTAATGTAATTAATGTATATATATAATATTAAATGAATAATAATAATTCTTTAAATTTAATGTATCATCTATATTTATTCCATTCTAATCAATAAAAATGAATAATTGCATGTGAATACGTACGAACTACTATCTCTACATAGTGATGTACTTCATTTTTAAAAAACAAATATCAAAGAAGGAAATAGTAATTTATTTAATGAATTTATTTTGTTTTTATAACATTATAATTATTATTTAAATATAATATTTAATTTTTATAATTTTTTATCCTAGGAAAATTAAAAAAAATCGCACATGTGTACATATGGACTACCACCTCACGAGCTGATGTATTTTGTGTTTCATAACCTCTTTTAATGGATGAATAAAAAAATATATTTTTTGAATAAAAATTATTATTATTTCACAATTATTATTCTTGATATTATTTAGCAATTACATCTTTGAGCATGATCAACATACTGAATTCATTTTTCAAGGATGAACCAAATGTCCTCAAAACACTAGGTATGGACTTAATCGAATAAGTATTTAAATATTTCACTGAAATAAAATAAATAAATGGATTAATTATATGGTAAAAAAACTTTAAATGTAGTTTACACATGTAAATAATTCATAAGTTTTTATCACTTCTTTGATTAATTCTCTTTTCAATGTTATGATCTTTTTAAGTGGTTTATTAACTCAATTTCCTTACATTCGGTTATACTTATACTTCATTAACTATATTATGAAATGATTATTAGTGAAATAACATATGATTATATTGGATTTTATTTCAACTCTTTTATATGGTTTTAATTTTTTACACATAATTACCTCAATGATTAATTCTCACTTCAGTGATACAATCTTTGTAAGGATTCTTTGTCTCAATATTATATCTTTAAGACATGTTTGATGTTTTGAAAAAAATTAAATATATGAGGTGTATATACTACAAAATTTAAATTTTATATCATGGATCATAATTAATTCATTATATTTAAATTTATGGTTTAAATTATTTCATCTAAGGGGATTTTACATAAAAGTTACCAAGTGGTAAGGTTTTATCATTACAAATTGTATTCTTTCAGACATGTGTTTTGTTATACACCTATATTATTTTATATGTTTTATCTACTACCCCATTGATATATTTCATTATTAATATTTTCATTTTCATAGTATTTAATGTTTCATTTTAATTTATTAATTTCATGGTAATTATTATTCAAAATTTACCAAAGCGTTAAGGATTTATGTTACAATCTCATTTCTTTTTGAGATTGTCTGTGATAAATTTAAATTGAGTGATGTTTTATAGATATTATAATATAAAAAGATATATTTTATTATAATTTTATTATTCCTAAATTTATATTTATTATTTCCATTTTTTCCTTTTGGTACATAAAATGATTGAGAAAATGTTTTAAAAAAAAAGATGACCTCATTTCTTCTTTGGTTGATGAACTTTGTATCCATAAACAAGATATTCAAAATTATTATTTGAAAGTTAATAAATATAATTTAAATGTATTAAAAATATTATTTTAACAAAATTTAAAATTATTTACAAATTTTAATAAAGGATTTTTTATACATTTTCTCTAAAAAAGTAATTTTTTGACTTTTTAAAAAAGTCTGAAATGAATATTTTCTTCTAAATTATGTGGTATAAATGGATTTTCCTACCATAATTTATATTCTTTTATTTTAATATTATTTTAAAATTTCCCAATTTTATATTCAAATAAAATCCACTTCACTATATATTTTTAATTTTTTGATTTTAAAGGTATCGATAAAGGGTATTTTCCCCTACTTTCAATGAAACTTATTAAATGTTATTTTAAAGGTATTTTAATATATTTCAACATATGTTAATGATTATTTCACAAAAATAGGTATGTGATATTATGATACCATTCACCTAATTTCTCTAAACTTTTTATTATAATTTTTTAAATATATTTTCAAAAAACGCATTTCTTTTTCACTGGTAAATCAAGCTATGACAGTTTTGATGAAATTAAAGTATATATGTGATTTATTTCATGATATCGTACTTGTAAATTATTTATTAAAGTAACATTGGGTTGTAAACCCAAATCAATAAGGTAATTTTTTTTATATACTATAATTGTGTCCATTATATCCCCCCAATGCATTGGTTAATGAGATGAAGTTAACTCGATAGAAGTTACTCCTAAGATACAATGGATTTTTGTTACTCCTTAGATATGATGAAGTTAAATGATTTTATGTTAATAAAAAAACAATATAGTTTACTAATTATAGTTTACTCTTAAGAGATATATTAATTTCTTATTTAGTTGATTCCATGATGAATGTTTGATGTTCTAAGATACCTAAATACTTGTTAAATTATTTTTATGAATTCCAATGGATCCTTTTATAATGATTTTTTTTCACATGGATCATGATTGTTGACTTATATTAATATTTAATTTTGTTAAATATTTTTTTTTCATATCATGTGTTTAATGATCCTAGTTTTGATGGGTATGAATTATCTTTTTCAAGGCTCATGCACCATGAATATTTTCTCAAACCCTTATGATAAAATTTTTCTATCTAATGATATTCAACTATTAATGCCTACGTTTACCCTTAATGAGATTTTGAACTCAACCTTATTATGTTTTGTTTCCCTAAGTTATGAAGAAATATGTTAAGTAAGATATAACTAGAATAGATTTAAGTGGATGATGATGCAGACATGATACGGAATAAGAAAATATGTGTATAGTGGAAAAAATACTCAATTAAATAAATGGGTAATGTTATGTAAGATTCTATCTGAATTTTCTATAACTCTAAACCAAAAAGTTTATTGGGTATATATGTGGTCCAATATTTCTTTTTATATTTTATGTTTTGGATGATTAAAATTGCTTCAGATTTATTTGTATCAAATCCAGAAATGTAAAAATTGTACTACTACCCCTAGATCTTAGGGTAAGGTTTAATAGTTTTTATAGTTAGTATCTTAACAAGGTTTAGATAAATTTTTCCTCTAAATACATTTTTTAAATTTTAAAAATATCCACTTTATGGTGAAATGGGAACCCTTGCATGAAAACCCCCATGAATTCATATCATCAAATCGAACAAACATCCCAAAATCCATCATTTACATTTCAAAATTCATGATCCACTTTATGATGTTTTTATGTGAGTTTAACATTAACGTTATTGATACCATAATAGTTTTATAAGTTTAAGGTCGATCATGTGTTAAAATTAATAGACACCAATTTTTATATTTTTAGTGATGGGATTTTAAGGTGACTAATGATATTTTGTGAGATTTTTTATTTGGTTGAGATATAGGGTTTAACATGAAGAATTTTTTTGAAAAAATTATATTATATTTTTTGGGAATGAAAGATAAAAGGTATGAGACAATGTTAGAGGTTAAAACATTATTTAATTTTTTAGGTTATTGAGATTAATTGAGATATAGGGTCAATTATTTATGAAAAAATATAAGTTGAACCTTAGGTATTATTGTGGAAATTTTTTAGTTGAATGTATTATATATTCATATTATGGTTTATTCATTTTTTTATTATCTTACCTTATTCTAACCATTTTGGTTTTAGTGAAGACATGTGGAATATATTTTCATTCTTTTATAGATCTCTTGATTTATTAGTGGTTAGTTTTAATGATTTATGAATAATAATTATTCATCTTGGATATTCATTATTTGTAATATGGGGGTAGATAGAGGTTGAGAATAATTGAAACATGTAAAAAAGGATAAATTGTATTTGTATATTTTAATAAATAAAGTATGTGTATTTTTTCATGTTCTTTATCTTAATAGTATAACGATCCTTCACATCTAGATAAATTATATTGAAAATGAAAAAAAAATATTTTCTAACAATCATTTAAAATGAATTTATGATCATTTTCACACCTCATTGATTTATGGTTTTGTTTTCATTATCTTTATCATGATCATTCATATTATTTTGATCAATATTCTTTTTCACACTCCATCATTATTTGGATGTTAATTTTCTCCTCCATATAAATATATTTACTTCCCACTAATGTTATCCTATTTGGGAACCTAGTTATCTATTATTATAGATGACCATTATATTTCCATTTCCATATTTTCAAAAGAATGATTTGTTATCCCTTTTACAAGGTGGGGTTCCCAAAAATGAATTTTCAAATGTTTAACCCAAGAATTACCAAGATTGAGATCAAATTTTGAGAACTGAATTTATTCAAGGTGGATATAATTTAATAACCAAATATTTTAACAGAATTATATACTTGATATATTAATTAACACACAACACTAAACTTTTATGAAAACTATGGGATACTTTAAAAATATTATTATTTAAATGTGAACATTATATTTATGAAGTTAAATTTGTGGTATGAATAGAAATAACCATATTATAAAAAAAATATCAAAGTTTTATATAATATAAATATATTTATTAATTCATAATAAATAATTACTCAAAATTTAGTAGTCATTTTATGTATCAAAAATATATTTTCTTCACAAATGGTTTGTATTCATTTTTGTGAGAGGATTTTATAATTAATTTATACCTTTTTAAAAAAATTATTTGATAAAAAATTATATCATTTTTTAAATAATCATATGAAAATTATCTTTGGATCTAATTTTTAGATTTTTCTAAAAAGATTTCTTTTTCAGTGAATAGTGGAAATATCGATTTTTATAATTTTGTATTTTCATTTCATTAAATCAAGTAATTTAAAAGTACCCTTATTTTTTTAATTGTATCTTAAAGTAACATAACTCTTATTTCATTTTATATAATCTAATAAATTTCATTAGAATCATCATTATACTTGACATTGGTATAAGATCATTTTAGGATTACAAACACATTTTTCTAAAAACTATTTTTAGTAGAGTTTTATGAATTTATATTAAAATTAATCTCAACCACCTATAGGAAATAAATTTGATACAATTTATTCCATTTTTTTAATTATAATCTTCAAATTTGGTAAATATTTCCATTTTTATTTTTTTATTATGAATAGTAACTATGATAAATATATGTCACAAGAGTAGAGGTCAATTTGGAAATTAAACAAAAAAATAATGTGATAAGGATTAAAAAATCTTTCTACCACCTGAATTATCTACATGTTAATAGTTTATTTTGAAAATTCTCATCTAATATTATAATATATGGAAACTTGGTTCTATTTTTCTTTGATAATGACCATAATATTATTTTAATTAAAGAATAAATAAAAAATGTCACTCTCTATATTTTAATATCTATATTTTTTGGTGAATTGGATAAAAACAAGGTACAAATGGTTACAAAAGGTTATTCTTAATAATAATAAATTATTTTTATAATGGTAAAAAAATTATTTTTTTTCATAAAAAAATTATTTTTTTCATAAAAAAATTACATTAAATTCTATACAATGCCAACTCGGTGTTTGTGCAAGGAGTAGAAAAATAAAGTGATCTAAAAACATTAAAATATACATAATTTCAATCAATTAGTATGTTAAAATAATGTTTTAGATAAATATATCATATTAGTTATGTGTTAAAACATTATATTAGAATTATATTACTATGTTGAGGTCTTTAAAGTCAAACTATGTGAATAGTAATCATCAACATTAAAAAAAATATTAGTAGTAGGGCATGGACTGAATCCAAACATGATCAAGGAGGTCTGAAATAGTGAATACCAGGTCCATCAGATCTAACAAAGCTATAACACTTCTGAGGAAGAAAACCTAAAATGGAAAATAAAATACACTAGCCTTAAAGAGTTGTACAAGAAGCTAGGTAGTCTGCCACTTTGTTCCCCTCCCAACACGTATGAAAAATGCTAACCCACCAGTCTAGTATGATTTTTCTTTTATTGATGTGGTAAATTAGGTCCCATGGGACTTGAATTTTCTCTTACAGCACTCCATGAATGATCATCGAGTATGTTTCCACCACCTCTAGAAGGATGTTATTCTCATAGAAAATCTCAATACCCATATTCTTCATACTACCCTCCTCTAGCAGTGAGTCCCCCTATCTATATCCCTCACTGAAATCCAAGATAATTTATCATTGATGTTCATGAATGATTCCTCTTCCTCGTATGAATCCTGAAGAGAAAGATCCATCTATGTTCAGTTTTTATGTATTGTTTGGAGGATTCCATCTCACCCATATTCCCTGTGAGATAAGAGCTCGAGGAGCTAATAATGAATTCTCACCCATCCTAAATATTATTAAATAGTAAGATCAACCACCAATCCTAATCATAGATTCCAGATATTCCACTAGGATATACATTTTTATAATCACCCCTAGCTGAGAAATAGTAGAGACTTCATGATGGAAATTATTCCTCACACTCCAAATGCCGCAGCAGCTCACCGCAACCAGAAGCACCGTAGCCTGATGTTACTGCCTTACGTTCCCTATCTCTTGAAACCATGCTTGGAAAAAATATTATTATTTATTACTTATTAATACATTCTTCATATCCCACCAATATCATGCCAAATTTCTTCTTCCCATTCAGTCTCAAAGAATAAATGATTTGTAGACTCTTCTTTGGGTCCCATGTAACTCATGTATTGAGAAGCAAGCGTAACCCCCATTCTTTTGATCTCCTCGTCTATGGGAATGGAGTGGTTTTGGATTCACCATAATAGGGAATTAAACATATTGGGGATATCACTACACCAAAGTTTTTCATTCCACTCATCTTTCACAGCCTACGCTTGAGACATGGAGCAGTAGCCTTTTGTCGAGAATTCCCCCGAAGTAGATCCTAGGAGCACAAGTTTTTCAAAATCTAAATTTATGACAATACTATTGAATATATTTAATTGATTATGGTTTATAATGGTTTTAATGAAGGTCTTGAACCTACTTTCCTATAAAAAAGTAATGTTTGGAGTTAAACATCTAGGAAAACCAAGCATCAAGCCAAGCCGATTGTCTCTCCAGAAAATTAATTTGTCTGCAACTAAAAATCTATTTTGAATAGCTCTGGAGAATCGAGATATGGTGATATATAAAGATCCAAATATGAGGGGGGATTCCCCTAGTGTTATTATACATATTTATGTATATATTAAGGATGAATTTGTCCCACAAAAATTTTCCCACTAAGAAATTCCATGCCAGTTTATCTTACAAGCTCTCTATGACTTATGAAACATTCCTCAAAATGATACCACCAAAACCCACCTCCTTGTCCATCCTATACCAAGAAGTATAGTGAAATTTACCATCAGAGTGAGAGTCCCAAATGAAGTTAGTCATGATTTTTTCTATATTTATCAAGACTTAATTTTTCACATTGATATAAAACATCACGTTCATGGGAATAGATTTCAATACACAATTAATTAGAGTGATCCCCCCCCCCCCCAAAGAGAGAAATCGGTTCTTCCAATTTAAAATAAGAGAAATAATTTTTTCAACCAACCCATAAAAGTGGTGGATGTGAATCATACCCAGAGAAATAGGATCCCCAATATATTCCATGGGGAAAGATCTACTATGAATACCCAACTTGTGCACTATTTGTTTTCCCCACCTTTCTGAACACCATTTCTAAGTGAACACATTATGTTTGTCTTGATTGATGGCATGATTGCTCTATCTTCAATACATATGTAGGTCCTTGATTAATTATTGAATATTTATAATGTTTCCATTCAAGAATAATATCGTGTCAACCGTAAAGAGAATGTGATGGATTTCCGTAGTATTAAGCCTCCCATGATAGGGTCTAATGGTGCCTCTAAAAATTGTTTTATTCAGATATCTATTGAGTGTATCCTCATCCAGGCTAAAAGGATCATATAAAGGGGATCTTCTTTGCTTGAGGTGACGAACGCCTTTGAGGAACCCATATTTTTTCCCTATAAAGAAGAATTTCATCCATGGGGAGATGAATTCTCTAAATAGAATTTCCACTGCCCATCTAGAGAAGCCCCTGCAATTGAGAACATTGATGATGAATCTCCATTCCATATTTTCATAGGATTTATGAATATTGTTCTTAACCATAATTTTTTAACTTGGAAACTTTTTGTTAATATCCCCAAAAAGTTCATGAACAATGGAAATGGCTATTTGTTTGGATCTTCCCTTGATAAAACCATGTTGTTTATCCATTACCCATTGGAGTATGTAACTTGAAAGTTTTCTATTTATGACATTTTCCATAACTTTTTATGGGAACTTTCACATACATATTGGCCTATACTGAGTGAGTTTTGATGGGTCCTTTACCTTTGGAATGAAAATTAGATTGGACACACAAGCCATCTGGGGTAAGTTCCCACCTCTAAAGAAGTCATGTATATCCACAAGAAGGTTCCATTTCACCAGCTCTTAGAAATCAATGTAGAAAGATCCTAGGAAGCCATCACGACCTTGGGAACTCTTGGGATTGAGGGTGCAGACCGCCTACCAAATATTGGCTTCCTATGGAACATCTTCAAGAAAATTTTTCACATCGCTAGAAACAAGCCAATGTATATCATCGAATAGATCTGTTTGCTCACTTAGATATCCTTCCTGTATGATTGGGTTAGATTTGGAAAGCACCCTTTTTAAAAAGGGTGTATCCATACCTCCTACAATATCTTTATCCTGAGTGAAGAATCCATCCTCTAGGAGAATATTAGGAGTACTGATTCTATTCCTCTCTTTGATACATTCTTGAAATAAGGTTGTGTTCTTATCCCCCTCCCTCAAATAAGTAGCTCTTCATCTTTCACGATAGATCATTTCTTGCTCTAGAAGAACCTCTTCCAGTTGTGAATTCTTCTCAAGCAATGTAAAAAAAATCTCATCATCCCAAATAGCTTCCAAACTCCTTTAAAATGACTCAATCTCCGCTCTGAGTATCTCCAAATCAGGAAAACGAGAGGGTCTTCAATGGATACAGTTTTGAAAATATATTTTAAGATGCTGAATCCTATTATATAAACTAGTATACTTTTTCATCTACATGAGGCCCATCCACAAGTCTGACACAATATCCTTAATGAGGGAATCAAAGGTCCAGCGATTGGAGTATACAAAATTCTTGTTTTCCGGTGATCCTTGCACTAACTGAATGAGAATTGACACATGGTCTGAAAAAAAATCTCACAAGATTCTCAAATATTTCAATTAGAAATGAGACAAAAGCCTTAAGGTTCACAAATAATCGATAAAGTCTACACCATGTTCACTAAGAACCCTTCTGGTTATTGAATTAGGTGAAATTATCCCCTAAAAACCCAAATCAATGCGACCATTCTGAGATGAAAAAGACACAAATGTTTGTCTATCACTTCTAGGGTAGATACTACCTTCCTTTTTCTTTGACTGATCAAGGATGAAATTAATGTCACCCCCAACCAGCCAAGACGATTTCCTTGGATAAAACTTTTCAAGGGATTAACAAAAGATCCTCCCTTTCCTTGGACACACATTTGGCATAAACAAAAGAAAAGATGCAGGACCAATTGTTACCATTGATCTTGACTAAAATGTACTAACTAGAGGATTCCACTGACTCCATCAAAATATTCTTCCTCTGAAAAACCCATATGTGATGGTTAATAGGGCCACAATGTAGAAAACAATGCATTCTCAATCTTGCTGAAAAGTTTAGAATCTTAGAATAATGTTGTTTATGTTACAAAATTGCTACCATTGAGACTTTAGATTGCCAAATTTCTGAATGAATGAAATCCATTTTGACCAGATACCTAAGGCCTCAGGAATTCTAGATGATTGAAGAAATCATTGAAGGTGTAGATGCATAGTTTTGGCCCCAAGAATCAATGATTCACTAGCATGAGTAGGTTATGAAACCTAATTTCATTTGGACTGATCCTTGGTACAAACCCCACATCATGGAGAAGCCTGGTCGCATACTTCCTAGCCATTATATTCCAAAGAATATAATAAGATATTGAAACTATTTGAGAGATCCAAATCTAAACCAAAGGGAGTATCAGGTGCCTCATATTTTTTCACCGACTTGTAGGATGGAACTGACGTTGCTCTCTTACTGTAGAGTGTTGACTAAAACATCCTCCCAGAGTACTTACTGGGAGATCTCTAATGATTTTGTGACTTCAAATCCTTCGATTTCACCCCCAGTGAAACCAAAATGGGAATGCTCAAATTCACATAGTGTACTTCACTCAGTGGGAAGTAAGTTTCTAACAATATCAAAGAGATCATGCATGCCAGCACTCCAGATAGATCAAACCACATAAACAATAATGGAATGATTCTAAGAACATATTGGTGAAGCCAAGAACCATAAAACTAAAACACATGTGGTCTTGGTAAATCAAAAATAGGAAACTCCCTCTCAAAATAGATCACATCCATACAATATAGGCCCACCTTGGAAGGGTAGGTTGCTCCCTTCCAAACAAACGATTATTGTTCTGAATGGGACAGAGGAAGATCTCTTTCAACATCAACCAATCATCCCCATTTGATGAGTTAAAATGAGAGCCAATGATATCCTGATAATTTGAGACCCTACATTTTGCGAGATTCCCTACAGATTTCTGCCACCCCACCACTTCCAACTCCTATGATAGGTGGAAAAATAATGGCCTTGAAGTTGGAATCTCGAATAGTATATGGGAGGAGAAGGATAAACAAGAGGCTAAGACCAATTTGAAATCCCCTAAACGTGAAACAAAATCTGTAAAGGAAGGGTGAGATCCATATCCAAATCAACGCAAATCTGATCCACAACTGTCTCTCCATCTGGAGTGTCCACTCGCCTGTGCAAAGAAATGAACCAATCGAGTCAAAAATCCCCTGCATGAAGACCGCATTCTGTAATGTATGTGGCAGACCTATATGGTATATAATCTATAATACCATCCATTTTCCAATTATTAGTCACTTTAATTTTTATAGTAACTTTCATGACCCCCAATCAGTAAAAAACATTGATATCACTATAATCTTTAAAAAATTTAATGGGGATTAAAACTAATAGATAAGGGTTAAACATCACCTAAAATTGTATAAGTATTATTGGATGATAGTATTTAAAATTAATATATTCCTATATTCTAAATATATAAATTTTATGCCACTTTTATTTGAAAATTAATTTATATTAATTTAATAATTTAAGTAATTTCAAGGGTGTCCCACCAATCACTTATAAAAATAGATCTTCTATCCTATCTTACTCACACCATTTGAGAAATCTAGACCAACAAAGACCTAAAAAATTACTTCCCACCATTCCTCTCCCTGAACTAGAGTCTCTAGTCTCATAAAAAACCAACCTATAAGGATAAAGGTGTAAGCTAAAGGTGGTTTTCTGAAGAGGAGGTATAACACTTAACTAGGCATTTTCATTTTACTTATTCATCCACCTCCTTAAAATCTTATTAAACCATGAGTATATAAAAAAATAAGTATCTAAACAGTAAATAAATGTTATTATTACTTTTTTACAAACCTTTTTCATCTCATTTACCATTAAATGGGGAGTGAAAACATCATTCATCCGTATGTGTGGACTACCACCTTCATGAAGTGATGTTTTTTTTTCATAACTACCTCTAATGGATGTATATAATTATGTATTTAATATATATATATATGATATTCATGACATAATTATCATTTTTAATGCTAATATATCATATATATTCATACCATTATAATCGTTAAAAACAAAATCATCACACGTGTGTACGTAAGGACTATCGTCTCCACATAGAAATATACTTTGTTTTTCAAAAATGCCTCTCATGGAAGGTCATAGGGATGCATTTAATGAATTTATTTGATTTTTATACATGATAATTATTCTGTAAAGTTAATATTTTATTTTATTTCTTTATTTTAACAAATGAAACACAAAAATCATTGCTCATGTATACGTGCGGACTATCGCCTCACAAGCTGATATATCTTATTTTTCATAACCTCTTTAAATAGATTATTCTAAAAATATATTTTATATATATATAATATAATTAATTGACTATTATTATTCTATATATAATGGAATAATATTAACTTTGACCATGGTCAACATACCAATATCTATTTGAAATTATGAACCTAACATCCGCAAAACATATAACATGGACTTAACCAATTAAGTAATTAACTATGTCATAGAAATAAATGATTTAATTGTAATATAATAAACCTATAAAATTTTATTACATAATTAAATAATTAATATAATTTTATTATAAAAGAGTTAAAGGACATACATACCAATTTGGGACTCAAGGTAAGCGATTTCATAACTCAATTTATTTTCATTAGGTTATATTACTTATTCATTGTCTCTGTTATGACAATAATATGTATATAATGACCACTGATTATTTTATGTTTTATTTATTCTTTATTTATGTGGATTTACATTGGTTACACATAATAACTTCATTGAATAATTCTCTTTTCAATGTTATGATCATTTTAAGGGGTTTCTTAATTCAATTTCCATTCATCGGGTTATACTAATACTTCAAAGACTATATTATATATTGGTTATATGTGAAATGATAATTGAATATATTATGTTTTATTTATTCTTTTTTTATGTGGTTTTATAAATTTTACACATAATCACCTCAATGATTAATTCTCACTTTTGTGATACGTTCATTGTAAAGATTCTTTGTCTCAATATTGTGTCGTTAAGACATGTTTGATGTTATGTACCTATTTATATTTATGATATATATATATTTACAATTTCACATGTTATATCATGGATCCATCTTAATTCATTGTATTTAAATTTACAATTAAAATTATTTCATCCAAGGTTACTTAAATTAAAATTTACCAAGTGGTAAGGGTTTTTCATCTCAAAAAAATTAGGACATTTGTTATGTTATACACCTATAATATTTTATGAGGTGTATCTAATACCCCTATTATGTTTTTTATCATGAATATCTTTATTTTCAGGGTATTTAATGTTTCATTTTATGTTATTGATTTCATGGGGGTTATGATTTAAATGTTACCAAAGAAGAAAATAATTATATTACAATCATATTTCTTTCCAGGATTGTCTATAATATATTTCAATTGAGGAATATTTAATTATTATTATCCATTTAACCCCATATATTTTATTATAATTGTTTTATTCTTGTAATTTTCAATTCTTAGTAAAATTTTTATCTTTTGGTATATAAAATTATTTATAAATTTTTTTAAAGAAAATTTGTCATTATTTATTCTTTAATAGATGAACTTTTGATTTTATGTCAATACCTTTTAATATTATTATATTAACGTTATTACCTACAATTGAAATGTTTTAATATGGTCATTTTAACTACCTTTTACTTTATTTACAAATTTTAATAAATTAACCTTTCTCAAAAAATTAAAAAATGTTATGTTTTGACGTTTAACAAATGTGTGAAAGGAAAGTTTACTTTTAACGTATGTGGTATGAATGTATTTTCCTACCATCATAAATATTGCTTTATTTTAATATTAATTTATAATTTTCATTGTTTGTATTAAAAAAATTATTTTCTCAAAATTTGTTTAATTTTTAGTTTTTAAAGGCACCCAAAAAATCTATATTCCTCAGATTTCCAAGAAAGATATTAAATTTTATTTTAAAGGTATTTTAATCAATGTCAACATAACTTAGTGATTATTATACTTAAATGGGGATATTATATTATTATACAATTAAACTCCTTTCTATGATTTTTTTAATGGTTGGGGCCGAAGCCTTATTTATTATTAAAGCAATACAAAGACCTCTTTAACTGTGTAGAGGGAGACCCATTACATAGCCCAAAGGCCCAGTGGGCATTTAGCCCATTACATGGCTCATAGGCCCATTTTTTTGGACCAAAGCCCATTCTGTGAATAGTACTGCTACAGTACCTACACTGCTACAGTACTGCACAGTACCTTCTGCTGCTACAGTTCTCTGTCGCCGTTATAGTGACCTGCCACCGCTACAGTGCCTACCATTGCTACAGTGTCGCCGCTGCTACAGTGTGCTACAGTACTGGTATAGTACCTGCGCCCAATGAGTTTTGAACCCCCATTTTTCATGTATAATTAAGGGGTGCTTACCATTAAATTCCTTTTTATGAATGGTTTATGAAAATGTTTTAAAGTGATTTTTTGAAAAGAAATTTCTTTTTCAAGAGTAAATCAATCTATGATAGTTTTGATGAAATTCAATAAAACATGTGTTTTGTTTCATGACATGGTACTTAGAAATTATTTATAAAATTAGGATTAGGGAGTGAACCCAAATAATTAAGTTAATTTGTTCGATATATTATGAGTGGGTCCATTATATCCCCCAATACATTGGTTAGTGAGATAAAATTAATATGATAGAAGTTACTCCTAAGATACAACAAAGTTATATTACTCTTTAGAGATGGTGGAGTTAATTGTTTTTATGTTACTTCTATGTGAAAATATAGTTTATCAATTATAGGTTACCCCTAATATATATTGAAATTATATAGTTATGTGATTCCATGATGAATATTTGATGTTCCAATATATGTACATATCTTTTCAATGGTTACTATGAGTTATAATGAATCCCTTTATCAAGGATTGTTTTCACATGGCTCGTGATTGTTTACATATACGAATATTTTATTATGTTAGCTTTTTTTCAATGTCGCATGTTTAATGATATAGGTTTTTATGTGAATGTATTCTCTTATGTTATTATCTTTAACCTTAAATATGTTCTCATTCCATTATTCTCATCTTGTGCTCATAAAATATATTCAATTGTTAATCCTTATGTTTATGCTTAGTGAGCATTTGATCTCACCCTTATTATGTTTTTTTCACTAGTTTATAAATAATTATTTTAAGTAATATATTTATAAAATGTTTTCATATGGGTGATAATGAAGACCTAATATGGAATACGAAAAGCTAGGTATCATGCAACAATGGTCACTTAAACACATGAGTAATTTTATGTAATAGTTTTTCATAATTATATAAAACTATAATCCTAAAGGTTCATTGGGTTTGTAAGATAACCAATATTTTTTTATATTTTATATGATTTGGATAACCAAAATTGGGTCATGTTTATTGGTGTCAGATCTAAAAATGTAAAGATTTTTTTTATCATCATATCCAGGAGTGAAATTTTATGGTATTTCTAAAAACATATTCACTACTTTGTAAGTGAAAGTTATATCTAAAATTAATTTTTCTCAAATATCAATTTATTTATAATCACAACAACCCCCTCAGAAAGAAAAAAATAAAATATGAAAATTAAAGAAGGGGGAGGTGTAAATTCAAGTTATGATATTATGGAACCAGAAGTTGAAAATGGACTCACTCTAGAGGAGTAAATTGATGAAGTATATCATAGAAATTAAATAAGGTGGGTATGGTAAAATATTTCTCCAGTGGTGAAGTAATCATGTCAAGGAATGTAGAGTTGGTGAATTATCATTATATGAAACTTGTATAAGTGGGTCAAATTTAACCACTAATGATCAATCCCAAGAATGAAGCTACAAACAAAAATAAGATTGAGAATGATCCTAACGAATTGTTAATCATATATATAGAGTAGTTTGAATTATCTAGTAAGATAAAACAAGAATAGATAAATCAAACTGCTTTTCTTGGAACTATGAAGAGACCCCAAGAGAGAATCCATAGTAATCTGTGTATAAGTGATTATAAAAAAGTAACCACTAACAAGGCTTAGAGGAAAGTTAAAACTAATGAGTTGGTTAAACATAACTAACCATAATCCAAAAATTTAGCATTTATACAGGTACCCCTCTCACCATGAACTTTATTATTGTATCTAATGATTGGAGTGACGTATGATTAAGCAGGAGATACAAATTGTTGGCTGGTTAAGGAAAAAATAAAAGGGAATATTTGATTTATATTAAGGATAATATGATAAACATACATGATAGAATAAATGATAAAGTAAAATATAGATTTGAATTGTTTTTTTAGCATTTTGGAGGTGGAAGTTCCCATAAAAGGAGGAAATAAAAAATCTATTCTTATATACTAGAATAAGCCTTAATATACTAAAATTTTATTAAATAGTGGGAATCATGTATGGTTTTAAGTGATCTAGGTGTAAAATTCAAGTTCCATTCCTCCCAAATATATTAAGAATAATTTGGAAACCTTTCAAATAATATCATGACTCATTAGTTAGTGGTGTACCCCAAAATATTTGGTGGACAGTAAACAAAAAAGCAGTAACTTTACCGTTTCATGTATTATTATTATATTCTAACCAAATGGATTCATATATGTTCTAATTAACGATACATGTATTCTTATTTAATTATATATGGTGTCTACAAGTAATAAAATATTTTCAATAAATCATGTATAGAGGTTAACACATTCAGGTGGAGTTGAAGTTCTTTTCATACAGGCTGATTATCCGTACTTGAAAGAAAGGAGATGTTATGAAAAAAATAGATTAATCGATTAAATGGTATCACTTTTTTGGAATTAACTATTATAATCTAGTGTCATTAAAAATGGTATGGTCCTCACCTATGTGTCTTAAATTTTGAACTAACTGTTTGGTGGGGTGTTGTTAGAAAACGCATGGATATTTGTTTACTCAACCAGCACTATAGTTTATGTGACATTGGTGAAAAACATTGACTGTAATTATATTTTTAACCTTGAATCTTGTTTCTAACACCAATATATGCCTCTACATGTTTATAGGATCTATTTAAAGGCCTTTTTCAAATGTTTATTCACTCATTATAATTTTAATGGAGTGAACCCATTATATGAAAATAAACTGGATGTTGAAGGGATGATTTAGAATTAAATAAATGATTCTTGATGATATATGGTTTTGATGGAAATTATTAATGTGGATAATTGTATCTCTAAATCAATAATTCTTAAAGGAGTGATAAATTGATTATTTTCTCTTGTAAAATTTGATGAAAAAATTACGTTGAAAATGGGGTAATCAAGTAAGGTTAAGTATATACTTACGAAGTGTTGATGATAAATGGGGAGTGAGTATGAATTTGAGTACATTGAATATGGTGTTTATATTCATCAAAGAATGAGATAATAAGATCCTTTCTATTTTATTGTAAAATTGGGAGATAAAACTAAGAGATGTTACTGGATATTGCCAACAAAATTCAAGGGGGGAATATTGCAACCATGGTCTTATGTTATGGATTGGTTGAATATATATATACATATATATATATGATAGATACATGAAGATTTTTTGAAATATTTTAGGAGAGTATTTTTGGATAATATATGTGGGGTGATCTATTTTTTCAAAGAAAAATATATTTGTGTGTGGTGGAAAAATGTTTTATTATTGGAAGTATGAATATAATCATGAACCGATGTGATGATAAGTGATTAACCATGAGTTCACAAAAATTACATCAATCATGAGTAACCTACTGGTAAATAATGGAATCAACCATATGAATTATTTTTGATCAGCTGTGAAAACTAAAACAAAAAAAATGATGCTTTTGAGCATGATCGTCCATAAGGGAGCACAGTATAGTAGATATATCTACTACCTGAGGGGAGGTGTGACCTATTGTGAGCTTCCAACCAACTACAATGTTTGATTAATTAAACATGATGGGTATCAAGTGACTATAGAGCAACAATTGGAGTCGTCATGACTACATGCACTGACCATATAACTGACCTCTTGAATATACCATGAATCATGGGAATACCGTGATGGAAAAGTCAGTAAACCCATCATGTTTGGGCTTATGTATGATCTTACATATAATATATGCATAGATATATCATGAGAACAGAGAGACCACATTCATGGATCTACCAAAAACATGAACTAAAAATGAAGTAAATGCATGAGTAAGCGCATGACTATGAACCACGACTCAGGTATCAGTACCTATATCACAATAATATATGAATTTAGGTAAATTATGATCCACATTGCATAGTATAATTCACATGTATGGGTGATATTTAGTTACAATGAATGGGTAATAAATGTGAGGATGTAAGGTTATGTAAGGGAATTGAAAGATCTTTATAAAGGATATATTAAATAAAAGTAAGAATTTATGGCTTGAATCATGAAGTATGACTAAAGGTATGGAAATATTCATGTCAAGATTATTCTAGGAGTATTTGGGGTTATAATTCCATATTGTTTCAAGATTGGAT
This sequence comes from Viscum album, assembly GCA_963277665.1. Lineage (NCBI taxonomy): Eukaryota > Viridiplantae > Streptophyta > Magnoliopsida > Santalales > Viscaceae > Viscum > Viscum album. The sequence goes on along the minus strand of OY728126.1, from coordinate 1,804,121,427 downwards.
ATAGGGGATTATATTCCAATATATTTGGTGAGTTTTATTGGGTTTTTAATGAATTATTCAAGAAGTAGTGGATGAATATATTTGGAAATATCCATCCCATGATATTCAAAAGCATTAAAAATGTAGAGTATATTGGGTATATTTCATGGAAGTAAAAGCTATTATAGACAAAGAAAAGAAGGAGCTTTATATTAAATTGCTGGATAAAGTTAAATGACATGGTTAAATGGATATATATTTGGATTCTTTGATCTTGTTTTGAATATATACGATGGAGATATTTTACTGAAGGCCAAGAATCTAGAAAATTTAGGATTTCCCATATTATATAGAGGGGAATTAACACCAAGATTTATAGTGATTTGAATGAGTCTAGTTTGACTCATTATTTGGCATAAGATTGGGATTTTACATTCATATATATAAATACTTCTTAATGTAGTCCGAGAAGATAAGTGTGGATATAGTTTAATATATAGTTTTTATAAAGGTAAGTGATGCATATTTATATATATCTCTCAAAGTAGAGAAGAAGAAAGCCTAAAATGTAGACACATACATTGATGAATAATAAAGGGGGAACACTTCATTTACACATATAGTCTCTAAAGAAGAATAATAAGATAAAGGGTTATATTATTGCATTAAATTTTAAGAATAAGAAAATAATTCTAGTCTGGAATAATCCTCATCCAGAGAAGAAGGGTGTTTCAACTGAGATTGTTTTGAGAATACATAGATTTATCCTCACCTAACAGGGATTCAGTCATCCTATGTTTGAAGAGGAAGTAAGAAGACTCAACTCCCAGTAAGGATATAGACTCATATGGACTTTAATAAAAGAATATAATAAAGTTTGCATCATAACCAAGTATCTACATGGATATATAGATTTATGTAGAGTATCATGTTGGATGGAGATATACCCATGTGTTAGTAAACTAGTAAAGAAACACTCAAGTATATAAAATGGAAACAAACCTCGCTTGATCAGTGTGTGAGAGTAGAGAAGAGTAATTTTACCTAGGATCAATAGTTATTTTTTCTCAAATACCATATAATATCCCTATTCAAAGTATTACAACATTCACCAAACTAATAAATTGTTTATGTGTGCTCCTTGGACTAGCCCTTTATTTTGAACTAAGAAAAACATTGGTATCCATGTGTTCTTTACATTATATATATGTGAATATTGTGTGATGTGGATGAATTTTATAGAAAGAATAAGTTGAATTAATGTTCCAAAAAATCAATGATAATATCCTAAAAGTAAATGTTAAAAGTTTTGAGTTTCCTTGATTCACCCATACCATATCATGGTGAGTTTGGTTTTAATAGTTTATTTTCAAGAATTTTTCTAAATGTTTCAAGAGTTTTTGGAAGTGTCTTGGAGGGTGCACAATTTTTTCATGGTTAGGGTAAACCATGCATGCTCCCTATTTTATCATGTCATATTGAAATTGGGACCAAGTGGAGGTTCATGGTTGGGTAAAATTTTTGAAACACCATGCAGCTTTGAAAATTTGTATACAGTGATGATTTTTAGGATTGGCACATAATTTTCCAAAGTGTGTTTCCAAACCATACATGGAATTAAAGGGTTTTTAAAATTATATTTCCAACCAGATATTTTCTTAGTGATTCTAATTATTCTACCTATGGATAGGGCTCTTGATCCAAAGTTTTCCTCTAAGATATTTTGGATTTTCACAGCGCTATGAAGCTTAGTCTCTTCAAATCATGGAGTTTTGGACCTAATAATTGAATATAGGGTTCTTTTATCTCCATATCCTTGATTTGTCTCTCATATTTAATTGGGGGAACCCTATTATAGAAAGTCATTTCTTATATATAGTGGTTAGGTCATGTTTTTTGGGACTTTTTATAGGAATCATCATAGGAGGCTTTCCAATACATGGATTTATTAAGGGTGTGATGTAATTTTGTCATGGAGAATTAGTTCAAAGTATATGGATTCACACTTAATCTATGATGTTATTAGTTTATTCCTGATTTTTTTGTTTACTCCCCTTAATAATTTACAAGTAAAATTGAATAATTAGTGTGAAATTACCATGTTTTAATATTAAATACAATTTGTGATCACTATTTGAATTAGTACAGATTCATGTTAATTTAGTATTTTAATCATAACTCCAACCCTATTTATAAAAATTATGTTATTATTATTTTTTTAGTATTAATTATTTCAATGTATAGAAATCATTAAACTAGATCTATGGTTAATTTTTCTATTTAATGGGTCAAATGGACCACACATGAAGGTCCACTGAGTCTGTTGAGAAAAGTGGACCATCCATGATGATTGAATTTCAAGGCTCAATCCAATAGCCTAATTTGATGAAACTCCATAATATTTTTTTATGATATCCAAACACATCTTGAATAATAAATTTATTTTCCACCTCAACAAATAAGTTTCCCAATTGATGCATGGAATTCTATCACACAATTCTATACAGGATTTGAAAACATCCCACAATTATTTATTTTTCTCCAAATGCAATCACCCAAGTAAGATTAAATTTAATGGGTTGAAATTAAATATTTATTCACAAAAAAACTAAAATAAATTTTCTCTATCTAAATTCATTTTCCAGGTCTAAAACCCATTCACATTCAGGCCATGGAAAAATCTTGTATGGAATTGAACAACAACACATGGTTTAGGAAAATAGCAATAAATTTGGCCCTAGAAGTCTAATGGAAACCATATTTGGTGGTTTAACATTACACAAATTTATATAAAACTTTTAATCAGAATATTTCTAAATATTTATCTCTATAAATGTTAAATTGGTCTATACAACTTGAGGGAAAGTTTTGGAAGGAAAACAATTCACCGCCTTGGCCAATATATACAACCCCCTCTTCTCCTAGAAATAGGTTGGCACTTAAATACTTAGGAGGATATAATGGCATGAACATAGCCTCTTAAAATTATTTTTAGGACCTTAAAAACTCAATTTTATACTTTATAGTCAATTCCTCAATGATTTATTTCCATGTACTTCAATTTCTTTAAATTGAAATCACATAAGTATGATTGTAATTTCATTTTAATTTTAATAAATGTCTCATCTTAATAATATCTTATTATCATCCAACATTTACTATTTAATATTCATGAAATTAAAATAGTTTAAATAAAGTTTAAAACTCTTCCCTTCATCACTTACTAATTCAATCAAAAGTGTGTGTTTACCTCCCTTAATTTTTGCGTGTTCGATCGACAATTATTTTCTCATCTCATTCATTCCATTTTTCATTTATCTAATAATAAAAACATTGCAAACAGATTATTACCACTAAAATGGATGATTAAATGTAAAATTCGGGTGATTCATAATTTCTTTATGTAAATTGATTGAGATCTTTTGGTCATTTATCATTCTTTGAATAAATATTGTGTTTGTCAGACAAAAATATGCCATTGATTAATGACATGTGGATTCCATGGATTATTGGAACCATAAATGCACAATGGTTTTTGAAATATTTGACATTCCATAAAAATTATTTGATAATTATCATAACCATAGTTAAGGATTGGACTAAAGACAAAATAATTAGAGATTATGATTGAAATCACCTCATGAATTGGGTGCTAATTTAATGAAATTTTTGGAAAAGATAGATGATATCATAATATTAAATCCCCAATGATTAACTCACCCCAGTAATTATTAAATTATTACATAAAAATTTATCTATAAATCAATTTAATTAATCTCTATAAATAAACCCCCCATTAAAAATAAAAAATAAAAATAATTCACTTAAAAATATTGTACTATCACTGAGGATTCAACCCAAGTGACACTATACACATCATAGTGGTGCGCTATAACTTTGAACGTTCAATAGATGATAATAATTCACACTTAAAATGGCATCATTTCCATGTATGGTGTGATAAGTAATTAGTCATTTTTTTATTTTTTTAAAAAGAAACAACAAAACTTTAAAAAATATTATAAAAAACACAGAGAAAAACCCACCTTCATCATCCTTTCAGAATTTATATGAATTCCCTATATCCTCCCAAATAATATCTTATATTTTTTTGACTCTAAATTTGAGTGAACTCTTTTTCTACTTAGGATGAAAATTAGGGATAATGAAATATTCAAGACCCATTCATTGTACATCCAATTAATCTAGATTTGGCCAATCCTATGGAATAAACCCTTAATTAATTCTCTACCCCTGATATGGATTACCAACCCCTTGGTATTAAATATCCAAACATAGAGGATAATTTTGATCTCAAATTTGTTTTAATTCATCTTTTTCTTCATCTTCATGTGCAATCTAGTGAGGGTAAATATCTTCACCTCAAAGAGTTCCAAGTTGTGTGGTCTATCATTAAGCCTCGAAAGGTTTCTGAAAAACAAATAAAACTTTTTTCATTCCATTTCTCCCTAGTTGACACTATGAAATCATATCTCTACTACCTCCCTTTTGGTTATATAAACACATGGAATGACATGAAGTGACTCTTAATAGATAAATTATTACCTTCTTATCAAACCACGTCTATTTCAAAGTAAATCAGTGAAATCCATTAACTCTATAATGAATAACTCCAAGAGTAATGTGAGAGGTTCAAAAAACATGTGGCAGTTTTCCCACACCACCAAATCCTAGACACGCTATTGATCCAATACTACTATGTGGGGTTATTAGCTATGGATATAACTCTTATCAATGTTGCAGGTGGAGTTATTGTTGTTAAAAAAACTCCAACATCTACATGAGATTTCATAAGAAACATGGTTATAAACACAATGCAATTCCATACTGAATCACATACTCATGTTAAACATGTCCAAGATAATCAATCCATAGAGCCTGAAAATATGATCAAGTGGATGAGTGAGCTTACAGGTATTGTGTGAATACTAGTTGGGGTTGACAAAGCCCAAACCTCTTCTTCTCCAAAATCTCAATTCCTTAGACCGATTAAAAATATATAATCTTCAGCACACATTCTCATCTAACTAATACTTGTAAAAAAATAAATTATAATAAATTAGAGTCATGTGTACTAATAGGTATCAATGTGGTATTTCTTCATCGAAACTCCAACCCTCAACAACTTGGACGGTTCATTAGAAATCCAACCAACCTCACTATGATCCCTTCTATCCTACCTATAACCTAGTCTAGAAAGACCATACAAGAATGAGGTATTATAATCCCATCTCCCAACCCCCACAATTCCCTCCTCAAAATCCAAACTAATTCCATTATGGTCTTGGTGGGAGTAAATTCAAAAAACCATATCCTTTTGTTACTTAACCTCTAAAGGAGAAATCCTCTGCCTCCTCCTCCTTTCTTCCACTATCCTGGTGAACCTTCCCAAATCATAAACCAATAATATAAATTTTCGAAGAACTGAAATCAAGGAAATTCCAATTTGGTACATGACTCTTCCTCTAATAAACCACGGAAAAGTGTTGTGGAATATCTTTCCTCTGTCACCCATTCTAGCCTCAAAAACATTGAAACCCAAATTGGTCAACTTTCATCCCACCTAAGTCAGCAATAACAATCAAATTCTTCCAAAATCTTAGCTCAATCATTTCCCAACCCCTAGGGTAATGTAAGTGTAATTTCAATTCAATCTAGAAAATAAATTTCTATTATTAGTTATTAGTCCCCAAAAACCCCCATAAATTATTATTTGGAAAAATAAAAAATGAAAAATATAGAAAAAGAACATGAATCCACCCCCTCACATCTATCCATTCATCTAAAGAACCTAATTTAATTTATAGAAGACATATATAAGCCAAATAATCACTTTAAACTAGATTATAAAATTATCTACATGTTTGGACATATTGAAGTCAACATTATCCTTTTATATTCCATCAAGAAAATTCTTAAGTGTGAAAATTTTCTAAAATGATTTTTTCACCCATAAGAGACATATTGGGACCATTGAAAATGTTTCAACCCAATAGTCCATTCCCGTGAAGTGAAAATACCCATGGACCATTAGGGTTAGATGCTGAATAGGGAGTTACATATTTGATGTTGCACTAATATACCTACGAGTCTGGAAAAATGTTATTCCCAAATCGATCTTCTCCAACCTTGGTTTATGTCCCTTTGACCCATGAGTTCATTCATCTAATTATCAAATCTATACACTACTAGCCCTGAGTGAATAATCAAGGATGCCCTTGTTTGGGTGAATGATCTTAACTTCCTAGATGATTTCTATGTCCTTGACAAGGAAGGTGAGATGAATTATTCTTGGTCGAACATGATTCTAGGAATACCATTCCTCATGATATCTAAAATGAAAATTTATTTCCATACATGAATATTATCCTTGGAATTTAGGGACTGACTGGTTATGTTCAAATTTTTCAACCCATGTCATACCCATAAGTGGATCACTATACATTCTCTATCCATACCTCTGATTACACTTCTTAGATTTTATTGAATCAGGTTCCATCATGTTCTTAATTTTCTAATGATAGAGGGGTTTTTGAAATTTTTACCATGATTCACCAAGTCATAAATGGAGATGTTTGTGTTGAACTTTCATTTATAGACTTTATCAACATAAAGGATCTGGAAAACTATTTATAATTCCTCATTATATATGGTATATACTATTCCAAATTCAATATTAATGAGGAAAATGAATTAAAACCAACTAGAATCTCTTCCCATGGTACTATGTTTTCTGGCCTAAAAATAAAGGATGAAATGGATCTAAAAACCATTCATGCACACCTGAAATGTATATTCCTTTTTCATGATCACTCTTGTCATGTCACTGTCTCTACTTCACTTACTAAAACTAAGGAGTGAAAACCTATTAAAGTTATAGAAGGAAATAAAAAGGCCTTAGTTTGTAACCTAGATGACATACCTGGAATCAACCCTACCCATTGCATGAATCACATCAATCTATAAGAATCATCTAAACCAATCAGTCAACCTCAAATAAAACTCTATCCACTCGTACTTAAGTTATTTGGGAAAGAAATCACTAAGATTCTTCATGATGGTATTATCTACCTAGCTTTGAATAGTTAATGGGTTAGTCCCATTCAAGTGGTACTAATGAAGGGTGGCATAATTGTTGTCACAAATGAACATAGTGATGTGGTCACAACTCAAGTGAAAAACAAATGGCATGTGTGAATTATCTAAAATTGAATGTTATGATTTGAAAATATCACTACCCACTTAATTTCCTTGATAAAATTATATAAATATTATTCATAAAGTCATATTATTACATTATTGATGGATACACCGGATAATTCCAAATTCCAATCACACCTCAAGACCAAGAAAATACTACATTCACTTTTCCCTTTAAAATATATGCATATAGGAGAATAACATTTAGACTTTTCAATTCTCCTACAACATTTTAGGGTTGTATGATGAGTATCATTTCTAAATTCATTTATCATTTCAGATAGGTCTTCATGGATGACTTTACCATTTATGGTGAGTCATTTAAATCCTCCTTGTAGTAACTCTCTATAGTCCTAAAAAATGTGTGAAATGGGACCTTATGTTTAATTTTGATAAATTTCACATCATGGTTACCAATAAGATTATTCTAGGACACCAAATTTCTCAAGAGAGCATTCAAGTCGATACAGCTAAGATTGAGGTGATCCAATCACTTCCTGAACCCACACCAATTACATACATTTGATCATTCCTTAGTCATATCGGTTTTTATTAGATATTCATATAGAACATTAGTATAATTTCCCTCCCACTTACTTATCTAATAATGAATTATGTTATATTCCATTTTGATGAATATTTCAAGAGTGCCTTCATTGAAATCAAAGTCATTTATATATTTTCCATGATAATCCAACCCTTAGATTGGTCCATACTCTTTTAATTAATGTTTGATTCTTCTGATAGGTCCATTGGGGACATTATTGGTCAAAGACGATAAAAAACTACCAATTTAATCTATTATGACTCAAAAACATTGTATGAAACTCAATCTTGTTACTATTTCACTGAAAAGTAAGTTTTAGCTCTGGTTTTTTCTTTAGATAAATTTTGTCCCTATCCCTTAGGATCCAGAATCATCATCTTTACAGAACATTCAGCTTTAATATTTTTACTCAAGAAAAGTGATTCCAAACTAAGGCTAATAATATGGATCCAAATTCTCCAAGATTTTGAATGTGATATGAAATATAGACCTGTAAAAAACCCTATGGTTAATTACCTGAGTATAATTTCTAATCCATCTCATTCTGAAATCATTGATCTTTAATTTCCCACTGAACACCTCTCATCCCTCACTCCAAAGATACAATGGTATACCTAAATTATAAATTACTTGATTTATGTTTTTTTCCTAAAAAATCAAATATAAAAAAGTTATGTTCAAAAGTGATTCAAAATAATATTTTTGGGAAGATAATAATATTTGGAAAACTAGGGCTAACATGGTGATTATAAGATGTGTTGATTAATCTAAACATTCAAAATTCTATAATTCTACCACTCAATGCTTGGTGGTGTCCACTTTGAACCAAAAAGAACCTCCCCAAAGTTAATTGTCTCTAGATTCTTCTAGACATCACTCTTCCAGGACTCATGTGTTATCTGTCAATCAAATCCCACTTTCAAAAATTTTTGTAAACCTTTAAAATTAAATAAAATTCCCTAAAAATGATTAATATTCTATGAGATATTTGATGTTTACGTCATCTATTTCATGAGATCGTTCCCCCTTCAAATGGATTCTCCTATATTCTTCTTATTATTCACTATATTTCTACATGGGTTGAGGTCCGACACACTAAAAATAGTGATACACATAATATTATTGGGTTCCTAAAACCACTCATATTCCATTGATTTGGAACTCTAATTTCCATTGTAATTGAATTATGAACCCATTAATGCAATCAAACCATAGAATATATTTTGAAAAAAATCAGTTTTAATATAAAACATCAATTGCATATCACCCCCAAATAAATGGAATGGCTTAACTTTCTAATGGATAAGTGAAAATAGTTATTGATAGAATTGTTAATCCCAAAATAAATAATGGCCTAAAAGACTCAGTGAAGCACTTTGGGATTATATAACTACCTATAAAACACCCATTGGGATTTCTCCTTTTAGTCTTGTTTTTAATAAAACATATCATTTAATGGTTGAAATTCAACATAATTCATTTTGTGTTGTGAAAATTTTAATTTTAATTATGAAAAATATGGTGAAGATATAATGTTATAGTTGAATGAATTTAAGGAGATTCACCTTTATTATTATGATAATTCCAATCCCTATGAAGAAAAAAGATAAGATAATCCAATAAAAACATATCTAGTGATGGTGTTTTATGAAGGTCAAAAGGTAATGATTATCAATTCTAGATTTTTACTTCACATGAGTAATATTAATTATCATTTGTAAAGTAATTTTATTTTTACTAATTTTTACTAATTTGTTGAAGTTCAATTACAATACCCCTCCTACAAAAAGACATTCATGGTTAATGTAAATTCGTTAAAGAATCACTATGAGAGGACACACACCCTAGGAATGACATCGACTTCCACTGACACCCCATTGGATTGAGATGGTGACCCAAAAAATATAAACTAGGGGTACCTATTACCCTTTAAATCCCTCTCTTTCTCCTCCTCCTTCTCTTCCTCCAACTTCTCTCTCTCTCTCTTTATCTCTCTTTTTTCTTATTCATCTCTCTTTATAACCTTTCCACTCAATTTTTTTACCAATTTCTTCATCTAATATAACATTATTTTCATTTGTGTGGGCATGTTAAAAAGAAAAATAAAAAAAATAAAAGATTCATAATTACTCACCAGAAAAGTTTGAAATTTCTATCTAACTTTTTGGGGAGTCATAAGAATTCTATTCATCATAATGTTTTTTTATTTTCATCATAAACTTGGAAAAACTATTTTTTGTTAAGTCTGATATGTTTTGAATGCTCAATATTTTATTTGTAAAATGAGTTTCCCCTACTATTAAGAACAATTTAAGCTTTTATGCCAAGGTTACCTATGACCACCTTTTAATTTTGTGTGTTTCTAACCCTTGATTATTTGTCTTGAGTTTTTAGACCTTTCAACTGAATTTCCTACCTTGGTGTGCATTAATATGATATAGTCATTTTTTGAACCACATGAGAATTAAAATATCCAAACGGCCTCTCATTACCCTTATATTGATATTCCTTTTGAAAGTACCTTCAATCCTATGGAAACCTTTTTCTTGATAGACACATTACAATAAAAAAACATTTTCCCACTCAATATATACATGTATTTTTATTTCATAATTTATTTAAATTTAATTATGGGGGAATGGATTTTATTTTTGGGATGTTTTCAATGATTTTCAATGTTTCATCATATTTATGAAGGAAATATTCCATTTAAGTGTGAGGGAGAGGTTTTAATTCTGTTTGGTTTGGTAATGGATTTATTTTTCTATCATTTTGAAAAAAATATTGAAAATAATTCAAGAAAAGTTGAAAATAAATTAAAAAAAATAATTAATTAATTAAAAAAATAATGGGTTGTGTCTTTTCTAGGTCAAGAAACACTTTTATTAAACCTTTGATATTTTTCTAAAAATTACAATTACTATCATTAAGATATAAAAAAATGTTTAAGATACTAGTGTGATATTTTTTCCAAGTAAAACTTATGAAATAGAAAAAAAGAACACCTGCATCATCTTTTCTTGTGGTATTGAGTGATGTATTCTATTTTGTTCATACTTCATATTTTCATCATCTTCTAATTTTCTCTATATCTCTATTGTATTTCTTAACACATTCATACCCTTGTAAATATTTGTTTCTATTTACTTCAAATTCTCATTTCAAATATTATGCATTGCTTTTTCTATGTGTTTTCCTCCACTTTTTATCTCTTTTGGACATTATATTCCTGTCGTCCCATAGCCACAAAAAACACCTAATAAATACCTACTTATTCCTTTCAAATTTAGAATAGGTAATTTATGCTAAGGGATCTTACAAAATTTATTATTTTCAATTTGGTTTGGTTAATGAATTAACTTCCTTGAATAAATTTACATCATATTTAGAGGATTGAGTTTTTAGTGCTCACATTTTCCAATTCAAATTTTGAACATGAAAAATGAATTGTATTGACACATTATTGAAGTAACAATTTGTGGAGGAATTATTTATGGATGATTGAATAGTCTAGACCTCACCTGATTAGTGAAAATAAAATTTTAATATTTATTGGTGGCTAAAAATAATTTTTTATTCTATTTTGTTTGTTTTACATGAGTACATTCACAAGAATAAGTGTGAGGGATTTTATGTTTTTAGCTAAATAATAATTTTTTTATCTATTTACCTTAATAACTTTCAGAAAAAAGTGAATAATTGGTGGGAAATTATCATGTTTTAATATTAAATATAATTTGTGATAATTTTTAAATTATTCTAGATTCAAGTTAATTTATTATTTTATTCATAATTCCCACCCTACTCCAATAAATTGTGTGCTTATCATTTTTTAGGGTTATTTATTACAATGAATGAAAATCATTAAGCAAGATATTTGGATAATTAAACTATCTAAAGGGATATATATACCATATAAGATGGATCACTGAATTTGTGGATAAAACTAAACCAGTTATGATGATTTAATTTCTAGGCTCAATCAAAAATCCAAAATTTGATGAAACTAAAAAATATGTTCAATTATATCTAAACACATCTTGTATAAATATTTTATTTCCCAAATCAACCAATAAGGGTCCAAATTTATTCATTAAAGTTCTTCCCACAATTATTTCTGGTATTTAAAAAACAACAAATATTGACTTTTCTCCCAATCAAATCACCCAGCTGGGATGAAATTTTGTGGGTGGAAATTTAAGAGTTAGTAATCCAAATATTTTGAATAAATTTTATCGATCTTAAGGTATCTTCTTAGTCTAAAACCCATTCACATTCATTCAATATAAAATATTAGATAAAATTGGACAACATCACATGGTTTTGGAAAATAGTTGTAACTTTATCCCTAGAAGACCAATGGCATCCAAATTTTGTGGTTAAACTATCCAAATCCATATATAATACTTATAAGAATAATATTTCTCAATATTCAGATTTATAAATGGTCAATTGGTTGAGACAACTTTAGGGATCATTTTGAAAGGAAAACAGACCACCACTTTTGGCTATAAATACACTCCCCCCTTATCCATACAAGAGGTTATCACTTGAGAACATAATAGAACATATTGGAATTACCATATCCTTGAAAATGGAATGGTAAAACCTTTAAAAGTCAAGTTTATACTTGATTTACCATTCCTTTGTTCTTTCTTTTCATGTTATTTAAATTATTTAAATTGTAACTACGTAAGATTGATTGTATTTTCATTTGATTTTTACAATATTTCACATCTCCAAAATATATTATTCTTATCTGAATTATATTTTTTAATATTCATGGTTTTAAAATAGTTTAAATGATGTTTTAAACCATTCCCTTTTTCACTTCTTCATTCAATAAAAATCATGTGTTTACCTCCCTTTATTTGTGCGTGTTCAGTGCACAATTATTTTCTCATCTCATTCCTTCCATTTTTCATTTAACTAATCATAAAAAACATTCCAACCAGATTATTTACCACTCAAATTTCTATGTAAATTTCTAATTGGGGTGGGTCATAATTTTGGGATGTTAAGGGATTTATATCTTTCTCTCAACTATCATTCTTTGAATTAATATTGTTTATGAAAAACAAAATTATTGTATGGATTATTGACATGTTTTATTTGACATATGGATTCCATAGATTATTAAAACAAAAAATTCACATGGTTTCATGAAATATTGAACCTTAAATAAAAAATATTTGATAATTACTAGAATCATAGTTAATACTTGGGTTAAAGCTAAAATAAATTGAAATTCAAGTCAAAATAACATTATGATTTAGATGCTAATTTAATGAAATGTTTTGAAAAGATCAAGGATATCATAAGCTTACAAACCCAATGATGAACTCACTCAAATCATTATTAAATTATTAAATCAATATTTATCTATAAATTAATTTAATTAATCTCTATAAATAACACCCCCATTAAAAATACAAAATGAAAATATCTAACATCAAAATAAAGTACTATCACCCAGGATTCAACCCAAGAACCACTATACACATTATTATAGAGCACTGGGACCTTGAACGATTGATAGGATACAATCTATCATGCTTCACTCTAATTTTATTAGGAAATTTAAATCTTGTTGTTTTTATAGTAAAATACATTCTTTGATCTCTTCTAAATATTTTTGAATTATATTAGGTGAATTTTCTTTGGATAGAAATTTTTTTTAGACAATGGTGTGGGAAACTCCCACAACATGCTTGATAAAATTATTATTTTGGCGATTTTTATTTGAAATGGTTGAGTGTTATTAGGAAAATGTTTTTTTTACATTAATGAATTGTATGTATGTGGACTTGTTGGTTCGAGCATGTCTTCTGGTGATGGAGTTGGGTTGCATTGTTTTATAATGGGTATGTGTGTATTCAAACAATATTTTAAAAGGACTTATTCAATTTTGACTTGGATTTCAATGTTGAATTTATAGGGAACATAAAATTTTTATATCGCTAAGTGATGACATGGGTTTGGAGGGATGTGTTCCACATCTAATTTTGGACTTTTCATTAAACATATTGGATGGTTAATGTATTGGGTTGGTTTTCATGGATCCAAACTATGAGGGTTGAGTGTGTTGTATGGGCGATTTTCACATGAAATGGGTGTGTGTCATATTGTTAGTTGTTTCGTGGAAATAATGGTTTTAAAATGTAAATGTAGATTTTTTTTACCTACTTATATGGGTTCATTTGTCTTTTTTATTGTATTATCATTCTATCATGTTTTATATAAAATTAAATATAACTTTTTATTGATATAGTGGAATGTATGGGAACACATATAGAAAATGGGCTAATTACCATGGGTGACGACCACAAAATTAGGTCTAAAAACCATAGTTATAACCTAAGGCCATAGTCTAAGTAGACTGTGGCCCCTATTTTTATTAAAATACGGTCCAGGATACAGCTATGGTCTGGTATTATGGTCGTAAGTCCTCAACGGACTTGGTCTATATAACCTTGGATATAATTCACACTCTATAGTCCAATACCACCTACTTACATGGTCTAGTAGACTATTTCTATATGTATCTAGGTTCACGATCAATGATTGTGGCCACAACCTTTCGAAAAATAAAATAAAGTAATAATTATTTTTTCATATAACCTATTCTATAATTCTTCTAATATTTTACCACTAAGATACATTCGACTATATGTTTATATATATATGTGTGTATGTATGTATAGTAATATATTATTTTTATTTTTATACTTTAAAGAAATAAAAAACTGTTGTTATTCCCGCAAAATATGGACATAGCCTGTGTGAATTGTGGTTTTAGGTCTTTGGATGGAAGAATATTACCATGGTATACATGGAAAATGGTGGTAAATTTGCCAACAAATATGATCATTGGGAACCATGGTAGGAAGGATTTCTATGGAAGTCTATTTCCATGGTATACATAGACTGTGGTAGTAAACTAAGCCAACAGCCATGTTCAATAAGAAAATAGAACCAAATGTCTATGATCCACATAAACTATGACCATTGGCCTAGATTATAGCCATGGTCTGCCTGGACAATGGAAATGGGATTTTCCCTCCACCTTCCTGTCTATTTCTCAAATCACAAGGGGTTTCTCATGCTTATCTTTCTCCATGGTCCATGTAAACTATGGAAAAAATATAATGAAAGGATACCTTATGACATAGTCTCTATCGAAATATGGTGGAAACTATCCCTACATATGTGGTTTCACTGACATTTGTTTCATCATAAAAAACTAAATGCATGGTAAAGAAAAAAATATCCAACGGTTTGATATTGGGGGGGGGGGGTTGATGTCTATTAAATCATTCACTATGGGTCCAAAATTCATCTTTATCTTTCATAAAAACACTAAATAGTTACAATATCTATAATTTTGTACAAACCTGCTTTCCAAAGGTAGGAGTTCAATTGGGGTTTTAGACCCAATATCACTTAGGAACTCATGTTTCTCGAGAGGATGGGAGGTTGGGCTCATCACACCCTTTTGTGGGGAAATGTTTCCTACTCTAGGAATCTTTTATATATTTAAGATATGTTCATGAATATCTTATTAATTCTGATATGGGGTCATTTACCCTTGTAGAGTCTCGTGTTTTGTACATAGTTGAAATGGAAAAGTTTTTGAACTTCTTTATTTATAGCATGAGTCGGTTTTAAAACAAAGATTCAGGATTAAGTTTCATGATTTGGGATTGTTTAAAGTTTTGATATCAGACTTGGTTAAAGGTTTCCAGGGGGTCTTGATGGGTTTCGGTAGAACCAAACCAAACAGTGGTGTTCACATGGGTTATGTATGGTTAGACAAACCATGCGGGATACTCTAGGTATCTAGTAGCATCTGCATCGGTTGCACATGGTCTATCAGACTCTGCGAGTCAAACTATGCAGCCAACCCAATTTTTTTGTTTTGGGTTAAATTATATAATTAAATTCAAGGTTAAAAGGTTATTTAATTAAATGATGTGAAACAAGTGTTTTATTTAAATAAATTGAGTTGTAGAGAATTTAATTAAATAGCGTTTAAAGGGGGAATTAATTTCATTAAATTATATTGAGATAATTTATTTAAATGATTATGAGTTTAAGATTTTATTTAATTAAGTTTTTTTGAGAAGAATTTAATTAAATGGTGATTAAATGGGGAGTTTGGGGTTTATTAAAGAAGTGTAATACTGAAGGGTAATAATAATAATATAATGGTTATTATTATAATAATAATTATTATTTTTATTATTTTTATTATATTAATAATTATAATTAAATTGGGTTTTATTTTATTATTATAAGGGAAAGAAAAAGGAAGGAGTACCCCACCTTTCCCCTACGTGAGGAGTAGTGTGACTTGCACCAGGCCCCTCCTCCTTTGAGGACGATGCACCACCCTCAACATAGATCCCTCTCCGCATGCTGGAATCATTTAGAACCTTCATAAAACTTTTCCATCGCAATAAAGTAAGCCCTTATCCATTCATTTCCTTCTTCACATCATCTTTCTTGTCTCTCTTTCAATCAGTTTTCGATAGGATGAAACCCTAAGGTGTGAGATTGATTTGATTTTCTCATTTCATCCGGTTCTAGGTGGTGAAAAAGATGTCTTAGTACCCATTGGTCTGTATTCTGATGAATACCACCAAAGGCGAAGCGGTATTCCTTGATTCAGTTCACCACTGTCATATTCGGGTAATCCTATATGCCTGTTAATTGGGTTTTCACCCCTTAAATTAGGTTCTTATGGTTTATTTGAGTTTTGGTTAATTAATTGGATGTGCATTAGTTCTCGCTGTACTAATTTTGGGTGAAAATTATTTTTATAAGGTATTGTGACCAATTCCAAGTGCATGTGCACTTTTATTGAAAGGAATGTATGCAAATAGGTTTCATATTAAGTTAAAAAGCATTGGCTCAGCCAATTATTTGAGGTAGGGTTCTCAACTTTTCTTAATTTAAAAAATGCAATGGTTTTTTATTTATCATTATTGATAAATTTGACTATAATTTTTGGAATGAATTGATAGTTGTGTTAAATGGTTTTTTAGATTAAAAATCATGTTTTTGTAATAAAAACCCTCAGATGGAGGTGGTCTTCCTTCAATCTAAAAACATAAGGATTAGACTAATATGTTTTCTTAGCTTGTTGCAATGTGTTTTAATATGATTTCCTAGTTATAGGAAGGTGTTTAAATTATGTTAATATGGTTTCCTTTTCTAGGATATGTATTTACTCCTTTACATGTTGACGCACTTAGGTTAATTGGTTATTATGAGTTACTGAGTAGGATAAGTGGAGATAATTAATTGTGCATTAATTGTGTGATTTTATATTGTAATATAAATAATTAATTAGGGGATTAATTATGATTAATTGAGAGGGATATTTTGAGATAATTAATTGATCATTAATTATGTGCTTTGATATTTTAATATAGATAATTAATCGGGGGATTAATTATGAGATATTTAATTGGATAAGTTGAGATAATTATTTGTGAATTAATTATGTTCCTTTGATAATATGATCTGGATAATTAATTGTACGATTAATTATGAAAAGTATAAATTATAATGCAATAATTAATTATGGAAAATTAATTATAGAATATGAATTGTGATATTGATTAACTAATTGATGAATTAATTAATGGTTTAAAGAACATAGTTAATTTTTGAGTTAAATAATGGAATGGATGTGTTTAACTAATTGTTGAATTAGTAATGGGATTTGGGTGGATAATTAGTTGGTAAAATAATTATGTGATAAATAATGAGAACACGATCATTCTAAATTGAGAAGTACAAATGGTAATATGGTCATCATCCTTATGAATAAAGATATTTGGAACATGGTCATTATAAATTGAGAAGTACAAATGGTAACATGGTCATCATACTTATGAGTAAATAGAATGGGAACATAGTCATTCTAAATTGAGAAGTATACATGGTAACAAGGTCATTATACTTATGAGTAACGAGAATGGGAACATGGTCATTTTTATTGAGGAGTAAGAATAGTAACATGGTCATCATACTTACATTTGTGATTTTTGTATTTTTGGAAATGTGGATTATAAATGTGAAATTAAAGAATAGAATTAATGGAACTCAAAGATATATCCTCACTTGAGAATATTTAAATCTATGACATGAGTCAAAATAGGTATTGAGATATGATATCACCTTTGAATACATCAGACTCTAAAATGAGACAAAGAATGAATTAAGATATAATATCATCTTTACACACTTTAGACTCTGGAATGAGTTGAAGCATGTATTGAGGTATGATATCACCTTCAATATTTAAAACTCTTGCATGAGAAAAAGTTGGTATTAAGATATCATATTACCTAGGGAATGATTCAGGCTCCAGTATGAGAAGAAGTTAGTATTGAGTTACATGTATCCATGGGAACCCTGTAGTTAAGAAATGATTAAATAAATAATATTAAATAATATAATAAATAGTTAGTTATACATTATTTATATATATAGTCCCTATTCAGACTCTTATTCCATCTATGATCTGAAGTAGGTATCATTGTTAGGTGTCCCTTTTGAACTTGGATGGGTTGTTGGTTATTTATTCAATTATGTTATTACTTTGATATACCTAAACATTTTTTTGTTATATTGAATTGTCTGGATTGAGCTAAACAATCAGTGGCACCAGCCTACTAAAATTTATATCTCACATCCTATTTGGGTTTCCATTGTACTGGGGTACCCTAGTATACTTTCTTGTTCCCATTACCTTGGACTTTGTTGTTGCTGTTTTTTGTACTTGGGAGTTAGGAGAAAAGGATTGAGCAGAAGATCAGGAAGCTCATGGAGATCACCTTTGGGGCTTTGAGTCTTTTCTTTATTTTTACATTGAGATTTAAATCATGTTGTTTTAATTACTAATTTCATATATGTATCACCATGATATTCATGTATTGTATAAACTAGTGTTTTCCATTTTATTTATTCAGTTCATATGGAAATTTCCTTCCTCCATTTTGGTTGTTACTTTATATATACTTCTGTTGTTTTCATCTATTTATACATTGTTATACTGCCATGAAAACTCTGATATGAGGGTATTGTCTCCCCACTGACTATCCTTACACCCTCAATTCTATTCAGCAGCCTCCATTATAGAGGGAGGCGCTCTTGAGGTCATGTGGTGACTGGTTTGACTACTGGTTCGATGATAATCTAGGTCAGGACGTTTCAAAGTTGTATCAAAGCTTCAGTTTTATTTCATTTTTCATCTATCTTTCTAATTTGGGTTGGTAGATAAGTGACTAGAAAATTTTTAGCACTCAATTTATATCTATACTTGGGACTGGTCACCCCATGTATGGGAAATGACCAAGTGTCTAGGGTTGGGAATTGATGTTTTTGCTATTTTCTATTACAGTTGATGTGATTTTACCTTTGGGGACTTGTGTATTTTCCACTGGTCGTTGATGTTGGAATTTTGTAAATTTTCCTTAGCCTGATATGGAAAGGATTGTTCATTACATGCATTATATAGGCACTTAGAATTAACATTACATGCATGCGACATGCCATGTAGTTTCATTATTAGGATGCCTACTAATTTGGATTGTGTGCCTTGGGTGGAATGTATGTTTTGATATTCTTTATCATGTCTACTTGTATATTATGTTTACATTATTATATTCCATGTTTCCTATATTATTATTATGTTTTTTATTCCATGCTTATGTGTTATATCATGTTTGTGTGTTACTACTTATGATAACATGTTAGAGATGTTTTGATGTCTAAATAACTACATGGGTGGGAAATTGTTGATTTCATTTATAGTGGGAGCCATTTTCTGTTATAAGGTTAATGGGCACCTTATTACTAGAAAATGAGTAACTTGGGTATTCAAACCATTGAAACGTGGCTGCAAAAGTTAAAATGTTAAAAAGGAATTTAGAAGCTAATTTTTCTGTTTGCGATGAAATTATACTAAATTTGAAATGTTTAAAGATAAATTTTGTGATAGATTTCATGTTTTGGTTGTGGAAATTGTTTTAATACAAAGTGCCTTGTTTTGAAATAGTACTTGTGTATTTGTTAAAATTCTTTCAAATTTTTAGAGGTTGAAATTAATTAATTAAATTTCTAAAATTAAAAAGGATATTTTGAGCCTACTAAATTATATTTTTAATAAACAATAGATAGGGTCAACACTTATTCTTTTTAAGGGATTATCCTATGGTAGATGGCACCCTTAGAGCTTGAGATACCTTGTTTTCACTATGAGATTTGGACATTGGTGTCGTCTAGGTGTTGTTGTATCTAGTGTGACTTTTGGGTTTTAAAAGATACCCCTATTTGGAAGGGTGGTCATTGTATCTTGACTCTAGATATGAGAATAATCATTGAGGAATGCTTAGTTAAATAGGTTAAAGGACTCGGTATGTCATCATCTGAGTTATGGTTGTTTGAGATGATGTGATATTGGTTTTTTTGAACACAGGGTAGTATGTGTTGACATACACAGTAATGTCGAGTGTCTGGTGATTTAAAAAACTAGTTGAGTTCAGTGTGATTGTGGAATCTTTTGATGTTATGGAAATTATTGAGTTAACTCCTGAGTCGAGTTATTGAGGCATTATGGTAAGTTCATACCACTACTCTAGGGGTATTTTTGGGATTGGTTGTTTTGACCTGCCGGTTAGTTCAATTTTCATCTTTCATGCCAGATGTGTTGATGTGGTGATTGTGGTTCATGGAAAGTCATGTGTGTGTTTAAGGTGTTTCTAAACTAGTATGATTGTGAGTGACTAGCCTTTTCTTTGAATAACATGGACACTCATAAGGTGGGTTCTATCACATCAGTTTCAGTGTACGTTTCAGTGCTTTCTTGGAATCACAACATCGATAAGGTTGGAAGTATACAAAACCATTGGAAAACTCTATTAGTTTTTAGAAGAGTTTCAGTGGTAATATTTGAGAGATCACGGATTCCTTGGGTGATATAGGCACCGAGGTTTGGTTGATAGTTTGTCGACAGGTGTAGTTGAGTTTTTTTGAAGGAGTCTACCTATAATAGTTCTACTAAACTTTTTGGTGACTCGGTTTTACTCATAGTGTATTCTTCTAAATGAGACAAGCATGTCCCTTATCTTAACATCATCTTGGAAACACTAATATAGCGTCATTATTACACTGCGATAATGTTTTAAAAGTCATTTGGTTGGATAAGTGGTTATTATCTGGGTTGTACACAAGATGTGTGGTTCTTTGGGTTATATCTTTATTCATGCTAGGGCATGACAATTTTAAAATATCCTAGAGATGGATTGACTTGAGAATGTCAACCAGAGGTCAAGTAATGAATTCGGTGTACATGAAGTTGGTGATGGAATTGTTTTAAAGGCACGTCGCCAGTTTATGGGAGAGTGTGAGTTTATGGGTCAGTAATGTCTTTCAAAGAAAAGGTTGTGGTTTGGAGTTGACCATTAAATGCTAAGACCATTGGTGGAAACCACCAGTGAGTATGTGGTTGAGGAGATGATGATGGTATCCTTTCTATGGTTACGTGGGTTCAGTTAAACATTGTTTTGATGTATTGGGTTAGATTTGGATCTTTGGATTGGGTTTTAAAGGCTTAAGACGTTTGGATTCTGAAATGGTTAGAGGTGTGTTTGGTATTTAGGAACACAATTCGGTCCTTCAAATATGATTTCATGACCTTGGTGTGATGATTGGTGTTGTAGTAGTCCTTGATGGCTTCTTAGGGACAAGAACTTTTTAATATGGGAAGATTATAGAGTCTGGTGTTTTTGAACCGGGCTAAAATGCGAAATTTTTGAAACATTTTTATTTATTGCATGGTTCGATTTTAAAACCATGATTTTAGATGAAGTTTTGTGAGTTGGGATTGTTTAAAATGTCGATATTGGGCTTGGGTAATGTTTTGAGGAGTTCCCTGGTAGCTTGATGGGTTTCGGGAGCACCGAACCCGATAGTGGTGTTCACACGGGCTGCGCACGGTTAGATAAACTGTGTGGGTCAGCCATGCAAGATAATCTAGTTATCTAGTAGCATTTTCATGGGTTGTGCATGGTCTATTAGACCATTAAATTCAAACTATGTGGTCTACCTAGTTTTATTTTTTGGGTCAAATTACTTAATTAAAATGAAAGTTAAAAAGGGAATTAATTAAATGTTGTGGAACAAGGGTTTTATTTAATTAAATTGAGTGGAAGAAATTTAATTAAATGGCATTGAAAGGGGAATTAATTTCCTTAAATTATGTTGATGAATTTAATTAAATTATGATGAGTTAGAGAACTTATTTAATTAAATTCAGTTGAGAAGAATTTAATTAAATTGTGATTAAATGGGGAGTTTTGGGTTTATCAAAGAACTGTAATATTAAAGGGTAATAATAATAATATAATGGTTTTTATTATTATTATTATAATATTAATTAGTATAACTAAATTAAGGTTTTATTTTATTATTATAAGGGAAAGGAGGGAAGCGCACCCCACATTTCCCCTATAAGAGGAGAAGTACGACCCACACCAGGCCATTCCTCCTTTGAGGTGCAACGCACCACCCTCAACCCAACTCCCTCTCTGCGGGCCGGAATCATCAGTCTCCATCAAAAAACTTGTTTGTCCCGATAAGGTAAGGCCTTCTCCATGAATTTACTTCTTCACATCAATTGTTTTGGCACTTTTCTACCCAGTTTCTATTAGGCTAAAATCATAAGGTGTGGGATTGATTCAGTTTTCTCATTTCTTCCAATTCTAGGCGGTGAAAAGGATGTCTTGAGCCCATTGGTCCATCTTCTGACAACCTCCGCTGAAGGCAAAGTGGTTCGGCTTTATTTGGTTCACCTCTATTGTATTCAGGTAAGGTTATATACCCATTAATTTGTTTCACATGTGCTTATGGTTTATTTGAGTTTTGGTTAATTAATGGATGTGTTTTAGTACTAGCTGCACTAATTTTGGGTGACAATTATTATTTCAAGGTGTTGCGATCAATTCCATGTATGTGTACACTTTGGTTAAAGTGTGTGTACATGGGTGGATTATGGTTTGAGTTAGAAAGCATTGGATCGGCCAATTATTTGAGGTAGGGTTCTCAACATTGCTTAATTGATAAAATACAGTTGTTGTTTATTTATCATTGTTGATATATTTGACTTCAATTTCTGTAATGAATTAATATTTGTGTTAAATTGTTTGTTTGATTACAAAATCACATTTTTGTAATAAAACCCCTCTGATGGAGGTTTGTTTCCTTCAGGCTAAAAACATAGTGATTAGACTGATATGTTTTCTTTGCTTACTGATATGTGTTTTCCTATGATTTTCTAGTTAGAGGAAGCTGTTTAAATTATGGTGATATGTTTTTTTTGCTAGGATATGTATTGAATCTTTTACATGTTGATACACTCGGGTTAATTGGTAATTATGAGTTATTGATTTGGATAAGTAGATATAATTAATTGTGCATTAATTATGTGATTTGTGATTATAATGTAGATAATTAATCAAGGGATTAATTATGAGACATTGAGTTGGATAAGTTTATATAATTAATTGTGAATTAATTATGTTCTTTCAGATTGTAATATAGATAATTAATCGGGGGGATTAATTATGATATATTTAATTGGATAAGTTGATATAATTATTTGTGAATTAATTATCGGCATTTGATAATATGATCTAGATAATTAATTATAGAATTAATTTTGAATATTTGAGATTAGAATGAGATAATTATTTCTGGAAAATTAATTATAGAATATGAATTTTTATATTGATTAATTAATTGATAAATTAATTAAATGCTTAAAGCACTTAGTTAATTGTTGGGTTAACTAATTGAATGGATGTATTTAACTAATTTTTGAATTAGTAATGGGATTGGGGTGGATAATTAATTGGTAAATTAATTATGTGATAATTAATGGGAACACAGTCATTCTAAATTTACAAGTACAAATGGTAACATGGTCATCATACTTATGAGTAAATAGAATGGGAACATGGTCATTCTAAATTGAGAAGTACAAATGGTAACATGGTTATCTTACTTATGAGTAAAGATAATGGGAAAATGGGCATTCTAAATTGAAAATTATACATTGTAACATGGTCATTATACTTATGAGTAAATAGACTAGGAACATTGTCATTTTGTTGAGGAGTAAGAATGGTATCATGGTCATCTTACTTACATTTTGTATTTTGGTTTTTTTGGAAACAAATCATATAAATGTGAAATTAAAGAATAGAAATAATGGAACTCTAATATATAGCCTCACTTGAGAATATTTTGATCTCAAACATGATTTTAAATAGGTACTGAGATATGATATCACCTTTGAATACTTCGGACTCTAACATGATCTAAAGAAGGTATTTAGATATAATATCATCTTTACACACTTAATACTCAGGAATGAACTGAAAAAAGTATTGAGGTAATATTTCACCATCAATATTTCAGACTCTTAAATGATCCAAAGTAGGTATTAATATATCATATTACCTAGGGAACGCTTCAGGATTCTATATGAGAAGAAGTTAGTATTGAGGTACGGGTATCCATGGGGACCCTGGAGTTAAAAAATAATTAAATAAATAATATTAAATAATTTGATAAAAATTTCATTATACATTATTTATATATATATTGCATGTTTAGACTCTTATTCTGAATACGAGCTGAAGAAGGTATCGTCATCAGGTGCCCCTTTGGAACCTAGACGGGTTGTTGGTCATTTATTCAATTATGTTATTACTTTTATATACCTGAACACTATTTTGTTATATTTCATTGTCTGGGTTGTGCTAGATAACTAGTGATCCCAAACTACTGAGATTTAAATCTCACACCATATTTGGGTCTTAATTGAACTAGGGTAATCAAGTAGACTTTCTTGTTCTTAGGACCTTGGACCTTGCTATTGTTGTTTTTTTGTAACTGGGAGTTAGGAGAAAAGGACCGAGCGGAAGCTGAAAATGTTTGTGGAGATTACCTTTTGGTATTTGATCCTTTTCTTTATTTCTGCACTGAGATGTATAGAATGTTGTTTTGTTTACTACTTTTAGATATGTATCACTAATACATGTATGCATTGTATAAATTGGTTTTGGACATTTTATTTATTTATTTAATATTGTAATTGTCTTCCAATGTTTTGATTATTGATTTATATCTTCCTACATTGTTTTCATATATTTATATATTGTAATACTACTATCAAAACTCTAATATGAGGGTATAGTCACGCTTGAGGTCATGTGATGACCGGTCCAGCTACCATTTCAATGGTGGTACACCCTAATAAAAATAGTCAAGTATCGAATCCTTAAATGTCTAAAGGAGGACTATTAATGAGTCTACCTATAGGTATTTGAGGTTCTTTATTCATTTCACATTAATGGTTAACTTCTCATATATTGAATACATAAAACTAGGAACTATGGAATTTGTTTATGTCCAAGGAGTTTATTAATATCTCGATAAATGGATTTAACCATTATGAGTTGTCCCACGTATACTATCTATAACAGGAATCAAAACCCACATACTTCCTTAAACCTATGAAATTTTAACATCATGAAAAAACAAAACATATGTGGTCACTTAGGCACTATGTTTTGAGCTCGATCCTCAAGGATGTTTCCTACATATCCTGGATGTAGCGTGAATCAGATTCATCATAGTTCAATCATGCCCTTACTTGAGGTGGATTCCATTATATGGGTGTAGTCATATCATGCCACTAATAGGGGCTTACACATTGAGGTTTCCCTAGATAGTGGAGATTCATGATGAGAATTATATGATCATTGAAAATCCTTCAGTCCATGTGACCCATGATCGATGTAAGAAACAAGGGATAATAAGTAATTAGTTTCACTACATATATATGTTGGAATTACATGCTAAGAAAACAATTTGGATATTTTAATATGGATCTCATGCCTTAGTAATGGGTCTTAAATATCCTGGTTATGGAAGGAATCAAAGTCATCATAGCTCAATTTCCTTCTCAATTCACTGGTGGATGAGGATGAAAAATAAGCCCATGAGAGATATTGGGTCTTGATGGTTGGAAAGTCAAAGACATGGGGGGAGTCACACCGAGGTGGATTCCTTTTTGAGATTATGACTTGTAAAGGAATCCAATGTATCCTAGTTATTTATGATATCAGAGTTATTATAGTTCAATTGATCATGGATTACACACTAAGGTTGAACTTTTTGAGCTTGGGCCTTAGAAATGTGTCCTATAAATCCTGGGTATTACAAGAATTAGAGTTATTTTAGTTCAGTTTTATCGGGGCTTACACACTAAGGTTTTTCTTTTTGAGATTAGGCATTATAAAGGCATCCTACATATCCTAGTTATTATACGAATATGATTTATCTTGTTCAGTTTGATCGAGGCTTACACACTGATGTTTCCCATTTGATATCCACTGGACATGGTTATCATGTCCCCAGACATTGGATTGACACATTCTAATTTCTTACCTGGCATGTTCTTATTGTCTACTTGACATGTCTAAGGATTTATGGACATTTCCTTGTTGAAAATAATACATTTTCAAGTATAGTAGCATGATCCATTTGACCTGGATGGATGACATCGCATAACCTGAATGACAAGTCTAGAGACCATCATATGATCAATACTGAAATTTCTAGAGGGTGTTTCATAATTTGGATAATTTTTTAGGATCCCATCATGAGATCCTTGTTTACATGTCTTAAGGGTGTTTCCTAACTTGGCAGACATGTCTGGAGGACATCGTGACATCATGATCAGTATTTCTTTAGGGTGTCTCTTGACTTGGCTAGCATGCCCGGAGGGTGATGCAAGACCTAGTCGATATGTCTTGGCTTCATTGTGAGACCTAGATGGCAAATCCTGGTGTCACTGAAAAGCATGGGCAACATGTCTTGAAGACATCGTAAGTTTCTGGCTGTAAATCAAAAATGGATTCACAAGACTTGGGTGGAATTTCTATAAGGTGTATTGAGAATTTATTAACATGACCAAGGTACTTATAATGATCCAAATAGTGTGTCAAGGGACCATCATGTGATTTGAGAAACATGTCCTAGTGTTTTCTCAAAATCTAGATAAGTCGTATAAATCCCAAAAGGATTAGAATATATGTTCTTCAAATAATTATCCCACTTTTTAGTCTTTATTAAATCCTTTTATTGCACATGTACCTTATTTTTTTTCTTGTTTTATCTTATTATTAGGTTTTGTGTGACCCATCCGACATGTGGGGCCTCTGTCGCATGAATATAATGACATGCTAGAAGTCCTTTTTGTGATCTATGAGTGATAATACTAAGCATATATAAATACCATGAGATACCTTATGTCATTACCCAAA
Organism: Viscum album; assembly: GCA_963277665.1. Taxonomy (NCBI): domain Eukaryota; kingdom Viridiplantae; phylum Streptophyta; class Magnoliopsida; order Santalales; family Viscaceae; genus Viscum; species Viscum album. The sequence continues at coordinate 1,804,094,274 of OY728126.1, read as the reverse complement.
TTTTTACTTGGAGTACAACCTTTCGATCATGTGATTAGAGGCTCTGAGAAGTCTACTCCAGAGCTCCAATGTGTGATAGATCATGGATGGATTTTTTGTGTGGGGTGGATTTATAGACCTCTATGAATTTTTTATACTCCACCTTTCAGGGTGTGTATCTCATATATTTAAACTGTATTTGAGTGGTGGTTTTACATCTCGTGCTTCACATAATCCTGCCGTGGGTCATCCATGTCATCGTATGATATTCGGTAATCCAAATAATTCTTTTCCTCTACCATTTGTGTTGGTCCCAATCTGATCAAATGAATTTTTCCTGACCTTGTGGATATGTCAAGGGGCTTCGACAAGGTCAAACCCACATTTTTAGGGGTCTTTATGAGATTATTATGCTTGTAAAAAGGCTTTCACATGATAAAAGGTGGCTTATCTGGGGTCTCTTATGAGACAAAAGTGGCTTGGCCTGGGGACTTCCCAAGATTATATTGACATGTCTACAAAACTTTATGACATTAAGTTTCCTTGTCATGGGGGGACTCGCATGATCGATTTTGACCACCCAAGGAATAGTTCCCCTTTCACATGATGGCCATCATATCCTCACTCCACAAGAATATTCTGCCTTTTCCCCATTTATTTCCTTCTTTATTTTACAAGGGCTGGGGATCCCAAAAATATGTGTGATTGTTGTTGAAGAAAATATCCCTCCATTTCTATGATGCATCACATGACTAATAATGGTTCTTGTGGTGATGCATGATCTTTTTTAAAGACAACACCTTTTTTATCTATGGAGACAAAGGCGAAGAGCAGAATATACTAGACATGTATCATACCCTTAGAATGATGAAGGTTATATGTCATCAGGATCTTGCATAATAAGGTTGGACATATCTCCAGGGCTCTACAGTATCTTTCAAACCATATGAGTGTGTTTATGAATATCAACATACAAAAAAGGATTTTGTCTTCTTCATATTTTGTACTTTGTTTTACAAGGTTTTTTAACCTTCCCATTAGTTTTCCAAGAGTTAATCACATGAATAATATGGTATTTTGTTATGGAACACACACCTTATCCTATTCTATCACACTACTTGTCTATGGAGCATCATGTGATCGATGTTGGATATCACTTCGGCATGTGAGCATTGTAATGGATTGATCCTCTACATGTTTTATAAAACCATATAGGTAACACATAATTGAATGGACTTTTCCAAGACCCTTCACATGGTGAATAAGATATGTCACCAAGATCCTTTATGACAAGGTAATTATATTGACAAGACTTCGTGGAGTCTTGTGAAACATATGAGCACATATCACGAATATTAATGACCAAAAGAGGCTTCCATATTTTTTATATTTTCATCCTATATTTTATGATGGTTTTAGATGATTTATAGGAACCATATAGTTTAAAAGTCACATGGCTTTGAGGAAATCATCTAGAATCCTCTGTAAAATCATTCAGTGCCTCTGATTCCTTTGTAGGAATAAAAGGGATTATCAAATGTGATTTGTATGATCCTCCATAGGTCATGTGATGTGCATGTCCAATTTGCATAACCTTTTTATGGTCATGTTATTTCATGTATTTTGGAATGTTATGTGATCTTTTCAATCTTGGAAACCTTCTTTTCCATTGTTTTATGGAAAAAATAATACCCATGTTTTGGTTATTTCCTCCCTTGTAGATTTTTTGATTTTCATTTGGTGGGAATTTTTTGATTTCGAGTTGGTGGGAATCAAAAATCCCCCCCCCTCCAAAGGAGAAACATATACGAGGATAGGGTCTTAGTTATGAGTAAAGTAAATTTCTTATTGAGTCTTTAGGTTGTCTCTAATCGATGTATTGGGTGACATTTGGTCTCTTCTATGACTCTAGTTATTCCATGGAGTGCCCTATAAATAGGGTATCACATTCATTGGTGACTTCAACTCTCCATAGATATTGTTTTTTGCCTCTTTTTCTTGAACCCTCTACAAGACCTTCTGTAATAACTTACCATGATTCCTCTCCATGAGAATAGGTCACAAGATCTCTTTTGTGAGGCTTCTTCCAAAGAACTTTTTTTGCAAGATCTATTCACAAGACCAACCATTTATTATCACTTTTTTGAATAAACCATGAATCTATATTTGGTAATTTCTTGAACCCTATCCATATTTCTATCTAATATGTTTTTCAGGATCTTCTGGTTTAGTTCCATGATCACTCAATTATTATATAGATTGTGTGACCATGTCAGGTTCACACGATTGTGAGTCTCGTGACTGGTTGGGTGGTCATGAGATTTCCTTGGGTTATTCGGCCTTTGAGATATCTAGGGATCATGTGGTTCATGATTCCTATATTTGGTAATATGATCACAAATCCCTTTATGGTTCATGTGATGTGCATGATTCTTCTAGATTATTTTCATCTCTTTTGACAGAATTTTTTATTTTTTTGTCTGTGATATTCCATATTCTTTTTTTAGATGAATTCTATCTCCCATGTATCTTTTGTTGTGGCTAGACAGAGGTCCATGATCATCAAGAATCATAACTCTAACCCTAGATATCATCTTTATGATGAAAATAAAGTTTTGAATAGGATTATCTCGTCCAAACATCAAAACTATTCTTTTATCATGCCAGCATCCCCTATATGGGTTTGTTCTATCAGATGATGTTGTCATTCATTATTCTAACTACTATATCCCATATAGATAGGTGTCAAATTCCCTTGATTTTATTCAAATAATAGTTTATTAGGATGGAAAACTTATTGTATCATGATCCTAGGGGTTGTCCTATATACTGAAGAGCTTCCCTCTGGGTCCAAATAGCTATGATTTTTCTCACCTACCCATTTTTAAAAGATATTCATGTATACTCACATCTTAAATAAATAATATGAGTGGTAGTTGGAGCTCAAAAATGGGACCTTCAACCAAGTGTAAATTTTTCAAATTAATAGACATCTTCATTTTGGGTTAGACATATCTGATTATAACTTTCTGACTACCTACATGTAATCTAACTTTTTGAAGTAGTATGGGTCTGTCGGTTCATCGTTTACCATCAGTCAAACCTTCTAAGATAAATGATTAGGCATTGGTTTCCTATTACTCATTCATTCTATTTTCCCCAGGATTAAGGAAGAATCATACTTTGGGATATCTATCAAATGGATAGGATACCCCATAGAAATTTTATGATGATTTCCTCCCTCCTACAGACATCTTGAATGACCCCACAAGAACTCCAATTTTTGAAAGGGATATACTCAACTTTTTGAAAGAAAATTTGTGGAAGGATATTAATATGTTCCTACTTATCTCTTTTAATGACTGGATCAACATTTTTATTTATCTTAGATGATCTCGGTAAACCCCTATAATCCCTCATTGGTGTCCTTCACGGTAGGTCCATGATAGTTCCAGATCATATTGGGCAACCATAAAAGTCAGAGAATATACCAAAAGGGATACTCAGTGTGGCCTGATATATCCTCAAGACATAGGATGTAAGTTTTCGTGTCTATTTTCTTGAACATGGGGATTTTCCCAATTGGGGATGCATGCTCAGGAATCCTAGTTGGAACACTATTAATGGTAGCTCGACTGATAAAGAAGTGGCCTCCTAATATGGTTACACTGACTCTTTCATGACTCTAAAATTTCTTGGTCCATGTTAAATAAGGAAGTGTCCCTTATAGGATTGGTGGTCATTTATAGTTTTTTCTTGCATGGATAAGGGAAAATTCCCACTTTTATAATTACCACAACACTACAGGGATCCCTAGCACCTCGTTCTGCCCCAGGATACTGAAATTGTTTTGTGTTTAAGCAATGCCACTATGTTTTGACGAGGTTACTAACATGATATTTGATCTAATTAATTCTATTTAATGAATTATCCTTCACTTAATGGGTTAGTTGTTGATAATGGGGTCGGTGCACTTGGTGAATGGGTGTAAATATATCTCTTTGGGAGAAGGTTCTCATGGCCTGGGGGATGATCTAGTTTTCTTCGATCTATATACCCATTATTAGTTCACTCTCCAATTTGGCTACATCCAAAGGTTTTCTCCCCTCCCCTCAGATGGAATATGGGGAGAGAACCATCCATTTATTATCCACTATTTTTGGATTATTTTGGAATGTGAGTGCACCAACATAGAGATTATCTTTTTGCCTACCAAAACCCATATCTTTCTATCATATGATTATACCCATGTTTTTTTGGAAGCCTACTCAGGTGGTATGCTGAATACACTGGTCTGTTAAGAAGTCAAATGATGTGCTTTACTAACCCCTTTGTTCATGGCAACAATGGAGCTGGTTCACGATTCGGGTGAGCCATCAAGGAAGCATCCCCATCCCAGTGATGACTATCCCATTAGTGGGGAAGAATTTATTGAGGAATATGGTCCTTAAATGTGATAAATGGAAAATGAATCTTTTGAGATAAGGGTATATGGGGCTTCTTCTTCTCTTTCCACTTCGCCAGCTTAGTCGGTTACTCCCTATTCTAATGTACCCTTTTTATCAGTTGTAGAGGATCAGACATGGTGTAGGTTAATCTAGAATCATATTCATTATTGATCATTTATACTCCCTTGGAATCATTTCATGATCAAGAAGAACATATTCTTTTACTCGTTAATGATTTATGGGTGGAAGGATTTGACCGCCAGCCATTATGTAAAATCATGCAAAAAAATCATCCTTATGTGGAAATATTTGGATACTAGTGTGAGGGTCTTTCATGATCTCAATGATAAGACTCCCTTATCTGAGCTAACAAGGTAATCTTTGGAGGAGTTGGAATAGAGTCATCAACTAATATAATAGTTGCATGCCTAAATGGATGTCTTCACTACATAGATAGTGAGATATAAGGAGATCATAACCTCTAAAGGTTTGGTATTTCAGAGTCATATTCTTCATTAGAAACTAATTATAAAATATTTCAGTATCTATCTACTCTTATCAAGACCCTTCTCCCTTGGGAAGCAGGGGAAGAAGCAGGATGGTCATCACTTCGGCGCTCAATCAACGCCTTTCATCTATCTCTTTCCAATTTCTCAAAGTCAACTGATCAAATATTACTATAGTATAGTCATAAATGTTATTAATTTTATGAGATTCTTATAATGACTCTAAAATGTGGGTATTCCCCTATTTGGATGTTATCAATGAATATATCTTTAAAACTTTATATTTCTTTGTCTAGTTTTCCTTCATCGATGACGTGCATGACATTTCATCGAACCGATACTACATAGATCATCAATGATACCCACCCTTCATATAATATTAAGTAAACCTGAATTCCTAGATTTAAATTTCTAAATCATAATATATTTTCCTTGATAAATGACCATTAATTCCCACCAACATGATATTTCTTGTTGTTGTATTTTCTCCATCTATCTTGAGATTACCTAATTAAAAAAGGATAATTTGGGTAGAATATTTTTCTTAGAGGGAGAGTAATATATCTTTGACTAAAGTTAGTGTACTTATAAAGATTTATTGATTTTTTATAAGGTTATATGATGGGCCTTACAATATCTATATATTTTTATTGATATTTACCTAATTTTTTCTATGATTCATATAAGGGAAAACATAGAAGGTGTGGACTCATCTTTTTCTCAGGCCACCCTCTTATAGGTTTTTTGGACTAAGAATTTTTTTTCTTTTTTTCTATATTGAAAACTAAATCATTATTGTGCTATATTATAAGGTCTTCCAACTCAATCATTCTATTGTTGTAGTTTAAGGTATTTTGGTTTGGGCCTTCTATTACTGTAGTTTAGGGCCTTTTATCTCGTAGCTTCTATTTTGGTAGTTTAGGGTCTTTTATCTTGGACATTCTATTATTGTAGTTTATGGTTATTTTAGCTCATACTTTCAGTTTCTATAGTTTAGGGTCTTTTACCTCATACCTTGTATTATTGTAGTTTAGGGTATTTTAGTTGGAATCTTTTATTACTGTAGTTTAGGGTCTTTGATCATAGACCTTTTATTTAGGTAGTTTAGGGACTTTTATCTGTGACCTTGTATTTTTGTAGTGTAGGGACTTCTAGATTGGAACTTCTATTACTATAATCTAAAGGTATTTTACCTCTAGACTTTTATGTCTATATTTTCATGTCTTTTAGTTCGAACCTTCTCTTGATGCAGTTTGGGGTATTTTAGCTCAGACCTTCTGTTATTGTAGTTTATAGTCATTTAGATTAGACCTTCTATTTTTTCAGTTTAGGGTCTTCTATATTGAACCTTGAGATTCCATTAAATTTAATTTATTGATTCTGATACTTGATTGATGAATATAAAATTTATGGAATATATGCTAGGGGTGACCCAAAACAACCTAAAGTTTTGAGTTCTATCATGGTTTCTCCATGGATCATGAGGATTCGAGTTCATTTCCTATATAGAGTATATACCTCTAATTGGTAGTTCAAAGCTCTTATGAGTTTGTATCATTGTAAAATAGAGTTCTCTCCACTCTTTTCCATGGTCCATAGCTCATTGGTTGAGATAGAATTACTAGGTAAGTTGGGTCCACTTGGATAGTTGGAGCATGGTTTGAATAATTCATAAATCAAATATTTGAGTCGAGGAATATGTAATAGGGTGTACATACCAGGGATGAACCTTAAAACACTGAGGTACTAGTTTCTTCTATGGTGTTACCCAGGCTCAAAAGGATCAGAGATCCTTTCCTACAATGAGGGATGCCTCTTGTTGGTATTTTAAATCCCTTATGTGTCGATATCATGGTCAAATAGAAGTGTACCCACATTTTTTAGGGAGATAAAAGGCTTAAAATAACTCAAACATCTGGTTGATGAAGTTGGGTGTGGAGAAAAATCTATATAGGAAGGGTTATGTCACCCTAGTGTAGTTTAGCTCTTGATTTTGAATCTCACTCTTTATGCCTTGTGGTTTAGATTAACAGGGTGTGGGCCATAAAAAGGTTTGAGAATGAAGTGTCTCATTATATCCTTGAGAAAGGGTACAAAACTGGTGACATAACATTGATGTTGTCAGATCCTATTGAATATTATGGATATGGTTATTGTAAATCAAGGTCCAAAGTGCTCAGGTCATGAGGATGGTTTGGTTAAATCATGCTAGGAATGGCTCAGAACACTCTCAGGTCATGAGCTCTTCTGAAGTGATGTTAGGATCACAAGGATTAGAAATCCCCTTTTCAAGGAAATTATGCATTTGCTTGATGACCATAAGTGCATATGGAAGATCCATACACATACATGAATTGTCAAACAAATGGTCCCTTGAAGTTGAGAATCCTTTTCCAAGATCTATGGAAGTTTACAGTGACCTGAGGTGCTCAAATCATGAAGTATTATTTATGTAAAATATAATATTCAAGTAGGGTTCAAGAACCCTAAAGGTTTTACAGCTTCCTAGTGAACATGTTATCATGGATAGGGTTATGTGAAAAAATCATTTCTCTAAATTTTTCTTGGACCAGGGGGTTCAGCGAGCATGTCTCAACTTTTACTAGGGATATAAAGTAGGACCTATGAGATTTTATCCCTCATTTATTTATTCCAACACTTTTTCCTATACTATGGATATGAATATTTTACCTAGTGAATACTTGAATTTTACTCAGGCCTCCCTTTGCAGGTTTTCAATATGGCAAGTTTTCTATCTCCTTCATTAGTAGTTTAGGGTCTAGCAATTTAGACCATCAAAGGATATACTTTAAGGCTATGCATCTTTGAACAATGAGTATAAAGTTTAATTTCCTGATGAACATTGACCTAATGTGAGGGTAATATTACACAAGAGTCTAATTAAGATACCTAGTGTGATGTCCCAAACTCGGCTTCCACTTAACTTGTTCCCCAAAACTGGTTGGCCACATGACCCTAGTGTGTATCCCCATAAGCCATGGGTTGTCGACTAGCAGTGGGATGTTATTGTAAAACAACAAGAAGACTATACCCCCAGTTTAGAGTACATAGGGGAAGAAATAGAAATAAATAATAGCAGAAGAATATTCAAAAATACAGATACAATAAAGAGAGAAAACATAAATAGATACAGCAAAAGACTTAATAACTGAATAATATATTAAATTCCTCATATGCAATGTCTGATACAATCATATATGCATAAAATTTTACTCCAAAAGGAAAAAATAAAGTATACAACATTCATGATGACTAAAAGAAAAAAAGTGAAAAAAATCCAAAATCTCTTTAATAGAATCTCAAGCCTAATCTCGATTCTATGATCCTAAGCTCCAGCTAAGTAGTAAGAACCAATAGCCTGAAGAGTGATGTCTTCCTTTATCCATACCTACATGAAAATAGTCTTCGCAGGTGCTAAAGGTGAGCCAATTAGGGTGTGACATAAAAATCTTCAGTATCCCACCACCAATGACATCTACATGCAATCTGAGTAGGTGATCTTATATAAATAGTGTAAAATAAGGACAAGTAAGTAAAACAATGAAAATTAAATACATAACCTCTTAATAAGGTTCCTAAGGGACACCTGGCGGGTCTAATTACTTAATCTCAAATCTGGTATGTCTAAACCAGTCACAATGTATGTATATGTCTATATATATATATATATATATATTATCACTGTCATGAGGTAAGCATGTCTCTCATACATACATATATATATACATATATAGAGAGGGGGGGTTATTACTAGCACGAGGTAAGCATGCATCTCGTCCATACATTTATACAATTTTTGGCATGGGGTAAGAATGTATCCCACCCAAGTAGAGATTATAAATGGCATAGGGTATGCATGACTCCTGTCTATACATATATAGAGGTTATAACTAGAATGAGGTAATAATTCCTCTCATCCATACATATATAGAGGTTATAATTGGCACGAGGTAATCATGCCTCTCATCCATACATATATAGAGGTTATAACTGACATGGGGTAAGCATGGATCCAACCCATACATATGTAATACAATCACATAAGAATATAAATTTCATAAAAATTCATATCATAATATGTAAGGAAACCCCATGTTAAATCATTTCAACTTAAACAAGCGAACCATTTCAAGAAGCACCTTTATAATTAAACATAACAAGAGAAAGGCTATGTTAACCCTCGTACCTTTCAATTAAATCCAATTCCTTATAAGGTTAAGTCCATATAATTCTATCCAACCTACAAGGTCCACCATCCAATTTTTATAACATGGAAAACTCGTTTCAAGGCAAGGTATCAAGGCCAAAGTATCATAGTAAAATACCCTCATTTAAATTTGGAAAATTCCACCTAAAAAGTGACTAATAACCACTGAGTCACACTAGTATAAATCATATACATGTGAATACATTTATATTTAAATTAAAAACTAGTATGAGAGATAATTTTGGTTCCAATCATTTTTTTCCTTTTGGCCAAAATGGCCATTTTCAAGGAGGCACACCAATGGGTGTCCAAATGGAGTTCAAGTGATGTCTAAACCTCTAAACAAGATAAAATTCATAAAAATAATAGAACTAGGGTAATTTAGACATTAATTAATTAACACAAAATATGATATCTATAAAGTTCGGCCCACGACAAGATAGAATAAATACAGGAAGACCAAAACTGAAAAGTAAAACTATGTGACCACCTACATTAGGGTCGTAGACGATGCCTCACTTGATAATGAAATCAGATTCAATGTAGGTAGGAATATATCTATGTTTTATTCCTATTCCATAAATATAAGGTGAATGATCCTGCATCTAAATACCACAACTGATGTGAATAAGAACCGATACAAGAGTTGAGAGACTATAGAGTCTTACCGCTATGGTTCCAACACCTTTAATAGATTAAATATTAGGAAAGAAATGGAGAACCTGGATCAAAACCAATTCTTTAGGCATTCCAGATATCAAATGGGTGGAGGCCATGGTTCTTTCCACTAGAAGAAAAGGTAAATGATAAAATATGTTAGATTTTAAGTGGGGGAAATGGTAATTTTTTACTAAGACCCCCTACGCATGATTTATGTGAATGGTTTACAAACCGAGTGAAACTATGGGTGAAATATCTATCCCCTTTCTATAAGAGGCCACATTGTTGTGTGTATAGTCCACATGGTTGAAGAAAAACTGTGTGGACTTGCAGGCTCCCCTACATATTGCCACATTTTTTACACAAACTATGCAGCCTGGGTCGCACGGTTTACACTAACCATGTTGCCTAGCCTGCAGCCCATTTTTTCACACCTCCAGGCTTCAAACCATCCTTAGATGCTCCTTAGGAATTTAATAGGCCATAGAATACATTTTCCATGATTAAATTATGGATTCAAAACTAAAAACCAATGATTTAAAGCTTGGTCAAATGTTGGGCCATTAAAACATCCCCTCCTTATAGAAACTAATCCCTGAGTTTCACTTTCAAGGGTAAAGAGGTACTATAATCAAAGAGTTTTTTCCATTGATATCGTATATAATATTCCTTCTCCTAGCTCTCATATTGTACCTAGTTGTGTTGCCACATCACCATTTTAAGAGGAACGGACCTACCTTGGAGTGTTTTTACGATCTGATCAATAATACACACTGGATACTCCTCAAAGAAAGTATCCATATCCATCTCTACCTATCTAGATGAAAGATGTGTGATGGGTCAGGATAATATCGTTGAAGCTATTATACATGAAATACATTGTTCATGGAATTGTATCTATGATGAAGTACCATATGGTAAGCCACGGGTCGGATCTGTTTCACAACCTTGAGGGTCCAATGAACCTTCGTGATAGCTTACCTTGCTTCTGAATATGTCAAATCCCCAACCTGGGTAAGAATTTCAAGAAATCCTAGTCTCTGACCTTGAACTCGATAGGTCATCGGTGCCTGTTGGCATAAGACTGAAATCTAGACTAAGCTGTCAACATGCACTTTCTAATCAGTTGGACCTGCTCTAAAGTATCCTAAATGAGATAAATCCCAAGCATAGATTTTTCCTCTGCCTCTAGCCAGCACAAAGGTGATTGAAAATGTATAAATTACAAGGTCTCATAGGGATCCATCTCATTGGTATCCTAGAAGATGTTTTTATAAGAAAACTTGATGAGGGGGTGTGTTTATCCTAAGAACCCTCAAAGTTGAGAATGCACGCATGAAGCATATCCTCTAGCACATGAATTGTATGATCCATCAAGCCATTAGTATATGGGTGATTGGTCATTCTCAAAAGTACATGCATACCCAAGGAATTCTGTAAACCCTTCTAGAACAGTGACCTTAAATGATATAAATGATATAACAAGGTTCTCCATGAAGATGTACCACCTCCTTGATGTAAATCCATCCCAACTCTTCTACTGAGAAGGTCTCTCGAATAGGTAAAAAGTGTAAAAACTTTTTTAGATGATCAATGACAACCCAAACTTTGTCATTTCCATGAGGTTACCTAGGTAAACCAATCACAAAATCCATCAAAACATCATCCCATTTCCACTTGGGAATGGGAATCAGCTAAAGAGGCTCTGTCAGATGCTGATATTCCGCCTTCACTTGCTAACAAGTAGAACATCGCGTGATGAAATTTAATATCTCATGTTTCATGTTGGGACATCAATATTGACATCATATATCTTGATACATTTTGGCCTCATCGAGGTGAATTTCCCACGATGATGCATGAAAATCCATCATCATCTCTTCTCTAATGTCTACTATGACCCATACACGCCCATGGAATAATAGAGTATCAACCCCATCGACTATACAACCAGAATAATTATCGTCATCTAAGACACTTTCCTATAGTATGAGGCCTTCTAGATCAGATAGTTGTCTCCACATTACTTGTTCTATAAGAGTATATTTTGTTGATAAGGCTAAAAGAATAGTCTTACTATGGTCCTCCTATACCTCAACATGCATATCTGAGAATAATTCCATAAGCTTCCATTTATCATTGGACTACTAAATCGCCTGAGTTTGAGTATTTTAGCTCATAGAATTGGCTACATAATTCCCTTCCCCTAGAGCTTAAGAAAGTTTGAAATCAAAATATTCTAGATACTCAACCCACCTATTCTTCTTGAGATTCAAATTCCACTAAGTAAAGATGTATTTTAGTGTCTTGTGGTCTTTGAACACAAAAAAATTCCCTCCCAGTATGTAGTGTCTCCAATAATGTAAGGCATGAACAACTATAGTGAGATCATGGTAGTGCTTTAGGTAATTTCACTCATGAGGTATCAACTAGCAAGACCCATATGAAATGAACTGCTCATCTTTCATTAAGATATCTCCAAGCCCGATACCTGAGGTTTCACAGTAGAATGTATAAGCCCTTCCTGGATCTAGAATAATCAGTATCGATGCTAAAGACAATCTTCCCTTCAACTTGTGAAAGTTTCTTTCACAATATTTACACTATTTGAACTTCACGCCCTTCTTTTTCAATCATGTAAGCAGCACTTCAAGGTGTGAAAAATCCGGAATGAAGCATCTTTAATATTCAAAAATCCCCAAGAAACTCCAAATATCAAGGAAGTTTGTGGGCTGCTCCCAAGAAACCATATCTCTCACTTTGTATGGTTCTATCAAAACTCTTGAATCTGAGACAATATGGCCCATGAAGTGTAATTTATCAATCCATAAGTGGAATTTACTGATCTTAGAATAGATCCAATGCTCTCTCAGTGTATTTAGAATGATATCAAGATTGGTTTCATGGTATTTTTTGGAGAATTAATACAAAAAGATATCATCAATGAAGATAACCACAAATGAATCCCGATACAGGTGGAAAACCTATTCATAAGATCCATGAAGATAGCAGGTGTGTTCGTGAGTCCGAATGACATAACCTGGTACCCATAGAGATCGTGCCTGCTCAGAAAAGTTTTGAGAAGTATGTTAGAAGTCCTAACACACACCTGATGATAGCCTAAACTCATAGATATCTTTGAAAACACCTTCTCTCCACAGATCTGATCAAATAGGTATTCTATTCTAGGTAGTGTATATTGGTTCTTGATAGTTAGTTGGTTCAACTGATGGTAATCCACATAAATATTAAGGGTACAGTCTGCCTTCTTGGAAAAGAGTATAGGTACACCCTAATAGAAGTTCTAGGACATATAAATTCTTTCACCTTCAGGTCCTCCAATGATTCTTGAGCTATATAATCTTCTTAGGTGACATACTATAAGTATTAATGGTCCATTGTGTTTCTCCCAGAACAAGATTAATAGTAAACTCTACCTATCACACTGGAGGTAGACCAAAGAATTCATCAGGGAATATATCTTTAAACTGATCCAATATATGATGAAAGATATTGTTTTTTAACCCTTGTTCACCAATGGTGTAGAGTGGAAACCTATTTTGTAACACTACCCAACCTCTACTATTCAGGTCTAGCTCGTGTTTCACTAACATCCCATTCTCCCTTATGCATGTGTGTAATGACCTATAGTGATGTAAACATCACCCTCAAATGGTATCATTCAATATGGTATCTTTAGAGAACTAACAAGACCATCCTGATGATTACATCGAAACTAGTCATGTTAATAATGTACAGGTTCCATTCAAATAGGTAACTTCCTACCTCAAGGGGGAAATTCAGACAATAGAGAACACCCTATAAATGGATATCTAAGGTTGTATCTAGCATCATAACACCATGATAAAACTCAATATAGGGTTTCAAACTTTTAGTGATTATCTCAGATATAAAGGAGTGATATGTGCTTGTACCAAAAAAAGAAGACACTAAAGTGGAGGCTACAAAAATAGTACCTCATACAGTAGATGGTCTGGTTCTCTGCTCCTATGGTGTAGGTTGGAATACATGTAACTAGCCTGTACCATGGCCCTAGGTCACAACCTGACTGCCCTGAGTAGGCCCACTCTACTAATGATGAGAATCATATGCTTGATTTATTCTACCTCGACCACTATCTCAGCCTGATCGACCAGTGGTATTATAGATACCCATCTATCAGGACCCTACTGCCCCAGATACGGACTGAGGATTGGGTGCAGATCCCTACTCAATAGGCAATAGTAGGAAATTATTGTAGAAAAGGTGGATTTAGACCATCCTTCCATAGCCTTTTCACTCAACTAGATTCCATGTGCACTACCTCTTGAAGTGTCCTGGAACCCCACACTGATGATAGATAGGAGAACCACCTACGAAAGGATCATGGCCACTACTACCTCTGTGAGACTCTTTGAAGAGTTTTTTTCACCCGAAAGAAGATCCACTGGAAGCATTAGGTTTCTAACCACCTAGGCTTACACCGCCCGCCTCTCTCAGATTTAATTCCATAATTAGGGGCTAGTTTATGATTTCAAAAATAGTTTTCAACCTAAACACATTTAATTGTGATCATATGGAGTAACACTGCCCATTCTTAAACCACCTAGCAGCTATCAGATCATCATTAGCTAGAGAAGGAGAAAAATGCTACTGCTCAATGAAACGGAATGAGTAATCTATAACGTACTTGGTATCATTCTTTAGATTCATTAACTATGTAGATCTTTCATCCCTCAGACTATGGGTAAATATGTAATCATATAATATGGTTTGAAAGAAATCCCAAACCATATCCCTGTATTGGCCTACCTAGGTCATGACAACCCACCACCTCCTAGACAAATTGCATAGCATGTAAGCAGTTATCTTGACTCTTCACGCTGGAGGTTTCTCTAGATTCTCAAAGATATATAGGATCTCCTTGATCCATGAATCTATATAAAGTGGTCCTACATCCCCCAATAAAGTAAGAGGATGTTTCTGCTGAAAGTCTGGAGTCAAATCTATCATGATTAGGGTAGGTCTCACTCCACCTTTCATATTATGCATCACATGTAAGAATCCCTCTCAAAACTAGGAATCATCGCCTAACTCAGGTATAGTAAGAGGATCCACATGTGGCTCCACTAGAATAAAAAATAGCGGCTCAATTCCCTCCACCTCATGAACATTTTCATTACCGCCTTCAGGGTATGCGGATCGAGGATGTCGTGGTGGCATACTTCTACAATGATAGATGAACTTCTCATAATGGATTCAAGAAATTCATAATATTTCATTTAAGAAACTAGGACAGGTACTAAGTTCTTCCTAATAAATGAACATTCCTCTCTGCCTGCTTCAAAAGCTAGGACTAGACATAGAAACAGACCATAACAGGCTATAAGAATAGAGAAATGCCTACTACCAACTACTAAGGTTGGGTTTGGTTCAAGTTTCTTTGTTAATAACATGAAAGATTGGTGTTATCATGTTATAATTCATTTCTCATTTAAAAGTGTGATAATTATAACATTTAAAGAATTTAAATCAGCTCAATACAATGATATGTCATTTTCTGGCCGATAAGGGACCGTACACCTTATAAACAAAAAATATAGAACCCACTTGGATGTCATTTTCATTTTAATTGTGGTTTTTCATGTCATTATACCCTTGATAAAAATGTTGAGCTAGATAGAATTTCATTTTCTGATCCATAAGGACCCATACACCTTATGAGACAGAGATTGGTACCCACTAAACTCACACAATAGAAAAATCCAAATCCTTTAAGAAGTGTCAGCACAATTGTATATATTTAGAAGGGCATAAAAATTATTCAACAGGAAATGCTTGCTAAAAATTAAATGTGACATGGAAAAATTCATGGAATATATATGTTTTTCCTATCATGGTGCATGTTCTAAATCATAACCCTCATTTCATTCATCCAAGTAATGAAATAAAAATTCAAATATCATTAATATTGATAACATCAAAAAAACAAGTGAATCACCCTACAGTGAAATGATATCAATAGTAATAGTCATAAACAGAACCACAATAATTCAAGAAACTTGTACCTTACCCCAAATATGGGTTTTTGATTCCCAATATAAGATTATGATCAAGTACCTAAGAATTCCCAATCTCCAATATATTGTTTTTAAATATTTAAGGAACCCCTTTGATGCCACTTTGTGATGGCCCAGATCCGGATTCCACTTAACCCATGCCCTGAGTCCACTTGGTCGAATGACCCCTATCACATCTCCCTGTAAGCCAGGGGATGCCGAATAGTAGTAGGGGTGTGATGGTAAAATAGTGGGGATACTATACCCCTATGTTATATTACATAGTAGATACAACAAAAATAAATAGTAGCATAAGCGTAATCAAACAGATGCAATAAAAAGAAGAAACATAAATAAATACAGTGGAAGACTAAATAATAGAATAATATAGAAAAATACCAATAGGTAATGCATATTACAATAATGTATACTTTTCATGCTTGTCCAAAAAGAAATAGAATGTATACAATAAGAATTATGAATAAAAGTACAAAAGTGAAAAAAAAATTCAAAAGTTACTTCATAGAATCTTGAGCCTAAGCCTGATCGTCTACTCCTAAGCTCCAACTAAGCAGTAAGAATCAAGAGCCTAAAGAGTGGTTTTTTCCTCTATCCATACATGGAGGAAAGTAGTCTTATCAGATGCCAAAGGTGGACTGAGTATGGTGTGAGATGAACATCTCAGTAGGACACCACCAATGGAATATACGTGTAATTCGAGTAGTCAATCATAAGTAAACAGTGTGAAATAAGGATTGGTAAGTAAAACGATTAAAATTAAATAAATAACCTCCCACTCCAATTCCTAAGGGACACCTGGTAGGTCTACCTGCTACAACTCAAAGCCAGTATGTCTGAACAAGTCACTATATGTGTGTGTGTGTGTAGGTTATCACTGGCATGAGGTAAGCATTCCTATTATACATACATATATATATATATAGGTTATTACTAGCACATGGTAAGTGTTCCTATCATACATACATTTATACCATTGATGGAATGGGGTAAGAGTTCCTCCCACCTATTTAGAGATTATAAATGGCATGGGGTAAGCATGCCTCACATCCATACATATATAGAGGTTGTAACTGGTATGAGGTAATCATGCCTCTCATCCATACATATATAGAGGTTATAACTAGCATGATGTATGAATTCCTCTCATCCATACATATATATAGGTTATAAATGGCATTGGGTAATAATTCCTCCCACTCATACATATGTAATACAATCTCATGACAAGAGCAATGGTATAATAATTCATATCATATAATGTAAGGCAAAACCATCTTACATCATTAAACTTTAAACAATAAAACCATTTCCAGCAATGAATTTATAATAAAATATAACAAGGGAAATTCCATTCCATAAATTGAACCATTCAATTAAATCTAATTCATTTCAAGGTTTTGGTCATCCCATATTATCCAACCTACAAGGTCCACCATCCAATTTTCCAAACATGGAAAATCATTTCAAGGCAAGGTGTGAAGTCCAAAATGTCAAAGTCAAATACTCACATTCCATTTCAAAAAAATCCAAATCAAAAGGGACTAACAACCATTGAGGAACCTTGGTATACATCAAATACACATGGGATAATTGATATTTAAATTAAAAACCAAGTTATGAGATAATTTTGGTTCCAAGAATTTTGGCCCATTTGGCCAAAATGGACATTTTCAAGGTGGAACACTTATGGGTGTCCACATGGAGTTCATGTGATGTCTAAACCCCTAAAAAGATCAAATTCATCAATATCATAGCACTAGGTTCATTTATACATGAAGTAATCAACACAATAAAGGAGCTTGACAAAGGTCGGCCCATGACACAACAGAATAAATATGAAATGGAAAAAACTAGAATGGAAAACTATGTAACCACCAACCTTAGGGTCATATAAGATGCCTCACTTGATATTGTAGTCATATTAAAATATGGTTGGAAGATGTCTGAGTTTCAGTCTAACTCCCTAAAAATAGGGTTCATGAGCCTGCATCTAAATAGTTAAAATAATGGCAAGAAGAATAGAGACATGAGTATAGAGACTAGGGATCCTTACTGCTAGGGTTCCAACACCTCTGAAGGATTGAAGATCGGAAAATAGATGGAGAACTTGGATCAAAACTAAGTCTTTTGGCCTTTGATATCTCAAAGAAGAGTAATCCATGGTTCTGTTTTCTGGAATCAAATGGAAAGGAAGAAATACGTTAAATTTTAAGAGAGATAAATGGTAATTTTTCCCCAAAACCCCATGCGCACAGTTTACAAACCATGTGAAAATATTGCATGAAGGCTCAGTCTCCTTTCTAAATTGGACTTCACAACTGTGTGCATGGTCTTCACAGTTGTAGAAAAACTCGACGGACTTGCAGGTGCCCCTACCTATAGCTGCACTGTTTACACAAACTGTGCAGCCTAGGTTTCATGGATTACACTAAACATGTGGCCCAGCCTACAACCCATTTTTTCAAACCTCTATGATCTGAACTAGCCCCAAATTCTCCTTGTGAATTTGAAAGTCCATATAATACCATTACCATGATTAAAATAAGTATTAAAAATTAAAAACTAACAATCCATACCTTGGTCAAAAGTCGGGTCGTTACAGCCAGGGTAAAGAGTGCTCCAATATCCTTCTGAAAAGGGGATGAAGATTTTGTAAATCATGGCTCAAGTTTCTCCGGTAATGAATAATGATTAGGGTGAATCATTTCAAGGATATCCTAGAATACTCTTTGGTTCTGAGTTCTGCTATGATGACATCCAAGTCACAAGGATTATAAAGACCTTCATATATGGCCAAGATGTATCTAGTTGGTAGTTCTTAACCCTTATACATCAATTTTATGATTAAATAGAGTTATATATTTTCATTTATAAGAGAAATTAAAGGTTTACAGAATATCTAGGTGCTCAAGAAATGAATTTTGATTTATGGGATGAGGGGCTTAAACTATGATGGAAGCGCCCCATTCTCTAATGATTGGGGTTAGGTTTTTGTGGTCCTTTGACAAGGGAAGATAATGTGTGATGGACTTCACATTTTAACGTTATGTAGTGGAGACATATTCTATGTGTAATTTTAATGTCATGAAACTAGTATATTTTCCTTTTAGTTTAACACCATTCAATGAGGGTGTATTTGTTTCCTTTCCTTGTAGTTTAGCATCATGTAGTAAGGATGTAGGAAACAATGTGAACAAATGTGCAATATGTCCTTGAGGGAACTTTTCACTGGACAATTTAATTTAGATGTAGGGAGAATATTATATCCAAAAACATAATTAATGGATTATAGCCATATGTCAGAGCACTTCTTGTGCAGATTTATCACATGTGCACATAAGCCGTATGTAGATCTGACTCATGCGTAGGAAAATTATCTTGTATTACTTGGACCAATTTTAAAAGAGGTATAAGTTTTCATTTTTCATGCAGTTTAATGTCATGCAGCTAGGAAATTTACTGCATAGGTCTTTCCCATATGTAGTTGGGGTTTTATTTTCATGTTGATTATTGTAGGTGGGCCCAAGATTGAAGATACAAGAATCACTGTGTATCATGTGATGATTGGAATCAATCCACATGTAGTTCCTGAGAAACAATGATGTTTAGCATCATGTGTCAGGGACATAGGCTCTCTGGCATGAAAATGGAGTATTGAAACTAGTCCCAATAATGGTGGTGTGGGAATCACTATATATCCTATGATGAGAGGAATCAAGACAAACATAGTTCTTAAATGGAAAATGCTCTATGTATGTCTGACACATATGTATATGGGGGAATTATTCTCATTAACTAATGTAAGTGAACCTAGGATAAGAGATCTACACATCACTATGTATCCTATAATAATAAGAATCAATACACACATAGTTCTTGAATGGGAAAATCTCTATTCATGTGAGACCCATATGCAGAGGGAGGAAATGTTCCCATTGATTATTGTAGCTAGGACTAGGATTGGAGGTCCAGGAATCACTATGTATCTTGTGATGAAAAAAATTAAGCCACAATTGTTTTGTAGTGGGAAAATCTCTACACATGTTTGAGTCATATACAAATGGGGCATTCCTCCCATTGATTATTGTAGTTGGCCTCAATATTGAAGATTTGGGCATTACTATGTATCATGTGATGATAGGAATCAAGAAACACATATTTCATGAGAAATCATTTAGTTTAATGTCATGTGGTAAGGATATATTATCCCTGTTGTGAAAAGGGAATATTGTGACTGGGACCAATAATAAAGGTTTGGGCATCACTACGTATCATGTGATGATAGGAATCAAGCCACACATAGTTCTTGGATGGAGGTTTGGTGAGAAACCAACACCAAAGATAATGGTCCTATTGGGAAAATTCCATAGTAATGCACATTTTTATGTCATAAAAGATATATCAACCATGGAGTTTAACATTATGGGGTGAGGAATTATAGTGTTCCATTTAAGGTCTTTCATTTAAAACCATGATAACCCTATCACAAATTGGTATGTCTTAATCATGTGGGGAATCCCTTACCAAAATTCCTAGGATCATGTGAGTTGTTCTCGAGGTGAGTAATAAGGAATGGAAAAGGTTTCCCTCATTACATGGAGGAAATTAGATAAAATAAAGGGGCATTTTTTATCATTATGTGTCTAGGACAAGATTTAGGATCTAGGAATTTTTATGTATATCATTAGAATGAGAATCGAGAATATATGTAGTTATAAGAAACCCATACAGTTTTGTGTCATACAGTAAGTATATCAGTCATGTAGTTTAACATCATATGATAAGGAAGAGGGTCACCTGACATGGAAGAATATGAATATTAGGTATCTTTTTAGTTTTATATCATGTGGTAAGGAAACCTTCTATGTAGTTAAATGTCATGTGGTCAGTACATGTTCAATACAGTTTAATTTCATATTGTAAAGACCATTTGTGTAGTTTAGACCAAGACTAAGGATGCTTAATAGTAGTAATGAAAAGTATTTCTTAAGAAACCTCGCTTTGGTGGGGGTTTCTGACATGTTCCCCATCCAATGTGCCTAGTGAGTAAGATCGGTTGTGATAAACCTTATGTATGATATAAGGCCCTTCCCATTTGGGTTCCAACATTGTGAGTTTCTTCCTTAGTATCATTAGGGTCCTGAGAGACAATATCAGTTCTCCCTAAAGGAATGAGTATAGGCAAACCTTTTTATTGATGGTTTGTGAAGTCCTATTCTGATAGAATTAAAGGTTGTGCAATGTATGCAACCATTTCTCAAAGAGTCACCCCAGTTCATCCAACCTCCTTTTCAATTTCTCATCACCCAATATTTTCCCATATATATCTATTCAAAGTGAGGGAAATTGTACTTCTATGATTAACACTACCTTGGTCTCATACACTAATGAACACTAAGTCTCTTGTGTTGGAATATGTGTGGTGGTATTGCAAGACCATAAAGCATGGAGGAGCTTGTCCAGCTAGGACATATTTTCCTTGTTAACCATCTTCATGATTGTATTCGATAGAGTCTTATTGAAGGAATCTATCTATACATTTGCTATAGCATGATAGCAGTATGAGTGATTGGAATCAATGTTTTACTCTTGGTACAATTTCTTCAATTCTATTGAATAGAAGTTGGTGCCATTTTCCATTAATATTGTGTGAGGGACTCCAAACCTAGTGATGATATGGGACTTTAGGAAGTTGATGATATTCTTCATTATTAATTCCTTCAAGGGTATTACCTCAACTCTTTTAGAAAAGAATCCGGTATAAGTAATGATATACTTGAACTACTTAGTTTTGGATGGGGTATATGGCCCCAAAACATCCATTACTCATATTTAAAATCACCAGGAATATTTAGTTGTATATAAAAATTCCAGGGGTTGATGGATGATGTTTTTATGAATCATTGATGCATCACATTTCGTGGTGAATTACATACAACCCTATATCATGGTCTTCCATTAGTAACCTGGCCTCTTGATTTAGTGGGAGAGCCTAGTCCCAAACTGATGAGTATCTCATGATCCTAAGTGTACTTCATCAATTATAGTGAGAATATCTCTTTCTATTATGCATCTAAGGATTATTCCATCAAATACTTGTTTATAGACAGATTTTTTCTCATTCGACTCATCAAATAGGGTAAAGCTCATTGTCTGGTGTCGAATTTGTTCCTTTTTGGCTCATTATTCTATGAGATTCCCATTCTAGAGATAATTAATTGTGGGATCTTCCCATATAGGGGTGGATATCAGTTCATCATGCTCTGTGGCAGTGTTGACCTGATTGATTTATTCTATGTCGCGGATGATGATCAATGAGACCATCCTCTGGTTCCTGATGAAAAATCTTTATTCCTCCTAACCAAGGATGGCTAGGATTGTGGATGCATTATCCAATGCATCAGAATGATCATTCTATGATCGAGGTACATGATGAAATATAGTCTCAAAATGTAACTCTCCCATCATTCCTCTAACATAATCAGTAAGAGGGGAAAATTATTCCTTTTTTATGTAATATTTTCTATTTATTTTCTTTGTCACTGGATCTGAATCCTATTTTATATTTAGGTATCCATTTTTTAGTTATAGTTATATTTACAATATATTATTGTGGGTTTAGTATTTGACCTCATTATTTATGTAGCCTTCAAATAGTGAGAAAGAGTGGGGAAAATTTTCATTGTCTGGAGAGACAAATACAATCCCTGACCCAACCTAATTTAATTTTGGGTTTTTGAATATATTTATAATATGGATTCAATATGTGACATAAAAATACATCTCCCATGTCCAGAGAGTGTCATGGTTTTAGAAACCATCCTCGTCCAAAATTTCGATGTCCACTAGTGTAATTTTTTGCAGAGTGATGTGTCGTGAAGAAATCAATCAGGGTGTGTCCTTTCACTGAATTATCTAACATGAAATGAATGTCTTATTGTTGGAGAATGACCACCCATTAGGCTAAACCCATAGTCAAAATTGGATGAAAATTATGTAATTGAGTATATCAATATGAGAGACCAGGTGGACTTCGTGGTGATGTATGTAATGGCTCAAATTTTTTACTATAATGACAAGTGAAAAAAAGTTATTCTTAACATAAAAATATCAAGTCTCAGTTACTATCATCATTAGGATGAGGTAATAGAGACTATTCTCACTCTTCATATCTTTTTTCTGTATGAGGAGAGGGTCAACTAATCACTTCATAGAGGCCACATATAAGGAGATCCAGAGTGCTCCGGGAGGCCGGTCCTTCAGTGAGATTGTTCAACAGGGGACTCAGAAAGAATTTGCAGGGGAAACAATGTTGGATGTAACTACAAATAGGAGATCTAGGAAGGACTATTCCTATCTCCCACACCCAATGCGGACCCGGTCTGCTTCAAAAAGGGATAAGCAGGTGACTCTTGCAATTAAGAAAGGAAGCGGGATTAAGAAGACTTCGCCAGACATGGCTGCCCTGGAGAATCTTAGAAATCGTGTTCATAGTGCAAGTTTCTGGAGAAGCTCGGAGTGGGAATCAGCCACTAGGGAAGAGAAATCGAGTTTGGGTTGCGGTGAAGACTTCGGGTACTATGAATTTTAATTTTGTGCTCTTTAGTTGTACTCTTTTAATGGTTTGCTAGATCTGTTTTGCTGGGCACCGGACAACGCTAAGCCGGCTTCATAAAATAAAAAATAATTTTCATGGATTCCCTTCCACTGGGATCATCAGGACAGGTAGGTGTATTATGTACATCTTAAAACTCTCAATGGATTCTTGTAATTCATCATCCCATATATAGGTGATTCCCTTCTTCATTATCTTGGTGAAGGGGAGATATTTTCTAGCTAGGTAGGCTATGAAATGTCAATTTTAGGATCAGCCTCAGTTCTTTGTGATTCTGAGTGGGTGACATTGTTAGAATTTCACTAGTATTTTTGGGGTTGACCTCAATGTCATGATGTTGTACTAAAAATTTGATGAATTTAACTGAAATTACCCTAAAGGATAATTTTAGTGGATTTATCTTTAGACTATGTTGTCATAACTTATTGAAGATGGTTTGAAGATTTGTGAAGTGATCACACCGCTAACAATATTTTATCACCAGGTAATTGACATAAAATTCATCTATTCATCTTAATAAAGGCTCAATGATATGATGCATGACACGTTTATTTGTAGCACCAGTGTTATTTAATCCAAATGGCATAGCATGATAGAAAAATATCCATTGAGGTGCTCTGAAGGAAATGGCTTCCTCGTCATTAGGGACTATCTGTATTTAATTATACCATGAGTACCCATATATAATGAAAATGGATTTGAAGAAAATAGTTTCATTGATCAAGCGTTTTTTTATCAGAAATGAGAATTCATTATTTTGGTAGTGTCAATTAAGGTATCTAAATTTGATTTAAACCCTAATCTATCCATTGTTTTTATTAACAAAGAAGATGTTGGTGAGCCATATTCGATATTTCACTTCTCAAAAAATGTTGGATTTGAATAATTTTTAAACCTCTACCTCTAAATTAGTGGCATGAGAGGGGTGAATCCTCCTGGACATCTGCTTGAAACCTTGATGGTCATTTGGTAAACTGAGATGGGAAATAGACAAATCTGGATTCAGTCTGATCATTTATATATAATTATAAGTAAAAACATATTGATGTTTCTTTATAAAGTAAATATACATCTATTTCTCCTCAAGAATCATGTTGGAACTAATAAATGTAGGTTAAGGGTCTTCTTTTTTTCCAAGATTTAAATTTTTGATCTCATAAATGCTGGTGGAGACACCTTCCTAAAATACGGTAGGGGAATTCTTAAGGTCATCCTATTTTTATTAAATATTTGAATCCATTGAGGCACTTTCAGATGATTTCAGAAATATAAGGTCATATCTATCACTATCAGTGTGAGAGAGGCTATGAGAAGATACATTGTTATCCTATACTACCAAAGTTGTTGTAGAGAGATTCTTGAGAATATTTTATTTTACACTGACACTGGGGATCGAAGGGACTTGGACATCTGGGATCAAACCTATCACCTCAACTAGATTTAGGGGTAGCACATAATCACTACTGAGTATACTCTATGTAATCATAGGGGTGGTCCCTAATCCATTGGGGGTTTTATTTGTATATCGTTATCCACCATTAGTTGTTTTCCTTCCCTTTTATAGAACCTACTTCCACATATGTGGCTTCACAAGTCTCAATTGGGGCATTTTCACCATATAGTATACCAACCATTCCATTAATGGGGTATTTCATAAACTGATGTAATGTTGATGGTTTCCCATGTGGATGTAGATCCAAGGCCTTCTGATCAGTACACTGAATGCGGTGTCTTTTTGGATAACTATAAACTCATATTTGGATATGAGATCCCCAAACATATATTTGAGATTGATCTTCCTAAGAGGTCTTTTCTCACTCTTATCATTCCCTTGTATGGTTAGTTTTTTGGAGATAAATCTCCATCACTATATCCCAAACATCTAAGGATCTAAACTAGGATGAGGTTGACCCTAGAACCATTTGCAATCAAAGACCTTCAAAAATTGACATTATCGATTCATTCTGAAATAAATTGTGGTCTGATGTGTCCCTGGACGACATCTTCTTGATCCTCCTATATGAACAAGATGGATACATGGGATTCTGATGGCATGGTCTCCACTCAATATGTAACTCCCTGATATTTTGTGAAATATTTTTTTCAAATATATTTTCTTTTTGATATTTTTCATTTCATGGGACACTGGAAATAGTTTTATATATATATATATATATTAATACACTAAGTCAAATATTCCTTTATCCCATCACCAACTTGGATTGTGCTTCATGAAACACTGAATTGTCTTGCGCTACATGCAACATCAACTAGGCATATGCTACATGCAATACCGACTTGGCATATGTCACACGTAATACCAAGTTTCTACGAAACATCATTTTATTGTCATAATTATTTAAACAAGTTATTTATAACATATCCATTAAAAATAACTAATATGAATAGTAATAACTACTTTTCAAATATTTTTATAATGGTTTTATATAAATAAAACATATTGATAATGAAAAATAAACTTTTTAATGACATTATATGTCTAAAAATACTATTTTCCTAAATGAACTGATTTTCATGACCTTCTGTGAAGAAAAAATAATAATTTTAGAAAAATATAGATATTTAATTTTATAAAATAAACTTTATTTTTTAATTTATAATTCCAAAATTATCTTAGGGTGAATGTTTGGGATTTTTTTAGAAACTACATTTTTTATGAATAGTGAAACAAAGTGCATTTTAGTCAATAACTTCCTTTTTTTTAATAATTATTAATGTTAAATTATGATTTATATTTGTTTTAAGGTTACATTAAATCAAGTATAAATATATTAATAAAATTTTGATCATTATAATTAATTTCACTTTGAAATTGAATATAAAAACTTACCAAATGTTTTAACATTTTTCTACTTTAAAAACATGTTATTTTGTCCCGTTTATGGGATTAGCATTAATATTAATTTTTCTGATATTGTGAATTAAATTTTTAAAAATGGACATAAAACATTGTAATAAATATAATATTTAGATTCTAATTATATAATTTTTATTTCTGACCAAAAATATTAGTAAAAGTGATTAAAATTAATCACAACCATTAAGGTCAAATTAAGCTAAATTAGGGACTAAACCTTAATATTAGGGGCTCAAATGACCCATCCACTTTTCCAAAACCCATTGTATGGACATATATGGAACCTATACTTCATTGAGTTGAATTTGTATCTAATTTAAATGTGAAAAAACATGTATTGAATCCCTTTTTCAAAATATTACAAGAGTGTCACTCCTCACCCACTATAAAAAGGCCTCCTATCCTCCCACTTCTTCACACCGCTCAAACCACTTAGGTTTAGAAAATATCTACCCAATAAACTTCTCAAAAACCCTCCTTTACTTCTTAAATCATTCATTTGGGAATAAATCCTTCCATGTAATCACTTTGGTGCAAGCCAAAAGGAGTTACCCGATTAAGAGGTAACACCCTCCCACAAACACCTATTTTTATTTTCCTTCTCCACTCCCTCAAATCTTCTTATTACATTATTGTATACAAACACCAGTATATTCAGTATACTGGGATTTTTTTATGTTAAAGGTTAGACCTAAATTTACACACACATCCATCTAATGGGTAATGAATATACTGTTTATGTGTACGACGAACTACCACCTCAATGAATGATGATTATTCATTTTCCCTTTATCGCCTCTCATAGTGGAAATTATGATGAAAAAATATTTATATATGTCATATATTATATTTTTTATGTGTTTAATATTCTTTATTATTTTTACATCACATATATTTTTTACTTTCCATTTGGTGTAAGTAAGATAATGTTTTTTGAGTAAGTGTAGACTACCGCACCCTCAAAGCGATGTGATTCGTTCACACAAAACATGGAATGTATTAAGAATGGGTTTAGTGGAATTATATGATATATATGATATAATAATTCTACTTAAATAATGATATATATATATATACATATATTTCATGAACTTCCTTTCTTTTAATATGATAATAAAAATGAAAATATTGTTCATGTGTATGTATGGCTTACCATCTCCATGAACGGTGTATTACATTTCATAATTTTATATTATATAGATTATTAAATACACATATAAAAAATATACATGGTATTTATATTGTAACACCCGAGACTTTTATGTTATCATCAAAGGAATCTTTTTCTACACAACACTTGCTTGGCTTGCTTTACACGCAATCGCGACCTTCCTCGATAGCTTGCGTCGTACGCAATACCGAGTTTCACTAAACAACAATATGCTATTAAAACTAGCCGTTATGAATAGTAATAACCACTTTTTGAAATTTTATAAATTTTATTTTTCAAAATGGACTTCATTTTTGGACTCAAAATATCGAAATTAGCCTAGGGTGAAATTTTGGTATTTTTCTGAAAACTTTCAATTTTTGATGAATAGTGAAACCACTAAGTGGTAGGTTAAAAACTGAATTTTGCATAAAACTTAATTTTACCGCTTCTGTGAATGGAATTTCAAAAATCCGAGAGACATGGTTAATATCAAGGACTAAAATGTGGTTCAATGAGATGAAAATAATTTTTTGGTGAATAGTAACTTTTTACTATTTTTACCGCGGTTAATAGTAAATAGGGTAACTAAGGGTAAATATGATATCAATATTACCCTAACACATGTCCTAATTCTATTGGACAAGTGTAATTCGACCAAAAACAAACTTAGGAATAAAATATGACCATTTAGGCCCACTTGGATTAGATTAGGACATTTATTATTAATTTATTTAAAGAAGGGTTAAAATAGTTAAAATCAAAGTTTAATAAGTAAATCATTTTTAATATAGGGTTATACATAAGATAAATTCGATTGTAAATATTCATTAGAAAGATAAAAAGATTTCCTACATGATGGTATTTTATTTGTAATTTTTAGACATCAAATAATTTAATTTAATTATGACACAAAGATGATGCAGTAATTATCTTATTAATGAAATATTGAAAAAATTGATAATATAAATACCAAAATAAATGTAATTTGAGACTTTTTATGAATTCCACTAATTTTCTAGGTTACTATGATATATTAGTAATGATTTAATTAACTTGGTTCGAACATATAATTCTGTTATGACTTTCACAAAAATCATATATCAAATAGTGTCAAAATTGACACAAAATAGTTTTTAAATCAAATATTATATTATTAATTGTTATTTTATTCCTAAAAATCTATGGTTCGGCCAAATGACTTATATAAGGATATATATATTAATAATAAACAATTTGGGGTTCGTTTGGCATGTTATAGTAAGTGTATTAACCATATAGTGAAAGAAAACAAAAAGACACGGTAAAAGTTAAATTAATTAACTTAGAGTTAAATCTAATTGATAAGGTTAAAATAATACCCTAAACTTGTCTAAATCCTATTGGTTGATAGGATTTCGACCCATCCCCACTTTAGCTTCGAAATAAGACCCTTTGGAACCATTATAAACCGATTTTGACTTTAATATAAAATAATATTTTGAGATATTCCTAAGGTGCCCCTCTCCTCCCTTATAAAAGGGCACCTCCTCCCCCTCCTCCTCACACCAATTTGAGCACTCAAGCTCGGCCAACCCCTGCCATTTTCCCTTCTCCACTTCCCTAGAATAATCCTAGAGGTCCTGGTCTTCTCCAAAGACCAATCTTAGTTCCTTAAGTGGAGGATTCAAAAAGGCGTTCCAAAGAAGAGGTAATATCCATTACCGATCTTTTCAATTTCTTTCTTCTTCAACTTCTTCTTCTTTAGTTGTTTCATGATAAAGTAATAACATCAGTATTACTTACATACTGATATGTTATTATAAATATGAAACAACCCTAATTCACCTTCTATCCATCCTACGGAAAAATGAAATCACCGCGCGTGCGTACGTACGGAATACCGTCTCCACGCCGTGGTGTAATCTATTTTCCACCATCACCTTACAAGGATGGGTATAATGGTGTAATCAGTAAATATATATGATTATTATTAAGTAATATTGATACTGAAATAATATATATATATACTCCAATACAATTCCACGATCATAGGAACGATATCATCACTCGTGCGTACGTACGGAATACCGTCTCCACGATGTGATGCGACTCGTTCTACATGATCTTCATTTCATAATGATTATATAAATGAATTGAATGAATGAATATGGTATATACTACACTAATACCATTCTGGAAATGAATTATCTATAACCTAAAGATAAGAATAAGAATTTATTCGACAAAACACGCATAAGAACAAAAAGTTATAAAGACCCGAGTAACAAGTAACAATGAAATATTACTAACAAGAAGCTAATAATATGACCATATATGATCTCATATCAATATGTATGATTCTGGAATAAGTCAATAACATTATTTAAACCATTATACAGGAGCTTCGGACACGAACAAAGCAAATCGGACCTAAGGTAAGGGAAATATCACAATCTCATTTTTATCCGAGATTGTTTATTCGTAAGTATTTACTGGGGTGTATTTTATCATCCACATCCATGTTCCCTCAATATGTAATATTGTTTCCATCCACTTGAAATAGTTTAAATCCAATTTTACCCTTAGGTGAGTTTTTAGTAAAGAATATGAAAGGAACCTTTTGTCGTTTTTCCGTACGAGGTACTTTTTGACTTTTCCGACAAAAGTACGAAGAATGTTTTTTTTAACTTATACGGCATGAATGGATTTTTAAAACATTACTTCAAAGAAGCTTCCTTTACAAGTTTTCAAGTTTATTTTTAATCAACTTCTTTTATTTTAAAGTTGTATGACATGTTATGAAAGGAAAATTGTTTTTGAAGAAGAAAGGATATTTTCCTCAAGAATTCAATACAAGTGTTTTATCAAAATTATTTTCCATCTAAGATAATAAAGGGTTCTGTTTCTATCCATATTTTTACATTGGTTTGACTATGTTGTGATGGAATTATGTTTATGAATTCCTTTATCATATATGAATTGATTTATGATGTCATGATGTTTCAAGAATCCCATTTTTGTTATATGTGTTATGCGATGATGTATGTTTTATGATTATGTGGCACACATAAGAAAGGATTCATTATAAGATGGGTGGGACCTATATCTCCCTCCAATGCATTGGGTAAAGATTTTATATCTCATGAGATAGACATGGCTGGAACGGAAGGTTATTTCGGTTCAGTGATACAGGACTGAAACGAGGAGTGAACTCGGTTCAGAAAGGGACTTTGTCCACTAAGATAGTCTTGGCAATGAGTCATGACTAACAAGAAATGATTTTCCATGATTATGTGTGCATGCCACAAAGATTCAAGTTTTATGTTATGATTATGGGGATCTCATTCTCACTTCTATGATTTATTCCATGTTAAGATATTATGATCTCTTTTGCAGGTTTTGATTTTCATAAAGATATGATATGATTTTTATTTCTTTTATTTGCCCTTGCTGAGCATTTGAGCTCACCCTTTTATGTTTTCTTTTCCCCAGGTCAGGAAGATGGATATTAAGTAGAATATGCTAAAAGGGACCCTAGATATGATGAAATAAATGGGAGACACTGTAGAAGATTTATGAACCAGTTGTTTATGTTTCCCCAGTTTCTAAAGACACTATACCTATACGGTCCTTTGTGGTTTTGTCATATGTTGTAATAAGTGTGCTTCAATTTTGAAGTATTAACAATGTATGTAAAGTGTGGGTCGTTATAGTTGGTATCAGAGGAAAGGTATAGTCAACCTTTGGAAACTAGGATGTGAAAGCCTTAGTAAGAACCCAAAGGATAAGTCTAAGCATAGAACACAATCTTAGTGTTTTAGAAATGGCCTTGAATAACCTAGGATAAGACCATAAGCATGAAAATTTTATTCTTGAATTATGTGGTTTCCTATTATAATTAGTGTTGCTCACACTATTCTTCTTGGTTTTAGTCAATGGCTAGAACCCGAAGGAACCGTGTTAATGCGGAATGCAATGGGCAATGCAATGATTGTCCCCCTGAGCAACCAAACGATATGGGAGCTGGAATGCAAAATCTTGTAGCCATGCTCACACAACTTTCTCAAGCTATGAATCATGCAGGATTTCCAAATGAACAAAGGAGGGAGCAACATTCTGTTGAATCCTTCATGAGGCAGCGTCCACCATCTTTCAGCGGGTCTACTGATCCATTAGTTGCTGAACAATGGATTAGTACTACTGAAAAGATATTTTCAGTTCTTCAATGTTCTGAGCATGATAAAGTCATCCTAGCAGTGTATCGTTTGGAAGGAGATGCTGATCAATGGTGGAATCTTGTTAAGAATACGAGGCAAAGGGATGAAATTGAGTCTATGGAATGGGACGAGTTCAAGAACTTATTTTTCAATAAGTACTTCCCTCGTATTCTCCGAACAAAGATGGAGAAAGAGTTCCTTGAACTGAAGCAAAGGGATGATGAATCTGTTGGTACCTATGAAGCAAATTTTACCAGACTTGCAAGGTACGCTTCTGGTATTATTATCCAACCTGAGAGTAAGATCGATCGATTCTTTAGTGGCTTAAAACCAAGTCTTCGAAGGGCGTTAGCCATAAGGGACTTCAATAGCTACGAGGAAATCGTTCGATGTGCTCTCAAAGTCAAGATGGAGATTGGAGTAACCCATCAGTCACATGGGTTTGATAAGAAGAGGAAGATGGAATTCAAAGAAAAATCTAAAGAGCACACGGAAAAGAAGATGAACTTTCCCTTATGCTCAAAGTGTGGAAAGAAACATGGAGGGAGTTGTCTTAAAGGGACAAGTAAATGTTTTAAATGTGGAAAGGAAGGTCATCGGGCATTTGAATGCCGTGATAATGGGAAGAAGATGTCTAATGATGCAAACAAAGGAAGGGATACACAGAATGAACCTGCTACACTTCAATGTTTCAAGTGCAAGGAGATGGGGCATTATGCCAATCAATGCCCAAATCCAAGGGTTGATGATGATGGTCGACGTCAACAAACTCTTAAGGCTAAAGAAAAAGGAAAGTCACATGCAATTTCTATCAGCGATGTGGAGTACGATAACGATGTGGTGAAAGGTACACTTACCATCCACTCTAAAGTAGAAAATGTTTTATTTGATTCTGGATCCACCCACTCTTTTATTTCTGAAAAATTTTCTAAGGGTATCACCGTATTACCTCAACAATTAGATGTTGAGTTAGCAGTGACAACACCTAATGGCACATCAATCGCATCAAAAGTTTATAATTCTTCTCCGATCGAAGTTTGTGGGAAAGTGCTTCCTGCAAATCTTGTGATCCTTCCTTTAGTGTAATTTGATGTGATTCTTGGCATGGATTGGCTTTCTGTACATGGAGCTCATATCAATTGCCAAAGAAGGGAAGTCACATTTCATATTCCAGATCAACCTATGATCGTCTATCAATGCAAGGATGAACATAACCTTCCAGTGGAAATTTCTTCCATCTTATGGGTATTGATTCCACTAAATGAAGGTTATTTATCTCAAATGGTTGGTGAGAAACTCACGATTAAGAATATGCCCATTGTACGGGAGTTTGATGATGTCTTTCCGGAGGAATTACTGGGTCTTCCACCAAATCGTGAAGTTGAGTTTTCAATAGAACTCGTACCGGGTGCTTTGCCTATTTCAAAGACACCTTATAGAATGGCCCCAATTGAGTTGCAGGAATTGAAGAAGCAACTCCAAGAGAATCTTGATAAGGGATTCATACGCCCTAGTGCGTCACCTTGGGGAGCACCTGTTCTATTTGTTAAGAAGAAAGATGGATCAATGAGACTCTGCATTGATTATCGAGAACTTAACAAGATCACTATCAAGAACAAATATCCTCTCCCACGCATTGATGACTTATTTGACCAACTACGCGGAGCTCAATACTTTTCCAAGATTGATCTTCGTTCAGGGTATCATCAATTAAGGGTCAAAAGGGAGGATATACCAAAGACGGCTTTCCGTACAAGGTATGGACACTATGAATTTATAGTGATGCCATTTGGTCTTACTAATGCCCCTGCTATCTTCATGGATCTAATGAATAGAGTCTTTAGAGACTATCTTGATCAATTTGTGGTAGTCTTTATAGACGATATTCTTGTCTATTCAAAGAGCAAGGAAGAGCATGAAGATCACTTGAGAATTATATTGAAGACCCTGAGAAAGGAGAAGCTTTATGCCAAATTTACCAAGTGTGAATTTTGGCTTCAAAAAGTTGCATTTTTGGGTCATATAATCTCAAAAGAGGGGATATCTGTGGATCCAGCAAAAACAGAGGTTATCGAAAGATGGTCAAGACCAACAACAGTAACTGAGATCCGAAGTTTTCTTGGTTTGGCTGGATATTATCGACGTTTTGTAAAAGATTTTTCACGATTATCTAATCCACTCACCAAGTTGACTCGGAAAGGAGTTAAGTTTGTCTGGACAGAGGAATGTGAAGAGAATTTCAAGGAGTTGAAAAGAAGGTTATCCAGTGCACCTGTGCTCACACTGCCTTGTAGTGGAGAAAGGTTTGTGATCTATAGTGATGCATCCAAGAAGGGATTGGGGTGTGTTCTTATGCAAAATGATATGGTGATAGCTTATGCCTCACGACAGTTGAAAATCCATGAGCAAAATTACCCAACACATGATTTGGAGTTGGCTGCGGTAATCATTGCATTAAAGATTTGGAGGCATTACCTTTATGGTGAAAGGTGTGATATTTATACTGATCATAAAAGTTTAAAGTATATTTTCACACAAAAGGAGCTGAATATGCGCCAAAGAAGATGGTTGGAGCTGATTAAGGATTATGACTGCTCAATCCATTACCACCCTGGGAAAGCAAACAAGGTGGCAGATGCATTAAGTCGACAAGACCATGCTAGTTTATCCATGATGAGGATCACAAAAGATCCAATATTTATGGATTTACAAAGGATGGATCTTGGAATTATAATGGAAGGGGAAAAATCTTATCTTTCTCAAATGAATGTTCAACCATCTATACATGTGAAGATTAAAGAGGCACAGAAAGAAGATGTCGAGTTACAAAAGAAGGTGAGAAATGTTCCTGAATTCAACCTTGATTGTGATGGGATAATAAAGTTCAGGAATCGGGTTTGTGTTCCTCCCATCCCCGAATTAAAGAAAGAGCTGCTGGATGAGGCTCATAGTTCTTCATTCTCTATTCATCCTGGAAGCACGAAGATGTATAGGGACCTGAAAGAGTACTTCTGGTGGGATGGCATGAAAAGAGATGTTGCTGAATATGTCTCTCGATGCTTGGTTTGTCAACAAGTTAAAGCTGAGAGACAGAAGTCTAAGGGGATGTTACAACCATTACCCATACCCGAATGGAAATGGGAAAACATCACTATGGACTTTGTCACAGGACTTCCTAAAACATCCAAAGGCAATAATGCTATCTGGGTCATAGTTGATCGTCTTACAAAGTCTGCACACTTCATTGCTATTAGAGAGGATTTCTCTCTAGATCAGCTTGCCAGGATATATGTAAAGGAAGTGGTAAGATTGCATGGAGTACCACTTTCTATTATATCTGATTGGGATCCGAGATTTACCTCGAAGTTCTGGCGAAGTCTTCAGCATACTCTGGATACAGAGTTGAGTTTCAGCACTGCTTATCATCCCCAGACAGACGGTCAGTCTGAGAGAACAATTCAAACCCTAGAAGATATGTTGAGAGCTTGCTCTATGGATTTCAAAGGAGGTTGGGATCAACACCTACCTTTGGTGGAATTTTCTTATAATAATAGCTTTCACTCCAGTATTCAGATGGCTCCTTATGAAGCTCTCTATGGAAAGAAATGCAGGACTCCAACTTGCTGGGATGAAGTTGGGGAAAGAAAGCTATTAGGACCTGATCTCGTTGATGAAATGGCAGAAAAGGTCAGATCTATTCAACAACACATAAGAGCAGCTCAGAGTCGACAGAAAAGTTATGCCGACAACCGAAGAAAAGACCTAGAGTTTGAAGTGGGCGATAAAGTGTTCTTACGAATATCTCCCTGGAAGAGGGTTATGAGATTTGGAAAGAAGGGGAAGTTGAGCCCTAGATATATCGGTCCTTTTGAAATACTGGATCGTGTTGGGAAGGTAGCTTACCGATTGGCGCTTCCACCGAATCTCTCTCAAGTTCACGATGTGTTCCACGTATCTCTCCTGAGAAAGTACATACCAGATCCTTCACATGTACTCAGCTCAGAAGTTGTACCGCTGGAGCAAGATCTTTCTTATGAAGAACAGCCGATAGAGATTCTGGATCGTAGCGAAAAAGTCCTACGAAACAAGACCACTCGCTTGGTGAAAGTTTTATGGAGGAACCACCAACTTGAAGAAGCTACATGGGAGCTTGAGGATATGATGAGGGAGAAGTATCCTCATTTGTTTGTTACAAAGTGACGAATTTCGAGGGCGAAATTCTTTTTAAGGGGGGTAGAATGTAACACCCGAGACTTTTATGTTATCATCAAAGGAATCTTTTTCTACACAACACTTGCTTGGCTTGCTTTACACGCAATCGCGACCTTCCTCGATAGCTTGCGTCGTACGCAATACCGAGTTTCACTAAACAACAATATGCTATTAAAACTAGCCGTTATGAATAGTAATAACCACTTTTTGAAATTTTATAAATTTTATTTTTCAAAATGGACTTCATTTTTGGACTCAAAATATCGAAATTAGCCTAGGGTGAAATTTTGGTATTTTTCTGAAAACTTTCAATTTTTGATGAATAGTGAAACCACTAAGTGGTAGGTTAAAAACTGAATTTTGCATAAAACTTAATTTTACCGCTTCTGTGAATGGAATTTCAAAAATCCGAGAGACACGGTTAATATCAAGGACTAAAATGTGGTTCAATGAGATGAAAATAATTTTTTGGTGAATAGTAACTTTTTACTATTTTTACCGCGGTTAATAGTAAATAGGGTAACTAAGGGTAAATATGATATCAATATTACCCTAACACATGTCCTAATTCTATTGGACAAGTGTAATTCGACCAAAAACAAACTTAGGAATAAAATATGACCATTTAGGCCCACTTGGATTAGATTAGGACATTTATTATTAATTTATTTAAAGAAGGGTTAAAATAGTTAAAATCAAAGTTTAATAAGTAAATCATTTTTAATATAGGGTTATACATAAGATAAATTCGATTTTAAATATTAATTAGAAAGCTAAAAAGATTTCCTACATGATGGTATTTTATTTGTAATTTTTAGACATCAAATAATTTAATTTAATTATGACACAAATATGATGCAGTAATTATCTTATTAATGAAATATTGAAAAAATTGATAATATAAATACCAAAATAAATGTAATTTGAGACTTTTTATGAATTCCACTAATTTTCTAGGTTACTATGATATATTAGTAATGATTTAATTAACTTGGTTCGAACATATAATTCTGTTATGACTTTCACAAAAATCATATATCAAATAGTGTCAAAATTGACACAAAATAGTTTTTAAATCAAATATTATATTATTAATTGTTATTTTATTCCTAAAAATCTATGGTTCGGCCAAATGACTTAGATAAGGATATATATATTAATAATAAACAATTTGGGGTTCGTTTGGCATGTTATAGTAAGTGTATTAACCATATAGTGAAAGAAAACAAAAAGACACGGTAAAAGTTAAATTAATTAACTTAGAGTTAAATCTAATTGATAAGGTTAAAATA
Organism: Viscum album; assembly: GCA_963277665.1. Classification (NCBI taxonomy): domain Eukaryota; kingdom Viridiplantae; phylum Streptophyta; class Magnoliopsida; order Santalales; family Viscaceae; genus Viscum; species Viscum album. The sequence continues at coordinate 1,804,057,027 of OY728126.1, read as the reverse complement.
ATACCCTAAACTTGTCTAAATCCTATTGGTTGATAGGATTTCGACCCATCCCCACTTTAGCTTCGAAATAAGACCCTTTGGAACCATTATAAACCGATTTTGACTTTAATATAAAATAATATTTTGAGATATTCCTAAGGTGCCCCTCTCCTCCCTTATAAAAGGGCACCTCCTCCCCCTCCTCCTCACACCAATTTGAGCACTCAAGCTCGGCCAACCCCTGCCATTTTCCCTTCTCCACTTCCCTAGAATAATCCTAGAGGTCCTGGTCTTCTCCAAAGACCAATCTTAGTTCCTTAAGTGGAGGATTCAAAAAGGCGTTCCAAAGAAGAGGTAATATCCATTACCGATCTTTTCAATTTCTTTCTTCTTCAACTTCTTCTTATTTAGTTGTTTCATGATAAAGTAATAACATCAGTATTACTTACATACTGATATGTTATTATAAATATGAAACAACCCTAATTCACCTTCTATCCATCCTACGGAAAAATGAAATCACCGCGCGTGCGTACGTACGGAATACCGTCTCCACGCCGTGGTGTAATCTATTTTCCACCATCACCTTACAAGGATGGGTATAATGGTGTAATCAGTAACTATATATGATTATTATTAAGTAATATTGATACTGAAATAATATATATATATATACTCCAATACAATTCCACGATCATAGGAACGATATCATCACTCGTGCGTACGTACGGAATACCGTCTCCACGATGTGATGCGACTCGTTCTACATGATCTTCATTTCATAATGATTATATAAATGAATTGAATGAATGAATATGGTATATACTACACTAATACCATTCTGGAAATGAATTATCTATAACCTAAAGATAAGAATAAGAATTTATTCGACAAAACACGCATAAGAACAAAAAGTTATAAAGACCCGAGTAACAAGTAACAATGAAATATTACTAACAAGAAGCTAATAATATGACCATATATGATCTCATATCAATATGTATGATTCTGGAATAAGTCAATAACATTATTTAAACCATTATACAGGAGCTTCGGACACGAACAAAGCAAATCGGACCTAAGGTAAGGGAAATATCACAATCTCATTTTTATCCGAGATTGTTTATTCGTAAGTATTTACTGGGGTGTATTTTATCATCCACATCCATGTTACCTCAATATGTAATATTGTTTCCATCCACTTGAAATAGTTTAAATCCAATTTTACCCTTAGGTGAGTTTTTAGTAAAGAATATGAAAGGAATCTTTTGTCGTTTTTCCGTACGAGGTACTTTTTGACTTTTCCGACAAAAGTACGAAGAATGTTTTTTTTAACTTATACGGCATGAATGGATTTTTAAAACATTACTTCAAAGAAGCTTCCTTTACAAGTTTTCAAGTTTATTTTTAATCAACTTCTTTTATTTTAAAGTTGTATGACATGTTATGAAAGGAAAATTGTTTTTGAAGAAGAAAGGATATTTTCCTCAAGAATTCAATACAAGTGTTTTATCAAAATTATTTTCCATCTAAGATAATAAAGGGTTCTGTTTCTATCCATATTTTTACATTGGTTTGACTATGTTGTGATGGAATTATGTTTATGAATTCCTTTATCATATATGAATTGATTTATGATGTCATGATGTTTCAAGAATCCCATTTTTGTTATATGTGTTATGCGATGATGTATGTTTTATGATTATGTGGCACACATAAGAAAGGATTCATTATAAGATGGGTGGGACCTATATCTCCCTCCAATGCATTGGGTAAAGATTTTATATCTCATGAGATAGACATGGCTGGAACGGAAGGTTATTTCGGTTCAGTGATACAGGACTGAAACGAGGAGTGAACTCGGTTCAGAAAGGGACTTTGTCCACTAAGATAGTATTGGCAATGAGTCATGACTAACAAGAAATGATTTTCCATGATTATGTGTGCATGCCACAAAGATTCAAGTTTTATGTTATGATTATGGGGATCTCATTCTCACTTCTATGATTTATTCCATGTTAAGATATTATGATCTCTTTTGCAGGTTTTGATTTTCATAAAGATATGATATGATTTTTATTTCTTTTATTTGCCCTTGCTGAGCATTTGAGCTCACCCTTTTATGTTTTCTTTTCCCCAGGTCAGGAAGATGGATATTAAGTAGAATATGCTAAAAGGGACCCTAGATATGATGAAATAAATGGGAGACACTGTAGAAGATTTATGAACCAGTTGTTTATGTTTCCCTAGTTTCTAAAGACACTATACCTATACGGTCCTTTGTGGTTTTGTCATATGTTGTAATAAGTGTGCTTCAATTTTGAAGTATTAACAATGTATGTAAAGTGTGGGTCGTTATATATATCATGATTTAAAGTATGTAAATAATAATATAAGTATAAGGATAAAATATATAACAAATTAAGACAATGCGAGGAACCAAGAGAATATTACCCGAAGTGAAACCTTAACATAGGATTGTTAACGAGGGTAATATAAGGTCATAATAAAACAATATATGGTATTATATATAATAATATGGTTCTTTAAAAGATATATAATAAATTTATATTTATTATTCAGGTGGTTTTAATGAGTACTAAGAGAGTCAATACATAAGGTAAGAGAATTTTATCTCACTTTTTATTTCCATGAGATGTATGCTTTATTCACCACCCATTACTTTTATGTGCTGTGTATACTTCCCATGGTTGAATTATATGATTCTTATACTTCATTTTATGGGTATTTACATATCTATTAGAATATCTTTCTTTCATGGGGTTTATTTCTCAAAAGTTACCAAATCGATAAAGTGATTTTGTCTCAATTTGCTTTCTTTGAGACACATGCCATTTTATGAACCTATATTTCTCTATGAGGTGTATATACTACCTCTGAAATGATATAACAAGAATCCCATTATTTTCATGATATTTATTCTTCATGTAATTTTATTTTATTACATTGTTAGTATGGTTCAAAGTTACCATGTTGTAGGATATTATTGGAACAAACTAAGAGCTTATAGAGATTGTTTATGTTTATGCTTACTTCGATGAAATATTATAGTCCATATCTCAAAAACATTCATGAAATTTTTTATCCTTTGGATATTCATGATATATTCATATATTGGTACCATTATTCCACTCTTTGGTATATAAGATATTTAAGAATATGTTTTTAAGATCGGTCAACTTTACCCCTTCATCGGTCAGAAATCTTTGTTCCATCCAAACCATGTTTTCTAAAAAGGGTTTCCAAGAATATTCTACTATTATAAAATAATATTTAAAAGAATTTTTACCCTTTTCCTTTTACCACTTTTTTAAAATGAATATTATTGTCTCTTTACAAATAACAAATTTCTCTAACCTTTTCAACATGCAAAATGAGTTTTTTTTACCTCATACGGCATGTATGAATTTACCCACCGTCATTTTGTTGAAGCTTATTTTTATTTTTTAAAAGGTAAATTTTTAGAAAACATTTTTTAAAAGTAATTTTCAAATAAATAGTTTTCAAAATGTTTTTAAGCTTATTTTATAAGTTTTCAAGAAAAATTGTTTTCAAATCATTTTCATGTTTATTTTATATGTTTTTAAGGAAAATGATTTTCAAATGACTTTCAATCCTTATTTATATGTTTGAAAAGTATTTTCAAAGAAATGGTTTTCAAAATGTTTTGAAGATATTTTTGTAAGTTTTTAATGAAAATTATTTTCAAAACATTTTCATGTTCTCTTTATATGTTTTCAAAGAAATAGGCTTCCAAATAAAAAAAGGATGAGCTTTCTTCAAATCTATCATTATAGGAACATAACATAACCAAGTTATATATTTATTCTTTAAGAAAAATACACAATATATGACCAATTTCAAGGCCATAAAAGATAGTTCCTATGGAGGCCTAAAGTAATGCAGCCCTATATAATCCCTCTTATTAGGTTATCCCCCTCTGTACCCAATTGATTAAAATTTGAAATGAAAAATATGTTACAACCCTGGTCAGCCACCGTCATGGAGGCCAAATAGTCTGCTACATTATTGCCCTCACTCTACATGTGAATAACCTGGACATTTTAGTTACTGAGGATGGATTTTCATCTCCTGATAATATAAGAAATCGAACACAGAGAGGAGTTCGTACCAAGCAATGAATCATGAATGATCTTGGATTTTGTTTCCACTTGAAGAAGTGAGATCCCCTTCTGCCTGCATAGCTCCAGTCCCATGAGTAGTGCCTTGGCCTCTACCTGGATGGAGCTCCCCACCCCATAGTACACTAAAAACTAAGTTAACACACTTCCCCTATGATCTTGGACCACCCCTCCCCCACACATGGTACCCCCAACACACAACCCATTGCAATTCAACTTAACAACCATGGTAGGCAGCTTCCATGACACCCAGTGGCCCTTCGGCTCAGTGAAGATATGCTGCAACGAGGAAACAATCCCTTTAAGATCCCTTAGAGAAAGAGTGTCTCACTAGTTCTTAAAACCACGGACCAAATCAACGAGTAGGAAATGTGAGCGAGTGATCATGGATCATCCAGAGGAATCAATGACGTCAAATCTATCTTTATTACTGGCATTCCATAGACACCAATATCCATAATTTAAGATCAATGATCTCTCTCTACGTTTTGGCCCTGGACTAGTAACTCCACGATACCATCTATCAAGAAATGAATACCCATAAGAATCTGAGGAAAGAATACTGGGGAAACTTCCAAAAAACATCCAGACAATTATAGCCCATTGTCCTTTAAAAAGAGGAGATCAGGGGACTCCTCCCTATATTCCTTGCAGCAATGACACCTAGAGTCCATGTTGACCCCCATTATCCTCACATTTTCATCCATAGGAACCACATGATTCCTAATCCTCTAGGAAAGAAATTTTCACTTAGTTGGGATCCTCTCACACTAGACCACACTATTCCAATCATCACGTTGCTCGTGGGGGAGTGAAATCTTTTGGAATTCCCTCTAGGAAAAATTCCCTATAGTAGAACAAGTAAACACACAAATATTAGGCTTAGAGGTTAGCAAGATTAGATCAAGCACCCCTTGCTGCTCCACATTCAGAACTGTGCTGGTAAAACTGGGGTACAAGAAGGCCTCCCAAAAATAGATTATTAGAGTAGGACGTCCTGGAAAGCCTATGATAGAACCCACCCAGTTGTGATACCAGAAAGAGAGGTCTCTCCTCCCCACAATACACTGGGAATTATTCTGAATAGTTGGGATAATACTGTGAATCATATCCAATAAAGGAGATGCCTGACCACCATCCCACTCAAACCCTCTACTCTGAGAGGACATAATTTTTCCCCAAAGTGTGCACTCTTCCTCAACTTCCCTTGAAATCTTTTCATGTAAACAATGGACAGAATCAACTAGACACCAAGTGTTTATCCCACCTTCATGAATTGGTCTCGCTAGCCTCCTTCATGAGGCACAATGGTGCTTACCCTCAGCCTGAGCATCACAAATAAAATTGGACAGAATCTTTCCAATGGAAGAGATAACTCCCTTGGGCACTTTGGATGCTAAAAGAATATGTACAGAAATAGATGAAGGCACACTATTGACAAAAGTTATACATTCTTTGAAGGATAGGTAGTGGTTATTCCAATTAAGAACATAACTGGTGATATTATTCACAATCCCATCATATTCACAAACCCATATCCGACCTGGATAAATAGGAGAAACAAGGGAGGAAAAATGAAAAGAACCCCTTTGCATAATTAACTTACTACCCAAGGACATGGCCTGGTGATTGATTCATCTGGCTAAGAGATATATATAGCTCTTGTATTTTTTAATGATCTGTCCACTCTAGCAACAAAATTCATCCAGAATTTTGGATATCCTACCCACCAAAATTCTGTTGGCATTCATAAAGATGAGAGATTCATCTGCAAACATAATGTGGGAAAGAGGACTACTCTTTTTCTGATGAAATGGATGATGGTACCCCAAGTAAATATTTTTATTGATAATATGGCTAAGAGTTTCTTGAAAAATAAAAAAAATTGGGGAAATAGGATCTTCTTTCTTGAGACCCCGGGACGGCATGAGAAAACTGTGGGTATGGCCCAGGAATGACACGGTCATCCAAGAAGAGCTGAATCATTTGAAAATGATATCCACCGCCCAGGGAGAGAGGCCCATACCTGATAACACCCTGTTGATAAATCCCCATTCCATCCTGTCGTAGGCCTTATTCATGTCTAGCTTAAGGGCCATATTGGATCCATGGGTTCTGATGTTGATTTCATGAATCATTTATGGAGCCAAATTAACCTCCCCTTGAATTGACCAGCCCTTGACAAAACCATGTTTCTCTAAGGATATCCACCATGGGATATGAATGGATATCCTAAAATTAAAGATGCTTGACAAAATCTTTTAGGAAAAGTAACACATACTAACTGGTCTGTATTCATGGATGGATGATGGGTCTTTGATCTTAGGTAGGAGAACCAGGGTAGTGACGCCAGACACCCAAGGAATAAATCCACCTCAAAAGAAGTCTTGGATGTCCAAGATGATATCATCTTTGATCACATCCCAAGACCCCCTATAGAACAAGAGTGGGAAACCATCAGGACCCAGAGCACTCTCTGGGTTGAGGCTCATTACCACAGCAAAACTATCCTTCTCATCAAGGATTTCTTCCAATCCCACATTATCCTGACTGGACATCAGGTTAGGTATCCCTTCTAGAAGCTCATAATTCCCACTTGGGTACCCAGTAGGCATAGCTAGATTGAGACCTTCAAGAAGTTTGTTGATAAAGGAAAAGGCCATACCCCCAGTCACATCTCCGTCACTTGAGAATGAGAAATCATCAAGCCTAATATTGGGAATCACAAGCCTCCTTCTCTCCTTGATGCAGGCATGAAAGTAGGCTGAATTTTTTCCCCTTCTTGAAGCCACTTCACCCTCACACACTCCCAGGCCATGCATTCCTGCCTCAGCACTAGCTCCTCCAGTACAGACTTCTCATTCGAGAGGTCCTCAAAGATCGTGTCATCTCATGAATCCTCAAGGATTCAGTCTAGGTACTCAACCTCCTTCTCAAGGTTGTCAAGATCTTGTTCAGGAGGGGGGATGTCCTTTGACTATGCTTGTAATATTTGTTTTAACCGTCTCAATTTTTTGTGCAAGTCCAACTAGGAGAAGCTGGGAGACAGAGCCCTCCAAACCTCACTGACTATTTAGTGATCACAAGGGGATCCAATCCAATGGGCCCAAAAGTGAAAGCTCTAACATCTATATTGACTGGGATACAGAGATGTTAATAGGGGAGAGCGATCTGAGATGCCATGGGTAAGATGGGACACCTTAGTATTGGGAAATATGGATATGGAATTTAAGTTTTCCAAACACCTATCTAGCCGGCTCCAACATCTTCAGCTCCCTTTCTAGTTATTACACCCAGTGAATCTATCTGTTGAATACCCCAAGTCGAGAAGACCCTTTCCCACCATAAATTGAACAAATCTCGAGCTTTCCACATGATGAAAGGAACATATACCTTTATTCTCTTCTAGATCCATGGTAATGTTTAAATCTCCACCCACAAACTAGATAGAATCCCCCGGGTCGAAGCCATAGAGATCCTACCACAACACCTCTCTCTACTATGCATCATAGATCCCATAAACCAAGGACAAGAAAGTATATTCCATACCCATGGACACTTTTAACGTGATAAACTTATCACTAGCCTGGATAAAATCAACCAGCACCTCTTGCTTCTAAAAAATCCATATATGATGATTGGTCGGATCCTCATGCAAACCCACCTTCATCCCAACTTTCTGAGTGAACTCACCTACCTTTGTAGGGTGTTGTTTGTGCTCCAGAATATTGAAAATATAGGCCTTGTGTTTTTTCACCTCTATAGTAAAGAATTCTAACTTCACTCAAGCCCCTAGGCCATGGGAATTCCAAATGATTAACTTAATCATTGACATAAATAAGTTTGTGTATTGGCCCTAGTCTCGGAGGGGTCATTTTGAGAGGGAGAAACGCACTCTTAAAATAATCTAGATTTATCCCTTGTATAGACCCCAGAAGTCGGGGAAGGTATAATCTTGCTTGTAGAAGTCGAGAAAGAGTGACTTCTCTATGGAAGTATTCTCACCTTACTCGGAGGATAGCGCTGATCAAAGGAAATCAGCACTGAATAAACCAGGCCCTCATGCATGCATTTTATTGTACCCTCTTGTTAGTGTAAATGCCTATGTGGAGCCTTACCAAAAGCACTTCCACCATCGTCTTCCAACAATTGTATATTGGGGGAATTAGGAAAGCTTGGGGGAGGACTTCTTTTCAGACGCCAACCAAAAAGGAACCTGTAGAGGCTAGCAGACCAGACCCCGGAGGTAGCCCCACCTTTTCCCCTATCATAGGAGCCAGCATGCCCCTGAAGAACCCCATGCAAGAAAACAAGATAGCCTGAACAGGAACCATGTCAAACCCAATGAAGGTAGAAGCATGAGGTGGATGGAGATGAGGAGTCACCTTCACCAGGGAAGAACTTTCAGAATCCAGAACCATCAGATAAGAGAAGCCTACATACATTGAATCAAGAGCTAAAACACCCATGGAGGCACCCCCGAGTGAATGATAAAAAGCATTGGAGATTCCATAAGGTTGAGAACTATCCTAACCAAGGGGAAAGGGAGGTTTAAACCAAGGTTGTGGCACCGCTCGCATTTCCCAAATTCTATGGGTTGAAGGTTCCCCATGAATACCTCTCTGCACAAGATTCCTACACACCATCACCGAGTGTCCCTAGAGAGAGTAGTGGGAATAGAATCGAGGGAGAATATGTTATATGATATCTAGATTCCTGAATAGGGACTCGCCCACCTTAAAAGATATTTTGTGCAATAGAGGTAGAGAAAGATCAATCTCCACAAAAATCTGTGCTACTGACACATCTTCACCCCACCGAGTGCTATCATATGTGCACAGAAAGATGTTGAGAGAGTCTTTGATAGCTTTGAGAGGGATTCTATTTTGAAAAGGAAGTAGGATCCACAGCTGTGAGATCCACACATCCTCAAGAGATCTTTCTTTACCTATATAAACCTACATCGACCATCTTGACAAATTAACCCTCCATCACCCCATGATTTGAGATTCCTTACACCAGGCATGAACAAAGTCTGCCTCATAAGCCAAGATTATGCAGAAAGAGTTTTGATGAATAGCTGAAACATGGTACATAGACTCAAGACCCCAGGAGGACACAAATCTCGTGAACGCTGAGAGAAGTGGCTTCACTGATCCAAACCGAGCAACAAAGGTCCATCTGAGGCAGACCACCGCTTCATCAAAGGCTACCACCAGAAACTCCATGACCTAGCCAAAATCATCCCGCATAGCTGAATTAGCGATCGGGGAAACCTCTGAGAAGCCACCGCACACTTTCCCCCCAGAAGGACTATAAAGGAACTCCTTGAAGGATGGAGCCACACTGTAACCCCTAGGAGGAAGACCAGGGGCTAAAATAGAATAACTAAACACCTTGACAGACAAAGATGGACCTGGGTCAAAGGTCACTGGCGTTGGAACCCTATCCCATGAGCCGCTAGCGGGGGAATAAATGGTAGAGAAAGTTTGAAAAGATACAGGCATGAACTCCATCCTCGTCTCATTATAGGAAATTAAATAAATAGGTCTCTAAAAGGTTTCAAAAGAAATAGGTCTTGAAATAAATATCCCTCTTTAAAGAAATAGCTTTCTTTATATGTTTTTAAAGAAATAGGATTCCAAAAGGTTTTCAAATATTTCTTTATAGTATTTCATGTTTACTTTCAAGAAAATGGTTTTCAAAAGGTTTTTATGTTTTAAAGATTCATTTTCAAATAATAAAGGTTATTTTCCTCAAAAAGTATTTTCCAAATATATTTCTAAGTTATTTTCCTTATAAGTTGACGTCTGAAGATGTTACTCATTCTCTTTTAAGAAATGATCCAAAGGTTCCATTCATATTATTTCTTGAATGATTTCTATTTTGATGGAATGATGTATATGACACCCATTTTTCTTCCATGGGTGATATTCTTTTGAAACCCACTTCTTTTCATGTGTTATGATTTCGATGAAATTATTATGAAACCTGTATCTTTTTTCACAGTTTATGATATGATTACATGTTTATGATACCCATTTCATTTCATGGGTTATGATATGATTGTTTATGATTTTTTGGAACATGTATGTATGAATTAATTATGAGATTGGTGGGACCTATATCTCCCGCCAATGCATTGGTTAAATATTTATATCTCGTGAAATAAACTAATATGGTCTTGGGAGTAAACCTTGATTACTAAGATAGACATGGGAGTGAACCATGACTACCAAGATGGTATGAGTAATGAAATCATGCTACTAATATGGTCATGGGAGTGAACCATGACTACTAAGATTGTATGGGGAGTGAACCCATGCTACTAATATGGTATTGGTAGTGATGTCTTAGATAATATGAAAATTATATTATATGCTTATGTGTTTTCCACAATTCCATGTTTTATTACTATGTTATGATTTCATGGATTAAATTATTTATTTCCCTATGATTCATGTCTTATGAACTTCGAATATTTATTATGATCTATAATATGCAGGGAATGATCTTCAAATTTTATGCTCAATTTCTATACCATTTTTTTCATGTTATGCTTACGCATTTCCTTTATTTACCCTTACTGAGCATCTGAGATCACCCATTTCTTATATTTCCTTTACCAAAGTTATGAAGAAAGGTTTTAGGTATAAGTACTGAAGAGGGAGATATTTATGGGAGATTTTTAAGATCTTTCACCTGGATAGAAGATTTTGTTTCCAAGTTTCTAAAGACAATAAACTATTACAGTCCTTAAGCATGTATTTTTATGTAATGTAATGAATATTCATCTAAAATGATATAATATCCATGTATGTTAAGCATGGGTAACTATCCTATAAACCTTTAATGTAGAGGATTATTTCTCAAAATCTTGAAGGCTTTGAAGGGATTCAAATAGTGCCTCTCTGAGTTCTTTTGAAATATGTAGTTCATCCAGGATTGAGTTCTTAGCTGGAAAAACTGCCATCTATTTCAGAATTTCATAATTTTGTGTCATATATCAGTGCTTACCAAGGTGACATTTCTCATTAATTTTTTTTTCAAGAACTCAAAAATCTAATGTAGATGATACTAGTGCTTGTGCAGAGGTTGAGGGATCATTTTTTACGAATGGAATAGGTCACATTATCCTTCCCCGTAGTCTGGGCTGATCCAACAATTGCACCCCTGCCAGTCGGTCGGGTAATACGATAGGGCGTAGATGTCCAATAGAGGGTTATAGGACACCTATATGTCTTTATTGGGGTATTTTTAGTACTTTCTCATGACTCTCTACTTCATATATTCCCTCCATTGAGATGTGAAAAAAATATTGGGTTTAAGAACATCTGCAGTGTCCTATGTATTCTGGTTCCTCCACATGTGGCCTCATGTTCCCCTATCAGTTATGAGAAACTCATACACGGAGGAAATTCATCATCAGGGAAGTGGTTTTTCAGATTTAATATTTTTAATGAACTAAATATATGTGATTAGTTTGATGAAGTTTCCTTTTTGAGAGGTGGTGTATGTGCCTCAGATGTTACAGGTAAGAAATATGAAAGAGTCATAGCTTTATTCAGAGTTGAATATAACTCTTCCTCTTCTATCTCTTCCTATTTTTGATATTCATGTTCGCCTATGGGAGTAATATTTCATGTCACCTCCCAAGGTGATGGGTCTATTACAATTCTGTGAAGTTATTATTTCATAGTGGCATGTTCTCAATCAATTATCTTTTTAGTCATCCAGTTGTTGAACTTCTTCCCATACCTATCTGGAACTTTTTTCCAATCACCTTCTTCTTATGACTGGGAAATTGTTACCCAAGTCACCTTTTTGGAGAGATATCTGACATTACCTATCCAGAATCAACCATGCTTTGGAGGAAATATTTTAAGAAAAATAAATCCTAGATGTTTTGACACATCCTTCTATAGAAAGGGCAGTAGTCGAGATTATAGGTGAGGTCAACATCATTGGGATTCCTAGGTTGTGGAAGCTTAATCAAGTTATTTTACATGGATTTAAGAAATTAACTAGGGACATTTTCATTTCATAAAGAGTATTCTTTATTTATATGTTTCTCAAATCTTTGGTGACACTTATCTCTTTTTTCTTCTAGCCAAGGGAGATTTTATAGTTTTTACTGATCAATAAGAGGAACTAAAGAGACCTACATAGGTGCTTCAGTGGTCACTTCCACTATTTTGAGGGTAAAAACAACAATCTCTACCTTGCCAATCATTTTCCCCTACATTGAGGGCATGATTTGAGACTTAGCTAGGGTCCACTGAATGGATTCTTCTAAATATTATTTCATTTCTATAAACTTATAAAATCCACTAAGATATTTCATTGGGATCAAAGGTTTCTACTATTTATTAGGGATATTTTATATATAGAGCTTCATTTATTTATCATGTGAGAGAGGAATGCTGAGTGAATAGGTCAAACCTTTCCATCAGAATTTGAAGTTAGACACCCTATCATTTTTGAATTTCCTGTAGTTATTCAGGTCTAAAATTCTTTCCTTCCTCAACATGGATCTAAACTAGTAAAGGAATTGACAACCAAGGTCTTCCCATCCAACAAAAGATCCTTCTAGAATACTATTTCACTTAAAAAATTCTAGACCAATTAGATTTTATACAAAAACACATAATCTTGGTCACATCCTATTGATCTTGAGGGCACATCATCGAACTGCATCAGGACACGAAGTGTGTGGGATATTGTTATGGGTATCCTATGCTATCAAAGGTGTATAAGGTAGGATTGAGGAAATTTTTTTGGGGTAATGTTTTATACAAACATTTGGGATATGTATTTCTCTCTAATTTCACTGGTTCATTTCACCCTTCCATGGATTCCATTCGAGTATCCAGGGACTTGATGGAATTTAGAATTTCTAAAGGTACTATTATTAGAGAAACCTCCCATCTACAGGGAGTGGGAAAGGCTTGATGAGGTGGCCTCATTTTTATATCCCACTTATTCTCAATCTGTGAAAAGATTCAATGACCTCCCTAGAGAGGTAGAGGTTGTCTCTATAATGGAGTGAAGTCACAATCATTTTTTACTTATTTATTTATGTAGAATAGTTTCATGGATCTAGATCCAGTCTAATGCTTAGATGCTAATCTTTTAGGAAGATCATATCTTTCTAGATATGTGGGAGGAGGAATATTTTCCTCTTCTTAAATATGATACCCAATGGTAATGTTTCCCCTAATTAGCTCCCCATTGAGTTGTATAAGATTTTGTATATCATCCTCATACTATGCCAACTTCTCCTCTATGGAAGTAAATTGGATCTTCTGAGTGGAGATTGTGTTATGAATAATTATTTCCCTTTATCCTTGGTAGTTTTTCACCATATAGTTGGAAAATAAATATTCATAGTTTCCAGGTTTTGGATTTTTCTATGGTTCTAGGTACTTTCAGCTTCAGTAGGTGCATTCAGATTCACTTCTTGAGGTATATTTTTCTATATTTCATCCCTCTACATCTGTTTCTTAATCCAAATTATTTAATTTTTTGATAGTGATGACATTAATAGAGTTTTATCTAGAAAATGTTAGTTTTATCATTACTCTCTAAGCCGAAAGATGATTATTCATTGTCTGCATTAGGTTTCTTTTTCAAATCATTGTCCATATTGGACCATTTTGGATTATGACATTAATAGGGTCTAATTTCCTTCACCATATGTTCCTCTTATCTTTTTCTATGAACAGTGACCTTGAAGTAGGTTATGTTCATGTTTTCTGAATGGGAACCAAATATTTGGGGTTCGTATTGTGGTGGTATAAATATATGGGATGTTTATTGTCGATAGTTACCTCCTAACCTAGATAATATTGATTCCCTTTGCGATGATGATGTTGATGAAAATGCCCCCAGCCCTATGGGTTAGGGCCTATTCTGGGAAACAATTGTCATTTTTTATCATGTTTATGAGGATATGATGATTCTAATCTAGGATTTGATGACTCCTAAGATGGGAATTGAGATATAAATTACCCCAGCCCAGCAGGATGGGGTTCATCTGGAGCCATCGTTGATTTCTCCAAGACCCTCTTAGGGGATAATGAACCTGGTGATAGAAATTGACATATAAATTCTCCTATCCTAGTGTTCTAGGGTTTATTTTTAGATGCTTACAATATTTCTTGGATCCTCTCAGGGATTTATGATCTAAGGGGTGAAGGCGGTGGTAGATATTCTCTCAGCCCTATGGGCTGGGTTTACTCTTGGACGGGTGCTAAGGCAGCTGCTATTATGATCTATTCGATATGGCATAATTCTGATCTTGTATGAGATGGGTTAAATGGAAGCCCGTTATGGGATTCATTCTTTATGGAAAGTTTTCTTGTGGATTGAAACTTCAGCTTCTGTTTCTGAAATGAATTATCTTTTCTTAGAGGGGCCCAATTCAAAGATCTTTTGGCTATCCACCCCTCCTTTCGTGATGTCTTGGCACCATTGAAGAGGGAAGATTATATTATGGTAAATAACTAGATCATGTGTTACCTAGTCCCCTGACTTTTTTATAGGTTATAACATTACAAGAAACAATATATGGGGAGTTCTATTTTTACAAGGGTGTGGTAAAGTGGAATGCTAAATAATTTACCCATCCTCAAATGTGGATTCATGATGAAGCTTTAAGGATTAGTTTCTGAAGTTTTGTGATGTAATGAAGGAAATAAGTTTTTATATTTTCTTTGTCATTTTTTAGTTTTGGTTTTTGATCCATCGAGATAGCCTCCAGGTCTAGTTGATAATAGAGTATCTTGATGGTCTGAATATGACCCTCATATACTGTTGGGACCACTTTGTGTATGAAGATTGTATTTTTTGTCAACAGTTGTCGATACTAGTAAAAATGAAGAAGGGGATGAAGAAGGACTAAATAGTTAATTGAGATTGGCTAAAGTGAGGTTTTCTAGAGAATTGTTATGGAATCATAGCATTGGATGTCATACTTGAGAAATTCTCTAAGAAGATCAATTCAGACGATTGTTAAACTGATCCTAAGTTCAAAGAACTTGTGTTGAAGGTGACACATTGTTTACAATAATGAATAATGGATAAGTATCATCCATTTAAGGATGATTGGAGTAGAATAGTTAAGTATCATCTATCTGAAGATGATAGAAGAAGAATGAGGATTTGAGGTAGAGAATGATGGTTGAAGAAGAAGAGACTGTGGTGGAAGGGTTTTGAATTCTAATATGGTCATGACATACGCAATTCCTTGAAATCAGATGACTGTTACTCTGTTCTTAAAGTTCAAAATACATGTATCAAAGGTGATACATTGTCTACAACATTGAAGTTTTTTTAAGAAGCCTCAAGCCTTAACTTTTGGATGAAGAGAGATGATTTATGTTCTTTTGAATTCATGATCCATGTGAGGAGTTCTTTGGAATTCATATTCCAAAAATCATATAAGAAGAGGATGAATTAAGGGTCATGTAATATTTCATTATTTTAATAAAACCATGGAATCTGATTTGCATGAAAGAAAAACTATAATGATGATTTGCTTATTTGTATTTCACAAATATCATAAGTTTGTAAAACTTGGGATGCAATCCTTTTGAAGGACATGGGGAGTAAATAGTTGTTTTTGGAAAAGGAAAGAACGTGGCGCACAATTCAAAAGTGGTGCGCAAGTGTGGCGTGAAAGTATAAGCGGTGCACAAGTGTATGTTGCACGAAAGTCATATTTCAAGATCATCACATAAAAATATGACAAATGAAATAAAGTGGTGTTCATGTCAAATAGCGGCATACAAGTGTGGCATGTAAGTATATGTGGCACACAGGTATATGTTGTGTGAAAGTCATATTTAAATATTATCTTATCAAAATATGAAAAAGGAAAGAAAGTGGAATGATAGTGATGGATAGGTGCACAAGTAATGTAGCAACACGCAAGTGATGGAGAGGCATGCAAGAAAGAATAGTGTGCAAGTGTATGTGGCATGAAAGTCACCAAAATGCCTATAAATAGACGACTAAATTCCTCATTTTTTTCAATATCAGTACTTAAAGAGAAATTTTGAGCTCTGATCACGCAAGTAGTAGAAAGTGGCATGCAAGATATAGTGGCGTGCAAGTTGAGGGTTATTTATAAGGTGCACAAGTAGGGAGTCATCCAAGAAGAGTGGTACGCAAGCAGAAGTGGTGCACAAGCAGAGTCGCATGCAAGCAGAAGTGGTGCACAGGTTTTAAGAGGTATGCATGAAAGAATTTTTGTGAAACAATTGTGTTATATCTAACCCCAAAGTGGCGCACAATTTTTGAGTTTTTCACGATTGTGGTGTGAAAGTATTTGGTGGTGCACAAGTAGGGAGGTGCGCAAGAAGGGTGGTGCACAAGTAGAGATTGGCGCTCATGCTGTGAGTTGTGCTAGAAGTTATTAGCATTTTATGATCAACTATGATGATTCTAAGTTGATTTGAACTTCATTATTTTAACAATCATAAAGAGAACTTGTGATTCTAGTAAAAAGAAGAAGAATAAGAGTTTAGTGCAGTTGGTTTTGCACTGAATAATAAAGTGTGAAGAAGAGGAGTTTTCAGTGCACCTGGTTTTTCATTGATGAAACAGAAGAAGAAGAAGAAGAGTGTGTAGCCTACAATTTTTTTGTGGACAAAGAAGAGGTTAGTTAATTTCATGCTGTTAAGCAAGTAATAAGAAGAAGAAGAAGGTTGTGTAAGAACAAAGTAGCACTGTAGAATCCAATAGGTCTCAACAGGTGGAAGATTCTTTTGGTGTTGAAAACCCTTTGAACAGAGAGAATATTGTCTTCAGAGGTAGTATAAAGAACTCGCTAGAGGCTGCAAGAGACTTTCTACACTAGTATTATAAAGAACCAGTGAGTGTAAGGGTATATCCTACTCGCTGCAAGTTAGAAGAGGATTGTTTCCCTTCCCCCTCCAAGTGAAGGGAGAAACACTGGGAAGTAATTATTTCCTTCCCTCCTCTAAGTGTAGGGAGAAAAACTGACTAGCGGATTGATTTCCTAGTCAACCACTGTAATTGTTACTACATTATAGTGGAGAATCTGTGCACTGGTCATTACCATACACGGCAAGGACATAGCTGCACTTATTGAGTGGTGAACCTTGTAAAAATATCATGTGAATATTTTTACTTCTTTAATATTATTGCATGCGACAGGGAAAAGATAATAGGAGAATCAAGATCTTAACAGGTCATGAGGTACAAGGATAAAAATAAGAAATTGGTTTAAAAAAGTCCCCAATATTGTTTCACCCCCCCCCCCTCTTAGTGTTAGGCATATCCCAAACTAGTCCTCTCAATTGGTATCAGATGGCAGGTTCACCTCTATTGGATTCTCTACATTGAAGATATTCTCTTTTTAAGACTTGAGATTATTTCATGAGTAAAAAATGAAGTGCAGTTTTGATGAAGAGTCAGTTATCTCTGAGCATAATTCTATATCTACCAAAACCATGATGAACCAAAAAAGGGGAAGAGAAAGTTGATGAAGAAGTCCCTCTTATCTAAAGAATCGGAAGCATCTGGTTCTCCATATCTTGCTGACAATGAAGACACACAAGACTTGTAAAGTAATGAGAAAGTGGATCAATCCCCCATCATGAAGATGGACAACCTTCATACCTCAATTGATCAAGTGGTATGTGTTAGTACATTTGGAAATTATTCTCATGATGAAGATGCTAGCACAAGTGATGAAGATAAATCTACATCATTTCAAGAAATATAAGTTGATAGATTAACAATGATTATGCATGGTATTCCTAAAGAAAGTACATCCATGGTTTGTGGAGTATTTCAATGAATGCAGGAAAAAATCACTCAGCTAGGAGAAGAAACTGATGTTTTGGAGAAAGGCTTACAAGAAAAAATTGTTGAATGTTTAAAGCTCTCGAGACAGGTTGGAGCCTTTGAAGCAATAAACAGGGGATTCGAAGTAAGTTAATCAAAGTGGCTCAAAGATCTTGAAGAAAAAGAGGGAGTTAACAAGAATCTAGATGAGAAGATCCATGCACTTGAAGATGATCTGAAAAGAAGAAATGAAGTCAATAAGTTATATTTGGGAGAAGACTCCAAGAAGATCAAAGAACTTGACTCTTTGTTACAAAAAAAATTAAGGATGAATTAAGATGAAGTTGAAAGATTAAAGAAGTCTTGTTAATATCAGATGACTATTATTGATGACCAAAAAGTCATCCTCAATATGAGATGTCTAGAGTTGGAAGCTTTGTTGACCAATCTTGACAAGACACATATTGAGTCTTCACAAAAGAAGGAAATAGTGTCTACTAGTACTCAATGCTCACTGGAGTATTCTACTATCAAAAGACCTCCAATATGTGATAATAAGATCATGGATTCACTCATTGATCTATCAAAAGAAGCTGAGAAAGTGAAGGTATCATCCATGCTAACTCGTACCAATGTTTCTAAAACTATTTCTATAAAAACTAAAGGTTGGAAGAAAAACTCTAAACAAGTATGGATGAGGAAAGGTGATGAGATGTCTACCACCATGGACAGTGTAACAACCTAAGAAATTAAAAGTAGAATTTTTTTATGTGAGGATTTAATTAATAATTTTAATCGAAATCATTCCATTAGTTTGAAATAAATAAAATATGAAACTTATGCTTTGTTTAAAAAACATTACAATAATTAAGGGTCAAAAAATAATTTATATGAAAAATATTATTATTATTATTATTAAGATAATATATTTTATAAATATATGAAAGCTCTATTATGTCATCATTATATAAAATTTTTAAATTATAAATATAATTAATTAGTTTATTAAAAAAACATACTTTTATGTGTGTTAAAAATAAAACATGTTTTAATTACTATTTTTTTAAGAAAAACAAATTTACATATATATATATATAATTTACACATTTGTTTAATATATATATATATATATATATATTAATATAAAATAAAAATGAATATATATATATATATTTAATCTACATGATTTTTTTAAAAAAATTGATATGTTTTTTTATTAAAAATAATAGATTGTAACGTGTCATAAATGAAAAAGAAAAACAATTTTAAAAAATATATATATAATGATATATAAATTCAAGTGGCGTGAATTTCTTGGAGCAAAAGACAAAAAGTGGGGAAAAAGTATGAGGTAAGACTTGACCCGTGGAAGATGGCCAAATAAAAAATATAATATACCATTTTATATATATTATAAATCATTATATTATACAATACATGTATAAAGTTTTATATAATATATGTATCATTATATATTTTAATCATTTTATATGTATAAATCATTGTATATGATTCATTATATATATATATATATGAAATTATAATTATTGGTTTTAAATTGTAAACTTTGACTAGAATAATGTTTCATAAAATTATTAATATTATAAATTTTGTTTAATAAAATTATAATTATATTGTATAACTATTTTGATATAGTATTGAAATAATACATTTTTGAATGTTATAAAATTAGATTATAATTTGTTTTATAAAATTTTGAAAATTTATAAATTATGATAATTTTAATTCATAAAGTAAATTAATTTTGTTTTATAAATATATATATATATATATATATATATGATTAGTTTAAATTATGTTTACTTTTATATTTTAATTGGATATCAAATATATATATAATAAAAAGTAATAAATGATATATATATATATAAATGCTAAGTGTTTTGATAAAAAGTATATTAAATAATATAATAAAGTATAATATAATAATAAATAATTGTAATGATATAATAAAATAATAATATATTATTAATAAGATGACAAAAATGAAAAGGAAAGGAGTAAGATTCAAAAATAAAAAGTGACGCCAAATCAAATTTAAAGATAGAGAGAGAGTTGATGAGTTGTTAATTGTTTATTTAATAACCAATTGATAAAAAAATGGGGGCAAAACGTGTTACAAAAAAATTTAAAATCACTAATAGAAAAGGGTAATAAAATGTGAATCAATAAACATGGTAAAACAACTTTTTTTTCTAATAAGATCAACACAAATGACTCATGTTTTTGTCTTTATGTTAAAAGGAATCCATTATTATTTAATTTTTCTAAAACCTATAAAGTGAGAGACATAACAAAGATTCCAACGCCTAAAATTTTGAGATAAACTAATATGTGTGGTGAGTTATACAAAAACTATTCATATTTAAGGCTCACTCCACAAGCCTCAAATCAGTATATATATATATATATATATGTATGTAAAACTGATTCTTCACACCTAGTGTAACCCATATTATCATCTGCACACTTTCTAATTGTTTATCGAGTATCTTAGCCTCAAGTGGAAGCCTGATAGTTCACTTCTTTGAGTACAATGGTTCTATTTTAGGTATAAGAAAATAAAATTTATTTTTAAACGTCTATTTATCAAAAATTTATTCATGCAATGGAAATGGTTTTTTTTTTACTTTTTCTATTGCAAATCATATAAGGAGATTATATGTTTTATTTAATGTTAAGTTTTAATTTATGTTTGTGTAAGGGTTATTTTAATTTATAATTATTATTTTATACACTTATGATCCTCAAAATTAGTGTTTTAAAAGCGAAACTCGTTTGCGTAAGGGATTGATTTCTTTTAAGGGTTTTCTATTTATGCTTTGTCTTTCTTATGAAAAATCATATATACACACCTTATATATAAAATTATGTATATGTTCATACACACACACACACACAAACACAGATATATATATATATATATAAATATATGGTTTTCCATCCTAAACATATTTTATATTTCTAAATGTTGTTTACCAATGTTTAACCGACATGAGCAGTACGTGTTTGGTTGTGAAATGAAAAACCCATACACTTAATTATATTTTTATATGGTCATCTCTAAGGCGAATCTAGGTTTTTCAAAGGTTTAAAAGTTTGTATGAGTTAATATTTATAAGGCAGATAATTATATTTGGGTTCTTTTAATATGGTTTTTTAATTATGAAAAACCGAATATACACTTAGTGTATATTCGGACATACACACATAATTCAATCTATTTCTATTTTATGTTATTAAAGATGGTTTACAATATTTAAATAAATACTTGGATGTGAATAAAGTTTTTAATTCAAATGGATTGATATATTTATTACACATACACCCATATAGTTTTAATCCACCCAGTTTTAGTTCTATCAAGTATTGATTTGCAATGATGTTTTTAAAATGTAAGGGAAATTTATTTATTACTTTATACAATCTCTATTTTCTGGTTCTTGTAAGAAAGTTCATTTCCTTAAAATGTGAATTACTTTTATGATGCTAAGGGTTTTTTATTATTAATCAAATTACATTTCTTGTAAGATGTTAATATACATATGTGTGTGTGTGTGTGTGATTTTAGTTTTCAGAATATATAAAGTAAGGGTGTGACATATACATATTTTATATATATATATGTGGTTATATGTATGAACCTATAAGTTTGAACCATAATCCGAAATAGGTTGTCCTAAAAAAAACTTCGGTGGTTGAAGTATGTTGTTGATGTGCTTAATTAAATTCTCATGAATGTACGCATTACATAGAACAAATGTTTCACTATAAATCAGTTGACCAAATATGATATGCAACATAGGGTATGACCAATCATTAAGAAATGACCATTTATAGGTGCATTCTTGTGTAAAAATGACATCTGTCTTAATTTAAAATTGGTCATTTTAAACTATAAATATTCATTTCTATGAATTAAGGATTTTTAAAATTAAAGAAATATCATTTTATGTGGTAACCCCATTACTTGATTGTTTTAAATTAATATCGCGTGCAAAAAGAATGTTGACTAGTTTATGCTTGTCGTTCAAAAAATTATTATTTAAATAATAACTGACATATTATGATTCAGTCCAATGTCATTTCCATTTATCAGCGCATGAATTGAGCATGAATAATACCTATCTGAAGTTCTAAACATGCAATCTAATACATTGAATGTTATGGAAGAGTTGTAAAGTTATTAATTTATGTGATAAATCAAACAATTTATTATTCATCACTTATGATAATGAATTAAGAATTTAATTATTCAAGGTGGTATGAGAAACCCCAAATAATAAACATGAAATAGATTATTTGGAGTGATATGGGATGCCCCAAATAAAAGACATGGAATTAGGTATGGAAAGTGGTATGAGACACTTTGGATACATGGACTTATTAAACATATGAGGATTGTATTGGACTAGGATGTTCAGGGTTGGGGACCGGTAAAAGTAAGCCCTTCGGGTTGGGGTCCGGTTGTCACACCCCGACCATTTAAATTATTTTATTTTATTTTTTTCTTGGCTTTGGTTAGTCTTTTAAAGGTGTGGGTTGGGTGCATGGTTAATTATTTTTTGACATATGATGTTTTTGGTGAGTTTCAGATCTGTGCACGGGCACCGCATGGTTGGCGGTAACCGTGCGGTCGGCCCGGATGCCCATGCAGTTACCCATTACTTAAAATAATAAAACTTTATCAAAATGAAATAAATTAAATGTTTAAGATATAATAATAATAACATTTTTTGTTAGTAAATTTTTTTTAATTAAAATTGTTAATGATCTTATTATCATTAAAATGGTTATAAATATAATTATTATTTGGTTGCTATTAATTTTGTTATTATTTAAAAGATAATAAATAAAATTATGGTTATCATTTTGATTATTTTTATTGTCATTATTACTATCATTAAGAAAATTAATGGAGTTTTTATGATTATATAATTTTTTTCAAAACCATTATAAATATTGTCATTAAAATTTTGCTGTTATTATTATTATTTAAATTTTTTTTATTCTTATTATTATTATTATCATTATCACTATTATTATTAACATTTTTTTATTATGTGTTATTTCTAATTTTATTTTAATTTTTTAAGGGGTTTTAGTCCCTCTTTTTTTTAGTCTCCACACCTCACACTCACACCACTCTCCCCATTAACACCCCACGCACACCCCACTCCCCTTCTCTCACGCCTCTCTCCAATATCCCTATCTTCTTTTATTTATTGTTTATTTAATCCCCATTATCTCCCTCTCTCATTCCTCTCTCCAATTTCCCTATTTTCTTTTTTTTTATTCTCCCCATTATCTCCCTTCCTCCATGCCTCACCCAACACTCCCATTTAATATCTTTTTTTATATTCCTCTCTCCAATCACCCTCTCTCCACACCTCCCCAATCTCTCCCTTTTATTTACCTTTTTTTATACCTCTATCCGTTATCTTCCTCTCTCCAATCACACCTCTCCACTTTCATTTCCCTCATGCATCGCCCCTATTTATGCCATTAATTTATTTATCTTTTTTTATTCCCTCCCTCCAATCCCCCAATTCTCTCACGCATTAATTCATTTTTTTAAATTCCTTCTCTAATAACCTATCTTCTCTTATTCTCTCATGCATATCCTATTTTTTATCTCATGTGGTCACCCCTTCTTCACCCTACCCTCATGCACCCCTCTTCGTTATACCCCCTTCACACACGCCGTCCTCCCCTCTGGCACTTCTTTCAGCGGCTGCTCGTCCTTCCGACAATTACATCCGGTAAGTTCTCTTCTCATATTATCCTCTCATAACTCCATTTCTAGGGTTTCTATGTGGGGTTTCTTGTTGGGTGAAGCCTAAATGATAGGGTTAATTTGTATCTCAGGTTTCATTTGGATTTAGGGTGTGTGTTTTGTCTGCAGGGCGTCATTATTCCTCCCATTGAAGTTTCATTCCAATCGCACGAGGTTTTAGTAGGTGTTTACAAGTTTTTATTTCTTTAAGTCTTTCCTTTGATGCTTTACATTTTAAATAAATTTATAAACTAGTTTCACAACTCTATGACACCCTTTTTAAAATTATTATAGCAATTTGGAATTTATTTGATTTGTTAAAAATAGGTTTTAAATGAGTTTTAGTTTAAATTTATTAGTTTTATGATACCTAGAAAACTTGTTTGAATTGCTTATATTTATTTAATAAGGAATTGGTCCCTTATGAAATTTATCACCGTTATTATGTTTCAATGACATTTTTTATTAATTAACTTGTATTGGTTGTGTTATGACTTAGTTATTGTGTTAAAACAATTTTGTAAGGGTTTAAATGGATTCTATGTTTTTATTAGGTGTTCCTTTAAAATAATGTGGGTAAGTGGTGATTTTTTAGGGAAAGGCTTTAAAATGTTTCCTTGGTGTGCATTTGATTTCAAAAGAGGATTTCAATTGTGTACGGTTTGATATTGGTACATCCTACTAAACATGTTAAAATGTGTTGTAAAGGTTTTAATGTTTTTTTGTATTGTTTTATGTTCTATAAATAAAGTAGGTGGCTAGTTGTGGTTTTAAGGAAATTGTTTTTTTCGTGGATGTCTAGTTTTCTAAATGGATTTTAGTTTTTAAATAAATTTTGTCCCCTTGAGTGGTTTATAAACAGTATTTTGAATGTGGTTTTGTAAAGTTTTTCTTTAAGTGTTTTGGAAATCATTGTTGATAATGTGTTCTTTAAGGTTTGGTCATTCGGTTTGAGACATGTTTTATTTTGGGTCGGAAAAGGGTAAAAGCATGTTTGATAATTGTGAAGTGTTTGAATGTGTGTTTAGAACTTAAGGGCCTATTTAGAATTGTAAATGTAAGAGTGGTGTTTACAAGATATTTTAAATAAATGTATGTCCTCGGTTGGAAACATTAAATGTTTTCTAAAATGTTTTAAAGTTTATATGTTATAGCAGCCCGATTGGCATTTTTTTAATGTGAAATAACTGAATATGTATATGGGGCACTCCAATCAAGTGTAACCCTTTATGGGTAAATGTATAGTAAGTGTCCGTGTTTGGGGTAGGAAAGTGTGGTGAGATGAGTCACACGTGCAAGGGCCTCCTACTTACACAGTATTACTATAACCAACATGGGTTCCTAGGCGTCTTTTAGATTATCAAGTGACGGTTACTCACTAGCCCCGATTAGACGGGTTAGTTCCTTCTGATAGATAGAGAGGTCAGGTGAGATTTTCCACTGATTTTTTCGTGAGGGCAATCAGTGGGTTATAGACTATGGGGCTTCACCATACGCTGGCAGTTGGTTCCGAACCGAATGCATCCAGGGGTTGCCTAGGGATGTTCAGGATCGCCCATGGTTACATCTTGTTTTTCTTGCTTATTTTTTTGTTACACTGATTTATTTTCATCTTGTATTTCTTTTCTAATTTATGCTACACTTGTTTATTTTCATCTTGTATTATTTACATCTCTCCCTTCTTTATAGCCCTGATATCACTTGTTTGGTTTTATCTATAAAGTGGTAAACTGTTTTTGAAATAATATATGGCATGAGTTGGTTCTCATAGTGGGAAAGAGGTGTTATTTTGTTTAAATCGGAAAACGTTATTTTTATAATTTTATTTTCAAACTTGTGTCATCGGAAAACTTTGGGTAATCAAACACTTGGACTCAGTGGTTCAGTATTGGCATCCCTACTGAGCATTTTTGTGGTCACGTCAATCCTTTACCATTTCAGTTGCAGGTTTAGCTGTTGTTCAGGCTTTTTCTTAATGGCTGCTCATGTGGGAGAAGTTTTGGTCTTGTGGTTGGAGGTTACCAATGGGTCACACGGAGATCGTTTTAGTGGGGTCTTGTTTCCAGTTTTGTTCTTTTTAGTGATACTTTATATCTGGATTAGTTCTTTGTTTATTTATGATTAAGTTGTCATTTTGTTGCATGCTCTATCTATTTTATTTATTTATCTAGTCCTGGTTTTTTATATTGGTATTAAATCATTCCCTCATGTATACTTTGATGCCCGACACTGGTTTCCATCCTAGGGGGATCATGAACGCCCCTCGGGACATGTCACAGACCGGTTCAGGGTTGACTCGAGTTGGTTCGTGACACCGGTTACAGTAGACCCTCTGGGTTGGAGTTCGGTTACAGAGGCTCTCCCAGTTGGAGTCCGATTATAGATGCTCCCCAGGATGGAGTCTGGTTACAAAGGCTCTCTAGGTTGGGGTCCGGTTATAGTTATCCCCTAGGTCTTGGCACGAGGCCTTGACACAGAAATTAAAGTCTGGCATTATACATTCCCTCATTGTGGGTATGAAAATTAATTAACCAAATTGATATTCGACTAGTATAATATCCATGGTTAAGATCCAGTACTTATGATTATCAGAAAAGTAAAAGCTTATGTCCTGACATATGTTTAGAACTCATTGATTTAGTATTCGATGTATGAAAATGAAGTTATTACCTTTACGCGCAACTCTAATTATTCATTACTCTTAGCTGTTTAATTTGTGCTTACATATTCTTATGACATACATGTTTATAATGTATTTTATTTATTACTCCAAATGAGAATGCATATAATTGAATCATGTATCCATATAATTTTGTTAGCATGTTTTTAATTGATCACTTTTATGATTTTTTACATGTGTTATAGCTTTTCTTTAAGATAAATGTTTTATGGAAAGTTTTAAAGAATTTTTTCAAAAGTTATATTGGTTTATTTTAAAACCCCTTACTGGGCATTCGTATGCTCACCCTATATTTTTGAAATAAATTTTCCAAGTATCAGTTTGATCTAAATAAGTATGATAGAAGTGGCTGGTTTCCCAGAACCTAAACCGAATTTGATCCTCTACATGGGACATGATGTGTAAATTATCAGTGCATGTTTTTGTAGAAAATTACACATCATGATTCAAGACATCGACTCCAGGTATTTTTTGGTCGGGTCCTTACAGTTGGTATCAGAGGAACTGTTCTAGGAAAATTTAGATATTGGATGATGTCATCTAAGTGATAAAGTTTAGAATTCTAGCGGTCCTAGTTTTCTTTATTCTGAAGACCGAAATTCATAATTGTTTTTAGTTCGATGAAATGAATTGCGGGGGTGAAATTCTTTTGAAGGGGGTAATAATGTAACACCCCAAGAAATTAAAAATAGAATTTTTTTATGTGTGTATTTAATTAATAATTTTAATTGAAATATTTCCATTAGTTTGAAATAAAAAAACATGAAACATATGCTTTGTTTAAAAAAACATTATAATAATTAAGGGTCAAAAAATAATTTATATAAAAACTATTATTATTATTATTTTTAAGATAATATATTTTATAAATATATAAAAACAATATCATGTCATCATTTTATAAAATTTTAAAATTATAAATATATTTAATTAGTTTATTAAAAAAACACACTTTTATGTGTGTTAAAAGTAAAACATGTTTTAATTACTATTTTTTTAAGAAAAATGAATTTAAATATATATATAATTTAAAAATATTTTTAGTATATATATCTATATTAATATGAAATAAAAAATAATATATATATATATATATTTAATCTACAAGATTTGTTTTTTTTTTAAATTGATATATTTTTTAATAAAAATAAGTGTGTAACGTGTCATAAATGAAGAAGAAAAACAGTTAAAAAATATATATAAAATGATATATAAATGTAAGTGGCGTGAATTTCTTAGAGCAAAAGAGAAAACGTGGAGAGAAAAAAAGTATGAGGTAAGACTAGACATGTGGAAGATGGCCAAATAAAAAATAATAATATATCATTATATATATATATATTATAAATCATTATATTTTATAATACGTGTATAAAGTTTTATATAATATATGTGTCATTATATATTTTAATCATTTTATATGTATAAATCATTTTATATGATTCATTATATATATATATATATGAAATTATAATTATTGGTTTTAAATTGTAAACTTTGACTAGGATAATGTTTTATAAAATTATTAATATTATGGATTTTGTTTAATAAAATTATAATTATATTGTATAAATATTTTAATAGATTATTGAAATAAAACATATTTGGATGTTATATAATTAGATTATAATTTGTTTTATAAAATTTTGAAAATTTATAAATTATGATAATTTTAATTCATAAAATAAATTAATTTTGTTATATATATATATATATATTATTAGTTTAAATTTTGTTTATTTTTATATTTTAATTGGATTTCTATTATATATATAATAAAAAGTAATAAATGATATATATAAATGCTAATTTTTTTGATAAAAAATATATTAAATAAGATAATAAAGTATAATATAATAATAAATTATTGTAATGATATAAAAAAATAATAATATATTATTAATAAGTTGACAAAAATGAAAAGGCAAGGTGTAAGAGTCAAAAATAAAAGTGACGGAAAATCAAATTTAAAGATAGAGAGAGAGTTGATGAGTTGTTAATTGGTTATTTAATAATCAATTGATTAAAAAATTGGGGCAAAACGTGTTATAAAAAAATGTTCAAACCACTAATAAAAATGGGTAATAAAATGTGAATCAATAAACATGGTAAAGCAAAAAAAAATCTAATAAGATCAAAACAAATGACTCGCGTTTTTGTCTTTATGTTAAAAGGAATCCATTATTCTTTAATTTTTCTAACACCTATAAAGTGAGATACATAACTAAGATTCCAACGCCTTAAATTTTGAGATAAAATAATGTGTGTTGTGAGTTATACAAAAACTATTCATATTTAAGGTTTGATCCACAAGCCTCAAATTAGTATATATATATATATATATATGTAAAACTGATTCTTTACACCCGGCGTAACCCATACTATTATCTGCACACTTCCTAATTGTTTATTGAGTGCCCGAGCCTCAAGTAGAAGCCTGATGGTTCACTACTTTGAGTATGCTGGTTCTATTTTAGTTAAGGGAAAATACAATTTATTTTCAAACATCTATTTATCAAAAATTTATTCATGCAATAGAAATGGTTTTCTGCACTTTTTCTATTGAAAATCATATAAAGAGATGATATGTTTTATTTAATGTTAAGTTTTAATTTATGTTTGTGTAAGGGTTATTTTAATTTATAATTATTTTTTTATACACTTATGATCCTCAAAATTAGTGTTTTAAAAGTGAAACCCATTTGCATAAGGGATTGATTTCTTGTAAGGGTTTTCTTTTTATACTTTGTCTTTCTTGTGAAATATCATATATACACACTTTATATATATGAATATGTAAATGTTCATACACACACACACACTATCTCTCTCTCTCTCTCTCACACACACATATATATGGTTTTCCATCCTAAACCTATTCTGTATTTCTAAACATTGTTTACCAATGTTTAACCGATGTGAGCAGTACTTGTTTGGTTGTAAAATGAAAAACCCATACACTTAATTATATTTTTATATGGTCATCTCTAAGGTGAATCTTGGTTTTTCAAAGGTTAAAAGTTTGTATGTGTTAATATTTCTAATTTTGATAATTATATTTGGGTTTGTTTAATATGGTTTTTTAATTATGAAAAACTGAATCTACACTTAGTGTATATTCAGATATACATACATAATTCCATTTATTTCTATTTAATGTTATTAAATATGATTTACAATCTTTAAATAAATACTTGGATGTGAATAAAGTTTTGGATTCAAATGGATTGATATATTTATTACACATACACCCATATAGTTTTAATCCACCCAGTTTTAATTCTATCAAGTTTTGATTTGCAATGATGTTTTTAAAAAGTAAGGGAAATTTGTTTATTACTTTATAAAATCTCTATTTTTTGGTTCTTGTATGGAAGTTAATTTTCTTAAAATTTGAATTACTTTTATGATTCTAAGGGTTTGTTATTATTAAAAAAATTAAATTTCTTGTAAGATTTTAATATACATATATATATATATATATCTGTGTGTGTGTGTAATTTTAGTTTTTAGAATATATAAAGTAAGGGTGAGACATATACATATTTTATATATATATTTATGGTTATATGTATGAACATATAAGTTTGAACCATAATCTGAAATAGGTTGGACTAAAACAAACTTCGGTGGTTAAAGTATGTTGTAGATATGATTAATTAAATTCTCATGAATGTACGCATTACATAGAAAAAATGTTGCACTGCAAATCAGTTGACCATATATTCTATGAAACAAAGGGTGTGACCATTCATTAATACATGACCATTTATCGTCGCATGCTTTTGTACAAATGACATCTGTCTTAATTTAAAATTGGTCATTTTAAACTATAAATATTCATTTACATGAATCAAGGATTTTTAAAATTAAGGAACTAACATTTTTTGTGGTAACCCTATTACTTAGGTGTTTTAAATTAATATCACATGCACAAAGAATTTTTACTAGTTTATGCATATCATTGGGAAAATTTTTATTTAAATAATAACTAACATATTATGATTTAGTCCAATGTCATTTCCACTTATCAGCACATGAATTAAGCATGAATAATACCTATCTGAAGTTATAAACGTGCAATATAATACATTGAAAATTATAGAAGAGTTGTAATGTTCTTAATTTATGTGATAAATTGAACAATTTATTATTCATCACTTATGATAATGAATTAAGAATTTAATTATTCAAGGTATTATGAGACACCCCAAATAATGAACATGAAATAGATTATTTGGAGTGGTATGGGACACCCCAAATAAAAGACATGGAATTAGGTATTCAAAGTGGTATGGGACACTTTGGATACATGGCCTTATTAAACATATGAGAATTGTATTGGACTAGTATGTTTTAGGTTGGGGATCGGTAAAAGTAGGCCCTCCAGGTTGGGGTCCGGTTACAACAGACCCTCCGGGTTGGAGTCCGGTTACCGAGGCTCTCTGGGTTGGAGTCCGGTTACAGATGCTCTCTACGATGGAGTCCAATTATAGAGACTCTTCAGGTTGGGGACCGGTTATAGTTATCCCCTAGGTCTTGTCACGAGGCCTTAACACCGAAATTAAAGTCTGGCATTATACATTCCCTCATTATGTGTATGAAAATTAATTAACCAAATGGATATTCGACTAGTATAAAATCCATGGTTAAGAGCCAGTACATATGAGTATCAGAAAAGTAAAAGCTTATGGAATGACATATGTTTAGCACTAAGTGATTTAGTATTCGATGTATGAAAATGAAGTTATTAACTTTACGCAGAACTCTTATTATTCATTACTCTTAGATATTTAATTTGTGCTTACATATTCTTATGACACACATATTTAGAATGTATTTTATTTATTACTCCAAATGAGCATGCCTATAATTGAATCATGTATCCTTATAATTCTGTTAGCATGTTTTTAATTGATCACTTTTATGATTTGTTACATATGTTATAGATTTTCATTAAAAGAAATGTTTTATGGAAAGTTTTAAAGAATGTTTTCAAAAGTTATATTAGTTTATTTTAAAACCCCTTATTGGGTATTCGTATGATCACCCTATGTTTTTGAAATAAAATTTTCAGTTATCAAATTCAGTTAAAGAAGTATGACATAAGTGGTTGGTTTCCCAGAACCTGAACGAAATTCAATCCTCTGCGTGGGACCTGATGTGTAAATTATCAGTGCATGTTTTTCAAGAAAATTACACATCATGATTCTAGGCACTAACTCTGGGTATTATGGGGTCGGGTCCCTACAGACAGGGTGGATAAGAAGAAGAATATGGATTATGGTTTCCCAGATAGAGCACCATACATCAAGAAGAAGGCTTAGTAATCTAATTTAAAAGATATCAAGATGTAAAGATTTGTGGGTTAATGCAGGTGTTGCAATAGATTTGGTAATTATGCATTGAATTGTTGGTAAAATTCCTTAAATGTAAAAGCATGTATAAGTCCCGTCTCAAGGGGGACAAATACAGAAAATAAGAAGCAACATCCATATATCCATAAGCATTTGTATACTACAAATATATTTGGAATGTCGAACAACATCTGTGATGTATGAAATAGGAGTGGTCACGAGAATGGTCCATGTTTATCTTAGAATTTATTCAAAGCTAATAAGAACATAAGACAACAGAAGCTGGAGAATAATGAAGAATCTATTTTGGGAAGCAATTAGAAGTATATTGGAAAATCAAATTCTCCCGAGAATAATCCAAGATGGAAAGATGAGAGAACCTAGGACTCCAAATACAAGAAGGTTAAGGGTAGTGCATCCAAAATAACTTTTAAGAAGGATGTCACTCAGAAGAAGAAGTGTGGAAGATCCAATCTTATTGCCCCAGTTCCTGATGATATATTTGTTATCTGGCCAGAGGATTTGTAAAGGATGAGAAAAATGGAAGATGCACAAGCTAAGACCTTTGTAAAATGTAAAAATAATATTCCACATAAATAAAAGCAAGTTATGTGTGTGAGGTTCAACAAGGATGGTCATTTTGTTAGAAATTCCATTACACTTCTTCCAGCCTAAGAAGAATTCCTCAAGAAGATGAAAGTTACATCCGGAAATTTTAGTGCTTTGAAAGCTCTTGAAGAAAGAAGAATCACACACAAAGAAATGGAAGAAGTGATAATATTCATACAGCCACTATCAAAATTGAAGATCAAATGTGAAACTGTAAAGACTAGAGAAAATGGAGCATATTTTTTGAGAAAACCATCTCAACCTTGTGGTTCACATTGATGAAGCAAGGAGGATCCATATTATTCCCTAAAATATTTTTTGTATTGTATTTGTTCTTCTAATATAGGTAATTGAAGGTGAATCAAACTCTTAGGGGGAGAACCTGAGAATTCATGATTGTTATCAACTCATGATAGCAAAGATGAAGTAGTAGTCATTTGTGGAATATTTTTAAATTGATATTCAAATATAAATATGATGAGGGATCTCCATTTATGAAGATGATTAAGAGTGTTCCCTTGAGGGGGAGACATATGAAGAAGATTCCAAAGTTATTATTTCTATCAGTTTCAACTTTAGTAGGTATCAAATTCAATTAATCTAAAAATCGATTGAATTGAATGTCATTGGAAAAGGTGTGTCGTTTATTAATATCTCATCCTTGGTTACTCAAAATAAATATATTTTTACAAAGGGGGAGTAACTAAGTCAATCAGTGACATAATAAGAATGAAAGTGCCCCAAGGACACTTATCCTTCCAATTTCACTTGAATGTTTTTGATCCATTTATTGAAGTGAGTGCAAGAATTTTAGGTTGATTATCTCTTATCACATTCAATATCTTCTTCCTGTAATGAAAGTTGGAAACCCTTGAAGACAAGTGTATGATATCTCATCTCATGAGGTATCATGATCAGTGGATAGTGGATAGCTTTGTTGTCTAAATCATATCCTCTTGTTCTCTACATTGAGATTTGGTCAAGTAGACTTAGAGTGAAATGATTGATGGCACACCGCTTAAGTAAGGATCGATACCCTCTTTACCATGAACTTTGTATTTATTCTCAATAACAGGGAGATAAAGTTAAATTAAAGTTTGAAATGTAAGGGGGGAGAAAGAAGTAAAGGGGAGAGAGAAGATTCTCATTTTGACATTGACACATTAATTTTAGGAGACTTTAAGGTATTGAAAAAAATACAAAGGTGGAGATTTTTGGGACCACTTTGTGTATGAAGATGGTATTTGTTGTCAACAGTTGTCAATAATGGTCAAAATGAAGAAGGAGATGAAGAATGATTAAAAAGTTAAATGAGATTTGATGAAGTGAGGTTTCCTAGAGAATTGTTATGGAATCATATCATTTGATGGCATACTTGATAAATTCTCTAAGAAGATCAATTCAGACGATTTTTGAACTGATCCAAAGTTCAAAGAACTTGTGTCAAAGGTGAAACATTTTTTACAATAATGAACAATGGATAAGTATCATCCATTTGAGGATGATTGGAGAAGAATGGTGAAGTATCATCTATTTGGAGATGATTGAATAAGAATGAGTATTTGAAGTAGAGAATGATCGTTGAAGAAGAACAGAGGGCGGAAGGGCTTGTAA
The DNA here is from genome assembly GCA_963277665.1 of Viscum album. Taxonomy (NCBI): domain Eukaryota; kingdom Viridiplantae; phylum Streptophyta; class Magnoliopsida; order Santalales; family Viscaceae; genus Viscum; species Viscum album. The sequence goes on along the minus strand of OY728126.1, from coordinate 1,804,023,013 downwards.
TTCTAAGATGGTCATGCATTACACATTTCCTTGAAATCAGATGACCGATGCACTATTCTTAAAGTTTCAAATACATGTATCAAATGTGACACATTGTCTACAACATTGAAGATGTTTGAAGAATCCTCAAGCCTTCACTTTTGGATGAAGAGAGATTATTTAAGTTCTTTTGAAGTCATCATCCATGTGAGAAGTTCTCTGGAATTCATATTCCAAAAAATTTAGAAGAAGAATGGGAATTAAGGGTCGTGCAATATTTCATTATTTCAAGAAAACCATGGAAGCTGATTTTCATGAAATAAAAACTATAAAGATGCTTTTATAATTTTTATTTCAAAAATATAATAAGTTTGGAAAAATTTTGATGCAAACCTTATGAAGGATAGGGGGAGTAAAGAGGTGTTTTTGGAAATGGAAAGAAAATGGCGTGCAAGTCAAAAGTGGTGCGCGATTTTGGCACACAAGTATAAGTGGTGCGCAAGTGTATGTTGCATTCAAGTCATATTTCAAGATCATCACATCAAAATATGTCAAAGGAAAGTGACACACAAGTAAAAAATTGGAGCGCAAGTGTGGCGCACAAGTATATGTGGCGTGCAAGTGTATGTTGCGTGCAAGTCATATTTCAATATTAGATTATCAAAATATGACAAAGGAAATAAAGTGTTGTGCTAGTGATGGAGTGGCGAGAAAGTGATGTAGTTGCACGCAAGTAATGGAGCAGAGCGCTAGTAGGAATGGTGCGCAAGTTTATGTGGCGCGCAGGTCACCAAAATGCCTATAAATAGACAACTAGCCTCCTTATTTTTGCAAGCTCAACACTTGATAGAAAATTTGGGCTCTATTCGCGCAAGTAGTAGAAAGTGGCGTGCAAGTATGGAGGCGCGCAAGCAGAGTGGAACGCAGGAAGAGTGGTGCACAAGAAGAGTGGCGTGAAAGAAGAAGTGGCACGCATGTTGTAAGAGGCACACAAGTAGGGATTATTTTGCAACAAGTGTGTTGTGTCTAACCCCGAAGTGTCACACAAGTTGTGAGTTGTGCACAATTATGGTGCGCAAGTAGTTGTTGGCGCTCAAATAGGGAGGCGTGAAAGTTGGGTGGTGCGCAAGTAGGGATTGGTGTGCAAGCTGGGAGTTGTGCTAGAATTTCTTACCATCGTCTGATCAACTGTGATAATGCTAAGTTTATCTGAACATCATTGTTTTAAAAATCACAAAGATATCTTGTGATTCTAGAAAGAAAAAGAAGAAGAAGAGTTTAGTGCAGTTGGTTTTTTACTGAAAGATAAAGTGTAAAGAAGATGAGGTTTTAGTGCAGAAGGTTTTTCATTGAAGATACAGAAGAAGAAAAAGAAGAAGAAGAGTGTTCAGCCTACAAGTTTGTTGAAGACAAAGAAGAGTTTGGTTACTTTCATTATTCTAAGAAAGTAACAAGAAGAATAAGAAGAAGAAGGTTGTTGAAGAACACTGTAGCACTGTAGCATCCAACATGTCTCAACAGGTGGAAGATTCTTTGGGTTTTTTGAACTCTTTGAACAAAGAGAATACTGACTTCAGAGGCAATATAAAGAACCAGCTAGAGGCTGCAAAAGACTATCTACACTAGTAGCATAAAGAACCAGTGATTGTAAGGGTATATCCTACTCACTGCAAGTTGGAAGAGTATTTTTCCCTTCCCCCCTCCAAGTGTAGGGAGAAACATTGGGAAGTGATTATTTCCTTCCCTCCTCCAAGTGTAGGGATCCACACTAACTAGCGGATTGATTTCCTAGTCAACCACTGTAATTGTTACTACATTATAGTTGAGAATCTGTGCACTAGTCATTACCATACACGGTAAGGACATATCTTCTCTTATTTAGTGGAGAAACTTATAAAAATATCATGTGCATATTTTTACTGCTATCATATTATTGCATGAAATAAGGAAAAAGAATAAGAGAATCAAGATCCTAATAGGTCAAGAGGTATAGGGATAAAAATAATAAATTTGTTTAAAAAAATCTCCAACATTGATTCACCCCCCTCTCAATGTTAGGCATATCCCAAACTATTCCTCTCATATACTAGATAAGGTAGGTGTCAAAATTTTAATTTATGATGAGTTGTACACATATTTTGGCATAGATAAGGCATTAAATCCTTCTCTAAATCATATGGGATCTCATGGTCAGAAGTATAAAGGGGCTAGAACAAACTGAGGAGGTTATTTCCATCTAACTCTCTCCATTTATCAATGTTCTCTTCCTCTTCATAAAAAATACTTTCCTCCATCTAGATAGAGCACAGAAGGTGATTCTCGAGGTCTTATACTGACTAAAGTGGAGTGTTTCTAGAATTTGATGGGGTACTATATATGGTTGACCCTAAAATTTCAAGCACCTCTCTATATAAAGGTGTCTGAATTTTGAACACCTCTCTATACAGAGGTATCCAAACAATGGGATGATTTCTTTATCTGTGGAAGATATCACCATGGAGAGGTTGACCATAGAGAATTTCAATAGTGGAGTCCAAGTGATCCTTATCCACACTACCATTATGAGCCTATTATATGACGGCTACTGAAATATGTTGATAATCTTCTAGTGCTACAAGGATACGAGCCCTCTATTGAAAAGCTCGTAGAATATGAAAAAAAGATTATTTGGTTGGAATATGATCTTATCCTGAGGAATGCTTCACTCTCACATGGTGATCCTCAGTCAGAATAGGGATATGATCCTGATCCTGAGCTTTTGGAGTATGTCATTGGTATTTTTTATAGGAATATAAGCATGTCCTGTAGCATTTATCTCTCTCACATAGTGTGCCCTGGTTGTAACAGGAATATAAGGATGGTATAAATATACATTCCCCATCAAAATATACTGAAGGAACTCTTGAATGGGATAATGGATATGAGGCTCATCCTGTATGGCCTCTGAAGGATGATGGTTTAGTCATTCATTAGTGGAAGTAGGGATATGAGTTTGGATTAAGTGATCTGCTAGAATATGCCAACCATCTTGACTGATAAGAATATGAGTATGTCCTGGGGCTTGTTCCACTCTCACCTAGTGTTCCTCAGTAATAATAGGTATATGATCTAGATCCTAAGACTTTAGAGTATGGTTCTAGTCCTTTTTTATTAGAATATGGGCATATCCTGAGGCATGTTCCACTCTCACTTGGTGAGCCCTAGCAAAAATGGGGATATGATCCTGATCCTGGGCCTTTGGAGTATCTCACTGGTCTTTTTCGATAATAATGTTCTACTTTCCAAAGGAATATTCCACTCTCACTTGGTGATCCCTGGTTGGAATGGGAATATTAGCCTGTTCTGGTGCCTCATCCTTTATCAAAAAATACTAATATTCCTCCTTGATAGGAGAAAAAATGTGTTATTGCTTCGGAGAGAGCACTTGTTCATACTGATTATAATGTTGTGATGCCCTGATTTTAGGGATATGAATATAAATCTATCCCTATATCTATATCAGTGCCAAAATATTCTAGTGGAGTTCTTTATCTGTTGTTAAGATATAGTGACACTTTATCAAAGCGTGTGCGGGGATGTAAGCCTTCACATTTCCTATCTCCGCTATATACTAGTAGATATATTCAATTTAAGTAGGGATATGATCCCACTTTTGTCCTCCTTATGTCTCCATAATATGTTGATGTAATTTATGAATGAGGGTATGGATATGTTCCTCCCCAATTCTTTTAATAGGAATATACCTATAGACTTGTTCCAAGTGAGAAGAGATATGTTCCTTCTCACTCGCTACCACCAAAATATGTCAGCAAGCTTTGTCATCATGAGTGAGGATATGATCCCACTCATGGTTATCAATATATTTCTACACCTTATGTTTCTCCCTTGTTTCCCATTCATGGGTGTCTGAGGTGGTAATGTGGCAGGTAGTTCCCTCAGTACGCAGCTGAAGGGCACCATTAGGGTGTAACTAGCGACGACAGTTGATAGGATCCCTCTTATGTGACCACTAAATGAAAAGAGAACCATATTTGACACCTTGATCCACCTTTAAGAGATACTGAAGGTGGTGATTATCATGTTCTAGGGATAAATTTATGATGCGGTTGGTAGTGGAAATGATAACCAATGGAATTATTGTAGCTTTCTTTGGACGTTGCATACTCTTTAGTATTAGCATTTGGATACCCTAGCATGAAACCACTAGGGTTGGGATCATACCATGTCGATGGTATTCCAGAAATATTGTATTTTCCACCTGATTATAAAGGTTTTAGGTGGGTGAGGTCATTCTATAACCCAAAGGGGTTATGACCCTAACTTATTTTCCAGAATGATTGTTGGATGAATTCATTATCTCAGGTCAAGTATTGTTTGTGAGAGAAGTATCTACAGTCATTAAGACAATAAGGAATAAATTCACTTATCAGTGAACCATATTAGGCATGATATGTTCTTAATCATATATTCATGGGTAACACAATTTCATTTCATATTCTCAGCTTGGCCATTCTACTCGTGTGGACTTGTAACATCGAGGGTGGACTTATTTCTTGAGAGTCCTGACTACAGTGGATCATCAAATAAATTTTTTAATTTGAAATATTAATATTAGGTCCATAATTTTTTTTCTTATAGGATATACAAACAAAATGACCTTATGTATTGTAAATTGATCATTTTTCTATTTGAGAGATCCATTCCAGGTTCACCATTTTTGTTTCGTCGGAAAAGACTACATGCATGGTGGGGAAAATGGTCTGAAGTTTTTGATTTTTTTGGGTTTTATATCTATAAAATCTTTCATGTTGGGTCCACTATTCATGTTTATCTTCCATAGTAACTCCCAACAATTCTCATATCTATAAATGAGTATAGACATGATTTCCAAAGGAAGGAATTAAAGCATGGTTTCATAACTAATGGCACTTAGGAACTCACATTGGTTGAAAGGATGGGAGGTCAGGCTCATCACACCCTTTTAGGGGGAATTTTTTCATACTCTAGGACTCTCTTATAGACTTAGGATATGTTCATGAATATATTTGTAATCTAGATATGGGACCAGTTACCCTAATCAAAATGATCAAGTACTGAATCCTTCCATGTGTAATGGAAGACATATTAATGAGTCCATTTGTAACTATATGAGTTTCTTCATACATTTACAATAAATGGGTAAATTCTAATATATTTAATCCATACAACTAGATACTCCAAAATTTATTTTCATCCAAGGAGGTTACTAATATCTCAAGTATGAGATTGGAAGTTTATGAGGATTCCTACATATCATGTCTATAACAGGAATCAAAACCCATGTACTTCATTAAACACATGCAGTTTTAACATCATGTGTAATGGAAATATATGAGGGAACTTAGGAACCTGGTGTTGATCCCAAGCCTTGAGAATGGATCCTAAGTATCCTAGTTATAATAGGAATCAGAATCATCATTGTTAATTCATGCCCTAGGGACTTTCCCCGAGGTGGATGTTGTTATATGGGGGTAGTCATATCGTGCCGCTGATTAGGGTTTACACACTAAGGTTCCACTGGCTAGTAGAGGTTCATGATGAAAATGATATGATCATTGAAAATACTTAATCCCACATGATCCCTGCTCAGTGTGAGAAAGAATTGATATCAATTAATCAGTTTCACTTTATATAGTTGTGGGACATACATGCTGATATAGCCCTTTAGATATTTTAATATGGAGCTTAGGACTTAGGAAGGTTTCCTATATATCCTAATTATCATAGGAAGCATAGTCATTGTAGTTCAATTTCCTTCTCAATCTTTCGATGGATGAGGAAGTAAAATAAACCCATCTTAGAGATTCATTCTTGATTTTTATAATGTCGGAGATATGGGGGAACTACACTGAGGTGGATACCTTCTTGAGACCGGAAATTAGAAAGGTGCCCTATGTATCCTAGTTATTGTAGAAATTGGATTTATTGTGGTTTAGTTGATCAGGTCTTACACGCTGAGGTTTCCCTTTTTGATATCAAGACTTATAAAGGTGACTTATTTATCCTAGTTAATAAAATAATTAGATTTATTATAGTTTAGTTTGATTGGGCATACACATTGAGGTTTCCCTTTTTGAGTTCGGCCCTTAGAAAGGAATCCCATGTATAATGGTTGTTAAAAGAATCAGATTTATTGTAGTTTAGTTTGATCTAGGATTACACACTGAGGTTTCACTTTGGATATCCACTAGAAAAGGTTATCATGTCCTAGGATGTCAGCTTGAGACATCCTGATTACCTGTCTTACATGCTCTGATTGTCTGAACAACATGTCTGAGGATGTCTGGACATGTCTTAGTTTCCTAGCAGATATGTCCAAGGACAATCTCATGATCCAATTGACCTTTTTGAAGTATGTCTCATAATATAAATTTCATTTTTGGATACCATTACATGATCAATGATGACATGTCCGGAGGGTGTCGCATGATCTAGATAATTTTTATGGAGGTCTTCATAAGATCCAGGTTGAAATGTATGGAGGGTGTCGCCTGACTTGGAAGTCATATCTAGAGGATATCACAAAATCACAACCAACATGTCTGGAGGGTTCTGTAAGACTTTGTCGACATGTCATGGGGTCATCATGAGACCTAGTTTACTGGTCTTGGTGTCACTAGAAAACTTGTGGGACATGTCTATAGTAAATCATGAGGTTTTGGATTGAAAACCCTGATGTCTTATCAAGACTTGGGTGGAATTCATACAGGGTTTCATGTGACTTGATTTACATGTCCAAGGGATTTTACATGATCCAAATAGTGTGTCAAGGGAGCATCATGTTTTTTGAGTGATATGTCTCAATATTGTTTCATAATATAGGTAATTCATGTGAAGGGAATTAGGATCATCATATATGTTATTTGAAAGAGTATTTCATATTTTAGTCCTTATTATATAATTTTATTTCACATGTTCCATAGGTTTTTCTAGTGTTATGTTATTATTAGTTTTCACATGACCCAACTGACATACAGGACCTCCTTTGCATGACTTAGAAGGCATGCCAAGATTCCTTCATGTGATCTATGAGTGATCAAGAGAAGAATATATGCATTCCAAATGATCCCTTAGGTCATTCCCCATATTATTACTAGGGGGAAGATATTACGATTTCATTATTAGCCACTCCAAGAAGTTCATTCCATAGATCTCGTACGTGATGGATCATGGATGGATTTTTTTCTGTTTGGTGGGGAAGTTTATGATCCTCTCCACCCTAGTAATACACTAACTTTCATGGTGCATGTCTCATATATTTGATATAGAGTCGATGGAGGTATTTTACACCGCATGCTTTGTATGATCCTGCCATTTTTTATCCATAGCAACGCATGAAATTCAGAGACTGTAAGAATGTTATGCCTCTACAATTTTTATTAAACCCAGACCAATAAAAGGTATTTTTCCTAACCTTTCGGATATATCAAGGGTATTCCATAAGGTCAGCTGACATGTTTATGTGTATTTTCAAGATCATGATGATTTTTGAATAGGATTTCGCGTGATCAAAGAAGAATTTTCAGGGGTCTCTCACAAGACAAAGGTAACTTGCTAGGGGGACTTTGCAAGATCAATATGACATGTTTAAGGGGCTTTGAGAGATCATGATAGAATTTCTAGGGTAAACTCACGTGATTGATTATGACCACCCATGGCATATGACACCTTTTGTGTGTAGGTCATCATATCCTCGCTTTGCAAGAAGCTTCCTCCTTTCTTCCATTTTTTTATTCATTATTTTCTAAGGGTTTGGGATCTCACTAAGTTGTGAGAGTGTTATAAAATTCAATCACCCTACTTTTATGTGATTCATCGTGTGACCAATAATGGGTCTTGTGGTGATGTGTGAGTATTTTCATGGAAAACCCCTTTGCTTTTCTGTGGATCCAAAGTGGAAGCACAGAATCAAATGGACATGTTAAAAACCAATCACATGATGAAGGTGACATGTCATTAGGCTCTTGTGTGACTAGGTGGACATGTCACCAGGACTCTATGGTGTCTTTTAAATAATATGATATATCGCATGAATATCAATGACCACAAAAGACATCCATATTTTGAACATTTTTTTACTTTATTTTATATGTTTTTTTACCTTTTCTCATTGGTTTCCCATGAGGGAGCCATATGATTAAGATGGTATCTTATGATGGTGTGCACACCTTTTCCTATTCAGTATCTCTTATTGTCTATGGAACATAATGTGATCAATGATAAATCTTGCACCAGTGTGAGCATTGTCATGGAAATTTTCTCTTCTTATTTTATAAATCTGGAGGGGCAACACATAATCGAATGGACGTGTCTGAGACTTTTGAATTATTAAGGTGATTTTTCAACAGGCTCTTTCCTAACAAGGTGGTTATGTTTCCAGGGATCTTTGGTGCCATTAAAACCATATGAGAACGTCGTATGAATATCAACGACTAAAAGAGGCTTTCTTATTTTGTATATTTTCATCCTTTATTTTATGAGTTTTTTTATGGTTATCTGGAACCCACCAGTTGAAAAGTCTCATGTATTGGAGTAACTCATCTGGAAGACTATATATAATCATTGAGTGTATTGTATTCCTTTGAAGGAATATAAGGGTTTTTCAAAGGGGCTCTTCTTGATCCCCTATAGTTCAAGTGTTGTGTATGTCCTACTAGCATGACCTTTTGAAGGTTATATGATTTCAGGTATCTTAGATGGTTATGTGATCCACGTGATCTTGGCCACCTTCTCTTCCTTTTTTGGAGAAAATAATACCCATGATTTTTTTATTTCTTCCCTTGTAGATTTGTTGACTCTCATTTAGTAGGTGTCAACAACTGTGTCTATAGTTATATGGTTTTAGTGTTGTTTTGTAGTAATGGAAGTCTTGTTAATTTTCTTATTAATTTATATACTCACCCATTAATATGGACTTTGGTGAATATAAATACATTTTTTATCATGGTACAAGTAAGGGAAAGGTTTGTAACATGACTAGTAGATCACCTTGATGTAGTAAAAAAGATTTGTTAGATGATGGATCTTGGAGTTAATCATGGTTTAGAGAATGGTATGATTTCAAAGATGGAACTTGGGTCATATTTATTATATTTGGGGATTTATACAAATGTATGGTTGTACTTATTACATCATGTATATATTTATTATATATGTTTGTAATATATATTAGAGTTTGGTCTTGTGTTGATTAATGCATCATAGAAATATTTTCTTGGTGATGACTCTTGCGGTTTATTTTTTATGTTAGGGAAAATCATCCCCCGTGATTTTTTAATTCCCCTGGAATTTATTTCCAGCCTTTGGTGTCTAGGGGATGCAAAAAAGGTTAGTGAAATTCCATCCCTACCCAATATAAGAGGTTGGGTTAGTATTTTATAAATTGTATCATTTTGGTATGGTAAGTCAGTTTTCATGTTTGGTTTGGATATGGGATGTGTCAGGACTTAAAGTTCAGAGTATAAAAAGGCATAGATGACCTGTTTATATTGAACTTCAAGTAACCCAAGTTTCTATGGTTTGAAAAAAAAAATTAAGCACTTATAGTCATATCATCCCTAAATATCCTAGTTGTATCAAATGAGAGTTGGGTATCATGTATTAGTAAAGATAATTTTTACTAGGATTCCATCATTCACATGGTTTTTTCTTGGTTATTCATTGGTAAATGATAACATAGTGAATTTTTTTACTAGAAATGGTTGGTTCTTATTGTGAATCAAACTGAGAGTTTCTAATACATTGTTTCTAGAACATGGTAAATATGGTCTGTATTTGTATTGTGTGCCAATTCATACTATCATTAAGTTATGTTATGTATACCCTATATTTTAATTACTTAAAGGAATATGTAATTAGTGTTTAATTTATACTCAAATTGGTAATGTTTTTTTCATTAAGTAATTGACTAAATTATTATAAAAATCCATACTATTTTAATAAACTATTAACAATTTTAGAATGATTACTCAAAATCATAATTCCATGTTTACTATATTTATTTATTAATGATTGTTTCCATGTATATATTATCGCACCGTGATTCACTATTTCATTTTCACCCTTTTACCACTGTGTTAAATTTATTTTGTATCATAAGTTCAAAATTTAATAACAAATTGAACTTCATGATTTATTAATTTATTTTTTTATTTAACATCGTTAAAAAATGAAATGTTACTTGTTTGTATAATTACATTGTAGGTGGAGGTGATTTGGAGGTCCTAGTATGAAGTGAAAGAAAAATGGACCAAACTATGCATGACATCAAGAAGATTAGTGGAATCAAATGCACACTTCTACTAAAACATAAATCCAATTAGGCTGAAATTTTGTGGCCAAGTCCAAAATTTAGTTGGTTATAACTATTATAAAGGAACTAAATCCCAATTCATCAAATAATAGCCCCATAATAACCAATCTGTCCTGGGAATCTAATATGAACAATGTCAAAAGTGGTGTTCTGTATTCTATATATAACTTGTGTTGTAGTTGGGAAAATGGTACCAAATGTTTGGTGGAGATAGTAAATAGGTGGGGTTTGAAAAACATTAATTTTTTTCAAAGAAATATAAGATTTTATAAGGGTATAAAACCATGGTCCAAGTGGTTTCTTAGAATCTAGGGGGTCAAAACCACCTTCCATTTTTCCTATAAATGATACCTTAGGAAACCCATTTATATGTTCAAAATAAGAGAAAATCTCTTCAATTATAGAGACCCACAGTAATCCTATTATCATCCAAGAAGTTCTAGAAGCCCCTATCCTTATAGGGGGGTCAAGGATGAAGGCAATGTTTCACCCTAGCCTCCTCCTCCTCTCTATGGAGAGCTAAACGGTGGATGGTCATTTCTAGGGAGCTACACACACATGAGAGGGATTTCTGGTAATATTTTTATCTATTTTTGTGTAATTTTTGTGTTAAATATTTCAAATATGTTTTATCTTGTCATTATTCTCTACTTAATTCACTTCTTTTTATATAATTAAGTGAAACAAATTCTATATCAACACCAATTGGGTTGAGATATCTAGTGGGAATGTTGGGTTGCTCCAATTTGGAAACACAAGATTCCTCTTTATCTTGCACATACAGAAGATATTAGTATGATTTTTTGGTCTTCACTATATTCTTGAGTTCCAAAACTTGACAACATGATTTTTGTGTCAAGGGTTGGTACTTTTTTCAACATTTTATGAGGCAATAGGGGAATCTAGATATTGACAACCCTCAACTAAAGAATTTCAATAAACCATGTGCACTTTTTAGAAAAATGAACTATACACAATGTGTAGTAAACTTGAAATGACATACTTCTCTCATAATTATAAAAACACTACATTCCTTTTTCAACTATTAAACTCTTTAAATTAAGTTATTTTCTTAAAAAAATTCACCCCCCCCCCATTTTGTTATTTTTATTAAAAAATCATACTATAAACCACCAAATATAATTGAGATAATAACTAGGGTTTTCCCTATACTATTAAATAATCTTTAAATAAGAATAAATTTGACATTTCATGATAATGAATTTAAATTTTGGTGCTGTTTTTTGGGCGCACATTGGTTTTTAGAGTGGATTTTTTATAAAAATATTGTTTATTTTGTAAATATTTGTGTTCTTATTTTCTTCCTAAATTATTTAGGTTGATTTATAAAATAATCCTTTTATAGGTATCATACATGAAATGATATTCGTTGTAGGAACTAACACCTTTGGAACCCAAACCAGACTATATCAGTGACACCGAGACACATAGGAGAACCCTTTGAAGGAAGGACACCCAAAACATCGACACACTTCTTGATCCTTCTTCTTTTTCTGGAACCCAAGTAAAAACTGAAATAAACTTGAATAATATGGCTGAAAATAATTATACATTTAAATAATTAACCTATCATGATGTATGTAAGAACCCAGATCTTCATTTCAAGTATGGATCTTGATTTTGGGTGTTTTGGAGAAAATGGGAGAATTTGGAAATTTTATAAGTACACGTCGTGTACTTCTGAGTACATTTTGTGTACCCATTCACCGTATACAGCTATGTCTTGGTCATGTAATGGATGAGACATGTCCATGTGGGGTGATGTGGTAGACTGCTAATGTCGGGGGCTGGTTGAGGCAAATACGCATCATGTTCATTAACAATACACACCGTTTACTTTTTCTTTTAATTGAATAATTGGACCAGGGTCACATCTAACCCTCGTATTCATCTTCTTCTAGTCATGCCTTATGAAGGAGTGTATGGAACTACTGATTTTTCTCTAATCCACTGATCCATCATTCGTTCTCTGAATCAAACATTGTCGGTTGCATTGGAATTTCCTTGGTGAGTTCTTCCTTCTTCTAGAGCCTCTCCTCATGATTCCTCTTCTTTCATAAGTTATTCAAGTTTTAATGTTTTCTTATCTTTTTGTAGATCCACAACATTATAAGCCGATTCAAGGGCCAAATTTCAAGATTTTTCTTCATAAAATGTCAAGGTAGGTGGTTTTTGGCCTTTCATTATTTGTATTTGAGTTTATATGTCAATGATCTGATTACCCATGTTTTAGGTATTTCGGGTTAAGGAAATTTAACCCTGTTTTATCTTCCTTAGATTGATTTTTGGACTAAGGGTTTATTGTTGTGTTATTATGTGAAATTTCATGTTTAAGGAACACCCCATGGGTTTTTTTCCTTGTTTGAATGTTTAGGGCCAATTGGTCTAGGTTTCCTATGAGGCAGTCATTGTTTCCTTGCCTTTCTTGATAGGATGGAACTAATTTCCTTTTTCTACTTGTTAAATTCTTCTGATATGAATTGGAATTGTTTAGCCATGTAGTAATTGACATTACTTTGGGTTGCTTGATATCATATATGCACTATTGAATTTCATAGGGCTAAGAACCTGTTGTAGTTAGACCATAGAGGGAATTGACGTTGAGTGCTTCCTCAGAGTGTCTGTTATATTTCACGCTATGAGACCACAGGGGGGATTGACGGTGAGTGCTTCCTTAGACTGTATTATTTTAAATTATGAGACCATAGGGGGAATTGATGTTGAGTGCTTCCCTAGAGAGTCTGTAGTTTTTTTGGAAAGACCATAGGAGGAATTGAGAGTGAGTATATCCTCAGAGTGTCTTTTCCGTTTTATTGCATTACTTGGACAGAGGGGTTAGACTTTGTGAGCTACCCAGAGGGTTAACATAAATATTGAATTTTTGTGATGTGTCTGCCAAGCCAAAGTACACGCTTGGATTCAGTCCTTTTAGTTAGTCTTCTGAGATACCTGTTGTGATATTTACATGATTAAATGATAAACATTAAATGTTAATGACTGTAAATGGAAACTATAGGATAGTTTACTTTTTTGTACTCCTAGTTCTTTGTTGCATTTCCATTATTACCTGTTATATATAATCACTAATAGTTAGGCATAGATATTTTTGTGGTTTCCTACTAGGATTCATCTCACACCCTATTTTGGTCATGTTTTTTACCCAAATAGATTATATGGTTGCAGGTGTAGATAAGGGAAAGTACCCTTCTTCCTCAGGTACATGATTGGATAGTTGGATCTAGAGATCATAGGACCAAGAATAGGCTTGCGATGCTATTGTAGTTTTCCTATTTTATTTGTAGTTTGGTTCAGTTGTCTTTCCATCATATTTTCTTATTTGGATACTTTCCTAGACACATATGACATGCATCATTTATATATGTGCTCCAATTATTATTTACTTTCAGTGTTCCACTATTTACTTGTTGTATGGTATTTTTCTTTAACTACTATTTATTATTTGTTATTCTATTGTACATTATCTACCAATGAGGGCATATTTTCCCCCACTATCACACCCAAGGCCCTCACTACTAGTCATAAGCCTCTGGAGTTTGAGGAAATGTGCTTGAGGCCTTGTGACCAACTGGGTATGGGGCACCTTTGAGTGGCACCCTGAACCAGGATGTTACAAAGTGGTATCAAAGGGGTTCTTTTCTGCTTTGTCTTATTATTTGGAGCCTATAGACAGGGATAAGAAGGAATATGTAGTTGGTAATAAGTTTTTCCCAGGAGTAGCTAACCCATATATGGAGAAAAGCCAATTTACCTCGATTATTTTAATTTTAGAGGTTTTAAATTGTTATAGTTGATTTTATTTCACTGTTGGGTGATTCACATGATTTTTTATGTTATTATTTATATCATTGGGGTTATATTTCTATTTCAATCCTATGAGATGAGGTTATACCATCTCATGCATCATATAGGCTCTTTCTAGATATCACATGTCATGCATTTTTTTCATTCCATTTAGGATGCATTACTGATTGTGTGTTGTTGTGATATATGTTGTACTAAATATGCATGTTGTTGTGATAGATGTCATGATAGAATACCTAATTTTTTGATAGGGTATTGGAAATTTTAATGTTTCATATGAATGGAAACCAAACTTTGGTCCCTGAGGTGTTATGGGCCCTCATGGATCAGAATTTGGTGGATCATGTGATTTATTGCACTATTATACTTTTTGATATATATGAATATGATTCCAAGCATTGATTTGTGGGGAGCATGGCCCCCAAGGATTAGATTTTGGAACTTTAATGCTTGTTTCAATGTTTTTATGGGGTTCTGGAGTAGTTTATGAGGCTTACTATCCAGAAAAACCTATAATACATAGTGTGTGATGATGAATAAACTCCATGTATCCTTCTGTTCGGGAAGGAAATTTGTATCTTAAGTACACATCGTGTACTTTCTCTACATGTCTTGTATCCTTTTACTATGTGACCAACCATGTTGGTAGAGTCATGGGTTGGAAATATTTTCTTGAACACACCGTGTACTAGGATTACACGCCGCATTTTGGTGATCTGTGTATCCATTCGTGTGACCAATGACACAGTTCAGTGAAATCCTTCTAGTACACGTTGTGTCTAGCATATACATGACGTGTAGTTTTTTTCTAAGAGAACTGTGTAGTTTTAGCAGTGTAGAAGTACATGGGTAGGAGGGAACATTCAAGTACACGTCATGTATCAAGGAGAACATGTCATGTGTATGGGGTGTTACATGACCAGGGTTGGAAAAAGTATACACCTATGTAAAGGCTTAACAGAGCATGTCATGTAGAGTGCATACACACCATGTAATCCTTTTTTGAATGATTTTACATCTCTATTCAATTTTTCACTTATAAGATGTTGTTTCTGTAATCTTGTGTTGAGGTGTGTGCTTGGCCTTATAGAGTCATGCCACCTAGACGTCCTCTGGTCATAAACCAGGTTCGAGGCAACGATCAGACACCAGAAACAATAGATCAAGGATTACCAGCAGATCATCCCATCATGCCCTTCATGGCACCAATTTTCATTCTGGATACAGGCTCCGATGCACAGTTCCGAGAAGGCTTCATGAGGATGATGAATATATTCCAGGGAGCACCACATCTTGCCCCATCTATGGAAGAGTTGAAGTAGGTTTTTTAGGATCAGCATTCTCCCACATTCTCAGGGGATGGAGGACCTTGGGCTACAGAGTCATGGTTATAATCCATTCTGTCTATATTTGATAATCTAGAGACACCTCTTGATAGGAGTGTGAATCTCATGACATACATGATTCATGACTCTACCAAGAGATGGTGGGGTGTGATATTACAGGTGGGATGACAGCGGGTTATGGTTTGGGATGAGTTCCAGCGGACCTTCTATGACTATTTCTACCCAGAGACCTTGAGGGTTGACCAAGCCCGAGATTTCATGAGTTTGGATCAAGGTACTCTCTCATTCATGGAGTATTATTCTCACTTCATAGAGTTGCAGCTCTTCACACCCATTCTGGGGGTGATGAGTAATTTCTAGTGAGAATGTTTGAGGATCGTCTTAGGCATGAAATCTGATCTCAGGTGAAAATCTTTAGGTTGAATTCCATATGTTTTATATTCAACCAGGCGCTGATCACTAAGCGCAACTTGAGGGATTTTAGAGCTTTGGGCTAGGGTTATTCAGCATCCAGAGTTTTTACCCTTCTGACAGATAGCAGGAAGATCCATAGGGAGTCTACACAGGGAGATCTAAGTAGGTAGGATTTTTCTTCAGGTATCCAAGTGGTCTGATACTAGTACAGGAATGGAGGACATAAGAAACCTCAGTTCCTGAGAGACCCATTTGAGTACCGATCTTCCAGCAAGATGGGAAATATTTAGCATTTTTTCAATGCCCTCCTTCCAGCAACTAGTAATGAAGGATATGTTTTGACTCCTCATATCAGAGTAGGACCACCAGTCCAACATCAGACTGGGGGCTGGAGTTCTTCAGGACATTCAGTTCGAGGTGGTGGTCATGGATACAGTGGTCAGACATAGGTTTTTCAACATCTGTAGGGTGGATCATCTCACGGTTCTCAGGCAGCTTCATAAGGTTGTGGTGCAGGTCGGTATTTTGTGCTGGAGCAGATCCATCCTAAGCAGGATCCTGGACCCTCTACGGTTAGAGGTATAGTTTTTATTACCTTAGTTTTAGCTTCTTCTCTTTTCGATACAGGGGCTCCCATAGCTTCATATATGTGCCTATTGTAGAGATCATTGGGCTCTTTATCTTTATTTCTACTGATATCATGACACTGGACATTCCGTTCAGGAATAAAATGATTAGTGTACATCAGTGCAAGGTGTAATGATCCAAACTTTTATTAATGGAAATTCATCTTGACCTAATTAAATATATTATGATGTAAAGTGGTTATATAACAAATTCACTCCTTAGGATTTATGTTTTTGTATTTTAAAATACCATAAATAATTGTGAACATTGATAATACAACTATTAAACAATGATCACATGGTTAGTATAAATATATGGCTTTAATAAATCTAATTTACTCAGAAAAAGGAAGTAATGGCCTCATCCAGTAGAATTGCTCTATACGAAGCCCATTTGTAGGAGCTCGAAGAGGAGGTGGCATCATTGGGATTCACTCTTGACCAGTTCCAAGTCGAGATTCAACATGTTAAGCTCAAACGGAACTGCCTACGGGAGAGGTGGAAGTTGATAGAGATTACCACCCGAGCGATGTTATTTGATCCACCCCAAGAATTTGTCACTATCACACACCTTAACCTTCAGTCTTATGTGGATGTTATAATAGGTTATGTAACAAGACCTTAGCACTATGATTATGTGCATTATTTTTTTATATAATAAATAATATACATTAATTTTATTATTGCTACTTTGTAAATAAGTTTTAAATCACAAATAGTGTTTTTAGTTAATATTCAATTAAGAAATCTATTTTGATGAATTAATGGATTTTGGAATTAAATAATGTTTTAATAAAATATTATTACTAAATTACTTTTTATTAAATATAAATGATCGTGTAATTTTTATGAATACAATTGTAATTTTTATTAATGTTTGAAAGTTGTTTTTGTCAAAACCCGTTAATTTTTTATAAATGTTGATTTTTATTTTAAAGGTAAAAATTCACATATTTAGAAAATTATTTAGATAAAATGAATATTATTTTTGGAATCATAATTTCAAAATTATCTAAATGTGAATTTTTCATAATTTTATGAGATAATTGAATTTTTGGGTAAAAATTAAATAGTGTTTAAATATTATTGTGTTTTATGACATCATAATGACCCAATAGTTATGTAATAAAATACTATAAACATTATCTTTGGAAAATATATGTTTTATCATTAAAATAATGTGATTTTAGGTTTGTTTTATTTATTTTACAAAGCTTTACTGGATCCTCCAAGACTTATAAAACATTTTAGCTTTTTAAATTGATTTCCATTAGAGTGTGACTCACCACCACATAATCAAGCCTAATATTTTTATAATTTAGGACATTGGCCTTATAAAATATTGTTTTACACTCCCCTTTTTGATGAACTATGGGCAAAAACCATGGTTTGGCATGTGGTTTGGATTAGTTTAATTTGTGATGACCCAAACCTAAATAATAAAGAATTCCCTCTACTTTCTTATATAAACCCACCCAAGCTCCCACTTCCTCTTCACTAAAAGCCTTAGGAGCTCTACCAACCCCTGCACTTCTCTCTCTATAATCCTCCCAAGGCTCCCCAAGCTCCCAAGAAGCATCTCTCAATCCCCTCCCAAGCCTTTGGGATCACACGTCCAAGTAAGGGATTCCTTTATCATTTTATCCAAGTTTCATAATATTGTTATGACATTTTATTTTAAATTATAAATATTGGGGTATGATTTCACACCTCCCCCATATATACCTATTTATGTTTTAATGATGAGAGACCCCTTTTCTCTCTCATTAATTCCTCCCATGTACACTTGTAACCATGCTAAAATTCTGTAAGGAATTTCTCTCTTCTCATTTACATTCAAGAAATTATTTTGTATTATGAATAAAAATTCCATTACTTATATTGGGAAATGTATATATATGACCCCCTTACTATCCATTTCATGTACATATGATGAGACATTATTTTCTCTCTCATAAACCTTTTTTATGAAGTCTTATGTCACGATGTTATGCTGTTGAAATTGCACCACCATTTTCCAAGCCAAAATCACTGTGTAAGGAATACCATGACCATTTCTCTATCAAGGGTATTCACCTTTATGAACATTTACATATTTATGGAATAATTTCATGTATTAATTACACATTCCTTTAAAATGGAATAAATTATGATGTTTAATGAATCTATGTTGTATGATCTTGTGGCACACTTATGCGTGCAATGAAATATTTAAGAAGGGTGTGCCCTGATAGTGCTTCAATGCATTGGATAAGGACTAGTATCATGATACATCAAGAAAAATGAGAGTTTACTCATTTTAATTCAAGTGTTGTGAGGGTTTACTCATGTTCCATGTTCAATGATCCTTGTCTCATGCTAATACCATGTTAAGTGTTGTTGCCACATTTCCATGTAATGATAACCATGATATATCATGCCTTTATGTTCATGTTTCTCTTATACTCCTTTGATATTCCAATTTCCTAACATGTACTATATTCTTCATGTTATTTATTGTTTACTCCCTTAATGGGCTTTATATCTCACCCTTTTCTTATTCTTGTCCTCAAGTTATCCCATGCGATTCTAAGTACAAGGGAATGTAGTGGTCATGTAAAGGGTGTTTTCAATAAAGATGTTGTGGTTCATGTTTTAAGTTGTTATGTAATGTTCTTAAGCCCCAAATAAACTATAACTCTTGATATTTCATGTTATATAAAGTGAATATTTTATGTAATAAATCATTTTTAAGTGTGTAATAAAGAGCAGGGTTGTTATAGTTGGTATCAGAGGATAGGTTTTTTTATTTTTGGGATCAGGATTAGAAAACTATGGTGAAAGCCTTAGGGATAAGACTAAGTATAATAATAACACCCCTAAATTTTGGTAAGTATTGAGTAAGTTTTTTATCAAGAAAATACATCCTTTTTTGGATATTAGCATGTACAGGCGGCTTTGGAATAGATGTATCTAGGAGTGAAAACTTTGACAAGGAGTTTCGAGCTTGACCTGGGGTATCCCGGTACATGAAAATAGGCCTTACTGCACTCTTGGTTACAAAACTCCCAGGGGATATGCTTTGGTAAATTCACAATATTAGTATAAACCATTTTTATTGGAATAAAAAATGTCCTAAAGAATATATGTTGGGAAGTATATCATGGATAACATTGATTGAAGCCTATAGATTCATAAGTTAAGGAAATAAAATTTGTTATCAGTAATCTATTTTTGTCCTTGGATTACCCTTTATGTGTTACCCCTAACATTCCTTTTATTCTAGCCAATGGCTGGTAATATGAGGGATCGAGCTAAAAACTGATGCGAAGATCAATGCAATGACTGTTCTAATGAGATGTTCAATCCAATGGGAGCAGGAATCATGAAATTTATAATGATACTCTCTCAGTTAATTATAGATTTGAATAAGAAACATGGGTCAAGAGTAACTTTCACCACCCCCCCCCCCCAGAAGGAAAAAGTCACAATAGAGAGCTTCATGAGACAATGGCCTCCTAATTTTAATGGATCATCTGATCCCTCAATTGCTGAAAAATGGATCAACTCCATTGAAAATATCTTATTCATCCTTCAATGTTCCGAATAAGATAAGGTTCTTCTAGCTGCTTATCGTATAGAGGGTGAAGCTGATCAATGGTGGATATTGATCAAAAATATGAATCTGGAGGAGGAGATCGAGGCATTAGAATGGAAGGATTTCTGGAAAAAAATCGATAAATATTTTCTGTGCACCCTCTAAATTAAGATTGAAAGTGACTTTTTTTCCCTCAAGAAAAAAGATGATGAATCCATCAGAGAGTATGAAGAAAACTTCACAAGGCTTATATGATACACCTCCAGATTTTTCATTACCCCCGAATGCAAGGTTGATCGCTTCTTTAGTGGGTTAAAACCTAGCCTATGGAAATCCCTAGAGATCCGTGACTTCGATAGCTATGAGTAAATTGTCTGATGTGCACTCAAAGTCAAAATAGTGATCATAAAATCCTAATGGTATCATGGGGATAAGAAGCATAAGGTGGAATTCAATTCTGGAGGTCCAACGGATAGATCCAATAGTGCAAATAAGTTACAGCACCCCACTTGCCAAAGGTGCGGAAAGAAGCACTCTAAAAATTGCCTGAATGGGATGAGAAAATGCTTTAGGGTTAGAAGATAAGGGAACCTAGCTGTTAACTACTGACAAGAGAAACCCATGTCTATGAAAGAGGAGAGGAATGCTTCGTTCAACCCTCAATGCATTTTTCAATACTTCAACTGCAAAGAACCAGGGAACCTTGCAAATCAGTTCCCTAATACAAGGGGTTTTGGAGGCAACCAATAACATCCAAGGCAGTATGGGAGAGATTTTTCCATCACTACTGTCGAAGTTAACCCGAACAACGAATTGGTGATAGGTAAGCTAGTTGTTTATTAAAGAATAGATAATGTACCTTTTGATTCTAGTTTTACACATTATTTTATATCCCAAACTTTTAGTAGAGCAATCCCAACACCACCAAAAATCATGGAAGTAAAGATGTCGGTGAGTACAACAAATGGGGAAATCATTGCAACCCATGAATATAACTCCTCCCCTATCACAATTTGTTGATTGAACTTCTCAGAGAACCTCATCATACTCCCTCTAGTGGAATTTGATGCAATTATTGGCATGGATTAACTTTCCTTATATAGAGCCAACATAAATTTCCGTGAGAGGGAAATCACTCTCCATATTGAGAATCGACCCCCAATTCTATACAAGTGTAGGTAGGAAGATGAATCTTATTTAGCACCATCATCTCAAGTGTGCATATTACTACCCTATGAGCACATGTATCTAGATTAGATGATTGAGTCTAAGGAAACAACCATCCTTGAAGACATTCCTATTATGATGGAATTTGCAGAAGTGTTTCCCGATGAATTTCCTGGTCTTCCTCCTCGAAGAGATGTTGAATTCTCAATTGATCGAATACTTGGGGTGTTTCCAATATCCAAGACTCTATATATAATGGGTATTTTTGAGCTTGAGGATCTGAAGAAACTAATACATAAGAATCTGGATAAAGGGTTTATATGCCCAAGTGCTTCGCCATGGGGTGTACTAGTCCTCTTTGTCAAGAAGAAGGATGGGTCAATACGCATTTGCATTGATTATCATAAGCTCAACAAAATCATGATAAATAGAAAGTATCATCTACCATGAACTGATGACTTGTTCGATCAGCTATGTAGATCACAATACTTCCCCAAGGTAGATTTCCAGTTGGGATATTACCAAGTAAGGGTGAAGAAGGGGGATATCCCCAAGACTGTTTTTCTTATAAGGTATGGGCACTATGAATTCATAGTAATGCCTTTCAAGATCACTAATTCTCCAGGAATCTTTATGAAATTTATGAATAGAGTCTTTATATATTACCTCGACAAATTTTTGGTATTATTTATAGAAAATATTCTAATATACTCTAAAACCAAGGAGGAGCATTAGGTGCATCTAAGAACTATACTAGAGACCTTGCAAAAGGAGAATCTATATGAAAAGTATAGAAAGTGTGAGTTCTGGTTGAAGTAGGTCTCATTCATGGGTCATCTCATTACAAGCAATGGGATATCTACGTATCCCTCCAAGACAGATGTAGTTGAGGGATGGTTGAGTCCAACATCGGTAATGGATATCCATAGCTTCCAGGGGTTAGCTTGATATTATTGCCGATTTGTGAGAAATTTATCATGATTGTCCAACCCTCTTACCAAGCTAACTCGGAAGGGAGTAAAGTTTTTTAGGAGTGATTAATGTGAATAGAGCTTCAATGAGTTGAAAAGGAGGCTTATCAATTTGCTCGTTCTCACTCTACCCACAAGTGGATAAATTTCTGTGGTATTTAGTGATGCTTTGAAGAAGGGATTGGGATGTGTGTTATTGAAAAATGAAAAATTCATTGAATATGATTCAAGGAAATTGAATGTTAATGAGAATAACTATCTAACACGTGACCTGGAGTTTGCTGCAGTGATCTTCACTTTGAAAATTTGGTGGCATTATCTCTTTGGGGAGAAGTGGGAAATATACAGGAATCACAAAAGCCTCAAGTATATGTTCACACAAAAAGAGATGAATATGAACCAACGAAGATGGTTATATCTGATCAAATACTATGAATTCTCAACCCATTACCACCCTTGGAAAGGGAACAAGGTGGAAGATACTCTAAGTATAAAGGACCTGTTGATTCTATCATTGATGATAATTGAAAAGGATCTAATCTTCTTAGACTTGATGAAGATGGACATGGAAATCATAAAGAAGGGAAAATCATCAATCCTTTCACAAATTATTTATCAAATATCTCTTTTTTAAAGGTTAAAGGATGCTCAAAAGGATGATGTGGTAATTCTGAAGAAGGTAGAAACTATCAGGAAAGGGAAATCCTCAGAGCTAAATTTCAATGAAGAAGGAATTATGAGATTTGAGTCAAGACTATGTGTTCCATCAAATCTGGAGGTAAATAAGGAACTTTTGGATGATGCACATAGTTTTAATTTCTCCATTCACCCAAGAAACACAAATATGTATCGAGATCTTCAAGAGAATTATTGGTGGGATAACATGAATAAAGAGATCTATGAGTATACATCAAAGTGTCTGGTGTGTCAGGAAGTGAAGGATGAGAGGCAGAAGTCTAAGGGGATGATGAAACCATTACCCATACCAACATAGAAATGGGAGAAAATCACCATGGACTTTTTCATCAAACTTTCGAAGACATCTAAAGGAAACAATTCTATCTGGATTGTTGTGGATCGTCTTACAAAGACTGCACACTTCATTGCTATTCGGGAGGATTTCTCACTGGATCAATAGGCATGGATATACATCAAAGACATGGTAAGGATGCATGGAGTACCACTCTTTATTGTATCTGATTGAGATCTAAGATTCACCTCTAATTTTTGGAAGAGTATTCAACATGCTCTAGATATTGAGCCGAACTTCAATACGGATTATCATCCTCAAACTGATGGCCAATATGAGCATACTATCCAAACACTTGAGTAAATGTTGAGAGCGTACTCAATGGACATCAAAGAAGGATGGGATCAACATTTCTCTCTTGTTGAGTTCTCATACAACAATAGTTTCCACTCAAGCATCCAAATGGATCCTTATGAAGCCCTGTTTAGGAAGAGGTGAAGAACACTAGCATTTTGGTATAAAGTTGGGGAGAGAAAACTCCTAGGTCTAGATATGTTCTAAGAAAGGGTGGAGAAGGTTAAGACCATCCAGTAGCACATTAAAGATGCTCATAGTCAAAAAAAGAGCTATGATGAAAATCATCGATGAGGCCAAGAGTTTGATGTTAGAGACATGGTATTCCTTTGCATATCACTACGGAAGAGAGTTATGAGATTTGGGAAGAAGGGAAAGCTTAGTCCAAGGTACATTGTCCATTTTTAGATCCTTGATCTCATTGGAGTAGTGGCCTATCAACTAGAACTCTCCCCGAACCTATCTCAAGTACATTATGTATTCCATGTATCACTCTTAAGGAAGTAAATACCTGACCCATCTCATGTACTCAATCCAGAGGCGGTACCATTGGAGAATTAACTCTCCTATGAAGAGAATCTGGTGAAGATCTTAGATCATAGGTAAAATTTCTACAAAATAAGACAATTCCCCTTGTCAAGGTGTTGTGGAGAAACCACAAGTTTGAAAAAGCAATGTGGGAATTGGAGGAAGTGTTGAAGAAGAGTTACCCGCATCAGTTTTAGTGTAGGAAAAGGTAATTTTGAGGGTGAAATTTCTTAAGGGGGGAATATTGTAATGACCCAAACTTTTATTAATGGAAATTCCTCTTGAGAAAATTAATGTATTATTATGTAAAATGGTTATATAACATGTGCACTTATTTGGATTTATGTTTTTGGATTTTAAAATACCATTATAAATTTGTACCATTACTAATATAGTTGTTAAAAAGTGATCACATGATTAGTATAAATATGGGGCTTTAACAAATCCAATTTACTTAGAAAAAGGAAGTGATGGCCTCATCCAGTAGAATTTCTCCATACTAAGCCCATTTATAGGAGCTCAAAAAATTTGTGACAGCATTGGGCTTCACTCTTTACCAAGACCAAGCCAAGATTCAACACGTTAATCTCGAATGAAACTGCCTATGGGAGAGGTAGAATTTGATAGAGATTACCACCTCAGTGATGTTATCTAAGACACCCCAAGAGTATGTCATCATCGCACACCTTACCCTTCAGTCTTATGTGGGTGTTATAAGGGGTTATGTAACAATACCTTATCCCTATGATTATGTGCATTATTTTTTTATATAATAAATAATATACATTCATTTTATTATTTTTACTTTGTAAATAATTTTTAAAGAACAAATAGTAGTTTTAGTTAATATTCAATTAAGAAATCTATTTTGATGAATTAATGGATTTTTGAATTAAATAATATTTTAATAAAATATTATTACTAAATTAATTTTTATTAAATATAAATCATTTTATAATTTTTATGAATACAATTGTAATTTTTATTAGGGTTTGAAACTTGTTTTTGTCAAAACCCAGGAAATTTTTAATAAATGTCAGTTTTTATTTTAAAGGTAAAAATTCACATATTTAGAAACTCATTTAGATAAAATGAATATTATTTTGGGAATTAGGATGTCAAAATTATCCAACCGTGAATTTTTCATAATTTTCTGATACAATCGAATTTTTGGGTAAAAATTAAATACCGTTTAAATATATAATGTGTTTTATGACATCATAATGACCAAATAGAGATATAATAAAATACTATAAACATTATTTTCGTCCAATATATGTTTTATAATTAAAATAATGTAATTTTAGGTGTGTTTTATTTATTTTAAAATGCTTTAGTGGACCCTCCAAGACTTATAAAACATTTTAGCTTGTTAAATTGATTTCCTTGAGAGTGTGACTCACCACCACAAAATCAAGCCTAATATTTTAAAAAGTTCAGACATTGGACTTTTAAAATATTTTTTTCCACTCTCCTTTGGATAAAACCATGGGAAAAAACCATGGTTTGGTTTGTGGTTTGGATTTGTTTAATGTGTGGTGACCCAAACCTAAATAATAAAGAATTCCCTCTCTTTCCTATATAAACCCAACCAAGCTCCTACTTCCTCTTCACTCAAAGCCTTTGTAACTTTACCAACCCCTTAAATTATCTCTCTATAATCCTCCCAAGGTTCCCCAATCTCCCTAGAAGCCTCTCTAAAGCCCCTCTCAAGCCTTTGGGATCACACTTCCAAGTAAGGGATTCTTTCCTTTCTCATTTTATCCAAGTTTTTTAATATTTTTATGCCCTTTTATTTTCAATTATAAATTTTGGGGTATGATTTTTCACCTCCCCAATACTGCCCTATTTATATTTGAATGATGAGATACCCCTTTTCTCTTTCATTAATTCCTCCCATGTACACCTGTTACCATGCCGAAATTCCGTAAGGAATTTCTCTCTCCTCATTTACATTTAAGAAATTATTTTGTATTATGAATCCAAGTTCCATTACTTATGTTCGTACATGTATATATATGACCCCCTTACTTTCCATTTCATGTAAATATGATAAGACACCCTTTTCTCTCTCATAAAACTCTTTTATGAAGTCTTATGTCACTCCATTATGCTTCCGAAATTACACCACCATTTTCCAAGACAAAATCATTATGTAGTGAATACGATTCCCATTTCTATATCAAGGGAATTTACATTTATTCACATTTACTTATTGATGTAAGAGTTTCATGTATGAATTACACATTCCTTTACAATGGAATAAATTATGATTTTTAATGAATATATGTTGTATGATCTTGTGGTACACTTATGCATGAAATGAAATGTTTAAGAAGGGTGTTCCCTGAGAGCGCTCCAATACATTTGGTAAATATTAGTATAATAATATGTCAAGTGCAATTATGGTTTAATCATGCTAATTCAAATTCAATTAGGGTTTACTCATTCTCTATGTGCGATGAGATTTGTCTCATGTTAATACCATGTTAAGTGGTGTTTCCACATTTCCATGTTATGATAGCCATGCTATATCATGCCTTTATGTTCATGTTTCTCTTATACTCCTTTGATATGCCTATTTACTTACATATAAAATATTCTTCATTTTATTCCTTGTTTACTCCCTTACTGGGATTTATAGCTCACCATTTTCTTATGCATGTCCTCAGGTTATCCCATGAAATGATAAGTACGAAAGAATGTAGTGGTCATGTAAAGGAAGTTTTCAATAAAGATGTTATGTTTCATGTTTTAAGTCATTATGTAATGTTCCTAAGCCCCAAAGACACTAGAACTCTTGATCTTCCATGTTGTATCAAGTAAAGAGTTTATGTAATAAATAATGTTTAAGTGGGTAAAAAATATCTAGGTTGTTATACAAGGAGTTCCCTCTTAAGGTTGGTGGGTGTCAGTTATTATGGGAAATTTTTGTCTTAGAGATGATGGTCTATGACGTCATTCTCTGAATGGATAGGTTAGTTCCCTTCCATACAATTGTTTATTTCTATCATTATAGAGTGAGTTTTACGTCACCATAGGGCGGTTTGCTTCTACATAAGGGTGAATGGGATGTCTAGGCGAGCAGAGCTGGTCCCGATCATCATGGGTTGAGAGGTGTTACAGACCATATTGCTAGTATGTATCTGGATGACTAGGGGACTTCATAGATGGACTTTCCTCTAGTGGTCTATTGTTTCAGGGATGTCTTTCCGGTCGAATTTTTTAATTTGCCTCCAGAGTGAGAGGTATACTTTTCTATTGAACTTGTGTTAGGGGCATCACCGGTGTCCATTCTTCCTTATAGGATGGCTACACCAGAGTTGCAGGAGCTTAAGAAGAAGTTTGGGGAGTTACAGGAAAAGGGTTTTATCTGACCCAATACTTCTCCTTAGGGTTCACCTATCCTATTTGCAAAGAAGGAATATGGTACCCTCAGACTTTGCATAGATTATTGGAAGCTGAACCAGTTTACTGTTAATAACCTATATCCCTTACTGAGGATTGATGATCTCTTTAATCAGCTTTGAGGAGACCGAGTGTTCTTGAATATTGACATGATATACAGTTATCATCATTTTCATGTTAGACCATTAGATATACCACTTACAGCCTTTCGGAATAGGTATGGTCTACATGAGTATGTGGTTATGTTGTTCGGTCTCAAGAACGCACCTGTAGTTTTTATGGAACTGATAAACCGAGTGTTCCATCCATACTTAGACTCCTTTGTGCTGGTTTTCATTGATGATATCTTGGGTTAATATCACACTCAACATTACCATGTTATCCATCATGATATTGTTGTTAGTACACTGAGAGAGAATCAGTTATATGATAAGATCTCAAAATTCCACTTTTGGATGGACTAGATTCACTTCTTGGGTCATATTATCTTAGATACAGGAGTATAAGTAGACCCATAGAAAGTGGGAGTAGTAGTTTCCTAGGAGCATCCAAAGAACGTATTTGAGGTAAGGAGTTTTCTGGGTTTGGATAGTTACTACAGAAATTTTATACAGGACTTTTCACGCTTAGAGGTGCCACTGATGGGCCTGACTAAGAAGGGTGTGAAGTACTCGTGGTCAGATTCTTATGAGTCAGCCTTTCAGGCGCTAAAGGGAAGGTTGAATTCAGCACCGATACTAGTTTTTCTAGAGCTGGTAAAGAGTTACACTGTTTACTGTGATGAATCCAGTATCAGGGTGGGAGAAGTGGTTATTTAGGGGGAAGGAGTCATTTTGTATGGGTCTCGGTAGTTCAGGCCACATGAGAGGAATTACTCGATGCTTGATCTTGAATTGGATGAAGTTGTTCATGCCTTGAGTTATTGGAGACATTACCTTATGGGAGAGAATTTTGTGGTGTAAAATGACCAAAAAAGTCTCAAGTATATCTTTACACAGCGTGACCTGAATTTGAGATAGTGAAGGTGGGTTGAATACCTTTAGTCCTTTGACATTGATATTGCCTACAGGCCTGGGAAAGGCAACACAGTAGATAATGCGTTGAGCCGGAGGAATCAGATACCGATAGTTCAAGAAGCCAGCAGTGAGTAGCAGTTGATGGATCTATTCTATGAAATGCATTTTGAGGTTCACGATAGACAGGGGCAGACGTTTCTTTCTTCTGTAGATGTTACCTCTACTCTACTTGATTGAGTGAGAATGGAGAAGCTATCAAATTCTGAAAGGCCTAGTTCTACAGGAGGATGTGTTAGAAGAGGACCCTACCACTACTGGAAAAATGACCTATACCCACGGTTTTTGGAACCGTGGGCAACTGAGGCGTCGAGATAGGTTCCCAACCTACACCCACGGTTTTCCAAACTATGGTAATAGATTTTTTTTCCCCATGTCAAAGCCTTATACCCTATTTCCATGCTATCGAAATCTTTTACCCACAGTTTGCAAACCATGGGTATATATTTTTGTACAAAAAATAGGTAGCAGGTGTTGAACCCACGATCTACATTTTGAACTCGGAGAGCTTCACTAATCAAGCTACACCACTTATAGGTATATTTATCTATATTTTTATTTATATATTAATGAATGTCCCTATTTGAAAAAACCAATGTCGCGGGTTTCGAACCCACATTTTTATCTTCATGTATTAAACACCTAACCAACAAAGCAAGTTCAGTTTTATATTAAAATATATTCATTTGTTTTAATATATTAATTTCTCTACCTGTATTAGAAAAAAAGTGGTCAGCAGGATTCGAACCTATGACCATAAAGAACAATACACAACATCTAACCACCCAACCTTTGATGTTTATATATTCATATATTTTTATCTATCTAAATATATAAATCATAACCGTGGGTATAAGAGGGAAAACTGTAGGGATAGGTTTTCCCACCAAATAATTTTTATCTCCCGCGGAATTTATTTTTTCCCACCATAACGTGGGAAACCTATACCCACTGTTTTATAAAAATATGGGTATAGGTCTTTGAAAAAAATTCATATACCCATGGTTTAGGCCAACCCATGGGTATAGGTCTTGAAAAAAATTCCAATACCCACAATTTTGACCAAAACTGTGGGTATAGCTGTCTTTTTCCTCACGGTTTTCCAAAACTGAGGGAATAGGTCTTCAAAAAAAACTATACCCACAATTTTTCCCAAAACCATGGGTATAGGTTCCCATATTACCCATATACCCACAGTTTTCAAAAACTGTGGGTATAGGTCTATTTTCCAGTAGTGTACTATTGGGTGGACCATAGGCGAGGATGAGGTCTTGCGCTTTCATAGACGTGTATGGGTGTCAGAAGACATATGTGAGGAGCTTATGCGAGACTTTCATACTTCATCTTGGGTAGTTCATCCTAGTGTCAACAAGATGTATCAAGATTTTCACTATCAGTATTAGTAGTCAGGTATGAAGAGGGATGTAGCTGGTTTTGTTATGAGATGTTCCACCTACCATCAGGTGAAGGCAGAGCACCAACAACCATCTAGGATTCTATAGAAATTACCCATTCCCGAGTAGAAGTGGAATGATGTTGCGATGGATTTCATGATAGGTTTACCGAGGTTTCCTCGAGGGAATGATATAGTTTGGGTTTTCATTGAAATACTCACTAAGGTTTCACACTTTTTACCAATCAAGGATACCTTCAGTGTTGATGAGATTGAAAGGTTGTACATCCAAGATATTATACCTTTTCATGGGGTTTCACACTCTATCATTTTAGACAAGGATTCCCAATTTAATTAGTGTTTCTGGAAAGGGCTACATAAGGATTTGGGTACACAAGTGCTTATGAGTACATCTTACTATCCTTGCATAGATGGCCAGTCAGAGAGCACATGCTTCGAACATGCATCCTAGATTTTGGAGGTTCTTGGGAGAAGCACATACCTTTGGTGGAGTTTTCCTACAATAATAGGTTTCATGCAACTATTCAGATGGTAGCTTATGAGTATTTGTACGGTAGTCCATTCTGATCACCCCTATGTTAGCTGGAGGTAGGAGAGGCAGCTATGCTTGGACCTTGACTTGTCTAGGAGACCACAGAGTAGGTGGAGTTGATTCAGAAGAAGATGTCTACTACACAGTCACAGCAGAAGTCTTATGCTGATTGATGGAGACAACCTCTTCAGTTCGAGGTTGAAGATCAGGTTTTCCTACATGTCACACTGATGTTGGGACATAGGAGGATTAAAAGATAGGGAAATATTTCACTAATATATGTTGGTCCATTTGAGGTTTTGGAGAGAGTCGGGTTATTTTCCTATTGGTTGTAGTTACCTTAGAGGTATCGGGCTATGCATGACATCTTCCACTGGTCTCAGCTATGACATTACTTCTCAGACTCATCTCATGTTTTTTAACCTGATGAGGTTGAGTTAGAGGTAGACACATCATTCTAGGAGCATCCTACCTGGATTTTTGATCTCAACATGAAGTTTATTTGTGGTCAGTATATTCCTCTGGTATGGGTTTTGTGGCAGTATGGCTGAGTGCAGTAAAAAACATGGGAGAGGGAGACCGATGTGTGATCGTAGTGGCTAGAGCTATTTGAGGATTATTCTTCACCACCTTGTCAGGGAAATTCGGGGATTAAAGGGGGAAGTTAGTAAGAACATGGATCTTCATTTCAGGTATGGATCTTGATTTCGAGTGTTTTTGAAAAAAAGGGAGAATTTGAAAATTTTCTAAGTACATGTTGCTTACTTTTGAGTACACACCATGTACCTAGTCACTGTGTACTACCACATCTTGGGCGTGTAATAGCCGAGACATGGAAGTGTGGGGTGACATGTCAGGCATCTAATGCTAGGTTCCCTTTGAGGAAAATATGTGGTGTGTTCATTAATAGTACACATTGTGTACATTTTCTTTTAATTGACTAATCAGACTGGGGTCACATCTAACCCTCATATTTGTCTTCTTCTATTCGTGCCTCATGAAGGAGCGTACAGAACTATCGATTCTTCTCTGAGCCACTGATCTTTCATCCATTCTTCAAATCAGACACTATCAGTTTCATTGGAATCACCTCAATGACTTATTCTTTATTCTAGAGCCTCTTCTCCTAATTTCACTTCTTTTGTGAGTTATTCAAGGATGAACGTTTTTCATTTTTGTAGATCTAAAAAGTTCTAGGATGATTCAATGGTTGATGTTTGATAGTGTTCTTCATACAACATCAAGGTAGGTGGTTTGTTTCTTTTCATTGTTTTTCTTTGAGTATATATGAAAAAGTTCTGATTACCTATGTGTCGGGTGTTTTGGGTTAAGGAAATTAAACCCTATTTTATCTACCTTAGATTGATTATTGGACTAAGGGTTTTTTGTTGTGGTATTATGTGAAATTTCATGTTTAAGGAACACACCATGGGTGTATTCTCTTGTTTGAATATTTAGGTCCATTTAGTTCAGGTTTCCTATGAGGCAGACCTTGTTTCATTTCCTTTCTTGATAGGATGGAATTGATTGCCTTTTTCTTTTGGTTAAATGCTTTTGATATGCATTGGAATTGTTTAGCATGTAGTATTTGAGATTACTTTGTGCTTCTTGATATCATATATCCATGATTGAATTTCACGGGGCTATGAGAACCCAGTGTAGTTAGACCATAGAGGGGATTGACTTTGAGTGCTTCCTCAGAGTGTCTTTTATATTTCATGTTACAAGACCACAGGGGGGATTGATGGTGAGTGCTCCCATATAGTGTTTATAGTTTACGTTATGAGACCATAGAGGGAATTGAAGTTTAGTGCTTCCCCATAGAGTCTACAGTTGTTGTGGAAAGACTATAGGGTGAATTGATGGTGAGTGCTTCCTCAGAGTGTCTTTTCCATTTTATTGCATTACTTGGCCAGAGGGGTTAGACTGTGTGAGCTACCCGGAGGGTTAACATAAATATTGAATGTTTGTGACGCGTCTGCCAAGACAAAGCACAAGCTTAGATTTGGTCCTGTTAGGTAGTCTTCTGAGATACCTATTGTGATACTTAATTGATTAAATGATGAACATTAAATTCTAATGAATGTAAATGGAAACTATAAGATTGTTTAATTTTTTTTACTCCTAGTTATTTGCTTCATTTCCATTATTACCTGCTATATATACTCATTGCCAGTTAGGCACAGATATTGTGGTGGTTGTCTATTAGGATTCGACTCACACCCTGTTTGGGTCATGTTTTTTGGATCCAAATAGATTATATGGTTGTAGGTGTAGATAAGGGCAAGAACCCTTCTTCCTCGGGTACATGGTTAGATGGTTGGAGATGGAGAGCATAAGACCAAGCTATGTCTTTCAATGCTACTATAGTTTTATTGTTTTCTTTGTACTTTGGTTCAATTTTATTTCTAGAATATTGTCTTTTTTGGATGCTTTCCTAGACATATGTGACATGCATCATTTATATATGTGCTTCAGTTTTTATTTACTTTTAGTGTTTTGTTGTTTACTTGTTGTATTGTATTTTGCTTCCGCTACTATTTATTATTTTTTATTCTGTTGTTCATTCTCTTCAAATGAGGGAATAGTTTTTCCCACTATCACACCCAAGGTCCTCGCTGCTAATTGGAAGTCTCTGGCATTCGGGGAAATGTGCTTGAGGCCATGTGACCAACCAGGTATGGGGAACCTTTGGCTGACACCTGGAATCGGGACATTACAATATAGATATCCATCTCACATACTTTAAAATACAAGGTGAAGCACCACATTTTGAACTAAAATCTGTTTAATTCACTTATGACCAAGATTCCATGGACTCATTGGAGAAGATCCACATAAGCACTTAAAATAATTTCACACTGTGTGTTCAACATTAAAACCTACTAATAAGGAATAATAAAAAGTAAATCTTAGAGAATTACCTTTTACATTAGGAGACATTACAAAATATTGGCTATATTATTTAAATTCCCTAATTAGTGGCTAGCTAGACATGAAACACCTTTTTCTATAAAATTATTTCCCAACCTCTCGAACTGAAATAATGAAGAAATAAATTTTTGGGACAAGAAAAACTCAAGGGGAAACACTACATGAATATTGGGAACAATTTAAAATTTTATGACCAATTTGTCCATACCACTAAATAAGTGATAAAATTTTAATACAATATTTTATAAAGGTTTAATTCTAATTTATCATAATATTATTATTGCTACTGCAGGGGGGTGCACTAGTTGATAAAACACCAATCACTACAACGACCTTTATTGAGAACATGGTGCAAAACACTCAACAATTCAGTTCAAGGTCTAGTATACCCATTTGTGGTTTCCATGAGGTGAAAAGTACCAAATTTGATAAGAAGGTGGAAACGATGTTTGAAGAGGTAGGTACCATTATTTGATAACTTGCTATTTCCCAAGCAAAATCCCAATATCCTCCTCCCATCCATTATGCAATATGTTCTCCTAGCACCCAATATTCTCACCAATTTCCTTAATTGAGAAAAACATTTGATATTTTTGAAGAAATCTTTCCATACCACCCCTATAACCAACCGTTTAGGTTGGAATTTTACTATTCATCCAACCCTAAGTGGAAAGACAACTAAGACTATAGTAAAGGGGGTATTAGAACCAACCTCAAAAACCATGGAACCAACCAAGGCAGTGTAGTTATCTACCACCACCACCTAGGAATCCCAAAATATCATAAAGGCCCAACCAACAACCCACTTAAAAACCTAATCCTAGCCTAGAAGACATGATGAAACAAATGGATGTGAACAAAATCAAATTCCAACAAACCACTCAAGTATCCATACAGGACCTAAAAATTCAATTAGACCAGCTTTCCAACTCTGTGGGGGAAATTCAAATTCATGGGTCGGGTAAACTAACCTATCAACGAGTAGTTAACCCTAAGGATAAGGGAAATGTTTATTCCATAACCCTTAGGAGTGGAACTCAACTTAAAAGCTAAATGAACCCTTCAATATAGTCATACCTTACAGAGAAAACTTCCATTCCAACCATTTTAAATGATCCAAATAAGAAAAATCCTTTTTCCATAGAAAAATACTACTAAGGAAATAGAGTGTCTATTGATGAGTCGCCAAGATCAACTATTCCTCTTAAATTTCTTAAAAGGGACACCCAAAAAAGAAAACAAAAATAAACTAAACTTTATAATGAAATATTGGAAACTTTAAAAAAGTACAGGTTTACATTCCCAAGATTAATGTTATGAAGAAAATTCCACAATATGCCAAGTTTTTTAAGGTTATGTATACACACTGAAATTGACTTCAGGGTGATGAGAAGGTGATATTGGGGAGGAACATCTCAATATTGATAGACCCGTCACTTCCTACAAAATTCAATAGTCTAGGAATATTCCAAATTCTATGCACTATAGGGAAGTATTTCTTTTCCATGTTATGTTTGATTTGGGTGCTTCCATAAATGTGATGCCTCACTCCATTTACTCTTTATTTTAGGCCAAGGAATAGAAGACCAATGGAATTATTTTGAAACTAGAAAACTGAAGTACAACACACCCTGATGTTGTGTTAGAGGATGTTCTTATGAGGGTGAAGATTTTAATTTTTTCTACTGATTTATATGTGATTAAAATGGAAGATGATAGGATGAATGGTCACACCCCAATTATATTGGGGATTACTTTCTTGAAAACTACCAAAACCATAATTATTATCCATAATGGGACATTATATAAGGAGTTTTGTGGGGACATTGTCCACTTAAATATCCTTGATGCCGTGAATCACCCCTTATAAGAACATTAATCTCTCTATTAATTTAATTAATGTACTCCCTTCCCCAAAAAAACTTATTTTCTTTCCCATGATCCACTTATCCAAGTTTTAATCATTGATAGACATGCTAGGTAATGATTCATGCATTGAATGTTGTACCAGTTTAGAAAAATGTCGTGCATGTTTATTAATTGATTATTACTTGAGCACTGAGGATCACATGACCATCAATGATACTGTTAATCTTGTAAAGGATCATTCCTCATCTAAGGATATTACCATTGAGCAATTAGATGATATTAGTGACCTATAACTTTCAAAATCACTCCCATTAATCCAAAATCCACTTAAATTGTAACTTAAACAACTTCCTCAATATTTAAAATATTGATATCTTGAGAATAGAAACAAGTTGACTGTCATCATTGCTAGTTCACTCCCTCCAAGGCATGAATTGTGTCTGATTGAACTTTTTAGGGAGTATAAACAAGATTTTCATTCCTGGTATTATCCCATCAATTTTATTGTATCATATATTTTTAATTGATGAGGATAAACTAGTGAGGTAGGCACAATGTCGACTGAATCCAAACCACCTATATGTTGCTAAAAAGGAGGTAACAAAATTATTGCATACTAGAATCATTTAACCCTTATATGACAGCCAATGGATTGGTCCAGTTCAAGTATTTCTTAAAAATATTGGTCTTACGATAATTAAAAATGAAAAAAATGAATTGGTTCAAACTTTTATGCAGAATAGTTGGTGTGTCTGTATAGATTATTGTTGACTAAACCAACAAACTAATAAGGACAATTTACCATTATTGTTCATTAAACAAATGATAAAGAGTTTAGTAGGGAATTCCCATTACTATTTCATTTATGGTTATTCGGTATACATTCAGATTCATATTTATCCTAAGGATTAGGAAAATATAACCATCACTTTCCCCTTTGGCACATTTTCATATAGAAGGATTCCATTTGGTCTGTGTAATGATCCAGGTACTTTCCAATGATGCATGGTTAGTATTTTTTTTCAAATAACCTATATAATTGAAAGAAATTATACATAGATGATTTCACTATGTATGGATACTCTTTTGATGAATGTTTGAGTAGTCTTGGTTCTATCCTACATTACTATATTGAAAGGTGTCTCAAACTAAATTATTAGAAATGTAATTTCATGGTGAGAAAAGGTATAGTGTTGAGACATTTCATTTATAGGGATGGTATCCAAGTAGATAAATCAAAAATGGATATCATTTCTTCCCTACCATTACCCAAAAATGCATGGGATGTGCGGTCATTAAAAGGTCATGCTATACTTTACAATCATTTCATTCATGATTTTAGTAAGATTTCACTTCCCATATCCCAATTAGTCCAAAAATAAAAATAATTTGTTTTGGATAAATAATTAAAAGATTGTTTTAATAAGTTAAAATGGATTCTCACATCACCTCCAACCATCTTTGTGAGATTTACCATTTGATCTCATATGTGATGCCTCTAACTATGTGGTTGGAGTACTCTTATCACAACAGTTCGACCAAGCTCCACATGTCATAGCCTATGCCTCATTTATATCGGACCCTACCTAAGAAAACTACCCCAAAAATAAAAAATAATGTTTTGACATTGTGTCTACCTTGGATAAATCTAGTTCATACATTTTAGGGTCCAAGTAATTGTGTTATTAGACCATGAATCCCTCTGGTATCTCCTTAAGAAACTAGAAGCCAAACCACATCTCATTTGTTGGATGCTTCTACTTTAGGAATTTAATCTAGAAATCAGGGATAAAAAAGGAGCATAGAATTTGGTGGTTGACCATATCAATAGGATCCATCCATCCTAGGACATTGACTTATCCCCTTATATTCTTATAGATGAAATTTTTCAAAATGAGCAATTCTACCGAGTGAAAGATGATATTCCTTGGTATGCCAAAATTGTAAATTATTTTGTAGAATCTTGAATTCCTTTGGATTTTAATAAAACCCAAGTTTATTATCTAAAACATGAGTCTCGTTGATACATTTGGGATGACCCCTACCTTTGGTGCACATGTAGTGATCAAGTCCTCAAGTGTTCTGTTCCTGATAGAATGTTTCATATTTTCCTTACGTTCTTCCACACTCTTGCTTGTGGGGGCCACTTTGGTCTCTAATGGACTGCTTTCAAGGTCTTCGATTCTAGTATCTTTTGGAAAACATTATTTTTGGATACCCATGATTTCTGTAAATCTTTTCCTCTATATCAAAGAATGAGGAATTTCTCTAAAAGAAATTAAATTCCACAACAAACCTTTCTCTTTCAAGAAATTTTTTATGGTTGGGGAATTAAATTTATGGGAGAATTCCCCAATTCATTTGGGAACTTCTACATTCTTATGGTAGTGGATTATGTGTCAAAAATGGAAAAGGCCCAATCCAGAAGGATAGATGATTCCATGATATTTGTGTAATTTTTGAAAACCCAAATGTTTTGTAGGTTTAGATTACCTAGGTTCATCATTTGTGACCAGGGTTCTCATTTCTACAACCAAACTATATAATCACTTTTTTGTTGGTATGGGGTAGGGAATCGATTATCTACTTCATATCACCCAAAAACCAATTTTCAAGCTGAGATGTTGAATAGAGAGGTAAAACAAATTATTTAAAAAAAGGTTCGACCCAATATAAAATATTAGAGTCTTAGACTCAATGATTCATTATGGGATTACCGTACTTCTTTAAAAACTCCCATTGGCAAGTCACCATATCATCTAGTTTTTAGAAAGAGTTGTCACCTCCCGGTTAAAATAGAGCATCGGTCATAATGGTCCATTAAATAGTGAAATCCTAATATTTTTGGTGTGGGTGATTAGAGGAAGTTACAAATTCAAGAGATGGATAAAATGAGTAGAGATTATTATGAAAACTCATGGATAAATAAGGAGAAATCCAAGGCGGACAATGACCACCCCATCCTTCATTTTCAATTACACATCAGGCAGAAGGCCCTCATTTACAATGTAAGGATGAATTTATATCTAGGTAAGCTTCATTCCTACTGGTTTCTCCCATACACTGTTACTAATTTTTTTCCATTTGGGATTGTTTGGGTATAAAATGAAGAGATGAAGAAAACCTTCACTGTCAATGGGTAGCATCTTAGGCACTTTCAAAAAGCCCTTCTAAAGTCCTCAACAGAATGACTCAAAGTTCAATAAGTAACCTAAGAATTAAATCCATCAAGTTTTATCCTTCCTTCCCAAATTCTATTTTATTATTGTGAGGACATTTCATACTCTAGGTGTGGGAGTGAATATATTATTAGGTTAGTTATAAATTTTCATCATATTTCTTCTTTTTATCTATTTTTTCTTATGGGATACTATTTTTACCTTTACCCCCCCCCCCCTCACTTTTGTATTGAAATGTTAATTTTTTATGCCCACTTTATCATGGAAAATTATGCCCACTTAATCATGAAATTTATTTAAAATAAATTATTAATTTCCCTATTTTATGTGGTTTTAACATTTAGAAAATTTTGTTTCAATGATGAAATGTGTGTTTCAACATGAATTTAACATTGATGTGTTCCTTTTTTTAGAATTTTTTTTTTGTTTTTTATGATATAAATGGTTGTATCACTTTAAATCCTTTTAGAATAATGGTACCCTTTATATGAGTAATTTATGGGAAATTATGTCACTTAATTTCTCCACACATATTTTCACCCAAAAATTCAGTGTAAAATTTTCTTACTTAATGGAAGGTAAATATAAGTTTGGTTATTATTTATTTTATTTCCAAAATTATTTTTCCATACATTCGTTCCTTATCCAATATTTTTTATTATTGTACCAGATTGACCTATGTGTGTGTACCTATAATCTTATTGTTCTATGCTCTCAGAAAAATAGTAAAATAAACACAAAAACATAGGTTGTTTCTTGGGTAGGTCAAAAAACACTCTTCCTCTACCTTTAAAATTTTTATAAATATTATAATTAGTTTCGTTATGAGATCAAAAAAGGGTTGAGTGCTGAGTGTGATATTTCTCCCAATTTCATCTTTTGAAACAAAAAAACAATAATAAAAACAATAATAAATGAAGAGAGTGATGAAATATGAAAAATATGAGGATATCTATGTATTAATCTTAAGGTTTCACTTATTATAATTCTTAAGTGAGTGGGCCTTGAGTTTTTATTTCAAATGATTTAGGGGAGGTTTAGCGAACATAATCATTTAAACAAAAAAATTAAAATAACCAATATTTACTAAATAGAATCTAAAAAGAATAACATGAAATGGTTTTAAAGAAAACAATGGATAATAAGTTAAATGGTTAAATTTTTAATTATTTTCTCATATTGGTATAATGCATATATTATAATTTTATTCTCAATCAATTATGAGATATATTTTTCCATCATCACTAAGAATAACTCATTGGTGTTGTTTTTTCGTTGATCACATTGCTATCAAGAATTAAATTTTAAATGTTAAATAATCATTAATTTTTTAATATATCCATGAATTATTATTTTTAAATGTTAATTTTTCTAGGAGTGAACATTTTTTGGTGCGGGGGTGTGATCGCACCATGATTCACTATTTCATTTTCACCCTTTTACCACTACGTTAAACTGATTTTGTATCATAAATTCTAAATTTAATAAAATTAATTAATTCATGATTAAATAATTTATTTTGTTTTTATCACTTTTAAAAAGGTAAATTTTACTTATTTTGATAACAAAATTTTAGGTGGTGGTGATTTGGAGGGCCTTGGATGAAGTGGAAGGAAAATGGGTCAAACTATGCATGATTCCAAGCACACTAGTAAACTCAAACGCACACTTATAATAACCCATGAATCCAATTAGGATAAATTTTTTTGGTATGGTCCAAATTTAGTTGGATACACATCTTATTAAGTAACCCAAGCCCAATTCTTTCATTGTGAGGCCCATCTGAACCGATATGTCTAGGGAATTGAATCTGCACAAAGACAAAAGTGGTGTTCTGTATTCTGTCAATATCTCAAAATGTAGTTGTCCAAATGGTTCTAAATTTTATGTGGATATATTCAAGAAGTGTGTATATAACTTTAAAATTTTATACAAAGTGATATAATACTATCTAGAGGTCAAGAACCATGGTCCAAGTGTATTCTCATAATCTGGGAGCTCAAAACCACCATCCAATTTTCCTATAAAATGATACCTTGGGTAC
The DNA here is from genome assembly GCA_963277665.1 of Viscum album. NCBI lineage: Eukaryota > Viridiplantae > Streptophyta > Magnoliopsida > Santalales > Viscaceae > Viscum > Viscum album. The sequence goes on along the minus strand of OY728126.1, from coordinate 1,803,982,434 downwards.
CCATTTATAAGTTGAAACTGGGAGAAAATATCTTCCCTTTGGGAGAAAAAAAATTTAATCTCCTAATACAATAAGTTCTGAAGGCCCCTATCTTCATTGGGGGTCAAGGATTAAGTTGAAGTTCCACCTAAGCCTCCTCCTCCTCTCGACGATGAGCTAAACGGTGGGCGGTCATTTCAAGGGAGATACAAACACTTGGGAGGGAGTTCCAGAACTTTTTATTCTACCAGTTTTGTGTAATTTGTGTTTTAAATATATTAATTGTGTTGTATCTTAACAATATTCTCCTTTTAATTCATTTATTTTGATAAAATTAAGTGAAACATTTTTCATTTCAACACTAATTGTGTTGAGATTTAAAGTGGGAATCTTGGGTTGCTATGATTGGGCAACACAAGAATCCTCTTTCTCTCACACATGAATAAGATATTAGTATTATTTGGTATAATTCACTCTATTATTGAGGTCCAAGCCTTTACAACATGATTATTGTGTCAATGGTTAGTACTTTATACAAAAATTTTAGAGGCAAGAGGGGAATCAAGATCTTGACAGCCCTCAACCAAAGAGTTCCATTAAACCATATGAACTTTTTATAAATAGTAACTATCAAATATTTGTATTGAACTTGTAATTAAATACTTCTCTCATAATTCTAAAAACACTACCTTCCTTTTTCAACTATTAAACTCTTTAAATTAAGTTATTTTCTTAAAACTGTTTTCAAAACCACCTCATCTTTTGTTCCTTACAATTAAAAATTAATACTATAAACCACCAAATATTCCTGAGATACGACTCAGGGTCTACCCTAGACTATTAAATATTATTTAAATCATAATAAATCTTATTTTTTATGACAAAATGATCTATATACTATATAAAAACCTTACATATGATTGAGTTATTTGTTTATCCTAAAATTTTAAGATTTTCATAACATGTAATGTGTTGATTTAAATTTATTGATTTGAAAAATTTTTACATATTAAATATGAATATAAAAAGAGAATAATATAAATTAGATTTATTATTTATTTGGTTAACTTAATAATATGGTAAAATAATATAATTTTATTACCATTCCATATAATTTATGAAATAATAAAGCGCTTTTAGTATAATAAGTAAGATAGAAATTAAAGTGTTGGTATGTTAATGGGGATAACCTACTGTAATGTTTTAGGTATTTTGTAAATATATAAATTAATATTATATTAGTCAAGGAAGCATGTTGGAACATATAATGTGTTAATTTTGTGTTGTTTAATTTCTTTTATTAGTTGATAATTTTTTATTGGTAAAATAATGTTTTTTAAAATTATGTAACACTGCAACATAATGGCATGAAATATGACCAAATAATAGGTTTTATAAATAATTTTCTTCCTCATAGTTAAAAATAAATGAATATTCTTTATATTTACTTAGAACGTGTTGGGAGTAATTTTTCATTGAATTGTTTTATTGATCGTGATTTGATAATGAATTTGGTAACCTTTTCATGAATATTAAATGATCCATGCATTTGGATAAATTTTTGTTAATTGTTGTTTACATAATTTTCTTGTTGGATTTTATGTTATTTAATTAATAAAGAAATGTTTGGTTGATAAAAAGGTTTTATAATTAAGGAAATTTCCTAAAAATTTTATTTTATAAACTTTATGTGATTGCATGTTGTTTTTTAAAGAATTTTTCAAATTAAATAATTATTTTGGTATATTTTATTTTATAAACTATATTTTATAAACTATATTTTAAATAGTTTTTACTAAAATTTATTTTTCATAATTTTTTATAAAATTTTCCTTGTATTTTATCTTGATTAAAGATTGAAATAATTCCCTTTAAATGGGCCATGTAGGAAATAATTGATTAAATGAAACCTTTTATTTTTTTCTCAAAATCTATAATTTTCTGGTTTTTAGACATTCTTGTTTTATAAAGGTGGAATTGTTACATGTTGTTTTTTAAATATATTTTACAAAAATTAATTTTTAATCATTTTTTAGAATGTTTAAATTTTAGAAATTTTCTTTAACTTTTTTTTAAAAAAACAGAATGTTTATTGAAAAAACTGTCATTTTTTTAGGAACTTGATAACTTTACATGTGGTTTTAACATGGTTAATTTGTGGGTGGAAACCCTGTGGCATCTTGTTATAATAGACTATAGTGAGTTATTAGCCTTGTTAAATATTATTTTGGATATTTTCTTGATGTAATTTTTTTGTAAGTGGTTATTATGCTAGACTTTTATGTCTTTCTTTTATACTAGTTTTTCTTGTTTCCCTAGTTATGCTTATGTATTGATTGTGTTTTTTGTTCTAGTTACACTAGTTTAGGATTTTTATATGATATAAATGGTTAGTTTAAGGGGAAAATAGAGGCTTCATATGAGAATGATGGATCATGGTATTATCATTGAGATATCTTATGTGTAGCGGGACATTATGGGATTTAGATTGGACACTATGATTGACTACCATTGACATGGACTATATTTTTTTGGAATTAATTATCTTATAAGTGCCATTTACAAAATCTAGGGAATGAGGTAGTATATAGAATTCAATTTTATATTGATTGGTATGCCTAGATATTAAATATTTCATATTCTAATGGATTTTTTCATCATTACAACGAAGCTGCAACATGAATTGGGAAAGAATAGTTGAGAAAGGTTAATAACCATGTCTTTTCTATTACCACCCAACCTAGGTTGAATTTATTGATTAGTTTTGATTGTGAAAACAAAATATTTTTATACATTTCAATTTTCACTTTTAATTTTCCCATCCCACTAATTCATAATTTAATGGGTAATTATTTCTTATTTAGAATATTGGATTTTTTTGGATTCAATTGTGAAAATGGATTAAATACTAAGTTTTAGTTTTTTTATTTTATCTTTGGAATTATTAGAATAAAATATTATTTTTAATTTTAGATATTTTGAAAATAATTTTATGGGGCTTATTCTATTTTCAAGAAATCAAATGTGGTTATGTGCTTAAATGAAAAAATCTATGAATTCTAGAATCATTTCAAGTTCACTACTATATTTAGCATGGGCATGATGCAATCGCCATTTTACTTTTTTTTTACTAAATGATAATATAAATTAATCCCAATTGTTGATAATATGAAATCATTCTATGTTTTAAGATATGAATTTATCTCAGTTCCACCATAATTATTTTAATGGTGTTTGGATTGTACGCATTTAGTGGCTGATTTGTATGACTTTTGTGACTCTACCATGTGACTTTGGTGGTTGAGGAGTGCCATTGTAAGCCTTTGTGATGACTACAATTATTAAAATAGAGAAAAGTAAAATTCCTAGGAATTCCATCATATGTATTTTATGGATTAAATGTAAGCCTTTTCTAGAATCCCATCATTTGGAATTTTTGGATGGGTAATTTTCATCATATGACTTTGAAGTGACTTCAAGTGTTTACCAAAAAAAATGGATCAGCCTAGTAGGGGTGAGAAAGGGGGGTCTAAGGGATTTTAACCCTAACTAGTGATTTCATGTAGTGTAGGTTGTCACTATATAGAGAAAATATTACACCACTAATGGTGTAACAACCTATCCATGGTTGCCACCAGAATTGGTATTCGGCCCGACTCATCACTAACTTGATGGGAATCTCAAACCCCTCCAATATTATAACAAGTGTCATAGGTATAAAACATAACCATTGGATATGGTTTCACCCTCAATAACCCAAACATATAAAATTCATAAGGAACAAAAATAAATATAATATATCACATCATTATTTTTCAAATACTTTAAGAGAATATACAAACTAAAACTAAAATAAAATAATAAGTTTGGGGATACCAACCCCCAATATGAACCAACTATTCTAACAAACTAAAGATGTCATCACCCCAACACCATGTGACTCTTAAGTCACAACCATGAACCAAACATCCATATGATTCCCATGTAAAGTGGTACCAAACCAATCCAAAAGCCAAAACCTGAGAACCTTACGTCAAACATGAAGACTACATACCCACTGATGTGAGTATACAGGGTGTAAACCATATAATAGTAGGATATCACCATGATCCCAATGTATTCCTTTTATAAAATAAACCAAGTCCACTAGTTTGATAATAAATAAATACATATAGGTTTTCATTCAATTTTCATGTTATAAAAATAAATCACCTACAACTCACCTATTCAAAAATTCTTGCCTCTAAAAATGAAAAAATAAAACCTTTATTTCCCCATTTAAAATAAACTTTGTAAAAATAACCCCTTTACCTTAATTTAAGACAAAATCACACATTCCAAGTGAAAATAATGAATAAGGGAAATAATATAATAGAAATTAATGTCAAAAATTAATTATATAATAGTAATGCTTAATCATAATTAACCAATACACAAAAGTAATAATAAATAAATGGGTAAGAAAATCACAAGATAAATAAAAAATAAGAAATTATATCATATGATATATATCATGTGTAAACGCTTTATGGGATAATAGGACAATACACAATATACATAGGCACAACCCATAGCCTACAGGTCGTACAGTCTAACACTCATCACCTGAATCGCTCTCAAATATCCTTATCAGATATATATCCCTTTGCAAGATGAATATAAACTAAGGGATAATATCCAAGTAAAACCCTCAATTAGAAACGAATTATCCCATGATTTCCCACATAGTATCCTAATGTTCCTCATAAAAAGGTGGTACATTTATAATACAATGTTAGTCACATGACAACAACAAATCCCAAGGCTAACATCATAATCATATCATTTCCATCTCTAGTATCCCCCTTAATAAGGGGCATATCCCATAAGCACAATCATGCATCAAAATTCATACATCCATCACATGGATATACATAAACGTCATCGATTAATACAATGGGACTCAATAAGGTCACAACCAATCAATTAAATAAAATTTCATAAAGTTTCAATTGATATTTTAATTTTATATAATAAATATATATCTTGGAAGTTCCTTGTTAAAACCATTTGGAATATAAAACCAAATCCAAATGAATACACAATTAACACTAAATCCCAAATCACAATAAACTATAAGAAATCATTATTTCATTTCATAATAAAATATAAGTTTTTAAACATGAAAAACATTTGAAACAAAAAAAGGACACTACACTTTATAAGTAATTTTTAATTAAAAACATCATAAAAAATTTTCTCTAAGAAATCCCTCATGGAAGTTTTTCCAAACACAAAGGATTCATAAAATTTCCTTTTAAAAAAAGTACCAATGAATTGTGAAATTTGGATAATTTTTCAATTTAAAAACCAAAAAAAACTAGGAAAACCTTTTACAAAAAAATTGTAAATAATAATTACTTTTTAATTTAATTCATAAAAAACATTTCAAATCATAAAAAACTAAGTAACTCTCAAATAAAATCAAATAGGTGGAAGCACTAATCTCAAACAGCACAACCATGTTACTTTAAATGAAAACCACTAGAATATGTCTCTTAAGATGGATTATAAGCATTATTTACTGAAATCCAAAATTATAAAACAACACAAAACATAAAAACTATTCCATATGGACACTAGTGTTATAAGAAAGGGATAAAATATAAGTAAACCAAGGAATAAGAGGAAGGGTTCCATAAACTTTTAATCCTGATGAAATTTCACCAAAAAATCACTAAGAACCCACCGTGGATGGTCCTAGAAATAAGAGAGAAGTTCTTGGGAAGTTCCTTGGTTGTAAGATCCTTAATGGGGAAGAGTGACGAGTAATCCCCGACAAAAAAACAATATTTAAAGTCCAAAGTTCCCAAACATGAGTAGGACACATGGTTTACCTAGAAAATTTACCAAACCATGTGGTAACCAAACGATATCCATTATCCAAAAATTACCCAGGTTTCATGGTTTTGATTGCATGGTTTTTTTATCCATGAACCTAACCATGTGGGCTTATAAAAGTTCCAAAAAATTCAAAATTTAATTTTGAGAAACCCCAAACCCAAGGGATAAATAAAAACACAAAAAATAAGAAATTTCATTTAGGGGTGTCGCTGATAAGGTCGGGCTAAAAAGATGTGTGGCATGTGTTTGAACCAGTAGATTTCAATGATTTTATGTTATCACATGAAGTATGAAATAGTAGTTTCCAGACACCCTCATCTCCAATTTAGGACCTTGAGTCATGGGTACTATTTATTATTTAAAATCCTATACTTGGACATTTAAAAAACAATGTCACTAAAACCTTCTTCTTCACTAATTGTCTATGATTCATTTTCCTTAATTTGTTGCACCGATAAAATCTTCCACATACTACCATTGACATTGATGAAGAAGAAATAAGTTCACTCCTTATACTGTCATCATCACCACTATTTCATAGAATCATCATGGTTGTGCTTGTGAAATATCTAAATCATCACTGCAACACCTCAAATCCAACAAGGAAATCCACTTCAAATACCGAAGGATGCCATGAACCACCATGGATGCTCAGTATAATGCTAAAACTTCCACTATTTAACCCACTGATGCTAAAAGGGATCTCTAGTTTAACTTATCATCACTTCCATGTATCTGCATCACTATTGAATCCCCATTTATACCACAAAGAAGCTCAAAACCAATAAGGTTATACTTTATAAATAATTTACACAGCCACACCGTTATTGGAGTATAGTGAAAGACATGCATGAAATGTGAAAAACTATTAACCATGTTTTTCTAAGCTCAAGGACTTTGTGATTAGTTTTTCCATATATTTGAAACTAAAATAAGGCCCCATGAAGATTTTCAACTTCCACTATGAAAGGAAACTACATTCATACATGGATAATACAAGAAGGAGGAAGAGAAAGTGTTCAATGTGAAGGAATATGTCACATGTGTAGAATACACATGACGTATTGAATTTAAAGGATAAGATATCACATGATCTCATGCCATGTTAAATGAATAAATTAGAAGGTTTGAAACCCATATGAGAACTTTTTTAAAATAAAAATATTATTCAAGGTCATTGGAAGGAATTTGAGCCTGCTTTGACCATGAGATTAAGTGAAAAGTGAAGGGATGTGTTTTTTATGATTAAAGAAGGGAAATAGATGCCTGTAAATTAATGGGGTTGTGTAAGTGTGAAAAGGGTATTCCACTATATGGATAAATTGAGCATAATTTATACATCTTTGTTTTTTCTATTGAACTTTTATTTCTTTTATCTTATAATTTCATGCCATTTTTGTAAAAAAAAGTGTTCTTGTTGCTTTTTATCACTGTCTTGTTTCCTCTCAATCATTATTAAACTTTAACTTCAATACACATAATCATGAGTAGTTATCCCAATGAATTTCTAGGGGGTATAAGATAGTATTTAAACCCAAGTCATCATATATTCATTTTTCACATTTCATATTTACTTAGAGTTTGGTTAGGAGGTTTCTTTAGAGGTATCTTTAGTGCCCCTCAAGGTTTATATTTCTTTTCTACCCTTTTCAATCTCACATAAGAAGGTGGGTGTGTAGTTTAAATAATGAGTTCATTTTATGATCCCAACCATGTGAGAAAAGGGTGTTCCCACAAATAAGAGTGTGTTCATTAACATAACATATAATTAATAATAAAATAATGAAGGTTCTATATTGGTGATTATTTTATTAAAATCCATAATCTATCTAACTGAATTCATTTTTTTTGAATTTCATCATCATATTTAGATTTAGTTTACATTTCATTAAACAAAAGCCCCAAATATTCCATTTCTTTCAAAAATGTAGAAAAAATAAAAAAAATATAATAATTGAATTTAGAATATTGAGTGATTTCCTAAAAAACTCATTAAGTGTAATAAACCTATTCATCCCTTGTGTAACATTATAAAAATAAATTGTATCATTTACACTTACCTAATATTGGTGGATTTAGGTTGTTAGAAGTATTTTCATGGTGGGTAACCTCTTTGACATTTCTAGTGTATGAGTGGATACATGGTTATGCCTCTAGATTTAGTAATGTGCAAGTTGTCTCTTTAGAACACTTGAATGTTATCTTTTATATATAACTCGATAACTACTACCCCTTTGTGTTGTGGGTTATTTTCATATCCTTTTTCATGTATTATCATTTTTTTCTCACCATGGACTATACTGACTAGGTTTGACTATGCATGATCAATTTGGTAGTGGATGTCATAACTTGCATGCCTCTAGGTGGTAGGTCAGTGAAATCATTGACATGAACTTGGATCATACAGACCAAGATAATTTCATGGGTTTCTGTTGGGTGGATTTCATTGTATATTTTCATGAACAAGTCCTGAAAATTTAAGTGGGTGAACTTTTATAGTCTAACCATTATTTTAAACCTTAGTATTGGGGATCCATAGAGGGGTCGGTAGAGGATAGAAATTCTATTTTATGCCTTGGTATTAAATTATGGTTTCTCCTTTTTCTAAGGTAATTTTTGGTTGATTAACCATTCATATATTAAATTGGTACATCAGTTTGTTGTTGTTCAACACTGACTGGTGGGTATGTAATGACTGTTATTTGTACCTCATTAGTAGGGGGAGTGAATTACCATGGGATTTGGAAACTTATTGTTTGAATTAATTCAAAATAATGATTTCATAAAGGTAGTAGTTGACTGAATCATCTAGTTGGTGCATTTCATTCCAATTTAAGGGATAATTCTTGTAAAATTTGGAGTAATTGACAGTCATGAGGTGGTTCTTAAAGCCCTGGTGTTAAAATCTGGTGGTTCAAGAGATTCTCATGTATTGTTATCAAAGTTTTCATATTTTTCTAGTTATTTATATATTCTTCATACAACATTATTTGGAGTATTGTATGATCATACATATCAATGTCTTTTTTTCTCAATTTCTTTTTTAATTATTTTCCATTACCTTTAGTGGTGAAAAGTCATGGATTTTTTTTGTATATTAATTATTTGGGAGCTATCATATAGGTAAAAAAGGGAAGTTAGCTCCTCAATGGGTTATACTATTGGATATTTCTTAACATATCAATGGGTTTTTTCTGGTTTTTCATTCCCAATATTATTTAGGTCATGACATTCTCATGTATATTTGTGTTCATAGTGTGATTCATTCAACATTTGCATAAGTTTGTTGGGATATTATTTCTCCTGAGTCAGTTTTTCCATTGAAATATCACTATAAATCATGTCACGGGATCTTATTTTGGTATGGGTATAGGAATATCTTACCAGATCAATGGATACCTTTGGTACATTGGTTGCAGTATCACCATTGGGTTTGTTAAGAATTTTGGGGTAGTGTTTGGATGGACCAATGGACTGAGTTTTTTTATAAACATAATTAGCATATATATTTCTAAGAATGAAAATATAAATGATGGGATAATTTAACACCCCCAATTTTTGGTATTGTGGGTTTTATTTCATGTTCTTAAGTTTTGGATTGATTGGTTTTGGTTTCAGAGCACTTCTAGAAGGTTTTAGAATGTTTTGAATGTATTTTAAAGAGTTCGCGATTGGTGAATGGTTAGGGGAAATAATAATTATTCCCTAGGTTATCATGTAAGATTTAAAGGGGGCCTAGGGAAACGTGAAACATTGGAACACAATTTGGGTAAAGTGTGTGGTGACCATGCAACTTTGAAAGTTTTTGGACAGTCATGATTTTTACAATTGGCATACAGTTTTTCAAACCATGTGCATCATTAAAGGGTTCCAAAAATTATATGTTTAACCTTTTTTCCCCATAAATATAACTCTTCCTCTTGTGACTAGTCATCTTGAACCATAGGGTTCTTCTCGTATATTTTGGTGATTTTGTTCACTCTTGATCCCAATCTCTTTGAATATTAGAGAGTGGGACTAAGGAATTGAAGGTAAGGTTCTTGTTTCTCCCTCCCATCACTTCATTTCTCATCTTAACTTGAGGATACACCTTGTCCAAGTGTTTTATAAATATCCATATTCATGGTGGATAAAATATATTTCATACACTAAGATATATTGAAATAGAAAAAACATAATCTTAAATTGAAAATTTATATAATATATGATTTATCACTGTTCTTCTTTATTTGTATTCTATGTTATTCATTATTTATTCTTTATGTTTTTTAAGAAGTTTTTATAGGAATTTTTTTTAAATATGTAAATGATTAAAATAAATTCTTTATTCCCTTATAAGTGTTGTTGTATGGTGATCTATTTTTTCTATCCATATATAGGCTTCCTAAGAAAAGTTTTTAGTCCATAATAATTTCATGTAATTCAATTAAACATTATAAACATAAATTTATTAAGAGTATTGAATTAGTAATTACACACTGAAAGTGGTTGAATGTATTAGATGGGTACATGTGTAACTATTATACATTTAAATGGTGAAATATAGAACAACTATATATATGTCATTGATTAAGTATGAAATTCATTTAATTAACATATATACATTTGTGTATCATATTTAAATTTGGGCATTCTATATATACATATAAATGTATATATCACACTCACACACACAAATATAAATTCCACCAACATGTATAATATATATATATATCAGTGTGTGTGTGTGTGTGTTATGTTTTAAATTACACTCATCTAAATAATTTTATATTAAATTTTATTAATTTTTTTAATAAAATCATATTACCACATTGAATCAAACCCATGATTCACAAATATCCAAACTACATGGATGAATAGTTTCAAATGTAAAAAAATCGTTTTTTATGAATCTTTTAAACCTTTATATTAGAATTTTTGAATATTAATCCAATTAATATTTATTAGACTAATAAAAAAATGATCCAATAATTCATGTGTTGGTATAATTATTATCACTTTTTCCATTAAATTGATTACGAACAAAAAATATCGATCAAGACAGCCCTATATACCCATCTCATGTATTTCTCAATTCATATATTATACTTAAGATATGTGTTTAATGTATCAAAAATTCCATAAAAATTTTTCTATCCTATTTAACCAAAGATCATGATGTCTAACATGACCCCCCTGAATTGATAATTCATATATAGCTCTTGATCAATATCCTCTCATAACAAATAATATATCAAGTGACAATCTAATTATGACTTTCTCTGTGAATGATATTAGATGAAATCCTAAGAATAAAAGTTCTCATGTAAAATTTTTCTTCATCCTTTCAGTAAAAAAACACATGAAAAACATTTCATTGAGGAATATACCATAGCATTAATGAGAGAATCCATGTAGTGAATCTCATATCAGTCACATCTAATTTTTTTGTTCAAACTCATAACCCTTGTTAACCCTCTATATAGATAATTTTGAATAAGTTTTTGATATGTTATCCTTGCATAATATCCCTAATTTTTGTGATGTTTCATGAATAGGGATGGATACAGACATCCTAAGACACCAAAAATATTACTATCATAATAAAATTTATAAAAGAAATAGACCAAAAATTAGTGATAATAGAAGAATGCCTCATCAAATTATATAAATATTTTCCATAACCATGATCTTATTATTAATGTATAATTTATTTTTCATGGATGTTTAAATGGGAAACAACAAGAAGCAGTTGCTAAAAGTGTTATCATTTCCCCACAATTGATTGATCACCCTTAATTCACACCACCTTTTCGCTGCCACCATTAGTTCATGCCAACCCACCATTTTAATTCCACAGCCAATAATCTAACACATCACCTCAGTTTTCATTCATCATTGTAACCCCTCCCACTTAAAACCCCATCATACCCCTTGGTCCACTAATAACCTCTATCACTACCTTATATTCTACAATTTCAAAGCCAATTTCCCTATTTTCTTTCATCGATTTCTAATTATTTACAAGCCATGTGATTTTTACCTAAGAAATATCCCCTAGTTTTTTTAATTTTTCTTCTATATTTTTTTAACCCTATCATTATACTAATTTTTTTATACACTAAATTTTATTGGGATCACTTGTAAAAGAGATTTATAGTGTGATGGAGTTTCTATATAATCATATGTATTAGCTTCCATATAAGAGTCAACATCTTGGTTGGGTTCTTCAATAGCATCCAAATTTAAAACCCCACATTCTTTTAATTGAACTAATTTCATTAATCCCTTTATATTTTTTTCAATATCTAGAAATGTTTCCTTTTTTATATACTGATATGTCCATATATGTCTCGGTCTTCGGTTTTTTATTAAATCAAGGATGTGTTTTACTTTAATCAATCATGTTTTGTTGAATCCACTTTTATTTTAGTTAGATTATAATTATTAAGGAATATTAATCCTTTAGTTTTATTTTCATTAATATTTTATCTAGTTATAACTTATTAGAAATGTTTTTTTGAAAAGTATTACATATTTTTCCTTGGGTGCATTATTTTATTTTTGTCATTATTTTTTTATGTGATTTATCCTTTTTTTAGTACTCATACATTATTTTTATTTTGTTAAATTTTGAATCATATTTATATATTTTGAAATTTTATTTATTTTCAAAAATTAAATACTCTATTAAGAATTAATAATTATTTTATTTTGATGTATCTTATAAGTTTTCAATGTTTAAAATATTCTTCATTATTTTTTTTTATTAAATGGTATTTAATTGGGTATGATATATCCATGAGATATGAAAAATCCATATCTTCAGGGTCGATTTAGCCACTGATCCCATCTCCTAATTCAGTAACATAAAGATATTACAAATATGACATTATTTTAACAAAATGATAGCTTATAAATGATTTATGATACTTCATTTTAGACTATAGTTTGATTTATATATTTTATTTTAAAAAAATGTATTATAAACTTCAAAAATTTATAAAAAAAAAGATGATAAAAAAATTGAAACTAATCTTAGAGCCTAAAAAATGCACCATGATTTATGGAATACATGGTAATATTGTTTACTTTCATATTTTCATCTTGTTTTATTTTTCTAAAATGAATTTTTTTAACTATAATTTAATGCTTATGATTATGTATTCTTAATAAATTTATTTACTATCCTATAGTGTTATTTCAAGATAACTTATTCAAATAATTTTTAAAATTTTATGTTATCCCTAAAGCTAATAATGATCTTGTGAAGGTGGTTGTTTCTGAAAATATAAATAATTTTATTTCAATTCATGGAATATTTCTTTTATACTCTCACCATATATTTTTTAGTAAATATTTCTAGGGTATTTTTTATAATTTTTATGTTTTATATGATAATTATCATATATAAACACAATTTTAAATCATTTATTGAAAAAAAATTACAAGACTTATCATTTAGGATAAAAATTTAAAAAAGTTTTATTTGTTCAATTTTTGAATAAAAACACTTATAATAAATTGTGAAAGTAAAAATAAATAAATAAATATTTTTTCCACTTAACAGGGACTTATTTTCAATATTAAATTGTTAATCATGTTTTTATATAATTATTTGAATAAAAATATTATCCAGGTTTCTAACTAGTTAGATGAGAAGTGATCACTAAAATTCCCTATCATATTCATCTTGGTATATGAAATATATTTGTTTTTATTAGATTATTTTAATTTTTTCAATCCTTTATACTCTCTCTCATTGTATTATGTTTTACTTGATTATTTTTATCTATATATATCCAAATTCTTTATGATTTTTTTTTGTTATCTGTATTTAGGTTTTTTATGTATTTCATTTAGGGGGGAGATAATCGAATTTTTTCTTAAAAATCAAGAGAATATTTTTTTTAACAATTTAATGTCTACTCTGGATGGAATGATAAATTTTTTATTTTCTAAGTTAAATGTTTTTAAATTAAAAATGTGCATCATACAGTAAAAATTTTAAAAAATGATATTAGATTATTATAAAACTATAGGAAAATAATCATCAATTTATTTTTAACTTGAAGGAACAAATTTCACAACAATCTAACATGTGTTTTGGAAATAATGTTAGAAAGTTTGTTTTTTCAATTTAAAACTATTTTTTAACCTAAAAACATGTTTCATGCATTTAAATATAATAAAATTATATCATATTTCTATAAAACCATAGAAAAATGATCATAGATTTATTTTTGACTTGTAAGAAAAAACTAAGCATTCATTAAACATGAGGATTGGTCAAAATGATCAAAACTATGTTTTTTTTTAATTTATGTATTTCTTGTAGTTTAGTAACACAAGTTAAAATTAATAAACTATCCAAACTGACTTTGGTATTCATAAAATTATAGCACAATGAAACTTAGGGGATATGTGACTAGTCGATATGTGAGACATGTGAAATTGACACTTGAGTCATGCGTTATCTAAGAATATGCAGTTTCATTGTATAAATTATAACTCAAAATGTCTATTTTGATTTTAAAATTTCATAAAACTCGTCCCAAATATCATAAAGTTTTTTTATAACATTCATCACATCATTTATTACCTATATGATTGAATGGAGAATCAAACTGGAACTCAAGGTGTTGTAAATTATAAAAAAAACTATTTATGAATCTATATTATTCCATAATATTCATTAAATGTAAAAAACTACCCAAAAAACTCTAATATTCATAAAATTTTATAACAATTAAACTTGGTGGATATGTGAAAAGTCAGTGTATATGGTGTGCGAAACCAAATATTGAGTTTCATGTTATCTAAGCATAAGTAAATTTGATGTATAAATTATAGAAAAAAATGTATACTTTGATAGTAAAAGTAACCCAACATGATCTGAATCTCATAAAATTTTGAGGTAAGTTTAATCATGATATTTGTTTCAAATAATATTTAATGACTCATTAAATTGAAACCCAAGTCATGTGTTATCAAAGAATAAGTTGTTTCAATGTAAAATTATAACTGAAATTTTCTGCTTTGATGTACAAAAGTCACTAAACATTCATTGGATCTCATCAAAAAAATTGGAGAATTTTCATTGGGTCATTTTTTACCTTTAGGATTGAATCATGTTTTAAATAGATTATCTAGGTATTACAGATTGAAAAGAAAACTATATAAATATTTTTATTATTCTATAATGTGAGTTAAATATGTGAAACTATCTAAACATGCTCTGATATCTATCAAATTGAAATACAATGACACTTGAATGATATATGATTATTTCGGATGTTCAGTTTGTGAAACTGGCACCCAAATCACATGTTATTTGTGAATAAAAAGTTTCATTGTATAAGTTATAACTAAAAATTTTCCTTGTGATAGTCAAAATTCCCAAAAAATGCTCTAAGTTTTTTTATCTTTTGGGAAAACATTTCACAATTCAATTTTGATCTAAAAGATAAAATTTCATGTTAAACTAATAATTTATGTGTTTTAAATTTCAAAAAAACTTGTATTGGTTCATAAAGTGTGTTAAATGTGAACAACTACCCAAACAAATTTTGATATTTATCAAATTACATCACAATTACACTAAGGAAATATATAACCTATTTAGATGTGTGGTGTGCTAAACTAATACACGATTCATGTGTTATATTTGAATAATAAATTTTAGAGTATAAATTATTATTAAAGTGTATGTTTTAATGGTAAAAATTCACTATTCAAACTCTTAATCTTGTAAAATTTTGGAAAAATGATCTTTGGATCATTTTTTTATTTTATGATTAATTAAATCATAAAACTAACACCTGATGCATTTTAAATTAAAAAAACATCTATGCGTTTTTTATTAGTTTATAAAGTGTTTCAACTATGCAAAAACTTCCCAAATATGATCAAATATCCTTTAAATTGTATCACATCGAAATATGGGGGATATCTGACCTATCAGGATGTGTGATGTATAAAATTGGAACCTATGATGTTTATTATCTGAGAATAATCATTTTTAGTGTATAAATTTTAATTTAAAAGGTATGATTGTATGTTCAAAAGTCTCTAAACACACTTCCAATATTGTATACTTTAGAATGGTATTTTTCAGGTCATTTTTGACTTATAGTATCGAACAATGCATAAAACAAACACCCATAGTATTGTAATTTGAAAAAAATCATATGTGGATTTTTATGAGTCCATAAAGTGTGCTTAGTGTGTCAAATTATAAAATAAAACTCTGATATATGTAAAATTATATCACAAAAAACCCTTGAGGAATATTTTAATGGTTAGGATATATGAATTGAAAAACCAACACCCAGGTGGCATGTCATATAATAATAAATAGTTTCAATGTATAAATTACAATTGAAAATATCCACTTTGATGATCATAAGTTGTAAAATGAACTTTTCATGTTGTAAAAAATTAATATAAAGTTCCATGGGTCATTTATGATTTTTAGTATTGAATGACATTTAAAAACGATACCCATGGTGTCATAAATTGAAAAAAAATCATTATATGAATTCATATTATCTCATAAAGTGTGCTAAATGTGAAAAATTATTAAAATGAATTTTTATATCCATAAAATTTCTTGAAAACAACACTTGGGGAATATGTGACCTTTCAGGGTGTTTTATATGTGAAATTGACACCTAATTCTCATAATATATGAGAATAAGTAGTTTAAGTGTATAAATTATAACTGAAAATCTCTACTTTGATGATTTAAACTCACCAAATACAATCTAAATCTTATTAAACATTAGGAGACTATTTATCATGTACTTTTTACCTGTATGATCAAACTATGTATTAATACAAATCATTAGGGATTGTAAATTATAAAAAAACCCCATAAATGTATTTATATTAGTCTATAAAGTGTCTTAAATGTGAAGAGTTATCCAATCAGACTTTAATATCCATCAAATTACTGTAAAAAACCCCTTAGGGTATATTTGGAATTTTACTATGAGTGGTATGCAATACCAACAATTGAGCCACATATTATCTAAGACAAATTAGATTTAGTGTATAAATTATAACTAAAAATGTTTTCTTTAATGTTTCAAAAGTCACCAAATACACTTTGAATGTCTTAAAATTTTGGGTCAATGTTCCTCAGATCATTTTTTAACCTGAAAAATTAAACGACATATTAAACCAACACCTTAGGTGTCATAAATTTATAAAAACATAAATGGATTTGTACTGGTCTATAAAGTGTGTTAAATGTGAAAACATTACCCAAAATGATTCTGATATCTATTAAATTATAATAAAAAATACATAGGTGATATATGGCATTTCAGGATGTGTGACATGTGAAACCAAAACCTAAGTCATTTATTAATTGAGAAAAAATAGTTTTAGTGTATAAATTATAACTTAAAATGTATTCTTTGGTAATCAAAGTTCACCCAAAGCACTCTCAATCCCATGGGAAAATGTTTTTTGGGTCATTTTGGACCTATAAGATTGAAAAATATATTTAAAAAACACTTCAGGGGTTGTAAATTTTAAAAAATCATATATAGATTCATATTATCCAATAAAGTGTGTTTAATGTGATAAACATCCAAAACGGATTTTGAGGTCATTAAAATTTCCATGCGATGACACATTAGGGGATATGTGACCTGTCAGGATGAGTGTGTAAAATGGGACCCTAAATCACATGTTATTTGTGAATAAGTATATTCTTCATAAATTTATAAATGAAAATGTCTTCTTTGATGGTCAAAAGGCCTCAAAAATGCTCCAAATCCCATAAAAATTGGGTAAAATGTTCATCAAGTCATTTCCCACTCATAGGATCAAAAGACAAATTAAACCAACATTTTAGGTGTCTTAAATTGAAAACAAAATGATATATTGATTCATATTAGTCTATAAATTTGGTATCAAAGTATCAAATTAATTTATATCATTTTTTTATGTTTATATTTTTTTGAAATATTGTATAAGATTTAATTTATAATATTTTTTACTTTGATTAATTACATTTTTATTCTCAAGTCCCATTAATTATTAGGTAGGTTTCGAGTTTGATAGTTATAGGTGTTTTATAGACCACATGTCTATAGTCATGTGGGTTATGAATGTTACACTTTATTATATATTGAGGATTTTAATATATGTATATACTATATGGGTTATTTATATGTGTTATGTATGAGTTCTTATGTTGTTTTTATTAGGGATATGTTTTTATATTTTTTTATGATTATAATGTTATTATTATTTGCATTTTTTTTATTTATTGTGTATTTGAAGTATTTGTATGTTAATGTATGTTTTATTTTTTCTTATAGAATTCAAATGACATGTTTTTTAAATAATAGTTTTATTAGTGAACAGTATTGGGGGTTACTAATAATTATTATGTAATGAGTGTTAGATACCTCCAATATTGGTCACTAAAACTAATACATGGAATAAAAGATAAATTATATGGAAACCAATATTAGAATTCACTAATAATTAGATATCACCAATGTCAATCACTAAAGGTACTTAGTGGCCTAACTTTTCTCAACCATGAAAAGTGGTCCCCAAGAGGTCACCTGTTTGAGGTAAAAAATGTTATCAGTTATATTATTTTATATTTGGAAATTTTTGGGGTCTAATTGGGTAATTTGGAAAGGCTTTTTGGTGGGGTTTCACTATTAGTGGTTTAGTTAGATGAATTGTGAAGGATACCTAGGAAACTATGCATTTTAAAATGGAAATATAAAGGGTAATTCATATTTTGGTGCATGGTTTTCCTAAACATTCATGATAACTATGAAACTTGTAAAATTAGGCAGATCCAAATGCACGATTAGTCGTATAGTTATCTATACCATATAGACTAACCTTATAGTCACTTAAAAACACCTTTAAACTATTTATTTCTACTTATAAATTCCAAAATAGCTCCCATTTTCTCCCCTTTTATATAGGAAACATGACTTGGGTGATTTTTAGGTGGCTTTTTCCCTGTGTATATCATTTTTATGGGATCATTTTTTATGTGCAATAAAAGGTATTTAATTTCTAATTTTTTCCTCTTTTTTATTTTTTTCTTCCACTTATTAAAACCTTATGAAAAGAAGTTCTAATAGAATCATATCATATGGGTGAAATAAAATAATTATTTTGGTTCAAGTATCATAGGAATACTATGATAGGTTAGATCAATATTGTGGAAGTGTTATTTTACTCCAATGTTATGTTTTAGGTAGGTGCCTTCTCCGATATTCTATTTTATGCCAAATTGTATAGGATTGGATGACTAATTTTAAATAATTATTTTAATGAATTTAAAATTATTTATATATGGATATAGAATTGTAATAATCATTGATTTTGGACTAGGTAAATTTTATAGAATTGGTTTGTTGAAATTAAAGGTGTGTATTATTCAAAACATAGAAACTTTTAAGAGTAGATTTTCCATAATGGTGTTTTCTTCATGGAAATTTGGAATAGTTGTATATACTTATGTATAATTTTGGTTGAGAGTATAAGATTGAGAATAGAGTCCCTCTTAAGTTTGGGGGTTATAAGAAATGGTTTAATAATCATGATTTGGTATAGGGGAATCATTATTAAGATGGAGAAAAAATGGGTTTAGCTTGTATGATTAAATTTATGAGGTCCCCAAATGGTTATAGATCATGGACTTAGGGGTTACCTTGATTTTTGAAATGAAAATTTGTTCTTGAGGTGATTTTCAAGAAATAGTGGATTTTATGACATGTTTGGTTAGTAACTTAGTATAAATATTCTTATATGGTTGATTATATAAATGTTTTGAATTTTTTACATGTAATGGAATGTGTGGGAATGTTTTTATAAACCTCGTTTAATCTTGATTGGTTTTTACATCCATGGTTTTTATGAGAAGTCATTATGGATATTCTATTGAACTAAATTAATTAATCCCAACATGCATTATTTGGGGGGTGTATATTTTATTCATCATAGTAAAAGTAAATAAAAAACATTAATGGGACTACGGTAATGCATTATAACAACATTAGTGGGACTACGAAGAAGAAGGAGATTATTGGTAATCGTTTGACTCTCTTGGAGTTTTAGTGGCACATAGAGTGGAATTAGTTTTTTTAAATTATTTTATTGCCAAATTAAACTATTTTTGGCCTTTCATACACTATAATCAATATTTAATTATATTTTCTATAGGTATTTGAAAAAAATATTAATTTACTTTGTGATTTTTTTCAGTATTAGAAAATAAAAGAGTGAAAAGTTATGTATTAAGGGAAATTCAATCAGACATGTAAGAATATCATGTTGATGTCTTAACACACTGCGGTTAGTTTTAAAAAAAATATTTTTATAAATAAAATACATTATGGTTTGGATGGGAGGAGGAATTTATAGCTACTAGTCAACACATTTTGGAAAACATGTCATGGTTATTTGAAACATATCATACTGTAGTTAAAAAATTTGTGTCTTAACAGACATGGGAGGCCTTAGCTAATAACAACCTATAATATATTTTAAAGTTCATCACATTATGTATCCAGTAATCATTAGAAATATGTATATATATATATATAACTAGGTGTTCAACATATAAATACATGTGACAACAACTATCTACAAAAATACTATATGGGAAACCATAAAAATATAAATGTATATAAAAAAATATCATAAGGTATAACTGAATCTAATAAAAATAAGACACCTCCTCACTATAAGGTCACTTAAAATGAACTCAATCAGAAACCATCTCCATCATATACAATCATACACTACTATACATTAGCTCTGTTATCTCTACTAGCACCATGTATGCCAAAGTACCCACCAAACAAATCAATGTCTTCACAAACACAACATGTGGGGGAATAGAACCCCTACAATGGTGATTATAAATGTACTCAATAGGATTACATAAATAAATAATTTAATTAAACAAAAGTTAACATAAACTAAATAATGAGGGGAACAATAAAAAACATAAAGTTTTTATATATTCTCTATGGTCAAGAGAATCATAAATTATTAAATAATTTTTATCTTCACTATTCAACCCCATGAAGGATTGTATCCCATAAGAAACTAGAGACACCCATAATATTCAAATACACAAATAGATTAATGTAGATATTCCATCTTTAATTTGTATCTTAAAGTAAACTAAACATGTTTGATATGTTTCAATAATTTTTACATCTATATAACATATATTCACAACTATATAGGCCTCATAACTTATATATTACCCCTCTGTAACTATAGTGGGGGACTCACACCTCACCAAGGAAAGTTCATTGTTCAAGGAAGTTTTAACCCTTATATATGACATGCACCTTGTTGATAGGAAATATTTATTGAAGGAGTGCCTACATTAATAGATAATAGAACCACATCCCATCTCATGGGGGAGTACCAACTTCTATAGATTGAGGACATGTGCCTCATTAAATGGGGGAGTACTGACTCTAATTTTTGTATGGGGACCCATGAATCATCTATATTGAGGAATTAATAACCCCATATCCAAACTACATTATATGTGGGACCCTATCCCCAAATAAACAAGGGAGTATCGATTCAATGATGTATATGGGGTCCCATGCCTTGTCATCATAATTCCACCACGGGAGTTCCTGGACCCAATACCTACTCAAAATGTCTCTCCTAAGTTTTTTCGTCATTTCAATGGATCTAGGATCCTTGAACTACCTGATTAATCTTATAAATGGTATCTGATCATTTAGATGATAATAACATCATGATATGCATGGAAAATCACTTAGAATAGACTATTTTACTTATATAGTTCTGACATTTAGGTAAGAATAAGTGGAAAATGTAGAAAGTCACATAGTACATAACATTTACTATTGTGAAAACATCTTGTGAGCCTGGGATAAAGACCTGACATATATTGTATTTATTTAATCATGTAGATTCAACCAACATAATGTGTTCTATTATAGTACATGGATTGTGGGACCCTCTACATAAATATGTTTGTATCACTAGTATCCTAAGTATTCTAGTTCCAAACAACATGACATATGCTGATATTCACATGATTTGTGAATCATGAGGAATGCTCTCAAAATGTACTACAACCCCCTTTTTCTATATAGTTTGGATATGAATTTTACTCATACTATATGGAATATATTTTGAATGGGGTAACTAGGAAAGCACTCTTCCACACCCAAGGTTTTGAAACTAACCTCACATGGTGTTTGGTTTGATACTAAACTCATTGTGATATTTAGTTATTTGTACAAGCCCTATCCATAAAAAGATATTGAAACATTACATTTGTTAAATCATCACTTTCTATGTGAAATTTCACTTTTTTGGAAACCATGTATATTACATGTAAAATGATACATAGTGTGTGTGTTGGAAACAACATGTCTTGTGATAACTGATTCCAAGATAAAAACTTCATTTTCCCATGATTTACATTGTTGCTACCACCATTTTCACCATTACCACCACCCATTGCATCATCTATCATTCCTAGACACATCTTCTTTGCCTTTGATGGCTATTATAGCCTCTTTGGTTGATGTTTCCTCCATTCACAAGATTAAAGATAATATTTAGACCACATAAAAAATTGATGATTAATATGAATAAAGGTTTAAATAATTTTTGAAATTCCATATAATGATAATATGAAATATTTCAAATTTATTTTGAATTTAAATTATTTATATTCATGTTTTGTCTAATTTATAAAATGTTTATTTTTATCTTATTATAATGATATTCCACTTTAAAAACCCATAGATATGAGTATAATATAAATTATTACAAATTTTTACATTCCCATGATCTTTTTGGTTTAGATTTTTAAAGAATTAGGAAAAACATTACATAATAAAGTAGACACTTCTACACAGTGTATATTTTTTCTAAAAAAATATGGCTTTAATTTTATGCACCTGTTTTATTCAAGACACTTTTTCCTATTTTAAAATGATCCCAAAGAAAAAAAATTTACCTTACTATAGTTATTACTTATCCTTATAACCTACGCAAAACATTTTTTAATGTGGGATGATACTAAAAATCATAGTAACGGAAAAAATAGAGGAATATCATTAGTCTAGTCTTTTCTAATGTTGAGGGTCAAGCCCCCTTAATTGAACATGAAAAGAGAGACCCCTTTTGAAACTAAGAATATGGGGAACCCATTACATGATCTGAATTAAAAAAATTAAATGAAACATTACCTGAAGGCCCAAAAATTGTCCCAAATTCCCAATAGAAAACAAACATAATGAAAAGTACATATCAAAATTCTCGTCCACCCACTAAGTCAGAGAATGTTGTTGTGATTCTTGTCAAATATGATGTTTCAACCCTACCATAAATTTCATTGTGCTGGTCTACACAACATTACAGAGAACTCCTCCAACCCACAAAAATATATGGTAGGAGGAGAGTATGATGGGTACCATCACACCCATCTCTCATTCAAATTTTCCACTCAGTGGTGAATGTGAGGCACTTCATGCACTGTCAACGTGATGCATCACCGATCAGACTAAAATCACCCTAAAAATCAATGAATGGGTGCCAAAATATCCATAAAAGATGATGAAAGATGGCTGAATGATGGGTTTCAACACACCCATCCCACTTTTGAGGTCGCCCACCTAATGATACCTTCAAGGAGCTAAATCTCCATGAAAATGAAATAATATAAAAAACAAAAGTCATACTGACATCTACAGCTCATCAAATAGCCAGTCCCAAGACAAAAAAACACAAAATTCAGGCAAAAAACTAGAATTATTTTCCAACCATTGAATCTACTAAAAAACAAGAGATAGAACTATCAACCTAAATACCAGAAAAGGATCCATGACCACTGAGAAAAAAACAATGGCATCCATAAATGATCGCTTTCATCACAACCGGTGCCTAGAAATTGAGCTGAAGACACCATATCATCCTCGCACCCAAACATCTTCATAAAACCCTTGTCTTCGTACTTCAATATTTTCGAACCATGTCAAACTAGATCCAACACCACACCTTAAAAAAACAGTCCCAATATAGTGTAGATCACCCAATGTCTTCCACCTTGAAGTACATACCGATAGAGGGAGTGATGAAATTATCTAAATTTGGAAAAATCTGAAGACTACTAATGAGGACCTCTAAAGAAAAAATTTGATGTATCTACAACCATGATAATCAAATAATCGAGGAGGAAATCGGTATCGTCTACACAAAAGAAGAGAGAGGAAATATTTATGATAATGATGAAAGACATTATATAGAGATGGGAGTAGGAGAAATATTCTGAGAAGAATCATCATCACAACCTTCTCCAGATCTATTGGTGAACACTGAATAAAAAATTAACAATAAATCTACTTCTACTGAAGACAAAAATGTTGGATGAAGAAACAAATGGATGAAGATGTAAGAACATGGGCTACATTAAGATTCAGAGAACCTTAGCATAGGGTAATCATCGCATCGAGGGATTTTGGTTCCATCATCAGGAATCACATTAGTCTATTGAAAGTATAAAACCCCATGAAAATGTTTAACTTTTTTCCAATAAAACTTTGATCATATAAATAAATAATTTTATATATAAAAAATAAACCTCTTCTTAAATAAAATTTTTTGAGAACCAATTATTAAGAACAAGAAAACCATGAAGCAATCTTGAGGCACAAGGGAACTCATTCAAATATTTTAATACCTTTCAACATTAAAAATTAATAATCTTTCTTTACCTCATGAAATCAAAAAATTTCCAAATAACCCATTTTTTGAAAGAATAATATAGGTATCTTGATGATTAATATTTATAACTTTTGTTAACTCATGTTTGAACTATTTAAGAATAAATGAATCCTGGTTAATTCCATAGGAGTAACCAACCCAGTTATCTAATTTGTTTTTCCCCTTCAAATAAAAAATCATTATCCAATACATCGAAGAGCTATATCAGTCTCACCCATCATAATGATATATATCAGTCTCACCCATGAATCTATTTTCATTGAAAACTCTTAAAAATAAAAAATATCTTGAATAAGGGTCATAGGATATAATTTAAAAAATCATGGTTACTTTTAGATGGATGTTCATAACGAATAACATCTATAATGATTGAAAAATTCTTTCAAGACATATATATTAAAAAAAATTCCAAATTTGGAAAATGTTGAAAATAACCCATACGGAAAACATTAAAAATATTCCCCTTTTTAAACATTGTAAATAAAGTAAAATATTTATGAAAATTAAATTTAGTAAAATTTTATGAATACTGGAAAATGTTGTTAGAATAGTTAGAAAACCTCAATATGGAATAAAAAGAGTTGGAAGGAAAACTTTAAAATAATATTTTTAAAAGAAAGTCTCCTACCATAAGTCTCATCTAACTTTATTATTTCTCTAACTAATAAATAATAAAATTATATTAGTTATTTACTTTCTTAATAACCTTTTCTATTTTAATTAAATTATCATTATTCCCTTTATTTAATTTTTTAACATGTTTTATTTAGTTACTAAAATGGTTAAGTTCACATTAGATGTTTTAAGGTCAATCAATTTATAACCTTAAAACAACATCGGTGCATTGACCATGGTCAAATAGATTATGGTTAAATTACAAATAGAGTCATAAAAATATTATAATTATAATATTTATACTTTTAATAGACTTTTAAAACTATCCATGTAAGTTGATCATGAAAAATTGATATCATCATTTCAGGAAGATGGTAGTCTGAATGTGCGTATAAATGGAATTTTCATTTTTCTACTAGGTGAGAAAAAATAAAGTAGATAATAATTTTACTTTTATAGGATCATAAATACGTTAAAATTTTCATATTTATTCATTATTTCATTCCTTTTCAATCCATGTGTGGTTTTAATGAGAAATGAATAACATCACTTCATGGAGGTGGTAGTCTACACATACACATGAGCGATGTTATAATTTTACAATGGATGGAAGGGTAAGAAGGTAGGAAATATATTATCTTTAAATAATCATTATTATGTTATAAATATCATACATATTCATTTTATCCATTATTTTAACTATCCATATGATTCGGTGATGAAAAATGAAATACATCTCTTCGTGGAGGTGGTAGTCCGCACGTACACATCAGTGATGTTTTCATTTCCCATATGATGGAAAAAGGAGATGAAAATGGGTTGTTCATTCACCATAATAACATTTTATTATATATAATATAATAATTTTATAATATCATAAGGGTTTAATAATATTTTAATGAGGTATAAAAATAAATATACATGAAAATAATTGGTTAAGAGTTATTCCTCATCTTTGAAAACCTCTTATGTATTACACCTTAAGTATTTTAGAATATACATGAAAATACTCGGTTAAGAGTTATTCATCATCTTTGACAAACCTCTTCTGTCTTACATCTTAAGTATTTTAGGTATGATCCTTCGGTGAGACTAGGACATATAGAAGATGGTTATATATTTTGGGAATTTATTTGAGTAATTATTTATCTATCTAAAATTATAAAGTTTTTTGAATAAGAGATTGAAGGGGGTGCCCATTTATAAGTGAGGGTAGTGGCACTCCTGTAATTATTCAATGTTTTAAAAGAATATGAAGTCTTATTCATAGGAAAGTGACACTTAAATAATTAAAATTATAATATATGGTTATAAAGGTATAAATACACTCATTAATAAAGAATTAAGATATTATTTTTTGAACTAATAACTTAATTTTAACCTTAATTAACTTTTTTTACCATTTTTACCGTAGTGACAACATTTTTACCAAAGTTACTATTCATAATGACCAAAAATGAAATTAAAATAATTAATAAATTTGAACCTATTAATTATAAATATGATATAAATTTTCAATATTTAGTTTATATAAGTGGTATAAATTACTTTTAATATATGTACGCAAAATGAAACGAAAAACAGTTTTGAGAAAAAATGTGTTTTTAAGCCTAAAAGAGAACTTATGACAAAATAAAATATAATATCGATTAATATGAAATTATTTATATTGATTTTAATCAAATATATATTATTTAAATTTTAAAAAATATTATATATAATGTTACTTATAATTTACTTTATTTAAATAAATGAAATGATAGTTTTGAAAAAAATAATCATTTTTCACTATTCACTCAAAAATCAATATTTTAAGAAAAATTCTAAAAATTAACCTGAAGGTAAATTAAATATTCTGAATAAAAAATGATATAAATTTTATCAAAATTAATTCCTTAAATTTTTAAATTTTAATTTTAAATGAAACTATATAATTTGTGAAAAATAATTCCGTTTGAAAAGATATTTATTTATTGACTAAAAAATTGCTTAAAATTAGTATAGTGAATATGAATCTATAAAATATAATCATTAATATTAATAAGAATAAAATTTATTTATTATTAACAATACCTATGTTTTCACATTCTCCCGCTGTAAGGAATTGTGTCCTCACAATTTTAATCATTACTTAAACAAGTGAGGGTATTCTTCCCTCATAGAAATTTTTGATTCACATATTAATTCCTCAATCAGGTGATTCTTCCACAAAACCTTAACCTATTGAATTGAAATATTACATAGTACCTACTTTCTTTGATCAAAAATCTGAATTGAATTTTCCTTATAGAAAATATTATCTTCCAATTATATTACCTCATAGATCGGAACATGAGATGTATCATATCCATATTTCCTTAGAAATGTAGCATGAAACACATTATGAAACTGAGATGAACTCATTGGTAAGGATACTTGGAAAATAAATGATCCCAATTTTTACAAAATTTAATATTGTCCAATAAACTGTGGGCTTAGCTTTCTCTTTTTACAAAAATACATAACACTTTTCCATGGAGATATTTTTAAGACATACATGATGGCATATCTAAAATAAAAAATGAATTCCTCTTACTATCCATATAAATATTTTTTATACTCTGAGAATCCTTCATGTTCTATTGAATCATCTTTACCTTCTCAACCATTTCTTCTTCTATTTTTGGTCCCAAAAACTTATTTTCATTAGAATTGCCCCATTATACTATATTTTTACGCCAATTGACATATAATTCCTCAAAAACTATCATATGTATACTGGAATCAGAACTATTATTATAGGAAAATTTAGATGATGAGAGATGATGATACTAACTTCCCTGATAATCTAAAAAGTAATCCTAAAGAAAATAATCCAAAGTATGAATTGTTCACTCTGATTGTTTACCAAGTTGACGATGAAAATTTATACTGAACTTTAATTTAGTATCGAAGAACTATTGAATTCCTTTCCAAAAATTGGAGGCAAATCTAGTATAACAGTTAGAAATAATATATAGATAAATACTTCATATAATTTGACTATCTATTTAAGATAAAGTCTGGTTGGTTGACCCAAATGTATAGTATCTCGAATAAAAAATAAAATTCATAGATTTTTTCAATTGATCAAAAATAAACCAAATTGAATTATTACCTAAAGATTTATTTGATTATCCCATCACAAAATCCATGGATATATTATCCCATTTCTATTTAGGAATTAGAAAAGGCTGAAGCACACCCTTCAGAAGTTTTTTCTTATAATTAGCTTGTTCTAATATACTTTTTCATTTCGTCCCACCAGTAATATTCTTGAAGGCCTTTTTACATCTTAGTGCTTCCAAAACAGAAAGATAGGTAGTTCAGGCATGCATAATTTCAAGTCCAACATTCATCAAATCATTAACTAAAGGATCATGTTCCAAACATAACATAATTAATGATACATTATATTTTTGACTTAACAATAAGTTCTCTTATTTTATATATTTTGATGATATTGAATTTTGAAATCATAATCCTTTATTGGTTATAACCATATTATCAGCCTCATGTTCAACACTTTTTGAGTAAATATATACATTAAATTTTTATGGTTAGTATATATTTCACATTTTACCTCATATAAAAGAATCCTAAAAATTTTTAAATATAAAATTACTACTTCAAAACCAATATAATGTGTATGATAATTTTTCTCATTGGGTTAATTGACGTGAATCATATGTAATTACCCGATCATATTGCATAAAGATACATCCAAGTACCTTCAAAGAATCATAATTGAAGATAACAAATTCTCCATTAATTTTTAGTAAGGATAAAAATGGGGAATTAACCAATATTCTTTGAAATTCCTAAAAAAATAATCACATACATTTATCTAAATTAATTTATTTCCTTTTCGAGTTAACTTAGTTAATCGACCAGATAACCAAACAAAGTGTTCAAAAATTCATCGATCATAACCCACTAATACAAGAATTTATTGAATATACGTGACATTTTTAGGTCTTGTAAAATATTCCACCACTTTTTTTAGCAACATAAATAGTTATTCTATCTTTAGAAATTATATTCCAAAGGAATGAAATTGGTTGTTACCAAAATTTACATTTATTAAATTTTAGATAAAACTTCTTTTATTTTAAATTCTATAAAAAGAAACCTTAATTTTTTATCATGTTCCTCATAAAGTTTTGAATAAAAAATTTTAATTAATGAAAACCAACACAAATTTAACCAAATAACCATAGAAAATTTTATTCATAAGATCCATAAATATAACAGGATCATTCATCAACTCTAATAGAATAACCAAAAACTCCTAATTTCCATACTTAGTACTGTATTTTGTTCACAAAATGCCTTTCTTCTTCACCTTCATCTGGTGATACCCAAACCTGAGTTCAATTTTTGAAAAATTCTAAACACCTTATAGATGATAAGATAATTCATAAATATAAATAAAAGGATAATTATTCTTAATAATGATGTAATTGAGTGCTCTATAATCATAGAAAACTCTCATGGAACCATCCTTATTTTTAATAAACAAAATATGAGAACCCCAATGTGAAGTTATAGGGTGGATAAAAACCTTATCAATAAACTCTTGTAACTAATTTTTTATTCCAAAAAGTTATACTAGATCTATTTGATAAATATTTTTGAAAATTAACTTAGTATCATGCACTAATCCAATAGTGAATTCAACCTCCCAATCAGGAATAATATCAAGAAAATAATTAGAAAATACATCTTGATATTAATTGACTATTATAACATCACTAATTTAAATAGTTCCTTTATTTTAAATAATATGGTCAATATAATTTTCACTCTGATCATTAATCATTTTCTCAGCTTCTTGATATGTTATAAAAGGTATGAATTCATTCTTGTATATAAACTAAAACTCAGTCTAAAAAATAACTTATTTATCTCTATAATAAATTTTAGCATGAAAAACTGAAAGGTAATCCATACCCAGAATAATATCAATCTCTTTAATGGAAAAGATAATAATGATTGTAGGAAAAACCATTCCATGGATTATAATAGGAATATTTTGATAAATTCTTATTTTCTTTAAACTACCCCCAAGAGTTTTTAAAAAAAGTTATGAATTCATTTATTGAGATGGTATTTCTATTTTACTTGAAAATTTCCAAGATAGATCTTTAATCAAAGATTACATTGGAATAATATGAATAAATAAGTAATTTGCTAGTTTCCACTTAATTAGAGGTTCTCATGTCTATCATAATAGTCAAAAAAATACTTTTTCATGCCCTTTTATTACTAATATTGAAAATTCACACATTTAGTGTGTAACGCACCGACCCCAGAATCTAGGATCCGGTGCATTATTTTAATACATTATCATGATTACAAGGAATCAAGTCCCAAAGGACCGATCATTTTATTAGTCTTAGAAACAATATATATACATAAGTTCAACATTACAACTTTAAAAGAAAAACAACACTAATTTATTCCATTAGAAACATCAAAGCTTCTTAGATTATGCCTGAAAGGAACTCATAACTAACTTCTTCATGACCTGGGAAAATGAAACATAAGGGGTGATCTCAAACACTTAGTAAGAGTAAGTAATACAGCGGAAGATAACATAAACATTAGGAATGGTGAATAATTTAAAACACATTCCATTACAAATAATTAACATGAACACTTTATGATAGGATTATGAGCTGAGTAAATAATTCCATAATAAAACATAGTCGTGGGTATTCTACTAATTGAATAACCACATGAAATATTAATATCTAATCTCATAATTATGGAATGTATAATTCCAGACATCATAACCACATAGTCAAGGTCTTGTGCCAAGACTACAAATAATATTTTGTCAAGGCCTTGTGCCAAGACACTAGTTTGTCTCATGAGACCTACTGATGCATCTAGGAGCTATAGAAGGCTCCACCTATCACTTACAAAGTCCAATGAATTCCTCATATGAAAAGTTTGAAACATAATCTAAACATTCATATTAAAACTAGCATAATAAATGTCAATATTTTAACAACAAACCACGAATGGTATAAAAATATCACATCCATAGTCAAACATAACTCATTCAATAAAATATGGAAGATTTTATTATAATAGATTAACCTCAATCAATAATAATGAAGTATATTGACATAGATGAAAATAATCATCAAATATATTTGATAGAAATATCCCCTTTTTTCTTGAAAACATTTAAAAGTCTCACTATTTATCAAGAAGCCATTTAAAATAGATTTTTAAATCAAAGTGTCCCATACCACTTTGAAACTTTTAAAATAAATTTTAATTTTAAAACATTAATGACCATGTAAATTAATCCTTAAAAATATTTTTAAAACATGGACATTAATGAGAAATATTTATAAGAATAAATCTTTAAAACAGTTAAAATGATATTTTAGTTAGAGTTCCTAACCAAAAGAGAGACACTTGAATACAAATAATTGAGGTAATAAAAACTCTATAATATCATGAGAATTAATGGATTAATGATATACTATGTCAAAGTACATTAGATACACCATATAAAAGTGAATTGGATTATAACAACAAAGAAGTCTCAATGGAATGTAAATTGAGATGAAATCCCTTATAAAGATCGTATCCTTAGGTTAAGAATAAATAAATGACATAATTATGTGTGAAAAATATAAATAAACTCAATATGATTGGACATTAAGTGTAAATTAATCATATTATATTCACACATATTCTGGTAAAAACAACACCAATGACTCGAATGTTTAACTCAATAAATGGAAATTGAGTTAAGATTACTCTAATCAAGTTCATATAAATGACTTAAGAAATTATCAATAGAGTTATTGGGTGTATCAAAATTATATCCAAACAAATGGGAGTTTAAATTACTACATAAATAATAAATAGTGATTCCACACACAATCTTAGAGTAAAATAATCAATGAAGTATGCGTAAATCCCAAAGAGTGGAAATCGAAATTAGAAATCCCCTTACCGATTTGGTGACTTAAGAAACATACACCACATGAAATAAGGATCATAAAATGAAGATTTAAGTACCCATAAATTAATTTATATTACATAAAGAATACAATCATAGGTAGTACATACACCACATAAAAGTAAATAGTGGAAATATAGCATGAATCTCACGGAAATAAGAAGTGAGATGAAAACCAAGTTGTAATCAATCGAGTCGTATGACCAAAAGTTAATAACCACAAAATAAATCATATAATAACATGAATATAAAGATAATATTGATAATATATATCAAATGTTAGTACACAATACACCACATGCAATAAATAAGTGGCGAACAATGGAAATCTCACAGAATTAAAAGTGAGATAAGAAACCCCTCACCTCAAGTCTGACTTGTCTTGTATGTTTCTTATTCTTCCTGAATAATAAACTTAAGTTAATTTATAATTTATTAATAAAATTTTCATTTTTACTATTCATTTTATATCACTTATTACCTTTCTATAACAATTAGTTAATTATTTGAGTTCATATTGGATATTTTATCGATGTTTGGAACTTGAGTCAAAAATGAACTTGTTATAATTACAATTTGTCCATGTGGTCAAAATTCCATTATCTCCAGAATGATATAATTGATTTATATATCATAAATATATTATATATCAAGTATATATATATTTATTTATAACAGTACATAACATTTGGAGATAAGAAAAGAAATGCATTGTTCATGGAGACAGTAAGTTGTATGTACACATGAATGCTACTATCATTTCTATTTTGTATTTTAATAGAATTAAAACATAATTATAAATAGGTATATTATAATTATATTATAATATAATATATAATATAATTAAATCCTTCCTTTATACATCCCACATAAGTCATTAATGAGTCATATCACTTTGAGGGGGCAGTAGTCCGCACTTCCTCAAATGAAATTATCGCATTTACCCATAATGGAAACCATGAAGGTATGCTATAAATGAAAAATACAGAATCATAAATAAAACATAAACATAATATATATCATATATAAATACAGTTCCATCTTAATGGCCACCATGAGAGGCTGTATGAGATAATTGAACAATCATCATTTCGTGAGGTGTTAGTTTTTTATCCATAGAAACTGTGTGTTCTTTACCCATTATATAGAGGTGTGTGTAAGTGTAGTTTGAGTAATTCTTATAACAACATCCTAGTATATTTAGGATAATTGTTTTGTTATAAAATAATGGAATAAAAGTATTTTAGGGGTTGGATAAGTAAAATAAAATAAAATAAGTTAAGAGAAACCATTACCTTTAATTTGGGTAACTCACTTTGGTTTGAACCAAAAGGACTTCATGAAGTGACTTCACCCTAAGGCTTCTAGGTAGAAGAGAGGGATCTTGAGAGCTTATTTGGGTAGTGGTTTGATGATCCAAGGGGCTTTATAGGTGTGAGTAATGGTTTAGAAGTGGTGTCCTTTTATAAGGGAGAGGAGGGGCTCTTTTCGAATGTTTGAAAATGTTATTTTGTTATAAACATATCTTCGGTTTAAAAAAGTCCAAAACTCATTAATGTCAAATATAAGATGACTCATGTTCGAAATAAAATTATCCAATAATAATTGGATAGGTTTGGGATATTCTTTTAATATTAATAATCTTATTTATTTAAATCATTTATTCATGAGGTGAATACCGCATCATTATTGTGTCATAAATAAGTTAATTTATTTGATGTCTAAAAATTATAAAAAAAACCATAATTCAGGAAACCTTTTTATCTTTCCAATGAATATTTATATTGGAAAATATGACTTTATAACCCCATGTAAAAATTGATATACTAAAATATATTTGTTAATGACATTTTTGTCTTTACTTTAAGTTAATTAAAATAAAGTGTCATTATCACTCTTAAGTGGCTCCATGGGGTCCCAAAATCGACCCAAGGATGCCCATGGCCGTCCATGACTCATCCAATAAGGTTAAGACAAGTTTTAAGGAAATTTTTTATTATTATAATATTCTTTTTTCCTTGAATTTCCCTATTTACCTTTAACTGTGGTAAATAAAAGTCAAAAGTTACTATTCACCAAAAATTATTTTCATCTTATTAAACCAAATTTTACTTAATAATAACAACCATGTATGTAGTATTTTTTAAATTAAATTCACATAAGTGGTAACATTTCATTTAAATGAAAAAAGTCAGTTTTTTAACTACTACTCAGTAGTTTTACTATTCATCAAAAATTGGAGTTTTGCAGAAAAATACCAAAAAATCAGCCTAAGATATATTTGATATTACAAATTCAAAAATGTTGTCTATTTTTTGAAATGCAAAAACATAGAAATTTCATGAATTAATTTAATATTAATTCTCGTTGTCAAAACAAATAGCGTACTTTTAAGAAACAATAACTATCAAAAGATTGACACTTATTTATGTATAATTTCAAAGTAAAATTAATTCCAATGACCAAAATTTGATTAAATGGTAAAAATATAATCTAATTATACTAGCAAACCATTCAAATTTATAATTGAACAATATAAATTATTTTGATTAAAAAAGTTGTTTTCAATTAAAATTTAGTATTTTTCACTATTCACCCAAATATGAAAGTTATCATAAAAACACCAAAAAATTATTAAAACTAAATTTTTATGTCATAATTCTAAATAAGAAGTTTATTTTTCCAAATTGAATATATAAAATTGTCAAATATTGGATTTAAAAAGGGTTCACCATTAAAAGGCGGAAAAATTTTCATTTTTTTGGAAAATACTTCCTTTATCTGAAAAAATGAATCTGTTCTTATATTATGTATAAGAAACACATAATATGGATGTTAAAATTATATGGAATATATAAAATTCAAAATTCAATTATACTACTCATAACTGCTTTTGAACGGCTAGTTTGGTAAGTGGTCGTGTGCTCAAACTCGGTATTGTGTGTGGTACAAGCTATTGAATTACTTTAAAGAGATAATGTACTATAAAACCTTGGAGTGTTACATTATACCCTCCTTAAATAAATTGTATCCAAGAAATTTAAGCTCGGGATTGAAAACTTGGGTTTTGACATTTCAAAATATCTTAGTTGAAATCCCACATCGAAAATGGATTAATGATGCCTCTATTTTAAAATAAATAAAGGTAAGTATGGAGGTTACAGAAAATAACACATACTATGGTTCCATATAGAAAAACATGGATATGGAAGAGAAAACTAATCATTAAGTTTTTATGGAGAGTGATCGAGAATATTATTAAGAGAAGTTAACGATCTGAAAGCCATAAACTTGTGATGGGTTGAAAGGTCTTTGATTACCCAGTAGCAAAAGTAAACAAACAACATTTTTGTTTCAAGTTCCTTTTCATAATGCTGATGAATTTATTTATGATATTGACTAAGAGTGTAAGGAAATATACATACTTTACAAGTCGAGTTTCATCCATTAATAAATTTCGACCACAAACTCATCTTTTCTTCAAACGATTAGTATTAAAGATGACTTGGTTACACCTAAAGTGCTACAATCAACTTATAGAGAATCACATAATAAAAAAATGATGAACTATATATTTCCCTTTTCATTAAACATTAACCAATACCAAAATGGTTAGTACATGATCACATGATCCCCAAAAAGTACAATCCTTAATAGAAAGGAATACTATGCTTAATCTCCAAATTTTAAACAAAAAATACCCAAAGTTAAACAAATACCCTTCAATAGAAAATTGTACTTAAAATCATTCAATATAATCCTAACTAAGATTGAAACCCAAAACTCAGAAGAATTTGATTATGTAGTCTTCCATGTTAAATTGTATCTCCAAATACCATCGACTACTCTTAAAGTCACATACTTAAAAGTAATTAACCTAATCACATATTCTCTATGATAGGTTGATCATTTCTATCAATAACCCAAATCACAATAAATCCACAATAGAAACATTAAAAAATATCCACCATTACTCCCCAAATGAAATCCCATAGTATTCTATTTTCCTTAGTCATATAGTGTTCCCAACAGAGCGAATGTCTTCCAAAATAACATTTATCACTTAATCACCAAATAATTTTCCTAAACTAAGGGTATCCATTTAATAATACATAATGTCCCAAATCTACTTAATAAAATCATTTAACTAAAAACAATTAGTAACACTAACCAGGGACTTCATGTAGTCTAGTGGTAGGTGATAAGTCCCAATCGCAATCTGGTTGTGGGTTCGATTCCCACAGCTTGGTCCAACGTGATAGGTTATCACACGGTCTGCATGTTGTCCTTTTTCAAAAACTATATTTTATTAAATTACCAAAATGAGATAAATCCCTCAAAATAACCATAACATAATTTAACCACAAATTTTATCTCATACCTCGCATTTTCATCCCGATATTTAATAACTTGTAATTGCCTCAAATTCAAGGATCATATAAAACCAAATGGTTATTTATAACTATATCCACAAGAGAAAAGATAATTCTTCCTCAAATATCATTTTCACATGACAAACAGCAGGGTTACACATACAAGAGAAAATTGTTCCAAAGTAATCTCATCAACAAAGAGCACTAATACTTGTAAACATTTCACCAACCATTTATTACCACAAGGCTTCTTATTTGAACAAAAGGATATCCTATAGAATAGGGAATTGACTTGGGTAATGGTCAGGTCCCCTAAATTTATGGAAAATGAATCTAAATGGATTCTTGGGACCATTTTTATTTTCAACCACAGTAATCTTCATTTTTCCTCGACAATTCATTACTTTATGTCCTTCTTTCCCACACATAAAGCATTTTTTTGTTTTATTGAGACACATTCATGGGTGTATCGTTCCAAATTTCCTACATGATGGAAATTGATGTTTCTTTTCTCCATGGTATCCACTGCTGGAGCTCTTATCATTCATCACATTTCTCTTCTTTGTTGAGTCCGGGAGTTGGTTAATATATATATTGTTGATCATATTTTTGGAAAACTAATTCAGCATGAACACAATATCTTTTACGCCTATCAACATTCCATTTTATTTCTCATTTCCACCATCATTCCCACCTTGTACATCATGCTCAAAGTTACTTTGACTTCCATGGAATCTAGCCATTGACTAAGACCAGAAAGCATTGTGTGAGTAACAATAGTCATAAAATCATTTAGAGATTATCATGACACCTTATTTTCAATTTGAAACACCTTAGGATTAACCAAGGTCATTTATTCTCATATTATATTAAAATCCTTAAAATCGTTTTTTAAATAAAATGAAAATTATCCTAAGCATATACCCCGGGAGTTTGGTAACCAAGAGTACAGCAAGGCCCGTTGTCATGTACCAGGATACCCCGAGTCAAGTCTGAAACTCCTTGTCGGAGTTTTCACTCCTAGGTACATTTGTGCCAGAGCCGCCTCTACCTGCTCGTATCCAGACAGGGATGCATTTCTTGGAAAATACACAAAATCTCTACATTACCAAAATTCTAGGAAGTTCTTCTATACTAATCCTCAAAGTTTATCTTAGGGTAATGTGCTCTAATCAGAGTTTATCTAAATCTAGTTTCCAAGGTTTGTACTAAACTTCCTCTGATACCAACTGTAACATCGCGACCCCAGAATCTAGGAGTCGGTGCATTATTATAATACATTGGTATGATTATAAGGAATCAAGTCATGAAGGACCGATCAGTTTAGTAGTCTTGGAAACAAGATACTTACTTAAGTTCAACATTACAACTTGAAAAGAAAACCAACACTAATTTATTCTATTAGAAACATCCAAGCTTCTTAGATTATGCCTGCAAGCCACTCATAACTAACTTCTTCATATCCTGTAAAAATGAAACATAAGAAAGGGGTGAGCTCAAATTCTTAGTAACAATAAGCAATACAGTGAAAGATAACATAAATATTAGGCATGGTGAATAATTGAAAACACATGCCTTTACAAATAATTAATATGAACACTTTATGAAAAGAATATGAGCTGAGTAAATAATGTCGTAATAAAACATAGTCATGGTTATTTTATTAGTTTAATAAGCACATGAAATATCAATATCTAATCTCATAATGATGGAATGCATAATTTCGGACATCATAACCACATAGTCAAGGCCTCGTGCCAAGATTACAAATATGATTTTGTCAAGGCCCTGTTCGAAGACACTAGTTTGTCTCATGAGACCTAATGATGCATCGAGAAGCTATAGTAGGCTCCACCCGTCACTTACTAAGTCCAATGCATTCCTCATATGAAAAGGGTAAAACATAATCTAAACATTCGTATTAAAAATAGCATACTAAATGTCAACATTTTAACCACAAACAATGAATGGTATAAAAGTAGCTCATCCACAGTCAAACATAACTCATTAAATACAATATGGAATATTTTATTATAATATATTAACCTCAATAAAGAATAATGAAGGGTATTGACATAGATGAAAATAATTGTCAAAACTATTTGAGATAAATATCCCTTTTTTTCTTGAAAACATTTAAAAGTCTCACTATTTATCAAGAATTCATTTAAAATAGATTTTTGAATAAAATTGTCCCATACCACTTTGAAACTTTTATAACGAATTTTAATTTTAAAACATTAATTTTCATATAAATAAGTCCTTAAAACATTTTTAAAACATGGAAATTAATGAGAAATATTTAGAAGAATAAATCCTTAAAACATTTAAAATGATATTTTAGTTAGTGTTCCTAACCAAAAGAGAGACACTTGAATACAAATAATTGAGGTAATCAAAACTTTATAATATCATGATAATAAAGGGATTCATGATATACTATGTCAAAGTAAATTATATAAACCATATAAAAGTAAATTGGTGTATAACAACAAAGAAGTCTCAATGGAATGTAAATTGAGATGAAATCCCTTATAAAGACCGTATCCTTAGGTTAAAAATAAATCAATGAAATAATTATATATGAAAAATATAAATACAATCAATATGATTGGATATTAAGTGTAAATAAATCAGAGTATATTCACATATATTGTGGTAAAAACAACACCAATGACTCAAATGTTTAACTCAATGAATGGAAATTGAGTTAAGATTACTCTTATCAAGTTCATATCAATGACTTGAAAATTTATCAATGGAGTTATTATGTGTATCAAAAGTATATACAAACAAAGGGCAGTTGAAATTACTACATAAATAATAAATAGTGATTCCACACATAATCTAGGAGTAAAATAATCAATGAAGTATGCGTAAAGCCCAAAGATTGGAAATCGAAATTAGAAATTCCCTTACTGATTTGGTGACTTATGAAACATACACCCCATGAAAAAAGGATCATAAAATGAAGATTTAAATACCCATAAATTAATTTACATTACATAAGGAATACAATCATGGGTAGTACATACACTAAACAAAAGGAAATAGTGGCAATATAGCATGAATCTCACAGAAATAATAAGTGAGATGAAAACCATGTTGTAATCAATCGAGTCGTATGACCAACAGTTAATAACCACCAAATGAATCACAGAATAACATGAATATAAAGATAATATTTATAATATATATCAAATTTAAGTACACAATACACCACATGAAATAAATAAGTGGCGAACAATGGAAATCTCACAGAATTGAATGTGAGATAAGAAACCCCTTACCTCAAGTTCGACTTGTCTTGTATGTTCCTTGTTCTTCCTGAATAATAAACTTAAGTTAATTTATACTTGATTAATAACATTTTAAATTTTATTATTCCTTTTATATCACTTATTACCTTGCTATAATAATTAGTTAATTATTTTATTTCATATTAGATATTTTATCGATGTTCGGAACTTGAGTCAAAAATGAACTTGTTATAATTACAATTTGTCTATGTGGTAAAAAGTCCATTATCTCCAGAATGATATACATGATTTATATATCATATATATATTATATATCAAGTATATATATATATTTATAACAGTACATAACATTTGGAGATAAGAAATGAAATGCATCGTTCGTGGAGACGGTAAGTTGTACGTACGCATGAATGCTGCTTTCATTTCTATTTTGTATTTTAATGGAATTAAAACTTAATTATACATAGGTATATTATAATTGCAGTATAATATCATATATAATATAATTAACTCCATCCTTTATATATCTAACATAAGGCATTAACGAGTCATATCACTTTGAGGGGGCGGTAGTCTGCACTTCCTCAAATGAAATTATCATGTATACCCATAATGGAAACCATAAAGGTATGCTATAAATGGGAAATACAGAATCATAAAAAAAACATAAACATAATTTATATCATATATAAATACAGTTCCATCTTAATGGCCACCATTAGAGGCTGTAGGAGATAATTGAACAATCATCGTTTTGTGAGGCATTAGTCTGTGATCCACAGAAACATTGTGTTCTTTACCCATTAGATGGAGGTGTGTGTAAGTTTAGTTTGAATCATTCTCATAACAACATCCTAGTATATTTTTTATACTAGTGTTATTTTAAAATAAAGAAATAAAAAGAGTTTAGGGGTTGGATAATTAAAATAAAATAAAAGAAGTTAAGAGAAACCATTACCTTTAATTTGGGTAAATCCCTTTGGTTTGAACCAAAAGGACTTATTGAAGTGACTTATGCATAAGGATTCTAGGTGGAATAGAGGTATCTTGAGAGCTTACTTGGCAGGGGTTGGATGAGACAAGGGGCTTGAGAGGTGTGAGGAATGGGTTAGAAGTGGTGTCCTTTTATAATAGAGAGGAGGGGCTCTTTTGGAAAGCTTGAAAATGTTATTTTATTATAAACTTATCTTTGGTTTCAAAAGGTCCAAAACTCATTAAAGTAGAATATAAGATGACTCATGTTTGAAATAAAATC
Source organism: Viscum album (assembly GCA_963277665.1). Taxonomy (NCBI): domain Eukaryota; kingdom Viridiplantae; phylum Streptophyta; class Magnoliopsida; order Santalales; family Viscaceae; genus Viscum; species Viscum album. The sequence goes on along the minus strand of OY728126.1, from coordinate 1,803,941,301 downwards.
TTCCAATAATAATTGGACAAGTTTTGGATATTGTTTTAATATTAATAATCTTATTTATTTAAATCGTTTATTAATGAGGTGAATACTGCATCATTATTGTTCCATAAATTGGTTAATTTTTTTTATGTTTAAAAATTATTAAAAAATACCATAATGTAGGAAATCTGTTTAACTTTACAATGAATATTTATAGTCAGAAATATGACTTTATAACCCCTTGTAAATATTTATATACAAAAAGATATTTGTTAAGGTCATTTTTTTCTTTACTTTAAGTTAATTAAAATAAAGTGTCATTATCACTCTTAAGTGGATCCATGGGGTCCCAAAATTAACCCAAGGATGCCCATAGTCATACATGACTCATATAATAATGTTAATACAAGTGTTAAGGTAATTTTTTATTATTATAATATTCTTTTTACCTTGAATTACTCTATTTACATTTAACCGCGCTAAATAAGTCAAAAGTTACTATTTACCAAAAATTATTTTCATCTTATTGAACCAAATTTTACCTACTAATAACAACCATGTATGTTGTATTTTATAAATTCAATTCACATAAGTGGTAAATTTTCATTTAAATTAAAAGGACAATTTTTAACTACTACTAAGTGGTTTTACTATTCATCAAAAATTGAAGTTTTTCAGAAAAATACCGAAAATTCATCCTAAGATATATTTGATATTAAAAATTCAAAAATGATGTCTATTTTACCAAATTAAGAAAATAGATGTTGCATTAATTAATTTAAAATTAATTCCCGTTGTCAAAACAAATACCGTGTTTTTGCGAAACCATAACAATCAAAAGATTGACACTTGTTTATGTATAATTTCAAAGTGAAATTAATTCCAATTACCAGCATTGGATTAAATCGTAATAATATAATCTAATTATACTTCCAAACCATTAAAATTTATAAATTAACACTATAATTTATTTTTATTAAAAAATTTGTTTTCAATTAAAATTTAGTAATTTTCACTATTCATCCAAATATGAAAGTTATCAGAAAAACACCAAAAATTTATTGAAACTAAATTTATGTCCTGATTCTAAATAAGAAGTTTATTTTATCAAATTTAATATATAAAAGTGTCAAATATTGGATTTAAAAAGAGTTCTCCATTAAAATGCAGTAAAATTTCATTTTTTAAAAAATAATTTCATTATCTGAAAAAATGAATTTGTTCTTGTATTATATCTAAGAAACACATAATATGGATGTTAAAATTATATGGAATATATAAAATTCAAAATTTAGTTAATACTATTCATTACTGCTTTTGAATGGCTAGTTTGGTAAGTTGTCGTGCGCTCGAACTCGATGTTGTGTGTGGTGTAAGCTATTGAATTACTTTAAAGAGATAATGTACTATGAAACCTTGGGGTGTTACATAGTGACTAAATTTGTACATGTGTTAATATAATTTCCAAACTCATTAAAATTAAAACATATTATGGTTCTTTGAATATCATTTTTCCTATTAATTTTTTATTAGAAATCATTTTCTTGAAATTGTGATCCAAATTACCAATATTACCACATCAGTAAAACTTCCCCAACCCTATCAATCATTATTTAAAATTTATTTTTCCACATTTGTAACATTTTTATAGATTAAATATATATTTCTTAGTTGACTACTTCTAAATTTATTTCCAAATAGACCACTTATTACTCTTTTTGAAACAAAGTACATTAGTATTGGTAAACTTTATCTCAACTTTCTTAGTACAATGAACAACCTCCTCATAAATTTTAAATTCAAAAGGGTCCAAAACTCTTCATAAACTTGGTTTCATACTTATATAAAATCTATCAATTTTATTCTCATGGTCCAGAAAAACATTTAGTGCATACATGGATTGTATTGTAAAATTATATATGTAATCATCCACTGAGTCGTATTCTTTTTGCTTCAACTCTATAAATTATCTTTCCATTAAAATTTGGATAAATTTATGAAAATACTTCTCAAGAAAAATATGTTTAAATACTATCCAATCCATAACATAAATCTCATACTTTTATTTACTATTATTAATCATAGGTCACCATTGATCAAATTCACCTTCAAAATGATAAATGGAAAGAATTACATTTTTATGTTTCATACATCCCAAAAATATGAATATTTTTCTCTAATGAATTTATATATCCTTAATATTTCACTGGCTCTGATGATACTCTAATATATTGAGGTTTGTTTTCATAAAATCATCCACTATAGACATATTCCTTTGTAGATAATTCAATTGTTCTCTTATCATGGGTTAAACCATTAATAGCATGTGCCAACTAAGTTAACACTACCAAAAAATGATATGTTCTAACCATTTTGGGTTGTTGATTCAGAAGGTTATTATCACTTTAATTCCTTCCTACCTCAACTAATCAATTTCATCTGTGTAAAAGAATTATAAATAGACTTATATTATATGAATCAATATGTAAATCCTCATAATATATCTTTCAAAATTATAACCATAAATTATATTATCATTAAAGTGTCTTTTTACATTATCCTAACCTCTAAAGGTATATAAACCTTACTATGATACCAAATATAATAAATTGTTACTTAAAAACCCCATAAATATGATTTTAATTGCATATATTTTTCATTTTTACAATTCCCATAATCTTTTGGGTTTAGAGTTCTATAGAATTAAGTAAACCTTACATAACATAGTGGAAACTTCCACAGAGTGTATATTTTTTCCCCAAAAAAATGAATTAATTTTACATTCGTGTTTCATTAAACACAATTTTTCTACTTTTATATGAGCTTAAAGAAAATAATTTGACCATACTATAGTTCCTAATCATCCTTAGGTTTGGTGAAAACATTTGAAAACATGGGGTGGGAAAAAATCTTAGTAAGGGACCTAAAAATAATGTAATCATATTATTCCAATGAAAATATTAAAACCCATGAAAATGTATACCTTTTCCCAATAAAAATTTGATCACACAAATAAAACATTTCCACATATAAAAAATCAAGCTTTTCTCAAATAAAAAAATTTATAACCCATTATTAATCATATGAAAACCGTGATAGCATCTTGAATAATGTGAGAACTCATGTAAACATTTCAAAACTTTTCATCTTTAAAATTCCATAAACTATCCTTACCTTATGAAATCAAAATATTTTCATAAAACCCTTTTTTTCAAGAATTATATTGTAACATCCCAGGTAAATAAAGAATAAATAATTTTCATATTTATTAATATTTACGAATTAAATATTAATTTTAATTAAAAGGGGTTTCTACGTTCGATAGCGTACTCGGTACGCAACGATGAGTTTCTTTGAAAACTTACGTTGCACACAAGTAATAAAATAATATTATTTTAAATGTTAGTTAACAAGTAGCCGTTGTACTGGTGGGAATGGATAGAAATAACTAAAATATGATTAGATATGTTTTTAAATGTTTATACATTTACCCAATAAAAGATAAAGGCTTAAAATACGGAAAGAGTTCACTTTTAGGGCATATATACTCTAATTTTCACTAAAGGTTCACTTATCACCTTTTAATGGTGAACCGTCATTAAATATAGTTTCGATCACTCTTATACTTTATTTTGGACCAAATATAACTCTTCTTTATAATCGGGACATCAAAATTTACTTTGTGTAAATTTTTGGTACCTTTCTGATAAAGTTCATTTTTTTATGAAAGTGTAAAATGTTGTATTTTAATTCAAAACCTCTTTTTAATCTAAATTATTTATATGATTAGATTATTATTTTAATTGTTTTTAAAGTTAAATTAGAAAATATTTTTACCAGTTAATCCAATGGTGGTCATTGGAATCAATTTCACTTTGAAATTGGACTTAAACTGGTGTCAATCTTTTGATACTTATTGTTTCACAAAAACACGCTATTTGTCATGACAGCGGGAATTAATTATTAAATTAATTAATTTGACTAATATGTTTTGAATTTTGTAAAATGGACTTCATTTTTGAATTCGGAATATCAAATATAGCTTAGGGTGAATTTTTGGTAATTTTCTGAAAAACTTCAATTTTTGATGAATAGTGAAACCACTAAGTGGTAATCAAGCAAACTGATTTTTCAGTTAAATGAAATTTTACCACTAATGTGTATTGAATTTTGAAAATCCTACATTCATGGTTGTCATTAAGAAGTAAAATGTGGTTCAATGAGATTAAATAATTTTTTGGTGAATAGTAACTTTTTTTCATTAATCGCGATTAGTGGTAATTAGTGTAGTTTAAGGTAAAAATGATATTATAAGAATGTGAAAACACCATGAAACTTGTCTTACACCTATTGGGTGAGTCATGGCCGACCAAGAAAAGCCATGGGCCAACTTGGGGACCCCATGGATCCACTTTAGTTGGAAAATGACATTAATATATTTTTATTTAATGTTAAAGTGAAAATGACACTAACATAAATTGTTTTACTAAAATAATTTTTAAGTGGGGTTATAAAAGTCCACATTTTGATTATAAATAGTCATTGGAAAGTGAAAAAGATTTCCTACATCATAGTATTTTTTTTGTATAATTTTTAGACATTAAATAAATTAAATTATATATGACATAATAATGGTGCAGCGATGACATCATTATTTGACGATTTAAATAAAATGGAAAGATAATGAAAAATCTAAAACCTACACATGTCCAAAACCAATTGGATGAGTGGATTTCGAACCCTTATCACCTTATCCACGAATTATATCAATGTGGGACCTTTTAAAACCAAAACACATTTTCAAATAAAGTAATATTTCTTTACTTTCCAAAAGTGCCCCTCCTCTCCTCTTATAAAAGGCCCCCACCTCTACCTCATTTCACACACTTCTCAAGCCTTTGGCTCGGCCAACCCCTGCCCAATTACTCTCTCCACATCCCTCTCCTAATCCTAGAGGATTCCCTTTTGGAAGAATCCTTTCAAAGGAAGCCTTTAGGCTCAAATCAAAAGGGAGTTACACTTTTAAAGGTAATTCATTCTCTCTTGTTCATTTGTTTTATTTTGCTTCTCCAACCCTCTAAACTCTTTTTATTTACTTATTTTGTAACAACACCAGTATCTTCAATATACTAGGATGTTGTTATAATATTTATTTGAGCTACACTCTCACACAACTACATCAAATGGTTAAATAACATACGGTTTCCGTGGATGGTGAAATTCTGCCTCCCGAAACGATGATTGTTCAATACTCATTTAACACCTTCAAGGGTGGCCATTATGATGTCACTATTTTTATATATGATATATAATATGTTTATGTTTTCTTTAAGCTTCTGTATTTTTCATTTTTGGCATACCTTTATGGTTTCCATTATGGGTAAACACGATATCATCATTTAAGGAAGTGCGGACTACCGCCCCCTAAAAGTGATGTGATTCGTTAATGCCATATGTGGGACGTGTAAAGGATGGATTTCAAGTTATTATATAAGATGTTATACTGGAATTATAATATACCTCTATATCATTATTATTTCTTTCCATTAAAGTATGAGATAGAAATGAAAGTAGCGTTCATGCGTACGTACGGCTTACCGTCTCCATGAACGGTGCATTTCATTTCTTATCCCCAAATGTAATGTACTATTAGAATTACATGTATATAATGTATATATATAATTAATGATATATCTAAATGATGAATATAATTCTGGAATTAAAATATACATACCTCTCATTTAGTTTTAATTCCACTAATATGACAAAGAAATGAAAGTAGCGTTCATGCGTACGTACGGATTACCGTCTCCATGAACGGTGCATTTCATTTCTTACCTCTAAATGATTATGTAATATTATAAATACATGTATATGCTGGATATATATGATATATATGATATACAAATCAGGAATTTCATTCTGGATATAAAGAACCTTTGACCACACGAACAACATGTAATTGTAAGAAGTCCACTTTCGACTTAAGAACCAAATATTGAGAAAATAAACATTATTAACTTCAATGGTTACACAATGTTTATAACATGTCAATAAGTGATATAAAAGGAATAATGAACTTTAAAAAGGTTCTTAATCAAGTATAAATTAACTCAAGTTTATTATTCAGGACGTTAAAGAACGATCGAGTCAAGTCGGACCCAAGGTAAGGGACTTCGTCTCAATCTCCTTTCATTGAGGCATATTTCGTTTTATACACAACTTTCTTTTATACGGTGTATAAACTCCTTTGACTTTTACTTTTATACAAAAGGAATCTTTTTCTATGAAGCGTTTTACTAGACGACAAAAAGAAATGTTTTTTTTAACGTACGCGGTGACAACGACATTTTTCCGCCGCCGCGAGTATTATTTGATCTTTGGCTTCCTCAACAAGCCGTAATGTTTTTAAAATAAAATAAATGTCATATACTCTTTTATGTATTTTGGTATTGAAAATGGTTTTGATAAATGATTCTATTATGTCAATATATTTATGATATATTGTGATTGAATTGTGGAAATGTTATCATTCCTTTATATTGGTTTTATGTTTTATGATTTTATATTGGTACTTGGACATTTTAATGGGTGGTTACGTTATAAACCATATGACGGGTGGTGCCGTGAATACCAGGACGGGTGGTTACGTTATAACCTCCAATGCATTGGGTATGGAAGTTGGCCGTATGGCTATTCCATTAAGTATGTATGGAAATCGGCCGTATGGCTATTCCATTAAGTGATATGTGTGGAAGTCAACCGTATGGTTATTTCACTTAAGTATGTTTATGTCCCAAGTTACCTTTATATATTCTATGTGTTCTTTATATGGGTTTTATGGTAATCCTTTGGTTACAAAAAGGTAAGTAATGATACTTTATTCAGTGAAGATTTTTTTTACTACTTCATGATGGTGAAGGTATTACTTTGATATAGTATACATGGTTTACTTGATGTTTGAAAAACTAACAGTTTTCATTCTCTTTGTATCCCTTACTGAGCTTTTTATGCTCACCCCAAGTTTTTCGAAATGTTTTTCACAGGACTTAAAGTGGAATAAGGTCAAGGATGGGATCAAGGGAATGTCATGCTATCTAAAACATGGAATCTAGACATCTTTCTTTTTAAGAGTTTTTATTTTATGGAGTCTTAGTAGAAGTGTATACTTAGTAATCTTTTAAGATGTAATAGTTATGTTCTAATTCTCTAAAACTCTAAACCTGAAAAGATCATCAATGTGAATTATTCATTTAATTCAATATTAAGTAAGGTTTAAGACTGGGGCCTTATAGTTGGTATCAGAGGTCGGTTTAGACAACTTTAGGAGTTAGAAAAATGTTAAATTATAATATGATTGAAATGATATAGCATTTACGGATTACCATGTTGCTTCGCCTAAGATATTTCTGTGTTCCGAATGGTTTTCCGCAGAGGAAACAAAGCAACTATGTTGGGACGACATCAGGAGAAAGATAACCTTCCAAATCAGCAACCTGAGATGGTCGGAATCGGAACTGAACAGTTTGTTGCAGTGATGGCACAGTTGACTCAGGCTATAAATGGTGGTGGTATCCATGCACGAGATCAGCCAGATCAACCGCAGAGGAACATGTCAGTGGTGGAACATTTCATGAGGAAACATCCCCCATCATTTAGAGGATCATCTGACCATGTGCAAGCTGAAGGGTGGATTAAAGCACTAGAGAAGATTTTTGATGTCATGGGGTGTTCAGAACATCAAAAGGTTAGTCTTGCTGTTTACCGTTTTGAAGGTGAAGCTGATCAGTGGTGGTCGATGGTGAAAAATATAAGGGATAGTGATGAGATTGAGGATCTTCACTGGGACGAATTCAAAGGTATTTTTCTTGAGAAATATTTTCCTAAGGTGGTTCATCTTAGGATGGAAAAACAGTTCCTAGAATTGAGGCAGGAGGATGATTTAGTGGCTACTTATGAAGAAAAGTTCACTCGATTGGCAAGGTATGCTCCAAACTTCATACGAGATCTTGATAGTAAAATAAACCGTTTTTACTCAGGGTTAAAGCCAAAGTATCGAAGGGCTTTAGCTTCTCTTAAATTCAAAAGTTATGAAAAACTTGTTCGATGTACGGAGAAGGTGGAAATGGAGTTTGCCGATGATCAGGTGTTCTATGAAAAACAACAGAATAAGAGATCTAGTTTGCAGGAAAAGGGGAAGAATTCATCAAAGAAGCAAGGAGGTAAGAAAACCAAATATCCATCCTGTGAGAAGTGTGGTAAAATGCATCCTGGAGAATGTTTATCCAAGTCTGGTAAGTGCTTTCGGTGTGGTAAGTCTGGTCATATTGCTCGTAACTGTAAGGAAGATGATCAAGCAGGAAATGAAAAGCCAATGGTAAGATGTTTTAAGTGTAATGAAATGGGTCATTATGAAAATGAGTGTCCAACGAAGAACTCAACTGGGGGAATGCAGCTAGACTACAAGCAGAAAGGGGTGGTAAAATCATTTGCAACAACTTCAGCAGATGTTGGGCCATCGAATGAAGTGGTATCAGCTCCAGGGAGCTCAGTATTTTTTGAAGATTGACTTGAGGTCAGGGTACCATCAGTTGAAAGTAAAAAAATCAGACGTTCCGAAGACTGCGTTCCATACTAGATATGGCCATTATGAATTTGTAGTTATGCCTTTTGGGTTAACCAATGCACCTGCTGTATTCATGGACATTATGAATAAAATTTTCCATGAGTTCACTACTAAAACTAAGACAATTAGCGACCGCCATTGGCGGTCGCTAAAGGTCTGTAGCGGCCGCGCAGCGACCGCCATTGGCGGTCGCTGTTGCCCCGTCGCTAGAGGGCTTTAGCGACCGCCAATGGCGGTCGCTATAGAAGGCCGTCAGATCGGCCTTCAGCGACCGCTTGGCGGTCGCTATTCAAAAAAAAAAAATTTTTTAAAAAAATTTTATTGAATTCAATATAAATATATATATATATTTATGTAAAAATATTCATATATATACTATTAAATACAATATTTTAAATATATATATATATATATATATATATATTATATATTTGAAATGTTTTAATACATATTTAATACATATATAATATCAAATCATTGTGTTATAATAATTTAAATATTCTCTATATAATATATTTTAAATATTATATATATATAATATATTTTAAATATTATATATATATAATATATTTCAGGTCGTTCGGAGCACGTTTGCTCCGAATCGGACCGCCGCACGCCGTTTTGTTTCCGGCCGCCGCGGTCACACGGCACCTCCGAATGAGGTGCCGTCTGGCCGACCATTTCACAATTCACGCCCCGGATGTTGTCGTACGGTTTCGTGGCATTCGGAGGTCGTTCGGGTGGTTTTGACCCCCCAACGCGCCATTTCAGCGCGCGCCGCGCTGCTGAAAACGGCACAATCGGACGTGCCGCGTGAACCGCACGTCCGATGGACGTGCGGCCTCCTCCTGCATCTCAGGAATAATATTTCTATCGTTCCCGTGCGGTTTCAGGTCGTTCGGAGCACGTTTGCTCCGAATCGGACCGCCGCACGCCGTTTTGGTGTTTAATGGCGCCGGAAACGCGTTTCCGGCCGCCGCGGTCACACGGCACCTCCGAATGAGGTGTCGTCTGGCCGACCATTTCACAATTCACGCACCGGATGTTGTCGTACGGTTTCGTGGCATTCGGAGGTCGTTCGGGTGGTTTTGACCCCCCAACGCGCCATTTCAGCGCGCGCCGCGCTGCTGAAAACGGCACAATCGGACGTGCCGCGCGAACCGCACGTCCGATGGACGTGCGGCCTCCTCCTGCATCTCAGGAATAATATTTCTATCGTTCCCGTGCGGTTTCAGGTCGTTCGGAGCACGTTTGCTCCGAATCGGACCGCCGCACGCCGTTTTGGTGTTTAATGGCGCCGGAAACGCGTTTCCGGCCGACACGGTCACACGGCACCTCCGAATGAGGTGCCGTCTGGCCGACCATTTCACAATTCACGCCCCGGATGTTGTCGTACGGTTTCGTGGCATTCGGAGGTCGTTCGGGTGGTTTTGACCCCCCAACGCGCCATTTCAGCGCGCGCCGCGCTGCTGAAAACGGCACAATCGGACGTGCCGCGCGAACCGCACGTCCGATGGACGTGCGGCCTCCTCCTGCATCTCAGAAATAATATTTCTATCGTTCCCGTGCGGTTTCAGGTCGTTCGGAGCACGTTTGCTCCGAATCGGACCGCCGCACGCCGTTTTGGTGTTTAATGGCGCCGGAAACGCGTTTCCGGCCGCCGCGGTCACACGGCACCTCCGAATGAGGTGCCGTCTGGCCGACCATTTCACAATTCACGCCCCGGATGTTGTCGTACGGTTTCGTGGCATTCGGAGGTCGTTCGGGTGGTTTTGACCCCCCAACGCGCCATTTCAGCGCGCGCCGCGCTGCTGAAAACGGCACAATCGGACGTGCCGCGTGAACCGCACGTCCGATGGACGTGCGGCCTCCTCCTGCATCTCAGGAATAATATTTCTATCGTTCCCGTGCGGTTTCAGGTCGTTCGGAGCACGTTTGCTCCGAATCGGACCGCCGCACGCCGTTTTGGTGTTTAATGGCGCCGGAAACGCGTTTTCGGCCGCCGCGGTCACACGGCACCTCCGAATGAGGTGCCGTCTGGCCGACCATTTCACAATTCACGCACCGGATGTTGTCGTACGGTTTCGTGGCATTCGGAGGTCGTTCGGGTGGTTTTGACCCCCCAACGCGCCATTTCAGCGCGCGCCGCGCTGCTGAAAACGGCACAATCGGACGTGCCGCGCGAACCGCACGTCCGATGGACGTGCGGCCTCCTCCTGCATCTCAGGAATAATATTTCTATCATTCCCGTGCGGTTTCAGGTCGTTCGGAGCACGTTTGCTCCGAATCGGACCGCCGCACGCCGTTTTGGTGTTTAATGGCGCCGGAAACGCGTTTCCGGCCGCCGCGGTCACACGGCACCTCCGAATGAGGTGCCGTCTGGCCGACCATTTCACAATTCACGCCCCGGATGTTGCCGTGCGGTTTCAGGTCGTTCGGAGGTCGTTCGGGTGGTTTTGACCCCCCAACGCGCCATTTCAGCGCGCGCCGCGCTGCTGAAAACGGCACAATCGGACGTGCCGCGCGAACCGCACGTCCGATGGACGTGCGGCCTCCTCCTGCATCTCAGGAATAATATTTCTATCGTTCCCGTGCGGTTTCAGGTCGTTCGGAGCACGTTTGCTCCGAACGGGACCGCCGCACGCCGTTTTGGTGTTTAATGGCGCCGGAAACGCGTTTCCGGCCGCCGCGGTCACACGGCACCTCCGAATGAGGTGCCGTCTGGCCGACCATTTCACAATTCACGCACCGGATGTTGTCGTACGGTTTCGTGGCATTCGGAGGTCGTTCGGGTGGTTTTGACCCCCCAACGCGCCATTTCAGCGCGCGCCGCGCTGCTGAAAACGGCACAATCGGACGTGCCGCGCGAACCGCACGTCCGATGGACGTGCGGCCTCCTCCTGCATCTCAGGAATAATATTTCTATCGTTCCCGTGCGGTTTCAGGTCGTTCGGAGCACGTTTGCTCCGAATCGGACCGCCGCACGCCGTTTTGGTGTTTAATGGCGCCGGAAACGCGTTTCCGGCCGCCGCGGTCACATGGCACCTCCGAATGAGGTGCCGTCTGGCCGACCATTTCACAATTCACGCACCGGATGTTGTCGTGCGGTTTCAGGTCGTTCGGAGGTCGTTCGGGTGGTTTTGACCCCCCAACGCGCCATTTCAGCGCGCGCCGCGCTGCTGAAAACGGCACAATCGGACGTGCCGCGCGAACCGCACGTCCGATGGACGTGCGTCCTCCTCCTGCATCTCAGGAATAATATTTCTATCGTTCCCGTGCGGTTTCAGGTCGTTCGGAGCACGTTTGCTCCGAACGGGACCGCCGCACGCCGTTTTGGTGTTTAATGGCGCCGGAAACGCGTTTCCGGCCGCCGCGGTCACACGGAACCTCCGAATGAGGTGCCGTCTGGCCGACCATTTCACAATTCACGCACCGGATGTTGTCGTACGGTTTCGTGGCATTCGGAGGTCGTTCGGGTGGTTTTGACCCCCCAACGCGCCATTTCAGCGCGCGCCGCGCTGCTGAAAACGGCACAATCGGACGTGCCGCGCGAACCGCACGTCCGATGGACGTGCGGCCTCCTCCTGCATCTCAGGAATAATATTTCTATCGTTCCCGTGCGGTTTCAGGTCGTTCGGAGCACGTTTGCTCCGAATCGGACCGCCGCACGCCGTTTTGGTGTTTAATGGCGCCGGAAACGCGTTTCCGGCCGCCGCGGTCACACGGCACCTCCGAATGAGGTGCCGTCTGGCCGACCATTTCACAATTCACGCACCGGATGTTGTCGTACGGTTTCGTGGCATTCGGAGGTCGTTCGGGTGGTTTTGACCCCCCAACGCGCCATTTCAGCGCGCGCCGCGCTGCTGAAAACGGCACAATCGGACGTGCCGCGCAAACCGCACGTCCGATGGACGTGCGGCCTCCTCCTGCATCTCAGGAATAATATTTCTATCGTTCCCGTGCGGTTTCAGGTCGTTCGGAGCACGTTTGCTCCGAATCGGACCGCCGCACGCCGTTTTGGTGTTTAATGGCGCCGGAAACGCGTTTCCGGCCGCCGCGGTCACACGGCACCTCCGAATGAGGTTCCGTCTGGCCGACCATTTCACAATTCACGCCCCGGATGTTGTCGTACGGTTTCGTGGCATTCGGAGGTCGTTCGGGTGGTTTTGACCCCCCAACGCGCCATTTCAGCGCGCGCCGCGCTGCTGAAAACGGCACAATCGGACGTGCCGCGCGAACCGCACGTCCGATGGACGTGCGGCCTCCTCCTGCATCTCAGGAATAATATTTCTATCGTTCCCGTGCGGTTTCAGGTCGTTCGGAGCACGTTTGCTCCGAACGGGACCGCCGCACGCCGTTTTGGTGTTTAATGGCGCCGGAAACGCGTTTCCGGCCGCCGCGGTCACACGGCACCTCCGAATGAGGTGCCGTCTGGCCGACCATTTCACAATTCACGCACCGGATGTTGTCGTACGGTTTCGTGGCATTCGGAGGTTGTTCGGGTGGTTTTGACCCCCCAACGCGCCATTTCAGCGCGCGCCGCGCTGCTGAAAACGGCACAATCGGACGTGCCGCGCGAACCGCACGTCCGATGGACGTGCGGCCTCCTCCTGCATCTCAGGAATAATATTTCTATCGTTCCCGTGCGGTTTCAGGTCGTTCGGAGCACGTTTGCTCCGAATCGGACCGCCGCACGCCGTTTTGGTGTTTAATGGCGCCGGAAACGCGTTTCCGGCCGCCGCGGTCACACGGCACCTCCGAATGAGGTGCCGTCTGGCCGAACATTTCACAATTCACGCCCCGGATGTTGTCGTACGGTTTCGTGGCATTCGGAGGTCGTTCGGGTGGTTTTGACCCCCCAACGCGCCATTTCAGCGCGCGCCGCGCTGCTGAAAACGGCACAATCGGACGTGCCGCGCGAACCGCACGTCCGATGGACGTGCGGCCTCCTCCTGCATCTCAGGAATAATATTTCTATCGTTCCCGTGTGGTTTCAGGTCGTTCGGAACACGTTTGCTCCGAATCGGACCGCCGCACGCCGTTTTGGTGTTTAATGGCGCCGGAAACGCGTTTCCGGCCGCCACGGTCACACGGCACCTCCGAATGAGGTGCCGTCTGGCCGACCATTTCACAATTCACGCCCCGGATGTTGCCGTGCGGTTTCAGGTCGTTCGGAGCACGTTTGCTCCGAATCGGACCGCCGCACGCCGTTTTGGTGTTTAAAGGCGCCGGAAACGCGTTTCCGGCCGCCGCGGTCACACGGCACCTCCGAATGAGGTGCCGTCTGTACGGGGGTGGCGGGGGGCTGTACGGGGGTGGCGGGGGGCTGTACGGGGGTGGCAGGGGGCTGTACGGGGGTGGCGGGGGGCTGTACGGGGGTGGCGGGGGGCTGTACGGGGGTGGCGGGGGGCTGTACGGGGGTGCGGGGGGCTGTACGGGGGTGGCGGGGGGCTGTACGGGGGTGGCGGGGGGCTGTACGGGGGTGCGGGGGGCTGTACGGGGGTGCGGGGGGCTGTACGGGGGTGGCGGGGGGCTGTACGGGGGTGCGGGGGGCTGTACGGGGGTGGCGGGGGGCTGTACGGGGGTGGCGGGGGGCTGTACGGGGGTGCGGGGGGCTGTACGGGGGTGGCGGGGGGCTGTACGGGGGTGGCGGGGGGCTGTACGGGGGTGGCGGGGGGCTGTACGGGGGTGCGGGGGGCTGTACGGGGGTGCGGGGGGCTGTACGGGGGTGGCGGGGGGCTGTACGGGGGTGGCGGGGGGCTGTACGGGGGTGGCGGGGGGCTGTACGGGGGTGGCGGGGGGCTGTACGGGGGTGGCGGGGGGCTGTACGGGGGTGCGGGGGGCTGTACGGGGGTGCGGGGGGCTGTACGGGGGTGGCGGGGGGCTGTACGGGGGTGGCGGGGGGCTGTACGGGGGTGGCGGGGGGCTGTACGGGGGTGGCGGGGGGCTGTACGGGGGTGGCGGGGGGCTGTACGGGGGTGCGGGGGGCTGTACGGGGGTGGCGGGGGGCTGTACGGGGGTGGCGGGGGGCTGTACGGGGGTGGCGGGGGGCTGTACGGGGGTGGCGGGGGGCTGTACGGGGGTGGCGGGGGGCTGTACGGGGGTGGCGGGGGGCTGTACGGGGGTGGCGGGGGGCTGTACGGGGGTGCGGGGGGCTGTACGGGGGTGCGGGGGGCTGTACGGGGGTGGCGGGGGGCTGTACGGGGGTGGCGGGGGGCTGTACGGGGGTGGCGGGGGGCTGTACGGGGGTGGCGGGGGGCTGTACGGGGGTGGCGGGGGGCTGTACGGGGGTGGCGGGGGGGTGTACGGGGGTGCGGGGGGTTCTCCGGGGGTGCAAAGGCCATCCCATTGATTACAAAAGTGAAAAATAAAAGTGATAATATCTAATTAATACATATTTCTTTTATCGATACCATACAGAAATTTATAAAAAATATATTAATAATACATAATCTATAAAATATTTAAAAGACCACCATGGATGGTAATAATGCATTACTTAAATGAATAAATACAGTACATCAATGTCAACCCTACCAGTAAAAACAAAAAACATATCTCGTGAATATATGGTGCGTCACGTGTTGCCATCACTGCTACCTCCTTCTGGTGGGCCAGGTGCCTACAACAAATAAACATTATAAATATTTTAATAACAAAAATAATTTAAATTAAATAAATAAATACAGTATATACCTGCGTCGTATGATCCCCTGTACCATCAGCTCGACGCACATATTCCCGCAGTGCTCTAACCTCAGCTGTCAATTGCGCATTTGTCTCCTCGGAAGCGCGCAGCCGTGCCTCAAAATCTGACATCTGCTGTGTCATATGAGCAACAGCAGGACCGACAACCGCAGCGCGTGACACTACAGAACGAGGAATCCCTGCTCCATAGGTCAAACTATAGCCATGCCCGTCCCGACCAATAATGCGATGAAAGATCTCATCCCGTCGCATGGGAAGCTGTCGCTGGTCCTCTGGCAGCTGTTCTAACTCAGCTTCAAATTGATCCTGTGAAATATTTAAATATATATATGTTAATATATAGATTTATGTAATTATTGGTAAGTACAGACACTTACTATCAATGCTGCAACCTCTGGATCATTGCGATCACGAGTCCTTATCCACACCGACATTTTATCAGTTGCTGCACCTTGCCCTCGCAACTGTATATTAAAAGAATATAAACACAAAACCATATTAATTAATAAATTAAAAAATGAATAATATATACCTCATGTCGGATCTGAGACACGTGACGAGTCCCGAGCCTATGAGCTGGTCCCTGCAACGCTCGATTCTCCGAATGGCGTGTTGACACCTCCTACATTCAATTCATTCAAATTTCAAACAAATCACATATTCTTGAAAATATATATACAGAAAAATAATTAATATACTAACCGCAACACCCTCAGTAGACCAATATGCAACCAAGTCACGCCACTGAGCTGGGAGGACACCTCTCGGGACCTTTTCCAAAATGTCAAGGGCACCCACATTTGGTATCCAGTGGTCCCTCTTCACTTTGCCTTTATAATCTTTCCACAGCTTACGGCATTTGCTCATACACACCGGCCGAAACTCTTCAGGGCATACTTTCAAATTTTGCTATAATGAAAATAATCAAACATATTAGTATTATTTATAAATAGAAAATAAAGTAAAATTATTTTCTTACCTGAACCTCCCTCCATAGACGATCTAATGTGTCCTGAGGGATAGAAGCCCAATCACGCGTGGTCAATGGAAATCGATGTGGGTCACGTATGATATGACCCAGCTGACGAATAAATGCCGGGGCATTCGGTCCCACGGGATGAAATACCTCATCAAATGAAACATCTGTCGTCGTGTCGGAATTCCATGATAATATGCCACGACCAGGGCCTCTCCTGCGAGAGGAAGAAGCAGCCGAGTCTGATCCTGTTGAAAACAATTTTATATATAAATTGACAAATGTTATATATATATATATATGTCAATTACATAAAAAATATAGACAATGACATTCAAACATACCTCGACCCTGAGACGTAGATGCCTCAGATGGATGATGTGGATTTTCTGCCTCTTCCCCTGACATGTCTGCAGTCATACAAAATATCAGTAATGAGTCCAAAGTGTTTAAAAGATAAATTGGATTGTTCTTAATAAATCAAACTTGTACAACTGTTAATCAAACAAAAAATGGATTGAATAATTAGTTGTGAATGAATTTTAAAAAATCAGAAAGTTAATCAACCTAAATATTTATGACTGAATTAACTTACAAAAGTGAGGATTAAAACTTATAAGGATTTATAAAATGATTAGATAATTTATGATATCCTAGGACATTCTACTGAATAGCGGGAAAACAATTATACCTTTCATTAAGCATGCAAATCGACCGTTTCTCCTTCAACAGCCGCTCTGACCCAATAAATATCTTCTTCACGTTGAACTACGGTATGTTGATCAAGTTGTTGGTAAACAAACGGAACAGTCTCGGGTTCATCTTCTTCAAATAAAAACACTCCTCGCCGAGACATTTTGACAACAACTTGCCAACTTGGATCCGAAGGCAAAGTAACGAAGAATACTTGTTCCGCTTGTGATGTCAAAATGAAAGGTTCATTCTCAACTCGTTCATTATTTCTGTATAACATATAGTTAAAATTCACCAATGAAAACTGATATTGATCGACTTTACATCCACGCACTGGATCAACCCAATTACACTTTAACAATATGTACTTCAAACCGTGTGTATATACAACTTCAATGATGTCTATCAATTGACCATAGTAATAACCATAATCGACAAAGGGACAACCGATGCCACTGTTTTGTGTTGCTCGTTTGTCGTCAACATCTTTAATGCGAAATCGAAAACCATTAGCATCAATAGCTTTATAACGACGAGCCGTTATAGATGGACCCTCAGCCAGTTGGATAAATACTTCAGGTAGCGTGGGGTCCCCTAACTCCCTCAGCTTACGAACCTACATAATTTATAAAAATCAATACTGATATATGCAGAAAGAATTAGTTTAATACTTCACTCATAATAAAAATCAATTTATACATACATAATCCTTGAACCAATCATGAAATGTCGCATAATGAGATTGTTGAATTTGCAACTCAGTCGCACGATGCATCTCTTCTTTTATCTCATTAATGTGTTTCCTGCAAATGATTACGCGATGTTTAAAAGATCAACTTATGCAAAGAAAACATGTAAAAGTTATACAAGCACATTGATAAGATACTTACTGCATTAATGGTGCAACTGATGGAGTATTGAACAAGATATATCGATGTGCTTGTATCCACTCGATGTTGTCCATATCAAATGTGGTTCCTTCTCCAACTGGACCATCATGAATCCGAGAGGGCTTATCTAATTTTGTTTCAACATCCGTAAGATATTCTGCACAAAAGGTAGTACACTCATCCATCAAATAACCATTGGCTATTGATGCCTCTGGACGAGCTCTGTTGCGTACAAATCTTTTCAATGTACTCAAATACCGTTCAATAGGATACATCCACCTGAATTGCACTGGACCAGCAGCCATTACTTCATCAGTTAGGTGCACTGTCAAGTGGACCATAACATCGAAAAATGAGGGGGGGAAAAGTTTCTCAAAGTGACAAAGCGTAAGTACAATTCGGTCCTGCAAACTTTTTAAATCACTCATTCGTTGATTTCTTAAACAAAGCTGTCTAAAAAAATTACTCATCTCAATCAAGGGCTGAACAACATTGGGGGATAAACAATCACAAATTGCGATTGGAATCAACTGCTGAAGTAATATGTGATTGTCATGACTTTTCAACCCTTGCAATGTCTTGCTCGTCAGATTCACACACTTTGAAATATTAGAAGAGTAACCATCAGGCACCTTGACCATCTTCAAAATGGAAAGAAATGTCTTTTTCTCCTCTGTAGTCATCGAATACTGTGCAGCAGGCATATATGCCTTGTTTCCCTCAGCTAACTGTAAATGCAACTGTTTCCTTAAACCCATTTCTTCCAAATCACGGCGTGCATTAACATGGTCCTTTGACTTTCCACTGACACCTAAAATGGTCCACAATATGTTATCACAAACATTTTTTTCAATGTGCATGACATCCAAATTATGCCTCAACATGTTAGTTTTCCAATACGGAAGACTATAAAAAATACTTTTCTTTTTCCAATTGTGACTGCGCTGCCTACCCGCAGCACGAATATTACGTACTGGAGGAGCCACCAAATCCTAAATTTCATATACCGTGCGAATGTTTTCTTCCTCAATCTGCGATAACATTTCGACTCCTGTCATGATCTTTGGTGCTGGGCTGAACTCTCTAGAACCATCAAATGCCACTCTGTCCTTTCTGAACCTGTGCTGGGGAGGGAGAAAACGCCTGTGACCCATGTACGCCCATTTTTTGGAATGTTTAAGCCATACAGATTTTTTACTTTTATTGCAACAAGGGCAAGCAAATTCCCCTTTCGTACTCCAGCCTGATAAATTTGCATAAGCTGGGAAGTCATTGATTGTCCACAATAAAGCTGCATGCAGTTTGAACATTTCATTCGTTTCGCAGTCATAAGTCATCACACCATCGCCCCAAAATTCATTCAACTCATCAATCAATGGCTGAAGGTAAACATCAATCTTATCCCCCGGACTTTTAGGTCCATCAATAAGAGTGGAAAGTAATATAAATTGTTGCTTCATACAAAGCCACGGAGGAAGATTATATGGAACCAACACCACGGGCCATGTGCTATGAGTTGCACCAACCATAGACTTGAATGGATTGAAACCATCTGCTGCCAATCCCAATCGGACATTACGAACATCTTTAGCAAAGTCGGGATGTCTCTTATCAAAATCCTTCCATGCATGAGAGTCTGCCGGGTGGGTTAACATGTCACTTTCATGAACTCTTTCTGCATGCCATCTCATTAAATTAGAAACTTTAGATGACATAAAAAATCTTTTCAACCTCGGTTTAAGGGGAAAGTAACGCATTTGCTTTACGGCAATCGGTTTCCCCTGTATCGCAATCTGACTTTGATGAGTCTTATTTCCCCTGTTCTCTTTCCACCTGGAAGCGCCACAAACCGTACAAATATCCAAATGAGCAGTTTCATTTCTAAACAACATACAGTTGTTTGCACATGCATCTATAGTCTCATATGTAAAACCTAAGTTCTCTGTCAACTTACGAGCATAGTAATACGACTCAGGAATCTTAGCGTCGACAGGAAGAACTTTTTTCAATAAAACCAAAAGCATGTCGAATGATGTGTCTGACCAATTATTCAAAGTCTTCAAATGCAACAACTCCACGATAAACGACAGTTTATTGTAAGAAGTACATCCAGGATATAATTCTGTTTTCGCATCATCAAGTACTTCATAAAACCTCCTCGAATCACGATCTGCACCAGAGCGAAGATTTATCTCACCGGTCTCAAGATTCTGGATGTCAATGCCTTCAGGATCAAACCCACGTACCATTTCAGTAAGCATTTCATGCATTGGATCAGTCATCCTTGCATCAACATCCATCTGAGCTGCATCTGTATTTTGACAACGAACATATTCTTCTCCATGACGAGTCCAACTCTTATAATTTTTCAGAAATCCATTAAAGAAAAGGTGCTCCCTCACAGTATCTCGTGTGAATTGATATCTGTTAGCACATTTTCTACATGGACAACTAATATAGTCACTTTCAAATCCTCTCGTGAACTCAATAAACTGCATAATGCCATTGAAATATTCTCTAGACGTTCGATTTGGAAGATCAATCCAACTCTTATCCATAATAATATCTGTATAACAAACATTTACACAATACTTATTAAATTTACATTTTTCAAATCAACTATATTCAAAATAAATATTAACCATTTTATGAACCATTGATAAAATAATAATGTAACTGAAAGCTCATGTTACCTGATTGAGCTACAAACCTGAAAGGGAGGGGAGCCGAAGGCTGTGCTGCGAGGGAGAGGAGGCAGCGAAGGGGAGCCGGAGCCAAAGGCGGTGCGGCAAGGGAGGGGACGGGCGGCGGCGGCGGCGGGGAGCTGGAGGAGAGGAGGCGGTGAGGGGACGGGGGACGCGCAGCGAGGGGGGGGGTGTCCGGGGTCGGAGGGGGCCTTCCGAGGTGCGGGGAGGGGTGTCTGGGGTGTCGGGGGCCTGTCAGGGGTGCGGGCAGGGGTGTTCGGGGTGCGGGGGTGTCCGGGGTGCGGGGGAGGGGGGGCTGTCTGGGGTGCAGGGGGGCTGTCGGGGGTGCGGGGTGGGGTGTCCGGGGTGCGGGGGGCCTGTCCGGGGTGCGGGGGGGCTGTCCGGGTTCGGAGGGGGGGTGTCCGAGTGCGGGGGGGGGGGGGGGGGGGGCTGTCCGGGGTGCGGGGGGGCTGTCCGGGTTCGGAGGGGGGTGTCCGAGTGCAGGGGGGGCTGTCCGGGGTGCGGGGAGGCGTCCGGGGTGCGGGGGGCGGTCCGGAGTGCGCGGGGGGGTGCTGTCCGGGGTGCGGGGAGGCGTCCGGGGTGCGGGGGGCGGTCCGGAGTGCGCGGGGGGGTGCTGTCCGGGGTGCGGGGAGGCGTCCGGGGTGCGGGGGGCGGTCCGGAGTGCGCGGGGGGGTGATGTCCGCGGTGCGGGGAGGCGTCCGGGGTGCGGGGGGCGGTCCGGAGTGCGCGCCGGGGGCTGTCCGGGGTGCGGGTGCCGTCCGGGGTGGGGGGGAGGGCCGAGAGGCCGGAGGGCGGCGGCCGGAGGCCGGAGGGCGGCGGCCGGAGGCCGGAGGGCGGCGGCCGGAGGCCCGAGGGCGGCGGCCGGAGGCCCGAGGGCGGAGGGCGGCGGCCGGAGGGCGGATGGCAGGCGGCGGGGGAGGCCGGGCGGCCGGGGAGGGCGGGCGGCGGGGGAGGGCGGGCGGCGGGGGAGGCCGGGCGGCGGGGGAGGCCGGGCGGCGGGGGAGGCCGGGCGGCGGGGGAGGCCGGGCGGCGGGGGAGGCCGGGCGGCGGGGGAGGCCGGGCGGCGGGGGAGGCCGGGCGGCGGGGGAGGCCGGGCGGCGGGGGAGGGGAGGGCGGCGCGAGGGAGGGCGGCGAGGGAGGGTTAGGGCGAGGGATCGAGGGAGAGGAGAGTGCGCGGGGGGGGGGGGGCGCAGAAACCCCCCGAAATTTTTTATTCAGCTTAGCGACCGCCATTGGCGGTCGCTAATGCTGACCTATAGCGACCGCCAATGGCGGTCGCCCGAGTCTGGGGGGCTCCAATGCCCCCTTTTCTAGTAGTGGTTCTTGGATAAGTTTGTGTTTGCGTTTTGAGGTTTGGGAAGAGGTTATGTGTGCCTTGTGATTCACAGTTGAAGAATGAGTTGTTATGTGAGGCTCATAGTTCCCCGTTTTCAGTTCATCCCGACAGTACTAAGATGTACAGAGATCTGCGGGAGTATTACTGGTGGGACGGAATGAAAAGAGATATTGCTGATTTTACTGTGAAGTGTTTGACTTGTCAGCAGGTTAAAGCAGAGCAGCAGTTACCGAAAGGGATGCTTCAGCCTTTACCAGTGCCAGAGTGGAAATGGGAAAACATATCCATGGACTTTGTTGTGGGATTACTGAGGACATCTCGAGGTAATAATGCAATCTGGGTTATTGTTGATCGCTTGACCAAATCTGCTCATTTCTTTTCTATACAAGATACTTTCTCTCTTGATCAACTTTCCCGTTTTTATCTTAAAGAGATAGTTAGGTTACATGGAGTTCCTCTCTCCATTGTATCAGATCGTGATCTCAGGTTTACTTCTAACTTTTGGAAAGGCCTTCAGAAGTCTTTGGGTACTGAATTAAATTTTAGTACAGCTTTTTATCCTCAATCAGATGGACAGTCAGAACGAACAATTCAGACATTTGAGGATATGCTACGAGCTTGTTCTATGGATTATCCGGGAAGTTGGGACCAACATCATTCTTTGGTTGAGTTTTCTTATAATAACAGTTTTCATTCCAGTATACAGATGGCACCATTTGAGGCATTATATGGGAAGCGGTGTCGAACTCCAGCATTTTGGAATGAAGTGGGTGAAAGGAAGTTGATGGGACTAGAATTGGTAGAAGAGATGGCAGAAAAAGTTCAGCTGATTCAGAAGCACATGAGAACAGCTCAGAGCAGGCAGAAGAGTTATGCGGATAACCGGAGGAAGGATCTATCTTTCGAGGTAGGTGATCATGTTTTTCTCAAGGTTTCTCACTGGAAAAGTGTGATGAGATTTGGTAAGAAAGGAAATCTGAGTCCAAGGTTTATTGGACCATATGAAATTCTGGAGAGAGTTGGATCAGTTGCATACCGAGTGGCTTTACCTCCGAGTTTATCTCAGGTACACAATTTTTTTCACGTTTCGATGTTGAGAAAGTATATGCCAGATCCATCTCATGTTTTGAGTCCAGAGGTAGTTCAGCTAGAAGAGAACCTATCTGATGAGGAACAACCGGTCCAGATTCTTGACCACAGGGAGCAGGTGTTACGGAATAAGGTGATTCATCAGGTAAAGGTTTTGTGGAAAAACCATGTGATTGAAGAGGCAACATGGGAATCTGAAAATTCTATGAGGTATAAATATCCCCACTTATTTTGATAAGTGAATAAAATTGCGAGGACGCAATTCCCAAAAGGGGGGAAGGATGTAACATCCCAGGTAAATAAAGAATAAATAATTTTCATATTTATTAATATTTACGAATTAAATATTAATTTTAATTAAAAGGGGTTTCTACGTTCGATAGCATACTCGGTACGCAACGATGAGTTTCTTTGAAAACTTACGTTGCACACAAGTAATAAAATAATATTATTTTAAATGTTAGTTAACAAGTAGCCGTTGTACTGGCGGGAATGGATAGAAATAACTAAAATATGATTAGATATCTTTTTAAATGTTTATACATTTACCCAATAAAAGATAAAGGCTTAAAATACGGAAAGAGTTCACTTTTAGGGCATATATACTCTAATTTTCACTAAATGTTCATTTATCACCTTTTAATGGTGAACCGTCATTAAATATAGTTTTGATCACTCTTATACTTTATTTTGGACCAAATATAACTCTTCTTTAGAATCGGGACATCAAAATTTACTTTGTGTAAATTTTTGGTACCTTTCTGATAAAGTTCATTTTTTTATGAATAGTGTAAAATGTTGTATTTTAATTCAAAACCTATTTTTAATCTAAATTATTTATATGATTAGATTATTATTTTAATTGGTTTTAAAGTGAAATTAGAAAATATTTTTACCAGTTAATCCAATGGTGGTCATTGGAATCAATTTCACTTTGAAATTGGACTTAAACTGGTGTCAATCTTTTGATACTTATTGTTTCACAAAAACACGCTATTTGTCATGACAGCGGGAATTAATTATTAAATTAATTAATTTGACTTATATGTTTTGAATTTTGTAAAATGGACTTCATTTTTGAATTCAGAATATCAAATATAGCTTAGGGTGAATTTTTGGTAATTTTCTGAAAAACTTTAATTTTTGATGAATAGTGAAACCACTAAGTGGTAATCAAGCAAACTGATTTTTCAGTTAAATGAAAGTTTACCACTAATGTGTATTGAATTTTGAAAATCCGACATACATGGTTGTCATTAAGAAGTAAAATGTGGTTCAATGAGATTAAAATAATTTTTTGGTGAATAGTAACTTTTTTTCATTAATCGCGATTAGTGGTAATTAGTGTAGTTTAAGGTAAAAATGATATTATAAGAATTTGAAAACACCATGACACTTGTCCTACACCTATTGGGTGAGTCATGGCCGACCAATACAAGCCATGGGCCAACTTGGGGACCCCATGGAGCCACTTTAGTTGGAAAATGACATTAATATATTTTTATTTAATGTTAAAGTGAAAATGACACTAACATAAATTGTTTTACTAAAATAATTTTTAAGTGGGGTTATACAAGTCCACATTTTGATTATAAATAGTCATTGGAAATAGAAAAAGATTTCCTACATCATAGTATTTTTTTTATAATTTTTAGACATTAAATAAATTAAATTATATATGACATAATAATGGTGCAGCGATGACATCATTATTTGACGATTTAAATAAAATGGAAAGATAATGAAAAATATAAAACCTACACATGTCCAAAACCAATTGGATGAGTGTATTTCGAACCCTTATCACCTTATCCACGAATTATATCAATGTGGGACCTTTTAAAACCGAAACACATTTTCAAATAAAGTAATATTTCTTTACTTTCCAAAAGTGCCCCTCCTCTCCTCTTATAAAAGGCCCCCACCTCTACCTCATTTCACACACTTCTCAAGCCTTTGGCTCGGCCAAACCCTGCCCAATTACTCTCTCCACATCCCTCTCCTCATCTTAGAGGATTCCCTTTGGGCAGAATCCTTTCAAAGGAATACTTTAGGCTCAAATCAAAAGGGAGTTACACTTTTAAAGGTAATTCATTCTCTCTTGTTCATTTGTTTTATTTTGCTTCTCCAACCCTCTAAACTCTTTTTATTTACTTCTTTTGTAACAACACCAGTATCTTCAATATACTAGGATGTTGTTATAATATTTATTTTAGCTACACTCTCACACAACTACATCAAATGGTTAAAGAACATACGGTTTCCGTGGATGGCGAAATTCTGCCTCCCGAAACGATGATTGTTCAATACTCATTTAACACCTTCAAGGGTGGACATTATGATGTCAATATTTTTATATATGATATATAATATGTTTATGTTTTCTTTAAGCTTCTGTATTTTTCATTTTTGGCATACCTTTATGGTTTCCATTATGGGTAAACACGGTATCATCATTTAAGGAAGTGCGGACTACCGCCCCCTAAAAGTGATGTGATTCGTTAATTCCATATGTGGGATGTGTAAAGGATGGATTTCAAGTTATTATATAAGATGTTATACTGGAATTATAATATACCTCTATATCATTATTATTTCTTTCCATTAAAGTATGAGATAGAAATGAAAGTAGCGTTCATGCGTGCGTACGGCTTACCGTCTCCATGAACGGTGCATTTCATTTCTTATCCCCAAATGTAATGTACTATTAGAATTACATGTATATAATGTATATATATAATTAATGATATATCTAAATGATGAATATAATTCTGGAATTAAAATATACATACCTCTCATTTAGTTTTAATTCCACTAATATGACAAAGAAATGAAAGTAGCGTTCATGCGTACGTACGGCTTACCGTCTCCATGAACGGTGCATTTCATTTCTTACCTCTAAATGATTATGTAATATTATAAATACATGTATATGCTGGATATATATGATATATATGATATCCAAATCAGGAATTTCATTCTGGATATGAAGAACCTTTGACCACACGAACAACATGTAATTGTAAGAAGTCCACTTTCGACTTAAGAACCAAATATTGAGAAAACAAACATTATTAACTTAAATGGTTACATAATGTTTATAACATGGCAATAAGTGATATAAAAGGAATAATGAACTTTAAAAAGGTTCTTAATCAAGTATAAATTAACTCAAGTTTATTATTCAGGACGTTAAAGAACGATCGAGTCAAGTCAGACCCAAGGTAAGGGACTTCGTCTCAATCTCCTTTCATTGAGGCATATTTTGTTTTATACACAACTTTCTTTTATACGGTGTATAAACTCCTTTGACTTTTACTTTTATACAAAAGGAATCTTTTTCTATGAAGAGTTTTACTAGACGACAAAAAGGAATATTTTTTTTAACGTACGCGGTGACAACGACCTTTTTCCGCCGCCGCGAGTATTATTTGATCTTTGGCTTCCTCAACAAGCCGTAATGTTTTTAAAATAAAATAAATACCATATACTCTTTTATGTATTTTGGTATTGAAAATGGTTTTGATAAATGATTCTATTATGTCAATATATTTATGATATATTGTGATTGAATTGTGAAAATGTTATCATTCCTTTATATTGGTTTTATGTTTTATGATTTTATATTGGTACTTGGACATTTTAACGGGTGGTTACGTTATAAACCATATGACGGGTGGTGCCGTGAATACCAGGACGGGTGGTTACGTTATAACCTCCAATGTATTGGGTATGGAAGTCGGCCGTATGGCTATTCCATTAAGTATGTATGGAAATTGGCCGTATGACTATTCCATTAAGTGATATGTGTGGAAGTCAACCGTATGGTTATTCCACTTAAGTATGTTTATGTCCCAAGTTACCTTTATATATTCTATGTGTTCTTTATATGGGTTTTATGGTAATCCTTTGGTTACAAAAAGGTAAGTAATGATACTTTATTCAGTGAAGATTTTTTTTTACTACTTCATGATGGTGAAGGTATTACTTTGATATAGTATACATGGTTTACTTGATGTTTGAAAAACTAACAGTTTTCATTCTCTTTGTATCCCTTACTGAGCTTTTTATGCTCACCCCAAGTTTTCGAAATGTTTTTCATAGGACTTAAAGTGGAATAAGGTCAAGGATGGGATCAAGGGAATGTCATGCTATCTAAAACATGGAATCTAGACATCTTTCTTTTTAAGAGTTTTTATTTTATGGAGTCTTAGTAGAAGTGTCTACTTAGTAATCTTTTAAGATGTAAGAGTTATGTTCTAATTCTCTAAAACTCTAAACCTGAAAAGATCCTCAATGTGAATTATTCATTTAATTCAATATTAATTAAGGTTTAAGGCTGGGGCCTTATATATATAGGCATCCCGGAGAATTATATTTATAAACCATGTCCACTCGTGTTTAACCCATGTTATAATAATTAAATCATGGATAATTCTATAGGAATAATCAACATGGTTATCCCCTTACATTTTCTCCTTCAAAGACTAAGTCCTTACCCAATTGATTGGAGAGAGATATCGGGATCATCCCTATCTATGAGATATATCTATGGTCACTCAAACCTTAAACATAATTTATTTCATGATTCTTAACATACTTTCCCAACAATACATGTCAATGATTTTAAGTTCTTGTGTCTTTAGAATATTAGACATATAAATACATCATCTTAAAAATAAAATAATCCTCATTATTTAAAACCTCATATAGTGCTCCTAACTCCCAAGGATCTTCTAAAACTGTATAAGATATCCTGTGGAAAATACATAAGGAAAAGGGTGAGCTTGAAATCCCAATAGGGTAATAAATGTGGAAATAAAATGAAGGTTTGAGGTGTAGTTGAAACACCTAGGTTGGAAGACAACCATAAAGGTTTTGTAAGATCTGTTGGATCATTCTCTAATTGTGCAAGATGTAAATATCATGAACAATGAAATTTTTTCATCGAATATTGAAATAAAAAAGCATGAAACCCAAAGATGATCTTTTTCATGTTAAAATTTTAATTAATTTAAATAGATCTAAATAAATAATACCTTATCTTAGGATATTTTTTGTAAATACTATTAATAATCTGAAAACCCCTTTTCATATTATGATTGTCGCACTTGTAGGATCCAAATGTAGAATCCCTATAGTAGTGACACAAACATGCTCTTTTGATATCTTAACACCACTAAAAGAATTTAGGGTTCTAGAATGGTGGATCAGTTGTCTTGTTTTTTTCATCTTGGTCACTTCAATATCCTTCAATATTTTTGGGATTATCTCATGTTATTTGCATTATTGAGAGGATGAGAGAAGATAAATTCAAGAGAGAATTTTTTTTGTTTATAATGATTCTAAATTCCCAATTAACCCTACACAATAGACATAATATCCTATTTATAGAATTAGGGTTTAGTTTAAAATATTATTTCATTTTACAACAACCCTTAAATAATATAATAAACCTAATCTTACCCCATTCCATATAATATTATTATTATTATTTTATGGTTTGTTCTAATTGGAACAACAATAAATATTAGTTTACCATATTTTATATTTATATTTATCACCAGAAATAATAATGGTCCGTTCATATTCCTCAACATTTATTGAATACCTGAATAAATATTTATTAAATATTTATTCATAAATAAATATTTTATTCATAGTCTTTTGAATAAATATTTAATATAAAATAAAAAAAATTACTCACAATTTGGTGAATAAATATTTATTAAATATTTCTGATCAATAAAACTTAAATAAAATTATTCCGCAGTCTTGTGAATAAAATTTATTCTAATAATTAAATTCAAATAGAATTTAATCGCGATTAGTATAAACACATAGTGTGTGACCCTCTATGAATCTGTCTCATTTTCATTGGGAGGGATCACCTAAATTCCTACCTTATTTTATAACTATGGTTCAAGAAACCCAAGAGAAAGAACTTAATGTCGCAACATTGAGAACCATGTGTGAGTTCTTGTTGTGTAATAAAATCCCTTTGTCGCAATGTCTCTTGAAGCATGTTACACAACCATGTTGTCAAAAATATGTTCCTGATATGACTTTCTTTAACTATCTAAAATAAAAATGTTGTTACACCATGGATATGAAATTTAAGGAGATAGATCCATTCCAATAAAAGGATGATATATGAACTTCTATAAAGATGTAAGGGAAAAATCCTTGAATTATCTATTAATAATCTGTCATTTGTGATGCACCCAACATAACTTACTTCCCACTAGCATATCATGTCATGGTTTTGGTGAGTAAATCTCAGTGCACGAGTTATGAAATTCATTAATAATAATCTTAATGTCTAGGGATCATTACACATGCTCATAGATAGTAATATCTAATGAAACATAAACATGTGTAATTCCTATAAGCAGTAATGTTCTCATAATCTCCCTTCTTGGAGATTACTATGTGTAAACATTATGAGATGAAGTTTCACCCACTTATAAGTACTCACACCTGACAATAAGCATGCTATGTTCCCCAACATAGTATGGTATCTAACCATAGAACTATATTTAAGAATATTGTCATGGAATTTTAAGGTTTTCGTCATGTTGGGGAACTGTTATGACCTTATCAACGTGACAAATACTCTAGGACATTATTAAATTAAAGTCATGCAGAACAATTAATAATATATAATAAGATATTTATTAGTATTTAAATCCAAGAATATAAATGTAATCCAAAGTACAAACTATTGGTTCTAGAACACCAACACCAATAGACTCTCTATTGGAATAAAGAAAAATGCCTATGACATTCAATCCTCTAGACCTCACATGATGATCATTTTTCTGTTAATTCAAGGCTTTAGTTAAGGGGTCTTCTAAATTTTCTTCCATGGATATTCTAATCAATACAACTTCACCTCTCTAAAAAAAATCCCTCAAGATATGATATTTATAAAGTATATTCTTCATCAATTGATTTGACCTTATCTCCATAGTAAAATCCACCATTGTAGTATTATCAGGATAGAGTGTGATATGGTCTTTACTTTTAGATACAATATCAAGATCTTGGAAACAGTTGTGTATCCACAATGCTTTATTAGCTTCCTCAAAATCCACAATATAATTAAAATCTACTATAGAATCTATGTCCATATATCTCATTAATCTCTTCTAGATCACAACACCTCCATTTAGAGTGAAGATGTATCCCATATACAATTTTAGACTGTATTGATTTTTTTGGAAACTGGTATCTGTATATACTTTGATGACTAGTTCCTCATCTCCTTCATAGTCTAGGAATGTATCCTTAGTATTCCTCAGATACTTAAGGATAGTCTTGAATGACATCCAATGGAGATCACCTGGATCATATTGATATCTACCAAACACAATCAAGTAATAGGAAACATATATCCTAGTATATAGAAAAACATACATGAATAAACCAATATATGAGGTATCATGAATCCTTTCCATCCCCTATATTTCCTCATGTTTATGATGACATATTTTCTTATAAATATGAATTCCACATTGGAAAAAATCCCCTATTAAAGGGTTATATAATGAATCTCTTCATTATCTTGTCAATATAAGTTCCTCAACTTAGATCAAATATCCTCTTGGATTTATTATTATAGAGATTCCTCCCAATAATATATGATTCCACCCCTAATTCCTTCATGGATAATAATTTATTTAATCAGGATTTAAATAGTTGTAATACTGGTATGTTTATCTAACAAGTAGTATCTCATCAACATATTCTATTACTAAAATGAATACACTCCCACTTAACCCCTTATAGACATAAGTATTGCATTCGTTCTTTATGGAACAAATTATTTTATGGCTTCATAAATTTTCCATGACCCGAAGGCTTACTTTAATCCATAAATGGATATTTACAATATACATACCTTGTTGGATTTTTTTGGAGTCACAAACCCTTCATGTCGTTTCATATAGACATCTTCCTAAAGGTTCCCATTAAGGAAGGTTGTTAAAACATCCATTTTCTAAATATCATAGTCATGGAAATATGAAATGGAAATTAGAATTTATAAAGAATTTAAAATAGAAACTAGATAAAAAATTTCATTATAGTTAATGTCTTGAAACTGTTTAAACCCTTTTTAACCAATTGTTATTTATAAGTACAGACTTATACATCTATGTCCAGATTATTCTTAAATACCCATTTACGACCAATAGGTTTTATATTCACTAAAGAATCAACCAAAATTCATACTTGGTTTTGGTATATGGAATCCATTTCAGAATGAATGGGTTATTTTAAATTGGAAACATTTGTGCCACTTACTACTTACTTATAGGTTAATGATCATTATTATCAACTAATAATGAGTCACCATCCTCAGTGACTAGAAAACCATACAAATATAGTTCTCTAACCTCTCTTGTACTCATACATAGTATTTGTTTCTCTATGACAACTTCTCCCATAGGGCCTTGTGGAATATATTCCTATTCCAACTCTTATCTAATTTGAGCTTGGACTTAATCAAATTCTTTCTTTATCCCACTATCTATTTTAGATATTTGATACCTCTCAAGTAATATGGAATGTATTTCCACTATTTCCATTTTATGTGAGGGTTAATATAGGTAATATCCCCTTTCTTACTTAGGGTATCCTATTAAGGTACACTTTTTTATTAGGGTATAAGATTGTTTCCTAATGATTCCTTAACAAACACTTCACAACCCCACACATGTAAGTACAACAACATGTATTTATTTCCACTCCAGAATTGGTAAGGAAAAATGTCTACTAATTTAGTTTGTGCATGGTTTAGAATGAATTTTTTTTATAACACGTATCCCCAAAAGGATAATAGAATATTTTCATGAAAAATCATTGATATCAGCATGTCTAAGGTGTGGTTCATGATTTCACTTACATTATTCCACTAAGGTCTATGAGGATGAGTGTGTTGAGATAGAATCCCAAACTCCCATAAATAATAAATAAATTCTCAATTAATATATTATCTACCATGATCAGATAAGTGTTTTTTAATCATTTTATCAAGCATTTTCATAACTTTATTATTGTATTACTTGAATATCTCAAAGGAATATAAATTAAACCACATCAATTAGACATATCCATATCTACTAAAATCATCAGTAAAAGTTATGAAGTATGAGTAACACCCCTTAATTTAACTAGAAATGGTCTACACACATTAGTATGAACTAATTTATGGTTCTCTTTTTCTAATTCACATTTTCCACTAAATGGGGTTTTTGTTATTTTTCCTTGTAAAAATGTGTGACATACACAAATTGTTTTTAGTTTAAAGGAATATTAATTTTCATCTTGGTGTAATTTTTTCAAGAATTTTTTATATACATGACCTAGTAGGTGATTCCATAGTTGGGTATGGTATAAGTCATGTGAAATATTTTTTTTATCAATTTACATCATTTGATTTGTGTAATCTAACACATAAAGACCATTTTTTAAATATTCCTTACCATAAAAATTTTTATCTTTATAAAAGAAAAAACATTTATTCCTAAACATGAAAATAAATCCATTTATATCAAGTTTGGATATAGAAATAATATTTTTGGTACTAGATGGAACAAAATAAAAATATTTTAAAAAGAAGATCATTCATGTTTGTAATGAAAATTGGTAGTCCCTTATATCCATAGGATAAATTATGGATCAGTTGGCTACTCATATATCTACCTCCCCATGGAAACTCTTCTAGGATATAATCATCTCCTATATTTTAATACATATTTAAGAACCTCATGATGTATCTAATACCCAAATTATAGAAATAGATAGATTGAAATCGATTAAAAATGTACCTGAAACTTCCCCTTTCTTCTTTACCTATGTGTAATTTTTCTTCCTATGGCCCTTCTTGCCACATGAAAAACACCAAACATCTTTCTCCCTTTCTTGTACCTTGATCCTTATCTTCTTAGAAAGTCATTTTGAATAAGATTTGGGATTATATTTCATTTCCTGAACTTTCATTTTATTCACCATAAGGATATAATTATTTTTGTACTTCATGTTCTTGTTAACTCTGAAAATTAATGTGGGAATAACTATAATTGACTTATCAATGTTTTCTATATTAAAATTATTAATAAAACTAGATAAAATATTAGGTAGTGATTCAATAATGAGATTGATGAATATTTCTTCAGTGAATTTAAACCCTAGGACCTCTAGGAACTCAATATAGCTAATATATTTGACTATGTTAGGAGAAACTAGTGCACCCTCTCCAATAATACTCTAAAAGAGTGCCTTGGATATCTCAAATTCTTCCTATCTAGCTCTCTCATGATATAAATCATGTAGATTATTGAACATTCTATAGGCATCCATGTCTTAATGAGACATCATGAGTTCACTAGAAATTTATGAAATCATTAAACATTTAATGTTGAATAAATTATGTTTTTATCATCGATATAAAACTATTCATTTCTCACCTCCATTATAAGTAAATTGGGTGGTGAATATTCTAGTATGTAATATTTTCATTCATGGAACAACAAAACCCATAGGTTTCTGAAAAAATCCTAGAAGTTACTACCAATAAGTATATGGTCTTTATCCAATATTGATTTTAGGGATAATTTAAAATATGAACTTTCCATTATTATAAAATTAAATAATCTTATTATTAGTATTTTTCTTGATTATAATGTACATGAGTCACAATAATAATTTAAATTTCATCAAGTCATGCACTATTTTATCAATTCCCAATAACCCTCACCATAGGACATAGATTTTCTAGTTTATTAGACATTCTAGTGGAAAGGATCCATATTCCCCTTCTCATAACCCAAGAATAGGCTCAGTCAATTAATTGAAGTTATTTAGGTAGGAAGGTCATTGCCAACTTTGTCATTTCAACCCCTTGATCTGTTGGGTGGACACCCAATCTAGAAATTATAATTTGGATTTCTTCAACACTTACCTACAAGTTATTTCAATTCTATCATTGGATACTTCTCTTGTTGAAAATTGGTTTTAAGTCAACCCAACTCTTTCATAAGAACTCCATGATATAAGTATGTGTCCCAATGTGGGTTTGTCAAATACTTAATTCTATGGATTTTATTTTTAATCAAGTAATGTAAGTAAAATCCTAATTTAATATTATGTTAATGCGTTTTGTTTTATTATGAATAAAAATTTATTGTTTTATCCTTTACATGACCTATTAATATTAAGTGTATTTTGATTAAGTGATTAACCATTTTTATGATACAATATTTACATATAATCCATTTATTTATATTCCATTTTTTCATATTAATCAATTTATTTATGAGTTCTCAGTCTTTCATCTATAAAAATAAATAATACATTAGGAAAAAAATAAATAAATAAATGACCTGATCATGATCTTATCTAATGGTTGATTTATTGAGAAGAAAATAAATCAACATATGACCAAGGGGAAAACTCGTTATGTTTGTCTTAGCATGATTTTCAGCACTCCACCTACACACCTATATATCACACAGGATGGTATCATATCGATTCCATCTAAAACTACCTTCATGTGCCTTGTTATACTCTATTATTATATATTTTTATAACTCACATGTAGGGAGAAGAACCAAAGGATTGTTTAATGGGAATAACATAAACAACCTTGGACACACATGTTCTATATAATAAAATATGGAGGTATGACATATAGAACATCATATTTAATTTAATAATAAATATTTTCAAACCCATGCAATGAATTAAATTAAATTAAACCAATTCATACACAGTTCTTGGTCAAGCTCATGAATGGTCATACACATGAAATGAATATGAAAAACTGCACAGGTTAATATTCATTTTATTCATTCATTATTATTAAGATAAACACAATTGTATTAATTAATTAATTCCATTTTATCTTAGTCATCATCTAAATTCTATTGAAGATACCCATCATTAATGCATTCATGGAAAATAAACGATGTGACCAATAATTCAAGATAATAATCATAAATAAATTGATCATTTTGAATTATTCAAAACCATTATTAAATTTTCAAACACATAAGGTTCCCACTCGTGTAATAGGGTTTTGATTCTACAATTAATTATCTACATATAAATTAATTCTGTATTTTATTGGGAGACTAAATGGTGCATATTATCGAGCTACACACAATATTATTTTCTTGTCATATATCTGATATACACACCTAGGAATTCAGCATGTATCTTATCTAGACTACACAGAATATATTAACTAGATACATACCATGTATCACACTTTCCAGG
Organism: Viscum album; assembly: GCA_963277665.1. Taxonomy (NCBI): domain Eukaryota; kingdom Viridiplantae; phylum Streptophyta; class Magnoliopsida; order Santalales; family Viscaceae; genus Viscum; species Viscum album. The sequence goes on along the minus strand of OY728126.1, from coordinate 1,803,906,020 downwards.
TGTCCATGCATCCCTTTGAATGGATCAGCACATTCTTCAGACGTGGGATTACATGGTATGTACTAACCAGATACATTTTGTGTATCTCACTTTTCATGTGTCTACATAACCCATAAAATAACTTTATATGTGTTTGATAAATGATAATTAATGAATTGCACACTGTTTATTCCATTTACAAATCATGAAATTCATTAATTACATGGGATTTTAAAATCATGTGGTCATTAACCATGTATTTGACATCATAGTCAGTGAAAATTCTACCACTAAACCGTGTAAACTACATGATGTGTAATCCATCAACATGTTGTGTAATCTAGTAAGTCTTTTACTAGGATTTCCCAGTCCACACATGGTGTGAAATAAATGCACTGCATGTAATAACTTCTTTGTGTTTCATTTATCTTGCAACATGTCTAGGTGCAGTGCGCATGGGTACATGGGGTGTAATCTGGCTATACGATATGTAACCTAGTCTCACCATCTAGAATCCTTTGAAATTCCCAAAGGCATATCTGATCATTAATCATTCCTTCTTATACCTTTAAGGAAAAATGGATCTTGAATGAAATAATTAAAATTTCAAAATCATGTTAAATAAACATCAAATTAAAGAATGAATAATATAGAAATGAAAGATCTAACTACTTTTACGCATAATCAGTCAATAATCAAATAAATAATTATAAATTTAAAATATGACCTCTCTAATACCACTTGAAGGTTTTGGGAACTGAAGAATCACCTAGATGGTTGGATAACTACAAATTTTTTGTCAAATTTGAGGGATCATTCACTAATTGTGAAGTATGTGAACATCAGGACCAATGAAATTTTTCAATTAAATATTGAATAAAATTTTACAGAATGCAAAGAGGATATTTTAAACATAAGATTTATAATTAATTTAAATAGATCTGAGAAAATAATACCACATCCTAGTAACTTTATTCATATATTTGTTTGATCATCTGAAAACCCATTTTCGAATTAAGGACATTGTAGTTGTAGGATCCAAGTGTAGAATCTCTCTAGCGGTGATCCATATGTGATCCTTTGATCTCTAAACAACACTAAAATAATATTGGGTTATAGCATGATAGATCGATCATATTGTTTTGTTTTTCTTGATCGCTTCAATATCCTTTGGATTTGAAGGATTCTCTCTTGTTCTTCTCATTCTTGAGAGGAAGAGAGAATAAGGAATTTGAGAGATAATTCTGTTGTGTGAAACAATTCTCAATTCCGGATTGATCCTACACAATAGACATAAAATCATATTTATAGAGTTAGGGTTTGGGTAAAAATAATATTTAATTGCACAACAACCCTTAAATAATATAATAATCCAAATCTTACCCCATGCCATATAATAATAAAAATATTATTATTATTATATGGTTTTCGTTAACTGGTGAAATAATAAATATTATTTTACTGGATTATAAATTAATATTTATTACGGGACACAATCTTAGTCCACTAAAATTTATCATCATTTATCGAATATCTGAATAAATATTTATTATATATTTATTCATAAATAAATAATTTATTCATAGTCTAGCGAATAAATATTTATTAAATATTTGTAATCAATAAAACTTGAATAAAATTATTCCTTGATCTTGAGAATAATATTTATTCCAATAACTAAATTCAAATATAATTTAATCAGGAATAATATAATCATTTAGTGTGAGGCCCTCTAGGATTCTTTCTCATTGGAATTCGGTGATTTTTTCTAATATCTAGAGTACTATCAAACAATGGGTCAAGGCACCCAAGAGTAAGAACTTAATTTCGTAACGTAGATAAACTCATATGATCACTTTGGTGTAATAAAATACCTTTGTCTCAAAATATCATCAAATAGGTTTCAAACCTATGTCATCAACCTATGTGCTTGATACATATTTATTTGACTATATAAAATAAAGTCATTATTACACCATATTTGGGGAATTTAAAGTGATAGTTCCATTCCTATCAAAGGGATGATATATCAACTTCCATAAATATGGAAGGGATAAATATTTCCTTGACTTATCCATTAATAACATGTCATTTGTGAAGCACCCAACAAATTCTACTTCCCACGAACATATAGCATCATGGTTTTTGTTAGTAAATCTAATTGTGTGAGTCATGACATGCATTAGTAATAATCTTAAAGTCTAAAGACCATTATAGATTCTCACATATATGAATATAAAATAAAACATAAGCATATATAATTCCTATAGGAGGGTCTATTCTCATAATCTTCTATCTTGGAGATTACCAAGTGTGAACTTCATGAGATGAACTCTCATATAATTATGAGTACTCTCACCTAAAATTAAACATGTTATGTCTCCCATCATAGTGTGTTATTCTACCGTATAACTATATTTAAGAATATCTTCATAGCATTTCGTGGTTCTTATCTTAGTGTGAATCTGTTATGACCTTATCATTGTAACAGATACTTTATGACATTATTACATTAAATTCATGCATAATAATGAACAATATACAATAATATATTTATTAATATTCAAATCCTCGAATATACATGTAATCCAAAGTATAAACAGTTGGTTATAGAACACCGAATCCAACATAAAACATAACATGAGAGTCAAAAGGCATGATATGATATCCTAAATAGGATGAACATAATCATAGAAACACAACATAAATAAATTACATCATAAGTCATGGAATAATAAAAATTTGGAAACAACATAAAACATGATATTGTAAACATAAGTCAAGGGTCACTCCCAATACCATCATCATACAGTGGACAAAGACCCATATTTGATTTAAGTGCACTCATTAATCCCTTATAAAACATACAATAATATATAAATCTTTACCCAATTCAATAGAGGGATAGATAATTCCATGAAAAATTGTCACATAAAATAAAATTAAATATATGTGTGCCGCATGAGGAAAACAAACCATGCATAAATTATAATCATGATCAAACCAATGAGAAGGTACTGGGTTTCATATTTCAGATTCAAGGAATAATTGAAAGCAAAATAATAAGTTTTCCAAATACAATAAAGGATTAAATAATTTTAACGTTCATAATTGAAAATTAATCTTAGGTCTTTATCATTGAGTTATAATATAGATATTATATGTGAAGGATCTTGGAGAATAAATAATAAAAATGTACAACTTGGGTGAAATTTTATGAAATGACTAAAGGATATTTTAAAGATGGAAATACCTCATTATTTTATAAAAACCCATAATTAAACCTATGGGTTTATCCATAAAATAATAATGATATTTATATTCTATTCATTGTATAAAAACATTTCATGGGGATGATTCTAGGCATGAGAAAATAAATAGGATTGTTTCCTTAAATTGGGTTTACTTAAAAGTGGTAATTTTTAAGGGAAATAAAACATGTATAGCCTCATAAATGAAAACAATATTTTACTAGGTATATATTTAAGGGACATATATATAAAATAAAATAGGTACATGAGATTAATATTTAAAAAAAAGAGATAAAAATAAATACAATTTGTAACTAGAAAGTCATGAAGAAGGTCTTGAAGATCCGTTATTATGTTTTAAAAAAAAATTTAAAATTAAACATCCTAAAAAATAATAATAAATTGTTTTAAAAAAATATTATAAGTTAAATATATATTTCAAATTAGTTAAAACTTAATTAGGTTTCCAATTAAAAATGAGAACATTGGCAGGGAGGGAAAATTATGGACAAAGAGAGGAAATCATTATTTAAATGGATGGGAATTGTTCTTAATATAGTTTCATATTCAAAAATGATTATAACTCACTAATAACTAATATTTGAATCATATTGGTCTCCAAAAATATAAATAGGGTATACCATATGAAATGAAAGACAAAAATCAAGGAGAAACACTATAACTCAATAAATCAGATTAAGCTATAAAAACCCCATATATTTTAGTGAAGACATTAATTATAACCCACATCAAGGAAGGGGATTAATGGAAGTGAATTTTACAAGTTAAAAAAAATTATGATATTAAAAATTATTGGGGTATTGGATACACCATAAAAGTTAAAATTTTTACATAACATCAAGTCAAACCACAATGAATGGTGATTGAGACGAAATCCTAATGATTTTAGTAATTTTGAAGCAATGGTCATCAGAAGCTTAAAAATAATATATTTTTATAAATCCAATAAATTAAATTATATATTGTTAAAAAATACATTCATGTATATTATATACAGCATATAATTAATAAATTGGTTAATAACTTTAAAACATGTCTCAATGAAGAGAAATTAAGAAGAAATCCCTTGTGACTTACGAAATATTCTAATACAACCACTTGAAAGAGATAAAGCTTGAAGTTTAAGTTAAAATACCATTATAATGATAATTAATTATATTATATATCTAAATTTTAGTATATTCACTATTTAAATGGAATTAGGTTTATAAAACAATATTTGTATTAAAGAAAGAAGTTTTAAGATGAAACTCTTACCATATTTTAGAATCATTTCACACACGCACCTAACATCCTAAATAGTAAAATAATGTTTGTTAAATATCATATTATAAACATTGTTTTATTTATTTAATTTAATATTGAATAGTATTTTATCATATTCTATTTATTTATTGTATATTTTTCTCACCTACATCAATTACTTGAGGTTATTCGGTCAATTTTTTCATAACTCCTTATATATATTGACCATGGTAGTTTAAATTGTAAAATAGTTTCATTATTTATAGAATAATAATTTTTTTTAGAAATTATTTTTATATATTAAATATGTTTTTAATTCCAACCATGATGGGTGATTATAAAAAATGAAACGCATTTCTTGTGGAGGAGATAGTTCGCACATATATATAATTAATGTTTTCATTTCTCAACGAGTGAGATGGAAAGAGGGTAAATTATAATTTGAAATTTCATAATCATATTTATATTTTAGATAATATATTTATTCATTCATTACATCTTATTTATCATCCATTAATTGTGGTGATGAAAAATGAAAGATGTCTCTTTGTGGAGACGGTAGTCCACACAACACACTAATGGCGCTTTTGTTATTCTTAGTAGATGGAGAGGAATAAATAATGGTTATTAAATTAATATAATAAAATATAAGTATAATAATTATACTAATTTCATTATATTTTTATCGATATAATATATTTGTAAGAGAAATATTTAGGAGAAAAAATTATGAAGAAGGTAATACTTATGTTGGAGACACAATCTTCTCTTAGAGAATTTCTTAAAAGTAAAGGACTTACGCTAAATTACAGAGACTAGAGAATTAATTATAAGAAAATAGAATTTTTATATATAGTTTGGGAAGTTTTTTAAGGGAAAATATATTGGTAATTTTATCCATCAATGGGTGAAAGTGATCCCCTTTTGTAAGTGAAGAAAAGCGCACTTTTGGGAATACCCTTTACACTTCCATGATAACATTACACTATTCCTTGGTCAATGACTCTAAAATTTTGTAATAATGGAATTTGGGTAAAAATGGGTCAATAAATCCTCAAATGAGACTTTACACACATGTTTTAATCATGTTTCAATACATTTACCATAGGTTTTAACATTTTAACAATTTGATTTTTACCTTTGTAACCAGTTTGTAACAAAGTGATTTATATTTTATTTAAAAATATATGGTAAAACATATTGACAAATTTTTATGTTTTGAACCTAAATTTAATATCCTTTTAATCTAATTCAATTTATAAATATTATAAAATAAACTTTTAAATTAAGAATATAAAATATATAAAAATGTTTTTTTTAAATATCTTTTATCCATTATGTGTTATTTAGTCTTAATTAGTATTGATTACTAATTTATTGGGTGTTAATATACTTATATATATGATTAAACATAATATTATCTTCAAAATAAAATTTTATCAATTTTATTGATTAAATAAAAATTACATGATATTAATAAAATAATTCATTAAAAAATAGTTTTTCCATTATCGTAGTAATTAATAGTAATCTTACTAATATTATATTAAAGAATAAAAATAATATTGAAATTTTTATATAATATTGAATTATTTTAGTCAAATTGCAAATAAATTTTGTTATAATTAATTTATAAAGGCGATAATGCTTAATTTTTATTATAATCATGTAAAAATAATTTTAGTGTGAAATGTTACATTAGTTTCAAAAATGTTAAATGTGTGTTTTTTAAATTCAAAATAGTATTATTTTTAAATTATTTATATTTATTATTAAATATATTTGTTTATAAAATTTAGTTCTTAAACTTATAACTCACTCTTTTATTATAAAAGTGATAGTTTTTAGTAAAAGACTATATTTTTACTATTCACCTAAAAATCAATTATTTTCAAAAAAATAAAAAATTAATATTAGTATTATATTTATATAATGAATTTAAAATGAAGTTTATTTTATAAAATTCAAATTCTAAAATTTATATATTTATATTTTAATAAAAGATAAATTATAAACACAACTACCTTTCTTAGAAAATGGTATTTTTATGAATTACTTGTTCATAATGTTATTTCATATCGATTTAAAATTTAATTAATGTTAATATACTAGTTAACATGTAATAATATTTTAATTATTTAATTTAGTTTACTATGAAAAAATATAAAATACTTAATAAAACATTTCTTTGAAAATAAATATTACCTTTATACTAAATATTCCTTAACAAATTCCATTAATTAATTGTTTATATTCTAAAATTTACTTTTACTTCTCTATTGATATTTAAATATTTATTTGAAATTTATATGTAAAACATATCATATTTTAATATTATTATTATTATTTATACGTAATTCATAAATATATATATATATAATATTTTAATATTGTATTTTTATTACATTATGAGTTATATTATTTTAAATTTACCACTTAATAATACATGACTTCGGTATACCTATAGGATATATGAACAATGGTCATAATTTAAGTGACCATATTTCTAATATCCATAATTTCAATGACCTTATTTCATTCCTATATATAGATTTAATAAATTATTCATTCATTTCACTCTCACTTCGCAAGGCATGGTTCTTTTTTTATTTGGAATAATTCTTTCTATTTTCATGGTGATATTCCTCATCATAGGTTTTTTTTTGTATGTTAGTAATCCTCAAGGTTTAAGATGATCCTGGAGATTTTCGAGCCATAAATTTTTAATTATTTTTTATCTATTATACACTATTGATTTTTTATCTTTTAATGGATGTACTTCATCTATGGTGAGTAATGACCCATGGTGTACAATACTTATTTTTATGTGTATTTTTTGTAATGTACCACTTATGAGTGAATAAAGTGTATTTATTTTTGTTCATATCTTATAGGGAACATTTTTTAATCATGTTTCAATCCTTTTGAGAGAATATAGAAACATTCTTTAAAATTATAGACATAATAATAATAATTATTATTATTATTATTAATGGATCCTAAAACCTAGGGTGATACATCCCCATAAATTAATTGCATCCTTATAATTTTAGTTATTAACTACTAATGAAAATATCTAAGGGTTTCTTATAGATATACATGACTTGATATATAAATTATAGAGTGATATCAACCTTACGAATGTTAGAAATGTATATTTTTCCTTAGAATAAAATTATCCTTTATATTGAGTATTCTCAAACTATTTGAGGTAAGAGTCTATCATTATTTGGTATTGAGTCTCACAATGTAAATTTTTTTTATAAATGGTGTTCATAATTATCTATTCATAGACTATCATAGGTTAATAAAAATGTGATATCTTTATTCCCAAAAAATTTCTTTTAAGTGGATATAATTAATCTATTTTATAAATCACATTAAATTTATAAATTAAGGATAATAATATTTTCATAAGACACTTTACCATAAACTTACACTTGGGATACAATAATCATACCACTTGAAAATATTCTTAGTACAAAGGAGTGGGTTGAACAAGATAGAAATATAGTACTCATAGGTCTTGAGTGGATGATCTTTGATCCTCACTCCACATCATTTTCATAACTCAATTCCATATTTAAAATTTTATAGGCTTTCACTTATTCCTTTGGCCTTGGAATTTGTTTATTCATATCATCCTTGTTAGATTTTTAAGTGGTCAAGTGATTTGGTGAAGTTAAAATTATTGTCAATTAATTAAGAAGATGAAAAATCAATGAGGTCTAAATGTGATGATTTTATATCTGGTCCTAAGTTCTTAGACTTGTAAAAATACATGCACATTTTTTATGAAAATGACTGATGAATAGAGAAGAATTGAGTTTGATGGCCTTTAGAAAATATTATGACCTTGCAAAATATTATTTTTTACGATGAATATTTAATTTTGAGAAGAATTTTGTAATATGGTGGCTTTAGTATATAGATTTTGGATAACATTTTTTAAAGGTTATTTATACAAAATAATGGGCCACAAAGCTAGTCAGCTACTGGGAAGTGACACCATATCCAAGGTTGTGCGTTGAATAGACAAGACTACGTGAGGAAGAGTAGCGGTAGAGTGCCACTGTGCAGAGTGTCATAAGGACATAGGTTGGTGTATAAGTGTGCACATATAGAACTAGTACAGAGTGGTACCAGAGAGGGAGAAGACAATTTTAAGACAATTTTTTTGCATGGAGTATTATAAGGAAGCTCTCACACTTATGGCGTTTTGATGTGGGATCTGATATTTTTCTCCCAAATGAACCTCATCTGTCTGATCTACCGATCTAAAAATCCTGGTTGTTGATCTATTTAGACACTTTTAAAAACTCAGAAAGAACCAGGACCTCCCAATCTTAATCGAACTGAGCATTTGGGCCATCTGATCTCTATACACCTCCATCTCCATCTACAAACTCTTCCGAGATTTTGGAATAGCGAGATCTTTGTGTCCATATATTCTAATGCTCAACCCAAATTTCCCAAGATACATCTGATTTCACTTATGGTCCAATCATGATAAAAATATTTATTAAATTTAATTTTCATAATTTTAAGTTGAATAAACTAAGGATATTTGATGTACAGAAGATTGAGTTTTTCCATTATAGTGATTTCATTTTCCACAAAGGAGATGGTGTACATGAGAAATTTTGGTGATTCTCGAAGGTTATGTGAAGTTGTTTGACACCTATAAATACAATATTCTGAGTTAATTTTCATAGTTTGTTTTATCTCGCATATGAGCATTGTTTTGAGATATAAAAAGTTATATGAATCTTCTCTAATTCTCAAAGGTTGTCACACTACTTCTGTTTGTGTGAATAAAGCAGAGTGACCGCGATAACTCAACATGTTCATAAAAAACTTTTTGTCATTCATGAAGAAGCTTGTTTTCATGAGGAAATAGGGATAGAATTTCATGTGTATCCCTGATTAGCCACTAAATTAGGATAATATTCATTGTTAATATATATAATATTCATGTTCTTTATTATTCATAAACACCATTTTAGTGCATTTTACACTTTGGACATCATTTCACATTATGATTGTAATACCTTTTTAAAATGCACTATTATGTGGTACATTTTTGAACATCATTTTAAGTACCCAATTATTAATCTGATTATACATATTTTAATTTGATATTTTTGGAAATTTATCTACACTCCAATGTGAACATGTTTCATTCAGGGATAAATGGAGAATTCATGGAATAAGATGGGGATATTTTGTGATGAAAGGAAGCAATTCTAGAGAAGGCAGATTGGACACCATCCCACTGATGAGACTGTGGGGCCCAACATACAGTCCTAATTAATCCCAAATTTCGTGGGATGCTATAAGACATGTATAGGAACAAATCACTCGTCAGGATCTAATGCTAATTCGCCCACCATGGTGGTCATTTAGGCGGCCCAAGTTAGAAATAAAAGTCTGGGCCAGATTCTGCGGCTCAGAAAAACATCCCACCAATTAAACCATATCTCGAAAACCATAACTTCTTTTGGGCTGATATTTTTCATTCTGTTATGGAACATCTGTAGATTAATTTAAGTCTTCTATTGACCACCCTAATTCGGCCATCTAGAAGGTGTTTCAAGCGCATCTGTTTGGTGCATGAAAGATGGATGCCTTTTCGGGTCAATGGTGGAAAAGTCTTCTTTCCACAAACTTTCCACCACCCTAGGCCTACCATAATCAAGTGGTATGCTTTGTACTGTTAGAGGATCGACCCAAGGCTTCCAAAAAGCCTATTTAAGGCAGTGTTGGTGGAGGAGTTGATAATCTTTGAGCTTGTTTTCATCTTAATGTTATGCTGCCAATTTCTCTTTGTAATGTTCTTCCTTCACATGTAAGTTGTTTTAATTCATCCTTGTTTCTTAATAAAAGTTCTTCTTCTCTTATCATTCTGTTCTTCTCCTTATCACTTTTATGTCTTTAGTTCAAGGTGTGAACTTTTTCATACCAAACCTTGTGAGATTATCACACAATGGTGGAGTGATTGTTATTTTATTGCGTTTTTTTTTACTTTTCCATTTCCTCCCTCATGAGTCTACTTTCCGCTTTCATTGAAACCATGGGATCAATGGAGGGATAACCCACTTATGGTTTGATCCAAAGGATTAGTAAGGGTCTGGATTGGATGTTATTTATCACCTCATTAATGTATAATCAGTTCTTTAATTGAGATTTTTATTTGATGATTTTTAAACTCCATCGTCCTTGTTGAATTTAAGGCCACACACTTCAAGTGCTAATACGAACCTTTACCTTGAAGTGCTCAAAACATTGATCCTTATAGTGTATAGGTGATTAGTATTAAAGTTTGTAATCATTAAACCAGTAAGTGATGATGTTGTTTTATCTCCTTAAATGAACCCATCTCAAATATAAGAAATTGAAATCATTAAAAAGGAAATACGTCCAACCCACCCCGAGCGATAACCTAGGATCAACTCATTATTTTAAATTGAATTCACTTAAATCTATTAGATATATTTCAAACCCATCAAAAATCAATCCAAGTTGGCCACTTCATAGCCGAAAATAGTCCATATAATGTACGTGTCTATAGGTTTCTTCTTAGGTCTCTATGGATTCGATAACCCAAGCTAAACTACAAGGACCGTCTTACCTTCTCCTCTTGGGTAAATTTGAGCAAGAACCAAATTTTGACGCCATTGTCGGGGACCTAAGTAAGTTATCTTAGAAACTATCATCCTTTTTTTCATCCTACTTCTATTTTCTCACCCCTCACTCCTATGGAATTCAATTTTGAACAAGTCCAAACATGGGAAACCTATCCCCACTTTGATCACTCAACCCCATGTGTGATGTACAATGACCATCCTAATTTCTACATGTGGGATCATCAACAACCTAATAAACCACATTGTTTTTACCCCTATGATCCACAAAAAATCTCAACATATAATGAGTTTCAGTCCTCACAAATCCAATTTGAACATCCTCCTATGGAATTCCAACAACATAATTATCCTCCTGGAATAGACCATCTGTATCAACCCCTTATCCATCCTAATTCACACCCATTACTTGAAAAATTGTGTCAAAAAATGGAGATAATGAATTTTTAGGTTTCATCATTGAGGTTAGAACTACAAAGCATTAAACATTGTGAGGAACCCATCCCTACACAAACTGTCCCTTCCATAACCTTATGTGAATTGTCTAGTTTCCCACAAACCTCTCATGAATTTACTGAAGAGAAAACCTTTGGATTTGGGGAAGATGAGGAGGATCATGGAATTGTTGATGGGTGTTTAAATCAAGAGGAAACTGATTTTTTTTATTCACAAGAAGGAAATTTGACATCATGGATTGAGTCTCATGAATATAACTCCATTGATGATTTTTCAAAAACACAAATCACTGAACCATTAAGAGAAATCACAAACTTTGAGTCCATACCCATTCCTGAAACTGATCTATACAATTTGGTGGTTGAATATTCTATTCAAAAGGAACCAATTCTGTTGAGCAATTTTGAAAATGAAACTGAGTTCAATTCAAAGTCCCAACCTATGTTTGAAAGTTTTAGCCTACCTGAACTTGAACAAAAGGACTTTCCATCCACCCTCAAGTTTACATTCATTAGGGATAGCCAAAAACTTCCATTTGTCACCATTTCTTATCTTGAAACCAATAACTAGGTGATTATTCATAATGTCATAGGAAATAATAAAGAGGAAACTGGATCAACCATTTTTGATATTCCTTGGATTTTACCACTCATTTTAGAACACAGGTTTGCATACAACAAAAAATATAAACAAAGAATAAATCTCAATCTAGTGGACATAGAGAAACATGTGGTCCTTAAAATTTTGAAGGTTGGTATTGGATAAGTTGGGGGGTTCAAGTCGAGCTAACGACCTTAAATAAAGCGTTGCACGGGAGGAAACTTGTGGTTTTCATCTTTGAAAATCATCTTTTTTTTAAATAGGATTAATGAATCATTGTGATAAATAATAAAAAAATATACTATTGACATGTTCTTCTATTATGAGTATGGATTGGTATGAAAGGGGAGCACCATATTCATCTATGTCACATGGTGTGATCCTTGAGTAATACCATACCCAGAAATTTAAAAATAAGACAATGTATCATTAGTTTATTTTATTTTATATATATACTTATATTTTACTTATATATATATATATATTCTATTTTGTTTTTTTTTGTTTTTTTCCTTTTTCCACTAAGGGAACTCTGCAAGAGACATGGATATCAAAGGACTAAATTGGAGCAGCAAGAAATTCAAACTTCAACCACTAGGTGACTTCATTCCATGATCCTCATTTTCAATTTCCCTTTTGAACTTTCATTCTCTACCTCTACCCCATTCTAAATTTTCTTTTCTTTAAACACTGGGGACAGTGTTATTTTAATTTGGGTTGGGGAGATAAAATAAAAAATGATTTCATGTCAAAAAAAATGATGAATGATTTGAAAAGAAAAAAAATTGGGTAAATGGAAGGAAAAATTCCTTTAATTTTGAACATGGTAATACACATTGCACACTTTGAAACTGAATATCAAATAATTTAGCATGCCCTGATTTTTATTTTAATCCTTGAATAATTTCATGAGCATAGATTTTGGAAAGTGTGGTTTTCCAATGTGATATTTCATCGTTTATATTTTCATCCAAATAAAAAAAGATCACAATGCGCATCCTTTGGATAGTGGAGCATTAGTTTGAGTTCATGGGGTCCCCTAAATAAATATCATAGGTTTGGTGATCATTTTAGTTTAATATGAGTATTCAAAAAAAATTGCGTGTAGAGCAATGAAATGACCTAATGCGTGGCTTTCGGCACATGTGGATCGTGACTCCATAGTTGTATGGCCGAGAGTTAGTAATTTTATCTCTATTTTTGGTAATTTGAATTTTTTTTTACTGAGTTAACTCAAGATGATGCCTGAGTATGTGGGATTCACTTGGTGACCTAAGTTCTTTGAGCCTGGGAGTCATGGGCAAAGTCTCGCTACAGGGGTTGACTCTTTTGAGTGCAATTTCAATTACCATGGAAAAATTGCGAAAAAAAACAAAACAAAAAAAATTATACAAAAAAAATGAATACTCATCTTAATATTGAAATGAGATTCCACCTAGAACTTCTGTAATTTCCCCCCTTGAATAAAGATGAACCCCCATGTCTATTGTGATGCACAACACATCCTCATACTTAATTGATATTTGATGAAATATGGCAATGAATTTGAACAAAGGAATGGGCTTGGGATTGGGATATGCTTATGAAACTATCTTGTATTAAAATATTTTGATGGGTTTCATGATTGTTTGGTATAAGGTTTTTTGGTGATCATTGTGTATTAAAATTTTTTTGGAAAAGGGAATTCAAATTTCATATTGTTGAGATATATTTTGCTTGGGACTAGCAAAACTCAAGTTGGGGGGGGGTGTGATTAGCCACTAAATGATGATAATATTCATTGTTAATATATATAATAGTCATGTTCTTTATTATTCATAAACACCATTTTAGTGCATTTTACACTTTGAACATCATTTCACATTATGATTATAATACCTTCTTAAAATGCACTATTATGTGGTACATTTTTGAACATCATTTGAAGTACCCAATGATTCATCTGATTATACATATTCTAATTTGATATTTTTGTAAATTTATACACACTCCAATATGAACATGTTTCATTCAGGGATCAATGGATAATTCATGGAATAATATGGGGATATTTTGTGATGAAAGGAAGTAATTCTAGAGAAGGCAGATTGGACACCATCTCACTGACGAGACTATGGGGCCCAACATACAGGCCCAATTAATCCCAAATTTCTTTTGATGCTAGAAGAAATGTAAAGGAACAACTAACTCTTCAAAAGATAATGCTAATTCGGCCTCCATGGTGGTCATTTAGGCGGCCCAAGTTAGAGATAAAATTCAGGGCCAGATTCTGCGGCCCAGAAAAACATCCCACCAATTAAACCATATCTCGAAACCCATAACTCCTTTGGGGATGATATTTTTCATTATGTTAAGGGACATCCGGATATTAATTTAAGTCTTCTATGGCCCACCATAATTCGTCCATCTAGAAGGTTTTTCAAGCTCTTCTGTTTGGTGCATGAAAGCTGGATGCCTTTTCGGGTCAAGGGTGGAAAAGTATTCTTTCCACAAACTTTCCACCACCCTAGGCCTACCATAATCAAGTGGGATGATTTGTACTGTTGGAGGCTAGACCCAAGGCTTCCAAAATTCCTATTTAAGGCAGTGTTGGTGGAGGAGTTGATAATATTTGAGCTTGTTTTCATCTTAATGTTATGCTGCCAATTTCTCTTTGTAATGTTCTTCCTTCACATGTAAGTTGTTTTAATTCATCCTTGTTTCTTAATAAAAGTTCTTCTTCTCTTATTATTCTATTCTTATCCTTATCACTTTGATACAGTTGGTTCAAGGTGTGAACTTTTTCATACCAAACCTTGTGAGATTATCACACAACGGTGGAGTGATTGTTATTTTATTGCGTTTTTTTTTTACTTTTCCATTTCCTCCCTCATGAGTCTACTTTACGCTTCCATTGAAACAATGGGATCAATGGAGGGATAACCCACTTATGGTTTGATCCAAGGGAGTATCAAGGGGCTATATTGGATTTTATTTATCACCTCATTAATGTATAATCACTTCTTTAATTGAGATTTTTATTTGATGATTTTTAAACTCCATCGTCCTTGTTGAATTTAAGGCCACACACTTCAAGTGCTAATACGAACCTTTACCTTGAAGTGCTCAAAACTTTGATCCTTCAAGTGTATAGGTGATTAGTATTAAAGGGTGTAATCATTAAACCAGTAAGTGATTATGTTGTTTTATCTCCTTAAATGAACTCATCTCAAATATAAGAAATTGAAATCATTAAAAAGGAAATACGTCCAATCCACCCCGAGCGATAACCTAGGATCAACTCATTCTTTTAAATTGAATTCACTTAAATATATTAGATATCTTTCAAACCCATCCAAAATCAATCCAAGTTGACCACTTCATAGCCGAAAATAGTCCATAGAATGTATGTTTCTATAGGTTTCTTCTTAGGTCTCTGTGGATTCGATAACCCAAGCTAAACTACAAGGACCGTCTTACCTTCTTCTCTTGGGTAAATTTCAGCGAGAATCACTCCCTGCCTTGCACGAAGGATTTGAGTATCCATGAACAGTGTGTACTTACACTTTATTTTGTGAAGAAGACTTGTGTGCTTTCATAACCTACAATCATTCAGGTTTTTGCATGCACTGGGTTTGTATGTGTAAAGTTTTTTATAAATAGTATATGCCTAAGAGACATGTACATAAATTATGTGTGTGTGCATATCTGTTGTGTGTAGTAGATGTACTGCATACATTTTGCATGAAGGATTAGTGTATAAAGGTAGTGCAGTGTATAACTAAAAACATACATTATCAAGATCCAACGCATACACTTTTGTGTACGATGAATTAGTGGGTAGTGTATAGTTGGTTTTTGTGTGAATGATGATTTGAGAAACAAAGTGTTCATAGACATTGTGTGTGAAATTGAGTGTATAAGAATACATATTGTGTGTATGAATTTTGAAAGTGTGTGCAAATGTGGATAGTGTGTGTGGAAAAGTAAAATGAAATTATAGTTCATTCATTTTATGAAAAAGGTTTACAAAAAAGTTAGTGAAATTGATTTTTCGGTGCATGGTAGTGTGTGTGGACCCATTTAACTATATCATATGAAGATGCATGTGGTAGTTTTCATGCACATGAAATAATGAATGCATAAAATGAGAAGGCCATGTAATGTATTAAATAAATCCATAAAGATTGATGAAGTGCACATGAAATATTAATTTCATATTTAGTGTGCATTTTTTTAGACTAAATCCAAAATAGTTATTATATCAGTGTTTCATAATATTTTTGTATCTGGGTTTTTAGTGTTTTGTGAGGTCGGGTCTTCAGTAGAAGAAAGAATGGTTGCCCAAGCAGTTTTGTACTGAGATAGTTGATTATATTTAGTGATTAGAAATATCTGAGCAAGTCTAGCATTAGTACAAAAGAACTTGAATTGTACGTGATCCAATGTGATCCAGCAATAACATAGAGGAAGATCAAAGTGATCATCCTATATGTGGGTAAAATTATAAATAATAAGGATATTATGATTGGGGGTCTAAGTAGTTTCTGAAGTGTCTCGAGAGAGACTGGGGGTCTAACCAGTTGAATAGTGGGGGGTTTTAACCAACTGAGGCAGAAGAGTAGGATTGCTGGGGGTATAACCAGAATCAACTGGATGATTGATTACTGGGGTGTATAACTAGTTATTTCCTAAACCACTATAATTGATAAAAATATTATAGTGTATAATCCATGTTGGGGGGTCTAACCAGCATGGAAAGGATGTAGGTCTTAGTACCGAACCTTGTAAAAATAATGTGTGTTGTTTTTTATTTACTTTCTACATTGCATGCATGATCCAATCATCCTAACATGTGACATAGGTTATAATTAATAGGTGAAAAATAATTCAGTAAAATTTGGTCACACCTGATTCACCACCCTCCCAATGTGATTTAAAGATCCTTGGAAACTTTAATTGGTATCAGAGGATAGGCCACCTCTGATTGGATCCACTCTACTTGTCCAGTGGTTTATATCAGTGATATGTAAAGCTCTGATTTTATTTTGAAGAAAATTAAGAAGAGATTCAGATGGAAAATCCTATCTCTACTCCTGATGTTATAAATGTTGATGTTTCAATAAAACTATAGAAAAAGAGTGGAAATAAATCTGAATAAGAATAAAAAGATGATAAAAATCAACTTGTATTTAAAGGCACTTAGAGTGTAAATTTTTCATTGAAATAAATTGATGAATCAAGTTTAATATTTGATAATGATATGTTAAATTCTGAAATTTTAAAGCATCAAAAGAAACATCCCAAATAATTGGTCCCATGTATGACTATAGTTTTCAAGGAACTTTGGGATGGGAAGTTGCAGCTAGAAACAAGAAGATGCTATGGAAGAAGCTTTAACAAAAAAGGTTGGCATTAACAACACTCTCATAATACTTGTGAAAGAAAATTAATAAACAATATATCTCTTCAAAGAAATATATTTAAATATGTTGAATAAATTGAAATCAATTTTAGTGAGAAATTAATTTTTTAAATTGTTTCTACAAAATTTATCCATTAACTTGAAAAGCTATATAATACATCTATGAATTTCAAATATTCTCTGTTTAATAATAGAGTATAAATAATCGAGGATCTTTACAATTTTTTATAAAAGGATAATTAGATCCATGAATATGATACTCGGAAGATGAATATTTAGTGGGAAGAAGTCATTAAATCTTTTAAAGATTAGATGATAGCTCTCAACTTAATGTGTCTTGAACTAGAAGTGAAACTGAGAAATATGGAAGAGACACAAGCTGAGACTTCCCATGATGCTGATAAAAGAATTATTACCAAGGATTCAGCTAATAAGAGTCCCATTTCTGAAAATAATCAAACTAGTGGCAAGAATTTCATGAAATTATCTAATGATAAATATACTTTTGGATCATTAAATAAGGTAACCCTTTGTCCTAATAAATCTATGTATACTAAAGTTGTTTTGATGACTAGTGCAGATTCAAATTTAAAATCTGGAAAAACTTGGATAAATAAAAATCCTTATTCCCCAAAGAAAGCGTAGAAGAAGTAATATGCTACCCAAAAGTAGTAAAATGTAAAATACAGTCAAAATGTGTTACATAAGAAAAAATCAATATTTTTTTGCTACTGTTGGTGTTGTTGGAAGTTTGGGAATCAGGAAATTAACTATTGGAAAAATATGTCATTATTTTTAAATTATAGAATGCATTCATTTAGGGGGAGAAAATATGAAGAAAATTTTAAAGCTACTAAACATAGGAATAATTCACATAAATATAATTAGTCAATCAAGAACATATATGATTACTTTGAAAATTTATGTGATTATTGTAATAGAAGTGGTCATTATTATGATGAGTTTAAGTATGTAGAAATCATACACAAATAATTTATTAATGTGAATAGAAGATCACATTAGAGAGTGAATCAGGTAAGAAATGAAGTTGACAAGTCAACCTTAGGATGTGAATATAAGAAGAAAGTTGTTAAACAAACAACTCCCATGAAGTTTGTAAATAATGATGTGAATATTTTATCACGAAATATAATATTTTTATATTATTGTGAGAAAGGTCACATCATGGACCATTATCAATTATCCATGAATATTCATACTAAAGGAAGTAAGATGGAATCAAAGAAAGAATCAGTTCAAAAGAGAAATAAAAAGATTGATTTGGTGAATGAAATTACAGATGAAGAATCTGAAAAGTTACCTAAAAGTGGTAACTTGTTGAATTCTAAAGTTTTGTGTGACATTTGTAACAATCCTAGAAATATAGTAAAAATTACATTGTTACCTGGTCAAAAAGAATTATTGAAGAAGAATAGGAAAGCATTTATGACTTTAAATGTTGGGGAAAATAAGTCTACACATAGAGTGAAGACTGAGCATGTTCCTAAAGAGTGTTTGATCATATGTATAGAATAGTTGGAATAGGTAATAAAGATGGAGAAAGGAAAGAGAAATTAAATTGCATTACAAGAAAATATGAATAATACTTTTTTGTCTAAAAATATTGTTGGGTTGAGAAACAACTCTCATCCTTGTATCTCTATCTGAGGATCATTGATGTGTTTGTTTTTTTATGTAGAAAATTTAAGGTGAAGCATATATTTAGGGGCAGACCAAAATTTTTAATAGTTTTCCATCATGGAAAACTATTAGCATTTACTTGGAGTTTATACATGATGAAGAAATATTTGAGTGCATCTCTTAAGGGGGAGCACAGAAGACCATTCATTAGATATATCTTTTTCAATTGATATATTATGAATATCATAAGTTCTAGTGAGGAATGAATTTGAAAATTTTGAAAGTTAAATATCTAGAAATTTAATCTTGTCATCATTGAGTTATGTTGGTTACAAACTCATATTTTCATGATTAAAAACTCATCATTTTTAAAAGGGGAGTGATTTATTACTTGATGAAAAAAGGGTAAATTCATTCTTTCACTTGAGTGATTCTAATCTATTTATTGATATGTGTTTAGAATAATTGTTTGAAATCATTTGAACAACCCTTGATAAGAGATTTCAGTGATTAGTATCACATGATATACGTTTAATGATAGAATTGATGTTAAATTTGATCACTCTTGTTTTCTACATAGAGAATTCTTCCTGTAGACTTAGAGATGGTTATTTTTTATCTCTTTTCTAAGCTAGTAGTGATTCAATCCTTCTCAAAAGTAAATCAGACAATATGTGTTAGAAGAAAAGAGTATATTTTTACAAATTGAATTTTGGTTAAGAGAATTACTTCCCATGCTTATAAATTTGGATTTATTGCCAATAAGGGGGAGAATATATCATTGAATTTTGATATGAATTGGGTATTGACAACAAATACAAAGGGGGGTATTGAAGTTTTTAAGTGATTTAGTGAAGTTTAAATTATTATCAATTATTTAATAATATGAAAATTAAATGATTTCTAAATTTGATGATTACAGAACTGGTCCTAAGTTCTAAGACTTGTGAAAATGGATGCACATTTTTTAGCTAATGAATGATGAATTGAGAATAATTGAGCTTGATGTCCATGATGAAATATTATGAACATGAAAAATATTATTTTTCATGATGAATATTTTATTTTGAGAAGAAGGTTTTAATATGGTAGATTTGGTATATAGATTTTGGCCAACATTTTTTAAAGGTGCTTTATACAAAATAATATGCCACCAAGCCGACCAACTAAGGGGAACCGACACACCATTGTGGGTGACCAGGACCAACCCTCAGCTAGCTATCTTGAGACTTCATCCAAGGCTACACATTTGATGGTCCAACCTATGTGAGGCAGATCAGAAGCATAGTGTCATCGTGTGGAGTGGTATGGCAGCAGAGGTGGGTACAGAAGTGCACCCATAGAGAACTATTATGAGGTGGTACCAGAGAGGGAGAAAAGAATTTTGAAACTGAGAAGTTACATTGAGTATTATAAGGAAGCACTAAATATTATAGCATTTTGATGTGGGGTATGATTTTTTTCCTCCTGGATAAACCTTATCCATCTAATCTATCGATCTAAAAAACCTGGCCACTAATTTGTTTAACTGCTTTTAAAAACTTATAAATAATCAAGATCGCCCGATCTTAATCGAACAGATCATTTGGTTTGTCCGATCTCCATGCAATTTCATCTTCATTAGCATCTTCATCCGAGATTTCTGATTAAATGAGATCTCCATGGCCAAATCTTCTGAAGCTTGATCCAAGTTCCCTGAGCTTCATCTGAGTGCATTGATAGTATGATCATGATCTAAATAATTATGTAATTTCATTTTCATAATTTTAAGTTAAAACAACTGAGGATATTTGATGTGTAGAAAATCATGTTTTTCAATGATGGTGATTTCAGTTGTTGTAAAGGAGATGGTGTATAAGAGAAACGTCAGTGATTCTTGAAGGTTTTTTGAAGTTATTTGATGCCTATAAATATAATATATCCAATTCATTTTTAGAGTGTGTTTTATCTATCATTCTAGAATAGTTTTTAGGTAAAAATAGTTCTATGAATATGATTTGTAAATGTTTTCATGCTGCTTCTGTTTGCACGAAGAAAGGGGAGTGATTGTGATCATTAGACATGTTCATATCACACTCATAGTGGTTTGTGAAGAATTTTATTTTCATGAAGTAATAGGGACGTCATTGCATGTGTCTCCCTACCTTGCACGATGGATTTTAGGATCCATGAATAGTGTGTACTTGAATTTTATTTTTTGAAGAAGACTTGCATGCTTTCAAATCCTACAACCATTCATGTTTTTTCATGTATTTGGTGTGTGCATGTAAAGTGTTTGAGAAATAGTAGGTTTAGAATAGAAGTGTTCATATGTTGTGCATTTGTGCATATCTCTTTCATGTAGGAGATGTAATGTATACCTGTTTCATGAAAAAGTATTGTATAAATGTAGTGCGGTGTATAACCGAAAACTTACATTATCAAGACCCCATGAATAAACTTTTGTGTTTGAATAATTATTAGATAGAGTGTAGTTGGTTTTTGTGTGCCTGAAGTATTGAGAAACAAAGTGTGTATAGACAGTGTGTGTAACAGTGAGTGTGCAAGAAGACATATTGTGTGTATGAATTGTGAAACTGTGTGAAAATGTGGAAAGTGTGTGTGGAAAAGAAAGATGAAGATGTAGTTCATGAATTTTATGCATGAGGTTTACACAAAGGCATTGCAAGTGATTTGTGTGTGCATAGTAGTGTGTGTGAACCCATTTACATATATCATCTAAAGATGCATGTGGAAGTTTGAATTCACATGAAATAATTAATGAATAGAATTAGAAGGCCATGAAATATATTAAATACATATATGAAGTTTAAATAAGTGAATGTAAAATATTAATTGCATATTCAGTGTGCAGTGTTTGATACTGAAGCTAGAATAGTTATTTTATTAGTGTTTTAGAATATTTTTGTATATGAGTTTTCAATGTTTAGTGACATATGGTCTTCAGAAGAAGAAATAATGTTTTCTTGAGAAGTTTTGTTCTAAGATAGGTTATTATATTTAGTGATCAGAAATATCTAAGCAAGTATAGCATCAGTGAAAAGTAACTTGAAGTATACATGAGCCAATGTGATCTATCAATCTTGTGGAGGAAGATCAAAGTGATCATATTATCTATGGATCATATTCTAAAGAAGAAGGATCTTGTGACTTGGGGGGTCTAACTAGTTGTTGAAGAGGATCGAGAGAGACTGGGGGTCTAACCAATTGAACGGTAGGGGGATATAACCAAATAAGCCGAAGAGTTTGATTGATGGGAAGTATAACCAGAATCAACTAGAGGATCGATTACTGGAGTGTATATCCAATTGTTTCCTAAACCATATTAATTGATAAAAATATTATAGTGGATAATTCATGTTGGGGGATCTAACCAACATGGAAAGGATATAGGTCTTAGTATTGAACCTTGTAAAAATATTGTGTGATGTGTTTCATTTACTTTGTGCATTGCATTCATGATCCACTCATCCTAATAGGTGAGAGAGGTTAGGATTAAACGGTGGAAAATAATTCAATAAAATTTGGCCACACCTAATTCACCCCCCCCCCCCCTAGTGTGACTGCACCATCCTTGGACACATTAGATTTTAGATTAGGGAATTGACTTAGATAACTCCCATGTTTTACACACTTAAGGAATTGTACTATTAGTGGTACTTTTGGATGCATGATTTCTACTCCCTTTATGATAATCAGACTCTCCATATTCTAATAGATGTTTGATGCTTGATGACCCCCTATTCCACAAGTAATGTATTTTATAACCCTATTATGGAACTTTATTTGGTGCTTCTTCCCACATTTTTTACATGAAGGAAATTGAGTATCCTCTCATTCATCATCTTAATTGTCTAACTTTTCAAGAGCCTCCATAATTCTCTTCTTTGGCACACTCAGGTTTTCAAAAAATTTAAATTTTTTATCAAGTTTTAGTGATAATTGGTTGGGCATAAACATAATATTTCTCAGTCCATCTCCAATACTAATGGGTTGATCAATGAGTTTATTATCGTATTGTACTCTGCACCCAATGTTAACTCAGTTCCTTCAAGTTATAGTTATCACTAAAACCAAAATGGATAACATAAGAGAAAACATTTAACATTATATGAGTATTATCATAATAAATAACATAAAGTTGATTAAACATTAAAACCTTTTACCCATTTTCATCATCGTGTTATACCATAATTCATTTAGTTCAACCTATATCAATAATTATTTATCATAAGTTAATTTAATTTTGGTAATATTATACTTCTCATCCTAGTCCCTTAAATTAACTGGAAAATAAATCCTTCATAAAAGTTTATAAAGTGTATGTGATCAACCAATGCATATCCCCTGAGAGTGTTTATCTAGGTGTGTAGTCATAGTCCCACTCATCATGTATGAGAGTGATGATCTAGTCAATGCTCAACCTAACCTTTTAGTGTGATTAATCCTAGGTGTATCTATTCCACAACTTTTTCCACTATTTAGTATCTAGAAAGGTGTGTATTGATTATAAAATCACATAATCTCTACTTTCCTAGAATATTAGGATTATATATTATGCTTAGTCTTATCCCTTAGACTCATCACTAGGGTTTTCACTAATGTTCACTAATCCTAATCTCCATTAATAATTGGAAGTTACTTTGATACCAATTATAGCTACCAAATCCTTAAACATACTTTATTTCATGATTATTAACATACTTTTCCAATAATACATTCCATGTATCTATAGGTCTAGTGTGTTTAAAATATTAGACATAAAAATACATCATCAATAAAACATTATCATTTTTTAAAACCCAAAAAAGTTTTCATAAGACTAAAATATGTTTTAAAACTACATAATATATCCTAGGGAAAAATACACAAGGAAAAGGGTGATCTAGAAACCCCGATAGTGGAATATTATAGAAATAACACATGATATGAGAGTCAAAATGCATAACATGATATTATAAAGAGGATGATCAAAAGTGGATAAAAATTTTATATGTAAATGATACCATAAGATAATATAATCATAAACATGTTCCAATAAAATAAAATATGATATCATAAACATAATTTTAGGATCACTCCCATGACCATCATCATAAAGTGTACAAAGTCCCATGGTTAATTTAGATTCAATCTCTAATCCCTGACATAACATCTCATGAGATATAAAGATTTAAAAAATGTATTTTAATGCTATATAATTATGGTCCCACCCATCACATAAATTAAAAACATACCTATTTATTCCACATGAGGAATATCAACCATACATAAATCATATGCATCATCAAGCCCATGAAAAATAAGTGGGTTTTATAATTCCGATTCAAGAAATAATTGAAGGATAAATTATAAGGTTTCCAAAAAGAAGAATGAATTAAATAATTTGTATGTTTATAATTCAAAATTAAACATAGTCCATGTTAATTTAGTTCTAATATAGATATTCCATGAGAATGATCTGGGATAATAAAGAATAAAAATGTACCACTTTGGTAATGATTTTATGAAATGGCTAAATAATATTTAGAAGAAGTAATTGTCAGATTATTTTCTATAAAAACGAAATTGAAAAAATACAGTTCCCCATAAAATAATGAGGATTCTAATATTAGTTAAATGTTTTAAAAACTTTTTTTTGGGTTTCTTCTCGACATGATATAGGAAATATAAAAATTCACTTAAATTGGGTTTGCTTTAATGTAGAAATTTTAAAGGGAACTAAAACATGTATAATCCCATAAATGAAAAGTATATTTAAATAGGTATATATGTAAGGAATATATATATAAAATATAT
Organism: Viscum album; assembly: GCA_963277665.1. NCBI lineage: Eukaryota > Viridiplantae > Streptophyta > Magnoliopsida > Santalales > Viscaceae > Viscum > Viscum album. Next base: position 1,803,880,980 of record OY728126.1, on the reverse strand, counting down.
AAGAGGTAAATGAGATGAATATTTCATAAAAATGCTAAAAATAAAGTGAATTCATAACTAGTATTTTATGAAGTTGGTCTGGAAGATCTGTCACTATGTTTTAAAACATCTTTTCTGAAAATTTCACATATTGAAAAAATAACAAAAAAATAATTTTAAAAGAATATATGGTAAATATAAAGTTCAAATTATATAACACTTAATTATTTTTTCAATTAAAAGGGATGACATTTGTGGGAAGGAAAAATTATGGATAAAGAGGGTAAAGTGCCATTTAAATAGATGGAAATTATTATTAATGTAATTGAATTTTAAAAAAGGATTAGAACTAAAAATTAATTATAATTTGAGTCAATGTTATCTTACAAAATATAAATATTTTATAACATATGAAACACAAGTATAAACACTTTAACTCAATAAATTATATTGAGCTATAAAAATAACTTTATATTTTACGGAAGACATCAATCATAGACCATGGAAAGGATGAGGATGAATGGAATTGCAGTTTAAATTTTCAGAAATAATATATGATATTATAAATAATTTGGTTAGTATATAAACCATATAAATGAATATTGGTTCATAATATCAAATCACACTTCAATGAAGGGTGATTGAGACGGAACCCTTACTACTTTATTGATTTTGAATAAAATGTAATTAGAAGCTTCAAAATCATATGGTTATATAAATACCATGAATTAAATAATTCATTATAAAAAAGTACATTATTGGGAAGTATATACACCATTTAAATATTAAATTGGTCTGTAACTTTAAAACAAGTCCTAATGAGGAGAAATTGAGACAAAAACCCTTATGACTAAGAAACGTTCTAATATAACCCCTTGAAAGAGATAAAGATTAAAGTTTTAGTTTAAATACTATGAATAAATATAATTAATTATATTAAACATACAATTGTAATTATATGAACCACTTGAATTTAATTAAGTACATAAAGAACATGTTTCAAGAAGAATGATTTTTTTAGACGAAACCCTTACATTGTTCCAAATTTTTTCTGCGCATGCACCTAACGTCGTGAATAATCAAATTAATTTTATTAAATTAATTATTTATAAACTTATTCTTATTTATTTAATTTAATATATACCACTTACTATCATATTATATTTATTTATTATATATATTTTTTTCTTATGTTGGTTACTTGATGTTATTCGGTCAATGTTTTCGAAACTCCTTATGTATATCGATCATATTAGAAAGCATTGAAAATTAGTTTAATAATTACCATAATATTAATATTTTTATGGAAATAATTTTTCTATATTAAATATATTTTTAAGTCCAACTATAATGGGTGGTGATAAAAAGTGAAACTCACTTCTCGTAGAGATGATAGTTTGCTCGTACACATGATTAATGTTTCCATTTCTCAAAAAGTGAAAGAGAAAAAATTTAAATGATAATTTTATATTTAATAATAATATTTATATTATATATATCATATTAATTAATAAATTAAAAAAAAATTATCATCCATGAATTTCGGTGATGAAAAATAGAAGAAGTTGCTTTGTGGAGGCGGTAGTTCGTGCAACACACTAATGATGCTTATATTTTTCTTAGTGGGTAGAGAGGAATAAATAATGTTTATTACATTAATATAATAAAATATCATATAATAATGAAAATTATATCATTATATTATTATGTATATTATATATTTTGATGATAAAGACTAAGTAGAAGAATTTATTAAGAAGGTATTACTTACATTTGATATATGATCTTATCTTAGATATTTTCTAATAAGTGAAGGAATTATGATAAATTATATAGATCAAGGACATAAGTATGATAAATTGTATTATATGATAGGTGTTTTGGGAAGTTTTTCAATGGAAATTATAATGCTATATGTGATTGTGGAGGGGTTTAAGTGATCCTCTTTTATAAGTGAAGAAAATTGCACTTTTAAAAATGCTCTTTACACATCCCTGAAAAATTTAAACTATTACTTGGTAAATGAATAAAATGTTTCATAATAATGGTTTTTTGGGAGATATTTGGTCTTAAATACACAAAAAATACTTTCCCCGGATTTTTTAAACATGCTTCAATTCTTTTACCATAGGTTTTTACATTTAAACATTTTAATTTTTACCTGAGAGACAAGTTTTTAACGAAGTGATTTATATTTTATTTAAAATTATAAGGTCAAACCTATTATAAAATTTTTATGTTTTGGACCTAAATTTAATCTCCATTTAATCTAATTTAATATATAAATATTATTAAATAAACATTTAAATTAATATATAAAATATATAAAAAATAGTTTTTGTTAAAAAATGACTTTTAATCCTTATGTGTTCTCTAATCAAATTTACAATATATTAATGATTTATTGAGTGTTAATATGATTATATATGGGTTTAAAAATAATATTAGAGTATAATTTAAATTATATAAATTTTATTTATTAAATAAAAAAATTACATGATATTAATAAAACAATTTGTTAAAAAACTCCTTTATTATTATTGTGGTAATTAATACCAATATTACTTATTTTATCTTTATGAATAAAAATAAAATTAGAATCTTTATCTAATACTTACATGTTTAACCCAAATATAAAATAAATTTTGTTATATCTAATTTCTAAAAGTGATAGATCTAATTTTTTTATAAGCATGTAATAACAGTTTTTCATGTGAAATATTACTTGAGTTTCAAAAATGTTAAACATGTATTTTATAAATTCAAAATTTTATTTTTAAATTATTTATTTTACTTATTAAATATATATATTTTATATCAAAAGTTTTTCTTATTCTTTTAATTCATTGTTTTAAAAAAAGATATAAATTATAAATAAAACTACATTATTGAAAAATGGTGTTATTAAGAATTATGTGTTCATAATGTTATATCATATTGATTTCTAATTTAAGTGATGTTAATAGATTTGTTCATATATAATAATATTTTAAGGTGTAAATTTATTTTATTAGGAAAAAATATAAAATACTTAATAAAATAGTTCTTTGAAAATAAATATTACTTTTATATAAAATGAATTTTAACAAAAACCATTAATTAATTATTTATATTATTAAATTTACTTTTTTCTACTCCATTGATATTTAAATATTTATTTGAACTTTATATATACAACATATCATATTTTAATAATTATTATAATAATATTTATATGTAATGTGTAAATATATATATATATATATCATATTTTAATATCATATTTTCATTTCATTATGAATTATATTATTTTAAATTTTCCACATAACAATATCCAACATTAGTATGCCTACAGGATATATGACCAATTACCATAATTTCAAAAACCATATTTGTAATGGCCATAATTACAATGACCATAATTCATACCTATATATAGACTTATTAAATCACTTGTTCCTTCCACTCTCACTTCACAAGGAACAATTCTTATTTCATATTTTTCATAATGCTTTCTCCTTATATTATTTTCTTACTCATTATAGGTTTTTTGGATATTAGTGGTCATCAAGGTTGAATATGATCTAGGATATTTCTTAGTCATGGAAAGTTTAATCTTTTTTATCTATTGTCTCCTATTAATTTTTTCTCATTTAATGGGTGTACTATATCCATGGTGAGTAATGATCCATGGTGTTTAGTAATTTGTATTATATGAATTTGTTATAATGTACCACTTATGAATGGATAAAATCTATTTAGTTTTTTTAATATATTATAAGTAATATTTTCTAATCATGTTTCAAAAAAAAAATAGAGGAATGTTCTTTGAAAATATAGACAGAATTAATAATAATAATAATAATAATAATAATAATAATAATAATAATAATAATAATGGATCCTAAAACCTAGGGCGTTATAATATCAGGCTCACACATCATCATTTATAGTGATAAATTACCATATCATAAACAATATATTTTTTCATGAAATTTTTCATCATAAAACCCCTAAAAAGGTCATTTTAACCCTTAAGCATAATACTTTTCATTTTTGCATAATAATAAAGAGAAATATCCTTTTTCATTTAAAAAACCTAAAAATAAAAAATTCCCAAAATATTATAAATTTTTTATACTTTTAAAAACCATGATAACTTTTATAGGAATATTTATAATAAATAACAGCTATGATGGTGAGAACATTTGGTCAAGACATGTACATTAAAAGAACATTATTTTTTCACTTTTGTAAAAAGTTGAAAATAAATCACACTAAAAACATTTAAAAGATTCATTTTTTAACTATTGTAATGAAATTAAAACATATTATAAAATGAAATTTATCAAAATTTGAAGCATAAATAATAACATACCTAAAGAATTTAAAATAACAACAACATGAAAGAAAAAAGAGTTCGAAGGGAAACATTAAAACATGATTTTTAAAAGATAGTATCTTACCTTAAGTATCGTTTAACTTCATACATTATCTAACTCCAAAATAATAAAATTATATTAGCCATCTAATTTCATAGGAACATTTTTAATTTTCAAACCATTATCATTATTCCCTTTATTTCATTTGTTATGATGTTTAATTTAGTTACTAAAATGGTTAAGTTCATGTTGGGCATTTGGGGTCGTTTGGTTTATAACCACAAAACAACATTGGTTCATTTATTGTGGTCAAATGTTTTATGATTAATTACCTAAATAATCATAAAACTTTTATAATTATCATATTTATACAATAAATATACTTTTAAAACCATCCACGTAATGTGGTTATGAAAAATAAATCACATCATTTCATGGAAACGGTAGTTCGTGCATATTCATGAATGAAATTTTCATTTTTCTAATGTATAAAAAATAAATAAGTTAGATAATATTTTAATTATATAGAATCATATATATGTCATAAAATTCATATTTATAAATTATTTCAATCCTTATGTAAATCCATGTGAGTCGGTAATGAAAACGAATTACATCACTTCATGGAGGTGGTAGTCCACACACGAAGGTGCAAGTTTCATTATCATTTTCCAATAGATAGAATGTTAATAAGGTAATTAATATATTATTTTTAAAGAATCTTAATTATGTTATAAATATCATATATATTCATTCTATCTATTATTTTAACCATTCATATGATCTGGTGATGAAAAACTAAATGTGTTGTTTTGTGGAGGTAGTATTCCACATATATGCATGAGTGATGTTTTCATTTTCCATAGGATGGAAAAATATATGAAAAGGGGTAATTAAATAAACATAATAACAATTTATTATATTTAAGATATTAATTTTATTATATAATCATGGTTGAAGAATATTTTATGGAGTTATAAGAATAAATAAATATGAAATACTTGTTTAAGAGTTATACCTCTTCTTTGAAAACCTATTTTGGCTTACACATTAAGCCTTGTAGGTTTAGTCATTTAGTGATACCAGGGCCTATAAGACTTGGATAAGGGTGTTTGAAAAGTATTTGGGTATGTATTGGTCAAAATAAAAGGTTCAAATATTGTGAATAAGATAGTATAGGGGTTCCCATTTATAAGTGAGGTAAGTGGAACTCATGTAATTATTCAATGATTTAAAATAATATATAGTCTTATTCATGGGAAATTAATACTTAAACCATTAAAATTTGTATATAAGGTGATAAAATTAGAAATAATATCTTCCAATAAGAATTAATATAATATGTTTTTGCCGTATCACTTATTTTAACCATAATTAACCCTTTTACCCTTTTACCATGGTGATATCATTTTTACCAAGGTTACTATTCATAATGAAAAAAATAAAATTGACCTCATTAATAAATTTGAGCCTTCTGATTCCAAGTGTTAAATAAATTTTTTAATATTAATTCTATAAAATCATCAAATATTACTTTTGATATAGTTCATAAGATGCAACGAAAAACCATTTTTAGAAAAAATGTGTTTTTAACCATAAAAATGAACTTATGCCAAAATAAAATATAATACTGATTCCTATAGCATTAATTATATTATGTTAAATAAAATAAATATTAAATTATTTTTAAATATACTAAAAAACATATTTATTCTTATAAATTATTTTATTTAAGTAAAATATATTATAGTTTAAAAAAAATGATATTTTCCGCTATACACTCAAAAATCAATCATTTCGTAAAAATCATAAAATTTCCCCTTAATATAAATTAGATATTATCAATAAATAAATTAATAAAATTTTATAAAATTCAATTCCTAAAATTTTTAAATTTAACTTTTAAATAAAACTATATGATTCATGAAAAAAATTGGTTCGAAAAACCTATTTCTTTTTTAACTGAAAATTTGATTAAAATTAGTTTGTCAAATATTATTCTATAAAATTGAATCATGAATATTAATATGAATTTAAATTAATTTATTATTAAAATCACCTGGGAAATAACACTTATATTTATGATTATTTCATAAATTTATTGTGTTTTCAAAAATAAATAAAAGTGTACTAATTTCTTAATTCAATTATTATTCATGTTTTGTGAATTTTTTATAAAATTTGAATATTTTGTCTAAAAATATTAAATGATAAATTTATTATACGCTAGAGACTTTCATGTAATGACCTAAAATTTTATCAATGGAATTTCTGTTTTGATTATCTAAACGTATCGTATTTAGTAATGTAATATTATATATAGCACACACACCTCATTATAGAACTAAAAATATTAATATATTGAATTGAACATTAAATTTAGAGTATAAATATACTCATTAAAATTCCAAAAATTATAATGAAACAAAAAATATAAATTGGGATAACTATAAAATTAAAATTTGGATTTACTCGATCCCCTAGAATGATCACACTCGTGAACAGCACTATAGAAATGAAAAAAGAATATTAATATTGAAATATTCATTTTTGAAAATGAAAATATATATAAAATTAATATAAAATTAAATTAAATTAATAATAAATAAAATATGATGTACTTATAGAAGGTAGGGAATACATAAGTAATTTTTCAAAGGGTCACAAAATTGATCATAATATTATAATTGGTATTTTTCAAATAAATAAGGACTTTTTTAAAAAATAATTTTCTCATATTTATAAAATTATATTTATAAAATAGATTTTATTTTTGTAATCTATAAGTTAAAAAATGGTGAGGGTGAATTTTTGATATTTTTCTATAATAATGGAGTTTTGTGAATAGTGAAATATGGAAAAATATAGTATTTAACACTGTAAGTTAAATACATGAATTGGTGAGTAATGATGGTGTAAGAAACCATTAGATAGAAATAAGATGTACTAATTACTATATATAGTCACATTAATCAACACTATTGGTATTATTGAGAAAAATAATAAACTAATAAATATTATATTCAAAAACACTCTTCTCCTCCCCTTATAAATACCACCCCTCACCACTCCTCCCCGTGATTTCTAATATTACTATCTTTCCCATTTTCTACTAGAATATATCCTTATATCTCTTCCCATATCTAAGGAATTATAGTATCACTAAAAGACCATCCCAAAGTGCTTTAATTTGTTTCCTAAGAGAGGACATCCGAATAGATCATATTCTTAACTCATCTCTTTCAATACTTTTCCTCTTCTACATTCTCCACATATCTTCCATCCATCATGACATAATTAATCTAGTATAATATATATACTAGAATATTATTTTTTTAATGGAATATCCATTATCCAACCTATTCTCATTTTATTCTAAAACAAAAACAGAGTTCACAATATGGTCATTTCACCCCCTCTATAAATAACATACTTAATTTTTTACCACTGCCTTCAAGAATGGTTTTAATAAATTTATTAAGATGAAAAATTATTTAAATTTTTATATTATATATTGTTCCATATTATAGAATGAATAAAGTTTCATATGTTTAAATGAAACCAAGTTCATTATGGTCAAAAAAACATCCAAAGTGGATTAACTATAAAATTATAATATTTTTACTCTATAAACCGTGCGTATTTTAATACTATTTGACATTTATAACCATTTAAAACTTTAGTAATGATATGAAAAATATGTTATAACACTTATTCAGTTATGGATTCATACCATAAAATCTCTCATAATTACCAATAAATTTATCCAACCTTGGAATTATGAAACGAATGACCTTGGGACAGTGAGTATAGACATGGTGCTCAATTAATTGACTCTAAACTAACATAAAATATTAATAATAAATAAAATACAGTTCATTTGGGTTCTTAATAAAGTTTTTAACTAATCTAATTTTATTATTCAAGATGTTAAGTGAAGTGTATAATGAATCGATACTTGATGTAAGGAAACTCCCTGAACCACCCTTTTTTCTTTTGGTTATTCATTATTCTATATACCTATATTTATCTATATATTTAATATTATTGAAATTTTATAAATTATATTTATATTTCTCTTACATGTTTTCCTAGGGGGGTGCTGGTGGATGATTTTGGAGAGGATAATCTCTCCCTCCCTTTTTTAGAACTTTGTCCTCTTAGGGGAGTTGGAGGCTCTAGCTTGAGTTATGATCCTTGATAGGAAAGATTTCTATGTGGTTCTAGCCTCTCATGAATATTTAATTAAATCTTGGTCCCAAATTCCACAGTTGGTTGGAAAGTGGTGATACAAACTTTTCTGGTGGTTGATAGTGGATCACTTCGGTCAGGATTCTTCTCAAGAGATGGTTTTGGTGAACCTTCTGGGTTCCCCATTCATTTTCACAACATATTTTTTCTTAAGGGTATATATAAAACCCTTGGTTCTATTATTTTTGTAGATGAGTGTACTCTTAAACTTAAAGATGAGGGTGTGGTTAGGATCTGCATCGAGATGGACCTATCCTTTTCTCTCCCAACTCGCACTATTTTTAGGTAAGGTGAAGTGATGTACTTATAGAAAACTCTAATGTAACTCTCTCCAACATGATTCTGCACTAATTTTCACTTGTATAATCAATCCCTTGTTGTTTATTAAAAGTCTTAGTCTAGGATTTATTCTGATCCCCTAGTGAATCTTCTAAATCCAGTCTCTCCCTCAGATCTATGTAAAGAGAGATACTATGTGATTCAACCTTGCTATGTTATTGATATAGTATGAAATACCTCCTATAAAACTCCATATCCCCCTCTAGCACTGCAAGTTCAACCTCCATCGAAGATTCTATTCTTGGCCTTGGGGATGACTCCCTCCATAGAACTGGTTCTTTATGGGCCTCATTTGAGATTCTTCTTAGGAAATGAATCAGTATATGTTATCTTAAATCATCCTTAATCCTTGGGATTGATGGTCCCTTGTCCTGCTACTTAGAAACTAGACCAATATAAGGTAAAAGAACTGTGTTCTACAACTGATCCCCTCTCCAGCGATCCTAGTTCCTTAGCTTCCAATACCATTTCTTTCTTAAATAGGTAAAATTGTTTATCTCATGTCAATATAGGTATAGATATCAATTGATTTTCGTCATCTCTCAATGGTGCCTGAACTAGATCTCATGATATAATGGAACAATCCACCTCTTCTACCCAAACAAAGTGATTTCTATCACTGGGGGCCAAATCCAAGCACCATCAGTTTCAGTGATTTATTTTCCAATCAAAATTTCCCAGGTCCTAGGTGTACTGGTGAAAATGTATTTTCTTTCATTAGAGCTTCATCGTAAAAAGGTTACTTTGGTTTTAATCCTTGAACACAAGAAATGTTGCTAAAATTTTGGGACATCTCTAGTAGGATTAGCCTTCACCATTCTAGGCATGGGCATCCCGATAACTAACACATATGGATTTTTTGGAATAATTGTATCTCATTTGAGAAGATCATGGTCTCAAATCAGTAAATTACAACTAATATCAGGTTCAATAATTCCATTTTTTGTGTTTCCATTTTTTATTCTAAATTTGATGTGAGGGAGAGAGATCTTCTCTAGAAGGATTTGAGTAGTTTCAATCTGGGGGATGATTCTTGGCTCATCGGAAGTGATTTTAATTTCATTTCTTGCTTCATCATAAAGAAAAGTTAGAGGGTTTTATAGACATACAATAATTTGTGGGATCTATGGATCATAATAGACTCTATGACCTAGGATTCACTAGGGACAAGTATATGTCATGTAAAAATTATAAGGAAACACATTTCATGTGAATCCATATTCACCATTGATTATCTAACCTGAGGCTCATCTCCAAATTACCTAACAAAAAAGTGGATCATCTAATTCATGTGCTCTCTGATCACTCCCCTCTCCTCATAATCCTAATATGAACTAATGTAACCAGTGGGTGTTTTTTATACTCTAGTTTCTGAGATTCCGACTTGATATTTCCTCTCATGGGGTGTTATTCTTGGGAAAAAATCATGCGTGAATGCTCTTGGGTTGAGTTTTACAACAAGATTTGAAGGATAAAGGAGGACATGTTCATTTGGGATATCAACAAGTTGTCCTAGTTCCAAGACTTTGATAGTATAAAAGATTATATCAAATAGGTTGAGTAGGGGATAGAATCTCAATGGGATGATGATATTTTATCAATTTATTTTTCTTGAATAACTGACTTGATGACCTGCTTATTGAACAAGAAATAATTATAAGGGATATTTCTAGGGTGACCTGGCTAAGAGAGGGTGACAAAAACACCTCTTTCATTCAAGCATGTATGAATGAAAGAAAGTGTTCCAAATCTCTTAACATCCTTATTTAGGATGGATCTTTCACCAATAATCTGAAACAGTTGTAATGTATGGTTTCGTCCCATTTTTAATCCTTACTTGTAGATATTAACCCATGCATGAAGGATGTCTACCCTTACAGTCATGATGACTTCTTTGATTTTATCCATCATGTGATCTCTTTTGAAATTAATGGGACCTTTGAGATGATTATGGATGAGAGGAGGTTTGGGGTGTAGTTTCATCCCTTATCTCTGGGAATACCCTTAGGCTGGATGTATTTTCAGGTTCATTCGACATTATTTTTCAGATCTCGTCAAAAAATATCTTATGGACACCATTCAGAACTATTTATGGAGAGGGAGCCTACTTTGAGTGGCTTATTCCATCACCTTAGTTCTCATCCCAAAAGTAAAAGACCCATCATATTTAAAAAAATAGTCCAATTAGCTAGTGAAATTTCTCCTATAATATCCTTACTACTATTATTAACTGAAGGCTTTCAATGCACATACAGAAATGGATCTTTGATGAACAACATGGTTTCATCTAAGGTAGGTCCTCTCAAACTACCATTATCATGTCCCGAGAAATTATAGTTGATATCAACATGAAATTTTCAGGATCCAACATAGTAATAAATAATGATATATACAAATTCTTTGATAGGGTTGAGCGGAGATTCATCGTCAAAGTTATAAGGTGTATGGGTTTATCAGAACGGGTGGTGGACCTTTTTCAGATGCATTGGCTCTTCATGGTTTCCCATTAATTTAATAGGGAAAATTTATGGATTCTTCAAATCAGTTTTGGGGATAATACATGGGGAACCCCTTTACCCTAGTGTTTATATCATGATTCATGACTCCTTTAGTAGATACTTGGACAAATTTAGAAATAAGGTACATGTCTGTTCATTCGGGTTCAGGACAAACTTCACTAGGATCACTCACTTATTTTTTGTCGATGACCTTATCCTCTTAATCAATGGAAGTAGTAAGTCCATAAAATAACTTAATAATATCCACAATATATATTTTAAATAGAGAATATAGATTACTAGTCATGGGAAAATATATCTTTATATTTCAATGCATTGCTTGAATGGAAGGGTAAATAATATTGGGGAAATTTTTGGGATCTCCATAAGAAAATTTTCAATGGAATATTTAGGGGCCCCAATCTATCTGGGTACGATTCGTATCCACCAATTTAATGAAATTGTTGATGATATTTCCTCTCATAACCTTAATTAGAAAAATCATTTCCTTTACTTTGGGTGGGGGAATCAACATGGTGAATAGTGTATTGTCCTCTATTCCCATGTGTGTGTTTCCGGCCACCATTTCTCACAAGATGGTTATTCATAATATTGAAAATCTTATAGTTGGATTCATTTGGGATGCACAATATGAGGGTAGATACCATGGACCTCATGGAATAGGATGGATTTTGATGCTAAGGATGGTAGAATCAAGCTCAATAGTATTATGAAAAGTATGTCTTGCCTACATGAAAAGTGAGGGGAGATCTTTATGGGAAAGGTTCATTGTAATAAAGTATGGGACTCAGTTCTAAGAAGCTAGAGGAGGTTGTTCTAAGATGTGGGATACTAATCACTGGAACATCCTTACTCTCCAACATTATTCCATGCAGATAAATAGAGAGGGGTCGATCAATTTATAGAATGATAAATGGTCAAGGTCTATCCATAGTTTCTCATGTTGTCCATCTCCCAGTATATCATTCTCAGAATCAACCATCTTTACCTCCCTCATCCAGCATATTCTCAACCCTTAGAAACATGAGATATTTCAAGGTATTCTGATCTTCAACGAACCAGGCAGAATCATTTTCACTTGTTCCCCTATGGGATTTTTCACATCAAGATATTTTTTCATCTTCAGCATGCAGATGCTAGACATGATGCCTGGGATGGTATTCTTTAGTGTAATGATATTCCAACAAAACTAAATTTCCTCACCTAACACATTTTAAACCATGCTCTTTCCACTGACAAAGGGGTATGATGCAAAGGGATTTTTATTGCCTCCGAATGTTCTTTTTATTGTTCCCCCAAGGAATAGACAACCTACCATATTTTCTTTAAAGGTGAATGGGAATCTTGAATATGGATCGATTCTAGTTCTTTCACTGGTAAGGACGTTCAAGGTATTTTTGGTGACTTTTTTCTTTAGTCCTTGTTCCATGGATTGGATGATAGTGTGCATGATTGTAAGGTAAGGTCGATTCTTCTAGATTATAGTTGTTGGAGATTATGGAAGGCATGGAACAGATCTATACATGAAGGTTTTATCAGCTTCAATATGGTTATTAATGTTAAGGCAAGGTCCTTGGTAGTGGATCTTGAATATTTACTCCAGAAAGGAGAACTCTCACCTTCCCTTTAGTGGATTATGGTAGGTAGAGGTCCTAATCTCATGGAACAAAAGTCACCTAAAACAAGGTAATTGTGTGCATTGGATCCCCCCAATGAGTGGTCTTAAATTGAATATTGATGGCTCATACAAGGATGGTTTCACGAGGGAAGCATGGGTTGTTCGCGAATAGAATGGATCTATTGTCTTTTCATTCAAATTATACTATAGCCAAGGAGATTCCCTAATGGTAAAGGCTACTACAATGCTCAAAGGGCTAGAGAAATGCCACTCCCATGATATTATTTCTGACCAGGTGGAAACATATTCCAAGATCATTCTCATATCTATCCAAGGTGTTTCCACTATTCCTTGGGTTATCACATACTTAGTTTTCAAGTTTAAGGACTTTATCAATATCATCATTGATCTTACTCACACTTGGAAAGAGGGAAATAAGTTTTATAACTTCTTGGATTCCTAGGATACTCCCAAAAACCCATATATCATCTTTAGTAGTATAATACCCCTTCCCACTTAATGTTTTCATCTTGTTCAGGATGATTCTCTGGGAATGCACTACTTTAGACTACCATTAATTATTCTAGATTAGATCACTTACTTTCAACAAAAAAATATTAAATTTGGATGTATATTAAGATGGGTGTTCCCAGATAGCACTCTAATTCACTGGTTAATTTTTATATCTTTAGAGATGATATATATGGTATTAAAGAGTAGACCTAGTCCATTATAGTATGTTTTCCTCCATGTTATAATGTCTCAGTAGTGAGCCTCAACTTATGCTTATGATGTTTTGTATTATGATGTTTCCACATTAAAATTTTACTATGATGTTATGATTATATCTTCTTTATGTTATGCTTCCATATGATCATCCATATACCTTTTCTTTTATGATATCATGTTATGCAATATGACTCATATGTTATCCTTCATTATCATGTTTATTCTCTTATTGGCCTTTATATCTCACCTATTTTTTTATGTATTCCCCTAGTTATCCTATACTATTTTATAAGTTCAAAGGGATCTAGGATCAAATTATAGAGTTAAAAATAACTATTTTTTATTTTCGATTCATGTTTATGTTTTATGAACCTAGTCTCCCAAAGACACTTGGCCTGTGGATCTTTTTATTTTATTTTTGTTGGATATTTATGTTAAAAACCATGTAATAATATGTTTAAGAGGCTTGGGTAGCTATATTACATTTTAACCTAAGTATGATATCATAAAATTTAGTTTCTATATACCTTGACTTTGGTTTTTAGTTGAAGTTATTAGCTTGAATTTAGTTATTTGGAATAGTTTGTTCATATTGGTGTTAGAGTTATCATGAATTGAATTCTATCTTGGGTAAATTATCCCTCGGGAGAGGGAATTGGGGTCAGACAACCTACCACCTAGGAGTTTATGCCTTGTCTAGAAAGGTTAATGGGGTTATGTATCTATAACTCTAGGATTACTCCTATAGATATTTTCAATATCATATATCTCTAAGCCTTTAGATGAAAATTTCATGTAGCATATGGATATGATTCTCTATATATGTATGAATATGTTTTGGCTTCTATTTTTGGTTGATTAACACATATTGTGTGTTATGTAAAGAGTTACATATTAATGTGGTGTGAACATATTAATCGAGTGGTTAGGATAGGGTTTCCAAGACTAAATCCTTAGAAGCATGCATACATAAAAGGAATAAAACATTAGAATATAAATATTTAATAAGATGAAATAGTTATGTATTTAATATAAATATAATGTATATTTAATTAGTGATTCCTTAAAGAAAAATTCCTAAAATACTAATTATGAGATTTTATCCAAAGCAGCACTTTTCAATCCATCGATTATCTAAATGGGTAGGTCATTCTAAAGTTTGGTTCCCCTATATTATCTTATATATGGAAAGAAAGTAACAAGTAACTTTGTATTTTCCTATTAGGAAGGTCATGCTAAAATTCTGTGCCCTTATATTTTCCTTTTTTATCTTTTTTTTTATTTTTCTTTGGGTTACACTGGTCGAGAAACCCTATATTTGAGTGCCCCTAGATTTTCCTTTGTGCTTTTTATACCCTCAGTGCTAGTCACCAACCCATGGCCTACTGAAGGTGGGATTTTTAGGCCAACCATGTATTTACTGTATCCCCGAAAAGGGGTTCTTAATGGAGGGGTTGTGAAAAACTATTATCAAATATATGGATAAGAGTTAGGATAGATAATGAAGTTAGGAACTAGTGAGGATTACATGTGATTAGTAGGGAAACAATATTTTTCAAAATTATTTTTTGGAATAGAAAGGGATAATGGCTATGAATCAATAAATTAGGGCCCCTTTTGATCTATAAAAATAAACTTATGCTTAATAAACACCCTTATTAAGATAGTTTTGATTTCATGGTTTAGACCAAAGAAAGGTACTTGTATAATACTTGGTTATTCTTGTGTTTTATTTAAGGTGGTTTTATAAATTTAAAATGAATCTTATTAAATGATATTAAAATGAATTTCATGATACCTTTATTAGTAGTTTATTTCTTTTCTTATAGAGATGCAAGATGGTCTTCATCCATATGTGGTTTGGGTTAGTGAGGTTAGGAAAGATAATCTAATTTACTATAGGAGGGTTAACCCAGATTAATAAGATGATTTTTGGAGGAAGATTTTATATAAGTTCCAGTGTCAGGGCTTAGAAAAGTAAGATGGTAGAATCTCCTATTTGGATATAAAGTGCTTGTTGGAGGGGATTAAAAAACATTCAATTTGATCAGTTTTGGGAAAGAGTATCAATTCCTTCTGGATATTAGTCATATGATATGGGTTTAGCTATTTTTTTGGATCTTGTTTCTTGAATAGAATAAGGTGGCGGAGGTTTCATGAGATGAATTTTAGAGAAATATTTTTGTTAAGTTACTTCAATTGATGATAAAGGTATTGAAGAGATACGAGATTCTTTCTTTTTATCAGGGGGTCCTGAGGGTGTAAAGGGTTAGGATTCACTTTAAGGAACTTGTTCATTTTTACCCTTGATCTTTTTTCATACATGGAGTCTATAGAGAGGCACCTTGAGGAAGAATTTTATCCTATAATTCAGTATGTGGTTATGCCATTTACAATGCCTATATATCTAGAGGTACCTATGAAGGAAGAGGTGATAAAGGATTCATGAATAATTTGAATCATCTTGGTAAGGGAACCATCTAGGAGTCCTAAGGATAATAGTTATAGATGATGGATATTTGATATTGTGGTAGTCAAGGTTCAAAATTATGGATTTTTAGCCTTAGCGGTCTTCCTCAGATTCTATAGAGATAAAAATTACTGAGAATCCACTGAGATTTATTATACTATCTTTTTTTTCCTATTATGGTAATGACCATAAATTATTACATTGTCTGAACATCCTTGGGGATTATCATGGTAACAACGGTTAGTTTCTATTTCATCCCCAGTAACCTTACCTCAGAGGCTATATTAGCAGTAGGGAAAGATGGATTTTCTATTAAGGGGGAGGTATCAATCATAAGATAGATCGGTTATGTTCTCCATCCCCATGGACATAGGGTTGTGCATGACCATAGAGGTAGTAATTAGTAGGACCATCGAGGTAAAGGAGATAGGTGTGGTTAGTGACACTCTAAAGATATTTCCGGGCCAAATGGTTTAGACATTTTCAAAGAAACTATTTTCTTATCATCTGCAATGGTTTTTTATTTATTTTATTATATATCATTGCATTATTTTATTACACATTCCATGTTTTGTTGCTTGGGACTCAAGTTGGATAATTTTTTAGTTCCCCTAGTGTTGACTGTGATAATTGGAGGTCAGCTGATTCTATTTGATATGTGTCATGGTTTTGATATAATGTTGGAGAAGCATCAGTCATCTAGGTATTTATTTTTACTATATATATAACCCTATAATTTCATTAATTCCATTTAATGGTTGTTTTCGATTCATGTTATCATCAATTGTTTCTGGAAGAGAGTTTAATTCCATAATATAGAAGTCCAACATGTTATATTTGTTGGTGAGTAGGATTATCGGATGGTCCAAAGGCATCCAATGACACTACTATCTTATAAAGTATCAATATCATTGTATTTGGTACAGTAATTGTTGGTGGAGTTTCCTATATCTATAAAGGAGTTTATAGATTCTTTCTCAGAGAGGTTGTGACCCCAACCCCTCAATGTGATATCAATTTCTATGTAGTGTGTTATCTTAGTGCCTTTTTTATTTCAATGGATCCCGATTGGATGAAACATTTTGAGTTACATGAGTATACTGGAATCTATAGATCTGTACTAGATTTGACATCCATTTATGACCCCTTGAACACCTATCATGTATAGTTCCTCCATTGAATTTAAATTATGTAAAAAATGTTGCATAATTGGGAAAAATTGATCTCACTTTGCGTCCAAAATGGTTTAAAATGGTGGAATCGACTTCTGAATCATCGAAATTAGACACTAATTGATCAAGATGTGACTAAATTAGTGTCAAATGTCGAGATCATCCAATGACATGGTGATGATGTGATTCTGATGTGGACCACTAGAGTAGCTTCTAAAATCTCACTGGAAATATCACCAGTGCCAGAACAGTACCTTCTTCTCTAGAAAGGGGGTATTGTAGCACCCAAAGTTTGACCAAAACTTGACCAAGCCTAAAAATACTCGTTTTATCTCTGTTTTAGATGTTGTTTTCACCGTTGAAATCATCTTAACATGAGATTTAAAAATAATCCTTTAAAACAGTATTACACACAAGATGAATTTTCTAGTCACTATAAAACCTTCACTACTCAACTATTTTTCACCAAAACATCATATGATACCACTCTTGTGATTCTTTGATCATGAATAGAAAATAATGGAGGGAGAAACCTACCTTTATTTATTCATTAATAAAGATTATCTCTATCACATGAAGCTTTTCAATTCTCTATCCTAGATACAATGAGCTCTATTGTCTTGGAAATGATTATTGATGAATCTCCCTTGTCCCTACTTATATATCTATGGTGGGAGGTTTAAAGTTTGAAACAACTCCCATAAATCCCCCCACCAACCATTGGACTTTAAAAATGGAAACCACTTACACCATTGACAACTCTCATGGCTACTAAAAGGATAGCTCTTGCACACATAAAATGTATAGCAGCAAGGTTAGAAGTATACGGTAGTTGAGGTTGGTTCACTACCTTTTAAATGGTGTTGTTCATCTGGACATCTCCATCATTTTAACATGTATTTGGCATTGCAATCAAGTTTTCAACAGTGATTCATGAAAGTTGATCGTGAACTATGGTGAATTGATTCATTTTTTCAAGGCTTCCCCGACTCTCCTAAATACATCTATTGGAAGTTTATTTCACTGATTTATATCTATTAATTTGAGAATATATAAATTTGTGGGTTCATGAATCCAGTGTACTATATATCTGGTGCATAATAGGGTTTTTTGTTCATTGCTACTAGGCTAGGATATGTTGTTGAGATAAAAGGTCGGGAGGTCACTCAACTTGACATCACAGATTCATATTGGCTACTAAAAATATGAACCAGGGATAATATATTTTGGTAGTTGTTGTGCCTAAAGGATAGTGATATAATTTTTTCACTTTCTATTCAAAGATTTGAAGATTATGTCTTAAAGGATATGTGATAATAGTCTTTATTTTTACTATGATTTTTTAATCTTATTCCATTGCTCAATTTATTTTCTCTTACTTTATTGATATCATATAGTGGATCCAATGATTAGATGAAGAATAGTTAAATGGTACTACTAGGGAGGTGAGTAATAACATGCTCTTATTGAAGGAGTATTGTTACTAATTGTGAATCATATATCAATCAGAGCAATCTTGGTTTCTTGGATGTATCGTCTACTTATACAATAAATAAATAGTATATATGATCACTTAAGTAGTGTTGAGAGTATTATTGAGTATAAGTAAAGCATATTAGACTAATAATGAATAAATTTATAGGATTTAATCTGAGGATTAAATTATTTCTTCCAAATTTCATCGTGGTTCATTCATACTACATTTCAATTTTTTCATTTTCATTTCTTTCACACACACCACTATTTTCATTCTTTTAGTTATTAATACTATTTTCATTGTTTTTTTTTATTTTTAAATCAATTATATGTGCTTAAAAACTCTACTCATTTAAATAAATAAATAAAAAGTAACATGAATAACTAGTGAATGGAAGTGAGCCTCTTCAAGAGATCAACCTTTAGGTTGTGATATTATAGTGTATTCCTTAGGTAAATAAGAATAAAACTAATTGATACCTCACAAAAATGAATTATATTGTTTTCTTAATTGTATATAAAAATAAGTATATTGATACTTCTAGATCATTTTCAATATATTGGGAGGATTGATCCTATTTTTTGTGACCCTATTGGGGGAGAATCCCAGTCCTAGGAAGAAAAATTCTCACAATGAAATTATGAGAAACCCAATGAAAAATAGAAGAAGAAAAGCAACAGAATGTGATGTAGATTTTTTTAACATGGAAAACCCATCTAATGTGTAGGATTAAAAAACCATGGAAAACCCCCAAAATTTCACTAATAATCATATAGTAAAAAATTCATGTAAATTTATATACTTTAATTACAATGAAATCATAGAAACACCTATATGAAAACCGAACTGTGATACACCTCTATCTTCTCTAAAAATCATCCTGGTGACAAATGTCACCCTTATGTGACATTATTATACCCTTCCGGTTATTTGTTTTTTCACTTATCCTTGACAATGTGTTTCACATTTACCACAAATGAAACATTTCTTAGTGATGATATACTACACATGCTACCTCTAACATGACAACCCCCTTTATCCTCCTATCAGTGAACTAAATTTTGAGGAACTTCATCATCGTTATACCAAAGTTATGACGCTGCATCATTTTATATAGATACTAGGTCCATATATCCATTAATGTAGTCAACATTCTAATTAATTGATGTGGATAAAATCTCTTCATTAATGTTTAGAAAATTTTCTTTATTAATTTTGAGAAAATCTATCCATTAATTTAATTTTTCTCTCTCCAATTAATTATTTGAACCCCATTAATAAAACTTTCATGCAGAAACTGATATTGGATTTGTGTTTGTACCCAGTATACCTCATGATAGGGCACATCGACCATTGATATTTAGATGTTTTTAAAAAAATATGAATAGTTATCTTTAAAAAATATAAAGGTAACATTTCATGTGAGTTATTGAAGAATGGTTTCAAAGTAAATTCATTGTATGTGGAAAGAACACAAAAAATGTCAAGATGAATTCATTGGATGAGGAGATATTAAATACAATGGAAAAAAAGATATATCCACCTGGGATAATGATGTAGATAACATGAAAGGGGTGATTCCTTGAGAAAAATTGTTTTTAGTGGTTACTTTCCATGTTTTATATTTAATATAATTTTCTAATACATACAGAAAATGGAATTATGGAAACCAATATTAAAAAATATTTGTTTCAAAATGAAAAAAAATAAATCATGTGAATATTATTATTGTATTTGGAGAAAATATGAACATTGAAGAGTTATTTATTTGAATAAACAAATTTAATAAAAGAAAAAGAAGAGTATAAAAAATTGATTGATCATGTTTTATGAAATTTAAGAAGAATTAAATTATTCCCATGTTGGTGTGATTGATGGTTTGATGGATCTCAGTGGTTAGAATTCATCATCTGACCAAGTGACCCTATCAATATCTATATTCTAGTTTTACTATTCATTAGCTTTATTAATACTTATTTTTTTTGAACTAAATTTATTTGTAACACTCAGTTATGTTTCTGTAAAAATCACAACACTTGGTTATGTTTATATAATAAAAAACACATACACAAGTTGTTCCTAATCCTATTAAAAGTTATTAAGTTTTTTATACTTATAATTTAAACAAAGTAAGTGATGTTGAGTCAATTATATGATAGATATAAAAGGAATAGGAAACATCAGTATCACTTTATTAATAGATACCATGAGATTTATTAGGGAAGGTAGGAGGAGGAGGAGGAGGAGAAGATAGAGGTAGAAGAGATGTATCTTCCTAGAAGACCACTTTTGGTGGAGGATGTCTATACCTCTAAATGATTAGCTCATGCACCAGTTTATAAGATGATTAGTATGAAAAATGAATATTCATAAATTCTTTCCAACACTCCTCACTCGTATTTATTTTCCCAACCAAATACTAACAAATCCTAAAAACTAACTATGGAAAAATAAAATTTACCCTTAGATTTTAACACCCACTCCTCACCCTCTCGTAGACAAGACTACCCCCATTATAGATAAAAATTCTTAACAATTTACACCCCCATATAAAAACCGCCATTTTGATGTGGAAATCCAAAAATCCATAGCTGGAATGGTATCCCTCCTAATCACTATATTGGTTTCCATCCTTTAAACTCGGCAGCATGCTTGCATAATCATCAATGGAATTCTGGAAAACTCTATGATCAATGAATTCATATTTGTTATCATCAGTCAGCTTTTTGAAGTAGACCCTTACTATATGTAAAATTAATCCATCATTATTATTATCTTGATTAGAAAAAATTATAATCTGGTACTACAATATTCCCCCAACTCCCATCAATATCCCTTGTCCATACTCTGAGTGTTGGAGATGAACATTCAATTTTTTAAACAATAAAGATTATAATTTTTATCCAGGTCCACTATAATCCTTACCCAAATTTAGTTCAGATTTTTTATTTTAGACCTCAAAGAAGGATGGACTTTAATGTTCTATTTATCATATTCTTGAAGTCTCATCCAAAAATTAATAATTATATAGTGTATCCTTCCAAGAAACACATTAGTTATTCCAACTCTTTAACTCCCAAGTACATGAAAGAAAAACATTAAATGAACTATTCATCCATTTTTTTCCTCAAGAGGTGGCCACCCATTCTATATTAGATGCGGGCATGTCACACTTTCACCCTTCAATTTTTCTTAAGGTGAAAAATATTTGTTAAAATTAATTTCTTGATCATAATCCCCCAAAAAGACCTTGTAGATTAAAAACATGTTTGTTCCAATAACCTAGAATCCAAAGAAACTCCATAAAATCTTAACAACCTATGTTAGAACAAAATTATTCAATATTTGTTTTCTATCAGAGTTGGGAACCTCTTCTTCAAAGGTCACTTCCCTTCCGACATTATTTTCAGTCATACCAACTCTCATATTAAGATATTTTCCTTCAATTTTTTCTTTCACCTCAACTGATGCGACAACATTTTCATGGTGCCCCAATATACCAATTAAATCTTTTTTCATGTTCTTATTCTGATCAAAAAATCCTATGACTATAACAGTTATTGGGCATATGGATTTCCAATAAAAAATATTGAAAATTTCTATAATTTCTCCATACTCTAATGAAAACAATGCATGTGGAGTAAAATTTATCATGGGAACTATACAATATATCTTCCATGTTCTCCTAAAAATGTGTACATTAGTAACCCCAAGCTTTGTATAAGAACTTTTCATTCCTAGTAACTCAAACAAGTTAAATCAGGGTCTTGATTTAATTTCCTAAGTATCAGGTATAAGATGATCAATTTGTCTCCAAACATAATTTTTTGTCAACTATATCACCATAACTTTCTCCATTTAAAAAAGTTAATTGTATTGTAACTAATATGGAAACAATGCGCTAGAGATGAGAACATGCATTATAGATATATTCACTATAATGAAAATCAATCTCTAGTTCTAAAAATAACTTAATAAGTTTTGAAATTATACTAATGTTATTCTTATCTATAACAATTATCTCTTGTATAAGATAAATTAATCCAAACACAGCATCCAAGCCCTCTTTCCCTTATCTCAAGTTCCTATGTCTCATATTAAAATAAATTTTTAAATAATATAGGGATATCCCCTTTAACATCATGACACTCAAATCACTAAAGACTCTAACACTTTTCTTAGGAACCTTTGTTTCTAGGTTTCACATTGTAGGACTAATAACTACCACATGCAAGGCTAGAGCAGTATTATTTCTAGATCTAGATGCATAAAATATATGCCTAATATTTCTTAGTTCATATGGATCTTGCAGTTCCCTAGACCATGTTATCTTCCTTGGTCATATGGAGATTATATCTCCCAACCGTATTCATAAAATTTCTAAAAATGATTCTCATATTAAACAAAAACCTAACTGGTAGTTCACTCATTTTAATTTCCCAACTACTTTTATTGGAAAAAATCCTTCATAGTTGTACTTTTGGGTTGATTGTGTTTGTTGAAAATGTTATAGGTTATTGAAAAAGGATGGTTGTCAAAGAAGGTGTGAAGAGTAAGCATGAAATTTTTGGTCTCATGGAATAATGAAATGTTTTATCTTGCGAAACCGTGAAATGTATGATCTTGCAGAAGCCCAAAATTTATGATCTCATAAAAGAGTAAAATGTTTGATCTGATGGATATGCTAATATCTGATCTCACAGATCATGAAAAGTTTTATCTCATATAAGGGTGATATTTTTTATCTCATGGAGTGTGAATGTATGATATTATGGAGTACGAATGTATGAAATGATATTGGGGAGCGTGAATGTATAAACTGATCTCATAGATTGTAAATGTATGAATTAATCTTATAGAGCATGAATGTATGAAATTATCTCGCAAATAACCACATGATTTTCATGATATCTCACATTTATATCCTATGAAGGACATGAAGACATCACATGACTGTCAAAGGGTCTCATGGAGAGATCATGAAAAACACATTAATACACCACATGATTATAAGGGGATCTCACAGAGAGATCATGAAAATCACCTGATGATATTGCATGATTTTCATAGGATCTCCTGAAGAGATCATGAAAATCACATTAAGAAAAGGAATCTTGAAATAATGGAGTTGTCTCATGGTCATTTAAAATCACAAAACTCCATGATTGTATTTGGATCTCATGATAGGGTCACGTGATGTGTTGAAAGAAAATAGCATTGGACACATGATTATCTTTGGATCCCATGATGGGATTATATGAATCATATGATTATCAATAGATATTACAATGGGATCTCACAAAGTTTTATAAGACAATGTAACTAACCACATTATTTTCACTGGATCTTGTGATTGGATCATGCGACACACTCAAAGGCAGTGACAATGATCATGTGAAGCACCTATAACATGTAGAAAGTGATCAGTTAAAGTTATTATGATATGTGTAAGGTGAACACATAGAGTAATCACATGAAGCATGTGATAATTATTCCTGAGGTGGTGGAATAGACAACTGTCTGTGATTTGTGGAGTTAAGGAGGTGGAAATTTTTCTATAAATACCCAATGACCCATCCATAGGAGGTGATGAAGTTTTTCTTAAAATATTCATATAAAGAAAAGTACATATAATTGATTTCACATGAAGAAAATGAGTATACATGATTGAAATCGTGTAATTGTTTCACATGACTAGAAAAATGTCTAGAGCTAGAGTCTTGTAACCTGTATAATCAAAAGAAGGTCTCACAAAAGGATCTCGTGAAGAAGTCTCACAATGTGAATTATGTGTATGGTGTTTGTGTCATAGGTAGACCTACTGATATTATAGTGACCCAATCCTTTTATATATAACATTACATGGTTTTAAGCATAATTATACATCATAGTACAATCCAAGGATCATTAATTCTAGTGTCTTGGAAGAATAGGTACATAAAACATAAAACATGGGACTAAGAAAAAATATTTCTTTATTTAATCTCCATAAAGAGATCCTAACTTCCTTTGATCCCTTACATCTTCATAGGTGATTAGCCACTAAATGAGGCAAATATTCATTGTTAATATATATAATATTCATGTGCTTTATTATTAATAAACACCATTTTTGTGCATTTTACAATTTGAACATCATTTCACATTATGATTGTAATACCTTCTTAAAATGCACTATTATGTGGTACATTTTTTAACATCATTTAAAGAACCCAATGATTCATCTGATTTTAAGGAATCTAATTATACATATTTTAATTTGATATTTTGGTAAATTTATCTACACTTAAATATGAACATGTTTGATTCAGGGATCAATGGAGAATTAATGGAAGAAGATGGGGATATTTTGTGATGAAAGGAAACAATTCTGGAGAAGTCAGATTCAACATCAGCCCCCTAATGAGACTGTTGGACCCAACATACAGGCCCAATGAATACCAAATTTCGTGTGAAAATAGAAGACATGTATAATCACAAATCAATCTTCAGGATCCAATGCTAATTCGGCCTTCATGGTGTCCATTTAGGCATCCCAAGTTAGAGATAAAATTCTGGGCCAGATTCTGCGGCCTAGAAACACAATACACTAATCTAATCCTATATCTGCATACACAGCTCCAAATGGGCCCAACTTTTACAGGAGGGTAGGAGAAAACCGGGGATCCATTTTATTCTTCTATTGACCACTCTAATTCGTCCATCTAGAAGGACATACAAGCGCGTCTGTTCGGTGGAAGCAAGTTGGCTGCCACCTCGGGTCAAGGGTGGAAAAGTCTCCTCTCCCTTACTTTCCACCACCCTAGGCCTACCATACTCAAGTGGGATCTTTTGTACTGTTGGAGGATCGACCCAAGGCTCCCAAAATGCCTATTTAAGCTAGTATTTGTGAAGTAGTTTTTCATCTTTGGTGCTTGGTTTCATTGTAGTGTTATGTTTCCGCTTTGTGTTTGTAATCGCATTTCTTTCTCATGTAAGTTGTTTAATTCACCTTAGTTTATTAATAAAAGTTCTTACTTTACTATTATTATGTTCTCCTACTTATCACATTGATACTGTTGGTTCAAGGTGTGAATTTATTCACACCATACCTTGTGATATTTATCACACAACGGAGGAGTGATCGAGTTTTGTTGTTGTTTTTACTTCTTCAATTCCACCCTCGTAAGTCTACTTCCAACTTCCTTTGAAGACATGTCATCAATGGAGGGTTAATTCTTTTATGGGTTGATCCAAAGGAGTATAAAGGGGCTGGATTGGATGTTATTTATCACTCCATTAATGGCTAATCACTTCTTTTAAATGAGATTTTTATTTGATGATTTTAAAACCTCTTCATCCTTATTGAATTTAAGGTCACACATTTAAAGTGCTAATACGAACCTCTACCTTGGAGTGCTCAAAACTTTGATCCTTAAATTGTATAGGTGATTAGTATTAGGGTGTTTAGGCATTAAACCAGTAAGTGATGATTTCTTTTGATCTTCTTAAATGAATCCATCTCAATTATAAGAAATTGAAATCATTAAAAAATGAATTCATCCAATCCACCCCAAGCGATAACCTAGGATCAACTCATTATTTTAAATTGGATTTACTTAAATATATTAGTGATCCTTTCAACCCATATAAAATCAACCCACGTTGTCCACTTCATAGCCAAAAACAGTCCTTAGAATGTGCATTTCTATAGGTAACTTCTTAGGTCTATGTGGATTTGACAACCCAAGTTAGACTACAAGGACCGTTCTACCTTCATATCTTGGGTAAATTTGAGCGAGAATAAAATTTTGGCGCCGTTTCTGGGGACCTAAGTAAGTTATCTTTTACATTATCATCCTTTTTTTCATCCCTCTTCTCTGTTCTCACCCCCTCACTCCTATGGAAATCAATTTTGAACAAGTCCAAACATGGGAAACCTATCCCTAATTTGATCACCCAACCTCATGTGTGATGTACAATGACCATCCTAATTTCTACATGTAGGATCATCAACAACCTAATGAACCAAAAAAAATTACCCCTATAATCCACAAAACATCCCAACATATAATGAGTTTCAATCCCCACAAAGCCAATCTGAACACCCTCCTGTGCAATTCCAACAACTTAATTATCCACATAGAATAGACCATTCGGATCAACACCTTATCCATACTAATCCACATACATTACTTGAAAAACTATGTCAACAAATGGAGATAATGAATTTTGAGGTTTCATCATTGAGGTTAGAACTACAAAGAATTGAAAATTATAAGGAACCCATCCCTACACAAATTGTCCCTTCCATAACCTTATGTGAAGTATCTAGTTTCCCACAAACCTATCATGAATTTATTGAATAGAAAACCTTTGTATTTGGGGAAGATGAAGAGGATCAAGGAATTGTTGATAGGTGTTTAAATCAAGAGGAAACTTATTTTTTGTATTCACAAGAGGATAATTTGACATCATGGATTGAGTCTCCTAAGGATAAATCCATTGATGATTTTTCAAAAACACTAATCACTGAACCATTGAGAGAAATTACAAACATTGAGTCCAAACCCATGCCTAACACTAATCATTCCAATTTTTTAGTTGAATATTCTATTCAAAAGGAACCAATTCTGTTGAGAAATTTTGAAAATGGAATTGAGTTTGATTCAAAGTGAAAACCTATGTTTGAATTTCCTATCCAAACCAAGCTCAAAAGTAGTGTTCTTATTTCCTCTCTCAAGTATCCCTTCATAGTGTATAACCATGACCTTTCTAATAAAATTAAATCTTCTGCTGAAACTAATAATGTATTAATGACCATTGATGTCTTAGGAAAGACTAGAGAAGAAACTATATCCACCATTTCTGATATCCCTTGGATTTACCCACTCATTATAGAACATAGGTTTGTGCATGAAACAAATTCTAAAAATAGATTCAATCTCAACCTAGTTGAATTAGTAAAACATGTGTTCCCTAAAATATTGAAAGTTGGTATTGGGTAAGTTGGGGGTTTCAAGTCGAGCTAACGACCTTAAACAAAGCGCTGCACGGGAGGCA
Organism: Viscum album; assembly: GCA_963277665.1. Taxonomy (NCBI): domain Eukaryota; kingdom Viridiplantae; phylum Streptophyta; class Magnoliopsida; order Santalales; family Viscaceae; genus Viscum; species Viscum album. The sequence goes on along the minus strand of OY728126.1, from coordinate 1,803,853,023 downwards.
ACCCGTGGTTTTCATCTTTGCAAATAATATTTTTTTAAATAGGATTAATGAATCATTTTGATAAGTAAATAAATAAAAATAGACTGTTGACCTGTTCTTCTATTATGAGTATGGATGGGTATGAAAGGGGAGCACCATATTCATCTGTGTCACGTGGTGTGATCCTTGAGTAATGCCTTACCCAGAAATTTAAAAAGAAGACAATGTATCATCAGTTTGTTTTATTTTAATGTGTTTGTAGGTTAAAATAAAAATACAAAAAAAAATAAATAATAATATAATAATAATAATAAGGGACATGTCGTGGGTCGTGGGTCAAACCCCATCACAACCGGCGAAGCCGCGGGGATTCGAACCCGGGACCGAAGAGAGACAGGGGTGCGTGCTTTCCACTAACCTACGGCTTTTTGTGTTTCCTTATTCTATAATTTTTATATATATACTTATATTTTACTTTATTTATTATATATATATATATATATTGTTTTTTTTTTGTTTTTTTTTTCCTTTTTCTACTAGGGAACTCTGCAAGTGACATGGATATCAAAGGATTAAAAGGGAGCAGCAAGAATTTCAACTTCAACCACCAGGTGACTTCATTCCATGATCCTCATTTTCAATTTCCTTTTTGAAATTTCATTCTCTACCTCTACCCCCTTCTAAATTTTCTTTTCTTTAAACACTAGGGACAGTGTTGTTTTAATTTGGGGGGGAGATAAAATAAAAAAATGCTTTTGTGTCGAAAAAAATGAATGATTTGAAAAAAAATATGTGTAAATGGAAGGAAAAATTATTTTAACTTTGAAAATGGTAATAATAATTGCACACTTTGAAACTGAATATCAAATAATTTAGCATGCCCTAATTCTGATTTTAATCCTTGTATAATTTCATGAGCATAGATTTTGGAAAGTGTGGTTGTCCAATTTGATATTTCATCGTTTATATTTTCATCCAAATAAAAAAAAGATCACAATGCACGTCCTTTGGATAGTGGGGTATTAATTTGAGTTCATGGAGTCCCCCAAATAAATATCATAGGTTTGGTGATTATTTTAGTTTTAGTATGAGTATTCAATAAAAAAAATAATAATAATAATAAATTTACGCGTCGAGCAATGAAATGACCTAATGCGTGGATTACAGCACTTGGGGGTCGTGACTCCATAGTTGTCTATCCCAGAGTTAGTAATTTTATCTCTATTTTTGTTAATTTGAATTTGTTTTTGACTGAGTTAACTTGAGATGATGCCCAATTATGTGGGATACACTTGGTGCCCTAAGGTCTTTGAGCCTGGGAGTCATCGGCAAAGTCTCTCTATAGGGGTTGACTCTTTTGAGTGCAATTTCAATTACCATGGAAAAATTGCAAAAAAAACAATATATATATATAATACAAAAAAATTTAATACTCATCTTAATATTGAAATGTGATTCCACCTAGCACTTCCTTAATTTCCCCCTTGAATAAAGATGAACCCCCATGTCTATTGTGATGCACAACAAATCCTCATACTTAATTGATATTGGATGAAATATGGAAATGAATTTGAACAAAGTAATGGGCTTGGGATTGGGATCTTCTTATGAAACTATCTTGTATTAAAATATTTTTATGGGTTTCATGATTTTTTGGTATAAGGGTTTCTGGTAATCATTGTGTATTAAAATGTTTTTGGAAAAGGGAATTCGAATTCCATATTGTTGAGATATATTTTGCTCGGGACTAGCAAAACTCAAGTTGGGGGGTGTGATTATCCACTAAATGAGGCTAATATTCATTGTTAATATATATAATATTCATATGCTTTATTATTCATAAACACTATTTTAGTGCATTTTACACTTTGAACATCATTTAACATTATGATTGTAATACCTTCTTAAAATGCACTATTATGTGGTACATTTTTTAACATCATTTAAAGTACCCAATGATTCATCTGATTTTAAAGTATATAATTATACATATTTTAATTTAATATTTTGGTAAATTTATCTACAATTAAATATAAACATGTTTGATTCAGGGATCAATGGATAATTAATGGAAGAAGATGGAGATATTTTGTGATGAAAGGAAACAATTCTGGAGATGTCATATTGGACATCATCCCACTAATGAGACTGTTGGGCCCAACATACAATCCCAATGAATCCCAAATTTCGTGGTAATCTACAATACATGTAGATGAACAAATCAATATTCATGATCCAATGCTAATTCGGCCTCCATGGTGTCCATTTAGGCAGCCCAAGTTAGAGATAAAATTCTGTACCAGATTCTGCGGCCCAGAGAAACAGTCCACTAATCTAATCATATATCCGAATAAACACATCCAAATGGGCCCAAATTTTACAGTCGGGTAGGAGACATCCAAGGAGCCATTTTATTCGTCTATGGCCCACTCTGATTATTCCATATAGAAGGACTTACAAGCATGTTTGTTCATTGGAAGCAAGCTGGCTGCCACCTCGGGTCAAGGGTGGAAAAGTCTCCTCTCCCTAACTTTCCACCACCCTAGGCCTGCCATACTCAAGTGGGATCTTTTGTACTATTGGAGGCTCGACCCAAGGCTCCCAAAATTCCTATTTAAGGTAGTATTGGTGAAGGAGTTTTTCATCTTTGGTGCTTGGTTTCATTGTAGTGTTATGTTGTCGCTTTGTGTTTGTAATCGCATTTCTTTCTCATGTAAGTTGTTTAATTCACCTTAGTTTCTTAATAAAAGTTCTTCATTTACTCTTATTCTGTTCTCCTACTTATCACGTTGATACCTTTGGTTCAAGGTGTGAATTTATTCACACCATACCTTGTGATATTTATCACACAACGGAGGAGTGATCGATTTTTGTTGTTGTTTTTACTTCTTCAATTCCACCCTCGTAAGTCTACTTCCCGCTTCCTTTGAAGACATGTCATAAATGGAGGGATAACTATTTTATGGGTTGATCAAAGGGAGTATCAAGGTTCTGTATTGTATGTTATTTATCACTCCATTAATGGCTAATCACTTCTTTTAAATGAGATTTTTATTTGATGATTTTAAAACCTCTTCATCCTTATTGAATTTAAGGTCACACATTTCAAGTGCTAATACGAACCTCTACCTTGGAGTGCTCAAAACATTGATCCTTCAAGTGTATAGGTTATTAGTATTAGGGTGTGTGTTAATTAAACCAGTAAGTGATGATTTTGTTTGATCTTATTAAATGAATCCATATCAATTATAAGAAATTGAAATCATTAAAAAATGAATTCATCCAATCCACCCCAAGCGATAACCTAGGATCAACTCATTATTTTAAATTGGATTTACTTAAATCTGTTAGTGATACTTTAAAACCATTTAAAAATAACCCAAGTTGTCCCCTTCATAGCCAAAAATAGTCCTTATAATGTGCGTGTCTATAGGTTACTTCTTAGGTCTCTGTGGATTCGACAACCCAAGACAGACTACAAGGACCGTTCTACCTTTATATCTTGGGTAAATTTGAGCGACATTCAAATTTTGGAGCCATTTACGGGGACCTAAGTTAGTTTTCTTAGACATTATCATCCTTTTCTTCATCCCTCTTCTCTGTTCTCACCCCCTCACTCCTATGGAAATCAATTTTGAACAAGTCCAAACATGGGAAACCTATCCCTACTTTGATCACCCAACCCCATGTGTGATTTACAATGATAATCCTAATTTCTACATGTGGGATCATCAACAAACTAATGAACCAATTTTTTTTTACCCCTATGATCCACAAAAAATCCCAACATATAATGAGTTTCAATCTCCACAAAGACAATCTGAACACCCTCCTGTGCAATTCCAACAACTTAATTATCCACATAGAATAGAACATTCGGATCAACACCTTATCCATATTAATCCAAATTCGTTACTTGAAAAGCTATGTCAAAAAATGGAGATAATGAATTTTGAGGTTTCATCATTGAGGTTAGAACTACAAAGCATTAAAAATTATGAGGAACCCATCCCTACATAAACTGTCCCTTCCATAACCTTATGTGAAGTATCTAGTTTCCCACAAACCTCTCATGAATTTATTGAAGAGAAAACCTTTGTATTTGGGGAAGATGAAGAGGATCAAGGAATTGTTGATAGGTGTTTAAATCAAGAGGAAACTGATTTTTTTTATTCACAAGAGGATAATTTGACATCATGGATTGAGTCTCCTAAGGATAAATCCATTGATGATTTTTCAATAACACTAATCACTGAACCATTGAAAGAAATCAAAAACATTGAGTCCATACCCATGACTAACAATGATCATTCCAATTTGGTATTTGAATATTCTATTCAAAAGGAACCAATTCTGTTGAGAAATTTTGAAAATGGAACTGAGTTTGATTCAAAGTGCAAACCTATATTTGAATTTTCTATCCAAACCAAGCTCAAAAGTAGTGTTCTTATTTCCTCTCTCTCAAGTATCCCTTCATAGTGTATAACCATGACCTTTCTGATAAAATTAATTCTTCTCCTGAAACTAATAATGTATTAATGACCATTGATGTCTTAGGCAAGACTAGAGAATAAACTATATCCACCATTTCTGATATCCCTTGGATTTCACCACTCATTTTAGAACATAGGTTTATGCATGAAACAAATTCTAAAAATAGAATCAATCTCAACCTAGTTGAATTTTTGAAACATGTGTTCCTTAAAATATTTAAAGTTGGTATTGGGTAAGTTGGGGGTTTCAAGTCAAGCTAACTACCTTAAACAAAGCGATGCATGAGAGGCAACCTGTGGTTTTCATCTTTGCAAATAATCTTTTTTTAAATAGGATTAATGAATCATTTTGATAAATAAATAAAAAAATCGATTGTTGACATGTTCTTCTATTATGATTATGGATGGGTATGAAAGGGGAGCACCATATTCATCTTTGTCACGTGGTGTGATCCTTGAGTAATGCCTTACCCAGAAATTTAAAAAGAAGACAATGTATCATCAGTTTGTTTTATTTTAATGTGTTTGTAGGTTAAAATAAAAATACAAAAAAAATAAATAATAATATAATAATAATAATAAGGGACACATTGTGGGTCGTGGGTCAAACCCCGTCACAACCGGCGAATCCGCGATGATTCAAACCCAGGACTGAAGGGAGACAGGGGTGCGCGCTTACCACAGACCTATGGCTTTTTGTGCTTCCTTATTCTATAATTTTTATATATATACTTATATTTTACTTTCTTTATTATATAAATATATATATATATATATTGTTTTGTTTTTTTTCCTTTTTCTACTAGGGAACTCTGCAAGTAACATGGGATTAAAAGGGAGCAACAAGAATTTCAACTTCAACCACCAGGTGACTTCATTCCATGATCCTCATTTTCAATTTCCTTTTTGAACTTTCATTCTCTACCTCTACTCCCTTCAAAATTTTCTTTTCTTTAAACACTGGGGATAGTGTTGTTTTAAGTTGGGGGGAGATAAAATAAAAAAAATGCTTTTGTGTCAAAAAAATGAATGATTTGAAAAAAAAAATGTATAAATGGAAGGAAAATTTCCATTAACTTTGAAAGTGGTAATACAAATTGCACACTTTGAAACTGAATATCAAATAATTTAGCATGCCATGATTTTGATTTTAATCCTTGTATAATTTCATGAGCATAGATTTTGGAAAGTTTGGCTGTCCAGTGTGATATTTCATCGTTTATATTTTCATCCAAATAAAAAAAATATCAAAATGCACGTCCTTTGGATAGTGGGGTATTAGTTTGAGTTCATGGGGTACCCAAAATAAATAGCATAGGTTTGGTGATCATTTTAGTTTTAGTATGAGTATTAAATAAAAAAAATAAAAAAATAATAAATTTGCACGTAGAGAAATGAAATGACCTAATGCGTGGCTTTCGGTACTTGGGGATCGTGACTCCATAGTTGTCTGGCCCAGAGTTAGTAATTTTATCTATATTTTTGGAAATTTGAATTTTTTTTGACTGATTTAACTTGAGATGATGCCCGATTATGTGGGATTCACTTGGTTCCCTAAGGTCTTTGATCCTGGGAGTCATCGGCAAAGTCTCGCTATAGGGGTTGACTCTTTTGAGTGCAATTTCAATTACCATGGAAAAATTGCAAAAAAAACAAAAAAAAACAAATATATATATAATACAAAAAAATTGAATAATCATCTTAATATTGAAATTTTATTCCACCTAGATCTTCCATAATTTCCCCCTTGAGTAAATATGAACCCCCATGTCTATTGTGATGCACAACACATCCTCATACTTAATTGATATTGGATGAAATATGGAAATGAATTTGAACAAAGGAATGGGCTTGGGATTTGGATCTACTTATGAAACTATCTTGTATTAAAATATTTTGATGGGTTTCATTATTTTTTGGTATAAGGGTTTCTGGTAATCATTGTGTATTAAAATGTTTATGGAAAAGGGAATTCGAATTCCATATTGTTGAGATATATTTTGCTCGGGACTAGCAAAACTCAAGTTGGGGGGTGTGATTAGCCACTAAATGAGGCTAATATTCATTGTTAATATATATAATATTCATGTTATTTATTATTCATAAACACCATTTTAGTTCATTTTACACTTTGAACATCATTTCACATTATGATTGTAATACCTTCTTAAAATGCACTATTATGTGGTACATTTTTTAACATCATTTAAAGTACCCAATGATTCATCTGATTTTAAGGAATATAATTATAAATATTTTAATTTAATATTTTGTGAAATTGATCTGCACTTAAATATGAACATGTTTTATTCAGGGATCAATGGATAATTCATGGAAGAAGATGGAGATATTTTGTGATGAAAGGAAACAATTCTGGAGAAATCAGATTGGACATCATCCCACTAATGAGATTGTTTGTCCCAACATAAAATCCCAATGAATCCCAAATTTTGTGGGATTATATAATACATGTATAAGAACAAATCAATCTTCATGATCCAATTTTAATTAGGCATCCATGATGTCCATTTAGGCGGCCCAAGTTAGAGATAAAATTCTAGGCCAGATTCTGTGGCCCAGAAAAACAGTCCACTAATCTAATCATATCTCCGAATACACAACTTCAAATGGAACCAAATTTTACAGGAAGGTAGGAGACATGTGGGGATCCATTGTATTATCCTATGGCCCACTCTGATTCGTCCATCTAAAAGGACTTACAAGCGCATCTGTTTGGTGGAAGCAAGTTGGCTGCCACCTCGGGTCAAGGGTGGAAAAGTCACCTCTCCCTTACTTTCCACCACCCTAGGCCTACCATACTCAAGTGGGATCTTTTTTACTATTGGAGACTCGACCCAAGTCTCCCAAAATTACTATTTAGGTTAGTGGTGGTGAATGATTTTTTCATCTTTGGTGCTTGGTTTCATTGTAGTGTTATGCTGCCGCTTTGTGTTTGTAATCGCATTTCTTTCTCATGTAAGTTGTTTAATTCACCTTAGTTTCTTAATAAAAGTTCTTCCTTTACTATTATTCTATTCTACTACTTATCACTTTGATACCGTTGGTTAAAGGTGTGAATTTATTCACACCATACCTTGTGATATTTATCACACAACGGAGGAGTGATCGATTTTTGTTGTTGTTTTTACTTCTTCAATTCCACCCTTGTAAGTCTACTTCTCGCTTCCTTTGAAGAAATTTCATCAATGGAGGGCTAAATCTTTTATGGGTTGATCCAAGGGAGTAGCAAGGGGATGGATTGGATGTTATTTATCACCCCATTAATGTATAATCACTTCTTAAATTTAGATTTTTATTTGATGATTTTTAAACTCCATTGTCCTTGTTGAATTTAAGGCCACACACTTCATGTGCTAATACGAACCTTTACCTTGAAGTGCTCAAAACATTGATCCTTCAAGTGTATAGGTGATTAGTATTAAAGGGTGTAGGCATTAAACTAGTAAGTGGTGATGTTGTTTTATCTCCTTAAATGAACCCATCTCAAATATAAGAAATTGAAATCATTGAAAAGGAAATACATCCAATCCACCCCGAGCAATAACCTAGGATCAACTCATTATTTTAAATTGAATTCACTTAAGTCTCTTAGATTTCCTTTAAACCCATCTAAAATCAACCCAAGTTGGCCACTTCATAGCCAAAAACAGTCCTTAGAATGTGCATGTTTATATGTTACTTCTTAGGTCTTTGTGGATTCGACAACCCAAGCTAGACTACAAGGACCATTCTACCTTCATATCTTGGGTAAATTTGAGCGAGAATCAATAGGGTACCCTAGGGAACACATGAACAAAGGGATGAGCTAAAAATCCCAGTAAGGGAATGAACATATGTATACATCTTAAGCACATGAGTTACAAGGCATGACATAATGATATCCAAAGCATTGAACATATGATATAATATCATATAAGCATGGGATCATATAAACATGGAATCATATAAATGTGGTTGAATCATAAAACATATCTTTAGTATGGGTCAAATCTTACCACCAATCCTGTTTCCCATTTTCTTATGGGTCAAGGCTAACTGCCAATCTCGTTTCCCTTTTTAGTATGGGTCAAGGATAACTGCCAATCTCATTTCACATCACATCTCATGAGACTTAACAGTACTCAATGCATTGGAGCGCTATCCAGGTGCACCCATCTCAATTTAATCAACCATACATAAACATAAGGGTGCCCAAGGAAAGAATTGGGTACCACAATCATGACATAAAGCAAAACCAATGGTTGTATCATGAAAGTGTCCATGAAAGAATGGATTTAGAACATACATGGAAATTCATAGGGTGAAATAGTCATATAAAATGGTAAGTGATTTCAAATATAAGTGAAAACATATAATAAATGTATTTGAGAAACATTAGCATTAAAACATTTTTTTTGTGGTTTTAAGGAAAATACTATAGAGCTTTTAAAATAGAAAAGAGGAAAATATTTTATATAAAACCAGAATTGAACCAAGAAGGTTTTCATAATAAAAATACTGATTTTATAAAGACAATGGTGGCTTAAAACAGAGGATATATTTAATTTAAAATTGGGTAAAAATTTGGGAAGTTCCCTTAAAATAGGTTTGCTTATCGGAAATTTCTAAAGAGGGAATCTTTTAAAAACATGTATATCCCAAAAAAAGTGATGAAAGGGACTTTATAATTGAATTTTGTAAAACCAAATAGAGTTTATAATATTTACATAAATAGATAAGATGACTCCATTTCGATATAAAGAAAGATAAGGCAACTCAAAAGAACAAAGAAGGTTAGGGTAGAATTCGTTACGGTTTATCGGCATGGTATCGGGTGTACCTAAGAGGGCTTGATGAGAGAGATAAGGGGTTTCTCATTACTTATAAAATATGAGTTAAGTATGGGGGAGGTGGAAAAACATACCCCATCATTTGGAATTACACATAAAAAGGTATAGCCTAGAGGATAATCTTGATTAAGAGAGAAGTGAAGAGGATCCCTTACCTTAAATCTGATGGTGTTCTCCACTTGTTATTAAAGACCTGAATAAACAAATTAGGTTTATTAATTAATAATTCCAGAACCTATTATATATGTAATTAGTCTATTATAATAATTTTAAGTTCATTTATAACCATTTTGATTGGTTATGAGGTTCAATTTCATTGTTTGGGCTCATTTGTTTACTTAGTTTTAATGACCAGTTCGCTTATATTCATGTTTAGATAAACATGTATGATGAAAGTTATTGTCTAGAATTAAATTTATATTCTATTAGTGAACATATATGATATTACATGGTTTTAAATTTAATTTTGTTACTTATAGTGAAGTAAAATTATTATATATATAACCTTAGTAACAACCGTTTTGGTTAATCGGTGGGTTTGATTACAAAGAACATGTTTTGCTTTATAAATTAATACCATTTGTACAAAATAATTACAGAATAAAAAATAGGATATATTACATATATAATAATCTGGTTCAACTATAACACAAATGGTTTCATGAATATAATTAAATATGATAATAGAAATTGATAAATTGTTGTCCTTGAATGTGCTAAATTGGCACATCTCAAACGGTGCTTTCATTTCTTTCAAATAAAAATGTGGGGAAAGGAGAGAAGATAATGAAATATCCCATTAGCATAAAAAAATACAGTACATGTATGTTACTGGATTTATCATAATATTTGGGTGATGGGAGGTGAGGAAAGAAACAAAAAGAAAAGAACTTAAAAGAAATGAAGGAATCGGATAAATGAATTTACCTCTTTATACTTCCTCCTTTGAGAACCTCTTAAGGGGAGAGGTTTTGGTATTTTGAAGATGATGGGAGATTTTGGACATGGGGGAGGATCTTGGGGAGATATTTGGATAGAATATAGGCAAGGCACAAGGCATGAGAGTGGTAAATAGAAGAGGGAGTGAGGGGGTTATAGTGGAGGAGAGGAGGGATTTCATAATATTATAATCATTAATTTATTATTTCTTCACAAGAAAAGGAATAGAAAGTATTCCATGACCAATAATAGTAATAAATGCATTTGACTTCAAACCAAAGTTCATTTTAATCATCCATGACTCAAGCATGATGCAGAAATTAAGGTTTTAGCATTTATTGGGAATTATTGGATTTTACTATTCATAAAAATTTCAAGTATTTAAAAAAAATATCAAAAATTCACCCTAACCGTTTTTTGACATGTAGAATCCAAAAATGAAATCCATTTTTCAAAAATAATTTTCTAAATATTATTATTTTAATATTTAATTAAAATCATAATATATTATCAAAAACCTATTTTAAAACATTCATTTACTTATTTTAAAATATATGTATATCATACTTTCAACTTGAATATTATTTATATATTATCATACGTAAGGTTACTATTCATTAGGGTATATCACTATTCATAAGGGTATGTAACTATTCATAAGGGTAGGTTACTATTCACTAAAAATTAAGTTTTTCTTATCATAATCCAAATAACTTACTGATTGCAACCGTGTATGTCAGATTTCCAAACACATAAGTGAAAAACTTATGTTTAAAGGTCACTTAGCACTTAGTAGTTAATTATTTTGTGTTTTCATGTGATCTTATGACTTATTTATAAGAAATTAATTTCCATTGAAAAACATTGGTTCGTTACAGATATCATGTGATCCTCATGAACTGAACAAGATCTTCTGATCCTCATGATCTAAACAATGTCTCACAATCCATATGATTTGAACAAGATTTCATGATTTGCATGAACTAAATAATAACTCACAATTTTCTTGATCTGAATAAGGTATTGTGATCCACATGAACTAAACAAGTTATTGTGATCTATATGAACTGAACAAGTTCTCATGAAGGGGTCTCACAGAGTGGTCTCATAGAGGGGTTTCACAAAAGGATCTCACACAAGGGTTACATGCCAGGATCTTGTTCAAGGGGTCTTGCACCGAGAACTCACACAAGGGGTTACACACTAGGATATCATGCAAAGAGTCTCATTCTAGGATCTCACACAAGGGTTATGTGCCAGGATCTTGTACAAGGAGATACATTCCAGCATTACCCTGTGATCAATATCATTTTCATATATGAATTCAAAATAAGTAAAAGACATAAGATATGCACTATTCGATAATACTTGTAGAAGGAGTTTATTCACTGCTAAATCCAAGACGGTGAAACGAATATGTTGAATCCATTGTAGATCCTTCCAAATCTTGATTTTGTAATTATTTTGTCTGCAATAAAGAGAATTTTGTTCTAGTTGTATAGAAAGTGTAAGTGTTGCATCAAGGTGATTTCATAGATGTGAATGAGAAACCCAGAAAGAACTTCAGCATATCATCTACAAATAATTGAGGATGCATTCAATATTTCTAGTGAAGTGAACTACATGTCTGTGAACTGTGTATGAATCCTTTCCAGAGTAGTGAGCAAAGGAAGAGGAAGAAGGTGATCCTTTTCACTAGCAGTGAGACATAGAAAGAAAGATCTAGGGAGTGATCCTTGGGAATCAGTGAGTTGTACCTTAATCTTTTAAGGATGTGAGACTAGGTATAGAAGTGATCTATTTTGAACCTTGTATTGATTGTGATCTTTAGTGCATTTTGTACACTAGCATATTTCCTTTGTATGCACCTTGGATATAGGATGACGAGGGTGAACTGTATAAAAATATGTGTGTCCTTATTATTTCTTTCTTTACTTTACTTTATATGCATCATCATAAAATAATGTTGGAGAGGATAAGATATATATAAACACTAAAGAGAAAAATAAGTGAACCTCATAATAAAGAGTTCAAATATATAATTGGGAAGAAAGAAGTTTTAAAAGAATATTCAGACCCTAATTCACCCCCCCCCCACCCACCCCCCCCCCACCCCTTAGGGTATCTAAGCCCCTTTTGTTCCTAATAGCTTCAATTCCAAGAAAATAGATTTTATCCTCCATTTTAGAAACTAAGAACTGGTCATCCAGTGATCACATAGCTTATTGTTGAAGATTTTATGTTTCTCAAGAAATCCTATGATTAATTTACACTAAGTGAAACTCAAGTGAATGAATATTTTCCACTAGGATTCCACTTCTTGTACCACTGGAACCACTCTTTGTGCTCTCCAAATGTTATTCATCACAACTCAAAATAGGATTGTAGTATTTCTTTTCATAAAAAGGAGTAATGATCATCTCAAAAATGTGAAAATACTGAGAATCTAGTGGGAATTATAGACTCTATTCTTACAAAACTTGAGGTAACAAATGTGAACTAGGAACAAGCTATTTATACTTATCTATGAGAATAGAAATAAAGGTAGCGGTCTCCATACCACATCTCACCTATTAAGCATGGAATTATATCTAACTCACTACTTCTCCAATGTAAGAAGGTGATGTAGTGGTCTATATTCCTTTCCTTAACTATTTAATAAGTGAGGTTCTCTAACTCACTACTTCTCTAGTGTAATAAGGCAGCTCATTTTACTTTATCACAATTTTTAAAGTTGCATCTAGAACTGGTTTTCCATGCATCAATCCTCCTTTTATAATGCCACTAAACTATTCATTCCTACTCCCAATCCTTCCCAGAAACTTAGTAATGTCCATCCTATGATTTTTATATTCTAAACCACAGTCCCATTTCATCTCAAACTCTAGGTTCTCTTCTATTGTTAGCTTCACAATTTGAGGTGACTGACTAACATATGTTTATCATCCTAGTAATTTAACAGAAGCCTCTATATGATCTAACAAAATATCTAACTCTCATTATTTCCTATCAATCACAATCTGACTCGTAAAAAAAATCTTTTTTAAATTGTTTTAGTCTTGGGAATCTTGTATTATCAAACCTATTATCTCTTTGTTCTCAATGACTTCATTTTCCTCCCAAACCATTGAAAATGCCTCTCCAGTAGTGAACTGTTAACAACTTATCCCATAGAAAACTATAAATAACTATTCTATGATAGATTTTATCCCATCTATTAGTATCTTATTATACTCCTTGTTCATTTATTCCTCTTACAATCTCATTTCTAGCAGCAAAGATCAACTCTCTCTCTCCCTAATTTCAACCATGATCAATATTTTTTCCCAAATTCAATTATTTTTAGCTACAAACACCTCTCTGTTTGGTATCTCAGATCATCTTCTATTTTCATACGTGTATATTACTTATGTCAACTGATTTTAACTTCATTCATGTCACCTACAGCATACACAACTCTAATAGGATGACCGGACAACTCCTACAACATGTTTCCAGTTTGATCATATTTTCCCTATGTCCATGCCTCTCCTTCATAGAAGTTTCACAATCCCTATCATTTTTTATCCTCTGATGATCAAATTCAACATCATATTTTTCTCTCTAGTGACTCTCTTCTATGATCCTTCTCCTCATAAGAGCTTCCCCAGTAGAGTCACCAAATGTTCTGACAATTTTGTGAGAGAGAGAAAATGAATTGGAAACATCAGTATCACTATATTAATAAATACCATAATAATTAAAGATGAATATATAAGGGTGGGAGAATAATAATATAGAGGTATATGTAACATGCCTAGATTATATAAAAAATAATTTTCAGCAGTGTATTTGATACGCGACACCGAGCTTAAACAACCCGTGATATATATAACCATTATAACTTAGTCGTTAAATTAGTGGGTATAAATAGCATTAAATAATTTATTAAATATATATATATATTCTACTCAATGTAAATTATTGATAAATTTTTATTAAATAATCAATCAATTTTTTAGTAAAGTAATTTTATTCTTCAAAAATGTGTTTTCTTCAAAAATGTTTTTTATTGCTTTTCATGAAAAAAAATTATAATTAATTTTTGGAAATTTTATAAAATTTATGAAAATTATTTCTTAAATCATAATATCAAAATTCACTTCAGGTGAAATTTTTTTATTTTTTCAAAAAATATTGATTTTTCAGAAAATAGTGAAAAATACCAATTTTTGTAAAAATATTATTTTTTAATAAATTAATAAATTTAAAAGTACCATTAATTTTTAATATGATTTAAATTAATATAATTATTATTTAGGTAAATTTAATCCACTTATTTTCTTTTTAATCAATATCATATTGGATATTTTATAAGTTTGTTTTGGGGTTTAAAAAAAGATTTTTCTGAAACTCTTTTAAAATGCATAATGTTTCACCATTTTAATTAATTAATATAATACCTAATTAGTAATATATTAAATTAAATATATATATATTATTAAAATTTTAATTTAATTTAAATTCATACAATTGTTATTATTATTCATAGTTAATATAAAATCATATTTTCCTTGAAAAATACACTTCTTGAAAACTCGGTTTTTCATTGCGTCTGCTGAGTTAATTTTAAATTATATTTTCCTCGTTATATAAATTTAATTTGGTAAAATGGATTCCTTATTTTTAATTATAATAATTTATATTATCTAATTATTTTAACTTAATTCTTTATAATAATGAATATTGAAAATAGTAAAAATATATTACCATGATTAAGGTGAAAACGGGTTTACCAGGGGTAAACTAAAAAGATAAGGATCAAAATTACCTAAACAATTTTCTAAAAATTATTTTTTGGAAATATTTAGACCTTATAATGTATAATTATCGATAATTATCTATTTTTTATCCTTTTGGGATGTTAAAAACGTTGGTACACCTTTTTCTTTTCAAAAATTACAATTGTGTCACTCACCTCACTTATAAAAAGCCACCCCCTTTCCTCTCTTCTTCACACATTAAAACCATTTTGGTTCAAAAAATAATTGAACAAATAAATTTAAAACTTCTATTACCTCATCTTATAATCCTTTTTTTGGTCAAAAATCCATTCTAGGAATACATTAGGTATAATCCTAAAGAGGTGATTTGAGAAGAGGAAAAATTAAAAACTATGCATTTTTGTTTTTTCTTCTTCCACCTCCATAAAATATTATTAAAATATGATAATATGATAAAAAGTATATATTATATAATTTTATGTTATTATATTAATTTCATAACCTAAATCCATCTCCTCTTCCATCAAATAAGATATGAAATCATCATTTGTGTGTATGGCAGACTACCACGTCACGAACCAATGTCATTCGCTTTCCATCATCACCTCTAATAGATTTTTGTAATGATAGATTTAAAGTATATATATATTATGTTTATAAAATATTTATACTTATTTATTTATGATATCACATATACCTTTATACTTTTCATTTTTTGGGAGATATGATAATGTCACGAGTGTGTACAGCAGACTACCGCCTCGCAAAGCAATGAGATTTGTGTTTCACTAATGCTTTACATGGAAGGTAATAAGGATAATTTTAATAAATATATGTGATATAAATGAAATAATAATTATATTAATGAAATATTTATCATTATTAAAATATAATATATATTTTTCTTTCTTACACTGAAAAATGATAACGTTGTTCGTGTACGTGTGGACTACCACCTCCATGAAGCAATGTGATTTTTTCCCTCCCGACTTCTCAAGAATGATATATATAAGTATATTTAAATAAATAATGTGTTATTTATGATATTATTATCATTATTTAAATATAAAATAATACATATCATATTTCTATAATGATCATTGAAAAATGGAAATGTTACTCATATGTACATACGTCCTACCTACTCCATGATCATAACATCGTTCATTTTTCATAAAAAATCATGATTGGTTTTAAAAGTATAATTGATGAATAAATATGATAATTATTTCATGGTTATTATTTTTTATATTTTTAAATAATTACCTCTTTGAATACAGTTAATACACCAAATCCATTTTGAAACAATGAACCGAACGTCCTCAAAACACCCGACGTGGACTTAACTGATTAAGTATTAAAATATTTCATTATAAATATATAAATAAAATATATTTAATTATAAGGTTTTTAAACCTGTAAAAATTTATTAAATAATCAAATAATTGATGTAAGATTATTATACATGAGTTAAAGGACATACAAGGAAAGTCTGGACTCGAGGTAAGGGGTTTTCTCATATCATTTTTTATTTCTATGAGACATATGCCATATTCAACACTTTTTATTGTCTAGTGTATATACTTACAATTTTACAAGTAATAGAATGAATCCTTCATAAATCATTGTATTCTAAGTTTCTATTTGAATTATTTCATTCAAGGTGAATTTATTTTCATTGGGTTATAATACTTCTTAATTAACATTCTTATGTCATGATTATGTGTGTTATGAATTTTTATTATATTATGTTGAATTTTAACTTCTTTTAGGTGGTTTAAATTTTATACATATTATTTATTCATCTGTTGATTCTCAAATTAAATGGTATGATTTTTATAAGGGTTATTCGTCTCAAATTCTCTTTCTTTAAGACATACATTTATGATATGGACATATATTCATTTTTAGGTGTATATGTTTCCCTTTGAGATGTTATATCATGAAAATTATTATGTTCGTGATATTTAATGTATAATTTGACGTTTTTATTTCATGGTGTTTATGATTGAAGAGTTACCAATGTGTCAAAGGCTTTATGTTACAATCTTCTTTATTTTGATATTGTTTAAGTTCAAGGTTTTTTTGGAGGAAATAATGTGATACTATTTTATTAAACTACATCACTCTTATTATACTCTAGTTATGAATGTGTTTCACATGTTTAATTTCCATTTTATCCCTTATTTATTAAATAAACATAAAGAAAGTTGTATATAAGTGATATCGAACTTGTATTTTATTTTAGAGCGGGTATCTTTATCTTCACTATCCATGTTTTTTAAAAAAAATTATGATATGTTTTCAAAAATGTTCTTTTCTAAAAAAAATATTTCCTAAATCCATTTTACATGATCTTTTACCTTATTTTAAAAGTTTTTAAAAGGAAAATTCCTAATGTTTTCAAAAAATGTCACTTTTGACTCCCTTTTTCAAAATGTTTTGAAAAGAATTTTTATTTTTAACATTTAAAACATAAAGATATTTTTCCATCAGCATGGAAATTATTTTATTTGAACCGTACTTTATATATTACTGGCATTATTTTCAAAAAAAGTATTTTCATAACATTTTGTGAAATTTTAGTATTTAAAAGTTATTTTCAAAATGAAAAGTTTTTTTCCTAAATTTTTTTTAATGATCTTTTAATGATATTTCTATTCATCAATGTCAAAAACTGTTGTTGTTACTTATTCTATAATGGGGGTCTTTTTTAATTATACTATCATCATTCTCTATATTGATTGATTAAGATTGTAGCAAATAAATTGTTATAGAACCAGTTTCTTTTCCAAGGGATAATCATGTTTCAAAGAGATTTTTATGGAACCCATTTCTTTTCCATGGGTTAATCATGGTTCAAAGGGATTGTTACGGAACCCATTTATTTTTAATGGGTTAATAATATTTCAAAGATATTTCTTATAGAGCTTGTTTAATTTACATGGGTTAATCATGTTTCAAATATATTGTTATGGAACTCGTTCCTTTTCCACTGGTTAATCATTTTTTAAATAGATTTTTATGGAATCTGTTTCCTTTCCATGGGTTAAATAAGTTTTGAAAATAATAAAGGTTATTTCAACAATTTTATGATGAAATAAATTCTCTATGTACTTTATTCATGATACGATTCATTTACATTATTTATTATAATGGGTGGTTCCATTATAAACCAAGGATGGGTGGTTCCATTATAAATAAAGGATGGGTGATTCCGTTATAAACAAAGGATGGATGGTTACATAATAAACTAAAGATGGGTGGTTATGTTATAAACCAAGGATGAGTGGGTCTATTATATCCTCCCATTTCATTGGGTACTTCGAATATGGAATTCATCCATATTGGCTATTCCATTTATAAGAGTGATATGATAATAATGTTACCAAGATACCAATATGTTTTATATATTATTTCTATGGGTTTATAATGTTTCTTATGATCAATATTGATATCACATGGCTCATGATTATTGATTCTGATTACTCTTCCCTTTGTTAGAGCCTTATTCCATGTTTTTATGTTTAATGATCCAAGTATTTAAGGGTATGAATATTCTTATGTTATACTCATGCACTTTGATAATGTCACCATAAATTTATGCTCTTTATATGCTCACCGATGACATTCAATTTCTAATTCTTAAATTTACCCTTACTAAGAATTTTATCTCACCCTTCTTATGTTTATTTTCCCCTGTTTATAAAGATTGAGGTTGAATGAATTATTTACAGAATGGTTTCATATAGATGATATTTATGACCAAATATGGAATATAAAAAGATGGATCTAGTAGAAAATATACTCTCTTGAATTATTGGGTATGGTTTATGTAATATTGTTTCCTAATTACCTAAAAATATAAACCTAAACGGTCCTTGATAATATAAGTGATCTAATTTTTCCTTTTGATATTGTATGTTTTGGATGGAAAAAATTGGGTCACCTTTATTGGCATCAAATCTAGAAATGTAAATTTTATGTTTTCAGCATCGGATCTGGGAGTGTGGGTTTGGGGATGTTATAGTTGGTATTAGAGGAAATGTTTAGATTACTTTATAGATTAGTATTTTTTTCATTTTAGGTTATATTAAGTGTTATGTATGCCAATATATTTATACAATTTTATAGATGATCATAAGTTCAGATCCTTAGACACACCTTTGATGTTTTAAGCGATGAGATCTTAAGTGAATAATAGAATTTTAGGATATGTTTTATTAGGTTTAAGTATATGTAAATATTTAACTTTATTTGAATTTTTCATTTATGTTTTTTTGAAATAAGATTTAATTAATTGATAACCTTTAGGTTTTATATGATCTTGAATATTGTGGTAATTATGGGAATACAAGTTTCATCATATAGATAACCAAAGGATGGAAAATTGATTTGGTGACTAAGTGATTAATTTTATTTCAAAAAAAAATCACCATATTATTAGGCTTGAAATATTAAAGGTATAATATAACATTTTAGGTTAAAAACCACTTTAATGTTGAGGTTATTTTGGAATTATTTATTTTGAACTTTGGGAATTACTATTGAATTGTAGAGATTAATATATTATTTCATCATATATGGTTTAATCATTTTGGTAAAAATATTACCATGTGTTAACCATTTTGGTTTTTCTTAATATCTAAATACTGGTGGAATATATTTTTTATCCCTTTTATTTATATTTTTTCATTTAAAATTTTATTTTACTACTTCATACATTAAAAAAATCATCATAAATACTCATCATTTGGAGAAAAATATGAGATTGTGTTGGAAATTAATAAATTGATAAAATTATACTCATCAAGTAAGTATATTTCTTTATTATCTTAGTATAGATGGTTAAGGAATTCCTAAATCTATGAAAAAGATCTTGAAACTAAATTTTGTCCAACTTCCATCATTTCTGATGATATCAATGACCTTTTTTATATCTCTTTGGTTTATGGTATTGTTGTTGTTAACTTTCTCTTGATCATTAACTTTCTTGTGATCAATGATCTCTGTCACTCTATATCATTATTTGGACTTTACTCTTTTCTTCCATGTATAAATATTCACTTACCACCTATGTTCTCCTACTTGGAGAACCTAGTGTGTGTTATTCCAGATGACCCATGTGCTCCCTTTTTTATCAAGAGGATGTTTTATTAACCCTTTTTACGATGTGGGTTTCCAATAAAGGTATTTTCAAATGTCCAACCATTTATTATTGAGATAAAGTTAAAATTGAGAGGACAAAATTTTTTAAATGGGTTATGATATAAAACCCAGATATTTTAGAAAATAAAACTATGTTCAATAGCGTATTCGATATACAACATCAAGCTTAAATGACCTACGATATATATAGTTGTTATAAACTAACTGTTAAATTGGAGATTATGAATAGAATTAAATAATTTATGATATATATATATATATCCTAATCAATATAAAATATTGATAAATGTTTAGTAAATAATCAATCAATTTTTTTGTAAAGTGATTTTATTCTTTTAAAATATAGTTTTTCAAAAATAATTTTTATTTCATTTCATGAAAAAAATACTATAATTAATTTTTTTAAAATTTTAGAAAATTTCAGAACTTTATTTTTAAAATTTTCATATAAAAAATTACTTTGGGTGAAATTTTGGATTTATTTGGAAAAAAATGATTTTTCAGTGAATAGTGAAAAATACGGATTTTTGTAAAAAAATAATGTTTTCAATGAATTAAGAAATTTAAATGCCCCATTATGTTTTGAAAAATATTTAAAGTAATATAAGTATTATTTATTTTTGTTTAATCAAATTAATTTCTTTTGAAACAACTTTATATTATATTTTTTTATATGTTTGTTTTTTTGTTTAAAAACAGTATTTTTCTGAAAACTATTTTTAAATGCATAATGTTTTTCCATTTTAATTAATTATGATAATCCATGATGAAGATTTTTTTTACATGAAATTTATATATTATACATCAATAAATATTAATTTAAATTCATAAAATAATTATTATTATTCATAGATTTAATTTAAAATCATTTTTCCTTGAAAAATACACTTCTTGAAAACTCGCCTTTTCGTCGCATCTACGTGTTTAATTTCAAATTAAAATTTTCCAATTATGTGAAATTAATTTGTTAAAATAAATTCAATATTTTGAACTAGAATAATTTAAATTATCTAATAATTCCAACTTAATTTTTGACTATAATGAATAGTGAAAATAGTAAAAATAAATTATTACCATTAAGGTGAAAACGGGTTTACCAGGGGTTAAACTGAAATGATAAGGGTGAAAATGACCTAAAAACTTATCAAAAAATAATTTATTGGAATATTTAGACCTTATAATGTCTGATTCTATATAATACTCCATTTTTTATCCTTTTTTCATTTATAAAGTGTGGGTACACCTTTTTATTTTCAAAAATTACAAGTGTGTCACTCACCTCACTTATAAAAGGCCACCACCTCTCCTCTATTATTCACACCTTAAAACCATTTTGACTTAGAAAATAACTACCCAAATAAATTAAACACTTTCATCCTCTCATCCTATAATCCTTGGATTTTTCATAAATTCATTCTAGTAATATATTATATATAATCCTAAAGAGGTGGTCCGAAAAGAGGTAAAATTCCTAACAATGTATTTTTTATTTTATTTCTTCTTCCAACTACTTAAAATATTCATAAAATTTTATAATGTGATAAAACCATAATATAATATATAATTATATGTTATTATTTTGATTTCATAACCTAAATCTATATCCTCCTTCATCAAATGGGATTTGAAATTATCATTCGTTAGTTTGACAAAATACCGCCTCGGGAACCGATGTCATTTGTTTTCCATAATCACCTCCCACGGCTTATTGTAATGATGTATTTAAAGTATATATATTATATTTGTAACATATTTATACTTTCGGGGTTTTTATATCACATATAACTTTTTAATTTCAATTCCGTATGAGATATGATAACATCACTAGAGTGTACGGCGGACTACCGCCTCGTGAAGCGATGTTATTTTTTTCACTAACACTTTACATGGAAGGTAATGAGGATGATGTTAATGAATATATGTAATATAAATTACATACAAATTATATTGATAATATATTTATCATTCTTAAAAAATAATATATCTTTTTATTTCTTACAATGGAAAATGATAATGTTGTTTGTGTATGTGTGGACTACCGCCTCCACGAAGCGATGTGATTATTTTTTTCATCACCACTTCAAAATAATGCTATATATAAATATATTTAAAAAAATAATATTGTTTTTATGATATTATTATAATTCTGTAAATATAAAATAATACATACCTTATTTCCATAATGATCATTGAAATATGGAAACGTTTCTCATATGTAAATACGGCCTACCGTCTCATTGATCGTAACATAATTCATTTTTCATAACCATTTTTCATGACACAATTTAAAAGTATAATTAATGAATAAATATGATAATTATTTCATTATTATTATATATATATGTTAAAATAATTATCACTTTGGCCACGGTCAATACACTGAAGCTGTTTTGAAACATTGAACTGAATGTCCTCAAAACACCTGATCTAGACTTAATTTATTAAGTATTTAAATATGTAATTATAAAGAAATAAAATATATTATTAAATTATAAGGTGTTAAAACTAGAAAATTTTCTTAATAATTCAAATATTTTATATAATATTATTATACACGAGTTAAAGGACATACAAGGAAAGTATATACTCGGGGTAAGGGTTTTTCTTGTCTCGTTTTTATTTTTGTGAGACATATGCCATATTCACCACTTATTTTTATTGTGTAGTGTATATAATGACAATTTTACATATAATAACATGAATACTTCATAAATAATGGTATTTTAAGTTTCTATTTGAATTTTTTAATTCAATGGGAATTGACTTGAAATTTACCAAGTTGTGAAGAACTGATTAACTGAATTTCTTTTCATTGGGTTATAATACTTCTTCATTGACATTATTATGTCATGATTATGTGTGTTTTGAATTTTAATTCTATTATGTTTAATTTAAAATTATTTTATGTGGCTTAAAATTGATACATGTAATTGATTCATCGATTAATTCTCAAATTCAACGGTATATTTTTTGTAAGGGTTATTCATCTCTAATTCTATTTATTTGATACATAAGTTTATGATATGTACCTATATTCATTTTTTAGGTTAATATAATTATCTTTGACATGTTTTATCATGAAAATTATTATGTTTATGATATTTAAATTATTATTTGATTTTTTTTATTTCATGGGGCTTATGAATAAAGAGTTACCAATGTGGAAAATGATTTATGTTACAATCTCCTTTATTTAATGATTATTTAAGTTCAAGGTTATTTTGGAGGAAATAATGTGATATTATTTTCTTTAACCATGTCAATATTATTCTAATCTTGTTATGAATTTGTCTCACATGTTTAATTTCCATTTCCTCCATTATTTATTAAAGAAACATCAATAAAGTCATTTGTAAGTGATGTTGATCTTGTATTTTATTTTAAATCAAGTATCTTTCTATTCCATATACATGTTTTCTAAAAATTTTTCTGAAATGTTTTGAAAAAAAATTATTTCCTAAATCCATTTTATATTACCTTTAACCTTATTTAAAAAAAAGGTAAAATTCCTAACATTTTCCAAATGGGTCAATTTTTACTCCCTTTTTCAAAATATTTTGAAAAGAATGTTTATTTTTAATATTTATAACATTAAAGGATTTTATCGCCATCATGACCATTATTTTATTTGAACCTTCCTTAATATGTTTACAAGTTTATTTTCAAATAAAATTACTTTATTAATTTTTTTTGAATTTTTAGTTTTTGAAATTTGTTTTCAAATTGAAAAGTTTTTTTCCTAAAAAATGTTTTTATGGATATTTTAATGTTATTTCCATTCATTAACCTCAAATCCCCTTATTGTTACTTATGATCCAATGGCGATAAATTTTAATAATAACATCATCATTCTCTATCTATATTATTAATATTATTTCAAATAGATTGTTATGTAACCCATTTTTTCCATGGGATAATCGTGTTTCGAAGAGATTGTTATGGAACCCGTTTCTTTTCTATGGGTTAATCATGTTTCAATGATATGGAAACCATTTATTTTCCATGGGTTAATAATATTTCAAAGATATTTTTCATGGAACCTATTTCATTTCCATGGTTTAATCATGTTTCAAATAGATTGTTATGGAACCTGTTTCTTTTTCTGGGGTTAATCATGTTTCAAAGATATTGTTATGGAATTCATTTTCTTCCTATAGGTTAAATATGTTCTGAAAAGAATATATTTTGTTTCAATGGGTTTATGATGAAATGAATATGTTATATACTTTATTCATGATATGGTTATTTTAAATTGTTTATAATGACAGGTGCTTCCCTTATAAACCAAGGATGGGTGGTTCTATCATAAATTAAGGATGGGTGGTTCCATTATAAACCAAGTACGAATAGTTATGTTATAAACCAAGGATGGGTGGTTATGTTATAATCCAAGGATGGGTGGTTCCATTATATCCCTCCATTTAATTTGGTAATCTAGATATAGAAGTCGACTATATTGGTTATTCCATTTGTAAGAGTGATATGATGATAATGTCCCCAAGATACCAATATGTTTATTTATTCTTGCTATGGGTTTATAACGTTTTTTATGATCGAGATTTATATCACATGGATCATGATTGTTGATTCTGAATACTCTTTCCTTTGTTAAATCCATATGCCAGGTTTTCGTGTTTAATGATCTAGGTATTTATGGGTATGAATATTCTTATGTTATATTAATATACTTTGATTATGTCATCATAACATTATTCTCTTATTATGATCACTAATGAAATTAAATTTTTAATGCTTAATTTTAACCTTGCTAAGAATTTTAGCCCACCCTTATTATGTTTTCCCCAGGTTATAAAGATTGAGGTTGAATGAATTATGTCTATAAGGGTTTCATATGGATGATTTTAATGACCTAATAGGGAATATGAAAATATGGTTATAGTGAGAAAGATACCCTCTTGAATTTTTGGGTATGGTTTATGTAAGAGTTTTTCCTAATTATATAAAACTATAAACCAAAAAGGTCCTTGAAAATGTAAGTGATATAATTTTTCCTTTTGATGTTTTAAGTTTTAGATGGCCAAAATTGGGTCACCTTCATCAGTATTAAAACTAGAAATGTAAATTTTATGTTTTCAGCATTGGATCTGGGAGTGCATGTTCAAGGTTGTTATAGTTAGTATTAGAGAAAAGGTTTAGATAAATTTGGATATTATGATGTTTTCATGTGAGTTTATCTTAATAGTTATTGATATCATCATTATTATATAATATTATGGATGATCATAAGTTCAAAGTATTAGAAACCCCTTTGAGGTTTTATGTGATGAGTTCTTAAAGTGATTAATGACATTTTAGGAGAGGTTGTATTAGGTTAAAGTATATATAAATCTTTGTATTAATTTCAAGTATGCATTTAAATTTTTTGGAAATAATATTTAAGTTATTGATAAAATTTAGGTTTTATAGGATCTTTGATATTGAGTTAATTATGGGAAAATAAGTTTTATCATACAGATAACCATAGGATTGAAAATTGATTTGGTGATTAAGTGATTAATGTTATTTTAAAAAATATATCATCGTGTTTTTGGGATTAAAAGATGAAAGGTATAAGAAAAAAATCGAGGTTAAAAATCACTTTAATTTTGAGGTTAATTATGAATTATTTATTTTGAGATTTGTGTATTACTATTTAATTATGTAGATTAATGTATTATTTTAACGTATTATGGTTTACTCGTTTTGGTAAAAATATTACCATGTGCTAACCATTTTGGTTTTTTTTAATTCCTAAAGATAGGTGGAATAGCTTGACTATCCCTTTTATGTATATGTGGTCCTTTAAAGGTTGATTTTAGTTCTTTATACATGAAAAAAAATTCATTGTGAATACTCATTATTTGGAACAAAATATGACATTGTGATAGAAATTGATAAATGAATGAAATTATACTCATCGTGTAAGTATATTTACCTATTCTATTAGTCTAAATGGTAAATTAAATACTAAAATCTTGGAATAGGATCTTAAACTAAAAATTTTCCCTATTATCATCTTTTTTTATGATATCAATGACCTTTTTCACACCTATTTTATGTATGGTTTTGTGGTTATTCACTTTCTATTAATCATTCACTTTCTTATAATTAATGACATATTTCACTGTATATCATTATTTGGAATTTATTATTTTCTTCCATGTCTAAATATTCACTTCCCACCTATATTCTCTTATTAGTAAAACATTGTATGTGTTATTCCAGATTACCCTCATACTTTCTTTTTTATCAAGAGGATGTTTTATTAATCCTTTTTATGATATGGGTTTCCGAAAAAGGTATTTTCAAATGTATAACCTTTGATTGCTGAGATAATTATCAAACTGTGAGGTTAAAATTTATTAAATGGGGGAGTATGTAACACCCTGATATTTTAGAAAATAAAACTATGTTCGATAGTGTATTCGACACGCAACATCAAGCTTAAACGACCCGAAATATATATAATTGTTATAAACTAGCTATTAAATTAGTGCTTATAAATATTATTACCTATTTTATAAATATATAAATATATATATATCCTACTCAATAGAAATTATTAATAAATTTTTAATAAATAATCAATCAATTTTTAGTAAATTAATTTTATTCTTTAAAAATATGTTTTCTTCAAAAAGGATTTTTATTGATTTTCCTAAAAAATATCATAATTAATTTTTTAAAAATTTTAAAAAATGTATGAACTTAATTTTTAAAATTTTATTATCAAATTTTCATTTGGGTTAAATATCTGTATTTTTCATAAAATATTAATTTTTCAGCGAATAGTGAAAAATACCGATTTCTTTAAAAAAATTATTTCTTTTCAATAAATTAAATTTTTTTAAAAGTATAATTATGTTTTGAATATGATTTAAAGTAATATAATTATTATTCAGTTTTATTTAATAAACTTAATTTCTTTTAATCAAATTTTTATTGGATTTTAGTATAAGTTTTTTTGGGGTTTAAAAAGGGATTTTTCTGAAAACTGTTTTAAAATGAATAATGTTTATTCATTTTAATTAATTAATATAATCTATAATAATTAATTTTAAATTAAATTTATATATATTCATAAATATATGTTAATTTAAATTTATTCAATAATTATTATTAGTTATAGAGTTAATATTAAATCATTTTTTCCTTGAAAACTACACTTCTTGAAAACCCTTTTTTTTCATCGCGTATGCGGGATTAATTTTAAATTAAAAATTTTAATTTATGTGAATTAAATTTGGTAAAATGGATTAAATATTTTTAATAATCATAATTTATATTACTTAATATGGTAAAATTAATTTTTTACCATAATTAATAGTAAAAACAATAAAAAAATATTATCGTGGTTAAGGTGAACACAGGTTTATCGGGGGTTAAACTAAAAAGATAAGGGTAAAAATAACCTACAAACTTGTCTAAAAACTATTTTATGGTCATATTTTGACTTTATTGTGTCTTTTACTTGAGAATAATCTATTATGGAGCCTTTTATCATGTGAAAAATGTGGGTACACCTTTTTATTTTCAAAAATTACAAGTGTGTCACTCACCTCACTTATAAAAGGACACCCCCTATCCTCTATTCATCACACATTTAAACTCTTTTAGTTAATTCTATAACTGATGAAATAACTTACCAACTATCATCCCTTTATCCTATAATCCTTGTACTTTTCATAAATACATTTTAGGAATACATTAGGTATAATCCTAAAGAGGTTGTCCAAGAAGCGGTAAAATTTCTAACTATAAATTTTTGTTTCATTTATTCTTAAACCTCCTTAAAATATTCTTAAACTATAATAATATGATATAAAAAAGTATTTTCCATATAATTATATGTTATTATATTAATTTCATAACCAAAGTCTATCTCCTCTTTCATCAAATGGGATACAAAATCATCATTCATGTGTATGGCGGACTATCGAATCGAGAACTGATGTCATATATATAGGTATATTTAAAGAACTAATGTGGTATTTATGATATTATTATAATTATGTAAATATAAAATAATATATACCTTCTTTCTATAATGATCATTGAAAAATCAAAATGTTACTCATGCATAGGTACGGCCTACCGT
This sequence comes from Viscum album, assembly GCA_963277665.1. Lineage (NCBI taxonomy): Eukaryota > Viridiplantae > Streptophyta > Magnoliopsida > Santalales > Viscaceae > Viscum > Viscum album. The sequence continues at coordinate 1,803,824,732 of OY728126.1, read as the reverse complement.
CTCCAAGATCATAACATAGTTAATTTTTCATAACCATTTTTAATGATTGGTTTTAAAAGTATAATTTATGAATAAATTTGATAATTATTCTATGATTTTTATTCTGGAGATGCTGAAATAATGACCTCTTTGACCATGGTTAACACACCGAATCAATTATGAAATAATGAATTGAACGTCCTCAAAACACACGATGCGGACTTTACTGATTGAGTATTAAAATATTTCATTATAAAGAAATAAAATAAATGAATTAAGTATAAGGTTTTAAACCTATAAAATGTTATTAATAAATAAAATAATTGATGTAATCTTGTTATACAGGATTTAAAGGACATATAAGGAAATTCTGGACTCGAGGTAAGGGTTTTCCTCATCTCACTTTTTATTTCTGTGAGACATATGTCATATTTACCACTTGTTTTTATTGTGTGTAGTATATAATTCCCATTTTAGATGTAAACCCATTTATCGTTCATAAATAATGGTATTTTAAGTTTCTATTTTAATTATTTCATTAAAGGGGAATTGACTTGAAATTTACCAAGTGTTAAAGAATTTCTTAACTCAATTTCTTTTCATTGGGTTATAATACTTCTTTGTTGATATTTATATCCCATGATTATGTGTATAAGGAATTTTTATTATATTATGGTATATTTTCAAATCTTTTATGTGTTTTACATTTGATACACATAATTTATTCATCGATTAATTCTCAAATTCAATGGTATTGTTTTTGTAAGTGTTATTCATCTCAAATTATTTTTCTTTGAGACATACATTTATGATATGCACCTATATTAATTTTTGATGTGTATATACTGCCTTTTGACATGTTCGATCATAAAACTCCAAATTTTAATTATATTTAAAGTATCATTTGATGTTATTATTTCATGAGGCTTATGATTGAAGAGTTACCAAAGTGGAAAAGGTTTTATGTCATAATCTTCTTTCTTTCAAGATTGTTTATGTTCAAGGATATTTTAGAAAAAATAACACTACTAAAAAATAGACCTTTAATAGCTTTTCCCTTTATAATCTCTAGAAAAATACATTGATAAAGGTTCCCTTTATCTGCGCTTTTATGTAGCACTGATAAAACGTTCCCTTTATCAGCACTTTATTTTTAGCATTGATAAAGGGTACCCTTTATCATCGCTTTATTTTTAGCACTAATAAAGGGTATCCTTTATCATCACTTTTTTAGCACTAATAAAGTTCCCAAATAGAATGAAATATTTAAACAAAAAAAATTAAAAATGAGTAAATTAAAAAAAATATTAACAATTTTATTAATTAAATAATTGTGGATAAAAATGAATAAATTTAAAATGCATATATAAAAATTATAAATATTAATAAATAGTATATATTAAATATATAGATATGTAAAATAAATAAAATGAAATAAATCAACAAATAAAAATTAAAAATGGGTAAATTAATAAAAATATTAAACCTTTTATTAATTAAATAATTATTGATAAAAATGAATAAATTTAATATACATATATATAGATTATAAATATTAATAAATATTATATATAAAATTTAGATATATAAAATGAATAAATTTTAATAATTTAAAGAAATTAAAAATGAATAAATTATAATAATTAAACAAAAAAATTAAAAATGAATAAATTAAAAAATTATTAAAAAAATTATTATTGAAACAATTATTAATAAAAATGAATAATTTTAATATATTTATGTATATATATATATATTAATTATAAATAGTAATAAATAATATGTATTAAAAATAAATATAGAAAATGAATAAAATTTAATAATTAAAAACATATTAATGTCTTATTAATTTTTAAAGGTTTTTATACAAAGTTATTTATTAATACATTTAATATAGAAATATATTCATATATATTTATCTATATATATATATATATATCAATGTATATAATATTTCCTAAAATATGTTTTTTATAATACAAAATATTTATTCTTACATTAAATAAGTCGTATATTTAGTGAAAATGGTTTATAATTAAAAATTAATATTAATTAAAAATAATGAATAATTGAATCAATTAATGGAAATTTTAACACCCCGATATTTTATGGTGTGACTCTTTTTAAAATTTAACTTCTTCAATAACTTACGTTACACAGAACACCGATCTTAAACAAATAATTAAATATTATTACTGTGACCTAGCCATTAAAATGGAGAGAATAAAATAGCTTAAGTAAATTGTAAAAATATAGTTTAAACATGTTTTTAAAATGAATTCGTTGGTTACCAATTAATTAGAAATGGAAATAAAATCCAATTGAATATAAAGGATGTGCTTTTATAAAAAATATATATAATTATGACCAAAAAGCCATTTTATCTTAAATTAATCACTATTATTGAAAGATATTAATGAAATTTATATATTACATATTCAATAAAATATTTTTAAATTTGATCAATAAGTTTGATAGGCATAAGATAAGAATAAATCCAATTTTATGCATAAAAAGATATATTTTATAGAAGACAATTTTATAGATTTTTAATGGCATGTGTGCTTAAAAACTAAATTTTGACCCTTTTATAAATTCTATTGAACAAAATAAACTTCATTTTTAAAAGTGTAATGTCAAAATTATCTTAAGGTGAAATTTTGGTTTTTCTAAAAATATTTATTTTCTAATGAATAGTGAGAAATTCTGATTTTTATAAAAATTTCATTCTCATTATATTAACACTCTATTTATTATTTGAATAGAAACCTCAACTATGAAAGTGTAAATAAAGTTTTTGTATCTTATAAATTAAAATATGATATATTTATATCATGGAATAAGTAAATAGATGTTTTAAAAATGATAAATTAAGTATTGGTATTTCTGTAAAGCGTAAATAGTTATTTACAATTTTATAATTAATATAATGATATGATAAGAAATTATTTTCAAAAAATATATTCATAAATTAATATTTTTTTATCTTATAATTATGATATAATTTTATGAAACCTTAATTAATTTTTCAAATTGTTATAAAATCAGTTATAGTTTTAAAATCTATATTTTTTTAATAAATGATGATTTTAATTAAAAATTAAATTTGTCATATTTACAAAATTATTTTCATAAAATTGAGTCCATTTTTTAATTCTACAGGTTGAAAAATGGTTAGGGTTAATTTTTAGGATTTTTCTAAAATAGTTGAATTTTTGGGAATAGTGAAATACAATAATTTGCGGTATATATACATAATAACTTAAATACACTATTTATTGAGTAATTTTTGTTTTAAGAACCATAATATAGAACCATACTTATCTCTTTACTCTATTTATTCATTAGAATCAAAACTATTCATAGTCTTGAGCCAAAATAATAAACTAATGATTAAAATAATCAAAAAACGCTCCTCTCCTCCACTATAAATACCACCCCTCATCACCCATTATCTTCACACCTAAAAATCCACAAATATTGATTATATTCTACCCATTTTCTCTCCCAAACCTCTCCCTTAAATTCTGGTCTTTCTGTTCTTACCAAAAGACCATTTTCAAGTCCCTTATGGAGGTTCTCAAGGAGGCGACTCTCAAGAGGTAAAACTTTCTCTCTCTCTCTCTCTCTTTCAATTTATTTTCTTTTATTATCCTTCCCTCACCTCCCTTGTAAAAAGTGACATGATAACTATATTATCTTTTATATACTATAATTTTATTATGTTAATGGTATATCAACCATCAAATCTCTTCTCTTCCCCTTTTTATTCTAAAAATGAATCCACCCTCTGTGAGGTGCCGATTTACCACATTCGTGGAAGACAAGTTTTTTTTTCTATTTCTCCTTCAAGGATGGTTATAAAACATTTTTTATGGTTAAAGAATAATTTAATATATGTAATACAGATTATTTAATGTTATGTAACTAGTATATATACATAATATTAATTCCTAAGACAAAACTAGTTCTTGATGATTGAAAAAATGACAAAATAATCTAAACAGTTATCATTAACATTTTATCTAATGAATAATACTCATATATGGAAACAAAATGATATATATAATACCAATAAATCTCATATAATTTCATTAATAACATATAATTTCAATTCTGGATAACTATTTCCATTTTTCATGATCTTTCGTACATGTATACAAGTGAACCAGTCATGAAAACCAAGGAAACGAACACTCCCAGAATCTTATAACTCATCAAAAATCCATAAATGAACTTAATAAAATTATAATAAATAAAATAAATGTTTATTATCTTCTTAATTAAATTATTAATGAATCTAATTTCATTGTCCTATATATTAAGTTCATGTGCATAACACTTTTGGACATAAGGTAAGGGTTTCTTCCCAAACCTCCATTTTTCATTCGGGTTATGCTTTCTCTCTATTTACCCCAATTAAATTATTCTTTATTTTTATATAATTCTTATAGATTATAATTATATGTTCCAAAATCATGTATCCATATCATTTTATCTTTCTTTGATGGGGGAATACAAGTTTTATAAGGTTTCCCTTTTCAATTCCTCCCGATAAGCAAGCCCGATTAAAGGGAACTTCCCAATTTATTTCCCATTTTTAAATACACTCCATAATCTATTTTAAGATGCAAATATTTTTCTAAAATCACTCCTTTTATCATGAAAAATTGTCTTAGATATTTTCTGGTTTTATATAAATAATTAATCCTTACCTTCTTTAAAGACTCTTTTATATTTTCTCTTAAACCGCACTAAAGTGGCTCATTTATAAATTTTCATAAAAACTCTTTTTATATGTTTTCACTTTAGTTGGACATATTTTATGCCTAAAACATAATTTCATTAAACTTACCTTTTATTTTCTAGGATATACATATTTATAATCTTATTTTATGAAAAATACAATTTATTTTCCAAAAGAACTCTTCTTTGAAAAGTAAAAAGGGTATTTCTCTCAAGAATTTCTCAATGATTTTATGAGAGTACTTTCATATATTTCAATAACCTATATTTTATATTATGATTAATTATAATTGATATTTTATATTACAATCTACCATATTTTATTTAAATTTTTATGATTATTTTGACTGGGGATATACTATCTTGATACCATTCTCCATATTACTGTAGATAGTTTATGATTATGTTTACTTATTGGGGGTATTATATACATTTCATATGTTAGTTTCAATTTGAATGTATATGTTGATTATGTTTTACCCCTTTCATGTGATGAATTCATTGGACTTATTAAGTGATTGGTGGGTCCTTCTATATCCTCTTGATGCATCAGCAGGTCTCATGAGACAAACCAGGTATGGACTTGGCTGAGGCCTTGCCCATTTATTTTCAGATATGGATTTGGTTGAGGCCTTAACCATTTATTTTTAGATGTCTTGGTCGAGGCCTTAACTATGTGTTTTAGATGTCCAAAAGTATGCATTACATCCTTATGATATTATTAATTGATAATCCATGTGATTATTCAACTAGTAAAATATCAATGGTTAATTTATATTTTTATATGATTATTTATATGGCATTATTTTGATCAGATTTTATTCCTTCCATATTATGTTCAAGTTTATGTTTTAATGAAATATTTTGTTAGACATTTAACTAGCCTTTTTTATGTTTATGATAGATTCCACTGTATTTCTTACCCTTACTGAGCATTTGAACTCACCTCTTTCTTATGTTTTATTTTTCCCCAGGATACGAAAATGTATACTATGAATGACTTGTAGGGATAATATAGGAGTTTGTGAATGTTTCCAATGAAATTGATATGTTGTTTTTCCTTTAAATTTGTATTGTAAAACTTATGTTTTTATCTGGTTTTCCAAAGCTATTAAACTATTCAGTCCTTTGGGATGCAACTTCCTTGTTTATTATACCAATGTAATAAAGTAAGGCACCGGCTCCAGGCTACTAGGGTCGGGGTCTTTACAGACATAATTGAATGTTGTTGAATTTTTCAATTTAACATATATCAAATGTGTGTTACATTTATTTCACATACATATATATAATTAATTTATTTTTATATATAACGCACACACACAAATATTTACGCAATTAATGAAATCATGTATAAAAATACATACACCTAATATTTCTATAATTTATTCAAATTTTAGTATTCATTTTAGAATTTCATTATAATATGCATGATACATTTAATATTTTATGAATTTAATCAGTAAATTGTATTTATTTATTTTTAATATTATTAAAGTTAGGTGTTATTTATTCAATTTTAATATATATTTTTTGAATTTAATCATTTTATATTATTTATTTATATTTATTTATTTAATATATTTTTTTTATTTTTAATATGTATTCATATTTACTTCAATATAAATCCGTATTTTTTTAATAATTTATATTTAATTAATAAAAAATTTCCATTTTTTAATATTTTTAAAGTTTGTTCATTTTTAATTATTCAATGTCACTCATTTTTAAGATGCATTCATTTAAGATTATATATTCATTAATAATGTTAAAAATATATTTGTAAATAAATATTTATAAAAAAAATATATTTATAAATTTATGTATATTTACTATATTTACAAATTTATATATTTATAATTATAAATAAATAAATATTATTTTTAAAAAGGTATTTATATAATTATAAATAAAAAATTATATATATTTAAATAATTATTAAATTATAATAAATTTATTTAAATAATGAATATATTTACTATATTTAAATTTATATTTATATTTGTATTTGTATTTATTCATTAAATATATATATATATATAATGATATAAATTTATAAATATTTATTTTTTAAAAAGAATTTATATATTTATAAATAAATAATTATATATTTAAATTATTATAAAATTATATTAAATATATTTAAAAAATGAATATATTTACTATATTTATAAAATTATATATTTATAATTATAAATAAAAAATATTTTTTAAAAGAATTTATATAATTATAAATAAATAATTGTATATTAAAATAATTATAAATAAATAATTATATATTAAAATAATTATAGAATTATAATAAATAAATATGTAATTATATAAATATATTTACAATTTTTTTATTTATATTTATATTTATAAATTATTTATCAGCACTAAAGTTTTAGCGCTGATAAATATGACTTTTATCAGTGATTCTTTATCACTGATAAAGATGGAGCTTTATTAGTGCTTATTAATTTAGCACTAATGAAAGGTATCTTTACCAATACTTTTTAGGAAGCACTGATAAAGGTCTCCCCAATCTATTTAAAAGAACCCTAACCATGACTGATTCAGTCACAATTCTCAAGCTTTTACGGAACTCCCCTACTGTCGGTGCTCCACCTCTATGTTCTCTCTGGTGAATCAAGGATAAAATCCAAGGAATGTTATTTTCTTCTCCTCCTCACTCATTGATTACTTGTTTGGGTTCCACGATTTGCATTATTGTGGTGTTCTCAACCATGACGAACCCTACTTCTCTTCTCCCATAACTCTAGTCATGATTGGTCTATGTCATTCCTCCTCATTGTTTTTATTCTTATCACCACCTTCACACATGTCTTTTTCTATTTTTAGCATTATCGTTGTCATCATCACCACTATCATCATCAAATTCCCATTTTTCTTCGTCCTTTACCACTGCTTCTCTTTGATAGTTATACATGGTTTTTAATCATAGTTTGATTTTTTCACACATCCAAGGTCTGATTTATTTGATATTTTTTTCACTCGTGGTTTTCTTGTATGGTTATTTGATGAATTAGTGTTATAAATCATGTTGATTTACTTATAAATTAGTGTCTAAGATATATTTATTAGGTTCTATCTTTAACTAAATGATTATTTAATGAATTTCTGGACAACTAAGGTATGTTTAATTTACTTGAATGATTATTTTACCAGTGTTATATCCAAGGAATGATTTTTTTATGAATGGGTGTATTATAAGTTTTCTAGTTCTTTTTCATGATATTTAAATTATGTTTAATTTACTTATTAATCTTTTTAAAACATGTAAGGTATGTTTAATTTATCAAATGAATGTTTGGATGATTAATGAATGTTGTTTTCTACATTGTGAGTGGGTGTTTTGAAGGTATAATAGATTATAGAGTTTGAATATGGATTATTGATAATATATATTTAAATGATCATCCTAGTAAAGTTTTAATTGTATTTATTGTGTAATTTCAGTATAAGGGAAGTTAGTTTATAATTTAGTTGGGATAACACAATAATAATATAAGAGTTTCTAGAGTTATCCTCTATTTATTTACCATTCTATATTTTCATATTTATATAAAATTCATCTGGTAATTTTTAAACTTAACCCTCATCACGTACTATAACTATTTCATAAAAAAATCATGACTTCCATAATGTTACTTTATACATCATCTTTATCCATAGAGTACACTAATATTGATCATTATAAAATGATATGATAAGGATAAGAAGATTTTAATTTATTTTGAATATAATTATAAAAAATGTAATCAAATTATCTCCCTACTTAATCATGTTCATGGTATATATCACTTCTTATTTATTGCATGAAGTAACATTTCCATTTTCAATATGATGTAAGAAATTATATGACTCCTTTTGGATCATTATCACTATCAATGTTGTTTTCATCAATAATATATTATTTATAATGTTATTTTATAATTTATATTTATTTATATATTTTGAAAATAATAATTACCAACTTATATAATAAAAAAGAAATAAAAGTGGATTTTTATTTATGGTTAACCTTTTAAAATCAATGTTAACATTTTTTTTAAATTTTTTCTGAATGGATTATAATTGAATAAGTATAAAGTGAAACCTTTTTTTAATCTATTACCTTTATTTTATTTGTGAAATATTTTTACTTCTTTGATTTTATTTTTATTTATAAAGGTGAATTTTAATTTTAATTTTCAATGAAAAATTATATTTTCTATTTGAAATTTATTATAGGTGATAATGAATCCTAGTTGGATTACAACACTATAAACAAGTGATGGATATGAGGAAAGGGTTGATGATTTTTTAAAATTTTCAAAACTGAATGTTCCAAAAAAATGTCATGTTTTTCTACCTTTGGATGAAATATTAAAATATTAAAGAGTTTCAAAGTAGATAAATTAAAGATCACTTAATTTTATATGGTTTTAATACACGTTATAGTTGTATTTTTATAAGGGTGAAATTGGGTAGAATTAAAGATCTATTAATGGTGAAGATTATCAGGTGGATAAGTTTGATCAAATTAAATAAATTATTCTTGATATTAAATTAGGGAAATTTAGAATACACCAATGATCTCACACTTATATAGTGATACTGAAAAACCATTGTATCTAGGTTGTAGAAAATTTATGGTTTCATTAATGAATTTCTTAATCAAAACCTGGGTAATTTATTAGCTAAGGTATTAGGTTATTTATTAAATCATATATCATTCCCCTGTATGAGCTAGACTATGATATTTAAAGGTAAGGAACTCAATATAATTGAAATATAGAAAACTAGGACAAATAGTTTGATCTGGTTCCCACTTTTTTAGTTTCACCTAATGTGTCTAGACTGGAAACCACATCTGGACCAAAAAAAGGTTTTCAATCTGGGTAGATCTAATTTTCTAGACCAAAAATATAAAATATACATTCATTTATGGTCATTAAAATGATTTTGAGTTTATATAATTTCTAATCATGAACTTATATAAATTAATGATTGTAAATAATTAAAGAAAACAAGTAGAAACTTTAATTTCATATAATAAATAATTTTAAATTAGTAAACATGTTTAACAGACTTTACACAATAAACCAAGCATAAATATATAATGTGAACAACATGCATGATGTGGTTTACATCTCACCATACCCAATATCATGCAAAAACATTATTCGTTATTGATGTGCTAAGATATCCATGAGGGTAATCATGTCTAATGGAAGTAGCCTATAAGGGTAGAACATGGTATGAATTTTCCTATGAATATTTTTATTAGGGTAGTGATGTGTTAAGATGGAATATATGATCACCTTATTAGTTATTATATATGTGTTATAAAATCAAATGTAGTCCCATAAAACCTAGTGGGATAACCTATAAAGGGTAGGATAGATTAGTTGATCATATAGCTTACTTTGTCTTGAGATTTGAGGTGTGTGAGTGATAAATTAAGGCCTACGGACTATGATATTATGTAACGAGTGATTATTGAGAAAGATAATCAATGAATAAGATAGTAAATCTTTGAGTATCATATATTATAATATGATGGGTATTATTTGATGGCTAGGTATGGTATGTTATAATGTGAGTTACTATAGACAAGTTAGGGATTCATTAAGGGTTAGGGTGAGGGTGATGTGACATTTTTTGTTGTTGTTTTTTCTTCTTTATGGTTTTTTAGAAGTTAGGTTTAACTAATGTATCATGGTACCCATTGTGTGTTTCTTTTATAAGGTAACCAATTATGTTAAGACTTTACCTTATTTTAAATTCACTTACTAAAAATAGTTATGTTATACCCATTTCATGATTTGGATGTAATAAGTACATTTGATGGTTATCCCTGAGGGATAGTATTGGATGCTAGGGGTTTGAGGTTGAATCTCATGGTACCTATGATATGGTTATTTTCATAGAGAGATAAATAATTTTTACTCCTCCTATGATTCAAATGATGACTTCTTATAGGTGAAATTATTTTAATGTCAGGGAATAACCACGGTATAAACTTATGGTATGATTAGTATAATTCACTGGTATGAAAAGAAGTGGGTAAATTTGATTATCATGGTGTCATAGTTAATAAACAATGACTTGAATAACATGTGTATTTTGTGTGTTACTAATTTGAACATATACTAAAATATATAAATTATTGTATATTTTAGGGGCCCTGTTAGTATTTACTTGTTTATTTTTATACTCACACCCTACACATGAACCACAGTGGATATAGAGCTCTTATATTTCATATGCATATGAGGTAAAGGACTAGTAACATAGATTAGAGTTAATCCATCTTAGTGGGGATGATTTTATGTTCCCATGGTAGTGTCAGGGACCTTTTATCACTTTGAGATGAGATTTTAAATTTTAAATTAACATGTGGTAATTTAAAAAGTTTTAAGGAGACAATCGTCATCCTCACCAGCTTCATCTACCGAATAGTTATTATTGAATTTTGTTTCTTGAGACTCATCCCACATCTCTTATATGTTTCTTGAACTACTCTAAGTGGTATTCATACAAAATGATCATGGGTACCCAGTATGGGATGACTACTACTTAGAGTAGTTCAAGAAACATAGGTTCATGTTTAGAAGATATATAGGATGTGTCTCAAACAACAAAATTAAATAATAATTGTTTAGGAGATGAAGGGGGTGAGGATGACATTTTTCTATAACTTTCAACTTTGGATTAATTCATAGGATAAAACCTACCATAGTGGAGTAATTATTTTCTTGAATTTAATTACCCATTTCCTTCAAAATGGATGCATGCTAATAATTTGACAAAAGAGTATAGATATGGAGTTAAAATTTTCATCAATTTTTCAATATATAATGCCTAAGAACCTTCTCAAATCATTTGTTTGTGTTTATGTTGTTGTTATTCAAGACAAATTAAATGTTTGACTACTCATGTAGACAGTGTCTTTTGCACATGATGTTGTAACTAATCCCAAGGAAGAATAGACTATTGATGCTGAAACTGTAGAATTATTAGGGTATCAATAACATGTTGATGAAAAAAATAATAACAATGCATTATCATAGTGTTGAATAAAATTATCATGGAAATAAGTAAGGGTATAAAATTTGAGTTTGTTTGGAATCAACACAGCCAACCTATTGACCCAATAAAGTCAATGTTCATTAGTTGTGTTGGGGTTACAATGAGGATGAATGTGATGATTGATATTTATTAATGGTGCCACATATATCCTATAATTAAGGAAACCCTTTAGAATTATATAATGGTAATGTTATGGTATAATTTCTCTATTTTACCAAAATATTTTATAATGAAACATTGATTTACTTTTCATTATTCCTTATAGAGTTCATTTATTTTAAAATATTTCTGTAAGAAATTTGTATTAATGGTCATTATAAATGCCCATAAAGGATTATATACTCTTCTTACCAAGTTACATCTTAGGTATACTGAGGATAAAGTAAGTCCCCGTCCACCAGTTAGTTAAGAACGTATTATAAAGTAGGAAACATAGAATTATTTCATCATTCATCACAATGGGAAATCATTTTAGGTAAATTTTAGTTGATAATATATTGTTTTACATTATTTATTTTATCCAATTTGATTCAAAATTGTTAATTTAGGGAAAAAAAGAGTGTTGAAAATAAATAACATGCATCAAAACCAATGTACCCCTATCACAAAGCAAGGATGGGGTATGCTTCACTGGAGAAGAAACTAGTATGTAATTTAAATCAACAATAAAAGTTTTATGTGATATGAAACAACATATGTTCTTTTTTTAAATGAATATTGATTAATTGAAATCCAAATCCACTTCTATCCCATGTCATGTACTATGGAAGGAGGCTCGTGTAAATAAGGAGGGTAAACTAGTTGATGAAAATAGAAAAGTAGTATGGAAAACATGTGTAAGTATGAAATCATAGTAATTAATTATGATTTATAATAAAATTAAATAAAAATATCTATTTATGTTCATATTTTTTTATATTATTTAGACACAATAATCAGCAGTGACTATACTGGAAGAAAAACTAATTTCAGTGGTTTTGAAGCGGTCAAAACAATATGGTTGCATTAAAGGATTAGGTTTTGGAGTGTCTCCTTGAACATAATTCAAGAATATAAAACCACAAGAAGATACATATAAAATGTTTAAAGGATTTAAATACCAGATATATTTTTTGACATATATTATTGTCTGCTCTAGTTTGGAAGACTAATGTAAGAGAAAGGATCAAAGTGAACTGGTGGTAGAACAAATATTTGCACATGAACCAAATGACCATGCTAGATTTGAGGCTAGTCATTCACCTAAAATTCATACCTTACCCATGGTAATAAATTTTTTCATTACTCGTTTTCCTAAATTTGAATCAAACAACTTTCGATAACTTTATATTACTAAAATTTTATAGGGTATAGTTGTATGTGATTTTTATATTTCAACACCCATGAACTACCTTGTTGTAAAGGGTATGGTGTATAATATCTCGAGAGATAAGATACACCTAAAATAACTCCCAAAATATCACATGATATTGGGGATTGAGGTATCTCATGATACAACTATTGAGTTTTATGTTCCACTTGACGATCTGAATATTACAACGGTCAATGATGTTATTAAAACTTTCATAGAATGGTCATCTATTCTTATAAAGATACATGAGTTATTTATTTAACAAAAAAATCATATGTAAAACCTATAATAGTTGATGAAAAAACTTCTTAAGTGAGGTATGATATTACAAATGGATAAAGTTATGGGGAAATGAAAGGTCGGATCAAGACAATATAGTGAATCGACCAAGAAATCAAAATGACCTTCTAAGAGTACATTATCCCCACTAATTCTAAAGAAACATTTATTATCATTAAAACTTCATGCAGAGGCCAAACTTAAAGATACAAATATTTATTACTTTCCATATAAAAAAGGAATATATGGAACTTTCATGACATGCATAGTTGGTCTCGAGAGTATAAATGAGATTCTCAAGCATGAATGGTTGGAAGTGTTAGTCGTGAATACATAAATAAGGTAAATTTTCATAATAATTCTATCCAAATAGTGAGATAATATGTTTATTAAATTTAATAAATATTCATTTATTTACAGGAGTTTATATTACGACTATATAAAGGGAAAATTGTGTGAAGCACGATTTGGATTCATTAATAGTTGTAACATTTCTATGGAAAAAACTTATTTGGAAAAGGATGAAATTAAATCTACCCAAAGCATTTGAGAAAAAACAATATATTAAAGACTCTTTTTTATTCCTAGAATATATAAGTAAAACTCTACAATCTAATCACATAAAATATATTTTTAGTTTTTTCATTACTTATTTGTTATTTCTTTTTTAGGCAGCAATGGATGCTGATCATAGTCAATATGGATGCCCCAAATATTTATTTGTTGGATTCAATACTTGGATATCCAAAAAATTGACCACACATTATGTTTATTGTGAATTTGTAATAAACTTCAATCAACATTTTATAGATAAACATCAAATTATATGTTTTAGTATGTGTTTTAACAAGAATTTTATTATAATAGGGTGATCCCTAAATATAGGCTAAATCATGGAATGAATTCAATGTATGAACATAAAAACCCTATAGATTACTAAAAATGGAAACATATTAAGGTATATAAAAAAATATTTAACTATTAAAACATATTTCAAAACAATTTACTTATTTTGGTCAATATTTATACAATTTTTGAAGAAAGATAATGGAAATGATTATGGATATTATGTTTGAAAACTTATGAGAGAGATCATAAACCATGAAAACATCAGCATCCCTATAGTACCCCCAGTTTTGGGTACATAACCCTTTCCTCATGTTTTTTAAATGGTGTTTCTTTGATTGGGTTTCCATAAAATATAGAGTTTCCATAAAATAGAGAGTTTTCATAAAATAGATAGTTTCCATAAAATATAGAGTTTCCATAAAATAGAGAGTTTTCATAATATAGAGAGTTTCTATAAAGTTGGGGGTTTCCATAAAGTTGTTTGTTTCCATAAAGTGGGTTGTTTCCATAAAGTTTGAAGTTTCCATAAAGTGGGGTGTTTCCATAAAGTGGGGTGTTTCCATAAAGTGGGGTGTTTCCATAAAGTGAGGTGTTTCCATAGAGGAGGATGTTTCCATAAAAAAATGTGTTTCCATAAAAAATGTGTTTCCATAAAAAAGGTAAAGGTGAAAGATGTGAGAGTTTGGGAATTTTATAAGGATTTTTGGGACCAAAAGGAAGGTCGCACGATCCATACACGGTTGGACCAAACCGTGTGGTCAAACTGTACGCAGAGGTCAAATCTAGATTATAAACTCTAGGAGCTTACTCGTTTTTTCTCTATATATTTCTTTTTGGCTTAAAAACGACCATATTTCGAGATTTCTCTCCCTGTAAGGCTGGAGAACCCTCCCCCACATGATTTTAAGCCAACCTAGAGCCTTCCCTTGGTGATTTCACACCTGATGCTTGGGGTAAGTGCCGATCTTCTTGGTTCTTTTCCGTTTTCTGCAAACTCCTCCTTCTACCCTTCTCGTTTTCTTATATCTACACATCCTATGGGTATATATAAGTTTTATAATGTCGATAAAGGATAAATATTGTGTTTTTAATGATAGAGGAAGATATCTAAGCTGCTTTCTTGGAATCTTGATCTGATTCTTGAGTTATGTCACTATTCTTTCATGATTTTTCATGTTTTCTTTGATCTACTTAGATCTACTTCTCCGATCTCCATTATTTCTCAAGTCTGCACCTATAGTGGGTAGATATATGTTTTTGGATCCCAAATAATTCAATTTTTATTTTTGATATTTCTAGGATAATATAACTAAGGTCGTTCTTGGAGAATCAACCTGCCTTCTTGTGCATTTTTCGTATATTGTGGAGTATCGTCAAAACCTTCTAGGTAGAAGGATTATCTCTCAACTCCTCTTGATAGAATTGATTGGATTAATTTCAAATTGGTTTATTTGAATGGGATTGTTTTTTAAAATCATGTAATAAATCTTCTTCAGTGATGATTTATGGTTTTAGTGAAATTGTGAAATCTTGGTAAATTATTGTGCAAAGTGATTTAGCCTATTGAATTTAAAATGATGATTTTAAATTATTGATTTGTTGGAATTTTTAAATGGTTTGATGGAAATTTGGTTTTCAATAAAAAAAATTTAATGGTTTGTTATTGAAATTACCTTGATGGAATTGGGTTTCAATAAAAAGGGTGTTTTTAATGAAAAGGTGGTTTGGCATGATCCTAGGGAATATTGGTGTGTGAGTTCATATTGCATTGTTGGGGCTTGGTTGAAATATGACATTGTTCTCAGTGTCAAAGGTTAAATGTCACATGGAATATAAAGTTCATATTTCATATATGGGGATTGGTTGAAATATGACCTTGTGCTTAGGGCCAAAGGGTTAATGGCACATGGGAAACAATTACCTTGTGACGACTTGGTAGATCGACGAGAAACCACTCATGAGTATGGAACTGTCATAACGTAGCATGCATGGTAGGTTGCATGGGTTTATGGAAGGGTTGGGTCTGCCAAAAGGGGATATTGTGAAATGGTTTTAAAGCTTGTTTAGTTATTTTTCTGGAAAAATAACTTGCTAGAAAAATCGGTTTCAATCGCACTTGTATTCTTTTGGTTATAAATAGTTTTGGAAACTTTTTTATATTTAGTTATAAACTGTTTTATGAAATGGTTTTATATAAACTGTTTTATATAAATGTTGTCAACTCTTCTATCCTATTGGAGTGAGTAGAGAAGTCATTGGGGAAAACCTACTAAGTTTTATACTCACCCCTGATTTGGCACTTTGGTGATTTTGCAGACGTCATCTTCCGGGACAGGAGAAAAGGTAATGTTTCCCATGTTTTTATCACTACCTCATGATGTTTTGGATGTTCATAGATTATAGAGCTTGGAGCTTTTAGATCATGGAGTCTTTTGGTCTTTTGAGAGTCTTGTGTCGTTTATCGACTGTGTACTTTGATACTTGGTTATTCTTCCATTGTTACATACTTTTATGTGGTTTTGAGATAGATGAAGTTGTTTATTTGTATTTCATTTGTTCATGCATCATATAGTGGATGTTTGGTTATGGTTGGTTGGTTTATTGGTTTATTTATTAAAGGGTAAATCATCCCCCACTTGTATTTGAGATCCTTCAGCATTTATTTCTAGCCTTTGGAATCTTGGGGATGTCTCTTAAGGCCTAGGATTGTCAGAACTTGAAATGTAAAGCATAAAAAGACATAGCTAACCCTTTTATGATGAATTTCAAGTTACTAGGGAGTTGGGTAAATAAGTGTTTGGAGACACTTTTAGAATTTTGAAATCTCGTTGTCATGGGTTTATCCAATGAGACGAGTATAACATGCACTGTAGAGGAATGACTTCCCACTAGGAGTGCATACATCATTTTGAGGAATGATTCATTTTGAGAAAAAAAGTGTTAATTTTTGAAAAAGTATGCAATTGGTTTTCAAATGAAAGATTTTTAAAAAGTGAATGCTTATCGTATTTTGAAAATGGTTTAATTTTAAAAAGAATGTGAAGTTTTTTCAAAAATGGTTGAACATGGGAAAAAGGTTGTTTTGGAAAACAATGTTGTGATAGTTGATGTGATGGAATTTGAAATGCTAAGCCAACAGTTTCTAGAGATTTAGATTAACGGAGTTTATTGTTAGTTTAGAAAATGGCACCTAGTAGGCGTCATCGAAACCAACCCGAAGAAGCTGTGGAGAATGTGGTTGCACCTGAACCACATGTGAACCAAGAGCTGGTTCAGAGTATTGTACAAGATTTTCAAGCTATGGACACAGGGAACCGTAGGAATGATCCATGACATTTGGATCATACCATCCAATTCATGAAGCAGAATCCACCTAATTTATGGGGTGATTCCGAACCTAGAAAGGCGAAGGTGTGGCTATGTAGGATGAATCGTATCTTTAACTTCATCAGCACACCAGTAGAGATAAATGTCAAACTGGGAATGTATATGCTTGAGGAACTTTCACGTCAGTGGTGGGATTTAGCGGTGCAGGATAAATTAGATGAAGGACTTACATGGGAGGATTTTGAGGAATTGTTCAATAAATAATTCGATCCTCATACGTTCAATATCCAGAAAATGACGGACTTATTTATCCTAAAATAATAGAGTCTCTTTGTTATAGAGTACGTGACTAAGTTCGTGAACTTAGTACACTTTGTACCAGAAGTTGCGACAAGTGCCTCTTTGAAGACACGCATCTTCGAATCAGGGCTATGATAGGAGATTCGATCAAAGATTGTAGTACTTTTTATTACAGATTATACAGAGATGGTGAACAGAGTGATTTTGGATAAACGAGATATCTCGGGATCTATGGGAGGATGCATGATGATACTTACAAGAAACGGTGGGAACTCAACTACTGGGAACAAGTGGAAAAGGGACACATATTTCCAAGGTGCAAGTGGAAATCAGAACTAGATGGCTGGATCAGTAAACCATATTCCACGACCCCAGAGAAAAGTAGGTTGTTTTCAATGTGGTTTTCTTGACCACATAAAGCAAGATTGTATGGAACAATCTAGATCATGTCATAATTGCAACAAGATGGGAAATCTTCTGTGCTATTGTCACAGTTCTCCAAGGTCAGGTGCTCAAGACACTTCTCAGAAGTCGCAAGCTTTGTATGCTTCGACTGGATGAGGACATCATAATCAGTCTCTTCAATAGAGCAGAGCTATCCATGGTGATTCTATAAATACCATTACTCCTCAACTAGGGTAACCTCAGCAAGGAAACAAGGAGAACAGTGTAGAGAAGAAGCAATTTTATGGAGCTGAGCAGATGATTGTTGATGATCAGGTTGGACCATCTACAGTGAGAGGTATGATTATTTTGAATTATACCTTTGTGAAAGTGTTTTTTGATATTGTTTCATCAAATTCCTGCATTTCTTATCGTGTTGTTGACTTTCTATGTTTAAAACTAGAAATGATGTTTTCTATTTTGAAACTGAAAACTTTGAAAGAGAATGTCAAGCCTTTGTGTGTAGAGCATGTGCTATAACTGCTGATGGAGTTGAGCTAAAATGGGACTTCTCGATGTTGGATATGGATTTCTATGATGTAATCCTGGGTTTGGATTGGATGAAAAAATTCAAGGGTCAAATTAATTATTATAGGAGAACATTTAGTTTCATGAATAAGGACAGCATCGAGCATCTCTTTAGAGGAGAGAGGATTGTAAAGAAGGGTTCAAAGAGCTTGTTGGCACCAATGGTGGGAACGATATCTTACCAATTGGCAGCATTGACTTTGGCATCAATGGAAGAGATCGAGTAAAATAGTTTTATAGTTGTTGTGGATCAATTTACATATGTTTTTTCCAAGAACTTCTTAGGGTTACCACCTTTAATGGAAGTGGATTTTACGATTGATCTCCTTTCAGGGACCATTCCTATTTCCCTTCCATATTACAGGATGGAAACAATAGAGTTACAGGAATTGAAAGTTCATTTAGATGAGATGGAAAGCAGGGGTTTCATTCGACCAAGTATGTCTCCATGGGCAACACCAGTTTTGTTCATGAAGAAGGAAGATGGAAATCTTCGTCTATGTGTTGATTATCGTAAGCTTAACCAAGTTATGATAAAGAAAAAATATCCCCTTCCATTCATTGATGATATGTTTGATCAATTAAGGGGATCTCAGTGGTTCTCCAAGATTGACTTGCGGTTAGGATATCACCAATTGTGAGTTCAGAAAGAGGATATGCCAAAGACAACTTTCAGAAGTAGATATGAACAATATGAATATGTAGTCATGTCTTTCAGTCTAACAAATGCACTAGCGGTCTTCATGGCATTGATGAATCAGATATTACAACAATATCTGGATTATTTTGTTGTGGTGTTTGTGGATGACATTTTGGTCTATTCAAAGACATAGTCTGGCCATGAGGAGCACCTAGAAATGGTGTTACAAATCTTGAGAGATCATCGTTTGTATGCCAAATTATCAAAGTGTGATTTTTGGATACAGGAATTACATTTTCTTGGCCATGTCATTTCTGAAAAAGGTGTTTCTGTGGATCCCAAAAAGATAGAAGTTACTATCTCATGGAAACCACCGAATAATGTCTTTAAGATACGAATTTTTCTTGGTCTATCTGGTTACTACCAAAGCTTTGTGCGTGATTTCTCACGAATAGCTTCACCAATGATAGCTCTCACAGATAAGAATGCTCCATTCCAATGGACAGAGGAATGTTAGAATTCTTTCCAAGAACTGAAAGTTCAGCTTACATCATCACCTATCTTGATCTTTCCAAAATCATGACAGGAGTATGTAGTGTATTGTGATTCTTTGGGATCAAGGTTGGGATGTGTTCTCACGAAAAGAGATCATGTGGTTGCTTATGGTTCAAGGAAGTTGAGGTTGCATGATAATAATTACCCAACACATGATTTTGAGTTAGCTGCAGTTGTCCATGCTTTGAAAACATGGAGACATTATCTCTTTTTTGAGAAATTTACTATGTTTACAGATCACAAAATATTGAAACACATTTTCTCATAGAGAGATTTGAATCTAAGGCAAAGGAGATGGATGGAGTATCTTCAAATGTTTGACTTTGACTTGATGTACACACTAGGGAAAGGAAATTTGGTGGTGGATGCATTAAGTAGAAAGTCATATTCTCGGTTGGCGAAATAAGTTTCAGATGGATGGCAGTTGATGTTGGTCTTAGCCGACATGCATGTGGAATGTGAAGACCGGGGTGATGTTGCAATTTTAGTTTTAGCTACACTTGTTCCTTATTTAGTAAAAATGATCAAATAGGAACAAATATATGATGCATAATGTCTAGTTGTGAGGTCAAAACTCAATGTTGGGTAGACCATTGAGGGCTAGAAACTTGATGGGGGTTCAGTTTTATGTTTCAAAGATCAGATGGTTGTACCTATGGACTGTCAGGAAAAAATCCTTCATGCTTACCACTATTCAATATGGGTTGTACATTCAGGTATATAGAAGATGTATAAGGCATTGAAGGTGTGGTTTTGGTGGAGCAGCATGAAAAAGATGGTGGTTGAGTTCATCTCACGGTGCTTAACTTGTCAACGGGTTAAAGTAGATCATCAGAGACCAGCTAGTATGTTACAATCTTTTCCCATCCCAGTGTGTAAATGGGATCATATAGCAACAGATTTTGTTACAGGTCTTCCAAGAATGGTCTGGAAACATGATTCCATTTTTGTGATAGTGGATCAACTTACCAAGTCGGTCCATTTCATCCCTATTCGTGAAACTCATACGGTGGAGGATCTGTCCAAAATTTATTTTCAAGAAGTGGTAAAGAGGCACGGCTTACCATTTTCAATCGTGTCAGATAGATATCTGAGGTTCACATCTCGTCTATGGATATCCTTACAAAAATCCCTTAGGACTTAGTTGACTATGATCATGGTGTATCATCCTTAGACAGATGGGAAATATGAGCGGATGAAACAAACGTTTGAAGACATGTTGCGGGCTTATGTAATGGATTTTGGTGGCTCATGGGAGGATCATATACCCTTAGTGGAGTTCTCATACAATAATAGCTATTAGGCCTTGATACACATGGATATTTTTGAAGCATTGTATGGGTTTACTTTTCATTCTCCACTATCCTGGGTGGAAACGGGCAAAACTTCACTAGTCGGGCTGAGCCTTATCCAAGAAACAACAGAGAAGATCTAGTTGATTAGAAAGAGTATGGAGACGACTCAGAGTCATTAGAAATATTATGCAGATCACCGTCAAAGACTGTTGTTGTTCATTGTGGGTGATCATGTCTTCTTGAGAATATCTCCAAGGCTTGGACATCGTTGTTTCAGTAAGCAAGGAAAGTTATATCCTAGATACATTGGCCCTTTCAAGATATTAGAATGGGTTGGAAAGGTGGCATATCAGTTGTCATTTCCACCAAGGTTTAGCTCGGTGCATAATGTGTTCCATGTATCCCATTTGAAAAAGTATCACCCTAATCTTGACCATGTGATCAGATGGGATCACGTTGACCTAGAACTAGATGCATCATTGGTACATATCCTAGTGCAGATTGTTAATAGACAAGATAAAGTCTTGTGTTGGAAAATCATCAAACTAGTGTGGGTTTTATGGCAACATGGTTAGATTCAGTAAGAGACTTGGGAACTTGAGAAGGAAATGAAAGAGCAGTGGCTGGAACTCTTTTTGGATAGTGAGGGTTTTCAACTTTCTAAGGATTGAAAGACCAATGG
Organism: Viscum album; assembly: GCA_963277665.1. Lineage (NCBI taxonomy): Eukaryota > Viridiplantae > Streptophyta > Magnoliopsida > Santalales > Viscaceae > Viscum > Viscum album. Next base: position 1,803,802,677 of record OY728126.1, on the reverse strand, counting down.
TGGGGAGAATGTAGTACCCCCATTTTCGGGTACATAACCCTTTCCTCATGTTTTTCAAATGGTGTGTATTGGATTGAGTTTCTATAAAATAGGGAGTTTCCATAAAATTGGGTGTTTCCATAAAGTAGGTTTTTTGCATAAAGTGGGATGTTTCCATAAAGCGAGGAGTTTCCATAAAGTGGGGTGTTTCCATAATGTGGGGTGTTTCCATAAAGTGAGGTGTTTCCATAGAGGAGGAAGTTTCCATAAAAAATGTGTTTCCATAAAAAATGTGTTTTCATAAAAAGGGTAAAGGTAAAGGATGTGAGAGTTTGGGATTTTTATAAGGATTTTTGGGACCAAAAGGAAGGTCACACGATCCATACACGGTTGGCCCAAACCGTGTGGTCAAACTGTGCGCAGAGGTCAAATCTAGATCCAATTATCTAGGAGCTTACTCGTTTTTGCTCTATATATTTTGTTTTGTCTTAAAAACGCCCTTATTTTGAGATTTATCTCTCTATAAGGCTGGATAACCCTCCCAACATGAGTTTTATCCAACCTAGATCCTTCCCTTGGTGATTTACACCTAATTTTTGGGTTAAGTGTCGATCTTCTTGGTTCTTTTCCATTTTCTGAAAACTCCTCCTTCTCTCCTTCTCATTTTCTTAGATCTACACCTCCTATGGGTAGATATAAGTTTGTTAGCGTCAATAAAGTCTAAATATGGTGTTTTTCATGATAGAGTAAGAGATCTAAGCTTCTTTCTTGGAATCTTGATCTGATTCTTGAGGTATGTCACCATTCTTTCATGATTTGTTGTGTTTTCTTTGATCTACTTAAATCTACTTCTTCAATCTCCATTGTTTTTCATATATTCACCTATAGTGGGTAGATATATGTTTTTTTATTCCAAATAATTCAATTTTTAGTTGTGATCTTTCTAGGATAAGATAACTAAGGTCATTCTTGGAGAATCGACTCGCCTTCTTGTGCATTCTTCGTCTGTTGTCGAGTTTCGTCAAAACCTTCTAGGTAGGAGGCTTCTCTCTCAACTCCTATTTCTATAATTGATTGTCTTAATTTAAAAATGGTTTATTTTAATTGGATTGATTGTAAAAATCATGGAATAAATCTTCTTCAGTAATGATTTATGGTTTTTTTTAAATTGTGAAATCTTGGTAAATTATTGTGCAAAGAGATTTAACCTCTTGAATTTAAAATGATGATTTTAAATTATTGATTTTCTAGAATTGTTAAATGTTTTGATGAAAATTTGGTTTTCAATAAAAAGGGTTTTTTAAATGGTATGGTATTTAAATGACCTCGATGTAATTGGGTTTCAATAAAAGGGTGTTTTTATTGAAAATGTGTTTTGGCATGATCCTAGGGAATATTGGTTTGTGAGTTCATATTTCATTTCTAGGGCTTTGTTGAAATATGACCTTGTTCTCGGTGCCAAAGGTTAAATGGCACACAGGATATAAAGTTCATATTTCATATACAGGGCTTAGTTGAAATATGACCCTGTGCTCAGGGCCATAGGGTTAATGGAACATGGGAAACAATTACCTTGTGACGACTTGGTAGATCAATGAGAAACTTCTCATGAGTATGGAACTTTAATAATGTAGCATGCATGGTTGGTTTCATGGGTTTTTGGAAGGGTTGGGTATGCCAAAAAGGGATATTGTGAAATGGTTTTAAAGCTTGTTTAGTTATTTTTCTAGAAGAATAAATTACTGGAAAAAATTGGTTTCAATCGCACTTGTATGCTTTTGGTTATAAATGGTTTTGGAAACTTTTTTATATTTAGTTATAAACTATTTTAAGAAATTGTTTTATATAAATTTTTTTAACACTTCTATCCTAGTGGTATGAGTAGGAAAGTCATTGGGAAAAACCTATTGAGTTTTATACTCACCCCTACTTTGGCACTTTTGTGCTTTTGCAGATGCCATCTTCTGGGATAGGGGAAAAGGTAATGTTTCCCATGTTTTTAGCACTACCCTGTGATTTTTGGGATGTTTGGAGATTTTGTAGCTTGGATATTGTAGAGCATGGAGTCTTGTGGTCTTTTGAGAGTCTTGTGTCGTTTATCCGCTGTGTACTTTGATACTTGGTTATTCTTTCGTTGTTACATACTTTGATGTGGTTTTGAGATACATGAAGTTATTGATTTGTCTTTCATTTGTTCATGCATCATATAGTCAATTTTTGGTTATGTTTGGTTGGTTTATTGGTTTATTTATTAAAGGTTAAATAGTCCCCCACTTGTATTTGAAACCCTTCGGTATTTATTTCCAGCCTTTGGCATCATGGGGATGTCGTTTAAGGCCTAGTAATGACTCATTGTACTCTCAAGCCAATGAGAATTGGTAGGTCATTACAATCCTTGAACAATTAATTTCCAAAGGTAATTACAATTTCATTAAAATTCTTTCTTAATATTTTTTTTGTCTATATTTTCTAAGTAATACCATGATTTATGACAACCTTCGTACTTAAAAGAAGAAGTAAATTTGTTTAGAGATGAATGGGTAGCGTACATCATGTGATAATGTTTGTTGAAAACAAATTTAGGTGATTACCTACTATGTTTGTGATCTAGTATAGGATATGACCTTAGAAATATATTTGGGGTGTAGATAATTAGTGTCATAATTCTTATATATTATTTTTGATCTATTTCTCAAGGATAATTATAATGGAGGAAATCAATTTGTTTAGAAGCAATGACCTGAAAACAATAAAATTGTTGTGAGATGGAAGAGGAGGAGGTATAGGCAGAGGTATAGGTGGATGAAAAGGCGAAGGTGGAGGTAGAGTCAGAGATCAAGGTGGAGGAGTAGGCAGAGGTGGAGACTAAGGTAGTGTAGGAGATGAAGAACTGTTTTGTAAACAAAAAAAATTGTTGGGAAATGAAGTAGAATGGTGATCATACCATGGTTGTGTTTGATAAAAATTGTTGAAAGTTATCACAACACTTGTCACTTAAGATAAGATTCATTGTGAAAGTGTTTTAGGTTTCTTATTGAAAAAATCTTTTTCACCACTTGTTTAAGTGATTTTTTATAGGAATCTAAGTAGAGAAAAAAAATTAGAAACAAAACAAACACAACTTAATTTTTCAAAATTATTATCATAGGATACAATTTCTATTAGTACATTCCAAGTAATATCTAATATTTTTGAAGTGTGAAACCAACCCATCACCAAGAACAAAATGAACAACAATAACAAAAAGATGTGGTTGCTTGCCCATGGCTTCTCTACAGTACAAATAAAGGGTCTTAGTATTGGAGAAAATAGTCACTTGAGAGTCATAAAACACCAATCCAATCATCAAATGGTTATATAATATAGCTCAAATGTTTGAATAAATATATGTGTAATAAACCACCAAATCTAGTAGGTGTATGAGATAACTATTGGAGGACAAGAAGTATTGAGAGATCATGGTCATCGGGGAGGTATGTTGTCAAAGGAAACAATACATCAAATGAAAATAAAACACTTTATAAAGAAATCACTGAAAATGAAAAACCAGCATCAAATAAAACTATAAAGCACTGAAAATACAAATTAAGACCCCTTTGAAAAAGAAGCTGTTAACTTGATCAAAAACCTCTAAAAAATAAATAAATACAAGATTTCATTGACTAAATCATGAATTTTCAGAAAATAATAATATAGTGGTTTCACATTGGTGGGTGGTGTAATTATTTGGTCTATTCAATCATCAATTAGATGCATGATATAATATAAAAAATTCTTGTGAAATTCATACAAGTAACATTCATTATGTATGAGCACATTCATTATATAAAATGATCCATGTTCATAAGATCATTAATAAAAAAATTATCACCATTCTCAGTAAAAAATACACGAGAATAGGTAAATTTTCATTTTTATGAAAAAATAATGATGATGTTATATTAGATTTTATCATCACCCAGAATATTAAAAAGGATATACTAACCTATGGTACAATCTAGGAAGACTTAATGGATTCTATAAAGGGGTATACTGATGTTTAATAATATCAAAAAGGGGTAAAAAATTTATAATGGATTTTACTGTCATATGAAAATACATAATGGGTCACACTAATGTTTTTTCCATTAAAGAAGGTAAATGGTTTATCATAGAGTTTGTACTCTTTATTATAGTGAAAGGGAAAGATGTGTTTTATTATGTATCATAAAAACTCATATTTAAATATTTATTTTAGTTCAACTAATGAACTCTAATAGGTTTACACTAATGGTTAATGTTTTCTAGGAATAAATGACTTTGTAGATAAGGATGATTCACTCATGTACTATGATCATGCACTCAACGTGGATGATTCACTCATGATGATACACTTTTATTTTTATTATCCAATGCATTCAATATTTTGGGTTATCATACTGTAATATTGTTATATGAATTAGAGTTTTGAATTTATTTTAGGATAAAAATGCATGGTGGAATCAACCATGCCTCAAAGCAACACATGGTGTATCCAGGATGTCTCAAATTGTGTGTTTTCACTTTAAAATTGACGTTTTATTAATGTATTGTTTCATATTTATGTTTAATTTATTTATTTATAATATTAGTAAAATAAAATTTTTTTTATTATATAGTTGGATTCTTTTTCTTGAGTTTGGGTGGTTTGTTTAAAGCTACTCATGCTCATGAGTGATTGGACTTTGAGGCTGCAACTGAGATAACAACAACAAGGAAATGGGTCAAGAATGTATACAACCATCATGAAAACCAAAAAATGATCTATTATTCTCTTTATAATTTAGTATAATTATTTTTAAGTCATTTTTTATGTTTAGGTATAAATCTCACATCAAAATGACACATGATGTGACTGGTATGACTCAAAGTGCATGTTTTTAGTTTAAATTTGTATTTTAGTACAAAACACAAGTGACATACTAAAATCTGAGAAAACCCATTCATATTATTTTAATAATTTATTTAAATAATCCTAAATTCATTTAGGACATTTAGGAATCATACTCACCACAATCCGACGCACGGTGTGACTGGTATGACTCCAAGTGCATCTATTTATTTAAAATTAACATTAATTTTAGTAAAAAAGACAACTGACATACTCAAAACTAGAAAAATTAATTTGGATTATTTTAATACTTTAGGAAATGATCCATAATTAATTTTTTACATGTAATAATTAGTCACACCTCAATCTAATACACAATGTGCTCAGTATGACTCAAAGTGTCTCTTATCAATTTAAAATTGACATTTAAGTTCAAGAAGTGTTACTCATTGAAAACTAACCAAACATGATCAGATATTATTTATAATTTATTAAAAATATTCATAATTAATTTATGACATTTATTAATTAGTATCGCATCAAATAAACACATGATGTGACTGGTATGACTCAAAGTGCATGTTTCCAGTTTAAAATGACATTTTAGTAAAAAACAGAAGTGACGTACTCAAAACTAAGAAAATACATTAATATTGTTTTTATAATTTAGTAAAATGATTCATAAGTCATTTGGAACTTTTAATAATCATCCACACCTCAATCCAATGCACGGTGTGACTGGTATGACTCCAAATGCATATGTTTATTTAAAATTGACATTAATTTTAGTAAAAAAGAAAACTGACATACTCAAAATCAATAAAACACATTAATATTGTTTTGATACTTTATAAAAACGATCTATAAGTCATTTTTTATCTTTAGGAATCATCCTCACCTCAATCTGATACACGATGTGACTGATATGACTTAAAATGTTTTTTATCAGTTTCAAATTGACATTTTTTGTTAAAAAAGTTCCACCCATTGAAAACCAACAAAATAGGCTTATATTGTCTTGATAATTTAGTAAAATGATTTATAAGTCATTTTTATATGTAGGAATCAGTTGCGCATCAAATTGATACAAAATGTGACTGGTATCACTCAAAGTACGTGTTTCTAGTTTAAAATGACATTTTTGTAAAAAAACACGAGTGACATACTCAAAACTAAGAAAACACATTCATATTGTTTTTATAATATAATAAAATTATTAATAAGTCATTTTTGACATTTATTAATCAATATCACCTCAATCTAATGCACAATGTGACTGGTATGACTCCAAGTGCATCTTTTTATTTAAAATTGACATTAATTTTAGTAAAAAAGACAACTTCCATACTCAAAACCAAGAAAAAACATTTTTATTGTTTTTATACTTTATTAAAACGATACATAAGTCATTTTGAACATATATGAATCATCATCACCTCAATTTGAATCATTATGTTCCCGGTATGACTCAATGTGTCCATTATTGGTTTAAAATTGACATTTAAGTTCAAAAGTGTCACTCACTGAAAACTAAGAAAACATTCTCTAAGTGTATTGGTAATTTAGGATAATTATTAATATTTCATTTTTGATGTGTAAGAATTAGTCTCACATCAAACTGACACACAATGTCACTGGTATGACTCAAAGTACATGTTTCCAATTTAAAATGATGTTTTAGTAAAAACACAAGTGATGTACTCAAATCTAGAAAAATGAATTCATATTATTTTAATACTTTTAGTAAAATGAACCATAAATCATTTTTTAAGTGTAGGCACAATATTCACCTCAATCTGATGCATGGTGTGATCGATATGACTCCAAGTGTGTCTTTTTATTTAAAATTAACATTAATTTTAGTAAAAAAGAAAAATTACATACTAAAAAGTAAGAAAAATCATTTAGATTGATTTGGTGTATTAGTAAAATGATACATAACTTATTTTTTACATGTATTAATAATCTACACATCAATATGATACACAATGCGCCCGACATGACTCAAAATATTTGTTATCTATTTAAAATTGACATTTTAGTTAAAAAATGTCACTCACTAAAAACTGAGAAAAAATTATTGTATTGTATTTATAATTTAGGAAAAATATTCATAAGTAATTTATGACATGTAGGAATTATTCTCAGATCAAACTGATATACAATGTGACCGGTATGACTCAAAGTGCGTGTTTCCCGTTTAAAATTACATTTCAGTAAAAAACACAAGTGACATACTCAAAACTAAGAAAATGCATTCAGATTGTTTTGATAATTTAGAATAATGATACATAAGTCATTTGGAATGTGTAGGAATTATCCTCACCTCAACATGATTCACAGTGTGACCGGTATGACTCAAAGTGCATCTTTTTATTTAAATTTGATATTAATTTTAGTAAAAAAGAAAACTAACATGCTCAAAACCAATAAAATGCATTTAGATAGTTTGAAACTTTAGGAAAAATATCTATAATTAATTTTTTATGTGTATGAATCAGTATCACCTCAATCCTATACATGATGTGTTCGGCATAACCCAAAGTCCCTATTATCAGTTTTAAATTGACATTTTAGTTCAAAAAGTTTCACTCAATGAATGTGGTTCATAAGTCATTTTTGACATATAGGAATTAGTCTCACATCAAACTGACAGATGATGTGACCAGTATGACTTAAAGTGCATGTTTCCAGTTTAAAATGACATTTTAGTAAAAAAACATGTGACATACTCAAAATTAAAAAAACTCATTCATATTATTTTAATGCTTTAGTAAAACAATCAATAAGTCATTTGTGATGTGTATGAATCATCCACACCTCAATCCAATGCACAGTGTGACCGGTATGACTCCAAATGCATCTTTTCAATATATAAGAGTCATTTTAGTTTAAAATTCACATCACATCACCAAAACTAAGAAAATGATACTAGATTTTTTTTCATCATTTTATCTGCTATTACTTAATTAATTTACTTATCGTTTTTATCTTATACTTATTTAGTTAATTTTCCCGAAGATAATTAATGAAGTTGAACAAGAAATGGTGTGACATTCAAGAATTAAATGCAACTGAATCTGATACATATTATTCTTGGTATGACTCAAATTTCAGTTTTAAATTAACACTTTTTGTTTAATTTATTTCTTTATATTATTGATAAAATAATAATGGTTTTCTTATATAGGTTCATTCTTTTTCCCAAGTAGGGGTGTTTTGTTCTTTTATACAGGTGCATTCTTTTGCTCTATAATAGTTTTTCTTGTATTTGTATTGTAAATTTTATTTCATTTAAATTATATATTTCTATCTAATTTTGTTAAGTTTTGGTGTTTTAGTGTGCTGTTACAGTACACTAAATTATTCTCTTTTCTTGGTGCTACAGTGTGCTATTACAGTACACTACATTATTCCCCTTTATCAGAGCATTTAGAAGCATTTATAAAGGCATCCTTTATAAGTGCTTCTATAAGCACTGATAAAGTACCCCTTTATCATCACTTTTCTAGCGCTGATAAATGAATAGGTATTTTAATCTCACTTTGTTAGTCAGCACTTCTCTAGTGCTGATAAAGTCCATTTTTAGTGATATTAAAGGCCTATTTTGTATTAGTATAATGTGATGTTATTTTCTTGAACCGCATCACTCTTATTATCCTCTAGTTATGAATTTTGTTCACTTGTTTAATTTTCATTTCCTTCCTTAATGATTAAAGAAACATTAATAAAGTCATTTTTAAGTGATACTGATCTTGCATTTTATTTTAGATTGGGTATCTTTCTTTTTTATATCCATGTTTTCCAAATTGGTCACTTTGGACTTGATTTTTCAAAATGTTTTCAAAATAGTTTTTATTTTTAACATTTACAACATGAATGTATTTTACCACCATCATGGACATTTTTTTAACCTTCCTTTATATTTTTCAAAGTTTTTTTCAAAGAAAATTATTTTTTCAATATTTTTTGAATTTTTAGTTTTTAAAAGTAATTTTCAAAATGAAAAGGTTTTTTTGATCAAAAATATTTTTAATGGTCTTTTAATAGTATTTTCATTCAATGACATCAACAAATCTTGTTGTTACTTATGCTCCAATTGGGATATTTTGTAATGATACCATCTTCATTCTCTCTCTAGATGGATTAATATTATTTCAAAGAGATTATTATGGAAACTGTTTCTTTTCCACAGAATAATCATGTTTAAAAGAGATTGTTATAGAAATTTTTTCTTTTATATGGGTTAATCATGTTTCAAAAATATTTTTATAGAACTAATTTCTTTTCCACGGGTTAATCATGTTTCAAAGAGATTGCTTATGGAACCCATTTTTTTCATTGGTTAATCATGTTTCAAAGATATTATTATGGAACTAGTTTCTTTTTCATGGGTTAATCATGTTTCAAAGATATTATTGTGGAACCTATTTATTTTCCATGGGTTAAACAAGTTCTAAAAATAATAAAGTTTATTTCAGTGAGTTTATGAGGAAATGAATTCTATATGTACTTTATTCATGATATGGTTCTTGGAAATTGTTTATAATGAAGGGTAGTTCTCTTATAAACCAAGGATGTGTGGTTACATTATAAACCAAGGACATGTGGTTTTGTAATAAACCAAGGATGGGTGGTTATGTTATAAACCAAGGACAGGTGTTTATGTTATATACCAAGGATGGGTGGATCTATTATATCCATCTAATGCATTGGGTACTCGAGAGATGGAAATCGACCATATTGGTTATTCCATTTATAAAATTAATATGATGATAATGTTCCCAAGATACCAATATGTTTTATACATGCTTTCTATGGGTTTATAATGTTTCTTATGATCAAGATTGATATCTCATGGCTCATGATTATTGATTTTGATGGCTCTTTCCTTTGTTAAAGACTTATGCCATGTTTTCATGTTTAATGAAATAGGTATTCATGGGTATGAATATTCTTATTTTATAATTTTGAACTTTGATTATTTCTTCATACCCTTATGATCTTCTTATGATCATTTATGACATCTAATTGTTAATACTTACATTCACCCTTATATAGAATTTTAGTTCACACTTCCTATGTTTCTTTTTCCCCATGTTATAAAGATTGAGGTTGAAAGAATTATTTCTAGATGGGTTTCATATGGATAATGTTGATGACCAAGTATGGAATATGAAAAGATGGGTATAGTGGTAAAGATACTCTATTGAATTCTTGGGTGTGGTTTATGTAAGAGTTTTTCTTAATTATATAAAACTCTAAACCTAAAAGGTCCTTGATAATGTAAGTGATCCAATTTTTTCTTTTGATATTGTGAGTTTTGTATGACATAAATTGGGTCACCTTCATCGGTATCAATGTTAGAAATGTAAAGTTTATGTTTTCATCACTGGATCCAAGATTTCTATTTTGAGGCTATTATAGTAGAAGAGAGGTATCTCCATAGAATACCACTTCCATCAGAGAATGTTGAGACCACCCAAAGACCATATCATACACCATCTTCCTAGCTGAGTAGTATGAAAAATGAATATTTGTACCTTCTTCCCAAAACTCCATTCTATATATTACCCCAACCAAATACTAACAGCTCCTAAAAACTATAGAAAATTAAAAATCTACCCCTAGTTGTTGACGCCAACTCCTCACCATCTCATGTAAAATACCACCCCTTCTATAGACACACATTCTTAACAAGGGAGTGAGTAGTTTATGCTCAACATTTAAATAAGGAAAATGTGGTTGTACCTCTAGAGTGAAAATATATATAATTGTATAATGGGTGTAACTCCCATAAAAAGTTATGAATAGTGTATATCCACATCTCTTTATGATTTATATTTTTAAGAGTGAACTAGGTTTTGTTAGATTGTTTATATTCCTTTATATGGTTTCCAGTTTATGTTACACACCCACTTCATTCTTCCTAAGTTGTACTGAATTGTTATATCTTTTACACCACCTAATTTCAAATTTTTTATTTATTATGATTAAATGTGAATGTTTCTATTTGTTTTTAAAGGTTTACAATTCACCCTCCTCTTGTCTTTGTATCTTACCCATTCGAGGCCTAATAAGTGGTTGTTTCCTAATTAGGTGCATGGCTGATAAATTATATACCCAAATCATGTGACCCTTTATTTTTTAGTTTTTGGGATCTTTTCATAAACTACATTTTTTCTTAATGGTTATAACCTTTCTTATAGGTTGAGGGACTTTTTTAAAGTTTTTGGTAGATATATTAATTTTCAAGAGCTTTGAATGGAGAAACCTTGTGATTATGATAGACATGAGTATAGGAATTTGATTTTGTTTATGGTCACATTCTTTATGGGCAGAAATGTCATTGATTATTGATCATCATAACTAGTGAATACTCCACATGTGTATTCCTAACACTTAATAATGTTTTATGACTCCCTCCAGTGGGAGTGGTGAAACCCTCCTAGGAGAATGTTATGTTTGTGGTTGTACTAATCATATAGAGATGTTATTATCCTAGGGGGTTCACTGTGGTAAGTCTATGGTCATGATAGTTATTAATTATATTGGTTGAATAGGATAACTCACCACACATCCATTGGGAGTAATAAACATGAGTGGACTTTGATAGAACACTAAAAATAGAAGGTTACTCGAGTTTTTGTTGGTATATGTTTGCGATTATTTTTTTTGGGTATGGTTGGGCCACATATTTTTTCTCATCATTATTCTCTGTTTTTGTTGTATCCTTTTATATCTGGGGCTAGAACTTGGTGGGTATTGTTATTACTAAGTAAATTATTTTGAGTTGGATGAGTCATGGGATTTTGATTCTTTATCTTCAAACTTTTGATTTTGGCATAAAGTTTGGGGTGATGATAATGGGTTTGATGGTGGTGGAATCTTGGTTTTGATCAAGTTGAATTTATAGCATTGGAGGCATGTGCACTCTAATAATAATTAAAGGAGTGCAAATGCCTCCAATTCTAGGGTTGATTATTTATCTTAAAACTGATCAAACATTCTCTTATTATCCTCTAGTTATTAATGTGTTTCACTTGTTTAATTTTCATTTCCTTCCTTAATGATTAAAGAAACATTAATAAAGTCATTTTTAAGTGATACTAATCTTTCATTTTATTTTATATTGGGTATCTTTCTTTTTTATATCCATGTTTTCCAAATTGGTCACTTTGGACTTGATTTTTCAAAATGTTTTCAAAATAGTGTTTATTTTTAACATTCAAAACATGAATATATTTTACCACCATTATGGACATTTTTTTAACCTTCCTTTTTTTCCAAGTTATTTTTCAAAGAAAATTATTTTTGCAATATTTTTTTAATTTTTAGTTTTTAAAAGTAATTTTCAAAATGAAAAGGTTTTTTCCATCAAAAATATTTTTAATGGTCTTTTAATAGTATTTTCATTCAATGACATCAACAAATCTTGTTGTTACTTATGCTCCAATTGGGATATTTTGTAATGATACCATCTTCATTCTCTCTCTAGATGGATTAATATTATTTCAAAGAGATTATTATGGAAACTATTTCTTTTCCACAGAATAATCATGTTTCAAAGAGATTGTTATAGAAATTTTTTCTTTTATATGGGTTAATCATGTTTCAAAAATATTTTTATAGAACCAATTTCTTTTCCACGGGTTAATCATGTTTCAAAGAGATTGCTTATGGAACCCATTTTTTTCATTGGTTAATCATGTTTCAAAGATATTATTATGGAACTAGTTTCTTTTTCATGGGTTAATCATGTTTCAAAGATATTATTATGGAACCTATTTATTTTCCATGGGTTAAACAAGTTCTAAAACGAATAAAGTTTGTTTCAGTGAGTTTATGATGAAATGAATTCTATATGTACTTTATTCATGATATGGTTCTTGGAAATTTTTTATAATGAAGGGTAGTTCTGTTATAAACCAAGGAAGTGTGGTTCCATTATAAACCAAGTATAGGTGGTTTTGTAATAAACCAAGGATGGGTGGTTATGTTATAAACCAATGACAGGTGGTTATGTTATATACCAAGGATGGGTGGATCTATTATATCCCTCTAATGCATTGGGTACTCGAGAGATGTAAATCAACCATATTGGTTATTCCATTTATAAAAGTAATATGATGATAATGTTCCCAAGATACCAATATGTTTTATACATGCTTTCTATGGGTTTATAATGTTTCTTATGATCAAGATTGATATCTCATGGCTCATGATTATTGATTTTGATGAATCTTGCCTTTGTTAAAGCCTTATGGAATGTTTTCATGTTTAATGATCCAGGTATTAATGGGTATGAATATTATTATGTTATAATTTTGAACTTTGATTATTTCTTCATACCCTTATGCTCTTCTTATGATCATTTATGACATCTAATTGTTAATACTTACATTCACCCTTATAGAGAATTTGAGTTCACACTTCCTATGTTTCTTTTTCCTCGTGTTATTAATATTGAGGTTGAACGAATTATTTCTAGATGGGTTTCATATGGATGATGTTGATTACCAAATATGGAATATGAAAAGATGGGTATAGTGGTAAAGATACTCTCTTGAATTCTTGGGTGTGGTTTATGTAAGAGTTTTTCCTAATTATCTAAAACTCTAAACCTAAAAGGTCCTTGATAATGTAAGTGATCCAATTTTTTCTTTTGATATTGTGAGTTTTGGATGACATAAATTGGGTCACCTTCATCGGTATCAATGTTGGAAATGTAAAGTTTATGTTTTCAGCACCGGATCCAAGATTTCTAGTTTGAGGCTATTATAGTAGAATAGAGGTATCTCCATAGAATACCACTTCTATCAGAGAATGTTGAGACCACCCAAAGACCATATCATACACCATCTTCCTAGCTGAGTAGTATGAAAAATGAATATTCGTACCTTCTTCCCAAAACTCCCTTCTATATATTACCCCAACCAAATACTAACAGCTCCTAAAAACTATGTAAAATTAAAAATCTACCCCTAGTTGTTGACGCCAACTCCTCACCATCTCACATAAATTACCACCCCCGCTATAGACACACATTCCTAACAAGGGAGTAAGTAGTTTATGCTCAACATTTAAATAATGAAAATGGGGTTGTACCTCTAGAGTGAAAATATATATAATTTTATAATTGGTGTGACTCCCATAAAAAGTTATGAATAGTGTATATCCACATCTCTTTATGATTTATATTTTTAATATTGAACTATATTTTGTTATATTTTTTATATTCCTCTATATGCTTTCTTGTTTATGTTACACACCCACTTCATTCTTCCTAAGTTATACTGAATTGTTATATCTTTTACACCAGCTAATTTCAAATTGTTTATTTATTATTATTAAATTTGAATGTTTCTATTTGTTTTTAAAGGTTTACAATTCACCCTCCTCTTGTATTTGTATCTTTCCCATTCGAGGCCTAATAAGTGGTTGTTTCGTGATTAGGTGCATGGCTGATAAATTATATATCCAAATCATGTGACCCTTTATTTTTTAGTTTTTGGGATCTTTTCATAAACTGCATTTTTCTTAATGGTTATAAACTTTCTTATAGGTTGAGGTCCTTTTTTAAAGGGGTTGGTTGATATATTAATTTTCAAGAGCTTTGAATGGAGAAACCTTGTGATTATGATAGGCATGAGTATAGGAATTTGATTTTGTTTATGGTCACATGCTTTATGGGAAGAAATTTCATTTATTATTGATCATCATAACTAGTGAATCCTCCACATGTGTAGTCCTAACACTTAATAATGTTTTATGAGTCCCTCTAGTGGGAGTTGTGAAACCCTCCTAGGATAATGTTATGTTTGTGGTTGTACTAATCATATAGAGATGTTATTATCCTAGGGGATTCACTGAGGTAAGTCCATGGTCATGATAGTTATTAATTATATTTGTTGAATAAGATAACTCACCACACATCTATTGGGAGAAAGAAACATGAGTGGACTTTGATAGAACACTAAAAATAGAAGGTTACTCGAGTTTGTGTTGGTATATGTTTGTGATTATTTTGTTTTGGGTATGGTTGGGCCACATATTTTTTCTCATCATTGTTCTCTATTTTTATTGTATCCTTTGATATCTTGGGATAGAACTTGGTGGGGATTGTTATTACTAATTAAATTATTTGAGTTGGATGAGTCATGGGATTTTGATTCTTTATCTTCAAACTTTTGATTTTGGTATAAAGTTTGGGATGATGATAATGGGTGTGAGGGTTGTGGAATCTTGGTTTTGATCAAGTTGACTTTGTAGCATTTGAGGCATGTGCACTCTTTTCAATTTAGATATAAAACTTCTTTATTTATTTATTTATCATGTTATGTTTTATAGTATGTGTGGAGTGTTACCTACGAACATTACACATGCATCCATGCATACCAAATTCACTCAGGGAGAATATAGGGAAAAATTATCCAAGTTGTTTATACTCGCACCCATGCATACACATGGTGTGGTTTTCATTATGCATGGATAAACCATGTTTTATATGTGGGTTTAGGTAGAAACTCTATGAAGGAGATTGTGGATGATGACGAGTGGTGTTATGGTGGTTAAGAGCTCGACATCATGTTGAGTCAAAAATCATTATATTATTTTGGTTGTATTTTTATTTGTATTATGGATGTCTTTCATGACTATAAACATTGCATAAATTTTTTGTCTTGTTTTTATTTTGCATACTAAGACTTTAATATTCCCAAATGTGGTTTTTGTTTTTATTTTTTTCCCTATAGAGTGGTTTGTCTGGTATAGGATAGGTCATGTCTAATTTTTGATAAATATCATCATGAGTCTTTTTGGTTGGTTAATGAGGATAGTATTATGATAAATCACTTGCTGGTAGTCGACAAAATTTAGCATATAGAGACATTCTTGATGTCTATGATAATCTAACTCGGGACAGGGAACATCTCAGATTGGGACGTTACAAACCCTTTGGTGTTTTGGATTAAAAAATCATATGACAACTCTGAAAATTTCACTAAAATAAATGATTGGAATAATTCAAGTTAATGACCAAATATTAGTGGTGATAAACAGATCAAACACAATAAAAAATTTATAAAAATAAATTTGTAATAAAATATTTCCTAGATAAATACTAAATATATGTGTTGAACAAACATGTAAGAATATCATATCTAAATACTTCATTATATTTGTGTCTTTAATTTATTTTTAATGACACGATGTCTCACCTTAAAAATCAAGATTGTGAACACTCATTTTGTCACCCTCTTGAATCATGTAGTAACATCTCAATCATGCTTTCTCCATTAATGTATCACATACCCTGCAACCTCGATATCTATGGAATTCATCTTCAAAATAGAGAGAGAGGGCATATAGAGAGGAGAGATAGAGCAAATCATCTTTTGAATACATTTTCCTTGATTTAAAAATATAGAAATGTACAAGTGTCTACCTCAATGAGAGGTGGAGAAATTATTTTATAGATAGATGAAAGTAATTACAAACTGGAATAATCTGGTGTGGGACTCAAAAATACCCATTACTCAGAAATAAAATTAACCAGCTTCAACACTCCCCCTCAAGCTAGTACATGATAGCTTGGAACAAGATTCCCAAAAAAATGAAGACACCAAACAACTGATACACACTCCCCCTCAAGCTGGGTGGTCTTTCGTTTCACAAAAGGTATGTTATCGGGGTCCCAAATTGATATCACCCACTCTTAATATAGTATAGCGTAAGTGAGGGGTCAATCCATAGGGAACTGGTGAGTGCATGAATTCAATTATGTTTGGAATTAATTTATTAAAAGATTCTGAATTTAGAGTGGGATTTTTTTTATTATAACAACTGTTCTGATACTAAAGTAAAGATTAATGTTTAAAAGTAAAGAAAAAAAAGTGGTTTTTAATGTGGTTGATAGAAAAATGAGTGTGTTAGGGTTATGGTGATTATGGAAGTTATATGAACTTCTTATTAGGTTGTGTTGTTCATGATAACCCAACACTCTAGGTTTCAATTGTGACAAGGTTCCCTTGGTCTGGTAAACTATGTCTGGAACTGAAGAAACTGACTCCTTAGTCCAATAGTCAATGTTTCATAATTCTTTATTTAGATCATTCCATTTGTGATTCGATGAATACTTCCAATTATCATGAATTTATTCATCATTATTCTTCCTTTGAGTCCCTGAAAATTATGCCCTCGGTCTGGCTCAGAATTTTTAGTGATAAAAAGGAATGATTGAAGAAGAATAAGAAGAGTTAAACAGAACCAACACAAACATAATAATTAATCCAAATTACAACACTCTTTCATCACCCGCAGCCCCAACACAGGGGGTGTTTAGGTAAACATGGAAGAAAATATGATAACAAAATCCTCAATACCTGATGTGGTCATCGTAGAAACTTCGAGGAGAGGTGATTTCTTAGGTTGGATGGTGGAATGGAGGAGTAGCGGAACAACGGTAGCCCAGCAGTTAGGCAGTGGGATCTCCCTCCTTCGAATATTGGCTAATGACTCCCCAAAACCAGAGTCCAAGCCCTCTATTTATAGAAAAAAAAATTACATGGTGTGTATAGAAAGTACACGATGTGTAGTGTCATCAATGCACTTTTGTCGTAGTTTTTCTCCAGTAGGTGGCCAGCTGCGCTACCCTTGACTTCTGCGGTGTCGAAGTTTGGTTGGTGAATGGTACACGACATGTGGCACCACCACACATGGTGTGTAGTCTCTGGAAAATGCCACCAACCATTTCTAGAATCCTGGACATGGCGTGTAGGTATGACCCACATGGCGTGTTGTCTCTATTCTGACGACTTAGGCATGTACTCATCTGGTTGATTTATGTTTGAGTCTGAATGTACACTGTGTGTAGGTGTGTACATGCCGTGTAGTTTGGAATTTTTCTCAGAGTTCACCTGGTTTTTGTGTTTAGCCAGATAACACCTGAAAATGAACAATATCACCAAAATCAAAGTATTTTTCCACTAAGCAGTATGTCTTTGCTAAAAAAATATTCTCTTTTTCAAAAATATATGTGGAAATTTATACACAGATCAGGTGTATCAAACTCTCCCACACTTAGTCATTTTCTTGAACTCAAGAAAATCTCAACATCTAATTAAGAGATTCTATATTTTAACATGAAGGTGTTCAATTAATCATAAGTGTAAATAATACAGTCACAGGAGAAAATTCTAAAAAGGTTCAAAATAGATTCAATTCATAAGATATTCTAATCATGCCTCATATATAATTCAATTAACTACTTTCATCCTATTTTAAAAATATTTTTAACCTTTCAAAAACAAGTATGCCACTTGATGATCTATCTCACTAGTAAATAACACACTCAACACTCAAGATATTTTTAATCAAAGTTATTCTCAATCTAAGTTATATACACTCTATCCATAGGTTTTCAATAAATCTAGTTCTCTACATCAGAAAATTGAATTAAAAAGACATGAGGGCTTTTCAATAAGGTTTATATGTCTCTGTGGCTAAGGGCTGGTAGGTAAAGATGTAAAAAATAAACTCTGAGGCTTAAAAAGGGAGGTTAAATTCTTTAAATAACACTGCTTGATATTCAAAATAAAGCTCAATGTAAAAAAATCCTCAACAAGCTCTATCAAATGCTCTCATCACCACCATGTCCCTTAGTCAGGTAGGGTTCACAAACCATCATGTGAATATAAGGTCCCATTTTCTTTATCATTTTTTTATTATTTTTTTTAACATAGGGGACCACTTAGTAATTCCATGAATAGGGGTTTTGAACCCTTTCTATCCCAAATAAACAAGAGGCACTCCCCCACACTTAATTTCATGACTATTCACAAAAATGTGCCATGTAATTTCAATTCCCTCTCTAAAGATCAAGTGAATAATCATGCAAAGTTAAAAATAACTAGGGTAGGAAGGGAAATAAGTTTGTAATGTGGCTTCCTATCAAAGATGCTCATGTTTTCTAAGAGATTTACAAAGATCAAATATAGGGTAGTTCTCAAGATAAAAGGTCTTGAAATAGTCTAATGCCTCAATAATTTTAATGTAATTCAAAGATTCTTCATGTTTTGAAAAGAAAACTTACAAATTCTGGTAGTCATGTATATCCTAAGAATCTCTCATGAAAGAGGGTATTATAAAGAATACGATGAAGGATTTAGAATACCTATCAGGAGTGGGAAAAGAAAATAAAGAGACAATCAGTTCATGAAATGCATATAAATGATTAGCCTAATCAATATAATTATCCAAGGATTACAAGTTTCAATTTAAATTATATCAACAATCATTTTAAAACATTAAAGAGCCAAAATAAGCATGCAACCTTTAAAAATTTCCAACTTATAGCTTTATTATTTATAAATATGACTAACCAAAATTTCTTCACATTTTCAAATATATCATCCAATAATGATGTCTCCAAGATGATGGTAAGGAAAAAGACTAAGGTGGTCGAGAGACTCTTCCCCACACTTAATAATGCACATGGTCCACCAAGTGCACTACTAAGGGGAAAACAAGGATGGAGACACAAAAAGGCACAGGAGAGGGGAGGAATTACAAGAGAAATGAAAAATACTATAAAAACTGAATGAATACTCCCCTCGTACCACGGTAAGAATTCATGATGTCCAAAAGTCTCTCCAGTGTACCTGTGACTATCGGTGGAAAATAAAACTGCAAGAAAGTACATCATCACAGTGCAAAAATGGACAACAGATATATAGAGAAGAAAACCCAAATGTCACAGTCACAATGTAGTCTTAAGGGAAGCACTATCTAGTACAGGTGGGGCAGAATCATCAGATGTAATAGTGGGAGGAAAAGATCCCTTGGCCTATAGTAGTGATGCCACTTAAGGGGCGTCTGTTATGGTGAGCTCGGCAAGAGGAGACAGGCTGGTACCTGTAGTAAAGATGAGTACGAAGTTCGTGGCCATGGAAATGTCAGGAGAGGGTACAGTAGAAGCTGGATGTGCGAAAGGAGAAGTATCCTCCAATGGAATGGGGATCCCCTAATGTTGTAGCAGTATCTTCACCATCCGCTCAATGCAGTCCACACATTGAGCAGATGTAGTATGTCACTGAAGGATAGTAGCTTGCCGATGCTTCAGATGAGCCAGGCAGTGGTCTATCTCAGCCAGGTGGATGGTGATGGGGGGTCAGCTGAGGGTGCAGAAGGGGAAGGTGCAGGGGAAGGTCTGGGAGGGGGAATGGAAAAGGAATTAGGGAAGGGTGAGGAAATGGGAAGGGGTGGGGAAGGAGGTGTCGGGGAAGCCTCGGGGGAAGAAGGGTCAGCAGGGGGTGGTGATGGGGCCTGGGCAAGGACGTAAGTTCCCCTACTTCTGGACCAATACCATGCAAATAAGCATGAGAAATTCCATCCGTTGGGGGGAATCTAATCAGTCGTGGGGAAGGGAAGGCTCAAAAATGTTGAGGTGGTGGGAAAAGCGGGTGGTGTATAACCCACCATTCAGGTTTCCCTGACAGCCGGTGAACATGGCATGGAAGTAAGAGGCGGCAAGGTATGGGAGGTCTGGGTAGTCCTACCGAATGACACAGGTGAGGAGCTCCATGTCATGGTTGGTCACAACTCTCATATCCTTATGGCAGGGAAACAAGATGGCGCTAAAGCACCGGTGGGTGAAACGGAGGATGGGGTCAATGATGAGGGTACTCTTCTGGGAAGTGGGGGTGTAGCGGTGGTCGGGCCCAGCAATATCCCTCCACATGGCAAGGAGCTCAGAATGCTCGGGGCGGGTCAGGGTGGAGACAAGGGGTGGGGTGACTGGATGGGGATAAAAGTCACACCCTCGGCCAAAATCAGGCATAGTAAGGGAAAAAGGTCGACCTCCCAACCGAAATCGGATCACCGGGACTATGTCTCTATGTGTCACCCAGTACTCAGGCCCGTAGAACTCAAAGAAATCAAAGAACTCCCAAATAAATCTATGAAAATTGGAGTGTTGACCTGGAAGATCACGAGTAACGGTGTGTGCCTGAGGAGATCCTCCAACTCCCACCAAATACCCAACTGCTAAGGCATGATTCTTTCAAGATACCAACTACTAAACTAGATTGTGTGGTGAGAGAAGCGTCGAACTCAATCGTGCACCAGGTTAGTGACTGAAAATATCAGGCAAGGATAGGGTCACTAGTAGGGGCCAACCTAGGTGGGGCAGCAACAGGGTATGGCTCTAGTGGTGGAGCAGCCTCAGTAGGAGAAGGTCCGCTGGATGGGGCACCTGGTGAGGGATCAGCCGCTATTGAGGAGGGATCAGGAGGTGTGGCAGCTGGTAGTGAAGAAAGGGTGGTGCTCGGAGTCTCTGTGTGGGGTGGTGGAGGTGTGATACTAGGACCAACCTCTGTCAGGGTGGTGAGTGGTGTCAAGATGGCCAGTGGAGGAGGCTGGTACTTCGAGAATTTTGGGGCTAGTGTCATCATGGGTCAGAGTCGTATCCAGTGAAAAGTGGGCCTCTCACCCTCAGTAGTGGAGGTGGGCTGCTTCCCACGCATAGGGTCTCTGTCTGCCATATCCTAAAGAAGAAATGAAAATAAAAGAAAAAGGAAAAGAAGAAATTGTGAGAAAACAAGAAAAGTAAAAGAACACGACATGTATATCCAGAGTACATGGAGTATAGTGTAAGTGGGTTAGTATCATGTGTTCTTTGGATAGACATTCCAAGTGGGCATGTCACTAGACAAGTAAAGATACACAGTGTGTACCAAACATACATGTCATGTGCGTGCAAATGGGTTCCTGTTCATGTGGTCCAAAGACACGGTCATTGTCTGAGTAAAGCCAAAAATGGCGTACATGCCATGTGAAGGTATGACACAGCGTGTGTAAGAACATAGTGCTTATGTCCATTTGGAGTGTAGGACATGGGTTGGCCCATAGAAATGGGATACACGGTGTGTACCAAACATACACGCCGTATGTGTAAACATGGTTTGTGTGGCCATGTGAATGAAGTACCTGGGCGTGATTTTGGATGGTACACGGTGTGTACCAAACCGACACACTATGTAATTTCGAATTTCAATTTTTCCAGTTTGTGGGCATGTACAAAAGTACATGAAGTGTGTTTCATTTCATTCCTGTGTACTGCGGGAAGCTGAACTGGTGGCTGATCCAAAAAACACCCTAAACGCTATGAAAATTGGGAAATAAGGAGTGAAAAACGGTGTACCTTGATCAAGGAATGAAATGAGGAAGAAATCAAAACCTAAAACACACGAAAATGGAGGATTGGAGGAGGGGAGGTTGTGTGACTTCTGGGAGAAGAAAACAGTGAGGGGGGTCCGCATGACATGGGGTGTGGTTGCGTAGGGTTTCAGGCTTTTATAGCCAGAGTACACAGCATGTACTCTAGCAGACACACTGTGTAGTACCCTTTTTTTACTCTAGTATATAATATAATTATTTTAGTAAACTATATAATAATTAATATTAATAATTAAAATAAAATAAATATATACATATATATATATATAATTTAAAAATAAATCTATACACGTAATGTATTGGGAAGTACACGGTGTGTGTTCTAAAATTGGAAAAGGAGAAGTACAACCTTTGGTCTGTTGCTTGGGGCGAGGTTCGAACCGGCGATCGGCCGATCCAAACGCAAGACCTCAACCACTGGACAAAAGGTTGTACTACTTCTCATGTTTATGAATTATATATATTTAATGTACAGGGCCAATACTACACGTGATGAAGTAAAGGCAAGACATGTGGTTCTTAATTAGAATAAAAGGGATGAAGCAGGGAGATTAGCTGAGTTCGAACCTTGGTCTTTTGGATCCAGGGCTGAGACTCTTCCAATCTTCCAACTTCACCCACATGTATTCCTTTATTTTGAAAATATTTTTAGTTATTAATGAAAACATGGTGCACAAAACGTATATTGAAATACAAGTCGTGTGGTTTTATTAAAAGGAAAAATGATGTAAATGGGATGGTTGTAAGGATTTGAACTCGGATATTTTGGAACTGGGTTATGACCCTGACCAACCGATCCATCCCCATCATGTGTTTTCTTGTATTTAAACAAATATATATATTATGAAAAATACCACACGCGTTGTGTAAGTTAACATGAGTATAAAAAGGATGAACCCCATGTCGATGGTAGGGATGGAGGGATTCGAACCAACGACGGCTCGGATAAACTCCAGTGATTTTACCATCATCATCGGCATCATCCATGTTTAGTATTTAGTTAATATATATATTTATAATATTAGGAATATAAACTAAAAAGACCAGTACATGCCGTGTAGCCTCTGGGTTGCCTCCCAGGAAGCACCTTTGTTTTAGGTTATTGGCTCAACCTACTTACCTCTGCTTACCTGAGATGCATGGTGGAGAGTGTTCCCACCATGTATTCCATGTGATGGTAAGGATTTAGCCACTGTCTGTTAACCTTGAATGGTTGACCATCCCCCCCAGCAATTTCCGCCTCTCCATGGTGGAATACTCGTATGACTCGGAATGGTCCCGACCATCTTGACTTTAGATTTTATGGAAATAATTGAAGATGGGAGTTAAAAATGAGTACCTGGTCACTGGGTTGGAAATATTTTCATGAAATCATCTAGTCATGTATTTCTTTCATCTTCTCCTTGTACATCTTGGTGTTCTCATATGCCTCCCATCAGATTTCATCAAGTTTAAACAGTTGGAACTTATGCTTCTCTTCAGCTGCCTTCAGATCAAAATTCAGGGCCTTGACGGATCATTAAGATTTGTGCTACAACTCTACTAGAATATGGCATGGATTTCCATAGATGAGGCAGAAAGGAGACATCCCCAACAGCTTCTTGAAGGTGGTCTGATATGCCCACAAATAATTGTCTAGCTTCTTGGACCATTCTTTCCTTGAAGTGTTCACCATTTTCTCCAGAATCTACTTGAGCTCGCGGTTGGAGAGATCCACTTCTCCAATGGATAAGGGATGATATGGCATCTCCATATGATGCTTCACTCCGTACTTTTAAAATACTCATTTCATCAATGTTTTGTCGAAGTGGGTCCCTCTATTGTTGATAAGAATGCGGGGAATGTAGAACCTACTGAAAATTTGTTTCTTTAAAATGTCCATGAGCACCTTGGCCATGTTGTGTGATGTAGCAGCGGATTCCACCCACTTGGAGATGTAGTCGATGTAGACCAGGATGTAAGTGTTCTCGAAAGATGGGGGAATGGCCCCATGAAGTCTATGCCCCATACTTTGAAGATATCGACCTCTGGGTTGGGGTGTTGGGGCATCTCAGCTCTGCGCCCCACATTACCTGTTCTTTGGTAGCGATCGCAATGGGAAACAAAGGCTCGAGAATCTCTATGCATGGTGGGACAAAAAAACCCATACTACAGGATCTTTTCTATAGTACGGTCTAGCCCATGATGTCACCCAACTGGAGAGGCATGACAAAATTCCAAGACTCCATGAACTTCAGTTTCTGGGATACAACGTCGGATCACCCCATCCCCACAGGATTGGAATAGTATAGGATCATCCCAAAAGTACCTCTTGACATCTTATAGAAACATCATCCTCTGC
Source organism: Viscum album (assembly GCA_963277665.1). Taxonomy (NCBI): domain Eukaryota; kingdom Viridiplantae; phylum Streptophyta; class Magnoliopsida; order Santalales; family Viscaceae; genus Viscum; species Viscum album. Next base: position 1,803,778,273 of record OY728126.1, on the reverse strand, counting down.
TGGAAGGAGAGTTCAGGGTGGATGGAACCTATAACCAAATAATTAGCAATATCAGCATACTAGGTTCGAGGTGATTCTTTGACAGAAAAGAGGTGCTTATGAGGGAAATCCTCCTTGATCTCTCAATATTCTTCCTTCTCCAAATGTGGTAGCTCCAGGTGGGAGAGATGATCAGAAATAATATTCTTACTCCCCTTCTTGTCTCAGATCTCCAAATCAAGTTCTTGTAGGAGGATTACCCATAGGATCAGTCGTGGCTTCGCATCCTTCTTGTTTAGCAGGTACTTGAGTGCTGCATGGTCAGTATAAACAATAAATTTAGATATCACTAAGTAAGAATGGAACCTGTAAAAAGCGAACACCACTACCAACATCTCCTTTTCTGTGGTAGTGTAGTTCATCTGTGCCTCGTTGAGTGTCCTGGTAGCATAATAGATGGGTCGTAAAATTCGGTCAAGCTACTAGCTTAGGACTTCTCTCACTACGTATTCGCTGGCATCACACATCACTTAAAATTTCTTCTCCCAGTTGGGAGAAATCATCACTGGAGCTTCCACCAGGTGCTACTTCAGGTGTACAAAATTTTTGGTGCATGCCTCATAAAACTCAAAAATGGAATCCTTGGTCAGAAGGTTAGTGAGGGGTTGAGCTATCTTCGAGAAGTCACGGAAAAATCACCTATAGAAACCTGCATGTCCCAGGAAGCTTCAGATGGATCTGATGGAAGTCGGAATAGGAATTTTTGAAATGACTTATATATTTTTTGGGTCTACCTCTATCCCCTTTTCTGAGATTCTATGGCCAAGGATGGTGCCACTCTACACCATGAAATGAAAATTTTCCAAGTTCAAAACCAAGTTGGTGTCCTTATATCTTTCCAGTACCAGCTCCATGTGCCACAAGAAAGTGGTGAATGATTTTCCGTAAATAGAAAAATCATACATAAAAACCTCTAGGACATGTTCCACCATGTCATGGAAGATAGCCATCATGCATCGTTGGAAGGTGGCGGGAGCATTGCACATACCAAAGGACATCCTTAGGTAAGAAAATGTACTGTAGGGGCAAGTAAATGTACTCTTATCTTGATCCTTTGGGGAAATGGAAATCTGATTATAGCCAGAATAACCGTTGAGGAAGCAGTAAAACTCTTGCCCAGCTAGTCTCTCTATCATCTGATCCATGAAGGGCAGGGTAAATGATCCTTCCTCATGGCATCATTCAGCTTTATGTATTCCACGCAGACTCTCCATCTTGTGAAAGTGTGTGGGGGGATGAGCTCGTTCTTTTCATTTGAAATCATAGTGATACCCCCCCTTTTGGGTACCACTTGCAAGGGACTCACCCATGGACTATCTAAGATGGGGTATATGATGCCTGCATCCAGCAACTTGATTACCTCTTTCTTCAAAACTTCCTTCATGTGGGGGTTTAAGAATCGTTGTGGTTTTTGATGTAAAGACCTGTAAATTTCAAGGGAAATTTTTTCTTAATTTTCTTTGGAATTTTACGAGACTGAAGTTTCTGACGGCACCTGATTCCAAGGCCCGGTGTGCCCGGAGTCAATTTCCGAAGTTTAGCTCGGGTACGTTCAGTGAAAAAACGAGTGGATTTTCCTAACTTTTGAACCAGTACTCGGAATCGAAATCTGAGGGCACTGATGAAACCGCAGTGCCGCTAATTTCCTAGGAACACCTTTTCTGGAGTTGCGTTTGCTCGGGTGAGGTTATTAAAAAAATGGGTTAACTAAGGAATGAAATAAAAATTTGTGCTATAATTTTTTTTTCTATTCTAAGCAGTTATAACCTATGCATGGAAGTTGAGGTGGACCCACTACATCCTAACTCCTTTTGGTAAGATAATAGTGAGGTGGGGCCCACATGAGCACACCCCTTCAAATCCCTTAAAACCTCCCTCGTGTATTTAATTGTGTAACACACCTGCACCCCCCCTTTTTAATTGACAAGTCAACTCTCCAAATTTAATGGACTGTTAAAGGCTCTTAAATTAATTTAATTAATTAAATGAGATCTTTTTGAATTTCAAATTAATGTTGTCATGCGTGTGTGTGAATAAAATAAGACAATGTCTTATTTTATTGGGGGTTGTTTTGTTTTGAGAGAAGGAGGAGAGAACTCTTGTGCTCTGAAGAACATCTTCTTCCTCGTCGAAGAACGTGAAGAACGCCGAGTCTACGACGAAGAACTCTGTCACCGCAAGGGGAGATCGTCATACCATCTTCTTCCCTCTCCGTAGCTGGTGAGTGACATCTTCTTCGAAGAACGACGACGTGCTGCATCCTTCATCGGGCGAACGCCACCTTGTACTGCTCTTTTGTACCACCTCCAGATCGTCCTTTCCTTTGTCATCGTTCTTTGTTAACATGGATTGTCAACAACTTCTTTGGAACTCGACAATTCCATCATGGAAACCTGCTTTGACAACAAACACAATCAACCCAAAAATACTTCAATGTTACCTTGAGGGATTTTTGCCCAACAATCTCCCCCTTTGGGTTTGTTAAAAACTCTTTACAACTCTACTCAAAATAATTTTCTGCACTTTTATACCTTACTGAGTCTTCTTCCAGCCGCTACCACCATTCGCCTCTTTCGATTCTGATAGTGTTCAAGGAATCACTTAACACGTACTCTAAGCCCACATGAGTAATGCTTAGCATGAGAAACAAGAGTAGTATGAAAAGTTCATCAATGAACCACTTCATGTCAAACACCAATTGTCGATTCCAACCTGATACCAATTCTTAAATTGATACCAATTGTTGAACCACACTGATCCCAATTGGTGATAGCTGGAAAACTTCTCTCACCATTCCAACACCAGTGTTCTTCTTTTATCATGATCCTCACCTGTCGTGATATCTATTCTTTGATCGATCACTTCTTGCATCGTCGAATTTAATACTCTCCCCCTATCTCATTGCACTACCCCTATCTGGCTGCTCCACCTGTCAGCTTCTCCCCATATCATTCATGATTTATCAAATCTCCACACTGTCTCCCCCTTGAACAATCACTATTTTCTCCCCCTTTGTCAACGAACCCAAAGGGCACTCCTCTGTGGTCTGAGACATTGGTAAGAAAACACATTAGCACATTAGAGAAAAACACACCATACCTCGGGGAGAGGGGGGGTTTCACATCCACACGCTTTTAAGTGAAGGGAATCGACTGAACTCCCCGAGCCAGTCGATGCCTTTTGAATTCTTCCTTGGGTAAGGCCTTTGTCAGAATATCTGCAACCTGTAACTCTGTAGGCACATACTCCAACTTCACAAGCCCTTGCTCCACTTTCTCCTTGATAAAATGATATTTGATCTCAATGTGCTTCGTCCTTGAGTGATGGACTGGATTTTTGCTGAGATTTATAGCACTTGAGTTATCGTACTGGATTCCAATCGGAGACTTCACTTCAACTCCCATATCTTCAAGTTGCCGCTTCATCCACAATAATTGTGTGCATTCTTGAGTGGCCACAATATACTCAGCTTTCGCGGTGCTCAATGAAATGAAATCTTGCTTCTTGCTTAGCCAAGAAATACACAATCCACCAAGATAGAATGCACCTCGAGATGTTGATTTCATGTCATCCGCTGAACCAGCCCAGTCTGCATCAGTATATCCCAATAACTCTGTCTGAGATTTATCAGTATATGTCAAGCCGAAATCCACTGTGCCCTGGATATACCGAAGTATTCTTTTCACTGCAAGCATGTGGCTTTCCTTGGGATTACTCTGATATCTCGCTGCTTGGAATGTGGAGAAAAAAATATCAGGCCTTGTTGCAGTTAAGTACAACAGCTCCCAATAATTTGCCTGTATTCGGTGATATTAACTGACTTGCCATCCTCATATTTTGATAATTTCATCCGGGTAGCAACCGGAGTCTTCATCTCCTTGGACTTCTCTATTCCAAACCTTCTCAGAACCTCCTTGGCATATTTGGATTGAGAAATGAAAGTTCCATTCCTTCCTTGTGTCACCTATAGACCAAGGAAAAACGTTAGCTCTCCAATCATTGACATTTCAAACTCATTTTTCATGAATTTGGAAAACTGTCTGCACTGAGCTTCATCTGATCCACCAAAAATTATGTCATCGACATACACCAGCACCATCATCCTTTGATTACTATCATTGCTGAAATAAAGATTGTAATCAACTCCTCCACGTTGGAAACCAAGATTCTTTAAGTACTGATCAAGTCTTGAGTACCATGCCCTTGGTGCTTGTTTCAGCCCATACAATGCCTTTTTCAGCCTGCAAACTTTGTTCTCATCCTCATGAATGAGAAAACCATCTGGATGCTCAATGTACACCTCTTCTTCCAAAACCTCATTCAAGAATGCGGATTTGACATCCATCTGGAACACTTTGATCTTTCTTTGAACTGCTATGGCCAAAAATAATATGATTGTCTCCAGCCTTGCAACCGGCGCAAATGTCTCATCAACATCTATTCCCTCTATCTGGGAGTATCTCTTGCACACTAGTCATGCATTGTTCCGAATCATTGTGCCATCTTCATTCATCTTATTGCGATAAACTCATTTAGTCCCGATGACATTCTTTTCTGCTGGCCTCGAAACAATCTCCCATGTCTGGTTCTTCTCAATCTGATCAAGCTCTTCATTCATATCCTGAACCCAGTTTTCATCTTCAGCTGCATCAGAAAAACATTTCGGCTCCACCTGAGATAAAAACGATGTTTGCTGTAATGACTTCATTCTTCGAGTCTGAACTGGAGCTATCTGATCACCAATGATATTCTGCCTATCAATTTCAGCTCGACTCTTTGGATTCCATGCAGACACAGACTTGACACTTTCTTGTTCATCATCAGTATCTTCTTCTGAGTCAGCCTCTGCCACTTCTTCTCCCCCTATGTTGCTTACCTCATCATCACTTTCATCCAGGAACTGTTCACTCTGTTGTTGAATATTCTGTTCATTTTCAACAATAGTGACATCATTTCTCTCAACAATTTTTCCCAGCCTTTTGTTGAAACATTTATATGCTTTGCTTTTCCCTGAGTAACCAAGGAATATTCCCTCATCTCCTCGTACCTCAAACTTCCTGTGATTTTCTTTGTTGAGAATAAAATACTTACTTCCAAAGATTCGAAAGTATTTCAACATTGGCTTATTTTCGTACCACAGTTCATACGGAGTATTCCCTTGCTTTGGACACAACAAAGACCTGTTCGAAACATAGACCGATGTCAAAACTGCTTCCTTCCAAAATTTCTCTAGTAGGTCTTTATCAATAAGCATCATTATGGCCATATTGTTGATGATCCGATTTCTCCTTTCAACCACTCCATTCTGTTGGGGAGTTCTTACCGATGAAACTTGATGCCATATCCCATGTTTCTCGAGATAGTTTTCAACTTGATTGTTTGTGAATTTCGTACCGTTATCAGTATGAAACTTCAAAATTTTCTGCCCAAGCATCTTTTCTGATTCTCTCATATATTGCTTTATGAAACTGAACACCTCTGTCTTATGGGTAATGATGAATACTCAGGTCATTCTGCTATAGTCATCAATGAAAAGGACATAGTACATTTTCCCATTTATAGCTCGTGGTGAAATGGGTCCACAAACATCAGCATGTACCAATTCGAGCACTCTGGATGATTTCTGTTCCTTTGGCCTGTATGTTTTTCTGATGATCTTCCCTTATTGACAAGCATCGCATGTATGAGTACGATCACGTGATAGTTTGGGAAGGTCTCTAGCAGCATCACACTTTACCAGATCCTCCATAGATGGTTGGCATAGATGACCAAGTCGCTTATGCCATAGCTGGTTTTCTTCCTCTCTGGATAAAAGGCATGTATCTTCTTCCCCACCTACAAGTTAGAGATTTCCCTTTTTCCTTTTTCCCTACAGAACAATTGCTCCATCTTTTCCTTTCACAACACACATCTTCTTGGTAAATCGGATAGAGTGCCCAGAGTCACATAGTTGACTGGCACTGAGTAAGTTATGACTAAGACCCTCTACTACCAAGACATCAGCACGTCTCATTTCTTTGCCCCCAAACTTGGATTTCCCTGAGCCAACAATATTTAGGCCTTTATCGTTTCCAAATTTGACAACTCCTTTTTTGTCATATTTTATGCCTGTAACAAGATCCTTATTACCCGTCATGTGGGATGTGAAACCACTATCAAGGATCCACACACCAGATCGATCTGATGCTTTAAGGGCAATTTCCGCAACTACTGCCTTTTCTTCTTTCTTCTTCTTGGTCCATAATTTTACCTTCACACTCAGCATAGATTGAGACTTCTGTTCTTTCTCAGAGTATGATGGACCAGCCTCATCTTGCAAAGCCACAAATCTATTCTTCATTTTTAACTCACCTATCGTTTTATTGATCTACTGCTTATGAACGTTTTGATTCTGCTTTGGAACATTTCTCTGAATGGTCTAAGTACAGTACCTAGCCATGTGCCCAAATCCTCCACACCAAAAATAGTGTCCTTCAAAATATGTTCTGGAAAACCGTTCTCTGCTTGGATGCCACCACTGTTCTTGTTCCCTTTGATATATCTTGGCTATGGAACACACATACTGTGAATGTCCCTTCTTCCCACAACAATAACACCTTATATATGTTGCATTCCTTCGTGACACTTCAGCACTCCGAGTTTCTCCTTGGGATCTCTGAATATTCTGAATTTTCTTTGTGCCCAAATCAATCTTCAATCTTGGGATAGGTGCTTGTGGTCTGACTTCAATTGCCATAGATTTTTCTTTATGATCAAGCCCTGAAACAGCCTTAACAATTGAGCTCAATTGCTGCTTCTTTCCTGATGAACTACTGGGCTCCTCTTTCATCTTTTCAGTATTCGGAATGATCTGCTTTCCCAAGAATTTAATGGGAATCAAAGGCTTTTCCTGGTCTTTAACTTTTCTCTGTAGACCGACAACTTCTTCTTCAAGCTCTTTGATATGCTTGACGTGATCTTTCACTTTTCTATTCAAGCCATCGATCTCCCTTTTCTGTTCTTCAATCTTGAGCTTATACTCACTAACTGATTTTGAGTTCTCTAGTGTTGATAACTTGAGTTTTTCAATTTATTCCATCAACTCGGACTTCTCATCTTCCTGCTGCTGCATATAGAGTTTGGCATCACGAACAACTTTATTAGATTTCTTTGTTTTTTCTCTCCAAACATCTATCTCCTCCAGAGATGCTTCCAATTTGGCTTCCATATCAACTCTTCCTTCAACTTCTTCTTCCTCTTCTCCAACATCAGTTTCTTCCTTTTCCTGAGAACTACCGACGACTACAACCATAGCATTTTGTCTATGATCTTTACAATTTTCAAACTCCTCAACCTCTTCATCCACAAACTCATCTGAACTGTCTATTTCTTGGGAAAGAAGATTCTTCCTCTTGAAGAAATTTCTCTTGAACTGCTTCTTCCCTTTCACATAGGCTGAAGATTTCTTCTTGGGATTTTCAACTTCATCTTCATCATTTTCTTCTTGAAACCTTTTGGGGCATCTTGTTGCAAGGTGACCAACCTTTCCACATCGAAAGCATGCTAGTGGAAGTTTCCCTTTAAACTTTCCTTTTCCTCTTTGCAGATTTGAAGAAAGGAATGACATCACCTCATCTGTCTCTTCTTCCTCCTGAGAATCTTCAATAGTGAGCTTCTTCATGGCCTTAAATGCCACCTCTTTAGATTTCCCCTTTTCCATAGCGTCGTTATCATCATTTCTCATTTCATACACAACAAGAGTGTTGTGCAGGTTATCCAATGTCAGCTCTTTCAGATCTTTATCTTCCAAAACAGAAACTTTCATATTGAACCGAGGTGGAAGTTTTCTCAAGATGTGCTTTACAATTTTAATGTCTTAGATAATCTCACCAAGACCTCGCATGTCTTCTACCACAGCATTTACCCTGTCAAAGAATGCATCAACAGACTCATTCAGGTTCATTCTTAGATCTTCATACTTGTTCCACAACACTTGCATCTTTGCCTCTATGACTTTTGTATCCCCTTCATAAATATTCAAAAGCTTTTCCCACATGGCATGTGACGTTTTGCATGACATCACCTTTGTATAGATGGGATTGGAAAGGGCTCCCCCTAAGGCATTGATTGCTTTGGCATCAACATCCAATTCTTTATGCTCAGCTTCTGATAATGCACCACTAGTAATATCAGCTGTGATACCATGCATAGCTGCTGAAAACACATCCATTCCCAATGATCAGAAATAGTGTTGCATTCGATTCTTCCATATCTAAAAATTACATCCGTCGAAGATCGGAATCCCTTTATGATTAGTGACCTCCATTGAGAGAAGACCTAATATCAACCTTTCCCTCTGATACCAATTGTTAGGTCCACAAGGCTGAATACCCTGAGAGGGGGGGTGAATCAGGGTATGACTAATTAAAAATAATGCCCGTTCTGATCTTGTTTCGCTGTTAAGAAAACCACTCTTCTCTCTCTTTCCTTTTGCACAATATAAACAGAATGTAAAGCAAGCATAGGACACAACAATTTTACTTGGTTCACCGCTAAGGGCTACGTCCAAGGAGCATACGCCGACAGGTTGCCGGTCGTACCAAATTACACTATACTTCACTAGCTGTGGATTACAATGTTCGGGTACAGTCACTCTGTCCCAGGCTCACTGCCTTTTCAAGGTTTAGGGTCAGCTCACTACTTTCCCAAGGGTCACTCCCTGTTTCTCTCTCTCTGGCTCACTGCCGGTGGAGAGGATCGCCCTTTTTCTTCTTCCTATGCTCACTGCACTTGGAAGGGAATTCACTCACAGTTTATAGACCTGTAGGTCTCTTCATTTTCATGAATGCGCGCATCCTTAACTGATTATGGATGCTCTATTAATGTCCAAATTTCATCCACAGATGAATACCTATTTGCCTCTGAACACTGGGCAATTCCTTTTGGAAACACCTTCGCAAAGCACCCTACTTCGCGAAGCTCCCAATTTCGTGAAGCTCAAACAAGCCTTCGTGAAGCTCCTGCCTTTTCGCGAAGCACTTTCGCGAAGTTCAAACCGTCGAAATGCAACATCCCTCGCGAAGCTTACTAAGCCAACGCGGAGGTCGCAGGTTTTGCAGAGCTACAATAGCCGCCGCGAAGCTCCTCTTTCGCGAAGCTCACTGGCTCCGCGAAACACCTTCGCAAAATGAGAGCAAATGAACTTCTCTGAAAATTCTCTCTGCTTCTCTCGAGGGGGTCGGCCTCTATTTATAGGTGATTCCACCGACCCTCGACCCTTCCGCGCGAATTCAACTCCACGTCATCTCAAATCGCGAAGCTCCAAAGTTTCTGCCGGAATTCTGTCCAAATCGCGAAGCACCGCGGCAATTTTCCATTCGCGGAGCTTGTCGTAATCGCGGATCATTACCTTCAACATTCCTTCGCGCCTTCACCGTGAAGCCCTTCATCGCCGCGATGTGCTTCAACTCTGTCGTTCGCGAAGCTTTGACATAATCGCGAAGCATCACCGCCTCCATTTTTCTGATCTTCGCGAAATCCAATCCATGCATTCTCTCTTCGCGAAATTCATGTCTTTTCCATATAAAAATATGATCTTCAAGGATATCCTATTTTCGCGATGCTCACCAAACTTCCAAATTTTGGACCCCAAAAATTTGGCAAACACTGGGAAATGGCACCACCTTGTACTGCTCTTTTGTACCGCCTCCAGATCGTCCTTTCCTTTTTCATCATTCTTTGTCAACATGGATTGTCAACAACTTCTTGGGAACTCGACAATTCCTTCATGGAAACCTTCTTTGTCAACAAACACAATCAACCCAAAAATACTTCAATGTTACCTTGAGGGATTTTTTCCCAACAACCTGGTTTATGTGTTTGTCCAGAAAAAACCTGAAAAATGAACAAGATCATCAAAATCAAAGTATTTGTCCACTAAGCAATAGGTATTTGTTGAAAAAATATTCTCTTTTTCAAAAATATGTGTGGAAATGTATACACAAATCAGGTGTATCACTGGGTCAATGATGCTATAGATGACTGGTTTGGTATAGAGAGGTTCCAGTCGAGCTCCCGGGAGGCTTTTGGTGAAGATGTTGGCAAGCTGATATGTCGTCGGTATGTGGATGAAACTGACATAGTTTTGCTCAAAGTGGTGGAGAAGAAAGTGTCAATCCATCTTGATATGTTTTGTACGTTCATTGAAGTTTGGATTGGAAGCAATCTTCATGGATTCTTGATTTTCATACCAAATATGAGCAGACATTTGTGGCGGGAAAACAATCTCATGGAGGAGATGAATAACCTAAAGGATCTCACTAGTGACTGTGGTCATCGCACAGTATTCAGACTCAGCATTAAATCTAGAGACGACAATCTGTTTCTTGTTGTGCCTTGAGATAATGTTACCTTCCAGAAAAATGACAATCCTAGAAGTAGACTTCTGGGTAGCCAAGCAACCAACATAATCAGCAATATAGAAGACCTCAATATTCAGATGATCGTGATATGAATACTGAAGACCACAAGCAGGGTCTTTCTTGATGTACTTGACAATCCAAAGGATAGTATACCATTATGATTTCATTGGATGTTCCATGAATTGTCTAACCTTGCTGACAGTGCAAGCAATATACATATGATTCATGGTAAGATAATTGAGTTTCCACACAAGATAACGGTACCTCTTTGGGTGAGAATATGAGTCCATGCTATTATATAGAGACTGTTCATCGGGTTTAAGTGGAGTGTCAACGACAGTTTCCTGAGACAAACCAGCATCATGCAAGATATCCAAAGAATACTTCTGTTGGGAAAGAAAGATGATGTTTAGAGAAAGGGATACTTCGATGATAAAAATGTATGTTAGAGGCCCCAGAACTTTGATCTAAAATTATTGTTGAAGATACTCCTTTAGATGGGCAATGCCATGTGAGTCTCTCCCAGTGATAATAATATCATCAACACAGACAACCAGTAGGATGCAGCCGGAGGACGTCGTGCGGTAGGAAACCGTGTGATCCCTTATACTCTGAGACAGACCAAATGTAGTGATGACTATACAGAATCTTCCAAACATGCATGAGGAGACTACTTGAGTCCATAAAGAGAGTGACGAAGCCGACATGCATGAGAATTGAATCCTGAGGCAAGGAATCGGGGAGTTTGTTTCAGATATACCTCTTCTCTAAGAAAACCATGTAGAAATTAATTCTTGACATCAAGTTGATGAAGAGGTCAATGATGAGCAGTAGCAAGATAGATGGATAATCGGACATATGCATCTTCACAACTGGAGAAAATATATCAAAATAATCGACACCATATGTCTGGAAAAATCCTTTTTCCACAAGTCTGGCTTTAAGGTGATGAAGAGTTCCATATGCATTTAGGCATACTGTATAAATTCATTTGTTGTCGACCACCTGTTTACCTACCGGAAGGGGGACCAGATCCCAGGTATGGTTGTCGTCTAGAGCCTGAAATTCATCTCGCATTGCTTGAAGCCACCCGGGGTGAGATTTGACTTCGCCAACAGTGCGTGGAATAGATATAATCTCCAGAGCAGAAAGGCCTCTATATGAAGATGTGAAAAGAGGGGTATTCTCGCAAGATCAAGTACCTTTCCACAATGCAATGGGCAAGTCGTTTGTTGCTGGAGTAGGAGTATCGGAGAAACATGGGGAGATAGTGTCCTCGGCCTGGACGAGGGACACATTCAATGGTCGATGAGAGTAGATGGTGCCAAAACAGTGATCAGTAGAGTGAGAGACCTGAGGCAGAGTTGGGTGGATGATGAAAGGAAGACAGTCATCGATAGTAGTGTCTGGGGGGGAAGAGGGTGAAGAGAATGCAGAGTTCTCAACAAAAGAGGCATCAGCAGAGATGATATACCACCACAAATCTGGATGAAAACATCGGTATTTGCACTGAGTGCAGGAATATCTTAGGAAGATGCAACATAGGGATTTTGGAGAAAATTTGGAGAGGTTGGGATGAGTGTCACGTATATAACAAAGACACTCAAACACACGGAGTGGAAGCAAATGAGGTGGGAGAGAGGAGAACATAGCTCGAAAAGGAGCCTCCCCCTGAAGGATAGAAGAAGGCAGTTAATAAGGTAGGTAGTAGTAAGGATAACATCCCCAAAATGAAGAGGCACCTACATGTGGAATAAGAGGGCACAAGCAGTCTCTAGAACATGACAATATTTACACTCGGCCACTCCATTCTGCTGGGGTGTATCGAGGCAGGATGTATGATGAATGATGCAGTTATCCTTGAGAAATTGTTAAAGAGACGTGGATAAATATTCTCATTCATTGTCTAAGTAGAAACATTTAATAGGATTGGAGAATTGAGTGTGAATTTAATGGTAAAAGGTTTTGAAAACATCACATGTCTCAGAACGATCACGAAGGAGATATAACCATGTCATCCGAGAGAATTAATCAATAAAGGATACATAATAATTGTACCCTGACTGGCTAAGAACCCTACAAGGACCTCATACATTGGAATGAACAAGGTTGAAAGGATTGTTTGCATGCATTTCCAATCAAGGAACATACGTCATTCGATGATGTTTAGCAAACCTGTAGGATTTGCAATGGAAGGAAAGGTGTGGACTGAATTAGAGGCAAAACTTAGGTAAGACGGAAGTCGATGGATGACCAAAGCGAAAATGTAGGTCGAGGGCACGAGCAGAGGTGGATGAGCAATCAAGGGATTGTGGGGTATCGAACACGTACACCCTATCACTAAGACAGCCTCTACCAAGTTTCTGATTTGTTGACCGCTCCTGAAAACAACACCAGAAGATGTAAAAGTAGCAACATAATTTAAATCTTTTGTGAGTTTACTTATGGAGATGAGATTAAAAGGATTGTGGGGAACATGAGCTACTGAAGCCAGGAAAATAAACAGAGTCAATGAGCATGTGCCTAATCCTACAATAGGGATTATAGATTCATCAGTAACAATAAATACAAAGGCACTAGTATATAGATGATGGGTGGTAAGCATAACTGAATCTCATGTGAGATGTTCAGGCGTACCAGAGTCAAGCATCCAAACTGTCAGTCGATGAGATATACATACGATGGGGTCATCAACCTGAGCAATGGTGTCTGGAGAAGTGGAAGGTGGCAAAGCTGCCCGATAAGATTGCATAAGTGCAATCTCCTCTTTCGAGAGTGTCAGTTTGTGATGGATACTAGATGGTGGTGAGGATAAAGGCATGTTTGGGTATGCATAGTGCGCTAGGGTGGGGGGGTTGCCTCGCGGGAGGACCAGTGACGGAGCACGGGACAGCCGCGCAGGCGGGCGCACAGATGCAATGATAGACCACAGGGTTGCCGTGTTGGAAGGCCGACAACTAAGGCGAGGGGGCTGCTTCACAGGAGAGCCAACGACTGGAGGCACAGGGGGAGACGCGTGGGCGTGTTGGCGGTGGGGGCACGGGGGAGCCATGCAGGAGAAGGGTTACCGGCTGTCAGACGTCGCTCAGGGAGGCGAAGCGCTGAAGAGGGGGGACCGATGCTCAGGGGGACGTCAGGCCCGATTTTTGGTGCTCCAGGAAAGCCGGAGAAGCGGGGTCGGACGATGGTGTGCCGAGAAATTAGTGGAGGAGCCGGCCACAGCTGGCTGAGAGATGGGGCGTCGTGGAGGAGCCGCAGGAATGTTGTGTCAGACCTTGCAGGACGCCAGTTAGGAGGGGACAGTGAGCAAGAGACCGCGCATAGTGGGGGCATTGCGTGTCAAGCAGGGATGTGCACAAGACGGCACGGCAGAGATGTGCACAAGACATGGGGCGCCAGAGGTGGCTGGCACTGCTGGATTCGTCGCGCAGGGGGTCGTCGCACAGGAGTCGCCGACACAGGAGGTGCCGACGCAGCGCAGTGATGGTGGTCGGCGGGGAAGATCTTCCGGGAGGGAGGAAAGCTGACATGGGGGGCGCCCGCACGTTCAGAGGCGCTTTCGATGGGGCTCTTGCGACAGAGTGGCGGATTACCGCAGGAGACGCCAACGTGGAGGCGGAGATTATGCAGGAGGGGGCAGCGAAGGGAGGTGGGATGTCCACAAGAGGGCGTCGACGACAAGATTCCGCGAGAGGCCTGCGCACAGGTGGGCAGTCGGGTACGGGATCGCGCAGGAAACCGGCTGGAGATGGGGCGTCGCGGGGAGCCGTTGTGGACCGTTGTGGACCGTCGCGCGCAGGGATTAGTCGGCGAGAGGGGAGTGCGGCACTTCCGCACAGGAGGGAGGCGGGGTTGGGAAGCCGCACAGGGAGGTGGGGACGCCGGGAGGGTTTCGTAGGGAAGGAGCCGCAGGAGGAGGCGGGACGACCGCAGAGGGACGGAGGGCCGCAGGCGGGAGGAGCCGCAGATGTGAGGAGCCGGAGGCGGGCGGACCGACGTAGGAAAGGAACCACGCTGGAGGGCGGAGTGCGGTAGATGGGAGGAAAAAAAATTATCGGGAGTCACCCTTTGACATCATGTAAAAATGTACAAGTCCTTACCTCAATAAGAAGTGGAGAGATTCTTTTATAAATAGATGAAAAGAATTATAAGTTATAATAATCCGATGTGGGGTTCGGAAATACCCTTTACCTAAAAATACAATTAACCGGATTCAACAAAAAATATGACGACACAACTTTGTTAATTAATTCAGCCAAAATTTGTAATCACTCGTAGAATATAATAATTGAGTACATGATACATTTACATTACAACAACATGAGACTTCTATGACACCACCCAATGAAACCTCCTCACCTACTCGCCATAAAAGTGGGTCCAGCAATCACCAGTAATTTCTGCAGGAGCACTGACCATTTGTGAAAACATGGAATCCCGAGGCATCCCTAATGCACATCTCCCTCTTGGTCACAACTGAAACATACTTAAAGAACCTGTGGCAATCCCCACAGAGCCGAATGTTCTTGACGACCCGAAAGCGCTGGTGTCGTCCAGTCATCAACAGCCCATAGGTCACCGCCAGTTTCGCGCTGTGATAGAACAAGAAATCCTTCTTCTGGTGCTCCTCAACTTCTTGAACCACAAAGCTTGTGTCTGGCACATACCCAACTCGCATGCACTCCATAACCAGTATCTCGAGCCCACGATATACGTCTTTCCACTGTGGATGAGACTTATCTCTCGAGTAAAATGAGTGCACCACATTCCGGTGCACAACCCAGCTCTGGCCAGGGAGCTTCTTGAACCCCTGAACCCTCATGTGTTCCCGGACCCTCTCGGAACAGTGCCACAGGCCCGAGGCAGAGTACAGGTTGGACTGGAGGATGAGCATGGCAGGGTTCCCTGTTTCCATGGCCAGTATGCTCTTTGCAGCCCATTTCCCAAGGCCCGGATCCAAGCAGATTCGGCTACTGTCGAGGAGAGCCCGCCAGACAGGGGCCTCAGGCTCGAAGGGCATCCGGGCAATCACCTCTTCTGCGGTTTCAAGCAAGCCCCAATACCCAAGAACGCCAATCAAAGAGGCGTAGTGCTCAGAAGCAGGTTGGATCCCATAGATAGGCCCCATTGATTCAAGCAACTCATAACATTGATTCACCAGATTAGATTGCGTGTATTTGTAAGCTGATATGATCAACACTAATGTGTATCTATCAGGTTTCACTGTACCCACCTCCTTCATGTCCGTCCAGACAGCCAGAGCCTTGTCCCCTTGCCTGTGCATGATATGGCCAGCAATCAAACCATTCCATAAAAGGGTATCATGGGAGGGAATCAGATGGAACACCACCATTGCAGAGGCCATGTCTCCACACTTGGCATGCATGCTCAGCAGTGCATTTCCCAGCACCCTGTCAATGAGAAACCCAGACTTGACAACATGACAATGAATCTGTTCACCCATCTCGTGAAAACCCAAAGCTCCGCAAACATCGAGTATCACAGTTGATGCAACTGAATCGATGCCCATGGCTTCATGGGACCGTAGAAGAGAGATCGCCTCGTCTGGCTGCCCATTGCGGGCATAGCCACACATCATCGAAGACATGGCCACAAAACGGTCATGGCTGAATGGCCAGTGGTGGAACATTTTCTGGGCATCATCCATCCTTCCGCATTGCACACACATGTCAAGCAATGCAGCCTCGATATAGGCGTTGGCTCCGCAGCCGACCTTGGTGACGAAGCCATGAATCTGTCTGCTGATTCCTGTGTCATTAAGCAGCCCACAGGCTTTAACAATGCTTGTGAAAGTGAATTCTGTCAACTCAACGCCATCTTCCAGCATTTCAAGGAACAATCCAACGGCCCTGGATCCCTCATCATTGAGGCAAAACCCTGACAGAAGAGCATTGTAAGAAACGCAATTCCGTATGGGCATTTCATCGAATATCTTCACCGCAAGATCCACCAGCCCAACCTCCAGATACGCTGTCATCATTTCCGTCCATGTAATGACATTCTTCACGGGCATATTCTCAAACAAGGCCACCACATGATCCACGCTGCCACATCTTCTGTAGAACCCAATGAGTGAATTGTTAACATTTAAAGAGGAATCAAAACCCATTCTGGCAGCATGAGCATGAATCTCCCGCCCTTCCCTCCGGCAGAAACCCCCAGTGGCCGCAGACAAAAGGGCCGAGACAGTGAAACAGTCAGCTTTTAAATCATCAATTAGCTGCATGTCCCTGAAAAATTCAAACGCCTCCGGAAACATTGATTCCTTCACCGCGCTGGATATCACGGTATTCCATGATGTGATGTCCCTCTGTGGCATTTTATCAAACAGTTGGAGGACAAGCTCCAGGAGCCCACCATTACTGAATAAAGCCATGAGTGCGTTTGATACGAAAGTGCAATCCAGAAACCCCGTTTTGGTGGCCATAGCGTGAATCTGATGTCCCAGACGCAGGTCCAAAAGACGAATGCAGGCAGTTAATATTCCAACGAAGCTAAATTCATTGGGTTCAATGCCCGAATCCCTCATCCTAAAGAAAAGGCGCACAGCTTCAACCTCCCTATTGGACTTTGCGAACCCTGAAACCATCGCCGAGTAGGACACCACGTCCGGGGACGAGAGACCCACAAAGACCTCGTAGGCATCTTCAACCACACCCAGCTTGAGGTAAGCCACGATCAGCCCGTTCCCCATATCAGTGTCTTCTTCGAGCTTGAGAGCCAAGGCATGGGTAGCCTTGGCGAGCCCGACATCACCGTAACGAACCGAAAGACGAAGCAAATTGTAAGAGTCGCTAAACAGAACCTCTGTCTCGTCCAGCGGGGCAGGTGGCTGAGGGGATCTTCGGTTGCAGGGAGAATGCGAAACGTTTAGGAGGCATTTGGCAGGGAGGAGGGTGAAGCGAGGGCAAAGGGAATTGAGTTTATGGAAGGACGAAGGTGGAGGGATTGAGCGCAGTGCCCGTGCAGGGGAAATTGACTTCAGGGGGCATCGAACCAGTGGAGAAGAACCGTGTGTGTCAGGAGGAACCGTGGTGATGTGTTGGAGAGCCATCTCAGGGGAAAGAACCCAACCATAATTCCTTTGGCGTTGATGGGTCAGCCGCAATCAAGCAAGAGCCTTCGTGTACGGAGAAAAGAACAAATTTTCTATTTTAAAAGTAAATTTATTATTTTATATTTTTTAAGCTGTATAAAAGTTATTAGGGATAATGACTATACATGATCAAAACAGGGCCTAATACCAAAAAATGATAAAATGTCAATGAAAGATCACTGTTTTTCTAAATATTGAGGTCTTTCATTAGCATAATAAGGAGTTGGGTCCTTAGTTATAATTATGGGGCTGTTTTGATCCCTGGCTATGGGGGGAAAATTAAAATATTTCCCTTTGTAAACATCCAACAATTGGATATTTGGACTTCGTAAATTAATGTTCTCTCTAGAAATTCATTTTGTTTACATTGTAAATTTCATCTTCATGTCTAAATCTGTTTATATTTTTTTTCTCTGTAAATATGCTCTTCAAATCATTTATTTTGTAAATTTCTCTACAATAAATCTATAAAATCTCTTTTGTAGAAAATTTGTGGCAATTTCCATTACATAAAATAAAAATTCATTTCATTCAGCTTACTCCTAAATCTAAAGTTTTAACATCATTAAAAAGTAAAACCGTATTAGAATATAAAATATTACAACATAATTGAGGTTCTTCCAAAGAAATCAGGGGATGTTCTAAATATCCAAATGCGCAGTGGAATTTGCAACATCTTGATATTAAAAAAAACACTATGTTCGATAGTGTATGCAACACACAACACCGAGTTTAAACGAACCATGATATATTATTATTTAAATGTTACAGTTACAACCAATCCATTGAATTGACGAGTATGAATATGATTAACTGCATTATGAAATATATATAAAAGACCTACTTAATGCAAATGTATTGATTGATGGTTAAGAAACAGGTACTCAATTTTTTGTAAAGCCGTTTTATTCTTTAAAAATATGTTTTCTTTAAAAATTGTTTTTATTGTCTTTTATGATCAAATATTATAATTATTTTTTTCCACTTTTATAAATTATAGTTGATAAAGAGACTATCATTTTTGAAATAATCATATCAAAATTATCTTAGGGTGCAATTTTGTGATTTTTCTTAAAAGATTAATTTTTCATTGAATAGTAAAAAGATACAATTTTTATGAAATATGATATATTTTATGACATCACAAAGACATAAATATGATAATTTTCTTTATTAAACCTATGGAACGACTTGTGTATGATAATATACTACAAATATCATATAAAAATAATTCAAAGCATATGAATTATAATTTATTTCATAATAAATATGAAAATCATTTTCGGTGTCGCCACAGTGCTTGCGCAACACTTGAAAAGTCAAATTTGTTGTCATAAATATAATATTTGAGAAGGAAAAGGTCATTACTTGACTTGGTTAATAAATATGAAGTATTTTTTATGATTTTGATGGATAGATACGAATTATAAAGTTATATAACAAGTGACTTATCCAAATATTTGTGCAATGCTTGAGCAAAGCTAGAAAAGTCAAAATAACATATTAAATAAGTTGTCTTGACATAGATTTGAGTAAATATACACATTGAAAGAATATAAAAGTTTATCTTGAGCTTAATTTATTTAATTTTATGATGGTAATTTATTTTTATTTTTTAGTAATGAAATAATTATCTTAAATGCTTATGCTCCGCTGACACGGTGCTTGTGCAAACAGTACAAAAATCAAGTAAATGATTTTAAAAATTCTATAATTAATATTTTTCGGTGATTTATAGTGTCCCATGAATTTTATAAATAATTATAACATATTAGAGATGTGTGAAAGATTTAGATTTGAATTTCATTGTTATCTTGATGACTTTAAAGTCAAATTAAACGAATAGTTTCAAAAATGACATTAATGGTATTTTTATAATACAAAATATTTCATTAAATGATTTAGAATTTATAAAAATATAATCTTCAGGCAAGTGAATGAGATATGGTCAAACATATCAGACATGATCCATTTATGGGTCAGTTGTCCCTTTATAGTAACTTTATTGACCCCTAAAAGTAAAAAACTTTGATATCACGGTAATCAACAAAAGGGTTAACGTAGGGTTAAAACAAAGTGATAAGGGCAAAAAAAAAACACCTAAAATTATCTAAATTTTATTGGATAAGAGGATTTTGACTCTTCCTCATCCTATCTTTGAAATATATCATTTTGGTTCCATTTTCCATGAAAATTAATTTATATTAATTTAATACTTTAAGTAATTCCAAGAGCGCTCCTCCCCTCACTTATAAAATGACACCTCCACCCCTCTCTTGATCATGTCTTTTAAGCACTCTAGTTCATCCAATCCATACCCAAATCCATTCCCAAAATCTCTCCCCATGTTATAGAGGTCTTAGTTTGGGGAGAATACCAACCTTAGAGAGCTTAAGGTGTAAATCAAAAAAGGTTGTCCGAAGAAGAAGTATATCTTTTAACAGAATGTTTAAGTATTATTTCTTATTCTACATTATTAAAATATTCTTCAACCATGATGAAATAATAACATTAGTGTCTTCTATATACTAAGATGTTATTTTGTTAATGGCATAACCTATATACATATCATCTTTCATCAAATGGGAAAAACAACCATTGTTCGTGTGTATGGCGGACTACCGTCGTGTGAACCTATATAATTCGTTTTTGATCAACACCTCTCAGGTCTGGTTATAATAATGGATTTAATATATATATATATATTATATTCATGACATAATTATCATTCTGTAATGATATGATATCATCTATTTTCTTACATTTCCATTCATTGAAAAATGACAACATCGTTCGTGCATACATGAGGATTACCACCTCCACGAAGCGATATGATTTGTTTTTCATCACCACATCACATGGATGATATATATAAGTATATTTAAAGATATAATATGATATTTTTGATATAATAATCTCCATGGGAAGATAAAATAATACTTACCTTCTTTCCCTCATGTTTGTTGAAAAATGGAAGCGTTACTTATGCGTACATACGACCTATCATCTCCATGATTGTAATGTAATTCGATTTTCATAACCATATTTAATGGTTGGTTTTAAAAGTATAATTGATATATAAAAATGATAATTATTTCATGATTTTTATTCCAGTGATGATAAAATAATGACCTCTTTGACCTCTTTCAACTTACCAAAGTCATTTTGAACATATGTGCTGAATATCGTAAAAAAATCCAACCTGTGCTTAATTAAGTAATTGTATATAATATGGTAATAAATAAAATAAAATTAATAATAAACATGAAAAGGGTTCTTAAGCAAGTAAACAATTAATATAAGTTTATTATTCAGGAAGATAATGATCGTACGTGATGAGTCAGACTCGAGGTAAGAGACATTTTACCTTAGAAACCTTGTTTTAATTGTTTTAAAGATTTATTTTATAAATATTTTTATTTCATTTCCATATTCTTAAAATTATTTTATTGATGTATTATATGGTAATGAACAAATTATAAAGGGCACTTTTGAATTTATTTTAAAGGTTTTCAAAAGGAATCTTTTTACAGAAAGTTTTGACAAAAGACAAAAGGAATGTTCTATTTTAACGTATACGACATCAACATTTTTTCTCATCACCGTAGTTTTTTGATGTGTGTATTACTTTACAAGCTTCCATGTTCACTTCAAAGAAAACCCCCTTCCCTTTATTCTTAGAATTTTTAAAAAGGGGTTTAAATGTAATGAATATTTTGATATCCAAAAATGTTTTTCTTATAGGTGCAAAGATGTCTTTATGATAGAAATGAAATATTTCATGTGTTATGATTATGTTATGGTTCTTGGATATTATTTATGATGTTGGGTGATCTTGATATAACTCATGATTATGGATGAGCCTGATTTATCTCTCCAATGCAATGAATAAAGGGATGAAGTTAGCAGGTTAAGTTTCTCTTAAGAGATTATTTGAATTTACTAGGCAGGTTATTTCATTTGTAAGAGTGATTGTAACAGTGATATGAAAATATGTCCTAAGGCACCTACATGATTTTTCTATGTATGGTAATGAGTTTTTATGGAAATTTTTTGATTCCAAAAAGTAAGATAATGATCTTTTATTTAGAAGTAATGATTATGCTATTTTTGGGTAAAAAGGTATGTTTTTAAGAAAATATTTTTCATGGGTTTTCATGTTTTCTAAGAAACCCTCGTGATTATGATTTTTTCCTTATAAAGAGTTTTATGGAAAAAATTAGGCAGTACAACTAATTTGATGTGAAATTAAATGATTATTTTAGCTCAAAGTTTATGATCCCATGGTTTTCACGAGTTTCTTTCTTTATTTATATGTCCCTTATTGATATTGTTGTGCTCATCTCACATTTTTAAATGTTTTTTATAGGATTTAAGGATGGGTAAGAAAAAAGAAGAATTCAAGTTGAAAATCATGAAGATTTGTCATGAAAATAAAATGTGTTTTATTTAAAAAATCTTATATTGCAAGAAAAATGAATATTGAGTAGAAGTGTATAGTTTATAATATATGAGTTTGTTATGTAAGAGTTATGATGAAATTATCAAAAACTCTAAACCGAAATGATCCTCAAAAATGAAAGAAAGTGAATTATTTTCTAAAGATTCAATTTACGGATTGTTTAAGGTTGGGTCTTTATATTTGATATCAAAGGATATGTTTAAATGAATTTGTATATTAGGAAGTTATCATGTGAGGTTAACTTAAGTGTTATGAATACCATCATGAGTTTATAAGGTTGAGGTTTACCATAAGTTTAAAGGCGTAGACACCCCCTTTTGAGGTTTAAAGTGATGATATTTTAAGGTGAATAATGATATTTTGGGAGACATTTTATTAGGTTAAAGTATATGTAACCCTTAGGTTTAATGTAAAGGATTATTTCATAATCATATTATTACATTTTGGGGATGCGGGTTGAAGGGTATGATATAAAATTTGTGGTTAAAACATTATTTAATATTGAGGTAATTTGGGATAAAAGGGTTATTATATTTTGGGAAAATATGATTTATCATATTGATAACCATGATATTGAAATTAGATTTGGTGACTAAGTGATTAATGCAATTTTTGAAGTTCATTATTATGGGAACATTTTATGATTAAGGTAAATTTAAATACTTTTGGTTAAGATGAGTTTTTTTTACTTGAGGAATAAAAGTTGAATTATATTTTGGAAGTATATATGATTTTATTTTAGATTTTTGGTAATTCAGGTTATTTATGGAAATAATTAGTATATTTTGGAGATTAATGATTAAGGAATATACATTTTTGGTATATGAATTTATGAGTGACTAATTTTTTTAGAGATACCTGTTAATTTTGAAAGGACCAATCAGGATTTGTGTGATCATTGAGAGGGGGGGGGGGGATTGAATCAGTGGTCTTTACTTTTTATATTTTCCTTCTTATAAAACAAAATTCACTTCTTGTTAAAGCGATATAAATTTTCTGAAAATGAGCACACAATCACAACCAAACAAACACAAGTGTTTACAATGTTCACTACACAATAAGAGTAACTAGTCCTTGAAATGGTTTGGAAATAATCCAATACCACACTATCTATTAGAAAAAAATCCTTTGCATGCGGTTACAATTAGAATGAAATATCCTTACACTTGTGTTGCACTATAATCAACCAATAGTGAATGTGCTCTCTACACAAATATAATATGTAACAAAGATTTTCATAATTATTAAAACCCTTAACAAATAGGAATCAATGTGTTTTCACTATTCTTCTTGTACTTTATTCACACATGATATTCTTTCAAGTACTTATTATTTAATTTCTTTCCTAGCAGAAGACAAGAGATTTCTTTAGTTTGTTGACTACCCATTTGATAGGTTCATCTAGAATAATCATCCCAATAATTGTTGGTCTGGTAAAGCCTGTTTGGTGCCTTTGTGCAGACTAAAACTTTCTAACCCACTACTCATCCAGTCACAACTACATTATTTCCATCCAATACCAAAACTTATAACAAATCAACTGCTGCTTTTACAACCACTACATCTGATAATTTCTGTATATCTTTTGACCGATACTAATTTATGGGAAATATTAATCTAGTATAAGTTTGTCTGATGATTCTCTACAATGTATGTATGACCATATTTCCTCTTCTGTAGCACTTCACCTCCATTCTTCTCATGTGAATTGTGTCATATTTTGGTGTGTATGAACACCCCCTTTATATTGTTGTTCTTGAAGGAGAAAAGAATGAAACTCCAAATAATTTTCCTGCTCATTGAAAACTCAAAATTTGAAACTTCCACTCATTTTTTTTTCTAGATTATTCTAAGGAATTAAAGAGTATTTATAAAGATTTTTAGAAACTTGAAACCATTGAATTCCCTAAAAATTACTTAACCTTGCTGTTAAGGAACTCCATCAATCTTTCTTAACACTTTTCAAGAACCATGATCTTCCTTCATGTTTTTATGAATGTTGAATGATCATATTAACATCATCACTTTTTATATATTTATGAAAGTTTTGTAAAGAAATCTGAGCTGATAAAAATTTATACCAAACATTCATCTGGAAAAACTTTAGAGTAACACTTCTATTTTATGAGACTCTATCCAATTCTCTTACATCACTTTACAGGAATGTCTCAAAAAAAATTCACCGAACTCTACCTATTCCCAATGACTTGCATCAGAACTCTTTGACCCTTTCCATTAAGTTCCATCCTTTAACCAGTGAAATTTATATATAAGAATATTTTTAATGAATTCAACTGAAAATGTCTATCCGTTGACTTGGATACATCTATCTCAGTTCATCTGATGGACTCCAACTGATGATATTGAAAGTTATCATATGAAGGTCTTCATCTAATTGGGAATTTTCTAATTAGAATTCATATGATGACATTACTTAACATATTCCCTTTTTACTTCACCAAGATTCATCGATATTTCAAACTTCATAAACATTGAACACACTCTTCTCAGACAAACCTATGTCCAAATTTATATATCTGGTGAACATAAAACTTTTTAGTATGAAATTTTTATACACAAATAGATTTATCACTATTTATACATACACTTGGATCATGAGATCTTTTAATACTCATGATGTTAGAAACAATAATACCAATAAAGCATCTCTGGATTTGTTTATTGAACACTCTGTTTGATGGAACTTGTATGCATGGTAAAATAAATGTTCAACACTTTTCTTATGCTGAGAAACCTTCATCTAATGGACTCGATTTGATAAATATATTAACCATATCCATATGATAACCTTTATTGACCTGATTAACAAATTTAGATGAATTATGTTATGATAAAAAAAGACAAAATATTCTTAACATCTTTCAAAAGCACTTCCAACTCTTTTGAAACGTCTTCAAACATCTTGGTCATAATAATCTCCCCCTTTGTATTTTGTTTTCAACCAAGGAAAATAAATCACTAAAATTTTGTAACTAATGAAATGGATTATATATCCAATAATTCTAAGACTACATGTTTGAACTTGATGTAGTAAATAAGAATCATTTAACCATAACTCCATATCATCTATAAGCAGTAACTTAAAAAACCTTTTTATACACCTTGTAAGAAATTTACTTCATTGGAAACTTTCATTATAGAAACAACTTCAAAATGTAAGAAAAAAACCTTTTCTACATCCATTTAAACAAACTGTTAATATAGTTCATACATGATGAAATCACAACTTACCCCTTTTAAGAACTCCCCTAAATACATGCTTTCCCTCGAAAGTTAAAACAAATAACAATGGATATATTTCGGTCACAATATTTTTACCCCCATTGACAACACTATCAAAAGACAAGATGAATAAGAGACATAAATTAATACCTTATCCTTGAATATAGAGAGGTTGGACACCTGTGACAACCGGGTCCCGGTGACAGCACATACACCCCGCCTTAACAAGGCCGTCGGGTCCTGGCCTACCAGGTACCCCCCAGTTGCCCCCGCAGACACGTGGGGCCCACCCCAGGGTCCACCCACGTGCCCGAACGAGTCATCTGACTAATGATAATCCCCACAGGCCAACACATGTCCTTTCCAGTGTGTTTTGTCCTCACTCACACACATCTTGAGAAACTTCCCAGGAGGTCACCCATCCAGATCACTACTCCAAGCCAAGCACGCTTAACTATGGAGTTCTAATCAGACAGGCTCCCGAAAAGGAAGGTGCACCTTGTTGACATGAGTCATATCATTTAGTCATTTAACCCTTTATCATTTGGGGATGTTACAATCACCCCCCCTTTAGAGCACAACTCGTTGTGGGCCCTACATCTCAACCCAGGCAGTGCACCGCGCACTTAAGGCTGGGTTCCTCCTCTGATACCAAATGTGACAACCGGGTCCCGGTGACAGCACATACACCCCGCCTTAACAAGGCCGTCGGGTCCTGGCCTACCAGGTACCCCCCAGTTGCCCCCGCAGACACGTGGGGCCCACCCCAGGGTCCACCCACGTGCCCGAACGAGTCATCTGACTAATGATAATCCCCACAGGCCAACACATGTCCTTTCCAGTGTGTTTTGTCCTCACTCACACACATCTTGAGAAACTTCCCAGGAGGTCACCCATCCAGATCACTACTCCAAGCCAAGCACGCTTAACTATGGAGTTCTAATCAGACAGGCTCCCGAAAAGGAAGGTGCACCTTGTTGACATGAGTCATATCATTTAGTCATTTAACCCTTTATCATTTGGGGATGTTACAACACCCATTATCAACCTCATATTATGGAATATTTCATTCGTTAATGGTTTTGTGACAATATCAACAACTTGGTCTGTTATAAGAAAAAACTCCATCTTCAGTTCATTCTTCTCCACATTCTCTTTGATGAAGTTATATTCTATATCAATGTTCTAGGAATGATAATATTTTATGGGTTTTTAGTTATATTTATAGAACTTTTATTATCACAACCCAAGAGTAGGGAAAACTTCAAATCAACACACAAATATTCCAACTGTGTCTTTATCCATATAAGTTTTGTTGCAGCTTGAATGACAGAAACATACTCAGATTCTACTATACTAAGAGTTACTGAATTTTTTTTCTTTATATGATGACTAAAAAATCTCTATCTTAATAAAAAAACTCCATTATATTTTTATTTTCTATCATTTACACTTTCTACCCAATCTGTATCTGTATAACCAAATAGATCAATCTTTCATGCACTGTCATATTTCAACCCAAAATTAGTTGTTCCCTTAATATATCTGAGAATTTAGTTTCTAGATATGATATGAGTTTCCTTCTATTAACTTTTATATCTAGAACATAGAGTAACAATATACACTATATCTAAACTTGAATTCGTTATATATAGTAAAATTCCAATAAACTTTCTAAACTCTTTAGGATCTACCTCCTTTCTGTCACACCCGGTTTTTCATGTCTTTGTTTTGATTTGGTTTGTTGGAAATAATGATCCTTTTAATGGGTTTTGGGTGAGATTAATGATGCGTTTTTAAGTTCCATATATTTATAATCATCCTACTTTGGGTTCCCCCTTTCTTGTTTTGAAGTTTTTTGAGAAAGGGTGGTTACTTCATGATTTGGGCCAAACCGTGAGCCCATATCCAGATTTAAAAAATATTTTTTTCTATTATAAATCCTTTGTTATTAAAAATTATTCACCCATTAAAATTCCCACTTGGACTACCTTAACATATTAAAACCACTATATCCTTTTGGACCCATTAGTAATTTATAAGCATGGTGATTTTGGGTTATTGATTCAGGTATTGGGCCAGCCCGTGGGCCCATTTCCAGTTTTTACAAAAATAATTTGTTTCTTTTATATATTCTTAAATTTTTAATAATTTTTTGTTATTACACCTCCCACTAGAGACCAATAAACCTAGAAGAACCCCCATGTTCCATTTTCCCTATTTGGAGCTCATATTAGTTGCAGATTAGGGCAAAACTTCTCAATGTTTCTCAAATCGTCCAGATTTGCCAAAGGTAATTTATCTCATTCATAAATCATTAAATTCATACTATTTTCCCACAAATATTATTTAAATGGTTATTACAGACCTTAGGAGACTCTCCAAGAATTTTCAACCCATTCCCTTTCCTATATGGGTGTAGATCTAAGGGAATACGAAGAGTTTTCTAGTTTCCAAGGTGAGATTTCTTCCTCTTTCTCCTCCCTCTTCCTCATACTTCCATTATTTCATGTTTATTTATTCACAACTGGTCATTAAAGACCTATTTTTATGTTTTGTAATGATTTTTTATGGGGGTTATATTCATTTAGGTACTTTCTTCATAGTTTTAGGGTTTATAAACCTACAACGGATAATTTTGGTTGTGCGTTTACATTCCGCCAAGGATTTGAGGTAGGTTTCCCATTTAATTTGACATTTTTATTTAATATACATATATTTAATTATATTTTCATCTTCATAATACTCTTAAAATTGTAATTTATTATTTGGATAATTTGTTTGGTGTGCCAAGTAGCAGTTAAAACCTTATTTTTGGTAAAGTGGTGTAGCTTTGTTAAAATGGTGCACATTGCGTGTTTGTTCAAATGATTTCTTAGATTCTACACATGGTTTGTGGTATTTTGAACATGGTTTAGTATATTAAATAAATTTATGGCATTCCATTGATGTTTTATTCCTTTTCAAGTGCTTAAAATGATTTTTTTGTTAAAAAAATGCACGCCATGTGTTCGGTAAGTTTCCCAATTGGATTTTATGTGTTGATTGTGGTTTAAAATGATTGGTTTGGATTTATAATCATATTTTAAGCATTTAAATAAGTTTTTTGGGTTACTTATGTGGATTCCAATCAGGTTTTGTTTTTTAGAAAGAAAGTGTATTGGTTTTATGGTATTTTGACATGTGTTGCTAATGGAAGGACTGTTTGGCACTTTTATAAAAAGGGTTGTATAATGGATAAGAAATATGAATATTTTAAAGGTGGTTACCAATGTTTTGAATCTTAAAATGGTGGGTTATCATATCCTTATTAAATGTGGTATTTTTTTCTTTGAAAAATGTCGGTTTGGTAAAAATGTTTACAGGCCCGTTTGGCCTTTCCTAAAAGTAAAGAATGAGTGTTTTACATGTATATACCATGTTTCATCAATTGGGATTGTTTTATAGTCCATGAAATGATTTTATTAAATGTTTTTAGGACTTAAAAATATGGTTGGTTATGGTTCTTTTGTGCATTTATCCTTAAAAGAGTGTTTTTGAATGAGTTTTATGTGCAAAACCTCATTACACTCTTTGAAATTGTTTTATGAAAATTTTAAGTGGGTTATTGATCCATGAAAGAAATGTGAAGCATTTTTGTGGGATATTTGTGTGTTTATGGTTTGGGAATTTAATTTTAATATGTAAAGTTTATTTTATAATATGTTTAACTTTATTGATCACTAAAGGGAATCTCGGGTGTCTTGGTGGGCGGACGTGTACTAGTATGTTAGTGATCCTGTGGGGTTTGACCCCTGTTTCACGTGGCAAGTTTGACGATGACAACACTAACTAAACTATGATGATGATGTTATTTTAGGACCACTAGGTTATGGGTATTCTCCCTACTAGTGGCTTGTGTGCACGAGAACCGATATTTATTATGGTTACCTTCACTGAGATACGAGGTACCTGGGGCTCACAACTAACTAGTGTCTAGAGGTGTTCCTATGACTTATTCTCATTAGCTATTTTGTACACACCATTGGAATACAGTGTGATTAGTTGTTAAATTCATCAGTGAGTGTGTTATATTTAAAATTTTACCTTCTTTAAATCATCCCTCTTGAAAATTATTTTCATTTTTAAGTTGCACCTCTTTGAAAATTGTTACTAGCATTCTTGTTTATAAAACATGAAAGTTTTTGTCTGATATTTTTTTTATAGCATGGGAACTCATTTGTAAAACATACCTTTATATCATTTATTTAAAACATTAAATTTATGTTTCTTTTATTTTAAAGGAAGTGCATTAGGAATTGAACATCGGGCTAACCTACTAAGTTTTAATACTCACGCCTATAGTCTTCTTCTGTTTTTAGCCCTTACGTAGGTTTTAGCGTGAGTTAGATCTCCTTGGGTGACGTGTTATCATTGTGTTGGAGATTAAATAGAGAGTTCACATGGATTTAGTTGGTTATCGGGTTTGTTCAGTTGAGTTGTTGGTTTAGTTGTACTTTCAGTTTCATGTACAAATAATTTTCAGTTCAATTTTTATGTAAATGTATTTTGGGTTGTCCATTTCTTTCTACTATTTGTTTGATTGTTTATATTTGGGTGAAATTGTTCCCTTGTGTACTATATTGATTCCCTCAGTGCTTTTCTCCATCCTGGGAGGATCGGGAATGCCTCTCGGGACTTGTCACGGGTTGGCCTGGGTGACCGGTTCAGGGTCGACTCGGGCCAATTTGTGAGAAAATGGTATCAGAGGAGGTCATCTCTTAGCAGACCTTTCTTTTTAGAGCTCCCTTTTTTATTTGGGGTATTTCAAGGTAGATGGAGTAGGATTTTTGGGACTTGAGGGGTAAGTGTGGGGAGAGCGTCGTGAACTCTTGCTCATTCTGATCCTCAGGTTTCCACAGGAAGTCCAGTTTTATTAGTGTCCTTTGTTCTTGTTGATTGTTTGGTGTTGGGATATAATAAGGGGAGTCTGAATAATGGACTTTGTGAGCTCATAGGGTCTGGAAAGCTATGTGGATCCAAGTAATGGTCCTAAGAAGACTCTTTGTGTTGGTGGTGTGTTTGACACATGGCCTCCAACCATATGGTCAAGTCACTCATAGACAATAGTTCCCTTTTGTGGGTCTCTTGGAATTTTCATGAATTTTGAATTTTGTTATGAAAATCCTTGTATGAGAATTGTAAAAATGGGTTTTAAAGGAATTTTTGGTTTTTGAAAAGTGGAAAAGTGGTTTTCAAAAATTAAATATAATAATGGTTTTCGAAGGTTGTGCTTTTTTTAAAACAAAGTTTTGGGAGGAAGTGGAAATGATTTAATGGGATTGGATTTTACCTAATCTAAACATGTGGTTTGTTGAAATATTTTTTTGAAAGTGTGAATAAATTTAAGGTGATTCTGAATCTTTTTTTAAATGGGGTGTTTTGGGATGTTGAAAAGTGTTTGAATTTGATGAATTGGTTTTGGAAATTGGTTTTGAGTGGTTGGTGTTTTTCTAGAAATGGTATTGGTCTCAATGGCCATCGGATTATGAAAAGATACCTTGCTGAATTTTATAAAATGGGAAGGGGTTATTTGGAGTATCTTGGTTGTTTTAAAAGTTGTTAAAAATGAAAAGGGGTAGGTTTTTAAGAAAATGGTACTTGATAAAGTGTGTTTTTTTATGAAATATAAAAAGGGTTTTTGACTTGGTGGTTATAGTTCCTTTGGAAGGTACATGAGTTTGGGAATGATGTTGTTTTGTTTTATCCTTTGGTGTTTTCATGGGTGCTCACATGCATGGTTTTATTGATATCTATAACGATGGCCTATATGGCATGGTGGTTGGGTGCCTAGGGTGGCATGGAAATGTGCATGCGAGTGAGACTTGATGAAACACCATTGGTGATTGTGGAAATCCACCAAGTTAGTTTGTTTTTAAAAGGTGTTTTGAGCTGAAAAATTGTGGCATTTGTTAATAAACTGATGGTTATGTGGCTAGTTCTTTTTCTATGTCTTAGAAGAGTTGTTTATTCAATATGATTCCTTGCGATCTGAAATTCATACTTTTGTTGTGTCTTGAGATGAGATCTTGTTGGTGGCTCGGTTTTGGAGTAATGTTTAGTGTGTTTCTAAAGATGTGTTGGATGTTGTGATGTGGCCACAAATAGTTATATGTTTGCAATATTTCAAGTTGATCAATCTAAGGATTCTTTCTCATGTTTCAAAAGCTAGATCCACCTCTTCAAATAATTCCTCATCCTATTTTTTGAAATAGAGAGTTGTTTGGGCTTGATTTATAATGCCTTCCTGTTATAATGATTCTCTTGGTTATAACGGTTGTGTTCAGTGATGCTTGGTGTGTTTCACTGTGTTCCTTGTTTATTTCACCCCTCATTCTAAGTAAGTTAGAATGGTGGTGTGTATCCCTCAGTCGCTATTGGGTATGGTGTTTTTTTTGAGCTAGTGCATTTCATGAGATAATGTGATTCATAGCTCTTTACTGCAGCGCAACAGATGCTTCAAACATCAGGGCTCCAGCCATAGGCCTCAGAGTGAAGCTTTTCATGCAGTCAGGAAATCACTAGAGGTATGGGGAGATCAACTAGTCTCCTGACTCAACTGTTGTGGTAAGTTAGTTTCTATGTATATATTGTGGTTCCTCATCACTGTGAATTTCCTCTTGTCACAATGATCATGGTGTACTTACCCCTCACATAGTTCCAATGGTTATGCCTTCATAGATGTGGGTTTCCGATCAATGTCCCTGTGTGGACCGCCCGTGTAAATCAGGTGTGGTCTTGGTGTTACCTATTTATAGGTGTATAATGTTGGGTATATCCTTTGTTTCTTTTGTGGTTTCAGTGGACTACTGATTGGGTCCCCTTCCCACCCCTCCCTGAGTGGTGGGGGTATGGATCCATGCAGAAAGTGTTGGCCCAATTCTTGTCCCATTCGTTCGGGATTGGATGGTTTAAATGTTCATGTTATAACCCTCTTAACTTGGTTTAGTAGGTTGTTGTTGGAGAGTTTTTGTGGACATGTTCAAGCGATTCTCAATTCTAGTTAATGTTGAATTCTTGGTTGTTCGTTGCTAGTTGGGTTCTAATGGTGGGGAGACCCACCACGGGTCTCGTTGATTTTTCCTCCTAAGAACTTTTCTAGTGATAGTTGTTTCTTAATGGTGGGGAGTCAATTCCGTAATCCCCTAGAATATTTGGTTTTCGCGAGTGCTCTTTGGTTTGGGTGATTTCTGGGTTCATTGGGAGAAGGCCCAACAACCGGGTTCTTGGTTTGGTTATGGAGGTGGTGGCTTGATCTTTGCATTGATTCTCGGGAAGTGGTTGTGAGTTGGTTTTTTTTTGAGCTAGAGGCTTAAATTACATTGATGTTGGATGATATTTCCTTGTATTTAGAGGCTGGATTTTGTTAATAGGAAATCCTTAGGTGTTTATCTTTCATATGGAAAGTGTTATGGTTTTCTGGGGGTGGAAAGCTTTAATGGTGGGGAGAATTGTCACACCCGATTTTTCATGTCTTTGTTTTGATCTGGTTCGTTGGAAATATTAATACTTTTCATGGGTTTTGGGTGATATGAATGATGAGTTTTAAATTTCCATATATTTCTAATCATCCTACTTTGGGTTCCCCCTTCCTTGTTTTGAAGTTTTTGGAGAAAGGGTGGTTACTTCATGATTTGGGCCAAACCGTGAGCCCATATCCAGATTTAAAAATAAAATTTGTTTCTATTATAAATCATCTTTTATTAAAATTTTATCAACCATTAAACTTAACACTTGTCCTCCCTTAACATATTCAAACCACTATATCCTTTTGGACCCCTTAGAAATTCATAAGCATGGTCATTTTGGGTTATTGATTCAGGTATTGGGCTAACCCGTAGGCCCATTTCCAGTTTTTTAAAAAATATTTTGTTTCATTTATATATTATTCCATTTTTAATACTTTTCAGTGATTCCAACTCCTACTAAAGACCAAGAAACCTAGTTGCACCCCCCATGTTCTATTTCCCCTATTTGGAGCTCATATTAGTCTCAGATCAGGGCAAAACATCTCAATGTTTCTCAAATCGACCAGACTTTCCAAAG
The DNA here is from genome assembly GCA_963277665.1 of Viscum album. Lineage (NCBI taxonomy): Eukaryota > Viridiplantae > Streptophyta > Magnoliopsida > Santalales > Viscaceae > Viscum > Viscum album. The sequence continues at coordinate 1,803,744,927 of OY728126.1, read as the reverse complement.
GTAATTTGTCTTATTCATAAATCATTCAATTTGTACTTTTTTCCAAAAATATTCTTTAAATGGTTATTCCAGACCTTATGAGACTATCCAAGAATTTTTAATCCATTACCTTTCCTATATGGGTGTAGATCTAAGGGAATACGAAGAGTTTTCTAGTTTCCAAGGTGATATTTTTTCTCCTTCCTTCTCCCTATTCCTCCTCCTTCCATTATTTCATGGTTATTTCTTATCACCCAGTTATTAATGACCTAGGGTTATGTTTTGGAATGATTTTTATGGGGGTTATATTCATTTAGGGACTTTCTTCATAGTTTTAGGGTTTATAAACCCGCAACGGGTGATTTTGGTTGTGCGTTTCCATTCCTCCAAGGATTTGAGGTAGGTTTCCCATTGAACTTGACCTTTTTATTTAATATCCGTTAGTTTCATGCTATTTTAATCTTCCTCATACACTAAAAATTGTAATTTATTCTTTGGATAATTTTTTTTGTGTGCCATGTAGCGGTTAAAACCTTGTTTTTGGTAAAGTGGTGTAGCTTTGTTAAAATGGTGCACACAACGTGTTTGTTCAAATGATTTCTTAGATTCTGCACATGGTTTGTGGTATTTCAAACATGGTTCAGTAGTTTGAATAAATTTATGGAATTAAATTTATTTTTTATTCCTTTTTGAGTGCTTAAAATTAATTGTTTTGTTAAAAAAATGCATGCCATGTGTTCGGTAAGTTTCCCAATTGGATTTTATGTGTTGATTATGGATTAAAATGATTGGTTTGGATTTATAATAATATTTTAACTAGGAAAAGATATGTTTTTGGGTTTCTTATGTGGATTCCAAGTAGTTTTTGGTTTTTAGAAAGAATTTGTATTGGTTTTAAGGTATTTTGACATGTGTTTCTAATGGAAGGCCCGTTTGGCACTTTTATAAAAAGGGTTGTGTAATGGATAAGGAATATGAATATTTTCAAGGTGGTTACCAATGTTTTTAATATTAAAATGTTGGGTTCTCACATCCTTATTAAATTTTGTATTTTTGGCTTTGAAAAATGTTAGTTTGATAAAATGTTTAAAGGCTCGTTTGGCCTTTCCTAAAAATGAATAATGAATGTTTTACATGTATATACCATGTTGCCTCAATTGGGATTTTTTTTATGGTTCACGAAATGATTTTATTAAATATTTTTAGGGATGAAAAATATGTTTGGGTATGGTTTTTTGTTCTTTTATCCTTAAAAGAGTGTTTTTAATGAGTTTTATGTGCAAATCCTCATTACACTCTTTAAAATTGTTTTATGAAAATTTCAAGTGGTTTATTGATCCGTGAAAGAAATGTGAAGCATGTTTGTGAGTTGTTTGTGTTTTTATGTTTTGGGAATTTAATTTTAATGTGGAAAGTGTATTTGATAATATGTTTAACTTGATTTATTACTAAAGGGAATCCCATGTATCTAGGTGGGCGGACGTGTACTAATATGCTAGTGATCCCGTGGGGTTTGGACCCTGTTTCACGTAGCAAGTTTGACAATGAAAAAACTAACTAAACTCTGATGATGATGTTATTGGAGTACCACTAGGTTATGGGTATGCTCCCTACTAGTGGATCATGTGCACAAGAACATATATTTATTATTGTTACCTTCACCGAGATACGAGGTACCTGGGGATCATAACTAACTAGTGCTTAGGGGTGTTCCTGTGACTTGTGATCATTGGCTATTTTGTACTCACCATCAGCATATGGTGTGATTAGTTGGTAAATTCAGCAGTGAGTGTGTTATATTTAAAAGTTTACCTTCTTTAAAGCATCCCTCTTGAAAACTATTTTCATTTTTAAGTTGCACCTCTTTGAAAATTGTTACTAGAATTCTTGTTTATAAAACATGAAAGTTTTTGTCTGGTAAATTTTTATTGCATGGGACCTCATTCAGAAAACATACCTTTATATCATGTATTTAAAAATTGAAATTGAAATTTCTTTTATTTTAAATTAAGTTCTTTGGAAATAGAATATCGGGCTAACCTACTGAGTTTTATTACTCACGTCTATAATATTCTTCTATTTTTAGTCCTTGTGGAGGTTTCAGCATGAGTTCGATCGCCTTGGGTGACGTGTGATCATTGTGTTGTAGAGTGAGAATTGATGTCACATGGAGTTAGTTCGTTATTAGGTTTGTTCAGTTGAGTTTTTGGTTTAATTTTAGTTTTAGTTTCATGTACAAATAATTTTCTGTTCAATTTTTATGTAAATGTATTTTGGGTTGTCCATTTCTTTCTGCTGTTTGTTTGATTGTTTATATTTGGGTGAAATCATTCCCTTGTGTACTCTATTTATTCCCTTGGTGATTGTCTCCATCTTAGGAGGATCAGAAACACCTCTCGAGACTTGTCATGGGTTGGCCTGGGTGACCGGTTCAGGGTCGACTCGGGCCGGTTCGTGACACTTTCCTTCCCCAACATTTTGAAAAATTTGTTTCTATTAAAATTTTCATGGAAACTGGATTTGAATATTCCATGCCAAACTTATTAAAAAGTTCCTTATCACACTTCCCTTAAGATAAGAAAATAAATTTCTTCTTTTGAAGGATCTTTAGTCTAAGAAATTATTTCATTTCTCCCAGTATTAACATTTCAAATAACTTCATCATTTCCTCAAATTTTTTTACATGTTTCTTCATAATTCCATGAAAATATGATTTCATTAATATAAATAATCACAAAGAGGGAAACCTCTTGATTTTATTTTATATAGAAGTTTCTATCAACTATTCATTTCTTAAAGTTCAAATTCCTTAAGCAAGTATCCAATTTAGAATACCAAGATCTCAAAGCTTGATCCAAATGATACAAAGAATTATTTAATTTTCACACATATATTTTGTCTTTCCCAAGGACTAAGCCACACACTTGTTCAAAATTCTTCATCGAGATCTCTGTTAAGAAAATATTACTTGATTTCCATCTAGAAAATTTTATATATCCATTACGCTACTATAGTAAGAAATATTCTGATAGTTAATAATATTTCCACTAGAGAAAAGTCCTCATAAAATCCAATACCTTTAATTTTTGAGTAACCTTTACAAACAAGTCATTCCTTTTTTCTTATCACTTTACCTTTTTCATTTAACTTATTTATGAAAAACCATTTTGTACTAATCACATTCTTATTTTTTGTTTTGGGTATAAGTTCCCAAGTATCAATCTTCTCAATATAATCCATCTCTTAATTTGTATAATTAATCCACTCTTGATGCTCCAAAGTTTTATCAACATCTTTTGGATCAACCTGTGAATATAAGGAAGTATGTGACAATAACCATGATATTCTTCAAGTTTGTACCTATTATCATGGATCTCCAATGATGTTATAAACTTTCACTTGATTCATCACTCTAGGATGAGATGAACATAATTATTCCTCATCACTTGAGTTAACTGAGTTAGAATATTCATCTCCAGTAGCTTTAACATTATTACCATCATTAAGAATTTTTTTCATGCTGTTCAACCACAACCCCCATATATTCACTTACCTATACATTTTCAACTATATATGACGCTTTATTAACATATTTTTTAAGAACTTCCACAACTTTTGAGTTAATAATCATTCTCATATCTTTATTATAACATATGTATCCTCTACCATTAGGAGGGAATCCAAGAATGATTCTGCCAATACATCTTTGATCAAAATTAACAAGATTATCATCCTTGAATTTTATAATTCAAGGACTATAAAACACCCTTAGGTGTTCCAAAATTTGTGAAAATTTGGAACACATCTTGTAAGGATTCATATTATATTTCATCCTATAGAAACATAAATTATTAATATAAAATTATACTCTAATAACTTTCCTAAAAAGATCAATAAGTGTCATGTTCGATCAATATAATTCAAGCCATATCCATAAAAGTTATATTTATTATTTTGGAAACATAATTCAACTATAATATTCATGGTGTACTAAACTCATGAAGAGTTTCACTCTTTTAAAGATAATCTATAAAATTACCACTTGTATATTTTCCACCATTATCAGTTTGAATCTTCTTCAAAGAATATACACATTCTTTTTCTTCACTTATATTGAAACTCTTAAACATTTTGAGAACCTCTGAGTTATATTTTAAAAACATAATACATATAATGTGATTAAATCCATCAATAAAATTAATAAAATACTAATCTCCATTTGTTGATTATTTACCAATGGACCCAAAAAATATCAGAATGTATCAACTCTAAGGGATGATTTAAATGTTTTTACACTTCTCTTATATACTGAGTATTCAATAATCCATTTCTAGAAAATATAACAAAACCAATATATTATTATTTTGATATTAAGAATATCATGTATACTTTCTCTCTTTTTTAGATTACTCATATTACTTTAAAATATATACCCAACCGATTTATTCCATAGATGATTTTCTTCCATCATGCTTAGATAACATGAACTTTGTGCATCACCAACTTGAAACAAGTTTCTATTGGTTTGTTTTCATCTCATTAAATTTTTTCTATATTCTATTATATTAATAATAAAACCAAATTTTCTAAAGATAAATTTGTTAACTTCATCACATTGTTGGGAAACACGTATGTTTTATTCCATGATCAAACATGGTTCTTTTGGATTTTAATATTTCTTCCCCAATAATAGAAGATCTAACATATTTTATTTTGAGTAACTAGTCATTGATAAAAGTCATTTTACCTTATTTATAATCATTTAAATTCTTTAAAAACTTCAAATATCCAGTTATATGTAACAAAAACCCACTATCCAATATCCAAAGTCATTCTGATTTTGTAGCTTTGAGAGTAGTTTTAATAATTAAGGATTTCTCCTTATCTTTCCACCCCTCTCATATGGATTATGATATATTTCATATAAACTTTGTTATGCTGATAATATGAAAAGACATAATTTTTCAAGATTTCCAAGTTGATCACATCTTTCTTAAATAGTTTGCAAGGGTTGAATTCTATTTTCAATCTTCACACTAACTTTCTTAGGTTGTATTCTTTGAGTGGTTTGACTCTCTATCAAACTTATTCTCTAGTTTCTTCTGGATTCACTATAACATTGATTATTAAACCAACACATATTTTTTATATGACCAAATCCTTGATAAAATTAATAGTAACCATAGAAATGATATTTCCCTCTGTAACTTGTATACTTTTCAATGTTATGTACCTAGTTTTTATCAAATTCATCACCTTCCACTTTGTTCTTTTATTAAATAAAAAAGTTTTGGTTACCTAATAATATTTTCTTCTTCATATTAAATTTCTTTTTATAATCTCTTATAGTAGCATCGTTTAGTTCCAAATTTGAAACCTAAAAAACTTCAAGTTTTTCAACTCTTCTTGTTTTAGCTACATACAAGGTCTTCATAACTTATATTTTTCTTTTAAGTAGCTTCATTCTACTTATAAACCTTTGAGGAGAAATTTTATTGATCCTTATTAGGTTTACACACCTCATAACTTTTACTAACTTCTATAATTGAGTTATGGAAACTCATTGCTTAGTTTGAACACTTTTTTGTTGAACAAGCTCTAATTATTCCTCATTAAATTTTATTTTTTCTTCAAGCTTAATTTTTAGATTATTCTCTTAATCAAGAGACTTATTCATAATATCAATCTCTTTAATAAAAATGTTTTTTTATTAAATAAATGATTATAGATTGTTTGCTAAAATATTTCCCTTCTTAAACTTCTTGTTCTCTCTTTCAAGTCTTACAATCTTTAAAAGATATTATTTTAAATATCTATTTAACACAAAATCTATATAATTCTATTTTTTTCTTTGTCTTATAAACTACCACTTTTTTTACTGGTGATTTTTTCATCATTTATTTTTATAATAAGAAGTTTTTCAAAAACATCACCACTGAAGTTATCAGCTTCTTCTTCAATATCATAATCTCCCTCACACTTTTAAAAATACCTTTTATATTTATCAAAATTATTATACCTTCCCTTGGGATTGGAATTGGTTTTTTATACCTTCTTTTTACATGATATTCTTGAATTTTTATCATCTTTATTACTTTCTTCATTTTCTTTTCATCAAGGCAAATTTACATCAAAATTTCCCCATAGCTCCACAACCAAATAATTTTAAGGGTAAATTTCCTTTGTACTTACCCATGCCTCTTTTCAATTTTTTATAAAAAAATACATAAATTCACCAAAATATTTACTAAACTTGTATTCAATGTTAGAGTCACTGAATTCTCCTTTTATAACTTTCATAGAATTTCCTTGATTGGAATATTTGAAGGAAATTTCTCTATCAGACTTTTATTTGTTCTTCATAATTTTTTCTCTTATTATTTTGTAAGTGATTAGAGTTCCATATAGATGATATAGATATAGAGTTTTAAGATATCTATATTATAATGATAACACCTTATATCAAATTTATCAGTAAGAATTCATAAAATATTTTCCAAAAATGGTTGAATATTCTAACTTCTCACCAAGACACCTTATGATTATTACAATATCATTAACCCTCATAAAGAAATCACCAATAGATTCAAAATTATGCATATTAAGATCTTTGTACTTAACTATACAAATTTTTATCTTTTATTTATTTACTTTTTTATTTTCTTTATAGATGTTTTTCAACTTTTCCTAGATTCTTTTAGCTATTTAAACTCCTTTAACTCTAAGAAAATAACTTTTAGAGAGTGAGGAAATTATAGAATTTTTGGATCACCCATCATTCTATAAATTCATTTTATCAGTAGATTTTAGGGGAAATCCCTCAGTACAAGGTGGGAAACCATCTGTAGTAGCCTTAAGAACTTCATAGAAAATGATCATAAGATAAGGTAACATTCTATCTTTACAAATATGATAGTTATTACCATTGAAAACAATAATACCCTAACCATTCACATAATTCTGAACATCCATGGAAACTTCTCTTATAAAAAAACTTCAGTTAAGAGCCAATGAATGAAACCTTATCTCTGATACCACTTGAAAGGAACAATCATTATTTGTGTGATCACTAAGAGTGGGAAGGGGTGAACCGATGATCTTTACTTATATTTTATTTATTATGAAACAATATTCTCCTTCTATTAAAGATATATGACTTTGTTAAAAATAATCTCACAAGTAAAACCATAGGAACACAAGTATTCACAAGTTTAACTACCCAATAATAGTAAATATCCCTTAGAATGGTTTGGAAATAATCCAATACCACACAATCCACTATAAAACAATAATTTTTATTCGTTTACAGTTATCTGGTCATATCCTTACACTTGAATTTCACTATAATCAAACAAAGGTGCATGTTCTCTCCATACAGATACAAAATGTAATAATGATTTTCCAAAAAATTATTATAAGTATTCACCAATAGGAATCAATGTGTTGTCACTGTACTTCTTGTACTTTATTCACACTTTATCCTCTTACAAGTACCTTTTATTCACTTTATTTCCAAGAATAAGGAAATAACTTTCTTTAGTCTGTTGGATGCCCATCTAATAGGTTCATTTGGAATACTCTATCTGGTAATAATCTGTCTAGTAAAGTCTATCCAGTGCCTTTTTATATACTAAAACATTATAACCTTCTATTTATCCACTCACACCTTCATTCTATCCATCTAATACCACTTTTACGAAATCTATGCCTAGTATCCTTTGACTGATGCAAATTCCAACAAATTGACCTACTGTCTCTACAACCTCTTCATCTGATCAGTTCTGCACATTGACTGACTGATACCAATTGATGGGAAATCTCTATTTGGTATAAGTTTTTCCTATGATTCTTAATAAAATATTTCTAATAATATTTATTATTCTAAAATACTTCACCTCACTTATTCTCTTGTGAAAGGTGTCATATTTTTTTGGTGACTTAGAGACATCTTTATAATCATCAGTTTGTTCAATGGATTCAAACTGATGATATTGAAAGAGATAGTCTGATGGTCTTCATCTGATTAGAATTTATCGGATTGAGCTTTATCCTATTGGAATTTGTCCTATTGTACTTCATCTGATGACATTCCTCATTAACTTCCCTTTATACTTCAACAACATTCCTCTATCTAATAAAATTTACAAGCATTAAATACACTCTTATTAGAAAAACCTATGTCTGAAAGAATCTATTCGGTGAACTTACTCAGAACTTCATTGTATGAACTCTATACATACAAACAAATTTCTCCCACTTTTTTACTTATGCTTAGATCATGAGATATTTGAATATTCATGATTCTAGAAACATTAAGACCAGTAAAATATCACCATATTTATTTATCAAATTATTTGTATGATGGAAATTCTAAGCATGGTAAGATAAACATTCAACAATTTTATCATATCAAGAAACCTTCATCTAGTAGAATTTACCTGATGGAATCATTCTAGTAAATCTATCAACCATCTCCATATGATATTCTTTATAGTAATGGTTATCAAATTTATATGATTTATGTTAAGAAAAAAAAATAAAAAACTTTCTTAACATATTTTAAAACAACTTCCATCTCTTTTAAAACATTTTCAAACATATTGGTACCAACAATATATCCCTTTAAATTTTGTTATCAACCAAAGAAAATGAATCAATAAAACTTTGTAAATCATGAAATGAATTATAAATCCAACAATTCTAAGAATATGTGATAAATATCCATACATGAAATAAGAATTATTGAACAAAAAATCCATTCTATACATAAGCAGTGACTTAATAAACCTTTTTATAATCCTCATAAGAAACATATTCTTTCATTGGAAACTGTCATTACAGAAAAAACTTCAACCTATAAGAATTTTTTTCCTATATCCACTTCAAAAAATTATTAAAATAGTTCACACCTACTAAAATCATAGCTTACCCCTTTTAATAACTCCCTATAAATAATTTCTTTCCCTAAAATGGTAAAACAAATAATAATGGATAGATTTATGTTTCAACATTTTATACCCCTTGAAAACACTATCCAAAGATAAGATAAATAGGGGGAAAAATTAATACCTTATCCTTGAAGAAAATTAGGTTGAACACTCATTATCAATATCAGTTTATGAAATGTTTCCTTTAATAGTGGTTTTGTGAAAATATCAGAAAATTTATCCATTTTCAAAAAAAAAACTAGATTTGGTTCATTCTTCTACACATGCACTTTGATTAAGTGATATTTCATAACAATATTCTTAGAATGAGAATTTTTCATGGTATTTTTAGTGATATTAACAATAATTTTATTATCACAACCCAAGATAAGGGAAAACTTTACATCAAAAAACAAATATTCCAATCATGTATTCATCCATATAAGTTGTGTTACAGTTTGAGTGGAAATAACATACTTAGCTTCTACTATACTTAGATTTACTAAAATTTGTTTCTTTTTATTCCAACTAACACATCTTTCTCTCAAGAAAAAAACTACACTATATGTATATTTTCTTTCATTTACACTTCCTACCCAATCTTTATTTGTATAAAAAACTGTTCAATATTTCCTACATTGTCATATTTCAATCCAAAATCAATTGTGCCTTTAATATATCAATGAATTCGTTTTCCATCCATGAGATAGGATTACTTCATAGAACTTTGATATCTATCATAGAGAGTAACATCATACACTATATATTTCCTTTAATCTGTTAGATATAGTAAACTTTTGAACAAATTTCTAAACTCTTTATAATTTACCTTCTTTCCTTCCCCATGTTTTGAAAACTTAATTCCCATTGAAATTGGTATGGAAATTTTATTTGAATCTTCCATTCCAATATTCTCTTTAAGTTCCTTTTCATACTTATCTTGAGATAAGAAAATGTATTTCTTATTTTGAGAGATTTGTAGGATAAGAAATTATTCTATTTTTCCTAGCACAGAAATTTCAAATAGATTCTTCATTTAATCAAAAAATAATTCACATGTTTCTTTATAGGTCCTTGAAAATATGATGTCATCAAAATAAAAAATCACAATTACGGAAAACTATTGATTTTCTTTTATATAGTGGCTAGTATCAACTCTTAATTTCTATTGAAGTTTAACTTACTTAAGTAAGTATCCAATTTAGAATAATAAGATCTCAGAGCTTACTTCAACCCATATAAATCCTTATATAATTTTCATATATAGATTTTATCTTTCCCAAGCACAAAGTTATATGGTTACTCAATATAAAACTCTTCATCAAGACCTCCATTAAGAAAATATAACTTGATATCTATCTAAAAATTTTATATCTCTATTGTTCAGTAATAGTAAGAATGATTCTCATAGATTTTAATATTTACACTAAAGAAAAATCATCATCAATGTAAATTCCTTCAATTTGTGAGTAAGATTTACAAACAAGTAGTTCCTTTTTTCTTATCACTTTGTATTTTTCATTTAACTTGTTTTAGAGCACTGATTTTATACTAATCACATTCTTATTGTTTGGCTTGGGTACAAGTTCCCATGCATCATTCTTCTCAATCTGATCCAGCTCTTCATTCATAGCATTAATATACTCTTGATTCTCTAAATCTTCATAAACATATTTTATCTCAACCTATGAATATAAGGATGTGTTTTATACTAACCTTAATGCTCTTATGGTTTGTACCCATTGTCATTCATATAAAATTATGTTATAAACTTCCACTTGATTCCTCAGCCTTAGATGAGATAAATTTAGTTGTTCCTCATCACTTGAGATAGCTGAGTTAGAATCTTTATCTTAAGAATCTTCAACATCCTTACTATCATTAAGAATTTTTTCACGTTGTTCAACTGCAACCACCTCATATCCAATTTCCTATATATTTTTAACTCTCTGGGAAACTTTCTTACTATAATATTCAATAAAGTTTACATCTACCAAGTCAAAAATCTTTCCTTTATCTTCATTATAACATATGTATCCTCTACCATTAAGAGTTTGGCAAATAAAGACTCCATCGACACATATTTGATCAAAATTCTCATGATTCTTACCCTTAATTTTATAATGAAAGGATTTTTGAACACCCTTAGGTATTTCAAAATTGGGGTATATTTGTAATACATATCATAATAATTTATATTAGATATTTTATTGTAGAAACATTGATTCTGAATATAAACTATTGATTTGATATATTTACACAAAAAAACTAAGAAGTATCATGTTTAGTCAACATAGTTCATGCCATCTTCACCAAACTTGTATTTATTCTTTCAGTAACACCTTTTTATTGTGGAATGTATGGTTCTCTAAAATAATGATGAATGCCATGATTTTTAATAAAATATCTTAACTCCAACTTGTTTATTCACCATCATTATCAATTCGAATCTTCTTCACAAAATATCTACATTATTTTTCCTCACTTATCTTGAAACCCCTAAACATTTTGAGAGCCTCTGATTTTTTTTTCAAAAAAATTGTACATGTAATGTGAGTAAAATAAAAAATAAAATAAATAAAATAATTATCTCCATTTTTTAATTTTTTTACTCACGGGCCCACAAATATGAGAATTTCTCCAAGGAATGGGTTTAATGTTGTTTAACTTTCTTATGTACTGAGTTTGTAATCTTCCCTTCATGGAAAATGAAACAACACCAATATCTTCTTATTTTCATGTTAGTAATATCACAAATACTTTCTCCCTTTGTTAGATTTCTTATATTCTTTTGACACATATTCTATATCCATTTATTTCATATATTATTTTATTATATCATTCTTAGATAACATGAAATTTGTGCATCACCAACTTGAAACAAGTTTCCCTTGGTTCATTTTGCTTTCATTAAAATTTACATATATTTTATTATCTCAACAATAAAACCATTTTTCTAAATAAAACCTTATTAACTTCATTAAAGAGTTGTTAAAAAATTAAAAGATTATGTTTCAGTCCATCAATAAATAGGGATATTTTGGATTTTACCATTTCTTCCCCAATGATAAAAGATCCAACACCTTTGATTCTGAGTGAATTATCATTGAAAAAAGTCACTGTACCTTCTTTATAAATTTTTATATTATTCCAAAAAATTAAATCTCCTATAATATGTGAATAACACCTACTCTCAAATATCCAAGGCCATTCTCCTTTTATTACTTTGAGATAATTTTCACAGCTAAGGATTTTTTTACTTTCCCTTTTCTCCCATATCACATGGCATATAAGATTTTTAATATAAAATTTTTTGTGCCGGTAAAATGATAATAAATTTGTTTTCAAGATGTCCAAGATAATTTTACCTTTCATAAATAGTTTCCAAGGGTTGGAATCTATTTCCAATATTCACATAGATTTTTTCAGGTTGTCTTATTTGAGTGGGTTGAATCCACCTCAAAATTTGTCTCTAGTTTCTCCTAAATTAACTATAATGTTGATGATTAAACCAAAACATATTTTTCATATGCCAAAATCCTCCAAAAAAATAGTAGTAACCATAGAAAGGATATTTCCCACTATAACTTACATAATTTTTGAAGTTGTGTACCTGGTTTTATCAACTTTATTACCTTCCTCTTTGATCTTTTTTTGCAAAAAAAAGTTTTGGTTACCTTATAATATTTTATTCTTTAGATTATATTTCTTCTCATTCTCAATATAATCTTCTATAGTATCATCTTTTGGTTCTGAATTTAAAACCTTAGAAACTTCAGGTTTTTCAACTCTTCATATTTTAAATATATACAAGTTCTTCTTAACTTACTTTTTCTTTTGAGAATATTTATTCTTCTTATCAACCTATGAGGAATTTTTTTGATCCTTATTAGTTTTAAAATCCTTATAACTTTCACCAACTTTTTTAACTGAGTTTTGAAAATTTGTAACTCCTTTCTTAGTTTCAAAAAGTTTTTTGTGGAAAAAACTCTAATTATTCCTCATTAACTTTTATATTTTATTTAATATTAATATTAAGATTATTCTCTTCATCAAGAAACTTATTTAAAACAACAATCAATTTAAGAAACTTGGTTTTTTATTCAATAAATGATTCTTGATTGTTTGGAAAAATATTTCCTTTCTTAAAATTATTGTTCTCTATTTCAAGTCATATAATATTTGAAAGGAGTTATTTCAACTTTCTCTTCAGAATAAACTCCATCTAAATCTCTTCTTATTCTTCATCTTATGAACCACCACTTTTGTTACAGGTGAATTTTTTATCATTCAATTTTGCAATAATATTTTTTTCAACGACATCATCATTAAAGTTATTTGCTTCTTCACTATCATCATCTTTTTTAAAATTTGAAAAATATTTTTTACTTTTATATTTATAAAAATTATTATCCTTTTCCTCAGAACAAAAATTGGATTTTATTCTTCTTCTTGGGTGATATTCTTGAATTTTATCATCTTCATCACTTTCTTTATTTTCTTTTCATCAAGGATAATTTGCAGAAAAATGTTCAATAGCTCCACATCCAAAGAATTTTAGGGATAAATTTCCATTATACTTTATCATAATATTTTCACCCTTTTATTAAATAAATATATAAATTCATTAAAAAATTTACTATCCTCATCTTCGGTATCAAAGTAACTAGCTTCTTCTTTGAGAACTTTCTTAGATTTTTCTTTTCTTGGTAGCTTTAAAGGAAATTTCTCGACCAATATTTTTTTATTCTTCATAACCTTTCCTCTTCTCATTTCATAAGTGATGAGAGTTCCATGTATATTATCTAGAGATAGAGTTTTAGGATCTCCATATTCTAATGATGATACCTTTACATCAAATTTATCAGAAGAATTCCTAATATCTTTTCAACAATGGTTGAGTATTCCAATCTCTCACTAAGACATCTTATGCTGTTAACAATGTCATTAACCATTGTATAGAAATCATCAATAGATTCATAATCACCCATATTAATATCTTTATACTTCATTCTCTATATCTATAGATTCACTTTATTCACTTTTTTATTTCCCTCATATATGCTTTAAACTTTTCCTAGATGCTTTTATCCATTCCAAATCCTTTAACTCTAAGAAAATAAATTTAAAAGAGTTAGGAAAGTATAAAATTTCTGGATCACCTATCATTATTTAAAATATTATTATCAGCATCTATTAGGGGAACTCCCTCAGAATATGGTGGGAAACCTTCTATAACAGGCTAAAGAACATCATAGCTAATGGATGTAAGATAAGGTAACATTATATATTTTAAAATATCACAGTTATTACAATAAAAAATAGTAATCCCCTTATTTTTCACAAAATTAGGGACATCTATGGAAACTTATCTTATTGAAATACTTCAATAAATATTCAACTAAGGGAACCTTAACTCTGATATCACTTGAAAGGACCAATCATGATCTATGTGTCACTGAGAGGGGGAAGGGGTGAACCAGTGATCTTTACTTATTATATTTTATTTCTTATGAAATAATATATAACTCCCATCAAAGAGATATGAATTTTATAGAAATAACAATACAAGAACAACCATAGGAACACAATTATTCACAAGGTTTAGTACCTAATAATAGTAGTTAGTCTTTTAAATGGATTGAAAATATACCAATAACACACAATCCAATATAAAAATTCCTTTGTATGTTTTTAAAGCTAATAAGGAATATCCTTACACTTGAGTTTCACTATAATCAAGAAATAGTTCATGTGATCTCTGTATATATATAAAATGTAATAAAGATTTTCTAAACAACTTTTAGAATATTTCACCAATAAGAATAAATATGTTTTCACTGTGATACTTGTAATTTATTTACACTTACTCTTATTTCAAGAACTTATTCTTCACTTTTTTACCTGGTATAAAACAAGCGATTTCTTCATTTTTTTGGCTACTCATTTGATAGGTTCATCTAGGATACTCTGTTCATTAATTTTATATCCAATAAAGTATGTCTAGTGCCTTTGTGTAGATTGAAACTTTTTGACCCACTATTCTTCCTCTCACACCTATATTATGTCCATCCAATTCCAATAATATAAATTCTTTTTCTGATATCCTTCGACCAATGAAAATTTTAACAAATCGACTGCTGTCTCTACAACCCCTTCATATGATCATTTCTACACATCATTTGATACAAATTAATGTAAAATATTCATCCAATATAATTTTTTCTGGTGATTCTTTACAAACTCTATCTGATTATATTCCCTATACTATAACACTTTACCTTACTTTTTTGTGTGTGAACACCTCCTTTATATAGTATCTCTTGATGGAGAAAATACAGAAACTCCATGTAATTTTTCCACTCATCAAAAAATAAAAATTTAAAACTCTTTCTCAAAAAAATTTCACCAGATTTTTCTTAGGGATTATAGAGTATTCTTAAAAATTTTTGAAAAATTAACACCTATAAATTTCCTAAAAATTACTTAACCTTTTCATTAAGGAACTTCATCAATATTTCTTAACACTTGTTAAGAACCATGATCTCCCATCATGATTTTATGAATGTTGAATGATCATCTCAACATCATCAATTTTGATATATTTAAAAAAGTTTTGTAAAGACCTTTAAACTAATAAAAATTTATACCAAACATTCATCTGATGAAACTTTTTATAAAAAACTTCTTATGATGAGATTCCATTTGATGCTCTGGCATCACTTTATAGGAATGTCTCAAAAAAGATTCACTAGACTCAACCGATTTATAATGACTTGGATCATTACTATCCAAACATTTCCTTAAAGAACATACTATGAATGATGAAACTTATACAAAAACATCCATATGATGACTTCAAACAAAACCATTTGTCCGATGAATTTTAGAAATCTATCTAATCATTAGTTTGTTTGATGGGATATCACTGATGATATTGAAAGAGATTATCCGATGGTTTTCATCCAATGACACTTTGTCCGATTGGACTTCATCTGATTAGACTTCATTTGATGAAATTCCTCAGTATCTTACCTTTACACTTTAATAATATTCCTCTATCTGAAAAAAATTCATAAACATTGAACACACTCTTATTAGACAAACCTCTGTCTGAAAGCATTTGTCCTCTGAACTTTCTCAAAATACCATAGTATGAAATTTCTATATACAAAAGAATTTATCCCACTTTATATTTATTCTTGGATTATGAGATCTTTTAATACTCATGTTTTTATAAATATTAAGACCAGTAAAGTATTACTAGATTTATTTATCAAACACTTTGTTTGATGGAAATTTTAATTATGGTAAGATAAATGTTCAACACTTTTTTCATACTGAGAAAACATCATTTGACAGTCTTCATTTGATGGACTCAGTTTATTAAATATGTCACCCATATTTGTCTAATAACATTTGTTGGAATACTTAATAAATTTAGTTTATAGTAAGACAAAAAAGAAAAAACATTCTTAACATATTTCAAAATAACTTCCAACTCTTTCAAAACACCTTCAACCATCTTGGTCCAAACAAATATTATTTTAGAAGATTATATAATCTAATCTTTCTGTTTTTTGGGTTTTAAACTTAGTTATAAATATTTAAAAGAATTTTAAGGATAGTTATTTATGAAATGATCTATATTGAAACTTTGGTTTTATTATAGAATTTTTGAGATCGATTATTCATTTTAAGGTTTATATATTTTGGATATTATCTTATATTGTGATGATTTCTTGGTTTTGATTAATTTCTAAAGATAGGAGGAATAACTTGTTATCCTTTTATGGATCATGTGATTTTTTAGAAGTTTTTTTTCTCTGTAAATATGTTCTTAAAATCATTTTATTATTTAAATTTCTCTACAATAAATATATAATATCTATTTTGTATAAAAGTTGTGAAAATTTTAATTACATACAATAAAAATTCATTTCATTCAACTAGATCATAATTCTAAAGATTAACATCATTAGAAAGTAAGTCCATATTAGAATATAAAATATTATAGCATAATTGTGCTTCTTCTAATGAAATTTGGGGATGTTTTAAATATCTAAATGTGCAGTGGAAATAAAAAAATAGATTTCATTCACCAAGATTGGTTAAAATATAAAAATCATAATCTTAAATTGAAAATTTATATTGTATAAGATATTTCACTATTCATATTTTTTTTGTTTTCATAATTATTTATTATTAGAGGATAATTTTTTTTGAAAATATATAAATAATTATAAATAAGGTTCTCTTCTATTCCAATTATTGTGGTATGATGATATCTTTTGTCCATCCCCATATAGGCTTCTAAATCCAAGGTTGTTGGGCATAAAAATTTTATGGAATTCAATTAACCATTACATGCATATGGTTATTAATACTAATGAATTAGTAATTAAACACTAAAAATAGTTGAATGAATTAGATGGATACATGAGTAAGAATTATGAATTTGAATGTTAAAATAAATAAAAACTATACATGTGTCATTGATTAATCATATAATTCATGGAATATATATATATATAATATTTAAAATTGACCATTCCATTTATAATTATCTATTTATATATATAAATGTTAAGTTTTAAATTATACTTATTTGAAAAATTTTATATTATTTTTTTATTTTTTTAATAAAATATTATTTCCACTTTGAATAAATCCCTAGATTCAAATATATCTAAACTGCATGGATGAATAATTTTAAATTTACAAACATCATTTATATAACTCTTTTAACCCTTTATATCATCGATGTTACATATAAATCCAATTTATATTTATTAATAAACTAATAAAAGGTTTTTCATGATCTAATAATTCATGTGTATATATAATCATTGTCTCTTTGTTTATGAAATCAACTAAGAACATGAGACATGGATCAAGAAAACCTTATAGAATCATCTCCTGTATTTACCAATTCATAGAGTAAATTAAATATATGTATAAAATGTATCAAAAAGACCATAAAATTTCTTTATTTTATTTAACCAAATTTCCTGATGTGTAACATGTCCCAAAAATGGATAAGTCATATACATTGCTATAGAAATAGTAGGAGCACCAACTATAGTTGATTCCAAAAGAAGAATAAAATGGAGAAAATAAAAGAAAAATAATAAGTGTTATACCTCTCACTCTCAGGATGGTTTCATGATAAAAAATACTAATTTATGTATCTAATATTTTCATAAAGTAATTTTTAGTTATTTCTTTTATACTCCAAGTGTAGAGACCCGTATCTTGACGTACATGGACATTACATTACATTTGCGGAATACTTAGTACATAACAAAAACACACACTAAAGGATCGTAATAGTTTAGTGTCTTTGGAAACTCGGAACGTAATCTTCTAATCGTGGTGAAAGTTCTTCAATATCTCCCATAAAGGTCATCCCTTTTTTTTCTACCTAAAACCTTTCTTTATATCCTGGGGAAAAGAAAACATAAAAGGGTGAGCTCAAATGCTCAGTAAGGGTAAACAAAAGAAAAATCAATCACATCATATACATAGCTTTTGGAAATCTTAACCTGCAAAAGAGCTCATAATATCATAACATGGGATATATCATAGAAGTGAAATGTAATCCCAATAATCATAACTTAAAACATGAAACTTTGTGTCATACACACATAATCATAGAAAATCATTTCTTGTTAGTCAAGACTCATTGCCAAGACTATCTTAGTGGACAAAGTCCCTTTCTGAATCGAGTAACCCTCATTTCAGTCCTGTTTCACTGAACCGGTATAACCTACCATTTCAGCCATGTCTATCTCATGAGATATAAAATCTTTACCCAATGCATTGGAGGGAGATATAGGTCCCACCCATCTTATAATGAATCCTTTCTTATGTGTGCCACATAATCATAAACCATACATCATAGCATAACCCTTGTAATAAAAATGGGATTCTTGAAACATCATGACATCATAAATCAATTCATATAAGATAAAGGAATTCATAAAAATAATTCCATCACAACATGAACAAATCAATTTAATAATAGGGATAAAAACAGAACCCTTTATTATCTTAGATGGAAAATAATTTTGATAAAACACTTGAACTCCATTCTTGAGGAAAATATCCTTTCTTCTTCAAAAACATTTTTCCTTTCATAACATGTCATACAACTTTAAAATAAAAGAAGTTGATTAAAAATAAACTTGAAAACTTGTAAAGGAAGCTTCTTGGAAACAATTTTTTAAAAATCCATTCATGCCGTATAAGTTAAAAAAAACATTCTTCGTACTTTTGTCGGAAAAGTCAAAAAGTACCTCGTACGAAAAAAAAAACGACAAAAGATTCCTTTCATATCTTTTACTAAAAACTCAATGAAGGGTAAAATTGGGTATAAACTATTGTAGAAGGATGGAAATAATATTACATATTGAGGGAACATGGATGTGGATGATAAAATACACCCCAGTAATTACCAAAGTAAAAACAATCTCGGATAAAAGTGAGATTGTGATATTTTCCCTTACCTTAGGTACGACTTGCTTTGTAAGTGTCCGAACCTCCTGTATAATGATTTAAATCATGTTATTGACTTATTACAGAATCATATTCATTGTTATGATATCATATATGGTTCACTTATGACATTATATTACCCGTTCTTTTGTAAATTCCATGTTAAAGAAGCGTTTTGGGTAAAATCGTTTCATTTATCTTAGGTGTTTAGACTTGTTGTTCTTGACATCACTATTACTTATATCATGATTTACTTACTTCAAGAATATAAAATATGATTTATATATCATATATATTCAGTATATATATATATATAATAGATAGATTAAAAACACCGTTCATGGAGACGGTAGTCCGTACGTACGCATGAACGCTGTTTTACTTTCCTTATTGTCTTGAAATGGAAGTAAGTAGATGACATACATATATATATATATATACATAAATCCAGTAGCTTTATAATTTCATATATTTCATTATTATTTCTTATATATACTTTATAATCATTCTTTAAATGGTTAACATGGAGAATGAATCTCATCGCGTCGTGGAGACGGTAGTCCGTACGTACGCACGAGCGATGATATCATTTCTATAAATATTGAATTGAATTGGAGTGAATTATACAATATATCAGAATCAATATGATGTTGTAATAACTATGTATAGTTATTCTTTACACCATTATACCCATCCATGTAAGGTGGTGGTGGAAAATAGATTACACCACGGCGTGGAGACGGTATTCCGTACGTACGCACGCGCGGTGATTTCTTTTTCCGTAGGATGGATAGATGGTGAAATAGGGTTGTTTCATACTTATAATAACATATCAGTATATGAGTGATACTGATGTTATTACTTTATAATGAAACAACCTAAGAAGAAGAAGTGGAAGAAGAAATAAAGATGAAAGAATTGGTAACAGTAATTACCTCTTCTTTGAAGTGTCTCTTTGAGACCTCCTCTTAGGGCACTAGAATTGGTCTTTGAGGAAGACCAGAACCTCTAGGATTTTTCTATGGAAGTGGAGAGGAGAAAATGGCAGGGGTTGGCCGAGCTTGAGTGCTCAAATTTGTGTGAGGAGGAGGGGGAGGAGGTGTCCTTTTATAAGGGAGGAGAGGGGCACCTTAGGAATATCTCAAAATATTATTTTATATTAAAGTCAAAATCGGGTTATAATGGTTCCAAAGGGTCTTATTTAGAAGATAAGGTGGGGAGGGGTCGAAATACTATCAACCAATAGAATTTAGACAAGTTTAGGATATTATTTTAACCTTATCAATTAAATTTAACTCTAAGTTAAATAGTTTAACTTTTACCATGTCTTTTTGTTTTCTTTCACTATATGGTTAATAAACTTACTATAACATGCCAAACGAACCCCAAATTGTTTATTATTAATATATATATCCTTATCTAAGTCATTTGGCCGAACCTTAGATTTTTAGGAATACAATAACAATTAATAATATAATATTTGATTTAAAAACTATTTTGTGTCAATTTTGACACTATTTGATATATGATTTTTGTGAAAGTCATAACAGAATTAAATGTTCGAACAAAGTTGATTAAATCAACATTAATATATCATAGTAACCTAGAAAAGTAGTGGAATTCATAAAAAATCTCAAATTACATTTATTTTGGTGTTTATAACATCAATTATGTCAATATTTCATTAATAAGATAATTACTGCATCATCGTTGTGTCATAAATAAATTAAATTATTTTATGTCTAAAAATTACAAATAAAATACCATCATGTAGGAAATCTTTTTAGCTTTCTAATGAATATTTACAATAGAATTTATCTTATGTATAACCCCATATTAAAAATGATTTACTTATTAAACTTTGATTTTAACTATTTTAACCTTTCTTTAAATAAATTAATAATAAATGTCCTAATCTAATCCAAGTGGGCCTAAATGGTCACATTTTATTCCTAAGTTTGTTTTTGGTCGAATTACACTTGTCCAATAGAATTAGGACATGTGTTAGGGTAATAGTAATATCATATTTACCCTTAGTTACCCTATTTACTATTAACCGCGGTAAAAAAGTAAAAAGTTACTATTCACCAAAAAAATTATTTTCATCTCATTGAACCACATTTTAGTCCTTGATATTAACCGTGTCTCTTGGATTTTCGAAATTCCATTCACAGAAGCGGCAAAATTAAGTTTTATGAAAAATTCAGTTTTTTTTTAACTACCACTTAGTAGTTTCACTATTCATAAAAAATTGATGTTTTTCAGAACAATGCCAAAATTTCATCCTAAGCTATATTTCATATTCCGAATTCAAAAATGAAATCTATTTTACCAAATTCATAACATAGAAGTTGCATTAATTAATTTTATAATTAAATCCCGCTGTTAAAATAAATAGCGTGTTTTTAGGAAACAATATATATCAAAAGATTGACACTTGATTATGTCTGGTTTAAATATGAAATTACAACCA
Organism: Viscum album; assembly: GCA_963277665.1. NCBI lineage: Eukaryota > Viridiplantae > Streptophyta > Magnoliopsida > Santalales > Viscaceae > Viscum > Viscum album. The sequence goes on along the minus strand of OY728126.1, from coordinate 1,803,723,051 downwards.
ATGACCAACATTGTATTAAATTGTAAAAATATATTCTAAATATACTTTAAAACCACTCAAATTAATAATTTATCACTATTAATTATTTCGATTAAAAAAGTTGTTTTTAATTATAATTTAGTAATTTTTCACTATTCAACAGAATATGAAAGTTATCCTAAAAGTACCAAAATTTCACCTTAGGCTAAATTCGATACTCCGAATCCAAGAATGAAGTTCATTTTGAAAAATAAGATTTACAGAATTTTAAAAAGTGGTTATTACTATTCATAACGGCTAGTTTTAATAATATTTTAATAGCATATCGTTGTTTAGTGAAACTCGGTATTGCGTATTACACATGCTATCGAGGAAGGTCGCGATTGCGTGTAATGCAAGACAAGTCAAGGATGCGTGTTGTGCAAGCTCCTAACACAAGACATTAAAAAGAATATTTTTTTATAAAATCTTGGGCTGTTACACCAAGTCATGTCATTGATGGTCTAAATGAAGTTATAAAATTTAATTCAAAGGCATCTTATTGATCCTATCAATTGATTGGACCAATATTAATGCATGATTTTATATATTTAAAATAAATAAAAAGATTCATTGAAGGATGTAAAAGGAATCTCAAGAGAACATGTTTGAAGATAGAGAAATGTAGGAATCACCAGCCAGTCGGTTCCTTATGGATAAAAGTTCCAAACTTTTGCAAGACCACCGGCCAGCTGGTAGACCAAACCAAAGATCCATATTTATGTAGAAAGGAAACCAACCAATAGTTGAATAATATATAAAATAACATGATCATTTTATATAAATTGTGTGCTATAGGTGACTCACTAGCCAACTGGTGAGCTGCATCGGGTAGCTGATGGAATTGGGATAGGTTTTCTAAGAGTGCTTTTAATATTGGTCAAAATTCTATAAATGCAGTATTATTAGGATTCAATGACCCCTTAAGATTAAAAAAGCTTCAAAAACATTTTTAACCATATAAATAGATATGCATCTAGGATTTTATGTGACACTATTCACCAAAAAATATTCTCCTATCCTTAATACAATTTTGGATCTCTAAAAGTGAATCTCTAGCAAATCCTCTCAAGTTCTCTCAAAGAGCCAAATACAATTCTACATCAATATAAAAGGATCTCTCATATATATTCTATACTTATCTGCCATCTTAATTTTAATAATTATTTCGAGATATTAGGGAGAAAAATTGTAATTGGTTTGTTCCAATAAAACCTATCTTTTCTTATCTCCTTCTACAACTGGTTCTCACTACCACAAAAATGAGGGATGGGTTCCTTAGCTACTAATGAATCTAAATAGTTTTCTCACAAAACGTAAATTTTGGGGACACATTTCTTGATCACTATAAAAATTAAGGTATTAATAACATAAACCTCTCAACTTAAGGTTAGGAGACACATGGTCTCACACCGATCCATTTTCAAACTCCTTTATCAAACTGTGTTTTCTATCTATGCATTTCATCATTAAAACTCAATATTTATAATTTCGTAAATTCAATATGATCATTTACACTATGTAAAATAATTGAATTAATATTGAAATTAACTTTCTAATATGTTTTGAATTTATCAATCCATTGATTTATTGAATTTGTTACTTTATTTATTTATCATTTCAAAATATTTAATTTTGAATTTACCCTTTTCAGTTTGTTTTATATTTTTAAAGGTAAATTTACCCCTATTTCTATCTACTTAGACAAAAAATTGGTATAAAAGTTTTATTTTTATTTTTATTAAAAATCTTTGTGTTTATTTTCAAGAATTTTGTTTTTTAATATTAACCAATTTTGAACTTATATATTTTTATAATGGAATCCAATTATTATTAGAATGATTATATTTTTAATGACATGTATTATTACTGATAAAAAAATTATATTTAAACCTTTCTTGGTTTAATTAGTTACCATGTTTGAAAAATGGTTATGCATAAATATATTCCAACCAAAGAACATGAAGATAAGTGGAATCCTGATGATATTAAAAACATTTAACATAATAGAAAAGTTATGAATGCTTTACACTATGGTATTAATTGAAATTAATTTAATCATGTTGATAAATATAAAACAACTCATGAAATATGTAATTTTATAGAAGTTACTCATAAAATAATCTACAAAGTTAAAGATACTAGATTAGACGTGTATAAGAAATATTTTAAAAGATTTCCTAGAATCCTAGTGAATCCATCACTAGTATGTTTATGTGGTTTACTATCATTTATAATGGTAGTAAGTCTATTAGTAATGATTTATCTATAGAAACCCTAGTGAAGAAGATACTCTGGGTCCTACTAAGAAATTGGGAACCTAAATCCACAACCATACAAGAAGTGAAGGATATAAAGAAAATGGCAGTCAAAGAAATTATCAGATACCTAATGACATATGAAATTACAATAAAGTGACAAGATGAGTTGGAGTCCAACAAAGACAAATATGTAAAGAAAAAAATCACCTTTAAATATACCAATAATTATTTATCTAAAGGTAAATTTCAAGAATTTTCTTAACTCGCTAGGAACATGAAAAAATTCTTCAAGAAAAATAATAAATCCAATAAATTGAATAAAAAAGTGGAACCAAAAGTGACATTATATTAATTAAATAAAAATGTTACATCAATTCAGAGTTCCCCATCTATAAATAGAAGGATAATTAAAATAAATAAGTTAAGAATTATCTCAAATTTACAACATAGAGTACATGTGATGACTCCATAGACTCAACACCCTCAACCTCTACAAGAAGGTCAAGTGTTAAGTGCCTTATGACACATGTTGATAAAGAAATCACATTTAGTACCCCTCTTCCTATTTCCTCATCTTCCACTTTTTCTCCCAATTTATCCCCTCTTCTTATTTTTCTTCTTTCTCATCAAGATATATTAATTATTAAGACCTAAAATATGCTCATGATCAACTCAAACATTGTTTTCATGAAGTCTCTTGACTATATAAATAACTTGATAATAAATACAAGAAAGTGATTAACGAAAAATAAAATCTTCAAAAATAATAGGAATAAATACTCAAGGAAAAATAATAACGATCCATGATAGTTAAGTATCAAATGGATGTCAATAAAATCAAATATACCATTAAAGACCTCAAAATAACTCTTTACAAATTCAATCAAGGTGTAAATGATCTAAAATATTGTGATCTAAAAGTCATAGAAAATAATGGGTTGGTATTGGTTTCTAAAATCATGAAATTACTTAAAAGAATCCATGAAAAAATAATTTTGTTAAAGGTTTATCACAAGATAAAATTTGAAATTACTATAAAATAATTGGTCATTTAATCTATGAATGCGATTTAAAGAATTCGTGATATGGGAGACCAAAATCAATTCATCTTTTGCAAAGTATTTCCAAAATAAAATATCAAACTAAAAAAATCTATATACTAAAATGATTATTGTCTAAAATTAGTGGACGTAAGTTTTTTTGGGTACCGAAACCTTCAGATTTTTGATCTTATAAGAAATGTTTCTTCCTAGAAAATCCCAAGAAGCACTATGGTACCTAAATAGTGGTTTCTAAAGACACATGTGTGGTGAAATATCATAATTCAATCAAATCGATATACTAGAAGGAGTTAATTCACCTTTGGTGATAAATCTTAGGGTAAGATAATTGGTGAAGGTACCATCGACTTTTATAACTCAACTCTTATTAAAAATATTTTATTTTTCAAAGTCTTGAAACATAATTTTCTAAGAATTAGTTATTTATGCAATAATGGTTTTAAAATTTATTTCAAAAGTGATTTAAAAAAAAAAATTAACTCAAAATTAATACTTTTATTTACCACGTATCATTTTAAAAATGTTTATACAATCAATTTAAAATCTATCACTAGAAAAAACATAAAATTTTTGAGTGGAGAAGTTATTGAGTCTTGTCTTTGGTATAGACACCTTGGTCACTGTAGCACACACTCACTTGTAAAACTCAACCATTATCAACTATTATGAGATTTACCCAAACTATATTTCAAATATGACATGGTTTTTGAAGCATACAAATATGGTAAGCAACAAAAATATTCTTTTAAATATAAAATGTAATTTAATATTCAAATGATATTGAATTAATTCATCTTGATTTCTTTATACCTAAAAAAATTGAAATTATAAGAGTAAATACTATACTTTTGTTATTTTTATGGCATTACAAGGTTTACTTAGGTTTACTTCTTATCTCATAAAAGTGAATCTTGAAAATCCTTCATCATGTTTTCTAAAAAATTTGAAAATGGAGAAGTTTTAAAATCATTTCTATTAAAATTGATCATTATGGAGAATTAAATAACTAATAATTTTATTATTTTTTACTTCTCAATGATATAATCATTCTTTTTTTTTTCTCCTTGAACCCCTAAATAAATAGTATAGTAGAGTGGTGAAATCGAACCATCCAAGAAATCGCTTGAACTCTTTTAAAATAATTTAATTTACCAAAATATTTTTGGGTTTTGGTTATGAATAATATTTGTTTTATCATTAATCTCATTCTATAAATATTTATTTTAAAAAAACCTTGTGAAATTTAGAAAAATAAAAAACATAAAGTGGTCTTTTTTGAAGTTTTTAGTTTAAAATGTTTTATTCTCAACACCAAAGAAAATATTGGAAAATTTGATTCAAAATATGATGAAGGTATATTTATTAGGTACTCCAACTCAAGTAAGGAATAAAAAGTCATTAATAAAAGGAATAAAATTTTTAAATAATAAAATAATGTTGTTTTGATGAAAAGTTTCTAAAATGTCATTCTCATTTTTTTTGAAAATAGTGTTTTTAATGAACCTTTCCAAACTAAAGAAGTTGAAGCAGAATAAGAATAACCTTAAAATTATTTACCTAAATATTTTAAAAAATCTATAGACTATCCCCCTAAAAATTTCATTAGATATTTTCAAGCGGGAACTCATACTATAAGATCAATCCTAAATGAGGTTGAACATCTTACCTTTGTCTCTCACTTAGAACCTCAAAATCTTAATGATTCCCTTAATGATGGAAATTGGTTTTTTTACATATAATAAGGACTAAATTAATTAACTTTAACTGATGTATAGAATCATATGTAAAGACCAAATGATCATTCTTGCATAGGTTCTAAATGGGGTTTTAGGAATAAGTTAGATGAGATTGGTAATATCTCTAGAAATAAAGATCATTTAGTAGATAAAGGTTATAACCAATAAGAAGGAATAAAATAAGGTAAATCATTTTCACCCATTTGTCTCTTAGAATCCATTATAATGTTATTGACATTCATATATCACTTCAATTTCAAACTCTTTAAAATGGATGTTAAAAGTATATTTTTAAATGGTTTTATTAATGATTTTTTTTCTCATTTAACAAATACATAGTTTTGAAAATTATAGTTTTCTAAATAATTATTTCAAATAAACTAAAGATCTCTATGGTTTAAAATAATCCCATTTGTCTTGGTATGAATTTTTATCAAATTTTATTTTATCAAATGGTTTTAAAATAGAAAAATTTAATTCAAATCTATTTCTAAAACCCATTTCAAATGCTTTTTTCTTGTCCAAATTTACATTGATGATGTGATTTTCATCTCAACCAATGAATATATTTGTTTTTATTTTTATGATTTTATGAAAATATAATTTTAAATGTGCATTATGGGTAAACTCAAATTCTTTCTCAGTTTCCAAATTTCTCAAAATACTGATGATATTTTTATAAACCAAGGAAAATACACTAATCAAACCTTAAAATGATTTGAAATGGATAATTCTAAGGAAATTAGTATACTAATGAGTAAAAATTGTAAGCTAATGTTAGATTAAGCTGATAAAATGGTTGATAACAATATTTGTAGAAGTATGATTGGTAATCTACTTTATCTTACTATGACCCAACCTGACATCATGTTTAGTCTTTTTATTTATGTGAATTTTAAATAAAATCCAAATTAATCACATCATAAATTTTTCAAAATGATTTTTATTTATTTAAAAGGAGCTAAAAATATTTTTTTGTCTTATCCGAAAATAACTTATTTTTAATAAACTAGTTTTTCCAATGATGATTTTAGAGGATGCCAACTAGATAAGAAAAAGTAAAATTGGGACTTTCCACCTACTTGGAAAATCACTTTCCACATGAGGTAGTAATAAGTAGAACTATATTTATATAAATACATAAACTTAAACATCACATAATATTGAGTTTTAAAAGAATTTATTATCTTACATTTGAGGATTATTTTAGGTTTATATTTTTAGAGAATTAGGTCATAACCCATACATAAAAAAACCATAAATTAAAAAGTACACACTTCTAATTAGTATCATTTTCCCCATAATATAAAAATTTTAAAATAAATAATGATTTCTTTTCATGAAAAAGCTTCATGAATTAAAAATTGACTTCTTCCTTTCCTTTAACCATCCCTAAACCCTAATAAAAATATTTTCAAAATGTGGAATAAGAAACAAATTATATTAAGGTATATAAAAATAATAATTCCATTAGTATAATGAAAAACATGAAAATGAATAAAAAATAGTTTCTTTAAAACATTCATTTTTACCCATAATGGCATCATTTTCTCTTAAAAAAACCTCATTATATTGCCTTTTATAATCAAATAATTTCCTTGAAAACTCATTAGAAAACCTAGAAAATTCATGTATGTTCCTTGGGATATCATCTCATAGAACCCTTATAGAACCTTTAAAATTTGAATAACCATACATCCGACATCTAATATAATTATCTAGAGGACATATTCATTATACAATGCATTGGAGAGCTATCTGGGTGCACCCATCATATAGATATATCGGGATCACTAGACACTATATAGGTTCACCCATCATATACAATTTATAAAAACCACAACATGAAATTAAAATTTTATGATTTCACTTTTCAACATAAAAATTTTGAAAAAATATTTTAAACTTGTATGCAAATCACTTTCAGATATCAAAATACCCATTTCTTTTAAAAAACCATTTTTAATACTAAAATACAATTTTTTTTTTAAAAAATATTTTCAATACCAAAATACATAGAAAAAGGTAAGGGGGTTTTTATTTGAAGAAAAAATTAAATATTGTAAAGGAATCCATGATTCAAATAATGGTTACAATTGCCGGAAAAGTTATTGTCGCTGTATACATTAAAATAGAACAATTATTTTGCAATTTTTAAAGGAGGTCATATATTCTATACAAATATTCCTTTTTTACAAATTTTTTTGAAATAAATAAATAAATTTCCCTTATAAAAAAATCATGTCCATAATAAAATTATTTTAAAAACATGGACATTGAATAAAAAGAGAGTTAGAAGGAAAACATTAAAAGTGTTTTTAAAAGAAAAATCCATTATCACTTTAGAAATATTTGAATCATAAGTTCAATGAAATAATAAAATTTAACAAAACTTTAAATACCATTATAATAGTTAAATTCATAATATAACATTTCAAAGAGGCTATATATACTCCTTATAAAATAATATAGGTGCATAACATCAAAATATGCCTTAATGAAAGAAAATCAAGATGAAGTCCCTTACCTTGAGTTTGATTTGTCACATTCATTCTTTATATTCCAGAATAATAAAATCATGTTAATTATTTAATTTTGTAAGAATATTTTTAAAGTTTATTATTCATTTTATTTCAATTATTACCATGTCATATACAATTATTTAATCAATAAAGATTACGTTGGATTTTTCGACTTTATGTGTCAAACTGAATTTGGTAGGTTGAATATTGGTCTAAGAGGTCATTATTTCAAAATATAAAGAATAAAAATCATGAAATATTTATTATATTTATATATCAATTATACTTTTAAAATCAATCATGAAATATGTTTATGAAAAATCAACTATATTATGACATAAATATGACTGGCCGTATGTACGCATGAGTAACGTTTCTATTTTTCAATGATTATTATGGAAATGAGTTAAGTAATGTTTTATCTATAAAAAATTATAATAATATCATATATAATATATTATTTATTTAAATATACTTATATATATAATTATTGTGATGTGGTGATGAAAAAATAATCAAATCGCTTTGTGAAGGTGGTAGTCCACATGTATATGAACGACGTTATCCTTTTTTAGTGTAAGAAAGAAAATGATATATTATCCTTTTATAATGATAAATATGTCATGAATATAATTATTATTTCATGTATAAAACATAAATTTATTAACTTTATCCTTATTACCTTCCATCTAATGTGTTATTGAAAAATGAATCACATCGCTTTATGAGGCGGTAGTCCACCGTACACACGAGCGATGTTATCGTATCCCATACTAAAAGTAAAGTAAGAAGGTATATGTGATATAATAACCCCATAAGTATAATTTTTTTAAAAATATCATATATATACTTTAAATACATCATTAAAATGAGTTGTGAGAGGCAATAATGGAAAATGAATGACATCCGTTCATGAGGCCGTAGTCTGTTGTACATATGAATTGTGATTTCATATCCCATTTGATGGAAGAGAAGATGAATTTAGGTTATGAAATTGAAATAATAAAATATCAGTATATTTTATACATTAGTTTTATTATATAATCATAATTTTATAATATTTTATGCAGGTGTAAGAAGAAATAAAATAAAGATGCTCGGTAAAGCACAATACTTCTTTAGACAACCTCCTTAGGTAAGCACCAAAGTCATTATTAGGATAAATTTATGGTCAAAATAATGGATATAGGTAATGGTGAAGGAATTTAAAAAGGTATTTGGGTAGTTATTGGTTGATAAAAAGTGATTTTAAGGTGTGAAGAGGAGAGGATAGGGGTGGGCTTTTATAATTGAGGTGAGTGGCACACTTGTAAATTTTTGAAAGAAAAAGGTATACCCATGTTTTTTACATCATGAGGATAAAAATGGACCATTATAGATAATTAGACATTATAGGGTCAATATATGGCCTTAAAATATATTTTAGGCAAGGTTTTAGGTCATTTAAACCCTTATCTTTTTAGTTTAACCCTCGATAAATCCATTTTTTACCTTAACTACAATAATTAATTTTTATTGTTTTCACTATTAATTGTGGTAAAAAAGTATGTTAAAATTAGTAGTTAATATAAATTATTATTATTAAAAATATGTAATCCATTTGAATAAATTTAATTCGTTGAAGTGAAAAAAATTAATTTAAAAAAACCCATAAAAATGATGAAAAAACGGGTTTCCAAGAAGTGTATTTTCAAGAAAAAGATGAATTTATATTAATTATATGATTAATAATAATAATTGTATGAATATAAATTAATATTTATTTATATATAATATATAAATTTAATTTAAAACATTCATAATTATATATTATTTTAATTAATTAAAATGTAGAAACATTATTAACTTTAGAACAGTTTTCAGAAAAATCCTGTTTTTAAACCCAAAAACAAACTTATACTAAAATACAGTATAAAGTTAATTAAAAATTAATTAAGTGGATTAAATATATATAAATAATAATTATTTTACTTAAAATAATATTAAAAAATAATGTGACATTTAAATTACTTAATTTATTAAAAAGAAAATATTTTTTTACAAAAATTGGTATTTTCACTATTCCCTAAAAAATCAATATTTTCTGAAAAATCCAAAAATTTCACCCTATGTTATTTTTGATATCATTATTTAAAAAATGATATTAATTTTTCAAAATTTAAGTTCTAAAATTTATAAATTAATCTTTTAAATAAAAACCTTATAAGAAAAGAGTTTAGTTAAAACTATTTCCTTTTTATTTAAAAATTACTTAATATTTTATGATGAATAAAAACATGAAAGTGATTTATTCTATCATTAATTAAGGATTTTAAACTCTCCCAACCATTTTTAAATTAGGTCTTCATAATTTTATTCACTTATTAAACAAGTGGGGATATCTTTCCCTTATAACATTTTCATATTCCCATGTTGCCTCTTTAAATATATGTTTTTTCCATAAAACCTTAACCTAGTGAACAAACTTATTCCAAAAAACTTGATCTATAAAATCAAGAATATAAATAGATTGTTCCTCACAATAAATTTTCTATTATAACTAAACTACTTCATGCCTCGAAACTTGAGATGAATTTGGCACATATTTTCTTAGCATCGAGACATGAAAAATGTTGTGTACCTGGGACAAACTCAAGGGAAAGGACATTAGGTAGGCAATTGATCCAAATTTATCTAGGAATTTATATGGTCCAATGAACTATAGACTTAAATTTTCCTTTTTATTAAAATGTATAACACTTTTCCATGGAGATAATTTGATAAAGACATGATCACATAACTTTAAAGAGAGTTTTTTCTACTAGTTATCTGTATAACTTTTTTGCCTACTCTGAGTCATACACATATATTTTTGAATCAAATACAAATTATAAACCATTTTTTCTACCAATTATGGTCCGGTAAACTTCCTTTCTCCTACTTCATCCAAAAAATATGGCATTCAATACCACTTTCCATTTAATTCTTCAAATGGTACCATCTGTATAGTGGAATGAAAACTATTTTTATAAGAAAAATACACCAAAGAAATATGATCCCAACTTCCCTAGAATTCCATTTAACAAGTTTCAATCATATATTCCAAGGCTTGAATTGTTTACACATATTGTACATCGTTTTTAGGATGAAAATATATACTAAAATTTAATTTAATACCCAAATATTTTTTAAGTACTTTAAAAAAATTAGATGTGAACCTGGGATCATGGTATGATATAATAATGAGTGTAAATCCATCTAACCCAAGTATCTTCTTTAGATATTGTCGAGAAATTTTATCTAAAGAAATAGTGTCTCGAATAGGAAGTAAATGTACCTATTTATTTAATCAATCAACAATTACCCAAATCAAATTGTTACCTCACATATTCTTTGGTAATCCCACCACGAAATCTATGGATATATTTTCTCATTTCCACTTTAGCACTGGAAAAGGTTGAAACATTCCCTTCAGTAATTTTGATTCTTCTTTAACCTTTTGACAAGTCAAACACTTCATAGTAAAGTCATCAATATCTCTTTCCACTCTATCCCATCAATAATACCTTATAAGGTCTCTATATATCTAAATTATGTTTGGATAAACATAAAATGGAGAAATATAAGCTTCACTTAACAACTCTTTATTCAACTAGGAATCAAAAGGAATATATAATATTTTTAAAAATCATAAAACACCTTCTTAATGAATATTAAAATCAAGCAATATACCCTTATTAACTGTCCGAATGGCCCGAAGGCTTTCTTTTTTATTTTATTATGGATAATCCCCATTTTAAGGGTTGAAGGGGAACCCATACATGACTCGTAGGCCCAAGGCACTAGGCCCGACAAACCCGCAATACATGACCCGAAGGCCCAGAGGCATACCATGCCCAATACATGACCTGTAGGCCCAGCCCACTTGAACTGCCCCTCCCCAGATTTCTGCATCATTGATCACCTAGCTCCCCACCTTGCATTGCAAATCGGCTAGCATTTCCCCGTACAAAGCTGCACGGTGCCTAGTCCCGATGGCTGTTGCCATACCCTCTTATTCTTCAAATCCAGTTAGCTCTGCATCTGGTGGCTGCTACTCCTGTTGATTTAATCCTCTTCTGGGGCATGTTCTGTGTGAACTGGGCTACTCCATGGTCTACGTGACCTGAAGCCCTTGTGGCCCGAAGGCCTTTGATGACCCGAAGGCCCTAGAGACCTGTAGGCCCAAACCGGTGGCCCAAAGGCCCAAATCAGGTGAATAGTTCTAGCTGCAACAGTACCAAATAGTAACTGCTACAGTGACTACTACAGTACTGCTACAGTATTGTTACAGTACCCGGAAATTCTCCTCCACCCAGTTTTGAACCCGGGTCTCTTGGATGCCAAGCAGGAGACCTTACCCTTATTAACTGATTATACCTTTCTTATAAATCTTTATCCTCTTTTTGAGTTTTCCAAATTCTTTCTAAAAATGTCATCTAAACTAAAATATGAAACAAAATAGAGGATATCCTTACACCCACAACTTCTAGGAAAAATGTTAACAAATCATTAACAAATGGGTCATGTTCCAAATGTAATGTGGTTAATTTAGAATTTTTTTTCAACTCAAACCATCAACCACTTTGTTTTCTTTTATAGGATGGTAATGAATCATGAAATCATAATACTTGACCAGTTTCTTCCATATTCTCTGTATCATGTTCAATTATTTTTGAGTGAATATATACTTTAAAATTTTGTGATTAGTATATATTACACACTTTTCTCCATAAAAATTATGCCTATATTTTTTAAAGAAAATACCATAGAAGGTAATTCTAGATCGTGTGTAGGGTAATTTAACTCATGTGGTTTCAATTGACATGAAGAATAAGCAATTATCTGATCATTCTGCATCAGGAAACAACTATGTCCTATCAAAGAAGCATAACTATAAATTAAGAATTCACTATTTCTAGAAGGTACGTCTAAAACTAGAGTATTCACCAATATTATTTTTATTTATTGAAAACAATCATCACATTCTTTTATCCAGATGAATTTAACTCCTTTTTGAGTTAAATTAGTAATTGGGATTGACAATCATTATTTTTTTAACAAACCACTAGTTTTAACTTGCTAATCCAAGAAAAATATATATCTCTTTGATATTTTTGGACCTTGTCTATTCTTTAAAAACTTTTGTTTTAGCTGGGTCAATTATTATATCTTTAGAAATAATATTTCTAAGTAAAGAATTTTTTTTTTCAACCAAAATTCACACTTAATAAATTTCCCATATAGTTAACTTTATTTTAAGGTTTTTAAAACAATCCTTAGGTATCTTTCATATTTCCCTTTACTTTTATAATATACCAAAATGTCATCAATAAACACAACCAAAAAATTATCCAAAAAAAATACAGAAAACTCTATTCATATGGTCCATAAATATAGTTGGTGCATTGGACAACCCAAATAAAATAACTATAAACTCATAATTCCCATATATAGTCTGAAACATAGTACTTAGATTTTCATACTCCTCCAACTTCATTTGATGGTGCCCAAACCTCAGACAGACCTTCAAAAAATACTATTATCCTTAGATTCAATCAAAAAGTTATTCGATATGATGAAAATAATACTTTTTATTAATAGTGTTTGTATTTAAATCTCTATAGTCAATGTAAATTCTCATTGAACCATATTTATTTTTAACAAAAATAAAGGAGAACCCCATAATGAAGTACCAGGTCAAATGAAAACTTTAACAATTTATTTTTCAATTATAAAAGTTTCACTTGGGAAATTTGATAAGGGGGTTTATAAATATTCATAGCACAAAAAACTAAGTTAATAGTAAATTCAAGCTCACATTAAAACCAATTACAAAGACTTAGCCTCAAACATTACATAATCTTATGTTTTAATTCAAGAATTCCATTCTTTTAAATTTTATGATCTTTTTAGGTTTATAGTTTTAGAGAATTAGGTCATAACTCATAATTAAAAAAAATAATTAATTACAAAGTGTAAACTTATGATTAGTATCAATTTTTCCCATAATATAAAACTTTTAAAATAAAGCATGATTTCTTTTCATAACAAATCTTTACAACTTTAAACTTGAATTCTTCCTTTATTTTACCCATCCTTAAACCCTATGAAAAACATTTTTAAAACATGGTATGAGAAGAAAAATCTTAGTAAGGGATATAAAAAATAATAATTCCATTAGTCTAGTGAAAAACATGAAAACCCATGAAAATCATTTTCTTAAAAACACACCTTTTTTATAGAAAGGGCATCATTTTTCCTTTTAAAAAATATCATAACATTTCCTTTTTAAAATATAATGATTTTCATAGAAAATAATTAGTAAACATAGAAAATTCATGCAGGTTCTTTGGGATATCATCTCATATAACCCTTAAAAAACCTTTACAAATTGGAATAACCATATGACCAAATTACAATATAATTCTCTAGAGAACATAATCATTACCCAATTCATTAGAGCACTATCTGGTAGCACCCATCATATAATCTATATTAGGCTCACCAGACACTATCTAGGCACACCCATCGTATATAATTTCCAAGAACCAAAACATAAAATAAATATTTTATTCTTTCACTTTTTCATCATAAAATATTTGAAAAACACTTTTAAACTCATATTCAAATCATTTTTGTAAGAACCCAGATCTTCTTATCAAGTATATTTTTCCTTTTCTGGTAGTGTTTGAGAAAAAGAGGAAAATCTGAAAAAATCTGGAAATTTTCAAAGTACACGCTATGTACTTTATGAGTACATGCCGTGTACTTTGATGCTAATTGAGGTCATGTGATGTCCGTGTCATGGCCACACACATGGCTGTGTAAGGGTGATTTGGAGGCCGCCTAAAGTGGAGTACAGAAAAGGCAAGTACACGCCGTGTACTCCAGAAGTACACGCCATGTACTTTCTTTTTTATTTCGTTAAATGGACCGAGGTAACATCTAATCTTTTTTTCCATCTTCTTTTTCACCTAATTCCATCCAGAGCATCTGAGGAAGCAGAATCTTCTCCGAGCCAGCGATCCGTAACTGGTTACCCAAATCAAACACCATTGGTTGCAATAGAATTGCAGTGGTGAGTTCTTGGTTCTTCTTTGGCCACGTTTTATGATTCTTTTTCTTATAAGAGTTATCTGAGGTTGAATGTTTTAGAATTTTTTGAAGATATACTCCATTATAGGACGATTCACGGGATGAGGTTCAAGTATATCGATCTCAGAGGATCGAGGTAGGTGGTTTGTTGCCTTACGTTGAATGTCTTTGAGTTTTTGTGCAAAAAGTGTCGGATTCCCATGTTTTAGGTATCTCGGGTTAGTGTTTTGATCCTTTATTATTATCTGCCTTAGATTTTTTGTGTTCTTGAGGATATTAGATGAATAATTATTGTTTTTTAGCATGTTTAAGGATCACTCCATGGGTGTTTCCCCTTTCTTTGGCTGTTTATCACCATTTGTCATAGGTTGCCTGTGAGGCAGACCTTGTTGCATTGATTGCCTGCCTTGATATAATTGATTTCATTTATTTCCTGCTGTTTATATGCTTTTGATGCATTATATCTATTAGATAAGTAGTTGTTGAAATTACTTAGGGCTGCTGACAGTCGATTACACATGACTAGACTGCTCAGGGCTGTGCGAACCTGGTGCGGTAGACTAAAGAGGGAATTGAAGATTAAGGGATTCCCTAGAGAGTCTGTTATAAATTAGTATCATTTGCAGGACCAACAGGAATTGGAATTTGTGCTTCCTCATAGTGTCCATAGTTACGTATCGAGACTACAGGGGGAATTAGATGTAAGTGATTCCTCAGAGAGTCTATAGTTATCGTTACCAGACCGCACGAGAATTAACGGTGAGAGATTCCCAGAGTGTCCGTGCCTTTGTATGATTACTTGAATAGAGGGGTCTGTATGTATGATCCACTTAGAGAGTTAGTGTGAATATTGTTTGGTTTGTTGTGATGAGTCCACCAAGCCAAAGAACAAGCTTGGGTTTTGTACTGCTTGTTGTTTAGGTAGTTTGTTGAGATACCTATTGTGTTACTTACTATGCCTTGGGAATATAGAGATGATTACTAGATTACTTGGTGGATAATTAAATGATTGAATTAAATTAATAAATAAATGTGAATGGAGATTTGTAGGATTGTTTACTTAGTGTATTCCTATTTCTCTGCTGCATTTACTTCCATTACTTTTTCTATATTACTCACTGATAGTAGGGCACAGATCTTGTAGTGGTTGCCTACTGGGATTAGTCTCACACCTTGTTTGGGTCCTGCTTTTCAAACCAAATAGGTTATATGGTTGCAGGTGTGGATAGGGATTGTGGCTCTTCTACTTCAGGTACATGATTGCTGGTTGGAGCTGGAGAGCATAGGACTGAGCTTAGGCTTGCGATGCTACCAGAGTTACTGTTTACTTTTTGTACTTTGTTTCTCAGTTGTATTTCAGCACATTGTTGTGTTTGCTGCTTTCCTTAGATACTTGTACCTACTGAATCATTATCATCATTACTATATATAAATTTCATCTGCTATTTATTTTCAGTTATTATATGTTGTTTACTACTTCCGCTATTGAATATTATTTCCTTTCCCTTGTATAATTTACCAAATGAGGGCATAGATTCCCCAATGACTCACCAAGGATCTCACTGCTAGTCGGCAGCCTCTGGCGTTTGGGGAAATGTGCTTGAGGTCATGTGGTGAACCGGGTATGGGGCACCAATTGAGTGGCCCTGGATTCGGGTTGTTACAATGTGGCATCAGAGGAGTTTCTTTTCTTTTCTATTAACTTACTGTTTAGCGACATTAGACAGGGATAGGATGGAATAAGTAATTGGTAAATAGCTGTGCCCAGGAGTTCTAGAACCCGTGTACAGGGAAAAATCCAGGTTACCTCAAATATTTCATTTTTTTAGTTTTTCAAATGTTACAGTTTACTTGATTTCACCATTGGGTGGTGCAGTTGTGTTGTGCTGTTGCTATTTATATGATTGTGGTTCTATCTTGTTGCAACCCGATGAGATGAGGGTATACCATCTCATGCATCATATAGGCACTTATTAGAAAATCACATGTCATGCATTTTTCCATTCCATCTAAATTGCATTAGAAATTGCATGTTATTGTGATATAATTTGTGATAGACTATGAATGTTGTTGTGATAGCTGCTATGATAGAATAACTGCTATGTTTATAGGGTATCGTTTGTTTAGAGCTTCTTTATCATGGACTCCAAACTTTGGTCTTAGAGGTGTTATGGGATCTCAAGGATAGGAATTTGGTGGATCGTGAGTTTGTTATACTGTTTACTTGTTATATGCATTGTTATGATGTCAAGATTTGATTCATGGGGAGTATGGGACCCAACAGATCGGAATTTGTCACCTTAACACTTGTTTTTCTGTGTTTTCTGGGCTCCGGTGCAGTTCTGAGGCCACTGTCCAGAAAAACCCAGAATACACAGTGTGTACTTTATGAATACACGCCGTGTAGTTTTTAGCCGTGTTGCTGACTGTGTGGGAAGGGACATGGGGTTGTGAAAGTTCTTGTAGGAACACGCCGTGTACTAGTTTACATGCTGTGTAGTATGACTTGGGTATCTGGCTGTGTCGCGAACAACACGGGCCGGGGATTTCCTTCAAGTGCACGCCGTGTCCCTCTGGAACACGCCGTGTATAGTTAACCGTGGAGCTGGCCATGTAGCTAACAACACGGGGCAATGTTACCTTTCTTGTACACGCCGTGTCCATCATGAACTTGCTGTGTAGTTTTGGTCGTGTCTCTGGCCGTGTCACTAACAACACGGGCCTCGTAAGGCATGTCTAGTACATGCCATGTCTCCTTTGAAGACTCCATGTAGTTTTGTCTTAGAGGAGCCATGTGACCTAGCCATGTAGCTGAATACATGGGTTGGTAAATCCGTAGGGAAACACGCCATGTACCATGTTGACATGTCGTGTAGTAGTGGTCAGTGTTCCAGTCCGTGTGACTAATGACACGAACATGAGAAAAATATTATGGACATGCCGTGTAGTGGAAAAACACGCCGTGTAGTTTCCTACTGGGAAAGTCCGTGTTCCTAGCCGTGTAGGAGTAACCAGGCAGGAAGAAAAAGGGTTAGTACACGTCATGTAGTTTGAGAACACACCTTGTAGCTGGGTGGTTTACAATGCCATTTATGGCCAAGGTACGCACCCAGGGTAAAATTTTAGGAAACACGCCGTGTAATGGTACTACACGCCGTGTAGTCAGATTTTCCCCAAATCTTAGAGTTTTTCTCCCCTGTTCCATTTTACTCTCTTAAGTTGAAACTATGTTCATCATTAATGAAGGTGTGCTTGTGACCTTGCAAACTCATGCCGCTAAGACGTCCTCCCATTGCACGTCTGGAACCAGGCAGTGACCGTATGCCTGATATGGCAGACCAAGGACTACCAGTAGTTTCAACTATCATTCTGGACATGGCACCTACAGTGATTCCAGACACTGGTGCCGATGCTCAGTTTAGAGAGGGTTTCATGAGACTCATGCAGACCATCCAGGGAGCTCAGCATCCTGCCCCATCTATGGCAGAGTTGATGCGGGTTTTTCAGCAGCAACATCCTCCCACGTTCATAGGGTATGGAGGACCACATGATGTGAAGTCATGGATAGAAGCCATGCTATCCATCTTCAAGCACCTGGAGATGCTTCTAGATAGAAGAGTGAAGCTCACAACTTATATGCTACGAGATTCTTCCAAGAGATGGTGGGATGTGGTTTCACAGGCAGGGCACCAATAGGATATGTCTTGGGACAAGTTTCAGCGTATGTTCTACGACTACTTCTACCCAACGATGTTGAGGTATGATAGATCCAGAGATTTCATGAACTTGCAGTAGGTTAATCTCACAGTTATGGAGTATTACTCTCGCTTCACAGAGTTACAGCGTTTCAATCCTGTTCTGGGGAATGATGAGTTGTTTTTAGAAAGGAAGTTTGAGGAAGGCCTCAGACCAGATATCAGATCACAAGTAAACATATTTCAGTTGACTTCTATTACTCTGATAGTCAACCATGCACTTATCACAGAGAGAAATATGAGAGAGACTGAAGCTGTGGACCAGGGCGGTTCATCTTCCAGGGCTGATTCGTTTCAGATAGACAACAGGAAGCGCCACCAAGAGTCTACACGAGGTGACTCGAGGAAGCGAGGTATTCCTTCTGGTAGATGGGATATTCCCTCTAGCAACCAAGTGGTGTGCTATCAGTGTGGAATAAAAGGTCATAATAATCCTCAGTTCCCGAGAGATCCAGTGGAGTTCTGATCTTGCGGCAAGATGGGTCATCTGCAACGTTTCTGCAAGGTTCTCCTTCCAGTGTCTAGTGAAGGAGGATCAGTTTCAACTCTGTATACAAGAGCAGGATTACCAGTTCTATAGCAGACTGGTGGCTGGAGTTATTCAGGGCATTTAGGCCAGGGTAGAGTCCGTGGATGTAGTGGTCAAGCTCAGGGAGGGTCATCTTAGGGATCTTAGGCTGCTACATAGGGCCACGGTGCATGCCAGACTTTTGCGGTAGAGAAGATTCATCAGGAGCAGGATCCTGGACCTTCTACAGTTTGAGGTACAATTTTAGTAGTCTCAGTTTTATCCTCTGCACTTTTCAATATAGAAGCTTATCATAGCTTTATTTCTATGCATACTGTGGAAAGCCTTAGACTTACTGTTTATACTTCTGAGGATATGATGGCTCTAAACACTCCCTTGGGAATTAGAACTACTAGCATGCGTTAGTGCTTAGACTGCCCCCTTGAGGTTGCTGGGTGTCATTTTTCGTAGAATCTCTATGTTTTGGAGATGACAGACTATGATGTCATTCTCGGGATGGACTATTTAGTTCCCTTCTAGGTCTTTTTCGATTGCTATCACCATAGGGTGAGTTTCACATCACCAGAGGGAAGATATTTTCTTCACAAGGGAGAATGGGATGTCCAGGCGGGTAGAGATGGACCAGAGCATCATGGGTTGGGCAGTGTTATGGCCTAGATTGCTAACTTATATTTGGATGACCATGGGACTTCACAGTTATATTTTCCTCCAGTGGTTGATCTCTTTCCAGATGTATTTCCAGAAGACTTTTCAGGTTTTCCTCCAGAGCAATAGGTAGACTTCTCTATTGATCTTGTAACAGGAGCGGCACCGGTGTCCATTCCTCCTTATAGGATGGCTATAACTGAGTTACAGGAGCTCAAGAAGTAGTTGGAGGAGCTGAAGACAAAGGGTTTTATCCGACCCAGTACTTCTCTTTGGGGTTCACCTGTCCTGTTTGCGAAGAAGGCAGACGACACCCTTAGGCTTTGTGTGGATTATCGGAGGCTAAACCAGTTTATGGTCAAGAACCAATATCCATTTCCATGGATATATGATCTCTTTGATCAACTTCGAGGAGCCATAGTGTTATCAAAGATCGACTTGAGATACGACTATCATCAATTTCGTGTCAGACCATCTGATATACCTCTTACAGCCTTTTGGAGCAGGTATGGTCTGTATGAGTATTTGGTTATGCCGTTTGGTCTCACGAATGCACCAGCAGTTTTCATGGCACTGATGAACAGAGTTTTCCATCCTTACTTGGATTCTTTCCTGGTGGTTTTTGTGGATGATATCTTAGTGTACTCTCACACTTGACACGACCATGCTACCCATCTTGAGATCGTTTTGAGTATACTAAGGGAGCATCAGTTATATGCCAAGATCTCAAAGTTCCACTTTTGGATGGACGAGATTCACTTCTTGGGTCATGTCATCTTAGATACAGGAGTATCAGTAGACCCAGAGAAGGTGAGAGTAGTAGTTACCTGGTAGCAGCCGAAGAATGTCTTCGAGGTGCGAAGTTTCTTAGGGCTGGCTGGTTAATACATGTAGTTTTTATAGGACTTCTCATGCTTAGCAGTGCCATTTACAGGCTTGAATAAGAAGGGGTGAAGTATGTTTGGTCAGAAGCCTACGATTCATCCTTTCAGGAGCTGAAGGGGAGATTGAATTCAGCACCGATTCAAGTTTTGCCGAAGCCGAGAAAGATTTATACAGTTTTTTGTGATGCATCTGGCATCGGGTTTGGAGAAGTTCTTATGCAGGAGGATCGTGTTGTTGCATATGGATCACGGTATTTGAGGCCACATGAGAGGAACTATCCTACACATGACCAGGAGTTGGTTGTAGTTGTTCATGATTTGCGTTGTTGGAGACATTATCTTCTGGGAGAGCATTTTGTGGTATATACTGACCACAAGAGCCTCAAGTATATCTTAACACAGTGTGAATTGAATCTGAGACAGTGGAGGTGGGTTGAGTACCTACAGTCTTTTGATTTCTAGCTTTCTTATACGCCTGGGAAAGGAAATGCTGTGGCAGACGCACTGAGCAGGAGGACACATATACAGGCAGTTCAGGAGGCCAACAACGAGTGGCAGCCTATGGCTCAATTTTCTGAAATGCATTTGGAGGTGCATGGAAGACAGGGTTAGACATTTCTTTCTTCTTTAGATGCTACCTCTACCCTTCTTGACTGAGTTCGATGAGGTAGCTATCAGATTCTGAAGGCCTAGTCTTACGGGAAATCATGTTAAGAGAGGACCCTCTTCCCGGATGAACCGTAGGCGAGGATGAGATCTTGAATTTCTAGGGACGCGTATGGGTTCCGACAGATATATGCAAGGATATGATGCGAGACTTTCATTCCTCATTTTGGGCAATTCATACTAGCATCACCAAGATATATTGCGATCTGCACCGCCAGTGTTGGTGGCCAGGTATGAAGAGAGATGTTGCTGGTTTTTTCATGAGGTGTTCCACCTGTCAGTAGGTGAAGGTGGAGCACCAGTGACCGACATGGATTTTACAGTAGCTACCCATTCCCGATTGAAAGTGGAATGATGTCGCGATGGACTTAGTTATAGGGTTACCGAGATCGCCTTGAGGGAATGATGCGGTATGGGCTGTCATTGATAGGCTCATGAAGGTTTCTCACTTCTTGCCGATTAAGGAGACCTTTGGTGTTAATGATCTTGGACGGTTGTACAACCATGAGATTGTATGCTTGTATGGGGTTCCGAGTACTATCATTTCAGATAGGGACGCCCACTTTACATCACATTTCTGACAAGGGTTATAAAGGGATTTGGGTACACATGTACTTCTGAGTACAACTTACCATCCCCAAACAGATGGATAGTCTGAGCGCATGATTCAGGTTCTTAAGGACATGATACGAGCATGTGTCCTTGATTTTGGAGGTTCTTGGGAGAGACATATACCTCTAGTGGAGTTTGACTACAATAATAGTTTTCAAGACACTATTCAGATAACACCTTACAAGGCTTTGTATGGTAGGTCGTGCCGATCACCCTTGTTATGGTTGGAGGTAGGAGAGGTAGCTATGCTAGGACCTCGTCTTGTTTAGGAGACCACATAATAGGTGGAGTTGATTCAGAAGAGGATGGCTATTTCATAGTCTCGGCAGAAATCTTATGCTGATCGGTGGAGATGGCCTTTGGAGTTCAAGGTCAGAGATCAGGTTTTCCTACGTGTTACCCCGAGGTTGGGACACAAGAAGATCAGGAGACAGGGTAAACTTTCACTAAGATACGTTGGGCCATTTGAGGTTCTAGAGAGAGTCGGGCTGGTTGCTTATAGACTGCATTTACCTCAGAGGTACTAGACTATGCACGACGTCTTCCATGTTTCTCAGCTTCGACACTATTTCTCAGACCCTTCTCATGTTTTTCAACCCGAGGAGGTTGAGCTAGAGTAGGATGCATCATTCGAGGAGCATCCTATCGGGTTTTTTGATCGTAGTGAAAAGGTACTCCGTGGCTGGTCTGTTCCTCTGGTACGGGTGCTATGGCAGCATGACCATGTACATGATGAGACATGGGAGAGGGAGGCTGATATGCAATCACAGTGGCCAGAGTTGTTTGAGGTTTCTTCTTTTCCACCTTGTAAGGGAAATTTGGGGATGAATTTATTTAAGGGGGGAAGTTTGTAAGAACCCAGATATTCTTCTCAGGTATGTTTTTCCTTTTCTTGTAGTTTTTTAGAAAAAGAGGAAAATCTGGAAAAATATAAAAAAATTTAAAGTACATGCCGTGTACTTTATGAGTACAAGCCGTGTACTTTGATGCCGCTTGAGGCCGTGTTCTGGCCATGTCATGGCCACACACACAACCGTGTAAGGGTGATTTAGAGGCTGCCTAAATCAGAGTACGGAAAAGGCAAGTACACGCCATGTACTCCATAAGTACACGCCATGTACTTTCTTTTTTATTTCGTTAAAGGGATCGGGGTCACGTCTAATCCTTTTTTCCATCTTCTTCTTTGCTTAATTCCATCAAAAGCGTCTGAGGAGGCCGAATCTTCTTCGAGCCGCCGATCCGTCACCTATTATCCAAATCGAACACCATCGGTTGCAATAGAATCTCAGTGGTGAGTTCTTGGTCCTTCTTTGGCCATGTTTCATGATTCTTTCTCTTATGAGAGTTATCTCAGGATGAACATTTTAGACGTTTTTGAAGATATAATCCGTTCTAGGCCAATTCATGGGCTGAGGTTCAAGTATATCGATCTTATAGGATCGAGGTAGGTGGTTTGTTGCCTTACATTGAATGTCTTTGAGTTTTTGTGCAAAAAGTGCCGGATTCCCATGTTTGGGGTATCTCAGGTTAGGGTTTTGATCCTGCATTATTATCTGCCTTAGATTTATTGTGTGCTTGAGGATATTAGAGGAATAATTATTTCTTGTTAGCATGTTTGAGGATCACCCCATGAGTGTTTTCCCTTGTTTTGGCTTTTTATCACCATTTGTCTTAGGTTGCCTGTGAGGCAGACCTTGTTGCATTGATTGCCTTCCTTGATATAATTGATTGCATGTATTGCCTGCTGTTTATATGATTTTGATGCATTGTAGCTATTATCCAAGTAGTTTTTGAACTTACTTAGGGATTCTGATATTCAATTACGCACGACTAGACTGCTCAGGGCTGTGTGAACCTGGTGCGGTAGACTAAAGAGGGAATTGACGATTAAGGGATTCCCTAGAGAGTTTTTTATAAATTAGTATCATTCACAGAACTTATGTGAATTGGACATTGTGCTTTCTCAGAGTATCCTTAGTTACATATCGAGACTACAGGGGGAATTAGATGTAAGTGCTTCCTTAGAGAGTCTATAGCTATCATTACCAGACCGCAGGGGAATTGACGGTGAGAGCTTCCCAGAGTGTCTGTTCCTTTGTATGATTAATTGACTAGAGGGGTCCTCCAGTATGAGCCACCCATATAGTCAGTGTGAATATTGTTTGGTTGGTTTTGATGAGTCCACCAAGCCAAAGAACAAGCTTGGGTTTTTTACTTCTTGTTGTTTAGGTAGTCTGCTGAGATACCTGTTGTGTTACTTGCTATGCCTTAGGAATATTGAGTTGTTTGCTAGATTCCTTGGTTGATAATTAAATGATTGAATTAAATTAATAAATAAATGTGAATGGATATTTTTAGGATTGTTTACTTAGTGTATTCCTGTTTCTATGATGCATTTACTTCCATTACTTTTTCTATATTGCTCACTGAAAGTAGGGCACAAATCTTGTGGTGGTTGCCTACTGGGATTAGTCTCACACCCTGTTTGGGTCCTGCTTTTCAGCCCAAACAGGTTATATGGTTGCAGATTTGGATAGGGATTGTGGACCTTCTACTTCAGGTACATGATTGCTGGTTGGAGCTGGAGAGCATTGGACCGAGCTTAGGCTTACGATGCTGCTGGAGTTACTATTTACTTTTCGTACTTTGTTTCTCAGTTGTATTTCAGCACGTTGTTGTGTTTGCTACTTTCCTTAGATACTTTTACCTTCTGCATCATTATCATCATTACTATATATACATTTATTCCGCTATTTAGTTTTAGTTATTGTATGCTTTTTACTACTTCCGCTATTGACTGTTATTTCCTTTCCCTTGTATACTTTACCAAATGAGGGCATAGTTTCCCCAATGACTCACAAAGGCCCTCACTACTAGTCGGAAGCCTCTAGTGTTTGGGGAAATGTGCTTGAGTTCGTGTGGTAAACCGGGTATGGAGCACCAATTGAGTGGCTCCGTATTCGTGTCGTTACAGTTTTTAGATATCAAAATGCCCATTTCTTTTAAAAACCCATTTTTAATACAAAAATACCCTTTTATTTTAAAAACCCATTTCAATACCAAACTACCTATAAAAATGGAAGGAGGGTTTTTATTTAAATAGAACATGAAATATTTTAAATGAATCCATGTTTCAAATAATGGTTATAATGGTAGGAAATTTCATTGTCATTGTATACGTTAAAATAGAACATTCCTTTTTTTATTTGTAAAGAAAGTAAAACATTCCATACAAAGATTCCTTTTTTTCCAAAAAAATTGAAAGAAAGAAAGAAATTTACTTTATAAAAATCTCATGTCCATAATAAAATCATTTTAAAAAAATGTACATGTAAGAAAAGAAGAGTTATAAGGTAAACATTTTAAAATAATTTTTTTTAATGAAAAATACCTTATCATTTTAGAAATATTTGAATCATAATAACCAAGAAAGAATAAAATTAAAAATCTTTAAATAATATGATAATATAGATATTCATTATATAAAATGTTAAAGGGGTTGTATATACACCTTGTTAAATAATATAGGTACATAACATCAAAATATTTCTCAATTAAAGGAAATTGAGACAAAGTCCCTTACCATGAGTTCGATTCATCACATTCATTATTTATCTCCCTGAATATAAAACTTATGTTAATTATTTAATTTATCAATAACCTTTTAATGTTTATTATTCCTTTTTTTTACTAATTACCATGTCATATACAATTACTTAATAAATAAATTTTACATCAGATATTTCAACTTTATGTGTCAAAATGAATTTGGTAGGTTGACTATTGGTCTAAGAGGTCATTATTTCAACATCTACATAATAATAATCATAAAATATTTAAATATACATACATAAATTATAATTTTAAAACTAATCATGAAATATGGTTATGAAAAATCAACTACGTTAAGACCAAAGAGATAACAAACCATACTTACACATGAGTAACGTTTC
Organism: Viscum album; assembly: GCA_963277665.1. NCBI lineage: Eukaryota > Viridiplantae > Streptophyta > Magnoliopsida > Santalales > Viscaceae > Viscum > Viscum album. The sequence goes on along the minus strand of OY728126.1, from coordinate 1,803,697,293 downwards.
CATTTTTCAATGATCATTATGGAAAATATTTAAGTAATATTTTATCTTTAAATAGTTATAATAATATAATATATACCATATTATTTATTTAAATATAATTATATATATTTTTCTTGTGATGTGGTGGTGAAAAAATAATCACATCACTTTGTGGAGGAGGTAGTCCAATGTACATGAACAACATTATCATTTTTCAGTGTAAGAAAGAAAATGATATGTTATATTTTTAGAGTGATAAAAATTTCATTAATATAATTATTATTAATTTTATAAAACATATATTCATTAAATTTATTCTTATTACCTTCCATGTAAATCATTAGTGAAAAAAGAATCACTTCGCTTCATGAGGAGGTAGTTTGTTGTACACACGAGAGACGTTATCATATCCTTCACAGAATGGAAAGTAAGAAGGTATATGTGATATAATAACTAAAAATGTATAAATATATTACAAATATAATATATATACTTTAAATACATGTTAAAACAAGCTGTGATAGTTGATTATGGAAATTGAATGACATCAGTTTGTGAGGCAGTGATATATCGTACACATGAATGATAATTTCAAATCCCATTTGTTGGAAGAGAAGATGGATTTAGGTTATGAAATTAAAATAATAAAATATAATTATATGTTAGATAATTGTGTTACTATATAATAATAATTGAATAATATTTTATGGAGGTGGAATAATAAATAAAATAAAGATGCTTGGTAAAACATGATACCTCTTCTTTGGGAATCCTCCTTAGGTAAGCACCAAAATCATTATTTTGATGTATTTATGATCAAATAAGGTCTCTAGGTAATGTTTATGGAAGTTACTAAGTTATTTTGGTAGGTATTGGATGAACCAAAGGGCTTTGAAGGTGTGAAGGAAAGATGAGAGGGGTGACTTTTATAATAGAGGTGAGTGGCACACTTGTAATTTTTGAAAAGAAAAAGGTATACCCATATTTTTAACTTGTAAAAAGGATCCAAAATGAAAAATTATATAGTATTATACATTATATGGTCTAAATATTTCCATAAAATATATTATATTCAAGTTTTTATGTAATTTTAACCCTTACCTTTTTAGTTTAACCCCCTGATAAATTCATTTTTACCTTAACCGCGATAATTATTTTTTACTGTTTTCAATATTCATTATGGTAAAAAATTAAGTTGAACTTATTAGATAATATAAAATTTTATAATTAAAAATATGGAATATATTTTAATAAATTAAATTCACATAATTTGAAAAATTTAATTTAAAACAAAACCCACAGACATGATAAAAAAGAGGGTTTCCAAGAAGTGTATTTTTCGAGCAAAAAATGATTTTAGATTAACTCTATGACTAATAATAATAATTGTATGAATATAAATGAATATTTATTGATATATAATATATAAATTTAATTTAAAACATTCCTTATTAGGGATTATTTTATTTAATTAAAATGAAGAAACATTATGCACTTTGAAACAATTTTCAAAAAAATTCTGTTTTTAAACCCAAAAATAAACTTATACTAAAATAAAATATAAATTTAATTAAAAATTAATTAAGTGGATTAAATATAACAAAATAATAATTATTATACATGAAATAATATTCAAAACACAATGAGACTTTTTAAATTACTAAATTTATTGAAGAGAAAAATACTTTTTTTATAAAAATCAGTATTTTTGACTATTCACTAAAAAATAAATATTTTCTAAAAAAACCATAATTTCACCCTAAGTTAAATATGATATTATGATTTCGAAAATGATATTAATTTTTTAAAATTTAAATTCTAAAAATTATAAATTATTCTTTTAAATAAAAACCTTATAATAAAATAGTTTAGTTAAAATTATTTCCTTTTTGATTTAAAAATTACTTAATATTTTTATGATGAATAAAAAAATAAAAGTGATTTATTATATAATTAACTGGGTGTTTATAGTTTCTATTTTTGAAAAAATAAGAATACATAGTCCTTGGGAGTTGTTTTACCAAAATAATATGGATAAAAAACGCTCTCTTAGACTTCAGGCTTACATATAACCATATCCCTATCCAGTTTAATAATAATAGTGCTATTAATATCTCTAAAAATCCTATAAAACATTATCACATAGAACACACTTAACTTAGTCACCAATTATTAAGATATCACTTCCAAAAGGGTGATATCTTATTGGAATTTTTTTGGATGAAATATTAACTTATTGATATATTCACTAAACCCTTGCTCTCAACCATTTCAATTTCATTAAGGGTGAATTAGGAATGGTATAATTTTTATGATTTCCAATTTACCATTACTAACTTGAGTAATATTTTGAAAATAAATTTATCTTGATCATTCTTTTTCTTCTAAAATTTGGATTCTTTTTTGGATTCTTTTTCTCTCTCTTGTGTCTACGATCCCTATATCTCAATTATGATATCATTTAAGGGGGAACCTTATTTAATAATTATAAAATTTTACTTAAGATAGAATTTTATTTTCAAATTAATTTTTAAATTCAAAAAAACATTTCCTCTATTTTCAAACTTTAATGTTATATTTTAAAAAAATATTAATTTTTATTACAATTTTACCTTTCTAAGATTGTAAACTAAAATTGTTTTAAAATATTAAATTCAATAAGTTTATTAATTATAAGTTAAATTTTGTTTTTAATTTTTTTTTCAAAACTTATATGAGAAATTATATATAATAATTTTTTTTAAAAATGTGTTTGTGTTTGTCTCTCTCAAAGGAAGATTAATGGTGAGTGGAATTTTATATATAATTGTCTCTCTAAAAATGTTTTTAAGATGTATTTGAAAAAATCTAAATAAAAGGATGCTTTCAATGTATTTTTACTCATTGAATGAAACTTATTCAAGATATTTAAATGAATGAATATTTAAATGAATGGTAGACCACTCTTTAAAGAAGTAAATAGTGTTTTTGAAAAGGTACATACCAATTTTATTTTATTCTTTTTATCTTTATTTATTTTTTTATCTTTTTTTTCATTTTTATTCCATTGTTCTCAATCTATTTTCTTATTCTCTCTTAAATTTTTTTTACCCTCCCTATATATCTAATTCTCTTATTAAAGGGGATTTTGAAAGTTAAAATATGTTTTAAAAACCATCTTATTAACTTTTTTACTTTATCAAAATCCTTTTCTCTCTTGAACTATATTCTCAAATTTATATTTTAATTTTTGATAATCACAAAGGGAGATAAGTTGATCAAAAATTATGGGGATAAGTTTATTAAGTATCTCTTTATTGAAAATTTTTATTTTAACACAAAGGGGATAATTTTATTATACTTTAAAGGGGGATAAATTTATTCATTATTGTTATATTTGTTATTATTAAATTGTTTAATAAAGTGGGAGTTAAATATTTTTCTATTGATTAACTTTCTGTATGTTTTATTTACTTAATTATTGATCTCATTTAATATCTTTATATCTTTAATACATTACTATTTCTCCCAATCTTGATTTATACTAGATATATCTTTTTTAAGTTAAGTTTTTGTGATCATAAAAAAGGGGGAGATTATTCTACCTCACTCTCTCATGGTGTTTTTATAATCACAAACACCCATTTATGTTTCTAAAATTATCATTTAGTGATTTTATTTATTTCTTTTATACCCCAAGTTATGTCATTGATGGTCTAAATGAAGTTAATAAAGTCAATTCAATGGAATATTTTTGATCCTATCAATGGCTTGGACCAGTCGTAATGCATGCTTTGAGATCTTGAAATGATGTTGGATAATCCATTGAAGGACTTAGAAGGAATATTGGGAGGCCATGATTAAATATGGAGAAATTAAGGGAACATTAGCTATCCAATGTAAGGTACCAGATAACTGGTTACATATAGACAAAATATCTTAGATTCAATAAGACCACTGGACAGATAGTGGAGGAGCATTGTCTAACTGATGACCAAACTAGATCTCCGACTTTCTACCATAAGGCCACTAGCTAGATGCTAGCCTGTAGCGGCTTTCCAGTGGTGATTTTCCAAAATATTTTTACTATAGGTGACCCATCATCTAGTTGGTGATGTAAACTAGGTAGCTGGTGGCATCAGGATAGGTATTTCGGGAGTACTTTTAATGTTGGTCAAAATACCATAAATGTTGTCTTCTTTGGCTTTAATGACCCCTGGTGATTCTATAAGATTCACAACCCTTTTGGATCCTATAATTAGAAAACTTAGTTGAATTGTATGTGACATGGTTTTACAAAAAATTCCACTATGATCCTTGAATCTATTTTTTCTCTCCAAAAGTGAATCTATAACAGATCCTCTCAAGTTATCTCAAAGAGAAAACTCCAATTCTCCATAAATCTCAAATGTACTCCTCCTATATATTCTCTCCTTACATCTAATATAAATTATAACTATCCTTCAGATTGATCAAGGAGAAGAATTATAATGGGTTTTCACCAAGAAAACCTATCTTTTCTCATCTCATTCTATAATGGCTTCTCACTATTGAAAAAGTGAGGGATGTGATCTTTGGCTACTGGTGAATATCAAGAGGGTGCTAAAAAACCATAGATGTGAGGGATTTTTTTCTTTATCAGTGCCTTGATCAAGGTAGTATTAACATAAACCACACAACCTAAGGGGAGGATAAGTATGGGATCACACCAAGATACTACCGAACTCCATTATAAAAACTTTTTTCCTCTCATTTATTTGACACATTGTATCATTAAAACTCAATATGTATAATTTATTAAATTTGATACAATCGTTTTTTCTTCTATTTATTTTAGTTTTTAAAAGGGTAATTCAACCTCTCTTTCCGTCCACTCAAACCAATAAAAAGAAAAATAATATAAGGAATTATATGGTTTGATAATAATCTCTACATACATATAGAGGAAAAAAAATTCACTATATCCTAGATAAAAATTACAGGGAACACTATGAAAGTTTAATAAACCTAGATTGAAATGAGATCATAAAGAACCATAGTGATACAGTAAACTAAATTTATGTAGTTCCAAATATATAAAGTTACTCTACTATGTTATATTAGAGATGATAATAAAGTATAATAAGATATTATAACCCTATTGGTGTTTCCTATCAGCTCTTCTACAATACTCTGTCAAATCCTTTACTACTACAGTACTACTGTTCGTGTCATTGGTAATCTATGTTATAGTTGGATAGTACTTCTATAATAACTCAAAAAATTAGGGTAGGGACCTTTGGACCTCGAACCCCCTAACCTAGGGTGGATTCTCCCTAAAATCCTTAACTCATCATAAAATTAAAAACCATGAGAGTTGGAGATTGGTGTATAATATGATCCAATAACATTTAGCTTACAGGAATCCAATGGATTAAGATCCACCATTCTAAAAATCTCCCTATTTTAACTTGATCTAGTAAATTGAAAAATTTCCATGGTTTTAGTTTTATAAAAATTAATTAATTTTTAATCTTCCCATTCTTTACTCATTATCAGTGTTTTCCTACCAAAACTTCAATTTAAATATGAATATTCTTGAAAGACTAACTATTTTCCTTTCCAAACTCCCTTAACATTCTTTAATATTATTCCTCTTATCCTTCATTCATCAATGGATACTAAGAGAGGCATAGTAGAACCACAAATTATCAATCAAAATCAGCTTCATCAACATGTCTACCAGATTATTGATTCTATAAATATTTTAAAATGTTAAAAACCCAATCTATATTAAGCCTCTGATAATGTGGAACTTAAATTAAATATGATTCATCTGGGAATGAAACACTGGGTTCTTTACAATATGTATAACACTATGACTATCACAAAACAATACATTTTTATTTTGATTTTTATCCATCTCCTCTAAAAAGTTTTTCATCCAAACCACATATTTCCTGAATTCTATTATATTAATTTACTCTTCCTTTCTGGTGGATAGTGTCACCACCTTTTATGATTGAGATATCCAACTTAATGTAGTTACTCCATAAGTAAACACATAACCTGTGGTACTCCTCCCACACTAGTACAGAAAACACCTTTAACATTGTTTTTTTGGGTTTTTAATGTCAGTTTTTAAGGTGAAACCTTTGAAAGAGATTATATAAATATTTTCTTAACATTAGTTTTTATAACTGATGTTAACATTTTTTACAACATTAGATTTTTGGGAAAAATAATATAAAATATAATTTTATATAACTTTAAATGTTAGTTACCAAATAATCGATGTTAAAATCCAATTTTCATGTCAGTTTTTCAAACAACTAATGTTAAAGGTTTATGTTTTTTTTAAATTGAGATAGAACATAAAAACCTACACCACTATTTCAGATATTCAATGAAAGAATACAAAAATCTATATAAATTTTAAATTTGTAAAAAAATTTGTTTGAAATCATAGAAATAAATGAAATAATAATCATTCAAGAAGTTATCTTAATAGTCAAAGATATTATAATTTTGAAGGAAAACCAAAATCAAATGAGAGTAAAAGATATTGTTCCATGGATTTTAACTATATACAACATCATTGATGACTACCATTTATTTAATTATCAAAACCACTCTCTCTGCATAATGGAATTCAATATAGATAAATATCTATCATGGATATTCAATTATGGTTTTAAATTTATAAATGAGGAACAACATGAGAAATGAAACTTGGGAGAGAAATAATATGATCACTATAGATCAAAATATGGGGGATAAAATTAATGTTTGAAATGGAAATGAAAAAAATAGGGTCAAGTGATATTGATTTATAAGTCTGAAAGAAAAAATTGTGGGCGTGATTCGAAAATATAAAATTTTTATATGACATGTAATCATTTTACCAGAAGATAAGTAAATTATTGTGGGTGTGAGGAAAAAAAAATTTAAGTTACATGTTAGGATTATACTTTTAACATCAGTTATTGAAATAATAAATGTTAAAAATAAAAATTAAAAGGGGTTTTGAGATAAATTATTTCAATAACCATTGTCAAAATCCTCAAGGGATGGAGTTTTAATGTTATTTGTTGAAATAACCATAAAAAACCCCCAAAACTATCATTTTTTGATGTCGGTTATTGAAATAATAGATGTCAAAACCATTCTTGTATGGTTTTTTATGTCAGTTATTCATATAACTAATGTAAAAACCCTTTGTGTTAGGGGTTTCCGATTGGTTATTAAAATAACCAATGTCAAAACATTTTTAACAATGATTATCATATAACCAATGTTAAAATTCTAATGCAAAATTGATTTATTCCACTATTTATTATATCAACATATTCTCCAAGGTCAATATCCACATAACCTATAGAGAATTTCATTTCTAAATGATAGAGATACTTTCTTTATTCCCTTCAAATATCTCATTATCCACTTCAAAACATCCCAATGTTTATTTCTAGTGTTTACCATGTTCCTTATCACAACTCCCACTATGTGAGCAATATCAGGTTGGGTTCAAACCATGATATACATTAAGCTTCTAAAAATTGATGCATAAGACACCTTTATTATGTACTCAACCTATTTTACTATATTTTAGCACTTTTTCCTTTGAAAATTTAAAATATCTTTCTAGGGGAATAAAAATTGGTTTTTCTTCCACCATACTAAATCTAATAATTTTTTTCCAATGTATTGAACCTATGATGACATCAAGGTTCTAGCTTCATGGTCTTTCTTGATCTTCATCTTGAAAATATTACTATATTCTCTAATATCTTTCATCTCAAACTCCTTAAATAGTTTTCATTTCATCTCATTAATATTCTATATACATGATCCTATAATGATAATGTCATCCATATATAGAAGAAATATAATGTATCCATCACCAAAAGACATGGGATAACATTATTGATACATGCCACACCATTTGCATTAATTTTTACTCAATAATGAATCAAACTTCTTATTACACTATTTGGGTGCCTACTTTAACCCATATAAAATTTTATGGAGTTTCTAAACCATGTATTCCTTTACAAAATAAAAAAACATCTCTAGATTCTCCATTAAAATATCCTTCTTTAGATCTACATAAAGAAAACAGTCTTCACATCAAGATACTCAAGATGTAAATACTATGATGAAACAGTACTAAGAACCACCCAGATGATTGTAAACATTACCAGATGTGAGAAAAATTTAGTGAAATACACACCTTTCTTATATTAAAATATTTTTACCACCAACCATGATTTGTGACTCCTTTTACTATCATGTTCTTCCTTGAACCAATATTCCAATTTATTCTAAAATGATTTATTTTTATATAGAAAATGAGTTATCTCCTAAGTATTATTTTCTTACAAAGAAGAAATATCCTCCTTTTTAGATAACTCCCACTTACTATAATCCTTTTACTAAATTTACTCTTTAAATAATTCTCTCTATCCACCATAAGTTAATAAAAAATAGTACATGGATAATGAATTCCCTTTGCATAAATATTCTCACCCTTGTTTTTATCTTCAACTCCACTTGAGGTATAAGCTCTACTGATTCTATTAACATATTCTCTGGTACACCTTAAAGATCCAATTTCTCATAGTATCCTGATTATTTATTCCCACCATTAGTTTTAACTGAATAAAGATCCTTATGTATGAAACCTTCACTAAATATCATATTATAGCTTCTAATTATCTTTTTTATTCTCATTATCCTAGAAGTAATATCTAAAATCCTAAGTACTGTATCCAATACAGAAACATGTTTTGGATTTTGGATATAGTTTATCCATTATATATTAGAATCTATATGTACATATGTTAAGTAACCAAATTATCATAAATGAGAGTGTCTTACCACCTTTTAGATATACATTCTCCCATCAACACATATGGAATTTTGTTGATGAGATATGTTCCATATTCACTACCTTGGCCCAAAAGGTATTAGGTAACCATGAGTACCTCCTCATACTCTTGGAATGTTAATTTAATATCATAATAATCCTCTCACACTACTAAAAAATAGTACTTTAACAACCGTGGTCTTTATCAAATCTAGAAAAAAGTGTTGATAAATGGAACCTATATTAGTGCTAAAAAAGAACTGATAAATTGTACCTTTTATCAGTGCTTTTTTAGCGCTGATAAGGGTACCCTTTATCAACACTTTTTTAGCTTTGATAAAGGGTTACCTTTATCAACGATTTATTTTTAGCATTGACAAAGGGTGCCCTATATCAGCAGTTTATGTTTAGCATTGGTAGAGGGTTTCCTTTACCAGTACTTTATTTTTAGCAGTAATAAAGGTCCAAATAAAATGAAATAGTGAAATAAATAAAAAATAAAAAAATGAGTTTATTAAAAAATTATTACAAATTTTATTAAATAAATAATTATTGATAAAAATGAATAAATTTATTATACTATATATTAATTGTAAATACTAATAAATAGTATGAATTAAATATATAGATATATGAAAAATGAAAATTAAAAAAATATAAATAAAAAATAAGTAAATTGTGAAAAATATTAAACATTTTATTAATTAGATAATTATTGATAATGTTAATAAATAGTTTATATTAAATATATAGATATATATGAATGTATATAAATATGATTTATATAATACAAAATATTTATTATTTACATTAAATAGTCATATATTAAATGAAATGGTTTATAATTAAAAATTAATATTAATTAAAAATACTGACTAATTTCATAGGTAATGGACAAAATTGAATGTCATTTGATTTTTCAATTCAATATAGATCAAACTTGCGTTATATTGATTTCACATATATGTAATTAATGCATTTTTATTTACAATGAACACACACAAAACTTATCCATTTTTTTCAATATTGTTAAGGTGTACTTATTTTTAATTTATTCAATTTCACTCATTTTAAACATGCATGCACTTAAGATTAGATATTCATTAATAATTTTAAAAATATATTTGTAAAAAAATATTTATAAAAATAATATTTATAAATGTACATTTACTATATTTATACATTTATATATTTATAATTATAAATAAATAAATATTTTTTGAAATTATTATATAATTATTAATAAATAATTATATATATTTAAATGATTATTAAATTTATAATAAATTTATTTAAATAATTAATATTTTTAATATATATATATATTATATTATATATATAATTATATAAATATATATAATAATGTAAATATTATTTTTTAAAATATTTATATAATTATAAATAAATAATTGTATATTTAAATAATTATAAAATTATAATAAATATAGTTAAATAAAGAATATATTTACTATATATATATTTATATATATTTATTAAATATATATATCATTAAAATTTTTTATTTATAATTATAATTATAAATCCTTTATCAATGCTTAAGTAACAAGAGCTAATAAAAAGGTTATTTATGAGTGCTAAAAAAGCGCTGATAAAAGTGTCCCAATCTATTTAAAACCACTCACAAACCTGTCATGATATCAGATGATTTCTGTGGAAGCCACCCACTATCGGTGCCCCTCCTCAGTGAATCGAAGTTCAAATCAAGGCTCAAATCAAGGCTCAAACAAATCCAAGGCTCAATTTCAGGGCTTGAATAATTTAAGGGTTGAACAAATCTAAGGATCGACCATAAGTATTTATTTAATTTATTTTGAATGTAAGACTTTCTCCACTTTCTTTTGTGGAACTTGGGGTGCAAAACATCAATGGTTATGGCCATGGTGGATGCTATTTTGCAATTGTGAGTGTGGTGAGTTAGCCATTTTGGAGATTTTTCCATGGAGATCATCCATTTTGATTCTTGGAATTTTTAGAGTGTGAAACACCTATACTATGAGACTTCCTAGCTTCACTCCGAAGCCATATGATCATCTCCTTCCTTCTTAATTACAACAGTGAATTTGCGAGGCACTCTTTTATTTATGTGAAAGTATGGATGAATCATGATTTATTTTTGTTGGATAAAAAGGGTAATTAACTATATGGTAGAAGTCCCATCCTATTTTTCATCTTCTATATAATTTTTTATTTATCAATTTCCATGATGGTGGTTGGGTAGATTATGATATTTCTTCCTGGTGTATTAAATTGACTAGTTATTTTCATATTTTTGTAGTAGAGAATTTATATGTGGATTTATGTTTTATAGATTTGTTAATTTTCTAATTCCACTTTGATTTATGAGTGAATTAAGGGTAATCCACTTAGAAAATGTGACCTTAAGGGAGTCTTTCCCTCTCGGTAAAGGCTAGTGTGTATGGGATAAATGTTGCATTGGTTGGTGTGTTTTTCTCTCTTATTTGTGACATATATTGTTAATGTGTATTATTTCTCTATGCCAACTTCTTTATGGATCTCCCTATAATATCAAGGATATAGTTCAATGTGTATTAGATGGCCTACCTTCCTTTAGATGTGTAGATCTGATGTGATGACCTTCTTAGAATCCTTGGGATGGGTTGGTGTGGTGATATGACATCCCAAGAGCCCTGAGATGTTTTCAAATATTTGATATACCATTAATATTAAATGTAATAGTTCCTTAGGTTGTCACATCACTTTTTCCAAAAAATAGAATGAAGGTTATCAAATTCAATATATTATAAATTATTTTTAGGTATTCATCATTTTAGGTCTACATGTATTGGTTCCACCCCTAAGGATCTTTGATCACCATCCATGTATATGAAATAACTCTTTATTTATTAAAACGTTTTATCAATACATTTTTATATCTTCTAGTTGACTGAATGAGACTTTATTATTATTTTTTACCATATTTGGGTTTCCTATTAATTCTTAATTGCCTATATTATATTTTCACTTGTTTATGGGATTTAAGAAAGGATTGATTTGTGTCAAACAAAAATTATTATTGCAATTTGTTTCTTGATACTCATCACCCATCTCTTTAATAAACAACTATCATCCTCATCAACTTCATCTCCAAAATAGTTATTATTGATTTTTTTTCTTGAGAATCATCCTCCATCTATTTTATATTTCTTATACTAATATGAGCATTATTCATACCATAGATGACTACTGCTTAGAGTATTTCAAGAAACATAGGTGCATATCCATAAGAGATAGAGGATGTGTGTCAAACAACAAAATTAAATGATAAATTTCTAGTAAATGAGTTGATGAGGATGAAATTTGTCTATAACTATTACCTTTAAATGAATTCAGAGGATAACACCTACCATAGTGGAGTAATTATTTCCTTAAATTCAATTACTCATTTTCTTGAAAGCATACTAAAATTATTTGAAATAATAAAACACTGGGTTTATTTTTATTATAATTGTTTATAAATTTCTCCTTTGATAATAAATATATTATGTGTATTTATTTATTATAAAAAATTAATATTTTATTAACCCAATAGTATGGATATGAATGAAAAATGGATACACACTAATTGTTTTACAAATGAGTATGAATATGGAGTTAAAGAGTTCATCAAGTTTTCAAGAGATCATGAATATGATCCTTATTAAATCCTTTGTCTATGTTTAAGTTGTTTTATTCAAGACAAATTCGTTTGGAAGAGTTGGAAGAACATTTTATTTGTCATAGAATAGATCAGAGATATAAATTTTGGACTAAACATGGGAAAAAATGAATGTGGAGATCAATTGGTATGATACTATGGTTTATGGATCATTTGATATGAATACTAGTTTAAATGATGATAGAGATTGCATGAAATAAATGAAAATGGAAATTTAAGATGACCTTCATGATTGTCCAAAGTTGTTTGAGAAGTTAAATAGCTACGCCAAGAGACCATTGTATACCGATTTTACTAAATACACAACATTGTCAGCTGTATTGAAGTTATATAATTTAAAATATGGAAGCGGATGAAATGACACCAGTTTTATAGAACTACTTGGTTTCCTGAATGGTATGCTACCATAATAAAATGAACTACCATGTTGAACATATGAAGATATACAAATGTTATATTCGATGGGCATGATCTCTAAAAAAAATACATGATTGTCCAAATGATTGCATTTTGTTTTTCAAGGATCATGAATCCCTCATAAAATTCCCTAAGTGTGGCACAAATCAATATAAGAAAAATGAATCAAGTCCTTCGATATCTGTATGGTACTTTCCTATAATTCCATAGTTTAGAAGACTATATGGATGTCATGAAACCACGAGATAATTGACATGGAATACATATATAAGAATTAAATATGGGAACCTACTGAAAACTAAACAAATGCATTCATATTATTTTTATACTTTATAGAAATGATCCATAATTTATTTGTGATGTGTATGAATCAGCCGCACCTCAATATGATACACGATGTGCTCGGTATGACTCAAAGTGTTTGTTATCAGTTTAAAATTGACATTTTAGTTCAAAAAATTTCACTCACTAAAAACTGATCAAACATTCTCATATTTTCTTGATAATTTAGGAAAAATATTCATAAGACATTTTTGATGTGTAGGAATTGTTCTCACATCAAACCGATACACTGTGTTATCGGTATGAGTCAAATTCCGTGTTTCCAGTTCAAAATGACATTTTAGTAAAAAAGAAAAGTGACGTACTCAAATCCAAGATAACACATTCAATATTTTTGATACTTTAGAAAAATTATCCACAAGTCATTTGATAGATGTAGTAATCATCCATACCTCAATTTGATGCACGGTGTGACTGGTATGACTCCAAGTGCATCTTTTTATTTAAAATTGACATCAATTTTAGTGAAATGGACATATAGCCTACTCAAAACTGATCAAACGGATTTGGATTGTATTGATACTTTAGGAAAAGGATCCATAAGTAATTTGAGATGTATAATAATTTGAATCATCTTAATCTAATTCATGGTGTGATTCCAAGTGTGTCTTTTTATTTAAAATTGACATCAGTTTTAGTAAAATGGACTACTAACCTACTCAAAACTAAGAAAAAACATTTGTATTGTTTTGATACATTATGGAAAAAATACATAAATAATTTTTTATATTTAAGAATCATCACAACCTCAATATAATACATGATGTTCTCATTATGGATCAAAGTGTCCGTTATCAGTTTAAAATTGACATTTTAGTTCAAAAAATGACACTCGTTGAAAACTGAAAAAACATGCTTGAATTTTCCTGATAATTTAGGAAAAAAAATCATAAGTAATTTATGATGTGTAGGACTATTTATCACATAAAACCGATACATGATGTGATCGGTATGAGTCAAAGTGTGTGTTTCTAGTTTAAAATGATATTTCAGTTAAAAAGACAAGTGACGTACTCAAAACTGAGCTAATGCATTCATATTTTTTTGATACTTAAGAAAAATGTTCCATATGTCATTTGGGACATCTAGGAATCATATTTACCTCAATCTATTGCACAGTGTGATTAGTATGACTCAAAATTAATCTTTTTTATTTAAAATTAACATCAATTTTAGTAAAATGGAAAATTGGCCTACTCAAAAACCAATCAAATGCATTAATATTATTTTGATACTTTATGAAAAGTATCCACAAGTCATTTGAGATGTGTAGAAATTTTCATCATCTTAATCCGATGCATGGCGTGACCAGTATAACTCCAAGTGTGTCTTTTTATTTAAAATTGACATCAATTTTAATGAAATGGACAACTGACCTACTCAAAACTAAGCAAACACATTCATATTGTTTTGATACAAAAATATATAAGTCATTTTTGATGTGTAGGAATCAGACACACCTCAATCTGATATTCAATGTGTTCGGTATGATTCAAACTATTTGTTATTAGTTTAAAATCAACATTTTAGTTTAAAAACTATCACTTATGTAACCATTAGGTTGTGATTATGGGCCTTTTTCTTATACTTATTTAATTAATTTTCACAAAGATAATGCTTAAATATAAACAAGAAATGGTGTGACATGTAAGAATCAACCACAACTCAATATGATACATATTTTTCCTAGTATTAATGAAAGTTTATTTTAAAATTAACACTTTATGTTAATTTATTTCCTTATATTATTACTAATATAAGAATTGTTTTCTTATATAGGTTCATTATTTTGCTCGAGTAAGGATGGTCTATTCGGTAATATCATAAGTCTAGGTCAGTATCAAAAGGAAAAAGAACATTGATGTTTTTTAATGTATGTAATAAATTGTACATATGTAATTCTATAAACAATTGTTTGAAATGTCTATAATATAGTGTTTTTTTCTTCATAATTTTGTTTTGAAAATTTCATTTCATTTAAATTATGTATTGGTACTTGATTTTGTTGATATCTAGTGATGTTTTTGGTACTACGGTGTGCTATTACAACACATTGCACTAGTGCTACAATGTGCTGTTACAACACACTATAGCATGACCCTTTATAAGCACTTTTGAATATGCTGATAAATGTATACTTTATTAGCACTTTTGAAAGTGCTGATATATTCATCCTTTATCAATGATTTTTAAAGTACTGATAAATGTGTCTTTTATCAGCGCTTTAAAAAATGCTGATGAAGGCACTCTTTATCAAAGCTAAATAAAAGCACTAATAAATGGGTACTTTATCAGTGCTAAAAAAAGCACTGATAAAGGATCCATTTATCAATGCCTTTTTAGGACTGATAAAGGACCCATTTATCAATGTTTTTTAGTGCTGATGCAAGTTAAGAGCTTTTAATCTTGATCTGGTTGTCAGTGCTTATCTAGAACTAATAAATTCCATTTTAGCGCTGTTAATGGCCTATTTTTTAGTAGTTTCATTCACATTATTCTATTATGGTGTACCTGGAAGAGTCTTATCCTACTGAATTCCATTATTAGTATATAATTCCTTGAACTCTTTACTGTGATACTCTCCTCCATTGTCATAATTCAAGAATTTCATATTTGATCTTGAATTATTATCCACCAAAGTATTCCTCTTATGAAACATGGTAAATATATTAGATTTTATTTTAAAAAAGTAAATACATACCTTGTTGATCATTAATAAATGTCACATAAGATAGTGACCCTCCAAGGGAATTCATTGGTGGGGTCCCCAAACATTAGTGTGAATCTAGTGAAGATTCCCATAATTTGGTGTCATGACCCACTCCTTTTAAAGTTCACCCCTCCTAGGATAATAATGAGGGAAGGGAGATGGTGACTGCCTAAGGACTACCTCCAGTAGGACTTGGGTTGATGACTAGCACTGAGTGTATAATAAGAATACATATGGGAGGAATTACCCTCCAAGAGAACATGAAGGAGATATATATAAGAAAGATACACTAATCAAAAACTTATCAGACACATATATATATAAAATAACACGTGTAAACATGCAATTTTATATAATAATATAACAAATAAAAGAAAAACAACAGTACCAAAAAGGTAAAGACAACAACGACCACAAACCCAAAACAGCTCCTGCAAAACTACAATCTAGTAATATCCATACCAATCTCCAACCTGTTTTAGATTTCCTAAAAAATAGTTTATATATATGTGGGGTGAGAATAACAGTGTACTTAGTAGGATCCTCCTCATATCCTCTCATTCAAAAGATAAAGAGAGAATGATAAAGCATAGTGAAAAACAGTGAGCCTAACTCATCACCTAAATAGGTATACTAAGTTCCTAGCCTCAACATAGCTAACTATCACCAAGTATTTCATACAATAGAGAATATAATATAATAATGAAATATCAAGGGTACCTCACTCTCACTTCCCAACTATTTTTCTTCTCTTCCCCAAAATCGCACATCCTGATCCATCTCTCTCCAAAATAATATAGTCCGAAGACACTTGAGAAAGGGATCAAAACATGCATTTCATGCATCAAATCATCACATCATCCCATATCACATAACCATATATAGTAACCAAGTAGTTTCTGGTAGTCACCATAGCCTGTATGACATGTATCATACATCAAATATTATACCTCAAGCCATTACAACCCATACATCGAGTAAGGTACCACAAGACATTACAGATACACCATACATATAATAATCCCTTGGATATTATATCCGTGGATACATGTGTGTGAAATAACCACAAGAAATAACATACCTCTACACACATATATGGGGAAACTAACTTTCATGAATATTACCACACATAACTATCAATATAAGAGAGAAAAGCTATAGGGGGTAGTCATCCATCCATCCTCCCACCAGGATACTGGGGAAAACACCCTCCCAGAGTCCACTGGGTGTCAGTCACTCTAACCGACATGGGTGTGGAAGCATATGAAATCCAAGAATATATAGGATATAATATATCTCATAACCACACTATGGGAATAACCTAATATTAGACTTAATGGAATCTAATGTTGCTCAGACTATCGAATTCCACTTCTAGGACCAATTATACTATAAGAACACAAGCATTTAAAGATCTACATTAATTATTTATTTCTATTTTATCATTTACTTTAATTAATTAATTTATTATGAATTAATTAACTATTAACATTATTCAACATTACATTAAATTAATCATCATATTAAAGTCCATTCCCTCCACGTATAATCCAAATGGAGTCCATGATTTATCAAGATTAACATATTTTTAGCATTTTCATTCCTTCAACACCAACCTTGTGGGTTAAAAATATTTATTCATTATAATAATTCCATAAACCAGGTAATCTAGTAAAACTATATTAAGATACCACCAAGAGGAAACATGCAACCAAGCACATTCAGCTGCCTTAAGAAATGGGGAAAGGAATGCAGATAAAACAAGCAACCTGAATATTGAACATTAAACAGATTCATAAGTGAGAATCCTAGTTCTCAACACCACATTAATGGGTAAGAACATATTCAACTTGTTTCATAATATTTGGTTCTAACCCTAACACCCACATATGTATCCTGATGTATCTTTCCATCACATGCATCAAATGTCTCCATATCATCCGGGCCTCCCTGCCCACTTCACATCAGCTATCCCAGGCTCAGCCATCTTATGATCACATCAAATCTGAGCCTCCCCACCCATATAACATCACATTTCAAATCTCACATCTAGAGAACATCACAATTAAGAAACATAAACATTCAATAATGAAATCTAGGCCCTAAAACAAGGCATCCTGCCTCCATGCATAAATGAGCTCTCATGACTCCAACACAAATCACTCAGCCTTGTTAAGAAAATAGGAAACTTAGGACCTATAAATTATCCTTATCAAACTACCATTTATTATTCCATATTTAATTAATTGACTCATTAGTCATAGGTTCCAAATACAAGAAACCTAAGGCATCAAGATATAACAATCTATTAAAATATTGAACATGCTCTCTATAATTTAAACAAGTTTCATCAAACTTTGAGAAGTACCATTCTCATTTAACATGCCTTTATTTATTATCAAAATCACCCACAAGAATTATCATGATTCAAATTATTTATCAATTACATTAACACATGGAAGATTATATTTAACTAATAATGCACATTGCATTAATTTATTATCATCAAATTACAAGAAACAACGAATTCAAACATGTCTCATCTTAAATTATTCTTAAGACAATTAATTATAAATTTAGTTTTTCTTTAAATTATTTACCAATTTCAATCAAGAAAAACATTATAATCCATAATATAATAATACATTATAAAAATCATATCATATAGATCAATCTACCCAAAAAATCAAGAGGCAAATTGTTATCATGGTATAAAGCACATAAAAATGTGATTACTACAACCAATTCTTTATTAATATGACTAAATAATTATTAGGTTATTTTCACTTCTATCCAAAGGGATAAACCATGATCAATTTATGATTTCACACAAATAAAATAAGAGAAGAAATGAATCCCCTACCTCATCAGGGTCAACATTCTTCATATGAGAACGGGCCAACGTTGTGGATCCTGATCACCTATCCTACAAGAAACAGAATCCCTCCAACGACTTCGAGAAATAATCACACAAAAAAACTACCAATTAAAAATCCATTATAATCATGGATATGATCCTCCATCACATAGAAATAAGAAATAGGAGGAACCATATTAAATAACCATAATAGAAGAGGTAAAACATACCTCAAATCACCATGAATCAAAGATAGTAAGCTGATAATTGATCCCCATCAAAGTAATACCAAAAAATATAAGGAGAGAGTTTATGGATTTCCTAAAAGTCAGAAGAGCCATAGGGTTTGACAAAAAACCTAAGGCATCACAATTTTTATAGGTGTAATGTGTACAGGATTTAAATAGCATGAAACCCTTTAAAGTTGTATAAATGTCAGGCTTTAAATATCATAGAAAAACATACCACCTCAAATAATTTATTACCAAATATTTACATGTCATGTGACACACCTTGAGTTAGACTCAAAAATCTATAAATGTATTTAAGGTCATAAATTGACCTTACACAAGTCACAAACTATGAATACATGACGTGAAACACTTACACACCATGTATTCTCCTTGCTCCCGGATTTTAGAATTTGAACCCATACAGAATCACTTTAGATCTCCTCTGAGAACCATGAGCATTGAAAACATGAAAATGGTCAGAGTACATGGGTCCAGGACCATATATTAGATACCTCTTAGACAATTCTCATCCTCAAGAATCTAAAACCCAACCCAAAGAGAAAACAAAAAGGGGTTGTCTGAATAGCCACCTCGTGAGATACCTCTCATGGATATTGCCATCACAAGATCTCAACCACATCATCAAAGGAACAATGTGATACCACATAATATTAAAAAAAAATCAAAAAAACTTTCATAGGGAAGATACCTATCAAAATTTAGTAAATATACAATAAGAAAAAAGAGGAAACCCCTCATAAACCAGAAAGACCAACATACATAAAACAAACAACATTACAAGAGAAGAGATAAGCATCAAATAGATCAGGGTACTGAGTGCACATATGCGACTCACATTCCTAGGTAATCTCCTCCACACCTCCATGCTTCCAAAATACAAAAACAAAGGGAAAATCATGCCCATGAAACACCTTCTCCTGATAGTATTGAATCTCCACAGGTTTCTCCTCAATGGTCTCATCATTGTTAACATCTATCTCTCCATAATCGATGACATGAGAGTTGTCATGAAGATAAAGACAAAGTTGTGTAATGTGAAATACATTATGTATCTAGATCATATTTTTGGTAAGTTCTATCTAATACTCTATAGATAAATAATGACCAAACACCTTAAAAGTCCCAAAAAACTGGGGAGAAAGCTTACTCCCATGACCAAACCTTCTCTTCACATAACATCGAGTCACCTTTAGAAACACATGATCTCCACTATAGAACTCCAGAGGTCTCCTATGATCAGAATAAGATTTCTAAAAATCATTTTCTACCATCATCTTATCATGAATTACTCAAAACATATATTTTGTATTTTGTACCAGTGTCGGCTTGAGAATTGCTGCCTCTCCGACCCCGATCAAGAATAACAGAGAATGGAATGGTTTTCAATAAAAATATTCAAATATTTATATACCAATGGTGGAGTAAAAATTGTTATTATAATTAAACTCGGACAAAGGAAGGTGCCTAATCCACAAACCTCCAAAATCTAGGGTACAAGAGCATAACATGTCTTCAAGAGTTTGGATGGTATACTTTGTCTGACCATCCATATTAGGATGAAAAGTTGTGATAAGGAATAATTTAGAGACAAAATAATGTTGGATACCTCTCTAAACTCTGGAGATAAAATGATGATCCCAATCAGAGACGGTCAACCTTGGGACTCTGTGGAGTCACATCACCTCCTCCAAAATCTGCCTCGAAAAAACCTCCACTGAAATCAACTCCCTGATCGCTATAAAGTGTGATGATTTTTTCAAACGATCCACTATTCCCCATATAGAATCATAGCCTCCCTGATCTTGAGGTAAACCCATAATTAATTCCATCTATATGTCCTCCTAGTTCAAATGGGGAATATCTAATTGTGGGGGAAAACCACCGGGGACATAGTTTTTGGCCTTAACCTTTTGGAAGACCAAACATCAAGAAACAAAATTTGAAATTTTATGCCTCAACCCAGGACACTAAAACTAACCTCTCAAAGATTGGAACATCTATTTCACATTGGGATGTACCACTAAAGGTAATATATGAAACTAACAAAGAACCATATCACACATCACTAAAGGAATGAAAAGCCTTCCTCAGAATGACATCCGATGTTGTCCATCCTTAGGCTAACTATTAGGAGCATCACAAAAAACAACCAGGTCCCTCCAAACCTCCACCTCAGAATCCCCAAGATGGGACTCCTCCACCTACCTCACCATAGAAAAATTCACTATCATCTAGAAAATAAAACATCTTCCTCTATTCTATCCCATATATATATGCATCACTGATAGTTATTCTACCAATCTCCATAAATATCCATATCCATGAAAGACATCACTACATGACTTCCTGATCAGTACATTGGTTACAAAATTTACCTTTATAAGTGTATATGAAATTTTAAAGTCATAATACCATGATAATTCCATCTAATAATTCTGAATAAAGTTCAAGTGACATTGGGAGAAGACATACCTTAGGATCTTATAGTTGGTAAAAACTAAAAAACACTCACTGATGAGGTAATGTCACACAAATTAAAAGAAAACACAACTGTCACCAACTCAAGATCATGGGTGGAATAATTAAATTCACAGGGATGTAATTTCTAAAACCAATAATAAACAACCAATCTCAGCTGCATTAGAACACAACCTAATAAAAGACCCGAAGAATCATATAAAACCTCAAACTAAACTCCCTCTGCTGGAAAGAAAAGGATTAGAGCACAAGCCAACTTCTCCTTTAGGTACTCAAAAGTTTCATGAAACTAGTTAGTCTAAAATAACACCTAATTCTCCAAGTCCAAGGCTGTCATAGGAGTAAAAACTCAAGATAAATCATCTAAGAACATTCTATAATAGCCTACAATACTAGGGAAACTACACACCTCTACCACTGTCTTGGGGGCTGCCCAAGACATAAATACCTCTATCATCGAAGGATCCACAACTAATCCCTATTCGGATACCACATGACCCAAGAAATAAACTTCATGATCCCATAACTCACACTTTGAAGACTTCTTAAATATATTCTCATGATGAAGAACTCCAAAAATGGAATTTATATGCTTTGCATGCTCTTCCTCAAATGGAGGGTATACAAATATTTCAATGATTAAAACCACTATAAACTTATTCAGGAACTCTATAAACACTACTTTCATCAACCCCATGAACATAACTCGATAATTTTTCACAATGAAAAACATCACAATGAACTCATAATTACCATGAAGATAGCAGAAAGCAGTCTTCAGGATATCCTCATCCTTCAACCACAACTGATGATATCCCAACTAAAAATCAATATTAGAGAACCAAATCTCTCCCTCTAACTATTTGAATAAATCATCAATCCTTGGAAGTGGATAACGGTTCTTCACTTTCACTTGGTTTAGGTGATGATAATCGATAAAAATCCATAAACTTCCATCAACCTTTTTCACGAACAAAATTAGTGCACCCCCAGGTGACACACTCAGCCGAACAAAATCTCACTATAATAGATTATCAAATGTAATAGCAAATCTATAAATTCATAAGACTCCATCCTATATAGATACATCAAGATAATATCCAACCCTGACTATATCTAAATCCCAAACTCGATCTCCCATAGAGGGGGTAACACTATAACATCCTTTGGAAATACATTTGGGTACTCTACCCCAACCCCGGGAAACCCCAATTTTTTATCCTTTAATGAGCTCAACATCAAACCAACCATCAAATAAAACAAGGATGAAACACTCCTCTAACCCATCTGAGGGTCTCTCTCACTAATAAACACCACTGGATCTATATTAGCATCATAAAACACAAAATTCATTCTGAATCAATCCATTATAGCCTTCATCAAATACAAATAATCCATGTTAAGGATGATTTCATATGGATGTATCCATAAACATAATAAATCTACCCAAAAGAGGTGCTTCCCCAGCACTAGATCATAGTATATACATAATTCATACAAGCTAGCATGACCTACAACTAGCATAGTCAAAGCCAAGGGCACTAGAAGCCTCTCTACCTCTAGTCCCAAATCATGGAAAAGGGTAGGTGATATAAATGAGTTAGTTGATTCTAAATCAAAAAAAATCATTCCCCCATATAAAAAACAATAAAAGGGTACCTTGAATGACATCTGACTCATCAGGAGCTAGAAATACTAAAGTATGAATTTGAATAAGACCTACTCTATGGCATTTCTATCCTTGTTAAAAACCACCTCTATGACTACTCTCCATGATCTAAGGATGAGGAGAATCTTAGGGTTATACTCTACCTACCCTATCTTCTCTCTACTGGTACCATACTGGAACACCATGCTACCGCTACCTTAGCTGAAACTATCTTAATGGAGGAACCTAAAGTGGAACACCTAGTGCATGATGACTTCTCCAAAAGGTTGGACACTCTTACTATTTATGACCTTGAAATCCATAATAAAAACATACATCTTATCCCTTAACATATGTTTGAAATTCACCACCCTTGGAGAAAAGTGATGATAAGGGTAGGGGCCTAACCCATGATGATTGAAAAATACTCTTTATTTACAATTGGGAACCCCATAACATAAGTATAAATTGTGACAAATCCTAATGAATCCCCTCTCATGATGATCTAGTTCTATCTAGTGTCCTATTAATAACCTATTCTCTATCCAAAACTTCAAGATATGTCTTTATTATAAATGGGGTGACCTAGAACTAGATATATGGATGAAAATCCATTTATAAATGCCTCTCCTTGGCCTCTAAATATGGCAGCAGATCTGAAACATATCGTAGAAGGGTCCTGAAATGGATCCCAAACTCTCGAATGTTGGAACTACCCTATCAAAGGGTAAGTAGCTCCTAGTGACTAGCCACCTTCACAGTTGAAGAAAGGAAATCTACTCAGAAATGGACTTGAAACTTCTCCCATGAGATTAATAACTTTTCATGATATCATAGGAATAAGATCCAACACTAACTCACTACACCATATAGCATTGTCGCAGCCAATGAAACCCAGTTCTCCCTTTGAGCATGGATCGAAATGAATGATACCTCAACCTACTCCAACAAACATACTTTTATGACTAAACCTAAAACAAAACCCTCATACTTATATAGTATCTATAATTGAAATTCTCAGAGTGTCCTCTTATAAGTTTCATCATTATTGACCTCCAATTCTAGATGTTCTTCTAGAATATCCTACTAAACTTCTTCAGTACAAAAATGATGAGGATTTTGACCTAGAGCCAAGCATGAAAAAAGAATTTTTTTTAGAGCTTCTAAACCCAGAATATGTAATATTTAATATATATTAATTAATTATTTTATTATCTTGTTATGATTTTGACATGTCTTAAGGTATACCCATTTCAAACACAGGATAAAAGAAGAATGATTCATGATCATCTCCTTGGTCACTACCATGCAACTAGTATAACATCATTTATTAGGATTAGTAAACTTAAAGGTCCATGAATTAGATCATAAGGGTCCCTAAATACCCATGTCTCAGCTGGTCTACTATGTTTACATCACTTACTAAACTTATTTGACACTATTTCCCTACAAACCCATCCATCTCACATGTTATTAACTTGAAAATCCATCCTATCCCTCAACCATAACCTCTAATACCACTCTAGTATGACCCCCTCCACCCAAAGTGTACCCCTAATAGGCCAACAATGAGGGAAGGGAGGTGGTGACTGCATGGGTCCCATATTTAGTAGGCCTTGAGTTGGTGACTAGCACTAAGGGTATAATAAGCATATATATGGGAGATATTACCCTATAAGAGAACATGCAGAAGAGAGAGATAAGAAGGATACACCGATCAACACCTGCTTGAGCATATATATAAATAAATCCCAAGTGCATACATGAAATGATATACAATAATATAACAACTGAAAGGAAAAATATAAGTACCAAAAAGGTAAAGAAGATAGTAATTAAGAAGCTTAAAAAACTCTTGTAAAACCATGTGCTAATAATATCCAGCCTATTATTTAACCTAATTAGGATAACCTAAAAAGAAATTTATATATATGTAAGGTGGTCATAATAGTATACTCAGTAGGATCCTCCCAGCCTTACTATGGATAAATCTAACCAATTATCATATACAAGAGAGCATATAATATAATAACGAAACATCAAGGGTACCTCTATCTTGATTTCCCACTAGTTTTCTAGTCTACCCCAACGTTTCACTTCCTAATCCATATCTCTCCAAAATAATCCAGCCCAAAGACACATGGGAAATGCATCATAACATGC
The DNA here is from genome assembly GCA_963277665.1 of Viscum album. NCBI lineage: Eukaryota > Viridiplantae > Streptophyta > Magnoliopsida > Santalales > Viscaceae > Viscum > Viscum album. The sequence goes on along the minus strand of OY728126.1, from coordinate 1,803,671,921 downwards.
ACCTTGTTTATCAAAACATCACATCATACCATATCACATCACCATATACAGTAAACAAGTAGTTTCCAAGATCCACCACATCTCATATGACATGTATCATACATTGGGTATCATACCCCAAGCCATTATTTCCCATACACTGATTAGGTCACCATAATCCATTCCAACCTTTACACATCATACCTATAATAATTCCTTGGACACTATATTTAGGGAAATATATGGGGAAACTAACCGCTATACATACCAACACAAGTAACTATCAAGATAAGAGAGAAGGGATAGAGGGGGTAGTCATCCATCCATCCTCTCACCAAGATGTTGGGGGAAAACACCCTCCCAGAGTCCACTGGGTGTCAGTCGCCCTAACCGACATGGGTGGGACAACATATAAAATCATAGAATATAAAAGATATAATATATCTCAAAACCACACTCTAGATATAACCTAGTATTAGACTCAACTGCAGATAATGTCACTCAGACTCCTGACTATCACCACTAAGACCATATATCCTATAAGCACACAAGAATTTAAAGAGTTACACCAATTAATTATTTCCTTTTTATCATTTCCTTTAGTTAATTAATTTATCATGCATTAAATAACCATTAACATTATTCCATATTAAATTACATTAATCATTAGAGTAAAATCCAAACCCTATAGGCATAATCCAAACCGAGTCCATGGTTTATCAAGATTAACATATTTTTAGAATTTTTATTCCATCAAAACCAACCCCATGGGTTAAGAATTATTTATTCATTATTAGAATCATTCCATAAACTAGGTACTCTAGGAAAACCATATTAAGCTACAACCAATAGGAAACATGGAACCAAACACATCCATCTACCTCAAGAAGTGGATAAATGAATGAAAATAAAACAAGAAACCTAACCATTAGATATTAAAAAAATTCATAAGTGAGCATCCCATCACTCAGCATCACATCAACAAGTAAGCCCAACTTTAACGCATTACATCATCTCTGGTTCCATCCCCGACACCCACATGTATACTTTGATGAATCTATCCATCACAAGCGTTAACTGCTACCACATCTTTTAGGCCTCCCCACCCACATTAAATCATCTAGGATAAGATTTACCAGGATCACAACACATCCGGGCCTCCCCACCCCATATCAAATTTCATAGAAAATCTCACATCCAGAGCACATCACAAGGTAGAAACAAACAAACATATTCAATAAGTAAATCTAGGTGTAATGTCCTACCCCGAGTGCCACACACCGGTTCCCCAAGCCGGTTGGTCATAAGACCTCAAGCATGGATCCCCATATGCCAGTAGATGAAGACTAGTAGTGAGGGTTTAATATCATTCCTAGGGAGACTATACCCTCTTTTTCAGATTAAAACACCAGTGAATAAATAAATAAACAATAACTAAATATATAACCATGACAAAAAAAATTCAATATCACATGATGTTCAAAATGGAGATACAAAATCAAACTGAACAACAAACAAGTCATGATAATGTATGTGCCAAGTTTCAAATGAAAACTCAAAAGTAAAGGCATCAAAAACTCCCAAATGGGTCCCGAACCATGTTTGGTTCCCTCATCCATGATCCATCCTAACTCATACATCTTACACATGGGATTTTCCATTATCCTACCATGAAACCATGAAATCTATTTGGGTATCGATCAGGCATCCTAAGTAGGGTGTGAGTACAACTCAATAGGACACCACCAACGGTGTCTAAAACAATATCCAGTCAATAAAAAGTGTATTTAGTTGTATAAAGAAATAATTATAATGCATAAATAAGTAGTTATAACATTATCAATTAATCTTTCTTTAACCACATAACTCCTCGTGTTCTCATAGACACCCATAGCTCAATACCTACTTTGGATCATATCAGAGCCTGAAGAATGTCTTAGGGATATAATATCTCATAATTCCATTATTACCGTTATTTAAATCCCATAATATAATGACCATGTTCCCATTATTTAATTCATACTTTAATTCCCATGTTACCATTCAAACTCACAAAATATAATGACCATGTTCCCATTCTTTATTTCCTAACTAAATGACCATGTTACCATTCATCAATACATTATTAATTCAACAATTAATTATCCACATCAATTCCATTACTAATTAAAAAATTAGTTTAACACCACTATTCCCTTAGTTAATTTAGAAATTAACTATTCAAATCAACAATATTAATTTATTTGACAATTAATTAACCACATAAAATACATCAATTAATTCAATAATTAATTAATCACTTTAATTATATTAGTCAAATAAACAATTAACTAAGCACCAAAATTTTGTTACTAATCCAACAATTAGTTTATCACATAACCCCCTTAATTAATTCCCTAATTAATTAAGTATTTCAATCACATTAATTAATTAATCAATTAATTAATCAATATACACAAATCAAAATATCATAATTAATTCCAAAATTAATTATCTCAAAACAACAACTCAATATCTAATAATTAATTCATCAATTAATAATCTAAATCAACAACTCAATATCTCATAATTAATTCATCAATTAATTATCTAAATCAAAAACTCAATATCTAATAACTAATTCAGAGATTAATTATCTAAATCAAACACTCAATATCTCATAATCAATCAATCAATTAACTATGTAAATTAAAAACAAAATATCTCATAATTAATTCAACAATTAATTATCCAAATCAATAATCTCAAAATCCCCAATTTCATATCAACCCAATTAATTAATTCACCAAATTAATTAATCCAATCAAGAATTATATTGATAAAAATATAATATAAATTCTACAATTATATAAACACAATTTAAATCATGAATATGGGATTTGAATTATAAACCACCTACCTCAAGCTTGATGAAGAATGTTTTCCAATGAAATTTACAAAATTTGAGCAGCACAACGACATAGAACGAGTTCCAAATATAAAGTCCTAAAACAAGATTAAATAAATAAATATCCTTAAAATATATATCTAGATATAAAATACTAGATCTAGATCTAATTAAAATAGAATAAATAACCCATTTCAAGGATGGGAGAAGAAAGAAGAAATAATGGGAAACCAATGGGATAGAATCCACTTACTGGGAGGGGTGAAGATCTATGATAAGGGATTTGAATTGTGATGAATAGAGGATGAGAAGTCTTGGAATCCATATAGAGGGCCCCAAAATCATGAAATAAATTATTTGGTTGAAGGGGGGGGGGGGGTTGAATTGGGATTAAAATGGTGGTTTGAGTAATTTAAAAACTAATTTTCATGTTAAATTAATTCTCGCGCACGATTTTCTAGGCATGGGTGAACGGTTTTCCCTAACCACATGACTAAACCATAAAAATAATTTATAGGGGGTCACACTTACTCCTAATAGGGTGCATGGTTTGAAAAATTGTGCAATAACAATGAAAAACCCCACTGTCCAGGGTTGTATGGTTTGCTGGGTTGGGGTGTACGGTTTTCCCTGACTGCGCGCACCAACCATGAATGACCCCTTTTTCTTCCATTTTTCTCAATTTTTACCCAAATTCACCCTAAGGTAAAACCCAAATGAAAATTAACCAACATAATCCAAAAGAGTACCTAAAATTAAGCCTGAGTCAACTCCAGAAAAGGTCCGGATCTTATAATCTCCCCACCTTATAACATCTCATCCTCGAGATACACTCCCAAGAATATCTAAGATTCTAAGTCAAAAATATTGGGCCACTGATACCTCATATATATTTCCCTTTCCCATGTTTCCTCTTACACACACCCATGTTTCCACAATATATGAACTATCAACATGGTCCTTCCCCACAACACTTTCTCATTGTGATCCAACACATGTATCAGATGCTCTCGAAAGGATGAATCTATCTCAAGCTCTAGATCATCCACATCAATGAAATGAGAAGGGTCTGGGTGATACTGTCAAAGTTGTGACACATGAAAACATCATGCATTTCGCTATATCTCTATGGAAGAGCCAAATGGTATGCCACTGGCCTGATTCTCTCCAAAAACTCAAACTGTTCGATGAACCTGGGCGCCAACTTTCCCTATCTTTATATCCTGTGGTGAACCAACCTAGGAGACACCTAAAGGAACAAACAATCACCCTATTTAAATTCTAGGGGTTATCAAAATATATCACCATACGAATTCTGTCTACTCTAATTCAAAGCCATATGTTTCTGAATTAGTTGTACATGTTCTAATATCTTCTGCATGGGACTCGGTCCTAACAATTCTAACTCACCTACCTCCATCTTTCATAGAGGTGATCTGTATGGTCTACCACAAAGAGTATCATATGGTGACATATGTATAGTTTCTTGATAAATGTTTTCATATGTGAACTCCATTAGTACTGGGTGCTTCTACCAAGACCCACTGAAGTTTAGAACATAAGCTCGCAACATATCCTCCAACACCTATATTATAAATTCTGACTTCCCATCTGTCTTTGGGTGGAATAACATACTAAAAATAACCTATGTACTAATAAAATTCTATAATCATTTTCATAATAGAAAAGTAAAGAATGATTCTTGGTTTAAAACTACAGTCCATAACACCCCATACAAATGGATTATCTCCTGAACATATAGTTCTCCTAACTGATCCACTGAGAAAGTCTCCCATATAGGAAATAAACGTGCTACCTTTTTCAAATGATCTATAACTACCCAAATAACATCACTCTTCCAAGGCATCCTCAGGATACCCACCACAAGGTCCATGGTCACATTGTCCCACTTCCACTTCGAAATGGGTAACAGGTGTAACAAACCACCAGGTCATTTATGCATAGCCTTCACTTGCTGATAGGTGTAGGATTGTGTCATGAAACCTACCATATCCTTTTTCATACCCAACCACCAAAAATTTTGTCACATTTCACAATAAATTTTGGACACACCTGGTTGTACTTCCCACTTTGAGGCATGAAACTCACGCATCAGCTCCTCCTGCATACTCCTAGGTACAATAAACCGATTCCTAACATAAATGATCTTGGTCCTAATATATTTTCCAATCTGATGGTGAGTCACCACCTTCAAGGTTTTCCCTCATGGTCAAACACTATGTATCCTCATAGAACTTATATCTAATCTGGGTCAAAAGTGTAGACTCCACAAAAACTAATACAAGAGTCATATACTCTTGACTCTCCTGAACCACCACATGCATTTCCACCAGTAAATAAATCATCTTCTACTCAGCACTAGACTCCTGAACCACATGAGTCTGATTTTTCTTACTCAAAGAATCAAGAAATCTATTCCCCTTACCAGACATATATTTTAGATCAAAATCAAAAGACTACATATACTCAACTTATCTCCCCTACTAAAGATTCAAATTTCACTTTGAAAAGATATACTTCAAACTCTTGTGGTTTGTATACATAGTAAACTTTTCTCCCAAAAGGAAATTCATCCAACACTTTAAATCATAAAACAAAACTACTAACTCAAGGTCATTCATAATGTAGTTCCATTCATGAGGCCTCAATAGTAGAGACCCATACACCATAACTCAATCTCTTTGCATCAACATAGCTCTAAGTCTAATCCTAGAAGCATCACAATACACTGTGTACTCCTAACCTATATCAGGTAGGATCAAAATAGGCGCTGACATCAAGGGCTTCTTTAACTCATGTAAATCATTCTCTCAAACTTCCAATGAGTCAAACTTTATCCCTTTCTTGGTCAAGATTAAAAATAGTACTACAAAATGGGAAAATTCATGAATGAATCTCTGATAATATCCTACAAACTCCAGAAATCTATAGATATCAAAAATTTTCTTTGGACGATCCCAAGAAACCGATGCATAAACTTTATTTGGGTCTACATACATGCCTTCCTCTAAGATGATATGATCCAATAAGTGTACCTGATCAATCCAAAACTGTCACTTATATAGCCAGGCATATAGAGGATGGCCTCTAAGTGTACCCATGATGATTTCAAGATGTTGGTAATGATCTTCACGAGTCTTGGAGTACACCAAGATGTAATCCACTAACACTACCAAAAACTAATCCAGGTACAAATGGAAGATTCTATTCATCAAGGCCATAAACACCACTAGAGAATTCGTCAACCCAAATGGCATTACAACAAAGTCATATAGGCCATACCTAATTCTAAAAGAAGTTCTCAGTATATCAGAGGTCCAAACTATCAACTAATGATACCATGATCTCAAGTATATCTTAGAAAAGACACAAGATCCCCTCAACTAGTCAAAAAGATCCTTGATTCATAGAGGAGGATATTGGTTCTTCATTGTCATCTGGTTCAAGTTCCATTAATTGACACATAAGCACAAAGTCTCATATTCCTTCTTAGCAAACAAAATTGTTGAACCCCAAGGTGACATACTCGGATGGATAAATCCATTATCCTCTATCTCCTACAATCGAGTCTTAATCTCTTGAATCTCTATCAGTGCCATTATATATGGTGGAATAGATTCTGGTTCTACTCCTAGCATAATCACAATGGTGAATTCCACATATCTCTCAGGTGGAATCCTTAACAAGTCTTTAGTAAAGACATACTAAAATCTATCCACTATGGGTGGAAATACATATTATTTTACACCTTCATCATCCAAAAATATACTAGTAACCTAGGCTGCGATATATCCTAGTTGCAGGGTAATTAGCCTTATTTGGCCTGCCTAGATATCCCACTCTCCATGGTGAATATAATTTTCACCCTTAATAGATGTAAAAGTCACTCTCATGTGGTAACAATCAATTTGGTCTTGGTATGATACTAACCATTTCATACCCAAAATCAAGTCAAACCCTAACATGTCAAGAATATAGAGATCCCAAAGAAAAGGATACACCCAATCCTTGAGAGAACACCCCTTGCACAAGAAAATGTCTCTTGACCATACTCCCATAGGTGTGTCTATCAGCAACACCCCACTCATGAAATCCACCATCAGGCTCAAATTGTTTGTAAGTTGTGAAAAAAATAAAGGAATGAGAGGAACTAGTATCAAATAATCCAATAGATAAAGTAAAGGCTATAAGAATAGTACCTCTCACTATTGATGGTCTAGCCCCGCTCTCCAAAAGTGTAGGTTGCACTGCATGTAACTATCCTGCCCCTCTTCCTTATGATATAGTATGAATCCATTGAGCTACACTAATCTACTGATATGACTACTCTTGACCAGAAGTAACACATACATGGACTCTACTTCCTAGGAAAATATAAATCTAACTACCATAATTATATGGTACTGAATATCCCCTTCCCACACCCTAATTTTTTCTAGCTCCTGTATCACTGCTCGTCAACCGCTGGGTCCTACAGAACTTTTGTAGATTTCTAATCTTGCTGCAAGACTGAAAATCTACTGGTGGTCATGGGTACTATCTCTGGATGTGTTCCAATATACCACATATGTGACAGATCCCTTGAATAAGATCCTAATAAACTATGATCCCTCTATCTGTGCACCTAGCTTCCCACTACCATGACTGACACTATCATAGCGATGCTTCCTTCTCTCGGGATTCGCACCACCTGATCACCCAGTTGTAACTATCTATCCTACACTGGAAGCCTCCTTTATGTTCCCCTCAACTATGATATCCTGATCCACCACCTCAGTAAACTTATTTAACCAAAAAAGTTTAACCGGGGACTTAACATCACATTAAATCCCATCTTGAAAATGCCTCATCATAGATGTATCATTCATCACCAATGATGGAGAAAAGTGCTGAAAGTTTTTTAAGATTATTTCATATTCCATCACATAAATATTCCCCTAAGTCAACCTTATAAACTCAAAAACTCTATCCTACCTCATCATCTCAAGATAGAAGTTCTCTAAGAACTTCTCCAAGAAGTCCTTTCATAACATACCATCATCCGGTCCATTCCGCACCTGAATGTTCCACCACCACTTCATGAATACTTGTAGTGCATATAAGTATCCAAGTATCATCTCATCCAGAGTCTCTAAATGGTCAAGTATCGTCTTGATGGACTCAACCTAGAATTCAGATCCCTCAGGTCCACCCTCTCTAGTAAATGTCTGAGGGTTCTGCAACTGAAACTCCCTCTTCATATTAGACATACTCTTCACAACCCACCTTGGATCTCTTTTCATAAGCTCAATGAAGTGAGAAAAGTTCTCTAAAAAATACTCCTAGAATTCCTTACCTGGCACAATTTGTACCTCTGGTTCCACCACTGAAGGATCATCCCTAGCCACATACTCTGTCTTCCTCTCAAAAAGCATCATTATAGAGGCATAATATCTACAATGTAAAACACACACCTTAGGAAACAATTCATAAAATTAACACATTTATGTAAGTGGTAAAAACAAAAAAAGACACAAAAATTCATTTCCCCAGACCCTTCCACACTGTCAAAAATGAGGCACTATCACTACCTTAATCATATTAAACCTATATTCTAGTTAACATGGGTAAAAACATTATCCTTATTCATGTTTATAATTTAGAAACACATTTATTTTCATATTGAATTATTTTAAAATTTTTCTAAATTTCATGTTAGGAACATTTTTAATTAAATTTTATAAGAAAGGAAAAACAGTTCAAGTTCAACAACTTACCCATAACCCATTTTCCCATGTGTGACTAAGATGATGCATGTCACAATTTCCCTGAGTGCCTGAATGATGCATGAAAATTCAACTCTCATTCTATATCGGTCCATGAGTCAATCTCAAAAAATCTCAACATCAATAATCTCAAGACACAACAAGTACATCACCAAAGGTGTAATGATATTCAACTGTAACAACAAATAATAATAATAATAATAATTACTACCCTGGGTACTTGGGTTCTCCCCCATAAATGGGTTAGCTACTCCCATGCACAAGCTCATAACCAAAGCCTGACTCTTCTTAGTCTTCTATCCACCTTTACCAAACAGTAATACAAAATAAAAAGAAAATAAAACCACTCTGATACCACTTTGTAATGTCCTGACCAAGGTTCCACACTCTGGTGCCTCAATCTAGTTGGTCATAAGACCACAAGTGCACCTCCCTATACAATAAAGGGTGATGAATAAAAGCGAGGGTCTAATATCAATTAAGGGGACACTATACCCTCTTTGTCAAAGTAAAACACCAGTGGAATGATAAATAAAAAATATCTAAATATATAACCATAATCTTAAAAAATTCCAATATCACATGATGATCAAACTAGAGATAAAAAATAAAACTGAACAAAAAACATGTCATATTAATGTACGTTCCAAGTGTCAAATTAAAACTCAAAAGTAAAGACACCGACAACTCCCAAACAGGTCCCAAACCATGTATGGTTCCCTCATACATGCTCCATATTGACTCATCCATCTAATACATGGAATTTTACCTTATACTTTCCTAAAACCATGAAATCTATTTGGATAATAATCAGTAATCCCGAGTAGGGTGTGAGTACAACTTAGTAGGCCACCACCAATGGTGTCTAAAAAAATATTCAGTCAATAGAAAGTGTATGCAGTTGTATAAAGAAATAATTAAAATTCATAAGTAAAAAATTATCACATTACCAATTAATCTTTCTTTAACCACATAACTACACGGGTTCTCATAGACACTCATACCTCAATATTTCCTTCGGATCATGCTAGAGCCTGAAGTATGTCTGAGGGACATCATATCTTATAATTCCATCATTAACATTATTTAATTCACATAATATAATGACCATGTTACCATTATTTATTTCACAACTAAATGACCATGTTACCATTCATAACTTCACATTCAAATAACCATGTTACCATTCATCAATACATAATTAATTCAACAATTAATTATCTACATCAATTCCATTATGTCACGACCCGTCCCTTAGGACCCGTGCTGTGACTACCCTAAGCTCACCTTACATAGGCCAGGGGCTGGCGATTAGCATCAGAAAGGTGTATCCCTAAAACGGGAAGGAATTTCCTCTTTAACCTATACAGAAACACAGTCTAAGAACACGACAAGATGCAACCACTAAGTAAACTACTGTATTAAAAAGAGTGCTGAAAGTAAAGGGGCCTGAATACAAGCCCAACTGTAAAAGTACAAGTACAACTGAAAGGTACAATACAAATAAAAAAGGGAAAACACCTCCTAGGTCATCCTTTGAGGGTCCTACCTGAAGGGTATGTACAGATCGCCTCCACAACACTCCACGCCTACCCGTCTCCTCCGCGTACCACCTGGTCCCGACTCCCTCAAATATCAACCCAGCTGCTCGTCGTCTGCACAAGACAAAACAAGGTGCGGGTAAAGCCCATGTAGGGGTGAGTATAAAAATACCAAGTAAGGACCCTGAGACCCCCTAAGGTATCTCATAATTCCACAAAGGAAAACCACAAAACATGATATCAATCACAAAGCACAGAGCAATAGACATAGCTCAAAAAGAGCCTCAACTCAAATCAGGTTTTCAGTGAAATATAGAAGTACAGATGATTAGTCACGAATCTAGATCATCTTACTCTATCAAGAGAAACTTCTACTAACCATATAGAGTATGAACCACATAGGATCGATAGGTAACTAAACCCCTCAATGACCCACACAGGATCAATATGCGCTGACCCACACAGGATCGCTGAGCACTGACCCACATAGGATCGGTATGAGTTGACCCACAAAAGATCGTTGAGTGATGACCCACGCAGGATCTGAACTACACAGGATCGGTGTTAACCCACACAAGATCGCTCGGTACTAACCTCCGTATGATCTGTCTCCAACCTCCGCCTCACTACCAGCCACTAGATTCCTCGCACCCGGTGCGCTTGAGTTCTATAGTATCTTCCCCTCATGATATCAGTCATACCTAGAACAACACCAAGCTCCATAAAGGAGTAACCCAAATGACCATTGTGTTGTAAGGGTTCCAACGCGATAGATGGTGTGTCAATCGGACACCCGATTTGTGAGTTATAAGCATTTTAGTTACGAGGACCCTGTTGGATTTGGGTTCGATCCAACCCAGCCATACTCCAACTATCTTCAAAACTCATGTAGAGTATACCAAAAGGACCATCTCGATCCAAGGGTCCCAGCACTGCAGACAGTTCGTCAAATGGACGTATGGTTCTCAAGATATGACCCTTTAAGTATTTCTGGGCCTGAGTCCGGTTCGACCCGGTCAGACTGACTCGGACTGCAAGGGAAGACCCATCCTACAAGGGGGGTGACCTAGCCTATATGGGGTGGCCCGTAAAAGGGGAAAACTAGATGCATGAGGAATGACTCGGTCTGAGGTGGAGCGCGACCTGCTAGAAGCACGGTCTGCCCAAGCTGGAAAGGGGGGAAACGTTCCCCTCGGGTATCCCGAACGGCCCGAAGGCCATTCAGTTTTGTGAAATGGCGGTGCCACATGGGCGCCACCCAGTCACCACGGAACCCACATGGTTGGTTTCTCCTCTACTGTGGCTTCTTCTCACCGGTGGCGTGCTGGTCGCACCACCTCTCCCGCTTGCCGGCGGCCCGCTGGTCGTGCCGCCTCCCCTTTTGTGGCTGACTGATGTGCCGGACACCTCCTCCATCCACTACGGTTGATGAGCCATGACCCCCTACTCATCAGCGGCATGTGATGGTGCTCCACACTTCCTCTATAGCCGGACGGTGCCAACCACTCCGATGACCGCTGTGGCATTGTGCTGCGGTCTCCTCTTGCGGCATGCGTTGGCACGCTGCCTCCTTCAAAGCCGGTCGATGACGCCAATCCGATGGTCTTCCATAGAGGGTGCAAGGGTAGAAAAGTAGTGGAGGGTTCGGGCCTATTTTGTTAGGTCGATTCCCTCCACGTTAGCTTGTAAATAGGAGGGATGAAAAAAGGGGTTCAATAAATTCACTTGAAATAAACGAGAATCAAAAGCCCTACCTCGTAAACCCGTTGGAGAACGTCCGCACTTGAAGGTGGATCGATGATCTTTATTCCTGCCATAGACTTCCAACAACACTGCTTTCATGTCATCCTTTGGTTTGGGGTTTTGATTTCACTTGTCACCGCTCACCTAAACCGGCTCTATCCTCTATGGGGTTGACATCTCGGCACTCCTTTAGCACTTCGTTTCTTGGAGAAGCTGTGTCGATACCTCTCCCCAAGATCCATATATATAGAATAGGGGGAGGGTAAGTAACGACATGGGGAATTAATGGGGCTCATTAATTAGGAACCTTCCTAATTCCCCAATGACATCGTTACTTAAGATTGACAGGTCAATCTATTTATTAGCCTGACACATCGTGGGTCCCACACTCTGCTTGTCCATTGGTGGAGAAGAAAGAAAATAAAATAATAAAATAATTTTATTTCATTTCTTTTAAAAAGTCAAAAAACTTAACTTTTTCTCTAGAACTACTACGGTCAAAGTGAAGTCTCCCTTAAGCGAATCCTGGTGCTGCGGATTCAACAGTGCCCTTGGATTTTTAATTTGAGCACTGATTAAAAAGTTAGAAAATTCCGCTCATGCGTTTACGGAATGTACCTTAAAAAAAGTTCCGAAATTAATTCCGGGCACACTGGGCCTCAGAATCACGTGCCATCAATTTTCATAGACTCGTAATAATTCCATATAATTTAAAAAAATTAGAGGTAAAATATGACTCTTTACATTCTCCCCACCTTAGGGATTTTCATCCCCAAAAGCCACAACATAGACTAAGGAAACAAAAAGGGGTACTGAGAATGAATCTGAGCCTCCCGCTCCCATGTTCTCTCCTAGAGGTTACCATGCTTCTAGAATATGCGCACCAGAGGTATTGACCGCCCAAAAAGGACTCTCTCCTATTGATCCTCAATCTCTACTGGAACCTCCGTAAACGTCTCCCCATCATTGAAGTCCATCTCGCCATGGTCGATGATGTGAGATGGGTCATGCACATATCTCCTCAGCTGGGATATGTGGAAGACATCATGAACCCTCTCCAATTTTGGTTTAAGAGCCAAGAGGTATTCTAACTCGCCTATCCTCCAAAGTATCAGAAAAGGACTGATGAACCTTAATGATAACTTTCTGCCTCAACCAAATCTATGAATTCCCCATCGAGGAGAGACTCGCAAGAATACACGGTCTCCCTCTTGGAACTAAAAAGGTCTTCGTCTTTTGTCATCATAAGACTTCTATCTACTATTTACAGTCTTCATCCGCTCCTAGATGACCTGCACCTTCTCAGTGATAGCTTGTACCAACTCTAGACCCATAAGTGCTGACTCCCCTATGTTTGTCTAGCATAGAGGTGATCTGCAAGGTAAACCATATAGGGCCTGGAATGGTTCCATACCGATGGTGGAGTGATAAATATTATTGTATGCGAACTCCACCAAAGGCAAGTGATCCTCCCAACTACGACCAAAATCTAGGATGCATGCACGAAGCATGTCCTTCAGTGTCTGAATGGTCCACTATGTCTGACCATCCATATGAGGATGAAAGGCGGTGCTCAAATGTAGCTGAGTCCCAAATGCCTCCTACAATCCCTTCCACAACTGGGATGTAAAATATGCATCATGGTTAGAGTCGATCGTCGATGGAAACCCATGAAGTCGTATAATCTTATGTACGTAGAGGCGTCCCAAGCCCTCTACTGATCCCCGCTCTCAGATGGGTAGGAAGTGGGATGACTTGGTGAGTCGGTCAATGATCACCCAGATGGAATCATGTCCCCTAGAAATATGTGGAAGTCCTATAAAAAAGTCCATGGAGATCTCACCCCACTTCCACTTCAGTATCTCTAGTGGTTGTGCTAAGCCTAATGGAACCTGATGCTCAGCCTTCACTTGCTGATAAGTGAGGCTTTGGGAAACAAAATCCGCCACATATTTCTTTATCCCTATCCACCAGTGCTAATTCTAGAGGTCCTAGTACATATTTTCCACACTAGGATATACCATCATAGGGGACTTATGGAACTCCCTCAACACCTCCTCCTGTAGCGCCACCGGTACCATGGTATGTCCTCTAAAGAGGATGACGTTCTTCCCACCTTCAGAAAATCCATCAGGTGCCTGTACTAAGGATATCTGAGCACATCGAGCCTCATAGTCAATGTTCCCAATCTGGGCCTACCTGATTCGCTGAAGAAGTGGGGGAGTGACTGTCATAGACTGAAGGTAAGCTGCTCCATCTCTATCCACACAGGATATCTGCGACGTGGCTAGCTGCTCTGTCACCTCACTAAGTAACTGTAGAACAGACCTCCTTCTGAGTGAATCTGCTACCACATTACTCTTCCCAGAAGTATAGACTATCTCAAAGTCATAGTCCTGGAGGAACTCTATCCATCGCCGTTGTCTCAGGTTCAGGTCCTTATGAGAGAAGATATACACGAGACTCTTTTTATCAGAGTAGACTGTAAAACATTCACCCATCAAGTAATATGACACATCTTCAAGGCGAAGACCACTTTTACTAACTCCAGGTCATGGGTAGCATAGTTATTCTCATGCTGTCTCAGCTACCAATAGCCATACATGATCACTACTTGCTCCTGAATCAGGACACATCCAAGTCCATCCCCTGATGTCTCACAGTAGAATACATACCCAACGCCCTCTTCTGGTAGCCTCAAGATGGGGGCACTCGTCAGTCTCTATCTCACCTCCTGAAAACTCTTCTTGAATATCTCTATCCACATGAAGGGTTATCCCTTCTTCATTAATGCTAACAAGGGTGCTGGAACTCTAGAAATGATGGGTATGAATCTCCGGTAGTACCCAACCAACCCTAGGAAACTCTGCTCCTCGGTCACACTCCTGGGTCGCTCTTAAGCTAGGACAACCTCTATCTTTATTGGATCCACTACAACTCCAGCCTCTGAGATAACGTGTCCTATAAAGTGTACCTCTCATATCCAGAACTAGCACTTCAAGAGCTTACCATAAAACTAGTGCTCTTAGAGTTTATCCAGAACTATCTGTAGATGATAAGCATGATCTTCCTCCATCGCTGAGTATATCAAGATGTCATCAATGAACACCACCATAAAGTGATCGAGGTATGGATGAAAGATCTTGTTCATGAGTCCCATGAACACTATTGGGGCATTGGTCACACTGAACGATATACCCAAGAACTCATAGTGGCCATACCGACATTTGAAGGCTGTCTTCTACATATCCTCATCTCGTACCCTGAGTTGATGATATCCTGATCTAAGGTCTATCTTTGAAAACCAACGAGCTCCCTTCATCTGATCGAAAAGATCATCAATATTTGAAAGTGGATATTTGTTCTTCACGATCACCTAGTTTAGGTGCCAATAATCCACAAAGAGTCTCAAACTCCCATCTGACTTCTTGGCGAACAAAATCGGGGCTGCCCATGGAGAAACACTAGGCCTTATGAACCCCTTTCCCTAAAAGGCCTCCAACTATACCCATAAATCACAAAGCTCCATGGGAGCCATCTGATATGCTGGTGTAGATATCGGTGTCGTCCCAGGGTATAGGTCGATGTAAAATTCTATCTCTCTGTGTGGAGGTAGTTCTAGAACATCACCATGAAAGACATCGACATACTGGTCCACCACTACAGGATAACTCAGACTCTCAACATCTACTGATTTGAGGGTAAGGCTAGCCAACTGCTGTTTGATCGGCTGCACCCTCCTCTGGGTAAGTCCATCATATGCTGCAAAGGTTCCCTTCTTTCTAGTGAAGGAAAACCTGCTCTTGTTGGTGCAGACACACCACACTTTGTGCCTAATATAGTAAATCTGATCATGGACTGTGGATAAATAGTCCATACCCAAGATGAAATCATAAGGCCTTAATGCCGCTACTAGAAGATCCTAGCCGAAGCTCTCACCTCCTAGAGTAATCTCACACTGCCGGCACCAGTGTGTAATCGTTGAATGTTCTCCCGTAGGAGTATCTAGCTGTAAGGATCAAGCCAATAGCTCCATTAGAATATTCGAGCTCCCAAAGAGGGCCACGACAATAAAAGAGTGAATGACACCTGTTTCTATAAGTACTATGTCTAAGGTGTATTAGACATACCTCTAATCATCTCTGGAGTGCTGTGGTCATAGGCCTTAGCTGCCTAGAGCTGAGCTTGTCCCTATCCACCTACTCCCTATGGCTGGGGTAGACCACCTGGTGGTGGTAGTGGTAGAACCTCGTATCACCGCCCACCGCCTGCTGTATGACCAACTCCTCTTCCACATCATCCTGCCACCTACGGAACTCCTTGATTAAATATCTACCTTTGTAGCCCCTCGACCATCTGTGGGTCATCCATACAGAGGTTCAGGAAATCGCGAGCCATGTGACCCTTCCTGCCATATGTCTAGCATAACATGGCCCTCATCTGACCTCCTATATCTCACAAGCCCCACACCTCTGACCCTGTGTCCCAAGGTCGTCCACCAGAAGGTCTGGTCTGCTTGGACCTATGTGTCATCTACCTACTACCAGCTGCAGATGACTCTACTATGTGTCGCCCGGTGGTGGGTCTTGTTATCGATGCCTTCTCATCTAGGAAGCTCTCCACCAAAAGTGCTCACTCTAGCACCCCAGTCTGAATCAGTATTCTAAGAGATACCATCAAAGCTCTGATCTCCTTTCAGAGTCCCTGCTCGAAGGTCTGGGCCCTGAAGAAAGGGTTCCACACCATGTCGATAGAGTAGCTTGAGAGATCAGTGAATCTCGCTGAGTACTGGGCTACAGTCATGCTACCCTATTATAAGTGCAACAACACCTGTATACACACTGAGCATAAATTCACTGGGATAAACTCTACCCTGAAAAGGCCCTCAAAGTCCGCCCAGGTGAGGGTTGCCTCATCATGTAACTGGAGTGACAGACTCCACCATCTCCCAGTAACTCCTTGGAAGAGACTAGCAGCTAGGATCACCATCAGATTAGATGGTGTCCCAACTAAGCGAAAAACTATGGCCACAACCTTGACCCAATCCTCAGCCGCCTGCGGGTCCATCTCGCATCAGAACCTTAGAGTTCACTGTAGCTAAAACTCATGCAACACGATCAGTTGGCGTGCACCCTCTGCTGGTGGGGATGGTGGTAACGGCTTCCCAATGGGTAGTGGTGCTACTGGTACACCACCCGAAGGTGCTAATGCCGTAAGAGGGCCCTGAAATAAGGCCTCATCGCTCGGTGGGCCATCATCACATACTCTCTTAGGAATCTTGGCTGGTTGTTTACAGGGAGACATCCTAAAATAATACAGGTGTTCCATAGTCAATAACTTATACCTGGTGAGCTGACTCAAGAAATCACAAGAAAAACTCTTCAAAAACACATGCAATCAGTGCTTCCGTGTACTGAGTCGGAAATCATAATTCAGGGTCCTAGTGTATAGATACGTTGGCCACCACACCAACACTGGACTCCCCAAACTGAAAACCACACTCATAACACTTAAAACTATTTCTACATTGAAAATATTAGAGTCCCAGTTCTTTGGTAGAACTGAATCCTCTAATACCACTTTGTCACGACCCGTTCCTTGGGGCCCGTGCTGTGACTACCCCAAGCCCGCCTTCCACAGGCTAGGGGCTAGAAACTAGCACCGGAAAGGTGTATCTCTAAAATGGGAAGGTATTTCCTTCTTAACCTATACATACACACAGTCTAAGAACAGGACAAGAAGAAACCACTAAGTAAACTACTATAGTAAAAAGAGTGATGAAAGTAAAGGGGCTGGAATACAAGCCCAACTATAAAAGTAAAAGTAAAACTGAAAGGTATAATACAACTGAAAAAGGTAAAATATCTCCTGGGTCATCCTCTGAGGATATTACCTGAAGGGTATGTACATATCGCCTCCACAATACTCCATGTCTTCCCATCTCCTCAGCGTACCGCCTGGTCCCGACTCCCTCAAATCTCATCCTAGTTTCTCATCGTCTACACCAGACACAACAAGGTGCGGGTGAAGCCTGTGTAGGGGTGAGTATAACAATACCCAGCAGGGACCCCAAGACCCCTGAAGGTCTGTCATAATTCCACAAAGGAAAACCACAAAGCATGATCTCAACCACGAAGCACAAAGCAATAGACAAAACTCAAAAAGAGTCTCAGCTCAAACTAGGTTTTCAATGAAGTATAAAAGTACATATGATTAGTCGCTAAGCTAGATCATATTACTCTATCAAGAGGAACTACTGATGACCATACAGAGTCTGAACCACACAGGATCGATAGGTAACTAACCCCCGCAATGACCCACATAGGATCTGACCCACATAGTATCGATAGGTAACTAACCCTTGAAATGACCCACATAGGATCTGAACCACACAGAATCGATAGGTAAATAACCCCCGCAATGATACATATAGGATCTGACCCATATAGGATCAGTATGCGCTAACCCACACAGGATCACTAAGCGCTGACCCACACAAGATCTGACCCATATAAGATCGGTATGCCCTGACCCACATAGGATCAGTGAGTGCTGACCCACACATGATCTGACCCACACGTGATCGGTGCTGACCCACAAAGGGTCGCTCGGTACTAACCTCCGTATGATCTATCTCCAACCTCTGCCTCACTGCCAGCCATTGGATTCCTCACACCCAGTGCACTTGCGTTCTGTAGTGTCTACCCCTCGTGATATCAGTCATAAATCAACCACCACCAAGCTCCACAAAGGAGTAACCCAAAGTACCTATATGTCTTAAGGGTTATAACGCGACAAACAGAGCGTCAATCAGACACCCGGTCTGTGAGTTATAAGCATTTTAGATCCGGGGGCCCTGTTGGATTCGAGTTTGATCCAACCCAGCCATACTCCAACTGTCTCCAAAACTCAAGTGGAGTATACCAAAAGGACTGTATCGATCCAAGGGTCCCAAAACCACATAAATTTGTCAAACGGACATCCAATTATCAAGATATGACTCTTTAAGTATTTTTGGGCCTGGTCGGACTGACCCGGCCTGATTCGGTCTGGGCTAGACCGCAACGGGCTTGGACCGCTGGGCTGAGGTCTAGCCTGGCCTGCATGGGGGGAAGCCCGACCCTTATGGGGTGGCCTATGAAGGGGGAGACCCAGCCGTATGAGGAACGACCCTGTACGAGGTGAAGCTCGGCCCGCTGGCAGCGCGGTCCGCTGGCAGGTGTCCTGACTGCTTGAGGCGTGACCCGCAAGGGGAAGCTCAGCCGTAGTAAGACCAAGCTATCATGGGGGTAAAAATTCCCCCCGTGTATCCTGAATGGCCCGTAGAACATTTGGTTTTGTGGAACGGTGATGCCACGTGGGCGCCGCCAGGTCACCGCGGAACCCGCGCAACAGGTTCCTCCTCCGCCGTGGCTTCGGCTCACCGGCGGTGCACTAGTCGTGATGCTTCCCCTTATGTGAATGACCAATGTTCCAGCCACCTCTTCTTTCCACCATGGATAACGAACCGTGACCCCATGCTCATCGGTGACACGTGATGGCGCGCCACACTTCCTCTACGGCTGGACGGTGCTGACTGCTCCAATGACTGGTGCGACTTTGTGCCACAACCTCCTCTTGCGGCATGCATTGGCACGCCACCTCCTTCAAAGCCGGTTGATGACTCCATGACATCGGTCTTCCATAGAGGGCGTAAGGGTAACAAAGAAGCGGAGGGTTTGGGCCGAGTTCGTTTGGCCCATGCCCTCCGCGTTAGCTCATAAACAAGAGGTAGGACAAAAGGGGTTCAATAAATTCACTTGAAATAAATGATAATCAAAACCCCTACATCGTAAACCCATTGTAGAACATCCACGCTTGAAGGTGGATCAACGATCTTTGTTCCTACCACAGGCTTCCAAAGACGCCACTTACACGTCATCCTTCGGTTCGGGGTTTCGATTTCGCTTGTCACCACTCACCGAAACCGGCTCCGTTCTCCAAGGGTTTGATGTCTTGACACTCCTTCAGCACTTCGTTGCTTGGAGAATATGTGTCGATACTCCTCCCCAAGCTCTATATATATAGGAGAGGGAGAGGGTAAGTAATGATGCATGGAATTAATGGGGCTCATTAATTAGGAACCTTCCTAATTCCCCAATGATGTCGTTACTTAAGATTGAAAGGTCAAGAAATTTATTGTCTTGACACATCGTGGGTCCCACACTTCACTTTCCCATTGGTGGAGAAGAAAGAAAATAAAATAAAATAATAATTTTATTTTATTTCTTTTAAAAAGTCACAAAACGTAAATTTTTCTCCAGACCTACTACGGTCAAAGTGAAGTCTCCCTTAAGAAAATCCCAATGCTACAGATTCAATAGTGCCCTCATATTTTTAATCTAAGCACCGTTTAAAAAGTTAAAAATGCCACTCACATGTTTACTGAACGTACCTTAAAAAAAGTTTAGAAATTAATTCAGGGCATACCGGGCCTTAGAATCACACACCATCAATTTTCAAATACTTGTAATAATTATATATAATTAAAAAAAATTATATGGAAAATCCGGGTCTTTACATACTAATTAAACAATTATTTTAACACCACTATTCTCTTAGTTAATTTAGCAATTAACTATTCACATCAACAATATTAATTAATTTGATAATTAATTAACCACATAAAATACATTAATTAATTCAAAAATTAATTAATCACTTCAATTCTATCAGACAACTCAACAATAAAATAATCATATCAATTTTGTTACTAATTCAATAATTATTTTATCACATGAATCCTCTTAATTAATTTCCTAATTAATTAAGTGCATCAATCACATTAATTAATTCATCAATTAATTAATCAGTATACACAACTTAAAATCTAATAATTAATTCTACAATTAATTATTTCAAAATAAAAACTCAATAAATAATAATTAATTAATTATTTAATTATCTAAATAAATAATTCAATATCTCATAATTAATTCATCAATTAATTATCTAAACCAACAACTCAATATCTCATAATTAATTCATTGATTAATTATCTAATTCAACTACTCAATATCTCATAATTTATTCATCATTTAATTATCTAAATAAATAAATAAATATATCATAATTAATTATAAAATTAATTATCTCAAACCAATTATCTCAAAATCTAATAATTAATTCAACAATTAGTTATCTAAATCTATAATATCAAAATCCCTAATTTCATATCAACCCAATTAATTAATTCACCAAATTAATTAATCCAATAAGGAATTCAATTTCTAGACATCTAATAGAAATTATATAATCACATAAACATAATTTAAATCATTAATATTGGATTTTAATTATAGACCACCTACCTCAAGTTTGACAAATAACGTTCAATAATGAAATTTCCAAAATTTGAGCAGCACAACAATGTAGAATGAAATCCAAATTTAAAACCCTAAATAAATATTGAATAAATCAAGATCCTTTAAATCTAGATATATATATATATATATAATATCAGATCTATATCTAATCAAAATATAATAAATAACCCCTTTCATGGGTGGGAGAATAAAGGAAAAAGATAGAGAAACCAATGGGATATAATCCACTTACTGAGATGAGTGAAGATTTATGTTCTGGGCTTCGAATCGTGAAGAAAGGAGGTTGGGAAGGATCAGAATCCATACAGAGGGCTCTAAAATCTTGAAAAAAGGATCTATTATAAGTGGGGTTAATGGTATTAAAATGGGGATTCAGGTAATTAAAAAACTAATTTTACAGTTAAATTAATTCCCATGCATGGTTTTCCTGGTAGGGGCACACAGTTTCCCCTAACCATGCGAAAAAACCATGCACCTAATTTGAAAGGGGTTCATGGTTACTCCTAAGAGGGTGTATAGTTTGAAAAACTATGAATCAACCATGAAAAACCTCATTATCCAAGGTTTCACAGTTTGTTGGGTTGGGGCACATGGTTTTCCCAAACCGTTCACAAACCATCCACTGTCTCATTTTTTTCCCATTTTTCTCAATTTTCACCCAAATGCTCTCCAAGGTAAAAAAAAAACAAAAATTACCCAACACAATAAAAAATATTACTTGAATCAAGCCTGATTCAAGTCTAGAAAAGATCTAGATCTTAAACTAGTCCCTAAAACAAGGAATCCCACAATCACACATAAACTAGCTCTCCTAGATCCAACATAAGGCGCTCAACCTTCTTAAGAAAATGAGAATCTTAGGGATTAGAAATTATATTTATAAAAAACTTGTTATTATTCCATATTGAACTAACCGATTCATTATTCATAGGTTCAAACTATGGGAAACCTAAGGCATCATGATATAATAAGCAATCAAAAGATTAAACATGCTCTTTATCATTTAAATCAGTTTCATCAAAATGTGAGAAGTACCATTCTCATTTAACATGAATTTTTATTATTAAAAACATTCTCAATAAGAATTATCATGATTCAAATTATTTATACATTCCATTAACACATGGAAGATCACATTTAATTAAGAATAAGCATTTCATTAGTTTATTATCATCAAATTACAAGAAAACCCAGATTCTAACATTCCTCTTCTTAAATCATTCTTAAGATAATTAATTATCTATTAATTCAGGATTTATATTCTTTAACAATTTCCATTAAGAACAACATGCTAATCCATAAAATAAAAATTAATGCTAATAAGTATAACATATACACCACACTACCTTGAAAATCAAGTGGTAAACCACTATCATGGAATAAATCACATAAACACGTGACTACTACAACCAATTATTTATTAATTAGGTTAAATAATTTTTAGGTTAATTTCAATGCCATCCAAATGGTTAAACCATGATTAATTTATGATTACACATAAATGAAATAAGATAAGAACTGAATCCCCTTCTTCGAAGGTGTCAATGTTATTTATATTAGAATGGACCAACATTTCGGATCCTGATCATCTCTCTTGAAAGAATATGGATCCATACAAGGACTCCACAACACAATTACACCAATAAAAAACCAATATAAAATCCATTATAAACATGGAGATGATCCACCACCGTATGTAAAGAAGAAACAGGAGGAACCATATCGAAGAACCATGAGAGAAGAGGTAGAATGTACCTTAGATCTCTACAAATTGAAGATAGAAAGTCAAGAATCGATCCCTATAAAAGGAATCCAAAAATACATAAAGAGAGGGTAGTTGGATTTCCTAGAATTTGGTAGATCCATAGGGTTTGATAAAAAAAATTGAGGTGCTGCATCATTTATAGGTGCGCTACATAGGGTATTTACACGGTGTGAAACCCTTTCACGTTGTATAGATGTCAGGCTTCATATATCACCAAAAAATGAATCAACTCAAATAATTTATGCTTGAATATTTAAATATCATGTGAAACTCTATAAACAGTACTCAAAAATCTGATAATGAACTTCAGGTTATGAACTGGCCTTACACAAACCGTTAACTTCGAATACATGATGTAAAACACTGACACACTGCATTATTCTTACTTCCATCTTTTAGTATCCAAAAACCTACCAACTCACTATGGACATCCTCTGAGCACTATGATCTTTGGAAACACACAAAGGGTCATAATACATGGATCTAGGACCTTATATTCAGTGTTCTTACTCTATTTATAAAATATAACTTCTTATTCTTTCTAAATATATAATCTTCACATAGGAAAAATTCCACCAAGTTTATCTCTGTTATCATTACTTTTTTTTTCCAAAACCATCACACCCTTATCACTCATATAGACCAAATTTTAATTCCATTTTTGTGAATCCCTAATCGAATTTTTTATTTCAATCATGTTAATGAAATTATTTATCATATTGTATAGGGTTCCATTACTTACTTTAAAATCTATGAAAATGGATCCCTTGGAAATTTTCCATGAACCGTCAGTAAATGTGGTACTAAATCCTACACCATCAAGCTTCCCAATAGTAATAAGATTCCTTCTACATCTAAGGATATATTACAAATTATTAAGAATTATAAAACTCTCACAGTTAGTTTTAATTCATGCATTAACTTTTCCCACAATCTATAAGGGTATATCATCCGAAATAGGCACCTTTCTAAAACTTCTAGAAACATTATTATTTTGGAATCCCTTATAAATTTTGTAATGGAAGGGTTCCCTTTAGTCTAAAATCCAAGAATCTATAGGTTTATCCATACTCAACAGAAACACATCATCAGTTCTAACAACTTTTATGTTTGTTTTATTGGTTTCACGTGCCTTCTATTTGTCTCTAAAATCCTTATTGATATGTATTTTCTTTCCACAACTCCTATAGATAGGGCTACTCCCCTTTTATTTTTTCTTAGATATTTAACCTTTATTTTGGACATCCTTTGTGATTATATTACTGTATGTACCTTCCTCTCTCTTCTATGCACAGAGAAATTCTATAGAATCAATCCTAATATATTCTCCAGATATCCTCACCAGGGATCAAATATCACATATCATACAAATAAAACTTTTTATTCCTCAAAGAAATATTCATGGCTATTATAGTAGATTCCAAACTATCAGGTAAGAAATATAATAAAACCAATGCATATACATTATCATTTATTTAAATCCCCACTGATGTCAACTAACTTATGATGGTGTCAAATTTATTAACATGATCAAAAACAAGATTCCATTAAATCATTTTGGGATTGAATAACCATCACATCTGGTATACTGTATTCAAAATAGATTTCTCATCATACATATTCTTGAGATCTTTCATCAACTGAGATTTCATCTTCTCCTCCCCGATGTTGAAATCCTTATTTTTTTCCAATGTAAGGAGAACAACTCCTAAAACCTATCGATCTAGTAAATCCCACAATGTATTCTCCATATCTATTAGCATAACACCTAAAAGCGATAAGTGAATATTTTTTTAATAAATATAATCCTTGATTTTCATCCTTTAATAACTAAATTCAAAACCATAAATATGATAAATATTAACCTTCACTTCTTTTATATCCATCATTCAGTGTGAGAAATATAACCTTAATCTTCTGAAATCAGGCTCTAATACTGGTTTTTATGAAAATATAAGGAGTATCAATGATAGTAGATTCCATAAGAATATTAAAAGGGATAAAAATAAATAAATATGAAGAAGAACAAGAACATAAAGATTTAAGTGGTTTGGGAATAATCTCTAAATCCATAGAGAGTTAGAAAAAATTCACTATATATGAGATCAAAATTACAAGTCACACACTTAGAGTCTAGAAACTCAAGATCAAAATGAGTTCATAAAGAAATACGCTGATACAATAAATCACATTAATATAGTGCTGAATATGTATAATTGGTTCACTATGCTATAGTAGAAACATAATTAAAGCCCATGAAGCTAAAGTAACTCTACCAGTGTCTTTGGTCATCTATACTCTATTAACCATGTCAAATTCTAAACTACTACAGTACCATTGCTGGTGTCTCTGGTCAGATTTTGTATATTTTTTCATCACAGCTACAATGTCAATAAAATATGGCATGTGGGAATTCGTCCCATGGACCCTTGACTAGGGTTGGTGGGTTGGGGGGGGGGGGCTAAAACTCCCAAGGACCACACCATAGAGGTGCAATCATGATAGTTATGAAATAGAGTATAGTACATGCCACTAATATTTTTTGTACTTTTTAAAATGGGTTGAGCTCCACCATTCCAATATGTGAGTCTTAAGAAATTAATTATCATGATCAAAAATATATAAAATGATCATATGATTATATATTTCTATTTGGATGATATAGGATAGAATCCCAAATATTAAAGTTTACATTGAAAATATACCTCAGACCTTTCAGTCAAAAAACTTATGAAGAACATCCCATTAGAGAAAACACCAAGGAATTAAGGACAGAATATATGTGGTAAATATTAATTTGGGAATGTCTAATTATATAGGTCCAATATTTAACCTATTTAAACTCTCTATATATCTAAATATACATAATTTATTGATATGTTAACCTTGTATCACAAACCAAACTTATGGGATAATTATTGACTAGGGATAAAACCTTACATCCTAAAACACAAAGAGGATTATAGTTTCAATAAAATATATAGAAGAAACAAACCTAAAAGTAGTGATAATAGAATAATACCTCATTAAATTATACAAATAATATAATAGATGATTATTTTATCACTAATGGTGTGTCACAAACCAACCAGGATCACCTACCAACCTAAGAACTTGAATTGATCAATGATAAGGCCTGAAGGGTGTTCCTAATCCCCACAGGCAAGTGTCATGCACCTAGGAATCAATAAAAACCTATGGGAATGTTTTTTAACCCATATGAAAGAAAAAAACTAACATGGTATACATGTGCAAGGTAAGAGAAAGGGAACAAAATAGAATTATATAAATAGAAACGAACAATAGTAGCAATAAATTAAGTATTACACAAGTCAAACCCAAATCTAGAAATGAAACCCCAATGCACTCAAAACAGACAACATCCAATCCATGTGATATGTGGGAAACATCCCATCATAGCACCACCAGATAACCCTAACCATCTGATCATGAAACCCACTGTTTTACTACAATACATTCCCCTTTTTGCATCAAATAAAACTAAGACTACATGCACCCAAAGGCTTGTGTGAGATGTGAGAAAAACAATCCTAGTATAATCCCACCAAGTGTACCATAATTAGTCATTATTAGGTAAATCCATATAAGCTCAAATTTAAAAAAACATGTCATGGTTAACAATTTTATAATTTACATGAAAATCATGGAAATAAACCTTTTATCATATATGAATCAATTACATATAAATAGTTTTCAAATCACATTAAATAAACAATTTTACATTTACTAAAGCATGTATTAATATTAGATTCAAAACGAAACACAATTAAAGGTAATCCACAGATAAAATTTTACCAAGATAACTAGGTTTAATGTATAATGATCAATAATGACTAGTTCATACCAAACCTATTCCTAGCCCACCCACAAAAGAAATACCCTAATGCGTTATTCTCCCTATGATTCCATTTAAACCAGTCCCTGAAATGCCAAAAAAGGAGCAGATGAATACCCCAATGTGTGACTCCCCCTAAAAATCAGCAACAAGTCCCAACACCAAACCCTCACCTAAGTAACTAATAATCTAGTGTTCTTTTCATATCATAAAATTTCTAAATGGGATTATCAAAAATCAATAAACAATTCCATAAACAATTTCTCATCATAAAAAACAATTCTTTGAAAACCAATTTTCATAAACAAAACATATGTGATTTGAAATCATCCTTTATCAATTTTCAAAGGGAAAACTATTTTATATCAAAATCCATTACATATGCATTTTGTTAATCAGGTTTCATTCCCATAACCATTTAGAAAATAAATTCTAAAATAAAACATCACATACGATTCATTAAACAATGAATTTATAGAAAACCACCTACCTCAACACTTGGATCACACAATGAGAATAAAAAATCCACACACCAAAAATAAAGGGACCAAAGATGACAATATAAGGCCCTAAAAATTAATTCCATATATTAAAAATTAGATTTAGTGATCACATGATTGACATAGAAGAAACAATATCATATACCTAATCAAACATGAGGTCCACACCATGACCAAAGAAGATCCGGACTTTAAGAACCAAAAACATAATGGATCTACGAGAAACAAGGAAGGAAACATAACACAATAAATAAATTAGATAAACATATCATAGTTTCTCTACAAATATAAGATAAGAGAAAGAACATAAGAAAATAGATCGAAATTACCAATCAGAAGACAACAAATCGATATGTGATAAAAATGAAAATCAAAGATGATCAAGGGAGATAATAATGACAAATAGAATCCTCTACAAGAGCCTTGGTATAATTATGGTTGTGGTGGAGGTATTAATAGGTTAGTTAGGTGATTTGAAAAAAATTTAAAAAATCCCCTAATTAAAATTTATGCTAGGAAACCACCAACTAGATGGTGGATCTATTGGTTGGCTAGTGGTGACCAGTTGGCTAGTCGATGTCTATGGGAATAATTCATATAGGCTGGGTTCCCTACTATATAAATGTTAGAGTCCCATCATAATATTGGTGAGAAATATAACTATAGGTGGCTCTACAAAATCCACAAGTTGGTTGATGACCTTCTGTAGCTACCATTAAGCCCAATCCACTTAGAAATGCCACCAAGACATCTCTTCCACCTCCCAAACCTAAAGATAACCTCTTAAAACATAAAAGAGAGATGTACATCAACCATGATGTGAAAATTATACTCACCATAGTACTTTATTTCCCCATAAATTCAATAATAGGTGAGATGATTTGAAAAGGAATGCAACTATTTCTTTCTTTATGATGTTTCGTACTCCCAAGCCTCATAATGATTTTATATGTATTTCTAAAACAATTTAACTAACAAAATAGATTTACCAAAAAGAAAATTTATATGAGATTCAATGATATGAATGAATCCTCTATGCTGATACCTATGGTTTCAAAACAACTTCCTCCTAATTCAGAACATGGGATGGATATGGGTGACATTTTATAAGATAAGATATGTGGAACACATCATGAATTATAGTAAACTGAGATGGTAATTAAAAATGTTAATCTAACCTTTTTATCTTATTATAGATTTAAAATGGTCTAATATATCTTAGAGAAAAATTACCATACTTCCCAAGATGTCAGTGAACCAAATAGGGTAATACTTTCAAGAAAACCTGCTCACCAACAAATAATTCTAAAGGATGATGCCGATGATCAACAAAATATTTTTTCTGACTTTGATCGACCACCAAGCATCAACTTATATACTAAATATTTTCCAAAATCTCCTAAAAATACCCATTCCCACTATATAGGCCTCTCCCACCTCCGACCAAAAAAGATGTGATTTACATGGATGACCATACATAGCCTCAAAAGAAGCCATTATAATTGAAGTATGGTAACTATTGTTTATGAAAAAATTGACCAATTTTATATGTCCATCCATTGATCCTCAAAAATAAAATATAGAGACATAGATAATATCATCTAGAATATAAATATCGTTATTCATCTGGACATCTTTTTGTAGATGTTAAGCTGTATTCAATATGACCTAAGTCCCCATCACCTCCTGAAGACCATTTAAGAACTCAGATGTAAACATGGGATTCTTATTTGAGATGATAACATATGAAACCCCATGTAACCTCATAATTTATTACATGTACTACTTTCCTAGGTCCTCAATCTTGGTGGTGTCTTGAATTAGAATGAAGTGATATGTTTTAGTTAACTGATCAATCAACACCCAAATGACATTCTTCCCTCAAGGAGACCATGGAAATACAATCATGAAATCCATGGAAATATCTTCCCATTTACAAACCAGCACTGGAAGAGGCTGAAGACAAATATAAGGATTTTGGTTCTTGATCTTAATTAGTTGTTAGGTATAGAAATGGGACAAAAAATAATCTATATTGTGTTTTCTACATAGAAACTAGAATTTATGTCTCATTTCATATTATATCTTTTAGTTATAGGATGAATGAAACATGAATAACTATGGAAATCCTATATCATTGATACACTGATGAATAAAGGGATGAAAAACTAACCCCTAAAGTAAAGAACCCCATTAGAAGAGAGTGAACACTCAACAAAAGTCTCCCCACCATATAGAGAATATATAATTACCTTAAAATTACCATCATGCTATTATTCCTAACAAACTGATTCAAGAAGAAATGATATCAATAACACACTATTCATAAATATTCTTGAGTCAAACTTCCCACCATCCTGATGCAACTAAGAAAATAGACCCATGATATTACACTCCTCCTTCAATTCCAAGATGGACCAAGAGGGAATTTTTTTGTTAAGAGTGTCAAGAACAACATTTCCATTCAAAGGGGCTAGGAAATGTCAAATTTAAACATCCGAAGTTATTCCATCCATCACCACTTCTTGATATTTATATATTTCTAAGAGAAGATATAACCCAAACTCTTATAACCAGAATAGACATTTAACCTCTCCTAAATTACGTAGTGTCACCAACACTTAATAGAATTAATGATAGATATATGTCCCAAGTCATGAGTGGGATAATTCTTCTCATAAGTCTAAAAATAATGAGAGTCGTATGCTACTACATGATCACCCTACATAAGTACACACCCTAGACTTACACACGAAGTATCACAATAAACCACATATCCTTGACTAGATTCTATAAAGATCAAAAAAAGATTTAATAAAAGTAATCATTTAAACTCATAAAATAAGGTCTAACACTTTGAATTCTATAATAATTTCACCCATTTATTAGTAAGATCAATGAAAGGTGATGTGATCTTTGATAATTCTTTCAAAGACCACCGATAGTATTAGATTAGACCCAAGAAGATCTGTATCTAGAATACATTCGATGGCTCTTCCCATGTTAGGAAATACTTCACATTTACAATATTGAATTAGATCTCATGTTCTAAAACCACATGCCCTAATAAATTCACTTCCTATATCCAAAAAACACACATCGATATTTTCTCATAAAGGCAGTGATTCATCAAGATTCCCAAAAATAACCCCAGATGATGATTCTAATCTTCCTTAGATCATGAATAAACTAGAAGATTTTCCACAAATTACATAATAAAATAATCTAGGTATAGGTAGAATATCCAGTTAATTAGGAATATAATAAATATAGGAGCATTAGTTAGGATAAACAACATTAGAAGATATTCGTAATGGCCATACCTGCTCCTGAAAGCAGCCTTTAGGATATCTGATTCCTTAACTCTGAGTTGATGATAACCTAGATAAATTTTGATTTTTTAAAACCATATCTCTCCTTCAATTGATCAAAAAAATCACTAATATAAGGAAAAATATATTTATTTTTGATCTTCACCCGATTACTATTCCAATAATCAATGGAAAGATAAATATATCCATCAACCATCTTGGAAAATAGCACAAAGGTTACCCAAGGTGATATGATAAGATAGATAAAATAGTTATCTAAAAGATAATTCAACCTAACCTAGAGCTACTTCAATTTAACTAGATTTATATGATAATAATTTTTAGAGATCGACTGTGTACCAGGAACTAGATTAATAGAAAACTCCACCTCCATTTCCAAAGGAAGACTAGATAATTCTTCTGGTAAAACCTCAGGAAAGTCTTGAACCATGAAAGAATGATCAAAATTATAAGATAAAACATTTTTCTCAACCACAAAAGTAGATACTAGAATCCTACGCTCCATATGAGAAGGTCACATATGATTAAAACTCAGATACTACTCTCTATAAAATACCTAGGGGCCCCTATCAGGAACAAAGAAAGACACACACCAATGATAATAGTTGATCTTGTCCTTATGAGAAACCAAAAAATATATCCTAAGAATAACATCATAGAGATCTAGATCAAGCACCAGAAATTCCCATACTAACTTCTCATCATATATAGAGAATGAACATGAAGGATATCTAAACCCCTACCCCTTTTATTACCAAGAGGTGTATTCCACTCCATAACATACAACATGAATTTCATGTGAAGTTTCAAAAGATCCAAAAAATTAGAAGGTGTAATAGAGTGGGAGGAACCTATGTCAAATAGATAAGTCTTTATAGAGTATACAATTAATATAGTACCTCCCACTATAGTTGGGTATATGTTTACTTCCATTGGATATTCTTTCATTGCATATACATCCTTCACTCCATAGTACTATGGCTATATCCATAATGGCTTAGAAGATTTTTAATACAATATAGATCCCTCTGGAGTGATAAGACCAAACAATAATGAGGAGCATATAGATCCTAGAAGAGCCTCTATAGATGACCACTTCATCAACATGAACTACATGTATTTAGTTTTCTAGGGAAATAACATTTAGTGTGACCTTTCTTTCCACATTGGTAGTAATTTAAAGGAACACTAATAAATGATACTAATAGTGTACATGGAGACTAATAATAAGAAATACCACTACCACCACATCTATGGGTCTCATATTACTTCACCTTATTCCCATTTGAGCCACTAAAGATAACACACTTTCTTGTTAGGTCAAACTCTGCCATCATAGCCCTATATACCACTTCCATATAAGAGGTTAGATTTAACATGAATATGTATGAATGAATATCAGGTCCTAATCTCATTTGGAACCTCATATAATTGAACTTGTCATTTGTTATGACCTTAGGAGAAAAATGAACTAATTTAGCAAAGCGATTAGCATATTCTGGCACCGATTGATCACAATATTTAATGGAGAGAAATGAAAAAAATTTTTACATAGACACATATTATGTGAATAACTAATGAAAGAAGGCGGCCTTGAAGTCTTTCCACTCCAATAACTCATGTCACTTTTCCTAAACCATAGTGTCCTTCTATCTCTCACAAGGACCCTCAATGTAATGGTATAGACCTTCCAGCTCATTTCTTTGTGAGAATTATAGTAGTGAAGGTGTTTGTAGGAGATACTGGGGAGTTTTGAGGGTAAGAAGAGGAGATATAGCTAATATTTCGTTGGAGGGAGTCCTGTGAAATAAAGCTTGGGCTGTATTATGGAGGAGTGGAAGCCGTGAAATGGAGAGGCTAGCTGCAATATAGTGTATTAAGCTAGAGTTTTTGTTTATTATAGCATTTAAGGCATGGTTGTGACATTGAGAGTAGCTGTGAAATGGATGTTGGATTTTCAATAGTCTATGGTGTGGATTTGAGCAGCTGTTCCATAGGTTATGGTGTTCTATGGCTATGGAGAGACCGCTGTGGCATAGCGGCCCATGGGTGATTTTTCAATGTTCATGACAAATCGATATCCCCTATGATATGGATTTAGAGGCTTCGACATAGCCCTTCCCAGTTATGGAGTTTTTAGTGTAACATTCCTAGATACGCCGTGTTCTAATCCTCACTTTATAGGATCTATGATGAAAAGATAGCTGTAAATCCAAAAGGGTATTTGACTACCTTATGCTATGGTGTGGTCCTACCTACTACATCATGGTACCTCATTTTTTCAATATTTATGGAGCATGGTCCCATAAGCTGCACTGTGGTCTTATGTTTTTTATGATGGGTATAAATTCCTAGATTCCCTCAGACCTGTTAACTTTTCTAGTGTTTCTCTCTTTTCTTGGGAAACTCAAGTGCATCCCAAGAGGCCTTTGACCCCTTCTTAGGGGATTTAAACCTCAATATTTGGATATTTATCTATGGTGGTTTAGGTGAGTTACCCCCTTTGTTTTATCCTAGTTTCTTTTTTATTCATTTGGGAGGGGCTTCTATTAGGGAATATTGGGATTTGACAGTGTTTTGATAAGGAGATGATGTGATTGTTGTGTTTAAGGTTATCAAGGGGACCTTCTTCATTGTGGTTCTTGTTGGTGTCCTTTTCCTTCATCCATCCTTGAGAAGTGGATAAAAAATCTATATTTAAGGTTGGGTATCCCTCATTTCCAATCTTATGTATCATGAAAGAGGGGTTTTAATATTATTTATCTATGGCAAGATGGTTTTCACTAGCCTAATAATGATAATGAAATGTATAATTAATATTTAAAGGGAATGGGAATGATTCATAAATCTTTAAATTTTTTGATATTATCTTTATATTGTGATTGTATGGGATAAATTAACTACTGAAAATTGTGGATGTTGGGGGCTTTGTTTATATATATTTGACAAGTTCCATGGAACCTTTTTTGGTGTGTTTGTTTACATCACTTTAAATGTAATTTTCTAAGCACTTATATCCAATTAATGAAATGGTATCACTAGGATATTCATGGATGTGTGAGAATTAACCTAAAATAAATAAGTGGAACTAATGAAAATATCCTTGTTAATCTGAAAAGTGTTGTGTGTTGTGATGTGAATGATGTATGTGATGTGTGGTCATATTTTGTGGGGATGATGTGTTGTGATATGGCTGTGCTATGGGGTAGTAATGTGTAGTTGTGATGTGGGGAAATTATGTGATGAGTTGTGTGACTATGCTATGGGGAGGTTGTGATGGAAAGGTGGTTTTGATGTGGATGTGGTAAGGAGGAAGTGGATGTGGTTGTAAATAGTGGTGATGTGGGGTGGTTTGGATGGATAATGATGATAGGTTATCTATTTTTTTGGTGGTGTGAGGTGATATTTTCCTGGGTAGTAATGGAATTTATGGTAAATAATGGAATATTAAATGACATGAATTTAATTATATTGAATTGAAAGGGTATGGGTTGAATGGATAATGTATGAATGAATTAAAATGGGCCATGTGATTAAATATCAGTGTTGATAAATAATGAAGTGAATGGGCTGGAAATAATTTGATGATTTGTATGTTTTAATTAGAACCAGTTAGTAATGTGAAATATAGAAAATGGATTAAGTTTAGAAGGAGGATGAAATGTGAAATGTGGAATATGTATTATGGATTGTTGTGTGGTGTTTTTCATTTAGAAGTGGCAGAAAAAGTGGGGCTGTTGTGATTTGGTTAGTGGTTTGTTGTGAACCTGCAGGTTGAGATTATATAAGAATTTATATATATCTAACTTATATATTCATTATGATTTATTTATGCACCCAACCCATATCGATCACCTAGTACCGATAACCAAATGATTTGGGGGAGTTATTCCCAATATTTCATTGGTGAGGATAGATTGATGAGTATCTTCTCTTCCCTACTCTCTCTTCCAGGCCATGATAAAATGCATGGTCTGTGATGGATATAATTCAAAATTTTACTATCGAGATGTGATGTGTTGTGAGGAACCAAGTTTTTATGAGTGAGATATGATGTGATGAGATGTCTTATATTGGAGTTCATGCATGGTAGGAGGAGGGCCCAAGGTTTATGCCCTTCATGTTCATGATACCCTACTATTATGGTTATGATGTGAAGTGATGGCCTAGGAGTTTGTGAGTGGGATGTGATATGATGTGATGGCCCATGTATTTGTGGGAAAAATGTGATTTGATGTTATATAAAAGAGATGATAGTGTTAGGACGTATGATGTTGGGGTGTGGGAGTGGAAAATTAGTGGGAAAGTAGTGCAGGGTACCTTTCATCGATATGATTCACATTATGTTATTACACTTGGATGTGTTATTTGGTGATCAATCACTGGTGAGTTTGGGATTAGCTAGTTGACTTGTTTAGGTGTTGTTGGTTCTGTCATTTTCTCACAGGTATATTAGTAGTTCATTTTCACATTTGTACGGGATACATTGTTTTCCTATTGAGTATACTTGTATACTCACCCTATGTATATAAAAACTAGTTTTAGGTTTCTAGGTGGACTATGAGGACCATTTTAGACATTAATGGTTCATACCTTTGGGCTATTATTGTGTCTCTACCTTACTTTGTCTTTTAGGTATTTACTTTGGATATTCTTGTATTTATTTACATTTTATTCATGTATTATGGGATGTTTTTTGGTTATTTTTTTTTATTTTTTTTCATGGAGTTTATTTATCACCAATATCCTCTCTCATGATTCTATAGATTTTATAGAGGGTAATTCATCCCATGCTGAGATCTTTATACCATCAGTGCTTGTTTCCAACCCAGGGCCTACTGGAGGTGGGACTCTAGAGTCATTATCTCTCTTCCTTCATTGATAGCATTAGAGGGGTACCTTTAAAGGAAGGGGGTTATGATATAGTGGTATTAGAGGCCATGGTTTAGGTATAGGATGAAGTTCAGAAATAGAAAAAATAAGTATTTCATTGGTTGGTGATGAAATGGTGTCAGTTGATCTTGGTGAATGACATAGGCTAGGGATGACAAGTAATTACATGTGATTTTATGTCCCCCATGATTTGATGCAATTACTATGATCTTATTTAATGACCAAGTGAGGTGGATCCACTTACAGGGTAGGGAATTAGAAGAGGTATATACATCATGTTTTATTTGTGTACTTGTTTGAATTGGGTGGTTTTGATTCTAGGAATTTAAAATGAATTAAATAAATATTAATAAAATTTCATAAAATATATATTAGGAAATCCTTGTTTCCCTTTAAGAAATTGATTTTGGTTATCGATCATTTTTGGTTTAGGAAGTGGAGGTTCAACAGGATAATCCATTTGATCACTAAAGGGGTGATTTGGTTAAGGAGGATGATCAGTTGAATAAAATGATTTTTTATTTTCTACAGTAGGATCTAGGAAAGTAATAGGGTAATATTTGTAATCTAGAGGTAGAGATATGGTTATAGGAGCTCAATATTTCTTTCAATTTGATCTAGGACCCAATGGATTACTAGCTCCTGCTAGTAGTTAGTCAGATGTGAGGATCTATGAATCAGTGGTGGGTGTCGTATCTTGGTGAGTAGAGTGAATTAGATGTTTCATGGGTCAAATTTTAAAAATAGTTCCAAGAAGAGTTTCTTTCACGGAATATATAGTTAATGAAGAGGTCAGAGCTATTATCTCTTCATAAGGGGTGTTTTCTTATGAGGGATCTGGGGATAAAGCTCTAGTATCTGTTGCATTTCTCCCTGATCTTTTTCTAGATGAGGAGCCCCTGTGAGATGTCTTGAGGGTCCACTCCATCCTTCTATCTAGTATGTAGTCACTCATTTTATGTTTCCAACGTATCTAGAGGTTCAGAAGAAGAAGAAGGTTATTGAGCATATGAAATCATGAGTATATTTACCATGATAGGGGAACCAATAGGGTTACTTAAGGAGTAGAGTTGTCAGTGGTAAGTATTAGGTTCCACGACCTTTTAGATTTTTACCAGTTGGGTTTCGACCTCAGTAACTTCTTTTTTGGCCATCTAGGGCCATTAGTTTCCATGATTTTCTTAGGGTTTTCATACTATGTGTTTTATATGTGTGGATCATGGATATATTCAGAATCTGTACCTATTGGTTCTTCAAGATCAGTATGGTGGAGGTGGATAGGTTCAATATCAGCCTCAATAATACCTGCCAGTGATACTATTTTAGCAGTAGAGGAAGTAGGATTATACTCCTTTATTAGGAGATAGGGTAGGAAGAAGTTGACCTTAGTATATTCCTTGTGTTCAGGGACTCTGAATTGAGCATGGTTATGGAGGTGATCATCACCATATAGGTAGAGGATTTTGGAATGGTTAGTTATATGCATTGGAGGTAGAATCTCTATAGGGACCAAATATTGTTAAAGGTATGGTCAGTTTGTATCCTACCCTTGTTTTGGATTTGTTGGATTTAGGAGATTCACACTCCTTTGTTGTACCAGATCTAGTTCATTTTATGTTGATAGATATAGAAATGATTCCCATCTCCATATTGTTGAATATTCCAATCGAAGGCTAGAATAACTTGTTTGATGAGTTTTGAGGGTGTAGACTAATTATGGGGCCACATCAGTCCCATGTAGATCTTTTCTTGCCAAATATTAAACCATAATATGCAATTCTTAGTATCAAATAGTTTTATTACATTCACTCTATTATCAAGTGCTTCTAGAGGAGGTTCATGTTCTCAAATGTTGATGGAAAACATATGATTTTTTTATGAGTGGATTTTTTAGGTAGGCAGTAGACATGTGGAGCTCCTTATTTCCTTGATGGATGATTTGTGTGTATAATTAGTATATTCTAGGACAATGGAGGTTCATAGGATTTTCAGTGACTTTTTTCTTATTTTTTATAAGGAGGTTATGACCCTACCCCCTCCATATGATGTTGATTTTGGGATAGAATTTCTGATAATTGATTATCTAATTTTGATGGATCCTTATTTTATGGAACCCATTTATTTTTAGGATTTGATAATTCAAATAGATGATCTAATGTATAAGGGTTTCATCTAGCATAGTGTGTTACCGTGGGATGCTCTAGTGTTATTCACCAAGAATGAGGATGGTATTCTGAGGGTTTTTATAGAATACCAGAGGTTGAATCAAGTGATGATAAAGAATCATTACTCCCTATCAAGGATCAATGGTATTTTTTACTAGTTGAGAGGAGATATATTATTTTATAAGATTGACATGCATTTAGGATATCACCAGTTGTGGGTAAAGCATGATAATGTTATGAAGACTACCTTCAGCTGTAGGTATGGGCACTTAAAATTTGTGTTCATTCCATTTGGTGTCACAAATGCACCAGATGCATTCACGGGGCTCATGAACTCTAAGCTACATGAATTATTGGACTAGTTTTTAGTTATTTTCATTGAATAAATAATAATTTACTCAAATTTAGAGGTAGAGGATGCCAATCATCTCAGAGATATTTTTAGGTTCTTTGATGCCACCAGCTATATGTAAAATTTTACAAGTGTACGTTTTGGAAAAAATAGGTGCACTTCCTAGGTAATGTGGTGTCTCAACCATGTGTCGTAGTGAACCTATCAAATTTCTATGAAATTGTTTCTTGATAAGCACCAAAAAATGTGGTGGAGGTTCATAGCTTCCTTAGTCTTATAGGCTATTACCAGAGGTTATTATTCAACTTCTCATGGATTGTGACCCCATTGAAAACTTTGAATAAGAAAAATAAGGCTTTTATCTAGAATGATAAGTGTCAGGTAGTATTCGACTACCTGAAGGTGAAATTGGTTAGTGCTATAGTGCTTCAGTTTCTAGAGGAGGGCGTGATGTTTGAGGTGTTTTGTGATGATTCACATCTAGCCATGGGATATGTCTTGATGTAGAAGAAAGTGGTGATCTCCTATGGGTATAGAAAGTTATTTCCCTATGATAATAACTATGACACCCATTAATTGGATCTAGTAGTGGTTTTGTTTTCACTAAAGTTATGGAAACATTACCTCATTGGGAAGTGCTTTGTGGTCTTCATGGATCAAAAGAGATTGAGGTATATCTTTTCCCAGCACAATATTAATATGTGTAAATGAAGGTAGATGTATTTAATTTAGGATCATAACTTTTATATTTCCAATACCACAGAAAAATGAAATGTTGTTCCCAACACTTTTAGTAATAAGTTGTGAAAGGGTTTTTTTGGGAGTCCAGACATGCTTGGAGGGTGATAGAGGAGTTGGAATCAATGAACTTAGATTCGAGGGTGGTTGATGATGAAGGTTTATTATTTAAAATGATAGTGTAGTATTTTATTTTTCATTAGGTGGGGGATACTCAATGGGGAGACTCATAGGGAGTGGTTATGTGCGATAGCACTGGCTATCGTGATACTCTAGAGGCATGGTTAAATGATGGTAAGAACCAGATGTTGTTTTAGGGTAGGCCATTTGTTTTAGTAGAGATGCACAAGGGATTCCTTAATTAGTTTCATAAATCACCTTTTTTGGTATAATCGGGAGTTTTTGGTAGCATGATATGAAATGGGTAGTGACAAAGTTTGTGGACCAGTGTTTATTTTTCCAATAGGAAAAGGTTGAGCATCACATTCCTAGATGTTTGTTAAAGCCCTTGTATGTTATTGAGTGTAAATGGTATGAAATATTTATGGAATTTATTATAGAGTTACCCCAATATTAGGGTGGTATTGATGATATCTGGGTAATCATTTATTGGTTGATGAATTTGTCTCACTTCCTAGTGATTTAGGGATTTAGGGATTTAGGTATTGTGGATGTTTTGACAGGGAGGTATGTGGATGAGGTGGTGTGGTTGAATAAAGTCTTGAGGTCCATTTTCTTGGATCAAGATTTTCATTTTATATCATGAGTCTCTAGAGGATTTCAATGTGCTTTTGGCACCCAATTATGCCTCAATGCTTCTCTCCACTCTCAAATGGATGGGTAGATAGAGAAGACTATCTAAAAGCAGGAAGATATATAGAGAACATGTATCATATAATTTATTAGATCTTCAAAAAAAACTTTCCTTTGGTTGAGTTTCTTATAATAATATCAATCAATCATTCATTGACATGATCCCATTTGAGGATTTGTATGAGAAACCATGTCATTCTCCATTATTCTAGGTCAAGGTTGGCGAGTCATCAGTTATCAAACCTGGTGTGGTATAGAGTATGGAAGAGATGGTTTAGGTTTTTTGTGAGAGGATAAAAGTAGTGCAGGACTGGAAGAAGTATTATACAAACCATATGAGGAGGCCCTTGGAGTTCGAGTTTGGAGACCATGTGTTCTTGAAGGTTTCCCCTTGACATGGGTAGTGGAGGTTTGGAAGGGGGAGTAAGATCTCACCCTATTTTGTTGGGACTTTTGAGGTATTGGGATGTGTTGGGGGTTTAACTTATCGATTGGTTCTTCCAAAAAAGTTGAATAGGATCTATGATGTCTTTCACTAGTAATAGCTTTATAGGTATCCAGATGATGAATCCAATGCATTTGACTGGGGATAGTTGGATATCCAGGATAAAACGATGTTCATGGAGTGACCAATAGAGATCCAGAATCATTGAGATAAGTTGTTGTATGGTTGAACCATCACTTTGGTTTATATGTTGTAGAGGAATAGTGTCCAGGAATAAAGTACTTGGGAGTGTGAGATAAATATGTGTTCCCAATACCCATAGTTTTTCTAATATTGTATAATTTTTTAATTATTTTGTTTTTCTTGATGATGTGATATTTGACCCTTCTATTTTATGATAGATTATTTCTTTCTTGATAATGTGTTGTGTAATTAAAGATTCTATCATATGAAGATGGTAAAACCTGATTCCTAATCAAGATGAATTATACTTTTACATGATTAAAACCATGAGGGTGAGTTAGTGATACCCAAAACAGATAATATATTTAAATAGAAAATAGATTTCCTTGAATTTTGTGATTGGAGATGAACTATGTGTTGATATTTTTGATTATTGGATTGGGATTTATATGGGCGAGATGGTGGTATTGGTGGTTATGTTTAAAGGGGGTGGATTGTAGTTTATTTTGAGTGGTGTGGTGTTGCGCATGGTGGGGTGGATAATAAATTAGTGTGGGGATGTGGTTTTTTGGGATGTTTAGTGGACATTTTTGGATGATATTGGCGTGTTTAGATTGCGGAAGTGTTTTATTATAATGATAACCCAAAGATGTATCTAGAGGGAGGATTTTTTGGACCTCCTTTCCCTTTTATTTTTGGGTTGGTTTTTATTCTTGAGGGAGATAAGATTTTTAGAGGTATTTTAGGTAATGGTATAGACCTTTCAACCTATTCCATTATGGTAATTCTAGTGGTCAATTTGTCCACATGAGATATCTAGGAGTTTGGAGGGTAAAAATAGGAGTTGGAGATGAGATTTCAGTTAAAGGGAGTCCTGCAACATGGAGCTTGGGCTGTGTCATATAGGATTGGAAGATGTAGTGTGGAGAAGACAACTACTATGTAGTGTCCCGAGCTATATGTTTTTGGTGATTTTTTCATTTAATTCATGGATATGAAATGGAGAGAAGCTGTAATGTGGAGGTGGGTTTTTCCAGGAGGTTGTAGTGTAGTGTTGAACAGATGTAGTGTTTTGTGCCCGTGGAGAGACTACTACAGTGTAGAATCCTATAGGTAGATTTTCAATGGTTTTACCAATTCAGTACCCCCTATAGCATGAAGTTAGAGGCTGTGGTGTATCCTATCCTGGTTGTGAGGTTCTTCGATGCAGCATTTCTGATTGTAGTGTGGTATCCTCCCTCTTTTATAGGATCTAAAATGTAAAGATAACTGCAAATCCCAGAGGGTATTTGGTGAGTCTGGGATGATAGATGGTTATCCCCACTATGATGTTCTACCTTTTTTGTCTATAATTTCTACATAATATTCCCATGGGATGTTCAATGGCCTTATGTTTTTTAGAATGGTTATATATTCCCAAATTCCTTCAAAACTGATCACTTTTCTTGTTTTTCTCTCATTTATAGAGTGACTCAAGTGTGTCCTGAGGAGGCTCTTTGAATCATTCTCAATGGATTTTAACCCCAAGATTTGGAGATTTATCTATGATGGTTTAAGCAAGTTATCCTATTTTTTCTCATAGTTTATTCCTTTTTCTTCATCCAATAGGGGCTTCTATCAAGGAATCATGGGTTTTGATAAGGAGATTATGTGGTTGTTGTGTTTATGCTGATTATGACAATATTCTTCATTATGGTGCTTAGTGGTGGATATTTCCTCAATCCAACCTTTCATAGAAGATCATAAATATCTTTTTGAGGTAGGGGATCCCTCATTTCTCATCTTGTGTATCATGCGGGAGGGGTTTTACCCTTATTTATCTATGGGAAGATAGTTTTCGCTGACCTAATAGAGATAAAAAAGGGATAATTTAAATTAAATGGAAAGGGGAATGATTCACACATCTTTATAGTTTTTAATATTGTAATGACTCATAATTTTTTAGTAATAGTTGTTTCCAAAATAGATTTGTGTTATATTATATTATATTGTATTATACACATACAATACACAATGAAGCAAACAACACTTTATTTTATTAATGTAAATTGTTACATTAGTCCAAAACTAAACCCATGAAAATTCCAAACATTATAATAGTGAAAAAATAAAAAATAGAAAAACTATAATGCAAAAATATGGATTGCCCCAATCTTTTAGAATCATCTCCCCTATGAACAACACTATAGAAAAGAAATAGAATATTAGCAAACCAATTGTCATCCTAAAAAATATAAATGTAGAACCTTAAGAGGGATTAAGGTGAATAATAAATGAAGTAATAAATTAGTATTTATATGAGGTAACGTGACTATTAGAATAGTAATGTGACCATTGGAATAGTAATGTGATCGTTGGAATAGTAACCTAGCCATTGAGAATAACAACCTAACCATTGGGAATAATAACTTGATCGTCAAAATAGTAATTTGACCTAAAAATAATAAAATATGATTCAAATAATATTTATCATGATTATTTTAAGTAAAAAAATACTTTAATTCCATAAAATAAATATCAAGATTAAAAACTCAAAGAAAATATGATCACATTTTTAATAAACCATATTTTAAAGTATTTTGTAAAAATCATAATTTTTATATTAAAAATTAAAACAAACCATGTTAAAAAATTATTTTGATAAAATGAATTTAATTATTGAAATTAGAACATAGAGATTGTCTAAGGGTGATTTTTGGTAATTTTTTGAAATACTTTAATTTATATGTGAATAGTAAAAATACTATTTTTGAAATACTTCATGTTTTATGACATAATAATGATGCAATAAGGACTTAATAAATTTTGAAAGGGTTATTTTGTCCTAAAATAAATTTAATAAGATAAATGGATCATTTAAAAGTATTAAACTTAATTTCAAAACCTAAAAATCATTTTCCAGAGTCTAAAGTCAAAAGTATTTCATTAAAATATTTTTTGTTTTCATTTTGTCAACTTTCCTTTTTATTAAACTAATAAATTTGAATTATAAGTTATTTAAAAGTATTAAAATCATTTTATTTAATTCATATATATTTTATAATTTATAAAATATTACTATTCATAGGTTTACCTTGATATTATATCTTATTCAATATTTTATTCTAAAAATACCTCTCTCCTCAAGTATAAATAACCCCTCTCCCTCCCCTTGGAAAACCACTCCTCCCACACTTACCAAATAAAATCCTCTACCCAATTACCCTCTATAAAATCCCTTATAATACTTAGGGATGTTCTAGATAAAACCAACTCCAATCATCAAGAGAGTTTAGTTGCATACAATAGAAGCAACATCGAAAAAAGATTAATTTTTTATCAACTCTTCTCTAATTTTTCTCTTTTCTTCCCCTTATTATCTATTAATTTTAAAACCAAATATTCTAAGGTTAACTAATTATTATGTTAAAATTAAATTAATTATGTTAACCTAATATAATAATTTAATTTATGACATATTTAAATTTCATACCTATCTTTTCCCCATTCATGATAATGCCCCGTCAGTAGTCGGTTAACAACCCATGAGGTCATTTCCAACTCTATACATTTAAAAACTATTATATTTATTTATAATAAATTATTGATAATATAAAATAGAGAAATATAATTATTTATAATCTTATATAGTTAATCTTAATAATTTATAAATAGTAAATTATCAAG
Source organism: Viscum album (assembly GCA_963277665.1). Taxonomy (NCBI): domain Eukaryota; kingdom Viridiplantae; phylum Streptophyta; class Magnoliopsida; order Santalales; family Viscaceae; genus Viscum; species Viscum album. The sequence continues at coordinate 1,803,627,912 of OY728126.1, read as the reverse complement.
ATCATTAAATCGAAGAAAGATGAGAAATTTTAAGCAAAATAGCTTATCAAAAAATTTCACATTTAACGATGGAAATTAATAAATATAATCCAATGATTATAATTGGTAAATTTTGGAAAACATTAACATAATAAACTTCTATTTTCATGTTTTAATAAAAATATGTCTATTATTTTGGATGCACAAAAGTGATGAAATAAATCAGGATTTAAGGTAAGAGAATTCTTCTCGTTTTCTTTTCCATTGATGTACAACATTATAGTAAACCTTATAAATGTTGGATTAATTTATTTACATAAAATTTTATTTATCCCATTACTTCCAAAATATTATTTAATCAGTGGGATACCTTCTTCCACTCCCATCAACCCACTTCCTTAATCCACATTTTATATAATCATGCTTCCAAGTTCTTTCTTGAATTTCTATATTTCATATGAATGATTATTATATTTTAAATTACCAAAACATTTAAATATACATGTGTATTCACATAAATTTTAATATAATTAATTTATTTTGATATTTACATGTATAAAACTCACATTCCCTTTTTTGGGTTAAAAATGATGTAATGTTCACATCTTTAAGAACCCAATGATTTTATATAAAACCCATTACTTATTTCACATGGGTTATTGATGAAAGGTTTTATTATGATATTTATGGTACACATGAATTAAGACTTATCAAGGGTGTTACATGATAGTTCTCTAATACATTGGGTAAAGAATTAATATCTAGAGATGATATTCTTTAAGATACCTTGGTGAAAACCTTGGTATTTATGATTTACAACACCTTGGTGATATGATTATGAATGTATCATTTTTATAATGTAGACACATTTCCATGTTATGATTCATGATACTTAGATAATAATATACCTCATGTTCTTATGATCATGCCTTATTGATATTCCTCATGGTCACATGCTAAATAACTCATTTTCTTATTCCCTTACTATGATTTATTCTCACCCCTATCTTTTAATGTATGATCCTAGTATATGAGATATGGTAAAAGTAACATAGGGTGAACCTATAAATAATTCTTTCAAGTATATTAGAAGTTTTTTTTTATTTTATTCATATATTACATTTCTAATTTCCCAGAAACTGAACCTTAAAAGATAATGTATATTGTTAAGTATTGTACTATATAATTAAATCCATGTGTATTAAAAATATGGGATCTAATAGTTGGTATCAGAGAACAATTTAGTTATTTGGGAAAATTAGTATCAGAAAACTTTAGTAAGAAACATAGGGATATGTCTACATATATGAAAATTTCCTAATTTTTTTCTAAAATAATAAGTGAGTTATTTACAAGAAAATAAATCCTTTTATAGATACTACAATTGGATGTGGTTCTAGCATAGTTTTACATAGGGTTAATATCCCCCAAAAGGGTGCATTAGGCTTTAACTCGATCGTTACCTAGTGCACGACAACATGCCTTACTGTACAATTGATTTTAAACTCATGGGGCATATGTTTGATTAATCATATGATTTTAATTAACCATTGGGAAGGATATATATAATATGTAATTGTTATTAGAATATATTAAAGAATAAAATTTTAATAATATTGTTTTAGGACTTAAAATACCTTCAGGATTACAATATTCCTAAAAGTAACATGTTTCTTTTATTTTTCTAGAAAACAGTGGGAAATAGGAGGAATCATGTAAATGATGAGTATAATGGATGATAAACTAATGAACTTACTAATGTGATGGAATCTAGAATGGAAAAATTCATGATGATGATGAATCATCTATCACGGGTTATGAATAATAACCTGAATCATATTGATAATACAAATTCACCTTAAAGGGAACACCATAAAATTGAGTCCTTCATGCATCAACAAACACGTTCCTTTAGTGGATCTATAAATTCATTAATTGATGAACAATGGATTAAATCTATAGAAAATATATTTTCTATACTTCATTGTTCATTGATAGAGAAGTTCACCTTGATAGTATATTGCTTAGACGGAGAAGCTGATTAGTTATGGACATTGATTAATAACATGAAGGTAGGAGGGGAGATTAGTGATGTGGAGTGGGAAGAGTTCAATAGAATATTTTTCAATAAATACTTTCCTCACTCGATGAGAACAAAAAAATATGAGTAATTCTTAGAGCTAATGAAGAAGGAAAATGAATCACTAGGAAGCTATGAAATGAACTTTATGAGACTTGATCGATACACCTATAGCTTTGTTATGGATCCTAAGGGAAATTTTGATAGGTTTTTTTGGTAGGATGATACATCATATATAGATAAATATTAATAATCAAGACTATGAAATCTATGATGAGATAGTGTGGAGTGATTTTAAGGTTGATTTAGAGTTTATAGAGATGTAGTGGTCATATAGGTTGAATGAAAAGAAGAGAGAAATAGAGCCAAACTTAGGGAATTTTTTTATGTAGGAGGAAAGAAACAACAACTACCCACGTGCAAAAAATATGGGAAGAAATATTCATAGAACTACTTTATTGGAAGTGTAAAGTTCTAAAAATGTGGAAGATATAACCATGTAGTTTGAAACTTTTATAACGAGGTGAAGAATAAACATCTCAATGAAAACGAAAAAGGATAAATGGTGTAATAAATATTTGAATTTAAATGATTCAATTGTGGAAAGATTATAAAATTTGGAAATAAATTTATAAATCATAAGATAATGGAGGGAAACCACCATTAACCTCAAAATAGGACAAGAAAGAAAGTTCTTACTTTCATAATCACAACAACTAAAGTAGAGGCTCCAAAAAATTTGGTGGAACATACACTCTTTTTTATCTCAAAGATATCAAGTAATTATTTGAATTTGGTTCTATGTATTCTTTTATTTCATCCAAGTTTGTAAAGAATATAAAATAAACCTCAGAACTAATAGAAGTAGAGATATCAGTTAAAACAACTTGAGAAATTATCTCAGCATCAAATGTATATAGAAAATTTAGTATCAACATTGGCTAGTACAATCTGATCATAATTATAGTAGTCATTACCATGGTAGAATTCAACACTATAATAGTGATGGACAAAATCTCAAATTATAATTCTATTACTAGCTATAGAAGTAAGGAAATTTTAGTGGTCTTGAATGGAAAACCTAGAGTTATTTTCAAAGGATAGATAACATAGCCTAAAATCTTTCTAGAAGAACCTCCTATATAATTAATTTTTAAAATTATTATTGAAGTAAAATAATAAAGATAATGTTTTAAATATAGAAAATGTCACAATTTTTTATGAATACATTGATATATTTCATAAATAATTTTCTAGATTCACCCTAGAAAGAGAGGTAGAGTTCTCCATTGAACTCATACCTGGATCCAATCCAATATCAAACACCCCATATATAATAGCATGTGTGGAGTTAAATAATTAAAGAAGAAACATCAAGATCTATTGGGGAAAGGTTTTATTCGACCATGTGTGTCTCCTTGGGGAGTACCTGTTATCTCTGTGAAGAATAAGGATTGATCAAAGTGGCTATGAATTGATTATAGAGAACATATTGGGGGTAAAAGTGAAGAAACAATATCTTCTTACAATGATTCATGAATTGTTCGAACAAATTTATGGGGATCAATTATTTTCCAAGATTGACCTCTGATCAGGGTATCATCAATTAATAGAGAAAAAATAATATATCCCAAAGATATCCTTAAAAGAAAGATATGATAATTATGAGTTTGTTATTATACCCTTTGGTATTAACTAATGTTCCTTTCGTATTTATATATTTTATTAATATAGTCTTTAAATATCACCTTGATAAATTTGTGGTGGTCTTTATTGATGGTATTTTGATATATTCCGAAATTAAAGAGGAGAATAAGGATAATCTAATATTCATATTACAAAATATGAGGAAGGAGAAGGTATTTAGTAAATGTGAATTATGGTTACAAAAAGTTCCATTCTTGGGGAACATCATAACCCATGAAGTAATCTCAATTGATCCTACCAAGACAAAGGTTGTGGAGGAGTGTCCATTTACTACTACTGTGACTGATATTTTGAGTTTCTATGGTCTATAAGGATACTATATAAGGTTTATGAAAATAATTTCATGGATTTATAATACACTAACCAAGTTAAATAAAAAGGGATCCAAGTATATCTATAAAAAATTGTGTGAATAAAGTTTCCATGAACTAAATAAGAGGTTGGTTAGTGCACCTATGCTAACTTTACTCTCTAGTGGGTAAGGATTTGTCATTTATAGTCATCATCATTAAAAATACTTAGATGTGTACTCATGAAAAATGAAATAGTTATTGATAATTAATCATGACAGTTAGAGATTCATGAATAGATCTATTATACTCATGACTTGGAGTAAGTTATAGTAATCTTTTCTCAAAATATATAGAGACACTATCTTTATGGAAAAAATGTGTTATATAAATAGACCACAAAATTTTGAAGTATATATTCACACATAAGGAGCTAAACATGCACCATAAAAGATGGTTAGAGATAATAATGGACTAATATTACTCTATTCACTACCATTCTAGAATAGAAAATAAGTTAGCTGGTGATAATATCAGAAAATAACCTACTACTCTATCAATTAATTGATTTGAGAAATATCCAATCTTCTTGGATATGAAAAGTATGGACCTAGAAATCATAATGATAGAAAATAAAACCTACATTTCCCAAATTATTTCCCAACCATCTATCCAATATAGGATCAGTGAGGTACAAAGAGATGATCTAGAACTTCAAAATAAGGTAGATGTAGTAAAGGAGGGGAAAAATCATGAATTCCACATCAATGAAGTTGGTTCAATTTGATTTGGAACTAAAATTTGCGTGCCTTTATCACCCGATATAAAGAATAATCTATTGGATAACACACATAGATCATTTTTATTTGTCCATACTGGAAGTAATAAGGTATACTGTGATCTTTGAGAGAACTTCTGGTGGGGAAACCTGAAGAAGGATATAGCTAATTATACCTTAAAGTGCTTGGTATTTTGAAATGTAAATCAAAGTGACAAAAGTCTAAGGGGATGATGCAACCATTGCCTATATCCACATGAAAATTGGATAACATCATTATGGAACTTTTCAACAGTCTCTTGAATATATCCAAAGGAAATAATCAGATATGGGTTGTGGTGGATCGACTCACCAAGACTACCTACTTCATCACTATTTAGAAATATTTATCTCTTGAACAACTTGACAAGATATATATGAAGTAATTGGTGAGGTTGAATGTGGTACCTATTTCAATTATTTCTGATCATGATCCAATGTTCACTTCTAAATTCTAAATAAGTCTTCAGTATCCTATAAATACTAAGTTGAATTTTAGGACGACCTATCACCCCCAAACTGATAGACAATCTCAAAGGACCATTCAGACACTCGAAGACATGCTAAGAGATTTATCAATGGAATTTAAAGGTATATGGGGTCAACATCTCCCATTAGTTTATCTCTCATTCAATAAATGATTCCAATTTAGTATTCAAATATCTCCATATAAAGAACTATATAGGAAGTGATGTATAACTTATACTTTTTGGGATGAAGTTGGTGAATGAAATCTACTTGGATCCAATATTGTGTAAGAGATGATATAAAAGGTTCAATCCATCTAAAAATATATAAAATCTAGTTAGATTTGGAAAAATATCTACGTTGATAACCATTGAAGGGACTTGGAGTTTAAAGTTTGAGAAAAGGTTTTCCTTCAAATATCATTATGGAAGACAATCATTCAGTTGGAAGGAAATGAAATATTATCCCTAGGTATATTGGTCCCTTTGAGATCCTTGGTCACATAGGAGTGGTGGAATATTGGTTAGAACATTTACCAAACAAGGATCAATTTCATGGTGTGTTCAACATATCTATCCCAAGGAAGTACATACCTGATCCATTACATGTATTAAATCCATAGGTGGTTCAACTGGAGAATGAACTCTCTTATGAGGTCCATTTGGTGAAGATTTTGGACTAGAGAGACGAAGTTATACATAACAATACAACCCAAATTTTTAAAGTGTTGTGTAAATACCATAAGTATTAAGAGGTGATGTGGTAACCAACCAAAAAAATGAAATAAAAGTACCCTTATCTATTCTCAATTGAGTATATGGATTGAAATTTTAGGTATGAAACTTGTAAATGGGGGAAGAATGTGAAGACCTAGACTTTATTAGTAATATTTTTTTGAAAATAAATGCGTGTTATATTATATTATATAGTATTTTACACATACAATACATAGTGAAATATACAAAACTTTATTTCATTAATGAAAACCATTACATTAGTCTACAAATAAACCCATGAAAATTCCAAACATCATAAGGGTATAAAAAATAAAAAATATAAAAACTAAAATTGGATAATATTCATCACACAAATCCTTCAGAATCATCACCCCCATAAGCAACACTATGGAAAAGAAATAGAGTATTAGTAAACCAATCGAAATCCTAAAAATATAATTGTAGATCCTTGAGAATAATTGAGGAGAATAATGAATGAATGAATTAAGTGGTTTATATGGGAGGTAATGTAACCATTGGAATATTATGTGACCAATGGAATAGTAATGTGACCATTGGAATAGTAACTTGACCATTAAGAATAGTAACCTAACCATTGAGAATAATAACTTAACCATTGAGAATAGAAACCTGACCGTTGGAATAGTATTTTGATCTCAAAATTATAAAATATGGTATAAATAATATTTTTCATGATAAATTTAAGTAAATATACATATTTTAATGTCATAAAATAAATATCAAGATTAAAAACTCAAAGAAAATATGATCACATTCTTAATAAACTATATATTAAGGTATTTTTAGAAAAATAATATTTTTTATATTAAAAACTAAAATAAAATATGTTATAAAATATTTTTTATAAAATTAATTTCAATTTTTAAATTATCATGTCAAAATTTTCCAAGGGTAATTTTTTGATAATTTTATGCAATACTTCAACTTTTACGTGAATTGTAAAAATACTGTTTTGAGATGCCACATGTTTTATGACATAATGATGATGAAATAATGACATAATAAATGTTTAAATGGTTATTTAATCCCATAATAAATTAAATAAGTTAAATGGATCATTTAAAATTATTAAAATTATTTTAAAAATTCTAAATTCAAGGGTATTTCATTAAAATAACATTTTTTTAATTTTTTCCTTTTCCATTGGATCAAACTAATAAATTTGAATTATAAGGTGTTTTAAAGTATTAAAATTATTTTATTTAATACATATATATTTAATAATGTCAAAAATGTAACTATTTTAAAGTTTTACATTGATATTATGTTTTATTGAATATTTTATTCTAAAAATACCCGTCTCCTCAAGTATAAATAACCCCTCTCCCTCCCCTTAGAAAACCACTCCTCTTACACTCAAAAAATAAAAAACTATTCTCAAATACCCTCTATCAATAAAATTATAATACTTAGTGATTTTATATAGAAAACCAACTCTAAGCATTAAGATATTTTGGTATCGTTCAAGAGAATCAACATTGTGAAAAGTATGTTTTTATCAACTATTCTCTCATTTTCCTCTTATTGAATATCACTTTCAATCCAAAATATTATAATTTTAATTGTGTATTATGTTAAAATTAAATTAATGACGTTAATATACTATAATTATTTAATTCATAACATATTTAAATGTCACACTTTCTTTTTATTCATTCTTAACAATGTCCTGTCAATAGCGGGTTAACCGCCCATGAAGAAATTTCCAACTCTCTAAATATCACAACTATTATGGATGTTTATAATAATTTAATCATAACATAAAATAGATAAATATAATTATTTCTAAGATTATGGAGTTAATATTAATAATGTATAAATATAAATTAAGCAAGATCATTAAATCAAATAAATATGGAAAATTTTAAAGAAAATATCATATCAAAACATTTCACCTTAAATGGTGGAAGTTAAGAAATACAATCCAATGATTATAATGGATAAATAATAAAAAAATTAACACAATTAACTTATAGTTTCAGGTTTTAATAAACATATGTATATTATTCAATAGGTGTAAAAGTGATGAAATAAAGCGGGATTTAAGGTGAGGGAATTCTCCTCGTTTTCTTTTCCATTCAAATAACTTATTGTAGTAATCCTTATAAATATTGGATTAATTTATTTACATACACTTTTATTTATCCTAGTACTTCAAAAATAGTATTTTATCAATGGAATACCTTTATCACATTTCATTAATCCATTTTCTTAATCCATATTTTATATCATCATGCTGCCAAATTATTTCTTGAATTTCTCTCTTTCACATGAAATATTCTTATATTGTGAAAACCCAAACCATTTCACTATCAATGGGTTTTTTCTTAGATGTAAATATAATTTATATTTTTTTAATTTACATGTACAAAACCCAAATTCCCTTTTCATGAGTTAAAAATGATGTAATGTTCAAGTCTTTAAAGATTAAATGATATTATATGAAACATATTCCTTATTTTCCACGAGTTATTGATGAATTGTTTTATTATGATATTTGTAGAATACATGAATTAAGACATATTAAGGGTGATCTTTGATAGTTATCTAATTTATTGGGTAAATAATTAATCTCTAGAGATGAAAAATTTTACGATACCTTGGTGAATAACCTTAGTAAACATGATTTATGAAACCTTAGTGATAAACCTTAGTGATATAATTATTAATGTCTAATTTTTATGTTGTATTCACATTTCCATGTTATGATTCATCATCCTTATATTATGATATTCCTCATGTTCTTATGATTATGAATTATTTATATGCCACATATTCATATGATAAATAACTCTTTTTCTTATTCCCTTACTGTGCTTTATACTCCCCCTTTCTTTTTATGTATGTCCCTAGGATTTGAGATACAAAAAAAGTAACTTTAGTTGAATCTATGAAGAATACTTTCAAGTGGATTGGAATATTTTTCATTTTATTCGTGTATTATTTTTCTAATTTTCAAGAAACTACAACTTAAAAGAAACTATGTGTTGTTAAGTATTGTACTATGTAATGAAATATTTATTTACTAAAATGGAATGATGTCGTATAAATTATCTTGATATTTTTATTGTATGGGAAAACTGACTCACGGAAAATTATTACCATTAGGGGATTTGTTTGTATTGATTTTACATGAGTAGTGGAACCTTTTTTGGTGTGTTTGTTTACTTAACTTTAAATGTATTTGGATAATAACTTATATTTGGTTAATGAAATAATTTCCCTAGGATATTCTTGGTAGTGTGATAATTCCCAAAAAAATGTAATTAATTAAAATTATCTTAATAAACTGAAAATTATTTTGTGTTGTGATATTAATGGTGTGTGGGATGTGTGGTTATGTTGTGTGGAGTTGATGTGTTGTGGTGTGGTTATGCTTTTTGGTGGTAATGTGTAGTTGTGATGTGTAGAGATTATCTATTGAGTTGTGTGGGGCAGTTATGATTGAAAGGTGGTTGTCATATCATTGTGGTAAAGAGGATGTGTATGTGGCTATGAATAAAAGTGATGTGGGGTTGGTTGGCTTGATGGGGATTATGTGTTGTCTATTTTTTTGGTGTTTTTATATGCTAGTTGTCTGGGTAGTAATGAAATAAATAGTAAATTATTGAATATAAAACAAATTTAATTGAAAGGTTTTGGTTTGAATGGATAATGAATGAATACATTAAAATGTGTTGTGTGATTAAATGTTGGTGTTAATAAAGAATGAAATGAATGAGATGGAAATAATGGTATGATTTGGATATTTTGATTAGAACTTGTTGGTATTGTGAAATATAGAAAATGGATCAATTTGAGTAGGATGATGAAATGTGAAATGTGGATTGTTGTACGGTGTTTTGAATTTAGTGGTAGTAGTAAAGTGGTGGTGTTGTGAGTTGGTTAGTGCTTTGTTCAAAATCCATAGGTTGGGGTTGTGTGTGGTTTTATATATATCTAACTTATATATTCCTTTTTATTTATCTACACAACTCACCCATGTTGACACCTAGTGCCAAAAACAAATAGTTTTGGGGGTATTATTACTAACATTCTGATGGTGAGGATCGATGGATGGATACTTGCTCTTCCCCGATCTCACTTCCAGACGATGATGACATGCATGAGCTATGATGACTAGAAGTCAAAAGTGATCTACCAAGATGAGATATGATGTGAGGACCCAGGTGTCTATGGTTGGGATGTGATGTGGTGATATGGATTATGGTGGGGGTCGAGCATGGTAGGAGGATGGAATGAGGTTAATATCCTTCATGTCCATGATACTCTACCCTTCTAGTTATTATGTGATGTGATAGACCATATTTTTGTGAGTAGGATATGATTTGATGTTATATGGAATGAATAGGAGAGATAAGACTTACACCATTGGGGTGTGAGAGTGGAAAATAAATGGGAAAGTGGTGTATGGTACTATTCTTCATTATGATTTATATTATGTTATTACACTTGGATGTGTTATTTGGTGAGTGGGCCCTAGTGAGGTTTGATTGACTAGTTTATCTATTTAGGTGTAGTTAGTTCGACTGTTTTCTCACTGATGAATCAATATTCACTTTTTTACATGTGTATGGGATGCTTTTTTTCCTACTGTATATAATTGTATGCTCACCTTATATATACAAAAACTATTTTTCAAGTTTCTAGGAGGACTATAAGGATCATGTTGGACATTATTAGCTCATACCATTTGGATATTTCTATATCGCTTCCTTAGTTTTTATTTTAGTTATTGAATTTGGATATTCTTGTATTTGTTTATATTTTATTCATGTGTTATAGGATAGTTTTTCATTATTTACTTTTATATCATATCATGGAGTTGATTGATCACTAATATATTATCTCCTGATCTTATATATATTAAAGAGGTTAATGACTACCTTATTGAGATCTTCATATGCTCGGTTATTATCACCAAATTGGGGCCTACTAGAGGTGGGACTTAGGAGTCATTATCTCTCTCCCTTCAATGTTGTCCCAGGAGGGGTACCTTTCGAGGGAGTGGTTCCTGAAACACAAGCATAAGGGTAAAACATTTCACCTTTACATATTTTGGAATATACAAAAATTTAAAGGTCTAGTTAATCTTATCTTGATAGTGCTCCACCTATTGAGGATCATTCATACCCTTAAATGATGGTGGATTCTAGGAGAGAAATTCTTGAGTTTGATTCTTATCTCCAACCTCTCCCAGTTTCACCTCTCTAACTTGAATTTGAGTAGGTGGTATATTTTGGTTTACTATGAAAACCATAATACGACATTAATAAGGTTATGATCTATCAGAGAGTTAACTTGAAGAGAAATTCCCATAACACCCTCCTAAGTAACTATAGGAAGTATTCTATCAGGCATGATTCTACACATGAGAGAATGAAATTAGACCATCATATAAGAAACAATATCAATTTTAATTAAGTGAATATAAGCCTAGAACTCAGATTAGATAAAAAATCAACATAGGAAACACATATACCTACACCCCATGGTGACTCAAGGCTCATAATAATTAGATATGGTAATGAACTTATGTGAAATATATCCCATGATTTCTGAAAATTCTATCTGATGTCTACCAAACCTCCCAATAGAAGAAAAATTTGAGAAAAAACTTTATTTGATACCAAATTATCATGAACCGACCCATATCACCGATCAAAATAGAAACCCGACCCAATCTATAACAAGGCTTGAAGTGAATTTTATATCCCCATAGGTTGTTTTTAAGCACCTGGGCATCAAGAACAACCTTTGGGAATGATTTTTTCCTAACCCTAAATGAAACAACTGGCATGGAATACATGTTTAAGGAGGGATAAATGTAAAAAAATAAAATTCCATAAAAAGAAATGAACAACAATAGTAATACATCAAGGAATACACAATTCAAACCCAACATAAATTATCTAAAAATGAAACCCAATGTACTCAAAATGGACAATTTCTACTATATGTGATATATGGGACACAATCCACCATCTTACCACTAGATACCCTAGCTCAGTTGACTGTGAAACTGACCACATTACTATAAAACCTTCCATTTTCTTTATCAGATAAAACAAGGTTTACACATACTCAAGGGTATGTGTAGGTTGTCAGAAAAAATCCCATCATGATACCTAAAAGTGTTCCATAAGCAGTCTTTATTAGATAAATCTATATATGTTCAAATTTTAAGAAAATATGGCATGATAATTTTTTTCACAATTTATATGAAAATAATGGAAATCACCACTTTTATCATATTTGAGGAAATTATATACATATAGTTTTAAAATCGCATTAAATAAAAAATTTCCCATTTATCAAAGCATGCATCATTTTCCAAATAAAAACCAATCACAATTCAAGGTAATCCTTGGATAAAATATGATTGGGCTACCTAGTTTTCTCCTAAAATGATGAATAATGACTATTTCAAACTAAACCTACCCCCAACATTCCAATAAAAGGAGTATAGGAATACCTAAATGAGTGATTCCCCCTTACAATGTCATGTAAACCAATCCCTAGAATTCCTGCCAATGGAGGAGAGGAATACCCTGATGTGTGATTCCCCTTACAAATCAATGACAAGTCCAAACACCAAACCCCTTCTTAAGTACCCAAGGATTCCATGTGATAAAAATATAAAAATGATTCTAAAAGGTATTATCACAATTAAAGATAAAATTCCACGACCCTTTACTCATTATCAAAATAATACTTTTAAAACCAATTTTCATAAACAAAACATAGGTGCTTTGAAATCATCATTTATTTATCACTTTTCAAGGGGAAACCCATTTTACATCAAAATCCATTAAAAAATAATTTCTTAAATTAATTATCATTCCCATAATCATTTAGAAAAGAAGTTTTAAAATCAAAAGAACATAGGATTCAATAATCAAGGACATTATATGAAACCACCTACCTCAACACTTGGTTCACACAATGTGAACATTGGATCTACACACCAAAAAGAAAGGTAATACAAGGTAATAGAATATGAGAACCAAAAATATAAATCCCATATATTATAAATCATATTTGGTTATTTCATGGTTAGTGAAGAATAAAGGAGATCACATACCTCATCAAACATGATATCCACACCATGAACAAACAAGATCCATCCTTTGAGAACAAAAAACAATAGATCTATGGGAAACAAGAAATGAAGCATCACACAATCTATATATTGGATAAAAAACATAGATTAATTACCAATATAATAGAATATGTACTAATGAAATAAAAAATATTGAACATACCAATTAGAAGACAACATGTCAATATAGTATGAAAATGCCAATCGAAGATGAGTGAGGGATCCATGAAATAAAAATAGAACCATCTCCAAGAGAACTATTTAAATTAGATTTGGGGGGATTAAGAGTATAATTAGATGATTTGGGAAAACTAAAACACTTCACATAATTAAAATTTCTACTAGAACACCACCGACTGGCTAGTGGATACAAGAAGAATCCTTATATCCTCGGTTCCCTACTTGACAGCTAGTGGGATACCACTAGATAAATGGTGGATATAAGAAGAATTATTGTATCTTGGGTTCCCCAATATTTGGTTGGTGGAATCTTTATAGATGATAGGTGGCCCCTTGCATCATGGGTGGTTATATCTAAAGACATTGGCTGGCTGGTGGCCTTATGCAGCCACCATTAAGCCCAAAACACCTAGAAATGCCCCCTAGCCACCTCCACCACTTCCTAAACCTGAAAGATAACATATTAAAACTTAAATAGAGAGATTTATTTTGGAAAATAAGTCACATGTATAATTGATTTTTGGTGTAGGATGAAATGGGAAACTATTAAAAAGAAGTCACTAAAATTATTCTTAGTGACATCATTCAACCGTCACTATTTATACAAAAAAATATCACAATAAACTCATAATTCCCCCATCCCCTCATTTGAAAATCCTCCCACTACAAATATAGCCCTACATTAACCACCAATAATTGATTTATCTCCCATGATCCACACTACCCCACTACTTCCACCTCTAATCCACACTAACCTAGAACCGCAACACTCCCACCGTTGATTTAATAAACCCATATTTGTTTTCATTTTCATCACCAGCCTTACCACCCAAAAACCCTAATAGAACCATTGATCCACTAGTCTCCACTACCACCAAATTAGGTTACACTATTTCTAGGAATATTTTATTTGTCTCTTTCCGATCATCTGCAACCCTTGTGACTTTTACCTAGGTATTATCCCATATTTTTTATTTTTCATCTAACTTCCTTTGAATATTTCATTCTACTATTATCCTAATAATATATATTATCTTTTTGATTTTTTTAATGGATATGGAGATTTTTATTGAGTTCCAAAATAATAATCTAGATCATATATCATGGAAGAGACAACTTATTGGGTGTTTTCTTCAATAGATTTCAAAGGCAAAACACTATATTCTTTAAATTGAACCGATTTCACTAATCCATTTATATTTTTTTTCAATATCTAGTGTTGTTTCCCCTATTTCTATATATATTTATCCAAGTATGTACTAATCTTATATTTATAGTTAAATCATACATGTGTTTCATTTCAATCTATTATGTTTAATTGAATCCACATTGGTTTTAGTTCGATTATAATTTTTAAATAAAATTCTTCATTTAATTTTTTTGAGCTAAGAATTTATCTACGTATGCCTTATTAGAAAATCATTTTTGAAATCCATTATATATTTGTTCCATGTTTGAAATACTTTTGTTTTTCCATTATTTTGTTACTTTTGATGTGATTTCACCTTTTTCTTAGTACCTATACATTATTAGAGTTTATTTAACTTATGAATCATCTTTATATGTTTTTCATTTTCAAGTATTGTATGATGTTAATAATCCTATTGAGAGTTAGTAATTATTTTATTTTAATGCATCATATAAGATGTCAACGATTTGTGCTAATTGATTTTAGACCGTAGTTTTATTTATATATTTAATTTAGACTCAAAGGGATTATATTACATTAATACTTATATAAAAAAATTATGAGAAAATTTTTTATGAAACTATGAATGTGGGATAAAAAAATTGCACCATTATTAAGGAATACATGAAAATGTTTTTTACTTTCAAGTTTTCATCTAACTTTATTTTTTGAAATTTAATTATTTTTTAATTATACTTGAATGGTTGTTATTGTGTTTTCTTAATAAATTAATTTACTATATTGTAGTTATATTGAAGGAATATTTCATTAAACAATTTTTAAAATTTGATGCTATATTTAATGCTAATAATAATCCCATATAGGTTCCTGTTAATGAAAATATGAAGCATTTTATTTTCAATTTAGGGAAGAATGATTTCATACCCACAAAATATATTTTTTAGTAAATATTTTTATGATATTTCCTATAATTGTTATGTTTGAGTTGATAATAATCATATATAAACTCCATTTTAAATAACTTATTAAAAAATTATTATAAAACTTATAATTTAGGATAATAATTTGAAAAAAATAAGTGGATTTTGTTCTATTTTTGAATAAAAAAATAATTACACTAATTTTTTTAATAAAAAATAAATAATTTAATACGTTCTATTAGCCAACAGTGCCTTATTTTTGATATACTAGTACTGACCATGTTTTTATATAATTATTTGAATATAAAAATTATGTAGGTTTCCAACCTGTTAGATGAGATGTCATTATCAAAATTCTATTTCATCATGATCCTAGTATTTGAAATATAATATTTTTTATTATATTTTTTATTTTAACCATTTTAATCCCTTTTACTCTGTCTTTTTTTGTATTGTGTTTTAATTGTTTTTTGTGTCTCGATATATCCGTATTCTTTATGAGTTTTTTTATTACACGTGTTATGATTTTTTATGTATTACATTTAAGGGAGAATATTGAATTTTCATAAAAAATTAAGTACTTATTTATTTTTTATATTTTTTTCTCAATTCAATGTTTATTTTGGTTGGAATGATAAAAAGTGTTTTTTTTAAGTTAAATATTGTTTTTAAGTTAAAAACGTGCATTACATTGTCAAAACCAAGAAACAAACTTAGATTATTATGAGTCTATAATAAAAACAATCATCAATTGATTTGTAACTTGAAGTAATAGACTACACAATAATTAGAAATATGGATTGGAAAGAATATTTTCAAGTTTATTTCTTGGATTAAAAACTAGTTTTTAACTTAAAAACTCATGTAAAAAATTTAAAGATAATAAAATTTTATTTTATTTCTGTAAAACCATAGGTAAATGATAATAAATTGATTTTTAAATTTTGATAACAAAACAAACATTCATCAAACATGAGTTTTGGTTATAATGATGGATGTTTTTTCAATTTATAGATTGGTTGTAGTTTATTAATGCACACTAAATGTCTAAAACTAACCAAATGAACTTCAATATAAATCAAAATACAACACAATGGAACTTATAAGATATATACCATTTGATATGTATGATGCGTGAAACCAAAACCTGAGTAATGTGTTATATGAGAATAAGAAAATTGAATGTATAAATTATAACTCAAAATGTCCTCTTTGATGGTGAAAATTCCCTAAATCCACTTTGGATATCATAAAAGTTCAAGATAACATTTATCAAGACATTTATGAGTTGTAGGATCAAAAAGAGCATCAAAATGACACCATGGGTGCCATAAAGTGTAAAAATAACTATATATCGTTTCCTATTAGTCCATAATTATGTTAAATGTAAAGAAATGCACAAAAATCTTTGATATTCATCAAATTGTAGAGCAATGAAACTTGAGGGATATGTAACATGTCATGATGTAATATATGATAAATTTATAAATGAGTCACACATTATCTAAGAATAATTAGTTTTAGTGTGTAAATTATTACTATAGATTTCCTTTTTGATAGTTAAAAGTTATCAAACTGCTCCAAATCTAATAAAATTTTGGGAAAAAATTACTCGTGTTAATTTTTACTTTTAGGAAAAAATGATGCATGAAACTAATGCTCAAGGTGTAAAAAATTATAGCAAAATCATATATGAATTTGTATTAGTATATAATGTGCATTAAATGTAAAAAACTATCTAATATGGTATCTATAAAGTTTCATAAAAATGAAACTTGGGGGTATATAACTTATGGGGATATGTTTAATGTGAGAAACCGACACCCAAGTCACGCATTATCTAGGAAAAATAAGTTTTTTTGTATAAATTATTACTAAAAATTTCCACATTGGTGTTTAAAAGTACCTAAACATGCTTCAAATCCAATAAAATTCTAGGAAATTTTTCCTCAAATCATTTGCGATTATTAGGATTGAACCAAATTTTAAATCGATATATGAGACATCACAAATTTAAAAAATCTATATACATAATTATATTAGTCCATGAAGTATCCTAAATGTGAAAAACTACATAACAGACTCCAATATCTATTAAATTAAAACAAAATGACACTTAAGTGATATGTTTTCAGTCAGTATGTGCAGTGTGTGAAACTGACACTTGAGTTACACTTTATTTATGAATAAGTAGTTCTGGTATATAAATTTTATATTAAAATTTCCACTATGGTGATCAAAAGTATCCAAACATGCTTCAAATCCTTTCATATTTTATAAAATGGTTCCACATGTCATTTTGGTCCCATAGAATCAAATGGAACATTAAATAAACACTTTAGGTTTCATAAATTTCAAAAAAACATCTATGGATTTGTATTAGTTCATAAAGTGTGTTAAATGTGAAAAAAACATCAAAATAGATTCTAATACATTTCAAATTTAATCACCCTAAAACTTGGGAAATAAGTGACCTTTTTATATGTGTGATGTGTGAAACTAATAACCGACTCATGCTTAATATATGAATAAGTAGTTTCAATGTATAAATTGTAATTGAAAATGTCTTCTTTGGTGGTTTAAATTCAAAAAACACACTTTGAATCTTTTTCAATTTTGGTAAAATGTTCCTTGGTTAATTTTTGGACTTTTAGGAACAAATGATGCATTAAATTGACACTTGAGGTGTCATAAATTACAAAACAAAAACAAAAACATACAGATTCATATGATTCTCTAAAATGCAATGAATGTGAAAAACTTACTAAACATACCTAGATATCTATCCAATTACAACACAATGAAACATAGGGGATATATTACTGGATGTGTGATGTGAAAAACTGGCACCCATGTCATGAATTATCTAAAACAAAGAAGTTTCAGTGTATAAATTCTAACAAAAAATATCCTCTTTAATAGTCAAAATTCTTTAAACACACACATAATCTTGTAATTTTTTTTGGAAAAATGTTTCTCATTTCATTTTTGACCTATAGGATTGAAAATTATGTTAAGATCATACCCAAGGTGACATAAATAAAAAAACATATATCAATTTGTATTACTCCATAAACTGCACCTAATGTGTAAAACTATCTAATAAACCACCAATATCTATAAAATTACAACACATAAACACTTAGGGAATATGTGACATGTTAGGATATATATCATGAAAAAATTGACAACCAAGTCATGAGTTATATAGAATAAACAGTTTTGGTGTATAAATTATAACATAAAATTTCCTCTTTGATGGTCAAAAGTTAAAAGTTGTGGTCCCAATACTATAAAATTTTGGGACAACATTCCTTGGGTAATTTTTGATATATATGATTTAATAACACGTTAAACTGATAATTTACATCTCATAAATTAAAAAAACCTTATATTTATTCCCATTAGTTCAAAAAGTGTGTTAAACGCGTAAAAGATCACATTATATTTTGATATATTCTAAATTAGAGGATGAAAACACTAAGGGGAAATGTAACCAATTGGGATGAACAATGTTCAAAATTAACACCCATGTCACATGATATATGAGTACAAACATTTTTTTGTATAAATTTTGACTGAAAATGATTTATTTGATAAATAAAATTTAAAAAAATATGCTCTAAATCTGATAAATTTTGGGTATAATGTTTCACATGTCAATTGTGACCTGTAGGATTGAGCGATGCATTAAGAAAAATCCTAAGGTTTATTAAATTGTAAAAAAACCATATATATATATATTTATATTTTTCCATAAAATATGTTAAATGTAAAAATCTATCTAATTATATCATAAAACCACTTAAGGTATATGTAGCATATCTGGATGTGTGGTGTAAAAAACTGACACCCAAGGCATGTGTTATGTGAGAATAAATAGTTTCAATGTATAAATTATAATTAAAAATGTTCACTTTGATGGTAAAAAAGTTTCCAAATGTGCTTTAAATGTCATAAAATTTTGGTACAATGTTTCTTCGGTAATTTGTGACCTATAGAATCGAACGACATGTTAAATAAACACCCTTAGAGTCATAAATAAAAATATATATGTAGATTCATATTAGTCTAAATAGTGTGTTAAATATGAAAAATTTCCTAAATAGATTCTGATATCTATTAAATTATAGGAAAATAACACTTGGGATGATATATGAATTGTCTGGATCTGTGACGTGTGAAACTAACATCCAAGTCACATTTTATTTGAGAATAAAAAGTTTTTCTGTATAAATTATAACTAACAATTTCTTATTTGATAGTCAAAGGTAACCAAATTCACTCTAAATCTCGTAAAATTTTGGGATAATTTTTTTGGGTCATTTTTTACATGTAGGTTGAATAACATTTTAGAGAAACACTTGGGGGTCATAAATTATAAAAAAATATATATGGATTTATATTATCCCATAAAATGTATTAAATGTGAAAATTTCCTAAAAAGACTTTGGTATCCATCAAATTGTACTATAATGACACTTGGGAGATATGTGACTTATTGAGATGACAAGTGTGTCAAAAATAAAGACGAATCATGTGTTATTTGAGAATAAAAAGTTTTTGTGTATATTTATAAATTAAAACGCCTGTTTTGATGTTAAAAAAGTCCTCAAATGTGGTTTAAATCCAATAAAATTTTAGGAAAATGTTTCTCATGTCATTTTTGTCATGAAGAATAAAATAATACACAAAAAAGACACTCAAAGGGTCTTAAATTGAAAAAATATATGTTGAATAATATTAGTCTATAAATTTATAACTTAAGTATCACTTTCTATTATATATTTTTTTGCTATTTTATTTTTTAGAACACTATATAAGATTTAATTAATAATACTTTTAAATTTTATTGTTTATATTTTTATTTATATTTCATATGAATTATCAGGTATTTTTAGAGTTCTAGAGTTATAAGTGTCTCATATATCACACATATGTAGTTATGTTGAGTATACATTTTACTTTTTATTATATGTTGAGGATTATAATATATGCATGTATAGTATGAGTTGTTTAGATGTGTTCTATATAAGTACTTATGTTTTATTTAGAGGAGAGATGTTGTAATATTTTTATCTAAATATAATTTTATGATTTTTTATATTTATAGTTATTTGTTGTGTTAATTTATTGTATAGTCAAATTATTTATATGTTAATGTATGTTTAATTATTTTTTCTTTCATTCAAATTATATTTATTTTTTAAACAAAATAGTAATATTAGTGACCTCTATTGGTGGTCGCTAATAATTTTTATGTGATGAGTATTAGTGACCAAGAATGGTGGTTACTAAAATTAATGGATGAGATAAAATTAAATTGCTATGGGAACCATCCTTAGTGATTGAAAATACATGGAGATCACTAATTTTAGTGATAAAGGTCCTTAACAACACAAAGATTCATGATCGCTAAAAATAGGTCACCATTTAGTCACAAGTTTGAGGTAAAAAATTTCAGTATTCATGTTATTTTAGAGTTTTGGGATTTTTGGAGTGAAATTGGGAAATTTGGAAAGGCTTTGGGGGCTTTACCATTAGTGTCCTGGTAAGCTGAACCATGAAGGATACCTTGGGTAACATACATTTGAAAATGGGAATCTAGAAAATAATGCATAGTTTGAAACATGGTTAGCCTAACAATTCAAGATAATTACACAACTTGGAAAATGAGGTTAAACCAAATGCACAATTAGAGGCATGGTTAGCTAAATCATGTAGAATAACCTTGAAGTCACTTAAAAACACCCTAAAACTTTTTATTTTTACTTGAAAAATCCAAAATTTCTCTCATTTTATCCCCTTTCATGTAGACCACATGACTTGGGTTCTTTTTGGGTGGATCTTTCCCCATAAATCTAATTTATATGGGGTTATTATGTGTATGGGATCACAATCAATGGTATTTCATTTCCGTATATCTCATATTCTTATTCTCTTTTACCTTTATCTTGTTTAAAACCTATCTAAAGAGGGAATTATTGAATTAAATGTTAGGGTTTATATAAAATTATTTATGGTTATAAGTGCAATAGGAGGATTATGAGAGATTAGATCAATATTTTGTAAGTGTGATTTTACTCCGATATTATGTTTAAGGTAGGTGCCTTCTTTAACACTCTATTGTGTACCAAATTTTATAAGATTGGATGAATAATTTTAAATAAATATTTTATTTATTTTAAAATGATTTATATGTGGATATGTAATTTATGTAATCATTAGTCATGGTCATAATAGATTTTATATAAGAGATTTATTGAATTTCTAAGTGCGTGTGTGTTTTTGGAAACATTGAAAATTGTTAGAGTGTAGTTTTCAAGGTGGTATGTTTTTTCTTATATTTCTGAAGTAGTTTTGATACGTTGATTTATACTCTTGGTTGAGGGCCTAAAAATGGTTATAGAACCCCTATTATGTGTGGGGGCCTCATCAAGTTATATATATATGGTTTAAGAATCCCACTTCAGTGTTAGAGCCTCATTGGTAAGATGAGGATAAAATTGGGTTTGTATAGTATAATTACAAATAGGAAGTTACTAAATGACTAAAGTTCATAGTCTTAGTGGTTTCCTTGAGTTTTGAAATGAAAATTTGTGTGTATATTTATTTTCTTGAAATAATGTATTTTCTGAAAATATTTGTCTGTGATTTGGTATAAATTTTGTTATATGATGGATTTTAGAAACGTTATGAATTCTTTACATGAAATAGAATGGGTGGGAATGTTTTTATAAAACTTATTTAATCTTAATTGGTTTTCACATCCATGGGGTCTATGAGAACTCATTATATATATCCTATTAAGTTATTTTACTCTCCACATACACACATTCTTTGGCATCCATGTGTGTAGATTTTATTAATCAATAGAAAAGGAAAGGAAATACATCCTTCCACATCTATAATATATTATAGAAATATTAGTGGGAATGTATAGGGGAAGAGGATTATCATTAACTAGTTGGATCTCTTAGAGTTTTTTTGGCACATTGAGTGGTATTGTAGACTCCTTATTTTAATGTAAGTAATTTAAATCCATATTAACCTTCTGGTAAGATTTTTATACACTATTTGTATTATCTAGTTGTGTTTATTTTAGGGATTAAAAAACTTCTATTCATTTTTTTAATTTTTTTGGGTGTTATAGAAGAAAGGAGTGAAAAATTAATCCTTGAGGTAAATTCAATTTAACATTAAAAGAACATTATTTTGATGTCTTAACACACAATGGGTAGTTTTAAAAAAGTAAGTTTAAAGATAATTGATTATGATTTGGATTGGAGTAAGAGTGATACAGTTATTGGTTGACATGGTTTAGAAAAAATACCATGGATATTTTTAACATGTCATAACATAGTTGGAAATTTTTTGGTTCTTGATCATGGTTTAATGGATGTTTTGGTGTGGCTACTTAGGGTTTTGGGTTGATGAAACATAATGCGTTATATTTAAAATACGTCATGGTGGGTTATGTTGAGATATTGGGGATATTGGTAGGGAAACAAGAGGAAGATGACATGTCATGGTATCATGTCATAGTTTTGGTAGATATGAAGAAATATATCATGGTTTATTTAAACACATAATTCTGAGGATCATGAATGTGAATTTAATTAGAAATGATTTATTGATTTTATAGGGGAGATATGAAACACAACATGAGTTTTGGATTCGATAATGGTTGGTGAAAATAAACCATGTTGGGGAGATATAAATGAATTTCAAATTTGGTGTTTATCTTTGAAAATACACCATTTTGGATGTGTACACGCCATAGTTTTTGGAAAATTAAGTTAAAAATATTAAGAACTACCTGAAAACTCCAATTTAAATCTTGTAACATCTAATTGTCCTTTGTTATGAAATCTTGGTTAATTAAGTGATATTTTTAGGCTCTTCAACATATTTTTAGTAATTCAATTTAAAATGGATCGGATAAAATCAAAGATTGATGAGTTTTTTGGATTTTAAAGCATGATATCAACAATAATTCATTGAAAATTTCAATTAATTCCATGACTAGGGGTTTCTAAATTCTAAATTTTTGTGTTTATTGAATGTGAATAATATAGTCGATGTGGATTTGGATAAGTTATTCTAATAATATATAACTAATAAATAATAATATAATTTATGGAATTATGTGTGTATTTATTATATTATATCAATATTAAATAACTATAAATATGAAAATTTTTATAAATCTTATGTGGAGTAATTTTTCTAGGAGATAATAATATGAATGAGAAGATAATAAAGAGTTTCCTTAATATATGTGGGAATAGGTTTGAATACCTTGTTTTGATTATAAATTAAATAATTCTATGTAAGATGATAATTCTTTATTGATGTTTATTTCAAGTTTTGATCATTGTTAATTATAGAATCATGATGTGATGAGACACATGAAGTAGAAGAGGTTATAATGATTTGAGGAGGTGGGATGTTAGGGGAAAAATTATGGTTAACTATCGAAAGGTTAAGGAAGGTTACCCAAGTACATGTGTTTCATTGGGTAAGTGAAATAAAAATGTGAAATATATAATGTTAATATAGATGATGTGATGTGATTATTTTTTCATTATAAACCATGGTAACATATTATAA
Organism: Viscum album; assembly: GCA_963277665.1. Classification (NCBI taxonomy): domain Eukaryota; kingdom Viridiplantae; phylum Streptophyta; class Magnoliopsida; order Santalales; family Viscaceae; genus Viscum; species Viscum album. The sequence goes on along the minus strand of OY728126.1, from coordinate 1,803,603,848 downwards.
TTGATGTCATGATTTGATAATTGTGTTGATTTAATGATATTTATGTCTAAGGTGTAAATTATGATATCTTTTATTATCTTGATGATGATGTGGTATGGAGATATGTGACATTCCTTGATGATGAAATTATACAAAATGCAGTGTTATTCCCAGATGATGATATGGGTTGGTGGAATTTTTTACTCCTAATATAAGTATGATTTTTTTGTTATTACTGTTATACCATAATAATTATTTTCTAATTATAGTTGTATGGTACTCAAATACCAGTTTTTTGATCTTAGATGAATTAAAAGATAATTGTTATGGTTTTAGTTATACCATTAGTAGAGGTATGGATAAGGTAATGGGGTGGTCAATGTATAGTCATTGTGGTGAAACATATTACGGTGAATTGGATGTGGTGATGTAAATGCGATGATATAGAGTGGTGATGTCAATGTGGTAATACAGATGCCGAAATGTGGATGAAACTTAGTGTAGGTTGTATTGATTTGATGTTTCTATAACTTTTTATATAATAATTGATTAACTTTATATATTTTATTCACTAATCCTAAGTTATTCTTTTTCACTAGACACTTGAGAGGTTAGGGGAGGTATCTGTTCTATATAATTGTATTCTCACCCTATTAGTATTCATTTTTTTTCAAAATTACATGATCAAGCCAAAGGTGGTGTTGGAAAACATTAGTTTTTTATTAGATGATCATACTAGGAGTAGGAGGAGTCATGCATTGAAATTTTCATCATCATGATGCATTAATAATCATTAAGTATGTGATATACTCATGAATATGTTCATTTATTTGAGGTTGATGTTGATTTATTTACCATTTTGACCCTTAGTATTTGTTTCCACCCTATAACCTATTAAGGGAAGGATTCAAGGACCAATTTTTATCTTGTTTTTAGTTTAAGAGGAGTCCTATAGGGTTGTGGTTATGATATAATGGTATTAGAGAGAGGTTATTAGATGTATTTTAGATTTGGAATTGATGATAATTGTGTGGGTTGGTAAGGCTGCTGTATTACTTGAACCGAATATGTGAAGTAGGATTGGGACACCAGCTAAGGATTCATAGGGACCTTATGACCCTAAGTATAAACTACAATTAACTATGGATCATTAATAGATGAATGATATATTGTTAGTAAGGTATTTATACAAGTGTGAGTCCATGAATTGAATAGTTTCATGTCATGAGGATTACATGTGTTATATATTGAATTATTGTTGTAATTGGTATTTAGGTAGTGTAACTATTGATAACAACATTATAATTAGGAGGATATATTTTTATATTTTTAGTTACACTGTATGTGCATTTAAATCAAGAGGTAGATAAAGAGAGAGTGAAATGAGGTGCTTGTTAAAGGGTCAATTGTCAAATAGAAATTTATAGAATACTAATGAATGCAACTAGACAGATGACATGGTTTGTATTATAAGGATATTTTATAATCAACAATCATCCCATATTTGTGTCACTTATTTATATTTTTGGGAACCTTTTAATATATGAAAATAATTGAAAATGGTCAGCGTGGATTTTTGTATGGTGTGTACAATCATAAAATAAAAAACAATAATGAAAACTACACAAAATTTAACAATAAAGGAAGTGAATAATAGTTTCCACTACATGGGTTCTTTCATTATACATTTTAATTATTTAAATCACATTTGAAAATTAACTCAATATAATTCATGAAATACCATTTCATCATAAATTATGAAACTTAGGGGGATTTAGTGATATCCTTATCACACAAAGTTTGGCCTCCTCTATAGTGGGGAATTATGATCATACTATGGCTGAGGCATGTTACCACTCTCCACCCAATCCCATTGTAGACTATTCATGTGTTGAACCGTCTCATTCCATCATATATGAAATGACCCAAGATAAGGTAGGTAGAAAGAATTTGGTAGGGAATGGAATGAATGTTCATTCATCGACCCTTATCATTCCATCATTTATGAAATGATCTAATAAAAATGATAGAGAAATAATTCAGTAGGAAATAGGTTGAAGTTGTGGGAATGCTAGGGAAGTTGGAAAACAACCACACCAACACACAATACACCCACTAATCCATTATAAATGGAAAAAAGTTAGATAAAGGAGAATGGGGAAATAAGAAAACCATGAAATATCCCTTGAGGTTCAAACTAAAACGATCCATATCCTCAGTGATTCAATATAAAAGGAAATTTTATTTTTATTTAGAATTTGATTAATGAAAATATAGACTCGTTTGAATTTTAAGTTATTATTGAGGTTTTATTTTTTATTTTTGAAATTATATTTTAAATTTTTGGTCATGGGGGTGGAATTATAAGTGTTTTTAGATCTAATTAGAGTTTAAGTGGATGTTTCAGATGTTTGGAATGGTTAATAGGTGGTTACACTTATTTTTTAGAGCTATGGGTGACATTGGGAACCCAGTGGGGTGGCATCGGGTACTTGTTGTATTGGGAAGTGGTACTGGTCACTCTAGGATTCCACTAACTACTCAATGGCACATACTTGGTACCCATCATACCTATATTCTATTTTATATTAATGACTATTTGATTTTTTTATTTGAAACTCTTTTATCCCCCTTTTCCCATTTCCTTTGAACTTCATTTCTTATAGATGTTTGAGAGACCCTATATAGAGACCAAAAATTTTCATGCATAAATATTACATATTAATATATGAATATTCATTACACAACATAATGATCTATGCGAGGATTATTTAGGTTTAGTGCCTTTGGAGACTTGGAAACATAAAAAACTGGTCCATAAGTGACCTACGCCATCTCCCACTAATTTCTTCATAACTATAATCCTTCTTAGAAATATCATAAATAATACTTTTCTTCATAAAATGGGGAAAGGAAGCATAATAAAGGTTTATCTTAGATTCTCAATAAGGGAAAAAGTGGGAGATATCAATATAACATGAGCATAAGGTTATGAGAACATGAGAATAACATATGAAAAACCATAAAATGCATATCAAGATAATAAAATTGAGTCATGGCATAAATATTAGAATTTTATAAGATATTAATCATAAAAGAATCAATGAAAATGAGCCATGGGATCATAATATTGACATAAAATATAGATTTCTGGAATACACATATTTATATGAAATCTTATGTCAAGACTATCCACCAATACATTCATAACATATTAGGATTGAGCTAAACACCCATATACCTACATTGGGATTGGGATAACCTCTTATATACCCTTTTCCAAGATTGAGATAACCTCCCTTTTACCCTATTTTAGGCTTCTTATAACCCATCGTGTACCCTATGATCTCATATAACATTAATCATTAATAAATGACTTATAGGGATATATATATATATAGGTCCCTATTATTACATAAACTATACATTTGTGGGACAAAAGATCATTAAACATTCATCATATCATAACCCATGAAAATAAATAGGCTACATAAAAATTTCATTATAGCATAACCCATGAAAAAAAACGAGTTTAATAAAAATTTCATCATTTAATAATAGCATAACCTATAGAAAAGGAACGAGTTTCTTAAATATATTATCACCATAGAAATAAAACATCTAGATAAAGAATAAGGATGGTATAATTGGATCATATCCCTATTAAAGAATAAGTAACATCAAAGGATGTCATCTTATATATAAAATGATTTTGAAAGATCACACATTTAAAATATAAATTTTCCCAAATATTAATGAAAACATTTTATTTTGAAAAAAACCTTTGAAAGTTATAAAGTAAGATTTAATCATTGATTGGTTTTGAAGGTGGAAAATATCATTCGTATTGTACATGTTAAAATAAATATTCCTTCCACATTTTATAAGAAAAATCAATAAGTACCTTGTTTGGAAAATGAAAGGAAGATTACTTTAATTTTTTTGGTGAAAATACAATAATGGGTAAAAAATAATTTAAAAAATAATAATAAAACCTTCTTTAAAACATTTTTAGAAAGAATAGACTTGGAATAAAAAATTATTTATAACAGAAGAGGGAGATATAGTTGATTTTATTTAAAAAATGATTCTTTTCATATTTTTAGCTCTTAAAGAGAGAAAAATTAAATTAAAAAAAATTTATTCTCCAAAAATAACCATAGTATCAGAAAATTCATCATTTTACTAAGATTTTTATAATAATATTTCATCATAGGAAGCATAATCATAAACATTACTGATAAATAATGAGATTGTAACATAAAACCCTTACCACTTTGATATGTTTTGAATCATAATACCCATGAAAGAAAAGACTTATATGAATATTTAATTCACAATAAAATTCATAAAATTTGTAATAAATTATATTCAAGTGTGGTATATACACCACATAAAATAAACAAGTTGTGAATATGACATGTGTCTCACAAAAACAAAATTGAGATGAAAATACCTTACCACTTTGGTAACTTTTGATTCATATGACCCATAGAATAATAAAGTTAAATTAAATAATAAATATAATTAGAATAAATTAAATGACTATATAACATGTCAAATGGGTTTTATATAAACATCATAAAGGAAGATATATTCATAACAAAACATATATCCTAAAGAATACAATTTGATATGAAAATCCCTTAAATTAAGTCTTGAATTCCTTAGTATATATTAAAATATAATTTATAATAAATATAGTTTTATTATAAATCTATTATATAACCATAATAATTTTTATCATACCATATATTATTTTCTCATGAAATTTATTACCCATTAATTAACAATTCCTTGTTAAAATCACGTTTCGGGTAATAAATGCTTCGTTTTTCATGTATGCTTTGGTTTTATACTTTCATTTTTATCATGGTTAAATAATATAAAAAAATTTAAACTTGATATAAATATCATAAATATTCATTATATAAGTATTTATTGTAATATATTAAAGTTATAGATAGAAAATTAATGATACCGTTCATGGATATGGTAGGTCATTCATATGCATGAACGCTGTTTCCATTTTATATACAGATGAAATGGAAAGATGATAAATAATATATTAAAAATAAATAATGATATTTATGTAATATATATTAAATATATTATTTAAATATACTATCATTACCTTTCATGTAATGCGTAAGTGAAAAATGAATAACATCACTTCGTGAGGTGGTAGTCTGCCGTACACACGAGTGATGTTATCATATTCCCATGTAATGGAAAGTAAGAAGTTATATGTGATATTATATTTATAGATATATAATAATATCATAAATATCATATGTAAACATTAAATCGATCATTATATCCATTCTTGAGAGGTGGTGATGGAAAAATAATAACATCGATTCGTGAGGCGGTAGTCCTCTGTACACACGATCAATAGTTTCATTTCCCATTTGATAGAAGAGGAGATAAATGTTAGTTATGTAATTAAGGTAATATAATCTAAGTATATGGGGGATAATGTTGTTATTATATTATAATAGTTGAATAATATTTTAAGGAAGTATAAGAATAAATTAAACAAAATCCCATGTTTAATAATTTTACCTCTTATACAGAGTACCTCTTTAGGTTTATTATTAAATCCTTATTAGGATGGTTTAATAATAAAATAAGTAATATAGGATATGTTAAGTTAAGGAATATATTTGGGTAGGTATTGTAAAAAAAGTTTTTATAAGTGTGAATAAGAGAGGAGTTGGGGTGGACTTTTATAAGTGGGGGAGATGGCACACATGGAATTTTTAAAAAGAATAAAGCGTACCCATGTTTTTCACTTTCCAAAAGGCTCCAAAAAGGGTAATTATCAAAACTTATAGGTGGTAAGGTCAAAATATTTACAGATAATGGGTGTTGGATAATTTTCTATGTGATTTTATCCCTTTTATTTTTTAGTTCAACCCCCAATAAAGCTGTTTTAACGTTAACCACGGTAATTAATTTTTTAATTTTTTTACTATTCATTTTGACAAAAAATAATGTTAAACTTATTATATAATATTTATTATTATTAATAAAAATAAAAAATAAATTTTTATTAATTCCATTTAAATAAGTGTAAAATAATAATTTAATAATAAACCTATAGACATGATGAAAAAGCGGTTTTCCAAAGAGAAATTTTTTAAAAGTTTAAAACGATTTTATATCAAAATTCAATATGAAATTGATACCAATGAACTATATTGTATTAATTATAACATAATTGATCTAATTTTAGTTTTGAAACAATTTTAAAATAAATTTTAACCTTATAAATTATTTCAACGAAAAGGAAGTTTTCAATAAAAACCAGTATTTTTCACTATTCATTGAAAAATTAATATTTTTAGAAAAATACCAAAAAATCACCATAAAATAATTTTTACATGCAGATTCCATAAATAAATTTAATTTATTTTAAATAAATTTTATAAAAGTTTCAAAAATTAATTTTATTAAATTTTCACAAAAATAACTACAAATCATTTTTTTGAGAAAAAAAGTATGTTTTTGAAGAATATAAAGACTTTACAAAAAAATCAAATACTTTTTTATCTATATTATTTCTTCATATAAAACCATTATACTTAATTTTTACTTTTTTTATTCCTATTTATTCCACCATGTTTAACATATAGTTTATAATTTTTATGTTTAAATAATAATATTAATATTTTGTTGTGGTTCGTTAAAACTCAGTGTTGTGTGTAACAAAAGCTATGAAAGAAATTAAATTTATTTATATAAATTTAAAAAATTATCTAGATGTTATATTATACCCCCATTAAAATTAATTTTACCCTCAAAATTCATCACTCTGAAATAATCAAATGAGGATACTTATGCCTTATCATATCCCCAGGTTCCCTCATAGTTTCTTAAAATTAGTTGTTTCAACCCAAAACTTTGGTCAGGTGAATGGTCTTTTTTCGTAGAAATTTATCTCTATGATACAAAAACTCCATAATTTTTTCCTCATAATAAATATCATGGTATAATATTATGACCTATGAGTTCAGTACATGTAATGGATCAATTATGTACTTCCTCAAGAGAGGCAAGTGAAACACATCATAAACTTTAGAGATGTTTGGTGGAAGAAACAAATGATAAGATATGATCCTGAAACAATCAATAATTTCAAAGTGATAGATATAATTAGTTCTGAATTTTCCATTATTTCAAAATCTCATAAACTTCTTCAATGGAGAAATTCATCGAAGAACCTTGTCATGAACTTCAAATTACAGATCACATTGATGATTGTCATCAAAAATATTCTACAGAATTTATACTGTCCCCATGTGTTACTAAATGAATCTATCCTTCTCACCATTTCTTCATCTATATTTCATCCTTATATAATAATTTCTGTAACATTATCTTAGTACATTGGATTTCTACACTTCTTTCTATAGAGGGATTCATAAGGAAATATCTAAATTATCAAGTGAAAGATATTGTTGTAAGAAAAATATAATAAATGAAGGTGTTGATAACATTTTTTTAAATATATATAATAATATCTCAACATATACTCAAGGGGTTTAATTGTTATATCATACCACCCATATATATAAGGATGATACAAAACGGCGAAACTCAACTCTGTATCATGATCTTATTAAAGACTTCACGAGAAATTTGAGGTAAACCTTAGATCTTGATAAGATACAATGGAAAGTGGTACTCTATGAAAACATATCACTTATTTAATATATATCTTGTCAATAAAATAAAGAGAAATGTATTCTCTTATAGCAATTAAGTGTGTTAAATTTTTAAAGAGATCAATTATAACCCATATAACATTGTTCCATTTAGGCATTTTGGGGAGTTTGATGAAAAAATCCATGGTGAAGTTTTCCCATTTTAATTTTGGTATGGGTAATGGTTATAACATCCAATTATAATTTTTTATCTCATCCTTAACTTGATAACATACCAAGCACTAAAATACAAACTATGTGATATTTCTCTTCATGCTATTCTATTATAAACACTTTCAAATATCTATATATCTTTGTACTTCTAGGATAAATAGAGAATGAAGATATATGAGCCACTTATGACATCTCCTTCTTCAAATCGGGTATGGATGGAACACATACATGGTTCCCAAACCTTATCATTCCATCATAATCAAGGTTAAACTCATGAAAATTTCCCACATTTTTATATCTCCACATCTTCCTTATGTGCCTCTTTAATAATCATTTGGATAGATAGTTAAATACTCATTTTAGAAAGATAAGATTTATCCCCATCAAGATATCAAAACCCATTCTCTAAAAATCAATAAATATTAGATCTTTTGTGATCCTCATCATGGGTAATCTAACACAATCATTTTGAATCAAAGAATTAGCCACCTTGTTCACTTTTCTAGAGTGGTAATGTATTGAGAAGTCATAATATTTAATCAACTCTAACTATCTTCTTTAGTGCATGTTAAACATTGTCTTTGTGAATACATACATTAAATTTTTTTGATTAGTACATATATCACACTTTTCTCCATAATGATAATTCCTCCACATCTTTAGTTCAAAAATTACCACAGCTAATGCCAAATCACGAGTTAGGTAATTTTTCTCACAAACCTTAAATTGTCAAGACACGTAATATATAAACTTGTCATTATACATGGGAACACATCCAAATACCTTCTTGGATACATCACTATAGATTACAAACCCTTATCCACTATATGATAATGTAATCACTAGTGAAATGAATAATATTTTATTTAGTTTTTTGAAATTTTCCTCACATTCATCTATCCAGAGGAATTTGGTTCCCTTCTAAGTTAACATGGTGAGAGGATTAGATATTTTTGATAAATTCTCCACAAACTATTGATAATATAAAACTAAACTAAGAAAATTAGGGTTCTCAATCACCATGGTTAGTCTAATCCAACACTCAATAGCCTCTATCTTTGATGGATCTACCAATATACCCTCTCTTGAGATTATATGACCCAAAAATGAAACCTTTTATAGCTAATGTTCATGGCCAATAAATTTTTTCTTACAATTTCTCCTTAGGAAATTTTATAAAATTCTCAAGTGATGTTAATTATCTTCTTTTCTATTTGAATAAATGAAAATATCATCTATAAAGACCACCATAAACTAATCAAGGTAATATCTAAAGTCTTTATTTACTTAATATATAAATATAGTGGGGAAATTAGTAAGACCAAAAGGAATCACTATATACTCATAGTTTCCATACCTTATATGAAATTCTTTCTTTGGTATATCTTCTTTCTTGAACCCCAAATAATGATATCCATAATGTAGGTTAATCTTAGAAAATTATTATGCTCTATGTAGTTGATTAAACATACCTTCAATATGGGATAAATGATACTTGTTCTTGATTTTGATCTTGTTAAACTCTTGATAATAAATTCAGAGTCACATTGATCCACATTTATTTTCAATAAAAATAACAGTTTCACCCCAAGGTGAAACACTTTTCTAAATGAATCCCCTGTTAAGGTTCTCTTAGAGTTAGTTATTTAATTCCTACAACTCAATCGAGTTCATTCTATAGGGATTATTTGAAATAGGCGTGACATCAAGTATGATTTCTATTAAGAAGTCAACTTCATGTTTTGGTGGAAGACTAGGAAACTCTTCTGGAAAGACATCAACAAAAACCTGCATAATAGGAATATCATCGATAATGACTTTCTCCCCAAACATCTGAGATAAATGACCCTTTTGAATGGGAATAAAGACCCATACATTAGATGTGATCTCTAATATAAGTTCATATCTATCGTCACACTAATAGATTATCATAATTTGGTTTAGAATATCAAATGTGACTTCCTATCCTTAGTAATTATCATGCCATTTATGTATATAAAGACAATACATTCATAAAATAACATAAAATTCATCCAAAGGATGAATAAAGTGTTTTTCTGGATGAATATTCACACAAAATCCAAATCAAGAAGAATCATAAACTTGAGATGTGATCATTGTACCATTAAAGGTTTTCACTAAAAATTCAACATCTAATCATTTGGGTCAAATCTTGATACCTTATAAAATTCTTTAGATATAAAAGAGTGGTTAGATCGAGAGTCAAATAAGACATTAGAAATTATAGAGTGTATGGTAAGTGTACCTTTAAACATGTCATTATCATTCCCATTATTAGAAATGGTGATCACAAGAGATTTCCCCATGTCTCTCATCATAATAGGTTTCTGATATCTGTCATCATCATTAATCTTTTTAATTTGAGAAATTGTTAGCATTGTGCCCAAAAAACTTTCATTTGAAATACTAAAGTGTGAAAGGTGAATTCTATGGATCATTTTATTTATTCATATAATTAGAGAACTTCTTCCCTTAACTTCAGAGTTTAACTCCTTTATGAACTTCCTTTCAACACTTAAAAAATTTAGTAGTCCCATTAAGAAAATTTTCTTTTTGTTTCTTTATACACTTCGATAATAAAGTAAATATCATCATCTTCTCTTCATGGTTTTTAGATTTTCCATTGAAATATATCATTATTTTCTTATCAAGACCATGTGTTTGATGGATAAATACAATCTGTATTTCCAAATTGATATCACATTGAACAATTTATTTATATATATTGAATCCCTATATAGTTAACACCCTTAATCAATTGAATAATTGATCATCCTTACTTTTAGGTTGGATGATAACACCATAAGCGCACCTCACAAGTGTTGTAAAATATTCTTTATAGGTAACAACAAATTCATCATCCTTTTATTTAATCTCAAAGAATTACTTCTCTATTTTACTATGAAGAACATGGGGAAATTACTTATTGAAAAATAATCTCTGAAACTCACCCCACTCTATGGAGTCAATTTTATCTTGTTACCTCATATTATTGATAATATTACAACATTTATCTTCTTCTCCTTCCAAATTATAAATGAAAAAATGATTTTTATGGGTCAAAAATTGGAGAATGAAAATATATTTTCAATGGTATTGATCCATTTATTGTAAACTAGTGGACAAATAAAACCATTAAAATAAGGTGGATGTTTCCTTGTGAAGGAGTCAATAGAACATTGTTAAATCCTTTTCTAATTTATAAGTTCAGAATGATTCATATCCCGAGAAGGTTATGTAGGAATAACATCAAGATTTATTATTCTAGATCCTATAAAATTTTTTTTCTCAGGAGAAAAATCATCGCGTTATCTATTTAATTCATCATTAAAAAATTTCCTTTAGGCTCCATCCATTGAATAAAACTAAAAATCATAGTTTAAGTAATAAAAATCACAGTGGGAAACCACATAATCAAGAAAAATTACTTATAAGATGTCTAAATCGAGACACATTGTTTTTCAATCTACGAAACCTTAGGTTTAACATAGTTCATTAATGTTCATTATTTAAATCCTCTATAAAAGTTCATAAAGTGTTTTTAAATTTATGAAGAATACCCTCTGGGAGTGTCAAACTAGGTGAATATTAAGGTGTGTTTTCATATACTAGGTAATGACTGAGTTAAAACCAACATGCCTTTTTCATAGTTATTACCCATAAGTATATTTGTGATAGAACCATGTCCACTTATAGTATCTAGGTAGAGATGTAATTTCTTGGAAACCACTCTCTCTATTCTTCACTAATATTCTAGGATATTTTCCTATACTTAGAATTATCCTTATACTTATCCTTAGACATATAACTAGAGATATCCATAAGTTTTCTCATCCAAGCTTCCAAAGGTTAACTAAACCTTGCTTCAATATCAACTATAAAGACCCAAACATATCATTCATAAATATTAAATCTTAATATATTATTATTCATTACTTAACATAATAATCCACACTGGAATCGTTTAGCTCTAGTGCCTTTAGAAACTTGGACACATAAAAAATAGGTCCATAAGTGAGATATATCGTCTCCCACTAAGTTCTTCATAACTATTACCCTTATTATACATATCATACATAATACCTTTATTAATAACCTTGGGAAAGGAAATATAAGAAAAGGTGATCTCAGATGCTCAGTAAGGGTAAATAAGGGAGATATCAACATAAGATAAATATAAGTGTATTATAACATGAGAAAAACATTCAAAAAACCATACCCTGCACATCATGGATCATAAACTTAATTCATGTAATAAATCATGGTAGTTCATAAGACATGAATCATAAAGGAATAACATAACATGATCCATAATATCATAACATTTTCATATGATATATATTTTTGGTGTACTCATATGTATAGAAAATATTATGTCAAGGCTATTCAAAAAGTCATTAATAATAAGCTAGGCTTACGATAACCACCTGTGTACCTAGTTTAGGATAGGGATAATCTATTTTATACCCTATTTTAAGCTTGTTATAACCTTCTTTGTACCCTCTTTTGGGATTAGGATAACCTCCAATGTACCCTTGGATCTCATATAACACTAATCATTAAATATTAAATTAGAGGGATATATAGGTCCCACACATCATATAAACCATAAATTTGGGTTTCAAAAGATCCTAAAACATTCATCATATCACAACCCATGAAAATAAATGGGTTTATAAACATTTCATTATAGAATAACCCATAGAAAATAAATTATTTTCGTAAACATTTCAGTATTTTATCATAGCATAACCCATGTTAAAGAATGGGTTTCATAAATATATTTTCATAATAGACATAAAAAATCCATAGAAAGAAAAAGTATAATAAAATTGGTTCATATACCAAGTAAATCTTAACTAACATCAAAGGATATTATCTTAGATGGAAAATTATTTTAAAGATCACTTAGAACATTTCTTTAGGAAAATACAATTTTTACATTGAGATCGCTGATTTTAAAACTAATTTTTTTCCAAATATTAATGAAAAAAATTATTTTTAAAATAACCTTAGAAACTTATAAAGTAATATTTCAATAATTTATTAGTTATGATTGTGGGAAATACCGTTCATGTCGTACATGTTAAAATAAAGAGTCCTTTCACATTTTTGTAAGAAAAGTACCAAAGCGCCTTATTTGGAAAAAATCATGAAGATTACTTTTGAAAAATTTGATGAAAATATAATCATGGGTAACAAATGAATTTAAAAAATAATATTAAAACTTTAATTAATTTTTTTAGAAAACATGTATTTGGAAGAAAAATGATTTTTGATCGAATAGAGAGATAAAGTCGATTTTATTTAAAAAATAGTATTTTGGACTTTTTATCTCATAAAGAGAGAAAAACTAAATGAAAACATGTATTATATATAAATAACTATATTAGAATAAAATTCATGATTTTGTAAAGGTATATAATAATATCTTATCATTTGAATCAAAATCATAAACAATCTCGATAAACAATGAGATTGTAACATAAAACCCTAACCACTTTGGTAACTTTTGAATCATAAGCCCCATGAAATAAAAAACATTATATGAAAATTTAAATTATCACAAATTTAATAATAAAAATAATAAAATATATTCATCTTATGTATATACACCAAATAAAAGAAACAAGTTATGAATATGGCATGCGTCTCAAATAAACAAAAGTGAGATGCAAATCTCTTACCACTTTAGTAACTTTTGAATCATATAACCCATGGAAGAATAAATTTTAATGAAAAATTATATATAATTTTAATAAATAAATTCATTATATACAAATTATAATGGGTTATATATACATATCATAAAATAAGATAGCTGCATAACAAAACATATGTCCTAAAGAAGACAATTTGAGGCGAAAATCCCTTAACTTAAGTATCGATTTTATTTATACACATTTGAATATAATATATAATAAATATAGGTTTATAATATATATATATATATAATATATCCATACTCATATTTATAATACCATATAGGATTTACTTATGACATTTTATTTTGCATTTATTACCAATTCCTTGTTAAAATCATGTTTCGGGTAATAACTGCTTCGTTTTTCATTTATGTTTTGGTTTAGTATATTTAGAACTTTAATTTTGATCATGGTTAAATCATATAAAAAATTTTAACCATGATATTAATATAATATACATCATTATATAATTATTTAGAGTAATCCATTAAATTTGGAGTTAGAAAATAAATGACATCGTTTATGGAGATAGTAGACAATACGTATGCATGAACACTATTTCTATTTTATCAAAATATGAAATGAAAGGAAGGTAAATAATATAATACCATAATAGAATAATTTCTATTCAATATATATCACATATATTCATAAAATTTACCCTGAATTATTTCCATGTAAAGCGTAAGTGAAAAACAATCCACATTGCTTCGCGAGGCAGTAGTATACTGTACACATAAGCGATGTTATCGTATTCACATGGAATTGAAAGTAAGAAGTTACATGTGATATTATAATTAAATACTATAATAATATCATAAATATAACACAGAAACATTAAATCCACCATTATATCCAGTCATGAGATGTGGGGATGAAAAATGAATAACATCGGTTCATGTGGCTGTAGTCCGTCTTACACATGATTGATAGTTTTATATCCCATTTCATAGAAGAGGAGATATATTTAGTTAATTAAATTAACATAATAACATATTATTATATTTTATATATAGGTGTTATTATATTATCATATTTTGAAAATATTTTAAGGAGGTGGAAGAAGAAATAGAAAAAAAAAACCCACGTTTAAGAATTTTACCTCTTCTTCAGAGAACCTCTTTAGGTTTATAACTAAAGTATTCCTAAGAGGGTTTAATAATAAAAATAAGTTCTCTAAAATGTGGTTATGGAATTAGAGAATATATTTTATTAGGGATTTAATAATCTAAATGGTTTTTTAAATGTGAAGATAATAGGAGAGAGGGTGGCCTTTTATAAGTAGGGGAGATGATACACATGAAATATTTGAAAAGAATAAAGTGAACTCACATTTTTCAAATTTAAAAAGGATAAAAAATGGGTTATTATATAAAATTAGAGGTTATAAGGTCAAAATATTTCCATAAAATGAGTTTTTTACAAGTTTCTCGGTCATTTACCCCATATTATTTTAGTTTAGTCCCTAGTAAACCCGTTTTAACCTTAAACGCATTAATTAATATTTACTGTTTTTTACTATTTATTTTGAAAAAATATCAAGTTCATATTATTATATAATATTAATTATTATAAATCCAAATATGGAATAAAAATTTCCAAATTCAATTTATAGAAGTGTTAAAAATTAATTTAAAATTAAACCCACAGACATGATGAAAAATCAGTTTTCCAAAGAGAAAATTTGTAAAAGTTTAAAAAGTTTTTATATAAAAATTATATATGAAATTGATTCCAATTATCTATATTATATTAATTACATAATAAATATAATAAATGAAAATGCAGTTTTCAATAAAATCCTGTATTTTTCAATATTCATAAAAAAACTATATTTTGAGAAAAATACCAAAAATTAAAACAAATATTAATTTGAAATTTTGATTCGTAAAATGAATTTAATTTTTTCAACTAAATTTTCTAAATCTTAAAAAATTATTTTATTATTTGGCCATAAAAAGCAATAGAAATCATTTTTTTTGAGAAAAACCTATTTTTCAAAGCATATAAAGACTTTAATAAAAATTAAGTACTTTTTCGCAAAAATTATTTCTTTATATAAAACCGTGAATTAATTTTTAAAATGAAGTTATTCCTATTACTTCTACCAAGTTTAACGACTAGGTAATAATGACTGTGTTTAAATAACAATATCAATAGTTTATCACTATTTGTTAAAACTCAGTGTTTTTTAACACATAATATCAAATAAATTAAATTTATTTGAAGAAAATTCATAAAATTATTAGGTTTTCACACCCTCCATGTATTATTCTTGGTCTCGTTATTACCATTATCTTTCCTCTCGATTAAATATGGATTTACAAAACTTTTTCATTTCCAATCCATGGTAAATAAACCTATATCCACTATTTTACCAGCTTATTCTATTATATTTTGATTTATCTTGATGAATTAAGAATTATATGATAAATTCAAATATATTATTGTTGAATTAGTATAAGATCATCATTATTCCTCTTGTCTTGGATATAGATACTCATATAGTATTATCTAAATCCCAATTATCACAATTTTGGTAGTGGGAATTTTAAATATGTTTTATTTTAGGTATTTTATGGTTTTAAAGTAAAATTTGGGAAGTATTTTTTAGATATTATTGGGGATTTGGTCCATCATATGTTTGAGTTAATTTTATAAGGGGATCACATTAGTTTTTCTTGGATTTTTTATTCATTTATTATGGTGATTATTTAATTATATTCCATTGGTTATGAAGTTTGGTTTAATGAATTTTAGGTGATTCATAATGATCTTGGGAACTGGGAAAGATCACATGTGGTTATGGTAGGTGGTATCGAACCTATGAATAATTCTTGAGCTATGCCCAGAACATGTGTTCCATTTATTCTTCTAAAACTATTAATTAATCTCAACTTATATTTTTAGAATATAAATAGAAGGATTTCAAATGGTATTTTGGTATAGTAATTTAAATGTTTTTAATGATTTCATTTGGTATTAATTAGGGAAATTCATTCCCCCTTGTATATTTATCAGGATTTAGTATTTTTATTTTCAATTGATTAATCCCTTGTAATCTTTTTCACTATAATTAATTTTTAACATGTATTTTGAGTTGGATGAACCGTTTTTAATTATTTTACATAATTTATTTTCTTCAAAGTGTCACAAAATTCCATGTAATATTAAACTTTAATTTTAATGGAGACCTTAAGTGATAATTCTATGTTAAATAACCTTGAGGACTATCGATAAACTTGGAATTGTCTCTTGGAAAAAATAAATATGATTTTTTATAATATAGATATAATGTATCTTACTAATTTTAATTTATATTTCATAAAGTAATTCACCTATTCCTACTTAAAAATGAATGAACTATAAGTCAGTGAACCATATTTAACCTTCCGTTAATATGGTTCTTTATTAGTGATGTAAAGGCTGGGTTAATTAAGTGAAAAGAAGTGAGTTTCAATGAAAAGTGTATGAGTTTCATAATTAACTCAAATATTTGGTTTATGACATTTAAAATGGATTTTGGAAAGGGTAAAAGTTAGGTAGAGTTTTATGTAAAACCCTTGTTTTAGAAATGGTTACTTTTGAAAACAATTCTTTGGGTAAATTTTATTATGGTTTGAAATGTTAAAACATGATTACTAAGATAGATATATTTCTCTTTTAAACCATGGTTTTATAAATATAAAATATGATATTTTTAATGAATCTTTCCAATTCCTTTTGTGTATGAATAGTGAGAATCAATAACTTGATTTTCTTGTGTATTGAGTACCAATTGGATTTTCAATTAATACAAAGGCCTTGTATTAAATTAAATTATGAATATACACTTTAACTAATTACCAATAATAAGGAAACGGGGTTTTAAAACTATTGTTGTTTGAAAATAGAGGTCGTCTTAGAATCCTATAACCTTGTCCATTGGCTATTACTTTATCACAATTTTCTATGTACTATTAATTGTATGTATTGGTTAGTGTAACACCTTGGAATAAACCACTAAGTCCAACCTAGAGTGCCACATGACCTCATGTGTGCCTCCCTATATTCAAGAGCATAATTAATAGAATCTAGGGTTCAAGTCCATCAATGATGATACTAAACCCTCAATATGATGTCATAACACAAATAAATAAATAGTATAATAAATAATATAATTATTAGAGTATTATGAAGAAATTAAATAATAAAAGGGAATACATGTCATATGGGTAATAAAAGGATCTCAAAGTTTCAAGTCAAACTAGATTAATAAGTGTAGATAAACAAATAAAAAAACAATGGAATCCTTTAGAGTCTATTAAAATTTGATACCAGATCCATGTTCCTCTATATCTACCATCCACCATAGGTACCTTTCCCTTCGCTATATCCCTAGTAATTAAATATACATGTGTAAAGAAATACTCGATTAGGGTGTGAGTACAATACTCGGTGGGACACCACAAATGAATCTTTGATCATATGTACTCAAGTATAATAGGTGTATGCTAGGATAATAGTAAATTCATGTCAAGAATAATAACATATAGTCCCAAACTGAGTGGTTGTGTGTTAACCAAGTTACCAAAAACCCCTGATGGTACTTTGGATTCATGCCATAAAGGAAACCCAAAAAATTTGAAGTGACCAAAATTAACTATAAGGCTAGTGAACCAATCACTTATATTCCTTATGGAATCATGAGTACAAGATACTATGTTTTTTCTATGCCTCAATTAGTATTTTCTTCTCATATATTAACTAGGAATCAAGTGCATCCTCAACATAACATAACACTCACAAATATTTTATACACCGAGTAGCCCAATACTTAAGGATCATGAAAATCCCCCACACGATTTTCCATGATATCATCATATCTCCACCTTATGCCCAGGTCCATCATTACCATCGTCACAAGTTGAGTGCAATATCCCAATAAGGGATACTCATTTCATGAAGGTCCACCTATTTTGAGCACCAAGAATTATACCTCCAAGAAAGGTAACATACATGAAAAGGTAGATAATACACAAAAATCATGTCATCATGAGAATAAAGTATTAATATACACCTATGTTATTATCATCAAACATGAAAGATAGGCTATAAGAAAAAATCATGGAAATAATTATCATAATTATGTGATACACACACACATTAAATAAAAATCATAGTGAATCATGTATGACAACACATGAACTATATCAAGGAAACATGCGTAAGTAAGAGCCATAAAAATTTAATTAACTTCCTACCTTAAAGTCATCAATGTCTATGTCAAGGATAAACCACCATATGTGGTTCGAAATATGGGGTGGAAGCCTCTACAACCATGAAAAACTCCTCATGGGACTTATTATCACAATTTTCAACATTTTAATGGTTTAGGTTCATTAAGGATCCCTATAAATAAATTCAACCATTTTATTTAGAAATAAAATAAAATATCACATGTGATAAAGGTTTCTATCTCATAGATAATTTTAGAATTATCGACTTATTCCTTCACATGTTTCAGTAATTTCTTTCTCAAAGAATAATAATAAAACCACATGTGATAATACCATATATTTCTAGAATAATATGCATGTGATATCCATTTATTATTATTCTTTGATATTATAGGATAATAATTCTTTTATTATCTTTGATAATATATTGATTGACAAAATTTAAGTAAAACCTTATTCAATTTCTCTAGAAAGTTTATTTTATAATTACATATTAAATAAGGAGGAAATAAATAATAAAATCTTGCCTACAATTCCCTCTATCAGGAACTTCACCTAGAAAGAGGAGACATGTGATTGTTTTTTCATTCTTGGAAACCCATAAAGAAACCTAGTTTGATCAAGGAAGATTCATAGTTATTTATTAAAGGGAATTATGGGCTGATTGGACTCAAAATATCATCCAAAAAATGAAGTGAATCAAGGTTGAGAGATTTTATAATAAAACCAAATACAGGTTCATGATATTAAAACCAAAAATTAAATATATTTATTTAATTATTATATTAATTGATTCTTAATTATAGTCTTTACTTTTATCCATAAATATGAGTTATAGATTTATATGAGTCCAAGATTTAATTCCATGATTTTTAACATTTAAAATAATAAAATATGCATTATAGGGTTGTGCTAGGGAATAAAAATGGAGAAAACTATTAAAAATGGTGTAAAATGTTACCCTTACTCATGGGGTATGCACTACGTAATGGTAACTTGGTTTTACCCATATGCAACGAGTAAACATTACACATTCTTTAGAAAATCTAGTGTGCCCTTACAAAACCCTATAAAAATTCTTATTACCATTATGCATCACTAAAAATACCATTAACCAACCTTGGATACCCTTACATGACGTCCAATTTAACTTTACAAAACACCCTTATATGATCCATTACCCATATTTGATCCCTGAGTTATCCTAACACAGTAACCTTACAATAACGATCCAGGATTTTCAAACATGGATGATATTATATCTTTTTATCTAAATATTCAGTACATTATACAAACACATGCTTGAGGAACATAATAATTTAGTGCTTTTGGAAACTTGGAACACAATCTTCTTAACTAATGAAAGATATTTAATATCTACCATAAAGATATTACCCTTTATTAATATTTATAAAAATACCCTACATAAACCTTTCTTCATATCTTGGGGAAGGAGAACATAAGAAAGGATGAGCTCAGATTCACAGTAAGGGTAAAAAGGTAGATATGTAAGAATAACATGAGGATAGGGGTACAAGAACATGCGAATAACATTTGAAAACCACACCCTACATATCAAAGATAATAATCTTGAGTCATGGAATAAAGATTGATAGTTTATAAGATATGAATCATAAGGGAATCAAAGAACATGAGCCATGAGAGCATAAAATTATCATAAGACATATATTTTTGGCATACACATCATCTTATAACATTGTGAACATGTGTAAATAGAAACAGTTTACATCACTAAGTTAAGGATCTGAAATCAGGTCCTCACAAAAACTTTTAAACATGAAACCAGGTCCACACATAATATTATGGACATGAAATATAGTTCCACACATAACACTATTAATATATAATCAGATTTACACATAACATTGTGAAAATGTAATTAGGTTCATGCATAACATTATGAGCATGTAACCAGGTTCACGTATAACATATTTACTCACGAGTTTTCCATATATACCCAATGCATTGGAGGGATATATAGGACCCATAGGTCTCATAATGAGAACCATATTTATGTCTTCTATAAGATCATAAATCATAAATCATATCATAAACCATGAAATTTAATGGATTTTATAAACATTTTATCATATCATAACCTGTCAAAAATAGATAGTTTTGATAATCATTTCATCATCTCATCAAAGCATAACCCATGAAAAAAGAAATGGGGTTCATAAGAATTTTTTCATGGTATAACTTGTGGAATAGAAACAGGTTTAATAAATATCATATAATCATAAACTATTCAAAGAAATAATAATAATGGTATCCTTGGATCATATCTCCTTAAATCATAGGTAACATCAACGAATGCCATATTATATGGAAAATATTTTATAAAGATCGTATAAAAATTTTCTTGAGGAAAATATCCTTTCCTCTTTGAAAACACTTTTTTAAACATATTTTTTTAAAAAAATCTTTTTCTTTGAATATAAAATTGAAAAATTATAAAGGAATATTCAAATAAAATAGTGTTTATGATAATGTGAAGTTTTTATTATGACATACATATTAAAACAAATATTCCTTTCATATTTTTAGTAAAATCCAAATGGGAATTATTCTTGAAAATGAAATGAATATTCCATTATTTTTTTAAAATAAATTCAAACATGGGTAAAAATATATTTTAAAAATCATAGGATAATATTAAAAAAAAATTGAAAACTTTTTTAGAAAACATAGTTTTGAAAGAAAACAGATTTCCGACCGATGAGAGAAATAAGGCCATATTTCATTAAAAACATTTTCTAAATTATTTTAAGTGCCAAGGAGTGTAAAAATGTTAATTTTACTTGAAAATATCATGAATAACTACATTATAATAAAATTCATGAATTTCATGAGACATGGATAATAATATTTTATCACTAAAAAAATTATAAATAATCCCGATAAATGATGAGATTGTAACGTAAAATGTTTAACACTTTGGTAACTTTGAATCATAATCCCCATGAAAGAATAACATTAAATAAAACTTAAAATATCATAAGGATAAATAAATTAATGATATTATATGTCAAATGGGATGTATATAAACCTCTTAAAATAATATAGGTTCATAACATAACATATGTCTCCAAGAAGGGAAATTGAGACAAAAATCACTTACCACTTTGGAAACATTTTAACTATAAAACTCATGAAATAGTGACCCTAAGATGTGTGTTTAAATATAAATAATTATGATTATAATGATCATGAAATGAATTCTTTTTCAGTATACACAATTCATAAAAGAAATAGTTGGTGAACATGACATGTGTCTCACGAAAGTAAAAACTGAGATAAAAATCCATAACTTATGTCTCGACTTCCTTTGTACACATTCGAACCTCCTATATAATAAATATAAGTTTATTATACGTATATTATAGACCCATAATTATATATATACATATCATACCATATATTACTTACATTTTCCTTTTATTACCCTTTTATTATTAATTTCACGTTAAAGTCACATTTCAGGTAGTAACCTCTTTGTTTTTCTTATATGCTTTGATTTGTTATTTTTAGTCCTCTTGATTATGGTTAAATTATCTCCAAAATAATAATCATGGAATAATTATCATATTTATACATCAATTATACTCTTAAGACAAATCTTGAATGATGTTTTTGAGAAATTAAGTATTTTATGATCATGGAGATGATAGGTCGTACACATGCATGAGTAACGTTTCCATTTCTCAATGATCATTATAGAAATAAGGTAAGTAATATTTTATATTTATAGAATGAAAATGATACCATAAATAACATATTAATTTTTTAAATATACTTATAAATATAATACATATGGAGTGGTTATTAAAATATAGATTTATACATATCATACATATGGTGTGGTGATTAAAAGAGAGAGTTACATTGCTTCGTGAAGGCAGTAGTCCTCACACACATGAATGATGTTATCATCTTTCAATGAGTGAAAAGGAAATAAATAAAATGATATATTATACTTTAATAATGATAAAAATTTCACAAATTTCATAATTATTTCATTTATATCACATATATTTATCCTTATTTTCTTCCATGTAAAGCATTAATGAAAACAAATCACATCTCTTCATAAGACGGTAGTCTACCATGCACACAAATGACATTATCATATCCCTTTTGGAATGGAACTTAAAAAATGTTACATATGATACAATGAATTAATAGGTGTAATAATGTTATAAGTATAATATATTTACTTTATATCTATCTTCATAACCAATAATGAGAGGTGGTAAAGGAAAAACTAAAGACATCGGCTTGCGAGGCGGTAGTCCGCCGTACACACGAATTATAATTTCATAACCCATTTGATGGAAGTGGAGATGGTTGTAGGTCATTAATTTAACATAAAAAATATATTTATATAGAATATAATGAGGTTTTTATATTATCATGGTATAATAATAATTTAAGGAGGTGGAGGAATAAATAATACAAAAACTCTGGTTGATGAACATCACCTCTTCTTCGAGTATCTTCCTTAGGTTTGCATAAAAATCCTTCCTTTATTGGATTATATCCAAAATAAGGTTTCTAGGATGAGAGGAGGTAAGTTTTTTAGTTATTTGGGAAGGTTTTGTCCTAACCATAAGAGTTATGGTGTGAATGAGAGAGGAGAGGGTTGACCTTCTATAAGTGAGGTGAGTGGCACACTAGTAATTTTTTAAAAGATTCAATAATACCCAAGATTTTATCAAGAAAAAAACAAGAAAAATGGGACATTATATAACCTATAATATATAATTTCTAAATATGGCCATTCAATGTGTGTTGGATAAGTTGTTATATCATTTTTAACCCATATCTTATTAGTTTACCCCCTCAGCAAATCAGTTTTTACCTTAACCGCGATAATTATTTTTTACGTTTTCAAAATTAATTTTGGTAAAAAATCTAGTTGAACTTATTAGACATTAAAAATTATTATTATTAAAAATATGAAATCCATTTTTCTAAATTATATTCATAGGATTGGAAAAATTTAATTTATAATTAAACCCATAGATGCGATGAGAGAGCATGGTTTTAAAGAGAAAATGTTTAAAAGTTTACAATGTTTTTATATCAAAATTATTTATGAAAATTATTAGAATTACCTAAATTGAATTAATTTTTATAAAATTGAAATAATTTTACTTTAAAACCAATTAAAAATATAATTTTACATTATAAATAATTTAAATGAAAAGATAATTTTCAATTAAAATTTAGTATTTTCACTATTCATAAAAAATTAATCATTTTAGAAAATTATTAATAGTTCACCCTAAGATAATTTTAATATTATTATTTAAAAAATTATGTTTATTTTGTCCAATTAATTTTCTAAATGTGTAATTAAAATAAATTTTAAAATTAGTGTACAAAATGCAACAAAAATGCTTTTTAGGAAAACACAGGTTTATGTATAAATTTTGATTTATTATTATTTTTATATATAAAAAACATAAGATGAATGTTGAAACTTTTATTGAATATAAAATATATACATTTAATTAATATAATTCACCAAAATTGGTTTTTTAATTTATTAATATAAAATATTTTTATGCACAGAAAATAGTTTTTAAGAAAAAGAATTTGTTTATTTTAAACTGGTTCTTATTTTCATTTATAATTAATTTTTCATCAATGAATTAATATTATATACACGTGTAAAAAATATTTTAAAAATTTAGTTAATCTTACTCATACCTTCTATTTCAACGGTTACATGATAACTATCATATTAAATAATAATATTTTAATAAAATGTCATGTTTTGTTTAAAATCAATGTTGCATATAAAACAAGCTAAGATTAATGTTTCATGTAATGAAAGATATCCAAAAATTTAAATTTAAATTTTGAAAAATATTTCATAAAGTTTCAGTATGTTACATTCTACCCCCCTTAAAATGAATTTTCTACCAAAATTTATCACATTGGTACGAACAACCAAGGATGCTTCTTCCTCATTATATCATTAGGCTACCATGCAGCTTCCTTATAATAGTGGTTTTGCCACAAAATGTTTACCATGTGAGTGGTGTTGTTTCATAGATATATCTATGCTTGATCCAGAATCTCCACCGGTTATTCCTCATAAAAATGATCATGCTCCAATGGTATGACTTCTAAGTTTATTACATTTAAAGGATCAGGTATGTAATTCCTTAGGAGAGATACATAGAACACATCATTACCCCGAGAGAGATTTAGTGGAATAACCACACAATAATATACAATCCCGACACAACCAATAATTTCAAAAGGATCGATATACCTTGGGATTAGTTTGAATTTCTCTTCCATGAAGGAATTTGTAGAAAAACCCTCTCAATAATATAAAATTACAGATCATGTAAAAAATTATTAAAATAAAATTTATTTATATTTTATGCTTCCATTAAGTGTTATTTAATTGATCTAACCTTCTCTTCCATCTCATCATCTTAATCAGGTACTAATAACTTTATTTCCACAACTTCATTCTAATACATTGGAGGTCTAAACTTATTTCCATAAATGGATTCATAAGGATCCATTTCAATTCTTAAGTGAAATTTATTGTTATAGGAAATTTAACTTAGAGGTATGCGTTGATCCCAAACACCTTTGAAATCCATAGAACCAAATCATAGGTTGTCCTATAGGGACTAAATTGTTCTCTTAGATTAACTATCTATCTGAGGATGATAAATATTTCTAAAACTCAACTCTATATTAAGATTTTGTTGGGACCAAGTTGGATGGAGAAGGTTTTTGGAATTTATAAGAAGTTTATTTTTCAAATAAGTTATATTTTGTTTTCAACAAAGAATGAAATCAATTCACTTTTTAAAAGATGAAAATTGGATCGACAATCATATTCTGGAAACTATACTTACAAAGATTAAGAAATTATATTATAACAGGAATATTTTTTCTGGTAGAATAGGTTCATAGGACTCACCTTGGGTCCACAATGAAAGAAAGATTGTATTTAGGTGTTGCTTTAGAGTCTGTCTGGCTCTGATGAAAAAATATGATGATGCTTTATTATTTTGTGTTTCCAAAAAATCAAAATTAAGTTGAAAAACATGTGATTCTAGCTTGATGAAATAAAGTGGTAGTAATGCCAATAATATTCAGGCTTGGTAGGAAAGAAATATTTTGCTGTAGGAATGATAAGTTACAATGCTTTTCATTATATGTCAGATGATCTTGAAGCTGATCTTAAATGTTTTAGAAGTCAAAAAGAATTCATGCTCACAAGTAAGGAGTCGAAGAAGAGGAAATTTTGTGTAAAAAAACATATCTGGTCTTACTCCATCAGTATGAGATTACCAAATGAATATTTTTTAAAGGCCTAGAAGGTTTATCGTAATGAGAGAAACCGAAGGTGCTGGTTTTTAATTAGATGAAAATCCAAAATATTTAAATCCTTGGATAAAGATGTTGATGGGTATTATATTAAAAAAATAAATAATTTTCTAAAGTCAAAGCTATTGATACTGGTCCATCAGACTTGTTATGCCATCATAATCATCTAAGGAAGAATTGTATTCATTGGGAGTTGTTGGGACTGATAAAAAGGAAAAGAATAATTTTTTTTGAGACCGAGATCAGTAAAAAATATAATCAACCATTTCTCATCATGATTATTTTTTGATTGAGATAAGTGATAAATAATGTTTTGGATATCTCTAACAAGTGGTTCAAGAGAAAAGAAGAATACGAAGAGTCTTGTTTGAATACTTTTTGAATGTTTCATCAAAGGGGGATATAAAGAATTCATGAAGTTCCATGATTTTTTCATTTTTTATGGAGAATTGTAGTTGGAAGACATATTTTTTACATTTTCACCATAGATACAATGAAAAATATTGAATAATTTGCTGTGTTAATCATAATAAGGAAATCGAAACAGGTAGATTAGTTTTTAAATTGGTGTATATAAACGTTATGAGATATCTTCAGTTTTGATTTTTTTGGAAGTGGGTCAAGAAAATCGGAGTAACTAAATGCCTTTATCTTAATAAATAAATCATATTAGGTAATAAGACTAAAGAACCAATTGGAATGAAGAATTTTTAGGAAGTATGAAGCATTAATGAAGTCAAATAGAGATCCAAAATTGGATAAAAATTAAAGGTGCTGAAAAATTAAAAGAAATATACAATATTTAATGAAGATTAAAGATTTGAAAAATTTGGTAAAGTGGTAAAACCTTTTTAGAATCATTATTAAACGATTTTGACATGTAAATAAAAGGAGGAGAATATATTTCATATTCTATGACTTTCATTGCTCATGAAATAGGAGAGAGAAGCTCCGAAATTCTAGAAAGAAGAAGTTTCTGTATTGTATTTTTAAAAAGAATCATACTATAAATAAGAAATAAAGGAGAAGAGACAAGATCATATTCAATTTATGGAATTGAACCAATCAATTAGATTGTGATTTCAATACTAATACAGAATAAGTTCTAATATTTTCATTAGTATTATGACAATGTTTTATTTCTGTATTGAGCAATCAGACTTGGGAATTGAATTGGTAAATTAGACTGAGTGTCATTATGAAGTACAGGATGTTCTAACCTGATCTTGGGTAATAAAGTAAAGATTTTTTTTCAAAGCATATATTTTTTGAAAGTTTTTGAGGAGGAACAAAACTTTATTACATAATTTCATGCTATTTAAAGAACATTCACTGTTTTATTGAACATAGTGCTAGATTATTGTAAGGGAATATACTAATCATTTTATCACACACAAAATGACTGTTTTCTAGTTTATTGTATGGTATTGGATTGTTTCCAAACCATACCATGTACATAGACACTCTTATAGAGTAGCAAACCTTGTAAATTATTATGTTTCTGTAGATGTGTGTTTGATTTATTTTCAGTAGAGAAAGAAATATTTAAAAGGAGGTGAAAGTTGTTTAAAAAGTAAGGAAAAATAAAATAAAAATATATCATTTATTCACCCCCCCCCATCTTAGTGATATAATAATTCTGACTAGACAATTATAGGTGGCATCATAGGGAAGGTTCCCTTCATTTATTCTTTTCTAAAGTTTTGAAGAGAAGTTGTGATGGAGAATCTAAATTATTTAAATAGTAAGGGGATTCCGATATTCTATGGAAAGACCTATCATATCTGTAAAGACAGAATTATTCCTTATCTTATGTCTCTTTGGTATGATGTTCTTGAAGCTATAACATATGGATTTCCTTCTATTGATGATATGGTCCCTCTAACACCTATTGATAAGAAGAATCTTGATAATGATGGAAGATCTAAAAATTATTTACTCTCATCAATTTATTAAAGTGTTTTTAAGAGTTAAATGTGTTTCTATTTCCAAAGGTATCTAGGATAAGTAAAAAAACATTCATGAAGGCAATTCAAAAGTGAAGAAGGAAAAATTACAAATCTATAGATTCAAGTATGAAGATATCAATATGGATGAATATGAATCATTTGGTGACTTTTTTACCAGGGTGAATGACATTTTTAGTACTATCATATGTATTAGTGAGAAGATAGAAGACTCAACGATTATTGAGAGTATATTAATAATTATTCTTGAAAATTTTGATGAAATTTTTTCTTCATTAGAGGATAGAGATCCTAAAAAATTATCTCTGGATGATTTGAATAGTACTCTCATCACTTATGAGATTAGAAGGGAGAATGTTATGAATGGAAAAACAAAACGCTAACAAGGAAATTTATTTCAAGCCTTCCAAGAAAGAAAATTCCAAGAAGTTTCTTGAGGAAGAAGATTTTACTAACCTCGACTCTGAAAAATAGTTATGTAAAAATCTTGATGAACATTTATCCTCATTTTAAAAAAATGGTAATAGATACAGGAAAATAAAAAGGGAAACTTCTATTGAAGTGTTTTGAATGTAGATCCATTGAGAAATTTGCGGATAATTATCCTCAAAGAAAGAAAGAATAAGATAGTGATGAAGAAGAAAGAATTTCAATAAGTTCATGGAAGAAACTTAATGATAAGGACAAATCTGATTCCAAAATAAAAGATAAAAATTTATTCAAATACAAAAGTATAAGTTTCTTATATAAAGATGATGATAAAGAAGGCAACAGAGCTAAATCTAAAAAGGCTACTGATCATGCTGGTGAGAATAATTTTATGGAAATAATTAATAATAAAGAATTCATAAGAAGTAATTCTAAGGAAGAATAAACCAAATTAGAATTTTATCTTAACGTAAAATTGAAATAATGTTTGAGAAGGATTAGGTGGATTGAAAAAAATAGGAATATGAAAAGTGAAAACTCTTTAAAAAACAAACAAGAAGGTTTTACTGATGATAAATTGAAGATTATGAAGAAGATTTATGATTTGATGAAATGTCTTGATAAAGAAAATAATCATAATGAATATTTGGAAGTGAAGATGAAGGAAAAAGAAGAATATTTGGAAGTTGTTCAATAAAAAGTTTCTGAAGTTGGACAGAGGGATACAATTTTCAAAAACTGTATCTCAAAGGTTAGTGAGATTTATAGTAATGATGAACCTGGGAAGGATCAACAAAATTTACCTTCAAATTTTGATAAGAAAGATAGAATTGTTTTCGAGAAGAAGAAATCTGGGAAAGTTATATATGTTTCCAAGACCAACAAAGTTGGAAAATTAGAAGTTACTAAACATTTTGAGTTAGAAAAAATTTATATTAATTCTAGTTCTGATAAGGCTAAAAAGAAAACCATGATGAAAAAGAATATTCCAATTGAAAATATAATGGTTGGTGGTCCAAAAAGTTTTGATAATAAAGATGAGATGGTTGTTGAGAAATATGTTAACAACTCTGATCAATATGGAAGTTATAGAGGAAAATATTCTTTTTATGAGTACTATTGATATTGTGGTGGATTAGAACATATATAAAATATGTGTTTGTTTAATCAATAATATTAAAACTATTATACAAGTTATAGAAGGTAAAGTTTGATGGAGAGTCAATCCCCTAAAAAGAAGAAGTCATATAATGTTGTTCTAAAGATGTTTGAGAAGGTTGTTTTGAAGAAACATGAGAAGGTTGGAGTAAAAGTTTAAAATAGATTCAAAACTTTGGAAACTATTTGTAAAATATGTGAAAAACCCTGAAAACTTTTAAAAGTATATCTTGTTTTATTTCCATCAAAAAAAAGATTCTTAATTCTCAGAAGCTAGAGATAAAGAAAGATAAATAGAAAGAAAAGGATCATGTTGTGAAATCCTCCATAAAACCTAAAAAAGGAGAAAAAATTGGATTCTTTATAGTGGGTGTTCTTCTCATATGATAGGATATTTAAAGTTGTTAAATAATGTGAAATAATTCAAAGAAGGAATAGTTACATTTCATGATGATTAATCACTAAGAATCAATTATGTTGGATCAACCATTATTAGGAAAGAAAAGTTAAAATCCTAGAAATATTTTTATGTGGATGTGATGAAACAAAAATTTCTAAGTGTTTCAAAAATTTGTGAGGAAGGAAAAAAATTCATTTCCAGAAAATATGATTTTTTTTGTGAAAAGTGAGAAAGATGGAAAGATTTTTATAAGAGGCCAACATTAAAAAGGGAACTTGTTCCAATTTGGTTAAATGAAAAACTCTTGTTATCTAGGTATAGTGGAAGATAATTAGTTATGGTATAAAAGGCTAGGACACATGTTTCAAAGAAACATGTGCAAGTTTTTAAAGAGATATAGTGTCTGTGACATTCCTGATATTTCAAGAAGAATAGATTGGTGTTGCACTATTTATCAGAATGTAAAAATTAAAAACTCCATACAAAATAAAGTTGATATCTGTTCATTAATTATATTTATGACTATACTTGCATTAATTATGTTATGTATATGAAACATAAGTCAGATTCTATGAATTTTATTAAAATTTTCTGGAGGAAATATGAGAATGAATGTGAGTGTTACTGAAGAAGTTGAGAAATGATAACGGTGGTGAGTATAAAAATAAAAAATTTGAAAATTATCTTTAGAAGCATGGAATTCAGCACGATTTTAGTTCAATATAACTTCTAAACAAAACGGGGTTGCTATATGGAAGAATTAAAGTCTGATTGAAATGGGTAGAACTATGTTACTTGAACGTGGCCTCTCTTATTACTTTTGGAGATAAGAAATAAGTACTTCTTTGTATATTAAAAATCAATGTTTCTACAGACCAAGTTCATATATGAATCCATATGAAATGTTTTTTGAAAAATGTCCAAGTTTGAATAACTTAAGAGTTTTTGGAAGTCCATGAATCATAAATAAGAGAAGTGAAAACCTTGTAAAGTTTGATCAAAGAGGTGAAGATGAAATTTTTTTAGTTATGTTCTGGAAGGAAGAGATTAATGATGCTTCAATAGAGAAACAAAACGTATTTTCTATTCTATTGATGTTAGAGTTATTGAAAAGGCTGAGTAAGATAAATAGACTTATGCTGATAAGGAAGTTGAGGAGAATGAAACAATGTTTTTTAACAATTTAGATAAGGATATTGACAATGGTAATCCTACTCAAGAAGAAGAATCAGACTCATAGAATTCAAGTGATGATGAATAAATTTGAAAATCTCATTATAGGATGAGGAAGACATTGGAAGCTCAAAACATTATTGGTGATCAACATCAGAAGGTTCATATAAGAATAACTTCAAAAATTGTCACACATACTTCCTTGTATATAAAAGTGTAATTAAAAGATATTAATGAAGCTTTTGTTCTTCTAGAATGTGTTTAGGCTAATAATGAGGAGCTGGATTAGATAGAAAATAAAGATACTTAGGTACTCATACCCAAACCGGATAATAAAAATTTTAGAGGAAAAAATAGGGTTTCTAGAAAAACATGAATGAATATGCTGAAGTGACAAGAAACAAAAAAATATTAGTGTGAAATGATTACTTATAGATAGAAGGAATTGACTTTGATGAAACCATTAATCCATTGGAAAGGTTAGAAACTATGATAATCTTTCCAGTAATTATTGAAAAATGAAGTTACAAATTTTTTTAAATGGATGTGAAGTTCATATTTATAAATAGGGATATTTCTAAGGAATTTTACATTGAACAAACATTTGAATTTTTTGTTGTGAAAAATAAAAGTTATCTTTATAAGATGAAGAAACTAGTTTATGGGCTAGGACAAGCTTCAAGAGTATGGTATTCAAAATTGGATACTTTCTTGAGGAAGATGAATTTCATGAAGGGAAGAGTTGATAACTATATTTACATTAAGGAAAGTTAGGGGTTTTTCCTTATTAAAATTGTTTATGTTGAAGACATTATCTTAGCGGGGAATTATGAATGAACTTGTGAAATATTTTATAAAGAAATGAAAAATTTGTTTAAAATTTCCATGCTGGTGGAAATGAAATAATTTCTTGGGTTACAAATTTTAAAAATGAAGAAAGACATTTTTCTTTCTCAAGAAAATTTTTCTATAGAAATTCTCAAGAAGTTTGGCATGGATAATTAAAAACCAATTTTCACACCAATTTCAATGGTAACCAAGTTGAGTAAAGATGGAGAAGGAAAAGAAGTTGATCAAAAAGAGTTTCAGAAGCTGATAGGAAGTTTGGTTATATTTTATTACCTGAGGACCCAAATTTTTTTATGTTGTTACCTTATGTAAAATATTTTCAGGTGCTCTAAAATTATTACATCTATTGTATGGAAAAATAATTCTCGGATATATCAAAGGCATAAAAAAATTCAGAATCAATTATGATAGATCAGAATGTATTGATTTTTTTGGGAATTCAGATACTGATTGCGTATGAAATATTGATGATATAAGATCCATATCTAGTAGAGTTTTCTTTCTAAGAAAATTTTATGTTATTTGGTATATAAATAAACCAAATTCAGTAACTCTTAGCATGACTAAAGTGGATTATGTTGCTTCCACTCAATCCGCTACTCAAATTAAGTGGATGGAGACTCAATTAGAAGACTTACTTATTGAAGTGAAGTTACCCTTCTTCTTAGGTTGTGATAATCAAAGTGGAATCAACCTTAGTAGGAATCTATTACAACATTATTGTTAGAATAATATTGATATAAAATATCATTTCCTCAAAGAGCATTTGGAGAAAAATGAGATAAATTTAGAGTATATTCTTACATCGAAGCAAGTTATTAAAATTTTCAAAAAACCTTTATGAAAAAAATATATTCTAAACTGAGGTTGAACATGGGTGTCCAACCTCTTTCACATCATGGTTTAGTTATGTGTTTTATCCCTCTCTCATATTATCTTTGGATAGTGTTTTTAATGGGTATAATTGTTGCATAAATCTATCCATTGAATATGTGCTAAACCTTTTATGGAATCATGTATAAAGGGGGAGTTGTGAGTAACCTGTGATCTAAGATAGGATGTGTGTGAAATACTATAAATATTTTTTAGAGTGTCTATAAGAAACTTTTTTTAACAGGAAAATGGAAGAATAAAATAAATATGTGAAGAAAAGATGAGGAAGTTTTAGGATCACTGCTTTTGGGAAACATGGTTTTTCTATCGATAATTCTTATTTCCTATAATGAGTTAGCTCACGTTGGCTTAGAATTGTTGATAATTAATTCATAGATTGAGGTTACAATGTTTAGTGATTTATGAATCTTAATTTAAAGGAAGATCATATTGAGGTGCTGCTTCAGAGTCTGCTTGGCTCCAATAAAAAAACATTATGATTATTTACTATTTTTTTCTCCCAAACATCATAAGTAAGTTGAAAAACTTTTGACTATATCCTGATGAATGAAAAGGAGATTACTACCAATTGTATTCAGGATTGGTAGGAAATAAAGATGTTTTTGGAGGAATGAGAAGTTACAATACTTTCCATTATAAGTTAGATGATGTTAAAGTTGATCTTAAATGTTTTCAAAGTCATAAAAAATTAAAAATTATAATAAAGAAGTCAAGGAATAGGAATGTTTTTGTAAACAAACCTTTTTGGTCTCATTCCAATGGTATGAGATTACCAGAAACAAATTTGTTAAAGCCTTAGATGGTTGATCATAATTAGATAAATTAAAGGTGCTAGTTTTCATTCAAACCAAAATCCAAAAGCTTTAAATACTTTGAGAAATAAGTTTATGAGCATCACATTAATAAAATAAAGACGTTTTTAAATATGAATCTGCTACTACCGGTCCATCAAACTTAGTATACCATTATAATTATCAAAGGAATAATTGTCTTCATTGGAAGTTTTTGGGACCAATGAAAAGGAAAAGAAGAAAAGTTAATTGAGACCATGATCAATAAAAAATATAGCCAACCATTTCTCATAAATATGATTTTTTATTGAGTCAAGTGATAAATAATGTTTTGAATATCTCTAAGAAGTGGTTCAAGATAAAATAAGAATAATAAGAGTCTTGTTTTAATATATTTTAAAAGTGTTGTTAAATGGGGATATGAAGATTGCTTGAAATTACAAGAATTTGTTTTCCTTTGTCACATAGCATCATAATGGGAATACTTATGTTTTACATTTATCAAAATTGATACAAATAAATGTATTTAAGAATCTACTATATTCATCATAATGGGAAGATTAGTTTTTCAATTGGTGCATAGAAATGTTATGAGTTGTCTACAGTTTTGATTTGTTAGTAAGTGGGTCTAGAAAATTAGAGTGACCAAATACCTTTATCTTAATAAATAAATCATATTGGGAAATAAAAATAAAGAATCATATTCAAAATAAATATTTTTTAGGAAGTATAAATCATTTAAAAAGTCAAAGAGTAATCTAAAATTGGATAGAAATTAAAGTCACTGAACAAGTCAAATAAAGATATGAGATTTAAGTAAGATTAAAGATTCGAGAAATTTGGTAAAGTGGGAAAACACTTTCAGAATCCTACTTAAAACATTTTGAAATGTCTATAAAAGGATAAGAATAATTTGTGTATTCTATAATTTTCATCGCTCGATAAATAAGAGAGAGAATCTATGAAATTATAGGAAAAAGAAGTTTATGGATTGTATTTTCTTAAAGAAGATTGCTGGATAGAAGAATGAAAGGAGAAGAGACAAGATCGTATTCAGTTTCTTGAATTAGACCTATCAATCAGATTGCTATTTTCAGACTAAGGAAGAAGGAGTTTTGATTTGTTTTTATTGTATTCTGACAAAGTTATATTTCTGAATTGATAAATCGGATCGGTAAATCAAACTGAGGGTCATCAGGAAGTCTAGGATGTTATAACCTAATCCTTGGTAAGAAAGTGAAGAACTGTTAATAAATTTTATGTTTTGTGAAATTTGATCATAAAGAATAGAGTTGTATTACATCATTTAATGATATCTAAACTACATGCATTATTGTATTGAATATAGTGATACATGAGTGCAAGGGAATATCATACTCATTGTATTCCACAAAAATGGGTTTTTAGTGGATTTTATGGTATTGGATTGTTTCCAAACCATACCAAGGATGAATATACTCTTAATGATTAGTGAAGCTTGTAAATTATTATGTTCCTATAGACGTGTGTTTGATTTGTTTTTAGAATAGAAAAAAATATTTAATAGGAGGTGAAGGTTATTTAAAAATTAAGGAAACATAAAAGAAAAATATATCACTGATTCACCCCATCCCCTCTCCGTGATATAAAAATCCTAACTGGGAAATTACAAAGTTTTCAGAATACTTTGCTAAAACTTTGAGGTAAATATCAGATCCTAATCAGATATAATTTAATATGGAACTCCATGTAACATTTCCACTTTCTTAATGTATATTATGGCAATAGGATCTAGAGGAAAATCTTCTATAATATTGATGAAGTGTATTAAATTTGTAAGGTAATCGACTACAACCCATAATTACCTCAACATCAAGGATAATATAAACCCTAATTTTTTCCGGTACCTTTAATCATATGTCTTCAAAGTGTAATAACATTTTCACTAAAATATATAAAAAACCAAAGATTTTTATTACCACAAATGTCTCTTAAAATATCCTTAATATTGATAAAATCCCATTACATGAAACATCAAAAGAGGTTTCAATTAATTTCAACTTATGATTAACCTTAAACTCATAAACCAATAATAGTACCCATAACTCTTAAGTTAATATTACATTGATACATATACTCTTTTAAAAGTTAATTCACCATTTATCCCTTATATAAGATCTTATCTTACACAAAATAATTTTCATTGGAAGATTGGGTTCATCCTTGTACCGATAGAATATCAAATAAGATTTCATTATTCAAGAATCCATATAGAGGGAGGTAATCATAGAAAATTTCCCAATAATATTTTCATAGGGCTCATTCATATAAGGTTAAACATGTAATTCCTAACTAATAAGGGGTGGGTAAGTGTGCCATTAATTATCACGATTCACTTCATCCATTATGATTGCATAAGATTTCCATTTTTCTTTTTTATTAATAGGTTTTTATGCCTTATTATCTATATTATCCCTTGGATTGGGGCATTGATTCTCATAATTCCCAAATTCCATGCACTTGAATCACTGGAGTGTGGGTGGTGTATTTTGTTTTTATTTGTCTCTAATAATTTCATTGGTTGTCCTATTCACATCACTTATACATTATTTTTCTCTATGACCAGGCTTCCCATAATTTAAACACCATATTGTTCCTTTTAGGCACTCACCTAAGTGATCCTTCCCACTATTTTGGAACGAAAGAGTTTGAAAATTTTTCTTCCCTCTATGTGTCACATCATTGAAATTTCCATGGAACCATATCTTCTTTTTCTTATCACTATAACAAAGAGGGTATCTAGCTTCCATTTCCACTTTTATTTCACATAGAATGATTTTTTTTCATAACATCCAAATCCCCTTATGGATAATTCCCTTTGGAGATTTGGTTTTAAGTCACCGAATAATCAATTAACCTTAATTTTAGGATGAGTGATAATACCCTAAGAGTACCTCACAAGTCTTATAAAAATTTCTTTATTGGTACCAAAAAATTCATCATCCTTTTACTTATTCTTAATAAATTACGTCTCTATTTTTGTATGAAGAATATGAAGAAATTACTTATTAAAAAAAATAAGATTTTAAACTCACCCCACTTCATAGAGTCAATTTTTTCTCATTTCCACTTATTATTAATAAGAGTCCACTATTGATCCAACTCACATTCCAAATGTTAGACAACCAAAATAATTTTTTCATAATATGAACACTATAGAATAGAAAATATCTTTTTAGTTGTACTGATCCAATGATCATAAACTTGTGTATTATTATAACCATATAAATAAGGTGGGAATTTCCTCATCAAGGACTCAACAAAACATTATTCCCTCATTTTCTCATTTGTAATTTTTGCATGATTCATATCTCGAGAATGTTTGGTGAGAATAACAATGATTTCTTTAATTTCAACTCCCATAACATTCGTTTTCTCAGGAGGATAATCATTTCATTGTCCATTTCATTTATCATTAACACGGTTCCTTTGGATTCCATCCATTGAATAAGAAAAAAAGCATATTTTAAGAAACAATAATCATATTGGGGAACCTCATAATCATGAAAAAAACACATATAAGATATCTAAATTAGGGAACATAATTTTTAATCTATGACACCTTAGGTTTATCCCAAGTATTTCAAAATAATAATATATATAAATAATTACTTATGGTTTGTAAAGAGTTCATGAATTTCCAAAGAATATCCCTCAATAATGTCAAACTAGGTATGCAGCAAGGCCCATTTTCATGCATCTGGTGATAATCAAGTCCAGTTCAATGCACCCTTTTTAGAGTTATTACCCTAGGTACCTCTATACCAGAGCCACATCCCCTTATAGTATCCATACATGGATGTAATTTCATGGAAACGACACACTCTATCCTTTACGAAAATTCCTAGACATTTTCCTATATTTGACTCATATATATACTATCCCAAGTCATATATATAGAAATATACTTATTATATCCCTCGGGATCTCACTATAATTTTCTCATCCTAGTTTATAAATGTTAAATAAACTATTCATCTGATACCAACTACATCGATCTATAATTTTCCTACAAAGATAATAAATCTTTTTAGATAAATATTCAATACATTACACAAACATAGGTTTAAAGACCGTAATAGTTTAGTGATTTTGGAAACATGGACTATAATATTATTAACTGATGAAATATCTTTAATATATCCCATAAAGATATCCTCCTTTAATACTCTTCATAAGAATACCTCACTTAAACCTTTATTCATAACCTGGGGAAAGGAAACATAAGAAAGGGTGATCTCAGATGCTAATTAAGGTTAAACAAGGGAGATATGTAATAATAACATGATCATAAAGCATTAAATTTTAAAACCACACCCTACATATCAAATATAATAATCTTGAGTCATGGTATAAATATTGATAGTTCATAATACATGAATCATAAAGGAATCAAAGAACACGATCCATGAGAGCATAAAATTGGAATAAAAAATAGATTTTTTTCATACACATATGCTTATAACATGTTGAACATGTGTAAATAGAAACAAGTTCACTCATTAATTTGAGGACATATAAATCAGGACACCACAAAAAATTATGGACATGTAACTAGGTCTACGTATTACATTATGAAAATAAATTACAGTTCCATACATAAAACTTTGAACATGTAATCAAGTTTATGCATAACATTGTGAACATGTAATTTGGTTCATGCATAAAATTTTGAACAGGTAATCAAGTTCACACATAACATAATTACTCATGATCTTTCCTTCTTTACCCAAAGCATTGGCGGGAGATATAGGTCCCACCTGTCTCATAATCAAAACCATATTTATGTGTTCCATAAGATCATAAATCATTCATAATATCATAAACCATGAAATTAAATGTGTTTTATAAACATTCCATCATATCAAGACTTATGGAAAAGAGATAGGTTTCATAATCATTTCATCATCTCATCAAATCATAACCCCTGAAAAAATAACGGGTTTTATAAGAATTTTGTCATGGTATAACCCATGGAAGAGAAACAGATTTCATAAAAATCTTATCATCATAAACCATAAAAATAAAGAATAAGAATGGTATCCTTGGATCATATCCTATTAAATCATAGGTAAAATTAATGAATTTTATCTTAGGTGGAAAATAATTTTGAAATATTATATAAAAAATTTCTTGAGGAAAATATCATTTCCACATTAAAAAGAACTTTTTTAAACATAATTTTTTTGAAAATAATTTCATTTTAAAATAAAATTGAAAACTTATAAAGTAATCTTCAAAGAATATAATTTTCTTGATGACAAAATGTTTTGTTCCTACCATATATGTTATAACCAATATTCCTTTCACATTTTCAGTAAAAGTTAAACATACACTATTTTGTAAAATGATATGAATATTAATTTTAAACAAATGTGTAAAATAAATTAAAATATGTGTAAAAATTTCTAATAAAAATAATAGGATAATAGTAATACATTTTTCGAAAACAGTTTTAGAAAACATGGTTTTCAAAGAAAACATATTTCTAATCGAAGAGAGAAATAAAGTCAGATTTTCTAAAAAAATATCAATTATTTTAAGTAACAAAGAGTGTAAAAATAGTAATTTTAATTGAAAATATCATTAATAACCATAATATAAATAAATTAACGAGTTTCTTGATGGATGTATCATAATATTTTATCATGGGAAACATAATCTTAAAAAATCCTTATAAATGATGAGATTGTAAAGTAAAATATTTACCACTTTGGTAACTTTGAAATATAAGATCCGTGAAAGAATAACATTAAATAAACCCTAAAATATAATTTGGATAAATAAATTCATGATATTACATTTCAAAGGGTCTGTATATACACATCTTAAAATAATATAGATGCATAACATAACATATGTCTCAAAGAAGGTAAATTGAGAAAAAAACCCTTACATGTTTGGTAACATTTTAACCATAAACACCATGAATGGTCAATAATAAAATAGATATATAAATCCAAATAATCCTCATTGTATTAATCATAAAACAAATTCATGGCAATTATACACACCACATAATAAAAATAGGTAGTGAACATGACATGTGTCTCACAGAAGTAAAAAGTGAGATGAAAATCCCAAACCTTATGTCTTGACTTCCTTCATACACATTTAAACATACTTTATAATAAATATATGTTTATTATTCATTTATTAAAGTAACATTATTATATATATATATCATACTATATATTATTTACTTATGTCCTTTTATTAAATTCTTATTAACAATTTCATATTAAATTCATGTTTCAGGTAGTAACCAATTTGTTTTTTGTTTATGTTTTGATTTGTTATTTTCAGTACTCTTGATAATGGTTCCATTATCTCAAGAATATTAATAATGAAATTATTATAATATTTATATATCAATTATAATCTTAATAAAAATCATGAAATATGGTTTTGAGAAATGATGGATGTTATGATCATGGAGATGGTAGGCTGTACGTACGCATGAGTAATGTTTCTATTTCTCAATGATCATTATGGAAATAAGGTAAGTAATATTTTATATTTATATAATGAAATAATTATCATAAATAAAATATTATTTCATTAAATATACTTATACATATCATCCATATGGTGTAGTGATTAAAAGAGAGAGTCACATAGCTTTGTGAAGGCGGTAGTTCATACCTACACGAATAATGTTATCATCTTTCAGTGAGTGAAAATGTAATAAATAAAATTATATATTATCCTTTAATAATTATAAATATGTAATTAATATCATAATTTTATCATTTATATCAGATATATTTATCCTTATTATATTCTATGTAAAGTGTTAATGAA
Organism: Viscum album; assembly: GCA_963277665.1. Classification (NCBI taxonomy): domain Eukaryota; kingdom Viridiplantae; phylum Streptophyta; class Magnoliopsida; order Santalales; family Viscaceae; genus Viscum; species Viscum album. The sequence goes on along the minus strand of OY728126.1, from coordinate 1,803,563,151 downwards.
AACGAAGGACATCACTTCGTAAGGTGGTAGTCCGCCGTACAACTGAACGATGTTATCATATCCCTTTTGGAATGGAAAGTAAAAAAGGTATAAATAATAAAATGAATCCATAGTTGTAATAATTTTATAAATATAATATATATACTTTATATCTATCATAATAACCAACTGTGATAGGTGGTAATGAAGAAACGAATGACATCAGTTTGTGAGGCGATAGTCCATCGTACATATGAACGATGATTTCATAACCCATTTAATGGAAGTGGAAATGGTTGAAAGTAATTAAATTAACATAAAAATAACTCATAATATTTAAGATATTGAGGTTATTATATCATCATGGTATAATAATAATTTAATGATGTATATGAAGAAATAAAACAAAATCACTCATTGATGAACGTTACCTCTTCTTCAAGTATCCTACTTAGGTTTACACCAAAATCCTTCCTTGGTTAGATTTGTGTCCAAAATAATGATTATAGGATGATATGAAGAAATTTTAAAATTTATTTGGGTAGGTATTTTCTAAACAAAAAGGGTTTTAAGGTGTGAATAATAGAGGATAGGGGGTGACCATTTATAAGTGAGGTGAGTCGAACACTTGTAATGTTTTTGAAAAGAATCAATAATACCCATGTTTTTATTGTTAAAAAAGCCTAAAAAATGGTATATTATTTAAAATTTAAGATATAAGGTCTAAATATATCCATAAAATGGGTTTTTGAAAAGTTTATAGGTCTTTTATAACCCTTATCTTCTTAGTTTAACCCTTCAGTAAATCAGTTTTTATATTAACCACAATATTTTTTTTTACTATTTTCACTATTAATTTTGTTAAAAAATTAAGTTGAAATTATTATAAATTATAAATTATTCTAATTATTAATATGAAATAAATTTTTCCAAATTCCATTTAAATAATTGGAAAATTTTAATTTAAAATTAATCCTGCAGACGTGATGAGAAAGTGAGTTTTTAAAGAGAAAATATTCGAACGTTTATAAAGTTTTTATATCAAAATTCAATATAAAAATCATTAAAATGATATAAATTGTATTAATGGATATATAATTATACTAATTTATCTTTAAAACCTATTAAAAATATAATTTAATGTTATAAATAATTTTAAAAAATGTAATTTTCAATTAAAATTTTGTATTTTTCACTATTTATCAAAAAATTAATCTTTTCAAAAAATTCACAAAAAAAATCACGATTAGATAATTTTGATACGATGATTTTAAAAAATATGTTTATTTTATGAAATTAAATTTATAAAATTTTGAAAAATTACATTTTAAATAAGGGAAAAGATGCAACAAAAACCGTTTTTTAGAAGAAAAAAAAACAGTTTTGAAGCATAAAATTGGATTTATTCTTATTTCTTTTCTTGAAAAAAATAAGATAAATGTTAAATTTTTTATTAAATATATAATATATAAATTTCATTAAAATCATTCACTAAAAGCGGGGTTTTTAATTTATTGAGGTAAAGCGTGTTTGTGCACAGGAAAATAGTTTTTCAAAAAAAAAATCTTTATTTCCAAATAGTTCTAATTTCTATTTATAATTAATTAATCACAAAATAATTCATATTATATACATGTTTAAAACATATTTTCCTAATTCATTTAATGTCATTCATACCCACCATTCCAATGGCTATGAAATAACTATCAAATTAAATAATAATATTTTTAATAATATGTCATGTTTTATTTAAACTCATTATTGCATGTAATAGAAGCTAAACTCAGTGTTGTGTGTAATCCAAGATATCCAAAAATCTGAATTAGTTAAAAATAATATTTCATAAAATCTAAGGATGTTACACTTACAAAATCCTATCCCCTTATGAAACACATGGGTTACCTTTACACATCCTTTATAAATAGGAAACTACACTTACACATGCTCTGCTTACCCTTAAACAATACTGGGATGAGTGGATCTACCCATAAACAATAGCTATTACCCTTATGTAACCATTTTAAAAATGATGTAACCCTTACTCAGGGTTTGTTATACCTTTATAAAACACATGGATAACTCCATTACCCTTATATAACTAATAAAAAACAGACTTTACCTTTATGAAACTCAAGTAAAAGCCCCAATACCCTTACAAAAGGTCTTAAAACCCTTATTTACCCTTGTATAAAGCTATAAAATCAATGTAAGGGTGATTTTTATTGAAAATTTTATATTCATATAAAAAAAATAAAAAATTAATTATAAAGTACAGTTCAAGGATCAAAAAAATTTATAATATTACAATTCTACCCCTTTAATGACTTCACATCCCTAAGAAATATCTCTAGAGGTCTTTCTTGAAAAACTCAGGACACTGAGCTCGAACATCGTACTCCCATTCCCATATCTCCTCCAAGATACATCCATGTTTCCATTGAATGCAAATGAGTGATTCTTTCTTCCCTTGATGAAATTTCTCACTCTAGTCCATAATATGAACTAGACACTCCATGTAAAATGCATATAGATCCAACTTGATGTCGACAAAGTCAATGACATGTGTAGGATAAACCATTTATATCTAGAGTTTTGAAAAGTGTAACACATCATGTATACCTCAATAGAGAGAAGGTATATCTAGAATATATTCAACTATCCCAACCCATTCATTGATCATGAAGGGTCTAATAAAATATGGTGCTAGCATTACCTTCTTTCTTAGACATCAGTTGTCTAACTAATGAGTAACTCTCAAGAAAACCAAATCATATAAAATGAACTCCAAAGGTCTTCTCCTATGGTTGGAATATTATGGAGACCCGACCTTTTCTTACATTACTATTACATCATTATAAAGATTAACATAATAGTATTACACCACAAGGATCCATAGGTTTAGTGTCTTGGGAAAACTAGGACCAAACATAACATTTACAACATCAAACATAAACATTTATTTAATTCATTCTTCTCTATCTTCTTATTGTCCCTTAAAAACTACTTAGTACACATAATCACATGAGGATATAAATAAAAAAGGGGTGATCTAAAAGCCCAGTAAGAGGACAGATAAGAATAATATAACATGGGGTGAGATTAATCATAACATCATCATCAAAATCATGAGAGGAATCATTAGATAAAGGCATGGAATGTGACAATGAATAAAAAATGAAAACATCATGTCTTAGTGGTTAACTACCAAACATAGTTGTGAAAAAATCTATAATAATGTCCACACATAATTTCAATTTAACTCATGAGATTCATCACTTTACCCAATATATTGGAGTGGTGTATAATTTTGGGTGCACCCATTACATTAAAACATTCATATTGTGCTATATAATTCCAGGCGCACCCGTCTTATCATAACATTTACATTTTCATGCATGACACATTGAAAATATGTCAAACTTGAACATAAAATAACCCATATAAAGAAATGATTTTCAAATAATACATTAATAAACATTTGGTACCCAAAATAAATATGGAATATCATTCTTGAGATAGAACCATTAACCTTGAGTGAAGAGTGAAACAATCTTCAAGAAGTAAAAAGGGTGTGTTTATTTGAAAGAAGAGTTCTTTGGGAAAACATTGAGTTTTTAATAAAATAAATTATAGAAAATGTATATCCCAGAAAAGGTAATATAATGATGAATAAATATTTTTTAAGGTATATCCATACTAAAAATGGGTTGAAGAGGTAAACCCAAAGAAAGAGAGTTGGGTTTGAGAATTTCCCCTTACCTTGTATTCAAATGATTTATTCAATTTAATGTCCTGTATAATGAAATTATATTCCTTAATTAGAAATTCAAGAACCTTTTATACATGAATATGGTTCATTATGATTTCATTAAGTTCTTTTATGGGCATTTTGATTAGTTATAGAGTTTAAATTCATTGTTCGTGAGTGTTCTTTTTCTTAGTTTTCATGAATGGTATGAATGAAATTTCATGTAGAACATGAATAAACATCCAAAAATGATATTAAATGTTACTAATGATGTTATATAACATGAAATTATATTATAAATAATTTTTTATATACCTTTAGAATGAATCATTAGATAATAATTTAATGATGATCGTTTGGGTTAATTCGAGCGTTTTTTCAACCACAACGAACTTGTTTTATTTAATCAATTAGTAATGTGTACACAAGTTAGTTCCCAAACATTATATATGATATAATGCATATAAAATTATCTGGTTCAACCAATTTTTTTTTTCATGACCAGATCTAAAGGTAGTAAAGGAAAATGAAAACATGTCATTCTTGAAGGTGATAAATTAACACCTAACGAACAACATTTTCTTTTCTAAAATAAAAAGAATAGGAGAAGGGGGTTGGAAGATATAATACCCCATTACTATAATAAAATTAAATTATATGTATTATACAAGAGTTAACATAACATTTGGATAAGTATAGGTGGGTATAGATTAAGAAAAGAACTTGAAATTGAAAGGAAATTAAGGGAAAAGAGAGAGAGAGAAATTACCTCTTGAATCCTTCTCTTGAGATCCTCCTTGAGGAACCTAGGATTGGTCTTTTGATGATACTAGAAGCTCTTGGTAATGGGGGAGGTTCTAGAAAAGATGTTTGGAAGGAGTTTAGACAAGTATTGAAGCTTTAGAGGTGTGACAAAATGAGGGTGTGAAGGGTGGTATTTATATTGGAGGGGAGATGGGTTTTCTCAACATTATATACACTAATTTATTATTTATTCAAAAGAAAAGTAACAGTGATTATTACATTACCAAGAATAGTAATAATGGAATATTATTTCTAAATAATTGGGCTTATATCATCAGAACATCATACATGATTCTATAATTAATGAATTTAACTTATTTTGTGAATTATCGTATTTCACTATTCATAAAAATTCAAGTATTTCATAAAAATACAAAAACTTCACCCTAACCATTTTTTGAAGGTTAGAGTCCAAAAATGAACTCCATTTTTCAAAAATAATTTTATAAGTATGATTAATTTAATTTTTAATTAAAATCATAATTTACTTGAAAAATACAGATTTTAAAATTGAAACTGATTTTTTAATGATTTCAAAAATTACATATGTTCTTATAAAATTATCTTAAAAATAGAAGACACAAAATTTTTAATTTAATTTTTTTTCAGGGAAATAATTTTTTTTAAAATTAATTAATTAATTATAATTAATTATTTATGACTTATAAAAATACCAATACTTTTACTATGGTTATATTGTCACTTATAAGACACCTAAATTTTATTTAATCAATCATGGGTGAGGTTACTATTATTTTGAATGATTTACTATTCATAATGGTAAAAATAATAATCATATGGGTATGTTACTATTTATAAGGTTAGGTTACTATTCACCAAAAATTATGTTTGTTCCATTATACTCCAAAAATCATCCTCAACGCAACTGTGTATGTTAGATTTTTGAAATTCAAAACATAGAAGTGGAAAAAGTTTGTTTAATTATTACATAGTATTTAGTATCATGATATGTCATTGTGATTCCTAATGGGATTATACTATAAGGCATAATTATAAGAATGGAATTCCATTGATAAATCTTTGGGTCATTACATTCTTCCTCCCTTATGAAATTTCTCCCTTGAAATATTTTTTTACACAAACATGCAAGGGTACTTCTCCTTCATCACCTCTTACAGTTCCCAAGTAGCTTCTTAAAACTTATGGTTCCTCCACAACACTTTAAAAATATGGGTTGTCTTGTTGTGTAGGATCTTATCTCTCCTATCCAGAATCTTTACTGGATGCTCGTCATAAGAGAGATCATCTTACAGTTGTACCAACTTTGAGTTCAGTACATGTGAGGGATCTGGTATGCACTTCCTCAAGAGTGATATTCGAAACACATCATGAACTTGAGCCATATTTAGTGGAAGTGAAAGATGATAGGCCACGACTTCTATGCGGTCAAGGATCTCAAATGGGTCAATGTACCTTGGGCTTAGCTTCCCTTTCATTCCAAACCGCATGACTCTCTTTCATGGTGATATTTGAAGGAAGAATTTATCTCCAATGTCTAACTTCAAGTCCCTTCAACGGTTGTCAGCATAACTCTTTTGATGACTCTGAGACGCTTTTATATGTTTTTGGATGACTTGAACCTTCTATATCATCTCTTACACAAGATCAGATCTAAGTAGCTTTCTTTCTCCAACTTCATCCCAATAGGTTGGATTTCTACATTGCTTTCCATACAGAGCTTCAAATGGAGCCATCTGAATACTCGAGTGGAAGCTATTGTTTTTTGAGAAATCAACAAATGGGAGATGCTGATACCATCCAACTTTGAATTCTAAAGAACAAGATATTAGCATGTATTCAAGTGTCTAAATAGTTATTTCATATTGGTCATCAGTTTGGGGGTGACAGGCCATGCTGAGTAATCAAAGAATGTTGAAGACTCCTCCAGAATTTAGATTTAAACCTTGGATCATGGTCAAAGACAATCGAGATTGGAACACCATATAGTCTCACCAATTCATTCACATATATCTTTTCAACTTATTCAAGTGATAGATCTTCTTGAATAGCGATAAAATGGGCAGTCCTGGTGAGTCGGTCAACCAAAATCCATATCGTATTATTTTCCTTGGACGTCTTTGGGAGACCCATGACAAAGTCCATAGTGACATTCTCCCATTTCCACATGAACATAGGCAATGGTTGCATCATCCATTTGAAATTTTTTCACTCTTCTTTAACTTACGGACATATCAAGATCCTTGAGATATATTCCACAATCTCATTATTCATGTTATCTCACCAGATGTGTTCTTAGAGATCTCGGTACATCTTGGTTCTACCGGGATGGATAGAGAATGTTGAGCTATGTGCATTGTCCAATATCACCTTCTTTATCTTAGGTTATGAAGGCACAGAAAGTCATGTTTCAAACCGAATCACACCATCATCATTGATAAGGAAATATTTTATGTAACAGCCCGAGATTTTATGAAAAATATTCTTTTTATTTCACTAATGTCTTGTGTTGTACGCTACACCAAAAGGAGCTTGCATAACATGCATCCTTGACTAGCCTTGCATTACACGCAATCGCGACCTTCCTCGATAGCGTGTGTAGTACGCAATAACGAGTTTCACTAAACAGCGATATGCTATTAAAATGTTATTAAAACTAGCCGTTATGAATAGTAATAACCACTTTTTGAAATTTTTTAAATTTTATTTTTCAAAATGGATTTCATTTTTAGATTCGGAGTATCGAATTTAGCCTAAGGTGAAATTTTGGTACATTTCGGATAACTTTCATATTCTGATAAATAGTGAAAATTACTAAATTTTAATTAAAAAAAACTTTTTAATCGAAATAATTAATAGTGATAAATTATTAATTTGAGTGGTTTTAAAGTATATTTAGAATATATTTTTACAATTCAATACAATGTTGGTCATTGGATGTAATTTCACATTTACACCAGACATAAACAAGTGTCAATCTTTTTAAAAACACGCTATTTGTTTTAACAGCGGGATTTAATTATAAAATTAATTAATGCAACTTCTATGTTATGAATTTGGTAAATTAGACTTCATTTTTGAATTTGGAATATGAAATATAGCTTAGGATGAAATTTTGGCATTGTTCTGAAAAACATCAATTTTTGATGAATAGTGAAACTACTAAGTGGTAGTTAAAAAAATTAATTTCTTCATAAATCTTAATTTTACCGCTTCTGTGAATGGAATTTCAAAAATCCGAGAGACACGGTTGATGTCAGTAAGTAAAATGTGGTTCAATGAGATTAAAATAATTTTTGGTGAATAGTAACTTTTTACTTTTATTTACCACGGTTAAAAGTAAATAGGGTAATTAAGGGTAAAAATGATATTAATATTACCCTAACACATGTCCTAATCCTATTGGACAAGTGTATCTCGACCAAAAACAACCTTAAGTGTAAAATATTATCATTTAGGCCCACTTGGATTAGATTAGGACATTTATTATTATTTAATTCAAAGAAGAGTTAAAAGAGTTAAAATCAAAGTTTATTTACTAAACCATTTTTAATATGGGTTTATACATAAGATAAATTCTATTATAAATATTCATTAGAAAGATAAAAAGATTTCCTACATAATTATATTTTATTTATAATTTTTAGACTTTAAATAAATTAATTTATTTATGACACAATGATGATGCAATAATTACCCTTTTAAGGAAATATTAACATAATTGATGTTATAAATGCTCAAATGAATGTAATTTGAGACTTTTTATGAATTCCAGTAATTTTATAGGTTACTATGATATATTATTGTTGATTTAATCAACTTGTTTTGAACATATAATTCTGTTATGACTTTCACAAAAATCATATATCAAATAGTGTCAAAATTGACACAAAATAGTTTTTAAAACAAATATTATATTATTAATTGTTCTTTTATTACTAAAAATCTAAGGTTCGGCCAAATGACTTAGATAAAGATATATATATTAATAATAAACAATTTGGGGTTCGTTTGGCATGTTATAGTAAGTGTACTAACCATATAGTGAAATAAAACAAAAAGACACGGTAAAAGTTAAATTATTTAACTTAGAGTTAAATCTAATTGATAAGGTTAAAATAATACCCTAAACTTGTCTAAATCCTATTGGTTGATAGGATTTCGACCCATACCCACTTTATCTTAGAAATAAGACCCTTTGGAACCATTATAAACCGATTTTGACTTTAATATAAAATAATATTTTGAAGTATTCCTAAGGTGCCCCTCTCCTCCCTTATAAAAGGACACCTCCTCCCCCTCCTCCTCACACCAATTTGAGCACTCAAGCTCAGCCAACCCCTGCCAAAATATCTTCTCCACTTCCCTAGAAATATCCTAGAGGTTCTGGTCTTCCTCAAAGACCAATTTTAGTGCCCTAAGAGGAGGTCTCAAAGAGGCGCTTCAAAGAAGAGGTAATTATCGTTACCAATTCTTTCATCTTTATTTCTTCTTCCACTTATTCTTCTTAGGTTGTTTCATTATGAAGTAATAACATCAGTATCACTAATATACTGATATGTTATTATAAGTATTAAAAAACCCTATTTCACCATCTATCCATCCTACGGAAAAAGAAATCACCGCGCGTGCGTACGTACGGAATACCGTCTCCACGCCGTGGTGTAATCTATTTTCCACCACCACCTTACATGGATGAGTATAATGGTGTAAAGAATAACTATACATAGTTATTACAACATCATATTGATTCTGATATATTGTATAATCCACTCCAATTCAATTCAATATTTATGGAAATGATATCATCGCTCGTGCGTACGTACGGACTACCGTCTCCACGACACGATGAGATTCATTCTCCATGTTAACCATTTAGGAATGATTATAAAGTATATATAAGAAATAATAATGAAATATATGACATTATAAAGCTACTGGATTTATGTATATATATATATATATTTATGTCATCTACTTACTTCCATTCAAGACAATAAGGAAAGGAAAACAGCGTTCTTGCGTACGTACGGACTACCGTCTCCATGAACGGTGTTTTTCATTTCATTTATCTATCTATTATATATATATATACTGAATATATATGATATATAAATCATATTTTCTGGAAGTAAGTAAATCATGATATAAGTAATAATAATTTTAAGAACAACAAGTCAAAACACCTACGATAAATGAAACGATTTTACCCAAAACGCTTCTTTAACATGGAATTTACAAAAGAACGGGTAATATAATGTCATAAGTGAACCATATATGAAATCATAACAATGAATATGATTCTGTAATAAGTCAATGACATTATTTAAATCATTATACTGGAGTTTCGGACACATACGAAGCACATCGGACCTAAGGTAAGGGAAAATATCATAATCTCATTTTTATCCGAGATTGTTTTTACTTTGGAATTTACTGGGGTGTATTTTATCATCCACATCCATGTTTCCTCAATATGTAATATTATTTCCATCCACCTACAATTTTTTAAATCCAATTTTACCCTTCGGTGAATTTTTAGTAAAAGATAAGAAAGGAATATTTTGTCGTTTTTCGTACGAAGTACTTTTTGACTTTTCCGACAAAAGTACGAAGAATGTTTTTTTAACTTATATGACATGAATGGATTTTTAAAACATTATTTCCAAGAAGCTTCCTTTACAAGTTTTCAAGTTTATTTTGAATCATCTTCTTTTGTTTTATTGTCGTATGACATGTTATGAAAGGAAAAACGTTTTTCAAGTAGAAATGATATTTTTCTCAAGAATGGAGTTCAGGTATTTTATCAAAATTATTTTCCATCTAAGATAATAAAAGGGTTCTGTTTTTATCCCTATTATTACATGGATTTGACTATGTTGTGATGGAAATATTTTTTTTCTTTATCTTATATGAATTGTTTTATGATGTCATGTTGTTTAAGAATCCCTTTTTATTACATGGGTTACGCTATGATGTATGGTTTATGATTATGTGGCACACATAAGAAAGGATTCATTATAAGATGGGTGAGACCTATATCTCCCTCCAATGCATTGGGTAAAGATTTTACATCTCATGAGATAGACAGGGCTGGAACGGTAGGTTATACCGGTTCAGTGAAACAGGACTGAAACGAGGGTTACTCGATTCAGAAAGGGACTTTGTCCACTAAGATAGTCTTGGAAATGAGTCTTGACTAACAAGAAATGATTCTCTATGATTATGTGTGAATGCCACAAAGTTTCATGTTTTAAGTTATGATTATTGTGATTACATTTCACTGCCATGATTTACCCCATGTTATGAAATTATGATCTCTTTTTCAGGTTAAGATTTCCAAAAGTTATGTGCTTATGTATATGATGTGATTGATATTTATTTTGTTTACCCTTACTGAGCATTTCAGCTCACCCTTTTATGTTTTCTTTTCCCCAGGATATAAAGAAAGGTTTTAGGTAAAAAAAAAAGAAGATCTTTATGGGAGATACTGAAGATCTTTCACCACGATTAGAAGATTACGTTTCGAGTTTCCAAAGACACTAAACTATTACGATCCTTGTGTGTGTGTTTTTGTTATGTACTAAGTATTCCGCAAATGTAATGTAATGTCCATGTACGTTAAGTTTCGGGTCTCTATAGTTGGTATCAGAGGAAAGGTTTAGTCAACCTTTGGAAAATAGGATGCGAGAACTTTAGTGATATCCCTAGAGATATTTCTAAGGTATGTCTAGGGATGTCCCTAAGGTTAAGTATACGTATAGGTTATAGTACTAGAACTACACTAACGATCATAGAATTAAACCTAAGATGTTAGATATTGAAGGTACTCCCCCTTTATTATGTTGTTTTCCCTAGCATGATTTTTGCCTCTCACACTATTCTTTTTGGGTTTTAGACGATGGCTGGAACCTGAAGGAACCGTGTTGATCAATGCAATGGACAATGCAATGATTTTCCTCCTGAACAAACAAATGTTATGGGAGATGGAGTGCAAAATCTTATTGCTATACTTACACAAGCTATGAATCATTCTGGACTTCCAAATGAGCAGAGAAGGGAACAATATTCTATTGAGTCCTTCATGAGGCAACGTCCACCTTCTTTCAGTGGGTCTTCTGATCCACTTGTTGCTGAACAATGGATCAGTACCACTGAAAAGATATTTTCAGTTCTTCAATGTTCTGAACATGATAAAGTCATCTTAGCAGTGTATCGTTTGGAAGGTGATGTTGATCAATGGTGGAATCTTATTAAGAATACGAGGCAAATGGATGAAATTGAGTCCATGGAATGGGACGAGTTCAAGAACTTATTTTTCAGTAAGTACTTACCTCGTATTCTTCGAACAAAGATGGAGAAGGAGTTTCTTGAACTAAAGCAAAAGGATGATGAATCTGTTGGTATATACGAAGCGAATTTTACAAGACTTGAAAGGTATGAATCTGGCATTATCATCCAACCTGAAAGTAAAGTTGATCGATTTTTCAGTGGCTTAAAACCAAGTCTTCGAAGGGCATTAGCTATAAGAGACTTCAGTAGCTATGAAGAAATTGTGAGTTGTGCTATCAAGGTAGAAATGGAAGTTGGTGTTACATATCCATCTCATGGTTTTGACAAGAAATGAAAGGTGGAGTTCAAGGAGAAATCTCAGAATAATGGTGAAAAGAAGATGAATGTTTCCTTATGCACAAAGTGTGGAAAGAAGCATGGTGGAGATTGTCTTAAAGGGACTATAAAATGTTTCAAGTGTGGAAAAGAAGGCCATCGAGCAGCTGAGTGTCGAAGTAATGGAAAAAGGGTTTCTAATGATGTGAATAAAGCAAACACTGCAGAGAACGCACCACCAACACTTCAATGCTTCAAGTGCAAGGAAATGGGGCATTATGATAATAAATTCCCTAATCCAAGGGTTAGTGATGATCAACATGAGCAACCACTGAAGGCAAAGGACAAAGTGAAGTCACATGCGATCACTATTGGCAATGTTGAATATGACGACGATGTGGTGGAATGATTAAGTGTTTATGTAATGGGATTCCAAAATAATGTTGTATCATTGAGTATTGCAATATTTATTGATGTGGTATTCAAAGTGATTGAGATATTTTTTTGGAAATAAGATGATATGCGCATAATGAAGGGAAAACGAGAAAATGAAATGTTTAATAGTATTCATGAGCTCATGATTGATATAAGGACTAAGTGATATCATGGTTTGAGTATATAGAATTTTGAGGATTTTGGTATGTGGAAAGTGTTAACTTTAAACTGCATTCATGTTTTAACTAATGTATTCAAGAGAATACATGATCAAGGACTTTGAATGTTTAGAATGTGACCAACAAGACATATCTTATGGGGATCAATGATGGTATTAAATCTCTGGTAATTGTTTTCACTATATTATGAGAGTGGACTGCAGTATTATGGGTAAGCCTAAAGATTGGAATGGATTATGTTGGAATAAGTTAGTATTGTTTAAGGATAGAAGTTTTTTCGATATTATTGATGGGATGTTATAGTAATATAGTTTTAGAAAAAGGACAACCTGTAGGACGGGCGACAGCCCATCGCGTCGGAAAAGGCTGTGGGAATTGAACCCACAACCGAAGTGCGACCGGCCTTTATCGCCTACCACTAGCCTACAGGAAGTCCCTGTTTAGTAGAAACTAGTTTTATTATATTAAGAAGTATGATATATGAAGTATAAGTCCATTTTAGGAACCATATATGATTAATCTCACTATAGACCGACTTATGTATATAATTTTTGCTAACCTTTTGTTTGAGACAGATGGAATGACCCGTCATTCTATCACATAATCTGCTAACACTTCACGAATAACAAATTCAACTTCATTTATTTAAGAGATGAAGTGGAAATTGTTCAAGGCACGAAAAACAGTGAGATTATACCAAAATAAAGAAAGTATTTATTCTAATTCAAATTTTCAACTTTAGGGAAATGATCTTGAAAACCAAAAATGTTGTCCTAGTGATCTTATACCTGATGAATCAAATGGTACCTTAGATCGTCACGAATTTATGGATTTGTGATTACTGGATTTTCCATAGCCATGTTCTCTACCACTCTCCATCAGAACATGATGGTTAGATTTCTCTTCCATATCCATATTTTCACCTATGTGGAAACCCAGTGATTAGTTTATTTGGGTAATCGTTACATTTCATACTTTAGTTTTTAAAGCCATGTTTTGGTATTCCTTTTTATGATGTGGGTTTCTATTAAAGAAACTTTCGAATAGTAAACCATTTATAACCCCGACGAATTTCGAGGGCGAAATTCATTTTAAGGGGGGTAGAATGTAACAGCCCGAGATTTTATGAAAAATATTCTTTTTATTTCACTAATGTCTTTTGTTGTACGCTACACCAGAAGGAGCTTGCACAACACACATCCTTGACTTGCCTTGCATTACACGCAATCGCGACCTTCCTCGATAGCGTGTGTAGTACGCAATAACGAGTTTCACTAAACAGCGATATGCTATTAAAATGTTATTAAAACTAGCCGTTATGAATAGTAATAACCACTTTTTGAAATTTTGTAAATTTTATTTTTCAAAATGGATTTCATTTTTGGATTCGGAGTATCGAATTTAGCCTAAGGTGAAATTTTGGTACATTTCAGATAACTTTCATATTCTGATAAATAGTGAAAATTACTAAATTTTAATTAAAAACAACTTTTTTAATCGAAATAATTAATAGTGATAAATTATTAATTTGAGTGGTTTTAAAGTATATTTAGAATATATTTTTACAATTCAATACAATGTTGGTCATTGGATGTAATTTCACATTTACACCAGACATAAACAAGTGTCAATCTTTTTAAAAACACGCTATTTGTTTTAACAACGGGATTTAATTATAAAATTAATTAATGAAACTTCTATGTTATGAATTTGGTAAATTACACTTCATTTTTGAATTTGGAATATGAAATATAGCTTAGGATGAAATTTTGGCATTGTTCTGAAAAACATCAATTTTTGATGAATAGTGAAACTACTAAGTGGTAGTTAAAAAAATTAATTTCTTCATAAATCTTAATTTTACCGATTCTGTGAATGGAATTTCAAAAATCTGAGAGACACGGTTGATGTTAGTAAGTAAAATGTGGTTCAATGAGATGAAAATAATTTTTGGTGAATAGTAACTTTTTACTTTTATTTACCACGGTTAAAAGTAAATAGGGTAATTAAGGGTAAAAATGATATTAATATTACCCTAACACATGTACTAATTCTATTGGACAAGTGTATCTCGAACAAAAACAACCTTAAGTGTAAAATATTATCATTTAGGCCCACTTGGATTAGATTAGGACATTTATTATTATTTAATTCAAAGAAGAGTTAAAAGAGTTAAAATCAAAGTTTATTTACTAAAACATTTTTAATATGGGTTTATACATAAGATAAATTCTATTATAAATATTAATTAGAAAGATAAAAATATTTCCTACATAATGATATTTTATTTATAATTTTTAGACTTTAAATAAATTAATTTATTTATGACACAACGATGATGCAGTAATTACCCTTTTAAGGAAATATTAACATAATTGATGTTATAAATGCTCAAATGAATGTAATTTGAGACTTTTTATGAATTCCACTAATTTTATAGGTTACTATGATATATTATTGTTGATTTAATCAACTTGGTTCGAACATATAATTCTGTTATGACTTTCACAAAAATCATATATCAAATAGTGTCAAAATTGACACAAAATAGTTTTTAAATCAAATATTATATTATTAATTGTTCTTTTATTACTAAAAATCTAAGGTTCGGCCAAATGACTTAGATAAAGATATATATATTAATAATAAACAATTTGGGGTTCGTTTGGCATGTTATAGTAAGTGTATTAACCATATAGTGAAAGAAAACAAAAAGACACGGTAAAAGTTAAATTATTTAACTTAGAGTTAAATCTAATTTATAAGGTTAAAATAATACACTAAACTTGTCTAAATCCTATTGGTTGATAGGATTTCAACCCATCCCCACTTTATCTTAGAAATAAGACCCTTTGGAACCATTATAAACCGATTTTGACTTTAATATAAAATAATATTTTGAAGTATTCCTAAGGTGCCCCTCTCCTCCGTTATAAAAGGACACCTCCTCCCCCTCCTCCTCACACCAATTTGAGCACTCAAGCTCGGCCAACCACTGCCAAAATCTCTTCTCCACTTCCCTAGAAACATCCTAGAGGTTCTGGTCTTCCTCAAAGACCAATTTATTTCCCTAAGAGGAGGTCTCAAAGAGGCGCTTCAAAGAAGAGGTAATTACCGTTACCAATTATTTCATCTTTATTTCTTCTTCCACTTCTTCTTCTTAGGTTGTTTCATTATGAAGTAATAACATCAGTATCACTCATATACTGATATGTTATTATAAGTATGAAAAAAACCTATTTCACCATCTATCCATCCTACGGAAAAAGAAATCACCGCGCGTGCGTACGTACGGAATACCGTCTCCACGCCGTGGTGTAATCTATTTTCCACCACCACCTTACATGGATGGGTATAATGGTGTAAAGAATAACTATACATAGTTATTACAACATCATATTGATTCTGATATATTGTATAATCTACTCCAATTCAATTCAATATTTATGGAAATGATATCATCGCTCGTGCGTACGTACGGACTACCGTCTCCACGACGCGATGAGATTCATTCTCCATGTTAACCATTTAGGAATGATTATAAAGTATATATAAGAAATAATAATGAAATATATTACATTATAAAGCTACTGGATTTATATATATATATATATATGTATGTCATCTACTTACTTCCATTCAAGACAATAAGGAAAGGAAAACAGCGTTCATGCGTACGTACGGACTACCGTCTCCATGAACGGTGTTTTTCATTTCATTTATCTATCTATTATATATATATATATACTGAATATATATGATATATAAATAATATTTTCTGGAAGTAAGTAAATCATGATATAAGTAATAATAATGTTAAGAACAACAAGTCAAAACACCTACGATAAATGAAACGATTTTACCCAAAATGCTTCTTTAACATGGAATTTACGAAAGAACGGGTAATATAATGTCATAAGTGAACTGTATATGATATCATAACAATGAATATGATTCTGTAATAAGTCAATGACATTATTTAAATCATTATACAGGAGGTTCGGACACATACGAAGCAAATCGGACCTAAGGTAAGGGAAAATATCATAATCTCATTTTTATCCGAGATTGTTTTTACTTTGGCATTTACTGGGGTGTATTTTATCATCCACATCCATGTTTACTCAATATGTAATATTATTTCCATCCACCTACAATTGTTTAAATCCAATTTTACCCTTCGGTGAATTTTTAGTAAAAGATAAGAAAGGAATATTTTGTCGTTTTTCGTACGAAGTACTTTTTTGACTTTTCCGACAAAAGTACGAAGAATGTTTTTTTTTAACTTATACGACATGAATGGATTTTTAAAACATTATTTCCAAGAAGCTTCCTTTACAAGTTTTCAAGTTTATTTTTAATCATCTTCTTTTGTTTTATTGTCGTATGACATGTTATGAAAGGAAAAATGTTTTTGAAGTAGAAAGGATATTTTCCTCAAGAATGGAGTTCAAGTATTTTATCAAAATTATTTTACATCTAAGATAATAAAAGGGTTCTGTTTTTATCCCTATTATTACATGGATTTGACTATGTTGTGATGGAAATATTTTTTTTTCTTTATCTTATATGAATTGTTTTATGATGTCATGTTGTTTAAGAATCCCATTTTTATTACATGGGTTACGCTATGATGTATGGTTTATGATTATGTGGCACACATAAGAAAGGATTCATTATAAGATGGGTGGGACCTATATCTCCCTCCAATGCATTGGGTAAAGATTTTACATCTCATGAGATAGACAGGGCTAGAACGGTAGGTTATACCGGTTCAGTGAAACAGGACTGAAACGAGGGTTACTCGATTCAGAAAGGGACTTTGTCCACTAAGATAGTCTTGGAAATGAGTCTTGACTAACAAGAAATGATTCTCTATGATTATGTGTGAATGCCACAAAGTTTCATGTTTTAGGTTATGATTATTGTGATTACATTTCACTTCCATGATTTACCCCATGTTATGAAATTATGATCTCTTTTGCAGGTTAAGATTTCCAAAATTTATGTGCTTATGTATATGATGTGATTGATATTTCTTTTGTTTACCCTTACTGAGCATTTGAGCTCACCCTTTTATGTTTTCTTTTCCCCAGGATATAAAGAAAGGTTTTAGGTAAAAAAAAAGAAGATCTTTATGGGATATATTGAAGATCTTTCACCACGATTAGAAGATTACGTTCCGAGTTTCCAAAGACACTAAACTATTACGATCCTTGTGTGTGTGTTTTTGTTATGTACTAAGTATTCCACAAATGTAATGTAATTTCCATGTACGTTAAGTTTCGGGTCTCTACATTTTAGCTTCCCACCCTTTACTGCATTCACCTTCTTTTTTAACCCCAGATCATCCCTTTGTGCCTCTTTAATCTTCTCTTGGATAGATGGTTGTGAAATCAGTTGGGAAAGGTAGGATTTATCCCCTACACGTATTATTTCCAAATCCATCCTTTTAATATTTAAGAATATAGGGTCTTTCTCAATCCATAACATGGATAGAGTAGCGGGTTATTTTCTTCTTAGAGCACCGAATACCTCGTTCACCTTTCCAGTATTGTAGTGAATTGAGAAATCGTAGTCCTTGATTATCTTTAACCATATCCTTTGACACATGTTGAGCTCATTTTGTGTGAATATATAATTTAGGCTATTTTGGTCTGTGTATATGTCACAATTATTATTATAAATGTAGTGCCACCATATTTTCAAGGTAAAAATCATAGCTACCATCTCTAGATCATGAATTGTGTAGTTATACTCATAGATATTCAACTGTCGTGAGGTGTAGGCTATCACATTATCAATTTTCATGATTAAACAACCCAAGAATTTATTTTAACCATAACTGTATACCATAAAACTTTCTCTATTTTTTGGTAATGTGAGTACAAGTGCAGTGATCAACCTTCTCTTTATCTTCTTGAAGCTTCCCTCACATTCTTCCATCCAGATATACTTTACCCATTTCCTTGTTAACTTAGTGGTCTTGACAATCATGAGAAATTTATTACAAAACATCAATAGTACCCAGCTAATCTAATAAAAATATGGATTTCTATAACACTAAAGGGTCTGGTCCATTCCTCAATTGCCTTTGTTTTTGAAGGGTCTACATAAATTCACTCACTCGAGATCACATGTCCCAAGAACATGACTTGCTTCATCCAAAAGTCACACTTTCTAAATTTGGCGTACAAGTTATCCTTTCTCAATGTCGCCGACACAAGTCTTAGATTTTCTTCATGTTCCACCATGATCTTGGAGTATATGAGAATATCATTGAAAAAAACTACCACAAATTTGTCGAGGTAATGTCTAAAGACTCTATTCATCAAATCCATGACAATTGTAGGGGAATTAGTAAGTCTGATGGGAATCACCAAAAAATCATAATTACCATACCTTGTACAGAAGGAAGTCTTCTAAATATATTCCTTCTTCACCTTCATCTAATTATATCCAGAACGAAGATCCACCTTTGAGAAGTATTGAGATCATTTTAGTTGATCGAACAAGTCATCTATCCTTGGAAGAGGATACTTTTTCTTCATGGTGATCTTGCTGAGTTCCCGATAATTGATACACAACCACATTGATTCATCTATCTTCTTTAAAAAGAACACAGACACACCCCAAGGTGATGCACTAGGGAGTATGAACCCTTTGTCCAAATTCTATTGCAACTGATTCTTTAACTCCTATAGTTCGATAGGATCCATCCTATAGGGACACTTTGAGATAGGAGTAGCTTCGGGTATGAGTTTTATTAATAACTCTACCTCACGGTCCCGGGGGAAGTCTGGGTAAATCTTCAGGAAATATATCATCGTATTACCTCATGATGGGCCTTTCCACAAGGTTGGAACTTTTCTTCGACTCAACCAATTGGGTGAGGTATGATTCTTCATAGGGTATCAACACCCACACCGTTGATGTATTTTTCAAAGGAGGTTCATGATCTTCCATGAATTTTTAGAGGATCATGGGATGGTTTGGAATATGAAAAGATATTTCCTTTTCCTGACAGTTGATATGTGGTCTATATAATAAGATCCAATCCATTCCCATTATAGCATTTAATTCCACCAAGGTAAGTATTATGAGATTCACTGGAAGAATCTTCCTACATACGCCAGTAGGAGAAGAGTCAAGAACTAACATCTTCTGACCAGAATGTCTTCTTCAGGCATCACTTTCTGCAAAACTTCTCTAGATGACCCAGATAGTCGCAATGATGGAACACCTTTAGAGGGATAAAACATGAAGGATTTGAGTGCCTGAACCAACCACATTGGTGGAACACATATGAACAATTTAATGAACTAGTAACTAGAACTATTGAAGGAGACTCCTTAGAAGTAGGTTCCTTTGGCTTATACTTCTTTACAGATAGGGAACTTTCATGAGAAACTTGATGCACCAGATTTCCGACCTTATATGTTCAGGAGAAAAAATCATCTTAGAATGCTTCATCTACCGACTTTTTGAAATGACAGTTGTTAGAAAAGAGGACCCACCCCTTGATCTCTAGATGAACACCCCTGATTAATAGAGAAGTATTCATCAAATCTTACAATGATACCTCGGGAGAAAAGGAAACCAATTCCTTGAAATGGTCAACATACACCTTCACTATTTATTAGCCTTATTTAATACACATTAACTCTTCCCATTTCCTCATATTAACCTCTTTATGTAAGAACCATAAGATGAATATGGATTTAAAGACATCCCACTTCATCCTAACTTGCATTTATGGTGGGGATAAGAACTCCGATTCGTCCAAAGATAGACCATAAAACAGACCCAAAACAGTACGCACTCTGATAGCTTTAATAGTTCCCAATACCCTGAAGAAATGATCAACCTCTTCAATCCTCTCCACTATCTCTAATGGACCTCGATCACCATGAGGAATAGGAAATGTTTGAGAAGGACAAAAAACTGGGCATGACTCATTGGAAACTTTAGAGACCTTTATGGGTGGAATTTTCTGAAAAACATATAAAACACAAACCCAAAACCAATATCAAGATGGAGAAACATCAATAAAATCACCTTCATCCAAAAACAACTGGCTCAAAAACCAAACAAATATAAACACAACCGAAAACAAGCCTCCCAAAAACCACCTTTAGAAAACAAGGTCAAGCCTTCAATGTCAAATACTGACCAAAGAAATCCCATGAACCATTTCACATGTGTTCATCCATTTCCATTAATACATGCCAGTACACATATTTTATACACATAACCCCACATGTGCAAATGTTCATAAGGAACACCAGGGGTATCACCAAGCCATTTACTTGCTAATTCTAAATGTGCACCAAATTTTCAATCCAAAGCACTTTAAATTTTAAAACACACTTTACCAAGATAAATCAATTTGGAAGAAATTACATCAATTTCAAAACTATTTTCATTTTCAAAAACACAATTACATCCAAAAAAAGTATGAAAAAGAACCACTTACACCAAACTGTTGAGGGAGATGGACTGGTGTCTATGACCAACTCAGTGACCTGGTAGTGATCCATTCCCCAGGTAAGAAATAACACTAAGAAGAACTTGAAAAAAACTATTTGATATCACATGGGTCACTACTCCATAAAAGATCACAATATGACAGTGGATTGCCTCCATTGTCAACCCTCAATAAAAAATGCAAAAGACTCAATTCCCAGAATACCCCTAGTAACTCGCAGATCAGTAAGAGAAAGAGTTCAAGACTCTCTTCCCACACCTACCTATTGAGTTTATACAATCCTAATCTCCATATACTAGGCACCCCAAATAATAAGGGTCTCCTCTAATACCATTTTGTCACAAACCAACTTGGATCGACCCTGAACTGGTCACCAGAGCCGGTCTGTGGAATAGACCAAGGGTCATTGACCGTTCTGTCATGACACGTCAAATTGATTATAATTTTAATATTGATTTATAGTATAGGGAAGACCCTAGGTCTTCTATTTAGGAGCATTGGTGGGTTTAGAGTTTGCGTTTTTAATAAGAAGTACTTAAATAGGGGGTGGTTTTGAAAACCGTTTTAGGATGAAATGACTTAATTAAAGAATTTAATAGTTGGAAAGAAAAGGTGATGTTAATTAATTATGAAAGAATAAGATCATTTCAAGTTCACTAAACATCTTGTATAGTTCATTGTTCTGAAAATTTAACATGGTTTGGTTTAATTCCTTGGTTGAAGGTTTTCAAGATCTTGACTCCCCTCTTGCCTCTTTAGATGATGCTTAAAGAACCAGCCCTTGGAACAACAATCATGTTTCCAAGATTTGGTTTTCAAACATAGAACTAGAGGTTTACCAAATCATACTTAAATATTATGTATGTGTGAGATAAATAGGATTATTGTGTTGTCCAATTGGAACAAACCAAGATTCCCACTTGAAATCTCAACCCAATCAGTGTTGAAATAAAAAGCGTTCCACTTAATTATATCAAATGAAATCTAATCAGGGGGAAGCATGTCATGAAAAAAATAAGTGAAATATTCAACACACAAATTATACAAAACCAGTAGAAGAACATGTGCTGGAACTCCCTCCCAAGTTTGTGTAGCTCCCTCGAAATGATCGTCCACCCTTTAGCTCGTCATCGAGAGGAGGAGGAGGCTCGGGTGGAACTCCCTCTTTATCCATGATTAACCTATAAAGATAGGGGCCTCTAAAACTCCTTGGATGATTAGAGGACTTCCTTGGGTCTCCAAAATACCAGATATTTTTCTCTTGGACGAACTTGCAAATGAGGATCCCAAGGTGCCATTTTATAGGAAAATGGGAATGTGGTTTTGAGCACATAGAATTCTTAAAACCACTTTTCACAGGTGTTTCGACCTCCAAAAAGCCTTATCTAGATTTGGATAAAATAAAAAAGTTGTATAACCACCTATTTTCTATCTCCACTAAAAGTGTTTCATAATTTGGACACCTAAAGAAAGAGATATGGACAGATCACAGCACACCGCGTTTGACTTCATACAGATTTGGTGTGCTAAATAGATCAGGTCAGTTGGGCCACCATATAGATGAATGAGTCTTGGGTTCCTTAACATGAAATGTAGATCAATGAATTTTGGACAAGTAAAAAAATATAATCCAAATTGGATGCACGATATAGTATCTGTGATCGTATTAATCCACTAGTTTTCTTGGATCCTACATTGTTTGGCCCATTTTTCTTGGACATCATGAAGGGCCCTCCAAATCACCTCCTCCTGCAATGGAATAATCAAAACAAGTAACATTTCCATTTTTAATAGTGATAAAAACAAAATAAATGATTTAAACATGGAATGAAACTTGTCATTATTTTTATAATTTTCAATATAAAACAAGTTTATCACAGTGTTGTAAAGGTGAAAATTACACAGTGAATCATGGTACGATCACATCCCCATACCTATACATTTGCACTCCTGGGAAAAGTAACATATCCAAATAAAATTATGCATATATATATTCCCAACATCATGAATATTTTACATTTGAGGAAATTTTAATTCGTTGAAGAAATGTGATCAATGAACGAACAACACCAAGGAGTTCTTCCTAGTGATAATAGAAAAAGATATCTCATAAATCATATCATAATGAAATTAAAAGAGATTCATGACACCAACATGAGAAAGGAATTAAAAATTCAAAAATTCCACTAACTCTATATGTGTGTGTGTGAAAACAATTCCATTATATTCTTTCCACTTCCTATCCAATAAATATAGGTTATTTTAAAATTATTCAACTTTAAATGAATTTTCACCGAACCTTCCCTACATCCTTTACAATCATATTTCAAGACCCACTCACTCAAGCATTCCCAGAAGTCAAATCATAAGCTCTTGACCTAGATATCTCCATATGTTGTACATTTTATTACTCCCCTCATTTTTTTAGAAGTTTCATTTGAAACAAATATCACACTCATCTCTCAAACCTTGTTTGATATCCTCACGACACTAATTGTAATAGTTATAACAAGATCAAAGGGTGAAGAGGAGTGGTTTTTGACCTACCCAAGACACAATTTTTTTTGAGTGTGTACAACAGTCG
This sequence comes from Viscum album, assembly GCA_963277665.1. NCBI lineage: Eukaryota > Viridiplantae > Streptophyta > Magnoliopsida > Santalales > Viscaceae > Viscum > Viscum album. Next base: position 1,803,539,347 of record OY728126.1, on the reverse strand, counting down.
GACATTCGGTTCACACGCATAGGTCAATCTGGTACAGTAATAAAATAGATCGGATAAGGAAAAAACGTATGAAAATATCATTTAAAGCTGAAAAATATTAACCTAACATATATTTACCTTACATTAAGTAAGAAATATTCACACTTCGTGGTTTGGTGCAAAAATGTATGGAGATATTAGTGACACAGTTTTCCCAAAAACTACTCACACAAGGGGCATCAATCATCTCAAATGTTTCACAATGATACCACCATTTATATCATTGATAGAAAACCAATTCACTAAAAATCACTCCCTGATGTTAACTTCATACAAATATTGTTTTTCAATATTATTTATGGTATTTTTACTTTCCGACCCTTATGGTTACCAAATCATAGAACTTTGAAATTTTTGATAGGGGAAAAAATGAAAATACCATAAAGAAGGTGAGAAAGAGAAGAAAGAATAAAGACAATGAAAATCCTAATGAACTCAACAAGATGGGGAAAAGTGAAAATACTATAAAGAAGGTGAAAAAGAGAAGAAAGAAAAAAAAACGATGAAAATTCATATCTAACCCAAGAAATGTACTTATCCCCCCACACCTAGAATGTCCAGTGTCCTCACTGTAATAATTGAGAATGTGAGAAGGAAGGATAAAACCTGATGTGTTTCACTGGTATGTTGCTTCTTGAACATGAAGTTCCTCTATTGGGAAATCCGAAAGGGCTTCGTGAAAGTGCTTCAGCCGCTGCCCATTGACAATGAAGTTTTGCTTGGTTTCTTCATTTTGAAGCTAAACAACACCAAATGGAGATACATTAATAATAGTGTATGGGACAAACCAGCCAGAACGAAGCTTACCTGGATGCAACTTTAGCCTTGCATTATAAAGGAGGACCTTCTGCCCATTGTGGAACTGATGATGAAGGATAAGACAGTCATGGGTATCCTTCGTTCTCTCCTTATAAATCCTTGGGGTTTTCATATGCATCTCTTCTCATTTCCTCCAAATCCTGAATTTGAAGCTTCCTTTGGGAACCCACACCATAAAGATTAGAATTTCATTATTTGATGGCCTAGAAGGCCTGCTGCTCAATATCAATAGGTAGGTGACAACTCTTTCCAAACACAAGACGATAGGGTGAGATTCCAATGGGAGTTTTGAAAGAAGTACGGTAGGCCCATAATGAATCATCAAGTTAAAGACTCCAGTCTTTTCTATTGGGTTGAACTATTTTTTCAAGGATCTATTTTATCTCTCTATTTGACTCATCGTCTTAACCATTGGTCTGTGGATGATATGCAGTAGACACTCAATGACCGACCCCATACCGATGCAAAAGTGATTGCATTGTTCGGTTTCAGAAATGAGAACCCTGGTCACTAATGATGAACCTAGGTAATCCAAACCTACAGAAGATTTGGGTTCTCAAAAATTCGACAACTACTTTAGAATCATCAGTCCTTGTAGCTTGTGCCTCTACCCATTTTGACATGTAATAAACTACCAGGAGAATATACAAGTTTCCAAAGGAATTAGGAAATGGAACCATAAAGTCAATGCCCCAAACATAAAAAATGTCATGAAAGAGAAATGGTTGTTGTGGAATTTCATTTATTTTAGATACATTCCCCATTATTTGACAATGGGGACAAGATTTTTAAAAATCATGGGCATCCCGAAAAAGTGTTGGCCAAAAAAAGCCCGAATCAAGGACCTTGAGAGTAGTCCGTTGGGGACCAAAGTGGCCTCCACAAGAAAGAGTGTGATAAAATCTAAGGACAGACTGAAACTCACTATCGGGAACACAACGCCTAATAACTTGATCACTACAGGTGCACCAAAGGTAGGGGTCATCCAAAATGTAGAAACGAGACTCATGTTTTAAACGACTGACTTGGTTTTTGTTGAAATCAGTAGGAATACAAGATTCTACTAAATAACTTACAATTTCGGCATACCAAGGAATAACATCTTGCACTCAGTACAATTACTCATCAGGAAACATGTCATTAATGAGAATACAGGGGGATGATTCAATTTATGAGGATGGTAGGATCTTACTGATATGGTCAGCCACCACATTCTCTGCTCCTTTTTTATCTCTAATTTCTAGATTAAATTCCTGAAGGAGGAGAATCCCTCGAATGAGACATGGTTTGGCTTTCGGTTTCTTAAGGAGATACCAGAGGGATACATGGTCTGAGAACACAATGACTTTGGACCCCAAAATGTATGATATGAATTTTTCCAAGGCAAACACAATGGCAAGGAATTATTTTTTATTTGTGGTGTAGTTTGCTTGGGCATGGTCTAAAGTACGTGAGGCATAGGCTATGACATGTGGAGCTCGGTCAACCCTTTGTGACAAAACTTCCCCAACTGCATAGTTAGAGTCATCACACATGAGATCAAATGGTAAATCCCACCAAGGTGGTTGGATTACTGGGGGTGAGGTGAGACTCCATTTTAACTTATTAAAAGATTCCTCACATTATTTATCAAAAAAAATTCCTTTTCTTTTTTGAGTAATCAGGAGAGGGGGAGTGCAATTTTACTAAATTCACGAATGAAACGACGGTAAAATCCAGCATGACCTAAGAAAGACCGCACATACCGTACATTTTTGGGGAATGGTAGTGAAGAAATGACATCCTCTTTTTATTTATCTACTTGGATACCATCCCCAGAAATGACATTACCCAAAATTATACCTTTTCGTACCATGAAATGGAATTTCTCATAATTTAATACAAGATTCTTTTCAATACAGTGATGTAGGACCGAACCAAGACTACTCAAACATTCATCAAAATAAGATCCATAAATAGTGAAATCATCCATAAATACTTCCATGCAATTCTCCAGGTAATCTGAAAAAATGCTAACCATGCATCATTTGAAAGTACTCGGAGCATTGCACAGACCAAATGACATCCTTCTATAGGAAAATGTGCCAAAGGGGCAAGAGAAGGTTGTATTTTCCTGATCCTCAGGGGAAATATAGATCTGAAAGTATCCATAATACCCATCAAGGAAACAGTAGTGGGACTTACCTACTATCCTCTCTAGCATTTGGTCAATGAATGGAAAAGGGAAATGGTCCTTCCTAGTGTGTTGGTTTTGTTGGCGATAGTCTATACAGACACACCAACTATTCTGCACACAAGTTGGAACCAATTCATTGTTTTAATTTTTGATTACTATAAGGATGGTCTTTTTTAGGATCTACTTGAATAGGACTGACCCATTGGCTATCAAATATGGGGTAAATGATTCCAGTATCCAATAATTTTGTTACCTCAATTTTCACAACTTTTAGGAGGATTGGGTTCAATCGACGTTTTGGATGCCTCACTGGTTTAGTCTCATCATTTAACAAAATATGATGTGTATAAATTGATGGGATAATACCAGGAATGTATACAAGTGTCCATCCCAAAGCTTGTTTATACTCCCTTAAAAGTTCGATAAGTCACAATTCATGCTCAGTAGGGAGTGAACTAGCAATGATGATGGTCAACTTTTTTCCATTCTCATGATATGAATATTTAAAATCTTGAGGCAATTGTTTCAGTTCCAATTCAGGTGGATTTTGGATTTATGGGAGTGTGTGTGAAATTTAGAGGTCACTGATCACATCTAACTGCTCAATGGTATCATCCTCAATAGAGGAATGAGCTTTTATAAGCTTAACAGTATCATTGATGGTCAGTGGACCCTCAATGTTCAAGAAATCATCAATTAATAAACATGCATGATATTTTTCTAGTCCACTACAACAATCAATGCATGAATCGTTACCTATAATTTCAATCAATGAAGAAAAATTAGAAAGGGGATCAGGGGAATGATACGAAGTGTTTTCCGGGGAATGGAGTACATCAATTGAATTTACTAAGAGAGAGGAATGTTCTTCTGAGGGGTACTTCATGGAATCAAGGATGTTGAAATGGACTATGTCACCCCCAAATTCCATAGATAATGTACCATTATGGACATTAATGATGGTTTTGGAGGTTTTCAGAAAAGGTCTCCCCAATATAATTTGGGCATGTCCATTCATCCTATCATTTTCCATTTTAAGCACATAAATGTCAGTAGAAAAAAAATTAAATTTTAAACCCTCACAAGAACATCCTCTAACACACCAGATGAGTGTGCAGTACTCCAGTTATCCAGTTGAACAATAATTATAGTGGCCTTCAGTTCCCGACCCACAATGTAGAGTAAATAGAGTGAGGCATCACATTTATATAAGCACCTAAATCAAGCATAGCATTAGAAAAATAATACTCCCCTATGGTGCACAAAATTGAAAATGTTCCAGGATCATTTCAATTGGCAGGAAGTGATGGTTCTATCAATGCTGAAACATTCCTCTCCAAGCTCACATTCTCATCCCGACGAATTCGCCTTCGGTGTGTACACATCTCCTTTATAAAATTGGTGTACCGTGGAATTTTTTTCATAGCATCAATCAATAGGATGTTAACCTGCACTTTCATGAAAATTTCCAATATTTCCTTATCAAGTTCAGTTTCCTTTTTTTTCTTGGTTGGGTGGACCTTTGAGGAAATGGAAGAGGAATGATTGGGCTAGGTGACTCATCAATATACACACTCTTTCTTTTGGAAGGGCTTCTCTCAAGACAAGGTTCTTCAATATTTGGAACATTCTTAATGGTTGGGATGGAGGTTTCCTTAGGAGGGGATGACTCTAATGGAGGATTCATTTTACTTTCTAGTTGTTTTCCAATCCAAAGGGTGATGGAACTAACATTTCCTTGATCCCTTGGGTTAACTACTAGTTGAGAGGTAAGTTTACATGAACCGTGACTTTGAATTTCACTCATTGAGTTAGATAATTGGCCTAATTGGGTTTTAAGGTCTTGTATGGATTCCTGAGTGGTTTGCTGGAATTGAATATTTTTGGCAGCCATTTGTTTCATCATATATTCTAGGATAGGATCAGGTTTTGGAGAGGTTTGTTGGAAAGACCTTTGGGGTGGTTGAGGATTTCTGGGTGGTGTTGGTGGATGACTACTCTTCCCTAGTTGGTTCCATTGTTGTTGTGGTTGGTTTGAATACCCCCTTTCCTATAGGCTTGGTTCTCCTTTCACCTAGAGTTGGATGGATTGTATGGTTCTTGCCTAAAGGGTTGGTTATTGGGGCGTCCTGGGAAGATTTCCTCATAATTCTCAGAATTTTCTCTCAATTGGGGGCATTGGTCTGAGTAGTGGGTCTCAGAAGAACATATAATACAATGTATGGGATGAGGAGATAGGTATTTCCATTGGGAAAGATCAAGTTGTCGATGAAGGATACTTACCTCTTCGAACTTTGTGTCCACCTTCTTCTCGAATTTAGTACTTTGCACCTCATGGACATCGTGAATCGGTACATTGGACCTTCAACCAAATTGTTGTGTGTTTTGTGACATGTTCTCAATTAGGGTTCTTGCATAAATTGGGGTCTTATCAACTAGTTCACCACCTTCAGTAGCATCGATCATATTTCGATCAATAGGGATTAATCCTTTATAAAAATATTGAATTAAAAGCTGATCACTTATTTGGTAGTGTGGACAACTTGAACATAATCTTTTAAATCTTTACCAAAATTCATTAAGTGTTTCCCATTTATATTTTATTATACCACATATTTTATTCCTTATTGTTGCTGTTTAGGAGGTTGGAAAATAATTTTCAAGAAAAAGGCGTTTCATGTCTGCCCAACCTCTTATTGGTGAATTAACATAGTACAACCAATCTTTCACTATTTCTTCTAATGAAAAAGGGAATTCCCTTAAATTTACTTATTCTTAATCAACATTTTTAGTTTTTAATGTAGAACACACAATGTGAAATTCTTTTAAATGCTTGTGTGGATCCTGTCTAGGAAGTCCATGGAATCTTGGTAATAGATGAATTAAACCAGATTTTAGTTCAAAATTGGGTGCCTCGCCTTGTAATTGAATATAGGTGGGTTGGATATCAACATCAGGAGAGGTTAGTTCTTTTAGTGTTCTACTATTTTAAGCCATGTTATACAAGTTTATTTTAGTTTTGATGTTAGTTTCAGAAGAAGATGAAGGGTGAAGAAGAGTTTCAATATGCGGTGTGTCCTCCTTCAAAGTGTTGTCTTGTGTGTCTCGGTGTCATTGACATAGGGTCCTCTCTGGTTCAGGTTCAAAAGGTTGTAAGTCTCCCAGAGTAAAACACATCATAAAAAGAACCTAAACATGAAATAAATTTGAATACAAAAATAAATGTAATGGCAGAAGATAAAACAAACAATCATTCCCAAAATTTACGACGAAAATTATCAAAAACACGCACTAAAACCAAAGTGCTCCCCGGCAACGGTGCCAAAATTTGACCACGCTGTCATGACACATCAAATTGATTATGATTTTAAGATCTATTTATAGTATAGGGAATACCCTAGGTCATCTCTCAAGGAGAATTGTTGGGTTTAGAGTGTGCATTTTTAATAAGAAGTACTTAAACAAGGGTGGTTTCGAAAACAGTTTTAGGATGAAATGACTTAATTAAAGAGTTTAATTGTTGGAAAGGAAAGGTGGTGTTAATTAATTATCAAAGAATAAGATCATTTAAAGTTCACTACACATCTTGGATAGTTCATTGTTTTGAAAATTTAACATGTTTTTGTTCAATTCTTTGGTTGAAGGTTGTTAAGATCTTGACTCCCCTCTTGCCTCTTCAGATGATACTTAAAGAACCACCCCTTGCCACTACAATTGTGTTGCCAAGATTTGGTTATCAAATATAGAATAATAGGCATACCAAATCATACTTAAATCTTATGTTTGTCTGAGATAAATAGTATTATTATGTTGTCTAATCGGAACAACCCAAGATTCCCACTTGAAATCTCAACCCAATCGGTGTTGAAATAAAAAGCGTTCCACTTAATTATATCAAATGAAATGTAATCCGGGGGAAGCATGTCAAGAAAAAAAAGTGAAATATTCCACACACAAATTCTAAAAAACAAATAGAATTACATGTGATGAAACTCCCTCCCAAGTTTGTGTAGATCCCTCGAAATGATCATCCACCGTTTAGCTCGTCATCGAGAGGAGGAGGCTCAGGTGAAACTCCCTCTTCATCCTTGATTTCCCTTTGAGGATAGGAGCCTCCACAACTACTTATATGATGAGAGGAATTATTTGGGTATCAAAAATAACAGAGCTTTTACTCCTGACCTAACTTTCAAATGAGGATCCCAAGGTGCCATTTTATAGGAAAATGGGAAGGTGGTTTTGAGCACACAGAATTCTTAAAACAACTTGCCACAGGTGTTTCGACCTCCAAACAGCCTTATATCGATTTGGAGAAATTAAATAATTTGTATAACCACCTCTTGGATATCTCCACCTAATGTTTGGCATAATTTGGACACCTAAAGAATGAGCTACAGATAGATCACAACACACCACTTTTGACTTCGTGCAGATTTGCTATGCTGGACAGATCAGGTCGGTTGGGATAGCAGATGGCTGAATGAGTGTTGGGTTCCTTCATAGAAAATGTATCCCAATGAATTTTTAACCAGTACACAAAATATTAGACTAATGTAATGCACGGTCTAGTAGAAGTGTGCGGATTAATCCACTGGTTTTCTTGGATCCTACGCAGTTTGGCCCATTTTTCGTAGACATCATCAATGGCCCTCCAAATCACCTCCTCCTACAATGGAATCATAAAAAAAAGTAACATTTCCCTTTTTAATAGTGATAAAAAAAATAAATTATTCAAACATAGAATTAAAATTTTCATTATTTTTATAATTTTCAATATAAAACAAGTTTAGCACAGTGGTGTAAAGGTGAAAATTACACACGTACGATCAGGCATTCCCAATACCCATGAGCTAGAAATTATTGGCAGGCATCATGTTAAAACAATTGGGAATGATTTTCCCATGAAAAAAGATAAAACAATAAACAAATACATAAAATAAAAAAATGAAACTATTAATGATAAGAAATTAAACTGCACATACCTCCATGTGACCTCCTCGGTCTCCACCCAACTTAGAACCAAGTTCGTTTCAAGATTGACCGAACACTAGTGGAATATGAAACTAAAAAGTTGAAATATTGGTGGGCACTTAAATTCTCAGTACGAAATAACCACATAGTACATACCTTTCCCTTCTCGAAAATAGTACATTAATGCTAGATTTAAATACATTTTTAAAAATAGTTTTTCACAATTTATTAAACAACACAACTTTTCTTTTAAAACAACCCACACCACACCTCCATTTTCAAAAGATGAGTTTACCATTTTAAAAACAAAAACCACAAAAAAGGAAATAATGGCTAATAAAGAAATAAATAAATAGGTAAAGGTGAAATAAATTGATCGATGCTAAAAATAGATTAGCAGCGTGATCAGAAAAACCAAAAGCAGAGAGATACAATCAAGAAGAAAAATAAAGTAACCAAGGGTGATCCTAAATATCCCTAGAATACCCCTTTACATACTCTATTTGGAACCACTTTCCAAAACATGGTGAAACCCCTAAGTCAATAACCAACTGGATGCTCTATCCTAGCCGCACCAGTGGTGAAGCCCTCTTGTCCTGTTAACAACTCCAGAAGCATACCAACCTGTCTAATCAGGGATGATAAGCTACCATCACTCAATCATATAAAATATTCCCAAGAACCTATGATAATATTAAACTATGTAAGTGGGAGGCCTATGCATGCGTGACTAACCTTACCTACTGCCACCAGACTTGCCTACCCCAAACACGGACATCACCGATAAGATAACCCTAAATAGGGAAATCGTAGATAGGTGTGCCCTATATATATATACACATATGTACATCACATCACTAAAAGTTCAAAATGGGCTGTTAAATTCCAAGTTAAAACACATTTTCATAAAAACCTTTCTAAATATTGAGGAAATACCGATTCTTATTAAACACGCCAAATGGACCCTTAAACCAAACATGTACCAAATAGTCATATTATTTTTAGATTTCATTTAAAAACATTTTTTTTTGAAATTAAACAAGGGAACCAACACCATTTAGAAACCAATGGATCATTCAAGAAACCAGATCCAACTTTATTAAAAATTAAGTAAAAAACACATAACACACTCAAAATGTAAAAGGGTCACCTTACTTTACACACCCAATTCATTTACCAAAACATCTACACCTATTTTTAAAAGCATAAAATACTAGATTCACATTTTCAATTTCAATAATGTAATTCCAAATGGGATTTTAAGTTCTTAAATAAATACATTCACATAATAAAAATAGTATTGCAAAAAAAATTTGAGTTCCGAAACCACTGAGAAGACCAACTGAAAAATTAAGGTACTATACATTTAGAAAAAAACTTAAAAAAAACTTAAACAATGAGTGTCCATGTTTAATGTTTAGGTAAAACATGGGTAGTGGGTAAAAATTATTTTCAAAGAATCAAAAGATACTTTTCATAGAATATAATTTCTATGTAAAAATGGAAATGTATTTTTATGATAATCAAGTAATTAATCAATTTAGTTTTAAGAGTTAGGCATATGAAGACAACTTCATTATAAGTCTTTATAAATCATTAATAAGAAGCACCATGAGGCCTTGCATTAAAACACACTCAAATTCTTATATTTAAAGTCAAACGCACACGAAAACATTTTTCCGATATAGTTCACATCACATTCACAATTAAATATATCATTTAAAAAAATTTCCAAACAATTTCAAGAAGTCTAATAAGGTTTTACACCTTGAGAATACCCAAATTTTACATGAAAAATAAGTTTTTAAACTAATTTCATAAACAATCATTTTGAAAACTTCATTCTCACCACACATATATCCTATAAATCATGCTAAAGCACACAAACAATAATAAAATTTTATCAAACAATGATTAATTAAGGAAACACATCAAAGGATATTTTGAACAAGTTTAAAAAATTTTAAACACTATAATAAACTAATTGTGTGTAGTGTAAAGCAGTGTATCATACATAAAAATTCATTAAAGCCTTAAAGAATCTATAAATTTATTCAAAAGGATAGAAACATGGAATCACCTACCTCAAAGGGGTGTGATTGCGATGAAACTTCTAGATGAGGATGAATATGCCTCTATGAACAACCAAAAACCCTAGATTAGAAGGAAACTTGAACAAACATCTACCATAAATCTATGGTTTGACCAAAATAAAGGAAACACCAAAAAAAGAATAATGAACAAACCAGAGGAGAGGGTTGTTAGTGAGGGTGGTCGCGACTGTGCCAGAGTAGGGTGGAGCAGGAGGGTTCGGGTCACACCAGAGTTGGGTGGATTAGGGATGTTGGTCCACTGAGAGCAGGGAAAAATAGGATGGGATGCTATCCAGATAGGGAGGGGTAGAAGGTTGGGTGGTCGGGCCATGCCAGAGTAGGGCGGGATTGTCGGTGCTGGTTGGGGGTCGAGCGTAGGTCAAATGCGAGGGGTGAGGGGGTGGCAGTGTGCATGGGGTGAGGGGGGGGGGTAAGAAAGTAATGTTAAAAAAAATATAAAATAAAACATAAAATAATAATAATAGAAATAATTTTAATAATTAAAATTATAATATTTTTTTATAATCATAAAATTAATATTCTCGATAATAATAATAATAATAATACTATAATAATAATAATATTATTACTACTAAAAATAATAATAATCAATCATAATAATAAATTAATTCTAAAGATAATCTTAATAATAATAATTTTATTCTTAATGATAATATTAATAATAATATAATCATAAAAATATTATTAATTTTAATAATAATGATAATAATAATAATAATAATATTCAATTCATTTTTAAATAATAATAAAATTAATAACTATTTAACTATAAAAATATTAACAACACTTTTTAATAAAAATAATAATATTATTATCTACCACATATTGTTATTATTATGATTTAACATTCAATTTTCTTTATTTTTCTAAGATTTATTTATTTATAGCATTAGGAAAATGCATGGGCACCTGGGCTGACTGCACGATTATCGCCAACCGTGCAGTGCTTGTACACTGGTCCAAAACCCACCAAAATCAACAAACATAAAAACTTTTAAACTAGCACTCAACTTAAACCTTGACGAGGCTACTCGAAGGCAATAAATAATAAAATAAAATAATTTTTAAACGTTGAGATGTGAAAATCATTACAAACATTCCACAAGTACTACGTTTCTTTATAACTCGAGTAATTGTAACATAATAAAGGGGTGGCCATGAATTCTCTGTAAAGGAAACATATAATTAATGCTATAAAAAATATTAGCATGATATAAATAATATAGCAGAAATAAATAATCTGAATAATTCCATAATCAAATGAAACTAGGATCATTATCTATCCATGAAAATAAATTAAAACATGAATATCAATTATACTGGTCTCATATTGATGGAATGCATAATTACAAACATAAAAATATATTGTCAAGTCCATTTTCCAAGACACTATGATTATATGGGGAGAGGCATACTCCAAAACCCAAAATGTTTTGTCTCATTAGACCAACTAATGCATTGAGGGGATATATAATTCTAGGCCATACCCATCATTTATTTAAGTCTAATGAATTAAATATAATAATCAACAATACATTTGATAACATTTCCTAAGAAACCTTTGGATGAATAAAAACACGTCTATCCATATATTAAAAAATATGAAATGTTAAAACAAAATCAATTTGAATTAATAGTCAATAATAATAAAAAACATATATACTTTTCCCCATTCTAGTAAAAGTTATAAAATTATTATAAACCATCTAAGTAAATAAGGTGGATGGTCAAACAATACATTGTCAACTTACCAATAATCATCAATATTGGAATAACAATATACGGAATTCCAAAACATTTCCCCATGTCCATAGAATGGATAACATGATCATAACCCATATAGAGAAAGAATGTGGACTGTTTCAAAATAATATTACCCAAGTGAAATAAGTAAACATATAAGGGTGTTGAAATAAATGAAAAAAAACATGTAAAAATAATGATATGATCGATTTCATAAGAGAAGGGACCATGAATCAAATTATTTGATATTGTGAGTTAAATAATGAAAATGATAATATATATATATATTAGAGGATAAATCATGAAACATAAAACCCATCAGGGTAAATCATTTTGAAAATGATAAGGGAAATGAAATCTAGAACTTAAAAGATCTGTTAGAAAAATTCTTAACATTAATGTAAAATAAAAATTTACATGTCACTTTAAAAGGTAAGTTTTAAAAATGTGACATGAAATATTTTAAAAAATACTATCATAAAGAAACTATAAAAATGGATCCTTGGAAATATATGAACTTTATGTTGGATAAATTATTAGAGTTAGTGAAAACATATGAAAGTGAAAGGAAAACCCATTTTTATTTTTTTCAAAATACCTTTATTCAAAACTCACATTGTAAGAAGAGTAAGAAAACATTCATTTGTATCAAAAATTCATTTTAATAAATATTATTATAAAATACCATATATTAAAATATTAGTGTGGGATAGCCCAAGTATGGAAATGAAAATTTCTAGATGAAACATTTTAATTCAAATAAAAGAGATTTGAGTTATCAATATCTATTATGGGAAACATACTTCATGAAGAATGAAACAATTGAAAAGGGTTTTATGTGTTAAATATTTAAACAATGAGATAATACTAAATAATAAAATCAAATGAAAAAATGTACCCAACTTACATGAAATAAGTTCAAGGGAAAAATTATAACTCAATGAATGAAAACTAAGTTACAAAAAACACTTACAACTGAGGTAACACTTGAGTCAAAAGAAATTTGAAGAAAATAACTTGATTTAACATAGTTTATCCCATCAATTAAAATGAAATAAATTATATACAATTCATGAGATACTAAATCAATATAAAACTATACTGAGGAAATATGGTGCATAACTTTCATCGTGTCTTAAGGAATCATAACTAAGACCAAAAAAACCCTTACAGCTTGACTAACATTTTAATAAAAAACCTTTAAAAAGAGGGAATGAAATTAAACTTAAAATACCATTATTAATAGATAATTCATTATATTATATATCAAATAGTAATTATATACACCACATAAATGAAATTTGGTGTATAATACCAAATATGTCTCATAAAGAGGAATTTGAGATGGAAACCCTTACGTTGGTCACAATTCATTTTAAAATTACACCAACTATCATGAATAATTAAATTAAGTTCATTAAATAAATACCCAATAAACTTATTCATAACTATATTAATTTTTAAGTACCATTTATAATCATTAAATATAGATATATATATATATTAGTTAGTTTTTACCTATTTTAAACACCCGGTGTACGTAATGTTTATCTCTTTGAACTATATTCGTAAAAGTGGTGTTGGAATATATTATTTTCTAAAATTTCACCACTATTAGATCATATAAGTTATTGTAATATATTTCCTATGATATTTTTAAAAATATAATTTCATTTCATCGTAGTTTTAGTTACCATCTATGAAGATAAAATTGGGGACAAACATGTTTCGATGATTTGTAATAAATGAAGGGTGATTTCCTAATTAATGAGGTAAACATTGATATAAAATTACAATAACCATAAAAAAATATTTTCTAAATATTTATAACATATAATACCAATAATTAAGTTCACATAGTAATTCATGACATAAATTCATAGTATTGTTAAATTAGGTGGTTCAACTAACCCAAACATGAACCTACTATGATTAATGGATGATTATAATGTGGTTTATTTGTAATATCATTATAATAAAAGAATAATGATCTTACTTAGTTTTTATTAGTGTGATATATCATAATTTTAAATAATTATAAATATAATATAATTTCACTACAACATAAACAGTGTTTAGCGGCGGTTTTGTGGCGGCGGTTCACAAAACCGCCGCTAAACGTTATCCGTGAAAGATTTCGCGGCGGTTTTTAACAAACCGCCGCGAAACCCAACCTATTTTGAAAAGCCGCGACGCTTTCCCCTCCCCTATCGCATACCCGTCTTCCCCGATCCCCCTCACAAACCCTCCCCTCTTCCCCGATCCCCGTCCCGCTACCTCCGGCGACACCCGCGCCCTCCGGCGACACCCGCGCCCTCCGACGACACCCGTGCCCTCCGGCGGCCGCCGCGGCCCCCGAGCCCCCCGGCGAACCCTGCACCCCCCCCTCGACCGCCGGTGACCCCCGCGCCCCCGCGCCCCTCGCGCCCCCCACGCCCTCCGGCGACCGCCACACCCCCCGCGGCCTCCGGCAACCCCCGCACCATAATTTCAGTCCTCCCACCATAATTTTCAGGTTTATTTATATATAATTTTTATTTTTTCCACATTTTAATTAGGGATATTGTGATTTTTATATTCCAAATATCGTTGTAGTGTGTTTTGGTCTTTATTTTGGCAGGTTTGAGCTGTCATCATCAAAGGATTACATGTGTATTCATAATTAAGAATCTATATATAAGTTCTCCATTTATATATATTCAACCTTGAAAGTATTAATATATATCATGGGGCTATATGTGCTTATATGTGTATATGAAAATGAATATGTGTATCATTGAAAATGGGTATATGAAAGTATAGTCAAATATGTATATATCCCTTATACATATTTGTACACCTTAATATGTATATATGGACTAGGTATCATTACATATGAGTTAAGGTGAATATGTGTGCATTTGAAAATATTAAAATTTGAGATTCCATCATCTATTTTAGCATGGCTTGAGTTTTAGGTAGTTTCCATATTCATGTTACCATTATTTGAATTCCATGATAGCATGAATGTTTTTTAATCTGTTATTCATTATTTTATCAATTGAATATTGTATATCTTTTTATATATATTATTGGTTTTATTTCTCGGAATGTATCTCCCAATGTGGTTGATATAAATTATCCTAAACATTTAAAATGTGTTTTAAGGTGTAAAGCGTGATTTCAAAGTGAGTTTTCTATCGTGTGATTTTCTATTTAGAGATAATGTTTTGAAAAAATGGTAAGATGGTGTCAAGCGTTTTGAGTAATGTGTTGTGAAGAGGATCGGGACGATGGGGAATATATTGGATATTCCATGATGGTATGACTTTATGTGAATTATTTCTTTATGTTTCATTTTAGGTGATGTTTCATAGACTTCTCTATAGAGTCCATGTGGCTGAATTTTTGTTGGAGGCCGAATCATCCTTTAAGAGAATCTAGTTCATTTTATGGATCACAATGGGATGGTTTTGCAAGGTAGTATTGTACCTTTTGTTCTAGTTTTATTACTACATAGTTTCATTAAAGAAGAGACATGGGAGGGGAGATGAATATGTAGGCATAGTGGTCCAATCTCTTTTGTAACAAAGCTTTTATTACTATATAGTACCATTAAAGAAGAGACATGGGAGGGGAGATGAATATGTAGGCATAGTGGTTCAATCTCTTTTCTGACAAAGCTTAGTGATACTTTGAAATGTGGCTCAAAGCTAAGACATTTCATGTTAGGGAGGGTATGATATTCTATGATTTTTTCAGGTACTTTCTCATTTCAATTTTACTTTAAATAGATAATTTTGGGATATCAAAATGTTTACTGGATGTATGAACAGTTTTTGGGGTGTCCAGGGTTTTTAGGACACAAAAGGTTGAAAAAGTGCCTATCCAGCTCAAGTAATACGATCAGAGCCCAGTTAGTAGTTATTGTGTTCCCTAACCATGATTTACAAGAGGTGGGGTAAATTCAATGAAAAAATAAGGAAAGGGGGAGAATAAACCAAGTGGAAATGGATAACCCATTCCTCATGGTTATAGCATGACTTAACAAACCATACAGGCTTTATCGAAGATCATGTGACTAGCCCGCATTTCTATCCAACAGTCCAGCATTTCTAAAATATTACTTTTGAATAGCATGAATTGTCTTTAAAGTTTCCACATGATGAACTTTTTCCCAGCAATACTCATACACTGATCCTTTCTTTTCAGCTTCATTCCATCTCTCATAAATCAGATGAAGTGCCAAACAATAACTGTAATCCTTTGCAGAAAATCTAGATTTTACCATTACAGCTAAAGCGCTTTTTATCTTGAGGAAGAACTAAAGTATCCATGATGCTACGTCCGACCACAGTGGTAAGCACAGGATCATAGCAATGAAAAATGGCACCCATAATTAGTACTTTCCGCAGTTTAGGATCCACCAGAAGGATTGACTGGGCACACCGGCTGGCCGGTGGTGTCTCACCAGCTGGCCGGTGGTCATCCACCGGCTGGCCGGTGACACCAGGCAATGGGAAGGCCTACTGCCTGGCTCCTCCGGCTGGCCGGTGGGTAGGAACCGGCTGGCCGGTGCCCATACCGGCTGGCCGGTGGAAATCCACCGGTTGGCCGGTAGACTTAGTCAATCCATTTTCAGCTTTCTTGGGCGAGCTCCTAGGAAATCTTTTTCCTAACATCAAAAACACTTGAAAACAAGTTAGAACACAAATAGAGTGATTGTGATCATTAAAATCCAAGAGAGAGGGGTACAACAACTATTGTTTGTTTTATATTCATGGACTAGATTATGCATTAGAAACCATTAGTGGTGGACTACTTAATTTACCTCACACACCATATCGAAGTTCCACCTGGCCTTCCCTATGAACCCCCAAACATGTCCCTTATAGGTTTCTATTTGGAACCTTGATTCCTCCACATCCACTCTACAGTTTTCTCCACATTTCCATGACTAACATAATTCTCTCCACCTTAGGAGGGTCATTATCACTAATTTATTCAAGAAATTCAAACACCATGTCTCATGATTCCATCACAAGATGAACCCCAAAACTTAAATGTGGCCATTTAGATTTCCCTAGAACAATAAAACAAACATTACCCATTGTGAAAATGGTTTCAGTGAATGTAGTTAACTTGATTTAAAATGCATTATGATCAGTTTCGATCACACATCAAAGGGGTGTTGTTTGAGGCAACATAAATGTGTGATCGATGGTGTTATGATAAGTGTGTATCCCGATATTCTTATTGCTCCTAAATGAGGTGTTGACGCTGTCTCCTATGGACCATACTTGTTCAGTTGGTCTGAAATGGTAAATGTGGTCAATGAATCATCTTTATTATATTATGCATACTTTATGGCCAATGGTTCATCTTTATTATATTATGTTTCTGTAATCTTACACTATCGTATATTTTGTGTAGGCACATTGTGATATACATGGATAAAAGCTGGATCACATTACCGAGGAATACATCTCAATATGTTAAGGGTTTGAATGGGTTTTTAGATTTTGCAATTTCTAATCGATCCGTTGAAGGGAGAATAAGATGTCCATGTCCTAAATGTAAATTTAGAACATGGTTGAAGAGAGATGAAGTTTATGAACATTTAATACTGAAGCAATTCCCTGAGCAATATTTGTGTTGGATTTGGCATGGAGAATCAAACAATACAGAAAGATTGAGGACTGATGTTAATCCACAGAATGAGGTCCCAAGTTCTTCGACAATGGAAAATGAAATGCAAAACCTCATAAATGATGCATTCGGCACTGCAAGACACCACTATGAGCATCAAAACATATCAGAACAACCAGAAGAGGGTGCTACAAATTGCAACGTGACAAGTGATGTTTCTGAGACTGTAACACAAGCAGATCAAGATTGTAACATATCATTGGATCCTCTTGATTCTGTGGAGCCAAATGTAAGGGAAAACTTCAGTGAGGAAAATGCATTTCATGATTTAGTTGACGATGGAAATCAAGAGTTGTATAGTGGGTGTTTGAAATATTCAAAGCTTTCATTTCTACGGAAGTTGTACCATATCAAATGTCTATGTGGAATTACAAATAAGGCAATGTCCATGTTATTGGAATTGATTCGTGATGCATTTCCTGAAGCAAAAATCCCAGAATCGTTTTATGATATGAAAAAAGTTGTTAACAAGCTTGGTCTGAATTATACAAAAATACATGCGTGTCCCAATGATTGTATGCTTTACTGGGGAGAGGATTCAAGTAGACAGAATTGTAAGAAATGTTCTTCTTCTAGATGGTAGTCAAAGGGTGATGTTGGAAGTATGACTGAACATAATTTCACGGAGAAGAATAAAAGGAACACACCTGCAAAAGTTTTGCGTTACTTTCCTTTGAAGCCTCGATTGCAAAGATTATTCATGTCATCAAAAACCGCCGAACACATGAAGTGGCATGCTGTAGATAATAACAATGATGGGTTAATGAGACATCCACGGGATTCCCAATCGTGGAAGACATTTGATTCATTACATCCAGATTTCTCAGCTGATCCTAGGAATGTTCGATTGGGATTGGCTGCCGATGGATTCAACCCATTTGGGACTTTGAGTACGAGTTATAGCATTTGGCCAGTTGTTTTGATCCCTTATAATCTGCCTCCGTGGATGTGTATGCAACAAACATCTTTTATCATTTCGATGATTATTCCTGGAAAACAAATGCCTGGAAATGATATTGATGTATACCTGCAGCCTTTGATTGAAGAATTGCAGGAGTTATGGAGCAACGGTGTTGAGACATTTGATGTTTCTTCTAAAACAATGTTTAAAATGCATGCTGCTTTAATGTGGACCATTAGTGACTTCCCTGGGCTTGGGAATTTATCTGGTTGGAACACTTATACGGGTTTGGCTTGTCCCGTTTGTAACTTTGATTTCGAGCCCAAACGACTACCTCACAGTAGAAAATGGTGCTTCTTGTGCCATCGAAGATTTCTTGATGCATCTCATAGATTTCGGCTGAACAAATCAAAATTTAATGGTTGCATTGATCGTAGACCACCTCCAAAGTTGTTAACCGGTTCTGAAATATTGACACAGCTTGAAAATGTTAAAACAGAATTTGGGAAGGTTCATCATTTGAATGATAGCGGAAAACGAGTGCGAAGTGCATCGTCAAGTGAAATCAGAACGCAACAATGGAAGAAAAAAAGTATATTCTTCAAACTTTCGTATTGGGAATTTAATTCTTTGCGCCACAATCTTGATGTGATGCATATTGAGAAGAATGTATGTGATAATTTGATTTTCACATTACTTAATGAGCATGGAAAGTCGAAGGATCATCTCAATGCTCGCAAAGACTTACAAGTAATGAACATAAAACGTGATCTCTGGCCAGATGAGAATGAAAAGTATGCTCCGGCCATTTTTTCATTGAAAAATAGGGATAAAGATACATTCCTTCAAATTTTAAAGAATGTGAAGGTATCTGATGGGTATTCGAGTAACATCTCGAGGTGTGTTGACTTGAAGAATCGTAAGTTATATGGATTGAAAAGTCACGATTCACATGTTTTGTTACAACAGTTACTACCATTGGCATTGCGTACATTATTACCTGAAAAAGTTACTGCTGTTGTACTCCATTTCTGCACATTTTTCAGACAGTTATGTGAGAAAGCTCTACATCCATTTCAGCTGGACAACCTACAGGAGAGGTTTGTATTGACCCTTTGTGCAATGGAGATGATCTTCCCTCCATCGTTTTTTTCTGTCATGATGCATTTAACTGTGCATTTGGTTGACGAAGCTAAATTAGGAGGCCCCGTTCATTATCGATGGATGTATCCAATTGAGAGGTATTTTATTTATATGTTTCCAGTTAAGTAAACATTTTTTGGCATTTAAATAAATGCATAATATTATTATTATTTTTTCACAGATATCTTGGGCATTTGAAAGCATACGTGAGAAATAAAGCTCAACCAGAAGGCTCTATTGCTGAAGGCTATTTGGCCGAGGAGTGTCTCACCTTTTGTTCCAGATATTTGGATGATATTGAGACAAGATTTACTCGAGTTGGACGTGTTGACGACACATCAACTCAATCTCAAATGCATCAGAAATCAAAAATATTTCCTGCTATTGGCCGATCAGTTGGGAGGACCTCATACGCGACACTAACAGAATTGGAATTATTACAGGCACATAGATATGTGCTGCTGAATAGTGAAATTGCAGATCCATTTATTGAAGAGTTGAGGATACAAACAAAGAGACGAATGAGAAGCCGAACACGAAATGAAAAAGATATAACGAAAGCTGTGAATAAAGAGCTGGTAGAATGGTTTGCACGACGTGTAAGTTTATAAATATTGCAATAAATACGAATATTACTTTGAAACATACAATTTGCAAATCTATTAAATTTTTTTTTTTTCAGATCATGAATACTGATACTCGAGCTGACTTTTCAGAAGATTTGAAGTTTCTTGCTAGAGGTCCTATAAAACAAGTTAGAAAGTTCAACGCTTATAATGTGAATGGTTTTAGATTTCGTACAGTCGATCGAGAAGTGGGTTTGAAAACACAGAATAGTGGTATTTTTACATTTGCTGAAGTGGAATACTATGGAAAGCTGCATGATATTATTGAATTAAACTACCACGGGCATTTTTCTGTTGTTTTATTCAAATGCAAATGGGTCGATTTTATCAGAGGTGTTAAAAGAGATTCATTGCAATTTACTTCTGTAAACTTCTCTCGCTTGATGGATGTTGGTGATCGTGAACTGCATGATCCATATATCTTAGCATCGCAGGCAAAAATGGTATATTATGTGAATGATGTTGTGGATGAAGGGTGGAGTGTAGTTACTCACGTAATACAAAGAGATTTGTATGATATGGGTGATGAAGTGTAAGATTTGACCTCTGCAATTGAATTTCATCAACAACAGGAAGCAGAATTATTTGTCCATCATGATATTGAAAATATTGGTCTAGCAAGGATGAATGAAGTGGATGAAGCAATGGAGCAGGAAACCGACATGATTGAAGGGGAAAATGATTGTATGTACAATTATTTATTCATTCAGCAACTACTTGTTTCATTTCTGTAGTCATTCATTATCATTGTTATATATATATTGTTTGTTAATACTGGGCATCTATTATCATTTTTAATTTTTTTTTTCTGCATGAATTTTTTGAAATATATATTCTGAACTTAATTTTATTTGATTAAATGACAGGAATGCCAAGGAAGAAGCGGTACACTATTCCTTCTTCTTCTGCGACAGATGACGATCCGTCTGTCCCCACAGCATCATCTCCCCCTGCACCATCTCTGACACCATCAGTGGATGCCTCATTAGAGGATGAGTCATCGCCTCCCCCTACAGGAGCTTCAGCAGCGGGGCAGCGACACGCCCACTCCAGTTCATCACGGACATTCTGGAGGGTCGCAGTCATAGGTACAAATTTTAATTAAATAAATTTATTGCATTTTGTTTATAGTAATTGTTTGCTCATTGCAGATGAAGACAATGAAACCGTGGAAAGAGACATAAAAAGTTCTGATGTTTGGAACATGCATGGCAAGAAGATAGTGGTGCCATTTGATTCTTATGGGGTCCCGACGGATGACGCCGCAGGTTTACTTGGTCAGATTATAGGTCAGCTGGCAGCGGAGCCCGTTTCCCTGCCTATTTCGTATGATGATTGGAGGCATATGCCTCCAAACTGGAAAAATGAAGTTTATGATTCTCAGATAAAGGTAATTTTATTACTTTATGGTTTAATTGAATGTCATTTTACTAATATATTCAAAATGAATTTCTGTATACAGATGTTCTTCCACTTTACCGTTGCTGATGTGATAGCACGGAAGTGGACATTGAAAAATCTTGGAAAAAAATGGAAAGATTTCAAATGGAGGTTGTGGTGTGATGTCAACGATTCTTCGTTGACCGTGCAGCAGATGTATGAGAAGATACCCAGTGGGGTACCGAAAGAACAGTGGAAGGTTTTTGTCGATAGACATCGTGATGAGAAGCGGATGGTATTGAAATATATATTATTATATTATCCTCATTTTACATTTATAAATGTACATGAAGAGGAGATAGACATTGAATACAATACTATTAAATTGAATTTTATTTATTTCAGGATCTCTCAAGAAAGAATGCTTCAAACCGGGCGAAGCAGGTAATCCCGCACACTGCAGGTTCAAAAAGCTTTTCAAGAAGCCGAATGTCATTGGTAATCTTTTAATTAGTTTAAATATTTATAAGATAATATTATCTATTTAACATATTTGATTGATGATTTATCTTTGTTTAATGCAGTCACAGAGTTTAGGGCATGAAGCATCCTGAACAGAACTGTGGCTGGATGTTCATAAAAAAACAGATGGAAGTTTTGTTAATGAACCTGCCATAGAAGTTGGGGTATGAAGTCAATTATTTATTATAATAACTTAATATCAGTTTTTACTGTGTTAATATATATTGATATTTGATTTATAGGTAAAAATTAAAGAAAAATGGGATGCCAATCCTGGGCAATCCTACTCAGTCTCCCAGGATGATCCGGTTGGTCAAGTCCTTGGGAAGGAGCATCCTGGTAGAGTGCGCGGGATGGGTTTGGGACCCGTACCATCTGAGGTCTTTCGCATGCCATCAGGGATTTCGGCCTCATCTACTCCTGGTTATAGTCATTTCATACCTGAAGATGCTCAGAGGGAGATGTCTGCTCTACGAAACACAGTTCACCAGCAGGGGAATCAGATATCTGATTTGCAGAAAGAGTTGCTTGAAATACGTCAGCATATGAGCAGATATGCCGCCGCTAATAGATTGCCGACGCCAAACTTAGCGGCGGTTTTTGTAAACCGCCGCCACACAATATAGCGGCGGTTTAAACCGCCGCTAAACCGGAAAAAAACCGCCGCTAGGATCGGCATTTGTTGTAGTGTTTATATGAATTAATTAATTAAAAATAAAAGATCATTTTCCTCTTAGCACCACACCAAAATTAGCTATTTGTGACAATTTAAGAAAACGATGCTAAAAAAGTTGACAAAATTTAGCGGTGGTTTTTAAATAACTGCCACTAAAACTTTGATTTTTAAAAAAAATGAAACATCTTCCCAGCACCCCTTGAACCCACCCCTGACTCCCCCACCCCTCTTACCCTATCCCATGCCCTCTCCCTCTTCACTATCCCCCTTCTCCCTCGATCCATCACCTTTGGTCCCCTTCTCCCCCTACTCCCCCAAATCCCACCCCTCATCTCTGGCCCCCTCTCCCCCAAGACCCCCAAGATCGAGCCCAATCTGCCAACACTCTCTCCCTTGAACCCTTACTGTTGCTTCTCCCCTCATCACTACCCCACCATTGTTCCACCTCATCACCTACCCTTCCCCCTCATCACTTTTCCTTCTCCATCAATCATGGATTCTCAACCCATCTCCCTTTTGATAAGAAGACGAACTAAGAAAGAAAGTGTACTTGATTCTAGGTATTGAATCTATATCCATGATTATATGTATTTTATTTAAATTTATTTAATGTTTTTTAACAAAATCTTGAAGGTTATTTTGATATACAAAGAAGATGTTTCCCCTGGATTTGTCTTCAATTTCAATATTTATAGGAATAATGCATTATATATGTTTATTACTATGTTAATTATTTCTTGAATTTTTTGGTATTCAGGTTGGGAATCTTGGAGGAGTGGGTCAAGTGTTGTTTAATAGGTATTGGTTTTAAACCACAACTATTGTTTTCTCCATATATAGATTACATGGTCAATTTTCATTAGAATGAATTATGGGATTCAACAAATTTTATTGATTTCAAAATTAATTTAATTTATATGTATTCTTTAAATTGACACTTTCACTAATTTAATTATTTATGTTTCCAAATATTTCAATCCATAATCTTATTGGGACCACTCTTGTTTACTTTACCAATTGATTATGTACTATAGCCCATGATCTTGTTATTTTTTCCTATTCTTATATCTTAGTGTTGGAAACCAGGTTTAATATTGAAGGTGAATGATGGAATATGTTAAAATTTGGTTGTTATTGTATTTAATTGGTTTTAATATAAGGAATAGGGTAATAATTATGCCTCAATGTTAAGATAAGTTCAGTTGAGGATTTGGTAAAAAAAGAAAAAATATTCTTTTAATATTTATTATCACATCACATTTTATCTCTAGAGTTTATTAGAATTCTATTTTTTGAAAAAATAAAAACTGTATTATAGTTATGGTGAAAAAGATCCTAATTTAATGAGTATATTTAAAGATGAATTCCCATAGTATACATGTCAAAGTCAAATAGGTCATAATGAAAAGTAAAATTTTGTAATTGTGAAGTGATTTATAACACACTATATAAATTATGTCATTATTATTCAATGATTTGAGTTAAATTTATTTTTGAAAGAAATGATTTAGGTTATTAGAAAAACTATACGAGGTTATCATGTATCCATAAGATGTAATTTTTTGGAACAATTACATCACAATTTTATTAATTTCTACATAATAAACATTTCAGATTGATTTTCTAAAATTTTTAATATTTTTTTTAAATAAATAGATTCATATATCATGGTATTTGTTAGATTTTATTTTTTAAGATAAAAATTCCATAGTGTATTCCATGATGTTATTATTTTTAAAATAATTTTACATTTTATAGATTTAAATAATTCTTTTATATAATAAGTTAGGGTGATTAATTAGAGATTTATATTGATAATATAAGAAAGTGGATCCCCATTCATCTAATTCAGTAGTGAGGGAACATGTCATCTCATGATGATATTGGATGGTGATAAATATAGGTAAAACTTTAATGTGAATAAATTTAATAAACTTTTTTATACTACTAACTATTTTTCATAAAATATAAAAACAATATTACTATGGAGAGAAATATAAATAGTTCATATGTCTGTAATTTGAAGTTAATGAAGATATTTTTCCCATTTGACTGCAATGGGGTCCCCAAAGATGATGCTGTAAGATTATATTCCTAGATTCTAGGCCATCTGGAAGAGGAGATGGTTACCCTTCCGATTACCAATACAAATTGGATGCTTGTGCCTTAGACTTGAAACAAATATAGTTTTTGATTCACAGATAAAGTTATTTTTAATGAATTATACTTTAATTAAATATCATTATGTTATTAAATTCTAATATTTTAAAAATGTATCTCTTTATATAGATGTTTCTCCACTTTACCATTGCTGATCTAATCAAACGAAAGTGGACATTGAAAAATTTGGGTAATAAATAGAAGGATTTTAGATGAAGATTATAGAATGAATTCAATGTTACTTCATTGATCTACCAATAAATACATGATAAGGTACCCAAAGGGGTACCTATAGCACAATGAAAGGGTTTTGTTTTGATATATATCATCATGGAAAGTAAGTTATATTGAAATATATATTATTATATTAATCTAATTTTACATATATAAATTCACATTATAAGGAGATGAAATTACATACATTACTATTAAATTACATTTTATTTATTTTAGGATGTTTTAATGAAAAATATATCAAGTAGAGCTAAAAAAATCACCCCTCGCACTGCCGAGTTAATGAGTTTTTCCATAAAAAGATCAACTATGGTAATATTTTCATTTGTTTAAATATTTATAAGCTAAAATTATATATTTCATATATTAAATTGTTAATTTATCTTTTTTTAATGCAGTCAAACTATGTGTCCCAAATAGAACTTTGGTTGGATGTTCATACAAAATATGATGGGAGTTATGTTAATGATCCTACTAAAGATGTTGGGGTCTGAATTACTTCTACATGAAATATAACTAATTGTTAGTTGTCATTATGTTAATATGTATTGCTTCAAATATGAGTAAAAATAAAAGAACTGTGAGATGTCAATCCAGTATAGTATTTCTCAGTATCCCAGGATGACCTAGTTGGTCAAGTCCTTGGGAATTAGAATCCTTGTCGAGTGCGTAGGATGGGTTTAGAACTATTACCATCTAAGTCCTTTGGAAGGCCACTGGGGATTTTAGTAACATCTACTCCTAGTTGTAGTGACTCCCAACCTCAAGATGGATATAGGAATCTTGTTGTAAAGAAAAACACCATTTAAGAACTGGAAGCTCATATAAATATGGAAGATGCAAAGGTCAATGCTCTGAAGAAATAATTCATTGAATTATATAATAAAATTTTAGGATATATTCTTATTGATATTGAATTTATGGTTAGTAGTTCAGAGGTAAATCACACAACTTCACAATCAATTAGTACACAAACTTTTATTGGTTTTTAGTTTAAATTTAAATATACAACATTGTTTAATTTTCATTATAATTGTCATGCAGGTGACAATAATTGGAAGTGGATATGGAGATAAAGAGGGTGTCGATGAAAGTTCATCTGGTAGTGATTAGGGTTCACATTATATTTTGAGATGATTTTTAACTAAACATATGATGGTTTCTTAACAAATTTACCTGATAAGCCAATTTTTTTTATCTTAAACTCTTGATGGAAAAAAAATCATTATTCTCAATAGACATTTAGTAAAATGAAAATAACATTTAGATAGTGATGAGTTTCTAGTTTAGAATAACGTAAAACAAATATTCCTTTATAAATGAAGTAGTTTCCTCAACAAAATATCCATTTATTTATTCAAGTATTTTCACAACTTAAAAAATCTAGAAACTATGCCAAAAAATGGATGAATACTATTGGTATAAATTATATTTTTCTTTGGAATGTATTATACTCTGAGGTAAGCTTCATAAAAGCTGGGAATTTGATCTTAGAATTTATATCCCTTTTGTTTGTAATATAATTTTAGAAAAAATATAACATATTCAAAAAATATCATACCATGTTAATG
Organism: Viscum album; assembly: GCA_963277665.1. NCBI lineage: Eukaryota > Viridiplantae > Streptophyta > Magnoliopsida > Santalales > Viscaceae > Viscum > Viscum album. Next base: position 1,803,512,584 of record OY728126.1, on the reverse strand, counting down.
TTGCATCAGTTGAGATATGGTTACATCAAGTCATTCTTCTTTTTTCAAACCTTTTAGATTCCTTAAACACACTCATAGTGTGTCCAACTCTACCAAAAAATAATCACTATAACACTATCTTTGAGATCCTTTTACATATTTGTAATAAGGTATATACAAACTTTTACTTGAATCTAGATTAATTTATTTCTTACCACCACCCAAAGTCCCGCCATGAGAATCCTTGACATTTTATATCTTTTTTAAATCTAAATTCTCTCCCTCGAGATTCTTAATCCTTAAGTTATTATACTTAATTTGGCCTTCTAAATTCAAAAACTGAGAATTCTTGTCACTATAAAAAATTTTCACCCATTCTTTACACCATTATCTTAGGGTAGTCATGGATGATTCATGTATTTTATCCTTTTCCATGCTTAAGTTCATTTCATGAATAATTTCATTAATTATATAACCTTCTTCATTCATTTTCTTTTACATTTTTTTGATGGTTTCCAATAAATATATAATAATATCACAAATTCTTCCACCCTTGACCTTTAATAACTGAACATCATTTCTCATGGTTTTAATATCTTCTTGCAATTTTACCCATAATTTTATGATTTACCACATGACATGGAACCGATTGGATGTAATACCACTTGTTTGAACCAAAGACCCCTTAGGTTCTAAAATTCTAATTTGTTAGTGGTCTTGAATTATTTTATATAGTGATTTATAAAAGTTAATATTTTATAAATTAGTTTCAAAGGATATTGTCTTATTAAATATGTTTGATAAAATAGAAAAAAGAGGTTTTATATGGATTCTGTTTGTTTAATCGGTGTGTTGGATTTCAAATTCTCTCATATAACAGTGTTAAATTCTGGTGCTGTTGTTTGATTTGGTTTCCTATTTCTTATGGAATTTTGGTGATTTATCTTATTTAATCTATTAGTTTTAATGCCTGAATTAATTATTAGTATATATTTCTATCTTTATAACTTCCAATGAATGTTTATATATATTTATACATGTAAATTCTTCTGAATCAGGTTTGGTTTGGAGATTTCTAACTACTTTGTTTGGATGTTTTGTGGAAGAAGATTCTATAGTTGTATCTTTTAAAATAATGATATAAAGATATGGTTTAAAACACCACTCTATTAGGTTTAAATTTTTTATAAGTGGTTTTTTCTCCCAAAAAATGACAAGCTACAGTGGCAGTTTGAATCACCTCTATGCTCACGAAATTTTTTGGGAGTAAAAACCACCGCTAAAACCCAAAAAACCACCACTAAAAAATTTTTCTGCGATGGTTTCCAAAAACTGACACTAAATGGGTGGAAGTGATGAAAGTTGGGTTTAGATTAAAAATTTATCATAGTTTTTTTGGAAACTATCTCAGAACCATATGGTTGCAGTTTAAACTGCTGCTAAATCAAAAAATTGCCACTATCAGTCAAATTTTTTGTAGTTTAGTTTGCTCGTTTTAAATGATTTAATTAACGATAATAATTTATTGACTATATAAATAATTGGTATTAAAATTTATCATAAAATAACATTAATCATATAATAAAAAATATTTATCCATTAAAAATATTCTTATAATTATCCCTGAATTGAGATAATAAAACAAAAAATGGAAATCAATCATTCCATGGAGGTGGTAGTCCACACATACCCATGGATGATGATTTTATTTTAAAAATAGTGGGAGATATTTATAGTATGTTTTATTATTTAATGAAATTTAATATTTTATAAATATCACACTTAAATATTAAACTACATACTGGTACCATCCTTATAAGGCAACGAAGGAAAATGAGACGCATTGCATCGTGGTGGTGGTAGTCTACAGAATGCACAAATTACTATTCCATTTTTCTTAATAAAAAGTAGAAAAAGTGATTAATGATCATTACCATAGAATAATAACATTAATAATATAAAAAATAATTATGTATTTTCATATGTGTTTGAAAATTATAATTGGAAAATAAAAATAGAAAATAAATATGTTTAGTAAAAATGATTACTCATGTTGAGCACTTTGAGATTTCCTTGGAAGATATACCAGAAATGGATGGAATAGGATAATCTCTTGTGATTATAAAATCAAGATAGTGAAGGATAATTATATGTAAATTAAATAGGTTAGGTATTAAAGAGTAAACATAATTTTTACATGTTCTTTGACGGGGTGGTGATAGACTCTTTTTACAAATGGTGTTAATGACATTTTTGTAAATATTTCAACTTAATATAATGGGAGAACATGTTAAACATTTAAAGTGGATCAAAAATTGATAAATAATGGAGTGTATAATATATAAGGTTGATAAAAACCTCATAAAATCAATTATATTCATGTTTTAATCAATTTCAATCCCTTTACCCCTTAAATTATTACTTTTACCATTTTAGATTTTATTGGAGTAACTAGTTTTTACCTAAGATAAAATAATATTTATATGTAAAAATAAAGTGTTACATATTATATAATTTTGACCTAATGATCCCATTATTTAAATAAATTTCATTTCATTCAATTTATAAAATTTAAATAAATTAATTTTAAAATTAATATGAATAATTTATTAAAATAATTTCTTTGAGAAAATATTACTTATGTTTTAAAATATAAAATATGGGTTTTTAAATTAAAACTATTTTTTTTAAAATTATAAAGTCAGATATAAAACAAATATTTGGTCTTATAATTTTTTTATTGATTTTCTAATTCATACTTATATATCAATAATTTCATAAAAGTCACATTATTTGTAAAAACGTATTTTCACATAAATATCTTGTAAAATTAAAATTATAAATTTTAGTAATTTAAATTTTAAATAAAATGATGAGATGTAATGAAAAAAAAAATTTATAGTAAAATATATTTGTAAGAATATTAACCATTCTCATTCATATATCATATCATTTTCTTATTAAATTAATATTAATAAATTATTCGTATCAAATATATTTTATCACCAATTAATCATAAGTTTCTTGAAATTTAAATTCATATAACATTGAAAGGAAACATTTAGGAAACTAATTTTCTGATTATAAAATGATTTTATTAGTCATTTTTGATTTACTAATTGAATTTCATTTAAAAGTTACCTTTATTTATTTCAATAAATATTCTATAAAGATATTATTCCTATTCCTCCTTGGTAATTAAATTGATAGGTTTTAATAATTATACTTAATATTTATATTTTTATCTAAATATATTATAGTTTCAATTTAGTTTAGTGTTGCGTAGAAGTAAGTTATTAAGAACATTTGGATCATTTAAGGGAAGTCATATTAAAATCTAGGGGTGTTACATTATCCTCCCTTAAATAAATTCCATCCTCACAATTTTAATGATAATATAATAGTAATTTCTATAGTTAAATCATAATTATCAATACACTACACGATGATCACGGGTTTATTTAGGATGTGGAATGAGATTTAACTATTTAAAAAATTATTATTAGCTATACATATGAGTAGATAACCCATTCATAAATTTATATAGAATTATACTAAGGGAATAAAATCTATATCCATAAGGAAGAACTCCCCAAAAACATTTAAAATGATTTATATGATAATCATACCACAAGATATTTTTATTTATAACTTAATATCCAATAGTTTTTAAAAACTTACATGATACATGACACTTGAAAATCTAGAGTGAAAACTCACTATCTGATACATTAGTAGTAGTTTCATGTGATTTTCCTTATTTTTATGGTTTTTGGTGACTATTTTCCTCATTGAACCATTTATTGGGACATTGATTCACATAATTCACAATTCTATTGAAATTTAAGAAACAAATTTTTATAGCTTATCTCTTTCCCTTACACTTGTGATTGTGATGACCTTCATCCCCACACTTATAGAATTTATGTGTCTATTTAAGGAAATATCCCCCATGATTCTTCCCAAATTTTTGATATTTATGAAATTGAATATTCTTTCCTTTATCATGTTATTAACATAAATTTCTATGAAATTACATCCTTCCCTTGTTTGGAATGTATGGGATTTCAACTATGTTCATGTTGTTAATCCAAATTCTTGATATCTGATTTAGAATAATCAAAGTATTTCTCACTCCACCTCTTATTCTGTTAGGTTATTTTATAGGATAATTTTTTCGTTTTCTATGAAATCCATTATTAAATTTGATTATTTAGGATCCAACTATTACTAAAACCAAAAGAGTTAACTTGAGTGATGATCATTATAAAAGAATTATCATAAATAACCATTGGAAAATTTAACCTTAATAAGTCTCACTTTATAACACTATTATGTTAGCTTTTGGTTCTTATAAATCAACTTGTATCAGACTTAGTTAAACCTATATCAATATTAGTTTAACATATATCATTATTGGTTCTGCCTAGTTTACTTTGAGTTGGCTCTCATACTTCTTAACCTTGTCCTCAAAATAAAGATCCCAAATTATCATGAACTCCCCAAATATCATTGAAATCTGTAATCTCAAAATATATCCTATCCTTTACCCAGGAAAACACATATTGATTAATATATACCTTAACTTATCAAGATCTACATTTCAATCTATATTATCTATGATCACTTTCTTATTAGGTTATTTAAACTGAACATATTCAAATACCTCATAATAATTCATAAGGAAAATGAAAATTCACTAAATCATATCCCCTAAGAGTGTAAAACCAAGTGTGTAGATAGGACTTTTTATCATGCACCCAGTGAAAATATATTTAATACCTAATCCACCCTTTTAGATGTTATTACCCCTAGTTACATATGTTCTAGAGCCTGAATCCACTTGTAGTATCCTGTGACAACTGGGCCCCAGTGACTGCACAGACACCCCGCCTTAACAAGGCCGTCGGGACCTGGCCCACCTGGTACCACCAGTTGCCCCCGCAGAAATGTGGGGCCCACCCCAGGGTCCACCCACATGCCCGAACGGGTCATCTGACTAATGATAGTCCCCACAGGCCAACACATGTCCTTTTCAGTTTGCTTTGTCCTCACTCACACACATGCCCGCAGACATGTGGGGCCCACCCCAGGGTCCACCCACATGCCCGAACGGGTCATCTGACTAATGATAGTCCCCACAGGCCAACACATGTCCTTTTCAGTTTTCTTTGTCCTCACTCACACACACCCTGAGAAACTTCTCAGGAGGTCACCCATCCTGATCACTACTCCAGGCCAAGCACGCTTAACTGTGGAGTTCTAACCAGGTAGGCTCCCGAAAAGGAAGGTGCACCTTGTTGACATGAGTCATATCATTTAGTCATTTAACCCTTTATCATTTGGGGATGTTACAATCACCCCCCCCTTTAGAGCACAACGCCCTCGTTGTGGGCCCTACATCTCAACCCAGGCAGTGCACCGCGCACTTAAGGCTGGGTTCCTCCTCTGATACCAAATGTGACAACTGGGCCCCAGTGACTGCACAGACACCCCGCCTTAACAAGGCCGTCGGGACCTGGCCCACCTGGTACCACCAGTTGCCCCCGCAGACATGTGGGGCCCACCCCAGGGTCCACCCACATGCCCGAACGGGTCATCTGACTAATGATAGTCCCCACAGGCCAACACATGTCCTTTTCAGTTTGCTTTGTCCTCACTCACACACACCCTGAGAAACTTCCCAGGAGGTCACCCATCCTGATCACTACTCCAGGCCAAGCACGCTTAACTGTGGAGTTCTAACCAGGTAGGCTCCCGAAAAGGAAGGTGCACCTTGTTGACATGAGTCATATCATTTAGTCATTTAACCCTTTATCATTTGGGGATGTTACAATCTAATGTAAAGACCCGTAAATTTCAAGGAAATTTTTTTCTTAATTTTCTTTGGAATTTTACAAGAACGCAGTTTCTGACGGCACCTGATTCCGAGGCCCGGTGTGCCCGGAATCATTTTCCGAAGTTTTGGCTCGGGTACGTTCAGTGAACGGACGAGCGGGTTTTTCTAACTTTTGAACCGGTGCCCGGAATCGAATTCTGAGGGCACCGATGGAATCGCAGCGCCGGTATTCGCTTAGAAACGCCTCTTTCGGAGTTGCGTTTGCTCGGGTGTGATTTTTAATTTTCGGGCTTAAGGTTAAGAAATAAAATAATTTTGCGACGACTTTATTTTATTTCGCTTAAGCCACTTGGAAGCCACTTGAAGCCACTTAAAGGCGGCTTGAACTGAGTTGAACTGGATAGGATGCTATCCAGAAATATCCTACCCCTTGGTAGGATATTTGTGAGGTGGGGCCCGCACGAGCCCCGCCGTTTCTTTCCGTTAAGAAACACATCCGTGAAAACCCGTCTTAATGAGAGTCAACCGACGCGTTTTCTAAATTCTTAACAGACCATTTAATTGGGCGGTTTATTTCGTGAATTAAATGGGCTGTTTCTTTCGTGAATTAAATGGGTCGTTTCTTTCGTTGAATTAATTCAACGAATTGATGGATCGTTTCTTAATCTTTTTTTTCAAATTCGTTGGCGTATTAATAAAATAAGACCAACGCTTAACCTCTGGCTTTTATGCGCTTGAGAGCTTTTGGGAGATTTTCTTCTTCTTCTTCAACCTTGACGAAGAACCTTCGAAGAACGAAGAACGCGAAGAACGTCGTTCTTCAACGAAGAACTTCTCCGCCGAAGAACACGATCCATCCGCGACGCCGTGTCCGCGACGCGACGTACTTCTTCCGCGTCATCTCTTCCGCGACGGTTTTCCGCGACGAACGCCTTCGATAACGACTCTTCCTCCGACGTCAAAGGAATCGACACCGATATTCCACGACTCCGTCACCGTGCGACTATCGAGGTAGAGATTCTTGAGTTCGTTGTTCTCTTTATAATTTGACTTTCCTCAAGACTTGACGAGGAACGCCCTTTTTCCGACGAAGAACGCCGCACCGCTCTTCTTCGTCTTCGGTGTCAACGAGAGAGAACACCGCACCTTCCTCGGGCAACCTTCGTCGGCGTACAAGGATTCGCCAACGACGTGCCTCTTCGGACGCATCTCTTCGTCAACGGAATTGACGAACGACTACCGCGACGCCCGATCTCCGCGACGTCGACTTCCGCGGACATAGTCAAATCCTCGAACTTATACCCGAGGTAGGGGATTGTTGTTTCATTCTTAAATTATTCCTTTTCTTGAACATGGATCTGGCATGTCTAACATGAGGCTTGAAATGTTCATGTTGAGTTTTATTTAACGGGAGGGGGGCCGGACCGCATGAACACGGCCGAACCCCCCTCCAACGTTTATGTTGATTTTTATCTTGCGGAAGGAAGCAAGTGGCGTGGTGCCGTCACACCACGCGGATGAACGTGCAAATATCTTCGCGATGCCGTCGCACGCACCATGGTAGAAACAACAGAAACGCGACGCCGTCGCGCCGCGTTGGATGATTATCAAAGCATGGCAGAGGGGCGCGGTGCCGTCGCACCGCGCCGGACGACGAACGCCGCGGCCGGTTCCGGGCCGCGGCGGGACGAAGAGACCGCGGCCGGTTCCGGGCCGCGGCGGAAGATAAGACCGGCGGCCGGGCCGCCGGCGTCGGAAGCCGATGAGGGGACCGGATTTTTCCGGTCCCGTTGGAGAAAACCGGCCGGCCAGCTGGCCGGCCGGAAGTCTTTGAAACCGGGGAAATAAATTCCCCGGCCGTGTTATTAAAACCCCCTCTTTAAGAGAGGGGGCGGTTCTTGAGGGAAGGGGGCATCCAGCCCCCTTGGTTCGGCGCCAGCAGGCCCCCCACGTGAGGGGGGGGGGCGGTTTTAAAGGAGCTGGCGCGGCACAAAGGCCGCGCCGTTTTTTTTTGAAGGAACCGCGGGGCTGAGCCCCGCGTGCTGCCACCCCGTACGGCGCCCGCCGCCGCCAGCGCGGCCCGCCGCCGCCGCCGCCGCCAGCGCGGCCCGCCGCCGCCGCCGCCGCCGCCGCCGCGCCGCCGCGCCGCCCCCGGGGGGGGGGGGGGGGGGTCGGGCCGGGTCGGCCCGGACCCGGACCCCCCCGTTTCGAACCAGATTCGGTTTTTGACTCATATCTTGAGCCTCGGACCTCCGAATGACGAACCGTCTGCGGCAACGCGATCCTTGGATCGAGACGGTCATTTCGATATATCGCACTCAAGGTTTCGGGTTACTTTGAGTTCGGCCGGGTTGGTTCGTTCACGAAACCAACCGGGCCTTCGGAGCGGAAACGCTCATATCTTGAGCCACGAACGTCCGATTGACGCGCCGTCAGTCGCGTTGTGTTCCTCTTAGTGAATCGGATCTTTTGGCATACTCCGCCCGAGGTTTGGACGCAGGTGGAGTACGGTCGGGTTGGTTTTTCCTTAAAAACCAACCGGGCCCCGGAGACGAAAATGCCAATAACTCACAGACCGGGCGTCCGATTGACGCGCCGTCTGTTTCGTTGACTTCCTCTTGATGAGACGGAACTTTTGACATACTCCGCCCGAGTTTTGGATGCAGTCGGAGTATGGCCGGGTTGGATTGTTCCCGAAATCCAACCGGGCCCCTGGAACGGGAAAGCTGATATCTTTCAGACAGGACGTCCGCTTGACGAGTCGTCAGCGGCGTTGGTGGTTACGTTGAGTAACGGTCCCTTTGAGTATACCCTATGGGAGTTCGGGGTGCAGTTGAGATACGGCCGGGATTGGTTTCGCTCACGAAACCAACCGGGCCCCTGGGACGAAAAGGCTAATAACTCACAGACCGGGCGTCCGATCGACGCGCCGTCTGTTGCGTTGAGACCCCTGTGCCGAGACGGACCTTTGAGACACTTCTTCGCGGGACCTTGTGATACTTGGAGTATCGACCAGTAGCTCGTGGAGCGGACCCGTGGTACTTGACAGTGGTGGTGCGCTTGGATGCAGCAGCAGACCCTTGGCGGTGGAGAGCTTGGTTGTAGCGGCGGACCCGCGATACTCTACGGAGTGTGTGCGCTTGGTTGTAGCGACAGACCCGCGACGGTGGAGAAGAGCGTGCAGAGTACGGAGACCGTGTAGCCGGCTGAGACCTGACGACTGCTTGACCGACTCGACTTGGAGTGAGTCGACTAGCCCAGTGGACGGAGCGCCCGGTATTTGGCGGCAGACCCACGGCGGACGGAGCGCCTGGTAGTTGGCTGCAGAACCGCGGTACTCGACAGGAGGAGTACCTCAGCAGGCTATCTGGGCAGCGCCCGGTATTTGGCGACAGACCCTCAGCGGACAGAGCGCCCGGTAGTTGGCCGCAAACCCGCAGTACTCGACAGGAGGAGTACCTCAGCAGTCCTAGGTTAGTGAGCGGCAGCCTCGGAGTCGTGACAGGACCACTGTACACTCTAGAGACGGAGCTCTTCAGCAGTTACGGTTTCGATAATGAAAATCCTGGTTTGAGCTGAGACTTTTGACCTTGTGTTTACCTCATGAATGAGATGGGTCACTTGCTAACTTTGGTATATGTATGGGCATATACCCGGGTAGTGGTTATCCGTCGTTTTCACAATCCTTGTGTTTCCTCATGATTGAGATGGGTTACTTGATAACTTAGGTATATGTATGGGCATATACTTAAGTAGAGTTTATCTGTTGAGATCTTCTTGTGTTTATCCTTGTTGGTTTTAGTGAGACCTTGAGGGTCTCGGGGTCCCTACTGAGTATCGTTATACTCACCCCTGCACGGGCTATGCCCGCACCTCGTTGTGTTGGTTGCAGACGACGGACAGTGCTGACAGAAGCCGAAGATTCAAGGACTGGATGGTACCTGGAGGTGGACTATACGACGAGGCGGTACCCGGAGGTGGACACTGGGCGGGACATACTCGGAGCGGATGGCGGGACCCGAAGAGCAGAGGAGCTATCTGTACCCACCCTTCAGGTGGGATTTCCAGTGGACATCTCAGCGTAGCAGCTTTACCTTTCAGTCGCTGTTTTCCCTTTCGAGTTGTACTTTACAGTCGGGCTTGTATTTCCGGCCCCTTTTTTCTTTTCAGCTCTTCTTTTGTACTTAGTGTTTTACTTCCGCCTGTACTCTGTGGTGCTTGTTTTCTTTATAAAGGCAATGCCTTCCCAGTTATCAGGATTTTACGCCTTTGGTGCTAGTCGCCAGCCCCTGGCCTATGGAAGGCGGGCTTGGGGTAGTCACGGCACGGGCCCCGAGGACGGGTCGTGACAAATTGGTATCAGAGGAGTTCGGTTCTACCGCAGAACTTATAACTCTGATCTTTCTTTCTGTGAAGCAATAGTGTTAAGGGTACCGAGTGTGGTTTTCAGTTCAGGGAGTCCAGTGTTGGTGCGGGCGGCCGACGTATCCATACACCAGGACCCTGACAACTGATTTCCGACTTTGTGCACGAAAACACTGGTTGCGTGTGTGTTTACAAAAGTTTTTCCCCTTAAAACAGCTCAAACCAGGTCAGCTCACCAGGTATAATCGTTTGATCGTGTTACGTTGTTTCTTTCAGGATGTATTTTCTCAGACGACCAGCGAGAGCCCGGAGGGATGAGCGTGCTGACAGTCTGTCGAGCGACGAGGCTTCGGTACAGGGCCCTCTTGCAGTTGAGGCACCAGCGGAGGCACCAGCGGTACTACCATACGTTGGGCCACCGATGCCACCAGCCCCAGCAGTAGGCGATGCACGACGCTTGAGCGCGCTGCACGAGTTACAGCGCCAGAGGCCACCCAGGTTCCGGGGAGAGACGGACCCGCAGGCGGCTGAGTTTTGGCTGGAGGCTGTGGTGAGAGTCTTCAGGCTAGTGGGGACGCCGGCAGACTTCATGGTGATCTTTGCTACCAGCCTCCTTCAGGCAGCAGCAGGTAGGTGGTGGAGCCACTTGTTTCAGTTTTGCGATGAGATGAACTTTGCATGGGAAGACTTCGAGACCTTCTTCAGGGTGGAGTTTGTGCCAGTATCTCTACACCCCGAGCGTCTACAGGAGATTCTGCCTTTGCCGCGTGTTTTTCGAACAGAAGCCGAGTCATCTGTGGGCAGTAGACAGATGATGCAGAGGTCCAGGAGGACCAGACCAGCAGTTGGGCGATCTCGGGTTTTAGGACCGGTGGTGCGGGGCACCCGAGGTGGGGTCAGAGCCAGGCGTGCCAGAAACGGACAATGTTACTCCTGTGGCGGAAAGGGTCACCTAGCACGTGACTGTCCGACTCCTCGATCCGCAGGCTTGGAGGGAGCCACCGAGGTTGAGGCAGCGACAAATGCTGGAGCTCTGGGAGCAGGTGGACAGGAGCGGAACTAGTGGATACGTCTCTTGTACTTCTAGTTCCATGTTGATGTTGCTTTTGTGTAGCGTCTTGTAATATGAGCTGCAATAATAAAAGACGCATCCTTTGCGATGTTTTCATTCCTGTCTTCTTTTGTGATGTTACTAAGAGGTTCCAGTTGACTGTTGACTTGACCCTCACTTGTGAGACATCTACTGGAGGAGACCAGTTACCACACACGGATGCTGACAGTGTGACTCAACCCTTGGAGGCGAGAGTAACGGTTGGATCTCTTAGTAGTAGCGTCGAGGCCTTACGACGTCATCCTTGGTATGGATTAGTATCATCCATGTTAGGATTGACTGTTTTAGGCAAAGAATGTGGTTCATCCAGGGGATGAGACCAGGTTTCTCTTATCGGCAAAGAAGAAATCTCGCAGCTCTTATGGGACCAGAGATGGTCCAGGCCACGTCAGAAGAGGTCCATGTCATCCAGGAGCGGATGAGGGCAACACAGAGCCGACAGAAGTCATACGCTGACAGGAGGCGGAGGCCACTAGAGTTCGAGGATGGTGACCATGTCTTCTTGCGGGTCACACCTCGACGTGGTATTCGGAGATTTGGCCGAGGCGGCAAGTTGTCTCCCCGCTTCATCGGACCTTTCCAGGTCCTCAGCAGGGTTGGCGAGGTGGCTTATCGCCTGGCTCTGCCACCTCAGTTGCACCGGGTGCACGACGTCTTCCACGTATCCCAGCTGAGGAGATACGTGCTCGACCCCCCTTTGCATATCATCGACCATGAGGAGCTAGACGGTGGCGATGAGTGTCTTATACGGAGGTTCCTGTGGGGATCGAGGATCGACAGGAACGGATCCTAGGAGGATGGTCGATTCCTCTTGTGCACTTTCTTTGGCAGCGCGGGAACCTCCATGTGAGCACATGGGAGCGGAAGGCTCAGATGCGTGCTCAGTACCGCTTTGTTTCCCTAAGTTTGTGGTGAAGCTTTACGGGGACGTAAAGCCCTGTGGTGGGAGTAATGTAAAGACCCGTAAATTTCAAGGAAATTTTTTTCTTAATTTTCTTTGGAATTTTACAAGAACGCAGTTTCTGACGGCACCTGATTCCGAGGCCCGGTGTGCCCGGAATCATTTTTCGAAGTTTTGGCTCGGGTACGTTCAGTGAACGGACGAGCGGGTTTTTCTAACTTTTGAACCGGTGCCCGGAATCGAATTCTGAGGGCACCGATGAAATCGCAGCGCCGGTATTCGCTTAGAAACGCCTCTTTCGGAGTTGCGTTTGCTCGGGTGTGATTTTTAATTTTCGGGCTTAAGGTTAAGAAATAAAATAATTTTGCGACGACTTTATTTTATTTCGCTTAAGCCACTTGGAAGCCACTTGAAGCCACTTAAAGGCGGCTTGAACTGAGTTGAACTGGATATGATGCTATCCAGAAATATCCTACCCCTTGGTAGGATATTTGTGAGGTGGGGCCCGCACGAGCCCCGCCGTTTCTTTCCGTTAAGAAACGCATCTGTGAAAACCCGTCTTAATGAGAGTCAACCGACGCGTTTTCTAAATTCTTAACAGACCATTTAATTGGGCGGTTTATTTCGTGAATTAAATGGGCTGTTTCTTTCGTGAATTAAATGGGTCGTTTCTTTCGTTGAATTAATTCAACGAATTGATGGATCGTTTCTTAATCTTTTTTTTCAAATTCGTTGGCGTATTAATAAAATAAGACCAACGCTTAACCTCTGGCTTTTATGCGCTTGAGAGCTTTTGGGAGATTTTCTTCTTCTTCTTCAACCTTGACGAAGAACCTTCGAAGAACGAAGAACGCGAAGAACGTCGTTCTTCAACGAAGAACTTCTCCGCCGAAGAACACGATCCATCCGCGACGCCGTGTCCGCGACGCGACGTACTTCTTCCGCGTCATCTCTTCCGCGACGGTTTTCCGCGACGAACGCCTTCGATAACGACTCTTCCTCCGACGTCAAAGGAATCGACACCGATATTCCACGACTCCGTCACCGTGCGACTATTGAGGTAGAGATTCTTGAGTTCGTTGTTCTCTTTATAATTTGACTTTCCTCAAGACTTGACGAGGAACGCCCTTTTTCCGACGAAGAACGCCGCACCGCTCTTCTTCGTCTTCGGTGTCAACGAGAGAGAACACCGCACCTTCCTCGGGCAACCTTCGTCGGCGTACAAGGATTCGCCAACGACGTGCCTCTTCGGACGCGTCTCTTCGTCAACGGAATTGACGAACGACTACCGCGACGCCCGATCTCCGCGACGTCGACTTCCGCGGACATAGTCAAATCCTCGAACTTATACCCGAGGTAGGGGATTGTTGTTTCATTCTTAAATTATTCCTTTTCTTGAACATGGATCTGGCATGTCTAACATGAGGCTTGAAATGTTCATGTTGAGTTTTATTTAACGTGAGGGGGGCCGGACCGCATGAACACGGCCGAACCCCCCTCCAACGTTTAGGTTGATTTTTATCTTGCGGAAGGAAGCAAGTGGCGTGGTGCCGTCGCACCACGCGGATGAACGTGCAAATATCTTCGCGATGCCGTCGCACGCACCATGGTAGAAACAACAGAAACGCGACGCCGTCGCGCCGCGTTGGATGATTATCAAAGCACGGCAGAGGGGCGCGGTGCCGTCGCACCGCGCCGGACGACGAACGCCGCGGCCGGTTCCGGGCCGCGGCGGGACGAAGAGACCGCGGCCGGTTCCGGGCCGCGGTGGAAGATAAGACCGGCGGCCGGGCCGCCGGCGTCGGAAGCCGATGAGGGGACCGGATTTTTCCGGTCCCGTTGGAGAAAACCGGCCGGCCAGCTGGCCGGCCGGAAGTCTTTGAAACCGGGGAAATAAATTCCCCGGCCGTGTTATTAAAACCCCCTCTTTAAGAGAGGGGGCGGTTCTTGAGGGAAGGGGGCATCCAGCCCCCTTGGTTCGGCGCCAGCAGGCCCCCCACGTGAGGGGGGGGGGGGGGGGGCGGTTTTAAAGGAGCTGGCGCGGCACAAAGGCCGCGCCGTTTTTTTTTGAAGGAACCGCGGGGCTGAGCCCCGCGTGCTGCCACCCCGTGCGGCGCCCGCCGCCGCCAGCGCGGCCCGCCGCCGCCGCCGCCGCCGCCACCGCGGCCCGCCGCCGCCGCGCCGCCGCGCCGCCGCCACCGCGCCGCCGCCGCCGCCGGCCGCCGCGCCGCCCCCGGGGGGGGGGGGGGGGGGGGGGGTCGGGCCGGGTCGGCCCGGACCCGGACCCCCCCCGTTTCGAACCAGATTCGGTTTTTGACTCATATCTTGAGCCTCGGACCTCCGAATGACGAACCGTCTGCGGCAACGCGATCCTTGGATCGAGACGGTCATTTCGATATATCGCACTCAAGGTTTCGGGTTACTTTGAGTTCGGCCGGGTTGGTTCGTTCACGAAACCAACCGGGCCTTCGGAGCGGAAACGCTCATATCTTGAGCCACGAACGTCCGATTGACGCGCCGTCAGTCGCGTTGTGTTCCTCTTAGTGAATCGGATCTTTTGGCATACTCCGCCCGAGGTTTGGACGCAGGTGGAGTACGGTCGGGTTGGTTTTTCCTTAAAAACCAACCGGGCCCCGGAGACGAAAATGCCAATAACTCACAGACCGGGCGTCCGATTGACGCGCCGTCTGTTTCGTTGACTTCCTCTTGATGAGACGGAACTTTTGACATACTCCGCCCGAGTTTTGGATGCAGTCGGAGTATGGCCGGGTTGGATTGTTCCCGAAATCCAACCGGGCCCCTGGAACGGGAAAGCTGATATCTTTCAGACAGGACGTCCGCTTGACGAGTCGTCAGCGGCGTTGGTGGTTACGTTGAGTAACGGTCCCTTTGAGTATACCCTATGGGAGTTCGGGGTGCAGTTGAGATACGGCCGGGATTGGTTTCGCTCACGAAACCAACCGGGCCCCTGGGACGAAAAGGCTAATAACTCACAGACCGGGCGTCCGATCGACGCGCCGTCTGTTGCGTTGAGACCCCTGTGCCGAGACGGACCTTTGAGACACTTCTTCGCGGGACCTTGTGATACTTGGAGTATCGACCAGTAGCTCGTGGAGCGGACCCGTGGTACTTGACAGTGGTGGTGCGCTTGGATGCAGCAGCAGACCCTTGGCGGTGGAGAGCTTGGTTGTAGCGGCGGACCCGCGATACTCTACGGAGTGTGTGCGCTTGGTTGTAGCGACAGACCCGCGACGGTGGAGAAGAGCGTGCAGAGTACGGAGACCGTGTAGCCGGCTGAGACCTGACGACTGCTTGACCGACTCGACTTGGAGTGAGTCGACTAGCCCAGTGGACGGAGCGCCCGGTATTTGGCGGCAGACCCACGGCGGACGGAGCGCCTGGTAGTTGGCTGCAGAACCGCGGTACTCGACAGGAGGAGTACCTCAGCAGGCTATCTGGGCAGCGCCCGGTATTTGGCGACAGACCCTCAGCGGACGGAGCGCCCGGTAGTTGGCCGCAAACCCGCAGTACTCGACAGGAGGAGTACCTCAGCAGTCCTAGGTTAGTGAGCGGCAGCCTCGGAGTCGTGACAGGACCACTGTACACTCTAGAGACGGAGCTCTTCAGCAGTTACGGTTTCGATAATGAAAATCCTGGTTTGAGCTGAGACTTTTGACCTTGTGTTTACCTCATGAATGAGATGGGTCACTTGCTAACTTTGGTATATGTATGGGCATATACCCGGGTAGTGGTTATCCGTCGTTTTCACAATCCTTGTGTTTCCTCATGATTGAGATGGGTTACTTGATAACTTAGGTATATGTATGGGCATATACTTAAGTAGAGTTTATCTGTTGAGATCTTCTTGTGTTTATCCTTGTTGGTTTTAGTGAGACCTTGAGGGTCTCGGGGTCCCTACTGAGTATCGTTATACTCACCCCTGCACGGGCTATGCCCGCACCTCGTTGTGTTGGTTGCAGACGACGGACAGTGCTGACAGAAGCCGAAGATTCAAGGACTGGATGGTACCTGGAGGTGGACTATACGACGAGGCGGTACCCGGAGGTGGACACTGGGCGGGACATACTCGGAGCGGATGGCGGGACCCGAAGAGCAGAGGAGCTATCTGTACCCACCCTTCAGGTGGGATTTCCAGTGGACATCTCAGCGTAGCAGCTTTACCTTTCAGTCGCTGTTTTCCCTTTCGAGTTGTACTTTACAGTCGGGCTTGTATTTCCGGCCCCTTTTTTCTTTTCAGCTCTTCTTTTGTACTTAGTGTTTTACTTCCGCCTGTACTCTGTGGTGCTTGTTTTCTTTATAAAGGCAATGCCTTCCCAGTTATCAGGATTTTACGCCTTTGGTGCTAGTCGCCAGCCCCTGGCCTATGGAAGGCGGGCTTGGGGTAGTCACGGCACGGGCCCCGAGGACGGGTCGTGACAAATTGGTATCAGAGGAGTTCGGTTCTACCGCAGAACTTATAACTCTGATCTTTCTTTCTGTGAAGCAATAGTGTTAAGGGTACCGAGTGTGGTTTTCAGTTCAGGGAGTCCAGTGTTGGTGCGGGCGGCCGACGTATCCATACACCAGGACCCTGACAACTGATTTCCGACTTTGTGCACGAAAACACTGGTTGCGTGTGTGTTTACAAAAGTTTTTCCCCTTAAAACAGCTCAAACCAGGTCACCTCACCAGGTATAATCGTTTGATCGTGTTACGTTGTTTCTTTCAGGATGTCTTTTCTCAGACGACCAGCGAGAGCCCGGAGGGATGAGCGTGCTGACAGTCTGTCGAGCGACGAGGCTTCGGTACAGGGCCCTCTTGCAGTTGAGGCACCAGCGGAGGCACCAGCGGTACTACCATACGTTGGGCCACCGATGCCACCAGCCCCAGCAGTAGGCGATGCACGACGCTTGAGCGCGCTGCACGAGTTACAGCGCCAGAGGCCACCCAGGTTCCGGGGAGAGACGGACCCGCAGGCGGCTGAGTTTTGGCTGGAGGCTGTGGTGAGAGTCTTCAGGCTAGTGGGGACGCCGGCAGACTTCATGGTGATCTTTGCTACCAGCCTCCTTCAGGCAGCAGCAGGTAGGTGGTGGAGCCACTTGTTTCAGTTTTGCGATGAGATGAACTTTGCATGGGAAGACTTCGAGACCTTCTTCAGGGTGGAGTTTGTGCCAGTATCTCTACACCCCGAGCGTCTATAGGAGATTCTGCCTTTGCCGCGTGTTTTTCGAACAGAAGCCGAGTCATCTGTGGGCAGTAGACAGATGATGCAGAGGTCCAGGAGGACCAGACCAGCAGTTGGGCGATCTCGGGTTTTAGGACCGGTGGTGCGGGGCACCCGAGGTGGGGTCAGAGCCAGGCGTGCCAGAAACGGACAATGTTACTCCTGTGGCGGAAAGGGTCACCTAGCACGTGACTGTCCGACTCCTCGATCCGCAGGCTTGGAGGGAGCCACCGAGGTTGAGGCAGCGACAAATGCTGGAGCTCTGGGAGCAGGTGGACAGGAGCGGAACTAGTGGATACGTCTCTTGTACTTCTAGTTCCATGTTGATGTTGCTTTTGTGTAGCGTCTTGTAATATGAGCTGCAATAATAAAAGACGCATCCTTTGCGATGTTTTCATTCCTGTCTTCTTTTGTGATGTTACTAAGAGGTTCCAGTTGACTGTTGACTTGACCCTCACTTGTGAGACATCTACTGGAGGAGACCAGTTACCACACACGGATGCCGACAGTGTGACTCAACCCTTGGAGGCGAGAGTAACGGTTGGATCTCTTAGTAGTAGCGTCGAGGCCTTACGACGTCATCCTTGGTATGGATTAGTATCATCCATGTTAGGATTGACTGTTTTAGGCAAAGAATGTGGTTCATCCAGGGGATGAGACCAGGTTTCTCTTATCGGCAAAGAAGAAATCTCGCAGCTCTTATGGGACCAGAGATGGTCCAGGCCACGTCAGAAGAGGTCCATGTCATCCAGGAGCGGATGAGGGCAATACAGAGCCGACAGAAGTCATACGCTGACAGGAGGCGGAGGCCACTAGAGTTCGAGGATGGTGACCACGTCTTCTTGCGGGTCACACCTCGACGTGGTATTCGGAGATTTGGCCGAGGCGGCAAGTTGTCTCCCCGCTTCATCGGGCCTTTCCAGGTCCTCAGCAGGGTTGGCGAGGTGGCTTATCGCCTGGCTCTGCCACCTCAGTTGCACCGGGTGCACGACGTCTTCCACGTATCCCAGCTGAGGAGATACGTGCTCGACCCCCCTTTGCATATCATCGACCATGAGGAGCTAGACGGTGGCGATGAGTGTCTTATACAGAGGTTCCTGTGGGGATCGAGGATCGACAGGAACGGATCCTAGGAGGATGGTCGATTCCTCTTGTGCACTTTCTTTGGCAGCGCGGGAACCTCCATGTGAGCACATGGGAGCGGAAGGCTCAGATGCGTGCTCAGTACCGCTTTGTTTCCCTAAGTTTGTGGTGAAGCTTTACGGGGACGTAAAGCCCTGTGGTGGGAGTAATGTAAAGACCCGTAAATTTCAAGGAAATTTTTTTCTTAATTTTCTTTGGAATTTTACAAGAACGCAGTTTCTGACGGCACCTGATTCCGAGGCCCGGTGTGCCCGGAATCATTTTCCGAAGTTTTGGCTCGGGTACGTTCAGTGAACGGACGAGCGGGTTTTTCTAACTTTTGAACCGGTGCCCGGAATCGAATTCTGAGGGCACCGATGAAATCGCAGCGCCGGTATTCGCTTAGAAACGCCTCTTTCGGAGTTGCGTTTGCTCGGGTGTGATTTTTAATTTTCGGGCTTAAGGTTAAGAAATAAAATAATTTTGCGACGACTTTATTTTATTTCGCTTAAGCCACTTGGAAGCCACTTGAAGCCACTTAAAGGCGGCTTGAACTGAGTTGAACTGGATATGATGCTATCCAGAAATATCCTACCCCTTGGTAGGATATTTGTGAGGTGGGGCCCGCACGAGCCCCGCCGTTTCTTTCCGTTAAGAAACGCATCTGTGAAAACCCGTCTTAATGAGAGTCAACCGACGCGTTTTCTAAATTCTTAACAGACCATTTAATTGGGCGGTTTATTTCGTGAATTAAATGGGCTGTTTCTTTCGTGAATTAAATGGGTCGTTTCTTTCGTTGAATTAATTCAACGAATTGATGGATCGTTTCTTAATCTTTTTTTTCAAATTCGTTGGCGTATTAATAAAATAAGACCAACGCTTAACCTCTGGCTTTTATGCGCTTGAGAGCTTTTGGGAGATTTTCTTCTTCTTCTTCAACCTTGACGAAGAACCTTCGAAGAACGAAGAACGCGAAGAACGTCGTTCTTCAACGAAGAACTTCTCCGCCGAAGAACACGATCCATCCGCGACGCCGTGTCCGCGACGCGACGTACTTCTTCCGCGTCATCTCTTCCGCGACGGTTTTCCGCGACGAACGCCTTCGATAACGACTCTTCCTCCGACGTCAAAGGAATCGACACCGATATTCCACGACTCCGTCACCGTGCGACTATCGAGGAAGAGATTCTTGAGTTCGTTGTTCTCTTTATAATTTGACTTTCCTCAAGACTTGACGAGGAACGCCCTTTTTCCGACGAAGAACGCCGCACCGCTCTTCTTCGTCTTCGGTGTCAACGAGAGAGAACATCGCACCTTCCTCGGGCAACCTTCGTCGGCGTACAAGGATTCGCCAACGACGTGCCTCTTCGGACGCGTCTCTTCGTCAACGGAATTGACGAACGACTACCGCGACGCCCGATCTCCGCGACGTCGACTTCCGCGGACATAGTCAAATCCTCGAACTTATACCCGAGGTAGGGGATTGTTGTTTCATTCTTAAATTATTCCTTTTCTTGAACATGGATCTGGCATGTCTAACATGAGGCTTGAAATGTTCATGTTGAGTTTTATTTAACGTGAGGGGGGCCGGACCGCATGAACACGGCCGAACCCCCCTCCAACGTTTATGTTGATTTTTATCTTGCGGAAGGAAGCAAGTGGCGTGGTGCCGTCGCACCACGCGGATGAACGTGCAAATATCTTCGCGATGCCGTCGCACGCACCATGGTAGAAACAACAGAAACGCGACGCCGTCGCGCCGCGTTGGATGATTATCAAAGCACGGCAGAGGGGCGCGGTGCCGTCGCACCGCGCCGGACGACGAACGCCGCGGCCGGTTCCGGGCCGCGGCGGGACGAAGAGACCGCGGCCGGTTCCGGGCCGCGGCGGAAGATAAGACCGGCGGCCGGGCCGCCGGCGTCGGAAGCCGATGAGGGGACCGGATTTTTCCGGTCCCGTTGGAGAAAACCGGCCGGCCAGCTGGCCGGCCGGAAGTCTTTGAAACCGGGGAAATAAATTCCCCGGCCGTGTTATTAAAACCCCCTCTTTAAGAGAGGGGGCGGTTCTTGAGGGAAGGGGGCATCCAGCCCCCTTGGTTCGGCGCCAGCAGGCCCCCCACGTGAGGGGGGGGGGGGGGGGCGGTTTTAAAGGAGCTGGCGCGGCACAAAGGCCGCGCCGTTTTTTTTTTGAAGGAACCGCGGGGCTGAGCCCCGCGTGCTGCCACCCCGTGCGGCGCCCGCCGCCGCCAGCGCGGCCCGCCGCCGCCGCCGCCGCCGCCACCGCGGCCCGCCGCCGCCGCGCCGCCGCGCCGCCGCCACCGCGCCGCCGCCGCCGCCGGCCGCCGCGCCGCCCCCGGGGGGGGGGGGGGGGGTCGGGCCGGGTCGGCCCGGACCCGGACCCCCCCGTTTCGAACCAGATTCGGTTTTTGACTCATATCTTGAGCCTCGGACCTCCGAATGACGAACCGTCTGCGGCAACGCGATCCTTGGATCGAGACGGTCATTTCGATATATTGCACTCAAGGTTTCGGGTTACTTTGAGTTCGGCCGGGTTGGTTCGTTCACGAAACCAACCGGGCCTTCGGAGCGGAAACGCTCATATCTTGAGCCACGAACGTCCGATTGACGCGCCGTCAGTCGCGTTGTGTTCCTCTTAGTGAATCGGATCTTTTGGCATACTCCGCCCGAGGTTTGGACGCAGGTGGAGTACGGTCGGGTTGGTTTTTCCTTAAAAACCAACCGGGCCCCGGAGACGAAAATGCCAATAACTCACAGACCGGGCGTCCGATTGACGCGCCGTCTGTTTCGTTGACTTCCTCTTGATGAGACGGAACTTTTGACATACTCCGCCCGAGTTTTGGATGCAGTCGGAGTATGGCCGGGTTGGATTGTTCCCGAAATCCAACCGGGCCCCTGGAACGGGAAAGCTGATATCTTTCAGACAGGACGTCCGCTTGACGAGTCGTCAGCGGCGTTGGTGGTTACGTTGAGTAACGGTCCCTTTGAGTATACCCTATGGGAGTTCGGGGTGCAGTTGAGATACGGCCGGGATTGGTTTCGCTCACGAAACCAACCGGGCCCCTGGGACGAAAAGGCTAATAACTCACAGACCGGGCGTCCGATCGACGCGCCGTCTGTTGCGTTGAGACCCCTGTGCCGAGACGGACCTTTGAGACACTTCTTCGCGGGACCTTGTGATACTTGGAGTATCGACCAGTAGCTCGTGGAGCGGACCCGTGGTACTTGACAGTGGTGGTGCGCTTGGATGCAGCAGCAGACCCTTGGCGGTGGAGAGCTTGGTTGTAGCGGCGGACCCGCGATACTCTACGGAGTGTGTGCGCTTGGTTGTAGCGACAGACCCGCGACAGTGGAGACGAGCGTGCAGAGTACGGAGACCGTGTAGCCGGCTGAGACCTGACGACTGCTTGACCGACTCGACTTGGAGTGAGTCGACTAGCCCAGTGGACGGAGCGCCCGGTATTTGGCGGCAGACCCACGGCGGACGGAGCGCCTGGTAGTTGGCTGCAGACCCGCGGTACTCGACAGGAGGAGTACCTCAGCAGGCTATCTGGGCAGCGCCCGGTATTTGGCGACAGACCCTCAGCGGACGGAGCGCCCGGTAGTTGGCCGCAAACCCGCAGTACTCGACAGGAGGAGTACCTCAGCAGTCCTAGGTTAGTGAGCGGCAGCCTCGGAGTCGTGACAGGACCACTGTACACTCTAGAGACGGAGCTCTTCAGCAGTTACGGTTTCGATAATGAAAATCCTGGTTTGAGCTGAGACTTTTGACCTTGTGTTTACCTCATGAATGAGATGGGTCACTTGCTAACTTTGGTATATGTATGGGCATATACCCGGGTAGTGGTTATCCGTCGTTTTCACAATCCTTGTGTTTCCTCATGATTGAGATGGGTTACTTGATAACTTAGGTATATGTATGGGCATATACTTAAGTAGAGTTTATCTGTTGAGATCTTCTTGTGTTTATCCTTGTTGGTTTTAGTGAGACCTTGAGGGTCTCGGGGTCCCTACTGAGTATCGTTATACTCACCCCTGCACGGGCTATGCCCGCACCTCGTTGTGTTGGTTGCAGACGACGGACAGTGCTGACAGAAGCCGAAGATTCAAGGACTGGATGGTACCTGGAGGTGGACTATACGACGAGGCGGTACCCGGAGGTGGACACTGGGCGGGACATACTCGGAGCGGATGGCGGGACCCGAAGAGCAGAGGAGCTATCTGTACCCACCCTTCAGGTGGGATTTCCAGTGGACATCTCAGCGTAGCAGCTTTACCTTTCAGTCGCTGTTTTCCCTTTCGAGTTGTACTTTACAGTCGGGCTTGTATTTCCGGCCCCTTTTTTCTTTTCAGCTCTTCTTTTGTACTTAGTGTTTTACTTCCGCCTGTACTCTGTGGTGCTTGTTTTCTTTATAAAGGCAATGCCTTCCCAGTTATCGGGATTTTACGCCTTTGGTGCTAGTCGCCAGCCCCTGGCCTATGGAAGGCGGGCTTGGGGTAGTCACGGCACGGGCCCCGAGGACGGTTCGTGACATATCCAGACATGGATGTTATTTCTAGGAGAACTTCAAAATATCTACTTTACCAAAACTTTAAGGTGTTATCATATAATTATAATTCTCACTTAGACTTACCCATAGTGTTTTCAAAAAAAGTTATCTTGTTCTAATCCACAATGAAGAAGTGCATTACTACTGTAACATTAAATCATATAATATCCCAAAGGGTTATATATACCTTTGAAACTATGATCAAACCAAACTTATCAACCATTAAATTTTCCTCAATAAACATCCTAATATATAAAGCTATCTAAAACTTGATCTGATACCAACAACGATGCCCCAAACCCACACTCATGGATCTAGTTCCATAAAAACATCAATTTGATACCATCTATAAAAGCTTGGATATAATCATCATTAATTAAAAAATCAATAATGATTATTTCTTCCATTACATCCCAAAGATATTTTTAGGTTTATATATTTATATAATTAGGAAAAAATATAAACAAATAAATCGTATTTTATTTGTATCAAACACACATTTTCTAACTAAATACAAAAATACATAATCCATAATGAGTTTTTAACATCTCTAAAAAATTATTTCACATGTTCTATCCTTCGAAAAATTTCACATGTACTAATTTTCAATATAATATTGGGAATGGAAACATAATAAAGTAGTGAAAACAAATTTTTATTAAGAGAAACATATAACTAAATCTATCAAAAGCATAAGCATGGTATACATAATAGGGTGAGAATAAATAATTTTAATATTTCTATAATCAATTGAAACTGAGAACATAATATACCTATGATAATAAATTAAAACTTTCATATCAATAATATTTATCCCACACTGATAGAATACTTAATTCTAGAAATGAAAAACATATTTTCAGGGCCTTATTCCAAGATACTATACTAAAATGTGGAGAGGTATACACCAAACCAAATCATTTTCCCTCATGAGACCTATCAAGGAATCAAGGGGATATATAATTCTCTTCCACACCCGTCACTTATTTAAGTCTAAAGAATTCACCATAAGAGTCAACAATAAATCTCATAAAATTACCTATGGAACATTTCGATGAATAAAAAATCACTATCTATATAATAAAAAATATAGAATATCAATACATATTCAACTTATGTTAGCAGTAAATAATCATAAAAAATTACAATAATTTTCTCCATCTCAATAAAAAGGTTAAAATTATCGTAACCCATCCAAATAAAGATAATTAATGGTTAAATAATACATAGTCAGCTTTCCAATAATCATCTGTATTAGAATAACAATATATGGAATGCCAATACTTTTCCCCATGTAAATAAAAGGGATAACATGATCATAACCCATATATAGAAATAATGTGGATCATTTCAAAATAATATAACCCTAGTGAAATAATTAAACATATTAGGGTGTTGATATAAATGAAAAACACAATTATAAAGGAGAATTCTTCGATCAGTATCTCAAAATAAGGGATCTAGAATATAATTAATTGATAATGCATGTTAAATACCCCAAATAATTGTATATATTTATATATATTAAAGGATAAATCATGAAATATAAACCCCATTAGGGTAAAATGTTTTTAAAATGATAAGGAAAAATGAAAGCGAGAACTTAAAATATCTTATAAATAAATTTTTAACATTGATGTAAAATACAAATTTACATTTTACATTAAAAGGTAACTTTGATAAGTTGACATGAAATATTTTAAAAAACATAAATTTAAAAAATAATCACTGATAATGGAGCCATGAAAATACATAAATCTTATGTTGGATAAATGTATTGAGGAAGAAAAAACATATGAAGGTGAAAGAAAAAACCCTTCTAATTATTTTCAAAATAACATTGCTCCAAAATACCATTGTTAGAAGAGTAAAAAACATTAATTTGTATGAATTTTTTTTTAAAAAAAAAATTATTATAACATATCATATCATAAAATGTTATGCTGAGACAACCTAATCATGGAAAAGAAATGTTCATGATAAAAAATCATAACTCAAACAAAGGAGATTTGAGTTATCAATATCCATTACAAGAAACATTATCCATTAAGCATGGAACAATTGAAAATGGGTTTATGTGGTAATAATGTAAAAAATTTGGGAATAAAATATAATATAGTAAAAGGGTATAATTTATCCAACTTATATGAAATAAGTTCAAGGGAACAATAATAACTCAATGAATGATAATTGAGTTAAAAAAATCTTAAAACTGGGGTAACAATTGAGTCAAAGAAAATTTAAATAAAAGTAATTGATTTGGATTAGTTTATCCCATGAATTATAAGGAAATAAATTATAGAAAATTCATGGGATATTAAAGAAATATAAAAACATACATACGAAACATGGAATATAACATGTAACAAGTCTCAAAGAACTAGAATTGAGACTAAGAAACCCCTTTATGGATTGAGTAACATTTTAATCAAACCAATTGAAAGAGAGGTAATCTAATTGAAATTAAAATAGTTTTATTAATAGATGATTCATTCTATGATATCTCAAATAGGTAGTATATCCACCATATAAATGAAATTAGGTTCATAATACCAAATATGTATTAATGAGAGTAATTTGAGAGAGAAACCCATACCTCGATCCTGATTCATTATGAACTTTACCAAAATTCCATAAATAATTAAATTAATTTTATTAAATACATACCCAATAACATTATTCATGTAACACCCCAAGGATTTGAAAATACATTTAATGTAGAATACAATTCACACAATACTGAGTCTCTTTGAAACAACACTTTGATTTTATTATCAGTATTGTTTAAATAAGATTGTTATAACTTAGCCATGAAACATAATTTTCCCTCTTTTTTGATTTGAATTTTGAAAAAAGGACATACATAATTGTGATCAGTATGAAATTTAGAGTCTGATAGGATCAACTTAATTTTTTTGGTAAATAGTAACTTGACCCTTTTTAATAGTAATGTTACCCTTATGAATAGTAATATTAACCTTATTAATATAAACCTCACTCATGAAAATATAAATAAAATTTTGGCACCTTATAAATTAATGTATGATATAATGGTATAAGTAAGGGAATATTTTAAAAATTAATAATTAAGTGTTGGTATATATTTAATTACAATTATATAATTAATAAATTGATTTAAAATAAGATTAATTTTCTTAAAATTTATTCATAAATAAATATTTTTCTATCATATTATTTTAGGAAAGTTTAATTAGACCTTTGTAAAAATTTTATGGTGTTATGAAATCAATTTTACTTTTAAAAAAACTATATTTTCAGGTAAATGATGATTTTAATTAAAAATTAAATTTATCATATTTAGAAATTATTTTTATAAAATGGAGTTCATATTTGAATTCTACATGTTTAGAAATTGTTATTTTGTATTTTTTAGATTTTTCTAAAATACATGAATTTTTAGTGAATAGTAAAATACGACAATTTACAATAAATGATAAATAAATGAATTATATAGTCATGGATGATGATTGGATTATGTATTCACCATTGGTTTGAACTCACATGCACTAATTACTTCATTTAGTCCCAAAATTCAATACTATTTCTTGTCTTGAGAAAAATAATTAAATAATGAATAAAATAATGAGAAATCAACCCTCTCATCCTCTATAAAAACCACCCTCACCCTCTCTTATCCTCACACCTCTAAACCTTTAATCTTGTCTAAATTATACCAAAATACTTTTTCCTAGTCCCTAACCCATGTATAAGAGCTCTTGGTCTTCCCAAAATACCGAAACCCCTTTCCCTAAGGAGGTTCTCAAGGAGGATAATTCAAGAGGTAAACCCTCTTCCATTTTCATTTAATTTCATTTGAATTTATTTTATATTCATAAAATCTACTAACCTCCCTATTAAAATGATAATTATAACTATATTATCATCTATGTACTATAATTATATCACGTTAATGGAAGATCAATCATCAATCTCCTTACTCTCTCTCTTTTACTTTAAAAACGAAATCATCGTTCGGGAGGTGTCGATTTACAACCTTCATGGAAGAAAAACTTTAGTTATTTAATTTCACATTCAAGGATGGTCATGAAACCATTTTTATGGTTGAAATAGATTATAAAATATGTATTATATTTTATGTAATGTTCTGTAACCCTTTTATATATATGATATTAAATAATTGAACCAAACTAGTTCATTGAGATCGAAAAACTGCTAAAATTAAGCTAAATGATTATCATTAATGATTCGTCCCCATATATTGGAAAACATAATGCATAATACAAATTACACTTTTATTTGTTCGTTAATAAAGTATAAATTCAATTCTGGATAATTATACCCATTCCACACGAACATCCATATTCATGTACAAGTATACCGATCGTGAAACCAAGGAAACGAATGCTCTTGAGGGATAAAACTGTATCTTATAACTCATCAAAAAGGACATAAATGAACTCAATAAAATGACAATAAATATAATACATATATATAAGGTTCTTAATTAATTAATTAATCAATTTAATTTTACTATCCAGGATGTTAAGGTCAAGTACAGAACACATTCAGACATAAGGATAGGGTTTTCTTCCTAGACCTTCATTTTCATCCGGGTTATGATTTCTTCCTCTATACACTAATATGATTCTCTATTACATTTATATAAATTTTCTGATTTATGTGTACAAATTTCAACCTCATGTATACATATAATTTCTTCTTTCATTTATTAGAATTACATGTTTTACAAGGTTCCCTTCTCAATTCTTCATGATACGCAAGCCCGATTAAAGGGAACATCTTGATTTCATACCCATTTTAAAGTACTGAAAAAAATATTTCTTAAGAAACGATTTTTGTATAAAATAATTAATTTTTTCATGAAAAATTATATTTTTTCACAACTCTTTTTATATAAACAATCATGATAAATAATCATGGTTTTTTTAAAAGAATTATTCTTTGCAAATTAAAAAGAGTATTTCTCTCAGGAATTAATTGATGATTTTATTAGAGATTTTTCATTTATTTCAACAAATATACTGAATTTTATGACGTTTATCTATTATTTTTTATCATATACCATATTTTATTAAATGGTTTAAGATCAGTTTGGTTGTGGATGAACTATCTTGATACTATTCACTATATTACTAAGAATGGTTAGAGATTATGTTTATAGTTTGGGGAAAGTTATTTACATGTCATGTGTATATGTTTTTTATGTTATCCCCATTCACATGAGGAATTAATTATACTTAATAAGTGTTGTGTGGGGCACACTATAGCCCCTCAATGCATTGGTATGTCTCATGAGACACACTACCCTAGGGTTTTACCCATTATGTATGGTGCATTGGCTGAGAGCTTGACGGTATGATTATGATGTCTGACATTATAGATTCCCTCATTATGAAAATATTAATTGATAGTACATGTGATTATTCAACTAGTAGAACGTCTTTGGTTATGTTTTATTATGGAATTATTTATTCATCTTTTATTCCTTCCATATTATGATCAATATTATGATTTAATGTCATGTATAATTTTAGTTATTCACCATGCCTTATTATTTATGCTTCCACTATATTACTCAAACATACTGTTCATCTAATATCATCCCTTTATTATGTTTAATTTCTACCTAGGATGTGAAGAGGTATATTATGAATTACATGCAGAGATAATATAAGAGTTATGGATGTTTCCAAAGAAGTTTCTATATTGAATTTCATTTAAAGTTGTAATATTGAACTTTTGTATGTTTTTGGTTTTTAAAAATCTACTTAACTTTAATGTCCTTCGGGATTAATATTACTTGTTTATATGATAATGTAATAAAATAATGCATTTAATCTGGGCTTCTGGGGTCGGGGAATTATAGTTGGTATCAAATTATGTTTTTCAGAAACCTTGGAAAATAGATTTAGAAAAAATTGTTTAGGGAACATAACCCCATGATAGTATTTGAGGATAAGAATAGAAGAACATACTAGAATTTTGTTAAAGTATAGATTATGTGTATCTTCCTAGAAATACATCTGTGTTTGGATAATATAAGTGTATGTGGTTCTGGAATATATATACATAGGGGCAACAAATCTGACAAGGTGTTTTGGACCTGACTCGGGGTATCTTGGTAATTGAAGATAAGCCTTACTATACACCTGGTTTTACACTCCCATGGGATATGATTAGGATAATTAACACTTTCTTTACAAACCATTATGAAGGATTTAAATATAAATATGTCCCTAAAGAAACCGTACTTATGATTATGATATTATACATGCATAAAATTTTAGTTTATATTAAGTGTTTTACTAGTTTGATATTATACATTATGATTTTAACCTAATTTAGTGTATTCTATTATATAGAAATAGAACCTAGTGGAAGGAATGGAAACTGCATGAATGTACATATTCCATGTAGGGTTTTCCCTTCTATGCAAGATAATGATTTCAGTACTGGAGATGCAACTGGTGTTGAGAAACTTATAACTACATTAGGATAACTGACTCTGGTTATGAATAATAACCCTACTGATATGGAGCATACTTACTCAAAACAAGGATGATAAATGTTAGACCACTTTATGATACAAAATTCTCCATCATTCAATGGCACTACAAACCCATTTATAGCTAAATAGTGTATAAGTTCATTTGAGAATATATTTCTCACTTTGTAAAGTAATGAAAGGGAAAAGGTTATCATGGTAGTTTATCATCTCTTGGAAGATGCAGATTAATGGTGGGTTTTAATTAAAAACAAAAAGGAGGATGATGAAATATCAAATATGGAGTGGAATGAATTTAAGGAAAATTTCCTAGAAAAATATTTTCCTCATGAATAGTGATAGGACATGAAGAGAAAATTCATAGACTCTAAGATAGATAGAGGATGAAAATGTTCCCATGTATGAAGCCACATCTACAAGATTAAAAAGGAATTATCTAGACTACATACATAATCCAAGGAGCAAGGTATATTGATTCAATGATGGTTTAAGACCATTCCTCTAAAGGGAATTGGTCTCCCAAAATTTCTCATCATTTTAAGATATAGTTTCATGTGCTATCAAGATAGAAAAAATTCTCTAAGCCTTATGAATTTAAAGTAATTAAAGAGAAGAAGAGGGCTGCTGAACAATCTCTAAAAGAAAATAAGGAAAATTGGAATAAGGGACAAATTGATTTTCCATCCAATGATAATTGTGGTAAGAACATCCCAATACTTTTCTGAAGGGTACGGGTGTTTGTTACAAGTGTGTATGAAAAGGACAGTAAGCCTGTGATTGTAAGGCTAAGAAAGAATCTAACAATTTTTAATGAAAAAATTGAAAAGATAAGAGAAATTATTTAAATGATTTTCCTTTTCATCTAGGAAAATTTCCCTAAATAAGACCAAGGGAGAAATTCCAAGCTTATGCAGTCAAAACAGCTGAGGTATAAGTTCCTAATGATGTGGTGGTAGGTACTTTAATCATTTATCCAAACTCAACTAACTCTTTACTTGATTCTGGATCATCACATTATTTTATATATTCCTTGTTTTCCAGGATAATTAGACATGCCCCTTCTAATTTAATAAAGTAGTTTTTAGTCAAAACTCCCAAGGGAAGTATCATTGAAACAAATATGTGGCGATCTACCCCTTTATGACACATAAACGTTCTTTAGTTTCTAACCTTATAATTATACCCATGATTAATTTTGATATAGTACTCGGTATGTATTAGATTTCAAATTATGATGAGGAAATATATTGGAATAATAAAAAAGTTTCAATTTATGTGAACAATATAGAATTCATTGTCTTTATAGTAGAAACATCTCCATCTGATTCTTATTTAGATCCACCCCATTAGCTATACTAAATGAAATTATTTGGGAGGATGAGAACACAATATCTATGGGTGAGGAAAGAAATATTTAAATTGAGTATGTACCTATTGTACAAGAATATATTGATGTATTTCCATAGGATTTACCTAGACACACTCCATATTGGAAAGTTGAGTTCTCTATTAATTTAATTCTAGGTTCAATAGATATATCAAAGACTCCTTATAGAATGGATACTATGGAATTAGTAGAACTAAAGAAACAAATATAGAGATTGAGTGATAAATGATTTATTCACCCTAGTGTTTCTCTATGGGGAGCCCCTATTTTCTTTGCCAAGAAGAAAGATGACTCCATGAGGTTGTGCATTGATTATATAGAAATCAATGCTATTACTATAAATAACATGTATCCCCTACCTTGGATTGATGATTTATTTTATAAACTTCCTGGAGCTCAATAATTTTTAAAGATTGACCATCAATCTGGATATCATCAATTGTGTGTGAGGTAGGAAGATATTCCAAAGAAAGCTTTTCGATCCAGGTATGGCCATTATGAGTTTAAATTAATGCTTTTTGGAAATACTAATGTACCCTTTGTTTTCATGGATCTAATGAATATGGTTTTGAAGGAATATATTGATGAATTATTTGTGGTATTTATTGATGATATCTTGGTATACTCCAAAATCTTTGAATATCATGAGAATCAATCTTACATTATTCTCAAGACTCTTAGAAGGAATGAGTTATATGGGAAGTTTAACATGTGTGAATTTTGGATTTTTTCAGTTTCTTTTCATATCCATATTGGTTCTATGGATGGAATCTTAGTTGATCCTGTGAATACATAGGATGTTTAGAAATGGAATACAACAATGAACATAACTGAGTTACATAGTTTTATTGGTTTAGTAGGTTATTATCGACATCTCATTCAGAACTTCACCTAATTAACTAACTCATTAACCTAGATTACTCACAAAGGGATTAAGTTTGTATTGACAAAATAATGTGAAGAATTTTTTGGAGAATTGAAGAAGAGGTTAGTGAATGATCTAATATTAACTCTACTATTAGGAAATGGCGGATTTGTGATTTAAAGTGATGCATCAATGAAATTACTTGGCTATGTCCCTATGTAGAATGATAGAGTTTTTTCCTATCCATCAAGGTAGTTAAAAACATATGAGTAAAACTATCCAACTCATGATCTTGAGTTAGAAGATGTAATCATTGCTCTAAATATATGGAGAAATTATCTCTATGGGGAAATATATTAGATATATATAGATCAAAAGATATTGAAATATATCTTCTCACAGAAAGAACTAAACATGAAGTAAAGGCGATGACTAGAGTGGCTTAAGGATTATGATTATTCAATACACTATCACATAGGGAAGGAAAATAAGGTAGCTGATGCATTGAGTATGAAGGATCATGGATTTCTAAAAAAATTGATAATTGATAAGGATCCTATGTAAATGGATTTAGTGAGGATGAATTTGAAAAGTATCAAAGAAGGTAGAACATCACTACTTTTTCAATTGGTTTCCCGATCATCTTTATTAGAAATAATTAAAAGTTCTCATCCTGGTGACAAGAATCTTCAAAAGAAAATTAAATATGTGAATGATGGAAAGTTGGAAGAATTTATGTATGAATGTGGAATTATAAAATTTTTGAGGAGGCTATGTGTTCCCTATATCCTCAAGCTAGAAAATGGAGTTATTGTATGATTCTCATAGCTATAATTTCTCTACACACCTTGGTTTCACTAAGATGTATAGAGATCTAAAGGAACAATTCTATTGGGATAATATGAAGCAGGAAATTTCTGATTGTGTATCAAGATGTTTAGTCTGTCAATAGGTGAAGGATAAAAGGTAACATCCTAGAGGAGTCTTGAAACCCATTCCTATTCCAACATGGAAATGGGATGAAATCACTATGGATTTTTTTCACTAGATTACCCAAAAATCCAAAAAGAATGATTCAATATGGGTAATTGTTGATGGAATTACCGAATCTTCACATTTCCTTGTTACAAGGGAAGACTTTCGACTGGATAACCTTACAAGAATCTAGATGAATGAAGTTTTAAGACTTCATGTATTACCTTTCTCAATTGTGTGTGATCATTATCCAATAATTACATCAAAATTCGAGAAAGTTTTCAAAAATCTTTGGATACTGATCTTAATTTGAGTACTGCTTATCACCCTCAAACTAATGGGTAATCAAAAAGGACAATAAAAACTATAAAAGACACGTTGAGATCATGATCACTTGATTTTCAAGCTATATTAGATCAATATTTAACTTTGGTAGAGTTTACCTACAATAATAGTTTTCATTCTAGCATTAAATGGAACCATTTAACGCATTGTATAGAAAGAGATGTTGTATACCAACATATTGGGATAAAGTTAGTGAAAGGAAGAATATAGGCCTAGAGCATGTGCAGGAAACAATAACCAAGGTAAATACTATTCAAAGCCACATAAAAAATCTAAAATAAGGAAAAATATAAATTTTGATAATCGAAGGAAGGATTATGAATTTCAAGTGGGAGATCACGTTTTCTTAAAAGTATCACCATGGAAGGGTGTTATAATATCTGGGAAGAAAGGGAAACTAAGACCCAGGTATATTGGTACTTTTAAAATTATGGATAGAGTTGGAGTTGTGGCTTATCATTTGGAGATGCCTCCTAGCCTTTATAAAGTATAAAATGTGTTCCATGTCTCATTACTAAGAAAGTACATTCCAAACCCAACACATGTCCTCACTTTTGAAGGAAAAGATCTAGAACCTGATTTATCTTACTCTGAAGATCCTATCCAAATTTTGGACACTAAAGAATATGTGTTGAGGAATTGAACTACTCGATTGGTAAAATTACTTTGGAAAAATCATAAAATTGAAGACGAGACATGGTATCCTAAGGAACTTATAACAAAGAATTACCCAAATAATTTTATGAGGTAACAATCTGGAATTTTGAGGAAGAAATGTTTTTTAAGGAGGGGAGAATGTAACACCCCAATGATTTAAAAATAAATTTAATGTAGAAAGTAATGCACACAACACTAAGTCTCTATAAAACAACTCTTTTTTATTATAATTATTTAAACAAGATAGTAATAAATTAGTCCTGAAACATAATTTAGCTGCTTCTATGATTTGAATTTTGTATAATATACATACACAATTGTGATCAGTATGAATTTTAGAGTTTGATAGGATCAAGTTAATTTTTTTAGTGAATAGTAACGTAACCCTTTTGAATATTAATTTTACCCTTATGAATAGTAATATGACTCTTATGAATATTAATGTCACCCATGGAATTATAATTAAAATTTAGGCACCATATAAAAGAAAGTATGATATAATGGTATAAGTTATTGAATATTTTAAAAATTAATAATTAAGTATTTGTATATATTTAATTACAATTATATAATTAATAAATTTATTTAAAATAAAATTTATTTTCATAAAATGTATTCATAAATCAATATTTTTCCATCCTATTATTTTAGGAAAATTTAATTAGACCTTAGTTAAATTTTCATGGTGTTATAAAATGTGTTTTAATTTAAAAAATTATATTTTTCAAGTAAATGATGATTTAAATTAAAAATTAAAATTCTCATATTTAGATAATTATTTTCATAAAATGGAGTTTATTTTTTATTTATAAACATTGAAAAATGTTTTCGGTGATTTTTCTAAAATACTTGAATTTTTGATGAATAGTAAAATATGACAATTTACGATAAATGTTAAATACATGAATTATAGAGTCATGGACGATGTTTCGCTGATTTAAGCACCATTGGTTCGAAATAACATGCAATAATTATTATGGAATATCCATAGTTATGTTTTATTATGGAATTATTTATTCATCTTTTATTTCTACTTTATTATTCTCAAGATTATGATTTAATGGAGTGTTTACTTTTAGTTATTCACCATGCATTATTATTTATACTTCTGTTGTATTACTTAACCTTATTGTGCGTTTGAGATCACCCCTTTATTATGTTTTATTTATCCGTAGGATGTGAATAGGTATATTAGTAATGAATTTCATAGATAATCTCAGATTTATGGATGTTTCCAAATAGTTTCTATATTTTATTTAATTTCAAGTTGTAATGTTGAACTTATGTATGTATCTGATTTCTCTAAATCTATTAAACTATTATGTTATTCCGGATGCATCTTCTTTGTTTATATGAAAACATAATAAAATAATGCATCGGATCTAGTCTTATAGGGTTTGGGTGTTATAATTCATAAGTATAACCATTTATACCCCTCATTTATAATCATTATATACATATATATTAGTTAGTTTTTACCTATTTTCAACACCCTGTGTGAGTAATGTTTATCAATTTGAACTATTTTCATAAACGTGGTGTTGGTATATATTGTTTTATAAAATTAAATCATTATTTGATAATATAAGGTACAATAATAGACGTTCTAGGATAGTTTTTGGATCTACATTTTCATTTAATGGTAGTTTTGGTCATGATTCAAGAGGATAAAATTGGCGACATGCATGATTTAGTGATTCTTAATGAATGAAGGGTGATTTCTTTATTAATGAGTTATATATTGATATAACATTACCAAAACCAGAAAAAAATATTATTTACATATTTATATCATATTATAATAGTAAATAACATCCCATATTCATCCATGATATAAATGAATAGTATTGTTTAAGTAGGTGGGTAAACTGAGCCAAACATGAACCTACCATGATTAATGGATGATAATGAGGTGGTTTAGTTGTAATATAATTATATGAGAATCATAATGATCTTATTTAGTATTTATTAGTGTGATATATCATAATTTTAAAGAATTATTAATAGAATATAATTTATATGAAGTCATTACTTAGAAAGAAAAGATCATTTCCCTCTTAGTTCACTTGTTTTAAATGATTGAATTATCAATAATTATTTATTGATCATATAATTGGTAGTTTCTAGAATATATCATACAAAAACATTAATGATATGATAAAAACAATATTTAACCATAAAATTCATTCTTAGAAACATCCATGAATGACAATAATGAAATGAAAAAATGGAGATCAATCGTTCCATGGAGGCTGTAGTACAGACGCACACATGAATGATGATTTCATTTTTTTAGAATAGGATAAATGTATAATGAGTTTTATCATTTAATAATATAAAATATTTTTTAAATAACATACTTATATATTAAATTCCCTATTAGGAAAATACTTGTAAATTACTAAAAGAGAAAAAAACACATTGTGTCGTGGAGGTGGAAGTATGCACAACACACAAATTACTGTTTAATTTTTCTTAATAAAAGAGGGAAACAATGAATAATGATTATTAACATAGAAAAATAAAATTCAGTGTATGAACAATAATTATTTCATTACACAGGTTTTTGAAAATTATAATTAGTAAAAAAAATAGAATAGAATGATGTTGAGTAAAAATGATAACTCATGTTGAGAACTTTGAGATTTCCTTGGAAGATCCATTGGAAATGGATGGAATAGGATAGTCTCATGTGAAAAAATCTCAATAGAGTTAAAAATATTATAGGGTAAGGAAAAATGAAATTTTTTCAATAAGAAAATAAATTTTTAGAATTTCCTTGAAGGGGTAGTGAGAGGGACCTTTTAAAAGTGGCAATGATCTTATTTTTGAAAATATTTCAACATAATATAAATGTTGAACATGTTAAAAATGTAAAGTGACTCAAAAATTGATAAATAATAGAGTGGGGATGATATAATGTCTATAAAAACATCACCAAACCATTTCTATACATATTTTTATCAGTTTACAATCCCTTTACCCCTTGAATTATTACTTTTACCATTTTATATTTTACTGCTGTAACTAGTTTTTACCCAAGGCAACTTAATATTCATGCCTAAAAATAAAATTTTCCTTATTTTTTAATTTAAAAAAATTGATTTCAAATTTAAAATACATTTAATTTTATTCAATATATAAAAGAGATAAAAAATAATTTTAAAATAAAAAAGTATAATGAATTAAAAATAATTTTTAGAATATATTATTTATGTTCTAAAATATCAAATATGAGTTTGTAATTTTTTTTTGAAATTATGAAGTAAAATATAAAATAAATATTTTGTATTCAAAATTTAATTAATTATTTTACAATTAGTACTTATATACTAATAATTTCATAAAATTCATGATATTTGTAAAAATATTATTTTAACCTAAAAATCATTCTTTTTAGAAAAATCTAAAAAATTCATCATAAGATAATAATATTACAATGAATAATAAAATAATGATAATTTTTCCATATTTAAATTCTAAAATTTTCAAAATTTAACTTTTAAATGAAATGGTGATATGTAATGAAATATAGTTTTTATAAGAAAATAGCTTTTAAAGAATATTAACCATCCTTAGTCATATTTCACATCTTTTAATAATTAAATTAGTATTAATCAATTATTCATATAAAATATATTTTATCATCATTAATCAAAGTATTATTGAAATATAAATGACTATCACATAGAAAGGAAATAACTATAAAAATATATTTCTATGTATAAAATGGTCGTATTAATCATTTTTGTTATACCAATTGAATTTAATATAAAATTAGGTTTTTTTATTTCTATAAATATTTAATAAATAAGTTATTCCTATTAATCCCTTCTAATTCAATGTCTAGGTTTTATTGACCATGCTTAATATGTATATTTACTTCTAAATACATTTGAGTTTCTTTTTAGTTTAGTGTTGCATGTGGATTTAGATATCGAACACATGTGGATCATTTAAAATAATTCATATATAAAAACTTATAGTGTTTCACTATGTAGGGGAGGAGGTAGTAACTCCCTCTATAGCAACATTAATTATTCTATGCACCGTGATACCCCTACTTAGTGCATCACAATGTAACCAAAGGGTCACAACATGACCAATTAGAACAATAGAATTTTAGAAAGTCCATTACGAATTTCTTTAATGTCCACATGAGCACCCAAAATAGTAACTGAGCTTGTTACACATCTTAAAAAATCTCAAGGATATGTTTTAGACCCTCAAAATTCGGATCTAGGTTTCAATTCACAAAACATCCCCATATCCAGGACCAAAATTTGATCTTCATATGAATTTCACCAACCCATAATGATGCGGGTCATTGAAAACTCCCACCATAGGGATTATCATCTCTAAAAAGCTATGGTAGCCCTCAAAATATCTATCCCAAACTACAATGGTCATTAATTTACTACCATCTCACCATGTTCTATCCCCAAATTCCGAACTCGCTTCCAATGTGTAACTCCAAACACCAAAGTGCACTACTAACTATAAGCCATGCTTCCCACTCACTAAAAAATCTAAAAAAAGAAGATGTTCACCCACACCCATCTCTTCCAAAACACTGATGTGTCTTCAACTGGTTCATCCTAATGCTTATGGTGCTCCCCACTATATGATTCTTCTCATAAAGACCGATTCTAGACCATAGTTCTCCCCACTATAGTAATTCACTACCAAAATACACTTCTAGTAGTATCTCAACATGATCAATGATATTTTAACCTCACCTTGCTCAATTCCATGAAAGAGAACTGGTATTCGTTCCTCTATCTAACCTCTCCAAAAAATACTCACCTACAACCACTAACACTCTCTCAGCCCTCTTGATCACAACAACATAACTATTAGAGGCATCATAAGATCATACCAAAACCCACACTAAAGTCAAAAACTGAATCATGGTTAAATTTTAAATTTTTATATCCATCCAACCAAACCATCTATCATGCTCTCACCCTAGGAATTGATAAACCCCCAATTCAAATTACTCTCAAATCCAACCAAAACCGCCCGAGATTGATTCCAACACATTGACTCCATCTGAATCAACATCTGAATCCCAAATATAGTAATTTATGATGAATCAAATCACATAAAATATTTCATGCGAACCAATATCCCAAAATGACCTTTAATATTCACCAATTAGTCTCACCATAACCATATCCCATCTAAAATGAGGGTTAATCACCCATGATTGATTATATCTCCATACTATAAGAGTATAACTATCATCTCTCTACTTAATTGAAATCCTAATCTCTATAGATTTTGTTTATCACAAATCATAATGACTGAACATTTCCATCTCACTCATACCTGAGTGCCAATGTGATACAATGATAGCCTCCCTTCCTTGGCTCACTAGGAATGTCTTCCTCGACACCCAAAAAAAATTATCTGAGATGAGGGACACACCCTCCCATAGCTAATGGTTCAATCCCCACCATATGTATTTCCTTATACCTCTCCTTAAGAACAGATTCCAATGGGTCCCAACACAACACATGCGTTACTCATCTTGATCCACACTCACCCATATAATGGATAATGGTTCAATCCCTCAAACAATGAAACTTTACATGAAATATTTACCAAATCTCACTCTCATTATCAGAAAGACTGATCCACTAAGAACTATGTCATAGGTTCTTACCCATTGTCCTACTCGATCTCCCCGAAACCCAATGGGGGAACACTCCTATATAACTAAAACATGAATCTGTTCTCATGGTCTAATGAGCCACATCCCATCAAACCTTGGATCACATGCCTAAACAACTTATGATACCTCACTTCATGTCAGTCTCACAAAGACAAAGCATCCCAAACAATTTCCTCTCAATGGTACCAAGGAAATCTCACTCATTACAAGGATGAAAACATGACCACCCACCACCTAAACATCACTCTAAATCCAAAAATCATCTACCCACACTAAGCTATCCTATATTTGACTATCTTTTATTGAAACTTTCAATCCTAGTGAAAATAACTCCCTCAACCAATGGGAAACACATCCAACCAGTCCCAACCATCAAATCATAGCTTTGATGCTTGAAAAACAAGGAATTCACATGATTTTCCCTCAACCTTCTTAGGGGTTCCCACATAAACACCCCGTTTGGTTAATTATAATTCCACCAAGAAGCTATATGGTAAAAATACCATATAGACTATTATTTATAGTTTAAGTAACCAAATACCACCCTTAAGGAAACTAATTTCTATCCTCAGATCATACCTCGTGAAATAAATTCCTAAATCAAACCCACAAGGGTTCCATTAGTAATGCACCAAATTCCTACAACAACCCTCTAGGTGTTTCTATACATCCCTCACATATGTGACTATATATACACTTCTAAAGAACCATATACAACAGTATCCACATGATATATTATTAGAAGAAAATACACTGAGTCTTATTTGAGTATAATTCCACCAAAAATTTATATGGGAAAATTCTATATAAGTTATTATTGACACTTTAAATAGTTGAACCTCTATCAATAGTGAAAGAAATCCCACACAAGTTCATTCCATGTAAATCCTATATTCCAGTAGGATTCATGTATGAATCCTACATCCAACATAAAAAAAGAGAAAAAAACATTAATCATTAAATTATAAGCATCATTTTCAAATCAATATCCCAACTATATTAATGAAAACCAAGAACAATAATCCCATAAACCTGATAACCAAGACTTCCCACTTGAAAGGTGATCACAAAGAACCATTACAAGGTCTATAACTTGCTTCAAAAAATTATTATATCACCCATCTATCATATCCCCCAAATAGTAAAATAAAACAAAAACACACTAATAGTATTTTTATGATACGCCAACCCATGAAGTACTCAACAGTGCTCTGGGAAGAGAATCCACATGAACTTAGTAAATTCTCTACATATACCAGAGCATGCTGACTAATAATAGGTGTTTAATGCATTACCATAGGGAGAAAATACCCTTATATCGTAGTAAGAAAATAAAAAAAATTCAAAATAATATAAATCAGAAACATCATAGTACACATAAGAAATAAATAAACCAATAAAATATAATAACAAATGATATTGTCATAAAAAATATACATTAATCACCCACTAGGATGATCATATAAAAAATATGGGAAAAAAATAAGGTCCCTACTTCCATCCCCGTGCCACCCCACACATCCAGCCTCTATACACCCTCAAGAAACTCTATCCTAATCTACTACATGACCAAATATATGACATGGAAGAAAATATAAGGTCTATATGCACACCAAGGTTACTTTTTATGGTGTGATCCTATAAATCAGTAGGTTCTTACCAATCACCCCTAATATATACTATCATATGAATGTGTATTCATAATGAAAATAAATACATAAATAAACATGCTACACAGAAACCTCATATGTCATGTAAAAACTATACCACCATGAATCTATGAATATGAGGTTTAATGGTGGTCTAGTTAGCATAAAATGACCTAATGCACATGGATTCATGGTTTCTTGGTTAGAACAAGAGGAAAGGGGTAATTTTGTGGCATGTTTATTTATGTATTTGTTTTCCTCATGCATACACACACATATGAAGATATTTATTAGGGGTTATTGGTGAGACCATACTAAATTATATACTTAGAACCTTCATGGGAACCCTAGTACATGTGAATACCTTATATTTTATTTTAGTTTAGAGCACATGTTATTAAGTGTATTGGGATGGTTAAAGTTAATGGTATTTTGAGACTATGATAATGGTGTGGAATGGGGATGAAATTATCCCCTTTATGTATTTTATTCCTTTGTTTATTTTGTATATAATCATCCTAGTGGATGATCAAAGTATGTTTTATATGATAGGATCATTTTTTATTATATATTATTGGTTAGTTTATTTCTTATGTTTACTTTGATTATTTTTGTGGGTATTATTTTTTTATTTATATTATGATTTGACTTTAATATCGGGAGCCTCTGACATGTAGGGAGGCATGCCAAAGGTCATGTGGATCCTCAGCCTAGGGCACTATATAATGGTCCATGGTACATGGTGTCACATATTGAGTAGTATTATGTAATATTATAAAAATAAATATAAGTTATTGCAATATTTGGTATACCCATTTAATTGATTAGTTAATAGAATATGTTCTTTTTATAGGGCCTCTCATAGGAATTCTGAAAATTATAGGAGTTAAGGGTTCATTATTGTGGTTCCCACCTTCTCAAGTTCCTTACCAATACTTAAAGGAAATATAGGTTGATTTTTTTATTCCCTGGCTATATGTTGATAAAATTATGGTGAAAAAATGAGAACGTAGTGAGCTCTATAGTAAAATATTTGGGAAAATAACACTCAATGTATTCTCTGAGGCCTTTAATGAGCTCTCCAAATTCCTTATATTCATATTTTTTCCTTCAAAACCCCCTAAATATCAAGATAATAATGAAACAATTTCACTTATGAGAGAGGGTGAGTCAACAATCCCATATTCCATCATTTTGGTTTTTTAATTTAAATAAAAACAAGGAAATATTCAAAAAGTGAAGAATAATTATATGATTT
Organism: Viscum album; assembly: GCA_963277665.1. Lineage (NCBI taxonomy): Eukaryota > Viridiplantae > Streptophyta > Magnoliopsida > Santalales > Viscaceae > Viscum > Viscum album. The sequence continues at coordinate 1,803,470,155 of OY728126.1, read as the reverse complement.
ATTAGGACCCCTGAAGACAATATTAAATTTTACATGAGTAAATTTCTAAAGGGAATAAGTGTCAAAAATAAAATTTTAAAATTCCAAAGAATATTTCTAGGGATATGGCATATGTTGTCTCATGAGTAGCTTCACTAAAATCCTATCATTCTAGTTGTTTTACAACTTATTTATATTTTTTTTGTTATTTTTATTATATGAAAATAATTGAAATATGTAGGGTATTTTTTGTGTGGTTATTATAAGAATAAAATAAAAACAATAATGGAAACTACAAAAAAGTTAGTGGTAAAGGAAGTGAATCCTTGGATTGACTAAATGGGTTCTTTTATTATCCTTATTAATTATTTACATTCCATATATATAATTCAAATAATATTATTCATTAATTACCATATCTTATTTAGATTATGAAACTTATGGTGCTTTTTAGATCTCTTTATCACACCAAGTATCACCTAGTCTATCATGATAAACTATGATCATACTATAATCATATCATGTCACCACTCTCCTCCCAATTATAAAATAAATTATTTATAAAATAACACATCTCATTACATTATATATGAAATGTGATAATACAATAGAGGGAGAAATAATTTGATAGGGAATGTAATGAGGTTGAGTGAATTGCATGTAAGGTGGACAATCACCACACTATTAGAAAACACACCCACTATATCATTATAGATAGTAGAAAAAATTGAGAAATAACAATCAGGATTTAGGAATACCATGATACCTCCCTTGTAGATCACGCCATTATTTTTTTACCCATTATCATGGGTATTCAGAGGCATAGTGGAAAAATATGAAAGGGAAATAGAGAAGATGAATGAGCTACTATAAAAAAAAATAAAATCTAATGTGTATTAAAATGAAAAAATATAGTTAATATAATAAAAACCCTACACTACTTCATGAAATGAATGAGAGGAAAATATCTAAACTCTATTAAATGGGGATTTGAGATTTTTTAAATAACAAGTAGGGGATATTTATAGAATCCTTATATGTGTATGTATAGATTACATGTATCTTGGAAAAATTCGGGGTCACTCATTGTAGGAAGATTCTATATTATTCTTTTGGTTTTTTATTTCTTCCAAATAATACATGTTATATTTTCTACCTACTTTAATGGTATGTGATTATTGGAAAGGTTTGATGGGAATTACCCCATATAGTTAGGTAAGGGGTACATTGACTTTCTATTTTATTCAAATTTGGAATGTTGAATTGGGATAGAATTGAAAACTTATTTTCACACACTTAGAGTATTTTTTGAATTCATTTTGTAAAGTGAGGAACTTATGGGATCAAAAATTGAGTTAAAGGCTTATTTAGGTGTTAAAATATCATTATAGATGAACACAACTAGTGTTAGGAGCTAAAGATACATTATAGTGCAGACATAGTTTTTTAGGAGGTTGAGAGTATATTAGATCTTGATGAAGGTTACATTTTCATGAGGAAATATTTTACATAAAAAAGATCAATTTTCTATTTATTACATTGTAAAACATTAAAAATGTGAATGATATTATATTAGGAGAGGTTTAAGAATGTGTTTCATGGGTTTATGTTACATTATGGTGCATACATGGTGGAGTGAATCATGGGGAAGAAAACAAACAATTATAATTTCATGAACTTTTGATATTTCACTTGTCCCTCATCGAAGTCGTGCATAAGAGGGTGGCTACTCTATAAGCTTGGGAATACATATCTATAACTTGTGAATTAGCACATGTTACCAATCATAAGAATAACCACCATATGAATACTTCTTTTCCCATTGCTTATGAATCTATGAGCCACCCCATTTGTTGTGAACTCTAAATATTTTACCCATACTTATCTCTGAGCCTATGACAACTATCCCTTCATAGGGTTTCCGCTAGGATAGGATTTAATTTTTCAAAACATATTTTTTATTTCATAAAATACTTATGGTTCTTCCATCCATCATGGATAAATGCACTATTCAATAAATTAATCAAAAAATAAAAACATATCAAGGCATGGGAACAATAATTTTTAATACATAATTTGATGTAATCACATTTTATCCAAATTTTATACCATTATATAATTAAAATCAATAATTATTCACTAAAACGAAAACATGTTTAATTAATATTTTAAATATATTATAATTTTAATTGATAATAGAAATTTTTAATAAAAATAATGAAAAATATGAATGTGTCAAAGGGTATTAAAGGCACTAGTTATTGTTTATAAGAGGGTATACTTACTCACTACGAAAGCATGGATAGTTTACTTAAAGGAGGTTAAGTGGAATTTTTTTAAAGTATGAGGAATTTTTTCCTTTTAAAAATATGGGGTGGTAGTTGAAGGAAGTGAAGATCACCTTCCAACCTTTTCTATAATGTAATGAGAATAATATTTTTTTGGTGGTGAGATTATGATGTGGGGAAGCATGATAAGGTAGAATTATTATTTTTTAATCATGATGTCTTTATAAACATGTGGATCCATTTTTGGGACTATTTTTGGGAGGAGTTCTTACTCTTTGATTAAAGAACAAGTAAGATATATTAACTATCCAATAGAAGAATTATAGTGTTATGGAATAAAATATGAATTTTATATTCTTATTAATATATTTCTCATATTTTATAGAAGATTAAGAGTATAAAACCACTATTTTGGGTAGGGGTTGTGACAATATATTTAGTAAAAGGTCACACTACTGGAAAAACAGCCTATACCCACGGTTCAAAACCATGGGTATAGCCCCCAAAACCGTGGGTATAGCCTATACCCACGGTTTTGGGAACCGTGGGCTGGAACGGCGTCGGGATAGGTCCCCAGCCTATACCCACGGTTTTCCAAAACCGTGGGTATAGGTGTCATGCCACCATGTCACCGAAACATATCCAATTGTCACGGTGTCAACGACTTTTACCCACGGTTTCAAAATCGTGGGTATAGGTCCTAAAATAATGCAGGTGCCGAGTTTCGATCTCGTGACCTCTCCGCTACAAACACCGCATCTAATCACTACCCTAACATCACCTATATGTATATATATATATATTTAGTTAAATATATTTATAAAAACCGTGGGGATAGAGGGAAGAACCGTGGGTATAGGGTTCCCGCCAAAAAAATTTTCTTTCCTGCGGAAAAAAAAAATTTCCCGCGCACACAAAAGTGACCTATACCCACGGTTTTTAATAACCGTGGGTATAGGATTTTTATCCCAGACCTATCCCCACGGTTTTCCCCAAAACTATGGGGATAGGTACCCCTATACCCACGGTTTTGGGAAACCGTGGGGATAGGTACCCCTATACCCACGGTTTTGGGAAACCGTGGGTATAGGTCACTTTTCAGGACCTATCCCCACGGTTTGGGAAAACCATGGGGATAGAACCCCCTATACCCACGGTTTTGGAAAACCGTGGGTATAGGTCTTCAATAGACACCTATACCCACGGTTTTCCAAAACCGTGGGTATAGGGGGGGTCTATCCCCACGGTTTTGGAGAAAACCGTGGGGATAGGTCCATTTTCCAGTAGTGTCAGTCAATAAACTATAAGAGAATATACTAAGGTTCTATAAAAGGGAGAGGTTATTAAGATGAATTTAGTGAGGAATAGTATTGTGTGTGAAGGATATTGATAAATATTTATGTAAGGTGGAGTTTTAAGGATGATCTCTTTATTTATAGGATAGTTGAGTTATTGGTATATACCTAATTATTCATGATTCTCAAGAGTAGACAGTTTAGGTTATTCGAATATGAATAATTATGCTATATTATACTCATATGTAGTTATAGGACATAAAAAATTTATGTTCCCCTTATATCAAGGTGTGCAGTGTGGGTCATAATATAGTTTGGAAATGAAAAAAACTACCTTTTAAAATGAAATAACCACCTCAACCGTTTCCATCACAATAATATCAATGACATACTTATAACACTAATACATGTTGGTATTAGTAGATCTCATCCTAATAATTTTCCTCATCCCTAGGGATAAACAGTTGATTAGATGAGAGTTAGAGCTAGTAAGGAAGGATAATGTGGTATAGGAGTAAGATGTTGACAACTCTATATAATGTAAGTTGGCGAGATTGGAGGAACCAATCTTGTACAATTTGTGATGTGAATATGTTTAACGATTTACTATATTATTATTATTTTGATACCTCATATTAATTTATTTGACCTAGTCTAGTAAAACTTTTAGTGATTCCCATGGAATATCTATGTTTACCACTTGAGTTATTTACTATAGTTGGGTATTGGTCAAGGTTAGATGAGGTGATTCATGGGTGTGAATTGGTTATGGTATTTAGTTATATGAAATAAAATCTATTCTTATTTTATAATAAACATTATGATGTAATTATTGGAATTTATTAGTTACATTATATGAAATTATATATTAATTTATATCAGAGGATGGTGATTTATTTGAATTTTGATTGATTTTTTTAGTATTCAATGGAGGATGAGATCATAAGAATGGGTTTTAGTGTATTAAACTAAAAATAATTACATTGTTAATAATAAGTTTAATGATTTATATATATAAAGTATTGGTGAAGTAATTTTAAATTGTGGTGAATTATTTTATTAATTTATTTCTAGAATATATTACAATTTTACTGCTGAGGTGGGAGATCAAGTTTGGTATAGATTTTTACCCAAGTGTATATCTAATTTTAAAGACTTCTTATCAAATGATTCCAATGTTGATTTATGATTTGTTGAGTTTGATTGAAAATATATTATATAGAGGTTTTATAATACCATGTTTACCCTAGTGTAGGTTCCATGTAGTTATTTTCTATGAATGCTAATAATAGTTTAATGCCATGGATCAATTAATAATGGTTAAATTATATGTTATGTGAAACCAGTGTACCTTACTGGGGATCAATGACTTATTTAACCAAATTAAGGAGTATAGTTTGTTCTTGAAGATATACCTATGCTTAAAATACCATTATATAACAGTAAAGAAGGATTATATTCATAATAATTTATCTCTATCTCATTATGGTAATTTCATGTTTATGTTAATTCACTTTGGAGTTATGAATAAACCAGAAGTGTTCATGGGGTTTATGTATTGTGTGTTCAATACTTATCTTGATTACATCACAACAATGTTCATTTATGATATTTTGTTTCACATGATAATAAAGGAGGATCATGATAAAATTCTACAAATATTTTTGAATTTACTTTCCCAACAATAATCTTATATGAATATTTTTTAAGTGTAACTTTTTGATGTGATAAATTATTTACTTTGGAAATGTTATTCCATAGTTGGGATTCATTATAGATCTATATATAATTTAAGTAGTTATAAATTGGTAAGTGCTGAAGAATGTTTTTATGCTCATAATTTTTTTAAAATTAGATAGATATTATAAAAGGTTTGAATATGATTTCTCTTAGATTCCAAAACCCTTATAAAATATAAACATGAAGGTTCATACATTAATTTGGAATCCATAATGTCAATAAATATTTGAACACTTAAATGGGATGTTTAATAATATCCATATTCATTATTTTTACAAGGATATATTTTTTTGAGGTATACTATAATTATTTACATTATGTTTTGGGGTCTGTGATAATGTATAGGGGGACAATATCATCTTATGATTCTATATAGTTACAACCACATGAATTGAACTATACTATTCATTTAACTGAGTTTCCAAATATAGTATTTTATTAAAATCCAAGAATATATTACCAAATTAAAGATTTATTGGTGGTACTCATAAAACACATGAGTTTTGTAAGGGATTTTCCTCATGTATTGAAAGGACATGGAAGAATTTGGGTTATGGTTTATAAATATATGAAATCATATAATTTATTTCTGATTACGGGTTTGAGCTCTATTTATAGTTCCATAATCATTTCAACGAGGGAGGTAGAAAAGATTCATAAGGATTATATGATAATAATTTATATGGTAACCTTTAGTTTCATAAAAGAAATCGAGGGGATTGAAACATGCCTTTGGTACCCATTTGTGACTTAGCACTACATTCCACCTACAATATAATAGATAATATGAGAAAATGTTTGAAACATTAGAGGATATTTTGATGTCACATATTATATATTTTAGTGGATCATGGGTTGATAATTTATCACCAATTTAGTTTTATAGTAATATTAACTATCACTCATATATTATAATAGTATTAAATTAATTATTTCATGAAAAAACTAGTAGATCCCTTTTATATTAGTTTGATGGTGGTTTGAAAAAAATTATTGTACCGGATTTAGTATAGGATACAATGGTGAATGTATAAATGATTTAAGAGTGAACAAATATAGCACATATTCGTTATAATTTATTTTTTGATCAGAGGAGAAGACTATTGGGGTTTGATATTACTGATCATGTGTTTTTTAAATTTTCACCCCATTGTATCTGGCTTAGGTTTTGTTAAGTTATAAATATTTCTTTGAGGTTTGTCTGATAATTCAAGGTGTCAAGTAATATTAGTGAAATGACATGTCATTTCCCAATTATAACAAGTTTGTAGTGGATTCATGATGTTTTCCATGTGTCATAGCATTGCAAGTACCTTCATGATGATTCTAATTTAATTGATTCACGTGATCATGATATTAATGAAGATGTGAAATTTTTCAAGAAGCTAGTGGAAATTCAAGGTTGATGAGAGAATGTGTTTCATGGCTGGTTCATTCTATTGGCATGGGATTTATAGATGTATGGTTGTTTGGAGGAGAGTATGTAGGAAGCAGAACCACAAATGAAAGTTAAATACCCATATTTGTTTTAAAAACCATTTAATATAGTATATAAAAAAGTTTTAATTTGAATATAGTTATTATAAAATTTTCTATTATGATGCATTGATTATTATTTTTGGGTATAAAATCCATTAAGAGGTATGTAAATAGTAATATATTTTTTATGTTATTACTCTATACATTTTTAAATTATATATTTTGTATTTTCAATGATGAAAATGTTATGAGGGTTATATAATTTTGAGATCTAAATTTTTTACTTGATTACTTTGTGGATTTTATGGGAATTGGAGAAGAAATGGGGAGTGAGATGTTATGTTTTGAGAGAAATTAAATTTGACATGAAAAGCACACCATTATGATGTCTTTACACTTCATATTCATTTATAAATTAATATAATTATATATAAGTGATTAAAATTTGGTATTGTGGGAGGATGATATAACAACTGGGCAAAAAAATTTATAAAACACATATGTTAACTTTCAATATGTCATGGTGTAGTTATAAATGACATAGTTTTGGAGCATCATTTAATGTAATATTTAATGTAGCTATAAGAAATTATTAGATAAAGGCACATCAAATATTTTATTGACAACACTTCATGGTTGATTACATTCAAGTGTTAGGGATTTTAGTTGGGAAACACGAGGAAGGTAAAATTTATTGCTCTATTGTTGTGTTTTTGAGAGAATTAATGAAACATGCCATGGATTATTTAAACATGCCATGTTAAGGATCATATATATGTTAATTTAATTAAAAAATATTTATATAATTTTTTTTGGGAGATATGAAATATGATGTGAATTTTAAATATGCTATCAATAATTAAAAATGAATTGTGATTGATCTGAACACATCATGTTTTTTGTAATAAAGTTTAAAATATAAGAAACTATCTAACACATCCATTTAAACTCTTGTATTATAATTAACCCTTAGGTTTTATTTTTTATTGGATTAATATATATTTATGAGCCACTTAAACATATTTTGAAAAATTTCTTATGGAATTGAGTGGATAAAAGTTTGGATTGATGGAATATGAGGATTTAGAAGCATAATATCAAGGAAAATTTATTTAATGAATTCTATCATAAAGAGTATGGTGATTCTAAAATCTATTTGTATGTGTTTAGTGAATTCACAAAATCTTATAGATGTGGAGGTGTGAAAGTTATTCTATTTATATTTAATTAATAAAAGATAATATAAATTGTGGAAGTATTTGTGTAATGTTTAAATTTAGTCGATATAAAATAAATAGAAAATGGTAATTGTGATAAATATCTTGGGATATAATTATTACAAAAATAATGACTTGAATGTGAAGATAAAAAATAGGATATTTGATGTGAGGGGAGGTTTGGTTTCTATGTTGCAATTATTCTTCAAGCGATGCTATGTGATATTTAAATTATTTATTTATGATTTTTGATATTATAAAACTGGTTAATTATGGAATCATGATGTGTTGTGAAATATAAATTGGAATAGGATATGATGATATTCGTTGATGAGAAGTTATGGGGAAATTGTGGTAAACCAATAGATGGTTGTGGTATATTTCTAAAGGACACGTTAATGTTAGTGTAGATGAAATGATATTGTAAAATATAGAATGTTGATGAGGATTATGTGCAATGAGTTTTATTTTACTGTGAACTATTGGAACATGTTATATTCATTGTAATTATTTGATTTATTCTATATCAATGTTGATTATACTTGATGATATAATATGGAATAATGTGGTATTTCTTGATGACAATGTACTATAGATGGATATGGTATTCCGTAATGATGAAGTGGGTTAGTGGGATTTTTTATTCCAAAAAGATGCATGATTTTTATTATTGTAATTATACTACTATATAATTGTTGTTATTATAGTTTCATAGCTATTTTATGTATTTATTATGGTTTTAGTTATAGTGATGGATAATTATGGTGGTTGTAGATATACTATATTTATATGACAAGATAAGGTGATCAGGTGGTCGAAGTTTGGTCATGGTAGTGATATATGTGGTGATACATATATGGTAATACATGTTATGGAATATAGATAACTTGAAATAAGGTCTGGATTGAGTTAATGATTTTATTATTATTATTTTATATCAATTGATTAACCTTATATATGTCATTCACAGAGTCTTTATTATTCTTATTCACTTAAAAAATCAGAGTTTGGTGGTGGAGAATACTTATTATATTTGTATACTCACCCTACTATTATCAATTGTTTTTCATAAATTATAGGATTGAGTTTAAGGTGGTGTCTGGTGATGTTAGTTTAATACAAGGTGATATAGTTTGGAGTATGAGGAATCATTTGTTGAAATTTTAATTATAATAAAGGTTTATTGATGGTTGTGTGTGAAATATACTCATTCATGTGTTTATTTATTTGTGTTCAAATTTCGTTTATCAATTATTTTATGGAGGTGGTTTTGGTTTTATGTAAATAAAAGGGAAATGACTCCCATATATGTTATTTAAAACAATTTTTTATAACTTCCTTAAATGGACTACACAAATGATAACCAGACTAGTGGAACCACATGACCTCATACATGCCTCCCTATATACCAGAAGTGGATGACTAGTGGAGAGGTTTTATATTAAATAGGTGGGGTGACTACACCATCAGGTATAGATAACCAAGAATTATAAAAGAAGAAACAAAGTAATAGTATTGAAAATCATCCACATACATGGACATTACATCTATGAGAAAATCATGGAATAATAATAGTGAATTTTACAATAAAATAGGACATAATATAATGACACAAAATTAAACATCACTAGGTGGGATTGATCATGGGATGATAATATATAAGATATACCAAAAAAATAAATAAATAATGTTTTAGTGAACTGGACACTGAGTCCCCACCTGATCTTATCTCTATACCCCATAAAAAAAGTTTATATATAAACCATAGGGTCCTTTCCCTTACCTATTCCTCTAACCATGATTTCTGATCAGGTACTAGGATACCCAGGTGAGGTGTGAGTACAACTCAGTAGGCCACAACTAATTATGCTTATAGGCAAGTTCAGTAAATACAAGTACATGCTTGATATGAAACACTGAATAAGAAAGTCAATAAATAATATGTCACATCATGGAGTGATTAGCAGGAAAACCATGTACAACCATACCTACTTCTAGTGTTGAAATGGGACAACACAACCATGGTATAGACACACATAGAAAGTGAATGATCTATCACTACTCATCTCATAAGATATATTGAATGATTTATCACCACTATATAACATCAGCAAATGAGTTTCCACCATCACATATATTTGATGAATTAGGTATCACCATCACATAGTCCTAGTGGATGATGTACCACCTCCACATAGAATCAGTTAATGTTGTATCACCATGTTAATAATTGGGGAGAGTGAGAGATCAATCGGTGAATGATGTATCACCACTAAACAACACATAGGTGAATGATTGATCACCACTTCACATATTTTAGGTAGATGATACACCACTAGGACACATTTCATGGTGAAATAATTACTAAAAATATGAATCTAGGTGGATTATATACCACAAACACACATTTTGGGTGGATGAGGTATCACCAATAAAAATTTAGGTGGATGGTACACCACTAATACGCATATTGGGTGGATGGGTTGCTACCAATACAACCTAGTTTGGATAATATACCACCAATACACATCTTGGGTGGATGAAGTACCACCAATATGGATCATGGTGGATGATATACAACAAATATACATATCATGTGGATGAGGTACCACTAAAACATCTCAAGGTTGATGATATAACACTAATACATATCTTGGGTGGATGAGGTACTAATAATCATAAATACAAACCACCGATTAGTATGATAAACTTATCAAAAGTTAGGAATTGTTGGTGAATGATTTTTCATCATCACACAATAATATAAAATAACATTTTCATTATCAATTAATCATTTTAGTTAATGGAAAAAAATTATACAACCATTTAAGGGTGAATTATTCATTAAATATAATCAAAGACCACAACATTCATATACCATTTATCACGAAAGGGTTACGATCATAAGGATATTAACTCACTCAAGGCTCAATTCAAGGATAAACCATTACTATCCTAAACTATGTTTAGGCTCTAATAATTAATTGATACTCTAGGATACCTCATCGGGTTCCTATGGTCATAACATAATCAAGGACACCCTTCATGGGATTTGGGTCAAAATTCCATAATACGTTTCTCAAGGTAACTGGTCCTCAATGAACATGGTGATGACACACGCCACTCATAAGACCACTTACGAGCATATCAAATATTATTCACACCAGTGAAGGAATAACATTGATTTTTTAGTTCATGCACACAATGTTAGAACTTCCCACATTTCTTACAAAAAATTCTATGATTTAAAATACAAATAAGAAAGATAAAGACCAACTATCTTGGTTTAGTAGAGCCTCTCTTATTTAGTATCACTAGTTAATTAAATTTAAAATAATAAAAATTAAGAAACCTAGAAAAAAACGCCAAAATTGTTACATAACTAGTTCAAGATGATTAAATGGGAAGGAAAATAGAGATTAGAAATAATAGGAGAGTTATAATTACCAAGGACACTCTCTAGTAATAGAAGGCACTCAAATCTTGACAAGAATAAAAAAGATATACATTTGAATAAGGATAAATGAAGGGACATGGGGGGGGGGGTTAAAATTTTATAATTTTTTATATTTTAATTAATTAAAATAAAAAATAAGAAAATAGGCCCCAAGTATGCATTGGGTACCCTCTAGGCATCCAAAAAGTACTTAATACCCATCGAGTACCCATTCTAAGGGTACCTGCTACCCGATGTCCCTCATAAAACCTCCCCATCCTCTTGATGGTCCACAACGTTCCCAATACTAGACCATAAGGTTCCCAAAGGATTTTTTATCAAGACATACATCTTGACACCTGGTTGGACTTTACAAAAATACCCTCAGGCCCCCACTAACACCTATAACATCCCCATAAAATCAAAATACACGAGTTTTGATGAAATTTAAATTGAATTATTACCTTGATATATATGGGGTGTTACAAACTACATACTTTATAGTAGATCATCCCCAATATGAGTCACTGGGACTCACCTGTGAACAAATTTGGCCACCACTACTGCAAATAAAGCTCCCGCTCCCGAGTCTCCTTCTAGATATGAAAATTATACCACTATAAGTTTACTAGTGGGAAAATATTCCCATGAATATTTTTTCTCATTTTGATCAATAATAAAAAATATTTTCTCCTTGAATGATGCATAAGATGCTAGCTTGATATCACTGACGCAGATCACATGAGAAGGGTTGAGATAATATCTCTAAAGTTGAGGTACATGAATGAATCCATGTATAGAACTATATCATTGAGGATGAACTAATTAATATACCATAGTATTGATACTCTCAAAAACTTCGAATAACCTCAGAAAACAAGGAAATAATTTCTCCTTGTTTTTGAATTTGAAAGTCTTATATCTATATTGACACTTGTAAGAGTTCCCGGTCACTGACCTCATACTTTGGAGGACTACAGAATCGATTGACATATGATCACTGATTTTTGTGAGTGATTTATAACCACTTCCTGACCAAACTTATAATCTCTGATGTCTCTTGTATGAGAATTTTCTCCCAAGGATAAAATACTCCCCATCATGTAGTTAAAATAACGGAAATCACCATCCACCAAACTTTTGTTTTTGTATTTTTCAAATAAAATCAATTTATGGTTAATTTAGAACCATAACAAAGTCATACAGATGGAAACAAACAAAGGAAAATCATAAAATTAACCTTCTTAGGAGGATGATTGATGGAGAGAGACTCATTGATAGAGATCATGAGCGAGGAACCATGGGACTATCGAGACACTACAAACGATGCCACCAATCCAAAATAGAACCCCCTAATACCCACCTTCACCGAATCCACCAACATGATCCAAAAGGTTTGGAATCCATCACACCCAACCAATATGGGTTGATGCATGAAGGAGAATGATGAAATATAGAGGAAACCATGGAGAAGTAGGGCCATCAAGGAATAAAAAAATAAAAAAATAGGCACTGCAAAACAAACTAGAACAGAGTCAAGAAACAAACTGGAGAGGAGAAGAAAGAAACATTGGAACTGAACATTCTTGTGTCTATCATATAGATCCTCATGCAGGACCTAGTGGAAATCATCATGACCTACCATATAAGGGTTTAATTTTCTTATCTAAATTGATGCATGATAACTATTTTTATAAATGAGAAAAATGGTTATCCCATAAACCACTAAATTCAAGGACATATACTCATAGTACATACTCCAAAACTGAGATAGTCCACTCAAATTTATTTTCTATATTATAGTGGTAGGTAGTTCTAAAATTCACTTGTATATCAAGAACCACCTACATGACTTGATAGAAGCATGATGTAAAATGGGCATCCTGATCTGATACAATACTCTAATACACTCCATAAAGATTCACTACCTCCAAAACATATAACCAACCTAACTCATCAATGGAATAAGACTACTAAATTAGTAGGATGTTCATGAAATTCATTAACCAGTCTATGATAACCAATACTACGAAAATTCCATGAGAAGTGTTCGAAAATCTCACCATTAAGTCTGTTTTCACACCATCCCACTCCCACTTAGTAATGAGATGAGGCTAAATAAGACTAACAAGTTTCTAATTCATGTAATTCACCCATTGATAATTGAAGTATTAGGAAATGAACCTTATTATTCTCTCCTTCATCCCAAGACACCAAAACTAAATACCGATGTCATGATACTTCTTGGAAATCCATGGGTGAACAACCTATCTTGAGGTGTTTAAATCCTGTATTAGCTACTCACACATGATCTAAGGGAATACCACAAGTCCCTAGTTATAAAGAACCTCATCAACATCTAGGGAGAAATCAGGTGGAGGATCCACACCAAATATATTGTTACTCATCACTAGAGAATCTAAATTAGGTAATTGACACTCCATCAAGCTATTGAGGAGTAATGAGGTAATACTCAATGTTGTTTGGACCACTCTTCCTGGATACTTCTAACCACTGAGGTGCATCTCATAGAAGAGGCTCATCACCAGAAACACATTACTATCCACCTACACCACATACAACAGAGTTTTCCTAATCAAATTTTATCCATGAAATTACCTTTCATAGGGGTATATTTTATCTTCAAATCAAAATCATTTAGCTACTTGAACCACATTACCTACAAAAGGATTAGGTAATTTTGAGATAATATATGATTCAATCTCTTATGGCCAGTATAAAACCCAAAACTCTCACAAATTAGGTAGCGATGCTAACTTCAAGGGCATACACCACCACCATACTATCTAGATCATGCATCATGATGTTCCGATATTGTTGCCTTAACTACCTATACCTAGATAATTTCCCATTGTGTATGATAACTACTACTATACCAACTCTTGATGTGTACCAAGAAAATGTATCATAAATAACTCCTAAAATGATATATCATAAGAGTAAGACCACAAAAAATCCGCACCCTTCTTAGATAGGTCTATCATCAACATTTCGAATCAGGTTACATCTTGAATAAATCTCCTATAATAACCAACCTATCACTTGAACCTATGAATCTCAAATAAATTCTTGAGTCACTTATAATAAATCAAAGCCTAAAATTTCTTATAGTCTACTAATATACCAACTTCAAATATCACATGCCTATGAAGTGAACCAAATTTGGTCTAGAATTGACACTTAGATATTGGTATAAAAATAATTCTCCCTTTGTTTACTCAAGTTGATATCTATATGGAAGGAATGATCCTCCCATGACTGAGAGTATACCCAAATGTCATCATTGAATAAAACTATAAGTGAATATAGATATGGATGGAAGTACATATTCATCACGTTGATAAACACATTTGGAATGTTCATTAACTCAAAAAACATAAAGATATACTCATATAGGCTAAAACTAACCATAAAAGTAGTGTGTAGAATATATGAAAAAATTATACAAATATGGTTATCACCCAACCTCAATTAAATCTCAATAACCATTTTTATCCCCTAAAATGATCAAATATGTCATCAATATGAGGTAAAAGATACTATTTCTAAACTATCAGTTTGTTTAAACATCCATAATCCACCCAAAATAATAGAGAACTATTTTTCTTATTGGTGAATAAAATATGATCACCCAAAGTGGACATGATTAGAAAATAAATCACTTTACCATGAGGTCCTAATTTTTACCTTTTATTTCACTAGGCTCCATAAGAGCTATCCTATATAATGGAATTAATATGGAATCTATACTATGAATAAAAATTATCATGAGCTCAATCACTCTATCATAGGTATAAATCCATATAAATTATCATAGAGAAAATCATAAATCCAATTAACAACATAAGTAATTAATGTATATCATGTGTCCTCATATCATAATAGAATTCCACAAAGATGGTCTAAAATCAACACCAACTACCCGTGGTCGTGTCCTAAATGTCCCGCCTATAGATCCCACTCTCTGAAATAGATATAAAACTAATCCTTTAAGAAAATAAAAGATACCTAAAAGGGTAGAATTAGATATGTGATTAATGTCAATTCAACCAATCAATTATGAGGATCACATAAAGAACATGCCCCACACACAAGTAAATCCTAGAGAAGCCTACAACCATTGATCACAAGATAATTCTTGGAACATTTAAAGACACCCATAGGTTATACCCCTAAGGATGTATCAATAGACCACACCTTATAAGAAGACTCTTAAAAACTCCCATGATCACTATAAAACTAAGAATATATGAATGATTATGATATATAAAAAGTTAAAAATAGGTACTAGGGTTGATGCCCTGAGAATCATACCTTGAATAGTTAATAGATCATCATTCTAGTTAGTAAGACTCTACTCTATAGAATAAATCCTGCCTAAATCCAAGCCTTAAGATCTAATATATTGACTACCCTAAGATGTGTTATCATTTTGGTAGTTCTTCCCCTAAACTTAGGCTCCACTTCCTCCTCCATAACACAAATTGATGGTGAAACCTCAACTACTATATTAATGAGACACTATTTAAGATACCCTTGAACCTCAAGTTTGAATAGAACCATACCTGATAAGTAACCATGATGAAATACCTTAGAACCTCTATATATTCCAAACTCTCTATAGGAATGATAATCCTCTGATGAACTATCATAATTAGGCCAAATATTGAATAACTGACTACACTGATAATACTCAATTGGGGCCTGTCCTCTCAGAGTAAGGGACAAATCCCAACCCTAACCTACATATATATCACCACCCTAGTGGTAATTAGTTTAATTTCATTTCATGATACCTAAAAAACCAGTCTTGGTCCTTTTTAAGAAATAATTCTACCTGGATAACCTACCCCAAGTTTGGTTCCTCTTCATGACGAGGGCCCAATTCAATACCATTGAGAAATATTTTTGGTAGAAATTATTCACCCATGATCAGATGGAATAACATAGTACATCCTGGAAATTTCCAACCCAATAAACCTCATCATTTTCTAATAGTAGTATAAACTATCAAAAACTTGTATATCGAGAAACATATTTCATAACAGACATTCCCCCCTTTGGTGAGATACTTGAAATTCCATGATCTATCTTACCTAGAGATCTTAGGGAAACATTTCTTGAAGAAATGAGGATAAAAATAATCCTATGAAAAAACCCACATTCTTGTTCACTAATACTATAATGTCCCAATGGATCTGGTCTAGCCTATACAACATATAGGTAGCAAGCTTCACTCTCTACTCTTTGGGTGTCTTGATTAGATCAAAGCATTTTTTCATATACTATATCTAATACTCCATATCCATGATTCCAACCTCTCTCTAAAAGTGGGTAAAATGATAATACTAGAAATATAAGGTCAATTATGACATGGATAAACTAGTTACCAACACCCCATATCCCATAGACTAAATAACCTAGAGTAAACTCTCTCGGAGCTACCGATCAATGAGAGGAACAATAAAAAATGGTTTTGAATCTACCACTAGTGGGGAAGGCTCATAAACACATTCCCAATGAATAGTGGGAGGTCACCATGGTGGAATTTAACTATAATGACAAGTTAATGAATTAGAAAGAATTATTATAATATGTCTCACTATCAAATCTTAGGTAAATAAATAATAAGAAATACATTATGCTGCACTTAAAAATACCCTATGATATAAGGGTTTCACAAATCTCATATTGAGTCTAGATCAACCCACCCATTATAGGGTTGGGTATAATATAATAAAGGTCAATATGAATAATCACTATATATCAATAGTAATATTTATTAATCATGGGTTGGTAAAGTAGAGTGCTAGTAAGAAGTTATATAGAAAATATCTATATATGTTGTTGTTGGAACAATTAATAATAAAAAACAATATCATATCTATAATATAAATCACATACAAGTATGAAAATTTAATGTGGACCATAAATTACAAAATATTTGTATGAATATATTCCATCATGCCACCCCATTTCAAGAGTAAAAAAAATAAAACATAAATAACATATCACATTGTAAAAAATCACAAAAACATAACACTTGAATTTTACAAATAACCATCCCATTAGTTACTAGGGCCTCCCCCATATATGGGTTAACTAATCCCAAGCATTGATCTATCTAAATATCTAAGAACATTCTCTCTTATTTCCACCATATCCCAAATAATAATATAAAAATAAACAAGGATGTGATACCACTTTTTAGTGAGACCAAGAGGTTTTGAGTTATTGTTGATCAAAGGAAGAAGAATTTTTGAAGAAGAATTGTTTATGAAGTTATATTTTTATGTGAATATATAAATCATTTGAAAAATTTTGAGCTCTCAACACAATGTTTTAAATTTTTTTGTTCAGAAAAATTCAATTGGACTGAGGTGACCAGATAGAGGGTGAAACCAAATGTTAGTTCAAATTAATTTTTAGTTCCATCAGATAGAGATATGAGAATTGAAAAAACAAGGAGATGGATTTCTATTCTTAAAAGTACCAAATATCTGTTAACATTAAGGAATTCATAATTCAAGATGAATTTTTAAAAATGAAGAATGTGTAGGAATATGAGTCTTACCGATAGAGTTTATAGTATAAAGAAGAACTTGTTGAATCACCAAAAAAACAAGGCTTGATAAACATATGTAAGTTTATCGGACAGAGGGAATCTTGTGAGTCTATTCGATAGTGTATTCTTAACAAATACCACAAGATTAAAGATATGTATAACATCATAAAATATAGGTAACCAAGATATTGAAATATAGAGAGGTCTCTAACTGAAGTCATTGGACAGAGTTTCTATGAAGATATATCAGACAAATGGTTGAGGATCTCTTCATTAGATAGATAAGTTCTTATAAAGAAGTACCAAATGATGATTTTTGAATCTTTAAAAAGTTATTATAAATTCCTAAAGTTTGATGATGCAATTTTTTTCTTTTATTGTTCATAAATCTTGATAATATTTTAGTAAGGATTAAATAATATTGCTAATGCTGATAGTTGAAGAAAGTATTTATTAAGTTTGTTAAATCTAATTTAATCAGAGATTTAAGGGCAGTCAATTGAAGAAAGTTTTGACTAGGAATTTAAATATTGAGCGGTCAAATAAAATTTTAAGTTTATTCTTATCCACAAGTTTTTGGAGAAATGATTCCTGTATAAATGGGTACACGAGTACTATGATTTTGTTGCTATTACTATACACATTGTTGAAAAAGTGAGGTACTGACCAAGGATCTTAAGAGATCTCATTTCTAAGAATTATACATAGTGCTACTAGATTAAGGGTATTAGAAAATGATAATAAATAGAGGATATTAGAAAAGGATAATGGAAATAGTAGTATAAGAGGGATACCTGATAGAATATACCGAACATAGTGTACTAGATAGAGGATACTTGATGGTCTGTTACCAGAAAAAGAGTTGATTAGATAAACATGTTCAAACTAAAATTTTATAGTAAAGTTGTTTCTTAATACCATGTAAGAAATGAACATGGAATAAGAAGAATGTACATGAGGGGAATTGTGAAAAAATTTATAGAAACATAATTCCAATATACTTAAGACTATTGGTGAATGTAATATTCATTGTTTAAATTTTTTTTTATCATATTATCTATTCAAGAAGAACATACAATTTCAAAGGACTATATTTATATTCAAGTGATGGATATTCCCTGATTTATATAACCAAAAAATAATGATTTCTAGTGGATGTGTTATCTTGGAATATTTCTAAACCATACCAAGGAATAACTACTCTAATTGAGTGGAGAACCTTGTAATTTGTTGTGTTCCTATGGGTGTTCTTGTGTGTTGTTATTTATAAGGTTCATTTCTCATTAACTGGATGTAAATATTTTTTTAAAGAATAAAAACTAAAAATAAATACCACTAATTCACCCCCTATTAATAGTTACAAAGATCCTAACATGTCATTTTTATTGGCATGAAAGCATAGGTTCCATCATTTACACTTGGTTGTCTAATGTTTGGATAAGAAAAAGGTTTCTATAGATGTTCAGAAAATTTATAATATTAAGGGGATTACTATATTATATGGGAAGAACTATTATATCTATAGGGATATAATACTAACCTATATATTATCAATTGTCTATGAAGTTCTTGAATCTAAAATAGATGGTTTCAATCCTCTGGTTAAGGGTTCTCCCTTAAAAACTGTCAATAAAAAGAATTTAGAGAATGATGGATGATCCATAGTTTCTCTACCTTCCACCCTCTATGAAAGATAATTTCTAAGGTTTTATGGAATTGAAATAAATAAAGGAATCTGGGACAAGTTAAAAAATATTTATGATAGAAATATAAAATTAAATAAATAAAAGCTAATATCTATAGATTAAATTATGATGATATCAAAATGGTAGATGATGAATCTATTGGTGAATTATTTATAAGGGTTAACGACATTATAATCACCCTAATATATTTATGTTATTAGTTGGAAGATTTATCTATCATTGAAAATATTCTAATAATTCATCTAGATATATTTGATGCCAAGATATCAACCTTATAAGATAGTGGTACTACAAATACATTTGGATGATTTTAATAGTATTATCATCACTTGTGAAATTAGAAGAGAAAATGAAACCAATAAGAATAAGTAAAAGGATGACTGAGAAATACATTTTGAATCCTCTAATTAAAAAAGTATAATAAATTTTTGGTTGATAATGAAGTTAGTGAATTTGACACTAAAGATGAATGAAGTTATTTTTTTAATTCATGTCCTTTATTTCTACAAAAATGAAAATAGGTATATGAAAGTATAAATAAAGTGGTTATTGAAGTGATTTAAATATATATCCATCAGATATTTCACAACACACTATCCAAGGCTAAAATAAGTTGAAGATAGTGATGAAGAAGATGGAAAGTCAAGAATACTTTTGATAAAGAAGACATGAATATCAAAGAACTATTAAAATGGAAAGGATAAACGATAATTTTTTTGACCAAATGCGATGAAGATGATGAGAGTGAAGTGGAAGATGAAAATTCCATTTATTATGGTGCTGAAATGTTTCTTATTGAAAAATTAAATGATGAGAAATTTACCAGTGATGAGAGTATAAACTTTGAAGAAAAATAAAAAGAAACTCATATGGAGTTTATTCCTAAATAATAATTGAATGAATGTGGTTCAAATATTAGTAAACTTGTGAAAGAGAACAAGAAGTTTAATAAATAAGATATATAAGAAAACAATCAATAATTTTTACTTGAATAAAAATCCAAGTTATTAAAATAGATTGATAAAATAAGTATGTTACTTTATAAAGATAATAATATCAACATAAATCTTGAAAGAAAGTTAAAGGTGATGAATAAATAGTTTTATCTTGTTCAACAGAAGTTAGTTGAAGCTGGGAAATGAATAAAAAAATTTAAAAATTAGTTTTAGAAGTTGGTGAAAGTTATAAGAAGTATAAACCTTATAATGATAAATAAAGATCATCCTTAGAGGTTAAAATTATGTTAAAACTATTTATAATATTAATAAAGTCAAAAAGAACATGTATATAGATAAAAAAAGAGAGCTAAAAAATTCTAATTTTTTTTAATGAATCAATGTTTGAAGCAAAAAACTAATACAACTTGATACTCTATTAAAGTTGAGAAGAAGTTTGAGATAAAGAATAAGATGTTAGGAGGATGAAAAAACTTTAGTTCACAACAAGGATCCAAGGTTGATGGTTAAAAAGATAATATAAAATAAGTACATAGTTTTGGAAAATATATAGGTTATAGAGGAAAATATACTTTATATGGATATTACTAGAACTATGGAGGATTTTGGAATAAAACAAAAAATACCAGTTCAATCATCAACACTATAATTAATTAGGAGGCATTGGAGTGTAGAGACTCTTTTTTTTTCTTTTTAATACTTTGAAATATATTAAGAAATATTTTTGGATCCTGAAGTTGAGTCACCCCGTGATTCAGAGGATTGGTGAGCTCGAATTAATGTTATAAAAGTATTGAATATTTTTATATCATTTACACACATTTTTTAAAAAATAATAAAAATATCTGCTAAAAAGAGTCTCATATCAGAAATATAAGACCATGGTTGAATCTGAAACACAGTTTTAACCTATATGTGACCTAAATTTGGTCATCACTGAACTTTCTAATGAGGTAGTCGTTGGTGGTCATGTTAAGTGGATTAATTAATTTTTCAATTTAATTCATGTAATTCCCAAAAACTATTTTCCATCTATGTATCCTATCATAGAAAATATCTAGGTTTAGTCACAAAACCCCACGATTGTTGATAAGGGGGTTTCTTTGTTCTTCATTGGTGGATCGAGATCGAACGCTGACTAATGATCAGATCAAGGTGAATCGATCAGAAATAGACATAGAAGATCATCATCATGGCTTCAAAACCTATTTATAAAACAAATTGATCTAATACTGAGGTAGATCTCATCAATTGGGAATTTTATCATCATAATTAAAATTTTAAAGCATGAATTTGATATTATTATCTCATGTTGGCGATTTCAAGCCCTTCACAAGATCTCATTTGTCAAATTGTATTATTTATTAAATTTATTATCCATTCTTATAACATGATCTCACCCTAGATTACCCTCTTTGCAATCACTGGCAGAGAATTATTGGAAAACACTGTTTATCACCATTTCTATGGTTCTTTTCCCCCATCATTCTTCTCATTATTAGTTTTAGGCCTATGGGGTCATAGTTCGACTTTTTCAGGGTGGTTTAAAGAATGATTGGACCCCTAAATTCTTGGAAGTTTTGTAAAGGATGATTGGTATGGTGATTTCTAGAGGGATTGATGTTCATCATGGGATGTGGGTGATGATTCCCATGGATCTAAGATCTGGGACCAATAAATATCGACGAGTGGTGTGTGGGATGCACGATGGACCACCAAGGGATATCAGATTACGATTTTTAGTCAACAGATGGGTGTAATTGAGGTCAAGAGGTGATTACCACCAATTTTTGGTGGTCAATAGGCACAATTCATGGCATATAAACCAGATATAAATTCTATTTGAAAGAACTTGTCTTTCTATGAAAATACCAACTACATGATGTGTACTAGGATGAACACACATCATGTAGTAATATAGATGTGGGAAATTGGGTTTTTGGTTATAGATATATATCACACACTGAATGGGACCCCAAATTCCATGTGATCCGATGATGAAAACCCAACATGTACTATGGGAGTATATTAGCACAAACACGGCCAGAAAAATGGATATTACCCAACTATACAGGCTTGGACATGGCAAGGTACCTTGGATGCGACATAACCAGGCACACAGGAAGGTATGCAAGCACACCAAAAAGGAAATAAGCACAAATAGAAGTACATAGGAAGGTCTTTGGTGGCCAAGAAATGTTTTATAGGACCTATACACACTAGGTATAATGACATGACCATCAAGCCATGTCCAAAGGATACACAAATAGGCGATGAGGAGGGTTTATATGCTGTGTGGGCCCCCATAAAAGTTGTATACTTACCTCTACAACTTATTTCTCTTGTATCTCTTTTTCATTGACTTAAATTTCGGCCTGTGTGATTTTTTGAGCATGAAGCTTCTTAAAGAAATTATCGATGATGAAAGTGATCAGGAAGGATCAATTGATAGATTCTAGGTAGAGATGTTACTCGCGTTTCATATTAGGGTGTAGGTCCTCTCTCTATGGGGAATGTACTACCCTATCACACCAGGGAATGGGTCCCCCATACTCGTTACTCTAGGAAGAGTTAGTACTCCCCAATTATTCTAGGCTGAGGGTCCTCAATCTTTGAGGATGATACTCCCCTTTCACACCATATCATGGGTCCCCCATAATCGTTTACAGGAAGAGGCAGTACTCACCTACACAAGTGCGGGTCCTCTATCGAAAAAGATGGTACTCCCCAATTGCACTAGGGCTTGGGTCCTCCAAACTCATTGTGAAAATAGTGATGGTACTACCCTTTCACACAAGGGTACAAATCCCCTATCCATGGAGAAAATAATACCCTATCACAACAGGGCATGGGTCCTCTAACCTTGTTATTTAGGTATAGGTATTACTCCATTATTGAGGGCACAATTCCTCTATCCGTGGAGACAATATTCCTCTATTTCACCAAGAAATGGGTCCTCCATATTCTATACACAAATATAGAGATGATATTTACGTATAAAGTCATAGTTTCTTTATATATTGAGTGGAATCATCTATGTTTTACTAGGGTGTAGATTTTCTATATTTTAGAAATCATGCTTCCTCAAAATGTCAAGTAGTGGTTAGGTGCGACCCATTATGATTAATTATTTGGACAGAAATGTGAGATATCAGGCTTCAAATATGGACCTTTAGAGTTTTAAGTAGACTCATCATACTTATAAAGGCTATGAGATAGAGATCCCCTTTCTCTCTCATCTGGGTTTCTTAGATTAGCATATATCTTTGTTGTTGGGTTTCATTTCTCTCTCTATTTGGGTTGATATGACTACTTCAATAACGTATTCTATTTTTCCCGCTTTAATTTTTTTAGGAATCCTACTCGGTATTTATACACTCAATCATGCTTGGGATTTTCCCTCACATTCCATGTATTATGCAGAAAATTAATATGTATATGATGGAATTGGTGGAGATTAGAGATACATGGGTGCATTTGACCATATATGGTGGCTGGGGCTTGGATATTAGAATCTGGACTCTCTCAGATTTACTTTATTCTAGTTATTTTCTGGTTGGGACATCTTTTCTGGGTAAGCATGCATTTTCCATTTACTTTTTATATTCCACTCTCACACACTTTTGTATTATATAGATATTATTACACGCATGGGTTATACTCTTTATGTTACTATCTTTTATTATTTTTCATATGCACTTCTATATGGAGATGGTTGGGTACTTACATATAGGTATTTTAGGAAAAGGAATACCATTTTTGTTATGCCATCTTGGAACTTTTCACTATCCCCTAGCCAATGGAGGTAGTATTAGGGTTGTAGAGATCTGATCTTCCTCCAGCTAGCTGTGTCCTGGTGGGTCTGGTCATTATAGATTAATATCAAAGATGGTTTGATCTCGATAAGGTGTTTGGAGTTTTTTACCTTATGAGTTTTGGTTGGGAATTTAATCCCATGATGTCAAAGTGTCTCGAGTGTGTATTTTAGGCTAGGGAACCAAGTGTTGGTGTGACAACCAATGTATTCATTCACTGTGAATGTGATTACTTTACTGTTTAATTAACATACTAGGACATTGGTTGAAGGGAACTTTTGTGCATACATCATATATGATTGAGGCCTTTGATTGTACTTCCTGAGTTAGATCCCTATATACATATTCTCATCTGACCATGGAATGTCATGACTAATTTTTAAGATGCCTCCATAAAGACAACCATCAATTTTACTAATTTCGGATCATGATTATGATTTGATGAGTGGCGAGGCCTCAGTTTAGGGTCCATATCATGATATCTTCCTCTAGTTGGAAAGGTAGAATCACCCCTCCTATTAAGTAGTAGATTATACTAGTAGAGAAGGATGAGGATGTGCACATGCTTAACACACTCCATGATTTCTAATTCTAGAGGTTGATGAAGTTCTATGGTGAGCTAAATCCCTAAGAAATAGAGGATTGGATTGAGTTGGTGATCTGGGATTTCAAACTTGTATGGGATAAAAAAATCATATGGTTTCATTGATAGTTAGATATGTACATGGAGGTTCTAGTCTTTCTTGGAATCTAGTCATGCATATGCATGATGAGTTAACACTTTGATGGTATGAATTCCAACAACTATTTCGTGAGGATTACTACCCCTCATGCTTGTGCTCAGTTCAAAATTAAGAGAGTTTGGAGAAGTAACATGGAGGGATGATAGTTTCAAAGTATGTTGTGAGTTCCAATGACATTACATGGTCCTCCCTCTATATGATTCAGGATGGTACTTCGGGGTATATAAGTTTGATAAGGGTATCCAAATAGAAATCCATGCTAGTGTAGTACCCCTATGTATTCTCACATATGCTGGTGTGTGGGAGCAGGCAATAGTGATGGAGAGATTTCTATTCGAGGGACTCAATGCAGATGGGGATATCAATAAGAATCCTAGGGTTGATTCATCTATAGTAGCTGAAAAAATAGGAGTCTGGGAATGAGAGCTTCACCCATGCTTGGACTCAGGCATGTGGTCATGCAGCTTATGGAAAGAACAGAGGACTAGGAAATCCTAGAGAGGGTGATGATAAAATTGTTATAGGATAAATCAAATGACATGTGATTTCCGGAACCAACTTGTTGATGATGGAAGGAAGATAGTTGAAGGACTACCATAGTAGTGCACATGAGCCTTAGACCGGTCGGTAAGGACTCTGTAAGTGCATCCAAGCGATCAGGGATCAAAACCAGGAAGAGGCAGAATTTCCAGGGTACTGTAGTAGTAATGTAGTAGGTACTGTAGTGGGAACTGTGCAATACTATAGTAGGTACTGTAGTGGGAACTGTAGCAGGCACTGTTTGGCACTGTAGCAGCCAGGAATATGACCCCGTTTGGGCCTTCGGGCCACCGATTTGGTCCCTGAGTCCTTTAAGGCCTTCGGGCCACCCAGGCCTTTGGGTCAGTAAGGCCTTAGGGCCACCTCAATATCTTCGGGCCACCTTAAGTGCAGATGCAAACCAGACTACCTACAAGGAACAAGCTCTACAAGGAGGATGAGCAAGGAGCTTTCACCACAGCAAAAGCTAAATGGATTGAAAGAATGAGAGGGTATGGAACCTACAATCGGGTCAATCTTGTGCATGCACGGGAATGCCTAGCCGAAATACCATGCGAATGTGGAGAGATGATTTTACGATGAAGATGCTGGGGAGGAGCAGTTCCAAGTAGTTAGACTGAGTTGTATGTAATGTTTGATGCCTACGGGCAATGAATTCCTCTAAAGCCTATGGGCCATGTAATACTTATGCCTACGAGCCTTGTAAGGGTTCCACCTCACCCATTGAAAGGTGGATTATCAAAATCAATAAAAAATGAAGTCCTTAGGGCCATTGGAGGACTACTATAGTAGTAGCAATACCAGGACTAGGGTTATCCCAGGCACGACCAGGCATCCCCCTCAAAGGCGGTGCTGAAAGAGGAGCAGGCGGTGCTCCGAAGAGTGGATTTTCTAGTAGTGTATGATGCTATGAGTTACTTCCACCACCACCACCCCCAGGTGTTCCATGTCAGGCTTAGGGATCTGGTAGTTGGGGCCTTGGGAAGCTTTAGGATTTAGAGGATTATGACCAGACAACTCATGAGATTATTATAGGTGTGATCTATATTTATTCTACCCTTTCTTTTTTTGTATTATTAAGCATAAGTGTGAGTTATTATTTCATCTCCTTACTCTTGGTGTGATATCTAGAGATCCTAGTTGATACTATATCCCAACAACTTTGGCTTGAGGTTTCTATTGGTAAATCTTCTCTGATATCACTTATCCATCGGTAGTGTGATCTATCACTTTATGGAGAGAGTTTCTTATGGTACGTATTATTTATCATGATGAGACCTTATTAATTCAAATTTGGTATGGAACTAGTTTTCCATGGTGCGATATTCAATTAGATATCATAGAAGATGAGTCAGATGCCTTTTTATAGATGGGGAGAGATTCTCTTTTGTTGATAAGAGAGATCACATTGTAGAGCATGTGAGTCTTGTGAGTAGGAATCTACAACCTATTAGCCATCAATTGGTGAGTTTTTACTTTTTTGAAGTAGGATCTTTAGGAATATTATCTCCTTCAATGATAAAGGGTTATATGGATGCCTTATTCAAGGATGTTTTAGGACTGCATCTAAGTTGATAGGTGGTATTTTTAATTGACTTTGACCCCATGATTGCTCTTATACCTTTCATAGCATATTAGATGGTCCCTACCGAGCATCAGAAGAAGAGGGTGAAGTTGGAGGACCTTTGAGAGAAAGGTTTTATCAAGACCAACATATCCCCCTAGGAAGCACTGGTTTTATTCTTGAAATTGGCAGATGAGATCTTACAGATTTTTTTGATTATCATCACCTGAACCAGGACAAGATAAAGAAAAAGTACCCCTTTCCGAGCTTTGACTGCCTCTATTATCAGTTTCAAGAAATAAAAAGGTTCTTGAAGATCGATCTCAGGTCTAGCTAACATCAGTTGAGGGGTTGTGGGATGATATTCTAAAGAGGGAATTATGAAGTTTTTTATGGACACTATGAGTTCTTAGTGATGTCTTTTAGTGTAAAAAATGACCCCATTGTGTTTATGTATTTGATGAACCAGATCTTCCTACCATATAAGGAATTATTTTTGGTTGTCTTTATTAATGACATACTCATCTAATCCATGTCAAAGGAGGAGTATCAAGAGCACTTGAGGATGGTATTGAACTTTATTTGGGAACACCATCCTTATGGTAAGCTCTTGAAGTGATAGTTCTGGATCCACTAGGTTCAATTATTATTGCGTGTCATTTTCAAACATGGATTATATATGGACCCGATGAAGATTAATGTAGTGATTTATTGGGAGACACACATGAGTGTGTCAGAGGTGTAGGGGTTTCTTATCTTAAAGGGGTATATAAGAGGTTCATGGAATACTTCTCTAGGATGGAAACTCCTTTGAATTCCCTAACATAGAAATGGTATAAATTTAACTGAAATGAGAAATGTCAAAGATCCTTTGAGGAGTTGAGGTTGAGGCTAACTAGGGATCCTATTTTGAGACTACCAGAGGAGGGCATGGAGAAGGTTGTGTTTTTTAGTTCCTCAAGTGTCGGGCTCAGCTGTGTGTTGATGTAGAGGCGGGTAGTGATCAAATATGGGTCAAGGTAGTTGATACCCCATGAGTATAACTATACATCTCATGGTCTGGAGTTGGAAATGGTAGTCGTTTCTCTAAGTATTTAGATTAACTATCTTATGGGAGAGTATTTTATTGTTTACATAGACCATCAGAGTCACAATTATGTCTTTATAAAGATAGATCTAAAATTGAGATAGAGGTGTCAGTTCGAGTTATTGTAGGATGATGAATTTGATATATTATATACTCATTGGAAGAGAAAGGTTGTGGTAAATGACCTCATCAAGAAGTTCCTCTCTCATCTTATAGAGGATACGTCAGATTAGTTGGCTTATTTGTAGCTAAACCTAGTATAGGAGAGGGGTGAAACTTATAATTAGTCAACGATATTGAATCCTCCATTTCTATAGCGTGTGAGGGAGTATTATTTAGGATACATCAATATTGATGTTCTGTATGACCATATATCCTTAGGAGATTCACCAGATGGATTCTCTGAAGGATGGAATCATGTCATCCTTTTCTAATGATGGATAGTGGTTCCAATCATTATACGAGGTTAGGTGATGAGGGAGTTTCACTCTTCTCCTTTTTCTATACATCCCATTGTTGGGAATATGTAAAAATACCATCAATATAATTTTTTGTGGTCTATAATGAGGTGGAACATGGTCGAGTTTGTCTCTCGGTGTCTCACATGTCAGCAAGTGATGGTTGAGCTCCTGGTTTTGATAGTTTTGTTGCATCCTATTGAGATCCCAAAGTGTAATTGGGATGGAATATCCATGGATGTTGTGATAGGGATTCTATAGATAGTTAAAGGCCATGATTCAATATGGGTGATAATTTACTAACTTAATAATTCAACACACTTCCTTTCTATCAGGTTTCATAGTTAGTTTGAGATTTTGGGGTAGTTATATATGCAAAAATATCATAAAATTTCATGGGGTTACCTTGATTATTATGTATGAAAATTATGTGAAATTAATTTCACAGTTATGGAGAGTCATTCTGGAGGAATTCATGGCCCAGTTGAGGATGAGTACATATTTTCACCCTTAGACTAATGGTCAGACCGAGTGCACTATCTAGGTGTTGGAGGATATACTGAGGGCTTGTATTCTAGATTTCATATGATGTTTTGGGGATCATTTATATTTGGTATAGTTTTCTTGTGATAATAGATATCATTCCATTATTGACATAGAACCTTTCAAGGATTTATATATAAGAACCTATAGGTCACCCTTATATTGGACTAAGATTGATGAGACATCTCTTATTGGGCCAAAGATGGTGCATGTGATGATGGGGAAGGTCTAGGTGATCCATAAGAAGATGAGGACTACATGGAGTATGCATAAATCTTATATAGATCGATGTTTTAGGCCCTTGGTGTCTAATCTGGGAGCCAAAGTTTTCCTGAGAGCCTCCCCATGATGTATTGCAGAGATTCAGGTAGGGAGGCAAGCTATACTCGATGTTCATCGATCCATTTGAGATCCTATAGAGGATTGGATATGTTTCTTACCACTTGGACTTAACCCTATATTTGGAGTGAGTGCATGATATCTTCCATGAATCACATTTGGGGAGATACATGCATGATCCTATGCATGTTATTTACTAGGGTGATATGGACATAAAGGATGGAGCCACCTTCATGGAGTACCCTATGGAAATTGGGGATCAATAAGAGAGGATCCTTAGAGGATGGAAAATACCCTTCGTTCATGTGGTGTGGCAGTATTGGATCATGAAAGAGTGATCCTAGGTGCAGGAGATCTAGATGAGGGCTTAGTATCCCCACTTTTTTTTATTTTTTTATTCTTTTTAGGGAATATAATATTTTACAGATGTAATATAATAGAGAATATGTTTTTTTGTTGTATGAATTTGACATATTTTAATAAATATGTTCAGAGATAGGTACTGAGACGTCATACGATTCCGAGGCTCGGTGAGCCCAGAATTAATTTTTTTAAAATATTAAATATATTTATATCATGTGCACATAGTTTTTTAGAAATAATGTTATTTGAATTGGATAATTTCTTTAATTAGAAAATTGAGACCATGGTTGAATAAAAAAATGGGGTCTTTAAAGACCCAGAAATTCCACATATATATAATTTTAAATTATTTGGGTTTATTACAAGTCTTTAGAAACTGAAGGCGCTTGATTCTGAGTCCCGGTGTGCCCAGAAAGAAATTTTGATCATTTTAAGGTACGTTCAGTAAACGTGTGGGCGGCGTTTTCTATCTTTTGAACCGATTCTCAGATTAAAAATATGAGGGCACCATTAAATCCACATCACCAGGATTCACTTAAAGAATGCTTAATTTCAACCATGGTAGGTTAGGTGAAAAAGTTATTTTTTTACGACTTTTAATGAAATAATAAAATAGCATAAAAATTGTTATTTTATTATCCTACCTCTTGTTGAGTGGCCGTGGTGGGACCGATGGGTGGTCATGCCATTTAATGGCTTGAATCTTCAATTGTGTAACCACACCATTGTGAATTAAGAGTTTCATTAATTAAAAACTCATCAATGAACCTCATTAATTCCTTCAATGCGTTACTCACCCTTCCCCCTAGTTAAATGGAGCTCATGTTGGGGTTTTTGGACATGGATTCATCAATCAAGGAACCTCTGGAAATGTACTGCGACATCTTCCACTGACCAAGAATGTAATCTTGGGCGGTAAAGATCCAGGATCGATGAAAGCTGATGACTTCATCCAGCGAGGACTCTCCTCCAACCACAACCGCGACACCTCCAACAATTGTTGAGGTTGGGGTTATTTTCTTAATTAATTTTATGGGTTTTTTCTTGATTAGTTCTAAGTGTTTGAAGAAGAATTAATATCACCCATGTTATGATGCTAATGCGGAGGGTGCGGGCCAAATGAATAAGGCCTGAATCCTCTGCCGC
Organism: Viscum album; assembly: GCA_963277665.1. Classification (NCBI taxonomy): domain Eukaryota; kingdom Viridiplantae; phylum Streptophyta; class Magnoliopsida; order Santalales; family Viscaceae; genus Viscum; species Viscum album. Next base: position 1,803,438,875 of record OY728126.1, on the reverse strand, counting down.
TTGTTTTATCATAGCGTTCTTTAAGGGTGGATTTCTCAACTTGACAAAACTTTGAACCAGGAGGCATGCAATGACGGTGGAATCTCTGGAGGCCTATAGGCACAGAAATGAGTGAAAATGGAGCTCTGAAGAATCTCCAGAGCACCGTGGAAGAAGGGTCAGCGCGACACTAGCGTGGTGGCGCCAGAAGATGAAGGTGGCAGCCAACAGCCACCAGCTATGGAAGAGGGCATTGCTGCTTGGCACTACGGCGGACCAGCAAGGGCAGCCGGCTCCCAACCGACCGAGTTGGCGACGAAGGCATGCCATCGCGCACCACAGAGAAGGGAGTCACGGCTTCAAAGATGTGGTGAAGGGGACCCGCACCCTGCGGGTCCCTTTGACAAGGAGGCAGCGCCACGTGGTGCCTCTATTTTCAATGAACCGAACAGAACTTTCATCCATTTGGGAGGGGAACCACATGACCCCTCGCATGGGTCACGTCAGCCAGTGGGCTAGGCCGATCCGCTGCCCAACATGCTGAGCTTACTGTGGCCCAACCGGTTTGGGCCGGGCCGGACCCGGGATGGACCCGAACCAGGTCGGGTCAGTTCGGCCGGGTCGGACCGGACCAAGACCCATTTCAGCCCAGATACGCTTAGAAGACCATATCTTGCAAACTAGATGCCCATTTGACAAACCGTTTATGATGTTGGAATCCATGGAACGAGATGGTCCTTTTGAGATACTCCACCTGAGTTTTGGGGAAAATTTAGAGTATGTACGGGTTGGATCGTACCCGAATCCAACCGGGCCCTCGGCACTAAAATGCCTATAACTCTCAGACCAAGCGTCCGATTGATGCACCATCTTTTGCGTTGGAACCCTTATGACATGACAGATCATTGGGTTACTTCTTCATGGGACTTAGTTATGGTTGAAGTTTGAACGATGGCTTGAGGAGTGGATCATCCCAGAATCAAGTGTACTATGTATGAGAATCCAGTGGTTGGCTGAGATGAGAAGAATGAATAGTGATCCTGTGTGGATCGGAACCTAGTGATCCTGTGTGGATCAAGACCTAGTGATCCTATGTTGATCAACGCCTAGGGATCCTGTGTGGATCGCCACCTAGACATCCTGTGTGTATCACCACCTAATGATCCTGTGTGGATCAGCACCTAACGATCCTGTGTTGATCAACACCGATCGATCCTATGTGGATCAGAACAAGAACCCTTGACAGAATAAGATGATCTTGCTTTATGACTAATCATTTGTACTTTTTTACTTATTTTATACCTGGTTTGAGCTGAGTTTTTTGTTTTTTGCATTGTGATTGAGATCATGCTTTGTGGTTTTCTTTCTTGGAATTCTAAGAGACCTTTGGGGGTCTCAGGGTCCCTACTGGGTATTGTTATACTCACCCCTACACAGGAATCACCTGTACATTGTTGTGTCTTGTGCAGATGATGAGCATCTCGACTGAGTCTATAAGAGGTAGGACTAGGTGGTACACGAAGGTGACTGGCTGACGTGGAGAGCTAAGGAGACAAGCTCTACCTACCCTTCAGGTAGGATCCTTGGTGGATAAACGTAGGATCTATTTACTATTTTCTATTGTAGTTGTATATTTCAGTTGGGATTGTATTCTGGACCTTCTACATTCAGTACACATGTTTAAGATTGTTGTACTACTATGTAGTTTGCATCTTTTCATGTTCTTGGTATGTGTGTTTGTAGGCTCAAAGGAAACACTTTCCCGTTTTAGGGATACGCCTTTCCGGTGCTAGTCGCCAACCCCTGGCCTATGGAAGGCGGGCTTGGGGTATTTGTGGAACATGCCCCGGGGGATGAGTTGTGACAAAGTGGTATCAGAGGAGTCAGTTCTACTGAAGAACTAGGACTCTGATCTTTCCAATGGAGAAATAGTGTTAAGTGTTCTGAGTGTGGTTTTCAGTTCGAGGAGTCTAGTGTTGGTGAGGTGGCTGACGTATCCATACACCAGGGCCTTGAATTCTAACTTTCGACTTGGTGCATGAAAACAATGATTGCGTGTGTTTTGTAAATGTTTTAATTTTAATCTATTTTGAGTCATCTCACCAGGTATAGCTCTTTGACTGTGGAACACCTATTTCTTCTCAGGATTCCACTGCATAGACAAAGATCTAGTATTCCAGATCAAGTACACGATGATGGCCCACCAAGCGATGAGGATTCGGTGCAGGGACCTATTACTGTGTTCTAACCTATGGTCGGTGTACTAGCAGCACCACCACTTGGAGGGCGGAAGTTTCCACCAGTCCCACTGGCAGACCGTGCACACTGACTGAGTGCATTTCATGAGTTCCAATGATAGAGGCCTCCGATGTTTCATGGAGAGACAGATCCCCAAAAAGCTGAGGGCTGGTTGGAGGCTGTGACATGGGTATTTCGCTTAGTTGAGATACCTGTAGATCAGATGGTGATCCTAGATGCTAGCCTCTTCCAGGGAACAACAGGGAGATGGTGGATTTTGACACTCCAGACGCATGAGGAGGTTAAAATATCCAGGTTGGACTTCAAGTCCCTATTCAGGGTCTAGTTTGTACCAACAAATTTACGCTCAGTGCATATCCAGGAGCATATTCACTTACACCAGGGCAACCTATCAGTGGCCCAATACTCGGTGAGATTCACTGACCTCTCACACTACTCCACCAGCATGGTAAAGGACCCATTTTTCAGGGCCCATATTTTTGAGCAGGGTCTCTGATGGGAGATCAGAGTGTCGATGATATCAATCAATATCTAGACATAGACTGGAGTGATCGAGTGAACATTATTGGTGGAGAGCTTCTTAGATGAGCATGAATCGACGACGAGAGCCACCACCGGATGACAGATATCCAAGTCATATGCAGCAGGCAGTAAGCAGATGACATAGAGGTCCAAGCGGGCCAGACCTTTCGGTGTACGAGCCCAGGACGTAGGGTCAGAGGTGTAGAGCTCGCGAGGCCAATGACGTCTTCTGCAGACTAAATCCTACTACACTTAAAGTGGACTTGAACACATGGCTTGATACTTTCCGACTCTCCTCATAGATGATCAAAATATGACCGAGGGACCACTAAGGCAGCAACTGAGGTTCAAGAGAGGGGGCCCGTAGGGTGGAAGACGTGGCTGAGGAGTAGGTCATGTAGTAGGTGGTGGATGACAGTTTGAGGTTCTACGACCACCACCCCCAGGTGGTCAACCCTGACCACAGGGAGCAAGTGGACATGGGTGAGCTCAACTTCAGGTGGTAGAAGCCTATGACCATAGTGGTCCAGAGATTATTAGAGGTATAATCTATGTCTATTCCACCCTAGCTGCAGTTCTTATAAACATAGGTTCCAGTCACTCTTTTATTTCCATGACACTCATTCGAATCTAAAATATTCCAATGGAGCTATAACACCCGAATATTTCATAGTACGTTATCTCATCAAAGTAATTCAATAGCTTTCACTACACACAACACCGACTTTGAGTGCATCACAACTTACAAAACTATCCGTTCAAAAAGCGGTTATGAATAGTATTAACTTCATTTTGAATCTTATATACTCTATATAATTTTAACACCCATATTATGTGTTTCTTAGACATAATATAAGAACAATTTCAATTTTCTAGATAAAGGAAGTATTTTTCAAAAATGCAATTTTACCGCCTACTAATGGTGAATTTTTTTTAAATGAAATATCTGACTCTTTTATATTAAATTTGACAAAATAAAATTCTTATTTATAAGTGGGACATATATATTTAGTTTGGAAAATATTTTGGTGTTTTTATGATAACTTTCATATTTTGATGAATAGTGAAAAATACTAAATTTTTATTGAAAACAACTTTTTTAATCAAAATAATTTATAGTGTTAAATTATAAATTTGAATGGTTTTGAAGTAACATTAGATTATATTTTTATCATTTAATATAATTTAGGTTATTGGATATAATTTCACATTTAAAATAGACATAAACAAGTGTTAATCTTTTGATAGTTATTATTTCTTAAAAAACCCATTTTTTTGGTTTTGACAACAAATTAATTTTAAATTAATTAATGAAAATTATATGTTTTTAATTTAGTATAATAGAATTCATTTTTTAATTCATAATATCAAAATTATCTTAGGGTGAATTTATGGTATTTTTCTGAAATCATTCAATTTTCGATGAATAGTGAAAAACACCACGTTATTGTTTAAAACCGACTTTTTATTTAAATAATTATTTATTTTATTTAAATTTATTTTAATTAAAAATAGCTATATAATACCTATATAAGTTCAAATTAATTCCTTAGAGAAATTTTATAATAAAATTAGATGTATAAAATTTTATTGAACTTTTTACCGTCTTTTACCCACCTTCTAGGAGCATTTGTAAATTTGCATAAAACAAAATTTTACCACTTATGTGAGTTGAATTTCAAAAATACAAGAGACACAGTTGATATCAGTAAGGAAAATTTGTCTCAATAAGATGCAAATAATTTTTGACTTTTATTTACCGTAGTTAAAAGTAAATAGGGTAATTAAAGGTAAAAATGATATTATAATTACCCTAACACATGTCCTAATTCTATTGGATAAGTTTATTTCGACCAAAAACAACCTTATGAATAAAATATGATCCTCTTTGTTCCAAATGGATTAGTTTAGGACATTTATTATTATTTTATTTAAAGAAGAGTTAAAAGTGTTAAATTCAAAGTTTAATAACTAAATCATTTTTAATATAGGGTTACACATAAGTTAAATTAGACTATAAATATTAATTAAGAATATAAAAATATTTCCTACATAATGGTATTTTATTTATAATTTTTATACATTAAATAATTTAATTTATTTATGACACAATGATGGTGAAGTAATTACCTTATTAATGAAATATTAAAATAAATGATATTATAAATATCTAAATAAATGTTAATTGAGACTTATGATTAATTACAGTAATTTAATAGGTTAATATGACTTTTTAGGGATTATTATATAATTTTTTTTCGAATTGATAAGGTTGTTATGACTTTCACAAAAACAAAATACCAAATACAGGAAAAATTCACATAAATTTATTTTTAAAACAAATACTTATTATTTGATGATATAATATTCCTTAAAATATAAGGTTCGTCCAAAGGGATTAAATAACATTATATATGTCATTAATTAACCACTTGAAGTTCCCCTGTAAGTTTATAGTGAGTTTATTAACCATATAGTGTAGGAATACAAGAAGACACAATAAAAGTTAAACTATTTAACAAAGAGTTAAATCTAAAAGATAAGGTTAAAATGGTAACCAAAACTTATATAAAACCTATTGGTTGAAATTATTTAGACCCATAAACACCTAAGGCTATAAATAAATTCATTTGGAGCCATTATAAACCGAATATTATTGTACAATAAATTAATATGTTAATCTTTTCCTAAAGTGACGCTCACCCCTCTTCAAAAAGGGTACTTCCCCTTCTCTAAAAATAACACATCCAAATCCATTTGGGCCAGCCAAACCCTACCCTAATATCCTCCCAACTTTTCTAGAATCAATATAGAGTCCTTAATTTGATCATAAATCCAACCTAAGGATCCCTTTTAATCAACTCAAAAGGAAACACCCGAAGAAGAGGTAATAATTTCACCACCCTCTTTTAAGTACTTTTCTTCTTCCACTTACCCTTTATTTGTTGTTTCCATACCAAAATAATAACACCAATACCTCCTACATACTGTGATATTATTATAAATATATTACAAACAAATTCATTAATCTATCCATCCTATAAATGACAAAGTCACCATACGTGCGTACGTAAGACTTACCGTCTCCACGTCGTGGTGTAGTTTGTTATTCAAACAATTCATTATTTGGATGAGTATAATAATGAGTATAACTAATGTAAATAATAAATATAAAAAGTTAATTATTATTTATATATGATATACCATCCAATTACATACTATTTCACCATCAATATAATGATATTTTCGCCCGTACGTACGTACAAATTACCGTCTCCACGACACGATGAGATTCATTTCCACATTCACCACTCAACGATGATTATAAAAATATATATTATTAATAAGTATGTAATATATGAAATAATAATTATACTTAATAGATATATATTTATATTTATGTACTTACATATATCTTATTCACTTACTTCCATTCAATACGATATGAAAATGGAAACAACATTTATGCGTACATACAACCTACCATCTCCATAAATGGTGTTTTCCATTTCATATATATATCTATTATAAATATTTATATTCTAAATATATATGATATATATATCATGTGTTATATTCTTTAAGTATGTAAATCATGATCTAAATGATACAATCAAGAATAACAAGTTAAAACACATACAATAAGGAGGGCAATTATTACCCGAAATGTTAATTTAACATGGAAATAATTATTAAATGGGTAGTATAAAGTCATAAATGGATCATGTATTATATAATAAATATTAATATGGTTCTTTTATAATTTAATAACATACTATGGTCATTATACAGGAGGTTAAATGTACCCTCAACCAAAGGAAAGTGCAAGGTAAGAGTTAATTTCACAATCTCTTTATTATCCGAGGTTGTTTTTTTGTAAGTATCTACTAGGAAATATTTATTATCCATGTCCATGTTTCATAAAATTGTGTTTAAAGGGATTATTTTTAAGTGAATTTTTACTAAATCATCATTTTAAAAATTTTAAGGATTTATTCTTCTAAACCTTTCTCATTAATGTCCATTTTTTCAAAATGGTTTTAAGGATTTATTTAAATGGACATGAAAATTTTAAAATGTTAATTCCTTTAAAAAGTTTCAAATTGGTATGGGATACTTTGATTCAAAAAAATATTTTAAATTACTTACTTTATATGACCTTTAATTGATTTCATGAAAAAGGGATTTTTCCCTCAAAGATTTTTACTAATCAATTTCAACTATGTCAACATCCTTTACGGGATATTATTTTTGATCGAGGTTGATTTATTATGATAAGAATCTTCCATATTTTATTAAAGGATTTGTGATATTTTTGACTGTGGATGTGTTATTTTTATACCATTCATGGATTATGGATAAAGTATTGAAATTTCATATTCTAGTTTTAATACTAATGTTTATGTTATGTTTAAACCTTTTCATATAAGGAATGCATTGGACTTAGTAAGTGATGGGTGGAGCCTGCTATAGCTCCTCGATGCATCGGTAGGTCTCATGGGACAAACTAGTGTCTTGACACAACGCCTTGAAAAAATATTATTTGTAGTCTTGCCACAGGGCCTTGACTATGTGGTTATGAAGTCTGGCATTATGCATTCCCTTATTATGAAATTAGCTATTGATATTACATGTAATTATTCGAATAGTAGAATATCCATGTGAATAAGTAAATGGAATTATTTGATTTATCTTTGCCATATTATACTGAAGTTTAAGTTTAAAAGGCTTTTGTTTTAGTTTTAAACATTGTTTTAAATATTTATGCTTATTAATAAATGTACTCACTATATTGTTATCCTTACTGAGCATTTGAGCCCACCCATTTCTATGTTTTATTTTTCCCAGGATGCAAAGAAGTATATTATGACTGACCTGCCCAGATAGTCTAAGGGATATGAATGTGGTCAATGGAGACAATGTTGTTGTCATTTTTCATTTTATAATGTAATTTAATGTTCATGTATGTAATCTATTTTCCAAGACTGCTAAATTGATCGGCCCTTCAGGACTTTATTCCTTGTAATCATTCCAATGTATTAAAATAATGCACTGACTCTGGGTAACTGGGGTCAGGGTGTTAGAGTTGGTATCTGAGGATGTTTAGCATCAAACATAGAAATAGATTTAGATAAACTCTGATTAGATAACATTACCCTAAGATAGACTTTGAGGATTAGTACAGAATAACTTCCTAGAATTGTGGTAATGTAGAGATTTTGTGTATTTTCCAAGCAATACATCCCTGTCTGGATACAAGCAGATAAAGGAAGCTCTGGAACAAATGTATCTAGGAGTGAAAACTTCGAAAAAGAGTTTTGGGCTTGACCCGGGGTATCCTGGTACACGACAACAGACCTTGCTGCACTCTTGGTTACGACACTCCCGAAGGATATGATTAGGATAATTCACATTTTCATTACAATCCATTATTAAGGATTTAAGAGTAAATACATCCTCAATGAATTTTTATTATTATTATAGATTATATGGATAATATTTTCAAATTACGGTACGTATTTTACAAGTTTGGAATTATGCATCGCGATTCATAAACTAACCTAGTGTATTCCATTGTTTAGAAATGGCACCTAGTAGAAGGAGTGAGAATTCTAGAAATGCGCATGATCGAAAGATTAAGAAGGATAATATCTTTCATGGTATTAAGCCAACATTGAAAAAGGAAATAGTCTCCCACATATTCTCATCATATGAAGAAATAGTATCATGTGTTAATAAGATAAGTAAAGAATTATCTGAGTACTATGTATTTGAAGGGAAGAAAGAGAAGAAAAGGATGGAAGAGAGAAAGATGGATAAAGGGAAGATGGTAAAGAAGGATTTTACCACATGTGATAACAGTGGAAAGAATCACCTTGGTAAATGCATGAAGGGAATGTGAGTTTGTTATATGTGTGGTGAAAAAGGAGACCAAGTACGTGATTTCAAGGGTAAGAAAAAGGTTTCAAATGTACAATTCTTCATCTGCAAGGAGTTGGGACACTATGCGGATCAATTTACAAATCATCAGAGTAAACCCCAAATGATACTATTGGATAATAATCAAGTTATGATACTATCGAAGATGAAGAAGAATGATTAGAGTTCTTAAGTTGTTATTAAAGTATTGTTTTATTTTAGTATTGTATTAATGATGTACATGTTATAAGAATTATAGAGTATATAAGGATTGTACTGCAATACTATTTCATTAAGTACTTGTGATTGTGTGAAACCATGAAAAGTGACTCAATAGGAAGTTATTTTTTTTGAAAAATATGTGGTTGAGAGAAAGATAAAACATAATATGTTTCTGATACTGAGGTAGTGATTTTTGAATAATATATGATTGATTTGGATAAATTATATTTGATATTCTTGACTACCTTGAAACTGATTAATGATTTGTATATTCCATCATTGTTGGATTTTAAAAAAATTTTGTATAGAAGGAGTATATCTAGTATTATTTAAAGAATAATGGATAATGAATGTAATCAATAAGGTTTTATGGTAACTCAGGGTGTTTCAGTGTTTAAAAAAAATACCTAATGAAGGTATTCACATGTTATTACGTGGAAAAACAGATCTTCATTATGTTTACCTTACTTATAATATTTGGACTACGAGTTTGGACAGAAGTATTTTGGATAAGTCTAAAGGTTGGAATAGATTAATTTTTACATTGGATAATATTGTTAAGGTTAAATAATTTCTTGAGATTATTTTTGGATTGTCATAAAAAGGACAACCCGGAGGTCGGGTGACAACCTGTCGCATCCGGCAAGGCCGCGATACTTGAACCCGCAACCGAAGGGCGACAAGGGTGGATTAACTTCCACTAGAATATGTGATGTCCTAGTCTGTATAATGTAGTTTTTTTAAATAGTCTTACAAATGAATTATAAATTAATTATTTTGGAATCCTATACAATTAGGATAAATAGAATATTTTTTAATTTTATTATCTTTTGGAGTGAAAGATGAGTTTGTGGTAGGAATTAGTTGAAGTATGACACTCTACTTTCCAAGTATATATATGTATTCCTATTATTATTTGAATAAATTAATTCTTAAACTTTAGGTAAGTGATATTAAAACAAAAAATTTGTTATCCTAATACCTTATTATTTGTTGAACCAATGATATTTTATATCATCTTAGATTGATGGATTTGAGGCCCTCAATTTTACACTTGTTTGTGATTGATGACCTCAATCATTCCCTATAAATATTTATGTTTTCCCTCTAATTCTGTGTCTCTAATTTCCACCAATATTCTCCTAATCGAGATTATAATTTGGTGGTAACTTATTCATTCCCTTTCCCTCTTATTAAGACTAAATTTTATATACACAATTTTTGATGTGGGTTTTCCATAAAAGTATTTTTCTATTTTTAACCTTTTATTTTCGAAGAAAAATTTCAAATTGCAAGGATTTAATTTATTGAAGGAGGGTAGAATGTAACACACCAGAATTTTATAGTACGTTATCTCATCAAAGTAATTCAATAGCTTGAGCTACACGCAACACTGAGTTCGAGCACACCACAAATTACCAAACAAGCCGTTCAAAAAGTGGTTATGAATAGTATTAACTGAATTTTGAATCTTATATACTGTATATAATTTTAACACCCATATTATGTGTTTATTAGACATAATATAAGAATAAATTCAATTTTTCAGATAAAGTAAGTATTTTTCAAAAATGAAATTTTACCGCCTACTAACGGTGAATTTTTTTAAATGCAATATCTGACACTTTTAAATTAAATTTTAGAAAATAAAATTCTTATTTAGAAGTGGGACATAAAAATTTAGTTGGGATAATTTTTTGGTGTTTTTCTGATAACTTTCATACTTTGATGAATAGTGAAAGATACTAAATTTTAATTGAAAACAACTTTTTTAATCAAAATAATATATAGTGTTAAATTATAAATTTGAATGGTTTTGAAGTATCATTAGATTATATTTTTATAATTTAATATAATTTAGGTCATTGGATTTAATTTCACATATAACTGGACATAAACAAGTGTTAATCTTTTGATAGTTATTATTTCTTAAAAAACCTGCTTTTTGGTTTTGACAACATGAATTAATTTTAAATTATTTAATGAAAATTTTATGTTTTTAATTTGGTAAAATAGATTTCATTTTTGAATTCAGAATATCAAAATTATCTTTGGGTTAATTTTTGGTATTTTTATGAAAACATTCAATTTTCGATGAATTGTGAAAAACACTACGTTATTGTTTAAAACCGACTTTTTATTTAAATAATTATTTATTATATTTAAAATTTTATTAAATAAAAATATATATATAATAACTATATAAGTTCAATGTAATTCATCGGAGTCATTTTATAATAAAATTAGATGTATAAAGTTTTATTGAATGTTTTACCGTCTTTTACCCACCTTCTAAGAGCATTTGCAAATTTTCCTAAAATATAATTTTACCACTTATGTGAGTTGAATTTAAAAAATCCAAGAGATACGATTGATATCAGTAATTAAAATGTGGTTCAATAAGATGAAAATATTTTTTTGGTGAATAGTAACTTTTGAGTTTTATTTACCGTAATTAAAAGTAAATAGGGTAATTAAAAGTTAGAATGATATTATAATTACCCTAAAACATGTACTAATTCTATTGGATAAGTTTATTTCGACAAAAAATAACCATATAAATATAATATGACCCTCTTTGGTCCACATGGATTAGATTAGGACATTTATTATTATTTTATTTAAAGAAGAGTTAAAAGTGTTAATGTCAAAGTTTAATAACTAAACCATTTTTAATATAGGGTTACACATAATATAAATTCGACAATAAATATTCATTAGAAAATTAAAAAGATTTTCTAAATAATGGTATTTTTTTTATAATTTTTATACATTAAATAATTTAATTTATTTATGACACAATGATGATGCAGTAATTACCCTATTAATGAAATATTTAAATAATTAACATTATAAATATCCAAATAAATGAAAATTGAGACTTAGGATGAATTAAAATAATTTTCTAGGTTAATGTGACATGTTAGGGTTGATTAGATAATTTTTTTAATTGATAAGTTAGTTATGACTTTCACGAAAACAAAATACCAAATAGTGTCAAAATTGACATAAATTAATTTTTAAAACAAATACTATATTATTGGTTGATATAATATTCATAAAAATCTAAGGTTAGACCAAATGGATTAAATAATATTATTTATTTCATTACCTAACCACTATAGGTTCCTTTAGAAGTTTAGAGTATGTTTATTAACCATACAGTGTAAGAATACCAAAAGACACGGTAAAAGTTAAACTATTTAACTAAGAGTTAATTCTAAAAGATAAGGTTAAAATGGAAACATAAACTTTTATAAAACCAATTGGTTGAAATTATTTAGACCCATAACTACCTAAGGCTCTAAATAACTTCATTTGGAGTCATTATAAACCAAATATGACGGTATAATAAATAAATATTTTAATCTTTTTCTAAAGTGACCCTCACCCCTCTTATAAAAGGGCACTTCCCCTTCTCTCAAAATAACACCTCCAAATCCATTTGTCTCGGCCAAACCTAGCCAAAATATCCTCCAAACTTCCCTCACATCAACCTAGAGTCCATAATTTGATCATAAATCCAACCTAAGGATCCTTTTTGATCAACTCAAAAGGAAACACCCGAAGAAGAGGTAATAATTTCACCACCATCTTTTAAGTTTTTTTCTTCTTCCACTTTCTCTTTCTTTGTTGTTTCCACACCAAAATAATAACTCCAGTACCTCCAAAATACTATTATGTTATTATAAATATGGTACAACCATATTCATTATTCCATCCATCATATAAATGAAAAAGTCACCATACATGCGTACGTACGACGTACCGTCTCCACGTCGTGGTGTAGTTTGTTATTAAAACAATTCATTATTTGGATGGTCATAATAATGAGTATAACTGATGTATTATAATAAATATAAATTTTTCATTATTATTTATATATGATATAACATCCAATTACATAGTATTTAATCATCAATATAATGATATTTTTGCTCGTGCGTATGTACAGATTACCGTCTCCACGATGCGATGAGATTCATTTCCACGTTCACCATTCAACGATGATTATGAATATATATTATTAATAATTATATATTATATGACATAATAATGCTACTTAATATATATATATATATATATATATGTATGTATGTACTTACATATATCTTATTCACTTACTTCCATTCAATACGATATGAAAACGGAAACAACATTTATGAGTACGTACGACATACCATCTCTATACACAGTGTTTTCCATTTTATATATCTATATATTATAATATTTATATTCTAAATATATAATATATATATATATCCTGTGTTATATCCTGTAATTATGTAAATCATGATCTAAATGAAATAATCAAGAATAACAAGTTAAAACACGTAAGATAAAGAAAGCATTTATTACCCAAAATGTTAATTTAACATGGAAATAATTATTAAATGGGTAGTATAAAGTCATAAATAATTCATGTATGATATAATAAATTTGAATTTGGTTCTGTTATAATTTAATAACATACAATGGTCATTATACAGGAGGTTAAACGTACCCTTGACCAAAGAAAAGTGCAAGGTAGGGGTTAATTTCACAATCTCTTTATTATCTGAGGTTGTTTTTATGTAAGTATATACTGGGAAATATTTATTATCCATGTCCATGTTTTATAAAAGTGTGTTCAAATGGATTCTTTTTAAGGTAAATTTTACTAAAACACCATTTTAAATGTTTTAAATATTTATTCTTCTAAACCTTTATCATTAATGTCCATGATTTCAAAATGGTTTTAAGGATTTATTTATATGGAAATGAATGTTTTAAAATGTTAATTACTTTCAAAAATTTCAAAGTGGTATGGGACACCTTGATTCAAAAATATCTTTTAAATGTCTTTATTTATATAACTTTTAAATGATTCCATGAAAAAGGATATTTCTCTCAATGATTTTTACTGATCAATTTCAACTATGTCAACATCCTTTATGAGATATTATTTTTGATCAAGGTTGATTTATTATGATACAAATAATCAATATTGTATTGAAGGTTTTGGGATATTCTTGAATGTGGATGTGTTTTTTTATACCATTCTTGGTTTATGGATAATGTATTGACATTTCCTATGTTAGTTTTAATACGAATGTTTATGTAATGTTTAGACCTTTTCATATCAGGAATGCATTAGACTTAGTAAGTGACGGGTGGAGCCCAATATAGCTCCTAAATGCATCGGTAGGTCTCATGAGACAAACTAGTGTCTTGGCACAAGGCATTGACAAAATCTTATGTGTAGTCATGGCACAAGGCCTTGACTATGTGGTTATAAAGTCTGACATTATGCATTACATCATTATGAAATTAGCTATTGATATTACATGTGATTATTTGAATAGTAGAATATACATTTGAATATGTAAATGGAATTATTTTATTTATCTTTTCCATATTATGCTGAAGTTTATGTTTAAAAGGATTTTGTTTTAGTTTTATACATTTCCTTAAATATTTTTGTTATTTATGAATGTTTTCTCTATATTTTTATCCTTACTGATCATCTAAGCTCACCCTTTTATATGTTTTATTTTTTCCAGGATGCGAAGAAGTATATTATGACTAACCTGTAGCGATAATCTAAGAGATTTGAATGTGATCAATGGAGACAATGTTGTTGTCGTTTTTTATTTTATAATGTAATTTAACATTCATGTATGTAATCTATTTTCCAATACTTCTAAACTGATTAGTCCTTCGGGACTTGATTCCTTGTAATCATGCCAATGTATTAAAATAATGCACTGACTTTGGGTAACTGGGGTCGGGGCATTACAGGAGCCGTTTGATCGATCCTTACAAATAGGGACTCCTACAGGAGAAGATTCGATGATTACACACTAGTGAAGACAGTGTGAGCTCACTCTAGGAGGTGATAACTTCGGATGCGATCTCTTAGTAGCAGCATCGAGGCCTTATGACATAATCTTGGGTATGGACTAACTATACATAGTCCATGCTCAGATCAACTATTTTAGGCACAAAGTGCAGTGTATATGTGAGTATTGGACTATGTTTTTCTTAACCAACGAGAAGATAAACTTTGCATCATAGGATGTAATTACTCAAAGGAGGGTGAAACCAACCACTCATTAGTTGGATAGCCTTACCCTCCGAGCAGTTTATGTGAGGAGTTCGAGATATCCTGTAGTGGTAGACTAGTATGCTTATGTCTTTCCTGATGATGTACTAGGGCTACCTCCTCGTAGATAGGTAGGTTTTTACATCGACCTGTACCCTGGGACGACACCAATATCTATTCTAGAATATTGTATGGCCCCCCATGGAGCTTAGTGAGTTATGGGTATAGTTGGAGGAATTGCAGAGGAAGGGGTTCATAAGGCCCAGTGTTTCTCTATGGGAATCCTTGATCTTGTTTTCCAAGAAGGAAAATGGGAGTATGAGGATTTTTTTAGACTATCAACACCTAAACCGGGTGACTATGAAGAAAAAGTATCCACTTCCATGGATTGATGATCTCTTCAACCAGATAAAGGGAGCTCGATGGTTTTCGAAGATAGACCTCTATCACTAGCTCAGCGTACGGGATGAGGACATACAAGAGACAATATTCAGATGTTTGTATGACCACTATGAGTTCTTGGTGATTCCCTTCGGCATGACCAATGCTCCAGTATAGTTCATGGGGCTCATGAATAGGATCTTCGTGCCTTATCTCGATCACTTCGTGGTGGTTTTCATTGAAGACATCTTGATATACTTGGCTTCAAAGGAGGAGCATTCCACACACCTAAAGATAGTTCTGGATACACTCCAATAGCACTATCTTTATTACAAGCCATCTAAGTGCCAGTTCTGGATATGGGAAGTCCACTTCTTTTGGCACGTTATCTCAGAGGCTAGAGTTGTAGTGGATCCAGTGAAGATAGATGCACTGCTTGCTTGGGAGCCACCTAGGAGTGTGACTGAGGTGCAGAGTTTCCTAGGATTGGCTGGGTTCTACCAGAGATTCGTACCCAACTTTTA
The DNA here is from genome assembly GCA_963277665.1 of Viscum album. Taxonomy (NCBI): domain Eukaryota; kingdom Viridiplantae; phylum Streptophyta; class Magnoliopsida; order Santalales; family Viscaceae; genus Viscum; species Viscum album. The sequence goes on along the minus strand of OY728126.1, from coordinate 1,803,422,984 downwards.
CAGAGTTGAGACACCCTTGTCATCTTTGAAAAATAAGGGACAACCCTTCGTGTGGATAGAGAGATTCCAGTAGAGTTTTCAGGAGCTGAAGCAGAGAATGAAGAGTGCCCCCCATATTGAGGCTACCAGAAGAGGGCATTGGGTATGTAGTATACTGTGAAACATTAGGGACCATACTAGGTTTTTTGATGATGAAGGAGCGAGCAGTGATCACCTACAGCTCACAAAATCTGAGAAAACATGAGTAGAACTACGCTACCCATGACGAAGAATCACCAGTAGTGGTCCTTGTACTAAATATGTGGTGGAAATACTTGATATGTTAATGGTTTACTATTTACTCTGATCACAAGAGTTTAAGGTATATCTTCTCAAGAAAGAACCTAAACCTGAGACATCAAAGATGGATAGAGTTCCTCCATGGCCATGACTTTGAGATAGTATACACTCAAGGAAAGAAGAATGTGGTAGCAGACACACTAAGCAAGAGTTATGGTCTAGAGTTGTTGAGTGAGGTGACAGAGCAGCTAGCCACGTTGCAGATATCCTTTGTGGATAGAGATAGAGTAGCTTATCTCCAGTCTATGACAGTCACTCCCCCACTCCTTCAGTGAGTTAGGGAGGCACATCTTTGGAACATTGACTACAAGGCCCAACGTGTTCAGATATCCTTAGGAAAAGATCCTGATGGATTTTCTGAAGGTGGAAAGCACGTCATCATCTTTTGAGGATGTACTATGGTATCAATAATTCTTTGGGAGGAGGTGTTGAGAGATTTACATACATCCCATTTGGAAGTACATCCTGGTGTGTAAAAGATGTACTAGGACCTTTGGCATTAGTACCAGTGTCCAGGAATGAAGAAAGTGGTGGCAGATTTCGTATCATGATGCCTCACTTGTCAGCAAGTGAAGGCTGAGCATCAGGTTCTGGCAGGCTTAGCTCAGCCACTTAAGGTTCCAAAGTGAATGTGGGATGGTATATCCATGGAATTCGTGACAGGGCTACCACATACATCCAGGGGCCATGATTCCATCTGGGTGATCGTTGACTAACTCACCAAGTCAGACCATTTCTTACCCATCTGAGAGTAGGGATTAATAGAGATCTTGAGACGTATCTATGTACAGGAGATTGTACAACTTCACTGGGTCTCGATGATGATCATATCAGATCCAGACACTCGTTTTACATCCCAGTTGTGGATGATATTACAGGAGGCGTTCGATACTCATCTATGCTTGAGCACCACCTTCCATCCTCAGACAGATGGTCAAAAGGAGTGGACCATACATACACTCAAGGACATTCTTCGTGCTTGTGTTTTGGATTTTGGCCACCATTGGGAGGACCACTTACCACTAGTAGAGTTCTCTTACAACAATAGTTATCACTCCACCATCGGTATGGCTCCATTTGAGGCCCTATAGGGGTGACCATGAAGATCACCTCTATACTGGGCATACCCAAGGGAGTCAACACTTATGGGCCCAGAGTTGGTACAAGCTACCTTGGAGAAGTTTAATATCATCTAGGAGTGGATGAAGACTGCAAAGATCTGGTAGAAGTCTTATTCCAACATGATACATACACTCTTAGAGTTTGAGTAGGGAGACATTGTCTTCCTACAGGTCTCACCCCAACGAGGATTAAGAAGGTTTGGATGGGGTGGAAAGCTATATCGAAGGTTAATCAGACCATTTTAGATCCTCAAAAGAGTAGGCGAGGTGGCATACCATCTATTTCTTCCCCCATAGATGCACCAGGTGCATAATGTTTTCCATGTGTCACAGCTAAGGTGGTACGTAAATGATCTATCACACGTTATCGACTGGGGTGATCTAGACATCGATGATGAGGCGACATTTATGGAGTTCTCAGTGGAGATAGAGGATAGACAGAAGTGGGTCCTTCATGGGTGGTCAATTACTCTAGTGTGAGTTTATTGGAAGCACGAGAACCTCCATGAGAGGACATGAGAGCGGGAGGCTCAGATACAAGCTCACTACCCGAATTTGTTCCCCTAGTTTTGTTGTAGATTTTAGGGATGAAAATCCATAAGTTGGGGAGAATTTAATGACCCATAAATTCCATATATATATATTTTAAATTATTTGGGATTATTACGAGTCTTCAAAAATTGACGGTGCTTGATTCTGAGACCCAGTGTGCCCGAAACAGAATTTTAAACTTTTTCTAGGTACGTTCAGTCAACGTGCGGGTAGTGTTATCTATATTTTGAACTGGTGCTTAGATTAAATGTACAAGGGTACCATTGAATCCATAGTGCTGGGATTCACTTAAATAAGTCTTAACTTCGACCATAGTAGGTTGGGAGAAAAAGTTAGTTTTTGAAACTTTTAAGGAAATAATAAAATAACACAAGAACTTGTTATTTTATTATCCAACATCCTGTTGAGAAATAGTGGTGGGACGAATGGGTTGTCAATCCATTTAATGGATTCACTCTTCAATTTTATAACCAAGACATTTGTAATTAAGAGGTTCATTACTTAAAAACTCATTAATGAACTTCATTAATTCTTTCGATGCGTTACTCTCCCTCCCCACCTATTTAAATGGAGCTTCGGTTAAGGTTTTTGGACATGGCTTCATCAAGAGAGGAACGTCTAGGAAAGTACCACAGAATCTTCCACCATCAAAGAATGGAAGCTTGGGAAGAAATGATCTGGGATCGATGAACACTGATGACATCATCCAAGGAGGACTCTCCTCCCACCCCAACCACAACACCTCCAACAATTCTTGAGGTAGAGGGTTTTGTCTTGATTAATTCTATGTGTTTTGTCTTGATTAATTATAAGTTCTTGAAGATGAATTAATCTCACCCATGTTATGATGATAATGTAAAGGGAACATGAAAAAAAAACAAGGCTCAGGCCCTCTGTTGCTTATTTTATCATTGTGTTATTCAGGGGTGGATTTCTCAACTTGACGGAACCTTCAACTGGGAGGCATGCGGAGAAGAAGACATCCCAAGAGGCCTGTAAGCATAGAAGAGAGTTAGAAAGGATCTCTAGAGCATTACCAGAGCCCCAAGGAAGAAGTTCTAGTGTGGGGGAACCTGCGAGTGGCACCGACGGATGAGGGCGGTGGCTGGCAACCACCAGCCGCAGAAGAGGGCAGTGCTAGTTGACACCGCAGTGGACCAGTAGGGGCAGCCAGCTCCCGGTCGGCCACGTTGGCGAAGGAGGCACACCATCTTAAACCATGGATAATTGATCCATGATGAAGGGGAACCAAGACCTGCAGGTCCCACTGATAAGGAGGCGGTGCCACTTGGCACCACTGTTTCAAAGAACCGAACAGACCTTCGGTCTGTTCCGGAGGGGAACCGCACAACCCCTCTTGCGGGTTGCGCCGGCTAGAGGGCAGGCCAGTCTGCTGCCTAGCGGGCCGAGACCAGCTAGTTCATGCCGGGTTGATCCATGGCCCAGTGGGCCGAGCCCACCATGGCCCGGCCAGTTTGGGCTGGGCCAGGTCGGGTTGGCCGGGTCAGACTGGACCCCGACCCATTTTGGCCCAGATACACTTAAAAGGTCGTATATTGAAACCAGAAATCCATTTGAAGAACTGTCTATGACACTGGAATCATTGGAATGAGACGGTCCTTTTGAGATACTCCACTTGAGTTTTGGAGAAAGTTGGAGTATGACCAGGTTGTATTATACCCGAATCCAACCAGGCCTCAGCACTAACATGCCTATAACTCTTAGATCGGGTGTCTGATTGACGAACCATCTGTTGCGTTGGAATCCTTATGACATGACAGATCATTGGGTTACTTTTTCATGGGAATTAATGCTGGTTTAAGTATGACTGATGGCTTGAGGAGAAAATCTTACCAAAATCAAGCGCACTGTGTATGATAATCCAGTGGCTAACTGAGAAAAGAAGAATGAATAACGATCCTGTGTGGATCAACACCTAGCAATCCTGTGTGGATCAACACCTACGGATCCTATGTGAATTAGTACGTAGTGATTTTCTATGTATCAGCACCTAGTGATCCTATGTGGATAAAAACTAAGCTATCCTGTGTGGATCCGTAGTAGAACCATTGACAAAATAAGATGATATAGCTTTATGTCTAACCATCTACATTTCTGTACTTAAGTTATAGATGGTTTGAGATCAGTATTTTTTTTGTGATTTGTGATTGAGATCATGAATTGTGGTTTTCCTTTGTGGAATTCTGAGAGACCTTCGAGGGTCTCGGGTTCCCTACTGTGTATTGTTATACACACCCATACATGGGATTTCCCCGCACCTTGTTGTGTCTTATGCAGATGATGAGCAGCTTGGCTGAGTCTATAGGAGTCAGGACCAGGCAGTACACAGAGGTGACTGGATGACATGGAGAGTTGGGGAGATGATCTGTACCTACCCTTCAAGTAGTATCCTTTGTGGATGATCGGATGAGCTATTTACTATTTTCTGTTGTAGTTGTATCTTTTAGTTGTGCTTTTATTCTGGCCCCTCTACTTTGAGTACAAAATTTTACTATTGTAGTACTACTACGTGGTTTGCATCTTGTCATGTTCATAGTCTTTGTTTTTTCAGGTTTAAATGAAATGCCTTCCCATTTTAGGGATACGCCTTTTTTGTGCTAGTCGCCAACCCCTGGACTATGGAAGGTGGGCTTGGGGTAGTCAGAACACAAGCCCCGAGGGACTAGTTGTGACAGGGTTTACCCTAGGTAAGACATAATGTTGGTCAACACTAGATGTTTGGATGAGGCAACCATTGATGAGCACATTTAGTAGATTAATTAATTAATTAATTAATTGATTAATTTAATTCCAAAAACCTATTTTCCCATTTTATGTATTCTATCATATAAAATATTTATGTTTGGCCACATAAATGTGGGATTTATGAGAAGATATTTCTTCATTATTTTTTAGTGAATCGATATTAGTTGAAGATCGGTGACAAGATTGAGGTGAATCTACATGAATTTAGTGTAGTAGATCATCCTCATTACTAGAGAACATGTTATTCAACATAAATTGATCCAATATTGAGTTAAGAATTTCCAATTTTAGTTTCCACCTTCTTGATTAAAATTTTAAATCATGAATTTGATATGATTATCCCTTGTTGGTGATTACATGCCCTTTACAAGAGACCATTTTTTGAATTAAATTATTTATTCATTTTATTATATATTATTATATCTTATTCTCACTTGAGATTTCCCACTTTAAAATTATTGGCTAATAACACTTATCTAATGATGTTTATCAAAATTTTTGTGGTGATTTCCCCCCATCATTCTTCCCATTATTCATCGTCAGCCTAAAGGGTTGCAGATTGAATTATTTATGGTGGGTTTGAGCAAGATCGAACCCTTGGATTTATAGAAGTTGTGTGAATGAATATTGGGATGAGAATTTATGGATGGTTCAAGGTTATTTGGTGGATACGAGTGATGTTTCCCATGGATCTAGGATTCAGGACTGATCAACAGTGACTGTAGGTGTGCGGGACTCACAACAGACAACCACAGGAGATCAAATTTTAATTTTTGGATAATGGAGGGCCATAATTGGTGGCCCGAGGTGACTACCACTATTTTAGGGTGGTCAACAGGCACAATTAATAGTGGAGAAACTAGATCTAGATGCCACATTAAAGAACATATCTTTCTATGAAAATCATGACTACACGAGATATAATAAGATGAACACACATCATGTAGTACTCTAACTATGGTAGATAGAGTTTTTGGTTAAAGATATGTATCACACACCTTTTGGGACCCTCATACACCATGTAATTGAGTGCTGGGTGACCAACATGTACTTTGTGAGTATACAGAAATGAATACAACTAAACACATGGACACAGCCTAACTATGTGGTCTTGGACATGGATAGACACCTAGGTTAGGATGCGTCCAGGAACACAGGCATATTCCTAAGGTCACAAGAACATCCAAAAGCACATGGGTAGGAATCAAGTAGCCAATATATGCCATTTAGGACCGATAAACACTATTTATAGTGACATGGAAATCAAACTGTGACCTGAGGAGACATGGTCTGGTGATGAGGTGGGTTTACAGGCCATGTGGACCCCATATACACCATGTAACCCCATATACAATTTATTTCCCTCATATGTCCTTCATTTTGACTCATATTTGGGCCAACGAGTAGCATATCCTGAAAGTTTCACCGCACAGAACATGATAGTATCCCTCATAGTGGATTTCAAGACATAATGTGAGTTATTCTGTTCATGAAATTTCATAAAGCAATGATCAATAATGGTAGTGATTGGGAAATATGATTAGAGAGATTCTAGGAAGAGACAATACTCCCTTATCATATCGCAGTACGAGTCCTCTATCTATAGGGATGATACTCTATTATTTCACCAAGGCGCAGACCCCCCATACTCATTATTCTTGGAGTATTGGGTACCCCTATCATACTAAGGTGTGGGTCCTCCATCCATAGGGATGGTACTCCCTTGTGGTTCTAGGGTACAAGTACCCCATACTCTTTTACTGGAAGAGGTGGTACTCCCTTATAGAGGTGTATCACCTCTATCCATGGAGATTATACTTCCCTATCACACCAGGGTGTAGGTCCTATGTACTCATTGTGCATATAGCGATGGTACCCCCTATCACACTGGGGCATGAGTCCTCTACCACGGAGATGGTACTCCCTTATGGAACTAGGGTGCAGGTACTCCAAAATTGTTATTTGGGAAAAGAAGATACCCATATTGAGGTTTTAATTTCTATATCAACAGAGACTATACTCCCCAGTTTCACTAGGGTGAGGGTACTCCAAATCCTATACGTAGATATAGAGATGGTACTCCCCTATGCAGGAAAATTTTCTTTATATATCGAGTGACATATTTCTTATTGTTCTCGGATGTGGGTCCTCTATCTTTTAGAGATTTCACTCCCTTGAGATATGGGGTAGTTTAAAGTGCATGAACTTCTCATTAATTTTTCGGACTAACATGTGAGATGCTGGGCATCGATTTTGAACCTTTAGATATGCAGTCAGACTCATAATCCTAGACTTGGTTGTGAGATGGAAATATCACTTCTCTCTTATATAGGTTTATTATATGAGAATATATCTTTGTTGCTAGGTTTCACTTCCCTCTTTATTTGCGTTTATATGACTAGTTATATCATGTATTTTATTGACCCCTCTTTGGTTTTCAAGGTAACTTACTGGGTATGTATATACTCAAATCTTCATGGGACTTACCCACATGTATCGTGTCTTATGAAGATGATGAATAAGTTGGCAGTTACATTGGTAGATCTTAGGGATACATGGGTTCATTTGAACATGTATCATGGTTAGGGCTGGGATATTTGTACTTGGGCTCTCTCATCTTTAATTTATTTCAGTTATTGTCATGTAGGGACATCTTTTCTGGGTGGGAATGCATTTACCATTTAATTTTAGGATTGCACTGTCATAATCTTTTGTATTCACTAGAGGTTATTAAATGCATGGTTTTTACTCTAGATGTTACTTCCTTTTATTATTATTCCTCTACATTTTTGCATGTATATGATTCAATGTGTGCATATAGGTACTTTAAAAAGGCCTCCAATTTTTGTTAATCCTTATAGATGCTTTTCACTAGAACCGGACCTATGGATTAGAGCTTGGGGTTGGGGAGAATTGGTCTTTCACAAGTCATGTGGGCGTCACTGGGTTGGGTCATTATATGGAGGATGATTTTTTTGGGGAGTAAACTCACTCAAAGAGACAACTTAAAAAATAATTTTTGAAAACTAAAAATAGATTTCAACATATAGAAACTTTTTGTGAACTATGTGCCTAGAATGTGAATCTTACTAAAGGATGATTTGTAATGATTAAAACTAAATTTTATATAAAATATCATAGAATATTTTAGTGAAGGAGAAAAAAGGAAAATAAAAGGCCTTAGTATTTGAAACTACTCTCAATAAAATAGAAGGAGAATGACCATGTACATTAGATAGTGGGTATTCTTTTCATAGGATTGGATACTTGAAATTTTTGAAAAATGTAAAAGATTAAAAATAAGGGAAACTGGTTTTTTGGAAATGATGAGCCAGTTAAATCAAATTCATTGGATATGCTACCATTTGAAAGAAAAAATGAAATTTAGAAGTGGTTTATTTATTGATGGTATGAAATATAACTTGTTGCGTGTTTCAAAAATTTGTTATGAATTAAACAAATCTATTTTCAAAAGTTACGACTTTTTTGTTAAAAGTATTGAATATGGTAAAGATGTAACAAGAGGATAGTGAACTAAGGTAATTTTTTTCATGTTGGATATGAACAAGGTTCATACTATCTGAGAATTATGGAGGAAATTCTGCTATGAGGTAAAATTATTTTATGTATATGAAAACTTAATATGAACAATCTAAAAAATATAGAATGTTTTTTCCCTAACGTAATAATAATAAGAGATTAGTTTTTTTCTATATGACATAAAGGAAATATTTCCAAATCAGTACCTAAAAATGTTGAGATACATACAACTCATCCCTTAGAGATAATCCATTCTAACATATGTGGGCCCATAATAAATCAATCAAATAATATTTATAAGTATTTTACTTTTTTTTGATTATTTCACTCATATTACAACTATTATTTTTTAAAAACATAAATCTGAGGCTCTCAAAATGTTTAGAGTTTTAGGATAAGTGAATAAAATAAATGTCGATATTATATAAAGAATATTCAAATAAATAATGCTTATTAAAACAAAAATGGGAAGTTTAGAGACTATCTTTAAAATCATGGGATTCATTATGGACTGAGTGCACCATACACACCAAAAAAAATAAAATTTATGATAGAATATAGAAGTTCGATTGAGAAGGATTGAAATATGATTATTGATCATGATAATTATCATTTCCTTTGGAGACAATATGTTAAAGTAGATGTTCACATTCAAAAAAAATATTTGTATAGGTAAAACACTAATACGAATCTATATGAGATGTATTGTAAATATAATGAATGATTAAAATACTTAATGGTGTTTGGAAGCCCAAGAGTTGTTAAAGTTAAAGGTGATAATCTTGAGAAGTTTTATCAAGGAGGTGTTTATGTAATCTTATTTGGATTCCCTCCTAGTGGTATATCATAAAGGTGTTATAACAAGAAAACTAAAATATTATTTACACTAAAAATATGTATGTACTAGAAAATTGTGATATGAAAAGTTCACAATTAACATCAGATATAATTTGAAGAAAATATGAAGTTGTTATTTTTAAACAATATGATAATGTTTTTGATAGAACTAATAATATTAAAGATATTCAAGACAATGATATTGATGCATCCATTTCAACAGATGAGGGATGATTTCTATCATCTCTTACAATGCTAAGAAATCATGTGGAGGTATAAAATATCATTATATATTTTAAAAAATATATTCAAACAATAATAATATCGATGATAGTTTCACATACCTCTTTGTTATCACATGTTTAGATAGATATTTTGAAAAATCTTTATATAATCATGATTATATTGATCCAATGAATTAATAATAGGATTAGATCATGAAAAATATGATACGGTAACTTTTTACAAAAACTAAAAATAAAAATATGATTGAAACAAAGTGGGTTTTCTAAAATAAGTTGAATTAAATAGGTGAAGTGACTAGAAAAAGGGAATACTGGTTTGTAAAGTCTATTCATAGGTTAAAAGGATTGATTTTGATGAGGCATTTTCTAAAATAGAAATAATTTAAATAAATTTAATCTTTCTTTCTATTATTGCAAAACAATGATATAAGATATTCTAAATTAATATTAATTTTTATTTTCTCAATCAAGAACTATAAAAGAATTTCTTATGAAACAACCATGTGTATTCTTAATCAGTCAATAATAAAAATATATTTTCAAGTTTATTAAATATTTTTATGAGTTTTAATAATATTCAAGATCTTTTTATTATAATCTAGAAACTTTTTTAAAGAAGTTTAAGTTCAAGAAAGGAAAATTTGAAAACTAAATCTACATAAAAAAATCAAGAGGTTTCCCTCACTTTGATTGTTTATGCTGATGACATCATATTAAATGGTAATGATGATGAAATTTGTAAATTTTTGTTAGATATTTTAAGGAATTATTTGAAATGTCTATACTAATATAAACAAAATACTTTCTTTTATTGAAAATGTTTCAAAATAAAATGTAAATTTTTCATTATCAAGATAATTATGTTAAGGAACTCAAGAAAAAATTTGGAATGAAATATTAAATGCCTATTTCCACACCAATTTATAGGGAAAACTGTTTTAAAAAGATGTAAAAGTATAGGATATTGATCCTAAATAATTTAAGAAGTTGATTAGATTCCTATTATATCTCACATTTTCAAGGAAAAATTTAGTGTACGTTATTACACTTTTCTTATGTATAAAAGTGTTCTAAAAGAGTCTCATCTTGTATATGGAAAAATAATTCTTAGATATAGAAAATGCATAACAGATTTTGGGTTAAAATTTGATAACATAGGAATGATTGATCTATTTCATTACATAGATTCATATTACGTAGTTTATTTCCATGATATAAGATCCACATATTTAGGAGTATTATTTTTGGTATAAATGTGTGTGAGTTTTTATACAAATATTCTTTTTTAGTGAATCTCATCACTATAAAACTTGTGTATGCAACTAGGACTCAAGATAAAAAATAACTAATATAGGCGAAGTCACAACTATAAATTTTTTTATCGATGTGAAGGATCCCCTTATTTTGGGTTTCTATAATCAAAGTGATATAAATATTTCCAATAATTTAGTGAAATATTTTAGATATAAGAACATCGATATTAAAAATCACTTTATAAAATATTGTGTGGAAAAAATGAACTAAAGATAGAGTTTATACCTTTAAAAGAGAAATTAACTAATATCTTTACTAGACCATTTCTTAAGGAAACATTTTAGAAAATGAGGTTGATAGTGGTAATTAAACCTCACTCTATTTAAGTAAAAGTTATGTAATATGTATCCCCTCTATCATCTTGTCATTGGGTAGTGTTTTCAAATGGGGAGAAAATATGTAACATAAATATGTCCATTGATATATTATTTACCTATAAAGGGAGATCATATAATTAAGTGGAGTTTTTAAAAGGGGTAAGCTATGATGTCATAATGTGTGAAATATTTTAATAATTTATTGAAGTGGATGTATGAAAATATTAAAAACATGTTTATTTATATTTTGGTATTATCAAAAATCATTCAAATCAATACTTTATAGAAAACATGGTATTATTGTTCTATGATTATTATTTCCTACAAAGAGTTCACTCACATAGGCATAAAAATACTGGATAACGATCCAATTTTTAAGATTCATAGTTTTAGTCATTTATGGTCTCTGGTTGGAAATAAAATCCAAAGTGAGAGATTTTTTGAGACCAAAAGGTTTTGAGTTGTTAATCTAAGGAAGAAGCTGGTTGGAAGAATAATTATTTGTTGATCTGTATTATATATATAAATCACTTGATTTTTTTGATATATCTAAATAATTTTTTTTCATATGTAATCAGATTGAGCTAATTAGACTAAGGTGATTAAATAGAGTATACAACCAAATTGTAGTTTAAATGAATTGACAGTTCCATTAGATAGAGATCTCTAGAAAAAAATCAAGTGATGATTCTTTATTCTTCAAAGTACCAAATATAATGTTTAATTTAATCTATTCATCAATGAAGTTGAATTTTTAAAAACAAATAAGGTACATGAATATGAGTTTTACTAGATAGAGTTCACTATATAGATAAGAATTTATTGAATCATCAGGAAAAGAAAGTTGGATGAATATATATAAGTTCTTTGAACATAGGGAAGTTTACAAGCCCACCAGAAAGAGTCTTCTTATCAAAGAACATTAGATAGAGTATATGAGTGAAGTCATCATATAGAGGTTACTAAGGGATGGAAATTGATTTAGGTCAATTAATGAATTCATTAGACTGAGTTTCTAAGAAGATATATCAAATAGAGGGTTGGGAATTAATTCATCGGATGGAAAAGTTATTATGAAGAAGTACTAAGTGATGTTTTTTTGAATATTTATAAAATTTTTGTAATGTTTGAAGTGTGAAAATGCTGAGCTGTTCCATCAATCTTCATAAATATATATGATATTTGAGGAAGGTTTGAAGGAAATTGTTGATGGAAAGAGTTGAATAAATTCATTATGAATGTGGTAAACCGAAGAATGTTTCAAGTGGGAATTAAAATTTGGGGTGGGAAACACAAATTTGAAGTTCACACTTATCCATAAGTTTTCATAGAAAATATTCATATATAATGTGGTGCATGAGCATTTTGAGTTTTTCATTGCTACTATGTGCGTTGTTAATAAATTGAGGTGCCGACCAAGTAGCCTGAGAGATATCTTGTTGAAGCATTGAATGTAGTGCTACTGGACATAGGGTATTATACGAGGCTACTATATATATACAATATTAGATAATGATACTGGACATAGTGGTATTATAAATGGATACTAGGAAAATTATACCAGATAGAGTGTACATGATATATCATATTGTAAGGACTACAACCATATAGAGAGGTGATTATATGAACATGTTTAGACAAAAATTTCAGTTTGAATTTATTTATTACAACTATGTAAGAACTCAAAGTAGGATAAGAAGGACTTTTAGGAAGGAAAGTGTAAATAAAGTTAAAGAAAGACAGTGAAAACATAATAAATCTTATTAGTGAACATTGCATTCATTGTTGAAAATATTATTTTATTATATTATCTGTAAAATAGGAACACTCACTATCAAATGACTGTAGTTCTATGAAATCAATGGATATCCCCTTATTATTTTAAAAAAGGATTTATTTCTAGTGGATGTGTGGTCTAGGATTATTTCTAAATAATGTCAAGGACTATCTACTCTTACTGAGTGTTGAACTTTGTAATTTATTATGTTCCTGTGGGAGTTCTTGTTTGTTTTTTGAGTAAATTTATTTCTCACCAACTAAAGGAGAAGGTTTTTTTAAGAAGAAAAGCATAAAATGTTATACCATTGATTCACCCCCAATCTTAGTGGTCACATAGATCCTATTAGATCCTTTCAATTTGTAGTATACTAACTCAAAACTAGGAGGATAACATAACTTATGGCATAATAGTATTTATGCACACCTCCTCGTATGCCAAAGGCTATCAACTAGAGACGATGGTTGACATGAAACAAGTTTGGAGACTATAACCTCAATAAAAAATAACCAAAAAATCATAGTAAAAGTAACAAAAATTATAGTAATCATTGTCTTTATCATAGGTGGACATTACAACTATGGTCCAACCATGGAATAATAATAGTTCATGTTATATAAATATGAAATATAACACAATGTTACACAATAACACATCAACAAGTGGGATTTCCCATGGGTTGATAATATAAAATATATTTTAAAAAATAAAATAAAATAATATAGACTATAATTAACCGGTCATCGAGTCTACACCCAGTACTATCTCTATAATCTAACCATCGATATTTTATAGTAATCATAGGGTCATTTCTTTTATATATGCGTACATGCATGATGTTTTCTGGAGTAACATGGCGCCCAAGAATGATGTGAGTATAAATCAATTGGCCACCACTAATGGTGTCCCTATGAAAGTCTAGTAAATACAAGTGCTTTATTGATTTGAAATTATAAATAAGGAGTTAAATAAATAATATATTTCATCATGGAGTACTCAATAGGCAAACCACATGTAACAATACCTACTTCATCTATGCTGGAATTGGATGATACATAAATTTTTTAAACATACCTATGGCGTGAACAATATATCACTCTATATCTGATAAGATACAATGAATGAGTTGTATCCACTATATATCATTGGTGAACAAGGTTTAACTATCACATAACTTGGGAGAATACGATATCACCATCAGATAGTCTTGTTGGATGATATACCACCCCTACATACTATTAGAGAATGATGTATCACCATTATAATAATGGTGGAAAATGAGGGATCACACGGAGAATGATGCATCACTACTGAACAAGACATAGTCTAATGATTGATCACTAGCTCACATATTTTATATGTGTGATGCACTACTATAAGATATTCCTTGGTTGAATAAGTACCACAAATATAACTCTAAGTGGATAATATACCACCAACACACATCTCAGGTGGATGAGGTACCACCAATGTAACTCAGGGTAGAGTAAGAGCTACCAATACATATCTTAGGTGGATGAGATACCACCAATATAGCCTACGTTGGATGATATATCCCAAATAAACATATTGAGTTATCAAGGTACCATCAATCTAGTTTATGGTAGATGATATACCAGTAATACACATCTTGTCTAGTTAATATACCACTAATCATAAATCTAGACCCTCGATATATGTGGTTGACTAATCACAAATCAAGCACCATTGGGGAATGAGTTTTCACAGACACAAAGTATTAAAAAAAATAAAAATTTCATTATCATGTAACCATTTAAGTTAACGAAACATCATTAGGTTACCATTTAAGGGTGAAATATCCCTCACTTACAATCAATGTCATGTAAGGGTAATGTTCATAAGTCTAATAACCCACTAATGGATCAATTCAAGGACAAAAAATAACTATGATATCATATTAATAGTCTCTCTTTAATTAAGGGACACTACAGGACACCTCAATAGGTTCCTAAGGGAATAGAATAGGAAAGGAATCCCTTTATGGTCTCTAATTCACAAATCTAAAATAATTTTCCCAAGGAAATTTGTTCTTAGAAAACATAATGATGATACATACCACTCATAGGACCACTAATGGGTATATTGGATTTTATTTACACCATATGAAGGGAAAAAACCAATTTGAATAAGATTAGATGGAATTAATACAAATTTGGTGATTCATGAATTTAATAAAATACATAAAACACATGTAAATACCAACAAAAAAACTAGAGAGCACATACTTAGGAATATAAGATCCAATCCCACTAAATATTTCTAGTCGATTCAACCTAAAACCATAGAAATTGATAAACATAGAATAAACCCCCAAACTAGGGAATAACAAGTGAAATATGATGAATAAGAAAGGTAAATAATAATTAAACATAATATGAGGGTTAAAATTACCAAATAAACTTTTTTATGAATAGAAACACTCAAATCTAGCCAATATAAATGAAGATCCATGTTTAGAGATGGAGATAACAAAATGTGAGGGGTGAGGTATGCAACTGTAATTAAAAGAGGGTGGGGAAGGTTTTAATATTTTATTTAATTAAAATATATATTAGAAAAAATGTCTCATTTACCCATTGGGGACCCTCAAAGAATCCATAAGGTACCCAAAAATATAATATTTTCATATATTTCACTTTGAATTTTAATGTTTTAAATCCCACGAAATTGTTAATTTAAGGTTAGTTGTCACAAGTTTGGATTATAAGAATAATATTTATTAAATTTTGAACATGTAATTTTTTTTATTTCAAAATTTTTTTATTCATATTTGATATTAGTTAATAAATTTATTTTAAGTTATTTTTTAATAGGAATTTATAATTTCAGCATTAATTTAGAAATTTCATAGAAATTCTAGTTTTGACATTACAAGGAAACTCTAGTATTTTTATCAAAAAAATTTATATGGGTCCAATTTTAATTTAATTTTATAAAAAAATTATATATATTTGGTATAAATATTCTATTTTAATATCATTAGATGGATCATGATATTTCATGGAGAAAATGTCATTGAATTTAATATTGGACTGGATTCATGAATTTGGGTATAACATAAATGTTTAGACCAATTTTTTTTATCCTTGATCATACTAGGATTAAATTTTGAGACAACTTATAGGACCTAGTGAAGAATATTTCATTCAACAGGAGCCACATCTAGTTTTTTAATTTGTATGGTTAACCATGCAATATTAAATAGGGATTTACTTTGAATTGATTTTCAACTTTCCATTTTTTAATTTTTGTAAACCTATCCCCCTTCACTCTATAAATATATACTATTAACCATTGGAGGTAAAGGTTTAGGCATTATTTGTTTTGGGGGAAATGTGATACTATTTGCTACTATATTTTTTTTATCATTTATCTCTTGTAATGTAATTCTTACATTGTATGTTTTCATTAAAAAACTATTTATCTCTTTCATTTATCTATCTCTTTATTCCTCTTTCTTCATCTTGTTCTTTGACAATAATAATGAATACATAAATCTTTTTCTTTGGGTGATATTTTCACAGTGTTCTTGAATTATTTCTTTTTTTAATCTTCATGTTTCTATCCTATTTTTGGTGAGGTAGAGTGGAGTATTAGTGTTCAATTTATATTTCATCCACTAATACTTGACATAACACTCGGCCTAGTACTATTACCAACCAAATATTCATCCCCTCATTTATATTGGGTATGATCTATATATGATAGAGTTGAGTGTGGTAGAGATATTAAACATCATATGATGAAGCCATGTCTTGGAACGTGTTATAGTCTTGATTAAGTTATACTAATTATTCTTAACAATTGGAGGAGGTAAGGTTTCGGGTGACGAAGTGATATTCAATGAATGGTATGCTTTACACTCAAATCAGGTGATATTATTCCATGTATATTGGGATAAACTATCAAAATATAATTTAGATAATAATAATGGATATTTAGGGAACCTGTGTAACCAAATCTAGGTCCAAGTCCTTTCTTTTTAATTGTATTCATTCTATATTCATTTTCTATATATAATTTTTTTTTCAATTTTTCGTTCCATATTAGAATCCCTATATGTGTTTTGTTTTCATAAATATAAAAATACCAAAATATAATAAGTGTTTAGGTGTAGTGAGTGATTGATTATAAATTATTATTAAGAGGGATGAACTCATTTAACACCATAATTCACCAAGAAAAGAAATAAATAATATTTCACATACCCTATGACAGGTGTTAAAAATATTGGTGGCTTTTCAATGAACCAAAGTAATCTTTCACTATTTTTTTTAATTTTGAAAATCATTCTAGTTATTTTCATATAAAAAAATAAAAAAATCTTATTCCATAATGTATTCAAATTTATATTATTATATAGGGATTAACCACTCTCAGGTGCAACAAGAAGATTTTAATTATGATGATAGAGAATACCTATTTCAAGACATTAAATAAGACATTCTAGAAGTGAGGAATATAGTGAAATTTATAAGTGAATATCTCATAACATCCAATGAGTAGTAACTAGAGTAGTAAAAACTAAAACCAAGAGAGGAAGAAGTATCCCCACTAATTTTTGAAGTTGGGAAACATATAGAGGTTGAGAATAAAATACTTTAAAAAGTACTTCTAAAATATTCGTATCCATTACTATAGTAGATTCCTGAAGGATACCTTCTAGTTGATATAAATGTGGAAGATCAATTTTTTTTTATTAATTTAGTAATAAATTTTTAGAGGGTAACCCACTAAATAATTCTGGTACCATTTAAGAAGAATAAATAACACCAATCTATCTTTCTATTGATTTGGAAGAAGAAGAAGAAGAAACCACTAAAGTGGTAGTATTTTAAGATTTAATGGAGTAGTTTTAATATCCATATATAAATTCAACAACCTAACATTAAGAGGAACTAGTAAAAGAAGATGAATTTAAATTTGATCCTGTACAAAGAGATAATATTTATGATAACTAATTTTCATCTAATTTTATTGAAACTAAATTGATCATTTCATCCAACTATTTAGACTTTTTAGATTTTATCAAAACATTTATTTCCTTAAATACTAAAGAATATGATGATAACTCACCAGATGAGAAATACATGGAGCTCACTAAACCCATAAAACATCTTATTAGGGAAGTAAATGAAGTATTTCTAGTGGATTTTCTTGAATAAAGTGAGTTACAAGCTATCCATGTTTATGAGGATGATTTTAATATTGATTCTTCTTTTTTTATTTTCATTTATATTTAATTATTCAATTTTATTACCTTTGATAATTTTTTAATGAATCATAACATCGACAAGCCCTGAATGTTAAAGAAGAACCCATATAAGTAGTGGATGAAGTAAATAAGGACCCATTCTTATTCCTTCCACCAATATAAAAGCTATAAATAATATCAATGGGGATAAAACTAATATGAAATACCTATGGGGACCTCAATAACCAATTTTAAGTGATGAGAACTTAAAGAAACCATAAGTCGTGGTTCAAATCACACAAACCAAACCTAACTGGAAATTAAAAATTTTATTAAAGGAAAGATAATAATAAAATGTCATGAAGTCTGAAAGTGTTGAAATATTAGGGAATACCCATGGATAAAAAATTTAAAATATAATTTAAGAGAACCAGTAGATGTGAAAATATGAAGGTAATTTTCTTGTTATCCCCTATAGTAAAAAAGATCCCCAACCATGTTTCCTTCACACCAGGTGTGAGTGGTATCTACATTCTGATTAAGGAAAAACCCACAAGCTCTGATAACATAGGAAATGATCCAAAAATAAGGGGGGGGGGATTCTCTATATTTTATTAACCATAATAGAATATTTAGATTCATCCATAGATATTTTTATTTTTTAAGTGGACTAGTGAGTAATATCATTGTGCAAAGAGAGATCTTCTTCATTGATGGAACTTCCCTCTCCGAGGAAGGACGAAAAATCCAAGATAATAGAGCCATGGGAGTCCTAGAATAAACTTCCACCATGAATGATTCCATTTATGTTTGAACCATATATATTTAATTTTAACCCCATGTGAGACTCATTCAAACATACCCATCTACCCATTCCACCGCTACCAACCACAGAAGTCGCACCATTATGGTTTTTGAAAAAAAATGGTAATAATGCCTCCTTTTGTAGCACTGCCAAATCACTTCTATAATAAAAATTTGGGTGAAAATAAGAACTTATTAGATAAGGGTGGTAAATCGTTATTACCAAATTGTGGGGGTCTAAACCAAGGTTTACACATGTATTTTATTTTTTAACTCTTTTTATTTATTTTATATTTAATAAATTTCTCATATTTTTTTTCTTTTTTTGTAGGTTTTTAGCACACAGAAGCTAGAAGATTAACTCAAATCTACCACTACCAATAAGTTAGGATGTATTAGTACTTTCAAACTTATTTTCTCTACATCCAATTGAATTATGTATAAAAAGATGATAATTTTTTTTGTAATAAAAAAGAGAGTGGTAATAGTTTAAATTTGGGGAAATGGTACAAATCTATTTAGGTTTTCATGTTTTGTTTTTTGAATTTATTTTTTCAAGTGTCTTAATGTTATTAATTTTATCCTTAAATTATATCCTACCTAGTTAAAAATATAAATATAGTTTTAAGGCTTTCAATAATTTTGAATTTTTTTATTTTATATGATTACTAATAAAGTAATACCACTTTATTTATGGAATTTCTTTAGAACAAGGAAAATAATTTGAAATGAGAAAAACTAAATGGAATAAAAATTATAAAATTAGGAAATTGGAAATTTAAACTCTATTTTGGGTAAATTTTAATTGTTAAAAGGAACACCTCAGGGAGACAACTCAATAGACATTCATATAAGTCCTTCGAAATTGGAGTAAAATGGGTAATTGGATCCCCTATGAAGTTAAAAGATATTTAGGAACTAAAAAATATAAAAAAAGAATAAAAAAATAAAAAAATATAGAAAGAGTACAACTATTAATTATAAAAAGGAATGGATTTAAGTGAGGGGAAAATTAACAACAAATAAAAAAGGGGGTGATTTAAATATAAGATCACTATTTGTGTTGTATCATGAAAGTGAGAAATGAATGTTTGGTAGAAGAAGCTTAGGAAAGAGGAATTTATGACAGTGACACTTGTTAAAATATTAATTACACTAAATTATATTCTGTTTGTAATACTATAAGATGTAATTTTTCTTCAATTGAAATGTAATAGTGGATATTAATTATTGGGGAGGCATGATATTATCAATAATAAATGAATCTTTTTTTCTTTTTCTCTCTTTTTTATGTAGTTGTACCTAGGTAAAATAATTATTTTTTATAGTTAAAATAATTGTATTTCCTAGGAGTGTAATTTTTATGTTTTTGGGAATTGATATAGAAAATATATTCAAATATTTAACTTTGAATTTTAATTTTTTTAGTCACATTAAACTATAAATTTATGGTTAGTTGTCACATATTCGTATTAAAAGAATAAATTATATTCAATTTTGAAAATGAAATATTTATTTATTTCTAAGTGTTTTTATTAATAGTTTATATTAGTTGATAAAGTATTTTTAACGTAAAATTTAATCTGAATTTTTAATTTGAGCATGAATTTTGAAATTATAGGGAAATTTTATTTTTTTCAATTTCAAGCGCACTATAGTATTTTTATCATAAAATTTCATATTTATCAAACTTTAGTTTCAAATATTTCATAAAAAGTCTACACATTTTCATATACATAATTTATTTAAATATTATGAGCTAGATCACACTTTTTCATGGATATAATGGTCCCTGAATTCAATTTTATACTAGATTCGTCATTCTGGATATCACTTCAAAGTTCATACCATACCAATTATAGACTTACTCATATTGGGATGAAATTTTGACACAAGTTATATATATATATATATAGGACAAATATTTTATTTAAGTGTCCCCACATATATTTTGGTACTTTGGAGTGTTAAACATATGACACAAAAATTGGTATTTAAATTGAATTGATTTTCAACTTTCCATTTCGTAATTTTAATAACCCTCATCCACCCTTCACTCTATAAATATGTTTTATTTAATTATTAGGGAGAATTAAATTCATTATAATTTTAGGGAGAGAATGGGATATTAGTATATATTAAATGTTTAATCATTTTTATCAGTCAATGAAAAGCGTGGCCGATTTTCTCCTATCAGTCAGTCAAGGTTTTGGTGCTATGCTAATGTGTATAGCAGCAGTCAGGTCAAAACCTCGGTGATGATTCTTTTTTATAGTCAGTTGTTTTTAGTTGATTGTATTTTGATTTGGGGGTTTGTTTACAGAGCTTAAATGAAGTGATTAATGATTGGTGTTTGATTTAAAAATTTGATAAAGATTGGGGTGAGTTCATCATTTGGTAGTTAAGCTTGTGATATCCTTGAGCTTTGCTTTATATTGCATTAAATTAACACCCATGTCACAAGTTGACATTGATTGGAATTCCTAAGTGTTTAAGCTTTAATCCAAGCGTTAAGTTAAGTATGATTCTAATATCAATCACTAATTGATTTTGGTAGTGTATTTATGGTTCCAATAATCCATGGAATCCATATGTAAAAAAAACAAGTCATTAATCCATGACATGCTAAGTTCAACATACACAATGTTAATTTGAAGAATATTCATTGAACAAAAGCTCTCAACCACTTAAAATAACTAAATTATAACTCACCCCAGTGAGATATTTACTCAGCCATTGAAATTATTAGTAATCTGGTTATAATTATTATGATGATAAATTAAGAAGATAATAAAAAGAAAGGGATAAGTAAAGAGTGGTGTGTCGAACACACACACAAATGATGAAGGGAATTAAATACCGACTTTAGATTTAATGAGAAAGAAAAATAAGGGAAGGTGATTCAACTATATTTAAACTATTTTAAGAACATTAATATTAAACTACAGAAGGTGGATGTGAATAAGATATATTTAAGAAGAGACTTTCATTAAAACAGAAATACAAAGAAATACACTTACAAGATTACAAAAAATAAGAACACAAAAGTAAATAAAAACAAAGAGAGGAGGAAAGGTATCTCAAGTGAAAACTCGAGTATAGAAATTCCCCCCAAGACCTTGGAAAGCCTTTGGTCGTGCCAATATGTGATCCCCTTTTCTGAAATTCCAACTCTTTGCAAAGAGAAGAGGGGGATGTATTTATAGACCAATGTTGTGGGATGTTTGCATTCCAAAACATCCCCTCCACTTGCATTGCCAATTTGATAAATTTTACAGCCGAATCACGAGATACTATCTTACTACAAGTTGTAGATACATATCTCCTCTGTCTACCCTGAAAATTTGGTGGCCATTGGACTTAAGGATCCAAAGTTATGTCTTGTTGACTAAACAAAGTTAATCTGTCCATTTTAATCCAATCTTTTTAAAGTTCAAAATATGAATGGGTTTTTGAATAGGAAGATTCCATCAAATATGAATGATTTCTTCAACAATGTCAGCCAAATATATCTTCTCTTTGAAACTGAAAAATATCATCTTGATCTGATGATTACATCATGAGATATGCCATGAATAGTGTCTAGATTTAATTCCATGATAGAATGACGGGATGGACTTCAAAGAATTATTTGGGCCCATTTTTCTTGGATTTGGGACCTGAAATTTTTATCTGTTACTCCTTGAATTGTTATACGAATGTTGGAGGAGAATTAATGAATTTTAACTTCTTTATTGAGCCCATTAATTCAATCTTTATGGATGGTTTAGTTTCCTTAGAGATTCTGTGGGCGTTCTTGTGTGGTCTATATGAGCCTTCAAATGGTAGAATTGGCCCATGATCTCTTCTAATGAAATGTTAGATATTGAATTAGGAATCCTAAAAAGGAATAACCACACAATTTGAATTAGTAGGGTGATAGTTATAAATAAAATAGTAAACTGACTCAATTAGACTACTTCTAAAAATTCTCAAAAATTATACCTAGTTTTAAAACATTAATATTTCACACAAATTATGCACATTTCATATAAAATAAGTAAACGAGGAATATAATAAGTCATGAAAATATTAATAACATCAAATCTACCGCACTTAGTCTTGTGAATGTCCTCATGCGCAAAAAATATAAAAACACGACAAAATCATTTTCACTCACCAAAAAATATTAAAATTTTGTTTTCTCCAATCAGGGGAGGTTTAGACTATTTCACTCATCCATATTGAATTACACCTAAGATATTTATAGAAACAATGTTCCAAAAATAATCCATTTTTTTATGCTCAAATTTAGAAATGGAAAATGGTGGCACACAAAACATACTCATCTCAAGATGATAAAATTAATATATGGAGCTTCACTCATTCACCAACCAAGAGTGAAAATCCTAGAGTTTGTAAGATATATCAACTTCCACTCCCTATCCAAAGCGCACAAGAATAAAGAGGTCTTTTGAATGGTTTTTTCTGTGGCTATTGGATGGTAGGAATATGATATCCAAAAGATAAGAAAAGGGGGTAAAACACCAACATGGAAAAAGCAATGCAAAATATTTTTGAAATAAAGTATGCAAAGAAATGAAAACAAGTAATTATAAGGGAACAATTGTGTGAATAAAGACAGAAAAGTGGATGAAAATTTGATGGGAATGAGAATATGGAATATTTACAAAACACAAAACTTCTCCCAATGAAATAAGTGTTCTTTTTTTTCTTTTTTTCTTTTTTGCATTTTTTGAAAGCTGAACTTAAAAAATATCTCACACTCATATCCCAACCCATGTTTGATCTCCTCACGAAACTAATTGTAATAGTTATAACAAGGAAAAAGGTTATAGAAAAGTGATTTTTGACCGACACAAGACACAACCAATTTTTTCATTTTTTTGATTTTTTCATCATTTTTGATTTTTTTGAACACTTGTCATTAACATTTACAAAATTACATAAATAGGAGTACATTACATTCCCCAAAACTCACTGAATGAAAAACTCTCCCCCACACTAAAATGGATTCTTTTCCCCAAGCATATGATAACTCGTTGAAAATCAACAAAGGTTACCCAAAATAAAATCCATTCCCCCCACACTATAATTTCAAAAAAAAATTATGCAATGAAAATCCATGTTTATATTGGGTGGGAAATGGTATTGGGCTTGTAATGTGGATATCAAAGAAAAGGTTTTCATAGGCTCGAATGGGCTTTCAAAAGGAGAATTTATGTAAGGGAAATAGGAGGATATTTTTTTATTGTGATTATCATGTGGGTCATAAAATGCCTCTATCCTATTAATAAACACTAAATTAGGAAATTCAGCTTGATGGTCCATAAACTCAAGACTCAAAAATGGGGGTAAGCATGACTCTTGATTTTTTTTGTATTTTTTTTGTTATGATGATTTTTTTGTTTAGGTTTTTTTTTTAGTTTTTAATAAAGAGACACCTACAAAAAAGATAAAGAGAAAAAGAAAGGGTTTGATAAAGAATGTGGTAAAATAATAAAAGATAGATGAAGAAGAAGAAAGAGGTAGAGGGAGGAAGAGAGACATAGAGAGTTAAAGGGAAATAGGTGCCCCATAGTTTGGATTTGGTGGGTTTCAATCTCAATCTAGTGGTGGGTCAACTGCAAAATTTGGGGATCTAGTGGAAGTCAAAGTGGTTTCAGGATTGAGGGATGTTACCTGAAAAAGAAAAATCATTA
Organism: Viscum album; assembly: GCA_963277665.1. Lineage (NCBI taxonomy): Eukaryota > Viridiplantae > Streptophyta > Magnoliopsida > Santalales > Viscaceae > Viscum > Viscum album. Next base: position 1,803,398,455 of record OY728126.1, on the reverse strand, counting down.
TTAATCTAATGAAAAAAATAAAAATAAATTAAAATTTCATAAAAGTAAAAGAAAACATGGGTTGACTCCCAAGAAGCACTGCATTTATTTTTCTACAACTAGAATGTTTTAGTGGACTACCCATAGTCCGATGGGGGCCACCGTATTTTCTCAAATCTAGAGTGTTTCCAGAAAAACATCTCCTTTGGGATGCCTGGTTGTTAATTGGATAATTTATCCCCTCCCTTGATTGTGTGCTTCCAATTAAATGGAGGTAGAAATAGAATATGACTATCCTCCCTTTGGTCTCCAATGTGAGGAATGATTTTATCCACAATGTGATGGTTCATTTATGTAAGGACCAGATAACACAAAACCACAGTATGAGATCCCAATTATTTTTGACTCATTTATTTTATCAGTTACTGATGTAGAGTAATGAGGATCGGTGGAGTCATAAGACTGAATAAAATTTTCAATATCCTTTATTTCAATGTTGTTCTCCAAATAATGGTAAATTTCAACCTCACAAGTGACCACTTTATGAATTAGGGAACAAATCTCACAACCTTCACTCTCATTGGGACAAGATAAACACATTTGTTTAGGGTTAACCTCACATATAACAGAATTTTCAAAATCACGGATAGAAAATGATGAATGTTGGATAAACTTATTTGAATCAACAAATTATAATTCTAGTTAATTTTCCTCATTATCATCCAAGCTGGAGAAGTGGAGGTCAGAGGCAAGATGATATTCTAAAGAGTTTTTAAGATCCTTTAGATCAATGGAGTTTTCATTTGTATTGTCAACATCAAATACTCCATTTATGACTTGGTTAATGAGGTGCAATATTCACAATGTCCTCTATCAGTAGAACAAGAAGAACATGATGGATTGGGATTCAACACACTCTTAGAGAGAGTTTTAGAAGAATGGATAGAGAATACATATTTATTATCTGATGGGTATCACATGGATTGAAAAATATTGAACTTGACCAGTTGGTCACCAAATTCCATGGATAATATTCTAGAATGAACATCAATTTTTGTTTTAGATGTCATGAGGAATGGTCTTCCTAAAATAAGAAGAGATTGGAACGAAGTTGTCTCACCTTCCATGTCAAGGACATAGAAATCAGCTGGGAAGATAAGATCATGGACACGAACAAGGACATCCTCGATTATTCCATCAGGACTGGATGTGATTCGATTATCTAATTGAATAACAACACCCATTGGATGTAAGGGACCTAGACCAAGGTTGGAGAAGACGGATTTGGGCATAAAATTAATTAAGGCTCCTAGGCTATGAGTGTATCATCAAAATTATATCTTCCAATTTGGCATGGAACTATAAAGGTACCTTGATCTTTGCACTTTATGGGAATAGACTGCTGGGTGGAAACATTTTCAAAGGTCCTAAGTTGACTCTTATGGGTGTACAATTCCTTAAGAAACTTGGCATACTTAGGGATTTGTTTTATTTAATCTAAGAGGTGTATATTTACTTCAACACATCTAAATATGTCAATCATTTCAGGATCGGGTTAAAAGGACTTCTTTGGATTAGAAAGGGCTTGAGGAAAAGGAATTGGGTTCCTAAGTGGAATGGAAGGAGGAGAGCTAATGATTTTAGATTCCTTTTCAAGTTTTATTCTCTTTTAATTTTCTAGGTCAACATTTAAAGGGGTGTTGGAGGAATTATATTGAGGCATAGAAATTTTCTTTCTCGATCTCAGTGCAATTTCACTTACATTACCCATGGGGCTGGGTAATGGTTGAGCTGGAAGTTGGGATGAATTGGATGGTTTCTGCTGACTCAGGTGGGATGCAAGTTGACCAATTTGGGTTTCAATGTTCTTGAGGATGGAACGGGTGAAGGAGGAAAGATCTTCTACTGCACTTTCCCATGGTTTCTTGGAAGAAGAGGCTTCTCCCAAATTGGGATTACCATGATTTTGTTCTTGGGAAAGTGATTGTGTTGGGTATTGGAATTGGGAAGGCTCACTAGGATATTAGAATCTAGGAGGAGGAATGTTCCGTTGTTATTGAGAAATAAAAGGATAAGGTTGTTAGAAGCTACCAACACCTTGACCATATTGGAACTGGTTTGGGTTTTGATTAGGTAATTGAGGGTGATGAGAGATAGAATTACCATACATCAGGCCTTGGTTATAGGAAGAATATAAGGGCTCAGAGTGAGGTTGGTTGATGTTTCTAATGAAATGACCTGATTGTTGAGGGTTAGTGTTTCTATGAGCATATGTTGCATTGAACTCCATTGGTCCAGATGAATAGGATTTTTCCTCTTGAAGTTGTGGACATGATTTAGTTGGATGAGATGGAGAGTTGCAGATTCCATAGTTTTTGATAGGTTCAGGAAACATTGATTGTGGAGAATATGAATTTGGATATTTGGTAGCCACAACTAGTTGTCGCACAAGACCTGTAAGTTCACTCATCCACTCTGTCATCTTGTTCGGCTTTATCAACTGACTATATTGGGATTTTTTTACTTGAGCATGTGCTCGAGTATGGAATTTTTGTGTGTTCATAGCCATGTTTCTTATGAGATCTCTTGTAGCTGCAAGAGTTTTATCAACAAGAGCACTGCCACTTGTGGCATCAATGAGGGTTATATCCATAGCCAATAACCCCTCATAGAAGTATTGGATCAAGAGTTGGTCAGGGATTTGGTGTTGTGGATAGGTTTCAATAAGATTTTTGAACCTCTCCCAGTACTCATGGAGTGATTAATTTGGGAATTTACAAATACCACCTATTTCATTTCAGATAGAAGAAATACGAGAAGTAGGAAATAATTTCTCTAAAAATAGTCACTTCATGTCATTCCATGTGGTTATGGAACCAGGAGGGAGGTAGTAAAACCCTGACTTGGCAGTGTCATCTAGGGAGAAAGGGAATGCTCAGAGCTTTATGTTTTCCTCAAAAACCCCTTGATGCATCAAGTAAGCCCATGGAAATGAGGGAGAAGATGAATCAAACCAAATTTGAGTTCAAAGTAAGCCTATATGTTTGGATATTGAATACTAAGAGGTTGGTAATTAATATCTGGGGCAACAAGTTCTTTAAGTGTTTGTTCCTTATGATTAACCATATTTAATTCAACTGGTTGGACAAGGACTGGTTCTTGAACGAGTTGATTATCTCTTAAGATACTCCTAAGTTGGCGAAACGTTTTCTCAATTTTAGGTTCAAACAAATACAAGGGATTTTTTGGGAGGCTACGGGGCATTCAGAGAGATGTTGTAAGAAATAAGAAGATGAGTTTTTCTTTTTGTGTTTTTCGTTTATGATTTTTATGATGAAGGTGGGTTTTTCTTTGTGTTTTTTCAATTTTTTTTAAATTTTGTTTATTATATTTTTTTTTATAATAACTAGAAACTAACTACTACTTAATTTCACCATCCCCAGCAACAAATCCATTTGAAAAGCGCGACATATTGTCTCCAATTGACCGGTCAATGTTTCAGTGCTCTACTAATGTGTATAGCAGCACTCATGTCGAATCCTCTGTGATGATACCTTTTTTATAGTCGATTATTTATAGTTGATTGTGTTTTGTTTGGGGGGTTTGTGTGAAAAGTTTAAATGAAGTGATTAATGATTGGTGTTTGATTTAACAATTTTATAAAGATTGGGTTGAGTTCGTCATTAGGTAGTTAAGCTTGTGATATCCTTGAGATTTTCTTTATATTGCATTAAATTGACACCTATGTCACAAGTTGACGTTGATTGGAATTACTAAGTGTTAAAGATTTAATCCAAGCCTTAACTTAACTAGGATTTTAATCTCAATCATTACTTTATTTTGGTAGTGTATTTATGGTTCCAATAATCCATGGAATCCATATGTTAAACAAAACAAGTCATTAATCCATGACATGCTAAGTTTAATATACACAATGTTAATTTGAAGAATATTCATCGAACAAAAGCTATCAATCAATAATTAAATTATAACTCACCACAATGAGAGATTTAATCTTCCATTTAAATGATTAGTAATCTGGTAATAATTACTATGATGTTAAATTAATAAGATAAGAAAAATAAAGGGATAAGAAAAGAGTGGTGCGTCGAACACACAGACCAACAATGAAGGGAATTAAATTCCGACAATATATTGAATGAGAAATCTAAATAAGGGAATGATATTCAACAATATTTAAACTATTTTGAGAACATTAATATTAAATTAAATAATTTGGATGATAATAAGATATATTTAATAAGAAACATGCAATAAAACATAATTAAAAAGAAATATACTTACAAGATTACAAAAAAGAAGAACACAAAAGTAAATGAAAAAAAAGAGAGGAGGAAAGGTATATTAAGTAAAAACTTGAGTATATAAGGTCCTCCAAATCCCTTGTAAATAATTTTTTCATTCCAATAAGTTCTCATCTCTTCTGAAATGCCAACTCTTTGCAAGGAGAGGAGGGGGATGTATTTATAGGCCAATGTTGTGGGCTGTTTGCATTCCAAAACTACCCCTCCACTTGCATCGCCAATTTGATAAATTATACAGCTGAATCTCGAGATATGAAATTATTACATGTTGTAGATAAATATATCCTATATCTACTCTGAAAATTTGGTGGAAATTGGACTTAAGGATAAAATGTTATGGCTGGTTGATTAAACAAAGTTATTCGGTCCATTTCAATCCAATCCATTTGAAGTCCAAAATTTGAATGGGTTTTTGAATAGTAATATGCCTTAAAATATGAATGATTTCTTCACCAAAGTCAGCTGCCTATGTCTCCTCTTTCACACTGAAAATTATCAGCTTTATTTGATTATTACATCATGAGATATGTTATGAATGGTGTCCAGATTTTAATTCTCTTCTAGAATAGTGGGGTGGAATTCAAAGTATTAGTTGGGCCCCTTTTTCTTCGATTTGGGACGTGAAATTTTTATCCATTACTACTTGAATTGGTATAAGAATGTTTTATGGAAATTAATGAATTTTGAATTCTAGATTGAGCCTAGTAATTCAATCTTCATGGATGGTCTAGTTTCCTCACAGATTCTGTGGGCCTTTTTATGTGGTCCATATGAGCCTTCAAATTGCATAATTGGACCATGATCCATTCTAATTAAATTTTGGATATTGAATTAGGAATCCTAAAAGAGAAGAACCAAATAATTTGTATTAGTAGGGTTATAGTTATAAATAAAATAGTAAACTGACTTAATTGGACTACTTCTAAAAATGCTCAAAAATTATTCTTAGTATTAAAACATTAACATTTCACACTAATTATTCACATTTAATATAAAATAAGTAAATGGAGTATATAATAAGTCATGAAAATATTAATAACATCACTCAATAAAATCCTTGCACTACATGTTTTTCTAAAAAAATTGTTTCTCTCTCTCTCTCCCTCTTCCTATTTCTAAACCATGATCTCTCATAATCATGATGATGAGTGAGTGACTTAAGGATTGACCTTATGAGATATTTTATAAGTATTCTTAATTTATTACTTTTTAATTTTTCATGTGTAAATTATATTTTGGGTGATGAAGAGATAAGTATTAGGGTTTGGTGTGGTGTGGTGATCATCCACCACTCCTTAACATGACTCTCAAAATCATTCGATTCCCACCAAATATTCATTCAATATATTATATATATAATAATTTCCATATTATTTATATGAGTTTGGTCAATATATGAGATAACATATGACGAATACAAGCCTTAGAATGTGTCACAATCAGTATTTAGGCATGTTCATCATTATTGACAATTGGAGGAGGTGAGGTTTTGTATGGAAAAGTTATCTCAAAAGCACGAAAAGCTTCACACTCAATTTAAGGGATAACAATTAATGTATTATGGTATTAAATATAAAATATAATTTAGACAATAATAAAGGATAATAAAGTAACTTGAGTAAAAAAACTTAGGTCTATGTTCTTTTCCTTTCAACTGCATTCATTTTATATTCATTTTTTATCTAAATATTTATTTTCCCTTTTTCATTCCACATTAAAACCTGAATGTATTATTTGTTTTCATAAATAAAAAATATAAAAAAATATAATAAATTTTTAGGAATAGTGACTGAATGAATGAAAAATCTTCTCAAGATAGATTACCCCAGTCAGCAACTGTGTTGCACTAAGAAAAAAGTAAATAATATTTTTGACACCCTACAATAGGTGTGTTAGTATTCAATACCCATTATTTAGAAATCGACCACCATATATCCCTAAAAGAACCACCGCTCCACTTGGGGATCCAATTGGAACTTGGAACCAGACTAATGGGTACTTGATAAATTTTATTTTTAAGAGATAAATCTTGACACCAGGTCCGAATTCCTTAAATCAACCCTTGTTCCCTCTCAAAAACCTCTAAAATCCAAATAAAAACACTAAAATACAAGAATTTTGATTAAAATAAAATCAAATTAATACCTAAATACATTTCGGGTATTACTTTGATTTTGGTCACTACCCTAGGATATATTGGAGGTCAGCTTTAGGGGCCACAATAGATTTCATTACCATATCCGAAGGAGTCTTAGAGGGGTCGATACATGAACTTTATTATTTATTTTTTCCCATATATTTTTGGGAAAATTTATGAAATGAATCATATTATATATAAAGTGGTTTTTACATTGTATGCTACTCACAATATTACTTTATAGGTGTCGGTGTATCTAAATTATAAAAACCCCCTGCCAAAATTTAGGTAAATTTTTATTATGTGGATGGTGTAATTGTTAAGGTGAGATCTAACCCAATGTAATTTTTTCTATCCCTTATAATTTATTTCTATCATTTTCAGGTGGTTTTTTAATCAGAAATAACCATAAATTTTCTCCATTTTTCTCTTAGGTTCATGCTGATTCGTACTCAAAATTATATTTTTATGTGTATACTAAGTCAATTTTTCCTGAATATAATCTTATAAAAACCCCTCATTTATCTCAAACATTATATCATATTGTAGGTTTATAATATCACCAAGAACTAGTTTATCCCCAAAACGTTTCTTGGAAAAAATATCCATTTCTAGAAAAATATTTTGTCAATAAAAAACCTTTATACTGTATAATATTATAAAAAAACATTTTTCATTAGGATAACAAACAAATACACATTTATTAGATATTACTATGTATTTGGTATAAAATGATTTTTTAAAATCACCTCATAAAATTAAATAATAATAAAAGATAGATTTACTTATTTCTTAATCTATATCCCATATGGTTTCTTTTAGACAACATTAGATAGATCAAGGTTTAGTGTGAAGTTATCTTTTTAGAATATATCCATAATGTGATGGATCTAGATTGAAATGAATCATTATTGATATAAGATTATTAAATAATTTTCAAATCTATCATCTAAGATGCACCATTATAGTATAGTCTTCTAGGAGTGAGTTATGATACAATACCTCACTCTTTGAGATAGTCCCAAAAATCTTGGCTTAATTATTCTTCTCCAAGATCTGATCCATGGGTTATGATACTTTTGATACATCTACCAACTTCATTTACGTTTATTAGATCACATTTTAAATGTATAAAAAATTTATTCCCTATGCCGTATTTTCTCTACCATAATAGATTAACATTTATTATTAAATACAAAGAAAAATTATTTTTTTCTAAATGTGAAAAAAATCCATTTTTATTGATTATGGGTATATATTAATAGTTTTGGAAGTTGAGAAATATTCCAAATTAAAGAGGTATTTCACAAACTACTACATATAATATTTAAACCATTTCACCATTTTCTAACATGGAGGTATACCACTTCATTGTTAACTCCCTCTTACTTTACATTAGTTCTAAAATACCCCATTTAATTTTTAAAGTAGTTGTATTTGTTATCTACCATTTTCTATAGTGTATTAAGAATGATTGAAAATATGTTTTAATTGTATTTCAGTTTTTTACATAAGGATGGGAGTGATTTTTTAATGTTCTATAACTATTTTATAAAATCAACTAATTCTATGAAGAAAGTGAAAATTTATAAAGGAATGACTCATACATAGACTATGTAAGAGTATTTTCTAGTTTGAGGGTTGAAATATAGTATAGGCATGAGTTTGTAAGGATCATCATAAAATTAATAAGTATTTTGAATGTATATATAGGGATAATTATAAACATTCTAAGGATAAATCCTGATAAATATTAGGATGATCACTGAACAACATAATGATGTGTCTTGAGTAGGATATGGATGACAAAAGGAATGTAAATATAACCCCAAGTTATGTAAGGATGAGAGAACTTCAAAAGTATCATTTTAACCTTATTAAATCACTTTGAAACTAAAGACATCAAGAATTATTAGATCCATATGGAGGTTTGTGATGATGAATGATACATTGTGTAGGGATTATTTTAAGGATAACTCATAGTGAAATTGTTAGACTTCAGAAGGTTGAAAAAATATGAGAACTTCCATGATAAATATTTTTAATAGAATATAAGTTTATGCTTTTCAAGATATTTTAAATGATTAAATCATTAAAATTAATTTTTTATTCAATATGTTATTATGAGAAATTTAAATTGGGTGATCATTACTCATACACTTTACAATTTCTAAACACATTTAATTAGCAAATATTTATTATGGTTCTGGCAGTGTTATTTGATAAAATTCTAATTGGGTGATGATGTGATGTTATAATTCTCTATAAGCACATGAAAATTATGTTTTGATTCAATCTAATATGTTTAAGTGTTATAATTTTCAAGAATCTAAAATTTTTATTATCATTGAACTATCAAGAGTTGCTTCGTTCCATGATCAGCTTGGAGAAGATGTTAATTGTCGATGAAACAATGAATAGAAGAGGTGAACACTAATGAGTGTATATATAATTAATAAATGAATTTAATTTTGAAATATTTTACATAGTGAACACCACTATATTTTACACAATTATTTTAATTTATCATCTGGAATGAGGAAAATAGAATTTGTAGAAATTACAAGAGGTATTTAAAGTTAGACCCTTGTGAATGGGTAGGTTAAATATTTCATGGAGTATTATGGGGATATAGGTCATTGTATAAAAAATGAATTTTATTAGGGCGATATTAAAATACATGAATTATTTATAATTTTGGAATATTTTTTAAAATATCCCAAAAATATAAAATGTGGTTTATATATAAAAGGGTGTGGTAAAAAATATTGAGAGGTAGATAAAGAATATGGCCGATAAAGGGAATCAATTATTGATAAGAAGAGTGAGATGGGAATGTTGAATCATTGTGAAGAAGACTTAAGTGACATTGAAGTTGATTTTCTATATAATCTAAAAATACATCTGGCAGAGTATTTAGTGTCATGAGAAAGAAGATACTAGAGATTTCACTACATTTACCACTGGCATATGTTATGTTCAATATTCTTGAAGAGGTCAATAATATCTTTTCTAAAAATATATATAGGATCAAATTGCGATATTTATTTTAGTTTCTATAGAAACTCAAATTTATAGAAAGTATTACTCATATTGGTTATAATTTATTTGCATTGAAAATAGTGGTAGTAAGTCTAAAACTACTACAAGTGGGATTCTAATGTACTATATGTGAAGGATGTTACCTCACTACACATTTTTGTTTGGTTTTACAATAATAGTGTAAAATCTATATACTGGGATAATAACTATACCCATAAAGGATTAATTTATCACATTGGGTCCAAAACATGTATAAATTCTTGTGTGCCTTGTGTTATTTTATTGTCTACTTTCATCATACACGTATGAGTGTTTATATTGAGAGGATAAGAACTTAATCAGTCATAGGGGTTTATTTTATCAAAAAAAATTTAAAATTTTATTACATTGAATTCACCCCCTCTCATGTGTTTATGCCCAATACACCGGGACTATCAAATGTTATCATAACATCATGTTTTCTATGTTATATCCCCTTATACTGTAAAATAGATAATATCAAGTTTGTGAATAACATAGGTGTACTCACATTTGATGGATATAATTTTTATGGATGGAAAACCAGGATGATCTCTTATATTTTATCTCTTAGACTAAAAGTGTTAGATGCCATGACAATGGGTTTTCCAAAAAAATTAAAGATGAGATTATAGGTAATTAAATTAAAAAATATATCTTAAGTTTGATGTAAAATTATGAAATTATATTGTTATGTTCCTTTCAGAGAATGTTTTATCAAAGTTTATAGGACTTCAAAGTGGTATAAAATTCTTGGGAAAATTTGAGGGTAGTTATAAAGTCAATATAAAAGTTAAAGAATACTTTATTTAAAAATGGAGAAAAAGGATTGAGTATATAAAGATGACTGATGATGAGACCATAGATTACTATTTTATAAGAGTGAATGAAATAATTTGAAACATTAGAGGATATTGAGAAAATATAGAGGGATATATACTTGTTAGGAAGTTGATGAGAATCTTTTTAGAAAATTTTTATCCTCAAATTTCATCATGGAATGTAGAGAGGATCTTACCCATGATGAACAACATAATATTATCATCAGGTATGAAATAATAAAGAATCCATCACTTAAGAATAAAGCTTAAGAATAAGGGATCCCAACATCTATCATAGCATCTAGAAATAAATAATCTATTTATTCTTTAGAGATAGAACAAAACAATAATTTGAAGGGATCCCAGTATGTCTTATCTTATGCTTAGGGGTGATGAAGGTGTTAAATGAGGGATTCTAGATCATTCCATATATTTTTATTTTATCTTTAAAAAATCCAACACATGTATTCATTAAATATGTAATGTACTTATAACAAAATTCAATATCTGAAATCCATAATGTATACCATTTTTCTATTGATAAATCTATAAGTCATTTTTAAATTAATTCATATAGACTTAACCTTTACCATACTTTGTTGTAATTCCTCACATGTAATGAATCTAATACATGTTTCTCATCTCATTTTGGTCAGTAACATTCACTATTGATTTAAATTATCATCCAAATGCACCATGACCTCTAAAAAACACGCCATATTACTTTTTTAGCTAATATATTCACCAAGAAATCTCTTTAAAATATGACATAAACCATATCATTTTTCTTTTACAACACTATATGTTATATATTTACATGATTTTTTCCAATATTGTTTTTCTAATAGATACATCAATCCCACCCCTCTAAGTTGAAATCATTTTTTGTAACCATTTTCTCTCAATCCGAATCATGTTCTATTAATAAATCACCAAAACATGTTTTTAATACTAGATTCTTAAAATTCAAAAAGATAATATGTGTAAATTTATATATATCTATATTAGATACCCATTAAAACATTTTATCCCTTATAAATAAAATAAAATATAACAATTATAGGATTAAATTCACCATCTAAAAACTAAATCCTTTTAAGTAAATACATCACAATCACTTTTCATCCAAAAAAATATTAATCATAGTATATTCATATAAAATCAACATTTTCCAAAACTAATTAAAAAATTACTCTATATATATCTATAAAAATGGTTTAAAATAACTAAAGATATTAGACTATCATATTTTACTTTGATTCAAAAGTAAAATCCTTTAAACTTCTATATATCTAGAAGGATCACACTGACAAAATAAACCATACACATAGAACCTTTTATTGACAACCATGAATATCTATTGGACATTCAAAAAATAATTTCCCACTTAATGTCAGTATCATTGTAATAAATCACACTAATTTTATGATGAAGTTACTTTCAAAGGTATGACACATGAAAAACATTTTGAAATATCTCTATCCTGAGTGGATGTCATAATTGACACAAAAATTCACTAATACTCTCTAAAACTTTTAATAGTCCAAAAAATATAGAGAAATCATTCAACCTATTTCAAACCAAAACTATCCATCATGGGGTGAAAATTTCAATAACATGTGATTTTCAATGTCAAATTATAATGGCCTCATCCACCTATTGGTATATGAATTCTATCTACTTGACACTAAATTAGTTATTTCTCAAATGATCTATAAATTCTATATCATGAAAAATCCCAATGGATCATATAGTCATACCTGGGTGAGGTTATTGTAGAAAAGTTTTACCAATTTCTTTTCATATTACTTTTAATCCTTTTTATGTTTAAACCTTTTCACTTGTTCAGATGAATGAATCTCATATGTTAACTAATACATTTACACTACAAGTAATAAATAAGGTAAATAGGGAAAAATGGTATTTTAAGAAGGTTCCCCCATAGTGTGGGTGACTATGTCCTTATTGTGTTTGAGTCTAGTTATAGGGAAAATATCTTCCACTAATGTCCAAAGTGTTAAAATTAGGAAAGAATCATGAAATCCCAACAATAGTGTAAGAAGATATCATACTAAACCCAAAGCTATTTCCCAAAATTTATTCAGTATTTTAATTACTTTGTATTGGACTATACTGGACCAATCTGGTTCATTATGTTCTCCCTCAAACACCCAAAAAATATCATTGGTATACTTCTAGATGTCTTTGAATCACAATATAAGATATTTTCCCTTTACATTGTTCTTTGACTTCCAATGAATGGATGACTTTAACTATATGTATGACATCCAAGTAATATTAATCTTTATAATAACCAACCTAAAAATCTATAAGTTTACTTAAGTTGGATTATTATTAAATATTATGATATTCTAAAGATGAAACCTCCAAATAATATCAACCTTTCTCATTTATCATAACTTACAAATATTATATAGGATATAGATATTTTCCATTACTTAGTAACTTATATTTTCCTAACTTATAAAGTCTCATCAACACTATAGTTCATAATATTAATTTATTGTTCCTAAATTTCTTTGAAACATAAAATATTTATAACTTATAGATTAGATTCCCAATCATTTCACAACTGTCAGCTCACTTAAATGCCTTCATGCAATACTTTTTCACAAAAGTTACTTTGTGTAAATAATTTTATGTAATATAATTTCTTCTTAATTTGTTCTCATAAGGAATACATTTTCATAATCCTTACACAAAAATAGAGAACATCAACCATTTATCCCACACTTAATGAAGAAGTTAAACAATATTTATCCACAAACCCGATCCTTCATCAAACCTTTTTCAATTATGTAAACTACCACCTCTATTCACAAATGTATTAAGGTTCTAAAAATTATAAGTTATACTTCATATAACATGAATTTGGTTCTTCCTACCATGGATTATTTACTCTAGAGCTTAGCATAATCTCTCTGAATTGCAAAATTATACGAGAATCCTTCCTTTTCACCAAATTTGACTTTGAACTTACTAAATCCCACTTTTAGAAGTTACATGTTCTACAAAAAACATATTGGAAATGTATAATATTATATAATTTGTAATTTTATAATCTTAAAATACTTTATAGGACAAAATCAAACAACTTAAAAATTAACTTTTATTTATTTATTTTATTCATACCATCCTCTACTGATTCTGTTAACTTTTACTTTTTCTGAACAAATCAGTTGTACTTTTATTACTATGAAACATTCATATTTACATTAACTGAAGTAATTAAAATCATTGAATACTTCATATTCTTATCTTTTACATCATCCTTGTTAATTTTAACTTTTGACATAGTTTTTACCCTTTAACTTCTTAAACATCTATAACATTCCACTTATAATGTCTTCAACATCAAATTATATTCAATTTATAGAATTTGTAACTTAAACAGTTTTCCTCTACTTAACTTCATCATTTTTCAAATTAATTGGCTTGACATGTTATCTTCTAGAACATAGAACTTTCTTTAATTAAAATAAATTGTGATTTTCAAAACACCATGATGTTTTTTATGTTGAATGATCAACATTTCAACATCTAGATTTACTTATAAACTCTAATAATGGGAATCTCAATTCATATTAAATAGAAAACACTTATGTAGTTGTAAAGTTACACCTATTTTGAATTTAATCTCTTCTGTATTCAAACTTATTTATTCCATGATAACTTCTAGATACACATTAGTTTGTATCCGTAACTCATCTTCCATCTGTGTATCTTTCATATGTATAACTTCTATATTATTTATAATAGAATATTTATTTATTCTTCCACATATAAAACTTAATTTACAATATAATTTTCTAATTTTATTGAAAATATTATTTCCCGAATTCTCTATAACTTACAAATTCTACATAGTGACTTTTGAAACATAGAAAACCTCCAAACATAGTGATCAAACCATCTATATAATAACATGATATATCTGATATGCTTACAACATATAAAACTTAAAAAATTATTAATCACTATCCAAACTTATAGAATGTATATAAACTAATATAATTAGTTTAAACAATTCACCTTTAAGGCATATGAATTATACAAAATAATTCTCATATTCTAGAAATAAAACTTTTGAAAATATACCTTTCACTTGAAATATGAATTTATTCATTATCCAGATCTAACTATCTCATGTATTTCAAAACATAAATTGAATATCCTTCCAAAATAAATGTTCTTAAACTATAGTATTCATTGATTTTGAAACAACCTTTCTTAATCTTTATAACTTGGAATTCTTTAACTAATTTCATCTCAATAATCATAGAATATTTCGGTTTAACTTCACTACACCCAAAAAAATTCTCTTCTATTATCCCAGGTCACAATATCCTTCAGTGTCACCTTATAGATGTAGATCTAGTTACTTTAACTGTATTCTGGTGTGTTACAATCTAAAAAAACATTTAGAGTAATAAATTCCAAATATATTAATAACAACTTTTCTTATAAATCACTTATGGAATATTTAGCACAAATTATTTTATTCACCCAATTTATACCTTTTTTTCCATGTATATTTCTTCATGAAAGTAATAATAATGATGATCTTATTTCATAATTAATCTCTAAAATATAATCATATTGATTTTACTCTAAATTTAATTTGGTTAACATTAAAAACATACACTACTCTTCACCAAAATCCATTTGGGTTCTTCAATATCTCACTTTGGATTTGTTTTCAAAGCCCATTTTAATGATAAATTAAATACCATTCTTCAATAAATACTCATTTTCAATCCTGATTATTTAATATAAATACAAAGTATATTTTATCTCATTTTTTTGAGTCTGCTTAAGTAATGGAGAGTTACACTCATCTCATGCTCCCATCATAAATTAAAATTTAATCTTCAAACCGCTATCTTTTTTATTATTAAAAATAATTTTTTTTTTCATTTTAGAGAAAGATGGAATAACATTTCTTAAGGAATTTTCCCATACATTAATTATCTCAATGTATAAATGAGAAATAATCTATGTATATAACAAGTGAGATTACCTTAGACATAAATTCCACCCATGAATTGCCCATCATGTGATACCAACTCATATTTTATCTTTTTTGGGCCTAGTCAAGAAGTTTTACAAATAAATAACTTAAATATGGGAAATGTAAATAAATGAACACAAATTCCATTTGTATACTAAGATTAGAATGAAATTCATATAAATATTTTTTCATATTGAAAATGTCATAAATAATAATAAATGAAATATAAATTCAATAAATTATTAATTAATGGATTTATTATTTCTCAAGAACATGATTCCTTTGTTATCAAGATCTATTCTCAAGACCGTTTAAAACTACTTGGTAAAAACCTATCTAATTTGGCCAACTGTTCTATCTTATGAGACTAATGATGCATCAAAGGGATATAATTAACTTGTACCCACCTTCTTATATAGGTCTAAAACCTTAATCATATATCAAATAGTAAATTTAATAATGTTCCTTTTCATTAAATATCTGTATTGAGTAAAGTATATTGATTTATCAATATTTTCCCAGTTAATCAAATAACATTCAAAGTAAATACCATATGAAAAAATTGTATATGGTTTAGGAAATAATCATATACATTAAAAAATAATAAATATATTTAAGATAAATGTAATTTTTAATGAAAAATTATTATAATAAAGTGATTTTTTCAAGAGAAATTTAATAATCACAAAAGAAAGTCATATTACACAATAATTTTTACGATTTGATAATTTTCAAGTCAAATACCATTGGATAAAATTATTCAAATTAAAACTTAAACTTATGTTATTATTTAATTATTTGTGATATTACTTGTCAATGAGTCAATATGTACACCATATAAAAGTGAATTGGTTTATAATAACAAATAAGTATCAATGAAATGTAAATTGAGACGAAATCCCTTACCTTACACTTTATTTTGGTTGAACATTATTTAACCTCATGAATATTGGTTTTAAAAATTTCATTAACTTATTCTAGAACCATATTAATATTTATGACAACATTTATCATTTTTTATAACATATTATTACCTTTTCATTAATAATCATTCATTATTTTCATTATTTCAGGTGTTAATTTCCATGTTTTCAAGTAAGTTTTGACTTGTTATTTTTTTCCCTTTTACTAAGATCATGATTTAATCATCTAAATAATTAAAAAATGATGAAAAAATATCATATTTATTCATTATATTTTTATTTAGAGTAATTGAGAAATTTTTTTGATAGGAAAGTAAATACACTGTTCCTGGAAATGGTAGGCCGTACGTACACATGAATGTTGTTTCCATTTTCATGTCATATTGAAAGAAGAAAAGTAAATTATATATATATATATATATATATATATTATATTTTAATTATATTTTTATTTTATATATCTCACATATGTTTTTTAAACCCATAATTAATACATTCCATGTAAAGTGTGAACAAATCACATTGTTTTGTGAGGTGGTTGTTCATCATACACACGAGCGACGTTATCATATTCCCACAAAATCATAAGACTAAAGTTATGTATTATATAATAATTAAATAAGAATAAATAAATTACAAATATCACATATATCATATATAAACTATAAATCCATAGTTATTCCCAACCTTCAAATGTGGTATTGGAAGAATGAACGATATCATTTCACGAGGTGGTAGTCCGGCGTACACATAAATGATGATTTCATATCCCATTATATAGAAGTGTGTGTGGTTTTAGATCATAACATTAATATAACAAAATATAATTATATTTATTATACTAATTATATTATATAATAATAGTATAATAATAATTGAGGGAAGTTAATAAAGAAATAAAATAAAAATGCTTTTAGAAAAACAATACCTATTCTTTGAGTATATCCTTTGGTTTTCACCAAAGGACTTCCATGGATGGATTTATGAAAACATTAAGGACCCTATGATAAGGGTAGTTATGTTTTGAAGTAAAATTGGAAGGGTATGGATTAAAATAATAGCCTTGTAGGTGTAAATAATTGAGGGTAGTGAGTCCCCTTTTATAGTGGAGGAGGAGTGACATTCTTATAAATACAAAAAAGTAAACACTATTGAGAGATCCCGCTTACCTAAAGTGCATCCAATAATGAAAAATATTTGATCTAACATGGGTTATGGTTTAAATATGTCCATAAAATAGATTTTTTTAAATGTTTTGGGTCATTTAAACATAGTATCTTTTAAGATTAACCACTAAGTAAACTCATTTTTACCTTAATCATTATGATTAACATTAACTGTTTTCACAAATAACTTTGGTAAAAAATTACATTGAACATACTATGAATTATAAATTTTACTAATTTTAAATATTTAATAAATTTTTCCAAATTAAATTCACAAAAGTTTTATAAATTAATTTAAAATTAATCATGCATGAAAAACAAGAAAGAATTTTTTTAAAGTGAAAATGTTGCAAATTTTACTAAGCTTTTATATATAAATTAAATATAAAAGCGATTCCATGGAAAAAATTTTATTAATAGATTTAAAAATGATATATTGTGACATTAAAACCAATTCAACGTATAATTTAACATTATAAATTAATTAGATGAAAAGATAGTTTTCAATTAAAATCCTATATTTTTCACTATTCATTAAAAAATGAAACTTCATAGAAAAGTTTCAAAAATTCCCCCTAAGCTAATTTTGAAATTAAAATTTAAAAAATTATCTTTATTTATTTAAAATTAAATTTATAAAAGTGTTAAAAAATTAGTTTTAATCAAGTTCTTCATTAAAAGGTGGAAAAAACTCCTTCATAAAAATACACATTATTTATATATAGAATTGGGGGTTGTTCTTATATTATCTTTACTAAATATATCATATTAATGTAATTTTTTTATTGAATGTATAATATATAAGTTTCATTCATATCATACAATAATTTTAATTAATTTAATCTATTATGTTTAAACTCAATTGGTGTAAAAAATAGTTTTTTATAAAAACATTTCCATTATATTAAATTGGTTTTTATATTCATTTCTGATTAATTTGTATCCAACTAATTAAAAAATATATTTAATAAGTTAGTTAATAATATTTTTAATATCCAATTTAGTGTATAGAAGAAAATTTTAATTTTAAATATTAATACTAATAGTATTTGATAAAACTTGGTTTTTGTTTATCGTAAGCCATCAAATAAAGTCATTTTTGCGTGTAATGCAAGCTAACTTTGTGTTGAGTGAATTGAAAAACATATAATTTATTATAATTATTTAAAATAACAAATATATTTTAAATTATTAGGTTATTATATTCCCTTATACACTTGGTGTTGTGTGTCATACACACTGCTGAATAGAATGTTAATCTTTTTGAATTCTGGGGGTGTTGCATTCTTCCCACCTTAAAGGAATTACATCCTCAAAATTTAAACATGATATTGGTAATCAAGGAATTTATATTTTAAAATAACTTTATTATAACCCCAAATCTTGATAATGGTTGGAAAAACATCTTCTTAATAAGAGATAATGGGAAGTAGAAAATTAATTTGTAATAACATATAACTAGGTTTCTACATAGAATAACTTTGAGGTTGAGTGAAGATATATACATGGAGAAAAATCATAAATATTTATACGGGTGATTGAGGTCATTGATAAAAAATAGGTGAACTATCAATGGAAAGTTGAGGGGATCAAAACCATAAATCCGTGATGATTTAAAAGACAGACGATTCAAAAAAAATAAAGGCATTGGGATAAATTTTTTGTTTTTGGACCCTTTTCCTAGAGTTGAGGAATTATTTCACTCTATAAGAATATAAATAAATATATTTACTTGATATGTTTCTATTTAATAAGATGAATTTCATATTTTGGACTTGCTTCGATAAATTTTCAACTCATCCCTTACTCCAATAAATTAATATCCAAATATTAACTTTTATGTCGGAAGAACTAAAATCACCCTTCAATAGATCATATGATCCATAAAAGTGTAACAAGATATTCCACTTGACATTATTAAAACCAAAATAGTTGTAAAAATTTATCCTATAACACCCAAAGTTAAACTTAATCAATTCTATAAATATTTAACCATAATGATCATCTAAAATATGTCTAAAAAATATAGATGGAGGGTTACTAAATAAAAATTATATTCCCTAGAAAAATTAAAGTGGCACTTAATAATCACATCTGAACCATTTGAATACATTCAAGTTGTATTCTCTTTAAAATGGTAATAACATTAATTAACATAAAAACTTTTTGAAAATAAGAATTCTTCATTATTCCTTTTGGAAAACATAGGTTATTTGATATATTACATAAATTGAAAAATATTGCAGACTCCATCAATGATAGAATAACCAATTTGATAATAATTATTAATAAGTTACAAGGTAGTCAGTAATATCAAATTTAATTTATCCATATCAATAGTATCTTTATCCTAACATTATTATCTAAATATCAGGAACATATTAAGTGTTATTATTTCTTTACTCACGTGTTTTCCAAGAAGGTAAACTTGTCATTAAATCATTTTTCTTGGTTATCAGTACCATTCAACATAATCTTTCAAATCCTTAATAAAATAGTATTACAGTATAATCATTATGCATTCCATTATTCACATAACTTGTACATCATTGATTAAATAATAAAATGACATAATTCTTTAATCCAAACACAGGAAAATTAATCATTCCTCTTCATTTGTATCAATAAAATATGATTGATCTTGATCCCTTAGCTTTTTCTGAGGTATACTCCCTTGATTATTGGGGTATTAACTTGGGTAGTTCCCAATATAATTATAGTTGAAACACTTAATAGTAGTGTTTTATTTCTTATCATTTAATTCTTTTTCCTGGTGACCATTTTCTCATCACTCATATCAAGATCTCAGTCCCTTCAAGAATTTCTTAGGGTGAATCTTTTCCCAGATATCACATATGGGAAAATCATTATTTTACCTTCTTCACTTTATCCATCATTTTCTATACCTTCTTCTACTTCTATTTTTTCCTTTTCAATCCATAAGACTTGATAAATTCATTCCTTATCTTATTATTACATATAATTATTTAATTGTATAAAAGAAAGTTTTGAGAAACTAACACCCCTTAGAGAATTGGCTTAATACCTTCAAAGAAGGGATAAATATTTTACTCTATGTTTAATATTTAATATATAGAATACCTATCTAACCTTGTAAAGGTAGCTCCATACCCTACAATAATTTATTATTCCTTTTGTTTTAAGATAAGGAGCTTTTTATTCATCTCAGTTTGTTTATCATGAGGGAAATATTTTTCCAATATTGTATCCTTAAAATCTTTCCATTCCATGAGTTATATTTCCTATTCCTCCATAGTATTTTGGATTAACGTCCACCATTTAAGAACATAATATTTGAAACAATACACTAAAAGCTAATCCTTTTCCTTCCCACCACATACTAATTCCATAAATTTATTATCCAAAGACATAATCCATTCCTCATCTACCATTGGATTAATGTACTTAATAAATGATGATAGCCTATATAACATTAAGCAGCCAAGAATAGTAAAATATTGTTGTGGGAAAGGTTTCCCCATTAAGGAAAGGTTATTTTTCATATTATGATTAAGCTGTCCTAATATATCCATAACATTCTCAGTTATAATACCAATTATATTGGATTTCTCAAAAAAATATATCTACATTGTCCATGAGTATTGATAATCTTTTTTATTCAATGTTCCATTTATAAACAATGGGATACACTATATGAGATAAATACATTATGTAACATAATATATAATCCCAAAATAGTGAAATACTAATCATAAATTGAAATATTTATGTGTAGATAATCTCATAATTAGAAACACAGATTCTTTGGGATGTTCTTGTATACTTATTCTCAACGCATATCATAGGGTGATTTTCACTAATATATATTTGCCGAAATTTAGTTTCGAAGGTTTTTAATAAACTTATATGATGCCAAATTTAACAACCCCAACCCCAGTATCCTGGATCCAGTGCCTTGCTTTATTACATTGGCATGATTACAAGGAATAAAATCCCAAAGTACTGAATTTTTTAGTATTCCTTGTAAACTAGATACACACATGAGTCTTGTATTACATTAGAAAAAGAAAATAAAGTATAATAAAAGTAAAATCTCAACATCTTTGAAACTCATTACAAGAATTCATCTTCATATCCAATGGAAATGAAAAAATAATGGTAAGCTCAAATGATTAGTAATGGATAAATATAGTGGAAGATATCATAAATCAATAAGGAATAATCATTATAGAAAGGTAAATAACTGAACACATATGCCATTTATATAATAATTTGACAATTAAATGTATCAAAAGTATTTTTTCATAGTGAAAATATCATAGATCCTAATAATTGAAATTCGAATAACAAAATTCTTAATTAATGGACATCATGTTTCCTAGGTACATGATAACTTTACCATCAAGATATATTCTCAAGACAGTTTAAAACAATAGGGTAAAAACCCATCTGATTTTGACAACTCATTTATCTCATGAGAATACCGATGCATTAAAAGGATATAATTAAGTAGGAACCACCCATATCTATAGGTATAAATCACTACTCATATATCAAATAATCGATTTAACAATGCGCGTTATTATAAAATAAATATATTGAGTAAATAATACATATTTATCAATACTTCCCCAGTTAATCAAATAATATTCAAAGTAAAAATATATATAAAAATGGTGTATTTTTTAGGAAATAATATTATACATCACACAATAAAATTTATTTTTAAGAAAAATTAAATTTCCAATGAAAAATTATTACAATAAAGTGATTATTTCAAGAAACTTTAATAATCACAAATGAAAGTGAGATTGCACAATAATTTTTACCATTTGATAATTTTCAAGTTAAAACCCATTGGATTAATAATTAAAGTTGAAACTTAAAATAAAATTAATAATTAAGTATTAATGATATTAAATGTCAAAGGGGAAGTATATAAACCATATAAAAGTGAATTGGTGCATAATAACAAATAAGTCTCAATGGAATGTACATTCAGAAAAAATCCATTACCATATGCTCCCTTTTCATTAAACGCGATTTAACATAATTTATAGTGGTTATAAACAAGTTATTAACTTATTAAATTACCATATTAATATTTATGACATCATTTATGATTTTTTATAATATCCTATTACCCATTCATTAATAATATTTTATTATTTTCATCGTTTCGAGTTTCAATTGCCTTGTTTTTCAAGCATGTTTTGACTTGATATTTGTGTTACTTTTAGTTTAATCATTATTTCATCATATAATGATTCTAAAACATGATTCAAATATCATAAATAGTCAGTATATATGTATTTATAGTAATACATAACATTTGGTGATAGGAAATGAAATACACCGTTTATGAAAATGGTAAGCCATACATACGCATGAACGTTGTTTCCATTTTTTATCGTATTGAAAGAAGAAAAGTAAATTATATATATATATATATATTAATTTAAATATATATTTAGGTCATATATTTCACATAATTTTATAAAACCCATACTTAATACATTTAATGTAAAGCGTGAATAAGTAATATCACCTCACGAAGCGGTAGTCCAACGTACACACAAACAACGTTATCATATTCACAAAAAATAAAAATCATGAAGGTATGTGATATATAATAATTAAAAAATCACAAATAAATTATAAATATCATATTTATCATATATAAAATATAAATCCATCATTATCCCCAACCTTTAATGGTGCTAATGGAAGAACGAACGACATCAGTTCACGAGGTGATAGTCTTCCATATACCTAAATGATGATTGTGTATACCATTTGATGGAAGTGTATTGGGTTTTAGGTCATAATATTAACATAAAAAATTATTAGTATATTTAAATTAATTATTTTATTATATAATCATGACATAATAATAATTTAGGGGGTTGTATAATGAAATAAAATAAAAATGGTTTAATAAAAACATTACCACTTCTTCAGGAATCACCTTTTGGTTTGCACCAAAGTCCATCCTTGGATGGATTTATGAAAAAATTAAGGATTATAGGATACAAATAAGGAATTTTTGTGTTGAATTGGGTAGCTTTTAAATGATCCAAATTTCTTGGTAGGTGTTAATAGGTGTGGGGAGTGAGTTCCCTTTTATAGTGGAGGAGGAGTGGCATTCGTGTAGATACCAAAATGTAAACACTATTGGCAGGTATCCCTGAACTAATGATCCTACCTTAGTTTTTTTTCCATAAAATTGGGGTTATATTATAAATATTTCCATCCAATGGGGTTTGTACAATTTTCAGGTCATTTCCACACTTTATCTTTTAAAATTAACCACTAAGTAAACTCATTTTTACCTTAATAATTGTGATTGCCATTAACTATTCTCCATAATTACTTCAGTAAATTACTAAGATAAAATTATTATAAATAATAAATTATTATGATTAAAAATATGGAATACATTTTTTCAAATTCTAATAATATAAGTGGAAGAAAATAATTTAAAATTAATCATACAAATGGAACTAAAAAGCGGGTTTTTAAGTGAAAATGTTCAAAAGTTTACCGAGGTTAAATATCTAAATTAATTATAATAATTATTCCAATGTCCTAAATTGGATTAATAGAATTATAATTGATATATTTTTCCTTTAAAACTAATTCAATTTTATAATTTAACTTTATAAATTATTTTCATGAAAATGTATTTTTCATTTAAATCCATTATTTTCACTATTCATCAAAAAATAATACTTTTCAAAAAAATAAAAAAATTTACCCTAAGCTAATTTTGACATTAATATTTTAAAAATTAAATAAATTTTCCAAATAATATTTATAAAAGTTTATAAATTCAGTTTCAAAACAAGTTCTCCATTAAAAGGCAGAAAAAATGCCTTTAGAAAAATATTTCTTTTTTATGTGTAAAATTGGTTTTGTTCTTATCTTATGATTATCAAATATATTGGATGAATTTTTAAAAAAAGTATTGAATATATAATATATAAATTTCTTTAAATTCACCCAATAATTGTAATTAATTTAACTGATTAATATTAAACACCTTTAGCACATAAAAAGAGTTGTTTCATAATTTTTTTTTATATTCAATTGCTTTTTATATTCATTTACAATTAATTAGTAACAAAAAAATTGAACCATATATTTAATAATTTAGTTAATAATATTTATAAAAACCAATTTAATTTCTAGGATATAATTTTCATTTTTAATAATTATTCTAATAGTATTTTGTAAAACTCGGTCTTGTATGTATCATAAGCTATTGAATAAAGTAATTATTGCATGTAATTAAAGATAACATAGTGTTGAGTGCATTGAAAACTCTATAATATATTGTATTTATTTAATATAGTAAATATATTGTAAAGTATCGATATATTATATTCACTTATATTATTTTTTTTGTGTGTCATACATTATATTAAATAAAATGTTATGTATTTATAATTTTGTGGTGTTAAATTCTCCCCACCTTAAAAAAATTGTGTACTCATAATTTAAAAATGATCTTGGTAAAAAAGTTTTTGATATTTGAATATAACATTATTGTAATCCCACATTACGAGAAGGGTTAGAAAAAAACCTCTTACTAAGAGAGAATGGTAAGTAAAAAAGTCATATGGAATAATATATAAATAAGTTTCTATGTAAGAGAACATTAGTGTCGAGTGAAGATATGGACATGGGAAAAACATAAATATTTTTAGGGGTGATTGAATACATTTATCATAAAAAGAGTATAATTAATGTAAAGTTTATGGGATAAAATCCATAAATATGTGATGATTTAAAGGACCATAGGTTTAACAAAAATGAAGGTATTTGGATAAAATATTTATTTCAAGACCATTTTTCATGGATTTGAGGAATTATTTAACTCTCTAAGAATATATGGAAATATAATTAATTGATACATATATATTTTCTAAGAATAATTTCATATTTTGGTTCTACTTTTATCAATTTATAATACACCCCTTACTTCAAGAAATGAATATCCAAAAATTAAATTTTATGGATGATGTTGTAAAATTACCCTTTAACAGATCATATGATCCATAAAAGTGTAATAAGATATTCCTAATTTCTTTACTAAAATCAAAATGGCTAGAAAAATATATCTGATAATGCCTGAAGATCAACTTAATCCACTCCATAAATATCTAACCTTAAAGATAACCCAAAATATGACTGACCAAATTTAAAAGGGCGGTTACTAAATATATATTATATTCCCTAGAAAAAATAAATGGTATCTTAATCATAATATACCAAAAATTTGAATAACTTCATCATATATTCTCTTAAAACATGGTAATAACTTTAATTACCATTAAACCTTATTTGAAATAAGTATGCTTACTTATTTCTTATGTAAAACACAGGTTATTAGATATATTCCTTAAAAACAAAAATATTTTAGACTCCATAAATGATAGCATAATTGTTTTTCCAATAATTCATTAATCAGTTCCATGATAGTTATTAATATCCAATTTACTTTATCCACATCAATCAGAACTTCATCCAAACATCATTATCTCAACATTAGGAACATATTAATAAATATCTTTTGTTTAATCATGCATTTTTCAATAATTTCAACTTGTAACCGAATAATTTTTCTTGGTCATCAATAGAATTTAACATAGACTTTCAAATCCTTAATGAAATAGTATTTTAGTACAATCCTTATATATATAATGAATCTCATTACTGTTAAATCATTGATTAATTACTTAAATGTCATATTTCTTGAATCCAAACACAAGCTCATAAATCATTCATATTTTGTTGTATCAATAGAATAATGTTAACCTTGACCCCTTAACTTATTCTACGGTATATTCCATTGAAAATTGTTGAATTCATTTATGTATTTTTCCATATCATTACAGTTGAAACACTTAATAGTATTTTTTTATTTATTTTTCAATTTTCATTCTATTTCTTAATTACCCTTTTTTTCTCACTTATATCAAACTACCAATTCCTTAAATCATTTATTAGGGTGATTATTTACAAAGTTATCACATATGGGACAATTATTCTTTCCCTTATTCCCTTTATTCATTATTTTCTCTAAATTCCTATTCTTCTCTTGCTTCCCTTTGAAGCCATTTAACTTGAAAAATTCTTTCTCTATCTTGATAGCACATAAAACTATTTAATTTTATGAATAACAATTTGATAAACTAGCACCATTTGGAGACTTGTATTAACACCTTCAAAGAAGTGATCAATCTTATACTCTGTGTTACATGTGTAATATGTAACATACCTAGTTAACCTTGTAATGGTAGCTTTATACTCCCCAAAATTTTCTTCTAGATTTTGTTTATAGATAAAGAACTTTATATTCATCTATATTTTTTGTTCATTAGGGAAATATTGTTCCAATAATATATCCTTAAAATTTTTCCACTCCATGAGTTCTATGTCCTCTTCCTCCTTAGTGTTGTCGATTAATGACCACTATTAACTAACATATCCATTGAGACAATACACTACAAGTGTAAGATTCTCATTTTCACCACATCATAATTCCATAAATATCTTCTATAAATATTTATTACATTTCTTATCTTCAATTGGATCCATATTCCCACAAAATAATGGGGGCCTATATCACATAAAGTGGTCCAACATTAGAGAATCTCACCATGGGACATGTTTCTCCATCAGGTCAAGGTTATTTTTTATATTGTGATTAAGATTCCCTAAAATATCCATAACTTGTTCTGTTCCAATACCAACTATATTTTATTTCTCAATAGGGAAATATCTACATTTTCCATAAGCATTGATACACTTCTTTCATATATGTTCAATTTTTATACAGTGAAATTCACTAGATTAATTTACAACATTATATAACATAATGTATAATTCCAAAACTAGTGAAATATATAACATAAATTAAAAAAATTATGCATATCTAATATCATAATTATAAACATTGTTTCTTTGTTATTCTCTTCTATTTTTATCCTCAAACACTATCTTAAGGTCATGTTCCATAATCTATATTTTCCTAAATCTATTTCCTACAGTTTCTAATAAACTTTCCCTGATACTAACTGTAACAACCTTGAACCCAATAGCCCAGAGTCGATGTCTTTCTTTATTACATTGGCGTGATTACAAGTAATCAAATCAATGACCAATTAGTTTATTAGTCTTGGTAAACTAGAGACATAAACGAGTCTTGTATTACATTGGGAGAAGAAAACAAAGCATGACAAAAGTAAAAGCTCAACATAATTGAAACTCATTCCATGATATCATATTCATATCCTAGGGAAAGGGAAGAAAATAAGAGTGAGATAAAATGCTCCATAAGAGTTAAGTATAGTGGAATCTATCACGAATCAATAATTAATAATCAATATGGAAATGTAAATAACTGAATATACATGCCATTTATATAATAAACTCAGAATGAAATAAATCCATAGAATATTTCATAGTGAAAATTTCATAGATAATAATAGATAAAATATAATTGTAGAAATTCCTAATTAATGGATATCTTGTTTCCTAGTAACATGATACCATTACCTTCAAGATCTATTCTCATGGTAGTTTGAAACAACTGGGTAAAAATCCACCTGATTTGGCCAACTGATTTATCTCTTGAAACTATTAATTCATTGAGGATATATCATTAATTAGAACCAAACCATGAATTCATGTAAAAATAATTATCCATATATCAAATAATCAAATAATTAAATTTTCTTATCATTAAATATCCATATTGGGTAAAGAATAAATATTTATCAATATTTTTTCAGTTTATCAAATAACATTCAAAGTAAACACCGTATGTAAAAATGGTACACGGTTAAGGAAATGATCGTATTGATAAATAAAATAATATGTATATTTAATATAAATGTAATTTCCAATGGAAAATTATTATAATAAAATGAATATTTCAAGATAATTTTATCAATCACAAAATAAAATGAGATTGCACAATAATTTTTACCATTTGGTAATTTTCAATTCAAACCCCATTGGATGAAATAATTAAAATTTAAACTTAAAATACCATGAATAAATAATTATTCATGATATTACATGTAAAATGGGAATTATATACACCACATAAAAGTTAATTGGTGTATAATAACAAATAAGTCTTAATGGAATACAAATTGAGATGAAATACCTTGACTTACACTTCCTTTTATTTGAAAATGATTTAACCTCATTTATAGTGGTTTTAAAACATGATATTAAATTATTAAAGAACCATATTAATATCTATGACATAATTTATTATTTTTAATAACTTATTAATACTCTTTCATTAATTACCATTCATTATTTTCATCATTTCGGATGTTAATTTCCTTGTTTTTCAAGTGTAACGTGACTTGTTGTTTTGGTTAATCTTAATTAGATCATGATTTAATCATATATATAATTTAAAAATTATTTAAATATCAAATATATTCAGTATATATTTATTTAGAGTATTCTATAAAATTTTGTGATAGGAAATAAAATACACCGTTAATGGAGAGGGTAGACTGTACATACACATGAACGTTGTTTCCATATTCTTATTGTATTGAAAGAAGAAAGGTAAATGATAAATATATATATATAATAATTTAATTTTTTATTTATTTAATATATGCAAAATTTGTTTATTAAACCCATCTTTAAGACATTAGATTTAAATTGTGAACAGATCACATCACTTCACAAGGAAATAGTCCTCCATGCACACGAACGACATCATCATATTCCCAAAAAATGTAAAGAATTAAGTTATGAATTATATGATAATTAAAGAAGAATAAAGACTTTATAAATATTATAAATATAATATATAAACTATAAATTTATCATTATTCAAAAATATTAAAAGTGATAATGGAATAATGAAGAACATTAGTTTGCGAGGTGGTAGTCTACTGTACACCTGAACGATGATTGTGTATCCCATTTTATGGAAGAGTGTGTGGTTGTAGGTAATACCATTCAAATAAAAAAAATCTAATTATATTTAATATAATGAGTTCATTTTATAATCATTATATAATAATAATTTTGGTATTTGGAGAAGGAAATAAAATAAAAAAGCTTTTAGAAAAACAATACTTCTTCTTCAGGTATCTCCTTTTGGTTTGAAGAAAAGGCCTTCCTTGGTTAAAATTCAGCCAAAATTAAGGATTATATGATGATGGGAGTAAATTTTATAAGTGATTTTTTTATTTTTTAGAAGTTCCAAATGTATTGGTAGGTGTTAATAGGTTAGTGGAGTGAGTTCCCATTTATAGTGGAGGAGGAGTGACATTCTTGTAAATACCAAAAAGTAAACTCTAATGAGAGGTATAACATACTTCATGTGCCTCCAATAATGAAAAAATTTAAATATAATAGGGGGTATTCTCTAAATATTTCCATAAAATGGGTTTTTGACAATTTTTGTGTCATTTCCACCCTTAATCATATAATATTAACTAGTAAGTAAACTCATTTTTACCTTAATTATTGTGATTAACATTAATGATTTTCTCTTATCAATTTGGAAAAAATTAAGTTAAACCTATTATAGATTATAAAAACTTATTATTAAAAATATATAATCCAATTTTCCAAATTCAAATCATTGATGTGGCATAAATTAATTTAAAATTAATTCCGCAGACAAAATGAGAAAGTGGGTTTTTAAAGTGAAAATGTTCAAAAGTTTACTATGTTTTTATATATAAATTCAATATAAAAATTATTAAATTACCTAAATAGGATCAATATATTTATGATTGATCTATTTTTAATTTAAAATTGGTTCAAATTATAATTTAATATTATAAATTTTTAGACGAAAAAGTAGTTTTCATTTAAAATCTAGTATTTTTCTTTATTCATTAAAAAATGAAACTACTCATAAAATAACAAAAAATAAAACTAAGGTAATTTTGAAATTAATATTTTAAAAATAGACTTTATTTTTAAAATTAAAATATATAAAAGTTCCATAATTAATTTTTAAATAAATTTTTCCATTAAAAGGTGACACAAGTGGTTTTAGAAATATACATCTTTTTATGTGTAAAATTATGTTTGTTCTTATCTTATGATTATCAAATATATAGGATGAATGTAAATTTATTATGTAATATATAATATATAAATTTCATTAAAAAATAAAATAATATTAATTAATTTAACATATCAATATTAAATGTCTTTGGCACAAAAAAATAGTTTTTTATAAAAACATTTTCATTATTTTCAATTGGTTTTCATATTAATTTATAATTAATTGGTAACCAATGAATTCAGAAATATATTTTATAAGTTAGTAAATATTATTTATAATGCCCAATTTAATGAAAAGGATATAATTTTAATTTTAAATAATAATACTAATAGTATCCAATAAAATTAGATCTTGCATGTACTACAAGCATTCAAATAAATTCATTTTTGTGTGTAATGAACGCTAACTCAGTTTTGAGTGCATTGAAAACTATTTCATATATTTAATTTATTTTAAATAGTAAATATATTTTAAAGCCTCATTATATTATGTTACCTTCTATTCTTGGTGTTATGGGTCAAAATATCTATTGAATAAAATTCTATTCTATTATAAGTTCATGGTGTTACACCTTCACTTTTCTTGAGTCCTAAAAAACATCATCTAAAACTACCTAAAAGGAAAATAGAAATACCCCAACCCCAGTAGCTCAGATTTGGTGACTTACTTTATTACATTAGTACTATGAACAAGATATAACATCCAAAATGAGTGAATAGTTTAGTATCTTCAGAAAAAAGATACAAATATACATATTACATTAAAAATTGAAATGAAATACAACATTTCAGCTTCATTTAAAACACTACTATTCTATTATATTATCCATTCATGTTATTAATAATATAAATCTTGGAATCCTAGGAAAAAAATATAACTTAATAAAGGTGTGTTCTAAGATGCTCAATTAGGGTAATCAATTCAATGAATGTTATAATCATAAACAATAAGGCATGGTGAATATCTAACAATTTTTTTTATTAAAACTTAAAAATGAACATAATATGGTAGAAATAAAAGCTGATCAAAATAATTCCATATAAATAATCGCATGATAATGAAACTTAACCATGGATAATCTACTAGTCCAATAATAACATGGATTATACATAACTAATATCATAATGAGGGAATTCATAATGAAAGACATAATAAACATACCATCAAGGCTTAGGCTAAGACATTATACATAATTAGGTAAGACAATATCCCATACCCAAACTAGTATATCTTATGAGACCTACTGATATATTGAGGGGATATAATGGGTCCCGAACGACTCTTATTGAGTCTAATAAATTACTCATATAAAAGGGATGAAACATAATAAAAATAAAAATTCATATTGAAACTAATAGATGAAATTTAAATAATACCCACAATCATTAAACATAATCCTAGACTATCCCTAGTAATATGGAGAATGGTATTAAAAAAGTACATCCATAGTCAAAATAATCATAAAACATTCAATAAAATATGATATATAGTAACATAAGTGATCAATAAAAATCAATCATATTATTCAAAAGATGCTGTTCAAATAGATTAAATAATCTAATAAAATCACTGAGAAATTATTGAGAGAAATACCCTTTTACTTTGGAAAGAAGAGTTCTTTTGGAAAATACTTTGAATTATTCATAAAAATAAGACTATAAAAATCTATATCCCACAAAATAAAATGGAATTGAATTATATTTTAGGAGTATTAAAAGAATATTCATACTTAAATTTGGAAACTAAAGTCAAAACTTATAAAAAGAGTGTTTAAAAAGCTTTATAAATGTGTCTGTTCAGTGTGGTTTAAGGGAAAATATAAAAGATTATTTAAAAAATAAAATGGAATAATTGTTTTCATTAAAACTAAAATGATATAATGGAGTTTTTAATTATAATTGTTTTGATTTTATAAAAATATTAGTGGTTTAAAACAGATTATGGAGTGTACTTGAAAATGGGTATGAAATTGGGAAGTTCCATTTAATCGGGCATGCTTATTGGAAGGAATTAAGAAGGGAACCTTATAAAACATGTGTTTTCAGTCAAAGAAAGAATAATTGGGAAAGATATATATTTTTTGAAGAAAAAAAAATAATTTAGAAGGATCACATAATACTAATTAATAATTACATTGGGGTAAAGTGAGAGAAAGCGTAACGTAAAGGGAAAATAGAGGTTCGAGAAGAAACCCTTACCTTATGAATGAAAATGTTTTGCACTTGCGCTTAATGTCCTGGATAATGAAATTATATTAATTAATAATTTAATTAAAATGTTAAAAAATATGTATTTTATTTATTATAATTTTATTATGGTCATTTATGGTCTTATTAATGAGTTATAAGATTCAATTTCATCATCCGAGAGTGTTTTTTCCTTGGTTTTTATGATTTGTTCGATTATATACAAGTATGAATGATCATGTAACATGTGAATAGTTATCCAAAAAAGAAATTATATGTTATTAATGAACTTATAGAATATTAAATATTCTTATATAATATTTTTTCAGATATGAGTATGATTAATTTGGTAAAATGTTAATGATAACCATTTAGATTATTTTAGAATTTCTTCAACATTCATGCACTAGTTTTGTTTTATTAATAAATATTATGTATATATACTAGTTAAATTAAATTAAATAAGTTTTAATATAAATTTTAAATTATGTTTTAACCATTAAAAAGGTTTTATGAGTAGACTTGAATGTGATATTAGAAAAAAAAATCAACATCCATGAATGTGGTGAATCGACGCCTCACAGATGATGTTTTCATTAAATAAAAAGATGAAGAGAGAAGAGAATTAATGATGGATTATTCCATTAACAAAATAAAATTCCATTATATAAATTATACTAGAGTTATCATGCTTTTTTGATAGTAAGTTTATGATAAGATAAGATAAGAAAAGAAATTGAAAAGAAATTAAAAGAAAATGAAAAGATGATTTTTCCACTTGAACTTATTCACCTTCAGAACCTCCTTAGGGATATTGGGTTTGGTATTTTGTTAAAAAAAGGATATTATACAATGGTAGAGACTTAAGAAGATTATTATATAGAATTTGTACAATCTTCATGGATTTGGAGGTGTAAGGAGAAGAGGTTGTGAGGGGTGATATTTTTAGGGGGGGGAGAGTGATGTTTTTTTATTAATTTATTTATTAGTTTATTATTTTTAGCTCAAGACTATGAATAATGATTTTTAAAAAGATTAAATATAGTAAATAAAGAAGTATAGTTTAATATTATGGTATTAAATTACCCATATATCAGTCTTTACTCAATAAGTCATGTACTTTTAATACCATAAATTATGGTATTTCACTTTTAAAAAAGCACATATTTTATAAAAATCCCAAAAAATAACCCTAAACATTTTTAAAAATGTAGAATTAAAAAATGGACTCCATTTTATGGAAATTTTTTTTCTAAATATTTGAAATTTAGTTTTTTAATAAAATCTCCATTTACTCGAAAAATACCAACTTAATATTATAACCTATTTTATGAAACTTTCAAAAATTAATTAAGGTCTCATAAAATTATATTATAATAATAATATAAAAACATATTAATTTATGAATCTATTTCATGAAAATAAACTTTATTTTAAATATTCATTTTAATTATAAAATTTTGAATAAACATTTATGTTTCACAAAAATACCAAAACTTAATTTATCATTTTCAGAACATTTAATTAATTTTTCCACGATATAAATATATTATATTTTCATTCATAAGATACTTAAATTTTATGTATACTTTCATAGTAGAGGTTGCTATTATATTATCTAAATTATTATTCTTAATGGTCACATTACTGTTCATATGATCGTGTTAATATTTTACAGTATAATATGGTTTTAAACATGGTTTTGTGTGAAATATAAGATATTGAAGATGATAAATTTATATGAGACATACCATAAAATCTTGGGGTGTTACACTCTCCCATCCATAAAAAATTTCATCAATGAAATTTCCAGAATGTCATATCATAAAAATATTTGGCTAATTCTTCATTATAACTTCTTCTGCTTCCCAAGTCACCTCTTAAATTTTATTATTTTCCGAAGTACCTATACCAGAAGAGTCATCTAATTCCTCAAAACCATTCTCTAGTATCCAAAATCTGGATAGTCTCTTTATAGTAATATAAATCATGGTTTAATTCTATTCCTTCAAAAGTGATAACATGCATTGGGTGTGTCACGTCTTAACAAATGGATCTGGAACACATCATGTACTTTAGAAAGGGTAGGTGAAATTTATAAACGATATGCCACAACTCCAATTTTCCCTAGAATTTTAGGTCTGATGTGCCTAGGTCTTAGTTTCCCTTTCTTACTGAACCTTATGACACCCTTCCATGGATATACATTAAGAAAGACATGATCTCCCACTTGAAACTCAAAATTCTTTCTCTAGTTGTTATCATAACTCTTTTTCCTATTTTCAGCTTCTTTGATATAGGTTTGAATAGGCTTTAACTTTTCTTTTATTTCCTCTACAATTTATGGGCCTACATGCTTCCTTTCACTAACTTCATCCAAACATGTTGGTCTATGTCACATCTTGCTATATAACGCTTCATAGAGTGCAATTTGAAAACATGAATGGAAAATATTATTGTAATTTTTTTAATAAAGGTAAATAATAAACCCAAATACCATTAAAGTCAAGTGAGCTTGATCAAAACCTATCTTATAAATTTTGGATCATCCTTTTAGACTATCCATTAGTTTGAGGGCCAATTCCCAAATGATGTTTAATATCAAATTATTTTCGAATACTTTTATATAATTTCGATGATTTTTTTTGATCCCAATCAGAAAAATAGAAATAGATGCTTCATTAGGTCTTAAAACTTCATTAATATAGATTCTTTCAAGGAGATCTAGTGGAAAACCTTCCCCTATAGCAACAAAATGCGCATATTTGGTAAGTCGATCAACAATTACCCATATTGCATCATTCTTTATTAAAGTATTTGGTAATCTAGTGAGAAAATCCTTAGTATTGTAATCCCATTTCAAAGTAGGAATAGGTATAGGTTTCATGAATCCCCTAGGATGTTGTCTTTCAACCTTCACTTATTAACAAACTAAACAACTAGATACATAAATAAAAACTTCCCACTTCATATTATCCCACTAAATATTTTCCTGAAATTATATATACATCTTAGTAATGATATGGTGTATAGATAAATTTGTGATATGAGAATCATCGAATAATAAAAATTTTAGCTCAGGTGTAGAGGGAATACAAATTCTCTTCCCAGATTTCAAGATTCTATCTTTATATAAAAACTCTACCAATTTCCAATTATTCAAATCTTTAATTCTATTTTGAAAATTCTCTTCACTAGAATGAGGACTTTTAATCCATTCAAATAAAGATTTTTTTGGCGATAATTTGAAAAATTAGTGATGTTTCACCTTAACTGATAATTCCCATATCCATATTTATTAGATCCATGTACACATGATCCCTGTCAATCCTCATTTTGTTCAGAAATCTATGAACTTTCCTACTCAATGCATATTCTACATTATTTTCCTTCCTTAGGTGGTGGTGTATTGTTCAATCATAATCTTTTATTAGCTCAAGGCATCACCTTCTCCTCATGTTGAGTTATTTCTATGAGAAGATATATTTCAAATTCTTGAGATATGTATATACCTCACATATTTCACCGTAGAGATAGTGTCTCTATATCTTCATAGAAAATATTACAACTGATAAATCAGGATCATAAGTTGGATAGTTCTGTTCATGAGTTTTTACCTACCTTGATCCACAGGTAATAAGTCCATCATTCTTCATAAGGACACACCAAATCCCTTAATTTGATACATTAATATAAATAAAAAATCCACCATTTACTGATGGTAGAGTCAATATCAGGGCATTCCCTAATATCCTCTTCAATTATTCAAAACATTATCCACATTATTTTGTCCATACGAAATTAATACCTTTGTATGTAAGCTTGGTTAAGGGGTTAGATAATGGGGAATAATTCTGAATGAAATACCGATAGTAGCTTACTAAACCAATGAAACTATATACCTATATTATGTTCATTGGTTTAAGAAATTCCTGGACTACCTTTGTCTTCACAGGATCAACTGAGATTCCATCCTTAAAGGAAATATTGCCATGAAAAGAAATTGTTTAAAGCCAGAATTCACACTTTCTAAAATTTTCATATAACTTTATTTCTGTAAGAGTCTCTAGAACAATCTGTAAGTGGTTCTCATAGTCCTTATAGATTTTATAGTACACCAAGAAATCATAAATAAATACCTCAATAAAATTATCACGATATTCCTTGAATACTCTATTAATTAGATCCATAAAAATAGTGGGCACATTATTTAGTAAAAATGGAATCACTATAAACTCATAATGTACATACCTTTTTCAAAATGATATATTTGGAATATATTTATTCTTCACATTCAATTGATGATATCCCTAAAAAATAGTAATATTTATAAAATATTAAGCTCCATGTAGTTGGTAAAATAATTCATCAATGTGTGGTAAAAGATACTTTTTCTTTATCATAATAGCATTGATCTCTCTATAATCAATGTATATTCTAATCAATAAACTTTCTTAGTAATAAAAAGAATAGGAACTCCCAAGTTAAAACACTAGGGAATATAAATCCCTTATCAATTAATTCCACTTGTTTTTTTATTAAACTCTATTAACTCCACTACGGCTATTCTGTAGGGAGTCTTTGACACAGGTCTTGCATCAGGGATTAAATGAATAAAAAACTCAATTTCTCACTCTGGATGATGTCTAGTTAAATACTTTGGAAATAAATTAATGTATTCTTGAACAATAGGTACATCCATAATTTTAAGATCACCTTTTTCATCAGTAGATTTTATCTGCTCTTCTTCTTCAAGAATATGATTTAGAAGACCTACTAGAGGTGAATCTGAATTTGACTAAGATTATGAAGTCTCCCCTCCAAAGATGATATATTACATACCTTTATTACAAATAATAATTTACTT
This sequence comes from Viscum album, assembly GCA_963277665.1. Taxonomy (NCBI): domain Eukaryota; kingdom Viridiplantae; phylum Streptophyta; class Magnoliopsida; order Santalales; family Viscaceae; genus Viscum; species Viscum album. The sequence continues at coordinate 1,803,360,911 of OY728126.1, read as the reverse complement.
CTCTTTTCCATAAATTGTTTCATTATTCATTGAAAGCCCATCTATACAAAGGATTATATCAAAATAAACCAAATTTCTAAAAATAAAATCCGTAATTAGAGCATGTTTATTTGTTATAATAGAAAATTATCACCCCATATTTATTATAATAAGGTTTCCACTAGAATTTATGACTGAAAAGTCCCTCATTAAGGTGAATTTTACATATATAATTTTAATATAAAAATGGGAAGATATAAAAGAATGCAATGATCCAGAATCAAATAAATCTTTAGCTGAATTTGTAGATATAATTAATGTGACTTCTAGCACATCATTAAGAACTTCAAACTCAGATATTGTGACTGTATAATCATGGTCATTTCCCCTTTTACTTTTTTTGGGAAAGTTCCATTGACATCTAGGAAATTCACATATATACTATCCCACCTTCTTATAACTGAAGCATTTCACATTACCGACTTCTTTCTTACCCTTGTAATCATGGGTTTGGTTGATTTTTTTCCACAATTAAAACAAAATCACATTCCCAATAGACATATTTCAGGACCTTTATTTCCATATTTATTGAATGTTATAAATTTCATTCTTCCCTTATTCCCTTTTTTCTTATTTTATTTTCTAGAGTACTCAACATCCCTCTTCTTATCTGGCTTCCCTTCGAAGACATATGGCTTGGGAAATTGATTCTATTTCTTTATGGAACATGATATTATATCTTCGTATGATGAGAATTATTTGGAGACTAGTGACATTTTTAGAATTAGTTTAATTCCATAAAAATAGTCAATATTTCCCCATGGATTACGTATGTAGTCCGCAACATGCCTTTCTAACCTTTTAAATTTGGACTCATACATGGAAAAATTTTCATCATCTTTCTTTATTAAAATTAAGAATTTATACTCCAAATATGCTCATAGTATCTGAGGGAAATATTTTTTCAATAAAATTTCCTTAAATTCCTTCCACTCTGTATTTTCAATTTCTTCCTCCCCTTTATGTTTCGAATTAATGACCACTATTGATCTGCATATCGCAAGAGATGTTAAACATACATGATAACCTTCTCCCTTTTGTTACTACCCAAATATAAAAATAACTTCTATAAGGAACATATTGATTTCTTAGCTATAAAAGGGCTTATAGTCCAACTTAATGATGGAGGTTGTTGTCGTATGAACCAGTCAAACATTATTACACAATATTTGCGACTAGGATGCTCTATGCGAGTAATGTTATTTCTCATAACTTGTGTCAACTTTCCTTGTACAGTTATAAGTTCTCCAGATCCAGTTGCATCTTCATCCCCCAAATCATTATCTTGTATAGGAGGAAAACACATACATAGGATATGTCCATTGACACTCTTTCCATTCCTTAGATTGTACACCATTTTTAAATAATGTAATATACTATATTATATTATGAAACTTTAATGCTAATGTAACAGTTAATGTATAAGTAATCTCAACATTATAAGCTTCATTAACATGAGAATATTCTCAAAGTTAGTTGTAGGGTTATATTTCATTAATATATGTTTTCCTAAATCTAGTTTCCAAAGGTTCTACTAACCTTGATATGATACTAAATATAAAGACCCCAACCCCAGTAGCCTAGAGCCGATGCCTTAATTTATTACATTGGTACTATAAACAAGATATCACATCCCAAAGGAATGAATAGTTTAGTAGATTCAGAAAACTAGGTACAAACATAATTATTACATTACAACTTGAAAGGAAATACAATAAAGTAAATCCATTTAAAACACTCTTATTCACTTATCTTATCCCAGTATGTCAGTAATAAAATAAATGTTGGTATCCTGGGAAAAAATAAATCATACGAAAAGGGTGAGCTTAGATGATTAGTAAGGGTAAACAATATAATAGATAATATAATCATAAATAACAAGGAAAAGTTAATATATAACAACAAATGTCATTAAAAAATAAACTTAAACATAATTTGGAAGGAATAAAAGTTGATCAAAATAATTCTTTATAAATAATCACATGAAAATAAAACTTAACTATGGATATTCTACTAGTTGAATAATCAAATGGATTTTCAATAAGTAATATCATAATGATGGAATTCATAATTTAGGACATCATAAACATATTATTAAGTCTTCGATGAAGACACCATGCACAATCGGGTAAGACATTAATCAATACCCAAACTAGTTTTTCTCATGAGACCTACCGATGCATCGAGGGGCTATAGCAGGCCCCAACCGATCCTTACTAAGTCTAATACATTAATAATATGAATGGGTTTAAAAATAATATACATATAAATTAATATTTAAACTATCATATTAAATGAAAATAATATCTCCAATCAATAAACATAATAATAAACTATTTAGAGTAATATGGTGAATGGTATCAAGACAATATATCCCCAATCAAAATAATCATAAAAAATGAAAAAATATGGTATATAGAAACATAAGAGATAAATCAAAATTTATCATATGATTCAATGTAGGTTATAGAAATACATGAAAATTCTCTAATAAAATCATTGGTAAATTTTTGAAAAAATACCCTTTTACTTTGGAAAGAAGAGTTCTTTTGGAAAACAATTTGTATTTTTCATAAAAAAATAGATTATAAAAATGTATATCCCATAAAGGAAAAGGGAATGAAATAATATTTGAGGAATATTAAAATAATATTCATACTAATTTTTTTTAATTGAAGTAAAAGCATGTAAAAATAGGGTTTAATAAAATTTAGTAATGAAACACTTTAAAACAGTTTAAGGGAAAATATAAACGAGTCTTTAAAACAGAAAAATGCATAATTTTTTGAATAAAAATATAAATGATCTCATATATTTTTTAATGATAAAATATTTATTTTATAAAAATATTGATGGATTAAAAATGATAATGTTATAACTTGAAAATGGGTAAGAAATTACGATGTTCCCCTTTGTCGGGTTTTCTTATTAGAAAGAATTAAAAAGTGAAATTTTTAAAACATGTATTTCACATAAAATAAATAAGAATTGAAAAATATAAATATGTTTGGAACATAAATAATAATTTAGGAGGTGTATCTAAGAATAATTATTTTTATATTTGGGTAAATAGAGAGAAAGTGTAATCTGAAGAAAAAATGGAGGTTCTAGAAGAAACCCTTACCTTATGTCCGAAAGTATTCCTCACTTGCTCTTAGTGTCCTGGATAATGAAATTATATTCATTAGAAAACTAATTTAGAATTTATTAAACAAGTATTTTATTTATTAAAATTTTATTTAGATCATTTATGGCCTTTTTGATGAGTTATAAGATTCAATTTTTTCATTCGGGAGTGTTCGTTTCCTTGGTTTTCACAATTGGTTCACTTGTATACAAGTATGAAAGACCATGTAAAAAGGGAATAGTTATCCATAATTGAAATGATATTTTATTAATGAAATTCAATAATATTTAATGGTCTTAAATACCATTTTATTTCTAGATATGAGGATGATTAATTAGGCAAATAATTAATGATAACTATTTAGATTATTTTGGTGTTTTTTCGATCATCACACAGTAGTTTTGTTTTATTAATAAATATTATGTATATATAATAGTTATAAAAACTAAATAAGTTGTAATATACATTTTAAAATATTTTTTTAACAATTATAATGGTTTTTTTGACCAGACTTGAAGGTGGTATTATAAAATGAAAAATCCTAATCAACAAAGGTGGTGAATCGACACCTCATAGGTGATGTTTTCATTTTTAGAATGAAAGGGGAATAGGTAAGAGACTTGATGATTAATTATTCCATTAAAAAATAAAATTATATTATATAAAATTCAATGGTGTTATCATGCAACTTTGGGATTGGGAGGTGAGGAGAGGATAAGAAAAGAAAACAAATTAAAAAGGAATTAAAAGAAAACGAAAAGTGGATTTTACCTCTCGAACTTATTCATTATGAGAACCTCCTTAGGGAAATTGAGTTTGGTAATTTGTTAAGTAAAAAGGCTCCTAGACATAGGGTAAATAATTGGTAAGAGTATTGATCATAATTGGGAAAATATTCAAGGCTTTAGATATGTGAGGAGAAGAGATGGTAGAGGTGGTATTTATAGGGGGATGATAGGGGTGTTTTTGATTAATTTATTGATTAGTTTATTGTTTTATCTCAATAATATCAATAGTGATGTTTACCATGACTAAATATAGTAAATATAAAAGTATAGTTCAATATTATGGGATTATTTCAACAATAAATCACCTATGAGTCAATAATTCTTGTAATTATTAAATATTGTAAATTACTGTATTTCACTATTCACAAAAAATAAACTATTTTAGAAAAATACAAAATATTAATTTTAAATTTTTTTTGATGTGTAGAATTCAAAAATGGAAACCATTTTCTAAAAGTAATTTTTTAAAAATGTGAAATTTAATTTTTGAATAAAATCAACATTTACCCGTAAAATATTGATTTTATTATTATAACTAATTTTATGACACTTTCAAAAAGTTATTTATGTCTCATAAATATATATTATAATTATAAGAACATGAAATATTAATTTAGGAATATATTTCATGAAAATAAATTTTCTTTTAAATAATTATATTAATTATAAAATCGTGAATAAACATTTACGTTTCACAAAAACTCCAATATATAATTTATCATTTTTTAAAACATTTATTTACTTATTACATGATATCAATATAATATATTTTCATTCATATGACACCTAAATTTTATGCATACCTTAACAGGTGAGGGTACTATTCTATTAGTCAGATTACTATTCCTATTGGCCGCATTACTATTCATATAGTCATGTTAATATTTTATTGTATATCATGGTTTTAAACTTGGTGTTGTATGCAACATAAGATACGAAAGATGTTAAATTTATAAGATACATACCATTAAATCTTATGGTGTTATAAAAAAAGTATGGTGTGAGAAAAAAGCCCAATTGGATACCACCAAAGAATGAGTACAATTTATATTACGAGGAATTCATTAATTCTAGTTGTAAAACAAATATGGTTTACAAGTTATTAAAATAAATAAAACCATTTCAAAAAACATTTCATTGGATTTCATAAAATCATAAAATACTTACCAAATCCTGTTTTATCTCTAATAATAAAGAAAATCAGTAAACAACCATGGATATAGCATGTACTAAGCGTGTGATAAAATAACCTTGAAATATTCCATTTTTTGATAAAACAATCATAAATGACAATGAACACCATTTCAGCTCTAACATTTGGATATACAAACCAGAAATAAAATACAATTCCCAGTACATGCCTAAGTTGAATCCAACCAATATAACCTCTCTTGGAATTATCATACTGAAGTAACATAAAACACTTTATGGAATCACACACACAAAGAGTGACAAGTCTATTCTCGATGCACCCAAGGTTACCCAATGTGGTAAGTTTATCAAAAGCCATTCCAAAACCATTACAACATTTAGTAAATCATTTTCACATCAAAGACTTTCCACTTCCAGGTTTGAAGACCCATTTCACAACCAAAACCACTATTTAAATCATTTAATCAAACCATTGGTGTAAGAAAATATGTTTTTATAGAAAAAACTTTTAAAAAATTAATCTAATTCAATAAAAACTATTCTAATTTCAAATAACACATTTTCATTTCATAGACACAAATTAGTTAAAAAACATACAAAAATTCAAGAATTAACCCATTTTATAGATCCAACTACCTCAAGAAAATAAGAAACCTAAGAACCTTTGATAAGAATTATTTGAAATAAGAAGACCATCCTCTAATTGATAAAGAACAAGGGAAAAATGAAAAGGACTGATCAAGATAACATTTGGTTATTAAAATAATAAAAAAAATAGAACGCGCCACTACCAATCCAATATCAAAAAATTTATATAGGGGGAGGGAGATTACATATACTAGAAGGAAGAAAATATATTGTACATGTAATCAACCACACCAAGAAAAGAGATCTAGTGGAGGAAGAAACCTAAAATCACAACAAATAACCCTAGGGTTCAAGAGGGAATCCAGCATATTGAATCCATAAGGGGTTATAAATTTAGTAAAAATAAAACCATAAGAATGAAGAATTTACATCGTACATCATTGTTTTACAGTGTAAATACATCCCATGGCACATACACTGAAAAAAGTTATCTCCTAGGGTTAAAAATCCACCGATTAATGAATTTACTACATAAGTTAATATTTTAGAGTTTAAATCAGTTTTTTCCATAATAACTTCTCACTAACTATGTGAGGTGATAAAAATATGATTCAATAGAGATACTTATGGAATAAATATCACCTACAGGCAGTTCCCACCTACAGCCCCTGTAGAACCACCCATAAGTTTTCCAATTCAACCTGAAACCAAAGTGCACCTTCAAAAGAATTTGAAACATTCATACATGTACTGCATTGATTTAAAAAATATAAACCCATAAACATTAGTTTAGTTTACCTCACAAATGATCTCCATCACTAAAAGGCCCAAAATACACCCAAACAAGGGTAACAATACAAGATTTAAGAAGTGTCTGAAAGAAGGTGATGGAATGTTACAATAACCACCTCATAAATTCTTTTTATCCCTAGAAATTAATCAAGATCTTGGACTCAAAAAATGTGAAGGGTACTACTGAATCATAAAAAATTCATACTATCATGGATATTTTGTTTGAACTTAAAAAATACACATAGCGAGATAATTTTTTTTATTTTACTGTACCTTCTACCGATGATCCATAATCCATACCGATCACTCCAAAAAAGTTATCCTAGGCTCAAAAACCAACATCATCTTATTAAATCACATGGGAATGATCTTTTTGATACCTCCATGGGTGGGAAACCTGAATTTTTTTGTTAATGGAAGTAAAACAAGATGGAAAGTCCAACTGATTCACCACCTTTCCAAAATTACCCACAATCTCGAAGGGTCCAACAAACCTCAGTGCCAAATTTACCTATCTACCCAAACAATGATGTCCCAAGTGAGGTGAAACTCTAAGAAAAACCCAATCACTAAACTCAAACTCCATTGGCTAATGTCTAAGGTCCTCATAAGATTTTTGAATACTCTATGTTGAGACCCATATCTTTTGAATCAATAAAACATTTTCTATCATCTCTTGAATAAGACTTGACCAAACCGAGGACCACTATTAAAAATCTTCCTAGCATAAGGTAGATATAGAAAACCACCCTTAAAATTCCTTAAAAGGGTCCATTCTAACTAAGGAATGATAACATTTGTTATAGGAAAACTCATGAAGAGGAAAATGTTTATCCCAAGAACCACCAATATCAAGCATGTATGCCCGAAACACAACTTCAAGAACCCAATTCCTTCAAAAAATAACAAGTCAGTCTTTTTCAAATCCAAGAACACCTTCTCACCGTATTCTTACCCTCCCAGGATCATATTTCAAAAAAACTCATTAGAGGTCACTCCCCCACTGATTCCTTCAATAATTGGGTTAGTAATTTCTTGCTCAACACATTGGTGAACACATTCCATTTTCTAAGAGTATAAGAAATATCAAAATTAAATGTCTAAAGTTACCCAACCAAGTGTCTCTATGGAATGTTTAGATCTCTCTAAATGAAAATATACTTCAGGATTTTTTTGATTATAATATACCATAAACTACTCCCCATAGAGGTATTGATGCCATGTTTTGAGTACATGCATAACCACTTCTAATTAAACATCATGGGTAGGGTAGTTATGCTCATAATTGTGCAATTGGAAAAAGAAATAGGTCACCACCTATTTCCCCTGCATCAATACACACCCCAAACCCATATTAGAAGTATCACAGAAAACAACATAACTCGAGCCTGATTCCAAATTAATCAAAATGAAAGCTAAATTCAACCACTTATTCAGTTCCTCAAAATATCTCTGAAATTTTTCATTACACTCAAACTTCAAACCCTTATGGGTTAAAGATATCATCAGAGATAAAATTTGAGAGAAGTCCAGAACAAACCAGTTATAATATTCATCTTATAAGAAATTAGGTTTTTGTCTGAGGTCTAAATATTTTTTTTTCAGTTTAAATTATTAATTATGTCCTAATGCGAGTACCCAATTTCGTAATGAGTATTTTGGGGGTGTTTGAGGATTTTACAAAGTCCCAAAACTGAATTTTGGGGAAAACAAGATAGGCTGCACAGTTAATAGAGACTATGTAGGGTAGGTCGCACAATTAGTACTAACTGGGTGAGGCTAGACATATAAGGGTTATAGGCTATATGGTTTGAGGAAACCATAGAGATAGAGATGAAAACACATACAAGGAACCTTTAATTTTTATCTGAGCTAGAATTCATGGATTTTTCTTGGTTAATCAAATAGTGCATGGTGACTATGCGAGGTATCGCTTCTTATAGTAGTGGGTTCACAGTTGGTGCACGATTTGGAAAAACGTGTGGAGAAACCAAGTAACCAAAGGATTTTTGGAAAAATTAGTATTTTTACCTTACATAATGTTATAAATTTATTTCAATTTTCTATTTCACTTTCGTTGGTATTTTCATTTGTGGGAGAGACCCATTGTAGCTCAAAGATATATTTTGATCTCTCTCCTCTATCTGATCTCATAATCGAGTGACGTCACTCTCATTTGATCCACATTGATGAGTACTAAATTCCATTTGTGAATTTCCTCATTATTCTTGGTATTAACTATTCTATTTAGGCGAAAGATAATTTTCCATATTTTTAGTGTTTTCATTGATTATTTGTTTTTTCTACTAATATGAGTAGAATTAAAAGTTGATACTAGAAGATCACTCTACAACCAACCTATGGTAGGTGTAATATACTTTTCCCATTTGGTTTGGTGGTCTATTAAGCCATATTTCATTGATCTACTCATAATTGTTTTTTATGAAGCCCTAAAAATGAATCGATTAATTGAATCAAATAAAATGGTGCCTGTTAAGGATTCCAATCATTCCTTTGAGATGTGTTAGAGGTTTTTACCTCAACCAAGGCCACCCATTAGGTGTTCCCTTTACCTTTTTAATTTGTTAAACCAAAAAATGGGTATGTTTCATCCTTTCATAGTTAGAGGAGGCTTGTTAATAAATTAATTAAATTTTTTTGTTTAATTAAGAGATGTATTGACTCCCTTTCCACGTGTTAACATGATATTGATTTATTCAATATCTTGAATGGTTTATTTAGAAATTGTTTATATGAGTGGGTAAACTCATGGATTGGAATTGAATATGAATTGTTATATGATTGGGTATAATCATATAATTTGAATGTGAATTGATGAATGATTACATATGACTCCATTTGTGTGCTATACGATGGGTCATGAAAATGGTAGAGAATGCCTTATATGTATATACTCCCTAGATTCTAATTTCATAGGATGCCATGGGCTATGCTACCAATTGGTTCCTATTTGTCTTGGGCTCACAATGGACATGGTTGGTAGAAATTCTCCTTGGATTCCAACTCAAACCTAAACGACCTTCCATTGGGATGCTCTTGGGACTCGATGAGGATGCCTTGGTATTTAACACCTTGGATCCATCCCTTCATAGCCTTAAAATTTGATTATACGGCATAAATGTGGTAACTGTGGTATGGTTGATTATATGACTTGATTATGGATATTCAGACACATCTGGTTATATAGAAAGGTTATTCTTGTTTGATACACAGGTTTAATAGTAAGGTCATAGATGAAATGATATGTGTGTATGTATGGCGAATCCATGGTAGTTATTTCTATATTTTTAATATCTTCTTTGTAATAGGATATTGAACCATGTTTTGTAGGGTGGATTTAAGGGCTCTATAGTATTGCTTTCTTTATAGTATGTACACCATGAGAACATTAAATTTATTTCTATTTACCTATGATATAACTTTTTTCCACACTACTTTAGCTATTTATATTGCATAGCCAATAATTTTAATAGACCTTTAGATGGTTACCTAAAGGGATTCTATATTACACCCTATTCTGGCCATCGTTGGGTACCTGTACAGACTATTTGTATCCAAGTAGGGATAGGAGGAATCACCCATAGTTTGATTCTTGATTTTGTTCCATGATTAAAACTAGGGGAGCATCTGACTGAGCCGAGGCTCATGATTCTATCAGAAGATAGTGATTTTTGATATTTTGGGTATTTTGATACATGTATTATATTGTACTATCTTATACCTATTTTGGATGTTTTTTAGAAACATGAAACGTTTTATAATTCATTGTATATGAGATCCCTGTTGGTATTGTTATATATTCAGGTCGTGTATTTATTGTCTGATTATTATATCTTCTTCCATTATTTGATATGTATAGTTTCTACTACTATGTTGCACTCTATTAAAAGGGTGTGGTCTCCCCATTGAAACTCTAGTCCCTCGGTGTTAGTCGACAACCTCTAACATTCATGGAGATGCGCTTGAGGCCATGTGACCAACTAGGCTCAGGGCACTGTTGAGTGGCATCCAGGTCTGGGACATTATAATATGGGGCGAAAGAGTTTTATTTTTATTGTTTATTATTTTTCCAACATAGGATGGGATATGAAGGTATTGTAATTTGGAATTGAGATGTTTCTATTCATAGCTATCCTACATAATGAAAAAGTCTAAATTGATTTGAATGAAAATCAGTGTTTTCTAGATTTTGATTTTTACATTTGATTTGATTCCACTATTGGGTGATGCACTTGAATTGGGATTTATTATTGGTATAATTTTGGGTTCTATTTTGTTTTAACCTAATTGAATTAGGGTATACATATCATGAATAATTTTAATAACATTACCAGAATCACATGCCGTGAATTATTCTTTGCCATATAGGATACATTGATTGTTTGCATGATTTTGTAATAGGTTCCATGATAGATATACCTACTTTTGTGGGAGAATTATATATAGGTAATTGAGAAACATAGTTAGTACTCATAGTTCTTTCCATAACCTAAATAGTATTTTCCTGATTAGGCTACAGTTGACACCTTGAGTATCCAATTGTGGAACATTGAGTCATGGACCATGAGTTGCATGGAATGGAAAGTATTATGGTGTGGATTAGGTGGAAACGATATTTCGGTTAATGAGGAGTATGGTTCCTTTAAAATTGTAATTAGTGAACCATTTATTTCAATAATTAAAATGTAATGTGAAATGAATATGAAATTCAAATGGAAAATTAAGATTATAAATAGATAATTCTACCTAGACCAAAATTTTGAGTGGGAAAGAGGTAGTGTATATAGTGAATTTTTAGACAGTTTCATTTTTCCAATCCTAGATTTAGGAGAAGGATGTGTGGGTATGACCTAGTTATTGGAAGGTTTTGAATTTTCCTACACTTTTGAGCTACAAAAAATGATATCATTCTTTTTCGAGGTGTGCGTTTGTCATTGTAGAGGAATACCAAAAAAAAGACTTTAAATGGTATGAAACGAGAGTATCAATGACCACGATCTAGAGTTGGTTGGCCATAGGCTAATAGTGGATCCACCTTTAGTTCAAGCTGTGAAACTAGTAGTTTTAACAGACACATGATTTGAGGAATTGGTTCCAAGGAATTTTTTTTGAGGGGTTTTTACTTTTTATGAAGAACTTTTAGGAAGCACCACAACCTACCTTATATATGGACGGGCTAAGGCATGTGTTCTAGCAGTAGAATCCTCCAATGTTTTTTAGGGATGGTGGTACATGGGCTACTAAATTATTCCTTGAGACTATGATGTTGATCTTCGAGCATCTGAAGACACCTATTGAGAGGAGAGTGAAGCTCGCAACTTATATAATATGATAAGAAAAAACGTGATGGTGGGATCTACTAAACAAAGATGAAAATATATGAGATATGGTTTGGGATGATTTCAAAACTAGGTTCTATAACTACTTCTACCCCAAGACTCTGAGGGAAAATCAAGATAGATAGCTCCTATTTCTTGAGTAGGGTGTTATGAAAGTTATAGTGTACTTGACATGCTTTAAAAATCTACAGTGTTTTGTGCCAATGTACCTTTCTATTGAGTTTTCATGAGAGAGATGCTTCGAGGAAGGACTATGACATGCTGTTTGATCTCAGGTTAACATGTCCAGATTGACCTCTATTATTGAAGTTTTGAATTGAGCACCAATTATAGAGAATAACCTGAGGGAATCTGGGGTCATATAGCAGAGAAGTGTAGTCTCTCAACCTAATGGCACAATAGATTTATGTAGGAAGCACTGTTTTGAGGCATCCCATGAGATGAGTGCCATCTAGGACCCTAGTGCTAGCAGTGCCATTTTTTTTCATCAGTGTGTTAGTTGGGAACACGTGAGGAATTGGTGAAATCTAAAAAAATTCATTTTCAGAGCTTTTGGAAGTATGGGACATGTGCAATGATTCTACATGACCTTCCATCTAGTAGTGAGTTGTAGGGGGTCATCTCCGACACCAGATTTAGGAGTAGGTTTCTTAGATCCATGTTTGGCAGGAAGTTGGAGCAGTGATGATCGATCATGTTGAGGTGGTTGTAGTCATGGATGAGGAATCCATGAACCAGTGGTATTGAGATAGTAGAGAATTCCTACTATGGGTATTGAGGCTATGTCATAGGACCTCAATTCAATCATGAGAAATTTTGTATATCCTACCTCTAAGGAATAAGGTACCAGACCATCTATGGTGAGAGGTTCAATCTTAGTAGCCTCTAATCCTGTATCTTATCTCTTTGATACATGTGCATCACACTGTAGATACCCAAACCTTGACGTACATGTACATTACATTACTTTTGCGGAATATTTAATACATAACAAAAACAAACACACAAGGATCGTAATAGTTTAGTGTCTTTGGAAACTCAGAACATAATCTTCTAATCTTGGTGAAAGATCTTCAACATCTCCCATAAAGATCTTACCCTTTTTGTTTTCTTACCTAAAAATCCTTCTTTATATCCCAGGAAAAGAAAACATATAAAGGGTGAGCTCAAATTCTCAGTAAGGGTAAGCATGGAGAAAATAAAACAAACCATATACATTGGAACTTAAAAACATGAACACAATGTTTAAACATCAAGAACTTGAGCAATGACATAAAACATGGAAATACGTAAGGCATAGATCATAAAGAAACATTAATACTAATAAAATAGCATGGGAATAAAAAATGTAATTGTGGAAACCATTAAGAACATGTTATGATTTCTATGGGAGCCAAGGCATTGATTCCAAGACCATCTTAGTGGACAAAGTCCCTTACTGAACCAGATTTACTTGCCGTTCCAACCCTGTATTACTGAACTAGATTTACTTTCCGTTCCATCCATGTCTATCTCATGATATATAAATCTTTACCCAATGCATTGGAGGGAGATATAGTTACCACACATCTCATAATGAAATCATTCTTACTTGTGCCACAAAATAAAGTTAGAACATTCATCATAACCCAAAGAATAAAATGGGTTTCATAAACATCATCCCATCATCACATAATCCATAAAAAACAAATGTATATTTCATCATAAGAAAAGTGAAACCATGTAAATCATAGATACATTATACTTGAAACATACACATATGAAATAATTTCATCTTAGTTGGAAAATGGTTTTGATAAAACACTTGAAATGAATTCTTGAGGAAAATATCCTTTCATCTTTAAAATCATTTTCTTTTTAACAAATGTCATGAATTTTTAAAAGAAAATTATTTTTTAGAAAATATTCATGAAATATTTTGGAGGAATATTCAAGAAAATAAGGCTTTATAAAACTGTAAAAATCATTTCATGACGTATAAGTTAAATAAACATTATTCTCGTACTTTTTCTAGAAAAGTCAAAAAAGTACCTCGTAACGTAAAAAAAAAGAAAGATTCCTTACATACCATGTAGTAAAAGTATAAAATGGGTAAAAAGGAATTTAAACATGAATGAAACCATTTTTATAAAATAGGGACATGGATGATAGATATAACCCCAGTGAATACTTACGAATATACAATCTCAGATAAAAATGAGATTGGAAAAGTTATCCCTTACCTTATGTCAGATATGCTTCGTATGTATCCGAACCTCCTGTATAATGATTTAAATAATGTCATTTACTTATTAAAGAATCATATTCATTGTTATTATATCATATATGGATCACGTAGGTATTTATATTACCCGTTCATTTATCAATTCCATGTTAAAGTAGCGTTTTGGGTAAAAATGTTTCATTTATCTTACGTGTTTGGACTTGTTGTTCTTGATATTATTATTACTTATATCATGATTTACTTACTTCCGGAATGTAAAACATGATTTATATATCATATATATTCAGTATATGTATATAATAGATAGATAAATGAAATGAAACACACCGTTCATGGAGACGGTAGGCCGTACGTACGCATGAACGCTGTTTTCCTTTCTTTATTAACTTGAATGGAAGTAAGTAGATGTCATATATATATATATACATAAATCCAGTAGCTTCATTATGTCATATATTTCATTATTATTCATTATATATACTTTATAATCATTCTTGAATGGTTAATCATGGAAAATGAATCTCATCGCGTTTGTGGAGACGGTAGTCCGTACGTACGTACGAGCGATGATATCATTCCCATGATCATGGAATTGTATTTAAGTGTATGTATAATATTACAGAATCAATATCACTTTAAAATAACAATATATAGTTATTTATTTACACCATTATACCCATATAAGTAAGGTGGTGGTTGAAAACAGGTTACACCACGGCGTGGAGACAGTATTCCGTACATACACACGCGCGGTGATTTTGTTTTCCGTAGGATGGATAGAAGGTGAAATAGGGTTGTTTAATATTTATAATAACATATCAGTATATAAGTAATACTTATGTTATTACTTTATAATGAAACAACTAAATAAGAAGATGTTTAAGAATAAATAATCTTGAGAGAATCGAAAGAAGAGATTACATCTTCTTCGACGCACCTCCTTTAAGCCTTATCTTAAGGAAGTAGAGTTGGTCTTTTGAGAAGGCCAGAACTTCCAGAATGTTTCTAGAAAAGATGAGAAGAGAAATGGGCAGAGGTTGGCCGAGATTCAAGGCTCAAAAGGGTGTGAAGATAAGAGGGAAGGGGTGCCCTTTTTATAAGGGAGGAGAGGGGAACCTTTGAAAAAACTCAAAATATTATTTTATAATAAAGTCATATTCGGTTTATAATAGCTCCAAAAGGGTGTGAAGATAAGAGGGAAGGGGTGCCCTTTTTATAAGGGAGGAGAGGGGAACCTTTGAAAAAACTCAAAATATTATTTTATAATAAAGTCATATTCGGTTTATAATAGCTCCAAATTGATTTATTTCTAAGCTAAAGTGGGGATGGGTCGAAATATTCACAACCAATAGATTTTAGACAAGTTTAGGTTACAATTTAAACCTTATCATTTAGATTTAACTCTAAGTTAAATAACTTACCTTTTACCGTGTCCTCTTGTTTTCTTACACTATAAGGTTAATAAACTTACTATAACAAGACAAACAAACCCCAAGTTGTTTATTATTAATATATATAAACTTATCTAAGTAATTTGGCCGAACATTAGATTTTTAAGAATAAAATAACAATTAATAATATATTATTTGTTTTAAAAACAATTTTATGTCAATTTTGACACTATTTGGTAATTGATTTTTGTGAAAATCATAACAACATTATTAGCTCGAAAAAGTTAATTAAATAATACTAAAATTTCATATTAACCTACAAAATTAGTGGAATTCATAAAAAGTCTCCAATTACATTTATTTGGGTATTTAAGGAAGTAGAGTTGGTCTTTTGAGAAGACCAGAACTTCCAGAATGTTTCTAGAGAAGATGAGAAGAGAAATGGGCAGAGGTTGGCCGAGATTCAAGGCTCAAAAGGGTGTGAAGATAAGAGGGAAGGGGTGCCCTTTTTATAAGGGAGGAGAGGGGAACCTTTGAAAAAACTCAAAATATTATTTTATAATAAAGTCATATTCGGTTTATAATAGCTCCAAATTGATTTATTTATAAGCTAAAGTGGGGATGGGTCGAAATATTCACAACCAATAGATTTTAGACAAGTTTAGGTTACAATTTAAACCTTATCATTTAGATTTAACTCTAAGTTAAATAACTTACCTTTTACCGTGTCCTCTTGTTTTCTTACACTATAAGGTTAATAAACTTACTATAACAAGACAAACAAACCCCAAGTTGTTTATTATTAATATATATAAACTTATCTAATTAATTTGGCCGAACATTAGATTTTTAAGAATAAAATAACAATTAATAATATAATATTTGTTTTAAAAACAATTTTATGTCAATTTTGACACTATTTGGTAATTGATTTTTGTGAAAATCATAACAACATTATTAGCTCGAAAAAGTTAATTAAATAATAATAAAATTTCATATTAACCTACAAAATTAGTGGAATTCATAAAAAGTCTCCAATTACATTTATTTGGGTATTTATAATATCAATTATTTTAATATTTCATTATTTAGGTAATTACTGCATCACCATTGTGTCATAAATAACATAAATTATTTAATGTCTAAAAATTATAAATAAAATACAATTAGTTAGGAAATCTTTTTAGATTTCTAATGAATATTTATAGTCGAATTTATCTTATGTATAACACTTTATTAAAAAAAATTTAGTTATTAAACTTTGATTTTAACTATTTTAACCCTTCTTTAAATAAATTAATAATAAATGTCCTAATCTAATCCATGTGGACATAAATGGACATATTTTATTCCTAAGGTTGTTTTGGTCGAATTACAGTTATCCAATAGAATTAAGACATGTTTTAGGGTAATAATTATAAAGACCTGCACTTATTCCATACATAATCTTTAATTTATTCAAGAAAACACTTCCTTTTACATTGAGGATATTTTCAAGTTTATAGCATTAGAGAAATAAGACAACACATTCGTAACATTACACATTGTTATATAGTGGATACCATAAAATCAGTTTCCATTTTCCTCAGAATATAAAACATTAAAACTTAAAACAAGACTCCTTGACAATTCTTCAACATTTAACATGTCTTCCTTCATTGTATTACTCATCCATTAACCTGTGAAAAATCATTTAAAAACTTGGGATGAGAACAAAAGCTCAGTAAGGTATGAAAAAGAAGGAAAAATCACATTATTCCATGAATACGCATGACATATGAAAACATTTTCAAAAGACATAATTTCCACCCATAAATACTTACTTTGTGTAACATGATATTTACAGAAGATCCACACAAACATAATTATAATCATAGAGGTATCTTGGGGCATTAATTACATAATATTGTAACCATCTTGGCTACCTTAAAATTTGTAACCCTCACGGTTACCATACTTTGTGTAACCATCGTAGTTACACGTGGAGTAACCATACAACCGACCTCCAACTTACTCATACTCAATGCATTGGAGGGAAATATAGGTCCCACCCTTCATCAGAAACAATGCCAAATAACCAAAACATAATCATACAACATAAAAAATAGCATAAAAACATTGATTTTGAATATTGTAAAACAGAATTTTAAAAGGGGATTTTAGAAGAAAAGTCCCTTATAAACATCATATACTTGAAGTGAGACTTAATAGAGTGGATGGAAAATGTATATACTCTGTAAATACACATAATGAAACATAATATAAACAGAACCCATCACACACACAATTTAAATAGCACATAAATAATAAAGTAGATGGTTATCCCAAAGAATAGAAATCGGGTTAAGAATTCCCTTACCTTGGGCTTGTCTTACTTCAAAATTGTTTAAACCTCCTCTTGATATCTTCTCCTTGAGATCCTTCTTAAGGGCTTTGATTTTGGTCTTTTGGTGAGACTAGCAGCTCTAGGACGTGGGGAAGAAGATTGGGGAGGGAATTTGGCAGAAATTAGACAATGCTCAAGGCTTGAGAGGTGTGGGAGGAAGAGGGGAGTGAGGGTGATATTTATAGTGGAGGAGGGGAGGTATTTTAGATTATTTTAATTATTATTATAATATTTTTATCAAGACTATTAATAATCTCAAATCAAGTGGCCCTAAATAGTGAAAATATCATGTGATTTCAAAGCAAGTGGCCTTTCATCACTTATGATGTCATAAATAGTGCATTTTTTCTGATAAATTGATTATACGGTATTTTATCATATTTCACTATTCACCAAAAATTCAGGAGTTTCAGAAAAATACCAAAAATTTTCCCCAACCTTTTTTCGACGTGTAGAATTCAAAAATGAACTCCATTTTTCAAAAATAATTTTCTAAATATTATTAATTTAATTTTTTAATAAGGTCACAGTTAATTCGAAAAATAACAATATTGAAGTGCAATTAGTTTTATGTGACATTGGAAAATTAATTAAGATCCCATTATCCTATCGCCTTGGGAAAATAAAATAATAATATTATTTTCTATTCATGAGGTCATATTACTACTCATAAGGGCATGTTACTATTCACCAAAAAAACAAGTTTGTTTCATCAGACACTAAATAACATACTGAACACAATTGTAGATAACAGTTTCTTGAAATTCAAAACATAGAAGAAATAAAATTATGTTTAAAAGATACTTATAAAAATATACCTTAAACAAAATTTCAAGCATTTTCAATTTATTTTTTTGAAAAAATTGGGATGTTACATTATCCCCACCTTCTTGAAATTACGTCCTCACAATTTTATTTACTTATTAAACAACTGAGGGTATTTTTCCCTCATAGCATTTTCAGACTCCCATGTTGCTTCTTCAACCATGTGGTTTCTCCACAAAACCTTTACCTGCTGGATTACCTTATTCCGCAATACCTGTTCTCTTCGATCAAGAATCTGAACCGGTTTTTCTTCATAAGAAAGGTTCTCTGCCAGCTGAACTTCTTCCGGCCTCAAGACATGTGATGAATCTGGAACATACTTTCTCAACATCGAAACATGAAAAACATTGTGTACCTGAAATAAGCTCGGAGGAAAAGCTACGCGGTATGCAACTGTTCCAACTTTATCCAAGATTTAAAAAGGACCGATGAATCGTGGACTTAGTTTCCCTTTCTTATCGAAACGCATCACACTTTTCCAAGGAGAGATTTTAAGGAAAACATGGTCACCTACCTCGAAAGAGAAGTCTTTACTTCTGTTATCTGCATAAATTTTCTGCCTGCTCTGAGCTGTCCTCATGTGTTGCTAGATCATCCTCACTTTCTCAGCCACTTCTTCTACTAATTCTGGCCCCATCAACTTTCTTTCACCGACTTCATCCCAAAACGCAGGAGTCCGACACCGCTTTCCATACAAGGCCTCAAAAGGTGCCATATGAATACTGAAATGGAAACTGTTATTATAAGAAAACTCAACTAATGAAAGATACTGATCCCAACTTCCCTGATAGTCCATTGAACAAGCTCGAAGCATATCCTCCAAAGTTTGAATCGTTCGTTCTGACTGCCCATCTGATTGAGGATGAAAAGCTGTACTGAAATTCAACTCTGTGCCCAAAGACTTCTGAAGTCCCTTCCAAAATTTAGAAGTGAACCTGGGATCTTGGTTAGACATAATGGAAAGAGGAACTGCATGTAACCTGACAATCTCCTTGAGGTACAATCGAGAAAGCTGATCTATTGTCATTGTATCTCGAATATAAAGAAAATGAGCAGACTTTGTTAGCCGATCAACCATAACCCATATCGCATTGTTACCTCGAGAAGTCTTTGGTAGTCCCACCAAAAAATCCATGGATATATTCTCCCATTTCCATTCTGGAACTGGAAAAGGCTGAAGCATCCCCTTCGGTAACTGCCGCTCTGCTTTAACCTGCTGACATGTCAAACATTTCATTGTAAAATCAGCAATATCTCTTTTCATCCCATTCCACCAGTAATACTCTCGAAGGTCTCTGTACATCTTAGTACTTCCAGGATGAAAAGAAAATGGAGAAATATAAGCTTCACACAACAATTCTTTCTTCATCTAGGAATCACAAGGCACACACAACCTTTTTCCAAACCTTAAAACACAATCTTTATCAAGATTAAATTCTGGAATCTTACCCATTTTAACCAATTCTACCTTTTTTGTAGCTCATGGTATTCCCTCTGCGCTTTCATAATTCTGCCTAACAATGAAGATTACACTGAAACCTAAAAAAACAGATATATTCCCTGCACCAATAACTTCTAAGCCAAAATTCATCAAATCATTAATCAAGGGATCATGTTCCAAACGTAGCATTGTTAATGATGCATGATTTTTCCGACGTAAGGCATCCGCTACTTTGTTTTCTTTTCTAGGATGGTAATTGATAATGCAGTCATAATCCTTTATCAGTTCTATCCATCTTCTCTGCCTCATGTTTAATTCCTTCTGAGTGAATATATACTTAAGACTTTTATGGTCAGTATATATTTGGCATTTGGTTCCGTATAGATGATGCCTCCATATTTTCAAAGCAAAAAACCACAGCTGCCAATTCCAAATCATGTGTGGGATAATTTAGCTCATGAGGTTTAAGTTGTCTCAAAGCATAGGCAATTAACTGATCATTCTGCATCAAAACGTAACCAAGTCCCTTCAAAGAAGCATCACTGTAGATGACAAACTCACCATTCCGAGAAGGTAAGGCCAAAATTGGAGAATTCACCAATCTCTTCTTTAGTTCCTGAAAACAAACATCACATTCCTCTATCCAAACAAATTTAACCCCTTTCCGTGTTAACTTAGTTGTTGGGCTAGATAACCGTGAAACGTTCTTAACAAACCGTCGGTAATAAATTGCTAAGCCCAGAAAACTGCGAATCTCTGTAACATTTGTGGGTCTCGGCCATTCATCAACTACTTTTGTTTTGGCAGGATCAACTGTTATTCCATCCTTATTTACAATGTTCCCAAGAAAAGAAATCTGTTGCAACCAAAAATCACACTTGTTGAATTTTCCATATAGTTTCTTTTCTTTTAAAGTTTGTAAAACAACCCGTAGATGTTTTTCATGCTCCTCTTTATTTTTAGAAAAAACCAGAATGTCATCAATAAATACAACCACAAACTTATCCAAGAACTCATGAAATACTATATTCATAAGATTCATGAATACAACAGGTGCATTAGTTAACCCAAATGGCACAACAACAAATTCATAATGCCCATATCTAGTACAAAAGGCTGTTTTTGAGATGTCATCCTCCTTCACCTTCAACTGATGGTATCCGAATCTCAAGTCAATCTTGGAAAAGTACTGAGCTCCCTGGAGATGATCAAAAAAGTCATCAATATGAGGCAAAGGATTCTTGTTTTTAAAAGTGATGTTATTCAGAGATCTATAATCAATGCAAAGTCTCATGGAACCATCTTTCTTTTTAACAAACAAAACAGGGGCTCCCCATGGTGAAGTACTGGGACGAATGAAGCCTTTGACAAGAAAATCCTGCAACTGATTTTTCAATTCATGAAGTTCTATTAGAGCCATACGATATGGGGGTTTTGAAATTGGATTACCATCAGGAACAAAATCAATTGTGAATTCAACTTCTCGTTCAGTTATGACACTGGGTAACTCCTCAGGAAAAACATCAAGGTATTCATTTACCACTGGCACATCATTAATTTGAATAGTTCCCTTATTTTCAACAATATGAGCAAGATAAATTTCACTTCCATATTTCAGTAGTTTCTCAGTATCCTGATATGTTATCAATTTTATGGGTTCATTCTTGTATACAAACTGAAACTCTTTCTGAAAAACAACTTCTTTAGCTCTACAGTCAATCTTAGCATGATAATCAGAAAGCCAGCCCATCCCCAGAATAACATCAAACTCGACTAAGGGTAAAACAACAAGGTTTTCAGGTAAAGTCTTTCCACATACCACAATATAAATATTCTTATAATTCCTCTTTGCTATAACATTTCCCCCTGGTGTTTTAACAACAAGTTCGGGTCTCATTTGTTGAGGTGATATTTCCAAGTTACTAGAGAATTTCTCAGAGATGAAGGAATGTGTAGAACCTGTATCAAACAAAACTTTATAAAAATATGAGTGAACAAACAAAGTACCTGATACAACTTCATTGGATGGCCCCACACCTGCGGACGTAGTCGCAAAGGATCTTACTACACCTTTATGCTTGTAGTCTGGCTTCTTTGCATCATTTGGATCCCTCTTTGGACAGACATTTGCATAGTGACCCATCTCACCACATTTAAAACACTTTATAGTTTGCTTATCAGGATTAGTATTTGGATCATTTTCATTGCAATCTCGGGCCATATGTCCAAACTTACCACACTTAAAACACTTCCCAGTTTTGATAAGACATTCCCCAGGGTGCTTCTTGCCACACTTTTCACAAACTGGAAACTGGATTTTCTTACCATCAGATTTCTTTGGTTGATTCTTACCCATTGCTTTCCAACGGGACCTCTTATTCTCTTTGTTTCCAAAATGCATGTGATCATCAGCAAATTCCATATCTACCCTCTCAGCACATCAGACAAGTTTCTCATAACTTTTGAATTCACGGGAGGCCAACGCCCGTCGATACCTTGGCTTCAATCCTGAGTAAAAGCAGTTGATTTTGCTATCGAGATCCAGAATAAGATTTGGAGCATACCTCGCCAGTCGGGTGATGTTCGCTTCATACACAGCCACTGAATCTTCCTCCTTTTGTTTCAATTCAAGGAATTGCTTCTCCATTCTAAGTCGCACCACCTTAGGAAAATATTTTTCAAGAAAAAGACTTTTAAATTCATCCCACACTAAGGCATAAAAATACTATCTACCCCTTATATTCCTTACCATTGACCACCACTGACCAGCTTCCCCTTCAAAACAATAAATGGCAAGACTTACCTTTTGATTGTCCGAACATCCCATAACATCAAATATCTTTTCATGGGATTTAATCCATCCTTCTACTACCACTAGGTCAGACGATCCATTGAATGCAGGAGGATGCTGTCTCATAAAATGTTCCACCACTGTCATGTTCCATTGGGGTACCTCTATTAGTTCTCTTGTATGGATTCCACCACCATTTATAGCCTGCGTTAGCTGAGCCATTACTGTCACAAACTGCTCGGTTCCAATACCTACCATTCCGGGCTGTAGATCAGGAAGGATGTCATTCTGTCGGTGCCTCTCCTCTTCAGCATCCATGTTCCTTCTGCGGACAACCATTCTGAACAAAAATTTCTTAGATGAAGCAACATGGTAATCTTTAAATTCTATAACAAATTAAACATAGAGTGAAAACTATTTATTGTATTCTATTAGCATCACCTTAACCCCTAAAGTTATCTAAACCATCCTTTGATACCAACTATAAAGACCTGCACTTATTTTATACATAATCTTTAATTTATTTAAGAAAACACTTCATTTTACATTGAGGATCTTTTAAAGTTTAGAGCTTTAGAGAAATAAGACAAAACATTTGTAACATTACACATTGTTACATAGTGGATACCATAAAATCAGTTTACATTTTCCTCAGATTATAAAACATTAACACTTAAAACAAGACTCCTTGAAAATTCTTCAACATTTAACATGTCTTCCTTCCATGTATTACTCTTCCATTAACCTGTGAAAAATCATTTAAAAACTTGGGATGAGCACAAAATCTCAGTAAGGTATGAAAAAGAAGGAAAAATCACATTATTCCATGAATACGCATGACGTATGAAAACATTTTCCAAAGACATACTTTCCACGCATAAATACTTACTTTGTGTAACATGAGATTTACACAAGATCCACCCAAACATAATTATAATCATAGAGGTATCTTGGGGAATTACTTACATAATCTTGTAACCATCTTGGCTACCTTAAAATTTGTAACCCTCACGGCTACCATACTTTGTGTAACCATCGCAGTTACACGTGGTGTAACCATACAGCCGACCTCCAACTTACTCATACCCAATGCATTGGAGGGAAATATAGGTCCCACCCTTCATCATAAACAATGCCCAATAACCAAAACATAATCATACAACATAAATAATAGCATAAAAACATTGCTTTTGAATATTGTAAAACAAAATTTTAAAAGGGGATTTTAGAAGAAAAGTCCCTTATAAACATCATATACTTGAAGTGAGACTTAATAGAGTGGATGGAATATGTATATACTCTGTAAATACACATAATGAAACATAATATAAACAGAACCCATCACACAAACAATTTAAATAGAACATAAATAATAAAGTAGATGGTTAACCCAAAGAATGTAAATCGGGTTAAGAATTCCCTTACCTTGGGCTTGTCTTACTTCAAAATTGTTTAAACCTCCTCTTGATCTCTTCTCCTTGAGATCCTTCTTAAGGGCTTTGATTTTGGTCTTTTGGTGAGACCAGCAGCTCTAGGACATGGGGAAGAAGATTGGGGAGGGAATTTGGAAGAAATTAGACAATGCTCAAGTCTTGAGAGGTGTGGGAGGAAGAGGGGAGTGAGGGTGATATTTATAGTGGAGGAGGGGAGGTATTTTAGATTATTTTAATTATTATTATAATATTTTTATCAAGACTATGAATAATATCAAATCATGTGGCCCTAAATAGTGAAAATATAATGTGAGTTTGAAGCAAGTGGCTTTGAATCACTTATGATGTCATAAATAGTGCATTTTTTCTGATAAATTGATTATACGATATTTTATCGTATTTCACTATTCAACGAAAATTCAAGAGTTTCAGAAAAATACAAAAAATTTACCTGAACCATTTTTTGACGTGTAGAATTCAAAAATGAACTCCATTTTTCAAAAATAATTTTCTAAATATTATTAATTTAATTTTTTAATAAGGTCACAGTTAATTCGAAAAATAACAATATTGAAGTGCAATTAGTTTTATGTGACATTGGAAAATTAATTAAGATCCCAATATCCTATCGCCTTGGGAAAATAAAATAATAATAATATTTACTATTCATGAGGTCATATTACTATTCATATTACTATTCATAAGGGCATGTTACTATTCACCAAAAAAACAAGTTTGTTTCATCAGACTCTAAAGAACATACTGAACACAATTGTAGATGACAGTTTCTTGAAATTCAAAACATAGAAGAAATAAAATTATGTTTAAAGGATACATATAAATATATACCTTAAACAAAATCTCAAGCATTTTCAATTTATTTTTTTGAAAAACTTGGGATGTTACAATAATAATATCATTTTTACCCTTAATTAAACTATTTACTTTTAACCGTGGTAAATAAAAGTAAAAAGTTACTTTTCACCAAAAATTATTTTCATGTCATTGAACAAAATTTTAGTCCTTGATATTAACCGTTTCTCTCAAATTTTCAAAATTCTACTCACAGAAGCAGTAAAATTATGTTTTATGTGAATTTCCAAATTCTTCTAGGAGGTGGGTAAAAGACGGTGAAAAGTTCAATAAAATTTTTATATATTTAAAATTATTATAAAATGACTCCAATGAATTACATTGAACTTATATAGGTATTATGTATCAATTTTGACCTAAAATAAATTTAAATAAAATAAATAATTATTTAAATAAAAAGTCGGTTTTTAAATAGTAACCTAGTGTTTTCACTATTCATCAAAAATTGAATGTTTTTAGAAAAATACCAAAAATTCACCCTAGGATAATTTTGATATTCTGAATCCAAAAATAAAGTCCATTTCAAAAGATTAAATTTATAAAATTTTAAAAAGTGGTTATTACTATTCATAATGGCTTGTTTATATAACACATCGTTGTTTAGTGAAACTCGGTATTGCGTACAACACACGCTATCGTGGAAGGACGCGATTGTGTGTAATTCAAGAAAAGTCAGGGATGCATGTAGTGCAAGCTCCTTTTGGTGTAGCGTACAACACAAGACATCAATAAAATTAAAAAGAATATTTTTCATAAAATCTCGGGGTGTTACACACACAGTTTTATATTTGTGCCTATTATGGAGAGAATTGGGTTCCTTATGCTATTTTCTGAGGGATTTATGACACTTGAAATTCTATAGGGGATCATAATAGTGGATGTAAGAGAGTATAGGGAGTACCCCTTTGAGGTTGGTGGGTATCACTTCATCTGGAATATTTTTTTCCTCGAGATAACTGTGTTTGATGTCATAAATTGAATAGAATGGCTAGTGGCTCATCATGCATATATTGATTACCATCACTGGAGGGTGACATTCACATTAATAGAGAGTGTAGATTATACTCACAAGGGTGAATGGGATTTCTATTTTATTTGAGCTAGAACATTGCATCATGGTTCTTGTGAGACGATAGCCCAGATTTCTATTTTATATCTAGATGATTTGAGAGTGTGTTATGTGGACTTTCCCCTAGTGGTTGATCATTTGAATGATGTGTTCCCATAAGAATTTTATGGTTTACCTCAGGATATAGAGTTTTAGTTCTCCATCAGTCTAGTCATAGGATCTGCACTAGTACCCATTCCTCTTTATCAGATGGCTCTGACGGAGTTTCCTGAGCTCAAGTTATAGCTAGAGGATTTGTAGGAATAGGGGTTTATTCGACCTAGTACTTATTCATGGGGGTTCTCTAGTCCTTTTTCTATAAAAAGGAGGATGGTAACCTTAAGCTATGCATGGATTATCAGAAATTGAATCAGTTGAGGGTTAATAACTAATATCCCTTGCCACTGATAGATGGCCTATTTGACCAGCTTCACGGAGCTCAGTTGTTCTCTAAAATTTATTTGAGATTTAGATATAACCAGGTGAATGTTAGAACTATAAAGATATATTTCATATAATTTCATAGTACATAAGGTATATTTGAGTATTTGGTCTTTTTTTTCTATCTCATGAATACGCTAGTGATTTTCATGACATCGATGAACTACAAGTTCCCTCTTTTCATCGATTTATTTGGAGTGGTTTTTGTGGATGATATCTTGGTGTATTATCACAATCGAAAAAACGATGAAAAGAATCATGAGATCACTTTGAATGCATTGATAGATAATCTGTTATATTATGATCTCACATTGTGTCACTTCTAGATGGATAAGATTCATTTCCTAGGCTATATTATCTTAGAGATAACAATATCAGTTGACCTAGAGAAAGTGAGAGTTTTTGTTTCCTGGGAGTATCCCAAGAATGTATTTGATATATAGAGTTTCTTTAGGTTAGCTATGTATTACAAGAATTTCATATAGTAATTATCACACATAGAAGTGCTGTTGATGGGATTGACTAAGAATGGAATGAAGTTTTCATGGACAAATAGCTAAAAGACATCCTTTCCAGAAATGAAAGGGAGATTGACTTCATCACCATTCTTGATTCTTCCAGATTATGATAGAAATTACACTATGTATTCTAACACATCAGGTATTGGGAATGAATGAGTTTTGATGTAGGGAGATAGAGTCATGGTATATGGGTCTCGACAGATAAGTCCACACAAGAGGAATTACCTAACATAGAATCTCAAGCTAGCTGCAGTTGTTCATGCATTGCACTATTGGATACATTACTTACTAGGGGATAATTTTGTGGTGTATGGGGACCAAAAAAATATTCATGTACATATTTACACAACATAATCTAAATCTGAGACAATTAAGGTGGGTTTAATAACTACAATATTTTGACTTTGATATTGCCTAAATTTTTAGTAAAGTCAATGTTTTGGTAGATGCACTTATCAGGAGGACTCAAATACAAGAATTTAAATAGGCTAGTAGGGAGTGGTAGATTATGGATATGGTCTTTGGGATGCACATAGAGGTGCAAGATAGTTAGAGGAAGAATTATATTTTATCATTAGTAAGGACCTATACCCTACTAAATAGAGTGAGGACAAGAAAACTATTATATTCTGATAGCCTAGTCCTATTAGAGAGTGCGGCATGTGAGGATCCACCTCTTGGTTAGACTATAGGTGAGGATTAGATTCCATGTAGCCATGGACATGTATGGGTTCCTGGGATATATATGGGGAGATTATGTTAGAGTTTTATGCCTCAGTTTGGGGATTTCACCCTGACATCACCAAGATATAGCAGTTACCTATTCCTGAGTGGAAATGGGTGGATGTCGTGATGGATTTTTTTGACTGGTTTTCCAATGCCTCATCAAATTAGCGATGTTGTGTGGGTTATTATTGATAAGCTCACAAAGGATTCACATTTCCTAATGATGAATTTGAGATTTAGTGTAGATGATCTTGGAAGGTTTTATATCCCTGGGATAGTATTAATTCATGGGGTCCCATGCACAATAATTTCAGATAGGGACTTATAGTTTACTTCTCATTTTTGGTAGTGTTTATAGAGGGTGCTAGGTACACAAGTTCTTCTGAGCATGACATACCATCCTCAGAATGATGAAAATTCAAAACGTACAATACAAGTGACTGAGGACATTCTGCGAGCATGTGTCCTAGATTTTGGGAGAACATGGGAGAGGCATATACCCCTGGTTGAGTTCGCCTACAATATAAACAATTAAGTGACTATACTGATGGTACCTTATGAGGAATTTTATTGTAGGCCATGTCAATAGCCCATTTTCTAGTTAGATACACGTGAGGAATCTTTACTGGGACCACATATCATGTAGTAAACTTCTAAGTAGGTCAATTTGATTCAAAATCACATGGATACTATCAAGAACTAGCATGGGTACCTTGATAACCTGATAACCGAGCCGACCTTGACATGACCCGAAGGACATTCCCGATCCCCACAGGATAGAAATTAGCACCGGGAATCGTACAACATACATGTAGGAATGATTTTTTCACAAGAAAGTGGGAGTAAAAGATAAAATACAGTATGCATATAAAAAAGAAAACTCCACTGGGAGTAAAAGTACCAGAATACAAATAGGCATAAAAGTAAAAGTACTAAAACCCAAGTACTTAAAATAGAAATCAACCCCAAAGTCCATAAGGTTACAACTAACCACATCCAAATCTCAACAGTTAGATCCACCTCCAAGAGATCCCTTCCCTTTGCCTAATCCTAGAAGAAGAAAGTCTACAAACACCCAAAGGAAAAAGTAGGGTGTGAGCCTAAGTCAAGTAGGATACCACCAAAGATTCCATAATAGATTCCAAATATAGATTATCCAAAGAAATGATTTCAATTTTTTAGAACACACATGTTTGGGAATTTAAAATCATATTTAAACAAAATATGCTATACAATTTCAAAATGATAGAAAACACATTCAAAGAACAGGCTTTACATCATAAGATATGGAATATTTCTAAAACAATGGCTTATGTAAAACATTTATATAAAATAGTTTATATATTTTTTTAGGATTATAAAGCAGTTCAAACAACATTGGCATACATTTATATCTCAAATATAAATGAACAAGAGGGAAACATGGTCATCTTCCAAAAGGTATGATAGTATTCACCAACTATAGGATTCCTCACTATCTAAGTGGACTCAGAAAAATGTGTATTCACATGTACCTATGACTCTAGCCAAAGGAGACCCATCACAAACCCATCAGGGATGTGACCCACTACATTTATGTTTTAGAACGATGTAATAGCATAGAGTGTATCCAAATAACTCACTAAAAACCTAAGGCTTGCATGAAATCTTACATGATGGGTGAACTATTTTAAGACTTCTTAAAATACGATCAATATCATTATTCGATTTTAAAAAATGCCAGTTTCATTCCATTTAAAACCAAAATAGGTTTTACTAAAAACATACATTTTTTCACAAGATAAAACCACTAAGTTTCTATAAAATTATTTTAAGACATTTTCATGAGTTGAAATCAATTCAAAACCAATTAAACCCTTTTCAAAATTCATTTTCACAATTAAATTCAACAATTTAATTGGAAATATTTCCATCTAAATCCACCATTTAAATTCAACAATTTAAATCAGTTAACTTTCCACAAACCTTCCCAATTCATTGGAATTGGGGGTTTTCCAAATTTTTGTGCCAAAACAATTACAAATCCTCCAATTCATTGGAATTGGGTTTTTATCAATGAAATTGAATGCAAGATTAAGAAATTGAATTTATATTAGAAATTGAAATAAATCAATCAATACCATGGTAATCAATTTGGAAAGTCAGGATGGAACCACCTACCTCTTTCCTAATGAACGACACTCACAACAACACCCATCAATGAGATAAAAGGTGAATGAGAAATTGAAACACAACCTAGAAGCATGATTCCAAAAAACTGGGAATAGATCAATCAATTCCTTGATGATCCATTAAAAACCCAAGAGGAGAGAAAGATTGGAATTTGAATAATGAAAGAAAATAAGAGAGAACCCTTATCTAGGAATCGCACTGAATGTGTAGAAATGATCCAAATATGATCTGATCAAACCAAAAGGAGGGGCAGCTCTGAACAATTCCTAGAAATGGTCCATGGTCAAGAGACAAGGGGTATGAAATGAAAACAACTGAGGAGAACTTCCAATCATGCATTTTAAAACTGGACGCAGGCCGGGTCATGATGTGTACCCTAGGTTCATGACATGTAGTCCATGCTGGATAAGTACACTAAAAACCCTGTCTCTTCATGTTAAAAACCTCTATTGAACCCATAAAACACGTGCACATTAGTTACACAATTTGTACTTACTCACATCATGATCTCCGAATCCATGACATGAAACCAACACCAAGAACATGACCGGTACATCCAGTACACTACGCATACCTGTTCTGTAGTCCGATCCAGGTTACGGGATGTTAAAACCTCCCCACCATAAAAACTTCCCCCCCAAAAAGCCTATGAAGTATCTTCCATTCCAAAGAGATGAATCCAGTGCCCTCTCATCAGTTCCTCATGTTCTCACATCTTGTGACTATCAGTGCCATTTTTCCATAGCAAATGAACCAAAGGTATTATCCTCCCATGAAGTACCTTGGTATGAGAATCAACTATCCTGACTAGTATCTCAGTCAAAGATAAATCAGGATCGGTCTCAAGATCACTCCAGATCAAATTTGAGATGGAACAAATATATACTTTCTCAACTGTGATACCTAGAACACATTACGTATTGACGTCAACTATGGTGTATGTGACAAACAATATGAAACTTTCCCCACCTGCTCGACTACCTCAAAAGGTTCCAAAAAGTGAGGAGAAAGCTTACCTTGCCTCCCAAGCCGTCGATTAACCAAACAGGGCAAAAACTTTAAGAAAAAGTGATCATTAACTAAAAACTCCAAAGGTCAATGATGGAAATCAGCATAAGACTTATATTGGATTTGTGCTATCAACATATTCTGAGGTATCTACTGAATCTTTTTCATCGTATCATGCACCAAGATTATTCCAACCAAATAACTTTCATCGACCTCTGACCAACACAATAGAGATTTACAAGGCTGACGATACAAGGCCTCAAAAGGTGCCATTCTGAAAGAGGAATAGTAACTATTGTTATAATAGAAATCAACCAAACCCAAGTGATCATCCCAAGTCCCACTGATGTTGAGGACATTGGCACAAAAAAATCCTCAAGAATCTATATAGATCTTTATGTATGGCCATCCGACTGCATATGGTAGGACGTGATCAAACGATCCTGAGATCCTAGTGCCTCCTGAAGGCCAATCCAAAAGTGATAAGTGAAATGAGGATCCATATCAGATACTATAGTATATGGAACTCCATGAAAGTGAACAATCTCTTTCACGTAGAGATTTTTCAACTCCTCAACTTTGGCCATGTCATGAATTGGTATAATGTGAGATGACATGGTCACATGGTCGATCACAACCCATATTACATTCTTCTTTATCTGGGTATGAGGAAAACCAACCAAAATTTACATAGATATCTCATCTCACTTTCAAGTAGGGGATGGAAGTGGTTGAGGGAATCCTGAAGGCTTTTGGTGCTCACCTTTCACATGTTTGCACATTTAGAAATGAGAGACAAACTGAGTAATGTACCATCTCATACCTGGCCACCAGAACTACTTCCTCATGTCATAGAACTTTTTTGTCATTATTGGGTACACAACCCACTAAGAACTATGTTAATCCTCCATTACTTCCTTCGTTGCTGATAATTTCACAACGAAGAAATTCTGATTTCATAGAATACCCTCTTTGGAGAATGACCAAAGGGAAACTATCTCCCCACCATAAAGGAATTATCTAATTATAATGAAATAATCATCAAGCTCTTAATATTGATGAATCATCTCGATAAGAGTAGATGTCAACTGCACAGTAGCTAATGAAACACCAACCCATTTCTTCTGAACTCCAATATGAAATTGTACAAAGAGAACGATCAAATTACACTCTTCTGAAGACTACTTCACTACATAGGTTTGAAGTTTCTTGTTCAAAGCATCAGCAAAAAAAATTCATTTCCCTATGGTATATGAGATGTTAAAGTCAAAAGACTGTAGGTACTCCACCCAACACCTCTGCCAAATATTCAAGTCTTTTTAAGAGAATATATAACTCAGGGTTTTGTGGACTGAATACACTGTAAACCTTTCTCAAAAAAGGTAGTGCTGCCAACTCTTAAGTGCGTGCATCACAACTGAAGGTTCCAGATCATGGGTAGGATAATTCTTCTCATGTTTCCTAAACTGACAAGATCCATATACTACTACATGATCACCTTGCATTAGAACGCAACCCAAGCTAGAACCTGATGCATCACAAAAGACCACATAGCCCTACCTGGCTTTTTGAAGAGTAAACACTCATGCAGTAGTTAACAGATATTTCATCTCAACAAAAGAACCCTGAAATTTATCATCCCATGCAAACTTCACCCCCTTATGAGTTAGATCATTCATTAAAGAATCCATCTTTGAGAAGTCTTTCACCAACCTATGGTAATATCAGGCTAAGCACAAGATGCTTCAGATCCGAAAGACATTTCATGGTTTCTCAAATGTCATAACAGTCTTAACCTTTTCAAGATCAACTGATTCAACCTTTTACAACATCATTGGTCTCAATAATTTCACTTCCTCAATCCAGAATTCACACATTAAAATCTTGGAATAAAGGCTGTGAGTTCTTAGCAGATTCAGAACCATTCTCAGATGTTTCACATGATCCTCCTCGGACTTGGAGTAGTCTGGAATTTCATCCACAAGGACTAAAATAAAGGTAACTATATACTCATGGAAAATCTTGTTCATTAAGTCTATGAAAACTATAAGAGCATTGGTTAGAGAAAAAGTAATAACAAGGTACTCATATTAACTATACCTACACTAAAAGGAATTATTCTGAATGTCAGATTCTTTTATCCTCAACAAATGGTAACCAGAGCAAAGGTCGATCTTTGAAAACCACTTTTCCCCATTTATCTTATCAAACTAATCATCAATCCATGGGAAAAAAATATTTTCTCTTTATCATAACTCAATCAATATTTTGATAATCAACACATAAGAGAAGAGAGCCATCAGCCTTCTTAGCAAAGAGAACTGGTGCTACCCAAGGTGACACACATGGACGAATAAAGGCATTCTCAAGAAGATCATCCAGCTGAGA
The DNA here is from genome assembly GCA_963277665.1 of Viscum album. Taxonomy (NCBI): domain Eukaryota; kingdom Viridiplantae; phylum Streptophyta; class Magnoliopsida; order Santalales; family Viscaceae; genus Viscum; species Viscum album. Next base: position 1,803,327,337 of record OY728126.1, on the reverse strand, counting down.
CTTCAACTCTTTAATCTTAGCTAGTTCCATAGAGTAATAGGGGATAAAAACCGGTTGAGTACTAAACATTAAGTTAATAGAAAACTCAAACTCTCTCACCTGTGGTAGGCCAGATAAATCCAAAGGGAATATATTGAAAAACTCGATGATAACTAGAGGAAGATCTACACTAATTGAATCTTTCTCCAAGTAAAAAAGAAAACATTGATATCACTTTCCCCAACTAGGTATAATAAGGTCTAGATTTTCTCTACCTTGGGTCCCATTCTCGTTAAAAAACAAGAGGCAGACCACTGGGTGTAGTAAAGTAGACCCGTAGAAAAAAACAATCAATTCAGGATTTGTTGGAAATGAGATAATCCACCCTAAATATGACATCAAGATATTTCATATCAAGAATTAGAAAACTCCAAGATAGCTTGAAAAATGATAGAGAGAAGACACAGGTAGGACTATGGAGACCCTGATCTCTCTTTGTACCAAGTGGTGTAGTAATATCCATTGCACAATAAAGTTTCTCCATAGAAAGATTTAGCATATTAATGATACAAGTTGAAATAAAAGAGTGAGATACACCAGTATCAAAAATAGTAGTAAATAATGATGAAGAAATGGTAATGGTACCTCTCACAGTTGTTGGACACATGTCTTCTTTCTCTAAAGACTCTTCCACTACGTGAAGAATCCTTGTTCCAAATTCCTATGGCTGAAATCCTTTTATCATTAAAGAATTTTATTTCCCTATAGTTTTAGGAGGAGATAATGATCCTATCCAAGTATGCGGGTTAGATAAGTGATGGAAGAACCTCTTCAATTTACCTAAATGTCTACAAGAACTACTGTTCTTAGGTGCCTCCGTGAAAACCCTCCAAGAATTTCTTGTCTTGCCACACTGGTATCAAGTCAAAGAACATCCTCTTGGAGTAGTAGGTGGTCTAGAATTAATATTCTCTCGAGAAATATCGTGAGGATCATCAAGCTTCTATTTTCCTTTGAAGGAACCAACACTTCCACTGGGAGAAAAAGGAACTCCCATCAACCCTGACCTATTAGCCAAGTCCATCTCAACAATCATCTCCCTATCCAGTACATCAACATATGTGGGAATATTGAGCAAGAAAACTTGATAAAGGATATAAGACCTAATTCCCAACTTGAACCATCGAGCCTTAATACTTTTAGTAGATACAATCTCAGGAGAAAACTGCACCAGCTCAAAAAAGCGATTTGAATACCCAGTCCCAGTTTTTTCTGCCTTCTCTAGATTGAAAAACTCCACAGCCTTAGGCAACACCATCAAATATGGATATAAATGATTGGTTAAAATAATTTTTATGTCTTTCCACTGTAAGTCCTCATGTTTCCCTATCGTCACTATCCTATCCCACCATCTACTGCTCAGTCCCTATAGCACGAAGGTGACACACTTCACCCTGATCACTTCCAGTGTATCCAAGAACTCAACCTCATGTTCTATCTTTCCCAACCATTCCTGAGAATGTTGAGGATAATTGGAGCCTTTGAAGACTAGTGGATTCTAGTGAATGAACTCTTGAGAATGATTCTATAGAACATCTCCCTGAGGATCCACAATTAGAGCTTGAGCAGAAATTGGATGTGGTGCCTGCCCTAGTGCTTAGACAGTGTGCACAATCACCTCAACCAGATTTAGTTCAATAATAAGATCTTCTTGATGTGGTTCAGTAGAAACCTTTTCTTGTGTCTGATTCACACATCTTTTGAGAGGCATGATGCTACACAACATTATTAGATGGAAGGACAATGTTAGATTAACACTCAAATTGAGTAGAAAGAGAAAATATTCTCAACATAAGGGACAAACAAGATTTGGATTGAAAAACAATCCAAATATCTATAGGTAAAATACTAGAACCAATCCAAAATATATATTCCATAACCACCCCTACTGACTTAATGTTCATTGCTGTGAGAGCTGGCAAGGCACTCAATATCAACTACATTTTAAGTCCCAAAAAGATTTCAAAAAATGCATACTAACTTCAAGATAGAAGCTAAAAAACCTCACTCTGATACTTATTTTTAATGAACCAGCCCATGTACCATGGTAACCAAACAACTGTGATGGCCTTGACATGACCCAAAGGGCACTCTCGATCCCCACAAGCTAGAAACTAGAACTTGGCATCATACAACATATAAGTGGGAATCAATTTTTCCACAAGAATGCGGAAGTAAAAGATAAAAGATAGTATGCATATAAAAAAGAAAACTCCACTAGGAGTAAAAGTACCAGAATATAACTAGGAATAAAAGCCAATATACTAAAACCCAATTAATTAAAACAGGAAAACAACCCCAAGGTCCATAAGGACACAACTCACCATGTCCAATGCTCAACAGTTAGATCCACCTCTATGAGATCCTTTCCCATTGCTCGATCCTAGAAGAAGAAATTGTACAAACACCTGAAGGAAAAAGTATGGTGTGAGCCTAATCCCACTAGGATAAAACAAAATATTCTATACCAGATGTCAAATATATATTATCTAAAGAAAAGATTTCAATTTTTCAGAACAAATAGGTTTTTCAATTTAAAAGAATGTTTAAACAAAACATGCTATACATTTTCAAAATGATAGACAATACATTCAAAGAACTGGATTTACATTACAAGAGATGGAATATTTCTAAAACAATGGATTATGTAAAAAATTTATATAAAAGAGTTTATATAAATTCAGAAGGCATGTAAATCAGTTCAAAAAACATTGTCATACATTTATATCTCAAATATAAATAAACAAGCGAGAAACATGGTAATCTTCCAAAAGGTATGATAGTATTAACCATCTATAGGATTTATCACTCTATACGTGAACTCATAAAAATGTTTATAAACATGTCCCTATGACACTGGGAAAAGGAGACTCATGACCAACCTGTCAGGGATGTTACCCGCTGCATGTATATTTTAGAACATTGTAATAGCATAGAGTGTATCCAAATAACTCAATAACTACCTAAGTACTGTATGTGATCCTACATGATGGGAGAAATATTTTAAGACCATTTAGAATATGATCAATCCCCTTCTCTCATTTTCAAAAATTCCAATTTCATTCCATTTAAAATTAAGGTAGGGTTAATTAAAAAACATGCATTTTTCACAAGATAAAACCACTGGGTTTATATCACATCATTCTAATCCATTTACATTATTTGAAATCCATTAAAAATCAATTCAACGCTTTTAACAATTCATTTTAACTATTAAATTCAACAATTTAATTGAAATCATTTATATCAAAATCAACCATTTAAATTCCGCAATTTAAATCGGTTTAACTTTCCACAAACCCACCCCAATTCATTGGAATTAGGGGTTTTCCAATTTTTTGTACCAAAAACATTTCAAATCCCCAAATTAATTGGAATTGGGTTTTTTGTAATCAATTGAAATAAATATTAAAAAATTGAATTTAAATTAGAAATTTAAATAAATCATGTAATATGAGGATAATCAATTTGGCATGTCGGGATGAAACAACCTACCACTTTCTCAAAGAACGACACTTGCAACAGCACCCGTCAATGAGATTGAAGGTGAAGGAGACCTTGAAACATAACCTAGAAGCATGATCCAACACCAACGGGAATAGATAAATTAATTCCTAGATGATCCATTAAAACCCCACGGGGAGTGTAAAGACCCGTAAAATTCAAGGGAATTTTTTTTCTAAATTTTCTTTGAGATTTTAAAAGAACGTAGCTTCTGACGGCGCCTGATTCCGAGGCCTGGTGAGCCTGAAATCAATTTCCGAAGTTTAGCTCGGGTACGTTCAGTGAATGAACGAGCGGGTTTTCCTATCTTTTGAACCGGTGCTCGGAATTGAAATCCGAGGGCACCGATGAAACCACAATGCCGATAATTGTTTAAAAAGGTCTTTTTCAGAGTTGCGTTTTCATGGGAAGTGTTGTTAAAATTTTGTGGAAGATAAAATAAAAATTGAGTTGCAATTTTTATTTCTTTTGAGTGGTTTATCCATTGAGTGGAAGTTGGGGTAACCACCCAACATCCCATGAGAGTATTAAAGGTGAGGTGGGACCCACACGAACCCCACCCCTTTCATCTTCCTTAAACTCCCTTAAACCTCTCCTATCATTAATTGGTAACTCTTCTTTACATGTTTAACCCCCCTTTAATGTGAGACCACTCACCTTCCCCTCTCTCTTCTTTAAATCATGCCAACTCAGTTAATTAATTAAGTGAGTTAAGTGTTTGATTTTTAAAAATTCAAAATGCTTGGCTTGATGTAATAAAATAAGATAAGTCTTATTTTATTTGAGAGAGTTGATTTTTGTGTGAGGAGTTTTGAAGAGGAAGATCTAAGCTTTGAAGAACTTCTTCCTTCTTGAAGAACGTGAAGAACGCAACTCACCGACGAAGAACGACGACACCAAAGAGTGGTGACGTATCCCTTTCTACCTTCTCTGCGACAAGTGGGGATACGTCACATATTTGAGTACACTTGGGTGACGTTGAGCCTTCCAAGGCCTTCGACGAAGAACGTTTCCCGGTCTCCATCAAGGGAGGAGACACCACCGCGGGGAAAGGTCGCCATTGACGACGAATCACCCTCCGACATCAACAGAATCAACACCGATCTTCCGCAACGTCCGATCATCGCGACGCTTGCTCTTCCGCGGCTGGACGACGTGTGATGTCTTTGCAAGGTAGGGAATTGTTTGTGAATGTTAATGAACCCCATGTTACTTGCTTCAAAATCAAAGAACGTGGATCAACTAAACATCAAGTTGATCCGTGAAGAATATGTTGCGGGTTGGGAATTCTTGTTTGCGGGAAAACTGTAGGGGTTTCATTCATTTAAAATCTTGTTATTTATACCCGCGACGTATGATTAAATATTTGTTGTGAGACTTTTAAAACCGCTAACGTGGTGGGTGCGGACCAACGAACAAGTCCGAACCCACCGCCCTTTTCGTTCTTGGTGTGAGGAACGGCGGACGACGACAAAGTAGGCCGCACGGGCGATGTGAGATCCTCGCAGTGAAGGACGGACCCCGGGAGGGATTTTGGCGAAGACGGCGTGCAATTCCGACCACTAGAACTCGTCCGGTGGTCCGCGGAGCAGCCCGCCGGGGCGCCTCACCGGCACGATGGCGACGGCGGCGCCAGGCGCGCCGCCGGGAGGAGCCGCCGTGGCTGAAGCCGCGGTGGCAAGAAGCGGTCCCGCATCCGCGCGGGACCGGAGGGGCACGGGACGCGGCCGGCTTCCGCGTCCACTGGCAAGGGCGGCCCCACGCGAGGCCGCAACTTCATCAGGCGGGGGCAGCGCGACCCCCGCCCGCGGCTCGGCCGTAACCGGCCGAGCCGACTCATCTGGCGACCGGGCCGTGCCCACGCCGGTCAGGCCGGGTCGTGCCCAGGCCGGGTTGAGCCACCCAGGCTGGGCCGGGTCGCGCCCAGCCGGGTCGGACCCGGACCCGGGTCAGTTCGACCCGGTTCGGGCCGACCCAGGGGGGGCTGGGCCGGGTCGGTCCGGGCCCAGACCCCCCGTTTTCGGACCTTTTCAGTATTTTGCCCATATCTTGGGATACAGACCTCTGATCGATGCACTATAATCGGCGATGCGATCCTTGGACAGAGACGGTCGTTTTGACATGTCGCACTCAAGGTTTCATAATACTTTGGGTTCGGCCAGGTTGGTTCGTACACGAAACCAACAGGGCCCTCGGAGCGGAAACACTCGTAACATGAGCTCCGGAAGTCCGATTGACGTGACATAGACTTTGTTGGATTTATCTTGATGAGACGGAAATTTTTTCTTACTCCGCTCGAGGTTTGGATGCCGTCGGAGTGCGGTTGGGTTGGTTCGCTCACGAAACCAACTGGGCCCCTGGAACGAAAACGCCAATAACTCACAGACCGGGCGTCCGATTGACGTGTCGTCTGTCTCGTTGATTTCCTCTTGATGAGACAGAACTTTTGGCATACTTCTCTTGAGTTTTGGATGTAGTTGGATAGTGTCCGGGTTGGATTGCACCCGAAATCCAACCGGGCCCTTGGAACGGAAAAGCGGATATCTTTCAGACCGGACGTCCGTTTGACGAACCGTCAGCGGTGTCTGTGGTCACGTTGAGAAACGGTCCCTATGGGTATACCCTGTGAGAGTTCAGGTTACATTTGAGATACGGCCGGGTTGGTTCGCACACGAAACCAACCGGGCCCCTGGGACGAAAAGGCTAATAACTCACAGACCGGGCGTCCGATTGACGCGCCGTCTGTTGCGTTGAGACCCCTATGATGAGGTGGTCCTTTGAGATACTTCTTAGTGGAACTTGTGATACTTGGAGTATCGACCTGTTTCTCGTGGAGTGGACCCTCCCAGAGACGAGCGTACGGAGTACGGAGACCGTGTAGCTGGCTGTGACCTGATGACTGCTTGTCCGATTCGATTCGGAGTGACTAGCATAGCCCAGTGGGGAGAAGTACTTTGTGAGGTGGTAGACCCATGGCAGAGGAGCACTACTGTGTGAGGTGGCTGACCCGCGGTACTCGATAGGAGGAGTACCTCTGTAGGCTATGAGGGGGAGCACTACTGTGTGGGGTGGCAGACCCATGGCGAAGGAGCACTACTGTGTGAGGTGGCAGACCCGCGGTACTCGACAAGAGGAGTACCTCAGCAGTCATAGGTTGGTGAGCAGTACCTCAGAGACGTGACATGATCACTGTACTCTCAGAGACAGAGCTCTTCAGCAGTTACAGTTTCGATAATGAAAATCCCGGTTTGAGATGAGTCTTTTATCTTTGTGTACACCTCATGATTGGGATGGGTCACTTGATAACTTAGGTATATGTATGGTCATATACCTAGGTAGTGGTTATCCATTGATTTCATAATCTTTGTGTTTCCTCATGATTGAGATGGGTTTCTTGATAACTTGGGTATATGTATGAGCATATACCTAGGTAGAGTTTATCTGTTGAGATCTTCTTTGTTGTTATCCTTGTTGGATTTAGTGAGACCTTGAGGGTCTCGGGGTCCCTACTAAGTATCATTATACTCACCCCTGCACGGGCTATGCCCGCACCACGTTGGGTTGGTTGCAGATGACGGACAGTGCTGACGCAGATCGAGTGTACGAGGACTGGATGGCACCTGGTGGTGGACCTCACGACGAGTCAGTACCCGGAGGTGGACCTCACGACGAGTTGGTACCCGTAGGAGGTTGATGGACGAGGACACTGAGGAGGCTATCTGTACCTATCCTTCAGGTAGGATCCTTGGTGGACGATCCAGGAGCTGCTTGTCACCTTTCGGCTGTTTTATCTTTTTCTTTGTACTTTACAGTTGGGCTGGTATTTCTGGCCCCCTTTACTTTCAGCACAACTTGTTTCAGTTTTACTTAGTGTTTTACTTCCTCTTGTACTCTGTGATGTTTTTTTACTTTTATAGAGGAAATTCCTTCCCAGTTATCAAGATTTACGCCTTTGGTGCTAGTCCCCATCCCCTGGCCTATGGAAGGCTGGCTTGGGGTAGTCACGACACGGGCCCCGAGGACAGGTCATGAAAAATTGGTATCAGAGGAGTCAGTTCTTCCGCAGGACTTATAACTATGATGTTTTCTTTTCTGCGAAGAAATAGTGTTAAGGGTTCCGAGTGTGGTCTTCAGTTTAGGGAGTCCAGTGTTGGTGCGGTGGCCGATGTATCCGTACACCAGGACCCTGACTACTGATTTCTGACTTTGTGCACGAAAACACTGATTCCGTGTGTGTTTCCAAGAGTTTTAAAGTCAGCTCAAACCAGGTCAGCTCACCAGGTATAAATCGTTTGACCATGTCGTATCTGTTCAGGATGTCTCCATGTAGACAGTCAGTTGGAGTTCTGAGAGAGTACTCAATGACGGCCCACTGAGCGGCGAGGCTCCGGTGTGGGGCCCTTTTTACTATATTGGCACCCTCGGGTGGTGTACCAGCAACACCACCACCTGTTGGGTAGCAGATGCCACCAGCCATACTAGCGAACTGTGCACGCTGGCAGAGCACGTTGCACGAGTTCCAGCAGTAGAGGCCTCCGAGGTTATGAGGCGAGGAAGATTCCCAGACAGCAGAGGACTGGCTGGAGGCAATTGCTAGAGTTTTCCGCCTAGCTGAGACATCAGTGGAGTGGATAGTGGACTTGGCTAACTAGTGTTTTCAAGTGAATGACCATGAGGATGGTCCGTATAGTGATGAGGCTTCGGTACGTGGACCAATGCCTGAGATAGTGAATTCGGGTAGTGTGTCAGCTATACATCACTACCTGTTGGTCAGCAGTTACAACCGGCGGTACCGGTAGGTGACACGTGTAGGATTACTGCCTTATACGTGTTCCAACATCAGATACACTCAATTTCTGAGGCGAACCTGACTCACAGGCGGCTGAGGACTAGCTTGAGGAGTTAGCAGAGAGTTTTCTAGAGCTTATATAGCTTCGACAGGATGACGTGTCGGTAGCTGAGAATTCATCGAGGCGAACCGAACATTCTGGGTACTCAATGAATACGATTTGATCGTTTTTATAGAGCTCGGACCTCTGAGCGTGGTGTGTTTATGGATATTCGAGCCATCACTTTTTCCTCTACGCATTCCTACTCGCATTAGGGTGCTAGAGAGAACTTTGAGGTTGAATGTTCATTGGCTGATCGGTTTTATCCAGTGAATGTTAACAATGGGACGATGCGAACTGGCATCAGTCTCAGAGACTTGGGCGTGTGAATGTTTCAAAAAAAAAGTAGGGAAATGTTAAGGACAGATGAGTCTGCAGAGTAGCAGACATGGAGGAAGATCTAGGAGAGCAGCATGAGGTGGTGTACATATCAACATGTTACAACCACCCACCTTTGTTGTTCCCTCCAGGATCAGGGGGCTGGAGGGCAGGGAAAGAGAGTAGCTACATGCGGTCAAGGAGAGTGACCCAATGGATCTAAGAACGATTTGAGGGACAGTCTGTGTCTACTACAAGTTTCCATAGTAACAGACATTGATACGAATAATTCCTTACTTCCACGAATCTTGTCGCAGACCTAGAGTTTCTGGTTAAGCCGTTGACTTGACCCTCACGTCTGGAGATACCTTGGGAGGAGACTCGATAATCACACTTACGCCGACAGTGTGATCTGACCCACGAGGCAAGAGTTTCGGTTGGAAGCTCTTGGTGGCAGCTTCGAGGCCTTACGACGCTGGTCTGAGTATGGATTAGATCCATAGTTCATACACGGATTGAATGTATTAGGCAAAAAGGTTGTGGTTTATCTACAACGTTGGGATGGGGTTTTTCCTTGGTCGGCGAAAAGGAAAACCCAGGAAGCACATGATGGAATCATGCATAAGAGGGTGCATTCGATAACTCAGGAGATGGCCAAACTTACCTTTGTTCCAAAATTCTCCAGAGTTGCGGCACCACTTCCAGCAGAGCTTTCAGGATTTGGGTTGACCGGTGTGCCCAACCTGTGGGCATTGGTTACATAGTTCACTGCGATGCATTAGGGACCAGACTCGAGTGTGTCCTGATGTAGGAGTGGGTAGTGATCGCCTATGGATCACGGAAGATGAGACTGCACAGAGCTGACATGAAGCCTCTATAGTTCAAGGATGACAACCACATCCTTATACGGGTCTCACCTCGATGAGGATTACGGAGATGTGGGCAATGCGGCAAGTTATCTCCGAGGTTCAGTGGACCATTCCTAGGTCCTCAGCTAGGTAGGCGGGGTGGTTTACCACTTGACCCATCCACCTCAGTTTCACCAGGTGCACGATGACTTCCACGTATCTCAACTGAGGAGATTCATGCGTGATCGTTCACATATCATCGACCATAGGGAGCTGGACTTGGGCGATGGGGTGACTTTCTCGGAAGTTCCAGTGGGGACTGAGGATTGACAGGAGCGGATCCTACAAGGGCGGTCGATTCCTTGGGTGCACTTTCTTTGGTAGTACGAGAATCTCTAAGTAAGCACATGGGATCGGAAGGCTCAGATGCATGCTCAATACCGCTTTTGTATCCCTAGTCTGTGTTTAAGCTTGATGAGGACCTAAAGCCCTGATGTTGGAGTAATGTAAAGACCCGTAAAATTCAAGGGAATTTTTTTCTAAATTTGCTTTGAGATTTTACAAGAACGCAGTTTCGGACGGCGCCTGATTCTGAGGCCTGGGGAGCCCGGAATCAATTTCCGATGTTTAGCTCAGGTACGTTCAGTGAACGAACGAGCAGGTTTTCCTATCTTTTGAACCGGTGCTTGGAATTGAAATCCGAGGGCACCGATGAAATGACAACGCCGATAATTGTTTAAGAAGATCTTTTTTGGAGTTGTGTTTTCATGGGAAGTGTTGTTAAAATTTTGTGGAAGATAAAATAAAAATTGAGTTACAATTTTTATTTCTTTTGAGTGGTTTATCCATTGAGTGGAAGTTGGGGTAACCACCCAACATCCCATGAGAGGATTAAAGGTGAGGTGGGGCCCACACGAACCCCACCCCTTTCATCTTCCCTAAACTCCCTTAAACCTATCCTCTCATTAATTAGTAACTCTTCTTAACATGTTTAACCCCCCTTTAATGTGAGACCACTCACCTTCCCCTCTCTCTTCTTTAAATCATGCCAACTTAGTTAATTAATTAAGTGAGTTAAGTGTTTGATTTTTAAAAATTCAAAATTTTTGGATTGATGTAATAAAATAAGATAAGTCTTATTTTATTTGAGAGAGTTGATTGTTGTGTGAGGAGGTTTGAAGAGGAAGCTCTATGCTTTGAAGAACTTATTCCTTCTTGAAGAACGTGAAGAATGCAACTCACCGATGAAGAACGCCGACACCAAAGAGCGGTGACGTATCCCTTTCTTCGTTCTCTACGACAAGAGGGGATACATCACATCTTTGAGTACACTTGGGCGACGTCGGGCCTTCCAAGACCTTCGACGAAGAATGTTTCCCGGTCTCCATCAAGGGAGGAGACACCACCGCGGGGAATGTCTCCATTGACGAAGACTCACCCTCCGACGTCAACAGAATCGGCACCGATCTTCTACGACATCCGATCATCACGACGCTTGCTCTTCCATGGCTCGACGACGTGTGACGTCTTTGCAAGGTAGGGAATTGTTTGTGAATGTTAATGAACCCCATGTTACTTCCTTCTAAATCAAAGAACGCATATCAACTAAACATCAAGTTGATCCTCGAAGAATATGTTTCGGGTTGGGAATTCTTGTTTGTGGGAAAACTGTAGGGGTTTGATTCATTTAAAATCTTGTTATTTATACCCACGACGTATGATTAAATATTTGTTGTGAGACTTTTAAAACCACTAACGCGGTGGGTGCGGACCAACGAACAAGTCCAAACCCACCGCTCTTTTCGTTCTTGGTGTGAGGAACGACAGACGACGACAAAGTAAGCCGCACGGGCGATGTGAGATCCTCGTAGTGAAGGAAGGACCCTGGGAGGGCTTTCGACGAAGACAACGTGAAATTCCAACCACCGAAACTCGTCCTGTGGTTCACGGAGCAGCCCGCCGGTGCGCCGCCGGGAGGAGCCGCCGCGACTGAAGCTGTGGCAGCAAGATGTGGTCCCGCGGCCGCGCGGGACTGGAGGGGCATGGGATGTGGCTAGATGCCGCGTCCGCTGGCAAGGGCGGCCCCACGCGGGGCCGCGACTCCATCACACGGGGGCAGCGTGCCCACCGCCCGCGGCTCGGCCGTAACCGGCCGAGCCGACCCGCCTGGCGACCGGGTCGTGCCCGCGCCGGCCGGACCGGGTCACGCCCAGGCCGGGCCGAGCCACCCAGGCCGGGCCGGGTCGTGCCTAGCCGGGTCGGACCCGGACCCGGGTCGGTCCGGGCCCAGACCCCCCGTTTTCGGACCTTTTCGGTCTTTTGCCCATATCCTGGGCTACGGACCTCCGATCGACGCACCTTCAGCGGTGATGCGATCCTTGGACCGAGACGGTCGTTTTGACATGTTTCACTCAAGGTTTCGGAATCTTTTGGGTTCGACCGGGTTGGTTCGTACACGAAACCAACCGGGCCCTCGGAGCGGAAACACTCGTAACTTGAGCTCCCGACGTCCGATTGACGTTCCATCAACTTTGTTGGATTCCTCTTAATGAGACGGAACTTTTGGCTTACTCCGCTCGAGGTTTGGATGCCGTCAGAGTGCGGTCGGGTTGGTTTGCCCACGAAACCAACCCGGCCCCTGGAACGAAAACGCCAATAACTCACAGACCAGGCATCTGATTGACCCGCCGTCTGTCTCGTTGATTTCCTCTTGATGAGATGGAACTTTTGGCATACTTCAGTTGAGTTTTGGATGCATTTGGATAGTGGCTGGGTTGGATTGCACCCGAAATCCAACCGGGCCCCTGGAACGGAAAAGCTGATATCTTTCAGACCGGACGTCCGTTTGACGAACCGTCAGCGGCGTCGGTGGTCACGTTGAGAAGCGGTCCCTATGGGTATACCCTATGAGATTTCGGGGTACAGTTGAGATACGGTCGGGTTGGTTCGCACACGAAACCAACCGGGCCCCTGGGACGAAAAGGCTAATAACTCACAGACAGGGCGTCCGATTGACGCGCCGTCTGTTGCGTTGAGACCCCTATGACGAGGCGGTCCTTTGAGATACTTCTTCGTGGGACTTGTGATACTTGGAGTATCGACCTGTTGCTTGTGGAGAGGACCCTCCCAGAGACGAGCGTACAGAGTATGGAGACCGTGTAGCTGGCTGTGACCTGATGACTGCTTGTCCGATTCGATTCGGAGTGACTAGCATAGCCCAGTGGGGAGAACTACTTTGTGAGGTGGCAGACCCATGGCGGAGGAGCACTACTATGTGAGGTGGCAGACCCGCAATACTCGACAGGAGGAGTACCTCTATAGGCTATGCGGGGGAGCACTACTGTGTGAGGTGGAAGACCCATGGCAGAGGAGCACTACTGTGTGAGGTGGCAGACCCGCGATACTCGATAGGAGGAGTACCTCAGTAGTCATAGGTTGGTGAGATGTACCTCGGAGACGTGACAGGATCACTGTACTCCCAGAGACAGAGCTCTTCAGCAGTTACGGTTTCGATAATGAAAATCCTGGTTTTAGCTGAGTCTTTGATCTTTGTGTATACCTCATGATTGAGATGGGTCACTTGATAACTTAGGTATATGCATGGGAATATACCTGGGTAGTGGTTATCCGTTGATTTCATAATCTTTGTGTTTCCTCATGATTGATATGGGTTACTTGATAACTTGGGTATATGTATGGGCATATACCTAGGTAGAGGTTATCTGTTGAGATCTTATTTGTGGTTATCATTATTGGATTTAGTGAGACCTTGAGGGTCTCAGGGTCCCTAATGAGTATCGTTATACTCACCCCTGCACGGGCTATGACCGCACCGCATTGTGTTGGTTGCAGATGACGGACAGCGCTGACGGAGATCGAGTGTACGAGGACTGGACAACACCTGGTGGTGGACCTCACGACGAGTCAGTACCCAGAGGTGGAACTCACGACGAGTCAGTACCCGGAGGAGGTTGACGGACGAGGACACTGAGGAGGATATCTGTACCTATCCTTCAGGTAGGATCCTTGGTGGACGATCCAGGAGCTGCTTGTCACCTTTCGGCTATTTTATCTTTTTCCTTGTACTTTACAGTTGGGCTTGTATTTCTGGACCCCTTTACTTTCAGCACAACTTGTTTCAGTTTTACTTAGTGTTTTACTTCTGCTTGTACTCTGTGGTGTTTTTTTTACTTTTATAAAGGAAATGTCTTCCCAGTTATCGAGATTTACGCCTTTGGTGCTAGTCGCCAGCCCCTGGCCTATGGAAGGCGGGCTTGGGGTAGTCATGACACGAGCCCCGAGTACGGGTCGTGATAGGGAGAGAAAGAGAGAAACATGAATAACGGTAGAAAACAAGAGAGAAACCTTACCTGGGAATCACATCCTAATTATAATAACGATCCAAAGCTGATATGATCAAACCAGAAGGAGGGGAAACTTTGAAAAACTCCTAGGAAGGGTCTAGGGTCTAGATCTAAGAGGTTTGGAATGAAAAGGACCGAGAAGAACTACCGATCATGTGTTTTAAAACTGGATGCAGGCTAAGTCACAACGCGTACCCTAGGGTCACAACGTGTAGTCCATGCTGGATAAGTATGCCAAAAAAGCCATCACCTCGGGTTGAGAAAGCACTATTTAACCACTACATGATGTGTAAATAAGTTAAATGACATGTTCCTACTCACGACATGATCTCCAAGTTCACGATATGATCTCTCAGTCCATGACATGTAACCAGCACCAAGTACACAATGTGTACTTTAGGCACACCGTGTGTACCCGTTCTACAGTCAGATCAAGGTAATAGGATGTTACAGATACTGCACAATATCGATAGAATTATTACGTAGATCTCTGCAGATGACCTATAGAGTGTGAGGCCGGGGATAATATCTTTTTATGTGTTTCACTAAGGCTAGGAGACAGGTAAACCATGATTTATGGTAAGCTTTCACCATGATATTTCTGGCCATTTGAGAGTCTGGAGAGATTTAGGCTGATATCCATTCAATTAAAGTTACCTAAAAGGTACTAATCCATGCACAACTTCTTCTACATATCTTAGCTACACTGTTATCATTCAGACCCATATCATGTTTTTTAGCTGGAGGAGGTTGAGTTACAGGTAGATGCATCCTTTGAGGATCGTCATATTCCTATCATTGAAATAATAATTATGTTTTTTAGAGATAGTTAGTTTTTCTATTATAGGTGTTATAAAATCACATGGGTTTATAGGATGATATTTTGGAACAGTTGGCTGATACACATGCTTAGTGGCTAGAGTTATTCTCAGAAAAATCTTGACCACCCATGAGAGAAAAATTCATGGAAGATTTTCTTTATGGTGGAAGATTATAAGAACTAATGTTTTAATTTATTGTATGTATCCTTTTGTTTTCATTTCAAATTCTTAATTATCACCTAATATGAGTACCCAATATGATATAAGGTGTTTCAGGGGTGCTCGAGGCTTATTCTGAACCCTAAAGATTTTTTTTTGTGAAAAATGGGAAGATAAAATGGTTAGTAGAAACCATGTGGGATATTTCACATGTTTATTTCTAATTGTGAGATGCTAGATAGAGGAGGGATATTGGATACATGGTTTTAGGAAACCTTATGGATGGAGGCACATTCCCATGCCTGGCACTTAAAATTTTTAACAGAGCTAAAATTCATGGTTTTCACACAATTAGTCAAAAATTTTCATAGTGAACATGAGAGGTTTCCTTCTTATAGTAGTGGGCACATTGTTAGTGCACAATTTGGCCAACCGTGTGGATAAACCATGAAACCTAGGGTTTTTTGGTGAAATTATGATTTTAACTCAATTTTATAACCTAATTCCTCTTGTATATTTTTCTTTTATTGGCAGAAATGTGTATAGGAGAGCTCCTTTGAAGATCATTTTAAGATTTTGATCCCTATCCTCCATCAAATCTTGGAATTTAGAAACTTCAGTCTAGTTGAATCTGCATTGATGAATACTAAATTACTTTTTTTTTCTCATTCTTCTTGGCATCAACTATGATATTTAGATGCAATATAATTTTAACTATTTTCAAGTATTTCATCCATTCTACATTTTTATACTCATACAAGTTGAATCAAGAATTTATACTAGATGATAACTCTCATACTAACATATTTTAGATGGTCTGTACTTTTCCTGTTTAGTTTGGTACTTTATTAAGCTAGTTGCCATTGTGCCTCCTATTAGAATTTCCGGTGTGGCACCAAAATCAAATCGATTAATTGAATAAAATAACCTTGAACCTATTAGGGATTCCCTTAGAAAACGTGAGATGTGTTGGGTGTTTTTTCTCTAACCAAGTCCACCCATGGGGTGTTCCCTTAACCTTTTTCATTTTTAAACCACCCAAGGGGTGTGTTTCATGGATTCCTAGTTAGAAGAGACCAGTTAATAAATGAATTGAACTATTTTTTTTAATTAAGAGATGTATTTACTAGCTTTAAAAGTGTAAACATGAAATTGATCGATTAAATTTATAGAATGGTTTATTTAAAAAAAATTCTCTGTGTGGGTAAAATCATTGAATGGAATTTAATATGGATTGTGATATGGGTGGGTATTCTCATAGTACATGAATGTGTATTGATAAATGGTTATATAGTAAACCATAGGTGTGTGCTATGCCATGGGACATAGAAATGGTAGAGAATGAATTGGAACTATATTATTATAACATATTGATTCAATGGGATGCCTTGGGCCGTGATACACCTTGGATTTATTTTGTCTTGGGATCACAATAAACATGGATGGTAGATATGCTCCATGGACCCCAACATAATCCTAACTGATTTTCTATAGAGATGCTCTTGGGAATCGATGAGGATTCCTTGGTCTTCTAAACATTTGAACCATCCCTTTGTAGTCTAACACTTTTATTAAATGGAATGGCCATGGTAAATGTGTTATTCTTGATTATATGGCTCGGTTGTGGATGTTTTTACACTTCTGGTTATACATCAAGGCCATTGTTATTTGATACACAGGTTATATAGAATGTTTTTGGATGACATGATATGTGTGGATGTAAGATGAGGTAATGGTAGTTATTTTTATAATATTTGTTGCTACCTTGTAATAGGATCTTGAACCAGGTTTTACAGGGAGTCTTGATGGGATACATAGTAGCACTTGCTTTGTAGTAAATACACCATGGGCACTTTACCTTTATTTATGATTACCTCTGATATAACTATACTGTACACTGCTTTATCTTGTTATATTACACAATCATGACTTATTATATAACTTTTGGTGGTTACCTATGAGGATTGTATCTCACACCCAATTCAGGCCACCACTGGGTACCTAGAAAGACTATTTGTATGTAGGTAGGGATAAGAGAATGCACCCATAGTTCAATGCTTGATTTTGTGTTGTGTTTAGGAGCATGGGGCATGAGACTGATCTAAGGATCACGATGCTATTGATAGATAGTGAATTGTTTACCTTTTTGGTATTTTGTCACATGCTTTGGATTGTACTATTGTATACCTATTTTAGCTATTTTTTAGAAACATGAAATGAATCATCATTTATTGTATATGATATCCCTTTTGTATTTATTATCAATTCATGTTGTGTATCTATTTTCTAATTGTAATATATTTTACTACTATTTGATATATATATTTTCTACCACTATGTTATACTTTGGTATGATGAAATAATATCCCCATAGACAGATCCTAATCCTCTTCTACAAGTTGGTAGCCTCTGGAATTTGTGGAGATGTTCTTGAGGCCTTATAGCCAACCAAGATCAGGGACCTATTGAGTGGAATCCAAGTCTGGGATGTTCCATAGCCAAGACCAAGAAGCTCTAAGTCTCAAACACATTTTTTTGATTCTCCTAGGAAATAAATACCTACATCTTTTCTAGTTCCACTGTGATCCCCCTCTTAAATATAACATGCACCAAAAACATTACTTCTTAGATCTATAATTATCACTTAGAAATATTACCATACAAATGATGTTCCCTAAATGTTCAAAGAATTATATGTAAATGGTCAATGTGATCCTCCTCTTACTTGAATTATAAAAAAAATATCAGCCAAGTTCACAACAACAAAATATTCTAAGAACCAATGAAAGATCTAGTTCATAAAATCCATAAATACTGTTGGGGAATTAGTTAGACCAAAATGCATAACGAGAAACTCAAAATGACCATATCAATTTCTAAACAATTTTTTTGGTATATCCACTTCTTGGAATCTTAATTGGTTATACCTAACCAAATTCCAATCACTGAATAAAAAAAATCTTCTCTAATTTAATAAATGATATCATCAATTTTGGGTAAAAGATATTTGATCTTAGTAGTAACCTGATTTTACTTTTTTATAATCCATATAATGTATAAGGCATCCATATTACTTCTTTGAAAAGAGGACAGATGAAGAACATGGTGACACACTAGAATGAATAAATCCATTATCCTTGAGGTATATAATCTGGATATAATGTTTCCTGAGCTCACTAAGATCCTTATGAAAAGAGAGAATAAAAATGGGCATCATACTAGGTAGCATGTCAATGGTAACCTCAAAATATTTTTGTGGTGGTAAACTAGAATAATCATCCAAAAAGAACTCAAAGTATGCACACACCACCACAAGAAGGGGACTACTTAAAAAAAGATTAACAATATTTAGAAATATCTTCATAAACTATCATAAAATCACCCCAACTTAAGGAACAATATGCCACTATCTTCTAGACCTAGAATCTCACTCACCCTAGAAGACATGAGTGAATCCATCTAGAGATAAAAATATCACCTCAAAATAATAACAATCAATGAAGGAGTTAATACTAACCATCTAATACTTTCCAATAATCAGGATAAAGATATCTAGATCAATCACAAAGAATTCTCACTCCAACTTAAGATAATCTATCATTACTCGACATGTGGAACACCTGAAACCTTGTACATACATCTTTCCCAAAGATGTGTAAAGATCAAACAAGAATGAAATAATATCCAAAAATAATACCAACACATCAAATAAATCTGAATATATTATATTATGAATAACCCCTATATCAAACAAAGCTAGCACCATAGAAGATAAAATAAATATCGTACCTCTAATAGTAGCCGAACCTGCTTCAAATTCCTCTATCATATACTCCACATCATTAATATGTCCAAAAACACCCTAATATTTATTAGACACATGAACATCCCCATTATCTAAAGGATAAGTGCCAACATCCTTGGAAGCATCAGTAGGAAACTATAAACCCCCGGTGAGAATGGATCCAACCTTACTACCTTGAGACATCCTTTTACAAAAACACCTCAGAGGACTAGATTGTCCTCAAAGATGATAAGTATTAAAAACTTCTATAAAATTAGGCATGGTATGAATAATCCTTCCACACTAATAGAAGACAACATATTACTATCTTGATGATGCCCTTGAAATTGGTATTGAAGAAAACTATCAATCGTTGCACTTCATTTTCTGGCCAGTAGATAGACTTTGGATAACAATAACACCAACCAAAGCTCTACCTAAACATTTTTTACCAACTATATCTACCTTTTATAAATCCACCTTATCAAATACCTATAAAAATGTTAGATGGTACATGAGAATTAACATCGACTAAATAACATCCCTTAATCCAAAATCAAACCTCCGTACTTTCAGTTAATCATTGGTGACTAGCTATGGTGCCAAATGCATCAACTCAGTAAAATTTGTGGAATAATTTAGAACAGTACAATCCAATAGATTTAAGGTAAAAAACAACAAGTTCTTTTCCACATGTAACCTCTTTGGATAAAACAACTAGATAAATATTTTTTTAAAATAAACCCAAGTAAGATCCTCATGCGACTTAACTTTCACAATAGATTCCCACCTTTTCCTTCTTGGTACCTCAAGAATCTATGTGAAAAAACCCACCTTAGAGTCTTCTAGAGTATTTAGAAAGTTTAAGATCATTTTAATCCACTCAAAAAACTCCTCATATTCCTAGGATCATTATCACTAGGAAATATTGGTGGATTTTTATTTAAAAATTATGATCCATGATCCACCACTCATCCTAGGTTCTTGACTCCCACTTGACCTAGAGTCTGAATAGTGTGAATTATAACTTACAAAATGGGTCTGCCAATGGATTCACTTACATTACCTATCTCAAAAATTCCTCCCTCATATTCAAAATATCTCTTCTAGAAGGCATTTTCTAATAATTAAATGGAAAAACAAATCATTCATGAGAAGATTCAAAAATTATAGGACCAACATCAAGTATCCATATCTATTCTTTCAAAAGATTATAATTTAAAGTTGTTATGAATTTTATTAAAAAAAATAAAGAAATAGGTTAATTTAAATAAATCCCACAGCTATTTCATTCAAATAACCCCAAACACCAAGTCTCAAGCTTATAAAAAACCCATAACGACCCATGGTATCTTAGATTTAGTCAAAAAAGTGAGCTAGCCATGCCCCTTTTCCACTCATAGTTTCCAAATTATGACGATCCAAACATTGGTCTACCATGAAACCAAACCAATGATATGAAATTTCACAAATCTTTAGACTAGGTAAAGGATCTGATACCATTTTGTAATTAACCAATTGGATGAAGCTAAAAAAGTTACCTAATATGGTATACCACATGGTGAAGTAAAATAAAATGGAAGCAACATGTATCATAAGAAACATAAATGATGAAAACCAATAGGGTATAAGGTGGAATAAAAGAAAAAAAATCCTTGAGACATTCAAAGTAAATCCAAATAGGAAAAATAAGAAATATGAAACCTGATGATTATGAACAAGTCCCTTTGTGACCATCCATCATGACTGAACTGTCCAACTAAAAATATTGAATCATTAAGAGAAATTAGCATGCTAAAAAATTACCTTACCATATCCTGTTTTTTAAAAAACAACATCTACAACTACTTAATGGAAAAAATAGGGTGTGAGATCAAATCCCAGTAGGATGCAAGCAAAAAATCTATACATGTTATAATACTAAGAATTCATTAATTCTATATTTAAAAAAATAGTTTTCAAAATATTAACATAAATTATAAATTTTTTATAAATCATTCATTCAGTTTTCACTAAATCATACCATACTAAACAAATCTAGAAATATGTTCAGTAATAAATAAAATAGGTAAACAAATATGGATACACCATATAATATTCATGTGAGAAAATAACCATGAAATATACCATCATAAGATAAACCAATCATAAATGAAAAATCACTCCATTTGTGCTCTAAACTATAGGTATATGTACAAGAAATTAAGGAAAGAACACAATCCAGGCCTAGGGGGATTCAACCAATAAAACCACCAGTTTCATTATACTCACTAAAATGATATAAAATCACTCATGAAATTACACACACACACCCAAATGATTGAAACGTCTATTCCCAACATAACCAAGGTTACAAAATGTGTTAAGGTTTCTAAAATCCATTTTAAAGCCTTTATCATATTTAATAAAACATTTTCAAATGAAAAAATTTCCACTTTTGGGATTGCAGACCCATTTGAAAACCAAAACAACCATTTAAATCATTTAATCAAACACTTAGTGTTTGTAAATCCATTTTTAAGAAAACCCCCTTTAAAAACAAGAATCTCATCCTAAAAAACCATTCCAATGTAAAATCATGACTTTTAATTTAATAACCCAAAAGGAATTGATTAAAACATATATAAATTAAAGAATTAACCTCTTATATAGAGGAATTTACCTCAAGAATTGATAAAACCTAAGAACCTTCAATAAAGAAGGTTGGAAACAAGAAGACCAACCTATAATAGACAATGCATGAGGTAAAAATTTAATGGATCAATCAAGATCACATCCTAATTATTAAACCATTAAAAAAATGAAAAAAACATTTTTGGAAAATTGATATGAAAAAATTTAAACCGATATAGGGATAATGCCCATACTTGAAGGAGGAAATAACAATTCACTAGAGATCAACCACCCCAATCAAAGTGATCCAATAGAGGAACATTACCAAAATCTCCCAAAATATCCCCTAAGATCGAGAGGGATTCTTATATGTCCAATCCATAAGGGGTAAGGTGTTCAATGGAAACAAAACCACTAGGAATGAGGCATTTATGTCATAAATCCTGATTTTATGAGGTAAATACATCCCATTTCACATACATAAAAAAGATTCACCTCAGGTAAAAAATGCACCAAGTGATTAATTTTCTACACAAGTAAATAATTTATAATGAAAATCAGTTTTCTCCACAATCCATTATCATAGTTTGTTGAAAAAACTGAACTTAAACTGTAATAAAGACATTTATGGCATAAAAATATCTTGTAGTTAGTACCCACCAATATCCCACTGTAGAATCTCCCATAAGTCTTACAATTCAATCCAGATCCAAAGTCCACCAACTAACAACTTTATAAAATTTATACTAGGATTTAGTAATTCAAACAAACATATGCCCCTAACTTTAGGTCATTTCCCCTAAAAAATGATCACCATCCCCAAAAGTCCCAAAATGAACAAAAAAAGGGGACCAAAACAATACTTAAGAAGTATCTGAAAGAATGTGATAAAACATTAAATCTTAGGTTTCTATATATACTTCACAAAATTCATCACTATACTTCTCCCTCTAAACTCATGCATGAAAAT
This sequence comes from Viscum album, assembly GCA_963277665.1. NCBI lineage: Eukaryota > Viridiplantae > Streptophyta > Magnoliopsida > Santalales > Viscaceae > Viscum > Viscum album. Next base: position 1,803,305,028 of record OY728126.1, on the reverse strand, counting down.
AAATTCCCTATATAGAGAAATAGAAATAGATGATTTGAGAATAGGGTGGGTTTTTCATAGTTTCTTAATGAGGGAAACTAGTATAAGAGATACATCTCAAACCAAAAATACATTTCTTTGCAGCTCAATTTTTCAATATGCATTTATTATTGATTTTCCAAAGACTAATCTTCTTGGGAAACATATTATTATTATTCTAAACAACCTACTTCTTATATGAAATTTTATTTTTCACATTTTTTTGAACTTAATATTTATTATTTGGTGCTTAATCTATTTTCTTACACTTTTCGAGTTATATTGGCTAAATGATCATATATTCCTTAGAAACATGCTCATCTTAATTCTTATGTGTGGGAACACCTTTTACAATAATATTCTTAACAAATAGAATCAATGATTATTTTCATTTGTTTCTCATGTACTCCTTATATCCTAATAGATAGGACATTAAATTATTAATAGTTTGACTATCTTAATTTAAACATACACACATATTTTTAATTATCCTTTGATTGAATATATTTTTAATCCTCTTATAAAAATATCTTTCTTTTTCATGAATGTCTTTCGCTATACCAATATTATCATTTATTTCTTTGATTGATTATTTTCTTTGTTTTGTATTTATTCCTCCATTTTTTATTTTCATGGATAGTTTTAAAAGGTCCATGATGTAGGGTAATATTCTATAAAATAATTTTAACTTTCTTGATGTAGCTTCCATATTCTCGGGTGAAACTTGTTTAAGATTATTCATCTATTTACATACCAAGGAATTATTATCTCCATTTATTTATTATTTCTTCATCCATTACAGTATTGTTCAGTTGAAATATAGTGGTAAATTCTTGGTATATTTATAGAAAATCTAGTAATCTCTCTAACTAATTTGGTTATTTTATCATATAATTTATCTAATATGTCATATCCACCCTTATTGGATTTATTTTCCCTAATCTATGTAATTTTATTTTATTCATAGATATTTATATTAACCAGGACTTGATACCCCATAGTACATGACTTCTTTATCTTGTAGTTCTAAAAATGTGTTACAAAATTTGATGTAATGATCTTCAAATCTCCCACAACACCAGAAATGGCCAATAACAATTGATATTTTTCTTGTAGTTATAGACTGGATAAATTTGTTTTTTCATTATTTTATACCAAAAATATCTTACTTGAAATTTAATTTGGGGATACATTATTCTTACTATTACCTGAATCCACTTTTTATAAAGTATTAATGTTTTTATAATTTTTATCCACTCAGAATTGACTAGAATTTTAATTGTAACTGATTCTATAAAATGAACCAACATTATTACATATTTTGTTTCTACGAATTGGGTTACCTTATTAAATGACGTAAATTTAAATAGATATTTATATGATATCAAGATATTATTAACACTAGAATGATTATTTTTTGAATTAATAAACTTATTTAAAAATTATGTGGAATCTAATCTTATTTTCTCAATAACATGAAACGATTCTTCTTGTGCCGCATCTATATTCATTATTTTACTTATAATTCAAGTTAACTCATGGTTAAGATTTATTTCTCATCCTAAGTTGATAATTAATTTTCTTCCTATTCTCTAATTATCATCATAATCTTATTTTCATGAACTATATCCAGTTCTGGTGAAAACATTTCAACCTCTTTTATCTTGTTAGCTTTTGATTCTACTTGCTCTTTCTTCATATCAGTGATTTTGTTTTCTTCCAAAGAATTTCTTGCACCCCAATATTTTAGAATTTATTTTCAATTAAATAAATTATATGTTCAATTCTATGTACTACATGAAACAACAAGTTTAAACCAACTGTGATATACTTCAGAAATATTATTATTTAAATATAACTTTTTTTAACTTTGTAATAAGAGAAGTTACCACATGATGAAATATATGTTGAAAATTTTTACTTATTCAAATTTATTGATTAGTTACTATGAAATAATGAATCTATCTTTAATGATAATAATTAAATTATATAAGGTTAATAATAGTTAATGTGTTGAAGGATCATTTTTTTTATAAAAGTAGGGTTTCCTAATGTTTTATATTTTCCATTTAAATAATAAATTTATAAATTTTGAAAATATTAATTTGATAAAATCAAATTCATTTTTGGATTCATCATATAAAAATTTTTATATGGTGAATTTTATAGATTCTTTTAAAATAGTTATTTTTGGGTGAAAGGTAGAAAATGACGATTTTACAAATAATGTCATTTTTATGATATTATAATGATATAATAATGAAGTGAATATTTATGGAAACTTTTTTGATAAACCAAATATATATTTAACAAGTGATATAATTCATTTAAAAATATAATGTTTAACTTAAAAATATATGTTTTTCATTATGGAAATTTAAGTATTGTTTTTATTCAAATAAAAATTATTTTAATTACATATATATTAATTAATTTTTTACAAGGTCAATTTTAGTTTTAATTTGGGTTTAAAGCAAAATAAGACTACTTTAATTAAAAAATACAATTTATTCAATGGCAGTCAACATTATATTTGACTTAGATATATTTTTATGCTTAAAATAAGCATTTTTATAAAACAATTTTTCATTGAGTTTTGAGAACTTATATAAAAGTATTTTTTACCACATTTTGGAACTAAATATTATAAAATTTATTTCATATTGTGAATCATAATTTTTTAATTTTGTAAAGATTTCCAATTCATTTTTTATTATAATGAATTTTATCCATAGTAAAAGTTTATCACCTTGATAAATGAAAAAATGGGTTAAACAAGGTTAAAATTATGAGGTAATTCTCAAAATCTATCAAAAACATTAATTTTTTTGATTGAATCAGTGGAAGTAGTCAAAAATAATTCTATATTATAAAATATATCTATTTTTTCCATTCACCTTTGATAATTACCATTATCTTATTTTATATAATGAATAAGTATTAAATGTTACTCTATTTATTTTAATATCTATAATATTCTTTTATAAGAATAAAAATAGTTTATAAATTGCTATAAATAATTATTTTTAATATGAAAAAATTATTTCTATGATATAAATTTATTTTTTAATTTTTTAAAATGGTATAATTACTTAAAACACTTACACATCATTGATGCAACACTTGTGTAGGAATGTGAAAAATCAATGTGAGTAGTTTAAAAATATTAAAAGTTTTCTATTTTGGATAATTTAAATATTTCTCAAATTATTATGGATCAAATTGAAAGGTAATTAATTTTTTAAATATTAAAATTCAAACCTGATGGTAATATTTATGTTTTAAAGTAAAATTATGTGAATAATACTCAAAATGACGATAATGATATTTTGCGTTAAACTATATTTAATTAATTTATTTAAAATTTAGATAATATATCGTAAATTTTGTAAATTTAATGGCAAATGATATATATTTTCATCCATTATATTATAATGATCCACTTTTCCTTTTATAATGACATTATTGACCCTTAAAGACATATTATCTTGTTACCACAGTAATGGTTAAAAGATGGGTTAACCTAAGAGACAAGGATTGAAATAAAGAAAAAATAATTATTAAATATAATTGGTTGATTATATTTATACCTTAAACATATTTTATTCTAAAATGTGGAAATGTTGAGCCACATAACTTGAAAATAAAATATATTATATCATAATGTTTCAAGTATTTACTTGTTTTCCATCCACCTCACTTATAATAGAGCACCTCATCTTCTCACATCTCCACACCACTTGTGCCTCTTATATTGACCAAGATTATAACAACCCTGATCTTTATTTCATGCTTAAACATAATTTATTACAAAAAATATTAACTTTATACAACATAGAATATTGATAGGTCTAGTGTATTTGGGGCTTATGAACATTACATAACAACTTAAAACATTAAATACACATCTTTATTGAAAATTTCCTTTACATGACCACACACATTCCTTCGTACTTAGCATTACATGGGATAACCTGAGGAAATGCATGAGAAAATGGTGAGATATAAAGCCAATTATGGGGGTAAACAAGGCATAACACGAATAATACAATACATTCTAAGCAATAGGCATATCAATGGAGCATAAGAGAAAATTGAACATAAAGGCATGATATACCATGTTTATCATAACATTAAAATATGGAAACCACATTTAACCTAAAATTAGCACGAGACAAGGTTCATTTCACATGAATCATGAATAAACCATCATTGAAATTGAATTATAATCAGTAAACCCTCATTTCACTTGATGTATCATGATACTAATCTTTACCCAATGCATTAGAGCACCATTAGGGCACACCCTTCTTAATCATTTCATTTCATGCATAAGTGTGCCAGATGGATCATAAAACATGGAATCATTCAACATCATCATTTATTCCACGATAAAGGAATGTGTAATACATAAATGCAGCTCTATAATCAATAAGATAATGTATGTAAATGTGAATACTATTAATAGTGAAATGATTAAGGTATTCACTACATAATGACTTTGGCTTGGAAAATCGTGGTGTAATTTCAGAAGCATAACGACGTGACATAATAATTCATAGAAATGGTTGATGAAAGAGAAATGGATATATCATAATATGTACATGAAATGGATAGTAATGGGGTTCATATAGATACATGTCCAAATATATGTAATGAAATTAGATGAATAATATAAAATAATTGCTTGAATGTAAATGAGGAGAGAGAAATTCTGTATGGAATTTCGGCAAGGTAACAGGTGTACATGGGAAGAATTAATGAGAGAGAAAGGGGTATATAATCATTGAAAAATAATTAGAGAATTATAGGGGAGGTTGTAAATTATACCCCAACATTTTTAATTGAAAACAAAAGGGTATAACAATATAATGAAATTTGAACAAAAATGAGAAATGAAGAAATCCCTTACTTGGAAGTGTGATCCCAAAATCTTAGGAGAATCTTGAGAGAGGATTATTGGGAGCTTGGGGAACCTTGGTAGGAATATAGTGAGAGGAGGTCAAGGTTTTTCGAGATAAAAACGTTTTGAGTGACGAAAATTGGGAGCTTGGGTGGGTTTATATAGGAAAAAGGATGGAATTATTTATTATTGTGGTTTTGGACACTACACATTAAACTAATCAAAAACACAAACCATCCCATGGTTTTTGCCCATGGTTTTTGACAAAGGGGAGTGGAAAAATTATTTTAGAATACCAATGGCCTAAAGTATTAAAATAATAGGATTTCTTATGTGGAGGTGAGTCACAATCTCAAGGAAATCAATTTAAAATGTTAAAATGTTTTATAAGTGTTGGAGGGTTAACTAAGGCTTTGTATAATAAATTAAACAAATCAAAAATCAAAATATTTTAAAGGTAAAACATATATTGGCCGAAAAACCCATTTATAGTATTTTATTACATCACTATTGGGTCACTATGATGTCGTAAAACACATTAAATATTTAAACGGTATTTAATTTATACCCAAAAATTCAACTGTCTCAAAAAATTATGAAAAATTAATGGTTGGATAATTTTGATGTCCTGATTAAAAAAATAATATTTATTTTATGTAAATAATTTTCTAAATATTTAAATTTTTACTTTTAAAATAAAAATCTGCCGTTATCAAAATTCTTGGGTTTTTTATAAAAACATCTTTCAAACCATTGTATTCATAAAAATTATACAACCATTTACAATAAATAAAAAGTAATTTAGTAATAATATTTTATTAAAATATTAATTAGTTTAAAATCAATTAATTCTTCAAAATATATTTCTTAATTAAATATTAACTAAAAATATTATTTGTGCTTGAAAAACTATTTATAAAGTAACAATGATAATATTAATGTATATTATTTATACAAAAATAATGTACATAGTCATAGTGCTAGGGTATTGTTAGATAACCTCTTATAACACCTGTATATGACCAAAGGGTAAGGTGTCCGATGGTGAAAGACTCTTGGGGTGGCTCGAATAACATCGATCATGTGGTAATATCTATCAACTTCCACTTTTCCCATAGGCATTTACATTCATGATTAACATGTTGAAGCTCGGCTTCGGATTGGTCAAGAGAGAAGCCCAGTGATGCCATATCCTTTCCGATCTCGGAAAAATCAGATTTTGATGGGGAAATTTTACTGGATGGGGACATCACTTCTTTTATATGAGTAAATAGGATTTTAAAGCCCTATATTTATATTAATCATGTGATCACTCTTCAATTAATATATTAGAAGTGGTAACATTTCATAATAGTATTTTGAAATCAAAAAACATAAAATCAGGGAATTGCATATGTTTTATACACCCATTTCACACAATAAGACATTTACTTAGATCAAGAGGAATTTTCATTAATAAAATCTTTGGTCCTTAAAAATATCTACCCTAATAACTTCCCAAACTTTTTCCACATGACCTATGTGTCTTTTATCACAAAAAATATCATCTCAATAAGGCTTAAGGTGTAAGATAAAGGAAGATACTTGAAGAAAGGGTAATTGTATATATCGATATATTTCAAGTCTATTTCTTCCTCAAAAAACTTAAAATATTATATAACCATAATAAAATGAATAAATAATTATATTTAATGTAATAAACTTTTTTATGTTAATGTTACAACCATTTTATATATCCCTTTTATCTAATGGAAAATAAAAACAAATCTCATGTGTTAGTAGGGTCTACAGTCACCATATAGCGATGTATTTTATTTTCTGTCATTATATCTTATGGATTGTTATATGTAATAATTTAATGGATATTTTATATTTTTAACATAATTATTATTAATTAAATATAAAACATTATCTACCTCTTTACCCTCCCATTCTTTGGAAAATGATAATATCTGTCGTGTGTACCTGTGGACTACTACATCCACAAAGCGATGCGAGTCATTTTTAATTTTATAATTATCATTGATATTAATAAGGATATTTATAATTAATATATATAATATTTATTATATTATTATCATTTTTAGAGATATATTATTATTTAAATTCTATTCCTTTTATTCATTGTAAAATGGGAAAATCACTCATGTGTACGTATGAACTACTATATCTCTAAAGGGATATAATTAATGCTTAATCACTAATTTTCATGAATTGTTATAAAATTGTATATAATGAATAAAATTTATAATAATTACATGAATATGATTATATAGAATATTAAACCCTGAACAAAGTATAAGGATTAGAATCATTGAACTGAAAAATGCATTGGAAATAGAATAATTAACACATCAACTGTTAGTTTTAATGAATAATTTTTAATAAAATGGTAAATGGAAATTATAATATAATGATATATTGTATTATAATTATGAATTTTTATAATAAATAAAAATTTATTATACATGATATTAATATCACAAATGATGCAAGTCAGGATTTGAGGCAATGAATCTTCGTCTCAATATCATTTCGTTGAGACATGGTTCATGTTATAAACCTATTTGTGTTTATATTGTGTATATAATACCAATTAAATATATTACAACATTAAAATTTTCATATTAATGGTATTTAAAGTTCCATTTGAACTTATTTATTTCAAGGGTTTTATGATTCAAATGTTACCAAATTTGTAAGAATTAATGTTTTAATCTAATTTTTAATTTAGAAAATTAATGCTTGAATCTATTTTAGAGGAATTGTATTATATTTATCTCATAAAACACATATATTTATTCTCCTTATCTTATTTATATTTTTTTTCATTTTGGCTCCCATTTTCCTTTCTTTGGTACTTAAAATGATCAAGAAATTGTTTTTAAGAAAAACAGACCATAATTCTCTTCTTTTGGTCAAGAATATTTTATTCCATAACCATGTTATTAAATTTGTTTTATGTAAGTTTTCACCTACAAAAAACTATTTTAAAAATGTTAGTATCACTAACTTTGACATTAGTTACAAATAATTAAAAGGAATCCTTTCAATTTTTTTAATATGACCAACTTTTGAAATTTTAAGAACGTATGAATATAATGTTCTCTTTTAATGTATACAGAATTAATGGATTTTACTATCATCATGTAATTTATTCTTTAGTAATATTGTTTTATACATTTAAAATGTTTTATAAATAAATTACTTTTCCTATATTTCTTGTAATCTTAGTTTTAAAATGTTTAAAAAAATTATGTTTTCTCATGATTTTAGAAATTTATTTTAAATTAATTTATAAAAGTGATTCTGATCTATATCTAAATTATTTATAGTTGTTTCTTCCTAATAATGATATGATATTGTGATACCATCCACTTTATTTATTTGTATTTCTTTTGATTTTGATATTTTAAGGATGATATCATGAAACCCATTTTTTCCATGGGTTATGTAACATATCATTACCTATATTCTCGTACTTCTTTTATCACTTTTCATTTCCCCCATTATTTTAGTGTATTTTGGGACTCCTTAGGATAGAGAAAATTTAATGGGGAAAAGGTCATAAATTTTAGGGATATATGTCGATTTGAATTAATGAAGTCTAGGTATAAATGTGTTAAAGTCTTGGTGGGGTTGTCCCCAAGTTCAATGAATACTGAAGTTTTTTTCGGATTTCAAGACGAAACTACGCTTTTCATAGTTTGAAAGAGAAATAAATATAATTTAAAGTGATTTAATGTTATGTATTGATCCCTTGGAATATGTCGTGAATCAATACATGGAATGAGAAGTTGACATGCCATGTAACATGTTTTCACATCATGTAATGGGTACTGGGAAGAAGTTGTGAACTGGTAGAAGGTATGGAGATTTAATGCCATGGTTTTGTGTTATAGGTCATGTAATTGTAAAAATTAGGTTTCTAATAAAAAGTAAATGGGTTTTTCATCATACTTGGGTTTCATGGATTACCCGATGTTAAAAGGGATTACATACCATGTAATCCTCATGGGTTTTATTTTAGGGTTCCATACGAAATATTTTGATTTTGTTCCCTTATAAACCTTTTCTCTCTAGATATTAGATATCTAATAGGTGATTTTGGAGACATCTGATCCTTATAGATTTATTCTTTCAGTGATTTATTATCATTGTAGTTTCAGTTATTTTCTCTAGGTGATTATTCCTTATATTTATTCATTAACTTCAATCGTGGCACTGTTATTTCACTATGTTTTTGAATATGTTGATCTATCATGTTTATTATACTAGATCCATTATGAGATCTTCCTACGGAGGCTAATACTAACATTGGTTATGGTGAAAAATTTGATATTCTTTATATATGGGTTGTTTCTTCTTCTATGTAGACCATTATTATTGTAGAATAAATTATAATAATTTGAGGATTGATTCTAGGGCCTCCATTGTCATTGTTGTGTTATTCCTTATTGGTGGATCCTGTTGCTGGTATGTAAAAATCGAGTTTAAGGTAGGTAGTTATGTCACTATCCATTTTTTGATGAACTTTATTACCTTGGATTTTTGATAAATTATTTTATAAATAAAATGAAATGATTTATTGATGGATTCGTGTATGTGGGATAGTTTTTTTAATAAAAGTTTATTTTTCCCTTATTTTCATAAAAGGAAACGGTATTTTCAATATGAAATATATTTCTTAATTGGTTTTCAAATCTTGGTTTTAATTAAATGGTTTGATAAATAAAGTGTATGTAAATCCTTGGTAACTTAGCTAGGAGGTTTAGTTTAGGACCAATGACCATGTTTTATTGGGGGGGTCACTCATGGGGTGTTCCTCTGTTTTTTAGGCCCATTGTTCCATGGAATTATTATTGAATTTTTTTGGGGGATTCACTCATGGGTGTTTCTATGATCCTTATATATGTAATATAGGGACTTTATTATACAGTAGTAATTTATTGTGGTATGAGTAGTATTCTATACTGACCTATATTGATCCTTAGCATGATTTTAACAATAATTTTGTCCTGTAGTGTTTCATCTTATACTTCCATGGTTTTGATGTGATATGTGATACATTCTTTTTTTAGTTTTTAATACTTTGATATATATATAAAATTCTATAAAACTATTTACATTGATTATTTTTGGAAATGTGGAAAGAGTGAAAATTAAATTCTTTGATATTATTTTGATATAAAAACTATTAAACAATTTATCATGACTTGTTATCTTTAATGATGAGTATTTTTAGATTATTATACAATGAATTTTTATGGGACACCTAGGTGTTATCCTACTGAGCCTATTAGATAACACCCAACATACCCCTTTGAAAATTCATATACCTTTTTACGTATTTTGATGTAGGGAAATGTAATGTGCCATAGTGATACAATATGGTTTCTGTTATCTTTATCTGGATAAATGGTGGTGATATGGTGTGAGTTTCCCATACCATCACATGGAGTAATTGGTTTTTGTTTTCATTTTACTTTTATTTTGGACTTTTACTTTGGGATGTTCTAACTTCTTTTGAGTTGTGTTGTCTCCATTATATCCTTTGAGTTATAGAATATGTTTATGTCTTTTGATGTTTGAATTTATTATATATATTCCATGTTTTTGCTTTGGTTTTGGAGAAATAATTCCCTCTAGTTATTATTTGATGCCAAAGATCTAGTCTCCATCCTATAAGGATTAGGAACACCCTTTCAGTATGTGGTAATTTGGACTGGGTATCATTTTGAGAGGGCATCCAAGTTGAGTTTTCCGCATGTTAATTATACTATAATGAAATGATGAATTTTTTTTTGATCTTATAGCACCCTTATTTTTGTTTTTCAATATGTGATGGGTGTGATAAAATTTTTTATAGACCTCTAATTCAATGGTTAAAGATTTATGTCTCATTAGATAATATAAATATGAATTGGGTGTGAACCTAGTTCATTAAGGGACTCTGTCCACTATGATAGTCTTGGAAGTGATCCTTGAATCAGAAAATGATGAGAATGTGGAGTGAACCTAATCCACAATGAGAGTTTTTCCACTATGATATTCATGGAAGTGAATCTTGAATTAAAAAATGATTTTCTATTCTTAAGTCTATTCCAAAAACTTATTTCTTATTCTTATGATATGCTCTCATGGATCATAATTTATTAATGATGATTTTACACTCTTACGATTCACAACACTTGTTATAATTTTTTTATGTCATGAATCATGATTTATGATCAAATACTAATTGTGTATGAATTTATTAAGTTAATATCATTTTATCACACCCTTATTTTTATCTTTTTTCTTACATATGATCATTGATTATTATATCCCATGTTAACCCTTAATGAGCATATGATCTCACCATTTATTATGTTTCCATTTAATCAGGTAACAAAGAATTATATTATGTAAGATATGTCTAGAAGGGTATCAAATATGAATAATATTGTGGGAGATGTTGAAGTATTGTTATGGAACATAAAAATCTGGGTATTTTGGTAAATATACCCATTTTATGATAGTGACATGGGTTTTTATGTAAAAGGTTTTTTCATACAACTAAAAAACTCTAAACCTAAATATTATTGAGTATGTATGTAAATCAATGTTATCTATTGATATTGTAATTATGGATGGTTACTGTTTGATTATCATTATTGTATCACAACCAACATTTAAAGATTATGATTGTAGCACCAAATCCAGGTTTAAAGGTCTTATGATCTCCTTGTTGGCATCATAGTGGGATTTAGATAACTCTAGAGGTTAGGAAGTTATCAGATGAGGATAATTTAAGATTTAAGGATACCATTATGAATTGATAAGTATATAGATCATAATAATTTTAAATTCCTATATACATTTTGAATTTTTTAGAGGTTTTTAGGTGATTGAAGAAATTTTTGGAAATGTTTATTAGGTTTTAATATATAAATGTAGTATATACAACCCTTAGGATTAACATGTGATTTAATGTGAAATTATTTGGGAAGAATGTTATTGGAGATATATGTTGAAATAAACAAACAAACTTTAAGGTTAGTACTTTATTTGAAGATGAGGTAATTATGGTTAATGGGAAGAAAGGGGTCATCATATTTTGGGAAAAAATAAGATTGAAAGGTGATTGAGTGACCAAGTGAATAAGGTTATTTGAGGAAGTTTACTATAATATGAACAATGCACGATTATGTTAAATATAATATTATTTTATATGATGGAATTATATTTGAGGAATACTAATTCTGTTAACATAATGAAGAATATATCTTTTTTTGGTATTATGGGGATTTTGGTTATTTTGAGAAATGAATATTATATTTTGGAGAATTTATTATTAGTGTATATATATTTTTGGTATATGTATTTATGAGTAATTAATATTATTTAAAGAGAAATGGTAATTTTATCTTAGAACAATATGTGATAAAATCATTTAGATCTCAGATTTAAAATTCTGTTAAGCATATTTTAGAAGAGTTTCAAGGTTAATTTTTTTATAATTATTTAAGTTGAACATTAGGTGTTACTGTTGAGGTTTTGGGGACTAATGTATAAAATTTTATTCCTATTGGATATAATATTACCATGTGATAACCATTTTTTGGTTAATTGGTAGAAATAGGAGGAATAATTTTCCATCATTTTTTGGATATTTCAATCAATTAAAATACAATATTGGTGATTTAGGCATGAAAAATCCATCATGTTTATTTATCTTATGACATGAAACAGAGGTGGAAAACTTCTTGAAACATAACCAATAGATGAAATTATTTGAAGAAATAAATTAAATATATTATCTAACATTATTTATCATGATTGTAAAATAAATTACCAAAGTTAATCAAGGGTAATATAAATATACTGAGTCTCATGTGGAGAATATTTATCATCTATGGAGGTATTCATTATAAACTCATTCACACATATGAGTCTAAATATAGTAAATTCATGGTTTAAGGAATATTTGGGAAATGATATGTTTCCTTGTATTAAAATATACATTAAATTAAAATTTTAAAATAAATTTAATTGATGTGGATTAAAATTTATTTCTTTTATCATATGTATATTTATCTACTATACCTTATAATTAATTTTGAAATTGTTTTAAATCCTTTTTATTAAACATGTAATTTATTTAATGGGGTATAATGTAGCACCCTAAGATTTTTTAATATAGTTTCTTCTAAATAAATACTATGTTTGATAGTATTTACCACACAAAACACAGAGATTAAAAGAATAGTTATATAATATGGAAATATTTTTTTTAAATATGACTGTCATAACCTAGCTGTTGGTTTAGAGGTTAAAAATATGATTTACCACATGAATAAATATATGATGAAAGCTATTACTTATTTAAATTTATTTATTTTCCCTATTAAATACATATAAAATTTTAATGATATTAATTTAATCATATTAGGTTAAGAATATTTAACGTTGAAAAGGGTCATATTTTTTTTTTATAAATATGGATTTCATTATATTTTTTTATTATTATGTTAAAAGATAAATTTATCAATTTTATAATTTTAATTTTATTAAAGTATCTTAATTTTTCAATGCATCATATCGAAATCATGATAGGGTGATTTTTTGTAATTTCACAGAAATTGTTGTTTTTTGGGTGAATAGTGAAATATACTAATTTTACAATTAATGTCACTTTAATAAAATTATCATGATATAATAATAAATTAAAATTTTATAAAATATTTTTGGAAGAAAAAATATTTATATAATATGAAATATAATTATTTTAAAAATATAATGTTGAACTTGGTAATTTATGATTGGTATTTTGGAAATCTAAGTAACATTTGTATTCAAATAAAAAATATTATCAGTACTTCTCTTAAAATCACGCTTTCAGAAGGTTAATTTTAGAATTTATTTTTATTTTAAATTAAAAAATATATACTTTTATTAAAAAAATAAAATTAATTCCATGTGAATTAATATTAAATATGACTTTGATATAAAATCAGTTTTATACTTAAAATGAGCATTTGTCTAAAAATGATTTTTATTGAATTTTGCAAACATATATTAAAAGAAAATTTTACCACTTTTGGAAATTTATTCTTGGGAAATGGATTCAGTTTTTGGGATTATCATGTTCAAAATTGATAATGAGGCTCATTTCGTTTTTTTTAAAATGAATATAAACCATGGAAAATGTTTATCACCTTGGTTAAGGGTAAAATGTGTTAAACATGGTTAAAACTAAGGGATGTGGTCTCAAAATATATAACCAGACATTAATTCATTAGATTAGTGTATTTTGACCTATGTCATCCTATCTTTCTAAATATGTATTTTTTCCATTTACTTATGATAATGACCGTTATATTATTTTATTTAATGAATAAGTCTAAAATGTCACTATTTTTTAATATCAATAATATTATTTTTATTTGAATAAAAAGATATTAAATATGGGTTTAAATGGTTATTTTAAATATTAATAAATTATTTTGCATATTTGTTTTAATTTTTTTAAATGGTATAATTACCTAAAACACTTATGCATTGTTGATGCAATGCTTGTAAAAATGGGTGAAAAATGAAAGTAAATAGTTTTAAAATATTCGAAGTGATTTGTTTTGGATAAGTTAAAATATTTCAAAAATTAATTTATAAAAATAAAATTTAATTAATGTTTTAAATGTTAAAATTATAACTCCAGGGTTATTTTTATGTTTTTGATGTCAAATTATGTGAATTATCTCAATAACGACCTTAAAGATATTTTATGTTTAACAATTTTAATTGATTGATTTAAAAACCATAAAAATATATTATATTTTAAAAAATTTCTAGGAAATGATCCATTATTTTTTTCATTTATGATCTACTTTTCCTTTTATAGTGACATTATTAACCCTCAGAGACTAATTATCTTATTACCATAGTTAGTGTTAAAAGAGTTAAAAGAGAGATTAACCTATGAGACGAGTATTAAAATAAATAAAAACTTACTTAAATGTCATTGGATTGTTTTAATTCCAAATTAAACTTCTTATATTTTAAACTATTACAATTTGGAGCAACTTTACATGAGTAGGACAAATATAATATAATAAAGTTTCAAGTGTTTATAAGTTTTCCCCTCACCTAACTTATAAATGGTGACATACTCTTCTCACTTATCCAAACCACATGATCCTCTTGGATTGACCAATATCCAACCAAATCACTTCAAAAAATTCATCCTAATAATCTAGAAGTATTGGTCTCACTAAAATTCCATCTCAAGAAGGATTACGATGTAGTCTATAGAAGACACATAGAGAAGAGGTAATTGTCATTATAAATCTATTTCGAGTTTATTTCTTCCTTAACCTCCATAAAATATTCCAAAACCATATTAACATGATTAAATCAGTTTATATATTATATTTAAATTTTTTTATGTTAATTTTACTACCATTTTTAGTCACTTTTGTATATAATGGAAAATAAAAACATCACTCATATGTACGTATGGACTTCTGTTTCCATGAAGTAATTTATTTTATTTTTCATCCCCATTTCTCATGAATGGTTATCTATATGGATTTAATGGATATATAATGTCATATTTACATACATTTTATTATTTAAATATAAAATATTATCTACCTTCTTACCCTCCAAAATGTTGGAAAATGATAACATCGATCATGCATACGTGTGGACTACAACCTCCATGATGTTATGTGAGTCATTTTTCCATTACACTTAACATGGATGGTAATAAGGATGAATTTAATTATTATATATGATATTTATAATATTATTATGATTCTATAATTATTTATTATTATTTAACTTTCTTTTTTTTCTATTCATTGGTAAATGAAAACATCACTTGTGCATACATTTAAACTATTGTCTCCTCAATGTGATGTAATTTAATTTTCATCACCAATTTATAATAATAATTATTAAAGTTTATATAATTAAAAAATATGATAATTATAATAATATTATGATTCTAGGGATTATGAAATCATAAATAAGTTTTAATGACTATAACCGTCAAATCGAAACATGTGTGAGAAGCATAACATTTATCTTCTTGAATGTTAATTTTAATAGAGAATTATTTATAAATGGGTAAGTTAAAATTATAATGGAATTAAAATATTTTAACATAAGTGTGAATATGGTTCTAAAATACATTTATAATAAATCTTAATTTATCATACATGAGCTTAACATCATGTACATATCAAGTAATGACTTAAGGTAAGGGTTCTTCATCACAACGTTGTTTTATTTAGATATGTTTTATGCTAGGAACCAATTGGTGTTTATCTGGTACAAATACCACACAATTGGAATATTATATCATGAATAAATTAATATAAATTTTATTTAAATTTCTAACTGATGTTATTTATTTCACTGGGTTTATGATTCATAAGTTACTAAAGCCGTACGATTTTATGTTGCATTCTCATTTTGATTTGGGATTGTTTGTGATTGAATCTAATTTGGAGGAATTATATTCAATTTATCTCTTAATACTAAAATATTTTCTTGTTTTTAGTTATATATTGTATTTTCATGTTATCCTTTCATTTCCCTCTCTTTGTTACATAAAATTATTAAAAAAATGTTTTTTTAAAAAGTAAACCTTATTTCTAATCTTTTGGTTGAGAATATTTTATTTTATATCCATTTTCTTAAAATTATTTTTTTATATGGTTTTACATATAAATAATTTTTTTTATTTTTTTATTTTAACTACCTTTTATTTTTTTAAAAAATATTAAATGGAATAATTTCAAATGTTTTCTTATGACAACTTTTTCCTTTTTACAAAAGTATGAATAAAATATTCCCTTTAATTTATAAAACATGAATAGATTTCCTATTTTAATTTAAATTCTTCATTCTTAATCATACATGAATAGTTTCAAAGGTTTTTAAAATAAAATATTAGTCCTATATTTATAGGATTTTTTTAAAAAAATTTAACAAAAGAAAATGGATGTTTATCTTAATTTTAAGCATGTATTTTAAATTCTCTTATAAAATTGATATTAATTTAATTTCAAATTATTTATAGATTTTTATACATCAATGGGAATATCGTCTTATGATACCATCAACTAAATTTATTTTGATGAATTATGATAATGATTTTTTATATTTGTTTTCATGAAACCTATTTCTTTCCCATTGGTTATTTCACCATGATGAAATATTTAATGTTTTTACGATCTTGTGGAACAAGTCTATATAGTTTTAATTATTTGATGAGTGATACTATAATTATATATTCATCCAATTCATTGGGAAAGGATTTATGTCTTATAAGATAATACATATAGGAATGTGGAGTGAACCTAGTACATTAAAGGACTCTTTCCACTATGATAATCTTGGCAGTGGGCCTTGACTAAAGAAATGATGGGAATGGTGAGTGAAATCAATCCACCAGGGGAATATATCCACTATGATAGTAATAGAAGTGAGCCTTGAAAAATTAAATAATTCTCTATGATTATGTTTAATCCACAAACTTATGGATTGTGCATATGATATTCTCTTATGCCTTATGTTTGATTATTTATGATTCCTCACTCTTATGACTCACATATCTTATTATGATAATGTTTTATGAAAAGAATAATTATTTATAATATTTGAATGATTAAGAATGCACCTATTATGTTATTATTATTATCTTATTCCCTTAATTTTATCTTATGTATAAATATGATCATCAATGGATATCTCCCATGTTTACCGTTACTGAGTATCTCAGATCACCATTTCTTATGTTTCCTTTTTCCCAGGTTACGAAGAATGATATTATATAAGATATGACTTAAAGGGTATCATGTGTAGAGATTTTCATGGGAGATTCTTAAGTCTTCTTATGAAAAAAATAAAATCTTGGTTATATTTGAAAAATACCCATTTCATGAAAAATAAATGGGTTCTGTTATGTAAAGGGGTTTTTAATATTTATCTAAAACTATAAAACTAAAAGGTCATAAGTATGTATGTGAATTAATTTTTTATATTGATATTTTATTTTTGGATGTTTAAAATTGGTTCATCATATTTGGTATCATAACCAAATTGTAATGAGTATGATTTTAGCACTGATAATGGGTATATGGGTCTCGAGCTATCTCAGTTGGTATTATAGAAAAGATTATTTAAGTTAAAATAAACACACAACTACTACTGATAATATTTTAAGAAATATTTATTAGTTTTAAATATATCATCTAGTTATATGTAACCCTTAGGTTTAACATTTTATTTAGTGTGAATTTATTTGGGAAGAGTGTTATTAGGGATATAAGTTGAAATAAACACACAACCACTAGGGATAATATATTTTTTAATGATGAGGTAATTATAGTTAATGGGAATAAACATGTTATCATATTTTGGGAATACATGTAATTGGAAAGTGATTTTATGAATAAGTGATTAATTTTTTTAAGAAGTTAATATATTGGTAAAATTATAAGATTTAATAAAATAAAATATTATTTTATTGGATGGAATTTTATTTGAGAAAAAATTATTGAGTTGACTTATAGACTCATATATGACTATGTTATAGTTTTATAGTGATTCAGGTTATTTTGATAATTTATTATTATATTTTGGAGAACATATGATTATGGTATATACGATTTTTTCAAGTGACTTTATGGATGATTAATTTTACTTAAAGATAAATTTTATGTTGATCTTAGATGAATATGTGATAAAAACGTTTTGAAATTGGGTATCAAATTTAGTGAATAAAATTTTGGAAGTGTTTTAAGTTTAATTATTTATAGAATGATTTAATTTGAAGTTTAGGTGTTATTGTTGGGGTTTTGGATATTCATGTATAAAATTGTATTCACATTTAATATTATATTAACATGTGCTAACCATTTTAGTTTTTTAATGGGTAGAAATAGGATAAATAAATTTTCATCCTTTGAAGGATATTTTGATCCATAAAAAGGTAATTTTAGTACACCATACATGAAAAATTCAACATATTTATTTACATTATGACATAAAGTAGAGGTGGAAAACTGATCAAAAAGAACCAAAGGTTAAATTATGGGAGAAAATAAATTAATTATAATCTCTCACATTATCTAACTAGATTGTAAACGAATTAATCAAACTTAAGTGTGAAGAATATAAATATATTGAGTCCTATCTAGAAAATATTTCCCACCTATGATGGTATTTTTTATGAAACTCATTCAAATGTACAAGTCTCATAATGGTAAATACATGGTTTAAGAAATATTTAGGAAATGATAAGTTTCTAAGTATTAATATAGCCATTAAAGTTATTTTTAAAAGGAAAAGTAATTGATTTTTTAAATTGTATTTCTTACCACTTATGTATATTTATCTTCTACTCCTTATAATTGATTTAGAAGATGTTTTAAACATTTATTAACAGACAAGAGATAAAATTAAGAAGAAAAAATTTATTTAAGGGGTGTAAATGTAACACTATAATATTTTATAATGAATTTTATTTTATATAAATACTATGTTTGATACCATGTACCACACACAACAATCAGCTTAGATAAACCATAATAAAATACATATATATTATTATATAAATACAACTGTTATAACCTAGGTGTTGGTTTGGAGAAAATGAAAAGGAGTAACCACATTATGAAATATATGTCGAAATTTTTTCATTATTAAAATTTATTGATAATTTCCTAGGAAATAATTACCCAATTTAAAATGATTTTAATTAAATCATATAAAAGTTAAAGTTCAAAGGGGTTATTTTTCTTTAAAAGAGGGATTTACTTATATTTTGTATTTTTCATTTAAAAGACAAATTTTTAAATTATTAAAATTTCATTTTACAAAGTGAATTTTTTAAATTAATCATTTAAATATTATATTTGGCTGAATTTTTTGGTGTTTTTCAGAAATAATTTAATTTGGATAAATAGTGAAAATACTAATTTCATAAATAATGTCACTTTCATAACATCATCATAATATAACAATGGATTGTATTTTTATGAAAAAAAATTTATATTCAAAATATATATTTAAGAAACAATAAAATTAATATAAAAATATAATGTTGATCTTAAAAATCGTTATTTGACATTTTGGAAATCTAAGTAATGTTATTATTAAAAAAAAAACTTTTTTTATACTTCTATTTTAATCAAGTTATAAAAAGCTTCTTTAGGTTTTTTAATTTTAATTTTTGAAATTTTAATAATTGACCTTTTATTAAAAATAATTGTATAAATTTCATAGGAATCATCATGATACATGATTTTGAAGTAGAATCATTTTTAATGCTAAAAATAGTCATTTTTCTAAAAATGGGTTTTCATTGCATTTTGTGAACTTATATAAAAACTGATTTTTACCAATTATAGAAATTGAATATTATAATATATGATCCATATTTAGGGTCATAATTTTTGAATTTGGTAATTATTTCCATTTCATTTTTAGTTATAATGAATTGTAACCCTGATAAAATTTTACCACCTCATTAAAGGGTAGAATGGGTTAGACAGAGAGAAAAATATGGGATAAGGTCCCAAAATATCTCAAAAAACACTATTTATTTCATTTTATGAGTTTATTTTCACCAACATCTTATTATATTCTAAAATATGTAAATTTGACACCATTGACCATTGATAATGACCATTATATTATGTTATGTAAAGAATAAAGACAAAATGTGACTCTTTGTTTTAATATCTTTATTATATTTTAATAAGAATAAAAAGATCTTATGTATGGTTATTTTTAAGATGAATAAATAATTTTTATGACAGTTTTTTTCAATTTTTTTATAGGGTATAACTTCTTAAAATTATTACCCACCACTGATGCAATACTTGTACAGGTGGGTTGAAAATCAAAGTAAATACTTTTGAAATATAAAAAGTGAAGTGTTTTGGATAAGATAAAGTATTAAAATATTTTTATGGATCAAAATTAAAGTTAACTATTATTTTTTAATTATCTAAATTATAAACTAGTGGTAATATTTGGGTTTTTAAAGTAATATTGTGTATATAGTCATGAAAATAATTTAAAAGATATTTCATGTTGAAAAATATTTAATTATTTTATTTAAAACCCATAAATAATTATTATATTTTATAAAATTGAAAGTTAGATTGTATAAAATATCACCTATTTTACAATTGTGACCTAATTTACATTTTATAATAATATTATTGACCCTTAATGAATAATTATCTTATTCATATGGTATGGATTTAAAGGGATAGAACAAGGGTTAACCTAAGAGATAATGATTAAAATAAGGAAAAACACTTTCTTAAATATAATTGGTTGATTTTATTTCTACCTTATAAATATTTTTTTCAAAAACATGAAAATTTGAATCCACTTTACATGAGTAATACATATATTATATAATAAAGTTTCAAGTATTTACAATTTTGTGACGCACCTCACTTATAAAATGGAACCTCATATTATCACTTGTCCACAACTCTTGAGCCTCTAAGATAGAAAAATATATATATCCAAATAACTTTCCAAAAATCCTCCCCATAGCCTATAAGTCTATGTTTCACCAATATACTATCTCAATAAGGCTCAAGGTTTAAGATAATGAAAGATAACCAACGAATATGTAATTATCATTACTGATCTATTACGAGTTTAATTTTTCATTAACATCCATAAAATGTTATATAAAATTTTTAACATGATTAAATCAGTGTATTTAATATAATTATATGTTCTTATACTAATTTTACAACTATTTTATAGCTCCTTTATGTCTAATAGAAAATAAAAAAATATCGCTCATGCTTACATACATTTTGTTGTCTTAATGAAACGATTTATTTTATTTCTCATCACTGTCTCTCATGGATAGTTATATGTATGTATTTAATGGATATATATGATTTTTATAACATAATTATTCTTTTTAATGATTTTTTTCTACTTTCTTACCCTCTTTGTTGTTATAAAATGATAACATTGATTGTGTGTACATGTGGACTACCACCTCTATGATGTGGTGTCAGACATTTTTCATTTCCACTTATCATGGAAAGTAATAAGTATATATTTAATGAATATATATATATATGTTACTTCTGAAATTATTATGATTCTATAATGATATATAATTATTTAACTTTCTTTCTTTCCATTCTTTGAATAATGAAAATATCACTCATGTGTCTATATGGACTATTGTCTCCATAAAGTGATGTAAATAATTTTTATTACCACTATAAATGAATGGTTATAAAAGTAAATATAATGAATAAATATTATAATTATTACATGATTATGATTGTGAATATCATGAAACCATGGACAAAGTGGAAGGACTGAATCTTTCAAACTCAAATAGGCATGTGGAATGGAATTATCGACACTCTAAATGTTAATTTTAATGAAGATTTATTAATTAATGGGTAAATATAAATTATAAGAAAAAATATATTGTAATATAAGTATCAATATGGATCTTATATAAATTTAAAATAAATCTAAATTTGTTATAAATGATCTTAAAAGAACATATGAAGCAATTCAGTTCTGGAGGTAAGGGTTCTTCATCTCAATATTTTTTCATTGAGACATGTTTCCCATTATGAACCTATTTATGTTTCAATAGTGTGTAGACTTCATATTTGATATATTATATCATAAATATTTTAATGTTAATGGTATTTTAGGTTTTATTTGAAATTATTTCTTTCAAGGGGTTTATGATTCCAAAGTTACCAAAGTCATAAGGGTTTATGTTGCAATATCAATTATAATTGTGATTATTTATACTTGAATCTACATATAAAGAACTATATGACATTTATATTTTAAAACCCATATATTTTCATATCCAATTTATGATATTTTCATGTTTTACATTCATTTTAATCTCTTTGTTACTTAAAATGACCAAGAAAATGATTTTTAATAAAACCTGACCTTATTTCTCATATTTTTGCCTAGAATATTTTCTTCTAAATCCATGTTCATAAATTTTTTTTATTGATTTTTTCACATATAAAAAAAGGTTTAAAAAAATATTAATTTCACTACATTTTACTTTATTTATAAATGATTTAAATTAATCTTTTTAATGGTTTTTCATATGACTCATTTTTTACTTTTAACAAAAGTTTGAAAATAATGGTATCTTTTAATGTATATATTGTGAATAGATTTTCCCAGTAGCGTGTCATTTATTCATCATTAAAAGTAATTATAATTTTTAGAGATTTTATAAAGAAATTACCATTTAAATATTTTTAGGAATTTTAGTTTGAAAAAGTTTCCAAATTAATAGGGATGTTTTCTATTATTTTTTATTTTTTTAAATTATTTTATAAAAATGATTTTCCATTATAAAAACATTATTTATAGATTTTTATGCTTCACTAGAGATATGTGTAATGAAACAAACTTTTATCAACAGAATATATACCTTATTATAATTAATTCAAATATTATAAATCACATAAAATCACATAGATACCATAATAAAATCTGCATAGATGATGAGTGAATAAAATAAGAGGCATTCATTAGAAAATAATGTAACTTATGCTGATGGAATAGTAACTTGAACTTTGGAATAGTAACATAACCCTTAGGAGTAGTAATCAATCTAATGGAATAGTAAATTCAAATTTTAAACTATAAGTAAAATTTGGGTATCATATTAATGAGAATATAATATATTTACATCATTAAATAAGTAAATAAATATTTTAATAGTGGTAAACTATGGATTTATATTTTTTAAAGTCATAAAATTTTAATTATAATTTTATAATTAATATAATGATCTAAAAGAAAATTTATTTTCATAAATTACACTCATAAAATAATATTTTTTTCGTATTAATATAATATAATTTTATGATACCTTACGCAATTTTTGATAGTGTTAGAAAAATAGTTATATTTTTAAAATTCGTATTTTTTGAATAAAGGATGATTTATTTAAAAATTAATTTTCTTATATTTATAAAATTATTTTTGTGAAATGAAGCTCATTTTTTAATTATACACGTTGAATTATGGTCATGTTGAATTTTTGGTTTTTCTCTGAAATAGTTGATTTTTTTTGTGAATAGTAAAATACTGTAATTTACAGTATATTTACATTATAAGTTAAATATCATATTCCTTGAATAATTTCTTATGAAATAAACATAATATATAACTAAAATTAATTATTTTAATATATTTATGGATAATTATTAAACTATTCATATTCTTGAGCCAAAATAATAAACTAATAAATAAAATAATGGGAAACACCCATCTTCCTCCCCTATAAATATTACCCTTCACAATCTATTCTCATCACACCTTAAAATATTTTATATTTATTTAAATTATACACAAATATCTTCCCAATACACTTCCCCACCTCTTGGAGGTTCTGGTCTCTACTAAAGACCAAACTAGGTGCCTTAAGGAAGTTCTCAAAGAGGAGAATTCAAGCGGTAAAATCCTCTTTCTTTTTCTTTTAATTTATTTTTCTTTTATTATTATATCCTCAAAAAATCTATCAAAATTTTTGTAATAACTCCATTATATCTTATATACTGTAATTATATCATGTTAATGGAATATCAATCATCAAACTCTTTTCTTTCTCTCTCTTTTATTCTAGAAATGAAATCATCATCCGTGATGTGTTAATTTACCAACATCATAGAGAATTCATTTTTATTTTTCTTTAAAGCCTTCAAGGATATTCCAAAAACCACTATAATAGTTTGTAAATACTATATAATTTATTTAATAACCCTTTTTATGTCCTGTAACTATATTATATACACCATAATAAATAATTGAACAAAACTAGTTTGTGATGTTTGAAAAATCGCCAGAAAATATAAATGATTATCAATAATATTTTATCTCATTATTAATCATCATACCATTTAACCAAAGTATATAAATATCCATTTAAACATATATATGTTAATTAATAAAATATAATTTTAATTTGGTACAATTATACCAATTCTACATAAACTTCTATAATTATATTCAAGTGAACATACCATGAAAACCATGAAAATGAACACTCATGAATGATGTGATTGAACTATATAACTCATATAAAAGTTTATAAATGAACCAAATGAAACTATAATAAATCAAATACATGTATAATTGGTTCTATATTTTTTTAATTAATTTATTTAATTTGATTATATATGAAATTAAACTGAAGTAAGCACTTGAACATAAGGTAAGGGGAATTTTCCAACCCAACTCTCTTCTTTTGGGTTTTCCTTATTTCATTCCATTTTAAGAATGTATATTATATTAATGTTCTTTAAATATCATTTCTATATCCCTCAATTTTATTTTCTGGGTATACATGTTTTTAATTTTATTTTATTAAAAAAGAAAATATTTTTCCAAAAAAAAATCTTCTTTCTTAAAACACAACTTTTACTTATCGTGAGATTGTTTCTTCCTCATTCAAGATCGACGATTCATATACCAATTATGCTTATAACTATTTATTTTGGGAACCCGATTGTTTATTTTTGAATGTATTATTTATTAAATGAAACCCATTCCTTTCCATGGGCTATATTGTTACCAATATTTGTATACATTCTCTATGTCATGCATGATAATGTAAATGTTATAATTTGATGAGTGTGCCCAAAATTATATAGTGCATGTTAATTTTATAATGTGATGGGTGAATATGTAATTATATAGTTCTCCCATTCATTGGGTAATGTGATGAATCTCAAGAGATAAATGGAAATATGTGTGAACATGATGCTGGCTTTGTTCACAACTATGTGTGGTAGTTGACCACTAAGATGTGATGTTTCATTTTTATGCATTTCCAAATTCCATTATTTTATCTAATGTTTTCTATCATGATTATTATTATAATCCCATGGATATGTTATGATGATGATTATTCTCACCCATGTTATAATTATTCATGTTCTTATCTTTTTTATTACTAGGATTTTATCTCACCCCTTTATTTTATGTATATCCTCAGGTGATTACTTGTACTAAGGAGAAGAAACGGATCACTAAGAATCTAGAGAAGATGGAATTAAATAAATTTTTATGTTTTATTTTTTAAAATTTTATGTATGGTTATAATTTTACCAATACACTAAAACATTGGATCTTAGTTTTGAAATTGTTTTACTTTTCCTATATTTAATATGATGTAATAATCTTATAAGAAAAAGTTTGGTCACTATATTCGGTATTAAAGCAAGGTTTATTTAATTTGGGAATTGGGATTAGATAACCTTAGTGAAAAACCTTATCATGAGACTAAGTATATGTAAGCACACATGAATATTTTATAAACACAGGGATCCCATTTGATATTCCTTCAGAGTTAATTTCACATAGGAATAAATTATTCAAGGCTTGTTGACTTATGTTTTGTTCTAAACATTTATATTTTAGAAAATGGTGGGTACCAGTAGAAACTATGCCAACAACCTGTTTGAGGGACAACACAGTGATTTCTTAAACACCATACCCAATGCCATAGGAGGTGGAGTTAAAAATTTCATTGCGATGCTTACCCTGCTATCTTAGGAAATGAATAATAACCTGAATAATAGCGAACATCCTCCTTCACCTAAGATTTAGCAACTAGCTATTGAGTTCATTATGTGGTAAAGACCACAGAAAATTATTGGATCTTCTGATCCACTAGTTGTGGAATAATCCATCATCCCAATATAGAATATCTTTTTTTTTCATTCCTATTATGATACAGAGAAGGTTAGTTTGGTTGTTGGTCTTATATATGTAGAGGTCGAATAATGGTGTACATTAATTAAGAACACCAATTTGAAGGATGAAATTAGAGAGATGGTATGGGGACACTTTAATATAATGTTTATTACCAAGTATTTTGATCAAACTCTTTGTACATAGATGGAGAGAGAATTCATAGAGCTGAAGCCAAAGTATGGTGAATATATCATGGACTATGATTAAAATTTCTAAAGTATTGCATTGTATAGTTTAGGTTTATTTATCAAT
Source organism: Viscum album (assembly GCA_963277665.1). NCBI lineage: Eukaryota > Viridiplantae > Streptophyta > Magnoliopsida > Santalales > Viscaceae > Viscum > Viscum album. The sequence continues at coordinate 1,803,278,057 of OY728126.1, read as the reverse complement.
AATGATAGAATAATTGATAGATTCTTTAATGCATTAAAACCATATAATTTAAATGATTTATAAATTCAAGACATTGGGAGTTATGAATAATATTTTTGATGTGATCTCAAAGTGGAGATGGAGTTTGGAGAATTGTTCTGTGGATATGGTGATAATAAACAAAAGATGGAGTTTCAAGCTAGATGATCTCATGATAAATGTGGAAAGAAATATCAACCACTCACATGTCCAAAATGTGGGAAGATGAATCATGGGAATTGCCTCAATGGGACATGGAAATGATATAATTATGGGAAAAAAGACCACCAAGCTCATGAATTTCTAAGAGACATAAAGAACCTAGCCAATACAATAGAGGAAATAAGATCAACACCCATGGTCCAATTTTAAAACTGTAGGGAGTAAGTTCATTATGAAATCCAGTTCACTAAACCTTGAGTCCTTGAGAATAATCAACATCATTGGCCACTAAATCCAAAAGAGAACTGGACGGCTTAGGCCATCACTACTACTGATGTAGATAACGAAAAATAATTTGTACAAAGTACACTTATTATTCACTCTAGAATTAAAAAAGTATTATTTTAACATGGTTATATTCATTCCATTATATCATACAAGTTTTCTAGAACTATTGAATCAAAGCCCCGAAACCTTAAAGTAGATATATCTGTAAAAACACCTTGTGATGGGATCATTGTAACCCAAGTTTTAGACTTTTCTTCTATTAGAGTATTTGGTAATATTCTACCATCAAATATTATTATAATTCCCTTGGTGTAATTCGATGATATACTAGGTATGAATTGGATCTCGTTATATAGATCACACATCAACTTTTGAGAAAAGGTAATATCTCTTCATATACAATACCATCCCACACTCATCTAAAAAAGAAAGGAATATAATTAATCTCCTTTGTAAAATCCTTCAATGGGTGGGTGTTGATTCCCTATAAATAAGAATACCTCACTCAAATGGTTGAGTCAAAGGAAGGTATCAACCTAGGGGAAATTCCCATTATAAGGGAATATAGTGATGTATTTCCTGAAGAGTTACCCATACTTCCCCTAGATTGTGAGGTGGAGTTATCAATAAAACTAATAACCAGAGATAATCCTATCTCAAAATTCTTTTATAGGATGGCCTCGATCAAAATGTAAGAGTTAAATAAGAAGCTGCAATGTCATTTTAAAAAATGGTTCATATGACCTACTACTTCACCTTGGGGTATGCCAATGTTCTTTGGTACGGATAAGATTATATAAATTCGACTGTGTATCGATTATTGAGAACTAAAATAGATCACCATAAAGAGAAACTATTATTTTCCAAGGATTTATGAACTTTTTGAATTAATATGAGGAGATTATAACTTCAAATAGTTGGATCATTGTTCTGGATATCATCAGGTAATGGTGAAGAAAAAGATATTTAGAAGACTTCCCTCCATAAAAGGTATGGGCACTATGAGTTTCTTGTAATTCAATTTGGTCTTACAGATTCCCAAATGATATTCATGTATTTGATGAATAGAGTATTTAGTAACTACCTTGAAAAATTAGTGGTAGTGTTTATTGATGATATTATCATTTACTTCAAGAGTAAGGAGGAACATAAAGAAAATCTAAGAATACTGCTGGAGAAATTTAGGAAAAGAAATTGTAATCCATTTTAGAAAGTGTGACTTTTGGATGCATCTAGTAACATTCTTGGGACACAAGATCACAAGTGAGGGAATTTTGGTAGACCCTTCAAAAACAATGGGAATTGAGGAATGGATCATACCCTCTAGTGTTTTGGAAATATATATTTTTCTTGTCTTAGCGGGGTACTATCAACATTTTTTGAGAGATTTATCAGGATATTATAGCCCACTAACTAAGTTAATAAGGAAAGGGGTAATGTATATGGAATAATATGATGAAAGCTTTAAGGAGCCAATGAATAGGTTGATCATTTCACTTGCACTCGCATTACCGAAAAGTTGAAAAAGTTTGGGGATATATAGAGATGCTTCCAAGAATGGCCTAGATTATGTAATCTTTTAGAATGAGAATGTAATAGCCTAAGCCTCATGATAGTTTATGATATAGAAGAAAAAATACTCGATACATGATCTGGAGGTAGTAGCTATGTTTTTTTAATTGAAAATCTATAGGCACTACCTCTATGGTGAAAAGGGTGACATATATACCTATCATAATATCCTAATGTATATATTCACACAAAATAATTTCAACATTAGTAAAAGGATATGATCAAAGTTAATCAATGACTACTATTTCTTTATTCATTATAATCCTAGGAATGTGAACGAGGTAGCTGATGCCCTAAGAAAAAAATAACCTGCTACTCTATCCTTATGGTGGATCGAGAAAGAAACTATCTTCATGGATATGAAAAGGATATATTTTGAAATCATGATGGTAGGGAATACATCCTAACATTTCAAAATGATTTCCCAGCTCTATATCCAAGAGAATATTAAGGAGGCACAAACGGATGATCTGGGGTTACAAAAGAAGGTGAGTGTAGTAAATGAATTGAAGCTGCAAGAGTTCCATATCGATGATGGTGGTGTGATTTGGTTTGGAATATGGATTTGTGTTCTTTCATAACCTAGGATAAAGAAGGAGATATTGGATAATTCACTTAGGTCAAAGTTCTCTATCCATCATGGGGGTACTAAGATGTACAATGACCTTTGAGATCAGTTTTTATAGGATAAAATGAAGAAGGATATTTCCGGGTATATCTCATGGTTCTTGATATGTCAGTAAGTTAAAAAGGAGTGACATTAGTCCAGTGGGATGATGAAACCATTTCCTATACCCATGTGAAAATTAGAGAATATCACTATGGACTTTGTTATTGGTCTCCCGAAGATTTCCAATAGAAACAATGTGATATGGGTTGTAGTGGACCGACTCACTATGACCACTCACTTTATCGTTATTTGGGAAGATCCCTCTCTTGAAAAACACTCTATGATATATATGAAGGAATTGGTGAGAATACATGTGGTTTCACTCTCGATTGTCTCTGATCATGATCAAAGATTCACATATAAATTATGGAGGAGACTTTAACAATATTTGAGTATTGAATTAAATTTTAGCATGCCCTATCACCACCAAACTGATGGCCATTCTGAAAGTACTTTTCAGACACTCTAAGAACTATTAAGAGCATACTTAATGGAATTTAACGGTGGATGGGATCAACATATCCCATTGGTTGAGTTCTCAAACAATAACAGCTTCCACTCAAGTATTCATATTGCTCCATACAAATCTCTATATGGAAAGATACGTATATCTCCCACCTATTGGGATGAAGATGGAAAATTAAATCTACTTGGACCTAATCTTGTGAAAGAGATAATGGAGAAGGTTAAATCCATCAAGTGTAATATCAATGATTCTCAGAGTTGGAAAAAGGACTATGTTGAAAAACTTCAATGGGACTTGGAGTTCGATGTTGGATATAAAGTATTCCTTTTAATATTACCATGGAATAGAATCATGCATTTTGTAAAGAAAGGGAATCTTAGATGAAGGTACATTGAACCCTTTGATATCCTTGATTAGATATGAGTAGTGGAATATTTTCTTAATATTCCACCAAGTATGACACAAATTAATGATATTTTGGATGTATCCCTTCTGATAAAGTACATAATAGATCCCTGACATGTACTAATTAACTCAGAGGTGGTATAGTTGAAACATGATCTCTCGTATGGGGATCATTTAGTAAAGATTCTAGAATGGAGAGATACGGTTCTATGCAATAACACAACACAATTTTTCAATGTTTTATGGATGAACCATAAGTATAAATAAGAGACTTTGTAATTAGAGGAGGAAACAAAGGATAATTTCCCTCACATGTTTATATAAAATAAAATTTTGAGGGAGAAATTTCAAATGGGGGGAAGAATATAACGACCCAAACTTTTATCAATGGAATTAATCCCTTATTATAATTATTTAATATATTATAAATCAAATAAAATAAAATATATAACATAATACATATTTATAAATGAATAATGAATGAAATAAGATGCTTTTTTTTGAAATTAAGGAACCCATACTGATGGAATAATAACATTACCTTTGGAATAGTAGTATGACCCATAGGAATAGTAATACATCCAACAGAGTAGTAACTTCTCCTTTTAAAGTATAAATAAAATATGGGTAACTTATGAATGAAAATATTATATATTTATATCATTAAATAAATAAATAAATATTTATACATAAATAAATTAAGACTTGGTATTTTTATAAGTCATAAATATTTATTTATAATTTTATAATTAATATAATAATTTAAAATAAGATTTATTTTCATAAAATAAAAAAAGAAATTAATATTTTCATGTCTTTTTATTATAATATTATTTTATGATAACTTGGTTAATTATTGAATATGTCATAAAATCAGTAATAATTTTAAAATTGGTATTTTGCAAAAAATGATGTTTTAATTAAAAATTAAATTTATCAAATTTAAAAATTTACTTTCATAAAATTGAGTTCATTTTTTAATTATACACATCTAATAAGAGTTAGGTTTATTTTTTTGGATTTTTCTGAAATAGTTTATTGTTTTGGTGAATTATAAAATACAGTAATTTACGGTATATATACATTTTATGTTAAACACACCATTAATTGAGTAATTTATTATTTAATCACCATAATATATTAAAAAATTAACCATTTTAATATATTTTGTGATAATACTCAAACTATTCATACTCTTGATCCAAAATAATAAACTAATGAATAAAATAATGGGAAAACATCCCTCTCTTCCCCAATAAATACCATCCCTCGCCACCTCTTCTCCTCAAAACTTTCAAGTTTTGATAATTATAAAAATTAAGACCAAATATCTTCACAATAATATTCCCCAGGTCTATGAGTTTTTTTCTAAGAAAAATACTAAACTAAGGTGCCTTGAGGAAGTTCTCAAAGGGGAGAATTCAAGAGGAAAAAGCCTCTTTCTTTTTCTTTTAATTCCTTTTAATTTATTTTTGGTTTCTTGTTCTCTCCTCACATCCTCTATCTAAATGTGCATGATAACTCTAGTATCTTTTATATAATATAATTATATCATTTTATAGGAATATCCATCATCAAAATCCTTTATCTCCCTATCTTTTATTCTAAAAAAGAAATCATTGCCCGTGATGTGTCAATTTACCGACATCGTGGATGATGCATTTTCATATCACTTTAACACCTTAAATAATGTTACTAAAACCACTATAATGTTTGGTAAATACTGTAAAATTTATTTAATGACCCTTTTATGTTTTGGAACTAACTTATATGCACAATAATAAATAACGAAACCAAACTAGTTTGTGATGTTCGAAAACCTGCCAAAAAATATAAATGATTTTCACTATCCTTTTATCTAATTATTAATCCTAAAACAATTTAACCAAATGATATATATAACCATTTAAAACATTTTATGTTCATTAATAACATATAATTTCAATTTTGTATAATTAAACCCATTCTACATAAACTTCCATACTCATATTCAAGTGAACCAATTAGGAAAACCAAGAAAATGAACACTCCCAAATGATTGAATAGAAATATATAACTCATAAAAAAGTCTATAAATGAACTTAATAAAACTATAAAAAGTCAAATAAATTTAAAAGATGTTATCTAATTTTTAATTAATGATTTAAATTGTTTATCTAGTATATTAAAGTGATTAAATCACTCAGACAAAAGTTAAGGGGGATTTTTGAACACAACTATATTACTTTGGGTTTTTCCTATTTCACTCCATTTTCAGTATGGATGTTACATTAATGTTACTTAAATATAATTTCTTTATCATTAAATTACCTTTTTTTATATACATGTTTCTAATATGATTTTTTGAAAATGAAAATATTTTTCCAAAAGAACTCTTCTTTCTAAAAATACAACTTTTACTTATCATGATATTGTTTCTTCGTCACTCAATATTGATGATTCTTATACCAATTATGTTAATCCAAAATTATATTGAGAACCCCATAGTTTATTTATGAATTAACTCTTTATGAAATGAAACCCATCCTTTCTATGGGTTATTTTATCCCCATGATTGATATACATTCTATGTGCCATGCATGATGATGTAAATGTTATGATGTGATGGGTGTGCCCAAAATTACATAGTGTATGAAAATGTTATGATGTGATTGGTATGCTCAGAATTACATAGTAATCCAACTTATTGGGTAGTTTGATAAATCTCATGGGATAAAGTGAAATATTTATGAACATGATGCAAGCTTTATTCACAACTATGTGTGGTAGTTTACCTTTAAGACATGATGTTTCATTTTTATGCATTTCCACATTCCATGATTTTATCTAATGTTTTCTCTCATGATTATGATTATGATCTCATTATTTTGTTATTATGATGATTATTATCCTCACCCTTGATATATTAATTCATGTTATTATCAATCCTATTACTATGATTTTAACTCACCCCTTTATTTTATTTATACCCTCAGGTGATTAATTGAACTAAGGAGAATAGAAGGACCACTAATAAGATAGAGAAGAAAGAATTAAATAAATTTTTATGTTTTTTAAATGTTATGTATGAACCTAATTTTTACAATACACTAAGACATTGGATCCTAGTTGTGTAATTATTTTTTGTTGTTTATATTTAAAATGATGTAGTAATCAAGTAATAATAATTATGGACTCTATAATATGGTATTAAAATTCCATACACTTCCTTTATATAAATGGATTATGATGATGATGTTTTATGGATGATTTCATGAAACTGGTAGCATTCCCATGTGTTAATTATGCTGTGAAGAAATTATTATTTTTTTATTAATCTTGCGGCACACTTATGTATAATTTTCCTTATTTTATGGATGAGTCTGGAATTATATATCCCTCTAGTGAATTGGGTAAATATTTATATCTCATGATATAATATAAACTATAATAAGGATTGATCCTAGTCTATTAAGGGACTATGTCCACCATGATAGTCTTGTAAGTGAGAATTGATTATGGAAACAATGGGAATGAGCAGTGAACCTAGTCTACTATGGGATTTTTTCCATTATGATAGTATTGGAAGTGATCCTTGACTAAAGAAATTTTTTTATATACTTATGTGTATGCCAAAAACTTTTGTATTATACCTATGATATTCACTCACGTCTCATGATTTATTATTGATGATTCCACACTCTTGGGACCCACATATCTTTTTATGAAAAAGTTTTTTGATATGACTCATGATTTATGATCCATGATAGAATGGGTATGAATTTATTAAGTTATGATCATCTATAATACCCTTATTATTATATTATTCTTACATATGATCGTTAATTTATATCTTCCATCTATACCCATACTGAGCATATGATATCACCCATTGTTATGTTTCCATATCCCTAGGTTATGAAGAATCATATTTTGTAAGATATTTCTCGAAGGATATCATGTGGGGATACGTTTTTGGGCATGTTGACATATTCTTATGGAATAATAAAATCTTGATATAATGGGAAAAATATCCATTTTATGAGAAATACATAAAGTAAATAAATATTCATTATTGATATTGTATTTAAGAATGTTTAAAATTAGGTCATAATAGTTAGTATCCTAACCAACATGTAAAAAGTTTTATTTTTGCAAAGGATCTAGGTATATGGATCTTGGGCTATCTCAATATGGATATTATCTTTATAAACTCTAATAACATTAAATTTTTCTTCATTATTGTATTGAAATAAATATTCATCCATGTTGAATTTTTATTTGATGATAAATATATATTTGTCCTTAGATTTTACTTGTTCGATGAGAGATTTTTACTTTTATAATGTTTATGATAATGTTTTTGGTATGAATATTCCATCAACTACTAGTTGTGTGTTCTCATTATGTAATTATAATATAGTATCAAATATATAAGTGACAACATCATTGGGAATTTTTTAAGTAATACATTTCTATAATATAGAGATATTAAACTAATTTAGTGGATATATCCTCTTAACTTCCCAACCACAATTCTTTAAATAGGAAACTCTCAATAGATTCAATAGTTGATCACCACATTGAATACCTTAAATTAGTGTTGTTCCCTTTTTATCATCTTAAATCATCCAAAAATTATTATTCTCTTTATTTTATCTATTATTTATAGTTTTGTAAGATTGAATCTCCATATTGATATTGACATTAATATCTATTGAATTATCTATCTCAATAATATCAATAACATCCTAAAATCTATACTTAATGTAACATACATAAAAATAGTTGGGAGTAAAAAATGGTTCAATCAAAGGGGTAACCATAAGTTCTAATACAAGTTGAAGTTCCCAATGGATCATATAGTCATACTGAGAGGGGATGTGAATTAATATAGATAATTTTTACTAAATTTTATTCAATTTAAATTTACTCAATTTATATTCAATCCTATGAACTTAGTAGGATTAATTGATCATGTACATTTACCCAAAAATTCACACAACATGTAAGACAAAATGTAAATAAAGCACAATATATGATAGTTTTACAAGGATTTCCCTTAGTGTACATGTATACATCATTTATATATATGGGTATTGTCCAATAAATATATTTTCCACAAATATGAAAAGTATAATAATGGGTTTGGTATTATTTCAGACCCAATAGTGGTGTGGGAAGGCATCATCCTTAACCCAAAACATTTTCCCAATAGTTGTTTAGTCTCCCGATCAGTACGATATAGATTATAAATGTTCCCTTAAGTTTCCAATATTCCACTTCAAACTCCTAAAAAAGTATTTATTATTATATTTTATTTGTATATATCATAATTTAGGATATTGTTCCTCAAATAATATAGAAAACTCAAACTCACCCTCCTAGATATGGTGCTAAAAACATAATCTTTACATTTTTGATTACTACTAAAAAACATGACCCAATTTTATCCTTCTAAAACATAAAACATCAAAAGGAAATATTTGATCAAATACATAAATTAGGAACATTTTAGGCTTATATTATTATATAAATTAGAAAATATATTATATAAACAAATCTCATGACTTTAAGATATTATTTTTCCCCTATACCCAGCTTTTCATATTCCATATTAAGTCTTCAGCATCAACCACACAATTCTTCACATATGAAATCTTTTTAAGCTCAAATAATTTGTCATCATTTTTCATAAAATGGTAAAAATGAAACATAATAATTTTGAGATCAAACGATTAGTAATATTAATCATATGAATTAACAATTGAATGTCATCAATGAGTATAAGATGAGCATAATGGCACGATGACACAATCAAAGTGCATGAGTATAACATAGTATAAATCATACCCATAGATAATTTTATCATCAATCATGAATCATAGAATAAATATGTTAATAAATACCAGAGTTATAGGATTAAATAACAATGATAAATGTGATTTCATTCTTTATCAATGGAATCATTAAAAACTCCTTGCAAGTGCAAATAAAACATGTTGTTGTATTGGAACATTATATTTATAAACCATGTTAGAAAAAATTTATCCCAATTAAATAAATATAATAGACCCTCTGGTAACTCCCTCCTTCTTTCCTCTAAAGACAGAGAAATTACCTAATTAATTGGAAGTCCATAATGTGTTGCACCCTTCGTATAAGATATATCGGGCTCACTCATAAATCATGAGCTATAATGGGGATAAAACCATTATATAAGATGTATTAGGATCATCCATTAATTATGAGATATAATGGGTATCAACTCTTCATATAATCTTATTTGGCCCAACTATAATCATTAATAATTTCCAAGAACATTTCATGAAAAAAATTAGAATCTTTCACTTTTTGATATTACAATAATCATTATTCTTTTATTGCTTGATTCAACCAAGGAAAATAAAGAGTTTACAAGTCTATATCATAATGAATCCATAGAAATAATAATTATGGAATAATTACAACATATAACCAAGGTATTTTAAGTAACATCAAGGGTTTTTTGACATTTATGATTGTAAATACCATTACAAGATAATTAAAATCATTCTTGTGGTAAACACCCTTTTCACTTTAACAAAATCAATTGTAAAAACTAAAAATTAACCACATATTGTGACTATATTTTTCTTGAAAAATAACTGGGAAAATTCATAATGTAATCTTCATGGTAAATGATTTTCATACTGGTGGGAAAATCTGTTCATGTAATAAATGTAAAAAATAAAATATTTTTTCAAATTTTTTGTAAAGGGCGTCTATTGTGACACATTTAGAAAAAATTATGAAATTTACATTTTAAAACATTATAAAAGAAGGTAAAAGATAATATGAGACAGATTTAAGAAATCATTTATGTTTATAAAATAATATTTTTGGAAACATTTTATAAAAAATGGATATGAAAGAGAAATATTCTTAATATAAAGTAAGATACAAGATCAATATCACTTATGAACAACTTCATCGACGATAGATTAACAAATAAGGGAGGAAATGGAAACTAAAAAATCAAACCAGAATCCTATATAGAGAAGAATAAAATATATCTGGTTCAATAAAAAAAGATCATGTGGTTTTATTCAGAGGAATATTTGATATAAACAATCCTTGAAAAAAAAAGATTGTAATATAAAGACTTTTATTATTTGGTAACTGTTCAATGAAAGGTAATTGAAAGTAAAAATGTGATATGGAAGTATAAATATCATGATTTGAATTAATTAATATTAAAAAATTAATTCATTAGTAATTAATCACACCATACCAGGAAATCACAGTGTTTAACATTAATCATGTCTCAAAAAATGAGATTGAGATAAAGAAAACCCTTGCAATGTTCATATCATTGAATCGAGAATTAATCAATGGAGATATTTTGTGTAAAAAAATTAAATACAAGTTAAACATGTTTAAATAATTAGTAAATCAATTTAGAGATCAATTCCCAAATAATCATGGAATGAAAATGTCAATAAAGAAGAGTTATAAACCAATGGATGGAAATTGAGTTAAGAATCCATTTACCAGATGGTAACTTTCAAGTCAAATGAACTTGGATGAATTATTTAAAATTGAAAATTAAAAAACCATTAATTATGAAGGATTTGCGATATAACATATAATTTTGGAAGTATATACACCTCAAAAAATAAATTAACTGCCTAACATTATAATATGCCTCAGTGAGGGGAAATTTAGACGAAATCCATTACCTGACGTCCAAACAAGATATACATGTCCTTTAACACCTATATAATAAACATATATAAATTATTATATTTATTCATAAAAAATTACATTTATAGTCCATTATTCACTAACCATTTCTTTCATTTATTTTAATGAAATAATAAATAATTTAGTTAATTAAATCTATATCTGTTATTTCGAGGACGGTCAATTCATAAATTTTAAAACAAATTCAGCGTGTTTACCTCGGTAAAATGAGTTATTGATAAATCAATATAAAATAATAATCATGAAATAAAATTCATTTTTATACATCAATTATGATTTTAAAATGAACCATGAAATATGGTTATGAAAAATGATCTACTTTGCAATCATGGAGATGGTAGGTCGTATGTACACTTGGGTAATTATTCCATTTTTTAAAAATAATTATGGAAATAAGGTAAGTAATATTTTATTTTTTAATAAGTATTATATTATTATAAATAAAATATTATTACTTTATATAAACTTATATATATCATCCCTGTTATGTGGGGATGAAAAATGATTCATATTACATCATGGAGGTGGTGGTCCATATGTATGCATGAACGACGTTATCATTTTTATATGAATGGAATGATAAGAAAATATATAATATATTATATTTTTACAATGATAAATATTCCATTAATATCATATATAAATTCTAATTCCATCATTATAAACATATTTTAGAGGTGATGATGTAAAATGAACTACATCAGTTCACGAGGCGGTAGTCTTCTGTACACAAGAATGATGATTTCATTTCCCATTTGATTGAATTGGAGGTGGATATATGTTATGAAATTAAAATAATAAAATATCAGTATATGTAATATATTATTGAAATTATTTCATCATCATTAAAGAATATTTTAAGGAGGTATAATAAAAAATATAATGAAAACAGTCGGTTAAGAACTATACTTATTCATTGGACAACCACAATATTTTACTGATTAAGCCCTATAAGGTTGAAGTTCTACCCAAAATAATAAATCTATAACATGGGTAGTGATATTAATAAGGTATTTTCTAAAATAAATGTTTCTTTATGAATGAGTATAAGAGGTGAGTGGGTGTCCATTAATAATGAGGGTAGGGACATTCTTGGAATTTCTTAAAATATTAAATTAATAAAAATTACTTTTGATAAAAAAATAGATAAAAATTGAGAATACTAAAATATAAAATTATTATGAGTTGAAATAATATCATCCAATGAAATTAGTATCATATTTTTATCCTTATATTTTTCTTTTAACTCTTCATTAACCTTTTAGAAAATTATAGTTATATCAATTTTTTACTTTTAAGGAATTAATATATTTACTATAAAATGAAAAACATCCCATAAATGAAAAATGGTTGATTCCACCAATCATACCCCAACAAATTATCTTAAAAAAATATTTTTATGGATTTTAAATTATTTAATAAAATATATTTTATTATAAAACATCATTAATGTCCATTTTAGAACTATACATTTAATTTGACTTTAAAAACTAAATGGAAATAATGAAATTTTAATAAAATAAATCAAAACCTCCCTAATATGTAATATTCATCTAAAATTTTGTTTTATCATAAAAACCCACTAAAATAATATTTTTTTGGTGTTTAAAAATCATTTTAATTATTTGTTTACTACTTAAAAAAGCACAACATTAGTCTTGCATAAACATTAAAGGAAATTATTTATTTAATAAAAATTAAAAATAAATTAACATTATGAAAGAATAATTTATATTTAAAAATATTATTTTAAAAAACAAATACCCTCTATTTATTCCTATTTAATTGTTTTTAAATATAATAAAACAAAGAGATTGATATTTTTGACTTTTCTTAATATAAAAAAATATAAAGGGTCAAAATCATATAAAAAAGGAATGAGAAGTCCATATATTATAATTTTGGAAGATTATTTACAATATATATACATAAATTAAAAATTGATCTAGTTTTAAGGTCATTATTTAGTCATTATTATTTTATTTTTAACATCAATTAACTAATTTACTCTTTATTGTGATAAATAAATTACTAAGGTCACTATTCATAGTGTACATAAATAAAAGGGAAATTTTGATCAAATTTGGAGATTATTATTCTGAATATTTAATATGTTTTTCAATATTCAAAAAATATAAGTTGAAAAATTCTGGTTAAAATTAAAATGAAAAAATGCGACGAAAAACAGTTTTCAGAAAAATGGTTTACTAAATATAAAAATGTTTTATACCAAATTAGAGTATAAAATAAATTTTAAAGATAATAATTAGATTATATTTAATATAAAAGAACTAATTAAATTTTAAATCTAATAAAAAATATAATTTGAATTTTTAAAAACATTAAAAGAAAATAGTGTTTTAATAAATATCAGTATTTTTCAACATTGATTGAAAAATCATTCTTTTAAAATAATACTAAAATTTCACCCAAAATTGTAAATAATAATTTTAAAATTATATCATATTTATAAAACATTATTTACAAAAGATTTATAAAATAATTATACCATCCACTCACAAAAAAATAAAAATCCTTTTTGAATGAAACAAAATTTTAAAGAATAAAATGGATTTACAAAAAATTGAGAGCTTATTTCAAAAGAATTAATCAATAATTTTTTATTGATCTTGAACTTTATAAATATTTCATAAATTATTTTTCCATATTCATAACCAAATATTAATGGCTAGGTTATTATGATTATATTTAAATAAAAATGTTTTATGTTTCGTTTAGTATTAGTGTTGTGTGTTGTATATGATATCAAACATAGTTTTCCTTTAAAATACTAGGATATTAATTTATTTCCCTTTAATAAATTACATCCTTACAATTTGAAATTATATTAGATAATCAATGATTTAATATTTTTTAAATACATTTGTTTTAATCACACATCATAAAAACGATTAATAAAACGTCCACTGGAAAAGAGGGAAAGGGAAGTATAATGGTCATATGAAAATAACACATGCTATGTTTCAAAATAGGATAACATTACTGGGAGGTGAATATATTTACATGGAAAAAAATTGTAATTTATAAATAATTATTAAGAGTGAATGAGATAACTGATCACAAGAAAGTGAATGATCATGATAAAGTTAATTAACAAAAAACCATAAACCAATGATGTGTTAAAAAGACCATCGATTCATCTAAAGTGAAGATAATAAGATAACATTATTTTTCAATACTATTTTCCAAGCTTTTTGGAATTAATTTACCATATCGACAAATAAAATAATGAAATATTCTTAATTTAAAAGTATAATTTCATCCATTAATGAATTTGGACCATAATCTTATCTCTTTCTACAAATGCAAAGTACTCAAGATGATTTGTTTATGCCTAATAAACTGAAATCCAATTCCACCAATTAATATACTTTCTTAAAAATATAACAATCTATTTCTACTTTCATTATACATTAACCAAAAATAAAATTATTTTCATAAGGTAAGATAATTCCCAAAATTACTAAACCTTTATATGAAGAAATAATAAACTAATCTAAAAAATTCAATAGTAATACTTTAATTTAAATCCAAATCATTACATAAATAATTATCCTTAAAATAATTAAAAAATATTCCCTAAAAAAATATGAAACCCAAAAATCTGAAGTATTTGATCATATATTATTATAAGATAAATTTAAAATTTATCTCTAAATAACATTAGACAACCATAAAGTAATATGCTATAAAAAGTATATGAAATAATAATATAATCTCCAAAATATAATAATTATTTCTTTAAATAACCTAAATCATTATAAACCCAAATTAAGATCATATATGATTACAAAAGATAATTCAACCATGAATCCTCAAATAATTCTTTATTTTATGCCTAAGGGTTATATATACGTAAACCCAATAAAACTTCTCCCAAAATATCATTATCCACCTTAAAATTCCATCACTTAAAACCCTCAAAAGGGGATATATATGACTTTGAAATTATGATCAACCTTAAACTCATAAAACCATCATGATATCCAAAACACTTAAAATGGACTCTCATGAAATTTTCATATCCCTTATATTTTTCTAAGCCCTACTTTGATAAAAACTATACTAACCCTAAACCCACACTCATGGATTTGGTGCTAAAATATAATATTTAAATATCTGGATTGATATTGAAGAAATGTAGCCCAATCAGAAATTTAGAATATAAAAAGGAAATATTATATCACCAACATACTTAAGGACCTTTTACTTTTATATTTTTAAATTATTAGGAAAAATAATTTCATAAACAAAACTGATAACTTCAATAAAGTATTTTTTTCTATTATACCCAACTTTTTATATTCTATATTTAGCCTTAAAAATATCTCACAAAATTATTCACATATGAAACCATTCTAGACTCATATAATTTATCATCATTCTTCATAACCTAGGAAAAGGAAAACATAATAAGTATGAAATAAATTTCTCATTAAGAGTAAACCTATGTATTAACAATTAAATATCATCAATGATTATAAGATGAGAATAGGGGCATGATGGCATAATCAATGTTCATGAGTATAACATAAAATAATTCATACCATTTAATATCAAGATCATAAATCATAAATCATAAAATAAATCATTTAAAAAATACAAGAGTCATAGGATTCAATAATCATGATCCAAGTGATGTCAATCTTGATCAAAGGAATCATTAAAAACTCATAACCAGCGTAAAAAAACATTTTGGTTTTTTAGAACATTGTGTTCATAACCCTTATTATAAATAACTTGATCCTGATTAAATACATAGGAGAAACCCTCTAGTAACTCACTATTTATTTCCTCTAAACACAAGGAACATTACCCAATGAATTGGAGAGACATAATGGGGATATCCCTTCATATAATCTATATCAGGCTCACCCGTTAATCCTATGTTATAATGGGGTTAAACCTTTTGTATAAGATATATCGGGATCACCCGTAAATCATGATCTATAATGGGTATCAACCCTTCATATAAGTTTTATTAGTCTCACCTGTCATCATTAATAATGTCCAAGTACCATTAATGAATATAACATTTATAATATATTACTTTTTGAGATAACAATTATCATTGTTCTTTCATTACTTGATTCACTTGTGGAAAAGAAATGAGTTCCATGTCAATATCATAATCCATTCAGATAATGAATAAATATGGAATCATTATAAAATATCCACAATGGTGTTTAGGTAATATAAAGGTTTTTTTATGTTGATGAATTGAAATACCCATAAAAGATCATTAAAAACATCCTTGAGGAAAATACACTATTTCACTTTTTAAAAATAACCTTAAAAAATCAAACAATATTGTGAAAAAACATTTCCTTAAATTTTTTTTATAAACATATAAAGTAAGATTCAAGGAAAATAATGTTCATGATAGAGGAAAAATCAATTAATGTTGTAAATATTAAAAATAAATATTCATTTCAAACATTTTGTAAGGGGAATCTGAAGTGGCCATTTGAAAAATGTTAAGAAATTTATTTTTTAAAAACTTTTAAAAGAAGGTAAAATATCTTGTGATATAGATTTAGAAAATAATTTTTTTTATAAAAGAACATTTTTGAAAACATTTTTGAAAAAATTTTAGAAAACATGTATATGTAAGAGAAAGATTTATAATATAATAGAAGATATATGATCAGTATAACTTACAAACAACATACTTGATGTTTCTTTAATCAATAAGAAGGAAATGGAAAATAAACATGTAGAAAACATTAATAAATAGATAATAATAAAATATATTTGGTTCAATAAAATATTATCACCATATTTACATCAAATAAACCTTGGAAATAAACAACCCCTAAAAGAAAAAAGATTATAACATAAAACCTTTATTGCATTGGTATCTATTCAGTAAAAGGTCATTTAAATTAAGAATATGATATGGATCTATAAATATCACAAATTTCATGAATTAGGATATATAAATTCATTCATGAGTAAGTAATCACACCCCAAAATGAAATCATGGTGTAGAAAACAAAACATATCTCAAGAAAATGTGATTAAGACAAAGAAAACCCTTGTAAAGCTCACATCATTAAATTAAGAATTAATCAATATAGGGATTGTGTGTATCAAATTTAAATAAAATACAAGATATTATATCAAATAAATAAATTTCGGGATTAATTAAAATTATGGCATAAAAAAGTCAATGAAATAGAGTTGTAACACAATGATAGGAAGTTGAATTAATAATCCTTTAACCACTTGGTACCTTTCAAGTCAAATTACTTGGATGTAGTAATTAAAATTGAAACATAAAATAACATGAATTATAAAAGATTCATCATATAACATATAAAATTGGAAGTATATACACCGCATAAAAAATTAGGTTCATAACATTAAAAAATGCCTCAATAAAAGGAAATTGAGATGAAATCCCTTACATCGTGTATAATATTGGAATATATGTATGTTAAAAATGGTAAAATAAACACATATAAACTATTTTATTTTTTAATAAAATTTTCTATCTTTAATCCCTTATTCTCAAAACATTTATTTCATTTATTTTACCAGTATATTTAATTACATAGTTAAATCCACGTCGGGTTTTTTGAGGATGTTCAGTTCATAATTTTCAAAATAGCTTTGGTTTGTTGGCCTTAGTGGATGGATTATTTGATACATAACATCAATATTAATAATAATTAAATAATTATCATTTTTATAAATCAATTATAATTTTAAAATCAACCATTAAATATGGTTATGAAAAATGATCAACGTTACAATCATGGAGATGGTAGGCCATATGTACGCCTAAGTAACATTTCAATTTTCCATGATTATTTTGGAGAGAATTTGATTATTATATTATCTTATAAGTATTATAATTTTATCATAAATACCATATTATATCTTTATATATACTTATATATAGAATCCATGTGACTTGGTGATGAAAAAAGAAATTATGATGATTCGTGGAGGTGGTAGTCCACATTTATGCACGAACTACATGATCACATTTTCAATAAATGGAATGGAATGAACATATGTGATATATTAACTTTTCATAATTATAAATATGTAAATAATATCATATATAAACATTAATTCCATCATTATATCATGTTTTGAGAGGTATTATTGGAAAATGAATTATATCAGTTCGTGAGGCGGTAGTCCGCCATACAAATTAAAGACGATTTCATTCCATTTTTTATGGAAGATGATATGGATATAGTTTATTAAATTAGAATAATAATATATAAATATAATTAATGTAAAATTGATATTATTTAAACGTGGTTGAATATGTTCATAAGGTTGTAGAAGAAGAAATAAAATGAAAATGCTCAGTTAAGAAAAATACCTATTCTTCAGACTACCTCCTTAATCCTTCTAAAGTTTCTATTATACCTAAAATAATGCCTCTAAAATTTTCAGATGTATTTTATGAAAGGGTTTAATAAGTTATTTTTCTAAATAAATAGTTCATGAAGTGTGAAGAAAATATGAGAGTGGGTGTCCTTTTATAATGAGGGTAGTGGCATTCATAGAATTTATTAAAATATTAAATTAATATAAATTAATTTTGATGCCAAAATGGAATAATATCGATAATTATTAAAGATAATATGATTATGAGTCTAAATAATCTCATAAATGAAAATTTGGAAAATTTTGGATATCATATTCACCCTTATATTATTGTTTTACCCTTCAATAAACCTTTTGACAATTACGATGATATCAAATTTTTTTACTCTCAAGGGGTTAATATTGTTATAATAAAAGAAAAATGGCCCATAAATGGACCATAGTTGAATTAAAAAACCATATAAAATTCAAGTGGATGTAGATAATTTTTTAGGAATTTTAAATCATTTAATAAAATATTATTTATTATAAAATATCATTAATGTCAATTTTGGAACTATTCATTTAATTTGACATTAAAAACTAAAATACAAGAATGGAATTTGAGTTAATTCATCAAAAACCATATAATTTTTCATTTTTATATTAAAAATCTTGGAACACAAAAAATTATTGAAATAATATTATTTGTAACATTTTCAAACCCATTTTATTGATTTTGTTTGCGGCTTGCACAAACATAGTGTTTGTGTTTCATAAGAATTTAAGGCATTTATTTTTTCACTAAAAATTAAAAATAAATTAAAATAATTTAATTTTTTTTAATATTTTTTAAAAAATATTTATAACCAAACATATCATACTTTTACCAATATTTCAAAATTTTAAAGATAATAAAATAAAGAGAATGCCATTTTTGAATTTTCTTATTTTAAAACAATATAAACTGTCAAAATCATGTTCAAATGGAAAGAGGCCATATATTATTATTTTGGATGATTAATAATGAGATATAACCATATAATAAATGTAATTAATGTGTTCAGGTCATTTTTAATTCCTTAAAATATTATTTTAAACATTATTTATTTAATTTACCCTTTGCCGTTGTAAAAACAATTACTAAGATTTCTATTCATAGTGTCCAAAAATAAAATGGAAATTTTTATTAAATTTGGACCTTGTTATCCAAAATATGGAATAATTTTTAAGTATTTAAGACATATAAGTGGCATAATTTAATTTAAAATTAAACTAAAAAAAGATGAAGAAAAACTGTTTTCCTGAAAAATGAATTTCTAAATATAAAAACACTTTTATACCATATTCAAGTATAAAATTCCTTTAAAAAACCATTATTTGGTTACATTTGATAAAACATAACTGATTATATTTTAAAACTAATACAAAATGTGCGTTAAAATTTTAAATTATTTTAATGAAAATAAATTTTTTAATAAGAATCCATATTTCACTATCCATTGAAAAATCAATCCTTTTAAAAAAATACTAAAACTTCACCATAAAATAATATTGACATTATAATTTGAAAAATAATATAATTTTTTTATAAAATATATTTTCCTGATTTTTTAGAAATTAAATATATTATTTTCTCATAAAAATAAATAAAATTAATTTTTGAAGGAAAAACATTTTTGATGTATAAAATAGATTTAATAAAAACAGAGTTCTTATTTACTAAGAATTAATCAATACATTTGTATTTATTGGAACCAATATTTATATTTTATAAATTATTTAACCCTACTTGTACCTCTCAATTAAATGGTTAAGTTATAAGAGTCATATTTAAATAATAACATTTTATGGTTAATTTAATCTCAGTGTTGCATGTCATATATATTATAAGACATGGTTTTCTTTTTAAATATAGAGATATTGCAATAAATTATTTCTACAATTAGTGAATGGGTGACATCAAAAGTAACACATCAGCCTTGTACTCTCAATATTCATAATGATCAACTGAGAAATCTTCATGTTTCCTCAATTTCTCTTATTCATCATTATTTTGATATTAATAATATAAAACTACTAAATTAGTTGAACCTTTCTCAAATATACAAACATTCAAGCTAGATACAAGATATTTATATTTTTACATTCTCAGTAAATTCTAGTTTACTAACATTCAGTGTAAAACCCAAAAATTTTAGTATGTATTTCCCATTAAACAAATACAATGCGTTCAATATATTTTGTCACATGAATAACTAAACCAATATGAACAATGTTTTATTATGGTAGAATATTAAAATAAAAAATAAAAAATAATTTTAAAAATAATTTTTTTACTAGAAAAGTTACTCATTCACTTATTAAAATATCATTTACTATAAATAAATTGTTAATTTTAATGAATGATAAAACTTAATGAATGGTTGGTAAAATAAATTAATAACAAACATGTAATAATTATGTAACAATAATTAATACTAATTTTAATATTCATGTATAAGTAAAAATGATTTAATTAAAAATATTATTTTTATTATATATTATATGGTTTTCTTTAATAGTTAAATTTATCATATTTCAAGTATGAAATTTAGTGAAATTTTATATTTATATATATAAAAAATTGGGAAAAACAATTTTTCAGTTCTTAATAATTAGTTAGTAATAATGATAAACTGATTTAATGCTGTAGAAACCAATTTTTCAAAGAATTAGGTTTTTTATATATTATGTAGTTTCATTTTAAAAAATTATAGCTATCATTATTAAAGAATAATTTTAAAGAAAATTTTTAGGTATATATATTCAATCAATTTACTATTGATATAATGATTAATACTTTGTAAGTAATAATAATAAATTGAGTATTGTACTTAAAAATATCATTTTCAAAGAATTGTTTTCATGCATTAGCTTAATTGTATTAAAACTAAATTTTATAACCTTTATAAATGTAATCCAGTGAAATAATCATGTAAAAATAACTAAATAAGGTCAATTTCATTTGTAGGAATAAAAATAAGTTAACAAAGTAGAAGCTAGTTACATCAGTTAAGGATAAAATAACGAAAACATGCTAAATTTGGGGATAAATTCGAAAAATATCCCAAAATATTGTCTATAAATATGAGTATGATGGATTGATAGACCTACCCTTATCTTTTCAAAAATATTCGTCCATAATGTTTCCACTTTCCTTGAAAATAACATTAATTTTATAATAATGAATGAGTATTTAGCAAAATTACACCCCTTCTCTCCTATAAAAGGACCCCTCCTCTACCCAAATAAACTATACTTTTTTCCTATTATATATTATATCCATTAAAAAATTATATCTATATCAGTCCTATCTCATTATTGTGAAATTATAGTCATAAAAATAATTTCCAAATTCCACATTTCCATGAGTCTCTCGAAGAATAGATTCATGTTTCCAAATTATTATTCTATGCTTAATCACTATTATTTATCTTCGTCATCCAAATATTCTTAAATATTATTATTAACTATAATAAAATGTTTTTGGAATCATTAATATTATTTAAAATTTAATTATTACTACACAATAACACGTTCTTACTCGTTCTCTTGTTATAATGTGTTCATCTTTGGGTTTGATTTACCACAAAAATGGACAATATTAATGGTTTACATATCGAATGACTAATATAACCTAAATATTGTTAATATTATGTAATAATAATGAATTTTATATGTTTTAATAGTATTTATGTGTTAATAGTATAAAATATAATCACTAATTAATTCAACAATTTTGTAAATTCAATAGTCGCCTAAAAGGATATTTTTAAGAATTCCATACGGATCATCACCATAAGTTCCATAAAATGACCATGAGACTCTATAATTATGTAAAGAAATATAATAAATGTTTTTAACCATTACAATGATAATAAAACCTTGATCAAAGAGAAAGTAACAAAATTTCCAAATCAAACCATATGTGAAAAATAGAACAATTAACACCTGAATATTAAAGTTAGCAATAAAAAATTATTTTTTTTGTAAGAAAAAATTATAAATTGATGGTATTAAGTAAAATAAATATTACTAAGATAATTATAAATATTTCTAATAAACGTAAGGTTACTATACAAGGAGTAAAAGAATTCTTGACCAAGTGGAGTACTGAGGTAAGGGTTTATTTTCCAATCTCACATTGAAATTGTGATTGTCCATATCTTAATACCAAATTGGATAAATTATGTATTACTTAAACTACTATAGAATCACATTTATTCAGTTCTACCCTTTATTAGTGAAGAAATACTAATAAAGGGGGTGATTTTATTAGTGCTGATAAAGGTCCCTTTTATCAACATTAAAAAAAGCGATGATAAAAGAATCCCATTTAATTGCTCTTTTTCTTAGCATTGATAAAAGATATCTTTATGAGTGTTTTTTAACTTCGATTAAAGGGTGATTTATCATCATCTTTCTTAGAACTGATAAAATGTTCCATTTGAATATATATAAATATATATATATATACTTGAAAAATAATATTTTAATATATAAATTTATTAATACTGATGTATATAAAATATATTTGGAAAAATTTGATTTATATAATACTAAATATGTATTTACAATTAACATATAATATATTAAGTGAAAATTGTCTAAAAAAATTAGAAAACAATATTAATTAATAATTTGATAATTAATATTGAGTAATAGACATTTGAAAACAATTTAGTGATAGAAAAATTTAATAAATTAATAAATATGTTATGATAAGTTAAAAGGAGGACCTTAAATTCAAACAACTAGAACGTTTGATTTGGGTGTCCATTTAGGCTCTACCACATATCAAATTGAATCCAATAAAAATATCTATTTAATATTTATCTAGAGGAACCTAGTTCTCTATTTCTTCAAGGTAAAAGGCTGGAAAGTCCATCAAAAATGAGTTTTTAGTTTGGATACCCAAATTTTTTAACATTCGAAGGGGTTTTAGCTTCACTTAAGAAGTTCTTCCTGTCTTTTCTCAATAGAGGATAAATTTATACATAGGAATTACAATCATGGGAAATTATGGTGTTGAATTGATTTTATATTTTAGTGTTATCTATAAATAAATTTATACAAATTTTTATATATTTATATACAAAAAATTGAATTGTACAATTACATATTTAAAGATATTTATATATAAAATATATTCATAAATATATAATATATATTTCAATAAAAAATAATTATTCATTTTATTTAAAATATTAATTTATCCATTTTCTTTATTATGTACAAATATGTGAATACAGATATAAGTATACAAATGTATATGTATTAATAAACTAATATATATTCATATATATATATATATTATAATACATTTTAATAAAAATTAAAATAAAGTATATTTAAATAGAAAAATAAAAAAAAAAATATAACTATTATATTTATATTTATATAGTAACACACACAAACTCTCACACACAAATATATATATATATATATATATATATGAATATAAACACAAGCATAGATAAAAACACACACACAAACATATTTAATAAATGTATTTCAAAATAATCAAATGAATATATATATTTATATTTAAATATGTAAATATAAATATAAATATAGACAGATAAATATAAATATAAACAAACATAAATGAACACACACACACAAACATATTTTATAAATGTAGTTTAAATAATTATATATTGTTTCCTTTGGAAATGGGGATGACCTCATTGATTTAAGGTTCGAACATTCCAAGCAGTTTCTAATGGGTTTGTTCATAGAACCAGAAACATCCAATTATTCTATATCCATTTGGACCTACTTTCCAAAGGTAGGTTCTCATTATATGTGAACCGATGAGGCTTAAGAATTTTCATTGGTCGAGAGGATGGGAGGTCGGACTCATCACAACTTTTTGAGGGGAATTATTGTCTACTCCGGGACTCTCTTTATAGATTTATGTTATTTTCATGAATCCTTATTAAATTACAAAGTATGAAAATGAGCTTTCCTTTAGATTTGACAATAAATGATTAGTATGTCTGAGATTTAGAGAATATTTTATATGTATTCGAGGATCTTCATCAACAGAGAATCATCTATATTTGTTAGAGATTATTGGTCAATGGTATTCTTCGACACATTATAAAGAAATCTCTTAGTCATTATGATAACCATACTAGTTTCAAAGCCAATCAGCGGGGCACTTGATGTTTATTGTCATTCAGAAGGACATGGATTATTTCAGAGTTTGGATCGTACCCGCAGATGGGCTACCTATGTATCCTTATTTAGAAAATGAATCAGAACCCACATATTTCGAGTAAATAAGTATGAGGTTTATGCATGATTAATGTCTCAAAGAAAGATGTCATAATTAATTTTTCACTCTAAGCTCATGTGAGTCATGCTCGGTGTGAGAAAAAAGAGGTATTGGTAAAACCAGAAAATTGTACCATGAAAGATGAAATCATAAGAAATGATATGGGGCTTATGTATGCATGACTTCCCAAATAGATGAAGATTAGGATTTACTTCAGGGAAGAAACCTGGGAACAAGTTACAAAAAGGTATATGTGCTTTATGGAGATTTGGATACTCTAACTTGGGGCTTACTCTTGAGAAAGATGCCCACATTAGGAGGGGACTTAGGGCTTACTCCTGAGGAGGATTCCCAAATTAAAAGAAATTAAGATTGGTTAAGAGAAATTATGACTGGGACTCATTCCTGAGAAGGAGGCCCAGGTTAAAGGGACTTGAGAACTGGGGATTATTCCTAAGAAGGAGGCCCAGGTTAGGAAAATTATGAACGGGGCTTACTCTTGAAAAGGAGGCCGAGGTTAAGGGAAATTGTAATATGGGGCATACTCGTAAAGAGGATGCCCATATTCGGGAACTTGCAGCTTACTCCTAAAGAGGATGACCATAATTAAGGGAACTTGACGACTGGGGCTTATTCCTGAAAAGGAGGCCCAGATTAGGGGTCTTGGGGTTTACACCTAAGGAGAATGCCCATGTTTGGGATTTTGAAATTGGGAATTACTCCTGCGAAGGAAGCCCATATTTGGGAATAATGACTGGGGCTTACTCTTGAGGAGGAGGCCCAATGAATAAGGTATTTTGGGGATAACTTCTAAGGAGCATTCCCACATTAAAAGAACTGGGACAGGGGGTTAATCTTGAAAAGGAGGCCCAGGTTAAAGATCCTCTCATCTTTAAAGGATGAGGTTGAGTGAATGAAATCTCTAACCCTAGGGACATAAATGTATGTAAATCACTATGTTTTGAGAGATGTTCCACAAAATTCCTTTTAGATAAGGAATCCAACCAAGAAATCATGCCATGAATGGCTTTAAAGAGGGTTCTGGAGGCATAATCTTGAAGAGGAGAGGTGGATTTGAAGAAAACAATTGAATAGGTAGGAGGGGCACCCAAAAAAGAGAGAGGAGCGCAAATCATGCGTAGGTACGCAAGTTCTGCTCGCGCAAGTGTACTTGCACGACATAGGGGTACTTGCGCGACTGTCAACCCTTATGGTAATACTTGGGCGAGACTTAGCTCAAGCCCTTAGTATTATCCCTAGGGGATTCCAAAAGAGTGGCGCGCAAGTTCTATTGAAGGGGTAAGGCGGGGCACAAGTGTGGCTATTTCCCTTAAGGGCAGGCCACTTAGGCGTGCATGTGTTGATGAGTTTCAACACTTAGGACTTACTCCCCCTCTTTATATCTTCCGTTCTAGGTAAGAAATTACCTTAGAAGTGTTCGGAAGCTTCGAGAAGAGACTAGGGTGCCGGGAGCTCAAATCTGAGTTTCTGGAATTTTCCATCCCTGAAATAGAGGGCCCACCCGGGGTATTTATAGGCTGCTGAAGACCCTGTGCGAGAATCAAAGAGGGCACGCAAGTGACCTGCACGACCACTGATCTGCGTGCAAGTATACTTGCGCGACCTTGGTGGAACTTGCGCGACCCAAGAGCAAATGAATCTTTGTTCATGACTTTGTCATTTTTTGATGTTTCTTCAAAGGATGAATCACTTTGGGTTCAAGGTATTTCCCTTTTCATTTGTTTAGATTCTGTGACGGAAAGGAGAGACAACAAAAGTCCCCCCTCAGAGTTGGATCCGAAAGAAATAAGGATGTGACTCTGAGGTAAAGAAGAAAACCAAAGAATATGCGGCACGCAAGTGTTGAGCGTACAGATGGTAGCACGCAAGTGAGAGTCGCGCAGGCATCGGCGCGTAGGTTTGCATGTGCTGGCTTTAGGCACACAGGGTTGAGGCCTGGCCTATATATATGCGGCCATTCCTCGCGCAATGCACCGAATATCAAAATTCTTGCTGTCACTGTGCAATTTTCCTTTGCCGTGCAAGTTTCTCTATTTTTCGCTGTTTCTTTACTATCACACTACTGTAGAGGTATTTGGACTTGCGTGGTGATACCTGGGTGCCAAAACTTGCGCGACACACAGTTACTTGCACGCCAATTTTTGGACTTGTGCGCCTTAATGCCTTAGACAAATTTTCACTTTTCTTCACAAAATTTATGAAAAATAAACTTACTTAAGAGTTAATTATTAAAATATTGTTCAGATTAAATGGCTCCCAAGAGAATCGGAACGACTGATGAACTGGATAGTAAGAAAATTTATGATATGATGAGCATCATTGGCCATGATTATTATACTATCTGCGACAGCACTCTTCCAGATTTGGCCAAGTACCAGAAGAAGTATCATCTTGACTTTCCACAGATTATTTATCTACCTTTGTATGGCTATGGTCATCTGCAAGAAGTCACTATTCCAGAGGAAAATAATTATCTCCCAAAGTCTTGGTTTCAGAATTACACCAATTTTGGGTAAGCAAATATCTCAAGTGGAGGAGCATTTGTAAATGTTGGAATAGTGTAGAAGGCCTACATAATGCATCATAGCCCATGTACCTCAGATCTGAAACCTCACAAGCCTGATCTGAAACCACATTGTTATCCCTCAATCTTCTGAAACTATCAGATGGATCAATCCAAAGGCTGGAAGAAGAGTTGGGACTTTTGTCCTAGAGGAGGTGTGAATCCAACTTGGATGTGGGCATACTGGGTGTGAAAAACTTGTGCAGAGTTTCTCGAGGATTTAAAAGGAGCTGTAATATATGAAGCCTTCTGGGCTGGGCGAACATATGTATACAAGAATGATGACTTTGTGCCAGAGATACTCAGCCATTGGAGCCCAGAAACCAATTATTTCCATCTGTCTCATAGAGAAGTAGGCATCAGTATGTGGGATGTCTATAAGATCTCAGGGGATCCAATTTTGGGTGATATGTATGATGAATTCATCCCCCCCAAGGTACTTGGAATGATTTGGAGAAAACCCCGGCTTTGGCTTGTGAATTATTGAAAATATTTCACAAGCTCAAGAGATCAGAGACCTCCTTAACTCATTCTAGAAAGGATATTCATCTAGAGGAGTGGATAAATATGTTTCTTACCAAGAAGCAGGAGAAGGATCTGAAGGTGAAGGGATCGAAGGGGAAGGGGCCCAAGGAGAATGGGCCCACCTGTACTCGTCCTACCACCTGCCCCAAAACAGAGAAGAGGGGTGCTCCTGGAACATTCTGTCCAACTCTAGAAGCAAGATAATTTGAGAATTGGGGATATGAAGTGAATCAGAGAATCCCAAAGAAGACTCGTGTGGCGGGCTTCTTGGCCTTGCGACTTAGTGTTTATCTTTTTCCAGTCAGGGACTCAAAGGGAGGCGTCAGGCCAGAGACCTTCGTTGTTGCAGCCAAGTTGGCTGAGGGAAAAATGGTTGGGTTGGCTACCCTCATTTTAGCAATGATTTATAGGAACATACGCCATGTTTTCATGGGTAAGTCTACTTTGAGAATAGTGGGACCATTCCATGTTTTGTGGGGATGGATCACCACTCACTTCAGAACATATAATGTATAGAATGGAGTACAGGTTCCTGGAGGTTTCTTCAGGCCATCAATGCAGGCATTCTCTGGAATTTCTCTGCTAGATCTCAATTCCTATGACATGAAGGTGAGGCTTAGCATGCATAAGGAATTCAATTTCTTTCCTTATGGAAATCCTCCAACCGGCCAGTTTGTTGATGATGGAACAGCTAGTCTGGAATTAAGGGCATACATGCTGGCCTGCATAGATGGTGTACTGGTCACTAGGATTGACAGAGAGATTATATGTGTGGCATATGCTCTATATAGATTTGAACGCCAATTCAAGTGTTTGAAGTAGACTTTTGTATCTCCCCTTGTGCATGTTAGGTCAGAGCAACATCCGATGGTTTCCCAGAAACTATGGTTGCTGACATCTAGGGAGAAGACCGGGGCAGTGTTTGATCTACTAGTTGATAAAGCGGTAAATAACTTGACTACATGGTATGCTGAGAACTAGATAACATCATACCCTGGAGGGGTGCTGAATCACCCGGTTTATCAGGTGGGGAAAAGGAAGAGAATTGTAGAGAAAGAAACCCTTCCTCAAGAAGGTGATTCTTCTACACCACCCGGAGCTGATTTGCCGGGTTCTTCACCTAGGGCCGACTCGTCGGATTCCCAAGATGGGGATGACGAAGAAACAAATGTGGTAAAGCAACCTCATGTCAGATATAATCCCCCTATCAGAATCAAGAGACCAACTCCATTGATTTCCAATGAGTTACTTCACTGGGGAAATTTAATCACCATTACTTTATAGAGCAACAAGTATTATTATCTTATCCTTTATCTGTAGATGTAGGAGCTAGGAAGAAGCTGAAGTCCAAGAATGTAGGACCTTCCTCGCAGCCTTCTGGTATACATATTGAATATCTATGACCAGAGGCTGTCCAGAAATGGAAGATTTTATACTGCTCTGCTGAAACTGCCTAGCTAGATTTGTGAGAGGGGATACACCTCCCTGGAATAGGGAATCTTCTGGCTTCTACAGATATCTATTACAAGGATAACCCTGATGAAGTGCAGGATTACATCAGAGAGCTAGAAATGATCATATATGCCGCCTATGATTCCATTCTTGTCACCAAGCGGGTGAATGAAATGATAGATCGTGGCGCCACTGAGGGGATTGGTGCTTCCGGAGATGAGGAGTGGCACGATGACGTGGCTCGTAAAGATGTAAGTCTCTTTCCTTATTTTCTTTGTAACTTGATTCCAGTTAAAGCTTTGTTACACAAGGAAATTATTATCTTCATCTTGCAGCTTGCAAAGAAAGGAACTTCTGAGGTTCCTTCACAACAATATAGTCTTGGTGGCACCGCCATTGGGGATAATGAATATCCTCGCGAGTCGGGAAAGATATCTCCAGGCCAGTAAGCCATAGATGTGGAGTTGGACATGGATTTCAATTCTCCAATTCATGTACCTATAGCAGATATTTCCATCACTCCCAAAAGGGCAAAGAAGCAAAATCATTGAAGGAGGAAGTCCACAGCTAAATGTTTCATCAGTAGTGGTAAGTCCTTCGGATAGTCATGAGTCTTAACCCATGAAATGATTACTCATATTTTTTGGGATTGTTGGGGTTTCTTCAATTTACCCTCTGAGGGAGAGGAATGACCCTCCTTTAAGGACCACAGAGGGTACTGGTGAACAATTACAAGTTCAAGATGACTTGGCTACTCTTGGAGAAGAGCCAACGTCTATTTCTAGTATCCCTCCTGCTGCTGTTGCAAGGAGAGATGAGCTAGCTTCTGGTAAGTTAACAATGATTCATAAAATTTTGAATGAAACATCAACTAACTTCCATTCTGTGATACTTTATGTTCAACCCCTGCACTAGAGCTTTTGGAGGCCATTGCAACTGATGCCGCAATTTTAACTGAAGAAGCTATCCAGGGTTAGAGGCTGCAGGATGAAGGTAGCCAAGAAGACATATCGAATGCTCCCACTGGTGAGATTAACCAGGATTCTGAGATTACATTGGATGAAATAATGGGAGTTGGCGCATCTTTTGAATATTTTTTAGATCATGTTAAATTACCATGTAATTTAGAAGATTATCGATGTGAGTGTTATCCTTAGTCCTATTAAAAATAACTTCTTATTACATCTATAATCATGATCAGTTGAAATGTGCAGTTCTATCTGACCAAGCTACTGAACTGACAATGCCTGAAGGGGGTATAGAAAACCCTACTATTTTAGAGACATTAGTTCATGTGGATCTTAACCTGGCAGAGCTTCTTGAAACTCATCTTGAAAATCCCGTTGAAGCTAGGAAATACGGGGAGGATCCTTCTCAAGTTACCGATCTACCGTTGGGTAAGAGATAACAATTTTTCCGACTGTACTTAATTTACAAGACATCCAATCAACTTTTGTTATCCTTTGAAACTAACCAAACATTCAAATGACTATGCAGGACCATCAATTTCAGTGGATAGATCTGGAGGTGAAGCCTCAGCCTCTACCCCAACAGGAATAGAAAGTGAAGAAACACATGTCAAGGGGGGAAGGAGCAGAACAAGGCACTTCCCTAAGTGCATTAATATCAGATTGCATTCCCCCTTGTGACAGTGATGCTAAGTCAGATCCGGAGGTATAAAAGGAGCTCCAGTTTTCACGACGCAAGGCATGGCAGAAAATATGGAAAATCATATCTGAAGTGCCTCTAGAAGAGCTGCCATCAAATATTACCTGACTATCATCCATGTTCGTCATGTTGGGGCTTGGCGGTTTTGGATATCAAAAGATCCATGACACAGTGAAGAAAGTCATCTTAAGGAGGGAGAAGAAGAAAAAGTTCCGTCAAGATTTGACCAGGGTGAGGCTGTCATCCAATATCAGCGAATTTGAGGCTGCGGTATCCCGAGATGAGGTTGATTATGCTTCCAAGTTAAAGGAACTGAAGCAGAAGATCAAAGAGAAAGTCGTCTAGCAGATGCACCTTCAGAAACAGTTGGATGATGTTACTGGGGAACTTGACCAACTTAATAATTCACTGGAGAGAGCTTAAACGAAGGGTATGAAAGCCATTGCAGATGCCAAGAAATCACTCAATCAGGCTGCAAAGAATGAATTTGATCAAGTGCATGAACTTCAAGTGGCTGCTGATGAAGCTCTGGATGTTGTAAATCAAATGAAGAATAATGTTGATAGCCTTTTGTAATTCTTGGAAAATAGAAGAGACTCCAGTATGTGGATGTCCTTCTAACTCTTGTGAATCAAATGAAAAACACTTTCATCTTCAATCATTTGTGCATGCCTTCTTTTGCTACCTGCTTTAGATTTTACCTAATCCAATGGGCCTAGTAAGCATAGATTGATTTTTTTCTAGGATTATTATAAATAACCCTACAAATTTGAATATTTTAATTGCTCAATATTACCTAAATCATAAAAAATGTATGTTTTGTGAGCCGGGACTTGACTTTTATTCAGAATTCCCTTGTATTTTGTGGGCAGTTTAAAGTCATGCATGTCGGACATAAAAAGGATAATGTTTAAGGTCGAAATAGCATTGACCGAATGGATTAAAATTGACTCAATTACTTGAAAATTTATCTGAAAACATATTACCACACTCTATTATGAGGGAAAATATGTAAACTATGACTTAAGAAATTTTGAATCTGAGGGATGACATGAAAAAGGGCTAAAAGGCATTAGAATAAGCAGTTCCCAAGAATGAAGTTACCACTATTTTAAAAACCCGTTAGGGGGTTGAATTATGTAGGGCCACCTAAGGGAATTGGCTGTATAGTCAAATAATAGAATCTTTTGGCCGACAGGTCCGTTATGTAGACTACTTATGCAAGGCCCCCTAAGGGCACGTGTTGCATAGTCAGGAAAACGAACTCTCAGAAATTTATTTTTCTACTGTTAAAAAGCCAGTGGAAGTTTATGGGGATTAAAATTTTCCAAAGCATAGAGTTTGCTGTATAGAGAGAGGTACTTGAATATGGAGAAGATATTTCCAAACAAGATTGTCTAAGAACTGGATGAATGTCACACCTACGAAGGTCTGACCCAAACGTTGGGAATAGAAATATAAACCATAGACTTCACTATTTTCAGATCATGAAAAAGAACATGAGACAAATATATTAAGAATGACTATTTTCTGTGGATCCATACATATTGTTGATAAGACCAATAAGGAAAAAAGAGGTTTTGTTCCCAGAATGAAGTTACCATTATTTAACAAATCCATTAGGGGGATGAATTATGTAGGGCCACCGAAGGGAATTGGATTCATAGTCAAATAATAACATCTTTTGGCTGACAGGTCCGTTATGTAGATTACTTATGCAAGGCCGTATAAGGGCATGTGCTGCATAGTCAGGCAAAAGAACTCTCAGAAATTGGAAACATTGTGACTAGAAGTCAAGAAAAGGGTTATGATGATCTGAAAATATTTAAGGTTAGGAGTTTGACACATAAAAAATGGGCATTGTCCAATGCATGAAAGAGATACATAGACCAATACTGACCACAATCATGTTGTGGCTGGGTCCTGAATTGAAATGTTGGACTTCACTACATATCCCATAAGGATGGGAATCCAGACATATGTAGTTCTTGAAATATATTTTAACGTCATGTGGGAAAAAAGTGTAGGAAATCATAGTTTAGGGTCATAGAGCTCAGACCATAATAATGAATACACAGTGTGTGTTTTCACAGGGACTTTTCAGCTAGGGGACTGAAAGTGGAATTTGGGGTTAGGTCCAAATACTTGGGGCTGGTTCGAGGTATGCTCGAATGTTCCTACGTATCCCATAAGGATGGAAATCAAGCCCACATCGTTCTAGAAATAACCTATGTACAGATTTGGTCCGTACAAATGAAGGGTGAAAAGGGGACTTTAGTGCAATGATGGTTTGAACCAAGATAAAAGGTTCAGGCATTACCATGTATGCACGTAGTCTTTGGAATATAACATGATTAGAGATCAATGTAAATAATTATTCCCTCTTAAGTGAGGGTATCAAAGAATGTTGTAGTTTATTGTCATACAGGACAAAAGTTTTGTACAGTTTAACGTCATATAGAAAGGAAAAAGGTGACCCAATGTAAAGATATTTATTCTGGGGATGGCTTCACGAATCAACATCGTATGATATGGAGGTGAACCGATTTGAAGATATTGGTTTTGGTCTTGAACCTTAGGACGTTTCCTACGTACCCAGCCTAAAAGGAAAGGATCAAAGTCCGCGTAGTTCAATTAAAGAATAAATTAGTAATCAAGTTGTTTTTTGATAACAATGACCTAAAAAATGGTGTTGGGATTTACGCATGGTTAGCGGCCTAGAGAGAGTGTTATGGTTGAAGTTTACTCTAAGCTCATGTGAGTCATACTCGGTGTGAGAAACAAGAGGTAGTAACAACCTTAACGATGCACAGTTTAATGTCAGGTAGGACATATGAAGGGACTATGCAGTTTAAAGTCTTACATTGAGGACTATTGGTGCTTTATAGTTTAGTGTCACGTAGCAGGGACAAAATACAGTTTAACGTCATTTAGGACATATTAAGGGACTTCTGTACAGTTTAGCGTCATGTAGCTAGGACTATGGGGACAATACAGTTTAACATCGTGTTGGATGAAAGGGGGGACTGTGAA
Organism: Viscum album; assembly: GCA_963277665.1. Taxonomy (NCBI): domain Eukaryota; kingdom Viridiplantae; phylum Streptophyta; class Magnoliopsida; order Santalales; family Viscaceae; genus Viscum; species Viscum album. The sequence continues at coordinate 1,803,243,814 of OY728126.1, read as the reverse complement.
GTTTAATTTCATGCAGTAAGGACAAAGAGGACACAGTTTAACGTCATGTTGGACATATTAGGGTTTTTTTCACAGTTTAGCATCATGTTGGACAAAATAATGCAAATTGTTTAAGGTCATATGCATAGACCGGGGATTGTGCAGTTTAACGTCTTGCTAGACATAAAGGACTATACAGTTTAAAGTCTTGCATCAAGGACAACACATTTTAACGTCATGTTGGATGAAAGGGATGAAAATTGTTTAAGTTCATATGCATGGACCGCAACTGATGTATTTTGTCTTTACACAAAATACTTCTTCAAAAAATTTGGCATTGGTTGGAGTAGTGATGAGTTCTCCATCCATTGAGAATAAAGAATATGCTCCATTGGAGTAGACCTTATGTATTGAGTAAGGTCCTTCCCATTTTGGATCAAGCATGGGAGGTTTCGTTCCTGGTATCATTGGAGTTCTGAGATCTAATACCAATTCTCCCTGAACGAATGAACGAAGAAAATCTTTTTTGTTGAAAGCTCATGTTATTCGATTCTGATAGACTTCCAAGTGATGCAGGGTGCAAAATCGTTTCTCATCTAATAGTTCCAATTCATCCAATAGATTTTGAGATTGTTCATCTATAGATGGATGATCACAAATGGCTACTCTGAGCGAGGGTAGTTGAACTTCAATGGGAAAGACTGCTTCTGTTCCATATACCAATGAATATGGAGTTGACTGCATTGCTGTGTGGGTGGTGGTCCGATAAGCCCATAAAGCATGAAAGAGTTTATCAGGCCATGATTTTTTATCTTTATCCACCATCTTTTTCAGTATATTTGAAAGAGTCTTGTTGAAGGCTTCTATCTGGCCATTGGCCACTACATGATACCGAGATGAATGATTGGATTTGATGTTGTATTCTTGATACAACTTCCTCACCTCTAATGAATAGAAGTTGGTTCCATTTTCCATCAATATGGTATGAGGGACACCAAATCCGGTAATGATGTTAGACTTGATGAAGCTAAAAATGCATTTAGAACTGACTTCTTTGAGGGGTATTACCTCTGCCCATTTGGAAAAGAAGTCAGTAGCAGTAAGAATATACTTAAACTGCTTGGCTGTAGCCGAAGGATAAGGTCCCACTACATCCATTCCCCATGTGGAAAATGGCCACGAGTATTTGTATGTGTGAAGAAACTCTGGGGAATGATGTATGAAGTTGGAATGTATTTGGCAAGAATGACTCTTTTTTTTGAAATCAACACAATCTTGTATCATTGAAGGCCAAAAGTATCCAAGCCTTCAAATTTGATCAGGTAGTCTATGTCCAGACTGATGGACACCACAGACTCCTACATGCACTTCTTTCATGACAACCATTGTCTCTTCACCATCAATGCATCTAAAGAGAACTCCATAAAAACAAATTTTGTATAGAATTTTCTCTAGGTGATTAGGGCTATCATAAATAGTAAAATTGACCACACGCCTTCGGACTTGTTCTTTCCCGACTCTATCAGGTGGAAGTGTTCCATTTTGAAGGTATTCCCTGATAGGTGTCATCCATCCTGTAATATGACCATATGGATCAGAAATGGGACTAATTTCATTGATTTCCTATGTTCTAATTTGAACATAAGGTGAAATTGTACAATTGTGGGAAATACTGATGTATGTCTCGTCCCGATTTGGATCTTCTAGAGCTGTCGCTATATTATCCAGTGCACCAGCATGGGCATTTTGTGATCTTGGGACATAAGAAAATGTCGGTTCCGAAGGAAATTATTCTATGAACTATCTGACGTAATCATACAAAGGGATTAGTTCTTCTTTTCTGATTGCATAATCCCCATTGACATGTTTTATTACCAAGTCTGAATCACCTTTCACCTTTAAGTAATTCGCTTGTGTTTGAAGCGCCAACTCCAATCCTGCGATAAGAGCTTGGTATTCTGCTTAATTATTTGTACCGCCTCCCAACAATGATAAGGAATAGGGTAACAATGCCTTTCCTAGAAAAACGATCACAATTCCTAACCCAACTTTGTTGAATTTTGGATTTTCCATTTTCCTCCCTGTTGGACTTCTGGAAGCACCATCAAAGTACATTTCACATGTTTGAAGACTATCTTGAATAAAGAATAATTCATCATAAGGAAGTTCAATACCTGAAGTTGTATCTTATACTGAAGGATGTTCATCAAGGTAATTAGCCAGAGCTTGGCCCTTTATTTCCTTTTGAGACACATACTGAATATCAAATTGCTGCAAAATAACTGCCCACCTTTCCAAACGTCCTGTAAGCATTGGACAACTAAGGATGAATTCGAGCGGGTTATTGCGAGATACCAATTGGACCTTGTGATGTTGCAGGTAGTTTCTCAACTTCTGAACTGCAATGATTAATGCTAAGCAACACTTATCAATATTTGAATATCGGGTTTCTGCTTTAATCATAGTCCGAATGAGATAGTAGAGGCTGTTTTCATTCCCAGCATCATTCTTCTGAGCAAGAAGGGAACCCAATGACCGCTCTAAAGATTTCACATAGACGATAAGTGGTCTTCCTTCAACAGGTGTCATTAATACCGGTGGACTCAAGAGATACTTCCTGATAATATCGAATGCTTCTTGACATTCTTCATTCCACTGGTAAGTGACTCCCTTATTCATCAACTTGGTGAAGGGTAAACTTTTTCCTTCCAAATTGGCGATGAAATACCGAATATAGGATAAGTGTCCTTGAAGTCCTGTCAATTATTTCAAATTCCGAGGAAGTGACATTCCAAGGATTGACTTTTTCTTCTCAGGATCGACTTCGATACCACGATGGTGTACAAAAAAGCTGAGAAATTTACCTATGGTTACCCCAAAAGCACATTTTAAGGAGTTCATCTTCAAATTATGTTGCCGAAGTTTGTGGAATATGACTTGAAAATCAGCAAAGTGATTAGAAAGTTTCCTGGATTTAACCACCAAATTGTCCACATAACATTAAAAAAACATCCCCAAAAGGGTTTGAAGATACGATGCATGGCACACTGATATGTTGCACCTACATTCTTCAAGCCAAAGGGAATTACCCGATAGATTAACACACCCTGAGAGGTTCTGAAGGCTATAGATTCCACATCTTCTGGTGCCATTTGGATTTGATTATATCATGAATATCCATCCATGAAGGAAAGTGATTTATAGCCAGTTGTTGCATCAATTAAGAGTTCTATAATCGGAACTGGAAAATCATCCTTAGGACAATGCCTATTAAGATCTCTGAAATCAATGAAAACCTTAATTTGTCTGCTCTTAATTTTCACATGGAAAATATTAGCCAACCACTTGGGATATTGAAATTCTCTAACAAAGTTATCTTTGATAAGCTTATCCACTTCAGCTTCAATTTTGGAAGTAAAGGTTTGGTGTGTTCTTCTCGCTGCTTTTTTGAATCCTCGATGTTCTTCTGGAAAACCCAAACGATGAGTGACAACATCAGGATCAAGCCCTGGAATCTCTGTGTAGTTTCGAGAAAATATATCTTGATTTTTCTTTAAAAAATAAATATAAATCTCTTTCTCTTCAAGAGTCATGGACACACTAATTAAAGTGGGGCGTGGATCTTATTTTGTACCAAGATTTATTTCTCTGAGTTCATCCACGGTGGTAGAGATACCATCTTCAAATGCTGGAGGAACATCCCAGAGATCTTCCTCTTCTTCTTCAACATGTGTTATTTCTTCTGTTTCTACTTGCATAGTAGATGATGAAGTAGAATTTTCATGATCATAATAGATGTTAAAATTTGAACATCTTGAAGAAGGAGCTTCCATTTATGACCCGATTGATGATGAAGGGTCTTCCTTGGGTAATAAAGAGGAGATGATGGATTGAAAATCGACATCATCGTTCACCTTTGACATTGATATAACTTCTTTTGGCCTGGTTGGAGTAGTATATACATGTTGGATTTCAACATATGAAATGAAGACATCCCCATTTTATCTTTCATCATTTCTTGGTGAATTTCCAATTTCTCTCTTGCTGTCTGGCTTGATTGCTGTAATTGACATTATAGAGGTTTCCATAAGAGTATTCGGATTTGGGTCTATCCTATCAATTTGACTAATAGGCAACACATAATCTGTACTCACATGTGTAAATGGATTTACTAGAATCTTTTCCAAACCAAATGGTTCATTAACCTTGGTAACCTCTCTTGATGTGGATTTCTACTTACCCTTCATGTGATAGAATTCCGACTCAATGTATTGAGATTCACATGTTTTGAATGGGGATTTATCACCATACAGTTTCCCAATTTGACCATCGAAACAATATTTGAGACATTGATGGTATGATGAAGGGATAACCGCATGTTGATGTAGCCAGGGTCTTCCAAGCAAGATGTTGAAGGCTGAGTCATGATCAACAAACATGAAATATGAATTGGATACAAGATCTAAAAACTGAGTTCTAAGTGTAATCTCACCCAGTGGTTCTTGTTCAGTTTTATCATATCCTTGTAACATCAAAGTAGAAGGAGATAAATCAGATTCTGTGAGGCCCAATCGATGAAGTGTACGAATGGGAATGAGGTTAACTCCTGAACCATTATCAATGAAAGATCTTCAGCCATCTACACCATTGACCTTTCTATATAAGTTTAAAGGTATAATATGTCGATGAACAACATCATCTTAATATTCATCTGTGAAAGATATCATTGCATGAAATTCTGCAGGATTATTCTCTACATGGTAGACTTTAGCTACAGTAATTTCAGTTTCAAACTCCCGAGGACTTGACAAAGTGTCAATGAGTGCCTCCTGAATAACCTTTGATAAACTCAAGGCATCCATAATTGATAACTTGGCCGGTAATTGGGCCAAGTGTTTCAATACATCATACTTTTGATCCAAAGGTCTCTGTTTTCCAATGGGAACATGTGGTTTCACAATTACCTTAGAAGTTGATTCTTTGGAAGTAGATTCATCTTGTATCGGGGTCAGAGTTGGCAATACTCCTGGATTTGTAAAATTAGACTGAATAGGTATATTTACTTGATGAGAGGAAGAAGGAGGAATCTCTAACCGATCATCCAGAATAACTGTGCCAGGACTGAGTCTACTATTGGTGGAAGAATTTTCTTGTTCTTGTTGAGCTCGCTGAAGGGCTCTGCCACAAGTTTCTGCTGCATACACAGTTCTGGCAGGTGTAGAATTAGAATAGTGTCTTCTGGGATATCCAGGTCTGCCTCTATATCCTATACCTCTGGAACTCCCTCTAATTCCTCTGTTTGATATAGGGAACTCAGGCTCATCAAAATCAAAACTGTGACTGGTATAAGTATCTGTTAAATGAATCATATTAACAGAACCATAGATCAACTCTTCATCCGATGAAGACTCCACCTGATTAGCCATTTTAGGCTGTGACGTTTGGTGGGGCGGTGCTCGTGTCTTAAAAGTAGATGGCCTAAAATCTGCCAGAGTCAAAGACAATTTGGGCTTTGACATGATCTCATCTTCTTCTGATTGTTCCTTTTTCTTTTAATTATTCCGTTTCTTTGAGTATTTTCCCTATGATGAAGAGGGTTTTGCTGTGACATTCATGGCAGAAGACACAATTGGTTTATTCAATTTCGTTCGCAAAATGGCATGAGTTCAGTTGATCATTTTTCTAACCATCCAATCATCATATTTTTGGGCATTTTTATTCTTGATTTCTTGCCACTCAACTTCTTCCTCTGGATTTTTAGTTGTAACACATGCTACCTAAGCTGAAGATCCTTTCAATTTGACTTGTCCCGAGTCCACCATTTTTTGCAGGAGGTCCTTAAAGACAAAACACTCCTGGATGGGATGACCCAACATCTGATGAAAGGGGAAATAATTGAAACAGTCTTCATATCCTTCCTTTTTCGGCCTTTTGGGCCTTGTAAATTGAACCAAATTATTTTCCAGAGCCGAAATGAAGTAACCAGGAACTTTTTCATTTCGGAAAGAGTAAACTTTTCTTTTTCAAATCCTCAAATTATTTCCATCTTTGATATCTTAGACCATCTTGATGAAATGGCCTCTGTTGTTAACACTCAGGAGGTGGAACCCTTCGGGAAGATGAAGGTTTTGATGTGAAAGTAGGTACATGTTCTTGTTTAAGTGTAACTGTAGTAGTCTCTGCTTTACCCACTCTCCTTCCTGGAGATGATGAAATTATACGAGTTTTATCCTTAGTCTTCATAATAGAATCTTCAATCTTCTGAGTGATCAAAGTAAGGTCTCGAAACCCTCCTATGCATTTCACAGGGATCAACGGTGTGAAAAACTCATCACACAAATTTTCCACACAGATTGACAAAAAGTTTTCTTGAGGGAGTGCTAAGATTCGGGAATATGCTAATCCCTTCCAGTGAGTAATGACATATGAAACCCTTTCATTCTCCATTTTCTTACGGTTTGTAAGATCAAAAATTGTTGTCTTTGGAAACGTTGAGCTGAATTGATGAAGGAATCTTTGTCAGAGATCCCCCCATCTGGTAACTGACCAGGATTTCAAGCTTGTATACTAGACAAAGGCAGGCCTTTGTAATGACTGTACAAAACACCTAAACTTAAATTCTTCCTATTTCTGAGGGGTTCCTATCATAGGATCGCAATGAGAAACCAAATGTGTTAAGTGTTGCTCTGGGTCTCCCGAACCATTAAATATTGGGAATGTTTTACTTTCAAAATTTAATGGGGGAGGAATTACATCAACCCATTCAGGGTAAGCTCTCTTTTCTGGTTGAATTTGAGCTCATTTTCTCTCCATATCTTCCAACTGAGCTGTTAATGACTCCATAGTAGTTATTAACTTTTTAGAAACATCCGGTTGAGCTTGGACCTGAGTAGGTGCAATGATTGGAGCTTGGACAGATGTGGTGTCTTGTACTGCAACTGATGATAACACAACCCGTTGTTGTTCCACCTGACCCATAGGATTAGACCTATGAGGGTATACTGATAAAGGAGGATATTCTTGATCCATCTCAGTAGCTGAAATAAAATCCCTTGGCTGACTGACTCCAACACATTTAGGAGGAAGACTACCTTGAAGTAGTTCTGCATTCAACCTCCCCAATTCCTTCATCTCTTCCTCTTGTTGTGCGAATATTTTCTCTAGTGAGAGTTATTATCCTTCTACAGAAGAAGGGTATGTAACCTGATTATTTTCTTTCCCCTTATTGGAAACCTTTCGGAGAGGGGGAAGTGGATTACTTGAAGGATTACTTAGATTTTGGGTAATCCTTTGATTTCGTGTATGCACACCTTCTTCATTTGTGTCTGTGCGTACAACTTCTTGAGCAGGGGTTTCCTCATTCGATCCCACTAAGTGAGACTCATCTGGGGGATCCGAAACAATGGAATTGATGACATTGATTAATGCATAATGCATTGCAACCCTTCTATCGGCATTTCTGCGATATTGTCTTCTTCCATGTCCCTGATGAGACATTGCCTTTTGTCGATTTGATCCCTCAGGATCTTCTTGACGAACCATAATTTAGAGTGAATCTCCTGATAATTTGGCTCTTTGCTCCTCTTGGGGCTTCTTTCCTAATAGAGATAAGACTAAATTTCTCTGAGGAAGAGATTGAGGATTTGAAAAAGTCCCCAGTCCGGTAGACTAGGGTTTTTCCTGCTGTTCCTGCTCAACTCCTCGAATACTATTTGTTGATTCTGAGGGTTGGGTTAAAAGAGTCCCCAGTCTGCCAAGCTGGGGTGGTTCTTGACACGATTCATCTGAGAATTTATTAAAATATCTCCTGATCTTGCAGAATTTAGTCTGGAAATTGGATGGATGCATCAACCTACATCCACTCTTATCACCCGGTTCAAAAGACCATTGGATGATTTCTGACACTTATGTCAGTTGTTGATGTGCACACTCCAAACAAGAAGCCTGTTCAATATTATCGTTCTATTGATGCAGGAGTAATTCAAAAAATTGTTCTCTGTATACTTTATTTTGAGAGGAACTAGTTGAGCCCTGTTCTTGAGCGATCCTTTGATTACAAAAAATCTAATTGGCTGTGGCCGGCCATGGGCAATAACATTGCATGAGACCATTTTCAGCAGGCTTTGTTGGATAGAGAGTACAGTGAAATGTAGTGCTCTATGTACACCACATCCCCTGATATGAATACCATATGGGGAATTGGAAATTAACTGGAGTAGTCTTCTTAGTGCGCTAAGGCATGAACGCTGAAGGGTTCTCTGCTGCTTTTCAGCCTTCAGATATCGAGAAATTGAGAGAGAGGAAAAATCAATTTTTTGTTGTAACCCTTCTATTATCATGACATGATTTTCATTTTCATCATAACATAATATTTTCTTTTTCAACTAACAAAGAGTTTTCCATATGTTGAGATGAATATCATGAATTCCATCTTCCGTCAACATCTCTAGAATGTCATATTAAGAGTCAGCCAGAGGCCAAAACACGACTGGCACTTCAACTTTCTCCAGTTGTTTTCTCATATTCAGTACTTCCTATTTATCATTGGATGAAGATTCTTCTACCTGATTAGACCAGAGCTGGTGCTTCCTTGTTGCTTCACCGGATTCAATAAGATTGGTATAGAATTCTCTGATCAAACTAGAAGATGAACGACCTAGGGGTGGTTTGGAGAATGACCTACACCCCGGGCTATCTTCTGATTGAGAAAGTATTTCACCTGCTATTGGTAAAGCATCAGACATGACTGGCTTCACATTCGCAAGTGACTCAAGATAAGAGGGCTCTATCATCACTACATTGTCCATTGGAGTATTTTATAAGCAATTTGAATTACTACTATGGAGATGAATTTTGAAGCTAAATTCACCATCATGGGGAGGACCACCATGGTGGGTTATAGCAAAAGATGAAACATTTTGATCCTTGGTCTTCTGGCCACATAGAGGGTTCATGTCGCTCTCATATGAAGATGAAACTTCAAGATCGACCGAATTGTAATAAAGCAAGCCTTCATGAGGACGTATCTAATGCAAACCTTCATAATTAATGTTCCCACTATTGGGAAATGTGGGAGTAGAATCTTGAATTCCAATAGATAATTGTCTGAGGGCTTCAAGAACTCCATCATCAAGAAAGGCCTTATTACAGATTGGATCTTTATTTCTTTGACTGTGCTAGGTGGGTATTCTTTTTAGATGACTTCTTACTCACTTTGGGAACCACTTGTTGACAAAAGTGGTCATTATGGGAAGGTGTATGTGCCTGCTCAGGAGAAAAGATCAGGTTAGGCTAATTATCTCCACTCAAATCAGCTGTATGTTCCTGACTTGGTTGTCTGTATGATATGGGGGAGTATACCCCACAACCATCTTGGACTGGAACAGAGGTGTGTGTATGTTCTGGAGTGAACTGTTGATGTGTCACTCCACTAGTAGGGATAGATTTGCATTTCTTTCCCTGTGATGCTGCTGAAGCTGTTATTATATCCTTGAAGCCAACCAGAATATGAGCAGGTATTTGTTTATTCTATTTCACCGTTGACAGAATATTTTTGGTGACTTCAGCTATAATAACAGGGATATACGTCCATTACATGCTTTGAGTAGGTGCGTGTTCCTGCTCCTATCCTCCTTTTCCTGTCAGTGAATTCTGATAGTACTCATGTGTGGGGGCAGAGAGTTGAATCTGCATCCTGTTTGTCATTGAGGCTTTCCAATTTACTTCTCCGGGTGCTACCAAACGAGACTGTTGGTAGTATTTATCAATACTAGCAGGTGTATGTGCCTGCTGATTGCACTCCGCCGAACGTGGTTGACGAGATTACTTCAATACTGACAAATGAGGCTGCTGGTAGGATTTATGAGTGTAAGCAGGTGTATGTGCCTGTTTACCAGTTGTCAACGCATTGGGTTGGCGGGCTTCATCATATGTAGTCAAACGAGCCTGCTGACTTGCTGATGACTTATAAACAGGTGTATGTTCATGTCTATAGTACTCCGCGAGAATTGCCTGGTGGGATTGGCATGTTGCTACTAGACAGGTCTGCTGGACAGCGGAATTAAAACAGACTGGTGTGTATTCCTGCTCATTTCTTGCCACCATGTTAGGTTGGTGGACTTCTCCGAAGATGGAAGAGATAAGGACGTGCTCACTATTGACCGGATTTCACCTCTGGCGGTTCGTCTTGCTTGCTCGGGTTTGAGGAACGTGAGCCAAACGCCTGGAGGTGATGCCCTCATCATGTTGAGGGCACACTGCCACACGAGTCTGGTGGAGATTGTTGATGGGATCCCTCAGGAAGGACTTCTGTCTCCTTGAATTAAGGCCTTGAAGGAACTTCTCATTCACCTCCCCAAAATATGGGAGTGAATAGTGATTGCGTACTGGGGATAACAACCTGAAACGGTTGGAGAAGGTGGTAGGAACCACCTACTTGTTGATTGCTGGTCGTCGCTGTTCGGACGACCAAGGTGAATTATTGACTCGGTGGGCTTGTCGAGCAGCCTCTAGAGTCAGAATAGTACCATTTTGACGGTATTCCTTAACCAACACATTTGATACCCAGCATTGAAGACACTGAGAAGGTGATGTCATCCCCAAAGAGTACGATGATATAGTAGAAGTAGTAGTAGAGGTTTTCATAACAGATGCATTCACAGGCGTGAACATTAGAGAAGCCATTTTCTATAACACAGAAGATCTTGGAAAAGAGTGCCTGTTTGATATAACAGACGTAATCAAGATAAGTTTGGCCACTACATCTTTTTTGATGAGCACATATGTTATTGATTGTTTTGTTTCCCCTCTCATTGAGTTTAAATAGGGGCCTAACAAATAAGTAAAACATCACTTTAGTTTGGTTAAGGATTCATGTCGGGTTCACCATTTTTTTGTTTCCTATGGAAATAGAGATGACCTCATTGATTTAAGGTTCAAACATTCCAAGTGGTTTCTAACAGGTATGTTCGTAGAACCGAAAACATCCAATGATTCTATATCCATTTGGACCTACTTTCCAAAGGTAGGTTCTCATTAGTTGTGAACCGATGAGGCTTAAAAATTTTCATTGGTCGAGAGGATGGGAGGTCAGACTCATTACAACGTTTTTTGGGGAATTATTGTCTACTCTGGGGATCTCTTTATATATTTAAGTTATGTTTGTGAATCCTTATTAAATTACCAAGAATGAAAATGAGATTTCCTTTAGATCTGACAATCAATGATTAGTATGTATGAGATTTAGATAATCTTTTATATGTATTCAAGGTTCTTCATCGATAGAGAATCATCTGTATTTATTAGAGATTCTTGGTCAATGTTATCCTTCGACACATTATACAGAAATCTCTTGGTCATTATGATAACCATACTAGTTTTAAAGCCACTCAGCGGGGCACTTGAAGTTTATTGTCATTCAGAAGGACATGGATTATTTTAGAGTTGGGATTATACCCGCAGATGGGCTACCTAATATCCTTATTTATAAAAGGAATCAGAACCCACATAGTTCGAGTAAAGAAGTATGAGGTTTATGCATGATTAATGGCTCAAAGAAAGATTTCATAATTACTTTTAAACTCTAAGCTCATGTGAGTCATGCTCAGTGTTATAAACAAGATGAATTGGTAAAACCAGACAATTGTTCCATGAAAGATTCAATCATAAGAAATGATATGGGGCTTATGTATGTATGACTCCCCAAATATATGAAGATTTGGATTTACTTCAGGGAAGAAACCTAGGAAAAGGTCCATAAAGGTATATGTGCTTTATGGAGATTTGGATACTCTAACTTGGGGCCTACTCCTGAGGAAGATGCCCACATTAGGAGGGGACTTATGGATTACTCTTATGGAGGATTCCCAAATCAAAATAAATTAAGACTGGTTAAGAGAAATTATGACTGGGGATATTTCCTGAGAAGGAGGCCCATGTTAAAGGGACTTGAGAACTGGGGCTTATTCCTAAGAAGGAGGCCCATGTTAGGGGATTTATTATTGGGACTTACTCATGAAAAGGAGGCCCAGGTTAAGGGAAATTGGAATTTGGGGCTTACTCCTAAGGAGAATGCCCATATTTGGGAACTTGGGGCTTACTCTTGAAGAGGATGCCCAGAATTAAGGGAACTTGATGACTGGGGCTTATTCCTGAAAAGGATTCCCGGTTTAGGGGACTTGGGGCTTACTCTTAAGGAGGATGCCCAAGTTTGGGATTTTGAAATTGGGACTTACTCTTAAGAAGGAATCCCATATTTGGGAATAATGATTGAGGATTACTCTTCAGGAGGAGGCCCATTGAATAAGGTATTTTGGGGCTTACTCCAAAGGGGGATGCCCATATTAAAAGAACTGGGACTGGGGCTTACTCTTGAAAAGGAGGCCCAGGATAAAGATCCTCCCATCTTTAAAGGATGAGGTTGAATGAATGAAATATCTAACCTTAGTGAAATAAAGGTATGTAAATCACTATGTTTTGAGAGATGTTCCATAGAATTCCTTTCAGATACGAAAGCCAACCAATAAATCATGCCATGAATGAATTTGAAGAGGGTTCTAAAGGATTAATCTTGAAGATGAGAGGTGGATTTGAATAAAACAAGTGAATAGGAAGGTGGGGAGCCCAAAAAAGAGAGAGGCGTGCAAGTCCTGCATAGGCGCGCAAGTTCTGGTGGTGCAAGTATACTTGCACGACACATGGGTACTTGCACGACTATCAACCCTTATGGTAATACCTGGGAGAGACTTGGCTCACGCCCTTAGTATTATCCCTAGGGGCTTCCAGAATGGTGGCGCACAAGTTCTATTGAAGGGGAAAGGTGGCGCGCAAGTGTGGCTATTTCCCTTAAGGGCTGGCCACTTAGGTGCGCAAGTGTTGTTGAGTTTCAACACTAAGTCCTTACTCCCCCTCTTTAGATCTTCCGTTCTAGGTATGAAATTAACATAGAAGTGTTCGAAAGCTTCAAGGAGAGACTAGGGTGCTGGGAGCTCAAATCTGAGTTTCTGGAATTTTTCGTCCCTGAAATGGAGGGCCCACCGGGGGTATTTATAGGCTGCTGAAGACCCTGGGTGAGAATCAAAGAGGGCATGCAAGTCACCTGTGCAACCACTGGTCGGTACACAAGTATACTTGCATGACCTTGGTTGAACTTGCACGACCCAAGTGAAAATGAATCTTTGTTCATGCCATTTTCAATTTTTGTTGTTTCTTCAAATGATGAATCACATTGGGTTCAAGGTATTTCCCTTTACATTCGTTTAGATTCTGTGATGGAAAGGAGCGTCAACATATATAAATATATTATTAAATACATATATAAAAATATGTATCTAAATATATATATATATATAGTAATATTAAAAAATATTTAAAAAATAATATGGAGCAGTGGTAAGGATAAATTAAGACATTTTTAGAGGTATTACGTTAAAATATATCATGGTACACATTATTAAAAAGGCTAGAAAACATTATTAAATGTAGGGGAAGGCGGGCTAGCAGTAGAGCCTAGATAAAGGGGTATGGTGGGAGCTGATAAAGTCTTGTGAGGGTGGGGGAGTAATGATTAATGGGTGATGGTGAGAACTAATAAAGTTTTTGTAGTGGGTTTTGATCACTAAAAACATTATCAGTGCTGATAAACCCTACTTTTATCATTACATTTTTAAGAGTTGATTAAGGGGGCATTTATCAGTACTAAAAAAGAACTAATAAAATTGTCCTTAATAAAGGAACCCTATATTAGTTCTAAAAAATAATTAATAAATACCCCATTTATAAATGTGGATAAAATTTCCTTTATCAGGTATTTTTCTATTACTAATAAAAGAGTCCATATTTTAAATACACTTTCTACATTAATATTTTTTATCGCTAAAAAACCCTTTAATTTTCTTTTAAATGGGTACTCCATACTAGTGTTCTCTTTAAACCCCATAAATTTTATTATACTTTGTTTTTTTCTTGTATTATTATCATTTCACCTATCATTTGATCTCAATTAAACCAAAATATTTTTTATAAGTGGATCATACCATAACTTATATTTTCAATATGGAATCTTAATCCTCCATGTTCATATTATTTATTATGATTTACAAATGTATATATCAATAAAAATATGATTTATTACTGAATTTTTTTATTTTTCTCAACTTTTTATAAAATAATTAAAGTAATTTTTTTAACATTTCCCACATGGGTCATTTTCTTTTGTCATTTGAGTTTCTTTACGAGAGATTGAAAATAATATCTTTTTATCATTTTCTAGATGATATCATTTTACCTCTATCCTATTTAATTTTATATTTAAATATTTATTTCCATGTTTTGATGGTTTTATAAATTAATTTCTATTATCATTATTTTATAAATTATTTCCTTTGAATAAAAAGTTATTAAAACCATGAAGTTTATTTCATAATATTTGTCAATGAAATTTTCTAATGATCTTATAAAGTTTTTTCAACTATGTAAACATCCATTAATGAATATTTCTATTCACTAGGTATATACTATATTGATACCATCTTCCTTGTTTATCTGGATGACTTATGATCTTGTCTTAAGGAAGTTTTCATAAAACCTCTTTCTCTCCCATGGGTTAATTAACCAATGATGTAATTTTGAGTATGTTCATGTTCATGTGGCACACATGTGTACGGATTTTTATTATGTGATGGGTGGGACTAGAATTATATAAACCTCTAATACATTGGGTAATGATTTAAATCTCATGATATGACATGTAAGGGTCTAGAGAGGGAACAAAATCCACTATGTTTATGAGATGATTAGGCTTGGTATTATATAGACCTTCAATGCATTGGGTAAAGCCTTATATCTCATGGCTTGACATGGAAGGTACTGAGGAGTAAACCCAAACAACCATTTTACTTGATCCATCATGTGATAATTTTCTGGATAGTGATCCTTGAAATAATAAATGGTTATGCATTCTTATATTATGATAAATTTATATGTTACACAATATTAATAAGTTTTTTTAATATCTTATTATTATTAACTAACGTTTAAAAGATTATATGGATCATTTATTATGTATTAAAAGATCCATATATAATAAATAAATTTTAACGATATGAGTTTTATTGGGTATGATTTAATTATACGAGGCTCATTCACTTTGATTATATCCTCACACCCACATGATCATCTTATGCTCACCAACAATCTTCGATTGGTATCTCTTATATTCCGCCTTTACTAGGAATCTGAGGTCATGCATTTCTTAATTTAGATTTCCCATGTTATAAAGAAGCGTTTTATTTATGATATGTCTAGAATGAAATAATTTGTGATAATTTTACTGTAATTTTTAAATACTTATTATAAAATAAAAAGATAGTGTATTTAATCTCTTAAAATCCTAAATATATAGGTTCTATGGTGTGATTTATTATGGGATGTAGTGTATATTCATCTAAAATGATAAAATATGTATTTATGTTAAGGCTGGTTCATCTCAATTGGAATCAAAGTTAGGATTATTTATTTTTGGAGATTAGACTATAAAGAATAAGTGGATATAATTACCAAAAACCTATGAATAACCAATAGTGATGTAGACTAAATAAAAAATTATATATGTTGAAATAAAGGTGATATAATTTTTGGTTTTATTTCCCTAAACACATGATTTTTTTCTTTGGTTATAATTTCTTGATATTCACACAAACATTTTTTATTTTACTCAATGGATGGAAATAAAAGTAACCAGGTAAACAATGTGTGCAATGGATAGTAAAATGATTATCTAAATGAGAAACCAAATGATATGGGAGCTTGGGTGAAAAATAGTGTGTCTATCCTCACCCAAACATCTCAAGAAATGAACAAATATGCACCATGTTAAACTGCAAAACATGATATTGAATGAAAAAATCACCATTGATTCCTTCATGAAACAATATACACCTTTCTTTAGTGGGACTTATAATTCAGTAATTTTTAATCAATGGATCAATACAATAGAGAATAAATTTTCCATTTTAGAATTCTTAGAGCATGAAAAGTTTGTTTTAATCAATTATTATTTATAAGGTGTGGAAGATCAATGGTGGAGTCTAATTATGAATTTATGGTAGGAGAAATAAATCAAATACGTAGAATGGGAGTAGTTTATAAATATATTTTTTTAATATATATTTTCCCCAAATGCTTAATATTAAAATGGATATAGTATTATTTGAGAAAAATAAAAATTAGGATGAATCCATTGGTATCTATGAAAAAAACTATATGAAACTTTCAAGGTACACTTATAGTGTTATAATTGATAAGGAAATAATAATCAATCATTTCTTTAGTGGTTTCAGAAAATTTCATTGAAATGAATTTTCTATAAGGGGATTTGGTAGCTACGAAGAAGTTGTTTAAAGTGATCTCAAGGTGGAAATGGAAATTATAGGTACCCATTATTCATTTTATTTTAGGGAAAAGAAGAGAAAAAATGGAGTTCAAAATAAACTCAAATGATTAAACCCATAATGGAAAGAAAATTCATCTGTAAAGATGTCAAGAATATTGGGAAAACGACAAAGGAAATTTCCTTAATAGAAAGGTATATGCATTATGTGTAGAAGAGAATGATTTATAAAATATGGATTCCAAAGAGATATGAAGAGGCTAACTAATGAAATGGATGAAAATAAATATCATCATAATGAATCACCAAAAATCTAATGATTTAATTATAAGGTCTATAAACATTATGCCTATTAGTGCACCAATCAAAGGGATAATAATAAAAATTGAAATCTTAAACCTCATAAACCAAGGGATACATATAAGGCTTATATAATCGTAACTAATGAATCACATCATAAAAATATAGCGGTGAATGGTACACTCATAATCCACCCAAGAACTAAAAAATTATTATTTTATTTTGGTTCTACCCTCTCCTTTATATATGGAAAATTTTTAAGGTTATTAAATCCCGAACCTAATTGCTAGATTTTGAATTATTAGTGAAACACCCTAGTGGTCAGATGATTGTATCCCTAGTCTATAGATTCTCATTGATAAAGCTTTTTATAAACATACTTCTTGAAAATATTATTATTATCCCTTTAGTTGAACATGATATGATTTTGGGTATGAATTATATTTTAATACAAAGATCTCATATAATTTTTTTGAGATAGGTAAATTATATTTCACATCCCAAATCAACCTGTGACCATCTATCAATGAAAGGATTACTATGAACTCCATATAGAAAATAATTCTATTATATGGGTCCTGAAACCCAATAATGAAGTTTATTTAACTCAACTGGTTGGGGGTAAAATCAATATTTATGACATGTCTATTATAGGGAAATATTTATTGATGTGTTTCCTCAAGAGTAACCTAGTCTTCCTCAACACCCTAAGGTTAAATTTTCTATAGAATTCAAATATAGTGCTATAACCATATCAAATAATTCTTAAACTATGTCTTTGATTAAGTTACCTAAATTGAAGAAGAAACTCAAGGAAAATATTGAAATGGTTTTCATATACCCTGGTTCTTCACCATGAGGTGCCCTATTTTTTTTAATAAGAAACATGCATCGTTGCATATCAGCTTTTATTATCATGAAATATATGATCTAATGATAAAAAATGAATACTCTACCCCATATTAATGATTTTTTAGACAACTATGAGGTACTAAATACATATAAAAGATTGAACATTGATCTATATATCATTATATAAGGGTAAAAAGAGGGGATATACCAAACACAACCTTCAATATAAGATATAAATACAATAAATTCATAGTGATTTAATTTGGATTTATAAATTAATCTTCTAAATAAATGAATATGATGAATAAAGTATTTAAATATTTTCGTGATCAATTTTTAATAGTATTTATAGATTGTGTTATCAAATATTTTTTGATTAATGAATATCTTGAAGATAATTGAAGTATTGTGCTGAACACCTTGAGAAAGAATGAACTATATACCAATTTTATAAATTGTGATTTTTGGATATTATTCTTGATAAATGTAATCATTCTTTATAGTATATTTTAGGATCATTAAATGGTGCTGATAATTGAATAATGTCCTATACCAACCATTATAATAGAGATCTATAGTTTTATTGGATTTATTATATACTATTAATGTATTATGATAATTTTTTAACAACTTTCAAATACACATACAAAGTTAACTCAAAATGGATTCAATTAATCTTGGAAAGATGAATGTGAAAAAACTTTCAATGAGATTAAGATATGTTTGGTTATTTCAACTGTACTCAAACTAACCTATATTATAGAAGTGTATGTGATATATAACTATGCATTAAACAAGTTATTTGGATGTTTTCTTATGAAACATTTAATGGTGGTAACATATAAATCAAATAAATTAATGGTTCATGATAAAAATTACCCAACACATGATTTTGAGTTTACAATGGTGATATTTTCATTAAATATAAATAGGAATTATCTCCATGGAATACATGTGACATATATAATAATTATTAGATATTAAAGTATATAATCATACAGAAGGAGTTAAACATGTTCCAAAGGTGATGGTGGGAGTTGATCAAGGACTATTATTGATTAATACATGAATACCCTATAAAGGTGATCAAGTTGGATAATACTATGAGAAATAAGGATAATGTTACCTTATCTATGATGAGGATTGAAAGAGACCTTATACTCATGTATTTTAAAAAGATATACCTTGAAGTCATAAGATAAGGAATAAATTCTATCTTTAACTGATGATTACTCAACCATCTATCCATTTGAAGATCAAGGAGGTTTAAAATGATGATTTAAAGCTGTATAATAAATTAAGGAATATTCTAGAGTTAAACCTGGATAATGATGAAATTATAAGATTAAGGAAAGGAATATGTGTTCTTTCAAAACCAAAAATTGAATATGTAGCTATTATATGATATATAAAAATCATAATTCTCTATCCATACTAGAAGTATACATATGTATTAGCTAATAAATATTCATTTCTTGTTGGATAACATGAAAAGGTTGATTTTGTAGTATATATATCAATGCTTGTTATTATAACAAGGATAACCATCATAAGTCTATGGGGATGATACAACCATTTACCATGCCTCTATATAAATTAGAAAATATCTCTATGTATTTAATTATCATCCCCATAAGACTTATAAAGGTCATAATTCCATTTGGGTTTTAGTAGATAGCCTTATGAAGTTAGAACATTTCATTACAATTTGATAATATTTTTCACTCAATCTACTTTACAAGATATATTTTAAGTAAGTGGTAAAACTATATGGAGTTCCATATTCCATTATATCATATTAGGAAATGAGGTTTAATTCAATTTTTTGGTGAATTATTGTATAATAATTGAATATGGATTAGGGATTTAACATTTCTTATCATATTTAGATAATTGGTTAATCTGAATGGACTATTGAAAATATAGATTATATGATAATATCATATAAAGTGGATTTCAAATGTGGTAGGTATCATCACCTTCCCCTATTATAGTTTTCATATAATAATATTTTACATTATATAATTCAAATAACACTATATGAGGCTCTATGCGGGAAGATGTGTTCAAATCCAACATGTTCAGATGAAATTTGAGGGAATAAGCTTATGGAACTATATCTTGATCAAGAAATGTAAAATATGTTTCAAACCACTTAGTGATATATTAAATCTGCACAAAATTGATAAAATATTAATGTTGATAATCATAAATGAGATTTGGAGATTCAATTTGGAGATAAAGAATTCTTTATAATATCACTAAGGAAGAGGGTTATGATACTTGAGAAGAATAAAAAGTTTATCCCACGATATATTATCACTTTTGAAATCCTTGATCATGTAGGTATGGTAACATAACATCTTTCACTTCCCCTAAACCTCTCCCAAGTGAATAACATGTTCCTTGTATCACTTTTGAGGATGTGAATACCAGATTCATCAGATGTATTGAACTTCATGGTTGCATAGTTGGAACATGATCTCTATTATGAGGAACATCCAATAGATATATGGGATTATAGTGATAAATTACCACAAAACAAGATCACCCATTTGGTTAATGTCCTTTGGAGGAATTATAGGTTTTTGAAAAAACATGATAAGACAAAGATATAATGAGGGAAAATTATCCTCATTTTTTCATTAATGTACCAAAATTTTGCGTAAAAAGAATTTATAGGGGGGTAGTATAATGATCCAATACTTTTACAGTTATTGTTACATTATTTTTAATATAAGTATCCAATATATAAAAACAGAGGATCATGAGTCCTAGTACATTTATAAAACTCGGTACACAATACAATAACATTAAACTAAAATAAAACAATCTTTTTTTAATCTTGATAATGATATATTAAATATAAACAGTATAACCTAGGCAATACATAGACAAAAGGGGTGAGATAAACACCTAGTAAGGGAATAGACATGATAATAAACCATTGAATATGAGATAGAAGTAATAAAATGATATTACAAAATAATAGTATCACGAATAATCATATAATAGAATAACATAAAGAACATGGAATAATAATATCATTTTAATATAGGAATGTGGAAATAACAAAACAAATGATGTAAGCATAAGTTAAGGGTAACTATCAAGACAACATCACATGGTGGATAGAGTGCCGTCAGGGATTAGGCTTACTCATGAATCCCATAAATAGAATATTATGAGGAAAAACATTACCCAATACATTAAATAAATATCTTGTAACAACCATCATAAAATTTATATTCATATGTGTTCCACATAGGGAAATAAAAAATAAGGTATAAATAAAAAGATTACCCATGGAAAGAAGTGGGTCGTATAACAATGTCATATAGCATAACCAGATAGAATATCCATATGTAATCCAATAAAGAAGATAATTAAGAATTCATATATGTTTATAAGAATATTTTATGAGAAATTATCTCCATATTAATTGAACACATGAAAAAGAGAAGAAAAACCCCTTTGGAAATTTACCTCTTAAATGGGGCTTTAGGAACAAAGGTAATGACTATTTAAAGAGGGAAATGGATTGATAATTTCCATAAAACCTAAAATGAACTAAAATGGGTTTACATTATATAATGAGTAATTTTAGAAAATATTTTTGGTTTAAGACATTTTAAGGAGTAGTGCATTTAATGGGGTAAGAAACAGAGAATTTCCCTTTTAAATGACTTTTCTTATAGAGAGAAATTGAGAAGAGAACCTTATAAAAAATGTGTATCCCAAAAACCTAAATGTGAATTAAACTAGGTATATATGTGGGGGTCATATATAGATAATATATAGGAATTATAAAAGTCAAATAGAGAGACAATTTGAGGTAAAGAGAGATAAATCACAACACAATGAAAATAGAGTGGTTAGGAGAGATCTCTTACCTTTGGTTCCAAAATCATTATTCACTTTCACTTAACATATGAGATAATAAAATTAAATTCACTAATTAATTAATTAATAACCTTTTACATATATATTTTATTTACTATAAATTTTTTATGATCATTTATAACTATCTCAATAAGAAATAATATTTAATTTCGTTGTTCTGAGAGCATTCATTTCATGGTTCTAAGGTCAGATCACTTGTGGATAATTATTGATGTTATTTTAAAATAGGAACATATCTATATATGTGAAATGAAATGTTATTAATTTCCTTACAAAAATTTTAGTATTATTAAATATCCTTTTCTATTTCGACATAGAAATGATTCACATAGTAAAAATGTTAGCTTTATGTGGTTAGTTCATTTGGGTCATTTTACCAACCATCAATAACTAGATTAATTTTATTTAATTAAATTATTATTCAAACATTTTAAAAATTAAAATAAGTTATAATATACTTATTATAATAATATTTAACCATAATATTGTTTCTATAATCATTCGTGAAGGTGATGGAGAAAAACAAAATATGTTTCTCACGAAGGTGGTGAACCAAAAATATTATGAACAATGTTTTTATTTTAGAAACTAAATAATGGAAGGTATAAATGGATATATCACCATAATAATAACATATAATTTCTATAATTATACTTATCTTACTATTTTTATGTTTATAGAGATCAAATGTGGGTGGTATTAGAAGAATAAAATTAAATGAAATTTAGTTTAGAGTTTACCTATATATTTTTTTATATCCTTGTAATGGTATTTGGATGAGTAAATAAGTACTAAGAAATGTAGGAGAGGGTTGTTAGGGGAATTTGTTAGAGATTTGGAAAGCTTGAAGGATTATAATTTTTTAGGGGATGGGGTGTTGAGGGATGATATTTATAAGGGGGGGGGGGAGAAGGGTGTTTCTAAATATTATACTCATTAATTTGTTATTTTAGATATAAAATACTTATATTATTGATTAATGTGAATATATAGTGTAATTGGGGAATTTTAGTTTGAACTAGTAGATTCCTACACCATCCATGACTCTAAAATTCATGTATTTAGCTTATAATTTTAAATACCATATTTCATTGTATTTCATTATTCACCATAAATAAAACTATTTTGGAGAAATAAAAAAAATTAGCCCAAACCATTTTTGTAAATGTTTATTACAAAAAATTAAATTCATTATTTCAAAATAATTTTAAAAATATGAGAAATTTAGTATTTAAATAAAATCATAGTTTATTTTTTTGAAAATACCAATTTTAATATTATGATCCCTTTACTAAACCATTGAAAAACTAATTAAAGTCTTATAATATTATATTATAATTATAATAAATCTTTATATTAATTTATAAACTCATTATTTAAAGATAAAATTTCTTTCAAATCACTATATTTTTTATAAAAATGCAAAAAAAATACATTTATGTTTTACAAAAAATACAAACATTTATTTTACCATTTTTTAAACATTAATTTGATTTTATAAGGATATAAATATGTCATATATTCAATTTATTAGATTCATATGTCTTATTTTACACCATTATAGGTGAGAGTAGTTTTATAATGACCAACTAACTATTCCAAACTTTTATATTACTATTCCAATGGTAAGATTTGTAACTATCATATGAGTTCCTTAATTTCTATAAATACCTCATATTTCATTAATTAATAATTGAATTATATTTTATCTCAAGGTTATATATATATATATATTCATTTTCTTAAATCATATTTTATTGCTAACATTCTAATTCATTTCTACAGTGTTTTTTGTAAGTGTGATTGAAGATCCAAATTTTCTTCTTCTTATTATCATCTTATTTTCTATTTTTTTCTAATACAATAATTTCAATTCTTATGGCTATATTTATTCTCTAAATGTAATTTTAAAATTAATATAATAATTTTTTGTCAGTTTATCCTGTGGGTTGTGTGAATTATATAATATTATATAACTAAATATGACCAAATTCTATTGATAAAATTATCTGTCATTTCATTCTTCCAACCTTAATAAATTTCACCAAAAAATATATTTTTAAATAAGAAGTGGAAAATAGGTGTGGTTACTTTTTATTCATCATTTCCTCTTATTTGCGGGTCACCTCCTTGTAACTATGGTTCCTCCATTATACTTTGACACCGTGAGTTGTCTTGTTGCATAGAAATTTGTCTTTATGGTCTAAGATCATCATTAGAAGATCATGTAACAACTCTGGTGTGTATGGATTAGTCCATCTAATATTTATATGTATATATCTAGATTTATCCTTGAAGTCGGTATGATTTCTGGGTGCCTTAAGACCCCAAAATTTATATACTAAAAATATTAATATATTTTAATACATGCAAACATATCATTAAAAAAACAAATTTACCATTTTTCAAAATCATACATGGGAAATACAAGACCATGGTTTATTTTAGAACATAGGATTTACCCTAGGCATGAACTAAGGTAGGTCATTATTACAAATTCTCAGGGAGTTGACCATTAGTGGGTACATTTAATAAAATAAATAAATAATTTATTTATTTTAATTAAATGAACTAACCTAATTCCATCTCTATAAATAACCCATTATGAAAAATATCTATGGTAACCCACATAACCCTGGATATTAGAAAGGAGGAGGTAATCATTCTTCATTAGAAGATCGGAATCAGAGAACAGTAACGACTAGATCAAGGTGGATAAGAGTCGTGCAACAAACACAATAGAACTTATTCATTATTGGAGAACATGCTCTTCACAAAAAGTGATCCTTAGTCAATATAGGGAATTTTATTTATGGATTTCCTCCCAACATGAGTCTCTAATCTTGGGTTTAATTATCTATTTATTTGATTTTCAATTTGTTGATCTTCACCTCTAATTTGCTACATTTTGGTTAATTAATCGAATAATTATCCCCCATTGCACTTGATATCACCCTTGGATACCACATTTACATTGTCATTGGAAAATAAAACAAGGAAAATTATGTTTTTACTTTTTTTAGGTGAATGTCTCTCCACTGTTCTTCATGTTTTTCAATGTTGTCCCATTGGGTCACAATTCAATTTTTTCAGGGTGGGTTCAAGCGCGATCAAACCCCCAGATTCAAGGTGGTTTCATTAATAACGTGTGGGACAAGAATTTGTGGATGTATAGGGATATATCATGAGAATAGAGTGATTCCATTTTGGATTTGGGAACTGGAGTGGTGATGGTTAGCACAATGGTACGACAGTGGGTGAATAGGTTTCTAATTTCTAGCCACTGGAGGCCGGAGATAAATGGTCAGAGATTACCCCCTTTGACTTTGGTAAGTCAAAAGTCATAGTTTATAATGGCGAAGGATGATTTGAAAATTTTATGAACAAACTAATTTTTTGGGGAAAAATTTGACTATATGGTGTGTACTATGAATAAAACATGTTTTGAAGTCCCATGGCTATGAATGATATGGTTTTAGTTGGAGATCAAGATTACATGCCATTGATGACCCCACACACACTATGTGACCTCATGTAGGTAGCTCAACATGTACTCTAAGAGTACATGAGCTCAATAATGGCCATGAAAATGGTCATGACCAAGAGTACATGAGAAAGTTCAAGTACTCAGAAATGGCCAAGTGCATGGGAATGGATTGAAGAACACAAGCACAACCATATGTACACATGCATGACTATATGCGCACATGCATGACTAGGAGAACATGGTAAGGTATTTGGTGGACAATACACATTGTGTGCTACCCATACATGCTATGTAGTATGGTGTGGCTAACAAAGCCATGTGTATTTGAGGGTAAGTCCAGGGTTACTAGGATGGTCACACACTGTGTGACCCCAAGTAAATGTCATATTGTTTTCTCAAGAACTTCCACCTTGCATATCTTCTTTTGTTGGATTCATATTTTGTCCCATTAATAGTATAGAGCATGATGGTATCCTTTATAGGTTCTTTTGATTCATCATGTTTGGTGTTGTGAGTATGATTCTTCTCTAGGTGACACTTGACTAATAGTGGTGTTATGTAAAGCTCATCAGATAGATTTTCGGGTTGGTATCCTCTAGTAACATAGGGGTGTGTATCACCCATATTTCTATATCTACTTAGTGGTACCCCCTGACACACTAGGGAATGGGTCCTCTATCAACTAAGTGGAACCCTCCAACTAACTAAGATGTGAGTCCTCTATTTACTAGGTGTTACCCATTTTTACCAAGGTAACATGTCTTCTATCTTATAAGTGGAACCCCTATCCTACTAAATATTGGGTCCTCAATTAGAGATTATATCCCCTACGGCTATGAAGAAGTGGCATGATGCGCGTCTTACGCATGGATTTCTTTGATAGACATGCGATATTCTGGTCATCAGAGTTGGACCCTTAGGGTAGTAGGTAGACTAATCACCCTTGGTTGGTTTATAGAGATTGGAACCCCCTTTCTCTTTCATATGAGGTTTTTATGAGAATATATCTTGGGTTTTTTCCTCATGTTATGAGTTAATATGACCTTTATAATATCTCTCTATTTCTCTATTTATAGTTTTCAGGGCATCCTAATAGGTATGTATATACTCACCCTACATGGGATTTTCCCACATGTGTTATGAATTATGTATATGATAGGAAGATCAATAGATAAAGTGGTGGAGATTAGTTATACTTGGGTTCATTGATCATGTACGGTGGTCGGAATTATAGATTAGGAGTCAGGGTCCCTCATTTTTCCTCTTTTCTACTTGTTTTCTCATTGGTACATTTTATAGTTGGCTGTGTATTTTTTTTCCTTTTAATCATTGAATTTATAATTTCATACTCGGATATATTCCCTAAAGTTTATTGCATTCATGGTTTTAAATATATGTTGTAGTCTTTATTATATTCATCTATGATTTTTCTTGGAGATGGTTGTGTGCATGGATATAGGTACTTTGGATAAGTCCTTCCATTTTATTTATACTTTCTTGGGGCTTATCTCCAACCCCTATCCTATTGAAGGTATGCATGAGGTTTTCAAACATGGCCTTCAGTAGGCTAGGTGGTCCCCAGTGGGTCAAGTCACGACCGAGTGGTATCCGAGTAGTTTATCATTAGGTTAGTGTTGGAGTGGGACCCATGATGCTAATTTGGAGGGAACAAAGGTTAATAGTGTCAGAGTGGATTTAGTTTGGATTTCATACTAGGGAATCTAGAGTTTTTGTGGCATTCAAGGTATCCATTCTATATGTTTCTGACTACCTGTTTGTCAACTCGACATACCAAGACATCAGTTACATAGAACCATTGGTACATGAAATATATAGGATTGATTACTTTGACTATCCTTTTGTGAGTTACCTATATATATATTTATATATATGTGTGTGTGTGTGCATGTGTTTTCATCTAACCATGGTACATTTTGATCACTTTCAGGATGCCTCTGTGAGGATAACCACACAAGTTAATAATGAAAAATCATGATAATGATTCATTGAGTGATGAGGTCTCTGTTTAGGGGTAATCTCATTAGGTATTCCCTTCCAATGGGAAGGGAGAAGAAACCCCACCTTTCGAGTATCAGATACTTACCGCAGATTAGGATAATGATGTGAGTAAGCTTAGTGCACTACCCGAGTTCCAATGTAATGAACATTGAGATTTTTTGGTGATCCAGACCCACAGGTAGTAGAGGATTGGATTAAGTTGATGATCTAAGTATTTATCCTTGTTTGGATCCCAAATGATAAGATGGTTGTGTTGGAATCCAGTCTTTTCCATGGAGAAAAAATCCGCTGGTGGAGTCTAATGGAACAATCCCATCATGAGATGATGATCTCATGGGATGACTTCCAATAGATTTTTTGTGATGAGTACTTCCCCTAGTGTTTGTGATCCATGAAGATTCTGGATATTCTTGAGTGGTATCAGGGTGGAATTATGGGTTATAAGTATGCTATGAGCTTTAGGGACCACATGGATTATTCCCTAAACATGAACCGATATGGTTTATTCTGGGCGCTGAAGTTTGAGTAGGGCCTTCTTAGAGAAATCTATTCCAACATAGTCTCCCTAGGCTCCCTACTTATGTTGGAGTACTAGGGTGAGAAATGGTTACATAGATCTTCATGGTGAAGGTACATCGAGTTATAGAGATTAAATTGGTCATCATGGGGAGAATTCATCTAAAACAACTACTAGATTTCATCCTTCAAGGGATTGATATAGAATACCACCTCATGATAGGACTCAAGCACATGGATCTATGGTTTAAGTTCTGCATAGATAATAATTTCGTGCAAGAGAGGGTGGGTGTTACCCTTTTAAGGGGTGAGGTAACATGTAACATGATTTACCGACCCGATGTGCCAAGGAGGGAAGACATGTAATGGATGGACTGCCATGCTAGAGGTCGTTCCATGATCAGGTATTTCCCAAGAATGGTTAGGGCATCCAAAAGGGAGGAAGTGTTGGAATAGGATCATGTGGAGCTTCAGAAGGAGGATATTCTAGTGGTAGTTGTTTCTATGAGCTAATTCCACCACCACCACTAGGTGTCCCATGCTAGGATTAAGGAGTAGGTGGCAGGGCTATGAGAAGCTACATGCTCCGAAGTTCTATGATCATTTCCTAAAAAATATGCTTCAAGGTATGATTTGTGTTTTTTTACTCTTTTCTCAGTTCTAGTAGACAGATGCATGAATTATACCTCCGTTACCTTATCCCTTGTATTGGATCTAGAGATTCAATTTGATACTTTATCCCAAAATCTATGTCTATATGTTCTTGCATGGAATAATTCTTTAATATCCCATATCGGTTGGTAGTGTGAGCTGGCACACAGAGGAGAGAGTTTCTCATGGGACCACTTGGTCTTCATGATGAAACCTTATGCCATTATCTTTTCCAAAGACTTTTTGTACATAGTACGATCTTAGATGTACTATCATCACAGATGAGTTATATGCCTTCAGATAGATGGGATGAGATTCTTCTTTGCATTCGAGAGAGATCACATGGCTAAGAAAGTGGGCCTTATAACCAAAAAGATACAACCAATCACCCATCATTTGGAAAGTTTAACCCTTGATGTACTGGTCTCTTCAGGTATCTTGATCATTTTTAGTGGATTATTATATGGAAATATTTCTTGAGGATGTTTTGGGACTACCTCTATGAAGGGAGATGGACTTATTCATTGACTTGCACCCTACTACCACACCAATATCTTCTAAAGTATATCAGATTCCCCATACCAAGATTAAGATGATAAGTGCGCAGTAAGATGATATTTGAGAGGAGGGTTTTATCAGATCTAATGTGTCCCCCTGTGTTGGTGAAATATTGTTCATGAAAAAGGTGGATGGGATATTTAAGCTATGTATAGTTTATCATAACATGAACCAGGTAATGATAAAGACAAAGTACCCCTTGATGAGGACTAATCATCTCTTTGAATAGTTTAGAGACATGATTTGGTTCTCGAATATCTATATAAGGTTTTACTACGACAATTTAAGGGTTTCTAAGGATGAAATTCTGAATAAGTAATTATGATGTCACTACAGATACTATGAGTTCTGGGTGATGCCTTTTGGTGTGATGAATTTTCCTATAGTGTTTTTAGCTCTTATTAATCATACATTCAATCCATACTTGGACTGGTTTGTGGTTGTCATAATTTATAGCATACTCATTTAATCTACGTTGGAGGAGGATCATGCATATAATTTGAGGATTATCCTAGATTTACTCAGGGAGAAAAAGATTTCTGGTAAGCTCTCAAAGTTCTAGTTTTGGATTTGGGAGTTTCAATTTTTGGGGAATGTCATATTTGATCATGTTTTATCCCTGGACCTAGTGAATATTGATGTAGTAATTTCCAGGGATCCACCCAAGACCATGTTAGAGGTTTAGAGTTCTATTAGCTTGGTGTGGTATTAAAGGTAACATGTGTCAGAAATTTCAAGGATTTCATTCCCTTTGACCAACTTGATGTAGAAGTGGTAGTCATTTCCATGGACCAAACATGATATGAGATCCTTTGAGGAGATGAGGTTGAGGATCACCTGGGATTCTATGTTGAGACTACCAAAAGGGGGAATGGATTACAAAGTGTTTTGGGATTCCTATGAATCTACTATTGGTTATTTTTTGATGTAGAGGAAAGAAGTGATCACATATGGGTTTAGGTAGTTGAGATCCCATGATAAGAACTATGCAACTAAAATCATATAATTGATAGTGGTAGTATTCTCTCTATAGATTTAAAGGCACTATCTTCTAGGAAATCCCTTTTTTAATTTGAACAACATAGTCTTAGGTATATCTTCACTCAGAGAGATCTTATCCTGAGACATAATCTCTGGTTGGAGTTCATGTAGGACTATAGATCTGAGAAAATCTATACTTTTAGTAATGGAAAATTGTTGGTAGATTCCCTTTGTAAGAAGTCTCGTACCCGACAGATGGAGGAGGATCATACGTAGTTGGATTCATTTTATATGACACTTGTAGAAGAGAGGGGTGTGACCTTTCTTTAGTCAGCGGTGAATCCCCCACTTTTATATTGTATAAGGGAGGCTCAATTGGAAAACATCTACGGTATGGTTCTATGTGACTAGATATCCTCAGGAGATGTAATAAATAGATTTTTTTGAAGGATGGGATCACTTCATCCTTTTACAAGGATGGAAAATGGATCCATTCATGATGCATGAGGAGGTAATGATGATGTTACACACTTCCCCCTTGGATGTACATTCTGGTGTGGAAAAAATGTACAAGGACCTGCAATGAAGTTTTTTATAGGTTGACATGAGGTGGATCGTTTCCATGTTCATCTCTCAGTGTCTCAGTTGTTAGTAGGTAAAGGGTTAGAACCATATTCCAAAAGATTTGACATAGCCTCTTGAGGTCCTAGAGTGTAAATGGTATGGTATATCATTGAACCTTATGATAGGGATTCCATGAAAATGGGACACCATGATGTTATTTGGGTGTTTGTTGATCAACAGACTATATCGAAACACTTCCTTTTCATCCAAGAGAAAATATCAACTGAGATTTTGGGTTAGTTTTATATATGTTATATTTTCAATATTTAAGGGGTTCCCTCGATGATTTTCTTGGACTGCGATGATCGGTTCACATCACAAACCCATTTTTTGGGAGTCAGGTAATGAACACATCAGACCTTCTTCATCACTAGAGAATTATCTTTGTACTAACGATTGGTCCTTAATCAAAGTAGGGAATGTTATTTTGGTATTTTCCCCTATTTTATTTTCCAATCTTGGATTTAATTATCATATTTTTTTGATATGTGATTTATTGATCTTCACAAGATCCCCGATGAATTTTTTTTTAATTAATTTGAAAAAACAAATCATTCACTTAATATCTCCATTAGATACCCTATTTATGTGATTTTTGTATCAAAATTCTTGGGGAAGGATGGATTTAACTTTTTCATTTTCATTTATCCCCATTTTTTATTTGTGTTTTTCATCATTGTCCTACGACGTCACTATTCTATATTTCTAGGGTGGGTACGAGCACAATCAAACCCCCATATTCATGGTGGTTGTGAAAAAAATATATAGTGTTAGTGATTTTCAAATGGGTTGAGATGTATTTTGGGGATAGGGTGAATTAGTCATAGATTTGGGATCCAGAGTGGTGATGAGAGGCATGACTACCTGATGGTGGGAAATTGGGATTCTGAGTTTCGACCACTAAAGGCTAGAGATCAAAGGCGTGAGATAGACCCCTTATATTTCAGGTGGTCAAAAGATGGATTTTGTGGCTAAATTTGTGGATCTATAAATATAGTAAAGGAAATGGGGTTTCTAAAAAAACATGACTACATAATTTGTACTTGGATGAATACACACCACTTAGTCCCATGGATATGATGACTAGGGTTTGGAGTAGAGATAAATATAACACACTATTAATGACCCCACACAGGATGTGTAACCCCATGATAGAGGATTAGAATGTACTCTAGGATTACATGGGATTGGGAATGACCAGAAACACATGCATGGATAAGAGTACATGGGGAAAAACAGTACTCAGACATATCCATGTACACGAGAACTACCCGAAGTACACAATAATGGACATATTTACATGGGCATGACCAGATGTACACAATCAAGGCTAAGAACCCATGGGCAGGACCTGGGCACTTGAGACATGCCTCATAGTTCATATACATTTCATGTATTACTAAATTTCTAGACAAACCGTGTGAATACTAGGGAATGACTAGGTATCCAAGCGAGATCATACACCGTGGGACCCCAGGTACACATCATGTTATTTTTTAGAGACTTCCACCTTACATATCTCCATCTAATAGACTTTGATTTGGACCCTTGAATATCCCATCATGAGTAGTTTTACATGTAGAATGTGATGGTACACTTTTTAAGGTATTGCAAGATACAACATTAGATGTAGTGAGTGTGCCACTTCTCTAGGTGATGCTTGACTAATAGTAGTGATCTGAAGATATGCTTTGAGTGATTTTGCGGTTATAAATCCCTCTATCACACCATGGATTGGGTCCCCCTATTCCACTATCTACAATGGGTTACCCCCTAATGCATAAGATCATGGGTCCTCTATCTACTGAGTGGTGCCCCCTATGATTCACCAGGGTGTGAGTTCTCTATCTACTGAGTAGTAACCCCTATTTCATAGGGTGTGTTTATCTATCTACTAAGTGGAACATCCCTATCATACTAGGGAACATGTCATATGTTGTATAATTATTCCCCTTATATGTGGAGTAGTGAAGAGGTGTGGGTCCTACATATGTTTCTCTCGGACAGAGACAAAAGATACTTGGTATCAAAGATATACCCTTATAGATTCATGCATACTCATTATCCTTGGATGGGCTATAAATATGGACACCCTTTTTCTCTCTCATATGGATTTTTATGAGCATGGATATTGGGTTTTTATCCTATTTCTATGGCTTAAATTAACTTCTATAGTATCTCTCTATTTCTCCCATTGTGGTTTTCAGGGCATCTTACTAGGTTGTTATATTCTCACCACTGCAAGGGCTTTTCCCACATGTGTGTTGTCTTATGAGATGATATACTAAATGATAGAGACATCAATGAATATTAGTGATACTTGACTGGATTGACCGCGTATGGTGGTCAGACATAGAGACCATGATATGGCCTATTACACCTCAATATTTTTTTGAAATATATTTTTTAATCTTATTTCTTTAAGATTCTTTTATTGCATGAAACACCATTTTAGCTTGTGTTGTACACAATCGTGTGTTTAAATGAAACAATGAGACTCTATTAGAATAAAATGACAATTAAAAATTGGCTGTTAAATTTGAGATTATAAATGGTATTAAATAACTTATGAAAATATATGATTTACACATATATAAGATGAATTCATTTTTTACCAATTAACTATTATTGAATATATATACCAATTGATTATAAAGAGAATAATTTTATTTTTATGCTCCCAAAGACATATTCTCTTAATAAATTAAATTAATTACAATTAGTGAATGATATTATATTAATATATATTTTATAAAACCAATAATATTTTTTATATTCATCAAATTGATTTTATAGTCATAGGATATGAATAAACCTAATTTTATGCAAAAAACCAATATTTTTATAAAGTTAATTTTACTTCCTTTTAATGGAGAAACTAGTTTAAATCTGATTTTGTAGAGTTTAATATATTCTATAAGAAAATATAAAAT
This sequence comes from Viscum album, assembly GCA_963277665.1. Classification (NCBI taxonomy): domain Eukaryota; kingdom Viridiplantae; phylum Streptophyta; class Magnoliopsida; order Santalales; family Viscaceae; genus Viscum; species Viscum album. The sequence continues at coordinate 1,803,210,624 of OY728126.1, read as the reverse complement.
TATTATTTTAAATAAAAATATGAAAATTTACTTTGTTTGAATTTTTTTATTTTTCTAATAAGTTTCATATTTTGATGAATAATAAAAAATACTAAATTTTAATTGAAACCCACTTTTTGATCAAATTTATTTGGAGTGTTAAATTATGTTTTTGATGGTTTTAAAGTATAATTAGTTCAATTTTTTAAAATTTAATCTAATTAAGGTTATATGAATCAATTTCACATTGAAATTGGATATAAAAAATTTATGAATATTTGGAATATTTAATTTAAAAAATCGCTTTCTCATGCATCAACAATATTAATTTTTTAATTAATTTCTAAAAAATTTAGGTTTTGAATTTGTAACAATCGATCCGACTTTTGGAATCATAAGGTCCAAATTATGTAAATATGTCTCTTTTATTTATGGATAATATGAATTGTAACTTTAGATATTTTTTTTCAACAGAGTAAAAGGTAAATTGGGTAATTAAGGGTAAAAATAATATTATAAATAATAAAAAATTACACCAAAACATGTCCTAATTTAATTAGATGGGTGTTTTTTGAATAAAAAAATCCATAGGCATATATTATTACTTTTAAGCCACTTATACGAAAGTAATACATTTATTATTTTTTATTTAAAGAAAAGTTAAAGATGTTATACTCATATTTTCAATAATTATACCATTTTTAATATTGGTTTATACAGAATATAAATTTGAATATAAATATCCACTTGAAATATAAAACGTTTTTTTATCATGGTAATTTAATTTATTCTTGAATAAAAATATAATTATCTTAAAGGATTCTACAACGACGATGACATAATTATTGAATTAACTAAAATAAAAAATAAATGATATTCAGAATATTAAAATAAATATAATTTAATACAATTAATTTCATACAAAGCATTTATGGACGAATTTGACATGTTAATTATGATTAAATATTGTTTTTTGAAGACTTAATTCTATAATAATTTAAAAAATACAAATATTAAATAGTGTTAGCATTGACACTAATGATATTTTATGAAAGAAATATTTTATTAAATTATTTAAAAATAATAAAAATATTAAATAAGGACAAGGGGATGATATATAGTCGAATATATCCTAAATTTTACACTTATTGTTTAATTTACACTTTATATGTAATAATTACATTCTCATAACATTAAAAAACGTTGTAAACATATTTAAAATTAAAATAGGTTAACTATTGGTTAATAAAAAAGATAAGGTTTAAAATTACATACAAAATTATATAAAATTTATACTTTAATGATATTATGACCTTAAATAATATTATATTTGAATAAATGGAAATTTTTTTGTATTTTTATTTAGATTTAATTTATTATAAATTAATAATTTTACAAATACCAAAAAGTGCATGTCCCCCCAATTATAAAAGGGCGCATATTCACTCATATCATTTACTTAATTTTTCTATTATAGATCGACCATTATCTGAAAAATTATCTTCTAAACTTCCCTAAAAACATTATGGAGGTTTTTTTCTCACAGAGGACTAACTCTACAGTCAATTAGAGGAGATCTAAATGAGCCATTCTGGAGAAGAGGTAATCTCTCTAACCGATCATTCTATTTTTATACTCTTTTTTACCTCCTATAAAAATATGATATATATCATAAAAACTTCATTCATAATACTTGATGTGATAAAATTTTATTATTATTATGAACACACAATTATACATCCCCTTTACCATCAAAAAAAAAAATAAAAGCATCGCTTGTGCGTACGTACATCTTACCGTCTCCATGTAGCGATAGAATTAATCATCCATCACCATATTTTATGAGTGAGAATTATGATGGGTTTAATATTTATATATTATATTTATGATATAATTATACCTCTCTAATGATAATATCATTTCGACCTTTTTACCATCCATCTAATACTTTTGGAAAATTAAAATTTTTCTCATACATACATATGTCTTATCATCTCCACAATGCGATGTGATTAATTATTCACCTATATTTCACATGGATCGTAATAAGGATGAATTTTATGAACTTATTTTTTTATACGACATAAAAATTATTATATAATAGTAATATATCATATAATTTTTTTTATTTTAACCCAACATGAAAATGAAAACAATATTCATGCATATATATGGCCTACCGTCTCCATGAATGGTGATTTTATTTTCTATCTCTAGCTTTTACGAATCACTATAAATAATTATATACTGAATATATATATATATATATATATATATGAAAATTTTATCATAATTATTATTCTTAAAATGATGAAATCATGATATATATAAGAGGACTATGGATAAGAATTAAAACATGAATTAAAAACAAAGTTATTATTACCTAAGACATAACTTTAACAGGGAATTGTTAATAATCAGGTAATATAAATTCATAAGTAAATAATTTATTTTATTTAAATATTTGAATATAGTTCTTTTTTAGGTCTATAATAAACTTATATTTATTATAAATAAGGTTTTAATGTGTATATAAGAAGTCAAAACATAAGGTGAGGGAATTTCATCTCACTTTGTATTTCAAAGATAATCAGGCCATATGCACCACTCGCTTCTTTTGTTTGGTGTATATAATGAACTATGAAATGTTATATCATTAATTTAATTTATTTAATTATATTACACTTTTTAATTTATGTTATAATTTTTATGGGGTTCATGATTCTAAATTTACCCATGTAAAAATGGATTTCAGTTTCACCTTTATTTCTATTAGTCACATAGATTTCCACTACTTGTTTCTTCTACGTAGTGTATATAATACCCATGAATGAATTTTGTGAGTATTATGAAAAATATTATCTAATTTTAAAATAATTATAAGTTTCATTATTTCATGGGGAATAAAATTATATTGATTATAATGTGATAAGTATTTATATAATTTTTTTTCATTATTTGGGATTGTTTTGTTTTAAGTCTCCCTTGGAGAATATTTATCATCCATGTCTATGTTTTCTAATTGTTTTTTCAAAATAGTGTTTTAATATTCTATTATTAGATTTTAAAGTCATTTTTACCCATTTTTACTTTTTACGACATGGTTTGAAAGGAATCTTTTATCATTTTACAAATATGGTATATTGTGACTTTTTGGAAAAATTACAGGAAGAATGTTTTCTTTTAACTTATACATCACGAATGAGTTTTTATGGTTTCATGAAGCCTTATTTAATTTAAGAATACCCTTATAAGATTACAATATTATTTTCAAATAAATTATTTTCTTTTAAAATTTCTTGTAATTTTAATAAAATAAAATGTTTTTAAATAAGAAAGGATATTTTACTCAAAAATTATTTTCAAGTGATCTTTCAAAATTATTTTCTATCTATGATAAAATTCATTGATGTTAATTTTGTTTTATTAGGGATATTTTTCAAGGATAATCTCCCTATTATTCATATGGGTGGGTTCTGTTTATGATGATATTTACGAAACCCATTTCTTTTCTTGGGTTATGATATGATGAATTATTTTTGTTCTTATGGAACACATATGTGTGGTTTTCATTATGTGTTGGGTGAGAACTATATCTCCCTAAAATTATTTGGGTAAATATTTATATCTCATGATATATATAATAATAGAATAGGAAATGATATCAATTTAGTAATATAGGGACAGAATGGGAAATGATCTCAGTTCAGTAAAATAGGGCTAGAACAATAAATGATCTTGGTTAGGTAATACAGGGAGAGAATGGGGAGTGGAATTGGTTTAGTAAAGGAAATTTTCTACGATCATGGTCTTGTAAATTATCCTTGAATAATATGAAAATGATTTTATATGTTTATGCTTTTACCACAATTCCATGATTTATGCTAATGATATTTTCTTACGGCTCATGCTATTTTATGATTTATGTATTACAAACTACCATGGTTTATTACATGACTCCTGATTTTGATATATGTTATACATGGTATGATTTTCAAAGTTACATTCATGTTTTTACAATATTATGATCCTTTTTTCTTCATACTCTCCTTATTTACCCTTACTGAGCACCCGATCTCATCATTTTCTTTTGTTTTCTCTTATCTAGGTTAAAAAAGAAAGTTTTTGGTAGGGGTACTAGAGGGTAATATATTTGTGGGAAACATTGAATATATTTCATAATAATAGAATTTTTTGTTCCAAGTTTACAAATGCACTAACCTAATATTGCCTTTGGGAATTTGATTTTGTGATGTATGAAATGTTCCTAAAAAAATGATGAAATATATTTGTACGTCAAAACAATGTCATTATAGTTGGTATTAGAGAAAAGGTTTTGTTAACCATTAGAAATTAGGATGAGAAAACCTTAGTGAGATCCCTAGGGATATTTCTAAGGATATATCTAGGTATTTATCTAAGGATAAGCCTATGGTGTCATAATTTATAAATCCTATAAGTGATATTCCAAAATTATATGGTTTTATACTATAATAATTATTGGACACACTATACTTTTTGGTTTTAGTCAATGGAGGGAACTAGAAGGAACTGCAATAAAATTAAATCTGAGAGAAACTTTGGTGACTACGAGCCACACAATTGGGTAATTATTGGAGAGAAATATGTTTTTTATTATGTCAAATCACCTATCAAGATATATGATTAAAAATGTGAATGAATATGGTATTACTATGACATCCAATAATAAGAAGATAGAATTTTATGAATGTTCACATGGTGTGGAACATAGAGGAAATAAGATTTGTCTTCCTTTATGTCAATATGAATGGATGAATAACCTTGAGGAATACATAAAATAGAAGAGAATATGTAATATGTGTAGGAAAAAGAGTCATAGAATGAGAAAAAATCATCTAGTTCAATGTCTTATCCATGGATAACATGGGAATTACACAACTCAATTCCCTAACCTAAGAACATACTTCTAAACCAAGGAAAGACCTCTTCCATGCCAATAATTGAAGATGTTGGAATGGAGTGTCTATGTATTTGGATTCAATAATTATGAAATATATATGTATTTTTTAGTTTATTTGTTTTTAACTATGGATTTACAAGAATACATTTAATGGCTCTGATGGACTAGAAATGTGATTTAATGGCATGGTGAAATTTTCACTAAGGGAACATAACCCTTAATATGATCTTGATGTTGATATAATGATGCATGGATAATTTTTTTGGATATTAATATATAAATTATATGGTACTAATTTCCTTGTAAGTAAATAAAGATTTTTTGAAAAATTCTTCTACGTTATCATGGATTAAGTTTACAACTTTTTTGACTTATGTAATATGTCCAATAAACATTGGAATAAGGAAACATTCATTGTTTTAATAAAGGTGTATGGTAATTCAGGTTATTACCACGTTTTAAGAGAATACATGATAATATTTATCACATGTTTGGTGTTTAAAAATTAAGATATACATCAATTTTTTTATGAGATTAATGATAAGATTAATTTGGAAATTTAATGACCTACTTTCTAAAGTTTTAGATTTTAATATTTTAAATGGATCATAAAAGTAATAATCTATGATCTTTTTATGTTTTTGTGATTAAAGTTTTATATATCCATATAAATATTTATTCATATTGGATAACCTGTGATTCTATGGATCTCATGATACGATAGTGCTTTAGGAATGTCATGCTCACCTTCATTTCTTCGAATAAGAGATGAAGTGGAAATTGATCAAGGCATAATGAAAGGATACGATTATAAAATATAATGAAACCAAGTAAGTATATATTTTCATGAAATTTATTCAACATTAGGGAATTAATATTGAATTAAAAAGTTTATCCGAGTGTCTATTTTTTGATGAATCAAATGGTCCCTAAGATCATCATGAATTTATGGATTTGTGATTTTAAACTTTCTCCAGACCATGTTCTCTATCAATATATATCAAAACATGATAGTTAGATTTATCTTTTCATTCCATGTTTTTACTTTCCACCTACTTTCTTATATTTGGAAACCAAATTTTGAGTTACAATGGGTAACCATTATGTTTTCAATATTCCCTTTTTAAATGGATTTTTATTATTCATTTTTACTATGTGGGATTCTATGAAAAGAACTTCCAAGTGTTAAACTTTTGATGACCCTAATGAATTTCATGGGATAAATTCATTTTAGGAGGGGTAGAATGTAATTCCCTGATATTTTTTATGAAATATATTTTTAATCTTATTTCTATAAGTATATTTCATTACACGCAACACCATTTTAGCTTGCATTTCATGAAAATTTGAGTTTAAATGAAACAAAGAGACGCTATTAGACTCAAATGACCATTATAAAAAATATATTAAAATATATATTATGAATAATGTAAACTAAATTATGAAAATATTTTGTTTACACAAATATTATATGAATTCATTTTTTATAAGTTAATTAGAAATTAAGATTTATACCAATTGATTATTAAGAAAATAGTTTTATTTTTATGCTCTCAAAGTAATTTTATCTTAATAGATTAAATTAATTACAATTAGTGAATTATATTAATGAAATATATAAGTTATATTTTAAATAAATATTTTGATATTCTTCCAATAGATTTTATATTCATAGGATATGACCAAACCAAAATTTATACTAAAAACCTTTATTTTTTTAAAAGTAATTTTACCACCTTTTAATTGTGAACCCATTTTAATTTTTTTAAGAAATTTTATATATTATATTTAAAAGAATACAATTATTATTTTAAATCAGATTATTATAATTTACATTTGTTGAATTTTTGGTATTTGTTCTGAATAGTTTCATGTTTTGATGAATCGTTAAAAATACTAAATTTTAATTGAATACAGGTTTTTCATTATTTTTTTTATATTGTTAAATTATATTTTTGAATATTTTTAAAGTATAATTAAATAAATTTTTTATAATTTATTAAAACTAATGTCATTGGAATCCATTTCACATTAAATTGGATATAAAAACTTTGTGAATTTTTGAACATTTTACTTTAAAAACCCATTTCATTGTTTCATCAATGGGATTACATTTTTAATTAATTTCTGTCAACTATCTGTTATGAATTTGGAAAAGTGGATTCCATATTTATAATCATATGGTAAAAATTATTCAAATAGTTCCCTTTTTTGGACAGTATGAATATTAACTTTAGTAAATTTTTATTAACACAGTAAAAGGTAAATCAGGTAATTAAGGGTAAAAATAATATTATAAATAATATAAAATTATCCTACAAACTTTTACTAATTTTTTGTATGAGTGTTTTATGACCTAAATCATACCTATGACTAAATTATAACATTTTTAGTCCACTTTAATGAGAGTATGATATTTATTATATTTTATATAAGAAAAGTTAAAGATGTCATACTCATATTTTCAATTACTATATCATTTTTAATATAGGGTTATAGAGAAGATAAATTAGACTATATATAGTAATTTGAAATATAAAACACTCTTTGTATCATGGTATTTTTTTAATTTTTAGGAAATAAATTATTACTTTAATGTATTCTACGATGATGATGCAATAATTGTTTAATTAATATTAATAATAAATCAACGACACTGAAAATATTAAAATTAATATTATTTTATATAATTAATTTTATCGACAAATTTTTTTGGATGAATTTTACATGTTATTAATTAGTTAATATATTTTTTTAATGATATAATTTTTTGAAGATATTTTTAAAAAGACAAATAATGAATAATGTCAAAATTAACACTAATGATATTTTATAAAAGTAATACATTATTAAAATATTTAAAAATCCTAAAAATATTAAAAAAGGACAAGGTATTGATATATGGTAATAAATATCATAAATTGACCAATTTTTGTCCAATTGACACTTTATATATAAATATTACATTATCTTAACATTAAAAAAACATTGATGATATAGTTAAAATAAAAATAGGTTAACTAAGGTTTAATAAAAAAATAACATTTAAAACTACATCATATATTATATATAATTAATTTTTTGAGAAGATTAAAAATTGATCACATATTATCATAGAAAACATGTTATTTTGTTGTTATTTTTATTGAGATTTAATTTATTATAAAATAATATATTTTGAAATTTTAAAAGTGCCCCTCATTTCAATTATAAAATAGCACCACCTCCCTCATAACATTTCATCTCCTTGCGCATTACATATTGACCAAACTCTTCCAAATTATCCTCTCCACTTCGCTAAAAACATTCCAGAGGTTTTGTTCCTCCCGAAGAACTAAATATATAATCCTTTAGAGGAGATCTAAAGGAGGTATTCTGGAGAAGAGGCAATCAATCTAACTGATCATTATCTTTTTCAAATCTTCTATACCTCTTCTAAATATATCATATATATGATAAAATAATGATTCAATCATCTTTAATATTCTGAAATGTTATTATTATTATGATCACGCCATTATACATCCCCTTTCCCATCAAACAAAAAAAGAAAATGTTGCTCGAGCATATGTACGGGTTTCCGTCTTCACTTAGTGGTTCAATTCATTTTATATCACCATATTTTAAGAATTTTAATTATGATGTGTTTAATATATATATATATATATATATTTTATGATATAATTATACTTATTTAATTATAATATGATTTCTATCATTTTACCATCCATCTAATATTTTTGGAAAATGATAACGTCACGTGCATATACCTAGTGCTTACCATCTCTACAACGCGATGCGATTTTTTATTCACCTATATTTCACACAGATTGTAATAAGGATAATAATTTTGAATATATATATGTTATATATGACATAAAAATGATTTTTAATCATAATATATCATATAACTTCCTTTATTTTAACCCATCTGGAAAATTAAAATAGCGTTCATGTGTATGTATGACCTATCGTCTCCATGAACGATGTATTTTATTTTCTATAACTATATTTTATGAATAATTATGAATAAATATATACCGAATATATATATATATATATATGATATTTATAACATGATTATCACTATGTATATGATGAAATAATGATCTATATAAGAGGATTAAGGATAAGAAATCAAAACATGAATTAAAAACAAAGTTGTTATTAAATGAGACATAACATTAACATGTAATTATTAATAAGAGAGTAATATAAAGTCATAAGTATGTAATAGATGGTATGAAATACATGAATATGGTTTTTTTGTGTTGTGTATAGTGAATTTATATTTATTATATAGGATGTTTTAATGTTTTAAAAGGATTTAAAGACTTATGGTAAGAAAATTTCATCTCACATTCGATTTCTGTGATATACATGCATTATGCACCACTCGATTCTTTTGTGTGGTTTATATTCTAGACTATGAAATATTATATAATTAATTTTCTTTATTTAATTATATTAAATGATTTGATTGATGTTATTTTTATGGGGTTAATAATTCTAAAGTTACTCAGGTAGTAAGGGATTTTTGTCTCAAGTTTATTTATGTGAGACACATGCCTTATACACTACTTGTTTCCTCTACATGGGGTATATACTACCCCTAAATATCTTTTATGAGTATTATAAAAAATATTATGGTATTTTAACATCCTTGTAATTTTATTTATTTCATGGGGAATATGATTATATTTATTATATTTTGATAAGTATTTATATCATATTTTCTTTAATATTTGGGATTGTTTTGTTTTAAGTACCCGTTGGAGAATATTTATCATCTTTGTACATGTTTTGAAGAAAAATTCAAAAATAAGTTTTAATATTCTAATATGGATATATAAATCCATTTTTACCATTTTTATAAATTTTTTACTATATAATTCAAAATGATTATTTTTTTCATTTTCCAAACAAGGTACATAGTGACTATTCCAGAAAAAGTATGAGAATAATTATTTATTTTATCTTATACGACATGAATGGATTTTTTTGGTTTCATGATTCATTATTTTCTTGATAACCCCTTATAATATTACATGTTTATTTTCAAATAATGTGTTTTATTTTAATACTTCATGTTATTTAAACAAAAGAAACAAATTTCAAAGAAGAAAGGATATTTTTCTCAAGAATCAATTTCAAGTGACCCCACAAAATTATTTTCAATATATGATAACATTATTTGATGTTAGTTTCATTTTATTAGGGATATTTTTCAAGGATATTATCCCTATTATTCCTATGTTTGTTTTTTGTTTATGTGATATTTATGAAACCCATTTATTTTCATGCGTTATGATACAATGAATGATTTATTTCTAATGGAATATATATGTATGGTTTTCAATATATGATAGGTGGGACCCATATCTCCATCTAATTAATTAGGTAATTATTTATATCTCATGAGATAAATATGGATGGAATGGGAAATGATATTTGTTCAGCAATATAGGGTAAGAATGAGAAATGGTATCAATTCAATAATATTGGCATAAAATAAGAAATGATATAGGCTCAGTAATATATGACTTTAATGGGGATTGAACTCAGTTTTGTAAAGGTATTTTCCCATAATTCTGATCTTAGAAACGAGACATGATAAATATGGAAATTATTTTCTATGCTTATGCATTTTCCACAATTACATGTTTTATACCAATTCTATTTTCTAATGGCTCATGATCCTTTTTGATTTATGTCTTACAAACTACCAAGAATTATTCCATGACTCATGATTTTTATATATGTTATACATGGTATGATTTTCAAATGTACATTTTTTTACATTCTTATTTTCATGTTTTTATGATATTATCCTTATTTACCATTATTGAGAATTTGAGGTAACCCATTTATTATGTTTTCTCTTCCACATGTTACAGTGAATGGTTTTAGATAGGAGTTTTAAAAGGGAAGATCTTTGTGAGAAACATTGAAGATATTTCATAATACTTAAATTATTTGTTCCATGTTTCCAAATTCACTAAACTAATATGGTCTTTGGGCATGTGTTTGTGTGATGTATGAAATGTCTGGTAAAATAAAATGATGTAATACCTATGTACGTCATGACCAAGTCTTTATTTGGGCTCTATTGGTTTTTCTATGTTCTACTTGTTATCAATTTAGGACATCTTTTCTGGTTGGGAAGGTATTTCTTCCCTTTTACACTTTGGATTTATACTATCATAATTTTATGTATCCTTTAGAGTTTATTATTTGCATAGGTGTACTCAATATGTTGCAGTGTTATTATATTCCACTGTGATTTTCATGTAGATAGTTTTGTGTATGAGTATAGGTACTTAGGCTATGAAATCTACCTTCATTTATTCCTTCTCATCCCTTGCCACTATAACCTATACATTTGGAGGTGGGATTGGGGTTATGACACTCGGCCTTCTATTGGACATGTGGGCCCTAATTGGCCAGGTCATGGTAGATCCTCATAAGAGAGATCATTTTACACCTGTACCAACACTTAATTTAGAACATGTGAGGGATATAGTATGTAATTATATAAGATGGATATCTGTAATATGTCATATACATGAGATAAGGTTGGTGGGTGTGTTATTCCATAATCCATGGCACTAATGGGATTACGAATCTCAATGCGGCTGATGTACTTGGGACTTAGCTTTCCCTTCTTCCCAAATATCATGACTCAGTTCCATGTGGTGATGAATATGAACACTTTATATCTATCCTTAAACTTCAAGTCTCTTCAATGATTTTTAACATAACTCTTATGTCAGTTTTGAGATGCTCGTATGTGTTTTTTAATAGTCTCAACCTTTTCTACCATTTATTTGACCATTTCATGTCCTAGAATCGTATGTTCACCAAATTTATCCCAAAATATAGGTGTTATCCATATATTCCCACAACATTCATTATATATATATATATATATATATCCTCTTGTATATTTGAGTAAAATATAATATTGTACAAGAACTCGGCCATAGGAAGATGTTGATCCCATCATCCATTTTAGTCTATCAAGTATTCTCTCAAACTTTCTTCTAGTTTGTGAATCATCCGCTCATATTTTACATTAATTTGGGGGTGATAAATCATAATTATTTTCAACTTAGTTTTTAGATACTATTTAAGATTATTCCAAAATGTGGAGGAAAATTTTGGATCTCGATCGGATACAATTGATAGCAATGTTCCATGAAGCCTCACCACTTATCTAATTTATATCATTATAATTTGATCATGTGAGAAGTCCTATAAAAATGAAATTAAGTGAGTAGTATTTCTGAGATAATCCACCATAACACATGAAGTATTATTTCCTCTAGAAGTATTCATAAGACCAGTGACAAAACCCATGGTGATGGATTTCTGTTTTCATACAAGTACGGGTAATAATTGTATCACCCACTTAAGCTTTTCCCTTCTATACTTCACTTACTAACATATCAATAATATTGATGTATAATTAGTGATCAATTTATTCATATTTTCTCACCATTAGTTCTCTCAGAGATCTCAATACATATCCATGCTCCCTAAGTGGATGGAGAAGGTCGATATATGTGCATCATTAAATAGCTATTTCTTTAACTTTAAATATTATTGTAAACATTTTCATAACCAAAATATAACAACTCCTTCTGCATCAATTTGAACTATGGTGATATCCATTTCTTTATAGCTACCACCTTATTCTTAATTTCCACTTCATCTCTTTAATAATCCTTTATATTCTCTATATGGTATTGTTGAGAAATCATTTGAGAAAGGAATGAGGATGTTTCTTCTTTTAAGATTCCCATGTCCATCCTTATAATGTCTAAGAAGTTTTATCCTACCTAATTATCATTATTAATAAGGTCACAAGATCCTTTCTACTTAATGAATATGACACTTAATTTTCTTTCCCATGAAGGTAGTGGATTGATTAGTCATAATATTTTATCAACTGTAACCATTTTCATGAGTTCATATTATGCTCATTATAAGAAAATATATATTAATGAATCTTATGAAATCTATATATCTCACACTTCTTCCCATAGTTATAATTTTCATTGTTTTTTTAAAATATCACTAAATCCAAATCAATATCATGTATTGGGTAGTTATTCTCATATAATTTAAATTTCATAGAGGCATAATCCATCACTTAATCATTATGTATTAGTACACAACATAATAAACTATTCTTGGAAGAATCACAATATACTATGAAAAGTTTTGCATTTGAGGGAAGAATGATGACTGGTTATATGATAAGACTCATTTTTAATTTCTTGAACATATCTTTACAATAACCATTCTTGAAAAAATTTACTAACTTCTAATTCATCTTGGTTAGAGAGTTTTGACAATGATGAGCAGTTTCTCACAAATAATCGGTAATACCCAAATAGTCTAAGTAAATGATGGAAATTCATTACATATATTAGGTTGGGCCACTCATCAATTTAATTTTTCTTATAAGGGTCTATATATACCCCTATTTTATTTAAAAGATACCCCAAGAATGGTACTTCCTCCTTCAATTACTTACATTTACTATACTTTTCTGAAAACATCTAATTTAAAAAATCCTTTAGCACAATATTGAAATCCTCATTATGATCATTCTTACTCTTATAGTGTATCATAATATCATCTATAAATATTACCATAAATTTTTTAGGTAATCTAAAAAGACTCTATTCATCAAGTCCATGAAAAATGTTGGAGTATTAGAGATTTTGGAGGGATTCACTATGAACTCATAACATCCATAACTTTTTTAAAATGCATTTTTTAGAATATCTTCCTTCTTAACCTTTAATTAGTGTTATCCTAAACAAAGTTCCACCTTAGAAAAATACTAGGGCCCATGTAATAGATTGATGGATTTATATATCCATGGAATGGTGTACTTGTTCTTTATCATGTTTTTTGTGCTCATGATAATCAATACAGAGGCATATTAAAACATCATTATTCTTGATGAAGTGGACTAGCTCACCCCATGGTGAAGCATCCGACCATATAAAACCCTTTTTGGAGATTATCTTATAACTCATTTATTAGTTATTCTAAATCAATGGTAACCATTATGTATGGGTTGTTTGATATAGGTATAGATCCAGGTATAAGTTCAATTGATAATTTTACCTCCCATATAAGAATAAGGCTGAATAACTCTTCAAGGAATAAATTAATATAGTTCCTCACCTTGGGCTTATATTCAATCATGATTCTCTCCTTGGCCTCAATCATTTTATCTAGATATTATTTTTCATAAGTCAATAATACCCACACATGATAAGATGATTCCAAAGAAATTTCATATTCCTCCTTACACTTGTAAAAAATCAGAGGATGGCTCAAGATGAAAAGATTAATCTCCCTCACTCGATATTTAATGTTGGATTTATTTGATGAAATCAAATATATGCCTAATATATCATAAAAATCCACTAAAGGAAGTAAGATGATATTTTATTGAAGATTCAGTCCACAAACCTTGAATATGGTGGATTTATATACTTCATATGAAATAATGTACCCTATTCTGGTTCTCATATATAACTCAACCTCTATAATTTAAGGTGGTGTTTGAATAATTATAATAAACTTTCTAGATATAAATAAATGTGTAGAACTAGAATAAAAAATTATGTTCTCTATTATTGAATGAATAACCTGTGTACCTGTCACCACATCTTTGTTGGGATCCACATTAATAGTAGTGATAACATATTTCCATCCTTTATCTATTGGCCTTGGGGTGGCTTCCCTTAATTTTCACTAATATCCATTTTCTTAGTACACTGTCTTGAATAATTCTTATGTTTATTATAGTTGAATCATTGTACCGTATGTTGAGTATTGATATTAACTTTCTTTCTTTTCATGGAATTAGTGGGTTTATTCATATCTCTTTAGAATTGATGATCTAAATTCCCATTTTTTCTAAACTAGAAACATCTACCAGTTCCCTTGAGATAGTTTCTTGGATTATTCTTCCCACACTTTCAACATGTGGGATGTTGAGTTTTCTTTCCACCATGAGATTTATCCATAGATCCTCCTAAATTTAATTATTTTTTTATTTTTTTATCTCCACCTACACGAGACCAATAAGAGTCACCAATATCCATCTTAACATCAAGTGCACAACATAAAATCTATTCATATATTTTAAAGTATTAAATCAACAAAGAGTTTTTTTATACTTAGATTAAATCCACTAAAAAATCCGTTCACCTTAATATTGGTGATGACGATGAAGAAAGAGGTGTACTCTACAATCCTTGTAAATTTTTAATCAAACACCCTGATAGACTTATCATCCTTTGGTTTCAGTTAAGGGAACTCCCTCTCAATTATATGATAGATAGTTTAGGGAAAATTTCTACCAAAAAATAATTTCATGATTCCTTCCCATTCCATAGAATCAATTTCTTCTATGGACATCATTTTATTGATCTGTGTAAATCACTGATCAGTTTTCCCATCCATGTGATAAATGGTTATCACAACTTTATCATATTATGAGAATTGGATGATATAAAATGTATTCTCAATGGAGTTAATCTATGGATACATAATTAAGGGATTAGAAGATACACTAAACGTAGGAGGAATTTGTCACATAAAGAACTCAGCCACAACTTTCTCTTTCTTAGGAGGTGGGAGATCCACATGATTCAAGTTATTTATAATGACATGAGGCAGCCAAGACTGTAATTTCATGAAATTACTATATCCTTATCCCATAATGTTTGTAATTTCATTAGGCAAATCATCAAATTTAATATCACATTAGTTTTTGGAATTGTTCCTTCTATTTCAAATTTGTAACAAAAATAAAAAGGGCTGAAAATTCTCACAATAAAAATTATGTGAAAAAAGACACTATGAACCAAGAATAAATAACTTATAAATGACACATAAATCCTAACTTAAGATTATCTAGTTTTGAATTGTGGTTATCCATGGTAATGTATCCAATTTGTTTTCTAACCTAACAATATACTCAAGTCCTTCATAACTGTTTATAAAGAGTTTGTGAATTTTCCAAAGCATATCCACCGAGAGTGTAAAACTAAGAATATAGTAAGGACTCTTTGTTGTAAACTAGGTTCAAATAATGTTAATACCCAATTCACCCTTCTTAGGGTTATTAATAGTAAGTATAACTATAACAGATCCATATCTACTTGTAGTATTTAAACATGGATGTAATATCTTGGAAACCACTCACTCTATAATTTTCCAAAGATTTAGGATATTTTAATATATTAGGATTACCCCTAGGTTTTTAAATAATGTCTTTTATTCCTATTCCTAGAAAATTATTAGACCTTTCTCTAATACCATATATGGTGAACCAATCCTTTTACACATATTTTTACATTATTTTAATGTAAATATAAAATAAATACAAATTGTGGATTTTGAGACCTTGTGTATTTGGAATAATAAAATGATACTAATATAAAATATAATTTTTTAAACATTGGTAATGTGATCCTAAATTCCTTTGATCTCCAAATGCTATATAGGATAACTAGAGTAATACATTAAAAATAGGGCGATCTAAAATCCCAGTAAGAGAATAAACATGATAACGAAGCATTGCATATGTGATAGAAGTAATAAAATTATATTGTACATGAACAGTCTCATAAATAATCATATGGGATCATAACATAATGATCAGGGATTCATATAATCATGGAAACATATGAATGTGGTAACAATATATAATATAACATAAGCATAAGTTAGGGCTAACTACCAAGCCAACATCACATGTTAGAAAAAACCCTATCATCAATTAAGTTTACTCCCTAACCCAAAAAATAATGTATCATGAGAAAAAAATATAACCAAATGAATTTTATTACCATCTAAGAACACCCATCCTAAATTTTACATGCATATGTGTTCCACATAAGAAAATAAAATATAAGGATTACCCATGTAAATAAATGGGTTGTATAACCATGTAATATAGCATAACTAGATGTAATACCAAAATAATTTCCATAAAATATGTAAATTAATAATTATTTTAATTTCATCAACATATTTAATGAGAAATTATGTCTATGTGTATTGAATACTTCAAAAAGAGTAGAGAAATCCCTTTTTAAATGTACCTCTTAAACAGGTATTTAAGAAAAAGGCAATGAGTCTTTAAAGAGGGTAAGAGAATAATAATCTGCATAAAACAAAAAATGAACTAAAATGGTTTTCCAAGATAAAATGAGTGATTTTAGAAAACCTAGGAATTTTAAATCATTTTTATGACTGGTACTTATTATGGGGTAAGATATAGAGAAGTTCCCTTTATTTGGGTTTGCTTATCAAGAGAAATAATGAAGTGGACCTCTTAAAACATGTTTATGCCCATAAAATAAAGGTTAATTACAATAGTTACATATTAATGGGACATATATAATTAATATAGAATAATTAAATAAGGAAAATAGGGAGAAAATTTGAGGTAAATAGGGAGAAAGAAAAACCTAATGAAAATAGGGTGGTTCAGAGAGATCTCTTACATTAGGTTTTAGAATCATTCATAACTTGAACTTAAATTCATGGATAATTAAATTATATTAACTAATTAATTAATTTATAACCTTTTCCATCAATATTTTATTTAAAATATGTTATTTTTTTCATTTATAACCATTTCAATGAGATATAATGTTTAATT
The DNA here is from genome assembly GCA_963277665.1 of Viscum album. NCBI lineage: Eukaryota > Viridiplantae > Streptophyta > Magnoliopsida > Santalales > Viscaceae > Viscum > Viscum album. The sequence goes on along the minus strand of OY728126.1, from coordinate 1,803,193,000 downwards.
TCATTGTTCTGAAAGCGTTTTGTTGCATGTTTCTGAGGTTGGATCACTTGTAGATAATTATTAATTTCATCATAAAATATGAATGAAACACTTTAAGTGAAATGAAATGGTATTAATGTACTTAAATAAATTTAAGGGTCCCAAATATCTTTTCTTAACATAGAGATGATACACTTAGAAAAAATGATAATGTTATGTGGTTATTTCATTTAGGTCAGTTTACTGACCATCACAAACTAGATTCATTATATTTAATTAAATTAGTATTAAAACCCTATATAACAATAATAATAAATAATATAATTATTATAATATATTTATTCATAATATTTATTCTATAACTTTCTATAAAGGTGGTGGATAAAAAGGAAGTATAATGTTCATGTAGGGGGTGAACCTACCATATTATGAATAGCGTTTTCATTTTTATTGTTGAAAGAAGGGAGAGTATAATATAGGTATGACAACGTAATAATAATATATTAGTATATTTAGGAAACTTATGTTACTATGTTAGAGTGTATGGATTTCATATAGGGATGGTATAAGAAGAATAAAATTAAAATAAATTTACTTTAGAGTTTACCACTACATTTGGTAGTCTCCTTTTATGATTCCCCATAAGGGTCCTTAGAATGGTATTTGGAAGTAACCAAAAACACTAAGAAAGGGGTTAGAGGATTGGGAATGGAATTTGAAAGAAATATGAGAATATCCAAGGCTTATAAGTTTCGAGAATAAGGGGTTGGGGTTGTATTTATAAGGGGAGACGATGGGTGTTTTTGAATATTATATTCATTGGTTCGTTATTTTAGCTCATGCCTACCATTATTGATGATTATTATGACTATATACAATAAATGGTTCATTTTAGTTTAAAAAAGTTGGTTATTTAATTATTCATGGATCTTAAATTTATGTATTTAATATATAATGTTAAATACTTCATTTCACTACATTTCATTTTTCACCAAAAAATCATCAATTTTTTAAAAACAAAAAAAAAACACTCTAACCATTTTCCAATTATTAAATTCAAAAAATTAGATCCATTTTATTAAAATTAATTACTAAATATAATAAATTTAATATTTAAAAAAATCCTTATTTATTTGGGGAAATACCAATTTTAATATTATGATCCTTTTTCTGACCCTTTAAAAAATTAATTAAGGTATAATAAAATATTATTATAATTATAATAAAAATTAATATTAATTTAAAAGTACATTTCATGATGAAAAAATTTCTTTTATATCCTTATATTTTTTATAAAAATAAAAATATAGAATTTCTTTTTTACAAAAATTCAAACACTTATTTTATCATTATTAAAGCATATATTTACTATTATAATGGTATGAATATGTCATATATTAATTTTATAAGATACATAAATATTATTTTACACTTTCATAGGCGAGTTCACTACTATAATGGTTAGGTTATTATTCCCAATGGTAAAATTAATATTCCAACTTCTAGGTTACTACTCTAATAATCAGATTACTATTTGAATGTTTAGATTTGTAATGGTAATATAAGTTCCCAATTAACATAAAATACCTCATATTTCATCATTCATGATCCAAATCTATTTTATATCCAATTTATATGTATAATTTCATTTTTAAAATTTATATTACATTACTAATATTTTTCTGTAATTCTGAAATGTTGTCTATGAGTTGTATAGTTATGTGGGATTGAGCCGATCCAAATATTCCTAATATTGTTATATTATTTTCTATTTTTGCCCCATTTTAATAATTTGAATTATTATTATGATATTTCATCTCTAAATTTCATGTTTTAATTATTATAATAAAATATAGTTGGTTTTATCATGTAGTGTTGGTGCATTATATAATATTATATTACTAAATATGACATAATTTCATTGATAAAATTTTGGGTCATTATTGGTAGAATTAAAGACCCCATGATTTTAGTATATATTTAACTTTAGATAAATCTGGTGTGTTTGATATCTTGTTATATAAGCTACGACAAACTAATGTGAACAATGATTTATTAAGGTATAAAATTATAACAAAAAATAACACACAATTAGTAAAATAAACAATTTTATAATAGAGGTTACTAATTCACTTTGGAAAATAACATTGATTTTAACAAAAATATTTTGTTTTAAATGATGAAATAAATTTATGGAATGATTAGTAAAAAATTTAATTACATCCCATAAATAATTATATGATTATAAGTAATACAAATTTTAATATTCACGTCTAAACAAAAATGTTTTGTTTAAAAACATTTTTTATATTAATTTTTTTTCTTAAATATCTAAATTTCCCATATTTTTTGTTTGAAATTTAATGGAATTCATTTTTTATACATAAAAACAGATGAATAAACATCCATTCATCAGTTATTAATTAGTTAGTAATAAATATAAAATCATTTAATACTAAAGGGACATATTTTTCGATGAATTTATTTGGTATATATGTTGGGAATTTTAATTTTGATAAAATAAAATGATATTTATGAAATAATAAATTAAATGAATTGTTTATGAATATATATTAAAAAAATGTACTAATTATATAATGATTATTACATAGTAATTACTAATAACAAATTCAATTTTCATTGTTTAAAATACATTTTTATAAAAACTATTTTTTTACTTTATGTATACTTATATTAAAATTAATTTTATCACCTTTAGAAATTTAATCTAATGAAATTAAATTCATATTTTGAATCAGTATGTCCAAATTAGATGTTAATGTTAATTTCATTTTTAGGCATAAAAATATGTTACCATGGAAAACTTTAGTCACCTCGGTAAAGGCTAAATTAAGAAAAAATAGTTAAAATGGGATAAATTTAAAAGGAATTATTAACCTACCATTATATTATATCCAATATTTTTACACTTTTGATTCAGTTTACTAGAAAATAAAATTCCTTTTATAATAAAGAATGAGTATTTACAAAAATTCCATCCCTTATCACCTATAAAAGGACCCCGCCTAGAACCACAACAAACAACGCATTTCATTTCGTTTTATATTGAATTGGTGACAAAATTATCTCCCTAACAAGTATATCATACATTTGGTAACCTCTAATTATAAGAATAATTTCTAAATCCATGATTTTCAAGAGGCTCTATAATACAAGATTTAAGTATTAAACATAAGCGTTATCTTCTCCATAATCTTTATTATTTATATTATTCATAAAAAATATTCATAAATACAATTTACCAATTCAATAAATTATTATTGAAAATATTAATATTATTTATAAGTTATGTTATTACTATAAAATAACATTTTCATACTCATTCAGTTATAATGTGTCATTGTTTCGGTAAGTTTTATCACCCACATGAATGATGTTATAATGTATACATCATGAATGGTTAAGAAAACTTATATACTAGTAATATGATTCAATAATTATTAATATATGATTTTTTTCATAATTATGGATTGGTAATATGATAATGTATATTGACCAATTAATTTAACACCTTTTGTAAATTTATTAATCACTTAAAAATATATTATTATGTATTATATGTGAAATATCACCATAAGTTCCCTGAAATAACCATGAGAATACAAGAATACATAAATAACACAAAATAAATCTTCATAAATATTCTATATATGATGAAACCATGATCAAGGATCAAGGACTACAACCACTAAATTGAAGCATGCATTGAAAAATAGAATAATTATCACCGAAATATTAATTTTAACAATAAACAATTAATATATGGGTAAAAAAATTATAAATTAATAATATTAAGTAAATTAAATATTAATCAGATTATTATAAATATAAACAAAAGAACTAATCTTATTATATAGGTAGTAAGAGTATGACCGACTAAGCGGAAGTCTGAGGTATGAGTTTCATTTCCAATATCACCTTTGAACCAGGATTTCCTATGTCTAAATTCCTATTTGTGGAATTGTATTTTATTTATATCTAAATAAAATATATTTAATTATTTACTAGTTATTAATAGTTTTTACATGTCTTCTTACCATTTGAACTATCTTTTATTGCAAATTAAATTGAAATGTTTCATGTAAGTGAATCTAATCTTAACTTATCTTTTCAATTATGAATCTTTCACCACCATGATTGAATTATTTATTTTATTTTATAATTTTAATTATATATATATACATACTTTATGATTTATTGTGGTTATTTTCGATTGGCCAATACTTTATTTACAGAATAATGATAGGATTTTCTTATAACATTTTCTTTAAGGATTATTTTAATTATCTTTGACTTTCTTTGTGAAATTTTGAGAGGAATATATTTTTAATTTTTTTCCACACTATCACATTTTCTTGATGACCAATTTAGTTTTATTTATAAATATTACTTTCTTTTTTTTCATAGCCTTACAATTCAATTCATATTATAATTGTTTTGTAAATTATTTCCTTTGAAATCAAAATTATTACAAACATAAAGGGTTATTGTTTGTATTTTTCAGAGAAATTTTCTAATGTTATTAAAAAGTGTTTTCATATATGTTGACATACATTAATTTTTATTATGATTCACTTGGGATATGATCTAAAAATACTATCCTCTTCCTTTTTATAGATGTATTATGATCATATCTTACAGAAGATCTCATGAAATCCATTTCCTTCCCATATTTCTATTAAGTTGTTATCAAATTATGAATGTTTTCATGCTTAATTTCCACACAGATTTATGATTTTTAATTTTTTATGGGTATTAATGAAATTATATATTCATCCAATACATTAGGTAATGATATATATCACATACAATGGAATTTAAGAGACTGGGGAGTTAATCCAATCAACTATATTTATGTGATGGTTGGGAATAAAATTATATATCACACTGATTAATTGGGTAAATCATTATATATCATGAGTTAACATGTTTGGGATTGAGGATTAAACCCACTCTAGTAGAGGAATCTATCCACTATGTGATGTTGTTCTTTATATTTAGTCTATACATAATAAATGGTATATTTTTCTTATGATATTCAACATTTATATATTATATAATACTCTAGAGTTATGTTTTAAGCTCTCTTGATTATAAAATCATGTTTCTACATTCATATGATTCATTTATTAGGTTTTTAAAAAACATGTATCTCATTACACATTGTTAATGATCTATGTATTTTTAGGCATTATTTTATTGTACTATTTTCATAAACCTTGATAATGTAATCATAATCACATTTTCATCTTATTCCTAATTATGATCTTTGATTGATATATTTTATGTCTATCCCTTACTAAGCATTCGAGTTAACTCATTACTTATGTTTCCATTCACTAAGTTATCATGGATATTTTTATGTATGATATGTCTAGAAGGATTTAATGTGATTAAAATATTATGAACAATGTTAAATAATTATTGTAAAATTGGAGGATTATGTATTTAATATCCAAAAAACTAAATATACAGGTTTAGAGGTGCGATTTAATTTGATATATAATGAATATTCATGTAAATTTTTTTAATACTCATGCATGTTATGGTTTTTTCATCTCATTCAGAGTCTCAAGTATTTTAATTTCTGGATTCCTAATTTTTGGAGTCTTATCAAAACAATAATTTAGAATATTATGTTCTGATTCATCAAGTTATTTAACCCAAACTATATTCAAAATATACAAGTAAGATTCTAAATTTATGAGCAAGTTTTTTTACTTAAATATATTAAAAAATTACACTTTTATATAAGTTGATTCACATAAAAAAATTTGAGTAATAGATTATTATATTAATGTGTTCATGTATGGAATACCTTCATGTAATCCTTATAAAAAACATAGCACCATAGTATTCTTTAATTTCTTATTCTTGTATTTAATGATGAGGTTAGACCATATTTATAGGAAAACTCAATCCTTCACACAACATTTCAATATTCTGAAAATTACCAACTTCATCAAAAATTCCATTTAAGTTCTAACAATCATAAGTTCCATGGTGCATAACTTGTGATGGTTTTATCTTCATTGTGTGTTTTTTATAAATATTTTTGAAATATTTTTGAATTCCATGTTTTCACTAGGATCCTTCCTTGAATTTGTTTTTGAATTCAAACATTACCCATCATACTTTGAGAACTTAAAAGTTCAACATAAACCATTTTTTAACTTCTAATGTTATAGAATTTGGAATTTTATCATCTTTAAATTATTTCTTGTCTAAATTTAAAAAAAATCAAATTAAAATTTCGAATATATTTTTAGATTATGTTGATATAAATTATATTTTACTAATTCAACAATATTTCAGTAAACCTGGATCAATAAATTCTACTTTCATTATTCTAACACTTTCAGATTTAAATCAACTGAAGTAATAAGTATCATTTACTAATTTCTATTCTATTATTTGATATCAAGTATCCGAATATACATTTCCAATAAAAATTATACCTTCAAACCATTCAAACATCCACAAAATGTTTCTTCTATTTTTTTTAAATTTTTATTGTCTTGAACTTTTGGTCGTTAATTCTTCATAATGTAGTCACCTTAACCTCATTCTTCACCTACTTAACATTTTTGGCATGTCATATTATAAAACTTAAAACTTAATATTATACATGAGTCATAATATTTTAAAATAAATGATTTTTTATATATTGAAAGATAAATATAAAATTTGATAACTTAACTACATGAATCTTTTTATGAGAATAATAATTCATCACAAATAGAAAACCCTTATGTAAGTGTTAAGATACACCTTTTTATACTTTAGGATCTTATGCATTCAATATTATTTAAGATATGATAACTTCTTGATAAACAACAGTTTTAATCTATAACTGATCTTACAACTATGTATATTATCTATGTATAACTACTATATTCTTCATAATATATCCTTTAATTATTATTTAATAGATTAAAATCAATGTAAAAATTCCTTTTTAAATTCTTTTCACAAGTTCATTCTTGAATTATCTATAATTTATTAATGTTTCTCAGTGAATTTCAGAACATTGATAACTTCTAGACATGGTGAACAATCATTAAAAATAATTAACATTTTCTATCTACTGTTCTTATATATTTTAAAAATAATAGAATTTTTCATCATGTTTCATCATTGTGAAACATATAAGAACTCATATTCTTAGTTTCAACATTTCAGCATTCAAATATATAACTTCTAGAAAACTATCATCTTCTAGACATGTAACTTCCAAAAACAACCTTTCACATAATCTATGAAGTTATCCATCATCCCGTTTTTGTTATCTCATGTTTTTAAATACTTACATTCAATATCTTTCGAAAATACATGTTATAAAACTATAGTAGTCAATTCGTTATAAATAAAATTTATTTATTTTCAAAACTTTAGATTTTTCAATTATGTTTAGCTCAAAAATCATTAGATATTTTTACATAAATTTATTACTTTTAGAAACAAATTCTCCTATATCATTTGGATTAATCATTAAAAATCAAAACATTATTATATTTTACCTCTTATATGTAGATATAAGAGAATTAAATATATCTATGAGTGTTAATTATTGAAAAATATTTTGAATAATTACTAACTAAAACAACTTTGTGGCTATTTATATTCCAAATTATCTTTTGAATAAACTATTGTACATTCTAATCAAATTATTTTATTCACTCAAGAGATGTTTTCAATCCATGAATATTTCTTTGTGCCAGTAATCACATGGATGATATTCTTCTATAATTTATCTTTACTATCAAATCATATTGACATTAATCCTCATTGTCTTTTTTTCATGTTGAAAAAATACCACAAGCTTCATCACAATATATTTGAGTTCTACAGTTATATCTAGCAAAAAATATTGTTTAACAATATCTGATTAACTAACCTTAGTCCAATGAAAGGGATATCAATATGGGTATCCATACAATTATATGAATTGTTCCATAAAAATGGTTAAGTGATATATATTATTATAATAATCTAAAAAAGTGATAAATTATCAGTCCCAGGATGTATAAAATTTTAAATGTAGTCTCTGAAAATTTCTTCCAACATTTTAATCCTCTTACTAATCTTTCAACTAGTATATTGGTGGAATATATTTCTAAGACATAATTGGGTATTAGAAGAACATTGAAAATAATTCAATATTTATGATATAAATAAAAAATTGTATAAAAATGATAGTCCTTAGAACCTCATGATGTTTCATAAATCTTTATTTATAATTTATTTCTAAATTAAATGTTGATCAAATTCATTGACTAGAAAAATTGGTATTTTTTTCATCAATCTATCAAAAACAACCCATTTATTACCATTATATCCTTCTCAATGAAATTGGTAATAAAATAACAAAATAAATGAAATTTATTTCCATATCCAAGTGAAAGCATTAAAAGGATCTTTATTATCTACATTCACTTGATAAAATATAAAAAATATGGATAAAACCCCAATAATTTATTTATTTTTTCAAGGCCACCAAAAGTAGTTATTTAAAACATGATACATTTTCCCAATACCTAGACATACAACTAAAGATGATTTTTAGAACACATAAAAAATCGATTTCCATAAACTCTAAGGAATAAAATACATCCCAAGAAATAATTCAAGTTATTATGCATCCATTGATCAACCATTAAATGAATATCTAGTGACCACTCAGTCTATCCCTACCTCAACTTTAGGTTTTCCCATACGAGTTTCTTCAACCTATTGAAACAAATCATAACAAACTATTATCTATTATATTAAACCTCACCAGAAAACCTTATACAATTTTAAATGAAATGTCACAAGATTATATATTATCTTCCATTCATCACTAGATTCATGAGAAACATCACTATAAATATTTGATATCCATTTCTTAGTTACTAAATTACCCGTAATTATAGTATTTTTAATATAATAAATAATAATAATAGATAAATTTCACCCATATTCACTAATATATTTTTTAAATATATTTATTATAATATAAATCATAGGCTATTAATATCCATGATGATCAAAAAGATATTTTAAAGTAGGTATTGTCTGAAAAAAATTCAAAGGACTGTTGCTATGTGATCATGTTCAGGACTAACATAGTTATATTCAAATTTTCATAATTATTTAGATATATAAGACATGAATTATCTATAATACATTAACAAAAAACACAAAACATGATGATAATCATCATAATAAAAATTAAACATCCTTTATCAGGTAAATATAGTTTAAGGTTAGTAATCAAATTAGATTTTATACACTAAAAAGAAGTATGGCACTACTCTATTCAAAAAAAAAATGATCTTTTTTTTATTAGGGATGTTAAAGGATTTGAAATTTATTAATATTCAATTCTCATAAAATAATCTAATAAAATAAGAAAATATTTTCATAAAACACGTCATAAGGAATCACCAAGAAAAACAACATGAATATTTGATAGATCCAAAAATATACCTCATTTAGATATAAAAGATAAAATAAAATGAATCATTCTCATTAAAATCATGAAAATTGAAACATTACAGTACAATTAATAATGATTAAATCATCCCAAAACAATCATTAGTTTCTTTACATACTCATCCTCTAATAAAGTGTCATCTATAATGTCATCAATAAAGTTTACAATATATTTATCAATGAATTAAAGGATAACCCAACGCATTGATCCCATGAACATATTTGATGTATATGTAATAAAAAATTCATTAAAATAAACTTTAAATTACTATATCAACATAAAAACGGAATCCTATAAATATTCTCATCCTTCACTCTCTTTTTTGCCTTTGAATTGCTTTTTTTGGGATTTTATAAATAGAAAAAAATTTAGATTATGGACTACCACTCCCTCAGTTGTCTTTATCATATTGTGATCTGATTAATTTTTTATTTGTAGGTTTTCAATACCCCTCATCTTGTAGATATAATCCCTTCATATTTGGACTTGATATCTTTTCCCTTTAGTTTCCCCATAGATCTATTATGTGATGTTGGTCTTTACATGGTTTATATTTTTTTATTCTGATGACATTTTTCAGGTTTTACTTTCATTATATATTTAGTTACGTGGATAATAATATTCGCTAGAATATTTAATCATTTAATATAGTGGTGTCTCATTGTATTTTTCATTGATGACCCCGCCTTAGGTTCTTATTCTGTAATTATTCCCTCGATACATCAACTTTTGTTTTCTTTTTGGATTATGAACCACCAAATTATGTTCTTCCCTAGTGTTTATGTATAAAATATCCTAAAACATAGTGGTGTTTCCATTTAAATGCCACCCTAGGTCCCTTATCCAATGATCCCACTTGTTTATAATTATAATTATTCCAGGCTAGAATGGGATTGACTCACTGTCAGTGTCCTTAAGAAGTAATTTGCCTTGTCCAGTGTTGTGATCTTCAATGTGATGGGGGTTACAATAGTGATTTATGAAAGGTGATTTGGTGATGTGGGTTTCATTTTGGTAGAGGATGTGGTTTTTATTTTGTTCCTTTGTTTTTGTTTTTTGGTTTTCACTTATTAACCTCTTGTTCAAGTGTTTACTTCATGATATAGCTTCCTTTATTCCTATATACCCATATTCTTGTAGAAGATTTATTTAGTATTGTATTTATGGTATAATTTTAATGTAATCTTTGGAAACTTTTATAGTATGATTTATTCATTGTATTCATTGTTTTTTTATTTCATTTCTGGTCATGGATTCTGAAGATAATAAAAAAGGTGATATCGGGGTTCTGGTTCAAGGACAGTGACACATTTTCTAGAACTTGCATTATAGGTGTTTGGTTATATATTTTTCAATGGATATGGAATTTTAGTGTTGTTTTAATGGTTGTTTTAATTTCAGTGTTATTCAATAAGGCTTTTAGTGACATGGTTAATGATTTCTACTCATGGTGCTTTCTTATTATCAGAAACTCCTGGCTAAAGTGATAATGTCCTATAGTGGTCTTGGTGAAGATGATGGTGATAGAGGGTGCAATACAAACCATGAATTTTGATTTTCCTCATCGATCATATTGACCCATAGGGTCTTAAGGGATTGATGGGATCAAGGAACATATTTCATGACATACTCTACACAATTTTAATAGATTAATTGAGTACTTTCAACAATTAGTTATAACTCATATTTTTTTTTGATTATGATAGTTTGAACTTGGGCATATGTCTATTATTTCTGTCTTGGTCTTAGTGGTTATTTAGGTTACCTGTTAACCCTAAAAGGCGTATTTTTAGGAAAATAAATAAATCGAATTAAAAAATACTTTATATGGGTTTATTGGGAACCTGAACAAGAACATAGTATAAATCCGTACAATCATTTTACCTTTATCGTCCCCACTAGAAACCCCCATTGGCCCAATAGTAAAGAAACGTGTGACTCCAAGATCCAGATTTAATGACTAACACTAAGGGTATACAACAAAAAAATGGGATTAATTACCCTCATAAATCTCAAGATCAAAGATAAGAAACTAATTAAATCCATTTACTGTAAAGTAAAACACATTACATAAAGAATTTAAATATTCAACATAAAAAAGGATTCAAAAATAATAAACTAAAATAAAATTATTATGATAGAGACTCTTAAAGTAACTCTAATCATTATGCTTGTAATGTACAACTCAATTAACAATATATATATAGAAACATGAAGAAATGAATTATATATATATGGGTGAGCATACAAGTATATTCAATAGGATCATCCCTAAAACCTCACATGAAAAATATGGAAAAAGCACTCTAAAATATCAGTGAATAAATAAAAGAGACAACTCACACATATACCATGTTTGTTATCACCCAACCTTACTGAGGATCAAACACCAAATATTTCACAAAAGTATAGTGATAAGAGTATCAAATAATGTTTTCTAGGAAGCTATAGAAAAACCACTTCCCAACTAACCTAGTCGCTCGCACACCCCAAAAACACACATCATGTGATGCAATATCTTATCTTTCTACACATCCACATAACCACATATCAAATCACAACCATAACCATATATCTACAGCCCCACATCATAGTCAATATCCGATATCCATAGTTTTATACCACATCACAACCACATATTAGAACATTATCGTAGTTGAGTATCATGAACATGAAGGACATCAACCTCATGCCCCCTCATACCATGCATGATCTACGCTATATATCACTGCCTCTATCACATCATCAACACTATTGTACATTATAGGTACTCAGATTACATGCCATTATATCCCATGCATGTTAAACTTAGTCCACTATATCCTAAACAATTTTTGAAGGGAGAGAAGAGAATATGTTGTAGTCGATTATTTGTTCCCTCCATAAGCTGAATGTTGGGGGAAACACTAAGAATCCATGTACTTTTATTTCTATAAGTTAGGTTACCTAACATGGGTGGTGGTGAAAATGAAATAAAAATAATGTAAAGGAATATAGTTGTCATACACATTCCTAACCTATGGGTTTTTATTCAAAGTAATACTAAACTAGCCTGTATGAAACACCTCACTATCACCATCTCCAACCAAAAAATACTACCATAACTATACCCCAACTAACATAATCTATCATTATAAAATAACTAAAACAACATTATTAATTTCCAATTTCTATAAACCATTTTTTAGATTCTAAATTTACCATTTAACATAAATATTATATAAATTAATCCATTCATTTACTGTATTTAATGTTAGACCATTAATTATATAACTTTCCATTCTATGTTATTCATCTTTCACTTATTCAAATTTATTCCAACCCATATAATTCATCAGTTACATTCATCCCAACCATAATAATTAATTATTAATCCTTTAGAAGCTCATTTTTTCCAATTCCATCCCACTACCAAATACCTCTTTTTTAAATTCCAACCATATTCCATACCACTGATTTTTTTTTTAAAAAATATCAATAATAAAACTGGTTACTGTATAAACAACCCCACAAAACATGCTAACATCCACGAAAATAGCCAAAAACCACTTTCTCTTCACATAACCATCTATTCCACTACTACCATAACTGCACAAAAAACTCATCTATCACCACCACATCAACATCCACACCACATCCTTTGAACTAGCTAAAATAGCCAACCAAAACCCCTCTAATTACAACAAAGAATACCCTACATATAACAAAAAACAATGGAAAATAGACCAACAATACACTTTAATGATCTTACCCTATAATAATTATTTTATTTTAAGAATAATTTCATGGTTACACATCAATACATTAATTACAGATTTCCAAAACATCAATTTGTTACCAACATTAAGTTATTAGCCCTTTATGTATGGGGATTCTAATAATTAAATAATAATAAGTAGAAAAATTAACACAACCATCAATATATAATAAATATCATGGAAATCCTTTAAACATATGTTAATCATTCCCTTCCCTCTAATTTCACTAAGTCCATTTCATTAACTTATTTTTATGAATTCACACTATCCACCAAAATAAATAAATAAATTTTTAATCCATAATTATCATGGAATCATATAAAGAGAAGTATTAAATATTATACCTCAACCCAAGATTCATCATCTTATGAAATATACTATAAGGAAACTCTAATTTAAAGTCACATAATAAATGAGGAACTATTGTGAGGCACATAATCAACCATTCCTCCTTCAAAATCACAATATAACAACACAAAACACAATCAAAACTAGTGTCACAACCAATGTCAGAAAAATGTAAAAGATGAGATCTAAGGAGAAGAGAAGTGAAATTCACAATGGATTACTAGTGTTGATATCCTCAAGTTGAGGACCAACACCAATCAAAGGATATATAAAGATATTGAACGATGAACCTTTAGTTTCCCAAGACTTGAAGGATGTTTGTGAATTAAGTGATAATTAGATACAAGACCTGAATATTTAATTATCCTAGAAAATTAAAGATTCATTGTGTAATAGGGGATCATTATCCTATAATGATGCTATGCTGAGAACACATCCAAAAACCACTTCTTAATCTTCCATCATTAATCCTTGATCCTAATAGTCAAAACTGATTTACCTCCACACAATTATTAATGTCGATAATGTTACCATGGAGGCCACACTACAATGCTATATCTTTCAAAAAAAGGTGAAAACATCGGTATCCTTACCTTGAACCTAAAAAACTACAGACCACACCCCAGTTTAATAGAAGATATCACGGTTCCACTAGTACAAAAAATTGTTTTCCATGCCACTTTTTTTATATTTTTAATGAAGTCTTTGAAAGTGACAAAATAAATATATTTTTGACTTTAGTTTTTAAAATTGATGTTAAAAATGTTTTTTTATAAATTTTACACTGCATTTTTAATGTTTTAAAGGAAAATTTATTTTTAAAAAATTATTTGAGATGGTAGAACCTCCCACAATTTTTTTCAGAATCAACAAGAACAAATATAACTTCACATGATAAAATAATTAGTTTACAATTATAGAGTTGAAAAATATAAACATCATTCAATGATGTAAATATAATAATAAAAAGTTATTTATTACAATGTCATAGTAATGGAGAATAAATGAAATAGATATTGGTATTTTACTTCTATGAAATTTTCATTGATAAATAAGAGTGTTGAAACAAATTTCATCATCATTCATCTCACTAACACCATGATCTATATCTCCAAGATGGATATTTAGTCTTGATTTAAAATATTAAAATTAATAATAGAGTGATAAATGGATGTTAGTGAGGTAGAATCCAACGTCTGAGGGGGTCAAATTAATGTCAGAGAATGATGTAAAAGAAAGATTTCCTGGATTGATATATTTGTATGTGGGAATTATAATTTTAGCATGATGTGAAAATTGAAAATTTAATTTTGTGGAAGGATTAATTTATATGTGGGAAGGTTAAATTACATTGGATAGATGTAAAGAAATTAAATATATGTATCTAGTTTTTGTTTCTAACATTGGTTATTTCAATGAAAGACATTAAATGAATTTTATTGAATATTTGTAATGTCATTTATTTAAATAATCAGAATTAAAAATATCCACATGATAGTTGTAATGTTGGTTATTAAATAATCAATGTTAAAAATATATCTAACTTTATTTCTTAAAAAATTCTATAAAAATGACATTATAAATACATTTTTTACTCGTGTTCCCCAAACCTCAGATAAAAATACCAAGATATCAACTTCCCAAAACATAATGCTGAAATTGATAAAAACATGTTGTAATCCCAATCATATGAGATTAAACCAAAGCATAAATAATATTATACCCAAAATACCCCACATGATATATAATATATATTGGATAAAATCAGTATACACTAAGACCATCATGCTGTAATGATGACCCTCACGATGCAACCATGATCACATAAGATTATCTTAAGAGACTCCACATCAAATTAGTTTTGGTATTACCTCTATAAGAGTAACCATGGAAGATTCATACTCTAGTTAACCTTATTCATAATGAACCCATACATTAACTCCAGAACAACATGACACTAAAATATAACGAATCATGCACATTGTGAAAAAATAAGGAACACACCACAACCAAATTCTTCATAATAAGATATATCAGACTATATAAAAGCGACCTACCATATCCAGATCTTCAAAGAACAACACATTGGGTTAAAATACAACACTTCCACTCTAAAAAAATATTTGACAAAAGATTGTACTCACTTACATTGACATTCACATGACACTTCCGAGGAATAAAATAGGAAAAGAAATGATACAAAAATGTTTGAGTCGTTAAACTTGATAACCTTCAAATTATTTCCATCCACAAGAATCAAAGCCAACCGAAAAAGGAAAATATCAAATATAAAACCAAAATACAGTTGTGAGATAACTATCAAATAGGAATGAAACTATCATTGGAATATAACTCAGATCATGAAGAAAACAACATCAATCAAAAACTTATAATATCTAACATTTTAATCATAATGAAAAAATGAGGTTCAAAACAGATTGGAATACTGAGTGTATATAATCAAATAAATTTCCCACATGCACTCCTTAAAGACAAAATGTCTCTTCAATACCCAAACTAAGGGAATAACACATCCATGCAATACCTTATCCTAAATATCCTAAATTTCAACCCAATTCTATAAGAATGTCACATTATCCTCCCCATCCAACTCAAACCAATAAATAAAATGAGATTTAATGGGGAGATATCGATGATGTTATGAAAAATGAAAGATATAAACACCCATACTTTACATACATGGTTATTACTTCAAAATTCATGCATACTTATTACAACATATAACAAAACCATGAAAGGACCGTATAGGTATAGTGTCTTTAGAAACTGGGAAACATAAACATCTGGTTCATAAATCATCTATGTTGTCTCCCATTTATTTCATCATATCTAGAGTCCCTTTTTGGCATATCCTACTTAATATCCTTCTTCCTGACCTGGGGAAAAGAAAACATACAAAAGGGTGAGCTTAAATTCTCAGTAAGGGTAATCAAAAGAAATATCAAACATATCATATTCATAAGAACATAACATTTTGAAAATCTTATCCTGCAAAAGAGATCATAACATGGGATAAATCATAGAAGTGAAATGTAATCCCAATAATCATAACATAAAAAATTAAGCTTTGTGGAATACACACATAATCATATAAAATCATTTCTTATTAGTCAAGACTCATTTCCAAGACTATCTTAGCGGACAAAGTCCATTTCTGAACCGAGTTCACTCCTCGTTTTAGTCCTGTTTCACTGAACCAGTTTAACCTGCCATTCCAGCCATGTCTATCTCATGAGATATAAATCTTTACCCAATGCATTGGAGGGAGATATAGGTCCCACCCATCACATAATTAAACCGTTATTATGTGTCCCACAAAATCATACATCATAGCATAACCCATGTAATAAAAATGGGAATCTTAACCATCATGCCATCCTAACATAATCCATATAAGATAAAAGGACATCATAAAAATAATTCCATCATAACATAATAAAATCAATGTATAAATAAGGATATAAAAATAACCCTATATTATCTTAGATGGAAAATAATTTTGATAAAACACTTGAACTCCATTCTTGAGGAAAATATCCTTTCTACTTCAAAAACATTTTTCCTTTCTTAACATGTCATACAATTTTAAACTAAAAGAATTTGATTAAAAATAAATTTGAAAACTTGAAAAGGAATCTTCATGGAAATAATGTTCTATGAATCCATTCATGCCGTATAAGTTAAAAAAACATTCTTCTCGTACTTTGGTCGGAAAAGTCAAAAACTACCTCGTACTAAAAACGACAAAAGATTTCTTTCATATCTTTTACTAAAAACTCACCAATGGGTAAAATTAGATTTAAAAAATTGTAGGTGGGGGGAAATAATATTACATATTTATGAAACATGGATGTGGATGATAAATATTCCCCAGTAAATTCTGATGTGTAAACAATCTCAGATAAAAATGAGATTGTGAGATTTTCCCTTACCTTAGGTACGATATGCTTCATATGAATCCAAACCTCCTGTAATATGGTTTAAATAATGTCAATTGACTTATTACAGAATCATATTAATTTTTATGATATCATATATGGTCATATTTGTATCTTCTTAGTAGTAATATTTCATTGCTACTTGTTTTTCGGGTGTTTATTGCTTTATGTTCTTATGCATGTTTTGTCAAATAAATTTTTATTACTCTTTATAGGATATAGATATATAATTTTCATAATTGTATTATTTTAATATATATCATATTAATTCATTCAATTAATTTATATTATCATTATTCAATGAAGATCATATAGAACGAGTCACATCACATCGTGGAGACGGTAGGTCGTACATACGCACAAGCGATGATATCGTTCCCTTGATCGTGGAATTGTATTGAAGTGTATGTATAATATTTCAAAATAAATACCAATTTACATTAATCATATATAGTTCTTTATTTTCACCATTATACCTATCCAAGTAAGGTGGTGGTGGAAAACATATCACACCATGGCGTGGAGACGGTATTCCGTACATACGCACGCGCGGTGATTTTGTTTACTGTAGGATGGATAAGTGGTGAAATAGGGTTGTTTAATATTTATAATAACATATCAGTATATTAGGGATACTGATATTATTACTTCATAATGAAACAACTAAATAAGAGGGAGTATAAGAAGAATGGAACTTGAAGAAAACGGTAGAAGGTATTACCTCTTTCTCGAAGTGCCTCCTTTAAACTTTCTCTTAGGGAACTAGAGTTGGTCTTTTGAGAAGACCAGTACCTCTAGTAGGTTTATAAGGAAGTGGGTAAGTTAAATCTTCAGGTTTTGGCCAAGCTTGAAGGCTAAATTGGTGTGAGTGGGAGAGGGAAGAGGTTCACTTTTATAAGGGAGGAGAGGGGCACCTTTGAAAATATAAGAAATATTAGTTTATATTAAATCCCAACCCCACATAAAAACTTCCAAAATGACTCATATACAAATATTAGATGAGATATGGTTGTAATATCATCAACCAATAAAATTTAGACATGTTAGGAATTTATTTTAAAAATCATCAACTTGATTTTTCCTTATTTATCAATTTAATGTTATTTGTGGTAATAATATTCTAAATTTTAAATTATTATAAATAATTACACATGTGTTGTTAATTTTCCATAATTTGACACTTTATAACATTTTAGACCATATAAATTTAAATTTATAATTTTTAAATATTTTTGGGATTTTTAAACAATTTTATAATATGTTATTTTTATAAAATAACAATAATATCAATTTTTACACAATTCATTTATTTGAATTTAAATAAAATACATACAGAAGATATGTTCAAAATAAAATCTTTAATAGATTAATAAAATGTCATATGTAACTATAAAAGTATTGTAGCACATTAAATAGTTCATATAATATTTATTTTAATATTTTTAAAACCATTTATTTGATATTTTAATTAATAAAATAATTTTAACATCACTATTGTGTCATAATTAATGATAATTATATAATCCATAAAAATTCTAAATAAATTCATATGATGTAGATAATTTTATTATATTTCTGGATACTATTTATATCCGATGTTTCATAAAGTTTATCACTAAATTAAAATTATTATACTTATATGATTTAAGAGAGTGACATATTGTCACTTTCCTTGGTTTTAATAATAATTATATTATTTCATGGTCAAAAGTCCATAAAATAAATATAGTCCGTCCCTTTGGTGATATGTGTCAACTTTTATTCATCCAATTGTATTTTTTAAGGTGCTAGGGTAATTTTATAATCTTATATTTACCCTTAATTATCCAATTTACCTTTAACTATGGTAAATAAAATTTACAGTAGTTACTATTCATAATGCCCAAAAATAAAAAGTAGCCTATTAACATAATTTGGACCCACTGATTCCAAATATGGAATCAATTTTTTTAAAATTCAAAACACATAAGTTGAAGTAATTAATTTAAAATTAATCCCGTTGTTAAGAAAATGGGTTTTAGTAGTTAAAACATTGCCAAAGATTGAAATGTTTTTACCTAGGAATTTAATGTGAAATTAATGATAATGAAATAAATTATATTAAATGGTAAAAATATATTCTATTTATACTTTAAAACCATTCAATATTATAATTTAACAAAATAAATTATCTCAATGAAAAAAAGTTTTTTTAATTAAAAATTAGCGTATTTTTACTATTCATAAAAATATGAAAGTTATCAGAAAAGTATCAAAAATTTATCCAAAGTAAATTTTTATATCCTGATTCCAAAGAAGAATTTTATTTTGGCAAGTTGAACTTATAAACATGTAAAAACTAGATTTAATGTGGGTGCTCCATCAAAAGGTGACAAAACTGCATTTTTTGAAACATACTTATTTTACCCGAAAAATTTATTTTGTTCTCTTACCATGTTCTAGAAAATGTGTAAGATGAATAATAATGTTATAAAATTAATAATGTAGTTAATTCTATTAATAACGGCTATTCCATAATAATATATCGTTGTTTAGTGAAACCCGGTATTGTGTACTACACACGATTTCGAGGAAGGTCACGATTGCGTGTAATGTAAGAAAAGTCAGTATTGTGTGTTGTGAAAGATTCCTTTTGTGTTGCGCATAACATATGACATAAAAAAAATATTTCTCATAAAATCTCAGGGTGTTACATTCTACCCCCCTTAAAATGAATTTCTCCCTCGAAATTCATCACTTCATTACAAACAGATGAGGATACCTCTCCCTCATCATATCCTCAAGTTCCCATGTTGCTTCTTCTAATTGGTGGTTCCTCCATAAAACTTTCACCATGCGAGTGGTCTTGTTCCGTAGGACTTTTTCACTATGATCCAGAATCTCTATCGGCTGTTCTTCATAAGAAAGATCTTTCTCCAGCGGTATAACTTCTGAGTTGAGTACATGTGAAGGATCGAGTATGTACTTTCTTTGGAGAGATACATGGAACACATCATGAACTTGAGAGAGATTCGGTGGAAGCGCCAATCGGTAAGCTAACTTCCCAACATGATCCAGTATTTCAAAAGGACCGATATATCTAGGGATCAACTTTCCCTTCCTTCCAAACCTCATTACCCTCTTCCAGGGAGATATTTGTTAGAACACTTTATCACCCACTTCAAACTCTAGGTCTTTTCTTCGGTTATCGACATAGCTTTTTTGTCGACTTTGAGCTGCTCTTATGTGTTGTTGAATAGATCAGACCTTTTCAGCCATCTCATCAACAATATCAGGTCCTAATAGCTTTCCTTCCCCAACTTCATCCTAGCAAGATGGAGTTCTGCATTTCTTTCCATAGAGGGCTTCATAAG
The DNA here is from genome assembly GCA_963277665.1 of Viscum album. NCBI lineage: Eukaryota > Viridiplantae > Streptophyta > Magnoliopsida > Santalales > Viscaceae > Viscum > Viscum album. The sequence continues at coordinate 1,803,172,104 of OY728126.1, read as the reverse complement.
GGGCCATCTGAATTTTGGAGTGAAAGATATTATTATAAGAAACTTCCAACAAATATAGGTGTTGATCCCAACCACCTTTGAAATGCATAGAGAAATCTCTCAACATTTCTTATAGAGTTTGAATTGTCCTCTTAGACTGACCATCGTTCTGAGGATAGTAAGCAGTGATAAAACTCAACTCTGTATCTAGAGCATGCTGAAGACTTCGCCAGAATTTCGAGGTAAACCTCGGATCCCGATCAGATATAATTGAAAGTTGTAATCCGTGCAATCTTAGCACTTCCTTTACATATATCCTGGCAAGCTAATCAAGAGAAAAATCTTTTCTAATAGCAATGAAGTGTGCTGAATTCGTAAGACGATCAAATATAACCCAGATAACATTATTGCCTTTGGATGTTTTAGGATGTCCGGTGACAAAGTCCATAGTGATGTTTTCCCATTTCCATTCTAGTACGGGTAATTTTTGTAACATTCCCTTAGACTTTTGTCTCTCAGCTTTAACATGCTGACAAACCAAGCATCAAGAGACATAGTCGGCAACATCTCTTTTCATGCCATCCCACCAGAAGTACTCTTTCAGGTCCCTATACATCTTCGTGCTTCCAGGATGAATAGAGAATGAAGAACTATGAGCCTCATCTAGTAGCTCCTTCTTTAATTCTGGGATTGGAAGAACACAAACCTGATTCTTGAACCTTATTATCCCATTACAATCAAGGTTGAATTCAGGAACATTTCTCACCTTCTTTTATAACTCTACATCTTCTTTCTGTGCCCCTTTAATCTTCACGTGTATAGATGGTTGAACATTCATTTGAGAAAGATAAGATTTTTCCCCTCCATTATAATTCCAAGATCCATCCCTTGTAAATCCATAAATATTGGATCTTTTGTGATCCTCATCATGGATAAGCTAGCATGGTCTTGTCGACTTAATGTGTCTTCCACATTGTTTGCTTTCCCAGGGTGATAATGAATTGAGCAGTCGTAATCCTTAATCAGCTCCAACCATCTTCTTTGACGCATATTAAGCTCCTTTTGTGTGAAAATATACTTTATTCTTTTATGATTAGTATAAATATCACACCTTTCACCATAAAGATAATTCCTCCAAATCTTTAATGAAAAGATTACCACAGCTAACTTCAAATCATGAGTTGGGTAATTTTGCTAATGGATTTTCAACTATCGTGAGGCATAAGCTATCACCATATCATTTTTCATGAGAACACACCCTAGTCCCTTCTTGGATGCATCACTGTAGATCACAAACCTTTCTCCAGTACAAGGTAGTGTGAGCACAGGTTCACTAGATAACCTTCTTTTCAACCCCTTGAAATTATCTTCACATTCCTCTGTCCAAACAAACTTAACTCATGTCCGAGTCAACTTGGTGAGTGGGTTAGATAACCTTGAAAAATATTTCACAAAACGTCGGTAATATCCATCCAAACCAAGAAAACTTCGGATCTTAGTTACTGTTGTTGGTCTTGACCATCTTGCAATAACCTCTATTTTTTCTAGATCTATATATATCCCCTCTTTTGAGATTATGTGACCCAAAAATGAAACTTTTTGAATCCAAAATTCACACTTGGTAAATTTGGCATAAATCTTCTCCTTCCTTAGGGTCTTTAGTACAATTCTCAAGTGATATTCATGTTCTTCCTTGCTATTTGAATAGACAAGAATATCATCTATAAAGACTACAACAAACTGATCAAGTTATTCTCTAAAGACTCTATTCATCAGATCCATGAAGATAGGAGGGGCATTAGTAAGACCAAATGTAATCACTATAAATTCATAGTGTCCATACCTTGTACGGAAAGCCGTATTTGGTATATCCTCCCTTTTTACCTTTAATTGATGATTCCCAGAATGAAGATCAATCTTGGAAAAGTATTGAGCTCTGCGTAGTTGGTCAAATAGATCATCAATGCATGTGAGAGGATATTTTTTCTTGATAGTGATCTTGTTAAGTTATCGATAATCAATGTAGAGTCACATTGATCCATATTTCTTCTTAACGAACAGAACAAGTGCTCCCCAAGGTGATGCACTAGGGCGTATGAATCCTTTATCAAGATTCTCTTGGAGTTGCTTCTTCAATTCCTACAACTCAATTGGGTCCATTCTATAAGGTGTCTTCGAAATAGGCAAAGGACCTGGTACGAGTTCTATTGAAAACTCAACATCACGATTTTGTGGAAGACCTGGAAATTCCATCAGAAAGACATCATCAAACTCCTGTACAATGGGAATATTATTAATCATGAGTTTCTCTCCAACCATTTGAGATAAATAACCTTCATTTAGTGGAATCAAGACCCATAAGATGGAAGAAATTTTCACGGGAAGGTTATGTTCATCCTTGCATCGATAGACGATCATAGATTGATCTGGAATATAAAATGTGACTTCCATTATTTGGAAATTGATATAAGCTCCATATAAATAAATACAATCCATGCCCTGAATCACATCAAATTCCACTATAGGAAGGATCACAAGATTTGCTGGAAGCTATTTCACACAAACATCAATTGGAGAAGAATTGTAAACTTTTGATGCAACCGTTGTGCCATTAGGAGTTGTCACAGCCAACTCAACATATAATTGTTGAGGTAATACAGAGATAAACTTAGAAAATTCTTCAGAAAAAATGAGTGGGTGGATCCAGAATCAAATAAAACATTTTCTACTTTAGAGTGGATGGTAAGTGTACCTCTCACCACTTCGTTGTCGTACTCCACATCGCCGATAGTAATTTCGTGTGACTTTACTTTTTATTTGGCCTTAAGAGTTTTTTGAAGTCAATAATCATCATCAACTATTGGATTTGGGCATTGATTGGCACAATTCCCCATCTCCTTGCACTTGAAACATTAAAGTGTAGTAGGTGCATTCTGTGTATCCCTTCATTTGTTTTCATCATTAGACATCTTCTTCCCATTATTTCGACATTCAATTTCCTGAAGACCTTCCTTTCCACACTTATAACATTTTCATGTCCCCTTAAGACAATTTCCTCCATGATTCTTTCCACACATTGAGCATAATGGAAAAATCATATAATTTTCAGTGTGGTCTTTATATTTTACATTGAATTCTGTTTTCCTCTTCTTATCAAACCCATGTGACTGATGGGTCACACCAATCTCCAACTCAGCCTTGAGAGCACATAGAAAAATTTCCTCATAGCTATTGAATTCCCTTATGGCTAACGCCCCTAGAAGACTTGGTTTTAAGCCACTAAATAATCGATCGATCTTACTATCAGGTTGGATAATAATTCTGGAAGCGTACCTTGCAAGTCATGTAAAATTTTCATCGTAGGTACCAACGGATTCATCATACTTTGGCTTCAGTTCAAGAAACTCCTTCTCTATCTTTGTTCAAAGAATATGAGGGAAATAAATATTGAAAAATAAGTTCTTGAACTCGTCCCATTCCATGGACTCAATTTCATCCCTTTGCCTCATATTCATAATAAGATTCCACCATTGATCAGCATCACCTTCCAAACGATATACTACTAAGATGAAATTATCATGTTTAGAACATTGAAGAACTAAAAATATCTTTTCAGTGGTACTGATCCATTGTTCAGCCACTGATGGATCAGAAGACCCGCTGAATGAAGGTGGATCCTGCCTCATGAAGGATTCAACAAAATGTTTCTCCTTACTTTGCTCGTTTGGAATTACTGCATGATTCATATCTTGAGAAAGTTGTGTGAGAATGGCTACAAGATTTTTCATTCCACCTCCGATAACGTTTGGTTGCTCATGGGGACAATCATTGCATTGCCCGTCGCATTCCGCATTAACTCGGTTCCTTCGGGTTCTAGCCATTGACTAAATCCAAGAAGAATAGTGTGAGCAACACTAATTATAATAGGAAAACCACATAATCAAGAATAAAATTTCACACTTAAGGTCTTATCATAGGTTGTTCATGGCCATTTCTAAAACACTAAGACTGTGTTCTATGCTTAGACATATCCTTAGGTTTCTTTCTAAGGCTTTCACATCCTATTTTCCAAAGGTTTACTATACCTTTCCTCTGATACCAACTATAAAGACCCATAATTTACATACATGGTTATTACTTCAAAATTGAATCATACTTATTAAAACATATAACAAAACCATGAAAGGACCGTATAGGTATAATGTCTTTAGAAACTGGGAAACATAAACAACTGGTTTATAAATCATCTACATTGTCTCCCATTTATTTCATTATATCTAGAGTCCCTTTTTGGCATATCCTTCTTAATATCCTTCTTCCTGACCTGGGGAAAAGAAAACAGACAAAATGGTGATCTCAAATGCTCAGTAAGGGTAAACAAAAGAAATATTAAACATATCATATTCATAATAACATAACATTTTGAAAATAATATCCTGCAAAAGAGATCATAACATGAGATAAATCATAGAAGTGAAATGTAATCCCAATAATCATAACATAAAACATGAATCTTTGTGTCATATACACATAATCATGGAATATCATTTCTTAGTAGTCAAGACTCATTGCCAAGACTATCTTAGCGGACAAAGTCCATTTCTGATCCGAGTTCACTCCTCGTTTCAGTCCTGTTTCACTGAACCAGTTTAACCTGCCGTTCTAGCCATGTCTATCTCATGAGATATAAATATTTACCCAATGAATTGGGGGGAGATATAGGTCCCACCAATCTCATAATTAAACCATTCTTATGTGTGCCACAAAAGCATACATCATATCATAACCCATGTAATAAAAATGGGAATCTTAAACATCATGACATCATAACATAATTCATATAAGATAAAATAACATCATAAAAATAATTACATCATGACATAATCAAATCAATGTAAAAATAGGGATAGAAACAGAACCCCATATTATCTAAGATGGAATATAATTTTGATAAAACACTTGAACTCCATTCTTGAGGAAAATATCATTTCTACTTCAAAAACATTTTTCCATTCCTAACATGTCATACAATTTTAAACTAAAAGAAGTTAATTAAAAATAAACTTGAAAACTTTTAAAGGAAGCTTCATGGAAATAATGTACTATGAATCCATTCATGCCGTATAAGTTAAAAAAACATTCTTCGCGTACTTTGGTCGGAAAATTCAAAAAGTACCTTGTACTAAATACGACAAAATATTCCTTTCATATTTTTTACTAAAAACTCTCCAATGGGTAAAATTAAATTTAAACAATTGTAGTTGGATGGAAATAATATTAAAATTTTAGGAAACATGGATGTGGATGATAAATATTCCCCAGTAAATTCTGAAGTATAAACAATCTCGGATAAAAATGAGATTGTGAGATTTTCCATTACCTTAGGTCCGATATGCTTCGTATGAATCCGAACCTCCTGTAATATGGTTTAAATAATGTCAATTGACTTATTACAGAATCATATTCATTGTTATGATATCATATATGGTCATATTTGTATATTCTTAGTAGTAATATTTCATTGCTAATTGTTATTCGGGTTTTTATTGCTTTATGTTCTTATGTGTGTTTTGTCGAATAAATTTTTATTAATCTTTATAGGATATAGATATATCATTTACAGAATGGTATTAGTGTAATATATATCATATTCATTCATTTAATTCATTTATATAATCATTATTCAATGAAGATCGTATAGAACGAGTAACATCACATCGTGGAGACGGTAGGCCGTACATATGCACAAGCAATGATATCGTTACCATGATCGTGGAATTGTATTGAATTGTATGTATAATATTTCAGAATAAATACCACTTTACAATAATAATATATAATTTTTTATTTTCACCATTATACCCATCCAAGTAAGGTGGTGGTGGAAAACATATTACACCACGGCGTGGAGACGGTATTCTGTACGTACGCACGCGCGGTGATTTTGTTTACCGTAGGATGGATAAGAGGTTGAATAGGGCTGTTTCATATTTATAATAACATATCATTATATTAGGGATACAGATGTTATTACTTCACAATGAAACAACTAAAGAAGAGGGAGTAGAAGAAGAATGGAACATGAAAAAAACGGTAGAAGGTATTACCTGTTTCTTGAAGTGCCTCCTTTAAACTTTCTCTTAGGGAACTAGAGTTGGTCTTTTAAGAAGACCAGTACCTCTAGTAGGTTTCTAAGGAAGTGGGTAAGTGAAATGGGTAGGGGTTAGCTGAGCTTGAAGGCTGAAATTTGTGTGAGGAGGAGAGGGAGGAGGTGCCCTTTTATAAGGGAGGAGAGGGGCACCTTTGGAAATATAAGAAATATTAGTTTATATTAAATCCCAACCCCACTTAAAAACTTCCATAATGACTCATATCTGAAGATTAGATGATTTAGGGTTGTAATCTCATAAGAAAATAAAAATTAGACATGTTATGAATTTATTTTAAACATTATAAACTTGATTTATCCTTATTTATCAATTTAATGTTATTTGTGGTAATAATATTCTAAATTTTAAATTATTATAAATAATTACATATGTGTTGTGAATTTCACATAATTTTACACTTTATGACATTTTAGACCATATAAATTTTAATTTATAATTTTTAAATATTTTTGTGATTTTTAAACAATTTTATAATAGGTACTTTTTATAAAATAACAATAGTGTCAATTTTGACACTATTCATTTATTTGAATTTAAATAAAATATATACAGAAGAAATGTTCGAAATAAAATCTTTAATAGATTCATAAAATTTCATATGTATCTAGAAAATTAGTGGATCACATTAAATAGTTCATATATTATTTATTTTAATATTTTTGAAACCATTTATTTGATATTTTAATTAATAAAATAATTTCAACATCACTATTGTGTCATAATTAATGATAATTATTTAATCCATAGAAATTCTAAATAAATTAGAATTATGTAGATACTTTTATTATATTTCTGGAGACTATTTATATCCTAAGTTTAATGAAGTTTATCACTAAATTAAAATTATTATACTTATAAGATTTTAGAGAGTGACATATTGTCACTTTCCTTGGTTTTAATAATAATTATATTATTTCGTGATCAAAAGTCCATGAAATAAATATATTCCAGCCATTAGGTGATATTGGTCGACTTTTATTCATCCAATAGTATTTTTTTAGGTGTTAGGGTAATTTTATAATCTTATATTTACCCTTAATTACCTGATTTACCTTTAACTATGGTAAATAAAATTTACCGTAGTTACTATTCATAATGCCCAAAAATAAAAATTATCCTATTAACATAATTTTAATCCACTGATTCCAAATATGGAATCCATTTTTTAAAAATTAAAAACTCATAAGTTGCAGTAATTAATTTAAAATTAATCCCGTTGTTAAGAAAATGGTTTTTAGAAGTTAAAACATTGCCAAAGATTGAAATGTTTTTACCTATGAATTCAATGTGAAATTAATGATAATGACATACATTATATTAAATGGTAAAAATATATTATATTTATACTTTAAAACCATTCAATATTATAATTTAACCATATAAATTATCTCAACAAAAAAAGTTGTTTTTAATTAAAAATTAGCGTATTTTTACTATTCATCAAAATATGAAAGTTATCAGAAATGTATCAAAAATTTATCCAAAGTAAATTTTTATATCCTGATTCCAAAGAAGAATTTTATTTTGTCAAATTTAACTTATAAACATGTCAAAAACTAGATTTAATGTGGGTGCACAATCAAAAGGCGGCAAAACTGCATTTTTTGAAAAATACTTATTTTACCTGAAAAATTTATTTTGTTCTCTTACCATGTTCTAGAAAATGTGTAAGATGAATAATAATGTTATAAAATTCAAAATTTAGTTAATAATATTCATAACTACTAGTCCATAATAATATATCTTTGTTTAGTGAAACCCGGTATTGCGTACTACACGCGCTATCGAGGAAGGTTACGATTGCGTGTAATGCAAGCCAAGTCAGTATTGTGTGTTGTGAAAGATTACTTTGGTGTTGGGTATAACATAAGACATAAAAATAATGTTTCTCATAAAATCTCAGGGTGTTACAGAAGACATCATGGATTAGGTTATATGTGTAGGAAGATATAACCAATATTCCACCTCACCACTATGATCCATCACCTCAAGAGGATCGATAATACATGGGAAATATTTACTCACCTAAATGAATATTCAATACCTAGGATGAGGGTAAACCTTCAAGAACACACGGTCTCTAAACTCAAACTCTATATGTATCCTCCTTTTAATTTCATTAAACATCTGATGGTATCATGTTTTCATAATCCACTCTTGAACCATATGTACCCCATTTTTCATTCTCCACACCACATTTTGTCTATAGAATGATGAATCTCTAAAATCATCCAAGTATAGTAGAGATATACAAGTCCCCGCATACAACTCCTCAAATGGATCCATAACAATGAAAGAGTGGTAGATGTTATTATAGGTAAACGAAACTAAGTGGATTTGATTCTCCAATAATCAACCAAAATTTAGAATTATTTCATTCAATATGCTCTATAATGTCTAAATATCCCACTCTATATAACCATCCATCCAAGGATGGAAGGTAATGTTAAATCATAGTTGAGATCCAATAGAATACAATAGGCTGACCCTAACTCATTAGTCAAAACAAGGATCCAGATAAGAGATGGGGGTTCTTGGAACACTATATAGCTTCACTATCAAATATATTTATAACCTCACCAAAACATCCACTACAGTTAGGTCATTAATCCCCAATAAATGATTTGAATTCATCAACTGATCCATGATATCCAAAATATAATCACATCAAGCCTAATATTTTGGAAATCTAACAAATAAATACATCATGATTTCTTCCAATTTTCACTCAAGTATATCTAATGGAGATAGAAAACCTTCTGAAAAAAATTCTATACTTTCACCTACTAGAAAACCAAATATCCTGACAAAAACATTGAAACTAATCACTTCACCCAAAACCAATAAAATTGACTCATCAAGGAATTATACCACATGGATATAATAGGATATAAAACCAACAATGAACTATGAAACTCATAAAGAACCTTTTCTAACATCAGTAATTGAATAATAAAATTTACTAGAAACAACACTCAATGTTGATCATTCCTTAACCATCCCTCATGTTCATCACCTAAAATGATAAGATTACAGAAAAACTCCACCTATAAGTCTCTAATATGATTATCCTAAAACTATTTCAATAATTATCACTAAACGGTCATACGAGATAAGAAACATCTACCAACATCTTCCCACATATCAAGATACATTACTACTAGCTCCCCCATCACGCTCAATGCCTATACAGTCTCTCGAACAACATATCCCCATGAATTCCTACATAGAACACTAATAACTACATTTAATTTCCTTAGGGTTTATTATATCTCAACTGTCATAGTCCCTTAATTTATTCATCCGCCTCTATTGATGCATATTCAAATATCACAAAGAGAATATATACTTTAAAATTTTGTGATATCTAAAGATTATAAAGTTTTTAATGATGAGGTAATGCTAGAATATATTTAATGTAAACACCAACACTACCAACTAGAGATTGGGGGTAGCATATTTACGCTCATGCAGTAAAAACTACCTAGACCCATAAGATATCAATACCATTTTCTATATAAAAACACACCCTAATATAAGATAATAAGCATTGTAGGAAACCTCAAACATGACTCCATCATCTGGAAGTTAAATAATAGGAGCACTGATCAAAACGTTATTATGGTTGTCAAAAGAAGCTAAACATGATGAGTCTATAAAAATATTGGTATTTCCTAGTCAGGGCTATCAAAGTGACACAATTTTAGAGAAATGAGACATGAAAAATTTGATAACAACTTAAGATACTAGGATACTATAAACCAATGTAACATTATTGGGGATTTCCCAAGAAAAAATACTTTAATATTTGAAGGATTAATTGCCACACCATGTTTAGACACTACATGTACAGGGAAATATACCTCAAACCTCAACAACCTATACGTGGATAGATTCCTATAAGGATTATACTTCCAAATAACTTATAAAATAGTCCTCAGTTGGTCAACATGAACGTCCTCTAAATTTGAGTACATGAGTATATCATCAATGAAAACTACAATATAATTATTTAATAAATTATGAAACCAAAAGTACAAGATTCATATGAAAATTATAGTTAATTTATGACACCAAATTATAAAACAATAAAATCAAAGTTCCCATAACAACGCATGAAAGTATTCTTTAGAACATATTTCTCCATCACCCTCATCTGGTGATATCGAGAAAAAATATCAATATTTGAAAATAGTTGGATCCCTTAAATTAAAAAAAAAACAAATCATCTATTTCCTGAACATAACCTGGTTTATCCATTGGTATTCTATGAAAAACCTCAAACCATAATCTTAATTCTTATATAATAACACCAGAGCACCCCATAGAGACACATTGGGCTGGATGAAACCATTCAACAACAAATTATCAATTTGAAACCCAAAATCCCATAGATTAAAATGGGTAATATGATAAGAATTAAAAAAATGAAGATATAATATGTTATAACTCTATATCATAATCTATATCAAATCAAGGGGTAGTATCACATCCCCTTTATGAAAAATATCTCAAAAATCGTAAACAACCCTAAGAAAAACATCTTCCTAAACATCTATTATAAACAACATAAACTCTTCCAGTTGAGAAGACATGATCTCTAAACACTTATGAACCATCTACTCGTCTTCCTTATTTATGAACATTATACAATAACCTTCCACAACATAGAAGACGACTTTCCTCTGGAAGAATACTATGACCATGCACATAGAGAGTAATAATTTTACATGCTAAGATTTAAATTGAAAAACTATATCAACAAATAGAATATAAACCCCAACTAATTATGTGTCTATATCATTAGCTCATCACATCGACACATGTCAAAAAGGATATACTAATCTCAAAATGGTATAGTCAAATCTAGGGGGACTAGAAGCCTCTTTACTTTAAGACCAAAATCATAGTCCAAGGTAGGTGAAATAAATTAATGTGAAGATCTAAAATGTAATAATGAAATCCAAGGTAGAATATAAATCAATGGTAACTTAGATGATATATTGGGCACATAGAGATAATATCTCTATGGCATATAACTGACCATGCCCCCAACTCATTTTGTCCACTGGCCCTATCGATGACCACCTCAAAGACCATGTTTTGTAATATGTCCCTAATGGATAGTGAAGTTACATGGATATTATTTACACACTCTATACCTCCTTATAAATTCTAAATCTTTATAACAATACCATTAAATTGGGACTTGTAGGAAACCACTACTTGGGTTGAATCATATGTTTTCCACCTACACTGCACTGGCCACTGAGAATTGTTAAATGTTGAAACTGGAAATACCCACAACCCCAAATATAATATCACACTAATATAGAGCATCTAGATGATTGGGAACTTCCAGCCCGAGAAAATTTCAAATAATAATGTTAAGACTGACTTCTGCCTAGTAGAAACCTTAGCTATCATGATATCTAAGATCTACCAATTTAGAGATATGCTCCATGGAAAGTTATAAAGAATAACAAGTTGAGATGATCCCAACTTCACATGAATCCTATAAATCATCTATGAATTAGAGATAATATCCAAATATATATAAAACATAAATAGAGTAAATTGATTCTAGATATATAGACACATTGCCTCCACAAAACATAATTCTCTCGCCTCTGAATAAAAAAAAGTTTTAGGTAAAGAAGGATCTTGACCAAAATCCAAATCTCCCACACAATAATTCTACCCTTATAAATGTAAATGAAATCTAATTATATCATTTATATCATCATTAATGAAAATTGACTTTGCATGGATCTAATTCTAGATTGAATCCCATGGAACGATCGACTCCTTGTTCTCCCTAAGGAATAGAATCCACCACTGACGTGCATCTCCTTTAATCTGACTAACAAGAAATGAGACCTAAAACTCATTTCAAGAAATGATATGGTTGAAGGAAATATCTAGCTTCTTCAACTAGTATGGAGTCTCCTAATCAGAGACAAACCCCTCACACATTTTGAAACCCTATATTTGGAACCCACACAATAACTCCCTCCATGACTCATCTACCTTAGCAGGGTTAACCATCCCATAATCAACTAGATCATCCTACTACACATCAAAAATTTGAACCATCTATGGATAATGAACAAAATTTATATTTACAATAAATAAGGAAAAATTCTAATCCTTGGGATATATAATTCATTATAGTTTATTTATTTATATTAATTTCAACTTCCCTTGAATATCCCAAATTAAACCACAAGCTCAATCCAACATGATATATATTCCACTCTTAGGTATGTACCCTATAATAAAAATTGTATTTTCAAGAATGTTTGGAAATATCAATGTCCTTACATCATGTCATAGAGGGGGAAACATTTCTTTGTTCTAGTTGGCCTCCCTTAATATACCACCTTTTGAGTTTGATTGATACAGTTACCCTTCCAAACCCTTTAAGTCCTCACCAGTGAATAACTCTTGTATCTATCATAACACTCAACCAAATATCTAACACCACCTTATGATAACGTGACCCCACCAGGAATCCCCTGGTCTTGTAGTAAAGATGAGTGTGACCCCTAAAGGCTGCCTCTAAAAGGATATATGTTTTCGATTAGCACTGAGGGTTTAAAACACAAAAATCATATGAATTTCCCTTATAAATCCAAGGAATAAAGATAGAACATCAATAAAAATCAATAATGAAATGTAACTCCAAATCAACAAAGTATATAAATAGCATTCACAACAAAGGCCACAAAAATAGATTACCAAAATAAAACTCACATGAAAAAGAATCTGATAGAAACTCCAAGTGTTGGCTAGTAATTACAAGATTAGTCACTAACTCCCTCATTGAAACATGATATATATATATATATATAATAGTGGTGAGAATAAAAGTATAATGAGTAGGATCCTTCATAAAACCTATAGTGAAAATGTTTAAAAATCATACTAATACCATAGTTAATAAACAATAGAAAAATATCAGACCTATATCAGGTCAACTACCACCCAACCTCGTCAAGTCCTGACCACCCAATATCTCATTTCAAGTATTGTACTCATAGTATCAAATAATATATTTCTAAAGGATACCATAAAACCACTTCGCCAATAAATTGATTTCTCTCATATGCCAATAGCATATATCATGTGATTCAATCCATTTCATATCCACACAACCACATAAACACATACCAAATTACAAATGTAAATACATATCCATAACCACATACCATGTCATGGTCTCTATGATACTGACCATTGGAAAATGTACTTCTTTTTTTAAATTTTTTAATCTTTATTGATCTAGACATGGAAGTAGTTTTAAAATGTATGAAGAAGGTTGCGTGTGTCCAATGGGTTAGGGATTTTAAATGAGGATAAAAGATTCTAGAATGTTTGTAACACATGGTTGGAACACGGTGAGTATAAACTATAAACCTGTAAAGGTGAAACAGTGTGAAAAAACCTCATTTCAGATAAGGTAAGGCACACAATCACTGCATGGATTTCCAAACCATGTATGTGCACCGAGGAAACCATTAATATTATCCCTTATTGGAAATAGGGATCCATATAATTAGTATAGGGTTGGGAAATAGTTATACCAACCCTATGGCCCTCAAAAACTGGGAAATTTTAGTTTTTCCCTCTCATACTTTATGGATTCTGACATAAATTTCTCCCATATTCCTCCTCTAGCACCTTGGGTGATAAACCATACCCTCTATGACTTCCAAGAGATGATTATCCTTTGATTTATAGGAGTTTGGAGTGTGTTTGGGTGGAAATAAAACATCCAGATGATTCAAAAACTCATCTACCTTCCTTTTTCCGCATAAAGTTTTAGAATCATTCTACTTCATCTGAATCCCTAAAACCCTCACTTTTCTAGAATATTCTATGTCGGGAAATTAATGTGTGTTTGAGTTCAAATCAATGGGGAGGCTAAGAAGGTTTTCCTCAATGGAGATGAGGTAGGTGGTCTTAAAGCTTCTTCCTTGTAGTCTTGATATTTTATAGGTGTTTATGGTTTCAACAATGTTCTGACATGTTTTGTTTCAATATCCTTGGGTACAAAAAAGTGATTTGGGGCTCATATTAAGGTGTGAGACCCTTCATGGATCTCTTTGGGATCATGGAAGATATGAGACTAAACCTAAGGCTACCCTTGAGGTATGCCTAATACTTGAAAATGGAGAATAGAGTCGGTTAACATTGAGATAGGATATTTATGAAAGTTAATGGGTAGTGAATGGTGAATTGGTACATGGGATTGGTTTAAAGGTATAATTGAATTAATTTTTTGTTGTATTTTTTGAAACACCTTAGTGTCTTGAATTAAATAAATATATTTTTTGAATAATGATATGGTTTTGGTTTTTAGCGTATAAATATGATGTTTTGAAGTGGGAAATGTTTTCAAAAGAGGTGTTTACCTAAATGTGATTTTAAAAGGGGTTTCCTTATGATATTTTTAAATGATGATTTGAAATGGTGGATTTGGACCCTTCTTATGAAAATAATAAATGGTTGTTTTGAATTATTTAAATGGAAACAAAATCCTTGGGACATGTTTTAGTTTCCAAATAGGAAGACATTTGTTTAAAGGGGAGGATTCAAGATGATTTAAAATGTGTATTTTTGAATTATGTTTATACCATGATTTTGTTTTAAAGGAATTCTGGCACAATAGTTATTGAATCGATATATGGGTTAGTGAGATAAAACCCATAAATAATATGTTGTTATGTTAATATGTTTATGAAATGAAATAAATAATGAATGTGAATAGTTGATGACATATCTTAAGGGGGTGTTTGGAATAGATATATATGTGTTAATGATTTATGACTATAAATGATAAATGTGTTCAATAGTTATGGTTTGTGTTGGTAAATGTGACTTGTTAAAGAAGCATCTTCACATGGATTAATGGTAGTCTGGGGTATTAGACTGAGGATCCTCCCACGGGTTATCTTGTATAATTCTATAGTCCCATTGATATATTTCATGGATAAGGTGGTCAGACTGAGGATCATTAACCCTAAAAAAATTAAGTGGTAATGCACATGGACTGAATCTCTAAGGTGAGGTAATGCACCTGGACTGAGGCTCAAAGGTGAGGTGATGCACATGGACTAAGGCTTCAAGGTGGGGTGATGCACCCTGAGTGAGGCTCTGAGATTAGTTGAAGAATATTATTTTGTAGAATTTTTTTACATGTGAGTTAGGGAACTTGACCCCTTATTCATAATTTATAATACTATAATAGTTTGAAGTGAATTTTGTGATTAAGGATAACCCACATAACTAATGATAAAACCGACTAATGTGACCCCTATTAATAAATGGCACATGGTTTAACTTATGTTTATCTTTTTATTCATTATGCACCTGCATACAATATATTTTTTATATAGTAGTTATTTATTTAGATACTATTGGTGGTGGACATATAA
The DNA here is from genome assembly GCA_963277665.1 of Viscum album. Lineage (NCBI taxonomy): Eukaryota > Viridiplantae > Streptophyta > Magnoliopsida > Santalales > Viscaceae > Viscum > Viscum album. The sequence goes on along the minus strand of OY728126.1, from coordinate 1,803,156,515 downwards.
GTTGTAGTCACACCCTTCTTAGGCTTCCATGACACTTGGTCACCCGAGATGATGCTATTTGTTTTCAGGTATGGGTTCATTATAGGGACCTGGTGTATGTTTATTGTATATGACATTTTTTCAGAGAAGAGGTTATCAGGATCATGTGGAGATTCAGTTCCATTTTTAGGATATTTTTGTAGTTTTTTTTGGGGATTTTGTTTGTATGACTTCTTGGTAGGTAGTGTATCCATCATATTGTTATTTAAGATGTTACTTGGTTACATTTTTGAATTTGAAACATGTTGCCCATTTATTGGTCCTTAATGTTTATTATATCTATTAAAATTATTTATGTTGTGTAATTACTTTATTTAGTGGGTATAGTCTCCCCAATATTCTCTATAGACTAGTTTTTCTAGTTGGCAGCCTCTAGCGTATGAGGAGGAGCGCCTGAGTTTACATGATGACCTAAATCATGGAACAGGTTTAGTGGACACCAGTCTAGGGACATTACATAGTCGTATTAGAGTATTTGTTTTTTCTTAATATTTGGGGAATGTTCGATAAGTTTCTAGGATCTTTTTAGGTCCATGTAATGAGGTCGTGCCTAGGTGCTAGAAGCCCCTCGTATAAGGTAAAATCCAAGTTCCAATGGTGTGGATTGATGTATGAATTTGAAAAATGATAGTTTATTTTTATTCCCACCTTTATTGGCATCCTTGGATGTGATGTTATAGATTTATTAGGTTTTATCCCTTGGACTAGTATGAAAAGAGTTTTTATTTGATCACATCCATCATACTAGGAACATAGGATTGACAGGTCATCTGTATGCTTCATGTGATTCGTAGTTCTTTGGGATTTATATGGTGGAAGTGTAATTTTATTCTTGTGAATTTTGTCTATTTTTTTACATTGAAATATTTAATAGATTTTTTTTTAAAATGTGAATTTAATTAAATATTCTATTTTTTGAAGTGTTTGGTTAATAAAAGGGTTTATGAAAGTGTAAATGCTTGAATTTTGAAAATGGTAAAGTTAAATTAAGAAGGGAGATAGAAAATAATGGAAACATTAGGGAAATTTGGAATGGGTATTCCTAGTGTTGTGACCAGAACCTGTGTATGGGTGGTTTCAGTAGTGGTGTTACATTAGTATTAGACCTTAGTTATGTGTTGGGATTTTTTGTTGTGTTTTGACGCATGGTAAAAGTGATGTGCATGTTGTTCCCTAAATAGGGTTATGACCGTGGGTTATGAGATGTTTTCTGGTAATGTGGGTGAGATAAATATCCTGTATTGTGGTCATTAATGTTGTGTTTTGGACCCTAGAGTGGGTTTTGGGATTGTAGTGTCAACAAATGTGTGTGGGTATCCTTGGTGGGAGGCCTGGAGTAAATTCCCAGTAGGGTGCGTTAGATGTAGTGTGTTTTAGATTGGGTAAAGGAGTGCCACCCGTAAATAGTTAGTTGGTTGAGGTTTGGTGTGGGTGGATTCATGAGAGAGACTTAGTGATCTTTTCTTGATGTGACTCCAATTTAGGGAGTTGGTGTTGTTTAATTTTTGGGGTGACCTGTGAGAGAGGCCAGTCAGGGTTGTTAGTGCCTTCGGGTGAGTGTGGTATAGAGAAATGTTTTGGGCCTTGATGTTGGAATTCATATAGATTTTTTTAATAAGGGTTTAGCCTATAGGGATAATCTTGGAGGTTAATGGTTTTGAAAGTGCGATTTTAGGGGTGGTCATGATTTGATAGTTTTGGTAATAATGGGTAGTCTCAAGGGAGGTTAGCCTATTGTTAAATGTGCCTTAAGTTGCGAAGCATTATAATTTTCTTTAGAGGTTGGATCGATGCATGGTTGGTTCCAAAGAGTGTCGTAAAAGTGCATGGTTATGCCTTAGTTTCATTCTCATAAGGTATATGAGTTCTTACAGTTGGTTGTAAGGTCGGTTTTGGGATGTGGCAAGGTCGTTATGAGCCTTGACCTATTTCCTTGATGGTGTTTAATATAGGAACCCACATTGATTTTGGGTGAACGATATGAGGGTGACCAAAACCAAGATGAATGCTTAAGGTATATAGGTGACACCCAGGGTGGTGGTGGTTAAGTTGTTTGGTTTTTTGTATGAATGGTTTGATTTTGGATGATAATATTAAGAATTCCTCAAGTCCAATGAGTCTGTATAACCATGTGGCATGGTTAGATGAGTGAGCGGATGTTTGCCATAGATCTGGTGATGTATGACTCTTGTGATCTATGGTCAATTTTAATGTGTGTTTATAGGAATGTGAGAGACCTTTAGGACTTTGAGGAGGTCCATATGTGGGATTTTTTTGAAAATGCATAATGCTATTATGATGGATGAACATGTGGCTTGGGATAAGAACCTATCGTAATTTTGTGTGATCGAAATGGGAAGTATAGATTTTACAAGAGACATTTGGGATTTTAATCGATGTGTGTATCACTATATTCCTAGTTAAATGACCAAGATATTATAGGAAGCACTCTAGTGGGGAAATTGTGGTGGCACCAAAAGGGATTGTTTTTTCATGAATTCATGATAGTGGGTCATGATGTGGTAGTGATATTTGGTTGGAAATCCCATTTTATTTGTTGTGATTGCATATTTTTTAGTGTTTGGGGGCAAGGAAGCCTTAATTTATTGATAGGTAAGGTTTCCCTATGATGCGATGTGACATTGGTGATAGATAGATCGTGGTGGTGTGCGTCGATGACTTATTCAAGTACTTTTATCAAGTGACTATCATGCCCAATATCTTTACATCATACCTGGTACATTGAGAGAGATCTATCTTTACTCTGAGATACTAAAATACATTTTGGTTGGAATGGATCCTCATGGAGGATGATCTAATGGGAAGGTATATTTGGAGTGGTACAATGATATATAACATTGATTGGTTATGAGATAGTACACTAGGATGAGCTGGATGTCAATGAATTCTAGGGTTTATGTACTCAAAAGATGATAATGGGTAGTAATTGATGTGGGTTTTATTATTATAGGTAAAATTTGGAAAACTGTGTCCTTGTTTTGAGGTTCATAATATAATCTAAGAGTGACCTTTGGTGTTTTTAATTTCTTGAAGAAAGAAATGATAATGATACTCTTAAGGTGGGTTGTGGTATGTTAGTCCTGGATGGATGGTGCAGACCATGGAGTGGATGTAGTGGAATCAAGATACCAATGAAAAACCTATAGGGTGAATTTTTGGATTCCTTGGGGATGTCTAGGAGGGCCTCAGATGTAGTAGTAGATCTATCCAAGTGATGGATTTATAATAGGTCTTGTTTTAGAGGTGATTCAAGTATTTTCATTGAAGAGGCATTGGTTAGTGTGGTAGATTCAAATAATGTTTTTCAGAGTAGTGGATTCAATGGTGGTGAAATTTCAAAAGAGGTTAGGAATGACCTCTGGAAGGTGTGCCCAGATGATGGGATATGCCTTAAGTGAGAAGGCCCCATGTTCATGCAGAGGGGAGACCTGCCAATAGTTAAAGTTAGACACCAATGGAGTGAGTCGGTCGGGATGGACTACCTCATTTGGGTAAAAGGCAACTGATGTTGAGGGTTCTTCTCAAACTTTGCTTAATGATGAAATTTTATGTGTGCACTGGTAATGGGAATGGGTTTTAGGGTGAACTATGTTGTATTTAGTTGAGTTATGTATGATAGAAGTGTGATCAATATTAATGGTTTCGTGGTCATGGTTGAATTCCATATTATAGTGGGTTTTCCTTGGATGTTTTGGCATGGTGAGTTGGGAAATGTACTAGGTAAGTTTTAAAGGCTATGTTGAGGTTCTATTAGTTTCATTTTTCAACAATGGAAGTTCTAAACACTAGAAAATTGCGGTGGAGAGATAAATTGTATGGAGGGGATCACCATTGTGGAAAAGTGGTTGGTTGATGATGTGAGTAGTAGTATGGGTTGGATATTCTCAGTTGAGCATTGTCTTGTTTTTTATTTTTTGTAATAATATTAAGCTTATGCTTATTCAAATTTCATAACCTGAGGTGATGGTTCTTCATGGGATGTGTTAGGGGTGGTCGAATATGGTGTGAGGCCATTGGGCCTCAAATTCTGAGTTAGTGTCAGATGGGAAATGTGGTTGGACTCTGGATGTTCCTTCGGGTGAAGCTAACTTGGGACACCATTAGATCTTGGAAAGAAGAGGGTAATATGGCACTGTGAAATTTGGTCCAAGAGTTGTTGAGAGGGTCAAACTGAGTGTGTTCAAGAATTCTCTAATAGGTCAATGTAGGGCCTTTTTGATATCATTTAGTGTGGTGTTTTAGTGGTGTTACCTAGACCTTTCTCTTTTGTTTGATGTTAGTGATGATAAGTTGAGGTGGATTCATTCTTGAAGAGCAAGAGTACTTGTTTGTGGATTTATGGTGGGGGAAGTTTATTTAGTGTAGGGTTGTTCCCTTGGTCCAAGTTAAGTGATGGAATGGTTGTCTCGAGGAGGAATATTGTTAAACAAATGTTTATAGGTAGACCCTGTTTCTCAAGATTTTGGTTTTAGAGTCTTAGAAAGGATTGGAAGTGCTTATCAAGGATGATCAATTATAAGGTGGGGAGGTTATAAGATCTCGACCTTTTGAAAAGCTTTGTACATATATAATTTATTTTTTTAAAATTAATTTGATCTGGATAACGAAGTGTTTCTTTGGTGGATGAGTAGTTTTGGGGTGTCATAAGGGTTCCAGATAAAAGAGGAGAAAAAGGACTAAGAGTGTGCAGCACATGGCTAGAACATGTTTATTAAAAATTGTGTGCCTGGCTAGGGGAAACCATGTGGCCAAGCAACATTTCTGGCTATGACTGGTGCATGGTCCCCACATGGTTTTCCAATTTATGTAGGTTTTCCTAGGAAACCATGCATCTTGGCCCCTCTTGGACAGAGGGATCCACATGGTTGGTGCTCGATTTGGCCAACTGTGAGACCAAACCATGTGGCCCTTAACAAGTGAGAAATTACATTCTTTACTTCTCAGTAATTAAGGTTTCTAACAGGATTTTTTCCCTTATTCCTCCACCTTTATCTTTGGTGACAAACCAAACCGTCCAAGACATCCAATAGATGATTATTCGTCGATTCCTAGGTTTTTTAGTGCGTTTGGGTGCAAATAAAAGAACCAGGTAATTATAGTGCTCCTTTATCTTCCTTTTTCTATATTAGGGATTATAAAATCATTATAATTCTTCTAAAGCCCTAAAAACTAACTTTTTTAGAAAATTATAATGCTAGGGATTTATTGCATGTTTGATTTAAAATCAAGGGTGGATGTTAAGTAAGTATTCATCAACAGACATGAGGTAGGTAGTCTTAAATATTTCCCCCATTTTCTTGATGTTTTATAAGTATATGTCATTGTTCCAATATTCCTCATTGTTTGGTTTCAAAATCCTAGATTATGGAAAGTGATTTACACCTTAGAATGAGGTGAGAGACCCTTTACAGACCCCTTTGGGCTTGTGTAAGATATGAAACCAAACCTAAAAATACCCTTGAGTTATGAGCAACCCTTGAAAATGGGGAAATGAGTCTGTAAACATTTAGATAGGTCATTTATGAAAATGAATGGGTTGTGAATAGTGAATTGGTACATGGAATTGGTTTGAAAGATAATTGAATTAATTATATATTGGATTTTCTAAAATTAGTTAGAGAATTGAATGGATTAAATATTTCATTTTGGATTAGGATCTAGTTATGATTTATAAATGATGAATATTATATTTTTAAGTTTGAAATGTTTTCAAAAGAGGTGTTGAGCTAAATTTGATTTGAAAAGGGATCTTACTATGAGATTTAAAATTATGATTTGAAATGGGAAGCATGGCCCCTTATTATGAAAATGCTAAATGGCTATTTTTAATGGTTGAAATAGAAAATAAATCCTTGGGGAATGTTTTAGTTTTCAAATAGGAAGACATGTGTTTAAAGGGGAGACTTCATGATGATTTAAAATGTGTATTTTTGAATTTTCTATGTACCATGATTTGTTTTTAAAGGTCCAATGGGACCATACTCATTGAAATGATATATGGGTTTGTGAGATAATACTCATGATAAATGTGTTGGTATGTTAACATGGTTATGAAATAAGCTAAATGATGAAAGTGCACAGTTGATGACATAGCTTAAGGGGGTGTTTATCAAAAAGATATATGTGTTAATGAGTTATTATTGTAAATCATAATTGTGTTTAATAGTCATTGTTTTTTATATAAATGTGATATGGTTAAAAAATCCTGTGAACATGGATTAACGGTAGTGTGGGGTATTGGAATGAGGATCCTCTCTCAGGTATACTAGACTAATGCTTTAGGCCCACTGATGAATTGAACTGGTTAGGGGTCATTCTGAGGAAATTTCTCACTAACAAATTCAAGTGTCAATGCACCTAGATTGAGGATCCATGGTGAGGTAATGCACCTAGACTAAGGCTCCAAGGAGTGGTGATGCACGTAGACTAAGGCTCCAAGTTAAGGTGATCTACATGGACTAAGGCTAAGAGGTAAGTTTATGATTTTTTGAGGAATTTTTGTCCTTGAATGTTAGGGAATGCGACGCCTTATGTAGAATTTACTGTTGTATCATATGATAAATGGAATTTGGTGAATAAGGCTACCCCTTGGAACTATTTATGAAAATGACTATTATGAACCTTTTAATAATTGGAACCTTATTTAATATCTATTTATTATTTAATTCATTATGCACCGACAAAATCTCTCTTTTTTATAGACTTTTTATTTATTTAGAAACTATTGGTTGTGGACTACTACGTTTTACTCACACCCTTATGGGGATTCCATAATACTTTGGCACCCAAGAGTATGCTATTTTTTTCAAGTATGGGTTCAGGATAGGGACCTGGTGTATGTTTCTTTCATGGGATGTTTGGTTGGAGTAGGGGTTGTCAGGATCGAGTGGGGACTCTTTTTCATGTTCAAAATATTTTTGTAGTTTTGTTTTATTGGATTTTATTTGTATGAATTCTTGGTAGGTAATGTATCCATCATATGGTTATTTCATCTGTTACATCGTTACATGTGGGCAATTGTCGAATTCTATCCTTTTATTGGTCCATGACGATTATTATATCTTTTGACATTATTTATATTGTGGCATTAAACTAATGAGTGGCTATAGTCTCCCCAACATTCTCTATAGACCTGTTATATTGTTCATTAGTGTCTGGTATACAAGGAGGCGCGCCTGAGGTTATGTGATGGACCATCTTGGAGCATTGGTTTAGTGGATATCGGGCCGAAAACATTACATCATCATAAATAAATATCCCGAAACACATAATACATCACAATTTCATAACACACACTCATCATAGTAGGTATCATGAACCTGAAGAATATCAACCATACGTATTACTACCATTCAAAACCTCTACCATGTATCACAACCTCCATCACATTATCATCACCACTAAAAAATATAGACACTCTAACTACAATCCATTACATCCCATACATCATGAAATCTATCCATAACAACCTATACTATGGTTGAAGGGGGAGAATGTAATAGAGATCATTCGTATATCTATCTTTTTGTGAAAATATGTTAGGGAAAATCCCTCAAACACATTTCCTCATATTGGCATTAGTTAGGAAACCTAACTCGTTTGGTGGTTCATATGAAAAAAAATAAAAGAATATAATAGTCCATAACATTCAAAATCTATGGGTTAGTATTCAATGTAATACCACCATATTCAATATGGAACATCTCACTATCACCATATTTGATTGAAAGTCACTACCATAACTATAGCATAACAAAACTTATCTATCCACACAAAATAGAAATAACATAATTCTTAATGTTCCGTTTTCTCACATCATATATTAGATTCAAGATTTACCTTTTAATAGAGTAATTAAATTCATTATTTCATTTTTTTACTATATTTAATGTCCAAAAATTAATTAGTCAACTTTCCATTAAACATCAATCAAATTTAACTTATTCAGATATATTACAACCCTTATAATTCATTAGTTACATTCTTCCCAACCATAATCATTAATTATTTTTCATTTCATAGAACAAAATTTTTCAATTCCATACCACTTCCAAATAACATCTTTATTAATTCCTAACCAAATTCTACACCATCAGGAAACTATAACACAACTCAATAGTTACCAAACCAATCAACCCATAAACAACCCCACAAAACGTCCTAGTAGCTACAAAAAACCACAAAACCACACCTCTTCACACAACTATCCTTTCCATTTCTACAATAACCTCACAACAACCCATCCATCACCATTGTGTCTGCAACCACACCACACCCTTCTAACCAACTATAAAAACAATCAAAAAAAGCTCAAATTACAAAAAATATATACATTACATACAAAAGATAACAAGGAAAATCCTAAAATAAATATAAAAACCAAGGTACTTAAATATTAATTTATTCATTATGGAATTAAATAGTTAAATTAATTATAAATTTATATTGAACTAAATTTTATTTATAGAAATTAAGGAATCTAAACTAATGAAAAAGTAATCTGACCGTTATAATTGTAATGCGACCATTAGGAGTAGTAATTTGAACAGTATAATAGTAACCTCACATATGAATGTATAAATAAAATTTAGGTATCTGATAAATGAAAATATGATTTGTTATATCATGGTATATTTAAATAAATGTTTTAAAAATGATAAATTAAGTATTGTAATTTTTGTGAAATCTGTTTGTTTATTTAAAATTTCATAATTAATATAATTATTTTAAAAAATTCCTAAAATTTATTGATAAATTAATAATTTGTTTTATTTGAATTATATGATAATTTTTTGAGACCTTAATTAATTTTTCAAAAGGTCATAAAATCAGTTATAATATTAAAATTGGTATTTTTAAAATAAATGGAAGTTTTAGTTAAACATTAAATTTCTAATATTTAAAAAATTATTTTTAAAAAATGGGGTCCATTTTCTAAATATAAATGTTGAAAAATGGTTAGGGTTAATTTTTTGTATTTTTACAAAATAACTAAATTTTTGGAAAATAGTGAAATATGGTAATACACAGTATTTAACATTATAATTTAAATACATAAATTTTTTTAGTCATGAAGGATGTAATATTCCATTAATTTCTAATCACATGAACTATTTACTATACATAGTAATAATAATTAACATTATTTACCGTCGGGATCCAAAATAATAAACGAATGGATAAAATAATAAAAACACTTCTCCCCTCTCTATATAAATATCACCCTCACCACCTCTCTTCATGACACCTATGAAGACTTTATGATTTTCTAAATAATTCCAAATTACCTTGTAAATTCTCTTCCCCACATCCAATATCAAATGGTCTCACTAAAATACCAAAACCAATTTCCTTAAGGAGGTTATCAAGGAGACGATATTGAAGAGGTAAAATCCTCCATTTTTTCTCTTTTAAATTCATCCATTATTTCTTTCTACCTTATACTAAAATCCCCTATAAAAAGTCAAATTATTACTCTATTATCATACATATAATGTAACATTATTGTTTTAATGGCATATCCATCATCAAACCTCTTCTATTCTCCTCTTATTCTAAAAAATGGAAATATATTCTCGGATGTGTCAATTCACTGCCTTCATGGATGATGAGTTTTTATTTTATATTACCACCTTAAAAGATGGTAATAAAACCATTATTATGGTTAAAAAATATTTTAATATGTATATTATATCTTTTTTAATGTTATAGAACTAATTTATATACCTAATATTAAATAAAAAACTAGGTTGTGATGGTCGAAAATACCGCAAAAAACAAACCAAACAATTATCACAAATACATTATTTAATGAGTCATCCTTATATCAGAAAAAATAATATATGAGATTATTTAAAATTATGAAACATATTAATACCATTTATTTCCACTTCTAGTGTTTTATTCCCATTTGACAAGAACTCTCATAATTATACTCAAGGGAACCGATAGTAAATCAATGTAACAAATTCTCATATAACAACAATTATGATATTTATAACTCATAAAAATACATATAATTTAATATAATAAAATCTTAATAAATAAAATATATTTGTCAAAATTTTCTAAATTAAATAATTATTGAATCTAATTTGATTATCAAGGAAATTAATTACATGTGAATAAAGGTTTCATACATAAGACAATGGAATATCTTTTAAAAAATCCCTATTTCAAATTAAAACTCTTTTTATTTAAGATTTTTTTTACTTATAAGGAATAGGCATATTTTATTGGTTTATTGACACATTATTGATTTTATGATTCCCTAATAAATTTACAATTTTATTTTCAAATAAAAAATTTTCATTTATAAGCACATAGATTCTTAAAAATGAAAAGTGATTTCAAAATGAAAAATTTATTTCCCTCAATAATTTTTATTTTATGAGAGATTTAAGTGTTATGATAATGTTATTGTTCATAGTAATTGTTATGATAATCAGTGATTCCATGATAAACTAAGGGGAGATCTCTTTATTTCTATGCAATACATTGGGTAAAGGGACAGAGTTAACCGGTTATGTTTTTCCAAAGAGATTATGGGAATATACCATGATGGTTATTCCAAGTTTAACCATGATGGTTACTCCCTATGTAGATGGGAGAGATACATTATATGTTAGAGTGATATGAAAATGACACCACAAGTTACATTTTATGATTTATTTATAGATTCTATGGTTTTATGGGAAACTTAGGATTTCATAATGTTAGATTAAGAGCTTTTGTTTTATATGTAAAATTTATAATTTTTTAAAATGTTTTTATTCAAGGGGTAATAGTTTCTTTCATCCTTTTTTATATCCCTTACTGATATTTTTTCACCTCAAATGTTTTTAAAAAACATAGGGTTTTTGGATGGTAAAATTAAGATAAAAATTCATTTGCAAAGTTATGATGTTTTGTAATAGAAAGAAATCACGTATTGTACTTAAAGTTTCAAACTGTGAAAACAATGATATTGAGTATAAGTGTCTAATTATTAATATATAAGTTTCTACATATGATTTTATGAAATAATTTTTTAAAAATCTAAACCTAAAATATATTTGGGAATGTATGAAATTAAATTATAGTTTAATGAGCTAGATTTTGTAATTTTTAAATTTGGGTCCTTATAGTTAGTTTCAAATAATGGTTTAGATAACCTTTAGTGTTAGAATAATGTTAATAGGGTACCCATAAATGATTTTATACATTATGGATAAGTTGAAATGGTATTGAATTTAATTAGTAACTTTTTGTCATTGAATATATATATTTTTGGAATCATTTTCAGTATAACAAAAAGGGAACCTAAATTAGGATGGCACAGAGAGGACGACATCCTTTTGAATCTGCAACCTAAAATGGTTGAAATTTGAATCGAGTTGTTTTTTATATTAATGGATCAGTTGAATCAAGATATAATTTGTGTCACCATCCATTAACAAGATCATCTATATCAAACTCATAAGAATATGTCTGCGATGGAACTTTTTATATGGAAACACCCTCCTGCATTTAGTGGATCTTCTGACCTAGTGGTAACTGATGGGTGGATTAAAGCCTTAAAAATGATTTTTGGTGTAAAGGGATGTTCATAAAATCAAAATGTTAGTATTTATATTTACTATATTTTAGTTTAATCCAACTAGGGGTGGTCAATGGTAAATATTATCTGGGATCAGGAGGATATAGAAACATTTGAATTTGATGAATTAAAAAAATATTTTTCTTGATAAATATTTTACGAAGAAAACTTGACTTAGGATGGAAAAATATTCTTGGAATTGATATAGTAGGAAGAATTAATGTCTTCAAAAGAATAAAAATTCAATCTATTGACAGATTACTCTATAAATTTTATCTAGGATCTTGATAGTAAAACCAACTATTCTTACTCTGGATTGAAGAAAAAATATCAAAGGACACTAGATTCATTTGAATTTTAAAGTTATGAAAAACTTTTTTGATGTGTGGAGAAGGTGTAATTTTTTTTATATGATCATGTGTATTTTAAAAACTAGTAAAAAAATAGTTTGAGGTTGTAGGAAAAAAATTCCTTAAATAAGTTATATGGTAAAAAAAATTAAGTTTTTAGTTTGTGATAATTCTGTTAAAAACACATTGTGGGATTCCTTTTAAAGCATGGTTTGTGTTTTTAATGTGGTAATATTGGGAATATTAATCATAATTTCATTAAAAAATATCATGGTAGTTTTAATAAAAATTAAGATATATAGTCAGTAAAAATTATTAAATGTAATGAGAAGTGTCATTATGTGAATGAGTGAATGAAGGGGAACTCGAATGAGGGGAATTAGTAAGACTATAAGCATAAAGATGTAGTTAAATACTTTGAAACTAATTTAGTAGACATTATTCCATCCAATGATGTGGTATCAGGTACATTTTTTGTTAACTGAATATTTTCTAATGTCTTGTTCGATTAGGGGTCTACATATTCTTTAATATCTGATAAATTTTATAGTAAACAAGCCATTCCACCTCATGAAATGAAGCAAAAACTTATGGTAAATACACCTGGGTAAAATATTCAGGTGAAAAGAAATTATAAAAATATTTATATCAATGTATGGGGACATTATTTACCTAAAAAACATGTTTTCATTCCCCTAGTATAATTTTATGTTATTCTGGGTATGGATTGGATTTTTGTTTCCTATGTTAGGATTGATTGTATAGATAATGAAATTGTTTTTAAAAATAACATCGGCTATAATAAAAGAATGAACCCATACCATTTATTACATATCAATAATCTAGGAAACTATTAGAATAAGGAAATTATTTATATCTTTAACATATGGTTGAAAACAAAGGAACTATCCAGATCAATGCTTTTCCGATGTTAAATGAGTATCTAAATGTTTTTCCTAATGAGTTACCTGGTATTATGAATGATATATAGGTTGAGTTTACTATTTATTTAGTCATTGATGCTAAAACTATTTCAATACCCCCTTATCGAATAGATAAATTAGAAATTATATAATTTAAAAATAAGTTGTAGGAGTTTCTCGATAAATGTTTCATACATTAGAGTACATCACTTTAGGGTTCTCCTATTTTGTTCGTTTAAAATAGAGATGGTTTTATGAGGATTTTTAATGATTATAGTGCATTGAATAACATCCCTATTAAGAATAAGTATCATTTTCCTCATATTTATGACTTGTTTAATCATCTCTTGGGAGCACATTGTTTTTACTAGATGGAATTGAGACGTAGGTACCATAAGATAAAAGTGAAGGAGGATGAAATTCTGAAAAAAAACATTCCTTACTAGAGATGAGAATTATGAGTTTGGTGTTATTCCCTTTGGTTTGAAAAAATTCCCTATTTTATTTATGGATCTTACAAATAGAATCTTCCACAAATATTTGGATAAGATTTTTGTTTTTTTTATTGATGATAATTTTTTATTCAAACAGTTATGAAGGTCATGAAAAAATCTGAGGATTGTTATATAAACCCTAAAAGAAAATAAGTTATACAAAAAATGTGGAAAATGTGATTTTTGGTTACAATAGATTTTTTTCTTGGGAACATTGTAAATTAAGATTGCATAACTTTTTATCCCTAAAGAGTGGTTCATGAATGGATAAGACATATAAATGTTTTTTAGATTCATAGATTTCTTGGATGAATAGTCTGTTACAAACAGTTTGTTAAAAACATTTCACAATTATCTAGCCCACTAACAAAGTTAATAATAAAGAGGTTTAATTTATTTTCATATAAGAATGTAATTTTTGTTTTTAATAACTAAAAATAAGAGTGGTGAATGCTCAAGAATTTTCCTTTACTCTTATAAATGGATATTTTTTCATCTATATTGATGCTTCTTTAATGATACTTGGTTCCGTTTTGATGAGAAATGATGAGGTAATTACATATAGTTCACATAAAATGAAACCTCATGAGTTAAATTATCCCACACATGATTTTGAATTAGTATCTAAGGATATTTTTTTAAAAAATTTTAGAGATATCATTTAAGTAAAGATATATGTGAAATATATAATGATCATAAATTCTTCATTTATATTTTCATTCAGATGGAATTGAACTTGAGTTAAAGAATATGGATGGAATTGATAAAGGATTATGATTGCACAATCAATTACCATCTTGGAAAAGAAAATAATGTGGTGGATTCCTTGAGTGGAAATCATAATGCTACATTAACCATGTTATATTTGGAACATGACCCCTTGGTTAATGATTTGATGTATTTTGGATTAGAATTTTTGGTGTATGAAATTAAACTTTTTTTGTTTCATGTGTTATCAAACAGAATTATGAAATTTTACAAGGAAGACCGCAAGTTACATAAAAATGAATAATTAGTTAAAAGTGTATATTTCTAGAATTTAACACCGATAAATATTGATTCTTGAGATTTGGGAAGATATTATGTGTTCCTTGTGATTCAAAGTTAAAGAAAGATTTATTAAGTGAAGCTCATAGTTCCCCATTTTTTATTCATCCCAGAATCACTACGTTTTATAGAGACCTTCAGGAGTATTACTTTGTGGGATGGATTGAAAATACATATTGTTGTCTTTACCATGATATATTTCACTTTTCAATAGGTAAAAGAAGAATGACAATTACAAAAGGGGGTGATCCAACCTTTTCCACTTCTAGAGTGGAAATGAGGAAATCTATCCATTTATTTTATAATGGGATTACCAAAAAACATCTAGAGGTAACAATGTGATTTGGTTTATTTTTGATCGAATAATTAAATCTATAAATTTTCTTCCTATTCGAGATATTATGTATTTGGAGCATCTTTCTCTACTGTACCTCAATGACAAAGTCTCATTATATGGAGATACTCTCTCCATTGTATCTGATCATGATCCAAATTTCAATTATAAATTTTTTAATGTCCTTTAGAAGTCATTGGGAACCAAATTAAATTTTAATACATCTTTTCATCCTCAATTTGATGGACATTTATAGAAAAAAATTCAAAAATTGGAGTATATTCTTAGAGCTTGTTAAACTAATTACCAATGAAGTTGGGATTAACTTCTTTCTTTGGTTGTGTTTTCTTATAATAACAGTTTTTATTGTTCTATACATATGGATAATTTTGAAGCATTATATGGAAAGTAGCACCGAAAACCAGCATTTTGGGATGAAGTAAGTGAAATAAAGTTTATGACACATTAATTATTAGAGGAAATGATTTAAAAGGGTTATATGATTCATTGCCACCAGATGATAGCTCAGAGTGGGAATAAACGTTATGTGGGTAACCAGAGGAAGGATCTATCTTTTGAGGTGGGTGATCATGTATTTCAAAAAATTTCTCCATTGAAAAGTGTTATGCATTATAGTAAGAAGAAGAAGTTGAGTCCAAGGTTTATTGGATGCTATAAAATCCTAGAGAAAGTTAGATCAGTTTCTTACTAAGTGGAATTTCTTTCGAGATTGTCCATGACACACAAATTTTTTCATGTTTCGATGTTAAGAAAAAATATTCAAGATACATCTATTATTTTGAGCCCAAAAGTAGTTCATGTGGAATACAAAATTTTTTATGAGGAGAAACCTATTCAGATTCATGACCACAGAGACAATGTATTATGAAATAAGGTAATTCACTAGCATAATGTTTTGTGGATAAACTACATGGTTGAAGAAGATATGTGGTAATCTAAAAATACCATGAGAGAATGGTATCTTCAACAGTTTAAAATGTGAAAAATAAATTACGAGGATGTAATTTCAAAAAGGGGGGAGAATTTAACAACCCTAGTACTTAGAGAATAATTATTTTTTCCTTCTTTATTTAAATAGTTAAATTCATTAGAAATGTATAGTGAAAGAAATTGGATTTATTGAAATTAAGAAATATATACTAATAGAAAAGTAACCTGACCATTTGAATAGTAATGTGCTTGTTAGGAATAGTAATATGGCCAATATAATAGTTACCTCACTAATGAAATTATTAATTTTATGTTGTTTTTTTTGAAACATATATGTTTATTTAAATTTGTTTAATTAAAATAATGATTTAAAATAAAATTTAATTTTCCTAAAACAGGTTCATAAATTAATATATTTTTTAATGTTATTGTAATATAATTTTTTTTGACCTTAATTAATTTTTCAAATTGTCATAAAATATGTTATAGTATTAAAAAATGTATTTTTTGAATAAATTATGGTTTTAATTAAAAATTAAATTTATCATATTTATAAAAATTAATTTCAGAAAATAAATTCCATTTTAGAAATCTACATATTGAAAAATGTTTAGGGTGAATTTTGGGATTTTTTCTAAAATAGTTGAATTATTATGAATAGTAAAATATAGTAATTTATTGTATTTAACATTATATGTTAAATACATGAATTTTTAGCTCCTGAATTGTGAAAGAAACCATTATATTGAGCATAAATACACTACTTACTATAAATATTCATAACAATCAATATAGTTGAATGTCTTGTGCCAAAATAAAAAAATAAATGAATAAAATAATAAAAAACACTCTTCTCATCTTCCTATAAATACCACCCCTCACCACCTCTTCTACTCACACCTTATAAGCCTTGAATATTGTGTAAATTCTACCCAATTCCATTTTCAAGCCTATTCTCCATGTCCAATACCATCTAGTCTCACCAAAATACCAAAACTAAGTTCCTTAAGGAGATTTCAAGGAGATGATATTCAACAGGTAAAATCCACCATTCTTTCTCTTTTAAATTATTTTTTCCTTTCACCCTTTCTACCTTGTACTTTCCTAAATTATATAAAGTGACATGATAACTAAAATATCATACATATACTATAATTTTATTTTTTAAAATGAAATATCCTTCATCGAACCTCTTCTCATCTCCTATTATTCTAAAAATGAAAACATCACTCATGACATGTCGATTCACTGCCTTCATGGATGATAAGTTTTCATTTTCAATTAACACCTTAATGGATGGTCATAAAACCATTATTATGGTTAAACCATGTTGTAATACTTATATTATAATTTTTTTTATTATTTAGGAACTAATTTTTAGACATAATATTAAATAAATTGAAATTAGTTTGTGATGGTCAGAAAAACCTATAAAAACCAAATAATTATCAATAATACTTGATCTCATAAATCATCCTCATATCAGAAAAAATGATATGTGGGATCATTTAAAATTTTGGAAACATATTAATACCATTTATTTCTACTTCTAGAGTTTTTCTTTAATTTGAATAGATATCCCATAATTATATTGAAGGGAACCAACCATAAAGACATGAAACTAATGCTATGGGAATGACAATTATGATATTTATAACTCATTAAAACAGCCATAAATGAACTGAATAAAATTTTAATAAATAAAATATAGGTGAAAAAGGTTCTGAATTAAGCGATTAATGAATCAAATTTTGTTATCTGAGACATTAAGTATAAGTGAAGAACACTTTCATACAGTAGGGGAGGGACTTTCCTTTTTAAAATACACTTTTCAAGTTACAACCACTTTTATTAAAGAATTTTTATCTTTCAAAGAATAAGAGTATTATCCCACTTTAATGATGCCTTTGATTTTATTTTTCCAGTAAAAATTTATAAGTTTGTTTTCAAATATTTATTAAATTTATAAGTGTTCTTGTTCCTAAAAATTAAAAGTGATTTCAAAATGGATAATTTATTTTCCTGGGGAATATTTCTAATATGAAAGATTTATGTCTTATGATCATGTTATGGTTCTTGGATATTTTTATGATAATGGGTGATTCCATGATAAACCAAGGGAAGGTGGGCCCATTATTTCTCTCCAATGCATTGGGTAAAGGGATAGAGTTAACACATTAGGTTTTTCATAATATATTATGGGAATATACGATGATGGTTATTATAAGTGTAACCATGATAGTCACTCCCTGTGTATCTAGGAGAGCTACGTTATATGTAAGAGTGATATGAAAATGACCCCACAAGTTAAATTTTAATATTTATGTATGGTTTCTATGGTTTTACAAGAAGCTTTTTATTTTATAAGGTAAGATAAAGAGCTTATGATTTATGTGAAAAAATTATAACTTTTTTAAAATATTTTAATTCCTTGACTAACATTTTTATTTGTTTATTTTAATATACCTTAATGAGATTTTTGTGGTCATCCCTAGTTTTTTAAAAAAACATAGGGTTTTTGGATAGGTAAAGGAAGAAAATAATTCAAGTTTAAAGTTGTGATGTTTTTTTATGTACAGAAATCACATTTGGTTTTAAAGTTTCATATTATGTGAAAATGGAAATTGATTAGAATTGTATACTTTTTAAAATATTAGTTTCTATGTATGAGGTTATGACCTAATTCACGAAAAATATTATCTTGAAGGATATTTGAAAATCTATGAAAGTGAATTATAGATTAATTAACTAGAATTTATATTGTCTAAGGCTGGTTCCTTATAGAAAATACACTTCTAAAAAATTCCCCTTTAATCATTAATTAATATTAAGAAAATTATGGGGTTACACATCAACAATTAAAACCTTCATTTCAACACAATTTATCTATTAAAAACATCTATGTTATTTTACCATTATGAAATGTGATTCCTAGAAGTAAATTAGAAAAAAAATGTATATCACAGAAAAATATAAATATTTTAGAAAAAACATCAATGCAACCCCAACATATCAAAAATATCATGAAATTCCATAAATCACATGTGAATAAACCCATTCACTCCAATTTCCATTAATTTAATTCACTATATTATTTATTTTAGTCCATACCATCCTCCTAAATAATGGAAAGGAATGATTAATCCATGATTTTTATATAATCAAAGAAGGAAATGTCTCAAATCCATTAACTCAACCAAAGATTGAATAATGGTTGAATAAGATTGTAAGGAAACTCTAATTTAAATTGACTTAATACATGAGGACCAGCCTTGAGGCCTATTGTTGACTCTTCTTAATAGAAGCTATATAAAGAAAAAATAAAAAATGAATTGACATTGATTTCATAGCCTCCCAAAAAAAATGTAAAAAAGGTAACCAAAGAGAAGAGAATTGGAATCCACCTTTGATCTTAAGAGTTGATCACAAGAAGGAAATGGATAAACCCAATAAATGGATGAAAAAAAATCTCTAAAGATACATATTTGGTATCATAGGTTATTAAAGAAGATGGGTAATTGATAAAGAATGTGATATTAGGCCCATTTTTATAATAATCATAGAAAACAATGAATCTTGGTGGGGTATGGTGTCATCACACTATAATGAGGCTAAATTGAGTGAAAAGTTTAAAATCACTCTTCAATATTCCCTAATCTCTCCAACATTCTCCTAGTATAATGTTATGGGACTCCATATATCTATTGAAGGAAATATCACAACCAAGATTACCATACAACAATGATATATCCTTTATGAAAAACAAATTCAACCCTAGCCTCTTTACCTTGAACCCAATGAACCCTAGAACACCCCATGGCTCAATGGAAGGAACCATGACACCAAAAATATTAGATAAAGAGAACTAATAATTTAATAATATATGAATTCATACCACTATTGATACAAATATTATATAATTCCAGTCATATGAGATTAATTAGGTTCAAATGTTTGATTAACCCCAAATACCACCAATATTATACAACCTATATAAGATAAAATTAAAACTCCTAGAGACCATCTGGAATCAATGTTATCTATCATAACACAAGAAAGATTTTATAGGAATAACTCAATAGACCCCATGAAATATTAACTTAGATGATTTATGGTATCTAAATAATCTTGGATCCCTCACAATACAACCATCCTTATTGACATTGAAACTAGTATTTCACCCAGAAACAGCTAGATAAAAAATCCTTGTGGCTCAAAACCCATTAAACAACACAAGGATCACATCAAAACCCAATGATTCATGGTGTGAAAAATAAATCTATAGTAAAATAACTTCTTCTAGATAGATCTTCATGTGGTAACACACTAGGAAATCCAATATTGTTTTCCTTTTAATAGGAATTTTATCTCCAACTTCTAATACATTCCAACAACCTTCTCCCAAAACCTCCCACACCTAAAATATTTAAAGTAAAAATATATGAAATTAAAATATATTAAACTTTAAAAAGACCAAATATATAAAAAAACTATAAAGAAACACCAAATTAAATAAGCCTAACACCAACAGATAGTCCAACAAAATATGGAGGTCTGAATGGAAAAAATACCTTAAATGACCATGATGATGTTACTGTGAAGGTATTTCTAACTGCCACTAAATCACCGACATATTCCAGATACAAAACCTTATTCTCTTAATTAAAAAAAGTCATGTATCAAAATTCACTATATATGAAAATGGACCAAATACCAGACAAAAATAGACACCATGGAAAGTGAGTCAAATATACTCCATAGGTTACTTAGATAAAGGGCCGAGAGTACTAGAAGAAAAGAAGGCTGAAGACTATAGAATCATCTTATAATAAGTCAATGAATTCCACTTATCGACATCTGATTCCTCCACAACCATTAGAAACCATAACACTATCTAATATATGAGTCTCATTGAGAGTTTCAAAACACTATATTTGATGAATCAATACATCCTCGAGTATAATAAGTGATGATATTATCCACTTGAGGGATTATATTATCAATTAAACTAAAAATATAAGGAAATTTATGTAATTAAAAAATCATATATCAACCACTAAAGGAATTTTCATCTCATTAAAAAAATATAGGGAAAATAATTCGTGTTATCCAAGATGAGGTAAGGTGAGGATGGAAGAGTTAAAACACAAGGATGGAATTGGATCTCCATCTCTAGGATATGAGAATCCATCAATTTATATGAAGAAACTAAAGTTAATGTATATGATAGAAACCTAAAAAATAATAGGTCAAATCTATGCCCCACTGTTGGTGGTGGGGTGGTAAGGGCTTGGGGGGGGGGGGGTGAGGGGCAGGTCATGGGGTCAAGTCCTTGGGCTTGCGATTTACATGTAATTTTCTTCCTTGTGTGTGTGCCGCTTTTGCGGTTGTACCCAAATTTTGAAAAGAGGTCAAATCTACCAAGTAAGGAAATCAAAACCATGTAGGAAACACATAAAAAGGGAATTATATCCTCAGATTCATGTTAGAATGACGTTTATAGAGACTCATCCCCACCACCAATGAAAAAACATTGTATAAATATAAGATGTGAGAATAAGTGTCTTTATATAGCGGGACACTGTAAAAATATTTATCACCTCCTTTACTCTTATAAAATAATAGTTTTACTAAAAATATATCTTTGGAAAGAAGATATAACCATTATGTTGATCAAATAATAATTAATTATAATTAAAGGATATCATTTCTTCCCCTTAACTTGCATAAAATGTAAATAATAGGTACATAAACTCAATAAACTTTCATCATTTTTTGAAAATAAAACTACAACTCCTGATGGTCATAAGAATCATCTAAATGAAACACTTCTAAAGAAAAAAATGAATTAAAAATTACAAGTCTTTATTATCATGAAGTTCCATCCAATGGGGTAACATGTAAATAGGATAAACTTGTAGATATATTTTTATTATGAATTTAATCTCACGTGATGGTGTGAAATCCTTAACATCTTCAAGAAAAAAATTGAAAACGAATTTGACAAACCTTTAAAATATTTCCACTTAGGGATATACTATAAAACACATCAAACTACCCAAGTATGACAAGATAGGTTCAAAACATTAATACTTTATTTTATTTTCCTACTCACTAACAAAAATCACATTTTTTTCTGTCCATTTAAATTAAAATAAGAATATTTCAATACTAATCTACGAAGGATTATATATAATAAAATCAATATATATAATGGATGTCATAGTATAGTTCTATTTTTCAAACAATAAATTATAAATTGAACATATATTTCCACACCACCAATTCAAAACCATGACATAATTCACCCAATATTGAATAAAATCCCACAATATTATATAAAAAATGTACAATAAAGTATCTAAAAATTAATTCCCAATCCATAAAATAATTAAAGAGTGATAAAATAATAGTAATATTAGGTATTTATCATTTTCGAATTCAATTTATAAGAATATAAAGTTGTACCTTAGATGACCTATAATGTAATACCCAAGCTCGAGAACCACTAAAAAAAGTGCCCTAATCTGGGCCACCATATAACCTCATGTTCTCTTCCTTGTATATTAGAGGATAATGACTAGCAGTGCTAGTCTATAAAGGTAATGAGGTGACTATATATTCTTATCATAGTAAAACCACAGTAGAAAGTAATTTCAAATGATACATAATCAAGATAAAACTTTAAAGTAGAATGAACAAGGGAAAAGGAAAATAATTAACCAAGTAACACATGTTATAACAATATGATTGATACACTACATGTGAGAAAACCATGAAAATAAATACTCTAAACCAATAACCCTAAAATATCTCGAACATAGACATGAGTACCAACCCAGTCTAGAAATCTCATGATACAACCCATAATATCATGTAAAAATAAAACACGAGGTCCCTATCTTGAACCTATAAAAAAATAGCATCTTCTCAGGTACCCATGTGTCATGGAGGATCGAGCAGGGTGTGAGTACAACTTAGAATACCACCCAAAATGGTGTATAAAGTAATAACCAGTCTGTACAATTGTTTATGAATGTTATCAAGGTGAAATAAATAATAAAGGTAAAAGGAATATTTAATTATTCACCTCTAAACATGTGTTAATTATTTATTCTTGTATTATAGGTTACAGAGTGCTGACAAAAAACCTGTTCCAGTTAAGATGGGAGCCAAAGAAATAATATAAAAAGGGGATTACATACACTCTTATTCATGAAGGGGTGTCTATGAACCAAAAAACATTATCTACATAACCCATACCCTCAATTTGGTCATCAATCCATATCCATACATTTGGTTTCATAGAGCCATAATCTGTCATTCCAAACCATGAAAACATTTGGAGAATAGAGCCTCAGTCCGAAATCAACATTAGTGGGACTAGATCATCAGTCTATCCCTAACAGAAACTAAGGAACCTTGGTCACTATGTTGGGAGAATAGAACATTCTTTTGACATCCTAACTTGAGAAACACATTGGTGAATCCTAGAGCATCAGTGTAGACCAACCCATGGTAGTAGATTCTCAGTCTAATAACCCACTCATATAACTTACTGCATAGACATTCTTATTTAATCATTTATCACATTTTCCCATATATCATTTTAATTACTAAGGTCCCAATGGACCATAAAAACCAAATCATAGAATAATAAACATACCAAACTACTCATTTAAAATAAACATGAATTAAACCATCAAAACATGGGTCTCCCTCTTTGAAAAAAACTAAATAATACCCCAAGCCTTTCATTTTAATTTCCAATCATCACAAAAAATGGGAACCATTCCCCCATTTAAAATAATTATTTTTAAATATAATAAGAAAACCCCTTTTTCAAAAAACATGAGTTCAACACCTCATTTTAAAACATTTCCCACATTCAAGATATTATATCACATCATTTAAAATCATTCCTGAATGAATATCCAAAACACATCATTTAAACCATTTCAAAGGCCTCCGAGTAATTTTACAAAAAAATAGCATAAAACATTTAAATTAATCCTTAAATGAAATCCAATAGGTGAGTTAACAATTAAAACCCACTCAATTTCATAATTACACTATCCTGATGTTTACCGACACATTTTACCATTTTCAAGGGTTCGAATTGCCCCACATGTAGCCTTGGTTCGGTCTCATATCATCAATGATGCCAATGGGGTTTATGAAAGGTTTAGAACCACAATATAAGGCCCAAAATACTCCCTCTAACCATGGAAATTAAAATATATAAATTTAATGTATTATCACAAGTACATAAACATATAAAATTCAAGACTATGGAAAAAATCATTAAGACCATATACCACATATTTTTGGGAAACCGTTTTTCTAATCTTAACCTTTGATTCAAACTCAAATGACCTTCAATGCCAAAACTTAGAACCTTCTAAAAAAGAGGTGTATTAGGGATTTAGAAGGAGATAAAACAATCAACCAATTATATTATAGAAATTGAATGGAAAGAGATTCAATGACTTACTTGGAAAAGATATTTTAATACCATGTGATACCAGTCCCCAATATTTATTTTTCACAGTTACTACTAACCATGTGGAAACCGTGAAACAAGCAATATATTTCCATTTCATTCCCCTTTTGCATCAAAAAACCCCAATACACCTCGAAAACTTCCCATAAACACTAAAAATTTATTAACAAAAATGGAGTGTTGGTTGGGATGTGTAACTCAAGAGGGGGTGAATTGAGTTCCCAAAAAAACATTCTGTTGAAGATTAAGTTGAAATAAAAACCCTTTAATAAAAAAACTGGACAATTAATAAAAAATAAAAGATGGATATACAGTATATAATTTTAAAATATTCTTTAAATAGTGATTAAATCTCAGCTAAAATAATTTTTAGATATACCTTGACATTTAAAATCATTTTACTTAGAAACAATATAAACACTAGTGGAGATTAATTAATAAAGTAATAGTTTTTTAAAGATAAAAAACAATATAGGATATAAAAATAAAACAAAACTCAATAACATAATGACACATTACACTAAATAAGAGGACCATTATCATGAAGAGAATTAATCCCCTTCATTGTAAAATAACTTACTAATAAGAAGATAATAATAATAATCAATCAAAACCACAACTTGGATTAGGTATACAATCAACAGCTACAAGATTTCTAGTATAAAGATCCTATTCCACAATTATATGTGGGGAGTAAGAATAGAATAGGTCACATAGGGACCTCTTACACAAACATAATGGGAAAATAGATGTAATGAAAGGAGAGAATAACAAGTATTCTCTAGTTAGATGTAAGAGAAAATGTGTGTTTGATAATAGAGTAACAATACACTTATCATAGTAGAATAAAATAAACACAAAGAACAATAAATATTTTAGTAAATGATAGTTTGATAGATTCAGAATGTTCATAGTCCTTAGATCAACATTGGTGAGGAGTTCAAGCTTTGTTCGAGAAAAATGTATAAGAAAAGAGGATCATAGGAGTCTACATGATTATTTTAGTTGATCTCAATCAGTGTCTCAATCAATATCTGTAATGAATTTTATTCTTCTGTGCCATTTATATTAACATAAAATGAATTATTATGCTCATGATTATTCACATAATCAATCGAAAACTTTTTTGTATGTCAGTCAAGTTTTTATATGTCATATGTATCGATTACCGAGAGAGAGATGTCCTTCACGTATATATAGTAGCATCTGTTGGAGGAGATCCAAAATCATCAGATTATATTTTACTATGTATTGATGGATTTTTAAAATTATCCCAGAATAGAAATAGAATTTTATCCTTTCATGCCAAAGTCCTCAGATAGTAACAGTAGCAAGATGTTGGAGGTGGCTCAACATATGACTATATCTCAAATAGGTGGTACCTCAGGCTGAAGGTGATGATAACTAAGAGTCTAGTGGTTTCTCATCCTAGTGGTAGATCCTTTGAAAGTAGCTCCTCTAGGGGTAGATCCGCTAGCAGTGACAAGGCTGGTGGTGGCTCCTTTCAGTGGTAGATCCTACATGATAGTAACAAGTCTTGGTGCTGACTCTAAGATAATGGTGACTCGCCATAGTACTTAACAGAATTATCATAAAAATAATATTACCATATATAATTCTATCACACAGCATGTGAATCATTAGTAATAAAAGAATTGTGGTTTTTTATCATTAATGTAAGAGATTTTCAAACATACTCCACATAAGTATATGCCAATATTCTACCCCTTTTTGATGATCACAAAACATGGAATTTTATAAAACATGTATTAAATGAGTAATCATAAATAATTATAGATTTAGTTATGTTAATGAAAATACACTTATCGTTTTATAGGATATATTAGTGATATAAAATATTTAGATAAAAATTTATAAATTTATACTAAAGGTGTCACAATATAATTGGAATTTTGGGGTCCATTCCCTATATGAATATAAATTCCCATTTTATATCCCCCTTTGAGATTATCAAAAAAGAAAAATAAGAAAAAAATAAAATGAACAAAGAAAGTAGAAGAACACAATGATATTTTATGTAAAAGAACCCAAAAATATGTCGAGTACATAAAGATAATGATTACAAACATAGAAGCCCAATCAGAAGGATTGTATCAAAATAGAGTCACTTGTTGGAGGATGGTGCCAGATCAACTTTAATATTCTTTTAATCCTTTTCTATTTCCTAATAGAAGATATTATTGGTGAAAGTTTAAGTATAGTTAGTAATGGAAGGTATTGTGGTTCCAAGAGTAAGTGGTTCACACATAAGAACTGGCCTGAGGTGCTTGATTACATTAGCAGGTGATAGAAACATAGTTTGAAATAGTTGAGGCAGAAGATGATCTGACCGAGTTATCACTACAGGTCTATAGCGAACTGGCTTTGTGGTTTTTGTGGAATGAATTATGGTAATTGGAATGGATTCCATGGAAATAAAAGATGTACTATAGACATGGTGGAAGGGTTTCATGCAGTTGATAAAATTAATAAATACATTACCTCCCATTTCCATAGATCTAAAGAAATATTATTTCTCATCTATGAATCTTTGTAGAGCTGGTGTGAGAACCTTCAGTTGACTCACCTATTCTTTCAACACTTTTGTTAGTGGTTCAAATATGGAATTTTCAATAAAATAAATTTAATTTATCTATCATATCATTCTTTTCATAAATCCTTTAAAAATAATATTTTATCACCTTCTTGATGATGTCCTTATCAGTATGGAGATCAATGGAATATTCTCTTATCTTCTGATAGACATGATCTGGATGATGTAGTATCTACAGAATTTGTTCCTCATGAGTGGTCACATCACCCATACCATTTCTGATCTCTTCTGTGATAACTTATTGGAGAGAATATGTATCAAATTTTACTAGATCTGGAGGAGGTGTAGTTGATGAAGAGGCTGTCGTGGTCATGATTTCCAACTTTTATGAAATAGATTTCATATATTCTGAAAGAGAGGATGTCAAAACCTTGACTGGTGTTTCCAAACATTTTACCTTTAGTTAAAATCATCTATTCTCTACTTCTATTTCATGAATATGAAATCTTACTCTTTGTTATATATGTGATATAACCAATTCAACCAAATATAAAGTTATTTCTTCACTTAGAAGGAAAATTGAATATGATATAGAGTTTAAGATAGATGTAAAATCTGAAACTAAATTCCTTCTCAAGGAGTCCATGTCAATATGAACATTCATTTGAGAAAAATCTAAATCAATATGGGTTACAACATTTGGAGGTATAACAGTTTGAGTAGAAGGATGATTTCTTTGCTCACGAGGCACTTCAACCTCAGTTGATCTATCAGTTTGCATGGGAGTAAAAGGGTGTAACTCCCCAAGATGATCGATTTGATCAACTAAGGATCCTTCTCTTCTGAAAATATTTTCAAGGTCATAATCTAAGTCACTATAATCCAAACCAAATCTAACAAAACCATGATACTTTTCCCATTATTCAAAACAACAAACATCAGGTATAGTATATGGAAGGATTAGTGATTCCATAGGTACTTGACAGTTTTGAAAAATTTCATCTACAGATGGGGAAGAATATTTAAGTTGGTTTTCATGTTATCCACTGGTTCTAATTGAGCCATTTTTTTCTCCCTGATCAATAATATTTGGATTATTCTCTTCCTAACTTATAGATTCTCCAACATTTTAAGGAATAAAATGTAAATCATCCATCTCTGTGTCTTTATATTGAGTCTAATTTTGCGTCGAACATGATCCCACTGGTGATGTATGATGTATTTGAACTATTTCATGATCAGGATCAGTAGTATAATATCCATTCTTATCACTATCATCCTTATGATTATTTCCATGATCATATCCATGACCAGATCTATTATCATTATCTCCATCATCATGACCCTCATTATCATTACTATCATTTCCATTAGATTTTTTATGATCATGATCTCCATCTTCTTCCTTAGAAGACTTTTCATTACATCCATTTCAATTATAATTTTGGTCACTTTATGTTTTAGAGGAGGATATCTTTAAATGGGACTCCCCAAATAAATCATTTTTTGAATAATCAATTTCATCTAAATAAGATTCATGGGTTGGAAAAGAACCATTTAGACTGAAAAATTAATTAGAAACTTTAGGAGGATACTTAGGAATCTCCATATCACTCCCCACTTCCACTAAAAAATATTCTTCTTATTCCTCTTCCACTTCTAGTCCAGATTTTTCACTATCTACATTAAAGACCACAACTAAATCAACCAAATCTATACTGGGATCTACCATTTACATTGGTCTTGGTGGATGCTCAATAGGGTTGAAATCATTATAAAAAGTTTCATTATCTATTACCCATAATTTATTTTATGGATCCCAACATACTATAACCCTTTTACAATTGGTATTTGATAATAAAAAACCACCAAAATAATCTTCATTTTCTTCTCCTTCTTTGACATATCCTTTAATATTTAAGGAGGAAGATATAATTTTAGGATATATTAAGAAGTTTGATATTGATCTCTTCATGCACATCTCATACATATGAATCATCAAAAATAGGTATAGATTAACTCTTTACCAATGTTTCATCATATATAGAAAATAAACATCATGATATCACATGGTTTTGAAATATCCTTTCAAAGGACTCAAAACATAACGTACAAACTTGAATAACATCTTACATTCACCATAATTTTCTGCATCAATAGGTCTCCTCAGGGTACCATCTCTAGTCAACCATAGGATATCCTCTTCATATTTGAACATTTCATTATCACATGGTATACTACCTTGAAAATACTCATATAATCATTTATGAGGAACTTTTAATCATTATACCAATTCCTTTGAAGAGAATGAAATCTCGTCTCCATTAATGTGACTTTTTATCACATCCATTTTCATTCCAAAAATAAACTCATTATTCTACTAGAAATCATAGAATAACCTCAGATAAATTTTTTTTGATTTTATGTGAACTGAGTCATCCATTTTTTTATTCTATAACATTCAATACTAGCATATTTCTAGATGTAAGCCATTTCACATTGATTTCCTTTTCTGCTTCGACAACCCGTTTTACCATATGTGGGTTTCGGGAAACAATATCTGAAGTAATGGAAGATACTTTTCAATTATTGGTTTTCCTCATCTATTATGTATTTGATTCTTTTAATCTCTTCACATGGTCCATTCGGATTGGCTGAAGTCTCCAATGGCACGAAGGCTTTCATTTTTTTATTGATTTTGATAATCCACATTTCAAGGGGCGAGGTGGAACCCTTACATGGCCCGTAGGCGTAAGTATTACATGGCCCGTAGGCATAATTATTTTATGGCCCGTAGGACTTAGATGAATTCATTTCCCTTAGGCTTCAAACATTACATACAACCCTGACTAACTACTTGGAACTGCTCCTCCCCAGCATCTTGATCGTGAAATCAGCTCTCCACCTTCGCAAGGCTGTTCGGCTAGGCATTCCCGTGCATGCACATGCTTGTCCTGATGGCAGGTTCCATACCCTCTCATTCTTACAATCCATTTAGCTTCAACTATGGTGAAATATCCTTACTCATCATCCTTATAAATATTGTTCCTTATAGGTTTTCTGGTTTGCATCTGCACTTAAGGTGGCCCGAAAGACTTGAGGTGTCCCTAAGGCCTTACTGACCCGAAGGCCTGGGTGGCCCGAAGGCCTTAAAGGACTTAGGGACCAAATTAGTGGCCTGAACTCCCAAACAGGGGAATATTTCTTGTTGCTATAGTGCCAAACAGTGCCTGCTATAGTTCCTGCTACAGTACTTTCTACAGTACTGTATAGTTCCCGCTACAGTACCTACTACAGTACTGCTACAGTACTACTATAGTACCCCCGGAAATTCTGTCTCTGCCTGGTTTTGATCCCTCGTCGCACAGATGCACTTACAAAGTCCTTACCAACCAGGCTAAGGCTCATGTGCTTGGCTGAAGTCATAGGTGGAACAAGGGAGAAATATGATCGGTTTGAGAGGAAGGAAAATATTTGGTAGATCAATGATTTTTGGGGATGTGAATTGATTTGATTTATCCTGATTGTTTTAACATTAAGGAATTTAAAATAAATAATAATAAATTTATAATAATAAACATTTAATCAGTAATAGAATAGAAATGTTAATAAAACAATGCTAACTAAAAGGAATAGTGACTTGTTCATTAATGACTTATCAATAGTGACTTATCAATGATGACTTACCAACTATAGTTGTTCAATGGTGACTCATCAATGGTGAGTCATCAATAGTGACTCATCAATGGTGACTCATCATTGGTGACTCATCAATGGTGACTCATAAATGGTGACTCATCATTGGTGACTCATCAATAGTGACTCATCTATAGTGATTCATCAATAGTGACTCATCAATGGTGACTCATCAATGGTGACTCATCAATGTTGACTCATAAAACAAAATTTATTATTCTGAGTTCATTTTTGATGGTGTTTAATCTCTCAAAATTCGATGGATTTGTGAAAATATTAGAAAAATGATGTTCAGGTCTAATAAATTCTAATGTTATATCACTTTTTGATAATGATCTCTCAAAAAGTGATGTCTTACATCAATGTTTTTTGTTCTAGAGTGAGATACTTTATTTTTGGAAATGTTTATTACTCTTGTGTTATCACAATTTTTAATCACATGTTTAAATTGGTATCCAAATTCCTGTAAATTATGTGTCATCTAAAATATTTGGGAATAAAAACATCAAGTAGCTATGTATTATGTTTCAATAGTGAATAGTGAAACAAAATTTTGTTTCTAACTACACCATGATAATAGATATTTTCCTAAAATACAACATTTTCATGATGTTCATTTTCTATCTAACATAAAACCACCTAAATCAACATCTGATTATCTTAGTAAATCAAAATAATTCTCTCTTGGATAGAAAAATCAGAAATTATTTGTATAATTTAGGAATTTAAAAATTCATTTAATAGCTAAAAGATGTTACACTTTTGAATTTTCATAAATGTGATCACACATAAACACACTAAACATAATATCAGTCTGACTTGTTGTTAAGTACAAAAGAATGTCAATCATGCCTATGTACCATGTTTGATCTACTAGTTTCTAAGCTTCATCAATATCTAGTTTACATGTGTTACTCATGGGAGTATCACTACTTTTCATACTATATTGGACAAAACACTTTATAATATATTTAGTACATTTACTTTGATTTAAGATAATGCCTTTTTTATTTTGAAAAATCCAAAATTCAAGAATGAATTTGAGTTCACCCATTGAACTCATTTGAAATTCATTTTTCATTTGTTTTGAAAAATTAGTACATAAGGAATCGTTATTATATTCTAAGAAATATCATATATATATACTTGTTGTATTAAAATGTCTTTTGAATTTGTTTTTATAAAAAGAGTTAGATTATCTATACCATTTGGAAAACTTTTTAAAATAAGAAAAGAGGTGAACTTACCATACTATGCTCTAGTAACCTATTTTAAACCTTATAGATATTTTGTTAGTATAAAAACTTGATTTGGAAAATTTGGATTTTGAAATCCAAGGGGGGCTTCAACAAAAACATCCTCAATTATAAATCCATTTAATAATTCAGTTTTGACATCCATTTGATATATTTTGAAATCCAAATTTACTACATAGGAAAGAATTTTCCTAATGGATTCAATTCTTATGATAGGTGTAAAAGTTTCTTTATAATAAATACCTTCTTCTTGATTATAACCTTATGAAACAAGTCTATCTTTGTTTCTTACTAAAGTCCCTGACTCATCAAACATGTTTCTAAAAACCCACTTAATTCCAGTTGTTAAGTTGTCTTTAGGTCTATAAAAAAGCTACCAACTATTATTTCCCTCAAATTGATTATGTTTTTATTGCATAACTATCACCTAGAATTCATCATTGATGGCATCATTAATTCTATTAGGTTCAATCTGTTACCCGAAGGGTTGGTGTTCAATTTGATTCCTAAGAGAAGATCTACTTCGAGTACCTCTATCTAGGTTTCCTATAACTACATCTAAAGGGTTGGTTCTATGAGTCTTAATAGGTATTTGAAAGGAAGGGTCGAATATATCAAGATCTTTTGTAGGTTTGGGTTATAGTAGTTTACTAGGTAAATTATCTGCATGTTTAACAAAACATTTAGAAGGTTTGTTATTGACATTTAGAGTTTAAATATCATCCACAAGGTTTTCTATGATACTCTTAGGTTCATTGGGATCACTTTCATCATATTTAATATGAATAGATTCTTCTATTACTCTAGATCCCTTATTAAACACTCTATAAAATTTACTAAAATTTGAATAACTAATGAAAATTCCTTCATCACACTTGGATGCAAACTTATCTAGATTATAATTTGTAATAGGAATAAAAACTTTTCAACCAAATACTCAAATGTAGTTAACCGCTGGATTTCTATTATTCTATAACTCATAAGGTTTTATTTTTAAGAGAGGTCTAATTAAAAATATATTTATAATATAATAGGTTGTATTGATAGCTTCTTCTCAGAATTAGACATGTAATTCATTCTTGTTTAGCATAGTCCAAGCTATCTATTGAAGATTCCTATTTCTACTTTCTACCATAACATTTTTACTCTGGTGTCCTTGGAGCAAAAAGTTGTGATTAAAACCATTTTGGGAAAAAATGATTCAAAGTATTGATCTTCAAATTCTCAACAATGATCACTTCTTAAGTTCCAAATCCTAATTCCACAAAGGATTTTTATATATTTTTAATACATAATAAAGTAATAAAAGGATTCAATTTTGTGAGCTCTAAAAAATACCCAAGTGTATATATAGATTTCATCTACAAGGTCACAGTAATAATGTTTTTCATTCAGACTAGAAACTGTAGAAGGTACAAATATGTCCATATGAACTAACTCTAGAGGAAAAGAGGTTGAAACTTCTGTCTTATATTTTAAAAAAATATTATGAAGTTTCCGTTTGGGCAGGGATCACAAACTCTATCATTTGAGAATTAATGTTTTGGTAGATCTCTAACTAATACTTTCTTAGTTAGCTTTCTTTGTGAATAAATATTAAATTTCTTAGTCTCTTATTCCAAATCCAATATTCTTTGTGAAAGTCACTTAAGCATGAAATATTTTTAGAATATAAACAATTTAAATCAATAGAATAAATATGATCAATTCCTAAAGTAGTAAAAAATTAAAACAATTTATCATTAAAATCATGACCGGAATTGTCTTCAAATTTTACCTAAAATCCATCATCACATAATTGAGATATGATAAGATTATTATATTTCAAACCATCTACATATAAAACTTTGAAAATTAATACTGATTTCGGATTACCAAATTGGACATGGGTGGTGATTATCCCTTTAGAATTCTCACCAAAAGTGACATGAACCCCGATGACTTTGATCAAATTATTACATTTTGAACACTCACCAGACCTATCTCTAGAACATATACTA
The DNA here is from genome assembly GCA_963277665.1 of Viscum album. Taxonomy (NCBI): domain Eukaryota; kingdom Viridiplantae; phylum Streptophyta; class Magnoliopsida; order Santalales; family Viscaceae; genus Viscum; species Viscum album. The sequence goes on along the minus strand of OY728126.1, from coordinate 1,803,122,769 downwards.
TCCAGATACCATAGTATTTTTTTGGAGGTTTCTATACAGGTTTCCTACAAAAAAAGTTTATGAAAAAAATTGATTTTGGTACCCAAATCATCTTGGGTCTAATTATGTTTATAATAAGAGATTTTAGAATCCATAATATCCAAATGGTCTTCTTAAAAATATATTGTGTGTTTATAGGAATAAATAATTTATTAGTTCTCTTTGAGTATGTATTTTTAGTATATAAATTTCAGGACATGTACTGGATGTAAATATGATTTTTAAAATTTTTATTTTTCCAGGTTGGTAACCTTTTTCAGTTGTATACTTGGGAGAAACTATCTTTCCCAATATTTGAGTTAATGTCTTCTTACAATTGGTAAACCATTATTTGACTTTATTTAACTGTTCATTTGACAATTTTAATTAATTCTTCTCTTTCAACATTGGATCATTTTTCTCTTTTTCAATAGTAAGTTTGGTTTTAAGATTTCCTATCAAAGAAATTTGTTTCTTTAGTGACTTATATTTAAATTTTTTCTCCTTAAAATTATCTTCAAGCATGCTACAGTAATCATATAGATATTTACTGGTCTCTTTTTCGACATTATCAACATTTTAGTCATTTTCATAAATTTTTGAATTATTAGTCAGATAAATAAAAATAATAATTTGTACCTCTAATGTGTTTGTTACGAAGCACATATTTTCCCTGTCATACTTATCTTCTTGATTAGTGTCTGAATCACTCGAGCTATGTTCGGATTCACTCCATGTTTCTTTCATGGATCTCTTTAATATTTTCCATTATAATCATAATCATTTTTATATTTTAATTTTGGATAGTAGAATTAATGTGTACTTTCCCCTAACATTCAGATTAGGTGATTTCATTTTGAGTGTCATCCTTTTTCCAATCCCTTTAACACTTTCCTTTGTAGTCATAATTTAATCTGAAATTAGAATTCATAAAGAACATGTTTTTCCTATAGAATTTCTTGAAGCTTATGGCCATGTGGGCCATATCTCCATCACTATTATAGGAATATTCTTATTCACTGGTGTCATTAATTTGTACCTTTTCTCTTTGTCAAGAGGTAGTAGTCTTGAAGGCTACTAATTTTCTGTTTGGTTTATATTCATCAATCTATATGTTGACATTAAGCTCTTATTCATGAATCATCATTTTTTTATCAATTAATTACATGTAGTTTACTCACATCACACGATTCTATAATTGAAATAGATGTACCACTCCATATATATGGTAAGCATCTGAAAAATCTCATCACTTGAAATTTGATTATCACTTGGTTTCCAAGTGAGTGCATTGTATTCACTATTTCATTGAACCCAGGGTAAATATCAAAAATAGGTTCAATATATTTCATTTTAAGAGTATCATACTTTTTTATATATATATATTCATTCTCATTTCTTTGAGATTTTATGTTCCTTCAGGTGAAACAGATAAGGTATCACATATTTCAAAAACATATTTCCAAGTAGATATTCTTTTAAATTCATCAGCACCCGAGTCACGGAAAAAAATGAATTCATAGCTTTAAAATTATTATCATAAACTGATTTTTTAGAATATATCTAAGTAATTCTTGTATTTTTTGTTATTTTATATTGATATTCTATTATATTCCAAATTTTAAAAACCCATACTTTCTAAATGAATTTTCATTTTTATTTTCCATTGAGAAAAATTTCCACCATTAAAAAAAGGCCAATTGGTAGCAGTTCCTTCTTGTATATAATCCCGAAATAAATAAAATTTAGAATGGAAATATATTTTAAATCTTTTATAATACAACCAAAATCATAGTTGAAGTAGTTAATTTTTTAATAATACCTCTGATACCAAATGCGAGTCATAGCGTGTAACTCAAGAGGGGGAGGTTAATTGAGTTCCCAATAAAAACTTCTATTAAAGATTAAGTTGAAATAAAAATAGATTAGTTAAACAAACTGGATAATTAATCAAAATAGTATATTGATATAAGATCTATACTTTTAAAAGGTTCCTCAAAGTGTGATTATGTCCCATCTAAAATAATGTTCAGAAATACCTTAACTTTTGTAATTATTTTACCTGGACAAAACAAATATATTCACTAGTTAATTTTAATTATCAAAGTAATATATTTTTTATAGATTAAAAAAATCTTGGATATAACAATAAAACAAAACAAAATGACACAATGATATAGTGGAATAAACAATAGGTTCTTTCTTAAGATGAGACTTAATCTCATACACTTGGAAACCACCTATTTCCATGAAAATTATAATAATAATAAAAAACGCCATAACCTGGATTAGGTATACAATCAATAGATAAAAGATATTCAGGTTGAAGAGAATCTTCCACAGTTATACACAAGAATTAAGACCAACACATGTCACACAAGGACCACTTCCACTAACAAAGTAGGAAAACATATCTAAAGAAAGGAGATAATAAAACGTTTTCTCTAGTTAAGTGTAGGATACAATGTGTGTTTGATAATAGAGTTACAACTAAATGTTCAAAGTAGAGTGAAATAAATATATGAAAAATAAATAATTTAGTAAAGCTCATTATGATATGTTCAGAATGTTTATAGTAATCAGATAAACATTAGTTAGGATCTAGATCTTTATTCTATAAAATCATAGCAGAATAAAGGATCGTAGGAGTCTCTATAAATGTTCTAATTGATATATGTCAATGTCTCAATCAATATATGTAATGAGTTATATGCCTCTATGTCATTGAACTTCATAGATCATGAAACAGTAACCTTGTAATGATTCACATAATAAATTATGTATTTTTTTTGTAAGTTAGTAAATAATCTATATGTTATATGTATCAAGTAATGAGAGAGAAATGTCCTTCATGTATATATAACATCATCAGTTGGAGGAGATACTCAATCCTCAGATAAGATTTTATGGATTATTAATGTATTTGTCAAATTATCCATGAGTAGAAATAGTAGTTGTGCAATTCATGATAATGTCCTCAAATATCCACGATAGAAAGATGCGGGTAGTGACTCAACATCTAGTGGTATCTCAAACTAGTGGTAGCTTAGGATGAAAATGATGGTGACTCAGAGTATAGAGGTAGCTTATCATGGTAGTAGCTCCTTTAGCAGTACCTCCTCCGGTGGTAACAAGTTTGGGGTAGATGAGGATAGCGGTGACTCGTTTTAGCAGTAGCGCTTATTTGATGGTAACAAGTCTTGGTGGTGACTCTGGACTAATGTTGACTCACCATAATACTTAGAAGAATTATCATAAAAATAGTCTTACCATATAAAATTCTACCATACAACTTTTGGATCATTAGTACTAAGAGATTCATGGTTTTTGATCATTAAAATAATAGAGTGTCAAACATACTCTACACAAGGCGATACGAACAAGGGGTTTAACCAAAATATAAACAAGTACCTACTACTATGAATGGTTCGGATCTTAGATCCTCATCACCTTAGGGAAAATCATCCTCAAGCCACACATCCAAGAATTAATGAGACTCAAAGGTAAAATGGTCAAACCACTGGGACCACATATCTATCTCTCCCTCTCAAGTTTCATCATAAACACTAATATATTTCTCCAACACATGGATCAACAACACAACCTTCCCCCCAAACATTGTCACTATGATCCACAACATGAACCAGATGCTCGTCAAAGGATGCATCAGCCTCAAACTAAACCTCACCAACATAAAAAATAAGATAAAATCTAGGAAATACCGATATAACTATCACACAAGGATAGAATAGAATAAATCCCTACATCTACATGGTAGAGCCAATTGGCACACCTTCGGTTTGATGATCTTCGCAACTCATAGACCAAAGCACATGGTTCCATCTCACCAAGATTCTGAAAATTTTAATAGTGTCCTAGGCACGGTATCACCCAAAGGAACAAAATAATTATGACTACAATCCTTATCATACATCAGTATACAACTCATGGCCCAATGGTCTCGATCCACATCTGAACAGACAAAAAATAAGCATGCACAACAATCACATTAAGGAACTCAAATGGTCAAAACCTAATCCAATGCTCATTTCCAAAACCAAAACACCATTATGAACCATACCAAATCCCATTTAACCTGAAAATTTAGTCACATCATCAGATAACCTCTTACCCACTATGGTTCTACTGACCATATACTTTATCTCAAATCCACCTCATTTCTGTGGTTGGAACTTCTACCATAAAAAATACCACTAAAACATCAACTAAACTTCTAGAATATACCCAATTAGTTTCCCAACTCACCACACCCAAACATCAATGATAATTCCATCCAATATCATCATCCATGCTCTCTATTGAGACCACATGTATTGGATGCATGTATGCTATCCATAAATCAACCTAAGACAACTTGATTATTTTTTCAAACCCCACTTCTAATTTCATATACACTTTTCATACCAAAACATCCACATAATGTGGTTCCCAAATTTTCACTTCTATTCTTTCTTCCAACTAATCAGAGTCATTGTTGACTAACTCATCATGGAAACCCCTAGTTTCACTTTTGACTCGTCCCTACCTTACATGAATAGGATTACATCACATTTAAAGACATTCCAAGATCACCCAACACACCAACTAGAGTCTAGGTCAGACTTTTGATGAGGTTATAGTACTAAAACTCTTGTTCCACAAACCATTGTAATGACTCATAATGCCCATCAATGAATCTTACATAGGAATATCTAATTTCTTTTAAAACCACCTTAATCATGAATCCAATGCTTGCCTCGCTCACCACCACATCTAAGGCCCACTTGTCCATCCCTAAGGGATAAAAACATGTACCTCACATGTTTCTCATTGGAACCCCGATGCTACCACATTCACTACATAGTCTTCTCCACAAATCCATGACTGACATATCGTTCCCCACCTTTGGATTTTCATTTTCACCACATTCCTCTAGAAATCATAACCACCATGGCTCAAGATTTGATCATAAGAAGAACCCTAAAATGTAGATGTGGTTGTCTAGAATCCACTAGAACAAAAAAAACATAAACAACCACTACTTATTCTTGGATTCCAAGAATGGAACTCACAGAATTATTCAACATCCGGTCAATAACGAGGAACTCACCCTTAACTAGTTGATGGTTTACTTCCCACCGTATAACTCCACATACACTGCTCTGTGAGAATAACATCCAAGAGGCCCCATATCCACCCAAAACATATTCAGGTAGCTAGTTTCTCAATGTACCTAGATAATGTTAATATATTGGGTATGATTGTCACTATCTAAAAGTATTCTAAGAATTCATCAACAAAAATCACCACAAATTATTGATCATTGATGTCACCTCCCACATTAGTGGCAAATTAAATTGTTGAAAGCATCATGCTTCCCTACCTACATACATCTCATTAAAACATAACCACCACTACATAGGTTTTATTTCCTACCAAAACTCACCACTACTACATGACTCTCCACCAAGAATCCATGAATCAACATTTCCTTTGGCCCTACTACAGTCACACCATGAAAGTTCTTCTAGAATGACCCTAGAGATTAACAACTGAAGAAAAAAAATTCACCACACTGGTCCCAACCCAATTGGTTTCTTGTATAATCATTCTTCCCACTTTGGTTTCATAGAAAACAACATGAACTTATCTAGGGGCACTTATTCACCCATCCCAAAATCCGTCATGTCTTCCCAAGATATGACCAAATATAAGCCTCATCAAATAACTTGAGGTCTCATTCTTTCCTATGACCAAACACTAAGCTTGAATATAGATCACACGAGATACTCATCACTAGAGCAAGGACCAACATCTTCTTACACAAATAACCATGCCTCTGAGTATTTTATCCTCATTGAACTTGAGTCATTCACAATTTAATCATCCAAAAAACCCAACCATTTGTACAATAAAGCCTAACCATGTGACCACCCCTCACCCTGAGGGTCACCTCCAAAATAAAATCTTACATCCACTCTTTGGTTTCCCCTGTACTACCCACCCAAAATCAACATCAATCCCAAAGTCAAAAAGCATCCAATATATAGGACCGTGATCTCAAATAATCCTTCCACTTACAAACCTGACTTTATATCCACCCACAAGCACTCAAGTTCTTCCATGAGAAAATAACCAAGATATAACCATGCCTTTTGTTGGAACTCAATGTCACATACTGTGCATTGTTTCTACTTCTAAATCACCCACATGTGCTTTATATTCGAAGGAACCTAAAACACTTAGATAACTTCTATTGATTTTAACCTAAATTTCCAAAAAAAAAACCCAACGCAAAACCATAACTCAAGTTGCATCTACAAAACCATTGGATTTCCCACGTATCCTACTAAGAAAAAACTATCCAAGGAAGCACTCTTAATATTTTCCACTAACAATTTCCACGAAATCCACATATTCCTTATGCACCCAAAGGCACTAGCAACCCCTATTGACCCCTCTCATGGCTCACCCTCGATGGTCAAATGACACTCACTACCTAACCTAGAGTCACATCTAGAAAAGCTCAATGGATCTACATCTAAGACATACACATAAAAATCCAACAAGTCACCCCTTGCGAGTGGCACTCTCCCCATTCTAGAACTCATTACATAAAACACACCCAAGTAACCATTTACACTATGTTCCACATCAAGGATTCCCAATCACATTCATCAGAACTACGATCCAAACACCCACTCTAGGTTTCAAAACAAACTCGGATGATCATAGATGATAATGTATAACACTCCCACATTATCAGAAAATTTATCATATCCCAAAGGCCACAACCATACCAACAATAAAATTAGGAAAACCCCTCTAACCGCACATCAAAACATAGAAAGGCCTCATGAACCATAAATAAGGTCTCAAGGGAACTCTCACTACCCAAAACACCCACACATACGGTATGATCTCAACAATATGGATACCCACACCAACATCACTATAGGTCCTATTATTTTCCCATGTCCATTTTTAATTAAGATTTAACATTTTTAAACTCAATAATTCAAATTTCAAATATTCCTCTTTTAAAATCGAAGGATTTACACATTCAAAAACCTTTTTACTAACCCAATATTTTGAAAATCACTTACTTTGTTCAAATTTATATTTCAGAATATTTTCATTAACAATATTCCCTACTACAAAATAGGTGTTTAAAAGTTCTGTTATTTTTCAGGGCCAGAGAAAAGCACTGATAAATGGAATATTTATCATAGATAAAAAAGTACTGATAAATTTAACCCCTTATCCGTTCTTTATTTTTAGCACTGATAATGACTATCCTTTATCAGCACTTCGGTTTTAGTACTGATAAAGGGTAACCATTATCAATGCATTATTTTTAGCACCGATAAAGGGTGCCCTTTATCAGTTCTATATTTTTAGCACTCATAAAAGAATCCTTTATCATCATTTTTATCACTGATAAATGAATGATTAAATAAAATTAAATAATTAAATAATTAAAAAATAAAAAATGTGTTTATTAAAAATAATGTTACAAATTTTATTAACTAAATAATATTGATAAAAATGAATAAATTAATTATAATATCTAAAAATTATAGATAATTCTATTAAACATTTAGATATATGAAAAATGAAATTTAAACAAATTTAAATAAAAAATATGCAAATAGTGAAAAATATTGAACATTTTATTAGTTAGATTATTATTGATAATGTTAGTAAATAGTATATATAAAATATATATATATATATATATATATATTAATGTCCCTAAATATGATTTATATATTGAAAAATGTTATTTATTCTTTACATTAAATAGTAATGTATTTAGTGAATACTAGTTAATGATTAAAAATTAATTTGAATTAAAAATATTAACTAGTTGTGTCAAGTAATGGCCATAATTTAAACTCATTTGATTTTTCAATTTATAACACAGATCAAACTTATTATATTGATTTCACATATACATATTATACACACACACACACACAAATATTTTGTTTACAATTTAATCAATTTATAGTATTTAGTTTTTTATATATATTTACTATATTTTAATAAATTCAATATTTATTCACATTTATTTCAATATATATCCATATTTTAATGATTTATATTAATCCAACATATCCAAATTTTAATATATTATAATCATTTTTAATTAATCAATTTTACACATTTTTTACATGAATGAACTTTGGAGTAAATATTAATTAATAATGTTAAAAATACATTTGTAAAAAATACATATAAATAAATATATTTATAAATGTATATTTATTATTTTTATATGTTCATAATTATAAATAAATAAATAATATTTGTCTAAAAATTATTTATATAATTATAAATAAATAATTATAAATATTTATTAAATTTATTTAAATAATGAATATATTAACTATGTTTATATATATATAATTTTGTAAATATATGTAATTATACAAATATTATTTTTTAAAAAAGTATTTATATAATTATAAATAAATAATTATATATTCAGTGAATTATAAAATTATTATTTTATAATAAATGTTATTATAAGTATTATAATTATATATAATAAGTACACTTTTTTAAAAAAGTATCATGGTTTTTTAGAAAGTATTGTAAGTATTTATCAGCACTTTTTTAGTAGTGATAAACATAGATATTTATCAGCACTAAAATATTAGCACATATAAATATTGATTTTATCAATGCTTCTTTAGGAGTGATAAATATCTATCTTTATTAGAAAAAAAGAATTGATAATGATTCATTTTATTAGTTCTTATTAACTTAGTACTGATAAAAGTTATCTTTATCAATGTTTTTTTGAAGTACTGATAAAAGTCACACAATCTATTTTAATAACCCTAACCATCACGAACCAGTTTGCAATATCAATAGATCTTTGGGGAAGCAACCTCCTCCCGGTGTTCCTTATTGTAAAATCCAAGCTCGAATCTAGGCCAGAATCAATGCTTCAACTATTCCAAGCCTCAAATCAAAGTCTCGAACAATTCACGGGTTGAGCACAACCACAAATCAAATGAAATCTTAGTTTTTTGATATCTCTAATTTTCTAAGGTTATCCATTGAACCTTCTCATCCCACATATGTGTATCCCAAAAATCTAGTTTCACTATCCTATAATAAAACAACCCAAAATTCATTTTTTTAGATTTATTGAAGTATTTTCTTCATAGATATCATGTAGGTATCCTTGGGGAAACATTGGTACTTTGAAACTTGAAATTTGTAAAACCCAATGTTGGGTCTTTTTTAGGCATAATAATCTCTCAATAACTATATTCCATGGCATCTAGCTTTTTCAATCATCAAATTTTGAAAACTTCATCCGTATAGTGGTCAGTGTTATCATTGGTTTTGAATATTACATTGCAAATCACTTGGATGATGAAATATCTAACATTATTCGGGTTTTATATTATGTAATCCAGAAATTGGAACTAAGAGGTTTGAGTGAGGAGGAACTAAAATATAGGGTTATCCTATTCTATTTGAAAGGAAATTCTAGATTTGTTTTCCAAAAAATAGAGGATGAAATATCTAACAGTACACTGGAACAATTATATGATGAATTTTTGATGAATATTTTTCCTAGGATAACGATCACTAAAATATAGTGTAAAATTAATGGAGTTATTTATGATGATTGGGAAATATTTCATGAGGCTTGGGATAGATTTATGGGTCACTTATGAAATGTAACAATGAAATGATTATGATGAATCTATAAAATTAGATGAGGAAAATCATTATATACGATTGATTTGTTGTATTATTTATTTGACTACTACTTGAAAAATTACAATGTTTTCAGTATTTATTTTTTAAATATTTCAATTTGAATTTAAATAATAAGAATAAATTTTGATAAAAAGAAAAATTGAATAGGTTTAAGGTATTATAATCCTTGGACTACATTATATAGGGAAAACTGATTTTGAGATACAATGTAATTGATATTTTGATTTGGTTGTTGAAATATAGTCTCAAAATAAAAAATTAGAATGAGTCATTTCTAGGAAAAAACATTGCATCATGGTTTTCTAAAAAGCATGATATTTTTTCATTATGTGGTTCAGGAGAAAGTTACATTGTTGATATAATTTATTATTTTCAATCCTTTAGGATTGATCAACATTTTCTATTTTGATATTTTCTTTGAAAAATGACTTATTTAACAAGAATATTTTTCTATTATTTAAATTTTAAATAATATTTCAAATGTTTCAAGAATAAATATTATACCACTAGATTTAACAAGTATTGAAAAAATAAAATATTAACATTGATTGATGTAAATTTAATATATGAATTTTAAAAGAATCTATTTTGTTGAAATATAAATTATTTTTCATGAATAAAATCATTTCACCATTAGAATCCCACTTCAAGGAAACTTTATTAATTTGTATTTAATTATTTAATTACATGATATATTCACTATGGATTATTAATTATATTTAATTTTATGGTTTAATAACACAAAATTAAATCCATTTTTATGTAATTATAGTGGTAATATGATTCCCCATATATGTGACCATCTCAATTACATGACATAAAAAAATTTCATTACAATACATTACCATAACCTTTACGGTTTTGAGTTTTACAGAATTAGGAAAAAAAATTAACAAAAAATACTAATGTATTTTTAAACTGGTTCAAAAATTTTAGAACAATATATGCAACAAATTTATCCATAATAAGAATTCATTGTTCTTATTCAGATCAAGCTCATCATGTAACATTTTTATTTCTCGGATCAATATCATCATGCATAGATTTTATCAAATTATCATCCTTTTCAGCCTCTCCAAATGATATAGGCTCTACATGGGAAAAATTAGGTTTTTTATAGTGTCTTTATCCTTTGAGTTTTCATTGAAACTATTCAATCACCAATGGAATTTTATTCATTTATTTTAGACATGATTGTATTTCTTGTAGTTGGCAAAAATATATCCATTTTTGAGATGATAACCCACTCATTAATACTTCTTAAAGGTAAATTTATTTCTGTCATCACACATGAAATAAATAATACATATGTTTTACATTAATCCATTTAGAAACAGATCATTCTTTAACATTGCCTTTTGGTGCCACCATTATTTTCGCCTCATCCTCCTCACTCATTGATTGATTGTTTGGTGAGATATATTTGCAATTTTTTATCATAATTATTGATTTACCTTTGGCATATCTCTGTGGTCAATAATATTTTCACTATAAAATCATTATCTATAGAATTAATGTATCATTTAATATTTATTTTTAATTAATTTATTTTCCGTATTACTCATATAATAATTGTTTTCTTATACAAGTGGATTTTTTTCTTGATTTGGGGTGGTTTGTTCCAAGATTCTCATACTCATGAAGGATTAGATATCGAGCATACAACTGAGATAATGAATTCAAAGAGATTCATCAACAAGTAATATAACCATTTGAAAAACTGAATTCCTACTACTTATTTAATTAATTTTGTCATTATTTTATCTCAAATTTTTATGTTAATTTCCTAATAATTTTTATCTAATACTTATTTATTTTTTTCACAGATCTTTTGGGAAGTTATATTTTTCATGTAACTATCTACCACAAACCATAAAATAGATTAAATTACTATTTCTTCCAATGTAACCATATTTTCTATGTTTATTTTATTTTTTTGACGAGCTTCCAACACTGTATATTGATTCAATGGTGTTTGCTGAATACCGTTTCTCATTGTTGAAAACCCATAGATTAGAGGAAGCACATATGCCCTTTGTGATGTATTCTTAGGATATAATGTGCACATGAGATTCTTCTAATCTTATTATTTTCCAAAATGAGAAAAAAAATATTTTAAGAACATCAAGTTAATATGCAGTGTTGGTAGTTCAACATTAAAAGAATATAGAAACGTGGTTACATTGTATGTTAGGATTTTTTGAGACTTCGGGATGTGTAATAATAAACCACACCTAAATCCAACACATGTTATGACAGGTATGAGTTCCATTTCTTCTTTTTATATAAAATTGACATAAATTTTAGTAAAAATGAAAGATGAAATTCTCTAAACCAAGGAAAGATATTTTGATTATTTTGATTGTTTAGATAAATGATCCATATGTCATTTGGGATGTGTGGGAATCTTCCGTACCTCAATCAAATGCACGGTGTGACCTCTATGACTAAATGTGTTTGTTATTAATTTAAAATCAATAGTTTAGTTCAAAATATCACTCATTGAAAACAAATAGAACATGCTCATATTTTCTTAATAATTTTGAACATCGATTCGTAAGTTATTTTTGACATGTTAGAATTAGTCTCACATAAAATAGGTACATGATGTCATCAACATAGGTCAATGTGAATATTTCTAGTTTAAATAGGATTTTAGTAAGAAAAAATGTGACATACTCAAAACTACTAAAACAACATTGAATTATTTTTATAATTTTTTAAAAATGATCCATAAGTCATTTGAGATGTGTAGGAATTAGTGAATCCTTAATCTGACACATAGTTTGACTGGTATGACTCTATGTGCATCTTATTATTTAAAAATGACATAAATTTTAATAAAATAGGAAACTAACCTACTCAAAACTGATTAAACACAATCATATTATTTTTAAACTTTACCAAAATGATCCATAAACCATTTTGGATTTGTAGGAATTATTCGTACCTCAATCTGACTCACGGTGTGACCGATATGACTCCAAGTGCATCTTTTTATTTAATATTGACATCAATTCCAATAAAAATGAAAACTGACATACTCAAAACTAAGAAAAATCATTCATAAAGTTTTGATACTTTAGGTAAATGATCCACAAGTCATTTTAAACATGTAGGAATCAGATGTACCTCAATATGATACACTATGTGCCCAGTATGACTCAATGTGTCTGTTATCAGTTTAAAATCGACAGTTTAGATCAAACAATGGAACTCAATTAAAAATGATAAAATTCACCCATATTTAGTTAATTATTTAGGAAATTTTATTTTTAATAATCAGTCTCACATCAAAATAATACATGATGTTATCTGTATGACTCAAAGTGAGTGTTTCCTGTTTAAAATGACATTTTTGTAAAAAAGACAAGTGATTTAATGAAAACCAAGTAAATTCATTCATATTGTTTTGATATGTTATGAAAATGATTCAGAATATATTTGAGAATTGTAAGAATTATCCACACTTTAATCTGATGCATGGTGTGACCGATATGACTCAAAGTGTGCCTTTTTCATTAAAATTAGCATCAATTTTAGTAAAAAAGACAACTCCCCCACTCAAAACTGAGAAAAAAAATTAGTATTATTTTTATACTTTAGGAAAATGATACACATGTCATTTGTGATGTGAAGGAATTAGCTACACCTCATCCTGATACCCGATGTGTCTGGTATGACTCAATGTGTATGTTATCAGTTTAAAATCAACATTTTTGTTCAAAAAGTATCGCTGACTGAAAATATAGAAGACACACTCATATTGTGTTTATAATTCATGGAAAAAATTCTTAAGTCAATTTTGATGTTTAGTAATTTTTATCACATCAAACTACCACACGATGTGACTGGTATGAGTCAAAGTGTGTGTTTCTAGTTTAAAATGACATTTTAGTAAAAAAGAAAACTGATATACTCAAAACTGAGCAAACACATTCATATTGTTTTGATACTTAATGAAAATGATACATATATCATTTAAGATGTGTAATAATTATACAAGCCTCAATCTGATTCATGGTGTGATTGGTATGACTCAAAGTGTTTTTTTACTATATAAGAATCTTTTTAGTTTAAAACGCATATCACACTGCTAAAAATGAGAAAATGAGCCTAAATTGTTTTCACTTCATTTAAATTATGTATTCATACACTATTTTGATGATTCTTTTTGTGTTTTTGGAGTTGTGTTGTGCTGTTAAAGCACTCTACTGGGGTGCTACAACACACTACCGTTGTGTTATATTGTGATATAATAGCACAATACAGTATGCCACTTTATCAGCACTATTATAATCACTCATATGGTTTTTCTTTATTAGATCTTATAGAAGCATAGATAAAGGATCCCTTTATCAATATTTTTTAATGTTGATAAAGTAATTAGGCTTTTAATCTGACACTAGTAGTTAGTGCTTCTCTAGCACTGATAAAGTCCATTTATAGCGTTGTTAAAGGCTGATTTTTTAGTAGTGATTTCATTGACTACAATTTTCAAATTTGTATGATTTCACTTTGATTTCAAAAATCCATCATATAAAACATAAATATTACCTATCAATACTATTTGACTAGAATAATTCATGAACCCACACACCCTCTTTTTTTATACCAGGCCAAGGGATAAAAACTCAAAAAATAGAAACATCCCATCAATGTGCACCCCCCAAGGTGGAAGTATCATCCAACCATAAAATAATAAATCAAAACATAAATTCCCACCCCTGTAAACTTGGGGTTTCCCTCGTACAAGGGTATTTTGGAACCCATGAATGAGCTCGTTACCATTTAATGAAAACATCCTTGTGTAATTCCCCGACCCTAGTTTCCCAGAGTCGGTGCATTATTTCATAACATTGGCATGATCACAAGAAAGATCAAGTCACGAAAGACCGATTAGTTTATTAGCCTTGGAAACACTAGATACATTCATAAAGTTTTACATTACATCAAAAAAACATCTTGTCTTCATATCCCCTCATACTATCCCTGTAGGTCATTCATAAATTACTTCTTCATAATCCTGGGAAAAATAAAAAAATTGAAAGGGGTGAGCTCATATGCTTAGTAAGGATAAAATTATAGCAGAAGCTTTCATAGATAAGAATAAACACTTAAGGCAATTTATAACTAAAACAAAAGCCTTTTAAACTTGAAATTCAGCATAAAATGGAAAAGATAAAATGAAATAATTCCATTTACTTATTCACATGGATATTCTACTAGTCGAATGATCACATGAAATATCAATAACCACTTTCATAATGATGGAATGCATAATGCCAGACTATCATAACCACATATCCAAGGCCTCGTGCCAAGACTACAAATAAGATTTTGCCAAGGCCTTGTGCCAAGAAACTAGTTTGTCTCATGAGACCTACCAATGCATCGAAGATCTATAGCGGGCTCCACCCGTCACTTATTAAGTCCAATGCATTCCTCATATGAACAGGTTTAAACATAACATAAACATTCTTATTAAAACTTGTTGAACCCCACACTCTTTGATTTTCATGATCACAATCACTTTCATATTTGTCTAACATTTTTTTTAAGTGTTGTGGATGATAGGCAAAAGATTGCCAAAGGATTGGCCCAAGAATGGACATCAAGTGGACTGAAATTCAGTCCACCGGCCAACCGGTGTCATAGCACCGGCCGGCCGGTGGACCTGGCAGAGGCATTGCCCACTGCCAGGTTCCACCGGCCCGCCGGTGGCACCCAGCAGAATAGTGCAAGCTACTGTCTTGCCACCGGCCAGCCGGTGGCTCCTCCACCGGTCAGCCGGTGGATCCTGGACCAGAATTCTCCTCCTCTGCCAAGGCACCGGCCAGCCGGTGGCCCTGTACCGGCCAGCCGGTAGCCCAGTCAAACTAGCCGTTGGCTTTGACCAGTCAACTCTCTTTTGGCCTCCAACGGCTCCGAAGACCTCTCCAACGGCTCCGAAGACTCCCCAAGGGTTCCATGCCTATAAATAAAGGCCAAGGAAGCCCCAGACACCAACCGGATCATATACTAAGCGCTCGGACATATTGCTGAACATTTGGCGAACCTCCGGCGCTCTACCTTCAAGGATCCTCAAGTGCTCCAAACAATTTCCAATCCAAGGAGCACCTCAAGAAGCTTGGGAGAGCACGCTACATCAACTCCATCATACCTTGGCACCCAAGTCTTCCTCAAAATACGGGTTTTATTGTTTATCTATTTTTGAGCTTAAAATTGGGTTTGTGCCTACAAACCCCAAACTCTTTCTTCATCTCCCTTTCTTTGGGTTCTCACACCACCATTAAGGTGTGAAGAGGTTTCTTCAAGCCTTTCCTTTTAAAAGGCTTGAGTTTTCGGTGAGCTAGCCTTCACCTGTTAAAAAGGCTAGTGGGTTCTTGCTATTCCATTGAAAGCAAGTGGGTTCTTGCTAAACCAATAAAAGCAAGCTGTAATAGGTCCTAGTGCTACCTCAAAGCCTAGTGGGTTTCTTGCTAAAACCATTGAAAAGCAAGCGGTAGGAATCTCTCAACGGTTGAGTTGGGAGCGGAGACGTAGGCCGGGTTTTGGCCGAACTCCGTTAACAATTTCTTGTGTGATTGCCTCTTTATTTCCGTTGCACTTTACTTTGATTTTTAATTTGTTAATCAATTTTTTTAAAAAGGCAATTCACCCCCCCTCTTGCCATCTTTTCCTCGTTTATTCCGAGACAACAATTGGTATCAGAGGGAGGTTTGAGTAATACCCTAACCGGTTTCAAATTAAAGATCCTTTTTGATGGCATCTACTTCTTTCGCCCCCGAAGGCTTTTCATTGGGTCGGGCTCCATTTTTTGATGGGACCGACTATAATTATTGGAAAACCCGCATGACCACTTTTTTAAGAAGCATAGGTTATCCGATTTACAAAATTGTCATGCAAGGTTATACTTTGTCTACCCCCGACGAATCCAAATGGACCCCCGCCGATATTAGAAACTTTGAGCTTGATGGCAAAGCCATGAACGCTCTACATTGCGGCCTTGACCGAAATGAGTTCAACCGAGTTTCCACTTGCACCTCATCTCATGAAATTTGGAAACTATTGGAAGTGACCCATGAGGGCACTAACAAAGTTAAGGATACTCGGTTAGACATGTATAGACAAGATTTTGAATCTTTTTCAATGCATCCAAATGAGTCTATTTCTGAAATGTTTACACGCTTCACTGACGTTTGCAATGGAAGGAAATCTCTTGGTGATGATGTTTCAGCCGAGATGATGGTCAAGAAGATCTTATGGGTCCTTCCGAGCTCATGGGCACCAAAGGTGACGGCGATCCAAGAAGCTAAGGACGTCAAAAATATGCCGGTAGAGGAGCTCATCGGATCCCTAATGACGTACGAGATCACGATGAGGAGGAAAGCTCAAAAGGAGGGCACACCAATCAAGACACCAAAGAACATCGCCCTCAAGGTACAAAAAGAAGTAAGCTCCTCCTCCTCATCATCATCTTCATCTTCTTCATCTTCAAGCGGCGACTCGGAAATGGAGAATCTCGCCCGCCAAATGCACAAGTTTATGAAGAAGCACAAGAAGAAGAAATCCCGCAAGCACCGAAAGCAAGAACCCACCGCAAGATCCGAGCCCAAGGTAAAATGCTACGGGTGCGGCGAAAAGGGCCATTACAAGCCCGATTGCCCACTCAACAAAAAACGGGCCACGCAAAAGGAAAAAGGAAAGAAAAAGGTCCTCAAGGCCACATGGAGTGACACCTCCTCATCATCCTCCTCCTCCTCGAGCGTCCAAGGTACAAAATGCCTAATGGCATTCCATGAGGTAACTTCTTCCGACTCCTCTTCCTCTTGTTCTTCAAATTCCAATTCTTTAAATCATTTATCTTATGAAGAACTCTCACACGCTAGAGATCAATTTGAAAATGGTTTTCATGCCTTATCGTCAATATTTGTTTCTTTGAAAAAGAATTTCAAAAAACTCTCTTCCGAAAAAGAACAACTTCTTAAAGAGAAGGAAGAGTTGACCCTTAAAATCCAAAATTTTCCAAATGTTGATTCCATGGAATCAACCATCAAAGACCTAAGGGAGACCCTTGCCAAGTTCACCCAAGGTGAACAAAATTTGAACAATCTCTTAGGTTCCCAATGCGTTTCCCGAACCACCCATGGACTTGGCTATACCAATGTAGCTTCCTCCTCCCATGCTCCGACTGTTTTTGTAAGGGGGAGCTCTTGATATAAATTTTGCAATTATTGTAAAAAACCAGGGCACCTTATTTATGAATGTAATTGTAAAAACGCCCGGTACGGTCAACCCAAATCTTTTTACTTTTCGGATGAATTTTATAGGAGAAGACCCGCTATGAGACAAGTTTGGATTGAAAAATCCCTTCTTGCGAGTCTCTCCGGGCCAAAATTTATTTCCTCTCCCCGGTGATTTGTTGTTTTATTTAGGGGGAGTTAGGTTCTTTTAAGCCTTTTTGTGAATTAAAAATTTTTTTATTCAAAATTCTCATTTCAAATTTTTTATTCAAAATTTTCGATTCCAACTTTCAATTTCAACACTTGGTATCAAAATTTTCATTTCAAAATATTCAATTCGAATTTTTCATTCAAAACTTTCAGTTCAAACTTTTGATTCAAAACTTTCAATTCAAGTTTCAAATTTCAATTGGTTCTTGATTCAAAACATTCAATTCAAACTGTTATTCAAATTTTCAATTCAATTTTCAAAAATTCCAATTGATCTTGATTTTCAATTTTCCCTCAATTAAGTTTTATGCCCCATTCTATTTTGATAATCACAAAGGGGGAGAAATTTCTTGATTGATTGGGGGAGAATCTTTTCTCTCATGCATAGTATTTATTTTCAATTTATCATTTAAAGCATTCCTTTCATTTAAGTTTTTACATTGCTTAGATAAGTGATTGTGATCATCAAAATAGGGGGAGATTGTTGTACCCCACACTCTTTGATTTTCATGATCACAATCACTTTCATATTTGTCTAACATTGTTTTTAAGTGTTGTGGATGATAGGCAAAAGATTGCCAAAGGATTGGCCCAAGAATGGACATCAAGTGGACTGAAATTCAGTCCACCGGCCAACCGGTGTCATAGCACCGGCCAGCCGGTGGACCTGGCAGAGGCATTGCCCACTGCCCGGTTCCACCGGTCAGCCGGTGGCTTGACCACCGGCCAGCCGGTGGCACCCAGCAGAATAGTGCAAGCTACTGTCTTGCCACCAGCTAGCCGGTGGCTCCTCCACCGGTCAGCCGGTGGAGCCTGGACCAGAATTCTCCTCCTCTGCCAAGGCACCGGCCAGCCGGTAGCCCAGTCAAACTAGCCGTTGGCTTTGACCAGTCAACCCTCTTTTTGCCTCCAACGGCTCCGAAGACCTCTCCAACGGCTCCGAAGACTCCCCAAGGGTTCCATGCCTATAAATAAAGGCCATGGAAGCCCCGAACACCAACCGGATCATATACCAAGCGCTCGGACATATTGTTGAACATTTGGCGAACCTCCGGCGCTCCACCTTCAAGGATCCTCAAGTGATCCAACCAATTTCCAATCCAAGGAGCACCTCAAGAAGCTTGGGAGAGCACGCTACATCAACTCCATCATACCTTGGCACCCAAGTCTTCCTCAAAATACGGGTTTTATTGTTTATCTCTTTTTGAGCTTAAAATTGGGTTTGTGCCTACAAACCCCAAACTCTTTCTTCATCTCCCTTTCTTTGGGTTCTCACACCACCATTAAGGTGTGAAGAGGTTTCTTCAAGCCTTTCCTTTTAAAAGGCTTGAGTTTTCGGTGAGCTAGCCTTCACCTGTTAAAAAGGCTAGCGGGTTCTTGCTATTCCATTGAAAGCAAGTGGGTTCTTGCTAAACCAATAAAAGCAAGCTGTAATAGGTCCTATTGCTACCTCAAAGCCTAGTGGGTTTCTTGCTAAAACCATTGAAAAGCAAGCGGTAGGAATCTCTCAACGGTTGAGTTGGGAGCGGAGACGTAGGCCGGGTTTTGGCCGAACTCCGTTAACAATTTCTTGTGTGATTGCCTCTTTATTTCCGCTGCACTTTACTTTGATTTTTAATTTGTTAATCAATTTTTTTAAAAAGGCAATTCACCCCCCCTCTTTCCATCTTTTCCTCGTTTATTCCAAGACAACAAAACTAGCATACGAAATGTCAATACTTTAACCACAAACCATGAATGGTACAAAAATAGCACATCCACAGTCAAACATAACTCATTCGATAAAATATGGAAGATTGTATTATATCACATTAACCTCAATCAAGAATAATGAAATATATTGACATAGATGAAAATAATCATCAAAACTATTTGAGAGAAATATTCCCCTTTTTCTTGTAATCATTTAAAAGTCACACTATTTTTCAAGAAGCCATTTAAAAATAGATTTTTGAATAAAAGTGTCCCATACCACTTTGAAACATTTAAAAGGAGTTTTAATTTTAAAACTTTAATGTCCATATAAATAAATCATTAAAACAATTTTTAAAACATGGACATTAATGAGCAAGATTTAGAAGAATAAGTCTTTAAAACATTTAAAAATGGTATTTTAGTTAGAGTTTCTAACCAAAAGAGAGACACTTGAATACAAATAATTGAGGTAATAAAAACATTGTAATATCATGAGAATAAAGGGATTCATTATATACTATGTCAAAGTACATTATATACACCACATAAAAGTGATTTGGTGTATAACAACAAAGAAGTCTCAATGTAATGTAAATTGAGATGAAATCTATCATAAAGGCCATATCCTTTGGTTAAGGATAAATCAACAACATAATTATGTGTGACAAATTTAAATACACTAAATATGACTGGATATTCAGTGTAAAACAATCAAAGGACATTCACAAATATTCTTGTAAAAACAACACCAATGAATTAGATGTTTAACTCAACAAATGGAGAATGAGTTAAAATTACACTTATCAAATTCATATCAATGACTTGAGAATTATGAATGGAGTGATTATGTGTATAAAAAGTATATCCACAGGAAGGGGAGTGGAAATTATGACATAATCAAATGAATAGTGATTCCACACATAATCTTGGGGTAATATAATCAATAAAATATGCGTAAAGCCAAATGAGTGGAAATTGAAATATAAAATTCCCTTATCGATTAGGTAACTTACGAAACATACAACCGTGAAAGAAGGATCATACCATGATGATGTAAATACCCATAAATTAAAGTATATTACACAATTAATACAATCATGGGAAGTACACATACACCACATTCAATAATTAAGTGGTGAACAATGGAATTCTCACGAAATTAAGAGGGAGTTAAGAAACCCATTACCTTGTACTTTTCCTTGGTTGGGGGTAGGTTAACCTCCTGCATAATGTTGAAATAATTTTTATTAAATTATTCATGAATCATATACATTAATATGATATCATATATGATCTTTTAACATTGCTTTGTTAATAATATCTTAGAATTATCGTCGTTTCGGGTGTTAACTTACTCGTTTGCTTTTATATGTTTTGTTACGTAAGCCATGTTTTTAATGTATAGGTTGTATCTTATTCATATACAGAATTATATCAACTCCTTAAAAATTATTTTTAAATCATCAAATGATAATTATACTTGAATGGATACGATAGAGAATTAATCTCATCGCGTTCGTGGAGACGGTAGTCCGTACGTACGCACGAGCGACAATATCATTCTTTTGATATTAAAATAATATATAATTGGATTGTATATTATATATAAAGAATAATTATCATGTCATATTTATTATTTTCATGAGTTACACATCATTATTATACCCACCCAAATAATAATATATTGAATAACAATTACACCACGACGTGGAGACGGTAAGCCGTACGTACGCACGTATGGTGACATGTTGTTCAAAGGGTGGATAGAATACTGAATATGGTTTTACCATATTTATAATAACATCACAGTATATATAGGATACTGGAGATATTATTTTATAATGGTAATAACAAATAAAGAAGAAGTGGAAGAAGAAAGGAACTTGAAAAGGGGTGGTGAAAACATTACCTCTTCTTCGGGTTCTTACTTTTGATTTGATCAAAAGGGATCCTTAGGTTGGATTTCTGATCCAAATAAGGCCTCTAGGTTGTAGTGAGGGAAGTTGGAAGAGTTTTTGGGAAGGGTTTGGCCGAACTAAAAGGCTTTTAAGGTGTGAAGAAATGAGAAGGAGGAGTGCCCTTTTATAAGAGGGGTGAGGGGCACCTTTGGAAAAGCTAGAAATATTAATTTATAATAAATTCATATTCGGTTTCTAATGGCTCCAAAGTTGATTATTTAAAGTTTAACGTGGGGATATGTCTAAATCCATTCAACCAATATAATTTAGACAGGTTTGGGTCATTATATTAACCTTATCTTTTAGTTTTAACTCTTAGTTAATTAGTTGGACATTTACCATGTAACTTTGTATTTTTATATTATATAGTTAATAAACTTACTATATACATCCAAGAGACCCCCAAGTGGTCCATTAATGAAACAAATATCCTGATATAAGTCTCTTGGCCTAACCTTAGATTTTTTAGAATTTAATATCAATTAACAATAAAATATTTGTTTTAAAAACTCTTTTATTTCAATTTTGACACTATTCAATAGTTGATTTTTGTGAAACTCATAACAGAATAATTACTTCTAAAAAATTCAATTAAATAAATACTAATATGTCATATTATCCTAGAAAATTAGTTTAATTCATGAAAAGTCTCAAATTATATTTATTTGGGTATTTATAATATCAATTATTTTAATTTTTCACTATTATGATAATTACTGCATCATCATTGTGTCTTAAATAAATTAAATTATATAATGTCTAAAAATTATAAATAAAATATAATTATTTATGAAACCTTAGTAGATTTCTATGGAATATTTACATTCGAATTTATCTTATGTATAACCCTATATTAAAAATGTTTTAGTAAATAAACTTTTATTTTAACTCTTTTAACTCTTCTTTGAATTAAATAATAATAAATGTCCTAATCTAATCCAAGTAGACCTAAATGATAATATTTTATTCCTAATGTTGTTTTTGGTCGAGATAAAGTTGTCCAATAGAATTAGGACATGTGTTAGGATAATATTAATATCATTTTTACCCTTAATTACCCTATTTACTTTTAACCGTGGTAAATAAAAGTAAAAAGTTACTGTTCACCAAAACTTTTTTTCATCTCATTGAACCACATTTTACTTCTTGATATTAACCATGTATCTCGGATTTTCGAAATTCCATTCACAGAAGTGGTAAAATTAAGTTTTATGAAAAATTCAGTTTTTTAACTACCACTTAGTAGTTTCACTATTCATCAAAAATTGAAGTTTTTCAGAATAATGCCAAAATTTCACCCTAAGCTATAATTGATATTCTGAATTCTAAAATGATGTATATTTTAAAAAATTCTAAACATATAAGTTTCATTAATTAATTTTATAATTAATTCCCGATGTCACAACAAATAGCGTGTTTTTAAGAAACAAGATATATCAAAAGATTGACAATTGTTTAGGTCCAATTTCCAAGTGAAATTAATTCTAATGAACACAATTGGATAAAATGGTAAAAATATATTCTAATTATACTTTAAACCCACTCAATAATATAATTTATCACTATAAATTATTTTGATTTAAAAAGTTGTTTTTAATTAAAATTTAGTAATTTTCACTATTCATCAAAATATAAGTGTTATCCGAAAAGTTCCAAAATTTCACCCTAGGATAAACTCGATATTACGAATCCAAAAATGAAGTCCATTTTGAGAGATAGAATTTATAAAATTTCAAAAATTAGGTATTAATATTCATAACGGCTAGTTTGATTGGTTGTGGTGTGTTAGAATCTCGAAGTGGCGTACAATGCACGCCATTGCATTATTCGAAGGAAAACGTATCGTGGTAGCTTGGGGTGTTACATTCTCCCCTCATTCAATAAATTGCATCCTTGCAATTTTTAATATTGTGCTTTGGAATATAATGGAAAGTCCCACATCGGAAAAAGAGTCAATAAAACTATCACTTTAAAAGAAAGAAAGAGAGGTATAAAGGTCAACCAAGATAACCCATACTCAGATTCCATGTAGGAAAACATGGATATGGATGATAAAATAAGTGTCAAGTTCTAATGGAGAGGGATATAAATCATGATTAGGAGAAAGTTAACAATAAGAAAAACACAAGTTTGTGTTGGGAAAAACGGCCATTAGTCTCCTCGTAGGAAAGTAAACAGACAATTTTTTTTTGTTTTAAGTTACATTACAAAAGGATGAGGAATTCATTTTTGATATTGACTAAGAATATAAAGATATATACTTAAATTTTAAGTAGAGTTTCATTCTTTAATAAATTTCCACCACTAACTCATTTTTTTTAAACGATGAGTATTCAAGAAGACTTGGTCACACTAGAAGAGATAGAATAAACTTCTATAGAATCACATGATCCATGCAGGATGAACTATATATTTACATTTTATTTAGAGATTAATCAAAACCAAAATGGTTAGTACAAGATCTAATGATCCCCCAAAAGTATATTCCTTGAGAGAAATAATCACTAATCTTAATTTCCAAAATTAAACCAACAATACCCCAAAGTTAAATAAATACCATTCAATAATCAATTGTCCTTAAAATCCTTCAATATAATCAAAACTAATATTGAAAACCAAAACTTATTAAGAATGTAGTCTTCCACATTAAATTGTATCTCCAAATTACATTAATTACTCTTAAAGTCACATACTTAAAAGTAATTAACCTAATCATTTCCATAAATAACCCAAATCATTATAAATCCAAAATAAAAACATAGATAAAAATACACCATTACTCCTCAAATGAAATCCCATACTATTCTATTTTCCTTGGGCATATAGTGTTCACACCAAAGTGAACAACTTCCAAAATAACATTTATCACTTAATCACCAAATCATTTTCCTATACTAAGGTTATTCATTTGATAAGACATAAGATCCCAAATCAAATTATTATTGATCAATAAAATCATTTAAATAAAAATAATAGTCACACTAACCAGGGACTTCACGTAGTCCTGTGGTAGGCGATAAATCTCAATCGCACATTGGTTGTGGGTTCGATTCCAACAACTTTGTCCAACGCGACGGGTTGTCACACGGTCTACGTGTTTTCCTTTTTCAAAAACTATATTTTATAACATTACCAAAATGAGATAAATTCCTCAAAATAACCATAACATAATTTAACCACAAATGTTATCTCATACCTTTCATTTTCATCCCAAATTATAATAAATTTTAATTTCCTCAAACCCAATGATCATATAAAACCAAATGGTTATTTATAACTATATCCACAAGAGAAAATATAATTCTTCCTCAAATATCATTCTCACATGGCAAACTTCGGGGTTACAAATACAAGAGAAAATTATTCCAAAGTAAACCCATCAACAAGGAGCACTAATACTTTTTAAACATTTCTCCAGCCATTTATTTCCACATAGCTTCTTCTTTGACCAAGAAAATATCCTATAGAATAGGGCATTCACTTGGTTAATGGCTAGGTCCCCTACATTTATGGAAAATGACTGTAAATGGACTCTTGGGACCATTTTTCTATTCTTCCATAGTACTCTTCATTTTTCTTCGGCAATTATTCACTTTATGTCCTTCATTCCCGCATGTAAATCATTTCTTTGTCCCATTGAGACACTTTCCTGGGTGTCTCCTTCCACATTTCCTACATGATGGAAATTGAGGATTCCTTTCTCCATGGTCTCCACTGCTGGAGCTCTTATCATTCACCACCTTTCTCTTCCTTGTTGAGTCCGGGAGTTGGTTAATATATATGTTGCTGATCATATTTTTGGAAAACTAATTTGGCATAAAGATGATATCTTTTATGCCTATCAACATTCCATTTTTTTGCTCATTTCCACCACCGTTCACACCTTGTAAATCATTCTCAAAGTCACTATGACTTCCTTGGAATCTAGACGTTGACTAAAACCAGAAAGCATTGTGTGAGTAAAAGTAGTCATAAAATCATTTAGAGATTAACATGTCACCATATTCTCAATTTGAAACATATTAGGATTAACCAAGGTCATTTACTCTCATCTTATATATATATTACTTCAAATTGGTTTGTAAAGAAAATGTAAATTATCCTAAGCATATCCCCTGGGAGTGTCGTAACCAAGAGTGCAGCAAGGCCCGTTGTCGTGTACCAGTTCCTGTTCGAGTCTATCTCAAAGCGGTGTTTTCAGGTTTTACCCCTAGGTACATCTGTGCCAGAGCCACCTCTACCTGCTCGTATCCAGACAGGGATGTATTGCTCGGAAAACTCACAAAATCTCTACAATACCAAAATTCTAGGAAGTTATTCCATACTAATCCTCAAAGTTCATCTTAGGTCTACGTGCTCTAATCAGAGTTTATCTAAATTTAGCTTCCAAGGTTTATACTAAACATTCTCTGATACCAACTGTAACGCCCCGACCCCAGTTACCCAGAGTCGGTCCATTATTTCATAACATTGGCAGGATCACAAGAAAGATCAAGTCTCGAAAGACCGATTAGTTTAGTAGCCTTGGAAACACTAGATACATTCATGAAGTTTTACATTAGATAAAAAAACATCTTTTCTTCATATCCCCTCATACTATCCCCGCAGGTAATTCATAAATTACTTCTTCATAATCCTGGGAAAAGTAAAAAATTTGAAAGGGGTGAGATCAGATGCTCAGTAAGGATAACATTATAGCAGAAGCTTTCCTAGATAAGCATAAACACTTAAGGCAATTTATAACTAAAACAAAATCCTTTTAAACTTGAACTTCAGCATAAAATGGAAAAGATAAAATGAAATAATTACATTTACTTATTCACATGGATATTCTACTAGTCGAATGATCACATGAAATATCAATAACAACTTTCATAATGATGGAATGCATAATGCCAGACTATCATAACCACATAGCCAAGGCCTCGTTCCAAGACTACAAATAAGATTTTGCCAAGGCCTTATGCCAAGACACTACTTTGTCTCATGAGACCTACCGATGCATGGAGGATATATAGAGGGATCCACCCGTCACTTATTAAGTCCAATGAATTCCTCATATGAACAGGTTTAAACATAACATAAACATTCGTATTAAAACTAGCATATGAAATTTCAATACTTTAACCACAAACCATGAATGGTATAAAAATAGCACATCCACAGTCAACCATAACTCATTCGATACAATATGGATGATTTTATTATATCACATTAACCTCAATCAAGAATAACGAAGGATGTTGACATAGATGAAAATAATCATGAAAACTATTTGAGAGAAATATCCCCCTTTTTCTTGAAATCATTTAAAAGTCACACTATTTGTCAAGAAGCCATTTAAAAATAGATTTTTGAATCAAAGTGTCCCATACCACTTTGAAACTTTTAAAAGGAGTTTTAATTTTAAAACTTTAATGTCCATATATATAAATCCTTAAAACCATTTTTAAAACATGGACATTAATGAGCAAGATTTAGAAGAATTAGTCTTTAAAACATTTAAAAATGGTATTTTAGTTAGAGTTTCTAACCAAAAGAGAGACACTTGAATATAAATAATTGAGGTAATAAAAACTTTGTAATATCATGAGAATAATTGGATTCATGATATACTATGTCAAAGTACATTATATACACCACATAAAAGTGATTTGGTGTATGACAACAAAGAAGTATCAATGGAATGTAAATTGAGATGAAATATCTCATAAAGGCCGTATCCTTAGGTTAAGGATAAATCAACGACATAATTATGTGTGACAAATATAAATACACTAAATATGATTGGATATTCAGTGTAAAACAATCAAAGGACATTCACACATATTCTTGTAAAAACAACACCAACGAATTAGATGTTTAACTCAACAAATGGAGAATGAGTTAAAATTACTCTTATCAAATTCATATCAATGACTTGAGAATTATCAATGGAGTGATTATGTGTATAAAAAGTATATCCACAGGAAGGGGAGTGGAAATTATGACATAATCAAATGAATAGTGATTCCACACATAATCTTGGGGTAATATAATCAATGAAATATGCGTAAAGCCAAATGAGTGGAAATTGAAATTTCAAATTCCCTTATCGATTAGGTAACTAAAGAAACATACACCCATGAAAGAAGGATCATACCATGATGATGTAAATACCCATAAATTAAAGTATATTACACAATGAATACAATCATGGGAAGTACACATACACCACATTCAATAATTAAGTGGTGAACAATGGAATTCTCACGAAATTAAGAGTGAGTTAAGAAACCCATTACCTTGTACTTCTCCTTGGTTGGGGGTAGGTTAACCTCTTGTATAATGTTGAAATAATTTTTATTAAATTATTCATGAATCATATATATTAATATGATATCATATATGATCTTTTAACATTTCTTTGTTAATAATATCTTAGAATTATCGTCATTTCGGGTGTTAACTTACTCATTTTCTTTTATATGTTTTGTTACGTAAGACATGTTTTTCATGGATTGGTTGTATATTATTCGTATACAAAATGATATCAAGTCCATAAAAACTATTTTTAAATCATTGAAAGATAATTATACTTGAATGGATACGATAGAGAAATAATCTCATCGTGTTCGTGGAGACGGTAGTCCGTACGTACGCACGAGCGACAATATCATTCTTTTGATATAAAATAATATATAATTGGATGGTATATCATATATAAAGAATAATTATCATGTTGTATTTATTATTTTCATGAGTTACACATCATTATTATACCCACCCAAATAATAATATATTGAATAACAATTACACCACGACGTGGAGACGGTAAGCCGTACGTACGCACGTATGGTGACATGTTATTCAATGTGTGGATAGAATACTGAATATGGTTTTACCATATTTATAATAACATAAAATTATATATAATATACTGGAGTTATTTTTTTATAATGGTAATAACAAAGAAAGAAGAAGTGGAAGAAGAAATGAACTTGAAAAGGGGTGGTGAAAACATTACCTCTTCTTCGGGTTCTTCCTTTTGATTTGATCAAAATGGCTCCTTAGGATGGATTTATGATCAAACTAAGGCATATATATTGTAGTGAGGGAATTTTAGAGAGTTTTTGGTCAGGGGTTGGGCGAACCAAAATTCTTTTAGGGTGTGAGGAAATGAGAAGGAGGAGTGCCCTTTTATAAGAGGGGTGAGGGGCACCTTTGGAAAAGCTAGAAATATTAATTTATAATAATTCATATTCGGTTTATAATGGCTCCAAAGTTGATTATTTAAAGGTTAAAATGGGGATAGGTCGAAATCCATTCAACCAATATAATTTATACAGGTTTGGGTCATTATATTAACCATATCTTTTAGTTTTAACTCTTATTTAAATAGTTGGACATTTACCATGTCACTTTATATTTTTATATTATATAGTTAATAAACTTACTATATACATCCAGGAGACCCCCAAGTGGTCTATTAATGATACACCTATCATGATATAAGTCTCTTGGACGAACCTTAGATTTTTAGGAATTTAATATCAATTAACAATATAATATTTGTTTTAAAAACTCTTTTATGTCAATTTTGACACTATTCAATAGTTGATTTTTTTGAAACTCATAAAAGAATGATTACTTCTAAAAAAGTCAATTAAATAAATCCTAATATGTCATATTATCCTAGAAAATTAGTTTAATTCATGAAAAGTCTCAAATTATATTTATTTGGGTATTTATAATATCAATTATTTTAATTTTTCACTATTATGGTAATCACTGCATCATCATTGTGTCATAAATAAATTAAATTATTTAATGTCTAAAAATTATAAATAAAATATAATTATGTAGAAAATCTTATTATCTTTATAAGTAATTTTTTACAATAGAATTTATCTTATGCATAACCCTATATTAAAAATGTTTTAGTAAATAAACTTTGATTTTAACTCTTTTAACTCTTCTTTGAATTAAATAATAATAAATGTCCTAATCTAATCCAAGTAGACCTAAATGATAATATTTTATTCCTAAGGTTGTTTTTGGTCGATATACACTTTTCCAATAGAATTAGGACATGTGTTAGGGTAATATTAATTTCATTTTTACCCTTAATTACCCTATTTACTTTTAACCGTGGTAAATAAAAGTAAAAAGTTACTATTCACCAAAAATTATTTTCATCTCATTGAACCACATTTTACTTCTTGATAATAACCGTGTCTCTCGGATTTTCGAAACTCCATTCACAGAAGCAGTAAAATTACGTTTTATGAAAAATTCAGTTTTTTAACTACCACTTAGTAGTTTCACTATTTATCAAAAATTGATGTTTTTCAGAACAATGCCAGAATTTCACCCTAAGCTATAATTGATATTCCGAATTCAAAAATGATGTCTGTTTTACAAAATTATAAACATATAAGTTGCACTAATTAATTTTATAATTAATTCCTGATGTCACAACAAATAGCATGTTTTTAAGAAACAATATATATCAAAAGATTGACAATTGTTTCGGTCCAATTTCCAAGTGAAATTAATTCTAATGAACACCATTGGATAAAATGGTAAAAATATATTATAATTATAATTTAAAACCACTCAATAATATAATTTATCACTATAAATTATTTTTATTTAAAAATTTGTTTTTAATTAAAATTTAGTAATTTTCACTATTCATCAAAATATAAGTGTTATCCGAAAAGTTCCAAAATTTCAACCTAGGATAAATTCGATATTCCGAATCCAAAAATGAAGTCCATTTTGAGATATAGAAATTATAAAATTTCAAAAAGTAGGTATTACTATTCATAACGGCTAGTTTGATTGGTTGTGGTGTGTTAGAATCTCGAAGTTGCGTACAATGCATGCCATTGCATTATTCGAAGAAAAACGTACCGTGGAAGCTTGGAGTGTTACACCTTGTCTCTTGTATACCATGACCAAATAATTAGACTAAAGTCACAGCTTTGATGTCACTTTGTAACAACCCATCCTGAGAGCCATTATAATCGATGCCTAGAGCTGGGCCACCACATGAAATTAGTAATTCCTCCTTTTATGAAAGAGGCTACCAACTAGAAGTGTGGGTTTATAAAGGTAATGATGAGAATATACCAACATATCAGAGTAATCCCAAAACAAAAAATAATAACAATAGATACATCATAAAAATAGAATTTTATATCAGAATAACTAGTGGAAAATGCCAATAATAAACCATGTAACACATGCTATAACCACATGATGGATACACTACATGTCAATAAGTCATAAAAATAAATACTCCTAATCAATAATAAAAAATACACCAAACACGGACATGACTCCAACCTTGTATGGAAATCCTATGCTCTAAACAATCATTCCATGAAAAAATCATGCATAAGGTCCCTCTCCTGAACCTATACTAGAAAAAAAATGTAGTGTCTTCTTAGGTAACAAAGTTCCATAGTGGCCCAAAAAGGGTTTGAGTACAACATGGCAGGGCACCACCAATCGTATCTAATGAAATAACCAGTATATACAATAGTTTATATAGGTAATAAATATGTATTAATTATCATGGAAACAATGGAGATCATTATTCACCTATAAATATTTGGTATTAATAAATTCTTGTGTTTTCGGTTCCATATTGTTTAAAAAATAAAATAAAATATCATTGTTAAAGCCATGAGTCTAATCCATAATATAAATATGGGGTTAAAGACACTCTTAGTCATAAAGGGGAATTTACAGACCAAAAAATTCATCAATGTAACCCATATAGCCAATTATTTAATCAATACATGTTCATATGTTTGGTAGAATATAGACTAGTTATGACATCCTAAAACCATTCCAACATTATGATCATAGATCCTTAGTCCGACATCCTAAACTAGGAAAACATCTATTGGCCTAGAGAACCAGTCTAACCACACCTGAAATTGAGGAACCTCTATCCCTAAGTTTAAATCATAAAGCCTCGGTCTGACATCCTAACCTGAGAAATACATCATCTAGTCCTAGATCCTTGGTCTATATTAACCCGTGGGAGTAGATACTCAGTTAAATACCCCACACATAGAACTTACCAGTTGGACATGATTATTTAACCATTTATCACATTTACCCATATAAATATTACATTTCTAAGGTCCCAACAGACCATTAAAACAAAATCCTAGAAAAAAACACAAATCGTACAACTCATTTTAAATAATATTTATTCCACCCTTTAAATCATTGGTCTTCATCTTTTTAAAACAAAAACATTCCCCAAGGATCTCATATCCATTTGAAACCATTCCAAATCTTCATTAACAATTTTATAAAAAAATGGAACTGCACCCCCATTTCAAATCATAATCTGAAATATAATTTCAAAAACCCTTTTCCAAATCCCTTGAGGTTGAAACCTCCTTTTAAAACAATTCTAACTTTTAAAAAATCACATTCTATAATTGAAACCAATGTTATAATCGTAATCCAAAACAGGTTATTTAGACCATTTCAAAGGCCTTCTAGGAATTACAAAACTAGCCTAAAACATTTAAATTTTCCCTTAAAAAAATCTCAAACACAAATTTAAAATTACTACCCACTCACTTTCATAATTACCCTAACATTATTTTTACCATCCCAATTTACCTTTTTTGAATAGTTTGGTATAACCCATGGGTAGCCCTAGGATTGGTCTCACAACATCAATAAAGCCAATGGGGTCCATGAAAGGTCTCACACCTCAATCTAAGAACCAAAAATAATTTACATAACCATAAACTTTAAAATGAAACAAGGAAGAATATTGGTAGAACTACATACACATATAAGACATCAAGACTATGGGAAAAATCTATAAGACCACATACCTCATGCTAGTTGGAAATCGATCCATTAATCTTATTCCTTCATTTGAACTGCGATAAACTTCAAATATATAGCTTATAATCTGCTATAAAAGTGAGGTCTTAGGTATTTAGAAGGATATAAATCAATAAACCAAGACTATTACTAAAAATGGAGGTAAATAGAGTCAAATACTTACCGAGAGCTTCTATTCACGCTAAATGGTAATCCAAACACCTAATAATCGAGGGAAAATCATACCTTGTATTCTTGGGGAGAGAGTTTCATAGGTCTTTCAATTGTAGGGTGAAATGGGAGGAATTTTGGGTGATGTTTCATAAATAAAAGGGGGGTATAATTGGAAATCCGCATTCTTTAATGAGGTGCACGGTTTGGCCACAAAGTTAGTCATACCATGCCCTAACCATGTGCCACCACATGACCAAGAGGGGGAATGGGTCGCATGGTATCCCAGGAGTCCTCATGGTTTAAAAAACCATGTGGTAACCATATGGGATGGCTCTATCCAAGATCACATTGTTTTAGGATTTCCCCTTTCATAGTTTCCAAACCATGCACCTGTCCTCCTAGGCCTACATGGTTATGGAATAGAGTTACTACTAATAATGTACCAATCACACAACATGCACTAAATGGCCATTTACTCCTTATTTTGTATCTTTAACCCCCAATACAATCCCAACACTTCCTATACAACCTAGAAACATTTCATTAACCAAAAAGGGTAGTTTAAGCAAAATTTAAACAAGGAAATTCCTTCACAAAGTGTCGGTATCATACATATAATCACTTTGGGGATGGTAACTCTATCAAATAAATATTTTTATTTCAAAATCATCCACCTTATTATCCTCAATTTCTATTAAAAACTAATAACATATTCACATAAGATCCCTATGCATGAGGAACATCCCTATGTTTTTCACATCTAGGACCAACCTTTCAAGAACCGTAACTACCCCAAGCTTGCCTCCAATTGGCCAGGGGATGAAGACTAGATGCGAGTAGGCATATCACTCACATTGGAGGCCATAAAAAATGTACCTATACACATGCACACATATACAATACCATACAAAGACAAAATGTAAAATAATGACGAACCATGCATGCATGTATCTAAAATCACACCATTAGAGTACATAAGCAAGTACTGGAAAACAAAAGATCAAAATAAAATCACACCACAATGAATCTAAAAAAAGTCCAACCTATAAAGTGGGTGAGGAATGATATCAAGGTGACCACAAAAACATAGATTGGTATTTTTGGCTCACTCGTATCTACCTTGTCTTGGTCCCTCTAAGACTCTATTAAAAATTAAATCATCATCATAAGAAATTACACAAGGGGGAAAAGCCCATGTAGGGATGAGTATAACAATACATATGACACCCCAAAATCACTAAGCATATAAAATATACACTAACATATAAATCATCATAGATATATGTCACAACACATATAATAAGAATATTAGATATACTCAACATTGGCACACAGTCTCAAGGTAATTGAACAACCATAATGCCAACCTAGGATTCATTCTTGAAGGTTCCACATAATACTCATTCCGGAGGACACACTCCATGAGTTAAGATAACACTAATGATGTTCATATGAGACTCGATGATCATCATGTATTTCTATAATAAGTACACACTAGAAGTTTGAAGAGAATAATACATAGAAGGGGATCATACCCAGGGCCATGTGGTATACCAAAAATCCAATCTGGATTAACTCTCTAAGAAGGGGATTGGTGCTCGAATAGTATTGGTCATAATGATACCAAAAACCCCACCTAGGGAAATGATGATAATAGTGGATCTCATTTTGGGCCTCATAGAGGGATTACCACAATTCTATCCAAGAAAAATGTTCCTATGAAGGGATCACCATCCAATATATAGGATACGATTCCAAACTAAACCCTCAGGGAAAGGATCAAGGGAACATACCCTAAGAAAACATGTCCAATTTGAAGAGGACAAGAGATATAATCCATATTTAAAGGCATACAGGGAATGTACATTCAGTATATGAAATGTTATTTCAGCAATGGGTCCTACCCATGTATCATGGCCCATGTCCATGTCTCTTTTTGAGAACATGGCTTGCCCAATATTGTATTCTCATGATCATTTTTGTACTTGATTACATTGAATTTATGATACCATGTACTCCAGGATGTGTCCATGTACCCTCCAAAGTACACACAGATCCATCAGGTAGGGGTCACATATCATGTGAAAGTTATCACACACATTTTTGTCTTCTCCACCTAACCCTCGCACCACATGGGGGGTCCTACACACCTTGTCATCTTGGATTACACGTCGTGTATATAAAAATTTCCAAAACTCGTTGGTCCATCCCACATCATCCTCCTACACCAACACTGCCACCATATCCACGTCACATATCACCATTATATCATGGATTAGGTACTACTATGTTTAATCATAATTGGATTATCGATTCTAGCCATTCGATTTTCTCGGAAAACATCTAATATCACCTCTTCATTATTACAATTCCCAGCCCCACATAAAGGCCTCTCTTCTAGTCCTGATACATAGATGGGGATTTATTCTATCATTGATCCAATCCCATATCTACAATATAAAAAAAAAATTCCAATAAATTATTGGGAAATGATTGATTATCTAGTAATCTATAAAACCACTAGTCAAATAAAATACTGGGGATGAACACATGAACAATGGTGGGAGAAAAACAAGAAACACACAAAAGAGGAATGAACATTGAGTATGTTTGTGTAGGACTTGATCCCTTGTTATTATAATTACTAATTAAGATCCAATCATAAATAAACAATTATCCTATTCCCGTGTAATCTCATGAATATTCCCATTTTGCCAATAGATATGCACCGGGGGAATCGACCTCCCATAAAGGATCCTCTCATACCAAACCATTATCTCTAACGAGTACTCAGTAAAGGTATCTCTATCTTCAATGTACATAATTACCTAGTCGATAATATATAATAGATCATTCATGTACCTCCTCAGCTATGACATGTGGAAAACATTATTTTACCGGTCTAATTACAATGGTAGAGTTACGTGGTATTATAAGGACCCGGCCTTATTACATTACATAATATTGAATTAAATTAATAATTCATATTGAGGATATTTTCAGGTTTATAGTTTTAGATAATTAGGCCATAACTATTACATAACAACTTGAATATACCAAGTAGACACTACTACTT
Source organism: Viscum album (assembly GCA_963277665.1). Lineage (NCBI taxonomy): Eukaryota > Viridiplantae > Streptophyta > Magnoliopsida > Santalales > Viscaceae > Viscum > Viscum album. The sequence goes on along the minus strand of OY728126.1, from coordinate 1,803,086,797 downwards.
AGTATCCATTTTTTTCATAAAATAAGAACTCATAAAAAGAAACATGTCTAGTTCCATATTTTAGACATCATGAATTTTCCATGATCCCATCCTTGAACCTATTCATATTTAAGTCCTGTGGAAAACATTTCAAAAACTTGGGATTAGCATAAAAATCACAATAAGGGTTATAAAATAAGAAAGGAAAACATTATCCCATCAATAAATACAAATCAATGAAACCATACTTTTCCATCATAACGTACCTTACGAAATCATAACATTTATGAATAATACACACAAATCATAAATCATAAAGATTAATTATGGAATCCATATCAAACATACATTGTAGCTATCACAGATATGTAGGGAGTTACACTTGGAATACCCATCACAGTATATTCCCTAAATCTCTTAGGAGAAACATCACGTTTACCTCCGTCACGTTACCCAATGCATTGGAGAGCTATCTCGGGCTCACCCGCCCTAGGTTTATCATAGAACCACCTATATACGTAAAAAATTCCCAATAATTATAACATAATCATAACATATAACACATGTATAAAGAAAAAATAACATGTTCACATTCCAATATATCAAATCAAGACAATGTTTTATCAAATCATTTTCAAAACCATTTAAAAAGAGATTTTTGAATCAAAGTGTCCCATACCAATTTGATGCTTTTAAATGAATTATTATTTGAAAACATTAATGTCAATATATACCAATCCTAAAACCCATTTTGAAAACATGGACATTAATGATAAATATTTAGAAGAATAAATCTTTAAAATATTTAAAACAATATTTTAGTTAACGAGTTTTTAACAAAAAGATAGATGCGTGAATACAAATAATTGAAGAATAACTTTTAATCAGAACATTATAATATCATGAGAATAAATGGATTCATGATATAATATTTAAAAGGACAGTATATACACCATATAAGAGTGAATTGGTGCCTAACAATAATGAAGTCTCAGTGGAAATGTAAATTGGGATGAAATCTCTTATAAAGATGGTATCCTTAAATTAATGATAAATCAATCACATAACTATGTGTGAGAAATATAAATACACCCAATATATTTTTATATTAATTTTAAAACAATTATAGGTCATTCACACATATTCATAGGATGACATGTTCTAGAAGTACAAGTTGAACCCAAAGAATTGAAATTGGGTTAAGAGGTTCCCTTGTAAAAATTTGACAGCCTAACGATGTCACTTTAGAATTCATAAAATGAGATGATGAGATAAAAAAAGGAATATAATCACCTGGATATAAATTTTACATCAATATGTATATAGAATAACATATCCCAACTTAATAATATGTAAATTAAAAGACATAACAAAGAGAAGTCTTTTATAAAGAGGAGGGTGAATAGTTCCCTTATTGATTTGGTAACTTACAAAACATACGCCAAATGAAATAAGGATCATACAATGAAGATTTAAATACTCATAAATGAAAGTATATTATATAAATAGTACAATCATGGGCATTAAATACACCACACAAAAGGAAATAGTGGCAAATATAGCATGAATCTCACAGGAATAAAAAGTGAGATGAAACCCTTTACCATGTTGTAATCAACTGAGTCGTATGAGAAAAAGTTAATAACCACCAAATTAATCACATAATAACATGAATATAATAATAATCATGATAATATATATCAAATTTCAGTACACAATACACCACATGCAATGAATAAGTGGTGAACAATTGAAATCTCACGGAATTAAAAGTGAGATAAGAAAATCCTTTACCTTGTGTCCGACTTGACTCGATCGTTCTTTAATCTCCTGAATAATAAACTAAAGATAATTTCTACTTGCTTAAGAACCTTTTTAAAGTTTATTATTCCTTTTATATCACTTATTACAATGTTATAAATATTATGTTATCATTTAAGTTAATAACGTCCATTTTGTCGATATTTGGTACTTGAGTCAAAAATGAACACCTTATATCTAAAAGTTGTCCATGTGGTAAATAGTTCATTATATCCAGAATTAAATTCATTATTTATATATCATATATATCATATATATCCAGTATATAAATGTATTTATATTAGTAAATAACATTTGGAGGTAAGAATTAAAATGCACCGTTCATGGAGACGGTAAGTCGTACGTACACATGAACACTACTTCCATTTATATTTATTATTTTAATGGAATTTTAAACATAATGATACATAGTTATATTATAATTCCACTATAATATCATATAAAATATTATTAACTCCATCCTTTATACGTCCCACATAAGGCATTAACGAGTCATATCACTTTGAGGTGGCGGTAGTCCACACTTCCTCTAATGAGATTATCGTATTTACCCATTATGGAAACCATAAAGGAGTGATATAAATGGGAAGTAAAGAACCATAAGGAAATAATACACATAATATATATCATATATAAATAAAATTTCCATCATAATGGCCACCATGAGAGGCGGTAAGAGGTAATTTAACAATAATCATTTCGTGAGGCATTAGTTTTCCATCCACAAGAAGATTATGTTCTTCACCCATTTGATGGAGGTGTGTGTAAGTTTAATTCTAATACTTCTTATAACATCATCCTAGTATATTTAGGATAATGTTTTTGTTACAAAATAAATGAATAAAAAGAGTTTATGGGTTGGAGCAGTAAAATAAATGAAAACAAATTAAGAGAAACTATTACCTTTAATTTGGGTAACTCTATTTGGTTTGAACCAAAGGACTTCTTGAAGTGCCTTCTGCATAAGTTAAGGCTTATAGTTATATTAGAGGGATGTAGGTATCTTAACTGAAAATAGGTTAGACGGGCCAAGTGGCTTGAGAGGTGTGAGGAATTGGTTAGAAGTGGTCTCCTTTTATAAGGGAGAGGAGGGGCTCTTTAGGAAAGTGTGAAAATATTATTTTATTATAAACTTATATTCGGTTTCAAAAGGTCCGAAAATAATTAGGGTAGAATATAAGATGACTAATGGTCGAAGTAATATAATTCAACAAGAATTGGACCGGGTTTGGATATTATTTTAATATTTATAATCTAATTTATCTAAATCATTTATTAATGAGGTAAATACTACATCACTATTGTGTCATAAATAATTTAATTTATTTCATGTCTAAAAATTCTAAAAAAAATACTATCATGTAGGAAATGTTTTTATATTTCCATTGAATATTTATAGTAAAAAATATGTTTTATATAACACTATATAAAATTTCATTTACTAAAATATATTTGTTTTTGTCATTTTTGCCTTTACATTAAATTAATTAATCTAATGTGTCATTATCTTTCATAAGTGGCTCCATAGGGTCCCAAAATAGACCAAAAGATGCCCATGGTCGGACGTTACACATCCAATATGATTTTTACAAGTGTTAATGTAGTTTTGAATTATTATAATATTTTTTTTACTTTGAATTACCCTATTTACCTTTAACCGTGGTAAATAAAAGTCAAAACTTACTATTCACCAAATAATATTATCATTTAATGAACAAAATTTTACTTCTTTATAAAAACCATATTTGTCGGATTTTTGAAATTTAATTCATATAAGTGGTAAAATTTCATTTAAATGAAAAAGTCAGTTTTTTAAACTACCACTATGTGGTTTCTCTATTCATCAAAAAGTGATGTTTTTTCAGAAAAATACCAAAAATTCAGCCTAATCTATATATGATATTCCAAATTAAAAAATTATGTCTATTTTACTGAATTAAAAACCTAAATGTTTCATTAATTAATTTTAAAATTAATTCCCGTTGTTAAAACAAATAGCGTGTTTTTAAGAAACAATAACTATCAAAATATTGACACTTGTTTATGTCCAATTTTAAAAGTGAAATTAATTTCAATGAGCAAAATTGGATTAAATGGTAAAAATATATTCTAATTAAACTTTATAACCAATTTAAAATATAATATAACTATGTAAATAAATTATATTTAAACATAGTTTTGAATTAAAATACAATATTTACACTTCATAAAAAATGAACTTTTTCCGAAAAATTCCAAAAAATTTCAAAAAGTAAATTTTGATGTCCCCATTATAAAGAAGGATTTTATTTAGTCATATAGAGTGTATTAAAGTTACCACAACTATATTTAAATAGGGTTCTCCATTAAAAGGTGGTAAATTGACCTTTTAATGTAAATTATACTTAAAATTAGATTCATTTACATTTTAAACCTCTAACATTTATTGGATAAATGTAATTACATTTAACAAACATGTATAATCATATTTTATTTAGTTTTGTTCATTCCCACTAATACAATGACTAGGAGTTAATGACCATTTAAAATAATAATATTATATAATTAGTGTGCAACGTAAGATTTCAAAGAAACATGTTGTTGTGTATCAGGTATGCTATCAAACATAGCATCCCCTTTAATGTAAAATTTATTTTTAATTCAAAAAAAATAATAAATATAAAAAGTGTCTTATTCCTTATTAATCTGGGATGTTACATCCTTAACCCCTTTGGGGAATTGCGTCCTTGCAATTTTAAAACATGGCTTGGAAACTTAATTAAAAGCCCCACATCAGAAAAAGAGTCAATAAAACAATCACTTTAAAATAAAGGAATAGAAGTAAAAAGGTTACCCGAGACAAGAGATACTAGTATTCCATGAAAAAATGGATTTGGAGGAGAAAAAAAACCATCATGTTCTAATGGAGAGTGATCAAAAACATGTTTAGGAGAAAGTTAAGCACCAGAAAATCACAAACTTGTGATGGGTTAAACAGTCTTTGATTTCCTAGTAGGAAAAGTTAACAGACAAGGTTTTTGTTTTAAGTTACTTTTCATTGAGGAATTTATTTACGGGCTTAACTAAAAATGTAAGGAAACACAATTACTTTTCATGTAGACTTTTATCCTTCACTAGATTTCTAACACAAACTCATATTTCCTCCATATGATGAGTATTCAGGATGACTTGTTTACATTAAAAGTTCTATAATCAACTTCCCGAGAATAAAATAATCCAAAAAAGATGAACAATATATTTCCCTTGTCTTTAGATATTAACTAAAACCAAAACGTTTAGTACAAGATAAGATATTCCCCAAAATGGATAAACTTTTACATAAAGAGAAACTACTCTTCATCTCCAAAATTTGTCTTAACAAAACCCAAAGTTCAACAAAGACCATTCAATGAACAATTGTCCCTATAATTATTGAAAATTAATCCAAACATTGATTGTAACCCAAATCTCATAAGGATTTAATTACATAGACTTCCAATATACATCATAAAATTTTCTCCAAGTAACGCCAATTAATCATAAAGTCTCATATCGAAAATTAGTTAACCTAATCACATATTTTCCATTATAGTTTAATCATTTTCATAAATAAATCAAATCATCATGTGTCCATAATAAAAACATAGATTCTTCCAATATAAAATTTTAACCATTATTCCACAATTGAAATCCCATAGTATTCTATCTTCCTTAAGAAAATAGTGTTTTCTCAAAATAGAGAACATCTTCCACAACAACCTTTTATCACTTAATCACTAAATCATTTTTCAATATTAATATATCCATTTGATAAAACATAAGTTCCAAAAATCAACTTATTCTTGTTCCATAAAAACATTTTACTGAAATAATAAGTGATACTAACCAGGGACTTCAAGTAGGCTAGTGGTAGGCGATGCACCCTTGTTTCCCTTCAGTTGGGGGTTCGATTCCTGCTGCCTTGCTTGATGCGATGGGTTGTCACCCATCCTACAGGTTGTCCATTTTATAAAACTCAAAAATAACCCTAACATGTTTTAACCTCAATGGTTTCCTTATACCTCTCATTTTCAACCAAATTCATTATGATCTCAACATCTTAATTCTTGAAGTCTTATTTCACCACCATATGATAAAATAAAACAATCCCCAAAATGACGAACATCATACATTGATCATGGTGTCCATTTGGTTTCATCTTCATCTTGTTCACGTAGGTAGAAGGTCCATCCATTGCAACAATGATATAGAGATCCTTAAAAATCATTTGCTTCCTCCATCCAAATACACATTGTACAACATATGACATATGGGTGTTCATAGAAAAATAGTTTTGGATAATACTCATGTATGACATATAATTTTAAAATATCTGATAAAACGTGATTTCTATAAAATAGTCGAATCGAATTTGAGTTGAAACTTTAAATTAACGGTCCTTTTAGAATACCATAAGTATGATCTGAGAGACTATATTTTAAAATAAAATATAAATAGGTTGCGCAAGGGTCTCATTCTTCAGAACCTTTTTTAAAATCATAATATGCTTCAAAATCTTGTGATAAGGTAAAATATTTGACAATGCCTTGATAATATTTACCTTTCTTGAAAATATGAGAATATTGTGAAAATAAGATTTTTCTAAATACAACCCATGATCCAAGATGATAAAGAGATATAGTGGAGGTGTTTGATATCTCAAAAAACTTCTTTCAAGTGAATTAAATGCTATAAATTTTTTCACAATCATCCGAACATGACTTTGCAATAATTATTGCAGGCATGTCATCAGGAAGAGATAGGAATGTCATTAGAGATCCTCCTCCTTCCATTTGTAACTAACTTTCCTTGATCTGAAAAAGTTATAAAACAATGATTTAACTGAAATATTAGATAGGGACTAACCATATGTCTAATGAAAATTCCAAATCCCTAAAGTTGTCTAAACCGACCTCTGATACCAACTATAAGGACCTGACCTTATAACATTACATAATATTGAATTAAATGAATAATTCGCATTTAAGATCTTCTCAGGTTTAGAGTTTAAGAGAATTAGGCCATAACTATTACATAAAAACTTTAATAATACAAGTTGATACTACTACTCCGTATACATTTTTTTCATAAAATAAAAACTCTTAAAAAGAAACATGTCTACTTCCATATTTTAGACAGCATGACTTTTCCATGATCCCATCCTTGACCCTATTCAGCTTTAAGTACTGTGGAACACATTTCAAAAACTTGGGATGAGCAGAAAAAGCTTAGTAAGGGTTATAAAATAATAAAGGAAAAAATTAGCCCATCAATAAATACAAATCAATGAAACCATACTTTTCAATCATAACGTACCTTACGAAATCATAAGATTTATGAATAACACACACAAATAATAAATTAGAAAGGTTACTTATGGCATCCATATCAAACTTACGTTGTAGATATCACAACTATTTAGGGAGTTACACTTGTAATACCCATCACAGTATATTCCCTAAATCTCTTAAGAAAAACATCACGTTTACCTCAGTCACGTTACCCAATGCATTGTAGAGCTGTCTCGGGCTCACCCGCCCTAGGTTAATCACAGAACCTCTCGTATACGTAAAAAATTCCCAATAAATATAACATAATCATAACATATAACACATGTATAATAGAAAGATAACATTTCCACATTCCAATATATCAAATCAAGACAATGTTTTATCAAATCATTTTCAAAACCATTTAAAAAGAGATTTTTGAATCAAAGTGTCCCATACCACATTGAAGCTTTTAAATGAATTATCATTTGAAAACATTAATGTCCATATAAACAAATCCTAAAACCCATTTTGAAAACATGGACATTAATGAGAAATATTTAGAAGAATAAATCTTTAAAACATTTAAAACAATATTTTAGTTAACGAGTTTTTAACAAAAAGAGAGACGCTTGAATACAAATAATTGAATAATAACATTTAATCAGAACATTATAATATCATGAGAATAAAGGGATTCATGATATAATATTTCAAAGGACATTATATAGACCATATAATAGTGAATCGGTGCATAACAACAATGAAGTCTCAGTGGAAATGTAAATTGGGATGAAATCTCTTATAAAGATGGTATCCTTAAATTAAGGACAAATCAATCACATAACCATGTGTGAGAAATATAAATACACCCAATATAAGTGTATATTATGTGTAAAACAATCATATTTCATTCACACATATTCATAGGATGACATGTTCAAGAAGTACAAGTTGAACCCAAAGAATTGAAATTGGGTTAAGAGGTTCCCTTGTAAAAATTCGACAGCCTAACGACATCACTTTAAAATTCACAAAATGAGTTTATGAGATAAAAAAGGGAATCACATCACTTTTATATAAATTTTAAATCAATAATGATATATAAGAACATATTCCAACATAATGAGATGTAAATTAAAAGACATAACAAAGAGAAGTCTTTTATAAAGAGGAGGGTGAATAGTTCCCTTACCGATTTGGTAACTTAAAAAACATACGCCACATGAAATAAGGATCATAAAATGAAGATTTAAATACTCATAAATGAAATTATATTACATAAAGAGTACAATAACGGTCAGTATGTACACCATAAAAAAGGAAATAGTGGAAAATATAGCATGATTCTCACAGGAATAAAAAGTTAGATGAAACCCTTTACCACGTTGTAATCAACCGAGTCATATGAGAAGAAGTTAATAACCACCAAATGAATCACAGAATACCACGAATATAATAAGAATCATGATAATATATATCAAATGGAAGTACACAATACACCACACGCAATGAATAAGTGGTGAACAATGGAAATCTCATAGAATTAAAAGTGAGATAAGAAAATCCCTTACCTTCTGTCTAACTTGACTCGATCGTTCTTTAATATCCTGAATAATAATCTAAAGCTAATTTCTACTTGATTAGGAACCTTTTTCAAGTTTATTATTCCATTTATATCACTTATTACCATGTTATAAATATTATGTTATCATTTAATTTAACAACTTCCATTTTGTCAATATTTGGTACTTGAGTCAAAAATGAATACCTTATATTTACGAGTTGTCCAAGTGGCCAATAGTTCATTATATACAGAATGAAATTAATTATTTTGATATCATATATATCATATATATCCAGTATATACATGTATTTATAATAGTATATAAAATTTGGAGGTAAGAAATGAAATGCACTATTCCTAGAGACGGTAAACCGTACGTACACATGAACGCTACTTCCACTTCTATTTATTATTTTAATGTAATTAAAAACATAATGATAAATAGTTATATTATAATTAATTTATAATATCATATACAATATTATTAACTCTATCCTTTTTACATCCCACATAAGGCATTAACGAGTCATATAACATTGAGGTGGCGGTAGTCCGCACTTCCTCTAATGACATTATCATATTTACCCACTATGGAAACCACAAAGGAGTGATATAAATGGGAATTAAAGAAGAATAAGGAAATAATAAACATAATATATATCATTTATAAATAAATTTCCATCATAATGTCCACTATTATTGGCAGTAAGAGGTAATTGAACAATCGTCATTTCGTGAGGTGTTAGTTTTCCATCCACAAAAACATTATGTTCTTCACCCATTAGATGGTGGTGTGTGTAAGTGTAGTTAGAATAATTCTTATAAAAACATCCTAGTATATTTAGGATAATGTTTTTGTTACAAAATAAAGGAATAAAAAAATTTATGTTATGGAGAAGTAAAATAAAAGAAAACAAATTAAGATAAACTGTTACCTTTAATTTGGGTAACTCCATTTGGTTTGAACCAAAGTAATTCTTGAAGTTCCTTCTACATAAGGTAATGCATCATGGGGGAGGATAGAGATTTCGGGAGCTTAATTGGGAAGATTTTGGATGAGCCAAATGGTTTGAGAGGTGTGAGGAATTGGTTAGAAGTGGTATCCTTTTATAAAGGAGAGGAGGGGCTCTTTAGGAAAGTGTGAAAATATTATTTTATTATAAGCTAATATTCGGTTTCAAAAGGTCCAAAAATCATTAGGGTAGAATCTAAGATGACTCATGGTCGAAATAAAATCATCCAATAATAATTGGACATTTTTTGGATATTTTTTTAACATTTATAATCTAATTTATATAAATGATCTATTAATGAGGTAAATACTACACCATTATTATGTCATAAATAATTTAATTTATTAGATGTCTAAATGTTATAAAAAAACACTATCATGTAGGAAATATTTATATATTTACAATGGATATTTATAGTCAAAAATATGTTTTATATAACACTATATAAAAAATCATTTACTAAAATATTTTTGTTTTTGTCATTTTTGCCTTTACATTAAATTAATTAATCTAACGTGTCATTATATTTCATAAGTGGCTCCATGGGGTCCCAAAATAGCCCCAGAGATGCCCATGGTCGGAAATTACACATCCAATATGGTTTGGACAAGTGTTAATGTAATTTTTAATTATTATAATAATATTTTTACCTTGAATTACCCTATTTACCTTTAACCGCGACAAATAAAAGTAAAAAGTTACTATTCACCAAAAATTATTTTCATCTTAATGAACAAAATTTTAATTCTTTATAACAACCATGTATATAGGATTTTTTAAATTCAATTCACATAAGCGGTAAAATTTCATTTAAATGAAAAAGTCTGTTTTTTAACTACCACAAAGTGGTTTCACTATTCATCCAAAATTTATGTTTTTTTAGAAAAATACCAAAAATTCATAATCAGATATATTTGATATTACAAATTAAAAAATGATGTATATTGTACCAAATTAATAACATTAAAGTGTCATTAATTAATTTTAAAATTAATTCCCATTGTTAAAACAAATAGCGTGTTTTTAAGAAACAATAACTATCAAAAGATTGACACTTGTTTATGTCCAATTTCAAAGTGAAATTAATTACAATGACCATAATTGGTTTAAATGGTAAAAATATATTCTAATTACACTTTAAAACCAATTTAAAATATATTCTAACCATATAAATAAATTATATTTAAACATAGTTTTGAATTATAATACAATATTTACACTATTCATAAAAAAATGAACTTTTTCAGACAAATTCCAAAAATTTTCACAAAGTAAATTTTGATGTCCCCATTCTAAAGAAGGATTTTATTTAGTCATATAGAGTATATTAAAGTGACCAAATCTATATTTAAATAGGGTTTTCCATTAAAAGGTGGTAAATCTACCTTTTAATGTAATTTATACTTAAAATTAGATTCATTCACATTTTAAGACTCTAACATTTTTTAGATAAGTGTAATTACATTTAGAAAACATGTGTAATAATATTTTATTTAGTTTTGTTCATTCCCGCCAATACAATGGCTAGGAGTTAACGACCATTTAAAATAATAATATTATATTATTAGTTTGCAATGTAAGATCAAAGAAACATGTAGTTGTGTATCGAGTACGCTATCGAACATAGAATCCCCTTTAATGTAAAATTAATATATAATTAAAAAATATTAATAAATATGAAAAGTTTATTGTTCCTTATTTATCCGAGATGTTACAGGTATGCCACCTCACCAACTCTACAATGTTTTTGGAAAGTAAAAATGTATCTCAAATTTATATTAACACCCCAAACAAAACATCATAATCTACATTGATGTGCATCTTTAAGGAACACATGGTCTATCTTCTAAAAATCTAGAGGCCTCCATCATTTTTCCTCATAGAACTTCTGATGGATCTTTGAAGTTATCTTCCAATCTTGGATGATCTCAACCTTATGACTAATGGATTATACCAACTTGGGGTACCTTAGTGATAACTCTCGTAGGTTACTCCAGGATAGTGGTGACCTAAAAGGTCACTCGTACAAGGCCTCAAATGGTTCTATACAGATCGGTTAATGGTATCTATTGTTGTATGAAAACTTCATGAATTTTAGGTTACTCCCAAAATGAACAAAGACTAACATGTAAGCCCATAGAAGTTTTCTCCAAGAAATTAATGGTCAAGTATGTCTAACCATCAGTCTAGGGGTGAAACGTTGTGATCAAATGAAATTGAATCCCAAAATCCTCTTGCAATCCCTTCCATAACTGATATATTAAGAGAAAATCATATTTAAAAATTCCCATCAAGGGAACTCCATGGAATCATACTATCCCATGCTCCAAGAGGTTTCAAAATATCTTTACTAAACTCTTATCATGGATAGCTAGGAAGTGGGATGAATTGGTGAGTTATTCTATGATTCTGAATGTGGAATACTATCCCTTGGGTGTATGTGGTAATCCCATATTGAATTCCATGGATATACCATCCAAATTACACTCTGAAACATCGATGAGTTAAGATAAAAATGCTGGAGCATGGTGCTCAGCCTTCACATGCTGAAAAGTAAGGCATCGAGAGACAAACTCTACAACTCCCTTTTTCTTCATTGGATTCCAAAACTGACATCAGAGGTCCTAGTATATCTTCACCACACATCGATGTTTCACTAAGGGAGGTTCATGAAACTCCATTATAACTTCCTACTACAAAAATACTGGTATAATATTACATCATATAAAAATAACAACATGCTCCCCTCCTTTAGAAAATTCATTAGTATAATGTATGATTGATACCTGAATATGTAGGGTCTCATAGTTGGTATCCCTAATCCATGTCTACCTAACTTATGATAATAGTGGAAGGTTAAGAACAATAAAATTGATGTAAGATACTCTTTCCCCATCAACAAAGGACAACTTCAAAGAGGCTAACTACTTTGACACCTTTCCTAGCAACTATGAACATGATCACCTACTGAGAGTATCTGCTACCAAATTCCCCTTCCCAGGAGTATACACAATATCAAAGTCATAATCCAGGAGGAACTCTATCCATAAAATTTTTCTCAAATTAATATACTTCCAAGGGAAGATATACTTGAGACTCTTGTGTTTAGAATATAAAATAAGCTTCTCACCTATAAGGTAGTTTCTCTATATCTTTAGTGAAAAGACTACTACTACTAACTCAAGATCAGGGGTCAAGTAGTTATACTCATTTGGTCTCAAATGATGTGAACCAGAGGCCATCCCCACCTTCCTAGGAATTAGAAAACAACCAATCCTAGTTTCTAATGAATCATATATCACTACATACTTGAAACCCTCCTCTAGAAATCTCAAAATGGGAGAACTCGTCAATCTCTGCCTCAACTCCAAGAAAGAATGATGTAACCTCTCTGTCCACACGAAAGGATTCCCCCTTTAGGTCAATATTGTCGAGGGAGTTTATATCTTGGATGAATATAGTATGAATATATAATAGTGTCCTGCAAACTGAAGGAATATCCACACCTCTGTCCCACGCTTGGGTGGCTCCCAATTTAACCCTACCTCAACCTTTTTCAGGTATACTGCTATTACATCTGCTGAGAAACTTTTTCCAGAAAGTGGACCTCCTAAATCCAGAAATGAAACATTGAGAGATTCCTATAATTTTGGTTCTCTCAGAGTATCTCTGGAACCATCCATAAGTTTCTTGCATGATCATCCTTAGACACTGGGTACACTAGGATATCGTTGTAAAAGAAAACAAAAAACTAGTCTAAGAAAGGCTAAAAGATCCAACTCATGAGTCACATGAAAACTAATGGTGTGTACTTCATGACATAGGGAATCACTGACAACTCAAATTAAACATAATGACATCGAAAATATATCATTTTTATATCCTTATACTTTAATCTTAATTGGTTATTTCCTTATCTGAGGTCAATCTTTGAGAACCATTTCCCCCCTCTCAACAGATCAAAGAGGTCATTGATATTCAGTAGTGGATATTTTTTCTTTCCAATCACCTAGTTTAGGTGATAGGAATCCACACACAACCTAAAGAACATGTCCGCCTTCTTGGTGTAGAACACCGGGGATTCCAAGGGTGAAATACTAGGTATTACAAATACCTTAATATTCAAGTACTTCAAGAACAACCTTGGCTCACAAAGCTCTACGAAATCCATCTGATATACTAGCATGGATATGAGGATTTTCATGGGGTGTAGATCAGTGCATAAGTATGTCTCTCAATGAGGAGGTATTCCTGAAACATACTTGGGGAAGACATGCACATACTCCACCACCAGTGCAGGGAAATAAAAACTCATAGAATCCACTACACCAAGGGTCAAGCTATCCAACTGATGAGTAATAAACTACACCCTCCTATGTATGAGTCTATTCCTCCATATCTAGGTTTCTTTTTCACCCTTAAAAGAAATCCTAGTCCCATTTCTACATACACACAACATCCTTCACCTTTAATAGTATATTTGATCGTAAAATGTAGAGAACAATTCAATACGTAAGATGATGCCATAAAACCTAATTGATACAATAACATTATCCTAAACGAAAATATCACCACCAAGTGTTAGGAAAAACCATCAAAATAAGTGTGTGATAACCAAGTCACCTCTAGTTAGAGTCTCCAAGTAGAAGGGTTAAGCTAAAGGATTAACTTGAATCTCTATGTCTCAAAATAGATGAGTGGTAATAAAGTAATGAATCGAACCTATTCCCATCAGTACTGCAGTTAAGCTATAAAAAAAATCATCACTTGTACAAACACTAGAACCTCTGGGTTATAATACTTGACCACCTGCAACTTCCCTCTCCCTTGTCCCCCTATCCCTTAGCCTAGCGTGGACTGCCTCGGGGCAGTGGTGGCCACAAATAAAAACATATTCTTTTTCTATATACTCTATAATATTCTCTTAAATGTACAATTAATTATGTACTTGTCTACTCCTGTCACTTCCTATGAGTAGGTGGTCTATCCACTCTCTCTCAGTCAGTATTAAGATGGGTCAAACAATCCCGTGCGAGCTGTCCCCTACCATCATATGCATATTACTTCCTCTCCATATGATGACTAGACCCATCATTAGATCCTTGAATCATATTCCGTATGTCTTGGGATCACCTAATGAAACATATCTCACATCTATGTACATATTTCTGATATTGGATACCTACTGCCGATGTATGTACACCTGTGTGTCCACTTCTTGTAATAACTATCTATGTCTCCTCATCTAGGAAACTCTCAACCACCAAATAATTCTCTAGAACCCCAGAATAAGTTGAAATTCATAAAGGCATCACACTATCTCTAATGTCTCTACTTATCCCTCACTCTAAGGTCTGATCCCGAATGAACTGATGATGCACAATATCCATCGAGTACCAATAATGGGGGGTAAACCTTACGAATACTCAGACATAGTCATAATCCCATAATGAAACTGTAAAAACTCTTATATATTCAAAACCATCAAAATATCTAGATAAAACACCTTCATGAAAAGTTTTTTTAACACTAAATATAAAAGAGTCACCTTGTCATACTTCTAGGTCACCATGTCCCACAATCATCCTTTAGCCATGGAGAGGGCTTACTATCAGGACCACCATCTGATCTGTTGGTATCCTAGAAAGATGAAACAATTACATCACCACCTCATACCAAAACCTATAAACCTGTAGTCTGGGATCACCTTTGAACTTGAGGGTTCCCTATTTCTAAAACTCATGAAGCAAACTCATCATGCACACCTCAACTTCTAGTACTACTGATACCATCTTCTTCTTGAAAGGTGGTGGCATGAATGGTGAACCACCTATAGGTAAAATTTCATAAAAAATTCCATGTATCAAAGCCTAATCACTAAGGGAATCATCCTTATGATCCTGGTGATGAATACAAGATATAAAATGTCATAGAGGAATCCTGAAATAGAAAATACGCACAATGATCAATGGGTGTGGTTTGAGAGATGGCTCAAGAAGGACATGTAAACCACATTCGATTCCTATATGACGCATGTTCCAATGTTTCCCAAAAAAATACTTTCTACACATAATGTGTCAACAAGTAGGTTATTGGAGTCATAATGTATGGATACATCATCCACCACATGAACACTTGTGTCTCTGGCCTAAAATCCAAACATGAAACACTTAACACTATTTCCCCAAACCAATCTCAAAGACTCTGATACTATGGTAGAACCTAATTTGATACAACTATATCATGACCCAACCCAATGAGGCCCAAAATATGACTACCATAATACCTCCTCTTATAGGATATGGGATGGTGACTACCACTGAGTAGGCATATCACTCACATGGGAGGACTTAGTCTAATTTACATGTACACACACACATCTCCAAGCCCATACAATGTTGAAATATAAAAATAAATGATAAAACATGCTTGAATACATCTAAATTTCCACCATAAGTGTCATGACCCTCCTTCACCGAAAGAAGGGAAGGGACAACAGATTGCCAAGCCCTTCCTTCTTTAAAATGAAGGAGAGATAATGACCGCAGAGTCCCGCCTCTATTAGGCCCCAGAGTGGCGACTAGCACCAAGGGTATAACATTTTCACAATATGGGAGGCATTGCCATTTTTTGTTAACCAATACTGGGAGAAATAATGAGTCAACACCAAACACCACCAAGTATAGAAAACTCAAGGTAAAAACCAAAATACATGAACGTTTTAATAATAAAACTGAATAAAGTACAGGGACACGAAATTACAATACCCAACAGGAAAGGAAAAAAGGCTAAGTAGAATCCAACAGCGACCAACAACAACTCCATCGTCTAGACTAGTAAGGTCTCGCATAGCCTCCGACACCCTCCTGGAAACCTGAAAGTAAACGTAGGGTGAGAATACAAAGTATACTAAGTAGGAAAACCTAAATCTCTCATGCACAAGTGGGGAGACGTCCTAAAGTCCCTTGAGAAGCAGAAGAACCGACATCTATCAAGGAATCTATCCATCCCATCTCACCGGCCACGCTCACCAAATAATAGAACCAGTAATATAAAATTAAAGAAAAAATCATTTGGGTACCCCGCACCACTATTTCCCCCACTAGCTAGCTGCTCATATCTAATGGAAAACGTCCTGACGCTACGGCGATCTTCCTACCCGCACACACCTGGGCCTCACAACCATCCATATCCCTTCCCGCACACACTTGGGCCTCACAACCAGAACAACCCTGCCCGCACACACCTGTGCCTCATCCCAAATAGTCTTGGGAAAACCACCTGCCCGAAGAGTCTTGGGCTAACAACACTTCAAACAAAACCTACCCGAAGAATATTGGGTGTAAGGTCACCTCCAGCCATCACAGCCGAGGGAAGAGTGAGCAGGAAGGATAGTAACTAGGGGGAAACACCCATCCCCATGAAATGGGGTGTTCGACACTAAGTGCCCAATGTGGGTGGGGTGAAACTGAACAAAAAACATACAGTGACACATATATGCCAACACAGAACCCAACCTAAGGCTGCTCAACTGATACAAGCTGGTGCCCAAGCACTACTTCCTCAGAAAACAGGCACACAACAAACAGTTCCCGGTTTCCCTATTCAAGTTATCATTTCAAAACAGTTCAGTATGAGTTAATCCCTTCACTATTGGGAAACTAACAGGCACATTCACAGATGAAACAAAAATAAGGAAAAAAAGAAACCCATTGGGAAATTTAATTATTCACACCTGGTTCTCTTGTAAATTTGCAAAACCTAGGGATCAAGTGAGATCCCTCGAAGTACTGGAAACAAAACAAACCTCGAGACACAGCCCCATGTGCCCAAAAATCTAGGAGCCAACGGTTTCACAACAATAGATGATCCCACCTGAATTCGTGTCACAACCGAGCAACCACACAACCTCAGATTCACAACCAAAGAAATTATAACAACAGGGGATCCCATACCCACCCATATAACCCCAACAATCTAAGCCCCCATCCAGGAAAAAGATAAAGTCACCCGAAATTGGCCTGTGAAAGAAAACAACCAAACCACTACCACCAACACAAGGCAGGCCCTTGAAGGTATTTTCAGATTTAAAATATTTAACACACTCCATGGTTTCAGTTCCACTGGGCTTTAACTGTAGTTATCACAGAAAAGGGTATCCTGGTGCTTTCAATTTATTTAACCGAGTATACGTAACTAACAAATTCCATGTTACATTTATTTAAACATTCAGTAGCACTATGCTTCATTAGTATAGAGAAATACCACCAATGACAATGATTTTCAGTGAGCATAGGCCAACATAATTAACATCACATATCAACATAAAAGAGTACAACATAACATCCATCACACCCCTTTCCTTCATTAGAGGTCCGTTCATTATCTTCATTAATTTTGGTTTCATCGATTTCCACAGAGACAAAAGCATACCCAACCTGCATGATGCACAGAAAGGAGAGACGAAGGATAAAAAAATCCCTACCTGATTGATCAAGGATCTACGTTAAGTCCTCACATGGAAACATGAAATCAGGAGTACCAGGAACTCCACGGAACGTGATCAAGGAAAACTCTATGGGGGTAGAACTCGTCCAGAGGAAGGGTACTCCGAGCGCAGGGTGATAGATAAAATGAAACCTAGGCAAAAGAGAAGCCTTTAGGTTATAAAGGTTGAGATACCGCATCCTCATGATGGTTAAGAAATGGAGAAAAACTCAAAACTGTAGTAGAAGAGGGATCGTGGGTTGACAATGTGGCTGGGCCACCCCACACATCCAACTTAAAAGGTCCCCGCCCTTCGGGGCTGTTAAAATTGGCGTCCATCTCCTTAACCAAGGAAGGACTCTTCACAGGATGCGGTAGAGGAGTTTCTGAAAATGCGGTTAAAGGCATTACCAAAACGAATGGTTTTCTATTTAAGGAGGGTACCTCACAAATCATTTAATTTAAATACCGTTAATGGGATTTAAAACATGTTAAAGGGTCAAAACATGGTTTACAAACCAATTCTCGCAAAAAGGAGGCGCTATTGGAAAACCCGTGGAGCTATCACTAGTATGCTAGGTCTACCAGTAGGCCGAGGCCACCGGTAGACGGAGCTACCGGTAGGCCTCGACCACCGGTAGGCCGAGCTACCGGTAGGTCAAGGCCACTAGTAGGCCGAGCTACCGGTAGGACTAGACCACCGGTAGGTCGACGCCACCGGTAGGCTGAGGCCACCGATATGCTGAGGTACCGGTAGGCCGAGGCCACAGGTAGGCCGAGGCGACCGGTAGGCTGAGGCCCCCGATAGGTCGAGGCCATCGGTAGGCCGAGCTACCGGTAGGCTGAGGATACCGGTAGGCCGAGGCCAGCGGTAGGCCGAGGCCACCGGTAGGCCGAGCTACGGGTTGGATGAGGCAAGGGGTAGGCCGAGGCCACCAGTAGGTGGAGTTACCGGTAGCCCGAGGTCACCGATAGGCCGAGGCTACCAGTAGACCGAGGCCACCACTAGGCTGAGCTACCGGTAGGCCGAGGCTACCGTTAAGAGTCTTAAGCTTCACCGAGAAGATGGGATGGCCTCCCAGACCACCCAGAACAACCCAATCATTATATTTTCACCATTTAATGAACCCGAAACCCCCAGTCCATTACATCAGATACTTCTCAAACTATTCTCATCCCCAATAATATAATAAAAAACCAAAAACAAGAAAAGTGGGGTCCAAAAAACCACCCTCTAATGATACTGATCAGGGGAAAACCCTTGAGTTGTTCAAAAGTTAGAACAGAACCCCCCTACATCTAGGAATACTCCCCCAAGAGTTATCAACCAAAAACATTCACAATGCACAAGGATCACACTGTCCAACACCTGAGTTAGGGAGTCCCTTCCTACATGTTAGGATATTATCCGCTTTGGGTGGCACTGACTCACCGGCATGGGTTTAATCGCATCCACATTAATGTGTCTTAATTAGTAGTCATGTTTTCCCATCATCACACATTCGGTTTCAAAACAAGAAGAACAAGAATTTCATATATTAAAACACAAGTTGAAACATCTCAAACTAACTCAGAACAACAACAACAACAACAAGGATGTCAAAACAGATCTGGGTATTGAACGTGTAACTAGGCCTCCCGCTCCCAAGTGCTCTCCTCCAGGCCACCATGCCTCCACAACACACGAACCAAGGGGATTGTTCGTCCAAGAATCACTATCTCTTTACGATCCTCGATCTTGATCGGTCGTTCTCTGAAGGTCGCATCATTTTCTACATATAACTCTCCCCAATCAATGACGTGGGAGTCGTCATGTAGATATCGATGATGCTGGGAGATGTGAAAGACGTTGTGAACTTTATTCAACTGAGGTGGCAATGCCAAGTGATATGCCACCTCACTAACTTGTCCCAACACCTCAAAAGGTCCTATGAACCTAGGGGAGAGCTTACTCCCCTTCCCAAACCTCCGATGCCCACGTTGAGGGGAAACCTTAAAGAACACATGATTTCCAACCTCGAACTCCAAGGGACTCCTCCTACAATTAGCATAAGACTTCTTCCTGTCCTGGGAATCCTTCTTACTATCACGCACGAGATGAACCTTCTCAGTGGTGCCCTGCACCACTTCTGGCCAAAAAATAGCTACTTCCCCAATCTTGTCCTGCAATCCAATGAATGACATGGCCTTCCATAAAAGGCCTCAAATGGTGTCATTCCAATAGTGGAGTGGAAGCTATTGTTATAAGAAAACTCAACCAGAGGCAAGTGGCATACCCATGATCCCCCAAAATCCATAACACATGCCCGTAGCATGTCTTCCAACGTTTGGATTGTTTGTTTTATTTTCCCATCTGTCCGAGGGTGGAAAGCAGTGATAAGGCATAGCTGGGTGCCAAAGGCATACTGTAATCCTAGAATTGTGAGTTAAACCACGTGTCTTGATCAGAAACAATAGATCTCGGAATCCATTGCAACTACACCACCTCATCGATGTACCTCTGGGCTAAGGTGATCACCGGGATCGACTCCTTAATCTCAAAGAAGTGTGCTGATTTTGTCAACTGATCCACCACTTCCCAGATGGAATCATAGCCTTTCTGATCCCTGAGTAGCCCTGTGATGATGTCCATCAAGATTTAATCCCACTTCCACTCAGAATCATCTAAAGGATGTAACAACTGTCTAGGAAAATGGTGTTCAGCCTTCACTTGCTGACACACTAGGCACATAGCCACAAACATTGCCACCGCCCTCTTTACCCTAGGCCACCAAAACTGTACCCTCAGGACTTGGTACATCATTGAGACCCCAGGATGTACTGTTAAAGCCGATCTATGGAACTCATAGAGAACACCTTTACGCATCATCTCCAGAACAAAAAGACTTCCATAGAAAAGCATCTAATGCTGATCATCCTCTGACCATCCCTCAGGAAAATTTCCCGGATAAACACGATTTCTCCTCACATCCACCTCTGAGTCCCCCCACTGAGACTCTTCCACCTGCACTACTAAAGAGGAAACTACTTTCATCTGAAATAGACAGACTTCCACCTTCTACCCTTGCATCCAAATTCAAGGCCGCTAACTCTTCCATCACTCTCCAAGCATCTGCAGATTCTTGAATGACTTCCTTATGCAATTTCCTTCTCAGGGAATCAGCCACAACATTACCCTTTCCCTTAGTATAAGATATGTTGATGTCGTAGTCTTGGAGGAACTAAACCCATCTCCGCTACCGCAAGTTAAGATCCCGCTGGGGAAAGACATACCGCAAGATCTTGTGATATGAGAAGACCACAATGTGATCTCCTATGAGATAATGCTGCCAAAACTTCAATGCGAACACCACGGCCGCAATCTCCAGATCGCGGGTGGTATATTTATGTTCATGAGGACGTAACTTCCTAGACCCATTAGAGTTCACTCCTCGCTTCTGCATCAGCACACATCCCAAACCAAGGCCAGAAGAATCACAGAACACTTCAAAAAAACACCCCTTCCTATGGTAATCTGAGTACTGGAGCACTAACCAGCTTCTATTTTAGGTAGTCAAAATCTTTCTGGCACTGGTCGCTCCACACGAAGGCCTGGTCCTTCCTAGTCAAAGCTGTCAATGGAGCTAAAACTTGAGATAAGTCGGGCACAAACCTCTGGTAATATCCTGCCAAACCTAGGAAACTACATACTTCTACCACATTCATGGGTGTTTCCCATGAAACGACCGCCTCGACCATCGACGGGTCCACTACTATTCCCTTTTGAGACATTAAGTGTCCAAGGAAATGTACATCCTGCATTAAGAAATTACACTTAGACAGTTTCCCATAAATTTGGTGGTGTCTAAGGACTCCCAAAATGGACCTATGATGCTCGATATGATCTTCCTCTGATCTTGAGAAGATAAGGATGTTGTCGATGAACAACACAACAAACTGGTCTAGAAACTCTCAGAAGACAGAGTTCTTGAGGTTCATAAATATAGATGGTGCGTTCGAAATGCCAAACTACATGACCATGATATAAAAGTGTCCATATCTGCACTTGAAAGCCGTCTTCGAGATATCACCTTCCTTAACTCTTAGCTGGTGGTATCCAGACTGCAGATCGATCTTAGAGAACCAACCTACTACTCTCAGCTGGTCAAAAAGATTGTATATCCTCGGAAGGGGGTAACGATTCTTGAACGTCACCTGGTTCAACCTCCGGTTGTCTATGCACAATTGTAGACTACCATCTGTATTCTTTATGAACAAAAATGGGGCACCCCATGGTGACACGCTGGGTCGAACAAAGCCATTCTCCATCAGATCGTCAATCTGAATCCGCAACTCCTGCAACTCAGAATGTTCCATCCGATAAGGATCCATCAAGATTGGGAAGGCACCAGGCTGTAAGTCTATCCCAAACTCAACGTCACGTTGAGGGGGTAGAGTCACAACCTCATCGGGAAAGACATCAGGGAATTCAATTATGACCTCTAGGACATCCATCATTCTGGTGTCCGCTGACTCCACTGACACCCCGTCCAGCATAGAAAGGAGTGTCTCCACATGTCGACTCCCCACCTGATAACTCCGCTCCCCAACAAAATCCACACGCCGTCCATCCTCATTGGATAATTCGATCCTTCTCTGATAGGAGTCGATGATGGCATGCATGGAGAATAACCAGTCGATGCCTAGAATGACATCGTGTTACTGCATCTGCAATGAAAGAGGGTCTCCACTAGATTGATGTGGTCCCATCATCAGTCTACATCCCCTGAAAAAGTAAGATACGCTGGTCTTACCCACAACTGGTGTTCTCAACACTAGGGGCACAAAAAGTCTCTAGGAATACACACCCAGAGCATGGGATAATTCCGGCATATCAAAAGAGTGTGAAGCACCAGAATCAAAGAAGGAAGAAACAAGAGTGATAAATAAATTTATCGTACCTCAATCAACCACTGGTCCCCCGGGAGCTACTAAATTTGCAGCGTGCAACTATCCACGCCCAGCTCCTCTGCCTCGCTGCTGTCGAACACCTCCCCGACCATGCCCTGGTTGAGGTCCCTAAGGATCACCCTAGTTTCGGTATCCTCTTGCAAGGTAATCCCTCAGAGGGATAGTGGAATGATACTACTGATAGAAAGGCCTCGCCAGCAGCAGATGCTGCTGAGGTGGGTGTTGAAGCTGCCCACCTCCACTATATGGAGCTCGAGTCGGACACCTGCTCTGGACGTGTCCGAAAACTCTGCAAGATAAACACTTCGATCCTAGCCCTGTGGAAAAGGGGCGAGGGCCAGAAGCTCAGGACTGGAACTGATGAGGCCTAATACCTACTTGTCAAAACCTCGAAGGCCCTGTCACTGGAGACCTGCTACTGACCGCCTTCCCCTTTGATGAACTCCGTTGGTTCCTTTCTCGTGGTGTGCCTCCCTTCGAGTGCATCCTCTCTACTATCTCGACCTTCTTCTGTACTGCTAGGAACGTCGGAAGAGTTAAGGGAGTGACAATGTACTGAAGAGAAGGATGGAGTGCCTCCTCTAATTGTCTTTCCCGAGACTCCTCATCCGGAAAGAGATCCGGGGAAAAGCGCAAGAGATCTTTGAACTTGATACCCAGCCCCCTCACTAACATGCTTCCCTATTGAAGGGAGAGAAACTCCTGTCTCTTCTTAGCCTTATCCATAGAGGAGAGGAACTCCTCACAAAATTCCTTCTCGAAAATAGCCCATGAAACCTTTGCCTCTGTCTTCTCTCCCAGGAAAAGCATCCACCATGAACGCGCTGCTCCTCTCAGCTGACTGACAGCCAATGGAACCCAGTACTCCCTCGGAGCACGGATCAAAGAGAAGGTGATGGATAGATCCTTGAGTCATCCCTCCATTACTGAGTCAGAAACTCTTCCCTCGTACTTCTCGAGGGGTTTTCGCTGGAAGGAGTGCAGATTCCTCTGCCACAAGTCATCCTCCTCATCTCGGTCAACCCTCTGCTAGTCAACTGCCTCGATCCGCTAGGCCTCAACCACCCAAGTCGCTCGTGGAAAACATCCGGGTACCATAGCTGTAAGGTAAACAAATAATGCCTAAGCCCGAGTAGAAAGGGAATTATTATTATTATTATTATTAAAAAACAATTCTCCCCAAGGTGCCCCAAATCAATTAAAAACACAATCAGTATGACGCATGTACCTTCCCTAGGGTCTCTACCCTACAATAAATTTATTCTCACTTGGTCATTTGATAGGCTCAGAATCCTTGCATCGGATCATGGGGGGCCCTGAAATCCAGTGTCCTAGCTAGTCCTCCTTGGTCTATTTCAGGAACCTGGATCACCTAACATTGTTTCCCTACCATCCCAGGCAATCCTCACTATGCCTAACTCCAGACTCCATCCTATCCCTCAACCTGGCCTCTAATACCATTCTGTCATGACCCGCCTTCACCGAAAGGAGGGAAGGGAAAGAAGATTTCCAATCCCTTCCTTCTTTAAGTTGAAGGAGAGATAATGACCCACAAGTCCCGCCTCCAGTAGGCCCCAAAGTGGAGACTAGCAACAAGGGTATAACATTTTCACAATATGGGAGGCATTACCCTTTTTTTGTTAACCAAGATTTGGAGAAAGAATGAGTCAACACCAAACACCACCAAGTATAGAAAACTCAAGGTAAAAACCAAACTAAATGCATGTTTTAACAATAAAACTGATCAAAGTACAGTGAATCCAAAGTAAAATACCGAACAAGAAAGGAAAAAAGGCTAAGCAGAATCCAACAGCGACCAATGACAACTCTAACGTCCAGACTAGCAAGGTCCCGCATGGCCTCCGACGCCCTCCTAGAAACCTGAAAGTAATCGTCGAGTGAGCATACAAAGTATACTCAGTAGGGAAACCTAAAGCTCTCATGCACAAGTGGGGAGACGTCCTAACGTCCCATGAGAAGCAGAAGAACCAACATCTATCAAGGAATCTATCCATCCCACCTCACCATCCACGCTCACCAAATAACACAGGAAGTAAGATAAAAGTAAAGAAAAAATCATTGGGGTACCCCGCACCACTATTTCCCCCGCTAGATAGCTTCTCATCCATACCAGAAAACGTCCTGACGCTACCACGCTCTTCCTGACTGCACACACCTGGGTGTCACAACCATCCACATCCCTGCCCACACACACCTGGGCCTCACAACTAGAACAACCCTGCCCGCTCACACCTGGGTCTCATCCAGAAGATTCTTGGGAAAACACCAGCCTAAAGAGTCTTGGGCTAACAACACACCAAACGAAACCTACTCGAAGAATCATGGGTATAAGGTTTCCTCCAGCCATCAAAACTGAGGAAGAGGGAGCAGGAAGGAGAATAACTAGGGGGAGACACCCTTCCCCATGAAATGGGGTGTCCGACACTAAGAGCCCAACATGGGTGGGGTGTGACTAAACACAAAACATACAGTTACATATATATGCCAACACACAGCCCAAACTATGACTCCCCAACCGATACAAATAGGTTCCCAAGCACTGCTGCCTCAGAAAACTGGCACACAAAAAACATTTCCTGGTTTCCCTATTCAAGTTATCATTTCATAACAGTTCAGTATGAGTTAATCCCTTCACTACTGGGAAACTAATAGGCACATTCACAGATGAAACAACAATAAGGAAAAAAAGAAACCCATCAGGTAATTTAAGCATTCACACCCACTTCTCCTGTAAAGTCACAATAACTAGGGATCAAGTGAGATCACTCGAAGTACTAGAAACAAAACAAACCCCGAGACACAGCCCCATGTCCCCAAAAATTCAGGAGCCAACGATTTCTCTACAACAAAGGATCCCACCTAAATTTGTGCCACATCCGAGAAACCACACAACCTCAGATTCACAACCAACGAATGTATAACAACATGGGATCCCATCCCCACCCATATCCCCCAAGCAATCTAAGCCCCCATCGAATAAAACCATAATGTCACCAGAAATCGGCCTGTGAAAGAAAACAACCAAACCACTACCACCAACACAAGGAAGGCCATTATAGGTATTTTCAAACTGTAAAGATTTAACACACTCAATGGTTTCAGTTCCACTGGGATTTAGCCGGTGTTATCATAGAAAAGGGTATCATGGTGCTTTCAATTTATTTAACTGAGTATACATAATTATCCAATTCCATGTTACGTTTATTTAAACATCCAGGAGCACCTAGGTTCATTAGTACAGAGAAAGACAACGAAAGACCATGATTTTTAGTGAGCATAGGCCAGCATAATTCACAGCACATATCAACATGAATGAGTACAACAGAACATCCATCACACCCGTTTCCTTTTTTAGATTTCTGTTCATTATCTTCATTAAGTTTGGTTTCATCAATTTCCACAGAGAAAAAATCATACCCACCCCACATGATGCACAGAAAGGAGAGATAAAGGAGAAAAAACCCCTACCTGATTGATCAAGGATCGACGTTAAGTCCTCACGTGGGAACTAGAAATTAGGAGTATCAGGAACTCCACAGAACACGATCAAGGAAAACTCTGCATGGGTACAACTCATCCGGATGAAGGGTATTCCGAGCGTAGGGTGATAGATAAAAAGAAACCTAGGGAGACGATAAGCCTTTTGGTTATAAAGGCTGAGATACAACATCCCCGGGACGGTTAAGATATGGAGAAAAACATGAAACCACATAAGAAGTGGGATCGTGGGTTGACCACACAGCTGGGCCACCCCACACGTCCAACTTAAAAGGTCCCTGCCCTTCGGGGTGGTTAAAACCAATGGACACCTCATTAACCAAGGAAGGACTCCTCACAGGATGTGGTAGAGGGGTTTCTGAAAATGTGGTAAAAGGCATGACCAAAACGCATGGTTTTCCCTTTAAGGAGGGTACCTTACTAGTCATTTAATTTAAACACCATTAATGGGCTTTAAAACAGGATAAAGGTTCAAAACATGGTTTTAATCCGATTCGCGCAAAAAGGAGGCGCTACTGAAAAACCCGTGGAGAGGTCACCGGTAGGCTAGGGCTACCGGTAGGCCGAGGCTACCCGTACGCCAAGGATAAAGGTAGGACGAGGTGAACGGTCACCCAGGCCACAGGTAGGACGAGCTACCGGTTGGTCGAGGCTACCAGTAGGCCGAGGCCAGCGGTAGGCCGAGCGACCGATAGGCCGAGGCTACCGGTTGGCCAAGCTTTTGGTATGCCGAGGCGACTGGTAGGCCGAGGCTACCGGTAGTCCATGGCTACTGATAGGCCGAGCAACCGGTAGGCTAAGGCTATCGGTAGGCCGAGGATACCGGTAGGACGAGGCCAGCGGTAGGTGGAACTACCAGTAGGCCGAGGTACCAGTTGTCCAAGGCTACTGTTAGGCGGAGGCCACCGGTAGGCCAAGGCTACCATTAGAGTCTTAAGCTTCACCGGGAAGCTGGGATGGCCTTCCAGACCACCCAAAACACTCCAATCATCATATTTTCACCATGTAATGGACCCCAAACATAGGTCCATTACAATAAGAGTTTGAAAACAACTACTAAAAAAAAGAAAAAAATACAATCCCACCACAATGAAACTGAAAACAAGTCCAACCGGCAAAGTTGGCGAGGACTGTTATCAAGGTGACCATAGGAGAACACCTTGGTATGTATCACTCATTAAGCTCCACCTAGTCCTGGTCCTTCTACGACTCTATTAAATGTTGATCATCTGCATATGACATGAAACAAGAAGGAGACGCCCATGCAGGGGTGAGTATAATAATACCCAGTAGGACACCCCAAAATCAATAAGCATATAACATCAAGAATAATAGTTATCTTATCACAAATATATGTTACATCACACATAAAATTAATATTTATATATACTCAATATAGACACACAATATCATGGTAAATTCACAACCATAATTCCATCCTAGGATTCAAGCTCAAAGGTTCTACATTGAACTTCTCTGGGAGGACACACTCCAACAGTCAAGATAGCACTGATGATGTCCATTTGATATATTGTGCTCATCACGTCTAACTATAATAATTTCACACTAAAATTATTATGAGAATTATACATGGAAGGGGATCACACCGAAGTCTATGGGGTATACCAACAACTCAATATGGTTTGAACTACTAAGTAGGGAATCTGCGCCCATGTAGTGTTGGTCATGATGATAACGAAAACCCCACATAGGGAAATGATGATGATAGAGGATATCACTTTAGGACTCATCTAGGGATTCCCACAAATCTACCCAAGAGTAAATACCCTCTGAAGGGATCAAAATATTATATCTAGGACGCAATTCCCTTATAAAACATCAAGGAAAATATCAGGGGAACATACCCTAATGAGAATTTTATGAGATAAATATTAAAAGTAATATAAGCCATCTATGAAGTGATAAATGACATGTACTATTAGTACATGGAATTTTTTATCAGCACTAACTCCTACCCATGTATCATGGAAAGTTACCATGTATGTGTTTGAGCTTATGGTGTACCTTAACCTGTGTAATCCAAACCATGCTTGTTCCATATTAAACAACATGTATGATCTCGTGTACTCATGGTCATGTATGTGTATCCTCCAAACTACTCACCGAGCTTCCATGTAAGGTTGACATAAAATTTTACAACTGTGAAATGCCATGTGTTTTATATCTTCTCCATGAAACCCTATAACTATAAAGTGGGGTCCCACACACCATGTAATCCTAGATTACATGTATTGTATATCAAATATTCTAGAAATCTTTAGCCTATAGCATGTCTTCCTCCTCCTGCACTTTTTCAAAAAGATCCACTAAAAATATCACCACTAGATAATAGATCTTGATCTAATAAGTTAAATTTCCACCAGAATCTATATTCTGTCCATCTATTTTTCTAAAAAAACATCCCATAGAACCTAATCATCCTCAAATTTCCCAACAACATACAAATTTATCTCATTTGGTCTTGATCCTATGATTTGGACTGATCCCATCATTGATACAATATCGGATCTAAAATATCAAATTGTTTCTCCAATAAATGGTTGTGTAACAATTTATTATTAAATATTCTATTGAACCCCCGGTCAAATGAAATACCGACGATGAATTCATGAAGAAAAGTGGTAAAAACCACGAAATATGAAAAAGTGGAACAAACCCCATACATTTTTGGGTAGTCCTTGATATATTTCCATTATAATGATGAACACTGATCTGGACAGAAATATAAAATTCTCCTAAATCCACCAAAAGTAATCCCACACCTGCAAAACAATCAACCTGTGAATCGACCCATTAGTTTACTGATTCACCTTTGTCATATCGGAAATAAAATGGGGAATGAATCCAAATAAAAAAACATCCTAAATCGATTTAGATAAGTTTATAGTGAAGAACTATTATGTGTTTTTGGTGGTGGTGAGATCCTCAAGTTCCACTGTACACCAATCGATGGTTCAGGATCTGGTCATCACTCTTTAATGAATGATCCTCTAATGTTATCTCACAAATATCCAGGGTTATGTAGATAACCCTTGTATTAGTTCAATGTAGAGTATTTAGAGTCCAAAAATTAGGTCATGGAAATTAATTAAATAATATAAATGGATCATTTTATTTATTTATTAATTCTCCCATGTATACACTCATCCCAAATGTCTGACATGATCCAAGGTTATGTCAAACATAGGTTAAAACCCAGGATTTGAACTCAAAGACTACCTCATATTTTAGACATGATCCTATATTTATGAGTTATTCAACTTTTTAAGGAAAAGTGTGCGTGTTTATTATTTAAAATATTTCAAAAACTAATTTTGGGCATATATTGCCTAAGAATCTCATGCCATCTCAGTGCCTAACTCCAAAAATAATACAAACAATATTCCAAAATAATACATATAAAAATAAAAGTCATTACAAAGTTTAACTCCTATATTTCATGTTACTTTTTGGTATTCTTGTTACAAGAATTATTAAACAGCTAGTAGTTACTAAGGGGTAATTTTAAACTACTGTGTTTATCAACTTTTATACTACCATACACTAATTTAGGACTTTGATTGGAGATACATAAAATCTATATATTTCTATGAACATCATAGATATAAAATATATTGAAGATATTCCCAACAAAGGTTTGGGAATATTAGGTTCTAGATACTTATTTTATGGATTTATATTTGTGTTTATAAAAACATAAAATACTAATCTATCTATAGAAGTGATAACTCCAATCTATAATTTTACTTTATGAAATGTTATTGTACAATTCTTATTTGATTGAATTTTACCATGATAAGTTATTCTTGATTACATCATCTAACATCATCCCCTATAAGTAAGTCTTTAATGTGAAGGGTATGAACTATTATTATAACTTTGGGTAAACGAAACTCAAAATGACATAACATCAACTTCATTTCTTCTAGAATGGATGGTGAGTACCATTAGAGTCACATAAAATTGACAAAAAATTATTATATAGTTTAATTTTATTTTTTTATGATCAAGGGATCCTACCATTGATTATCCCTAATATTTAATGATATAAATTTATTTCTAAACTAGACTAAAAAATTCCCCCACCCCTTCAATAATTTGTACACATCCTATACACCATGGTTAAGAATCCACCATTAGGTAATTTCTGACTACAAAAAAATATCAATAAATGGTACCATTTTTCTATTCCCTAAATAAATATGTAGGTGATATCCAAACCTCAA
Source organism: Viscum album (assembly GCA_963277665.1). Lineage (NCBI taxonomy): Eukaryota > Viridiplantae > Streptophyta > Magnoliopsida > Santalales > Viscaceae > Viscum > Viscum album. Next base: position 1,803,055,926 of record OY728126.1, on the reverse strand, counting down.
TCTAAAATAAAAACTTCATACTATAAACATACCCCTTTTTGTTTGATATATTCCACAATTAGAACTACTGTAACAACATCCTCTAAATTTCACCTACTCCCAAATCAATCTTGTAATGAACCAATTTAGAAGACTATTAATCCCCTTTTAATTTAACCAAGACATCATAAAATTTTATATTTTAACTAGAGAAGAAGAAAATCCAATCCCATGGATATGGAAAATTTTGAACTTCATTAAAAAATAAAATCTTTATAATAACAAAAATCAAATTGACATGCAGAATCATAATGAAAATGTAATATTTTATACATTAATCCCATACCAATAATGCCCCTATAGTTAATACTCATCCCCTAGGGATGATCCATATGTTATGAAAGCCTTAAAATTGGAACCTATGGTCCCTTTATGTCAATTATTGGGTTTCTTGAACTATTATACCTACTAATTTTGAATAATCTTATTTCTTTACCAAACCAATTCAAACAACATCGGCACAAAATTAAAACTCTACCATAAAACTCACTCTGATGTTATACCATCATGAATTGACCCTACCAAGTCACCTCTTGAGTTGGATATGAGATTCATAGAGACATATAAATATCACCTCTAATAATCTAAAAGGATGTGACTAAAACTAATTATATAAAAATATTATTATGCGATAAATTATTATTTTTAAATATTAAACCCCTAAACCAACAATAAATATGAGTTATCTACCTTCAAAACTAAGGTACATGAAAATATTATTGACTATAAACATGATTTATATTTCATAATACTAAAAATTAAATTGAAAAAGTTGGAAAAGAACTCCAAATAAACAATCCTAACACACATCATATGAAGTGTAAAAAAATATACAATCTTGGAAATATAAATAAAAATCATTTACTATGAACTAATAAAACTCAAATTAACCCCAATGTTGATTAAAAAATATAAAAATTATAGATAAATTAGGGTTGAGTATATAATATAATTAGTAGGTCTATCCTTAATAACACTCAAGGTCCAATGTTGATAAAGCATACTAAAGTCTTTATAAACAAATAAAAAAAAGATAATCCAACCTATCACAAAAGTAAGGCCACATAATCCTACGTATCATTATAATATAAATATCATTCATGAAGTTAAATGATAAAGGGTGAGTTATAAAGATCTCCATTGAGACTTAGTTAATACACAGTTAACATTTTCATCAATGGTTAAAGAAACCTAAAAACATAATTCTATCTAATTGCATAGTGTTTAAAAAACTCTCACATTTGGAATAATATAATGACTAGTTTTGTGAGTTGATAAATTCATGATATTTTTTCATATTTTATTTATTGTTCACAAAATGATGTATGAATTAAAAGTTTATTAGCACTATATTAATTGAAAAGGAATTATTGTTTCTTGATGTTTAAAAAACCACGCTATAATACACATTGATTTTTCTGTTATTACTTATTGAGGTATTAAACTCTTACTCATACCCATGGGTCAAAAAATGATATACGTACATGACTTGGGTATGTGTATGGAGTTTATGTAGAGAAAATCATATTTTATTATAGGATGTCATTCATGAATCATTTTTTATGATTATTCCAAAGCATCTAATTTCACACCGCAATCCATAGACCATAAAATTTTGATGTCTCTATGGAATATTATTTTTTCTTTTCACATCATCTATTTATTGGTCATGCTATAGTGATTATATAGAAGTCTGAATGGATTGAGATGACTAAAAATATTAAATTGTAGTATATATCATTATGCTATGATAACGTATTGATATATATATATTTTCTATATTCATTTAGATATATTAAGATGTTTTAAAGGATATTTGATCCCTTTATTTGTGAATATGAATTTAACTAGAGACTATGAAATAATGATGAGTGATATTTCATGATTTGTGAAGATCTATAAAAACAAGGATTTTCAATTGGAAAAGCCTAAAAAATATTTAGATAGACACCTAAAAATTATAAATAGGGTTTCATAAATAAATTTTCTATGGATTAGGATCAGAATGAAAGTACATAATTGATTCATGATTAGATTAACTTGAGGAGGATTTCATAATATTGATCAATAATGTTGACAATTTGTTTGTTCTTTATTATTTTAGAGTTCATGACCATATTTTTTTCAATCCCTATATTACTTATTCATAATAAGATAAGGACTTATGAAGAGGGATCACAACCACTATGTAGAAAGTATATAACCACTCGATAAAACAATTTGTTATCCAATATAAAAAATGGTTACATCATATTCTATTTATTTCCAATTCTCTATCAATTTAATCAAATTTTATTGTTAAAAGGTCTTATTATGTAACTAGTACACGAATAATTACTAGAATTTTAATTAGGATGGTATTTATGGTCTTTCATAACACTAATTTACCACATTCTTAGTTCCTCTCCCTTTTATTTCCTAGGGATCTTTATTTGGAATTAATTGAGAGTTTTATTCTTGAGTATCAAAGTTGTAACATATTGATTAGAAATTTTGATTAATATATTTCATTGTGATTATGAACTCTATTAAAATGAGTGTGTTTCTACGTTCCATCTAAAATTATTTCATACAATATAGGTTAATATATTTTATATCATGTATGGAATTTTCTTGACATCCCCAAGAACAATGTTCATATAATTCAATTTGGTGCATCTCTAACTTTATAGTAAAAGAAGAAAATTGAAACTGACAGGAGAGAAAAAAATATGTTACTATCATCCCTATCCATGAAAGAGTATACATGTTTTATGGTTTTTAAAATTGAAGAATTCATATGGGGAAAGATTAATAACATTCATGAATGATACAATAATGTATGGGAGTTATAATTATAAACATATCATGCTTAGTTTTTGGATATATGGATATATTAATACGAATCATTGAATGTATTCTATATTTAAGTAAAAAAATTATATCCATATGGATTTATGAAGATGTTCTTACTGATTCTACCATTTTAACTAAATTGGTGTTTTTTTTAATATATGTTTTATTACTAAATCTCTAATTATGTGTATCATGATTTGGATAAGTTTACCATTGAAAATATCAACAAAATTTTGACATACTAGAGATGAAGAAGGGACTAAAATTAAAATAAGAAAGTAACATAATAAATTGATAATACTTTAAAATCCAAGAAAGTATTAAAGAAAATTGAATTCAAAATGTATCACAAATATGATTTAGAAGGTGAAGATAATCACATGAACTTTAATAAGTTAATATCCATTTTCTATAAAGACATTGTAACATATCACCCCTCACCCATTGGCTTGGTAAGACTTGGTGCATGTTACTAGGAATTAGGTTACATTCATAATACACCAATGGAAACAAATGAATTCCAAGGGCCTCATAAACATTTGGGTGATGATTTTCCCTTCAAAAATAACACAACTAAATCATAATAAAATAACCAAAAATCACTATATGATGCATAAATACAAGGAAATAAAATTCAATTCGTAACCAAACCAACAACCATATTCGAGTACAAGTGGGAAAGAGTACAAAAACAACATAAAGACACCAAAATACATCATCTCAAAAACTTCCAATATGCTCCAATACCATGGTATCATGATGCATCACTTAAGAACTGAGATATATTTCCTTTACCTATGAATCGATATATGACATATTAAAATGAACAATAGTGTCCAAGAAGGGGGTGAGTCTAAACTAAGTATGATTTCCCCTAATGACTTACCAACTCAGGCTACTAGGACAAACATGTTAGCACATTTATATAAAATAGTTTTAAAATAATTTAAATTATTTTATATAAAAGATAAAAAATTTCTCTAAAAAAACATTTTCCCATTAATATAAATAAAAACCATAATTTAAAACATTTCTCAATTACATTTGGCATAACCATTCCATGATTCAACACATCCACACATCAACACATGCATGATCAGGTGACAGTTCTATACACATGAGCGGTCTCTCTTCGATCTACCAAGTCACCACAAGGTATCAAATACATGGTTCCCTAATGGAACATTCCCCTACCATAGGGCCATGTCTAATTAAAATGAACTCACACCCAATATGTATGAAAAAATTCAAGACAATCCATTTCAAAACCCATTATTTTTTTAAAAAAAATTCAAGAATCATATTCCTTGTAAAAAACGAAGCCATATTTTTAAAATCACAATTTTAGAATTTATAAATAAATAGGGATTTCCACAGAACTATCCAATTTACACAATTCCCAAAAAACTTCACTAAAGAGGTTTTCCATCAAGAGTAACATATCAATTTCACAATGAATTCAAGAAAAAAATTCATTCCAAACTAAGCCTTCATGTTCTAATCAAGTGGAATCGAGAGAGAATCCTCCTACATCTCAAATGTTGATGATAAAAAAGAATGAAAAAACAATTCTATATATCTATTCAAAAACTAAGTTATCTTCATTAGATCCAATAATAATTCATCATAAAAAATACACGAAACATATATCAAACTATAATAGAATAGATATATGGTTTTGATATAAAGGTGAATCAAGGATCTAAGAATACTGACCATGAATGAGAACTTAATGGTAAATATGGATCTCCAATAGCTTTTAAAACACCTACGGATTACTCCCAGACTAAAGGGAAACAACTCTCACACCTTGGGAGAAAATGGACTTCTTATTGCGGGATTATTTGGGGAAAAATATTTCTTAAGAGGATAAACTGAATTAGATACAAAAAAAAAGAGGGATAACAATACATTGTAGGGTTATGCCACATGACATGGAAACAATGCACCAATTGTGAAGTTGTTGATTTCTTAATCCCACACCTCACATGGTCAGATTGCATGATTAGTCAAACCATAAACAAAACATGTATTATCCACTATCCCAAATGATAGTAGGCTCACATGATTTCTCATGAGAAATAACTTGGTTTGACCAAACCGTGCACCAATACACAGCACACTATTTTCTCATGTACGGTTTCCTAGAGGTGTTTCATGGTTTCTAATAATTATTCTCAAACCATAAAACTTCATTAAATCCATAAAAATGTGTAAAAAACACTTAAAACCTCCCGAAACGTAGCCCAATCACTATAATTACTTAAAATACATAAAGAAATGGTCATGTTTTTAAAACTAGGGTTTTTACATTATCTCACCCACTGAACTTACTATCCCCAGAAAGTTAAAAACCAAAGTTGTCCTTGAAGTGTTCGGCCCATTTCTCCGACATTTCCTTTTCACACTCTACCATTTCTTCCTAAATCCAACCATGTTTTTATAAAACCCACAATTGATCGATGATTTTTCCACACAATAATTTATCTTTCATATCCACAATCTATTCCAACACATAAACTAACATATCATCTTGGTATTGGTCAAAATTATCACATAAAATAACATGATCAGGATCTAGTTGATAGTTATTCAACTATGATACATGAAACAGATTTTGTTATGAACTAAACCTTGGTGGACGATCCAACAAATATTCCACCTTACCAACTCATTCAAGTATCTTAAAAGGTCCTCTATATCGAGGATATATATTTCCATTATTACCTAAATGATGATTTTAAATCCTTAGAGAGATTCTCAAGAACACATGATCACTCACCTCAAATAAAAAAGGTTTTCAAGGGTGACCCACAAATGATTTTTATGAATCCAATCCATCTCTATTCTCTTTATAGTAAATTGAATCTTCTCCATTATTTCATGCACAATATTGGGTCTAACCAGTGAAGTATCACCTATTTCCACCTAAGAAAGTGGATAAGGACAAGGATTCCCATACAATTATCCAAAAGGATCTACATGTATTGAGTCTTGATAATTTTTTTTTCTATAATAACTACACTAATGGTACGTTCTCAACCCATAAGCCACCAAAATCCATTAAACTAGCCTTAAGTATACCCTCTAATTTTTTGATCATCCTCTCATATTATCCATCTATTTGAGGATGAAACACTGTGGTCATAGTTAACTAAGTCCTAAGGGTTTCCTATAATAATTTCCAAAATCAAGATGTAAAATTGGGGTCCCAATCAGATATAACCAAGACTATAATTCCATTATACTCTATAAATTCTCAGATATAGATTTTGGATAATTCCTCAGTAGTATGGGATTGATGAATAGGGATAAAACGATCCAGCTTCATGAGCTGATACAGAATCACCCATGTGAAATCATGTAACCTAACCATCCTTGGAAAACTTTTCCTAAAATTCAAGGCTATATTCTCCCAATTTCACATGACAATTAATAAATAATGAAACATGAATACTCTTCATTGGTTTTATGCATGTACCTATTGATAGGTAAGGCATCTCGAAACCAACTCTTCTAATACTCTTTTCATTCAAACCCACTAATATTATGCACTCATCACTATATAAATATTGTATATCAGGATGAGCTTACCATTTAGAATTGTGGTTAACATTAAGAATTTATTCCTAAAAAACAAAAAGTACCATAATCTAATCCCTAAACATCAAAACAGAACTACCATCTAGATTTTATGGTCTCCCAACCATTAAATTTGGACCTCATGGAAAAAATTTTGAGATCAAATATCTAGGCCACTTATACATGATGGACCAAGTCATGAAAAAATGAAAATGGAAACAGAAATACAATATTATCTTGGTCGGTAAAATCTGAGTGAATGTATGGTATGATTGGAATCAACTACAATTAATCCGAATCTTCCTTAACCAACTTATTATAAAAATTCATAATTATTAATCTGTCACGAAATTTCTTTAACCCATTGTATAAATCATGTTTAAGTGAAAATTTTGAAAGAATTACATCCATATTATTTTCTGTAGAGTCAAATATCATTGTGAGAAAATTTGTTTCAGAGTTATTTGATCCATAAACACTATAAATTTCTCACAAAAAAGATAATAATGCTAGGTATTGAAAGTATAGACTATAATAGCTAATTTTAAATCATGTGTTGGGTAGTTCTTCTCATGAAATAGAAACTTTCATGATTTATAAGTAACAAAATGATCTCCTAGAATGAGAACATATCACAACTCAGATCTTGATGCATAAAAATTGATTGTATAGAACTATCAAAACACTAGAATCTTCAGGATAAGTGATGATGTAATTATAACTATAATATCATGAGAGAATTTCTAGAATTATATAGTCCATTGGAATGGAATGCCTTTCCACTTCAATGCTGTCAGTAGTGATGCCAAATGTGAAAATCCACAAAACAAATGTCGGTAGCATCCCACAAATCCAAGGAAACTATGTATCTCAATGAAATTATTTAGTGGTTTCTAAGAGATAATAGCTTCTATATTTTCTAGATCTAAAGAAACACATTTTTCATAAACTGAATGGCTAAGGAAACATGCCTCTTATATCAAGAAATTTCAATTTGATAACCTGAAATATAAATTATTTACCACAAGATACCGAACACTATATCCATGTGTTACACATGCTGTTTTATTTTTCTAGAGTACACAAGTATATTATCCACAAACACCACTATAAATAAATATAGATAACTTTGAGATATTTGATTCATTAATTCTATAAATGTGGATGGTACATTCATAAGACAAAAAGGAACAATAATTAAATCATAATGATCATATCTACTTCTAAAATATGTCGTTAGAATATCCTCCTTCTGAACCCACAATTGATAATATATCAAACACAGATCAATTTTAGAGAATAAATGTGCTCCCCTAAATTGATCGAATGTATCATCAATGCATGGTAAATGATACCTATTATTTATCATAACATGGTTATGCTTATTATAATCTACATAAATCCAAAGGTTTATATTCTCATTCTTCACAAAAAGATCTAGTGCTTCCCATGAAGACATTATTGATCAGATGAACCCTTTACTTTATATCACTTCCAAATGATCCTTTAATTACCTCATTTATTTTGCTTCTATATGTTAAGAATGAAGGGAAATAGGATTGGCCCCCGATGATATATCAATCATAAAATCCAGTTCTTTTTTGAGTGAGAACCTTATGAAATTGTGAGGAAAAAAATAACGAATCTTATCCACTATGTGTTGAAAATATCTATTCCTATTTCTATCTACCTATTACAAATCAATTATTTCCAATTTTTAGGAGATAGTTCCATCTTCTAGTACCAAGGGGCCTTCTCTACTTGCATCTTCACCCCAATATAATTTAATGAGATGTGAAACACTATCATTTGATTTGAAACTCACTTTCCATGCATTAAAATTGATATGGGACTCGAATTTTATCATCAAATCCATTCATAAAATCAAATTATAGACATCCATAACTATCATAGAGAAATATTATACCATCTCAGTCCCATTCATTATTATTTAACACACTGTAAATTTCATGGATCGACATTATCATTATCCCAAAGGGTTTTAGAGTTTCAAAACCGAAGGAATCATATCAAAATGTTAACACTTAAGATTAACAGAATGGGAAAAAATAAATGAATGAGATGTTCCAATATCAAACAAATATATAATAATTGTATAATTCAAATGAATAATTCTTCTCACCATCTAAGGTCTTGATTGATCATCCATGATCACTTGATCAGCTCCATATTATTCTTAATCGGTGAACATTTCTCTTTGTTTTATAGTTGAGATTGTACGAACTGATGAGTCATGGTATTTCAAGATTCACCATAGATTTTACAGTTCTTATGATGAGATCTATTATACTGTACTCAACCCCTCAAATCATACAATGCCTATGAAGTATGATATGTGTCTCTAGCACCAGACCTTAGAGTATTGCGAAAATATAGTTGAGTATGTAAAATCTTGTTGCAGTTGTGACATTCCCTAGGTGGTGTCATGTAATATCACTTCATACAGTTTAAATAACCACAATAAAAACATCCCAACAAACTTTTCATTTGAGGAGGAAGATTCACTAATCCCATAGTCTAATTCTGAGATAGACCACCCCTAGAGAATAGGTGTCCCACCTTCACTTGTTTAAAACATTAGTGTTACCACCTATTCCCATAGGAATAAACATGTTTCCTCCAACCATGTTTCCTAAAATGTATCTTTATTATACTATCTCTCCATTGACCATATCTATATAATTTGTAATACATAGGAAGAAAATCTTTGAGAGAATTTTTGGTCTCAAACCCAATTTAAAATATCATTCCTTGAAGGATACACTTACAGAAATATCTCATGAAAAGTGGAATAAGTTCATAAAATTAGCCACATACTCTATTTTAGAGAGATTATACCACTTCAATCTGAATAAGTATATTGTTCTATCAATCCTATTCATGTAAGGATATAATTTTTTATTGAAAAATTATTCAAAATCCTCCCATGCTAGGCCTTGGTATAATTTATCTTGAACTACTAAATCCCACCACATGAATTCTAGATAATATAGCATATAGTTTTCCAACTTCACTTTTATCTTAGATAGTGTGTTAAAGATATTGAAGATTCAGTTCATCATATTAATCCACACTTATTATTTTTCTAACATTGAATCACCCCGAAATATTAGAGGATTCAACTTTTGGAACTGAAATGAATAATCCAAATTTCTTGGTTAATCCTTTTTGTTTCCTTTATCCCTGGGCTAAAACCCCAGACAATACTTTGGACCATTTTTTGGTTCACCTATGGGTCAGGTGCAACCACATTATTAGCATCCTCTTCTAGTTGGTTTCTATAGTGCCTACCAAGTTCCATTTTCTATAACCAAAACAAAATTCCATTTAGTCTCACTCACTAGAAACTAAAGGCTTAGCTACTTCAATTTACCTCATTTACACATATCACATCATATTTTCCCACAATCATGTTTATCCATAATAAAACATTTTAAAAAAATTCAAAATTCCACAACCAAGCCTTTGAAGAATATCATCTTTTAAACACAATTTTCAACACTTTTCATAAATCAACCTTAATATTACCATTTCATATATAATTAACTAAATAATAAACAATGTATTCATAGTGGGAATTCATAAAATAATTTCCATTCATGAATCACTCATCGAATAAACCCATGACGATGAGGTTATAACTCGCCTATAAGTTTCTAAAAACACTCATGTAACAACATTCCCTGATAAATTGAAGTTCAGAATAAATAGGTTTTCTATTACTTTTCATGCTCTAAATTTAATGTTTTGAAATTCTTAATCCTTTCCACCATCCTAAGGATAGACTAACATAGTAGGACTGACACACAAGGATTGGACAAAATGACACCATTTTAACATACCACCCTCACCCATTGGCTTAGAAAGATGAGGTTGGTGTTACTGGGCCTTAGGTGAAATCCACAAGACACCAGAGGCTAGAAATAAATTTTAAGGGCCTCATAAGAATTTAGGGGATTATTTTCTCTTTATAAATAAAACAATTAAACCATAAGACAATAACAAAAAATACCACTATATGATGCATGAATACAATGAAATAAAACTGAAATCATAACCAAACCAATAACCATATTAGAGTAAAAGTAGAAACCAAAACAAAAAAACTCAAAGACACTAAATACATCAAATTAGAAACTCTCTACCTACTCCAAGATCTAACTCAACAATCCATTCTCATGGTATAATAGTGCATCATAAAAAACTGAGATACATTACATTTACCTAAGTCATGATAGATGAAATCTAAAATAAAAAGGAGTGCCCAAGTATGAGGTAACTCTAAACTCATTACTATTTCCCAAATTAATTCCCAACTCACCCTACTAGGAAAAAAAATGTTAGAACATTTATATAAAAAAAATTTAAAAAATTTAAAAAAATTTATATTAAATCCAAAATATTTCTTCAAAGAAAAATAGTTTTATATGGAATGGAATAAAAACTACCATTTAAAACCATTATAAAATCCATTTGGAATACCCATTCTATGATTCCACACATCCACACATGCATACCTAGGATATAGTTCCAAACTCATGAGTAGTCCCTCATCGATCTAACATGTTTTCATAAGGTAACCAATATCAGGTTCCCCAATGTCACACACCCCTTCCATAGCGTTATGTCTAATGCAAATGAACTCATGCCAACCATGTATAAAAAAAATCAAGAAAACCCACTTAGAAAACCTTTATTTAAAATATTTCAACAATCAATTTCCATGAATTAAAATAGAACCATAATTCAAAAATTACCATTCTAAAAATTATCAATAAAGTGTACTTTCCATAAAACCATGTAATTTTTACAATTTCATAAAACCAACTCTAATAAGGTTATCCCTGATAATTCACAAATCAATTTCAAAATAAATTCAAGAAATGAATTCATATCAAACAAAGAATTCATGTTTTAATCAAGTGGAATTGATAGAGAATCCACTTACCCTAAAAACATTTGCAAAAACAAAAAACTGAACAATGATTCTCTTGATTCGATCATGAACTAAGTTCAGTTCATTATATCCAATATTAATTCATCATAAAATATTACGAAACACATATATCTAACCATAATAAAATATATTTGTGGTTTCTAGAGAGAGCATAATGAAGGATCTTAGAATAATGACTATAAATGAGCACTTACTGGAAAATATGGATCTCTTAGAGCCTTTAAGAAACCTATGAATCAATACTAGAACAACGAGAAACACTTATCACACCAAGGGAGAAAAATGAATTCATGTTATAGAATAATTAGGGGAAAATAGTACTAAAGGGGATAAACCAAATTAGATCAACATTTTTTTTGGAACGATGAATTTACATCGCATGGTTAGGCCACACATTTTGGTGAACCATGCACCAACCATTTGGATTATATGGTATCAATCCAACACCATTCATGGTTGTATCACGTAGTTAGTGAAAAAATATGCAAAATATGATTTAAACACTACCCCAAATGATAGTAGGCTCACACAATTTCTTCTGATAAATTTTATTGTTTTTCCAAACCATGCACCAATTGTGTCCCTACCCACTTCAAACTATTTTCCCTTGAACAATTTCTTGGATATGTTGCAAGGTTTCTACTAACCATGCTCAAACCATAAAACTCTAGAAAATTCTCAAAGATGTGTGAAAACACCTCATAACCTCCCAAAACATTAACCAGTGGTTATATATAACTAAAATGCATAAATAAATGGTTATGTACGTGAAATCTGCGGTGTTATACAAGAATGAAATAAGGAAATGCTAAGTGCAAATGAAAAATTCTTTTTAAGTGTATTAATTACGGAAATTTTGTAAACATTATAGTTAGTTTACTTGAGAATAATATTTAATTGGAATAGGAATATCAACCAAAAATTATCATCATTGATAAATACAGTGTCAAGTGATTAAATTAGAGGTAAATTTTCAAAAGTAATGGGAAATTAAAATTCATAAAAGAAGATAAATTCTCTTTCAAAATTATATTTTCCACACTAGGATAGGGATAATGAAAAATTAAAGGAATAATATATGGTTAATATGGGTCAATATTTCATGAAATAATCAATGAATTTAAAAAACCCTCTAAAATAGAAGAAGCAAGTAGTAAATAGAATATAGAAGAAGAGTAAATACCAAAATAGTTTCAATTTATAATGGTTATCATGGTTTTATTAATGGAAAAAATAATATGTAAATAGAGAAAGAATATTTGAAAAAGGATAATGAATCCTTTAAGAAGTCCCTTATACCAAAAAATTCACAGAGTTTGTTAATAAGGAAGAAATATTTGTGAGTAATTTTTTTTACCTCAATGCAATTCTCAATTTAATAAATAATATTATATTTATTATAGCATTGAATTTTCTTCCAAAAATGATGAGTTTATGCTCTAAGATGAATATTTTATTAATACTAAAAATTTGTTTATGAAGTTTCAGTGTTAGTTATAAATTTCAATAAAATATGTTACAAAATAATATAAATTAGAGGAAAAGGGTAACAGAGATACAAAAAAACTTGATTATTGTTTTAATAAATAACTTAATATAAATATAGATACTAATGTTTGTAACAAAATACTAGAATAAATGGAACCAATAGAAATAATAACATTGTTTAATCAATAAAAGTTAGTACAACCATTATTAATTCCAATATTTGTATTGAAAATCAGAAAATAGTGAGGTTTAAAAAATTAATGAGATTTAGGAAAATCATAAATACAAATAAAATATGAATTATAATGACTATAATAATATATAAATTGAAAAAATTAGTAGAGTTAAAATCTAAATTAAAATCAACAAAAATATTTTTTGAAATAAAATTGTATATTAATGTGGATATTTCTATTTGAAGAAAAATTCTAGGGTTGTGTATTATATAATAAAAAATTATATGTGTATTATTGAAACAATAAATACTATTACTAAATTATAGGATTTTATTTTTTGGAGAGATAAGTGAAATATGAAGAAAGAAAATTGAGATAGCATCTAAAAGATAAGGAAAAATAGGAAAATAATTACTTCTAATGAAACTTTTTTTATGTGTGATAATATAGGATATATTCACAAAAATGTGTTTTATGTTCCTACTAGAGTGGTTGAAGATTAATTAAAACTCTAAATCGTAAAAAATAAATATTAATCAAGAGTAATCTATAGTGGTTAAGGAGGCTTATAATGCTTCCAAAATAAAAATTCATTAGATCTTGGATAATGATTTTCCATCAATCATAACCTAATAAAAAAAATATAAAAATATATTTATATATTTGATATAGTATTCTTCACTTTTATAAACAATGGATCTTCTAATTTGAAATGTATTGGAGGCAATAAATTTTTTTAAATGGAATTTGAATCAAATTAAGTTATCATAATCAATGGTTTGATGAATAATCTCTTTGTTTTTTATTAACTTTGTGACAATTAGATAGAGTTGTTTTTATTAAATAATGGATATTTAGTTAGGAGTTCCAATGATGTAACTATCATCTTGATGTGATAATGAAAGAGTTACTACATATTCTAGATTTTAAGGATAAAAACACATATTATGTGATGTAAGATAATGATCCTTGAAATATAACAGTTATCTATTTAAAACAAGTGAATTTTAAAAAAGTTTTAGAGATAAATATTTTTGAAATATTCTATAGTTAAATCAATAGATGAAAAATTATTATAATTTGTGTTACAAGGGAATGATAGAGAACAAAAGTAATAATATAGTAGAGATAAAAATCAAGAGGCCACTCAAATTAATTCATTTAGGTGTGTATACTGTGATGATCTTGAAACCAACAAATAGAGGTATGATATTCATTAAAAAAATTTAGGATTTAATCATATAAATTATGTCTATTTCATGTCTAATAAATAAAATTACCCTAATAAGTTCAATAATTTTTAGAGACATGGTGAAAATTAAATGTGTTATACTCTGAAAACGTTTGAAATATATAATGGATAAAAATATAGGAATTAAGAATTGGAAGAATATGTTGAGAATCATGGGATAATACTTGAATATAAAATTACATACATTTACAAAAAAAATTAGTTAACTAAAATGAAGAACAATAGTTTAGTGGATAATAGAGGAACGATTTTTTCATAGGAGGTAGCTTCAAAATTATTTTGGAGATAAGAAAAAATAGTTAATATCTAAATTATCAACCAGTGATTAATTGATTGAAAATTAGTCATCATTACTTATAAGATATTATTTTAGAAGAATCATTTTTTAAATTTCTTTATAGAGTTTGAAAACTCTTTTTTCGTTAATATTAAATGAATAAATATGTGAATAATTATGATGAGTGAGTTATGTGAGGGTTTTTTCGTAGATATACACCCAGTGGAATGAGTAATCGGAGTTACAATAATAATATATTGAAAACATTTGGAAAATATGATGTTAAAGTCATTGATGATAATGGTACATCACATAAATCATTACCCATTGATTATGATACTGAATAATATCATGGGGATTGTGATACATAATATCTGCTAGAATTAGTTTTAATAGTATATTTATGAAATTAAAATTATGATTTTAATGTTTTTAGTGATTAAGGAAGAATATATTTTGTTGTATCTAAGTTCTGCAGACATATAAAACATATCGAATCTAAAAATATTGTTGGATAAAATAGTAATTGTGATTAAATAAAAATATGTTTCAGTAGTTTCAATAAAATGATTTTGATTTCATAAGTTAATACAAAGAGTATTGATGAATCCTTATAATATTAGGATTTGATTACATCCAAGGAGGATTTATTAAACTAGTTTTAGAATATTTACACTAGGTAATTGGTGTCATTAACCAAATGAAATAATTTTATTCGCTTGAAATGATATTTTTGAAGTATTCTCAATAATATGGAAGAGGTAACCTGGAAAAAAGTGCGTATTTTTTTCAAGGGTTAATCTCTATTTGAGGGTATATATTTTTATCAGATGTATGATCTTAAAAAAAGAATTTAAATGATTAATATTTTTATGGTTGTATACACTCAAATAAATTATAAATTATTTTGTAAGGTTTCCATTCTTGAATATATAACTCAATGAGAAGGTTTACATTGAGAAAATAAAAGGATTTATCAATAACGGAGTCTATTACTGAGTTATTTAGAAGAATAAATAATTATATTTCATAAAATAATTTACCCAAAATTGGTTTTTTATAGTGTAATTCATCTTAAAGAGTATGAAATTCATGAAAGGGAGAGTGGATAAAAAGATATCTGTCATAGGAGATGATAGAAATTCACTCATTATGATTTTTTATGTCTATGAGTTCATTTTTATTAGGAATTATTTGAATAATTATGAATAATTATAAACCCAAATGAAAATTCTATTTGATATTTTTATTATTTAGGAACTATAATTATCCATAGTTATATAAACTTGTAATAAAACACATGTCAATTTTATCTCATAGGAAAAGTATTATTTTATATTTCTTAAAAAGGATCAAAAAAGAAAAAATTGAGAGAATTATAAACTCTTATTGAACTTGGAACCATATTTTCCTTGGATAAATAATGAAGGAGTATGGATTAAAATGAGTTTTTAAGTATAATATATTTCATACATTAACTGAAACTGTCAATACCAAACATTGTAATATTCATTACACAATTTTCTTAGTTGAAAAGAAACCCAAATGTGTTGTATTTTATGGTATAACAATGAATCATTCTATATTTAATAGGAAATCCTAATTATGTAAAAAGATATAATAAATATATATCTTTATATATTTATAGTTTTTTAGATTATGATTAGGTATTTCACATTAGAGATTAAGAGTATACTTCTATAGGCATTTTATTTATAAGAGGAGGATGCCATACTTGGAACTTTAGGAAGAAATTTTAGGCAAATTAAGTACATTTAAATATGATTACATTGGATAATCCCAATCAATAACTTATGTGATATATATAATTATTCATCTTAATTTCATTTTGGTTTAAGTCACATATCCTTAATGGTTTTGTATAGTAAAAACGTAAAATCAATTTATCAAAGAATATGGAACACATTTTTGAGGTAAAAATAAAATAAACATTAAATATCATTCCATCAAGGATTATATGGAATTTGGATTGATTAATATAGAGTATGATTTAATAATGAACCAAGTAGTAGATATATTGATGAATCCACTAATTAAGGATACCATCAAACACATGAGAGTTTTTTTGGGAGTGCATTATCTCCTAAAAATCTTGTGTGTTCACTACTTTATTTTCTATCTTTCATCCCTTTATTTTTTTGATAATGTGAGATAATAGTTTGGGAGAAATTATTTCAAAGGGGTAATATTTTTATCATATAGAGTGTTAATAAAATGGAGATAAAATATGTATTTTTATTATAGGGTAAGAATTTCGTTTTTGTTGGATGGAAGTTTCTTTTGGAATATAAATGATTAACATATTTCCAATAAATACAAAATAAGTTACTGAAGAGCCCTGGTGAAGTGAATAGAAAAAGGGGAGTTTTAAAGATGTTAATTAAGACTTATTAATACAGTATATATCTTTACATCAAGGTTTATATAATACATAAAAACACTATTCTATCGAATGGTGTGATGTTTAGGTAAGTCTCACATTTGGAAGCATACCATGACTAGTTTCTTGAGTGGATTCGATAATGATATTTGAAGTTGTTTTTTTGTATTTATTATAAACTTACCCACAGATGAGATTGATATTTATTGAAGCTGTTCTGATTGAAAAGGATTTATGGTTTATTAATATCTTTAAAATCACAGTATAATATACATGAGTTAAACCATTTTTAATTTTTGAGGAATTATGACCACCCTCGTATTAAGGAGTCACATGACAATACATTACAGTGATATTTTCAGGTTGATAAATATGTGGAAGAGTTCATGAAGATTTTTATGGACTATCATTAATTATATAATTTTAAGGTCAATACCCCATCATTGAATTTAATTTCATAGTATTAAAAATATAAAATTTTAATATCACTATTAAAATTTTGTAGCCATCATATCATAGGGATGTTTTATTAGAAATATAACATTGATTTCTTGGAATTTCTAAGTAATTTAGATAAATAAAAATATTTTCCCTTGGTATATATCATCAAACTATAATGAGTTCAAGATATGTACATATTTTGCATATTTATATAGAGCTATTAATGTGTTTTAAATGATATTTTATCATACAATTTTTGGATCCATGTTTGGAAAATGATTATACAATAATGATACACATTATGTCATGATTTATATATATATATTTTAAATGTAAATTTTTTGTTTTAAAATTAATGTGAATCATTTATATATCCACCCAAATATTATAAGTAAAATCATAGAGAGATGTTTTATGGGTTTCTGGTGACGAGTGAGAGTCGACACCTAATCTAAAATTGGAGACACTTAAGGAATATTATTGAATATTAATTGAGTAAGTTGAAACTTTTTTTTAAATTATTGTATTAAAGTTAAAAACCATATTATTTCTCTATTACATGATTCCTTATGGACAAATTATAATGATGGGTGAAGTGGGAACAAAACTACTAAAAATCAAAGATGCATCCACTCTATAAAAAGAAATGGTAAACCTTGTAAAATTATGTTATTTTATGTGTTGTTTATTTCGTATTTTATATAAATAGCTATCAATTGTTTTTGTTTTTATATCATATTCTCTAAATGGTATAAAAACACATGATAATATTTATTGGTATTGAATTTTTTAGTATTATTCACACTGATCTACCCCTCTCATGTCTTCTCGCATTTCATTTATAAGGAACCTCATAATCACACATCCTTGAAACACCACATACAACATAGTATAACAATTTTAAAATAATATTACAAAAAGGTCCCATGCTACTTAAATCCCAAAAAAATCACCTCCATATAGAATACAACATCCCTATGGGAATGCAATATATCATGAGTGATATATTTATAGAATAAAATGTCCATGAATGGAACACAACATCTCATATTTGTATCATGAGTGGATGGTAGACAACCATATATTAAAATATAACTATTTGGTTTCACTTGACATCCAATGTAAGATGGATGAAAAATCAATCATGATCTGACTCAATAGGTGGTCATGTAATAAAATGAGAACAAGCACCAACCATAGCTAAAATCATAAAATATGAAATTATATACACATAATAAAAAAAACTTAGTGTTTAATATATAAAATAACAATAAACCAAAATCCATATGTATCAGTATGTTTTTATTTATCACATTATGCTCAAAAAAATTTCATATATTTTAATCAATTTAATAATAATGTTTCCATATTTTGTTACTATATTAAATTTTTATATTTAATTTTCATATCTTGGAAATAAAAATATTCTCTTATGTGTTCTTGTCACTCGATATCATATCCTAAAACTATATCATATATCATTTACAATTTAAATAAATTAATGCTGTTTCTAAATTCATTTAAACCATAAATAGAACTTTAACTTGACAAGTTACAATTGATGAAAATAATCACTAAATATAAACCATATTTTGGTGGTATAAACATGCTATTGTTTATTATAGTATAAAAAATGTCACAGTGATGGAAACTATGATATTATTTTTTCATGTAAGGTTATTCAATATATGATATGTATACCAATTTATTTTTTGTCCTATTATAATCTATAATGTTTAAGAGAAACTTCATGTGATGATTTTTAATTATTTTTACCCATCCAAAATTATTTTTTAAGTAACTAAAATTTGATATAGTAATTGAGATGCATGGTATAATTAGTTATACTTTTAAAAAAGTAGAAATATTTTAATTAATGTATTACTGTTTAAGATAGATTTTAGATCAAAAGGGTTTCATATAATTCCTATGTAAAGGGTTTAATTAATAGTGTTTTATGTGGATATCATTTATAAATTTTTTGATTATCCTTTAATCCAAAGTTATTTTTTCCTTCAATCATTTAATTAATAGTTTTATTAGATCACTTCTTGAAGGAAACCTTTTACAATAATTGAGGGATTCATTATATCTAATAGATTTCCTTTAGAATATGGATGATTTTTCTTATGAAGTATCTTTAAAAAACATGTATAATAAGATATTGGATAGTCTAGTTTTATCAGAGAAAAATAGGTGTTCTTTATTTTAATATCATTCAATCTAAAATGAATGTTTGGATCAAGGGGAAATTAGCCTTTATTGATTTTTACTGAGACATTTGGATAAAAAGGTACCTTTAAAACACTCCAATGGCATCTTCTCCACATAAACCTCATTTTTATTGTATATTTAGATAGATAAAGAATCTAGAAAATATGATTTTCTAAAACCTTGGTTTGTTTTATGAAAAAGTTCAAGGCTATTGAAGTTTTTCAAAACCCATTATGTATTTCTATGAAAAATGGATTCAAAAATTGATGACAAAAATCATGAAATAGTAAAAAAATAGTTTTAAATCATTTTTCTTATCAAAATATATTTATGAATTATATGAGATTGTGATATCCATAAGAAAACCATGATGTATATGAAAAAACCACATTTTTGTTTCAATAGTATGACATTTTTTGGCTTTTAAAAAAGATGGATATTTCCAAGGGAAAAAATATGTGTCTACATTGGTAAGTGTTTTCACTAGTGAAGACTCACATTATACTATATTGTAAAAAATGACCATTGTTTTTTATTTTTAATTTTTTTTTATTAAAATTCTCAAAACCCTCCATTAGACTAGGATTTTTGAAGTATATATGTAGTATTTTTTAAATTGTTTTATTAGATTTTATTGATGTTCAAAGACTTTAATTTATATTCCAGACTTATAAAATGTTTAAAATTTCAAAATATGTTAAATATACAAGAGATTATACTATAATACTAAATTCTCATAAGAAAGGATATATTTAAAAATTTATTTTAACTATTTAAAATAAATTATTATTGAACATAATCAAGTTACAACTAAAAGAAAGAGGTGATATATTTTATAAATTTTTTTTATATAATATATGAAAATATTATATGATTATAAAACTTTTCATGAATATTTAGTTTTTCGGATGATATATATTATATAATTTAATTATGAATTTGTTTATGTTAAATTCAATGTAAATTTATAATATGACATAATTTATATTCAGATAAATAAAAAGTGTTCATGGTTTAATATTTATGGAATTTATATAACAATTTATTGATTATAATTTTTTATAACTATTTATTTATGAAGGATAAAAAAAAATTTATGTGATGTTTATATTTATGAATTATTAATTTATTTCTATTAGTCTATACTTTATTAAATTCATTAACATAAAATATTTATACTATTAATTAATGTCTGAATTTGTTTAGGGTGATAAAATATTTCTTATAAATTTAATACAATGCGTATAAGGGGTTACATGACACATATGACATAAAATTTATTTATGTTGAACCATAACTATGGTTTTTAATGTTTCATGAACACTTGAGTAAATATTGATTATGATATATGAATACTAGGTTCTAAAAAATAATTTTAATTGATGTCACCCTTGATTATTGATCTATGGATAGTGTGACTATGGATCAGACTACTATAAAGACCTAGGATATGACGACCCATACATTACATAAATTTTTATTACTTCATAATTGAAGCATACTTATTACAACATATAACAAAACCATGGTAGGACCGTATAGGTATACTGTCTTTAGAAATTAGGAAACATAAACAACTGGTTCATAACAAATCTACATTGTCTCCTATTTATTTCATCATATCTAGAGTCCCTTTTTGGCATATCATAATTAATACCCTTCTTCCTAACCTGCGGAAAATAAAACATACAAAAGGGTGAGCTCAAATTCTCATTAAGGGTAAACAAAATAAATATCAATCATATCATATTCATAAGAACATAACATTTTGAAAATATTATCCTGCAAAAGAGATCATTATATCATAACATGGGATAAATCATGGTAGTGAAATGTAATCCCAATAATCATAACATAAAACATGAAACATTTTGGAATACCCACATAATCATAAAGAATCATTTCTTAGTAGTCAAGACTCATTGCCAAGACTATCATAGCGGACAAAGTCCATTTCTGAACCAAGTTCACTCCTCGTTTCAGTCATGTATCACTGAACCAGATTAACCTACCATTCCAGCCATGTCTATCTCATGAGATATAAATCTTTTCCCAATGAATTGGAGGGAGATATAGGTCCCACCCATCTCATAATTATACAATTCTTACGTGTGCCACAAGATCATAAATCATACATCATAGCATAACCCATGTAATAAAAATTGAATTCTTAAGCATCATGCCATCATAACATAATCCATAAGATAAAAGGACATCATAAAAATAATCCATCATAACATAATCAAATCAATGTAAAAATAGGGATAGAAATAGAAACCAATTTTATCTTAGATGGAAAATAATTTTGATAAAATGCTTGAACTCCATTCTTGAAGAAAATATCCTTTCTTCTTCAAAAACATTTTTTACTTTCTTAATATGTCATACAATTTTAAACTAAAATAGGTTAATTAAAAATAAACTTGAAAACTTTTAAAGGAAGATTCATGGAAATAATTTTCTATTAAATCATAAAAATCTCTTCATGTTTCATAAGTTAAAAAAACATTCTTCTCGTACTATGGCCGAAAACGTGAAAAAGTATCTCATACTGAAAACAACAAAAAATTCCTTTCATATCTTTTACTAAAAATTCACCAATAGGTAAAATTTGATTTAAACAATTTTATGAGGATAGAAATAATATTACATATATAAGAAACATGGATTTGGATGATAAATATTCCCCAATAAATTCTAAAGTATAAACAATCTTGGATAAAAATGAGATTGTGAGATTATCCCTTACATTAGGTCCGATATGCTTTTTACGTGTCTGAACCTCCTGTATAATGATTTAAATAATGTTATTTACTTATTCTAGAATCATAATAATTGTTATGATATCATATATGGTAAAATTGTTTAGCTTCTTATTAGTAATATTTCACTATTACTTGTTATTCGGGTGTTCATTGCTTTATATTCTTATGCATGTTTTGTTGAATAAATTATTATTATTCTTTTTAGGTTATAGAAACCTCATTTACATAATTTTATTAGTGTAATATATATCATATTTATTCATTCTATTCATTTATATAATCATTATTCAATGAAGATCATGTAAAACGAGTGGCATCACATCGTGGAGACGGTAGGCCGTACATACGCACGAGCGATGATATCATTCCCATGACTGTGGAATTGTATTGAAGTGTATGTATACTATTTCAGAATAAATATAACTTTACAATAATCATATATAGTTATTCTTTACACCATCATACCCGTCCAAGTAAGGTGGTGGTGGAAAACAGATTACACCACGGCGTGGAGACGGTATTCTGTACGTACGCACGCGCTGTGATTTCGTTTTATGTAGGATGTATAGAAGGTGAAATATGGTTGTTTAATATTTATAATAACATATTAGTATATAAGTGATACTGATGTTATTACTTACTAATGAAACAACTAAATAAGAGGAAGTAGAAGAGGAAATAAATTTGAAAGGATCGGTAACGGATATTACCTCTTCTTCGACACGCCTCATTGAAAACTCCTCTTAGGGAACTAAAATTGGTCTTTTAAGAAAGCTAGGACCTCTAGTACATTTCTAAGGAAGTTGATAAGGGAAGTGGTCAGGGTTTTTCCGAGCTTTAAGGCTCAAAATTGTGTGATGAGGCAAGGGAAGACGTTACCTTTTATAAGGGAGGAGAAGGGAACCTTTGGAAAAACATAAAATATTATTTTATAATAAAGTCATATTTGGTTTTTAATAGCTCCAAATTTATTTATTTCGAAGATAAGGTGGGGATGGGTCTAAATCATCTCATCCAATAGGTTTTAGACAAGTTTAGGTTATTATTTTAATCTTATCATTTAGATTTAACTCTAAGTTAAATAATTTAACTTTTACCGTGTCTTCTTGTTTTCTTACAGTATATGGTTAATAAAATTACTATAACAAGTAAAATGAAAACCAAGTGGTTCATTATTAATATATATAACCTTATATAAGTCATTTGTCTGAAAATTATATTTTTAAGAATAAAATCACAACTAATAATATAATATTTTATTTAAAAACAATTTTATTTCAATTTTGACACTATTTGGTAATTGATTTTTGTGAAAATCATAACAGCATTATTAGTTCAAAAAAAGTTAATTAAATAAATAATAACATGTCATATTAACCTATAAAATTAGTTTAATTTATAAAAAGTCTCAAATAACATTTATTTGGGTTTTCATAATATCAATTATTGTAATATTTCATTAATAAGGTAATTACTGCATCATCATTGTGTCAGAAATAAATTAAACTATTTAATGTCTAAAAATTATAAATAAAATACAATTATGTAGGAAATAGTTTTACCTTTCTAATTAATATTTTTTGTAGAATTTATATTATTTATAACCATATATTAAAAATGTTTTAGTTATTAAACTTTGATTTTAACTCTTTTAACTCTTCTTTAAATAAAATAATAATAGGTGTCCTAATATAATCAAAGTGGACCAAAATGGTCATATGTTATTCCTAAGGTTGTTTTTGGTCGAATTACACTTATCCAATAGAATTAGGACATGTTTTAGGGTAATAATAATATCATTTTACCCTTAATTTCCCTATTTACTTTTAACCGTGGTAAAAAAGTAAAAGGTTACCATTCACCAAAAGTTATTTTTATCTTATTGAACCACATTTTACTCCATGATATTAACCGTGTCTCTTTTATTTTCTAAATTCCACTCACAGAAGTGGTAAAATTAAATTTTATGTAAATTTTCAAATTCTCCTAGGAGGTGGGTAAAAGACGGTGAAAAGTTCAATAAAATTTATATATATATATAATTATTATAAAATGAATCCGATGAATTACATTGAACTTATATATGTATCATGTATCAATTTTTACCTAAAATAAATTTAAATAAAATAAATAATTATTTCAACAAAAAGTCACTTTTTAAATAGTAACCTAGTGTTTTCACTATTCATCAAAAATTAAAAGTTTTCAGAAAAATACCAAAATTTCACCCTAGGCTAATTTTGATATTCCGGATCCAAAAATGATGTCCATTTTAAAAGATAAAATTTATAAAATTTAAAAAATTGGGTATTACTATTCATAACAGCTAGTTTATATAATATTTTAATAACATATTGTTGTTTAGTGAAACTTGGTATTGCGCACAACGTAAGCTATCGAGGAAGGTTGCTCCTGTGTGTAACGCAAGTCAAGATAGTGTTGTGTGTAGTGAAACATTCTTTTGTTGACGCATATAACATAAAAACAAAATATTTCTCATAAAATCTCGGGTGTTACATAGACCCCAGTATCTCAGAGCCAGTGCCTTACATTATTACATTGATATAAGATACAAGAAATCACATCCCAAAAGACTAAATATCTTATTATTTTTGGGAAAAAAGATAAATTCATGAATCATATATTTTAATTGAAAAATGTAAACATATTAATCCCTTTGAGAACACTATTATTCTCTTAGATCATCCCTACGCAGTCAATCATAAAAAGCTATCTAATATCCTGGGAGAAAATAAAACACAAGAATGGGTTGGTCTTAAATAATATGCAAGGGTATGTATATAGTGTAATATATCATAAATAACAATTAGTGAAAGGTAAGTAACAAAAACAATTGTCCTTTAATCAATAACATGAGAAAAATATGGCACGAATAAAAGATGATCGAGTAATGCCATATAAAAAATCCCACGAGTTATAAGACATGTCCATGGAAATTATACTAATTGAATAGTAACATGAAAATTAATAAATAATATCATAATTATTTAATTTATAATGCTGGACATATAAACTATAGAATTAAGGCCTCGTCTAAGACCTTTAAAAATAAGTGGGAAAAGCCTCAGCCAAATCCCAAGCTGGGTTTTCTCATGAGATCAACTGATGAATTGGGGGAAATATCAGCCCCCACCCATCTATGACAAAGTACAATTCATTCCTCATATGAATATAGTCAAACATAAGAAACATAAACATAGTAAATGTAAATAACTTTTCCCAGTTAGTAAACATATTCCCAAACCATTTTGATTAATATGGTGAATAAAACCAAAATAGAACATCCATATTCAAAATGATTGTAAACCATTTAATAAAATATGCAATATGGTATCATAAGATATAAACATCAATAGAGAATAATATTAAACATGGGAAGTTAACATAGACTAAAATATTCTCATAAAATCATGAAAAATTATGGAGAGAAATACCCTTCTTTTTTACTTTGAAATAATTTATTTAAAAAGCCACTCAATTTTAAAAGAAAAACTTTTAATAGAAAAGAACCTTGTGAAATTGTAAATTGATCTTCAAAAAATATGTTTTCATGATAGTGGAAAAATCCAGTCATGGTGCATAAGTTACAATAAAATTCCTTATGTATTTTTGTAAAAAATTTCATAAAGTACATTGTTTAAAAGAATGACAAAGAGATTCTTTTAAAAACATTTTATTAAAAAGTAAAACATGAGATAATGTAATTTAAAACTATTTAAGATAATAGAAAAAAGATTTTTAATTTTTTTAGAAAACACTAACATGGAAGAAAAATAGTCCCTAGTGAATACTTAAACATGAATAATCTCAATTAAAGATTAGATTGTGAATTAAAACCATACCTTAGGTCTGATTTCATTCGTACATGTCATAAAATATTTCATAATGGATTTAAAAATATTTTTAACTTATAAAATAATAATAACTATATTTAATATATTATAGATGATACCCTTATAAAATTTTACCACTCATTTATTAATAATATTTTATTCATTTCAGTGTTTCTGGTGTTAATTGCCATGTTTTCTCAGGCTTGTTTTGTCTTGAAATTCTTGGTTCTCTTGAATAATATATATATATAACATATATATAATAATAATAATTTCATAAATATCATTAATCAAGATAAAATCACAATATTCTAGATTTAATTTTAGTAGAAAAATATGAAACAATAACACAAGTAAATTATGATAATATTGAACCAATAAAACGTCCCAACTAGCATGAGTTTCCAAAGAGTATTACAGATTCTTGTGAAAGTACTATGACATTAGTGAATTCTAGGTGTTGTTATCCCAAAACCTATTAATCTACCTTAGGAAAAAAGTTTTTTAATTAAAAAATCCTTATAGGAGACTCATGTATTATGCATATTATTCCTATATCATAATGATATCATCAATTTATGAACTGAGTTGTGAATATAACATCAATACATGAATGATTTAATATGTTGTATCATCTCTAAGAAGATGTTGAGGAGAATGAAAATCAAATATGTGAATATGTGATGTTTACACTAGATATGTATAAATTTGAAATACATATCATGATATTTCAAGGAATCCCATTATTATATCTTTTTTAACCATTAATTCAGATTTGATTAAGATTAAAAACGAATAGTATGGATAAAAATGCTTTGTTACCTTCTAGGTAATGTTTTCCAATATGTATGATCTTAAAGAGAGTTTAATATTTAGTTCTTATAGTGAATAAGTAGAAAGATAAGGGGAAAAGTAAAATGAAAAGAGAGATTCCATAGGCACCTACAAAATGTACTTTAATGAATGAGGTATTAAATATGAGGATACCTTCTTTGTATATCTTGAAATTTATATATGGAATTTCAATGAAATGAACTGAAATGAAAGAGAAAGTATTTGTTTCCTCTTAAGGAATAATCGCCAAGAATAATTAATGTTTCATTTTTACTTCTTAGGTATTAAATACAATTCAATTATCATATATTAGTATTTCTATAGAGTAAACAAGTATATAAAGAAATTTTACTATATGTATGGTGTGTTCTCCAAGAAGTTAAGAAAATGAGATTCCTAAATCAATGGTGTGTAGTACACAACTTATATATATATATATAAGTTTGTAGATTATAGTCTAACATTTGGAGTATCACCAAAACATTAATCTCATGTTTCCATTGGACACAACGAGGCATTGTTCCAATTTTGGAATATATTTTTTTGTGGTGTCGAATAGTCAATCCATAGTTCAGTGATACATGAATCAGTGACAATACGTGATTAATATAAAATTTAAGACCAATATACCCATTTTTGGTAAGAAAATACTTTATCAATCAAAACTAAATAGATTTCAAGGGTATTGGAAGTATGGTTTTAGACTATTTTGATTTAATGACCTTGGGTATTATCAATATACTAATTTACTTTTTTTTGGAAAAAGAAACCTTTATAAATAAAGGTAATCCACAAATCTTTCGAAACTAGTTTTGATAGAGAGCGTGAACTATTCCATGGTTAATATAGTGGTATGAATACTTCCTAAGATTTATCCTTGTGATTAAGAAATGTTAAAATGAATTATTATATACACTATTCCAAAATATATGGGAGGCTTTGGGATAATATTCCGAAGAATATATTGATCAAGCATTCATTGACCAAAATAATATAGCATTGAGTTATTTTTAATGGAAAATTACCTTATACACATCAAAGTTATGATGACAATAAAGAGGATTTATGAAAAATCTTACATGTTAACATTGATAAATAAAATATAGTGTGGGGAAATTCCTCAACTAACATTTCATTATACACATTAGAGTCATGATGTGAGTAATAAGATCATAAATGTTAGAACTCATTCATTGTAGATACATCCATTTTTTAAAACATGATTTAGAAATAATGAATTTATACCATAATAATATGTTAACTATCATGAAAAATTGATATCGTCTAAGTTATAGTATGACAAAAATCCATTATGTCATAAGAACATGTACGTAGATGCAAATAGTTAGTTAAGATATAAAAAACATGCATTAAGAAAAAACAAAATATGTATCTATAGTAATCATCCTAATGTTTTATAAATATATTACAGAAATACCTATTATAGAAAATATACAGTCAAATTCTAGATTATATATCTATATAATGATTTAAATATATATTTTAGATTTTAAAATCCCATGTTTTTTTAAAAGATACACTATGTTCGATAACATACATAAAATGCCACATCGAACATAAGCGAAAAACTAAATATTATGATGTTTCTTTATAACATAGATATTAAAATGGGGGGAATGAATAATATTAATTGATTTATGAAAATATTTTTTACACAAGTATCTAATTAATTCTTTTGTGAACAATTATTTATAAATGAAAATAAAACCCTTTTTAATTAAAATGAAATGTTTTTTTAAAAAATTATTTAAATGAAAATTAGTGAGTTTATAAAATAATAAAATCATTCTTTATGAATTTTTATTAAATAAATATAAATTTAATATATTAAATTTATTGTTTAAAATTTATCTTATATATGTTCTATACATGATATAAGAATAAAATTCAATTTTTCGGTTAAAAGTCGTATTTTTCAAAAAAATATAGTTTTACCGCCTTTTGATGGTGAACCCATTTTAAATATAGTTTTAAAAAAAATTATATGTTATATTTGAAAAAATAAATTTCTTATTTAGAATAGGGACATCAAAATTTACTTTGGTTGAATTTTGGTATTTTGCTGATAAAATTCATTTTTTATGAATAGGGAAAAATACTTCATTAAAATCCAAAGCTCCATTTTCATCAATATTTTAGTTATATTTTTATATTAATTTATTTTAAAGTGTAATTGGATTATGTTTTTGTTATTGAATCTAATTTTGGCAATTTTAGGTAATTTCACATTGAAATTTGATATAAACACATGTCCATATTTTGATGGTTTGCACTTTTAAAAAACCCATTTACTAATTTTGACAATCAAGATTACTTGTATATTAATTAATGAAAATTATCTGTTTTTAATTTTTAAAAATTGATTCCATATTTTGAATCATAAAGACCAAATCTTTTAAACAGGTCCATTATATTTTTAGACATGATGAATAATAACTTTAGTAATTACTCTTATTTAAAACAGTTAATGGTTAAATCATGTTTATAATAATATAAAACTACCCTAAAAATTTTCCTACTTTTCTGGGATGACACATGGATGAAAAAAAATTATTGGGTTGAAACTTTGGCATCTGAAATCCACTTGTGTGTGATTATGAAACATATAACTTTTAATTTAATGTAAAGAACGAAATTTTATAAACATATATCTTCTCACTAAAGTAATTTTAATATGTGTTTATATAAGTAATATCTCAACTATAAAAATTCATTATAAATATAAAAAATTTCCTATGTCATGGTATTTAATTTTTAAATTTTTGACATTATATTATAAAATTTAATTATGACACAATGATAATGTAGTGATTGCTTTATTGATGAAGGAATCAAATAAATGATATTATAAATATTAAAATAAATATAATTTTACATAATTTAGGTCATTTTATATTTTATAGATGAATAATATATGCTATAATACAATTTTATGGTTTGGTTAGATGTTATCTCCCAATTTAGATTGTATTTATACTCAAAAACATGAATAGTGTAAAAATTGACATAATTGGTGTTTTATAAAAATAGTAAATTATAAAATTATTTAAAAATAATAAAAATATATTAAAACTCCAAAGTCACTATTATAAGGTATAAATGTTCATTAATTGTCCAATTATGGTAAATTTAACCCATATAAGTAAAATTGGTAGCCTCTTAATAGTTAATTTTTTGTTACCAAAATTAAAATTAAAAGAGAATAATTAAGGGTATACAGAAAAGATAAGGATTAAAATAAAATAAATACATATCTAAAAAATTATTAGTCTGTTGTATTTAGAACTATAATCATATTTTATTTTACATATCTCAAGTTTGAGAATTTTTTAATAAAAAAATAATTTAAATTAATTTAATAATTTAAGAGTTTCCAAGGGTGCCCCTTCCCTCTACTATAAAAAGTTAACCTTTTTCTCTAATACTCACCCTTAAATAACCCTTTGGTTCGGCCAATCCTTGAACAATCCTCATCCTAGAATCCCTAACCTCATTCTAGAAGCTTACATTAGGGAATATATACTCCGAAGGAAGCCTTTTGGTATATACCAAAATAAGTTACCCGATTAAGAGGTAACATCTTCTCTCATGGTGTTTTGTTTCATTTCTATTCTACACTCCCTAATATCTTATTATTATATGATTACATAACAAAACCAATATAATATATATTAATATGTTTTAGGCTATTTTTTTTATATACACTTACACACACATCCATTTAATTGGTAACGAACATATTGTTTCTATGTATGGCGAACTACTACCTCACGAACAATGATTGTTCAATTTTCACATACCACCACTCATGGTGGCCATTATAATGGAAAATATTTTAAAATATTATATATATTATATTCATATTTTCTATATTCTTATTTAATATTTATTTATAACATACCTTTATTCATTCCATATTGTGTAAATATCACAATTTCATTTGAGGAAGTATGGACTAGTGCCCCCTAAAAGTGACATGACTCGTTCCCGCTATACATTGAACCTATAAAGGGTGGTTTTATAAAAACAATGAAAAATAAAATAAATTTATAAAATAATATTATTATAATATAAATTTATATCCTTTAATTATTATGCTTTTAATATGACAAAGAAAAGAAAATATCGTTCATGTGTACTTACGGCCTACCGTATCCATGAATGGTGCATTTAATTTATTCTTTACTGAGATTTTTATTCTAATAAAAGGTTTTGAAATGTTTTACATAGGATTTAAATAAGAATAGAGTCAATAGTGGGGTAAAAGAAAAATTTATGAAGTTTAAACTTGAAACGAAACTATGTTTCTTATAAATGTTTTTCTGTTTTATGAAAAAATGGCTAGTGAGTAGAGGTGTCTAATTTATAATTTTTAAGTTGTTATATAGGAGTTATCACCCAATTAGATAAAGCTATAAACCTGAAAACATATTCGATGTGAATAAAGTCAAATTATTGACTTATCTCAAGATTAAGTAATGTTTAAGGATGGGGCCTTATAGTTGGAATCAAAGGTTGGTTTAGATAACTTTAGGGATTATGATGTATTATGAAGAGATAGGGATATCATATGAGTTTATAATTTTAAGGTTAATCATAAGTTCAATGTCTAAGAAATCCCTTTTGAGGCTTTATGTTCCGAAATTTTAAGGAGACTAACAGTACATTTTGAGACATATATTTTTGAGGTAATTATGGGTTAATAATTTTTGGGATTCAAAATGAATGGGATAATATAAAATTTGAGGTTAAAATATGTTATGGTTATTTTTGAAGATTTTATCTCATTTTTGGAATTTTATAAAATTATATAGTTTTTAAAAAATGACCACATGCAGACCACGTGATAACCTGTTGCGTCAGACAAGGCTACGGGAATCAAAACCACAACCAAAGTGCGGCCGAGCCTTATCACCTACCATTAGCCTATGCCAATTTCTTAGTTAGTATGAATTATTCTTTTTTAGTTAAATGATCTTATGGATTCAGAATACGTTGATTTGAGAGAAATATATTTTATCAATTTGATATCCTTAGTCTCATAAAATGATTTGGCGATTATGCAGTAAATGTTATTTTTGGAGATATTAACTATTTTGGGAACTTCATATGATTAAGTTAAATAGAACATTGTAAGATTTTATTAGAGTAATAGTTGAAATATTTTTTTGGAAGAATCTATGATATTAATTGTGGATTTTTTGGAATTATGTTATTTATGTATATGATTAACCTATCATGGAGAAGATGTTATTAGGTTAATTACTTTTTAGTATGAGACTTTAAGAGTGACTGCTTGTATTGGAGATACATGTTAAAATTTATCTTGGAAGACTATGAGATCAAATTCTTCTTAGTTTTGGGTTTTAATATTAGTTTTATTATTTTAAGGAATTTTAAGGACATCTGCTTCTTGAATAGTCTATGTAGAACATGGGTATTACTATTGAATTTTTTAGATTAAAACTTTTCGTTCTCCTTATAAAGGATTAATAATTTTGAGGGATTATATTATATTATAAGGACCATTTTGGTTTTGGTTACTGTCTAAAGATAGGGGAAATATATAGTTCATCTTTTGTGGATTTTGTGATTCTCTAGAATTTGATTATAGTGTTGTAGGTGTGACCAAGTCATCTTAAATACTAATCCATTAGAGAAAAAGATGAATTTTTGGTGGAATTAAATTAATGGATGAATCTCTACAAGTAAATTAATTATATTTTATTTATGTTCTTATTCTTAGTAGTAAAATAATTCTCTCAACTTTATGAAAATGATATTTAAACAAGAAATGCATTTAATTTTTGTACTGTGAAATCAATGACCTATTAACCAATCACAAATTTATGGTTTTGTGATTGTCAACTTTATCCAGATCATGTTTTCTATCACTCTCCATAAAAAATTGATAGTTATTTTTTCTTCCATATCCATGTTTTTCTACATGGAATCCTAGTATGTGTTATCTCTGGTGACCTTCACACTGTCCCTTCTTTCATTTAAAGTGGAAGTTTTATTAATCCTTTTTTAGATTTGGGGTTACAAAAAAGGTATTTTGAAAGTTATACTGGAGTTACAAAAAACAAATTCAAATTAAAATTGTGAAATTTCAAAAAGGGGTTAGAATGAAAAATCCAATGTTTTTTTAAAGACACTTTGTTCAATAGCGTACATAATATGCCACATCAAACATAATAGAACAACTAAATATTATTATGTTACCTTATATACTAGCTATTAAAATGGAGGGAATAAAAAATTTATTTTATTTATGAAAATTTTGGTTACACATGTATTTAATTAATTTTTTTGGACAATTATTTATAAATGAAAATAAAACAATTTTTAATTAAAAGGTAATATTTTTCTAAAAAACTATTTAAATTTAAATTGGTTAGTTTATAAAATAATAAAATCACTATTTATGGATTTTTATAATGAAATATATATTTAATATATTAAATTTAATGTTTAAAATTCATCTTATACATTTTCTAGACATGATATAATAACAAATTCAATTTTTCGGATAAAAGAAGTATTTCTCAAAAAAATAAATATTTATTACCTTTTGAGGGTGAACCCTTTTTAAATATAGTTTTTGAAAATTTTATATGTTATATTTGACAAAATAAACTTATTATTTTGAAGCGGGAAATCAAAATTTACTTTGGTTGAATTTTGGTATTTTTTTTGATAAAATTCTATTTTTTTTATGAATAGTTAAAAATTCTACATTTTAATTCAAAACTACCTTTTTGAATAATTTTAATATATAGTTAGATTGTTTTTAATTGTTTTTATATTTTAATTGGGTTATTTTCTTATTATTTAATCCAATCTGATTCATTTTAGGTAATTTCACATTGAAATTTGATATAAAAAATGTCAATCTTTTGATGGTTTTTACTTTTAAAAAATTCGTTTTATCTTTTTGACAATGAGAATTAATTTTAAAATAATCATTAAAACTTATTTGTTAGGAATTTGGAAAAATAGATTCTATATTTTGAATCATAATTTCCAAACTATGTAAACATGTCCCTCGTATTTTTTGACATGATGAATAGTAACTTCAGTGATTATTTTTGGTTGCCACAATTAAAGGGTAAATTAGGTAAATAAGGGTGAAAATAAAATTATAATAACATAAAACTCTCTTTACACTTGTCCTAATCCCACTGGATGATATATGGCTGACTAAAACAACCCTTGTGATGAAAATTTGGCCTTTTTATGCCAGTTGGGTGTGATTATGACACTTATAACTTTTAATTTAAAGTAAAGAAAAATAGGTTACAAACATATATCTTCTTAATAAAACAATTTTAATATGGTTTTATATAAAATAAATATTTTATTATAAATATTAATTAGTGATATAAAAATATTTACAACATCATGGTATTTTTTTATAATTTTTAGATGTTAAATAATAAAATTCTATTGTAACACAATGATGATGCACTGATTGATTTATTAAGGTAGGAATCAAATAAATGATATTATAAATATTAAAATAAATATTATTTGACATATTTTATGTCATAAGATATTTTTTAGGTGAATAAAACATTTTATAATACTATTCAATTGTTCGGTTCAAATTTCAATATCTGTTTAGATTTTACACAAATTCAATAAAATTAATAGCATAAAAATTGACAAAATTGATGTTTTATAAAAATAGTAATTTATTAAATTATTTAAAAACACTAAAAATATTTTAAAATCACTAAGTTAATGTTATAAGGTCTAATAGTTCATTACATTTCCAATTATGGGAAATTGACACCACATAAGTAAAATTAATAGCCTCTTAATAATTAAAATATTGTTACCACAATTAAAATTAAAAGATAATAATTAAGTTAAAACTAAAAATATATGGTTTAAAATAAAACCAATTAATGTATAAAAATTTAATTTATGAGATTATTTCGAACTATAATAATATCTTATTATACATATCTCAATTTTGATCCTTTTTAATTTAAAAATTAATTTATATTAATTTAATAATTTTAGAGTTTCCACGGGCGCCCATTCCCTCTCCTATAAAAAAGTACACTCTATTCTCTAATACTCAGAATTAAAGAACACTTTGGTTTGGAAAATCCCTACCCAAAACTCTTCCTAGAATCCCTACCCTCATCCTTGAAGATTCCCTTAGGGCATAAAGCTTCCCAAGGAATCCTTGGGGTATAAACCAAAAGAAGTTACCTATTTAAGAGGTCATGCCTTCTCTCATTATTTTTAGTTTCATTTCCATTCTTCACTCCATAATCTCTTATTATTCTATGATTACATAACTAAAACATTATCCTAGATATAATATTATTTTATTATGCTACATTTTCAATCCACACTTACACACACCTCCATTTAATGGGTAATGAACATACTATTTTTGTATACGAAAAGCTACTCCTTCATGAAATGATGATTGTTCAATTTTCCCCTACCACATTTCATGGAGGACATTATAATAGAAAAAAAAAATTTATATATGATATATATGATATTTATTTTTTCTATATTATTTTTTAATATTTATTTATAACATAACTTAATGCATTCCATGTTGTGTAAAGATGATAATTTCCTTTGAGGAAGTGTGGACTACCTCCCCCACAAAGAGATATGACTCATTCCCTATATACATTGAATATATAAAGGATGGTTTTGTTAAACCTATGAGATATATATTACATCAATAAAATACTGGTATTATAATATAAAAAAATATGATTTAATTATTATTCTTTTAATATGATAATTAAATGAATGTAGCATTCATGCATACAGACTGCCTACCATCTCCATGAACGATTCATTTTATTTATTGTTAAAAAATATTATGGATTACTATAAATATATATATACTGGATATATATGATATTTCAATCATGAATGATATTCAAGAGATGATGGACTTTTTACCACATGGACAATGTACATCAAAACAAGTTCATTTTTGAATCATGTACCGAATATCAAATTTTTTTTGATATGAACAAAAATAGTTATGTAAATTTTGAAATATAGAAATACATAATATAAAAGGAAAAATGAAGTTGAAATGGTTCTCCAGAAAGTATAAATTAAAATAAGTTTATTATTTAGGAAAATAAAGAACGTATGAGACAAGTCGGACTCAAGGTAAGAGATTCCCATCTCACTTTTTACATATGTGATATAAATGTCATATTCACCACTTCTTTTGTGTGGCACACCTACTGCCCATATTGATATATATAATATCACTAATTCATTTATATTAATATTATTTATATTTTTCATTTTATGATTTTCACTTTTTTATTTTTTGTAATTCATGTGTAAGGGACTTCACCTCAATATCCTTTCGTTGAGGCATACATTGATGTTATACATCAACTTCTTTTTTATGATGTTTAATTTACACCTTTGACATTTAATTTAATTCAAATGTTTTCGAAAGGAATCTTTTTCAATGAATCATTTTACTAAACCACAAAAGGAATGTTTTTAAAATTGGTGGTGATAATTAATTCTATGTTCCTATAACTATTATTTGATATTTTGATTCCTCTATGAGCCTTAGTGTTTTTAAAAGAAAAATAAATCCCTTATTCCCTTTTTAGGTATTTTGGTATTGGAAATGGTTTCAAAAATGGATTTCCTATTTAAATATATTGAATTTATTTCTTGTCATTTGAAATAAAGTTCTTATGAGTGAAATTTTGATAATTTAAATCTTCTATATTTTATGATTATATAATGGTACTTGGACATCTGACGACTAGTTACATGATAAACCAAAGATGGGTGGTTCCATGATAAACCAAGGATGGGCGATTATGTTATAACCTCTAATCCATTGAGTATGTAAGTTAGACATACGACTATTCCATTTAGTGATATGTGTGGATGTTAAAAATATGGTTATTCCATTTAAGTATGATTATGTACCATGTTACCTTTATATGTTATATGTGTTTTCCATGGGTTTCATGGTAATATTTTGATTGCAAAAATTTGAAGCAATGATGTTATATTTGGTGAAGAGTATTTACTACTTCTTAAAGGTGAAATTTATTATTTTATGATAAAGTATTCATGGTTAACATGTTTTCACAAGGATAATGGATAACCTTCTTTTGTATCCCTTACAGAGCTTTTTTTATCATCCCTAGTTTTGAAATGTTTTCCATTGGATTTAATGAATAATAGAGTCAAGGATGGTATCAAGGAAAATTTATGATGTTTAAAAAAGAAATGAAACCATGTTTCTTGTAATAATTGTTCTGTTTTATGAAAAAATGGTTAGTTATTAGAGGTATCTACTTTTTAATTTTTAGGTTTTATATAGGATTTATGACTTAATTATCTAATTATCTAAACCTGAAAAGATCCTCTATGTGAATTAAATTAAAATTATTAATTCATCCCATGATTAAGTAATTTTTAGTACTAGGGAATTATAGAGATGGTGGGTGTAAGATTGACTTGGGTTTAGCCAATGATAGAGATGCATAAATAGTTTACATTGGAACATGTTTCATAAGACTCTGTTGAAAAGAATATTCTAGTGACACATACTATGTAGGATGGATAAAACCATGGTGATAGTTTAATATTTATCACGGTCACTGATACATTATTTGTAAAGAATAATTATTCATACAAGTAATTAGTATATGGAAATTAGCTAAGATTTAAAAGATCAATTAAACCTCAATAATGCATTCCATGTATCACAGTATAGGAGGATTACTAATTTTAATACTTTGATGGGTATTCAAATGATAATATACATGGATGGAACAAGCGTCATACCAATAAGGATCTCTTGGTTATACCATGTAATTATTCCTAAATCCATTAGAATTTTACATATAATAGTTGATTTCTATGATCATTTTATTGAACATATTATATTAATACCACTAATATTGGGATATATCTATTTAACACAACCAGAAAAGGGATGGATACATCATACAATGCTAATAAGTGAGAAGGTTACTAAAATCTATTTCAGGAATAATGTATGAAACTAGATCATAGAATATTAATTCAGAATGAATCTTTTCCATGTGTATACTATAGGTTTGTGAGAGCACTATTATTTTCAAAGTAAAATATGGTTGTTAACATATGGATAATAGCTATTGTTCTTACAGTTAGTTAAGACTATAATGAAAAAAAACATTCCATATATTGGATTACAGTAGAAACCATATATCTATGGAATGGTATTTACTATGTTAGATCTATTGGTTTCTTTGACCTAGTCAATCATACATATATTTATATAGTATTAAAAATAAAATTTGGAACAATTAACTATATAATTTTTATGAGTGTCACATGGAATATATATCTCCATGTAGATATGTTTAGGACATAGTAGGAGATTAATCTAGTGATTTGAATTCCATTTGTTTTAGAAATGGATCCATAATATATGCCATGATATGTACAAGAATTGATATTTCCAACATATAATTTATAGTAGTAAAATACAAGTTGTACCTAGGAGAACTACAAGCGATATAGTCCGAACTGTACAGTTTCACTTAAATAAGTATAAAGGATGTGTACCTCATATGTGGATATTAATTAATACTAGTTTTTAGGGGACAATAATGAGTATTACTTGGATCATTGTGATCTGATATCACAATTAGGCTAAGATAAGGAGAAATACAAACTCATTCAAGCTATTGGTATCCATATATACATGTACTATGTTTATTGCAGCTTCTAAGGTAGCTTAGAATTAGTGTAAAATATGAAACTTTTTGTTCCAATTCTTGGAATCACGCCTAGAAAGTAAAGTATTATCATAATTATGGTACTCTTACTAGCCAATATGTCATGTTAAGATAGTGGAAAAAGGTATACACTCAGGGATTACATCTTAGGAGTTGTTTTACTCAAAGAGATGAGGTTTCATATAGTAGAATAGTTGGGTAGTGGAAAAGGGGAAGACCCCTTTCTAAAGCCATATCTCATTAGAAACATAATCGTTTCATAAGATACCTAACATGTATAGTTATAAA
Organism: Viscum album; assembly: GCA_963277665.1. NCBI lineage: Eukaryota > Viridiplantae > Streptophyta > Magnoliopsida > Santalales > Viscaceae > Viscum > Viscum album. The sequence goes on along the minus strand of OY728126.1, from coordinate 1,803,016,716 downwards.
GTTGGATTTATAGAATTTGGGAGTGTTCTAATAGTGTGTTCCCTATAACCAACATGAAAAATACTTTTAATTACCATTACATGTATATAATTTGATATATACATGTGTTTATTCTTAATATAATAGTGTTTATATTTCTATATTCACTATTTAAATGGTATTTTCCTCAGATTAATTGTCATATAAAAAGGTTATAATAGTTACCTTCTATAATGAGAACCTTGATATACTATTTTAGTAATCTTAAATATATATTTCATATGGTCTAGATACATCATACTAATTGGACACATATGATGTCTAAATATCAGGTGTTGGGGGATCATAATCATTGATAATTATTTCCATGATGTTTTCACTAGTTTATCTCTCATAGGGAGATCATGTGAGAAAATATGACAATAAGAACACCACCTGTTGCAGGTGTCATCGATTGTCCCTATCTACAAACATGTGTATTGGTCTTCAAACTTGATATCATTATCAGTGTGTTCCATTTTATCACATAATTTTATTCAAGGTAAAAACCATGATAATGAAATTTTGGATATGTAGTTTATGTTGGGTGCATCATTGGTGGCACTGAATTGGCTGAATGATCGCGACAAATTTTATTGCATACAAGTTATAAATGTGGTATCTTGTGGGCCCAGGTTGACCCAGATGGCAGTACATTCATAAATTCGTGGACATGATACAAGATTGTAAGCCCATGCAGTAAGGTTATGAAACATATAAATCAACCAAAGGATGACGAAACAAGTGTAAAACGACTTTATGAGATATCACGAGACAAAGAGATTATATCACACAGTACATGTTAATAGGAGGAAGTCATAGCTATGGAATTACTCGTTTCCTTAGGGTACATGATGGGTTGGTAGACTATTTTCTTGGTATATGGTTTGGAATCACAAATATCGAGATAAGGATGTAGAGGGTCACACACTAAGTGTATCCACAAGTTCAACCAATTATAACAAATATGAGTTTAGGACAAAATTAGCACCACATGTGGGGGCTGGTGAATGTCCGATTTTTCACGATCACAAATAAAACTAATTCAATTATATTATTCAACTTTATAATAATTATGATTGAATTTATTTATAAATGTATTCATTATTTTTTTGATCATAAATGTGAATATGAGAAAATTATAAATTTTTATTGAAAATTAGATGTTCATGGTTTGTTAAATTATTTGAAGATCTTATAGGCCATGTTAATGGTTCAAATTTTATTAGGTAACATTTAATTTTGTTAAAAGTAAGTGATAAAATATTTTTGACATTTATGAAAAGTTTGTTAAGTCATATATATGCGCAAACATTTAAAATTAAGGTTATTTTTTTCTGGACCAAATTGAAATTTTTTAATGTGTAACCTATGTATAAAAGCTCATTTTAGCCTCTTGAATTAATAACTAAATAATTTTTAAGAATATAGAGAGAGAATATATCTTTTCGTCTTCTATCATGTTCTTTGATAAATATTTCAAAGGTTGAATTAAGTCGGATCCATCCTACTTTCTCAATCGAGTCTCCATTTTTTAGGTAATGGAATGATTGTCATAAAACTCTTAGACATCCTACTATAGCACCCAAAAAATGGATATTGGCAATCCTAGAATTGTGGGTCACATGTGGAAAATATATAATATTTATATTTTTGTATCTTATAGTCACGACACATTGATATTGAGTGAATAAAACCGATGACTACAAAAGAATGAGGCACTGTTTAAGCTTTCATTTGATTTAATTTTTCAAGATTAAATTGAATTACATGTGATCCTTTTAGAAATATGGAAATATGGTTAATTGGAATTTATTTTTTCTACATGAATCCAAACCCAAAATTTTAAATTTTTCATTCTTTAATGCTCCCGCTGCATCTCAGGTTCCTTTAGTATGTTGAGATTTTACATTGAGTTGTCTATATTTTTATCCTCATGTTGGGTCGAGAGGGAATATCAAAGCACTCTTAGGTCAAAGAATATGATTGTGGATTAAACATGTTAAGGAGAACCATTGGGGATACTGGGGAGCATCCTGGATATATATTGGGATTACATTCTAGGGCATCCCATTCTTCTTCTTCATGTTGGGTAATTATGGAGTCCCATGTTCCTAACATTGTGTAAGGATATAGTTTGAGGTCATGTGAAAGTACATGGTGTGTTGGTCTTATTCATTCATCTTCACATCCTTTATTTCTCATATTGGTTCAAGGGGGAATATCAACCAATTGATGGGTTAAAAAAATATTATTGGGACTTCACATAAGTAGGGGGGCCATGGGGATTTTTTGGTGGTTTTCTAATATCCATTAAATTAGGAATATTATGATTTACAAATAAGGAATCTCATTATTTTCACAAGGGGGATCCTATTCTCATCATATAGGGTATATTACAGATAAAATTCATATATTGAGGACTAAGGGGGTTTTCTCATGATCATGGCTTGAGGAATCTTACATTACATATGTAAGGCATCTCATGTTTACCACATAAGGCATCTTATACTTCCTACATTAGGCATACTATAGTTTAAGAACTTTTAGTGAGTACTAAGGGGGTGGAAGATACCTGGAAATAGCTGGTGTTGGGATTACATGAGAGCAGACCATTCATTTTTGACTTGGAACAGGAGTTAGGTGATGGGGTTTCAAGAGTTCCTTGAGGAGTATTTCGACTTAAGGCATTTAGGGAATTGAAGAGAAGAATCTCAATTCATGAACTATGAAAGGGAAAAAGAGGAGTAGGTTGACTCAAGGTATTTTAGGCCATATGGAGGAGTATATCAACTAAAGGAATTTAAGGGTTGAACATTATTTATGTATAAGGTTACAACTAAAAATTTCCCTAACCCAACCTGAAAGGTCTTATTATGAATCTCTATTTTTCATGTGGGGGAGTGATGGTATTGAAGGGACTGAGTTGAAGGCCGTGGACTATATTCCAATAAGGGTCATGGGGGGGGGGGAATCCCCTAAGGTATGGACCTTTGGGAACCATGGTAGGATATTCATGATAGTTTGGGGTTCACAAACATTCTCAATTTTTTAGAAAATATGTTATGTGAAATGAGGGTAGAAAATGAATATGGAAAAAAGTGTTTCATGAAACTTTGGTGTTTTGGGGAAATTGGAGTTTCATGAGGCCCAACCATATTACACAAAAAATTTTCTTCCTTGATATATGTTTCATGAAACATACTCAAATACTAACCCATTTATAGAAGGCCTCAATGAGGGTAATTCTTGATGGATTACCCATAGGGTAATTAGTGACATAAATTCTAGAAACTATTTTGAGTTTCATGAATTGACAGTGTGATGTCATAGATCAGTATCGACTCCTTTAGAAATGATGACTTGAGGGTGTATTTATAGATTCTTAGGTCATAAAATGATTTATTTCATTTAAGATACCATTATTGTAGAAAGATTTAGTTTCATGAAGGATTTTTATTTTTGAGAGAGTATTAGTTTAACGATGTGACATACACTATGTGAAGGTTACTGCTTCTAGCTCCGCACGGTCTAGTGAATTCAATGAAAAAGAGTTATTCTATGTAAAAGTTAACATATATATCAAATTTTTGATATTAAAAAAATATTTACGTTCATGAATTGTTTTTTTCATTGGTGGATTTTTGGGTTTTGTGGAATTCTGTACTTTGTTAAATAATCACCCTTACTGGAAATTTTAGGAATTCAGACATATAATGATGATATCTTATGATATTTGACTCTATTTTTTATCTAAGACTAGTCAAATATTTTAGTGAAATGAAATAAACTCATGTATCATGTTTTTTAGCATTCATACAATCATTGCCACATTTTTTAATCCCTAATAGATTTATAGAAACCAAAAATGTTTGTATTAGTGAAAATATATACATAAGAGATATGATGTATAAAAAGAACCTTTTTTGTGTAAGATTGATGTGGTTATATAAATTTTAACACATTTACTCAATATTTTTATTTATTTAAATGAATTAGATAGTTTAGGGTCACTAATTAAACTTAATATGTCCATAGATTTCTTTCTGAAATTTATTATATAAAGGTTTCAATATTTTATTTACCATTATATCATGAATGGGTTAAAAAACATTAACCTAATACCTTCAATATAGTGGTGATCTTTGAGAATAAAATGGTAGGTCTTACCTCATATTCCATGAAAATGGTACAAAAATTAAAGGGGAATTTTTTTTTCTAGAAGGAGAAGAAGAGAGTCAATTGAGATTCCACACTAACTTATATAAAACCAAATAATTAACATTCTATGATAAATGTTTCCACTATGTAAAATTTTGTAACTATAGATGAAATTGTTTATAATATGTAAATGGGTGAATGAAACATAAAATAGTGTCCACATCAGGTATTAGTGTTATAAAAAGAAATTATTTATTTAAATTTGAATATGATACCAATTATACATCAAAAAAATAATGTAAATATATATATGTAAGTTCAATTCACCAAATTTAATTGTTATAAGTGGTGAACTCATGAGGGAATTTGAATTTTTAGTTTAGTTAGGGGTTCATTTTGAGAAGTAGGACTTGGATTGAGATTAAAAAATTTTATATTTCCTTGAATGGTATTATTGGATGTGGTTTGAGGTTGGGTGGATTTCATAGGGGTTTGTAAGGGTTTTAGAGTAGTATCCAGCTATTGGAAAATATAAAATAATTACATTCATTGTGTGTCGGGTGGTACTCACATCGTGAATGACACTTATCTAGGGTTGATGACCCATACATGTTCATTCATTCTATGAAGCACTCCCTCACTCCATGAAGTTTACCATTTCATATTTTATAAGGGCGTCTTTCAAGGTATTTAGAATGTGGAGCAATGCCTCATACCAATGAAGTATCAGAGAAGAGGGCTAGGGAACTCTTTCTATGAGGATATATAGGATGAAACCATTTTCCACATAACGAATAGTGCTGGGTTCACTCATTTTGAGGTTTTTTGGTAATTTTACCAAAGGTTTTATTTTAGAAACCCTCTGTTTTCTTTTATTTGCATTAAAAAAATGGATACGAGAGACACACTTTGGATCTCCTATTCCCCTATCTTGTGTTTCCTTGTTTTTTTCATTCTAAGGGTGTTTTATTATTCCAAAATAATGTGATATTCTTCCCCATATTATTATCACTCCCTTCACTATTCACTGTTGATTTTTGGTTCATTTATCAAGGGTTGAAATGAATCATTACAATATATAATGGAAATATCATTGCACATGATGTTAATTTAATTTGTATCTCATAAGGGATATCATTTGACGAGGGAAAAAAGATTCCACACACCCTTTAGATTAAAGTATTTGGTTCCAAATATTTATTCAGTATTCCTAATGAGTTTGGTTGAAATTGTCCATTATTTTTGTTTGAATATTTTTGGCTTTTATTGCCTAGGATTGGGGTTGTGGTTGGATTGGATCTTACTTTTTCCCTTATGATTTTAGAATCATAGGGATACATTATGAGTTTAGTGTCAGTTATTACAATTTATTAAATTGGTTTTTAATGTTTAATTAATGAATTAAATAATTTTATTGATTATAATGGTTTTCTAAGACTTTATGGAAGTCGGTATAGTCTTGGGATGGGTTTATGAACTGTAATTTAGGTAGATAGCCTTGATTTTTCTCATTATCATGGTATTTTTGAGATTTTATGTGTGTATGAGACATTTATATTATTTATATAAATTTTTTCATGATTTTATGGTTTTTCTTTAGGATATGATTGTGTTAGTATAATAGACCATATGGATCACATATCTTACTAAAAGTTTAGATAGTGATGTCCTATTCGAATGTGTTATAGTAGCCCTCCCTATGGATTTACTTGGTGGCATGCATTAGATTTCAAATACAAAACAGATTTCCAATTTTAAAATGTGTTTTAAAAAAATAGATGGACTTAAATTAGAAATTAATGAAAAATGATTTATTTGGTAAAAGGGTTTTGAAATTGTATTTCAAAATAGAAATAGGGTTTTCTAAAGAAATTTTGATGGGATTTGGCCAAAGGCCTAGTGTGATTAAAACTAAACACGACACCTTTTATAAAAGATCATAAAATGGATTTTTTTTTGTTTTTAAATGAAATATAAATGGTTTAAGATCAAAGGTTTTTTGTTCTAGTTAATATTATGTTGGTGATTCCCTATTTTTGAAATATTTTTTTCTTCTTTGTTGTGGTTTTGTGTTATGTATATTGATGCACGATGATACATGTTATGTGTTTATCCCTGTAAGAACTTTATTTTGGGTATCAAAGTGGTGTAGTAGTCTAGGATGATGTAAGAGAACCCAAAGAGGGTTGAGATTAATATTATCGTATGTTCAAGAAACAGGGCTCGATCCCAAGGGACTAGTTCCGTAGTGATGAGTTTTTTTGTTTTGTTATCAGTTGCATGCCCTGTTTTCTATATCCTACATGTGATTGATGATTTATTCTAGTGATATGTGATTAATTGTAGTGTGGGAGAACATATTGTGAATTTTCCCCACCAAGAGTGTGATGGAATTAGTTGGATTTCTATGGGATAGATAGTATCCTAGTGTGAGTGATGTCTGACCATACCTGGAGTGATAGGGTAGTGGTTACAAAATGGGCCTTCCCATTATTTATATTTCCCATCTGACCATTCCATGTATGAGACTATGTGGGTTTTTATATGTATATTGGGTTAGTCATGAGTGATATGAATGGATCTAGATGTGATATAAAATGGTGGAACCACCATGTGTGATATGGGGTTTGAGTGGGGATCTGTTATAGGTTATGGATGGGTTTCCCTACCATGACTGAGAAGGTAGACTCTGATTGGTGATGTAGCCATTTTAATGAGAGTAGGTATGGTGGGGAACTAGTTATGAGATTGTATGTGTCTTGAAATTTTTTTTAGTGTCCTCAGGTATTGGTTGGGATTATGATATGTGATTTATCTTCCTTAAGGCATTGACTGAATTTGGTATACTCAAGTGTCATGGTGACCAGATTAGTACATGATGAATAGACATATTTTATTTTATGTGCATTATGTTTTATGTTTCTAGGTGGGTTTCATGAATTTGAATGGATATAAACCTATATGTATTTACTACATGCATTTCCACTTGATCACAACAACACGTGGTATTGTTGAGGCATTTGGGATTCCTACTAGGTCATTGGAATCACCCTTTCCTGCATACATGGAAAGGGTTTCAATGTATATGGGTAGATTTTTTAGTTTTCACTGAGGACCTAGATACTTCTTGGATGTGGAAACATGATACAGGTTTATTATACTGTAGAGGTTGAAGATTCAATATGATTATTTTGTTAGTTGGGTCAGAGGCCAGTTTACTTTAGTTTTTTTCATCATGTGTACTGGATATTGTGCTATTTTATTGATAGTATAATACTTTGTTTTTCATACTACTCTATTACGGTTGTCTTATCATTTAGATAAATACACTAATTTTTTTTGGACAATGGGGGTAGTTTGACTCCCGATTTTAGATTTATAGGTTTTTGGGAAGTATGCCATATTGATGGGAAATGAATTTTTTTTTGTAATATTGAAGCATGATCCTTGGGTATTTTTTTAGAGGGAATAGTGTCTCTAGGAATATGTTAGGCCTTCACCACTAGTTGAAAGCACTGATCATACTAATATAAATGCTTGAGGTTATTTGGTGACCCCAACATGGGTATTATTTAGGAGATCTAGGATAGAGGCATTACAAAGTGGTAGGATATCTACTTTTTGGATTCATTAGTTTAGTTAGAGGTGGATTTAGGATTTTAGAACTTATTAGGTAGATTGAGAACATGCCTGGACAACATGACATTAGTTGATACTCAAGTTTTCAGATAATATATAGTTTGGGGATTGGAAACTCTAGGATGAGTGAGGTGTTGGTTTGGAATGAGAATCCCAATTTGGGATGGTTGGTACTCAGGATGAGTCATAAGGGTCATCCTGGAGTAAGTTATTTTTTTAGAAACCATGATAGCTGCATGATCAAGTCATGATTCACACACATATGGGAAGTATTATTTGACATTATGCCTCATTAGAACCCATTATTAACTGAATAAACATAAAATAAAATAAATGTTTTCTCAATTATATTATAATGGTTGATTAGGTTAATATGAATATGTGGTTATTCATTTATTGATTTTGATTTTGATATTTTGGTTTTTATAGGGAAATTAGTTTTGGGGATTTTGGTTTTTGAGTAAAATAATGTTTTGAAAGGAAAACTTTTATCAGGGAATGCGGTGTGTGTAAAATGGTTTCGAAAGTTGGTTTGTTGAAAGGGTATATAAAGATAGTAATTTTTCAATTCATTGTGATTTTTAGGTATTGTTAAATATTTAGGAAAAATGGTTTTGTAAAATCATTTAAAGAAAGTTTTTGTAACTTGGATTTTGAAATTGGATTTTGAAAATGGGATCATTTTTTGAAAAAGAATAATCTTGTTTAGATATTTTGGTGTTTTTATATTTTAGTTAATACCATTTAATTCCAAGGGGTGTTTTGAGAACCCATGTGGGTTTTAGTGTGTGTAATTAAATTAAGTAGGGGTTTGAATGAAGAAATACAGTTTTTGTGAACCAGGCTACTTGGATTTTGTGTTTTGTCTAGGAGGGACCTAGATACATGAATGAGATTATTGACTTATGGGACATTTTTGGTATAGGGCCTCTATGTTTTATTGGAAGGTGTGGACCTATTTTGGTTAGGTGATGGGAAAAGTTACTAGTTCCTATGTATACTTGGTTTTCATGGCTTCAATAATGGAGTTGGATAACCCTGGGTGTAACCTTGTATGTTCAGTGGGTATTACACTATTGATTTAATATATACATGTGTGGTGGGATCATGTGATGAATATTTGTTGTTGGTATTGAGTATTCAAATGTAATTTTGGTGGTTTTAGTGATTGAACCCCTAAAGTGAGTTTGGGTGTTTCATGGGTTGGTCGACTTGATGTACATTTATGGTAGGAGGGTTTTATGGTGGGGGGGATATGGTTATAGATAAATTTATCAAAATATTTTCTATATCCTTGGGTCAATGGTGTGGTTTTAACATTTTGGGTGTTTTTTGATGATAATGGTAGGAATGATCGAGAGTTGGATTTCAGAATCTATGAGTGGGTTTTGTTTAAAATTTAAAGATAAGAAAACTCCTATAGTGGGTAGAATCTTATCGGTCATGAAGTTGTGACTCTTATGTTCAATGGTTCGAAGGAGTAGTGTAACTAGTCAAAGTATGACTGAGGTGATAAAAAGATGTTATTGAGTGGGAAAACTGGATCTAAGAATTTGGGAGTAATTTTTAATGAATACCATGGGTTAGTGTTGGGATTGGGATTATGGTAGTGTGATCCAACATTGATTTTGATCGGTGGTGTGTTGGATATTAGGGTGGGATAATTGATTATGTAGAATATTGTTTGTAATTTAACCATGAAACTACATTGATAGTTAGGTTTGAGCTTTGGTGTGTGAGTTAGATGATTTTATAATGCCTTTAGGAGTTAAGGAATCACAAGTGGGTGGGTTTTTGATGTTCTAGTGAGTGAGGATGAGTTATTTTAGATGAAGTTGGTTTACGGAGAACTGAATGGTTTTTTTATTTGAATTATATATATTGATATGTAATTCATATTTGAATTTTAATTTGGAATGTTTTTGGGATGTTTCAAGGATCAAATTGGGATTGTGGAAAAAAACTAATGTATTTAGGCCTTATCATTATAATTTTCTAGTGGAAGTGTGTTTGGAATTTTGAGATGGGACATAAAGAGTTAGTCATGAAATGATGATTGGGGTACATCTGGATTTGTGGTCAGAGGACTAAAATGACTTATTAGGGATGTGAAGATTTATTTTGGAGAATTTGTAATGACCCTCATCATTATGGGTAGTGAATTCCTGAAGGTATTGGAATTTTTGGTCTGGTGAGGGGTTTATTTTGAGAAATGAGAATCAAATTAGGATTTCATGTGTTTGAAAGTCCTTTAATAGAGTTTTTATACATGTCTTGAGGCTCATTGGATGCCTCAGGGGTTCATAAGGATGTTAGAGTAGTGTCTTGGTGGATGATCTAATGAAAATTCAATGAGGTGTCCATTCACAATGTGATAGATGGTGGTCACGCACATGAGCCTCAACCCAGTTGGTGAGGACTCCTTAAGTTCATCCAGGATACTAGGGATCAAATCCAGATGGAGGCTAATTTCTGGTATTGTAGTAGTATTATATCAATAGTGTAGTGGGAACTGTGCAAAACTATAGAAGGTATTGTAGCGGGAACAGTAGTAGGAACTGTTTGGCACTATAAAAGCCGGTAATATTCCCCCGTTTGGGCCATCAGGCCAGCGATTTGGTCCTCGAGTCCATTAAGGCCTTCAGGCCACCCTGGACTTTGGGTTAGTAAGGCCTTCGGGCCACCTCAAGGCCTTCGGGCCACCTTATGTGTAGATGCAAACAAAAAAACCTACAAAGGAACAAACATCAGAAGGAGGAGGAGCAAGGAGCTTTCACCATAGCAGAAGCTAAACGGATTTCAAGAATGAGAGGGTATGGAACCTGCCATTGGGACAAGCCTGTGTATGCACAGGAAAGCCTAGCCAAACAACCATGCGAAGGTGGAGAGCTGATTTCACAATGAAAATGCTGGGGAGGAGCAGTTCCAAGTAGTTATTCTGGGTTGTATGTAATGTTTGAAGCTTACAGGCAATGAATTACTCTAAGGTCTATGGGCCATGTAATACTTATGCCTACGAGCCTTGTAAGGGTTCCACCTCTCCCCTTGAAAGGTGGATTATCAAAAATCAATAAAAATGAAGGCCTTCAGGCCATTGGAGGTGATAGATGGTGGTCACACAATGAATGACCCTTATGTGGTTCCTAGGACCCTTATGTGGACTTTTAGGTCAGGAATCAGGGCTTCATATTGTAAAGTTTACCCTTCTATATGCAATAAGGGACCCAAACATGTAATTCATGTTGGGAAGTAATGCTTCAAGCCATGAAAGTATGAGGGAAGAGGGTTGGGGATCTCTCACTATGGGGATTCATAGAGTGAAAACTCAGTTCATCCATGAACCATAACATGTGCCACTTTTTAGGGTCTTTTTGTAAATTTTCATGTGATTTTATTTTAGGGATCCCTTAAGTTTCTTTTTTTTTCATCGACCAAATAAAATGGGGATAACCCCTTTTCCACTCTTCTTTCCCTCTTTTTTATTTCCTTGATTGAAATGTTTCATTGGTGTTTCATCATGAAAAACAAAGTTAATATCCTTCCATATCTTTACTCACCCCCTCCATTGTTCATCATTGATTTTTACATCTATTTCGGAGGGTTTTGATGAATGATTTCTCCGGAGAATGGATTTTATTTTCCTAGTGGAGAATTTATGTGAAAAACGTAGAGCATTTCTTTGGAGGAGGAAAAAAAGGAATCACACACCATTTGTCTTAATGGATGTGATTCCACATATTTATTTATGCTTCATAATGAATTTGGGTAAAATTTACCATAGTTTCAGGTTGAAAATTTGGGGATTTTGTATTTATGGAGACTAGGGGTGTTTTAGGAGTAGAATACACCCCTTCAATTATAGTTTTGGCACCATTTTCCTACCTAAGAACTTTATAATCATTTATGATTTTTTTTAATTTTATTTTATTGTTAAATTATATAATTTAATGATATTTGTTGATTAAACTAGTGATTATAGGAAAAATGGATTCTAGTAACATCTTAAGAGGGTTTTATAAAAACTTATTGAAGTGGTTTGCCTTTAAGTTTCACATTATCTTGCTCTTTTAGTGGTTTAATGTTAACATGTGTCCATTATATTATTGTCTTTCATGCTTTATGATTATGATGTTTGGAAATAATGTTTACCCAAGAACATTTCAACATAATAGTTAATATAGGCAACATAGATTTCCAAATGGTTCTGTAGTGAAACCTTGATTGAATGAGTTCCAGTGTCTCTCATTTTGGATTTTCATGATGGAATGACTTTTATTTAAAATATAACAGATATTTCACTTTTTAAATATGTTTTAAAAATTAATTTTATGTAAATAGTAATTTTATGGAAAATTAATGATTTGGTAATTGGTTTTTAAAATCATATTTCCAATCATAAATGATTTTTCTAAAGAATTTTTGAGGGTATTTGGCCAAGGGAATAGTGTAAGTACATGGTGACTTTTCTAAATTTCGGTAAATAAGGTAATTATTTTTGTTTTGAAGGGAAATATATAAGGTAAATATTTAAATGTTATTTCATCTATTTTACTTTGTGTGGATGATTCCTTGTTTTAAAAAATTTTAGTACCTTGTAATTTTAGGTTCTTGGTTTGTATTTTGATTCATTATAAAGTTTATTGTGTTTGTATCCCTGTGATAACATTTCTTCTTTGTATAAAAGTAGTTTTTTTGGTCTATGTGGATGGAATAAAACCCTTATAGGTTTGACATTATAATTGAGAAATGTTTGAGATGTGAGACTTGGTCCCAAGGGGTTAGTTCCCTAGTGAATAGTTGGTGAGTTGTGTAACAGGCATCACGCCTAATTTTCTATTTCTTACATGTTCCAGATGATTTATTCTCATGGTAAGAGATGAATTATATTATTGGATAGTATCATGAGGTTGTGCTTCACTATGAGTGATATGGAATTGGCAGGATATCCTTAGGAGAGATGATATAACATTGTCCAAGATGTTGGTCTATACACTGAGTGATTGGGTAGTGGTTATGGAAGGGGCCTTTATAGCAGTGAGATGGCTTGGTTGACCACACCTTGAGTGAGAATAAATAGGTTAATAGATTAATATTGGTTAATTCATGAGTGATATGACTGAACTGTGATACAATATTGGTAGGTTTGGACACCATGAGTGAAATGGGGTGTGAGTGGTGATGATTTGTGAGTTATAGATGGGTTTCCCCGCCTTGAGTGAGTAGGAAGTGGCTAGTTCTTGATGTAACCTCCCTTGAGTGAGAAGGGATTATGAGATGATTGATATGAGACCAAATTTATCATGGAACCCAACCCAATTTCTTTGGGTACGGGTTGGGCTATTATATCTAGTGACTAATCCTTCAATAATAGCTCAAAGAATATATGTTCAGGTGTGGTGGGGCCTGGTTTTCACATGAGGACATTACATGTTTGATTGTATTCACATTTATTATTATGTTTTTGGGTGGTTTTGATTCATGGGATTTAATTCACTCTTATATGAATTTATTTCAATGCAATCCACTTCATTGTAGAAGAACTCATTATTGCTAATGCATTGGAGAATCCTACTAGGTCATTGGACTCACCCCCTACCTGTATACATAATATGGGTTTTGATGTACATGGGTAGAATATATTATTTTCTCTTTGGACATTGGTACTACTTGGAGTTGGACACATGATATGAGACTATTAATTTATAGAGGTTTAGGATTTGTTATGATAATTATGTGATTTAGGTCAGAGGATAGTTTACTTTTACTTTTTATTCAACATTCCATTGTCTAGTGTGCAATTGTATTTAAATTATTATGCTTAATTTATTGTTTATTTCTTCTACTACTCCATTATGGTTTCATCATCTAATATTTATATTTAATTATTTCATATATGGACTATATTATCTTGTTTGGTTCCCTATTTTACATCTATTGGGTTTTGGGATTTCTATCATATGGATGGGCCATGCCTAATTTTCATCAGATTCTTCAATGAATATTGGGCCTTATATTATAGAGTAGTGTCTCCCCATGTCATGAACCGTCCCAATAGGGGTTGTATTGTGACTCCCTAAGACCACCTCCAATATTATTGCGGATGGTGACTAGTGACGATTGGGCATGTTACTAACATGGGAGGCCTTAGCCTAGCTACCTGCACACACACACATATCTTCAAGCCCATACAATGATGAAATTTAAAAACAACTAAATAACCCTTCATGCATACATATAAATCCCAAAACCAGATTATGATAGGAAGTTAAAAAAAGTAAAAGGTAAAAATACAAGGCCACCACAAAAGTCTAAAAATAAGGTCAACTTGAAAGTAAAACTCGGACTGCTATCAAGATACTGCAGGAACACACCTCAGTATTTTCGGCCTCTCTAAGAATCATTTGGTCCTATTTTATCTAGGAATCATTCAAAAGTCGGTCATCTTCACAAGACAAAACACGTGCGAGAAAATCCAGAGTATGGGTGAGTTTAATAATACTTAGCAGGACACCCTGAAACCACAAAACATACAACAAAATAAGTTCAATCATCTCTACATAGGTATATGTCTATAACACATATAACAATACAATCCAAATATAGTCAACAATGAAAGAACGTCTAAAGGTACGACACTACCATAATTCTAGCCTAGGATTCTAGCTTTATAGTTCCACAAATTCATCCAGGAGAACACACTACTGAGTCTGATGTCACTAATGACGTCCGTCTGAAAGGTAATTCTCTCTAGCTATCACCATTAGAATTAAATGATGAGAATCCAAAGAGATACGATACCCAGATGAGGATAACTTCAAATTCCATGGGGTATACCAAAAACTCAATCTATATTAACCTACTATGTTGAGGATTGGAGCCCCCATATTTATGGTTAGGACGATAATAATAACTACACCTAATGAAAAAAGATGAATAGAGGATCTTACTCTCGACCTCATGGATGGATTCTAACAACTATATCCAAGAAGTCATACTAAAGGGATCGATTTACTAAGTCTATGAGTAAATTACATGCCAACCCTGAGGGAAGTGATTTGGGGAATTCACCATAATGAAACTTGTCCTAGACACATAGGAAAATGGATTTAATCTATGATTTTAGGAGTACACACTATGTTGTAGGGTTACACATAGTGTCCCATTGATCCCAAGTCCCAAACATATAAAAGGAATGTGTCCCATGACCGTGTATAAGTACAAAATTTACTACTTTCCATGTACATATTTCTATATACCGGTACACAACGTAGCCCATGTACCTTTTACCAGGCTGTGTCCATGTGGGAGTAGATGTTGTTCTCGTTCTTATGCACTCAAACATGTTTCCATTTATCCTCTGAGGTATATGCTGATCCACCAGGGAGAGTCCACACTCCATGTGAAATTTTCACATGCCATGTGATACTTATATCTCTACTAAAACCCTATCCTCTTCTATGAGGGGCCCACATGGTTTGTGGATCTGTATTACACGTTGTGTATCATTGAATTTTCTAGATTCTCATATCTAGTTTCTGTGCATCTTATATGATTCTCTGATCACTGATCTAGTTTTTAATCGCCAAGAAAAATGAGGAACTAGGATGGAAAAGGCATTATATTGACCGAAAACACCACATGTATCTTTGATTCATTCATAAAATACCTACAAATGGTGTTATTTTTTGCGTTCCAAAGAACAAAAAAAATTGGTACCTGCACCATCTGATCCATTTAAGCTTCCAGTATCACCCACCATCAAGTCGTGTCAATCCTAGATCTGCAATATCATATAATTATTCCATGAAATGTTTCAAAATGATAAATTCATAAGAATATGTTGAACCACATGCCAAACAAAGAAGGCTCTTGATGAATGAAGAATCATGGGGAAATGAAAAGGAATAATAAAGAGGAACAAACCTGAATTAGTGTTAGTGTCAACTTCAATTTATTTTCAATATAATGTAAAGAGATAAGTAAAAAAATAATGAAGAAATTATAAGAAAAAATCCCCTAAATAAACCCATCCCACAATACGCATGATCAAAGGATCAATCATTTAGTGGATTGATCCATGTTATTCATAGAAACAAAACTAGGGAAATAAAACCAATCAATACAAATTTCCTACCTCGATTTGGATCATTCACCATCAAAGAATGAATATGCACCATGATCATTTGTGAGATCCTATAAATTATTCTCTCAATGATAGTCTTCCTTCAATTTGGTCTTCATCCACCAAAAGAAACTCATTTTAAAGATCTCTAATGGACCACTGGAACTCTAGGTTTTAGTGGCTAAAACTAGGAATTCCAAATAATTGTTTATTTATAAAATAAGTTAGATCACTATGTCATTGAAATAAAATAAAATAAAATAATTTATTATTTTATATATTTTATGTCTATGATGAATTTTACACAAATGATTCATTCCAACCAAGTTTATGTTCTTCCTAGTGTAAAACATGTTTTCCAAACTCAATTTTGAACTCATATTTCTGATATACTCACCCATTTAGAAGTTAATATAATTTTTCTAGAAAATTGTGTGTGCATGATAATTAATATATTTAATATATTTCAAATGTTTATTCTAGGAACACTGAGCCTCATAATTGCATGTCATATCAGTTCTTGGTCTAGAAAATAATCCATCTCATATCAAAAAATAAAAAATGGAAAATACGAGTCACTACATTCTCCCAACCATGGGGATTTATGTCCTAAAAGACCAAAACAAGGGACACACAAAGAGATGTGGGTACTGAGCATTATTCTGAGCCTCTTTCTACCATTTTTTCTCTTAGATATTCTCATGCTACAAATAGACACATAATAAAGGAATCAAACACCTAAGAAGGATCCACTATTGCCGATCCACAATCTCTATTGGGTACTTAGAAAAGTAAGCATCATCCTTGATGTACAACTTACCGTAGTCAACAAAGAGTGATGGATCATACATGTACCTCTTAGATATGACATGTGGAAGAATTCATGTACCCGGTATAACTATGGAGGTATAGCTAATAGGTACACCACCTAACTAAATCTACATAGCATTTGGAAATGGATGATGAATCTGGGAGATAAATTTCCACTCCGAAAAAATCTTGGTAATCCATGTTGAGGTGAAATATGTAGGAACACATAGTCTCCCTCCTCAAACTACAAATTCTTCTATTGACTATTTTGATAAAACAAATAATGGATTTGTTTAGTCCTCATCTACTCTGGGATTATCTGCACCTTCTCTATAGTTTCTCACACCAACTCTAGGCCCATGAGTTCTGAATCTCCTAGATTAGTCTAATAAATAGTTTACCTATAGGGTCACACATACATAGCCTTAAAGGTGTTATACCGATGGTGGAATGGTAATTTTAATTTTATGAAAATTATAGCAGTGGTAGGTGATCCTCCCAACTATGGCCAAAGTCGAACATTTATGCTTGCAACATGTCCTCAAAACCTGTAATGGTCTGCTCTGTTTGGCCATCAATTTTGGGGTGAAATGTTTTTATCAAGCATAAAGGAGTCAAAAAAGACTAATGTACTCATCTCCACAACATGGATGTTAAAAATTCATCATTATCATAAATTATCGTTCATGGAAATCCATTGATTTAGACTATCTCCTTCATGTAGAGACATATCAAGATCTCTAGTGGACTCTGCTCCTCAAAAGATAAGAAGTGGGATTAATTTTTGAGTTGGTATATGATAACGTAGATAGAATCACATCCCCTAGACATAAATGGTAATACCGTGATGATTTACATGGATATTCCATCCCACTTTTACTCTGTAACCACAAAGGTGTGAGCTAAACCCATTGAAACATGATTCCCAACCATCACTTGCTGACAAGTAAGGAATCAAAAGACAAACTCTGCAACTCCCTTCTTCATCCATTTCCACACAAAAACGGATTTTCGAGTTCCTAGAACATATTTCCCACATCTATATGTACAACCAAAGGATATATGTGAAAATATATCAGACCCACCCCCTATAATGTCACTTGTACCATTGTGCATCCTCTGAAAATAACGACATGCTCTTTACCTTCACAAAATCCATCAAGAGCATGTCCAGTGGATATATGAGTATGTAGGGTCTCATAATTGCTATACCCAAGTTCTCTCACCCCAAATCACTACAATAGAGGAGGTTTTAAACCCATGACTAGAGGTAAGTTGTTCCATGTACATCCACAAAGGATATGTATAATGAGTCCAAATGCTCTGATGCCTCATTCAGTAACTATTAACAAGATCTCCTGTCAAGAGGATCTGGTATATGTACTCCTTCCTAAGAGTGTAGAAAATTTTTTATTCATAATCTTGGAGGAAGCCTAGCCATTGTATCTACCACGTGTTAAAATCCTTCTAAGAGAAGATATAAATGAAACTCTTGTGATCAGAATAGATGATATACTGCTCACCCATTCGGTAGAGTCACCACATATGAATTGTGAATACAACCACTCCAGAATCAAGATCTAGGTCATGTAGTTCATCTCATGTGGTCTCAATTGACATAAACCATAGTCCTTCAACAAAAATCTCTACATCATAAAACAACCAAGCTCAATTCTTGATACATCACAGAATACTATGTATTCAACAACCTCCTTTGGTAATCTCAAGATTGGAGTGCTCATCAAATTCTGGATCAAATACTCAAAATCCAACTATAACCTCTCCATACACATGAATCTATAACCATTTAATGTTAAATTTTCCAAAAGTGTTGATATTTTGTAGAAATCCATTATGAATCTCATGTAATATCCTATCAACTGAAGGAAGCTATACACCCCTGTCTCTCTCTTGGGTGGATCAGAAGTTAACACTCCCTCAACCTTCTCCAAGTCCACTAACTCTCCATATAATGAGATAATATATCCCAAAAATCAAAACTCTAGCATCCATAATTGAAACATTGATAGATTTCCATAAATTTGGTGCTCTCAGAGTATGTCCAAAACCACCCTCAAGAGTCTCACATGCTCCTACTCCTATATGAAGGACACACAAATATCATTGATAAAGACTACCAAGAACCGATCTAGAAAAGGTTGAAATATTCATTTCATGAGTCCCATGAACAATTCTAGGGAATTCGGCAAGAAAAATGGTATCACTAAGTATCCATAGGGAACATAGAAATATCTAAATGTCATCTTTAGTATATCTTATTCCCAAACTCATAATTGGTGATCGCTTAACTTGAGATCAACCTTCAAGAACCATCACTCCCCTCTCAACTTATTGAATAGGTAATTAAACCTCAACAGTGGATACTTTTTCTTCATGGTCACCTAATTCATGTGCCTATAGTCCACACATAACCTTAAGATCTCTTCTTCCTTCAAGGTGAACAACATTGGGGATGCCCAGGCTGAAATACTGGGTCTAACAAATCCCTTCCTATTTATTTCCTCCGACTACACCCTCAGCTCTCAAAGCTCTATGTAATCCATATGATATATTGATGCAGATATAAGTGTCATCTGGGGGTGAATATCAACTCATAAGTCTCTCTTTGGGTTGGGAGGTAAACCTAGAACATCCTCAGGGAAACAATCCTCATACTCTACCACCACTGAAGGAAACATGTGACTCATAACATCCAATCCACTAAGGGTCATTGTATCCAACTGATGATTAATAGGATTCAACCTACTATGTATGAGTCTATCGTACACTACATGGGTTTCCTTTTCACCGACATAGGAGAATCTAGTTCTTTCACTATGGAAAAAATGCATCCTCCTCCTGAAATAATAAATATAGAAAAGAAAAATGGATAACTAGTCCATCCTTATGATGACTTCATAAGGTCTCATCACTACTATAAATAGATCCCAATAGAAACTCTCCCATCAAAGAGTCAGGTTACATATTATGAACAAGTTTACGATCACTGAGTCGTCTCTAGAATGAGTCTTCAAGCATAAGGGTGAAGCAAAGGGCTCAAACAGAGTCTTTAAGTCTCGAAAAATATATGTGGAACCAAAGGAAGGACTAGTACATGAATCTATCAATACTAAAAATAAGTTATAAAATACACAGATCAGATCTTTTATCATTATCGGAACCTCTGGGTCATAATATTTGATCACCTACATGTCATTAACCCTATCCTAAAGCTGTGTGAGCTTGGAGAGGACCACCTGGGGGTGGTGGTGGTAATAAGGCAAAGAATCTACCACCTCTTACTTCTCTCCAAGATCCTAATCCATGCCTGCTAACTTTTACTACTAATACCACTACCTAAGAGGCTTATCTATGGTCTCCTTATCACCCATTCAATATGTTATAGAATCTCAATCATGATGTACCCTACCGTCACATGAATAGAACTACCTATCTATGGGATTATTGGAACAATAAAGAGGGCCTTGAGACATAGATCCTCTATCCTTGGACCTATTAAAGAAATGTCTAACATGTCTAGGTCCCTGAGACTAATGTTGAATCCCTACTGCTTAGGTTTCATCTCCTACTTTATCACTTATAGAAACCACTATCTGAATATTCTATGCCAAGAAATTATCAACCACCAAATATCTCTCTTAAACCCCAACATAAGTGGGAATGAATAGAGGGATAACAATATCTTAGATGTCTCTCTGAATCTCTATCTTGAAGTTTCGATCCCTGGATAACTGGTCACTAACCATATCCATCAATTACCTAGAGAGTTTGGTAAACCTCAATGAATACTCCGATGCTATCATGACTCCCTGTTGAAGCTGCAGATGCTCCTAAATACATACATACCTCAATGTAACCAGATATAAACCCTCTCTAATGAGATGATCAAGCTTTAACCACGGTATAGTCTCCTCTTCATAAGATTGGGTCACTAACCCCCACCATCATCTTGATTATCTATAGAGAATACTCACTGCCTAAACAACCATCTGATTTGATGGTGTACAGAACAAATGGAAAACTCATGTCACTACCTCAAACCTATCCTCATACACTTGTGGATCAGGATCACCTCAAAATCTGAGGGGTCTCTATCACTGAAACTCATCATGTTTTTTAGTGATATGTGTCTCATTTACTGGTACTCTGGGTACCATGTTTTTATCTATAGGTTCTGGTATAGTTGGTGCACCACCTAGAGGTATTACCTATATAAATGGTCCTTGTACCTGAAACTCATCACTGGGGGGATCATACTCATGATCATGATACTAAACCCCAAATGGCATAAATGGCGTTGACATCTGAAAATAAAGAAGATGTACCATGGTCGTTAAGTCTGTCTGGAGTGATGAAGCAAGAAGGACATGGAAAGAACAACCCATTCATATATGATGATTGTACCATTTTTCTACTATAACTAATGTTCACATGTACCGAGTCAAAATTAGGTGATCAAAGTCCCAGTGTATAGATAGGTTGAAAACCACCAGAACATTGGAGTCCTTAGCCTCAAATCCAAACTCAAAAAACTCAACAATACCACCCCAAACCAATCTCATTTACTATAGATACTAAGGAAGAACTAACTAATCTGATACCACTCTATCATAACCCATCCCTATGGGGGATATTCCATTTCTCCCCAAGCCTGACTCTAATAGGCCAGGGGTTAGAGACTAGTATTGAGTAGGCATGTCACTAACATGGGAGGCCATAGACTATGTAAATGAAAAAACATACACACACACACACACATATATATATATATAAGGTAAAAAATTCTAGAATGTAAAAAAATGGAACACACAAGCTTGTATACATCTAAATCCCACAACCAGAGTTTGATAGGAAGTAAAGGAAAGTAAGTAGGGCCAAATACAATCCCACCACAAACTGTCTATAAACAATTCCAAAATAAATATAAAATTGGGACTGCTATCAAGATACCATGAGAACACTCCTTCTTCGTTCCAGACTCACAAAGGACCATCTGGTCTTGGTCTATCAAGGACTTTGTCAAATGGTCGACTGTATTCCAACGAGATGACATGTGTGGGGAAATCCCCATCATAGGTGAGTATAAAAATACTCAGTAGGACACCCCGAAACCACAGATAATACAACAAAAATAATATATTAATCTCTACAGAAGTATATGTCTAAAACACAAATAACAATAATATCCATATATTCTCAACCAAGACACATGGTTTAAGGTAAGTCAAAACTATAATTCTAACCAAATATTCCAAATCAAATGTTCCAAAAATCACTCATCCGTGAGAATAAACTCTTATGTCTAATAACACTGATAATGTCCTTTTGAGAGATAATTATTATTGGGTATCTATTTTATAAATACATATTACAAATTTTAAGAGATATGATACATAGATGAGGATAACTTCCATATCCATTGGGTATACCAAAAACTCAATCTAGATTAACCTACTATGTAAAAGATCTTCTATCGCATAGTTTTGGTGATGACGATACTGATAAATCCACATAGGGAATGAAAATGATTAGAGGATCTCACTATGGGTCTCACATAAGGATTCGACAACTCTATCCAAGAATTTATGATAAAGGGATTGATTTTTTATTTTTAGGAGGTGATTATATACTAACCCTCAAAGAAAGGATATAGGAACAAAAACAAACAAAACTCTTCCAAGATATAGAGGATGAGGTATTCAAGCCATGTTTTTTGGAGTACAATGATTGTAGTAGAGTTAAAAGCCATGTTCCTTCAACCTTGGGTCCTACCCATATAAAAATACCATGTACTAGGTCTATGTAGAAGTAAAAAGTATGATGCCTTCTGTATACCAATACATAGCTTATCCCGTGTACCTTTTCCTAGGCCATGTATGTGTTGGAGTACACAATATGACCATGACCACGCACTCCAGTCCAAGTTCTTGTACACTCTGAGGTACACGATGAGCCACTGTGGAGAGGTCACATGATGTGTGACCATTTAAAAATATTTTTGTTACTTATATCCCTCCTGAAACCCTAGTTGCTGGTAAGAGGGTCCCAGAAGGTGTGTGGCTCTGAGTTACATGATGTGTATCATAGAATTTCCCAGATTCCAAAATCTATTTTTTTGTGCATCTTCCCCATTACTCCAGCCACCATTCTGGTTGCACCTCCCCCAGAAAACTGAGGAACTAGGTCGGATGAGCCTTTTCATCAAGAAAACAACACCACCATGATTCTTTAGTTCATTTGGAAAATTACTTCTAATGGTGTTCTTCATTATTTTCCAAAGAACATGAAAACTAGGTACCCATTTAGTATGTTAGATTTTCATATTCATCATTACAACACCTTCATGTCGTGCCAATCCAATATCTATAATATTAGAACACTGTGAAAAGAAAAGGGTGTGAAATGATTGATTCATTGAGATATGATGAACAATAGGAAAAAAAGAACAACCATGGTGAATGAAGTATCAGGGGAGAAAAGCACAAGAATAATCAATAGGAATAGACTTCATTCGATGTTCCTATCGACCCTAATTAATTTTCCTAAGAATGATAAGCAAGTAATCAAAAATCACAAGGAAATTTTTCTAATAAATCCCTATAATAAACCCATCCCTCAATAGGAATGATCCACATATCAATCTGTGATTTTCATAGAAACTAAAATGTAGAAAGAAAACTAATTAAAACAAATTTCTTATCTAACATTGGATTGAACACTAATGAAAAATGAATTGTCATCACGATCATTGGCGTGATCCTCGGAATGCATCTGGCACTAATCATCAATCTTCTATTTGGTTGTTGTCTTCCAATGGAAACTCATTCATCAACTCTCCAATTATCATATAGATCTATAGGTTTTAGCATTTAAACCTAGTAATTTCTTATAATCCTTTATTTATAAATTAGGTTAGGTTTTCAAGTCAGTGAAATAAAATAAACCAATTTAATTAAGTATTTTTTATATTTTATACATGCGGTGAATTTTCCACAAATGTTCTGTGCCGACTAAGTCTATGTCACTCCTAGGGTAAAACATGAATTTTGAACTCAACAATTCCATCAAAATTCTGATCTGGACCCCTTTTTATAAGTTACTCACCATTATCCAGAAAACTGTGAATTTGTGCTGATTCATATATTTAATATATTTCAAAATTTATTCCAGGAACATCGAGCCTCGAGATATCACACCGTCTCATCACCTTTTCATAAAAATAATCCATACAATATCCAAAATGAATATATGGGAATTATTATTTTCTACACCCCAAAACTGTGTTAGGACCTCACCACTTGTCTTCAACCTCAAGCATACAAATAGGCACACCAGAAGTTATGTGGAAACCCTTGCCTGGGTGATTTTTGAGTGATTTGAGATAGGGGTGTTGAATTATTAATTGAAATAGAATTGATAAATATATATTTATTTAATCATTAAAATGACGATGATATGTGTTAATACATCAAATAGGAGGATGCAGTTGATTAATTCAATCCTAATGTAGTTATAAATAATTATAATACATTTTTTATCTTGTTTTATATAATTTGATAAGAGATTTGTCATTGTATACAATGTGTGATATTAGTAAATGAGAAATGTTCTTTTTTTACATAGTTTATTATATGATCTAATTCTATGACACATTCGATTTAATGATAAGAATGGAAACTTTTTATCCTGGATAAATGAGTTTATCCCTGTTATTTTTAAAAATATGTGGTAAAGAGCCCCCACAAGCACATAGTATAATACTTTAAAAAATAAAATATTAGTTTAATAATACTACCTTAAAAACATAGAAATCGATATATTTTATAGGTTTTAATAGTTCAATTAAAAAATATTCCAAAAAAAAATTATTTTCTAAAAATCAGTGAGGATTTTGTCTTCAAAATATATTTTAAAAAATATATAGTTTCTAAGTGGTTAGTAAGAGTATGTTTAGACTTAGAAATAATTAAATTATAAAAAAAAATATTTGTGTAAAAGTATAATTTATGTGAAATTCACATTACATAGTAAGAGATTTTATGGTATACTGGTAAATAATGATCATAATCATAAATTTTATTTTTTTAACAAACTGATCTCAAAGAAAATTATGAATGTAACCATTATAAGATAAAAATAAATAAGATAGAAAATGTTTTCAATATTTATGAAAAAATATTAATATTATAAAATTGGATGTTGTGAAGTATAAAATTAGAATATTATGTTCAAAGAGATGAACATGGGGATTATGACTCCTAAAATCACTATTATTAAAATATCTTTATTCATATATGTCAAATCATTAAAGGAGTTTAGTGGGAGGGTTTATTAGATAGTCACATTGAAATTTGATAGGAAGTAAATAGTGATTTATTGAGTTTAGTAAACCCTTAAAAGCTCAATATTCATAAGGCTTCTAAAGTGGTCTATCATATGGGATGTGATTAAAAATGAACTTATATATGGTTTTTTAATATTATCAAAGGAGTTTAAGAATATAAAAAATTCATATAATTATAAAAAAGGGAATCATCCACTTTGTTGTTCATTCATGTTTAATTCATATATTACACAATGTAAAATGAAAATTAACCCTTCAAAGTTTGACTTAGAGTTATCCTAATCAATGGTCATATATAGATAAAAAATTCTCTCATGAGGAATAGAAGGAGTTTTGAGTATTAGATGACCTACTATATATACAATATCGAGTGTTTAACAATATGTGTTTTTTATACCAGGGGTGAAAGTTTTTTATTGAATACGCATTACCTAAGGTTTGAAATTTAATTATAATGATAATATTTATACTTTAGGTAACATATTGAACAAAATCATCACCCATTAACCTCACCTGAGAGAGGATGTAATGATACTGGGCCTTAGTCATGTCCCATTGATCACTAATAGACTGAAAGTAAATGATTATGAATTAAAAAATATTATTTTGAGATGATTCTACCTCAAGTAATACTTTATCCACATGCAAAAACCATCCTAAAATTTTATCCTGAGGGATTAATATATCATTAATTCCAAACCTATATGTTAAAGGAACAATAAAAATATAGAAATTCCATCAATAATAACATATATAATTATTGAAAAACCTTTTAAAACATTATATAATACTAAAAAAACAAAAATTATACAAATTTATACTACTCAAAATGAAGACCAATTTGGATTTAAAGTTAAAATCTTAAAATTAACTCCAAACAATTTCTTCATGTCTCCATAAAAACACCATGAGTCCTTCCATCATCTGGAATTCCTCCCCGATGGATCCCCTGTGACAGATATGGTTCAAAACCATTTAACTAGTTCATATTCCACATACATCTATCACAATGCATAAAATATACCCATTAACATGGGTAAGTGAATAGGGGGATAATACAATATATAGTATAATATTCCCAAGAAATCACATATAAAGTGACCCTAGATGGATGGACCATTAATAGGTGATGGGGTGATATCAATGGATTATTTTATGAATTCTTCATCTTTTAAATTCAACCTATTAGAATGGATTGAGTTCCTAATCCACTCAATAATTTTTCACAACCTCACCTCATGCATAGTAAATAAATAAAAGATATCCCCACAAAATATTTAAAAATTTTGTCCTTAAAGCATAATCACTGACATATTGGTTATATAACCCAACATGGATTATCTAATATTTTCCACAATTCTTTATAACTAATGATAGTCTAGTCCTATGAACGCACATTTTTTTATATTCCCTTCAATAATTTCATTCCAATATAGAATCCCCAATTTTCCCATGGCTTTTAAAATCCATTTAAATAGAATCCACTTCCTTAATAATGATTCATCAAAGAAATAATTTCACATCATGAAGATATTCCTCGTCTATGAGTAGATGAATCAGTAAGTTAACACATGTAAATCCTTCAATAACAACAACAACAATGAGTGATTAACACTATTTTCCTTGAAACTGAATTGGATATAGAATAATCTGAGTCCTTTAGAATATTTTGGTCATAGTTTTTCTCTTCTAGTGAATGATCACCCATATTGATATTATTTTCCATATTTTTCTCTCTCTCTCTCAATCATAATGGACATTATCAAACTATAATAATTCTCTCACAAAGTTTATAAGAGTTCCCCATAATTCTAAACAAATTATGTGATACCTGTATTCAACTAAAGTAGATGAATGATAGAATCATAAATTCATTTTATTTCTCATTATTTTAAATTTCCAAGATTTTTAGTATTTCAAAATAATTCATAATTATTGGCATTTAAATCCTTTTAAATACTCATCTAAACAAGTTAATTAATTATCATTTAATCTAATATAAATATGAGATAATAATAACTTTGAAACTTTTTGATGATTTTTTTATTTATCCTTATGCGATGTTGGATTATCACTTGATAATTTAATTTCTTTAATACAAGAAATTTATTCTTCACTAATTTCCAAATTCAATATAATTTTAGACGCCTAAAAGTAATTGGACTTTTTCACTAACATGGTTAATAAATAGAGACACACACATTTCTATTTTTAATGACCATATTTAAACTTTTATTTTCTTCTTACAACTTCACCTAAATTATTCAGTAATCATTAAAATCATATGAAATGTATACTCCGATGGACTCAATATTAATGCAAGACTAATTAAATTTGGGATCTTATCCATGAAATATTCACTAGAACACTACAGTGGAAACAAGTAAGAATTATATTTATTCTAATGGATCGACCTCGATGTTATCTTGAAAATCATGATATACCATTTTTTTAACTCAATTCACATGAATTCAAGTATAACTACATGCATGTATCTATTTCATATGTCATGGAATCTTTTGTATCATGCATACTATAGAACTACAAGAATTCAAAATTTATTTTCGATACTCTATTGTTTAGTGTACATACAAAACACTTCATGTTGTAGGTTTAATTTTTCTATACATTCTAGTGGTTTATGTGGAAGTTCTATCTATTATTCTTGTTAATGAAATCAATGGGAATCCTTCATATGGTATCCTGGAAATATCATAGTAGGTTGGTAACTCTTTATATGGTAGCTTATATTTCTTAATGTCTCTAGTACATCGTCCATTATCAACTGATAGTTTTATTAACATTAGTCAATATTACTCATGGTAGCTCCAAAATCATTCATATGGTCACCTGAGATATACTTCAGAAGTTACTCAATCTTTATACTCATGGTCACTATATCATATGGAATGTTAAATTTTTTGTGTGTGGTGGCTTGAGTTACTCATGTGGTGGGTCATATGTTCTTGTGGAATCTCACTCATCATATGGAAGATTTGTTTAAACTCACGGGGTCTATAGACATGGATCCTAGTGTAAGCTTCTAATTCTTCTTATGGTTGATTCATTACTTCACGATAGGTTCAAACAATTTAAGTAGTAAGTTTATCTACCATGAATATACTATTGTGGTAGAGGATCTCATTTTAGGTCATGGTGTGGTAGCTGGTAGACCATTCATGTGGTTTCTTGAACATCACGCAGTTAATGGAACTAATATCCCATGGTCAATCCCAACATTAGGGTTACTAATGTAAGAAGATGATGCTATAAAATTTATTTAATGACATTCATCAAATAGATTGGATGAACCATATCATATTCTTATCCGAATTAGTGGATAAAAAATATCATGTAAATGTGGTCATCCCACATTATACATATACATGACTATACTCCACTTAATAAATTCATGTTTTCTATCACCCCTTCAGCTATGGCATCGGGGTGAGCTCTAAGAAACACTATACACACCCACCTGCCTCACAATTCATGACTCCACTCTCTAAAACTCCAACACCCCTATTTTTACCCAAAATTACCACCTATGTAGTGGATGAATTTGGGTCCTATGGTTGGCCTTATATGGACCATTTTTTAGTAGACTCCAAATTTAAAAACATATTCAAAAAAGTAAATGTAAACCTAGCCAATAAGCCTTCTCATGTACGCTTCATAAAATATTTTTTAGGATCTTTTTCAATACTCTCGACACATAAAATTATTTCCATCTTCATTATTGTAAACAATGTGCACTCTCCAATACTATAACATGTGTTTAAAACTTATGAACATAATAATAATAATATAAGAAACTATATCTCCTCAGTAAATATTGACATCCTACCTTTATAAGAACAAATAAAATTCATCCATAAGGATCAAAAATCTCCGCCATTGTGTTTGTTTTTTAATACCTCAAAAAATTTATTTTTTATGCCAATATGAGAGCTTCCTTTTCTACCCTTATTAATAATAATTTTTAAATTAATTATACAGTATTCTTCTCATCTGATTTGATTCTCATAAGTTTCTTCTCCTCACTTTTGATACCATTGATTGAATCATTTTCAAGATATGCATGGTATCACATTTTTGTATATGAAAATAGAATTCATATATGAATCTCAACTCAGGCTAACTCAATGTATATAAAAGTTTGTATAGCCAAGGATATATGTATGGTCCATAAAATTTCTATTCATGTGATAACAAGCTCAAAAAGCTCAAATTTTTTTATTTTAGATGATTTTTATAGTATATTTATTTAAATAAGAAATGTATCGAACACACATCTAAACAAAAATCAAAATAAGTCATATACAAGTGATGTAATTATATATTTATTTTAATTAATCAACACTCTACCAAAAAAATGCTTGAAATAATAAGTTTTGTGATTGTTATTGGTATACCATTTTCTCTAGATCTCAAAGATCAGTAACAAATTCTATATTTTAGATATTACAAGACATTAAAAGCATACTTGTATTGGTTTTCTCCCATCAAGTTATTCACTAAAAAACACTTGATTGTAATTGGAAAAATTCATGATAATTCATTTTCCTATTATATTAAAATTGAATACCATAAACATCCCATTCAATTACCTATATATTTGTTCAAAAAACAAAAAATAATAGGTAATAAAGAGGGTTATCTTTGATGCTTCATAAGTAACATTTATGCTAGGAATTTTCACTTAACTCAGTATTCTTCTTATAAAGACCAAGATTTTTCCTTGTAATACTTTTGAACATTTATATATATATATATTATCTAAGAAAAGTACTGAGATGGAGTGTAATTCAGAGGCTTGGTCTGTTATGAAATAATTTTATAAAAATATTAAATATCTTTTACATTTTTTGTGCATAGTTTCTTAAAGAAAACGTGATAACTCTGAAATGGAAGTTCATATCAGGAATCTGAGACCATGATTGATTTTAGAACATTATATTTTCCCTATACATGACCTAAAATTGATCAGTGTAGGGTGTTCAGATAATATGGCCATTGGTGTAATGTTTAGTGGTTTAATAAATTTTTTAACTAAATTAATTAATTAAATGAATACAATAGTTTTAATCAGTAAATAAAACATTATGTAAAATCCTCTAGGGTTACTTTCATAAACCCTTGGAGGATTGTGCGATGTTATTCCTCCTTCTGTTGGTGATTTGCAACCGACAATGATGAGATTTTAGATCCAATATGATCGAGAGATAGTGAATGAAATAACTTCTTCAATTTTTGGGAAAGCACATTCATCAATGATGAAGAATCATATATCTAGGTTCGACATATAAATTATTTTTTATGCCCTTTTTGACTAAATTATTATGCATGATCAATTCTTTTCATTGATCTGTTCCAATTTTGGATAATTGAATGTGTCTGTCTAGTGAAATTATATTGATTATTCATTTTTTCTCACCACAGATATCCCCATTAATATTTATTGTATAATAAATATTTGAAAAAAAATTATTAAACCTTTTTATTGTTTTTTATCCCTTTATTATTCATGTTCATTACTGATTGGATTACGGGGCATCGGTTTGATGTTGTCGGCTAGTACCAATCCTGATCGGACACCTAGATTCATGGAGGAATCATGATTAACAAATGGAATACCAAATTAATAATTAAATTTAAGGTTTTGTGGGTTTTAAGTGATTGATTCATTGATTTTTAATCTGAATCAGATACCATGGGCTTCAAATTATGTGCACAATGTGAGTTGGTTCGTGTCGGTTTGTGTGTGGAAATGAGAATCTATTTCTTGGCCACTAAAGAGGTGCAAATCATCACAAGAATCAAGATCCTTAATTTTTGGGAAGGAAAAAAGTCATATTTGAAGGTACAATGAATGGATATAAAGCAAGGAGACCAGATCTAAACTTCTTTGAAAATCCGGACTACCCTCCATGTACTTTGGATGAACACACAACGTTTGACCCCTATGTTGTGGTGACTAGGGGTTGGAAAAAACATAAGGATGGCATGTAATTCAGGCCTTATACACAGCATGTAGTCATCCTCGGATGGACATGTCATGTGGAAGAGAACACATCCAAGACCTTGTGTGGGAAGCCATGACATAACACACACCATGTACCAAAGTACCCAATCACAACCAAGGTTCATAGGCAAGGACCCTAGGTGAAAAGTACATGCCATGTAGACTCACTACATGAAATGTAGTGCTACATGGTTGGTGATCCATTTGCTTTTATATTAACAACATGTTTATGGAGTAGGACCACATGCTCTGTGGGTCCCCTCACACATCATGTACCCTTTGGTTCCTTTTGAGGAAACTTCAATCTCTTATATCTCATTTGTTTGGACATATATTTTATCACATGAGTAGGCTATATTGAGTTTTTTTCTATATATAACATGATGGTGTACACATTAGTGTTTTTTGATATATGATTTGAGATGTTCTAAGAATTATTCTTATTTAGGTGACACCCAATGATAGAAGTGATCTTGAAGAGGATCACCAGACATGCTTGTGTAGAATTCCCATGATGCACCAGGGTATGGGTATTCAACCTATAGAGTGGACCCCCATCATCTTGGGTTTTGGTCCTCTACCTATCAAGTGGAATCCCCTTATCGGATAGGGTGTGTGTCCTCATGACAATAGAGTGGAACCCCCCTGACGCACCATGGCACGTTTCGTTATCCTATAGACTATAACCCCCCCCCCCCCCATTATCATGGGAATAGGTCCTCTACCTACTGAGTGGGACCCCTATCAGATATGGTGTTTTTCCTCATCAAACTAGAGTGCCCCCCCACACACTATGGTGTGGATCATCGACCTATATAGTGGAATACACCATAATATGGGGTGAAAGTCTTCTAAATAAAATTTTTAACCCCCTACTAGATAGGGCATGGGTCATCATGTCACCAGAGTGGAACCCCCCAGATGTACCAAGGAATAATTCCCCAAACTATAGAGTAGAACCCCTTAAAGGACTAGGTCAGGAGTTTGTGACCTATATTGTGGACCACCTTGGTGTATCAGGGTGTGGGTCCTCTATATATACTTGTTGATTGGTACCCACAGATTCACTAGAGTTTGGATACTATAATTGGAAGTCATACCCCCTATACCGTGCCGAATAGTGGTGAGGCTTTGTCCCTCCACTTGAATGATTTTTAGTAGAGGCGCAAGACGCTAGGCATCGTTGATGGACTATTGGAATTGATGGAGACTCATTTCCTGTGTTGGGATATGTGATGGTGATACCCTTTCTCTTTAATTTGGGATTATTTTACTAATCACACACACACACACAAATATATATCCATGTTGATTGGATTTTGTTAATCTCTTTCTATGGGTAGTAGAGACGTGATGTGTAGTCCACCTACATGATGTGTTGAGATCTTTTTAGTTGGATGCGGTTAACTTCTTAATTTGGGTTGATATTTTTCCTATATACTATTTCTATTTCTATTACTATTGTGTCTCTTACTACTCCCCCTTTATCTTTCAGGGTGTTCTACTAGGAATTTGTATACTCATCCCTACATAGGATTTTCCCACACATGTCATGTACTATACAAACAATGGATTGGTTGGAGATGACTTCCAAGGAGCTTAGGGATACCTTGGTGCATTGAATGTATATAGTGGTCGATGCATGGATATTTGGAGCAAGGATCTCTTATTAGGATAGTTTTCTAGTTTTTTTTGTTGGGACATCTCTCTGGTTGGGAATGTATATTTCCCATTTACTTTTAGTTTGCCTAATAGTACTCTTGTACACCCTAGTGGTTTTGTATGCTTGGTTTATATAAAAGTAGTTGATTTTTTTTTGTTATTCGTTTTCACTTATACATTGAGATGGTCAGGTGTGTGTATAGGTACATTAGGTAAAGGCCTCCCCATGTTAGATTTGACTTATGGAACTAGTTCCTAGCCCTTAGCCTATAGAGGCGATCATGGTGTAGTTGCGGCTCGATCCCTATGAGGTTGGGTTACGACTCTTTCGAATCAAGGGTGGTTCTATCATTGGGAAAATGTTTGGTATGGTTGCTTTATGAGAATATGTTTGGAATTTATGGAAATAGTGTCATGGTTTTTTTATTGAGGCTCTCAGGGATGGGAACTTAGTGTTGGTATGGGTGGCTGATGTATCCATTCACGTGAACTGTGACTACCTACTTGTCGACTCAACACATCCAGGCATTGGTGTTAGGGATTATTGGTTAATTTATAATATAGGATTGAGTCTTTGACTCTCCTTATTGAGTGAAATACCCATTTTTTATAAATATATTTTCTCATAGGATTATGGTGTGTCTTGGTTAAAATATAAAGAAGCCTCCACGATGACAACCATCCAGGATACCAATTCTGTATCAGTATGAAGATCTGATGAGAAATGAGGGCTCAATTTAGGGTCCATCCAATGATATTCTTCCTAAAGGTGGATGGATATTAGAACCAAAACTTTTTGAGTAGAAAATCATACTAGAAGATCAGGATAAGTATACTTGCAGGCTTACCACACTCTGTGAGTTCCAGTGCCATAGTCCACTAAGGTTCCGTGGTGAGCCAAATCCCAAGGTACCAGAGGAATTGGATAGATTCGGTGGTCTATGTTTTTAGGATCATCTTGAAACTGATGAATCAAGTGGTTGTACTAGTATCTAGTATTTTTTTATGGAGTATCTGGTTATTGTTGGAGTATTCTTACCCAGATACATGATGAGTTGATACACTCATGGCCCAACTCCCATCAACTATTTATTGAGGAGTACTAACCATCCTACTTTCACTTAGTTCAGATTCAAGAGATTATAGAGCAATAATAGGGAGGGATGATAGTGACTAAGTACGTGGAAAGGTTCAGACACATTACATGGTAATCCATCTAAATGATATGAGATGGATACTTCTGAGCATTGAAGTTTTTGCAGGGAATCCACCGAGAGATATTTGCCAGAATGGTACCCTTGTGCATTGTAACCTATGTTAGGGTGTTGGACTGGGAAATAGTAGTAGAGAGTTTGATATCATAGTAACTCCATGTAGCAAGAGTTTGTACTAGGAATTACAGGGCTGAGTCTTCTACAGTATCTATCAGGCAATGGTCGGTAGGTGCTTGGTGAAGGATACCACCTTGTGATAAAAAACAAGCCCATGGTTGTATGGAATAGGAATAGTGAATAGAACTAGTGGAGTCTAGAGAGGGGTGATTCTATACATGTGATGGGTGAATTCACATAGTATGAGAGTACCTGAACGGAGGTGTTCATGAGCGTAGGTAGATAGCTGATTCACTTCCCCGACAAAGGTTACATCGTGATTAGAGAAAACCTAGGGGAGGGAAGGGATTCCCTTGGGGAGGTGGATTTGGTAGAGGAGTAGGAGGAGATATGGGTGGTGGATGATGCTACGAGATCCTTAAACCACCAGATTAGGCATCCCACATCAGGCTTAGGGAGCTAGAATTTGGGGCCATAGACAACTGTAGATTATGAACACATACAACACAGTGGAACATGATATGATAAGAGGTATTACCTATGTATTTTATACTATTTATTTAGTATAATTAGACACAGGTTCATATCATTAGTTCTTCTCCATACTTTTGGTGGGAGTGTTTGAGCTCCCAGTATTGGATTAAGCTCAACAGATTCATCTTGTGGTTCCTATAGTGAACACTTTTATATCATTTCTCTATTGGTAGTGAGATATATCTCTTGTTGGATAGGGGTTCATGTCGGTCTTTTTTGTCTTCATGATGGAACCCTATAAATTTTTCGTGGGTAATGATCGATTCACTATGGTCTGAGCCCATATTTTATTTCACCGTAGGCAATTTGGATGAATTCAAAAATATTAGATGATATTCTACATTGTGTGTAAGAGAGATCTCATGACAGGTGAGTGTGTTTTATGAGTTGGAGATCATATCCCATCACCCACCAGTTGGCGATTATTTCTCATAGTACATCAGGTTCTTCAAGAATCTGGATTCCTTCATTCTTTGGGGTTTTTATGTAAGTCTTCCTTGAAAACGATTCGAGACTACCTCGGTAGTAGTTGATGGATTTTTTTTTATATTTCAGCCTTGGTTCACTTTCATATCTTCCATAGAATATCAAATGGATCCCACCAAGCTCTAGGAGCTATGGTTACAATTAGATGACCTTTTAGAGAAGTGTTTTATTATGCTAAATGTTTCCCCTGGTTTCACTAGTGTTTTTTGTGAAAAAGGAGGATGAGAGATTACGACATTTCATAGATTATCGTCGCCTGCACCAGGCCAAAAAAAGTGCCCCTTTCTGAGGATTGATGACCTCTTTAACAAGTTTTGAGGTGAAATATAGCTATAAAAGTTATATATTTGGTTCGATTATAATTATTTGATGGTTCATGAGGTTGATATTATAAATATGTAATTCTAATGTCATTACAGATACTATGAGTTCTTAGTGATGCCCCTTAGTGTGAAAAATTCCCCTACCATGTTTATGGAATTGATGAACCGAATATTCCAATCATACATGGACTAGTTTTGATAGTATTAATTGATTAAATAATAATATACTCTATGATAGATGAGGAGAATGCCAAGCACTTGAGGTTCATCCAATAATTTCATTGGGAGGATGAGGTTGTTTCTTATCTCTTGAAGTGCCATTTCTAGATTCACAAGGTCCACTTTCTATAACAAGTTATTTATGAGCATGGTTTATCCACGAACCCAATAAATATTGATGTAGTTATTTCATGGGAGCCACAGAAGAGAATGTTAGAGGTGTGGAGTTTTCTTGGATTAATACCTCACAAATAAAGGTTTTGGAATAGTTCTCTATGATTTTATCTCCTTTTTTGCCTGACATAGAATGAGATTCCCTTTACCTAGATGGGGAAGTTCTAGATTTTCTTATTGGAGATGAGGCTAAGGGTGAAGAGTGATCTAATATTGAGACTACCAGTGAAGGGTGTGGAGTATGTAGTGTATTTTGATGCCTTAGGAAATAGTATTATCTATGTGTTGATATAGAGGTGGAAATTTATCACATACGGGTCAAGGTAGTTGATAAACCATAAGAATAAATACATGAATCATGACTTAGAGCTGAAAGAAACAATCACTACCTTGTGGATTTAGAGTAATTCTCTTCTGTTAGACTGATTTTTGGTTTACTCAGACCATTAGTGTATCATGTATTTTTTCATGTAGAGAGACTTGAACCTAAGACGATGACATTGGTTGGAGTTCCTATAGGAATTTGACTTTGAGATAATATATACTCTAAGGAAGGGAAACATGGTAGTATATTCCCATTTCAATATTTCCCATGCTTTTTGGGTGTAGGAGGCTTATGAGTAGTTGGATTCCTTATAGCTAGAACTGGTGGAGAAAGAGGATGATATTTTTTTGTTGTCAATGGTGTTGACTCCTACACTTCTTGAGCATGTGAGAGAGTCTCAGCTCGGATACATCAACTATGAGGTATTTTGTGACCATATATCCATGCGATATTCACCATAGGGATATTATGAAGGAGGTAATCATGTCATACCTTTCTTGGGGAAGATGGTGGTCCTGGTCACAATGTGGGAAGATGTTGTGTTAGAGTTTCCCAATTCTCATTTTGATGTATATCCCCATGTATAAAAGATGTATAAAGACATTAATCAGTTGTTTTGGTGGTCCATCATGAGAAAATGTTTGGGCGAGTTCATCTCATAGTGATCACATGTTAGCAGGTGAAGTCTGAGCACCATGTATTAGAAGGATTATTGCATCACCTTAAGATACAAGACTGTAAATAGTATGACATATTCATGGAATTTGTGGTGGGAATTAGGTGGACATAAAAGGGCCATAAAACCATCTAGGTGATAGTTTAATGACTCATGATGTTGAAATACTTACTTATTATCCATGAGTAGAGTTTGTTGGATAGATTGGGGAAGATGTATGTAAGGGAGATTACTCAATTTAATTCGGTGCCCATGAATATTATATCTGATCGTGTTGTATGGTTTACATCATGATTTTTGAGAGGTCTTTAGGATGAATTCATGACCCAGACGAGGATGAGTATTTCCTTTCACCCCCAAGAAGTATGGGAAGACTGAAAGTACTATTCAGGTGTTAGAGGATATGAT
Organism: Viscum album; assembly: GCA_963277665.1. Classification (NCBI taxonomy): domain Eukaryota; kingdom Viridiplantae; phylum Streptophyta; class Magnoliopsida; order Santalales; family Viscaceae; genus Viscum; species Viscum album. The sequence continues at coordinate 1,802,979,438 of OY728126.1, read as the reverse complement.
GAGGGCTTTCATGTTAGACTTAGGACAGAACAGGGGGGATCAAATTCCCTTGGTAGAGTTTTTGTACAGAAATAGATACCACTATAATGTCATCATGGAACCTATTAGGACCTGTAAGGGAGACTATACTGGTCAACCTTGTGTTGGATAGATATCGATGAGATGCCTCTTGTGGGTCCATATTAGGAGTAGGTGAGGACTAAGAAGGCCCATGTCGTCCATGAGGGGATGAGGATGGCCCAATGTAGATAAAAATATTATGTAGATCATCATCATAGGCCCTAAGAGTTTGACAAGGGAGACTATTTTTTCCTTATAATCTCCCCATGATGACCATTATAGAGTTTTGGTCATGGAAGAAAGCTATACCTAACATTCATCGGGAAATTCATGATATTGTAGAGGTTTATAAAGGTTTCTTACAAACATTACCTACCCTAAAATTGGAGTGGGTGCATGATTTCATCTGAGACTCATAGCTAAGGATATACATGTATGATCCCACACACATCATTGACTAGTGTGATCTGTATATCAAGGATGGATCCACTTTTTCAAATCACCCAATGGCCATTAAGGATCGACAGGAAATGATACTAGGTGGATGAACCATCCCCTTGGTTCTCATGTTGTAGTAGCATGGGAATGTGCAGGAGAGCTCCTGGGAATGGGTGATCTAGATGTGAGCTTAATACCCCAATATTTTTGTGTAGTTTTTCTTTCTAGGGATAAAAATATTGATGGAGGGAATGATGTAATGACCCATTTTTTACCTTTTATACTTTGAAATATATATATATATATATATGGAGATATATTATGAGATGTATTGCAATTCTGGGGCCCGATGTGCCATAATAAATTTTATAAAAATATTAAATATATTTTATATTTCAAGTGGAATGTTTATTAAATAAAATTAGATAAATACTATAAGGATTATTGGATAAATAATCTAAAACTACCTTTGAGTATGAAATGTGATGTTTACCCTAGGAGCGCCCTAAATTGTGTCGGTGTGGGGCTTTTAGATAAGACAGTCATTGGAGGCATGTTTAGTTTTTTAGTTAAAATTTTAATTTAATTAATTCATTAAATTAACACATGGTTTTTTATAAATAACACATTATGGAATATTCTCTAGGGTTAGCTACATAAACCTTGGGATGATCGAGCGGTCTTCCTCCTCTTTACATTGGAGAATCACATCCGACGATGATGAGACTCCAAATCTGAGAAGATTGAGATGTATTGAAATTAAATACATCTTACATTCATTAGTGACTATGTTATTAAATGAATAGATATCCAATATCCAATCATGACTCATCAATTTTTGTTTTAAACCATTTTTTATTAAATTGTTATTGAAGATCAATTATTTTCGTTGATCTCTGCCAATTGTGGCCAATTTCATGCACTCATGTACTAAAATTATATTTATTATTCATTTTTTCTCAACTTGGATATCACCATTCATATTCATTATCCAAGAATTTTTTCCCATTATTTTTTAATCCTTTTTTCGGTGTTGTTATCCCTTGATTCATTATGTTTTTTCTTATTGGATTATGAGGCCTCCATTTGACATTTTTGGGTGGTACCCATCCTAATCAGACACTCGTATTCATGGAGGAATCTCATATAAAAAATGTATTACTGATTCTAGGATGAAATAATTTTTTTTTTTGGGTTTTAGGTGATCTTATTTGTTGAGTTGGAATTTTAATCGAATATGGTGGGAGAAGAATTATGTGCGTAGTGTGAGGTGGTTCATGCAAGTTTGTGTGTAGCAATGAGAATCGGTATCCCAAGCACTAAGGGGCCGAAAATCAATATACAAACTGATATCATTAATTATTTAGAAGGAAAGAAGATGGATTAGGGGGAGGATGATCATATTTGAGTCACAGATACTGAATATGAACTTCTATGAAAATCATGACTACATGTCTAGTAGTTTGGAAGAACACATGGCATGTAACCCCTATGTTGCGGTGGCTAGGGTCTGGGAAAAAGAAAAGGATGGAATGAAATATAAGCCTCATAATCTCCATGTGTTCCTACCCTAGTCGACATTCCATGTGGGTAATGACACAAGAAAGATTTCATGAGGGAGGACACAACTAATAACTTGCCCTCTACCAAAGTACACGGACACATCCGCGGTGCATGGCCAGGGACCCCAAGTGAATAAAACAAAACATGTAGACTCCCTACATGTTGTGTAGTTCAACATATTTAGTGGTACACATACCTTCATGGGAATAGAAATGTTATGGAGTGCGACCACACACCATGTGGTCCCCTCACATGTCATGTACACCTTGGTTCCTTTCAAGTAAACTACAATCTCCCATATCTCTTTTATTTGGACTCATATTTTTTCCCATGAGTAGCCTATCCTGAGTTTTTCAACACAGAACACAATGGTGGCTACTATAGTGGATTTATAGATATTATGTAAGATTTTTTATTCATGACTCTTATTTTCATGTCACCTGATGAAAGTAGTTATCGGGTGGAGGATCACGAGAGACACTAGAGTGGAACCCCCTGATGCACCAAAGTGTTGGTTTTAGAACTATAGAGTTAAACATCGTGTCATCTTGGTTGGGGTTCATCTACCTATAGAGTGGAACCCAGTATTGGATATGGAATAAGTCCTTATGACACTAGATTTGAACCCCCCTGATGCACCAGGGTGTAGATCATCGACCTATGGAGTGGAACCCCAATCAGCTTGGGTGTGGTTCCCTTACCTACAAAGTGAAACCCTCTATTGGATAGAGTGAAAGTCTTCATGACACCAGATTGAAACCCCCTTAATGCACTAGGGTGTGGGTCCTCGACCTAGAGAGTGTAACCCCACATCATCTTGGGTATGGGTACTATAAAAACTAAGTGGAACCCCCTATTGTATATGGAGCTTGTCCTCATGACACCTTAGTGGAACCACCCTGATGCCCCAAGGAATCAGACCTTAACCTATAGAGTTGAACCCCCTAATGCATCAGGGCATAGGTCTTGAACCTATAGTGTGAAACACCCTTGGTGCATCAAGGCATAGGTCCTCAACCAATATAGTGAAACCCCCCTGGTGCATCAGGGAACAAGTCATCTATAGATACTAGTTGAGTGGACCACACCCTCTAGACACACTAGGGAGTGGGATCTCTACTTGGGGATCATTACCCCTTAACTATACGACATAGTGGTGAGGCATGGGATTCCTCCCAATTACTTCGAGGAAGATGCGTGGGATGTTGGGAATCATTGATGTACATTGGGAACTGACATTGACACCTTACCTAGGGTGGGCTATCAGATAGAGATCCCCCTTCCCTCTCAATTGGGATTATTTTACTTAGTATATATATATAAAAATATATATCCCTACTGATCATATATTGTTACTCTATTATTAGGGGTATCAGAGACCTGATGTGTATTCTACCTATACGATGTGTTGAGCTCCTTATAGTTGGATGATGTTTCCTTTTTTACTTTGGGTTGAGCTATTTATTTTTAAATATCTATCTATTTTTCCTATTATGTCTCTTACTTCACCCCCTTGAGATTTTGGGACATCATATTGGGTATTTATATTATCACCCCTACATTGAATTATATTCCACATGTCATATCATATATAGATGATAAAAAGGTTGTAAGTGGTTTTATAGGAGATTAAGGATACCTTGGTGTATTGACCGCATATTGTGGTTAGATCTTGGAGATTCGTAGTTGGGCTCTCTTAGTAATTTAATTTTGAAGTTTTTTAGGTTGGGACATCTTTCTTATTGGGTGCATATTTTTTCCATTTTATTTTAGTTTTCACTGTAGTACTCTTGTACACCCTAGAAGTTTTTTATTTTTGGTTTATATTATAGTTTTTTCATCTTATTATTATTATTCATCTGCACTTCTACATTGAGATGGTCTGTTGTGTGCATTAATGTACATTATGTGAAGGACTCCCCATTTTACATATGATTTTTTCTACTGGTCACCATCCCCCGGCCTATAGAGGTGGGCTTGTGGTACTTTTGGATCAATCCTCATGGTGTTAGGTCATGACACTTGTTCTTTCCAAAATCAACAATTTTCTTTTGTCTTTCATGAACATATTCATAGTTTGAAACAATTATATTCACTTTAAATGTTAATTCAGTCTTATTTTCTTATACATTATTCATCCTCCTCATAATTTATTCATTGGATGGTAGAATATTTATTCATTCCCTTCATCCATACCCAAATTAATCACATATCTCACATTTCTTAATAATTTTTATGTCACCACTTTTGGATTCCAACTCATGTATCATGGACTCACTTTTGTGGGACTTTTCTTTACCTCATTATCCAAAAAGTATTTCTTATTCCCCTAATCAATTATCCAATTACTATTGATTTTACCTAGAAACAAGGAAATGTTTCTTATAATTATTAGCCTCTTAAAAAATTGCACATGACATACAACTTAATTTTTTTCAAATATCATCCCTTTTTAGAGCATATGGAACTTATCATTCGAACCTTATAATTTATACCTTATCCTTGTGACCTTCCAAATGGAATATTCCAAATACTAATTATAGAACCTAAAATATATAATTTTAGGTATCTTTGGTTTAGATCTTGTCATAGTTTAGGTCCTTTCATATTTTTTCATTAGATTCTCCTAGAAACATACCCTCTGTCATTTACTCTTTCCTGGTATATATATATTCTACAAAAAAAATATTAGTTGGGTCCATTCATACTAATAATCCATTAAAATCCTTGGATGTTTTGTATTTCAGACTGTTTCTTGATCTATCTAGATTTTAGTTATGTTATCCTATTGAAAATTATGCATTATTTTTTCTTTGGGGGTGTTTGTTAGCTTCTATAATCTCTTCCTTCATTTTATGTGGAAGCACTAATCTCATTATTATTATTCTGAACCTCCTCAGTTTTTCTTTTTTCACTTGAACTATTAAATAAAAATAATTGTTTTTATTATAAGTAAGTAATTTTTTACCTTTCTCTTCTAAATATTTATTCTCATAATTTTTAGGAGACCCTCCTTTGACCTTAATTGATTATTTTAATCCTTCTATATCCATGATTAGATAATTTTTAATAGTTATACATATGGCATGTGGCTCAAATAGTTATTCTTCCTTTTTAACTATATTTTCATGAAGATCATATACATTTTTCCATATTCATGTACCTTTAATTGTTTCCTCCCAATCTCATCATAATAATCTAACTTTTTTCTATCTAACTTGGTCTCCATTTAGTCAAATTTTTTTCATAATGAAATTATTTTTGAGTAAATATAGTTTTATTTTATTTCACTAGATTCCTAGTTTATTTATTGATCTATGTAATCTTATCATGAAATGATTCTAACATTTTTTTATCTCCCACTCAATCTTAGTCCTTTATTATCCCTCATAATCACTACTTGATATATAAAAAAATTTCACAACTTGTGTAAATAAATTGAATTCATTATCTAATGAACTACTTGAGTTGTCTTGTTCCTTCTTGATCATTAAACTTATTATTTTTCTAATGAACTACTTCTTTTTATTTTCGCCCTCCTATAGATTGTTTTCTTTCTCCTTCTGTGAAATTAAAATTCTTCAATCTTCCCCTTCAAATAATTTTTTTCAATATGATAGATAATATAACAGTTATAAAATATCATAAATTTCTTACCATTTACTTTTCATTTACCCATCTTGAATCTATTTAAAATTTCCATGATTTGGTTGAGATCATTATCACATTCCTCATCATCTGAATTTCATAATTCAATATTTTCTTCATCTTATTTCACTTCTCCTTTTTGGATGTCTTCAAAGAAAATTTCATCTTTATCTTTATTTATGTTTTTTTAAATTTTTCACCATTTATGAAAGTTGTATAATTACTTTTTTCATAGGCTATAAGGATTTTTTGAAGTCCAACCTAGTTGAAATATTATATATAATCTAAATCTAAATCCTTGGGATCATATATATTCAATAAATTTATCACAAGCTTCTTTATAATTAATGAATATTCCAACTTCTCACCAAATCCTTGAATATTTTTGACTATTTCATTTACCCTAGTGAAATAATCAACTAAATTATAATCATCAACAATTTTTTATAATCTAAAAAACTTCTCCTATAAACATGTAATTTGGATTCCTTGACATTGATATTACTCTCAAAATTTATTCTCATTTTTCCAAAATTCCTTTACCAGTCTAAAGAGCCAGGACTTTTGTATATAATTTCTTTGAAAGATATATCAGGATTGAATTTTATGATTTCAAATATATCTTAATATTCTTTCTATTAGCATGAATCATTGGATAATATTTAGTACTATGTGTAAAACCTATAGTAGGATCATATTTTAATTCTTGGATGAGTGAGATGACATAGGGTAGCATCCTATCCCTCAAACTAAGGTATTTTATATCATTGAATGTTTCTACTCTTTGTCTCTTCACATAATCCTAATTATTCTTTTTTTTATAATGAAGTATTCTTAGATCTTTAGAGGGGTCCTTTTCTATGATAAAACTTGAATTAAACTAGTATAGAAACCAATAGGGGTGTTGAATTTGTGGTCTTATTTTATTAATTATTCACCATTTAAATTTGAAATCTTTAATCAGTTATTATCCATGATACACTCAATAAATTCTAACAAACACACCTCATGTGAAAAAAAATTCATAGGAATCTTCACAAAGTATTTAAAAGGTTTTTTCATGATATCCTACTACTTTTCATGTTGGTTATACATCCTAATATAGATTATACAATATTTTAAATAATTATTTACAACAATGTATAGAAAATTTATGTCAATAAAAAATTAACTATGTTCCCATAAATAATTTCCTCCAAATAATGAATGAATTTTGTTCCCATAGTTTCTAAAATCCATTAGAAGAGACATCACTTCTTCAATGATGATACACAAAAGAAATATTTTCACCAATTTATGATTTTACTCCTCCACAAAGAGATAGATCTGAAGTTTTACATGAGTACATCATTCAAATAAATTAGAAGAAACCAATAATGATTAATAGTGTTGGTCTCAAAACTCAATTTGATCACAAATGATATGAAACCTTCTTCTGAATACTTGGGGAGAGGTTATTCTCTTTAAGGTAATGACCACTAAACTTTATACTCCTATATCACTCTATAAAAATTTAAATTATCATGATCTCAGAAATCTCTCACATAGTGTGTGAGAGATCTTCATAATTTTTAATTCCTTCTACGATACTTGTATTAAACATAAATAGAGGAATGAAATTTTCAAAAAACAATTTTCATTCTCATTATTTTAAATTACCACGATTTTTAGTATTTCAAAATCCTTCAATATTATCATTAATAAATTACCTTTAAATTATTATATTAATAATTCATGTATTTAGCATATAATCTCATATAAATATGAGACAATATTACTTTTGAAACACTATTAAGACTCTCTAATTTATACAGATCAAATATTGAAATATCACATGCTCAAGAAAAATCGTTGTGAATTATAATTTATTTTTCCTTGATTTCCTCATTCAGACTCATTTTAAATACTTAAAATGCATAGGTTTTCACTAATCATGCTATTAATAAACAAATAATCACACTTCTTCCTTTTTGAATGACTACTTTTAATATTCTATTTTCATCACATATAATAACTTCACTTGATTTTTCCAAGAATCATTAAAATCATTTACAACATATAATCATGTAGCCTCAATATTCATTCAAAATGATACATCATGGGATATCATCCACATAATCCTTACTTTATCACTCTAGTCATGAAATAAAAGAAATGTACTGTAATAACTATTTTTAGATCAATGTTGAACTTTACATTATGGAGTACCTTTTATATCTCAATTCCCATGAATAAAAGTGAAAAGAAATGTATATATTGATTTCATATATTGAAAATAATATGTATCATAAATTCTCTTTAATTCATGAATTCAAATGTCAATTTAACTTATTTTTTAGTGTCCATGTTAAAAACTTTTTCTAGTTGGTTCAAGCATACAATAGGTTCAATTTGATCATGTGGTAGCTCCATATATCTTTATTTTTCATGTGTTAGATGACAATCTTTTATATGGTATATTGGAAATCTCATTTTAGCTAATGGTTGGTCATGTGCTCTTAATTAAATAGGTTCTGGTTCATCATGTGGTTGATATATCGACCATGGTCACTTAAAAGTGTTCTTGTAGTTGGTCAATAGTACTCACAATAGCTCATTAATCCTTTATCTAGTTTCTCAAGCTCTGCTCATGCGGTCCCTTGAGCTTTACACATTTGGTCACTTCACTATGTGGTAGGTACATATTTTTTGTGTGGTTTCTTAAGTTGATCATGTGGTAGTTTGGATGTTCTTTTAGCAACTCACTAGTCATATGTAGATTGGTTTGAAATAATATGGCTGATAGGATTGGAGGATTATATAAAAATTATATTCCTCTTATGGTTGATTCATCATTTCATGGTATGTTTATATTGTTCATATGGTAGGTGTGTCAACATGATGGGACTCTTGTGTCAGATTTTCTCACAGTGGGTTTGTGTGTAGTAGTTTGAAGACTCTTCATGTACTTGATCATCATGTGGTCAAGTGAACTAATATCCTATGGTTGATTATATGGATAGGTTTACTAAGAAAAGAAGATGATTTTTTGAAATTGATTTAATGACATTAATGGAATAGATTAAACATATCAAACTACCCTTAACATATTTGTATCTTTATATGAGGATGAAAAATGTCCTATAAATGTTTTCATCCCTCATAAAACTTGTGTGTGGCTAGACTCTAATTAAAGGATCCCAGTGTTCCATCACCAGTTCATCCATAGAATTAGGTTCAACTCCCAAACACACTATATACGCATTCCTTAGGGGTTGTGCCTCCACACACTGACAAATCGACACCCATGTGGATAAAAAAAGTACCGACATAATATATTGATACACATAGGTCCAACATTTGTCCACTATCTGACCTAATATTTGAGAATACTCCCAACTAAAACACTTAGTAAAATATTATGTGTAATTCCATCTAATTTACCAACACAAGTATGCTACATGTAATATTTTATCATGGAGTTCTTGAACACTCTCAACACTTCAAATTCTTCACTTACTCATTATTGTAAACAATATTCGCTCTCTAATACTATAAAATGTTTTGAACCTTATGAAAAAAATCCTCCAAGTTCCCTTAGCTCTCTAACTAATTTTTATATCCTATCTTATTGAAAAAAGTACAGTAAATTCACTGGGATCAACCCCATGCTCCCTATGGATGTGAACATACAACAGTAAATTAATTCTATAAATAATTCCCTAATCCCATAAAAGATTATAAACCAAAATAAGGAGAATCATTTTTCATCTTGAAAAATATTTTACAAACAACCATAGATAAAAAAAATTATATATTTTAACATTCCCATAAGAAAAAATACCTATACCCAATCCTTAACATAAACCTGAGGGAAATCCAAGAACATGAGTAATAATAAATAAATAAATGAGAATGTCTTACTAATTTGTCAAAAAAAATTCCCAAAATGTTTCTAATAACCCCATAAAAATTGATGAGGTAGCCATAATTATGTTGGAATAAATATCCTCACAACCCCAATAAGGAACCCAACCCTAATTAGTAAATCTGATTGATGTTCGATCACTCACCCCAACCACCCCATCAATAATATTCAAATATTAAAAATACATATAATTCATTTAATAAAATTCAATAAATATAAAAAAACTACAAATCAATGTATTCATGGCCTAAATAAATTTCAACCATGACTTTAATAATTACTTAAATATTATATAAATCCTGAATACACTCAGAAAATTACACATCCCCATTTTTAGAAAAACCACACAAACCAAAATCATATGTGGAATAAAAATCCCACAAAACCAATAAAATACTTATGAAATAAATAAATATTTTAATTATAATTTAACATTTAAATTTATGTCATTTTCCAAAATATATAGTAGGGGAGAATCCACTTAAATTTAATTGACTTTGGTGTTGAATCATGCCACTGAATTGAGGTTTCGTGATCTCTATTACATCCTCAAGATCCTAGAACCAAAATCCCCAAATTTATCCAAGATCAAGGAAACCATTTCGTAAAAAACCTACACAATTTGTGTTTCATTAAATTGGAATCATGAAAAAACAAAAGAGATAATATTTGAAGGATACATTCCTTCGATTAAAATGAAAAACTAAAAGAACTAACATACAATGGATAGAATCCATCAAAATATCCTCCAAATTAATCCAAAATTAAGTGGATTTCTTCAAGGGGTTGTGATAAACTAAAAAACACATAAATAGGTAAAAATAAAGGGTTTATGGACCATTTTATTTAAACTAATAACCTAATTACATGTTCTTTCCAATTGTGTATGTGATCATGCATTCTTTGCAGGAAAAAATTGTTTCGACAACCATAGTCCTTGAAACAATGAAGACAAGAATGTATTTACTACTTGATTTTATAAACTGGCCTCTACAACAACCTAGGAATCATGAAAGGTCTTACAATAATATACTTACACATAATCCCTATAAAATATCTTTAAAAATGAGTAATTACCCACAAACCTCCCAAAATATCATATTAATCCAATATAAACATTGTATATATTCAATGGGTCCCTATAATACTCTCTCTAATGTATATACCATCCCATGGAAGTTAAAGTTAATTATTTCTAGTTAAAATATCATTTCATTGATAGCAGATCAATGAATTCTTCTCTCATGTCTACCTTTGGAAAATATGATGTTTCCAAAACAAACATACATATGGAATAAGTCAGTCAAAATCCACTTTATCTTACGGGTCAATTATGGGAATATGTTTCAATACAAATCTTGCTTCAAGATCCAAATATACCTGATCCCAAATTTTAACCTGAAATGGGTTCGAAACATTTTTTTGTAATTATAATATGTGAATCACATCATGCTTATAACTATAACAATAGGCTAATTCAAACTGACTTGATACATTCACAACATGATTACTATTCAAAAATAGTCCCATATATCTAGGCATAAACATCCTCTACATAACAAGCCTCTTTTGACTAGATTTCTGATAATCCCACAAAAAACATTATTGTATATAGAAAAATTTGAAGATCATTATAAAATACTGAAATATTACATTTCATACTATGATCTATAACCATCAAATTTAGAATTAAATAAATCATTTTTGTTATCTCTGCGACCATTATGGGCCCTACAAAAGATAGTTTTCCCAATTTATGACTAATAAAAGGTAGAAACAAATGGCCTCCCAAAGAGTAACTTTAAGGGATCTATCCCAATATAAATTTTATTACTATTAATACATAAAAACTCCACTAATAGGATAAGATATACCCATGTTACAACAAAATCCAAAAAACCTAATTTATGCATGTACTCCAATAATTGGATAGTCTGCTCAGATTGATCATCCATATAAGGATGGTAGGAATTGATAAGAATCAACTACATATCTATTACCTTCAGTAACATTTTCCAAAAACTATATGTGAACTAAGGGTCCCTCTAAGAAATAATTTATATTGGATTTCCATGAAGTTTGATCACTTACCATACATGAATATTTGTCAACTCCTACACCGTATTCATCTCTTAAATAAGTATATAATAAGAATATTAATTAAATATTACCATGAATGCCTAAATAGAGTCCTTATTCTTCAAGGACTTGGGAATTTATACCTTTAAATGCATAAAAATTTTACACTTACAAACTGGAATATTTTATGATTGAAACATTACAATTGATCTTTTATTTTCAATCATTACTTATTAATTGATAATACATTGTTCAACAAGACACGTAATATCTATCTTTTCACATGACCATAAAAACATCATTTTATGTTCTAGAATTTTTTTTGGAAATGGGTTGAACTACTCAATTATAATGATTAATCCCATTAAACAATTCCTCCCATATCAAAGAGGAACAAGAAACCTATTTAGGAAATTCAACATCAAATTTTATGCATGGGACCTTCTATCAATGGCCTATAAATAATTCAGGGAATTCATCATAGAAAAAAACGTAAATATGATAATTTATATTCATTCAACCCATCATTAAAATCTATTGTAACAAAAACACTAAATAATTACATATATTCAAACTACATAGATATATATAGTAATATTTTTTAGATTAAGCACATAACTTTAAAATTTTCATTCAATCCTTTAATCACTCCCCCATTTGATTTATGAATTAAAAAATTTAATCTAATACTTCCTTTTCTATGTTTTTACAGTACTTCAACCATCATTACTACCACAAATTCATATCATGTTTTGAGAAGAAATACTTAAAGATATTTTGTTCCATATAAATTGTTAACTTCTAACAAAAAAATAGTTACAATACATTTTCAATGAATACATGGTAATTAAAAGTTAAAGGTCTTGTATTGGGAAATATTTCTCACAAAATCTCATTTGGTGTGGGCTATAATTAATTCCATGATTAACCTGTATCAAGATACACCTGATCCCAGTTCGTAAAGAATCACAATAACAATATATCCATCACTCGTCTCAAGAAATATGAGAAATGGAACTGATTTCAACCTAATTTCTCCCCCAAAACAACAACTACATCCTAAATTACATAAAAATTATATATCCTTCTTGATAAAATCATTCATTTGTGATTCTAAGCCTAATAAATCAGTAAAAAACTTCTATAATGCCCTCATAATCCCAGAAATCTTTATACCTTAAATACATTTTTTAGTGCATTCTATGATACCAAGATTTCAATATTTTCATGGTAAATAGATATTTTGTTTTCTAAATTGACATTATTTAGAAATTTAACTTCATGAATATTGAATGTAAACTTTGAAATTTAATTATAGAGATGATGATCCCTCATTGTACCTAGAAAAATTATAGTTTTTGGTTCTAATCGTCCCTCTATCATGAATACTGAACTATGTCATTGATAACTATAACTATAAATGATTCATTATATTAAATTAAAATATATTAAATATTAATAATTTAAAATAGAATATTAAATACTAATAATGGTATTACTAAAAAAATTATTATTATTATCCACTTTCATTGCAAAAAGATTATATTGTGCTTATCAAAATTAGAATTTTTGAAAATAATATGGAACATTTTAATTGAGTAACAAATATTCAAATATAGTAAAAAAATATTTATTCTTGATTATAGCTTGATTTATATTTCTGTAATCGGTATATAACCATACTTTATCATAATCCTTCACAATAATGAAAACTATAGCCACCCAAAGTGAGTAGCTCAATCTAATGGGTCTTTTAATATCTAAATTCTTTAAATTAGATTTAAAATATTTTAAATCAGTTGGTTATATATGATATAATGGGTGATAAATATGAATAATCCATGATAATAAAATAATTCAAAAATTCACCTCATTGTCATGACCCAATCAAGGGGGTGTCGTCCCACACCGACAACAACATCAAGGATATGGTTCATGTGGTTTGTCCCTATTTAAGAGATGGGAGTCTCCCCAAAAAGGTAAAAGATGGTGCATGCTGGTCCTGACAACACTAGTTGAGAGTTGGGGCCACACACTTGATGATTCCATGGTAGGATGAAACCACTGAACCTCACATAATATGAATATGTGGATAGCTAAACCCCACCCACCTTGGAGGGGGATAGGGCGTCGCACAGAAAAACCACGGCATTGAGACACTCAGCCCATGACAAGTGGCATGGTAGGGAATGTTCCTAATGATATTTTCGAAATTCTTCTGGTTAGAACATGGTAGTGGGAGTGGAGTCCAGAGGTGTCATTGCATAGGTGACACGATAGAGAATGTCACGCTCAATATATGTCAGAGGTAGAGACACCACTTTAGATGGTGGGTTTCGTGGAGGTGGTTCGCGACCTAGAAAGAGGGTAGAACACAATGTTTTGTGACCCTAAAAGAGGGTGGACCATTAATTCCAATGATAAGGAATGAGAATCCATGAGGCTATTCTTGGTAGCTGGTTAGTTGAAGAAGACTATTTCACAGACACATAGAAGTCCACTATCCTGCATGCACGAGGGTGTGCATGGAATAGTGGTGGGATAGTGTCACAAACCAATCACGAGGTCACATCCAACACCAGAAAGAACATCAAGGGTATGGTTCATGTGGTTTTCCCCTATCGAAGAGATGGGAGTCACCCTGAAAATGTTGAGGATGGTATGTGTCAGTCCTAACACCACTGGTTTGGAGTTGAGGCTACTCTCCAAATGATTTTATGGCAAGACGAAACTAGGGAACCTCACATAATATAAAGAGAAGGATGGGTGAAACCCACCTGCCTAGGAAGGGGTTGGGGTGCCACATGGGAAAACTGATGTGCTGATATTTTCTTCCCAGGACATCATGCTCTAAATATAGTTTTGAAATAATATAGAAAAACATCTAGTAAATTTCTAACTATCTCTAAAAACCTATCCTAAATAGTTATTTCTACTACTCAAAATACCATCACCACTAGTAAAAATATATACTCATAATATGAATCATTATAGATCCATGTGTACCTATATTCACAACCTTTTCACCCATGAGTGTATGAATCTAACCTAATGGAGTGGAGAATAATACATTTCAACCATTATAGTATATGTGATAATTATATGCAATTAAATATTATATGAATATGATGATATCAAACATTTCTATATTGATGATATTAATGTATCATGTCATTTCCATGACATATATCATAATATTGCATCATGAAATTATAAATCCATTACTACCATATTCTATTAGAGGTTTATTTATTTGAATGACATGTAACATCATTCATACTTATAATCCCAACCATTCTACTTCTCATAATGGAATAAATGGATGAGTAGATCTCATATAAAATAATATGGATATGATACTATAATTAAGTAATATGGAACCTATAGTCATAAAATATCTCACCTATACCACTTTTATATCTTTAATAACTATAAATAAGAACCCCTAGTCTTCTTATACATGGATCATTCAGCATATTGTGATGGTTCCTATTGAGATTTTCATATTGTCATAGTGTAATTCCTTGAAAATTGAAACTAATTGTGTGAGCTAGGCAATAATAACCTAACATATTTGGATTATGATTCCAATTTCTGATTTTCTCCCTAAACTATAATTATGGTAGGTATATTTCTACGATAATACATCATTTGTTTAATCATTACATGCCTAAAAAAATGAGAGGTTATCATGGAAACCCAATCTTCCGGTGGAAAAATGAACTAGACTGAAATAACCACTCCTATAAATACATTTATCCCATATAGGAGTTTATTAATATATCTTACTTATAATATTTTCTTGATCTATGAGAAGAAATATCTCTCGTTTTCTTCCTCTCACCACTTGTGCCACTCCCTCCACATGGTTGAGTGAAAATACATCAGACAGATGGGTTTAAAAAATTATTTATCAACCTCGTAGTCCATATTATATATCTCAATATGTGATTAAATGGAAAAAATCACCACCCCTGATTTTTTATTATCTCACAATAATGAATCAAACTTTTAATCCATTAATGAATCACTAATAGATACCTCCCAGAAAAATCAGGCCAAAGTTTTAAATTGTGTAGAATATTAAATAACCATCATTATGCAAGTAGAATAACAATGAAATATATGATATATGAAATGTGTGAGGGTACATGTATTGATTAAAAATATTTTCAAAACCCTCCAATGTCCAACGTGAAACATAGATAGTGTGGCCAAATCCATCGAATAACATGCATGCATGTTGAACATGATAATTACCAATTCCACTTTCACATCTTCTTGTGCATCCAAAATGTTGATGATCTTATCAATAAATTTTAACCAATTTTCTGTTACATTAATTTTTGGAACCCATTAAAATATTAGAATATTCTTCCTTTTAAAATCCAATAACCTATCCATCTAATCTTGTTTAGGTTACACAACCCCACCAATAGCCTATTAAATAATTTCAGAATTATATAATAATTTCTGATCTAATGATGGATCATTTAGAAAAATGTTCCTGATGTATTTATCTATGTAATTCACAAATGTTCTCATTAATGGAATCTTCTTTTAATTCATAATGAAAACCCATCAATACTAATAATAATGGGACATCTATAGTCACTTAAAGTCACACCGGTGTTCCCTGTAATACCAAAAATTATGTGTTAATTATTCACAACAATATTTTTCCAAGAAGAATACCCCATAGGATTCTTTTAACATAATTTTTTCTACAAAACCATAATAAAAGTAAAGGGGATTTTTTTCACAAATAAATCCACCTTAAAAATAAAATATTTTAAAACAACCTACAATTGGGGGTATAAGTGAGTGGTAAACCCCCATAATAATGATTTGAGAGACCCAAGATTAAAACTGGGTAGGGGGTATTTTTATGTTTCTATAGTGATCACTATAAAAGAACCATATCATGTACAATAGTGATAATATAGTCGTGAAACTATTCATATAAAATGGGATTTTAGGTCACAAAATTGGGGAAAAATACTTAGGGATTCGTGTTCATCAATGACCATTAGTCCATAGGGCCTCTAAGAAATCATTAGTAAACTAAATTTAGTACATATAACCTTTGGTTCACCATCATTGAGAAACTAAGGATTTGGAGGGATTTGATGAATGACGTGACAGAGTAGTAAGGTTGTGCAGTTTGAAAAAACACATGCACCACCGGGTGGGAGGCCTCAAAAGAGGGACGAGTGCACTGGCTCCTATCAACAATATATATATCCCCATGGATTTTCATTGTGATTTGAATGGATCCCCTACCATATGAATATTAATGTAGTTGGATCTATGATAAGATGCATTGAAATATGAAAGTGATGTTGTTGGGCACTACGCAGGTATCACTGGGTCGGTAGATAAAAAGACAGATGAGTTTGTGGGTACCCACCATATATCCCTCTTTCCTCACAAATCCTTGATATGGGATAGAGGGGTCCATTGACATGGTTCTTTAGAGGCCAGCAAGATGAAATGATTCTTATTTGTAGGGGTTATGTAGTTTTCAAACTAAAAACACTATGTTATGATGAAAATTGGGGAGGTTTAAGAGTATTAACAAAGCATTAAAGTGGATTCTCATTCAAAGGAAACCATATTCTCATCCTTGGGGTTGTTGGGCCTTTGGTCCACCCATTTTCTAAGTATTCTGTTCATTATTTCCATGTTTTCTAATACAATAGATTTAGTGGGTGATATTCATTACTTATAGAGAGGGATGTGTCTTGGCTCACTAGGGTTCTAGGGTGTATCTGTCATTTGGTTTCATGTAATCCCCTCTACCTATAATAATAATATTTTAAAAAAACGAATTTGGAAATCCATTTCAGAATAAAATCCAAATATTTATTAAACCATGCATCCATGATGCATTTCCTATCTATGAATGCCTATATGATACATAAATACCACTATTTTCTTTAATATTTGATATTAGACAAAAATAACTTTATCAAATTATACATGTGTTCTACTAACCACTTGATCTAACCATATATATTGATAACTCATGTATCTCCATAAATATTTTAGCTATGGCTTTTTATAACTATATCATGAGTTCTATCTTGGAATATCATCATGCCTAACTCCTAAATAAACCAATCCAATTTCAATTGTATCATCCTAACCTGATCATTGCACCTCATCCTAACTATAGTATTGTTGGACTACTAATAGGTCTCTAGTTTTTCCCATTGATCACAAATGGTTGAAAATAAACACCAAATGATAAAATAACACAATCAGGTTATGGATTTTCTTCAAGAAATAAATTATCCTCATGCCATTGTTATATAAAAAATTCAGCATGAAGGATTCTTATATCTAACGTTATCATACAATAATATAATGGAAAAATAACATTGTTGAAATATTACCATGAATATCATATATGATGTATAAAACAACTATGAAAACAAGAAATATATCTATTAAAAAACCAAGAATTCCACTAGTGTATATAATTAAAAATGAATTATGAAATTTCTATAAAGTGAATATTCTACAATAAACTCCCAAATTAATCCTCTATATCTTCAAAAATCCTTTATAATTCTTACCATCATTTGGAATGTCACTTCCATGGATCCACCACTGTGGACACAACACACTATATGAAAATTGGGATGTATATCCCAAACTAATGCCCTAATGAGTAAAATCTAACCATAAAACTAGGTGGAAAATATTGGGAGAGTAAAACCCATGTATAATATCCCCAAGACTTCCAATTCAAATAATATGTGATCAACTAGAGCCAGATATCCTCTGAAACTAGTACTTGATATGAATTTTCAAATACATGAAGGGTGTTACTACTCTGAAGGGGATGAAGACTAGAACTTGCATATCAACAAAAAAATAAAGAATGATTTAACACAACTTTATGCATAAAACATGACATATAAATATATACACAATGGGAAGAAACAAAAGAAGAATAAACAAGAATATCTGTCATAGATAAAGGGAAATAATAGAAGCAATGCAATTTAACAGTAATTAAATAGTCTCCAAGATGAAATTCCAATACAAAAGGAAAACTACAAATGAAATAGCTACTCTATTTGATAGAATGGGAAAAATCTCACCATCTCATCATCAAATACTCAAACACAAATAATAGAAACCCCACCTTCCTCATTGTGGTGCCTTTCCTTTCCCTACATCAAAAGACATTCAAGGTCTATACACCATCGAAGTGGTGCATAGGGTGTGAGCTAAATATTCTTAGTAGGATCCCACCCAAGTGTTTCATATTAAGTATCTATAAAAAATATATGAGAATTCTCAACATTATGTAAAACTAGTCATGAATATCAATTAAATAGTTTTTATGTCAAAATCATGGTGAAACATTTCCCCTTTTCCACTATTCTAAATTAAGTAGGTAAAACAGTTTCAGATCATTTTATATACATTGAAGTACTCAAATTAAATCAAATAATGTATCACATATCATATAAAATCCATGATATTAAAATCCAAAATCACAGGTAACATCCTAACAAATATCACTACAGGTTAGGTGAGTAGACTACTCATACAATAATCAATGAATATTATAGACTTAAGTACTTAGAATACACGCTAAAGGAGTAGTGTAACGCCCCATGAGTGAACCTCCAAAAAATTATAATCTATTACCTATAAGAACATGACTATGGAGAAAAGAAACTCCCATGAGTGAACCCACATAAATAAAAACAAATAGACTATATTCCTAAGATACACCTTCCACCTAAGTACCCAAGGATTCCCATATGCTAAATTTTCCAAACCATTTCATCAATATCATGCTTTGAAAACGAATTTCATAAATTAATTTCAAAATTCATTAAAAATACATTCTATTTTACAAAAATAAGAGTGAAAATTTCTTTTATCAAAAACCCATTTCCACACACACAATCCAATCATTCCTATTCATTTAATAAACAAGGTATAAAACCAAATTAATATAGTTCATCTAATATAGGATAGAGATAAAACCACCTACCTCAAACTTTGATCACACAATCCTGCCACTGGATCCACCAACAAGAAAGAAATTAAATATAGCAATAGAGTCCCTAGAATTAATCATCACTTATCAGAATTAATTTAACAAGAAAAGTGGCCAACTAAGAGGATAGATCATTAAAAACCTCAAACAATACACAACAAAAGAACCACAACCAATAAAGTATCTTCTATTATAAGAATATGACACAATAGATCTAGATGGAGAAACCCCACAAGATCAGAGGATCTAAAAATAATGTTCAAAGAAACTACTATGATCAATGGAAATTTTGAAACATAAATATCACATTCTTATAGAGATGCAATGCAACAACCCTGATGATAAATCTCTGGTTGAAGTGATCTAAAATGAGGGAAGTTCCCCAAAATCACATGGGAGTGCTCTTAGGTCAATATATAAGATGATAAATATGAGTAATAAATAAAATCATCTATGTATCACATTAAAACTCACCTTCCCATATCAATACACATCATGAAAACCCTTAACATCTTGAAATATTTTTATTAAAATGTCTTTATGAAAAACACATCACCTCATATTAAAATATCAATCCAGACTATTTCATGATGTGTAAAATTTTCCTAATGATTAATATTTTCATTCTTTGAACCAAAATCATGAAATATTCTTGACAACCAATACATTATGTGAGCATTTTTTATGGCGTGAAAACCATTCGTGTTGTTTAATCATTACACGCTGTTAAATCAGCCAACCGATAGAAAATAATCCAAATCCTACATGAAATCCCAAACCACCACTAGTGTTCTCTAAACTCAGGGATAACCCCATAAAGGATTTATCACATTTATACCCAGACTCCATTAATTAAAATAAATATACATCCTTTAACATTAATACATTTTCATTTAAAAAATCTCTCCATCCACAAAAGTTCCAAGATGCACCCTAATTAAGGGGGAAATTGTAACAGAGAAGATAACCACCTAAAAAATGTAATGTGATGTTACAAACTCCCCACTATAATACTTTCCATCTCTAGGATGTCATGTGGATGAATGAGTTACATAAAGATGTGAGCCCATTTCTCCCTCATCAATGACTCACGCACACAAGTCACATGAGAATATGATCTTTGTTGTAATAATAGTATAACTGATAAAATCGACATCCAATGAATGGATTTTAACTGATATTCAACAATCTCCATTGGTTACTCTACATTAGAAACATGTGTCTCTAAATTGGTCTCTTCCCAACTCAGAATGTGAGAGGGATCAAGAAGGTATTTCCTAAGTTAAGATACAAGGAAAAAATCATGAATATCCTTAATATAAACTAGAAATTCCAACTGATATGAAACCTAACCATTCTTATAAAGGTCCATAAATTCTACAAAAAACAATAAAATCTAACTATCCCTATTTTCAAAGACTATGGTTACCCAACTTAGGATAAAAATTGAAGAAAACCAAGTTACCAATGGAAAACTCCAAAGGAAAACACCATTTATCCACATATTTTTTTTAAAACTTTGAGCTATAACTAAAGGTGAATATATATCTTGGGTTGTCAAAAACGTATCCTAAATGAGACTTAGTCCCATGATAAATGACTCACCCACCTCTACCCAATAAATAGGTTATCTATACAGGTGACCACAGAAATCCCTGAAGGTGGTCATTCTAATTGATGACTTATAACTATTATTACAAGAAAAATCAGATAGTACATGATGTATATCCCATGATCCAATAAAATCTAATATTTAAGAATTGAGAATATCCTTCAGGATCTAGATAGTACACTCTATATTTTTGTATATCAATGGATGATAAGTTGTACTCAACCTGAAAAAATTCCCCATTACCTCTGGTAAAATATTCCAAAACCACGAGGTAAACATAGGATCCTTATCTGAAACAATGGAAATGGGAACTCTAGGAAACCACATAATATTCTTCACATACAACTTTCCAATATTTTTAACTTTGGTGGTGTCTCTGATCAGAATGGAATGAGATGGATTTTTGCAATCAATCAATCACCACCCAAATAGAATTCTTTCCTCAAGGAGTCTATAGTTATACAACAACAACTTCCATGAAAACCTCATCCAATTTTTAGATAGACACCGAAAAAGGTTGGAGAATCCTTGAATGTTTTAGATGCTCTACCTTTATATATTTGTAGGTGTAATAGTAGGACACATAATATTCAATGTCACGATTCATTTTTTGCCACCAGAATCACCATTTCATTTCATAATACATCATCATAGTGCATGTACAAATATCCCACAATTAACTATGACATTCAAAAAATTATCTTTTCAAATATCATAGGATGAATAAATGATTCCTAAAATAGAGAATATAACATGAAGAGAGTGACTAACATGAAATGGTCTCCACACCATTATAGGGTTTCTCAAATTCTCCTAAACTCATCATCCTTCTATTAACCCCATGGAATAGAATCAAGGAAGGATTATTATAAATAAACAATACTCAAAACCATACCTAAAACATCTTTCTGAGAATCCAGGGGAAATTGAGTGAAGTTTCCCATAAGGTTTCACTCTTCCTTTAATTCCAAAATATCATGCAATGATACTTTCTTACTGAGAGAATATGTATTGAATATCCTCTTTCCTTGGGTGTAGGTGATGTCACTTTGAAACATAAAAAAGTATTCAAACCGCAAACTCTATCTGATATTCAATTATTTCTAAGAAAATATATAACTTATAATCTTATTCTTATAAAATACCATGAACCTTTCTCCAAAAAGATTGTGCCTCCAACACTTAAGAACATGAACAACTGTGAAAATATCTAAATCATGAGTGGTGTAATTATTATCATGTGGTTGAATATTTAGAGAGTCATAATCCACCATATCATCATCCTGTATAATAACTCAACCCAAACTAGCATTAAAATATTCATATAAAACCACATACCCCTCACTAGGATTAGGAATAATCAGAATAGGATTTGATGTTAGATTTCATTTTAGATCATAAAAAGATTACTAACACAATGAATCCAATGTGAATTTTATCTCTTTTTTATTAATATCATTCAACAGTGATGAAACATTGATAAATCCTTGATGAACTGTTAGTAGTATCCAGTAAGACCAAGGAATCTTTGAATATCATAGACATTCTATGTCTCCTACCATGAGAAAATAGTCTTCAACATATTAGGATAAACTGATAAAACATTATCATAAATTAAATGTATTAAGAACATTAATTCTAAGATCTATAATTTTCATTTTAAATGTTTTTCATATAAATGATGAACCCTTAGTATTTACAGAACCAAACTCAAATAGTGCTCATGCTCCCATTCAGATCCTTAATAAACCAGAATATCATCCACGAACATAACCACCAAAGTGCCAAGATTATCATGGAATATTATATTCACCAAATCCATAAAAATGGAAGGATTATTTAGGATTATTACTCAGAATAAATGGAGTCACACAATATTTTTATGGCCATACATAATCCTGAATGTTGTCTTATGTATATCATACTCCCAAACTATGGGCTGATGATAACCCAACCTAATTTTGATTTCAAAAAACAACTTTCCCCCTTTTACTAATCAATCAAATCAAAAACATGAGGTAATGAATATGTATTATTAACCACAATATGATTCAGCTTTAGATAATATATTTATAATCAGAGTGAACCATATACCTTATTTGAAAAGAGAATAGGGGATTCCCAAGGTGAAACACTATGGTGAAAAAAAATATTTCTCCATTAGATAATCTGACTCAATATAGAACATTTTTAGATATGCTATGTCTATATGATAAGAAGTTATCAAAATCTATTCTGAACTAGGAATAATTTCCCTCATAAAATCTACCTCCCTATATGGAGGTAGACTAGATAAATAATTTGGGAAACATCTATAAAATCCTAAAAACCAGTGGGAAGATAAAAAATAGATGAAACATCATCAAGAAAAAAATTTACAGTATACAAAATACTTCTGATCTCTGGGTGGGAAGGTCTTACAAGACCAAACCTCATATCCCACTCTACATGAAACACATAAGATCTCCCATCAACCACAAAAAAATGAGACATGCTAATGATAAATATCAACCACCACATGATGAGAAACAAACTAATCTATCTTAATGATGATGTCAAATAGATCTAGATTGAGAATGATAAAATCCCTAACTAAATCCACATAAAATTTTGATAGAGAAAAAGAACAATAAAAATCATTCTCATTTTTATTTCCAATAGGTATTTCTAACTTAATAGCAAATGACATGAGCTCTATTAGAATTTTAATAACATCAAAAAACTGAGAATAATGAATGAGTGGGAAGAAAACGTATGAAATAAATAAATAACTTTATGAAGATGTAATAAATATGGTACTTATCACTACACTGGACCTACATCTACCTCCAGAATATAATCATATACTATTTGAAGGTTGTTCACACCTTAGGATTATGACATGGTCCTTTTATTATTTGATGCATATGAATTATCCATATTATACTTTAGAGATACTGATGACTGTATATGATGAGGTATGGACATGGACAGAAAGAAATTATACAGAAGAAACGAGAATCCACAATTGTTGCACATCTTTGTAGGTGATGAATAATAAGGTATGGTGTTCATGACCTTGATACACTGATAGAAAGTCATTTGTACCCACCTAGATGAAACCGAAGGTGAGGAGTAAGAATAATGTTGAGAACCAACTCCAATACTCTTGTGAAGATAATTATACTTCCTGTTCATTCCCTATATACAACTAAATATGCCACTTGATGGAAGAGAAGAATAAGAATACCAAAAATTATCTAGTATATTCATATTTTCCATAATTTTCTAATCTACCCACTCTATTTAGTTCTAAAGCTACAATATAAATACATATTATCTAATATCTTTTCACAAAACTTGCATCTACTACAAATCCTTCATCTGGTTATTCTTTACTAAATTTGGAGAAAAATGAACTTGCTCTACAAACTGGTTGGTGTACACCAACACCAAATGCTTTCCCTACTGAAAATATAGGAAATCTGAAGACTTCACCATCAATAGTGACTCTATAAAAAACTACTAGAAAAAAGTGTCTTAAGACCCTTCTAGTCCAATACCACAATTCTATCCATATGTACCATGGAATCCCATAATATCTTATTGGGAAACTCCAGCCTGAACTCTAAACACTTCATCTTGATACTCTCAGGTGTATCCAGGTTTTCAAATATATTATCCATATTTTTTAAAAATACTCTTCCAATTTAGCTTTATTTATAAAATTAAAGGTCGGTGGATTATCACGTAAGGTGTATCATTAATGATTTTTATCTTCGCCAGTTACTGGTTATACTTAAACAACAACGTTCTAGACTTGTAGAACATTTTGGACAACAACACAAACCTCCTAGAGTATATCGTCAATAAAATTTTGATCTGGAGGTGGATGTCCTTGATGAACGTCTACTCCACCCTCCTAAGGAACCCATGGATGAAGTCTCAGAGGCATACCCCTGCACACCAAAATAGATGATGTGATTAGACAATAGTATAATATCATTTAATACTAGAATGTCATAAAAAACCGAGATTAAGATCATGAACTCAAAATAAGAGACACACATCCCAACATCCCATGGTTTCTTGAGTCTTCCTACAGATAGAGTTGTCCAGGAACTCACCACAACATAGCTATAAAATCCTAACAATCATATCTCTATTCGATAAAATTTCCTTGATGAGGACTCTTGAGAACAAACCAACTTCCTCTGATACTAAACTCACAAATCCTTTAACATGTTTATAACCATTCTCCATTAATCCAAACAAACATATATCCCTAAAATTTAGAACAATTTAATTTTAAAATGATATTCATACTTAATAGTTCCAAGACACACCCAAATAAATATGTAAATGGAAATAGAGAAGAGAAATACATGAAATAAGGTAATGGGGTATTACACATTAAATGTGAAAATCCAACAAGATTTTAAATGAATGTAATAAAACATGTCCTAATCTTATGAAAATTTATTAACACCAAGAAAACGCATGAAATTTATACCATAAATGACATTCAAACTAACCATACTAAAACACATCATAAATTCCATATTTTCTAAAAGAAAACACCCACACACTCAAACCATAACTAAAAATTGAGAAAATTATTAGACCATCAGAATTAATAAATTATGTAAAGTGTTATATCCAAATTTTTAGTAGATCGACTACCCAAATTTTTTTTGACATCTCTATCTAACTCGATGAGGGACATACACCTGTGTGAGAATTATGAACACTGTTATCCTTGATAAGGCACATACACTCAATTAAGAATCCGAACTCATGACCACTCCTTCAACTACGACATACAATAAATAAATAATAAAATATTATAAGTCAACGAAAATAATTTCATCAAATCCATAAAAAGATAAAAAAACCCCTTGCACCTCAATATAACCAATCCCCCAAATGATCTCAAACACAAATTTTCACATCCACCAAATTTTCTAAAAATCACAAATGCACCGAAAAAATCACCCTTCTCCATTTTAAAAAAAATACACAAAAATAACATTTGAGAAAATATACTATATAAAACAAATTAGAAAAAAAATTATCATTCATTATTAAAAAGTGATGTTAAACCCACTTTTAACATAGGTTTTTTTATAATAGATATTAAAATATCATTTTTACATCAGTTTTTCATTATTAATAAAAAAATTATTTTTAATATCATCTTATAAGAATTGATATTAAATTCTTAAAAAAATATTACCCTAAAACATTTAATATGTTTATATCATGTTGTTCCTCACCGTTGTGTGTGTTCTCTCATGACATTTTTTATCCATGAATTATATCACACCACCATTATATTTTTCATTATCCCTTAAATTTTTTTATTTTATCTTCTATTCTTGACATATTATCTCTTCCAAATTTTATCATTTCCCATTCAAAAATTCTAGATTATTTTTCAGTAGTTTCAACTATTATGAATATTTAATTAAACTAGTTAATGAAAAGAGGGAGAAAACTGAATCATTACCTAGATAATTGGTAGTGATGATAGTAGTGAATGCTTTTTATATGAAATTATATATCCAAAAATTATTACTTGATCTATTATTTTTTATAGATATAAAATATTATGAATTTTATATTATGGTATCATCTAATTTTTTTAATAATTTTTAAAAAATATTCATTAATTATTATCTCAATTTAAGGGATGATTATTTTTTAGTAATTTATATAACAGTGAATAATTTATTTTTTAAAATGAGTATTTAATTAAATATTAAAATTAAAATATTTTATTTATCTATAATTTCTATTGATATTGTTTTTCAAAATCAAATTTTAAGGCTTATATGTTACTACAGTTTTTTTATTTTTCAAAAAAATAAATATTATAACATTGGTTATTTGAATAACCAGTGTAAAAAATGAGTTTTCACATTAGTTATAAAAATAACTATCATTTAAAAAAAAATTAACATTGGTTTCTATAACGGATGATAAAAATATATTTACAACATCACTAGTATAGAAATTTCCTATAAATATAATGTTAAAAGAAAAAATCAAAATGAATGAGAGATTTTCTACTATATAATCATCCCATAATCATAATTAAATTATTTTTAAACTATATAATAATTTATATAAAATTAAACATCCAAGATAATAATATTTTCCACACAACATAGTGTATAAGAAACCACATACCTCAACATGATGATAGAGTGGATTTAAACCACCAAACTCATGTTAGATGATCTATATAAACTCCTTATGAAACTAGAACAAAAATATAAAAAAAATTCAAGCCCAACCATCCAATTTCATCCAAACCCTTCCCAGTTAGGGTTTTATCAATGGGGAATTAGTAATAGATGTAATAGTGGATATTCAATGGTCACATACCTTTGATCTAGAAATAAACACTCTTAGAACCGTGATATGAGGGAGAGAATACCCCCCCCCCCAAATACCCTCCCAATTACCTGAAATAGATATAATTGTGCGAAGTTTTTTTAATAGATCAAAACCCCCAAAAAACTTGTAACAATAGAGGGTTTAATGCTAATTTATTGTGAGTACATGACCTAATTGCACAGTCTTAGTGACTATGGATGCGACCACACCTTCATCGTTGAATTTTTTTAATAATAATATTTGACATGCATTTTAATATTAATAATATAAAATAACATTCATTTTTTATTTTATTTTTTAAACTAATTTATATGGACACCAAAGAATAATGCACAAACCACTGATTCTGAGCCTACTAATGATCCCTTTAAAAACCCTTCTGAAATTCCAATTCTAAGGCATGAACCTCCCTAAAATCCATATATATATATATATATAATATTAAAATTATATACCTCAAATAGGTTCCCACACTTTGATTCATCTCTTACACCATCCTTTAGTTTAAGCTAATAATGATGTGGTTGGGTTTGTTGTTGATCATGTCATCAGTTGTTATTTGAAAAAAAATATGATTTTTTATCTCAAATATTATGTATAATATCTTTTCCATTTATTAAGATAGAATGAGTAAGCTTGTGTATATACCTTTATAAGTGAAGTGTTATGTTTTAATCTATTTAGATTATGGGAATTAGATATTCTCATCCATCTTCTTGAATAACATTCATTGTGTTTATCTATTTTGTTATTACATATATAGAGAATAAAAAATAAATTAATTGCATATATTGGAATGAAAACAGTCCCTATATCATAGTTACTTGATTACTTTGATAGAATAATTATTTGATTATGCATATTGTGAAATGAAAATAACCAAATGAGTTAGTCATATCTTGAATTTTGGTTTTTGAATTCATTTATTATTATATTATAGAGAGGTTATGGTGCATAAAGGATTCATATAGGTGTCATAGAATATTTTTGGAATATTATTTTGGGTAGAGTTGTTATTAAAAGTTGTATAATTATCACCAGAAGACATGTGGGTGTCCACTATGTATCTAGAGGTGCTAACAGAGGCTACTACCATTTAAACCAGAACTATGTTGGGATTCTAGCAGTGTTTTAGTGGAAATTTTATGTTTTCTAAATGAAAAATATAATATTTTAATTTTAAAACCTCAAATTAACCCATTTAATATCTCAAATTTTAATTTCCTCCGCAACAATTATGGGACTCACATATCGCATTCTCTATTCCATTCTCTATTCTCTTTGGATGAAACACCTTCATCTATTGATTAAGGATGCTTTGGTATATTATTGAATATCTCTTAAAATGTGGTAAATATATAATCCATCCATAATATCCATTTTTACTAATTATATATAGAATCATATATAATACTCACCTTCCTTGATAAATGGTTCATGATAACTTATAAATCCTTTCATTTCCTTTCATATAGTTTCTATTGAGGCTTTTATACATAGTATCTAATATAAACATGAGGTCTTCATCTTGGAATTGTTTTCCCTAAATCATAGTGGCATTTCCCAAAATTCTGACCTTTAATAGGTGGTTAGATTAAACTATCTGGTGGAACTGTTATTTTTCCATGAAATCCGTGGAGACTATCTATATTTAGATTGATAGGCATACTGCTTCCAACATTCCTATTTATATAGGGGTTGTTTAGGATATTATTTTCCTGTCCTTAAGTTAGTCCCTCAATCTTGAGTCTCATGTGTTATATTAGTTGTTAATAGATAGGAATTAGTAGGTATCATTCAATGTCATATACTCTCCTATATTTGGTTATTATTTTGTTGTTGGAACTATTAGAAAACATATATTATATGAAATAGTAATATTAAATAAATGATGTCGCCCTTGTATTTATTCTTAATGAGTAGGTTAATATGGTTTATTAACTAATTCCTCTAAGTAATAATTTATTAATATGCTAATGGTAGCTATATTCATTTTTCTTATAGCCATGCTATTTCATTACATTATTTAAATTGATTCTTTGAGAATGTGAAATTGTTTTAAACATTTGTTCTGACCATATAACCTTATTTAGAAGGAATGTTTTTCTAAAAAATGTGTTTCTATATGTGGTAAACCCATAGGGTATGGAAGAAGCGATACATTAGTGTTATAGTGGATTCCATCATATTTCCACATTCAACATCAAGAGATAAATTTGACTACCATCAGAGTTCAAGTGGGGCCTTAGGTTCCATGTTAAAAAATATATATAATGGAAAAAATTGAATTTTAGGTAGACGAATGGGGTTATACATGAACTATATAGTGTAGTTAATCCTTAGGGTTGTCTTTTCTAAGAAATAAATTATAGATATAACTCTCCACTATATTATATAGAATGACACTATGATGACCACCCCTTACGGAGTGGGATGGTATGGAAAGCATGAACTACCAACTCAGCCTAATATAAACCCTAACAATAAATATTGGACTTCCCAAATTATTTTTGTCACAAGTCATTGAAATATATGAAATGATCGTATGTCCTAAAATATTTTGATTTATTTTTTTAGTTTCACCATAATATAATTTTTTTGGGTGACATAGCTTTTCGATAAGATAAGGAATGCATTAATCATATCAATAAAATTTTTGTAAGAATCAAACATCATTGGTGGGGAATGATTCTTGAAACTATCAAGGGATATTTTCTCAACCAAGTAGGATTCTAAGATCCCATTTTAACTAAATTTTATATAGAAACCCTAATCTAGGTTTAAGTGAATTATTTCATGAACCTCAGGTAATGGTCAATAATTTTTATGGAGTACGAC
Source organism: Viscum album (assembly GCA_963277665.1). Lineage (NCBI taxonomy): Eukaryota > Viridiplantae > Streptophyta > Magnoliopsida > Santalales > Viscaceae > Viscum > Viscum album. The sequence continues at coordinate 1,802,948,886 of OY728126.1, read as the reverse complement.
CATACCTTTATAGAAATTTAATGCTTCACTCCATATCAAAACATGGATGATGAATCCAAATAAATTTGTTCTAAGATGGGGATTAGGGAGCCTCTATAAACCCCACTTATGTTATTCACGATGAAAATATTCTTTTAAGAGGTTAATAAGGATTCTTATGAATAAAGTGATTCTAAAGGAGGATCAGTGGTAGGTGGTCCACTATATATTCAATCCATAGGTGATAGTTCATCTAGTAGTGATGATGAGTGGAGGTGAATAGGTGTGATTCTCACCAAGGAAGCTAAAGTGGTGTTATACCTTCAAATATTATAACGTGAAGGTCCTCCATTATTGTCACCAGTGTAGGAAACATGAAAACATAAAATTTTAAATAGAAATTTGAGGGAAATCATTTCCATTCCTATGTCCAATATAACTATTTATATATATTATTGTCTCTATGTATGCATATGATTTGTTGGGAATCAATCTTGGTAGACTCATTCATTACATGTATGATCAGATATATAATATACTGGTGGAATTCAACCAGCATCTAGATGATCCAGTCTGTGAGTAAATTGGGGAATTTAAGGATAATTATCTTTATTACCATTTTTTAGGTTGTTATTTTATACCCCATGTTTTTTTAAAGAGGAATGCATTGGGTATCTATCAGAGAAAGATATGTCTATAACTCTAGAGTTGAGTAGTCTATTATTAGGGGTACCATTCACATATATTACACATTAGTACATGCCCTATATGATATAGGTTCTTCACATTATTTCATTCGAAATAGGTTATAATTTCATCTTAAGTTTAATGTGTATTCTTTCTCATTATATATAGTCCTCAATAAACCTTTATGAAAGAGGATAGAACAAAACAAAAAAATTTCATCTTATACCTTTATAGTGGAATCATTTGAAAACCTCTTGGGTCTATGGGATGTTAAAATTGAAACCATTAACATCATCTTGGGTATAGATTATTGATCCCAATTTTAGGATTTAATTTATTATTATAATTATTGATTTTTTTCATATCTTAATCATGTTCAATACACTCTTTATGGGGATTTTGAATCCTAGGATGGTCATGTTAGTCTGAATATTGTACAATTAAGGCATATTATAATAAATATTGATTTTATAATTATTATAGTTTTGGATGTTAGGTGGTATAATGTCTTACCTCATGTAATGAACATATATTCTATTGTATTCCCATAAGAATTTTCAGGACCATCAATTAAGGGGAAGTGGATTTTTATTTTGAATTGGTACCTAGAAAATAGAATATTTCAATTCCTATGTATCATATGGCTCTAACAGAGTTAATAAAATTAACTACATTACTTTTGGATCTCAAAGATAAATGATTCATTGAACTGAGTACCTCTCATTAAGATACACTATTCCATTTTTTATAATAATTCCAACATAAGTATTCACTTATGAGTTAAATTTTCAATGTTGGGTTAGGAAATGATCTATAATCATTATCATTTTCCCAAAATTTATGATCTAATTAATCAATAAAAGGGAGTGATATGGTTTTCAAACAATTTTATTGGATCATGTTAATCAATAAAAGGGAGTGATATGTATTTTTGAATCAATTATATGAATATAAAATATCTAGTAATTCCATTTGGACTAATAAAATACCATATAATGTTTATAGAATTAATGAATAGTATTTTTCATCCATTCATAGAAATGTTTTTTTTCATTGTAGACGTTATCCTCATATACTCTAAGTCTTACACTGAGAAAGGTTAATATCTTCTTATAATTCAAGATACCTTATGAGAACATAAACATTATGATAAGTAATATTAATGAACCTTCTGTATTAGGGAGGCCAAAATACTGGGACATTTTATATTTTAAGATAGTATTTTAGTGGATCTTGATAAGGTGTAGTAATTAATTTCTTGGAAAGTCCGAATGATTATCTTTAAGGTTCAAAATTTTATTAGGATTGTAGGTTATAACTGTGAGATTATTGAGATAATTTATATTATTTCTACACTTATTAACTCCCTAAATAATAAAGTAGTTAAATATATAAGGACATATTATTGTGAGTTATGTTTTCAAGAGTTTACGTATTGGATAAACACAACTCCAATTTTTATTATACCTAGTATATGTTAGGGTTTTGAGGTATATTTAAATTATTATTCAATCATATGTAGATGTCTCATTATATATAATCAACTGGTAATGGAATATGGGTCCCAATAGTATTACCCATATAAATAGAATTACATTTACTATAATCATTAATTGGTCATTATCTTCCATGATTTGAATAATTTGACACTCTATCAATATGATTAAAGATTTTTGTTTATTACGGGCCATATGATATTTAAATATATCTTCTCCCAATGGGAATTTAATATCATATAACACCATTTGTTGGAATACCTATAGAAATTTGATTTCATCTCTCATTACACTCCTGGTATGGGAAACATTTTTTAATGCACACTTAATCGAAGAATTAACTCACAAAAGGTTGATAGAATCAATGGATTAATGAATATGGAAGTCTCTTATAGGTGAAATTAACCTTGATATGGTCCACATCCATATTGGAGTTCACTTATGTCATTTAAAATGTTGGGATAACCACCACCACTGATCACTAAAAGATACACCCTTTGAAACTTCAATTGTAGTAGAAAAATGAACTAGAAAATCCATTAACTAAAAGTAACTCCCCCAACATTATTATAATAGAAATTAGGAAGATGAAACCTCACCATAAATCTCCACACAATGTTTATGATCTTTTACATACTCAAAAAAATATTCAATAAAATAAAAAGAAGAGGTGAGTATAATTTTAGATTTATATTGTTCAAACTTCAAGTTATACATCTACATTAGAACACTAAAACATTTTTATTTCTTTCGAAGTTACATTTGTTACAATCACTTTGTCCAAGTCATCAAATTATATCACCAATAACATGTAATCACATGATAGGTTTTCATATGGTTCCACCCCACCTTTATAGTGGGTCATTGCTCATAATTCAGTTACACTAACCTCTGAACATTATGGATTTCCAAATATTAAGTATTGAAACTACCAATTTTCTATAGGAAACAACACCTGACTACTAGACTTAGGTGAACTTAAAACTTACAGTGATTTATAATATGATGAGTTTTATATATCCATTAGTTTCCAAAAAATCATTCCATAAATGAGCCTTATGTTCCATCATTATAATTCTTCAATATAAGATATAATTTTTTTTCACTGGACAGGTCAAATCTAACCACTGTACATCAATAATCATTACATATGTACATGCATCTCTACTATATTTCTTTTCCACATTTTCAATTAAACCATGAAAAACTCCAAAATTTTGGACAAAATTGAATCCTTCTATTTCTGTATAAATCAATGTCTCTACCACCTTCTAGTTTCTCTATCCCCGTTAAGGAATAGTGTTTCCTCAAATATTCATTGTCCAAAACCTTGGGGAACATGCCAGAAATATTTTTTCTTCTAATTATGATTTGTATCTTAATTATTCCATCCTTAAAAAACATTAAAATTATTTGATATTTTAGGTTGATGTGTTTCATCGAAGTTTGTAACACCCGATTCTGAGACAATTTTATTACAATATAATAGTAAAAGAAAATAAATATTCCTTCTTGGACTCTTCCAATATCCTAAAACATACACCTCAAATATATAGATTCATTCCCAGTATATTTTTCTACCATATACTCAAATTCCTTTATAGATAGAGATACCAGTAGTTTCAACCATTAAATACATCTGAATACCATTTGTTTGAATGTGAACACATAACTTTTGTACTCTTCTAAGTATCTAAATCATCCTAAAAATCTAAATCTATCTACCACTGAAATGGATAATCTGATCTAAGGCATGAGGTTGTATAATACATTCTTTTGAGATATTGGATGATCCATTTCACAACTTTAGAGTGTAATTTTTATAGATTTTCTACAAACTAAATAATGACTCCAATTACAAATTCATTATTTGGAAAAGTATACACCATGGAGTACATCATGATTTATACCACTAATGTAAATAAAACTTTTACCATTTACTACACCTTATATTATATTTTTTTTGATTTATTATTATAATTTTTGATGTTCTCCACTATTGTATTTGATTCTGGAATACATATAGGCATTAGTAATCTTTTTATTACCTTCCATGTGTAATCCCACAAAGGTAGAAAAAATCCTATAGATTTTTGGTTTTAGTTAATACCCACCAATAATATCTTATTGGCATCCCTAAGATATTTCATCTATAATATTTTATGAAAATACAATTTAATCTCTTTAATCCTTTTAATTTTAATACCAACAAGAATTATATCATCCAAAAAATGGTCAAAAAGATGAATCACATATCCAAAAAAATCCTTACATTATCAATGTTTATCTATGTTTCTCGTCATGAAACATTTATTATCCATGAAATAATCAAACATACATTTCCATTATATTGTTGAATGTTTCAAGGCATAAGGACTCCTCTTCTTCTTAAACACTAAGTACTGATTCTAATTATCATTAAAACCAGTTATATGATTTAGGTAAATTTATTCATCCAAAATAATTTTTATAAAACCCATTTTTTTGTTAATTTTTTTTGAGTAAAACTATTGATAACAACTAATCATTTCATCGTTTGAATGGTAGTCTTATTAACTACTAATAGAAATATTTAAGATAAGTAAATACCTTCCTTCTACAGAAATACATTGAAATTAATCCAGTCCTTGTATCATTTTCTACCTTCAACCACTTCTTTTAACTATAGTACCTTTTTTTTCTCAAGCACCTTATTCCCCTATAGTAGATCTATTAGCTCCCAGGATTAATTCTCAAAAAGTAAATCTAAATTTTCTTTCATACCTAACTATAAATGTCAAGAAGTACTAATAAATTACACTTCTTTTGGGATCTTAATATCTCATTCATCAATTAGAATCAAATTATGAAATTCATAACTAAAAATTTGAACGAGCCTCACAACTCTTGTAGATTTCCACTTCTCATCTCAAAACTTATTTTCTTAGAATTGAGAATTTTAATACATCACATTATGATATTTTAAACTGGTCCTCACTAGAAAAAAATCTCCCTATTATATAGGCCACTGGATAATGTTCTTGACTCTAAATTCTCCATGAACTATCAAAAAAGTTATGTTCTTTTTGAACTCCTACTCATATCAACTTGGACACATTTGGTTGATTATTTGTTATCAAATTCCTTTTTGAATAACAACCAATGTTTCCTCAAGATTTTCTCATTGAGGATAACATTCTAAATCCTCCCCATACTAAAATATTAATCATCCCAGATCCAAAATCCAAAATGTTCATCACAGTATCCCATAAAGATACATGAATGATACTTAGATTTACGTTTTTCTCTTTAATTTGAATCCAAATATGAAAAAATCAAAAAATATAAAATAAATCATCTAGTAATATTCAAATAGTTTCTTAAAGTATTACTGATCTTGAATCTCCAACAACATTGGTGCTGAAGGACATATATTAAATAATTGGGCTACACCATTAACCAAAACACTCATATTTCCTTGGAAATTAGGGATTTTAACATCACAATCTAGGAATTGTTTGTTAATTTATGATTAATACACTCAACCACAACATTATAATTGGGTGTCATAGGTATCAAATTTTCCATCATGATTCATTTCTTCAAAAAGTGGTTCTAAAAATCCCTTATACTGAATTCAATAATATAATCAGACCTTAATAATTTTGTTTTTACCCTTTCTATAGAGACCCATGCCTTTACACATATTACTATATGATTATTAATAAATACATATATTATTCTAAACCCAAAGAATGTGAGGCTTGGTGTCTTTGGAACACTAAGTTCATAATATATCAAAGTTTGACTAAAATAAATATTCTTTATTTTATTATTCATAATGAGATCATAAATCATACCAATTTCCTAAAACTATATGGTATTACCTAGGGAATATATATAAAAAATGGGTGTTCTAAAAATAACAATAAGGGGAAAACAAGATAAGGAAACATCATGTCTGAGTCAATGGTTTAATATGTTATCATTAAAAATAAAGTAAATGAGTAATAAAATTGAAGCATAATATTAATGACATTGTTTTATAATATCAAATTAGAATATAAAATATCGAAGAACCATAAACATAAGTCAATTATAACCACTGAGACAACATATCATAGTAGATAAAGAACTATAATGGATTAGGTCTACTCCCTAATCCCATAAATAACATCTCATGAGACTAAAACATTACCCAATGCATTAGAGGGATATATAATTATGGGCCCACTCGAAACATTCATTTCATTTACATGAATATGTGTTATATATAAGGAAATAAATAATAATTCATAATCAAAAGAATTACACATGGAAAAAAATGGGTTTCATGATGTTGTCTCATATCATAATCAAAAGAAATATCATTATGAAGAAATTTGACAGATGAACATAAGGAATGTATTTCCCCATAAAAAGAAGGTAGAGTGATCAAGGTGTATATTTAAAAGACATATATATATATATAGATATATATATATATATAATTTATAATAATTCCATAACATCATTGGATGTTTTCCCAGATGAATAAAAATACATTTAAAAATATTAAAAATACTCTTGAGGAAAATAACCATTCAAATTTGAAAATCACTATTGAAAAAAAAATCAAAAAATATTGTGAAAATAACTTCATTTTTAAATAAACTTGAAATTTATAATTTAACATTAAAATCAAATAATTTTCATGAAGACGAAAATTACATACATGACATACAAGTTTAAAAAACATTCCATTAACATTGTATAAGAAAAGTCAAAAAAGCGACTCATTGAAAAATAGATGGGAAGATTCCTTTTAAATGATTTTTTAAAAGTAAAACATGAGAGAAAATATATCTAATAAATAATTTTTGAATATTAGAAACATCCATTAAAATATTTTTAAAAAACATGGATTTTGAAGGAAAATTATTTTCAACCAAAGAGATAAATGAAGTCAGATATTCAAAAAAAATAATGATTCATTTTTAATACCTAAAAGAGGAAAATGGTACTAAAGAATGAAAATTTCATAAATAAATAAAGGGGAATAAAATGAAAGTTTTTTATTATACAAAAATCAAATAATTTACTTCAATGGGAATTCAAGCATAAACAATCCTGATTTCTATGAGATTGAAGCACAAACCAATAATGATTAGGTAATTTTTAATCATAACCTCAATGGATAAAGTAAGTGAATTTTAAATTAAAAACCCGTAAATTATGTGGTATTAATGATATAATAATTAATATTATATTATATACACCATATAAAATAAATTAGGTATGTTAAATAACTTGTGTCTCAAAGAATGATGTTTTGAGAAGGAAACCTTTACATCACGTCCAGAAATTTTCATTTATGTATTTTATCTCCAATATAATAGAATTATATAATTTTTTTTCGAATGAAAATTCTATAGTTTTAGTCATTTATACTTAAACCGTTTACTTCATTAATTTTCAATTCAAATTTAATTACTTTTTCCGTCATGTCCACTTCGGTTGTTTTCAGGACGCTCGATTTATAATATCGTAACAACATTGATGTGTCAACCATGGAAAAGGGGGTAATTATTCCATAATATCTAGAATAATTATAAATTTTCTAAATAAATTATACTTTTAATAAATAGCCATGAAATATGGTTATGAAAAATTAATTATGTTACAATCATGGAGTTGATATCTTGTATTTACACATGTGTAACGTTTCCATTTTTCAATGATCGTGATAGAAAAAAAGGTAAGTTTTATTTTTAATTCAAATAATTATAATAATACCATAATTATAATATTATTTTTCAAAAATAAATATACATATAATATCCATGTGATGTGGTTATAAAAAAATGAATCACATCACTTTGAGAGGTGGTAGTCTGTCATACACACGAATGACGTTATCATTTTATCATGGATGGTAATGTATAAAAGTATATGATAAATTATATTTAATGAAAGATAAATATGTCATAAAAATCATATATAAACATTAAATCAACTATCTTGAACTACATTGATAGGGTATGATGGAAAAACAATTAAATCGGTTTATGGTGTGGTAGTCGACTATAAACAAAAATTATGGTTTTGTTTCCCATTTGATTAAAGTGAGTATGGATTTAGGTTTAGAAATTAACATAATTAAATATTATTATATGTTATATAGTCATGTTATTATATGATCATCATTGAGTGATATTTTAAAGAGGTGGATAAAAAAACAAAACAAAGATTCTTAGTTAAGAACGTTACCTCTTCTTTAGACCACATCTTTAGGATTATACCTAAATCCTTCCTAGATTGAATTTATAATAAAATAAAGGAATATATGATGTGTATAAATAATTAAGGAACTTATTTGATAAGGTATTATCAGAACCAATGTATTTAGAATTGTGGAAAAGTGAAATTGGATGCCCCTTTAAATGGGAGAGAGTGACATTCTTGTAAATATTCAAAACTATTCAATAATGGGAACTCAATATCAAGAAAAGAACCTCAAATTTTTTAAAATAAAGTATTTTAGGGTAGATAATTTCATTACACATATATAAATTCAAAATAATTTTTTTTAAAAACATTTCCACTTTACTTTTAAGGTTTCTGACATTTACCATTTTAATTTGTTTTAATCGTGGTTGTTATTTATTTTACTCTTTTTACTCTACATTATGACCAAAAAATAATTTAACCATATTATATAATATAAATTTTGATTATTCTAAAAATATAATCCCATTTTATCATAGTCAATAAACATTAGTGTAAGAATTTAATTTAAAATAAAACCTACAAGTGCGAATAAAAGCAGTTTTTCAAAAAATGCATTATTCAAGGAAAAGATAATATCGTATTAACTCCATGTATAGAAATAATAAATATATAAATTTTAATTAAAACATATAGATATAATATTTAAATTTAATTAAAATCATCCCTCATTAGGGTTTATTTTAATTAATTAAATTGAGTAAACAATATGTACCTTAAAACAGCATCAAAAATGAGTTTTTAAGCCTAAGAATAAACTTATACTAAAATAAATTATAAATATGATTTAAAATTAATTAATTAGATTAAATATAACTAAATAATACTTATTATAATTTTATATGGAATTAAAATAATAGTGGGATATTCAAATTAATTAATTAATTAAAATAAATAATAATCTTAAAAAACAATATTTTTCATTGTTCACTAAAAACCCAATTGTTTAAAAAAATAAAAAAAATATCAACTTAAGTTAATATAAATATGTTTATTCAAACAAAATTATTTTATAAAATCACATTTATAAGATATATTAAATTTAATTATAATATCTCCTCATAAAAAATAGTAAAATTTATTTTTGAAATAATTATTCTTATTAAAAATTGGGTGCTTATTTCCTAAACATTTATAAATACATTTATATTGAATAAAACCTATGTATATATTTCATAGATTATTAAATATTATTAATAACATATAATTGTATGTCCATGTTATAAAATTATCATTTAAATGATAATATTTTAATAATACTTCATGGTTAGTTTAATCATAGTGTTGCATGTAGTATACGGTATCAAATATAAATTTCTTTCAAAAAATAAAGGCGTTAAATTATACCCGTATTAAATAAATTTTTTCCTCACAATTTTTTGTTTTTCTCAATAATAAATGGTTCATCATTTGAAAATTAACTTTTTGGGAAACCTAGATCCTAAAAATGGTTAATAAAACTTTATCTTAAAAGGGGAAAAGGGAAATACAAATGTAATATGGAATAACAAATGACTAGGATTCAAAGTAGGAGAAAATTGGTGGAAAGTAAAAATATGTACATGGAATAAAATCATAAACAATCATGGAGAGTGATGGAGATCATTTATATCAAAAAATTAAATGATTAAGAGAATTTTAATAATCACAAAACCATAAATATATGAGGAATTAAAAGACAAATGATTCCTAATGTATGAAGGTAATAGGTTATCCTCTTTGTTTCAAGATCCTTTTCATAAATTTAGGATTTAATTTACAATCATGATGTAGTAATCAAGAAAATAAACTTGTGTGTTTTTTTATTTCATTAACAAAATTTTATCCTTTCATTATGCGTCGATAAATTTCTATTTCACCTCTTACTCTATGGAAATTAATATTCAATATAATTTTCATTCTTGGAGAAATAAAATTACCTTATAACTTATCATTTGATCCATAAAAGAGTCACATATAATCCTCCTATATTTATTAAAACCAAAATGGTTAACACTATAACATCTTGAGATTTTGTGAATTATTTTTTTCGAATTAATTTATCCTTTTTTATATTTTGTATTTCACACAACACTTAGAAAATTTTACTTTATATTAAAGAACTATGTTTAGATTTAGTTTTATGAAACACTAAGTTAATAATGAAAAAAAATAAATTATATTTTATCTTTCTCTACACTAAACACTAAGTTTAGCTTGCATTACAAACAATAATAGATTTCCTCGATGGCTTGCATAACATGCAAGACTGAGTTTTACCAAACAACAATATATTTTTTCACATATTTATTTAATATAATAAGATATAAACTATCCATTTAATTAGTGGTTATGAATAATATTGACTTATTTATGAAAATATATGGGTTGTACAAATATAAGATGAATTCATAGGTCACTAATTAATTAGAAATGAGTATTAAAACTGATTGAATATAAAGGAAAATATTATTATTATTATGGTCACAAAGATATTTTACCCAAATAAATTAAATTGATTATCATTATTTAGTGATATTAATGTAATATATATTTCATATATTCAATAAAATATTTTTGATATTGTTGACACCCACCAAATAAGCATTGGAAAAAATCACAAATGAATAAATACATGAATAGGGATGTCACTATACCCAAAAAAGAAAAGGAGATGAGACATGTGGATCACATTATCCTAAATGGGACTCATTATCATCTAATCATTTCAAGGTTACATGAAGACTCCCAACACAATGCATAACCCAAAACTAATTTTGTAGAGCCCCCTTAAATGAACCTTCTGAATCTCATGATGGCTCTCCATACAACCAATGGCCACATAGTAAAAACCGAATGAATTCCCCCATGTCACATGGTTTATCATTTTCAATTTCCCAAAAAACCTTTCAAAATTACTCAAAAATTAAGAGGAATGCCATGTGATGAGAGAAAATCCAAGTGGTAATAAATCTCATGCACCATATCATCATTGGGAAGAATAAAATTAATTGATGATATCTAAGAAAAATTGAAATATTCCCACACTATTGTAGAATAAAAAAAAGGAGATATTGGGGATGAGATGAGTAGTACTCGATGTCATTGAAAGACATGTGATGCGCCACTAGAGACCCCCAATAAACCACGAGTCCTTAGAGACATGTCTACCTCATCTCACAAAATCCTTTTTCCTTGTTAGTCTTGTCATGCCGAATTTCTCGAAAAATTCTAGGAAAATATGTGCTTTCACTTTGATGATCTATGTAAAACGGATAGATTTGTCCACAACATGATCTCACACTACCATATGACCCATATTTGTCACATGATGCATCATCAAAAATTGAGTTAATGACCATGAAATTACCCATACAAATACACATGATCCATGAAAATTTTAAAATAAAACAATGAGGAAAATAAGGAAGGCGGAGAGAGCTCCCATAGTCACTGAAAGACATGCAACATATCTGGGATGTCCACAATGCTTCACTACAAGACCTCATGAAAATCTGACCAAACATTGAAAAATACCCTAGGCAATATATCGAACTCTCGTGAAGGCCCTTGGGAATGTCCCTAAATGAGACGAAGAGTCCTTTGACATGAGATCGTAATAAAAAAATTCTTTATTAATCAGAAACAATCTGATTAAGGAATAATCTATGGGAGAAAATTTCATCCATATAAAATCAGGCGACACACACATAATGACCATTGATAAAGAATCATGAAACTACATGGTGTCATCCCACTTATCCGACTCCATTCTAGATCCATTCCAAATACTCTACACAAAATGGTGAGCATTTAGGGTGGCGAGGCCTATAAATTCCCCACCCCGTCATGAAAAATACATCGGCTACTACCTGATGAATCTATTGAGCATAAAATTCCCAATCATCAAATAATAATTCTCAAAGCAACTGATCATGGGAATAGAAAGCCTTCCAACAAGTAATATTCTAGTGATTGTTCAGAGAAATCATGCACCATATATAAGTTACTTCATGTGACCATTCAGAGATCATTCGAAGGGCTACTGGAAAGGCATTTGAAGAACATACCACATGTCTTCCATATTATGTGAGACTCAAAATAAACTGATACTGAAAAAATATACGGCATTCAAAATACAAGGGCTAGCACCAAGATCAAAAGTGGAAGACTCAAATGACATATAATCTCACTCACACTCATGTGCTTCACATTAGTAGTACAAGGACACACAAAAGTGCTAGGACATGTCGCCTAGATCTCACGACATTCCTTCATCATGTTATTTGGGTCACGAAAAGTCCTACAGAAATGTCAGAGATAGTCACATGGTCCCCCTAGGAACATTACCTTGGTCTCAAGAAACTATCTAGTTCTATCACCTAAGCCATGAGATGTCTTTCACATACATCACCTGACTCGTATAATGGTGTTCACTCATATTAGTCAAGTCTCACTGTGACATCTAGGCATGAAAATCAAGTTCTCACAGCACCCTGTTGGAAATCATGTTGAGACCCGTGATGTCCTCCAGACCTGAAGGACAGGTCTCTTTATAAACTCTAGGGATGTTAGCCAGAACATGCGACATCCTTTGAACCATGTCGCACTGACTCTTGTGACACGCCTCATTTGTGTCTGAACAAGTCATGTGGTGGCTTCTAGGACAAGCGAACTGGGTCACGCGGTATCCCCAATATAGGTCAAATAGATCATCCAACAACCTCTAGAAAAATAGGCTAGGTCATAAGGGAATCATAGGTTTACATAGCTCTATCTATCCTCAGTGTGCAATCCCCAAGTACAAGGGAAACCTCAATGTGTAAGCCCCAATAAAAGGAACTACGGAGTCTCTAATTCCTACCAAATTTAGGATATGTAGGTTTCCTCTTTAAGGTTTGAACTCCATATTGATCATCCAGGTAGATTCCAGTATCCAAGCCCTGATCCAGAGCAATGACATTGATCACTAGATGACCTTTGTTTCTTACAATGATCATGGCTCACATGGGAATAAGGATTTTCACGGATCATGTCATCTGCACTATCCACCCTAGAGTTATAAGGGCAGTCTCAGTAAAAAACCCCAATTACTGACATCATACAGTATATCCCCAATCAATGGGGAATCTATCTTGGTATAATCCCATCGAATTCATGAAATCTTGAGGATGATCATAATTTCACTATTTGTGATCATCTACCTTATCCTATCAATAGGTTAATAGATAAATGAACTATGAGAACCTTGATTCCCACCATATCTAGGATATGTAGGATTCCTTTCTATGTATTGAGCTCTAATAAACACCCACTTCAATTTAAGAATCAAATCTATGAGATGGAAACAATTATTACCCGATCATTCCCATGAGTTTATTAATCTACCTCATATATAAGTGGACTGATTCATGAACCAAACTACAATGACGTTAATTCCTTCCAAAATCTGGATATGTAGGATGCTTTCATAAGGCCCCATATCTATAACAGAACCCTAATGACTATCCAAATATACAAGTCTCATATATATATGTATATGACATGTAACCAATCATCTATTCCACCTTGTTTCTCACATCGAGCATAGCCCGGCTGGTCGTAGGGAGATGCAATGAACACCTCATTGGGAATCCAAAATGTCCACTCACTATGTCAATCCTGGTGTGTAAGCCCTGATGAGTGGTATGGGATGATAAAACCTTATATAAGGGCATATACCCTTATTCCATTCCCAAGGGAATAATTGTTCTATGATGAATTTTATTCCTTCCATGACCAAGATATGTAGGATGTCTCCTTGAGACCCAAGCTCAATAATTTTGGGTCTTAGTACATACAAATATGTCTTCTCTTCAAGACACAAAACTACATGGGATTAATGAACTATGTCTATTTTGATTTCTATAATAACAAGGTTATGCAGGTCACCTCATAATGTCTCAATCCCCTCCTCAAAATATTAATCACCTCCTCGTGTGGCATCCCATTGCAAAGCATTTTTCCATACAGATTCAACACATAAATCAGTTTTTCATTGTTATAGAGATAGATGAAGAACCTTGGATACATAAAAATGGATTCACTAAGGTGATCGAACTCTCCTAAGTCCATCAATGAGACTCCCTTTCTTTGTTTAATGAGAGAATTAACCAATGAATAGTTTTTTAGGAGAACTCGTCATGTATAGTGGTTAGGAAGAGATAAACAAACATATCATAAATCTATAAGAGAGTCTCAGAGTAGGAAACAATTCCCACCAAAAGGGTGCAATGAGCCTCACCACCCATCCTCTTGACTAATTCAAGTCGCCATGATTCGTTGGGCCTAAAAACATAGATGATTGTTAGCCATATAAAAGCAATTATGTACCTATATATAGGTGGGGGAACAATTGGGTGTTTCTATGAAAAGTGAAAATGGTATCCCAATGAGTGGAACCCATTTCACACTTCAAAAACCCAACAAAAATAAAATGGTGAACTTGAAATGAATTTGACTAATGAAAAAATGGTCGGTTTTTATTGGTTGGGCCATTTCATTTGTCCCTATATGCAAAAAAAAATACTGAACCAAATGTAAATCTCTCCAATGACAAAAATATTGGTTATTATCCATCAAGGAATTTTGTTTTCCCCTAAATGTAAACAAAAATGGTGAACCCCACATGAATCTCTCCAATGATTAAATTATTGGTTATTATCTACCGGGACATTTCATTTTCAACTATATGAAAAAAATAGTGAACCCGACATGAGTCTCTCCAATGAAAAAATGATTGGTTATTATCTATCTGGCCATTTTATAACCCTATATTCAAACAAAAATAGTGAACCTGATGTGAATCTCTTCAATGAAAAAATTATTGGTTATTAACCATCAGGACATTTAGTTTTCCCCTCTATGCACACAGAAATGATAAAACTGATATGAATATCAGTAATAATTGAATGAGTAGGTTATAATGTGATATGCCACTTTGTTTTTAAAACCCTATACAAACAAATTATCAATACTAGCACAATATCTAAACAATTTTATGTAACCAGAGTTCTCATGAAATAATATAATCCCCATTTTGACAAGTCCAAATGAGAAGAATGGCTGAATCAGGGAATGTTAGGAAATTTTTTTTAACCATGCATATCTGATTGAGCATATCATGCCTATGATATTGCACTAACTAGTAACCTTGTTCCTTGTTTTCTGCATGACTCTAGATATTGACAACATCCTGATTCGAGACAATGTCATCATCATCTAGAATTTTCTCTAGAAAATCATCCATGACTGTAACCTGTGCATGTTGCAAGATAATTCACCTGCTGGAAAACACTAATGATAGTTATAAAATATGATGGTCTGGGAGTACCACCAACATGGAACAATCCTAACCATGGAAGCTACTCATGATGTTCTTCAAGAACTGTTATTGGAGAGTCCACATCTCTAGTAAAGGTTTTTGGTAATCTGATAGCCCTTTTTCTAAGAACAATAGCTTCAGGAGCGTATCCCCAGAGCATGAGAACTACCACCTTCTATATCTAATGAAGGTGTACTAGGTTTCTAAATAAAGCTCCCATTTAGTTCAAGTGCTGCCAAGGAGGGAACTTGTTAATCAATGTCACCAAAACCATCCCACAGGTACCCATCAGTTGCTTACTAAGGGTACCATCTTCCATACTGCTGCCTCTTATGCCCATGCATGGCTACAAGGAAGACTCATCAGAGTAGGAAGTCATTGGTTATATTAAAGAGGGATCATACTCTCACTCCTGCCGATTATGAATGCCGACATAATCAGGAATGAACCATCCAGAAGGATTGTATCCCTACTCATTCGGAATAAGTATGCAGGCATATCCCCACAGTAGTTATTGGAGAGGCTCATACTTCAACACACATGGAAAAATCCCCTCATCATATTCTAGTTGCACGTGGAGGAAAGAAGTTCACACATATCACCACTTCAATTGAAGACACCAGATAGTTTATCATGGAGATAGAAAATGTGATCATATTTATGTACACACTTTGGTAAAATGCCAATATATTTTAGAAACAGCTGAAGAAATCCATCGTCATATTCTGTAACTATTTTAGATAATGGGACATACACATAATCATATCCCTAAATCCTAGATAACTCAACATAGTAATCGTTTGGAATAAGTGGTTATACTAGAGGAAGATCACGCTCATGATCCCACCTGGGAGGATTATCATCATATTCCAATGAAGGGCGAAGAATCAGACTGGGATCATATTCTCGTATCAACTAGGGCTCACAAGGTGAGAGCGGCACATGCCTCAAGATAGGGGAACATGTCTGTCGAAGAAGTCTGGCAGTATATTTCAAACGCTTAGGATCAGGTTCATATCCCCATTCTAGCCATGGCTCGCCACATGAGATGGGCACAAGACTCAATATTGGTTCATATTCTTATCTAATAATTCCAAAATCATACTCCAAAGTCCTAGTATCATGCATATATCCCCATTCCGGATAATTCCAAACAAGTGATAATATCACAAGTCTCCAGAAAGGCTCATATTTTTATTTGTGAATCTACCTGGCATATTCTAGATAATCAAAAATGTAAGGTGTATATTCCTAAATTTACTGATGAATGATTATGCCAACCCCATTCTATGAAAACATTTGTGGAGGCTCATATTCATTCACCCATTTCAGGGGTCTATTGGAATATCCCAATAGGGATGGAATATTCGGACTAGGATCATCTGTATAACCCAACCGGGGATCACCAAGTGAGAGTGGAACATGCCCCAGGGAAGGCTCATATTACTGCCAAGAAAAACCAGCTACATATTTTAAATTCTCAAGATCGGTCTCATATTACCATCTTGACCAAGCATCACCATGTGAGAATGGAACTTTCCTTAGAATAGTCTCACATTCCTATAAATAATGAGATAGATCATCAGCATATTCTGATAGATTTTTAGTAGATGGATCATAATCTTGCTGCACCAATTAGTTATATACACGTTCTAGAATCCACCACACTTCAGGATCATATCCCTACACAATTACAAAAGGAAGGTCAATTTATTCTAACCATAATGTAGAACCTGGTCCATACTCTTAATTTTCTCAATGCTAGTGTCCTTGAGGTTGTTTGAGACAAATTGTCAACACCACAAGGGTCAATCAACTCTTCTATCGAAGAATAAGTAGAAGACATTCATTACCATGATAGTTATCCTCTTGTTAATGTGGATATGGATTATAGTGACCTTGCTCCTGAAATCTTCTATGGTCAACCTCTCCATGACAATATCTCCCTTAGTCAAGGTAATCCTCCCTTTTTCTAGAAAACTCTATAGATAGAGGTGTTCAAAACTCTGACCCCATCGTATAAAGAGGTGCTCGAATCATCAAGGTCAACTGTATATAGTTCCCCATACAATTCCAGAACCACCCCACTCCCTTAAGAAAGCAACCATAAAATCCATATTATATGGAATGACAAGATAGACATGTATAATATTGGTGAGTAGGAGGCCAACATTGACATGCGGAGAGAGTTAGCTTCAAACAACCTCCCCATCATGTTCTGGCACCTCTCTACTTCTATCTATGAGATCCCAAATGATCTAGAATAGGATTTCATGCCTTAATTATTACAGAATATGTGGGATAATAATCAAATACTAAAGATTCAAAATTTACCTTATCTAGGATATGAGTGTCACCTTTAGACAATCAATGTAATTTGTTTTCCAATAAGACCTAGATGTTATCTCCTTGGCTTGGGATCCAAAACTGAAGAAGCACAGTGAAAATATTCAACATGCTTATTGTCATTGCATTATAACTCTTTGGAAAATTAATATAGAAGTGAAATCATGCATCTATATTCCAGGATGAAGATTTTATAGCGAATTACACTTTTCCACTCCCCTAAAATATTAGAGTCCTTGAGATGCAACATCCTTCAATGTTGTTGCCTCCAAAAAAATCAGGGGACATGATAATGCTCAAACTAGTTTTTCACTACAACATAATACCCCTGATTCAATTGTTCCCTTACACCATAGATGAGGAGATATGATAACCAAAAATATTTCAAATTGGGAATCTCAAGATATTATGAGTACATTTTGAACATAGAGACCAATGTTGTGATCACCCAGAAAAATTCACATAATGAATGATTCTCACCATGGGTTGACATCGCACATAACTCCTACACGAGAACAACTACAACGCGTCATGAAAACTCCAGTATCTACTACCATAGAAGCCATATAGGATTGAACTAATCCCCCATTGGCCAGGAGAATATCTGCCACATCTTCCACCCTTCGAACCATCAATTATTGAGAGGATTCATGACAAAACCTCAATAGCCACAGGTGAACCCTAGATCGGTGGTATATGGGAATTTATACCCCAATCAAAATATCTAGGTACATCATCCCCTGAGAGAACCATGGAGACATTAGCATTGATTCCAGATCACCCCACCCCATTGGGCTGGGGGAATTTATATCTTGTTGTCCATCCCATGAATCATCAATTATTTGACTACAGTCAATGGATCATCAACAACTTGACCAATCCATGAAAATTTCAGCACCAAATGACCCCCACCCTATAAGGCTAGGGGAAGTTAAATCATTGGAATCACCCAATAGGGGATCAGTCTGCTCCAGGTTGGGAGGAATCCATAAATTGTCAGCATTCCACCAACTCCTCACATCATAAGACAAATCCCTTCTAGTTGGAGCATATTCATAAACCATGATCAGAAAATCCCTCAAAGTAACTATTCATATACCAAAATGGGGGGAATTTACTAGGAAGACAATCAAACCCCATTGAGGCAATAATCCAAAACAACCCAACACAACCAAGGATTCGAATAATGACCCTAAAGATGAGAGTGTAGGACCATCCTATTTCACCGAGAGTAATGGCACAAACACTCTTGCCTGATATGCCTATGTAAATTTTGTCATTATCAACATGGAAAATATTTATCATGACACAAATAAAAAGGTACTTGATATGGAAAAAATACCTTAGTAGGTGGGGTGACTTGGATGAACCAAATGATGTTGCACGCACCAGGAACAATGATGTCTCTAAAACATGGAACCTCCAAATATCAAGTTGCCACCTCCATCCTGGGATATTTCCCAGGGGAAGGGTATATAAATATCCAAATCACCTTCCATAAGAAATGAGGTTCCTTCCCTAGAGGAATATTCATCACAACATGAGAGAGAAATACAAACTCCCTGACAACTTAATGAGGAGCTACTCATAGGAAATAATCCTACTGGGTATAGTCTTCAGGAAGAGATGAATGTTCTCCCTCCAATGGAAAATATTCCATAAAGAGTGGTATTTGTGCACCAAATTGTATCTATATCTAAATATCCAATCCACATAAATGAGGACATTAAATATTATTGTGACTTCCCTCCATTGTAGCAAAAACCTCTCCCTCGCCGGGACAACCATTCAATCTTGGGACGAATCGAAATTTGGAAGTAGATAAATATTGGTCCACCACATCAACCCCCACCATATCCCTATGGATGGGAGATATATCAATTAACTATTCCCCTATAGCTCCTTAATGTCATCGAGTCCCTAGATACTCAAATAGAATCCATAGAAGGGTGGCGCTCAAATATGCAGCCTAT
This sequence comes from Viscum album, assembly GCA_963277665.1. Lineage (NCBI taxonomy): Eukaryota > Viridiplantae > Streptophyta > Magnoliopsida > Santalales > Viscaceae > Viscum > Viscum album. The sequence goes on along the minus strand of OY728126.1, from coordinate 1,802,928,817 downwards.
GAGTAATCCATGTCTTGATTGGGTGGATGACCCTTTACCCCCACCAAATTTTGGAAATCCTACCTTCTATACATTTGCAAATGTAAGTGACCTCGAACAAAATCTTACACACTTCATGTCCCGATGTGGTCCGATGATGGTCTCTAGAGATAAATAGGATGCAACAATACTGAGGTTGTTTGTACAAACTCTGAAAGGGCTAGCCTTTGCTTCGTATAATAGTTTTCCAGTAGGATCTATGTCCGAATGGGAAGACCGTCATCATCAATTCCATAACAATTCAGTTCCATGTTGATGAATAAAAACATTTTCAACTTTAAAAAATGAAAAGAATGGGAAAATGAGAGGGTGTATGACTTCATTGCAAAGTGGAAGGTTTTAACCTAATCACTCAGCATCCCTATCTTTCAAGAGAAACTATTGGAAATCTATGCTAAAAATATTATGTATAGTTGGTAGAAACCTATGATCCTAATGAAATATCCAGGTGGATTGCAAGAGTTTTTTTAAATGGACCAATTTCTAGAAGAATCCATCAGACTAACCGGATCCAAAACCCGAATCATTCATTCAGCATAGGGAAAACATCTAGCCAGAGTAGAAGCAACAATTATCACTCTCAAGATAGAAGAAATGCTAGTAAAAAACCTAGTAAGTCCCTGAACCTCCCAGTGCCTCCAGTAGAGTAGTAGAGACCACAGAATCACCCTCGGCTAGAAGCACATAAAAATCAGGGTCATCCGGGATATTAAGAACAGATGAATAAGGTGTACTACATCCAAAATTAACAAGTCCTTGGTTATTTTTTAGAAGTAATCTATAATACACCTATCACACTTCTACAACCTAGGAAGCCCGAGGAGTTCGACCTCACTAACCATCCTGATTACTTCCCTTTCCAGAGAAGATTGTATCATAATATCAAGACCTGCTTTGCCTTGAAAGAATTACTTCAAGGCATGATCTATTTTGAACAAGTGGTTCTAAATAACTCCTCGGGGTAGGTGGCTTGCATAACCCTGATCCAAATATAAGAATATGGTTATTGGAAGAAATTCTCAGCTAGATGTGTGTAAAAAATTTGGCAACTGGATGAATCAGAAGGCATTTTATCGAGCCCATGCCACTCTGAATGATTTTTTGTGTAGACCCGCGATAACTCCACCAACCAAGAAGGAGGTAAATTGAATATAACCACTAAATGCGTGTTTGACCACTAAAAGTTGGAAGAAATAACAGTGGTAGAGTAATATATTACTCAAATGTGGGCATTAAATATCATGGATTTCTTCCCCACAACATCTGAAATACAGAAACCACCGCACCAAATGGAACCCCCATCAAATGAAGAACTAATATTCGGTTCTATAAACACAAAACATGTTTCAGACACATTCACCGATGATGATTTTCCCCAGGGAATGAGTTTCCTGCTCATGACCGGGGAATTTGAGTTCGGATGTGTATGAACTGAGGATATAGAGGATAGTGTGGGTGTGGTTAGACACAATATTCTGGTCATATCCCTATGAAAAATACATATTCAGCTGAGACTCATGGGAAATTTCTCTAGCGAGCCTAGAAAGGGTAGAGAGGTATCTATAAACCCTCAAGTAGCCATCAACACCTGATTGTATTGCAGGAATAACTAGTAGTGGATATTCCCAATCATCCCAAACTAAGGAAAATGGTGGGATGACTTGCACCACTGGTGGAAGATTCTACCACAACCCCTACACAGGAACCATGTTCTTTCATCCCAAATGCCTCACCTCCTCATTCTCATTTCTAGGAGAAACCCTATATCAATAAGAACCGGCCTCTGTCACAAAATTAAAATATTCTAAAATAGCTTACAGAAGTCCCAGTCAATATTTTAGTCCTCAATTCACTTCAAGTTTCAAAATAACTTAGGTAGTCACTTATTGAAGCCATTTGGATCCTATAATTGTTTGTGATTGAAGATGTTGGAGATGAGGTCTATCGAGTGGATACCATGGAATTAGAATGTCACAACACCATCTCATTCACTGATCAAGATCTGGAAGAGGCCCTTCAAGAGAATATCATACCCCTATACATCTTAGGTGGACTCAATAATTCCAGTTTCCAAATGGATCTAATTGAAAACGGTTCTGGGATCAATCTTATCCCAATATGAACCCAACAACAGTTGGTATATTGAAAAGGGTATTTTTCTCCCACTATGCTAAGCATCAAAGGGTATGATAAGAGTGAGAAAAGACCATTTTGGGGATCTTACATAAGATGCTGATTTTAAGGTAATCCAGCAAGACACTATGTATAACATCGTTCTTGGAATTCCCTGGCACCATAGACACTTGGGGATACCTTCAACATTCCATTAGTTCCTGATGCATCCCATTGATGGAAAAGTAGTCATACTACATAGTGATGATTATCCCTTCCAAACATGTGGGGCCACATATACTAAAGCAAGTTTCTATAAAAAAAAGAGTAAAATGACCAATTATGGATGATAATGTATAGGATTATACTCCCAATGGCTTGGGGAATACCCCTGTGAATCCCTAGAGTATGATCAACAGTGACTATGCACTCCCCATAAACCTGATTGAGGTAAAAAATTATAATCCCAGAGGTCCAAGCCCTTCTTGTCCCCAGTGATAGAAATGGATAATACCATCCATATCATCTCTCTATAATGAATTAGTCAATAGGGGATGACAATGAATCTTCTCATGGCCTCTCTCTCTCTAATAATGACAGAGGGCCCCCAGATTACTATTTTCATTTGAAAATTTCTCCAAATATTATAAGATGGAAGAAGTTGAGGATATCCTTAGGAACGCCCCTATGAATATTGAGGAAGGTGTCTCCACCACCATTTATGAACTCAGGCAGATAAATCTGGGGACATAGGAAGAACTGTTACCTACACTGATTAGTTCCGTTGTGCCCCTCAATGTTCAAGAGATGTACATCACATTTATGAAGCAAGATCGATATGTGTTGACATGGAACTAAACAAAAATTCTCAGACTAAACCTAGATGTGGATACACACCATATCTAGATACTATATGATCTTCAAGGCTTTAAGAAGGAATCCATGAGGATTCACCCCTCTAATTCCAACAATATAGAAGCAGAGTTTGATAAGTTGATCGAATCCAGCTTCTTCTAAGATGTGAAATACCCAATATGGCTTACCAATATCATCACTATCAAGAAGAATAATTGGAAGATTAGTATCTACATTGATTTCAGGGACCTTAATGGGCATTACACAAAGGATGATTTCCTCTTTCCGATAACAAAACTCTTGATCTATGCAACTTCTAGTTTCTAAGGCTTTTAATTCATGGATGGGTACTCAGGGTACAATCAGATAAAGATAGCTCCAGAAGATGAAGAATCCACTACCATTAGAGCCTCTCAAGGGAACTTTTTATATCAAGTCATGCCCTTTTCATTGAATAATGATGGAACCACATATCAATGTTCCATGCACCATATCTTTAATCTATTCTTGGGAAATATAGTTGAATGTAATGTTTTTGACCTGGTGGTTAAATCCTAATATTAGTGTAATCACTTCATGGAACCTCAAATAATTTTTTAAAAGCTACAAAAACACATTATGAATTTGAATATGGTAAAATAAACTTTCTACGAAACATCAGGGAAATTCCATGGTTATTTCACATGCCACCGTGGAATTAAGGTCAACCTGTAGAAGACTATTTCCATATTATCAATTTCTCCCCCCCTAAATCTCAAAGAATTGAAAGGGATCGAAGGGTACATTGAATAAATTTGGTGGATAATTTATAACATTGCAAACAAAGATCTCTCCTTCACCAAGATAATGAAGAAGGAAACCACCTACCAATGGGATGATAATTGCCAACAAAAATTGAAAGTATCAAGAAATACTAATTTCACCCACCAGTTCTGATGCCTCTAGTGGAAGGGAGGCCACTCATATTTTATGTATCTACCATGGAACATTCATTAGGATCCCTCCACTAACAAAAGAATCATGTGGGGAGAAATAATAGTCTCTATTACCTCATCTAGACTATGTTAGGCACTAAGACCTGATACTCTTGTGTCAAAAATAACTACCTCACACTCCTCTTCATAGTGAAAAAGATGAGGAATTATTTGCAGTTCCAGGAAGTCCAATTAGTCTATCGTATCAATCCACAAAATTATATCCTTGGTTGTCCGATGCTGACTGGGTACTTGGCCCAATGGGTGGTTATTATTTAGTAATATAACATTCAACTTGTGTCAGAGATGTCAGTGAAAGGACAAGCCCTGGTTGATTTCCTCACAGTGAAACCTACCCTGTAAAATATACCAAAACACATCAAGCTTCTAGATAAGTAGGTATAAGTTTCCAATAACACTCCCCAAACATGGGATATGTATTTTGATGGTGCCTCATGAGGTCATATCAGAATAAGGATGGAAAACTAGAAGCTCAATCAGGTTGGACTGGGGATTGTATTTGTCTCTGCTAACAATGAAGTTTGGACCTACTCTTTCTCACTATCGTAATGCTACACAAATAATGTGGTAGAATACAAATACCTCATAACTATCTTGGATTATCCATATAGTTGCAACTAGCATACATGAACATCAAAGTGGATTCAGAGTTTGTGATAAATAATGAAAATGTAGACTACACCATAAAAAGGAGGAATTGGGCCCTCTCATAGGATATGTTAGGGGACTAATAGAAGAAATCCCTTTTGATCCCACATTTCATCATGTTCCCCGATCACAGAATTCTTGTACGAACACATTGGGAAATGAAACTACTGTCTTGGAAGACTCCGATCAGAACGAATCAATCTATCAAATTACACATCAGATAATGGTCTCAGCAATCATATTATGTGATATGGAAGAGGTCAATTAGGTCCACATAACCCCAGATCATGATGCACGAATAATGACCCCTATATGGATAGAGCCTATACTCAACTATCTGCTAAATGGGACTCTCTTAATAGATAGAGATGTAAGAAAACATATTTTGCATCATGCAATAAAATCTTCACTGTGGTATGACCCAAATTAGATGACACCCCTCTATAAGCATAGATTCAATGGGATCCTCATTAGATGCATAGAAGGAGAGATTCCTGCCATCATGGAAGAATTACATGAAGGATCGTGCGCCACCCATCAGTCTGGGACTTGGCACTCCCACCAGATCAGGTGGTAAGGATATTACTAGAAAACCATGATACAAGACAACGTGAAATTCATCATGAAATTTCATACATACCAAAACCATTTGAACTTCATCCACCAACCACCAGAATTTCTACATACAACTAACTATTCCTAGTTGTTTTCTATTTGGGGGGATGGATTTCATGGGGCCATATCCCCTAGCCACAGCTAAGCAGTTCAAGTACTTCCTGACTACTACCGACCTATTTTCCAAATAGGATGAGGTGATTACCTTCAAGGATGTTCAGAAAAATAATATCATCAACATTATAAAATCCCATATCATCACTAAGTTGGGGGTCCTACACACAAAATTAACGGAAAATGGAAGAAACGTTTTTCTACAGAACTGAATAAGTTGTATCAAGAGTACAATATCGAGTCTAATCACTCATCCTGCTATCATGCAGCTGAAAATGGAAAGATATAGGCCTTCAATAAGACTTTACCAAATATACTGTAGAAGATGGTGAACAAGGACAATAAGACTTGTATAGAAAAAATAATCTATTTTTATGGGCCTACCATGCTATCACACATACTACTACACAAGAAATTCCATACTCATTGGAGTACATCACCAAGACAGTGTTACATGTGGACGCCCAACTACCCTTAATCTGAGTATTCATCTATGGGAAACTCTCTAATGATGATAAATTACCGAAGTGACTTGATGAATTGGATTGGATTGACAATAATAGGTTGTTCACACTGAAAAACCATGAGGTACACCAGAATTGGATTTCCTGATCCTTCAAAAAAAGGGTTCACCTCTGCTCATTCCTCCATGGAGAAGTAGTGTTAGTCCTCAGAACCCTGGTGATACTAGTAAAGAATCCCCCAAAGCTAGAACCCACATGCGAGGACCTTACATCATACAAACTTTTCACCACAATGGGGCTTACTCATTGGCCACAATAGATGGGGAGAGTGTCACACCTCCCACCAATGGAATATTTTTCAACAAATAATTTTCATAACCATCATCGTAAGGGAATCCACCTCAGTGTATATCCCATCACTCAACTTAACCACATGACATTAAAATGTAAAAACTTCCTCTTAACCACATGATGTTAAACTATATGGGATTCCTCCCAATCAAATAATGTTAAACTATACAAAATTAGTTCTAACCACATGATGTTAAACAATACGGGAATAATCCTAACCAAACAATGTTAAACTTAATGAAATTCGTCCAAACCGCATGATGTTAAGCTATAAAGGATTCATCCTAACCACACTATGTTAAACTATACTGAATTCATCCTAACCACATAACGTTAATCTATAATGGATTCATCCTAACCACATGACATTAAAATGTAAGGAATTAATCCAAACCACATTACTTTAAACTATACAGAATTCTTCCTAGACACATGATGTTAAACTATATAGGATTCATCCTAACTACATGACGTTAATCTATATAGAATTCATCCTAACCATAAAATGTTAAACTGTATGGAATTATTCCTAACCACAAGACGTTAAACTATATGGGATTCTTCCTAAGAACATGATGTTAAACTATATGAAATTTATCCTAACCACTTGATGTTAAACTGTATGACAATCATCCTAACCACATGAATCTAAACTCTATTGAATTAATCCTAACCACATGTATTTAAACTGTAGATGTTTTTTCCTCACCACATGATGTTAAAATAAAAATTATTTTTTCCTAACTACACGGTGTTAAACTGTATATAATTCAACCTTATGACATGACATTAAACTGCATGGCTGATGTCCTTACCACAAGATGTAAAACTGCATGGATCTGTGATGTCTATCTCTATTCACGTCGAGTCACCTAATTATTTTACACATTATGTGAAATTGTATGGTTCTTCTAGAACATTGTATGGATTGATTCTCATTTCCAATTATATACATGGGGAAGCCTCAATCCAATATCTTATCCCAACCACTATATGATAAAAACTACCCTTATTGTACCCTCAACTGTCTCTATATTGTAGGGAAACTATTTCCATTCTTTATTAATCACACGACTCACATGATATTAGGAATTGCGGTAGGGACCTACCCTAACAAGAAAGGGATAACAATATACAATAGGTACATTATGATCATTAATGAAAGACCTTAAAAGGAATATCATGAGTCCTCACCAAATGAAATTAAACAGTACGGTCAATATCCTTGCAGCGTGAATTAAAACTTCATTTTTCTTCAGAACAACGTATGGTTTTACTCTCAACCTCATAAGATACATAATGACTCCTAAGTCTCCATATTTGGGAATAGATATAATATTACCATTAATTCATGTTAGTTAACCAACATCCTCACCACATGATGTTAAACTGCATGGGATTTGAAGAACTACGTGTGGTTTCTTTCTCATCCTCATCCTCATGAGATATATAGTGACACCCAGACGTCGATCCTTATTCCCAACTACAACATTTCCATTAATTCACATCATTTCACCCTGACTGCATGATGTTAATCTACAAGGAACATTATGAACTACTTGTAGCTTGATTCCTATCATCACAGGGTATGTAGTGACACCTGGATCACTGATCCTGGGACCTGGTGCAATGGTTAACATAAATAATTCCCACCTCTACATATGGATCAGACCTGTATAGAGTATTTCCCATTCAAGAATTGTGTGTGACTTGATTCCTACCCTCACATAATTTGTAGTGATTCCCTAATTTCCAACTACATTCCCAGTTGCAAAAAACAAATTAAAAAAATGCTTTCTTCTTTGTGTATGGGCTAGAATGGCACTAAAGACTTTATTTAGAACTACTTATGTCTTGATTCTCATCCCCATGAGATTCATTGTGACTCCCAAGTCTCCATTTTTGAGCCCAGTCAAAAAATTCCCACACCTTAATGATGGTACCCACATCCTAACCATATGATGTTAAACTACATGGATGTACTTCCTTACTGAATGGCATTAAACTTAATGTAAGTATTTCCTTAACATGTGATGTTAAAATGCGTGGAAGTACATCCATACAGCATGACATTAAACTTCATGGAAATATGACTTTACCTCATAATGATAAACTACATGGGAAGTGCCATTACTTCATTACTTTAAACTACACAATGGAAAGAATGTCCCCACTACATGATGTTAAACTATGCCGAACATTGGCCATTTTTTTCATTCCTTATCAAAGGACCATAAGAGACTTACCCCGGTTAAACAAAGTATGAGTTGATTTAACTATTATTTAAATAACATCAATCTATAAGCCACACTTCAAGCCTTAGGTGTCTCAGATCGATGTAATCTTCAATGACCATTGGAAAAGATATATGGCTTCATGTGACCATTTTCTCGACTATGCATGCATGCATATGGCTCTAGTATATGCACATATGGTCATAAACTAAATGTGTTACTCTGAAAAAGGACATTCTAATCCTTGTGAGCCCTCACATCATTGTTGCAGAACTCAACACATCATTTTGATATGAACCTATCCTCATGTGACTATACCATGTCATTAATCATGATTCTATGAGCTCGATCCATAATTTAAAACATTCCCATATTCCATAAGAATGATGTTTGAGTACTTTTGGCATGGTGAATCCTATCTAGGCTCTTGTATATCATCCTCAATATCAAGTTCCTATGATTTGTGACTATAAACTACCTAAACTTTGGTGAAATATACAAGACCTTAAACTCTAGTCTATAATAGTGAAAATAACTAAACTTTATGTTTCTAGAAAAAGAGACACAAACATGTCGGGTTGAAAACCCAAAAAGGGTCACCTAAGAAAAATTCAAGTCTTCACTCTCTAAAATATTCCTCTTTAGAGTTTAGGTCAATATTAGGGCGTAAATAAATAATTCATAATTCTCATAGTGTCTACTTTGCAGCCATAGTAAAACCAAATATATGCTTGTTGGACCCCCTTATCCATGAAAAAATAAGAGTAATGGTACGTCACATCTCTTTGCCACAAGAATATGTTTGTTAAGTGGTGGCCCAAATTTTAGGGTACTTGAACCCTCATTGTATTTTACACTTTGAATAGATCACACTTCATAAGTGGGGTATCTCAGATCACCATAACCTTACATGGACCTTGGTAAGGATATTTGGCTTCAAGGTACCTTTTCTTGACTTTTCATACATAACCATATATCCAACATATACACATATAGCCATAAACTAAATGAATCACTATGAAAAATGACATTCCAATCCCCGTGAACCCTGAAATCATCAATGTAGCACACAACACCTCAGCATGTCCAAACTACTCCATGTTTTTATATCCCATATCATTCTACTGACTTGATTATTCTGGGTCATTATTTATAAACCCCCACGAAACTATCCAAGAAGATTCAATATCCTTGACATTACGTTGCTATGTTTCATACCCTTTCTCAAGGATGGACTACAACACTTCATTCCATATCCTTCAATATCACACACCTATGATTAAAAATATTTGGACATATGGATCAATCTTCATGATTTAAGAGATAAGTTCTATTGGGTGCCAGAAACCATCCTAGATAGCCTACTTTCCATTCCAAACTTCATCATCTGGATGTTTGGGTCTTTGAAAAACTTTCATGTCCTTTGGAGAGGAGTGGAGATCATATTTCTCTTGGTATGATACCGACACATAAGGGCCTTAACCCTCCAACTAAAGGCATATTCTCATTTCTAGAAAAGAAGATTCAATCCTTTTGAGCTTTAGAAACACCACGGTAGAGCCTGACATCTCAGAATGTCATGGGACATACCTGGAATGTCTGTACAATCACATATTCACGGAATATTACTTTTGGGTTATGATTTATATTACACATATTCCAACTATCCTGAAATATCTGGCTTCCCTAATATTTCTCCATCAACCAATATCACCTCCATGAATCTTCTATATCCCCTGAAATGGATACATGTCTTTAAAGACCCTTTACATGACTATGCACGCATGCCTATGGCTCTATCATATGCACCTGTGGTTGCGAACCAAATGTGACACCTTGGAATAAAGGGATTTTTGATCCTTATGAGCCTCAAAAATACCATGGAAGAAACCCAACATATCAGTGTGTTTTAGGTCATTGATTGAATTTCTTCAACAGATAATATGATCATATATCAGGTCCGAGCTAAATTACCTTAATCTAAAGTGATATAGGGTTCGAGCTAAAGACCTTAAATTAAATCAATAAGAGGTTCGAGAAAAATACATTGAACTAAATAAACATTAGCTTAAGATAAAATACCTTAAACTAAAGTAATATTAGGTTTGAGCTAAATGACCTTAAACTAAATTGATAAAGGGTCCAAGATAAGATAACCTAAAAAAGAAATATTAGGTATGATCTAGAAGACCATAAAATACAGTGATGGTAGGTCCAATATAAAATACCTCAATCTAAAGAAACATTAGGTATGATCTAAAATAACATAAACTAAAGAAGCATTAGGGCCAAGAAAAAAGACCTTAAACTAAGGAAACTTATGTATGAGCTAAAACACCATAAAATAAAGAAATAGAAAGTTAGAGCTAAAAGACCATAAACTAAATAGACAATATGTCTGAGCTAAAAGACCTTATACTAAAGAAATATCAGGTCCGAGATAAAAGACCTAAAACTAAATCAATATCAGGTCTGAGTTAAAAGACCATAAACTAATTCGATAGAAGGTCTGATATAAAAGACCTTAAAATAAGGAAATATTAGGTCTTAGCTAAAAGTCCTTAAACTAAATAACATCAGCAATCTAGTCTAGAAGAGAACGTAAGGATCTCTATATGGCCTTATAAAAATCATGTTATGCTCACCAAACCTATAGTATTAGGATAATAATGGATCAATATACCTTCAAGACATATATTTTACAAGGAAATTGGAATAGATTTGTTAGTAATGAATGCCATGTTATTGGGTACTGGTAAGTGTTTCCTCAAAAAATATCAAAATATGGGCATTCAGATTTTCTTCATTTAATGGAAAGTATGTTTATCAAAATAGATTCTCATAATATTTGAATAATGGGATAATAAGTATATCATTGATAAAGATGAGTTGGGAAGAAAAATGAAAATTTTAGAAGGTCCATTTGTATTGTGAAGGGGGGGGGGGAATATCCACATTTCGGAGTCTCTCCCACACTTCAACCCAAACATGATGCATTTCAAGGGTCAAACTATAACAAAAGACAATCATCCAAACCAATAAGTTCAGTAATACTCTAATGATCATCATCGATAGAAATTTGGAGTACTTCTCTCCATGTTTATTCTTCTTCCACTCCACGACAAAGAGTCTCATCCTAGGTAGTCAATTCTTCAACTCACTTTTGAGTATAAACTGATGCAGATGAAGATGTTGAGTGATTATACTTCAAAAAAGCAATGATTTTCTAATACATCCATTCTTATATTGTCCACACATCCATAGGATCATATAATTCAGATATTTACTAATGAAACTTCTCCAATTCCTATGATGTCTCCCTCATCTGCCAAGAAAGGTGAGCCTCATCAACAAAGACATGCAGATACTGTTCACTTTTGGCCAGATCTCACCGAATCAAAATAGATTTCTTCATAATATCATACAGAGGCTGAAGATCAAAACCACCCACCCCCAAGTCATGAAATAATTGGAGAAGTCATTCCCCCTGGTCATGAAATACTTCAATGGGGGTTTTAGTGATCATGGAATGAATTTGCTACCAAATCAGCCTATATCACATCTTAACTCCTACAACTAAAGGAGTGGGTTAGATGGATGGAGGTCTAATTAGATGAACCAATGAAAAATAAAGATAGGAATCCCTTTAAACTATCATTAGCAGTATACACATGGTAGAGGGGATCTGCATTAATATTTATAGAAATTAGGGCACTTTGATTAGTCATAATTGAGGGACCTTGAGGAGGACTATAATCCATTTAAAAAAGAGTAAGGTGTAGATGTTAGATGAATAAAATAAATATTGTCAAAGAATGATGAGGACCAGAAACATCAGGCATATCTCATGACTCATCAAGGGATTTATGAACTGAATAAAGAGTTTTACGGATCACCTGACCTCCCAAGGACAAGCAGAGCACATAACCCCCCATAGGGCATCGAATGAGTCACATGAGTCACATGAGTCATAGGAGATCAAATGATTGATCCAACATATTTCATGAAGTCCTCAAGATATCCATAGTACTCATAGCCAAGTCTGAGAAATAACCATAGTATAGTTCGTGATTAGATCATACAAGTTTCTGAGAAAGAGAAAATATTGTGGGACAACTATGACCAAAAGGTATCATGTTGTTGACTCACGAATGGATCTCACGATTAGGTCTTGTGGCATGTTCTTTCAATAAAGATATCATTAGAGGAGAAAATGAGAGCACTCTAGAAAAGGGGTGACCGACAGAGTGAATTTCCATCCACCACTCCCTCCCTATATATTGTACATTTCATAGAATACCAAACATCACTCGGTAGATCAAAATTCACCTAAGATACTGATTCAAAACACCACCAAAGTCTCATTTTCACGTTAGTTTTCCTCATAACTGAACCCATGTCCCTACAGACGTCACTCATGAAGGGGGGTATTTTTTGACACCCGATAAATTATCTTTTTAAAAAACACAAAGGAAAACAGACTTGAATATGGGTTTTACCTTCCCAAAAAATAAAATGTGATGAGACATACATATTGAATGATCCTCCAAGGGACTCAGGATTGCGTTACCATTTCAAGGTCATGTGAAGACTCCAAACGTAATGCATAACCTATGATGAATCCCATGTAGCCCCATTCAATAGACCTTCTAACTCTAATGATGGCTCTCGAGAAAACCAATGGAAGCATGGTGATAACTGAATGGATGCCCCTAGGTCACATGGATAGTCAATGGAAAGTTCCTGAAAACCCATTCAAAATTTCTCCCAAATAAGGAGGAATAATATCCAAATAGAGAAAATCCTAGTGTCCATAAATCTCATGTTCTATATCATAATTGGGAAGAATAAAATTCCTTGATGACATCCATGAAAACATGGAATACCGCAAATCCATTTTATAATAAAACCGAGGAGATAAAGGGGAGGAGGCGATAGGTACTCATGGTCACTGAAAGATATGTGGTGTACCCTTGGAGTCCTGAAAGACAACATAAAACCATGGGGACATGTCTACATCATCTCATTAAATCCCTTTGGCTTGTCTGTCTCTCTGTACGGAAGACCTTATGTATGTCCCAGAAACTATAAGCTTTCTCTTCAGTGCTATAAGAATAAAAGGATATATTTTTTCACAATATGCTCGCACACCCCCATATTCCCCATATTGGTCATGCAATGAATAATTAAAAAATGAGTAAATGACCATAACATTACACTTGAAATTTGGCATATTCCCTAAGCATTGTTAATAAAACAATGTTTAAAACAAGGAAGTAGGTGAGAGATATCATGGTTGTTAAAAGACATGTGATGCCCCCATGAATTCCATAGTGTGGCCCCATGAGACATCCTGACAAGCCAACTAGACCTCTCAAAATACCCAAGGAAAGACATCAAGATCTAATGAAGTCCCTTGGGAATGTCTATTAGAGAATTTAAAGATCCCATTGACATGCCCTCATGATCAAATAGGTATTAATTAATCAAAAAAATCCAATAGAGGAATAACTAATGGAAGATAATTTCAACCATAGAAATTCAGGCAACTCATTCGGAATGACCCATGACAGAGACTCAAGAAAATGTGTGGCGCTAGCCCACTCCATTGACTCCAGTCTAGATCTATGACAGATACAACACACAAACTAGAGAGAATCCAAGGTGGAGAGACCTATTAATTCCTAACCCCAACATGAAAAATACATAGGCTACTACATAAGGGAAACTATTGAGTGAAAAAGTATCAACCATCGAAGAAGACTTCTCAGAGGAACTGATCACATGATGGAAAAGTCATCAATTAAGTAATATACTGGATAACTATTAGAAAAAACATGCACCATACATAAGGTACTTCATGTAATCGTTCATAGATCACATGAAGGGATGCTAACATGGAATGTAAATAACATACAACATGTTTTTAAGATCACACGAGACTCAAAATAAACTGATATTGAACAAACCTAAGGAATTTTCAATACGAGGTATGAAACCAAGATCAAATGTGGAAGACTTAAACAAAAAACATAATCACTGACCGTCATGCGCATTGTGTGAGTCATAAAAGGACACATGATAGTGCCAGGACGCATCACCTAGATCTCATGGAATTCCTTCATCATGATATTTAGGACACACGGTGTCCTTCAGACATGTCAAATCAAGTCTCACGGTCCCCTAGGCACCCCACATTGGTCTCATGAAACAATCTGGGTCTATCACTTGAGCCTTGAGAAGTCCTTCAGATACATCACCTAACTCATATAATGGTGTTTTCTCCTATTAGTCAAGTCTCGCTGTGGCATTTGGTCATGAAATCAAGCTCTCATGGCACCCTCTAGGAAATCTAGCTAAGACCTACGATGCCTTCCAAACATGATAGTCATGTCTCGTAATGACCTCTATGGATTTTATCCAAGACACGTGAAGTCCTTCTAACCATGTCACACTGACTCTTGAGACACCCCCGTATGTGTCCAGACATGTCATTTGATGGCTTCCATGACAAACCAACTGGGTTATGCGGTGTCCCCAGGATAAGTAAACTGGGTCATGTGACACCTTCTAGAAAAGCAGGCTAGGTTACAATGGAATCCTAGGATTGATAGCTCCATCCATCCTTATTGTGTAAGCCCTAAATACAAGGAAAACATCAATGTTTAAGACCTAATAAAGGGAACTACAATGACACTAATTCCTGCCATATTCATTATGAATAGGCCACCTATTCATAGTTCAAGATCCATATTTATCATCAAGGTAGATCCTAGTATCCCTGAACTTTCCAAAGTAATGACATTGATCATTTACTAAACCTTTTTTCTCACAATGATCATGGATCACTTGGGCTTAGGGAGTTGCAATGATAATGTCATCTGAATTATCCACCCTAGTGTTATAGGGGAAGTCTCAGTGTGCAAGCCCAAATTACTAACATCATATCGTATATCCCTGATCAATGGGTTATCCATATTGGTATAAGAACATAAAATCCTTGAAACCTCAAGGAAAATCATAATATCTCATAGTGTGATCTTCCACTTTATCCTATCAGCACATTAAGGGTAAATAAACTACGAGAAATTTGATACCTTCCATAACTGGGATATATAGGGCGCATCTCTATGGACCAATCTCTAATAAACACCAACATTGAAGTAAGAATCATATCTATGAGATGGAATTCATAAGGACCCAATCCTTCCCATGATGTAATTACTCTACCTCTTATATTTGTAGACTGAGGAATGAACTAAACTATAATGACTTTGATTCCTACCATAATCTGGATACGTAGGGTGCCTTCTTAATGAATGATATCTATACCAAACACCCCAAGGAATTTCCCAACAAACAAGTCCCAAATATATACACCATGAGACTAATCATATTTCCCCCTTGTTTCACATATCGAGTATAACTCATATGGGCTTAGGGAGATGGAATGAACACCTCATTGGGAATTATAAATCTTAAATCACCAGGGAAATCACAATATGTAAGCCTTTATGAGTTGTATAGTATGAACACCCCTCATATAAGGGTATATACATTGTGGCTTGTCTTAGGGGTGTAATTGAACTATAATGAATCTAATTCCTAAAATAACTAGGATATATAGGACCTCTCCTTGATACTCGAGCTCATACATTTGGTGTATCAGTACCTACACATATATCCTCTTGGTGTGACACTAAAATACATGTGATTAACTAGCCATGTGGGATTTGAGTCCTACAATAATAAGGATAAATATGACTCCTTATAATGGCTAAATCCCCTCCTTGTAAATTAACCGCCTCCTCACATGGAAATACGTTCCAAAGCATTTGGACATATGGATTCAGCACATAAAGCGGTTATTCACCACTAAAGAGGTGGATAAAGAACCTAGAATACATATAAATGGATTAAATAATGAGACTGCACTCCCAACAGTTTATCAATGAGACTCTCTTTCTTTTTTTAATGATATAATTGACCAATGAATCATTTTGTATGGGTAATTGGTCCTATATCAGGATTAGGAATAGATACACAAACATATATTAAATTAATAAGAGAGTCACATAGTAGGTAAAAATTCCCACCAAATGGGTGTGATGATTCTGACCTCACATCCTCTCAACCAATGCGAGTCTCTAAGAGTCACGGGGCTTGAAAACCTAGATGATCGTCGACCTTTTGAATGTAGGTCTATACCCAACTATAGATGGGGGAACCATTTGGAGTTTCTAGGAAAAGTGAAAATGGAATGCCGATGAGCAGAACCCATTTCACTCCTCAAAAACCTAAAAATATATATTAATCCAATATATTTGATAGACATAAGATTAAAACAAACCCAATTTTATGTTAAAAACCCAATATTTTTATATTAGTTATTTTAACGCCTTTTAATGGAGAACCCATTTTAAATACAATTTTTTGAAATTTTATAGATTCAATATATCAAGAATAAACTTTATATTTGAAATAGAAACATAAAAACAAGGTTATGATAAATTTTTGGTACTTTTCTGTAAGGTTTCATTTTTTAATGAATAGTTAAAATTACTAAATTTTAATTCAAAACTATTTTTTATCTAATTTATTTATAAGGTTAAATTATATTTGAAATTAGATTAAATTTTTTATTATGTAATATTTTTATCCCTTAATCCATTATAGGTCATTGAAAATTTTCACATTTAAATTGTATATAGAAACTTAGCAAACTTATGATCATTTTTACTTTAAAAACTCATAGTGTCGTCCCATTAACAAGATACATTTTAAATTAATTTCTACCAATTATGTGGTTTAAATTTGAAAAAATGGTTTCAATATTTGGAATAATAATAATTTAGGATTTATAATAATTTCAACTTATTTTTTGCCAAAAAATATTAGTTAATGTAATTGAATTTAATTACATTGATTAAGGAAAAATAAAGCTTAATTAAGGACTAAACCTTGAATTTAAGACCCAAAACGCCCTCTAAACATATCAAAGAGCCATTTTATGGTCATATATATATACCATATCCTACCTTTTATATAATGTTTTCCATTATTGGATCCAATTTTTAGGTGAAAAATGTGTATGGAATCCCTTTGTCAAAATATTACAAGAGTGTCACTTTTCCTCCAATATAAAAAGGAATCCTCTCATCCACTTCTTTACACCACTCAAACCACATAAAATCTTCCAAGATCTAAACCAATATCCTCCAAAAACCCTCCCTTCCTCATTAAATCATCCCTTAGTGAATAAATTCTTCTATGGAATCCCTTTGGTGAAAACCAAAAGGATTTACTCGATTAAGAGGTAACACCCTCCCTCAAGCTCTATTCTTTTATGTTATTTATCCATCATCTCAATTCATATTATTCCATTATTATAAAAAACTAGTATCATAAATATAATAATTTTTTGAATTAATAAGTTTTTGACCTAAACTTATACACACATCTATCTAATGAGTAATGAATGTACTGTTTATGTGTTTGGAAAAATACTTTCTAACTGAATGATGATTGTTCATTTTTACTATACCACCTATCATGGGGGAAATTATGATACACACTCTATTTATATATTTTTTATACTATATTTATTTATTAATTAATCTTCTGTAATCCTTTTACCACACATATCTTTAAGCTTTCCATTTGGTGTAAATATGATAATTTCCATTGAGGAAGTCTTGACTTCCACCCCCTCAAAGCGATGTGATTAGTTCACAAACTAAATTGAATGTATTAAGGATGGGTTTAGTGAAATTATATGATATATATGATTTAATCATGATAATTGAATAATTATATATATATACATATTTCATTTACCTTCATTCTTTCAAAATGAAAATTAAATAGAAACAACGTTCATGCGTACGTACAACCTACCGTCTCCTTGAATAGTGTATTCCATTTCATACTTCTATATTATATAGATTATTATAATAAATATATAATGAATATAAATGGTTTTAATATCATAGTTTAAATTATATAAGTCATGATATAATTATTGAGACCAAATATCTAAAAAATTAAGACACATGTGGTGAACCAAGCAAATATTACCTGAAGTGAAACCTTAACATATAAATGATAATAAGCGGGTGATATAAGGTGATAATAAAACCATATATGGTATTAGGAATAATAAAATGATTATATAAAATTTTTATAATAAAATTGCATTTATTATATAGGAATCTAGTATGAGTATGAAGAGAGTCAAGAAACAAGGCATGGTAATTTCAGCTCACGTTTTATTTCCATGAGATACATGCTTTATTCACCAACCACTCCTTTTGTGGGGTTTGTATACTTCTCATGGATGTATTTTATGACTATTATAATTAAAATTATGTGTATTTACATATCCATTTTAAAATCAATCATTCATGGGATTTATTTTTCAAAATCTACCAATTCAGTGAAGTAATTTTGTCTCAATTTGTCTTCTTTGAGACTCATACCATGTTATGAACCTAAAATTTTTCTTGAGGTGTATATACTACCTTTGAAACTTCCTATCCTGAATATAATTATTTTCATGCATTTTATGTTACATGTAATTTCAATTTCATACATGTGGAGTACGGTTCAAAGTTTTCAAGTGGTAAGAGTTTATTAAATTAATCTCATCACTTTTCGAGAATGTTTATGTTTATGCTTCATTAGATGAAATATTATTATCCATATCTCAAGAAAATTAATGAATTTTATTCTCCTCTTGTAATTGATGATTTATTCATGAATTTGTTCCATATTTCTACTCTTTGGTATATAAGATACATAAGAATGTTTTTTCAGAATTCCCGACTTTACCCTCTCTTCGATAAAAAAATCTATGTTCCATAAAAACCATGTTTTTAAAAAAGGGTTTCAATTAAGATTATACTATTATCCAATAATCATTAAAACACATTTCCACCTTTTTTATAATACTAAATTTTCAATGGAATATTCTTGTCCCTTTCCAAACATGGAATTTTTCTAACCTTTTACCATGTAAAAGATATTTTATTCTTACCTCATACAGCATGTATGGATTTACCTATCACCATTTCAAGAGCATCTTTTTCATGTTTAAAAGGTTAATTTTTAATAAAATGTTTTTTTAATAATTTTAAAATAAATTTTTTTCATACTATTTTCAATATTTATTCAAAATAATCAATTTATTTTTCAAGGAATTTTTTTTCAAAATGTTTTTAAGATGATTTTATATGTTTTCATGGAAAATTGTTTTGAAAAATGTTTCCAAACACCATTTAAAAGTTTTTAAGGGAAAAAATTTCAAAAAAAATCATGATTCTTATATATTTGTTCAAGGAAAAAGTTTATGAAAATATTATCAAGCCTTATTTATAATTTTTCAATGCATTTTCAAAGAAATGGGTTTTAAAACGTTTTCATTCTCCTTTTATAAGATTTCAAGGAAAATGGGTTTTAAAATGTTTTCAAAATCAATATATATGTTTTCAAATAAAATGGTTTCCAAAAAAGTTTTCAAATATTTCTTTATAACCCTTCATGTTTATTTTCAAGAAAATGGGTTTTAAATTTTTTTTATGTTTTAAAGAGAAATTTTCAATAAATAAGGATATTTTCCTCAAATGTTTTCAAAAAATCATTCCTTGTTATTTTCCATTTATATGGAATTTATTGATATTACTCATTTCCTTCTACAAAATGATCCAAATGTTCCATTCATATTCTTTATTTTATGGTTTATGTTTTGATTTAATGAGTCTTATAACACATGTTTCTCTTATATGAGTTATATGATTTTTAAAACAGATTCTTTTCATGGGTTGTGATTTTGATAAAATGGTTATGAAACCTGTACATTTTTCTATAGGTTATGATATGATTACATGTTTATGAAACCCATTTAATTTCATTAGTTATGATATGATTGTTTATGATTTTGTAGCATATTTATCCATTATTTAATAATGAGATGGGTGGGACCTCTATCTCCCTCCAATGAAATAGGTCATTATTTATATATCACGAGATAGACATGGCTGCAATGAGAATTAATCTCAGTTTAGTGATAGATGGTGGGAACGAGGAGTGAACTCAGTTCAGTAATACATGACTGGACTAGGGTGTGGACCCGATTTAGTAAAATATATTTTCCACTAATATGGCTTTGGTAATTATTCATAATCTACAATGGAAATCATATTATATGCTTATGTCTTTTCCACAATTCCATGAATTATTCCTATGTTATGATTTCATGTATTATGTTCTTTATTTCCTTATGATTTATATCTTATGAACTACAAAGATTTCTTCCATGATTTATGTATTTGATATTTGATATGTATGGTATGATAATATATTTTCGTGATCATGTCCTCATACCCCTATAATCATGTGTATTATTACTTGTCTCCCTTGTTTACCATTACTGAGCATTAGAGCTCATCCCTTTTTATGTTTCCATGCTCAGGTTATGAAGATATATTTTTTGTATGATATGTCTAAGAGGGGAGCTTTTCATGGATAACCTGGTAGGAGATAATATTGCTCACTCATGTACCAATGCTTACATTTCCTTTTTTCCAAAGGCACTAGACTAGTACGGTCTTTGGGAATTTATTTTTATAATGTTTTAAGTATTCTAAAAAAGTGATGTAATATTAACGTATGAAAAGTGAGTGACCTATAATTGGTATCAGAGAAAAGGTTTAGTTAACATTTTGAAACTAGGATGATAAAACATTAGTGATATCCCTAGGTATACTTTTAGGCATATGTATTGGTATGTGTCTAAGTATAAGTATAAGGATGAGCCAATGTTTTGGAAAATATCCTTGAATTTTGGTAAAGGATAGAGTGAGTTGTTTCCTAGAAATGAATCTATGTCTGAATACTATAAGTTGATATAGATCTAGAACAGATGTAAATAAGAGTAACAACTCCTACAAGATGTTTTAGGCCTGACTCGGGGTAATCTAGTAGATGACAACAGACCTTGCTGGACACTTGTTTTGAAAATCCTGGGGGATATGCTTTCGAAATTCACAAACATTTCACGAACCACCATGAAATTTTTGAAAAGATTATGACTATGAATAACCTAGGATAAACCAATATGGTTTCATAGATTAAACAAGTATGTGTCATGATTTAGACAAACTATAAGTGATTTTTCATGATTATATGGCATTCTTCTATGATAAGTTTTTCTCAAATTATGCTTTCTAGTTTTATTAAGTGGAGGGAACCAAAAGGAGATATGTCGAAATTGAATATGATAGTTAGTTTTCTGATGAGCAGTCAAATGTGATGATCATTTGAGAGAATGATATTGTGATTATGCCAAATCATCTATCACAATATATGATTAACAATGTTATCTTTGGGGATATTCCAAACACACCGAATAAAAGGAAGACGGAATTTTATAAATAATCACATGGTAAGTAAAATAGAGGGAAGAATATTTTGTTTCCTACATTTCAAGAAGAATATAATAAGAACATTTAGGGATATCTCAAATGTCGGAGAAGATGTTATCTATGCAGAAAAAAGGGTTATAGATTGATGAATTTTCATAGAGTTCAATGTATTATCTGTTGAGAACACAAGAATTACCAAACTCAATGCCTTCAAATAATAATTTACTTCTAAACAAACGAAGGACCTAATACATGAAAATAAGTAATTTGGAATGATTGATGTATTTATGTATTTGGATTCTAGAATTATGAATGGTGATATATATAATTATTGTTTAGTTTATATTTTTTCACAGAGGATTTACAAGAATATGTATAATGGTTCTGATAGAATATAAAATTGATTTAAGGGTATGTTTATGTCTATGTAAAACACATGATTAAGAGAATTATAACCCTTAATATATCCGTTATGTTAGGATAATGTTGTTTGGATAATGATTTTTTTGATATTAATAAGTAAATTATATTGTACTAATTACCCTGGAACTGATAAAAGTTTTTTTGAAAATGATGTTTGTTTTATCAGGGATAGAGTTTAAATAATTTTTTGATTTAAGGAATGTATCCAATAAAAATTGGAATAAGTAAACATGCATGTTTTCAATAAGGATTTATTGTAATTCAGGTCATTACCGTGATTCAAGATAATACTTGGTGAAGGTATTCACATGCTTGGAATGTGACAACCTAGTGCTACATGGTGTCGTATGGGGAATCAGTGTTGAGAGGATTTTGTGACATTCTTCTAGTGTTTTGGATTTTAATATTTCAGAATGGTTATAATGTTATCCATTATGAAATGATTATGTTAAATTCTGGATGAAGTTTTTGAAAACATAGTATTATCTCACCACATGAGGATTTATGAATATTGGATAACTTGTTATAAAAACATGGTGTTGATGATAACTAATGATAGATGGGATGGCATACCATGGATCTCATGATCATTCAGTTCTTAATGAATGGAAAATTCACCTTCCTTTTTGGAGAAATATGTGATGTGGATCTAGGAAAAATAAAGTGTGTAGTATTTCTGAAATCATGAAAGTATATATTTTCATGAAAAATATTTAACTTCTAGAAAAAATGATCTTGAAACAAAAAATATTATCCTAGTACCTTCATATTCGTTGAATCAAATGGCCCTTTAGAACATCTCAACTTTATGGTTTTTTGATTGTTTACTTTCACCTAAACACGTTATCTATCACTCTCAATCAGAATATGATTGTTCATTTTATCTTCCAAATCCATGTTTTCTCTTCCCATCTATGTTCTCATATATGGAAACCTAGTTATATGTTACTATTGGTAACCGTTATGGTTCCAACTTTCCCCTTTTAAGGGAATTTTTAGTATTTATTTTTATGATGTCAGTTTCTATGAATGAAAAATTAAAGTATTAAACCTTGGATAACCCAGATGAATTTTGAGGGTGAAATTCATTTTATGGGGGGTATAATGTAACACTCTAAAATTTTATGAATTAATTTTTTCAAATTAATATAAACTTTTTTATATTTTTTATTTCACATAACACTAAAAATCAGTTTTTTAATATTAAATCACATTATTTTTCTAGTTTTATACACAACTCTATGTAAATTATGAACTACATGAAAAATAAATTTTAACTTACTCTACATTAAACACAATATTTATCTCTCATTACATGCAACAATGAATTTATTTTATTGCTTGCATAACATGCAAGACTGAGTTTTATCGAACAATAATTTATTATTGAAATGTTATGATTTAATATAATAAAATAAAAACTAGTCATTAAATTAATTTTTATGAATATTATTAATTAATTTATAAAGATATACGGTTTAACCAAATATTATATGAATTCATAGGTTACCAATTAATTATAAAAAAACATGAAAACTGATTGAATATAAAGTGAAATATTATTTTTTGGGGTCACAAAGCTATTTTTCCCTAACAAAATAAATTGATTATAATTTGTGAGTAATATTAATATAATATATATTATATATATATAATAAAATATTTTATATATTCATAAAATATATTTTATAGACATAATAAAAGAACAAACCCCATTTTTTGATTAAAAATCTATATTTTTATAGTAGTTGTTTCATCGCTATTGGAACTAGAAAATGTGTCAAATAAATATTTCAAATTATTTTATACATGACCTAGGATCATAACATGTTTTTAAAGCTTCAATTTGACTAGTCATAGAGCCCAAAAAGTGTTACGGATTAAGAGTTATGGACATTAGAAGTTGGGCTGGAAAACTGGTTAGTAGAGCCCATTTGCGAAGCTCCCTCTGCGATCACAGAGCAGAGGAACTTGACCGAAGCCTCCATGAGTTCCGTGAAGGATATTATGATCAACTTTGTGATTAGGATGAACTTGAGGGAACTACCTCCGGTTGTAGAGTGTAATTAACTTAGTGGAATCATTTTCTCTTCGTAGTGCACATCTTCTCTTCGTGGTGAGCTCTACCGACCTCCATTGCCTATAAATTGTCAGCTCACCACCCTTTAGATTCATGGTTACATCGCCCCTTCGAAGACCTAGCTCCGATTTCTCAGTTCTATTGAGCACCGCGAAGGCCTCCTTCCTTTGCAATGGAGGGAGCTCCTTCGGGTTTCTTGAGGCTCAATTAAGACCCTTTGCTCCGAGAGACCCTCAGCTATGTGAAGAACATTGCTCCATGAGACCCTGAGCACTGTGAGGCCCCCTTAATCTACTAGAACCTATGCCTTGTAAGGCCCCATTCATCATGGGACCCCATACTCCACAAGCATCTTTCCTTTGTGAAGCTTCTTTGTGAGACCCCACGCTCCGTGAGCACCTTTCCTTGACAAAGCTACTTCATGAAGCCCTATCATTTGCGAAGCTCTTACCTTCACACCCACCAGTCCATACCGTAGGGCCTAATCCCCTACACCCCCACTCAGGATAAGTGTCGGGCTGGGGTCATAGACCTCCAAGTCGGTCCCTTCGCTTCCATCACATACGCCCATGTGAAATAGAGAGTCGCATCACAATCCTTTCAAGTTAAGACATCGACATTTTCCATTGTTCTCTTATGCATATCCATATTCCACCTATAGAACACCATGATTTGAGATATTCCTCCAAACTCCATGAAATACCTTGAGTCGACATATTACTCTTGGTCCCATGTCACATGTCCTGAGTTGATATTATCATCTCTAATTCCTTAAGCCCCTTGAGTCAAACCATTCCTCAAGAAACTTCTCCAAATCCCTTTCACTTGACTTCGGAACCAGGTCGAACTAGAAAGGGCCGCTCTTGTGTAAGTCCCAACATCAACCATTATTAGATGCCTTATGCCCAACAGTCCTCTCTAGATGACTTTTAACTATAGTACACCCCCATATGACAAACATAGGATGGAAATTGCTCTAAAATGAGGTGCCTTATGTGTCAAGCATAAGATTCCAATAGTCCTATCTATATGACTTTAAACTATAGTCTACCCTATGTGAAAAATATAGTAGGCCTCTTTCACTAAACAAGATTTGACTTATGCACCAAGCATAAGATGCCAATAGTCCTATCTATATGATTGTAAACTATAGTTCTCCCTATATGAAAATAATAGGATTCCTTTTTCTCTAAATAAGATATGATTTATGTGCCAAGAATAAAATGCCAACAGTCATCTCTACATGACTCTAATCTATAGTATGCCCTATGTGAAAAACATAGGATTCCTCTTTCTCTAATCAAGAGATGCCTTATGCGCCAAGCATAAGATGACAACTGTCCTATCTAGATTACAATAAACTGTAGTATACCCTATCATTAAATAATAAGATGCCTCTTATTCAAAATAAGATATGGCTTATGTGAAAATCATAAGATACCACATGAAATGGTTATAGAGGCATAATTTCAAGAGTGTTGGAACCTGTTAAAACATTCCATCACTCCACCTCATGCTTTGTGTGTCCTTCATTTAGATCTTCAACCTATTTCTTGTCCAAAGGGACCCCCTAATGGCCTAGTCGCATGCTGCATCGACTCACCTATTGTTCTAGGCCAATGTTTTGGAAGACATTAGATGACACTTCGAGTCAGGTCTTTCATTTCAAACATGGTCAATAGTAAACCCTCATTTGTTTTCCCCCGTTTTAGGATAATGAGATATGGATTCTGTGTTTTGATCATGGTCAATTTTTATCCTCCATTGTCACACCACCCTCACCCCATTCCAAATTTTGGGCACGTGATTCACACATTTCATCACCCTTTGTTCGGAATGATTCTAATTCCCTTGGAATTATCCAACATGTGCAATAGTGTATGGTTATAGGCCACAATTGTTTGCCTCAACCCACTACTGAGTTGGGTTGCACTCATGGCCTGACATGATGAAGACATTATGGGAAACTTCTATGCATAATCCCCATCCACGTTTGTCGATCCTTAGCGGCACCAAGACAGATTCCATGTGTAAGCCCCATCTACCATTGCTGCTCCTTAGCAGCACTCAAGCAGCTTCCAGGAATAAGCCCCTTCCACCATTATCTCTCCTTAGTGGCACCCATTCATCTTCTATGCATAATCCCAATTCACTATAGTGGCTCCTTAGCATCACCCGGGCATCATCCATGCATAACTTTCATTCACCACCGTTTTTGGCCGCACCTTTGCGCCACAATCTCCAGGTATTTGTTTCTTCTTATTTCTAATAATGATAATGACTCACGTGAGCATAGAGTAAACACTGAAAATAAAATCATTTTTGGACTTCCCTAGAGTGTAGGTCCCAAATCACTTATCCCAAACTATGTGGACTTCGATCCTTGTCTCCCAGGAAAGGTATGTAGGAAGCCTCCATGAGGTTCCAGCCCAACACCTACATGTACCAACCCCTTCATATCAGGTCATGTTTTCTCCCGCATGAAGTAAAACTATGTCCCACATCTTAATGAATGTGGACTTTTATCCTTGTATCCTAGGAAAAGTGTATAGGAATCCTCCCTACGGTTCAATCCCAACAGCTACTTCTCCCGACCCCTTCACGTTGGTTCACCTTCATCCTGCATGACGTTAAACTATATCCCCCATCTCGAACTGTGTGGACATTGATCCTTGTCTCCTAGATATGGTATGTAGGAAGCCTCCTAGAGGTAAAATCCCAACACCCGCTTGTCTCGACCCCTTCATATCGGTTCACCTTCATCACTCATGATGCTAAAAGGTATCCCCCATTCCGATCTACATGCACATTGATTCTTGTCTCTTAGGCAGGGTATGTAGAAAGCCTCCCTGAGGTTCAAGACCAACACCCATCAGTCTCGACCACTTCACATTGGTCCACCCTCATCCTGCATGATGTTAAATTGTACACCCATGTTTTCCTATGTGACGTTAAACTGTACCCACTCAATGTACGTGGGTTATGATCCTTGTTTCCTAGAAAGGTTACGTAGTAATCCTCCCTGAGGTTCAATCCCAATTTATGGTAAGATGTTTCCAACCCCATCCAATGGTAAGCTATTGGAACTCTAACAAGTGGTAATCTGTTTTCAACCCCATCCAGTGATAATCTGTTGGGATCCCCAGTCAACGGTAATCCATTGTGATCCCATGTATATGGTAATCCATTATGATCTCTAATCGAAAGTAATTTTTTGTAGTCCCCATTGTTGGGTCAGGCATCTCTAGTATGCCCTTCGAGCGTCAGACCAACCCGGGCTGCTAACCACGTGTATGCCCCAGTATATCGTCGGTCCACTGTTCTATGTGTAAACCCTGATTATATACCCCCATCCTCAAGTATATGGACTTTGATTCCCTTCCATAGGGATATGTAAGAAGCCTCCATGAGGTTCAATCTCATCAATCATGTTCCATCGTGATCTCTCCCTCATGCCTATGTGTTTCTGGAAGGCCATGACCCCACCCGAAGGTTCTACTTCATCCGGGTCCCATCCATGCATCCATTCTCATGGTTCTCCTCCTCAGGTATCCCATATTACCCAATCCTAAACTTTGTAAACTCTGATTCCCTACCATGGGGATACATAGGAAGCCTCTATGAGGTTCATGCACAAGCCTACCATCACATTAATTTTGGTTCCATCTCATTCCTCATCCACTTCACTCAATAGTCCATCATCCATCTTGATTCCTACTCGGGACGCCACATCCTTATATGATCACACCATTTTCAATTGGGAATCTAACCATGCATAATACCCACACAATCAATAAACATCCAACCAAGTGTTTCCCTTTTGTGATGGTCCATTTTCCATGTGTAAGCCCCAACATGTCTCTGGGCCGTTGTCCTTTGTGTACACCCAAACTCATCACCCATTCAAACTATGTGGGTTTTGATACATGTCGTCTTCATGGGGTATATAGGAAACCTCCCTGAATTTCAATCCCAGCAAATGTTAAACCTTGGTGTTCCCCATTCTGGAGTGCACCCTTTCTGATCTTTCCTAAGTGGCGTCCAGATCATCTTTCATGTTGTGACATCTTCCCTCTATGAGACACACCACCTCAGATCCGTCCTCATTGGGAATTCTGATCCATCCATCCGGTAAACTTTCCTGGTTCTCCCACCTAGGTATGTACCAATCTGATCCATCTCTATGGGATGTT
The DNA here is from genome assembly GCA_963277665.1 of Viscum album. Classification (NCBI taxonomy): domain Eukaryota; kingdom Viridiplantae; phylum Streptophyta; class Magnoliopsida; order Santalales; family Viscaceae; genus Viscum; species Viscum album. The sequence goes on along the minus strand of OY728126.1, from coordinate 1,802,900,273 downwards.
TTGATCACTATTATTCTGTCTTCACAAGATGTTAAACTCACAACCTACCTTGTGTTAAACATGAGATGCCTAGGGAAAACCTCAGAAGACATGACATTGGAATAATCGTCTGTGTAAGATGTTAAACTTGCGACATACCCTATGTTAATCATGGGAAGATGATGAAAACCTCAAATACATGCCTCCAGCATTAGATAATCTACAATAAAGGTGGGATTCCTCAGTTTATGCACCCTTGAGATGCCATATTACGAGGATGAATATAGGTTCCCCAATGTCCACGCATCCAGAGATGCCCCTACATGCCTGATGTTGTCATATTCTTTAACCGAAGGTTGATACCATATCAAGTCCCCTTGGAATTTCCAGACAGAAGCATCATAGTTAACCAGTGTCCACAAAGAGATGTCACCAAGAATGAGATTCATGAACAACGTCTTAATCTTTAAGGGAGACCCGAACTATGCGAAGAATTATGAGGAAGAATCCATGGAAGGAGGAACCGAAATCCCATCATCCCATTTCGATCAAGGAGAAAACGTCCCTGAATAAGTGATAGATTCTTCCCACCTTTGGAAAGCAGGGATGCAGGGCCATATATTAGAGAATCCTCCTCAGACAGATTCACACCCTGATGAAAGCGTCGGAAACAACCGCCTTTTAATGGGGAACTCATTTTAAATCCCAATTTTAGAAATTTTATAGTATTAATATGTCAAAATAAACTTTACATTTGAAAGATAAACATAAAAATTAGGTTAGGATATTTTATTTATTTTTCGTTAGGGATTATTTTTATAATAAAAGGTTAAAAATACTAAATTCTAATTCAAAAATCCTTTTTAATATAATTTATTTATAAAGTTAAGTTATATTTTAAATTGGTTTAAGTGTTTAGTTAGATAATATTTTTATTAATTAATCTAATTTTGGTAATTGGAAAAAATTGAAATTGAAATTAGATTTAAAAACTTAGAAAACTTTTGATCATTTTTACTTTAAAACCCCATAGTGTCGTCCCATCAATGAGATTAATTTTAAATTAATGCATGCCACTTATGTTATTAGAATTTAGAGAAACTGATATCATATTTGGATTCATAATAATTTATAATTTCTAATATTTTCAACCTAGTTATTGACCAGAAATATTATTGAAAGTAATTGAAATTAATTACATCGATTAAGCTAAAATTAATCCTAACTAAGTACTAAACATTAAATTTAAGACCCAAAACGACCTAGAAAATTGTCGAAGAACCATTTTCCTGGAATATTACGACCATATACTCACTATTATTTAATTGTTCCCATTATTAGATCCACTTATAATATCAATAAATTGTATGTAATTCCTTTGTCAAAATATTACAAGAATTTCACTCCTCGACTTTAAAAAGGCCTCATATCCTCCACTTCTTTACATATCTTCAAACACATCAGTTCATCCAATATCTACTAAAATATAATCCAAAAAACCCTACCTTTCTTCTTGAATAAACCATATAAGAATAAATTCTTCGAATGAATCCCATTGGTGAAAACAAAAAGGATCAATCTAATTAAGAGGTAACAACATCCCTCAAGCTCCTTTCTTTAATTTTCTTTCCCCACCACCATGATTAATCTTATTACATATTTATAAAATGATAACAGTAACCTATGTATAATAATATGTTTTTATTATAATTTTTTTACCTACAATTACACACACATCCATCTAATAGGTAAGGAACATATATTTTACGTGTACCGTGCACTACCGCATCACTAAATGATGATGGTTCTTTTTTCAATCATCGCCTCCCACAGAGGAAATTATAACAAGAAATATGTTTATATATGTTATGTATTTAATATTATTTAATCCTTTTACCACACATATATTTGTACTTTCCGTTCTACGTAAATATGATAATTTTCTTTGAGGAAGTGTGGACTACCACCCCCTTAAAGCGATATGATTCGTTCACACACTACCTGGAATTTATTAAGGATTGGTTTAGTGAACATATATGATATATAATATTTAATTATTATAATGTAATAATTTTATATATACATATATTTCATTTACTTTCTTTCTTTCAATATGACAATTAAACGAAAACAGTGTTCATGCGTACGTACGGCCTACCGTCTCCATGAACATTGTATTCCATTTCATACTTCTATATTCTATAGATTATTATACTACACATATAATGAATATAAACTGTATTTATATATTTTTTTAAAGTTTTTATATCTTTATTTAAGTATAGGGACCAATGATATAATAAATTAATACACATGTGAAGTACAAAGAGAATATATCTCTAAGTAAAACCATAACATAGGATTATTAACAAGAGTGCAAAATAAAGTTATAATCACAACAAATATGGTGTTAGATATATCAATATTATTCTATAAAAAAATTTATAATAAACATAAAATTATTATATAGGAATATTTAACAATTACTAAGAGATTCAAGACACAGGGTAAGGGTATTTCATCTCATGTTTTATTTCTACGAGATATATGATTTATTCACCACTCATTTATTTTGTGTGGTGTATATAATTACAATGAATGTATTATATTATTATTATGGTTTAAATTATGGGTATTTATATATCTATTTTATGGTATTTCTATCATGGTATTTATGTTTCAAAAGTTACCAATTCAGTAAAGTAATTTTTTCTAAATTTTCCTTCTTTGAGACACATGTCATGTTATAAACCTATATATTTCCCAGAGGTGTATATACTGCCTTGGAAATGTTATATAATGAATCTGATTCTTTTCATGATATTTTATGCTTTATGTAATTTTATTTCCTTACATGGAGAGTATGGTTCAATGTTACCCTGTGGTAAGATTTTTTTGAAATAATCCCATCTCCTTTTGTGATTGTTTATGTTTATGCTTCCTTTGATGAAATATTAGGATCCATATCTCAAGGAATTTCATGAATATTATTATCCCCTAGTTATTACTAATTTATTCATGTATTGGTACAATATTTATACTCTTCTGTGAATAAGATAGTTAATATTTTCTTTAGAAAGCCCGACTTTACCATCTATTCAGTCATAAATATATTCTCCTTCAAAACCATGTTTTCTAAAAAGGGTTTATAAGAATATTCTATTATTCTCCTATAACCATTAAAATACATTTTCGTACTTTTTTTATTTTACCAATGATTTAAAATGAATATCCTTGTCACTTTCTGAACAAGTAATTTTTCTAACCTTTAACTATACAAAATGATTTTTCTTCATACCTCATAAGGAATGTATGGATTTACTAGCTATCATTTCTATAAAGTTACATTATCATGTTTAAAAGGTTAATTTTTCCGAAAATGTATTTAAAAAAATTCAAAGAAATTGTTTTGAAAACTTTTTTAATATTTATTCATAAATTTTTAAAGTATTTTTCGAAGAAAGTGTTTTTCAAAATTTTTTATGATTCGTTTTGAAATTTTCACGGAAAAATGTTTTCAAAAATGGTTTCTAACTTACTTTATAAGTTTTTTTGGAAAATGTTTTTTAAAAAAATTTCAATATTCTTATATATGTTTTCAAGAAAAATGGTTTTCAAATTTTTTTCAAGCCTTATTTATAATTTTTCAAATTATATTCAAGGAAATTGTTTTCAAAACATTTTCAAGATCCTTTTATAAGTTTTCAAGTAAATTGGTTTATAAAATTTTTCCAAACTCTTTTTATATATTTTAAAATATAAATGTTCCTAAAAGGTTCTCAAATCATTCATTATAATATTTCATATTTATTTTCTTAAAAATGGTTTTAAAAATGTTTTTATGTTTTAATGATCCTTTTTCAAAGAAGAAATTTTATTTTCCTCAAATGTTTTCAAAATATATTTCCTCGTTATTTTCTATATTAGATGACATCTGATGATGTTACTCATTACTTTATAATAAATGATCCAAAGGTTTTATTCATATTATTTCTTGAATGGTTTGTGTTTTGATGAAATGATTCTTATGAAAAAAATTTCTCTTCCATAGGTTATCTGATTTTTAATCTCACTTCTTTTCATGGGTTGTGATTTTGATGAAATACGTATGGAACTGTATCTTTTTCCATAGGTTATGATATGATTAAATGTTTATAATACCCATTTTATTCCATGGGTAATGATATGATTGTTTATGATTTTTTGGAAAATGTATGTTTGATGTAATGATGAGATGTGTGGGATCTATATCTCCCTATAATGCATTGGGTAAATATTTATATCTCATGAGATAGATATATCTATAATGAGAAATGAACTTGGTTTAGTAATACAGGGCGGGTACGAGGAGTGAACTCAATTTAGTAATACAAGGCTATAATATGGTGTGAACCTAGTTCAGAAAAGGTCTTTGTCCACTAAGATAACCTTGTTAATGATCCTTTGACTACTATGAATGTTATATTATATGCTTATGTGTTTTCCCAAATTCCATGTATTATTCTTATGCTATAATTTCATGGATTATGTTCTTTATTTCTTTTTGATTCATGTCTTATGAGATATAAATATTTATTCCATTATTCTTGTATATGATCGTTGATATGTATTGTACGATATTCTATTTTAAAGATCATGTTATCATAACTCTATGCTCATTTTTATGCTTACATGTCTCCCTTGTTTACCGTTACCGAGCATCCAAGCTCACCCCTTTTTATGTTTCCTTCCCCAGGTTATGAGGATATATTTATGGTATGATATGTTAAAGAGGAGTTCTTATTTTTGAGAACCTAGTGGGAGATAATATATCTCACTTATGTACCAGCGTTTATGATTCCATGTTTCTAAAGGTATTGTACTAGTACGGTCTTTGGTCATCTATTTGTATAATGTTTTAAGTATTCTGAAAAACCGATGTAGTGTTAATGTGTGAAAATAAAGTGACACTATAAGCACAAAGTAGGATAATACACAAAATGAATATGAATATATTAATCTCCAAAATTCAACAATATAAAAAGGGATTATATAGAACACTCCTTAAATAAATAACCCAATATCCCAAATAACCTCAATAAAATCAACATGAAATAATGTTTTAACCTCATTTTTTATCTCATATCCTTGATGTTACATATAAAATAACATAACAGCATTGTTCCCAAATAATAAATTATTTGAAAACTAAAGGTTATATATATATTAACCTAATAAAATGTTTCTCAAAAAATATGATGATCATCCTCAAAATAACGTTAATCATAAAATTAATTTTTTCACAACTAAAGTAGTTGTGAATATTATTTTTTCCAAAACAAATCAGGTATAATTAATTAAATTTTATTACCTTAACAAAAAAATAGGATAAATCCTAAAGTATACTAATACCTTTAAACTAATGTCCAAAAAATATAAATTCATTCTTATTAAAATGAATTTTATTTACTAAAACTCATAAAAAACCCAATGGTTATTTTACCATAAATTTCTCCCAAAATACTCTAAATCATCTAAGACTTCCATAAATAAATACCACAGAAGGGGTATTTATTTATTTACACTTATATCAACCATAGAATTATCAACCCAATAAACTTTAGTTTTTACATAGTTCATCCTTTATTATAATTAATTCAAGTCCTTTATGATGATTTGTAAATATTATTTGAATTTACAAAACATATCCCCAGGGAGTGTGAAACCAATTGTGAAGTAAGGCCCATTTTTATAAACCAGTTGAAAATAGATTCCATAAAAATAAATCCTTTTCAGAGTCATTAACCCTATTTAAAACATTCCTAGAGCCATATCCACATGTAGATTCTGTAGAGGGATGTAATTAATCAGAACTCACTCTCTCTATACTTCACTAAAATTCTTGGATATTTTTTTCTATACATAGTCGTATCCTTATACTCGTCCTTAGAGTTATCCATAGGGTTATCTCTAAAGTTTTCTCATCCTGGATTTCAATTGTTAACTAAATTTTTTCTCTAATAGAAACTATAGACACATACTTATTTACAAATATTATTATAAGATTTTAAACATAAACATATATTAATTAAAACCCAAATATCATGTGGCCTAGTGTATTTGGAAGAATAATTTCACAATACATCGAAGTAGGGATAAAATAAAACATCATTATTTTTTTATCTATATTGAGATCATATATCCTTTTTACCTCATACAACTATATGGGATAAACTCGGGAATACATATAAAACATGGGTGATCTAAAACCCCTAGTGAGGAAAAAATGATAATGAAACATAACTTGTGAGTCAATGGTATAACATGATATCATAAATGAGAAGGTACATGAGTAGTCTAATAGAATCATAATATAAATTTATTGGTTCCAAAAGATCATATCATCATAGGAAATATGGAAAAACATAAAACATGATATATAAAAAAGAAAAGGCTAACCATGGAGACAAAATCACATGGTGTAAAAAGTCCCATAATGGATTAGGTTTACTCCCTAATCACATACATGTCGTCTCATGATACTAAAACACTACCCAATGAATTATAGGAAATATAATTCATGTCCCAACTATAACATTAATTTAATATAAATGAATATGTGTTCCACATAATAAAATCAATCATAGGGAATAAATATAATAATTAATAATGGAAGTATATGGGTTTCATAATCTTGACTCAAATCAAAATAAAAAAATTCATAATGGAGGCTTTTGGGAGATGAATGTAGGGCATGTTTTATCCAATAAAAGGAAGGTAGAGTGATATTTTTATATATATAAGAAAAATATATATATAATTTATAACAATTATTTTAAATAAAGGTTTTTTTTTGTGGTGAATAAAAATAACTTTAATAGTTTAAAAACGTTCTTGAGGAAAATTCCATTTCTTCTATGAAAATCACTTTTAAAAAACTAAAAAATCAAAAATTATTTTCAAAATTATTTTAATTGAAAATAACCTTATAAAAATATAAATTATTCATCTAATAAAATAACAGAAATGATATTACATGTTATATAAATTTCTTACAAGTTTAAAAAACATTAGTTTCACATTTTAAAAGAAGAGTAAAAACATGTCTCGTTCAGAAAATGATGGGAAGATTAATTTTAAACAAATTTTTAAAGTAAAAAATGGCTCCAAATATCTTTAATAAATCATTTTATAATATTACAAACATTTTTATAAAACATGGATTTGGAAGGAAAAATATTTTTGACCGAAGATAAAAATAGAGTTAGATTTTCTTAAAAAGACTGTCAATCATTTTCAGTACCTAAGAGGGGAGAATGGTACTAATATATGAAAATTTAAAAACTTATTATTGGAGAATAAAACCAAAGGGGGTTATTATAAATTGATAAAGTAATTTATTTCAATGTAAATTCAATCATAAACAATTCCAATTACAATGATATCGAAGAAAAAATCATACTGCTTTGGTAATATTTGAATCATAACCCCCATGAATGAAGTAAGTGAATTGTAACAAAAAATACTACGATTAATGAATTATTCATTATATAATATGTAAATTTTCATTATATACACCATATAAAAGAAATTAGGTGTATAAAATAACATGTGTCTCAAAGAAGGATGTTTTAAGGTGGAAACCCTTACCTCGAGTCCAGAGTTAGTTGTGTATGTATTTTATATCATATATAATTGAATTATATCAACTATTTTTTATAAAGAACCTCTTTAGGTTTAATACCTTATACTTAAACAATTTACTTCATTTATTTTAAATATATATTTAATTAATTATTTTGTTATTTCTACATTAGGTGTTTTGAGGATACTCAATTCACAATTTCCAAACAGTATCGGTGTGTTGACCATGGTCAAAGGGGTAATTATTCAATAATATCTGATTAAAAAAATAATTATAAATTTCATAAATAAATTATAATTTTAGAAAACCATGAATTTTTGTTATGAAAAAATGAATTATGTTATAATCATAGAGCCAGTCGGTTATACATACACATGTGTAATGTTTCTATTTTTCATTTTTCATGATGTCAATAAGGAAAATATTATTTTATATTTAGAATATGATAATAATATCATAAATATAATATTATTTATTTAAATAAACTTACATATACCATCCATATGATGTAGTAATAAAAAATAGAATCATATCACTTTGTGAGGTGGTAGTCCACCAGGCACATGAATGGGATTATCATTTTTATATGAATTGTAAGGTAATAAATTATATGATATATTAATTATATAGAATGATTAATATTTCATAAATATGGTATATAAAACTTAAATAAATAATCTTTAAAATCCATGAGAGGAAATGATGGAAAATAAATTACATCGGTTCGTGGGGTGATAGTCGGCCATACAGACGAATGTTGGTTTTGTTACCAATTTCATATAAATAGAGATAGATTTAGTGTATTCCATTAAATTAATAAAAAATTAGTATATGTGAGATAATTGTTTTATTATATGAGCATTATTGATAATATTTTAATGATATTTATGAATAAATTAAACAAATATTCTATATTAAGAACGTTACCTCTTCTTTAGACCATCCCTTTAGCATTGTATTTAAAGCCTTCCTAGATTAGATTTATGATAAAACCAAAGATTATTGTACATGATGAGGTAATTAAATAATGTATTTGGGTAGTTATTGGCCAAACCAATGTGTTTTTTATGTGTATAAAGGATAAGAGAGGGTATTCCCTTTTATAAGGGAGGAGGATTGGCGTTCTTCTACATACCCAAAACTAGTCAATAATGGGGAGTCACTCTCAATAAAAGTTCATAAAAAATTAAAAAAAAATTATTATATGAGATATCATGCCAATACATATCTCTAACATTCAAAAAATCATTTTTAAATATGTTATTCTCTTTAGCTCTATGGTTACTCACTTTTACCAATATATATTTTTTTAACCACAATAACTTTTGTATTTACTATTTTTACTATTCATTATGAACAAAAATTAATTTGAAATAATAATATCTTATGTATAATTACGATTAAACCCATTTTATCAAATTAAGTTCATAGAAATGGAAGATTTTAATTTAAAATAAAATATGCAAGCTTGATTTAAAGTGGTTTTCGAAAAAATGTATTTTTCAAGGAAAAATTATCTTATATTAAGTGTATGAATAGAATCCATCAATATATGAATTAAAATTCACAAATATATATATATATATATATATATAATATAAAATATTAATTTAAATAATTACTCATTATGGTGTATGTAATGTCCCGAATGGGGGTCTACTTAACCTATGCCCCGAGCCGATGGGTCACATGGCCTCAAGTTCGCCTCCCCGTACGCTAGAGGCTGCTGACTATAAGCGAGGGTATTTAGAAGGTAAGGTGGAGAGAATATAACATCATAACATAATGGAATAGATTAAATAACCATAAACATACAGTAGTGAAAGTAGACATAATAAGAAGGAAAAATAAATAAATGTGGAAGCGTAAATAAATAACTAAACAATAGAATGTTAATCAAAAGACACTCATTAGTGTCCAATATAAGGATTCATGGAATACTGATAATAAAAACTGAAATAGGGGAAAATCATATATAGAAATTTCAAAAATAACAAAAACTAATCCTCTAGCATCTCAAGTGAATGCTTGGTCCTCTACTCATAATGTCCATGTATAAGATAAGCATGTCAATAACCTGTAATGGAGCCCTTTCCTGTATCCATAACTATAGTTATATAGTCTTCTCAGTTACCAAAGGTATCCTGAATAAGGTGTGATATATATATATCAGTAGGCTGCCACCAACGGTATCTATAAGTAATACCAGAAGTGATCCTAACTAAATAGTTTGTAGGAAATAGTAATTAATTAACAAGGCTGAATAAATAAAGAAAATCCCGATTAGGTTCATATAGGACACTAAGCGGCTCAACCTACTTCAAATCATGGCCATAATGAATTTAATATTAATAAATATATATATATATATATTAATGACATTTATATATACTATAGTTATATATTGAATCCTTCAATATGAACAATGTGCATGCAGACATAAGTGGCCATATACCTGGAATAATAGTTTTTGGTTAGACGGTGGTGTAGCATAGACACTCATTACCAGTCTAACGACCCTATAATATCAAAAAAAAATAGATTATATTCCCTACATCTCAATGTGAGTGGTAGATTTCATGATCACCACTCGAGATAGTGAGTGTGCCATCATGTCAACAGTCTAACAAGGGTCGTGGTGCATCAATCCCACCATCCAACTAGTGTCAATGGTGTGAAACGTCATGCTCAACACCCGATGTAAGGGAGTGTGATACCATCATGCTCAACAGAACCCTTAATATCATACCATATCATATATTGAGGCTCATCCATATTTATAATATAATAAATGAGGAAATACCTCTAATATATCCCATTAGTCATGTTTAATTACATACATGTCATTACAATTCTCAATAAGTATTTGATATAGAATAAAAAAAGGTTTGGCCTTGTCACCCTTTACAAGTCATTTCAAAAAATACATCTCATTTATATCATTTAGTTTATTTAGGGAAAATAAAACCATCATGTATAATCCATCCCATATAATTCCAATCCATTTAATTCACTAAAACATGGAAATTCCATTTACAAGTCCCAAAGGGAACATAGAAGGTGAGACAATCATTAATGAAATTTACAACATAGACAATTAAAATTACAATCAAGGCCAAGAACTTAAGAAGTTCCTTGGGTTTATAACCAATTATGTTAGTTGGGAAACTACATTTATAATCTAAGACAAAAGCTATACAGGATTTCTATTCATTTTTTACAACAAAACACAAGGGGAAATTCAACATGGAACACCCATGGGGTGTCCATAGATGGGATAACCAACCTATAAACCTCTAAACAAGGGTCAAAGAGAGTGTTCAAAGGTGCATATATCCAATTTATATGAAGAACTAAACTAAAAGGTGATTCTTAGAAAAAATCAGGGTTCAACATAATGGCATAGATACGGAACATATAAACTCATAGGGAAAATTGTGAGACCACCTACCTCAAGGTTTTAGATGACTCCTCACTCAATATTGACCTCATATATAGAGTATGTCAGAGGAAATATAAAAAATTCTCAAAAAACCTTAAAATAGGGAAAACAATATCACACCTAAATAGTGACATGGATTCAATGATAAACATAGATAGGAAGAAAGAGGATTTTAGAGCTCACCTTAACGAATCCAACACCTTCAAAATATCTTGAATCATCCACCAGTTCAGAGAGATAGGTCAATGCCTTGGTTAAAGGAGATTTGATCACATCTAGAGGAGGAGTAAGTGTGGAATGCTAGAAATAAGGGGGAAGGCATATAGGATTTAGAAATTATTTTCACTAAGGAAAATTTGTTCGATCCACCGTCAAAATTGGGGGAACACCATTTGGCCAAACTGTGTGCAAACCATGATACAATCACTAATTAAGGATAGATCTCATATAGATAGGGTGTACGGTTTCCCATGTCATGTGAAATCCATGTGAAATTACCCTATTAAAATCCTTTAGTTCCTCACATGGTCGTGAAACCTATGTCGTGCTGTTTTAGACATACCGTGAAACCCCCAAGTTTCTACTGTCTGAAATTGCATGGTTTAAGAAAATGGTGTGGCCAATTATTTTCTTCCCATTTTTAGGAATTGGGATCTGAATGGGCCATGGATGCACCTGAGTCTTCCTTGACTTGACTGGACATCATTTTAGGTCTCATTAAATTAATTAAAATAGAAAAATGAATGATTCATACCATTATGAAAATATGTGTCATTAAAACCTCCCCTCATTAATGAAACTCATCCCCTAGTTGGACTTCGGAGGGTTAAGAGGCATCGTTAGCAAATTTTTCTATCCACTAGTATCATATATTAGTTTCCTGCTCCAAAGTCTTATCATGTACCTGGATGTGCTGCTATAGTACCCATACCAATGACACTGACCTACCTCAAACTATCTTCACACTATGATATAAAATATTCACAAGATACTCCTCAAAGGATGAATCTGCATCCAAATCAACCTCATCAGGATGAAATACATGTGAAAGATCTAGATAGTATCGATGCAGCTAAGACACATGAAAGAAATCATGCAAATACTAGTATATCTAAACATGTTTTATCTGGTAATCCACAAGTCTAATTCATTCCACAAACTCAAATGATCCAACAAACATAGTTGAAAGCATACCCTTCTTTTTAATATATTTATGACACAACATGGGTGATATTCTCATGAAAAAATTGGTCCCCAACATTGAACTTGAGAGTTCTGTGATGTCAGTTGGAATACAAATATTTTATGGACTGAGCTTTTATCATGAACTTCCTAATTAGATGGACCTGCTTTGTAGTCTCCTGAAAAAGATTTGTTCCAAACATAGCTTCCTCCCCAACCTCTAGCCATCCGAGAGGTGAACAGAATGGCCTACCAAATAAGTATTTATAGTGATCCATCTTAATGGTATCTAGAAATATATTATTATAAGAAAACTCAATGAGGGGAATCTTTTTCTCCCAGAAACCCCAAAAGTAAAGGAAACTTTCATAGAGCATGTTATCTAGAACCTAAATGATACACTCTATTTTTTCATTTATTTTTGGTTGATTTTCCATGGTCAATATCACTTATGTACCAAAGGCCTTTTACAACCTCTAATACAACTATGACATAACGTGTGTTCCTCTTCTAAATATGATAGAATGTGGATCTCCGTAAATATGTACAACCTATATAGCATACAAACTTCCATGATCATCTACATATAAGGTCTCTCAAATAGTTAATAAGTTTAAGAGCTTCATAAAATGATCAATGAAAAACCCACACTATATTATTTTTATAAGGTGATTTGGGTAAACCAGTTATGAAATCCCTCGAAACATCATCCCATTTCCACTCAGTAATGGACAATGGCTATAAAAGACCCACCAGATGTTGATTTTCCACCTTCACCTACTAACAGGTGGAACACTAAATGATGAATCCAAAAATCTCAATTTTCATACTATAACACCAATATTGGTGTTGTTTATCTCGATACATTTTGGGGACACCAAGGTTAGCCACCCATGATAAAGTGGGGAATTCCTACATCAGATCCTCTCTGATGACTGCTGGGACACATACACTACCATAAAATAGTAAGGTATCAACCCCATCCATGGTCCATCACGAAGATGAATCATCATCTAAGACACTCCCCCTTATTACAAGGCCTTCTGAATAAGATAACTACCTCATTCTAAACTGTTCTAGAAGAGTAGAGGTCACTACTAAGGCTGAGAAGATTGTCTGACCATCATCCTTCCCAAAATTAATGTGTGTCTCTAAGAATATGCCCATGAGATTCCATTCACCGTTGTCCTCCTAAACCACCTCAGTTATAGTCTTCCGACTTTGAACATCGGTTACAACATTCTTGTTACCAGGTGTGTTGGCAAGATTGAAATCAAATGACTATATGTACTCAACTCGCCTGCATTGTCTGAGATTTTGGTCCTATTATATAAGAATGTAGTTGTGGGTTTTTTGATCAGTGTATACCAAAAAACACTCTCCATTTATATAGTATCTCTAACAACATAAGGCATTAACTAAAACAGCTAGCACAAGGTTGTGCGTCGGGTAATTCGGCTCGTGAGACCTCAACTATTGAGACCAATATGCAATGACACACTCATCCATCATCATAACAACAACAAGCCTGATACCTAATGTGTCACAAAATATGGTATAACTTTTTTCTGGATCTATAAGAATTAGTATCAACACTAAAGTAAAATGAACCTTCAACTCTAGAAATGCTACTTCATAATCTTCCAAAACAAACTAATTTCATTCCCTTCATTATGAATCTTGTAATTGGTGCTACAAGACATGTGAAATCAGGGATAAAGAAAATAAAATATCGTTCTAGCCCCAATAATCTATGAATGTGATGCTCCCAAGAATCTATAACTCTCCCTTTCTATGGGTCTAATGAATCTCTTGACTCTAAAATAATGTAACATAGGAAGTGGAATTTATTGATAAAAAATTGGAATCTACTAATATTTTCATATAGATAATGCACTATTAGTGTATTCAACATGATATCAAGATGCTTGTAATGGTTTTGTATATATTTTTAATCCACCAAGATGTATTCAATAAATTCTACCACGAATTAATCTAGATATGAGCAGAAAACCCAATTCAACAGAACCATAAAAATTTTAGGTACATTAGTGAGTCTGAATGGAATAGCCAAGTACTCATATAGACCAAACTTGCTCTTGAAATCTATTCAAGGTATGTATGGTGACCTAGTATGCACCTAATGATTGCCCGACCTCAAATCTATCTCTGAAAACAGTCTCTCTCCTTGGATCAGATTGAAGATTTCTTCTATTCTATGAATTGAATACTAGTTCTTTGTTGTGATCTGGTCCAAATGAGGAAAATCCACATAGAGCCTGAGGGTACCATTTTCTATCTTGGAGAAAAGGACTGGTGAATCCCATGGATATGTGATGGGGGGGTATAAAACATTTATTCTCTTAATCTTCCAACTACTTCTTTAGATCTAGAATCTCTTTAGGTTCCCTCCTATAAGGATGAATGGCCAATTTTTATACTCCAGGTAGTGGAACAATAGTATACACTACCACTCACAAAAGATGTATAATAGGAAAGTCATCAAGAAAGATATCCCCTAAATTCTCTACTACTGGAGAAAAAATGTGGGTTGTAGATCCTGGTTGTCCATGAAAATACTAAGGATCTATGATATCAAATTACCTAACCTCTGCTTCTCAGGTCCATCTCTAGTCACACTAACATCCCATTATCCCTTATGAAAATTCTTAACACCCTATGGTGATATAAATTTCACTCTCTAATGATAGCAGTCAATATGGGATCTATAAAGAACTAACTGGTCCATCCTAATGATTACATTAAATCCCATCATTTTTAGGTGGAAAAGACTCCACATTAAATGATATCTCCCTATCTCATGGGGAAAATCCTTACCTTGGAGAACACCCTCTGATTGGATACCTAATGGGGTTTCTAATGTCATTACCCCATAAATTCCTCGATCTTGAGGCTCAGAATCTCAGTGAATTCATCATATATAAATGAGTGAGACACACCTATTTCAACTAAATTAGACACTAAAGTGGTGGATACTATAATATTACTTCGTAATGTTGAAGTTCTAGCTCTCTTCTTCTCTGGATTAGACTGGATGACATGTAACTTGCCTGTGTCATGGCCCTGAGTCACTACTTGACTACCTTGAGCATGAACATTTTTATAGCACTGAGAATCATCAAAATGACTACCTCAACCTTGATCACCAACTCAGCCTGAATGTATGGTGGTATTTCATATCCCTACCTAATATGATCCTATTTCCCCTACTTCGTATCATGGAGTGGGTGTAGATCCCCACTTGCTAGGTGATGATGGAAATATTATGTAGAAGTGTGGAATATGACCCATCCTATTTCATCCTCTAAATTCCACTATATTGCATAAGAACTGAGGCTTAAAATGTCCTAGCTTCCAAAACTAGTTAAATATCATAAGGTTATCAACATTAGGAGCCTAAAAGTTTCAACATACATAAGTATCCTGAAGAACCTCTTTCACACAGAAGAAGAAGAACTGATAGATCATTCTCACTATTATCTTCACTCAAATTCACATCTATAATAAGGGATTGGTTTACTATCTCTGAAATAATGTTCAACCCTGGAAACATTGACCTTTGACTGGATGGTGTATACGATCCCATCCTTGATTCGCATAGTGGTAATAAGATCATCACCTACTATAGTTGGAGGAAACCGGTGGACGTTAGTAAAATGAGTAGAGTACTCTATGATGAACATGCTCACCTACTGAAGGTTTTTAAATTATGTAGCTCATTTATCCCTCAGATTATAGGGAAATAAATAGTCGTAGAATATTGATAAAAATCCACCCATACCATATACCTATACAGATGTGCTTGGGTGATTTCATCCCACCACCAATTAGAAGAATCATGTAGAAAATATACAGATAGTTTGACCTTAAGATCTAGAGGAATGTCCATATTCTTGAATATAGTAAGGATAGATTCAACCCAAGACTCATAATCATGTTTTTTCTATCCCCTTAAAAATTGGGAGAATCCTGCTGTTGTGTTAGTCCCACAAGTCCTAATACACTGAGAGGGGGGGAAAATCAGGGTATGACATATTTAAAGCTCCTCCCCTTTGGAACATGTTTTTCTATTAAGAAAAACTCTCTTATCTATCTTTTCTATAGAAAAGTATAAGAATAAATTAAATCTTCCATAGGACACATAAATTTTTACTTGGTTCACCGTCATTGGGCTACGTCCAGTGATTATACACCAGCGATGTGATGGTGTAACAAATCCTCTATAAGCGTACTGCTATTTACAATGTTCGAAGTAGACTCACTATCCCTTCGGGTTTACAAAAAATCACAAATCGAAATCCCACTGCTCTCTCAACTGATGCGTTCTCACTACATATTTAGAAGATTCACTCAAAGTTTATAGGCATATAGGTCTATTCATTATCACAAATGAATGTATCTTCTCCTGTATGTAGATGCTCTATTGATGTTCCACTTTCATCCACTGATGAATACAACTTTACCACGGGTGTACAGGGAAATCTTCCAACTTTCGTGCAACCCTAGAAGTACTAGCGCGCTTCTCTAGGCCTGGCGTGCTTCTATATGCTTTGGCGCGCTTCTCCAAGACTGGCATGCAAGTGTCACCAAACCACTTGCACGACACTCCCTTCTCAAACTCATAACTTGGGTGACCCACACCCTTTTACACCCAAACCAATATCGGTGCACAACTATCAACTAGTGCGCAACTTCTGAATAACCTTATACTTACGCTCCCACACCACCACTTGCGCACCCAAACCTACTTGCATGAGTGGATCTCAAATTTTCCCAATGTTCTGAACTCCATCAAAAATAATTACGGTTATCCCTCTATTTATAAATTTTTTTGGCACACTGAGTGTCGCGCGCAAGTCTCCTCCCAGCGCGCAAGTCCCATCGCCCGAGCCTCGATCACCCTAGTCACCTTGGGCGCCCAAACCAAAACAAAGGCGCACCTATTTATTTTGACATATTTTTATGTTTTTATATTAAAAAACATATGTTTCACAAGTTTCCAAGCCTCCAATACACCTACGCTCAAGTCTCATTTCCAAAAAAACACTTTTCTCCATGTGTTGATTTTGAGGCCCAAAAATTTGGCAAACACTGGAAAATGGTGCCACATTTTGTCTGCTGTTTTTGAAACACCTCTAGATAATCCATACCATTGTTGAGGTTATTTTGTTGATCATGGATTTTCAATAACATCTCTTGAACTCAACAACTCATAATGCATTCCCCCTTTGATAACAAATTGAACATCGTGGTCTACTTTGTCAAAAACCACAACATGGTAGCCTGCTTTGTCAACAAACACAATCACCTAAAATATGATTCAATGACACCTTGAAGTATTTTTTCCTAACTATATACCCCTTTGGATTTTTTGAAAACACTTCTCATAAAATGATACCATGTTAACACTTCATCCAACATTCACCTCTTGCGATTCTGATAGTGATCAAGGATTTACAAAGCACATACTCTAAGACCACATGTGTAATGCTCGATGTGAGAAACATGAGTAAATGAAAATTTCATCAGTGAAACAATATATTTCTGACAACAAATATTGATACCATACTGATACCAATTGTGGATCTCTGGAAACTTTCTAGCACCATTCCAACGCCACTCTTCAACTTTTATCACAATCCTCAACTGTCGTGCTATCTATTCTTTGATTGATCACTTCTATAATTGTTTGATTTATACTCTCCTTCCCCAATTCTTAGGTTCTTGTGTTGTCCAAGATAATCTCTGGATGGTCCCTTCCAACACCCCAAACTCTCATCATAGTGCCCCCCCTATCAGCTTCATCACCTATCTTGATAAACTCCCCCTATCTCATTGCTCCACCTATCAGCTTCTCCCCATGTCTTTAAAAAATAAATTTTCTCCCTTATTTAACCATAATGTCTCCACATTTAAGAGTAACTCTTTTACTCCCCATTTTTTAATGAACCCAATGGTGACTCTTTTCTGGTATGCAACAAAGTGTAGAATATGGATTACTATAGTAATGAAAAAACACCAAACCTCAAGGAGTTCGGGTGTCCCACATCCACACTTTCTAAAGTGTGGGGAGTTGACTGGACTCCCAGACCCAGCTGATGCCTCTCAAAGTATTCCTTGGGTAAGGGCTTTGTCAGAATGTATCCATCCTGTAGTTCTAAGGGCACATACTCCAACATCACAATTCCCTACTCATCCTTCTCTTTGATAAAACGATACTATATCTCAATGTGCTTTGTCCAGGAGTGATGGATGTGATTTTTTCTGAGATGTATAGCACTTGAGTTATCACACTGGATTCCGATCGGATATTTCAGTTCAACTCTCATATCATCAAGCTGCTGCTTTATCCACAATAACGGTGTTTATGCTTGAGTGGCCGCAATATACTCATCTTCTGAAGTTTTTAATGAAATGCAATCTTGCTTCTTGCATAGACAATAAATTCACAATCCACCATGATAGAATGAATCTCCTGAAATTGATTTCCTGTCATATGTTGAACCATCCTAATCTTCATCTGTATATCCCAACATCTCTTACTGAGATTTCTCAATATAAATCAAACCAAAAACTACAGTTCCCTTAATATACAGAAGTATTATTTTCATTACAATCATGTTAATTTCCTTTGGATTTCAATGATATTGTGCTTCTTGGCATGTAGAAAAAACAATATTAGGTCTGTTTGCTATTATGTATAGTAAAATCCCAATAATCTGCCTGTACTCTGTGATATTAATTGCCTTTCCCTCATCATCTTTCGATAATTTCATCTGAATGGAAACATGAGTCTTCATCTCCTTGGGATTTTCTATTCCAAATCTTCTCAGAACCTCCTTGTCATATTTTGTTTTAGAAATGAAAGTTCCATTATTTCTTTGTGTCACCTATAAAACAAAGAAAAATGCCATCTCTCCAATCGTTGACATTTCAAACTCACATTTCATTAATTTGGAAAACTTTCTACTCTGAGATTCATCTGATCTACCAAATATTATGTCATTGACATAAACTAAGACCATCATCCTTTGATTTCTGTCGCTGTTGAAATAGTGATTGTAATAAACTACACCACGCTAGAGACCAAGCTTCTTCAAATACCAATCAAGCCTTGAGTACAATGGTCTTGGTTCTTGTTTCATCCCATATCGCACTTTCTTCAATTGACAAACCTTTTTCTCATCTTCAAGAATGATAAGAGCATCTAGCTGCTCAATATAAACTTCTTTTTCCTAAACCCCATTCAAAAATGCCTATTTGAAATCCATCTAGAACAATTTGAATTTCGGTTTCACTAAAATGGATAGGAATAGTCTTATTGTCTCCATCCTTGAAATTGGTGTGAATGTATCATCGACATAAATACCCTCTATCTGGGAGTATCCTTCTCAAAATAGTCGTTCTTTTTTTTCTAATCATTGTGCCATCTTCATTCATCTTGTTGCGATAGACCCATTTTGTCCTGATGACATTCTTATCTATCAGCCTAAAAACAATCTACCAAGTCTAATTCATCTCAATATGATCCTTCTCTTCATTCACAGCCTGATCCTAGTTTTCATCTTCAGCTTCATTATAAAATCATTTAGACTCCACCAGAGATATGAAAGATGTATGCTATAGTGATTTCATTCTTCTTGTCTAAACTGGAGCTGATTGACCACCAATGATAATTTTCCTATCAATTTCATCTTGAATTCTTGGCTTCTATGAAGATATAGATTTTACTTCTTCATTCTCATCATCAGTATCTTGTTCTGAATCATCATCAGTCACTTCTTCTCCCCTTTCATTTCTTTCCTCCTCATCACTTTAATTAAGAAATTGTTCATTATGTTGTTGAATATTTTCTTCATTTTCCGAAATAGTGACATTATTGATCTCAAATACCTTTACCAACCTTTTATCAAAGAATTTATATTATTTTCCATTTCCTGAGTAGCCAAGGAATATTTCCTCATCTCCACATGACTCAAATTTGATGTGTTTTTCTTTTTTCAGTATAAAGAACTTACTTCTAAAGATTCGAAAGTACTTCACAGTTGGTTTCTTCCCATACCACATCTCATAAAAAGTCTTTCCTTTCTTAAAAACAATAGATCCCTATTAGAAATGTATATTTACATCAATACTTCTTCCTTCCAAAATATCTCTGGTTGATCTTTTTCTATAAGCATAATTCTAGCCATGTTGTTGATGATCTAATTTTCCTTTAAACCACTCCATTTTGTTGGAGAGTTCTTACTAATGAAACTTGATGCCCTATCCCGTGTTTCTTGAGATAGTATTACACCTAATTGTTTGTGAATTTCATACCATTTCTAGTACGAAACTTCAAAATTTTCTACCCACGCATCCTTTCATATCCCCTTTGATATTTTTTTAGGCAACTAAACCCATCATACATATGGGAAATGATGAATACCCATGCCATTATTGTAACACCCCGGGATTTTATGATAAGTATTATTTTTAATTTATTTGATGTCATGTGTTTTATACTACATCATGATTATCTTGTGTTATACGCAACACCATATTAGCTTGCAGTATACGCCACACTATTCTTGGATGGTGTTACACATAATTTCAAGTTCGTTTGATAGTAGTCATTATACGCAACATTGAGTGTATATATATATATATAATCAATGTATAAATGAAATATGGTTGGATTATGTTATACGAAACAATGAAGGATTCTTGCACAACACGCAACCCTGACTTGGCTTGTATTACACGCAATCGTGACCTTCCTCGATAGCGTGTGTAGTACGCAATACCGGGTTTCACTATACAATGATATATTATTATAATATTATTATGGACTATCCGTTATGAATATTATTAACTAAATTTTAAATTTTATATCATTATTATTCATCTTACATATTTTCTATAACATGATATGAGAATAAAATAATTTTTTCGGGTAAAATAAGTATTTTTGAAAAAATACAGTTTTGCCACCTTTTGATGGAACACCCACTTTAAATCTAGTTTTTGAAATGTTTATAAGTTCAATTTGAAAAAATAAAATTCTTCCTTGGAATAAGGATATAAAAATTTATTTTGGATAAATGTTTCATATTATTCCGATAACTTTCATATTTTTATGAATAGTAAAAACACGCTATATTTTAATTAAAAAAAACTTTTTTCATCACAATAATTTATATGGTTAGATTATCTTTTTAATTGGTTTTAATGTTTAATTAGAATATATTTTTACCATTAAATCCAATTTTGGTCATTGGAATTAATTTCACTTTGAAATTGCACATAAACAAGTATCAATCTTTGGCTAGTTATTGTTTCATAAAAACACCCTATTTGTTTTCATAATGGGAATTAATTTTAAAATTAATTACTTCCACTTATATGATATGAATTTAAAAAAATAGACATCATTTTTTAATTCGGAATATCAAATATATCTTAGGCTGAATTTTTTTGTATTTTTCTGAAAAACAAGAATTTTTGATGAATAGTAAAAACACTAAGTTTTTGGTTAAAACCGACTTTTTATTTAAATAATAATTTATTTGATTTAAATTTATTTTAGGTAAAAATATATAAATAATAATTATATATGTTCAATTAAATTCATTAGAGTCATTTTATAATAATTTTATATTTATAAAAAAATTATTGAACTTTTCACCATCTTTTACCAACCTCATAGGAGCTTTTGCGATTGTTCATATAACTTGATTTTACCGCTTCTGTGAGTTTAATTTTGAAAATCCAAGAGCCACGGTTAATATCAATGAGTAAAATGTGGTTCAATTAGATACAAATAATTTTTGGCGAATAGTAAATTTTTACTTTTATTTACCAAGGTTAAAAGTAAATAGGGTAATTCAAGGTTAAAAGAATATTATAATAATTCAAAATTATCTTAACACTTTTCCAAACCTTATTGTATGAGTAATGGCCGACCATGGGCATCCTTGGGTAGATTTTGGGACCCCATGGAGCCACTTATGAAAGACAATGACACATTACATTAATTAATTTAATGTAAAGACAAATTGGCATTAACAAAAATCGTTTAGTAATTAATTTTTATAAGGGGATATATAAATTATATTTTCAAATATAAATATTCATTGGAAATATAAAAATATTTCCTACATGTTGGTATTTTTGTTATAATTTTTAGACATAAAATAAATTAAATTATTTTTGACACAATAATGATGCAGTATTTACCTCACTAATAAATGATTTAAATAAATAAGCTTATAATGATTATAATATTATCCAAAACATGTCAAATTCTGATTTCATGATTATATTTCTACCATGAGTCATCTTATCTTCGAACATAACTATTTTTTGACCTTTTGAAACCGAATATATGTTTATAATAAAATAATATTTTCACACTTTCCAAAAGAGCCCCTCCTCCCCCTTATAAAATAAGACCATTTCTATCCAATTCCTCACACCTATCAAGCCATTTGGCTAGTCAAAACTCTTCCCAATTAAGCTCCCTAAATCCCTATACTCCACCTAGAAGCCTTAACTTAGGCAGAAGGCACTCTAAGAAGTCCTTTTGGTTCAAACCAAAGGAAGTTACCCAAATTAAAGGTAACAGATTCTCTTAAATTGTTTTCTTTTATTATACTTATCAAACCCCTAAACTCTTTTTAATCCTTAATTTTGTAACAAAACCAGTATCCTCAATATAATAGGATGTTTTTATGAGAATTATTCGAACTAAACTTACACACACCTCTATCTAATGGATGAAGAACATAATGTTTCTGTGGATGGCAAACTAACGCCTCACGAAACGATGATTGTTCAATTTTCTCATACCACCTCTCATGGAGGCCATTATGATGGAACTGTATTTATATATGATATATATTATGTTTATGATTTCCTAATTCTTCTTTACTTCCCAATTATATCAAGCCTTTATGGTTTCTATAGTGGGTAAATATGATAGTCTCATTTGAGGAAGTGCGGACTACCGCCCCCTCAAAGTGATGTGATTCGTTAATGCCTTATGTAGGATGTATAAAGGATGGATTTAATGATATTATATATTATATTATACTGGATTTATAATATACCTATTACATTAAAATAATAAATACAAATGATGGTAGCGTTCATGCATACGTATGGCTTACCGTCTTCATTAATGGTGCATTTCATTTCTTACCTCCATATGTTATGTACTACTATAAATACATGTATATGCTAGATATATAATGAATATATATGATATATAAATCCAATTAAATCATGATATAAGTAATAATAACATCAATAATCACAATTCCAAACACGTATGATAAATAAGATGATTTTACCCAAAACGTTGCTTTAACATGCGATTTACAAAAGAACGGGTAATATAAAGTCATAAGTGAACCATATATGATATCATAACAATGAATATGATTCTGTAATAAGTCAATGACATTATTTAAATCATTATACAGGATGTTCGGATACGTATGAAGCAAATCAGACCTAAGGTAAGGGATAACTTTTCCAATCTCATTTTCATATGAGATTGTTTATTCGTACATATTCACTAGGGTTATATTTATCATCCATGTTCCTATTTTCTAAAAATGATTTCATGTATTTTTAAAGTCATTTTTACCCATTTTTGAATTTTACTACATGGTATATAAGGAATCTTTCTTTTTTTTACATTACGAGGTACTTTTTTGACTTTTCCGGCAAAAGTACGAGAAGAATGTTTTTTCAACTTATACGGAATGAAATGGTTTTTACGGTTTTATAAAGCCTTATTTTCATGAAGCTTCATCCAAAATATTTCATGACTATTTTCAACAAAATATCTCTCTTTTAAAATTTCATGACGTTTTGTGAAAAGAAATTGTTTTTGAAGAAGAAATGATATTTTCCTCAAGAATTCATTTCAAATGTTTTATCAAACCCGTTTTTCCATCCAAGATGACATTATTTCATATGTGTATGTTTCAAGTACAATGTATCTATGATTTACATGGGTTCACTGTTCTTCTGATGAAATGATATCCATTTGTTTTATATGTATTATGTTTTGATGGGATGATGTTTATGAAACCCAATTTATTATTTGGGTTATGATGAATGATATATGTTTATGTTGTGGAACAAGTAAGAATGATTTCATTATGAGATGGTTGGGACCTATATCTCCCTCCAATGAATTGGGTAAATATTTATATCTCATGAGATAGACATGGCTGGAATGGTATGTTAATATGGTTCTGTGTTACAGGACTGAAACCTAGAGTGAACTCGATTCAGAAAGAGATTTTGTCCACTAAGATGGTCATGGCAGGAATGCCTTGGCTACCATGGAAATCATATCATGTGCTTAATGTTTTTCCACAATTAAATGTTTTATTCCAATGCTATTTTATCAAGATTAAGGTTTCTTTATGATCTATGCCATAAGTATTTCCGTGTTTTATGTCATTGCTCAAGATCTTGATGTTTAAACATTGTGTTCATGTTTTTAAGTTCAAATGTATATGGTTTGTTTTATTTTAACCATTCTTACCCTTTATGAGCATTTGAGCTCACCCTTTATATGTTTTCTTTTCCCCAGGATATAAAGAAAGGTTTTTAGGTACGAAAAAATGGGGAAGATCTTTATGGGAGATGTTGAAGATCTTTCACCATGATTAGAAGATTATGTTCTGAGTTTCCAAAGACTATAAACTATTACGGTCCTGGTGTGTCTGTTTTTGTTAGGTATTAATTATTATGCAAAAGCAATGTAATGTCCATGTACATACAGATTCGGGTCTCTACAGTTGGTATCAGAGGAAAGGATTAGTTAACCTTTGGAAACTAGGATGCGAAAACTTTAGTGAGATCCCTAGAGATATTTCTAAGGTATGTTTAGGGTTGTCCCTAAGGTTAAGTATAAGTATAGGTTATAGTTCTATAATTACGATAACGATCATAGAATTAAACCTAAGATGTTAGATATTGAAGTTGCTCCCTATTATTATGTTGTTTTACCTATCATGATTTTTGCCTCTCACACTATTCTTTTTGGGATTTAGACGATGGTTGGAACCCGAAGGAACCATGTTGATCAATGTAATGGAAAATGCAATGATTTTCCTTCTAAACAAACCAATGTTATGGGAGATGGAGTGGAAAATATTATTTCTATACTTACACATGCTATGAATCATTCTGTACTTCCGAATGAGAAGAGAAGGGAACAATATTCTATTGAGTCCTTCATGAGGAAACGTCCCCCTTATTTCAGTGGGTCTTCTAATCCACTTATTGCTGAACAATGGATCAGTACCACTAAAAGGATATTTTCCATACTTCTTTTTTCAGAGCATGAAAAATTCATTCTGGAAATTTACCGATTAAAAGGTGAAGCAGATCAATGGTGCAATTTAATTAAGAATACAAGGCCCCAAGGTGAAATTAGCTCCATGGAATGGGATGAGTTTAAGAATATATTTTTAAATAAGTACTTCCCTCGTATTCTTCGAACAAATATGGAAAATGAGTTCCTTGATCATAAGAAAAATGATGATGAATCTATTGGTATATATGAATAGAATTTTACAAGGCTTGTAGGGTATGAATCTGGCTTTATCATCCAACCTGAAAGTAAAGTTGATCGATTCTTCAGTGTCTTAAAACCGAGTCTTTGAAGGGCATTAGCTATAAGAGACTTCAGTAGCTATGAAGAAATTGTGCATTGTGCTATCAAGGTAGAAATAGAAGTCGTTGTTACATATCCATCTCATGGTTTTGACAAGAAACGAAAGATGGAGTTCAAGGAGAAATCTCATAACAATGGTGAAAAGAAGATGAATGTTTCTTTATTCTCAAAGTGTGGAAAGAAGCTTGGTGGAGATTTCCTAAAAGGTACTAGAAAATGTTTTAAGTGTGGAAAAGAAGGTCATCAAGCAATTGATTGTCAAAGTAATGGGAAAAAGGTTTCTAATGATGTGAATAGATAAAAGGCTATAGAGAACTCTCCACCAACACTTCAATGCTTCAAGTGCAAGGAAATGGGGCATTATGCTAATAAATTCCCAAATTCATGGGTTAATGATGATCAATGTGAGAAACATCTTAAGGAAAAGGATAAAGGGAAGTCTCATGCAATCACTATTTTTGATGTTGAGTATGAAAATGATGCTCTGTAATGATTAAGTGTTTATGTAATGGGATTTCAAAATAGTATCATGGAATCTCATTTATGGTATTGTGCAATTTTGTAATATCTATGTATTTGTTTTCAATAATTATATGGTACTGCTAACCATGAAAAAGTGATTGAAATATTTTTGGAAAGTAGATGAAATGCGCATAATGAAGGGATAAGGATAAAATAATATGATAGTAATCATGAGCTCATGACTAAAATAAGGACAAAGTGATATCATGGATTGAGTATATAGAAATTTTTGGGATTTTGGTATGTAGAAAGAGTTAACTTTTGACAGCATTCATGTTTTCACTAAGGTTCAATGGGTAATCATTTTTCAAGAGAATACATGATTAAGGTATTAACATGATTGGAATGTGATCAAAAAGATATATCGGGGATAAATGATGGTATTCACATGATAAGAAGATGACATTTCCAGTAATTGTTTTCATTATACTATAATCTTGGACAGAAGTATTTTGGATAATCATAAATATTTGAAATGGATTATGTTGGACATAATTTAGTATTGTTTAATGCTAGAACTATTTTCAGTATTATCGATGGAATGTCATAATGATGTAATTTTAGAAAAAAGACGACCTGCAGGACAAATGACAACCTGTCGCGTTGGACAAGGTTGCAGGAATCCAACCGACAACCGATGTGCGACAGGCCTTTATTGCCTACCACTGGCCTACAGGATGTCCCTAGTTAGTATAAACTAGTTTTATTTTATTATGCGGTATTATAGATGAAGTATAACTCCATTTTTGGAACCATATACGAATAATATCACCATAGATGGACTTATGTATATAACTTTTTCTAACCTTATGTTTGAGACATATGGAATGACCTATCATTCTATCGCATGATCCGCTAACACTTCAAGGAAAAACAAATTCAACTTCATTTCTTTAAGAGTTGAAGTAGAAATTGTTCAAGACATGAACAACAACGAGATTGTACCAAAATCAAGTAAGAATTTCTTTTAATTCAAAAATTATTCAACATTAGGGAAATTATCTTGAAAGCCAAAAATGTTGTCCTAGTACTCTTATATCTGATGAATCAGATGGTACCTTAGATCATCACAAATCTATGTCTTTTTTATTGTTGGCTTTTTCATAGCCCTGTTCTCTACCACTCTCCATCAGAACATGATGGTAAGATTTTTCTTCCATATCCATATTTTCACCTATGTTCTCCTACGTGGAAACCCAGTGACTAGTTAATTTGGGTAACTGTTACATTTTATACTTTAGTTTTTAATATATTTTTTGGTATTCCCTTTTTAAGATGAGGGTTTCTATTAAAGAAACATTCAAGTATTAAACCATTTATAACCTCGATGAATTTCAAGGGCGAAATTCATTTTAAGGGGGTAGAATGTAACACCCCGAGATTTTATGATAAGTATTATTTTTAAGTTATTTGATGTCATGTGTTTTATTCTACACCAAGATTATCTTGTTCTATACACAACACCGTATTAGCTTGCAGTATACGCAACACTATTCATGGATTGTGTTACACATAATTTCAAGTTCGTTTTATAGTAGTCATTATATGAAACATTAAGTTTATATATATATATATATATATATATTCAATATATAAATGAAATATAGTTGGATTTTTTATACAAAACAACAAAGGAGTCTTGCACAACATGCAACCCTGACTTGGCTTGCATTACACGCAATCGCGACCTTCCTCGATAGCATGTGTAGTACGCAATACCAGGTTTTACTTAACAACGATATATTATTATAATATTATTATGGACTATCCGTTATGAATAGTATTAACAACATTTTGAATTTTATAACATTATTATTCATCTTACATATTTTCTAGAACATGGTATGAGAATAAAATAATTTTTTCGGGTAAAATAAGTATTTTTAAAAAAATATAGTTTTGCCGCCTTTTGATGGAACACCCACTTTAAATATAGTTTTTGACATGTTTATAAGTTCAATATTACAAAATAAAATTCTTCCTTAGAATTGGGATATAAAAATTTAATTTGGATAAATTTTTCATATTATTCAGATAACTTTCATATATTAATGAATAGTAAAAACATGCTATATTTTAATTAAAAACAACTTTTTTCATCACAATAATTTATATGGTTAGATTAACTTTTTAATTGATTTTAAAGTTTAATTATAACATATTTTTACCATCAAATCCAATGTTGGTCATTGGAATTAATTTTACTTTGAAATTGGACATAAACAAGTATCAATCTTTGGATAGTTATTGTTTCTTAAAAACATGCTATTTGTTTTGATAATGGGAATTAATTTTAAAATTAATTAATTCCACTTCTATGTTTTGAATTTTTAAAAATAGACAACATTTTTGAATTCGGAATATCAAATATATCTTACGCTAAATTTTTGGTATTTTTCTGAAAAACATTAATTTTTGAGGAATAGTGAAAACATTGAGTTTTTGGTTAAAACTAACTTTTTATTTAAATAGTAATTTATTTGATTTAAATTTATTTTAGGTAAAAATATATACATAATACTTATATATGTTCAATGAAATTCATTTGAGTCATTTTATAATAATTTTAGATTTATAAATAAATTTATTAAACTTTTCCCCATCTTTTACCCACCTCATAGGAGCTTTTGCAATTGTTCATATGACATAATTTTACCTCTCTTGTGAGTTTAATTTCGAAAATCCAAGATACATGGTTAATATCAAGGAGTAAAATGTGGTTCAACTAGATAAAAATAATTTTTGGTGAACAATTACTTTTTACTTTTATTTAACACGGTTAAAAGTAAATAGGGTAATTCAAGGTTAAAAGAATATTATAATAATTCAAAATTCCCTTAACACTTGTCCAAACCATATTGGATGAGTAATGGCCGTCCATGGGCATCCTTGGGTCGATTTTGGGACCCCATGGAGCCACTTATGAAAGACAATGACACATTATATTAATTAATTTAATGTAAAGACAAAATTTTCATTAACAAAAATCGTTTAGTAATTAAGTTTTATAAGGGGATATATAAATTATAGTTTATAATATAAATATTCATTGGAAAAATAAAAATATATACTACATGTTGGTATTTGTTTTATAATTTTTAGACATCAAATAAATTAAATTATTTATGATACAATAAGGATGCATTATTTACCTCATTAATAAATGATTTAAATAAATAAGATTATAATGATTAAAATATTATCCCAAAAATGTCCAATTCTGATTGGATGATTATATTTCGACCCTGAGTCATATTATCTTCGACCATAATGATTTTTGGACCTTTTTAAACCGAATATATGTTTATAATAAAATAATATTTTCACACATTCCAAAAGAGCCCCTCCTCCCCCTTATAAAAGCAGACCATTTCTATCCAATTCCTCACACCTCTCAATCCATTAGGCACATCCAAACTCTGACCAATTAAGCTCCCTACATCCCTATCCTCCCCCTAGAAGCCTTACCTTAGGAAGAAGGCATTCCAAGTAGT
This sequence comes from Viscum album, assembly GCA_963277665.1. Classification (NCBI taxonomy): domain Eukaryota; kingdom Viridiplantae; phylum Streptophyta; class Magnoliopsida; order Santalales; family Viscaceae; genus Viscum; species Viscum album. The sequence goes on along the minus strand of OY728126.1, from coordinate 1,802,870,328 downwards.
CCGTCTGGTTCAAACCAAAGGAATATACCCAAATTAAAGGTAACAATTTCTCTTAAATTATTTTCTTTTATTCAACTTATCCATCCCCTAAAATCATTTTAATCCTTTAATTTGTAACAAAATCAGTATCCTAAATATACTAGGATGTTTTTATGAGAATTATTATAACTAAACTTACACACACCTCCATCTAATGGATGAATAACATAATGTTTCTGTGGATGGAAAACTAACGCCTCACGAAACGATAATTGTTCGATTTTCTCCTACCACCTCTCATGGTGGCCATTATGATGGAACTATATTTATATATGATATATATTATGTTTATGATTTCCTTATTCTTCTTTACTTTCCAATTATATCAAGACTTTATGGTTTTTATAGTGGGTAAATAATCTCATTTGAGGAAGTGCAGACTACCGCCCCCTCAAAATGATGTGATTCGTTAATGCCTTATGTGGGATGTATAAAGGATGGATTTAATGGTATTATATTTGATATTATACTGGAATTATAATATACCTATTCCATGAAAATAATAAATATAAATTAATGTAGCATTCATGCGTACGTTCGGCTTACCGTCTCCATGAACGGTGCATTTCATTTCTTACCTCCATATGTTATGTACTACTATAAATACATGTATATTCTGGATATATAATTAATATATATGATATATAAATCATTATTTACATTCTGGAAGTAATTAAATCATGATATAAGTAATAATAACTTCAAGAACCACAAGTCCAAACACGTACGATAAATAAGATGATTTTACCCAAAACGTTGCTTCAACATGGGATTTACAAAGGAACGAGTAATATAAAGTCATAAGTGAACCATATATGATATCATAAAAATGAATATGATTTTGTAATAATTCAATGAAATTATTTAAATCATTATACAAGAGGTTCGGATACGTACAAAGAAAATTGAACCTAAGGTAAGGGATAACTTTTCCAATATCATTTTTATCTGAGATTGTTTATTCGGACGTATTCACTAGGGTTATATTTATCATCCATGTTCCTGTTTTCTAAAAATGGTGTCATGTATGTTTAAAGTCCTTTTTACCCATTTTGGACTTTTACTCCATGGTATGTAAGGAATCTTTCTTTTTTTTATGTTACGAGGTACTTTTTTGACTTTTCCGGCAAAAGTATGAGAAGAATGTTTTTTTAACTTATACGACATGAAAGGATTTATATGGTTTTATAAAGTATTATTTTCATGAAGATTCCTCCAAAAGATTTCATGACTATTTTCAAAAAAATATATTTCTTTTAAAATTTCATGACATTTTGTGAAAAGAAATTGATTTTGAAGAAGAAAGGATATTTTCCTCAAGGATTCATTTCAAATGTTTTATCAAAACCCTTTCTCCATCTAAGATGACATTATTTCATATGTGTATGTTTCAAGTATAATGTCTCTATGATTTACATGGTTTCACTGTTATTATGATGAAATTATATCCATTTGTTTTATATGGATTATGTTATGATGGGATGATGTTTATGAAACCCAATTTATTCTTTAGGTTGTGATGAATGATTTATGTTTATGGTGTGGCACAAGTGAGAATGATTTCATTATGAGATGGGTGGGACCTATATCTCCCTCCAATTAATTGGGTAAAGATTTATATCTCATGAGATAAACATGGTTGGAATGGTAAGTTAATCCAGTTCAGTGTTACTGGACTGAAACGAGGAGTGAACTCGATTCAGAAAGGGAATTCGTCCAATAAGATGGTCATGGCAGCAATGCCTTGGATACCATGGAAATCATATCATGTGCTTAATGTTTTTCCACAATTACATGTTTTATTCCCATGATATTTTATCAAGATTAATGTTTATTTTTGATCTATGCCTTACATATTGCCATGTTTTATGTCATTACTCAAGATCTTGATGTTTAAAAATTGTGTTCATGTTTTTAAGTTCAAATGCATATGGTTTGTTTTATTTTCTCCATGATTACCCTTACTGTGCATTTGAGTTTATTGATTATTTTTTTATTTTCCACAGCATATATAGAAGGTTTTTTAGGTAAGAAAACAAAAGGCGAAGATCTTTATGGGATATGTTGAAGATCTTTCACCATGATTAGAAGATTATGTTCTGAGTTTCCAAAGACACTAAACTATTACGGTCCTTGTGTGTCTGTTTTTCTTATGTATTAAGTATTCTGCAAAAGAAATGTAATGTCCATGTATGTCAAGATTTGATTCTCTACAATTATAATATATTCATCAATGAAAATAATGAATTCATTTTTCCATCAATGGATCTTGGTAAAATAGGTCCACATACATCTGCATGCACCAATTCAAGCACTCTTATTGACTTATTTTCCTTCGCTTTGTACATCTTTCTGATTATATTACCTTATTTATAGGAATTACATGTATTTATATGATCAAGTGATATCATAGGGATGTATCTTGTTGCTTCACACTTTAACATATCTTCTAGAGATCGTTGGCATAGATGATCAAGTCAATTATGCCACAACTTGTTTTCTTCCTCCCTGGATAAAAAGATCATATCATCTTATCCTATTACAAGATAGATATTTACCTTTGTATTTTTTCACTATAAAACCACTACACCATATTTTCATTTGATGATACACATATTCTTAGTGAACCATATAGAATTCCCTGAGCCATATAGTTGGCTGATGGTAAAAAAATTGTGACTGCGACCCTCTACTACTAAGACATATGCACGTCAAATCCCTTTTCCCCCAAACTTGCCCTTTCCTAAGACAACAATATTAAAGAATTCATGGTTTACAAACTCCAAAAATTATTCTTTATCAATCTTTATTCCAGCAACAAGATCCTTATTACAAGTCAAATGGGATGTGCATGCGCTGTTAAAGATCTATACACCATAACGGTCTGATACTTTATGGGAAATTTCAGCAACCACTGCCTTCTCTATTCTATTCTACTTGGTACATATTTTTTCCTTCAAACATGGAATAGATTGAGTCTTTTTATATTTATCATAGTATGATGGACCAAATTTGTCTTGAAAAGCTAGAAATATATTTTTCATTTTCAACTCACCTTTTGGTTTGTTGATCTTATTCTTGCAAAAATTTTGATTATGCTTTGGAAAATTCCTCTATATGATCAATGTACAGTATCAATCCATGTGCTAAAATCATCCACACAAAAAGTAGTGTCCTTAGAAAAATTTTCTAGAGAAAAATTCTATGTTTGGCTTCCACCTTTTTTCTTCTTCCCATTGGTGTATTCTGGCTATAAAACACACATTTTGTGAGTGTCCCATCATTCTGAAGTAATAACACCTAATAAAAGGTGCATTGATATGTGTCACTTATATAATTGTAGTTGTTACTTGTGTTCATTTAATTTTCTAATATTGATTTATACCCACATCAATTCTCATTTTAGAAATGGGCACTTGGAGTCTGACTTCAACCATGACTTATTTCTATTTGTGATCATGCCCTAAATCAGCTTTAACATCTGAGATTGATTGCTTCTTATTTATTGCTAAACTACTAGTATCCTATTTCATATTTCCAGTCTTTTGAATGATCTTCTTTCCTGAGGTCACATTTGGGTTCAGGGTTTGTTTTTGATTCTTTACTTTTCATCGTAGACTGATGAATTCTTCTTCATGTTCTTCAATACGCTGGACTTGATCTTTCACTTTGTTATTCTGGCCATCAATCTCATTTTTCTATTCTTAAATCTTGATCTTATGTCTATTAACCTTTTTTGAGCTCTCTGTATTGGAAGACATTAGGTTTTATATTTATTTTACCTTCTTGGACTTCTCTTCTTCCTACTGTTGCATGTAGAGTTTGACATCATGTACCAATTTTTTGGGTGTATTTGTTTTTTCTCTCCAAACATATGTCTCTTCAAGAGATTATTCTATTTAAGCTTCCATGTCGACTTTTCCTTCAACTTATTATTACTAATCACCAACTTCAGTTTCATCCTATTTCTAACAACTACTGAAAACTTCCACCATAGAATTATCTCCACAATCTCTTCAGCTTTCTATCTCTTCAACCTCCTCAACTTCAGACTCATCTGAACTGTCACATTCTTTAGAAAGAAGGTTATTCTTCTTAATGAATTTTTTTATTGAAATGTTTCTTTCCTTTCACATAGGGTGAATAATTCTTCTTGAGAATTTTGGCTTCATCAAATTCATCATCTTCTTGGAACTTTTGGGGCACCTTGCCGCAAGATGTCTAACATTTCCACATTGAAAACAAGCAATTGGATGTTTCCATTTAAACATTTCTTTTTCTCTTTGAAGGTTTGAGGAGTGGAATTTCATCACCTCATATTTCTCTTCTTTTTCCTATGTTTCTTAAATAGTGAGCTTATTTATGGATTTTAATTCTACCTCTTTGTATTTCCCCTTTTCCACGGCATCATTGTCATCATTTTGCATTTCATATGTAATAAGGGTACTGTGAAAGTTATACAGTGTCATCTCTTTCAGATCATTTTCTTATAATACTGAAACCATTGTATTTAATCATGGTAGAAGTTTCCTAAATATTTACATCACAATATTTATGTCTTTAATGACATCACCAAGATCTCACATGTCTTCCACTACCACATTTACCGTGTCAAAGAATGCATCAACAGGCCCATTTGTGCTCATTCTAAGATATTCATACTTATTCCACAACACTTGTAGATTAGCTTAGCTAACCATTATGTCTCCTTCATATATATGAAATAGATTTTCCCACATGGAATGTGAGGTTTTTCATGAAATTACCTTCTAATAGATAGCATTGGATAGGGCTCCCCCTAAAGCATTGACTCCCTTGGCATCAACATCCAATTCTCTTCACTCGGCTTTGTATAATTCACCATTATTAATATCGGATGTTATATCATGACTTCATATTGTGAACACATCCATTATCAATGATTGGAAGTAGTGTTGCATCCAATTCTTCCATAGCTGAAAATTGTTCCCGTCGAAGATCAGAATCCCTTTATGATTGGTGTCCTTCATTTGAGAGAGAGAAACTGATATTAACCTTTCTCTATGATACCAACTTTTAGTCCCACAAGGAAAGATGCCCTTAGAGAGGTGTGAATCATGGTATGATAGATTTAAACCTTTGCCCCTTTGGATATAGTTTCACCGTTAAGAAAAACTCTCTTCGCTCTCTTTTTTGCAGAAAAGTATAATTAGAAATTAAATAATTCATAGGACAAAAAAAATTCTTGGTTCACCCACACAGGGCTACATATAAAGAGTATAAAATGACGATGTGCTGATGTTCCAAATCCACTATAAGCGTACTTCTGTTTACAATGTTTATGTCAGACTCACTGTCCCTTCTGGTTTACAACCAATCACAAAATGAATGATCACTGCTCTCTCAACTGAAGTGTTCTCACTACTTCTTCAGAAGATACACTCACAATTTATAGACTTATAGGTCTTTTCATTATCACAAATTAATACATCTTTCTCTGTACATAGATTCTCAGTTGAAGTTCCACTTTCTTCCAATGATGAATACAATTTTACCATGGGTGTACTAGGAAATCATCCAACTTTCGCACAACCCTAGAAGTAATAGGGCACTTCTCCAAGCTGGGTGCGCTTCTCTATGCTTTGTTGTGCTTCTCCAAGCCTAACACGCAAGTGTCACCTAACCACTTACATGACACTCCCTTCTCCTACTTAGAAATTGGGCTACTCACACCCTTTTATGCCCAAACTAATATTGGCGCACAATTATCAACCAGCGCACAACTTCTGAATAACCTTATACTTGAGCACCCACACCACCACTTGCACGCCCAAACCTACTTGCGCGACAAGAGATCAAATTTTCTATAATTGTTGAACTCCATAAAAAATATGGAGGGTATCCCTCTATTTATAGGCATTTTGGGCCCCATGAGCACTGCGTGCAAGTCTCCTCCTGGCATGCAAGTCTCGTCGCCCGAGCCTGTGTTTCCCTTGTCACCTAGCACACCCAAACCAAAACTTGGGCACCCCTATTTCCTTTACAATATTTTGATGTTTTGATCTTTAAAAACATATGGTGCAAAAGTTTTCAAGGCTCCAAGAAACCAACATTCATGTCCCATTTCCAAAAATACTTATCACTATTTATCGATTTTGAGGCACAAAAATTTGGAAGACACTGGAAAACGATGACACCTTCTGTATTATCTTTTTGTACCACCTCCAGATCATCCATATCTTTTCCAAGGTTCTTTTTTTGATCATAGATTGTCAATAACATCTCTTGAACTCGAAAACTCACCATTCATTCCCCCTTTGTCAACAAATTGAACATCATGGTATGATTTGTGATCAAACACAGCATGGAAGCCTAGTTTTTCAATGAACATAATCACCTAAAAAATGAATCAATGATACCTTGAGGGATTTTTTCCCTACATGTTGGAATTCTTGATTCAACTCTACCATACTTGTGCAGGTTGAAAAACAACTTTCATATTGTACAACACACCTAGAAATTCCCCATAAAACTGAGTGTTACTTCCCATATTAGGAATAGGTAGAGCTTCCATAGGTGTCACTATAGGGGGGATCATGGGAGACTCAAGGCACAAAACCATTGGAGCATGGTCATCACCACCTTTAGGGAATTCAACTAGAGGATATTATGGTGAAAAGATACTGTAATTCCAAACACAAACCTCATAATGTCTTTAACCAAAAAAAAAATTTGAATATAAGAAACTAGTAGAGGTATAAATCCCTCCTATAGAATTAATCACGCCTCCCCACCTACCTCCAATTCCATGTCTATATGGTATAAGAGACAAAAATGTCCATAAGAACGTAATTGATACCCCACTACCCACTACTAAGGCTAGGTTCATGTCTAAGTCTCTATGGTAGATATATATATATATATATATAAGATGAATTCCCTTAATTTAAAAGTCATATTAATTTGAATTTGTTCTTGTTTAAAAAATTAAATAGCTTTTAATTGGTTGAATTAGATGGATTACCCTTTCCAATTCATAAATACCAATACTCTTCTTGAACCAAAATATATCATCCACTTAACCTGCACTATAACATGTTCCATCCCATGAAACCAATGGTCCATGGATCAATGTTCTATAATTGACTGCTTAGGGTATCAGATTCAACCTATTTAGAAAAACACTATTAGTTTAAGGCAGGAACATTATGTATCAATTACTTGGATCAAATTATTATAAGAAGTGTCAGTAAAATTCAAAACATATTCAAGGAACAATCAATATCCAACAAGAAAATGCAAGCTAAAAATAAATGTGGCATGAAAAAAAGAATGGTATATTAGTCCTACTGTGCCTATAATGATGCATGAATATGTGTGATTCCCTTATTTCATTGGGACTATGTGAAATAATATCATTTAAATCATATAAATAATAATAACACTATAAAACAAGTGTTCAACCCAATAATGGAGTCGTATCAACCATAAGTGGATCATCATTAACCATAATTTTCCATCCCATGTACTTTGGGTTTCCCCGATACATGGGTTATCTATATCCAAGTACATGGTTACTCCCAAATTCATTTAACTCCTACTCTCCTATTTAATACCCAAAAATTAAGACAAAAGAAAAATAAGGCTCGGATTCCACTTTCTAACATCCTGAACCAGAGTCCACTTAACCCATTCCCTGAGCTAGTGGGTCCCACAACCTCAAGTGTACCTCCCTATACATTGGAGGTTTCTGACTCGAAGGGAGGGTGTATATGTTGTATGTGGAGAGACTATACCATCATATAATAATGGAAAAAAGGAAACAAAAATAAATATACAATATAAAAAGAAAATATAACTAGAAGAAAATACAAATAAGTGTGGAAGCGTAAATAAATAACTAAACAACTGAATATTAATCAAAATCTACATGTTAGTGTCAAATACATGGGTTTGTGGCATAGTAATAATAAAAATGGAATCATGGGACACAAATATAGAAAAATTGTAAAAAGAAAAAAAACTACTCCACTATCATGTCAAGAGAATGCTCAGTCATCTACTCTTATGCTTCTTCTATAAGCTAAGAGTATAAAAACCCATAACAAGGCCCTTCCCTTATCCATATCTAAGTTCATATATTCTTCTCAAGTACTAATGGCATCCCGAGTTGGTTTTGAGATAAGAATATCAGTAGGCCACCACTAATGGTGTCTATAAGTAATTCAAGTAGTGATCATAACAAAACAGTGTGCAAGAAATAGTAATTAATTAACAAATATGAATAAATAAATAGAATCCCACTCAGGTTCCAATAAGACACATGATAGCTCTACCTGATTAGGCTCATAGCTAGAATGAATGTCTGATAAATAACTATATATATAGTAATAATATTTATATATATAATATAGTTATATGTTGCATCCACTTATATGAACTATGTACGTGTAGATGTAAGTGGCTTATACCTAGGTTACTAGATAATGGATGGAGTGAGGTGTAACTCATTCATCCATTACCATTATAATGAGTATATAAGCTCAAACTATAGGGTACATTCCCTACAAATGATACTAAGTGGGAGATGTCCTGCTCATCGCTCAAGATGGTAAGTGTGACATAATGTATGCACTCTAATAAGGGATGAGGAATGTCAAACCCACTGTCCAACTAACGTTAATGGTGTGAGACTACATTCTCAACACCCAATATAAGCGAGTGTGATACCATCATTCATAATAAAACCATTACCATTGTACCAAATACTATATCTAGGAATATCCATATTTATAAAATAATACATGAGAAAATCCCTCTAATATATCCCATTAATAACATTCAATTACATACATGTCATTAAAATTTTCAATAAGCATTTTATAAGGTGTAAAAAAGGTGTGGTCTTAGGACTATTTACAAGTCATTTCAAATAATCCGTTTCATTTAATTCATTCACTTCATTTTGGGAAAAGAAGACCATCATGTATAATCCATCCCACATAATTCCAACCATTTAATTCAATAAATCATGGAAATTACATTTACAAGGATCAAAGGGAACTTATAAGGTAACATGTTCATTAAGGAAATTTTTTACATAGGAAATTAAAATTCCATATTGGTCTAATAACCTAGGAGGTTCCTTCAGTTCATCAAAAAATATATAATCGGGGGAAATTCATTTATAATTTAATCCAAAAGCGGAATAGAAGTTTCATACCTTTGGAAAAATTAACCACAATGGTAAGTTCAACTTGGAACCCACATGGGTCATCCATAGATTGAATAAACAACCTCTAAACCACTAAATAAGGGTCAAATATAGTGTCTCTAGGGTTGTTGATAAAATTGATAAGATAAACTCAACAAAAAGGAGATTCTTGGAAAAAGACAATGTGCTACAAAAAATAATGACTATGAAACATCATAACTCTTGGGGAAATTGATGGTACCACCTACATCAAGGTTGCAGAAGACTCATCACTCAATATCAGCCTCATATTTGGAGTAGGTTAGAATAAATATAAGAATAGTAAAAAAACCCTAAAAATAGGGCAAATGAGATTGCACCTAAATAGCATGACAGATTCAAAGATAAACATAGATTTGAAGGGAGATGATTAGAGACCTCAACTTATGAAATCCATCGCCTTATATGGATCTAGAATTATACAATGGAACAGATTGATTGCTCAATTCCAAGGTTGAAGGAGATTTGAGCTCAATGGGAGTAGGAGGAAGTGTTGCACTCTAGAAATGAATAAGAGGAAGAGATGAATTAGAAATTAGGGTCATTAAGGGAAATTTGGTCAATTCACCCTCAAAATTAGGGCACCAGATTTTTCCCACAAGGTTTATCAAAACCATTTTCAAAATGTGAAACCTTCACCACTAAAGGATAGAACTTTCATAGTTATAGTGCATGGTTTCCTATGTCATGTGTAAACTGTGCAAAATGCCTCTATTAAAAACATGTATTTCCTCACACGATCATCCACCCTATGTCACATGGTTTTAAAAAAATCGTGTGGCCCCCAAGTCTCTACTATCTAAAAACACATGATTCAGGGAAATTGTGTGGGCTGTGCTTCATGGATTCTCCTAACCATGCGGACCAGTCCTTTCTTCCCATTTCGGGGATCCAGGCTCTGAACCAGCCTCAGATATACCCGAGTCCTCCTTGAATTGATTTGGTTTCATTATTAGGTCCATTTATAGGAATTTAATTCAATAAAAGATCTATACCATCATCAAAATATGGATAAATTTTATTTATTTTAATTAATTTAAATGAGAAAACATTTTTCACTTTAAAAAATTTTCAGAAGAAAAAAAATGTGTTTAAAGCGTAAAAAAAACTTATACTAAAATAAATTATAAATATGATTTAAATAAAATTAAAATAATTAAATATAAATAAATATTAATTTTTTTAATTTTTAATGAAATAATAAGAATTATAAGAAATTTAAATTATAAAATATATTAAAATAAAAGATATCTTTACAAAATTCCATATTTCCACTATTCACGGATAAATCAATTTTTGCTAAAAAATCCGAAACTTTAAACCTATGTTAATATTTATATGATGATTTAAAAAAAATATATTAATTTTATAAAATAAAGTTTCTAAAATATTCAAATTTTAATTTTAATATTTACTCACAAAAAGAAATAAAAATCATTTTTGAAATAATTTTTTTTATTAAAAATTGAGTGCCAATTTCCTAAGAATTTAAAAATAAATGTATATTATGAGAACCTTTATATCTATTTCATATATTATTTAATTCTATTCAAACACTCCAATTTAATGTCTAGGTTATAGTGGTCATATTTAAATATTAATATATTAATAATACGTTGTAGTTCATTTAATCTCAATGTTGTCTTTTGTATACACTATCAGACTTAATTTTTTTAAATCTTAGGGTGTAATACATTATACCATATACATCCATTAAAAAACACTCAAAACACATAATAATTGTCTTATAAATAGTAAAACCATACATTACTTGTTGAATCATTAATGAATGTGATGAATTATATTGAACCTATATAAGAATTAGTTAGGATTGGTCCCCAAACATCTTTGTGAAAAATTTATAACTTATGAGATATATTATTCAATATTTTAAAATTTAATGATACCCATGTCCACTTTATATGAATATAAATCCTGTAAAGTAGGACTTTAGTGATATCAAACTTTAACACACATGTTGTCCCACTAGGATCGGTGCAACACACTATAGAGGGGGAATTGATATGGTTAATCCTTAACTAAACTTAATGAAAATCCTATTTATTACATATTAACCTATTTGATTAATGAATATCACAATGTTATATATCATTTGTATCTAACATGAAATTATAAAAACTAACACATAACAATGGACACTAGGATTTTATGATGGGTTCACCTCCAATGTGGATGAATACATCTTCAGTGTGTAGTGGTTGTTATCCCACTTCCACATGGTTCCTATTTTTTATCAATAAGGAAATAATGTAGGGTTATATCCTTGGAACCATATTCCTGGAGCCTACTAGGTATAAGGAAAATATTATGTTACCATATTTTACAAATAAATGATTTGGCATGCTTCTCTTAAAGTTGATCAATAGTAATATAGAGTCTCTCCTTGATGATATAGTTATGTTATCCTTCTTAAAAATGTATTTATCAACTCGGATGCATTAAATTTATATATAAATTATGATATAGGATATTTTATGATAGTATCCTAAATCATACATTATGATATAATAATATTATAGTCCAACCATCTAACTATTTTTCTTCTCCCGCTCGAATGATATCCAATGGAAAAAAAGGACTATCTACCTCTATTATTAAAATTAGTAAACACATCATGATGAAATATTTCTTAGAATCATTGGAAATACTTCCTATTAATGCAAAATATCTTATAGTTATGGCCATTAATTTACTCTATCTTCGGTATAAAATTTTCTCTCAAATGAATTACAATATCTGTTTTATATTCTAATAATAGTTCTCATTTTTCTTATTTTCCATTTTATACTCTATTGTACTATTGATATTTTTTCATATATTCAACATAGAAACCATTAAATATCATAATTTAAAATATTCCTAATATTTTTATCTTTAAAACGTTTTAAAACCAAACACCTAAAATATCATTATAATGATTGCTCTTAAACCTCCATGTGATATTTAAAATTATCTTGGCCTTCTTACACAATAAAAGCATGCCTTTAATTTATCTATTTTCCTAAAAAAATATATTAAACATATCACATTTTTTTGGATATCTCATGAAATTTATTATTTAGGTTTTTCATGGGATCTTCATGGAATCTCCTAGCACATCTTGAAATAGTTGGTTTTATTATTTAAGAATTGAGCCATAGGTCCATGGAATGAAAATGAATCACGAATATCTCTCTTTAAATATATTTTTATCAAACACTATTTCATGACACTCCCATCATTATGTGAAAATATCTAGAATAAAATAAGCCATATTGGCATGTTCATTTTCCATAAAATATTTCAGAGCATAGAAATCTTCAGCATGGAATGAAAAAATTCTTCTAGAATTCTCCATCAATCATGGAATTTATTGTATATTAATATCATGAAAATGTTTTTATTCAAAAATTTAATTATAAAATAATGTCATTATAATTTAATGTTATTTTAATTTTTTACTCTCAAGGATTACTTCCATGTATCCAAGTTATCTTTGAAAAAAATTTATCTTCAAAAAATTATTTTGTAATTCCCAAAATCCATATATTTTGGAAATGTAAGTTATTTTTATAAATTATATAAATGAATCCATATTTTAGGATATTTTAAAAATTCTAGATCATCTTCTTTAAAATAACTCACATTTGTTTCCTCTTCCTTAGATTAAATTGTACATAATAGAAGATTATGTTTTTTCATGGTATGAGTTTTCTAATTTTTAATCTACACCTTCTAATTGAATATTATATATTTTCAGATGAATTTTTCAAATATATAAAACTCTAAATGTTACATTTAAATATCATGGAAATTAATCCAACAAATATCATGGATTTTATAATTTGTTAATTCTACTAAATAATTAAATTTACAAACTAAATACCTTTTCCAGTTTCTGTTTTCTACTCATAAGGTCACTTTAATTTTTCATATTACTTTGCTAAATTCCACAATGATATAATTATATAACTTTTTAACTATTATAATAACTTATTTAACTCTTATGAAATATATTTATAAACTATAAGTTACTATGTAATACCTTTAAATTTACTTTTATATTCACAAGTGAAATTACAAAGCACAACAATACCATTTTAGATTCATATTAATTTTCCCAGCATCATCAAAATAGATTTCAATAAAAATTTAAATCATTATAAATGATTATCAAAATTAAATATATTTATCAAACTATTCTACATAATTTATTCTTTATAGATATCTAATGTCCATCAGTCATCTTATTTCATAGAACTCTTCTTAAATTTTGAGCTTCTATCAGACTTAGTGAGTGAAACAATATACCAAGTCACTTTTAAAGTATGAGTATGTATAATATTTTCACGATCCAACTAAAGACATTTAAATCATCTTTAAGTATCTTTTACAAATGAGTATTTTATATAAAATGTTATTATTGACAGCTACTCAAATATGTATCCATTATAAGCAATGGAAGAAAATTATTCATATTCCATATAGATCATTCATGAAATCACCATATATCCTCTTATTAATAGTTATTTATCTTGGATAAACCATGAGGTAACTTCTAAATTTAATCTACATGGTTCTATAATCATGAAAACGTAGTGTTTATTTCAAACCTAGTTGTGAAATTCAACCTTTTTCTCATCAAAATGCTTTGGAACTCCAAACTAATTCCAATATATTCTTATAAATAATTGATATCATGATTATTTACTTCATTTTTATTAAAATAATATATAAGTCTGTAAAAATTGAGTTTATAATCTCTACCTTTTTATTTATTATCTCTACTAATAATAAAGATTCATTTCAAATAGTTTTGATTTTATTTTCTTCTATATCTCACTAATTGAAAACAAATAAAAATATACTTCAGATAGGGAGGTATAAATGCACTTAAAGAAATTTCACATCAATTATTCTTATCTTGGTCAATGTGATTTATACTTAGTTTTTAAAATAAGATTTCTTAGTCAATGAAGTGAATCTATTTATAAATAAATCAAAATATGATACCAAATCAATGTGAATTTCTTTGGGGTTGTCCAAACATCAACATTATGTTACATAATTGGTTGAAAAATTTCACATTGTTTTTACCAACCCAAATTCATACACCCACATTAATACAAATACTAAAAAATTAAAAAAATCACTAGAAGGATTATTTAAGAAATCATCCCTTTGATGTCTAAAAAACTTTTCACTTTTCCATAAAATTGATAAATTAATCATCTACTCCATAATAAAAGATTTTATTTTCACAAAACATGGATGATAGAATATGTATACATATCGTTTAAATGGAATATTTTTAAGTACATTCTATAATTTTATATTTTCATGGAATAATAATTTTAGAAGATTCCAAAATTTATCATCCTCATGGGATATACTCCATCTCTACTTCATAAAGGTAATTAATTCTCATAAAATATAATCCAATATATAAATTTTTGGATCACTTAAAATGTGGTAAATTCTAATAATATATCTGATTTTGGTAGCACGATCATCTTCATAAGTTTCCCCTAGGAACTTGCAGCACCTTCAATTCCTTATAAATAATGTCCTCATATAAAAAATGATGTAAATTGGAATAATGCAGAACTCCTTTCTTATTTAAAATAAGCCACAAGTTTGAGCATTTCTTCATAACATACAAGTGCATTGCATTTTGGGTTGATATTTTGAGGGAACTATTCATATACAATATCTAGTTTTTAAAAAATTTAATCTTCTTAGAAAACATGGTTTCTTTTATTCTTTTTAAAATATCATTGAGTGTAATCATCTTATTTACATTTTCCATCAAGGGACATGTATATAATAGATAGAACATAAGTTTATTGAACATCTCTTATTGATATGGAATGATGATTAAGTAGTATTTGGATCGATATCCAATTATCTTTCACCATTCTCACCACATATCATGAGCTCCTTAGTTATCACCTTGTGAAAAACTCTAATGAAATTTGACTTCTTCATGTGGAAAAAAACATTCCCTTTATCACTTTAATTCACTCTTGATTCTTATATTTTACATGAATTTCCCAATTGAGTTAGCCATATGATCATTAATTTTTCATAAGCATGGTCATCTTGATTTGAACATCCATATAGGTCCTCAGCAATGTCCTCCACCAATAGAATTCTCTAGTTTCCTCAGTGAACTGATTCTTCCTTTTTATTTATTTTTCATCCATCATCATTGAAACTCATGGATTGATTTCAAAATTACATAATGTATCATATTTTTACACAATAGAATAATCACTTTCTCTATTATACCTCAATATTTTATTAAATATTTATCTTAAATAAAATTGATGTGTTTGATAAATTATTTCACATACAACACAAAACCAAAACAAATCATGATAGAACCACTATAATAAAGATATTGAATTGGTGGGTATAAATAAATTTAACTAAATTATAATTTTTTTAAAATTAAAATAAAGGTAATTTTTAATACTTGTTTTTTGATAAATTTCCATTACTATAGTTAAATGAGTAAAAAGATCATTTTATCTATATTTCTTCTTCCAAAATTAGATTTTTATGCCCTATATATTTTAATTTAAAGGAACTAACTATATTACAGTTAACTGATGATAAATTATATTTCTTATATTTATAATATATTAATACTAATTTAATTATTAATTGATAGGAATTAATAATAATAAACAACTAATCTAAAAAATAAATTTTCCTATGAAGTTTTTTCACCATATATTATAATTTATATTAATAGTTAATTTTCTCATATTTAGAAATTTAATTCTACTAAATGGATTATTGATTCATATTCATCACATTAAAATTTTTTAAGTTGCTTCATAATATTTTTTTTCAAAAAAACATTACAATGGTTAATTTCTTAATCAAGGTTAATATAGAAAAAATGGGTAATTTTATGATATTTGATTTCTTTATATTCACAAGAATATAAAATTACTTTTTTAAGTTTCTAATTCATTTTCACATTTTCAACATATTTTTCCCACATAACTCACCTAACTATTATGGAACTCCATTCTTACCCCTTACATTACATTCATTTCAATGGAAAATTCCCACTTTCTCACCTATAAAAGGAGGTCATTTTCACCAAATTCATTGCACAATCCAATTCCAAAATTACCTTTAAAATATTCTCATATTACCTATCATATATTTATATTCTATGTTTAGAAGACCCCTTTTCCAAGAAGGCAACTTCAATCCTCCATTCCCAAGAATCTTTTTATGAGGAGACTTAATCTTACAACATGATTATTATCTAGTGTGTTAATTTCACTTATCTAACTTTATATTCCACCCACATACAAAACTATTCTAGACATATTAATATAATTACAAAATTATTTGTAATGAACTAACATAGGATACTATCTAAACCGATACCTAAGCTGATTTCCCACTATAATGAACAGCGTTCCCAATCCCCATGGGATGGTTTAAAGCACCTGGACATCACTAGAACACCATTGGGAATTATTGTTCCCTAAAAATATTACAATAAAAGAGTATAATGTCAAAAAATCATTAGATATATAAATAAATACATACATATCAATGTAAAAATGAAATAATAAGAAAATTGAAAGTATAACATAACAACCAAAACCCACCTTCTGATGGTACATGACCACCCACGGTTTCCTAAGTCATGCACCATTAGTCAACCATTCATGGAACCACATAGGAATGAGAAATAAATAACACCTTTTATAAGATCATAAAGCCTACAAACACCAAAATGTATAAGAATAGTGTCATATAAAGAGCCCAGTATGATTCCACCCAATATTATATGTAATTACATCATACGTTAATTCAAATATTCTAAAATAGGATTAAAAATAAAGGAGTAATATATTAGCTTAAAAATGCATTTTTTATATTTAAAATTAATTTTTCTAATTAAACCTACAAAATAGGTCATTTCACCATTTAAAAACTAACAATTTTATTGAGAATATTTGAAAACCATTTAACCTATAAATATAGATAATTAATAAAATTTGAGAATATAAAATTGATATAGAAAGATGAACAATAGTCAATACAGTATAGCCAAGGTACATAATAACATTAAACAAATAAATGAAGGAAAATTTAGCGCAAAATATTGAAAAAATTTCGTCTTGTATTGAGTATCAAGTATATAGAAGTAATGGGTAAAAACAATGTTGTATAGTGTTTCCACATCATAATATATAATCAAATTACAACATGAATAATTTTCAAGCATATATATAGTCTCATAGGACTCTGGAAAACTAGTTCCACAAACACATGATTTCCAAAACACACATTCATAGCATGAACCCTACATGTTGTCTATTGATCAACTAGAATGGCATGAGTCCACTAGTGAAGAATATATCTAGGTCATCCCATCTAACATTCTAGGTTCTCATGACTGGTCAAAATAGGTGAGTGAGATAATCGAGTTATGACGATCACACATGGATCCTTACTAAACATGGGAATTGGCTCTAATATCACATCTAACTCTCAATTTATAATTCCCTCAAAGTAAATAATACCTTTTTAAACACCCAATAATGGAAAATATAATAATCAACAAGTTTCATTAATGTATTATTACAAGAGAGGACCACCATAATGTTCCAACCATGCCTTCAACAATCTTCTATTCAATTAAAATCCATTTAAAAAATTCCCTCATTAAAAAAGGGTAACCATACCCACTTCCTTTCCTAAATCATCATTATAATTCAAAAAGGCCTTTAAAATAATCATTTACTTCAAATTATCTATAATGTATTTAAATAAAGTATTAAAATTGTAAAAGGATTGAATACTTTTCAAAACATGGGTATATAAACTATTTTCATGTGATCAAATCAGTAATTTAAAATTACCCAAGAGAAACCATTTAAAAAAAGAGTAAAAGAATTCAAAATGGATTCTTGTAAATTTAAAAAATTCAATAATTTTAAAAAACTTATGAAACATCAAATAGTTCAATTAATCAAATTCAAATTAAGGAATTTCATTTTATAAATCAATACAAGGGCCAAATCCATCAATTACACCAATACAACCTTTTAATATTTTTCAAAAATAAAAAAAAATAAATAGTGAATTAAAAAATCCACAAAAGTTGAGAAAGATCAATATTAAATCCATTTAATTAATTCCATGTTCAATTCAAATAGAATAGTTTCAAAGAATAATTCCCAAGGAATTTCATGGAGATGTTTCATTGAACAAGTTTTTGTAGTGAATAAACATGTATCTATGAATTATAATGAAATAATTAATTATAAAATTAAGGAAAAGAATAGAAACACGAGCATGAAATATTTGAAATCCAACCACAATGAATCTGAGATGTGTCGCCTTCGATGGAAATCAATAGATCTAAGAAGACAGATCTTTAAAGAAGAGAGAAGATATCCTAGATTCAAAACCACACAATAATCAAACAAGATCCAAAAAATGATAGTCCATTATAACCATATAAAAAAGGAATCAATATAATAATGGAGATCCAATATCAAGATGAAAAGAGATTTTCATAAGATGATCACTACTTTGATTGGCACTTTGATCTACCAAGAGATGAGGTTTGGGGATCCAAAAATGGCTCAATACGGATCCCAAAAGTCAAATAATCATTTTAGATTCTTGTGGGAGGAGTTTAGGTTTAATTATGGGGTTTATAGAATTCAATTATGAATTTAGGGGAATTTATTTCCCATTTGAAACTTTTCCTATATAGTTCACTTGGTTAGTACTAAAAATAGAGAAACTTGAAGAGTTTCACACATAGGTTTCCACTTAGTTTAGATATGTGAAAACCATGAAACCCCCTTCTTTCCGGGTTTCACACCATTTCAAACCAAGCTCAACTGGTGTGAAAACCATGAATCGGCCTAGAAACCTTTAAAAATATCTTGAAAAATTCTAGAAACAACCCGTGAAGATATCTAATAATTAATTACTCAAATAAATTGGTCAAAATAAATAAAAATAGGTAACATGATGTTACAACCCCACTACCATAGGGCTTTCTATCCCCATAAATCATCAAATACAAAAGATAGAACATGATGACACATAAAGAAATCCCTCACTCATCTTGTGAGTTGGAAGGTCTATGGTACATAATAGAGACTCACCCAAAGGTTAAAAAATCACAAACAACCCCAATATCAACCCATGTATCCAAACCATAGAAAGACTATGAACCTAGAATAAGTCTCCCCACCATTTTTTGATTCACCAAAATGGCGTAACATAATAAAAGCACATCCCTTAGATGGAAATAAGAGACTTAAACTATTATTTATGGAGAAACATCTATGATCAACCATCCATAAAAAAGTTAAATAAGAGAAAAGGATTTATACAATGGGTATGTACTCGATGGTAATATAGGAGTTTTAAAACTGTGTCTCATGCATTGATGAGCTCATAAAATAAAACTCCAGAACCATTGGGTGTCTGGTCAATCAAAAATCCACATCATCCTAATTACATAAGTAAATTCCCATGGTCTATACATGTCCAATTGTAAAGAGATAAAACATATTAGTTATTACATAATAGGGAAATAAACCCTCACAAGGGAGATCATCCAAGATATTAAAATTGATCTCAAACCATCAAGTAAAAAAAGGAAGATACCAAGGAACAAAAATCAAGATCTTATGAAAATGAAATCATCCTTAAATAATCAATCCAAAAATTATTCTATCCATGTTCCATTAACAATCATCATAAATATCCCAAATCAAAAGGTTTCCAAAAACAGATAAGTCTCAAGAAGGAAAACCTAAACATTTTCAACTCCTACATCATAAACAACAATCCAGATCAATGTCAAACACATTTGAAAACTAACAATTGGAAACCAGAAGATCCTTCACTACAAGAAAATATTCACTCCAAGAAATATGTATGGATCCATATTATCATGAAGAATTTGATGATCTGTATATAATAGTGGATATTCCTGACCGATACATCCCTTTTTGTATGACAACTTAAAAAAAATATTAAGGTGAATGAAATGACCACACAATTTAAAAAATCTTAGAGAATTAAAACACAATATCTTTGGATGACTGATTCCTCCACACTGTAAAAATGTAGGAGGCCTCTTATTTCCATGAGATGACCATCCTTTATCAACCATGAATGAGTAATTTAGCCATTCATGTTGTCTTTCTAGCATCACTTATACTGAGAAATCCTTATTGAGCATCCCTGAGTAAGAGACCAACCCCTATAAATACATGATGTCTAAGAGGTAACGGTTAAGTCCTTTTATAAAATAGATATCCTTGCTGAAATTATTATGATTAATCTTTGATATGAAACATAAAAAACATGATAATTTCTTAGAATACTCCACAACAGATAGCTCATCCTGAACAAATCCCAAGGACTAAAAAACTTTTTACTTCTTCACTACCTTTAGAAACTACCACTAAATGAACATTGACTTGAAGAATTCCTAATAAATTAAATTATATAGGAATAAGGGAATCAAAAATTCCCAAAAATCCTTCTCATGCCTCTCAAATAAGAATTAAATAGACTTAAACTTCTGAGAATTAGGAGTCTTAAGTAAATCAACAATCTCATCAACTAATTCAAACCACATTACATCCTCAAGAGAACCTTATTTTCCTTTGTTAAAATACTGATGAAAATCCAAGAATACAAAGATGAAATTTAAATTATTAAAGGTATATGTCTCCACCACTAGGTATGGAGTTTGGGTAGAGTCATCAAAAAGATATTCCCCTCTATAAAACAAAAAGAACCACCCTAAGGATCAGAATATTTGACCAACATTATATCTTTCTTGAAGGAATTACGAGGATAAATTTTTTTACATCACAAAACAAAGTCATATCAACTCAGTAATAATAGAAACAAAAAACAAACTAGCCAAAAACATCCAAACTAGCCAAAAACCACTTTTTCAAAGCATAATTTATTTAAAAAACACCAGATTTCACAATTTATGAAAAATTACTCTCTCTTTTCAAAATGATAATTCTTATTTTGAATCCATAAATGTTATCAAAAAACCTTTACCATCTTTAGGAAATCCATTCATGGTTTCAAAAAAACCTTAATTCCTTTTTTCCCATTTAAAAACTATTCTCATTTTAAATCCATTACAAACAAAAATTAATTCTTAAAAATTATATTTCACATAATCAAAGAGTCTTTAAAAATCAATTTCCCAACTTAAACATTTCATAAAACTCATAGTATGATAATTTAATACACTTTTCAAAGCGCTCAAAAAAATGTATTAGAAAAAAAATTGATTTTTATAAAGAATTTATAATCATGAATGAGGTATTAAAGATAAAAAATCCAAAAAATATCATGAAAAAACCCACATACCCAACCCACATAACCATCCTTACATAAGTAAATTAACTTGGAATAAAATGGATAAGGTTTCATATTTAGAGTCAATTTAGAACTGTAAAAGGCTTAGTTGTAATGACCCAATGTTTTATCAATGAAAATTCCATTCTTCTAATTATTTCATATATTATAGTCAAATAAGATCACATTAATAACCCAATAAAAACATTATATATGATGAATTAATTAAATAAAAGGAATTTTAAGAAGTTAAGGAAAATATTCCAAAGGAAGAGTAACCTGACCTTTAAAATAGTAACATGACCTTTATGAATAGTATACAAGAAAATTGAATATTAACCACACTAGTGGTAGTATAAATAAAATCTATCCATATTATATGTGGAAATATTATATAATTATATCATAGTATAAGTGAAGAAATATTTTAAAAATTATTAAATAAGTGTTAGAATTTTTGTAATTCATAAATATTTAATTATAATTTTATAATTTAAAATAAAATTTATTTTCATAAAATTAATTCATAAATTATTATTTTTATGTCTTATTATTATAATATTATTTTATGAGACCTTAGTAAATTTTTTAAAGTGAAATAAAATCAGTTATAATTTAGAATCAGTAGTTTTTGAGTAAATTAAGTTTTTAATTAAAAATTAAATTTATTATATTTAGAAAATTATTTTCATAAAATGGAGTTCATTTATAAATTTTACACATCTAAAAATGGTTCTGGTTAATCTTTTTTATTTTTCTGAAATACATGAATTTTTTGTGATGAGTAAAATACGATAATTTACGATAAATGCTAAATACATGATTTATAGAGTCATAGATGATATATGGATGATGTAACACCAAAATATAGAACTATAAATTATTATTTTAATATTTTGGTGATAATTCTAAATCTATTCATAGTCTTCAGCCAAAATAAAAAACTAATAATTAAAATATTGAGAAAACACCCCTCTCCTCCACTATAAATACCACTCCTCTTCGCCTATTTTACTCACACCTATAAAGTCTTGAGACTTGATCAAATACTGACCCATACTCTACCCAAACCTCGACCCCATGTCCATGAGATTTTGGTCTTAACAAAATTGCATAACCAATCCCCTAAGGAGGCTCTCAAGAAAAAGGAGTCCAAAGGGAAAATCCTCTTCCTTTTCATTTAATTTCATTTCAAGTTCCATTATTTTCTTTTACTATCCTCACATACCCTTAAAAAAATTGTATGATAACATAATTAACACACATATACTGGAATTATGTTATGATAATGGAATAATTCTTCATTATCTCTCTTTCACCATCCTTTAATACTAAAAATGAAAACACCATCCCCGATGTGTTAATTTATCACATTCAAGGATGGTGAAGCTTTCAATTTCCGTTAAAATCTTCAAGTATGGCCTTTAAACAATTTTTAAGGTTAAAACATGTCATAATATATGTATTATATCTTTTTTTATGTTCTAGAATCATTTTTACTCATGATATTGATTTATAAAACAAAATTAGTTTGTGGTGATCGAAAACCGCCAAAATAAACCCAAATGATTATCATTTACCATTTATATAATGTCTCAAAATAAAGCCATAAAAATAAATTATATATAATAAAAATTTAACTTATGAAATATCATTAATAACATCATTTCAATTCTGGATAACTACCCCCACATTATATGACCTTTTGTACATGTATACAAGTTTACTGATCATAAAACCCAAGGAAATTAGAACTCCTAAACGATGAAATTGAACCTCTTAACCCATCAAAAAGGCCATTAATGAACATAAAAAATTATAATAAATCAATTAAATTTAGAAAGGGTTCATGAATTATTAATTAATAAATATAATTTGATTATCCAGGACATTAAGATCAAGTTAATAACACTTTCGTACTTAAGGTAAGGGATTCAACCTGTACTTCCATTATTCCTTTGAAATACTCTTTCTCTCTTTTTAACCAATGAAATTATATTAAATTTTTATTTAAATAATCTAATTTATGTGTATATTTTCCAAAATCATGTATCAATATCATTTCATCCTTCTTTTTAAGGGATATACATGTTTTTAAAAGGTTCCCTGCTAAATTATTTTCGATAAACAAGCCCGATTAAAGGGAACATCTTGAATTATTACCCATTTCAAGTGTACTACATAATATATTTTGATCCACATTTATTTTTATAAAAACTATATTTTTGTTATGAAAACATTTTTGGTTCAGTTATGGTTTTAATGAAATGATATTTCCTTTTTCTTCTTTATATTCGCTTTTTTATTTTCCTTAGATCGCACAAAAATGTTTAAATTCTAATGTTTTTGAAATACTCTTTTTAATTTTTATCAATTCATTTAAACATCATAAATCATGATCTATACTTATTTTATTTAATGAATGTCCATTAATTATTTAGTTTCTTTCTTTCATGGACACTTTTATGATACACCCATTAATTTTGCTTTATGACAAGATTATGATACCCATTTCCTTCCATGGGTAAAAAATATGTTTAATTTTTATTTTGCACACACATTCATGAGAATGTTATGATGGGTGCGCCTAGATAGTTCTCCAGTGAATTGGTTAGTGTTTATTCTCATGAGACATTATATGTGATAGTCTTGGTGTTTAGCCTTTATTGTGCTCCATGTGCAACTGTCTTGATTGTTATCCTTGACTCATGCTCCTGTATGTGAAATAATACTTCAATAATTCTAAATTAGTTTTTATAATCCTACCATAATACTATGAATTCCATATTATATGATCCTATGTTCTGATTCCTTAAATTTAATCATGTTCCTTTCCTTTTTATATCATTATGTTATACCTTCTAACCCATGTGCTAAACATTATTCTTATGTTTATTCACTTACTTGGTTTTTTAGCTCGCGATTTTATTCTTTTTATCCCCAGGTTATCCTATACAGATGTAAGGGAACAAAAGAAGTTAAGAGATCATTATGAAGATTAAATAAATGCTGTTATTATTTTGGAATCCTGATGTTCAATTATGTACCTAATCTCTATGAAAATATACTTCATGATCCTTGGGTTCTAATTTTATTTGTAACTATGCTTAAAATCATGTAATGATTTGTAAAAAAGTATAGGGTCACTATAGTTTCTGTTATAGGGAATTTTTATTTATTTTTGGAGATTAGGAATAGAGAACTTTAGTAGGAACATTAGGAATAATTATAAGACTAATAAAACATACCTTGATTTTGGTAAGTATATATTAAGTGGTTTATCAAAAAATAAATCCCTATATAGATAATATAAGTGTATGTATCTATGGATCAGATGTAACTAGGAGTAAAATTATTGATAAAGTGTTCTGGGCTTGACTCAGGGTAACTCGATACATGGAAACAGTCCTTACTATGCACCTGGTTTGACACTCTCCATGGATTTTCTTTGGTAAATTCATAATCTCGTTATGAACCATTGTTATGGGAACAAAAAGCTCCCATAATAATATATGTTAGGAAACTAATCATGGATAACCTAGATTGTAACCTAGGGTGTCACACATTAGGATATAATTTTCTTTTAATAGTTTACCCTTTTATGTTTAAAATTTTCTTTTTTATGATTATTAGATAAGTATTCAATCCCCCGAATTGCACTTTATTTTTATTAAAAAATGGTTTCAAATATAAGAACACATTCCAATAATCAATGTGACAGGGAAGGTGATGATTTCCCTAATGAAATGAAAATATGATGGGAGTGGGTGCTCAGAAGATTTTGATTGTACTTGCTCAGTTGGACTTAGTTATGAAAAATAAGTTGAATTGTGTGGAACACCCTCCTTATCCATGGAAAGAGAAAGTTATCCTCAAATCATTCATGTAGAAATGGTCTCTATTTATTAGTGGATATTTTGATCCCCTCCTCATAGAATAGTGGATTAACTCCATTAAAAATATATTATCTATCCTCTAGTTCTTAAAAAAAGAGAAATTTGTACTGGTGGTCTATCATTTTTATGGGGAACCTGATCAGTGGTGGAAGCTGATCAAAAAAATAAAATCCAAGGAGGAAATTGGTTCTATGGATTTGGAGGAATTAAAGAAAAAAAATTCTATAAATATTTTCCCCAAACCCTACATATCAAAAAGGAATGAGAGTTCCTCAGACTTAAGTAGAAGGAACATAATTATATTTGTTCATATAAAGAAAACTTTAAAAGGGTTTTATGATATTCATTAGGCCTTGTCATGAACACAAAAAGTAAGGTGGCTAATTTATATAGTGGACTAAATTTGAATCTTTGAAAATCATTGGCGATTTGAGAATTTTATAGTTTTGATGAGATTTTCCATTGTCCCCTCAAGGTCAAAATGGAGATCAGAGACTCTCAATGATATCATGGGCCTGATGAAAAAAAGTGGAAAATGGATTCTAATATGAGTGGATCAGAAAATAAATCCCATGATGGGAAAAATTGAATATTCCTCATGTAAAAACTGTGGGAAGTAACATCCTATGAACTATCTAAAGGGAACGAAGAAATTATTCAAATTTGGAAGAATGTGGCATCTGGCTAAGAACTTATGAAAGGATATGAAGGATCCCACTAAAGTAGAATAATAAAGGAAGGTCCATATCAATGCTCATCCAGTAGTGTAGTGTTTCAATGAAAAGGAACATGGTCATTTTGTGAACCAATTCTCTAAGACGATGGTTGTTAAAGGAAATAAATGAAAAACTCCAAGGAAAAAAGGAAGGACATGCGAAATCACTACTACTGAGGTGGAACCTGAAAATGATATGGTGATAAGTACATTGGTTATTAATTCAATAATAAAGAATTTATTATTTGATTCTATTTCTACGCATTCTTTCATATCTTTCATGTTTAGTAGAACTATAAAAACACAACCTAAAAATTTGGAGGATGAGTTATCTGTGAGAAAAAAAATAGTGAATTATTGTATCTAAAGTACATAACATTTCCCTGGTTAATGTTTATGGACTGAACCTCTGATAAAATATTAGCACACTCACTTTATTAGATTTTGATGCTATATTGAGCATGGATTTATTATCTTTATACCAAGACAACATCAAATGTCAGGAATGTGAGATCACTCTTCACATCTCAAAGCATCCTCTAATTCTATGAAAGTGTAAGGATGAAGGTGAATCTGATTCAGAATCATTATCTCAAGTGTGGGTATTACTGCCTTATGAGAAATAACAACTTTCTCAAATGATTTAGGAAAAGGATATGATCATGCTCTAAGACATTCCCCTCATGAGTGATTATACTAATTTATTCCCTAAATAATTTTTTGGTCTTCCACATGACCGATAGGTTGAGTTATCAATTGATAATATTTCTGGATAACTACCTATATAAAATAAAACTTATAGATTGGCCACCTTTGAGCTAAAATCACTAAATAATTAGTTATAGGAAAATCTGGGCAAGGGTTTTTTATGCCTGAGTGCTTCACCATGGGGTGAACTAGTCCTATTTTTCAAGAAGAAGGATGTATAAATGTACCTATTCATTGATTATTAGTAGCTTAATAAAATCACAATAAAGAACAAGTATCCCTTTCCATGGATTTATGAATCTTCAATCAGCTATGTGGGGCCAATTACTTCTCTAAGGTGGACCTTCAGTCGGTATATCATCAATTAAAGGTGATGAAGGAAGATATTCCCAAGATTTCCATTCAAATGAGGTATTGAATATATGAGCTCATAGTGATGCCTTTCAGACTCACTAATGCTTTAGAAATATTCATGGACTTAATTAATAGAGTCTTTTGAGATTAACTTGACAGAATTTGTGGTAGTCATTATTGTTGATAGTCTTATATACTTTATGATCAAGGAGGAATAAGAGGATCATTTTAATATTGTGCTAATGAATTTGTGAATGGATAAAATATATGAAACGTATAGTAAATGTGAGTTCGGGATAGAGGAATTATCATTCCTGGGTCAATTTATCACTAGTAATAGAATATATTTGGACCCTTCCAGGACAAAAAAAATTGAAGAGTGTCCCAAGAAAACTTTTTAAATTGTGATTTGTAGTTTCCTTGGCCTAGCTGGGTATTACCGAAGATTTGTGAAGAACTTATGACAATTTTCAAACCCAGAAACCCAGCTGACACGGAAGGGGATAAATTTTTTCTACACTCAAGAATGTGAGGAAATATTTAGGGAGCTCAAAAGGAGGCTTACATCTGCACTAGTACTCACACTCCAACAAGTTTATAACTCTTTGTAGTGTGCATAGATTCCTTAAAAATGGATTAGGTTGTCTACGGATGAAAAATGATAAAGTGATAGACTATGCCTCAAGTAATTTAAAAATCCACAAGAAAAACAATCCCACAAATGATATGGAGTTGGATATTGTGATATTTGCATTGAAAATATGGTGGTATTATCTCTATGGGGTGAAGTGTGAGATATATACTAATAAAAATAGTCTCAAATATATATTCACATAGAAGGGGCTTAATATGTGCCATTAAATATTGGTGTATCTCATCAAAGATTAAGACTTCTCAATCAACTACCATCTGTATAAGGAAAATAAGGTGGTAGATTCTCTAGGTATAAAGGATCATGCATCTTTATCAATAATGAGAATTGAGGAGGATCCAATATTCTTAGAATTGAAATGGATGGACATGGGAATCATTATTGAAGGAACATAGAAAATCCTTTCTCAAATGATTACTCAACCATCATTTATAGATGAAATAAATTATAATCAAAGGAATGAATTGGAAATTTAGAAAAATGTTGAAGCAATAAAGAATGGGAAATCTTCAGAGTTAAAGATCGATGGGGATGGATTCATAAGATTTGTTTCACATATATGTGTACTATATAATATAGAGATAAAGAAATAGCTTCTAAATGAAGAACATAGCTCAACCATATCTATTCACCCAGGGGGCACAAAGATGTATCGAGATCTCTAGGAGAAAATTTGGTGGGACAATATGAAAAATGAGATCATTATATATAAATCAAATTGCTGGGAATTTCTTGAAGTGAAAGATAAAAGTAGAAATTATAAATGGGTGATAAAACCACTATCTATAAGAACATGATAGTGGGATAAAATCGCCATGGAATTTATTACTGGAATTCTAAAGACATATAGAGGAAGCAATGTTATATGGGATATTATGGATCGTCTTTCTAAGACTGCTCACTTTATCAAAATTTGAGAGGACTTGTCACTAGATCATCTTGCACAGATATACATCAAATAAGTGGCAAGGATTCTTGGATTACCACATTCAATTGTATCCGATCGAGATCGGATATTCAACTCTATGTTTTGGAAAAATTATCCAACATGCTCTTAACACAGAGCTAATCTTTAGTATGAACTATCATCCTCAAACTAATGGCCAATCTGGGAAAACTATTCAGACACTAAAAGACATGTTGAGAGCATGTTATATGAAATTAAAAGGTGTTTGGGAAAAACATCGTCATCTAGTTGAGTTCTCTCACAATAATTTTTTTTCACTTAATCATTTGAATGGATCCATATAAAGCCCTTTATGGGAAAAGGTTCAAAACATCAGAATGTTGAGAATAATTCAGTGAGCATATTTTTCTAGGAACTGAAATGGTTGAAGAAATGGTGGAAAAGGTGAAAACCATTTTGCACCACATCAAGGAAGCCCATGGTCGACAAAAGTGTTATGAAAACAATCATTTAAGAGACCTTGATTTTAATGTTGGATACATGTTATTCCTCTAAATATATCCATGGAATAAGGTCATGAGATTTTTGAAGAATGGAATGGTAAGTCCCAGGTACATCAGCACCTTCAAAATTATTGACTGTTTTGATTCTTTGGACTATCATCTAGTACATCCACCTACCATGTCTAAAGTACATGATATATTACACATATCCCTCTTCAGGAAGTACATACAAGATCCTTGACTTGTATTGACTTCATAGGTGGTACATTTGGAGAATGATCTTTCTTATGAGAAGCCACTAGTGAAGATCTTGGATCGTAGAGATAAAGTTCTATGCAATAATAGCACTCACCAAGTCAAAGTACTTTGGTAGAACCATAAATAAAAAGTGAAAATATGGGAACCAGAGAAATTTATGAAGGATAAGTAACCTTACATGTTTACACCCTAGTGTGTAAAACAAAATTTCAAAGGCAACATTTCATAAGGGAGAAGAATGTAATGCCCCAAAGTTTTATCAATGGAAATTCTCTTCTTAAAATTATTTCATATTTTATAATCACATAAAATAATTTTAAGAAGAAAATAATGACTTTATAAATTAATAATTAATGAAATTAAAGTCATTCTAGAAGTTAAGGAACATATATAAAAGGAATAGTAACTTGACCTTTGGAATAAAAACATACCCCTTATGAATAGTAAACCAACCAATGGAATAGTAACCTTGCCAATGATAGTATAAATAAAATTTATCCATCATATAAGTGAAAATATGATATAATTATATCATAGTATAAGTAAAGAAATGTTTTAAAATTTATTAATTAATTGTTGGTATTTTTGGAAGTCATAAATATTTAATTAAAATTTTATAACTAATTTGAAAATTTAAATGAAAATTTATTTTCAAAAAATTTATTCATAAAATATTATTTTAATGTCTTATTATTATAAAATAATTTTATGACTGCTTAGTTAATTTTTCAAAGTGATATAAAATCAGTTATAATTTAAAATCTGTATTTTTTCATGTAAATTATGATTTTATTTAAAAATTAAATTTATTATATTTATAAAATTATCATTATAAAATGGAGTTTTTTTTTAATTATACACATTGGAAAATGTTTAGGGTTAATTTTTCGGATTTTTCTGAAATACTTGATTTTTTTGTGAATATTAAAATACTATAATTTACAATAAATTATAAATACATGATTTAAAAAGTTATAGATGATGTATGGCTGGTGTAAGCCCGAAATATTGAACTATTATTAATTATTTATATATTATTGGTGATTATTCTCAAACTATTCATATTATTGATCAAAAATATTAAACTCATGACTAAAATATTCAGAAGACATCCTTCTCCTCCACTATAAATATCACCCATCACCGCCTCTTTTCCTATTACCTATTAATCCTTGAGTCGTGTCCAAATTAAGTGCAATAATATTTCCAAGCCTCTCTCCTAAGTACGGAATCTTTGTTTCTTAATAAAAGACCAAAAAATTCCATAAGGAGGCTCTCAAGAATAAGGAATCAAGAGGTAAAACCGTCTTTATTTTCTTTTAAATTCTTTTCAAGTTCCATTCTTTTACTATTGTATCCTCACATCTCTTTATCCAAATGTTGTGATAACTCCAATACATTACATATACTAGAATTTTGTTATGATAATTTAATAATTCATCATCATCTCTCTTTCCCCCTCCTTTTATACTTAAAATGAAAACATCATTGCTGATGTGTTAATTTATCACATTCAATGACAGTGATGTTTTCAATTTCCATTATTATCCTCAAGGATGGTCATGAAACCATTTAAATGGTATAACCAGGTTATTATATATATATATATACATATATATATACACACACATATATATATATTATATCTTATTTATTTTTCTGAAATCATTTTTTATAGATTATGTTAATTTATAAAACAAAATGAGTTTGTTGTGATTGAAACCCACCAAAATTAACCCAAACGATTATCAGTAACTATTTATATAACGAGTAATCATCATTCCATAAAACTAAATTAAATATAAGAGCAATTTAACCTATTAATGATCATTAATAAAATAAGATAAATTCTATATAATTACCCAACTTTATATAACCTTTTGTACATGTATACAAGTAAAATGATCATGAAAATTAAGGAAACCAAAGATCCAAAAAGTTGAAATTGTACCTCTTAGCCCCTAAAAAGGCCATAAATGAAATTCATAAAGTTAAAATAAATCAAATACAATTATTAATGGTTCTATAATTATTTATTAATAAATATAATTTGATTATCTAGGACATTAAGTTCAAGTGAATAGAACCATCAAATTTAAGATAAGGGATTCTTCCCTAATGTCCATTTTTCATTTAGGCCACTCTTTCTCTCTTTTTACCAAAAAGAAATTATATTTTATATTTATGTAACTATTATAATTCAGTTTATATTTTCCAAACCCATGTATCAAGATCCATTCATCCTTCATTTTTTGAGATATACATGTTTTTAAAAGGTTACCTACTCAATTCTTTTAGATAATTAAGCCTGGTTAAATGGAACTTCTTAAATTCAAACCCATTTCAAGTGCAGCTCATAATTTGTTTTAAGACACCTTTATTTTTATAAAATCGGACTTTTTATTATGAAAATTTTATTAGTTCACTTAGGCTTTTATATATAAGATTATTAACTTTTCTACATTAAATGCTCTTTAGTATTTTTCCTTAAACCGCGTTAAAATGTTTTAGTTATAAAATTTCATGAATACAATTTATAAACATTATCACTTCAGTTTGACATCACTTATAATGGATTATTCCAATTCTCCTTTATGAATTCCCATGTATTATTTAATTCATTTCTTTAATAGACAATATTTTGAAACACCCACTTATTATGCTTTATGAGTTGATTAAGATACCAATTTCATTCCATTGGTAACCCATATGTTTATTTATCATGTGGAACACATATTAATAAACATGTTACGATCTGTGTTCCCATATAGTTCTCTAATTCATTGGGTAGTTTTTACTCTCATGAGATTTTATGTGAAACGGTCTTGGTGGTTAGCTTTGACTTGTGTTCCATGTGCAATGGTCTTGTTGGTTAACCTTGACTCATGATTATCTATGTGAAATGAGATTTGAATCAAGATAAAGTCATGTTTTATGTTTCTGACACATTATTATAAATCCATTATTTTATAATCCCATGTTCTGATTCCTTATATTTAATTATGTTCTGTTCCTTTTTATATCACTATGGTATGCCTTCTAACCCATGTTCTATGCTTTATTCTCACGATTATTCCCTTGCTAGAACTTTTAGCTAATTAATTTGTTCATGTTATCCCCAGGTTATCCTATA
This sequence comes from Viscum album, assembly GCA_963277665.1. Taxonomy (NCBI): domain Eukaryota; kingdom Viridiplantae; phylum Streptophyta; class Magnoliopsida; order Santalales; family Viscaceae; genus Viscum; species Viscum album. Next base: position 1,802,837,532 of record OY728126.1, on the reverse strand, counting down.
AAAATTTAGGGGCTGAAATAAATTTAGTATCTCTTATGAAGATTAAATGAAAATTTTCTTATTTTTGAATCATGATGTTTAATTAGGTACCTAATCTCCAAGAAACTATTCTTCATGATCCTAGGATTTAAATTTGATGTTTAATTATGCTTAAAATCATGTAATGATATGTAGAAAAGTTTAGGGTTTCTATATTGGTCATATTGGCTAGAAAACCACACACCAACCTTACAACTGTTCATGGGTGGATTTAATGATTAGACACCTCAATTATTTACAGTTTACCAGACCAGGAAAACAAGGTTTGACTGTTTTCCTCCTTCCATACTGGTTCAAAAACTCATAAGATATTCCTCAAATCAAAGATAGTCTCATTGGGAATCTAAATATCATTTATTATTAAGGAACCAATAACTCAAAAAGAAATAGTCAAGTCACAATATCCCGAGTAACTCAATTCTCATCGCCAAGAGGTTGTGATCAATCACCTTCTCATGAACCACCTTTTAAGTCCCAACACATTATTAATATCCTTTATACCATGACTGACCCCAAATAACATAAGGATATAAAAGTTATGTAATTAAATTTAAGGAATGAACTATTCTGATAACATTTTTAACGAACCAACATGGGATGCCATCAAAATAGATACCCATGACGATTCTCTACAAACCCGAAGAGCTTTCCCGACCTCCACGGGTCAGTTACAAGCTCCTCGACATCAATTGAACATCATTGGTAAGGCTTTTTACCTAAAAATATTATAAAAATATAGTACAATTTTGAAACATCATCAAATATATAAATCAATACATACATATCAAAGTTGAAAGAGACACTATAAAAATTGAAAGTAGAAAATAGAAACCCAAACCCACCTCCTGGTAATCCATAAACACCCCCCATATCCCAAGTCACCCACACTCAATCACAAAGGCCTAAACCCATAAAGGAATAAAAATCATGAACACCTGATATAAGATCATAAAGGATGCAAACACAAAAATGTAAAAGTAGGGTGTGAGCTAACAAGCCTAGTACGATTCCACCAAATATTTTATGAATTTACTTCATAAAGTAATTAAAATATTCCAAAATAGGCGTATAAATATGAGAGTAATATGATTATTTTAAAAATTGCATTTTAACATTTTAAATTCATTTACCATACTAAATAAGATAACATTCCGTTTTCAAAACTAATCATTTTCTTTAAAATCATTGAAAAACATTTCAAAATCTTAATAATGATAATCAAGAAAATGTGAGAATATTCCCTTGATATTGAAATATGAACAAGAGTTAATATAGTAGATTCAAGGTTCATAATAACAATAAACTAATAAATAAAAGGAATCGTTGATTTCAAATAGTGATAATGAACATTGTCATGTAACAAGTATCATGTATATGGATGTCATGGGTAAAACCTAGGTATAATAGTTATAATACTCTGAATTTCTAATAAAATTACAACATGACTATTTTTTGGGATCACATCTAGGCTCATGGGTCTTGAGGAAACTAGTTCCTTGCATAACCACTTTCCTAGTCGCACGTCCATATCCAAAACCCTTCATGTTCTATATATATCCACTAGAAGGGTGTGAACCTACTAGTTAATCATATATCTAAGTCATCCCATCTAACTATCCTGGTTCCCATGACAAGTCAAAAGAGTCGAGTGATATTATCAAGTTATGAGGATCACACAAGCATCATTATCAAACAAGGGGATTGGCCTTAATATCACATCTCACTCTCATACAAAATTTTGATCAAAGTAAATAATACCTTTTGAACACATAACAATGGGATGTATAAGAATCACCAAGTAACATTAATTTATTATTACAATAGAGGATAATCATGAAGTGCCAACTGGTCCTTTAGGATTCATTAATTCAATTCAAACACTTTCAAACAATTTTATCATTCAGAAAGGGTAACCATACCCACTTCCTTTCCAAAATCGTCATTATTATGCCAAAATGTTCCTTTAAAACAATCATTTAGTTCAAATCATCTATGAAGCCTTTAATGTAAGTATTACAATTTCAAAAGGATTTAATACTATTCAAAATATTGGTTTACACCCTATTTACATGTGAAGAAATAGTTTATTTCAAATAACCCAAGATAACCCACATCAAAAAAAGTAAAATCATATAATGGGGATTCTTGGTCATTTATTAAATTCAAAAAAAATAAACTATTCATGAAAAACCAAATAGTTCAATTCATTTAATTCAAATCAATGAATTTCCTTTTATAAAGCAAAACTGAGGCCAAAGCCCTCAATTCCACAAAAAAATCATTTTAATATTCTTTTAAAATAAATGAAAGAAATTGTGGAATTAAATAATTCACAAAAGGTTGGAAAAATAAATATTTTAGCCACTCAATTAATTCCATGTTCAATTTAAAGAGAATAGAGTCAAATCATCATTCAAAAGGAATTTCAAGAAGAAATTTAATAGAACATGCGTTAGAAATTATAAAACATATACCTATTAATTATCAAGGAACAATGAATTTACAAATTAAGTTAAGGAATAGAAACACAACCATGGAATATTTTGAATCCAACCACAATGAATTAGAGATGTGTCGCCTTCGATGGAAATCACTGGATCTAAGAAGATAGATCTTGAAATAACAGAAAAGTGATCCTAGAATCAAAATACCACAAAAATATAAAAATATCCAAAAAACTCAAGGCCAAAATATCCTTTAAAAATAAGGAATCAAGGAGAAAAAATCACCATAAGAGGATCACTGCTTTGATTCTCCCTATGATCCACCAAGAGATGAGGTTTAGGTAGCCAAAATGGAACTAGAGGGATCCAAAAAGTCAAATAATTGGTTTAGGTTCTAGTGGTAGGAGTTTAGGGTAAATTAGGGATCTTTACGGAATTTAATTGAAAATTTTATGGTATTTAATTCCCCTTCCCATGCTTTCCTGGGTAGGTCACAAGATTAGTACTAAGCATGCACCAAACCGTGCACACAAAAGAGAGGAAATATTAGAGATAAAAACATATTCTACACACTTATTTTAACCTTTCCAAAACCATACTACCCCCTTTTGTTTAGGTTTCACACTTTATCAAACCATGCTCAAACCATCTGAAAACCATTCACAGGCCCATAAACCATAAAAAAGATTGAAAATATACCAAAAAAACCATAGAAAGGATACAATCATTGGGTACTCCAATCAATAAATCAAAAAAAAGAAAAATTAGTAACAAGGTATTACAACCTTCCGACAATAAGACTTTATATCCCTAGAAATATTATTATCTGAAACATAGAACATTGGAAAATAAGAAGAATTCCATCACTCATCTTATGAGGTGGAAGGTCTGTGGTAAAGAATATAGACTCCCCCAAAAGTTAGAAACTCACACAAAACTCTAATATCATCACATGTCTCTAAACCTTAAAATGAATGGAGACAAAACAAAGGTCTCCCTGCCATTTTAGGATTCACAAAAATGGTGTAGCATAAGAAAAGAACACCCCTTAGGCCCAAGGAACAAACCTTAACAATTCACTGAGGAGAAACATCTATGATAAAAAATCCACAATAAATTTAAATAATTTAAAAAGATTTATACCATGTATATCTAATCGATGGTAACATAGGATTTCCAAAACTAAGCCTCATACCTCAATGAGCTCATCAAATGAAATACCAGTGTTACCAGGTTCTTGGTCTGTCAAAAATCCACATCATCCTAGTTACCTATGTAAATTCACAAGGACTATACATGTCCAAATATAAAGAGGTAAACCATCTTAGTTAGTGAAAAATAAGGCACTACACTCTCATAAGAGATATCATCCAACATATCAAAATTGAACTCTAACAATCAATTCAAAATAATGGGACAACAAGGAACAAAATTCTAGATCTCATGAAATAGAACCCATTATTACATCAACAATCCACAAATTACCCAAACCATATTACAAAAGATATCATCACAAAGTTAAAAAGTTTTCCAAAAATATATATGCCATAGGAAGGAAAACTCAAATAGTTTCCACTCACACATCATAAACAACAAGCTTGATCATCGTCAACCACATTTGGAAACTAACATCTAAAGACGAGAATATCTTCCATTGCATGAAAACATTCACTCTAAGGATTATTCATGGAGAACTATTATAATTAATAATATTCTAATTCATAGAAAGGAGATGATATTATTAACTAAGACATCCCTTTTTGGTCTAACAACGTTCAAAACATCTTAAGGTGACTTAAATGGTCAAACCATTTACAAACTCGTGGATATTTCAAGCACAATCACTTTTGAATTCCAATTGATCCACATTAGGAACATTTGGGAGGAATATTCTTTCCAAGATATAACTATCCTTTCACAACCATGAATGAGAAATTTATCCATTAATGTTGTCTTTATAGCTCCACTTCTGTTGATAAATCCTTATTGAGAATCCACAAGTAAGAGATCAGCTCATCTGAAGGAATGATGGTTAAGAGGGATGGGTTAAGACCTTTTATGAAATAGATATACTTGATAAAATCATTATGAACAAGCTCTGGTATGAAATATACCAAATGTGAGAATTTATTAGCATACTCTACAACTAATATCTCATCTTTACCAAAACCCAAGAACTCCTAGACTTTCTACTTCTTCACCTCCTTAGGAGATTGGCACTGAATGAAGGTTGACTCTAAGAATTCCCAATACATTAATTCATGCATACAATTAGGAATCACAACTTCCAACCACTCTTTTCTATTTCCCTCAAATAAGTAGTTAATCGACTTAACCATCAAAGCATAAAGAGTCTTTAGAAAATCAAAAACACCATCTACTGATTCATGCTACAATAATACCACAATATAACCTTTTTCTCCTTTATAATACTTTTTATGAAAATATAACAATTCAAGTATAAGGTTCAAAGGCTTCAAGGTCTCCAGCTCCACAACTTGGTATGGAGTCCGGGTAGAGTCATCAAAAAGAAATTCCCCCTCTGGAAAACATGAACTACCCTGAGGACCAGACCATTGGAATAACATTTTATCTTTTTTGAAGGAATTTCTAGGAAAAATTTTCGTACATCACAAAAAATAGAAATATCAACTCATGAGTAATAGAAACAAAAAAAAACAAGCCCAAAACATCCAAAAAATCCACAAACCACTTTGTTAAAGAATCATTGATTTCAAAACAAACAAGATTTAACCATTTATAAAACATTACTCTCTCCTTTAAAAATTATAAATCTTGTAATAAATCCATTAAAATTTTGAAAAAAAAACATTACCAACTTATAGAAATCTATTTATGATTTAAAAAATCATTAATTTTATTTTTCTATTTTCAAAACCATTCTCATTTTAAATCCATTAAAAACCAAAATTCCTTCACAAAAATTATTTGTCACATAATACAAGAGGCTTTAAAAATCATCTTCCCAAGCCAAAAATTTCATAAAAATCACTTTATAGTATTTAAAATACCTTTTCCAAGCAGTCAATAAAATTTTTTTAGGAATCAAATTTGCTTTTCAAAAAGGATTTAAAATTATCAAAAAGCGATTAAAGATGAAACAATCACATAGGAGCCTGAGATAACTCACATCCATAACCCACATAACCATCCTCACATAATTAATTTAACTTGTCATAAAATAGACATCGTTTCATGTTTAGAGCCTAGTTAGAACTGTAAAAGTCTTAGTTGTATGGGATGGTAGACCACAAACCAACCCCTTTACTTCTCATGGGTGGATTTCTAGATCATTCACATCAATTCCTCAAACTTTACCAGACCAAGAAAATATAGTGTGATTGTGTTCATCCCTCCATTCTAGTTCCAAAACACATAAGTGATTCCCCAAAACCAACATAGTCTCATTGTGAAGATAAATCCAATTTTCCATTAGGGAAACAATAACATAAAAGAATGTATCAAGTCCCCACATCCCTGGTAACTGAAGTTTCATCATGTGGAGGTGGTGATAAATCCCCCACTCAGGAACTTCCTCTAGAGTCCTAAAACATTATTAATCTCTTTTATACCATGACTCAGCCCAAATAACATAATGATTTGAAAGAAAGTTAATTCTCTTTAGGTAATGACATACTCACATACCCTTTGTAATGAACCAACCCAAGGTATAATCAAAACTGATACCCAAGACGATTTTCCACTAACTTTAAGAGTGTTGTAGATCTCCACAGGTCGGTAACAAGCACCTGGGCATCAATATAACATCATTGGGAATGATTTATCCCTCAAAAGATTATAATAAAAAAGTAAAATTATCAAACATCATCAAATATACAAATTAATACATACATATCAAATTATAAAAGAGACACTAAGAAAAATGAAATTAGAACATAACAACTAAATCCCACTTCTTAGTGGTCTATTACCTCCCACCATGTCCGAAGTCACTAACCGTTGGTCACCCAATAATTATCCCAGAAAGGGAGAAGAAAGCACGGAAACCTATTATAAGATCATAAAGGATGAAAACACCAAAAGTTACAAGCATGGTGTGAGTTAGATATCCTAGTAAGATTCCACAAAGGATTCTATTGAGTTAATTCTCAAGGTAATTAAAATATTCTAAAAAAGATGTACGAATAATATTGTAATTGTATTAGTTTAAAAATCGAGTTTTAAACATTTAAAATTCATTCATCAATTTAAACCTACAAAACAGACCATTTCACCATCTAGAAAATAAACATTTTCTTGAAAATATTTGAAAACCATTTCACACGATAAAGAAAGATAAAAAAGAAAAGGTGAGAATGTGAACCTGATATGGAAAGATGAACAAGACTCAATACAGTATATTCAAGGAGAAAAATAACTATAAACAAATTATGAAAGGAAAATATGGTGCCAAATAGTGAAAAAGAACATTGTCATGTATTGATTATAAAGTATATGGATATCATGGGTACAATATTTGTATGATAGTGATTCCATATTTGAATATATAATAAAATCACAACAAAAATAATTTTTAGGATTACATCTAGTCACACAGGTCTCATGCAAAGCAGTTCCATTCACACCAACTATCCTAGTCGCATATCTATATCTTGAATTCTTCATATTCTCTATATATCCACGAGAAAGGTGTGTGTCTAATATTGAAGCATATATATAGGTTATACCCTATTACTATCGAGGTTCCAATGACTAGTAATAGAGGTGAGTGATATAATTGAGTAATGAGGATCACATAGGGCTCCTTATAAAACATGGGCACTGGCCTTAATATCACATATCACTATCACCCACCAAATTCCCTAAATTTAAATAATATCTTTTTCAACACCCAACAATGGGAAGTATAAAAATCAACATGTTACGTTAAGGGATTTTTACAAGAGATTATTTTTATAAAAATCCAACTAGGCCATCAAGAATCATAAATTCAATTAAATTCCCTTAAAATAATTTCAAATTTCAAAATGGGTAACCATGCACACTTCTTTTCCCAAATAATCATTATAATTTTGAACGGGCCTTTAAAATAATCATTTATTCAAAAGAATCTCTATTTAATTTAAAGGAAGTGTTATAAATTCAAAATTATTGAATACTTTTCAAAACATGGGTTTACAACCTATTTCCATGTGAATAAATCATTTATTTCAAATAACCCAAGATAAACCATTTCAAAACAAGGTTAAAATCATTCAAATTGGTTTATTTTTTCATTTAATAAATTCAATAATTTAAAAAAAAAATTGAAACATAAAATAGTTAAATAATTTTAATTCAAATCAATTAATTTAATTATATAAATCAAAAATTGGGTTAAATCCCTCAATTAAACCAAAAAATCCTTTTAATTGTTTTTGAAAATAAATCAAAATAATCATGGAATTAAATAATTCACAAAAATGTGATAAAGATCAATATTGTAGTAATTCTATTAATTTCATGTTCAATTTAAATAGAATTGGGTCAAGAAGCATTCACAAATACTTTCAAGGAGAAATTTTATAGAACATGTGTTAAATTAAGAATCATATATCAATGAATTATCAAGAAACAATGAATTACAAATTTAAGTAGAATAATATAAACACCTACATGGAATATTTAGAATTTAACCATAATTAATCTAATATTTGTCACCTTTTATAGTGATCACTGGATATAATAATATAGATCTTGAAATAATAGAGAAGAGATATGAGATTCAAAATCACAAAATAGACTATAATTTTCAAAAAAACAAAAGATCATAACAACCTTTTAGAATAAGGAATCAAGAGAATAAGGGAGATCCAGGATCAAGAAGAAATGAAATCACCATAAGATGATCACTATTTTGATTGGTGCTTTTTTCTGCCAAGAGATGAGGATTGGTAGCCAAAATGGCCTAAAGGTCTCCCAAAAGTCAAATATTCATTTTAGGTTCATGTGGGGTGATTTTAGTTTTAATTATGGGATTTTTGGGAATATAATTAAAATTTTCAAAAAAACTAATTTTTATTCAAACAATTTACTAGGTAGGTCACATGATTAATAATAACCATGTACCTAACCATCCACCTAACCATTCACCAAAACATAGGGCCACTATAAGTGTGTTAAACATAGGCTTCACACTTAGTCTAACCATGTCAATCTGTGCACAAGCCCAAAAACCTTCAGAATGTTTGTAAAAACACCTGAAACAAACCATGAAGAGATACAATCATTGGGTACTAAAATAAATCTGTAAAAACACATAAAAATATTTAATAAGGTTTTATATTATCATTATTATTCTTAAATTATTTTATATTAATGGTAAACCCATTATTTATCCCATTAATAACCATTTGAAAAGTATAAACATCGCTCGTGTTACGTGCGGATTACCACCACCATGAGAGACATGTTATGTTTTTCATAAACCAAATTACATGAATATTTCAAAAGGGTATTTAATGATTAAATATAGTTTTTATGAAATTATTAATATTATAAAATGATAAATTAATTTCTACATTCTTTTCAGTCTTAGAAAAATGAAAATATCATCCATGCATATGAGCAACTACCGACTTCCTAAGCGATATGTTTTATTTTCATCACCACCTCATATGTATGGTTATAAAATATATAATTAATATATATTATATTCCAGATTAATTTATTTAATTAATATGGTTTTTAAAGTATGATAGAAAAATTAATTATTATTATAAATTATTTTGTTAACATCGATAAATTATATGAAACATGTTTATCACCTATCTCATTCTAATGAATCATCCATATAGTTTATATTAAGTGAACATGAGGATGAATAAATAATTTACACATAGTGATTTAAATATCTTTTATAATTTCTAAAATATTAAATTGGTATCAAATATTGGGATTTGACATCACTATTACAAAATGTGTACGAAAAAACTGAAATTACTAACATGTGATTGAAGAAAAGAAATATTAACTAACTAATTCTTGTATATGTAATGACTATAATTGAATAATATAAAATGTAATAGTTTTGAATAAATTTATAAAATAATTTATTAACATTGTTATATTTATTATATGGGAGGTTAAATAGATTTCTTGAACATCGGCAGAAAATGTTTTGAGTTTTTTTTTCTAATCTCATTTTTAATTCCATATTTTTATAAATGAATTTCAATGTAGGGAATAATTTTATGGAGTTTATCTATAAAATAACATAGATTTTCTTCTATTTATTTTTGTTCTTTTGTATTTCCTTACTAAATTTCATTTCCACTGGTGAATAATTTACCTAATGTGACTCTTATAAGTGAAACTCACCACACCTAATCTATTCAGTCAAGAATATTCCTCTATGTCCATATTCATTCTATGGATGTAATTATATATGCATTAATAATTTATTAAGATAATTATATATTATTTTTAATTAATTTTCAAAAAATTAAAATAATATTTTGTGTTTTCCAGACATTTTATTTAGATAAAAGTATCATTTTTTAATGTTTTTTTGTGGAAACACATTCTTTCACCGCTATGAGTATTCTTCATTATGAATCTTAATTTGGATGTTTTAAAATGGTTTTTATGGTGATTTTAATTCTTAATTATTTTGAAATTATAAGGGATATGTCATATTATTTTCAAATGATTTATTAAATACTATTAAAAAGAATATTTTTCATTTTTGTCAAAATCAATTGATGTTCTTTATGAGATATGTTTGTATGCCACCATACAATTACATTATTTGAATGGTTTATGAAGTTTTATAGTGATTTTTTCATGAAAACCATATATTTTATTTGGGTTCATTATTTGATATTGAAATATGAATGATTTCATGTTCTTAGGGAATAAATATTTATGGTTTTCATTTTGTGTCAGGTGCGACATGAAATACATAGTCATCCAATGCAATGGGTAAAACTTAATATCTCATGAGATAATATGAAAATGTAATGATAAGTGAACCCAATCTACTATGGTACCCTATACACTATGTTTATGGTAATGGGTATTGAACCCAATCCACTATGGGATTCTAGACACTATGATAATCTTAACAGTTATCCTTAACAAAGTATATGATTTTTGTTATTGTGTGTATTACAAACTCTTGTATCATATTACTATGCATATAATATGATTTCATCTCTCATGATTGATTAATAATTATTTCAAACTCTTATGACCCATGTATTTTTTTATGACAATCATTATTGTGGGACTCATGATTTATGGACTATGACATATTAGGTATATTATCATAAGTTATTATCATGTTCTCATACACTTATGATTATCTTAATCTTAATTATGATCTTTAATTGTTTTCTCCCCTATTTTCCCTTATTAAGAATATGATATCATTCCCTCTTATATTTCCTTTTCCCTAGGCTATAAAAAAATGTATTAAGTAGGATATGTCAAATAAGTGAACTATATGAGAGGAACTTTCGGGATATATTAGAGAATGTTTTTAAATAAATTGATTATATATCTAGTATCTAAAGGAACTAAAAACTTATGGTTATTGAGTGTTTATTATTGAGATATGTGTTTACTAATCATATATTTTGATCGTATGTAAATTTATATTGTAATTGGGTCACCTCAATTGGTATCAATGTAAGGTTTAGTTATTTTTTGGATTATGAGTATAAATCCAAACTCAGAACCCTATTGATTAGTACATGTATAGTATAAAATCATAGAATTTTGGTAAAGTAGAGATGGTGTGGTTTTCTAGGAATGAAATCCCTTTCTGCATACCAACAAGTGGATATAGGCTATGAAATAGATTCACTTAGTGGTAATAAGCCTAAAAATTTTCATTGGTTATAAAATCTATCTTCAAATAGTGTATGAAAAAGATTCTTAATTGTACACCTTATTAGATAAAGGAATATTCTTTAGGAATTAATAGGATATTTACAAAGAATTGTGAAGTATTTGAGTATGTTTTTTAGGGTATTGTTAGATTACCTAATAGGAAATAGAAAATTAATATCCTAGATTGAAACAGAGAAGTTTATATTTTAGTCTATTCAAATCATTAATGAGACGTTTCTTATATTCTATCACTTACCTTTTATAATTATTCTCCTACATAACTTTACTATATTTTAGTAAATGTATGGAACTAGGAATAACCGAATTGGAAGTGGGTTCTAAGGATAATGTTTTGATTTTACCAACGAGAAACCAAATGGGAAGGGATATAGTGTGAATGCCCTCATGATAATTCTCAGCCAACATTCCCAATAAATTAATAATAATGTGATAAATATTGGTCTCCCAAATGAGATAATAAAGGAACAACTTTCTATTGAACCCTTTATGTGAAACTTTCCACCTTCCTCCAATGGGGCCTCTAGTGCACTTATTTCTGAATAATTAATCAATGATATAGGAAAATATGTTCTATTTTACCATGTTTGGACCCTGAGATTTTATTTTTGACTATGTAGTTGATTAATGGAGTAATATTATCTAGAATATGAGGCATGAGGAAGAAACTGACTACCTAAACAAATTATAGTTTAATAAGGTATTCTTCATTAAGTATTTTACTTTAACTCTTTACACTATAATGAAGATTTTATTCCTAGAACTAAAGAAAATAGATTATGAATCCATTTTTATCTATGACGAAAATTTCACAAGACATGCAAGGTATTATTATAGTTTATCACTAAGCGAGAAATCATAATTGATCAATTATTTAGTGTCTCAAAGAAAGTCTCTGAAGTGAATTTTCTATAAGATATTTTGATAGTTATAAAGAAAAAAATAAAAAAACAATTCAAGGTAGAAATAGAGAGTAGAGAACATAAATATTCTAATGGTATTGGGAAACAGAAGATAAATATGGATTTTCAAGGAAATTCAAAAGGTAAAACCCATATAGGAAACAAAATTAAATTTTGTTCATTCCAAAATTTTGGTAAGAATAATAGATCAAATTACCTCAAGAGAAAAGGTAAATTCTTAAGGTGTGGAAAATAATTTATTCTTTAAATTGAATTTCATAGGTACATAAAAAGACTAATCAATGGTGATAATAAAGATAATCCAAATTAACCACCCATAATAAAATTTTATAATTACAAGATATATGGAAATTACACAAATAAGTGCATGGATCCAATGGTCAATGGTGATAATCAATGTTAAAAACATCCTAATACAATGGATAATATGAATTTTTATGATATCTCAACTATTAAAGTTGGTATTGTTGGTGAAATGGTGAAAGGGACACTTTTCATTCACTCTAGAACTAAAATAGTAATATTTAATTCAGGCTATATCCACTCTTTTATATATGGAAAATTTGGTAAGGGTATTACATAACCTCATCAATAATTAGATATTGAACTATTGATAAAACCATTTAGTGGTAAGATGATCACATCTTGAGTCTGTAAGTCCTATATGATTGATGTTTATGGGAATGTGCTTCCTATAAATATTAATATTCTCCCCATAACTAAATTTTATGTTATTTTAGGCTTGTATTGACTCACAATATATAGATCCCATTCCATTTTCTTGGTAAGGGAACTCACATTTGATATACCAAACCAACCTATGATTTTTTATCACTATGGGGATGAAATTGAACTTCCAAATGAAATTAATTCCATTTTATGGGAATTAATACCTACAAATGATGGGTATATTGTAAAAATACATGGTGAGAGACCTATTATTGAAGATACACATATTATTTAGAAATATCAAAATGTATTTCCTAAAGAATTTACCAATATTCCCATAAATCATGAAGTTTTATTTATAATAGAACTCATAGTTGGTTTTATACCAATTTCAATGTATCATTTTATAATGTATCTACTTTAGTTGAAGGAATTTAATAATAAATACCATGATAATATGAATAAGGTATTCATATTACCTATCACAACACCATGGGGTAATCTGTTCTTTATATTAAGAAGAAATATAGGATAATGCATCTTTTCATTGATTGTTATGAACATAACATGATCACTATTAAGAAGAACTATCAACCACCCTGTATTGATGACTTGTTTGATTAACTTTATAGAGGTCAAAAATTTTCAAATATTAAGCTTCTGTTTGGATATTAAAAATTAAGGGTGAAAATTGAGGATATTCCCAAAAAACCCTTTCATAAAAATTTTAGAAACTATGAATTTATAGTGATGCAATTTTAATTTACTAATTCTCCTCCTCCATCCATTAATCTAATGAATAGAATATTTATATATTACCTTGATCAATTTTTTTTAGTCTTTATAAATGATATTCTCATATATTCTAAGAGCAAGGATGATAATGGGGAACATATGATTATTGGGTTAAAGACCTTGAGGATGGAGAAACTATTTGAAAAATTTATAAAATGTAAAATTTGGATATAGAAAATATCATTATTTTATCATGTAATCACCAGTGAGGGTTTATAAATGGATCATTCTAAAGAAGAGGTTATTAAATAATATCCTAGACTGACCAAAATGATTGAGATTGTAGTTTAATTTGATTGGATAACTACTAAAAAATGTATGATATTTTTCTCATGATAATAAAATCCTCTAAAAAAGTTTAGATAGAGGGAATACATATTTCTTTTGGTAGATGAATGTAACGAAAATTTCAAGGAAATGAAAAAAAGTATGGTCAGTACACCTATTCAAACACTATCCTTCAGTAGACAAGGGGTTTTGATGTAAAATGATGCATCAAGGAATGTTCTGGGAGGTTTTCTATAACTGAATGACATTTTAGTAGCATATGCATCATTCCAATTGAATGTTTTTGAGAAAAATTACCCAACTTAAGATTTGTAGAAATTATTTATAATATTTTTTTATTTTAAAACATTTTGGACTTATCTCTATGTTGATAGTCATCAAATATATACTGATCATAAAATCAAGAAGTATATATTCACATAAAAAGAGTTTAATATGATCCAAAGGATATTATTAGGGTTGATTAAAGATTATTATTTCCCAATACATTACTAACCTAGGAAGAAGAATAAGGTGGTTGATTCTCTAAGTGAGAACGACTATGCTAGCTTGTTTATTATGATGATTTAATGATATCTAATACTTATGGATTTAAAGGTGAGGTACATTGAAATCAAAAGTGAGGAGTAAAAGTCCTTTCTTTAATAAATTAATGTTTAATCATCTATACATATGAAGATTAAATAAGTAAAGAGGACGATATAGAATAAAAAAGAAGGTAAGGGGTGTTTTAGAGTTCAACAATAACCATGATAGAATGATGATATTTAGGAATCATATATATATATATATCCCTAAAATATTATAATTTATGGAGGAACCATTTTATGAAGAACATAACTCATCATTATTTATCCATCTTGAAAGTAATATATATATATATATATATATATAGATCTCAAAGAGAATTTCTGATGTGACAACATGAAGAGGGATATTGTAGAGCATGTATCTCGATGCTTGGTGATCCAGTTATTTAAGACTAAATGTTATAAGTCTAAGGGGATGATGTAGAAATTAACAATAACTATTTTAAAGTTTAAATAAACCACCATGGATTTCATCATAGGACTCCCTAAGACATCTAAATGTTATAATTCTATTTGGGTTATAGTCAATCACCTTAAAACATAAGTGTATTTCATTGATATATAAGGATATTTCTCACATGAAAATGTTTCTAGGACATAAATTAAAGAAGTTGAAAGGTTTCATGGAGTACTAATCTCAATGGTAACTTATTGAGATCTGAGGTATACCTTAATGTTGTGAATAAGACATTATCGATAATTGAATATAAAGATAAAATTTAACACTAAATACCATCGTTAGAAAGATGTTTAGTCTTGGTGGACCATTCAGAGCATATAATATATGTTGAGTGATTTATATACATATTTCAAAGGTGGTTGGGATCAACACCTTTCCCTAGTTTAATTTTATTACAATAATAGCATCCAATTAAGAATTTGGATGGATCCTTATGAAGATATTTAAGGAAAGAAGTTTGAAATTTGACATTATAGGATGGGGTTAGAGAAAAAAATCTTTTGGGACTTTATTTTTATAATGAAATAACTAAGAGGGATAAATTAATTTAGTGGCCCATCATGGAAACTCCGATTTGACAGAAGTGTTATGCTGACAATCATCGATGAGATACAGACTTCAAAGTAAGTGATAATGTATTACGTGGAAATATCTCCATGGAAAAAGGCTATAATATTTTTAAATAATAGGAATATTATCCCTATATTTACCGGTCCCTTTGTGATTCTTTATTTTATTGGGATGGTGTATTATTTCATAACACTTCCACCAAACCTATCCCAAGTTAATTATGTATTCGATGTATTTATTTTAAGGAAGTACATAAAATATCCTTTTCTTATAATAAAAACAAAGGCTATAGAGATATAGAATGATCATTCTTATGAAGAACAACCAGTGTATATTTTTGATATAATATTTAAAGTGTTGTAGAAAAAGAGCACTCACATAGTTAATGTTTTGTGGTGAAACCATAAATTGAAGGAAGCAAAGTGAGAACCCAAGGATATAATGAGGAATAAGTACCCACATATATTTAAATTATAAGTGTATAAATTTTTGTGATAAAAAACAAATGACATTGATATTGTATAACACCCATATATTTTAAAATATATTTATCTTAAATAAATTTATTGCATCTGATAACTTGTTTCACATGCAATTACAAACCAAAACTAATCAAGATAAAACAAAAATAATAAAACTATTTAATTAATGGGTATAGAAAAAGGTAACTACATTTTTAATTTTTTTATAAATAAAAATAAAGTTATTTTTAATACTGAATCACTAATAAAATTCAATTAGTGTAGATAAATAACTAAAAAGATCATTTTATGTATTTCTTTCTAAAATCATATTTTTATGGGATATGAGTTTTATTTCAATTAAATAAATATATTATGGTTAAAAATGATAATTTATCTTTTTTATATTGAGAGTATATTATAACTAATTTAATTAATTGGTTATAGGAAATAATAATAAAAACAATCATTGAATAAAACTATATTTTCCTATAAAAATAGTTTTTTCTATATATTATGATTTAATTTAAATGTAAATTTTAACATATTTATATATTTAATTATAATAAATTTATTCATGATTTGTATTCATTGAATAAAATTTTTATTAGAGGGGCAATCTTATATTTTTATAAAAAAAATTATTGTAGTTATTTTTTTAATCAAGGTTAATAACGGTAAACTTGTGTAATTCCAAGAGGTTAGGATTTTTATATATTAAAATGGAATATAGAAATTATTGAATTATTTTTTATGATGAAAATTTATAGAAAAATATTACACCAAAATTTCCCCACCCAACTCACCTAAATCTCAGGAAATTCTATTATCACCCTTTACCCTAAATTTATTTCCATGGAAAAGTATCTTTTTTCACCTATAAAAGGAGTCTCCTTCCACCAACTTCTAACCACAATCCTAGTTTGAAGGTACATTGAAAATCAACCCATTTTACCTCTCCTAAAGTTTTATCCAAGTTTTTTAATCCCACTTTTCCATTAATAATCCTTAATTCCACAATTTTCAATAAGACTTTCAATAGTCGACTCTTTCTGTCAACATGAGTATTATCCTATATATGACTTTATTTTTATATATTTACCATCAAAACTCCTCCAAAACTATTATAACCATAATAATATAATTTTATCAGAATTATTATTATACTGAAATGTTATTATTTTAATGGAACAACCATATTTTATATCCTTTACAACCATTCAAAAAATGAAAACTTTACTCGGGTTACATGCGTGCTATCACCTCCATGAGAAACTTGTTACCTTTTTAATAAAATAATTTACATGTATGGTTAAAAAGAGTAATTTTACCATGAAAATATAATTTTTATAAAATTATTAAGGTTCTAAAAGTATAAATCAATTTAAATTTCTTCTCATTTTTAGAAAAATGAAAATTCCATCCATGCACGTAGGTATAATACTACCTCCATGAATGATGAATTTTTTTCTCATCACCACCATGCATGGATGTTTATAAAATAAATTTGAAATATATGTATATATATATTATTAATGAGTAACATATTTTATTAATATTTTTATTAAAGGATGAAAAAAATTATCATTATAAATTATTCTGTTAATATTAGTTAATTATCAAAAACATGTTTATCATGAGTCCCATTCTCACAAACCATTCCCATAGTTTTCATCTAGTAAAAATAGAGGATTCATAAATAAATGAATCACAATTATTTAAATATATTTTATAATATACTAAAGATAAATTTGTTATCAGAAGTTAGTTTCGACATTTCTATTACATAACATAAAAAAATAAAAATTATTAATATTCGATGATGAAAGTAAACAATAACCAATATATATACATGTAGAGAATGATTATAATTAGAGAATATGAAATATAATATATGTGAATAATTTTATAAAATATGAGATTAAGATTTTTATTTTTATAATATAAAATGATAAAAATATTTCTTGGAAGTCGAGAGAAAATGATAAGGGTTTCTTTCCAAAAACATTTTTAAATTGATATTTTTATGAAAAAAAATCAATCTAGTGAAACATTTTGTGAACAATATCTCTAAAACGCAATCTATTTTCTTTTCCTACAGTTAATATTGGGGTTTTACATGTCCTCTCTCAATTTATTTTCCCATGGTAAGTAATTTCCCGAATCTGATGCTTGTAAGTAAAAATGAACCTATATCTTCTTTTTAGTTGAAAATATTCCACTATATCCATATTTATTTTTTGGATTTCCTCATTCATGCTTTAACTATTGATTAAGGTCAATTTATAATATTTTTACTTTATTTATAAGATTTTGAAAATACTTTTTTATCATTTTCCACACATATCATTTTTACAAAAATATGAGTTTTTAGAATTTTTCTTATAAATGCCTATTTTACCATTATGAGCATTCTTCTTTGTAAAGATTAATTTACATGTTTTAAAATGGTTTTACAAATAATTTTATTTTCTAATTTTTTTAAAACAAAATATTTTTTTTTCATTTTTTCAAAATATTTTATTAAATAACATTAAAATAGAAGTTTTCATTTATGACAAAATCCATTGATGTTCCTTATGGGATATGTTCTTATTCCACCATCCTCATAATTTATTTTGATGATTTATAAATTTTTCTCTGAATTTTTTTTGTAAAGCTATATTATTTACATTGCTTAATTAAGTGATGGTAAAATATTAGTGCTTTCACATTATCATGTCACACATATTTATGGTTTTTATTATGTGAAAGGTGGGCCCATAATTATATATCAGTCCAATACATTGGGTGAAGCTTGATATCAAATGAGATAATATGAATGGGAATGAGGAGTGAACCCAATACCCTATTGAATGCAATCCACTATGTTTATGGAAATGGGGAGTAAACTTCATCCATTATGGGACTCTATCCACTATGATAGTCCTTGAAGTTATCAATGACTAAGGAAATAATTTATTATTGTTATGTTTATTCCACACTATTATCATATATTATTATGATTATGATATTCTCTCATATCCCATGATTGATTAATAGTGATTTCATACTCTTATCAATTAGGTATTTTAATATGAAAAATAAATATTCCATGGCTCATGAATTATGGTTTATGAATTATTGCATATGTTTTAATATGTTATGATCATATTGTCATACCCTTACGACTATCTTATTCTTACTTATGATCTTCAATTGTTATCTACCATGTTTAAACTTACTATAAATATGAGCTCATACTTTCTTATGTTTATATTTTTCTATGTTATAAAAAATGGAATTAAGTTGGATATTTCAAAGAATTATACTATATGAAATGAACTTGTGGGAGTTTTATAAGTTCATTCTTAAATAATTTGATTATATATCCAGTATTTAAATAAATTAAACCTTTATGGTTCTATAGTGTTTATTATTGAGAGATATATTGAGTAATCATATACTATGATGGTAAATTCATGTATTTTATGCTTTGGTCACCTCATTCTCTTAGGTGTGGAATTATTTTTAGTTTTCTTGGGTTTACTTAGAAAAATATATTTCCATTTCTCAATAATAAATATATTCTTACCTATATTCTTTAATAACTTATAATATTGAGTAATTCTTCTATTATGTTTTCCAGAACATTCGTGGTTGTTTGGGACAAGAATTTATCTTCATTGTGACCTCCTTGATTCAAAATACTATATAGATTCTTTAAGTTTCCAAATCTATACGAGATAAATTTATTTTTACTTTTATCTTATATTATTTTTATCAACATAGCTTTGATCTCACTTGATATAAAAGTTATAATAATTCTATAGTCTAATATTGTATTCTAAGAGTCCAAAGGTATGTTCTTAAATCTTTGAAAACACTAGCTGTTCCAAATAAATCTTGATCTTTTTCTTGGAAAACTAATCTATCCAACCCTATTGATTTTCATATTTAATTCTTTTTCATTAGTGGTTGTACTTTTTTTGTAATAACACTTCTTATATCGACCCAATGTTTTTCAATGTAAATTCCCTTCTCATAATAATGTCATAAAATCACTTGAAAACACAACATAATGAACTACTAAGTGCTAAGTGACTCTTAAACATAAGTTTGTCACTTCTGTGTTGGGAATTTCAAAAATATGGCATACACGGTTGTAATCAGTAAGTTATTTGGAGTCCGATAAGTAAAAAAAACTTTTTGGTGAATTGTAACCTACCCTAATGAATAGTAACATACCCTTATGAATAGTGATATACCCTAATGAATAGTAACCTCACCTATGGTGGTATAAAAATAATATTCACGTTGGAAGTACGATATACCTATATTTCAGAATAAGTTAATGAATGCTTTAAAACTTGTTTTGATAATAAATTATTATTTTAATTAAATATTAAAATAATTATATTTAGAAAATTATTTTTGAAAAATGGACTTTATTTTTGGATTCTACACATCGAAAAATGGTTAGGGAGAATTTTGTGATTTTTTTGAAATTCTTGAATTTTTGATGAATAGTAGAATCCAATAATTCAAAATAAATGTTGAATAATGGATTAATTGAGTCTTCGATAATGTTCTGCTGATGTAAGCCCACTTGTTTCAGAATAAAATGATACAATAACTATTCTTGGTCATGGAATACTTACTATTGCTTGTCTTGGGAAGAAATAATAAATTAATGATTATAATATTATGAAATCCCTCCTCTCCTCCACTATAAAAACCCTCCTTCACTCCCTCTTCTCTACAATCCTCTCAAGCCTTGTGAATTTCCATTATTCTACTCAAATATCTCCCCAAGGTCTTACCCCATGTCCAAAATTTCTCAGCCTCCTCAAAATACCAAATACTCTTCCCTTAAGAAGTTCTCAATAGTGGAAGTCTCAAGAGGTAAATTCCTCTTCCCAAATTGTTCTTTTCTTTTAAGTTCTTTTATTTTTTATTTCCTTCCTCACATCCCTTCACCATAATAGTATGATAAATCCAGTAACATACATGTAATGGAATTTTTTCATGCTAGTGGTATATTTCATTATCTTCTCTCCTTTCTCCACCCTTTTATTTGAAAGAAATGAAAGCACCATTTGAGATGTGCAAATTTAGCACATTCAAGGACAACGGTTTATCAATTTTTATTATTATCTTTAATTCTGGTCATGAAATCATTTGTATTATGGTTTAACTAGATTATTATATATTTAATATATCCTATTTTAGGTTCTGTAATCCTTTGGTACAAATGTAATTAAGTTATAAAGCAAAACACATTCTTTGTAATCAAATCCACCGATTAACAAAAACGGTTATCACTATGGTTATATATATAATAATTAAACTTCACTATAAGTAACATAATTAAAATTAAAACCATGTAATCTCCTGGATATTAACTAAAAAATATAACTTCAATTCTGGAAAACCACTTTCATCTTGCTTATAATACAAACTTGAATATAAGTGAACCGATCTTTCAAAGCCAAGTAAACAAACGAGCCCGAACAATGAAATTGAACCTTGTAACTTATCAAAAAGTCATTGAATAAACTAAAAAGGGTTAAAATAAATGAATTGAATATATAAGTGGTTCTGGACTTAATAATTAATAAGCCTAATTTGTTTATTCAGTTCAGTGATTACAAGTGGAGAACACCGATGGATTTAAGGTAAGGGATCCTCCCCTTTTCACTCTTAATCAAGATTGTTCTCTATTCTATGACTTTTTTTGTAATACCAAGTGATTGGGTATATTTATACACCTTCCCTATACTGCCCTAATTTTTTATAAGTTATGATAAACCCCTTATCTCTCTCATCAATCCCTCTTAGTTACACTCTATACCATGCCGATAAACTATAATGGATTCTACTCGAACTTCCTTTATTCCTTCGGGTTGCCCTATCTTTCTTTTTACCAAAATATAGTTGTCTTTTATTTTTATGTATAACTTCAAAATTCTGTTTATATGATCCAAAATCCTGTTCTAAGATCCATCTTTCATTCTCTTTGGGTATATAGATGCTTTTAAGTGAATCACTCCTTGATACTTCCCAATAAGCACACTCATTTTAAAGGAACTTCTCAAACTTTTGCCCAATTTCAAGTGCACTCTATCTTCTGTTTTGAGAAACCATTGTCTTTGTAAATTCAGTATTTTTATTATGAAAACCTTCTTGGTTCAATTATGGTTTTATATAAAATAATTTCTTCTTTACTATTTTAAAATCAATATAGTATTTTCCTTAAAACCGCACAAAAATGTTTTATTTCTAATTTCTCTCAGATACATTTATTATGTGATGTCACTTATATTTTTTAAAACCTACCATGTTATATGCCTATTTTACCCTTTTAAAATCCATGTATATTTTAATCTCTTTATTTCATGGACACTTTCATGATACACTCATTGGTTATGATTTATGTCATGATTGTGGTACCCAATTCTCTCCATGGGTAACCTTATGTTTATGAATAATTGATTATTTATGATTACTCATGTGGAAAGAATATTTATCTGGTAAGAATATTTATGTGGAAAGAATATTCATGAAAATATTGATATGGGTGCGCCCATATAGTGCTCCAATGCATTGCGTAAGGATAAGTCTCATGAGATGAGATGTGAAACAAGATTGGTGGTTAGCCTTGACCCATATTGAAATGGGAAATGGGATTGGCGGTTAGCCTTGACCCATACTAAAGAAATGCTTAATGATTATTCCAAATTTATATGATTCCATGTTTACTTGATACCATGCTTATATTAAATGATTTTATAATTTTCATGCTTTGGATATCATTATTTCCTGCCTCCTAACTCATGTGCTTGAGATGTATCCTTATGTTCATTCCCTTACTGGTATTTTTAGCTCATCCTTTTGTTAATGTGTTCCCCTGGGTACCCTGTGTAGATGTAAGGGATCAAAAGAAGTTAGAAGCTATTTATGGAGATTAAATAAGGAAGTTTTTTTAGCCCCATGTTTTATGTACCTAGTCTTCCAAGACACTAGACTTAATGATCCTTGGATTGTACTCTGATGATTAGTTATGCTTAATATCATGAAATGTTATATGTAAAAGGATCGGGTCGCTATAGTTGGTATCAGAGGATGATCTAGTTATTTTTAGAGATTAGGAATAGATCACCTTAGTGATATCTTTAAGGATGAGACTAGGTATAAGAAAATAGTCCCAAATTTTGGTGAGTATAGAGTTAGTGATTTATCGATAAAATACATCCATGTCTAGATATGAGCAGGTAGAGGCGGCTCTGGCATAGATGTATCTAGGGGTAAAACCCGAAAACATCGCTTTGAGCTAGACTCGAATGGGAACTGGTGTACGATAACGGGCCTTGATGTACTCTTGGTTACGACACTCCCGAGGGATATTCATTTCTAGATTCACGAGATTAGTACAAACCATTATTAAGGGACAAAAATAATCCCATAAGAATATAAGTTAAGAAATAGATCGAGGATAACCTAGATATAAACCTAAGGAGTCACAAGTCAGGATATACTTATTCTTTATAAGATTATACTTTTATGTTCAAAGATTCTTTTTATGTTCAATATCTAAGTATTCAAGACCTCTAATTGTACGTTCTTTTTCTCAGTTAATAGTGAGAAATAGAAGAACACGTTCCAACAACCAATGTGATAGACATTGTGATGATTTCCCTAATAACATGCCTGATGTGATGGAAGTATATGGTCAAAATTTCATGGCAGTACTTTCTCATCTGGATCAAGTTATGAATAATAACTTGAATCATGTGGAAAATCCCCCTCCTCCAAGTAAAGAGCAAGTTGCTGTAGAATCTTTAATGCGATAAAGGCCTCCCATGTTTAGTGGGTCTTCTGATCCCCTCCTCAAAGAACAATTGATTAACTCCATTGAAAGGATTTTCTCTTTCCTCTAGTGATTGGAAGAAGAGAAAGTTGTACAGTCATTCTATTGTTTTGATGGGGAAGCTGATTAGTGGTGGACACTGATCAAGAATACAAAGTCCCAAGAGGAAATTGATTCTATAGATTGGGAGGAATTCAAGAGGATTTTTTAACAAATATTTTCATCGAACCCTCCATCTCAAGATGGAAAGAGAGTTCCTTGGACTCAAGCAGAAGGAAGATGAGTCCATCGGGGTGTATGAAGTGAAATTTACAAGGATTTCAAGGTATGCCTCTATCTTTTTCATGAACACCGAAAGGAAGGTGGATCACTTATTTAGCGTACTAAAGCTCAGTCTATGAAAAGTGTTGGCAATTAGAGACTTTGACAGCTATTATAAGATTGTTTGTTGTGCCCTCAAGGTTGAAATGGAGATCGGAGACTCTCAGTGGTCTTATGGTCCTAGTGAAAACAAGCGGAAAATGGGGAGCAATATGGGTGGTTCATCACAAAAATCCCATGATGGAAAAAAGCCTCACTATCCCCATTGGAAAAATTGTGGGAAGAAGCATCTTGGTGACTATTTCGAGGGAACTAAGAATTTCTTCAAATGTGGAATGTTTGGTTATCTTTCAAAGAAATGACGAAGGGATATGAAAAATATCACTAATGTTGAAGAAGAACGGAAGGTTCATATCAACACTCAACATGCAGTGCAGTGTTATAACTGTAAGGATCTTGGGCATTATGTGAACAATTTTCCTAAGCCGAGGGTTGTCAGAGGCAATCAGCAACAACCTCCAAGGCAACAAGGAAGGGCTTATGCTATCACTACTACTGAGGTGGAGCCGAAAAAAGATGTGGTGATAGGTACACTTGTTATTCATTTAAGAATAGCAAATTTACTATTTGATTCTGGTTCTACGCTTTCTTTCATATCTTGCAAGATTAGTAGAACTATTCAAACACCACCTCAAAATTTGGAGGAAAAGTTATCTATGAGAATAGTCAATGGGGAAATTATTGAATCAATGGTTTATAACTCCTCCTAGGTTAATGTTTGTGGGCTGAACCTCCCAGAAAATCTTTTCATACTTCCATTAGTGGAGTTCGATGCTATCTTGGGAATGGATTGGATATCTTTGTACAAGGCCAACGTAAATTTTCGGGAAAGGGAGATCACATTTCACATCCCAAAGCATCCTCCAATTCTTTACAATTGTAAGGAAGAAGATGATCCTCCTTTATAATCTTCATCTCATGTTTGGATACTGCTTCTTTCTGAGAATACATATCTAGCTCAAATGATTGGGACAAAAGATAGAAGCATTCTTGAAGACATACCCATCGTGAGGGATTACACTGATGTATTCCCCGATGAGTTTCATGGTCTTCCCCCTGACTGAGAGGTTGATTTATCAATTAAACTTATCCCTGGATCTCTGCCAATCTCAAAGACACCTTACAAAATGGCCATCATAGAGCTAGAAGAGCTGAAGAAGCAGTTACAGGATAATATGGAGAAGATTTTTATACACCCGAGTGCTTCACCGTGGGGTACTTTAGTTCTCTTCATTAAGAAAAAGGGTGGATCAATGCGCCTCTTCATTGACTATCATGAGTTCAATAGAATCACTATAAAGAACAAGTATCCCCTTCCACAGATAGATGACTTCTTCAATCAGCTTCGTGGGGACAGTTATTTGTCTATGGTGGACCTACGGTCGGGATATCACCAACTAAAGGTGAGGAAGAAATATATTCCCAAGACTGCCTTTCGAACAAGGTATGGACACTATGAGTTAATAGTGATTCCCTTCGGACTCACTAATTCTCCAGTGATTTTCATGGATATAATGAATAGAGTCTTTAGAGATTACCTCGACAAATTTGTGGTGGTCTTTATTGATGATATTCTGATATACTCCAAGATCAAGGAGGAACATGAGGAGCATTTGGAAACTATGTTAAAGACATTGCGAAGGGATAATTTTAATGAAACTTATAATAAATGTGAGTTCTGGATGGAGGAAGTATCATTATTGGGGCATGTTATCACCAGGAAAGGTTTATTTGTGGACCCTTCTAAGATGAAGGTAATTGAAGAGTGGCCGAGACCAACTTCTGTAATGGAGTTCCGCAGCTTTTTAGGTCTAGCTTGGTATTATTGACGATTCATGAAGAACTTTTCGTGATATTTAAACCCAATGAACAAGCTGACACAGAAGGGAGTAAAGTTTTTCCGTATATAAGAGTGTGAAGACTATTTCAAGGGGTTGAAAAAGAGGCTTATCACTGCACCGATACTCACACTCCCTTCAAGTGGAGAACTCATTGTGGTATATAGTGATGCTTCTAAGAAAGGATTATGCTATGTGCCAATGAAAAATGATAATGTGATAGCCTGTGCCTCAAGGCAGCTGAAAATCCATGAGAAAAACTATCCCATGCATGATCTAGAGTTGGCGGCTGTGATCTTTGCATTGAAAATCTGGCGGTATTATCTCTTTGGGAACAAATGTGAGATATATACTGACCACAAGTGTCTCAAATATATATTCACCCAAAAAGAGCTTAATATGCTCTAGTGAAGATGGATAGAGCTCATCAAGAATTATGACTGCTCAATCCACTACCATCCCAGTAAGGCAAACAAGGTGGAAGATGCTCTAAGTAGAAAGGATCATGCATCTTTATCAATGATGAGAATTGAAAAGGATCTGATCTTCTTAGATTTGCAAAGGATGGACATGGGAATCATTAAGGGAGGAATATCATCAATCCATTCTCAAATGATTTCTCAACCATCCCTCTTAGAGAAAATAAATGATGCTCAAAGAAAGGATGTGGAAATTCAGAAAACATTGGAAGCCTTTCAAAATGGGAAATTATCTGATTTCAAAATTGATGAGGAATGAGTTGTAAGATTTGGGACACGATTTTGTGTACCATCTGATCCAGAGATAAAGAAGGAGAAATTGAATGATGCACATATCTCGTACTTCTCTATCCACCCAGGGAGGAAAAAGATGTTATGATATCTCTGAGAAAACTTTGGTGGGACAATATCAAAAGGGAGATTGACAAATGTACATAAAAGTGCCTCGTATGTCAGCAAGTGAAGGTTGAGAGACAAAAGTCTAAGGGGGTGATGCTACAACTACCCATACCATCATGGAAGTGGGAGAACATTACCATATACTTTGTCATTGTACTTCTAATGAAATCTAGAGCAAACAATGCTAAATGGGTCATTGTGGATCTTCTTACGAAGACAGATCACTTTATCATGGTTCGAGAGGACTTCTCATTGGATCAACTTGCATGGATTTACATCAAAGAAGTGTTAAGGATGCATGGAGTACCACTATCTATTATATCCGATCGTGATTCGCAATTAACCTCGATGTTCTGGAAAAGTCTCCAGCATGCTCTGAGCACTGAACTAAACTTCATTACGGCCTATCATCCTCAAACTGATGGCCAATCTAAGCGAACTATTTAGAAATTGGAAGACATGTTGAGAGAATATTCAATGGAATTCAAAGGAGGATGGGACCAACATCTTCCACTGGTTTAATTATCCTACAACAATAGCTTCCACTCGAGCATCCAAATGGCACCATATGAAGCCGTTTATAGGAAAATGTGCAGAACACTGGCATGTTGGGATGAAGTCAGTGGCGTAATCTTCTAGGACCTGAAATGGTTGAAGAAATGGTGGAGAAGGTGAAAACCATTCAGCAGCATATCAAGGCAGCCCAAAGTCGACAGATGAGTTATGGAGATAACCATCAACGTGACCTTGAGTTCAATGATGGAGACATGGTATTTTTATGTATATCCCCGTGGAAGAAGGTCGTGAGGTTTCGAAAGAAAGGGAAGTGAAGTCCCAGGTACATCGACCCCTTAGAAATGCTTGATTCAGTCAGAGTTGTGGCCTATCAACTAGAAATTTCATCTACCATGTCAAAATTACATGATGACTTTCATGTATCCCTCTTAAGTAAGTATATACCAGACCCTTCACATGTACTATTTTTAGAGGTGGTACAATTGGAGGATGATCTCTCTTACGAGGAGAAGACAGTGAAGATCCTGGATCGTAGAGAAGATGTTCTATACAACAAGACTACTCATCTGGTCAAGTTACTATAGAGAAACCATAAGTATGAAGAGGAAACATGAGAATAAGAGGAAGAAATGAAGGAAAAGTACCCACACCTGTTTTTGTCGTAGAATGTAAAACTAAATTTCGAGGGTGAAATTTCATAAGGGGGGAAAAATGTAACGACCCAATGTTTTTAAATGGAAATTCCATTCTCATAATTATGTAATAAAATCACATGAATACACAACATAATGAACTACTAAGTTCTAAGTGACCCTTAAACATAATTTTGTCACTTCTGTGTTTGTAATTTTGAAAATCCGGCATACACGGTTGTAATTAGTAAGTTATTTTGAGTCTGATATGGAAAACATAATTTTTAGTGAATAGTAACCTACACTAATGAATTGTAACATACCCTTATGAATAATGATATGCCCTAATGAATAGTAACCTCTCCTATGGTGGTATAAATATAATATTCATGTGGGAATTATGATATACCTATATTTTATAATAAGTTAATGAATGTTTTAAAACTGGTTTTGATAATAAATTATTAATTTAATTAAATATTAAAATAATCATATTTCGAAAATTATTTTTGAAAAATGGACTTCATTTTGGGATTCTACCCATCGAAAAATGGTTAGTGTGAATTTTTGGGATTTTTCTGAAATACTAGAATTTTTTATGAATAGTAGAATCCGATAATTCACAATAAATGCTAAATAATGGATTAATTGAGTCAGCAATGATGTTCTGTTGATGTAATCCCACTTGGTTTGGGATCACATGATTAAATAACTATTCTTTTCATGTAAGACTTACTATTCCTTGTCTTGGGAAGAAATAATAAATTAATGATTATAATATTATGAAATCCCTCTTCTCCTCCAATATAAACCCCCCCCCCTTCACTCCCTCTTCTCTTTAATCCTCTCAAGCCTCGTGACTTGCAATTATTATTCCCAAATCGTTCCCCTAGGTCCTACCCCACGTCAAAAATCTCTCATCCTCCTCAAAATACCAAAACCTCTTCCCTTTATGAGGTTCTCAAAGGAGAAAGTCTCAAGAGGTAAATTCCTCTTCCCAATTTCTTCTTTTCTTTTAAGTTCTTTTATTTTTTATTTCATTCCTCACCTCCCTTCACCATAATATTATGATAAATCCAGTAACATAAATTAAATGGAATTTTTTGATGCTAGTGGTATATTTAATTATCTTCTCTCCTTTCCCCACCCTTTTATTTGAAAGAAATGAAAGCACCATTTGAGATGTGCAAATTCAGCACATTCAAGGACAACAGTTTATCAATATATATTATTATATTTAATTATGGTCATGAAACCATTTGTGTTATGGTTGAACCAGATTATTATATATGTAATATAACCTATTTTTGTTTCTATAATCCTTTAGTACAAATGGGATTAAGTTATAAAGAAAAAACACATTCTTTGTAATCAAATCCACAGATTAATAAAAAACGGTTATCATATGGTTATATATATAATAATTCGACTTCACTCTAGGTAACCTAATTAAAATTAAAACCATTTAATCTCCTCATTATGAACTATAGAGTATAACTTCAATTCTGGAAAACCACTTTAATCTTGCTTATAATCCAAACTTGAATATATGTGAACCGATCTTTTAAAGCCAAGTAATCAAATGAGCCTGAACAATGAAAATCAACCTTGTAACTAATCAAAAAGTCATTGAATAAACTAAAAAGGGTTATAATAAATAAATTGAATATATAATAGGTTCTAGACTTATTAATTAAGAAGCCTAATTTTTTTATTCATGTTTTTTATAACATGTGGAGAACACCAACGGATTTAAGGTAAGGGATCCTCCCCTTTTCACTCTTAATCAAGATTCTTCTCTATGATATACTTTTTTTTGTAATACCAAGTGATTGGTATGTTTATACACCTTCCATAGAATTCTCTAATGTTTTATAAGTGATTATAAACCCCTTATCCCTATCATCAATCCCTCTTAGTTACACCTGATACCATGCCGATAAACCATAATGGATTCTACCTGAACTTCCTTTATTCCTTCGGGTTGCTCTATCTTTATTTTTACCAAAATATAGTTGTCTTTTATTTTTATGTTTAACTTAAACATTATTTTTATATGCTCCAAACTCATGTTCTAAGATCCATCTCTCATTCTCCTTTGGTGATATACATGCTTTTAAGTGAATCTCTCCTCTATACTTCCCAATAAGCACATTGTTTTAAAGGAACTTCTCGAACTTTTACCCAATTTCTAGTGCACTGTATCTTCTGTTTTAAGAAACCATTGTCTTTTTAAATTAATTATTTTTATTATGAAAACCTTCTTGGATCAATTCTGCTTTTATATAAAATAATATCTTCTTTACAATTTTAAAAGCTCTATAGTATTTTCCTTAAAACTGCAGAAAAATGTTTTATTTCTAATGTCTCTCAAATACATTTCTTATGTGATGTCACTTTTATTTATTAACACATACCATTTTATAGGCCTATATTACCTTATTAGCATACATTTATGTTCTAATCTCTTTCTTTCATGGACACTTTCATTATACACTCATTGGTTATGCTTTATGTCATGATTTTGGTACCCAATTCTCTCCCTGGGTAACCTTATGTTTAAGGACAATTGATTATTTATGATTACTCATGTGGAAATAATATTTATCTGGTAATAATATTTATGTGGAAATAATATTCATTAAAATTTTGAGATGGGTGCACCCAGATAGCGCTCCAATGCATTGGGTAAGGATAAGTCTCATGAGATGCGATGTGAAACGGGATTGGCGGTTAGCCTTGAACCGTACTAAAATGGAAAACGGGATTGGAAGTTAGCCTTGACCCATACTAAATAAATCTTTTATGATTCTTCCACATTTATATGATTCCATTATTATATGATCCCATGCTTATATTAAATTATTTTATAAGTTTCATGCTTTGGATATCATTATGTCATGTCTCCTAACTCATGTGCTTGAGATGTATCCTTATGTTCATTCCCTTACTGGTATTTTTAGCTCATCCCTTTGTTTATGTGTTCCCCAAGGTACCCAATGCAGATGTAAGGGCTCAGAGGAAGTTATAATCTATTTATGGAGATTAAATAAAGATGTTTTTTTATATCCCCATGTTTTATGTACATAGTCTTCCAAGACACTAGACTTATCGATCCTTGTCTTGTACTCTGATGATTAGTTATGCTTAAAATCATGAAATGTTATATGTAAAAGGCTTGGGTCTCTATAATTCTTATTTTCTCTTATTTACACCATATATTTGGTGGTGGGTTTGGATCCATTATTCTACATCAACATTTAATAGGGTTTTCATTTAAAAAATACATTATTATTGAAAACAAAATTATTATAATCATAATATTATTTTTATATGGTGCCTTTTAGTTGTATATTTCTATAAATTTATCATTAAGTGATATCAATATCTTATTTTTATTTAAAATAGTTCATTTAGAATAAATAACCATCATGGAAGTATGTATGGAAGCATCTCTTCGCACAAATTTTTAAAAAGGCTTAGCTTGAAGAGTTTCATGATTCTTATGTTTCACCTAATAATAAAGACATTTCATATGAAGACTGGTTATTTGATATTAAATTAACATAAATCTTCTTTCATAATATCGTTTTATATCATTAATATTATTCTTATGATCGTTATATATTTTATTCTTCTCATTTATCTGATTTTAAATCTCGTTAAACTTATTTGATTTAATTTCTAGATGTGTGTTCTTGATATAAATGTAAGACTTTTTTCTCTGAATTCATATAAATTACCATCCAAATTTTATCTGGATTAATAATTTTTAGGATTTCTTCATACCAATCCTTCCCATCTTTATTTTTCATTTTCTTAATTAGAAAAATTATAACTCTCTTGGCATTACATTTCTTGGTAAGATCTATAACTATCAATACCTTTTGTGCCTATGATTCTCCCGCTTCTAAGATTTTTCATAAATATTGGTGATCTTCTGTTACAAATATTTGAATGTTCTATATATATTTATGGAAATTTATTTAGGAATATAGTTCAATTTCCTCCATAAAACAACATATCCATCACCATTCAATTATTCCTAGGTATTATATTCCACACTTTTTCATGGTTTATTTAATGAAAATATATTATCCATATATTTTGTAGATGATATAACCAATAGAACTTTATATCACTCCCTTATTATTGATTATATCACGGTGAAACATTATATTCTACCTATTTTTTAAGGGGGTTGTTTCCTTTAGCTTATTCATTCATTTATTTATCAAATTATTTAGAGTTTTGGAAGTAAAATAACTCTGATTAATTATAGATACATTTTCTCCCATACTATAGTTTATAATGAATTTAATTAGAGAAAATAAAAATGTTAAAAAAACTTTGTGATTTTTTAGAATCAAATTAGAGGTGGAACTATAGAATTGATACCATTTATTGTTCCAAAAGGATTTGTGTAATACACTGAGGTAAGGGGATGATTTGTGTTGTTGGTCCTTTACTAAATTAAAATCATTACCAGTATTTTAATATAGAATATATTCAATGAATGTATCTTTAATTATCTATTGTCCTTCATTTTCATGAGTGCAATTATAAATAGTAAAAACTTAAAACGAAACATTAGAATTTGATGACAGGGTTCGCTTTTAATGAGTGTGAAAACATAACCAGTGTGTGGTGGTTTTTGTCCCAAATGCCCATAGATAATATTTTCTCGTCAACAAAGAACATAGGATATGGTATATCCTTGGACACATACTATTGGAACCAACTATGTATAATTAATTCAATAACTGACCTTCTTCTATTAATGTATTATTTGACTGAATCCTCTAGAAGTTGATCAATGGTAAGCTCATGTGTCTCCTAGATGATTTAGAGATGATATTGTTATTAAAAATATAATAATAAACAAGGATACATCAAACTTATTTATACGAAACGATATAGGATATCATTGTATGGTATCATCAATCATACCTTAGGATTTAAAAATATAATAGGATAACCTTCTCAGTATTTATTTTTTAAAACTAAATGACAGACAATGAAAAAACCCAGTATTCCTCTATTCTTTCTATTCTTAAATACATAGGGATAAAATTTATATAATCCTCATTGGAACCCCTTCTCTTCAAAAAGTAAAATCCCATAGTGATGAAAATTGGTTAAATCTATCTTTGATAGACATGTTTCCCACAAATTAAATATATAATTGGTTCTTTATTCTAAAAATTATTCTAATTTTTCAAATTTCCTTTTTTCCCCTCAGTTATAATAAAAGAGATAATTTCTATATATTTATTATGTAAACCCATCTGTCTCAATATTTCAAATATCCTTGATATTTTAGTCTTTAAAAATCCAAAAAACTTGACACCTAAAATATCTCCCAAATGATCAGTCATAAATATCTACATGATAATCATAATTTATAGTGGTCATAATCTTTTATAAAAATCCATATATGATTTTAAACATAATTAACAATAAAATTACAAGCCAGGGATCATAAATTCAAGTGTCTTTGGAAGATTAGGTATATAATTTGAAAACATGAAACCAAACTAAAAACTATTTTTTTAATCTTTATTATGCTATCCTAAATTTCATTGAATTGATACATCTTCCAAGGATAAACTAGGGAATACATGAACAAATGGGATGATCTAAAACTCCCATAAAGGAAATAAACATCGAAATAAAACATAGAACATTGTTTAAATGGAATAACATTAAGGAATAAAAGGCATTGAACATGATTAAACATAAGTAATAATAACATATATAACATGGGAACATATAATCATGGCATTATAAAAATGTTTCAATATCATATGACATGAAATAAACATGAGTCAAATATAACTTCTAAGACTATATAATATGGTGGAAAAAGTCTCATAAAAGAATTAGGTTCACTCCTCATCCCAACATGATGTCTCATTAGACTAAACATTACACAATGAATTAGAGATCCATGTTGAAACACCCATCATAACATCTTCATGGATATGTGTTCCACATGAGGAATAAACATAAGGGTTGCCCATGGAATGAAATGTGTATCATAATCATGTCACATTGAATAAAAAATGAGCATATCATAAATTTTGAAATGCCCCATCCCTAGTTACCCAGAGTTTGAGAATTATTACCTAAATTTTGATGATCACAAGAGATCAAGTCTAGAATGACCGATTAGTTTAGTATCCTTGGAAGTACTAGATACATACATAAGTTTGGAATTACATCATGAATAAAAAAGCATTGTGTCCCCTTTGAAAACACTCATATACTTTGGTCTATACCTGCAGGTTAATCATAATGCACATCATCACATCCTAGTAAAAAGAAAACATAAGAAAGGGGTGAGGTTATACGCTCAGTAAGGATAACAATATAGTAGAAAATATCATAAATAAGCATAAAAATTTATGGAAATGTATAAGACTAAAACCCATTACTTTTAAACTTAAGCTTCATCATAATATGGAAAAGATAAATCAAATAATTCCATTTACTTATTCACATCGATATTCTACTAGTCGAATAGTCACATGTAATATCAATAGCAAGTTTCAAAATTATGGAATGCATAATGCCGGACATCATAACCACATAGTCAAGGCCTCGTGCCAAGACTACAAATAATATTTTTGTCAAGGCCTTGTTCCAAGACACTAGTTTCTCTCATAAGACTTATCGATGCATCAAGGAGCTATAATGGGCCCCACCTGTCACTTACTACATCCAATGCATTCCTCATATGAAAAGGTTGAAATATAATATAAACATTCATATTAAAACTAGAATATGAAATGTCAATACTTTAACCATTAAACATGAATGGTATAAAAATAGAATATCCATAGTCAAACATATCACAAAACATCTAATAAAATATAGAATATTGTAACATAATAAAACAACTTTAAACAAACTTAAAATCCAACAAAGGATGTTGACATAGATGAAATCAAAATAATATGCGAGAAATATCTCTTTCTACTTGGTATTCATTTAAAATTCACATAATTATAAAAGAAAATATTTATTTTGAAAATATTCTTATAAGATTCTAATGGAAGCTTCAAAGATGTTATAATGGTGGAAAATAGAAACACCCACTGTATAAGTTAATAAAATTATTATTTTAATTTTATCGAAAAGGTCATAAAGTATTTTATTTGGAAAATGATTAAAATATTCCTTTAAAACCATTTTATAAAAAGTCAAAAAAGGGTATAATTGACTTTATCCCATAGTCTAGTAAATAGTAAAAATGTTTTTAAATACATTTTTAAGAAACAAGGATGCATATGATAAAGAAGTCCTAGTAGATACTCACGTATAAACAACCTAAGATAATAAAGAGATCGTAAAATTAACCATTACCTTGTAATTTGACATATTTGAGGGTAAATTAACCTCTTGAATAATATTTAAATCATTTTTATTAAATTATAAAATTACCACATACATTAATATGTTATCATATATGATCTTATAATATTTCATTGTTAATAATATTTCGGTAGTATCATTCTTTCGGGTGCTAACAAATTCTTTTTCCTTTATATGTTTTGATACGTAAGTCATTTTTGTTATGGATAGGATATATTTGATTCATATCCAGAATGATATTAAGTTATTAAAAATTATTTTAAATCATAAAATGAAAATTATTCTTGAATGGTTATGAAGGGGAATGAATCTCATCGCGTTGGTGGAGACGGTAATCCGTACGTACACATGAGTGACAATATATTTCTACTGATGGTGAAATAGTATGTAATTGGATGGTATATTAAATATTCATAATCATTAAAAATTTATATTTATTATTTATATCAATTATACTCATTATTATACACATCCAAAAAATGAAGCGTTGAATAAAAAATTAAACCACGAGGTGGAGACGGTAAGCCATATATACACATGTATGGAGACTTTTTCCTTTATAGGATGGATAGAATAATGAATATGGTTGAACCATATTTATAATAAAATTTATGTATGTATAGGGTAATGGATTTATTATTTTTTTATGGAAATAACAAATAAAGATGAAGTGGAAGAAGAAAAGAACTTTGAAAGAGGTGATGAAATAATTACATCTTCTTCAGGTGCTTCGTTTTTTATTTAATCAAAAGGGCTCCTTAGGTTGGAATTATGATCAAATTAAGGACTCTAGGTTGATTTTAGGGTAATTGGGATGATATTTGAGTAGGTTTTGGTTGATCCAAATGGCTTTGGAGGTGTGATTTTGAGAGAAGGGAAAGTATCCTTTTATAAGATTGGTGAGGGTCACTTTTGGAAAAGCTTGACATATTATTTAGTTATAAAATAAATTTCAATTTATATTGTCTTCAAAAGGATTTATTTCGAGTCTAAGGTGGGGATGGGTCGAACCCTCTCAACCAATAGGTTTTAGACACGTTTAGGTCACCCTATTAACCTTATCTTTTATATTTAACTCTTAGTTAAATTGTTTAACTTTTACAATGTATACTTGTATTTTATATTAAATGGTTAATAAACATAATATAAAATGAAAATTGAACCCCAAGTGGTTTATTAATGACATATATATCATTATATAAGTCATTTTTCCGAAGCATATATTTTTATGTATATTATATCATTTAATAAAATAGTATTTTTTTTAAAAACTCATTTATGTCAATTTTGACACTATTTAGTATATGGTTTTTTTGAAAGTCAAATAAAACATTATTACATTGAAAAAAATAAATTAAATCAATCCTAACATGTCATATTAATAGATAAAATTAGTTTAATTCATAAAATTCTCAATTTACATTTATTTGGATATTTATAATATCAATTATTTTAAACATTCATTAATAAGGTAATTAATTCATCATCATTGTGTCATAAATAAATTTAATTATTTAATGTATAAAAATTATAAATAAAATAACATGATTCATGAATATTTTTGGATTTATATGGAATATTTATTATATAATTTATATTATTTATAACCCCATATTAAAAATGGTTTATTTATTAAAATTTGATTTTAACACTTTTATGTATTCCTGAAATAAATTAATTAAAAATGTCCTAATCTAATCCAATTTGATCAAGGAGGATCATATTTTATTAGTAAGGTTGATTTGGGTCAAAAAACACTTATCCAATATAATAATGACATTTTTTAGGGTAATTATAATATCATTTTTACCTTTCATTACCCTATTTATTTTTAACCGTGGTAAATAAAAGTTAAAAGTTATTATTCACATCAAATTATTTTCATCAAATTGAACCACATTTTACTAAATGGTGTCATCTTTGCCTCTTGGATTTTTTAAATTTATTTCACAGAATCAATAAAATTTCGTTTTATGCAAATTTTCAAATGTGCCTAGAAGGTGGGTAAAAGGCGTTAAATAGTTCAGTAAAATTTTATATATCAAATCTTATTATAAAATGACTCCAATGAATTAAATTGAACTAATATAGGTATTATGTCTCTATTTTGAATTTAAAATAAATTTAAATTTAAATAATAATTATTTAAATAAAAGTCAATTTTATACAATAGGGCAGTGTTTTTCACTATTCATCAAAAATTTAATGTTTTCAAAAAAAATACCAAAAATTCACCCTAAGCTAGTTTTGATATTCTAAATCCAAAACTGAAGTCCACATTGAATAATTTAATTTATAAAATTTCAAAAAGAGGGTATTACTATTCATAACTATTTTTTAAACGGCTTGTTTGACTGGTCGTGGTGTGCTAGAACTCAATGTTGCGTACAATTCAAGCTATTTATTATTCAATGTGAAGCATACCATGGAAGCATGGGGTGTCACATTCTTTACTCCTTCAAATAATTTCATCCTCAAATTTCTATAATATTACATTATAAAAATATTCAGGTGGTTCTTCATCATAAGTTCCTCAGGTTCCCACATTGCCTCTTTCATCTTATGGTTTCTCCATATAAATTTTACCAGACGAGTTGTCTGGTTTCTCAACACTTGTTGTCTGGTATCAAGAATCTGGACAAGATCTTCCCAATAAGATAGATTAGGTTTCAGTTCTATTTCATCATAGGTGAGTACATGCATTAGGTCAAGCATGTATTTTCCTAACAATGATGTGTGGAACACGTCATGATCATTGGAAAGACTTGGCGGCATTTCCAAACGGTAAGCTACAACTCCAATTCATTCTATAATTTCAAAATTTCTGATGTACCTGGGACTTAATTTATGTAACATCCCGAGATTTTATGAAAAATATTCTTTTTATTTTCATTAATGTCTTGTGTTATACGCTACACCAAAAGGAGCTTTCACAACACACATCTCTGACCTAGCTTGAATTACAGGCAATCACGACCTTCCATGATAGCGTGTGTTGTACGCAACACCAAGTTTCACTAAACAACGATATGCTATTAAAATATTATTAAAACTAGCCATTATGAATAGTAATAACCACTTTTTGAAATTTTGTAACTTTTATTTTTCAAAATGGACTTCATTTTTGGATTCGGAGTATCGAATTTAGCCTAAGGTGAAATTTTGGTACTTTTCGGATAACTTTAATATTCTGATGAATAGTGAAAATTACTAAATTTTAATTAAAAACAACTTTTTTAATCGAAATAATTAATAGTGATAAATTATTAATTTTAGTGGTTTTAAAGTATATTTAGAATATATTTTTACAATTTAATTCAATGTTGGTCATTGGATGTAATTTCACATTTAAACCAGTTATAAACAAGTGTCAATCTTTTGAAAGTTATTATCTCTTAAAAACACGCCATTTGTTTTGACGACGGGAATTAATTTTTAAATTAGTTAATGTAACTAATATGTTTTGAATTTTGTAAAATAGAAATCATTTTTGAGTTCATAATATCAAATATAGCTTAGGCCTAATTTTTGGTATTTTTCTAAAAACCTTCAATTTTTGATGAATAGTGAAACCACTAAGTGGTAGTTAAAAAAACTGAAGTTTTCATAAAACTTAATTTTACCGCTTCTGTGAGTGTAATTTCGAAAATCCGAGATACACGGTTGATGTCAGTAAGTAAAATGTGGTTCAATGAGATGAAAATAATTTTTTTGGTGAATAGTAACTTTTTACTTTTTTTACCACGGTTAAAAGTAAATAGGGTAATTAAGGGTAAAAATGATATTATTATTACCCTAACACATGTCCTAACTCTATTGGACAAGTGTAATTATACAAAAAAACAACCTTATTAATAAAATATGACCATTTAGGCCCACTTGGATTAGATTAGGACATTTATTATTAATTTATTTAAAGAAGGGGTAAAATAGTTAAAATCAAAGCTTAATAAGTAAATAATTTTTAAT
Organism: Viscum album; assembly: GCA_963277665.1. Classification (NCBI taxonomy): domain Eukaryota; kingdom Viridiplantae; phylum Streptophyta; class Magnoliopsida; order Santalales; family Viscaceae; genus Viscum; species Viscum album. The sequence goes on along the minus strand of OY728126.1, from coordinate 1,802,797,979 downwards.
ATGGGGTTATACATAAGATAAATTAGACTATAAATATTCATTAGAAAGATAAAAAGACTTCCTACATAATGGTATTTTATTTGTAATTTTTAGATTTTAAATAATTTAATTTATTTATGACACAACGATGATGCAGTAATTATCTTATTAATGAAATATTGATATAATTGATGTTATAAATGCCCAAATAAATATAATTTGAGACTTTTAATGAATTAAAATAATTTTATAGGTTAATATGACATGTTATTATTGATTTAATTAACTTTTTTCGAACTAATAATTCTTTTATGATTTTCACAAAAATCAATTACAAAATAGTGTCAAAATTGACATAAAGTAGTTTTTAAACAAAATATTACATTATTAATTGTTATTTTATTCCTAAAAATATAAGGATCGGCCAAATGACTTAGATAAGGTTATATATATTAATAATAAACAAGTTGGGGTTCTTTTGGCTTCTTATAGTAAGTTTATTAACCTTGTAGTATAAGAACACAAGAAGACACGGTAAAAGTAAAATTATTTAACTTAATGTTAAATCTAAATGATAAGGATAAAATAGGAACCTAAACTTGTCTATATTCTATTGGATAAGAGGCTTTAGACCCATACTCACCTTATCCTCTAAATAAATTAATTTGGAGCTATTTAAAACCGAACTTGACTTTATAATAAAATAATATTTTTAGTTATTCCAAAGGTGCCCCTCTCCTCCCTTATAAAAGGGCACCTCCTCCCTCTCTTCCTCACACAACTTTGAGCCTTCAAGCTCGGAAAACCCATGCCAAATTCTCTTCTCCACTTCCCTAGAAACATCATAGAGGTTCTTGTCTTCTTCAAAACCCCATTTTAGTGCCCTAAAAGGAGGTCTCAAAGAAGCACTTCAAAGAAGAGGTAATGTCCGTTACCGATTCTTTCATCTTTATTTCTTCTCCCACTTCTTCTTCTTAGGTTGTTTAATTATGAAGTAATAACATCAGTATCACTAATATACTTATATGTTATTATAAGTATGAAAAAACCCTATTTCACCATCTATCCATCCTACGGAAAAAGAAATCACCACGCGTGCGTACGTATGGAATACCGTCTCCACGCCGTGGTGTAATCTATTTTCCACCACCACCTTACATGGATGGGTATAATGGTGTAAAGAATAACTATACATAGTTATTAGAACATCATGTTGATTCTGATATATTTTATCATCCACTCCACTCCAATTCAATAATTATGGAAACGATATCATCGCTCGTGCGTACGTACGGACTACCGTCTCCACGACGCGATGAGATTCATTATCCATGTTAACCATTCCAGAATGATTATAAAGTATATATAATGAATAATAATGAAATATATGACATGTTAAATCTACTGGATTTATGTAAATATATATTTCATCTACTTACTTCTGTTCAAGACAATAAGGAAAGGAAAACAGCGTTCATGCGTACGTACGGACTACCGTCTCCATGAACGGTGTGTTTCATTTCATTTATCTATCTATTATATATATATATATATACTGAATATATATGATATATAAATCATATTTTATATTCTGGAAGTATGTAAATCATGATATAAGTAATAATAATGTTAAGAACAACAAGTCCAAACACCTACGATAAATGACATTTTTTTACCCAAAACGCTTCTTTAACATGGAATTTACAAACGAACGGGTAATATAAAGTCATAAGTGAACCATATATGATATCATAACAATGAGTATGATTCTTTAATAAGTCAATGACATTATTTAAACCATTATACAGAAGGTTCGGAGACTTACGAAGCAAATCGGACCTAAGGTAAGGGAAATATCAGAATCTCATTTTTATCAGAGATTGTTTATACTTTAGTATTTACTGGGGTGTATTTTATCATCCACATCCATGTTTCCTCAATATTTTATATTATTTACATTCACCTACAATTTTTTAAATACTATTTTACCCTTCGGTGAGTTTTTAGTAAAAGATATGAAAGGAATCTTTTGTCGTTTTTCGTACGAGGTACTTTTTTGACTTTTCCGACAAAAGTACGAGAAGAATGTTTTTTTTAACTTATATGGCATGAATGGATTTTTAAAACATTATTTCCAAGAATCATCCTTCAAAAATTTTCATGTTTATTTTTAATAAACTTCTTTTAGTTTAAAATTGTAAGACATGTTAAGAAAGGAAAATGTTTTTGAAGTAGAAAGGATATTCTCCTCAAGAGTGATGTTCAAGAGTTTTATCAAAATTATTTTCCATATAAGATAATAAAGGGTTCTGTATCTATCCCTATTATTACATTGATTTGATTATGTTGTGATGGAAATATTTTTATGAATTCCTTTATCTTATATGAATTGTTTTATGATGTCACGATGTTTAAGATTCCCATTTTTATTACATGCGTTATGCAATGATGTATGATTTATGATTTTGTGGCACACATAAGAATGGTATCATTATTAGATAGGTGGGAACTATATCTCCCTCCAATGAATTGGGTAAATATTTTATATCTCATGAGATAGACACGACTGGAACAGTAGGTTATACCGGTTCAGTGAAACAGGACTGAAACGAGTGTGACTCGGTTCAGAAATGGACTTTGTCCACTAAGATAGTCTTGGAAATGAGTCTTGACTAACAAGAAATGATTATCTATGATTTTGTGTGTATGCCACAAAGTTTCATGTTTTATGTTATGATTATTGGGATTTCATTTCACTACTATGATTTATCCCATGTTATGAAATTATGCTCTCTTTTACAGGTTATGATTTGAAAAATGTTATGTTCTTATGAATATGATGTGATTGATATTTATTTTGTTTACCCTTACTAAGAATTTGAGCTCACCCTTTTATGTTTTCTTTTCCCCGGGATATAAAGAATGGATTTAGGTAAACAAAAAAGGGAAGATCTTTATGGGAGATGTTGAAGATCTTTCACCACGATTAGAAGATTATATCCCGAGTTTCCAAAGACACTAAACTATTACGATCCTTGTGTGTGTGTTTGTTATGTACTAAGTATTCCGCAAAAGTAATGTAATGTCCATGTACGTCAGGCTTCGGGTCTCTACAGTTGGTATCAGAGGAAAGGTTTAGTCAACCTTTGGAAACTAGGATGTGAGAACGTTAGTGAGATCCCTAGAGATATTTTTTAAGGTATGTCTAGGGATGTCCCTAAGGATAAGTATACATATAGGATATAGTCCTAGAAATACGGTAACGATATTATAATTTAACCTAAGATGTTAGATATTAAGGGTACTCCCCCTTTACTATGTTGTTTTCCCTAGAATTATTTTTGCCTCTCACACTATTCTTTTTGGGTTTTAGACGATGGCTGGAACCCGAGGGAACCGTGTTCATCAATGCAATAGACAATGCAATGATTGTCCTCTTGAACAAACAAATGTTATGGGAGATGGAGTGCAAAATCTTATTGCTATACTTACACAAGCTATGAATCATTCTGGACTTCCAAATTAGCAGAGAAGGGAACAATATTCTATTAAGTCCTTCATGAGGCAACGTCCACCTACTTTCAGTGGGTCTTCTGATCCACTTGTTGCAAAACAATGGATCAGTACTACTGAAATGATATTTTCAGTTCTTCAATGTTCTGAACATGATAAATTCATCTTAGCAGTATATCATTTGGAAGGTGAAGCTGATCAATGGTGGAATCTTATCAAGAATACGAGGACAAGAGATGAAATTGAGTCCATGGAATGGGACGAGTTCAAGAACTTATTTTTCAATAAGTACTTCACTCGTATTATTTGAAAAAAGATGGAGAAGGAGTTTCTTGAACTATAGCAAAAGGATGATGAATCTATTGGTATATACGAAGCGAATTTTACAAGACTTGCAATGTATGCATCTGGAATTATCATCCAACCTGAAAGTAAAGTTGATCGATTTTTTAGTGGCTTAAAATCAAGTCTTCGAAGGGAATTAGCTATGAGAGACTTCAATAGCTATGAAGAAATTGTGCGTTGTGCTATCAAGGTAGAAATGGAAGTTGGTGTTACTTATCCATCTCATAGTTTTGACAAGAAACGAAACATGGAGTTCAAGGAGAAATCTCAGAATAATAGTGAAAAGAAGATGAATGTTTCCTTATGCTCAAAGTGTGGAATAAAGCATGGTGGAGATTGTCTTAAAGGGACTAGAAAATGTTTTAAGTGTGGAAAAGAAGGTCATCGAGCAGCTGAGTGTCGAAGTAATGGAAAAAGGGTTTCTAATGATGTGAATAAAGAAAAGACTGCAGAGAACGCACCACCAGCACTTCAATGCTTCAAGTGCAAGGAAATGGGGCATTATGCTAATAAATGCCCTAATCCAAGGGTTAGTGATGATCAACATGAGCAACCACTTAAGGAAAAGGACAAAGGGAAGTCACATGCGATCACTATTGACGATGTTGAATATGACAACACTATGGTGGAATGATTAAGTGTTTATGTAATGGGATTCCAAAATAATGTTGTATATAGTATCATGGAATATTGGAATATTTATGTATTGGTATATTGTGGTTTTCAATGGTACCGGTAACCATGGAATGTGATTGAGGTATTTTTGGAAAAAAAGATGATATGCGCATAATGAAAGGAAAACGAGAAAATGAAATGTTTGACCGTATTCATAATCTCCTGACTAATATAAGGAGAAGGTTATATCATGGTTTGAGTATAAGTACTTTTTGGATTTTGGTATGTGGAAAGAGTTAACTTTTGACAGCACTTATGTTTTCACTAAGATTAAATGGGTATTCATTTTTCAATAGAATACATGATTAAGGCCTTCGAATGTTTGTAATGAGACCAACAAGACATATCTCATGATATACGGGGATCAATGATGGTATTAACATGCTTGTTATATGAACTCTTTGGTAATCGTTTTCACTATATTATGAGAGTGGACTGCGGTATTATGGATATGCCTAAAGATTTGAATGGATTGTGTTGAACATAAGTTAGTATTGCTTAAGGATAGAAGTTTTTTTTCGATATTATTGATGGGATGTTATAGTAGTATAGTTTTAGAAAAAGGACAACCTGCAGGACGGGCGACAGCCCATCGCGTCGGACAAGGCCGTGGGAATCGAACCCACAACCGAAGTGCGACTGACCTTTATCGCCTACCACTGGCCTACAAGAAGTCCCTGTTTAGTAGAAACTAGTTTTATTATATTAAGAAGTATGATATATGAAGTATAAGTCCATTTTTGGAACCATATATGATTAATCTCACTATAGATCGACTTATGTATATTTAATAACTTTTGCTAACCTTTTGTTTGAGACAGATGGAATGACCCGTCATTCTATCACACGTTCTTCTAACACTTCACGAATAACAAATTCAACTTCATTTATTTAAGAGATGAAGTGGAAATTGTTCAAGGCACAAAACACAGTGAGATTGTACCAAAATAAAGTAAGTATTTATTCTAATTCAAATTCTTAAACTTTAGGGAAATGATCTTGAAAACCTAAAATGTTGTCCTAGTGCCCTTATATCCGATGAATCAGATGGTACCCTAGATTGTCACAAATTTATGGCTTTGTGATTGCTGGCTTTTCCATAGCCATGTTCTCTACCACTCTCTATCAGAACATGATGGTTAGATTTCTCTTCCATATCCATATTTTCACCTATGTGGACACCCAGTGATTGGTTTATATGGGTAACCGTTACGTTTCATACTTTTGTTTTTAAATATTGGTTTTGGAATTCCTTTTTACGATGTAGGTTTCTATTAAAGAAACTTTCGAGTAGTAAACCATTTATAACCCCGACGAATTTCGAGGGCGAAATTCATTTTAAGGGGGGTAGAATGTAACACCCCGAGATTTTATGAAAAATATTTTTTTTAATTTCATTAATGTCTTCTGTTATACGCTACACCAAAAGGAGCTTTCACAACACACATCTCTGAACTAGCTTGAATTACAGGCAATCACGGCCTTCCACGATAGCATGTGTTGTACGCAACACCAAGTTTCGCTAAACAACGATATGCTATTAAAATATTATTAAAACTAGCCATTATGAATAGTAATAACCACTTTTTGAAATTTTTTAAAATTTATTTTTCAAAATGGACTTCATTTTTGGATTCGGATTATCGAATTTATCCTAAGGTGAAATTTTGGTACTTTTCAGATAACTTTCATATTTTGATGAATAGTGAAAATTACTAAATTTTAATTAAAAACAACTTTTTTAATCAAAATAATTAATAGTGATAAATTATTAATTTTAGTGGTTTTAAAGTATATTTAGAATATATTTTTACAATTTAATACAATGTTGGTCATTGGATGTAATTTCACATTTAAACCAGTTATAAACAAGTGTCAATCTTTTGATAGTTATTATCACTTAAAAACACGCCATTTGTTTTGACGACGGGAATTAATTTTTAAATTAGTTAATGTAACTGATATGTTTTAAATTTGGTAAAATAGACATCATTTTTTAGTTCATAATATCAAATATAGCTTAGGCCTAATTTTTGGTATTTTTCTGAAATTTTTGATGAATATTGAAACCACTAAGTGGTAGTTAAAAAAACTGAAGTTTTCATAAAACTTAATTTTACCGCTTCTGTGAGTGGAATTTAGAAAATCCAAGAGACACGGTTGATGTCAGTAAGTAAAATGTGGTTCAATGAGATGAAAATAATTTTTTGGTGAATAGTAAATTTTTAGTTTTTTTTACCACGGTTAAAAGTAAATAGGGTAATTAAGGGTAAAAATGATATTATTATTACCCTAACACATGTCCTAATTCTATTGGACAAGTGTAATTCGACCATAAACAACCTTATTAATAAAATATGACCATTTAGGCCCACTAGGATTAGATTAGGACATTTATTATTAATTTTTTAAAGAAGGGTTAAAATAGTTAAAATCAAAGTTTAATAAGTAAATCAATTTTAATATGGGGTTATACATAAGATAAATTCGACTATAAATATTCATTAGAAATATAAAAATATTTCCTACATAATGGTATTTTATTTGTAATTTTTAGATATTAAATAATTTAATTTATTTATGACACAACGATGATGCAGTAATTATCTTATTAATGAAATATTGATATAATTGATGTTATAAATGCCCAAATAAATATAATTTGAGACTTTTTATGCATTCCACAAATTTTCTAGGTTAATATGACATGTTAGTATTGATTTAATTAACTTTTTTTGAACTAATTGTTTCTGTTATGATTTTCACAAAAATCAATTACTAAGTAGTGTCAAAATTGACATAAAATAGTTTTTAAAACAAATATTATATTATTAATTTTTATTTTATTCCTAAAAATATAAGGTTCGGCCAAATGACTTAGATAAGGTTATATATATTAATAATAAACAACTTGGGGTTCTTTTGGCTTCTAATAGAAAGTTTATTAACCTTATAGTATAAGAACACAAGAAGACATGGTAAAAGTAAAATTATTTAACTTAATGTTAAATCTAAATGATAAGGATAAAATAGGAACCTAAACTTGTCTAGATTATATTGTATGAGATTATTTCGACCCTTCCCCACCTTATCCTTGAAATAAATCAATTTGGAGCTATTTAAAACTGAACTTGACTTTATAATAAAATAATATTTTTAGTTATTCCAAAGGTGCCCCTCTCCTCCCTTATAAAAGGGCACCTCCTCCCTCTCTTCCTCACACAACTTTGAGCCTTCAATCTCGGCCAACACCTGCCAAATTCTCTTCTCCACTTCCCTAGAAACATACTATAGGTTCTTTTCTTCTTCAAAAACCCATTTTAGTGCCCTAAAAGGAGGTCTCAAAGAAGCACTTCAAAGAAGAGGTAATGTCCGTTACCGATTCTTTCATCATTATTTCTTCTTCCACTTATTCTTCTTAGGTTGTTTCATTATGAAGTAATAAAATCAGTATCAATAATATACTGATATATTATTATAAGTATGAAACAACCCTATTTCACCATATATCCATCCTACGGAAAAAGAAATCATCGCGCGTGCATACGTACGGAATACCGTCTCCACGCCGTGGTGAAATCTATTTTCCACCACCACCTTACATGGATGAGTATAATGGTGTAAAGAATAACTATACATAGTTATTAGAACATCATGTTGATTCTGATATATTGTATCATCCACTCCAATTCAATTCAATAATTATGGAAACGATATCATCGCTCGTGCGTACGTACGGACTACCGTCTCCACGACGCGATGAGATTCATTATCCATGTTAACCATTCCAGAATGATTATAAAGTATATATAATGAATAATAATGAAATATATGACATGTTAAATCTACTTTATTTATGTATATATATATTTCATCTACTTACTTCCATTCAAGACAATAAGGAAAGGAAAACAGCGTTCATGCGTACGTACGGACTACCGTCTCCATGAACGGTGTGTTTCATTTCATTTATCTATCTATTATATATATATATTTAATATATATGATATATAAATCATATTTTATATTCTGGAAGTATGTAAATAATGATATAACTAATAATAATGTCAAGAACAACAAGTCCAAACACCTACGATAAATGAAACAATTTTACCCAAAACGCTTCTTTAACATGGAATTTACAAAAGAACGGGTAATATAAAGTCATAAGTGAACCATATATGATATAATAACAATGAGTATGATTCTGTAATAAGTCAATGACATTATTTAAACCAATATACAGAAGTTTCGGACACTTACGAAGCAAATCGGACCAAAGGTAAGGGAAATATCACAATCTCATTTTTATCTGAGATTGTTTATACTTTAGTATTTACTGGGGTGTATTTTATCATCCACATCCATGTTTCCTCAATATGTAATATTATTTACATTCACCTAAAATTGTTTAAATCCTATTTTTCCCTTCGGTGAGTTTTTAGTAAAAGATATGAAAGGAATCTTTTGTCATTTTTCGTACGAGGTACTTTTTTGACTTTTCCGACAAAAGTACGAGAAGAATGCTTATTTTAACTTATACGGCATGAATGGATTTTTAAAACATTTTTCCAAGAATCTTCCTTTAAATGTTTTCATGTTTATTTTTAATAAACTTCTTTTAGTTTAAAATTGTAAGACATGTAATAAAGGAAAATGTTTTTGAAGTAGAAAGGATATTTTCCTCAAGAGTGAAGTTCAAGAGTTTTATCAAAATTATTTTCCATATAAGATAATAAAGGGTTATGTCTCTATCCCAATTATTACATTGATTTGATTATGTTGTGACAGAAATATTGTTATGAATTCCTTTATCTTATATGAATTGTTTTATGATGTCACGATGTTTAAGATTCCCATTTTTATTACATGGGTTATGCAATGATGTATGATTTATGATTTTGTGGCACACATAATAATGGTATCATTATGAGATGGGTGGGACCTATATCTCCCTCCAATGCATTGGGTAAATATTTTATATCTCATGAGATAGACATGGCTGGAACGGTAGTTTATACCGGTTCAGTGAAACAGGACTGAAACGAGGGTGACTCGGTTCAGAAATGGGCTTTTTCCACTAAGATAGTCTTGGAAATGAGTCTTGACTAACAAGAAATGATTCTCTATGATTTTGTGTGTATGCCAAAAAGTTTCATGTTTTATGTTATGATTATTGGGATTTCATTTCACTACTATGATTTATCCCATGTTATGAAATTATGCTCTCTTTTGCAGGTTAAGATTTCCAAAATGTTATGTTCTTATGAATATGATGCGATTGATATTTATTTTTTTACACTTACTGAGCATTTGAGCTCACCCTTTTATGTTTTCTTTTCCACAAGATATAAAGAATGGTTTTAGTTAAAAAAAAGGAAGATCTTTATGGGAGATGTTGAAGATCTTTCACCATGATTAAAAGATTATATTCCGAGTTTCCAAAGACACTAAACTATTACGATCCTTGTGTGTGTGTTTGTTATGTACTAAGTATTCCGCAAAAGTAATGTAATGTCCATGTACGTCAGGCTTCGGGTCACTACAATTTACCCTTCTTATGGAAACTTATAACATCCTTCCATAAAGATACCTTCATGAAAACATGATCAACAACTTGAAATTCCATATCCTTCCTTCAGTTATTGGCATAGCTCTATGACTACTTTTAGCTGATTTGATTTGGGATTGGATATACTTCACATTTTCCATTATTTCCTCAACAAGTTATGGGTCTGTGGGTTTTCTTTCAACAACATAATCCCAACATGTTGGCATGCAAGATCTCTTCCCATATAACGCTTAATATGGTTCCATTTGAATACTTGAATGGAAGCTATTGTTATAGGAAAATTCAACCAAACATAAATACTGATCACACATACCTTGAAAGTCAAGTGAGTAAGATCTCAACATATCTTCTAAGGTTTGAATAGTCTATTATTATTGTCTATCAGTTTGAGGTGGGTAGGCATTGCTTAAATGAAGTTTAGTATCTAGGGATTTCAAAAGACATTTCCATAATCTTGATGTAAAATGGGGATTACGATCAGAAACAATCGATATGGGTACACCATGATGTCTTACAACATCATTATTATATTGTCTTGCTAAATGTTCAAGTAATAAATCTGCTATTATAGATATAAAATGTGTTGATTTGGTAAGACGATAAATAATGATCAATATTTCATAATTCCTTCTAGGAGTATTTGGTAGCCCCATGACAAATTCCATCGTAATATCATCACATTTCCACTCAGGTATGGGAAGTGGTTTCATGAATCTTCCAAGATGTTGTCTTCTAGCCTTCACCTATTGAAAAACCATACATCTTAACCCATAATCAGCAATCTCCCTCTTCGTTTCGTCCCACCAAAAATGTTCCTTCAAATCTGTAAGAACCCGGTTCTTATTTTTGAGGTATGGGCTTCTTCTTTTTCCCTTTCCTTAAGTGTTTTTAAGAAAATATAAAAAATGGGGAAAAATCCTCAATTTTGGAACTACACGCCATGTACTTTTTCCACACACCGTGTACTTTTGGTTGTGTTGGTATGAGTACACGGGGCATGTGGCCATGTCGACGAAGAAGGGTGTAGGAACCGACTAAACACCGTGTGGTGGTACTTTACACGTCGTGTAGTTAGTCGGCAGGCCTAAACAGTAAGGCGGTGGTGTAGCCGATAGCTGGGTGATAGTACATGTTGTGTACTCAAGAGTACATGTCGTGTACTCATATCGACAGATGAACAGTGTGGCGGTGCCGCCAGAGGAACGGTTAAATGAAGGAAGTACATGCTGTGTACTCAGAAGTACATGTCGTGTACTTTGTTTTTTCAGCTTAAAATAGGCAGTAGCCTCCTCATTTGGAAGAGGAGGCATTTGAGCCATTTTGGAGCCAAAGGAGGAGGCCAAACCTTTGAAGATCCGTCGGGTGTTCGTCTGGAATCCATTTCCATCTCGGACGGTCTCATTGGAACTACACGAGTAAGCCCTTTATTCTCCTTAAGCCATTATTACCAATTCTTTCCCAAGGGAAAGTTATTTACGTTTGAATGGGTTTTCTTCTTCGTCAGATCTACGCCGTTCTTGGGCCTTTCTGGAGTCGGTGTTTGGGTATAACGCTCGTTGGCGTATAAGGTAGGTGGATTGGTGTTAATTTTTTCCAACTGTTGTGTGTTTTGTGCGTTTTCATGCCACGAACCCATGTTGGGGTGTCGTGTGGCTGAGGTCGTTGCTATATTTAATTTATAGAATAGAATGAGTGATTAATTGTGATATTAAAATGCTGGTTGGGATCATTTATTGGATCTGGAACCACCCCAGGGGTGTGTTCCACTTTTTAGCCGTCTGTCCAGGATACCCGAGGGTATGCCTTTAAAAAGGTAATTGTAGAATTGACTCAAGAGAAATTTCTTTATTACTGCTTGTTTACATGTTGGGCATGGCTCGGTTACCTGTTTATCCTGAGGGCGTTGTTGTGATTAGCATGTGGGCACTGCACTATTTAGCCTCAGGGCTGTAGTTATTTCGCCTAAGGGCAACCTTTCGTGCCTGAGGGAATGACTTCTGTGCTTAAGGGCGACACTTCGTACGCGTGAGGGCAATTTCTGTTTCGGCCTGAGGGAAATACCTGCAGGTTGGATTCTGTTTACCTGAGGGTAAGATTTTACTCGTCTGAGGACGTGGATTGTTTACTTAGAAATGCACTATGGTGGTTTCTAATATTAAATGGATTTAATGAATAATAAAATGGAAATATAACTGTTATGTTAGTTACTTTTGGGTAATGCTTACTTTATTGCATTTTACTATTGTGCACTGTTGTTGCATGATTACACGCAGTTGGGAACGGGCCTTTGGTGGGTGCCTACTGGGATATATTTCTCACACCCTATTTGGTTCATGTTTTTTGGCCCAAAAAGATTACGTTTCTGCAGGTGTAGATAAGGGAAAGAGTCCCTATACAGGTACTTGACTGTTGCTAAGAAGTAGGAGGGCATGGGACCGAGCCTAGGCTCATGATGCCGCTGCTAGTTGTTTTACTTTGTTTTTCTATACTTTGTATTTTGTTGTACTTTATTGATGTATAACATGTTCTGGTTGTTTTCATAGAACATGGACATGTTGAATCATTATTTATATATAGTTGGTTATATCTAATGCAGTTGTTTATTTTTGTTGTGCATGGTTTACTGCTTCTTCTGTTCGTTGTATGTTTTTTTTTGTAATCCGCTGCGCTACAATTTGACAAATGAGGGCATAGTTTCTCCACTATCAGACTTGGGCCCTCGCTGCTAGTCGGCAGCCTCTGGTGTTTGGGGAAATACGCTTGAGGTAATGTGGCGAACCGGGTTCGGGGCACCCGTTGAGTGGCACCCGGGGCCGGGACATTACAAAGTGGTATAAAAGGGGTTATTTTCTTTGACTTACTGTTTGGAGCCGTATTCAGGGATAGGACGAACAGTAGTTGGTAATAAGCTGTGCTCGGGCGTAGCTAACCCGCGTACAAGGAAAATCCAGTCAACCTCATATTTTGCAATTTTCGGATTTTGCAATTTTTATAGTTAATATGTTTTCATTGTTGGGTGACACACTTGTGATTGTGTTGTTATATTTTTTCTATGGTTTCTATTTAGTTTCAACCCGATGAGATGAGGTTATGTCGTCTCATGCATCATATAGGCACATGCTAGAAATCACATTCCATGCATAGTTTCCATGCCATGTCCGTGCATTATAAATTCGCATGTTGTTGTGATAGTTATTGTGCTAGAAAAGCATGCTGTTGTGATAGCTTCTTGACAAATACCTTCTTTGTGATAGGGTATTCATTGTGTGAGCTTTTTTATAGAATGGATGCCAAACATTGGTTTTTGGGGAGTATGGGCCCCCATCGACCGTAATTTGGTAGATCATTGACGGTTTATGGGTTATAACACAAATGAGATGTCAAACTTCGATTCGTGGGGAGTATGGGCTCCCACGGGTCTGAATTTGACACTTAGGTGTTTTTTCAGTATTTTCTGGGTTTCAGAGAATTTTTTGAGGCATACTGTCCGGAAACCCAGTATACACGCCGTGTAGTATTTCAGACACGCCCTGTATGTTCGTTTGTTCCGGAAGAAAAATAAAATTTTTGAGTACACGTCGTGTACCCTACATACACGCAGTATAGTTTCTTTCCATGTCAGACCATGTGAGAGGGGACACAGGGAAGGGAAACGTGTTCGGTGAACATGTCGTGTAGCTTTTGTACACGCCATGTAGTGTTGACCCGGAGTTCGGCCATGTAACTAACAACACGGGTCGGTGAACTCTTTTCTTGAACACGCTGTGTCAATGATGAACACGTTGTGTAGTGTGACCTGGGGACTCGGCCGTGTAACTAACAACACGGGTCGGTGTCACCCCTCCTTGAACACGCCGTGTACCAGTGGGACACACTGTGTAGTCCTGTCCGAGGACAGAATGTGTGGTGTTAGCCGTGTGGCTGGAAAACGGGATGGTGTACACTCCGTGTGCAGGTGTAACATGCCATGTAGTGTCAAACCGAGTATTCAGCCGTGTCACAGACAACATGGGTAGTTGGAAAATTTCACCATATACGCCATGTAGATGATATACACGCCGTTTAGTTTTGTTCAACGGGATCCATGTGGCTTAACCGTGTTGAAGGACCCGGGCAAGGGAAGGGAAGTCAAGTACACGTCGTGTAGTCAGTATACACATCGTGTAGTCTTGTTTTGAAATTTTTGAATGCCTTCTTCCTCCTGTTCCATTTAGGGTTTCTTCATTTTCGATCTTTAATAATCTTGAATTTGAGGCGTGCGTTTGACCTTGTAGTGTCATGCCGCCTAGACGACTGCACGTTGTTTTCCATGAGAGCGGTGACGATTATACTCCAGAGATGGTGGGCCATGGGCTACCAGTTGATCCTTCAGAAGAACCAGATACGGAACCAGCTGCTATACCAGACACAGTCGTGGAGGAACAGTTCCGTGAAGGCTTTATGCGGTTCATGCAGACCTTTCGGGGAGCACCGCAGGCTGCCACATCTATGGCTGAGCTGACACGTATCATTCAGCAGTAGCATCTGCCTACGTTTTCAGGGGATGGCGGACCACAGGTTGCAGATTCTTGGTTGGGGTCGATGCAGACTATTTTCGAGCATCTTGAGACGCCTCCAGGGTGGAGGTTCAAGCTCGTGACTTACATGATGTGTGATTCCACTAAGAGGTGGTGGGATGTTACCACCCAGTCAGAGCGTCACAGAGACATGGCGTGGGAAGCTTTTCAGGCAGTCTTCTATGACTTCTTCTTTCCCGAGACACTGAGGGTAGATAGAGCTTGAGAGTTCATGAATCTGCAGCAGGGCGCTATGTCAGTGATGGATTACTCTGCTCGTTTTACAGATCTTCAGCTCTTTGCACCCATGCTGGTGGGTGATGAGACGTTGAGAGCCAGACTCTTCGAGGATGGTCTTCGTTATGACATCTGAGCACTGGTGAATGTTTTCAGGTTGCCTACTGTACATGCTATTGTGAACCAGGTGCTGATTATAGAGAGGAACCTACGAGAAGCTAGTGGTGTGGTCCAGGGCGGTCCAGCACCAGTTACTGGTACTATTTCGGTGGGAAAGAGGAAGAGAAAGATGGACTTCTCTCAGGGCGGTAGTACTAGCCAGGCAGCTTCTTCAGGTGGATCGGTCAGGTGCTACGAGTGTGGTAGAGAGGGGCACAAGAGGCCACAGTGTCCACGCGATCCAGTAGAGTGTCGAGCTTACAGCAAGATGGGTCATCTGCAGCACTTCTGTAGGGAATTTCCACCAGTGGAAAGTGAGAGGGGTTTTGTGAAGATTCCTCATGCGGGAGCAATACCAGTGGCTTCTTACCAGTCTGGGAACTGGAATACGTCAGGGCGTGCAGGCAGGGACGGTGGTCGTGGCCATGGTATCCATACACCAGGATCTCAGAGGCAGTAGGGAGGCACAGCTCAGGGTAGCCAGGCTATGTCGCAGGGCCACGACACTGGGCAGGCATATGCAGTGCAACAAACCCAGTAGGAGCAGGATCCCGACCTTCTATAGTCAGAGTTACTATTCTAGTAGCTACTATTTTATCTTCGGTACTTTTTGATACGGGTGCTACACATAGCTTCATATTTGTGCCCGTTGTGGAGAGCATTGGGCTCTGTGTTTCTACTTCTTTTACTGTTATGATGCTAAACACTATATTGGTGACTAGAACAGCTGGTGTGGGTCAATGCAAAGAGTGCCCCCTTGAGGTTGGTGGGTGTCACTTCCTTTGGGACCTCTGTGTCATAAAGATGACAGCTTATGATGTCATTCTCGGGATGGACTGGTTTGTTCTCTTTCGATCCTTTGTAGACTTTTATCATCTTAGGGTGTGTTTCACGTCACTAGAGGGCGGAGAGTTTATATACAAGGACGAGTGGGATGTTCAGGCGAGTCGAGTTGGACCAGAGCATCATGGGAGAGGTGGAATCACATCCCAGATTGTGAGCTTATATCTGGATGACCAGGGGACTTTTCAGATGGATTTCCCTCCTGTGGTTGATCGTTTCAGGGATGTCTTCCCAGACGACTTTTTAGGTCTTCCCCCAGAACGTTAGGTGGATTTCTCTATTGAGCTTGTTCCAGGAGCAGCACTGGTATCCATTCCTCCTTATAGGGTGGCCACACTTTAGTTGGAGGAGCTCAAGATGAAGTTAGAGGAGTTATAGGAAAAGGGTTTTATCTGACCCTGTACTTCTCTGTGGGGTTGGCCGGTCCTTTTTACGAATAAGGTTGACGGTACGCTCAGAATTTGTGTGGATTATCAAAAACTGAACCAGTTGACGGTTAAGAACCGATATAAACTGCCAAGGATTGATGATCTTTTTGATAAACTTTGTGGATCACAAGTGTTCTCGAAGATTGACTTGAGGTCAGGATATCATCAGCTGCGCATTAGAACATCTAATATACCTCTCACAGCTTTCAGGAGTAGGTATGGTCTATACGAGTATACGGTCATGCCATTCAGACTCATGAACGTGCCAGTAGTTTTCATGGATCTGATGAATCGTGTGTACCATCAGTATCATGATTCTTTTGTGGTATTATTCATGGATGACATCTTGGTGTACTCTCACACTCGACACGACCATGCCACCCATCTTGAGATCGTATTGAGTACACTGAGAGAGCATCGGTTATATGCTAAGCTCTCAAAGTGCCACTTTTGGATGGACCAGATTCACTTCATGGGTCATATTATCTCAAAGGCAGGAGTTTCAGTAGACCTAGAGAAGGTGAGAGCATTAGTTTCATGGGAGCAGCCTAAGAACGTGTTTGAGATACAGAGTTTTTTAGGGCTGGTGGGTTACTATAGACGCTTCATACAGGATTTCTCCCGCTTAGAAGCACCGTTGACAGGACTGACTAAGAAGGGTGTGAAGTTCATTTGGTTAGAATATTGTGAGATAGCCTTTAAGGACCTAAAAGGAAGGTTGAAATCAGCACCGATCATGATACTCCCAGAGCAGGGGAAGAGCTATATAGTTTACTGTGATGCATTAGGTATTGGGTTGGGAGAAGTTTTGATGTAGGGAAACCGAGTTGTTGCGTACGGGTCTCAGCAGTTGAGGCCAAATGAGCGGAATTACCCGACGCATGATCTCAAGTTGGCTGTATTTGTTCATGTGTTGCGCTATTGGAGGCATTATCTATTGGGAGAGCATTTTGTGGTTTTCACCGACCAAAAAATCATCATGTATATCTTTACTTAGTGTGACCTGAATCTGAGGCAGAGAAGGTGGGTTGAGTACCTATAGTCCTTCGATTTTGAGCTTGCCTATACACCTGGTAAAGGTAATGTAGTAGCTGAAGCACTGAGTAGGAAGACTCAGATACATGCAGTACATGAGGCCAGTGGTGAGTGGCAGCTCATGGCTTTGTTCTATGAGATGCATTTGGAGGTGCCTGATAGTCAGGGGAAAACTTATCTTTCATCTTTAGCTGTGAAATCTACCCTCCTGGACAGAGTGAGGATGAGGAAGCTATCTGATCCAGAAGACCTAGTTCTACGGGAGTCAGTGAAAAGTGAGGAACCTCCTCCTGGTTGGACGATAGGCGACGACGAGGTCCTGTGTTTCCATGGACGAGTATGGGTTCTAGGGGATATACGCGAGGAGATGATACGGGAGTTTCATGCTTCATCCTGGGCAGTTCATCCCGGGGTTACCAAGATGTACCATGACTTGAGACATCAGTACTAGTGGCTGGGTATTAAGAGAGATGTAGTTGGGTTTGTTACGAGATGTTCCACCTGTCAGAAGGTGAAGGCAGAGCATCAGAGACCAGTTGGGCTGCTACAACATTTACCCATTCCAGAGTGGAAATGAGATGATGTCGCGATGGATTTCATGACTGGATTGCAGAGGTCACCTCGAGGCAATGACGCCATGTTGGTTGTTTTGGACAGACTCATTAAGGTATCTCACTTCTTGCCGATTAAGGAGACCTTCGGTGTAGACGTGCTTGGGAGGCTGTATATCCGAGAGATCGTACGTCTTCATGGGGTCCCTTGTTCTATCATTTCAGATAGGGACGCCCACTTTATGTCTCATTTCTAGCAGAGTTTTCATAGGGAACTGGGTACACAGGTGCTTCTGAGCACATCATACCACCCTCAGATAGATGGCTAGTTAGAGCGTACGATACAGGTGCTAGAGGACATGCTGCGTGCATGCGTCCTAGACTTTGGAGGCTCCTGGAAGAAGCATATACCCTTAGTCGAGTTTTCATATAACAACAGTTTTCTGGAAACTATTGAGATGGAACCATACAAGGATTTATATGGTAGGCCATGTCCATCAACTTTGTGATGGTCGGAGGCAGGTGAGGCAGCTTTACTGGGACCACAGCTCGTGCAGGAGACTACTGAGTAGGTCCAGTTGATTCAGAAGCGGATGACTACCACGTAGTCTCGAACAAAGTCATATGCTGATCACCGTAGATGACCATTGGAGTTCGTGGTTGGGGATTAGGTATTCTTGCGTGTTTCTCTGAGGCTGGGACACAAGAGGATCAGGAGAGAGGGTAGGCTTTCACTGAGGTATGTGGGGCCATTCGAGATTCTGGAGAGAGTCGGGCTGGTTTCCTATCAGTTTCATTTACCGCAACGATACCTAGCCATGCACGACGTCTTCCACGTCTCTCACTTGCGCCACTATCATTCAGACCCGTCTCACGTTTTTCAGCCTGAGGAGGTTGAGTTGGAGGTAGATGCATCCTTTGAGGAGCATCTGATTCGTATCGTTGACAGGAGCATGAAGGTTCTCTGAGTCCAATCAGTTCCTCTCGTATAGGTGCTATGGCAGCATGGGAGAGTGCAGGACGAGACCTGGGAGCGAGAGGCCGACGTACGTTCTCATTGGCCAGAGCTGTTCTGAACTTTATCTTCGCCACCCTGGGAAGGGAAATTCGGGGATGAATTGCTATAAGGGGGGAAGTTTGTAAGAACCCGGTTCTAATTTTTGAAGTACGTGCTTCTTCTTTTTCCCTTTCCATGAGTATTTTTGAGAAAATATGGAAAATGGGGAAAAATCATAAATTTTGGAACTACACGCCTTGTACTTTTTCCAGACGTCGTGTACTTTTGGTTGTGTTGGGATGAGTACACGGGGCGTGTAGCCATGTCGATGAAGAAGGGTGTAGGAACCTAATACACGCAGTTTAGTGGTAATTTACACGCCATGTAGTCAGTCAGTAGGCCTAAACAGTAAGGCGGTGGTGTAGACGATAGCTGGGTGACAGTACACACCGTGTACTCAAGAGTACATGCCGTGTACTCATGTCGACGGATGAACAGTGTGGCGGTGCCGCCAGAGGAATAGTTAAATGAAGTAAGTACACGCTGTGTACTCAGAAGTACATGTCTTGTACTTTGTTTTTTCAGCATAAAATAGGTAGTAGCCTCCTCATTTGGCAGAGGAGGCATTTGAGCCGTTTTGGAGCCAAAGGAGGAGGCCGAACCTTTGAAGATCTGTCGGGTGTTCGTCTGGAATCTGTTTCCGCCTCAGACGGTCTCGTTGGAACCGCACGGGTAAGACCTTTCTTCTCCTTAAGTTGTTCTAACCAATTCTTTCCCGAGGGAATTTTATTTATGTTTTAATGGGTTTTCTTCTTCGTCAGATGTACGCCTCTCTTGGGAGTTTCTGGAGTCGGCGTTCGAGTATAACGCTCATTGGCGTATAAGGTAGGTGTCTTGGTGTTAATTTTTTCCATCTGTTGTGTGTTTTGTGCATTTTGTGCCACGAACCCATGTCGGGGTGTCGTGTGGCTGAGGTCGTTGCTATATTTAATGCCCAATATTGAATAGGTGATTAATTGTGATATTAAAATTCTGGTTGGGATCGTTTCTTGGATCCGAAACCACCCCAGGGGTGTGTTCCACTATTTAGCCGTTTAGCCAGGATACCCGAGGGTATGCCTTTAAAGTGGTAATTATAGAATTTACTCAAGAGTAATTGCATGTTTACTGCTTGTTTACATGTTGGGCATGGCTCGGTTACCTGTTTAGTCTGAGGGCGTTGTTGTGATTATCCTGTGGGCACTGCACTATTTAGCCCGAGGGATGTAGTTATTTTGCCTGAGGGAAACCTTTTGTGCCTAAGGGCTTGACTTCTGTGCCTGAGGGTGACACTTCGTACTCCTGAGGGAAATTTCTGTTTCGGCTTGAGGGAAATACCTGCAGGATGGATTCTGTTTACCTGAGGGTAAGATTTTACTCGTCTGAGGATGTGGATTGTTTACTTAGAAATGCACCGTGGTGGTTTCTAATATTAAATGGATTTAATGAATAATAAAATGGCAATATAACTGTTAAGTTAGTTACTTTTGGGTAATTCTTACTTTATTGCATTTTACTATTGCATACTGTTGTTGCATGCTTACACGTAGTTGGGCATGGGCCTTTGCTGGGTGCCTACTGAGATAGATTTCTCACACCCTGTTTGGGTCATGCTTTTCAGCCCAAACAGATTACGTTTCTACAGGTGTAGATAGGGGCAAGAGTCCCTATACATGTACTTGACTGTTGCTGAGAAGTAGGAGAGCATGGGACCGAGCCTAGGCTCGCGATGCCGCTGCCAGTTGTTTTGCTTTGTTTTGTTATACTCTTCATTTTGTTGTACTATATTGATGTATAACATGTTCTGGTTGTTTTCTTAGAACTTGAGACATGTTGTATCATTATTTATATACAGTTGGTTATATCTACTGTAGTTGTTTATTTCCGTTGAGCATGGTTTACTACTTCCGCTGTTCGTTGTATGTTTTATTTTGTAATCTGCTACGCTACATTTTAAAAAATGAGGGCATAGTTTCCACACTATCAGACCTGGGGCCTCGCTGCTATTCGGAATCCTCTGGCGTTTGGGGAAATTTTCTTGAGTTCACGTGGAGAACCGGGTTTGGGGCACCCGTTGAGTGTCACCCAGGGCCGGGACGTTACAAAATCTCTATAAATTTTAGTGCTACCAGGGTGTATAGTGAAATTGGATCTAAGAGAATCATCCAACAATTCCCTTTTTAGATCAGGTATATCAGGGACACAAAGTCTCTTCCCAAATTTCAAAATTCCATATTCATATACTAATTTGATCAATCTCTCATGTTCACAGCTTTAATTTTCTTTTGAAACTCCTCATCATCAGTCTGGGAACATTTTATCCTTTCTAGTAAATATAGATTTACAACCATTTGAAAAAGTTTCGATGTTTCACCTTTCATGATTATTCCCATATCCATCTTTACTATATCCTTGAACATAGGATTCCATTAAACTCTTATCTTTTTCGTAACTCCATGATCATTTATTCTCAAAGAATATGACACCTTATTTTCCTTCCTCAGGTGGTTTTTTATAAGGAAATCATAATCCTAGAGTAGTTTGATCCATCTCCTTTCCCTCATGTTGAGTTATTTTTGTGAGAAAATGTACTTTAAACTCTTGTGATCTGTATATATCTCACATTTTTTAGAAAAGAGATAGTGTCTCTAAATTTTCTGAGCAATGATTACAGCTGCTAACTCATGATCATGAGTGGGATACTTTGGTTCATGTATTTTTAGTTGTTGTGATGCATAAGAAATAACTCTATCATTCATTATAAGGGCACAACCAAGTCCTTTCTTTGAAGTATCACTATAAATAACAAATCTTACAATCCCCAATGGTAGAGTTAAGATATAAGTATTGACTAATATTCTCTTAAATTCTATAAAACATTTTTCACACTCTTTTTTCCAAACAAATTTAACCCCTTTAGGTGTGATATTGGTTAATGGGTTAACCAATCAGGCAAAATTATGGATGAAATTCCAATAATAACCTGCTAAACCAATATAATTGTGTACCTCAGTTATACTTGACGATGCTGTTCATTCATGTATTTATCTTGTCTTGGAAGGATCAACAAAGATTCCATCCTTACAGACAATATGGCCAAGAAAAGAGATATCCTGAAGCTAGAATTCACACTTGATAAACTTCTCATATAATTCATTTCTTCTAAGAGTCTTTAGAATACTGCGTAAGTGATTTTCATGATCTTCATTGATTTTGGAGTATACCAAGATATCATCAATAAATACCATTACAAATTCATCAAGATATTCCTTGAAAACTCTATTTATTAGATCTATGAAGATAGAGGGTGCATTAGTTAGTCCAAAAGGCATTACTGTAAACTCATAATGATCGTACCTAGTTAAAAGTGTTGTCTTTGGAATGTATTCCTTCTTCACACACAACTGATGATATCCAAATTGAAGATCAATCTTTGAAAAATATTGAGCTCCATGAAGTTGATCAAATAAATCAGCAATTCGAGGTAGGGGATACTTGTTGTTTATTGTTATAGCATTGATATCCTTGTATTCAATTCATAACCTGATGAATCCATCTATCTTTTTAACAAATAAAACAGGGGATATCCAAATAGAAACACTAGGGAAAATAAATTCTTATTACTCAATTCCTCTATTTGTTTCTTTATTTCCACTAATTCCATAGTTTCCATTATATAAGGGGTCTGCGATATGGGCCTTGAACCCAGAATTATGTCAATGGAAAACTCAATTTCTCATTTTGGAGTATTTCTAGGTAAATTTTCTAGAAACACATCATCATATTCTTTCACTATATGTACATCCTCTATTTGAACATTCCTTTCCTCACTCATAATTATTTCACTCTCTTCCTCCCTGATAATTGAATTTTTTAGAGCTACTATGGGTGGATATAAATGAGAATCATAGTGTGATATTTCTTCTCTAAATATAAAGTATTTTTTTATCATTATAAGAAAAATTGTAACCTCCTTCTTCTAACAATAAATTTTTCCATCATGGCCCCAAATGAATTCCATACCCAATATTATACCAAATTAACTCATGATTATGACGATGAGATGAGCAGATAAATCACGTTTATATGCCATAATGGTAACTGATTCACAAAAAATTGTAGCAATGATACTTCCCTTAGGAGTTTTGACTGAAAACTCCCTTTTTAAATCAAATTAGAAATATCTAATTTTCCTGTAAAACTGGGAAGATATGAAAGAATGCAATGATCCAGAATCAAATAAAGAATTGGATATATTTGATGAGACGATTAATTTACCTTTTGTAACAACCCGATCTTTTATGAGAATTATTATTTTTAATTTCTTTGATGTTTTTTGTGTACACTTCACCAAGATTATCTTACGCTATATGCAACACTGTACTAGCTTGTAGTATATGCAACACTATTCTTGGCTCGTGTTACACACAACTTCAAGTTCGTTTTGTAGGAATTATTCTATGAAATGTTAAGTATAGATTTTGTTTAATGGATAATGAAATAAGGTTTGATTTTGTTATACTCAACACCAAAGGGAGCTTTCACTACACACATCCCTGACTTGGCTTGCATTACATGCAATTGCGACCTTCCTCGATAGCGTGTGTAGTACGCGATACCGAGTTTCACTAAACAATGATATATTGTTATAATATTATTATGGACTGGCCGTTATGAATAGTATTAAGTAAATTTTGAATTTTATAACATTATTATTCATCTTATACATTTTCTAGAACATGGTATGAGAACAAAATAAATTTATTCAGGTAAAATAATTATTTTTCAAAAAATGCAGTTTTGACGCCTTTTGATGGAACACCCACTTTAAATCTAGTTTTTAACAAGTTTATAAGTTCAATTTGACAAAATAAAATTCTTATTTGGAATCAGGATAAAATTTTTTTACTTTGGATAAATTTTTTATATTATTCTGATAACTTTCATATTTTAATGAATTGTAAAAACACGCTATATTTTAATTAAATCAACTTTTTTCATCATAATAATTTATATGGTTAAATTATAATATTTAATGGTTTTAAAGTAAAAATAGAATATATTTTTACCATTTAATATAACTTATGTCATTATAATTGATTTTACATTGAATTCATAGGTAAAATCACTTCAATCTTTGTGAATGTTTTAACATTTAAAACTTGTTTTCTTAACAACGAGATTAATTTTAAATTAATTACTACAACTTTTGTGTTTTGAATTTTGAAAAAAGGATTCCATATTTGAATTCAGTGGGTCCAAATTATGTTAATAGGTTACTTTTTTTATATTATGAATAGTAACTATGGTAATTTTTATTTACTGCAGTTAGAGGTAAATCAGGTACTTAAGGGTAAAAATAAGATTATAAAATAAACTTAACACCAGGAAAAATTCTATTGGATGACTAAAAGTCGACCCATATCACCTAAGGGTCATAATAAATTCATTTTATGGACTTTTGACCATTAAAATAATTTAATTATTATTAAAACTAAACAAAGTGACAACATGTCACTCTCTTAAATCTTATAAGTATAATAATTTCAATTTAGTGATAAAATTCATAAAACTTAGAACATGTATAGTCTACATAAATCTAATAATATTATATACATCATATAAATTTAGTTATAATTTTTAGGGATTAAATAATAATTTTTAATATTGACACAATAGTGATGTTGAAATTATTTTATTGATTGAAATATCAAATAAATGATTTTAAAAGTATTAAAATAAATATTATATGAACTATTTAATGTGATACACTAATTTTCTAGATAAATATGACATGTTATGAATCTATTAAATCTTTTATTTCAGACATATCTTTTGTGTATATTTTATTTAAATTCAACTAATTGAATAGTGTCAAAATTGACACTATTGTTATTTTATAAAAATTACATATTATAAAATTGTTTAAAAATCACAAAAATATTTAAAAATTATAAATTAAAATTAATATGGTCTAAAATTTAATAAAGTATACAATTATAGACATATAAAAACATATAAGTAATTATTTATAATGATTTAAAATTTAGAATATTATTACCACAAATAAAATTAAATAGATTATATAAGGATAAATCAAGTTGATAATGTTTAAAATAAATTCCCAAATTGTATAAATTTTATTGTTTGATGATATTATAACCCTATATCATCTAATATTTGGATTTGAGTCATTTTTGGAGTTTTTTAAGTGGGGATGGAATTTATTATAAATTAATATTTCTTATAATTCCAAAGGTGCCCCTCTCCTCCCTTATAAAAGGGCACCTCATCCCTCTCCTACTAACACCACTTTGAGCTGTCAAGCTCATCCAAACCCTGAAAATTTATCTTCTACACTTCCATAGAAACATACTAGAGGTACTGGTCTTCTTCAGTGACCAACTTTAGTGCCCTAAGAGGAGGTTAAGAAGAGGCGCGTCAAAGAAGAGGTAATATCCTTTGCCGATTATTTCCATTTTATTTCTTCTTCTACTTATTCTTATTTATTTGTTTCATCATAATTTAATAACATAAGTATCAATCATATACTGATATTTTATTATAAATATTAAAAAACCCTATTTCACCTTCTATCCATCCTACGGAAAATGAAATCACCGCGCGTGCGTACGTACGGAATATCATCTCCACGCCGTGGTGTAATCTGTTTTCCACCACCACCTTACTTGGATGGTTATAATAGTGTAAATAATAAATATATATGATTATTACAAAATAATACTTATTCTAAGATATTATATCATCCCCTCCAATTCCATTCAATAAATATGGGAACAATATCATCGCTCGTGCGTACGTACAGATTACTGTTTCCACGACGCGATGAGATTCATTTTCCATGTTAACAATTTAAGAATGATTATAAAGAATATATAATAAGTATTCATTAAATATATGACATATTTATTATACTGGATTTATGTATATGTTATTTACTTACATCTATTAAATTTAATAAGGAAATGAAAACAGTGTTCATGCGTAATTACGGCCTACCGTCTCCATGAATGGTGTATTTTTTTCCATTAATCGAGCTATTATATATAAGTATATTCTGAATATATATTATATATAAATCATGTTTTATATTTTCTAATTAATTAATCATGATCTAAGTAATCATATGAATAATTACAAGTCAAAACATGGACGATAAATGAAACGATTTTACCCAAAACACTGCTTTAACATGGAATTGACAAATGAACGGATAATATAAAGTCATAAGTGAATCATATATGATATCATAAATATAATTGTGGTTCTGTTACAAGTTAATAATATTTTTAAACCCAATATATAGGAGTATCGGACACATACGGAAGAAATTGGACAAAAGGTAAGGGGAAATCTCGCAATCTTAATTTTTATCCGAGATTGTTTATACTTCAGTATTTACTGGGGCATATTTATCATCCACATCCATGTTTCCTCAATATGTAATATTATATATATCCTTATAAAATTGTTTAAATCCAATTTTACATATTAGTTTATTTTTAGTAAAATATACAAAAGGAATGTTTTTTCGTTTTTAGTACGAGATACTTTTTGACATTCCCGGCAAAAGTATGAGAAGAATGTTTTTTAACTCATACGGCATGAATGGTTTTTATGATTTCATAATTCCGAATTTTCATGAAGATTCCTCTACAATATTTCATGACTATTTTCAAAAAAATACATTTCTTTTAAAATTTCATGGCATTTCGTGAAAAGAAAATGATTTTTAAAAATAAAGGATATTTTCCTCAAGAATTCATTTCATGTATTTTATCAAAACCATTTTCCATCTAAGATGAAATTATTTAATATGTGTATGTTTCAAGTATAATGTCTCTATGATTTACATGGTTTCACTTTTCTTATGATCAAATGATATCCATTTGTTTTATATGGATTATGTTATGATGGGATGATGTTTATGAAACCCATTATATTCATTGGGTTATGATGAATGATTTATGTTTATGTTGTGGCACACGTAAGAATGATTTAATTATGAGATGGGTTGGACCTATATCTCCCTCCAATGCATTGGGTAAGGATTTATATCTCATGAGATAGACATGGATGAAATGGTAAGTTAATCTGGTTCAGTGTTACAGGACTGGAATGAGGAGTGAACTCGATTCAGAAAGGGACTTTTTCCACTAAGATGGTCTTGGAAGAAATGTCTTGGCTACTATGGAAATCATATCATGTGGTTAAAGGTTTTCCACAATTAAATGATTTATTCTCATGCTATTTTATGATGATTTGTCTTCCATTATGATCTATTCCTTATGTACTTCCATGTTTTATGTCATTACTCATGATTTTGATGCTTAAACATTATGTTCATGTTTTTAAGTTCAAGTGTATATGGATTGTTTTATTCTCTCCATGCTTACCCTTAATGAGAATCTGAGCTCACCCTTTATATGTTTTCATTTCCCCAGGATATAAAGAAAGGTTTTAGGTAAGAAAACAAAAGGGGAAGATCTTTATGGGAGATGTTGAATTTCTTTCACCACGATTAGAAGATTTTGTTCCAAGTTTCCAAAGACACTAAAATATTATGGTCCTTTGGTGTCTGTTTTTGTTATGTATTAAGTATTCTACAACAGTAATGTAATTTCCATATACGTTAGGCTTTGGGTCATTACACCTGTCACCACATCATTCGGAACTTAAACCTCTGCAGTTGTGACCACATAAGCTTGGCCTTTCTCCGTTGGACTTTTCTGAGGTATGTTTCCTTGACACTTAGGATCTTCATTTGAATAATGCTTCATTTCATTACAATTGTAGAATTAAACATTGAAGGCCTCTTTCTTCCCTTTTCAATCACGATCTTTGTGGCCGTTTTCTCCAAACATGTAACTGACTCTCATTCCCTTCAGGAAAGTACCAGGGTGTTTCTTCCCACATTTACTATAGGATGGAAATTCAACTTTTCCCCTCTTCCCCTTATTTCCATTTCTAGTGTGTTCATCATATTTCTTCTTCCCAAGCTTTTCTTTAAAGTTGTAAGACTTATAGAATTCCTTTTCTATCTTGATAGCACATGAGAAAATATATTCGTATGATGAGAAGGATTATGAGACTAATTCTCAATGGAGAAATGGTTTTAACCCATTAAGTAATCAATCAATTTTACTCCTTGGGTTACATATATAATCTGCAACATGCCTTGAAATCCTTTTAAAGTTAGCCTCATACTTTTCAGTATTATCATCCTAATTTTTCTTTATACTTAGAAATTGTCTTTGCATATCCTCTCGATGGTCATGAGGAAATTACTTTTCTAAGAAAATATCTTTAAATTCCCTTCATTCCATATTTGATACTTATTCATCCTCCTTTGTGTTTTGAATCAATGGGTACCATTGATCTGCATCTCCTATGAGGTGATAAACTTCCATGAAAAAGTTTCCCCTTTCACTACTCCCCAAAGCATGAAATATTTTCTCTAAGGAAATTATCCATTACTAAGATACAAATGGACTTATAGTCCCATGAAATTTTGGTGGTTTTTTCCTCATGTAGCGGTCTAACATTGATCCTACACATTGTGGATTATGGTTCTCTATACGGGTAAGGTTATTATTCATAACCTGAGTGAGTTTTCCCAGTATGGTTATAAGTTGTTCAGCACTAGTTGCATCACCAGCTCCACTATAATTATCTTGAGTAGGAGGGAAATCCGTATATAGATTACGTGTGGTGCTACAGTTTCCATTCCTTCCCCTATGTGCCATTTATAAAAAATGGCATACACTATATTTGTTTATGAATCGCAATAAATAATTCAAAACTAGTAAAATACATAGCATAAATTGAACAGTTTAAGAATATAATCCATAATCATAAAAAATGTTTTCTTTGATGAAATATTTACTCATAAATTCTTCATAATGGCTTGTAAATAAAATGTGAATTTTCCTCAACATATCCCCTGGGAGTGTCCTAACCATGAGTGCAGCAAGGCCCATTGTCGTGCACCAGTTTCCGTTCGAGTCTATCTCAAAGTGGTGTTTTTGGGTTTTAACCCTAGATACATCTGTTCCAGAGCTACATCTACCTGTTCGTATCCATATAGGAATGTATTTCTTGGAAAATTCACAAAATATCTACATTACCAAAATTCTAGGAAGTTCTTCTATACTAATCCTAAAAGTTTATCTTAGGGTAATGTTCTCTAATTAGTGATTTTCTAAATCTAGTTTCCAAGGATTTTACTAAAAATACTATGATACAAACTATAATATCACGACCCTTGTTACCCAGATTCAGTGCATTATTACATTACATTGTTCTGACCACAAGATATCAATTCTCGAAATACTGATTAGTTTAGAGCCTTGGAAGTACTAGAAACATACATAAGTTTTACATTACATAATGAAATAAAAAAACATTGTAGCCCCTTTCAACATACTCATATCCATTTGTCTATCCCTGCAGTTTAATCATAATATACTTCTTCACATCCTGGGAAAAAGAAAACATAAGAAAGGGGTGAGCTCAGATTCTGAGTAAGGAAAAAAATATAGTGGAAACTATCATAAATAAGCATAAACATTTAAGGCAATATATTAGAATAAAACACAAGACTTTTAAACATAAACATCAGTATAATGTGGAAAAGATAAATCAAATAATTCCATTTACTTATTCACATGTATATTCTACTAGTCAAATAGTCACATGTAATATCAATAGCTAATTTCATAATGATGGAATGCATAATGCCCGACATCATAACCACATAGTCAAGGCCTCATGTTATCACTACAAATAAGATTTTTTCAAGGCCTTATGACAAGACACTAGTTTGACTCATTATACCTACCTATGCATAGGGGGGCTATAGAGGGCCCCATCAGTCACTTACTACGTCCAATTCATTCCTCATATGAAACGGTTAAAATATAATAAAAACATTTGTATTTAAAATAGTATACTAAATGTCAATTCATTGACTATAAACCATTAATGGTATAAAAATAGCACATCCATAGTTAAGAAAACCTTCAATATAATATGGAATATTTTATCCTTATAAATCAACTTCAAATAAACTTTAAATCCAACAAAGGATGTCGACATAGATGAAATCAGAACTATTTGAGAGAAATATCTATTTCTAATTTGTATTCATTTTAAAGTAACATAATTATGAATGAAAAAATTTATTTTGAAAATATTCTTATAATATTGTAAGGGAATATTCAAAGGTGTTATAATGGTGGAAAATAGCCACACCCGTCATATAAGTTAAAAAAAAATTCCCTTAATTTTGTCGAATAGGTCATAAATTACCTTGTTTGGAAAATGATAGAAAGATTCGTTTCAAAATATTTTATAAAAATTTAAATAAGGGTATAAATTAAATTAATCCATATTCTAGTAAATAGTAAAAATGTTTTGAAATACATTTTTAAGAAACACAGATGTGGATGATAAAGAGGTCCAAGTAGATACACACGTATAAACAACCCCAGATAATAAAGAGATTGTAAAATTAACCCTTACCTTGAAATTTTCTGTAGTTGAGGGTACATT
The DNA here is from genome assembly GCA_963277665.1 of Viscum album. Taxonomy (NCBI): domain Eukaryota; kingdom Viridiplantae; phylum Streptophyta; class Magnoliopsida; order Santalales; family Viscaceae; genus Viscum; species Viscum album. The sequence continues at coordinate 1,802,767,476 of OY728126.1, read as the reverse complement.
AACCTCCTGTATAGTAGTTAAATAATTTTTATAAAATTATACAAGAACCACATACATAAAAATGATATCATATATGATATTATAATATTTCTTTGTTAAGGATATTTCAGTTGTATCCTTATTTCCGGTGTTAACCGATGCGTTTTCCTTTATATGTTTTGTTACATAATTCATGTTTGTTATGGATAGGATGTATTTGATTCATATCCATAACTATATTAAGTTCATAAAAATTATTTTAATTCATAAAATGGAAATTATTCTTGAATGGTTATGACGGGGAATAAATCTCATTGCGTTTGTGGAGACGGTAATCCGTACATACGCATGTGCGACAATATCATTCTATTGACGGAGAAATAATATGTAATTGGATGGTATATTACATATAAATAATCATGGAAATTTTATATTTATTATTTACATAAATTATAGTCATTATTATACCCATCCAAATAATGATGTTTTGAATAACAAATTACACCACGATGTGGAGATGGTAAGTCGTATGTTCGCACGTATGGTGACTTTGTCATTCATATGATGGATAAAATAATGAATATGGTTGTAAAATATTTATAATAACATTATAGTATATATTAGGTATTGGAATTAATATTTTGGTATGGAAAAAACAAAGAAAGAGGAAGTGGAAGAAGAAAAGAACTTTGAAATAGGTGATGAAATTATTACCTCTTCTTCAGGTGCTTCCTTTTTGATTTGATCAAAAGGCCTCCTTAGATTGGATTTATGATCAAAGTAATTCCTATCAGAAGATGTGAGGGTAGTTTATAATATATTAGAGTAGGGTTTGGATGATCCAAACATCTTTGGAGGTGTGATTTTGAGAGAAGGGAAGTACCCTTTTATAAGAGAGGTGATGGTCACTTTAATAAAATCTTGAAATATTATTTAATTATAAAGTCATTTTCGGTTTATAATGGTTCAAAGTGGATTTATTTAGAGTATAAATTGGGTATGCGTCTAAATACTATTAAAAATAGTTTTTAGAATAGTTTAGATCAACATATTAACCTTATCTTTTAGATTTAACTCTTAGTTAAATAGTTTAACTTTTACAATGTATTCTTGTATTTTTATATTACATGGTTAATAAATATACTATAAAAATTCAAGATAACCCAATGTGGTTCATTAATGACATATAGATCATCATATAAGTCCTTTTCCTGAACCTTATATTTTTAGAAATATTATATCATTAAATAATATAGTATGTTTTTTAAGAACTCATTTATGTCAATGTTTACACTATTTAGAGTTTCGTTTTTTTCTAAGTAAAAAAACATGATTACTTAGAAACAAATAAATTAAATAAATCATAAAATGTCATTTTAACCCAAAAAATTAGTGTAATTCATCAAAAGTCTCAATTTACATTTATTTGTATATTTATAATATAAATTATTTTAATCTTTCATTAATAAGGTAATTACATCATCATCATTGTGTCATAAATAAATTTAATTATTTAATGTCTAAATTTTTTAAATAAAATACCATGATGTAAGAAATATTTTTATATTTCTAATGAATATTTATAGTTGAATTTATCTTATGTATAACTCTATATTTAAAATGGTTAAATTATTAAAATTTGAATTTTACACATTTGACTCTTCTTTAAAAAAATAATAATAAATGTCCTAATCTAATCCATGTGGATAACATAGGATCATATTTTATTCCTAAGGTTTATTTTGGTTGAAAATAACTTATCCAGTAGAATTAGGACATGTATTAGGGTAATTATAATATCATTTGTACCTTTAATTGCATTATTTACTTTTAACTATGCTAAATAAAATTCAAAAGATACTATTCACCAAAAATTATTGTCATCCTATTCTACCACAATTTTCTTACTAATGTCAACAATGTATCTTGGATTTTTGAAATTAAATTCACAGAAGAGGTAAAATTACATTTTATGTAAATTTGAAAATGTGCCTAGAAGGTGGGTAAAAGGCGTCAAATAGTTCATTAAAATTTTATTTATCTAATATTATTATAAAATGACTCCAATGAATTACATTGAACTAATATATGTATTATGTATCTATTTGTAATTTAAAATAAATTTAAATAAAAAAATAATTATTTAAATAAAATTTGGTTTTAAACAATAACGCAGTGTTTTTTCACTAATCATCAAAAATTGGAAGTTTTAAGAAAAATACCAAAAATTTACCATAATCTAATTTTGATATTATGAATGCAGAAATGAAGTCCATTTTAAAAAATAAAATTTATAAAATTTCAAAATGTGGGTATTACTATTCATAACTGTTTTTTAACGGCTAGTTTGATTGGTCATGGTGTGCTAGAACTTGAAGTTGCATACATCGCAAGCTATTGTATTATTCAAAGAGAAGCGTACCATGGAAGCTTGGGGTGTTACAAATGGGTACATGAATGAATGGAATAAAAACATAACTGAACATTAATAAGGTAATATAGGCATGAATAGTGATAATTGACGACTAAATGAAGTTAAAAAATTTAAAATGAGTGTTTAAAAAACATTATAAATGAAACATTTTAGTATGGTATAAGGAAAATATTAATGTGGCTTTTAATCAAAAAAGTAATATTTGTTTTTGTAGAACGAAAAATGAATCAAGGAATCTTTTCATGATAAAATTATTATTTTGATAAAAATAATGGTGGCTTAAAATGGATTATGGAGCGCACTTGGAAGCGGGTAAGAAATATGAAAGTTCCCTTGAACTAGGCTTGCTTATTGGGAAGAATTAAAAGTAAAACTTTTTAAAAAAAGTATTACCCATATAAAAGAGGGATGATCTGATTTATATACATGATTTTTGAAGATATATAAAGAATTTAAATAGATTATATAAAAATAAATAATAATTACATTGGGGTAAAGAGAGAGAAATAGTAACCCGAATGTAAAATGGAGGTTTGGAAAGAACCCCTTACCTTATGTGTGAAACAGTTCTATAATTGATCTGAATGTCAAGGATAATCACATTAAATCCATTAATTAATTAATTCATAACCTTTTATGCATTTATTTAATTTATTATGAGTTTATTAATTTAATTTATGGCCATTTTGATTGGTTATGAGATTCAATTTTATCGTTCGAGAGTATTGTTTTTCATGATTTTCGTGATCGGTTTACTTATATACATGTATGGGAAGTCACGTAAAATGAGAATGGTTAAAAATAATTGAATTTATATGTTATTAATGAACATAACAATGTTTAAATGATCTTATAAATCATTTGGTTATATTGTATGAGGATAAATCATTAGATAAATAGTTAATGATAATTGTTTGGATTATTTTGTGCAGTTTTCATACCCAATGAGCTTATTTTATTTTATTATTTAAAATCATGTGTATATAATTATTACATAATATTAAATAGTATTATATATATATGATAGTTTTTTAAATAATAAAATTAGTTTTAAGACTATCCTTCAAGGCGTTAATAAAAAATGGAAATTTTTTGGCCTTGAAGGTAATAAATTAACAACCCACAAACGACATTTTTATTTTAAAATAAATGGGAGAGGATATGGGTTTAATGATGGATTATTCTATTAGAATACTAAAACTCTAGTGTATGTGAGTTACTTTAGTTATCATACCATTTTATAAGTGGAGGTTTGGAGAGAATAATAAAAGAACATGAATAGATATTAAGAGAAAAGGAAAGAGGAATTTACCTGTTGAATTTATTCTCCTTGAAAACATAATTAGGGAAAAGGTTTTGGTCTTCTGCTAATATGAAGAGCTCTATGACATGGAAAGATGCTTGGGAAGATTTTTGGGTAGAATTTGGGTAATTATCTATGCTTAGACGGTGTGAGGAGAATAGGTGGTATTTATAGTGGAGGATGGGGGTGTTTTCCCATTATTTATTCATTAGTTTATTATTTTGGATCTAGAATATGAATAGTTTGAGAAATATCCCCAAATATAATAAAATAATTATGGTAAGTGTTATATTTTGGTGCCTAGATCAACAATGACTCAAGTAATAGTGTATTTAACTTATAATATATATATATATATATATGTGTGTGTGTATACTATAAATTGTCATATTTTACTATACACCAACAATTCAACTATTTTAGAAAAATCCCAAAAAATAAACATCAGCATTTTTCAATGTATAATATCAAAAAAATGAACACCATTTTTTGAAAATAATTTTCTAAATATGAGAAATTTAATTTTTAATTAAAATCATCATTTACTTGGAAAATACCAATTTTAAAATTATATTAAATTTTATGACAATTTGAAAATTGATTATGGTCTCATAAAATTATATTATAATAATAATACAAAAAAATATTAATTTATAAATACAGGTTATGGAAAAAAATTATTTTAAAAAAATACATGAATTATTAAATTGAAAATAAAAACTTTTGTTTTATAAAAATATCGACACTTATTTTATAATTTATAAAATATTTATTTACATAAACTCCCACATAATTATATAATATTTTCATTTCTAAGATGGGTAAATTTTTTATACATTAATGTGGGAGGTTACTATTCTATTTGATAGTTTATTATTCCTAAGGGTCACATTATGTAACACCCGAGACTTTTATGAGAAATACTTTGTTTTTATGTTATATAAATCGTCAAAGGAATCTTTCACTACACACAACACTATCTTGGCTTTCTTTACACGCAACTGTGGCCTTCCTCAATAGCTTGTGTCGTACGCAATACCGAGTTTCACTAAACAATGATATGCTATTAAAATATTATTAAAACTAGACGTTATGAATAGTAATAACCAAATTTTGAAATTTTATAAATTTTATCATTCAAAATGGACTTCATTTTTGGATTTGAAATATTGAAATTAGCTTAGGGTGAAATTTTGGCACTTTTCAGATAACATTCATATTCTGATGAATAGTGAAAATTATTAAATTTTAATTAAAAACAAAATTTTTAATCGAAATTATTAATAGTGATAAATTATTAATTTGAGTTGTTTTAAAGTATATTTATAATATATTTTTACAATTTAATATAGTGTTGTTAATTGGATGTAATTTCACATATAAACCAGACATAAACAAGTGACAATCTTTTGATAGTTATTACCTCTTAAAAACACGACATTTGTCTTGACGACGGGAATTAATTTTTAAATTATTTAATGTAACTGATATGTTTTGAATTTGGTAAAATAAAAATAATTTTTGAATTCATAATATCAAATATATATTGGGCCTAACTTTTGGTATTTTTTTGGAAACTTTCATTTTTTGATGAATAGTGAAACCACTAAGTGGTAGTTAAAAAACTGAATTTTTTCATAAAACTTAATTTTACCACTTCTGTGAGTGGAATTTCAAAAATCCGAGAGATATTGTTAATATCAAGGACTAAAATGTGGTTCAATGAGATGAAAATAATTTTTGGTGAATAGTAACTTTTTACTTTTTTTTACCAGGGTTAAAAGAAAATAGGGTAGTTAAGGGTAAAAATGATATTATTATTACCCTAAATCATATCCTAATTCTATTGGATAAGTGTAATTATTCCAAAAACAACCTTATGAATAAAATATGACCATTTAGGCCCACTTGGATTAGATTAGGACATTTATTATCAATTTATTTAAAGAAGGGTTAAAATAGTTAAAATCAAAGTTTAATAACTAATACATTTTTAATATAGGGTTATACATACGATAAATTCGACTATAAATATTAATTATAAATATAAAAGGACTTCCTACATAATGGTATTTTATTTGTAAGTTTTAGACTTAAAATAATTTAATTTATTTATGATACAATGATGATGCAGTAATTATCTTATTAATGAAATATTGACATAATTGATGTTATAAATACCCAAATAAATGTAATTGGAAACTTTTTATGAATTACAATAATTTTATATGTTAATATGACATGTTATTATTTATTTAATTAAATTTTTTATAACTAATCATTCTGTTATGATTTCCAAAAAAATCAATTACCAAATAGTGTCAAAATTGACATAAAATAGTTTTTAAAACAAATACTATATTATTAATTGTTATTTTATTCCTAAAAATCTAAGGTTCGGCCAAATGACTTAGATAAGGTTATATATATTAATAATAAACAACTTGGGGTTCTTTTGGCTTGATATAGTAAGTTTATTAACCTTATAGTGTAAGAAAACAAGAAGACACGGTAAAAGTTAAATTATCTAACTTAAAGTTAAATCTAAATGATAAGGTTAAAATTGATACCTAAACTTGTATAAATTAGATTGTATGACAGGATTTAGATACATCCCAACCTTATCTTCGAAATATATCAATTTGGAGCTATTAATAAACCGAATTTGACTTTATAATAAAATAATATTTATAGTTATTCCAAAGGTGCCCCTCTCCTCCCTTATAAAAGGGCACCTCCTCCCTCTGCTCTTCACACCAATTTGAGCCTTCCAGCTCGGCCAAACCCTGCCCATTTCACTTCCCCACTTCCCTAGAAACATTCTAGAGGTCCTGGTCTTCTTCAAAGACCAATTCTAGTGCCCTAAGAAGTGATCTCAAAGAGGCGCTTCAAAGAAGAGGTAATGCCTGTTACCAATTCTTTCATCTTTATTTCTTCTTCCACTTCTTATTCTTTAGTTGTTTAATTATGAAGTAATAATATCCTTATCACTAATATATTTATATGTTATTATAAGTATGAAACAACCCTATTTCACCATCTATCCATCCTACGGAAAACGAAATCACAAAGCGTGCGTACGTACGGAATACCGTCTCCACGCCGTGGTGTAATCTATTTTACACCACCACCTTACTTGGATGGGTATAATGGTGTAAATAATAACTATATATGATTATTTTAAAGTGATATTTATTCTGAAATAGTATACATACACTCCAATACAATTCCACGATCATGGGAACGATATCATCGCTCGTGCGTACGTACGGAATACCGTCTCCACGATGTGATGCGACTCGTTATACATGATCTTCATAGCATAATGATTATATAAATGAATTGAATGAATGAATATGATATATATTACACTAATACAATTCTGGAAATGAGGTATCTATAACCTAATGAGAAGAATAATAATTTATTCGACAAAACACGCATAAGAACAAAAAGTAATAAACACCCAGATAACAAGAAGAAATGAAATATTACTAATAATAAGATAAGAATATGACCATATATGATATCATAAAAATAAGTATGATTCTGGAATAAGTAAATAACATTATTTAAATCATTATACAAGAGGTTCGGACACATACGAAGCAAATCAGACCTAAGGTAAGGGAAAATATCACAATCTCATTTTATCCGAGATTGTTTAAACGTTGGTATTTACTGGGGTGTATTTTATCATCCACATCCATGTTTCCTCAATATGTAATATTGTTTCCATACACCTACAATTGTATAAATCCAATTTTAGCCTTCGGTGAGTTTTTAGTAAAAGATATGAAAGGAATCTTTTGTCATTTTTCGTACGAGGTACTTTTTGACTTTTCCGACAAAAGTACGAGAAGAAAGTTTTTTTTAACTTATACGGCATGAATGGATTTTTAAAACATTATTTCCAAGAAGATTCCTTTACAAGTTTTCAAGATTATTTTTAATCAACTTATTTTAGTTTAAAATTTGATGACATGTTAAGAAAGGAAAATGTTTTTGAAGTAGAAAGGATATTTTCCTCAAGAATGGAGTTCAAGTGTTTTATCAAAATTATTTTCCATATAAGATAATATAGGGTTCTGTTTCTATCCCTATTATTACATTGATTTGATTATGTTGTGATGGAATTATTTTTATGAATTCCTTTATCTTGTATGAATTGTTTTATGATGTCATGATGTTTAAGAATCCCATTTTTATTACATGGGTTATGCTATGATGTATGGTTTATGATTTTGTGGCACACATAAGAATTGTATCATTATGAGATGGGTGGGACCTATATCTCCCTCCAATCCATTGGGTAATGATTTTATATCTCATGAGATAGACATGGTTGGAATGGCAGGTTAAACCGGTTCAGTGAAACAGGACTGAAACGAGGAGTAAACTTGGTTCAGAAATGGACTTTGTCCACTATGATAGTCCTGGAAATGTGTCTTGACTAATAAGAAATGATTCTCTATGATGTTGTGTGTATGCCACAAAGTTTCATGTTTTAAGTTTTGATTATTGGGATTACATTTCACTACTATTATTTATCCAATTTTATGAAATTATGATCTCTTTTGCAGGTTAAGATTTTCAAAAGTTATGTTCTTATGTATATGATGTGATTGATATTTATTTTGTTTACCCTTACTGAGCATTTGAGCTCACCCTTTGTATTTTTTTCAGGATTTAAAGAAAGGTTTTAGGTAAGAAAACAAAACGGGGAAGATCTTATGGGAGATGTTGAAGATCTTTCACCATGATTAGAAGATTACGTTCCAAGTTTCCAAAGACACTAAACTGTTACGGTCCATGTGTGTCTGTTTTTGTTATGTATTAAGTATTTAGCAAAAGTAATGTAATGTCCATGTACGTCAAGCTATGGGTCATTACAGTTGGTATCAGAGGAAAGGTTTAGTCAACCTTTGGAAACTAGGATGTGAGAACTTTAGTGAGATCCCTAGAGGTATTTCTAAGGTATGTCTAGGGATGTCCCTAAGGTTAAGTATAAGTATTGGTTATAGTCCTATAATTACTGTAATGATCTTAAAATTAAACCTAAGATGTTAGATATTGAAGGTACTCTCCATTAATGATGTTGTTTTCCCTAGCATGATTTTTTCCTCTCACACTATTCTTTTTGGGTTTTAGACGATGGATGGAACCCGAAGGAACCGTGTTGATCAATTCAATGGACAATGCAATAATTTTCCTCCTGAACAAACAAATGTTATGGGAGATGGAGTGAAAAATATTATAGCTATACTTACACAAGCTATGAATCATTCTGGACTTCCAAATGAGCAGAGAAGGGAACAATATTCTATTGAGTCCCTCATGAGGCAACGTCCACCTTCTTTTAGTGGGTCTTCTGATCCACTTGTTTCTGAACAATGGATCAGTACCACTGAAAAGATATTTTCAGTTCTTCAATGTTCAGAACATGATAATGTCATCTTAGCAGTATATCATTTGGAATGTGAAGCTGGTCAATGGTGGAATCTTATCAAGAATATGAGGCCAAGAGATGAAATTGAGTCCATGGAATGGGACAAGTTCAAGAACTTATTTTTCCATAAGTACTTCCCTCGTATTCTTCGAACAATGATGGAAAAGGATTTTCTTGAACTAAAGAAAAAGGATGATGAATCTGTTGGTGTATAAGAAGCGAATTTTACAAGGATTTCAAGGCATGCATATGGCTTTATCATCCAAACTGAATGTAAAGTTGATCAAATCTTCAGTGGCTTAAAACCAAATCTTCAAAGGGAATTAGATATAAGAGACTTCAGTATCTATGAAGAAATTGTGTGTTGTGCTATCAAGGTAGAAATGTAAGTCGGTGTTACTTATCCATCTCATAGTTTCGATAAGAAACGAAATATGGAGTTCAAGGAGAAATCTCAGAATAATGGTGAAAATAAGATGAATGTTTCCTTATTCTCAAAGTGTGGAAAGAAGCATGGTGGAGATTGTCTTAAAGGGATGAGAAAATGATTTAAGTTTGGAAAAGAAGGTCATCGAGCAGCTGAGTGTCGAAGTAATGGAAAAAGGGTTTCTAATGATGTGAATAAAGAAAAGGCTGCAGAGAACGCACCACCAACACTTCAATGCTTCAAGTGCAAGGAAATGAGGCATTATTCAAATAAATTCCCTAATCCAAGGGTTAGTGATGATCGACATGAGCAACCACTTAAGGCAAAGGACAAAGGGAAGTCACATGCGATCACTGTTGGCGATGTTGAATATGAAAACGATGTGGTGGAATGATTAAGTGTTTATGTAATGGGATTCCAAAATAATGTTGTATATAGTATCGTGGAATATTGGAATATTTATGTATTGGTCTATTGTGGTTTTCAATAATTTTATGGTACCGGTAACCATGGAAAGTGATTGAGATATTTTTGGAAAAAAGTTGATATGCGCATAATGAAGGGATAAGGAGAAAATGAAATGTTTCATAGTATTCATGAGCTCATGACTGATATAAGTAAATAGTTATATCATTTTTTGAGGTTTTGGTATATGAAAAGAGTTAACTTTTGACAGCACTCATGTTTTAGCTAAGATTCAATGGGTATTCATATTTAAAGAGAATACATGATTAAGGACATCAAATGTTTGGAATGTGACAAAAAAGACATATCTCATGATATAAGGGGATCAACGATGGTATTAACATGCTTATTATATGAACTCTTTGGTAATCGTTTTCACTATAATATTAGATTGGACAGAAGTATTTTTGATAAGCCTAAAGATTGGAAATGATTATGTTGGACAGAAGTTAGTATTGTTTAAGGATAGAACTTTTTTTCGATATTATTGATGGGATGTTATAGTAATGTAGTTTTAGAAAAAGGACAACCTGCAAGACGAGTGACAGCCCATCGCGTCGGACAAGGCTGTGGGAATCGAACCCACAACCGAAGTGCGACTGGCCTTTATCGCCTACCACTGGCCTACAGGAAGTCCATGTTTAGTATAAACTATTTTTATTATATTATGTAGTATGATATATGATGTATAATTCCATTTTAGGAACCATATATGATTAATCTCACTATATATCGACTTTTGTATATTTAATAACTTTTTCTAACCTTTTGTTTGAGACAGATGGAATGACCCGTCATTCTATCACATGATCTGCTAACACTTCACAAATAACAAATTCAATATCATTTCTTTAAGAGATGAAGTGGATATTTTTCAAGGCACGAACAACAGTGATATTATACCAAAATAAAGTAAGTATTTATTCTAATTCAAATTCTTCATCTTTAGGGAAATGATCTTGAAAACAAAAAATGTTGTCCTAGTGCCCTTATATCCAATGAATCAGATGGTACCTTTGATCGTCACAAATTTATTGCTTTGTGATTGTTGGCGTTTTCATAGACATGTTCTCTACCACTCTCCATCAGAACTTGAAGGTTAGATTTTTCTTCCATATCCATATTTTCACTTATGTTCTCCTACGTGGAAACCCAGGGATGAGTTAATTTGGGTAACCGTTACGTTTCATACATTAATGTCTAAAGCCATGTTTTGGTATTACTTTTTACGATGGGGGTTTATATTAAAGAAACTTTCGGGTAGTAAACCATTTATAACCCCGACGAATTTCGAGGGAGAAATTCATTTTAAGGGGGGTAGATTGTAACACCCGAGACTTTTATGAGAAATAAATTGTTTTTATCTTATATAAATCATCAAAGGAATCTTTCACTACACACAAAACTATCATGGCTTGCTTTACACGCAACTGCGGCCTTCCTCGATAGCTTGCGTCGTACGCAATACCGAGTTTCACTAAACAACGATATGCTATTAAAATATTATTAAAACTAGACGTTATGAATAGTAATAACCACTTTTTGAAGTTTTATAAATTTTATCTTTCAAAATGGACTTCATTTTTGGATTCGGAATATCGAAATTAGCTTAGGGTGAAATTTTGGTACTTTTCGGATAACTTTCATATTATGAGAATAGTTAAAACTATTAAATTTTAATTAAAAACAACTTTTTTAATCAAAATAATTAATAGTGATAAATTATTAATTTGAGTGGTTTTAAAGTATATTTAGAATATATTTTTACAGTTTAATACAATGTCATTCATTGGATGTAATTTCACATTTAAACCAGATATAAACAAGTGTCAATCTTTTGATAGTTATTATCTCTTAAAAACACGCTATTTGTCTTGACGACGGGAATTAATTTTTAAATTAGTTAATGTAACTGATATTTTTTGAATTTGGTAAAATAAATATCATTTTTGAATTCATAATATCAAATATAGCTTAGGCCTAATTTTTGGTATTTTTCTGGAAACTTTTATTTTTTGATGAATAGTGAAACGACTAAGTGGTAGTTAAATAACTGAATTTTTTCATAAAACTTAATTTTACCGCTTCTGTGAGTGGAATTTCGAAAATCCGAGAGACATGGTTAATATCAAAGACTAAAATGTGGTTCAATGAGATGAAAATAATTTTTGGTGAATAGTAACTTTTTACTTTTTTTACCACAGTTAAAAGTAAATAGGGTAGTTAAGGGTAAAAATGATATTATTATTACCCTAACGCATGTCCTAATTCTATTGTATAAGTTTAATTTGACCAAAAACAACATTAGGAATAAAATATGACCATTTAGGACCACTTGGATTAGATTAGAACATTTATTATTAATTTATTTAAAGAAGGGTTAAAATAGTTAAAATCAAAGTTTAATAACTAAAGAATTTTTAATATAGAGTTATACATAAGATAAATTAGACTATAAATATTAATTAGAAAGATAAAAAGAATTCCTACATAATGGTATTTTATTTTTAATTTTTAGACTTAAAATAATTTAATTTATTTATGATACAATATTGATTGAGTAATTATCTTATTAATGAAATATTGACATAATTGATGTTATAAATACCCAAATAAATGTAATTTGAGAATTTTTATGAATTAAAATAATTTTATATGTTAATATGACATGTTAGTATTGATTTAATTAAATTTTTTCGAACTAATCATTCTGTTATGATTTTCAAAAAAATCAATTTCCAAATACTGTCAAAATTGACATAAAATAGTTTTTAAAACAAATACTATATTATTAATTGTTATTTTATTCCTAAAAATCTATGTTTCGGCCAAATGACTTATATAAGGTTATATATATTAATAATAAACAACTTGGGGTTCTTTTGGCTTGATATAGTAGGTTTATTAACCTTATAGTGTAAGAAAACAAGAAGACACGGTAAAAGTTAAATTATCTAACTTAAAGTTAAATATAAATGATAAGGTTAAAATTGATACCTAAACTTGTATAAATTCTATTGTATGAGATGATTTTGACCCATACCCATATTAGCTTCGAAATATATCAATTTGGAGCTATTAAAAACCAAATTTTACTTTATAATAAAATAATATTTTTAGTTATTCCAAAGGTGCCCCTCTCCTCCCTTATAAAAGGGCACCTCCTCCCTCTCCTCTTCACACCAATTTGAGCCTTCTAGCTCGGCCAAACCCTGCCAATTTCACTTCCCCACTTCCCTAGAAACATAATAGAGGTCCTGGTCTTCTTCAAAGACCAATTCTAGTGCCCTAAGAAGTGATCTCAAAGAGGCGCTTCAAAGAAGAGGTAATGCCCGTTACCGATTCTTCCATCTTTATTTCTTCTTCCACTTATTCTTCTTTAGTTGTATCATTATGAAGTAACAACATCAGTATCACTCATATACTGATATGTTATTATAAGTATGAAACAGCTCTATTTCACCATCTATCCATCCTATAGAAAACGAAATCACCACGCGTGCGTACGTACGGAATACCGTCTCCACGCCGTGGTGTAATCTATTTTCCACCACCACCATACTTGGATGGGTATAATGGTGTAAATAATAAGTATATATGATTAATTTAAAGTCATATTTATTCTGAAATAGTATACATACACTCCAATACAATTCCACGATCAGGGGAACGATATCATCGCTCGTGCGTACGTACGGAATACCGTCTCCACGATGTGATGCGACTCGTTATACATGATCTTCATTGCATAATGATTATATAAATTAATTTAATGAATGAATATGATATATATTACACTAATAACATTCTGTAAATGAGGTATCTATAACCAAAAGAGAATAATAAGAATTTATTCGACAAAACACGCATAAAAACAAAAAGTAATAAACACCCGAATAACAAGAAGAAAGGAAATATTACTAATAATAAGTTAAGAATATGAGAATATATGATATCATAAAAATAATTATGATTCTGTAATAAGTCAATAACATTATTTAAATCATTATACAGGAGTTTCGGACACATACAAAGCAAATCAGACCTAAGGTATGGGAAAATATCACAATCTCATTTTATCGGAGATTGTTTATACGTTGGTATTTACTGGGTTGTATTTTATCATCCACATCCATGTTTCATCAATATGTAATATTGTTTCCTTCCACCTACAATTTTTTAAATCCAATTTTACCCTTCGGTGAGTTTTTAGTAAATGATATGAAAGGAATCTTTTGTCGTTTTTCATACGAGGTACTTTTTGACTTTTCTAACAAAAGTACGAGAAGAATGTTTTTTTAACATATACGGCATGAATGGATTTTTAAAAAATTATTTCCAAGAAGCTTCCTTTACAAGTTTTCAAGTTTATTTTTAATCAACTTCTTTTAGTTTAAAATTGTATGACATGTTAAGAAAGGAAAATGTTTTTGAAGTAGAAAGGATACTTTCCTCAAGAATGGAGTTCAAGTGTTTTATCAAAATTATTTTCCATATAAGATAATATAGGGTTATGTTTCTATCCCTATTATGAAATTGATTTTATTATGTTGTGATGGAATTTTTTTTATGAATTCTTTTATCTTATATGAATTGTTTTATGATGTCATGATGTTTAAGAATCCCATTTTTATTACATGGGTTATGCTATGATGTATGGTTTATGATTTTGTGGCACACATAATAATGGTCTCATTATGAGATGGGTGGGACCTATATATCCCTCCATTTAATTGGGTAAAGATTTTATATCTCATGAGATAGACATGGCTGGAACGGAAGGTTAAACCGGTTCAGTGAAACATGACTGAAATGAGGAGTAAACTCGGTTCAGAAATGGACTTTGTCCACTAAGATAGTCTTGGAAATGTGTCTTGACTAATCAGAAATGATTCTATATGATTAAGTGTGTATTCCAAAATGTTTCATGTTTTATGTTATGACTATTGGGATTACATTTCACTACTATGATTTATCCCATGTTATAAAACTATGATCTCTTTTGCAGGTTAAGATTTCCAAAAGTTATGCTCTTATATATATGATGTGATTGATATTTCTTTTTTTTACCCTTACTGAGTATTTGAGCTCACCCTTTATATGTTTTTTTCCCAGGATTTAAAGAAAGGTTTTAGGTAAGAAAACAAAAAGGGGAAGATCTTATGGGAGATGTTGAAGATCTTTCACCATGATTAGAAGATTACGTTCCAAGTTTCCAAAAACACTAAACTATTATGGTCCTTGTGTGTCTGTTTTTGTTATGTATTAAGTATTCTGCAAAAGTAATGTAATGTCCATGTACGTCAAGCTACGGGTCTCTACACATTACTATTCCAAAGGTCGATTTACTATTCCATTAGTATAGGTTCTTTAACATCTATAAATACCTCTTATTTCATTAAATATTCATTTATGATATTTGTATTGGGTTATTAATTTTATTTATTGTGATTATAATCTATGACATAATTATATGCAGAGAATTTCCATTGATAAAATTTTTGGTTGTTACATTTTTCCCCCCTTATGAAATTTCACCCTATTTTTTGACATACTATGGGGAAAACACATGAGGGTACTTCTCCTTCATTTCTTCCTATGGTTCCCATGTTGCCTCTTTGTACTTATGGTTTAGTCGTAGTACTTTGACCGGGTGTGTAGTCTTGTTGCATAGAAGTTTATCTCTATGGTCTAAATCTTCACAAGTTTATCATCATAGGAGAGATCATTTTCTAAATGTTCCACTTCGGAATTCAATATTTCTGAAGGATTTGGTATGTAATTCCTGAAGAGGGATACAAGGAATACATCATGAACTTGATATATAGTATGTGGGAATTCTAGTTGATTGGTCGTAGCTCTAACATGATCAAAGATATCAAAGGGGTCTATGTACCTAGGACTCATTTTTCTTTTATTACCAAATCTTGTGATCCTCTTCCATGAAGATATGTGGAGGAATACAATGTCTCTAGCCTTAAACTCATAGTCTCATCAATGATTATAAGGAAATATTTTTTGTCAACTTTGGGATTTATTGATGTGATATTAAATGGTTTTAACATTCTTCACCATTTATTTGACCATTTTAGGTCCTATAAGCTTATTTCAACCGACTTAATCCAAACAATCCAGTGTTATTCATCATTTCCCATAAATGGATTCATATGAATTTATTTGGATTATCGAGTGGAAACTTTTATTGTAGGAGAATTATCCCAATGGAAGATGATGGTCCCATCCTCCCTTTAATTCCATAAAATATTCTCTCAATTTTTCTTCTGGTGTATGAATATTATATTCAGATTAGCCACCAGTTTGAGGATGATAGGATGTACTAAAGTTCAACTCAGTGTTAAGAGCATGTTAGAGATTTTCCAGAACAATGATGTGAATCTATGATCTCGATCAGATACAATCGATAGTCATACTCCATGTAGTCTTACCACTTTTTTCATGTATATAAATTTATGTTGATCAAATAATAAGTTCCTCTTGAATTGAGGTAAAGTGATATGCCTTTGTAAGGTGATCCACAACAAACTATCTATCATTATTTCCTATGGATGTCTTGATAAGTCCATTAACAAAGTCCTTGGTGATTTTTTCCACTTCCAAGATGTTATGGGTAATGGTTGCATCATCCCCTTAGACTTTTTCCTTTCATCCTTCACTTGTTTACATATGAGGAACTTTGATGTATATTCAGTGATTTTATTATTCATATTTACCCAACAATAGTTCTCTCGAAATCTCTATACTTCTTTGCGCCCCTGGGTGAATATAGAAGCTTGAAATATGTGTGTCATTCAAAATTCCACCATTTATCTCAGTATTAGAAATCACATGTATTCAAGAACCAAATATTATAACTTCATCTTCATCGATCTTGAACTCATAGGATTCCCCATTTTTGATATCTTCCACCATTTTTAGAATTTCTTCATCGTTTCTTTGAGCATCCCGTATTTTATCCATAAGGAATCATTGGGTAATAATTTGAGAATGGATTTATGTTGTTCATCCATAACAATTCTCATGTATGTAATTTTTAGGTATAATAATATTTAATCCTTCTCAATTATCACAATCGATAATGATGAATGATCCTTTCATATTAGAGCGTCTCCTACCTTATTTTATTTAATAGGATGGTAGTGTATTGAGCAGTCATAATACATGATGCAATATAACCATCTTACCTAGTTAATATTAATCTTATTCAATTTGAATATATATTTGAGACTCTTCTGATGAGTATATATCTCACACTTATTCCGATAGAGATAATTTCGTAGTATTTTCAATGCATAGATCACAACTGTCAACTCCAGATCATGTGTGGGATAGTTTTTCTCATTAATTTTCTACTACCTTGAGGAATATGCTATATCTTTATCATTTTTCATTAGTAAACATCATAATCCATTATTTGAATCATCTTGCTGAATAATAAATAGTTCCCCACTTTCTAGAAGTGTGAGTACTAGTGCGGTGATAACCCTCTTTTTTAACTCTTTAAAGTAGTCTTCACATTATTACATCTATACATACTTTACCCCTTTCTAATTAAACATGGTAAGTGGGATTTACATTCATGAGATGTTCCTCAAAAATCATCCATATTACCTAAAAAACTAAGAATGCTACAGATCTCTGTTATAGATGTTGTTCGGGGCCACTCTTTGATTGCATTTATTTTAGAAGGGTCCATATATATCCCTTTACTGGTGCTGACATACCCCAAGAATGACAATTCCTCCTTCCATAGCTCACATTTTTTTACTTTGCATATAGTTTCTCCCTTTAAAATTTTTTTACAACAATATTCAAATGCTAATTGTGTTCCTCCTTACTCTTGGAGTATATCAGAATATCATTAATAAATACTACCAAAAATTTGTTGAGGTATTCTATATAGAATATATTAATTAAATACATGAAAAATTCTAGGGAATTATAGAGTATGAAGGGAATCACTATGAAATCATAGTGTCTATACCTCATTCAAAAGGAAGTCTTGGGAATATCTTCCTTCCTCACATTTAATTGGTGATATCCTGATTGAAGGTCCACCATAGAGAAATAACAATTCCCATGAAGATAATTGAATAATTCATCTACATGTGGAAGGGGAAATTTGTTCTTTATCATTGTTTTATTAATATCCAAATAAAAATTTTATAGGTGCAGTGATCCATCCTTCTTCTTGAAAAAGAGGACTGGTGCACCCCATGGTGAAGCACTCAGAAATATAAAACCCTTGCCCAGATTTTCCTATACTGCTTCTTTAGTTCTTCCATCTCAATGATGGCCATTCTATGAGGTGTCTTTGACGTATGTATAGATACATAAATAAGTTTAATTGAGAAATCAACAGACATATCATGATAAATTCCACGAAAATCTTCAGGTAACACATAGGTGTAGTCCCTCACAATGGGAATGTCTTCGAGCCTGATTCTATATTTTCTATCAATCATTTGAGCTGGATATACTTCTTTATAAGGAAACAATATACACACTTGAGATGATGAACCTAAAGGATATTAATCCTCCTCACACTTTTATAGAATTATAGGATTCTTTAGGATATGAAGAGTGATCTCCCTTTCCCAAAAGTTGATATTGGATTTATATAAAGATATTCAATCCATGCCCAAAATAACATCAAACTCTACCAAAGGGAGTATGATAATATTTTTTTGGAGGTTCAGTCCATAAAAATTAATCAGGGATGAGTTAGTAATTTGGATGCAATAATTTTCACATTTTTTGTTCTCATAGATAACTCAACCTTCAAATTTTGAGGTGATGTTTGAAAAGTTCTACAAAACATGCAAGATATAAAGGAATGCATAAAAACAGAATCAAATAGTACATTATCTATTACTAAATGAATAACCAAAATACATGTCACCACATCATTGTTGGGATCCATTTCAGTAATAGTGATTTCATATGACATTCCTTGATACTATGGAAAATGTTGTTGTTGATTGATTCCAACAACCCTATGACTAGGGAAATAGCTTGTGTAATGACTTTATCTTTTATTATCTATATAACCATCTCTTATTCATTTGAATACTATTTTGGTTCCCTTTAAGCAGCTTCCATGATTCTTTTCACACACTTCTAACACATTGAATGTAGGGTCTTATTTCCATCATGGTATTTATCACCCATATTAAACTCTATTTTACACTTTTTTTCAAGACCATGAGACCAGTAAGAGTCCCCAATCTCCATTTCAACCTTAATGCCACAACAGACAGTGTCTCCATATCTATCAAAGTTTCAAATCATCAACTCTTTTCACACACTCAACTTTAGTCTTCTAAAGAAGAAATTTACCTTGATTTTGGTTTTCATGAAAAAGTCGGAGGTGTATCCTATAATCCTTCTATATTTTTCATTATATACCCCCTTTAGAATAATCTTTTTGTTCCTTCAGACTAAGGAACTACGTTTCTATCTTAAGATGGAGGGTTGAGGGAAAATATTTATTGAAAAATATTTTCTTAAAATATTCCAATTCCATGGAATAAATTTCCTCCTTCATCTTTGTGTTATTGATTAGTGTCCCCAACTGATCATATTTTCCATCAAAATGATAATCTTCCAGTAAAAATTTCTATTCTTCTACGCACTGGAGGAAAGAAAATATCTTCTTATTGGATTTAATCCATTGTTCTTCGAGGAGGGAATTTTAAGATCCACTAAACATGGGAGGAATTTTTAGCAAAAAGGATTCAAACAAAAATTTATCTCTATTAGGAGAAGGAGAGAATTACACATGATTCAAGTTATAATTCATAACATTATCCCTATAGATATTGTATTGTAATGAAGTTTTGAGCACCCATTCCCATCATATTTGGAATATCATTAGGGAAACCATCATTTTTCCTATCACATTGATTATTTGAATGAGTTATTATATATCCATCCATTAACTAAGAAAAATAAAGTGAAATTAGGTACGTGAATACTTATTTAACAAGAATAATAAAATAAAAAATAAATATAGAAGGATAAAGTTATAAATTAAAAGTATACCATAACTTGTGGTTACCTAGGTTTCAATCGAGGTTATCCATGATCTATTTCTTGAAATATATTTTTATGTGACTTTTTTGTTAATAATGGTTTTTAATGAGATTATAAATTTACCAAATCATATCCCCTAGGAGTGTCAAACTTGGTGTGTAGTAAGGCCCATTTTTATTTACTATTTTACCCTGAGCCAAGCCAGTAACTCCTTGTCGGAGTTGTTACTCCTAGGTTTATCAAATCCAAAACCACATCCACTTGTAGTATTAAGACAAGTATTTATTTTCTTGATAAACCAATTACTATATAATAACCAACATTTAGGGATTTTTTCTCATTATTATCCTTATCCCTATGTCATTTGGTAGAGTTTTATAGTCCTCATACCATAAATAACTAAACTTTTCCTCTGATACCAAATAGGTCAACCCCATCCTTTTACATAAATCATTACACAATTTTAAACACAATTAACCATAAAATTAAAATCCAAGGATCGTAAAGTATAGTTTATTTGGAATATTAGGTACATAATTTGAAAACATGAAACAAAACTAAAAAATTATTTAATTTAATCTCCATAATGAGTTCTTAACATCCATTAAGCTCATAGATTTTCATAGTATAACCTAGTGAATGCATGAACAAAAAGGATTATCTAAAAAACTCAGAATGGAAATAAGAATAGTAATAAATCAAAGAACATGGGTTAGAAGGCATAACATGATGGCATAAAAGGAATAGAACATGAATAAACATAAGGAATAATAACATGTATAACATGGGAGCATATAATCATGAAATCGTATGAATATGGAAACAACATATAACATGACATAAACATGAGTCAAGGATAACAACCAATACTATATAACATGGTGGAAAACTTTCCATAAAGGAATCAGGTTGAGTTTCTATCCCAACATGAAGTCTCATGAAACTGAAAATTACCCAATGCATTGGAGATCTATCTAGGCACACCCATCATAGCATGTTAATTAATATATGTTACACATGAATAATTATCATAAGGATTACCCATGTAAAGAAATGGGTATCATTATCATATCACAAGGTATAAAAAATGATCATATCATAAATGTGTCCATGAAATAATGGATTCAAAACATACATAGACATCAATAAGGGAAAATATGAATGTATTGTGATAATTTAAGTCTAATTGAATTGAATATATATAAAATAAGTGTTTATGAAACATTATAAATAAAACATTTTAGTGGGGTTTATGGAAATTATTAAAGGGGATTTAAAGTGGAAAAGAAAATATTGTTTTCATAAAAATAGAAACGAACTAGGATATATTTTCATGATAAAATTAGTTTTTTTAGAAAAATAATGGTGTCCTTAGATGGATTATAGAGTTCACTAGGAAGTGGGTATGAAATAGGGAAGTTCTCTAGAATTGGGATTGTTTATCAGGAAGAATTTAAAAGGGAACCTTTTTAAAACACATATTACCCCATCAAAGAGAGATGGAATGATTTGGATACATTTTTTAGGAACATATGAATAGAATTTATAATAATTATATAAAAATAAATTAGCATTAAATTTTCTTAAAGATAGATATAGAGTAACCTGATGGTAAAAATGGAGGTTCGAAAAGAATCTCTTACCATATGTTTGAAATGGTTATGCACTTGCTTTTATTGTCCTGGATAATCATATTAAATCCATTAATTAATTAATTTAGAAAATTTTATACATTTAATTTATTTATTATAATTTTGTTTTGTTTGTTTATAGCCCTTTTGATTGGTTATGAGATTCAATTTCATCTTTTGGGAGTGTTGTTTTCTTTGGTTTTCATGACCAGTTTACTTATATACACGTAGGAAAAATCATGTAAAATGAGAATTGTTGTCCAGAATAGAAGTTATATGATATTAATGAATATAGAGACAATTAAATGATATTTAGATAATTTGGTTATATGTTATAAGGATGAATCGTTAGATAAATTGTTAATGATAATTGTTTGGATTATTTTGGGCAGTTTTCACTCACAACGAACTTGTTCTATTTTATTATTTAACATCATGTGTATATAATGATTATAAAAAATTAAATAGGATATAATACATATATTTTAACTTTTTATCCATAAAAAATTGTTTTATGACAATTATTGATGGTGTTAATGGAAACTAATTTTTTTTGTCCTTGATGGTGATAAATTAACACTACAGGAACAACGTTTTCATTTTTTGAATAAAAGGGAGATGTGTGGGGTTAATTTGATGGATTATTACATTATAAAAATAAAATAATATTATATTTGAGGAACTAGAGTTATAATACCATTTGTATTACAGGGGGTGATGATCGAATCAGAAAATAACTTGAAACAAAATTAAAAGAAAATGAAAGTGGAATTTACCACTTGAATTTATCCTTCTTGGAAAACTCCTAAGGGAATTTTTTGGTCTTTTTATAAGAAAAAGGGATCATGGGCATGTGTTAGGGGGTTGGGATGTGTAATGGGTAGAATTTTCACAAGGTTAAAGTCTTGGAAGGTACGATGAGAACAGGTGATGAGGGGTGGTATTTATAGTTGAGGGGAGGAGTAGTTTCTCATTATTTTATTCATTAGTTTATTATATTGGCTCAACACTATTAATAGTTTAAGAATTATCACCAATTATAACAAAATAATGAAGTGAATTAGATATTATGGTTATTACATCATCTATGACTCAGAAAATAGTGTATTTAACTTATAATGTATATATACCATAAAATATTGTATTTTACAATTCACCAAAAATTCAACTGTTTAAGAAATGTCCCAAAAATTAACCCCTACCATTTTACAATGGGTAGAATTAAAAAATGGGATCCATTTTAGGAATATAATTTTCTAAATATGAGAAATTTAATTTTTAATTAAAATCATCATTTACTTGTAAAATACCAATTTTATAATTATAACTTATTCTATAAGACTTTGAAAATTTAGTTAAGGTCTCCTAAAATTATCTTATAATCATAAGACAAAAAAATAATATTTAATGAATACATTTTATATAAATAAATTTTCTTTTAAAGCATTATATTGATCATAAAATTGAAAATAAACACTTATGTTCTATAAAAATATGAACACTTAATTTATAATTTCTAAAACATTTATTTACATAAACTATGATATAATTATATCATATTTTCATTTATAATTTTTATAAATTTTATTTATAATTTATTCAGTGAGGTTACTATTATATTAGCTGGTTTATTATTCATAAGGGTCACATTACTATTCCAAAGGTCAAGTTACTATTCCATTAGTATAGGTTCCTTAACTTATAAAAATACCTCTTCTTTCATTAAATATTCATTTAAAATGATAGTATTGTGTTCTTCATGTGATTTTATGTGATTATACATTATGACATAATTATAAGAAGATAATTTCTGTTGATAAATTTTTGGTTAGTTACACAATTATCATGGACATATATTGCCACAATTACCACATGAATTTAATTTCCATATCTAAATGAAAAGAGCATGAAAAAAATCAGACATAGAATGGTGGAATCTCCCACAACCTGAATACTATCGATTTTTTATGGTGGTATCACAGAATATCATATATTGTAGTGGTATAGTTGATTATATTATTTGGAATTGAGGCTTAGATTCATAGCATGATAGTATGGCGCAAATATATCCCATGAAATATTCTCCATCATGAACCATGGCTTGAAAGTCTCATCACAATGTGACAAAATCATTAATAGTAGATCCAGTTTTGGATTGTTCTTCATTCTTGGACTATTTCACAACATGATAACCTTCATTATAACATGGGATTTTTTTTTCTTAAATTATTCGTGAATCATTTCTCTAATCATTTCTTAAGACTAATATCATCATTACATTTATGACCTCAAGAATAGCACAACATCATAAAAAAATTATTCTTCTTATGAATTCTTCTTCCAAAGGTTTAACATCTAACCCTCTAGGTTATATTCCAAAAAAATCATATTATCAAAATTCCCTAGTAACATCTAGTATCCACATATTTTATAAAAGTATCTAAATTTTAAATATTCTATAAATTAATCTTGCAAATTATTAGATGAGTTTTACATATAATTAAAACTCTTGGAGTTACTTTTATATATCTATAAAATAAATATTACACAGTTCATGCCTCTTCCAATTCATTATTTGTAATCTATAATTACCTTTATATAAAGAATACCTTTTCTATTTATTGTTTTCTACTCACAGACTTACTTTTAAGCATCACATGACTTTACTAAATTTATCTTTGAAAAAATTCATAGACATTTGTAACTATTTTTAAGTCTTTTTAAAATATTCTCAAGAATCTTTAAACACTTATAATTATTTTATAATTCCTTCCAATCAACTTAAATATTCACTAGAGTAATTCCAGATCTTAAAAAACCTTTTTTAATATTCTAATCACTTTTCCCAACTTCATTCAAGTAGATTTCCATAAAAATAAAAATATACATCCCTAATTATCAGGAGAGATCTTTATAAAAATATTGGTCAACATTTATTCTTCATATAGTTATAATGTCAAAAAATATTCATAATCCCTGGAACTATTCTAAATTTAGGAACTTCTCTCAAAATTAATGAAAACAAATATGCTACATTAATTATGTACTACAATTATTAATAAAATCTTCATGCCCTAAAATATAACACCATGAAATCTTCAACAATCATTTTCAAGTGAGAATTATCCACAGAGTATTATTATTTCTACTAATTCCAATACTTTACCATTATAAATAGTGGAAAAATTATTCATCTTCCTTTACCATAATTCATTGTCTCACCTTATCCCCTCTTATTGATAGTTATTTTTCTTCAATTGACCATGTTTAAATTTTCAAATTTAGGATAAAAGTTTACCAAATCTTCTCAACTAAATGAATTTACGAAAACTCAATTGCTAACTTCAACCTTATTCACATCAAAATAAATTGGAACTCTAAACTGCATCCAAGATATTTTCTAACACATTGAAATAATAAATTCTGACTTCATTATTATTGAAAAAAATAAAAAATTATACAAAGTGTGTTAAAAAATGAACATTATTTCAAGAACATTCATGTTTTTACACTAATGAGTCTGAGATGATAAATCTATAGCTCTAGAATTTTGGATGTAGTTGCATAAAAAACTATCAATACATCTATTCTGTTGATGAGATAAAGTGTTCCATCCATTACTCTACAATCCATAACAATTTAAAGGGAATTAAATTTCCATACTCTGTTTTTGAAATCATATTTTGTAACCTTCCTCATCCATCTAACCAATGTAAATTGCTTTCTTCTATAGACCCGTTATGTGATGAACTTCTTTAAACATTATAAATCTACCATTTGACATCGTTATAATGAAATATCCTTTTACCATGACTCTAAGATCCTCATCATCGACTTTGTTCACCTTACCATTGTTCCCAAATATATAATTCACCATAATTTCGTACTCTATCATAGAATGGAATAATTCTCCTGAATTAATCACCCATACTTCCACCCTAATATTAATTAACATTAATAATAAACTTCTACTTTAATATAAATTAAAGTATCTTTAAATTTTATATTATTCTCTTCTAATTTTCACTATAAAATCCTTATAGTGTAAAGACCCGACCCTAGTTTCCCAGAGCTGGTGCCTTATTTGATTACATTGGCATACATACAAGGAAAAAAATAC
The DNA here is from genome assembly GCA_963277665.1 of Viscum album. Classification (NCBI taxonomy): domain Eukaryota; kingdom Viridiplantae; phylum Streptophyta; class Magnoliopsida; order Santalales; family Viscaceae; genus Viscum; species Viscum album. The sequence continues at coordinate 1,802,741,615 of OY728126.1, read as the reverse complement.
CAAAGGACTGAGTAGTTTAGTATTATTGGAAACAAGATACATTCATAATTTCAACTTTACATAAGTAAAGGAAAAAACAACACTAATTTATTCCACTATAGTCATCACATCTCCTAGATTGTTCTTGTAAGTCATTCATAAAATACTTCTTCATGTCTTGATAAAATGAAACATAAGAAAGCTGTGGCTCAAACACTCAGTAAGAGTAAGCAATACAGTGGAAGATAATATAAACATTAGACATGGTGAATAATTGAAAACACATTCCTTTAATAATAAACATGAACACATTATGGCAGGAATATGAGCTGAATAAATAATGCCATAATAAAACATAATCATGCGTATTATACAAGTCAAATAACCACCCAAAATATCAATAGCTGAACTCATAATGAAGGAATTCATAATGCCGGAAATTCTGAAACATTTTGTCAAGGCCTCGTCCAAGACGTCTAATGATTAAGGCCTCGGCCAAAATCTATATCACATTGGGAAAGGCCTCAGCCAATTCCTCATCTAGTTGTCTCATGAAACCTAATGATGCATCAAGAGGATATATCGGGCCCCACCCATCACATAATAATTACAATGCATTCCACATATGAGCGGGGATAAATATAAACAACATATACATTCATATTGAATCTATCATATGAAATGCAACAAACTTTCCCCAATTACTGAACATAAACACTAACCTTTCGGAATAATATGGTGAATGTTTTTGGATAGATCATCCAAAAAATAGATTTAGTCATAAACCATAAAATAAAATATGGTAGATGACTTCATAAACCAAATAATTCCATGGAATCAAAAAGAGTTTTGAATTAGACGAAAACGCTTTTATAAAATCATTAAGCAATTCTTGAGATAAACACTCTTTTATTTTGAAAAGAAGAGTTTTTTTGGATAAATCTTTGTATAAAACCAGAAGTGAATTAAGATATTATTTTCATAATAAAATGAGTGATTTTATAAGGATAATGGTTCCCAAAAACTTATTATAGAGTTCCCTTGAAAATGGATAAGAATTTGAGAAATTCCCTTAAATCGGGCTTGTATTTTGGAAACAGTTTTGAATGTTCCTTTTAAAATGTGTAACTATCCATAAAATAGGGAAGGATTCTAGTTTATAAACATATATATGATACTCAAACAGAACAGATGATCAGTACATGACAATAAATAAGAATTACATTGAGGTAATTAGACAATGAAAGTATCCTGAATGAAAATAGAAGTTGGGGTGAAAAAACCCATACCATAACTCCAAATGTGTTCCTCTCTTGTACTTAAGATCCTGGAATATGAAATTATACTTTTTAATAACCTATTTCATAACCTATTAGACATGTATTTAGTTTACCATAATTCTGGTTAGTTCATTTATGTCTTTATTGTCATGTTATTGTATTGAATTTCGTCGTTCTCGAGTGTTCCTTTCTCTTATTTTCATATTCGGTTCACTTGTTTTTAAGTAATGAAGTGGAATGGATGTAAATCTCCAGAATCAAAATTATATAATATTTATGAACATAAATAGGTGTTATTTTTTATTTATATAACTTGGTCACAAGGAATGGGGATGAATTATCATATAGACCTTTAATGATAATTGGTTCGGTTAATTTGTGGGTTTTGATTACAACGAACTCATTTTTCTTTATAACCTAAAACCATTTGACCAAAGGGATTATAGAATATTAAATAGGTTTTATTATATATAATAATATGGTTCAACCATAATAAGAATTGTTTCATGACCAGAATTTAGAATGATAAAAGAAATTGAAAGTCCATCGCCCTTGAATGTGTTAAATTGACACATCTCAGATGGTGTTCTTGCTACTAGTATAAAAGAATGTAAAAAGGGGGAGATGATGATAACTTACTCCACTGTCATGAAACAATTTCAGTAAATATAAGGTAATGGATTCATCTCATGATTTGGATAAAGAGAGGTAATAGAAAAAGAAAAAAAATGAACTTGAAAGGAAAGACAAAGAATTGAAAAGAGGAATTTACCTCTTGAACCAAACTTCCTTGAGAACCTCCTTAAGGGAGAGGTTTTGGTCTTTAATGAGACCAAAGCTTGCTGGACGTGGGAGAGGAGGTTGGGAGGGTATTTGGATAGAATTTTTATAAGTAACAAGGCTTGAGAGGAGTGATTGGAAGAGGGGGTAGAGGGGGGTTTATAGTGGAGAGAGAGGATTTCTTAATATAAAACTCATTGATTTATTATTTCTTCACAAGACAAGTAATAGTAAGTATTCCATGACCAAGAATAGTAATTTTATCATGTGAATTTGGATTAAGGGTGGTGGCATTATGTCGCCACGACCCATGGTAGCCTGGAGCTGGTGCTATGGTTATGGTGTGTAATTTATCTCGTACAAATGAAACAAGTAAGTTACACATCATAACACATCAGGAGGAACTTTCTGGTTTAGATCCTGGAGAATCACAGACAATAGCTTTGCTTCTTTATCGCTGAGCTAAGAACAAAAATCCAAGACTTGGAAAGGCTCTATCAACTTGTAAAAATTTAACATAAAACATAGGGTGAGCATTGAAATACTCAGTAAGGGGTTTTTGAAAATACATAAATACAGCCTTTGAAAACTACTTTGAAAATACTTTTCCATACTTAAACTGTTTTCTTAAAGGAAAAACTACTAGACGAAACAAAATTCAATGTAACACAATTAAAGCACTTCATACTTATACACTACAACACTTAGCTGAAACCCACTTAATAGACAGGATAAGCATGTTAATAAAAATGCATGTGTTATACTAAGTAAAATGTCCATAAACAAGAAAGGTGTGCATGAACAAAAAGGTGTAAACATCATCAGAGTCACGCACAAGCGCATTATCTACACAAAAAGAAGCACATCATGACATGATAATTGTAATACAGCATTTGGAAAGAAATTTTGGAAAAGAAACTGGTCATGGATTAACATTGCCATATCATATGTCTTGTGTTTCTTTTTTTTAAAATCTGATACTCATAGGTTAGGTTCTATAACCAAGGATATTCCTCTAGTCGGAGTAACCACTTGGTTGGTCATAAGCTAAGAAATGTATGTTCAAGGACTCCTGGTCTCTATGTCAAGGCCTTGTGCCATGTCCTAGGGGTAATAACCCTATCTGACTGTCTCGAGAACTATCGATGCATCGAGGAGCTTACTTTTACCGGTCTCCAACCAGGAGGGCTTACTTTAACCAGTCCCCAACCTGGAGGGTTTTCTTTTTACCGGACCCCATTCCGGGTAGTCCCATACATTTCCCACATGTTGATAAAGTCAGATATTCAAGGTGTCCCATACCACTTTAAATATTTAATTTTCATTTCATATTACCCAAGGTGTGCCATACCACTTTGGGTAATACCATTTTCATTTCTCATCACCCAAAGTGTCCCATACCTACTTTGGTTAATTTAGTTCTTAGTTCATTATCATGTTGAGTCATATGCATGAATAATATGAATAAGGTAAAAATAATATAATTGGTTTACAAATACATGATATGACAGATAAAATTGATAATATGGAATAAAAGCAGGCATGGTTCAGCAAGCATACTATGTGCATAGAAAAATTATTTAAGCACATAAAATGATGAATGTGTGAGATTTTCTCCCAAGGGGTATTAAATGACGAGTTTCTAAAATTCCAGTACATGGGAATGAACTACTTGGCATTAACTATTGTTCTTCACAGGTCACAGTACTTGCAACAAATCTCCATCCACTAATAATTACTACGGCATGCTTGGTATAAAAATAATAAACACTTGCAATCTATAAAATTCCAACACTTGGAAATAAACCACTTTAAATAAAATACTTTTCATTAATTATTGTTCTTTATTGGTCATAGAATTTTCAGTTAAACTCTGATCACTAAAAATCACTGCAGCGAGTTTGGTATAAAAATAATATAGGATTTCTACATATTAACATAACCCTTAAATCTCTATCCTTTTAATACAAGTTTAAAACAGGCATAAGCATATCCTTTAAAAAAACACAAATCATTTCCAGAACGACATTAGTCAAGTTCATTGGTGTACCCTTAGACACAAAGATATAAAACATCATAGGAAAGCGCTAAAATCTTACATGTATAAAAATATTAATAACCATTTCTTGAAACTAGGGTTTTCAGATATTAATCTTAAAAACACATACATATATAGGGATATATATATACACAAATTATATATATAGGTTTTCTCATAAATTAAACATGGTACACATAAAATCTTAATACCTCTAACTACTTATCATTTATTCAGTTTGAAATTCAAAACCTTATGGGGGTTTAAATGTTCGTGAAACTATAAATACATAAATATGTAAAAACTTTGTTTTTAACTATAACATAATTTTACTTAAACCAAAAACCAAGTTCACATCAAAAATATTTTTCAAAGATAATTATTCATCTCTTAAACACCAAAACTGATTTCCATTCCAATACATAACCTTGTATAAATATATAGTTATATATATAAGGCATACATAAAGATCATACCTGTTAGGAATTTATTTTTTTAAAAAAATACCATTTCCAAATGTATAATTCCTAATTTAAAATACTAAATTATATGGAAATATTAGAAATATATTTTGTATGGTTACCTATATATATAAGTGTATACTTAAACACCCGAATATATATATATATATAAGTTATGTAATGGTTTTGCTTAAAAGAAAAACCCTTCATAACTACCCTTATATAATACTTAAATAAATAATAATAATAAACAAACTCCTTGGAATCCCTTAGACTGGAAGAGGTTAAGGGGGTATACCTAAACATATATAAATTTATATGTATATGTATATATTGTATCGAAAGGGTTATATAAAAAAATCAAAGGAAGGAAACACCCTTAAATCTTTTTAGTAAAAATAAAAGGTACCACTTTCTAAGCCATACACTATGTCTTCAAAAGAGGAGAGTCACAGTGCCTATACTGAATATATATAAGTATATATATACATATATTATACCCATGTATAGGCAGTGTGTGTGTGTTGGGTTTTCAAAATTTAAGGATGTGGGGAATCCTCTATGTTTGTAGAGATGAAGGAAAACCCCCTTAGGAGCCCTCTTCTTGCTTAGAGTGGAAAGCATGGGAAGTATATACCTGTAAAAATAATCTGTATATATATATATATATATATATATATATATGTATTTCAGGTATATATAAGTGTAATAAGGAGCATGGGTAGGTTTCGAAAAAAAACGCATAAGCATGGAACCCTTACAACTTAAGGAAGGAGCTCGCCGTGGAGGGAGGCTTGCTGGAGAGGTCAGGAGGAGTTCGGGTGCAGGAGGTAGTCCGTGAGGAGAGGGATTAAGTAGGGGTTTCGGTGCACCTAAAAGGGTTAGATCTAGGAGGCAGGTCAAGCCTACGGCGTCCTAGGATGGTGGGTGCACGAGGTCAACATAAACAGTGGAGAAGGAGGTGTCCTCGGCAAACCATTTGCTGGTTCGCGGGACCCCGACTCGAGGTAGAAGACGACGAGAATAGCGGTTTTAAAAAAACAAACGATGGCTGGGATCTGTCCTAGGTGAGATCGGATGGCTCCGGTTAAGAAGAATGAAATGAGTGGAAAAAAAAGAAACTTCAGCGGATGGGATCCGACTAGGCGAGATCGGACGGACGCGGTGAAATGGAAAGAAACAAGCGTTTTTAAAAAAAAATCAACGGCTGATCTTAGCCCTAGCATTGATCGGGTGGATGAGGACTATGCGGCCAGCCACGCTTCGCCGAAAATGAAACAGTATCCTAAAAAATATATATATACAGTTTACTATTTTTTTATTTTTGAAAAAGTATAAGACATAAAAAAATTGAATTTACACAATTTAATAGATACTTTTACCCTTCAAATTGCAGTACATATTCATTTTATACTATTCCATATCATTTGGAGATAAAAAACGAAAAGCACCGTTCATGGAGACGGTAGGCCGTACGTACGCATGAACGCTACTATCATTTTTTTTGTCATATTAAGAGAATTAAAATTAAATGATATATATATATATTATAATTCCAGTATAATATATATGTTATATAGGTCACATATGTTCATTAATTTCATTCTTTATACATTCCATGTATTGCATGTACGAGTCACATCACTTGAGGGGGCAGTAGTCCACACTTCCTCATATGAAATTATCGCATTTACACAACATGAAAAGAATAAAGGTGTGGTTTAAATATAAAATACAGAAGAATATAGTAAACATAAATACCATATATATCATATATAAAATACAGTGACATCATAATGGCCACCTTTAAAGATGTTAAAAGAATATTGAACAATCATCATTTCGTGAGGCAGAAAATCGCCAACCACAGAAACAGTATGTTCTTTAACCGTTAGACGAAGGTGTGTGTAAGTTTAGCTCAAATACTTCTTATAAAAAAATCCTAGTATATTGAATATACTGGATTTGTTACAAAATAAATGAATAAAAAGTTTTTAGGGGGTTGGATAAGCAAAATAAAACAAAAGGACACAAGTCAAGACATTACCTTAAAATCGGGTAACTCCCTTTGGTTTGAGCTCAAAGGCTTCCTTGGGAAGACTTCTGCCCAAAGTGAGGATCTAAGGAGTTAGACAGGGGTGTGGAGAGGCAAAATGAGTAGGGTTTGGCCGAGCCAAAGGCTTTTGAAGTGTGGGTAAGGAGGTAGAGGTGGGGGCCTTTTATAAGAGGAGAGGAGGGGCACTCTTGGAAAGTAAAGAAATGTTACTTTATGTTAGAATGAGTTTCGGATTTTAATGGTCCCACATTGATGTGTTTAGAGGATAAGGTGATAAGGGTTCGAAATTCCCCCATCCAATAGGTTTTGGACATGTGTAGGTCTTAGATTTTACATTATCTTTCCATTTTATTTAAATCGTTAAATAATGAGGTCATCGCTGCATCATCATGATCTCATAAATAATTTAATTTATTTAATGTCTAAAAATTATAAAAAAATACTATGATGTAGGAAATCTTTTTAGATTTCCAATTACTATTTATAGTTAAAATTTTGACTTGTATAACCCCATGTAAAAATTGTTTTAGTAAGACATCTCATGTTTGTGTCATTTTTACTTTAACATTAAATAAAAAGTTATTTATGTCATTTTCCAACCAAAGTGGCCCCATGGGGTCCCCAAGATGACCCATGGATTGTCTTGGTCGGCCATGACTCATCCAATGAGGGTAGGACATGTTTCTAGGTCATTTCATATTATTAAAACATTATTTTTACCTTAAACTATACTAATTACCTCTAATTGCGATTAAAAACATAATAAGTTACTATTCACCAAAAAATTATTTTAATCTCATTAAACCACATTTTACTTCTTAATGACAACCATGTATGTCGGATTTTTGAAATTCAAAACACAAAGATGGCAAAATTTCATTTAAACAGAAAATCAGTTTTTATAAGTACCACTTAGTGGTTTCACTATTCATCAAAAATTGATGTTTTTCAAAAAATTACCAAAAATTCACCCTAAGCTATATTTGATATTCTGAATTCAAAAATGATGTCTATTTTAAAAAATTCAAAACATATAGGTAAAATTAATTAATTTAATAATTAATTCCCGCTGTCAGAGCAAATAGCGTGTTTTTATGAAATAATAAGTATCAAAAGATTGACACTAGTTTAAGTCCGATTTCAAAGTGAAATTAATTCCAATGACCACTATTGGATTAAATGGTAAAAATATATTCTAATTTTACTTTAAAAACAATTCAAAATATAATCTAATCATATAAATAAATTATATTAAAAAGAGGTTTTGAATTAAAATACAACAATTTTCACTATTCATTAAAAAATGAACTTTATCGGAATGATACCAAAAATTTACACAAAGTAAATTTTGATGTCTCGATTCTAAAGAAAAATTTTATTTTGTCAAATATAACACATAAAATTGTTAAAAAGTGTATTTAAAAGAGGTTCGCCATCCAAAGGCGATTAATCGACCTTTTAATGAATATTAGAATGTTTATTCTTACAAATTGGATTCATTCCCATTTTCAATCCTCTAACATTTATTGTAAAGAGTAAAAATATTTGACAAACATATATAATAATTTTTTGGTTAGTTCTATTCATTCCCTCCATTACAACGGCTAGGCGTTAACTACCAATTAAAATAATATTATTTTATTATTAGAGTGCAACGTAAGATTCCCAAGAAACTCGTTGTTGCGTATTGGGTACACCATCGAGCATAGCATCCCCTTTAAAGTAATATTAATATTTTATTCACAAATATGGATAAATATAAAAATGTCATATTCTTTATTTACGTGGGGTGTGATTGCGACATCAAAATTTACTTTGTGTGAATTTTTGGTATTTTTTCGATAAAGTTCATTTTGTAATGAATAGTGAAAAATGTTGTATTTTAATTCAAAAACACTTTTTACTCTAATTTATTTATATGATTAGATGATCTTTTTAATTGGTTTTGAAGTGAAATTAGAATATATTTTTACCATTTAATCCAGTGGTGGTCATTGGAATCAATTTCACTTTGAAATTGGACTTAAACTAGTGTCAATCTTTTGATACTTATTGTTTCATAAAAACAGGCCATTTGTCATGAACGTGAGAATTAATTATTAAATTAATTAATGTGACTTATATGATTTGAATTTTGTAAAATATACATAATTTTTGAATTCGGAATATCAAATATATCTTAGGGTGATGTTTTGGTATTTTTCTGAAAAACTTCGATTTTTGATGAATAGTGAAACCACTAAGTGGTAGTTAAAGAAACTGATTTTTCGTTTAAATGAAACTTTGCCACTTTTGTGATTTGATTTTCAAAAATCCGACATACATGGTTGTCATTAAGAAGTAAAATGTGGTTCAATGAGATTTAAATAATTTTTTGGTGAATAGTAACTTTTAAGTTCTTAATCGCTATTAGAGGTAATTAGTGTAGTTTAAGGTAAAAATAATGTTTTAATAATATGATATGAGCTTGACACATGTCCTACCCTTATTGGATATGTCATGGCCGACCATGAAAATCCATGGGTAAACTTGGGGATCCCATGGAGCCACTTTGGTTGGAAAATGACATAAATAACTTTTTATTTAATGTTAAAGTAAAAATGACACAAACATGAGATGTTTTACTAAAACAATTTTAAATAGGGTTATACAAGTCAGATTTTTGACTATAAATATTCATTTGAAAGATAAAAATATTTCCTAAATCATGATATTTTTTATAATTTTTATAAATTAAATAAATTAAATTATTTATGACATCATGATGATGCAGTGATTACCTCATTAATAAAGGATTTAAATAAAATGAAAAGATAATGTAAAATATATAGCCTACACATGTCCAAAACCTATTTTATGGGTGTATTTCTAACCCTTATCACCTTATCCTCGAATTATATCCATGTGGGACCTTTTGAATCCGAAACTCATTTTAAAATAAAGTAACTTTTCTTTACTTTCCCAGAGTGCCCCACCTCTCCTCTTATAAAAGGCCCCCATCTCTACCTCCTTACCCACACTTCCAAATCCTTTGGCTCAGCCAACCCCTGCCCATTTTGTCTCTACACTTCCCTCTATTACTCCTTGAAGCCTCACTTTGGGCAGAAGTCTTCCCAAGTAATCATTTGAGCTCAAACCAAAGGGAGTTACCCGATTTTAAGGTAATGTATTCACTTGAGTCCTTTTGTTTTATTTTGCTTCTCCAACCCCCTAAACTCTTTTTATTGTTTTCTTTTGTAACAACTCCAGTATATTAAATATACTATGATGTTTTTATAAGAAGGATTCGAGCTACACTTACACACACCTACATCTAATGGTTAAATAACATATTGTTTTTGTGGATGGTGAATTTCTGCCTCCCGAAACGATGATTGTTCAAAACTCGTATAACACCTTAAAAGGTGGCCATTAAGACGTCACTATATTTATATATGATATATAATATGTTTATGTTTTCCATAAGCTTCTTTATTTTTCATTTTGGGCATACCATTATGGTTTCCATTATGGGTAAACGCGATATCTTCATTTAAGGAAGTGCGGACTACCACCCCCTCAAAGTGATTTGATTCGTTAATACCATATGTGGGACATATAAAGGATGGGGTTATGATATTATATATGATATTACACTGGAATTATAATATAACATTATATAATTATGATTCCATTTCATAAAATACGAAATAGAAATGGAAGCAGCGTTCATGCGTACGTACGGCTTACCGTCTCCATGAACGGTGCATTTCATTTCTTACCTCTAAATGTTATGTAATATTATAAATTCATGAATGTACTGGATATATATGATATATATTATATCTACATCATGAATACCATTCTGAATATAATGGATACATGAACAACTTGTAATTATAAAGGGTTTATTTTTTACTCAATTACCAATGATCGTTAAAACGACCGTTATTAACTTGAATAATTACATAGTGTTCATGACATGGAAATAAGTGATATAAAAGGAATAATGAACTTGAAAAGGTTCTTAAACAAGTAGAAATTAACTCAAGTTTATTATTCAGGAGATTAAAGAACGACCGAGTCAAGTCGGACCCGAGGTGTGGGACTTCGTCTCAATCTCCTTTCATTGAGGCATATTTTGTTTTATACACAGCCATCTTTTATATGGTGTATAAACCCCTTTGACTTTTATGTTTAACCAAAAAGAATCTTTTTTATATGAAGTGTTTTACTAAACGATAAAATGGAATGTTTTTGTCGTACGTATGCGGCGACAACGACTTCTCCGCTGCTGTGACCATTATTTGAGTTTCGGCTTCCTCTCCAATCCATACCTTTTTTTAAAAGAAAAATAAATACCATGTTTTAATTTTCTTTTATTTTGGTATTGAAAATGGTTTTCATAATGTTTTTATTATATCAATGTGTTTTATTGATATCTTGTGATTGAAATGTGGAAATTTTATGTTTCCTTTATGTATGTTTTATGTGATACAATTATGTTATGGTTCTTGGGCATTATTATGAAGACGGGTGGTTCCGTGATAAACTAAGGGCGGGTGAGCCCGATATAGCTCTCCAATGCATTGGGTAATGCGAAGGAGTGAAACGTTAAGGTTTCTCTGAAGAGATTTAGGGAATATACTGTGATGGGTATTCCAAACGTAACCAAGAGGGTTACTCCCTACGTAAGAATGTTATGAATGCCTCAAGTTACCTTTATGTCTTATGATTTCTATGATTTATTCATGATTTGATGAGGTATGTTAAAGTGCCTATGTTTTATGGGAAATGTTTGACTTCATTCTTATGTATATATGAACTCATGTTTCCTTTCCATATTTTTATAACCCTTACTGAGATTTTTATGCTCATCCTATGTTTTTTTTAAATGTTTTTTACAGGACAAGGGAAAGGTACATGATATGATGATAGTGTCAAGGAAGTGTCAAGAAATAATCCATGTTTTATTTTAAATATGTTTCCATTTATGGGAAAATGAATACTACCTTTTATGTAACCACTTTCTTTAAATGTGGAATGTAATGCAAGTTCTATGTTCTAATTCTCTAAAACTATAATCCTGAAAAGATCCTCAAGGTGTAATCTTGTAATAACTCAAGATTAAGTAAGGTTTAAGGCCGGGGCCTTATAGTTGGTATCAGAGGTCAGTTTAGATAACTTTAGGAGTTAGAATTATATTAAATGATTATCCAAAAGTATTTTTTTTAAGGTCAAATTGAAATGATATAGAATTTGAGGATTACCATGTTGCTTCATCTAAGACATGTTTGTTCAGAATGGTTTTCCATAGAGGAAACAGGGAAGCAGTGCTAGGAAGGCATACAGAAGGAAATAACCTTCCGAATCAGCATCTTGAGATGGTCATAATTGGAACTGAATAGTTTGTTGTAGTAATGGCGCAGTTGACTCAAGAGATAAATGGTAGTGGTATCCATGCATGAGATCAGCCAGATCAACCACAGAGGAACATGTCAGTGGTGGAACATTTCATGAGGAAACATCCCCCATCATTCAGAGGATCCTCTGACCCTGTGCTAGCTAAACAGTGGATTAAAGCACTAGAGAAGATTTTCGATGTCATGGGGTTTTCAGACAATCAAAAGGCTAGTCTTGCTATTTACCGTTTGAGGGTGAAGCAGATCAGTGGTGGTCGATGGTTAAAAATATCAGGGACGCTGATAAGATTGATGCTCTCGACTGGGATGAATTCAAATGTATGTTTGTTGAGAAGTATTTTCCTTAGGCTGTTCGACTTAGTATGGAAAAACAATTCTTGGAATTGAGCCAAGAGGAAGACTCAGTGGCTACCTATGAAGATAGGTTCACTCAATTGGCAAGGTATTCTCCAAATTTTATCTGAGACCTTGATAATAAAATCAATCGTTTTTACTCAGGATTAAAGCCAAAATATCGAAGGGCATTGGCTTCTCGTGAGTTTAAAAGTTATGAAAAGCTTGTTCGATGTGCTGAGAAGGTGTAAATGGAGTTTTCCAATGATCAAGTGTTCTATAACAAGCAACAGAAGAAGAGACCGAGGTGGCAGGAGAAAGGGAAGAATTCTTCAAAAAAGTCTGATGGTAAGAAAACTAAGTTTCTAGTTTGTGATAAATGTGGTAAAGGGCATGCTGGGGAATGTATTCTGAATTCTGGAAAGTTCTACCGATGCAGTAAGATGGGACATAAGGATCATGATTTCACTAAAAAAGATCAGGGTGATGGTAAGACCAAATTTAATTTACTGTTAGTGAAATGTTTTAAGTGCAATGAGATGGGTCACTATGAAAACGAGTGTCCGAAAAAGACGTCAAGTGATGGGAAGCAGTTCGACTACAAGCAGAAAGGGGTGGTGAAATCCTTTGCAACTACTTTCAGCAGATGTCGGGCCATCAAATGAAGTTGTATAAGGTACTTTGTTTTTTTGTTCAGATTATACCAGTGTGTTGTTTGATTCGGGGTCCACACATTCTTTCATCTCTGAAACCTTCTCTAGTAAAATGGGAATACCATCTCAAGAAATGACTCCTGAAATTGTGGTAAAAACACCTGGGGGAAATGTTGAGGCAAAAAGAATTTATAAGAATCTTCCTATCCTTATCTGTGGAAAGAACCTACTTACAAACCTTATTGTTCTACCTCTAGTAGAGTTTGATGTTATCATGGGTATGGATTGGCTCTCTATTTACCATGATAAGATTGACTATAGAGATAAAGAAGTTTCTTTTCAGAAATACTTTCATTTTGTGTACAAGAATGAACCCTTATTATTGATAACATATCAAGAGGCTGAGAAACTTGTAAAAGATGGAAATGAATGTTACCTTGCACTCATCGTTGAAAATAAAGGAACTGTTCTGATTAATGATGTGCCAGTGGTAAATGAGTATCCTGATGTTTTTCTTGATGAGTTTCCTGGAATAATACCAGATCGGGAAGTTGAATTTACTGTTGACTAAGTTCCTGATGCTAAGCAAATTTCAAAACCCCCTTATCAAATGGCTCAAATTGAACTTTTAGAGTTGAAGGAGCAATTGCAAGATTTATTAGAGAAAGGTTTCATTCGACCTAGCACATCACCATGGTGTGCTCCTGTTTTATTTGTTAAAAAGAAAGATGGTTCTATGAGACTTTTCATTGATTATAGATCCTTGAATAACATCACTGTTAAGAACAAATATCATTTGCCTCATATCGATGATTTGTTTGATCAACTTCAGGGAGCTCGGTTTTTTTCGAAGATTGACCTGAGATCGGGGTACCATCAGCTGAAGGTAAAGGAAGCAGATTTTATGAAGACTGCGTTTCATACAAGATATGGCCATTATGAATTTTTAGTAATGCCTTTTGGGCTAACTAATGCACCTGCTGTATTCATGGACTTAATGAGTAGAATTTTCCATGAGTTCTTGGATAAGTTTGTGGTGGTTTTCATTGATGATATTTTGGTGTTTTCTAAAAGTAAAGAGGAGCGTGAAAGTAATTTAAGGGTTATTTTGCAAACCTTAAAAAATAAGAAATTATATGGGAAATTCAGAAAGTGTGAGTTTTGGTTGCAACAAATTTCTTTCCTTGGTCACATTTTTTCTAAATATGGGATAACCGTTGATCCTGCAAAAACAAAGGCTGTTGAAGAATGGCCAAGACCCACAAATGTAACAGAGATTCGTAGTTTCCTTGGTTTGGCAGGCTATTACCGAAGGTTTGTTAGAAATTTTTCACAGTTATCTAGTCCAATGACTAAGCTAACTCAGAAGGGTGTTAAGTTTATCTGGACAAAAGAATGTGATGATTGTTTTCAGGAATTGAAAAGAAGATTGGTGAATGATCCATTTTTGGCACTACCTTCCAGGAATGGGGAGTTTGTTATCTACAGTGATGCTTCATTGAAAGGACTTGGATATTTCCTAATGCAGAATGATCAGGTAATTGCTTATGCTTCACGAAAGTTGAAAACTCATGAAGTAAATTACCCTACACATGATATGGAATTAGCTGTTGTTGTTTTCACTTTAAAAATTTAGAGGCATCATTTGTATGGAGTAAAGTGTGAAATATATACCGATCACAAAAGTTTAAAGTATATATTGACTCAGAAAGAATTGAACAGGAGATAGAGGATATGGCTAGAATTAATCAAGCATTATGATTGTACAATTCATTACCATCCGGGAAAATAAAATAAAGTGGATGATGCTTTGAATCGAAAAAGTAATGCTTCATTAGAAATGTTGTGTTTGGAACGTGATCCTTTGGTTAAGGATTTGATGAAATTTGGCATAGAAGTTGTTGGTGCATGATGTTATTCTATTTTGTTTCAGGTATCAGTGAAATCTTCTCAATCAGACAGAATCATGCAAGCACAGAAGCAAGACAGTGAGTTGCAGAAAAAGGTAGAGCTGGTTCAGAAAGGTAAGTTGCATGAATTCAACATTGGTAGTGATTGTGTTTTGAGATTTGGGGAGAGATTGTGTGTGCCTTGTGATTCACAGTTGAAGAGAGAGTGGTTATGTGAAGCTCATATTTCTCCATTTTCAGTTCATCCTGGCAGTACTAAGATGTACAGAGATCTGCGGGAGTATTATTGGTGGGATGGAATGAAAAGAGATATTGCTGATTTTACTGTGAATTGTTTGACTTTTCAGCAGTTTAAAGAAGAGCGGAAGTTACTGAAAGGGATGCTTCAGCCTCTACCAGTTCCAGAGTGGAAATGGGAGAATATATCCATAGACTTTGTTGTGGGATTACCGAAGACATCTTGAGGTAATAATGAAATCTTGGTTATTGTTGATCTCTTGACTAAATCTGCTCATTTCCTTCCTATTTGAGATAATTTCTCTCTAGAACAACTTTCTTGATTGTACCTTAAAGAGATATTCAGGTTGCATGGAGTTCTTCTATCCATTGTATCCGATCATGATCCTGGGTTCACTTCTAAGTTTTTGAAAGGCCTTTAGAAGTCGTTGGGTACTGAATTAAATTTTACTACAGCTTTTCATCCTCAATCAGATGGGCAGTCAGAACGAACAATTCAGACTTTGGAAGATATGCTATGTGCTTGTACGATGAATTATCATGGAAGTTGGGACCAACATATTTCTTTGGTTGAATTTTCATATAATAACATTTTTCATTCTAGTATACAGATGGAACCATTTGAGGCGTTATATGGGAAGCGGTGTCGAACTCTAGCTTTTTGGGATGAAGTGGGTGAAAGAAAGCTAATGGGGCCAGAATTGGTAGAAGAGTTGGTAGAAAAAGTTTAGATGATACAGAAACACATGAGAACAGCTCATAGCAGGTAGAAGAGTTATGCGGACAATAGGAGGAAGGATCTATCTTTTGAGGTAGGTGATCATGTTTTTCTCAAAGTCTCACCATGGAAAAGTGTGATGCGATTTGGTAAGAAAGGAAATCTGATTGCAAGGTTCATTTGACCATATGAAATTCTGGAGAGAGTTGGATCAGTTGCATACCTAGTGGCTTTACCTCCGAGGTTATCTCAGGTACACAATGTTTTTCATGTTTCGAGGCTGAGAAATGACATGCCAGATCCATCTCGTGTTTTGAGTCCAGAGGTAGTTCAGCTGGAAGAGAACCTATCTTATGAGGAACAACCGGTCCAGATTCTTGAACACAGGGAGCAAATGTTACAGAATAATGTGATTCATCAGGCAAAGGTTTTGTGGAAAAACCACATGATTGAAGAGGCAACATGGGAATCTGAAAATGCAATGAGGGATAAGTACCCACATTTATTTGATAAGTAAATAAATTGTGGGGACACAATTTTCTAAAGGGGGGAAGGATGTAACATCCCAAGTAAGTAATGAATAATAAATATTTTTATCTATGTCTATTAATGAATTAGATAGTGTTTTATAGGCTTAAAAGGAAAATGAATCCAATCTTAAGCATGGAATACACTAATATTTTTAAAAGATTGCTTTACTGCCTTTTGATGGAAAACCGTTATTAAATCTGTCTTTTGAAAATTTTATAAGCTATGTTTTTTAAAATAAACTTATTCTTTATGATTGGGACATCAAAATTAACTTTGTGTGAATTTTTGGTATTTTTTCGATAAAGTTCATTTTTTAATGAATAGTGAAAAATGTTGTATTTTAATTCAAAACCTCTTTTTAATCTAATTTATTTATATGATTAGATTATCTTTTGAATTGGTTTTGAAGTGAAATTAGAATATATATTTACCATTTAATCCAATGGTGGTCATTGGAATCAATTTCACTTTGAAATTGGTCTTAAACTAGTGTCAATCTTTTGATACTTATTGTTTCATAAAAACACGCTATTTGTCATGACACCGGAATTAATTATTAAATTAATTAATGTGACTTATATGATTTGAATTTTGTAAAATAGAAATCATTTTTGAATTCATAATATCAAATATATCTTAGGGTGATGTTTTGTTATTTTTCTAAAAAACTTCAATTTTTGATGAATAGTGAAACCACTAAGTGGTAGTTAAAGAAACTGATTTTTCATTTAAATGAAACTTTTCCACTTCTGTGATTTGATTTTCAAAAATCCGACATACATGGTTGTCATTAAGAAGTAAAATGTGGTTCAATGAGATTAAAATAATTTTTTGGTGAATAGTAACTTTTAAGTTCTTAATCGCGATTAGAGGTAATTAGTGTAGTTTAAGGTAAAAATAATGTTTCAATAATATGAGATGAGCTTGACACATGTCCAACCATTATTGGATGTGTCATGGCCAACCAAGACAAGCCATGGGTCAACATGGGGACCCCATGGAGCCACTTTGGTTGGGAAATGACATAAATAACTTTTTATTTAATGTTAAAGTAAAAATGACACAAACATGAGATTTTTTACTAAAACAATTTTTAAATAGGGTTATACAAGTCAGATTTTTGACTATAAATATTCATTTGAAAGATAAAAAGATTTAATAAATCATGATAATTTGTTTTATAATTTTTATACATTAAATAAATTAAATTATTTATGACATCATGATGATGCAGCGATTACCTCATTAATAAAGGATTTAAATAAAATGAAAAGATAATGTAAAATCTATGCCCTAAAGATGTCCAAAACCTATTATATGGGTGGATTTCGAACCCTTATCACCTTAACCTATAATTATATCAATGTGGGACCTTTTGAATCCGATACTCATTTTAAAATAAAGTAACATTTCTTTACATTCCAAGAGTGCCCCTCCTCTCCTCTTATAAAAGGCCCCCACCTATACCTCCTTACCCACACTTCCAAAGCCTTTGTCTCAGCCAACCCCTGCCCATTTTGTCTCTCCACTTCCCTATCTTACTCCTTGTAGCCTAACTTTGGGCAGAAGTCTTCCCAAGGAATCCTTTGATCTCAAACCAAAGGGAGTTACCCGATTTTAAGGTAATGTCTTCACTTGAGTCCTTTTGTTTTACTTTGCTTCTCCAACCCCCTAAACTTTTTTATTCTTTTCTTCTGTAAAAACTCCAGTATCTTCAATATACTAGGATGATGTTATAAGAAGTATTTGAGCTACACTTACACACACCAACATCTAATGGTTAAAGAACATACTATTTCTGTGGAGGGCGAATTTCTGCCTCCCGAAACAATGATTGTTCAAAACTCATATAACACCTTCAAAGGTGGCCATTAAGATGTCACTATATTTATATATGATATATAATATGTTTATGTTTTCCTTAAGCTTCTGTATTTTTCATTTTGGGCATACCTTTATGGTTTCCATTATGGGTAAACGTGATATCTTTATTTAAGGAAGTGCGGACTACCACCCACTCAAAGTTATTTGATTCGTTAATACCATATGTGGGACGTATAAAGGATGGAGTTATGATGTTATATATGATATTACACTGGAATTATAATATACCTTTATATCATTATGATTCCATTTCATAAAATACAAAATAGAAATGGAAGCAGCGTTCATGCGTACGTACGGCTTACCATCTCCATGAACGGTGCATTTCATTTCATACCTCTAAATTTTATGTAATATTATAAATGCATGCATGTACTGGATATTTTTATGAAAAACATCAATTTTTGATGAATAGTGAAACCACTAAGTGGTAGTTAAAGAAACTGATTTTTCATTTAAATGAAACTTTTCCACTTCTGTGATTTGATTTTCAAAAATCTGACATACATGGTTGTCATTAAAAAGTAAAATGTGGTTCAATGAGATTAAAATAATTTTTTGGTCATTAGTAACTTTTAAGTTCTTAATCGCGATTAGAGGTAATTAGTGTAGTTTAAGGTAAAAATAATGATTTAATAATATGAGATGAGCTTGACACATGTCCTACCCTTATTGGATGTGTCATGGCAGACCAAGACAAGCCATGGGTCAACTTGGGGACCCCATGGAGCCACTTTGGTTGGGAAATGACATAAATAACTTTTTATTTAATGTTAAAGTAAAAATGATACAAACATGAAATGTTTTACTAAAACAATTTTTAAATAGGGTTATACAAGTCATATTTTTGACTATAAATATTCATTTGAAAGCTAAAACGATTTCCTAAATCATGATATTTTTTTTATAATTTTTAGACATTAAATAAATTAAATTATTTATGACATCATGATGATGCAGCGATTACCTCATTAATAAAGGATTTAAATAAAATGAAAAGATAATGTAAAATCTATGACCTACACATGTCAAAAACCTATTGGATGGGTGGATTTCGAACCCTTATCACCTTAGCCTAGAATTACATCCATGTGGGACCTTTTGAATCCGAAACTCATTTTAAAATAAAGTAACTTTTCTTTACTTTCCCAGAGTGCCCCTCCTCTACTCTTATAAAAGGCCCCCACCTCTACCTCCTTACCCACACTTCCAAATCCTTTGGCTTGGCCAACCCCTGACCATTTCGTCTCTCCAATTCCATATATTACTCCTTGAAGCCACACTTTGGGTAGAAGTCTTCCCACGGAATCCTTTGAGCTCAAACCAAAGGGAGTTACCCGATTTTAAGGTAATGTCTTCACTTAAGTCATTTTGTTTTATTTTGCTTCTCCAACCCCCTAACCTCTTTTTATTATTTTATTTTCTAATAACTCCAGTATCTTCAATATACTAGGATGTTGTTATAAGAATGATTCTAGCTACACTTACACACACCTACATCTAGTGGTTAAAGAACATACTGTTTCTGTGGATGGCAAATTTCTGCCTCCCAAAACGATGATTGCTCAACATTTTTTTAACACCTTCAAAGGTGGAAATTAAGATGACACTATAATTATATATGATATATAATATTTTTCTGTTTTCTTTGTGATTCTGTATTATTCATTTTGGGCATACCTTTATGGTTTCCATTATGGGTAAACACGATATCTTCATTTAAGGAAGTGCAGACTACCGCCCCCTCAAAGTGATTTGATTCGTTAATACCATATGTAGGACGTATAAATTATGAAGTTATGATATTATATATGATATTACACTGGAATTACAATATACCTTTATATCATTATGATTCCATTATATAAAATACGAAATAGAAATGAAAGTAGCGTTTCTGCGTACGTATGGCTTACCGTCTCCATGAACGGTGCATTTCATTTCTTACCTCTAAATGATTATGTAATATTATAAATGCATGCATGTACTAGATATATAAGACATATATGATATCTACATCATAAATACCATTCTGGATATAATGTATACATGAACAACTTGTAATTATAAAGGGTTTGTTTTTTACTCAAGTACCAATGATCGTTAAAACGACCATTTTTAACTTAAATAATTACATAGTGTTCATGACATGGAAATAAGTGATATAAAAGAAATAATGAACTTGAAAAAGGTTCTTAAACAATTAGAAATTAACTCAAGTTTATTATTCAGGAGATTAAATAACGATCGAGTCAAGTCGGACCCAAGGTATGGGACTTCGTCTCAATCTCCTTTCATTGAGGCATATTTTGTTTTATACACAACCTTCTTTTATACGGTGTATAAACCCCTTTGACTTTTACGTTTATCCAAAAGGAATATTTTTTATATGAATCATTTTACTAAACGACAAAATGGAATGCTTTTGTCGTACGTATGCGGCGACAACGACTTCTCCGCCACCGTGACCATTATTTGAGTTTCGGCTTCCTCTGAAAGCCATACCTTTTTTAAATGGAAAAATAAATACCATGTTTTACATTTCTTTTATTTTGGTTTTGAAAATGGTTTTCATAATGATTTTATTATATGAATGTGTTTTATTGATAACTTGTGATTGAAATATGGAAATGTTATGTTTCCTTTATGTATGTTTTATGTGATACGATTATGTTATGGTTCTTGGGAATTATTATGAAGACGGGTGGTTCCGTGATAAACTAAGGGCGGGTGAGCCCGATATAGCTCTCCAATGCATTGGGTAACGCGAAGGAGTGAAACATTAAGGTTTCTTCGAAGAGATTTAGGGAATATACTTTGATGGGTATTGCAAACGTAACCAAGAGGGTTAATCCCTACGTAAGAATGTTATGAATTCCTCAATTTACCTTTATGTCTTATGATTTCTATGATTTATTCATGATTTTATGAGGTATGATAAAGTGCTTATGTTTTATGGGTAAAGTATGATTTAATTATTTTTTATATATGTACCCATGTTTCCTTTCCATATTTTTATATCCCTTACTAAGCTTTTTATGCTCATCCCAAGTTTTTGAAATGTTTTTCACAGGTCAAGGGAAAGGTAAATGATATGATGATAGTGTCAAGGAAGTGTCAAGAAAGAATCCATGTTTTATTTTAAATATGTTTCCATTGATGGGAAAAATGAATACTATCTTTTATATAACCACTTAGTTTAAATGTGGAATGTAATTCAAGTTTTATGTTCTAATTCTCTAAAACTCTAATCCTGAAAATATCCTCAAGGTGTAATCTTGTAATAACTCAAGATTAAGTAAGGTTTAAGGTCGGGGCCTTATTTTTGGTATCAAAGGTCGGTTTAGATATGTTTAGGAGTTAGAATTCTAATAAATTATTATCCAAAAGTATTTTTTTATGGTCAAATTGAAATGATATAGAATTTGAGGATTACCATGTTGCTTCATCTAATACATGTTTGTTCAGAATGGTTTTCTGCAGAGGAAACAGGGAAGCAGTGCTAGGAAGGAATACAGAAGGAAATAACCTTCCGAATCAGCATCCTGAGATGGTCAGAATTGGAACTGAACAATTTGTTGTAGTAATGGAGTAGTTGACTCAAGCGATAAATGGTGGTGGTATCCATGCATGAGATCAGCCAGATCAACCGTAGAGGAACATTTCAGTGGTGGAACATTTCATGAGGCAACATCCCCCATCATTCAGAGGATCATCTGACCCTGTGCTATCTGAAGGGTGGATTAAAGCACTAGAGATGATTTTCGATGTCAAGGGGTGTTCAAACAATCAAAAGGTTAGCCTTTCTATTTACCTTTTGGAGGGTGAATCAGATCAGTGGTGGTCGATGGTTAAAAATATAAGGGACGCTGATGAGATTGATGCTCTCGACTGGGATGAATTCAAAGGAATGTTTCTTAAGAAGTATTTTCCTAAGGTTGTTCGACTTAGGATGGAAAAACAATTCTTGGAATTGAGGCAAGAGGAAGACTCAGTGGCTGCCTATGAAGAGAGGTTCACTCGATTGGCAAGGTATGCTCCAAATGTTATCTAAGACCTTGATAGTAAAATCAATCATTTTTACTCAGGATTAAAGCCAAAATATAGAAGGGCATTAGCTTCTCGTGAGTTTAAAAGTTATGAAAAGCTTGTTGGATGTGCTGAGAAGGTGGAAATGGAGTTTTCGGATGATCAAGTGTTCTATAACAACCAATAGAAGAAGAGACCGAGGTGGCAGGAGAAAGGGAAGAATTCTTCAAAAAAGTCTGATGGTAAGAAAACTATGTTTCTAGTTTGTGATAAATATGGTAAAGGGCATGCTGGGGAATGTCTTCTGAATTCTGGAAAGTGATACCGATGCGGTAAGATGGGACATAAGGCTCGTGATTGCACTAAAAAGGATCAGGGTGATGGTAAGACCAAATTTGATTTATAGTTAGTGAAATGTTTTAGGTGCAATGAGATGGGTCACTATGCAAATGAGTTTCCAAAAAAGACCTCAAGTGATGGGAAGCAGTTCGACTACAAGCAGAAAGGGGTGGTAAAATCCTTTGCAACTACTTCAGTAGATGTCGGGCCATCAAATGAAGTTGTATCCGGTACTTTGTTTGTTTGTTCAGATTATGCTAGTGTGTTGTTTGATTCGTGGTCCACACATTCTTTCATCTCTGAAACCTTCTCTAGTAAAATGGGAATGCCATCTAAAGAAATAAATCCTGAACTTGTGGTAAAAACACATGGGGGAAATGTTGAGGCAAAAATAATTTATAAGAATCTCCCTATCCTTATTTTTGTAAAGTACCTACTTGCAAACCTTATTGTTCTACCTCTAGTAGAGTTTGATGTTATCCTGGGTATGGATTGGCTCTCTATTTACCATGCTAAGATTGAATTTAGAGCTAAAGAAGTTTATTTTCAGAAATACTTTCGGTTTGTGCACAAGAATGAACCCTTATTGTTGATAACATATCCAGAGGCTGAGAAACTTGTAAAAGATGGAAATGAATTTTACCTTGCACACATCGTTGAAAATAAAGGAACTGTTCTGATTAATGATGTGCCAGTGGTAAATGAGTATCCTAATGTTTTTCCTGATGAGTTTCCAAGAATAATACCAGATCGGGAAGTTGAATTTATTGTTGACTTAGTTTCTGATGCTAAGCCAATTTCAAAACCCCCTTATCAAATGGCTCAAATTGAACTTTTAGAGTTGATGGAGCAATTGCAAGATTTATTAGAGAAAGGTTTCATTCGACCTAGAACATCACCATGGGGTTCTTCTGTTTTATTTGTTAAAAATAAATATGGTTCTATGAGACTTTGAATTGATTATAGAGCCATGAATAACATCACTGTTAAGAACAAATATCCTTTGCCTCATATCGATGATTTGTTTGATCAGCTCCAGTGAGCTTAGTTTTTTTCAAAGATTGACCTGAGATCGGGGTACCATCACCTGAAGGTAAAGGAAGGAGATGTTCCGAAGACTGCGTTTCGTACAAGATATGACCATTATGAATTTGTAGTAATGACTTTTGGGCTAACCAATGCACCTGCTGTATTAATGGACTTAATGAATAGAATTTCCCATGAGTTCTTGGATAAGTTTGTGGTGGTTTTCATTGATGATATTTTGGAGTTTTCTAAAAGTAAAGAGGAGCATGAAAGACATTTAAGGGTTATTTTTCAAACCATAAAAGAAAAGAAATTTTATGGGAAATTTAGCAAATGTGAGTTTTGGTAGAAACAAATTTCTTTCCTTGGTCACATTGTTTCTAAAGATGGGATAACCGTTGATCCTGCAAAAACAAAGGTTGCTAAAGAATGGCCAAGACCCACAAATGTAACAGAGATTCATAGTTTCCTTGGTTTGGCAGTCTATTACCGAAGGTTTCTTAGAAATTTTTCACGGTTATCTAGTCCAATTACTAAGCTAACTCGGAAGGGTGCTAAGTTTATCTGGACAAAAGAATGTGATGATTGTTTTCAGGAATTGAAAAGAAGATTGGTGAATGCTCCAGTTTTGGAACTACCTTCCAGGAATAGGGAGTTTGTTATCTACAGTGATGCTTCATTGAAAGGACTTGGTTTTTTCCTAATGCAGAATGATTGGGTAATTTCTTATGCTTCACGACAGTTGAAAACTCATGAGGTAAATTACCCTACACATGATTTGGAATTAACTGTTATTGTTTTCTCTTTAAAAATTTGGAGGCATCATTTGTATGGAGTAAAGTGTGAAATATATACTGATCACAAAAGTTTAATGTATATATTCACTCAGAAAGAATTGAACATGAGACAGAGGAGATGGCTATAATTAATCAAGGATTATGATTGTACAATTCATTACCATCTAGGAAAATTAAATAAAGTGGATGATGCTTTGAGTCGAAAAAGTAATGCTTCATTAGCAATTTTGCGTTTGAAATGTGATCCTTTGGTTAAGGATTTGATGAACTTTGGAATAGAAGTTGTTGGTGCAGGATGTTCTTCAGTTTTGTTTCAGGTATCAGTGAAATCTTCTCTATCAGACAGAATCAAGAAAGTAGATAAGCAAGACAGTGAGTTGCAGAAATAGGTAGAGCTGGTTCAGAAAGGTAAGTTGCATGAATTCAACATTGATAGTGATTGTGTTTTGAGATTTGGGAAGAGATTATGTGCGCCTTGTGATTCATAGTTTAAGAGAGAGTTGTTATATGAAGGTCATAGTTCTCCGTTTTCAGTTCATCCTGGTCGTACTAAGATGTACAGAGATCTGCGGGAGTATTACTGGATGGATGGAATGAAAAGCGATATTGCTGATTTTACAGTGAAGTGTTTGACTTGTCAGCTGGTTAAAGCAGAGAAGTCGTTACCGAAAGGGATGCTTTATCCTCTACCAGTGCCAGAGTGGAAATGAGAGAATATATACATGGACTTTTTTGTGGGATTACCGAAGACATCTCGAGGTAATAATGCAATCTGGGTTATTGTTGATCGCTTGACTAAATCTACTCATTTCATTCCTATTCGAGATAATTTCTCTCTAGATCAACTTTCTCGATTGTACCTTAAAGAGATATTCAGTTTGCATGGAGTTCCTCTATCCATTGTATCCTATTGTGATCCCAGGTTCACTTCTAACTTTTGGAAAGGCCTTCAGAAGTCGTTGGGTACTGAATTAAATTTTAGTACAGCTTTTCATCCTCAATCAGATGGGCAGTCAGAACGAACAATTCAGACTTTGGAAGATATGCTACGTGTTTTTTTATGTATTATCAGGAAATTTGGGACCAACATCTTTCTTTGGTTGAATTTTCATATAATAACAGTTTTCATTCCAGTATACAGATGGTACCATTTGAGGTGTTATATGGGAAGCGGTGTCGAACTCCAACTTTTTGGGATGAAGTGGGTGAATGAAAGCTGATGGGACCAGAATTGGTAGAAGAGTTGGCAGAAAAAGTTCAGCTGATACAGAAACACATGAGAACAGCTCAGAGCAGGCAGAAGAGTTTTGCAGACAACAGTAGGAAGGATCTATCTTTTGAGGTAGGTGATCATGTTTTTCTCAAAATCTCACCATGGAAAAGTGTGATGAGATTTGGTAAGAAAGGAAAGCTGAGTCCAAGGTTCATTGGACCATATGAAATTATGGAAAGCGTTGGATCAGTTGCATACCGAGTGGCTTTACCTCAAAGTTTATCTTAGGTACACAATGTTTTTCATGTTTCGATGCTGAGAAAGTAAATGCCAGATCTATCTCATGTTTTGAGTCCAGAGGTAGTTCAGCTGGAAGAGAACCTATCTTATGAGGAACAACCGGTCCAGATTCTTGATCATAGGGATCATATGTTACGGAATAAGGTGATTCATCAGGAAAAGGTTTTGTGGAAAAACCACATGATTGAAGAGGCAACATGGGAATCTGAAAATGCAATGAGGGATAAGTACCCCCATTTATTCGATAAGTAAATAAATTGTGGGGATGCAATTTTCTAAAGGGGGGAAGGATGTAACATCCCAAGTAAGTAATGAATAATAGATATTTTTATCTATGTCTATTAATGAATTATATAGTGTTTTAGAGGCTTAAAAGGAAAATGAATCCAATCTTAAGCATGGAATACACTAATATTTTTAAAAGATTGTTTTACTGCCTTTTGATGGAAAACCATTTTTAAATATATCTTTTGAAAATTTTATAAGATATGTTTGTCAAAATAAACTTATTCTTTAAGATTGGGACATCAAAATTTACTTTGTATGAATTGTTTTTTATTTTTTCGACAAAGGTCATTTTTTGATGAATAGTGAAAAATGTTGTATTTTAATTCAAAACCTCTTTTTAATATAATTTATTTATATGATTAGATTATCTTTTGAATTGGTTTTGAAGTGAAATTAGAATATATGTTTACCATTTAATCCAATGGTGGTCATTGGAATCAATTTCACTTTGAAATTGGACTTAAACTAGTGTCAATCTTTTGATAATTATTGTTTCATAAAAACACGCTATTTGTCATGACAACAGGAATTAATGATTACATTAATTAATGTGACTTATATGATTTTAATTTTGTAAAATAAACATCATTTTTGAATTCGGAATATCAAATATAGCTTAGGGTGATGTTTTGGTATTTTTTTGAAAAACTTCAATTATTGATGAATAGTGAAACCACTAAGTGGTAGTTAAAGAAACTGATTTTTTGTTTAAATGAAACTTTTCCACTTCTGTGATTTGATTTTCAAAAATCTGACATACATGGTTGTCATTAAGAAGTAAAATGTGGTTCAATGAGATTAAAATAATTTTTTGTGAATAGTAACTTTTACGTTCTTAATCGCGATTAGAGGTAATTAGTGTAGTTTAAGGTAAAAATAATGTTTTAATAATATGAGATGAGCTAGAAACATGTCCTACCCTTATTGGATGTGTCATAGCCGACCAAGAAAATCCATGGGTCAACATGGGGACCCCATGGAGCCACTTTGGTTGGGAAATTACATAAAAAACTTTTTATTTAATGTTAAAGTAAAAATGACACAAACATGAGATGTTTAACTAAAACAATTTTTAAATAAGGTTATACAAGTCAGATTATTGACTATAAATATTCATTTGAATGCTAAAAAATTCCCTTTTGTCTTTTAGTAAAACGCTTCGTATAAAAAAGATTCATTTTGGATAAACGTAATAGTCAAAGGGGTTTATACCCCGTATAAAAGAAGGTTGTGTATAAAACAAAATATGCCTCAATGAAAGGAGATTGAGACGAAGTCCCATACCTCGGGTCCGAATTGACTCGGTCGTTATTTAATCTCCTGAATAATAAACTTGAGTTAATTTATACTTGTTTAAGAACCTTTTTCAAGTTCATTATTCCTTTTATATCACTTATTTCCATGTCATGAATAGTATGTAATTATTTAAGTTAATAATGGTCGTTTTAACGATCATTGGTACTTGAGTCAAAAATAAACCCTTTATAACTACAAGTTGGTAATGTATCCATTATATTCAGGATGGTATTCATGACTTAGATATCATATATATCATATATATCCAGCACATGCATGCATTTATAATATTACATAACATTTAGAGGTAAGAAATGAAATGCACCGTTCATGGAGACGGTAAGTCGTACGTACGCATGAACGTTGCTTCCATTTCGATTTCGTATTTTATGAAATGGAATCATAATGATATAAAGTTATATTATAATTCCAGTTTAATATCATATATAATATCATAAATCCATCCTTTATACGTCCCACATATGGTATTAACGAATCAAATCACTTTGAGGGGGCGGTAGTCCGCACTTCCTTAAATGAAGATATCACGTTTACCCATAATGGAAACCATAATGGTATGCCCAAAATAAAAAATACAGAAGCTTAAGGAAAACATAAACATATTATATATCATATATAAATATAGTGACATCTTAATGGCCACCTTTTAAGTTGTTATATGAGTTATGAATAATCATCGTTTCGGGAGGCAGAAATTCGTCATCCACAAAAACAGTATGTTATTTAACCATTAGATGTATGTGTGTGTAAGAGTAGCTCTAATACTTATTATAACAACATCCTAGTATATTGAAGATACTGGAGTTGTTACAAAAGAAAATAATAAAAAGAGTTTAGGGGGTTGGAGAAGCAAAATAAAACAAAAGGACTCAAGTGAAGACATTACCTTAAAATCGGGTAACTCCCTTTGGTTTGAGCTCAAAGGCTTCCTTGGGAAGACTTCTTCCCAAAGTGAGGCTTCAAGGAGTAAGAGAGGGAAGTTGAGAGACAAAATGGGCCGGGGTTGGCCGAGCCAAAGGCTTTGGAAGTGTGGGAAAAGAGGTAGATATGGGGGCCTTTTATAAGAGGAGAGGAGGGGCACTCTTGGAAAGTAAAGAAATGTTACTTTATTTTAAAATGAGTTTCGGATTCAAAAAGTACCACATTGATATAATTCGAGGATAAGGTTATAAGGGTTCTAAATCCACCCATCCAATAGGTTTTGGACATTTGTAGGTCATATATTTTACATTATCTTTTCATTTTATTTAAATCCTTTATTAATGAGGTAATCGCTGCATCATCATGATGTCATTAATACATTAATTTATTTAATGTCTAAAATAAACAAAAATATAATGATTTAGGAAATATTTTTAGCTTTCAAATGAAAATTTATAGTCAAAAATCTTACTTGTATAACCCTAGTTAAAAATTGTTTTAGTAAAACATCTCATGTTTGTGTCATTTTTACTTTAACATTAAATAAAAAGTTATTTATGTAATTTCCCAAGCAAAGTGGCTCCATGGGGTCCCCAAGTTGACCCATGTCTTGTCTTGGTCGGCCATGACACATCCAATAAGGGTCGGACATGTGTCAAGCTCATCTCATATTATTAAAACATTATTTTTACCTTAAACTACACTAATTACCTCTAATCGCGATTAAGAACTTAAAAGTTACTATTCACCAAAAAATTATTTTAATCTCATTGAACCAAATTTTACTTCTTAATGACAACCATGTATGTCGGATTTTTGAAAATCAAATCACAGATGTGGCAAAGTTTCATTTAAACAAAAAATCAGTTTCTTTAACTACCACTTAGTGGTTTCACTATTCATCAAAATTTGAAGTTTTTCAGAAAAATACCAAAAATCATTTTCAATACCAAAATAAAAGAAAAGTAAAACATGGTATTTATTTTTATTTTTTAAAAAAGTTATGGCTTGTAGAGGAAGCCGAAACTCAAATAATGGTCACGGCGGTGGAGAAGTCGTTTTCGCCGCATACGTACGACAAAAACATTCCGTTTTGTCGTTTAGTAAAATGATTAGTATAAAAAATATTCCTTTTGGATAAATGTAAAAGTAAAAGGGGTTTATACAACGTATAAAAGAAGGTTGTGTATAAAACAAAATATGCCTCAATGAAAGGAGATTGAGACGAAGTCCCATACCTCGAGTCCGACTTGACTCGGTCGTTCTTTAATCTCCTGAATAATAAACTTGAGTTAATTTCTACTTGTTTAAGAACCTTTTTCAAGTTCATTATTCCTTTTATATCACTTATTGCCATGTCATGAACACTATGTAATTATTTAAGTTAATAACGGTCGTTTTAACGATCATTGGTACATGAGTCAAAAATAAACCCTTTATAATTACAAATTGTTCATTTATCCATTATATCCAAAATGGTATTAATGATGTAGATATCATATATTTAATATATATCCAGTACATGAATGTATTTATAATATTAAATAATCATTTAGAGATAAGAAATGAAATGCACCGTTCATGGAGACGGTAAGCCGTACGTACGCACGAACGCTACTTTCATTTCTATTTCGTATTTTATAGAATGGAATCATAATGATATAAAGGTATATTATAATTCCAGTGTAATATCATATATGATATCATAACTTCATCCTTTATACATCCCACATATGGTATTAATGAATCAAATCACTTTGAGGGGGCGGTAGTCCGCACTTCCTTAAATGAAGATATCATGTTTACCCATAATGGAAACCATAAAGGTATGTCCAAAATGAAAAATACAGAAGATTAAGGAAAACATAAACATATTATATATCATATATAAATATTGTTTCATCTTAATAGCCCCCTTTGAAGGTGTTAAAAGAATGTTGAACAATCATCATTTCAGGAGGCATAAATTCACCATCCACAGAAATAGTATGTTCTTTAACCATTAGATGTTGGTGTGTGTAAGTGTAGCTCGAATACATCTTATAAAAAACATCCTAGTATATTGAAGATACTGTAGTTATTATAAAATAAATGAATAAAAAGAGTTTAGGGGGTTGGAGAAGCAAAATAAAACAAAAGGACTCGAGTGAAGACATTACCTTAAAATCGGATAACTCCCATTGGTTTGAGCTCAAAGGCTTCCTTGGGAGGACTTATGCCCAAAGTGAGGCTTCAAGGAGTAAGATAGGGAAGTGGAAAAACAAAATGAGAAGGGTTTGGCCGAGACAAAGGCTTTGGAAGTGTGGGTAAAGAGGTAGAGGTGGGGGCCTTTTATAAGAGGAGAGGAGGGGCACTCTTGGAAAGTAAAGAAATGTTACTTTATTTTAAAATGAGATTCGGATTTAAGAGGTCCCACATTGATATAATTCGAGGATAAGGTGATAAGGGTTCGAAATATACCCATCCAATAGGTTTTGGACATGTGTAGGTCATAGATTTTACATTATCTTTTCATTTTATTTAAATCCTTTATTAATGAGGTAATCGCTGCATCATCATGATGTCATAAATAATTTAATTCATTTATAGTATAAAAATTATGAAAAAAATACTATGATGTAGGAAATATTTTTATATTTACAATGAATATTTATAGTTGAAAATATCATCTATGTAGTCAAAATTAAAAATGTTTTAATCAGGTGATACATTCTTGTTATATTTACTTTTTCTTAAAAAAAAAAGATAACAAGTCACTTTCCACAAAAGTGATTCCATGGGGTCCCCAAGTTTGGCACAAGGAATCCCATGGTCGGACATGAGACAACCAGTAGAATTAGGACACATGTTGGTGTCATTTTTTATTATTATGATATTATTTTATTATCCTTAACTACCCGATTACTCATTAATCAAGATAATTAAAGATAATTAACGTCATTACTATTCATAATATCCAAAAACAAAAGAGTCTTGATTACATAATATGGACCTTATGATTACAAATATGTAATCCATTTTACCAAATTCCAAACACAGAAATTGCAATAATTTATTTAAAAATAATTCCCATTGTCAAAACAAATAGCGGGTTTTTTGAAACAATATCTATGAAACGTTTGGCATTAGTTTATGCCCAATTCCAAAGTGAAATTAATCCTAATGACCAAAATTGGATTAAATGGTAAAAATATATTCAAATTAAACTTTAATACCGATTAAAAAGATAATATGACCATATAATTAAATTAGATGAAAAAGCAGTTTTGATGTAAAATGCAATATTTTTCACTATTCATTAAAAAATGAACATTGTCAGAAAAATACCAAAAATTTACCCAAAGTAAATTTCAATGTCCCAATCATAAAGAATAAGTTTATTTTGACAAATAGATCTTTTAAAATTGTCAAAAGTTTGATTTAAAATGTTTTTCCATCAAAAGGTAGTAAAACAATATTAGTGTATTCCATGCTTATGATTGGATTTATTTTCATTTTAAGCCTCTAAAACACTATCTAATTCATTAATAGACATAGATAAAAATATCTATTATTAATTACTTACTTGGGATGTTACATCCTTCCCCCCTTTAGAAAATTTCATCCCCGCAATTTATTTACTTATCGAATAAGTGGGGGTATTTATCCCTCATTGCATTTTCAGATTCCCATGTTGCCTCTTCAATCATGTAGTTTTTCCACAAAACCTTTACTTGATGAATCACCTTATTCCGTAACACTTTCTCCCTGTGGTCAAGAATCTAGACCGGTTGTTCCTCATATGATAGGTTCTCTTCCATCTGAACTACCTCTGGACTCAAAACATGAGATGGATCTGGCATATACTTTCGCAGCATCGAAACATGAAAAACATTGTGTACCTGAGATAAACTCGGAGGTAGTTACAGTCTGTATGAAACTGATCCAACTCTCTCCATAATTTCATATGGTTTTATTAACCTTGGACTCATCTTTCCTTTCTTACCAAATCGCATCACACTTTTCCATGGAAAAACCTTGAGAAAAACATGATCACCTACCTCAAAAGAGAGATCCTTCCTCATATTGTCCACATAACTCTTCTGCCTGCTCTGAGATGTTCTCATGTGTTTTTGTATCAGCTGAACTTTTTCTGCCAACACTTCTACCAATTCTGGTCCTATCAGCTTTCTTCCACCCACTTCATCCCAAAAAGCTGGAGTTCGACACCGCTTCCCATATAACGCCTCAAATGGTGCCATCTGTATACTGGAATGAAAACTGTTATTATAAGAAAACTAAACCAAAGAAAGATGTTGGTCCCAACTTCCCTGATAATCCATTGAACAAGTTCGTAGCATATCTTCCAAAGTCTGAATTGTTCATTCTGACTGCCCATCTGATTGAGGATGAAAAGCTATACTAAAATTTAATTCAGTACCCAACAACTTCTAAAGGCCTTTCCAAAAGTTAGAAGTGAACCTGGTATCACGATTGGATACAATGGATAGAGGAACTCCATGCAACCTGACTATCTCTTTAAGGTACAATCGAGAAAGTTGATCTAGAGAGAAAGTATCTCGAATAGGAAAGAAATGAGCAGATTTAGTCAAGCGATCAACAATAAATCAGATTGCATTATTACCTCGAGATGTCTTCGGTAATCCCACAACAATGTCCATGGATATATTCTCCCATTTCCACTCTGGAACTGGTAGAGGCTGTAGTATCCCTTTCGGTAACTTCCGCTCCGCTTTAACCTGCTGACAAGTCAAACACTTCACAGTAAAATCAGCAATATCTCTTTTCATTCCATCCCACCAGTAATACTCCCGCAGATCTCTGTACATATTAGTACTGCCAGGATGAACTGAAAATAGAGAATTATGAGCTTCACATAAAAAATATCTCTTCAACTGTGAATCACAAGGAACAAAAAATCTCTTCCCAAACCTCAAAACACAATAATTATCAATGTTGAATTCAGGAAACATACCCTTCTTAACCAACTCTACCTTTTTTGGCAACTCACTGTCTTGCTTCTGTGCTTGCTTGATTCTGTCTGATAGAGAATATTTCACTGATACCTAAAACAAAACAGAAGAACATCCTGCACCAAAAACTTTTATGCCAAAGTTCATCAAATCATTAACCAAAGGATCACATTCCGAACGCAACATTGTTAATTAATCATTACTTTTTCAACTCAAAGAATCAGCCACTTTATTTGCTTTTCCCAGATGGTAATGATTTTTACAATAATAATCCTTGATTAATTCTAAACATCTCCTCTGTCTCATGTTCAATTATTTCTGAGTGAATATATACTTTAAACTTTTGTGATCACTATATATTTCACGCTTACTCTATACAAATGATGCCTCCAAATTTTTAAAGCAAAAAACAACAGCAGCTAATTCCAAATAATGTGTAGGGTAATTTACCTCATGATTTTTCAACTGTCTCGAAGCATAAGCAATTACCTGATCATTCTGCATTAGGACACAACCAAGTCCATTCAATGAAGCATCACTGTAGATAACAAACTCACCATTCCTGGAAGGAAGTGCCAAAACTGGAGCATTCACCAATCTTCTTTTAAATTCTTGAAAACAATCATCACATTCTTTTGTCCAGATAAACTTAACACCCTTCCGAGTTAGCTTAGTCATTAGACTAGATAACCGTGAATTTTTTTTTAACAAACCTTCAGTAATAGCCTGCCAAACCAAGGAAGCTACGAATCTCAGTTACATTTTTGGGTCTTGGATATTCTTCAACAAACTTTGTTTTTGTAGGATCAACAGTTATCCCATCTTTAGAAACAATATGACCAAGAAAAAAAATTTGTTTCAACCAAAACTCACACTTGCTGAATTTCCCATACAATTTCTTTTCTTTTAAGGTTTGTAAAATAACCCTTAAATGTCTTTTATGGTCCTCTTTACTTATAGAAAACACCAAAATATCATCAATGAAAACCACCACAAACTTATCCAAGAACTCATGGAAAATTCTATTAATTAAGTCCATGAATACAGAAGGTGTATTGGTTAGCCCAAAAGGCATTACTACAAATTCATAATGGCCATATCTTGTACAAAATGCAGTCTTAGGAACATCTTCTTTCTTTACCTTTAGCTGATGGTTCCCCGATCTCAGGTCAATCTTTGAATAAAACTGAGCTCCCTGGAGCTGATCAAACAAATCATCGATATAAGGCAAAGGATATTTTTTCTTAACAGTGATGTTATTCAAGGCTCTATAATCAATGCAAAGTCTCATAGAACCATCTTTCTTTTTAACAAATAAAACAGGAGCACCCCATGGTTATGTGCTAGGTCGAATGAAACCTTTCTCTAATAAATCTTGCAATTGCTCCTTCAACTATAAAATTTCAATTTGAGCCATTCGATAAGGGGGTTTTGAAATTGGCTTGGCATCAGGAACTAAGCCAACAATAAATTCAACTTCCCGATCTGGTATTATTCCAGGCAACTCATCAGGAAAAACATCAGGATACTCATTTACCACTGGTACATCATTAATCTGAACAGTTCCTTTGTTTTCAATGATGTGTGTAAGACAACATTCATTTCCATCTATTACAAGTTTCTTGGCCTCTTGATAAGTTATCAACAGTAACGGTTCATTCTTGTACACAAATTGAATGTCTTTCTGAAAAGAAACTTCTTTAGCTCTACAGTCAATCTTAGCATGGTAAATAGAGAGCCAATCCATACCCAGGATAACATCAAACTCTACTAGAGGTAAAACAATAAGGTTCTCAAGTAGGTTCTTTCCAAAGATAAGGATTGGAAGATTCTTGTAAATTATTTTTGCCTCAACATTTCCCCCAGGTTTTTTTACCAAAAGTTCAGGAGTCATTTCTTGAGATGGTATTCCCATTTTACTAGAGAAGGTTTCAGAGATGAAAGAATGTGTGGACCCCGAATCAAACAACACACTGGAATAATCTGACCAAACAAACAAAGTACCTGATACAACTTCATTTGATGGCCCGACATCTGCTGAAGTAGTTGCAAAGGATTTCACCACCCCTTTCTGCTTGTAGTCGAACTAATTCCCATCACATGAGGTCTTTTTCAGACACTCGTTTTCATAGTGACCCATCTCATTGCACTTAAAACATTTCACTAACTGTAAATCACATTTCGTCTCACCATCACTCTGATCTTTTTCAGTGAAATCACGAGCCTTATGTCCCATCTTACCACATCGGTAGCACTTTCCAGAATTCAGAAGACATTCCCCAGCATGCCCTTTACCACATTTATCACAAACTGGAAACTTAGTTTTCTTACCATCAGACTTTTTTGAAG
Organism: Viscum album; assembly: GCA_963277665.1. Classification (NCBI taxonomy): domain Eukaryota; kingdom Viridiplantae; phylum Streptophyta; class Magnoliopsida; order Santalales; family Viscaceae; genus Viscum; species Viscum album. Next base: position 1,802,705,801 of record OY728126.1, on the reverse strand, counting down.
AATTCTTTCCTTTCTCCTGCCACCTCGGTCTCTTCTTCTGTTGGTTGTTATAGAATACTTGATCATTGGCAAACTCCATTTCCACCTTCTCAGCACATCGAACAAGCTTTTCATAACTTTTGAACTCACGAGAATCCAATGCCCTTCGATATTTTGGCTTTAATCCTGAGTAAAAACGATTGATTTTACTATCAAGGTCTTGGATAAAATTTGGAGCATACCTTGCCAATCGAGTGAACCTTTCTTCATAGGCAGCCACTAAGTCTTCCTATTGCCTCAATTCCAAGAATTTATTTTCCATTCTAAGTCGAATAGCCTTAGGAAAATACTTCTCAAGAAACATACCTTTAAATTCATCCCAGTCAAGAGCATCAATCTCATCAGCGTCCCGGATATTTTTAACCATTGACCACCACTGATCTGATTCACCCACCAAACGTTAAATAACAAGACTAACCTTTTGATTGTCTGAACACCCCATGACATCGAAAATCTCCTCCAGTGCTTTAATCCACCTTTCAGCTAGCACAGGGTCAGATGATCCTCTGAATAATGGAGGATGTTGCCCCATGAAATGTTCCACCACTGACATGTTCCTCTGCGGTTGATCTGGCTGATCTCATGCATGGATACCACCACCATTTATCGCTTGGGTCAATTGCGCCATTACTGCAACAAACTGTTCAGTTCCAATTCCGACCACCTTAGGATGCTGATTCGGAAGGTTATTTCCTTCTGTATGCCTTCCTAGCACTGCTTCCCTGTTTCCTCTGCGGAAAACCATTCTGAACAAACATGTCTTAGATGAAGCAACATGGTAATCTTCAAATGCTATATCATTTCAAAAAAAAATATTTTTGGATAATCATTTAATATAATTCTAACTCCTAAAGTTATCTAAACCGACCTCTGATACCAACTATAAGGCCACATCCTTAAACCTTACTAAATCTTGAGTTATTACAAGATTACACCTCGAGGATCTTTTCAGGTTTAGAGTTTTAGAGAATTAGAACATAAAACTTGCATTACATTCCACATTTAAACAAAGTGGTTACATAAAAGATAGTATTCATTTTTCCCATCAATGGAAACATATTTAAAATAAAACATGGATTCTTTCTTGACACTTCCTTGACACGATCATCATATCATGTACCTTTCCCTTGACCTGTGAAAAAAATTTCAAAAACTTGGGATGAGTATAAAAAGCTCAGAAAGGGATATAAAAATATGGAAAGGAAACATGGGTACATATATACATAAGAATGAAATCATACTTTACCCATAAAACATAAGCACTTTAACATACCTCATAAAATCATGAATAAATCATATAAATCATAATACATAAAGGTAACTTGAGGAATTCATAACATTCTTATGTAGGGAGTAACCCTCTTGGTTACGTTTGGAATACCCATCACAGTATATTCCCTAAATCTCTTCGGAGAAACCTTAACGTTTCACTCCTTTGCGTTACCCAATGAATTGGAGAGCTATATCGGGCTCACCTGCCCTTAGTTTATCACGGAACCACCCGTCTTCATAATAATGCCCAAGAACCATAACATAATCGTATCACATAAAACATACATAAAGGAAACGTAACATTTCCACATTTCAATCACAAGATATCAATAAAAAACATTGATATAATGAAAAAATTATGAAAACCATTTTCAATACCAAAATAAAAGAAAAGTAAAACATGGTATTTATTTTTCTTTTAAAAAAAGGTATGGCTTGTAGAGGTAGCCGAAACACAAATAATGGTCACGGCGGCGGAGAAGTCGTTGTCGCCGCATACGTACGACAAAAACATTCCCTTTTGTCATTTAGTAAAACGCTTCGTATAAAAAAGATTCCTTTTGGATAAACGTAAAAATACAAGGGGTTTATACACCGTATAAATGAAGGATGTGTATAAAACAAAATATGCCTCAATGAAAGGAGATTGAGACGAAGTCCCATACCTCGTATCCGACTTGACTCGATCGTTCTTTAATCACCTGAATAATAAACTTGAGTTAATTTATACTTGTTTAAGAACATTTTCAAGTTCATTATTCCTTTTATATCACTTATTGACATGTTATAAACATTATGTAATCATTTAAGTTAATAATGTTTGTTTTGTCGATATTTGGTTCTTAAGTCGAAAGTGGACTTCTTACAATTACATGTTGTTCGTGTGGTCAAAGGTTCTTTATATCCAGAATGACATTCATGATTTGGATATCATATATATCATATATATCTAGCATATACATGTATTTATATTATCACATAATCATTTAGAGGTAAGAAATTAAATGCACCATTCATGGAGACGGTAAGCCGTACGTACGCCTGAACGCTACTTTCATTTCTATGTCATATTAATGGAATTAAAACTAAATGAGAGGTATGTGTATTTTAATTCCATAATTATATTAATCATTTAGATGTAACATACATCATATATATCCATTATATATATTTACTTATAATAGTACATTATATTTGGGGATAAGAAATGAAATGCACTGTTCATGGAGACGGTAAGCCATACGTACGCATGAACGCTACTTTCATTTCTATCTCATACTTTAATGGAAATAAATAAGAATGATATAAAGGTATATTATAATTCCAGTATAAAATCATATATAATATCATAACTCCATCCTTTATATGTCCCACATATGGTATTAACGAATCAGATCACTTTGAGGGGGCGGTAGTCCGCACTTCCTTAAATGAAGATATCACGTTTACCCATAATGGAACCCATAAAGGTATGACCAAAATGAAAAAATACAAAAGCTTAAGGAAAAAATAAACATATTATATATCATGTATAAATATATTGACATCTTAATGGCCACCTTTGAAGGTGTTATATGAGTTTTGAACAATCATCGTTTCGGGAGGCAGAAATTCGCCATCCACAGAAATAGTATGTTCTTTAACCATTAGATGTAGGTGTCTGTAAGTGTAGATCGAATCCTTCTTATAACAAAATCATATTATATTGAAGATATTGGAGTTATTACAAAAGAAAATAATAGAAAGAGTTTAGGGGGTTGGAGAATAAAAATAAAACAAAAGGACTCAAGTGAAGACATTACCTTAAAATCGGGTAACTCCCTTTGGTTTGAGCTCAAAGGCTTCCTTGGGAAGACTTATGCCCAAAGTGAGGCTTCAAGGAGTAAGAGAGGGAAGTGGAGAGACAAAATGGGAAGGGGTTGGCCGAGCCAAAGGCTTTGGATGTGTGGGTAAGGAGGTAGAGGTGGGGGCCTTTTATAATAGGAGAGGAGGGGAGCTCTTGGAAAGTAAAGAAAAGTTACTTTATTTTAAAATGAGTTTCGGATTCAAAAGGTCCCACATTGATATAATTCGAGTATAAGGTAATACGGGTTTTAAATCCACCCATACAATAGGTTTTGGACATGTGTAGATCATAGAGTTTACATTATCTTTTCATTTTATTTAAATCCTTTATTAATGAGGTAATCGCTGCATCATCATGATGTCATAATTAATTTAATTTATTTAATGTCTAAAAATTATAAAAAAATATCATGATTTAGGAAATCTTTTTTGATTTCAAATTAATATTTATAGCCAAAAATATGACTTCTATAACACTATTTTTAAAAAAAAATTAGTAAAACATCTCATGTTTGTGTCATTTTTACATTAACATTAAATAAAAAGTTATTTATGTCATTTCCCAACCAAAGTGGCTCCATGGGGTCCCCAAGTTGACCCATGGATTGTCTTGGTCGGCCATGACACATCCAATAAGTGTAGGACATGTTTCAAGCTCATCTCATATTATTAAAACATTATTTTTACCTTAAACTACACTAATTACCTCTAATCGCGATTAAGAACTTAAAAGTTACTATTCACCAAAAATTATTTTAATCTCATTGAACCAAATTTTACTTCTTAATGACAACCATGTATGTCAGATTTTTTAAAATCAAATCATAGAAGTGACAAATTTTCATTTAAACGAAAAATTCAGTTTCTTTAACTACCACTTATTGGTTTCACTATTCATCAAAAATTGAAGTTTTTCAGAAAAATACCAAAACTTCACCCTAAGATATATTTGATATTCTGAATTCAAAAATGATGTCTATTTTAAAAAATTCAAATCATATAAGTCACATTAATTAATTTAATAATTAATTCTTGCTGTCATGACAAATATTGTGTTTTTATGAAACAATAAGTATCAAAAGATTGACACTAGTTTAAGTCCAATTTCAAAGTGAAATTGATTCCAATTACCACCATTGGATTAAATGGTAAAAATATATTTTAATTTCACTTCAAAACCGACTCAAAATATAATCTAATCATATAAATAAATTATATTAAAAAGTGGTTTTGAATTAAAATACAACAGTTTTCACTATTCATTAAAAAAATGAATTTTATTGAAAAAATACCAAAAATTCACACAAAGTAAATTTTGATGTCCCAATCATAAATAATAAGTTTATTTTGACAAACATAGCTTATAAAATTATCCAAAGATATATTTAAAAGTGGTTTTCCATCAAAAGGCAGTAAACCATTCTTTTAAAAATATTAGTGTATTACATGCTTAAGATTGGACTCATTTTCCTTTTAAGCCTCTAAAACACTATATAATTCATTAATAGACATAGATAAAAATATATATTATTCATTATTTACTTGGGATGATACATCCTTCACCCCTTTAGAAAATTGTGTCCTCGCAATTTATTTACTTATCGAATAAATGGGGGTACTTATCCCTCATTGAATTTTCATATTCCCATGTTGCCTCTTCAATCATGTGGTTTTTTCACAAAAATTTTACCTGATGAATCACATTATTCCGTAACACTTTCTCCCTGTGGTCAAGAATCTGGACCGGTTGTTCCTCATAAGATAGGTTCTCTTCCAGCTGAACTACCTCTGGACTCAAAACATGAGATGGATTTGGCATGTACATTCTCAGCATCGAAACATGAAAAACATTGTGTACCTGAGATAAAATCGGAGGTAAAGCCACTTGGTATGCAACTGATCCAACTCTCTCCAGAATTTCATATGGTCCAATGAACCTTGGACTCGTCTTTCCTTTCTTACCAAATCACATCACACATTTCCATGGTGATACTTTGAGAAAAACATGATCACCTACCTCAAAAGATAGATCCTTCCTCCTGTTGTTCGCATAACTCTTCTGCCTGCTCTGAGCTGTTCTCATGTGTTTCTGTATCAGATGAACTTTTTCTGCCAACTCTTCTACCAATTCTGGTCCCATCAGCTTTCTTTCACCCACTTCATCCCAAAAAGCTGGAGTTTGACACCGCTTCCCATATAACGCCTCAAATGGTGCCATCTGTATACTGGAATTAAAACTGTTATTATATGAAAATTCAAACAAATAAATATGTTGGTTACAACTTCTATGATAATCCATAGATAAATAACGTAGCATATCCTCCAATGTCTGAATTGTTTGTTCTGACTTCCCATCGGATTGAGGATGAAAAGTTGTACTAAAATTTAATTCAGTACCCAATGACTTTTGAAGGCCCTTCCAAAACTTAGAAGTAAACCTGGGATCACGATCAGATACAAAGGGGAGAGGAACTCCATGCAACCTGACTATCTCTTTAAGGTACAAATGTGAAATTTGATCTAGGGAAAAGTATCTCGTATAGTAAGGAAATGAGCATATTTAGTCAAGCGATCAATAGTAACCCAGATTGCATTATTACCTCGAGGTTTCTTCGGCAATACCACAACAAAGTCCATGGAAATATTCTCCCATTTCCATTCTGGAACTGGTAAAGGCTGCAGCATCCCTTTCGGTAACTGCCACTCTGCTTTAACCTACTGACAAGTCAAACACTTCACAGTAAAATCAGCAATATCTCTTTTCATTCCATCCAACCAGTAATACTCCCGCATATCTCTGTACATCTTAGTACTGCCAGGATGAACTGAAAACGAAGAACTATGAGCTTCACATAACAACTCTCTCTTCAACTTTTAATCACATGGCACAAATAATCTCTTCACAAACCTCGAAACACAATCATTATCAATGTTGAATTCAGGAAACTTACCCTTCTGAACCAGCTCAACCTTTTTCTGCAACTCACTGTCTTGCTTCTATGCTTGCTTGATTCTGTCTGATAGAGAAGATTTCACTGATACCTGAAACAAAACAGAAGAACATCCTGTACCAAAAACTTCTATGCCATATTTCATCAAATCCTTAACCAAAGGATCACGTTCCAAATGCAACATTTCTAATGAAGCATTACTTTTTCGACTCAAAGCATCAACCACTTTATTTGCTTTTCATGGATGGTAATGAATTGTACAATTATAATCCTTGATTAATTATTTCCATCTCTTCTGTCTCATCTTAAATTCTTTTTGAGTGAATATATACTTTAAACTTTTGTGGTCGGTATATATTTCACACTTTACTCCATACAAATGATGCCTCCAAATTTTTAAAGCGAAAACAACAACAGCTAATTCCAAATCATGAGTAGGGTAATTTACCTCATGAGTTTTCAACTATCGTGAAACATAAGCAATTACCTGATCATTCTGCATTAGGACACAACCAAGTCCTTTCAATGAAGCATCACTGTAGATAACAAACTCCCCATTCCTGGAAGGTAGTGCCAAAACTAGAGCATTCATCAATCTTCTTTTCAATTCCTGAAAACAATCATCACATTATTTTGTCCATATAAACTTAACACCCTTCCGTGTTAGATTAGTCATTGGACTAGATAACCGTGAAAAATTTCTAAAAAACCGTCGGTAATAGCCTTCCAAACCAAGGAAACTACGAATCTCTGTTGCATTTGTGGGCCTTGTCCATTCTTCAACAGCCTTTGTTTTTGCAGGATCAACGGTTATCCCATCTTTAGAAACAATGTGACCAAGGAATGAATTTTTTTGCAACAAAAACTCACACTTTCTGAATTTCCCATACAATTTCTTTTCTTTTAAGGTTTGAAAAATAACCCTTAAATGTATTTCATTCTCCTCTTTACTTTTATAATACACCAAAATATCATTAATGAAAACCACCACAAACTTATCCAAGAACTCATTGAAAATTATATTCATTAAGTCCATGAATACAGCAGGTGCATTGGTTAGCCCAAAAGGCACTACTACAAATTCATAATGGCCATATATCGTATGAAACGCATTCTTCGGAACATCTGCTTCCTTTACCTTCAGCTGATGGTACCCCAATCTCAAGTTAATCTTTGAAAAATACTGAGCTCCCTAGAGCTGATCAAACAAATCATAGATATGAGGCAAAGGATATTTTTTCTTAATAGTGATGTTATTCAAGGCTTTATAATCAATGCAATGTCTCATAGAACCATATTTATTTTTAATAAATAAAACAGGAGCACCCCATGGTGATGTTCTAGGTCTAATGAAACCTTTCTCTAATAAATCTTTCAATTGCTCCTTCTACTCTAAAAGTTCAATTTGAGCCATTCGATAAGGGGGTTTTGAAATTGGCTTAGAATCAGGAACTATGTCAACAGTAAATTCAACTTCCCGATCTGGTATTATTCTAGGAATCTAATCAGGAAAAATATCAGGATACTCATTTACCACTGGAACATGATTAATCAGAACAGTTCCTGTATTTTCACCGATGTGTACAAGTTAACATTCATTTCCATCTTTTACAAGTTTCTCATCCTCTTGATATGTTATCAACAATAAGGGTTCATTCTTGTACACAAACTGAAATTCTTTCTGAAAAGAAACTTCTTTAGCTCTACAATCAATCTTAGCATGGTAAATAGAGAGCCAATCCATCCCAGGATAACATCAAACCCTACTAGAGGTAGAACAATAAGGTTCGAAAGTAGGTTCCTTCCACATTTAATGATAGGAAGTTTATTATAAATTCTTTTTGCCTCAATATTTCCCCCAGGTGTTTTTACCAAAAGTTCAGGAGTCATTTCTTGAGATGGTATTCCCATTTTACTAGAAAAAGTTTCAGAGATGAAAGAATGTGTAGACCCCGAATCAAACAACACACTCGCGTTTACCCATAATGGAAACTATAAAGGTATGCCCAAAATGAAAAATATAGAAGCTTAAGGAAAACATAAACATATTATATATCATATATAAATATAGTGTCATCTTAATGGCCACCTTTGAAGGTGTTAAAATAATGTTGAACGATCATCGTTTCGGGAGGCATAAATTCACCATCCACGGAAACAGTATGTTATTTAACCATTAGATGTAGGTGTGTGTAAGTGTAGCTCAAATACTTCTTATAAAAACATCCTAGTATATTGAAGATACTGGAGTTGTTACAAAAGGAATGAATAAAAAGATTTTAGGGGGTTGGAGAAGCAAAATAAAACAAAAAGACTCATGTGAAGACATTACCATAAAATCGGGTAACTCCCTTTGGTTTGAGCTCAAAGTCTTCCTTAGGAAGACTTCTTCCCAAAGTGAGGCTTCAAGGAGTAATAGAGGGAAGTTGAGAGACAAAATGGGCAGGGTTTGTCTGAGCCAAAGGCTTTGGAAGTGTCGGTAAGGAGGTAGAGGTGGGGGCCTTTTATAAGAGGAGAGGAGGGGCACTCTTGGAATGTAAAGAAAAGTTACTTTATTTTAAAATGAGTTTTGAATTAAAAAGGTACCACATTGATATAATTAGAGGGTAAGGTGATAAGGGTTCTAAATCCACCCATACAATAGGTTTTGGACCTGTGTAGGTCAATGATTTTACATTATCGTTTCATTTTATTTAAATCCTTTATTAATGAGGTAATCGCTGCACCATCATGATGTCATAAATAATTTAATTTATTTAATGTCTAAAAATTATAAAAAAAATATCATGATTTAGGAAATATTTTTAGCTTTCAAATGAATATTTATAGTCAAATATCTGACTTGTATAACCCTATTTAAAAATTGTTTTAGTAAAACATCTCATGTTTGTGTCATTTTTACTTTAACATTAAATAAAAACTTATTTATGTCATTTCCTAACCAAAGTGGCTCCATGGGGTCCCCAAGTTGACCCATGGCTTTTCTTGGTCGGCCATGACACATCCAATAAGGGTAGGACATGTGTCAAGCTCATCTCATATTATTAAAACATTATTTTAACCTTAAACTACACTAATTACCTCTAATCGCGATTAAGAATTTAAAAGTTACTATTCACCAAAAAAATTATTTTAATCTTATTGAACCACATTTTACTTCTTAATGAAATCCATGTATGTCGTATTTTTGAAAATCAAATCACAGAAGTGGCAAAGTTTCATTTAAACGAAAAATCTGTTTCTTTAACTACCACTTAGTGGTTTCACTATTCATCAAAAATTGATGTTTTTCAGAAAATACCAAAACATCACCCTAAGCTATATTTGATATTCCGAATTCAAAAATGATGTCTATTTTACAAAATTCAAATCATATAAGTCACATTAATTAATTTAATAATTAATTTCTGTTGTCATGACAAATAGCGTGTTTTTATGAAACAATAAGTATCAAAAGATTGACACTAGTTTAAGTCCAATTTCAAAGTGAAATTGATTCCAATGAACACCATTGGATTAAATGGTAAAAATATATTCTAATTTCACTTTAAAACCAATTCAAAAGATAATATAATCATATAAATAAATTATATTAAAAAGAGGTTTTGAATTAAAGTACAACATTTTTCACTATTCATTAAAAAATGAACTTTATCAAAAAAATACCAAAAATTCACACAAAGTAAATTTTTATGTCCCAATCATAAAGAATAAGTTTATTTTGACAAAAATAGCTTATAAAATTGTCAAAATATAGATTTAAAAATGGCTTGCCATCAAAAGGCAGTAAAACAATCTTTTAAAAATATTAGTGTAGTTAATGCTTATGATTGGATTCATTTTTTAAGCCTCTAAAACACTATATAATTCATTAATATACATAGATAAAAATATATATTATTCATTACTTACTTGGGATGTGACATCCTTCCCCCCTTTAGAAAATTGTGTCCTCGCAATTTATTTACTTATCGAATAAATGGGGGTACTTATCCCTCAATGAATTTTCAGATTCCCATGTTGCCTCTTCAATCATGTGGTTTTTCCAAAAAAATCTTTACCTGATGAATCACCTTATTCCGTAACACTTTATCCCTATGGTCAAGAATCTAGACCGGTTGTTCCTCATAAGATAGGTTCTCTTTCAGATGAACTACCTCTGGACTCAAAATATGAGATGGATCTGGCATGCACTTTCTCAGCATCGAAACATGAAAAACATAGTGTACCTGAGATAATCTCGGAGGTAAAGACACTCGGTATGCAACTGATCCAACTCTCTCCAGAATTTCATATGGTCTAATGAACCTTGGACACAGCTTTCCTTTCTTACCAAATCGCATCACACTTTTCCATGGTGAGACTTTGTGAAAAACATGATGACCTACCTCAAAAGATAGATCCTTCCTCCTGTTGTCCACATAACTCTTCTGCCTTCTCTGAGATGTTCTCATGTGTTTCTGTATCAGCTGAACATTTTCTGCCAACTCTTCTTCCAATTCTGGTCCCATCAGCTTTCTTTCACCCACTTCATCCCAAAAAGCTGGAGTTCGGCACCGCTTCCCATATAACGCCTCAAATGGTTCCATCTGTATACTGGAATGAAAACTGTTATTATATAAAAATTCAACCAAAGAAAGATGTTGGTCCCAACTTCCCTGATAATCCATAGAGCAAGAACGTAGCATATCCTCCAATGTCTGAATTGTTCATTCTGACTGCCCATCTGATTGAGGATGAAAAGCTATACTAAAATTTAATTCAGTACCCAATGACTTTTGAAGGCCCTTCCAAAAGTTAGAAGTAAACCTGGGATCACGATCAGATACAATAGAGAGAGGAACTCTATGCAACCTGACTATCTCTTTAAGGTAAAAACGAGAAAGTTGATCTAGGTAAAAAGTATCTCGTATAGCAAGGAAATGAGCAGATTTATTCAAGCGATCAACAATAACCTAGATTGCATTATTACCTCGAGGTGTCTTCGGCAATCCCACAACAAAGTCCATGGATATATTCTCCCATTTCCATTATGGCACTGGTAAAGGCTGCAGCATCCCTTTCGGTAACTATCGCTCTGCTTTAACCTGCTGACAAGTCAAACACATCACAGTAAAATCAGCAATATCTCTTTTCATTCCATCCCACCAGTAATACTCCCGCAGATCTCTGTTCATCTTAGTACTGCCAGGATGAACTGAAAACAGAGAACTATGAGTTTCACATAACAAATCTCTCTTCAACTGTGAATCACAAGGCACACATAATATCTTCCCAAACCTCAAAACACAATCATTATCAATATTGAATTCAGGCAACTTACCCTTCTGAACCAGCTCTACCTTTTTCTGCAACTCACTGTCTTGCTTCTGTGCTTGCTTGATTCTGTCTGATAGAGAAGATTTCACTGATACCTGAAACAAAACAAAAGAACATCCTGCACCAAAAACTTCTATGCCAAAGTTCATCAAATCCTTAACCAAAGGATCACGTTCCAAACGCAACATTGTTAATAAAGCATTACTTTTTCGACTCAAAGCATCAGCCACTTTATTTTCTTTTCCCGGATGGTAATGAATTGTACAATCATCATCCTTGATTAATTCTAGCCATCTCCTATGTCTCATGTTCAATTATTTCTGAGTGAATATATACTTTATACTTTTGTGATCAGTATATATTTCACACTTTACTCCATAAAAATAATGCCTCCAAATTTTTAAAGCGAAAACAACAGCAGGTAATTCCAAATCATGTGTAGGGTAATTTACCTCTTGAGTTTTCAACTGTCGTGAAGCATAAGCAATTACCTGAACATTCTGCATTAGGACACAACCAAGTCCTTTCAATGAATCATCACTGTAGATAACAAACTCACCATTCCTGGAAGGTAGAGCCAAAACTGGAGCATTCACCAATCTTATTTTCAATTCCTAAAAACAATCATCACATTCTTTTGTCCAGATAAACTTAACACCCTTCTGAGTTAGCTTAGTGATTGGACTAGATAACCGTGAAAAATTTCTAACAAACCTTCGGTAATAGCCTGCCAAACCAAGGAAACTACGAATCTCTATTAAATTTGTGGGTCTTGTCCATTCTTCAACAACCTTTGTTTTTGCAGGATCAACAGTTAACCCATCTTTAGAAACAATATGACCAAGGAAGGAAATTTGGTGCAACCAAAACTCACACTTTCTGAATTTCCCATACAATTTATTTTCTTTTAAGGTTTTCAAAATAACCCTTAAATGTCTTTCATTCTCCTCTTTACTTTTAGAAAACACCAAAATATCATCAATGAAATCCACCATAAACTTATCCAAGAACTCATGGAAAATTCTATTCATTAAGTCCATGAATACAGCAGGTGCATTGGTTAGCCTAAAAGGCATTATTACAAATTCATAATGGCCATATCTTGTACGAAACAAAGTCTTCGGAACATATGCTTCCTTTACCTTCAGCTGATGGTACCCCGGTCTCAGGTCAATCTTTGAAAAAAACTGAGCTCCCTGAGGCTGATCAAACAAATCATCGATATGAGGAAAATGATATTTGTTCTTAAAAGTGATGTTATTCAAGGCTCTATAATCAATGAAAAGTATCATAGAACCATATTTCTTTTTAACAAATAAAACTGGAGCACCCCATGGTGATGTGCTAGGTCGAATGAAACCTTTCTCTAATAAATCTTTCAATTGCTCCTTCAACTATAAAAGTTCAATTTGAGCCATTCGATAAGTGGGGTTTGAAATTGGCTTAGCATCAGGAACTAAGTCAACAGTAAATTCAACTTCCCGGTCTGGTATTATTCCAGGAAACTCATCAGGAAAAACATCAGGATACTAATTTACCACTAGCACATCATTAATCAGAACAGTTCCTTTATTTTCAACGATGTGTGCAAGGTAACATTCATTTCCATCTTTTACAAGTTTCTCAGCCTTTTGATATGTTATCAAAAATAAGGGTTCATTCTTGTACACAAACTAAAAGTCTTTCTGAAGAGAAACTTCTTTAGCTCTACAGTCAATCTTAGCATGGTAAATAGAGAGCCAATCCATACCCAAGATAACATCAAACTGTACTAGAGGTAGAACAATAAGGTTCGCAAGTAGGTTTTTTCCACAGATAAGGATAGGAAGATTCTTATAAATTCTTTTTGCCTCATCATTTCCCCCAGGTGTTTTTACCAAAATTTCAGGAGTCATTTCTTGAGATGGTATTCCAATTTTACAAGAAAAAGTTTCAGAGATGAAATAATGTGTAGAACCTGAATCAAACAACACACTTGCATAATCTGAAAAAACAAACAAAGTACTTGATACAACTTCATTTGATGGCCTGACATCTGCTGAAGTAGTTGCAAAGGATTTCACCACCCCTTTATGCTTGTAGTCTAACTGCTTCCCATCACTCGAGCTCTTTTTCGGACACTCATTTACATAGTGACCCATCTCATTGAACTTAAAAAATTTCACTAACTGTAAATAAAATTTGGTCTTACCTTCACCCTGATCTTTTTCAGTGCAATCACGAGCCTTATGTCCCATCTTACCGTATCGGTAGAACTTTCCAGAATTTATAATACATTCCCCAGCATTCCTTTTACCACATTTATCACAAACTGGAATCTTAGTTTTCTTACCATCAGACTTTTTTGAAGAATTCTTTCCTTTCTCCTACCACCTCAGTCTCTTCTTCTGTTGGTTATTATAGAACACTTGATCATCGACAGACTCCATTTCCACCTTCTCAGTACACCAAACAAGCTTTTCCTATCTTTTGAACTCATGAGAAGCCAATGCCCTTCGATATTTTGGCTTTAACCCTGAGTAAAAACGATTGATTTTACTATCAAGGTCTCGGATAAAATTTGGAGCATACCTTGCCAATCGAGTGAACCTTTCTTCATAGGCAGCCACTGAGTCTTCCTCTTGACTCAATTCCAAGAATTGATTTTCCATCCTAAGTCAAACAGCCTTAGGAAAATACTTCTCAATAAACATACCATTGAATTCATCCCAGTCGAGAGCATCAAACTCATCAGCATCCCTGATATTTTTAACCATTGACCACCACTGATCTGCCTCACCCTCAAAACGGTAAATAGCAAGACTAACATTTTTATTGTCAGAACACCCCATGACATAAAAAATCTTCTCCAGTTCTTTAATCCACCCTTCAGCTAACACTGGGTCAGATGATCCTCTGAATGATGGGGGATGTTGTGTCATGAAATGTTCCACCACTGACATGTTCCTCTGCCGTTGATCTGGCTAATCTCGTGCAAGGATACCACCACCATTTATCTCTTGAGTCAACTGCGCCATTACTGAAGCAAACTATTCAGTTCCAATTCTGAACATATCAGGATGCTAATTCAGAAGGTTATTTCCTTTGGTAAGCCTTCCTAGCACTGCTTCCCTGTTTCCTCTGTGGAAAACCATTCTGAACAAACATGTCTTAGATGAAGCAACATGGTAATCTTAAAATGCTATATCATTTCAATTTGACCGTTAAAAAAAATATTTTTAGATAATCATTTAATAGAACTCTAACTCCTAAAGTTATCTAAACCGACCTTTGATACCAACTATAAGGCCCCGGCCTTAAACCTTACTTAATCTTGAGTTATTAAAAGATTACACCTTGAGGATCTTTTCAAGTTTAGAGTTTTATAGAATTAGAACATAAAACTTGCATTACATTCCACATTTAAACAAAGTGGTTACATAAAAGATTGTATTCATTTTTCCCATCAATGGAATCATATTTAAAATAAAACATGGATTCTTTCTTGACACGTCATTGACACTATCGTCATATCATGTACCTTTCCCTTGTCTTGTGAAAAAAAATTCAAAAACATGGGATGAGAATAAAAAGCTCAGTAAGGGATATAAAAATACGGAAAGGAAACATGGGTACATATATACATAATAATGAAATCATACTTTACCCATAAAATATAAGAACATTAACATACCTTATAAAATCATGAATAAATCATAGAAATCATAAGACATAAAGGTAAGTTGAGGCATTCATAACATTCTTACGTAGGGATTAACCCTCTTGGTTACGTTTGGAATACCCATAACAGTATATTCCCTAAATCTCTTCGGAGAAACCTTAACGTTTCACTCCTTCGCGTTACCCAATGCATTAGAGAGCTATATCGGGCTCACCCGCCCTTAGTTTATCATGGAACCACCCGTATTCATAATTACTTAATCTTGAGTTATTACAAGATTACACCTTGAGGATCTTTTCAGGTTTAGAGTTTTACGGAATTATATCATAAAACATGCACTCCATTCCACATTTAAACAAAGTGGTTACATAAAAGATAGTATTCATTTTTCCCATCAATGGAAACAAATTTAAAATAAAAGATGGATTCTTTCTTGACACTTCCTTGACACTATCATCATATCATATACCTTTCCCTTGACCTATGAAAAACATTTCAAAAAACTTGGGATGAGCATAAAAAGCTCAGTAAAGGATATAAACACTATGGAAAGGAAATATGAGTTCATATATACATAAGAATGAAATCATACTTTACCCATAAAACATAGGCACTTTAACATACCTCATAAAATCATGAATAAATCATAGAAATCATAAGACATAAAAGGTAACTTGAGGCATTCATAACATTCTTACGTAGGGAGTAACCCTCTTGGTTACGTTTGGAATACCCATCACAGTATATTCCCTAAATCTCTTTGGAGAAACCTTAACGTTTCACTCCTTTACGTTACCCAATGCATTGGAGAGCTATAACGGGCTCACCCGCCCTTAGTTTATCACGGAACCACCCTTCTTCATAATAATGCCCAAGAACCATAACATAATCGTATCACATAAAACATACATAAAGGAAACATAATATTTCCACATTTCAATCACAATATATCAATAAAACACATTGATATAATAAAATCATTATGAAAACCATTTTCAATACCAAAATAAAAGAAAAGTAAAACATGGTATTTATTTTTCTTTTAAAAAAATGTATGGCTTGTAGAGGAAGCCGAAACTCAAATAATGGCCATGGCGGCAGAGAAGTCGTCGTCGCCGCATACGTAAGACAAGAAAAACATTCCTTTTTGTTGTTTAGTAAAACACTTCGTATAAAATGATTCCTTTTGAATAAACATAAAAGTCAAAAGTGTTTATACACGGTATAAAAGAAATTTGTGTATAAAACAAAATATTCCTCAATGAAAGGAGATTGAGACGAAGACCCTTACAAAGATCATTTTTTTAAATAAAGTACATCCATTATGTGTATTCACTATAAGTACAATAAATAAAGTACAAATACAAGATAGGACATAATAATATCATGACATAATTTGAAAGTAGGAGATTAACCCAAAGAATAGAAATTAGGTTAAGAAGTTCCCTTACCTCGGGTCCGACTTGACTCGGTCGTTCTTTAATCTCCTAAATAATAAACATGAGCTAATTTCTACTTGTTTAAGAACCTTTTTCAAGTTCATTATTCCTTTTTTATCACTTATTGCCATGTCATGAACACTATGTAATTATTTACGTTAATAACAGTCGTTTTAACAATCATTGGTACTTGAGTCAAAAATAAACCCTTTATAATTACAAGTTGTTCATGTATCCATTATATTCAGAATGGTAATTATGATGTAGATATCATATATATCATATATATCCAGTACATGCATGCATGTATAATATTACATAACATTTAGAGGTAAGAAATGAAATGCATCGTTCATGGAGACGGTAAGCCGTACGTACGCATGAACGCTGCTTCAATTTCTATTTCGTATTTTATGAAATGGAATCATAATGATATAAAGGAATATTATAATTCGTGTTTAATATCATATATAATATCATAACTCCATCCTTTATACGTCCCACATATGGTATTAACGAATCAAATCACTTTGAGGGGGCGGTAGTCCGCACTTCCTTAAATGAAGATATCGTGTTTACCCATAATGGAAACCATAAAGGTATGCCCAAAATGAAAATACAGAAGATTAAGGAAAACAAAAACATATTATATATCATATATAAATATAGTGACATCTTAATTTCCACCTTTGAAGGTGTTATATGAGTTTTGAACAATCATTGTTTCGGGAGGCAGAAATTCGCCATCCACAGAAATAGTATGTTCTTTAACCATTAGATGTAAGTGTGTGTAAGTGTAGCTCGAATAATTCTTATAAAAACATCCTAGTATATTGAAGATACTGTATTTTTCACAAATGAAAAGAATAAAAAGAGTTATGTGGTTGGAGAAGAAAAATAAAACAAAAGGACTCAAGTGAAAACATTACCTTAAAATTGGGTAACTCCCTTTGGTTTGAGCTCAAAGGCTTACTTGGGAAGACTTCTGCCCAAAGTGAGGATTCAAGGAGTAAGAGAGGGAAGTGGAGAGAAAAAATGGGTAGGGTTTGGCCTAGCCAAAGGCTTTGGAAGTGTGGGTAAGGAGGTAGAGGTGGGGGCCTTTTATAAGAGGAGAGGAGGGGTACTCTTAGAAAGTAAAGAAATGTTACTTTATTTTAAAATTAGTTTCGGATTAAAAAGGCCAAAAATTGATATAATTCGAGGGTATGGTGATAACGGTTCGAAATCCACCCATCCAATAGGTTTTGGACATGTGTAGGTCATAGATTTTACATTATCTTTTCATTTTATTTAAATCCTTTATTAATGAGGTAATCGCTGCATCATTATGATGTCATACATTATTTAATTTATTTAATGTCTAAAAATTATAAAAAAACTATCATGATGTATGAAATATTTTTATATTTACAATGACTATTTATAGTAAAAAATATGACTTGTATAACCCCATGTACAAATTGTTTTAGTAAAATAACACATGTTTGTGACATTTTTTACTTTGACATTAAATTAAAAGATATTAATGTCATGTTCCTTAAAAAGTGGCTCCATGGGGTCCCCAAGTTGAACCATGGATTTTCTTGGTCAGCCATGACACATCAAAAAAGGGTAGGACTTGTGTCTAGGTCATTTTATATTATTAAAACATTATTCTTACCTTAACATACACTAATTACCTCTGATTACGATTAATAAACTTAAAAGTTACAATTCACCAAAAAATAATTTTAATCTCATTGAAATATATTTTACTTATTAATGACAACCATGTCTGTAGGATTTTTGAAAATAAAATCACAGAAGTGGAAAAGTTTCATTTAAACGAAAAATCAGTTTCTTTAACTACCACTTAGTGGTTTCACTATTCATCAAAAAATTGATGTTTTTCAGAAAAATACCAAAACATCACCCTAAGCTATATTTGATATTCCGAATTCAAAAATTATTTCTATTTTACAAAATTAAAAACATATAGGTTACATTAATTAATTTAATAATTAATTCCCGCTGTCAGGGAAAATAGCGTGTTTTTATGAAACAATAAGTATCAAAAGATTGACACTAGTTTAAGTCTGATTTCTAAGTTAAATTAATTCCAATGACCACTATTGGATTAAATGGTAAAAATACATTCTAATTTTACTTTAAAAACAATTCAAAAGATAATCTAATCATATAAATAAATTAGATTAAAAAGAGGTTTTGAATTAAAATACAACATTTTTCACTATTCATTAAAAAATGAACTTTATCGGAATGATACCAAAAATTTACACAAAGTAAATTTTGATGTCTCGATTCTAAAGAAGAATTTTATTTTGTCAAATATAACACATAAAATTGTTAAAAAGTGGATTTAAAAGAGGTTCTCCATCCAAAGGCGGTTAATCGACCTTTTAATGAATATTAGAATATTTATGCTTAAAAAATGGATTCATTCGCATTTTTAATCCTCTAACATTTATTGTAAAGAGTAAAAATATATGAAAAACATATATAATAATTTTTTAGTTAGTTCTGTTCTTTCCCGCCATTACAACGGCTAGGCGTAACTACCATTTAAAATAATATTATTTTATTATTAGAGTGCAACGTAAGATTCCCAAGAAACACGTTGTTGCGTATTTGGTACGCCATCGAGCATAGAGTCCCCTTTAAAGTAATATTAATATTTTATTCAAAAATATGGATAAATATAAAAATGTAATATTCTTTATTTAATTTTTTTATATAACCCTTTCGATACAATATATACATATACATATAAATTTATATATGTTTAGTTATACCCCCTTAACCTCTTCCAGTCTAAGGGATTCCAAAGAGATTGTTTATTATTATTATTTATTT
This sequence comes from Viscum album, assembly GCA_963277665.1. NCBI lineage: Eukaryota > Viridiplantae > Streptophyta > Magnoliopsida > Santalales > Viscaceae > Viscum > Viscum album. Next base: position 1,802,686,422 of record OY728126.1, on the reverse strand, counting down.
AAGTATTTATATAAGGGTAGTTATGAAGGGTTTTTATTTTAAGAAAAACCATTACATAACTTATATATATATATATATCTATATTCAGGTGTTTAATTATAAACTTATATATATAGGAAACCATACAAAATATATTTCTAATATTTCCATATAATTCAGTATTTTAAATTGGGAATTATACATTTGGATATGGTCTTTTTTTTAAAATAAATTCATAACAGGTATGATCTTTATGTATGCCTTATATATATAACTATATATTTATACAAGGTTATGTATTGGAATGGAAATATGTTTTGGTGTTTAAGAGATGAATAATTATCTTTGAAAAATATTTTTGATGAGAACTTGGTTTTTGGTTTAAGTACAATTATGTTATAGTTAAAAACAAAGTTTTTACATATTTATGTATTTATAGTTTCATGAACATTTAAACCCCCATAAGGTTTTGAATTTCAAACTGAATAAATTATAAGTAGTTAGAGGTATTAAGATTTTAAGTGTACCAAGTTTAATTTATGAGAAAACCTATATATATATATATAACCCTATGTATGTATGTGTTTTTAAGATTAATATCGGAAAACCCTAGCTTCAAGAAATGGTTACTAATATTTTTATGCATGTAGGATTGTAGCGCTTGCCTATGATGTTTTATATCTTTGTGTCTAAGGGTACACCAATGAGCTTGACTAATGTCATCCTGGAAATGATTTGTGTTTTTTAAAGGATATGCTTATGCTTGTTTTAAACTTGTATTAAAAGGATAGAGATTTAAGGGTTATGTTAATATGTAGAAATCCTCTATTATTTTTATACCAAACATGCTGCAGTGATTTTTAGTGATGAGAGTTTAACTGCAAATTCTATGACCAGTGAAGAACAATAATTAATGAAAAGTATTTTATTTTAAGTGGTTTATTTCCAAGTGTTGGAGTTTTATAGATTTCAAGTTTTTATTATTTGTATACCAATAATGCCGCAGTAATTATTAGTGGATGGAGATTTGTTGGAAGTACTATGACCTATGAAGAACAATAGTTAATTCCAAGTAGTTCCTTCCCATGTACTGGAATTTTAGAAACTCGCCATTTAATACCCCTTGGGAGAAAATCTCACACATTCATCATTTTATGTGCCTAAATAATTGTTCTATGCACATAGTATGCTTGCTGAACTATGCCTGCTTTTATTCTATATTATCAATTTTATCTCTCATATCATGTATTTGTAAACCTATTATATAATTTTTACCTTATTCATATTATTCATGCATATGACTCAACATGATAATGAACTAAGAACTAAATTACCCAAAGTAGGTATGGGACACTTTGGGTAATGAGAAATGAAAATGGTATTACCCAAAGTGGTATGGGACAACTTGGGTAATATGAAATGAAAATTAAATATTCAAAGTGGTAAGGGACACCTTGAATATCTGACCTTATCAACATGTGGGAAATGTATGGGACTACCCGGAATGGGGTCCGGCAAAAATAAAACCCTCCAGGTTGGGGACTGGTTAAAGTAAGCCCTCCAGGTTGGAGACCGGTAAAATTAAGCTCCTCGATGCATCGATAGTTCTCGAGACTGTCAGATAGGGTTATTACCCCTAGGTCATGGCACAAGGCCTTGACACAGAGACCATGAGTCCTTCAACATACATTTCTTAGATTATGACCAACCAAGTGGTTACTCCGACTAGAGGAATATCCTTGGTTATAGAACCTAACCTATGAGTATCAGATTTAAAAAAAAGAAAAACAAGAAATATGATATGGCAATGTTAATTCATGACTAGTTTCTTTTCCAAAATTTCATTCCAAATGATGTATTACAATTATCATGTCTTGATGTGCTTCTTTTTTTGTAGATAATGCGCTTGTGCGTGACTCTGATCATGTTTAAACCTTGTTGTTCATTCACACCTTTCTTGTTTATGGACATTTTACTTAGTATAACCCATGCATTTTTATTAACATGTTTATCCTGTCTATTAAGTGGGTTCCAGCTAAGTGTTCTAGTGTATAAGTATGAAGTGCTTTAACTGTGTTACATCGACTTTTGTTTCGTCTAGTAGTTTTTCCTTTAAGAAAACATTTTAAGTATGGAAACGTATTTTCAAAGTAGTTTTCAAAGGCTGTATTTATGCATTTTCAAAAACCCCTTACTGAGTATTTCAATGCTCACCCTTTGTTTTATGTTAAATTTTTACAGGTTGATAGAGCCTTTCCAAGTCTTGGATTTTTGTTCTTAGCTCAGCGATAAAGAAGCAAAGCTGTTGTCTATGATTATCTAGGATCTAAACCATAAAGTTCCTCCTGATGTGTTAGGATGTGTAACTTACTTGTTTCATTTGTACGAGATAAATTACAGACCATAACCATAACACCGGCTCCGGGCTACCGGGGGTCGGGGCATCATAGTTGGACAATCATCGTTTCGGGAGGCAGAAATTCGCCATCCACAGAAACAGTATGTTCTTTAACCATTAGATGTAGGCGTGTGTAAGTGTAGATCTAATCCTTCTTATAAAAAAATCCTAGTATATATAAGATACTAGAGTTGTTACAAAAGAAAAGAATAAAAAGAGTTTAGGGGGTTGGAGAAGCAAAATAAAACAAAAGGACTCCACTGAAGACATTACCTTAAAATCGGGTAACTCCATTTGGTTTGAGCTCAAAGGCTTCCTTGAGAAGACTTATTCCCAAAGTGAGGCTTCAAGGAGTAAGAGAGGGAAGTGTAGAGACAAAATGGGCAGGGGTTGTCCGAGCCAAAGGCTTCGGAACTGTGGGTACGAAGGTAGAGGTGGGGGCCTTTTATAAGAGGAGAGGAGGGGCACTCTTGGAAAGTAAATAAAGGTTACTTTATTTTAAAATGAGTTTCAGATTCAAAAGGTCCCACATTAATATAATTCTATTCTAAGGTGATACGGTTTCGAAATCCACCCATCCAATAGGTTTTGGACATGTGTAGGTCATATATTTTACATTATCATTTCATTTTATTTAACTCCTTTATTAATGAGGTAATCAATGTATCATCATGATGTCATAAATAATTTAATTTATTTAATGTCTAAAAATTGTAAAAAAATATCATGATTTAGGAAATCTTTTTAGATTTCAAATGAATATTTATAGTCAAAAATATGACTTGTATAACCCTATTTAAAATTGTTTTAGTAAAACATCTCATGTTTGTGTCATTTTTACTTTAACATTAAATAAAAAGTTATTTATGTCATTTCCCAACCAAAGTGGCTCCATGGGGTCCCCAAGTTGACCCATGGATTGTATCGGTCGGCAATGAATCATCCAATAAGGGTAGGACAAGTGCCAAGATCATCTCATATTATTAAAACATTATTTTTACCTTAAACTACACTAATTACCTCTAATCGCGATTAAGAACTTAAAAGTTACTATTCACCAAAAAATTATTTTAATCACATTGAACCACATTTTACTTCTTAATGAAAACCATGTATGTCGGATTTTTGAAAATCAAATCACAGAAGTGGCAAAGTTTTATTTAAACGAAAAATCAGTTTCTTTATCTACCACTTAGTGGTTTCACTATTCATCAAAAATTGATGTTTTTCCGAAAAATACCAAAACTTCACCCTAAGCTATATTTGATATTCCGAATTCAAAAATGATGTCTATTTTAAAAAATTCAAATCATATAAGTCACATTAATTAATTTAATAATTAATTCCCACTGTCATGACAAATAGCGTGTTTTTATGAAACAATAAGTATCAAAATATTGACACTAGTTTAAGTCCAATTTCAAAGTGAAATTGATTCCAATGAACACTATTGGATTAAATGGTAAAAATATATTCTAATTTCCCGTAAAAACCAATTCAAAAGAAAATATAATCAGATAAATAAATTAGATTAAAAAGAGGTTTTGAATTAAAATACTACAATTTTCACTATTCATTAAAAAATGAACTTTATCGAAAAAATACCAAAAATTCACCCAAAGTAAATTTTGATGTCCCAATCATAAAGAATAATATTATTTTGACAAACATAGCTTATAAAATTGTTAAAAGATAGATTTAAAAATGGGTTTCCATCAAAAGGCAGTAAAACAATCTTTTAAAAATATTAGTGTATTCCATGCTAAAGATTGGATTCATTTTCCTTTTAAGCCTCTAAAACACTATCTAATTCATTAATAGACATAGATAAAAATATCTATTATTCATTACATACTTGGTATGTTACATCCTTACCCCCTTTAGAAAATGGCGTCCCCACAATTTATTTACTTATCGAATAAATGGGGGTACTTATCCCTCATTGCATTTTCAGATTCCCATGTTGCCTCTTCAATCATGTGGTTTTTCCACAAAACCTTTACCTAATGAATCACCTTATTCTGTAACCCTTGCTCCCTGTGGTCAAGAATCTAGACCGGTTGTTCCTCATAAGATAGGTTCTCTTCCAACTGAACTACCTTTGGACTCAAAACATGTGATGGATCTGGAATATACTTTCTCAGCATCGAAACATGAAAAACATTGTGTACCCGAGATAAACTAGGAGGTAAAGACACTCGGTATGCAACTGATCCAACTCTCTCCAGAATTTCATATGGTCCAATGAACCTTGGACTCAGCTTTCCTTTCTTACCAAATCGCATCACACTTTTCTATGGTGATACTTTGAGAAAAACATGATCACCTACCTCAAAAGATAGATCCTTCCTCCTATTGTCCACATAACTCCTCTGCCTACTCTGAGCTGTTCTCTTGTGTTTCTGTATCAGCTGAACTTTTTCTACCAACTCTTCTACCAATTCTGGTCCCATCAGCTTTCTTTCACCAACTTCATCCCAAAAAGCTGGAGTTCGACACCGCTTCCCATATAACGCCTCAATTGGTGTCATCTGTATACTGGAATGAAAACTGTTATTATAAGAAAACTCAACCAAAGAAAGATGTTGGTCCCAACTTCCCTGATAATCTATCGAACAAGCATGTAGCATATCTTCCAAATTCTGAATTGTTTGTTCTGACTGCCCATCTGATTGAGGATGAAAAGCTATACTAAAATTTATTTCAGTACCCAAGGACTTCTGAAGGCCTTTCCAAAAGTTAGAAGTGAACCTGGGATCATGATCAGATACAGTGGATAGAGGAACTCCATGCAACCTGAATATCTCTTTAAGGTACAAACAAGAATGTCGATCTAGGGAAAAATTATCTCTTATAGCAAGGAAATGAGCAGATTTATTCAAGCGATCAACAATAACCCAGATTGCATTATTACCTCGAGGTGTCTTCGGCAATCCCACAACAATGTCCATGGATATATTCTCCCATTTACATTCTGGCCCTGGTAAAGGCTGCAGCATCCCTTTCGGTAACTGCCACTCTGCTTTAACCTGCTGACAAGTCAAACACTTCATAGTAAAATCAACAATATATATTTTCATTCCATCCCACCAGTAATACTCCCGCAGATCTCTGTACATCCTAGTACTGTCAGGATGAACTGAAAACGGAAAACTATGAGCTTTACATTACAACTCTCTCTTCAATTGTTGATCACAAGGCACACATAATCTCTTCCAAAATCTCAAAACACAATCACTATCAATTTTTAATTCATGCAACTTACCTTTCTGAACCAGCTCTACCTTTTTCTGCAACTCACTGTCTTGCTTCGGTGCTTGGTTGATTCTGTCTGATAGAGAAGATTTCACTGATACCTGAAACAAAACAGAAGAACATCTTGTACCAAAAAATTCTATGCCAAAGTTCATCAAATCCTTAACCAAAGGATCACGTTTCAAACGCAACATTTTTAATGAAGCATTACTTTTTCGAATCGAAGCATCATCCACTTTATTTGCTTTTCCCGGACGGTAATGAATTGTACAATCATAATCCTTGATTAATTCTAGCCATCTCCTCTGTCTCATGTTCAATTCATTCTGAGTGAATATATACTTTAAACTTTTGTGATCGGTATATATTTCACACTTTACTCCATACAAATGATGCCTCCAAATTTTTAAAGCGAAAACAATAGCAGCTAATTCCAAATCATGTGTAGGGTAATTTACCTCATGAGTTTTCAACTTTCGTGAAGCATAATCAATTACCTGATCATTCTGCATTAGGACACAACCAAATCCTTTCAATGAATCATCACTGTAGATAACAAACTCCCCATTCCTGGAAGGTAGTGCCAAACTGGAGCATTCACCAATCTTCTTTTCAATTCCTGAAAATAATCATCACATTCTTTTGTCCAGATAAACTTAACACCCTTCCGAGTTAGCTTAGTCATTGGACTAGATAACCGTGAAAAATTTCTAACAAACCTTCGGTAATAGCCTTCCAAACCAAGGAAACTACGAATCTCTGTTACATTTGTGGGTCTTGGCCATTCTTCAACAACCATTGTTTTTGCAGGATCAATGGTTATCCCATCTTTAGAAAGAATGTGACCAAGGAAAGAAATTTGTTGCAACAAAAACTCACACTTTCTGAATTTCCCATACAATTTCTTTTCTTTTAAGGTTTGCAAAATAACCCTTAAAAATCTTTCATGCTCCTATTTACTTTTAGAAAACACCAAAATATCATCAATGAAAACCACCACAAACTTATCCAAGAACTCATGGAAAATTCTATTCATTAAGTCCATAAACACAACAGGTGCATTGGTTATCCCAAAAGGCATTACTACAAATTCATAATGGCCATATCTTTTATGAAACGTAGTCTTTGGAACATCTGCTTCCTTTAGCTTCAGCTGATGGTACCCTGATCTCCGGTCAATCTTTGAAAAAAACTGAGCTCCCTGGAGCTGATCAAACAAATCAGCGATATGAGGAAAAGGATATTTGTTCTTAACAGTGATGTTATTCAAGGCTCTATAATCAATGCAAAGTCTCATAAAACCATCTTTTTTTTAACAAATAAAACATGAGAACCCCATGGTGATGTGTTAGGTCGAATGAAACCTTTCTCTAATAAATCTTGCAATTTCTCCTTTAACTCTAAAAGTTCAATTTGAGCCATTCGATAAGGGGGTTTTGAAATTGGCTTAGCATTAGGAACTAAGTCAACAGTAAATTCAACTTCCAGATCTGGTATTATTCCAGGAAACTCATCAGGAAAAACATCAGGATACTCATTTACCACTGGCACATCATTAATCAGAACAGTTCCTTTATTTTCAATGATGTGTGCAAGGTAACATTCATTTCCATCTTTTACAATTTTCTCAGCCTCTTGATATGTTATCAACAATAAGGGTTCATTATTGTACACAAACTGAAATTATTTCTGAAAAGAAACTTCTTTAGCTCTATAGTCAATCTTAGCATGGTAAATAGAGATCCAATCCATACCCAGGATAACATCAAACTCTACTAGAGGTAGAACAATAAGTTTTGCAAGTTGGTTCTTTCCACAGATAAGGATAAGGAGATTCTTATAAATTATTTTTGCCACAAAATTTCCCCCAGGTTTTTTACCACAAGTTCAGGAGTCATTTCTTGAGATGGTATTCCCATTTTACTAGAGAAGGTTTCAGAGATGAAAGAATGTGTGGACCCCAAATCAAACAACACACTTGCATAATCTGAAAAAACAAACAAAGTACCTGATACAACTTCATTTGATGGCCTGACATCTGCTGAAGTAGTTGCTAAGGATTCCACCACCCCTTTCTTCTTGTAGTTGAACTGCTTCCCATCACTTGAGGTCTTTTTCGGACACTTGTTTGCATAGTGACCCATCTCATTGCACTTAAAAAATTTCACTAATTGTAAATAAAATTTGGACTTACCATCACCTTGATCTTTTTCAGTGCAATAACGAGCCTTATGTCCCATATTACCACATTGGTAGCACTTTATAGAATTCAGAAGACATTCCCCAGCATGCCTTTTACCACATTTATCACAAACTGGAAACTTAGTTTTCTTACCATCAGAATTTTTTGAAGAATTATTTCCTATCTCCTGCCACCTCGGTCTCTTCTTCTATTGGTTGTTATAGAACACTTGATCATCTTCAAACTTAATTTCCACCATCTCAGCACATCGAACAAGATTTTCATAACTTTTAAACTCAAGAGAAGCTAACGCCCTTCGATATTTTGGTTTTAATCCTGAGTAAAAATGATTGATTTTACTATCAAGTTCTCAGATAAAATTTGGAGCATACCTTTCCAATCGAGTGAACCTTTATTCATAGGCAGCCACTGAGTCTTCCTCTTGCCTCAATTCCAAGAATTTCTTTTCCATCCTAAGTTGAACAGCCTTAGGAAAATACTTCTCATGAATCATACCTTTAAATTCATCCCAGTCAAGAGCATCAATCTCATCAGCGTCCCTGATATTTTTAACCATCGACCACCCCTGATCTGCTTCACCCTCCAAACGGTAAATAGAAAGACTAACCTTTTGATTGTCTAAACACCCCATGACATCGAAAATCTTATCCAGTGCTTTAATCCACCCTTCATCTAGCACATGGTCAGATGATCCTCTAAATGATGTGGGATGTTGCCTCATGAAATGTTCCACCAATGACATGTTCCTCCACTATTGATCTGGCTGATCTCATTCATGGATACCATCACCATTTATCGCTTGAGTCAACTATGCCATTACTGCAACAAGCTGTTCATTTCCAATTCCGACCATCTCAGGATGTTGATTCAGAAGGTTATTTCCTTCTGTATGCCTTCCTAGCACTGCTTCCCTGTTTCCTCTATGGAAAACCATTCTAAACAAACATGTCTTAGATGAAGCAACATGGTATTCCTCAAATGCAATATCATATCAATTTTACCATAAAAAAATACTTTTGGATAATCATTTAATAGAATTATAACTCCTAAAGTTTTCTAAACCAACCTCTGATACCAACTATAAGTCCCCGGCCTTAAACGTTACTTAATCTTGATTTATTACAAGATTACACCTTGAGGATCTTTTTAGGTTTAGTGTTTTAGAGAATTATAACATAAAACTTTCATTACATTCCACATTTAAACAATGTGGTTACATAAAAGATAGTATTCATTTTTCCCATCAATGTAAACATATTTAAAATAAAACATGGATTCTTTCTTGACACTTCCTTGAAACTATCGTCATATCATGTACCTTTCCCTTGTCCTGTGAAAAACATTTCAAAAAAACTTGGGATGAGCATAAAAAGCTCAGTAAGGGTTATAAAAATATGGAAAGGAAACATGAGTTCATATATACATAAGAATGAAGTCATAATTTACCCATAAAACATAGGCACTTTAACATACCTCATCAAATCATGAATAAATCATAGAAATCATAAGACATAAAGGTAACTTGAGGCATTCATAACATTCTTACGTAGGGAGTAACCCTCTTGGTTACGTTTGGAATACTCATCACAATATATTCCCTAAATCTCTTCGGAGAAACCTTAACGTTTCACTCCTTAGTGTTACCCAATGCATTGGAGCGCAATATCGGGCTCACCCGTCCTTAGTTTATCACGGAACCACTAGTCTTCATAATAATTCCCAAGAACCATATCATAATCGTATCACATAAAACATACATAAAGGAAACATAAAATTTCCACATTTCAATCACAAGATATCAATAAAACGCATTGATATAATAAAAACATTATGAAAACCATTTTCAATACCAAAATAAAAGAAAATTAAAACATAGTATTTATTTTTCTTTTAAAAAACGTTATGGCGTGTAGAGGAAACCGAAACTCAAATAACGGTCACGGCGGCGGAGAAGTCGTTATTGCCACATACGTACGACAAAAACATTCCCTTTTGTCATTTAGTAAAACGCTTCGTATAAAAAATATTCTTTTTGGATAAACGTAAAAGTAAAAGGGGTTTATACACCATATAAAAGAAGGTTGTGTATAAAACAAAATATGCCTCAATGAAAGGAGATTGAGACAAGTCCCATACCTCGGGTCCGACTTGACTCGATCGTTCTTTAATCTCATGAATAATAAACTTGAGTTAATTTATACTTGTTTAAGAACCATTTTCAAGTTCATTATTCCTTTTATATCACTTATCTCCATGTCATGAACACTATGTAATTATTTAAGTTAATAACGGTCGTTTTAACGATCATTGGTACTTGAGTCAAAAATAAACCCATTATAATTACAAGTTGTTCATGTATCCATTATATTAAGAATGGTATTAATGATTTAGATATCATATATATCATATATATCCAGTAAATTCATGCATTTATAATATTACATAACATTTAGAGGTAAGAAATGAAATGCACCATTCATGGAGACGGTAAGCCGTATGTACGCATGAACGCTGCTTCCATTTCTATTTCGTATTTCATGAAATGGAATCATAATGATATAAAGGTATATTATAATTACAGTTTAATATCATATATAATATCATAACTCCATCCTTTATACGTCCCACATATGGTATTAACGAATCAAATCACTTTGAGGGGGCGGTAGTCCGCACTTCCTTAAATAAAGATATCGTGTTTACCCATAATGGAAACCATAAAGGTATTACCAAAATGAAAAATACAGAAGCTTAAGGAAAACATAAACATATTATATATCATATATAAGTATAGTGACATCTTAATGGCCACCTTTGAAGGTGTTATATGAGTTTTGAACAATCATCATTTCTGGAGGCAGAAATTCGCCATCCATAGAAACAGTATGTTATTTAACCATTAGATGTAGTTGTGTGTAAGTGTATCTCGAATAATTCTTATAAAAACATCCTAGTATATTGAAGATACTTGATTTGTTACAAAATAAAAGAATAAAAAGAGTTTAGGGGGTTGGAGAAGCAAAATAAAACAAAAGGACTCAAGTGAAGACATTACCTTAAAATCGGGTAACTCCCTTTGGTTTGAGATCAAAGGATTCCTTGGGAAGACTTATGCCCAAAGTGTGGCTTCAAGGAGTAAGAGATGGAAGTGGAGAGACAAAATGGGCAGGGGTTGGCTGAGCCAAAGGCTTTGTAAGTGTGGGTAAAGAGGTAGAGGTGGGGGCCTTTTATAAGAGGAGAGGAGGGGCACTCTTGGAAAGTAAAGTAATGTTACTTTATTTTAAAATGATATTCGGATTTAAGAGGTCCCACATTGATATAATTCGAGGATAAGGTGATAAGGGTTCGAAATATACCCATCCAATAGGTTTTGGACATGTTTAAGTCATAGATTTTACGTTATCATTTTATTTTATTTAAATCCGTTATTAATGAGGTAATCACTGCATCATCATGATGTCATAAATAATTTAATTTATTTAAAGTCTAAAAATTATGAAAAAAAGACTATGATGTAGGAAATATTTTTAGATTTCCAATGAATATTTATAGTCTAAAATATCTTCTATGTATACAAAATTAAAAATGTTTTAATCAGGTGATACATTCTTGTTATATTTACTTTCTTTTTTTAAAAAAGATAACAAGTCACTTTCCACAAAAGTGATTCCTTGGGGTCCCCAAGTTTGGCACAAGGAATCCCATGGTGGGCCATGAGAAAACCAGTAGAATTAGGACACATGTTGGTGTCATTTTTTATTATTATGATATTATTTTATTATCCTTAACTACCTGATTACTCATTAATCAAGATAATTAAAGATAATTACCATCGTTACTATTCATAACGTCCAAAAACAAAAGAGTCTTGATTACATAATTTGGAGCTTCTGATTCCAAATATGTAATCCATTTTACCAAATTCCAAACACAGAAATTGAAATAATTGATTTAAAAAGAATTACAGTTGTCAAAACAAATAGCGGGTTTTTTGAAACAATATCTATGAAAAGTTTGGCATTAGTTTATACCGAATTCCAAAGTGAAATTAATCCTAATTACCACCATTGGATTAAATGGTAAAAATATATTGAAATTAAACTTTAAGACCAATTAAAAAGATGATATGACCATATAATTAAATTTGATAAAAAAGCAGTTTTGATGTGAAATGCAGTATTTTTCACTATTCATTAAAAAATGAACATTGTCAGAAAAATACGAAAAATTTACCCAAAGTAAATTTCAATGTCCCAATAATAAAGAATAATATTATTTTGACAAATAGATCTTATAAAATTGTCAAATTTTTGATTTAAAATGTTTTTCCATCAAAAGGTAGTAAAACAATATTAGTGTATTCCATGCTTAATATTTGATTCATTTTCATATTAAGCCTCTAAAACACTATCTAATTCATTAATAGACATAGATAAAAATATCTATTATTCATTACATACTTGGGATGTTACATCCTTCCCCCCCTTACAAAATTTCATCCCCACAATTTATTTACTTATCGCATAAATGGGGGTACTTATCTCTCATTGCATTTTCAGATTTCCATGTTGCCTCTTCAATCATGTGGTTTTTTCACAAAACCTTTACCTGATGAATCACCTTCTTCCGTAACACTTGATCCAGGTGGTCAAGAATCTGGACCGGTTTTTCCTCGTAAGATAGGTTCTCTTCCAGCTGAACTACCTCTGGACTCAAAACATGAGATGGATCTGGCATGTACTTTCTCAGCATCGAAACATGAAAAACATTGTGTGCGTGAGATAAACTCGGAGGTAAAGCCACTAGGTATGCAACTGATCCAACTCTCTCGAGAATTTCATATGGTCCAATGAACCTTGGAATCATCTTTCCTTTCTTACCAAATCGCATCACACTTTTCCATGGTGAGACTTTGAGAAAAACATTATCACCTACCTCAAAAGATAGATCCTTCCTCATGTTGTCCGCATAACTCTTATGCCTGCTTTGAGCTGTTCTCATGTGTTTCTATATCAGCTGAACTATTTCTTCCAACTCTTCTACCAATTCTGGTCCCATCAGATTTCTTTAACCCACTTCATCCTAAAAAGCTGGAGTTCGACACCGCTTCCCATATAACGCCTCAAATGGTGCCATCTGTATACTAGAATGAAAACTGTTATTATAAGAAAACTCAACCAAAGAAAGATGTTGGTCCCAACTTCCCTGATAATACATCAAACAAGCACGTATCATATCTTAAAAAGTCTGAATTGTTCATTCTGACTACCCATCTGATTGAGGATGAAAGGCTGTACTAAAATTTAATTCAATACCGAATGACTTTTAAAGGCCTTTCTAAAAGTTAGAAGTGAACCTGGGATCACAGTCAGATATAATGGAGAGAGGAACTCCATGCAACCTGGCTATCTCTTTAAGGTACAATTGAGAAAGTTGATCTAGATAGAAAGTATCTTGAATAGGAAGGAAATGAGCAGATTTAGTCAAGCGATCAACAATAACTCATATTGCATTATTACCTCGAGATTTCTTTGGTAATACCACATCAAAGTCCATGGATATATTCTCCCATTTCCACTCTGGCACTGGTAGAGGCTGAAGCATCCCTTTCGTTAACTACCGCTCTTCTTTAACCAGCTGACAAGTCAAATACTTCATAGTAAAATCAGCAATATATCTTTTCATTCCATCCCACCAGTAATACTCCCGCAGATCTTTGTACATCTTAGTACTGCCAGGATGAACTGAAAACAGAGAATTAAGAGCTTCACATAACAAATCTCTCTTCAACTGTGAATCACAAGGCACACAAAATCTCTTCCCAAACCTCAAAACACAATCACTATCAATGTTGAATTCATGCAACTTACCTTTCTGAACCAGCTCAACCTTTTTCTTCAACTCACTGTCTTTCTTCTGTGCTTGCTTTATTCTGTCTGATAGAGAAGATTTCACTAATACCTGAAACAAAACAGAAGAACATCCTGCACCAACAACTTCTATGGCAAATTTCATCAAATCCTTAACCAAAGGAACACATTCCAAACGCAATATTATTAATGAAGCATTACTTCTTTGACTCAAAGCATCATCCACTTTATTTGCTTTTCCCGTATGGTAATGAATTGTACAATCATAATCCTTGATTAATTATAGCCATCTCCTCTATCTCATGTTCAATTATTTCTGGGTGAATATATACTTTAAACATTTGTGATCAGTATATATTTCACACTTTACTCCATAAAAATGATGCCTCCAAAATTTTAAAGCGAAAACAATAGCAGCTAATTCCAAATCATGTGTAGGGTAATTTACCTCATGAGTTTTCAACTGTCGTGAAGCATAAGCAATTACATGATCATTCTGCATTAGGACACAACCAAGTCCTTTCAATGAAGCATCACTGTAGATAACAAACTCACCATTCCTAGAAGGAAGTGCCAAAAATAGAGCATTCACCAATCTTCTTTTCAATTCCTGAAAACAATCGTCACATTATTTTGTCCAGATAAACTTAACACCCTTCCGAGTTAGCTTAATCATTAGACTAGATAACTGTGAAAAATTTATAACAGACCTTTGGTAATAGCTTTCCAAACCAAAGAAACTACGAATCTCAGTTACATTTGTGGGTCTTGTCCATTCTTCAACAACCTTTGTTTTTGCAGAATCAACAGTTATCCCATCTTTAGAAACAATATGACCAAGGAAAGAAATTTGTTTCAAACAAAACTCACACTTGCTGAATTTCCCATACAATTTCTTTTATTTTAAGGTTTGCAAAATAACCCTTAAATTTCTTTCATGCTCCTCTTTAATTTTAGAAAACACCAAAATATCATCAATGAAAACCACCACAAACTTATCCAAGAACTCATGGAAAATTCTATTCATTAATTCCATGAAAACAGCAAGTTCATTGGTTATCCCAAAAGGCATTACTACAAATTCATAATGGCCATATCTTGTACGAAACGCAGTCTTCATAACATCTTCTTCCTTTACCTTCAGCTGATGGTACCCCGATCTCAAGTCAATCTCTCAAAAATACTAAGCTCCCTAGAGCTGATCAAACAAATCATCGATATGAGGCAACGAATATTTGTTCCTAACAGTGATGTTGTTCAAGGCTCTATAATCAATGCAAAGTCTCATAGAACCATATTTCTTTTTAAAAAATAAAACAAGAGCACCCCATGGTGATGTGCTAGGTCGAATGAAACCTTTCTTTAATAAATCTTACAATTTCTCCTTCAACTCTAAAAGTTCAATTTGAGCCATTCGATAAGGGGGTTTTGAAATTGGCTTAGAAACGGGAACTAATTTGATAGTAAATTCAACTTCCCAATCTGATATTATTCTAGGAAACTCATCAGGAAAAACATCAGGATACTCATTTACCACTGGCACATCATTAATCTGAATAGTTCCATTGTTTTCAACGATGTGTGCAAGGTAACATTAATTTCCATATTTTACAAGTTTCTTGGCCTCTTGATAAGTTATCAACAGTAAGGGTTCATTCTTGTACACAAATTGAACGTCTTTCTGAAAAGAAACTTCTTTAGCTCTACGGTCAATCTTAGCATGGTAAATAGAGAGCCAATCCATACACAGGATAACGTCAAACTCTACTAGAGGTAAAAAAATAAGGTTCGCAAGTAGGTTCTTTCCACAGATAAGGATAGGAAGATTATTATAAATTCTTTTTGCCTCAACATTTCCCCCAGGTTTTTTACCAAAATTTCAGGAGTCATTTCTTGATATGGTATTCCCATTTTACTAGAAAAAGTTTTAGAGATGAAAGAATGTGTAGACCCCGAATCAAACAACACACTGGAATAATCTGAAAAAACAAACAAACTACCTAATATGACTTCATTTGATGGCCTGACATCTATTGAAGTAGTTGCAAAGGATTTCACCACTACTTTATTCTTGTAGTCTATCTGCTTCCCATCACTCGAGCTATTTTTCAGACACTCATTTTCATAGTTACCCATCTCATTGCACTTAAAACATTTCACTAACTGTAAATCAAATTTGGTCTTACCTTCACCTTGATCTTTTTCAGTGAAATCATGAGCCTTATGTCCCATCTTACCACATCGGTAGCACTTTACAGAATTCAAAAGACATTCCCCAGCATGCCTTTTACCACATTTATCAAAAACTAGAAACTTAGTTTTCTTACCATCATACTTTTTTGAAGAATTCTTTCCTTTATCCTACCACCTCGGTCTCTTCTTCTATTGGTTGTTATAGAACTCTTGATCATCGGAAAACTCCATTTCCACCTTCTTAGCACATCGAACAAGATTTTCATAACTTTTGAACTCACGAGAGCCAATGCCCTTCGATATTTTGGATTTAACCCTGAGTAAAAATGATTGATTTTACTATCAAGGTCTCAGATAAAATTTGGAGCATACCTTGCCAATCGAGTGAACCTTTCTTCATAGGCAGCCACTGAGTCTTCCTCTTGACTCAATTCCAAGAATTGCTTTTCCATCCTAAGTTGAACAGCCTTAGGAAAATACTTCTCAATAAACATACATTTGAATTCATCCCAGTCGAGAGCATCAAACTCATCAGCGTCCCTGATATTTTTAACCATCGACCACCACTGATCTGCCTCACCCTCAAAACGGTAAATAGCAGGACTAACCTTTTGATTGTCAGAACACCCCATGATATCAAAAATCTTCTCCAGTGATTTAATCCACCCTTTAGCTAACACTGGGTCAGATGATCCTCTGAATGATGGGGGATGTTGCGTCATGAAATGTTCCACCACTGACATGTTCCTCTCCGGTTGATCTGGATGATCTCGTGCATGGATACCACCACCATTTATCGCTTGAGTCAACTGCACCATTACTGCAACAAAATTTTCAGTTCCAATTTTGACCATCTCAGGATACTGATTTGGATGGTTATTTCCTTCTGTATGCCTTCCTAGAACTGCTTCCCTGTTTCCTCTGCGGAAAACCATTCTGAACAAACATGTCTTAGATGAAGCAAGATGGTAATCTTCAAATTCTATATCATTTCAAAAAAAATATTTTTGGATAATCATTTAATAGATTCTAACTCCTAACATTATCTAAACCGACCTTTGATACCAACTAAAAGGCCCCAACATTAACCCTTACTTAATCTTGAGTTATTACAAGATTACACCTCGAGGATCTTTTCAGGATTAGAGTTTTAGAGAATTAGAACATAAAACTTGCATTACATTCCACATTTAAACAAAGTGGTTACATAAAAGATAGTATTAATTTTTCCCATCAATGGAAACATATTTAAAATAAAACATGGATTCTTTCTTGACACTTCCTTGACACTATCATCATATCATGTACCTTTCCCTTGACCTGTGAAAAACATTTCAAAAACTTGGGATGAGCATAAAAAGCTCAGTAAGGGATATAAAAATATGGAAAGGAAACATGGGTACATATATACACAAGAATTAAATCATACTTTACCCATAAAACATAGGAACTTTAACATACCTCATCAAATCATGAATAAATCATAGAAATCATAAGACATAATGGTAACTTGAGGCATTCATAACATTCTTACGTAGGGAGTAACCCTCTTGGTTACGTTTGGAATACCCATCACATTATATTCCCTAATATCTTCGGAGAAACCTTAACGTTTCACTCCTTCGCGTTACCCAATGCATTGGAGAGCTATATCGGGATCACCCGCCCTTAGTTTATCATGGAACCACCAGTTTTCATAATAATTCCCAAGAACCATAACATTAATGTATCACATAAAACATGCCTAAAGGAAACATAACATTTACACATTTCATGTTTTAGATATCATATATGTCATATATATTCAGTACATGCATGCATTTAAAATATTACATAATCATTTAAAGGTAAGAAATGAAAAGCACCGTTCATGGAGACAGTAAGCCGTACGTACGCATGAACGCTACTTTCATTTCTATTTCTTATTTTATAGAATGGAATCATAATGAAATAAAGGTATATTATAATTCCTGTGTAATATAATATATAATATCATAACTTCATCCTTTATATGTCCCACATATGGTATTAACGAATCAAATCACTTTGAGGGGGTGGTAGTCCGCACTTCCTTAAATGAAGATATCGCGTTTACCCATAATGGAAACCATAAAGGTATGCCCAAAATGAAAAATACAGAAGCTTAAGGAAAACATAAACATATTATATATCATATATAAATATAGTGTCATCTTAATGGCCACCATTGAAGGTGTTAAAAGAATTTCGAACAATCATCGTTTCAGGAGGCATAAATTCACCATCCACGGAAACAGTATGTTCTTTAACCATTAGATGTAGGTGGGTGTAAGTGTAGCTCGAATCCTTCATATAAAAGGCCCCCACCTCTAAATCCTTACCCACACATCCAAAGCCTTTGGCTCAACCAAACCCTGCCCATTTTGTCTCTCCACTTCTCTCTCTTACTCCTTGAAGCCTCACATTGGGCAGAAGTCTTCGCAAGGAATCCATTGAGCTCAAACCAAAGGGAGTTACCTGATTTTTAGGTAATGTCTTTACTTGAGTCCTTTTTTTTATTTTTCTTCTCCAACCCCCTAAACTCTTTTTATTATTTTCTTTTGTAACAACTCTAGTATATTCAATATACTAGGATGTTGTTATAAGAAGGATTCGAGCTACACTTACACACACCTACATCTAATGGTTAAAGAACATACTGTTTCTGTGGATGGCGAATTTCTGCCTCCCAAAATGATGATTGTTCAAAACTCATATAACACTTTAAAAGGTGGCAATTAAGATGTCACTATATTCATATATGACATATAATATGTTTATGTTTTCCTTAATCTTCTGTATTTTTCATTTTGGGCATACCTTTATGGTTTCCATTATGGGTAAACGCGATATCTTCATTTAAAGAAGTGCGGACTACCGCCCCCTCAAAGTGATTTGATTCTTTAATACCATATATGGGACGTATAAAGGATGGAGTTATGATATTATATATGATATTACACTGGAATTATAATATGCCTTTATATCATTATGATTCCATTTCATAAAATACGAAATAGAAATGGAAGCAGCGTTCGTGCGTACATACGACTTACCGTCTCCATGAACGGTGCATTCCATTTCTTACCTCTAAATGTTATGTAATATTATAAATGCATGCATGTACTGGATATATATGATATATATGATATCTACATCATGAATACCATTCTTAATATAATGGATACATGAACAACTTGTAATTATAGATGGTTTATTTTTGACTCAAGTACCAATGATCGTTAAAACGACCGTTATTAACTTAAATAATTACATAGTGTTCATGACATGGAGATAAGTGATATAAAAGGAATAATGAACTTGAAAAAGGATCTTAAACAAGTTGAAATTAACTCAAGTTTATTATTCAGGATATTAAAGAATGATCGAGTCAAGTCGGACCCGAGGTATGGGACTTCGTCTCAATCTCCTTTCATTGAGGCATATTTTGTTTTATACACAACCTTCTTTTATACGGTGTATAAACCCCTTTTACTTTTACGTTTATCCAAAAGGAATCTTTTTTATACGAAGCGTTTTACAAAACGACAAAAGGGAATGTTTTTGTCGTACGTATGTGGCAACAACGACTTCTCCGCCGCCGTGACCGTTATTTGAGTTTCAGCTTCCTCTACAAGCCATAAATTTTTTTAAAAGAAAAATAAATACCATGTTTTAATTTTCTTTTATTTTGGTATTGAAAGTGGTTTTCATAATGTTTTAATTATATTAATGCATTTTATTGATATCTTGTGATTGAAATGTGGAAATGTTGTGTTTCCTTTATGTATGTTTTATATGATACGATTATGTTATGGTTCTTGGGAATTATTATGAAGACGGGTGGTTCCGTGATAAACTAAGGGCGGGTGAGCCTGATATAGCTCTCCAATGCATTGGGTAACGCGAAGGAGTGAAACGTTAAGGTTTCTCCGAAGAGATTTAAGGAATATACTGTAATGAGTATTCCAAACGTAACCAAGAGGGTTACTCCCTACGTAAGGAAGTTATGAATGCCTCAAGTTTCCTTTATGTCTTATGATTTCTATGATTTATTCATGATTTTATGAGGTATGTTAAAGTGCCTATGTTTTATGGGTAAAGCATGACTTCATTCTTATGTATATCTGAACTCATGTTTCCTTTCCATATTTTTATAACCCTTACTGAGATTTTTATGCTCATCCCAAGTTTTTTTGAAAAGTTTTTCACAGGACAAGGGAAAGTTACATGATATGACGATAGTGTCAAGGAAGTGTCAAGAAATAATCCATGTTTTATTTTAAATATGTTTCCATTGATGGGAAAAATGAATACTATCTTTTATTTAACCACTTTGTTTAAATGTGGAATGTAATTCATGTTTTATGTTCTAATTCTCTAAAACTCTAAACCCAAAAAGATCCTCAAGTTGTAATCTTGTAATAACTCGAGATTAAGTAAGGTTTAAGGCTGCGGCCATATATTTTGTATCATAGGTCGGTTTAGATAACTTTAGGATTTAGAATTCTATTAAATGATTATCCAAAAATATATTTTTTTGAAATGATATATCATTTGAAGATTACCATGTTGATTCATCTAAGACATGTTTGTTCAGAATGGTTTTCGGAATAGGAAACAGGGAAGCAGTGCTAGAAAGGCATAAAGAAGGCTCGTGATTGCATTGAATAGATCAAGGTGATGGTAAGTCCAAATTTGATTTACAGTTAGTGAAATGTTTTAAGTGCAATGAGATGGGTCACTATGCAAACGAGTGTCTAACAAAGACCTCAAGTGATGGGAAGTAGTTCGACTACAAGCAGAAAGGGGTGGTGAAATCCTTTGCAACTACTTCAGCAGATGTCGGGCCATAAAATGAAGTTGTATCGGGTACTTTGTTTTTTCAGATTATGCCAGTGTTTTGTTTGATTCGGGGTCCACACATTCTTTCATCTCTGAAACCTTCTCCAGTAAAATGGGAATACCATCTCAAGAAATGACTCCTGAACTTGTGGTAAAAACACCCGAGGGAAATGTTGATTCAGAAAGAATTTATAAGAATCTTCCTATCCTTATCTGTGGAATGAACCTATTTGAAAACCTTATTTTTCTACCTCTAGTAGAGTTTGATGTTATCTTGGGTATGGATTGGCTCTCTGTTTACCATGCTAAGATTTGACTGTGGAGGTAAATAAGTTTCCTTTCAGAAAGACTTTCAGTTAGTGTACAAGAATGAACCCTTACTGTTGATAACTTATCAAGAGTCCGAGAAACTTGTAAAAGATGGAAATTAATTTTACCTTGCACATATTGTTGAAAACACGGGAAATATTCAGATTAATGATGAGCCAGTGGTAAATGAGTATCCTGATATTTTTCCTGAAGAGTTTCCTGGAATAATACCAGATCGGGAAGTTGAGTTTACTGTTGACTTAGTTCCTGATGCTAAGCCAATTTCAAAACCCCCTTATCGAATGGCTAAAATTGAAATTTTAGAGTTGAAGGATCATTTGCAAGATTTATTAAAGAAAGGTTTCATTCGACCTAGCACGTCACCATGGGGTGCTCCTGTTTTATTTGATAAAAATAAAGATGGTTCTATGAGATGTTGCATTGATTATAGAGCCTTGAATAACATCACTGTTATGAACAAATATCCTTTGCCTCATATCGATGATTAGTTTGATCAGCTCCAGGGAGCTCAGTTTTTTTCAAAGATTGACCTGAGATCGGGGTACCATCAGCTGAAGGTAAAGGAAGCAGATGTTCTGAAGACTGTGTTTCGTACAAGATATGGCCATTATGAATTTTTAGTATTGCCTTTTGGGATAACCAATGCGCCTGCTGTATTCATGGACTTAATGAATAGAATTTTCCATGAGTTCTTGGATAAGTTTGTGGTGGTTTTCATTGATGATATTGTGATGTTTTCTAAAATTAAAGAGGAGCATTAAAGACATTTAAGGGTTATTTTTCAAACCATAATAGAAAAGAAATTGAATGGTAAATTCAGCAAGTGTGAGTTTTGGTTGCAACAAATTTCATTCCTTGGTCACATTGTTTCTAAAGATGGGATAACCGTTGATCCTGAAAAAACAAAGGTTGTTGAAGAATGGCCAAGACCCACAAATGTAACAGAGATTCGTAGTTTCCTTGTTTTGGAAGGATATTACCAAAGGTTTTTTAGAAATTTTTCACGGTTATCTATTCCAATGACTAAGCTAACTCGGAAGGGTGTTAAGTTTATCTGGACAAAATAATGTGATGATTGTTTTCAGAAATTTAAAAGATGATTGGTGAATGCTCCAGTTTTGGCACTACCTTCCAGGAATGAGGAGTTTGTTATCTACAGTGATGCTTCATTGAAAGGACTTGGTTGTGTCCTAATGCAGAATGATCAGGTAATTGCTTATGCTTCACGATAGTTGAAAACTCATGAGGTAAATTACCCCACACATGATTTGGAATTAGCTGTTGTTGTTTTTGCTTTAAAAATTTGGAGGCATCATTTGTATGGAGTAAAGTGTGAAATATATACCGATCACAAAAGTTTAAAGTATATATTCACTCAGAAAGAATTGAACATGAGACAGAGGAGATGGCTAGAATTAATCAAGGATTATGATTGTACAATTCATTGCCATCCGGGAAAAGCAAATAAAGTGGATGATGCTTTGAGTCGAAAAAGTAATGCTTCATTAGCAATGTTGCATTTGGAACGTGATCATTTGGTTAAGGATTTGATGAACTTTTGCATAGAAGTTGTTGGTGCAGGATGTTCTTCTATTTTGTTTCAAGTATCAGTGAAATCTTCTCTATGAGATAGAATCAAGCAAGCACAGAAGCAAGACAGTGAGTTGCAGAAAAAGGTAGAGCTGGTTCAGAAAGGTAAGTTGCATGAATTCAACATTGATAGTGATTGTGTTTTGAGATTTGGGAGAGATTGTGTGTGCCTTGTGATTCACAGTTGAAGAGAGAGTTGTTATGTGAAGCTCATAGTTCTCCATTTTCAGTTCATCCTGGCAGTACTAAGATGTACAGAGATTTGCGGGAGTATTACTGGTGGGATGGAATGAAAAGAGATATTGCTGATTTTACTGTGAAGTGTTTGACTTGTCAGCATGTTAAAGCAGAGCAGCAGTTACCGAAATGGATGCTTCAGCCTTTACTAGTGCCAGAGTGGAAATGGGAGAATATATCAATGGACTTCATTGTGGGATTGTCGAAGACCCCTCGAGGTAATAATGCAATCTGGGTTATTGTTGATTTCTTGACTAAATCTACTCATTTCCTTGCTATACGAGATACTTTATCTCTAGATCAACTTTCCCGTTTGTATCTTAAAGTGATAGTCAGGTTACATGGAGTTCCTCTTTCCATTGTATCCGATCGTGATCCCAGGTTTACTTCTAACTTTTGGAAGGGACTTCAGAAGTCGTTGGGTACTGAATTAAATTTTAGTACAACATTTCATCCTCAATCGGATGGGCAGTCAGAACGAACAAATCAGACATTGGAGGATATGCTACGTTCTTGCTCTATGGATTATCAGTGAAGTTGGGACCAACATCTTTCTTTGGTTGAATTTTCATATAATAACAGTTTTCATTCTAGTATACAGATGGAACCATTTGAGGTGTTATATGGGAAGTGGTGTCGAACTCCAGCTTTTTGGGATGAAGTGGGTGAAAGAAAGCTGATGGGACCAGAATTGGTAGAAGAGTTGGCATAAAAAGTTCAGATGATATAGAAACACATGAGAACAGCTCAGAGCAGGCAGAAGAGTTATGCGGATAACAGGAGGAAGGATCTATCTTTTGAGGTAGGTGATCATGTTTTTCTCAAAGTATCACCATGGAAAAGTGTGATGCGATTTGGTAATAAAGGAAAGCTGAGTGCAAGGTTCATTGGACCATATGAAATTCTGGAGAGAGTTGAATCAGTTTCATACCGAGTGGCTTTACCTCCGAGTTTAGCTCAGGTACACAATGTTTTTCATGTTTCGATGCTGAGAAAGTACATGCCAGATCCATCTCATGTTTTGAGTCCAGAGGTAGTTCAGCTGGAAGAAGACCTATCTTATGAGGAAAAACCGGCCCAGATTCTTGACCACAGGGATCAAGTGTTATAGAATAATGTGATTCATCAGGTAAAGGTTTTGTGGAAAAACCACATGATTGAAGAGGCAACATGGGAATCTGAAAATGCAATGAGGGATAAGTACCCCCATTTATTTGATATGTAAATAAATTGCGGGGAAGCAATTTTCTAAAGGGGGGAAGGATGTAACATCCCAAGTAAGTAATGAATAATAGATATTTTTATCTATGTCTATTAATGAATTAGATAGTGTTTTAGAGGCTTAAAAGGATAATGAATCCAATCTTAAGCATGGAATACACTAATATTTTTAAAAGATTGTTTTACTACCATTTGATGGAAAACCATTTTTAAATCTATATTTTGAAAATTTTATAAGCTATGTTTGTCAAAATAAACTTATTCTTTATGATTGTGACATCAAAATTTACTTTTTGTGAATTTTTGGTATTTTTTCGATAAAGTTCATTTTTAATGAATAGTGAAAAATGTTGTATTTTAATTCAAAACCGCTTTTTAATCTATTTTATTTATATGATTAGATTGTCTTTTTAATTGGTTTTAAAGTGAAATTATAATATAATTTTACCATTTAATCAAATGGTGGTCATTGGAATGAATTTCACTTTGAAATTGGACTTAAACTAGTGTCAATCTTTTGATATTTTGTTTCATAAAAATATGCTATTTGTCATGACAGCGAGAATTAATTATTAAATTAATTAATGTAACTAATATTTTTTGAATTATGTAAAATAGACATCATTTTTGAATTCATAATATCAAATATATCTTAGGGTGAAGTTTTGGTATTTTTCTGAAAAAACTTCAATTTTTGATGAATAGTGAAACCACTAAGTGGTAGTTAAAGAAACTGATTTTTCATTTAAATGAATCTTTGCCACTTCTGTGATTTGATTTTCAAAAATCCGACATACATGGTTGTCATTAAGAATTAAAATGTGGTGCAAATGAGATTAAAATAATTTTTTGGTTAATAGTAACTTTTAAGTTCTTAATCGCGATTAGAGGTAATTAGTGTAGTTTAAGGTAAAAATAATGTTTTAATAATATGAGATGAGCTTGACACATGTCCTACCCTTATTTTGGTGTCATGTCCGACCAAGACAAGACATGGGTCGACTTGGGGACCCCATGGAGCCACTTTGGTTGGGAAATGACATAAATAACTTTTTACTTAATGTTAAAGTAAAAATGACACAAACATGAGATGTTTTACTAAAACAGTTTTTAAATAAGGTTTTACAAGTCTGATTTTTGACTATAAATATTAATTTGAAAGTTAAAAATATTTCCTAAATCGTGATATTTTTTTTGATAATTCTTAGACATTAAATAAATTAAATTATTTATGACATCATGATGATGCAGCGATTTCCTCATTAATAAAGGATTTAAATAAAATGAAAAGATAATGTAAAATCTATGACCTACACATGTCCAAAACCTATTGGATGGGTGGATTTCGAACCCTTATCACCTTAGCCTAGAATTATATCAATTTGGGACCTTTTGAATCCGAAACTCTTTTTAAAATAAAGTAACATTTCTTTACTTTCCAAGAGTGTCCCTCCTCTCCACTTATAAAAGGCCCCCACCTCTACCTCCTTACCCACACTTCCAAAGACTTTTTATCGGCCAAAACCTACCCATTTTGTCTCTCCACTTCCCTCTATTACTCCTTGAAGCCTCTAATTGGGCATAACTCTTCCCAAGGAAGCCTTTGAGCTCAAACCAAAGGGAGTTACCCGATTTTAAGGTAATGTCTTCACTTGAGTCCTTTTGTTTCATTTTTCTTCTCCAACCCCCTAAACTCTTTTTATTCTTTTCTTTTGTAACAAATACAGTATCTTCAATATACTAGGATGTTGTTATAATAAGGATTAGAGCTACAATTACACACACCTACATCTAATGGTTAAATAACATACTGTTTCTGTGGATGGCGAATTTCTTCCTCCCGAAACGATGATTGTTCAAAACTCATATAACACCTTCAAAGGTGGACATTAAGATGTCACTATATTTATATATGATATATAAAATGTTTATCTTTTCCTTAAGCTTCTGTATTTTTCATTTTGGTCATACCTTTATGGTTTCCATTATGGGTAAACGCGATATCTTCATTTAAGGAAGTGCGGAGTACCGCCCCCTCAAAGTGATTTGATTCGTTAATACCATATGTGGGACGTATAAAGGATGGAGTTATGATATTATATATGATATTACACTGGAATTATAATATACCTTTATATCATTATGATTCCATTTCATAAAATACGAAATAGAAATGGAAGCAGCGTTCATGCGTACGTACGGCTTACCATCTCCATGAACGGTGCATTTCATTTCTTACCTCTAAATGTTATGTAATATTTTAAAGTCATGCATGTACTGGATATATATTATATATATGATATCTACATCATGAATACCATTCTGAATATAATGGATACATGAAAAAATTGTAATTATAAAGGGTTTATTTTTGACACAAGTACCAATGATCGTTAAAACGAACGTTATTAACTTAAAAAATTACATAGTGTTCATGACATGGCGATAAGTGATATAAAAGGAATAATGAACTTGAAAAAGGTTCTTAAAAAAGTAGAAATTAACTCAAGTTTATTATTCAGGAGATTAAAGAACGATCGAGTCATGTCGGACCCGAGGTATGGGACTTCGTCTCAATCTCCTTTCATTGAGGCATATTTTGTTTTATACACAACCTTCTTTTATACGGTGTATAAACCCCTTTGACTTTTACATTTATCCAAAAGGTATCTTTTTTTTATGAAGCGTTTTACTAAATGACAAAAGGGAATGTTTTTGTCGTACATATGCGGCAACAATGACTTCTCCGCCACCGTGATCGTTATTTGAGTTTCGGTTTCCTCTACAAGCCATAACTTTTTTTAAAAGAAAAATAAATACCATGTTTTAATTTTCTTTTATTTTGGTGTTGAAAATGGTTTTCATAATTTTTTTATTATATCAATGCGTTTTATTGATATCTTGTGATTGAAATGTGGAAATTTTATGTTTCCTTTAGGTATATTTTATGTGATACGATTATATTATGGTTCTTGGGCATTATTATGAAGACGGGTGGTTCCGTGATAAACTAAAGGCGGGTGAGCCCGATGTAGCTCTCCCATGCATTGAGTAATGCGAAGGAGTGAAACGTTAAGGTTTATCCAAAGAGATTTAGGGAATATACTGTGATGGGTATTCCAAACGTAACCAAGAGGGTTACTCCCTACGTAAGAATGTTATGAATGCCTCAAGTTACCTTTATGTCTTATGATTTCTATGATTTATTCATGATTTGATGAGGTATGTTAATGTGCCTATGTTTTATGGGTAAATTATGACTTCATTTTTATGTATATATGAACTCATGTTTCATTTCCATATTTTTATAATCATTACTGAGATTTTTATGCTCATCCCAAGTTTTTTTGAAATGTTTTTCACAGGACAAGGGAAAGGTACATGATATGATGATAGTGTCAAGGAAGTGTCAAGAAAGAATCCATGTTTTATTTTAAATATGTTTCCATTGATGGGAAAAATGAATACTATCTTTTATGTAACCACTTTGTTTAAATGTGGAATGTAATGAAAGTTTTATGTTCTAATTCTCTAAAACTCTAAACCTGAAAATATCCTCACGGTGTAATCTTGTAATAACTCAAGATTAAGTAAGGTTTAAGGTTGGGGCCTTATAGTCTTTTTGTTCATGCACACCATTCTTGTTTATGGAAATTTTACTATGTATAACCCATGCATTTTTATTGACATTCTTATCCTGTCTATTAAGTGGGTTTCAACTAAGTTTTCTAGTGTATAAGTATGAAGTGCTTTAACTGTGTTACATCGACTTTTATTTTGTCTAGTAGTTTTTCCTTTAAGAAAACATTTTAAGTATGGAAAATTATTTTCAAAGTAGTTTTCAAAGGCTGTATTTATGTATTTTCAAAAACCCCTTACTAAGTATTTCAATGCTCACCCTATGTTTTATGTTAAATTTTTACAGGTTGATAGAGCCTTTCCAAGTCTTGGATTTTTGTTCTTAGCTTAGCAATAAAGAAGCAAATTTGTTGTCTGTGATTCTCCAGGATCTAAACCAAAAAGTTACTCCTGATGTGTTATTATGTGTAACTTACTTGTTTCATTTGTACGAGATAAATTACACACCATAACCATAGCATCGGCTCCGGGCTACCGGGGGTCGGGGCGTCATGATGTAACACCCCAGGTAAATAAAGAATATGACATTTTTATATTTATCCATATTTGTAATTAAAATATTAATATTACTTTAAAGGGGATGCTATGCTCGATGGCGTACCCAATACGCAATAACGAGTTTCTTGGGAATCTTATGTTGCACTCTAATAATAAAATAATATTATTTTAAATGGTAGTTAACGCCTAGCCGTTGTAATGGTGGGAATGAACAGAACTAACTAAAAAAATTATTATATATATTTTTCAAATATTTTTACTCTTTACAATAAATGTTAGAGGATTAAAAATGCGAATGAATCCAATTTTTAAGCATAAACATTCTAATATTCATTAAAAGGTCGATTAACCTCCTTTGGATGGCGAAACTCTTTTAAATCAACTTTTTAACAATTTTATGTGTTATATTTGACAAAATAAAATTCTTCTTTAGAATAGAGACATAAAAATTTGCTTTGTGTAAATTTTTGGTATCATTCCAATAATGTTCATTTTTTAATGAATAGTGAAAAATGTGGTATTTTAATTAAAAACCTCTTTTTAATCTAATTTATTTATATGATTAGATTATCTTTTTAATTGTTTTTAACGTAAAATTAGAATATATTTTCACCATTTAATCTAATAGTGTTCATTGGAATTAATTTCACTTTGAAATCGGACTTAAACTAGTGTCAATCTTTTGATACTTATTGTTTCATAAAAACACGCTATTTTCTCTGATAGTGGGAATTAATTATTAAATTAATTAATGTAACCTATATGTTTTGAATTTTGTAAAATATACATCATTTTTTTATTTGGAATATCAAATATATCTTAGGGAGAATTTTTGATAATTTTCTGAAAAACTTCAATTTTTGATGAATAGTGAAACCACTAAGTGGTACTTATAAAAACTGATTTTCTGTTTAAATGAAATTTTTCCATCTTTGTGTTTTGAATTTCAAAAATCTGACATACATGGTTGTCATTAAGAAGTAAAATGTGGTTCAATGGGATTAAAATTGTAACACCCCAAGCTTATACGGTACGCTTCTCTTTGAATAATGTGATAGCGTGTGTTGTACGCAACACCGAGTTCTAACACACCATAACCAATCAAACTAGCAGTTATGAATAGTAATACCTACTTTTTGAAATTAAATATATTTTATATTTCAAAATGGACTTCATTTTTGGATTCGGAATATCGAATTTAGACTAAGGTGAAATTTTGGTACTTTTCGGATAACTTTAATATTTTGATGAATAGTGAAAATTACTAAATTTTAATTAAAAACAACTTTTTTAATCAAAATAATTAATAGTGATAAATTATGAATTTGAGTGGTTTTAAAGTATATTCAGAGTATATTTTTACCATTTAATTCAATTTTGGTCAATGGACATAATTTTATAATTAAACCGGACATAAACAAGTGTCAATCTTTTGATAGTTATTATCTCTTAAAAACACGCTTTTTGTTTTAACAACGGGAATTAATTTTAAATTAATTACTGCCACTTCTGTGTGTTGAATTTGGAAAAATGGATTCCATATTTGGAATCAGGATGTTCAAATTGTGTAAATAGGTAACTTTTATTTTTAGACATTTTGAATAATTACTTCGGTAAATATTTTATTTACCATGGTTAAATGGTAAATCCGGTAAATAAGGGTTAAAATATAATATTAAAATAATACTAAATTATCCTAAAACGTGTCCTAGCCTCATTTTCTGATACATGTTCGACCATAGGCATCTTTGGGTCGATTTTGGGACCCCATGGAGCCACTTGTAGGTGATAGGGACACTTAATTTTAATTAAGTTAAAATGAATACAAAAATGACACAAGCATATATCTTTTAGAAAAACAATTTTTACATAGGGTTATATATATTTGATTTTCGACTATAAATATTCATTAGAAAGATAAAACTATTTCCTACATAATGATAGTTTATTTATAATTTTTAGAGATTCCATAATTTAATTTATTTATGTCACAATGATGATGCAGTAATTACCATAATAGTGAAAATTTAAAATAATTGATATTATAAATACCCAAATAAATATAATTTGAGACTTTTAATTGATTAAAATAATTTTATATGATAATATGACATATTATAATTTATTTAATTAACTTTTTTCGAAGTAATCATTCTGTTATGAGTTTCACAAAAATCAACTATTGAATAGTGTCAAAATTGACATAAAAGAGTTTTTAAAACAAATATTATATTATTAATTGATATTAAATTCTAAAAAATCTAAGGTTCTGCAAAGATACTTATATAATGATATTTATATCATTAATGGACCAATTGGGGTCTCTTGGATGTATATAGTAAGTTTATTAACCCGATAATATAAAAATAAAAAGAGACATTGTAAAAGTGAAACTAATTAACATAGAGTTAATACTTAAAGATAAGGTTAATATAAGTACCCAAACCTATCTAAATTCTATTGGTTGAGTGTTTTTCGACCCATCCCCACATTAAAATTTAAATAATCCAATTTGGAGCCTTTAGAAACCGAATATGAATTTATTATAAATTAATATTTCTAGCTTTTCCAAAGGTGCCCCTCACCCCTCTTATAAAAGGGCACTCCTCCTTCTCATTTCTTCACACCTTCAAAGCCTTTTGGTTCGGCCAAAATCTGCCCAAATACTCTACCAACATCCCTAACTACAACCTAGAGGCCTTATTTTGATCATAAAGCCAACCTAAGGAGACCTTTTGATCAAATCAAAAGGAAGAACCCGAAGAAGAGGTAAAGATTTCGCCACCCTTTTCCAAGTTCCTTTCTTCTTCCACTTATTCTTCCTTTATTGTTACCATTCTAAAATAATAACTCCAGTATCATATATATACTGTGATGTTATTATAAATATGGTACAAACATATTCAGTATTCTATCCACCCTTTGAATAACATCTCACCATACGTGTGTACGTACGGCTTACCGTCTCCACGTCGTGGTGTAATTGTTATTCAATATATTATTATTTGGATGGGTATAATAATGATGTGTAACACATGTAAATAATAAATATAGCATGTTAATGATTCTTTATATATGATATACCATCCATTTATATATTATTTTAATATCTAAAGAATGATATTTTCGCTCGTGCGTACGTACGGACTACCGTCTCCACGAACGCGATGAGATTCATTCTTCATCGTATCCATTCAAGTATAATTATCATTTGATGATTTAAAAATGATGGTTAAGGAATTGATATCATTCTGTATGTGAATAATATACAACCTATCCATGACAAACATGGCTTATGTAACAAAACATATAAAAGAAAATGAGTAAGTTAACACCCGAAACGATGATAATACTAAGATATTATTAACAAAGCAATGTTAAAAGATCATATATGATATCATATGAATGTATATGATTCTTGTATAATTTAATAAAAATTATTTCACCATTATACAGGATGTTAACCTACCCCAACCAAGTAAAAGTACAAGGTAAGGGTTATTTCACAATCTCTTCATTATCCGAGGTTGTTTATACGTAATAATCTACTGGGATCTATTTATCATCCACATCCATGTTTCTTAAAAATGTATTTCAAAACATTTTTACTATTTAAAAGAATTTGGGTTAAAGTCATTTATACCCTTGTTTGACTTTTTATAAGAGTTTTATAAAGGAATATTTCCGTCATTTTCCAAACAAGGTTCTTTTAACCTTTTCGACAAAATTAAGGTAAGAATGTTTTTTTAACTTATACGGCGGGTACGGTTATTTTTCGTCGTTATAAAATCATCGAAGCTTCCCTCACAAGCTTATAAGAATATTTTCAAAGAAAATTTTTTATTTTATAAATATATGACTTTTAAATGATTTCAAAAATAGAAAGAGATATTTCTCTAAAAAGAGTTTTGATTTCATCTATGTCAACATCCTTTGATGGATTTTACGCTTATTTGAAGTTGATTTATTATGACACAAAACTTCTATATTGTATTGAAGGTTTTGTGATATGTTTTACTGTGGATGTGCTATTTTTATACCATTCATATTTTATGGTGAAAGTATTGACATTTCGTATACTATTTTTAATACGAATGTTTATGTTATGTTTAAACCTTTTCATATGGGAATGCATTGGACTTAATATGTGACGGGTGGAGCCCGCTATAGCTCCTCGATGCATCGGTAGGTCTCATGAGACAAACTAGTGTCTTGGAACAAGGCCTTGGAAAAATCATATTTGTAGTCTTGGCACGAGGCCTTGGCTATGTGGTTATGATAGTCTGGCATTATGCATTCCATCATTATGAAAGTGGTTATTGATATTTCATGTGATTATTCGATTAGTAGAATATCCATGTGAATAAGTAAATGGAATTATTCCATTTTATTTTTTCCATATTATGTTTAATTTCAAGTTTAAAAGGCTTTTTTTTTAGTTGTACATTGCCTTAAATGTTTATTCTTATTATAAAAGTTTCTGTTATATTATTATCTTTACTGGGCATTTGAGCTCACCCCTTTTCTATGTTTTATTTTTCCCAGGAAATGAAAAAGTAAATTATGAATGACCTGCAGGGATATTATGTACTGACTCTGGGTAACTGGTGTCAGGGCGTTACAAAAATAATTTTTTGGTGAATAGTAACTTATTAAGTTTTTAATCGCGATTAGAGGTAATTAGTGTAGTTTAAGGTAAAAATAATGTTTTAATAATATGAAATGACCTAGACACATGTCCTACACTCATTGGATGAGTCATGGCCGACCAAGACAATCCATTGGTCAACTTGGGGACCCCATGGGGCCACTTTGGTTGGGAAATGACATAAATAACTTTTTATTTAATGTTAAAGTAAAAATGACACAAACATGAGATGTCTTACTAAAATTTTTTTTACATGGGGTTATACAAGTCAGATTTTTAATTATAAATAGTAATTAGAAATCTAAAAATATTTCCTACATCATGGTATTTTTTTTTATAATTTTTATACATTAAAAAAATTAAATTATTTATGACATCATGATGATGCAGTGATGACCTAATTATTTAACGATTTAAATAAAATGGAAATATAATGTAAAATCTAAGACCTGCACATGTCCGAAACCTATTGGATGGGGGGATTTCGAACCCTTATCACCTTATCCTCTAAAAAATTCAATGTGGGACCATTAAAATCCGAAACTCATTCTAAAATAAAGTAACATTTCTTTACATTCCAAGAGTGCCCCACCTCTCCTCTTATAAAAGGCCCCCACCTCTACCTCCTTACCCACACTTCCAAAGCCTTTGGTTTGGCCAACAGCTGATCATTTTGCTTCTCCACACCCCTCTATTACTCCTTTAAGACTCACTTTGGGCAAAATTCTTCCCAAGGAAGCCATTGAGCTCAAACCAAAGGGAGTTACCCGATTTTAAGGTAATGTCTTCACTTGTGTCCTTTTGTTTTATTTTGCTTCTCCAACCCCATAAACTCTTTTTATTCATTTATTTAGTAACAAATACAGTATATTAAATATAATAGGATGTTGTTATCAGAAGTATTTGAGCTAAAATTACACACACCTTCGTCTAATGGTTAAAGAACATATTGTTTCTGTGGTTGGCGATTTTCTGCCTCACGAAATGATGATTGTTCAATATTCTTTTAACACCTTTAAAGGTGGCCATTATGATGTCACTGTATTTTATATATGATATATATGGTATTTATGTTTACTATATGCTTCTTTATTTTATATTTAAACCATACCTTTATTCTTTTCATGTTGTGTAAATGCGATAATTTCATATGAGGAAGTGTGGACTACCGCCCCTCAAGTGATGTGACTTGTAAATGCAATACATGGAATGTATAAAGAATAAAATTAATGAACATATGTGACCTATATAATATATATATTATACTTGAATTATAATATATATATATCATTTAATTTTAATTCCATTAATATGACAAAAAAATGAAAGTAGCATTCATGCATACGTACGGCCTACCGTCTCCATGAACGTTGCTTTTCGTTTTTTATCTCCAAATGATATGGAATAGTATAAAATGAATATGTACTGGATATATATGATATTTTAATCATTAATACTATTCTAGAAATTATTTACTTATAACTACATGGGCAATCATTTTTCAAACAAGTTCATTTTTGACTAATGTACCAAACATCGGCAAAAACGTCTGATATGAACTAACATTATTAAAAAATTATAATAACATTATAATATGTGATATGAACTGAATAATAATATTTAAAGGAGGACCTTAAGCAATTATAAATTGACTATATTTTATTATTCAGGAGATTAAAGAACGATCGAGTCAAGTCGGACCAGAGGTAACGGATCCTACCCCTCTCTTTCTTTTTAAGTACACTCTTTTATGTCATTCCTTTTAAGCTCATCTTTCTTATGATTGGGATGTTATTTTATATTAATAATACTATAATTTTTGTGTTCATATGATGAGAGACCCTATTTTCTCTCATCAATCCATTTTGGATATTTTGAGTGGTGCCGTTAGGCTACCGAATTTTCATAATGGATCCAACCTCTCTCTTTCTTTTTATGTACTCTCTTTTATGTCATTTCTTTTAATCTCATCTTTATTATGTTTGGGGATGTTCTTTTATATTCCTCATTCTGTAATTTTTATGTACATTTTATGAGAGACCCTATTTGATCTCATAAATCCATTTTTTTATGTTTTAAGTGGCGTTGTTAGGATGCCAAATTTTCCTAAGGGATTTTTCATCTCACTTTTATTCCCGTGACAATTATGATACATTTGCCACTATTTCCTTTGAGTGGTTTATGTACTTCCCATTATTATAAAATTTGTGTAGTATAATTTCATTAATGGGTATTTACATCTTCATTGTATGACCCTTCTTCAATGGGGTGTACTTTTCGAAAGTTACCTAACTCGGTAAGGGGACCTTTCACCCTCCTTTTTTTTAAAAGACTTCTTTTGTTATGTCTTTTAATTCACATACTATTATGTTGGGATATGTTATTCTATATCCTTATTTATGTATATTTTATGTCCAAGTGATGAGATCCCATTTATCACTCTCATCAACCCTTTTTGTAAAATTTTATGTGACGCCGTTAGGCTGTCGAATTTTACCAAGGGAACTTCTTAACCAAATTTCGATTTCTTTGGGTTCAACAAGTAGTTATTGAATATGTCATCCATTGAATATGTGTGAATGACCTTTTATTGTTTTACACTTAATATCCACTTATATTGGATGTATTTATATTTGTCACACATAATTTTGAGGTTGAATTATCCTTAATTTAAGGATACCTTCTTTATAAGGGATTTCATCACATTTGACATTTCTATTGAGACATCATTGTTTTTATGCACCAATTAACTCTTATATGGTGTATATACTGTGTAACAACCCAAGATTTTATAAGATACATTCTTTTTAATTTCATTCATATCTCTTGTTGTACGATACACCAAGATTACCTTGCACTATATGCAACACTGTATTATCTTACAGTATACGCAACACTATTCTTGGATCGTGTTACACACAATTTTGATAATAGTTATTCTACGCAACATTGAGTATATATATATATATTAAATGTATAAATTAAATATGGTTGGATTATATTATACGAAACAAAGAAGAATTATTTCACAACACACAACCTTGACTTGGCTTGCATTACACACAATCGCGACCTTCCTCGATAGCGTGTGTTGTACGCAATACCGGGTTTTACTAAACAACGATATATTATTATAATATTATTATGAACTAGCCATTATGAATAGTATTAACTAAATTTTGAATTTTATAACATTATTATTCATCTTACACATTTTCTAGAACATGGTATAAGAACAAAATAATTTTTTCGGGTAAAATTAGTATTTTTCAAAAAATGCAGTTTTGCCGCCTTTTGATGGCGCACCCACATTAAATCTAGTTTTTGAGATGTTTATATGTTGAATTTGAAAAAATAAAATTCTTCTTTTGAATCAGGATATAAAAATTTACATTAGATAAAGTTTTGATATTTTTCCGATAACTTTCACATTTTAATGAATAGTAAAAACACGCTATATTTTAATTAAAAACAACTTTTTTCATCGTAATATCTTATGTGGTTAAATTATAATATTGAATGGTTTTAAAGTATAAATAGAATATAGTTTTACCATTTAATATAATTTATGTCATTAGCAATGATTTAACCTTGAATTCGTAGGTTAAATCAATTCAATCTTTTGCAATGTTTTAAAGAAAAACCCGTTTTCTTTCGACAACATGATTAATTTTAATTTAATTTATGCAACTTTTGTGTATTGAATTTGGAAAAATGGATTCCATATTTGGAATCAGTGGATCCAAATTATGTTAATAAGATACTTTTTATTTTTGGGAATTATGAATAGTAACTACGGTAAATTTTATTTACCATAGTTAAAGGTAAATCAGGTAATTAAGGGTAAATATAATATTTTAAAATTACCCTAAAAATGTCAAAATCATATTGGATGACTAAAAGTCAACACATATCACCTAAGGGTCAGATTAGATTCATTTAATTAAATTTTTTCAATGAAAATAATTTAATTATTATTAAAACCAAAGAATGTGACAACATGTCACTTTCTTAAATCTTATAAGTATAATAATTTTAATCTAGTGATAAAATTCATGGAACTTCGAGAATGAATAGTCTCCAGAAGGCTAATACAATTATCTATATCATAATAATTTATTTAGAATTTTTAGGGATTAAATAATTATCATTTATTATGACACAAAGATGATGTAGTAATTGTCTTATTAATAAAATATTGACATAATTGATGTTATAAATTCCCAAATAAATGTAATTTGAGACTTTTTATGACTTAAAATAATTTTATAGGTTAATATGACATGTTATTGTTGATTTACGTAACTTGGTTCGAACTTATCATTCTGTAATAAATTTCATAAAAATCATGTACCAAATAGTGTCAAAATTGACATAAATTAGTTTTTAAAACAAATATTATATTATTAATTTTTATTTTATTCCTAAAAATCTAAGGTTCGGTAAAATGACTTATATAAGATTATATATATTAATAATAAACAACTTTGGGTTCTTTTGGCTTGATATAGTAAGTTTATTAACCATATAGTGTAAGAAAACAAAAAGACACGGTAAAAGTTAAATTATTTAACTTAGAGTTAAATCTAATTGATAAGGTTAAAATAATAGCCTAAACTTGTCTAAATCCTATTGGATGAGAGTATTTCGACCCATCCACACTTTATATTCTAAATAAGACCCTTTGGAACCATTATAAACCGAATTTGACCTTAATATAAAATAATATTTTCAGATTTTCCTATGGTGCCCCTCTCCTCCCTTATAAAAGGGAACCTCTTCCCTCTCTTCCTCACAAAACATTGAGCCTTCAATCTCGGCCAAAACCTGCCAAAATCTCTTCTCCACTTCCCTAGTATCATCCTAGAGGTCCTGGTCTTCTTTAAAGACCATCCTTAGTTCTTTAAGTGGAGTTTAAGTGAAGGCGCGTTAAAAAGAGGTAATATCCATTACAGATCTTTGTCAATTTCTTTCTTCTTAAACTTCTTCTTCATTAGTTGTTTCATGATAAAGTAATAACATCAGTATTTCTTATATACTGATATTTTATTATAAATATGAAACAACTCTAATTAATCTTCTATCCATCCTACGGAAACAGGAAATCACTGCGCGTGCGTACGTACGGAATACAGTCTCCACGCCATGGTGTAATCTATTTTCCGCCAAAACCTTAATTGGATGGGTATAATGGTGTAAATAGTAACTATATATGATTATTATAAAGTTATATTGATACTGAAATATTATACATACACATAAACACAAGTTCACGATCATGAGAACGATATCATCGCTCGTGCGTACGTACGGACTACCGTCTCCACGACGCGACGAGATTCATTCTCCACATTAACCATTCATGAATAATTATAAAGTATATATAATGAATAATAATGAAATATATGACATGTTAAATCTACTGTATTTATGTACATATATATATGTATGTCATCTACTTACTTCCATTTAAGACAATAAGGAAAGGAAAACAGCGTTCATGCGTACGTACGGACTACCGTCTCCATGAACGGTGTGTTTCATTTCATTTATATATCTATTATATATATATATATACTGAATATATATGATATATAAATCATGTTTTATATTCTGGAAGTAAGTAAATCATGATATAAGTAATAATAATGTCAAGAACAACAAGTCCAAACACCTACGATAAATGAAACGATTTAACCCAAAACGCTTCTTTAACATGGAATTTACAAAAGAACGGGTAATATAAAGTCATAAGTGAACCATATATGATATCATAACAATGAATATGATTCTTTAATAAGTTAATGACATTATTTAAATCCTTATACAGGAGGTTCGGATACGTACAAATCATATCGAACATAAGGTAAGGGAAATATCACAATCTCATTTTTATCCGAGATTGTTTATACTTTGGTATTTACTGGGGTGTATTTTATCATCCACATCCATGTTTTCTCAACATGTAATATTTATATCCTTATACAATAGTTTATATCCAATTTTACCCTTTGGTGAGTTTTTAGTAAAAGATATGAAAGGAATCTTTTGTCGTTTTTCGTACGAGGTACTTTTTGACTTTTTCGACAAAAGTACGAGAAGAATGTTTTTTTAACTTATATGGAATGAATGGATTTTTAAAACATTATTTACAAGAAGCTTCCTTTACAAGTTTTCAAGTTTATTTTTAATCAACTTCTTTTGGTTTAAAATTGTATGACATGTTAAGAAAGGAAAAATGTTTTTGAAGAAGAACGGATATTTTCCTCAAGAATGGAGTTAAAATGTTTTATCAAAATTATTTTCCATCTAAGATAAAATAGGGTTCTGTTTCTATCCCTATTATTACATTGATTTTATAATGTTGTGATGGAATTATTTTTATGAATTCCTTTATCTTATATGAATTGTTTGATGATGTCACGATGTTTAAGATTCCCATTTTTATTACATGGGTTATGCAATGATGTATGATTTATGATTTTGTGGCACACATAAGAATGGTACCATTATCAGATGGGTGGGACCTATATCTCCCTCCAATGAATTGGGTAAAGATTTTATATCTCATGAGATAGACATGGCTGGAATGGTAGGTTATACTGGTTCAGTGAAACAGGACTGAAACGAGGGTGACTCGGTTCAAAAATGGACTTTGTCCACTAAGATAGTCTTGGAAATGAGTCTTGACTAATAAGATATGATTCTCTATGATTATGTGTGTATGACACAAAGTTTCATGTTTTATGTTATGATTATTGGGATTTCATTTCACTACTATGATTTATCCCATGTTATGAAATTATGATATCTTTTGCAGGTTAAGATTTCCAAAAGATATGCTCTTATGAATATGACGTGATTGATATTTATTTTGTTTACCCTTACTGAGCATTTGAGCTCACCCTTTTATGTTTTATTTTCCCCAGGACATAAAGAAAGGATTTAGGTTTTAAAAAAAAGAAGTTCTTTATGGGAGATGTTGAAGATCTTTCACCACAATTAGAAGATTATATTCCGAGTTTCCAAAGACACTAAACTATTACGGTCCTTGTGTGTGTGTTTTTGTTATGTACTAAGTATTCCGAAAATGTAATGTAATGTCTATGAACATCATGCTTCGGGTCTCTATATACTGTCCTTTGGAATATTATATCATGAATCCATTTATTGTCATGATATTATAAAGTTCTGACTAATTGTTATACCTCAATTATTGTATTCAAGTGTCTCTAATTTTGGTAGAACCCCTTTAACCAAAATATCGCTTTAATTGTTTTAATTATTTGTTCTTATTAATATCTATGTTTTCAAAATGGTTTTAAGGATTTATTTATATGGATATTAGTGGTTTAAAATTTTAAAATCTTCAAGGTGGTATGGGACACTTTGATTCAAAAATCTCTTTATTAAATGTTTTAAATGGTTTTGGAAATGGTTTCTTTTGGAATGGATTCATTATTTCGATATACAAAAATGTTATATTATGATTGAATTATGGAAATGTTATGTTTCCTTTAGGCATGTTTTATGTGATACGTTTATGTTATGGTTCTTGGGCATTGTTATGAAAACGGGTGGTTCCGTGATAAACTAAGGGCAGGTGAGCCCGATATAGCTCTCCAATGCATTGGGTAACGCAAAGGAGTGAAACGTTAAGGTTTCTCTGAAGAGATTTAGGGAATATACTGTGGTGGGTATTCCAAACATAACCAAGAGGTTTACTCCCTACATAAGAATGTTATGAATGCCTCAAGTTACCTTTTATGTCTTATGATTTCAATGAATTATTCATGACTTGATGAGGCATGTTAAAGTGCCTATGTTTTATGGGTAAAGTTTGATTTCATTCTTATGTATATATGAACTCATGTTTCATTTCCATATTTTTTATAACCCTTACTAAGATTTTTATTCTCATCCCAAGTTTTGTGAAATGTTTTTCACAGGTCAAGGGAAAGGTACATGATATGATGATAGTGTCAAGGAAGTGTCAAGAAAGAATCCATGTTTTATTTTAAATATGTTTCCATTGATGGGAAAAATGAATACTGTCTTTTATGTAACCACTTTGTTTAGATGTGGAATGTAATGCAAGTTTCATGATCTAATTCTATAAAACTCTAAACCTGAAAATATCCTCAATGTGTAACATTGTAATAACTCAAGATTAAGTAAGGTTTAAGGATGGGGCATTATAGTTGGTATCAAAGGTCGGATTAGATAACTTTAGAGGTTAGGGTATCCTCTAAGCATAAGTGACATTACCATAATGGTTAGGATTTCAGAAAGAGTCCTGGTTTTAGATAAAGTGAATGAGTAAGTATATCTTAGTGTTTATCTTCCTCATTAGTACATGATGGTTTTTTTGATATACTCACACTGACTTTTCTATTTTTAGTGAATGGATGGATCTAGCAGGCACCAAAGAGACAACAGGTTTGAAGGAAACTGTGGTGGTTCTCTGATTAAGATACTAGATAAAATGGGGGATTCAATGAGGAAACTCGTGGTTATTCTAAACCAACTATCAAGGAGTCACGATTAACCACTTGAACCATGGTATGATCTGTAATGCATCATGTACAAGATGACCAATCGATGTGGAAGTTCAGGTAATAATTATGAAGGTAACCATTAGAGTTTATATGTTCCTTACTTTTGAGGTAATTATGGGTTATTATATGTTATGATGGAAAATGAAAGGCATGAGATAAGCTTGAGGTTAAAATATGTTATGATCATTTTTGAAGATTTTATCTCATTTTGGGGAATTATTTAAGAATTATATAGTTTTCGAAAAAGGACAACACGCAGACCGTGTGACAACCCGTCGCGTCAGACAAAGCTGCGGGAATCGAACCCACAACCAAAGTGCGACTGGTATTTATCACCTACCACTGGACTACATGAAGTCCCTGGTAAGTTTGAATGATTATTTTTAGTTAGATGATTTTAGGAATCAAGAGTAAGTTTATTTTGGGTTATCTATGGAAATGATTAACCTATCATCGAGGATATGTGATTAGGTTAATTACTTTTCAATATGAGAATTTAAGTTCAACTGATGTTATTTGGAGATAAAATTTAATTTGTACCTTGGAAGACTATGTGACTAAATACTTCAAATATTTTGGTTTCAATCTTCGTTTGGTTTACTTTGAATAATTTTATGGATAGATTGTTTATCAAATGGTCCTTGTTGAACTTTGGGTTTTGTTGGACAAATTTTGGAGATTAAGAATAGATTTTATTTTTATAAAGGGTTATCCTTTTCTGGATTATCTGATCTTGTACTAACCATTTTGGTTTTGGTTTTGGTTAATGTCTAGAGAAATGGGACGTATATAGTTCTCTTTTGTGGATTAGGTGATTCTCTAGAAGTTGATTATAGTGAACAAGTCTTCCTAAAACCTTGTCTTTTGGAGAAAATATGAGTTTGTGTAAGAAATCTAATAAATGTTGAAAGTCAACATGATAAGTAATTAGGTTTCCTTATGAATAAATTCCTCAATAAAAAAACAAAAAGGTTTTGTATTAACTTTTCCTACTGGGGAATCGAATACCGTTTAACCCATCACAAGTTTGTGATTTTCTTGTGGTTAACTTTCTCCTAAACATGTTTTCTATCACTCTCCATCAGAACATGACCCTATGTTTTCTCCTCCATGTCCATGTTTTCCTACATGGAATCTTATTATGGGTTAACTCGGGTGACCTCTGTACTTCTCATTCTTTATTTTAAAGTGATTGTTTTACCAACTCTTGTTCTGATGTGGGACTTTCAAGGATGTTTCCGAGCCCAATTTTAAGATTGCGAGGACGCAATTCCCAAAGGGGGGGAAGGATGTAACACCCCAGGTAAATAAAGAATATACAATTTTTATATTTATCCATATTTGTGAAGAAAATATTAATATTACTTTAAAGGGGATTCTATGCTCGATGGCGTACCCAATACGCAACAACGAGTTTCTTGGGAATCTTACGTTGCACTCTAATAATAAAATAATATTATTTTAAATGGTAGTTAACGCCTAGCCATTGTAATGGTGGGAATGAACAGAACTAAATAAAAAATGATTATATATGTTTTTCAAATATTTTTACTCTTTACAATAAATGTTAGAGGATTAAAAATGTGAATGAAACCAATTTTTAAGCATAAACATTCTAATATTCATTAAAAGCTCGATTAACTGCCTTTAGATGGAGAACCTCTTTTAAATCCACTTTTTAACAATTTTATGTGTTATATTAGACAAAATAAAATTCTTCTTTAGAATCGAGATATCAAAATTTACTTTGTGTAAATTTTTGGTATCATTCCGATAAAGTTCATTTTTTAATGAATAGTGAAAAATGTTGTATTTTAATTCCAAACCACTTTTTAATCTAATTTATTTATATGATTTTATTATCTTTTGAATTGTTTTTAAAGTAAAATAATAATATATTTTTACCATTTAATCCAATAGTGGTTATTGGAATTAATTTCACTTTGAAATTGGACTTAAACTAGTGTCAATCTTTTGATACTTATTGTTTCATAAAAACACGTTATTTGCTATGACAGTGGGAATTAATTATTTAATTAATTAATGTAACCTATATGTTTTGAATTTTGTAAAATAGACCTCATTTTTTGAATTCGGAATATCAAATATAGCTTATGGTGAATTTTTGGTAATTTTTTGAAAAACTTCAATTTTTGATGAATAGTGAAACTACTAAGTGGTACTTATAAAAACTAATTTTCTGTTTAAATGAAATTATTCCATCTTTGTGTTTTGAATTTCAAAAATCCGACATACATGGTTGTCATTACGAAGTAAAATGTGGTTCAATGGGATTAAAATAATTTTTTGGTGAATAGTAACTTATTATGTTTTTAATCGTGATTAGAGGTAATTAGTGTTGTTTAAGGTAAAAATAATGTTTTAATAATATGAAATGACCTAGACACATGTCCTACCCTCATTGGATGAGTCATATCCGACCAAGACAATCCATGGGTCAACTTGGGGACCCCATGGGGCCACTTGGGTTGGGAAATGACATAAATAACTTTTTATTTAATGTTAAAGTAAAAATGACACAAACATGAGATGTCTTACTAAAACAATTTTTACATGGGGTTATACAAGTCAGATTTTTAACTATAAATATTCATTGGAAATCTAA
This sequence comes from Viscum album, assembly GCA_963277665.1. Taxonomy (NCBI): domain Eukaryota; kingdom Viridiplantae; phylum Streptophyta; class Magnoliopsida; order Santalales; family Viscaceae; genus Viscum; species Viscum album. Next base: position 1,802,642,314 of record OY728126.1, on the reverse strand, counting down.
AAATATTTCCTACGTCATAGTATTTTTTTTATAATTTTTATACATTAAATAAATTAAATTATTTATGACATCATGATGATGCAGCGATGACCTCATTATTTAACGTTTTAAATAAAATGGAAAGATAATGTAAAATCTAAGACCTACACATGTCCAAAACCTATTGTATGGGGGTATTTTGAACCCTTATCACCCTAGACTCTAAAAACATCAATGTCGGATCATTAAAATCCGAAAATCATTCTAAAATAATGTAACATTTCTTTAGTTTCCAAGAGTGCCCCTCCTCTCCTCTTATAAAAGGCCCCCACCTCTACCTCCTTACCCACACCTCAAAATCCTTTGGCTCGGCCAACCCCTAATCATTTTTCCTCTCCACACCCCTCTATAACTCCTTGAATCCTCACTTTGGGCAGAATTCTTCCCAAGGAAGCCTTTGAGCTCAAACCAAAGGGAGTTACCCGATTTTAAGGTAATGTCTTCACTTGTGTCCTTTTGTTTTATTTTGCTTCTCCAACCCCCTAAACTCTTTTTATTAATTTATTTTGTAACAAATACAGTATCTTCAATATACTAGGATGTTTTTATAAGAAGTATTCGAGCTACACTTACACACACCTTCGTCTAATGGTTAAAGAACATACTATTTCTGTGGTAGGCGATTTTCTGCCTCACGAAACGATGATTGTTCAATATTCTTTTAACACCTTTAAAGGTGGCCATTATGATTTCACTGTATTTTATATATGATATATATGGTATTTATGTTTACTATATGCTTATGTATTTTATATTTAAACCATACCTTTATTCTTTTCATGTTGTGTAAATGTGATAATTTCATATGAGGAAGTGTGGACTACCGCCCCCTCAAGTGATGTGACTCGTACATGCAACACATGGAATGTATAAAGAATGAAATTAATGAACATATGTGACCTATATAACATATATATTATACTGGAATTATAATATATATATATATATATATATATATATCATTTAATTTTAATTCCATTAATATGACAAAAAAATGAAAGTAGCGTTCATGCGTACGTACGGCCTACCGTCTCCATGAACCGTGCTTTTTGTTTTTTATCTCCAAATGATATGGAATAGTATAAAATGAATATGTACTGGATATATATGATATTCTAATCATTAACACTATTGTGGAAATTATTTACTTATAACTACATGGGCAATCATTTTTCAAACATGTTCATTTTTGACTCATGTACCAAACATCGGCAAAAACGTCTGATATGAACTAACATTATTAAACAATTATAATAACATTGTAATATGTGATATGAACTGAATAATAATCTTTAAAGTAGGACATTAATTAATTATAAATTAACCAAATTCTGTTATTCATGAGATTAAATAACGATCGAGTCAAGTCGGACCCGATGTAAGGGATCCTACTCCTCTCTTTCTTTTTAAGTACACTCTTTTATGTCATTCCTTTTAAAGCTCATCTTTCTTGTTATTGGGATGTTCTTTTATATTACTCTTACTGTAATTTTTATGTTCAAATTATGAGAGACCCTATTCTATCTCATCAATCCATTTTGGATGTTTTGAGTGGTGCCGTTAGGGTATCGAATTTTCTCATGGAAACTTTTTAATCCAATTTCGATTTCTTTGGGTTCAACATGTAGTTATTTAATATGTCATCTTTTAAAAAATTATATTAACATTATTAAATGATGAGTTTCTAAAATTCCAGTACATGGGAATGAACTAATTGGCATTAACTATTGTTCTACACAGGTCAGAGTACTTGCAACAAATCTCCATCCACTAATAATTACTGCGACATGATTGGTATAAAAATAATAAACACTTTAAATCTATAAAAATCCACACTTGGAAATAAACCACTTTAAATAAAATAATTTTCATTAATTATTGTTCTTCACTGGTCATAGAATTTGAAGTTAAACTCTGATCACTAAAAATCCCTGCAGCGAGTTTGGTATAAAAATAATAGAGGATTTCTACATATTAACATAACCCTAAAATCTCTATCCTTTTAATACAAGTTTAAAACAGGCATAAGAATATCCTTTAAAAAAACACAAATCATTTCCAAGGTGACATTAGTCAAGTTCATTGGTGTACCCTTAGACACAAAGATATAAAACAGTATAGGCAAGCACTAAAATCCTACATGCATAAAAATATTAATAATCATTTCTTGAAACTAGGGTTTTTAGATATTACTATTAAAAACACATACATACATAGGGATATATATACACAAATTATATATATAGGTTTTCTCATAAATTAAACATGGTACACTTAAAATATTAATACCTCTAACTACTTATCATTTATTCAGTTTGAAATTCAAAACCTTATGGGGGTTTAAATGTTCATGAAACTATAAATACATAAATAGGTAAAAACTTTGCTTTTAACTATAACATAATTATACTTAAACCAAAAACCAAGTTCGCATCAAAAATATTTTTCAAAGATAATTATTCATATCTTAAAAACCAAAACTGATTTTCATTCCAATACATAACCTTGTATAAATATATAGTAATATATATAAGGCATACATAAAGATCATACCTGTTAGGATTTTTTTTAAAAGACCATTTCCAAATGTATAATTCCTAATTTAAAATACTGAATTATATGGAAATATTAGAAATAGATTTTTTATGGTTACCTATATATATAAGTGTATACTTAAACACCCGAATATATATATATATATATATATATATATATAAGTTATGTAATGTTTTTGATTAAAAGAAAAACCCTTCATAACTGCCCTTATATAAATACTTAAATAAATAATAATAATAAACAATCTCCTTGGAATCCCTTAGACTGGAAGAGGTTAAGGGTGTATACCTAAACATATATGAATTTATATGTATATTTATATATTGTATCGAAAGGGTTATATAAACAAAACTCAAAGGAAGGAAACACCCTTAAATCTTTTTAGTAAAAAGAAAAGGTACCACTTTCTAAGCCATACACTATGTATTCAAAAGAGGAGAGTCACAGTGCCTATACCGAATATATATAAGTATATATATACATATCGTATACCCTCGTATAGGCAGTGTGTGTGTTGGGTTTTCAAATTTTTAGGAGGTGGGGAATCCTCTATGTTTATAGACACGAAGGAAAACCCCCTTAGGAGCCCTTTGCTTGCTTAGAGTGGAAAGCATGGGAAGTATATACCTGTAAAAATAATCCGTATATATATTTATATATATATTTATTGTAGGTATATATAAGTGTAACAAGGAGCATGGGTAGGTTTCAAAAAAAAACGCATAAGCATGGAACCCTTACTGCTTAAGGAAGGGGCTCGCCGTGGAGGGAGGCTTGCTGGAGAGGTCGGGAGGAGTTCAGGTGCAGGAGGTAGTCTGTGAGGAGAGGGCTTAAGTAGGGGTTTCGGTGCACCTAAAAGGGTTCGATCTAGGAGTTAGGCCAAGCCTACAGCATCCTAGGATGGTGGGTGCGCGAGGTCAACATAAACAGTGGAGAAGGAGGTGTCCTCGGCAAACCAGTTGCTAGTCCGCGAGACCCCGACTCGAGGTAGAAGACGATGGGAATAGCGGTTTAAAAAAAACAAACGACGGCTGGGATCTGTCCTAGGTGAGATCGGACGGCTCCGGTTATAAAGAATGAAACGATTGTAAAAAAAAGGAACTACAGCGGATGGGATCTGACTAGGCGAGATCGGACGTACGCGGTGAAATGGAAAGAAACAAGCATTTTTAAAAAAAATCAACGGCTGAGCTTAGCCCTGGTATTGATCGGGTGGATGAGGACTGTGCGGCCAGCCATGCTTCGCTGAAAAGGAAACAATATCCTAAAAAATATATATATACAGTTTACTATATATATTTTTTTATTCTTAAAAAATTATAAGACATAAAAAATTGAATTTACACAATTTAATAGATACTTTTAACCTTGAAATTCTAAGTCTAAAAATCCCATTTTAGATTAGAAAAAAAAATACCTTTACATTTGGTATAACTCTTATAAATTTCATACTAAATATTTTTATATTTGGAACTTATTTATTTAAAATCAAGAATCCAATTTATATAATACTCCACTATATGATTGCAAAAATAGTTTTTTCCCTATTTCAAAATACATAGTTTTACAGATACCCCTTTAGACATGACGTTCGACACATTTAAGAAAATAGTATGTTTTCCACCATATAAATATCATCATGATTTTGAAAAAAAACAAAACAAAATAGATTCATTTTCAAGAATAATATTTTATTTTAATACTTGAAGATATAATTCTAATATTTTGTACTTATTAAAATATCTAAATACAATTAGATTATAAAAGCGTTATAAAGAAAAAAATTTATAAAAAGATGCACTTTATCCATTGGAACCCAACGGTCATATAACAGTCATATTCCCTTAGAGGTCCGTTATAAAAACAAGGGGTAGGATGTTTTACATTTTCAAAACACCGGACCCTTGGAGGATGGATCTCCTCATACCACTGGTGCTGAGTGCGTGCACGGTGGTTCTAGCGGTTATATTTTTCACGCTGATGGACCCTGAAGACGACGACTATCCGATTACCCATGGTGTGATTCTCAGTAGTCTTGTTGTGGCCGTGTTAGGTCTTGTGCATGGTACTTTCAATTAGATAGGTCTTGTTGCAATGTAACTTTTAAATATATAATATTTTACCGTATTCTTCATGTTTTTTTATTTCCTTTCGAATTCTTTATTAGCACACAAAGCACAAAATAAAAATAAAACATGAGAAATCATTATAAGCACAACATTGTTCACATGGACCAGTTTATAAAAACCTGGGGCGTCACAGACATCATCCATGATGCTAGGAATAGTCTATTTAGCTTATAATGTATATATGCAGTAAATTACCGTATTTTTCTATTCATCAAAAAATCAAGTATTTCTGAAAAATCCAAAAAATTCACCCTAACCATTTTTCGACGTGTGGAATCCAATAATGAAGTCCAGTTTTCAAAAATAATTTTCTAAATATTATTAATTTAATATTTAATTAAAATCATAATTTATTATCAAAAACTAGTTTTAAAACATTAATTAACTTATTCTAAAATATAGGTATATTGTACTTTCAACTTGAATATTATTTATATATTATCATAGGTAAGGTTACTATTCATTAGGGTATATCACTATTCATAAGGGTATGTTACTATTCATAAGGGTAGGTTACTATTCACCAAAAATTATGTTTTTCTCATTGGACTCTAAATAACTTACTGATCGCGACTGTGTATGTCATGTTTTTGACATTCACATCACAGAAGTAAAAAAATTATGTTTTTAGGGTCCCATGGAACATAGTAGTTAATGTGATTATGAAATATTTATAAGAAAGTAATTTCCATTAAAAAATATTGTGTCGTTACATTCTCCCCTCCTTACAATAATTTCTTCCTTGAAATTTACAAAATATTATCTAAAAAGATTAGGGTATGTCTTTAACATAAGTTCCTCAGGCTCCCATGTTGCTTGCTCCATATTATGGTTCCTCCATAGAACCTTCACCAGACAAGTCGTCCGATTTCTCAATACGTGTTCTCTTGTATCACGAATCTTGATAGTCTCTTCACAGTAAGATAGATCGGGCTCAAGTTCCACTTCTTCATAAGTGAGTACATGTGTCGGGTCTGGAATGTACTTTCTTAACATTGACACATGGAACACATTGTGAACCTTGGAGAGACTTGGTGGAATTTCAAAACAGTATGCTACTGATCCTATTCGGTCCAGAATTTCAAAAGGTCTAATGTACCTAGGACTTAACTTTCCCTTCTTACCGAATCATATAATACCCTTCCATGGAGATACCTTTAAGAAAACGTGATCACCTTCTTGAAACTCCAAATCCTTCCTTAGATTATCTACATAGCTCTTTTGCCTACTTTGAGCTATTTTGATATGGTTCTGGATAATCTTCACCTTTTCCATTGTTTCTTCAACAATTTCTGGGCCCACGAGCTTTCATTCACCAACATCATCCCAGCAAGTTGGTGTACGACATCGTCTCCCATATAATGCTTCATAGGATGCCATCTTTATACTTGAATGGAAGCTATTATTGTAGTAAAATTCTATAAGAGGTAAATAATGATCCCACATGACTTGAAAATAAAGTGAACAAGACCTCAACATGTCTTCCATTGTTTGAATAGTCTGTCCTGATTGTCCATCAGTTTGTGGGTGGTAGGCAGTGCTCAAACGAAGATCAGTATCTAGGGCCTTCTGAAGACTTTTCCAGAATCTTGACGAAAAACATGGATCACAATCAGAAACAATCTATAGGGGTACTCCATGAAGTCTCACAACATCATTAATATACAGTCTTGCTAGACGTTCAAGTGGTAGATCTTCTCTTATAGCAAGAAAATGCGCTGACTTGGTAAGATGGTCAACAATGACCCATATTGCACCATTCCTTCTAGGAGTCTTTGGAAGTCCCATGACAAAGTCTGTCGTGATATTATCCCATTCCCACTCAGGTATGGGAAGAGGTTGCAATACTCCTCCAGGCTGTTGGCTTCTAGCTTTCACTTGTTGAAAATTCATACCTCTTGACAAAAAATCAGCAATCTCCCTCTTCATGTTGTCCCACCAAAAATGTTCCTCAAATTCTATATACATCTTAGTGCTACTAGGGTTTATAGAGAAATTGGAACTATGAGCATCATCTAATAATTCCCTCTTTAGATCAGGTATATCGGGAACACAAAGTCTCTTCCCAAATTTCAAAATTCCATCTTCATATACGATGTCAATCAATCTCCCATCATTCAAAGATTTAATCTTCTTTTGAAACCCCTCATCATTAGCCTAAGAACTGTTTATCCTTTCTAGTAAAGATGGTTTAGAAACTATTTGAAAAAGCATTGACGTTTCACCTTCCATGGTTATTCCCATATCCATCTTTACTAGATCCATGAAAATAGGATCCCTTTCAACTCTCATCTTGTTCAAAACTCCATGATCCTTTCTGGTCAAAGCATCATCTACCTTATTTGCCTTCCCCGGGTGGTAGTGTATCATGCAATCATAATCATTGAGTAGTTCAAGTCATCTCCTTTGCCCCATGTTGAGTTCTTTCTATGAGAAAATATAATTCAAACTCTTGTGATCAGTATAAATCTCACATTTTTCACCATAGAGATAATGTATCCATATATTCAAAGAAAATATTACAGAAGCTAACTCAAGATCATGAGTAGTATATTTTTTCTCATGAATTTTTAGCTGTCGTGATGAATAAGAAATAACCCTATCATTTTTTATAAGGAAAAAACAGATTCCTTTCATTGAAGAATCATTATAAATAAAAAAAACCATCATTCCCCAATGGTAGAGTCAATATAGGAGCATTGACTAATCTTCTCTTCAGTTCTTCGAAACATTCTTCAAAATCTTTTGTCCAAAAAAATTTAACCCATTTATGTGTGATCTTCATTAGCGGGTTAACCAGTCGGAAAAAATGCTGTACGAAACGCCGATAATAACCTGCTAAGACAATAAAACTACGTACCTCAGTTATGTTTGTTGGAGTGGGCAAATCTTGGATTGTCTTTGTCTTTGTAGGATCAACTAGGATTCCATCCTTAGAGACAATATGGCAAAGAAATGAAATCTCTTAAAGCCAGAATTCACACTTGCTAAACTTCCCATATAATTCATATCTTCTAAGAGTCATTAAGATAATGCGCAAGAGATTTTCATGATCTTCGTAGCTTTTGGAGTATACCATGATATCATTTATAAAAACCACTACACAATCATCTAGATATTCCTTGAAAACTCTATTCATTAGATACATCAAGACATAGGGTTCATTAGTCAATCCAAAAGGCATTACTGTAAACTCGTAATGCCCGTGTCTGGTTCGAAACGCTGTTTTCAGAATTTCTACCTTCTTCACACTCAACTGATGATATCCAGATCAAAGGTCAGTCATTGAAAAGTATTGAGATTCATGCAGTTGGTCAAATAAATCATCAATGCGAGGCAGGGGATACTTGTTCTTTATTGTTATAGCATTGATCTCCCTGTAGTCGATACATAACCTCATAGATCCATCTTTCTTCTTAACAAAAAGGACAGGGGCTCCCCATGGAGAAACACAAGGGTGGATAAATCCCTTATTACTCAATTCCTCTAGTTTTTTCTTTAGTTCAACTAATTCCACAGTGGACATTCTATAAGGGGTCTTCGATATGGGCCTTGAACCAGGAATTAAATCAATGGAAAACTCAATTTCTCATTCTGGAGGATGTCCAGGTAAATCTTATAGAAACACATCAACATATTCTCTCACAATAGATAAATCCTCTATCTGAACATTCCTTTCCTTACCCATAGTTATTTCATTCTCTTCCTCCCTAAGAATTGAATTTAGTTGAGTTACTGGGGGTGGATCAAGATAAGAATCAGGTGGTGATGATTCTGCTATAAAGATAAGGTGTTCTTTATCATCGTCATCAAAAATTGTAACCTCCTTATTTTTACAATAAATTTTTGCATCATGGTATGAAATCCAATCCATACCGAGGATTATATCAAATTAAATCATGGGTATGATGATGAGATTAGTAGATAAAGAACATTTGTAATCCCTAATGGGAACTAATTCACAGAACTTTGTAGAAAGGATACTTCCCTTAGGAGTTCTGACTGACAACTCCTTTGTTAAATCAAATTGGAAATATCAAATTTTCTTAGCAAACTGGGAAGATATGAAACAATAAGATGATCCAAAATCAAATAATGTAGTGGCTAATCTTGAGTAAACGATCAAAGTACTTGCCACCACATCACGCAGAACTTCAACCTCTGCAGTTGTGATCACATATGCTTGTCCTTGCTCCCTTGACCTCTTCTATCGCATATTTCCTTAACATTTTGGAAAATTATTAGCATAATTCCCCATCTCCTGACAATTATAGAATCGAACATCATTGCCTTCCATCTTTACTTTGAAATCACCAGCAAGATGGACTTTCTGATCACATTTGTAGCATACTCCTTTTCCTTTTAATCACACACCGGGGTGTTTCCTTCCACAATTGTCACATGGTGGAAATTCAACTCTTCCCTCCTTCCCGGTTTTCTTATTTCCTTTCCCATGTTTATCATCAGCCCTCTTCTTTTCTTTCTTTCCCTTAAATTCATAAGACTTAGAGAATTCTTTTTTGGTCTTGATAGCACATGAAACTATGTCCTCATATGATGAAATATTTTGGGAGACCGGTGCCCACCGGAGGAATGGCTTCTGGCCATCAAAGAATTCATCGATTTTGCTCCTTGGATTTTGTATGTAGTCCACATCATGTCTTTCCAGCCTTGTAAAGCTGGCTTCCTACTTGGAAACATTTTTATCCTCCTTTTGCCTCAGATTCAATAATTTCCTCTCCATATCTGCGCTTTTTTCTCGAGGGAAATATTTTTCAATGAATATTTCCTTAAAATACCTCCATTCCATCTCTTCTATTTATTCCTCATCCTTTGTGTTTTGGATTAATGACCACCACTGATCCGCATCTCCCGATATACGATATACTTCCATGATAACATTCTATCTTTCATTACATCCCAAAGTGAGAAATATCTTCTCAAGGTAACATATCCACTGCTCTGTTATAAACAGGTTTGTAGTCCCGTTGAATGATGGAGGCAATTGTTGCATAAAGCGATCTAGCATGGATCTTCCATGTGGTGGATCCTGATGCTCCATACGGGTGAGGTTATTATTCATAACCTGAGTACGTTTTCCCAGTATAGTTATGAGTTTCTCAGCTCCAGTCATAGAACCAGAGCCAACATCATTGTCTTGCGTCAGAGGAAAATCCCTACAGGGGACACATGCATTCATGTGATTTATATTCCATCCACTAGGCTCCATATCTAGATAATGGCATACACTATATTAGGTTATGAATCACAATGTATAATCTTAACTTAAAAATACTCAGAAAAATTGAGATCCTACGCATGGCTAATCCCATATTCCCAAAAATGGATTCTTTGAGAAATTTTTACATTAAACTCCTTTATAATGGCTTGTAAAGAAAATGTGAATTATCCTAAGAATATCCCCTGGGAGTTTCGTAACCAAGAGTACAACAAGGCCCGTTGTCATGCACCGGTTCCTGTTCATTTCTAGCTCAATGTAGTGGTTTCAGGTTTTACCCCTAGATACATCTGTGCTCGAGCCGCCTCTACCTGCTCATATCCAGACATGGATGTATTGCTTGAAAGATCCATATAATCTATTCCTTACCAAAATACCAGGAAATTATTGTATTTTTATCCTCAAAGACTAACTTAGGGACTCTTCCCTAATTCTACGTTTTCTAAATCTAGTTTCCAAGTATTCTACTAAACTTTCTCTGATACCAACAGTAAGGACCCGACCCAAGTTGCCCAGAGATGGTGCCTTATTTGATTACATTGGCACACATAAAAGGAAAATGAATCCCGAAGGACCAAGTATTTTAGTATTATTAGAATCAAGATATATACATAAGTTCAACTTTACATAAGGAAAGGAAAAAACAACACTAATTTATTCCACTAGAGTCATCACATATCCTAGATTATGCTTGTAAATCATTCATAAAATACTTCTTCATGTCCTGAGAAAATGAAACATAAGAAAGGGATGAGGTCAAATTCTCAGTAAGAGTAATAAATACAGCATAATATAATATAAACATTAGACATGGTGAATAATTGAAAACACATGCCTTTAATAATAAACATGAACACATTATGGCAGGAATATGAGTTGAATAAATAATGCCATAATAAAACATAATCATGGGTATTCTGCTAGTCTAATAAGCACATGAAATATAAATAGATTACCTCATAATGAAGTAATGCATAATTCTTGACATCCTGAAACATTTTCTCAAGGCCTTGTCCAAGACGTCTAATGATTAAGGCCTCAGCCAAAATCTATATCACATTGGGAAAGGCCTTCGCCAATTCCTCGTCTAGTTGTCTCATGAGACCTACCGATGCATCAAGGGGATATAGCCGGCCCCACCCATCAAATAATAAGTCCAATGCATTCCTCATATGATCGGGGATAAACATAAACAACATATACATTCATATTGAAACTATCATATGAAATGCAACAAACTTTCCCCAATTATTGAACATAAACACTAACCATTCGGAATAATATGGTGAATGGTTTTAGGATAGATCATCCACAAAATATAGTTAGTCATAAACCATTAAATAAAATATGGTAGATGACTTCATAAACCAAATAATACCATGAAATCAACAAGATTTTTGAATTAGATGAAAACACTTTTACAAAATTATTAAGTAATTATTGAGATAAATACTCTTTTATTTTGAAAAGAAGAGTTCTTTTGGATAAATATTTGTATAAAACCAGAAGTGAATTAAGATAGCATTTTTATAATAAAATGAGTTATTTTATAAGGATAATGGTTCCCAAAAACAGATTATATTGTTCCCTTGAAAATAGATAAGAATTTGAGAAATTCCCTTGAATCGGGCTTGTATTTTGGAAACAGTTTTGAATGTTACTTTTAAAATGTGTAACTATCCATAAAATAGGGAAGGATTATGGTTTGTAAACATATATATGATACTCACATAGAACATATGATGATTAAATAACAATACATAATAATTCCATCGAGGTAATTAGACAATGAAAGTATCCAGAATGAAAATGGAAGTTTGGGTGAAAAAACCCTTACCTTAACTCCAAACGTGTTCCGCTCTTGTACATGAGATACAGGAATATGAAATTATACTTGTTAATAACTTATTTCAGAACCTATTAGACATGTATTTAGTTTACCATAATTCTGGTTAGTTCATTTATGTCTTTATTGACAAGTTATTGTATTGAATTTCGTCGTTCTCAAGTGTTCGTTTCTCTTATTTTCATATTCGGTTCACTTGTTTTTAAGTAATGAAGTGGAATGGATGTAAATATCTATAATTGAAATTATATGATATTTTTGAACATAAATAGGTTTTATTTTTTATTTATATAACTTGGTTACATGGAACAAGGATGAATTATCATATAGAACTTTAATGATAATTGTTTCTGTTAATTTGTGGGTTTTGATTACAACGAACTCATTTTTCTTCATAAACTAACACCATTTGAAAAAAGGGATTAAAGAATCTTAAATAGGTTATATTATATATAATACTATGGTTAAACTATAACAATAATGGTTTCATGACCAGAATTTATAATGATAAAATAAATCTAAAGTCCATCGTCCTTGAATGTGTAAAATTGGCACATCTCGGATGGTGTTCTTTCTACTAGTATAAAAGACGGTAAAAAGGGGGAGATGGTGATAACTTATTCCAATATCATTAAAAAATTACAGTACATATAAGTTACTAGATTCTTCACAAGATTTGGATAACGATAGGTAATAGAAAAATAAAACAAATGAACTTGAAAGGAAAGACAAATAATTGAAAAGAGGAATTTACCTCTAGAACCAAACTTCCTTGAGAACCTCCTTAAGGGAGAGGTTTTGATCTTTTAATGAGACCAAAGCATGATGGACATGGGAGAGGACGTTGGGAGGGTATTTGGCTAGATTTTGGAGAAGGAACAAGGCTTGAGAGGAGTGATTGGAAGAGGGGGGAGAGAGGGGGTTTTATAGTGGTGGAGAGAGGGGATTTCTTAATATAAAACTCATTAATTTTTTATTTCATCACAAGACAAGTAATAGTAAGTATTCCATGACCAAGATTAATAATTTTATCACATAAATTTGGATTAAGGGTGGTGACATCATCTATGATGCTAGGACTAGTCTATTTAGCTTATAATGTATATATACGGTAAATTACCGTATTTTACTATTCATCAAAAAATCATGTATTTCAGAAAAATCCCAAAAATTCACCCTAACCATTTTAGACGTTTATAATCCAAAAATGAAGTCCATTTTTCAAAAATAATTATCTAAATATTATTAATTTAATATTTAATTAAAATCATAATTTATTATCAAAAACCAGTTTTAAAACATTCATTAACTTGTTCTAAAATATAGGTATATCGTACTTTCAACTTGAATATTATTTATATATTATCATAGGTAAAGTTACTATTCATTAGGGTATATCACTATTCATAAGAGTATGTTACTATTCATAAGGGTAGGTTACTATTCACCAAAAATTATGTTTTCCTTATTGGACTCTAAATAACTTACTGATCACGACGCTGTATGTCGGATTATTGAAATTCACATCACAGAAGTGACAAAATTATGTTTTAAGGGTCCCATAGAAATTAGTAGTTAATGTGATTATGACATATTTATAAGAAAGTAATTTCCTTTAAAAATATTGGGTCGTTACATGTAGTCTCTCTTGAGATGTCGTATATTCATATAGTGCCAACATGTAAGACTAGGTTTGGTTGATTTTCTTTAATTACTATCTCTGGACATGGCTTCCTAGTTCTATACACTTGAATTTTGATGAGTTGACTATCCTCAACCTTCTACAGTCAGAACTATTCTAGTATTATAATTCCACAAATATAATCTCTTCACTTATAATCAAATTTTTTTACATCCTTAGAGACCAAGTCAATTTTCATGAAAGTGTTTTTTACTATAGTTATCATTAAATACCATGATTCCCTAAGTTATGATAACAATATCAGTGTGCATACTTCCTTAGTGAACATAAAATTAATTTATTCAAGTTTCCCTTGAATCATGTAAAATTTATTTACATGATCAACCACGGGTATACCTTTTTAAAATATCATGTTAAATAACCTATATATCATGAACACTTTGATCAATGTTTTTGAATTCTAATACTTGTTCTATAAATATTTCCTCAACACCACAATTTTATTCACTTCACAAATATTAAAGGCTATATTATGAGGCAATGAAATTCTAATAAACCAAAGTTCCTTTCTATATAGGCTTTATGAATCATATTTTTCCATAAGTTCTTATTTAAATACCTTTAACAAAACGTTAAAATCCTTTTAAATAATATTGTTTTCCACCTACACCCTCCATAAGTGAATTTTTTAACTATCAAACCTCTATATCTGGACCTTTCCTTATTTATAAGATTTTCCTTTAGATATAATTCCTCCCACTGAATTGAAATAGTCTCAAGATTAGAGAATTAATGTTAGTTATGTTTTCTATAGAGTGTAAATTCCAGACCAGAACCACTAGGGCCTACCTAGCTGGTGATAAGATTAGTGAAACTACCCCAAGCTTTCCTCCAATAGGCCAAGGGCTAGCGACCAGCACTGAGTAGGCATAAAACTCCCTTTGGATTCCTTATCCAATGGTAATTTTATTCACACACATATATCGAATCCCATACAATGCTAAAATGTAAAATACAACTGATACAAAATTCATGAACACATCTACATCCCAAAATCAGAGTGTAGTGAAAAATATTGTAAAACATAAAGGGCTAAAAACAAGCCCCCAAAAACTATAAAGAATTCTAGACTACTTATAAAATAGGAATACAATATAATATGGCTCCTTCAATGAACGATAGTCTATCTAGCCCAAATCTAATATCATTTTTCTCTTGTTCTACTAAGAATACCATCAAATGGCCGGTCTTCTACATAATACAGGATACATGTGGGTAGATCCCATGTAGGAGTGAGTATAGCAATACCCAATATGACACCCCAAAATCACTAAGAATAAAGAATAAAGAGTAGTCATCTCCCCATAGGATATGTCAATAATAAATGATAAATAAAATAAAACATATATATGTACTCACAGTAGACACTAAGTCTCATGGTATGTTCACAACCAAATTTCTCACATAAGATTATGCTCGAGATTCCGTAAACACACTCACTTGAGAGAACTCACTCCATGAGTCTGATAGCACTGATAGCATCCATCAAAGATACCAAACTTTTCAAGTCTCACCATAAATATGTACACACGGTAAAACTGAAGATATGTATACATGGATGGGGATCACACCTAGGCCCATGGGGTATACGAAAAAACATATCGGGATTAACCCACAAAATAATGCATCGATTATTATGTACAGTTGGTCAAGGAGATTCTGATAACCCCACGTAGTAAAAAATATGATTGAGGATCATATCCTGAGCCTCAGGAGGGGATTACTACAACTATATCAAAAACAAATCCCCTGTATTGTATCACAACCCCATAATTGCGGCATTATTCAATACTATATCCTCATATAGATGGATTGATGGAACACACCCTTAAAGAAACTAGACCATGCTAATGGGACCATGGTATCCAAGTCATCTTCTTAGATGTACATGATGTTTAAGTTAGTTCACTAAATGTTCTACTAATACTAAACCTTACCATTTCCATTCCTCTATTCCTCTTCTCATACCCATGTACATATATTTTTTCCCATTTATTGAGGTCGTGCTATTTAACTGGTCATGTCCGATTACTAGGTCATTCTGGTGTACTCTACCCATACCCGTGTACCTAAATATGTTTTTTATCATGTATCCTTTAATATAAATGTTCAATCATCATCCATGGGTCACATGGCATGTCTTAGGGGCCACATAGCATGCAATCCTTATTTCTTCCATGAAAACCCTAGTGTCTTAGCCAGGGTGCCACATAATGTGTATCTCTAGATTAAACATTATGTATTTTAGTAATTTCCACAACCCATGAGTTCTTTAAAAATCTTCCATTCCTATTTCCTTTACCTCTAGATATTTTGAAAATTCCTCCCACGAATCAAGGATTTGGGTCCAACATGTTCTATCATCGCTAGATATTTATTTCTGACTATCTGAATAAATCGGGGAAACCTCATTTGATTGTTCCATCATCACACACCAAATTGGGAAAATGTGAACCCTTGGACTAAGATACATGAATTAATCCCCCTATATCATTTATCTTATAACATGACCTCAATCACATGACATACCCATAGTATCGATCTATTTTATAGAATAGTGGTCATGAAATGATCGAACAGGTATTCGTTGAACCATGGGAAAAAGTGATTACCCATGATGAACGTATAAAGAAACAGGGGAGAAGACAATAAAAAATAAACCTAGGTAATGATCCTTGAACTTTGTTCATTTTGGCCATGATTCCTTTAATAGAATAAAAAAATTATGAGGAAAATAATCGATCAAAAACGAACAAAAATAAATCAAAAATATTTAAATCAAGCATCATTGAGTGAATTAGTTCTTGTTTGTTGAATTTATTGATATTCAACATGGGATAAATAAATGAGAAAAATATAAAAAATTAAAATGTCCTACCTTGAGTTTGGGTTGGACATTGACGAAGATAAATACTACATCATAGTCATTTCCATGATCTACAAACATAGATTTTCTTGGTCATCCTTAAAATATTGATTCGATCCCCTAATCTAATATTTTTTTCCAATGACTCTTCAAGCTATCTGCTTTAGGTATCAAGTTTTATGAATCTAACCCTGACACTCACCCATAATTGTTTATTTATAGAGGTTTACCATTTAAATTTTTCAAAACAAATAGATAAAATAATTAAATTAATTTATGTTATTATTTTTTCCCATGTTGAATTTTTAGAAAATGGATGACGTTGAAAAAAATTATGTCACACATAGAGTAAAAACCATAATCCAAAATCAACTTTGGACTCGTATTTTTTATATGAGACTATATTTAATTGTATACGAATTGTCAGGAAAACTACATGCACATGATAATAATATTTTTGATATTTTTTAAATATCAATTTTGGGCTCACTGGTCCTCGAAATCTCACTTTGTCTTAGTGCCTAGATCCAAAAATATTTCTAGATATATTTAGAAGATTTAAATTGAAAACAAAATCAAGATATTACATTATAGCCACCTTAGGGATTTTTATCCCAAAAAACAAATGAGACAACTCAAAAATATGTGGGTACTAGACTCATTTTTGGGTCTACCAATAATAGATTCTCTCCTAAAGATTCTCATGCTGCCACTGGACATGAACTAAAGGAATTGATCACCCATGTAGGACCACCTATTACTGATCCTAAACCTACACTAGGTTATCTGAAAACATATCAATGTCATCGGTGTCAAGATCACCCCAGTCAATAACATCTGACGGGTCATGCACATATCTCCTCAACTAAAATACGTGGAACACATCGTGTGCCTATTATAATTGTGGTAGTAGATCCAAGTGGTACTCCACCTCACCGACTCTATATAGTATCTAGAAAGGGATAGTTAATCTTGGTGAAAACTTATCACTCTATCAAATTCTCTATAATCCACATCAAGGTGAGACCTTCAGAAATAGAAGGTCTCCCTCCTTGAACTCAAAAGGCCCCATTCAATGGTTCACATATGAATTATAAAATCTCTTTTCAATCCTAATCCACTCCTAGATGTCCTTCTTCTTATCTTTGATAGTTCATACCAACTCTCAGTCCATGAGTGCTGACTCCCCACGATCAATTCAATAAACTAGTGACTTGTAGGGTTTCTCGTAAATGGCCTCAAAGGGTGCCATACTGATGGTAGAATGGTAGTTGTTATTGTACACAAACTCCAAAAAAGATATATGATCCTCCCCAACCATGGCCAAAGTCTAACACGCAATCCCAGAACATGTCCTCCAAAATGTAATTTTCCCACTTAGTCTGCTCATCAGTTTGGGAGTGAAATGTTATTCTTAAAAAAACTGAGTCCCAAAGGACTCATTAATTCCTTTACTAAACCATGATGTAAAACAAGCATCACAGTCTAAAATGATCATCATTGTAACTCCATGAATTTATATTATAACTTACATGTAAAGGCATCCCATGCTCTCTACTGAACTCTACTCTTAATAACTAGTAAGTAGGTTGACTTAGTTAATCGGTCTATGATCACCCATATGAAATTGTGTCCTCTGAACATATGTGGTAACTTCTTCAGTATGTCTATATATATTACATCCCACATAAAATTTGTAATCTCAATGGGTTGAGTTAAATCCATTGTAACCTAAAGTTAATCATTCACCTACTGACAAGTGAGGCATTGAGAGAAAAATTTTGTTATACCCTTCTTCATGCTTAGCCACTAGAACTGATGTTAGAGGTCATGATACATATTTTATGCACCATGATATACCACCATAGAGAATATATGAAACTAAATCATCAATTCATCCAACAATATAACCGGTACCATCTTCTTTCCTCTAAAAATGATAGTCCCCCCCAACCATCAAAAAACCATCATCAGCACATCTAGTGGATATATGAGTATTTAAGGTCTCACAATTGGTATCTCGATATTGACCATACCTAAAAACTATAAAATAATTGGGGTAACAACCATCAAATGAATACATGAAGCACCATTCTTGTAAACTAAGGATAAATTCAATGATGATAACTACTTTTAGCCTTAGACAACAACTATGAACAAGATCTCTTGCTGAGAGTGTTTGACACTACGTTCCACTTCCCAGGAGTATAGACTCTCTTGAAGTCATATTCCTAGAGAAACTATATATTTATACTCTATGTAAAGTTAAAATTCTTATGAGAGAAGATATAATTAAGACTCTTGTGCTCATAGTAGATGATAAACCACTCACCCATAAGGTAGTGTCACTACATCTTCAGGGAAAATACTATCACTACCAACTCAAGATCATGGGTCACATAGTTATGATCATGTGGTATCAAAAACCAACAACCATAGGTAATCACATCCTTTTATGAGTTTGAATTGGACACTGCAAAAGAATGGTCATGTGTTGAAGTCATTAGGGATATCCATAAACTCCAATGTCATTTGAAATCCTTACGATATCGATTTGATCCTCCGATCCTATGTCGTTCACCAATTCCTCTATAAGATCACCTATCTAGGTATCTAGGGTTATGAAACTAACACCAAAACTCACCCATAACATGGTATTTATAGAGGAATATTAGGTCACAATGTCAAAATAAATAAATAAACTAAATAAATTAATTTATTTTATTATTTTCTCCCATGAAGATTTTTTATAAAATACCCAACGCCAATAATAATTAATTCATGCTTCGAGGAAAACCCATGCTTTGGACTCAACAACAGTCTTAGATTTCTAATCGAAGACTAATTTTAAGAGTTACTCAAATTTTTCAGGAAAAATACATGGGTGTGAAATTAATATATTTAATATTTTTTAAATTTCAATTACAGGATCATCAAGCCTCAGAATATCACATTGTTTCAGCTTTTAGAACCCAAAATATTACAAGATAAATGTCAAATATTTTCATGGACAAAAAACCAATGTGTTACATTTACATGGGATAAACTGATACATTATATGTACAAAATTTATCCCATAACCAATATCTGATACCACATATTTAGAGAACTACCATCATATATCACTGAATGATACACCATTTAGAACATCAAACATAACAGAACAATGAAATATAACTTTCACCAATTGAAAGGAACCACCCAAACTTCAATGTATTAAAACATTGGATGATGAAATATTTCTCTAAATTACCCCCACCATGTTTTCCATGTCTCATAAAATAAAAAATACAAAATAATTCAAGTAAAAATTATAAATTTAATAAACACTTTGGATTTAAATTATTTCCACATTATTTCCTTCCTCTTTGGGAGAACATTTATAATTTTTTATTTCTACAAAATTTATATGTATTGAAATCACTTTGTCCTTGTTAGCTAATGAGAAAACTGATAATAAGTAATCACATGAAAAATGTGCATGTGATCTCACAAAACCATTATAGTGGGTTTGAGTTAGTCATTTATTTTCAATGACCCATGAACTTTTTAGATTTCACATTATTTAGAATAGAAACTACTGATTTCCTAAATAAAATAACACTTTATTATTCACCTATAGTGGAATTTGAAGTTACTTTCACAAACCATCTGATAAATTTTATGTATCCACTCCTTTTTCTCAAAATTATCCTAGAAATGTCTATTATGTTCCATAATTGAAATTATTATAATCAATCCATAACTTCTATTCACTTCACCTACAAAACATCTAACCACTACACCATAAAAACCATAAATTATGGACAATAAAATCCACTGGATTATTCTCTTTCTATCTTCATTAAAATAAAAATAACTTCCAAAGTTTCTCCTTTCTATCATTTGAATTAGATAATGAAAACACACTTCAAAATTCCTAACATCAACCTCAGATCTTATCTCATGGATTTGTTCAAGTATTTCTATATTTCTAATCAGTATTTTGTATTTATTTGGTAGAATATTGATGGTTCGTAGATCCCTGGTAATTAGTTTCACAACTTATCAACCCTCGTATATGTTTATGTAAGATTTTTCACCCCTAATAGAATAAGGGAGAGTGTTATCAAATAAAATTAAGCTTCCTGATGTGTTTTGTGTCTTGGAATCATGAAGATGCATCATGAAATATGATGTAAATTTTGGTTTTATAAAATGAAGATGGATATTGTGGGGTCTGTGGATAGATACCTTATCTATCATAAGGTAAAAGGAGAAAAAAAAGTCTTAAATGTTCTATTTTAACTATTTTTATCTATATAGAAATGGGATGACATCACCATGTATATCAAAACTCGTCTCCCAATAACACTAAGAAATTAAGATGTAGTATGGGTGATCATAGACCATCTAACCAAGATGGTACACTTTATTCTAATATAAGAATATTTTTTTGATTAATGATTATAGAAATATATAATTAAAATAGATTATAAGGTTTTCTGATGTACCAACTAACCTAGTTTTAGGTCGCCTTCTTCCAAAGGAACACAATGGGAGTTATAACAGTACGTAATCATAAGTATTTATTTTCACCCGAAGACTAATGGTTAGTTAGTGTAAACCATTTATATCCTAGAGTATGTGCTTTGATCCGCATCCTTGATTTAAGTGGTTAATGTTATGATAAAAATTCCATGTATTAAATATATAATAATAATAGATACTATTATTATATTCATATGTCTCCCTTTAAATCTCTATATAAGCGATTTTTTCATTATCCTTTTTTTTCCAATATTGGAAAATCCCTAATGATAAAATCTATAAACAATAGAAAAGGATCCAGCTGAGGAAATTGATTTGTAAGTGTAATGTAACTACCCAATTTCATCAATATTCATATACATATAACTGAATGTGACAACTGGTATTCAAATTCATTGATCATTTCTTACACTAGGTATCTCCAAGGCTAGTTCAAAAATATATGGGAAAGTAGGGGAAGCTAACCCCTCAATATTTTTGGATTTTTAAAATATTATTTTTGTTTAGAGTTATATAATTCTAATTGGATATTCCTTCTAGATTTACTTCCATGTATAATACACTCCATTTTTTCCAGCTAAATAAGTGTGTTCCTAACTCTACTCATATGATTTGATATGATGACATAAAGCTTTAAGCCATGCATCCTATATAGATCATCTAGTATAAATTTTATACTGAATTAAAAAGGTGTTATAGTTAAATATTATTCATTTGGTTTGAGTAAAGAAAAACACAGGTAGCTTCAAGATGATAGCAAATAGTGAGGGGCTAAAATGAAACTACAGTGTCCAATGGTATTTCCTTAGTTATCTAGTTGAATCTTATTGAGGATGAGGAGGTTTATGGTGGAGTGGTTATATTACCCATGAACCAAAGGGTTTATTATTATCTTGAATATTTGTTTTTGAATTAATTCATTTCAATATTTTAGAGAGGTTTTTATACATGAAGGATTCAAATAGATAAATAGAAAACATTTTCAAAAATTAATTTATTGAAGATGAGTTATTCTTAATAGTAGAACATCCATCAAAATTATAGTGGTTTTCCACTGAAATTATAGTGGGGCTGACTAGGCATACTATCTCTACTATTGAAACATCGATGGGAGACTACAAATGTCTAATGGAAATCTACTATTTCTTAAATTGAAAAATGATAATATTTTAATTTTAAAACCTAAAATTATTATGATTTTTCCTTATTAGTTGTGGGAACGCCACTCTTAGAATCTCTTCCATTACACATTTACATTGGATGAACAAACTTTTTCCATTGATATGGGAAGCTCTGAATAGTTATCAGAGATATCTTTCAATGATTCAAGGCCATGAAACTTCATTAATCTCCCTTTTAACCTAATTACTTTTAGAAATGAGTGTAATCCTCTCTTTCTTAGGTTTAAGGTTTTTAGGAAATTCTGAATCCATTAATTTTATTTTAGACATATAGTTATTGTGTATTTACCTTGATGAACATAAAGTAAGCATTGGTTTTTCCATTTTTGAATCAATTGGTGGTCAGATTGAGCAATCTGGTGGAACTCCGCTTATTTTAAGAATATCAAGGAGACTATATACATTTAAATTGGTAGGAATACCACTTTTAACATTTCTATTCATAGAGAGTTACCCTATAAATGGGTTTATTTCAAGTGAACTATGTAAAAACTACGGGTTTAGATTTTTAATTTCTTTACATAATTTATAAAATGGAAACAATGAATTATTGTTCCTTATTTTGGTGTATTGGGTTTGATTTCATGGTATTTTATGACTTTTGAAATTTCCTTCCTTTATGTGCATTCTTGGTATGACTACTATCTTAGTTGAGATTTTAGAAACATGTTTTCTATAAATTCAATTTTTGGTTACTGTCCTTTATTAAATAAAGTTCATTATTAGTGATGTTTTGTGCTTCATTTTCCAATTAATCCTCTGTTTGTTACCATTTACAATATAATTTGTGTTGCGATTGTTGAATTTCATATATATTGATCTATATAAGATTTCAAATATAATCCCTTTATGGTTTATATGTTCCAAACTTAGTATGGGCACTAGTCATTGACTGCATATATGGATTGGTGGTATGGTATAGGCTTACAATGGCCTAACTCGTGATACTCATTTCCTTATTCATCGGAATGGGATATAAGGTTTCCCTAACTAGATTGGCCTTATTTATTTTGTGACAGGTCACTATGACCATGAATTATTTTCATACATCTACACATATATATGTATGAATGTGAGTACATGGGTGAGTTACTTATATGGACCCGAATTTCCTCTTAAATGAGTTGGATCAGACTATCAACTTAGATCATAAGATAAATCTTGAATCTAATATATAGGTATAGACCATCCCATTGTATGTAGTTACAATTTATTATCAATTACTATATCAAAACTCCCAGTTATTCTATAAACTAACTTCTTTATTATTCATCTATATTTGCATCATTTATAGTATAAACACTATCCTATGAATGGTTGTTAGGGGTGGGGTGGAATTTACCTACTATTTTTTTATACTCACTCCTTATATGGGACCCTTTTGGGATACATGAATAATCTTTTATGCATGATCATGGTAACGTAAAGGCACGTGACTATGGTATATAGACACATAAATTGTGTTTTAAGTGGGGGTATTCATTTTTAGATATTTTTCTACACAGACCAATTGATTGAACATGGGATATACCTGATTAGGTT
The DNA here is from genome assembly GCA_963277665.1 of Viscum album. NCBI lineage: Eukaryota > Viridiplantae > Streptophyta > Magnoliopsida > Santalales > Viscaceae > Viscum > Viscum album. Next base: position 1,802,618,684 of record OY728126.1, on the reverse strand, counting down.
TTTGACATGGTTTACGCCAATGATCAATATGTTGGTGTCTTAGGAATCATGGTCTTATACAATTTAAGTATGTGTGTGTGTTTTTTATCACTGTATCCAAATGTTTTTCATATATTTTGGATGTATCTAGAACTGTTTTGTGTGAAGTTTCGATAATATATTATTTTACACCTTCCATGTTATCTAATGTTTACCCAATTCTGTTTGTAACCAATATACATAATTAGTTTCTGAAAATACTTTTTTTGGATATTTATTGACCTTCCATATTCAAAACAGGGGAAAACTTCCTCCCACATGTAATTCACCTGACCCCCTAGTGTTTATTCCAACCTCTCATGACTATGCGGTATTTTAGAGGTATTTTCCTATCATTGCTTATGTGACATATAGGTGTTTTTTTCAAAAATGTTGCATATTATATATGATACTATTGGTGTAAATAGGTATAGAGAAACATGTTCTTGATAGAGATCATTTTAGATTCCTTTATCTCTTAAGTGGAACTAATGTTATTCAAGAGGCCGATGTTTAGTTACATTTTTGAATTAGTGAATTGATAATTATTTTTCAACCCTTCAATTTCCCATGGGTCTGCATATTTTTTATATGAATAAGGATTAAGTTTTTTTATAAATAATTTTCAAACACCATAGATAGTTACCCCAAATGGATTTTTATAGGATATCCAAAAAGATTTTTGTTTTTATTTTTACATGTCATTATATATGTGTAACATATAGTGAAAATATATGATTGATTCTCCAAGTGGATTTTTATAGGATATCCAACTGTATTTATGTATATTATATAACAAATTTTTATATATTATATAACAAGAGGTGAAAGTTTATAAATTCAATGTGTCATTATTGAAAGTGGGAGATTGACAGAAATATGCAATAAATCTAAACCAGGCTATGATGGTATAGAACACATCATGTTCTTTTATTATGTAAACCATGATGTAGTGAATGTATCAAATTTTTGGTTTTATGAATAATGGTTTATTCATTATATAATAATTCATATCGATATCTATATTCTCTTACTATAAGTTATCATGCTTAGATGAAACATCATGTGATAATGATTATGTAATATTAAATTTCCAAAATGATTGTTTAAGTTTTAAATAATTTATAGATTAATTATGAAACATGTTATAAATATTTTCAACATTTATAAATGTTTGATAAATAATTAGATTAATGTAATAATGTTCATAAAATGTTTGAGAACTAAGGAATTTCCTTTGAGTAATAAATAATGAGGTCTAATCCCAGTGAGAAGTTTTGAATGTGAATACAATTTGGATATTTTGTTATTCTTATTAAATAAAAATCTCTTAATTTTCTTTAATCCTTTATCTAAGTTTTTTTATATCATAGAATAAAATAATTCCTTCTAAATTATTCAGAGAATCATTATAAGCCATGGAATACCTATATATGTGGGATATTTTTCATTACAAGTTATCTCTATCAATAATATGATAGGTGATATTAGAAAACTTGGTTTCATCAAATAAAAGGTATATCATTAATTTATAATTCATTCAATTCAATATGAATGGTTGGATCATGGGTAAATAGGTTTTTATTTATAGATTCTGATGTATTTGGATAAAGGATATTTTCTAAAAAACCCTTCGACAATTCCCTATTATGCATCCATTAGTATTTATCTAAATGAGGACATGAATGCATAAAATGTTTTTTATCTCATGTAAGAAAATATCATTTAATTTTTATTGAAATTATCAACCTGATTAACCATAAACTATAACATTTTGTATTATATTCTTTGTTTTATCCAATATTTATACCATCAAATCTATTCAACCCATGACTTGAACCTCATCATTGTTCATCTTCTACATGATGTGTTATGTATTTTTATGATTTATTCTCTAACTCTAGTTGGATATTATACATATCATTACTTTTTCCATTCCATGATATAATAATTTCTCAATAACCTCTTTCTCTTGAGCTCAAGAAGATAAGTTAGGTTACTACCACAACACGTTTTTTATTTTAGTTTCTTAAAATTGATGATCAAAAAATAGAACATTCTATATTGTTATAAACATAACCATTGAACATATGATTAGTCTGGTATTTTATTGATGCAGGTTATAAGAAAAATTTTAAAAGTTATCATGAAAATAATACCTCAAAACTTCTAGTAAAACGATATAAAATAACAGACCACAAAATAAAACATTAATGAACTTATTTAACTATCCATGTAGTGATTCTCAATGATATTATATTTGATTAAATATGTACAACCTGTATCCCATGACAAAACCTTTTATAACTAATTATATATAATTCCTTAACTTTATAAACTTTCATCACACCCCTAAATTATGTCATACTTATGAGATAAGGATAAATCTTAACATCCCAAGACACTCTGAGGATTATTATCGCTATACGATGTGTTTAGGAAACAAATTATTCAGTAGTGATAATGCAAGTATAACTCATTATAAACTGATACATAGTTGAAATATTATCCCAGCACACAATCATTTAATTGGAATAAATGGAATAAATTATAAAATCATACAGATGACCATATTCCAATCATGACAAAAAAAAGTATACTCATTATAATACTCATATTTCCTGGATATTTTTATAAAAAATAAATAATTCTCTCATAAATCTTAGTAAGGGTGTCATATAAAAACAATGTTAGAAAATTGAGAAAGATTTATCTATATGACACATAAATGTTAAAAATAATATCATAAGTTAAAATAATAATCATCAATAACCTAGAAAATATGTTTGAATCAATCTAAAATCCTAAACATATATTCAAGGATTAATATCAAGGATTATCATGATTATGAGATTCGCCAATCCATTGTATCACAAAGGATATATCTCACCAATAATACACCATACATAAAATCTCTAGATATAAATTTTTACACAATACATGGGGGTTGTATATAAATCTAGAACTAACCACTTTTAACCCATCTATAACTATATACAACACTTGAATATAAATATATAAATGAATGAAAAATATAAAACTTTCATTACATATAGTAAAACATCAAGGTTATCCCATAAGTAAGGGGAGTGAACATTTGGCATGGAAATCCCAAATCAGTGAATAATATCATCAAAAATATTACTCTGAAATCAATATGGTATTTAAAATGAAAATAATAAATGAAGAAGATAAAACCAAAAATGGAAATAAATTCAAATGATCCAAGTGAATGAATTTCCAAGTCATGGACGATAGCTTTAATATAATGTGTACACGTACACACAAACACATGAACACACGCATGCATAAAAAATCCATATATCTAATATCATCATGATATTGATAAATTATTTAAGGATGTATTATCAAGTGAGCTATTTATATGTGAAATATTAACTTCAAACTCATACATTGAGTTCTCCTAAAGGTATTCAAAATAGTTGAATTAGGAATACATGACACAAAATTCTAACACTACTTCATTAATATTTTCTATATAAGAAATATAATGGTTATACGAACATGTACACAGATATTTAAAAAATATATATAATGAGTAATACACAATTAAATATGAAATAATATGAAAGTAAAATAACATCACCCAAAATCAAAGAGATAGATGTGAGGAAACACCTTACCTTATTTATCATTTTCTATCTTTTGAAAAATAACTGTTTAAACCCTTAAAATATTCTTAAACAGATTTTTGAGACAAAAAAATAGATTAAGTTATCTTAGAATCCCTTTAGTGGAGAGAAACGGGTAGAGTGTTATCTATTTATATCATAACTTGAATAACTATTTAACATTTTTTCATTATAAATCTTGGGATCTATATTCTAAAATATTTAAAATTATAAAATAATAATTTTTTTCAACCTTTGATATTAATTTTCTAACTAATGTGACATTTTTTTAATCCTTGTTTTTTGAAGTTTAAGGTTTTAAAAACTAAAATATTCCATTTATAATAATATAAATAAGAGTATGAATCATAAAATTGTATTTTATAGAGATAAAAATTGTTTTATAACTTCAAAATTATATTATAGGTTGTAAGTTTAATTTTATATTTTTGAAATCAATTATTTTTTTAGAAAAATATATTCTAGGAACTATAAAATATTATATCAGTTATTAGATAAAATTTCGATCAAAATTCATTTGTATAGTATACTATTTACAAATAATGTATTTTAATATTAATCCCAAAAAATTACATTTTAAAATATATAACACATCTCATTTTCTTAATTTTGAAAATAATATTCCAAAATTTCCATCAATTTTATTCAAATAAATTCCTAGATATATGAAATTTATTTATTAGTTAAAAATAAATAATAAATTAAAACAGTTTGTAGATGCAACTAACATTACCTATAATAATTATTCATAACTACTAAGTTATTATTCCTAAAGGAACATTGTTTTTTTAATGTTACCCTTAGTAAATAAAACCTTAATCCAAAAAATACATTTTCATTCTATAGATTCCTCAATGAAAATGATATTTACTCATTTTTATTGACCACTCTTCTAAAAATTCTTGTCCAGATACAAGTGTTGTATTTTATATTGATTCAAATTCTTGTAATTTTGATTCTTAATATGGACTACCCAATATAGGAATATTAAATATTCATGTGTGTATATATATATATATTATAATTAACTTACACCTATAATTATAGAAAACATGATGAATATTTAACATTAATTTTTACTCTATTTTTAAGAAATTATGATTTGTTATTTATTTTATATTATAACAATGGTACTACACATTTTTCTAGATTATCATGGAATTATACTTTATACATAATCCTAATGTTTTTAAAATTAATAATTTTATCATTAATCACATTTTATATGAGGAAAATTTTAAAGGTAAAATATAAAACATCTTATAAATGTTGTATAAAAGTATTTATTTTGAACATTTCATATAAAAAAATGATTACTTAGTAAATTTTATATTATTATTGGAAAATGATTATTTATATATAAAAACAGTATTGATATTTTTTTCAATTTTTAAAATTAATTTCTATATAAATTTTCTTTATTTATTCTATATTTGTAATATTTTTAATGAAAATAAGTACAATTCTATAAATTATTTTATTTCTAGGAAATATTCTTGATTTATTTAATTTAAAAAATATTCTCTAAAAATATATATGATATTTCAATTTTATATCAAAATTAATTTGTTGTTGTAATGACCCAAAAGATTGAATTTTAATAGTTTGTGAAATTTTATATATTTTCATATAAGTACGATAAAATGGTAATTTTTATGTTCTAGGGATAAAATTTTAATTACCCCATTGAATTCAAGATGGGATATTTATCCTTGGGTGGTAATATGAGAGTTTTTAGGTTTATTGTTTTTTTTCAAAAAAATCAGATGTTGTTTAAATTTTATTATTATTTAATATTAAGTAATATTTATTTTTAACATTATTTAAAAACAAATATGCATTCATCATTTTTTGTTGGTGCTATAGTGAATTTTTTAGGTTAGTGGATCCAGATATTTATGTTAGTGGCATGAAAAGTTAGAGTGTTCAAAAGGGTTTTGAATGAGAGGAATTAAATGTGAGTGCCAATAAAAGAATTTAAGAGTAGTTATAAATGGAATTATTGAGAAAATAGTGAAATTATTTGGTGATAAATTAATTTATATCCATTTTATGTTTTTCAGTATATTATTTTTTTCTCAATAGGTTCTTAGGTAAAATAGTTTATCATAATTACATAAGGAAGAAGAAGGTAATTAGAGGATTGTGGATGAATAATAAGTCTCTCTCATCAAGGAAATGGGGATTTTATTTTATTTTGGAATCATCGTCGGGGAATCATAATTATCTTCTCTTTTAAAATCCTTAAGATTATATCATACTTCTAAATTTATATCTAGGATAGATAAATAATAATATATAAGAATTAACATCATGTAAATTTAAATTATAGGGGGTTTATAAATAAGGAATTAATTTAATTATTATTCCATCCAACTAATTAAAAGTATATGTGTTTTGATTCGGAAAAATTATTATTGAAACATGCAAATAGAGTAAATTGTTATAAAAGGGTGGATGATAAATAATAATTTTATGATAATAGAATTTTAATTTATAGTGATGTATGTAGATGATTTATTAAAATATGATGAATGGTCTATTTCATCATGAAAATATTGAAGTGAAATCGACTTATTATTCACCATATAAATATGAATTATTTAATAAACTATTAATAGTAAAAAAAATTAATAATTGTTTAAGAATATTTATGAGAAATTTGTTAAATCCACATGATGAGTTTTTTATCTGGAATGATAAGAAAACTATATATATTACTTAAGAGGCATGAGGGGTGAAATTTATGAACTTTTAAGTGGTTTTATCCGATTCTGCATGAGTAGTGTTCCAATTATTAGGATCTTTTTATAATATATTAATGATGGTGGGTGAAAAATTAGAACAGAATTACTCAGTAGATATTCCATATAATCATAAATATATACCATATTCTCGATTTTGATGACATTTATATAGTGAGTTACATGGTTTGGTGTGAATTTTATGTGTTTTTTCACCACGAAACATAGTAATGAAAAATATAGTAGGGTTTTGCAACCTAATTAATATGAGAGATTTAGTTTTGGAATGTGTTGAAAGCACCAATGACACTCTGGTCCTGTATTATCTCTTATATATCCTCTCTAGTGGGAATAGATGGAGGTGTGGGTGTAAAATGATTTGGCGTACGATGTGTCCGGAAAATATGGATCTTTTTATTTGAATTGGTTATGTGATGAGGTTTTATGGATTTATATTTTAGCATATACTGAATTTTAGTGATAAATTACTCAATATGATATTAATTGTGGTATGCCTAAGTGGCAAAGAAATGAATTCATTTATTGTGAATATATTTCCTAGAAACGTTGTATATATGGTCACTAGGGTAAGAGAACAAATAGTTTGTGGGGTATGAATACATTTATGATATATGATATTGAATAGGTAGTGGTTGGTGATACCTGGGGATAAGTATGATGATGATGAAGAGGATGATGATTTTTATAGTAAGGAATATATGGCTAGATATAGTGGATATGTGATGTTATATAAGAGTCCAAATGATTTTTTGGAGTTTAAATTGTTGACAATTAATTATGAATATGAAAAGTCAATGATTTTTTAGTCTTTATGACTGTAGAGATGGTCTTAAGTTCCAAGATTTGTGAAAATATAGTTGTGCATTTTTTACAATAAGGATTAGAATAAACATTAGAAGAGACATGAAAAATGATATTTATTTTTCATTATTATTTGAGAATAGTTGTCTTTAGTGTATTTTAATTGTAATTTCATTTTGGTTAGCCTTTGATAAAAAATTGAATTTTTATTATGGTTGGCCTTTGATAGAAAAAACTCAGTATTGTGAGGGTTATTGTAGTGTCAAAAATATCATGACCATTCAATCACATGGATTTTTTTCCTGCCCATTCAATTTTCTATAGCTACGTGTCTTCTCCATCAAGACTCTCACCTGAGACTTATTTACAATGAAAGATCCATTCCACACTACCTACGAATCGAATCAAGCCTTTCGAGTTCCATGATCATGAGAGTCAATTTGTCAAGGCTATTGATTTTCCTCTATATAGTGTTTAACCATCACTCAAGATTCTTGTTTTTCAATGGAGATCTCTAGGTAGTGATGAGGACCAAAGCTAGATCTGAAGCTTCATTGATCATTGATTAATCATATTGAAAATTTTCTTATGATTAGAATATTTTTTTGATTTGTTTTCATTGTTAAATGTAGATCAAAATACCGATTTGTAGTGAGAAGAAAATATGAGACATTCGGTGATCGTGATGGTGCATGTAAAAAGAAGGAAACATATCAATGATTCTATAATATTCTAATATGATCTACCTTTACCATAAATATTGAGGCCTTAATTCATTTTTATGCTGATTTTGAGTGTATCTGATTTACAGTGAAAGACAGTTCAATGAATCTGTATGGTTTATGAATGGAAGTTCTAATCACATTCTGTTTGCATGAAGGAGGAGCAATTCTAGAAGAAAACTATATGTGTTTATCACACTTTTTGTTCTTCATGAAGAACTATATTACATGTAGTAGTCGAGATATCACGATAATCTTACATGTTTATATACATGTATTTTCTTGAATAGATTTGAAGAATCCTATATTGTTCTAATATCTGAAAAGGAATGTGACATTGAATACTAGTTATATTATTATTTTAACTCCTCTAAATTTGTATTTTGAAGAGATTTGAGGAACCGCATAGGAGAATGATAGGTTTGGTGATGTGTTTCCATTGCAAATATCTTATCTATGAATTACATAGTAATTTCCCATACAATTTTTCAAACAGGAATGATATACTGCTTACTGTGTTTTCATTTGAGTTGCATGCATCAAGAGCTTACACCCATTTAGGTTTGTGTGCAAGAAATAGAGAAATAGTGCATGTTTAGATGTATTTGAGAATATACACATATATTTTGTAACAAAGTTTGTGTTGACAATTTGAGAAAGGGTGAATACATTATTCTATATAGGTAATCCATCTATGAAAATACATGCATTGAGTATGAAATAATAGAAAATGTATTTGATGAAAAATATTTGACATAGGGTGGTGATTGTACAAGTAAATATTGGATGTGTTAGAGTGTGAATGAAAGAAATTTCTATATTCACAAGAAATGTCATTGACATAAGTCAATATACATTAATATGAAATAATGCATAAATAAATTGAGATATACATGCAATCATGTTCAGGCATGATGTTTGAAGAAGTGACCATGAAATATTTGTTACTTAATCAGTGTGGAGAGTTTTGAAAATGAAGCTAGGGAATGAATTCTATTAGTGTTTCAGAATAATTTGGGTATTTGAGTGTTCAATGTTTAGTAAGGTTGTGTCTTCTAAAGAAGAAATAATTCTTTCCCGATCAATGTTGTACTCAGGCATCTAATTATATTCATTGAAAAAAATTATATATGAAAGTATAGCATCAGTGAAAAGGAACTTGAATTTTACATAAACCAGTTTGATCCAGAAAGCTCATGGAGAATGATCAAAGTGATCATCTTATTTTTGGATCATATGGATGAATAATATGGAGCTTGTGGCTAGGGGATATAACCAATTTTTGAGGAGGTTATAGAGAATGGGGGTCTAACTAGTTGAATGGTTGGGTTATCTAACCAACCGGGGCATAAGAGTTGATTTTAGGGGGGTATAACAAATATCAACTAGAGTATCGATTTCTGGGGTATATGAAAAGTTTATACTAGAACTATTGTAATTGATAAAAAGATTATAGTGGAAAATCCATGTTGGTGGGGTCTAACCAATGTGGAAAGGATGTTGGTCTTAATACTGAACATGTAAAAATATTGTGTGTTGTGGTCCATTTAATTTCTGTATTTCATGTATTATCCACTCCTCTTAACAAGTAACAGAGGTTTGAGTTAAAAGGTGAAAAAGAATTCAGTGAAATTGGTCACACCAGATTCACCCCCTCTCAATGTTACTGAATGATCCTTGGAAACTTCAATTAGTATTAGAGGATAGTCCACCTCAGATTGGATCTACTCTACTAGTCTAATGATTTATATTATATGTATGTAAAGTTAATATTTTAGTTTGAATAAAATTTATAAGATATTTAGATGTAAATCCTATATCTACTTCAAATATTAGAAATCATGATGTTTCGGTCAAGCTAGAGAAAAGTAGGTAGATAATAATGGCAAAGAAGCTGAGGAAGAATAAAAATATGATTGAAATTCAACTGATATCTAAAGTTAAGTAGCGTGTAAATTGTTTAGTGAAATAAGTTTATGAGTCAAGGTCATGTTGTGATGATGATATGATCAATTTTAGAATGATAAATCCTATAAATAAACTTCCCAATGAAGTGGTCACATGTATGACCAAAGTTTTCAAGGAACTTCAGGATGAAAAATTACAGAGAGAAGAAGATTCATATTATATTGAAGGGGAATTGACTAAAAAGGTTGTCATAGAAAACACTCTTACAATACTTGTGAATGAAAAGGAAGAAATAATTATTCTTTGCAAAGAAATATATTTTAGAGCTATGAAATAATTGGATATTAATATTTGTGTTAAATAAATTGTTAAAATTGTTTTTACAGAAGATATCCATTAACTTTAAAATATGTATAATAAATATATGAATGTCATATATTCTCATATAATTAGTAAATAAGAGGTAATTAAGGGGGTTGAAAAAATTTTAAAGGAAAATCAGATATATTAAAATGAGATTCAGAAGATGAAAATTCAGTGGGAAGAAAGAATGAAATCAGTTGAAGATGATAAAATTGATCTAAAATTAAAGTGTCTAGAACTAGAAATGAAAATAATATATTTGGAATAGATACAAGTTGAGACATCCCCAGTTACTAAGAAAATAATTATTTCCAAGGATTCATCTAATAAGTGTCATATTTTAGAAATGAATGAAACAAGTGACAAGAAGAGCTTGATATTGTATAAAGATAAATCTAATGTTGGCTCATTGAAGAAGGTAACCCCTTTTCCTAAGAAATATGTGTATACTAATATTGATTTTATGATTAGTCTTGATTCAAATTTAAAATCTATAAAATATTTGGTAAATAAAAATTCTTATTCCCTAAGGAAAGCACAGAATAAAAATTGTGCTACCCAGAAGCAAAAAAATGTTAAAGATAGTCAGAATGTGTTACAGAAGAAGAAATAAATATTTTTTTTCTACTATTGGTGTTCTTGGAAGTTTGGTAATTAGGAAATTAACATTTGGCATAATATTTCATTATATGATAATTATATAATTCATGTATTTAGGGGGATTAAAGCTAAAAATAAATTGAAACTGGTACAACAGAAGCAGAATTCATAGAAAGAAAATCAGTTTATCAAGAACACATATGATTACTTTGAGTGTTATTGTTATTATTTTAAACAAATTGGTCTTTTTTATGATGAGTTATTGTATTTACCAATCATGAAAAAAATATCTATTGCTGAAAATACAAGATCACAATAAAAAGTGAAGTAGGAAAGAAATGAAGATGAATGGTCGTCCTTAGGATGTAAACAAAAGAAGATGGCTATTAAACAAATAACTCCTAATAAGTTTTTGAAAAATTATGTGAAGAGTATCTCAGAAAAGAAAATATACTTCTATTATGGCCATAAAGGTCACATCATTGATCACTATGAATTGGATGTTAATATTCATATTGAAGGAAGCAAGATGAAATAAAAGGTAGAATCAATCCAGATGTTAAAAAACACGATTAGATTGGTGAAATACAACTCTGATGAACAATATAAAATTTTTCCAAAAAAGTGGTGACTTGTTGAATAATAATGTTTTTTATGACAGATGAAACTTGTTTAGAAATTTTGGTAAATGTTGTTTGACGTGGAAATATAATCAAGAAGAATTTTTGAAAAATAAAGTAAAGAATCTCTAACTTATAGTGCAGAGAAAAATAAGCCTACACACAAAGTGAAGACTGGGGAATTTTATAAAGAATTTCTGATCATATGTCCAGAACAGTTGGAATATGCAAGAAATATGGAGAATGTAGATAGAAATTAAATTGATTTGTTATCAAATGTGAAGAAGAATTTTTTATCTAATAATATTGTTGGGTTTAGAAGAAAATCATAGCCATATTACTATAACTGATGAGCATTGAAGAACAACATTATTCCCATATATATTGTGTTTTTTCATGATGATAATTGAAGATGAAGTATATATTCCATGGAGACCATAATTTATAAAATCATGAATATCTTACAACTTAAAATATGCCCATCATGGAATGATTCTGGGATCATATTGTCTCTTTTCAGCATCTCAAATAATCTGAAATAATACTTGGGATTTATTTTATAAGAAATTAAATCATATTGAAGAAGTTTTTAGTGCATATCTTGTGGGGGATCACCAAAGATCAACCAATAGATATTTCTATTTTGGTTGATATCTTATGAATATCATAAGTTATGTTGAGGTATTCATCAGATAATTCTAAAATCTAAATTTATTGAAATTTTATCTTTCCATCATTAAGGTAGGATGGTTACATTCTCCCATTTTTATGTTTAAAAATAAAATTCAAAAAATGGGGGACTGATTTAATACTTAATGAAAAATTGTAAGATAATATAAAAAGGAGAATGAATTCTGGAACATGAATGATTGTAATCTATTTGGTCAGATTTAACTAGGGAATTAGTTGAAAATATTTTGATATATTCCAAAAAAGGAGTTTCAGTGTTTGGTATCACATTCTGGAAGTTTGTTGACAACATTGATGTTAAATTTGATAACTCTTGTTTTTCTACAAAGAGAATTGCTCAGGTATACTTACATATGATTAATTATAGCCCTTTCTAAGTTAGTGGTTCTTCCAACCTTCTCTATACTAACTCAATTATAATTATTAGAATATAATATGACGTTCTTAAAAATTTAATTTTGGAAATGATAATTATTTCCCATACTTTTATCTTTGGATTTATTTCCAATAAGGGGGAGAAGATGTCATTGACATTTAAGATTAATTGCATATTTACAAAAAAATACAATGGGGTATACTGAAGAGGCCAAATGATTTTTTGAGGCTGAAATTGAATTCAATTAATTAAGAATATGAAAATTCAATGAGTTTTTAATTTTTAGGATTCCATAGCTGGTCTTCAATTCCAAGACTTGTGAAAAAATGAACGCACATTGTTTACAACAATGACTAGAATAAAAATAAGAAGATCCATGAAAAATTATATTAATTTTGTATGATAAGTTGATAATAGTTAGCTTTATCATAATTTAATTGTATTTTTATTTTGGTTGGACTTTGATAAAAAATTATATTTTTATTTTGCTTGGCCTTTGATAAAAAAAATCACAATTGTTCGTGTTACCATAGTGTCAAAAATATCATGGAAATTTGATCACATGGATTGTTTTCCTGGCCATTTTATTTTGCCTATAAAGACTCTCGCCTGAGACTTTTGTACCATGGAAGCTCCATACCATGCCTTCAGTTAATAAAATTTAGCCTTCCAAGCTCCATGGACATGTGAGTCAATTTTTTCAGGCCATTTATTTTCCTATGTACATTTTCTTCTCCAGTACCCAAGATTCATGTTTATTAATTGACATCTCTATGTAGTGATGATGAAAAAATCTATATTTGAAGCACCCTCAATCATGGATTAATCATCCCATATTTTTTAGTATGACAGAACTCTTTTTTTCTCTTTTAACATCATTAATCATAGATCAAATCACAGCTTTTCAATGAGAAGAATGTATGAGACATCCAATGATGATGATGGTGTGTGTAACATGAACGAAGCATCTTAGTGATTATATATGATTATAATACAATCTTTCTTGCCCATAAATACTAAGTTCTTCATTAATTTTTTATATTGATTTTGAGAGTACTTTATTTCCATTTAAAGAGAGTTCTATGAATCCATCTGGTATTCAAAGGGATGTTTCCCACTCATTCTATTTGTGCGAAGGAGGAGTAATTCTACGAGAAAACTATATGTGTTTATCAAACTAGTTTTTCTTCACAAAGAACTGTGTTCTACTAAGAAATTGATATATCGCTATAATATTACACATTAATCTATATGAACATGGTCGAATATATTTGAATAATTGCATATTGTTCTGATATGTGAAAAAGAATGTGACATCTCATACTGGTTATGTGATGATTTGAGATCCCATTATTTTATTTTGTGTAGAAGTCTGAGGCACCGCAATGGAGAAAGAGAGGTTTTGGGAAGTTTTTCCTTTTCAAATATCTTATCCATGAATTACATGGTAATTCCACAAACGTTTTTCCAAAGAGGAATGATATACCACTTACTTTGTTTTCATTTGAGTTTCATGCATCAAGATCTTACAATGAATTGGGTTTTCATGTGAGCAATAGAGAAATGGTTCGTGTTTGGATGAATTTAAGAATATACACATATATTGAGTAAAAAAGTGTGTGTTGAAAGTTTGATAATGGATGCATACATTGAGAAACCATTACTCTGTATATGCAATCCATCCATCCAAACACATTCATTGAGTATTAAATAGTGGACTAGTGTATTTGATGTAAAATATTTCATGAATTGTGGTGATTGTAAAATTAAATATTGTACGTGTTAGATTATTCGTAAAACAAATTTCTATATTCACATGAAATTTCATTGACATAAGTCAATACACATTCACAGGAAATAATTCATGCATGAAGTGATATATCCATGAAATCATGTTCTACAAGATGTTTTAATTAGCACACGTGAAATATTTTTTGATTAATCAGTGTATGGAATTTTGAGATTGAATCCGGGGAAATAATTCTATACATGTTTCAGAATAATTTTTGTATCTTATTATTCAGTATTTAGTGAAGTTGTGTCTTTTATTAAAGAAAGAATTCTTTCCCGAGCCGTTTTGTACTGAGGCATATAATTATATTCAATTATCAGATTTATTTGAGAAATTACATCATTAGTGAAAGATAAGTTGAATTTTACATTATATGGTTTGATCCAACAAGCTCTTTGACGATGAAAAAAGTCTACATCCTATCTATGGATCAGATTGATGAATAATTTAGAGCGCGTGGTTGGGGGGTCTAACCATTTTTTTAAGAGGCTTGAGAGACTTGGGGTATAACAAGTCGAATGGTTGGGGTGTAGAACCAATCACAGAAAAAGATTTGGATTTCTAGGGGTATAACCAGAATAAACTATTGGATTTATTAATAGGGTATATCACAAGTTTCTTCCTTAAACATTGTAATTGATAAAAAATATTATAGTGTAAAATCCATGTTGGGGGGTCTAACCAACATGGAATGGATATAGGACTTGATACCGAACATTGTAAAAATATTTTATGTTTTTTTATTTAATTTATTAATTGAATGCATGATATACTCATCTTAATAGGTTATAGAGGTTTTCATTAAATGGTGAAAAATAATAGAGTAAAATTGGTCTCCCTTGATTCATCCCCCCTCTCAGTGTGACAACACAATCCTTAGACACTTCAGTTTAATGGTGAAAGAAAATTTGTTGATAGGAGAGTCCTTGAGGGTAGATATAACGTAATATATTTAGTTTCCTTAATATTGGGAATTTAGTAATATAATTATAACCCTTAAGGATGGATAAGTTCGCATCAAATTCTTGTTGAGGTCGGAAGAATGTCACCTAGAAAACTAGTGAGAGTCCCTGTGATTGGAGAGTGGCCCAACCACTGAATGATGATGATATAAAAATATATTTATAGGTATATATCTATGTATCAATGTAAATTTTATATCAATTTCCTCTGTATTGATTTGATAGTGAGTTACCTAAGGGGAGATAACTATATAGTAGTATAGATGTGATAGCAAGCTCCTATTAGGATGATAACAACTTCATAAAATTGATCTAATAGAAATTTTCCTAGGGGTGGGTAGATTCTTATTGATGGATAGATGATAGTGATATCATAGTGTGTGGATACCTACTTAGTGGGGGTGATGGTGATATAGTGATTCCCTTATATGTGGAAAACTATTTAAGGAATTTAGAGTAAGATCCTTGTGAGTGGATAACTACTTTTTTATTTGTTTTATTTTGCTGATGGTTATGTGGAAATATTTCATGAGTAATGTGATGTAGTTATAATATGATATAATTATATACCATGTAATTGATGTATTTGGATGGTTAACCCTTTTGAGAGTCCTATTAATGTATTTATTTGTTTAATTTATTCCTTATATAGATCTATTATTTTTATTCATTCAAATGGAAACCTGAGATTTTAGGGGATAAACATACAAAACATATTTAATTACTCACCCCTACTTTATACATAATTTTTTATAGGATAATTATAGTGTTAGTGGGATTTTTATAGAATATAAGCTTTGTGAATAAGATATATTAGTGAAATAAAATTAATTACACTATACTTGAGGCATTAGCGAGATGATATCATTATTTGTTTTACCATTTTTTTATTTATTTTTGGAAATTACATGTACTAATATAAAATATTCATGTATTTTATTTTGGAATGCATTATATTATACATAGTGATGTGTAATTTTCTTTTATAAATGGTAATGAAATTTGTATATATGTGATGATACACCATTTTTACCTGTGTCCTATAGTTTCAGGGGTCACTCTCAGAACTAATTTCGGCTAAGGTTGAGTCCCAATGGGACTAGTACATGATAGTGTTCTATTATATAAGTTTTTTTTTAAAATATATTTTGGAGTAGGTATAGGTGATAATTACATGGGTGGTAAGAAAATAATATTACTTAAACCTGGTATGTTAAGTAGACTCTAGAAACTATTTTGAGGCAGAATAGTCCCCTATGATCTAAGGGAGGACTCTATAACCTATATATAAATACTTATGGAACAATATGTTAGCTTAATGGTAACTTCATATGTGTATATTCATGTACACTGTAGTTTTTTTTCATGATTATTTCATATGTTCTAGACTTTGGGTGATTTTTAGTGTAGGGGATGAATGATAGGAGGTGTGGTTATACACGTGAATGATTTGGTAGTGGGGTTAGATATTTATCATATGTATGTGTATATATATATATCATTGGGATAAGTTTTGTTTATATATTTGTATTTATCATGATTTTCTGACACCAACATGATGTTCAATAATAGGAGGTGTAGAAATTACTTGAGGCTATGTGGTGAAGAGTAGTCATGGAACCTATAAAATCTTAGAAAATTTCCTTGAATGAGTTCCATGAGAAAAATATGAATAAGTAAGATATTAATATTTCTAGTCAAGAGATATATAATTGACTAGAGGAATTTGAGATAACGTTTCAACTAATCCTAATGGGTGATTATCATCGTGTTTCTTTACTGTTATGTTTTCTTCAAGGTCAAATATGTTTTTAGTAGATTCTATTCACGGGATATTATAATGTATAAATGACTGAGTCAAATTTTTATTAAGAGATCATCAAGTAAAATTTATTTTCAATAGCTATTAGGCTTCAAATGTAGTATGATGTACTAGTGATACAATCAAAGATTTCTTCTATTCAAGATTTTGGTGTTTGTTTGTGTAGTTGATGTGATATTTTATTGATATTATGATAAATGGGAAGTTGAGATCTCATCATTTTAAAATAGATTTGAGAACTATTATCCAAAGGAAGTTGGGGTTATTTTCTCTAAATTATTTCAAGGAGATATTGGAAAGCATTGATATTATGGATAATTTATTGATTAGGACATGATATTTTCTAGGGAATACTTAGGAATATATATTATAAAATAGAGTGAGATTTGGAAATTATAGATTATTTCAGTAATAATTTTTCAAGAAAATCCATTGGAGTTATTTTCTAGCATGATGTCCTTTTTGTAGTGTTATTAGTACACACTTTTTTGGCCAAAGACAGTGTATTAAAATCTTATCTTGTAGAAATATTAGTTATCAAAAAGCCATTTTTTCATCTTTTAGGGTATTTAGAGGATGCATGGGAAGTGTAAGATGGACGATAGATCACCCTAATTAAATTTATCAACCTTCTCAATAGCACAGTCTGCAGTAGTATTAAGATAGATATTCATTAGGGCCACTAGTGAAGGGTGTTACTATAAATGACATTATAGAGGAGATCAAATATAGGTCTAACCAAATTGAATGTATAGCCAGTCATTAATGGTAACAATGAAGTGGTTTTGTAAGATGGAAACTCTAGGTTATAAAAGTTAATGAATTGGATTTATTTTATGTGTTTTGTGGAGAGATTTGAAATTATTCCACTCTATCTTTTATTTTGATTGATAATCATTACATACATTCATTTATAAACTATTTAATAGTTTATAGGTTAGAATATACTATATATAAGATTTATAAACAAATGGAGTTAATTAGTCAAGTGGGAAAGTTATCAAGGTTGGAATACATGTGTAATTGTTAGTTGGTTATGGGGAAAGATCAATTCTCTTGGAACCTAATCATGTTATGGATGATGTTATCCATGGGATGGATTGGTTTTACTTTATACAATATTATGATGATTTTTATAGATGGAGAGTAATTTTTTTAGTATGTATAGTGATCATGCAATGTTTTTTTAGTGAAAATGATTTCCTCTTATGGTGGAGATGGTTTAAGCCAAAAAATATCCCATATTTGTTGTAATGTTTGTTGATTTGTGCATAAAATATGCTTAATGATAAGTTTCGCTGATTTATGAGTGATAATTCTAATGTGTTTCTAGTGGTGGTAATGAAATTACCTTTAAGGTGACATATTGAGTTTTTTAATTGAGTTATATACATGGGTTTCTCCTATTTTGTTGGTGGATTAAAATATGGTGCTAACAAAATATTAGAAGTTGAGGATTAAAATTAATGATTTATTAAAATGAGGTTTTATTTAGAATATTTTGCTTCCATGGTCCACTATAGTTTTTTTACAATGAATAAATATTTAAGAATATGTATATATTATTTGAGGTTGAATATAAAGATAGTAAAAAATCTATTTCTCCTCATAGGATAGATGATTTGGTTTGATAAGGATAGAGCTGGATTTCTATGATTGATTTATAATCTGTATAATAGTAGATGATGGTTGAGGATGAATACATCCCTAGGAAAATAATTGTTGTAGATGCTAGAATTTTGAGTTTATGGTAATGTGCTTTGGATTGATAAATGAACCAACTTTGTTTATTAAACTTATTAATAGAGTTTTCACCCTTATCTTAATGATTTTTTAGTTTTACTCATTGAAAATATGTTGGTTTATTTGAAGATAGAGGGTGATCTAACAAATTTTCACAAGATTTTGTTTAATTTTCTCATATAGGACAAATTATATGGGAATATTAATAAGTATTTAATCTATACATAGGAGGAGGATTTTACAAGTTATGTTATTTGAAATAAAGATGTGGAATTTGACCTAGAAACGATTGAGGCGGTTTTTAACAGTATATTACAAAAACAAATTATAGACGTAAGAATTTTATTAAGAATAACTAGTTATTATTAGAGTTTCATATCAATTTTTTCTCATATGGGGACTTTATTTTTAGCTTTGAACCGTAATGGGAATTCTATTTCTTAGTTGAAGGAGTGTTAGTAAAATTTTAAAAGTTTAAAGGAGAATTTGACAAGTGATCTCATTATTCATTTTACTAAATAGGGTGTACCTTATGAGATATTTTGTGACGAATCCCATTATGGTTTTTCATGCTTATAGATTACAGATAGAGTATTCATTTCTTATATTCCAAGGTAGTTACATCCCAATAAATATTATTATCTACCCATGATTTAAATCTTTTGGATGTGGTGTTTGTGCTCTGGAAGTATTATTTTCTTAGAGAATGATTTTTGGTTTATCATCATCATAATATCTTGATACACATCTTCTATTATAATTATTTAAATTTTTTATAGTTATGGAGGGATTAATTTCTATAAAATAAGGATTTCAATATTATATATTCCCTTTTTATGGGTAATGTGGTGGTATTTTTTGTTTCAAAAGTCTTATGATGAGGATACTCAATGGATGAGAAAGGAATGGAAATATGTGGAGTTATGTGAATCCATTTACCCTAGATATAGGGATATATGTGGTAGATCATATATCTATCAGATATTGATGTCATATTCATTAATTCATTAGATATTGGAGTGTCAACTTGGATATTCCAGTGTTGAAGCACAAAGAGATTAGATAGTGAATTCTTTCAAATTGGATGGTTTATCCAAGGATAAATGATGACCTGTGTTATGCCATGGGATGTTATTTTTCATTTAACTTATACAAGAATTCATTTTATTTGAGTTATGTAGTTCATCATTGGTGATGCATATGGGTTTTTTTAGAGAATTATCATGCTTTAAAGAGGTAATTTTGGTGTCCTGGGATAAATAAGTCCATGGATGTGTTTATTTCTTGATGTATTGTACTCTAGAAGGTGAAAACTATACATTATGTTCCACTAGGATCATTACATCCTTTATAAATTTCCAAATGTATGTAAAAGGATACTTATATGGATTTATTTATGGGATTTCCCATACCATGAAAAGTTTTGATTCAATTTTGTTTATGGATTTATTGATGGTGTTGTCTCATTTCATACTAATATCCATGTGGATTGTTTTGGGAATATTTATATTATATATGTGTTGAAAATTCATATATTACTAGGGATAAGAGTGTTTGATCATGATTCTTTATTTCTATAGTGGATAGAGAAGTTATTTTAGTGTGTCTTTGGTAAAAAGTTGTGCCTTATCAACTGGTTTTACACATATATTTCTGTTTAATCTGAGAAAATGATATAGATGTTGGAGGATAAGTTAAGGGAATGCATATTGAATTTTTTAAGATCATGGGAGGATTTTTTATCATTGAATGGGTTTTATTATAATAATACTTTTCATTCCTCCAATGTTATGACCCCTTATTTTGATTTGAATAGGTGACAACGACATTCACCCATATGTTGGGATGAGATTGGTCAGTGAAGTGTTGATGATTGTCACCTATCAACAATTAAATGTTTAACACCATACTCAAATATGTATATCGACACTTGGGTCGAATCCTAAATATTGATACTGATGGTTTAGAACCAATTTTGTTTTTATCTTTGGATGAAGGGTGTTTTTTTATATATTTAATATGAACTAATTAATATATGATAATAAATTGATCTATATATTTTATATTAGGGTGAATCAAATATTGGAAACTTTAAGGGTTGTGATATCCTTGGGAATTATAAAGTATTTCATAAAAATAGAATCATTTTCATAAAATTATTTATATAATAATAAAAACCCTTATATAATAATATAAATATCAATTATGGTGTCAAAAAATATAATATCATTAATAAAAGGTTTAATATTACATGAAAAATTGTGTGGTAACTTCCAATAATCCATGCAATCCATATATGAAACTAGATATGTCACTAACACATGAAATATCTATTTAATTTAAACAATAATAATATTTTTTAAAATTGAATAATTTAATGCTCTAACTCACCTTTAATTCAAAGACATATAAAATACCCCAATGTTTATATTATTCAGCCATTAAAATAGTGAATATATTTGGTTGGGGTGTTTGTTATGATAAAATGAATGAAAAAATAAATGGGAATAGAAAAGAATAATGGAATAAAAAAACACAAACACAAATAAATATAAAATTACACCTTCTTGTGAAGATATTAAAATTGGAAAGAGGAAATGGGTTCCAACAAAGTTTAAAGAAGTTTTAAAACATTAAAATTACAAAGATAGAGGGAATATGGGAATAAGATTGCATGATTGACCTTTAATTAATGTTTAAAAAATTAAAATACAAACATTTTTAGTATTATAATAGAAAAATGAAAAAGAACATTGATAAGAGAAGTAGAGGATTGATTTATCTTATTAAAAAATGAGTATGAAAGTCCCTCTCATCCAGTTAATAGGGGTTTTATCATGAAAATACTATTAAAAATCTTGAGAAATTCCATCCACTTATAAGGAAAACAGGAATAAGTATTTATTAACCATGGTGGTGGGATGTTTCCCTCCAAAATGTTCATCCATGTTTCCATTCCAATTTGATAATCATTATTGGCATATCTCCAAATCTATTATTCTAAAAAAAATTGATATATATGTTGATAGTACAAACACAAAATTTCACAGTAATTATATTTTTAGAGCATATAATCTGGTTATTTTAGAAAACCATATTCTAAAGTATTTGGATTATCTTGTATTATTTTATGTCCTAAATGTGAACGCATTTATCGATATAAAAATATTCAAACCTCTTACGTTATTTTTTAATATTTTTATAGAAGTATAATTTATCTATATATAATTTTATATCTTAGAAACATATTTTATGATATATATTCCATTTTTGTTAGAAAAGGTTTTTATCCTTATTGTGTGAACCAAAAGGACATTCAAACGGATAATATGGACAAGGATCTGGTTTAATAAATTATAGGAATATGAATTATAAATACTATAAAATAAACACCCAATTTGGATCAATAATATGAGAGTGATAATTAAAATAACCAAATATATTATAAATTGGTCAATAAAAACAATGCTCTCAAATCATCTTTAATTTTGATGCATGCATGTTACTTCAAAAATATACATTTTTTATTCACAAAATGGTATGGGAATATATTTTAAACACATTGATAAATATATAACATGAAATCTATCACAATTAGGCTAGTTCATGTCCTAACGAACATAATATAAAAATAAAAAAAAATCATTTTTAGTTGCCAATAAATATTTAAAAAATCTTCAATCATTATTTTATAACTAGTCTTGTAATGCCCTGACCCCAGATGCCTAGAGATGGTGAATTATTTTATAACATTGGATTGATTACATGGAATCAAATCCCGAAGGACCAATCAGTTTAGCATTCTTGGAAATCCAGATTATATAAATGATAACAATAATACATTGGGAAATTGTAAATACCAACATGATACATAATAAAATAAAATAAACTGCATCCTTGAACTCTTATTCAAAATTTATTCTTCAAAACCTAGGGAAGGAAACATAATAAGGGTGAGATCTAATGCTCAAAAATGGTAAGTAAATCATAATCAATAATTAATCAATAAAAATAAATTAACTTGGAATGTTAATCATAAAAAACGCATTCCACTTAATCAATAAATTGTGAATAGAATACATTCATAAATTTGTCGATGAAAAACCTCATGGATAAATAATAACTGAAATATATATGAAGGAAATTATTTCTTAATGGATGGAATGTATAAGGCCCGTAAAACTTATACCATCAAGACCTTTCATAATACAGTTTAAAACTATATATAGAAACCCGTTTAATTTAGCTAACTTAATCGTCTCATGAGAACCTATTGACGCATTTAGTGGATATATACATTCTTGGTCCCACACTTCATTACTAGTACAAATAATTAATCATATCAGTTAAAAAAATAATATGGCTTATAAAATATCTATATTGAATAAATACTATTAATTTATCAATAATTTCCTCGTTATTCAAATAATTGTCAAAGTGAACATTGTATGTAAAATGATATACGGTTTAAGAAATAATAATATCCATTGTGTGAGAATATGGGTATTCAAGGTAATTAAAATTAAAAAAATATTACAATAAAGTGGTTATTTCATAAAAATGATAATAATCCCAAAATAAAGTGAGATTGCAAAGATAATATTTAAGAATATTCTTGAGGAGAATAATCTTCAAACATTTAAAAGTGTCTTATACCACATTTAGAGATTTGAATCATAATATCCTTAAAGGTATGGAATTAAATGAAACATATAATATTAAAAAAATATGGGGATTAATTATATAACATGAAAAAGGCAGTATATAACCCAAATAAAAGTGAAATGGTGCATAATAACAAATAAGTCTCAATAGAATGTAAATTGAGATGAAATTCCCTTACCTTAATCTTCCTTTTGGTGTGTGGTATTTATCCTACTTTATAGTGGTTTAAATTATTTTAATAGCCCATAAAAGAACCATAATAATGTTTATAATATCATATATTAATTCTTTATATTATTTTATTGACTGTTTTCTAACACTCTTTTATTATTTTAACTATTTTGGGTATTAATTTCCTAGTTTTCTCAAGTATGTTTTTGTTGAGAAAGTGTTGTTTTCAACAATACATGATTTTTTTATTTAAAGGGCGTGATTGTTGAGTACAATACTCTATCTATTTATGATAATTTAATGCTCACAAATACCCTTAACTATTTTCTAATGATTTTATTTTTTAAGAATATTGTAGGAATTTATTATTCATTATATTTTTATTTCTAGATGAAATATTTAGATTCTTGAACAATGAGAATTAATTTCTAAGGTATTCGTATTTAGCGTGTTCTAGAAACACTATTCATTCTCTACATATTTGGGATATTCTTTAGCACATTCTGGAAACACTGTTCATACCCTACGTAGAGAAATGTAGTGTAAGGATTAAATGTGGTGTATACTTTATGAGATAAGAGAAAATTATGTCTAATAAACCATACGTTATCGGAAAAGTATGAAAAAGAACCCTACGTTAAGAAGGAACCCTACATTTGGGATATTAGAAAAGTATAGAAGGAGAACCATATGTAAGTGTTAAACGTTAGGTTTGTTTCTCAAAAGTATGGTTCATCAAACCTAAGTTTTTGAAAAGCCATACATTCTTAGAAAAGTATAGATAATGTATCTTTCGTTTCGAAGCTTATAAAAGTATGCATATTTTATCAACCTTAAGTTTGATGAAACTAACATGAACCTTACGTTTGTGATCAACCATAAGTTGAAAACCTTACGTGTGAAGGCTACGTCATCAACCTTACATTTATGATCTATGTTACATTCAGAGGATGCATACTGTACAACTCAACCTTACGTTTGGTGTCGGAGAGTTTAAAGTCGACATTATTTTGTAACAATCAACAAGATGGTTATTATGCTGATTTCAAGCCGGATTTAAATCTATTTTTTTAAGTGCGACTTTGACTGATTCACAGCTATTTTATCAATGGTTTATATAAGGCCCTAGCCTTAAACATTACTTATTATTGAATTAAATGAATAATTCACGTTGAGGATCTTTTCAGGTTTAGAGTTTTAGTGATTTAGGACATAACTATTACATCTCACAGAATACAAAGTAGACACATCTACTCAGCTTCCATTTTTTTCACAAAATAAAAACTCTTTAACACAAGAGTCATGTCTAGTTCTTTGTTTTAGGTAGAATGTCTTTCCTTGATCCCATACTTGACCCTATTCCTCTTTTAGTCCTGTGTAAAACATTTCAAAAACATGGGATGAGCATAAAAAGCTCAGTAAGGGATATAAAAATATGGAAAGGAAACATGATTAAAAATATACATAAGAATCAATGAAATCATAATTTACTCATAAAACATAATCACATTAACATACCTCATCAAATCATGAATAAAACATAGGAATCATAAGATATAAAGGTAACTTGAGGCATTCATAACATTCTTACGTAGGGAGTAACCATCTTTGTTACGTTTATAATACCCATCACAGTATATTCCCTAAATCTCTTCGGATAAACCTTAATGTTTAACCCCTTCACGTTACCCAATGCATTGGAAAGATATATCAGGCTCACCCGCCCTTAGTTTATCATGGAACCACCCGTCTTCATAATAATGCCCAATAACCATAACATAATCTTATCACATAAAACATGCATAAAAGAAACATAACATTTCCACTTTTCAATCAAAAGATACCAATACAACACATTGATATTAGAAAATTATGAAAACCATTTTCAATACCAAAATAAAAGAAAAGTAAAACATGGTATTTATTTTTCATTTAAAAACGGTATGGCTTTTAGAGGAAGCCGAAACTCAAATAATGGTCACGGCGGTGGAGAAGTCGTTGTCGCCGCATACGTACAACAAAAACATTCCCTTTTGTCATTTAGTAAAAAGATTCGTATAAAAAATATTCCTTTTGGATAAATATAAAAGTCGAATGTGTTTATACACCATATAAAATAAGGTTCTGTATAAAACAAAATATGCCTCAATGAGAGGAGATTGAGACGAAGTCCCATACAAAGACGGTATCCTTGGATTAAGGATAAATCAATTACATAATTATGTGTGATAAACGAATAAACCAAATATAAGTGGATATTAAGTGTAAAACAATCAGAGGTTATTCAAAAATATTCATAGAATGACATATTCAAGGAGTACAAGTTTATCACAAAGATTTATAATTGGGTTAAGAAGTTCCCTTTCAAAAATTCAACAGCCTAACGGCGTCACTTCAAAATTCAGAAAATGAGTTGATGAGAGATAAAAAGGGCATCTAATCACTTGGACATAAAATTTACATCAATAAGGATATATAAGTACATATCCCAACATAATAGTATGTGAATTAAATTACATAACAAAAGAAGTCTTTTAAAAAGAGGAGGGTGAAAGGTTCCCTTACCGATATGGGTAACTTTTGAAACATACACCCCATTGAAAAAGGGTCATACAATGAATATGTAAATACACATAAATGAAATTATATTACACAAACAGTATAATAATGGGTAGTATATACACCACTCAAAGGAACTGGTGGCAAATGTAGCATAAATCTCATGGGAGTAAAAGTGAGATGAAAAATCCCTTACGAAAACTTGGCAGCTTAACGGCGCCACATAAAACTTCCAAAAATGGAATGATGAGATCAAATAGGGTCTCTAATCATATTAAAATAAAATGTACAGAAATAGTAATATAAAAGAACATCCGCCAACATAAAAAAGAGGATCTTAAAAAAAGTGACATAAAGGAGAGTACTAAAAAAGAAAGAGAGAGGTTAGATCTCTTACGAAAATTCGGCAGCCTAACGGCGCCACTCAAAACATCCAAAAGGTATTGATGAGAGAAAATAGGGTATCTGATAATATGAACATAAAAAGTACAGTAAGTGTAATATAAAATAACATCCCAATAATAAGAAAGATGAGCTTAAAAGGAATGACATAAAAGAGTATACTTAAAAAAAGAGAGGGGTGGGATCTCTTACCTCGTGTCCGACATGACTCGATCGTTCTTTAATATCCTGAATAATAAAATTTGTTCAATTTATAATTTCATAAGTACATCCATTAAATATTTTTATTCAGTTAATATCACATATTATAATGTTATAATAATTTGTTAATAAATTGAGTTCATATCAGATGTTTTTGTCGATGTTCGGTACATGAGTAAAAATTGAACTTGTTGGAAAATATTTTTCCATGTAGTTATAGGTACATCATATCCAGAATAGTATTGATTTTTTAAATATAATATATATCCAGTATATATTCATTTTATACTATTCCATAACATTTGGAGATAAAAACTTAAAAGCACTGTTCATGGAGACGGTATGTCGTACGTATGCATGAACGCTATTTTCATTTTTTGTCATATTAATGGAATTAAAACAAAATGAGATATATATGTATTATAATTCCAGAATGATATCCATCATTTAGATGTAATATATTACATATATATCCATTATATATATGTACTTATAATAGTACATAACATTTGGAGATAAGAAATGAAATGTACCGTCCATGGAGATGGTAAGTCGTACGTACGCATGAACGCTAATTTCATTTCTTTGTCATATTAATGGAATTAAAAATAATTGAGAGATATATATATTATAATTCAAGTATAATATATATGTTATATAGGTCATATATGTTTATTAATTTCATTCTTTATACATTCCATGTATTGCATGAACGAGTCACGTCACTTGAGGGGGCGGTAGTCCACACTTCCTCGTATGAAAATATCGCATTCGCACAACATGAAAAGCATAAAGGCGTGTTTTAAATATAAAATTAAGAATCATATAGAAAACATAAATACCATATATATCAAATATAAAATACAGTGACATCATAATGGCCACCATGAAAGGTGTTAAGATAAGATTGAACAATCATCGTTTCGTGAGGCAGTAATTCGCCATCCACAGAAACAGTATGTTCTTTAACCATTAGATGGAGGTGTGTGTAAGTGTAGCTAGAATCCTTCACATGAAAACATCATAGTATATTGAAGATACTGGTGTTGTTAAAAAAGAAAGTAATAAAAAGAGTTTAGGGGTTTGGAGAAGCAAAATAATACAAAAGAACACAAGGGAAGACATTACCTTTAAATCGGGTAACTCTTTTTTATTTGAGCTCAAAGGCTTCCTTGGAAAGGATTATGCCCAAAGTTGAGGCTTAAATGATGAAGAGAGGGATGTGGAGATATGATATGGGCAGGTTTTGTCCAATACAATGGCTTTAGAGGTGTGGGTAAGGTGGTAGAGGTGGGGGCCTTTTATAAGAGGAGAGGAGGGACACTCTTGGAAAGTTATAAAATATTACTTTATTATAGAATGCATTTCGGATTTTAAAGTACCCATAAGGATATATTTCGAGTATAAGGTGATAAGGTTTTGAAATACACCCATACAATAGGTTTGTGATAAGTTTAGGTCTTAGATTTTACATTCTCATTTCATTTTATTTAAATCGTTAAAGAATGAGGTAATCGCTGCATCATAATGGTGTCATAAATAATTTAATTTATTTAGTGTCTAAAAATTATAAAAAAAATATAATGATGTAGGAAATATTTTTATCTTTCTAATGATTATTTATAGTCCAAAATAGGACTTTTAAAACCCCATGTAAAATTTTTTTTAGTAAAACAACATGTGTTTGTGACATTTTAACATTAACTTTAAATAAAAAGGTATTAATGTCATTTTCCTACCAAAGTGGCTCCATGGGGTCCCCAAGTTAACCCATGGATTTTATTGGTCGTACATGACTCATACAATAAGGGTAGGACATGTTTCATGGTCATTTCATATTATGAAATCATTATTTTTACCTTAAATTACACTAATTACCTCTAATAGCGATTAAAAACTTAAAAGTTACTATTCACCAAAAAATTATTTTAATCCGATTGAACCATATTTTACATCCTAATGAAAACCATGTATGTAGGATTTTTGAATTTCAAATCACAGAAGTGGTAAAGTTTCATTTAAATGAAAAATCAGTTTTTAAACTACCACTTAGTGGTTTCACTATTCATCAAAAATTGAAGTTTTTCAGAAAAATACCAAAAATTCACCCTAAGCTATATTTGATATTCCGAATTCAAAAATGATGTCTATTTTAAAAATTTAAAAACATATAATTTACATTAATTAATTTAATAATTAATTCTTACTGTCAAAACTCATAGCATGTTTTTAAGAAACCATATCTATTAAAAGATTGACACTAGTTTAAGTCCAATCTCAAAGAGAAATTAATTCCAATGACCAATATTGGATTAAATGGTAAAAATATATTCTAATTTCACTTTAAAACCAATTCAAAAGATAATCTAATCATATAAATAAATTAGATTAAAAAGAGGTTTTGAATTAAAATACAACATTTTTCACTATTCATTAAAAAATGAACTTTATCGGAAAAATACCAAAAAATTACACATATTAAATTTTGATGTCACAATTCTAAAGAAGAATTTTATTTTTTCAAATATAACACATAAAAGTTTCAAAAAGTGGATTTAAAAGAGGTTCGCCATCAAAAGGCGGTTAATCGACCTTTTAAAGAATATTTGAATGTTTACGCTTAAAATTGGATTCATTCACATTTTTAATCCTCTAACATTTATTGTAAAAAGTAAAAATATTTGACAAAAATATATAATAATTTTGTAGTTAGTTCCCGTTATTACAACAGCTAGGTGTTAACTACCAATTAAAATAAAATTATTTTATTATTAGAGTGCAACGTAAGATTCCCAAAAAACTCATTATTGCGTATTGGGTACGCCATCGAGCATAGCGTTCCCTTTAAATTAATATTAATATTTTATTCACAAATATGGATAAATACGAAAATGTCATATATTTTTTTACCAGGAGTGTTACATCCTTCCCCCCTTTTGTAATTGCGTCCTCGCAATTTTAAAATTGGGCTTGGAAACTTCATTGGAAATCCCACATCGGAACAAGAGTCAGTAAAACTATCATTTTAAAATAAATAAAGATAAGTACAAAGGTCACCTGAGTTAACCCATACTAGGATTACATGTAAGAAATCATGGACATGGAGGAAAAAGCAAAGGTTAATGTTCTGAGGGAGAGTGATAAGAAACATGTTTAGGAGAAAGTTAACCACAAGAAAATCACAAACTTGTGGTGGGTTAAATGGTATTCGATTCCCCAGTAGGAAAAGTTAATAGACAACATTTTTGTTTTAATTTACATTTCATTGAGGAATTTATTTTTGATCTTAAGGAAACATACTTACTTGTCATGTTGACTTTCAGCTTTTACTATATTTCTTACACAAACTCATACTTTCCCCAAATGATGAGTATTTAGGAAGACTTGTTTACCCTAAGAGAGCTATGATAAACTTCTAGAGAATCACCTAATACACAAAAGAGAACTATATAATTCCAATGTTTTTAGACTTTAAGAAAAACCAAAACCAAAAAGGTTAGTACAAGATCAGATAATCCAGAAAAGGATAACCCTTTATAAAAAGAAATTCTATTCTTAATCTCCAAAATTTGTCCAACAAAACCCAAAGTTCAACGATGACCATTCGATAAAAAATTTGTCCATAAAATTCTTTAAATTAAACCAAACTAATATTGAAACCCAAATATTTGAAGGATTTAATCACATAGTCTTCCAAGGTAAAAATTAACACATCTCTCTAAATAACATCAGTTGCTCTTAAAGTCTCATATTGAAAAGTAATTCACCTAATCACATATCCTCCATGATAGGTTAATAATTTCCATAGATAACCCAAAATAAACTTATCCTAGATTCATAAGATCATCTAACTAAAATAATTAGTCAAACTAACTACGGACTTCGCATAGTCCAGTGGTAGGTGATAAATATCAGTCGCACTTTGGTTGTGGGTTCGATTCCCACAGCTTTGTCCGACGTGACGGGTTGTCACACGGTATGCGTGTTGTCCTTTTTCCAAACTATATAATTCTCAAAACATTCCCCAAAAAGAGATAAAATCTTCAAAATAATCATAACATATTTTAACCACAAGTTTATCTCAGGCCTTTCATTTTCCATCATAACATATAGTAATCCATAATTTCCTCAAAAGTAAGGATCATATAAACCCTAATGGTTACCTTTATAATTATTATCTGAACATCCACATCGAGTTGGTCATCTTGTATATGATGAATTAGAGAACTCTCCAAGGTTCAAGTGGTTGATCATAACTCCTGATAGTTGGTTTATAATAACCACAATATTTCTCATTGAACCCCCCATTTCATCCAGTCTCTTAATCAGAGAACCACCACATTTTCCTTCAAACCCATTGTCACATTGGTGGCTGGTAGATCCATCCATTTACTAAAACAAAAAATTTCAGTGTGAGTATATCAAAAAAACCATCATGTACTAATGAGGAAGATGGACACTAAGATATACTTACTCATTCACATTATCTAAAAATTATGACTCTTTCGGAAATCCTAGCCATTATGGTAATGTCACTTATGCTTAGAGAATACCCTAAATTC
Organism: Viscum album; assembly: GCA_963277665.1. Classification (NCBI taxonomy): domain Eukaryota; kingdom Viridiplantae; phylum Streptophyta; class Magnoliopsida; order Santalales; family Viscaceae; genus Viscum; species Viscum album. Next base: position 1,802,587,289 of record OY728126.1, on the reverse strand, counting down.
TAAAGTTATCTAAACCGACCTCTGATAGCAACTATAAGGCCCCGACCATAAACATTAATTATTATTTAATTAAATAAATAATTCACATTGAGGATCTTTTTAGGTTTAGAGTTTTAGAGAATTAGGACATGACTATTACATCTCACAGATTACAAAGTAGACACATCTACTAAGCTTCCATTTTTTTCACAATATAAAAACTCTTGAACACAAGAGTCATGTCTAGTTCCTTGTTTTAGATAGCATGTCTTTCCTTGATCCCATCCTTGACCCTATTCCTCTTTATGTCTTCTATAAAAAATTTCAAAAACTTGGGATGATCATAAAAAGCTTAGTAAGGGATATAAAAATATGGAAAGGAAACATGAGTACATGTATACATAAAAATCAATGAAATCATACTTTACTCGTAAAACATAAGAACTTTAACATACCTCATCAAATGATGAATAAAACATATAAATCATAAGACATAAAGGTAACATGATCCATTCATAACATTCTTACGTAGGGAGTAACCCTCTTGGTTACGTTTGGAATACCCATCAAAGTATATTCCATAAATCTCTTCAGAGAAACCTTAACGTTTAACCCCTTTGCATTACCCAATGCATTAGAGAGCTATATCAGGCTCACCTGCCCTAAGTTTATCACAGAACCACCCGCCTTCATAATAATGCCCAAGAACCATAACATAATCGTATCACATAAAACATGAATAAAGGAAACATAACATTTTCACTTTTCAATCACAAGATACCAATACAACACATTGATATTAAAACATTATGAAAACCATTTTCAATACCAAAATAATAGAAAATTAAAACATGGTATTTATTTTTCAATTTAAAAAAAGTATGGCTTGTAGAGGAATCCGAAACTCAAATAATGGTCACGGCGGCAGAGAAGTCATTGTCGCCGCATATGTACGACAAAAACATTCCCTTTTGTCATTTAGTAACATGCTTCGTATAAAAAATATTCCTTTTGGATAAACTTAAAAGTCAAAGGGGTTTATAAACCATATAAAATAAGGTTGTGTGTAAAACAAAATATGCCTCAATGAAAGGAGATTGAGACGAAGTCCCATACAAAGACGGTATCCTTGGATTAAGGATAAATCAATTACATAATTATGTGTGACAAACGAATACACCAAATATAAGTGGATAGTAATGTAAAAAAATCAGATGTTATTCACACATATTCATAGAACGACATATTAAAGGAGTACAAGTTTATCCCAAAGAATCAAAATTGGGTTAAGAAGTTCCCTTGCAAAAAATTCAACAGCCTAACGACGTCACTTCAAAATTCAGAAAATGAGTTTATGAGAGATAAAAAGGGTATCTCATCACATGGTCATAAAATTTACATCAATAAGGATATAGAAGAACATATTCAAACATAATAGTATGTGAATTAAAAGACATAACCAAAGAAGTCTTTAAAAAAGAGGAGGGTGAAAGGTTCCCTTACCGACTTGGGTAACTTTCGAAACATACACCCCATTGAAGAAGTGTCGTACAATGAATATGTAAATACCCATAAATGAAAATATATTACAAAAATAGTATAATAATGGGCAGTACATACACCACTCAAAGGAACTAGTGGCAAATGTAGCATAAATCTCATGGGAATAAAAGTGAGATGAAAAATCCCTTGTGAAAACTCGGCAGCCTAACAACGCCACTTAAAACTTCCAAAAATGGATTGATGAGATCAAATAGGGTCTCTCATAATATTAAAATAAAATGTATAGAAAGACTAATATAAAATAATATCCGCCAACATTACAAATAGGTGATTAAAAGAAGTGACATAAAGGAGAGTACTAAAAAATAAAGAGATAGGTTAGATCTCTTACGAAAATTCGGCAGCCTAACGGCGCCACTCAAAACTTCCAAAATGTATTGATGAGAGAAAATAAGGTCTATCATCATATGAACATAAAAAGTACAGTAAGATTAATATAAAGGAATATCCCAATCATAAGAAAGATGATCTTAAAAGGAATGACATAAAAGAGTGTACTTAAAAAGAAAGAGAGGGGTAGGATCTCTAACCTCGTGTCCGACATGACCCGATCGTTCTTTAATCTCCTGAATAATAAAATTTGGTCAATTTATTATTTCATAAGGACCTCCATTAAATATTATTATTCAGTTCCTATCACATATTATAATGTTATAATAATTGGTTAATAAAGTGAGTTCATATCAGACATTTTTTTCGATGTTCCGTACATGAGTACAAATTGAACTTGTTGGAAAAGAATTTTCCATGTAGTTATAAATAAATCATATCCAGAATAGTATTTATGTTTTAAATATCATATAAATCTATTATATATTCATTTTATACTATTCTATAACATTTGGAGGTAAAAAATTAAAAGCACCGTTCATGGAGACGGTAGGTCGTACGTACGCATGAACGCTACTTTCATTTTTTGTCATATTAATGGAATTAAAAAAATGAGAGATATATATATTATAATTCCAGAATTATATCAAGAATTTATATGAAATATATTACATATATATCCATTATATATATGTACTTATAATAGTACATAACATTTGGAGATAATAAATGAAATGTACCGTTCATGGAGACGGTAAGCCGTACGTACGCATGAATGCTACTTTCATTTCTTTGTCATATTAATGGTATTAAAAAAATTGAGAGATATATATATTATAATTACAGTATAATATATATGTTATACAGTTCACATATGTTCATTAATTTCATTCTTTATACGTTCCATTTATTGCATGAACGAGTCACATCACTTGAGGGGGCGGTAGTCCACACTTCCTCATATGAAATTATCGCATTCGAACAACATGAAAAGCATAAAGACATGTTTTAAATATAAAATTAAGAATCATATAGAAAACATAAATACCATATATATCAAATACAAAATATAGTGACATCATAATTGCCACCATGAAAGGAGTTAAGAGAATATTGAACAATCATCGTTTAGTGAGGCAGTAATTCGCCATCCACAGAAACATTATGTTCTTTAACCATTTTATGGAGGTGTGTGTAAGTGTATCTAGAATACATCACATAAAAACCTCATAGTATATTTAAGATAATATTTTTGTTACAAAATAACGTAATAAAAAGAGTTTAGAGGTTTGGAGAAGAAAAATAAAACAAAAGAACACAAGGGAATACATTACCTTTAAATCGGGTAACTCTTTTTTATTTGAGCTCAGAGGCTTCCTTGGAAAGGATTATGCCCAAAGATGAGGCTTCAATGATGAATTTAGGGATGTGGAGAGATGTAATGGGCATGGTTTGGCTGATCCAAAGTCTTTAGAGGTGTGGGTAAGGTGGTAGAGGTGGGGGCCTTTTATAAGAGGAGAGGAGGGGAACTCTTGGAATGTTATAAAATATTACTTTATTATAAAATGATTTTCAGATTTTAAAGGTCCCAAAAGGATATATTTAGAGGATAAGGTTATAAGGTTTCGAAATCCACCCATACAATAGGTTTGTGACAATTTTAGGTCTTACATTTTACATTATCATTTCATTTTATTTAAATCGTTAAATAATGAGGTAATCGTTGCATCATCATGGTGTCATAAATAATTTAATTTATTTAGTGTCTAAAAATTATAAAAAAAATAATGATGTAGGAAATATTTTTATCTTTATAATGAATTTTTATAGTAAACAATATGACTTGTATAACCCCATGTAAAAATTGTTTTAGTAAAACAACACATGTTTGTTAGATTTTAACTTTAACTTTAAATAAAAAGGTATTAATGTCATTTTCCAACAAAATTGGCTCCATGGGGTCCCCAAGTTGACCCATGGATTTTCTTGGTCAGCCATGAATCATCCAATAAGGGTAGTACATGTGTCTTGTTCATTTCATATTGTTAAAACATTATTTTTACCTGAAATTACACTAATTACCTCTAATCGCGATTAAAAACTTAAAAGTTACTCTTCACCAAAAAATTATTTTAATCCCATTGAACCACATTTTACATTATAATGACAACCATGTATATCGGATTTTTGAAATTCAAATAACAGAAGTGGTAATGTTTCATTTAAATGAAAAATAATTTTTTAAACTATCACTTAGTGGTTTCACTATTCATCAAAAATTGATGTTTTTCAAAAAAAATACCGAATATTCACACTAAGATATATTTGATATTTCGAATTCAAAAATTATGTCTATTTTAAATTTTTCAAAACATACAAGTTTCATTAATTAATTTAATAATTAATTCCCACTATCAAAACAAATAGCGTGTTTTTAAGAAACAATATCTATTAAAAGATTGACACTAGTTTAAGTCCAATTTCAAAACGAAATTAATTCCAATGACCACTATTGGATTAAATGGTAAAAATATATTCTAATTTCACTTTAAAATCAATTCAAAATATAATATAATCATATAAATAAATTATATAAAAAAGTGTTTTTGAATTAAAATACAACATTTTTCTCTATTCATTTAAAAATGAACTTTATCGGAAAAATACCAAAAAATTACACAAAGTAAATTTTGATGTCCCGATTCTAAATAAGAATTTTATTTTTTCAAATATGACACCTAAAATTGTCAAAATGTGGATTTAAAAGAGGTTCTCCATCAAAAGGTGTTTAATCGACCTTTAAAAGAATATTAGAATGTTTACGCTTAAAATTGGATTCATTCGCATTTTTAATCCTCTAACATTTATTGTAAAAAGTAAAAATATTTGACAAGAATATATAATCATTTTGTAGTTAATTCCCATTATTACAACGACTAGGTGTTAAATACCATTTAAAATAAAATTATTTTATTATTAGAGTGCGACATAAGATTCCCAAAAAACTCATTGTTGCGTATTTGGTACGCCATCGAGCATAGAGTTCCCTTTAAATTAATATTAATATTTTATTCAAAAATATGGATAAATATGAAAATTTCATATTATTTATATACCTGGGGTGTTACAGTTTAAGGATTTAATTAAAATAAGATTTTTATGTCGTGTCTTCAGGGAAGTAACGACTAATATGTAAATTCAAATGTTTGAATATCGCGAGTCAAAAGGTGAATTTTGTGGATCTAAATTTGCAGGAGAAGTGATCATAATTATTATATATGAGGTTTTATGATCACATAAATAATGAGAAGGTTTTTAAATAATCTATCATTCATAAAAAGGAAGAAAAACATATACTATCAAAAACATAGACCTGCTGATTCAAAGGAGCAAAAAAGCTCTGTTTATTGAAGAAGAAGAATCACGATAGAATATTCACGTGTTCTACATTGAATATATATTGTGAATCTGTTACTACAGAAGTCATGAATTATATTTCTATATTTACTACAACAGGATTGACTCAGAATGACTCTTTTGTGAATATCATTATTTCTGAAGGCAACGATCCATCTACTGTCAATTACAAGCTGTTTCAATTGTAAATAACATCTGGAAAGTATTTTCAAAGTAAAAAAATATTTCTTTTCTATTCTTGAGTGACCGGCTTCTCGTAATAAGATGTGTAGGTTCTGTGAGTGAACCAAAAGACTTTGTTTTTCCTTAGATTGTAAAGGTGTCAAGAGCCTGTACTCAGATGTTGAAAGGTCTATTGAAACGAGGACCAGATACTGAAAGTCACCAAGATCTTGGAGTAGAACATTGGTGGAGTGGACTAGGGGTCTTCTATTCCCCGAACGACTATACATAGTGTTTCTATGCACTTCATATTTCCGCTACATTAATCTATCTGATTAATGATAAAGGACATAACACTATCCCATGAATATTTTTGAAAAGACACAATTCACCCCCCCCCCCTCTTGTGTATTTTTAGCATAATCTGATCCAATAATTGGTATCAAAGGTTGAGCTTTCTGATAAATCCTTAACAAGATAAAATTTATTATACACAGAGAAGGATGACTGATACAAGAGAGGGAATGTATATGGTCAGAGCACCATACTTCAATGGATAAAACTATGGATGCTGGAAGTCGCGAATGATTATCTATCTGAAAAACCTTGGATACTGAGTGTATTCTAAGATTCTGAATCCACATGAAATACCATAAAAACCTGAAACATGAAGTGAAGCTACTAAAGTGGAATATGATAGGAACTCAAAGGCAATGAATGCTATTATATGTGGTCTAGGAACTGATTAATTCAATAGAGTATCTCATTTCCCAACAGCATATGAGATGTGGAAAACTATTGTTGTTACTTATGAAGGAACTAACAATATCAAAGAAATGAGATATGTTACTGCTAAGATTAAATTTGGTACATTCAGAATGGTTGAAGGTGAAAGTATTACTCAAATGGATGGAAGATTGACAGAGATTGTCAATAACATAACCGCTTTAGGAGATCCCATTAAACAAGCTAGTCAAGCTTTAAAAGTATTGAGGGAACTACCTAAAAGATGGAATGGAATCTCTGCTGCAATCAAAAGGTCGACACCTGTCAAAGACTTAACCATGAGAGAACTAATTGGAACACTAATGATGTATGAAGCTGGGATGCAAGATAAAGCTAATGAGCATAAAGTGTTTTTCAAGAGAGATGAAACTACCATGAATGTGTCATTATAGAGCAAAAAAAGAAATATGAAGAAAAGTTTAAAAGTAGAATTGGCTCAGCTAGCTAGAAAATTCGCTAAATTCTACAGAAAGAAGAAGCGCTTTAGAAAAACCTTTAAAAAGTATGACAAGGAAGTCAGATGTTATAAATGTAGGAAAATGGGTCACATCAGACCTGACTGTCCTCATCTAAAAGAAGAAAATAAAAAGAAATTCTTCAAAAGAAATGATTATAAGCATAAGGAAAAGAAAGCAATGAAAGCTACATGGAGTGTATCTGAAGACTCTAGTAGCACTTCTGAATCAGACTCAAAGAAGGAAGAAGTAAATTTGAAATCCAACATGTGTTTCATGGTAGAAACAGATGAGGTACAATCTTACTACTCTTCTGACTCTAGTTCTGAATCTAGTTACTCTAATAAAAAACTTGCAGCCTACTGCAATATGATTGAAGAAAAATATGATTCTCTATTTAAGATGAATAAGTGTTTAAATAACATTCATAAGGTTATTTCTGATGAAAGAGATATAATTCTGAAATAATATTACGAGTTAACTAAAAAGTTTGACCTAATTAACACTAATAATACAGATTATGAATCAAAGATAAAATCACTACAAACTGAAGTGGAAACTAATAAAAATGCATCCCTTGTTTTTACTAAAGGAGAAGATTATTTAAATGAAATTCATGGGCAAAATTTCATTAAAAAGGAATGATTTGGAATTGGAAGTAAAGGTGAAAAACCCAAGTTGTACAAGAATTATTTTATTCCAAGTGAAAAAGACTAAATTGTAATTGCTATGGAACAAGGGGACATATTTCTAAGAACGGTTTCTTAAAAAAACCCAAAATAAGTGGTATTAAGAAGGATTTTGTATCAAATGATTTATTTGACTCTTGTGAAATTATAAAAACAAAGAAAGTCTGGATTCCCATATCTCTGCTGGCTAATACCCCTGGACCTAATAGAATATGGGTACCAAAGCAAATTGCATAAATGCCTTTGTAGGAAGCAGGTCAAAAAAACAAAAAGGAAATATGGTATATGGACAGTGGTTGCTCAATACATATGAGTGTAAACTCATCAAACTTCACTACATTGACACAAAAATATGGTGGACTAGTTACATTTGGTGACAATGCCAAAGGGAAAATCATTGGTATTGGAACAATTGGAGATCCAGAAGCTGTCTCAATTAACAAAGTAATTTAAATACAAGGATTAAAACACAATATGATAAGTATCTCTCAACTATGTGATGATGGTTATGCTGTTGATTTTTCTAAAAATTTCTGTTCTGTTTTCAAAAATAAACTGCTTAAATTTAGAGCACCTAGAACTGACAATGTGTATACCCTGAATTTAAATTCCTTGTGTAAAAAATAAGAAAAATTAATAACTGATAAACTAAATGAATCTTGGATCTGGAATAGGAGACTTGAACAGTTTAATGTATATGTTTTACATAAATTATCTAAGAAACAATTAGTTTCTAGTTTTCCTAGTCTTAGATTTGAAAGTAACAGATTCTGTGATGCTTGTCATCTTGGAAAGCAACACAAATCATCCTTCAAATATATTAACAAAATTGCTACATCTAAACCTCTAGAACTTATCCATATGGATTTTTTTGGACCTTCAAGAGTAGTAGGATTGGCTGGTAAATTATATGTATATGTTTTACTTGATAAGTATTCTAGATTTACATAGATTTTCTTTTTAAAATTTAAAAATTAAGCTTTTAATTTATTTGAATGTTTTTGTAAAACTGTTCAAAATGAAAAAGGTTTTAAAATAATTTCATTAAGAAGTGATCATTGTGAAAAATTTGAGAATCAGGAATTTAATTCATTCTGCTCAAATATGGGTATTAAACACACCTTCTCTGCATCAAGAACACCTCAACAAAATGGAATTGTTGGAAGAAGAAATAGGACTATTAAAGAAATGTCTAAGACTATGCTAAATAAATACAGTCTTCTTACCTATTTTTGGGCAGAAGTTATAAGAACAACCTACTATATAATGAATAGAGTTATAATTAGACCTCTTTTGAAATAGACACCTTATGGACTTTGGAATAACAGAAAACCTAAATTAAATTACTATAATGTTTTTAGATGCAAGGTTTACATCTTGAACACCAAGGACAATCATGGTAAGTTCGATCCAAAATTTGATAAGGCATTTTCTTAGGATATTCCGCTACCTCCAAAGTTATAGAGTCTATAATAAGAAATCTTGGATTGTTGAAGAATTAGTTCATGTGAAATTTGATGAATCTGATCCCTTTTCGAAAAGGACATATCAAATGGATGAATATGACTCTAATGATAACATGAGACTTGGGAACTTGAAAAATGATTTTGAAAAAGATATAAATGACTTTAGTCTAGTTCAGAAGAACATTATAATGAAGAACCTATGAGTGTACTACCTAGAAAGACTATAACCCTAGAGAATAACCCTTTAGAAACTATAATATGTGACTTAGACAAAGGAATAAAAACTAGAAGAAATATAGGGAATCTTGTATAATTCTCTGCCTTTCTATCCCAATTAGAACCCAAGTCTATAGAAGAAGTTATAGATGATGAAAGATGGAAGATATAAATTTAAGAAGAATTAAACCAGTTCAAAAGAAATGAAGTCTGGGAATTAGTTTAAAGACCACAAAATTAGCCAATGATATGAACCAAATGGGTCTTTAGAGATAAGAAATATGATTAAGGAATAATAACTAGAAATAAAACAAGACTTGTGGAAAATGATATAATTAGGAAGAAGGTATAGATTATGATGAGACCTTTTCACCTGTAGCTAGATTAGAATCGATTAGAATCCTTTTAGAATATTCATCTCAAATAAACATTAAATTATTTTACATGGATGTTATGTCTACCTTTCTAAATGGTTATTTAATGGAGGAAGTTTATGTTGAGCAACCTCCTAGTTTTGAAAATTCTCATAAACCAGATTCTGTTTTTAAACTTACTAAATCTCTTTATGGCCTTAAACAAGCACCTAGAGATTTGTATGAAAGATTAATCTCTTTTCTATTGAAAAATGATTTTACTTTTGGAATGGCATATCCAACAGTTTTTAAGAAAACTGTAAATACTAATATTTTATTGGTTCAAATTTATATTCATGATGTAATTTTTGGATCAACCAATAAATCCCTTTGTCATGAGTTTTAAAAGATAATGCAAAAAGAATTTGAAATTAGCATGATGGGAGAATTAAATTTCTTTTTATGACTTCAAATTTATCAAAAATATTTTGGAAATGTTTTGAATCAAAGCAAATACATTACTGATTTATTAAAGGAATTTGGACATGAAAACAGCAAGACATATACAACTCCTATGTGTACTAATATAAAAATTGATTTGGATGAAATTGAAAAATCAGTTGAAAACAAGTTATATAGAGGTTTGATTGGTAGTTTATTATATCTTATTGCTAGCAGGCTAGATATAATGTATTCAGTATGTCTTTGTGCAAGATTTCAATCAAATCCTAAAAAATATCATTTAACTATTGTTAAAAGAATTTTTAGATATTTAAAAGGAACTATTTTTCAATCTCTTATTTATCCAAAAACTTCTGATTTTAATTTGATTTCATATTCAGATTCAAACTTTGGGAGTTGTAGATTAGATAGGAAAAGCACTCTGGGTACTTGTAACTTTTTAGGGAAATCCTTAGTGTCTTGGTCAAGTAAGAAACAACATTCAGTTGTCATGTCAACAGCTGAGGCAGATTATGTTTCTGCTTGTAGTTGTTGTGCACAAGTGTTGTGGATGAAAAACACTCTTATGAAATTTGGACTTAATTTTAATAATACGCCTATTTTATGTGATAATACTAGTGCAATCAATATTTCAAAAAATTCAAATAATCATTCTATAACTAAGCATATTGATGTCAGACATAATTTTCTAAGAGATCGTGTTATAAAAAGGATATATATTTGGAATTTGTAAGTACATAAATTCAATTAGCTGATATTTTTACTAAACCACTTCCCACTGCAAGGTTTGATTTTATTAAGGAGGAGATAGGTTTATTTAATTTTAAATAATGTTTTATTTTAGTATGTTGTTTATTTATTTTAATAATGTTTAAAATAATTTAGTTATTTTTGTTTCAAACAGAATAAGTTTTTTTTTCTTCTTTTCCCCCACGTAATAAATTTTATTTATATTTAAAATCTATGTAGTTTTTTATGTTTTTTTTAGGGTTTTAGGAGTCTATGTCAGAAACCTTTCAAATTCTGAACCGTTTCATTTCAACAAAAACCCTTTTGAACCCGTGAAACCGAAATAATGCTTGTCAACCCTAATCTTCGAATCTCTGAAACCCTAACCTTCAAACTATCAGAGATTCTCACAGAAATGTAAAATACTAAGAGTGATGATGAGGTCGAGACCAGCAATGCCAAGAAATAGCGCTCAGAAGGAAGGAAAATCTTACAGGTAAAGGTGATTAATATAAAATGGCTATTTCAGATGAACTTGTTGTTAAAACATGCACTGTCATTTCATAATCTCGAACAGACCTTCAATAGTGAGAATACATAATTTTTTATGAGGTAGAACTACGATATTTCTTTAAAACTATTCAATTCAGTTTGGGAGATCATTCTAACACCGTGCTGGCTAAGATAGAGGATAGAGATTTTTCGATCACTTCAGTTGAAATTAGTCAGATATTGAACTGCCCTCATGAGGGAGTGTTTCATTTTTATTTGAAAAATATAGGAGGTTCTGTGCATAAATCTAAAGACATTATGTCTTTTATCTTTGGCTCTACTACCATAAGGAAAATGTTCGTTAAGGATTTGGAACCAGATCAGAAGATTCTTGTGAAATTTGTACAAACAGGGATAGCACCAAGAATTTCAGAGATGGAGAAGATATTGTATCTCTACATGTACATAATGTATCTTCTACTCATTGATATAAAATTAAATTTTCCTAGTCACATTGTGAGGTACCTGAGTTACTGCTGTCATAGTGAAGCTATAATGAATTTCTACCCATTTGGTAGATTCATTTCCAAACTTTTTTTCAAAAAGGATATGGTGAGACTGGTGGATTCCAGAGTAAGATGTCATCACAGTAATTTTTTCAATGATGGAACTTTAATAAAAATTGGCTATTTATGGAGAACATTAAAAGGGAAACTTTTTCCAGTAGGAGCTGAGGAAGAAGAAGATAGTGATCAGGCTCAGTCTGATAAGTCCAAAGAGGGACAAGATGAATCGAGAGTAAGCACTACTACAAGAAGAATAATATTTGAAACTGAAGACACTCAAGAAGAAATAAGTCAAGAGGGCCTTCAGAATCAAAGAAAAAGAACTGTAAATGAGAAACTTGTTTCCCCTATACTAACAAAAAGATATTTACTCTCTTATAGTTTTTTAAGAGAAGCTACTATTGAAAATGTAATATAAGCTCTTATTGAGAGGTCAGAAACCGTGGAAGGACCTCAGAATCAATCTGGATTTCACGAAGAAGTAGAAGGAGAGACTCAATAATAGGATGTGGCTGTTACAAAAGATGACCCTGAAATAATTGAAGTTGAAAGAATAGAACCAGAAGTTGAAGCTTACATTGAACAAGAGGCAATGCCTGGAGTAGAAGTGGCCAGTCCACAATTAGATAAAGGTGAAATTCTTAAAGAGATTCAAATAGAAGAAGTGATGGAAGATATACAGGATGAAAATCCTTCATAAGTACAAACAGAAGTTCTTCAAGAGTATTTTTCTGTGGAAGAGTCTGGAAAAGACATTAAGGAAAAATATATGGACCAAAAGGTTAGAGAAGCTAAGGTGAAAGAAGATTCTGAGTCCTTACCCCTAGTGTTGGAACATCCCTTTCATTCTGAAAAGGATAATCAAGCACAAAGTACCCCTGAAACAGAAACTATGGAAGATGAAGAAAATTACACGAAATTGCAGAGGGTGGAGCAAGAGAATGCTTCGCTGAGTAGAGCATATCAAAAGTAACAACTAAAATTATAGAGTCTACAAAATAGTATATTTTCCAAGCAAGAAGTTGAAATTTTTAAGAAGGATATGCTGAATGAGATTGAAAATTTAAATTTTAGAAATGGTTATGAAGTCAGATTTGTCAGATCTCAAATTATTTATGGAGACAAAATTTGCATCTGTCGGGACTAGTGAAGCTATTGGATCAATTACTTCTCCGGATTTAATTAGATGTTTCCAGAATATCACAGCTGCAATGAGCAACCTGAATGAAATATTGCAAGATCTTCAATGAAACAGTTCTCCTTTATCAGTCTTGTAATACAATCTGAAATTTTTGGTTGATCATCTCACCTCAAATGAACCAGGAGTCAGATTTGTATTAAATAAATTCACAGAGAAGTTGCCTTTATTTTTGGAAAATTAAGAAAGACTACATGAGTTTTTCAGAGTCAACCTCATAGAAGATATTCATATGAATCAAGAGAACACAGATCTTATTGTAAGGCTTGTTGATGGAATGATGAGAAGACTTATGGAGTAGCTATCAGAAATCGAGGAAGTCATTTGAATTAGATAGACTATATCTGATCCCTGGCCAAACCTTGATTCTTGTATTTATCAATTTTTTAATTTTAATGAAAATATATTTCATTATATTTATTTTGTTTTACTACCTTTTTTAGCTAATCTAGAAATCTAGATTCTCTAATTTATAAACAGTTACTTATAGCATTTACTTACGTTCAGTGCAACATTAATCTGTGTTATATTCCATATTTTTTCATTCTTTTTTATATCACGAAAAGGGGGAGGAATTTGGATAAACACAGCATTTTTTTATGTTTCATTTTATTTTTATTATTGGGGGTGAAATTAAAATAGATAAATTAAAGGGAGAAATTAATTTAAATCTAATATTTTATTTATCTTTTCAAAATTCAAAACTATATGTAATTAATTTTTGTAAGATAATTTCATTGGTTATTTTATAGGTTTTGCGATCATCAAAAAGGGGGAGATTATTGAGAAACTGTCGTTTTCAACAATACATAATGTTGTTATTTTAAGGGTGAGATTGTTGAGAAAAATACTCTATCTATTTAGGATAATTTTGATGCTCAAAAAAACCCTTAATTATTTTCTAATGATTTTATTTTTTAAGAATATTGCAAGAATTTATTATTCATTGTATTTTTATTTCTGGATGAAATATTTAGATTCTTGAACAACGATAATTAATCTATAAGGTATTTGCATTTAGCGTGTTTTGGAAACATTATTCATGCTCTACTTATTCAGGATCTGCTTTAGCACGTTCTGGAAACACTGTTCATACCCTACGTGGAGAAACGTAGTGTAAGGATGAAATGGGGTGCATAATTTATTAGATAAGATAAAAGTATGGCTAATAAACCATACATTATCGGAAAAGTATGAAAAAGAACCCTACATTGGGAAGGAACCCTACATTTGGGATATTAGAAAAGTATGGAAGGAGAACCGTACGTAAGTGTTAAACGTTATGTTTGTTTCTCAAAAGTATTTTTCATCAACCTTACTTTTGTAAACAACCATACGTTCTTAGAAAAGTATAGATCTAGTATCTTTCATTTGGAAGCATATAAAATTATGGATCTTTAATCAACCTTAAATTTGAAGAAAGTGACATGAACCTTACGATTGTGATCAACCAGACATTGACAACCTTACGTGTGAAGGCTACGTCATCAACCTTATTTTTATGATCAACATTACATTCAGAGGATGCATATTGTACAACTCGACCTTACATTTTGCATCAGAGAGTTTAAAGTTGATATTATTTTGCTACGATCAACAAACTGATTATTAGGATGATTTCAAGCCAGATTTAAAGCTATTTTTAAGCGCAACTTTGACTAATTCAAAGTCTTTTTATCAATGGTTTAAGGATCGAATTAAAAACGATATTTTTATGCCGAGTCTTCAGGGAAGTTATGACTATTCTATAAATTCAAATTTTTGAATATCGCGAGTCAAAATGCAACTTTTGTGGATCTAAATTTGTAGGAGAAGTGCTTTTCATTATTATATATAAGCTTTTCTGATCAAAAAATAATGAAAAGGTTTGTAAAAAATTGATCATTCATAAAAAGGAAGAAAAATAGAGACTATAAAAAACATAGACCTGTGGATTCAAAGGAGCGACAAAACTCTGTTTATTGAAGAAGATGAATCATGATAGAAGATTCACTCATTCTAAATCAAAGATCTACTGTGAATCTGCTAATACTAAAGTTGTAAATTATATTACTATATTTACTGCAACAGGATCGACTCAGAACGAATATTTTTTGAAGATCATTATTTCTGAAGGTGACGATCTATCTACTGTCCATTGCATGTTGTTGCAATTTTGAAGAACATCTGGAAAGTATTTCCAAAGTACAAAAATCTTCCTTTTCTATTCTTGAGTGACTGAATTCTTGTACTAAGCTGTGTAGGTTCTATGAGTCAACCAGAAGGATTTGTTTTGCCTTAGATTGTAAAGGTGTCAACTTCATGTACTCAGTTGTTGAAAGGTCTGTTGAAACGAGGACCAAATAGTGAATGTCACCAAGCTCGTGGAGTGGAGAGTTGGTGGAGTGGACTAGGGGCCTTCTGTTCCCCGAACCACTATACATTGTGTGTCTCTGCACTTCATATTTCCACTGAATTAATCAATCTGATTAAAAATAAATGACATAACACGATCTCGCGATGATTTTTGAAAATACACAATTCACCCCCCCCCCCCCGCTTGTGTATATTTAGTATAATCTGATCCAACACTTTTTGCATGTGATTTGTTGGTCCAACTAATTAGATAATGATTTCATAATATATATAATTTAAACCATTAATTAATTATAATATATTTTCAATATATATGTGTATATAGTAGTCCACTATATTTAGATATTATAAGTTAAGTGCATCATTAATGGAGACAGTAGGCCGTATGTACGCATGAATGCTACTTTAATTTATTTTCTATATTAAAACAATGAAAACTAAATGATACATATTTATACTGTAATTAAATTATCATATATATGGTATATATGTTTCGTAGTTTTATTAAATCCATCTTTTATATGTTCTATGTATGGCATAAACAAGTCATATCACTTTGAAGAGGCGGTAGTCCACACTACCTCAAACGAAATTATAGTATTTACACAAGATGGAAAGCATAAAGATATGTTTCTAACTAAAAATTACAGAAGTATAAATGCATTATAAATATCATGTATAAACATTTTTTACATCATAATGGCCACCATGAGAGTGGTAAAAGATAAAATAAACCATCATCATTTCGTGAGGAATTGGTTCACCATAGAAAAAATCAGTATGTTTGTTACCCATTAAATAAAGGTATTTGTAAGTGTAGGTATAATTAATAACATAAAAATATCCTAGTATATTGATGATAATGGTGTTGTTATATACGATTGGAATAATAATAGTATTGGGAGGGGATAATGGAAATGAAACTGGAGAGTTTGAGAGAAGACATTGCCTCTTAGTGGGGTTACTTCTTTTGGTTTGTACCAAAAGGATTCATTGAATAGAATTATTCACAATGGGAGGATTCTAGTTTGAGTGGAAGTATTTTTAGAAGCAATTTGGGAATATATTTTTTGAGAAAAAGTGTCTTGAGTGGTTTGAAGAAGTGGGAGGAGAGGATGCCTTTTTTAGTGGAGGAGTGGAACTCTTGTAATATTTTAGAAAAGGAATTCCATGCACGTTTTCCATGTTTCATGGGGTAAAATAATGGTCCAATTTCAATAAAATAGAGGATAGGGTCTAAATATGAACATCCAATAGATTTTGGATATGTTTTTAGGTTGTTTATGGACTTAAGGTGGAGGTTTAGACCCTTATTAAGCTTCATTTAACCTTAATCATTATAATTGATTTTAATCACTTTCAAAAATGTTTATGGTCAGAATTTTTTTGACTTATTATACATTATAAATTATTCTTATTCGAAATATGTAATTCATTTTTCCAAATTCAAATAACATAAGTAGAAAAAATTAATTTAAATTTAATACCACAGACGGGATGAAAATACATGTTTTTAAGGTAAAAACATCCAAAAGTTTTCTATGTTGTTATAGTCAATTTCTAAGTGAAATTTATTCAAATAACCAACATTGTATTAATTTTATAAATGTTTTATTTAATTAAAATTTAAAACAAATCAAAAACATAATTAAATTTTGTTAAAAAATTATATGAAAATGAATTTTTGAATTAAATTTTAGCATTTTCACTATTCATTAAAAATGAAAATTCACATAAAAATTTAACCTAAACTAATTTTTATGTTTAAATTTCAATAATGAAGTTTATTTTGACATATATAATCCTTAAAAGTTCCAAAGTTGGATTTAAAATAGGTTCTCCATTAAAAGGCGGTAAACATACATTAATAAAAATATACAAATTTATGCGTAAAATTGGGTTTTTTATCTTAAGCCTATCAAATCTATTAGATGAGTATAAAAAATATTTGATGGAAAATAATATATATATATATATATATATCACATTAATATCACTCTATCATTTTAATTAATTTAATTTATTAGGGTTAAACAACTTTGTGCGTATAAAAAATGCTAGAATAGTTTTTGTTATATTCAATCAGTTTTCATATTCATTTATAATTAATTTTTAACCAATGATATCATTTTATAATTTTGTAAACCATAGATTTTCATAATTTAGTTTATTATTTTAATAAATACTAATTTAATGTCTAGGAAATAAATTATTATATTAAATAATATATTAATAAAATTTATTATTCAGAAAAAACTCGATCTTGCATGTAATGCAAGCCTTTTCAAGAAACTCATTGTCGCATGTAACATATGAAAACTCATTATAGAATACATTTAAAGATATAAAATATATTGAATTAATTTAAAATAGTAAATATATTATAAATTATCGGGATATTATATTCCATTATTCCCTTGGTGTTGTGTGTCAAACACACTATCAAAAATAATATTATTACTCTAGAATTTTGGGATGTTACATGTCTAATCATATTTAATGGATTCTAACATAAATTATTAGTATATTAATGTGTTTAAATAACTATTTTTCATTCTCAAAAATTCAAATGAGAAAGTTTGGTCAAAAATAACTCTTATATTTCAAAATGATGTCAATTTACCAATGAGGTTCACTCATTCAATAACTTAAAGTGATAAATATGAGTTTGTTAGAGATATCATATTTTATTACCATAATAGAGTGAAAAAAACTCAAATGTTTTTTTAGGTGTAATTTTTCTTACTATAGGATTGTAGGAAAATGGAAAAAATAGAGTAAAATAGTGGTATCAACTTTTTCATGGATAAAAAATGTATAACTTATGAAATGGGACATGAAAGGGCCTAGAAATTCCCATTTACAGGGGAACATACATATGAGTAAAGTCACAGTAGAGGGAATTTGAAGGTAATGTGATTATAGATAAAAATATTTATATAACTAAAAAAAATCTCATGATTACTCAAGAAGTAAACAATATGGACGTGTTCTTTTCTTATATTTCTCTTTTTTTCATTTTTTTATTCATTTATTTATTTTTTACTATCTTTTTTTATTTTGAATTTTTTTAAGTGACTTTTTTTGAATCTGATGGAGCATTATTTTCAAAAAATAACAACAAATTTATTTCCTTCTTAAATGCCACCAAATTAAAACCTCTCCCTACAATTAAATGGATGTTTTCCCTCAAACATATGAAAAATAAATTAAGATTAATTAAAATTATACATAAATGAAATACATTCCCCCATACGTAAATTTTATTAAATAATTCATTAAAAATTCTTATAAATTTTGTTTGGGGTAATGTTTTAGGGTTTTAATGTGCCTATAAAATATATGTATTCATATTATCCTTAGGGATTTTAAAAGGAGGTTTTGAAATTCCCAACAAGATATGCATTCACTATGATGGGGGAGATTCAATGTGAACTATTTTCTGAATTAATTTTCCCTTTAAATTCACTCTCTAAATTTGATCCTCATTTATCTATTTAGATATAAAAATATATAATTTTAATTTCCTATTACACAATCACCACATAAAAAGTACTTTTTAAAATAGTATAGAAATACATGGTATTTTAAAAAGGTTTTTTACTAGTGTGGGTGACTATATACATAATTTTTAGGGTCCAATTCAATAAATAGATATAAACTAATATCATAAAAAGAATACAATTGGATACCTCTTAAAAAACCACTTCTGAATCCCAATAGGTTCAGAGACTCATGAATAATTTCTTTATACTCGCTCCTACTAGTGTACAATGGATTATCCCAACTCACCTAATGAAAAATATCTTTAATATGCTTATGATTTCACTGCAAAAAAAACAAGATCTATTTTCACAAACTGAGTTTTTGAAAACCTATAGATAATCTTATAATATTTGTTTATACTAGTTTATTCATGTAAGAAATATTTCAAACATTATTTTTGATTAGGTTATCTATAATTACTCAACTCAATTTGAGGGTATCAATACAAATTAAATAAAGGAACTTGGGGCGCTGCGAAAGCGTGAAGCATAAGTAATTTATATTTTTTGGTTTTGGATTCATGTTAAAAGCACATAATTCACTTAAAAATTTGATCATATTTCTAAAAGTATCACACGTAATTCATTTTAATCATTAAATATAAAATCAAACGAAATCTTAAACGGTACCATATTTGTTTGAAGTCATCCGTTTGATTCACAGGCCATTGATATGTTATGGCTATATGGAATCAAACTAGAAACCATCTAGATCATCCACATGAGTTAAAAAATTATTGGATTGTTGATCTATGTTTATCAAGAGAAAGTGTGGGAAATTGAATATATTTACGATGCCCCTTATATCACCTGAAGAACACAGACTCTCTTGAGAAAGAAGGATTGATCTGATATTGTTATTCCTTTATAATATCTCTCTAAAACTGTGATAGGAGAATAGAATATAGATTATCTCTCTAAATTCTTGAAAATGGTAGATCTTATAATTTAATATACTAAAATGAGATTTTATACATAGGTTATTCCTTCCAAAAATTGCACTTTGATCCCTAGAAAGTAATAACCTTCATTTTAGACATTTTCACACATGTGTGATTTAATAAAATATTCATACATATCAGAAATATTTTATCACTCAATTGTAACTCAATAATATGTTGCGTAATAAAATATGAACCATTAACTTGGATCATAATCTCTCCAAAAAATTTAACGAACCATAGACATCCAATGTTCATTTGAAAAATCATATTTTTCTCATTTTCACTTTTATAATCAAACAAATTGTGAATTACTTGAGAAATAAATTCAATAATTGTTATTCTAAACTTTAAAAATATAATTTAATTAGTTTTAATTATGATTACTTAAACACGGATGCTCACTACCCCCCCCCATGTGGGGCCTAATTCATCTTAAACTCATATTCATTAGAATATGTATAACTTTTTGATACACTATCTATGTGACCCTCTAGGTGCTTATCTCAATATAATTGAGTTCAACCCATAGACCAAGAGTGGAATCTGGCGTTCTATCATGGCCACTAAGGAGATAAATAATTTCATAGCTATGATTTACTATATCAAACACTTACCATGTAATATAATCTCTTGGTCTTGCGATATCTGATCATGTAGGATGCACACTTCTGTCAACATCATTTTGTTACTTTATACTTTTCATGACCTTACTGGATGTACTTACCTCCTTGTATCATGAACATGGATTTATGAAGGTACTACCATCCTATTCAACATGGCCCTATGAGATATCTCTTCCTCAAATCAAAATTTATAAATTCTATCTCTATCATTCAACAAATTCAATGCCACAAATGATTCACCCAATATAAACTACCTCTTTGTGGTTTTGTTATCATGGTTTTCACCATGCATAAAATTATGTGATAAAATGGAAGTCACTGATAATGATATCATGTTTTTAGTCCAATACACAAGTTTATAGATATGAATAACTAAAATTACCCAAAATATGTGGTGTTTCTATTGGTGGGTCTGTCCTTATGATCTAACTACTAGATTTCACCAAGTGAGGACATCATGAAAAGAAGTATAAATGATTATGAGGCCCCAGCACATGATAGTCAAACATCATATTCTTCTTGTAAAAATTATATATTTGGACCATATCACACACACACACCGAGATATATATATATATATATATATATAATATTACCATCATAGTATCTCTAGGATCTCATTATAGCTGGGAACTACTATAACCTTTTGATAAGATACATAATATGTGGACATTACCATATAAATAGTGGATGTAGAAATATAAACACTATTATTGAAATAATAAACTCATTTATATATCAAAATATATACCTGAAATTGTAATCAAAAGTGCATACAGGAGTTAGGTCTAGGGAACCCATTCCCAACACTCCAACTTTTACTAGATCCAACCTCTAACAATTCTCAACCTGCTAGATCTCACCTGAGTATCATTATTCTATTGATATGTGATTTTATTTAGAGGGTCTTCCATGTTTTCCTCTATGGACACTCTGTTAACTATGTATTCACCTCTCTGAGTAAAATCCCTCAAGAGATGAAAATTTTGAATTATATGCATTATTATATTTTGTGACCTCAACTCCTCAGAAAGCACTACTTCCACAATATTACCATAGTATACTATAATATTATTAACACTATTAGGTACAACACCAATATTGGAAACAAATATACCTATCCAAACTACTTAGTTTCATGTGAAACCTCTATATACTCATATTCTGCTATAGCATTAGCAACCATGGACTGCATCGAGCTCCTCCAGCTCACTGAACTACAATTTATGTAAAATAAATATCTTGATTTTGATTTTAAATCATTGTGATCTATTACAAAACTAGCATCAGTGTATCCCCTTATCATGAGCTCTTCATCTTCTCTATACACCATGAATATATCCCTTGTATGTCCAAAGTACATTAGGATAGTTCTTATAGCTTCCCAATGTAGCTCTCATAGGTTGGATTGAAATATTCCCACTGTTCTTAAGGAAAAAGAAACATTAATCCTAGAACATAGCATGGTTTACATGATACATCCCACTGTTAAATCATATGGGATTCTACTCATTCTTTCAATATTCTCCTATTTTTTTGGACACATCTTCTTATAGAGATTAATGCTACATGACACTTGAAACATTCCTGTCTTGGATTATTTCATATTGTATTTTATAAGTAACTCGTCAATGTATATACTTTTAATTATCCCAATAAGCCTATGTGATCTATATCTAAATATCTTGATCCCTATAATGTTGGTTGTTTCACCTAAGTATTTCATGGAGAATCTTTCTTTTAACTAATTCTTAACCGACTATAATAATTTCATTTTTTTCCCAAAATTAATATGTCATCAATATATAATAATAGAAAAATTATTGCCTTCCCATTAACCTTCTTATAGACACATGTATCACTTTAATTATTTAAAATACCTAATTCTCTTATGGCCTCATCAAAATGAATATTCCATGATCGTGATGCCTATTTTTTCCCATAAATAGATCTATGTAGCTTGCACACTATGTTGGAATTATTTAACTTAAAAACCCTTCAGGTTGAGTCTTATATAAGTCTTCAACAAAATTCCCATTAGGAAAAGTATTTTTGAAATCCATTTTCTAAATCTCATAATCATTGAAGGTTATTATTTTAAGTAATATTCTGATAGATTTTAGTATTTTTACTAGGGAGAAGATTTCATCATAGTCGATGCCATGATCTTTTATAAAACCCTTCACCACCAATCTTGCCTTATAAATATTGACCTTACCTTCCATATCTAGATTTTTCTTAAATACCTATATATACCTAATGAGTTTTACATCAGCTGAAGGATCTACAAAAATCAAAAATTTATTTTCACACATGGAATCCATCTCAGAATTCATGGATCCTTTCCATTTATCAACATCCTTATTATCTAATGCTTCCATGTAGGTTAGAGGTTCATCGTTCTCTAGGAGTACTGTGTCACTAGACTCAATGAAAATAAAACTATATCTATCTGGTTATGTACCCTCTCTAGTAGACCTTCACAGTAATTGTGTCTCAGGAACATCTTTCTCTCCGACTATATCTTGGAGATATTGTTCTCAATCCCACTATTGTGAATTTGGAGCATCAACTTCATCATATTCAATATTTCTCCCACCATTTCCCATTTTAAATATGATGCATTTATAAAAATGTGTCTTTTATTACCAAAATCAATTTTCTATTAGAAGTATTTTATAGGTAATGTCTTTTTTCCTCTTTAAGATAACCTATAAATATGCATGTTGTGATCTGGGATGCCAATATGTCACTAGGTATAGTCTTGAAAAAATCCTCACATACTCATACACATATGTGTGATAGATTGAGTTTCTTTCCACAATAAAACTCATATAGAATATCATATGTGGCTTTAGTTGGTACTCGATTAAGGGTATATATCACTATCTTCAAGGATTATCCCCAAAAGGATAATAGTAGAGTTAACTAACTCATCATTGATATGACCATGTTTAGTAGTTTGTAATTCATCCTTTAAATCAAACCATTTCACTATTTTGTATAATGAGGATTGATTTGGGATACTATCCCACACTCCTTCAAGTGATCAATGATATCTTGGTTAACATACTCTCTACCTCGATCTGAGTGAAGCGCCTTAATCTTTTTACCAAGCGGGTTTTATAATTCATGTTTATATTACTTAAACATATGAAATGAATATGACTTATAACTCATTAAGTAGATATAAAAATACCTACTATATTCATTAGTGAAAGTTAGAAAGTATAGAAACCCACCCCTTTCCTCTATATGTAATGGACAACATACGTTAGAGTGAATTAATTCCAGTAATTCAATGGTTCTTTCTCCCTTCATAAAAAAGGGATTTTTGGTCATTTTACCTAATAAAAAAACATGACAAACATCCAATTGTTTTAACTCAACTGAGTCTAAATACCCTTATGATTTTAATTTCTATAAATGATTCTCATTTATATGACGAATCTTGAATTTCCACAGGTGTGTAATATATGTGTCATTCTTACTAGATTTTCCATTCATTACAAATACTGGATTTTCTTATTCAATTATATACAACCCATTGTTAATAATTTTGATACCATAACATATTTTATCCTTATGTTGAAGATAATATTTATTTTTGAACATGAAATAAAATCCCTTCGTGTCTAAACTCAACACAGAGATTATCTTTCTTGAAACTGAACGAACATAATAACAATTATTCAATAAAAGAACTATACCACTAGGAAAAGTAAGATGATAATATTCTATTGCTAAGGATTCTAGAATTTCTTCATTTATAGCTTGGAGATCAACTTAACCTTTTTTAATTTCCATGAATATAATTTGTTCCTATATTTGAATACAAATGAGTAAGACACTTGCAGTATCCAATACCAAAATTGTATAAATATTCATAATTATATCAATGACCAAAATACCTAAAGTAGAAGCATTTATTTTCTTCTTCATCCTACCTCTATAGTTCCTCTTATAGTGGAATTTATTTCCACATTGAAAACATGAATACCCTTAATCATTTCCCTCCCTTTGTATCTTTGGCTTTTTGTAAGGACGGTTCACTGGTTTCTTCGACATGGACATGGCTTTACACCCCTTTTTCATGCCCTTCCTCTTCTTTTTCACCGTTAAGACTGAATAATTGTTATTCTTATTATCCTTATCATCATTTTGAACTAAAGAAAAAACATTTCGCAGTGACATATTCATATTATTAATAATATAATTAATAATGAAATTTGAGAAGTTACAGGGTAAAGTGACAAGAATGAGATCAATTTCAAGATCTTGTTACAATTTTATCCCAAGGTACTGAAGTATCTCAACATAACCAATAATTTTGAGTACATGAGGTCCGGATTGATTTATTTTTTTCTAGACTACATCTATTAAAATAACTTTATTTCCTATATCTTTCTTTCCAATATCTCTCCTAGTATAACTCTTAGAGATAAGATTTTATTTGGAAAGAATATTTATCCTCATTCATTTTCTATAGCTCACCAGACATAGATGAAAACATGAAACATTAGAAATATAGTGCATATTCCATATGCTTCTTGTATTTATCTTTATCCACCTTTCTTGATCCCTAAGGAGGCTCAGAAAGAGTTAGGAATTCCAGCACATAAATCTTCCTCTATTGGTGTAGTACTATGCGCAAGTGCATGTACCACTCCAAGAAGTTATTGTTTGTAAAGATATCTTCTTTATCCAATATTGATCATAATTAAATTTAATTAGAGATTTCCATTTAATCTAAAACAAATAAACTTATCATAATAGTACTTTATCTTTATTACTTGTAGCCATTTTTAAATTATTAATTTTAAATGTCTCCCACTATTTTATCAAATTCTAGGAACACATTTCATGAGAATCAGAATACTACATCACTTGCGTATTCTAGTGGAAAGGATTCTTGAATCCCCTCCACATAGTCTTTAAGATTTTTCTTTGCCACTGCATAGATAGTCTATGGTATGCAATAATATATGGCCAACCACATTAACTCACGGCTCCTTTATCTGTTGAGTGGAGTCCCATCGCATGCAAATAGATAATTTACATTGCTCAAATCATTGGCTTTAAAGTTGAAACAGGCTATATTTGACTACCCATTTACTTTAAAATTTAGTTAAGTCGACCCACCACCCTCATAAGAACTCCCTATTAGTATGAACCACCCTTAACTATTGATGACCAAGCACCCCATACACCTAGTTTTACTCAAATTTGAGCGATGGAGGTCATTTAATGGATTAATATTTTGTTTGATGGGTTTGGTAATTTAATATCAATGAATGTAATCCTTTTCTATTTATCTTGATTTTTATTTGTGATTGATCTCACAACATAACCATGATTTTCGATAGAAAAAATTAATCTCCCATGTTCATTTTATCATTTCATGCTTGTTTATTAATATACTATGTGATCGCATGTAATAAATACATATTCACAAAATAATAAACCATGCACATTATAAAACAAATAAATAATGACATGATCATGATCAATTAACTATTGGATGATCCATCTAGTGAATAATGGATTAACAAAACCCCTAAGGTAATTCCTTAAGTTGATACCTGAATTGAAGTGCAACACCCGTAACTCCCATACATTCCACTTATTTGGACTACACTAGCTCTCAACTCGAGCTGCATTTCCATGAATTCCTCTGATCATTACAATGTATACTCATATGTAGGTAAGGGGAACTCAGGGCAAAAAATTAAATTTTTATCACTTAAATGTAGAAATGCATTCCCTTATAAACATTAAATATATAGGGACTATGTGTAGACCATCAAAATAAAATAAATATTACAATTTATAAAACGTAATTGTAATAATTAAATTAAATAAATAAATAAAACATGCATGGGTTGGTCTTAACTCATGGTAAGTCAACATGAAATTGTATTTCATAAGAAAAATTATATTTTCTAAAATTGAACTCTATATTATTATAAATGTGTTAACTTTCATTAAAATAATTTTAATTAATTATTAATATGTTCGAAAGTACCTTATATAATCTTATTATATCAAAGATAATAAAATTTAATTTCAAGGAAAAAATTATAATTTTATATCTATTTGGACCTAAATAAGATCCTCAATAATTACTTTAGGACTACTGATAGGTTAAAGGGGCTAAGTCAGTCATACC
This sequence comes from Viscum album, assembly GCA_963277665.1. Classification (NCBI taxonomy): domain Eukaryota; kingdom Viridiplantae; phylum Streptophyta; class Magnoliopsida; order Santalales; family Viscaceae; genus Viscum; species Viscum album. The sequence continues at coordinate 1,802,560,790 of OY728126.1, read as the reverse complement.
AAGATAGAATTGGTCAACCCTGAGATGGGGTGTCCATTTAAAGGACAAATATATATATTATGATAACAATATTCCAAAATAATATTTTTATCCTTTTTATATATGTTTTAAGCTTCCATGGGATGCTTTGAATAAGATTCTGGGGGAAGATTTGTCCATTTAATTAAACAAGCTTCAATGAGAAGCTTCATACAAGCTTCCTTGGGAAGCTTTGTAATTTTAATTAAAGAAGCTTCCATGATAATTTTCAAACTAGATTCCAAGGTAATTTTTATTATTTTAATTAAAAAGGATTTTATTGGAAGCATTAAACTGTTTTTCAAGGCTTGATTTATCAATTTAATTTGACAGGCCTCCATGGGAAGCTAAAAACTAGATTCCAATGGAAGATTTATTTGTTTAGTTAAACAAGATTCCATAGAAAGAATGTATTTCCAATAGAATACCCTAGCCAACATCTAGTGTATCTTTCAATAACGTAACATAATTACATCATGCTCTAGATAAATATCTTTCACACCAGTAGCCATTAAACTAAATCATAAATTAAAACATTAATTTTCGTAGCATCCTCCTCACAAAACTCATCGATCTTCGATCAGCCATATCTTGGTGATACAAACTCAGGTATCCATTCCATTAGTTGAGTTAGGACCATATCAAAACTCTCTTTTTTAATCATATAATTTTTAATTTAAATTTCATTGTTTTCAACTCAAAAAATTACATGTTCCCTATGATACAAATTTAAGGAACCCAAGGAACAACATAAGTATGAAGAAGACACAATTTAAATGTTATGGTTTTGGATTCATGTCGAAAAAATATAATCCTCTTAACCCATTACCTAAATTGCCAAAAAGGATCACATGTAATTGAATTTAATAATAACAAATAAAATCAAACAAAATATTAAACAATTCCTCGTTCATCTGAAGTCTCTGGTTTGATTCACTCATCATCTATATTTCATGGCTATAAGAGGCCAAAATAAATATCCTATATATCATCCACACATGTTCTGAAATTCCTGGATTGTCGATATAATTTTCTCATGTTTTATCTCAATAAATCTAAGAGCATTATTACATCTATTTGATCGCCTGAAGAACATAGACTCAGTTAAGAAATCAGGATCGATCCGACCTTATTCTTCCTTCAAAATCACTCTCTAAGGACTTAAGAGGATACGATAAGATATATTATCTATCTAAATTCATGAAAATGGTGGAGATTATAATTAAAGAGGATAAACTGAGATTTTATACTGATGTTATACTTTGTAGAATTTCACTTTCATCCCAGGAAAGTAAGAACATTCATTTTAGACCTTTCCACACATGTATGACTTAATAAACTTTTCATAAATGTCACAAGTATTTTATCACTCACTTTTAAAACAATATAATGTTACAAGATACAATATTATCCATTAACTCAACCCATAAACTCTATAAAAAGTATAACAAACATTGAGAATCCTATGTTCGTTCAAAAAATTATATTTTTCTCATATTCACTTTTATGTTCCAAAAACTTCTTAATATATTTAGAAATAAAATCAATAATAATTATTCTAAACATAAATAATATAATTGAATTAGTTTTAATTGTTATTAGTTAACCATGGAAATTCATCGGCCCCCATATGTGGGGCCCACTTGATCTTAAACTCATATTCATTAGAATAGTTGGAAGTTATGGATATACTTAGTGTGTGACCCTCTAGGTCCTTATCTAAATAGCATTGAGTTCAAACCATAGACTAAGAGTGGAATCTTGTAACCCATCATGGCTCCTAAGGAGATAAGGAATTTCATATCCACTACATCCTCCTATAAACACTTATTGTGTAATATAATCACTTTTTCTTGTGATATCTCATAAAGATTGATTCACACTTATGTCATCATTGTTATATTGCATTATATATATATATATTTAACCTTTCATTAAGTAGTTATATTCTTGTACTACGAACATGGATTTATAATGGTACTACCAAATTTGTCAACCTGGGCCCATGAGATATCTCTTCCTTAACTCAGAAGTGAAAAATTATATCTTGATCATTCAACCAATGCCACACTACTAATGAAACACCCAACACAAACTATCACACAAAGATTTAATTATCATAGATTTCACCTTGTATCAAATTCCATGATCAAATGGTACACACTATTAATGATCTCAAGTCTGGAGACCAATACACATGTTCATAGATAGAAATAACCAATCAAACCCAAAACATGTGGGGTTCATATTGGCATGTCTATCCCCATGATGTCTCTAATAAAGATCACCAAGTGCGAAATTCATGAGAAGAAGTCTCAATTATTATTATCCCCCAACACCTGATAGTCAAACATCATTTGTTTCATATTAGTATGATATATCTAGACCATATAACATATATATTTAAGATTACAATCATAGTATATTTAGGTTCTCATTATAGTAGGGAACCGCTATAAACATTTGATATGATATATAATCTAAGAACATTACCATGTAAATAGTGGATATGTAAATATAAACAATATTATGGAAAGAATAAATACATGTATAAATAAAACTGTGTAAATGAAATTTTAATCAAAATTATATACAATATTTGGGTCTAGGGTACCCACTCACAACATGAAAAACAAAAACACATCATATTGGACTCACTATCATTTTTATCTAATTAATTAATTATTTTTTAAGTGATATAGGGTTATCATACGATAGTTATTCCAAAACTCTTTCCCTTTTTATTTTGTATATTCTTATTTATTCTCTTTTTTCATCGATAATAATGAGTTTGTAATGGAAAACCCATTAATGTCTTCCTTCTGTGATACATAAGATATTCCAAAACAAAGTTGTATTATATATATATATTCAAAATCACCTCACTCTTTGATAATATGTATATATATATATATATCAATAAAAAATATCATTTTCTTCACCATTACTAACTTTATAACTTCTTACTAACCATACGTAATACTCAAAATAACAAAATTATTATTTATATATTTTTAATATATAAATATTCCCTCTAATTTTAGTAAATTTATTTTATCAATCTTATATATCTCCATTACTATTATAAAAATACACATATTCTCATTTAATCTGGTCAAATAGATATCTTGATAAATTCTATAGCTCTAATCATCATCATTAGTTTCAAATATTCATATTTATAACCCTGCAACAATAGAGTAGTGATCATCCCAATATTTTCTCAGTATATTATTCTAAAAAAATCTAAAACCATTCAACCACATATCTAAAATAAAACATAAAACAATATTATCACATAATTACAATCATTGAAGACATGAAAACCTTCCTCATAACATAACATTCTTCTTCACTAATTATCACTTTCATCATAGCTTAAATCATGACATAATAATAGCATCATGATATTATAATCCATGAATAATATCACAAAATCATTTTATATCATCATCTTATGAATTATTTATGATATAAATATCATGTAATTTGGATAAATCTAGAACCCTTACATATCAATATATAGTGTAGATTGGCCCTTACATACCCTAGGAATGACCATTACATATCATGTGAATGACCCTTACATATTTCCGTAGCCAATAGGATGATGTTTACACATCATGGGAATAACCCTTAAATATTTAATTTATCACTGGTATGACCTTTACAAATCGAGGGAATGATCCTTATATATCACCATGAGTCTTAGGACCTTTCCAATTTTATAGTGAGTTACCATTACTTAATAAGTTACTACTGTTATATATAATATTGTTTTGTGATAATTTTCCAAATATCATTCCCTCCATGTGACCCTTACATATTCATAATTATGGACTTTAATTATTTATCCATTTAAGATTATGTATCATAGTATACCTTGAGACTTTTTCAATTTTTATTTTATATAGTTTTAATGATGATTATGTATTGAGAAACTTAAATTTTTGTATCACCAGAAGATTATATAGTTTTCTAGTTTGAGGTTCAACTCAGAATGTTACTCTCATATATTTGGAATACTCTTAGAGTTATTTTACATATAAATTTTAATTTTTTTAAGTTTCATAGTGAGTTTCATGGAATTTTCATGTTCTAAAATGAATGTTCTGGACTAGCCTTGAATTTTGGACGTAAAATCAAAGTTACTCTTTCATATTTTCAATAATAACCATTACATATAGAATTCTTATTCAAATTTAATATCCTTTAAAAAATTCTAAAACATTGAAAAATTATCTCATAACTTCTTCAAATGATTTCAAGGATTCACCAATCACTCCAGTTCAACTAAAAAACATAAAGAAATTTAAGGATTTATCAAACCTTCTCAAAATAATTCAAAATAATTCATAATGCATCTTATAGAATATAAATATTGTCTTGGAGTATTTAAATGTGCCTTAACAACCTCAACAATTCCAGTATCAAAATAAGTCTTCATCATCGATTAAATAAGTGAAATTCATTATTTAATACAATATGAATAAAGATTAATAATCCATATATGGATTGTTAGTCATCTATATAGCTTTTACCTTCAGCTACATAACTCCTTGAAATTTTCAATAACTTGTATCCTCTACATATATAAATCTTCTCTAGAAAATTATTTCCTCATACATCTGTACTTTTCATTGAATCATTACATGATATGCTCTATAATAATCATACTATTAGCTTCTTCTTAAATACTAAGAAACATCTCAATATTATTTTCCAGCATGAGAATAAATATTCACCAATGTTTCTAATGGCCGAAATATTTAACACTTATAATACATAGGACTCCAATATATATCTCACAAATTCAACTTTTTTATGCTTTGGACTCTTCCTCCATCACCAAACATGTATTGATAGTCACCTTAAACATTAAAAACAAATACCATCATCATAATTCATTTGGATATTCAATATCCACCTATATATTTTATGTCAATACCCTTAAATACCTCACATATATTATTATGAAAATTTACATGGAAATTTTTCTTTTCTCACACCCTAATAAATAATAAATACAATGCTCCAAGAGTAAGGTGTAATATATTATTTATATCTTTCTTTAAAAAAATCATATTCTTTTACTTATTAAAACATATTCCACATGAGATAAGGGTGGCATGGAATTTATTTAATCTATGGTCCATTTTTTAATCATATTTTCGTTTACATCACATAACTTCGTGCAGAAAACAAATTTGATTAACCAACACATCAAATATGCTCATTAAACTATCCAAAATTTGACAACAACTCATATTTTTCTTTCTAGAAGCTATTAAAGTAGATTTTTATGTAATTTATATCCCTTATGTATCTAAAAAAACACATCAAAAACATTTTATTAAAATCATATTACTCTTACTTTGGGTGATATTTTAGCTTTATAAACTATCCCCTTAATAATTAAGTTTGATTCAATGAAAAAAAGGATAAGAGATTTGTTATCGTACCTTAACCTCAAACTTTTATAATAGATATAAAGGATTATTCATTCATATGAAATAATATCATCAATCTTCATTATAATCATATAACCCCCTTAAGGGATTCACTCTTTCACTCTTCATCATGGTTGATATTCCGGAACTCTAATAATTTAATTTTGATATCACTTAAAATATTTCAAGAATGAATCACAATACCAATCAAATAATTCCATGATGGATGTATTTTAAATTCATAAAATATACATATCATTCATTAAGTTCTTCCCATACATGAATCACCTTAAATTTATTATACAAAAAATAAAAAATAAACAAATATGAGAATAAGGTGGGTCTCTAGTTTTCTTTTTAATTGGAGAAATATGTATGGTATTTATTCCTCAACCTATAGACCCTTTTCAATTAAATTATAAATTTTAAATAAATCTTCATGCATACCACCTTTAATCCTATAAAAATGTACCCCATTTGGTAGCATGGGGATCTTATTACATTTAAATTTCAATTTTTGTGGAAGTTCCTTTTTAAATTGTCTAGTAAATCACACATATTATTTTTTTCAATTCTGTATTTACATAGGACTTCATTGGTTCTTTATCATTCCTTATTAGTATCTATTCCTATTTTAGTATAACTATCATGACTTTTTTAGGACTATAACCAAAATTTTTCCACCTGCCACAAATATCTTCATGAGGTCTTGGGTTTTCACCATTTTATAACCTCTCATGAAATTCAGGTTCTTCTTCATGTATAATTAATTTTTTCCATTTAGAAGTTTCATTATATTTTTATTTCTCTACATTTAAAGATACTTACAATTGATATTATATCTAGTCAACTATTATTTAATAACATTCACTTATTTATTTTATTTTCCACATTTTTATTAACAATCCTTCAGCCACCATTATTTTTAAACCACTCATGAAATTTTTATTATTAATCATATATGGATTTCACTAAACCTATCGTTTATTTATTTATTAGATTGATTCACTTTTTTGTTACATATTACGTAATTTTTTTAAGTATTCATGTATTTTTTATAGTTATCCATGATTTTATTTTCTATTATAGTAGAATCATCTCTTCCTTGGTGTAGCATCCCACATAGAATTTATCGGGGGTGTAACTAGATTAACATTCTTCACTTACTTTCACCCAAAGGAAGAGTCCTCTCCATTTTTATTATGTTTATTAATCTATTTTGGTGTTATTCCATTGATAGTTGGTGGTAAATTATTGGTATTCTTAAACCATCATTCATCATTACTTTCATTACTTTTATTAAAATTCTTAGAGAAAATTTCCATGCTTTCAAATCTATTCTTGATAAAAATATTTTCATTTTTTTTATATTTTCCATCAACTCAACCTTAAACCCACAACAACTTGATATATGAATTATATAATATTAATAAGTTGAAATATTATTCTAAAATTAAATTTTATTATTATGAAACCTTTTAAAATAATAAAAGTTACCAATGAACCTTGATATTTTTCCTTGAGTAACAACCAAACCGGATTTTAATGATTTTTTTTCGTACCAACACCATTGTTTTGGGATCTTATTGTGGTAATGATTTTAATAAACATGTTTTTATCCACCGCTGATGTAGTGTTGTGTTTCATATCATTTTTTAAACTCGTATTATTCTATAATTCCATTTTAATCCTATTTTATCCTTTAAAACATTATTAGTATAATTAAAGTTTTTAGAAACATGTGTTACATTTTCCCTTAAGGTTGCAGTGGATGTATTATTAGATGATTTTAAGCTATCGTTACTAATAATTTGATACCTTTTATAAATAATAATATTATCCAAAAATTACATTATTGACCTTATTTTCATAGCTACTTTGAATGTCATAGTATTGGTCTCCCCTAGATTATCAGTTTAGCCACCATATCAAGACACTTTATGTAGAGAGTATTTTTCTCAACCTAGACATATTTTATTCTTTATTATCATTCACTTTATAAATTATAAATATGATCCTCAATATTTTTTATAATTTATTTAAGGGAATTATTAAGGTCCTTAATTATTTTATATTTTATTTCAATTTGGGAATTCATGACATTAATATTAGATTTGTGATATTCTTTTAAACACTAAATCCTTTCCTTAAAGACTATAAATACCTTTAATTTCTCGTAAATGTTATATTTAATTAAATATATATCCATGGAGAGTTTTACATTAATATTCATTAATAATTTATCCTTGGAATTCACTTATTTGATGAGAGAATTACTTTTTCTCAACTATGATTTTAATTATTTTTTTCATATTCATTCCATCTACTAATATATGTGTGTGATAATCTTGTAGTTCCTAGATGAAATAAAATATATGAGATAAAACATGAATATTAACCTTCTCTAAATAATCCTCTACTTGAAATTATTGGTATTTAACTAATTCAAAAGACTTATACTGTTCAATTTCTGAAATTGATTCTTCAAGAGGACACTTATAAATAGATATAATAACTGAACTTCCAATTCGATAAAATTCATTTAGTGGTTTACCATATTTATCCTTTTAACTCTTTCTTAACTTATTTACCCATTACTTTTACCTATTCTTTTGGTTTTTGGTTAAAACCTTCATTTTGGGATCATTACATAAGAGAAATTATTTTTCATCAGAGTCAATTCTAAATATTCTTCAAATATGAATTTCATATATATCTGATAAAACAAAAAAGTAATGAAAATTGATCCAATTATGGGAAACGTGGATTAGTTCTAACACCAATAAAAATTCCCAGTAGGATGTGTGATCACCCTATGGGGTGAATCAATGATAAATTTGAAACAAATTATTTTCCCTTTATGTTTCCCCTTCAGTATTAAAATATATTTTATAAATTAATATATAAATTTATCTGGTTATAATTCCTAACACACAATTACCACATAAAAACATTTAAGGAAATAATGACAAAGGAACACGTTATTTTTAAAAGGATCCCCCACTACATGGGTGAATACATCATTTTGTGGTTAATCCAAGCTAGAGACATAAATATCTACTAATATTATAATGTTAATACAATAGGATATCTCTAGAAAATCATCTCCAATATCCCTATAAGTTCAAAACTGTCTAACTTGATTCTCTAAATAGACACCTATCAGTTTAAAATTTATTCTCCTAACACACATAATGGAAAAGTTCTTCAATATTAATCGAATGTCACTAAATCACAATATACAAATCTTCCTCCTTAACCATAGTCTTCTAAAACCTATAGAAAATATATTATAGTTTCATGCATGTTTTTATCTTCAAGTAATTCTCATTCCATCTCTTTTTTATTTCTTATCCCCATCCTTTGATGATAATTAGTGCATTTTAGAAATTATTTTTTCATATTTATTCTTCTTTGATATACTAGATATTCATTATCAAAATAGTATCATATATATCTATATGTTTTTCTAAAATCACCTACCACTTCTATAAACATGATACATATATAAATATATAAGTATTGGTTTCTTCATTATTACTAACTTTTTGACTAATTATTGACCTCACGTACTTCATAGAATCATATAAGTTTTATTTCTATATTTAGATTTTATAAATCCTCATGAAAATTTTGATATGATGATATTATCAAAATTCCCAAACTATATTTGTATTAAAAAATACACATATACTCATTTAATTTTATCAAATATATCTCTTGATAAATCATATAGATTCGATCAACATAATTAGCTCATGACCATTGAAATTTGATATAAAATAATAATGAATTAGTGATCTTATAAATATTTTATTTTCCTCTTATTCTCTATGAAATACAAAAGTATTCAACCCCATGTATATATGAAAACATATAGTAACATTATCATGGTGTGACACTAATTCATGGAATGTAAACCTTCACCAAAATACAAAATTATTCTTTAGTAATTTTATCTTTAATCTTGTCTTAAATCCGTAATTAATCAAAGCATTGAGATATTTAAATCTATGAATAACAAATTAGCATTGTCTAAATACATATTCTTATGAATAATTCTTTTTATAAATATCATATAAATAAATAATTTTGGAACCCTTATATACTACTCTATATTATAGAAAAACCCTTATGTATCCTAGGAATGACCTTTTTTGTTTCATGGAAATAACCCTTATGTATTTCCTTTATGAATAGGATAACCTTTATACATCATGGGAATGAAATTTACATATTTAATTTGTCACTGGGTTGACCATTATGTATAGAGGGAATAATCCTTATGTATCATAGTGAGTCTCATGAGTTTTATAATTTTTTATCTAGACTCTTACATAAGAAATTATTACTCTTACATGTCACTTTGAGTTATGAACCTTTTTTGAATCTCATGCCCTCTGTGTAACCCTTACGTATTCACTATGACTGCCTCTAATAATGAGAAAGTACCTTTACTTTTCACTTTATACATTGTGAATTTACTAATTTTCTATCTTCAAAATCTATATTGTCGGTACATATTGAAAAATATACCTTTATGTATCATATGCAGCCTCCAACACTTTAACACTCTTAGCTATAACTCAAAAAGTTACTCTTATATATTGGGAAAACTCTTACAGTTACATTTATGTATCATAATTAGTTCCAAGACATTGTTAAATATGAATATAAAAGCTTCAGACTATACTTATGTATTATAAATATCTTTAGAGTTACTTTAAAGTATTTTATGTAATTATCTTTGTATATATACTAATTTACAAAATTTTGACTCCAACACAAAATTATAAAACATTTACAAATCATCTTGGAAATTATTTATATTATATAAGGTCCTATCCAATAATTTCAATTTAACTAAAAAAACTATAATGGATTTTTTAATTTATTAAACCTTCTAAAACCTCTTATCACAATTACCAAAGAATCATATAGAACATAAATACTATATTTGATTATTTCAATGAGCCTTCACTACATCAAATATTCTAGCTTCAAATTAATTCATGTATGGTCATAATACAGGATATATTATTATTTTTATTATGTAACCTCCATTACTAAAAATATATTGATGGATTATTACTCTTCATAATAGATTTTCTCTTCGACTTCATATCTTTATAATCTTTTTAGTATCCACTATAGAGACCTCGACCCTAGTAGCCAGGATCTGGTGACTTACTTAATTAAATTGGTACTAATAACAATATTTTTCCTCAAAAAATACTGAATATTTAGTATCTTTGTAAAACCGTATACATAAATAAGTTTTACTTTATAACTTGAAAGAAAAAAACAACATTGAATTGTTGTTCTAAATATTCATAAACTCTAAGATTATCCCTACCTCTCATTTATAATATTAATCTTTTCATCATGAGAAAAATAAAACATAAGAATGGGGTGATCTCAGATGCTCATTAAGGGTAAGAAATATAGTGGAATCCACCATAAATAAGCATAAACAATAAGGAAAGGTAAATAACTAAAACAAATTCCATTAAAACATAATCTTGATCATAATGTGGAAGGAATAAAATATGAATAAATAATACCATATGAATAATCACATGAGAATGGAATTTAACCAAGGATATTCGATTAGTCGAATAATCACATGGATTATCAATTAATAATATCATAATGATGGAATTCATAATTGTAGAAGTCATAAATATACCATCAAGCCATTGGCCAAGACACCATAGATAAATGGATAAAACCAGATCTATTTTATCCCATGAGACCTACTGATGCATTTAAGGGATATTGCAGGCCCCAACCAACACTTAAAAATTCCAATTAATTCTTCATAACAATGGTTTGAAACATATACAATCATATTGAAACTATCATATGAAATTTTAATAACTTTCCCCAAACAATAAATATAATCTTAAACCATCTAGAGTAATATGGTGAATGATATCAAGATATTAGATCCACATAAATAATAATAAACCATTCAAAAAAATATGGCTGATGGTAACATAAGATATCATCTTCAATAAATAATAATATTCAATAAAAGGTGTTGAAATGGATGTAAATACTCTAATAAAATCATTGATAAATTCTTGAGTAAAATACCCTTTTACATTAGAAGGAATAGTTCTTTTAGAAAATAATTTATGTAAAAAAATATTGTATCTTGTTTATCCCATAAAATAAAAGGAAAGGTAAAATAAATTATATCTATTGAATAAATGATGTCCAATTAAAGTGAAAACATGCTGAAATATTCTTTAGAAATGAGCCACTTTAGTGCAGATTATGATAAAATATAAGAGTTTTTAAAGTGGATAAGGCTTAATTGATTTAATAAAAACAGTTAAGAACTAAAATATTTTTTCATGATAAAATTTTTTATTCTATAAAAATATTTTTCCTTATAAGATATTACATCTTTTACATGAAAATTGGTAAGAAATTGGGTAGTACCCTTCAATTGGGCTTTCTTATTAGGATGAATTGAAATGAAAAACATATAAAACATGTATTTCTCAATCAAAGATATGTGAAATCAACATAATAATTTGTTTTGGTACATTTAAACGGAGTACATAAAAATTATATAAAAATAAATAATAATTTTACTAGTCTAAAGAGAGAGAAATCATAACCTGAATGAAAAAAGAAGGTTTGGGGAGAATCCCTTAACATATGTCTGAAAGTGTTTTGAACATATACTTAATATAATGGATAATGAAATTAAATTAATTAATAATTTAAATAAAAAACTATTAAATAAGTATTTTATTTATTATAATTTTATTATGTTCATTTATGGTCTTTTTTATGAGTTATAATATTCAATTTTTTATTTGGAAGTGTTTGTTTCCTTTGTTTTCACTATTAGTTAACTGGAATACATGTATGAAAGATAATTGGAATTGGGATTAGTTATAATGACTTTAAATTTTATATTATTATAGAACTTATAGATTATTTAATGGTATTATATATTATATTTTGAGATATTATGAAGATTCATTAGATAAAATGTTAAGGATAACCATTTGTATTATTTTTTTTGTTTTTTCGATCATCACAAATTAGTTTTATTTTATTAATTAATATTATGTATATATATTTATTCAAAACACTAAATAAGTTTTATTATAAATATGATAATATTATTTTACCATAATAATGGTTTTATGACCATAATTTAAGGCAGTATTAGAAAACGAAAGAATCTTAATCCATGAAGGTGGTGAATTAACACCTCACGGATGATGTTTTAATTTTTAGAACAAAATGGGAAGAGAAAAGAATTGATGGTGGATATACCATAATAATAATAAAATTATATTATATATATGATATTGTAGGTATCATGAATTTCTGGAAATAGGAGTTAAGGAAAGGATAAGGAAAGAAAAAAGTGAAAGAAAATTAAAATAATGAAAGGGGGTTTACCTCTAGAATTCTCCACCTTGTGAACCTCCATAAAGAAAATTAAAATTGTGTTACGGTGAGAAAAAAAATACTAGAACATGGGGGGTTTTGGAGAAGAAATTATTAGAATATAAAACGCTTAAATATTTTTTAGGAGTGAGCAGAAGGGGTGAAAAGGGTTGGTATTTATAGTAGAGTTGAGGGGTATTTTTGGAATATTTTATTCATTTTATTATTATTTAGTCTCTGGAATTTGAATAGTTTGAGAATTATCACTAAATATATTAAAATAATGAAATAGATTTTGGGATTATGGACTTAAATTTTCCATACATCCTCTATGACTCAATAATTCATGTATTTATTAAATACGACAAATTATTGTATTTCACTATTCACCAAAAATTCAACTATTTTAGAAAAATCACAAATAATTACCCAAACCATTTTTAAACATGTAGAATTAAAAAATGAACTCTATTTTGAGAAAAAAATTAAATATGATAAATTTAATTTTTAAATAAAATCATTATTTACTTGAAAAAAAATATATTTTAATATTATAACTAATTTTATGGCACTTTGAAAAATTAATTAAGGTATCATAAAATTATCTGATAATTATAAGACAACAAAAAAATAATTTTTCAATCTATTTTAGGAAAATAAATTTTATTTTAAATCATTATATTAATTATTAAATAGAAAATAATCATTTATGTTTCACAAAAATACTAACACTTAATTTATCCTTTTTAAAAGAATTTATTTACTTATTCCATTATATAAATATACTATATTTTCATTTAAAAGATACCTAAATTTTATTTGTACTTTTATTGGTGAATTTACTGTACTATTTTTCATATTAATATTCCTAATGGTAAGATTACTATTCCAATTTTCTTATTTAATTGTATATTACGGTTTTAAACATGGTGTTGCATGAAGCATAAAATATAAAAGATGTTGAATTTTAAAAAATACCTACCATAAAATCTTGTGGTGCTATATTCTCCCCTCCTTCAAAAAATTTCATTCTTGAAATTTCTAGAATGTCACCTCAAAAAATAGTTGGGTAGTTTTTCAACATAAATTCCTCTAGTTCCAATGTTCTCTCTTCAATTTTATATTTTTTCAAAGTACCTTTACCATCTGAGTTGTTTGACTCTTCAACATTTGTTCTCTAGTGTCCATAATCTATATAGGATCTTTGTGGTAAGATAAATAAGGTTCTAATACTATTCCTTCAAAAGTGAGAACATGTGTTGGGTATGACATGTACTTCCATAACAAAGAGAAGTGGAACACATTGTGTAATTTAGAATGGCTAAGTGGAAATGCCAAACATTAAGATGGATCTCAAATTCTATCCAGGATTTCAAAAGGATCAAGGTACCTATGGAAAAGTTTTCCTTTCTTTCATTATATTATTACACCATTCTATGGATATACTTTCAAGAAAACATGATCTTCCACTTGAAATTCCAAATTCATCCTTGAATAATCGATATAGATCTTTTTCCTACATTTAGATAATTTTATGTGTGGCTGAATAGTATTTACCTTTTCTATGGTTTCCTTCACAAGTTATGGGCCTACAAGCTTCCTTTCACTAACATCATCCCAACAAGTTGGTGTACAACATCTTTTTCCATCAAATTCTTCATATGGTCTCATTTGAATATTTGAATAGAAACTATTATTATAGGAAAACTAATCCAATGGTAAATAATGAAACCACATACCTTTAATGTTATGTGAGCATGATCTCAACATGTCTTCTAATGTTTCAATGGTCCATTTAGATTGCCCTTCAGTTTGAGGGAAATAAGTTGTACTCAAATTAAGCTCAGTGTCTAAAGCTTTTTGATTACTTATCTTGAATTTTGATGTAAACCATAGATCACTATCAAACCCAATTGAAAGAGTTTCTTCATAAAAATCCTTGATATAGAGTCTTCCAAGGTGATCTGGGGTAATATATTCTCTTATAGAATGAAAATGTACATATTTGGTAAGTCGATCAAAAATTTCCAATATTGTGTCATTATTTCAGGGGGTTTTTGGGAATCTATTGACAAAATCCGTAGTAGTTTCACCCCATTTCCATATAGGAATGGTCATGGGTTGAATAACTCCTCTAGAATGAAATACTTCATCCTTAACCAGTCAAAAATTAAGAATCTTCATACATAATCAGTAATTTCCCACTTTATATTATCCCACCAAAAATGTTCCATCAAATATCTATACTTATTAGTACTACCATGGTGTATAGCGAAATTCAAGATATAAGAATCATCCAATAACTCCATTTTTATCATGGGTATAGAGGGAACACAAATCCACATCCCAAATTTCAGAATTCCATCCACATACATGAAGTCTACCAACATCCAATCATTCATAGCTTTATGTTTCCCTTGAAATTTATCATCATAAGACTATGAAATTTTTAATCAATTAATGATGTTTCACCTTCCTTGATAATTCTCATATCCATATTTTCTAGATCCATGTACACACTATCCTTTTCAATCTTAATTTTTTTCAAAACTCTAAGATCCTTCTTATTCAATGCATATGTTACCTTATTCTCTTTCTTTGGGTGGTAGTGTATTAAACAATAATAATCCATGATTAGCTTGAGTCCTCACCTTCACCTCATGTGGATTTATTTCTATGAGAACATATATTTAAAATTCTTTTCATCTATATATATCTCACATCTTTCATAGTAGAGATAGTGTCCCCATATTTTCAGATCAAATATTTTAGCTTCTAACTCAAGAACATGAGTTTGATAGTTTTTTTCATGAGTTTTTAACTACCTTGATGAATAGGAAATAACTCTATCAGTCTGTATAAGGACACATCCAAATAATTTCTTTGATGAGTCATTACGAATCACAAGTACACAATTTCATGATGGTAGATTCAAGATCAGATCATTAACTAATCTCATCTTCAATTCATAAAAATATGCTTCAAATTACTTTTTTCATATGACCTTAACCCCTTTAGGAGTAATCTTTGATAATGGGTTAGATAATCGGGAAAAATTATGAACAAAATTCCAATAGTAACTTTCTAAACCAAGGAAACTACATACCATGGTTGTGTTCATTGGTTTAGGACTTTCTAGGACTTCCTTTGTCTTTGCAAGATCGAATAAGATTTCATCCTTAGAGACAATCTATCCATGAAATAAAACAATTTGAAACCATATTTCACACTTTTTAAAGTTTCTATATAACTCTTTTCTTCTAAGAGACTCTGAAACAACCTTCAACAGGTTCTCATGGTCCTCTTAGATTTTTGAATATATCAATATGTCATCAATAAATACCACAAAAAATCAACAAGATATTCCTTGTGCACATGTTTCATTAGAATCATAAAAATAGGGGTTCATTAGTCAGTCCAAACATAATTTCAATAAACTTATAATGTCCATCCCTAGTTTTAAATGTTTTCTTTGAAATATCATCTTTCCTCAAATGAAATTGATGATATCCAGATTGAAGGTCAATTTTCAAAAAATATTGACCTCCATGAAGTTGATCAAATTAATCATTAGTGTGAGGCAGAGGATTACTGTTCTTTATTGTAATAGAATTGGTTTCTCTTTAGTCAATACAGAGCTTCATGGATCCATATTTGTTCTTAATAAATAGAACTTGGTCTCCCCATAGAGAAACACTAGGGAAAGTAAATCCCTTATCACTGAATTCCTCTATTTTCTTCTTCATCTCTACTAATTCCACAGTGTCTATTATATAAGGATTATTTGATATAGGTCTTTCACCAGGAATTAAATCAATAGATAACTCAACATCCGTCTCTAGAGTATTTCCAAGTAAATACTCAGGAAACAGATAAATTTATTCCTACACAATCAGTACTTCTTAAATTTTAGGATTTCTTTTCTTGTCCATAGATGATTTTTTCTCTTCCTCCATAAGAATTTCATTTACATGGGCTATTAGAGGTGGATCTAGATATGACTCAGATGGTGAGGTCTCCCCTAAGAAGATGAGAAATTATATTACTTCACCAAAAATCACAATTTCCTTCTCTTTAAAATAAATTTTTGTCTTATATTTATAAATCCAACCCATAAAATATATTATAAAAAATCATCCATAGGTATGATGGTAAAATCAAAAATTAGAGTGTGTTTATGTGTCATAATAGGAATTTATCTACACAACATTATTGTACCAAGGTTTACATAAGGATTATTTACTAAAAACTCCCATGTTATGTTGAATTATAAATATCTAATTTTTTAATCAAACTATGAAGATATAATGAATTATGATGATATATAATCAATTTAATCTTTATTAAAATTTTTTAAGATGATCAAAGTACCCCCACCACATCTTTAAGAACTTTGATCTCAGTTGTTTTGATCATATAATATTTTCCTTAACCATATGGCCATTTTGAGGAAAGTTTCCTTGATGCTTTAGACAATCATTTTCATAGTGTCCCATATATTTACAATTGTAGCACTGAACGTTGGTAGCTTCTTTCTTTCCCTTTCAATCATGGGCTTGGTGGGCTTTTTTTTCACAATTGTAACAAACTCATATCCCTAATTTGCATGTTTTGTGATGTTTCTATCCATTTTTATTGTAGGATGGAAAATCAACTCTTACCTTATTCCCATTTTCCTTATTACCTTTTCTAGAGTGTTCAGAATCCCGCTTATTTTATTTCATTCCTTTAATTTCATAATAACAATAGAATTACTTTTCTATCTTGATAGAATAAGAGACTATATCTTCATATAATGATAATGTTTGGGAGACTAGTACCTTTTAAATAAATGGTTTTCACTCATCAAAAATAAATCAATATTTCTCTTTGGATTGTGTATTTAATCCATAGAATGCTTTTCTAAACTTATAAATTTGGATTCAAACTTGGAAACATTGCCATATTCCTTTTTCATTAGATTCAATTATTGCCTCTCCATATCAGCTCGTTGTTCGTGATGAAAATATTTTTCTAAGAAAATTTTATTAAAATCATTCCATTCGATATTTTCAATTTATTATTCCTCTTTTTTTAATTAAGTAACACCATTTATTTTCATATCCTAATATATAATAAGATTCCATGATAACCTTATCCTTTTTGTTACTTCCCAAAGCAAGAAATATCTTTTCTAAGGAACTTTTCCTTTTATCAGTTATAAATAGATTTTTAGTCCTATTGAATGATAGATTATGTTGTCTCATAATGTAGTATAACATTTTTACATTGCATTTTGGATTGGGATGCTTCGTGTGAGTAAGGTTATTTCTTTGAACTTGAGCGAGTTGACCCAAAATAGTTACAAGTTGTTCATCTTTGGTTGTAGCTCCAGCTCCAACATCATTATCTTACATTGGAGGGAAATCCCTACATGGAATAAGTTCATAAATATGGTTTCCATTAATTAAACTAGGATATATTTATAAAAAATGGCACTCAATAAATTAGATTAGTACTCATAAAGCATAATTTTTAACTAGTAACACTTAACATAAATTGAAATTTTTTACATAGATAATATAATAATCATAAACATGGTTTATTTGTGACATATTTACTTTTAAATCCCTTATAATAGTTTATAAATAAAACATAAATTATCCTAATCATATACCCTGGGAGTGTAAAACCTAGTGTGCAGTAAGGCCTATTGTTGTCTACATGGTTAAATCGAGTCAGGCTCGATGCACCTTTTCAAAGTTGTTACCCATAAGTACATATGTTCCACAACCACGTCCACTTGTAGCATCCAAAAAGAGATGTAATACTACTAATACACACATAATACCTACCTTACCAAAATTCAATGATGTTATTTGATGGATATCCTCAAAGTATATCTTAGGGTTATGTTCCTTAATCTATGTTTTTCTGTTTCCATAGTTTTTACTAAACTTTCTCTGATACCAATTGTAAAGACTCTAAACCTTGTAGTTTGAATCTAGTGCCTTACTTAATTTCATTAGTACTAAGAGAAATATTTTGTATCCCAAATAACTAAATAGTTTATTATATTTGGAAAACCATATACATATATAAGTTTTACATTATAATTTAAAAGGAAAAACAATATAGAAACTTCATTGTAAATAACCATAAACTTCTATATTATCCCTATAAGTCATTCATAATATACATATTCTCTTCCTAGTAAAAATAAAACATAATAAAGCAATGATATCAGATGCTAAATAAGGTTAATAAATATAAATAAATCCATAATAAATAAACCAAAACAATAAGGCATGGTGAATAACTAAAACACATACCATTAAAACATAATCTTGAACATAATATGATAGGAATAAAAGAAGAATAAATAATGAAACATAAGTAATCATATGAGAATGAAACCTGACCATGGATATTACACTAGTCAATTAATCACATGGATTATCAATTACTAAGATTATAATGATAAAATTCATAATTTTAAACATCATAAACATATTGTTAAGGTTTCAGCCAAGACATCATACATAAATCCGTAAAAACCCAGTCTAGTTTATCTCATGAGACCTAAGAACATCAAGGGGATTTACAGGGCCCCACCCATCACATAATAAATCCAATTCATTCCTCCTATGGAAGGGGTGAAAAATATACATTCATATTGAAACTAACATAATAAATGTAAATAACTTTCCCAAAACAATAAAACCATTCATAAACCATCTATAGTAACATGGAGAATGATATCATGATAGTACATACATATAAATAATCATAAACCATTCAATAAAATTTTGTATATGGTAATATAAGAGTTCAAATTCAGTAAATCATAAGATTCAATAGATTGTTTTTAAATATATGTAAATACTCTAATAAAATCTTTGAAAAATTCTTGAGTGAAATACACTTTTACTTTGGGAAGAAGATTTCTTTTGGAAAATAATTTGCATAAAATCATATTTTAATCATGTTTATCTCATATAAAATAAAATTTAATGGAAAATAAATTATATTTAAGGCATAAATTATGTTCAACTGAAGTTTATACATGTAAAAATTATTCTTTATAAATGAGGCACTTTATTTCGATTTAAGAAAAAATATAAAAGAGTATTTAAAGTGGACAATGATTAATTGTTTACATGAAACCAAAAAAAGAAATTAAATATTTTTTCATGATAAAATAGTTATTTTATAAAATTATTAGTTAATTATAATATATTATGGATTGTGATTAAAAATGGATAATAAATTGGGAAGTACCATTTAATTGGGTTGGCTTATCGGGTGGAATTAAAGAGGGAAAATTGTAAACAATTTATTTTTCATCAAACATATATGAATGATATGGAAAAAATATTTTGAAACATATAAATAGATTATATAATTGTTATATAAAATAATTATGAATTACATTGGGGTAAAGAGAGAGAAACTGTAACCTGAATGAAAAATAGAGGTTTGGGGAGAATCCCTTACCATATGTCTGCATGTGTTCGACACTTGTACTTAACATCCTGGATAATGAAATTAAATTCATTAATAATTTGATTCATATCCTATTAAGAATTTATTTTATTTATCATAATTTAATAATGTTCATTTATGGTTTTTTATGAGTTATAATATTCAATTTCATCATTTTGAAGTGTTAGTTTTCGTGGTTTTCATGATTGGTTCACTTGTATACATGTAGGAATGATCATGTGAAATGGTATTAGTTATCAAGAATTTAAATTATATGTTACTAATGAAATTAATGAAGATTTAATGGTCATATATAGAATCTTTTTATATATATGAGGATGATTCATTGGATAAAATTTTAATGATAATCGTTTTGATTATTTTGGTGTTTTTTCAATCATCATTCACTAGTTTTGTGTAATTAATTAATATTATGTATATATAATATTTTATGAAGAAAAATTAAGTTTTAATAAGAATTTTATAATCTATTTTAACCATTAAAATGGTTTTATGACCATACTTTAAACGGTTATTAGAAAAAGAATGAATCATCATCCATGAAGGTGGTGAGTCGACACATCACGAATGACGTTTTTATTTTTAGAACAAAAACAGGAAGAGAAAATAATTGATGGTGGATATACCATAATAATAATAAAATTCTAGTATATATAATATAATATATTTATCATGAATGTTTGGGAAGAGGAGTTATGAAAAGGATAAGTAAAGAAATGAAATTGAAAAAAAAATTAAAATAACGGAAGGGGATTTACCTCTATATTATCTACCTTGAGAACCTACTTAAGGAACATTGAAATGATATTTTGGTGATACCAGAAAGACCAGAACGTGGGGGATAGGTCTGTGGGATTAAATGGGTAATATATAACCAATAACTAAGGCTTTTGAGGTGTGAGGAGAAGGGTGGTGAGGAGTGGTAATTATAGTGGAGGAGAGGGGTGTTTTTGAATATTTTATTCATTTGTTTATTATTCTAGCTCAAGACTATGAATAGTTAGAGAATTATCACTAAATATATTAAAATAATCAAGGATGGTTTTATATTATGGGATTTCATCATCCATAAATCATCTAGGACTCAATAATTCACATATTTATTAAATACCATAAATTATCGTATTTCAATATTCACCAAAAATTCAACTATTTTAGAAAAATTCTACAAATTCACCCTGCCAATTTTTCAATATGTATAATTAAAAACTAAATTCCATTTTTTGAAAATAAATTTCTAAATGTGGGAAATTTATTTTTTTAATAAAATCATCATTTACTCAAAAAATACATATTTTAATATGATAACTATTTTTATGAAACTTTGAAAATTATTTAAGGTCTCCTAAAATTATCTTATAATTATAAAAAAAATATTAATTTATGAATATATTTTATGAGAAGAAATTTTCTTTTAAATCTTTGTATTAATTATAAAATTTTAAATAGACATTTATGTTTAACAAAAATACAAACACATAATTTATCATATTTAAAAAAAATTATTTACATATTACATGATATAAATATATAATATTTTCATGAATAAGATAACTAAATTTTATTTCTAATTTCATAGGTGAATTTACAGTTCTATTGGTCATATTACTATTCAAAATGGTCACATTACTATTCAAATGGTCATATTTAATAGTATATTACCTTTTTAAACATGGTGTTTCATGAATCATAAACTATAGAAGATGCCAAATTTTAAATGTTACATATCATAAATTCTTGGTGCGTTTCATCCATCTTTGTCAACCTCAATGAATCTACTAAATATAGTTCTACCATCATACATCAACACTTTTCATTGAATCATTAGAAGATCAACAGTACAATCATCATATGTACAAGCTTCTTTATAATCAACAAGAAACATCTCAACCTTATTTTATATCATGGGAGTAGATCACTATAAGAATTTATAATGGAAGAAACATTAAGATATATAATCTGTAAGACTTCAATTTGTATCTCATGCCTTCAAATGCTTTAAGAATTATTATCTTCATCCATCACAAAACACATATTAGTAGTAAATTTAATAATTAAAATCAAATAAAATCATAAAAATTCATCGGGTACTTCAGAGTTTAATTATAGATATAGGATGCAAATTTTGATATAAATATTCTTTTATGGTTTAAAAAATACTCTATCATAATTATGCACACTAATGTTGTAAATTCATCTCGAAGGTCGACAAACCTATTGACTCACAATTGGGGGTGAAAAGCATAAAATAATAAATATCGGTCATAGATGAACTTGGAATGAAAGGATAAATTATTCCACATAGGTAGGGGAAAATAATTTTCCAATCAAAATGTGACCATTAAAAATTTATTGGTCTTGAAACAAAATCATTTGTCTAATTTTTTTTGGAAACTATAAAACTTTTTACATAAAAACTGTCACTACCCACCTCCCCGGGCCATGAACCTTATCATCTGACCCCATGGGTCTCTTGTAATACCTTGGTTTCCTTCCCAGTACACCATAGGCCATTACTCACTAGGGTCTCTTATCAGACTAATAACTATCCCCACAGGCCAACACATGTTCTTCCAGTTTGTTTTGTCCTCACTCACACACACCCTAGGAAACATCCTATAAGATCACCCATCCTGATTAATACTCCAGTCCAAGCATGGTTAACTGTGGAGTTCTAATCAGGTAGGCTCCCGAAAAGAAAGGTGCACCTTTTTGACATGGGTAGTAACATTATCCTTTTAAGTCTCACTTTTTCAGGGGTGTTACATTGGAACCACCTACCTTGAGTGTCGAAGACTTCCAAACCTTGGTGCAGAACTCCAATCGCGTGCAATTCGCACCACATAAATCTTAAATTAAACCCTAAAACATGAATTGAAAACAAATAAAATCCAAATCGAAAGCTAAAACTAACACCATAAATGATGGAAACACTAGAACCACAACCGATCATGACCTAAACCCTAGAAAGAATACGTAATGGATTACCCGGGTGGTCTGCACTTACGGCGAAGGGGGCGGAAGGCCGCTGCAATGGTTCAGGAGGTCGATTGATTCATATCCGAGGGCTGGCTGAGGCTTAAAAGAGGCTAACAGAGGTGTGATGTGATGGGAGAAGGGGGTAAGGGGGAGATCAGCAACCCGAAGGGAAAATGAAAAAAAAAACAATAGATAAATAAAAACAAACAACATAAAAGAAAGGAAAAGATAATAAAGAAAATTGTAATAATATAAATAATAAACTAAAACAAAAATAATAATAATAATAATAATAATAAAGATAATGATAATAATAATAATAATAGATAATATAACTCAATCATCATCACTAATAATAATAATATTATTATTATTATTATTATTAATTATAATAACTTTACATGATATTAATAAACATAATAACCTAACAAATTTTAATAAAAAGTTGATAATAATAGCTTAATAATAATAAACTTTATATTAATAAACACAGTGGTTATAATAATAATAATAATAATTGTAATAATTAATAATAGAAGATACCCATTTTTATCAATAAAATAATTCTTTAAACATCGTTTGATTATTATTATTATTATTTTAAAGAGTCATGCAACCACGGGGTCACCCTGCGTGGCCCATAAAAATTTTAAAAAAATGATGATGATGATAATAACAATAAACAGAATAAAATTCTCTTCCTTAACACCACTTTTAATTTCAATCTTTTATTGATCATTATACTTAATTAATTCATTAATTAGCTTTACATCGGGCGGGTCGCATGGAAACACAACTGAGGCTGTCATGCGGCTTCGTTCGCGGTGCGCTAGATGAAATAAATTCCAATACACACATTTTTAAATAAGAACACCAAATTTTAAGTCAGGATTAAACTCAGACTACCTGACATAGAGAAAATTAATGAAATAAATAAATTTTGAAATGGAGGGTGTGACAATTAATGTAACGCCCCTGGAAAAGTGAGACGTAAATGGATAAATGTTACTACCCCTGTCAACAAGGTTCACCTTTCCTTTTGGGAGCCAACCTGATTAGAACTCCACAGTTACGCATTCTTGGCCTCGAGTAGTAATCAGGATGGGTGACCTTCTAGAAAATTTCCCAGGGTGTGTGTGAGTGAGGACAAAACACACTGAAAGAACATGTGTTTCCCTGTGGGGATAATCATTAGTCTGATAAGCGACCCTAGTGAGTAATAGCCTATGGTGTGCTAGGAAGGCAACCATGGTATTACAGGAGACCCATGGGGTCATATGATTAGGTTCATGGACCAGGGAGGCGGGTCGTGAAAAAATGGTATCAGAGGGCATGTTTTCTCTATTGGGTTGTGTTCTTTTGGAATAGAGTCATGGTATACTTGAGTTAAGGTTGTCGGGACTCGACTTCTTGGCTACGAGTAATGCGCATGGCCAGCACACCTCGTGGTGGGACTCGAGTTACCAATGTAAGTTGAGGTTTGTTTAAATCTTTGATCTCTGTGGTTAATCTTGTCTTGAGGAAATGAAAAGAGAGTATGGTCAATGGTCCCCATGAGCTCGTAGGGTTTGGAAAGCCATGTGGAGCCGGGGACGTTGTCCCAGAAAACCCTCTGTGGTGGTGGCATGATTGGCATATGGTCGCCAACCATATGTTCCAGTCACCCGCTGACACTAGTTTTCTCTTGAATCATCCCCTGTCTCTTTGTTTTGGACTTATGGAAATCTTGTTTTTAATTAAAAATGATTTTCTCTTGAAAGAGGTTTTGAAGTGAAGCACTTCAAGAAGGGAATAATGTATGAGTTTTTAAAGGTGGGGGTTAAATTTTTTGGTTTTGAAAAAAATGGGAATATTTGGTTTTGATCATTGGTGTTCTCATGGGAAACCATAGGCATGAGTGTATATGTAAAGGGAAAGGGTCAATGGCACGAGCGAAAGAATTTCTGGATGGATATGAGGTGGGTACTGGTGTGGCACAAAAACATGCTTGTGTGAGGACCATGTGACACCATTGGTATTTGCGCAACCAATTAGCTTTAATTATTTTCAAAAAAAATTGTTAAATGAGAATTTGGTGTGTTAATAAAAGGTGTTTGTGTAGTGTGTCCTTCTGTTTTGAAAATGTTGTATATGAGGCATTTTTAGCCAAGGATCCCTTCTGACTGATTTGTGTCCTGAGTTTGAATTCTTATTTTTAAGTTGGTATGCAATCGTGTAGTTAGTGAATTATTTTGAAAAGTGCATCAGGGATCCCCTATATTGGTTTCCCCAACACGTTTGGTGGTCTCTTGTGGTATGTCTTGACCATTGGAACAGTTTGGTTGGGTCCATGTTTTTTTACTTGACTAGTGTATGCCCCCCCATAAAGCGTTGACATGTGATTGAAGTCTGGCCACAAGAAATTCGCCGTTGGTGACCCTCCAGTTGATCAGAGGAATCTCTTCTTGAATCTTAGAATTGAACCAACCTCCCCTTTTTATAACTAAGTGGATCCTCTCACAGCGGGATGACAGATACGAGGGGAGTTGAAGGGAGTCTTGGTTTTTTTGAGTGTCTGACTCATCGGTTATGAAGTTTGACACTATCGTGTCTGAAGGTTCCCCCTAGAAACGACGAAAGGAAATCCAGTGGGGAAGGGTGAAGGCGGTTCAGAATTTTCAGTGTTGAAAAGTGTCTTGAAGGGCTTTTTAGTAATTTCATCAGCTGCAAGGGTCATGTTTGGTGATGTCATGCAGTGTGAGTTCTCTTTTATAGTCAAGGGTGAAGTTTGACTTTATTAATATTAATTTTCTGTTTGGAAACGGTGAAGGAGATTCCAGTGGGGAATGATGGAAGTATCCTAGAGTGGTCAGTGCGGGACACTATTCTAAATGACCATTGATCCTTCGTTGGTTTCGTTTAAGGGTCTATGTTAGGCCACTAGTATGGTAGACCCAGTCACATGGGGATGCTACGGTTGATTGTAGGAATCACATGTTGTTTAAGACATAGTTTGAAGTCATTCTCCTTATAATGTTCCTCTCAATAGTAATAGTCATGTTCAGTGAAGATTTTCAGTGTTTTGTTCTCATTCAATGTGAAAAAGGATGATGCGCATGCACCATTTCATCTCTTGTGTTGGTGAATGTTCCATGTATGATCAGTGAGATGTCGTAATGTGTTGTGTTTTCTGGTGTTGTCTCGGTTTCAGTGTGTTTCCGTGTGACACCAAAAGGAGAAGCTCTGTTCGGGAGTCTTCAATACCTGACTGCGAGGAAGAATATGCTTCAAAAATCAGGGCTCCAGCCATAGGCCTTAGAGTGAAGCTGGCGCGTGGTCAAGAACCCTGATATTGTTTGAGACCCCAACTTTATTTCTGTCACCAGTATTGAAGGTGAAGGTTGTTTAAATTGTTTTCTATGGTTTTTCCATTCCAAATGACTCATTTGGGAGAATGATGTTTCCTATAGCTATAAGTAATCATGTTCTTTTCGTACCATAAAGTCCTAGGGGTTAAATCCCACCAGGTGTAATGGCTATCTTTGGTCCTTATGGGTTCTGGTAGGTAAATCGATCTCAGATTTGAATAGAGCTCATCCAGGGACGTAGTGATGTTCGGTGGTCTTAGGTCGTGGTTTTGACGCCCGGTGGTCTGGCCCCTCCCATCCCGCCCCTTGCGGTGGATTGTTTGGTCACCTTCAGGAAGTTTTCAAAGTTTTGAATCCTCTTTCAGTTCAAATGGCGGGGAGACCCACATTGGGTCTCGCACGAATGTCTCTGTAATGAATCAATGTTGGACTTTTCTTTAATGGTGGGGAGCCCACTCGAAACACCCTGTGTCGGTTTTCTAGCCTGTCTTGGGAGTTGGTAGGTTCTTAATGGAGGGGACTCCTCAGGCTTCCCCATGTTGACCTTTTACTTCTGGTTTTAAAGATGTCTTGGTGATAAGTTATTAGAGTGTTCCTTGGACATGGTTTGTCCTTGTTTGTTCGTTCTAGCCAAATGGCATGGGTTTCGTTTAATAGTGTATGAGGTGTTTTGGTTTGTGAAGTTGGTTCTCGTGAGCGCGAGAGTCCCTATCCTTGATCAATCAACTGGAGGTGTTCTAGCTCTTTGGGTCGGGTGACACATATCAGAGAGTCTTTTTACGCGTTTCTTGAGGTTGTCATTTGAATCACGTTTTCTGAGCATGATGATTTGGCCTCTTCTCAATTATTCTTTGTATGGATTTTTTTATCCTTAATGGGGTATCGATTACTACTTTGGGGTTTAGCATTTTTGTGGCTTTCCGGGGACAGAAAGCACTATTTTGGGGATAATTTTCACACCCACCATTTCAAAATTTATTTATTTCATCAATTTTCTCTACATCGGGAAGTCTGGGTTTAAGCCTGACTTAAAATTATGCGTTCTTACTAAAAAATTCATGTATTGGCCTTTATTGCATCTATCTCACCACGACCTAAGCAGTGCGGTGGCCTCGGTTGGTTCGACATGCGACCCGCCCGATGCAAGGCTAATTAATTTATTAATTAAGTGTAATTATCAATAAAATATTGAAATTATAAGTGGTGTTAAGGAAGAGAATTTTACTATGTTTATTATTATCATCAACATCATCATTATTTTTAAAATTTTTATGGGCCTCGCGGGGTGACCCCGTGGTTTCCCGACTCTTTAAAAAAATAATAATAATAACAATCAAAAGATGCTTAAAGAATTATTTTAATGATAAAAAACTGGGTATCTTATATTATGCATTATTACAATTATTATTATTATTATTATAACCATTGTGTTTATAAATATAATGTTTATTATTATTAAGCTATTATTATCAACTTTTTATGAAATTTTGTTAAGTTATTATGTTTATTAATGTCATGTAAAGTTACTACAATTAATAATATGATTATTATTATTATTATTATTATTATTAGTGATAATGATTGAGTTATTTTAACTATTATTATTATTATTATCATCATCATCATCATAATTATTATTATTATTATTTTAGTTTATTATTTATATTATTACTATTTTGTTTATTATCTTTTCCTTTCTTTTATTTTTGTTTGTTCTTATTTATCTATTGTTTTTTTTCATTTTCCCTTAGGGTTGCAGATCTCCCCCCCCCCCTTACCCCCTTCTCCCATCGCGGCACCCCCCCCCCCCTTCCCTTCCCCGACCTGTCGCACCCCCCAGGTACTCACCCCTTCGGCGCACCCTCCAGCTTCCATTTCGAAATCCCGCCAGAACCCCCGTGTACTCCCTTGCGGTCATCAGTCACCACACCCTATGATCTTCCGCCACCCTCTTCCTCTTCCTAGCTCACACAACTATCACGGTCCTCACTCCCTTGACCAGCCGCAGCCCTCCTCCCTTTCTAGAATCCTCTCGGCCAACCTTTTCTGATTCGCGCCATTGGCTCCCAGTGCACCACGCCCCACTCATTCGTCTGGACGATGCACAGCCATCCCGATCGGTCGGCCAGCTCGCGTCGCACCCTATGGAAACTAGATACCACCGATCCACACCGCCTATTCCTTCTTTCCAGTTTTCCGGCATGTCACACCTCTATTGGCCTCTTTTAAGCCTCGTCCAGCCCTCAGATATGCACCACCCGACCTCTCGAACCATTGCAGCAGCCTTCCACCCCCTTCGCTGCAAGTGAGGACCACCCAGGTAATCCCTTCCTTCTTTTTTCTAGGGTTTAGGTCATGCTCGGTTGTGGTTTTGGTGTTTCTGGAATTTAGGGTGTTAGTTTTAGCTTTCGATTTTGATTTTATTTGTTTTCAATTCATGTTTTAGGGTTTAATTTAAGATTTACGTGGTGAGAATTGCATGATATTGAAGTTCCGCACTAAGGTTTGGAAGTCTTCGACACTCGAGGTAGGTGGTTCCACGTCCAAGTTATTATTTGATTAATTAATTTGCAATGCTTAATTTCTTTGTCATATTATTCAATTAATTTTTGTTCTGTGAAGTTGGTTTTATTTGAGGTTTGATTGCATTGGAAAATTTTTAGTAGGTTTTTTTATTAGGAGTGTGTTTTATGATGAGAACTCTATTAGTGACTTTTGAATTGTGTGGTTATCTTATTAAGTTGTGAAAGTGGTGTGAATTGTATTTCTTACAAGACGTCGGGTGTGTTTAGGCGTAAAAGAGGGGTTTGTGCGGCTTTTGTGGTTAACTTAAAGCGATTTATTTTAAATTGTTTAATAAGTTTTTACTTTTTGATTGGTTATTATTTTTTTGTAAATTTTGTAGTGTGTGAGTTATGGAGTGAGGATGACGCGATTTACATTTTGGCATGTGTCAGAATATGTTTTATTTTAGAAAGTGGTTTGGATGAATTTTTCCCTTTAAGAGTTTTGAAACATTTTGAAAACTGTTTAATAAATTCTCTTAAGGGGTTTTCTTAGTTATCAAAGTGTTTTTTTAAACAATGCATCTAGTTTAATTTAATGTGTAAGCAGTGCGTATGGTTTAAAAGTGGGTTTGGGTGTGAAAATTGTGATTTGGTGTGTGTAAGTACCCTGTTTGGAATTTATGTATTATTGTGACATCTCACATGGACTTACAACTTTCTTGAGAACAAACCGGGAAGCCTGGGTAGCTAGGAGGGCAGACTAGACAAGTGATCTAGTGTTCCGGAGGTGACTTGACCTGGTTTCCCTGGCAGGACTGACGATTACAACACTAACTAAACATATGCTTCTCTGTGGGTCGTGGCCTTCTATGCCACGTTTTCTGAGGGTCGTGGCCTTTTAGGACACATTTTTTGAGGGTCATGTCCTTTTAAGCCACGTTTTACTGAGACACGAAGATCTAGGGACCCAAGATAGCTAACACCCATGTGGACTCTCCCATGTTAGTGCTCATTTGTTACATTATGCTCGTCAGTGTGACACTTTAGTTTTTTTTTGAGTAAGGGTGTGTGTGTTTAAATTTATGTTGTTCCATTTGAAACTATTTTCCTAAATCCCATTTTCTTTAAAAATATTACAGCTTTTACTTCTTTTCATTAATTTAAATTGAAAATGTATTTTTAATTTAATAATTTTTCGTGGAACCTTTTTATTGGGTGACGTCCTACGGGGCTCTTAGATCAAACCCTACATACACCTTAAGGTGTATGTAGACCACGTTCTATGGGTACTCCAGGTTGAGGCATCATGCTCTGTGATGGTGGTTCAGGTTGTGGACATTCTTCTCATACATGTCAGTATTTGTAGCTTGTGTTTGTCACACCTCTCTTGTTGATCGGAGGTTTGAGTCAGAGTTTTAGTTATTTTTGTTGTCTTTATATTTTGGATTTTGGATCATGTTTTTAACCTTTATATTTGATTTTTATTAAGGGTCTGTTTGGTTTTCGGTTTCCAATTTTAGTTTATATATCTTGTTGTTTGTTTGTGTTTACTATTTTAGGTAAATCATTCCCAGGTATTTTTTTGATACCCAGGCACTTGTGCCAGCCCATGGGGATCGGGAACGCCCTTTATTCCATGTCGCGGACCGGGTCGGATGGAGACCCGGCCTGGTTCATGACAAAAACAAATTTTATTAACTCTACCAAAATATTTATAAACAATTTAAAAAAATTTATAGTGTGTAATTGATATTTTTATTATATTGAAAAACATATACACATTAAAGTGAAAAAAAAATGAATTGTTAAATTGAAGTGTAATGTTATGAAATTTAGGGAAAGATAATAAAACACTAAGAGAGATAAATAGATAAAGTTATAATATGATATGAACAAATGTGGGGGAAAAGTGAGGATGATATAGATTGATTTGGAGATAATAGGATGATTCCATGTTTCGATTAGGTATGTCTCTTCTATATTTAGTGGTGTGTTATATATATTAGAATTAAATTTGGTAGAATTTAAGTTGGTTCCAAAAACATATGTCCTCTCATGGAAGTAATTCAACCAATTTCCCTTACCAATGCTTGTCCTTTCGGTAGAACGATCTCAGACATGTACTACAATAAATGTCTAAGAATTAGTTTTAACAAAAGGACATTACCATTGATATTAAATATGGCCAAGATCAAGATAAAATAAATAATTAATGAGTAATATAATATAGACTTCAATAAATACATTTCACATGATGTTTTTTAGGGGATACATTGTCTTTGTCTTATAAAATTTTAAATTATCTTGAATTATGCCCTAATAATTAAATTGTAGACACATTTTACCTCATAGTATATTATATTGGATCAAACTATGTTCCTTTTAATTAACCTCTAACACTTGAATGATTTATGATTCCTCCATATCATTAAGTGATATTCGAATAATTATTTTGTATAATTGATCATTAATTTGCAATTCATACTTCAATTGTTTTGGAAGAGGTTTTAGTTTTGGTGTATTAATTTTTTATGAAAAAACAATATGAGATAATAATATAGGATTATATTTGATTTAATTTCATTTTTTCAGTTGATTCCAGTGTAAAGAAAAAAATATCATTGGTAATTTGGGAATAAACTGAGTTTTTTAAATATTTTAGCTTAATTGTGTTCAAAAAATGAAATTTGGAATCAACTTCATAATTAATATCATTTGTAATGCATGTGTGTATTTAACACACTTCACTATCATTGGAACAAGACATGAATATTTGTCTAATGTTAACCTAACTACAAAGAAAAATTCTAAAAGCATGGATAGATAAGGTCTAGTTATTATTAAAAGGGGATTTCATATATTTGAAAATTAAAAGTGTTATTTTATTTTAATTTATGATTTTTTATGAATTTTTTGTATTTAATTTTTCAAAAAATACAAAAAAAGAATATTTATATCACCATCCCTAGACACAGTTACATTTGAATCATAAAGGATTTTTTTCAATTAATTATCAATGGTTTAGTTAACTACTATAATGTGTATATAAATTCTTGTGTTGAATCATATGTGATGGTCTTAATGTTTTGGAAAAAATTAATTTCTTTTCTCTATAAATAGGGGTGGTTTTCTGAAAATATTATGTGAATCAATTAGAGTAAGATAATTAATTGAACTCTTTTTTATGGATTAGTATTAATTAAATATTGGTAATTTAATGTATTGCAATATCCTTGAGCATTATAAATTATTTCATAAAATTATCAATATTTTGAAAATATTATTTAGATCAGAATCTCAGATTTATACTTTAATTAAAATTTCATGTAGGTTGTCAATAATATTATAATTTCAATCTTACAAGTTTTATTAATCCAATAACAATTGTTTAAGTTGTTACAATAACCCATGGAATCCACATAAGTAACTTGATATGTTACTAACCCATGAAATATCTAATTAAGTTATAAAATGTTGATTTTATTAAACATAAAAAATGTAAAGAGCTCAATCACCTTTAAATCCAAAAATTAAGACATACCCCAATTGTTGGTTTACTGAACCATTAGAATGATAAATATATTTGGTTGGGTTAGTTTTTATGAGAAATTAAAAAAAATTATAAAAAATAAGAATGATGCAAGCTAAATTAATGATCATGAACAAATAGAAAATTACACATGCTTGCGAAGAAATTAAAAACGTAAAGAGGAGAGTGGTTGTAATATAATTATAAGTAATTTTAGAATATTTAAACTTCTACTAAAAAACATGATAATAATAAGAGTGTATAATTTAACTTTATTTATTTCTTAAATAAAATTACAATACAAACTCTTCTGCGATTATAATGGAAAAATTAATGATACATTGAATAATAAAAGTATAGGAGAGGTTTATCTTGTTAAAATAAATAGTATTAAAGGTAATTTTTGATCTTTATCATGTTATTTTCATATTAATTTTTCTCCAAATATTTTGAAATTCCAACCCCGTGTAAATAGAAGAGGTGCATGTATTTGTAGCCAAAGGTACTGGAGTATTCCCCTCCAAAATGATCATCCTAGTTTGCATGCCCAATTGATAATCAAGAAATTATTTTCTCAAAATAAATTATTCAAAAAGTTTATATATATAGATGCTGATGATGCACCTATAATATTTCATGGAAATTTTACTTTTATATCCAAATATAAATACATTTTAGAAAACCATTTGTGGATGTCCTTGATTATCGATAATTTTAAATGTCCCTAATTTGATTCCATTCATGGATATGAAAATTTCTAAATAATTTCCATATAAAGTTGAATAACTTATTATAATGGACTTATAATTTAACTATATAAAATTAAAGATTATTTTAATATATTTATTTTCATATGAAATCAAATTATATTGATAGAATATTTTGGAATTATTATGTGATCCAAGTGGACCTTCAACTGGAAAATATATCCAAAGATCCAATTTAATTAATTATATGAATTTCAATTAATAATCCAAAAAATAGAAATCATATAACTTGGATTAGTAACATAAAATTTATAATAAAAATACATATCTTCTTTAAAAAGGGAAAAATGAAATAAATGCTCTAAAAATTTCATTAATTTTAAAATATGAACAATACTTCATAAATATGCAATGTTTATTCACAGATCTATATATGAAGCTATTTTAAAATCATGAAAAATATATAACATCAATGATGAATCTTTTTTGGGATAAATATGGGTTAGGATATGATAGGGCACATGAATGTTATTTGAGATCACATGAGGACTGCTGTATATATAAATACTATATGGATACAAGGAGAATACAATTAAAGTGTGTTATTAGAGATAATTTGTTTTTATTAATTTTTCCCAGAATTTAAAATATATATTTGTGAATGGAATAAAGTTATCACCATGATTTACTATATCATTTTAGGTTTTTGTGTGAGTCAGAGAGGTATTGTATCAGTTGAAACTACATTAATAATTAGAAATGGTTCATGACATGCTCATGTATCTTGGATTTGAAACTATAATCATTTTCCTCCATATGTGAATGAGTTTTATTATGTGGATAGAGAGGATGATAAAACCTTTATGGAGTATTAAGTGTAATTTAATGATCACATATAGATGGTTATACATGAGTGATTTATTCCCTTAGTGAATGTTTTTGTTGTATTATTGGATAGTGTAAAGAACATGGGCATGTGAATCATAGTTGTAATATAAAATCCCAAATTGTTTTGTATTGTTCTTTGTTTTGTTTTCATATGTAATTTTATTGAAATGGTGAAAATTAAATGAATGGTTTGATGAGGTTATTTCTCCCCTTTTATGATTAGGTTTACAACTTTTCTTGAAATAAAAAATTTAAAGGTTTGGGTAATATAGAGACTCAAAAAAATGATGTTTTGGAGTTTTTGAATATTTTTTAAAAAAATAACATGGATAAAATATTAATTTTTTCTGTATTAGGATAAAATTATAGGTTCACTATTTAACTAAAGGTGTGATGGTTATCCTTAGGTACTAATCTCGTAATTTAATGTGTTAATTTTTCTATCAATGTTAGTTGGTGGGAGAATTTAATAATTATTTATTTTATTATGTAAATTATTATAGAATATTTTTATAAAATACGTAATTTTTCTTTGAGATATTTTTAGCAAATAACAGGTGGAATTAATAGAGAGATAGGATATGGATATTTATATTGATAGAATTCTAAGTTTGAGAAATTTAAAAGGGTGTTTGAATGGGAGTAATTAAATATAAAATTCAATGAAAGTATTAAAGAGAATTTATACAAGGAAAATGGATTTATTGGGGACGAAATTCATCATTTTCTTTTATAAATATTTCCCACTCTATTCTTTTATCTGAAGAGGATCATGGGAGAATGTTGTAGCATGATTATTGAATAAAGTGGATAAAGGTGAAAGGATTTTAAAAAAATCTGATGATGATCATCTATGGATTTAGAATTTATGTTCATCATGGAATTAAGGTAAGTGACTATTAGTTCTCATCACTATTATAATCCTTAGTAATGTACTAAGCATATTAATTTATGTGTTGTACAGATAAATAAAAATAATATAGAAGAATTAATATATAGTAAATTAATATCAGAGTTATGAATTTGAAATTATTGGAATTAATATTCAAGATGAATAATTGATTTGTGATAGGTTTTTATTTTCTATATTATTATTATTGAAATTATCGAATGGTGGAAATGAAGATATATTTGTGAATAATAAAATATAATTTTCTGATAATAAAAATTGATTTGATAGTGATGGAAGTATATGTAGATAATAAATATTAGGAATGATTTATTTGATCATGAAAATATTAAAGTGATATTAAATTATTATTTACTATATACTTGGGAATTTTTTGATAAATTTCTTGGGGTGGAAAAATTTGTGAAAATAATTATTTATGAATATTTATGGGATATTTTATAAATCCCCATATTTAGTTTTTATATATGAATGATGAAATAATATATAAAGTATAGAAGGTAAATCGATGCAATATAGAAATATCGGCATGGGCTTTGCCAATTCGGTATAGGGGTCAAACCAAATACTTAGAAATTATGTAAATGTTTTAAGGGTGGTTTGGAATGAAATTGTATTTTTTATATAGTATTCATTCCATTACGCATGGTGTCATACTGTATTCAATAGGTGGATGACTTTTAGGAAATGAGTTACATTGGATGGGGTGAATTTTACATAGTTCATCCGCCAGATTCTTGTGTGAAGAGTAAGTTATGGAATGTGTCAACAGAAATGATGACATTGAAATCTATTATAAACCTCTAGATAACTTGTCTAGTGTGAATAAATAGTGGTATAGATGTGAAATTATGTAACCATGTGTTTTTCTTTATTTATAGGGGTCTTTTAATATACGTTGGTTGTGTGATGAGTTTTTGGAGTTGTGTATTCCCATGATATATGGAATGCTAGTGATAAATTACACCCCAGGATCTGAATTGTTGTATACCTAGGTGAGAGAAAATTAAATCTTTTTGGTGGAATTTGTGGGATAACACGCAACATCCCAACCTATAATGACCATTATACCTAGGAAACATGCCTCAAGAATACAAGTGTGCTCCTCGATGACTAGAGACTAACGACTAGCGTCGAGGCCTAAAGTTATTTCTTTGGGGGGGGGGGTTATTTACCCTATAATGGTCTATTACAAGAAAACCCAAAATAAACTATATAATAATTTTAAGTAGTCGAAACCAATAATAACATTATCAATAAAGTCAATAAAATATCCCACAAATTCCAATTTGAGTCATAAATCCAAACATGAATTTAAAATAAAACCCAAGTATAAATCTTAAACAATACAACAAAAATTATTAATGAAATGAAGTAATGATAACTCCTATAAATGACTAACAATGAATAAATAAAATACACCAAGATGTCTATAGACCTCATCCCTCAGCTACTAATGCCTCTGTTATTTACTTGAAACATCATTCATCTAATTTTTATGAACACAAGGTGTGTACATACTGGGAGTGAGAATAAATCCTTAATAGAAACCACCATAACTCAAGGTATCCCTTGGAGTTTAACATGATCATATATAAAAGGTTTAATGCTTTTTAATGATTTTACAATATCATTGTTAACATGAATTTAAAGTATTATGTGGAAACCCAGTCAATTAGACAATCATATACATTCTTTGGGCACTGCTAGTAAGATCTACAATGCCTTGCATGGAACAAAATATCTAAACACATGGAACATATCAAACATATGTCAAACACATAGAATGTCATCTATTCCAAAGCTTTACATGAATCATATATTAGTTTCTCATATCATAAACTAACCAAATGATCCTTGCAAGTAACAAAATTTAATTTACATTTCACAAAAAAATAATAATTTCAAAACATTACAAACATAACTATATTTTTATAACAACATTCCATAAATCATCCCATAATTAATAAACATAAATATCTTGACATTTTAAAAACACATGAAAGTGCCCCTAATACTGAACACTCACTTCTTCTTTGATACATAATTTATAAGAATATTTTACAGAAAACCCTAATTCATGCCACTTAAGAGCTTTTATCTATCAAGACATTATTATGAAATCATTTACCACCACTGGAAAGCTCACAAGAAATGGACGTGACCTTTCTCAGTGTAAGATAAATGCACTGATAAAGGATGTCCTTTATGAGTGATTTTATTTAGCACTGATAAGGGTTTCTCTAAGTGGTTTCTTCCCACATCAGTGTTTCTATTTAGTTTGGAATAGCTTTAAAAGCTTGGGTGTTCTACCTGGACAACAAGTCATGGTTAAGGGGGATCGACACTTGTATACAATATAATGCACATGGGCCTTACGGATTGACCCCTACACGTGATGGCCCACTTGCCGAAACGGCATACCCGCCCCATATACACAAGGCCTCGTACATACGGGCCTACATAAAGCCCACCAACCCAGTCTCCCTAATTTTTTATATACTTTAATAAAAAACAAGAAATATAAATATAAAAAATATGAAACATTGAAATAAAAATTAAAAATGAATTAATTACAAATTTACCAAAAAAATTATTAATGAATTAATTATTAATAAAAATTAATATATATATATATATTATAAATAGTAATAAATAGTATATATTAAATATAAATGTATAAAATGACTAAAATGCATTAATTAAACAAATAAAAATTAAAAATGAATAAATTTCAAAAATATTAAAAACTTTATTAATTAAACAACTGTTAATATAGACGAAAAAATTTAATATATATATATATTAATTATCCATAGTAATAAAAGGTATATATTTAATTTAAATATATAAAATGAATAAAATTTAATAATTAAAAAAATAAAAATTAAAAAATAATAAATTACAAAAATATTAAAAAAATATTAATTAAACAATTATCAATAAAAATGAATAAATTTAATATATATATATATAAATATATATTATAAATAGTATATATATTAAATATAAATATAAAAACATTAATAAAATATAATAATTAAACAAATAAAAATAAAAGTGAATAAATTACAAAAATTAAAAAAAAATTAATGATTCAATCATTAATAAAAAGAAATAAATTTAATACACACACACACTCTTTATTTCATTTAAATTTAATATATATATATATATATATATTAAGTTTTTTGGTTTAATATTCTATTTATTTTATTTATTTTTTATATTTATACATAATTAAATTATAATTTCATGTAGAGAAATATATATTGATATATATACACACACATAATTTATTTATTTTTAATTTATATATATATATATATATTAGATTTCTTTTTAATTTTATTTTTTTAATATTTATTCAAATTTATTCATTTTTAATATTTATTTATTAACATTTAATATGTTTCCAATCGGTAAATTTTATTCATTTTTTATATTTTTATTCAATCTATAGTATTTATTACCTTTTAATATTTTTTTAATTTATTCATTTTTAATATTATTTATTCATTAATAATCTAGATTTTTTTAATATTTTTTTAATTTATTCATTTTCAATTTTTCATTATTGAATATTTTTTAGATTTATCCATTTTTAATATTTATTTTTACATGTTTATTCCTTAGAATATATTGTTTTTATATAGTTGTAATATATATATGTGTGTGTTTGTTCATTTTCATTTTAACATACATTCATTTTTAATTTTTTTAATAATCTATATAATTAAAAGCACTTGTTCATTTTTTGTAATATTTTTGTAATCTACAGATTTTTTAATTTTAAAATTACACACTATTTAACATTCATTAATTTATTATCATTTAGTAATATTTATTCAAAAATAATCCTTCTTATTTTTTTACTTTTCATTATAGTTTATTCATTTTAATTATTTATTCATTTACTATTTTTTTTAATTTCTTTTTTTTTAATATTAATATATACATAGTTATTCATTGACATTTATGGTTTTACATATGGTTATATTGTAAGTATTTAATATGTATTCATTTCATTTTATAATATATACTCATTTTTTATTTCATTATTAATTTATATAATTAATAAAACTCATTCATTTTTATAAAAAAAATTAAAGTATATTCATTTTTAATTATCTATTTTCACTCATTTATAATATTCAATCATTTAATATTATCTATTCATTAAAAATGTTAATAAAGTTTTACCTTTTAAATCATATATGAATTTTTAATATATATTTGTTTAATATTTTAATGTATTTTATATTGTTTTTATCAGTGATATCCAAATATAATTGATAAAGATAGGTTTTTTGGTGTTAATATATATCCTTATTTTTAAAAAAATTGTATAATTAATAAAACATACCCATTATTTAAACATTTCTAAAGTTTATTCATTTTTACTTATTCAATTTCTCTCATTTTTGAAAAACAATATATATAATTTTAAATAAAGAATTATATATTTATATAAATTGAAAAATATAGTAAATATATTTAAATAATAAATATATTTATATCTTTATATATTTATAAATAAACATATATATATATATAATTATATGAATATATTTATAATGTTATATATATTTATAATTATATTAAAATATTTATAAATATATTTATGAATATATTTATGAATATATTTATGTATAATTATAATTGTACATATATATCTATAATTATATTTATAAGTAAATATTTACAATTATTTTAATATATTTTGAATTATTTAAATAATTAATTATTTATAATTTTATATATTTATATTTATTTATGAATACATATTTACAATTATTTAAATATATTTATAAATATAAAATTATTTATTTATAATTTTATACTTTTATATTTAATTATTATTATATAAATTTAAATATTTTAATCGTATTAATTATATTGTTACAAATTAAGTATATAGGACTTTATCATAGCTAAAAAAGCACAGATAAATATTATATTTGTCAGTGCTAAAATTTTAACACTTATAAAATGTATCTTTATCAGTGTTAAAAAAGAACTAGTAAAAATATGTTTTGTCTGTGATTTTTATTTTATCCATGATGAAAACTCTTTCTATTATCACTTTTCAGAAAGTATGGTTATAACCTTTATGATATTTTAAATATAACACTAACAAGGTTCCCCGTCTCTCGTACCTTTCAAGCTCTCGTAAAAATAATTATTTTTCACTGCTTCCTATCAAACATCATGGACGAACTGTTGCTTTCAAAACCCAAGGTATGGGACTTGTGATCCATAGTTCAAGATCTTGTGTTATTTTAGGATTTTTTAGTTCTTATTTTCCTATTTTTAATTTTTACAAAGGGTTTGAACACTGTAATCCATTGCTGCTTCACCCTCTCCCTCACCCTCACATTTATTTTTCCTTGATCTACCTTCTGAATCCATGATCCTACATCAAATTCGTGCAATGTATAGCTTCTATTTGATAAGACAACACAAAACATCCCAATAACATGGTTTCTACTGGTCTTGTTGTGCGGATGGTCATCTTTTACTTTTCTAGTGTTGATATATTCTTATGATTTTCTTCTATATTGACTCCTCCTACACTGGCCTCTCTTATTCATTTTCCATATCTAGATTTAAGCCACTTCATGCCCCCACATCAAATTTATTTTATCATTTTTTATTTAATACATCATTATACAAAAGTAGTTAAATTTAAATATATGTATTTTCTTCCATTTAAATATAAAAACACACCCCTTCCCACAGGTTTGTATATAATACCTTCTTTATCTACAGTCTCTCATACCCACCATCCCCAATACACTAATTTGTATGACTCCAATTGACACTAAAAATTGGGAATTTATTTCAAAATCCTAAATATATTGATTAGATATAGATTAATCCAAATAGATGATTCATTTTATTTTCTTTAATATATTATTATGTACTTTAACTATAGATATATTTAGAAGAAAGATTTACGAAATATTATAAGAACATATATAATATTAATCATGTTTGTGAATATTTCTAAATATTATATTTATCATATTAATTTAATTTATATTGGTTAAAATATTTATTGATTACCCCAACAAATATTTTACAAAAAATAGTTTAGATTTTTTATTTTTCTAATTTATATAGAGTGATCCTTTAAAAAGAATGAAAATTATTTTTTAAAATATTTTTGATTAATTTCATAAGAATGTTTCATATCATTATAAAGTAGGTTAATTCACATTATTTTTCATTCATAGTTACCATGTTCTACAAATTTTCACTCATAGTAGTTACTTCCACTTGCTAACCCCATTGAGTATTTCATACACCTTCATATCAACATTTGTTCTAATTAATAAGTGGGTCCTTATTTTCAGTGTGTACTTTATTTTTTACCCATTTTCATTCATTTCAATAACTATTGTAAATATCTCACTCTAAATATACTAAAAGTATCCTTGGAAGTGATTCTTGTACAAGTAATTCATAGGAAGAAGTCAAATTCTGATGTTAAATATTGTAAAGCATAAATGAAAAATAAAGGAAAGTGATTTATTGATTAAAATAAGAGATTAAAATAATAAAAACATTAAAATATTTAAAAATGTATAAATTTATCAAATTAATAGTAAAAATAGAATAGTATGGTATAATCATTGTTTTATTGGCATCACTTGTGAAACAAAAGAGTTGGTGTATAGAATTGATAGGGTATAAAGTGACTATGAAAAGAAGAAAACTTTATTATCAATTAATAATCTCCACTCCTCTTATGACATATATAGAATTTGTAAATATTATAATGTTATCCAATGAAAAGGTTAAAGTAAAAAAATTAAAGAATCTTTAAGGATAATTTATAATAAACTCTTCCATTATATTATAATCCCACCTAGAAAGGATACATGAACCATTTTATTGTTATTGAATCAATCATGGTAACATTGTTGAGATAACTTTGATATGATTGATGTCATGAACCAGCCCAGGATTCTATCCAACCTAACACTAGACTCATCCCACGACACAGCTTGAAGGGTGTTCTCAATCCACATAGGCTAGAAACTAGTTCCTCAGCATTGAGTAAAACCTTTTTAGAATGGTTTTACCATGATAACCAACTAAAAAAATCCAAAAAAAATCACATCAAATCAAAACCAATATCCACAACATGGGAGATCAAAGGAAACACTACAAGCATGAGTTAACTTTTAGAATTTACAACTAAAAACTAAAATAACCATAAAAGGGGTGGGGAAACCAGCTAGAAAAATAAGCCTCCATGAAACATGTGGGTCAACTCCCTCATGACACCACCACCATCCCCTAACCAAAAGAAACCACTATAACAAAAAACCATTATCACCACCACATAAGGCCTTGATATTACATGGGTCAAATAATTCAAGATCTACATACACTCGAGGGTGTATCTAGGGTGTGATATCACTTACCTCATAGGATACCACCAGTTGATTCCATGTATGGATATCATAATATCATTTAACATGATGGTTTTGAAAGTAAATAAGATAATTTAATTTAAATTCATACCTTTAGATGAAAATAAGCAGTGAATGGAAATAAAAAAATAGTATAATCACTATGGGTAATACCTAAGTAACTAGGGTTAACAGAGACCTAGGATCCCCATACTCTAATTGGTCAATCCAATATGGGAAGGTATTTCACCTACCCAATCCAACCAATACCCATCATAAATGTTTTGTTAGTGTTGTATTGTGATCCATCTAGGCAGGTTGGTTCATGTCTAGCATACATTTCCTAGTCCTCCCACAATGATACCCCATATTCAAATGTGATTTACCCCCTTTTTAAACATTATATCATTTTCCTTCATAATATAGGCCATCACATAGTAACACTTTTCATTATCAGGGGGTTTTATCCTCTTTCAAACCACACACACACACACCAAAAATACCAATTTATAATTTTTTTTACACATAACAAAATTGTTTTATAAATTATTATAGAAACATTCAAGCATATCCAAATAAAAAAATAGAAATACATGGAACCAGTAACCTTTTCACTTAGAATCACCCAGAACTGGTTAGAAACTACAATCTACACCAAGAGAAGACCCTTTAAAGGAAATATCACTCAAAAACCAATAATATTAAACCTAAGAAAATGATATTGAACCCAACATAGTTTAAAAACCTTATTGGAGAAAAGATAACTCAAAGAGGAAGGGATGGGTGACCAAAATAAGTGAAAGGAGAAGAGGAGGACAAACTTACATAATGTTTTCCTAAATATCCAAACCAAATCCTCAAAAAAATAGATCCCAAGGGAGTGGAGGAGGATAGGGAGTTATTCCTAGGACTGGAGTGGTTGAATTTGGTGAGAATGAGGGGTTAGGTTCCTAAAATATGGCAGGGGTAAAGTTTGAAGTTTACAATTTTAAATATTTGGTAGACCAATTGGTTCGGCTGCACAGTTTGTAAAACCGTGTGCCAACCATATTTCACATCTATTTAAGAGGAAATTGGTGTCACACTATTTCCTAAGGACGGAGTATGACCAAGTGCTAGGTCGTGAATTTTAGATAGTTCCACTACCTAGGGCACACAGTTTTCACTAGTTGTCTCATGGTTTCCCCTAACTATGTGTCTAGTGTGCACCTCCTTCCATAACACCTGAAAACCACCATTTTTCTCAAAACAATCCTTGAAAACCATGTAATAAATTTTAGATTAAAAATAAGACAGAAAATACCTCATAGTAGCACCACAGATGTGACTATTGAGGTGGGTCATACATATGTATGTAGAAAGAAATTAGAATCTTGACCAACATTAGTTTGAGATGAGGACTCCTATATTTATATTTAATTATCCACCCATAATTTCCTTCACTATTTAAATTGGTATCATGAAAACCATTAAAAATATCCATATCTTCTTCCATCTTATTTCAATCTTGCTCCCTGTTTCTACATAAACATTTTAATATAGTTGATTCTCTTTGTTGGTTCCATTGAGGTTATGTTTTTTTAGATGATCCCAGGTAGTTTAGATTATACAATCTTACAATCCAATCATTAGTTTTAGATAATGTTTTTTGTTGTTACCACTGGAAAACATCTTCAAATTGTGTTGAAGTTAATTTTTTCATAATTTTATAAAATATCATCAAATCCAGTTCCTAAGAACAATGTCAATGAAACACCACCAAGCCCACTACATACCAAGTGATGATATGAATAAA
This sequence comes from Viscum album, assembly GCA_963277665.1. NCBI lineage: Eukaryota > Viridiplantae > Streptophyta > Magnoliopsida > Santalales > Viscaceae > Viscum > Viscum album. The sequence continues at coordinate 1,802,516,332 of OY728126.1, read as the reverse complement.
CATATAATCTTTTTTGGACTCCCACCTAGAAAGGATATAAAAATCATTATAGAATTACTTCCTTCTTCCACACAACATCAAATTGAGAACAAGAACCAACTACCATATGTTTACCTCATGTATTTTCTTTTCAAGTCACCCTTGTGTGAAATGATAACATGTCAATAATCATCACCAATAACATTCAAATGTTTTTTTCCCCTAATTAGAATTATTTATAACTTTCTACTTTGATTATGAATATGTTATGTGTATTTATTTCGTTTATATACAAAATGAATATTTTATAAATCTAATAAGATGAATATGAATCAAAAATAGATGCGTGTTGATCAAATGATAGATGATTGTGAATATGGAGTTAAAGATTTCACCATGTTTGTAAGAGAGAATTAACACAACATTTATCAAATCCTTTTCCCATGTTTGCATAGATTTTATTCAAGAAAAATAATTTTATAAGAGTTGTAAGAACATTTTATTTTTTAATAAATTGATCAGAGCTATAAATGTTGGACTAAACTTGGGGAAAATGGAATGTATACACCAATTAAGATGATACTATTGTTTATGGATCATTTTATATGAATACCAATGTAAATGATGATGGAGATCATATGGAAGAAATGAAAATGGAAATTGAAAATGACTTTCATGATTGTCTAATGTTATTTGAGAAGTTAAATAGCTATTTCAAGAGACCATTGTATATCGGTTGTACTAAATACACAACATTATACGCTATCTAGAAGTTATATAATTTTAAATCTGGTTGTGGATAGAGAAACACCAACTTTTCAGAACTACTTGGTCTCCTAAATGATATACTACTAGAAGAAAATTATATTCACTATCAAATATATGATGCTATGATTATTTATTGTTCAATGGGCATAATCTTTAAAAAAATACATGTTTTTAAAATAACTTAATATTTTTTGTAAAGGACTATGAATCTCTCATAAAATTCCTTAAGTTTTCCCCTAATTGATATAAGAAAGACAAATCATGTCCTTAAAAAAATTTATGGTACCTACCTATCATTCCAAAATTTAGACGACTATATGGATGTTAGGAAACTATGAGACAATTGACAAGGAATACAGATATAAGAATTTAATATGGGAAACTACATCATCCAGTATACTCTCCTTGGTTGAATAAAATAGATTATGAGTATCATGAATTTGGAAATTATTTGAGAAACTTTTGTCTTTAGTTATCTATATATGGAATAAAACATTTTTGTGTACAATGTATTTCTCAAATTACATGGCCTATTATATTGGTATATTTTAATTTTCTACCATGGTTATTCTTAAATAAAAAAATAAATTATGTCGCCTCTACTTATATATGGACTAAAACAACCTAGTAAGGATAACAATGTCTGTTCGGATCCATTGACTGGAGATTTAAAATTTTTATGGGAAATAGGTTTTACAAGTATGATACTTATAGAATTAAATAATTGAAATTGAATTCCATGTTTTAGGGTATGATAAATGACATTCCTTCTTATGGAAATTTGTTAGGCAATAACATTAAAGGAATATTGGGTGTTCCATTTTTGAAAAATTCACACACTCAATTTGGATGAAAAATTCCACAAATACTATGTTTATCAAACATCCAAAATTGTTATCTTGGTGAAATAAATACCAATCCTAGATAAAATCATTCGATGAGAATACCAAACAAGGTACAACACTGTCTCCACTAATGGGTGATTAATAATTTAATAATGTAATTTTTTTGACATTGTTTTTGGTAAACCGTTTTTGAAAACCATTTTGAATTTGAGTTGGAAAAGGGATCAATTTTCTTTGATTTTTTGTACTATAATTTTTTGTATGTCATACATTTTCATGGTTTCATGTATGTAGAAAAAAAAGTATACTATTATTGGCACATTATTGAATTTTCTTGCAAAAACAAAAGATGGAATCAAGGATAGGTTGTACATTATTAACATGGGGATAAGGGAAGTGTTAGCACTGATGAAGGGTAAAATGTGATATTTTCTTCCTCTAGCATCTTTCACTCTATATAGAAAAGAAAAATTATTCTTTTTAATTTTACTTAATGGTGTAAAAGTTCTATTGGGGTATTCATCAATTATCAAGATTTTTTTTTTCATTGAGTAATTTGAAATTATAGGGGCTAAAATCACATGACTATCATATTTTTATGCATGATTTGATGCATGTTTCTTTATGTTCCATTCCACCTAAAAATGTATGATATGAATTAACTAGACTCTAATTATTTTTCAAATCCATATATAGTAAATTTATAGACCCATTGAGGTTTCAAATAATGAATAAGGATATCATAGTCATATTTTCTAAATTAGTGATGTTCTTCCCAACATCATTATTTGATATAATGGACCACCTAATTGTTTACTATCTTATAGAGGTTAAACTATGTGGTCTTATCCATTACAAAATTATGTACCCTATTAAATGGTATAAAATGGTTCTGGAAGGGTATCTTAAGATTTTAAGTTGTCTAGAAGGATGTATTGAAGAATGATTTATTATTAAATAATTTTTTGACTTATGTACCAATTACATATCATATGTTGGTATCATTGGTATCCCAAAGTCTCGTTATAGTGGAAACATTAAGGGAGAATGGATTTTAAAAATATATTTTGTTACAATATCCACTATAGAGAGGGACAAAGCTCACCTTTACATTTTTAATAGTAGTGAATATGTTGGTCTATATGTTGAATCACAGAAAGAAATTATTAGACATTTGAATACATCAATGGATGAAGGGTGGATATCAAATAAAAATAATAACTATTTTATAGGATGGTTTTGAGTTCATATTTTTAAGGAGTTATCTCAAAATATGAATTCAATTGTTAAATGTCTTTGATCGCTATACCAGGGACCAAATGTAAATATTATATATTATACTAGTTTTGTAATTAATGGTTATATGTTTTATATAAAATAACATGATGAACGCAGTATGATGGAAAAAATGGAGTTTTTATTGTGGAAGAAGTGATGAATATATCATGTTCCAAAGATTGAAATCCAATTTATGTGAATAATTCATATTTCAGTGTCCTAAAATAGATATACAAGTTGAATAATGAAACATTTCAAGTTCATATTCTTCATTTTAAATGCGTTAACAACAAGATTGTAGTGAAGGTAGTTGAAATGGTCTTCATGAAGTTGAATTTATGTGTGGAAGGGTACAAGGAAGACCCATTCATAATAGAATCAAAAGTAATGTAGGTATTTTATATCATAGTTCCTTAAAACAAGAATTGGTTAATTATCCTTATAGAAACTAAAAAAATTGTAGGGTCATATAAAAATTCAATTGAGGATAAACCTTTCTTTGGAAAATCAAAATCATTTCATGGAGGTCCCAATGTAGAAAATTTCTTGTATATTAGAGAGGACCCCAAAGAGTGAATTTGTATTCTCGATAGATGATCCAAATTTCTTCAACATTTAAATAAAATAAAGATAGTTCCATGAGTAATTTAAATTTTTTTTAACATACAATGAATTTTTTCATAATATTATCCATTATTTATTGTATTTATATAATAAAAATTAAATTTTTTACTACTCATGCAGAAATTACTTCTACACATTATGATGTTACTAATATTTGGGAATAACAGATGTTTTATGACGAAACTAAAAAATTATTAGGTAATAAATAACATGTTAGAGGAAAAAACAATAACAACATAGCATAATTGTGTTGACTAAATTATCCAGGAAAGATGATAATGTATAAAATTTTAGATCAGTTTGAATCAATGCAGCCGACCTATTAACCCCAACAAGTCAATGTTTAGAGGTGGGAGTTTACCTTAGTTTTTGTGCACTTTTACCATGATCCTTAATCTGAAGGTGAAGTACCCTTCCTTGTTCAATCATTATAGACAAATCCATTTGCGAAATTTCTCATAAAAGGTTCTTGAAAATGATATCAACAAGAAAATTTCAATTCTTCTCCCTTTATGGGTTTTAGAGAACCAAAAAGGATTTATCAATCGTAGATCAACTCAAAATTTCATTTTAATAGTACATGAGGTGGTCAGGGATATTAATAAGATAAAAATCCACCCCAAAATTGTGATCAAATTGGACATGCAAAATTCCTTTGATAAGATGGAGTGAAGCTTCATCAAAAAATTATTGGCTGGTGTGGGATTCTTAAGTTGGGTGATTGAAATCTCATTCCAGGAATTCATATCTCTTTTAATGGCTATTTCGTTTATGTGAAATAAGTGTAGATTCGTCAATGATACTTGAGAAATTAGGTTAGGATATACTTTTTCCCCTAGGCTGTTCATCTTGATCCATGATTCTATGAGTAGATTTATGGAAAAAATAATTAACAACAAACTCATTCGACCATACTGAAGAGTAAATTATATAAATGGAATTTCTCATATTTTTTATAGATGATATTAACTTCTTCATCAATGGAAATATCATAAACATTCATTAATTTAATAAAATAATGGACTCATACTGTAGATGGAGTGTCCATTATATCAATTGGGACAAGAGTAGTGTCTTCTTTTCAAAAGGGTGTCTAGAAATATAGAGGAAGAAGATTGAGGAGGGGTTGAGGATTCACATGAGTTATTTTCCCATGGATTACCTTGGAGAAACATTTTATTTATGTAGGATCCATATTCATTATTTCATTAGGCTACATGATAAAATCATTACCCGCATTGATAATTGGAAAAGTTTCTTCCTCTCTTTTGGTGGTTGTGTCAACCTTTTCAACTACATTTGTTGTTCCACACCCACGCTTGTGTTATCGGTTCCCAGTGTTCCCAACATGGTGTTAAGTAATATTGAAATTGTTTTTGACAATAATCTTTTTGGATTCAGACACTTAGGTAAGATATCATTGGGAGGCTTTAGAAATTTTTTCTAAAGGAGTGACAGTTGGAAGTATCAACCTAAGGAGAATCATAGAGGAAATCCATAGTATGTAAGATAATCTATCATGGGACTTATTAGGGGAAAATATATATGGTAATAGTTTATTGAAAATATATACAGTGACCAAAATGACAGAATTATGGGGTATGTCTCGATTTTCGATTTCAATTTCTATTCAAATCCCATTTCTAAGGACCCATTAAAAATGGATCATTGGTTTTTGTTATATTAGTTATTGGAAAGAAAATTGGGTGGGGAATATGCTTGGTTTTTTTAGATGCCTGGTCTTGGACATCACCTTTCTCCAAGCTAGTTGTTTTAGGCCTTTTATCAATATAGTTCTAAACCTGAAATAGTTAGAAGTGTGAAATAGTATTGATAAAAACACTGAAACAGACAGACTCATCCTTACCTGGACTACCTCAGGTGACCTCTTGGAAAAGGATTATTGTGTAGTGACGCATCTAACTAGCTTACTGGTGGAGTGGAACAAGATGAATTAGTGTAATGACATATGAAATAAATTTAACTTTATGGTTTGGTGACTTGAAAACAATATTCTCCATATGGATAATTGGGTCAATAAAAGAGGCATCACATTGTCACTGAGATGTCTATGATACAATAATCATAAAGAAGAATCCTCTAATCACCTCTTTTTTTAGTGTGAATGGGAGGATTCTATCAGGAGTTCATTGGGAGAGTTGGTTGGCCAAATGGATCACAGGACCAACTATACTGATTTTCTATAGCCATGGAATATGGAGACGGAGACCAATTTGAATAAACGTAAGGTAGGGAAGTTACTCTTCTCAGTGGGATGTTAGAAAATCTAAAATCTAGGAATCACAATTGGCATGAATTCTTCCAATGTTCTCTGTTCGGTATGGTGTTTAAATACAAAATTATGGTGGAAGAAATGATCCCTCTATGTAAATGGGTTGACTGATCCTCATCAATTATGAGAATCGTGGTTGGCACTACTATTTCTTATTTTTTTCATAATATGATCTGGTTGGGGATATGGGTGAGTTGGAATCATCTTATCAAAGGATACAAACTTAATGTTGATGGGTCTTGTACCCCTAGTGCCATTTGAGGAGGCGGGGTGGTCTGAGATCATCATGGCTTCATGATTCAGGTGTTCAGTGAAGGTTTTGGTAAAGGAGAATCACTGGTGGAATAGGAAATCATGTTACTGAAGGGAGTATAGTTGTGCCTTTCACATAACATTAAGTTGGAGTCGGTGGAGACATATTCTACTATTATTCATGGGTCGCTGTAAGGTAATATTAAAACTCCTTGTTCTATTACTTATCACATTCATAAATTCCATAGGCTTCTTGACATGTAGGTAACTCTTTCTCACACTTGGTAGGAGGGGAATAAAGTGGAAGACTATATCACATCTTGGGTGGCCCACGGTACTCAATATTTTTTATTCTCTACCTTAGGGTAGCTTCCTATGGAATATGGTAGCTTCTTTCAAGTTGATTCCATTTTCCTCTATTATTTTTGGCTTCCATGACTTTTTTTATTTTAGTCCATGCCCAAATTTCAATAAAAATTTAATTTTAGTAGTATGATGAATGATTTAATTGATATAGATTCATGGAACCATGTATATCTTGTAACAAAGGAAACCCATTTGGAATATATTAATGTAATGTTATGATATACTTTCTCTATTTTACCAAAAAAATTATATATAGAAATATTGATTTACTTTTCATTGTACCTTGAAGAGTTCATTTATTTTAGATAATTTTTGTAAGAAATATGTCTTAATGGATACTAGGAAATATAATAGTGGCTTCTAGACACTTCTTACCAAGATTTGTCTTTGGGATGTTTAGTGGAAATTAAGGCCCCAACCATCTGTTATGTATAAACACATTAGAATAAAAAAATATGAAATTATTTCATTCGTCTTCATGGAGAGAAATCATTTCAGGTGCATTGTAGTTGACAATATATATTTTTTGAAATTATTTATTTTATCCAATTTGATTTAAAATTATTAATCTTTGAAATAGTATAGGAGTGAAAAAAATAAACATCGTGAATCAAAAACAATTTATTTGTATCGTAAGGAAAGGATGGGGTATTCTTCACTTAAGAAGGAAATGGTATGTATTTTAAATCAATAATAATGTTTTTATGTTATATGAAACAACATATGTTCCTTTTTTTATATTCATATTGATGAATCCAAATCCAAATCCAATTACATCCCATATCATATTTTATGAAAGGAGGCCCATGTAAATAAAGAGGGTAAACTAGTTAATGAAAACACACAAAAATTATGGGAATCATATGTAAATATGAAATAATAGTAATTCATTAATCTTTATAATAGTATTATATAAAAATATCTATTTATGTTTGTTTATTTTTTATATAGTTTAGACATAAGAATATATAGTGATCATACCTAAATATGAACTACTTTTAGTAGTTTGAAGAGGCTATAATAATATGGTTGCATTAGAGTTGTATATTTTGAAGTGTCACCTAGAACATATTTTTATAGTAAAAAGCTGCATGAGGATACATATTAGATTATGAATGGAATACATGCAAAAATAGATGCTTTGAAAGTAATATTTTTTTGTTCTTTTTTGGAAGACTAATATATGAAAAAGGATAAAAGTGAACCAATAGTGGAATGGATATCAGCACTTGAAGAGATAAATAACCCGACTGTCTTAGAGGTTAATCATTCCCCCCAACCACACACCTTACCCAAGGTAATAAATTTTTTATTTAATATTTCTCCTAAATATGAATAAAAAACATTGTAAAATGTTATATTACTAAAATTATATAGGGTAAAGTTGTATGTGATTTGTATCTATAAACACTCATGCACAACCTTTTTGTGAGGGTTAGAGTGTATGATATCCCAGGAGACATGTTATACAAAAAATAACTCCTAAATGATCACATGAGAGTCGGTATTGAAGTAGATCAAGATATGAGCATTGAGTTGTTTGTTCCACTTGATGATCTGGATATTACAACAGTCAATGATTCTGTTGGAACTTTGGTAGCATGGTCATCTAATCTTATAAAGATAAATGAGGTATGTCCTTAAAAAAAATTCAAATGATAAAATTATAACCATTGTTTAAAATGGGTCTAAAATGAGGTATGGTTTTACATACATATGAAATTTTGGGAAAACAATATGTCGAATAAAGACAATCCGGTGAATCGACCAAGAAAACAAAAGAACCTTCAAGGAGTACCTTCTCCCTTCAAGTTCCACTAAAACATATATTAACATTACAAGTTCCTGAAAAAACCATAATAAAATATAGATATATTTCCTATATTCAATATGAATAAGAAATATTTTCAAATTTAATTACTAACATGGTTGGTATCAAGAGTATAAATGAGATTCTCAAGTTTAAATGGTTGGGAGTCTCAGTTTTGAATACATAGAAGAGGTAAATTTTCATAATCCATCTATCCAAAAAATGATCGACTATATTCTTTAAAGTTAATAACTATTCATATTTTATATAGGTGTTTATATTACTTCTATATAACTAAAAAACCCTGTGAAGCATGGTTTGGATTCATTAATCTCTATATCATTTCTATGAAACAAATTTATTTCTAAGTGAAATAAATTAATAATAGAAATATGAACAAAAAATATGTTTAAAAATGACATATAATAAACTCTTCTTGATACTTATAATTATGGGGTAAAACTCTACAATCTAATCATATAAAATATATTTTTCTTTTTTTCTTTAATTATTTTATTTTTTACGAAGAAATGGATTCTGATCATAATCAATTTGGATATCCCAAATTTTTATTTTTTATATCTAATTCATGTATTCCCATCAAATAAACCACACATGATGTGTATTGGGAATTTTTAATGCACTACAACAAACATTTTATAGATAATATTTGTATTATATGTTTCAATTTTTTTAATGAGAATTTTATTATAATAGGGTAAACTATAAATATATGCTACATCATGGTATGATGTCGTTCAATAATCCTAATAATCCAATGGATTTCTATAAATAGAAATATATTATGTTTTATATTGAAATATTTAAATATAAAACAATATTTCAAAACAATTTACTTATTTTGGTGAATGTTTGTGCAGTTTCTAAAGCAAGATAATGACAATTATTATAGATATTATGTTTTCAATATAAAAGTTCCATTTTTGTTTAAAATGAACAACACATTTCCGTAAATGAGAAAAATAAGTCAAATTGTTTAGAACATTAAGAAAACAATCCATAATTCATTTTTTATTTGTATGAATTTAATATATTCCAATCCGACACAAGACGTGGTCGGTGTGACTCGAAGTATTTGTTTTAAATATAAAAGTTTCATTTTAGTTTAAAACAAATCACATAGACAAAAGCAAGAAAATGAGATTGTATCATTTTCAAAATTTAGGAAAAATATCAATAATTCATTTGTGACATGTAGGAATCGGCCATATGTCAATCCAGAAACTGATGTGTTCAGTATGACTCGAAATAAGTGTTTTCAATATAAGTGTCCTTTTAGTTTAACATGAATGTCACCAGAGAAAAACAATAAAATTATATCATGTTTATTTAAAACTTTATTTAAAAATCCCATAATTCATTCGCGATTTTTAATGATTGATAATACATTAATCTGACACCTAATGTGGTCGGTAAGACTCTAAGTGCGTGTTTTCAATATAAATGTTGAATTTTATTTTAAAACACATGTCACATCACTAAAAGTGATAGAACTAGATTATATTGTTTTTAAACTTTAGGAAATTTATATATAATTCATTTGTGATGTGTAATAATAAACCACTAATCAATTCCACAAACGATGTGGTTTGTATGAATTAAAGTGTGCGTGATCAATAAAAATTTTCCAATTTAGTTTAATATACACATCAAATAGCCAAAACTAAGAAAATGAAGTCATATTATTTTTAAACATTGGTAAAAATATCCATAATTTATTTTTGATGTGTAGGAATTGATCACATTCCAATCCAACACACAATGTGGTTGGCATGACTTGAAGAACGTGTTTTCAATTTAAAAGTGTCATTTTATTTTAAAATTCATCACATAGAGAAAACCAATAAAATGATCTTAGATAGTTTTCAAACATTAATAAAATTATTAATAATTCATTTTTGATGTGTATTAATTGAAAACACATGAATTCGATAACCGATGTGGTTGGTATAATTCAAAATGTTTATTTTCAATATAAATGTTTCATTTTAGATTAAAACTTATATCACAAGAAAAAATTGAGATAATGGGATTTTATTATTTTTAAACATTAATAATATGATCCATAATTTATTTTTGATGTGTAGTAATTTACCACACATCAATTTGACACATTATGTGGTCGGTATGACTCAATGTGTGTTTTTTCAATATTAAAGTTTCATTTTACTTTAAAACGCATTTCACATCACCAAAACAGATAAAACTAGCTCATATTGTTTTCAAACATTACATTAATGATCTATAATTATTTTATGATATGTAGGAATCGACTGTATGTTAATCTGATACCCTATGTGATTGGTATTACTTGAAATGCATGTTTTCAATAAAAAAGTACCTATTTAGTTAAAAAAACATATCAAATGGATAAAACTGATAAAATGATCATGGATTTTTTTAGAACATTAATAAAATGAATCATAATTAATTTTTTATGTATAGTAATTTAAAACACATCAATCTAACACCCAATGTTGTTGGTATGACTCGAATGTTTGTTTTTTATATAAAAGTGCCATTTTAGTTTCAGACACATATCACATCACTAAAACCATGAAAACGAGCTTATTTTATTTTAATTTTTTTAATTGATCCATAATTAATTTTATATTGTAGGAATTGACTTTAAAACAATCTGACACACGATGTGGTCAATATGACAGTAAGTGATTGTTTTCAAAACAAAAGTTTCATTTTAGTTTAAAATGCACATAAAATAGAAAAAACTGATCAAATGATCTAGGATTATTTCTAAACATTAGGAAAATGATCCATAATTTATTTATAATGTTTATAAATTGACCTCACATCAAGCCCAAACACTATGTGGTTGGTATGACTCGAAGTGTGTGTTTTCAAAATAAAAGTTCTATTTTACATTAAAATGTGTGTCACATCATCAAAATCAAGAAAAAAACTCATATTATATTAAAATTTTATGAAAATGATCTATAATTAATTTTTAACATGTTGTAATTGATTGCACCTCAATCTACCATACGATGTTGCTGATATAACTGAAAGTGCATATTTTCAATACAAAGGTGTCATTTTAGTTTAAACCACCCATAAAATAGAAAAAACTAAGAAAACAAGATTTTATTATTTTCAAACATTAGGAAAATGATATATAATTCATTTTTGATTTTTAGGAATTGGCAACAAATAAATATGACACCCGATGTGGTCGGTTTGACTCATAATTCAGGTTTTTAATATAAAATTTTCATTTTTGTTTAAAAGACCTATCTCAATGACAAAAATAGGAAAATGGGATTGTATTGTTTAAAATAATTCATAAAATGATCCGTAAATCATTTTTTATTTTTTGTAATGGACTGAACATTAATATGATACACAATGTGGTTGGTATGACTCGAAGTGATTGTTTTCAATATAAAAGTGTCATTATAGTTTAAAACATACATCAAATTGCCAAAACTAAGTAAATGAGGTTAGGTTATTTTTAAAACTTAGGGAAATAATCCATTATTCATTTTTTTTACTTGTATGAATCAACCACACATCAATTTGATACATGATATATCTAATATGACTCAAAGAGAATGTTTTCAATATAAATGTGTCATTTTATTATAAAATTTACCTCACTAGAAAAAACAGAACCAATAGTCATATATTATTTTTGAAATTTAGATAAATCTAAAATTCATTTTTAATGTGTATGAATTTCACTCATATTAATCGAACACACATGGTGGTCTTTATGACTCGAAGTGTGTGTTTTCAATATAAAAGTGTCATTTTTGTTTAAAACACACATCACATCACCCAAATTGAGTAAATGAACTCTGATTATATTCATACATTAGATAAATGATACATAATTCATTTGTGATGTTTTGTAATTGACTGCAGATAAATCTGAAACATGATGTGGTTTGTATGAGTTGATGTGGGTATTTTTAATATTGAAGTGTCATTTTAGTTTAAAACATACATCTAATTGCCAAAACTGAGTAAATGAGATCAGATTGTTTTCAAACATTAGAAAAATGGTCTATAATTCATTTTTGACAAGTAATAATTGACTACACATCAATCTAACACATGATGTGACCCATATGATGTAAATTGTATGTTTTCAATAAAACTATGTCATTTTAGTTTAAAATGCACGTCACTGGCCAAAAGTGAGAAAAAGAACCCGAATTGATTACAAATTTTTGGACACTGGTCCATAATTCAATTATAAATTGTAGAAAATGACCACACACCAATATAACACATGATTTCATCGGTATTACTTAAATTTTGTTTTAATGTATATGTGTCATATTAGATTAAAATTTACATCACATATCCAAAACTTATCAAACAAACTTAGATTATTTTCTCCTCATTCTATCTATTATTTTTTAATTTATTTCCTTATTACTTTTATTTGAAACATAATTAGTTATTTTTCACACAAATGATGTTTGAAGACGAACAAGAAATGGTGTGATAGTTAAAGGCTTATTATCAAAAGAAATTTCTCTTGAATTTACTTACATCTATTGTGAGATTTTTTATCACTATAGATGTGAGTGAATTAAAGAGCATATTCTTTGGAGAATAATAAAAAATGGCTTGTCGTGTAGGAATCAACCGTAACTCAATTAAATATATTATATGTCTGGTATGACTCAAAGTATGTGTTTTTAGTTTTAAATTGACCCTTTGTATTTAATTTAGTTATTTATAGTATTACTAACATAAGAATTGTTTTTTATACAGTTTCAATATTTCTCTTGATCTAGGGTGGTTTGTTTGACAACTAATAGAATCAATGCAGGTCAGGTTCCAAAGATAAAGTAACAGTGATATTTTTCAATTTCTGTGATGAATTATACTTACTGATTTAATTTTCAATGCAATATTTTAAATGTATATAATATGTTTTTTCTTTTATTTTTACTATAAATTATATTTCAATTAAATTATGTAATTTACCTCAATATTTTTTGTTGTTGCATCCTATATTTTTTACTACATTGTGTTGTAATATTAATATTAGTATGTCTCTTTATCAACTCTAGTAATAGCACAAAAACAATATCCCTTTATTAACACTATAAAAATTGATGATAAAAGGGCCCTTTATGAGAGTTAAACAAGTGTTAATAGAGGACCCCCTTTATTGGGGTTTTTAATGCTGATAAAGACACAATTTATCAGCACTAAATAAAAGCGTTGATAAATAAACCCTTTATTAGTGGTTTCTTATCACTAATAAAGACCCCATTTATCATCACATTTTAGCACTGATAAAGGGTCCTTTATTAGTTTTTTCTAGTGTTGATAAAGTCCTAAAACTTTTAAAAGCACTCTGATTATTAGCATTTTTTTCTGAAAAATTCTCTATAATAGCATTGTTAAAGGCCTCACATGTTGTCTTATACCCTTTAATTTTCACTTTAAATTATCACAAAAAAAATTTCTAATAGGCATGTATCTCTTTATATGTTCAAATTTTTATGACAAAAATAATGAAAACCTATAACTAGTTCCTATAGTTTATTATATATGTTTACACCCTTTATACCAATTTTTTCACATGAAAATATATTTAATACAATAGTTGAATCCAATCCAAAATACTCATAATATAAAATGATTATTCCATAAAAATCATCTAAAATTCAAATATTCATTTAAATTATTCATGGAGTGTTAAGAAACCTCTTAACACATCAAATAAATATTAAAACGTGAATTATAACCCTTACAGATTTATCATTAATTTATCCATTAATGATTTCATTAAATTCTAGAGTTGTTTTACTAATTAACTTATTATTTCACCATTTAAACCATGAAATTCTTCATTTCCATCCTTGAAACATATGAAAAAAATATGCACGAGTCTTAAAAATTAAGAAAAGATTGTATTGAATCATTTAAAATAATTTCTCTCAGAATCATTTTTTTATATTTTTCAAAATAACCCTATATGGGGGAGAAACTGAGTTATTTATATACTTTATTTGAAAAACAATAGTCTAGGTTAAAAATTATTAGAAAAAAAATGCAGAATGGTGACATTAGTGATGTTTTATTTTAGAAAATAAATATTTTAAATATACATCTTAGTATATTTTAAAAAATATATGTTTGTATATATATATATATATTGTGATTATTTTATTTTATTTTATTGAATTATATCCATTAATATTTGAAAGTGAAAATGTTTTGTTTTATGTATTATTTTTTTATGTCCAAATTATCTTTTGATTATTTTATTTATGATTTTAGTTTATTTTCAATGATGTTTTATATGTTGAGTCAATTTGTGAAATATCATTTAGACTATATTTATAATTTATATGTTATATTCCTTGAAATACACCTACAAGAAAAATAACAATGTTTGAAGTTGATAGATTTAAAATTTTATAAATAATAATGTTGAGATGCAATCTAAATGAAATTTGACACAATTATTGAATAAATAAAAACTAATAATAATGTTTGAAGTTGATGGCTTTGAAATTCTATAAATAATAATGTTGAGATACAATCTAAATGAAATTTGACACACATATTGAATAAATAAAATCTATTTAAAAATAAATACATTTCATAAAAAAAATAAGGAAAAGTAATTTTAATAGCATAATATTATTTTTCAAACCATTACATTGGTATTTATAATGATTTATTATATTCATTTAATTTTTAATTATTTATTATATTAATGAAATTATTTTTATTTTCAACAAAATTTTAGATGTTTAGGCTACGTTTTATGTGGTATTTATATTGTTTTTATAGTTTATACTACATCAAATTCACCTACATGAAACATAATAATATTTTAAGTATGTGACTTTAAAAGTCTATAAATAATAAAATAGAAAAAAAATATAACATAAATTTTCCACACATAGTAAATATATAAAATATAATTGAAAATGACAAGTATTTCATCAAAACATTTATTTAAAATTCATTTTAATCACCCAATAAAATAATTTTTGAAACATTACATTTACTGGAAGTTTCAAATTTCATTTAGAATGTAGTAAACAATGCTATAAATTTTATGTATATATTTCTTAATGTATAAATATCATGTTTTTAATCAGTAATATGTGTGTCATATAAATTAATTTTATTAGGAAATATTTTTGAACTTCTTAATATTTTCAATAAATATTTCAATTTTCATGCTATTTTTTGTATTAATTAGATATTTTTTTACAACTTATATTTTATAATATTTTAAAGTTCCATATTTGAAATTTAATTGGTTTTCATATTTTTCATGTAGTTGACTTTGAGAGTGTACATAAACAAAAATATAAGTAAATTTCAAAAGAAAAGTAAAATAAAATTTAATAGAATATGTTATTTTTTTCTAATCATTTAAGTAAACAGAAAACATATAAATAAATGAGTATATTTAATATATTTAGTGAGGTCTCATCCCACAATCTAGTGTGTGAATGGGATGCCTGTATGGACATCATCAACCTCTGTGTTCTCATGGAGTATGATGTGCTATAGAGGGCTGATCCTCGGGCATTGGAACCTCATATGTATGATGCTCTGTCTTTGTCTCAATAGGAGGAGGTGTAAACTAGATTTCATCATGTGCACCTAATCCTTCTCCCACTACATGATTAGGACCATCCATTATCTCATGGGGGAAAAATATATCCTGTGAAGGATAGGGAATGAAAACTAGAGGCATGTGAAATGACCCTTGATAGAATCTCATATTAGTTGTACTAAGAGAAAACTGTGGATATTCTGAAAACACAATAGACTCATGCCTACTAATGAAAATCCCCAATCGGTTGAGACTGGACTGTTAGAGGCCTAACCTCTACCTATGGAATTGGTGAGACCTCATGTGCAGTACAACGAGGTCTATGTTGTCCTTGTGATGGCTCTTCGACATTAGCAACCACTACACTCCCTGGGTAGGAACGTCATCTCCATATAGTGGATGATTAAAGATATTGTCTCCTAAAACATAATAATCTATCATCATTCCATATGATGTAGAATGGATTTCTTCCAGGAAAGAAACCTCCTCCTTTTTTGGATCAGACATGAAGATAATATTTTTTAGTCGAGTATGTTATAAAGAGATTATAAATTAATTATAAAATAGTTCAATAAACAAAAAAATGGAAATTTATTTACTCTCTAGATGTTAAATCCCTCTATCATACAGAGTAAGACACGATATAGACTTAAGTATATACCATGGATCATAATCAAGTTTCTCTGTTAAAGGGAATCATATCGTTTGCACACCCTCGGTATGATACAATTCTCGTCTATCCTACAAGTTGATATACTATGTATTTCATTGTCTCCAATAAAAATCCCACATCCCTGTCAACTTCACAGATTGAAGTTTCGGTGATTTTATCAGTTGAAATGAAATATATTGAGCACCACCAAACTAGCATATAACTCTATCAGGTTGGTGCCACTCAATAATATTAAAGTGAAGAAGAGGCGCTACAACCATCGAATATTGAAGTCCAGTAGTGTAGTATATAGGAAAATTATCAAATAAGGTCTATTATGGCATCCATGTAATCTGAAAAAACATGTGATATTTTCTAATAATGTTTGTTACTAAAAACCAAAAATGATTATATTATGAAATTGGTTACCCAATGAAATATCAAATATAATTATGTCTGTGGGTATTAGACTATCAAACATGAGACGGTATACAAAAAAATTGTGTCTCAGAGCTTTGATTAAGTAGTGTTCATAACTCCAACTATAAAATACCACATTGAATATTATAAATACTAATAAATTAAATTCAATAACTCCTATTAGCATCAGAAACCAATAGATATTAGTGATTATAAAAGCATCCAATAGGAGTTTCATGCATCACATCTATATGAAAATCCTAGCTAGTAATAATAGGGGATATGGGAGGGATGTACTCCTATGCCCACATCTGAAGAAGTTTGAAACATCCCCCAAGATCAGTGCGATATGAGTGGAATTTTTTGCATAAGTATCAATATGTGTATGCCAAGCATGAAGATCCCCAGCTATATCTCCTGACCTAATCCAAATCCTTTAGTAACCCCGGATACATCATGTGTACATGCATACCATAGTTATAAATTCACAATGTCCCTTCAATATTCCATAATATATATGCATGGGCATGACACTTAATAGTCTGCTTATTAGCATCAGTGAGTAACTGTTAAAAATACATCTCCAACCATCTCATGTAAATGGAACCACCATTTTTACAATCCTCATCTCTCAAAAATTTTGAGTCCTAAAAATTATTGTACAATCTTAATCTCTTGTCCATAAGTGGGTATTATAATAGCATCCCCCTAGATAGAAATACTGAGAAGGATTGACACATCCTCAAGGGTGATGGTCATATCTCCCTCAGGAAAGTGGAATGTGTATATCTTTGGTATCCATATCTTAGTGAGGGTAGGAAGTTTGAAATGATCAATGAATGTAAAATCACATACTATAATTCCATATAATACAAAATGGTGTAGGTACAGTACAATTGAAGCTTGAGATGGAATGTGATGATAATGGTGTGATCAACGTACCCTAGTCTGTTAAACCTCACAACTCACTTATACATCACATGAAACATAAATATACTTATCAGTGAGTAGCATAGTATCCTCCATATTTACATTAAAAAAAATAAGTCTTAATTTTAAAATGTAAATACAACCTGATGGTCACTAGAATGTTATGACTGGTAGAATGTAATACATGACATGTATATTCCCATTTTTTATGAAGTTTTTATTATAAAAGAAAAGTTATTGTCTTCACGTTTCTAAAATAATATTTATAAAGTCATTTTAGATATGTTTTTACCTTGGAAAGGGTGTTTTGTAAGATTTGGTTTTATATATTTATATATATACATTTTTTATTCGATATATAAAATTTTATTAGAAAATCAGTCACAGAATGTTTTGGAATGTGAGGTAAAAAGAAAAGATATCATCAAATAAATTTATTTATCCATTATGAAATGAATTTTAAGATCATATAAAGTGAAATATAAAATAACAAACTCATTAAATAAAACATGAATTCTTTACAGCAGAAAAGAAATACCATGAAATTTTTCAATAGAACAGAGATTGGATGATATGAGTCTAACTTCAGAAGTTATGTAAATTCAAGCTTATTTTCTAGTGGTATGTTAATAACATCTTCCAAAGGGATGTAATTAACTTTTAAATTTTCAAAATATTCTAGCCTTGTAAGTAAATCTTCATTGTATGGGGAGGCCTGTCACTAGAAGACAAAATGCTTTTGAAAATTCAATAGTTAATTTCATCCCTTTAGATGATTTTATTAAGCTATCACTTGAAATTATATATATTTTTCATCACCTATGAAGTCAGGTTCATCAAATATAAACACTATTATATTGAAAAATTTCAAGGTATTTAATGTCTTAAAGCATTCATGTCTTATATAGTGGGTTTTTTGTTGTCCATTTCACTTTATATAATCAGAATTTTCATTTTATCATGGATAAATAAATTTATTTGATGTTTTTTCTTCTTTTTACCTCAATTTCCAAAAAAATAATAAATTATTTTCTAATAAAATTTTAGATATCAAAAGAAAAAAATTATAACCCAACATATCCTTAGTTTTACTTTAACTAATAAGTTGGATCTCAAATGGTGTGATTTATAATTTATGTATGATTTCTCACATGATGGTTTGATTCATTAATATTTTCTCACATTCTTTCTTGATGGTATATCAATGGATAGTTTTATTTTTCTTTCATGTCACCTCACATGTACGTTTCATATTCATTAGAATGTTAATATGAAGGGATAATCATTATTTGATAGTAAATGTATTCAAAAATGTTCCAAAATACAACAAAATGAATTATTTTATATTACAACCATGTAATTAATAATATGAAAGGACTACATTAGAGACAATACAACATTGTGGATGATAGTGTGAACTGGATCCAGTGTTGTTAGGTTATTATTTCATATTATGACTTTCTTGATGACATATGTTTCATCTCAAATGTTTCCCTTTTTCTCGAGGCCAATCCATCTCATTTCACAGCCTTTTAGACTTTGGTATCCCTTTTTGATGCAACATGTTGATGTTAAGTATCATTATCAACTGGTCTTCAGTACACTGGATCAACATATGCATCCCATTATATGTTCATTATTTTATATATAGAATTTGATTCATCTAAAAAATATCCCTCAAGAGTAACAAACATGGTGTGTAACAAGGTATGAATTATCTAAATCACGGGAGTAACAAATCATGTGTGTGGTTAATCCTCTTTGTTATTCACTTTTTCATCTTTCAGCCTATGTTTATTCTATGTTAATATAAATTTGATCAATATATAATCATTAATTAATCATTAAATAATCAGTATTTAATTATTATTTAATCCTTTGTTATCACTAATTAATCAATCATTAATTATCAGTTAATCTATAGTTAATCATTCTTTAATAATTATTTTATCAATATTTATTCATTAGTTAATCATTATTTAATCATTATTTAATCAATATTTATTCATTATTTAATCATTATTTAATAATTATTTAATAATTATTTAATAATTATTTAATTATTAATTGATCATTGGTTAACCATTTGTTAATCAAGTTTTAATCATTATTTAATCATTATTTAATCACTATTTAATCATTATTTAATCGTTATTTAATCATTAGTTAATAATCATTTAATCATTTGTTAATCAATCTTCAATCATTGGTAACTCAATCTTTAATCATTATTTAATCATTATTTAATCCTTAGTTAATCAATAATTAATCATTTTTTAATTCTTCTTTAATCATTAGTAATTCATTAGTTAATCATTATTTAATCATTAGTTGTTCATTTTTTAATCATTAGTTAGTCAGTCAGCAATCATTAGTTAATCATTAGTTAATCATTAGTTAATCATTAGTTAATAATTACTAAATCATTAGTCAATCATTAGTTAATCATTAGTTAATCATCATTTAATCATTAGTTAATCATTCTTTAATCATTCTTTAATCATTCATTAATCATTATTGAATCATTATCCAATCATTAGTTAATCATTAGTTAATCAATCTTAAATAATTTGTTAATTATTTTTTAATCATTTGTTAATCATTAGTAAATAATTAGTTAATAATTAGTTAATAGTTATTTAATAATACTTTAATTATTTTTTAATTATTAGTTAATTATTTAATAATTATTTAATCATTATTTAATAATTATTTAATAATTAGTTAAGAATTCTTTAATGATTAGCTAATCACTACTTAATCATTTTTTAATCATTAATTAATATATCCTTAATTATTAGTTAATCAATACATAATCGATAGTAAATCAATCTTTAATCAGTTGTTACTCATTCTTTAATCATTATTTAATCATTATTTAATTATTCTTTAATCATTAATTAATCATTCCTTAAAATAATTATTTAATTATTAGTTAATAAATCTTTAATCATTAGTTAATAATTCCTTAATCATTAGTTAATCATTCTTTAATCATTATTAAATCAATATTTAATCATTCTTTAATCATTTTGAATCATTTTTAATCATTTTTTAATCCTTAGTTAATCATTCCTTATTCATTGGAGAATAATTAGTTAAAAATTACTTAATCTTTAATTAATTATGCCTTAATTATTAGTTAATCATATGGTATTCATTAGATAATTATTATTATCTAATCATTATGTAATAATTCTTTAATCCTAAGTTATTCCTTAGTTAATCTATACATAATCATTACTAATAATAACTATTATTCCTAATCATTATCTAACTAACTAAACTAGTAAATAAATTACATATATAAGAACTACCTAAAAATAAAAAATTAAATAAATAAATAACTTTAAAATAAATGAGAAAAAATACCTCTAAATTATGCTTCCCAAAAATTGACACTTCTTTTAGGCCACTGAAACCACCAAAATTATATTAGAGAGAGAGAGAATGGAACATAGAGAGATGAAGATATTTTGGAGTGAGGATATTAATATTCCCTTTTATAGGAACTTTAGGGAAACGTGGCAATGGTGTTTTCACCTTTCTCCTTTATTTATACAATAGGTGGTATATAAAAAGATGCCTTTTTCTTTATTTTATGTGAAAGGCAGTAGTGCCCATGCCAACTTTCCCATGTCATCAATCCGCATTGATGAGAAGTAAAGGATATATTGGCTATTATACATTTTAATTTATTGCAAAGGCATAAATACCTCTTCCTACTTTTCTTTGTAATTTTCAAAAAAAAATAACATAGACTTATTTAAAAAAACCAAAACATATAAAAAACTCAAGAGAAACCATACAAAATAAATTAGGATGTGTGACCACCTATGAATTGTGCACATTGCTACCTCTATCGAAGGCCACCATGGATGGTAACCCATACCACCGACGTAATCTAAGAGAGTGAGGGACATCCCCAGGCACACCACTAGTCATGAGGGCCACTAGATGGATAGAAATTCCCATTCCAGCAATCACCATCAGGGAGAAAGACTATACCGCTAAGGCCCACTACTGACCAATAATATGAAATGGCAAAACCACCATTTTGATAACCCCAATTTAGAGATTCATGGAAAGCACAATGTCTAGGGGAATGTGATTCCATATACCACCTGAAAATATGGTTGAGAACAAATTTATCATGATACATAACTCACTTTAATCAATAAATCATAACATCAGTGAAAATTTCAAATAAATTCACATAATTAGACACTAAAGTGATAAATAGGTCACCAAACTCATAGTCGATGAATAATCCACGCCAAGAATGTATGATATATTCCTCAAAAATAAAAATAAAATCTATAAAATTATCAAACAAAAATAATAGAAGGATGATTAGAATAGAGTATCAACTAAAACATGACACCTTCACATAATAAGATAAGGTTTCTGAGGCTCTTACCAAGTCAAAAAAGTCAATTAAATGATAACAATTCTACTAATAAAGAAATGATAAATCAAAACATGAATATAAGGAGAGAAATATACATATTATAGAGAAACAAATTTATAGGAATCATCCTTGGTAATTTAAATATAAACCTTTATACCAAATTCCATGACATCTAAAATATAGAAATTCCACTGCTATAATTATGCACACCTCGGGTACCGGATGACTAGTCATCAACCACCTAGTGGACACTGGCCACTCGGTGTCTATTATTATAACTACATCTCTATCCTTTTATTGGGTAGTTAGTACCCTACCATTATGTACCTAGTGGCGATTACTACTACTAGTTTAACAATTCCTCCTTTCCATCCCACCCCCATCTTCCTTCTATCATCTAAAACTCAAAAAAATATCACTTCAAACTGGACCACATAAACTTCAATAACTTCAAAAATTAAAATTAAAAACATAACTCAATATCTAAAGTAATTATTGAACAAAAGGATAGTGGGATTATAAATTAATTTCATAAATCTGATTGTACTATAGTAGTGGTTTTTGATATATGGTGATATAGATTGTGATGATGAAGCGGAAAATGGTTTTGATAGTGTGGAATATATGTCTAGCTATAGGAAAAAATTTACGAGAGATATTGATGAAGTAGGTTGAGGAGGGGAGAACCCATGTGGGTGGAAACTGATTATTATAGTGAGAGTACCGTAGGGGATACCTACCTAATGCATGTTGAGAAGGGGAGAGTCCCAAATGGTTGACACCCAGAAAACTAGTGAGAGACCCTATAGGGGAACATTGTTTCATCGAATGTATGAAGATAATGTATCAAGTTTCTAATTAGTAGATAACTAAATCATGATATAAATAGGATAACGTGTTTCTTATTGGTGAGTAGCTATATAGTGGTATGTATTTCATATTAAGTTCCTTAAACATGGATAACTACATCGTAGTATAGATTTTATTGTAAGTTCCATGTGAGTGTACTAATACATGGTGGTATAGATGTGATATAAATCTCCCTACAGATGTATACCTATATAGAGATATATATGTAATAATTAGTCCCCTTAAGGTAGATAACTACTTGGTGGTATATATGTGACAGTAAGTTTGTTATGGTTGTAAAACTACTTTCTGGTGGAAAGATGATACAGAGTTACCTGTGTGTGTATAACTACTTAGTGGTTGTCTTGATGATATAGTGATGTCCCAATTGGTAGAAAACTACTTTAGGGTCCTATAATGAGGTCCCTATGGATAGAAAGCTACTTGGTTATTGGATGTTTTATGATAGTGGTTGTGTAGAAATATGTTCTGAGTAATGTGAAATGTCCAGGAATATGATATGATTTTATTCTATGGAATGGTAGGTGTTATTTGGTAGACCATTGGGATACGAGTTTTGATAGATTCTTTTATTTTATTTAATCCATGCTTGAATTCATTAGTATTCTTAATTTATAAGAGAATATGCTATTTCTTTAGTGGAAACTCTTTAGTATATTTATATACACACCCCTACATTATATATACTATTTTTTATATTATCATTATTGAGTTTATGGTTGTGTTGGATTACTTTATCTTATGAAACTAGATATTTCTGGGTTGTTTTATTGCATTATACCTTAATTGAGGTATAGAGGAGATGATAAAATTATCATTACTTTTAATTTTAGGGATTGGTTTTGGATGTCCTGACATGCATTAATAGACATTATCCATGTACTATTTTTAGGAATAAATTATATTATTCATGGTGATATTTAATTTTCTTTTATAAAGGGAAATGCATTCCATAAATGTGTGAAGATACACCCTTGGTGTAAGTTTCAATCTCATGCCTTATTGAATTTTGTATTTACAAGTCACTCTAGATCTTGTCGGTGACTTAGATAGATTCCATTGTGAGCAGTACGTGATACTACAATAAATGTTTCATTTGTTTTTTACTTTAAAATTTTTCTTTTTTGATATATTATAAAATTATTTTACCTCTTTACTACTAAATGATCAAATTTTGTAAAAAAAACATTTTAAGAAATTTTTATTTAGTTGATTTTTTAATTTTTCAATTTTACACTATTTATGTTAGGGAATCCATAAAATAAATATAATTTATAAACATGATATCATGTTTAATTTATAAATTTTCCCTATAAATCATTATACCATTGTGATATTTGTGTTTATGTTAAAATTTTCATATGGAATAATTCAAAAAAATCTATTCTATTTTTATATTTTCTAATGACATTATAAAAATGTTTTAACTAAGTTAATATTTTATCCAAATCTATTTTCTTTAAAAAAATTATATTTATTATTTATATTTTATGTTTCAATTTTATTTTGAAAATTTCATTTTTACTTTCAATTTTTTTTTACCACTATCGTTAATGAATTTTATTTTTAAATTAACCAAATTTTAAATTTTATTGATAATTTTTTAAATTTACCATTTAATTGATTTTATTTTCTATTATTTTTTACTTTTTTTAATTGATAGAGGAAATAATTTCTTTACTTTTAAAATTTTATTTAGTATTTACATTGTAATATTTCACAATAAATGATAATTTCATTGTAAATTTGGTGTTTATATTGTCGAATTTTTTTACATTGTAAATTTCAAATGGAAAAGTCTTATAATATATATTCTCTGTAAATATTTTGGAAAATATCAAAAAAAATCTTATCTTGGACAATTTTATTTTGAATTATTTTTATTTGTAAATATCAAGTTTATTTTTTAACTTTATAATATTAATATTAAGATTATTAAAGTCCCTTTATTACTTTTAAAAATAATGTTGACTTTATATTATTAGTTTTTTTAGAGTGTATTTTTTCTTACACAATGAATTTTGTACTTTCTAAATTTTCTATACAATTTTGTTTATTTATTCAAAATAATATTTATTTATTTTTTTATAAATCAATAAAAAGTGTATATTAAATTAATTTTTTATATGTATTAATTTTTTTTATAAAATTATTTTTCCTATTTACATTGTAGGTTCCATCTTTATTTTTTATCTTTCCAATTTATAATTTGTAAAATGGTATTATATGACACCGATATTTTGTATTCTATGGTTATTATTATATATATTTTCATAATAATTTAGTTCCTTTTTCATTCAGGAAGTGTTGGAGGGAGGGTGGATAAAGGAAGTGGTGTTTGGTTTTTTAAGGCTTCACTAGAGGCTTCTCTACACTATGGGACCAACCGTGGATAATTTTATAGTCCTAAACATTTTATCACTATATAAATGGGATTCATAATTCCAAAATTACATTACCAATCACTAGAACCTGCATTTTTTCTCATCATTATGGCTGGGAGGGACACCTTTGAGAAATGGGTTAACCAAAAGGCCTGGGAGTGGGTGTCTTGGCTGGGCATGTGTGGTCCAAAATGGATTAGGAAAATGAATCACATTGTGGTCTATGGCATGGTTCTAGTTTAATTTAGTATATTTTGTAATGTTACAAATGGTTTGGGATAACTCACCATACATGGGCCAGGGTGTGGTGTCAATTGTCATGGTTTTTAAAATAAATGATTTGTTTGTTGGTCATTAGGGGATGAAACAGTGTTCAAGAGGGAAATCATGGGAGAGTTTTTAGGGAATATTAAATTATATTTTTAACCTATTTATCACCAAAATAACAACCATTCTCTCCCTTTACTTGATTTTTCTCTTCATTCAGACATTATTTGACTAGATTCTAGATGATTTCGTCAGATAACCATCGTTATTCTTCTTGGCTCATGTGGTGTGATCAAACTTGATGTAGTTGTATTCTATCCATATTTACTCTACCAAAAAATAAAAGGATTTTCTTTTCTATGTCTAATTTTCTTTTAAAATGTAGATATATAGATAAATTAGTTTTCAAAAACTATGTTTTATGGCTTCGAAAAATAAAAGATTAGGGACATCACCCAAAACATGTTTGATAAATTTTTAAATGGGAAATTGTTTTAAGAACGGTTTGGGTGTGTGAACATTATCACAACAACGTGTGAGTTCATGATGAACATGTAAAGGTCCTATCTAGGTTATACATGGTTGAGGGGCCAATTTTTTACTCAATAGATTTTATCATAATGAGTAGGCATTGGTAAAAAGTGTTATTTATCATTCATGAGTGTGGTTATTCGGTGGTCCTTCTTTTACATGATGTGAATTGTGTGTGAGAGTTTTTTGGGTATGATTTCATGAAATTGTAGAACTTCATCTTGATATTTTTATCTCTTCTTGTTTATATGGATATCTAAACTGCTATTTTATATTACTTCCTCCAACTTTATATTAATTGTTTGTTAAATTTTTTTATCCTAGTGGTGTGTGTGGGAAGACATAAGAATTACCTTCTAATTCTATATTGTAGAAACATAACTCCAATAACCCTGATATGGTGTCTACATTATTAAATTTTCATAATATACAGGGGACCACGTCACAAAATATTGATCAGTTTAGTAGTCTTGATGATCTAGATATACACATGATTCCCATATTATAATGGAAATATAACAAACATAGAATAAGAAATATTCCCATATTGTTGATATTATTCTTAATATCCTTCTTCATATCATAGGGAAAAGAAAATAAATAAAGGGTGATCTCAGATTCTTGGTAGGGGATATGTAAATTGGAATATAACATGAGTAAATAAGATATAATCAATATGGTATGGTAAATAATGGAAAACGCATTCCATTTAATCAATTACATGATCACAAAATGTATCCATGGTTAAAATCAATGAATTAATCTCATTGATAAAAATAAATAAATTCTCAATGAAGGAAATTATTAATTTTGGATTTCATGATCTCAGACATCAACATATATTTACAATCAAATCCTTCTTCTATGATAGTTTAATCGATGGATATGTATACACCAAAAACCCATTTAATATGGCTAGACAACTAGTTTGTCTAATGAAAAATATTAATGCATCGAGGGGTTATCTATAACCAGGTCCCTCATATCATTGAATATCCAATGAATTACCCATATATTAAATGATAAACTTAATTCATAGACTATATTCATTATTAAAAAATGTAATTATTGTGTAAATAATATGAAATATTAATATTTTCTCAGTCAACCAAATAAATTTAAAAACACCATATTTATAAATGGTATTCAGGTTAGGAAATAATCAAGTAAATGATATAAAGAATCTAAAAATTTAAGATAAATTTAATGTTAAACCATCATAGGAAATTTAAAATTTTAAGAGATAGTTAATGATCCGAAAATTAAAAATAGATTAAAGATGACCAACATATCATTATAAATATAACTTTTATAATAGAATCATATCCTTTGTAGAAATAAATAAAATGAAATAAAAATAATAAAATTGGATTTTATTAAACGGTTTTATTTTTAAATCCATTGAAATCATGTAAATAGCATAAAATAGTTATAGCAGTAGGAAATTATGTTAACGTTGTATACATTAAAAAGAAAAACTCCAATTGATTTTTTGTAAAAGATAGTAAAAAATGACCCTTTTGGGAAACAATTTGAAATGTTACTTTAAAACCTTGTAAAAATTCAAATATAACTCAAAATTTACTTAATAAATAATATGAGTAAATAAAAATTACTTTTCTAAAATAGTTTTTAAATTTTTTTGACTTTGATGAAAAATATATCCGATCAAAAGAGAAATAATAACAACATTTCTTTAAAAACAATTCTTCACTTGATTCAAATTTAAAAGGGAGGAAAAGTTGTAACAAAACATGTAGACTCTATAAATATCCAAAGGATATAAAAATATATAGTATTTATGAAGGATATATTGTAATATTCCTAAATGAAATTAAAAGTGATCCCAGAAATGAGATTGTAAAATAATTTCTTACATCGTCAATAACATTTAAATTTTAAACACTCGATAATGTAAACCCTTGAAATTGAAAACCCTTGAAATTATAAACTTGAATTAAAAATTTATTCATAATGAATAAATATATATTAATGTTGAGAAAAATAAATTGTAAGTATATAAAACACATAAAAAAATTGTGCATAATACCAAAAATGTCTCAATGGAATGTAAATTGAGATTAAATCCCTTAAAAAGATCATATCAATGATATGGGGATTAATCAAAAAAGTGTTTATGTGTAAAAAAATTAATTACACATAAAAAAATTGGAGATATAACATAATAAAATCATTGGTAATTTCTTACAAAATCATTTAATAACATAGACAATAAAGTACAACTAGAACCTAGTGAATATAAATTGATTTAAGAAACCCCTTACCTTAAGTTAAACTTTCTTCAAAAGAGATATATCCTTCTATATAATAAATTTGAATTTATTATAATTATATAAAATATTAATTTACATACTTATAACATCATATATGATCCAATTATAATATTTCAACACCAATTTATTAATAATTCATTACTAAAATCACTGTTTATGGGTGTTACCTATATCATTTTTTATGAGAATTCAGTTCGGTAGTTCCAGTACTTGTATATTTATTATGGTTAAATCATATAAATAATGTGAATAATTATATAAATATAATATATGTTCATTATATATATATATAGTTACACATAAAATTTATAGATATAAAAATGAATTACACCATTCATGGAGACTGTAGGTCATATATACGCATGAATGTTGTTTTAACTTTTCAACAAATAGAAGGATAGAAAAGAAAATAATAATTCACCTTTAAATAATAATTATTAAATTATATATATATATATCACATATATTCATTAAATCAATTCTTATTATCATCCATATAATGCGGAAATGAAAAATGGATCACATCACTTCATTGAGGTGGTAGTACACATGTACGCAGGAGTGATGTTTTCATTTTCTAATGGATTGAAAGTAAAAAGGTGAAAATGATATTATAATTATAGAAACATAATTATTTCATAAATATCATATATTTTAATTATTTTCATATTTATAACCATATAAGTAAAGTGGTGATCAAAGATGAATTACACCTCTACGTGGAGATAGTAGATTGTATATATGTACGAGCAATATTTTCACTTTTTGTAGGATATATAAAAGATGTAAATGGTTTTCTCATAATAATAGTAAGATATTATTATATTTATTATAATATATTTATTATTTTATTATGGTTACAAAAAATTTATAGTAATTATAAGAAGAAATAAACTTGAAATAGATGGTAAATATGACTACATCTTTATGGTAGACTTCCTTTAGATACCTTCTTAAGGACCCTTGGAATGGTATTTTAAGAATATAATAACCTCTAATTAATGGATATATATTTTCAAAAGATAAATTTTAACATTTTTTTATTGATCTTGGTTTCTCAATAAGGTTTAAAAACTGAGAGAAGTGGTATCCTTTTATAAGTGAGGGCAGGGGAAATCTTATAATTACTTAAAGTATTAAATTAATTTACGTTGTTCTTCATTGAAAAATAGATCAAAATTAATGTAGATAGAATATAATATGAGGATTATTATAAACCCTCTCATCCAAAAAAAATTTGATAAGTTTTTGTTATTTTTCTACACTTATCTCATATTCTTAACCATATGTTAACCCTTTTGACAATTAATGTAATATCAATTATTTTTACTCTTGAGGGGTCAAGAAAGTTAATATAAAAGTAAAAGTGGCCAAAAAATAGAAATTTTTTGATAATTTAAACAATATACCATTTAAATTAAGGAATATATGTTTTTTAGGATTTTTAAATCATTTAATAAAATGTTTTTTATTATAAAACATCAATAATGTCATTTTTGGAAATACATAAAATATTATAATTTAATATATGTATAACTCTTTTAAAATGGTTCAAAAATGACATGTATTTTATGATAAGGAATATATAGTATTATTTTGATCATATAGTCAAAATTAGATAGATTTAGGTATTATTTTAAACCTAATTTTTTGGTTTAACATCTTGATTAACCAATTTTAACCTTAATTGTCCTAATGACTTTTTCAAAATTAAAGGGTTATAATTTTACATATATGATTAAAATTGGATCATAAATGACAAATAGATATAATTTTAGACCATTTATCATCCTAATTTTCATATTTCAATATTTTTATGATTGGTAAATCATTTTATAAAATAGTATTTAATATAAAATATCATTAATGTCTTTTGACACTATTTAATTAATTTGAAATTACAGATAGGAAGATAATAATGGATTTATAAAATTGACCTTTAGAAAATACCTAATATGTTATATTTATATAAATATTTCATGGAAAATAATAATTCATCTAAATTGTAATACTTTTAATATTTTTAATATCATTTATTTTATTTTTCTATTAATTGAATAAAAACCGTGTCAGTGTTGCATAAGCATTTAAATTAATTATTAAGTCACTAGAAATTAAAAAAATCCATAATAAAAAGTATATATAAAATAAAAATTTATAGTACAACTTGTCTTATTTTTATACTTATATAAAAATTATAGATATATTAAAGTCAAGAGAGTAACATTTTGTGTTTATTCTTTTCATAAAATAATAAAATTTTCATAATCAAAGAAAAATTAAAACAAGTGGTAATATATTCAATAATTGGATATAAGTGGATTAAATAAATTCATAAAATAGGATAAATTCAAGTTTTATATAAATTTTAAATCCTTATCACAAAGTGTTAACCCTATTTTACTTGTTTTACCCTTATTAAGGTGATAAATATTTATCAAGGTTATTATTCATAGTGATTAACAATAAAAGTGACCTATTTACTAAATCTGTCCATATTTATTCCAAATATGGTTTCTATTTTCCATATTTACTTCACAGAATAGGAACAATTTAATTTAAAATCACACCTCTAAAATGGGATGAAAATTTGTTTTTCAATAAAATACTTCCTGAAGTATAAATTTTTATACCAAAATCCAAAATAAAATTAATTACAAAGATCCAATTAGATTATTAAAAGGAACTAATTTAACTTTTAAAATCATTTAAAAAAATTTATCTTTGTAAATTAATTAAACAAAATGGCATTTTCCATAAAAACCAGTATTTTTCTCTATTAATCGAAAAATTTATATTTTCAAAAAATTATCCAAAATCCACAATATGATAATTGTGAAATTATAAATTTAAAAATGATATAATTTTCATAAAATAAATTTTTTAAAATTTTATAAATTAATTATAATATCCACCCATGAAAAAAAATAAAAATAATTTTTGAAGAAATGGTTTTAAAAAAAATAAAATATCTTTACAAAAAATTGAGTAATTATTTCCTAAAAATTAATAAATAGATTTTTATGAAGTAAAAACGTTATATATGTCACATAATATTTTTTAATCCCATTCATAGCTTCCAATTCATCGACTATGTTATAATACTCATATTTTAATTATAATATTTTGTGATTTGTTTAAACTCAATGTTGAATATCTTGTATTCTATCAAAAATAATGTTTTTTTTAAATGTTGGGATATTAAATTATATCACCTTAAATAAATTACACCCTATAAATTTTATCTCGATCAGCAAAGGTTTAACCTTTATTGAAAACCCACTTTAGTACAAAGGAATAATAAAACTTCTTTTGAAAAGGGATGTGGAAAATATAAAGGATACCTAAAATATCATGTATTTGGGCCCCCATATTAGAATAATATTGGTGGGAAGTTAAAATATAGAACTTTAAGATAAGACTAGTGTATAAGTACTAATTGATATTAATAGATAATATGGTCATGATATATCTAATGACCACCTAAACATAAATTATAAAGGTGTGAAAAGACTATCAATTCATCAGAATTGAAGATAAAAGGATAAAAAAATTTAAATATACTTTTACTAAATATTAGGGATTAATCTACCATCTAGAATAATTAAAAAGGAAATATACTTACCTAATAAGTATAATTTCATCCTTTAATCAATTTCTAATACAATCTCATCTTTTTCTACAAAACATTAGTATTCAAGATGATTTTTTTCATGCTTGAAGCACTAAAATTAACTTATAATGGATTACATAGTCCAAAAAAGGATTATAAGTATGAATCCTATTTTTAGTAAAACCAAAATTGTTATCATAATGTTGGATAATACCAAAAATGAATAAACCTTCATATAAAAATAATACATTAATATCCATAATTAAAAAATAAAACCAAAGGATAAACATAGATTATTCCCCAAATAAATAACCTTATATATCATATAATCTCAAAAAAATCAACATTAAAGAAAGTTTTAACCTCAATGTTTATTTTGTAACCTTCATCATACACCTCCAAAAACATAATATCATTCTTCCCAATCAATCCTTTACATTAAACTTAAAGGTTATATAAACTTCAACCCAATAAAATGTCTCTCTAAATATCATTAATCACCTAAAAATCTAAAAAATTCAAAAAAAATGATCCTATAATATGATTACTAAAAAAAATTAATCATTATCCATTGAATAGTTTATGTAAAAAAACAATGTCATGCTAATCAGGATATCACCTCATCCAGTGGTAGGTGTTTCACCCATGTCATCCTCTGGATATGGGTTCAATCCATGCAACCTTTTTAGATGTGATGGGCTGTATCCTGGACTATGGGTTGTCCTTTTTCTAAAATTAAATTAATATAATTCCAATAATTGTCTCAAAAATATTATGAACACAACATTAACCATCAAGACACTTTCTAACAATTAAGGTTTTCTATACATCTTATTTCATTCCACAAAACCAAATAATATTAATTGACTATTATTACCTAAACATAAATGATAATATTAATGATAAAGGTTATCAATAACACTAATATTATTTCTACAAAATATAAAATAATTATTCTTCAAATAACATTCTCACTAAAATATATACGATGATAAAGGGTTGTATTTCAATAAATGTATCCTAGATTATCCTTAATCATGATAAATTATGATCACATAAAACCTCAAAATAAATATTTATTCATTTAAACTTACGATCAACCTTATACATATGAACCCAAAACAAATTAGGTTTATCCCATATCACTGTACCATATCATAGTTTCAAATAAGTTATATTATCCCATACATCATAATAGTTCATTATATAAAATGTGAAATAGTCCAAGCATATCCACCAGGAATGTTAAATGAGGTGTGAAGTAAGGACACACTCAGCGTGTACTAGAATGATGGTTGAGATATATTTGGGCAACACTATTTGGGGTTATTACCCCTAGATGCATCTATTCTAAAAACATGTCCACTTATAATGTCCAAATATGGATGTGTTACTAAAAAAACTACATAATCTCTATCTTAACATACTTTAGGATGTTGTTCTATACATAGAAATGTCCTCAAAGTATATCATATAGTTATATTCCCTGGTATATGTTTTTCCTAAATCTAGTTCCCAAGGTTTTTCACAAAACATTACATAATACCAACTGTAGGAACTCAAATTCAGTAACCCGAAGCTAGTGTCTACATTATTATATTAGAATAATATAATAATAAAACATATCACCATGGATTAATTAGTTTAGTAGTATTTAAGAATCAGATACATATATTATTTCTATATTACAATCAAAATAAAAAAACATAGCGTAATAAACATTATCACATCCTTGATATTATTCCAAATATCATTATTTATGTAATAGGGAAATAAAAATAAATAAATGGTGATATCATATTCTCTATAAGGGTTACAAACATTGGAAGATATCATGATTAAATAATGCATAATAAATATGAAATTGTAAATAACTGAAAAAACATTCCATTTAATTAACAACTATATCAAAAATTGCATCTTGGGATAAATTCAATGTAGTAATCTCATGTATAACAATAACAAAATTCTGAAATATGGAAATGATTGATATTAGACATCATGATATCAAACATAATTATATATTTACCATAAAATCCATCGGTTAAGATAGTTTAATCTATTGGTAGGTATATACCAAAAATCCCATTTAATAAGGCTAGAAAACTAGTTTTTA
Source organism: Viscum album (assembly GCA_963277665.1). Taxonomy (NCBI): domain Eukaryota; kingdom Viridiplantae; phylum Streptophyta; class Magnoliopsida; order Santalales; family Viscaceae; genus Viscum; species Viscum album. Next base: position 1,802,482,044 of record OY728126.1, on the reverse strand, counting down.
TCCATTAGATATATCGATACATTGAGGAGTTTCTATAAATAGGACCCACCTATCACTACTTTCCTAATTAATTCATCATATACAGAATAATAAATTTAATTCATAAACAATTTTCTTTATTAAATAATTTCCTTATTCAGTATATAATATAAAAATAAATATATTTCATAAGTCAATAAAAAAACTTTAAAAGTAAAACATAGTATGTATAAATGGTAGATGGTTTAAGAAATAATAATATCAATGATACAAAGAATATGTTTATTTAAGTGAAATTAAATGACTAATGGCCATAAGAAATTGAATATTTCAGGAGAAATTTAATGAACAAAAAATTAATAAGAGATAAAATATTACCATTAGTTCATCAAAAATATAGGTCTGGTAATAAAATCATTTTATTCATAGAAATAAGGAAAATTGGAATGAGTTGTTAAAATAGGGATTTATTAAATATTTTCCTTTGTAAATCCCTCAAAAAAATATAAGAATATATATAGAATAAAATGGTTATGGTGGTGGGAAAATCCATTAACATCGTATAAGTTAAAAAGGAAACCTTCCTTTTGACTTTTGGTAAAAGAAATTTTAAAATGACCGTTTCAAGAAAAAATTGGACATATTACTTTAAAAAAATTAAAATTTTAAATATAACATAAAATTTATTTAATAAATAATTTGAGTAATTAAAAAATACTTTTAAAAAATTAATAAATATGGGCATGAAACAAAATTATATCTGATCAAAATAGAAATATGACCATCCTTTATTTTAAAACATTTCATCACTTTATTCAAGCTCCAAAGAGAGTAAAATATGAAATAGAACATATAAAAGTCATAAATATTTATATTATAAGAAAATTGATAGAGAATATTAAGGATATATTTTAATATTTCTCTAATTAAAATAAATTAAATCGCACAAATGAGATTGAAGAAACTATTTTTACCTATTTGGTAGATTTAAAATTATAACCCATTAAAATTGTAAACATGAATTGAAAAATTAATCATAATTAATAAATATATATTCATGTTAAATAAATGAAAAGGATATTATATACAACACATAATAATAAATAGGTTTATAATACCAAATATGTCCCAATGGAGTTGAAATTGAGACGAAATGTCTTACAAATATCATATCAGTGAAGTGAGAATCAATCAATCAAGTTATTATGTGTAAAAAATTTAAATCCAAAAAAAGTAAGTGGAGATAAAATATAATACAATCAGATTTAATTTCAAACAAAATCATGTCAGAACATAATCAAAAAACTATAAGTATAACCTAATGAATGGAAATTGAGTTAAGGAATTGATTACCTCACGTTTTTCTTACATTGAAAGTGATTTAAACACTTGTATAATAAATTTTAATGTGTTATAATTATATATAATATTCATTTATATACTTATGAAATCATATATGACCCAATTATAATATTTCAACCGTCTTTTAATAATTATTATTTATTAAAATTATCATTTTTGGATGTTAACTATTTAATTTTTCTTGAGAATCCAGTTCAGAAGTTCCAGTACTTGTACTTTGATTGTGGTTACATCATGTTAATAATTATATAAATATAATATATATTCATTATATACATGTATATATATAGAGTTTTCAATAAAATTCATATATGGAAAAAATAATTACAGTGTTCATGGAGATGGTAAGCCATACGGACACTTGAACACTGCTTTCACTTTTTGACAGATGGAAGGAAAGAATAATATTTAATTACTCACCCTTCTAGAAACATTATTAAATCATATATATATATGTTCACTAAAAATTTCCTTATTACCATCCATGTAAATCATAAATGAATAATATATTGTATTGCTTCATGGGGGTGGTAGTCCACATGTACGCATGAGCGATGTTATCATATTCCAATGAATTGGACGGTATGAAGGTAGATATCATTTTCAAATTTCAAAATAATAATTATTTCATAAATATCATATATATTCATTAGTTCCATATTTATAATAATCTAATTAAAGTGGTTATTAAAGATGAATTACACTACTATGTGGATACGGTAAGCCATATGTATGCATGAGTGATATTTTTTATTTTTTTAAGAATCTAAACAGATGGTAAATTTTTTTCCCTTAATAATAATAAAATATATGTATATCTATAATAATTTATTTATTCTATTAGTATGGTCACAAAAAATTATTGGAAGTAAAAGAATAAATAAACTTGAAAGAGTCGGTAAAGGCGATTACCACTTCTTCAGTATACTTCCTTTAAATCCCTTATTATATACCCATAGAGTGGTCTTTTATGAATGAAATAACCAATAATTAATGTATAAGTAATTCTATAAGTGTATTTTTTGGGGTTTTGGTTGAGATATGTAGCTTAAGAAGGTTTAAATAAAAGATAGAAGTGGTTCCCTTTTATAAGTTAGGATAAGGGAAATCTTGTAATTACTTAAAGTATTAAATTAATATAAATTTATTTTTATTTAAAAATTGATATAATTAAAATATAAGATGATTATGAGTTGAAATAATCTCATATAATAAAATTTAAACGAGTTTTCATGATTTTTTCTCCCATATCTCTTATTTTTAACCCATCGTTAACCCTTTTGATAATTACCATGATATAATTATTTTTAAATATTTAGGTTTACATAAAGTCACTAAAAAAGATCAACTGACATATAAATGGACCATGATTGATATTTTAAACCATATCTGATTTAATTTAATAAATATATTAATTTTATGAATTTTAAATCCTTTAATAATATATTTTTAATTATAAAATATCATTAATGTAATTTATGGAAATCCGTCATATATTATAATATAATATTTGTATAAATCATGAAAAATGGTTTAAAAATTACATTGATTCAATTATAATGAGAATTTTTAATTTAGTCATCCAATCAAATTCATATATATTTAGATATTACTTTAAAATTTATCTTGGGGTTTAAACCCTTGCTTTACCAATTTTATCCTTAAGCATGGTGATGAATTTTTCAATGTTAAAGGGTTATAATTTTACATATAAGTTGAAAATTGACTAAAAAATGTCCAATGGATGAAAATTTCTACCATTTATCATCCTAATTTTCATATTTCAATATTTTTATGATTTTTATATAATTTTATAATATATTAGTTAATATAAAATATCATTAATATCATTTTTGAAACTATTAATTTACTTTGAATTTAACGAGAATAAGTTAGTATTTTATTTAAAATATTTACCTCTAACACGTCCTTAATATGTTATAATTATCTAAATAATTCATTGAACATAATAATTCATTCAAATTGTATTACTTTTAATATTTTTAAAATAATTTCTTTTATTTTTATATTAATTAAATAAATATTGTGTCGAAGTTGGGTAAGAAATTAAGGTAATTATTCAGTCATAAAAAATGAAAAATAAATTTACGTAATAAAAAATAGTTTATCAATAAAATAAATAGCTATAACTGAACTTATCCTCTTTCTATCCTTATGTAAAAATTCTATAGATATCAAAGTCAAGAGATTGGCATTTTGTATTTATTATTTTCTTAAATAAATATAAAGGGAATAATAAAAACAAATGCCACCAGGTAGCCATATATTCATGAATTCTATGTAAATATATAAAATTAACAAATAACCTAGGATTAATCAAATTGGTAGAAAAATTTTATATCCTTATCCCAAAGTTTTAACCATATTTTACCCATTTAACCCTTACTAATGTGACAAATATTTATGAAGTTTATTCTTCATAAGGACAAAAAAGTGACATATTTACCAAATTATATCCTCCTTTTTCTAAATATAGAGTAAATATTTTATGATTCAATTCACTGAAGTGTTATAATTTAATTTAAAATTAATCTTGTAAAATGTGAGGAAAATTATTTTTTCAAAAAAATTATAAAGTATAAAATCTATTATACCATAATATAACATAAAATTAATTCAAATAATATTAATTAGATTAATAATAATATATATTAAATAATTTTAATTTTAAAACCATTTAAAACAAAATGTAACTTTTTGAATGCTTTAAAAGGAAAGGCAGCTTCTAATAAAAACTGGTATTTTCACTATTCATTGAAAATTAAATATTTTTAGAAAAATTAAAAAGTTCACTATAAGTTAATTATTAAATACTAATTTATAAACATAATATCATTTTTTATAAAATATAATTTCTAAAAAATTTAGGAATTAATTATAATATCTTCTCAAAAAAAGCAATTAAACCCATTTTTTAAGCAATTGTATTTTTGAAGAACAAAATGATTTTACTACAAATTAAATGATTATTTCCTAATAATTAATAAATAAATTTTTATTGAGTGTTAATTTTATATATATTTTATAATTTTTGTTAATCCTATTCATACCTACCAATTCAATGTTTAGGTCATAATAGTCGTATTTTAATTATAATATTTTTTGTTTCATTTAAGATCGATGTTTTGTATCTTGTATGCTATTTAAAATTATTATTTTAAAATAACATGATATTAAAGATGTACTCACACAATACATATTCATCCTATATTACATGAATACATAATTTACCATGATATCGGTAAGGGGTAAGTCTCATACTTTACTTAAGGAGAACCTTGATGTTATGGTCTCATAATTATCGGATTGAAGAATAGAGATATATTGAGGTGGAGTTTTTTATATATACACATTGGGGATTGGTTTATTTGGGTCCTTTTTTATTAGATAATAATTTGTGGCTTTTTACTATTATGACTCTAATAATGTTTCTGTAATTATTTTTTCATTAGTGTTTTAATGGTTTATATCTTGAATCATGTATATTTTGTTATTTTTAGTTGACTATTGTTGGTTGTTATTTATGTAAGGGAAAATTATCCCCCATGGTTCGGTCAAGATTTATTAATTTATTACTAGAAATTGTGTTCTAGGGACATCGCCTAAGTTTAGTAGAACTTTTTCCCTTTCTAAGACTATGGGTTGGGTCGGGTGTTATAGGTGGTATCAGTTTGGTTTGGTCCTTCAGTCAGGAATGGTATGTATGAATATATGACTTTTCAATAAATAAAATGTAATTATAAAGAGTTTTACCTGACCTCTTTATATTTAACTCTAAGTTACTAGGGTGGTTCAGATACAAAAAAAGTGTTGTAAAGAACTTCTTGGTTTTTCATCACCTCATCATCATGGGTTTAACCGATGAAAGTCTAGTATCATGCATTAGTGTAAGACATATCACTAAGTCTAAATAATATATTTTCTATTGTATAATCTTCCTTATTATTTTTTAGAATATTATATTTTATTAAATTGTTTTTCATGATTGGTCAGTGATTTTTCTAGGGGCATAAGAAAATGCCTCCAGTCATGATACTTTAAAACCACCTAGTGGATGATACTGAGAAAGTGGTTCCACTAGAGGAACCATAGGTGAACCAAAAACTGGTCAGAATCATTTTGGAATCATTATTACATATGGTAAAATGAAATCAACATGATTATCAAAATTATATAGATTGTTTAGTAAAATTACAAAGGAAGAACCTGCAAATCATTATGTGTGATTGAGCACCCAATAAAGTAGAATCATGGATTGGGAGGATGAATTAAATCATTGATTTCTTGGAGAAAAAAGATGACATCAAAATGACTAACACTATGTACATTCCACAGGATCTAGCATGAAAAAATTGGGACCTAGCTGGTTGAGATAATGTCTATCAAGGCCTCACTTGGGTTACATTTGAGTAATTATTTAATAAATAATTCTATATTCAATCATTATGCATGTCATGAACAATAGTTTTATTCCAAATAAAAAAAGGAAAATTATTTTCTATTCAATATAAATCATATTTCACATACCTTTCTCATTTTTCATAAGAAGTGATAGCAAGTGAATCACTCAAGGAATTAATGTTATAATTAAGACTATGATCACACATTCATTCTCATGTGGTGATTTTATACATTGAGGATTAAATAGACATGGGTTACAAGGATCTCGTGTGAAACAAAATAATCAATAGGAATTTAAATTGAGGGAAAAATTTTATCTTCACAAAAACAAGTGGGAACTCTAATTTAGGGAATATGTGTAAAATTGAAACCTACACCTATAGTAACAAACCATAAGAGAACCAGCTCCCGAGATCGGTTTCTTTCCCACTTGTTCCCAGTAATCAAATCAATTTTTTTAGTGTGTTTAATTGAAACACATGTGTATGTAATTCATTATACTACCTAAATTATATCATAATTTTGTTTATAAGGGGAATATCAAGTGTTATTGCACATATATCCCAAACTCAATAGGTGGTGATACTTCTAAAAAGTCCCCAAATTTTAATGCTAAACCAGGGTTCTCTTTTCAAATTAGTTCTCACCATCACAATAAAATAAATAAATGTGATTCCAAAAATAACCTATATCCATAGTAGAAACTTCCTCAGTACGGGGGAAATATTAAGTTAATGTCAATAGATTGATAGCTTTTGGAGTTGAGATGAGTATTCTAAACAAAGACAAAGATTCCTTAATGGTGTGAGGTACCATCCTTTTTAACTATACCATTATGTTTGTTTTTTCTAACACGTATTCATTAAATTATTTTATTACTTATTTTTTCGTAAAACAATTGGTATTATTAGTGGAAATGATGTCACACATGATGAGCATCAATCATATCTCAAGCATGAGAGTGTAAAGGGTTTAATTTTTTAGTATGTTCCATCCCCATTGAACCAATCCAATTTTCAAGTGTGTTTACTATCATGGACACATAAATCATTTATTTTATCTTGAAAATGGATGGGTTGGTATCATTAACAGATCACATTGACTGATACATTTTATAAGTGACTTTTATATTTCCTGAAGATGTTGTTCAATTATTTAAGGGTGATTGGGATGTGAATATAAGAATATAATGACATTTAAGGATAGAGGTTGTCACCATCTCATATCAATTGGAAGTGATAACCTTTTTTTCTATTGATATGAAAAGAAATGGAAATTTTCCTAGCATATTTGATTAATACGCAGAATTATTTTTAAAAACAATCTATGGATTTCCAGTTAAAAGAGAAGTGGAATTTTCTATCAACCTACTCTTAAGAACGAATCATATTTAGTTTCCATCATATATAATAGAGATATTATAATTATGAGATATTAAATTACAATTGTAATAATTATAAAAGTAGGTTTTTATAATACCAAGTACATCATATTTGGTCGATCCAGTTCTATTTGTTTAGAAAGCATATGGAACACTCAGACTTTCTATTGGTAATCATAAGATGAATCAAATTATGATAATGAATTGATATATTATTCATAAAATTAATGATACCAATGATAATTTTAAGGGATTTAAATAGTTCTCCAAAATTGATATATGATAGGGGTACTAAAAACTATGATTCGATAAAGGGGATATCACCAAGATAGATTTTTGAATCCATTACAACAACTATGAATTCTTTTTCATGCACTTCGATCTCACTAATGAACCAAGAGTAATCATGGAATTAATGGATCATATATTTCACAAATACCTATATTCTGTCATTATGGTATTTATTGATGACATATTACTATATTCTCACACAAACAATGATCATTAAAGGCACATGGATATTTTAATCTGTATATTATGATACCACCATATTTATTAAACATTTTCAAAATATGACATCTAGATACAATAATTTCACTTCCTTGAGAACTTCATTTCATATAGATTCATATTAGTTGATCCTGAGAAGATTAAGGCCATTATTTATTAGAAACAACCTAAAAATGTTTTTAAGATACATAGTTTCCTAGGATTATAAAGACATTATCAATGATTTATTGATGATTTATCATTCCTTAATTCTTCTATCAATATTTTGAAAAGGAATGGTATTACAATATATAGTTGTGATTATTGTTATATGTTCTTCAGGGAACTCAGGGATTATCTTACATAATCACCAATCATTATCTTTTTTGAACCAAGTGAATGCTACATTATCATTTGTGATGCATTTGAATTTTTATTTTTTTCTATTCTCATGAAAGGATATCACTTCATGGATTATGGATCATAAAAATTGAGGGTACATGAGAAGAACAATCCAAACCCTGATTTGAACTAGCCATAGTGGTACATTACTTAAAAACATGGTGTCACTACCTCTTTGGTTAAAAACTCATGGTATTCAAGAATCAAAAAACCTAAATCACATATTTTCAAAAGGAGAATTGAACATGATACAATGATGTTAGATATAATATCTTCATATGTTATACATTATATTATTCTATAAAATTTGGAAATAAAATTCCGCAGCTGATGCATTAAATCTCATATTATATAGTCAAGTGGTTCGAGAGGCATGAGACCAATGGAAATTGAGGGTAGTGATTGATGATATTCACATAAAATATTATAAGAGGGATGAGTTTGTGGTCTTATTTTTAGTTTACCTAATTTTTAACTTGATTGAATTAGTCTATGAGGCTTAGAAAACAGTCATTGGTTGTCTTCTGAGGATGTTAAATCTTAATTTTGGGGAGACCATAGATGGTTGAAAAAAAAAGAATAAAATTCATTTTTTCTCTTCTAAGATCAGATCGTAATTCCTCCATATTTATGAGACCAATTTTTTCTTTATTTTTATTATTCAAAATGATAAATCCACCCAAGTACCCATAAATTGAACAAGGAAATAAAGTATCATTTTGGGTTGTCATGAATGAAAAGGAAAGTGGTTGAGTATGGTGTGAGATGTCTCACTTGTTAACAGGTGATGTAAGAAAATCAATGACAATCTAACATGTTACAGTAATTTCCTATACCTATATTGAAATGGTAACATATTACTATATAATTTTTCATTGCTTTGAGAGGAGTGATTTATAAACATGACACAATTTAGGTGATTGTATACCAACTCAAAAATTTACCACATTTCACTTTAATTTATGGGGAAAATATGGCAGATGAGTTAGTAATGAATTATATCCCTAAAGTAGTTAAATATTATGGGTTAAAAGTTTATATTATCTCTGATTGATACTACAGATTCACTTCATGGTTTTCTAAGTCCATGCAAGAGTCACATGATACCTTTTTTACCATGATCATGAAATATAATCCCCCAAAAATGTCTAGTTAGAGCATATGATTCATATCATGGAGGATATTTTAAGATCTTTTGTAACAGAATTTAGTGGTTCATGGAAATCCCATATACATTTAGTGGAGTTATCATATAACAATAGATACTGAGTAATGAAACATATGGATCCATTTGAAGCATTATATGGTTGTCCATTTCATTCCCCATTTTGTTGGGTCGAGACAAAGGAAACTTACCTAATTGGACTAAGCCTAATTTGAAATACTATTGGAAAGATTCATATGATTAGTAAGTGGATAACAATTTTATAAATCCATTATAAATCCTATAAATATCATCATCCTTTATCTTTGTATTTTGATGTGCTTGATCATGTATTCTTATGAGTTTAAAAAAGGTTGGTGTGTCATAATTTAGTTTAGAAAAGGAATTTGTCTCCTCAGGATATTGGACCTTTCTAAATCCTTGAATAGATCAGAGTGTCTACTTATCAACTAGCTCTTCCATTGATATCTACTTATGTTCATAAAGTTTTCTACATCTTTCAACAAAATAATTGAAAAATATTTCCTGATAAGGTTATTGGTTTGGGTCATGTGAATCTTGAGAAACTCAATTCAAATACAAGATAGAAAAGATAAGGTCTTGTGGGTGATGTGTATCTCTTTAGTATATATTCTATAAAAACATGGACATACTCAGGAACAAAAATGGGAAAAAGTGAATCTTATGTTGGTGAAGTGGAAAAAAATCTCCTACAATCCACAAACCTCTATCATTCAAATGATGAAAAGACCATTGGAGGGGTGAATTTGACACCCCCAATTTTTTTTATGTGATTATTATTTTATATTTTATGCAAAAAGTCAGTTATTTTTAGGACCAAGATGTGTTAGAGAGAGGGTGGATGAAGAAAGTGGTGTTTTGGATTCCTATGATTCACTATGGGAATCACCATATCATGGGACCAGTCATGGTGAAGTTCATGGACCCAATAATTTTGGTGCTCCATGCATGGGAGTCTCTAAACCAAGAGTTCTAAAAATTCCCAAGAACCTACTTTTTTTTCTATGCAAGGTGGCTGGGAGGGACATCAGTGTGAAATGGGAAACCCTAAATTCTGCAAAGTGGGTGTGACAATTGGGAATTCACTATCCAAAATGGATTGGGAAAATTCACAATGTCATGGTCCAAGGAACAGTGCTGGTTGAAGTTGGTCTAGTATAGACCATTCAAAATGGCATGGATAGATACACTACACCATGGTGTATGGGGTGTTACTAGTATTCATGATTGTTTAAATGGTTGATTTTCCCACTAATCATTGGGTGAGGAACCAATATTTAGGTTCAAAATCATGGGAGAATTTTTGGGGAATATTAAATTGATGTTTAAATATATTTCATGCTATAATAAAAATATTTCTCTTTCCCCTTAATTTTGTTCTTGATTCAGAAGATAATTCTGAATGAATTCCCTAGGAAACCAATATTCTTATTATTATCTTGAATTGTTTGATCATAGTAGAGATATATGACTTCTCTCCCTCTCCACCCTTCCTATAAATATAATTTTTTTGTTTTATAAATAATTTTTTTATAAAAAGTGGATTTATATACAAATAAATTTTATAAAACCTTGTTTTATGGATTTGAATAACAAAAAATTATGGAAATCACCCAAAACATGTTTGATAAATTATTAAAAAATAAATTGTTTTAAAGAATTATTTGGGTGTGTGGGCATTGGAATAACATGGTGTGAATTTATAATGCACATGTAAAGGGCCACATTATGTTAGACTTGGTAGAGGGGTCATTTTTTCACTCAAGGTATTTTAGTTCCAAGCAACTAATTGGGTCTAGAGAGATTGGTATCGCTTATGAGTATGGGCTATTTAGTGGGATTTATATAATGAGACATGCATTAGGTGTGTGAGTTTCATAGGAATGCCTTCAAGAAATTTCATAACTTCATGGTGTGAGTTTTATCACTGCTTGTGTATATAGATATCTAGAACCATTTATTAATATTGTTTCCTCCTATTTTATATTAAATGTTAGATAACTTGTTCGTGACCTAGTGGAATGTGTGGGATGTTTTGAGAACTACCTATGGAGTCAATATAATTACATGTGGCATACATATCTGGGTTTATATGAATATGTTGTGTACCACAATAGAAGAAAGGGTCATTTCTTGTACATAACAAGAGGAGAAACTTAGTTTTGTTATCTCATCATTGTAGAGTTTGATACAATATAAATCTTATGGTGGATTCATACATAGAACCACATCTATTCTCGGTTTATTTTACTGGATTTGGTTCCTTTGTTATTGGAGACTCATTTATGTCTATTTAATTTTGTGACTCTAATGATGTTTCTTGTTTTATTTTTTTAAATTGGTCTTTTAAGGGTTTATATCATGCATCATGTCTATTTTGTTATGTTGAGTTTGATATTTTAGGTTTTTATCTATGTTAGGGTAAATAATTCCCCATGGTTTAGTATATATCTAGGAATTTATATTCATCTTTTGGTTTCGTGGGGATGTCACCTAGTGTTAGTGGTACTTCAGTCACACCCAAAAAAATGGGTTGGGTTATGGTGTTAAAAGTGGTATCAGTTTAGTTTGGTCCTTAAATTTGGAATGGTAGGTATGAAGATATGAAATGTTAGGTCTTTAAATGTAATGATAAAAAGGATTATCCAACATATTTATACTAAACATCAAGTTATTAGGGGGTTTCGTGTATACAAAGTGTTGTTAAATACTTATGGGTGTGTTTTCAACTCATCATCATGGGTTTAGCTGGTGAGATTCTAGTATCATGCACTAGAGTCAGACTTCCCACTAAGACTACATCATTTATATTACATTTTATGATCTTTATTATTATTATTTGGCATAAGATAAAGGATAAAATTGTTTGGTCATAACTTATTGGTGATTTTTCTTTGTCCATAGAAAAATTCCACCCACTAGGATACTTTGAACCCAATGGGCTATTGCTGTTGAAAATGTGTTTCCATCCAAGTAACCCTAGGTGAACAAAAAATAGTTAAAATCATTGTACAAGTTTTCCAAAATATGGAAAAATGGAATCAACTTGAGTAACCATATCATGTCGACCTTTTACTAAAATTATAAAGGTAGTATCCACTATTCTTTTGGGGTGACTCGGGACTCAATAAAGAAGAATCGTGACTTGGGAGGATGAATAGAATCTTTGATTTGGGGGGGGACCAACTTAAATCAGACTGATGTTCACTTTGTACATGCTTTGGGATCTATCATTACGATCATGTGAACTCGTATTTCAAGCTAAATTCAATAATGGTATCACTTTTTATGGATTTCAGGAATCTTTTAATAAATTATTCTTTCTATATTCCTTACATATGTTTGAAACAACATATTTCTTACAATTGAAGAAAGAAAACCAATTAGTTATAGAATATGCATCCCATTTCACAAACCTTGCATTTTCATCACCATAATTGGTAAATAGTGAATCACTCTAGTCATGGATGTTCGAATAAAGTATGCGATCATACATTTATTATTGAGTGGGGATGTTCTACATCGACGATTACACAGACATGGTGTAAAGTAATTTAGTGTCATATAAACTCATTGCGGGTAATTTTAGTTGAGGAAATTCCATTATCCTCCAAGACATAAGTGTGAACTTCAATATAGGGAAAAATTGAATAAGGGGAAATTACTCTCAAAGAAGAAGAGCATAAAATAACCAGTCCACTATATTGGTTTCTTTCCCTCCACATCCCAGTAGTCAACTCATTTATTTTAAGCATGGCTCATTCTAACACATTAACATGATATAAAACACACCACCTCAATTATTTCTTCCTTGTGGTGATAAGGGGCATCTAAAGTACTATTTCATAAATCTCATGAGGTCTATAAGTGGTGATGGTTCAATTATTCCCTTGGATTTTAAGGCTTAACTAAGATGCTCGTGATAGATTAGTTATCACCTCCACAATTAATCACTTACAGTGATTCATGAAACACCCCAGATCCTCCCCAATCTCTTCTTTAGCTGAGGATAATGACTTAGTCAATGAGAGGGGATCGAATAAAATTTAGACCTGATTTGAGTATTATAAATGAAGACATAGGTTCCACAATGGTGTGAGGTTCCATTATTCTTAACTATACCCTTATAAAGGTTTTTTTGAAACAATTTTTGACAATTATTTTATTAATTTTCATTTGGTAAAATAACTAAGCTTATCATTGGAAATGATACTTCACATAATGATCATCATGACACACCTCAGGAAAAAAGGGTAAAATTTTTTTTAAATGTTCATCATGTTTCATTTAAATTGAATTATTCTAGTTTTCATGGGAGTTTACAATCATGTATATGGACATATTTGATATCATCTTGGTAATGGATTGTCTAGTAGCATTCAAGGTTCACATTGACTAAAATTATTAACAAGTGAATTTTATATCTTCTGATGGATTTGTTCATTTATTTAAGGGTCGATGGGATGTGAAAGAAAAATATATTAGGAATTTTAATGATAGTGGTTGTAACTATATCATATCACTTGTAAGTGATCACCTTAGGGTATTTTGATGCAATTGGAAGAAGATATTTTCCTATAATAGTAGATCAATATCTTGACATATTTCCAAAACAAATCTATAAGATTCCACCTAGAAGGTAAATGGAATTTTCTATCAACCTACTCTTAAGAAAAAATATTATTTCACTTACATAATATAGAATGGTTACAAAATAGTTACTTTTGAAATATTCAAATTGTAATAATTGGAAAAAGGGGTTTATAAGTCGAAACACATAACCTTGGTGCACTCCTATTTTATTTAGTAAGAAATTGAATGGCACACTCCAACTTTGTGTTGATAATCATGAGTTGAATCCAGTTATGATAATGAATTGATATCATGTACCTTGATTTTATAACCTCTTTTATCATTTAAAGGGATCCAAATGGTTCTCTAGAATTGATATCTAATTAAGGTACCACCAACTCCGAGTCAGTAAATAGGATATACCTAGGATAGATTTTTGAAGTCATTATAACCACTATAAATACATTCTCACACCATTATTTCTCACTAATACACCATCATTGTTCATGGAATCAATGAATCAAATATTTTATAGACACTTGTATTATTTCATTATGATATTTTTTGATGACATCATATAATATTCTCATATAAAATAAAATCATGAAAGGCGCTTAGAGATTTTGTTTTATATAATATGATATCACCGTACTTATACAAATATTTTCAAAATATTTTTTCTAGATATAATAATTTCACTAACTTGGGAATGTTATTTTGGATAAAGTCATATAAGTTGATCCTATGAATATTGAGGTTGTTATTTATTGGAAAACACCTAAGAATGTGTTTGAGATATGTAAATTCCAAGGATTAATATAATATTATCATCTTTTCCCCCTAATTTATCATGTCTCTCTTATACCATTTTTATAAATGGATGGGTATTCCATTATCATAGATTGATTATTTCTATAATTCCTTCAAGGAACTAAAGGAGTGAATTGCTTTTACACCTATCCTTTTCTTTTCTGAACTAAAAGAGGTATGTGTTTTCTTCGATGATAAATCTGGATTGGGATTGAGTTGTGTTCTCACATAGTTAGACCACATCATAGATTATGGAACAAGAAAACTAGGGGAACATGAGAATAAAAATACAAAACATTATTTGGAATTAGTTGTAGGGTTCCATTCTTTAAAAACATGTCGTCACTACCTCTTTGGTTGGAAATCTATAGTCTTCATGGATTTAAAATCCTAAATCACATATTTTTACAATGAGAATTGAACTTGAGACAATATAATTATATAGAATATTATTATAGGTTTGTATTTGGCTTTTTCTATAAACATGGGAAAGTAAATTAAATAGATGATGCATTAAGTCATAAGTTGTATAATCAAGTTATTTGATAGGGGTAAGACCAATGTCAATTGATGTCCAATTTTACTAATATGAACTTAGAATTTTTTAAGAGATAAATGATTTTGGTGTTATTTATAAGTTACCCTCATTAATAACTTAACTAAATTAGTCAAGTAGGATCAATATACAAACCCTGATTATTATATGAGGAGGTCAAACCTCAATGGCAAGGTGACAATGGATGGTTGGGCAGAAGACACAAAATTGATGTTTCACTTTCAAGATCAGGTTTCGGTTCCTCCATCTTTCCAAGAACAATTGTGTCTTTTATTATCAAAAATAAAAATAGGTAATCCACCTAGGTACCCAAAAAATGTACAAGTAAATGAAGTATCATTTATGGTGGTCAGAAATAAAAATGAAAGTGGTCGAGTATATTATGAAATGTATCACATGTTATTAAGTGATGGATAAACATCATAAACCAATTAAAATGTTATATTAATTTATTATAAAAATATATAAATTATAGAATTTTACTATATAGTGTTTCACTAGTCACCCAAAAATTATTTAGAAACATGACTCAGTTTCTCATAATCACAAACTAACTCATGAATTTGACACATTTCACTCTGATTCAGGAGAATAAAATGGAAGATGAGTTGGAAAAAGAAATATATTTGAAATGTGGTAAAATTTCATGGGGTACCAGTTTCTATTATATCTGAATGAGACCCTAGATTCACCTTGTGGTTTTTATGATCCATGAAAGAGGCACTTTGAACCAAGTTGACTAGAGCATGACATGTCATCCCCAAATAGATAGCCTACCAGAGCATATGATTTAGACCTTAGAATATGTACCCATATCTTATGTGATGGAAATATATGGGTCATGGGAAGACCATCTACATTTTGTGGAGTTATACTATAATAATACCTACCAATAAATGACATGTATAGCTCTATTTGAATCTTTATATGGTTTTACAATCCATTCACTACTTTTTGGGTTTAGATTATAGAAACTTCACTAATTAGACCTAATATAATGTAAAAGACTAATGATAATATTAAGATGATCATGAAGTGGATGATTATGAAAAATATAAATCATAAATACTATTTATATCATCATCGTCACCCCCTTTATTTTAATGTGGCTGATCGTATGTTCTTGTGAGTTTTAATAAGGTTGATCCATCATCATTTGGATAAGAAAGAGTTGTTATCTTATCATAATGTTGGACCTTTTGAAATGATTTAATTGATTATATTGATTTATTATAATCTATATCTTCCATCAAGATTCATTTTGGTTCAAATTTTCTTCCACATCTCTCAAATAAAGAAGTTCCAATTGGATATCCATCATGGGATTAGTTGGGATCATGTGACTCTTGAGCATTAAACTTCATTCGTTTTCACCCCAATTTACATCTTATATAGAAAAGATAAGGCTGTATAGGGGAGGTGTATATCTTTGGTTCACATTATATGGAAATATTTATGTATTCAAGAAGATACATGGGAATAAGAGAAACATGTGCTAGAGTAGTGGATAGAACATTTTCGTCAAACCACTAACCTACAAATTTATGGGGAAAAAGTACATTTGTGGAGAGAATGTGACACCCCTCATTTAAGTTATATGAACTTTATAATATGTATTTATGTAATAAGTTGGTTCAATATGGGTTTTGAAAAATTTTGGGGGAGGTGGATGAAATAAGAAGTGTTTGGGCTTTTGGGGCTTCACCACGGGCATCACCATGCTATGAGATCGATCACAGTGAAGGTCATGGATCCAAACATTTTAACACTCCAATAATAGGATATTATAGGCTTTGGGATTTTACCACAATCTAGAACCTACCATTTGTTAAGTGTAATGGCTTTAAAGGCCGTATATAAGTAATGGGATGATAAAACACATGGGAGTGGATGTGGTGGTTGGCTGTGCATGGTCATAAATGTCTTGGGAAAATGAACTATGTTGCGGTCTAAGTCATAGATCTAGTTGAAGTTGGTCCAGTTCAGACCATTCAAATGGATAGGGTGGCTTCACCAGGCCATGGTTCAATACATGGTGTCGGTGATCATGATTTTTGAAAATAGTGATTTGTCCATCGATCTTTGGGTGACATAGCTTCATTCATGAGGGAAATCAGGGTATATTGTTATGGTGTGTTAAATGAAATTTTTAACCAATTTCACCACAAATAAATGATCATTATCACTCACTATCCTCAATTTTTATCTCTATTGAAGCATTATTTCATTCCAGTCTAGATTATTTCCTTATGAAAAAATAATTATTCTTCTTAGCACATATTTTTTAAATGGACTCAAGGTAGGTGGATTTTATACCCCTCCATTGTAATTAGAAATAGAAGTCTTTTATTTTATAAATAAAATTTTATGGTGAAAATTTAATTTCTGTAAAAATTAGTTTTGTAAAATATTATTTTATGGATTTGAAAAAAAAGATTTGGGAAATGGCCCACAATGAGCTTGATAAAGGCTTAAATGATAAATTGTTTTAAATAACTATTTGGGTGTGTGAATATTTACATATCATGGTTTGAGTTCACTGTGCACATGTAAAGAGGATCATTAGGATAGACTTGGTTGAGGGGAAAAATTTTTACTCATGGGATTTTACCTCAATGCGATGACATAAGTTTGGAGGGATGGGTATCATAAGAGAGTATGGGTTGTTTAGTGGGCCTATTTGATAGGACATGTATTGGGTGTGTGAGTTTCATGTGAGTGCATTCATTACATGGGAGACCTTTATGGTGTTAGTTTTAACACTTCTTATATATATGGATATCTGAAGAACTTTTTTATATTTCTTCCTCATATTTTATATACAATGTTAGTTAACTTTTTCTAGACCTCGTGATATGTGTGGGTTGTCTTGGTGACTTCCTACTATAACAACATATGCACACCCTACATATGTATCCCTATGTAGATGTAGATGTTTTTTACTATGATAAAAGTAAGGGGAAGGTCCCATACATTACTAGCAGAGAAACAAGATTATATAGTCCCATTATTGTGGAGTTGGAGCCTAGAGATATCATCTAGTGGAGTTAGTCATGGAACCAGGTGCTTGGTTTTTTTGGGTGTGTTTTGGTCATTCATTATTATAGACTCGTTGGTGTATGTTTATTATTGTGACTCTGATAATGTTTCTAGTTTATTTTTTTCATTGTTCCTTTCATGTTTTATGTCATGTATCATGTCTATTTTGTTATGTTGAGTTTACTATTGCATGTGTTTATCTATATCTGGTAAAATCATCCCCCACAGTTTGGTCAAGCCCAAGGAATTTATTTCTAACCATTGGTCTCTTGGGGATTTCACCTAAGGTTAGGGGAACTTTAGTCCCACCCTAACTGATGAGTGAGGTCAGGGTGTTATATGTTGCCTCTTGATTAATAATTTTATTTATATTGTAAATCAGTTTAGTAAATTTTTATTTACAATATAAATTTACACTCTATTTTAGTCTATTTTATTAATTTTTTATTTAACTTTTTTTATTTTATATAATATGTAAAACTTATTTACATTTTTAAAAAAATCATAAATTTACGTTATAATTTATTCTACCTCTATAAAATTATTATTTAAATTATATAATTTTTTTATATTATAAATTTTTTGTTGAAAAGTTCCATAAAATAACTTATTTCTCAGTTTTTAAATAACCATATATAAATGTGCTAAATATATTTTTTATCCAAATTGGTTCTAGGTATAAATTTCAATTTTATTGTTTTCTTTATATTGTTTATATTTAATTTTAAAATGTCCTATTAACTTTATAAAAGGCTGTAATCTCTTTATTATTTATCACTTTACATTAAAAACTAGTGTAATTTTTAATGTCTTCATTTACATAAAAAATTTACTATACAATTATATTTTCTATGAATATTACATTTTACTTTGTTTATTTTGGGGAATCCATAAAATTTATTTATTTATTTTAATTAATTTTTAATTTACATTCTAATTTTTTATCCTAAAAAAATATTATATTTTTAAATTTGATATTTATATTATATAATTGTTTGTTAAATTATAAATTTTACATGGGACATTTTTATAAAAACTTGTGTATATATTATTTTTTGAATAAATCTATAAAAAATATGTCTACTAAGTTAATTATACACCCAATAAAGTTTATTATGTAAATTTGTTATTTTTCCTTTATAAAGTTAAATTTTATTTTGTAAATTTCCTTTTTTTACATCAGAAAATGGTTTTACATATGGATTGCTTATATAATTTCTCTATAAACCATCTTAATTTGTATTTCTATTCACATTATAAATTTAATCCACAATTAAGTTTATTTTATAAATTATAAATTTTACTTTGTTTATTTTGGAGAAGCCATAAATTTTTTTATTTTTAAAATTCATATAAAATTTACTCTATAAATTTCCTAAAAAAGTGTGGCACTTTAAAATTAGTGTTAATATCATATAATTTAATTAAATTGAGATTTTATGAATTATATATTTATAAAATGAATTGTATTTCATTTTAAATAACTATATAAAAATATGAAGAATAAGTGTATTTTATTTGAAAATTGTCTTTTGGGAAAACTTTTTGTTTTATATTTACTTTATATGTTTTATGTCTAATTTCATTTTTTTACTATGTAAAAAAGAGTCCTCCCAATTTATTATTGATCTAATAACATTATAAATTAATTTATTCTATAAATTTACATTACATTTGATTTTATTTATACATATTTTTATTTACATTGTTTAATTTGGGAAGCCATAAAATATATTTATTGTATAAATTTCATCTAGAATTTACTTTATAAATTTCCCAATTAAATGATTATATCTAAAAAAATTTGGGGTCAACAATGTAAAGTATTTATTTTAATTATAAATTTAATATAAATAAATTACATAATGACACTTATTTATATTTATTTATAATAACTCTCCAAATTTTTTTGACCATATTAAAACTATCTAAAAATCAATTTTTTTATTTAAATTTCATATTTTCTATTTACTTTTTATGTTTTAGGTTTAAATTGTAAATGATTTTTTTTACTTTTTAAAATTTTGTCACAAATGGATTATTGAAATATTTAAATCAATTCACCTTTATATTTTCTTTTACTACATAAATTTTCACTATAAGTGAATTTATTTTCTAATTTCTTGACATTATTAATTCTAGAGAATCCAAAAAGTTTATTTTCTTTGAAAATTTCATTGGGAATTTAATTTTTAATTTTATTCTACAAATCATTATACCATTTTATTATTAGTCTTTATATTTTAGGTTTTTTTACATTAAAGTTGTCATATAGAATGATTCCTTGAAATATTATCTATTTTTTAATTTATAAAAACTTTTTCATAAATTATTTTAGTTTTACCCGAATCATATTTTCATATAAATTTAAAATTTTCGATTTATTTTTTATAATTTAAGTTTAATTTTATAATATTTTTTTTAAATGTAAACAAGGAATCAACTTTGGATTATTTATATTTTTACAATTTAATTATTTTCTCATTAATAAATATTCTATAAAATTTAATTTAATTTTAAAATTTTCTCTTTTAATTTTTTTTATTTTATATATTCCTCAAAACATGCTTACTTTTACCGTCAACATCTATAATGTAATTCATAAATTTACTCTATAAGATATTTTATGCTTAAAAATACGGTTTTTCATCATTTAATTCTTAGATTATAAATTTTATATATAATAGTTCTATAAAATCTATTTTGATTGTTTATTTTGGAATAATTATATCAAATTTGTTAACTAAAATAATATTATTCCCATATCATTTTAAAAAATATATTATTTTTTTTCTTTCTATGATTCATTATTATATTTTAAATTTACATTTTTAATTTATAAAATAATGTTACCTCCTTATTATCGAATTTTTTAACTTCTAAAATGGTTTACATTATATCTTTTATTTACGTAGTAAATTAAATTTTTGACTAATTTTATTATCTAATATTTTTTCTTTTCATTTTTTTATATTAGTAGTCATAAAATATGATTACTTTATAAAATTAAAATGTAATTATCCTTTTAAATATAATTTTTAAAATATTTCACCATTGAAAATTTGTTACATTTCATCTATAATTTTTTTATAGTATAATTATCATCCAAAAAAATTCAATATGATATATTCATTGTTTTCCTTATAAGATATTTAATATTAAATATATTGAATAAGTTAATTTAATATCCAAAATATCTTATGAAAATATTTTTTTCACCTTATTCTATAAGAATTATGTTAAATTTAAATTTTTTTTAATTTTTTATTTTATAAAATAATTTAACCGCTTTATTATTGATTTGTTTACTTTTTAAGTTATTTTACTTTATAAATTTTCTGTATAATTGTGTATAAATAAAATTTTATCTTTTAATTTGTTTATTATAGTGTAGATTCATCATTTGTTTACTTTATAAATGTTTTGAAGAAACACTCAATACATCCTCTTGATGTTTTGGGGTTTGATTTTGTTTTTTGACAAATCCAGATGACTGTGAATGAGTATGGTTGGTGTTGCTGAAGAAATTTTTTAGGAGGCCCAGTTTCCCAGTATTTTCCAATTTTTTGGCACAAAATCAGGAGTTTATTTTTGGTAAAGGGAGATTTTCCATAAAGGTTTCATTGTTTGTGGATCATGAAGAATATTTCGCGAACCACAAAAGGATTTTCATGGAATGAATGAGGAAATTCATCAAAGGAAAATTTATACATAGTAGCACTATGTATACCAAAAAGGATTCTATGCAGACCGCATATGAGAAACAGTTTATGGTAGGCTTAGAGTTCGTGGAAGGCTTGCAGTTCTCTAGATGGTTTGTCATTTTCAGAAAGAAATTAGTGATTTTAGGGGTCGTAAAGGGCTATTGTTCACAGAAGAGATGAGTCTCCCTGATGAAATAAAGCTCTTACGCAGACTGCGGAAGGAAAAAATGGTTCTCGGTAGAAGCACAGTCCATGGAGAAGGTCATACCGCATCAAATATTTGAGTTTAACGAATTTATGGATTTGGTAGATCTATCAACATATATAAGGACCAATAATCCCATCATTATGATATGAGATTTTCTTAAGAAAAAATATTTACTCCATGAAGAATTTGGTGAAGTATGAAATTGTTCATGAGGAAATATTTTGTGAATGATAATATATTCGTGAGGGAGATTCCATGAAAAGAGAAGTGGTATACAAATATAGTTTTCAGAATCTTTTTATAGGGCACTGCTTCCCGCAAAAGAAGAATCATCCGCAAAGGAGAGGTGGTCTGTGGTTCATTAGATATCCACATAGGAGAAGTGGTCCACTGAATAAGAATTCATTAGCGAAGTAGGGATAGTTCGTGGAAGACAACGGTGGTATGTAAAGAACTCATGCCACGTGGGGAAAGTCAGTTCACAAATGACTTGAGGAAGTAAACTAAGGGACTAAAACAGATCACAAAGGTAATTTCTACAATCTAAAAGTATACAAAAAAGAGGATTTTATCAATGGGTAAAAATTGGACTTCAATAGATCATATATCTACAGTTGATGATTATTTTTTCGTGCAATTTAAGGGACCTATAAGTCCATAAACTATGAGTGGATCCCTTACAAGAGCAGTGAGAAAAATAAAAGGAAGACAGTGGTATCTTCCATTGGTATTGATCCATAGAAATAGACATATGGAGTGACTATTGGTAATGTAGTCAGCAGACCCTAAACCCTATAAATCTAGTGATCTTGTTCATAGAAGAAATCCAGCCAAAACCTTGTATTTTTGTAGTGATCCTTAGTGAATTTGGTACATCAACACATCCTCTTTGTATAATCCTTAGACGTATCCTAATGAGGGTGAACCATGTAAAATAATTGTTTCTCATGCATGATTTCATTTATTTTCACACATAATTATGGGATAAGTAGAGAAGAGTGTTTTGTTTAAGGATGGAACAAGATCGCAAGGGTTAATAATTTTAATCGGTCATACCCTGATTCACCCCCCCCCCTCTTAGGGAATTTAACCTAATTAGGATAACAATAAACTTAACAATAAATTTAATTTATAAATTTCATCCCTAAACATTTAAATCATTTTAATGTTTTTTTATATTTTTTTCTTACACTATTATTTCCATTTAGAATAGTTTTATAAAATCACTTCTTTTTTGGAGAAAATCATTTCAAATGTGTTGAACAAGTTATTTATTTCAAAAAATATTTTCTTTTTGTAAATTTAGAAATTTATATAATATTTATAAGTTAAATGTTTACTATATAAATTTCCTTCTTTATATTCTAAAATGATGTTACCAAAGAATAAAATGTGCAGCAGAAGTGGTTGGGGTGATTCTTAGTAATGATTTTCATTAGTTTCAATGGATTAATAAGAGAAATCAATGAGTGTAAGATTTTATTTTTTTAAATAGTTTTTCATTTCACATATAATTTATAGTTAATTTAAAACAAATAATTTCCTTGACTTGAAAAGTTTTTATATTTTTTGACCAAAACATTTTCCACTCTTGTCATTTCATTGTTCCAGTTAAGAATCCAAACAATAATTCCTTTGACAGTGTACATACATACTCCACAAATCTTAGAACATAGCCACTGGAATTCTAGATGTTAGTATAATGGAACCAAGCATCTTGTTTCATTCTTCATTGATCAAAAAAAGTAACCATTACATATTTAAGGCATTATATCTTGTTGTCTTGTTCTTGAGATCGTGGAGGTGGGTGATTCTCTCTATATTATTGAAAGATATTTTTATAGATTTTCTCAATATTATGAGAATGAACTTAAGAGAATATTTTTGCATAATAATTATTTCACACTCTAAAAATAATATAAATAAAATTATTTAGTTAGGTATAAATAATTATTAATTGTTTAAAGTCCTTTTTCTTATTTTTTATTCTAAGTATACACAATAAAAAATCATAAAAATAATTTCCTTATTATTATATTCTTTTAACATGCACTAAACTCATGGAGTAATATATCATTTTCATTGGGCCCTTATCTAGGCCCATAAATTACCCTATTCATTTAGGAAACCTTGAATAATAAATGTTCATTTAAGTAAATAAATGTCCATACATCATTCATTTAAGAAATAATAAATATTATATTCACTAGAATTTTGATTAAATATTTATACTAAACAATTAACTAATTTGGTGATTAAATAACTATTTATTTATTACCCTATGAATAATAAACAAGAGATAAACAAATATTATAATATATGTATTGAAAATTTTATTTATTTAATTTTCAACTCATATATATTTTAATCCTAAATTTCTATTGATTAGATGTATATGATAAACTTAACTTGAATAATTATTATTCCATTAAAGAAGAATGATATTTATTCTCAGTATTAAATTCAAATATAATTTAACTATGAATATGGATACACGTAGAGTGTAAAACTCTTGGCCTCTATCTCAATGGTATCTGGTGATCTTTCCTAAATTACAAGATTAGTGTCTATCAACACATCAAGACACCCATAGAGAAATAAGTAAATTTCTTAAAACAACCTCCGTTGAATTCTTAATTTGTAAGTTAATATGAGCCCAATCCTGATCCCTAATGGAATATTATGAATCAATATAAATCATATGGGATTACATGTAGTCCCACTATTGCATGTCTATTTATGAATAGTATGATGCATGAGACTCAAGTACCCAGGATAAAATCATGGAAAAGAATAAAGGTGGGAAGTGAAACTATAAACTACCTATAGTAAATTTTTCTTCCACTATAATAATTCTAGAAATACATATTTATGGATTACTTATTGAGACTCATTGGTTATATATCTAAGCTACACTCAAGTATATATCCCAAAATCCCTTAAACTAGGCTCTAATACCATTTTGTAATGATCATGTATTGATGATGAGAATGGTATTGAGTTTGGTCTACATAACACCTCATGACCAACTCCTGATCACCTAAAGTGGGAATAAATTCCAATGGATAAAGTGTGTAACTATGTGAGATAGTTTTCCATTTTTAAATACCTTAATATCATCTAATATAACCAATTACTGGAAGTAAACATAAAGAATATTGAATAATCATAGAAATCCAAGAACCCCTGAATATTTTTTGATTAAAATTTACTCATTGTTGTAAAAAATAGAGAGAAGGAAGAACTCAATTGGAGATCCAAGACCTTACATCATCAAAGAAGATCTTACATGTCCAATAGACACCAAATCAAAAAATCCTTTAAGGGGACTCAATGGAAGAAAGAAGGCACTGAAGATCTCTAAAAATCTCCCCCGATGAATAATGAAGTAATTTCTTTAATTGGTGTAAAAAATAGGGACTAATTTAACGTATAAAATGGTAAATTGTCCCTTTATTTGGGGAATTTTTTCCAAAAGGCTATTAGGATCCCAGTATAAATCAATTGGGTACTAGTTGGATCTAATAGATCTACCTTTAAGCCCAAGTCCCTCACTGGGTATCTAATACTAAGCCCAAATCTAATTGGTGCTTACTACAGCACACCACCCTCTCCTTTTTCCTCCAAATCCACCTAAAAACACTCAAAATTCCATGACCCACCCCCCAACAAAAAACAAATCAGAAATAAATTTTAAAATACATAAGTAATTGAGAATTACTTGCTCCATAATGTCAAGGTCTTTATAGTTCGATGGTATTTTAAGTGGATAATAATGTATTACAAGGTTACCTTTTAATTGATCTATAACAACTATTGAGAAAACATATGACATTAAGTAATGTATATTCTATTACTTAATTCTATTGGAAGGTGTTTAGAAGTATACATTATTACTTTATTTAATATATATATAAGTAATTAATTTCTATTTTAATATCATTAATGGAAATTTATTCTCTAGAGCTATTGGAATTTTTCCTTTCAAGACCAATCCTTAAATAATTGTCTAGAAAATTTTTTATATAATATATCAACTTATAATGAGAAATTATTCAATGTTCCTTATATTATGGTCTTCTTATTTTATACATTTTATTATGATAATAATTCTATTGGTTCCCAAGGAATCAAAATTATTTCCCTAGAAAAGATTCATCATGGTTATAAGGGTTGTGATAAGAGGATGATATATTAGATATATCTATATATTTAACAATATAGATTTCAGAAATGGGTAACAAGTTGAAAATTTTGAGTAATATGTGATTGAAATGATAATCACCACACGAATAGGCACATTAATGTCTTGGAGTTTTCTCTAATGGGATGTGTTTTAGGTTTTATTTGATATGAAAGTTCAAGGTACAACTTTAACAAAAACATTCATTCTTTTCATTTCATCTTAAGTATTATTATTTTTTAAATAAATCACATAGTCACTGAGCATGTTACTAATCATGATGAGAATTTTTCCTAAGACTTAAATGATATTTTTCTAATTATAGTATTTTTTAGGAACTATGAACTTCAATTCCATATCATTGATAAAGTGTGGGACCATGCTTTATACATTTTCTTTAATAGTATAATATCCAAAAAAATAAATATATATATTATTTGAGTATATGTGGTTAACCTGATCCACGTATTATACTCATATTCAATGTCATGAAAAATAAATAAAAGGATTATAAAAACATATGGTAGATTGTATTGTGTCCATCCTTTTTCTAGGAATTTGGTAAATATGAATTGGATTCTTAAGAAACTCTTATAATACAACGTGTTAAAAGGGTATTATAATTGAACATTTGAAAATTACAATTAATTTTTCAAATAGTTTTGATATATTTAAATTAATGAGTTAATTATATTTGAGTTAAATTTTTATTAAAATTTTTAAGAAAAAATATATAAATTGATTTAAATGATGTTTATTTAAAATATAAAACACAAAAAACTATATATATATATATATATTGGTAAAAAATTTATGTGTGTGTGTGTCTTTATATAATATTATAAATAAAATCATCAATTATTAATCACACACGCTTATTAAGAATTCCATAATTAAGTAATGAAAAACGTATAATGTTATTCATTATACCATTTAAATGTGTAATGATTACACATATATGATTTTAATTCAATTAACCATTTTATAACTGTAATAATTACTCAACAGATGAAATTATTGTAACAAAAATCCTTTATTTAGAAAAAATATACTGTGTAACAACCCCAACTATAGTAACAAAGAGTCAGTTTATACTTTATTACATTAGCATAAGATACAAGGGATCACATCACCAAGGATAGATCAGTTTAGTACTCTTGAATAAAAAGATACATAAATGATTCCCATTTTACATTGGAAATAAAATATAAAACATAGTAAAAGTAAGTATTTTCATCCTTGAATATCATTTATAGAATCCTTATTGATATCCTAGGGAAATGAAAAAATAAGAGTGAGATAAAATGCACAAGAAAGGTTTCATACATTGGAAGAAACCATTACTAAATAAGTCTTAATAAATTTGGAAAGGTAAATAACTAAAAACACATGTCATTTTGACAAAAATGATAGCATGAAATGCATCCATAGATAATATAAATGTAATAATATTGTGGATATTAATAACAGAATTATTTATGAAAGAAATTCATAATTATGGACATCATGATCAAGTCCTTATGCCAAGATATTTTGAAATATGTGTAGGCATACACCAAACCCCATTTAATGTGGCTAGTCAACTAGTTTGTCTCATGAGACTGTAGGGTATGAAAAACATCGATAAGGGAAGTAAATACTCCCACAGACACTTTTCATAAGGAACAAACTATTCCTACAAGTCCAGTAAGGAAAATGGATGAAAATTGGATTGAAATTTTGAGTAAAAATTTGATTAAATCAAATTTTGAAAAGGGATTTAGGATGACTATGTAGCATCACCCAGAAAGGTTTGTGGGGTGCATAAACCGCAAACCATCGGTACATGTAAAATCATGCGAGGTGCTAGCATGTATGGTGATGCCCAACACACCCAAGATGTCATGAACCATTTTGTTGGAAGAATCTTATGGAGAAATTCCATCGCATACCATCCCATGAACTAAGTAGTTCATAGGTGAAGCAAGCTAGCAGGTTCTACGAACCATGTCTCGGTAACCACAGCCTCTGGAAACCTTGGTTGAGCAAGTCTTCCACAGGTTGAGTTATATCTTCATGGGGTTCCGCAAATGGTTATGCATCCCACAGATATGATTTCACAAGCACCCTATAAAAGTACCACAAGATGAACTAAAAAGAATACAAAATAGGATGAGACTAGAGGAGGAATGATAGCAGAGACAATGAGAGAATACATAGCTACAACTTTGGACATTTTGGAGATGTATGGAAAAGACTTCGACTTCGGTCTCAAATCTTCGATGAAGTGTGAACAATGAACCACCTCTTCCATAGGTATAAATGGCCACATATCATAAAAAGAAGGAACCTAATATAATGGTAAACAAACAACCGAAATGGTGAAACTGTGAACTGAAATAGTGAAATCGAGAACTATAAATCCATCAAGTATGAACTTCCTATGAACCACATACTCCCAGATCCTTATTCAATATGGTTCTGTGTATAGAACATATCTATGGGAACTATACCTTGCACCATGAACTGCATCTATAGATGGAAGGAACATAGGGCGGCATGGCCTACTACATCGTAGACCACATCCAGGGTCACATACCATTTCGGTATACAAAACACATTCAAATTTGTGTACCACTTCGGTACATTGATGACCCCTATACCCACATAGCAGTATGTTACACGGTGTTTCCCCCATCCCATATGAGAAAATAGTATACGGAATAGGGTGTCTTTGAGTGTCCTTCCTCCTTGCTCCAATCATGCCCCTTTAATACCATCCAGTCCTCCATAGCTCATAAGTGAACCAATCCACAAGAATCAGTCCAAAGCCTCCTCTAAATCCATCAGACCCGTATGATCTAATCATTAGGAACACTATCATGCCTTTCTGAATTTACATACCCAAGGTAAGATGATACACAAAGGTTGTCCTCATAATGGTTTGGACCCCCATAATGTCTCTAAGTCTACATTCCCAAGGTAACCTGGGATCAGACCATGGGATGCCGACATGGGTCTTTTCATTCTAGGGATTATGGTTTATCACTGGACTTTCTCTTCGATGAGTGCTAGTGAAAAGAGAGAAGATATTTCTTTCCATCCCGTTTTCCAAGGAATCGCGCTCCTCCCCATTCCCAAAACCAGCTCTGGGGAACTCCTATTGAGGTAATCCCCAAGCCTTTCGAGATCTGGACCACTCGAACTTCAATTTCATTCCACATTGGTAGGTTCTTTTCTTCATGACCTCACCCACGGTTAGCTTAACATGGGACCAAGTGAGGGAATTGACACACCCAATTCCCTTTACCTCTCCCATTGGGCTTATATCCATGACCCCTTCTGCTTTTATGGTCCTCTTTTTTCATTAGTGGATAAGAGAATGTGTGCCCTTGCTGAATATTTCACATCCTTTTATTTCTCACACTGAGCAT
Source organism: Viscum album (assembly GCA_963277665.1). NCBI lineage: Eukaryota > Viridiplantae > Streptophyta > Magnoliopsida > Santalales > Viscaceae > Viscum > Viscum album. Next base: position 1,802,452,338 of record OY728126.1, on the reverse strand, counting down.
GACCCATGTGGTCTTAGAGATTTGTGATGATATGACATTGGAAAATCCCATAAATGAACTATGAGAAATCTAATTCCCACCATAATTGTGATATATAGGATGCCTACTTAAGGACCAAGTTTGAAGAAGTACCATTTTTCAAATGGTTCACCCCAAAAATGTCCCCAACAAAGGGAATACTCTTTAGGAGTAAGTCCCGATTCGATTCTCTCATATGGGAAGATCCCATGCTTAAGCCCCAATCAAGTAACAACCCATTAATAAACTATGAGCACTCTGATTCCTACTCTAATCAGGATTCATAGGATGTTGGGACAAGGATCGAGCTCAAGGGACATTATCCTCAGAAGTTAGTACTAATAAAATTTTCCCCCAAATTCAAAAATGGATCCCTCCTAGGTTTAAGTATTGATAATGAAGCTTTGCGGACTTTGATTCCCCATTTGACCGGGATACATAGGAATCCTCAATAAGGTCCAAATATGACCCACAAATCAACCCTAGTGTTCTCTGGGCTATATCTCTAGTAGGTTCCTGTTCACCCATAAGACCATATCTTTCATGGGACCCTTGTTCTGATTTGTTGTAAGCCCCACACCGAGTCTTGAACTGTCATCTTACACCCGAATGTCCTCACTGCATGACATTAAACTGCATAATGGGTCGCCATCACATGACTTCAAAAGAAGATATTTCCATTTAAGTGACACAAAACTATGTGGGATCTAATTATTCTCATGAGGATATGTAGGAAGCCCATATTATGGGTTTGACCCCAACATCAAACCACCTTCTGTCCCTCCTGGATGACAATAAACTCCAGATTGCCTCATTACATGGCTTAAGTCAGCATTATCTCTATAGAATCAAATCCATGTATATAGATGATGATCCTACAACCTAAGAGTAACCCATAGATACACTCTTAAAGAATGAACCAATGATTCACGAACATATGAACATGGCTTAAATCTATAAGAGATTATAATAGTAGGCAATAATTCCACCCAAAAGGGTGTAATGAGCCCGATCTCACATCCTCCCAACTAATGGAATCCTCAAGTGTTGTTGGCCAAACCATTCTAAAAGAACATGCCTTTGGAAATCAGGTCCATGAATCATGGATAGAAGGAACATTGGGTGTTTATGGCTCCCCAAATGAACCTATTGCAGACCGTATGAAGAAATCATATCCTAAGAGGATTGATGGCACAAATACTTAACACACTGTAGTCACCCACTAGGACCATTCGATTATGGAACCTCCTTTGTAATAAAAAAAGGATAAACTACACAGTACCAATATGGTCAATCTAATTCCCCCTATAGGATAATGATGTGAATCAGGTCGGAAAAAAATGTGGAACCCGACATGAAATTATCTATAATAATAGAAAAATGCTTGTCACTCGTCAGGCCATTTAGTTTTCCCCAAATGATCACCTCATGTCAAAACAAAAATTGTGAACCTAGTAGGAATCCTCAACCAAGGTGGCATTTTTACCCCACTCAATCCCCTTTTATTGAAAAAAGGAAGGGGATATGTCAAACCATCAATTATGCATGTGAATAAGATATGCTAATTTGATGGGGGGTTGTTGTGTGTATATGTCATATATATATCAGGTTTCTAGAGAAACCTTCAATCCAAATGGAATCTTGATAACCAAAGAAGACACGCACCTCAGTGATCCCACAAGCGGCTAGGGCCCATATAAAGAAAAAAACCCTCATAGACCCAGTGTCTTCAACGCTGGGTATCCAACACACAAGTTAGAGAGTAACAAAAAAACGGTACTCCCTGCACAGTGGAGGCCACAAGATAGGCCCTCCAATATGAAAAATATCATCAGACTCTACCTTATCCATGTCCATCACCCCAGCACAGGGTGGTACCGCTAGCCATCTCCAACCGCTTTGGGAGCATGTCCCCAGAGTGCGATAACAAGTACCTCCCTTATCTTAGGGAGGCAGATGAAGTCGACACTGATGACTTCATCCAAGATGCACAAGATTCTTACTCATGGGTCCCTTCTAGAGAACGTCATCACTAATTCCTAGAAACCAAGTATCCCCACTTTAAATAGGGTCTCATGCTTAGGGCACTCGTTGAAGTCCAAAGGAACAGGCCCCTTGGGCCACCGACCGAGGGAATAAGCATATAATCAGGAGTAGGTAATCAACTTGATTCTTGAGGATGAAATCTACTGTACAAATGTGTAGGCATTCAATGGGAATACATAAAACTATGCCCCCTCCACTCATGCCCACCATGGAAATACGGTGTCACAATACAAGAATATGGACATTCCTTCTAGTTCTTGCTGGTCCGGCCACATAGACAAAGAAGAAAATTATAGGCATATGAAAATATCTACTGATACACAAGAAGCCTAAAATACAAATAGGATGGAAACTAACTCTAGGTATGCACAAACACCTGATAATGCGTATGAAGCCCACCATCCAAATAGGGCGGCAAACAAATATGAGCAGAGTAAAATTCATGTGGATTCAGACAAAGCATGTGAGAAAAATACAGCAGCAAGAGAGAAGATGTAAATTCCTGCTCATAAATATGAATCCCACTAGTCAAATATGGTGACAAATAGAGAATACAACTAGTGGCAGACTCATTCCTCTATCCCGGTATAGGAGAACTACCAGTATCCACTAGCAACCTATGGAGGACCACAGTAGGAAAAAACTTCTACATTGACATCAGAATAGTCCTTCAAACCCATTTCTACCAGAGATGTATCTCAAAACATCCTAGAAATTATGGAATATCAAACATCGATTCCATACCATATCCTCCATACATGTCAAGATGTCATTGCATAGGTTCCAAAGGTGAGAAACATGCCCCATGACCCAATTTCTTCGAACATAATGACTCATCTGCAAGATAGGTTGGTTGTTCTGGAGTGGTTATGCATCGCTACTCTAGTCTAGGAGGGTCAACAAAAATATCTCACGATACCCAAACAATCGGATTGAGAAAAATTACTCGTTATAACAGGGGGACGTTGTTCTAATGTTGTGGCCATTCTAGGGTAGGAATATATCCCTACCAAAAATCAAGATGTTTGTCATTGTGTCCCAGCGACATCGCGGGAACCAAATAAATAGGAACATGTATACGAAGGCCGTTACCAATAGCAGACGGCCCCAGTTTCCTATAACATAGTGACCAAAGATGAAAGGCTCCAAAGGAAACTAAAAAATGAAGAGTATATTCATGATTATTCTCTACTAGAATATGGAGTTCTTAAAAGAAATCAAGAATATATAAATATAATCTCAATGTATTTTCATTCCATTATCATGTTATGGAAGTGGAAGTATAAGTTGTGAAGGCCCTCCCCATAATGTTTCTACAAACAGCTCTGAAGGCCCTACCCATAGAAACCACGGGGGATTACTCTGTGGGCTAGGAATTATCGATCATGAGAGCCTATCTCCTGATGTGTGTTAGGGTATCCCTCCCCTTGACCGTAAGATCAAACAACAAGAAGGCCCTCCTATTGTTTTTTGTCTTCCCTAATGGTCCTCCCCAAGGTATACGTTGCAGATATTCTTCTCCTTGTAGTTAAATGTTAATCCATGATGGTATTCCTCACCATGATGGTTGCCACTGCGAAGTCCCTCCCCACAATGGCAGTTGTTTTGAAGGTCCTCCCCACAGAAACATCAAGCAATGTGAAGGTCCTCCCCTCATTACAGTGCATCCTAAAGGCCCTCCCTAGAATGTACACTGTAGAAATTCTCTCTGAAGCTAGATATCAAGCAGGATAATAGTCCTCACCATCATAACAGTCATTGAGAAGGTCCTACCCTCAATGACATCAATTATCATGAAGGTCTTACTCCTTTTACCGGCCACCCTGAAGGTCCTCCCTATGGTATACGTCATAGGTACAATTCCCATGGTCCGACATCAAGTTTCAATGGTAGCCCTCACCATTGTAGCACCAATTAGGAAGGTCCTCCCCATAGTTAAAATTCACACTTACAAGAAGCTCCTCCCCTTTCCCGAACAAATTTGAGGAAGCCCTCCTACGTTGAGGCACTTAGAAAGATGGCGTTAGACATGTCAGACACCCTTTCAATGATGAGTGATATCCTTTCTCAACCCAAAGATGGCTTACGGCCATGCTCATATTCTGATCCACCCCTGCACTTCTCACATATCAATGAGGCTCCTATTAGCCCCAATTCGAATAATGAAATTAAAGAGAATTCATGTTGGGCAGACCAAGTGGAGGAGTCTCCGGAAGAGCAACCATAGGATATGTTGCTCCAAAGAAGACAAATAGATAGAGATGACATACCAATAATGTATTGTCCCACGAACACTTATCAGTTTGATATACCCAGAGAGTTGTTAGAAGAATGTACACATAACATTTTCCTAAATATATAGATAAATATATGCTAGCTAAAATAAAAATTCCTACCCTATGAGGGATATGTATACCATGTAATCATACAAGGATATCTTCTCTATATAATTGACTCATAAGTTCTCTCATCTGCACGGCGACCACAATCAGAGAGGCAAAAGAGAGACCTTGAACTAGCATGCCTCCATGCATTACACAATTTGTGTTGCCTGATTGGTGATTCCTCATCTGGAGTTCATATCTGAGGATGGGTAGAACATGCAACTCTACACTTCACCCCACTTACCATCCACTAGACCTCAATGAAAATGACATCCTGCAATGTCATTACCCAAATATGGAAATCAAATGGAAATCATGCTCAGGAAATGTGGAATGCTCAATAAGAACTGGCCTTGAGTAAGTCTCAAAAGCATCAGGCATGATGAGAGAAATCCATAAATAATCTTCTAAGCCTGGAAATCAATAACACCCAATAGGATTCCATCTTGATGGAATCCAACCAATGATAAATGCTCATATCCTGGGAAGAAAATAAATCTTGCACAAATCGAGCATCATACTCCGATCACACCCACATGGGAGTGCACAAAATTAGGAAGGCGGAAATAGTAGTAGCTACCGCCACAATAGGGGAACAACCCCAACCAATAGGAATTGGAAAATTTTTAACTCAAATTCCCCCTGTAAGACCAACGAATCTGGAATATAACACATCAATGGAAGAACAGGATCAACCCCAGCCCATAGGGATAGGGGTATTTTGACCTCAAATTCCACATAGTGAAGGTCTGTATTATCCTATCTGGGAAGAACGATGAGTAGAGAGGTCACCCATTCAGTCTTGTCTCAGGCTTCATACCCCCTAGGATGAATTCATATTGTGAGGTCAGATCGTGTCTCCCTTCGGGTCGCTCTTCTCCAAGAAATTCGAAGAATTTCATAGAATAGAAGGAGAAACTACAACTAAGGAAGAAAAAAGTTCTCTAACCATTTAGCATCAGGTACACCGCCCCAATGCGTTATGGATAAATGAAAGTGGTGGATGTCATTCCCACGGACCATATAAGAAATGATACAAATGAAGACGATGCAAGAGAATATGGTTCCCTCCCAGAGGCAGTCCACACCGATCTTGAGGGAGTGCACACCAAAACCCAGAGAGTTGCCCTAAATTTTGGCCCACCCTCAGAAAACCCATCACTACCTCCCTCTTGAATCCCCAACAAGGAGAAGAATAAATCCAAGGTTATATATGACCCACCTCCTCCCCCTCAAGAAAATGAGTCCCTCATGATCGAGGAAATATTCACTAAGAAGGGGGAAGAAATGAAAGAGCTCAGGTGAATCAATGTTGAGCCGCATCGAATAATCTATCTTGTCAGGTGTGTTCCTCAAGAGGAATGTCAACAGGTGCTTCTAGAAGAAGTTCCTCTACCACAGGAACTCATCTTGGTAAATGAAACTAGGTTCAAATTCCCATCCAATCTAGCACTTGGACCATCAGCCTACTTAAATCTATCCCCGTAAGGATATCATGACTTCCCTCCACTGGGGAAAGAGCTAGAACAAATTTAGGCGAACCCACAGAGGATTCCCCTAGCTAGGTATCCAACCCAAATTCCAGTAGTGTCACCACATCTAGTTTTTCCCCTACTGAACCCACCCAAGCTCAAGTCCAGCGGGATATGCATCAAGGTCTCTTGAATACCGTCAAGAAATTGACAGCTCGACTGGAATCTATAGAAGCACAACGCACTCTAATAAAACCATAATTCAAACCTTACCTTGATTGGCTCAGCAACGTTCCGCAACATCCAAACCTAGGGAACCCTGTATTCCTAGTGTTTAATAGTTCAAGAGATCCAAAATATCATTTAATGCACTATGTATCTTACTTTTACACCATTATGGGCACCCCAGAGCAACAAGAAGCAGTGAAACTTAGAAACTTCATGTGAACTCTATAGGGTTCAGCCTTCGTATGGTATAATAGTTTTCCATATAACTCAATTACAGGATGGGAGGACCTCCGGTGAAAGTTTCCCTTCTATTTTAGTTTGAAATTGCCTAAGACAATCGTTAATGATCTCATGAACTATAAGCAGTGAGAGAATGATAAAGTTTCAGACTTCATCACTATATAGAAAGGCCTAACTTAGTCCCTGAACTAGCCACTCCCCTAGGATGAAACTCTCTCTATGTGCGTCGATAATATCTATGATGAATTGCAAACTCCATTCATCCCAGTTTAGTACACAAGTGGGTTCCAATATTTCTATGCCATTTCCCAAAAGATATAAGACTCCTTGCAGCAAACCAATCTCAAGTCCCAAGTGGCCCATCAACCCTAGGGAAAATAATGGGGAAAGCTTAAGATTCTTTCTTCAAGATTAATCCACCACAAGAACTAGCTCCAGTTCGAGGCATCCACCAAACTGTGTAGGACCCCCTAGATGCCAATAGACACCCCCACCTTGGAAAGATGAGTGAAGGGGTGAAAAAACAAATCAGTTCATGAAATGAAGAAATAATTTCTCCTCATTCTGAGATGACCATGTCCATGGATACTTTATAGCTGCCATGAAATTAAACTTGCTCTGGCTACCAGATCCAAAGCTGGCCAATGAACTGGATCTCAATGACCATCCAAATTATTTTCCCTACCACCAGATATTGGGAAACACCATCCAAGAATGATTCGTCTTTAAGGATATCCTACAAAATATGTTGGATTCCTGAAAAGTCATGTTAGGACCGCCACTATCACAAGTGGTGTATGTTTCCACCTTAGAACCATTTGAGGAAGGGGAGTGGAAAAGAGTCACCATAAAAAAGGACAAAAAGGTTGATAGTTGGATGACTTGGAAAATAGTCAACCGAGCTCATGGAATCCTCCAGACATAGTTAAAGCAACCAATCATTCCCCCCCCCAATAGCTCCTAATGCAACACAACCATCATAATTATCCCCACAACCCTCCAAGGGTTAGGCGTCCATGAGACGGTCAGATAAAAAAGGAAGAAAGTAAGAGAAAGAATATGAACCTACACTAAGACCCAAAGTCAACCTTGACACTTTCAAACATCATTCTAGTAGACTTGAACTCACAGGAATTGTCCCATCAAATGGGACAATGGGAACTACCCTGCCAAATGGCACCATCAGAAGAAGATATTTAGATAGAATCATTGTTGGATCAAGAACTAATATTTGGCTTCATTAATTTCATTCACTTAATGGATCCCTTCTCTTATGGAGACTATGAATACATACCCAAATTCCCCACATCCAACCAGAGAGCCAGAGGAAGAGGATATAGAGGCTGAGGGTTTTCAAGAATTCATGGTCATTGTAGGGTTCAAATTCCTGGCCACACCTTAACTCAAATCATTAATGTTGTGGAAACTCATAGAAGGACCCTTTAGTAGACAAAACAGAAACTATAGTGTTTGTATCTCTCTGTCATAAGAAATCCTAGACCAATAATCTTGAAGTATCTGTAAAAGGAAGAGAAGATGTCTAATTTCCCAAAGCATGCAGACCGAGCAGTCCAGCCAAATCCAAAGAGCACAGGAGCACCATCAGTTCCCATCACAGAGGTCATCATATCCCCATATAAGGCTAAAGTCCCTAAATCACCTATGAAAGAGCTTCCCCAAGCTGGGAAGCACCATCCTTTATATCATAAATATGATATTATGAAGCAGCTAACCTTAGTACCAATTAAGCTATTGATCTTCGATGAATTGAATATGTCAGCAAACCTTAAAGAGGCGCTCATCAAATCTTTACTAAGTCCCTAGGAATTTGAGGCCTATGTAACAACTACCAAAGCCTATTAGATAGAGAAAAACCCCCACAAAATTCCATGTTTCCATCTCCGTCACAGATCTAGATGAAGACGCCATCATGTAGGGACATGTCAAAACCTTTTATATGTCTGGAAAGATAAATGGAATTGATTCCCGGAAAATTTTCCTCGAAAATGGAACTAGAGTTAACCTCCTCCCACTACAAACACTTCGTTGGTTAGTCTATAATGAGGACAGTCGACACCATAAATCACAACTCTACTGGGACATGAAAAAAGTGAGTAGATGAAATTGGGATGAATAAAGCTTAAAACTTGGATTGGGGACCTCATGTCTGATTCTTATTTTCTAGAAGTGTGAAAAATATGGCCTTCAACATCCTGTTGGGGAGGCCCCGGCTGCATCAGCACACTGAAATCCGTTCATCATACCATTAGTGCATCAAATATTGTGATAATGAGAAAAATGGAACATTTCATGCTGATAAATTCCCATTTTCATTATGTGAGTCACATTACACCAATGTAGAGTTCTATGAACTGAAATAGAAGCAGTATTTGGCCAACAAAGTTGATTGGATCACCACCCCAAATGGATTGGAAATGGCTCCCAAAGATCCCCTCAAAAAGATTGGGGAAGAGTAAGTAGAACCCATCAATTAGGTTGAGTTCATAAGTTCAATATAATACACATACTCAGCCATCTATATGATCTTTTTTTAAGGTCACTGAGTCCATAGATGCTGAAAAGTGCACTAACCCCCATGATGATAGTGACTACTCAAACAAAAATGCTCGCAACCCATCCTTAGGGCTCTAGATAGTTTATGACTTACTCACTAATGAAGAAGATGATGTCATGTAACTAAAAGAAAGTGAGTACACTCCTCCACCCCCCATTCCATCCTCTTCAATTAATTCCCCACAGTGAGCTAGGGTAAAAGGAGCTATTTCAGTTTCCAAAAATCACAGTTTTGATTCCTCTCCTAATGCTGGAAGGTTCATCTCAAGAATCATCTCTCCATAAGAAGAGGAAGTATATGATGAAGAGGATAATGAAGGGGATGAAGAATAATAAGAATAATAATAATATATCAAATATTCCCCTCCCACATTCAAAGAAGGAATCCCCACCACAATCGATGAACTTAGGGAGATAAATCTGGGAACCGAAGATAACCCGCAGCCCACTTTGATTAGAGTGGATATGACTTTCGTGGAGCCAGAGGCATATAAATCCTTCAAAAATAAGAATCTATATGTTTTTTCCTGGAACTATACAGAAATTCTAGGCCTAGATTCTTAGGTTTTCACTCATCACCTAGGTCTGCCGGAAGACCATTGTGGTTACAAGCAGGCTGCCAGAAGGACCCACTCGGCACATGCAGCCTAAATAGAGGCTGAAGTTGACATGATAATCAAAGCTAAATTCATTCAATAATTACAATATCAGATATGGATAGAAAATATAGTCCCTAAAAAATAATAAGGGATGTATCAGAGTCTACATTGACTTTAGGGGCCTTAATAGGCACAGCTCGAAAGATGATTTCTCAGTCCTGATCATGAAATTGATGATCGATGCGACCACCGAATATGAGGCCCTCTCTTTCATGGATGGATACTCTATATAAAATGAGATATGAATGGCCAAAGATGATTAAGAATCCACTACCTTCAAGTACCCCTAGGGAGTATTCTACTACAAGGTGATTCCCTTCATTCTGAAAAATGTCGGCGCAACATATCAAAGTTCCACAAATCACATTTTTAAGACCTTCCTTGGAAAATTCCTCAACTTCTACATTGACAACCTAGTGGATAAATTATGATATCACTACAAATACCTAAAAAATCTTGAAATTGTCTTCAATAAACTACAACAACACAATATAAAGATGAATCTCCTAAAGTGTTCTTTCAGCGCTACCTCTGAGAAATTCATCAGCTTCATTGTATGTCATTGCGACAATGAATTCGACCTTAATAAGAAAAAATCCATCCTTAGCATATCAGCACCTCGTAACCTCACTAATTTGAGGGGTCCCTAGGGGCACCTAGCCTACATTCGTCACTTCATATCCAACCTTGATGGTAAGAGTTTTCCTTTCACCAGGTTGATGAAGAAAGGGGTCACATACCAGTGGGATAATGATCGTCCATAAGAATTTGACAATAATAAATGGTATCTCCTAAAATCACCAGTACTAATGTATCTAGTTGAGGGAATACCACTCCTTCTATATGTGACCACCTTGGAATGGTCACTACGTAGTTTCATCACATAGAATAATAATTTTGGTAGCGAGAATAGTCTCTATTACCTTATCCAAACAATGATCGATATTGAGACTTGAAATTAAAATATATCAAAGAGATGCCTAGCTCTAATATTTGTGTTTCAGAAAGTCATCCATTACATTCAGCACCCTGAGATCCATCTGGCCTCCCACTACAACCCACTTAAGTATATACTCAGTCATCCTATGTTAACTAGACACATATCATGGTTGGAAGTCATCCTACAATAGTTTGACATATAGTACAAGCCCCAAAAATCTATCAAAGGCCAGGAATTTTTAGTCTTCCTGTCAGATAACCCCTCGGCAGAAATGAACCCATTGGATACTAAAATTCATGATGAAAAAGTATTCGCCATCCAAGAAAGCTCCCAGACATGGGAAATGTACTCTGACAATGCCTTCAGAAGCATGATAGGGAAAAGGATGGAGGAACCCAAGCTCAACAAAGTGGGGTTGGGAGTTATACTTATATCTCAAAAAAAGTTCATCTTATATTACTTCTTCATGCTTTCAAATAGGAGCACAAATAATGAAGCAGAATACCAGGGCCTCATTGTAGGCCTAGAGTTGGAACTTCATGCACAATATGAGCACCTAAAGATAAAATTTTATTCATATTTGTTCATCATGCAAGTCAACAGTAACTATTCCATTAATAAAGATGTATTGGTTCCTTTGATGAACCATGTATGAGAGCTTATAGAATAATTCCCATTAGAACCAACACTAATTTATGTCCCCCAGTCACAAAATTCTAAACATATTTTATTAGAAAATGCATCCATTTCTCTTGATTATCTACACTAGGATGAAATAGTCATCATCATTTCCAACCATTGGATGGTCCTGTCATTCATTTAGAACAACACAGAATAAATCCAGGAAATTAGCCATGTTCATGAGCCTTACATTCACACCACATACTGGATGACTACCATTCCAAATTACCTCCAGAGGGGGGGAATCCTGCTAGATAGGGTTGGAATAGAATAGATCTAGAGGTAGGTAGTCAATTTTGTTTTGTACGATGGTACAAACCAAGAAAATGTTCTCTACAATCAAGGTCTCGATGGAGTCCTTCTCAGGTGCATTGATGGATAAGAGACCGTTGTCATCATGAAAGAAGTGCACATCAGAACTTGTGTTTCACACCATTCAGCAGCCAAGATCTCCCATAAAATTTGATGTATTGGATACTATTGGCCCACTATGATACAAGACTATTCCACATTCACCAAGAAGTGTCATTCCTACCAAGTTCATGCCAATTTCATTCACCAACCCCCAGAGATGCTTCAAATTACTAAGTACTCCTAGACATTTTCTGTATGGGGGATGGATGTCATGGGACTATATCCTCCTATTGTGGATATATAATTCAAGTTCATTCTCACAGTAACTGACTTATTCTACAAATGGGATGAAGATGTACCCCATAAAGAGGTTGGGGCAAGAAGCATTGTTAGCTTTGGGAAAGCCAGCATCATTACCAAATTCGGTGTCCCTCAAACAATACTGACATAAAATGGAATATACTTTTTCTCTACTAAGTTGGACAAGTTATACCAAGAATATGGAATTAGATTCAATTTTTCATACCACTACCATTCAGTGGCTGATGGATAGATAGATAGATGATTTCAACAAGACTCTATCCAACATGCTTCTGAATATTGTAGACAAAGACAAGAAATCATGGCCATACAACCTCCACCATGCTTTATGGGATTACTAAACCATGACCTGTACTACCACCCAGGCACTAAATATGGTAGAAAAAGACAAGAAGTCATGTACAGACAAGATCCTCCATGCTTTATTTCTGTTTGCGATCAATTTTCCATAGATGATAAATCATAGAAATCATTTGATGTGTTGGAGTGTAAGGATGAGAAAACGTTTCACACTTTTCACCATTTGGAAGTCTATTAGAATTGTATTGCATGAGCCTCAATAAAAAGGTTCGCATTCAGTATTTCCTCAAAGGAGTGATGGTGTTGGTCTTCAAACCCCCGATGATTCTTGGGAAGAAACCCCCAAAGATTGATACAAAATGGGAGGGATCGTATTTCATACATAAGTTATACTTCAATAGATTATATTTTGTGATATCAATGGTTGGAAATCTCATCATAGCTCCCAAAAATGCATGGTTTCTGAAGAAATACTTCACATAATAGCGACATATACATCATAACAGCAAGATATTGAACAGCATAGTGACATATTCATCCTAATCGTACGATGATAAACTGCAAGATAGATTCATCCTCACCACATGATGTTAAACTTCCTGGTAGGTATTGTGTTCCAGATAGAAATTTTTTGCATGTAAGTCAAATTCAAGCAAGGAAAAGATAGTAATACCCTCCCCTTTCCTATGCAAAGGTCATACTGACACAGGGAGGGGCCTACAGAACTACATTTGGATTAATTCTTTCCCATGAAGAATATATAGCGACACTCAAATCCTCCATCGTGGTTCATCCACCATCAATATATCAAATTCTCCCTCCTCATTGTGTATGGACTAGACCTATAGGCATGACACCTTTAGAATTACATATGACTTGATTCCTGTTTCCATGAGATACATAGTGACACCTTGACCCCAGATCTTGGTCTAGCAACTAGTAACCAAAATTTCCCTTCCCCCTATGTACGGACTAGACCTATGCAGGGGAGTTCTTTTTATAACTATGCGTGGCTATATTCTTATCCTTGTAGGATACATAGTGACACCTAGATTTTACATATTGGTCCATCCACCAATCAAAAACATTCCCTCTTGTTTCCCTACCCATGGACCAGACCTCTACAAGGAACTCCTAGAATTGTGTATGGATTGATTCTTATAACAATGGGATATTTAGAGATGCCTCGACTCAAAGGTCCTGGCCCAGCCACCACACGATGAGAAATTCCTCTTTTATATCCTTTGTTTCTTTTACAATGGTAGGGGGAATCCATGTCACTTCTTGTTTATCACGCCGAGTATAACTCACGTGAGATTTGGAATTATGGTAAGGGCTTCCCTCCATAGACAAGGCATAAAGGGTTACGATTAACTCCTCACCCATAGAGGATGAAACTGACATGCCTCCTTCTATGTGTATGGACTGGCCCTATATAGGGTAGGGCATGTGGTTAGATTCCCATTTAGAAATGGGATACGTAGTAACACTAGGATTTTATACCCTAGTCCAGGAGCTTACATTAGATAAAAATTACGATCTTCCCTATACACGGCAACGACCAGTGCAAGGAAATATGTTTTTAGGACTACGTACAACATTATTTATTCCCCCGAAGGATACATAGTGACATTGGGATTCTACATCCTGGTCCAGCAACTATCCCAAATTGGATCTTTCAATTGTCTCTGTGTATAGGTCATACTTGCATAGAAGAGTCCCAATAATGTAATCATTATATGAAGTAAACTGAAAAGAATCTCAAAATCCATGTGCGACATGATTTTTTTTTCATTATGTGATACGTGGTGACACTCAAGCCAAAAGTTCTGAGTTCTTTCGCACATAAAAACGGAACATTCCCCCAATTTCATGCACATGACATACCAACATATGAAGGAGATAATTTTGACTCCTATGGAAAAAAGGTGTTGAAATATTATGCCCCTATAGGTATGAGATAGATCCATGTGGGGAGTTTCATATTTCATGACTAATCATGGTATGAGTATTTATTATGTACCCAGGCACACCTTTTCCATTTACTAGACTCCATGCCTTAGGAAATCATGGATCTTAATAATCATCCATGACCATCAGAGATAAAAGTCTCATGTCATGCAGACACCTTTTTTGACTATGCACATCATGCCCTGGTGGCTCTGCATATGTCTCCTACAAAACGGCCATTAACCGAAGGAAAATTTGTCCTCAGGAGAATCCTTTTCTACCCCCATATGCCAAATGACCCCCAAGACCCATTCCATTCCTCATGATTTGAGGCACCCCAGGATCATGGTTTACCCTTTATACCCTCATTCATGCCCAGGGTATGACAGAATATCCCAACCATGATCAAACCATAGTTATTTATGGTATTTGGGGCATGTTATCCCCACAATAAAATGGTAAATTTTTCTTCCAACACCCTTACCGCAAGACATTAAACTACAAGGCTAGAAGTGTCCTGGCTGCACAACATTAAACTACACCACATGATGGCAATGCTTAGATTCTTATCTTGGATTGTCCTCACCAAAAAAATGCCTTTCCTTTTTTTACGTGTAGGATAGACCTCTACATGTAAAGTTCATTGGGAGCCTTTTAAGACTCGGTTTACCTCTGATAAGATGTGTGTTAATAATTGAATTCTATGATCCAGAATCATCCACGGAAAGTATTAAAATTTTCCCTTATCTGCGCACAAATTGAGTCAAAGAAGAGAATCCCCAGACAAGTCCTATTTACAAGGTTTCTCTAGGCTCTACCACAAAATTGGGTTTCCACAGTGCCACCCTTTATCAGTGCTAAAAAAAAGCGCTGATAAAGGGCACTTTTAACAACACTAAAAAAAGCGCTGTTAAAAGTGACCCTTTATCAGCGCTTTTTTAGCCCAGATAAAGGTCCCCCCTTTATCTGTAATTTTTTAGTTTTGTTAAAGGGGGGCCCTTTATCAACACTTTTTTTAGTAGCAGTGATAAAGGGGGGTATTTATCAGTACTTTTTCCAAGAACTGATAATGTGTATATTTCAAAAAAATCATAAAAATAATATATTGATATATAAGTATACTTATATTGATATAAATATAATATATATTTTTAAAATATGTTTTAGATAAGGGTAAATGGAAAGCTAAAATTAATGTATTAGATATTTAGTAATAGAGGGTTATAGAATATTTCAAGAAATATTTTTAATTAACAATTTTCTAATTATCATTGAGTAATAATCCTTTAATAACATTTTGAAGACAAAAAAATTAAAAAATTAATAAAAGATCTAAAATATGTTGAAAATGTAACACAAACTTAAAACGGTCATAACTTTTGATCTGCGTGTCTTTTTGAGCTCTAAAGCATATCAAATCAAAGTCTACGACGAGTTCTACACACTAGTGAATGAAGGGAACCTTCCATTACATTTTTTTGAGGCCAAAAAAGTCCCAACATGCCTCCAAAATTGATTTTTTTCAGATATCCAAAATTTTTAACATTCAAATATAACTTCTGATCTAGATTTCCTATAGGCCTATACCACATATCATATCCATGATTCTTTCATTTTCATTGATTTGACTGGTTGTGGAGTTGAAACTGACATTTGGATTAGAAGTTATGGTCGTTTTAACATTCTATGGCTTTTCATATACACATATATATGTATTTATTCGTATATATATATATATTAGTGTGTGTGTGTGTGTGTTGTATATATGTAGGTATTTATTTATTTATTTATTTATAAACACATATAAGAAAACATATTTTATAAATGTATTTAAAATGAATCATATAAATATATATTAATATACAAATATATATATATATATATATTAATGTAAATATATATATGGTAATATATATATATATATATATTAATATGTGGATATATATATATATATTAATATAACTAAATATATATATATTAATATATATATTAATATAAATATATATATGTTAATATATATATATAAATATATTGATATATGAGTACCTATAACTAAATATATATATAAATTAATATATATAGTAATAAATGAAGAGAAAATCAATATAGTGGAGTGGTAAAGGCTTAGGCGCATAGGAAATAGGTCTCGAGTTCAAATCTTGGGGGAGGCAGATCGTGCGCGCAGGTGGGGGGAATAACCTAGCACTATTAAAGTGGGAGTGGGAACACTATTAAAGGGGGTGGGGCTGGGTGGAGCTGGTTGGGGCATGCGTGGGCTACCATGAGGGGTGGGGTACTATTAAAGGGGCGCTTTAAGCGCTATTGAAGACCCCCAGAATTGAAAAAGTATTTTTTTAATATTTTTTTTATATTTTATCAGTGCTAAAAAAAGCGCTGATAAAGGACCCTTTTATCAATTCTTTTTTTAGAGCTAATAAAAGACCCCTTTTATCAGCACTTTTTTAGCATTGATAAAAGTGGACTTTATCAACAATTTTCTGAGCGTTGATAAAAGGGACCCCCCTATCTTCACCTCAATTAACAGTGATTTTTTTAGTGCTGTTAATGCCCTTTTCTAGCACTAAAAAATGCCATATTTGTAGTAGTGAGGGTAATCATATTTCCCTTCCTTCACATCAGGATTACTCTAATTCCACCCCACATGATGATAAATTGTGTGTAATTCATCCCTACTACACGACGTTAAACTTCACAATGTTGGTTGAAGATTAAAACGATCCCTACTATTGATTTTTTTCGTTCTTATATGGTGACCCAAAGTCCTTATCATCCCCTATTTCACACACCTAGCATAGCTCATGTGGACTTGGGGACCTCATTAGGGAATCCACCATGGCCTTATGGAAAATCAACCCAAGATTTTGGTCCTAATGGCATGACCCTAAAATGAATGTTATGGTTCCCTTCCATATAATAAAGAACCCCAGGTCCTAACTGTACACCATTAAACTATAGGGTACTCCAAAGATATAACAGATGCATTTCCCTATGTATGATTCAGATTGATGTAGGGGATTAATTTATTTCATTGGTGAATCACAGCTTAGAAATTTCTAATGTTTCTAGACACACTTTTTCCACACATCAAACTCTGTGATTTGAGTAATATTGGATCCCCATGATCCTCCATGGTCATCAGAGATAGAAGGCCAGTGTCCTACGACCACATTTTTTTACTATGCACATCATTCCTCAGTGGCTCTGAATATATTTCCTACTAAACTACCATTAACCAAAGGAAAGTCCATCCTTAGGATAGTCCTTTCTTACCTTGCTATGCTTAAAGTATCCCATGCCCCATGACATCCCTCTTGATTCAAGAAATCTCAATGTCATGGTTGGCATTCTCTTTCCTACCCACAACCTATATATGTCAGAAAATCCTGGCCCTATTTACCTCCAGTTACTCAAGGATTATGAAAAATAAATATTCCCCATCCATATGTGTGAACATAATCTACTTATGGGAAAATAAAATGCCCCAACTTATTTCAGGGTTTCCCGGTGAAGTTTAACCCGAAATGATACCCTTTAAGTTTAGCTGAACCCCCTTTCATAATCCAAAATCTGTGTTTAGAAAGGTTTAAATCCCCATAATCCTTCACAACCATCGATAATGGAAGGCCAATGTTATGCGGACACCTTTTTTTGATTATTCCCATCATGCCATGATGCCTCTACATATATTGCATACAAAACGGTCATTAACCAAATGAAAATTCGTACTTAGGAGAGTCCTTTCATTTTTTTTTTGTATGCATGTATGACCTTTATGTCCCATATCACTCCCTAGATTCAGAAACCCACTAGATTACAGGTTACATATTTCCCCTTTCAAATTCCCTAAGATGAAAAGCATTTCTAGTTGAACTAATTAATCATTTACTCTCTCTTGGTTAGTGTAAAATGATCTCCTGTAATTATTTTCAAGTGTCCATGTTGTATGATATTAAACAATACCATTCACCAACCCTCCTGTACATAATCCAAATTTATGTGGGAGTGTTTTCTCATTCAAAGATGATATAAATTCTCTTGTCACTTTCAGACATCACTCCCTAATTATGCCACCACTATGATCTTCAAGCCACAAAACAAATCCATAATTCCTATAAATCTCCCAAGACATCAGAAATGGATGTTTAGTGTCCTGCGGTAACCTTTGTTTGACTATGTACATCATAACCTGATGGATCTTCATATGTTGCCTACAAAATGACCATTAACCAAGGGAAAATTTGTACTTAGGAGAGTCAATTCCTAGTTATGTTCACCTAAAATAGATCTCATTCCCAATATACATCCAAACTTGCAAATTCAGTGTCAAGAAAAATCCCTCATTCATGTCTAGAATTTATTAAGACATTCCAAGCTGATGAATCCCAAATTGGGGCCTTTGTCCCATCAATTTTGTTCAATGTTGTTCGACCTAAAACATCAGTAATAATTTTTATTGGTAATATTATAAATTCTCAATGGAAAAGATGCAATACTCGCCATAGTGAAAACCTGCAAGGGGAACCCATGGATAAAAGTTTAATACCATCTCATTTAACCAATAGTAAGTATGGTTTAGGAAAAAATGTCAAGAACTCAAACATTCAAAATAGACATAAATCATATTTGGTCAAACCCCCCAAAGGGAAGCCTAATAAAAATTCAATTTATACCCGCAAATCCCATACCAAATAGGCTTAGGAAATTTTTTTTGTAATAATGAAAAAGGAACAAAGTTTGTGTGGTTTTTCATATAACCTCAACAATATTCAAACTACGCTCACTGAGTCCCACAACTCATGAAAAAATTATAGCATGATTTGAATTACCAGTTCCAGTTTAAATTAATACTTGGTTGAAATGATATTATATGATAAATTTAGATTGATTGATGTTAAACCAATAAATGGATAGTAAGAATTAGATAATAAGTAGGTTTCTATTCTATAAAATTTAAGTGAGGACCATCCCCAGTCTGGAGTCTCTCCATGATATCAAAAAAAGGGAGAATGGTACAGAGACAGTTTGGGGAAATCATAACGGAACCCAACTGTAACACCCCAAGATTTCATAGTGTGTTATTTCTTCAAAATAATTCAATAACTTGCACTACACGCAACACTGAGTTCAATCACACCATGACTTACAAAAAAAAAGCCATTCAAAAGAGGTTATGAATAGTATTATATAAATTTTAAACTTTATATAATCCTTATAATTTTAGAATCCATATTATGAGTTTCTTAGATATAATGCAAGAACAAATTCATTTTCAGTATTGCACTTTTATCAACTTTTAATAGTGAAACCTTTTTAAATACAATATTTTAAACTTTTTGACTAAATGGGGACATCAAAAATTTAAAATGAAACATCCCAAGCTTCCACGGTACACTTTCTTTGAATAATGTGATAGCGTGTGTTGTACGCAACACCGAGTTCTAACACACCATAACTAATCAAACTAGCCGTTATGAATAGTAATACCTACTTTTTGAAATTATATATATTTTATATTTGAAAATGGACTTCATTTTTGGATTTGTAATATCGAATTTAGCCTAAGGTGAAATTTTGGTACATTTCGGATAACTTTCATATTTTGATGAATAGTGAAAATTACTAAGTTTTAATTAAAAACAACTTTTTTAATCAAAATAATTAATAGTGATAAATTATGAATTTGAGTGGTTTTAAAGTATATTTAGAATATATTTTTACCATTTAATATAATTTTGGTCATTGGACATAATTTTACAATTAAACCGAACATAAACGAGTGTCAATCTTTTGATAGTTATTATCTCTTAAAAACACGCTTTTTGTTTTGACAGCGGGAATTAATTTTAAATTAATTTCTGCCACTTCTGTGTTTTGAATTTAGGAAAATGGATTCCATATTTGGAATCAGGATGTTCAAATTGTGTAAATAGGTAACTTTTATTTTTAGACATTTTGAATAATTACTGCGGTAAATATTTTATTTACCATGGTTAAGGGTAAATCCGGTAAATAAAGGTTAAAAAATAATATTATAATAATACTAAATTACCCTAAAACGTGTATTAACCCTATTGGTTGATACATGGTCGACCATGGGAATCTTTGAGTCTATTTTGGGACCCCATGGATCCACTTGTAAGTGATAATGACACTTTATTTTAATTAAGTCAAAATGAATACAAAAATGACACAAGCATATATCGTTTAGAAAAACAATTGTTACATAGGGTTATATAAGTTGGATTTTAGATTATAAATATTAATTAGAAAGATAAAAAGATTTACTACATAATGATATTTTATTTATAATTTTTAGACATTAAATAATTTATTTTATTTATGACACAATGATGATGCAGTAATTACTATAATAGTGAAAAATTAAAATAATTGATATTATAAATACCCAAATAAATATAATATGAAACTTTTAATGAATTAAAATAATTTTCTAGGATAATATGATATATTAGGATTGATTTAATTGACTTTGTTCGAAGTAATCAATCTTTTATGAGTTTCACAAAAATCAACTATTGAATAGTGTCAAAATTGACATAAAAGAGTTCTTAAAAAAAATATTATATTATTAATTGATATTAAATTCCTAAAAATATAATGTTCGGCCAAGAGACTTATATCATGATAGTTTCATCATTAATGTACCACTTCGGGGTCTCTTGGATGTATATAGTAAGTTTATTAACAATATTATATAAAAATACAAAGAGACATTGTAAAAGTGAAACTAATTAACTTAGAGTTAATACTTAAAGATAAGGTTAATATAAGTACCCAAACCTGTCTAAATTATATTGGTTGAGTGGTTTTCGACCTATACCCACCTTAACCTTTGAATAATCAACTTTGGAGCCATTAGAAACCGAATATAAATTTATTATAAATTAATATTTCTAGCTTTTCCAAAGGTGCCCCTCACCCCTCTTATAAAAGGGCACTCCTCCTTCTCATTTCTTCACACCTTAAAAGCCTTTTGGTTCGGCCAAAATCTGCCCCAATACTCTCCCAACATCCCTCACTACAACCTAGAGGCCTTAGTTTGATCAGAAATCCAACCTAAGGAGCCTTTTTGATCAAATCAAAAGGAAGAACCCGAAGAAGATGTAATGATTTCACCACCCTTCTCCAAGTTCATTTCTTCTTCCACCTATTCTTCCTTTGTTCTTACCATTCTAAAATAATAACTCTAGTATCTCACATATACTGTGATGTTATTATAAATATGGTACAATCATATTCAGTATTCTATCCACCCTTTGAATAACATGTCACCATACGTGCGTACGTACGGCTTACCGTCTCCACGTCGTGGTGTAATTGTTATTGAATATAATATTATTTGGATGGGTATAATAATGATGTGTAACTCATGTAAATAATAAATATAACATATTAATGATTCTGTATATATGATATACCATCCATTTATATATTATTTTAATATCAAAAGAATGATATTGTCGCTCGTGCGTACGTACGGACTACCGTCTCCACGAACGCGATGAGATTCATTCTCCATCGTATCCATTCAAGTATAATTATCATTTGATGATTTAAAAATGATGTTTAAGGACTGGATATCATTCTGGATATTAATAAGATACAACAACCATGGCTTATGTAACAAAACATATAAAAGAAAATGAGTAAGTTAACTCCCGAAACGACGATAATTCTAAGATATTATTAACAAATCAATGTTAAAAGATCATATATGATATCATATTAATATATATGATTCTTGTATAATTTAATAACAACTATTTCACCATTATACAGGAGGTTAACCTACCCCAACCAAGGAAAAGTACAAGGTAAGGGTTTACTTTACAACCTCTTCATTATCCAAGGTTGTTTATATGTAATAATCTACTGGGATCTCTTCATCATCCACATCCATGTTTCTTAAAAATGAATTTCAAAACATTTTTACTATTTACTAGAATATGAGTTAAAGTCATTTATACCCTTTTTGACTTTTATAAGTGGTTTATAAAGGAATCTTTCGGTCATTTTCAAAACAAGGTCCTTTTTAACCTTTTCGACAGAATTAAGGTAAGAATGTTTTTTAACTTATACGGCGGGTGCGGCTATTTTCCGCCGTTATAAAATCTTCAAAGCTTCCCTTACAAGCTTATAAGAATATTTTCAAAGAAAATGTTTTATTTTATATGGATCTTAAATTATTTCAAAATAAAAGGAGATATTTCTTTAAAAAAAATTTTGATTTCATCTATGTCAACATCCTTTGATGGATTTTAAGATTATTTGAAGTTGATTTATTATGATACAAAACTTCTATATTGTATTGAAGGTTTTGTGATATGTTTGACTGTGGATGTGCTATTTTTATACCATTCATAGTTTATGGTGAATGTATTGACATTTCGTGTGCTAGTTTTAATACGAATGTTTATGTTATGTTTAAACCCTTTCATATGGGAATGCATTGGACTTAATATGTGACGGGTGGAGCCCGCTATAGCTCCTCGATGCATCGGTAGGTCTCATGAGACAAACTAGTGTCTTGGCACAAGGCCTTGACAAAATCTTATTTGTAGTCTTGGCACGAGGCCTTGGCTATGTGGTTATGATAGTCTGGCATTATGCATTCCAACATTATGAAAGTGGTTATTGATTTTTGCATGTGATTATTCGATTATTAGAATATCCATGTGAATAAGTAAATGGAATTATTTCATTTTACTTTTGCCATACTATGTTGAAGTTCAAGTTTAAAAGGCTTTTGTTTTAGTAATGCATTGCCTTAAATGTTTATTCTTATTTATGAAAGTTTCCGCTATATTGTTATCCTTACTGGGCATTTGAGCTCACCCCTTTTCTATGTTTTATTTTTCCCAGGAAGTGAAGAAGTAAATTATGAATGACCTGTAGGGATATTATGTGGGGATATGAGTGTGGATTATGGAGACATTATGTTATTGTAGTAGTTTTTCATTTTATGATGTAATGTAAAACTTATGAATATATCTAGTGTTTCCAAGGCTACTAAACCAATCGGTCTTTCGAGATTTGATCTTTCTTGTGATCATGCCAATGTTATGTAATAATGCACCGACTCTGGGTAACTGGGTTCGGGGCGTTACAGTTGGTATCAGAGGAAGTTTAGTACAAACCTTGGAAGCTAGATTTAGATAAACTCTGATTAGAGCACGTAGACCTAAGATGAACCTTGAGGATTAGTATAGAAGAACTTCCTAGAATTTTGGTATTGTAGAGATTTTGTGAGTTTTCCGAGCAATACATCCCTGTCTGGATACGAGCAGGTAGAGGTGGCTCTGGCACAGATGTACCTAGGGGTAAAACCCGAAAACACCGCTTTGAGCTAGACTCGAACGGGAACTGGTGCACGACAACGGGCCTTGCTGCACTCTTGGTTACGACACTCCCGGGGGATATGCTTAGGATAACTCTCATTTTCTTTACATATCATTTTGAAGGGATTATGAGTATATACATCCTCAAAGAAAACATTCTTATGATTATGGATTATATCCATAAATAGTTCAATTTATGTTGAGTGTTTTATAAGTATGGGATTATGTGTTTTGATTCATAAACTGATCTAGTTTATGCCATGGTATAGAAATGGCGCCCAGTAGAAGGAATGAGAACTCCAGAAATACACATGATTCAAAGAGAAGGAAGGATCATATCTTTCATGGTCTTAAGCTAGAATTTATAAGAGAAATAGTCTACCATGTATTATCATCATATGAAGAAATAATATCATGTGTTGATAAGATATGTAAAGAGTTTACTGAGTCCTATGGCTTTGAAGGGAAGCAAGAGAAGAAACGGATGGAAGAGAGAAAGATGGATAAAGGGAAGAGGGAAAAGAAGAATTTTCCCATATGTGGTAACTGTGGAAAGAAACACCCTGGAAATTGCATGAATGGAATGGGAGTTTGTTATAAGTGTGGAGGAAAAGGGCACAAAGTACGTGACTGCAAGGGTAAGAAAATGGTTTTAAATGTACAATGCTTCATTTGCAAGGAGTTTGGACACTACGCGAACCTATGTCCCAGTCATCAGACTATGCCGCAAATGATGTTATTGGATAATAACCAAGTTATGATACTACCACAGATGAAGAGGAATGATTAGAGTTCTTATGTTGATTATGTCAATTGAGTGTTGTATCAACAATGTACTTGTTATAATAATTATGGAGTATATAAGGATTGTACTGCAGTACTATTTCATTAAGGACTTGAGATTATGTGGAACAAAGAAAAGTGACTCAATAGCAGGATAAATTTTTGGAAAATATATGGTTGAGAGAATGATAAATCATAATATAGTTCTGATACTGAGGTAGTGATTTTGGAATAATATGTGATTGTTTTGGATAAATTATATTGGATATTCTTGACTACCTTGGAACTGATTAATGATTTGTATATTCCATCATTGTTGGGGTTTAAAACATTTTTGGATTAATGAAGTATATCCAGCATTCTATATGGAATAAGGGAGCATGAATGTAATCAATAAGGAATATGGTAATACATGATGAAGGTATTCATATGCTATTACGGGGTAAAAAGGATCTATATTATGTTTACCTTCCTTATAAATGTTGGACTGTGAGTTTGGACAGAAGTATTTTGGATAGTTCTTGTTTGGATTATTTTGGATTTCCATAAAAGGACAACCCGGAGGTCGGGCGGCAACCCGTCGCGTCCGGAAAGGCTGCGAGACTTGAACCCGCAACCGAAGGGCGACAAGGGTGTATCACCTACCACTGGCCCAAGAGATGTCCTGGATTAAATAATGTAGTTTTTTAAAAGATCTGGTAGATGAATTATAAATTCGTTTATTTTGGAACCCTGTACGAATAGTATAAATATAATTTTTTTACGAGTGAAAGATGAGTTTATGGTAGAAACTTATTAATGGATAAAACTCTGATTATAAAGTAAGCATATCTCCTTATGATCTTAGCCAATCTCATAAATAAATTCCTCAACATTAATAAAAGGAACTTAGAACAAAAATGTTTCCATAGATGGTACCTTAAATCATCACTAATTTATGGCTTCGGGATTGTTGGCCTTTTCATAGCCATGTTCTCTACCACTCTCCATCAGATAATTGATGGTTAGATTTCTCTTCCATATCCATATTTTCCTACATGGAACCCTAGTATGTGTTATTTTCGGTAATCTTCATACTTTCCACTCTTTATTTTAAATAGAGGCCTCATTAATTCATTTTTCGATGTGGGATTTCAACTAAGATATTTTGAAACGTCTAAAATGTGTTATCCCAATACCCTATATTTTGTTGAACCGATGGTACTTCAAATCATCATAGATTGATGAGTTTAAGGACCTCAATTTTATACTTTTTTGTGATTGATGACCTCAATCACTACCTATAAATATTTACGTTTTTCCTCCAATTATATGTCTCTAATTGCCACCAATGTTCTCCTAATCAAGATCATAATTTGGTGGTGACCCTTTGATTTCTCTTTTCCTCATATTAAGACTAAATTTTAGTAACCCAATTTCCGATGTGGGTTTTCCCACAAATATATTTTCTACTTTCAACCTTTTATTTTTGAAGAACAATTTCAAATTGCGAGGATGCAATTTATTAAAGGAGGGGAGAATGTAACACCCCAAGATTTCATAGTGTGTTATTTCTTCAAAATAATTCAATAACTTGCACTACACGCAACACTGAGTTCAATCACACCATGACTTACAAAAAAAAAGCCATTCAAAAGAGGTTATGAATAGTATTATCTAAATTTTCAACTTTATATAATCCTTATAATTTTAGAATCCATATTATGAGTTTCTTAGATATAATGCAAGAACAAATTCATTTTCAGTATTGCACTTTTATCAACTTTTAATAGTGAACCCTTTTTAAATATAATATTTTAAACTTTTTGACTAAATGGGGACATCAAAAATTTAAAATGAAACATCCCAAGCTTCCACGGTACACTTTCTTTGAATAATGTGATAGCGTGTGTTGTACGCAACACCGAGTTCTAACACACCATAACTAATCAAACTAGCCGTTATGAATAGTAATACCTACTTTTTGAAATTATATATATTTTATATTTGAAAATGGACTTCATTTTTGGATTCGGAATATCGAATTTAGCCTAAGGTGAAATTTTGGTACATTTCGGATAACTTTCATATTTTGATGAATAGTGAAAATTACTAAGTTTTAATTAAAAACAACTTTTTTAATCAAAATAATTAATAGTGATAAATTATGAATTTGAGTGGTTTTAAAGTATATTTAGAATATATTTTTACCATTTAATATAATTTTGGTCATTGGACAAAATTTTACAATTAAACTGAACATAAACGAGTGTCAATCTTTTGATAGTTATTATCTCTTAAAAACACGCTTTTTGTTTTGACAGCGGGAATTAATTTTAAATTAATTTCTGCCACTTATGTGTTTTGAATTTAGGAAAATGGATTCCATATTTGGAATCAGGATGTTCAAATTGTGTAAATAGGTAACTTTTATTTTTATACATTTTGAATAATTACTGCGGTAAATATTTTATTTACCATGGTTAAGGGTAAATCCGGTAAATAAGGGTTAAAAATAATATTATAATAATACTAAATTACCCTAAAACGTGTATTAACCCTATTTGTTGATACATGGTCGACCATGGGAATCTTTGGGTCTATTTTGGGACCCCATGGATCCACTTGTAAGTGATAATGACACTTTATTTTAATTAAGTCAAAATGAATACAAAAATGACACAAGCATATATCTTTTAGAAAAACAATTGTTACATAGGGTTATATAAGTTGGATTTTAGATTATAAATATTCATTAGAAAGATAAAAATATTTCCTACATAATGATATTTTATTTATAATTTTTAGACATTAAATAATTTATTTTATTTATGACACAATGATGATTCAGTAATTAATATAATAGTGAAAAATTAAAATAATTGATATTATAAATACCCAAATAAATATAATATGAAACTTTTAATGAATTAAACTAATTTTCTAGGATAATATAATATATTAGGATTGATTTAATTGACGTTTCTCGAAGTAATCAATCTGTTATGAGTTTCACAAAAGTCAACTATTGAATAGTGTCAAAATTGACATAAAAGAGTTCTTAAAACAAATATTATATTATTAATTGATATTAAATTCCTAAAAATCTAAGGTTCAGCCAAGAGACTTATATCATGATAGGTTCATCATTAATGTACCACTTGGGGGTCTCTTGGATGTATATAGTATGTTTATTAACCATATTATATAAAAATACAAAGAGACATTGTAAAAGTGAAACTAATTAACTTAGAGTTAATACTTAGAGATAAGGTTAATATAAGTACCAAAACCTGTCTAAATTCTATTGGTTGAGTGTTTTTAGACCTATACCCACCTTAACCTTTGAATAATAAACTTTGGAGCCATTAGAAACCGAATATAAATTTATTATAAATTAATATTTCTAGCTTTTCCAAAGGTGCCCCTCACCCCTCTTATAAAAGGGCACTCCTCCTTCTCATTTATTCACACCTTAAAAGCCTTTTGGTTCGGCCAAACTCTGCCCAAATACTCTCCCAACATCCCTCACTACAACCTAGAGGCCTTAGTTTGATCATAAAGCCAACCTAATGAGCCCTTTTGATCAAATCAAAAGAAAGAACCCGAAGAAGAGGTAATGATTTCACCACCCTTCTCCAAGTTCATTTCTTCTTCCACCTCTTCCTCCTTTGTTATTACCATTCTAAAATAATAACTCCAGTATCTCACATATACTGTGATGTTATTATAAATATGGTACAATAATATTCAGTATTCTATCCACCCTTTGAATAACATGTCACCATACGTGCGTACGTACGGCTTACCGTCTCCACGTCGTGGTGTAATTGTTATTCAATATGATATTATTTGGATGGGTATAATAATGATGTGTAACTCATGTAAATAATAAATATAACATGTTAATTATTCTTTATATATGATATACCATCCATTTATATATTATTTTAATATCAACAGAATGATATTGTCGCTCGTGCGTACGTACGGACTACCGTCTCCACGAACGCGATGAGATTCATTCTCCATCGTATCCATTCAAGTATATTTATCATTTGATGATTTAAAAATGATGTTTAAGGACTGGATATCATTCTGGATATGAATAAGATACAACAACCATGGCTTATGTAACAAAACATATAAAAGAAAATGAGTAAGTTAACTCCCGAAACGACGATAATTCTAAGATATTATTAACAAATCAATGTTAAAAGATCATATATGATATCATATTAATATATATGATTCTTGTATAATTTAATAACAACTATTTCACCATTATACAGGAGGTTAACCTACCCCAAACAAGGAAAAGTACAAGGTAAGGGTTTACTTTACAACCTCTTCATTATCCAAGGTTGTTTATACGTAATAATCTACTGGGATCTCTTCATCATCCACATCCATGTTTCTTAAAAATGCATTTCAAAACATTTTTACTATTTACTAGAATATGAGTTAAAGTCATTTATACCCTTTTTGACTTTTATAAGTGGTTTATAAAGGAATCTTTCAGTCGTTTTCAAAACAAGGTCCTTTTTAACCTTTTTGACAGAATTAAGGTAAGAATGTTTTTTAACTTATACGGCGGGTGCGGCTATTTTCCGCCGTTATAAAATCTTCAAAGCTTCCCTTACAAGCTTATAAGAATATTTTCAAAGAAAATGTTTTATTTTATATGGATCTTAAATTATTTCAAAATAAAAGGAGATATTTCTTTAAAAAGAATTTTGATTTCATATATGTCAACATCCTTTGATGGATTTTAAGATTATTTGAAGTTGATTTATTATGATACAAAACTTCTATATTTTATTGAAGGTTTTGTGATATGTTTGACTGTGGATGTGCTATTTTTATACCATTCATAGTTTATGGTGAATGTATTGACATTTCGTGTGCTAGTTTTAATACGAATGTTTATGTTATGTTTAAACCCTTTCATATGGGAATACATTGGACTTAATATGTGACGGGTGGAGCCCGCTATAGCTCCTCGATGCATCGGTAGGTCTCATGAGACAAACTAGTGTCTTGGTACAAGGCCTTGACAAAATCTTATTTGTAGTCTTGGCACGAGGCCTTGGCTATGTGGTTATGATAGTCTGGCATTATGCATTCCAACATTATGAAAGTGGTTATTGATTTTTGCATGTGATTATTCGATTAGTAGAATATCCATGTGAATAAGTAAATGGCATTATTTCATTTTACTTTTGCCATACTATGTTGAAGTTCAAGTTTAAAAGGCTTTTGTTTTAATAATGCATTGCCTTAAATGTTTATTCTTATTTATGAAAGTTTCCGCTATATTGTTATCCTTACTGGGCATTTGAGCTCACCCCTTTTCTATGTTTTATTTTTCCCAGGAAGTGAAGAAGTAAATTATGAATGACCTGCAGGGATATTATGTGGGGATATGAGTGTGGATTATGGAGACATTATGTTATTGTAGTAGTTTTTCATTTTATGATGTAATGTAAAACTTATGAATATATCTAGTGTTTCCAAGGCTACTAAACCAATTGGTCTTTTGAGATTTGATCTTTCTTGTGATCATGCCAATGTTATGTAATAATGCACCGACTCTGGGTAACTGGGGTCGGGGCGTTACACCAACTCTCCCTTTCTAATAGATCAATGATCGTCTTTCGTGAACCATCAAGGGTCAGTTATAAAGTAGTACTCTATTCAACTTCAACCTCAACCATTATACTTGCTCACTTAATTACATATTTGAGGTACCACCCCTTCTACTTTATGGCTTCGTAATTAACACTGGAAAGTACCAGTTGTGCCTTCAGCCAAGCCACATGATCCTTGCATTCTCATAGATCCTCCATTTGGGTGATTACCAAATAATGATCTCTCGTTGCCTCTTCCACCAGATAATTTAATTCCATAGAAACATCTTGTAAGGTCATTTCCTGAAGATTTGAAGTATTCAATTTGGAAATGTTGTCCTCAAAAGAAGTGAGGTATTCCCGAGCTATGACAACCTAGTGTATAAGAATGTGTAGACATCGGTAATCGAAGAAAACCAAACCAAATTTGAAAAATAATCACTGGAAGTTATCCTATTTGTTAATGAAGTTAGTCAGAGGAGTTTTAGTAGTAAGGGTGCACAATTAATTCCATTCTTATTTTCTCATGTCTCTATGCCTCCTCATGGATCCAGTACATTGGCCCTCCCCTGCTGTAATGGACATATAGATAGGAAGAATAATTATGGAATATGGAAGGGTCCTAAGATAGGTTACCCATATAGGGGGTCTTTGCTCTTAAAAGATGGTTCGGCCCATGGAACCAGGTACAGGGGATTGGCTGTGACTTCTGAGATATCTGGTGACACTCTTCTGAGGTGTTCCTCATTAGGACCACAAGTGGTGTCCATAAGAGGAGAATAGGTTGAATCACAATCTATCAAAATGGTTTATGCAGATAAAGCCCCTTCCAAGCGCATTTGATGATGGATGAAGTTACCTCTCACTATAGGGAGAGACATAAATGGCGTAACTAGTATAGTCAGAACAAGAAAAGAAATATTTAGTGGCCTCTGAATCTGTCAAAATGGCATTTCTAGAACCCTTTTAAGGTAGAAAGTCACCCAGAGTTAGGAATACTCTAATGATAGAAAATTTGAATCCGCACAAGGGGGAATTAGGACCTCTATGATAGCATCCTTACACATCATTATCAGCCATAATTGGTGAAGAATCATGGGATGATATTCTCACTTTAACTTGTTAGTAGGGAGGGGTGAAATTTTTTGTAGGCATTCAATTTTCCTAGCAACCCCGTAAGGGGTATATGAATCACAGATGTCCACCCTTTCTATGTGTGAAACCAATATTCCATCCCAAAGTGCAATAATTTATGAGCGTTCTTTTAGGGAACCCCTTCTATTATCCCACATTTCTCTATTGGGTACAGGGTAAGGTGCAAAGGAGAAGCGGTAGAAATCACTCAAAAATTCAACTACATCATTAATAATTAAGGATTGAGGGAGAACAATAGCAATGTTGAGGAGATCTGGATGAAAATATGAATGAGTAACCCTTACATCATGCAAATATTCATAGTAGGAAAGGTGTTCTTCCATCCATCCATATAAAAATAAGAATGGACCACTAAGGTGATGTGGGGCCCTCGATCCCTATATATACCCTATCAACTCATAAATTCAAGAAAAAGTGGGGATGGACAAGTTTATGGGTTGGAGATCTTCCAATGTGTCCTCAATAATCAGTGTACAAGATCTAAAACCAGTATATATGTCCTAGGAGGGGAAAATCCATCCACTCAGAAACAAAACAAAGAAGCCTACAAACCTAAGGTTGGGGGGGTACATCTGATCGAATATTTTAGACCTATGTGGTTTAATAGTCTAACTCAAGGGTCGCATAGTATGGCCCTAGAATTTTTAGTGATTGTTTGGTCGGATGAGTTCGACTATGGAGAACCCTTAGCCTAGGTCCATTCACTTGAAAAAAAAATCAAATCCAATTCTCAAATAAAATGAGGGAACATGCATGGATGGGTTGATCAAGAAGTCCCCCTACCATGAATAATAAGTTCCTTTCCAAAGGAGATACCATGTTGAAATCTCCCCAAGTGTAGGATGATGGGAGTAATTCATCATAAATATTGCTGAGAATGGGGATCCCTCCAAGTTGATGGATGTTCCAAAAGCTAATACCCACTCTCCATGAGACAGATGGAAGGTGTTGGTGCTCGAACACCAATGAATAAGAAATTCATGATGTATCTCACCAGGTAAACAGATCGTATACTGGGAAACCCATGCTTCCTGATGAAAGTTTACCGTTTCTAACTGGCTAGGGGTTTCCAAGAAAATTTAATGCACCCAGAAGGAATAGGACCACTCATTAGAGAAGAATATTCTAGATTGTAAGTCCCATTTAGTGGACCACCCACCACTAGTAATGTTTCGAGCAAGATTAGTAATGGAAATATATTCCCAGATTATTGATTCCAAAGAAGTTTCATGATGGTGATGATTTCTCTAAGACCACACAATGCCCCTTAGTGTGAATGTATTCTCTTGAGCATGAGAAGTTCTGATTTCCCCTATCAATGAAATATTGTCCCTATCATTCCTCTAGAATGTCTCTTGGTGGAAAATTGGAGTATTATAGTTAGTCGGGGGAAAAGGAACGTTATCGGGAAGGAAAAAGTTATAAAGTATAAGTTGCACAGATGATGGATACATCAACAGATTTGAAGAAATAAGATCTTTGAGAGAACCTTCTTAGGGGATTATGTAATAATGAAGGTCCTATTAGATATTCTCAACCATAGCTACTCGTATTCTGGTCTCATTCCCTAGGGTAAAAGGGAGATCCATCTAGTTATGTATTCACAGAAGATCACAAAATGGTTAGTTGAATTAAAATTATTGGAAGTCCAAAAATATAAAAAGACCAAGATAGTATACAAAGGGTTTCCCTCCGCATACTTCTCATGATAATGAAATTTGGAAGACATTTCCTACAAACTACATCGGTAGGTAGAATGAATTTCCCATGTAGGATCTCGGTATAAAGAATGGCAGTGAGGGGCTGGCCCGCGAAGCGTTGGCCATTGAACTAAGCGGTTTGCAAAATGAAGAAATCACAAACTGAGGCCTTGCTGTTCAGATGTTAAAAGTTTTCCAATTTAAATTTTAAGTTTGATTTAAGAGAATTTAAATTTTAGTTTTCTGATTAGAAGTTCGGTGTGCAGAACAGGAAAACCACATAAGCATCTCACTATGAATAAGTTTGACGATATGTTTTAAATTCCTTAGCATAGTTTATGGAATCTAATTCAGTTCACGGGAAAAAAACTTTCAGGAATTTAGTTCATAGAACGTACAGAATAGTTTGAGGATGGGTATTTCACATTGGAGTAAGTACGTAAAAGAAAATGAAGCTAAGGAAATTTTGAGAAACCTTTTATCCATGAGAAATGGTAAAACACAAATTCCATTGCCCCTATAAAGAGGAATGGTCCCCCCTACTAGGCCTACCCATTCTACTTCAAACCACTTCAGTTCAGGACTGATTCTACATTAAAATAGTCTCCTCTTCATTCTGATCAGACCCCATTCCTATGGGGGTATTTTTAGCATCTCGAAAACTTCACAAAGGGAAGCAAATACTCCCACAATCACTTTACAAAAGGAAGAAAACATTCCTACAAGTCCAATAACAAAAATGGAGGAAAGTTGGATTGAAAATTTTAGGACAAAATTGAATAAATCAAATTTTTTAAAGTGTTTTAGGCTAACTGCATACCATCATCGAGAAAGGTTTGTAGGGTGCATAAACTGCAAACCATTGGTACACAGAAGAACCCACGAGGTTTTGTCATGTGGGTCGTTGTCCAGTAAACCTAGGATGTTGCAAACCATGTCATTGGTGGAATTGAATAGAGAAATTCCACTACATACCATCCCATGAACTAAGCAGTTCGTGGGTGAAGCAAGCCAATGGGTTCTGCAAACCACATCTCGCAAACCATAGCCTCTGCAAACCTCTGTTGATCGAGTCCTCCATGGGTTGAGTTATATCTTCATGGGCTCCCAAAAATGGATTCACATGCCAAACAATATTATTTCCCCAATTCCATATGAAAGGACCGCAAGAGGAACTGAAAAGAAATAGAAACCGAACAAGACCAGAGGAGTAATGAGATCAAAGACGAATAGTGAAGATGGAGCTATGAATTTGTAAATTTTAGAGACGTATGAAGAAGACTTAAACATTAGTCTCGAATATTTAATGAAGTGTGAACTTCGAACTGCCACCTTCATAGGTATAAATGGTTGTGTACCATACAAATAAGGAACCTAATAAAAATGGTAAATCTAAAACTGAAATGGGGAAACCGTAAACCATAAATACCTCGCAGATAAACTTCCCATGAACCACAAAATCCCAAAACCTTCCTCAATTTTTCACTCTGCATAGCACATCACTATGTGGACTAGACCATGCATTGCATACTGCATCTATACGCAGATAGAACCTGGGGTAGCATGGCTTACCGCATCACGGACAATATCCAGGGCCTCATACAATTTCTGTATGCAGAACACATTCCGATCCATGTACCACTTCGGTGTGATGACGTCCCCTCTACCTTCATGGAAGTATCTTATATGCATATTCCCCCATCCCACACAAGAAAATAGTATGTAGAATAGGGTGCCTTTGGTTGTCCCTCCTGGATCCAATCGTGCCCCTCCATTACTATCCAGTCCTCCATAGATCCTCTACGAACCAGTCCACCAAAATCAGGCCAAAGACTCCTCCAAATCCACCAGATCTGTATGAACAGATCATCAGGTGCACCAGCGCACCTTTTGAAATTTACATACCCAAGGTAAGTGGATCCACGATGGTTGTCCCCGCAATGGTTTGGACCCCCAGAATGTCTCTAAGCCTATATTCCTAAGGTAACCTATTATCAGACCATGGGATGCCAATATGAGTCTCCCCATTCGTGATATTAGGGGTAATCATCGGCCTTTCCCTTTGTTGACTGATAGTGATAAGTGAGAAGATCACTCTTTCCTTCCCATTTGGTAAGGAATCACGCTCCTCCACTTTCCCAGAACCATCTCTGGGGAACTGCCACTGAGATAATCCCCTATCCTTCCGAGATCTGAACCAAACTACTTTCAATGTCATTCCACATTTAAAGGTTCTTTACTTCATGTCGTCACCTACCATTGGCATGACATGGTACCGAGTGAGGGACTTGACATTCCCAATTCTCTATCCCTCTCCCATTGGTCTCGTAGCCACAACCTCTTCCGCTATCGTCATCCTAGTTTTGCATCAACAGATAATCGAATGTGTAACCTTGATGAATCTTTCACATCCTCTTTTTTATCACACTGCGCTTGACTCACGTGTGAAAATAGATCTATGATGATACGATATGTTCAAATCCTATAAATTAACTATGAGAACTTTGTTTACCACCATAATTTGGATACGTAGGATGCATAATTAATTCTTGAGAACAAAATGGTACCCTTTCCAAAAGGTTCACCCCAATAATGTCCCTAAAAAGGGCATACAATGTAGGAATAATTTCTAATTCAAATTTATTAGATAGGAATATCCCATTAATAATCCACAATCAAGTCACAACCCATCAACGAACTATGATAAATTTGATTCCTTATCTAACCAAGATACGCAGGATGCCTTACCAAGGCTTGAGCTTAAGGGACTTTCTCCTCATATGTCAGTCCTGATAAAATTTTCCCCCAAATTCAAAAGGGATCCCTTATAGGTGTATGTCCCTTCATCATAACTACATGGATTTTGATTCCCCATTTGACTGGGATACATAAGAAGCCTCCCTGATATCCAATCCAACCCTCAAATCAACCTTAATGTTCTTCAAGTTATATCCTCGGTAAGTTCATGTTCACCATGAAGATTATATCTTTTGTGGGACCCTCAAGACACTTCGGCGTAAGCCCTACACTAAGTCATGACTTGGAATCTTACACCTAGATGTCCTCCTCACATGACATTAAATAGCATGTATGGGTCCCATTCACATGACCCTAAAAGGTGATGTGTCCTGTTAAGCGACACCGAACTCCATGGGATTTGATTCCTCTCATGAGGATACATAGGAATCCTATATTATGGGTCTGAACACAACATTAAACACCCTCCCATCCCTCCTAGATGATTATAAACTCCAGATCGCCTCATTATATGGCTTAAGTCAATATTTTCTCCATAGAATCAAATCCATGTATTTCCATGAAGATCCTGCAACCCAGGGGTAACCCATGGATACACTCTTCTGGAATGAACCAAGGATTAAAGAACATAATTATATGTCTTAAATCTATAAGAGAGTCCCATCGTATGCAATAATTCCCCCCAAAATGGTGTGATGAGCCCAACCTCCCATCCTCTCGACCAATAGAATCCTCAAGTGTTGTTGTCCAAACCATCCAATAAGCACCTTCCTTTGAAAAGTAGGCCCATGAATCATTGATATAAGGTTCATTAATTATTTCTGGATCTATTAATGAACATATTGGAGACCATCCGAAGAAATCATATCCTTATAGCACTGATTGCACCAAAAATTAACCCCATGAATTCACCCACCGATACCATTAGATTATGGTTCCTCCTTCGTAATAAAAAAGGATAAAATGCCTAGTACCCATAAGGGCAGTCCACTTCCACCTAAAGGGTAATGAAATGAATCGGATTGAAAAAATGGTGAACCTGATGTGAAATTTTTTAAAACAACCGAGAAATGCTTGTCACCCTTCGGACCATTTTTATTTCCCAAAACGCTCACCTTGGGTCGAAATAGAGAATCGTCAATACATTGAGGGACTATCTATAACTAGGAACCACCCATAATTGAATTTACAATTCATTCATCATATAATAATTGATAAATTTATTCCAAAAATAATATTTATTATCAAAAAATATCCATATTGAGAAAATAATATGGAATATCAATATTTCCCTAATAAATCAAATGATATTCCTAGTAAAACACCATATGTAGAGATGGTATATAGTTTAGGAAATAATAAAATCCATGATACAAACATGGTTGATATAAAAGATAAATGTAATGTTCTATTGAATGTGATCACAATAAATTTAATGTTTTAATAGGATGTTAATAACCCGAAAATTAATCAAGAGATGAAAAATTACAATTAATTCATTAGAAAATATGATTTTATAATAAAATCATGTCTTCTAAAGAATTGAAGAATATAGAATTGAAACTTTTAAAATAAATTTTCATTAATAAATTTTCATTTTATAACCACTAAGAACTTTTCTAATAATCTAAAAAACATAAAAATGTTTTTTCAATGGGAAAATCCATTAACACCATATACGTTTAGAAACATCCATTTGAATTTTTGTTAAGAAATTCGAAAATGACCATTTTAGAAAATATTACAAATATTACTTTTAAAATTTTAAAAAAATCATGGATAACATAAAATAGAATTAATAAATAATTCTAATAAATTAAAAGGACTTATGTAAAACAATTTTGAAAAAATATGGACATGGAAGAAAAATATACCCTATCAAAATGAGACATGAGATGGGATATTATTTAAAACATTTATATTCTTTATTCAAGTTCTTAAGAGATGAAAAGATTTAATAAAACATTTAAAATCATTAAATATATAGAGTATAAGAAAATATATAGATTTTATGAATGATATATTTTAATATTCCATCAATGAAAATATAAACAATCCCAAAAAACTGATATTGTAAAATAAATACATACCATTTTGGTAACATTTAAATTTTAAACCCTTGATAGATTAAAATTGAATTGAAAAATTAATTACCATGAATAAATATATATTTATGTTAAATACATAAAATGGGTAGTCTACACACCATATAAAAGAAAATATGTGCATAATACCAAATATATCTCAATGGAGTGGAAATTGAGATGGAATTTATTTCCTCATACATCCACTTAGTTGAATGTTATATAACCTCATATATAATAAATTTATATTTATTATAATTATATAATAGATCCAAATAAATATCTATAAGATCATATATGATCCATTTATAACATATTATCACCCACTTGCTAACAATCCTTCATTATTATTATTATTTTGAGTGTTAACTACTTCATTTTTCATGCATGTTTTGATTCGGCAGTAATGGGTCTTTTTTCTTGATCATGTTTCTATAATAAACATAATTATAATCTTGATATAAAAATCATAAATATTAATTATATATATGTATAATTTTTTGTGATGATTAGGAATGAAAAAAATATTGCATCACTTCGTGGAGGTGGTAGTCCACACATATGTATGATCGATGATATCATGCTTTAATGGGTGAAAGCTTAAGTAAGTAGATGATATATTACATTTAAATAATAAAAATTATAGCATAAATTTCACATATATTCATTATTTCTATCATTATGACCAGCCATTCAAGGCGGTGATGGAAAACAAATTACATCAGTTCATGAGCCAGTAGTTTGTCATACACACGAGCGATGGTTTTGTTTACCATTTGATGGAGAAGGAGGTGGAAAAACATTATTAAATCATAATAATAACATCTTAAAATTTCATAGATACATGTTTTATTATTTTTTAATTTTTTGTTGATAATTGGATGTGGTAAGATAAGAAGAAAAAAAGTGTTTGGTTAAGATGATTACCCCTTCTTGGAAAAAGATCCTTTATATCTCTTATTAAGGACCCTAGGGTTGGAATTTTTGTAAGAGAAGCACCTATATAAAATGGGTAAATATTTTGGGGTGATATTTAGTCATGTTTTGGTAAAAATAAATGTCTCAATAGGTGTTAATATGTGAGAGGAGGAGGTCCCCTTTTATAAGTTAGAGAGAGGACACACTTAGAATTTTCTAAAATATTAAAATATATTATTTTATTACTCAAGAAAAATTGGTCCAAAATGACTCGTATTATAATTTGATAAGTTTATTCTAAAAATAAAACCAACAAATGGTGTTTAAGAAAGTGTTTTGTGCTATTTTGAAGCCTTATCTCATTATTTTCTAAATTTTAACCCATTTTACCCATAACTATGGTAATGAATTTTTATCATTTTTACTATTCATAATGAACAAAACTTAAAGTGACCTAATTATTAAATTTGTAAATTGTGATTCCAAATATAGAAACCA
Source organism: Viscum album (assembly GCA_963277665.1). Lineage (NCBI taxonomy): Eukaryota > Viridiplantae > Streptophyta > Magnoliopsida > Santalales > Viscaceae > Viscum > Viscum album. Next base: position 1,802,413,287 of record OY728126.1, on the reverse strand, counting down.
TTTTATCAAAATACATTCCTATAAGTGGCAGAAATTAATTTAAATTTAAACCCATAAAATGTGATTCAGAATAGGTTTTCATGAAATTTAATTTTTCAAGCATAAGAGTATCTTAAATTAATTTTATGACTAGAAATAATAATTATATGAATTTAAATTTACATATATATATATAATCTATAAATTACATTTAAATTATTCTTCATTATGAATTATTTTAATTAATTAAATAGAAAAACATTATGCACTTAAAAATAGTTTTCTAAAAAATATCACTTTTACCTTCAAATAATCATGTATTTATTTCTATAAAATTAATAATAATACATGGTTAATTATATATATTATAACAAAATGTTATAAATAAAATTATTATTAGTTAAATAATACATTTTCAATTATTTATAAAATCTTATTTCTAAGGGAAAGTTGGGAAAAACATTCTAGGATTATTTTGACATAGTAAGTTCAAAATAGATATTCATACTATAAAATTAGAATTTTTGTGTCAATAAATATTAAAATGTACATTTTACTTTATTTTCATGAAAATAAAATATTTTCTTACTATTATTGAAGTTCATGTGTTATATTCTTACCTCTTTTAAAAATTTCATACTCAAAATTTTCTTGGATATTACTTTCTAAGAAAATGAGGGTGGTTCTTATCCTTAAAATCTTCAGGTTATCATGTTGCTTACTATATTTTATGATTTCTCCCAAATTAATTTACCTGTTGAGTTTTCTGATTTCACAACACTTTTTATTTAGTGTCCATAGTCAAGATAGGATCTCTATTGTAAGATAGATCATATTCCAATTATATTTATTTAAAGGGGATCACATGAATTGGGTCTAGAATATACTTCCTTAACAGTGAGATATGGAACACATCATATTCTTTAGATAGGCTCTGTGTAATTTCCAAGTTGGAAGCCACAAATCCAATTATTCACAAAATTTCAAATGTATTTATGTACATAGTAGTTAGTTTTCCATTCTTACTGAAACTTATAACACCTTTATATTGAGATACTTTCTAAAAAACAAGATCTCCCACATGAAATTACAAATCATTTATTCAATTATTAGAATAGATATTTTTTCTACCTTAAGGTAATTTAATATGGGTATGAATAATATTTACCATTATCATTGACTCCTTAACATTTATGGGCTGAAAAGCTTCCTTTATTTAACTAAATCCGAACAATTTGGAGTACAAGAACTCTTTCTATATACCTTTTTATATGGCACCATTTTAATACTTGAATAGATGGTATTGTTAAAGGAAAAATACTCTAAATATAAATAAATATTTTACATAAATTTAAATTCATGTGATAATGACATCAACATGTATTCTAGTGTTTGAATAGTCCTTTCTGAATGTTCATCAGATTAATGATGATAGGTGGTGCTCAAATGAATCTCAATATTAAGAACCTTATAAATTATTTTCTATAATTTCAATTTAAAACATCGATTACAACCAGACACAATTTAAATAGGTAAACCATGAATTACTATAATATCATTAATATAGAGTTGGAATAGGAACTCAAGTGGTAAGTCTTCTCTAATAATAAGTAAATAAATGGATTTGGTAAGATGATCAATAATAACACATATGGAACCATTCCTTCTAGAAGTATTTAGAAATCCATTGAATAAGTTTATAGTAATGTTATCTTGTTTCTATATAGTAATAGGTATAGGCTTCATAAATCCTCAAATATTTTGTCTCTCATCCTCCACCTACATGACAAAACAATTATCTTGATACATAATCATCAATTTCCCACTTAATATTATCCCACCAAAAATATTCTTTCAAATCATTGTATATCTTAGTTCTATAATGGTGCATAGAGAAATTTGATCTATGAGAATCATCTTCATAAACCAAGCCTACCAATTCCTCATCATTCACTACTTTAATTTTATTTTAAAAATTCTAATCATTAGGGTAAGAAGTTTCTATATTTTCTAATAATGATGGTTTATAAATTATTTTAAAAAGGACTAATGCTCCCCCTTCCATAATAATGTCAATATCAATTTTTACTAAATCCATAAACATAAGATCCCTGTAAATCCGTATTCTTGTTAAGACTCTGTGATCTTTCTAGATCAATGCATCCACTACCTTATTTTACTTCATTATTTGTTGGTGTATTAATAAATCATAATCCTTGAGTATATTTATCCATCACCATTACATCATGTTGATCTCTTTCTATGAAAATATATATTTCATACTCAAATGACCATTTTATATCTCAAATTTTTCCCATAGAGATAATGTCTACATATATTCAAAGTAAATATTATGGTTTTAACTCAAGATCATGGTTTGGATAGTTTTATTCATGATTATTTAACTACATTGATACATAGTCAATAACTTTATCATTATGCATAAGTACTCACCCAAGTCCCTTCTTTGATGCATCACTATATATCACGAATCCATACTTTACTGATAGTAGATTCAATATTAGATCATTGACCAATATCTTATTCAATTCTTTAAAATAATCTCCACATTCCTTTTTCTATATGTACTTAACCCCTTTACATGCAATCTTTGTTAATGGGTTATATATTTAGGAAACTTTTTGAATAAATAATTGATAAAAACTTACTAATACAAGTGAACTATATTGTTCAGTTATTTTCATTGGTGTGATCCATTCTTTGACTACCTTTCTCTTTTAAGGATCAACTGAGATTCCATTCTTGGAGACAATATGACCAAGAAATGTAATATTTTGGATATAGAATTCACACTTGTTAAATTTTCCATATAACTCTTTTCCTCTAAGAGTCTCAAGAATGATCTTCAAGTGATTCTCATAGTTCTCATAGATTTTAGAGTACATCAAGATATCATTAATAAGTACCACACCAAAATTATCAATATATTCCTCGAATAATCTTTTCATCAAATCCATAAAGACAGAGGGTGAATTAATCAATCTAAATGGAATTACTGTAATCTGGTAATGTCCATACCTCATAGTAAATGTTGTCTTTAGAATATCATCATTCTTTACTTGAAACTAATGATACCTAGAATGATATTTTATCTTTGAAAAAAATTGAGCTCCATGAATTTGATCAATCAATTTATCAATCTGAGGAAGAATATACTTTTTCTTTATAGTAATAACATTAATTTCCATATATTCAATGTACAACCTCATAGATCCATCATTATTCTTAATAAAAGGAAATGGGAATCCCCAAGGTGAAACACTAGGGTATATAAATTCTGTATCACATAATTAATAAAGTTCTTTGGTCATCTCCACTAATTAAATAATGGACATTATATAAGGATAATTTCATATAGGTCTCGCATTAGGTATTAAATCAATTGAAAACTCAACTTCATGCATTGGTAGATATCCAAGTAATTTCTTAAGAAATACATAAATTCATTCCTATAAAATAGATACAAATTTAATTTCAATATTAACTTTACCATATGTAGATTGAATATTCTCTTATTCACCAAGAATCTCATTTATAAGAGCTACAATATGTGGATCTTGACACAACCTAGATATTGAAGTCTCCCCACTAAAGACAAGTAATTCAACATTTTCATTCTGAATCATAATTCTATTCTCTTGGGAGTGTATGTTTTCATTGTACTTTTATATCTAGTCCATACCAAGGATTATAAAAAAGAAAAATATAAGTATAATAATAATTTCTGCAAATAGTTTATTTTTATGTGTCATAATTGGAACTTACTAACACATCCTTATTGTGATAAGATTTCTATTTGGAGTCGTGACTAATAAATCTATTCTTAAGGTGTTTGGGAAATATATAATTTTCATTGAAAACATGGAAGATATAAAAGTTGTGAAAAAATATAATCAAATAAAGAATTTCCTAAATTTTAGGTTATGATTAATGTAAATTCCACCACATCTTTAGAAACATAAACCTCAGATATAGTGATCACATAAGCTTTTAATTCTCCCTTTAGCCTCTTATTCTATATATTCCATTGATAAATGGCACATTAATTTGAATAATGCCACATTTCTCTATAATTAAAGAATTGGATATCATTATTTTCATTATTTATCTTTCATTCATTATCTATATGGAACTTACCTATATAATTATAACAAATTTTCACGCCATTTAATCATTTTCTAGTATGTTTCTTTGTAAAATTTTCACGTGATGGAAATTGCTTCATTCCCTTCTTCATCTTTGACATGTTTCAATTTTCATGGTGTTTATATATCATTTTATTTTTTTGATTTCCCATGAATATATAGTATCTAGAACATTATTTATATATTTTTATGTTACATAATTACTTTTCATTATATGATGAAAAAATTTAGAAATCATTTGCCTTCAGAGACTTAGCTTAATCTTTTCAATGAAATAGTCAATTTTTTTCTAGATTATGTATGTAATTCGTAGTACACCTAGATAGTCTTGTAATGGTATCATCATACTCTACAAAACATTATTCTTATATTATTTTAAGTTGATGAAATTTCTTTTCATTTCAATTTGTTTCCCATGAGAGAAATATTTTTCAAGGAATATTACTTTAAAATCTCTCCATAAGTTTTATTTATTCTTCCTCTATGGTATTCTGGATTAATGAAAAAGATTAAAAAATTCATCTTTAATACCATACACTTCCATTATAACTTTTTCAATTTTATTTCAAACCAAGGAAAAAAATATCTTTTCAATAGACTTGATATATTTCTTAGCTACTAGTGGATTATTTGTTCCATAAAAAGATAAAGAATTTCATTACATTAAATAATCCAATATAGGTCTATCATGTCATTGAATATCTTGTTTCTCCATATGCACAAGGTTAATAGTTATAACTAGGGTTAGCCGCCCTAATATGGCTATTATATGATCAACTCCAACACGAGTTTTATTAGCTTTCTCAATAAGGAAATATCTACATAATCTATGAATATTGATGTCGTTATTTCTTCCAGGGACCATTTCTAAACAATAATATATACTGAATTGTATCCTAACATTATGAGTTTTAAATCATAATATATAATAGGTGTAAAGATTAACATAAATTGAAAATTTATGAATAGTTAATCTCAATATCATAAACTTGGTTTCTTTGGGAATATTCTCAAATTATAAAAAAATCATTCATAATGGTTCCTAATGAGCATGTGAATTAATCAAAGCATAACCCTCAGAAGTATCAAATTAGGTGAACAGTAAGGGATAATTCACCATGAACTAGAATGATGGTCAAGATATACTCAACTATATATTTTTGGGGTCATTACCCCTATATTAATATGTTCCAAAACCATGACCACTTGTAGTGTCTACACATGGATGTATTTTCTTTGAAAACCAAATAATTTCTAATTTACCAAAACATTGTGATATTATTCTATAAGTAGACTTATCCTCTAAGTATTTCATATGTTTATGTTCTCAAATCTATGATACACTAAATCTAGTTCCCAAGATTTCTACTAAGCTTACATTAATACCATCTATAACAACCCCAACTCCAGTAACCTAGAGTCGTTGTCTACTTTATTACATTAGAATATGATATGAGGGATCACATCATCAAGGATCGATCAGTTTAGTAATATTTAATAACTAGAAACAAACACGATTCCCATTTTAAATTGGAAATAAAATATAAAACATATTAAAAGTAAATATTCTTCATCCTTAAAACCCATTCATAGATTCCTTCTTCATATCATAGGGAAAGTAGAAAAATAAAGGTGAGCTAAAATTCCCAGTATGGGTTGTGTATAATGGACTCAGTCATGTGTAAATAAGGCATAATCAATATGGTAAGTTAAATAACTGAAAACACATTCCATTTAATCAATAAAATTATCATGAAATGTATCCATAGATAATATCAATGTAATAATCTCATGGATAATAATATTTGAATTCTCAATAAAGGAAATTCGTAATTTCATAAATCATGATCAATACCTTGTTCTAAGATATTTCCAAATATGGTTAAGTATATACCAAAAACCCATTTACTAAATCTAGTCAAATGGTTTTTCCCATGTGACATGTCGATTCATCGAGGGGCTATCTATACTACTAAAAATATTCCTTTAACAATTTTGGCCTTTATCAGCGCTAGAAAAAAGTTCTAATAAAGGGAACCTTTATAAGCTCTAAAACAAGCGCTGATAAATGGTACCTCTTATTGGAACTTTTTTTAGCACTGATAATAGTCACCCTTTCTTAGTGTTTTTTTAGCGTTGATAAAGGATACTCTTTATCAGAGCTTTATTTTTCGGACTAATAATGGGTATCCTTTATCAACACTTTATTTTTAACTCTCATAAAGGGATCCTTTATCAACAATTTTTTAGAAATAATAAAGGTCCTATTAAAATGAAACAGTTAAATAAAAAAAATCAATTTATTAAAAAATAGTGAAAATTTTATTAATTAAATAATTATTGATAAAAATGAATAAATTCATTATACTATATATAAATTATAAATAATAATAAATAAAATATATTAAATATATATATATATAATAAAAATTAAAAAAAATACTAAATAAAAATAAATAAATTGATAAAAATACTAAATATTTTTTTAATTATATATTAATTTATAATGTCAATAAATAGTGTATATTAAATATGTATATAAAAATGAATATAAATATGATATATATAATACAAAATATTTATTCTTTACATTAAGTAGTCATATATTTAGTGAATAATGGTTTATAATTAAAAATTAATATGAATTAAAAATACAGACTAATTACATTGAGTAATGAACATAATTGAATGTTGTTTGATTTTTCAATTTAACATAGATCGAACATGTTATATTGATTTCAGATATATGTAATCAATGAATTTTTATTTTTTATTTATGTATTTACTATGTTTTAATATTTTAAATATGTATTCATCTTTATTTCAATATATATCCATCTTTGTTTAGTAATTTATATTTAATTAATTAAACTTCTCCATTTTTTAAATATTGTAAAAGTGTACTCATTTTTAATTTACTAAATTTCACTCATATTTAACATGCATGTACTTAAGATTATATATTAATTAATAATGTTAAAAAATATTTGTAAAAAAATATTTATAAATGTACATTTACTATATTTATAAATTTATAAATTTATAATTATAAATAAATAAATAATATTTTAACAAATATATTTATATAATTATAAATGAATAATTAGATATATATTTAAATAATTATATATGTATTTAAATAATTATATATATATTTAAATAATTATTATATTTATAATACATTTATTTAAATAATGAATATAATTAATATTTTTATATTTATATATATATATTTTATATATAATTATATAATATTATTTTTTAAAAATTATTTATATAACTATAAATATATATTTATTTAAATAACTATAAAATTATAAATAATATATTTAAATAAAAGAATATATTGACTATATATATATAAATATATTTACAAAATATTTTATTTATAATTATAAATCCCTTATCAGTGCTTAAGTAAAAAAGCAGTGATAAAGGCATCTTTATCAGTGCTCTTTTAGCACTGATAAAGATGTCTTTTATCAGAGCTTATTACTTAATCGCTGATAAAATGAATCATTATTAGTGCTTTTTTGAAGCAATGATAAAAGTGTTCGGATCCTTTTAAAAAACCCTAACCAATCACGAACTCATCGCGTTATCTGAAGCATTCCATGGAAGACAACCTCTACCAGCACTCCTCCTCAGTGAATCGATGTTTGAATCATCGCTCAAATCAAGGATCAAATCAAGGATTGAAAAATTCCAAGGCTCAAATCATTTAAGGGTTGAATGAATCTAAGGCTCAAATGTAAGTCTTCCTATAATTTATATCAAACTTATGTCCTTCTCTACTTTCTCTTGGGGAACTTGGGGTGTAAAACATCAATGGTCCTGGCCATGGTGGAGGTTGTTTTGCAGACTGTGAGTGTGGTGAGTAAGACATTTTGGAGATCTGTCCATGAAGATCATATATTTTGATGCTTGGAATTTTTAGAGTGTCAAACACCTATATTTTTATCTTTCCTATCTTAACTCCCAAGCCATATGAGCATCTCATTCCTACTCAATTACAACTGTGAATTAATATAGGATATTTGTGATCTACTATTTTATTTATGGGAAAGTGTGGATGAATCATGTTTTATTTTCATTAGATAAATAGTGGAATTAACCATATTGTATAAGTCTCATCCCATTTTACATCGTCTATATAATTTTTTATATAAAAATTTATAAAATGGTGGTTTGGTAGCCTATGATACTTCTTCCTTACGTATTAAACTGACTAGTTATTTTCATATTTGTATATTAGAGACTTTATATAGGGAGTGATGTTTTATAGATATGTTAATTTTATGATTCTACTTAGATTTCAAAGTGAAGTAAGGGTATCCTACTTAGAAAATATGACCTCACGGGAGTCGTTATATCTCGGTATAGGATAGTGTGTATGGGATATATACTGCAAGTGTTGGTGTTTTTTTTCCCTTATTTGTGAAATATCTTTTTCATGTGTATTATTTCTTTATGCCAACTTCTTTATAGACCTTCATAGAAACTTAAGGATAGGTAAATGTGTATTATATGTCCTCTCTAGAATCCTTTATATGGGTACATATGATGTGATGACCTCCCTAGAATCCTTGGGTTGGTTTGGTGTAGAGATATTATATCCCAAGAGACTTAAGATGTTTTAAACTTTTTGATATGCTAATAATATTATATATAATAATTCCTTAGGTTGTTAGAACACTTGTTCCAAAAAAATATAATGGAGGTTATCAAATTATATATATTATAAATTATTTTTAGTTATTCATCATTTTAGTTATACATGTATTAGTTCCACCCCTAGGAATATCTTATTTCCATCCATGTATATGAAATAACTCTTTATTTATTAAAATGTTTAATCAATACATTTTTATATCTTTTAGTTGATTGAATGAGATTTTATTATTCTTGTTTATCATATTGGGATTTTTTATTACTCGTTAATTTCCTATATTATATTTTCATTTTTTAAGGGATTTAATAAATAATTTATGTGTGTTAAAAAACAATTATGATTAAAATTTGTTATATGAGACTCATCCACCATATCTTTTATAGACAACTCCCAGCCTCATCTATTTAATATCTTGAATAGTTGTTGAATTTTGTTTCTTGAGACTCATCCTGGATATCTTTTATGTTTCTTATACTAATCTGAGCCGTAGTCATCCCATGGATGAATACTACTTATAGTATTTCAAGAAACATAGATACATTCCCACAAGATATTGAGTATGTGTTTCAAAAAACAAAATGAAATGATAAATATTTGGCAGGTGAGCTGATGAGAATTAAACGTGTCTATAACTTTCACCTTTCAATGAATTCATAGGATAACACCTACCATATTGGATTAATTATTTTCTTAAATTAAATTACCCATTTTCTTTAAATAATTCTAATTTTTTTGAAATAACCAAATGTTGGGTTTCCCTTATTCGAGTTGTCTATACCTTTAAACTTTTATAATGAATACATTATGTGTATTTATTTATTTATTAAAAAAATTAATATTGTATGAACCCCATAGGCTGTATATGAATTGAAAATGTATTTACACTAATTGTTTTACAAAAGAATATGAATATGGAGTTAAATATTTCATCAAGTTTGAAATAGAGCATACATACGACCCTTCATAAATCATTTTTCAGTGTTTTTGCTGTTTTTGTTCCAGAAATATTAGTTTAGAAGAGTTAGAAGAGAATTTTATTTATCATGGAATATATAAAATCTATAAAAATTGGACTAAACCTGGGAAAATGAATGTGCACATTGATTGGGATGATATTTCAGTTTATGGATCATTTGATATGAATACCAATGTAAATGATTACGGAGATCACATGGAATAAATGACAATAGAAATTGAATATGACATTCATGATTGTCCAAAGTTTTTTGAGAAGTTAAATAGATTTTCCAAGAGACAATTTTATACCAATTGTAATAAATACACAATAATGTCAGCTGTATTGAAGTTATATAATTTGAATGATAGCAGCGAATGGAGTGGCAACATCTTTACCGAACTACTTGGTCTCTTGAATGATATGCTACTATAAGAAAATAAACAATCTTTTCAAACATATGAAGATAAATAAATTCTAAATTCAATGGGAATGATCTCGAAAAAAATACATTATTTTCCAAATTATTTCATATCATTTCCCAATGACCATGAATCACTCATAAAATTCTCTAACAGTGGCATAGATCAATACAAGAAAATTGAATCAAGTCCTTCAAAATATGTATCATACTTTCCTATCATTCCATAGTTTAGAAGACTATATGGATGTCAGGAAACCCTGAGATAATTGAAATGGGATGCATATACAATAATTAAATATGGTAACCTATGTCATCCAATAGATTCTCTTTAGTGGAAGAATATTGATTATGATTATCCTGAATTAGATTACTAGTATCCTGAATTTCGTCTTGTGTTATCTATATAAGTAATAAATCATTTTTGTGTACAGAGTATTACTCATAGTACATGTCCCATCATGATGGTAAATTATAACTTTCTACCATGGCTATACATGAAGTGAAAATACATTATGTTGTCTCTGCTTATATTTGGGCCAAAGAAACCTGGTAATGATATTGATTTGAATTTAGCTCCATTGATTTGAATTTAGATCCATTGATTGAAGATCTGAAATTTATGTGGGATATAGGTGTTATAATGTACGATGCTCATAAAATTTAAGAATTAACATTGAATTACATGTTATATGGGTTTATAAATGACTTCCTTTCTTATGAAAAATTATCAGGTTATATCATTAAAGGAGTGTTGGGCTATCCCATTTGTGAAAAATGTACACACTCAGTTTAGTTGAAACAAACCTAAAAGACTATGTTTTTTAGAAATTATAAATTTCTACCTCTATGACATAAATACCAGTCTTGGATGACAACATCCGATGGGAATATCGAATAAGGTACAGCACTGTCTCAAGTAACGGGTGATCCATTGTACAATAAAGTAAAAGATATTGACAATCTTTTCAGTAATATTTTTTTTGAAAAACCTTACAAAATAAGGTTTTAAAGGGATATCAATTTTTTAATTACTATATTAGAATTTATTTTATGTCATACTTTTTATTGATGTCATGTATGTAGAAAAAAAGTGTATTAGATAGTGTTATTATCACATACTAAATGTTTCTGAAAAAATGAAATATGTCATAAAACCTATGTTGGACATGATTGACATGGGTATAAGGGAAGATTTGGCATCGATGAAGGATAAAGGTCATACATTTCTTCCTCTAGTATCTTACACTCTATCTAGACAATAAAAAATTGCAATTTTTTATTTTCCTTAAAAGTTTAAAAGTTTCAGGTGAGTATTAATAAAATATCAAAAATGCAATGTTAATGACTAATTTGATGTTACAAGCACTAAAATCACACAACGGTCATGTTTTGATGTAATATTTTATTCATGTTTCTTTCCAATGCATTCTACCTCAAAATGTATGACATATATTAACTATACTGCTTATTTTTAAAAGCCATCTGTAGTAAATTTATAGACCCGATGAAGTGTCCAATCATGACTAAGAAGGTTTCAGTCATATTATGTTAATTAGATATTTTCATCCCATCAATATTCTTCGATATAATGGTCCACATGATGTTTCACTTGGTTAGAGAGGTTCAATTATGTGGTCCTTTCCATTATAGATGGATGTACCCAATTGAATGGTATATAAAATTTTTCAAATAATATATTAAGAATCGAAGTTGGTCAGAAGGTTGTATTACAGAATAATATATTGTTGAAGAAGCTATTGAATTCTGTATTGATTACCTATCTGATTTTGATATAATCGGTCTCCCAAATTCTCATTATAGTGGAAACATTCTGTGTTAAGGTATTTCTAGAAGAGATGTTATTACAATTACCTTGAGAGAGCAGGAGAAATTACACATTTACAAATTACATAATTATGAGGAAGTTTATTCATAAATTGAATCCCATAAATAAATTATTAGATATTTGAATCCATCAAAGGATAAATGATGGATATAAAATACACATAATCAATAGTTTATAGGATGGTTCCAAGAATAAATTTATAAGTATTTATCTAAAACTCTTAATTCAATTATTGAATGACTTTAATGGATGGCTAGAGGATTGAATTAAAATGTTATATATTACACTATTTTCTAATCAATGGTTATACATTATATACAAAATAACATGATTAATGATGTACAATAAAAAATAGTGGTGTTATTCTTGTGGCTAAAGCGATGAACATATCTGGTTCCAAGGATAGAAATCCAACATATAGAAATATTATTTTGGCCTAATTGAACATATCAATGAATTGAATTATACAAAATTTCAACTGCTAATTTTTTATTGCAAATGGGATGAAAATATGAGTACAATGAAAGTTGATGAAATGGGCTTCATGAACGTGAACTTCAATGTAGAACGGGAAAATGTGATTTGTTCATAATTGAATCATAAGAAGTGGAAGTATGTTATGTATTAGATCTAGAAAATAAGAATTGTTCAGTTTTCCTCCTAGGGTGTAAAACAAATTTTAGGTTAGATGAAAATTAAATCAATGAATAAAATTTAATTGGTAGATAACAGTCAGTTCGTGTAGGTCCCAATGTAGACATTGTCTTGTACATTATAGGGGACCACAAAGAGGGGATTTGGATTCTCGATAGAGGACCAAATCCCTAAATTCATTAAAAAAATGTTAGTTCAATGATAAGGTGAAAGTGTTTTTTAATATAATATGTTTTCCTCATAATATTATATGTTATATACTGCATTAATTTAATATAAATTAAATTTTTGACAACTCATGCCGACAATGTCTTCTATACATATGATGTTACCAATCCCTCGGAAGAATTCACTTTAACAAAGGAAACCCATTAGGAATATGTAAAGGTAATATTACAATATACTTTCTTTATTTTAGTATTACTCACATAAGAATTCTTTTCTTATACAAGTAGATTCTTCTGTTCAATATATTATGGTATGTCTATCTTGTAAGCCTTTTTGCACTGTTGGCATTTATTATTTTCCTTCAAGTTTCCTCTACTACATTTGTAGGAAGAGAAATGATACTGTCTATGATCAATAATAGAGGTAATTTTGATGTTTTCATAGTAAAATTATTTTCCATAGAGTTAATTTATTATTTCATATTTATGTTAAATTTATTTCTTTTTAGTATTACTAACATAAGAAATGTTTTCTTATATAGGTGGATTATTTTTTTCGAGTTGGGGTGGAATGTCCATCTTTTATACCTTTCTAAAGTGTTGATATTTATCACTTTACTTCAATTTTGGTCTACTACCTTTGTAGGAAGAGCAATGATGCTACCTTTTCTCAATTACAGAGGAAGTCTTGATGTTTTCATGGTAAAATAATTTTCTATATAATTAATGTATTTTTTTAATATTTTTGTTTAATATATATATTTTTTTTACTACTGACATAGTAATTTTTTTCTTATATAGGCAGATTATTTTTTCGAGCTTGGGTGGTTTGTCCATATTTCATGCCTTTTTGCACTAAAACTTCTACATACTTCTTCTCCAAAAAATATTTCACCCCTACAGTGTTGGAATTTATCACTTTGCTTCATGTTCCCTCCACTACTCAATCACATAGATAATATTTATTTTTTCATAGTAAAATAATTGTCCATATAATTAATTTATTGTTTCGTATTTATGTTTAATTTATTTTTTTAGTATTTCTCATATAATAATTATTTTCTTATATAGGTGGATTATTTTTTTAGGTGAGGTGGTTTGTTCGAACTATCAACACTGTATATTGATTTGATGTTCTTAGCCAAAAATTATTTCTCTTTTTTGAAATTCAAAAGAGTACGAGAAGATCATGGGCCCATTTTGGTGACTTTTTATGATATAATGAAAACATGAGCTTACTTTACTCTTTTGGATTTCAACAATGAGAATGTTTTTTAGAAAAGAACATCGAATCAATATGAATTGTTGGTTGTTAAAAAAATAAAGGAAATGGAAATCATAGTAACATATATTGTTATGATTTTTTGAGACTTTAAGACATGAAGGAATCACCTGCATCTCAATTAGATGCACTGTGTGACCAGTATGAATCCAAGTTATTATTATTTAAAACTAACATTAATTTTAGAAAAAAAGACAAATGACATACTCAAAACCAAGAAAAAATTTTCATATTGTTTTGGTACATTAAGAAAATGATCCATATGACATTGTTTAATTATATGAATCAACTACACCTCAATCTGATATAATATGTGACCGGTATGACTCAAAGTGTCTATTATCATTTTAAAATTGGCATTTTAGTTCAAAAAGTGTCCCTCACTGAAGAACAAGAATATGTTATTTGATTTTATTGATAATTTAATACATTAATTCATAAATAATATTTGACATTTAGAAATTGGGATCACATCAAATTGATACATTATGTAATTGGAATGAGTCAAAGTGCATGATTCTAGTTTAAAATTACATTTTAGTAAAAAAGAAAGTGACATACTCAAAACCAAGAAAAATAATTCATATTGTTTTATAATTTTGTAAAATGATATATAATATATTTTATACATGTAAGAATTATATGCACCTTAATCTGGTTTACGGTGTGACTGGTATGACTCCAATTACGCCTTTTTATTCAAAATTGACATCAATTTTCGTAAAAATGAGAACTAACCAACTCAAAACTAAGAAAATGCATTAAAATTGTTTTGATACATTATTTAAATTATACATAAGTCACTTTTTATATATAGTAATCATACTCACCTAAATTGGATAAATGATGTTCCCAGTATGACTCAGAGTGTCCGTTATCAGTTTAAAATCAATATTTTATTTTAAAAAGT
This sequence comes from Viscum album, assembly GCA_963277665.1. Lineage (NCBI taxonomy): Eukaryota > Viridiplantae > Streptophyta > Magnoliopsida > Santalales > Viscaceae > Viscum > Viscum album. The sequence goes on along the minus strand of OY728126.1, from coordinate 1,802,398,232 downwards.
GTCACTCACTAAAAATCAAGAAAACGTGATTGTATTTTCTTGATAATTTAGTAAAAATTTCACAATATATTTTTGAAATGTAAGAATTGGTCTCACATCAAACCGATACACAATTTGATTGGTATGAGTAAAAGTGCATATTTCCAATTTAAAATGACATTTTAGTAAAAAAGACAAATGACATACTCAAAACTAAGAAAACACATTAATATTATTTTTATACTTTATTAAAATGATACATAAGTCATTTTATATGTGAAAGAATCATATTCACCTCAATCATACGCACGGTATGACTGTTATGACTCCATGTGTGTATTTTTATTTAAAATTGATATCAATTTTAGTAAAAATTACCACTAGTCTTTTAAAAATTGATCAAACACGTTATAATTATTTTTATACTTTATTAAAATGATATATAAGTAATTTGTTTGTGTAGTAATAAAACTCACCTCAATTTGATACACAATGTTCTTGATATAACTCAATGTTTTCATTATTATTTTAAAGTCGACTTTTTAGTTTAAAAAGTGACACTCCCTGAAAATTGACCAAACACACTCGTATATTCATGATAATTTAGTAAAATAATTTATAAGACACTTTTTACATGTATGAATTGGTCTCACATCAATCTGATACACAATGTGATCAGTATGAGTCAAAATATGTGTTTCCTGTTTAAAATAGCATTTTAGTAAAAAAGAAAATTGACGTGCTCAAAACCAGTAAAATGCATTCATATTGTTTTAATACATTATTAAAATGATCCATAAGTCATTTGAGATTTTTATGAATTATCTTCATCTCAATATGATTCACAGTGGGACTGGTATAACTCCAGGTGCATCTTTTTATTTAAAACTGACATCAATTTTAGTAAAAAAGACAACTAACCTACTCAAAACCGAGAAAACACATTTTTATTGTTTTGATACTCTAGGAAAATAATTCATAAGTAATTTTTTATATTTAGGAATTATTCTAACCTCAATATAATATTATATGTTCCAGGTATGACTCAATGTGTCTGTTATGAGTTTAAAATTGACATTTTAGTTCAAAAGTGCCCCTTACTAAAAACTAAACAAACATGCTCAGATTATTTTGATAATTTAGGAAAATAATTAATAAGTTATTTTTGACATGTACGAATCAATATGACATCAAATTGACAAAATATGTGATAATTATGAGTCAAATTGTTTGTTTCTGGTTTAAAATGAAGTTTTAGTAAAAAAGACAATGTATACTCAAAATTGAGAAAACACATTCGGATGGTTTTGATACTTTAGGAAAATGATCCATAAGTTATTTAAAACATGTAGGAATCGACCTCACCTCAATCTGATGAATGTTGTGACTGGTATGAATCCAAGTGCATCTTTTCAATAAAAACATGTCATTTTAGTTTAAAACACACATCGCATCGCCAAAACTAAGCTAACGATCCAAGATTGTTTTCTCATCATTCTATCTACTATTACTTAATTTATTTCCTTATTATTTTTATCTTATACTTATTTATATTTCATTATTCAAGGTATGTGGAATAAAAAAATTAAAACCTACTTAAATGCGCATGGGGAGCCTCAAAACCGAGATCTCCCAAACACCACCATAGGATGAAACAACAACGTTACACTTGTGGGGCATCGTCTAATACTTATTTAATTAATTTTCATAGTTATAATTCTTTAATATGAACAAGAAATGTTGTGATGTGAAGGAATAATACACAACTCAATATGATACATAGTTTTCCTTGTATAACTCAAAGTTTATTTTAAAATAACACATTTTGTTAATTTTTTTCTTTATATTATTACTAACATAAGAATTTGTTTTGATATACAGGTGTGTTATTCTTCTAAATCAATGGTGGTTTGTTCTGAAATAGCATGATTCAGGGTTATGATCAAAAGAAAAACTAACATATTGATGTTTATGAATGTATGTAATAATTTATACTTAAGTAATTTTATAAACCAATGTTTGAAATGCCTATAATATAGTTTTTTTACTGTATTTGTTTTATAAATTTCATTTAATTTAAATTCAGTATTGGTACTTGATTAATTTGATATCTAGTGGTGTTTCTAGTTATGTGGTGTACTATTACAGCACATTGCATTGGTGCTGCAGTATTCCCCTTTATCAGTGTTTTTACGAACACTGATATAAGGGTCCTTTATTAGTGCTAAAAAGAGCACTGATAAAGTGTAACCATGTTAATACTTTTATAAAAATTGATAATGGTACCCATTATCAGTGCTCTTAAAATCACTAATAAAGTTTCCCTTTATCAGTGCTAAATAAAATCACTCCTCAAGGGGTCTTTATTATCATTTCTTTAGCACTAAAAAAGTTATAGGGCATTTAATCTTTCTCTAATAGTCAGCACTTCTCTAGCACTTATAAAGGCTATTTTTAGCACTGTTAAAGGCCTATTTTGTAGTATTGATATAACTAGAACCCACCCATAACTACATGTCTAATGCATTCATCATATTTTTAATGATCAATTTAATTCATGAAAAGTATATCTTATCACTAAATATCTAAATTGACAAAATAATATAAAAAATCAATGTTTCCCTAGTTAATAAAATAACATTCATAATAAAACAACAGATGTATAAATGGTATATAGTTTATGAAATAAAAATATCCATGATAAAAATAATATGTATACGGAAGAGGAATGTAATTTATAATAAATCTTATCACAATATATTCAATGTTTCAAGAGAAATTTAATGACTATAAAATTTATCAAGATATTAAAATATGACCATCAATTCATCAAAAAAGTATATTTTGTTATAAAATATAGACTTCTGGGGAATACATAAAAATAGAATAAAAATGTTTAAAATAAATTTCCATTAATGAATTTCCTTTGTAAAACCATTGAGAACTTCAAGGATAAAATAAATAGCATAAAATGGTTATAGCATTAAGAAAAATTGTCAATACTGTATATGTTAAAAAACATTCCTTGTACATTTTGTAGTGAATGTTTAAAATGACTATACCGAAAAATATTAGAAATATTACATTCAAACCATGATAAAAGTCAAGGATAACATAAACTTTCCTTCATAAACAATTTGGGTAAATAAAAATTACTTCTTTAAAACTAATTTAACAAAATATGGAAATGGAATGAAAATATGCCCAATAAAAAAATAGAAATAATATCAGTTTTTATTTTGAATTTTTATTTTCATGATTAAAGAAAAAAAATTGAGTAAAATTTAGTAAAAATATAAAAAATCATTAAATTTCCATAGGATATTAAATATATGTATTTTATTAATGATAAATTATAAGATTCCTTTAATAAGAATATAGGAAATCCTAAGAAAATGAGGTTGTAAAATAAATTATTGCCGATTTTTTAACTTTTATATTAATACCCCTGTAGAGAGTAAACGTGAATTGAAACTATAATTACCATGAATAAATATTTATTCATTTTATATACATAAAATGGGTAGTACATACACCACATGAAATAAAATTGGTGTATAGTACAAAATATGTCTCAATGGAGTGGAAATTAAGATGAAATCCATAACCTCACACTTCCACTTAGTTGAACGTTTTTTAACCTCATGTATAATAAATTAAGTTGTATTATGATTACACACCATAAATATATAAATATCTATAATATCATATATGATCTATTAATAACATCTTATCATTCATTTTTTAATAATCTTTCATTATTAGCATTGATCTGGGTGTTAACTGCATCATTTTTCATGTATAGTTTGTTTCACTAGTTATGGTCCTTTTGTCTTGATCATGGTTATATAATATCTAGAATGTTAATAATTATATAAAAATCATAAATATTAAGTATATACATATTTATAATCATCCATGAAAAGCAGATAGGAAAAATGAATTAGATCACTTTGTGGAGGTGGTAGTCTACACGTACGTACGAGCAACATTATCATTGTTTAATTAGTGGAAGGGTATGGAATTAGATGATATATTTAATTTAATAAATAATAATTATGTGATAAATAATATATATATTCTTTATTTCCATTATTATGACCATCCATGTGAGGTGTTTATGGAAACAAAATTACATTGGCTCGTAAGGAAGTAGTCTGGCATACACACGAGTGATGGTTTTGTTTCTCATTTGATGGATAATAATATGGATAAATATTACTAAATCAACATAATAACATATAATTATATGTGAGGTAATGGACTTTTATATTGGAATAGTTATGGAATAATTTATGGTGGTAAAATAAGAATAAAAATGAAAGTGTTTAATTATGATGATTCCATCTTCTTCAAAAAAACTTCTTTATATTTCCTCTTATTAACTGTAATGTGGGTATTTTTGTAATACCATAACCTAGATAATTTATATTGGAATTTTGGGTAAATATATTTTAAGGTTTCTGTAGATATAAATGGCTTAATAGGTTTGAATAAGTAAGGGGTGGAGGTCCCCTTTTATAAGTGAGGGTGTGGTCACAATTGAAATTTTTCAAATGATTAAAATATATTAATGTTTTCATCAAGGAAAATATCTCAAAAATGAATTATATTAGAAGTTGATAAAGTTATGGTATAAATTAAACCTACCAATGAGGTTTAACCAAGTTTTCTATGTTATCTTGAAGCCTTATCCCTTTATTTTTAACCCTGGTAACCTATTTTATCATTAACTGTGATAACCAATTTTTACCACTTTTACTATTTACAATGAGAAAAAATGATATTGAATTATTTAAAGAAAATAAATTATTATTAAAAATATGGAAATTTTTTTATCAAATTCCATTTTTATAAGTGTTTGAAATTAATTTAAAAATAATTCTGCAAAATGTGACGAGAAACGGTTTTTCATGAAAATGTATTTTTCAAGAATAAGATGGTCTTACATTAAATCTATGAATAGTAATAATTATTATATGAATTTAAATTAGTATTTATATATATATAATCTATAAATTTAATTTAAATCATTCATCATTTAGAATTATTTTAATTCCCTAAAATGGAAAAAACATTACGAACATATAAACAGTTCACATAAAAATATTCATTTTTACCTCTAAATGATCGTTTATTTATTTATATCAAATTTTTAATAAATAAATTGTCAATTATATATATTATAACACATTATTATAAATAAAATGATTATTATTAAAATTATATATTTTTTATTGTTCATAAAATGTTGTTTTTAAGGAAAATTTTAAAAAATCATTCTAGGCTTATTTTGACATAGTAAGTTGAAAAACAATATTCATCTGATCAAATTAAAATTTTTGTTCCATGAAATATTAAGGTTAATTTTACTATACTTTCATGAAAAGAAAATACTCACTTACCATAAATGAATCTTAGGTGTTACATAAATAGATGTTTAAAGGGGATTATTATACCATGACAATTTAAAAAGGATGACAGCTTTATTATGATACTCTCTATAATTTCCAAAATCCTATCATTGAATAAATTATTTAGGAACACAAAGAATGGTGGTTGAATTAAGAGTTGGGAAAATATTAAATTATATCTTTTTGGTGATATAATTTCATCGTATTCTACTATTTATGTTTTTATTTACGTATATGGGATTTTATTTTTTATTTATTATACACAAATATAATTCATTTATTATTTCTATTTCACATTTGGATGTTTATAAAATCTTAGAATTATTTTATTGTTATTAGAGATGGTAAAGTGAGTAGAATATGTTTGATCCTAGATAGAACTATCTAAAAACTCCTTGTAAGTTCTAATAGGTTTTTTGAAACCTTACATATCTAGAGTCTCACCCTAGATAGAAACAATTTAATGTAAACCAAACCTGATTATTTAATATGAATCACCCATACCTAAAATGTAGTGGAATACAACCCAAAATACCACAAATCCCTCAATGTAAAATTTATTTATTAAATAAAATTAATAAAAACATATATGTACTTCACTTATCATCTTCATGTTTTCTTAACCTATGAGCATGATAAAAATTATTTAGCAGCAATCAATAAAATTCTTCTTCTATAGTTGTACAAAAAATAATGGAATCAATGAAACATACTACTCAATTCAAATATTTTTCTAGAAATAACCTCAGGTTAAGTAATGATTAAGAATGTAAGAGAGATTAATCTTATTTCTATATAATAAATATATATACATATATAAATGAGGATATGATTATATTTTTTGTAATTTTTCATCAATAAATGATAAATCTTCAAAAAAAATTAATAGTTTATCCAACTTTTGACTTATATATATTAAAATTATTATAATGATAAAAATCATTTATAAGTGTTCATTTTAACTCTTAAATGATCACATAATTGTTAATGAATCATTAAATGATGCATTACAAGAATAATAGTGTGGTAATCAATATAATGGAAATAAATATATCAAAACCAAATGATATGAAATATCATAAGAACAACACACATTATGAATTCATCATAATGTCAACTTAATTGTAACTTATAAAATAGGAATAAAATTCCACGCATCAAGATGCATTCATGACACATACAAATTATATAACATTCTTAAGAGTTCACATCATGGAAAATATTATGAATTCTTACTAGGATAAATTTTACCAAATCATACACATTTTTAAATTATTTATTTAACTTTTTAAATAACATAATCTGTAAATTATTTATAAATTATGTTTAAAGTATATTTAAAATAAATTTTTTAATATTAAGTTTTTATTTTAAAAGTCGTAAAAATTCATAATGAATCTAAAGGGGAATTTATACCAAGCCGGTTTTTTGGGGGGGTGAGTTAAAGGTTAAAGTAGTTTTAAAAGGTGTAAAAATATTTTTTTTAAAGTGTTCACATGGTTAATATGAAATATTTATATAATAAGAATCATGATAAGTTTATATTTCATAACAAATTATATATTTTAATAATTATAAATAATTTCATAATATACTGTGTAATATTTTATATGAAGAGTTCATATTGGAATATAAATATGGAGCATTAACATATTTATGTGTAATTGAATGGCTATTAAATCATTATTTCTTTATAATGGATTTATTTAAGATATGTTAATAAATTTTTATCTCTTCTATAAATATATTAAATGTTCATTCATTTATTTATTCCATACTTATTTAATATACATGATTATAAGGTACTTGTATATTAATCTCTTGTTTTACTTAGTTTAAAGTGTTTATAATGCTTCTTATAAATTTCATATCATGCATATAAGGAGTTAATTCTTGGTAAAACAATAAATAATAATTTCCTTCAACCAAGAATATGATTTTTTTAGGATATAGATTAAATAATAAGAGATTAATTATTATCTATACATATTAGGTGATAAAATTGTATTAGTGTTGAGACCCCCCCTTGAGTATTGATATATAGATAGATGGACTTTGGATTGGGATAAACTAGCATTAATACATTGGTACTATCAATAAGGTGATTAACTATATACATGTCCCATCATACATAAAATTGAGTAAGATATTAGATTCTGATGATTTTAAACCATTACAAGAAATAGTTTCACATACCTTAATAAAGATATGACTTTGTATGTGTGTGAATATTATTAACATTTATTAGGGGTAAGTAACAAAAATATTTAGATATAAAAGTTATTTTACATTAATATATTTATAATATATTAATTTCACAGATTAATTGGTTATAAAATTAGATTTTTTGAATCATGGATACATATAAGTATTATTTGAGATATAATATACCAAATATATAAATAAAATAATATGGAGATATTTATAAATAACCACTCAAAATATTAAGTGTTTGATTCCTTCAAAATAAAACAGTCTTAAAGACCTTAATTATTCAATACAATCAAAAATAATAGTATTAGGATTATGTAGATTATCTTGTGTAAGGAAAGAAAATTATAATTGACCCTAATATATTTTTTGGCTATAGTTGATGTGAGCATTGGGTTACACATATAAAGGTAAACCAAACAAGTCTGGTTTCCTAGAGAAATATATTTGGGATAACCAATATGATAGATTATGATAGGAAGTTGTCCACTCAATAGTCCAACTATCATATATGATATTATTAAAATGATTTTATACCATAATAGATGATCAGTAAAATAAATATTAAGGAAAAATAAATTATTATCTGAACTATGTATCTTGTTGAACTATTATATATGACATTTAAATGGATCCTCGTTTTCATGTAAGTATATTAAATAAAATTAAATATTAAGTACTTGTAAATCATGATACCCATATGATAAAATATTATGTTTTATATAAAATAAAATCATAATGAAAATCAACATTGAGATAAATATTATAAAAGGATAAGTTTAACGAAAGTAAATTATTATATTGGTACAAAAAACATACAATTCATTATCCTAAAAGAATAAAATATTTATGTATTATAGTATCTCCATCTTGAACAACCAACTGATGAAACTGTTAAGAAAATAAGATCTAAATACATACTTGAAGTATATGAAGGACTCATTATATTATTTTAGTATTATATTAGTTTCTATTAACCCAAATATGAAAAATAAACAGGAAAATATATATGAATATAAAATAATAGATAATCTTAAGAGGAACAATTAGAAACAATAAAATTAATGAGTGATACAAGGTTTAAGGGGAATTACTTATACACCATATAAATAAAGGAATATCATATAATAAAAAATTATCTATATGATTAGGTACATAAATGATTTGAAGATACTGATGTCTTCTTTATGGTTGAAATGGCGATAAATTCAATTTTATAATAATTACTAGGAAGGTTTTTAAAATTTATCACATATTATAACATAAATGAGTTGATCAAAACCTTTCCCAATATCCTTAATGTGTTGATGGAATTTGTGTGGGACATAAGAGGTCTTAGTTCATATACAGCTATTATATTTTAAAATAATGATGGTATAATCTTAATAAAGAACAAATCTATTAGAGATTCCAATATTATGTAAGGGTTATCGAAACATAATGGAGGTTTCAATAATGAAAGACGATGTTTTCATTGTATAAATTTTATTCATTAGAGGAGAAAGTGTCTAAGATATTTGAAGTAGTGTAAAAAAACTATGGAGATTCCACATTATTTTTTAATGATGTAGAAATAAATTCATATATTTTAAAAATTATTTGATACCAATACTATATTATATTGTTTTTATAAAAATTAATAGAAGTTTGAAACTAAGAAAGGGTTGATAGTGGATGAAAATAGTTGATGCCTAATTAGTAATTAAGGGTCTCTACTTAAAGAAAAGATATTCTGATTTATATTTTTATGTAATGTTTAATAGAATTTTGTTATTTTTATTTAATTCTTCCATGAATAAAAGGTCCACTAAATTTGATGTAATAGAAAAGATTATTTTGATGAAGTAATTTTTAACTAAAAACACATGTTTTAATCTCTTAATTAGTATATAACATATTATATGAATGGGAATGTGGATGAAAGTAATTTAAATTAAATTGAAATAAAATTCCCCATCCAAGTTTTTAAATTTGAAATTATTTCATCTTTTAATCTTTATTTAGAGTTTTTTTCTATATGTAAAAATTATTTATGTCAAAATTAAATCATGCAAGATATTGTTTTAATTTTTTTTGTCATCCCATAAAGAAATCCTATGAGATGTGATTCTAGAATTCAATATGTTTTAATATCTTATAAATAAAATATTTAGAGAAATATATTATCTAAATATCTTAAAGGGGTTTTATATTTATCTTATACATTGTCAATTTTTTTAAAAATATATGAAATATTATATAAATGGAAGTTTATGAGTTACTAATTTAATCCAAAGTGAGTGTATCTAAATAAAATATTCTCTATAATTGAAGAAGGATTTGAAATATGGTTGGTAAATGTTAAAGTTTAATATACAGAGTTAAATTGTTAATTATTACAGATGATCTCAAATAATTTTTGAATTATTAGAAAGAGTTTTATGTATTATACATTTCAAAGAAAAAAAGATTATATATATCATAATATTTGATATTTTTAAGTAAATTATTTTAATGGAATGTTTGAAATGTTCAACATAATTATTAAAAATCCTAACCTAGATATTATACAATTATAATTTATTCAAATATGTGATTTAACTAAAAGGTTGTAGGCGGAGATTTTATTTATCAAATGTATACATAGTTACGTAGAAGGTATTACATGATAAGGTAATAAGTGATACTTATATATGGAACATATTTTGATAAAATCAATTAATGAAACACAATTTAAGGTATTTAAAGAATATATGTATAAGGATATAGTTATATTGATTATAAAGGGACTAAAACTTAGGTTTTGGAATTTATGTAATTTCAAGGGTATTTTGGAATTTTTTCACTTAAATTGAGGTAAAATAGATGTTTATTCTAGAAATGGACTCAAAAGTTACTTATTATGGATTCATTAAGTCTATAATTTGTCAAGGACCATATGGTAGTTTTTTGATGTGGGGAAGAAGATTTTTAATTTACAACAAAATTGATAATTTAAATAATGAAATATTTAAAAAGGTTATAACACATTTTTAGTTTTTTTTCAGAAATATGGTTAAATACCACGTAAGATGATTTTTTAAAAAATTAATAATACACATTGAAACTGGAATGTGATTTTTTTTCTTATATGGATGTTTGGTTTAAATTTGAGCACTTTCAATTTTCACACATTTTTAAATTATTTTAATAATTAAATTAATTAATTTAATTACAACACAACATGCTTAGTTACATTTATCACATATTGTTATTAGGAATTTAATTCCATGTGTTATTTTATTCTCAAGAAATGATGTTCCTATTTATAAAATTTTTAATTCATGTTGGTCTTGATGCCTAACTCAGCCCCCTTTTTTATATTTCTCTATAAATCTAGACATGATGGTGTGCATTTATAGTGGAATAATTAGATAATTAGAAATTAAATATGAAGGTGTTGGTGGTCCCTTTCTATGGTATCTCAAACAAAAATCAATTTTGTCTATTTCTTTACAATTATTATAGTTAATTTAAATGTATATTTATTATTTTTATTATTTTGTTTAATGACTTAAAAACTAAACGATTTTTAAGTTGTAGTATAGTTTATAAATTTACAATGAGTACTGAATGAACACCAATCATTGCTAAGGATGTCATTTATAGATAAAACAACCTCCCAAGTCATAGTGGTGGGTGGTCTAGTGAAGTAAAAATAAAGATGGGGGGTTATGCTGTTGAAGATGATATGACTATAGTGATATAGTAGAAGTGGTCTGATCTGAGGGAGAGAGATTGATAATGCGATGAAGTTTTTTTTGGGGTTGAGTTTCATGATTTGAATACTATTTTTATATCCCAATGTTTTTTCCATCATATCGAATATAGGATGGAAATATCTGGTTAAAGAAATACTAGACCAGGCAGTGTGTCAGTGCTTTGGGTGGCGTCATATAGCTATTGTACCACTACTACAAAAAGGGCCATTACAAACCACCAAAATATGTCTCTAATTTCCAATAGTAATCTCATATCTATCACAAAAGTTTGGTCAGTTTTGGATAGCCTATATAGCTAATAACGACATCCATTTTTTGGTCACTGTAGAGAGCTGTTTTTTAATTATAATTAATTCAGTATTAAAACTATTAATTTTGTCATTAACATCACACTACAAGTCTTATTGATGTGATGTACTATCTTAGACATAAAAATAGTTCTAATACAGTTTTCATATGATTTCAAAACATTTTGAGGCTATTTAATATTGTTTTTACTATTATACATGTGTTTTAGAGATTTAAAATACTAAAATGTGTATTATGGTATTACAAAAAAAACAAAACTCGGATTTTTATGGTGCCAACTCCAACATTTCAAAAAAAATATAGGGTTTTTAATGACCCATTCTCTCTAAAGGTACCCCTTCTGGTCTAGAAATAAAGGAAGAGTGATGATGACCCCCCCCCCCAGCCCCACCTTCAGTAGGATCCGAGATGGTGATAAACACTTAAGAGATAAAATTATTACAAATAGAAGGAGTTACCCTATATAAAAAATAGGATTGGGAGATGGGATAAAAAACTACCAAGAAACTCTATCGTATAATATAAAATTAATCCCAAAACAAACCCACAATGCTTGAATCAATTCAACTAATATAAATTAATGTCTCCAATTAAATACCAAAATATAGTCCTTAAAGAAGTGACTCACTAGTAGCTCCAAACCCCACGAAATTAATGTTCAACTCAGTCCCCAATGTCCTCTTGGAAACCTGAAAAATAGATTATATATATGTAGTGTGGTCATAATATGTATACTCAGAAGGATCATACCAAAGTTCTATAGTGAACATGTTAAAAGAGAATACTAATGTGCCAATGAATAAACCAAAGAACCAACAAGAAACTAAATAGGTCAACTAACCAATCCCATCCTCACCAGGGATCGCTCACTAAATCATTCATCCAATATAGTATCATAGTATCCAAATCATAATAGAAGAACACCACTACTTCTTCCCCAGTAATTTTACACTCTCACACCCCAACATCAAACCTCATATTCTTCCATCCCCTCCATATATCATACATCACCTATATTTCCATCTTTGATGTGGGTTAGGATGCATCCCTACCTACCCAACCCTTGCAGGGTCTAGCATCTACTACAACCATTACTCATCATCACATCATTGTCTCATCACATCACTGTCTCATCACATCATATCCTCATCACATAACCAGGTCAGTAGGGTATTGTGAATGTGAAGGACATCAACATCATTCCCTCCCCCCACCATGAATAACCCCCCACCACATATCACATCCTCATAACTATTGGATAATCTCCAACACTAACTCATATCATCACTACTGGAAGAAGAGAAAGGAAGAGGGGGTATTCAACTATCTATATCACCACCATCCTAGATTTTGGTGATAACACACAAAACCTAAAACCTTGGGGTGTTGTTAAGGCTATCCATATCGGGTGGGGTGCATATAGAAATAACATAAAATACATGATATACTGATAGCACATAATATCCAACCTATGATTGTACAATAATTCCACTTGCTTTATACACATCCCCACCACCAGACCATACAATATCGGCCACAAATATTTCCCTCAAAAATGATATCACACCACAAAACCACACAATTCCACTTTCAATTACATGTTCTACCATTTTCTATATTTAATAAGCTTCCACCAACTCCCATTTAAAAATACATTACATTCCCTTTCACACAAACCATTCAGTTATCATTCAATTCATTAAGAAAAAATTACTGCACACTATATCCATCCCATTCTTATTCATTTACCAACCCAAGATATTTAATTTTCAGCATTACAATTTATTCTAAGGCTAACCAGAAAGCTGACAAAACCACACCACACAAAACGTCTCCCAAATTACATCAACCATCACCACCACACCACAACCACATGCCTAACTATGGAACAAAAAACCATTCCACAACATAACCACCAAAAATCACCACCACTAAATATCCACCCATATCACATCTCATGAAAACCAACCATTTCATCACCAACCCTACTCATTTCATAACCCATCTAGTCATCACCATCAATTCACAATATCCCACATCATAAAAAGTAACCCAACAATCGCAAACTCACATAGCATCGCATCCTAGCATCCATAAACTATTATTAAGGGCTTATATTACTTCACTTCATTATTTAGCATGGGTATTCTCATTAAAACTATATTTCAAAGTGTAAAAAATTCATTATCCATATTTATTTTCATATCCTTTTATTTAGGGTGATATCAAAAATCAACATAGTAATGGTCTCACATACATATTAACTACAACACAATCAAGTCTCTTGACAACTGTTATTTTTAGTAAAGACAGAAATCCTATATAAACATATTAGAAGTAACATAAAATCAATAAAACATGATATTTCTCCCCATTACCAAATTTTTTTATTAAGATAAATTATTATCTTCATTAAGATTACCCTTACTATGAACCCAATGGAATCCAAAATCATGGAATCCCCACACACGCATATAAATAGGGAGAGAACGAGGATCCCCTAATTGAAAAAAGCTTTTTGATTCGCTACATGCAATAGGGTAGAGGGGACACAACTTAGTAACAACAACCATATGAATAAAACCCAAAAGAAACCTAGATTACGCTAATGGATCATTAAAATGTAGCCCAAATTCTCCCCAAAATAAAACAATGTCACAGTTTCATCCCTCGAAAGAAGAATTAATGGAAAAAATGGTAAACATAAGAACCCACCTCAGATTTCCAATGATCTACCTATAAACCCATGGATCAAAGAAAGAGGAAAGGGGATGAAATATATTCTAAAAAAAGTCCTTGGATTTTCCCAAAAAATGAAAGGAATGAGATATGTATGATAAAACTTAGGTGATTACACATTTTAAAAAACAACTTGGAATATACCTCATTTAAAATGTAGATTACATATTCATGGATTGAAGTCTCATGTGTTCCAGAAATTAAATTTGTGAAATTGATTTAAGCTATGAAACCCTTATGTTTTCCAACCTAGTGAAATTCCATCAAAATTCACAATGCCAATGTAACCTCATGCCCCTTCTTAATGGCTTGAGAAGGTGGTGGAATGTTACTTGGCCTTAAGTGACATCCCCAAGACACCAAAGGATGGAAATAAATGACAAGGGATTCATTAAAATTTGGGGAATGATTTTCCCTTTGAAAATAAAACAACCAACCAAACATACCACAACCAAATACTAATACATGATTTCTGATAATAACTATAAAAAACACAATGTAATACGATTTATATCAAAACCAAATTCCAAAAGAGTACTACAGTGGAAGACTACAAAACATCAAAGTAAATAGCGAAAGATAAGACAAAAAAACCCAAAGACTCCAAACAAAAATCATAATATCCAATATCTTCATACTCTAACTCCATAAAATAACCAAATTATCAATAAGAATCACTATATAAATTTGATACTTTTCCATTGATCATATCCCAGTAAATGATATTTTCAAAATCACCAAAGTTCCAAAGCATGGGTGAGTAATGAAACATAGTACTCTTTTTCCAAATGAATTTCCTACTCATTCCACTCGAATAGAACATGTTATCCCATTTATATAAAATAATTTATATAAAATAATTGTAAACAATTTCTATCATAACATAAAACAAGTTTCATGGTAAAATAGTTTTCTCAAAAAAAACCCAGTTCCATGGAATGAAACCAAACATGTAATTCCAACCATTTCATGAAATCAAATGGAATTACCCATTACATATCACAAAGATACACACACCCACACACACAACCACAAAACCAGACAATCTTGATGTTACCATTTATAGTCTAACTTCAAGTCCATAACCCATACCTATTGATGGTGGTACTTCATGACCAATATCCATCCATTCCACACACACATAGCCATTTAAGCCACATCACATGGTTGTTGATATTTTCCAAAATAATTCAATCACTTCAATAAACCTCTCTTTTATTGAAAACCATAATAATAAACCATTTCAATAAAACCAACCTTTCATAGAAAAAACATTTCCAACTAACCATTTCAATAAAACAAACCTTTTATTGAAAACCATTTAAAAAAATATTCTAGTAAAACAAAAAATTTATTGAAAACGCTTTTCAATGCATCATAAAAAATAACCATTTTGAAATAATCATTTTAAAATCATGTGAGAAAATTCACATTGGTCCAAAACAACCAATTTTGTACAATACCACAAACTGTCGATAAAGAAGATTTCCAAAAATCATTGCACAATGATTTCACAATCAATTTTAATAAAAAAATAATTTTGAAACTAATCCTTTAATATTTAATAAAATGAGAGAAGAGTGAATCAACCTACCTCATGTTTTATGGTGAAAACAAAGAACTGCACTAAAACACCAATGAAACTAGGTTGAATATCTAAAAACGGCCTTAGATATCTTCCCCTATCAAAAAAAAGGCCAAATATACTCATATTTTTCATCCAAAACATTTAATATATCCATAGAAAAATTATATATAAGAAACTTAGAGATATAGAGAGAGAATTATATCTAAGTAAAACAACCATAAATTATGACTTACTGTAACAATTGGTCTTCAATGCACAAGAAACACCTCCGGATCACTTCCAAATTGATGTATAATGGTTCCCTAGCCTTAAAGAGAGATAAATATATAGTTAGGGTTGGTTTTGGGAAAAAAATGTGGGGTAAAAACACATTCCCAACCTAGATCCACTTTTTGTGGATCATGTTTTTAAAATGTGTATGGTTAGTGGCATGGTTTAGAGAATCATGGGAAAATTATACGCCAGCCACTGCCTCAATGGTGAACCTCACATAGTTAGCTTGCACAGTTAAAAACCCATGTCCTGGCCATGAAAATTCTCATTGTCCTAAGCTTTATTGTTTCTCCTAGGTCGTTGAACAATTTTTTCAAACCTTGTGCTTTGTCTTTTACAGTATCCTTAGCCTCTCTCTCATTGTGAATGGTCTCCTATAAGGGTTTTATGGTTTCCACTAACCATGAACCAACTATGAACCTTTAGAAAAGCCGCATAAATATGAAAAAATGTTTCCAACCCCTCCCAAACTTCACTCAAACCTTTTATTATATTAAAATACATAAATGAATAGTTACTTACTTGAAACTAGGGTCGCTACATTCTCCCCACTATTGGACTTTTCATCCCTTGGAAGTATAAAATCATCATTACCCTAAAAGTGCTATGTTAAATTTTATTTATTTTCCTTATCCCATTCCCATGTCTCTTCATTAATATGAAATTGTTTCCAAAAAACCCGTACTAGATAGATTTTTTCCCATGTAATACTTTCTCTTGCTTATCCAAAATCTGCACTCGCATGTGCACCAATAAAGCATTCAGATCTAGTTCTACATGATCCCATCGAATACCATGGTCAAGATCAAACTAATACTTTTTCAACTATGATATGTAAAACACATTATGCATAACAGTGAACCATAGTGGAAATTCCAACATACATGCCACCTCTCAAACTTGTTCAAGTATCTCAAAAGGGCCTATATATCAGGGAGATAAGTTTCCCTGCTTCCCAAAATGATGATTTATAAGCCTTGGAGAGATCCTTAAGAACACATGATCACTATCCTTGGATGAAAATGGCTTTCGATGATGATCCACATATGATTTATGACGACTCTAAGTCGTCTCTATATATTTCCTAATCAACTAAATCTTTTTAATTTTATCCTAGACAAGGCTCAGCCTAATAAGTGAAGTCTCACCTATTTCACCCAACAAATTGTAGAATGATAAGGAATCCCATACAATGCTTCAAAAGGAGCCATATGTATCGAGTCTTGATAAAAAAAATTATAAGAGAACTCCACCAATGGTGTGTTCTCTTCTCATGAGCTATCAGAATTCATTACACATTCCCCCAGCATGTCTTCCAATGTTTGTATTATGCTTTCAAATTTTCCATCCATCTAAGGATGATACATCATACTAATAGTAAACTCAGTCCCAAGGTATTCCGATGAGGATTTCCAAAAACAATACATAAACCTAGGATCTCTGTCTGGGACTATTAAAATTGGTACGCCATTCCTCTTTACCACTTCTTGGGTAATGATTTTTGACAAGTCATCCACCATATGAGACTCATGAATTGTGATTAAATGAGAAAACTTTCTGAGACAATCCATTATCACCCATATGGAATCATGTTTTGAAACCTTTCTTGGGAGACCTATGACAAAATCCATAGATATTTTCTCCTATTTACAAACTAGAATAAGTAAAGACTACAAAATACCTATTGGTTGCTGATATTTTACCTTAACTTGCTGACAAGTTAAGAATCTAGAAACAATCCCATCCACCTTCACTTTCATAAAGAACCACCAAAATTGTTCTTTAATTACCTTATAAATATTATATATTTTAGGATTAATTACCCATATTTAATGGTGGTATGAATTAAGAAGTTTTTCTTGAAAATCCATTGATATGACCGTCCAATTTTTAAACCATAACATAAACTCCCATCCATATTCCATGCCTCAATGACATATCCACACATTCTACATTGTGTTTTTTTCCTCTTTAACCATATCCTCCAAATTAGGAACAAACAAAACTGGAAAGAACTTTGTTACTTCACCTTGGTCTTTACTTTCCAAGTGCATTTCATCTAGGACCGACATCAACTATCAGTCATCTGAAGATTCTTTTTCCAATAGATCATATGAATTTATTCTTAATGCATTTTCCACTGAATTTCCTTTACCTAGTGTATATATCATGTTAAATTCAAACATTTTAAGATACTCCAACCATCTTCTTTGACTTAGATTCAAATCCCATTGTGAGAAAATATGTTTCAATATCTTATGATCTAAACACACTTTCAATTTCTCACCAAAGATATAATAGCTCCAAGTCTTAAAAGCGTGGACTATGATAGTTAACTCTAAATCATGTCTTGGGTAGTTCTTCTCATTCAAACTCAACTATCATGAGCCATAATAAAAAACATGGTTCCCTTGCATGAGAACACATCCCAACCCATACCCTGAAGCTTCACAATACACCACATACCCTTATCTTGATTCTAGAAAAATCATGATTGGTGCTAATGTGAGGAAAACTTTCATCTCTTGAAAAGATTTCTAAAATTCCTCAATCCATTGGAACAAGGAATTTTTCATTGTCAAATATTTCATAGTAGAATCTTGTCATGATAAATCATGAACAAAATGTCAGTAATAACCAGCTAATCCAATGAAACTTTGTATCTCAAGGACATTCATTGGTGATTTCTAAGAGATAACAGCTTATTTATTTTCTGGATTCACAAAAAAACCTTTTTCATAGATTTCATATCCAATAAAACATACCTCTTATATCCAAAAATCAAACTTTGATAATTTTTCATAATGATGATGATCCTATAAGATTCCCAACACTTTTTCCAAGTGTTTCTCATGCTAATCTCTTTTCCTTGAAAACACCAATATGTCATCCACAAACACCACAAAAAAATAATTCATATATCATTGAAATATCTTATTCATCAATTCCATAAATACCACTGGTGTGTTCATAATACCGAAAGACATTACCACGTATTCATAATGGCCAAATTTAATTCTAAAAGATGTCTTTGTAATATCCTTCCTAAAAACTCACAATTGGTGATAGCCTGATAACAAGTAAATCTTAGAGAACCAATGATCTTCCCTCAATTAATTGACAATATAATCAATGGGTGGAAGTGGATACCTTTTCTCTATCGTAACATGGTTATGATTATAATAATCCACACATAGTTAAAGAGTTCTATCTTCCTTTTTGACAAACATGGTCAGTGCTACCCATGGAGACATGCTTAGACGAATGAACCATTTTCTTTCTAGATCTTCCAACTGCACTTTCAATTCCCATAATTATGTTGGTTCCATATGATAATATGGAAGGTAAATAAGACTAGTCTCTAAGAGGAGAACATTCGTAAACTCACTTTCCCTTATAGGTGGTAACCCTGAGAAATTATTAATAAATACTTATAAAAATTGATCCACAACTAATAGAAAACTACCATCCTTCATATATTCTATTTATTATAAGGTCAAATCCTTCATTTGGTACAAGATCATCCCAGGTACTGGTTCCAACAAGCTTATTTCACCTACCTTTACACTCTGATCTCCTTGAAATAGATTCTTGACTCCATCATCAGTTGTAAAAATTACCATTCTAATAATTTCAATATGAGTCTTGAACAATTCAAACCAATACTTACCAAGGATTATATCATATTCATCCATTTATAGCACAAATAAATCCCATATCATCTTGGTTCTGTAGACATTTATAAAACATGCTCTACACACAAAGGTTCAGCATTCTCATTGACAAAAAGGAGTTTAAAGTTTCAACATAGACGATATCATATCAACACTAAAATATAGAGAATCAACAACATGAGAAGAAATAAAGAAGTGAGAAACACCCATATCAAACAAATCTTGTATGAGGGTAGAATTTAAAAGAATCATACCTCACATGGTTAATGGTCCAGACTGATCATCCACAATCACCTGCTCATATCCATATAATTTCTTACTCTCCAAACTTTATTACTTATTTCCTTGTTGATATTTCACTGCCTGAGGAGCCATGGTATTCCTAGAATCACTATGGATAGCTCTATTCTACTAAAGAGAGTTATTCTACTTCCCTCACATTGTCGAAGCATATGACATCTGCAACACATGAGAAGTTTCTGGAACACCTGACCTCAGAGCACTGAAAAAATAGCATTGAAAATGCTCCATATTATTGAAATTATGTCATTCTCTAGGTGGTGTCACACACTATCACTTCATGTGGTCGAATGAACCACATTTAAAACATCCAGGCTAGCTCTTTGGTTTTGGAGGAAGATTCAATGATCCATTCATTTGATTATAATCCATGCTTCCACCTAGGAAATAGGTTCCCCTTTTTCCGTTTGCTCCCAAAATTATATTTCTCACTATTTCCCATAAGTATCAACATACTTCCTCCTCTTGTAGATTCTAAGATGTCTCTTTCATCCACTTTCACTTTATTAACCATCTCTATATAATCCATGATATAGATCAAAATGATCTTTGAGAAAATATCCTACCTCATCCCAGATTCAAAGATGTGTTCCTTCAAGGATGTAATAATAGAAACTTCTGGTGCAAAGCATACTAAATTCATGAATTTAGCTGTGTAATCTATGAAAGAAAGGTTTTCCTAATTCAAGCTGAAAAAATCAATCGTTCTTTGAATTCTAAATGTGTGAAGATAGAATTTTTTGTTGAAAAATTCTTCAAAATCCTCCAATACTATGAATTGGTCCAATTTAGACTAAACTAATAAATCCCACAATTTTCATTCATGGTCATTTATCATACATGTTTCTAGATTAAATTTTAGCTCTGTTGGTCTGCCAATGAAATTGAAAATACAATTCATCCTATTTGTCCACACCTCTGCCTTATCTAGTTTCAAATCACCCCAAAATATGGGTGGATTATGCTTCTGGAATTGGAATAAATGATCCAATTTCCTTGGTTAATCCCTATTTTTCCCTCTTTCCACTACCTAAAAATATTAGACTATACTCTGAACCAGTTTTTAGATCACCTGTGGTACAAGTACAACCACATTATTTGTATTTTCTTCTGGATTATTCCTATGATTTCTATTGGGTGCCATTTTCTAAAAAACAAATTCCATTATTCTCACTCTCTATCAACTAAAGGCTTAAAATTTTCAAATTCTACAATATCATACTGTCACAATAATTATTTCCAAAATCAACTTGTTCCATGTTAAACCATTTTTTAAAAGAATTTGATCATGCTTTTTTAAAATCAAAACATTTTTAAAATACCAAAACCCTGATTTTTTAAAAACCATACATTTGAAAAAAAAATATTGGAATTTCAAAAAAATCAACACATTGCACCAAATCATATGTCCTTACTCAAAATGAAATATTCACTCCTAGTGGGAATCCATTTTTCTATAATGCATGTCATTCTCATCTCATTAGATAAACCCATGACAATGAGATTTTAAATCCTATAAGTGTCTCTAAAACACCTATGTACCCAACACCTTGGAAACTTGATGTTTAACATAAAAGGGTTAGCTGTGTCTTTTTATGCTCTACATTCCATTTCCAAATAATCATACTCCTTTCTACTAACCCAACACAAGGAATATACCAAAATGAATATCAACTCCAATACCAAGATAACTAAAGACCACTTTTTAGTCAAGGACCGAACAGGAAAAAACCAATTGTAACATCATGCCACTCCTCATTGGCTTGAGAAGGTCCTAGAACATTACTTGTCCTTAAGGGACATCACTAGGACACCAAAGGATAGAAATAAATTCCAAGGTATTCATCAAAAGGTAGGGGATGATTTTATCTTTGAAAATAAAACAACCAACCAAACATACCACAACCAAATACTACTACATGATTCATGATAATAACTATAAAACAACTCAAAGTAAAACCATTTATATCAAAACCAAACTCCACAAGATTAATACAATAGAAGACAAAAAATTAAAAAAGTGAACAATAGAATATGATCCAAAAAATCCAAATACTCAAAAAAATACTCCGAAGATCCAATAGCTCAATGCTCCAACTCTAAAAAACATCCCAAGTATTACTAAGAACCGCCAGAGAAATTTGATACTTTATCGTTTCTCGTGTCCTGGTAAATGATATATGTAAAATCACCAAAGTGAAAAAATAGGGGTTAGTAATGAAACTCAGTAGTATTTCCCCAAATGAATTCGCTACTCACACCACTGGGATAGAACATGTTATCTCCTTTATAAAAAACAATTTATATAAGACAATTGTAAAAAATTTATATCATAACATAAAATAAGTGCCATGGTAAAACAGTTTTCTCAAAACAACCCAAGTTCCAAGGAAAGTAATCAAAAATTTAATTCCAAGCATTTCTTTAATTCGATTGGAATTACTCATTATGTATCACATATCCACCCACACGCACACCCACACACACAACCACACAAGCTTGGTGCTTCCTTTTATAGTGGAACTTCACATCCATAACCCATACCCTTTGATGGTGGTACTTCAAGACCAATATCCATTCATTCCAAAAACAATTACCCATTTAATCTGCATCACATGCCAATCCATATTTTCCAAACCAATTCAATCATTTCAATAAACCTCACTTTTATTTAAAACCATAAAAAACCATTTCAATAAAACAATCCTTTTATTGAAAATACTTTTCCAACAAAAAAATCAATAAAACCAAACTTTTATTAAAAATAATTTCAACAAACCTGCCAATAAAACCATCCTTTTATTGAGAAAAATTTTCCATTCATCAAAACCAAATAACCATTTTAAAATAATATTAGAAAATTCATATTTGTCTAAAACACCAAATTTTGTACAATACCACAAACTGTCACCAAAGAAGGTTTCCAATAATCATTTCACAATGATTACACAATAAATTTCAATCAAATAAATCAATTTGAAACTAATCCTTTATGTTCTAATACGAAGAGTCGATAGTGAATCCACATACCTTGGGGTTTATGGTAAAAATTAAGAACTGCATTAAAATTACAATGAATCTGAGTTGAATCTTGTGACAAATGGGTCCTAGTGACAGCACAAACACCCCGCCTTAACAAGGTCATTGGGTCCTGGCCCACCAGGTACCACTAGTTGCCCCGCAGACACATAGTCCCCACCCTAGGGGCCACCCACGTGCCCGAACGGGTCATCTGACTAATGATAGTCCCCACAGGCCAACACATGTCCTTTCTAGTGTGTTTTTTCCTCACTCACACACACCCTGGGAAACTTCATAGAAGTTCACCCATCATGATCACTACTCCAGGCCAAGCCCACTTAATTTTGGAGTTCTAATCATGCATGCTGTTGAAAAGGAAGGTGCACCTTGTTGATATGAGCCATATCATTTAGTCATTTAACCCTTTATCATTTGGGGGTGTTACAATCACCCCCTTTAGAGCATAACATCCTCATTGTGGTCCCTACATCTCAACCCAGGAAGTGCACCGCACTTAAGGGTGGGTACCACCTCTGATACCAAATGTGACAATTGGGTCCTAGTGACAGCACAACCACCCTGCCTTAACATGGTTGTCAGGTCCCGGCCCACCAGGTACCACTAGTTTCCCCCCAGAAACGTGGTCCACACCCTAAGGGCCACCCACATTCCCAAATGGGTCATCAAACTAATGAAAGTCCCCACAGGCCAAAAAATTTCCTTTCCAGTGTGTTTTGTCCTCACTCACACACACCCTGGGAAACTTCCCGGAAGGCCATCCATCATGATCACTACTCCAGGCCATGCATGCTTAACTGTGGAGTTATAATCATATAGGCTCCTAAAAAGTAAGGTTCACCTTGTTGACATGAGCCATACCATTTAGTCATTTAACCCTTTATCATTTGGGGGTGTAACAAATCTCCCAAACCCCAACTTATATCTCTACCCTATAAAAAATGCCAAATGTAATATGAAACTGAGAGAGTAAAATAAATTGATCTATCCATAATGGAACTAGATTTATCCATAATAAAACTATATCTAAGAAAATTAGGGAGTGAAATAAGTATATCTAATGAAACACACCAAAAAACACCATAAACGATTACTTACCATGATCGTTGGGCTTCAACGCACCAGGAAATTCCTCTGGATCACTTTCAAATCAATGGAAAAGTGTTCCCTAGCCTTAGAGAGGAAGAAATATCATGTTAGGATCGGTTTAGGGAAAAATGAGTGGTCAAAACACAATCTTGATCTAGATCCACTTTTTCTGAATCTTGTTTTTCAACCATGCATGGTTAGTCGCACAGTTAGTAAAACTGTGTGATAACCATGTACCAGCTACTACCTCAAGGATGCACCTCACACGGTTGGCTCACAGGGTTTGAAAACCATGCACTGACCATGAAAAAATACACCATCTCAAGTTGAACAGTTTTTCCTAGGAATCCACACAATTTGGACAAACCATGTGCCTACCCATGCATCATTCCCTTAGCCTCTATCTCATTGTGCGCGGTTTTTTGTAGAACTTTTATGACTTACATTAACCGTGCACCTTTATAAAAGACCCAAATACATGACAAAATGATTCCAAACCCTCCCAAACTTCACTCAAACACTTTATATAAATAAAATAAATAAATTTTACATACATGAAACTAGGTGTGATACACCTTAACATATTTTAATTTTCATATTTAATTCCACTTTCACATCGGGAGTTTGTTCGGCATTGAACTCCTCGCTCGAACAAAAGCTATGAACTACAAACTTGACAAGATGTGAAATGTAAAATCACATTTTGAATTATCCTTCCACATTGTGAACCACCTAATAAAGTTTAAATTTTTCTACAACCTCCACTAAACCCTCCTTGAGCCTCCTCTAAACACGTCTGACCAACAAACTGAAAACATAATAGGTCAAGAAGGAATATACCATTACATTAGATACTTATCAAAATATTATTGTTCTCTAGAATAAAAATCCAAACCACAAATAAGGATAGTTTCTGAAAAGGCACCTCACAAGATGCCTCTTAGGGATCTCGTTACACCCTAAACACTACCACCAACCGAACACAAAAACCCAAAAATCCCATAAAACACCTCACACAACCACATCACCATCTCACAAGCCATCATACCATACCACCTAAATTCTACCACATGCCACCTAGCTTACCCATAACCATTCACACTACCATTTAATCATCTTCATAACCCAAGCCAATAACCTCCCCAACCAGAACACAGCACTGCTATGAGAACATGAATCAAGGAAACCCACCATTCATATGAAGATATTTTCCACATTAGGTTGTACTAACTAAACTACGTGGTTTTTAAAACGTGTTGTAAAAATAACATGTATTGATTAAGTGGGGTTTTTCCCATATTCACATACTCAAATCCATAACACACATCACTATAAATAAAAAATAAACCACAAATCATAAAATAGATAGGTTCAAACATCAATCATCAAGGAAAACAGAGTGAGTAAAAACATAAAAAAACATTAGGTACTGGGAATGCATCTAAATTTCATACTCCCAAGTACTCTCCTCTAGGGAAACTTTCCACCATAGCACAAAAATAAATTGGTTACTTCACCCACATAGCACCTTCTCTCAAAAATAATGGATATAAAATGGTCACTCCTTAAACATTATATCGTCCTTAATATCCAACTCTCCCAATCAATGATGTGGGAGAAATCATAACTATACCAATTATGTTGGGACACATGTAAGGATTCATGGATCTTGTCTATTCATGGTATAAGTTCTAACTAATATTCAACCTCACAAAAATTCCCCAATAAATCAAAAGGGAAATAAAACCAGGGATAAAGATTAATCCCCTTTCTAAACCTATGATGTCGTCTTGAAGGGAAGAACCTTAAGAACACATGATATCCAACCT
Organism: Viscum album; assembly: GCA_963277665.1. Taxonomy (NCBI): domain Eukaryota; kingdom Viridiplantae; phylum Streptophyta; class Magnoliopsida; order Santalales; family Viscaceae; genus Viscum; species Viscum album. The sequence continues at coordinate 1,802,372,048 of OY728126.1, read as the reverse complement.
AAAACTCCATAGGCCTTACCTATGATCAGTATAGTTATTATAAATGTCTTTTACCACCCTCATATGCTCTCGGGCCAACTGTATCTTCATGATCATGTTCTACACCACATCAGGACCCAGAATCACTGACTCACCAAACTACATCTAGTACAATGGATAATGACATGGACACTCATAAAATGCCTCAAACTGAGACATAAAAATAGATTAGTGATATCTATTGTTGTTTTAGAACTCAACCAAATGAATTTTATTTACCCATGATTTTCCATAATTCAAGACGCAAGATTACAACATATCCTCCAACATCTGGATAGTCCGCTCTATCTACCCATCTATTTGAGGGTGGAATTCAGTGCTATGGAACAGCGAGGATCCAAAATCATAATGAAATACCCTTCAGAGTCATGAGGTAAAATAATTATCCTAATAATAGATGATGGTCATTGTTACTCCTTGGATCCTAACCACATTCTCCACATACCACGTCACCATGATATCTATGGTAGTCGATTCACCAATTTTCAAAAAATGATCTAACTTCATCAGTCAGTCCACTACCACCAAACTATATCACATCATCCCTAAACCCATGGTAACCCAGTAATGAAATCTATTTATATTTACTCCAATTTCAACTTGATAACATCCAATGACTATAGAAAACATCCAGTAACATGGTTTTCCACATTCACTTACTGATAAACTATACACTTAACCACAAACTCTACAACTAACCATTTCATCCCATGCCACCAAAGTTGTCTCCTCAGTGTACGATAAACCTTAGTTACACCAAGATACACCATTAAAGGTGAGATATGAAACTAAAAATGAAATTATTAATGCACTTTTGATGAAATAAAAAACCTCCCCTGAAACATTATATTTTTGTAAACATCCTCAAACCATCCTTTTAGAGCATCACTATAGACAACACAGTCATGTACCACATCTACCTCTGAGTCTCCCTGCTAAGACTTCACCAGCATCTACACAAAGGATGAATCCAAAATAATTTTATGAAGTAAACGTCATCCACTACTCTATCCCACGTCAAAATTCCACACTGTATACTCCTCTATCCCTTTCAAAATATTGACAGGCTTCTGAACCACATCTCATTGGGATTTATGACTCAGGGAAGAGGTAACCACATTCCACTTTCATAGGATGTAATAGATCTCAAAATCATAAAACTAGAAAAATAAATCCATTTCTTTAGAAATAAATTCAAATCATTCCAAGATAGACATATTTCAGGCTCATGTGGTTCATGAAAACCACACATCACTCACTGGTGAGGTAATTCTTCCACAACATCAGTGAAAACACAACTGTTGCCAACTCCAGATCATGGGTAGAATAGTTATATTTGTGGGGGTGTAACTTTATATACCCATAATAGATTTCCTTTATATGTTGTATCAATACACACCCCATCTCCAAATAGGATGTGTTTTAGAATACCTTACACATCACACCCTCTTCAAGAAACCAAATCACTAAGTCACTAACCAATATATCCTTCAAGTAACTAAATGATACCATGCCCTGATAAGACCATATAAAGTCCATGTAATTCCTTTTCATGGATATAAACAAGGTTTACTCCTAATAGAAATTGAAAAATAAACTTATATAATATCCTTGAAGATGAATGAAATGAAAAATCTCTACAACATTATTGGGTTATACCTAAGAAGAAACTAACTTGATCTTCAATGGGGCCACCACCACACCTTGATGAGATACTAAATTTACAAGGAAATAAACCTCTCATGTCCCAAACATACACTTGGACAACTATCCATAGATCTGGTGGTGTTGACGAAATTATATGATAGATCTAATATGTTCAGCATATTTCCCCTCTGACTTGGAGTAAATCATAATATCATCGATTAAAGTTATGATGAACCAGTCCAAGAACTCACAAAATATGGATTTCATGTTCCCCATGAACATAGCTAGTGTTTTTGTGACACCGAATGACATGAACATGAACTCAAAGTTTCTATACCTACATCTGAAGGTAGTCTTTAGGATATTTTCATCCTTCACTCTCATTTAGTGAAAACCATACTACATTTTGACCTTCAAAAACTAATTGGCTCACTTCATATAGTCAAACTCGTCATTGATCCTCAGAATGGGGTAAAGGTTCTTAACTGTTACCTATTTCAACCCTCCAGTAGTCTATACGCAACCTCATAATACCATCTACCTTATTGGAAAATAACATAAAATCACCCCAAGAAGACACATTGGATCATATGAACCCACTTTACATCAACACATAAATCTACCCCTCAACTTGCACAACTTTGTAGGCGCCATTTGATAGGGAGGCCTCAAAATCAGAGGAATTCATGGTTGTAAATCTATCCCAAACTCGATGTCTCTTTAAGGGGGTAGTTCTATATCCTTATTTGAAAAAACATCCAAAAAATTATATAGAACTCTAGGAACATACTATGCTTGAACTTCCATCCAAATCTATATCAACTAAGAAAAAAGAGTATTAACATACCTTCTACCCATTTGATAGCACCGATCATAAAAAAAATACCACTCGACGTACCTCCACATCAGAAAAAAACCTAATCTATAAATATTTGATGAATACATGAACATAATACAACTAATACATTCTAATAATAACATTTCATGGCTTAATCTGTAGTAATAATAAATATCTCGTTGGATAGTGTTTCCTTATCACTAGTACACATCCTCAGCACACATCAAATAAATGATCATGACCTCTAACTGGAATAGATAACAAAAAAGTAATTAGAAGTATCTCCACATCCAATACTAAGTCATAGATTATGGTATGAGTAAAAAATTATTGTGAGGCTCTTGAATCAAACTAGACAAAAAATATTATATGATAAATTGATCATACCTCTAACAACTTCTATCCCAAATGGCACGACTACCTCCAACACATGCATCTGACCACACCCATATCCTTTAAATATATACTATAGGACCCAATGACAATTATCTAGACTTTTTTCCTATGAAAAGTAACTATCATGAGGTTTAATCCTACTAACACCATATTTCCTTGGCTACTAAACAAATGTCAGCAGCCCCTGCTACTAAAACTGACTCGAAACAAACTATTACTACTTCCAAAAAGGGGCCCAAACACCCATTTGGAACTAGCCTACATGAGTGGTTGGACATATATCCTAGTCATGACCTTGTCCCCCACAAACATAGAACAATAACGGGAATCCCTCATAAGATTATAGGAAGCTACATACCTTGGAAGGACGAGAAGTAACCTGTTATGGTCAGTTCCCCACTGGTCGAACCCATGACTGCCTGAATGCTCGTGACCCACTTCCTAAATATATACTATTAAACATTCTTTATCGAACAATATCTCAAAGATTAAATCCTATATAAATCATATAACTGATAACCTCCACCTTATTTGTCACCTCAAGGTATGTAGAAAGCGTAGATGGGGTGACTATATACATGGTTATTGGGAACAAATCATCCTCCAAACATTGTACTCAAGACTCATCATCTGGAAATACATCTGAGGAGAGTGAAAGATGTATTTGAACTTTATATTAGTCTCCCTCACACTCTGGATCACCTATTGAATGGAGTAACTCATTCCTCTTCATTGACTTCATCTTTTATGATAGTAATTCCAAAAAAACTCCGTCTAAAAGTATATCCATAATACCTATTCTTTATTTTGGTCACCAAGATACAGTTTCCACCACTAATAGGTATCTCCCTACAACTAAATAAGTTTCAATGACACCCCAAATTCATACTAATCTTTAATTACACAATAAGTGATCTTGATATCCTCCAACCATTGCTCTATCTCCAAATCTGAGAAGCACACTTCATACTTCCCCAAAATCTACCACTAAAAGGAATGAAAATCCCTCTACCGTGCGTCATCCCCTTTTATCATTTTTATTCTCCAATGATATACTGGTTCATCTTACTTAATCTCATCCAACTGATCTACTCATGGATAATGACCAAGATCCATTCTTAAAAATAATGGATGAATTCGAAGCTTGATAGCATGGGATTTTTATCAAAGATTATTTAATGAATTGTTTTTAATTAATTATCATACAAAAATCACTCAATTAAAACATGAATACAATCAATCATTATGCATGTACCTCTCTTGGGTATTCACCTTGAAAACATATCCCCACTTCACTTATCCATTAAATAAGCATAGAGCCCTTACATCAGATAATGAGGGGGCCTAAAATATTGTGTCCTTTCTTGCCTCCTTGGTCTACATTATGCAACAGGGTCAACTGGCATTGTTTCCCAACCAACCCATGAACTCCAAAATTCATCCTGTCAACTAAAATATTCAACAATACTCTATCATGACCCCTTAATTTCAATGGTACCCCTCCTATATTGACAATAAAGGAAGAGATATGATGACCCTCAAGTCCAACCTCCATAATACCCCAGGTTGGAAATAAGAACTAACGGTATAAAATTCCCACAAATGGAAGTAATTACCCTCTATAAAAAATTGGATCAAGAGATAGGATAAAAACCCACCAAGAAACTCTATTATATAATATAAATTTATACCTAAAACTATCCCACAATTCATGAATCAAGTCAATGAATATTAATAAAATTATCTAGTAAATACCAAAAGGTAATTAATACAGTAATAACATAATAGAATCTCCAAAACCTGATCTTGTAATGTCTATATTAGTACCCAAAGTCCTCCTAGAAACCTAAAAATAGTTTATATATACATAGTGTGATCATAACTTGTATTCTCAATAGGATCATACACAAGGTCTCCAATGCACTTTGAAAAGAGAATACAAATACGCTAGTGAATAAACTATAGAACCAAGAAGCACATAAAGAGGTCAACTAACCAATCCAAACTCGACCATGGATTTCTCACTAAATCATGAATCCAATGTAGTATCATAGTACCAAAAACATAAATATGTTCCATGTCACTATTTCCCCCACTGATTTTTCACTTTCACAACCCATCAATGAACATCATGTTCTCCCATTCCATACATACATCTCACATCACATATTCATCCATCTCTAATGTGGTTTGGTACATATACCTACCTACCCCACCCTCAAAAGGTCTCGTATCTGGTGTTATCTTTAGTCATCATCACATCACAACCACATAACATTATAGCCTTATCACGTAACTAGGAAATAGGATATCATGAACATGAAGGACATAAACCTCATTCCCTCCTCCCACCATGAATAACCCCCACCACATGTCAAATCCTCATCACTACTGGGTAATCTCCAACACCAACTTGTATCAAAACTACATAAAGAAGATCAGGGAAGAGGGGGTGTTCATTCATAAGTATCACCAACTTCTTGGATATTGGGGAAAACACCCATAACCCAAAACCTGAAGGAATTGTTAGGGATATCTAAATTAGTTGTGGAACATATAGAAATAACATAAAATACCTAATATATTGATAGAACACAATACCCAACCTATGGGTTCAGAAAAACGAAACTATCATACTCCACATCACCACCACCACACCATACAACATCTTCCGCAACTATTTCCACAATTAAATGTATCACACCACACAACCTACACACATAGATACACAATTACACTTTAAATTATAGGTTCCACTATTTTCCATATTTAATGAGTTTCCACTAACTCCCATTTACAAATACATTACATTCACTTTCTCACAGCCCATCCAGTTATTGTTCAATTCATTGTGCCAAAATTACCACACACAAAATTCATTACATTCTTATTCATTTACCAACCCATGATATTTAATTTTCAATATTACAATGTATTATAAGGATAACCACATATCTAACCCAACCACACTATACAACAACTCTCCCAACTCACATCATCCATCTCTACCATAGCATAACAACCACATGCCTCAACCACCACAAATCTTCACCACAACACAATTTCCCACATCGCATCTCATGCCAACCAACCATCACATCACTGTCACCGCACATTTCACAACCCAGTCAATAATCTCTATCATGACACAATATCCTACGTCACAAAAGAAAACACAACAAGACAACCACGCATATCATTACATCCTAACTTTGACAAATTAGGCTTAAGGTCTTACATTACCTAAATTCATTAATCGACATGGTTATTCTAAAAAAAATCATATTTCTATGGGATACTAATTCATTAGTCATATATATTTTCTTATATTTTTACTCAGGGTTATATAAATAATCAATAGAATACTGGTCTCACATACATGTCAACTATAACAAAAGTAAGGCTCCCAATAAAAAAGATTTTTAGAAATTACAATAAGCATTGATAAACACATTTGTAATAAAATCAAAGTAGTAAAACATATGATTCATCCCCATTACCATAAATTTCATATTAAAAAAATTTATTATATTCTTTAATCTAACCAATACTATCCACCCAATGAAAGGAAAAATCATTCAATCCAAACACGTTCATATAAAAAGGGAGAGAATGAGGATCCACTACCTCAAATAAGATTTTTGATTTGCTATGAAAAACAAGGCTTAGGGGAAGAAACCCAGAAACCATAAATGTGTGAGGAAAAACTTGAACCAAATTGGATCATACCAAGGGATCATCAAAACATATCCCCAAAACTCCTCAAATTAGAACAACACCATCGTTGTGAACCCCTGAAATAGGAATGAAAGGAAACAAGGGGTAAAGAGAAGAACTCACCTCAAATTGACAATAATCCACTCCAAAACCCAAGGATCAAAGTAGGAGTAAAGGGGTTGGAAGATCCTATCAAAATTCCTTGGTTTTTTCCAAAACTAAGAAGAATGATATCTAAATGATAAAACTCAAACATGCCCTCAATTTTTATAAACATCTTAGATCTCACCACACTCACATCATAAAATACATATTCATGGTGTAAATTCTTCTACGTCCTAAAAATTCAAGTCTTGAAACCAATTTATGCCATAAAACCCTCATGTTTTCCAACTAACTGAACTTCCATCAAAATTCATGGTGACTCAACCCCATTTAATACAAGCTATGAATTCTCCCTTGACATCATGAGAGCATTCTACACCAAACTCTTTTTCTGAACATAAATCGTAAACCAAAGCCCCAAAATCCATGAAACATAAACTCATGTGATGAATTCTATTTTCAAATCATGAACCACCTATTATACTAAAAATGAATCTCAAACCTCCATAAACCATCCTTCATCATCCTTCAAATACCTTCGACCACCAAACCACCAAAGTAATGATCCAAGAATGTACATACACCTATAGGTTGGGTTTTATTGGATTTCAACACAATGCATGATTGTTTTCTTGGTTTTAATCCCTTAATGTAAGTTTTCTAAGTTGTTAATAACTTTTATAACATCTTATTTTTTCATTTCAAGAACATTGTGTGTCATATTGACTTTATGTTTTCTTTAACACATCAAAAATAATTCAAAGATAGTTTTACATTGATTTTACATCTTTTTAAGTCCTTTTTCATTGGTATTGACCATTACAAATATGTTATACTATTTTAAAACACACAAAAAAATGTTCATTATCAGAAAAATACTAGTTGAATTGATATGGAATTAGTTCTCATATTTCAAAAATTATTATAAGGATTATATCCTATGAATTTACATCATTCCTAGTTCATTTGTTAGGCTTTGATCCCATAAAAATGTTTTTAAAAAAATTTTACATTTTATAACTACTTATTTAGTCTTTTTGAACACATCATATATCAGATTAATATACTTTGTATCATTTTGAGGTCATGTGTTAGTCTTTGACCCCCTGAAAAAAAAACAATTGATACCCTTTAAAACTACTTATTTAGTCTTTTTTAGCACAATGCATATCAGATTAACGAACTGTATACTCATACCCATCAAAAAATATAATATAGTTTTCCTAAGATTTGACATCATTAAAAGGATTTTTTAAATGTTTTTTTACCATTACCTGCATGTTTTAAATTTTTAAAATAATAAAAATGCATTTTTAAACATCATGATAAAACCACAAATTGGATTTACTTGGAGTTAGTTCTTAAATTTAAAAAATCATACTCTAAATAATTTTTTAGGATTTAATGGAAATATATGGTTATTTAGTTAGTTCTAACCCATTCATGTATGTATTTAAAGACTTTGATATCCATTAAAACTTCTTATTTAGTCACATCGAGCACATTGGGCATCAGATTAACATTTTTTTCTCTCATACACATCACAAATAATTCAAATACAATTTTCTATGATTTCACACCATTTTAAGGTTGATTTATATGATTTTAAATGTTAATTGAATGTTTTAGATTTTTTAAAACATTAAAATTGAATTTTTGGTAATCCTGAGAAAACCAAAACTCAAATTTATATGTATTCATTTACTGAGATTCACAATTACATGTATGTACTATAAAAAAGAGGAAATTATCCATTCTTTTACCTATGTTTTCTAAAAAATATTGATAAATTTTAATTTAGATATGTTTTTTATCCATTTTTTAAAACATTGACAATTTTTAATTTAGACACATTTTCATAAAAACATGAATTATTTAGTATCATTTTAAAACATCGCTAATTTTAAATTTAGTCATGTTTTGCATAAAAATGTGGCTAATTTAGCCATGTTTTAAAATGTCTCTAATTAACATTTATCCATTTTTTAATATTTTGGTACAAAAGTAAAAGGTATTTATTTAATATATATATATATACATGTCCATGCACACATACATACACATATATGCACACAAATATATAAATACACATAGATGATAAAACAGAAATTATAATTTATTAATACATATATATACAATAATTTATATATTAGTCTTTAACTATATATATATGTATGTATGTTTATATATTTAAATATATTAATAATACAACATATATGATTGTATTATATTACAATGAAAATAAATGTAATTTATATAAAATTAATAGACGCCTACATATATACTTATAAAATCACAAACATTAAAGTTAAAACATAAATAAAATTAATTAATATTAAATAATTAAATAAACATTAATATATTAAAGTTGTGGTGTATCTAGAAAGTTTTATTAGGTGTGCGGGCATCAATGGGGTGTCAAGTAGGGGTCAGCATGGTGGGTGTTAGGTGGGGGCTAGTGTGATCATGTTGGGTCTGAAAAGCACGGGGATTAGGTGGGGGTGGGTAAATAAAATTTTGAAAAAAATCATCTTTATTGAAATAATATATTCACCCAAATTTCTAAAAAATTTGGTTAAAGTATTATATATTATTAGATATTTACCAGTGTTTAGAGACATGGGTAAAGTATTACTGAATTACTGACACCTAGTTTACCTATATTTTTTAAAAAATGATAATTAATTTAAGGAAATTCATAAACATAGCTAATATAAAATAAAAACATGAAAAAACTAATTTTTTTGAATTGACCATTTCTGTTATATGATTTCATGAAAACCTGAGGTCATTTTCTTGGTTTTGACATCGTAACATGCATTTTTAAAGACTTTGAAATATTTTAAAATATCTAATTTAGTCAATAAGAGTACACCACGCATCAAATTTTCATTAAACCTACTCTTAAAAATAAAAAATAATTCAAAAATGTTTTTCCTATTATTTCATAACATTAAATGTCCATATTTTAGGTTTTTTACCATTACGTTCTTATTTTAGAGCTTTAAACCAATAAAAATTAATTTTCAATCATCTCGAGAAAATTGCACCTATGGTTGACATAGAGTTGATTCCTATATTTAAAAAATAAAAATATAATTGTTCTCCTATGATTTCACATCATTACAAGGTCATTTATTCAGTTTTTACCCCCAATCACATGTTTTTAAAGACATTGATATATTTTAAAATTTCTTTTTTAAAAATTCAGAGAACACTACATATAGAATTGACGTTTCATCTACTTATGCACATAAAAAATTCAAAGATAGTTTTATTATTATTACATTTCATTTTAAAGTCATTTATTATGATTTTGACCATTCCATGTATGCTTTATGATTTTAAAACACTAAAAAATAATTTTCATATATCCAAAGAAAACCAAAACTCTAATTTATGTGTAGTCATTTCCTAAATTTTAAAACTCAATCTAGGATTGTTTCCAAATTATTTTATGGAAATATAAGGTAGTTTTATTGAGTTTCCCACCTTGACACATGTTTTTAAAGACTTAAATGTCTTTTAAAACTATTATTTAGTCATTTTGTGCACACCACACATAGAATTGAGGATATATCTACTTATAGATGTCAAAAGAAATTAAAATATATTTTCTATATAATTTATTACATTTTAAGTCTATTTTATATGATTTGGACCGCTAATGACATGTTTTAGAGTTTTATTACACTAGAAATGAGTTTATAATCATTTTGAGAAAATTGTAACTTTGATTGACTTGGTGTCAATTCCTACATTTGAAAAATCAATCTAGGATTATTGTTCTATTATTTTATGGAAATATGAGTTTTCTTTCATGGTTGTGACCCCATGAAGCATGTTTTTAAAAAAATTGAATTTTTTTAAAACTAATTATTTATTAATTATGAGCAATCTATATGTTGTATTGATATTCAATCTTCTTATACAATTCATAAGTAATTAAAAGATTGTTTCCTTTGATTTCACATCATTACAAGTATTTTTACTATGTTATTTACAATTAAATGCATATTTTATATTTTTGAAATAGTAAAAATTTGTTTTTACTCATCCTAAGAAAACTGGAACTCATATTGACATGGATTTAGTTTATACACTTCAAAATTCAATAAATTGTCTTGTTATATGATTTTACACCATTCTGAGGCTGTTTTTTTGGTTTTGACCCTATGATTTATATTTTTAAAGACTTTGATATCTTTTAAAACTACTTATTTAGTCGTTAAAACAAAAAACACACACATTATTAACATATCATTTGCTCATACACATCAAAAATAATTCTAATATATTTTTCTTATGTTTTCACAACTTTATGAGGCCATTTAAAATAATTTTGATAGTCACACGAACATTTTAGAGTTTTATAATACTAAAAATTTATTTTCAAACCACCTAAGACAATAAAAACATAGATATATATAGAGTTATTTCTTATATTTTAAAAATCATTCTATTTCATTTAAATGATTTTATGGAAACCTGAGGTCATTTTCTTGGTTTTAACTCCCTAAAGCACATTTTTAAATACATTGATATCTTTTGGAACTTATTATTTAGTCATTAGAAATACACAATAGGCTGTATTAACATTAAATTTTCTCATACACATAAAAAATAATTCAAATATAGTTTTTTATGATTTAAAATTATTCTAGATCTATTTTTTATGATTTTGACCACTAAACACATGGTTTAGATTTTTAAAATACTAAAAAACGAATTTTTGGTCACCTGGGAAAGCTAAAACATGGATTTATGTGGTTTACTTTCCTAAATTTTAAAAATAAATCAGTGGTTATTTTATAATGATTTCATTGCAATTAGAGGTCATTTTCTTGGTTTTAACCCCCTAGAACATGTTTTCAAAGAATTTGATATCAATTAAAACTGATTATTTAGTCATTCTGAGAACACTATGGATTATATTGATATATATTCTACTCAGACATGTCAAAAATAATTCAAAGATAGTTTCTCTATGATTTCACATCATTCTGAGGATATTTCCTATGGTTTGGACCATTACACGCATGTTTTAGAGTTTTAAAACACTAAAAAAGATTTTTTAGTCATCCTGAGAAAACCAAAATACATATTGATGTGTATATATTTTATATATTTCAAAAATAAATCTAAAATCGTTTTCCTAATATTACACATCAATCTGAATTCATTTACCTAGTTTTGACCACCTTGTGCGCATTGTTAAAGACTTTAATATCTTTTAAAATAATTTATTTTATTATTTTGAGCACATCACTTGTCAAATTGATGTTTCGTATACTCATACATGTAAAAAATAATTCCAATATTTTTTTATATGATTTCACATTATTATCAATTTGTTTTTTATGGTTTTAATCATTACACACATGTTTTAATCTTTTGAAGAACTAAAAATGTTTTTTCAGTTATCTTAAGAAAACCAAAACATTAATTGAGATGAATTTAATTAATAAATTTTGAGAATAAAAAAATGTTTTTTTATTATTATTTCAGGTCATTCTGAGTTTTCTTGTTTGGTTTTTTCATCATTAAGCACATTTTTGAAGACTCTATATTGAAATTCTGAGCACACTGCCTAGTGGATTGATGTTTTGTCTGCTTGTACACATCAAAAGTAATTAAAATGTAGTTTTATTGTTACTTAAGATTATTTGAATACTTTTTCTATGTCTTTTACCATTACACACATGTTTTATAGTTTTAAAACACTAAAAATTCATTTTCAGAAACTGAGAAAACCGTGACTCGGATTGATATATTATCAATTCCAATATTTGAAAAATAAATCCATTGTTTTTTTACTATGATTTCATGGAAAATAATGTTATATTATTTTTTTTAATCCCTTGATGTATGTTTTTATGACTTTTATATCATTTGAAACGTCTTATTTAGTTCAGAGAACACTATGTGTTGGATTTATGTACTGTCTGCTCATACATGTCACAATATTTAAAGTGTAATTGTCTTGTGATAATGTAAATAAGGTTTCGAATACTGAAAATGTGAATTATAAAAATTAAAATATGATGAGATTAATAATTATAACATAATATCATAGAAATAATAGAGTGGCCCCTTGATGTGGTTAAAAATATTTAATATTTAGCCTATGATTTTTATGTAGATAATAAGTAATATTGAACAAAAATAATTTTATTAAATGACACAAACAATTGGATATAAGTTTACAAAAATTATGAAAAAAATGAGGATTTTTATAACAATAATTTGAATAACTTTTAATATGGTGTATATTTATAATGGTTTTATAACAATGTAGTGAACTAAATAATGTTACAACTATTATTGAATTATTATTAGATTTTTTGGTGCTAAAATTTGATAAAATTTAAACAAATACATTATTATATTGTGGATTATTTTGTGGGGTGTTCCTTGAGACAACCCAACTATAACAAACCTACACTATACACCATTTTTATGTGATTATACATTATAATTCAAAAATAAATCACAGTCCCAAGACCCAAATATTGTGTCTGTGGTTATTAGCTTCATATCCATAATATTAAATCATAAAAAATAAATTAATTCCAAAGTATTATTTATACATAATAACCTTCTAATCATATCATACATTCTAGGATTATTCATTAACTGGTTAAATGAGAAACATAATAATATTGTGATCTCAGATACTCAGTAATGAGTAAAACATATGGGAATCAATTTAATCAACTTAGGAAATTATAATGAAGATCATAATAGAGTTACACAAAATGAATAAATTTATATATGAAAATATAATAATAAAATAATACCCCAAGGAGTAAAAACCATGGAACATAACATGAATAATTTCATAAATATATAGCATAACATAAAATCTCATTACATGTATAATTATATAAAATCAAACCATATTTCAAGTCTCTTTACAATGTGGACAAAATGCATCATATCTACTCATAAAAGTGGACTATTATAACATATCATGTCCCATATATGACAAATCATGAGATATAAACTTTAACCATTATATTATAGGTCTATATAATTCTAGTTCCACACATAATATAATGATATAACCATACACATGCATGCCACATAAAATGAAAACAATTAAAATACCTAATATCATGATCAACCTGTAAAAATAAAATTGGTTACCTAATATGTTTTCAAAAAAACAAAATTAAAAAATATATAGAAAGAAATTGAATGATTCAGTGAAAGTATATTCTCATAAAAACATAAAAAATATTAAAGGAGAATATTGTAAAATTATTTTGACATTTATGAAAGACTCTTCATAGGATAATATAAAATTTTGTAAAAAATAAGAAAAATTTCCCTTTACATTTAAAATTTTATCTTTTAAATCAATTAAATATTTTATACTTTTTTTAAAAAAAGGATGGATAAAATAAATTAATTTTTTAAGTAATAATGGATTTATAAAACATTAATGGGAATATTTTTAATTAAAATAGAAGAAAATGGTGATAGATATTGATTATAAAATAAACTTAAATGAATAGATAGAAAAATATCCCCTCAAAAACTTTATAAATATGTAAAATTCATGGGAATAATACCATAATAAATCAAATAAATTCAATTAAAGACAAAAAATACACTAATGGAATATCTTGAAGAACATTTATATTGAATATAAAGATCTTATTATAAATATAGATAAATAAACATCCCAATACTTTTACTCTTGAATATCTTAAATGTGCTCTGAATCCCCATATAATAAATATAAAATTATTAAAAACATATTTTAGAGAAATATTAATATTAATTTATTATATGTATATATATTCGTTACTCACATTTTATTATGATCATGGGATGTTAGTTGATTCAATTATTCCACGATTGTCATGGTAAGATGATATTGATTAACATTAACTGCCCAAAGGTTAATGGTATAAAGGATATTATAAATAATTGAATAATAATTTCATAATGATTTATAGAGTTATATGTTCTTTTTATGGAAGGTACATGTATATTTCATAAGAAAAAAATCCAAAATTTTCTAATTTTGCATATTTTTTTAATAATAACATCTTACATTAAATTAATCATTAACTTGTGTGAGACTATTAAAAAACTATAAAAATGAGATAATTTCCTCATTAATATCATATATTATAATTATTTATGTTTTTACACTCTTCTAAGATGGAATTATGGAAGATTTTATATAATTTTTTGTGTATAATATTGAACCAACCCAAAAATGAAAATGTTATAATGAATGAATGAGTAAGAGTATAATGTTATATATTTATAATATCATTTTTGAACAACAATAATAATTTTATTAATAAATTATTATATATATTATTAATATTTAAGAATATTTATGATGATTTTATAAATGAAAAATATAAGAAATTAGTTTTTACTTTAATGAAAACCTTTTCTTATTATAATAACTTACTTTTTAATGAAGGATTTAATCATTAATCTTGTGAAAAAAAGGTCACAAATATGGGAAGGGAATTAATGGGAGGAAATGTTTTAAAATATTTAAGAGGAAATATAAGAAGATATGTGGTTTGGAATGAGTAGAGGATGGTTCATCTTATAGATGTGTTTGAGTGTAATATTTAAAAAATATTCATTCCTTAATTGTTAAGGAATGTCATTTAAAATTTCTAAGTGTCCTATAAGTATAAAAACAATGTATGGTCAATATTATATCCATTATTTAGATTTATTTTTATTATTTATCATTTCATATATTACTTTATAAGTATATAATATTTTTCTATTTTTATAATTTATTAAAATAATTCATTATTCTCCCCATTAATTTAGTTTTCTAAGAAAGAAATTTACCCTCTTACCTAATTTCTATGTTCTAATTCAAAATATAAAATCTATATTATAAAATTAAATATATAAATATGATAAATGTAACATTCAATTAAAAAAAAATAATTTAAAAAAAATCTTGAATAATAACAATTGCATTTTTAATTAATGATTATATTTTACTCTTTATCATTCCTTGGTTATTTAATGGATATTAAATTTTTAATATAAATTTTAACTTATTATTTAAAATGTAAGTTTTCTAATTAGATTATATTCCCATTATAAATATTTCAATATAATCATTTAAAATATGTATTCCCAACTATCATATATATACCTAATGACCATATAATGGTTATATTACCATTTTTATTTCTTATATATAACATTACAAACTCCTATAAATCCCACCCATTATTCATCTGAATTTATCTATCAAAATTTCACCTATATTTCTATAGATTTCCATTAATTCTATAGTTATAATTTATAATATTATTTTTACGGGAGAATGTG
Organism: Viscum album; assembly: GCA_963277665.1. NCBI lineage: Eukaryota > Viridiplantae > Streptophyta > Magnoliopsida > Santalales > Viscaceae > Viscum > Viscum album. The sequence goes on along the minus strand of OY728126.1, from coordinate 1,802,355,973 downwards.
AGGATAAATAATTCAATATTATCATATTATAACTACTTGTGTTTATATTTCTCTTGTAATGTACATAATTTTTTTAATAGAGTTTTCTTAAAAATATTAAACTTTATTTAATTTCATTTTGAAATATTTTATCCAATTTAAATAAATCATTATTAATTTTAGTTTGGTATTTAATATGGATCATGTAATTAAAAATAGTGATAAAATGTCTATAATTACCCTAACCTTTCACACATACCATTACATGATTTTAAGCATAACTAAACATCAAATTACAAGCCAGGGATCATGAAGTCTAGTGTCTTGGAAGACTAGGTACATAAAACTAAAAACATGGGACTAGATAAAAAATTATTTATTTGTCATCCATTATGATCTCTTAACTTCCTTTTAGCCCTTATATCTTCATAGTATAACTTGGGGACAACATAAACAAAGGGATGAGCTAAAAGTCCATTAAGGAAATAAACATAAGAATAAAGCTTAGCACATGGGTTAGAAGGCATAACATGATGATATAAAATAGAATAGGACATGATTATCATAACATGGGATCATATAATCATGTATTCATAATAATGTGGTATTAATATAAAACATTACTTTAGCATGAGTCAATGATCATTGCATGTAAAGGAGCACTAATCAAGGCTAACCACCAAGATTGGTGTACATGGAGCACGAGTCAAGGATGACCACCAAGAACGTTGCACATAATGTCTCATGACACTAAAAATTACCCAATTAATTAGAAAAATATTGGGGTTCACCCATAATAACATGTTCATGAATATGTTTTCCATATAAATAATAATACATAATAAATCAAACATAAACATAAGGGTTACCCATGTAAAGAATTGGGTATCATAATTATGTCAAAAGGTATATCAAAAGTAAATATCATAGTGGTTTCAATGAAATGATGTATTTAAATAATAAGTAGAAATTTATAAGTGAATATTAGAATATATCATGATAAGTGATGTCAAACTAATGTGAAAAGGGTGTTGAAGAAACATTAGAAATAAAACATTTAGTACGGTTTAAGGGAAAACATTCAAGATTATTTAAAATGGAAAAGGCATAATTGATTTTATAAAACCATAATTTAATTAATTTGGTTTTACATTATAAAATTAGTTATTTTTGGAAAATAATGGTGGCTTAAAAAATATTATGGATAATACATGAAAAAGGGTAAGAATTCGGGAAGTTCCATTAAATCGGGTTTCCATATCGGGAAGAATCGAGTAGAGAAATAATTAAAAACATGTATATCCCCAAAAAAAGAAGGATGGATCGATATTAATGAATTATTTTGGAAAATATACAAAAACTTTATAAGATTTACTTAAAAATAAAATATAATTTCATTTTCATAGAAAGAGAGAAAGAGTATCCCAAAGGAATAAATGAGGTTCGGGTAGAATCTCTTACCTTATTTCTAAAATGATTTTGAACTTGATCTTAATATTATAAATAATAAAATTAAATCAGTTAATTAATTAATTAAAAACCTTTTATACATGTATTTTATTTATTATAATTTTCTCAAATTCATTTATGGCCTTTTTGAATAGTTATAATGTTCAATATCATCGTTCAGGAGTGCTTGTTTTCTTTGTTTTCATGATCGACTTACTTATATACATGTACGGATAATCATGTAAGATGAGAATGGTTTTATAGAACTTAAGTTATCATTTATTAATGAAAATACATAATATTAAATTATAATATAACTCATTTAGTTATTTTGGGTGAGGATGAATCGTTTGATAAATAGTTAATGATAATCTTTTGGGTTTATTTTGGCGGTTTTTTGTCACAACAAACTAATTTTGTTTTATAAATTAATATCATGTGTAAAAATTGATTATAGATTATTAAATAAGATATAATACATATATTATAACATATTTTGACCAAAAATTGTTTTATGACCAAACATAATGATGATAATGGAAATGGAAAACTCTGTCATCCTTGAATGCGATAAATTAACACATTGCGGATGATGTTTTCATTTTTAGTATAAAAGGAGGGGGGAAAGAGATATGATGATGAGTTACTCCACTAGAACAAAAAAATTACAGTATATTAAATGTATTTTATTTATCATACCATTTTGATAAGGGGATGTTATGATACAAAAATAAAATAAAGTAACTTGAAAAAATTAAAATAAAATGAAGAGGGTTTTACCTCTTGATTCCTTCTTCTTGAGAACCTCCTTAGGGAACTGGATTTAGTATTTTATTAAAAAAGATCTTAAATGTGAGGTATAGGTTTTTTAAGATTACTAGGAACAATTTGGACATTTCTCAAGGCTTGATAGGTGTGAGAAGAAGAGGTGGTGAGGGGTGGTATTTATAGTGGAGGAGAGGGGCATTTTATAATTATTTTAATCATTAGTTTATTATTTTGGATCAAGACTATGAATATTCTGAGAATTATCATAAAATATAATAAAACAATAATTTATAGTTTGATATTTTGGGCTTATATCATCCATATATCATCTATGACTCCATAATTCATGTATTTTTCATTTATCATAAATTATCCTATTTTACTATTCACCAAGAATTCAAGTATTTTAGAAAAATCCAAAAAATTCAACCTAAACATTTTTCAATGTGTATAATTCAAAAATGAACTCCATTTTATGAAAATAATTTTTTAAAAATGAGAAATTAAATTCGTAATTAAAATCACCATTTAATTGGAAAATATAAATTTTAAAATTAAAACTGCTTTTCTAACACTTTAAAAAATTAATTATTGCCTCATAAAATTATCACATAATAATACGAAATAAAAATTTTAATTTATGAATTCATTTTATGAAAATAAATTTTCTTTTAAATTATTAAATTACTAAGAAGAATTTTGTTAAATATTTATGACCTATACAATTACCAGTACTTAATTAATAATTTTTAAAATATTTATTTACATATACTATTATATAAGTATATCATATTGTCAGTTATAATGTGGATAGATTTTATTTATACTATCATTGGTGAGGTTACTATTCAACTGGCCAGTTTACTATTCATAATGTTCATATTACTATTCCAAAGGTCAAGTTACTATTACATCAATATAGGTCCCTTAACTTCTGGAAAAACTACTTATTTTATTCATTCATCATTTATAAATCTTTTGTTGTGTTATAAAAGTGATTTTATATGGTTTATAGTATGTTAAATATATGATAAGGGAATTTTTAATTGATAAAATCTTGGATCATTACAATCTTCCCCCTTATAAAATTTCACCCTCAAAATTTCATTTTACATTCTTAGTTAAAAAACTGTGGGTAATTTTCATTCATCGCTTCCTCTGGTTCCCATGTTGCCTCTTCATACTTATGGTTATCTAATAGTACTTTCACTAAGTGATTAATCTTTTTGTGTAGAACTTTATTTCTACAATCCAATATCTTCAATGGATACTCCTCATAAAAAAGATCATTCTCTAATTGTACCACCTCTGAAGTCAGTACATGTGAAGGATCTAATATGTACTTCCTTAAGAGGGATATGTGGTATACAGTGTGTCCTTTAAACATGGTAGGTAGAAGTGTTAGTCGATAGGCCACGACTCGGTCATGATCAAAAATCTCTAAGGGGATGATGTACCTAGGACTTAGCTTTCTATTCATCTCAAATCTCATGATCCTATTCCATGGAGACATGTGAAGGAATACCATATCTCCAACCTTAAACTCAAGGTCCCATCAATGATTATTTGCAAAGTTTTTTTTGACTTTGGGCTTCCTTGATGTGTTGTTGAATGGTTTTCACCTTCTCCACCATTTCATAGACCATTTCAGGTCCTAGCAGTTTATGTTCACCGACTTTATCCTAGCATGCCAGTCTTCTACATCTTTTCCTATAAATGGCTTCATATGGAGCCATTTTGATGCTTCTGTGGAACCTAATATTGTAATAGAACTCAACGAGAGGTAAGTGTTGGTCACATCCTCTTTTTAAGTCTATATATAAGGCTCTCAATATGTATTCTATTGTCTTAATTGTTTTCTCAGGTTGTCCATTAGTTTGAGGATGATAGGCCTTACTGAAGTTTATCATAGTGCTTAGAGCATGTTGGAGACTTTTCCAGAACTTCGAGGTGAATCTCATATCTTGATTGGATACAATTGATAGTGGTACTCCATGAAGCCTTACCAATTATTTGATATATATCTGTGCAATATGGTCTAATGAGAAGTCCTCTCAAATTTCAATAAAGTGTGATATCTTTGTAAGATGATCCACCCCAACCCATATAGCATTGTTTCCTATTGATGTCTTTGGAAGTATAGTGACAAAGTTTATAGTGAAGTTTTCCCATTTCCATATTGGTATGGGAAATGGTTGCGTCAGCCCTTTAGAATTTTTCCTTACATCATTAACTTGATGACATACCAGGAACATAGATGTATATTTAGTGATCTCCTTTTTCATATAGTCCCACCAAAAGTTATCTCAGAGATCTTGAAACATCTTTGTGATTCCTAGGTGAATAGATAAGGTTGATCTATGTGCCTCATTCAGAAACTATTTCTTTATCTATGGATTTTATGGTACATATTGTCCTGACCCAAATCGTATGACTCCATCCTCATCAATCTAGAACTCATAGGATTTCCCATTCTTTATAGCTTCCACATTTTTATGAATTTCCAAGTCATTCCCTTGATCATCCTTTATTTTCTCCAAAAGGGGTGGTTGAGAAATCATTTGAGAAATGATTGATGATGTTTCTTCCTTAATGATTCCCATGTCAATTCTTTATAAATATAAGAAGATTTTATCCTTATCAATTCTTATCATTGATAAAGATGCAGGATCCTTTCTACTTAAAGCATCTTCCACCTTATTTACTTTACCGGGATGGTAGTGGATTGAGTAGTTAAAATCTTTGATGAGATCTATCCATATAATATGGAGAATATTAAGCACCATATATGTGAATATGTATTTCAGACTCTTGTGATCAGTATATTTCTCACACTTCTCCCCATAGAGATAATGCAATAAGATTTTCAATGTGAAGATCACAGCAGCCAACTCCAAATCATGAATAGGATAGTTTTTCTCATGAATTTTCAACTTACTTGAGGTGTAAACTATCAATTTTTCATTTTTCATTTTTACACAACCCAATCCTTTTTTTTGTTTCATCGTTGTATACCACAAATACTTCTCCACTTGTCAATATTGTGAGTATTGACATAGAGATAAGCCTATTTTTGAGATTAAGCCCATGAATATTGTGGGAGAATTAGTGAGTCCGAAGGGAATCACTATGAATTCAAAGTTTATATACCTTGTTCTAAAGGAATTTTTGGTAATATCTTCTTTATTCACATTTAATTAGTGATATCTCGACTGAAGGTCCACCTTAGAGAAATAACTTGACCAACATAGCTGACTGAACAATTCATTTATCTAAGGAAGGGGATACTTGTTCTTTATCATGATTTTGTTAAGCTTGTGATAATCAATGAATAGGTTCATTAATTCATACTAATTATTGACAAAGTGGACTAGTGAACCTCATGGTGAAGCACTCGATCGCATAAAACCCTTGTCCAGATTCTCTTATGACTACTTATTTAGTTCTTCCAGCTCAATAGTGGCCATTTTATAAGGTGTCTTTAATATAGGCAGATATCTAAGAATAAGTTCAATTGATAACTCAACCTCTCAATCAGGAGGAAGACTAGAAAATTCTTTTGGGAATAAATTATTGTAATCCCTCATGATGGTCATGTCTTTGATCATGATCAAGTCCTTTTTCTCCATCATTTGATCAAGGTATGCTTTCTCATAAGTTAGTAATATCTACACTTCAGATGAAGATTCTAAAGAATATTTATCTTCCTCCTTACACTTGTAATGAATTCTAGGATGATTAATGATGTGAAGATTGATCTCACATTCCTAAAAATTGATGTTGGATTTTCATAAAGATAGTCAATCCATGCCAAATATATCCTCAAACTCTATCAAAAGAATTATGACAAGATTTTCTTAGAGGTTCAGTTCACAAACATTAACTGGGGAGGAGTTATATACTTTATATTAAATAATTTCCCCATTTCCTATTCTCATAGAAAAATAAACCTCCAAATTTTGAGGTGGTGTTTGAATAGGTCTACTAAAACTTTCAAGATATGAAAGAATTAATAGAACGAGAATCAAATAATATATTTTCTATTCTTGAATGAATAACCAGTGTACCTGTAACCACATCATTGTGAGGTTCTACCTTAGTAGTAGTGATACCATATCCCATTCCTTGTTACCTTGGAGGTTGTAGTTTATTGCCTCTGATAAACTTGGTCTTAGGACATTGGTTTGAAAAATGACTATGTTCCTTGCAGTTGAAACACTGTACTATTGGATGAGTGTTGATATGAACCTTCCTTTATTACTCCAAATTAGCAGGATTCTTCATATCCCTTCAGTAGTTCTTAGCCAGATGCCCCATTCTTCCACATTTTAATAATTTACAGGTTCTCTTTAAATAGTTACTAGGATGCTTCTTCCTGCAATTCTGACACCTGAGATATTCAGTCCTCTTTCCATCATGGGATTTATTTGTTGGTCCACCCATATTAAAATCCATTTTTACTTTTTTACACTAGGATAATGAGACCATTGAGAGTCTTCAATCTCCATTTCAACCTTGATGGAAAAATGGACAATCACCTCAAAACATTCAAAGTCTCAAATAACCAACGCTTTTTACAGACTCACCTTTAGTCCTATAAAGAGGTGATCCACATTACTTTTTGTGTTCATGAAAAATTTGGAGGCATATCTTTAATTCCTTGTAAAGTTTTGTTTATATGCCCTGATAGACTCGTCTTCCTTCTTCTTAAGTATGAGGAACTCTCTTTCTATATTGAGATGGAGGGTTCAGGGAAAATATTTTTTGAAAAACATTTTATTGAATTCTTCTCAATCCATGGAATCAATTTCCTCCTTAGACTTTATATTTTTTATCAGTTTCCACAACTAATAAACTTCCCTATCAAAATAATAGACCTTCAGCACAACTTTCTCTTATTTTGAGCACTATAGGATAAAAAATATCCTTTCAGTGGAGTTAATCCACTATTATATGATGAGGGGATCAGAAGATCCACTAAACATGGGAGGCCTTTTCCCCATTAAGGATTTTATGGAAGATTTCACTTTCCTTGGAGAAGTATGGTGTTCCACCTGACTCAATTTATTATTCATAACTTGAGCCTACTGAGAAATTACTATCATAATTTTTTGAGCACTCGTTCCCATAATATTCGGCATATCCTTAGGGAAATATTCAAATTTCTTATCATATTTATTATTGGCATGTGTTCTTTTATTTCTATTCATTAACTAAGAAAAATAAATTGAAATTGGGGGGCTTGAATACTTAGAAAATAAAAATAAAAAGGGAAATTTAAATATAAAAGGATAAACTCTTAAAGGAAAATTATATCCTAATTTTTGATACCCTAGGTTTAAATCTATGTTATCCATGATCTATTACCTAACAAATATTATTATAGGATTTTTTCCCTTAATAATGTTTCATAATGAACTTATAAATTTACTAAATAATATCCTCTGAGAGTTTCAAAATAGGTGTGTACTAATGCATGTTTTCACGTACCAGGTTACCCCAAGTTAGGCCTCGATCACCATGTGAGAGTTGTTACTCCTAGGTACATCTATTATAGAACCACACTCACTTGTAGTATCTATATAGGGATGTATTTTCTTGATAAACCACTTCCTATATACTTACCTAAATTTAGGTATGTTTTCTTAGTATTAGTCTTATCCCTAAGGTTCTTATAATGTTATCTATTCCTAGTCTCTAAAAATAACTACAACTTCCTCTAATAAGAACTATAATGACCCTAACATTTTACACATATCATTACATGATTTTAATAATAATAAAAGATCAAATTACAAGCCAAGGATCAGGAATTCTAGTGTCTTGGAAGACTAGGGACATAAAAATGAAAACATGGGACTAAATAAATAATTTATTTATTGTTCATCCATTGTGAGCTCCTAACTTCTTTTTAACCCATACATATTCATAGGATAACCTAGGGATAACATAAACAAAGGGATAATCTAAAATCCCAATAAGGGAATAAACATAAGAATAAAGCTTAAAACATGGGTTGGAAGTCATAACATGATGACATAAAAAGTTATTTAATGTGATTATCATAACATGGGATCATATAATCACAAATTCATAATATTTTGGTAGTAATATAAAATATAATTTTAGCATGATTCAAGTCTTGTTAGACATAGAGGAGAACAAGTTAAGGCTATCTACAAAAACCGTTGCACATAGCGTGTCATGAGACTAAACATTACCCAATTAATTGGAGTTAAATCTGGGAGAAACCATCATAAAATGTTCATGAATATGTTTTTCACATAAATAATCATACATAAGCAATCAAACATAAACAAAAGTGTTACCCATAGAAATAATTGGGTATCATAATTATGTTAAAAGGCATATCAAAAGGGAATATAATAGTAGTGTAAATAAAATGATGTATTTAAATAATACATAGACATTAATAATGGAATATAGGAATATATCATGATAAGTGATGTAAAACTTAATTTAAAAGAGTGTTTAAGAAACTTTAGAAATAAAACATTTTAGTACGGTTTAAGGGAAAACTTTCTAGATTATTTATAATAGAAAAGGAATAATTATTTGTATAAAACCAAAATTGAACCAATGTAGTTTTTCATTATAAAATGAGCGATCTTATAAAAATAATGGTGTCTTAAAATATATTATGGATCACACTTGAAAATGAAAAAGAATTTTGGAAGTTCCTTTAAACCGGGCTTGCTTATCAGGAATAATTGGGTAGGGAACCTATTAAAACATGTATATCCTGGAAAAATAAGGATAAATGTATATTTATAAATTATTTTGGAAAATATAAAAAAATTATAATATTTACATAAAAATAAAGTATAATTTATTTTGGGTAAAAAGAGAGAAAGAGTAACCCGAAGGAATAATGGAGGTTTGGGTAGAATCCCTTACCTTATATCCAAAATGATTCTACACTTGATCTTAATATCCAAAATAATAAAATTAAATCCATTTATTAATTAATTTAGAACCTTTCATACATTTATTTTATTTATTATAATTTTATTAAGTTAATTTATGGACTTTTTTATGAGTTATAATGTTCAATTTCCTCAATCCAGAGTGCTTGTTTTCTTAGTTTTCATGATCGGTTTACTTATACACATGTACAGATAAACATGTAAGATGAGAATAGTTGTCAAGAATTGAATTTATAAGTTATTAATGAAAATAAAAATATATAAAATTATCATTTAATTCATTTGGTTATTTTGGGTTAGGATGATTCATTAGATACATATTTGATGATATTGTTTGGGTTTATTTTGGTGGTTTTTTGTCAAAATGAACTAATTTAGTTTTATAAATTAATATCATGTGTAAAAAATGATTCCAAAACATTAAATAAGATATATTACATATATTATAACCTTTTTTAATCATAAAAATGGTTTCATGACTACCCTTAAATATGATAATTGAAATTGAAAACTTCATCGTCCTTGAATGCGATAAATTAACACATCACAGACGATGTTTTTCATTTTTAGTATAAAAAGAGGGGGAAAGAGAGATGATGATGAATTATTACATTATCATAAAACAAATTTCAGTATGTTTAAGGTAATGGAGTTATCATACCATTGGGATAAGGGTGGTGAGGATATAAAAAGAGAAGAAAGGAACTTGAAAATAAATTAAAAGAAAAGGAAGAGGGTTTTGCCACTTGATTCCTTATTCATGAGAAAATCCTTAAAGGATTGGTTTTGGTATTTTATAAAGAAAAAACAGATTTTTAACGTGGGGGAGAGGTTTGGTAAGAGTACAAGGTATAATTTGGACAATGATCGTGGCTTGAGAAGTGTGAGGAGAAGCAGTGGTGAGGGGTGGTATTTATAGTGGTGGGAAGTGGTGTTTTCTCATTTTTTTAATCATTAGTTTATTATTTTGGATCAAGACTCTGGATAGTTTGAGAATAATAATCTAATATAACAAAATAATTAAGTATGGTTCTATATTTTGGGATTATATCAGCCATACATCATCTATGACTCCATAATTCATGTATTTTTCATTTATTGAAAATTACAATATTTTACTATTCACCAGGAATCCATGTATTTTAGAAAAATCCCAAAAATTAACCTTAACCTTTTTCTGACATTTATAATAAAAAATGAACTCCATTTTATGAAAATAATTTTCTAAAATATGAGACATTTAATTTTTAATTAAAATCATCATTTACTTGGAAAATGCAAATTTTAAAATTAAAACTAGTTTTTAAGCACTTTGAAAAATTAATTGAGGTATCATAAAATTATCACATAATCATAAGACATAAAAAAATAATTTATGAATAAATTTTAGGAAAATAAATTTTCTTTTCAAATATTAAATTAATCAAAAAATGTAATTAAATATTTATGACCTATATAATTACCAGAACTTAATTAATATTGTTTAAAATATTTATTTACATATACTATGATGTAATTATATCATATTGTAACTTATAAGATGGATAAATTTTATTTATACTATCATTGGTGAGTTTTCTATTCAATTTTCTAGTTTAATATTCATAAGGGTTACATTACTATTCCAAAGTTCATGTTACTATTTCAACGGTATAGTTTCCTTAACTTCTATAAATACTTCTTATTTCATTCATTTATCATTTATAAAGCTTGTATTGTGTTTTCAAAGTGATTTTATGTGGTTTATATTATGTGATGTCTATAAGAAGGTAATTCTCAATTGATAAAATTTTGGTCCATTATAATATCCATAATAAAATATTTGGTTTTAAATTCTACCTCTTTAAAAAATCACCCTTTAAATTTCATTTCTCAAAAGAGAATAGATATGGGGAATTTTGTGTCATTAAATTTTCATGTTCCAATGTATCTTTCTTAGACTCATGATTCCACCAATGAACCTTGATTAGGTGAGAGTAACATTCTTTAATACTTTATATCTATGATCAAATATATATACTATGTGTTCCTTATAATAGAGATCGTGTTCTAGTTGTATAACCTTTGAGTTTAGTACATGTGATGGATTTAGTATGTAAATCATCCAAAGGGATGCATAGAATACATCTCACACCCGTGATAGGTTCATTGTAAGCGTTAGATGATAAAAATTAATCCTCATATGATCAAGAATCTCAAAGGGTCCAATATACCTCAGGCTTAACTTTTTATTCTTTCCAAATCACATATCCTCTTCTATGGTGATATTCAAAGAATTACTTCTCCAATCTCAAATTCTAAATCTTTTTGATGATTCTCAGTGAAACAACTCTATATAATTTTTTTTACTTTAATATTCCACTAAATTGGTTAAGTTTTCTCAGTCATTTATTAAAAATGGTTTAATTAAAAAAAACTTATTCTCTATAACACCATACTATATTGCAATAGTTCAACATGTCTTTCAATATAGAGACACATGTGGTTCCATTTGAATATGTGAGTGGGTTTTTTTTGAGAACCCAACTAATGGAATATATTTATCCCATTATCCTTTGAAATATATTAAGAAATATCTCAACATATCTTCAAAATTCTAAATAGTCCTTTAATACTGACCATCGGTTTGAGTAAAATAAATGATGTTATATCTCTATTCTATATTCAATTCTTATTTAATACTCATCTATAACTTTTATGTGAACCTTGGATCTTTATCTGAAGAAATTAAAAGTGGTACTCTATACAACCTTAAAATATCCTTTGTGTATATCATGGTATGTTGAGTGAGGGATAAATTCTCTCATATGGAAATAAAGTGTGATGAATTTAAAAATCAATCAGTCATAACCCAAAAAAAATGCTTTTTCTTTAGAGGTTCTAGGATAACTGATAACAAAATCAATGGTGATATTATTCTATTTCTATATGTGTATGGGAAATGGTTTCATTACCCCTTATACTTTTGACATTTGACCTTAACATACTCATAAACCAATAATTGTGATATATGTTTTATAATCTCCCTCTTCATATTTTATGGATATATTTTATCCCTAATATCGTTATACATATTTTTTAATCATTGGTAAATAGAGAATTATGAGGTAAGTGGATAATATGATAATTCTTTCTTTATTTCTAAAATGGATAGGACAGCCATTATTTTCTAATTATTATAACTCTATCTTTCTCAAGGTTGAAATCTGGAATAATTCTAACCTTATTTTGTAGCTCCATTACATCCTAATGTGCCTTTAATATCTTAAAATAAATAGATGCTTTAGAAATAATTTTATAAATGTATTAATTCATCCCTTCCCTTTTGATTTATATGTCTAACAATTACACATCTAAGAATATTTGCATGATCATTTCTACTATGTGTGTCAACTAACTTATTTTCCTTCCCAGGGTTTTAATGTGTTGAGTAGTTATAATCCTTGATCAACTCCCACCACCTCATATTTTTCATGCTCAAATATATTGGTGTGAATATATACATTGAACTGTTATAATAAATATATATATCACACCTCTAACCATAGATATACTACCTCCAACTACCTAATATAAATATTACCGCTACAATCTATAGTTCATTTGTTAGATAAATTTTCTCAGGGACACTTAGTTTACATGAGTCATAAGCTACCATCTTGTTATTTTGAATAATAACACACCCTAATACCTTTTTTAAGTATCAGTGTATATCAAAAACTCTTCTCCACTACAAGGTAGTTTGAGTATAGGAACATTTAATAGCCTATTGTTAACCTCATTGATATATTATTCATAATTTTTCACTAATAAAAACATTACTTCTTTCTAATTAACATGGTTAGTATATTTGAAAATCATGAGAGCTTTCTCATAGAGCGTCTATATTTTCTAATTAATCCAAAAAACTCTGGATCTATGTTATAGTAGTTAGTTAGATCTATTATCTAATAACCAGTTTCTTTAAAGGGTCAATATATATGATCTGTTTTTGATTTTATAACTAAGTAAAGATACTTTATATATAAATATAACACCCTAGACTCACACTCTCAAGTCTTGTGTTAAAAACACATTCATTAAACACTATATTTGATATGAAGTGAGATTTACCTATCATTATTTTACAAAATTACAATATGTTAATAATTATACCTCACAAAACAATCTCAAAATCCATAGGATGGAAGGTATAGTGTATTTGTGTAATATATACATAATCAACTTATTCTATAATAATTTTAAACATTCTTCTATAATTGATCCACATTATACTCCCTTAGAAACTTCTCATAAGTTATAATCATTTTCATGACTTTGGGAAAGGATACATAAAAAATGGGTGATCTCAAATGCTCAATAATGGAAAAAATAATAATATTTCATCAAGGGTTAGATAATAATAATATTAGAAAACATGATGAGGTGATAAATATCTTGTTAAAAATAACATGGAACAATAATATTTCATCACAATTCATGATAAAATAACATGTAGACTCAAGTAACCAAAAATATACCAAGTAAGAAGAGTGAAGAATCATGAAATATTAAACATGATCCAAGATTAATAATCATAGGTATATGACATGGAAATTTAACATAACCTCGAGTCATTTAATAATAAGGAACTTTGGAAAAAAATATATGCACTTAACAACATTATATTGTGGGAATATCTTAGAAGGATCACCCTTTATGTTGTAAGAATATCCAAGAATGATCACCCTTAATGTAATGATCATATCAAAGAACGATTACCCTTTATGTTGTGATTATATCCCAGAATATCACCCTTCAAGTTGTGAGTGTATCCAAGATAGCTCACCCTTTATTTTTTGAAAATATCTAAGAAGGATCACCCTTTTTTATGAGCATATCTAAGAAGTATCACCCTTTATATTATGAGTGTATCCATTAAGGCTCACCCTTTATGTCATGATCATATCCAATAATGCCAACCCTTTATGTGGTGAGCGTATCTAAGAAGGATATCCCTTTATTTTGTGAGTGTATCCAAGAATTATCACTCTTTATGTGGTGTGAAAATCCAATTTTGTACAGACTTCAATATCTTATGAGATATAAAACCTTAAATAATGTGTTGGAGGGTGATATAAAACCCCACCCATCATTATCCACATATATTTGTGTTATAATATATCAATCATTTCAACATATCATGAAAACCCATGGGAGAAAAATGGATTTTGTATACTTTTAAAATGTAATCACATAAATAAATCATTCATAATTATATAAAAAATAATAACATGTTAAACCCATGGAATAAAAATGGGTACCCAAATATATTCAGTAACTTACTAGGTAAATACCCTTAAATCAAAATAATAAATCATATGGTATTTACATAGTATAGATAAAGGGTATATGGATTTGTCAACAATTTCCTCAATAAATCAACATATGACATCTAGTTGAACATCCTTAAATAAATGCAATAGAAAATGGGGTATTCACAAATGACTAAAATTGGAATAAAATTTAAGGTTTTTCATAGTGTATGGTTATGAAATAAAATGGTAGTGATGGATCATATCATTAATTAAAAACACATTACATAAGTCATCTAAAGAAATAAGGTGGATGGTAACATTTTAATAATATCCTCAATCAAGTATAATATATTTCAAATTATAAAGACATAGATGAAATAACTTTTTAGTAGTTTTAAAAAATATCACTTTGGAAATAATAAATATCCTTTATTTTTTGAAATTATTTTAAATGAAATATTTTATAATAATAGGATAAAAATAATTTCTTTTAGAAACCATGGAAACATAGACAGAAAATTTCATATAAAATCAAAAATGTGATAAAAATATATCTTCACACATAAATTATAAATGAGATTATTTGGTAAAAAACAACCCATATGAAAAACTATAAATTCACTTTTTTATAAAACATTTACAAAGAAAGTCATGGTATTTGAAAATAATCATTTTCAATTTTCAAAAAAATATGAGGATATCCACAAAATGGGAAGTAAAAGATAAAATAATATTGAAAATTAATTTCATTTTTCTTGTTCTTAAAATACCTTTTTTTGAAAACCACATAGCTTAAAAATGTTATAGAACTTCAAATTTTAAAAAAGATAAAGACAAAATAAATATAAAAAAGTATAACCATAGGAGAAGCAAATGATTGTGATATTGAAAGTAAATACTATACAAATTCTCTAGATAATTTATCACATTTTATAGATCTTGATTTTAAAATAAGGTTGGGAAAATAAACCTTGAAAATTGAGTTACATGAAAATAAAAAATATTTAAGGATAAAGAGATTAAAATTTAACTTCATAAAATATGAATAAATTAAAATTTATAATATGATATAAAAAATAGGAAATATATACACCATAAAAAATTAAATTAGTGTTTAATAAGAAGTATATCTCAATAAATAGGAATTTATACCAACAAAACCTTTCATGTAACATATTATTTGATGTAAGAATCATTCTATAAAACCCCCCTCCCCACACTCATTTTCTTGAGAAGAAATGGAGTTCCACTAACCTTAGGTGACATTCACAAGACACTAAAGGATGAAAATAAATTCCAATGGATTATGGAACATTAGGGAAAGATGTTCCATTTAAATATAAAACAACTTGATAATATAAAGTATAAGAATGTGATCCTACTACATAATGCATGAGTATAAACAATAGAAGCCAAATAAAAAACCAATAGACCAAAAAAAGTAGAGTGACAATTGAACATGGTATAAAAACTGATAAAACCAAAGACAACATTACCTAGAGACATAAAAGACAAAATCCTAAGTATCACCCAAACAAGCTCCAAGCTCCAACACAAATTTCGATACCCAGGGTATCAATATGCATCACTAGAGAAATAATATATATTACCTTTCTCTATATCTTGGTAAATGAAATATAAAACTCACCAAAAGGCCCAATTAGGGGGTGAGTATAAACCCAGTAGGAATTCCCTAGATACTTCCCAACACATACCATAAGGATACAAACTAGTTATCACATTTTATATAAAATTGGTTGTAGAGTAGTAAAATAGTTAATATAAATCCATAATTCAAACTGTACGAGAAAACCATTAATATGAAAATTACCATATGTTGTTACTTATCATAATAATTTCCACACACACACACATAAATCCATACATACACTCAATATTGATGTTACCATTGATAGTGGTAGTCCATGACCATAACCCTCCCTTTTACTTCTGACCACAACCTGTCCACTTTGAACACACACCAACCAAATTATTCCAAATACAAAGATAATTGATTTCACATAAAAAAATATTCCTTTGAAATAATTTCATCAAACAATTTTCTTATAGAAAAACTATTCTATGATTATTAAATCATAATTTTAAATTCATAAGCAAAGGAGTTTCCCAAAATCCATCCAGTTTCCATAATTTATAAGACACACCCAAAACATGTTTATTCACTAAAAAACACAATTCATACATATAAAATCAAATGAATCCACTTAATAAAACTAAGAATTAGACTTATATAACAAGAGGATATGATACAGAAGCCACCTACCTCTCAACAGATAGATAAAATGAAGAAAGAAACTTATAACTTCTAGATTCAAGTTCACAACACCTTCTCTTCAATAGATCTGACAAGATTCCATCAAGATTAAAATAGTAACACATAGATGTTCCCATTTAAGACTAAATATATGGTTCTAAGAGAGAGGATGAGAGTATATCTAAGAATAATAAGGAATAACAAGCACTTACTGATAATATCGAATCCATAATGCACTTTGATTCACCAAAAAGTCACTTATGGATCAAAGGGAATTGTATTGGGAGCCTAGGGAGGAAGAGGAGCTTGAGACCCTAGAATAATAAAAGACTAGTGAGTCTTTCGGGCCTTAATATGAATTTAAACCACAAATTTTAGAGCATTAACTGCACATCACATGGATTTATCACATGGTTTGTCAAACAATAAACCAACCATGTGCATGCTATAAGAAATTACCCTGGTAATCACATGGTTAAACCATAAAAATTTTAAAACCATGTGGTACTACTGTCTCAAGTCCAAAACCTTGCATGGTTGGATCACATAATTTAATAAACCATGTGCTTACTGTGTTTCTCTAACTATCTCTTATCACATGGTTTCCCCTGGCATTCACATGGTTTTTCCACACTGTGTACCAACCATGTACCTACCCACTAACTCCAATACTCATATTCATGCTTTATAGGAGATGGTCTATGGTATCTACTAACCATTCTCAAACTTTGTAAATCCAGAAACACTTATAATTATGTAATCTCAAACAATAAAAACTCCCAATTCTTAAAACAATAATTATGTAAGCTCAAAATACATAATAAAAAGGTAAATTTCTTAAAATGGGGGTGTTACATTCTCCCCATAATTAGTATTTCCATCCTTATAAAGTAGAAGACCATTTTTATTTAGAAGAGATTGGGCCACTATTCCAACATTTCCTTTTCACTCTCCCAGGTCTCTTCCAGAATCTAACCACGCTACCATAAAACTCATAGCAAACTGTTACTTTTTTCACACATGATATTCTATTGCCTATCTATAATCCAAATAAACACATGATTTAATGTACCATTAAGTTTAAGATCAATATGTTCCAATCAAATCACATGGTTAGGATTAGTCTGGTACTTATTCAATTGAGATACATGTAACACATTATGCACATAACTAAACTTTGGAGGTAAATCCAACTAATATGACACATATCCTATTCATTAAAGTATCTCAAAAAGGGAAATTTACCATAGAGAAGACTTTACATTCTTACCAAAATTACTATGTCCCAACCTTAGAGATGTTCTCAAGAAAACATGATCAACAACCTCAAATAATAATTCTCATCAATGATGAAATATATATGATTTCTGATGACTCAGATATTTCACCATACTCTTTCTAATAATATGGATCTTGTACATTTTCTCATGCACATGTATAGGGATAATAAGTTAAGTATCACCTATTTCCACCCAATAAAGTGGTGAATGATAAGGTCAGTCAAATAATTCTTAGAAAGGATCCATATGTATCGAGTCCTGATAATTGTTATTATATGATAACTCCTCTAATAGTATATGTTTCTTGCATGAGAATCCAAAATATATCATGCAATCTCTAAGAATGTATTCAGATGTTTGGATTTTCCAATCATATTTTCCATTTGTTTGAGGATGATAAGTTATGCTCATGGTCAACTGGGTTCCAAGGACTTTCTATAAGGGATTCTAAAATTGATATGTAAACCTAGGGTCCTAATCATAATCAATTGAAATTAAAATTACATCCATCTTCAAAACTTCCCTAATGTAGAGTTTTGAAAAATATTCCACCGTATTGGATCACAAATTGGAATGAAGTTATCATACTTCATGATCTAATCAAAATCACCCATATGGAATAATGTTTCCAAACCATTCTTGCTAGACATATGAAAAAATATATATCTATATGATCCCATTTTCATATGGGAATAGTTAAATATTGGAACATACTAGCTATACATTTTTGATCGCCCTTTACATATTGACTGGTGTGTTATCTCAAGAAAATCTCTTCCAATTTTCTCTTCATGTTAGCCCACTAAAACTATGCTCTCAATGTTTTTTACATTTTCTGAATACCAGGATGAACAAACCATTTTGAATGATGTTAGTAATTAATAAGTTGTTATTAATAAGTCATAGGGACCATAATCTGATCTCTAAAATGTATCATAGATCTCTTATCTAATTTCTAACTATCAATCCTCTCCCCACCATTGAGTTTTTACCTCATTTCCAGGAATTATGGAATGGATTTATGAGCAACCCCTACCTATGAAAGCAAATCAATAAAAAAAGAGACTATAAATAAAACTACAATATGACCTTTCTCAACACAGTCCAAATGAATATCAGTAATGATTTATAATAGCTTCCATTGATCTAAATCCTCTTTATCCAACTGACTATATGAATTCGTACTCAATGCATTAGCAATAGAATTCCCTTTACCCAGTGCATACATCAAGTCAAAGCCATAAATTTTCATATATTTCATCTATTTATATTGCCTTAGATTCAAATAAATTTATGATAAAATGTTTTTCAAGCACTTATGATCTATGAAAACAATAAATTTCTAACCAAAAATATAATAATGCCAAGTTGTTAAGTCATAAACTATACCATCCAATTAAAAATCATGTTTTGAGTAGTTTTTTCTAATACACCCATAAATATCATGAGTCATAAGCAATAACATTGTCATTTTTCATGAGAAAAAATAAAAAAATAGATCTTGATTCATCATAATAGGCCACATATCCCTATATAGACTCTGGGAACATAAGGATAAGTACTGCTGTAATCTTAAAATTAATCGATTTGAAGGATTTCGGGAACTAATAGCTCCATTTGAAAGGAATTACTTTCCTTGTTAAAGTTTTCATCATTGATGTAAGTCATGAAAAATCAATAACAAATCCTTTGTAATATCCAAATAAGAAAATAAAACTACATATCTAAAAATATTATTCATTGGTTTCCAAGAGATAATAGCATCTACATTTTCAGGATATATGGAAAATCTTCTTTTATAAATGACATAGCCAAGGAAATATACCTCCTGTATCTAGAAATAACACTTTGAAAACATAGAATAAAGGCATTATTCCCACAAGATTCACAACACTCTAACCAAGTGTTTCCCATGATTCTTCATAGTCCTAGAATACACCAAAATATCATCAATGAACACCAATATAAAGGAATCAAGATACTTCTAAAAGATCCAATTCATCAATTCCATAAACACTGTTGGTGCATTCATAAGACCAAAGGGCATAACTACATAATCATAATGACCATAACGGATCTTGAAGCATATCTCCATAAAATCCTCCTTCCAAAATTGAAGTTGATGATAGACTAATCATAAGTCATTTTTAGAGAACCATTTTTATCCCCTCAATTGATATGAAAAATCATCAATTCATGGAAGATGATACTAGTTCTTTATTATAACTTGGTTAAGATTATGATAATCCACATCAATCCTAATAGTTTCATTCACCTTATTTATAAAAAAAATGGTGCTTCGTACAAAAATATTCTTAATTGACTAAACCCCTTGCATAACAAATTTTCTAGCCAGAAATTAAATTCTCTCATTTCTATTAGATCTATCTTATAATATGGGAGTGAAATAGGATTTATCCCCAATAGAAGAATAATTATAAATTCCACTTCTCTTTTAGGTGGAAACTTAGAAAAAAAAATTTAGGAAAGATATCAGTAAATAAGTCAATAATAGGTGGAAACTCTCGATATCCAATTTCATCAATAAATTCCATGGTAACCAATTCTAATTAATAACAGATATTACTCAACCATTGGTACTAAAGGTCCTACTCTACTTTCATTCACATCCCAATTTCTTTTAAAGAGATGTTTAACTCTATCCAAAGATGTAAAATACACCTGGCACGTATAGAAATAAATATGGGACTTGAAGGTCCTCAACCAATCCATTCCCAAAATCATGTCATAAGTATCCATTTTAAGAAAAAATAAATCTCAAACCACTTCAGCCCCATTGATTATTATCATACATGTTGCACACTTAGAGGCTTGACACACCCATTATCCCAAAGGATTTTATAGTTTTTAAATAGAAGGAATGATTTTAAAATTATAACCATATGATTCACAACATGAGAAGATATAAAAGAGTGGGATTCTCCCATAATAAACAAAACTTTCGTGAGAGTATAATTCAAAAGAATCATACCTCACATCATTGAAGGACCATATTGATCATCCATGATTATATAATCGGAACCATAAAGATGCTAACTAAATACACTCTGGTCCTTACTTACTTTACAATATTATAAAACCTAAGGATCTGTGGTTTTTCAGGAATCACCATGGTTTTATCAGTTTTTAATATGAATGTTATTCTGAAAATATCACCCAGTTAAAGTATCCGATGTTTGAGAAACATGATTTGCATCCCCAACACCATACTTTAGATCATAATGATTGTAACTCTAATTATTTCACATGTAATTATAGTTTTAACATTTTGTAGGTGGTTCTATAAAATATCACTTATTATGAGAATTCAAACTAAATTGAAAATATTTAGGACTTGTACTAGGCCATGGTGGGAAATTAAATGATCCCATGGAATGATTATAAGATATTCCACCACCTTGTAATTAAGTGTCCCTCTTCCACTTATTCCAAACAGTTGAGTTACCACTTGTTCCCAAGATGATAATTATACTTCCTTTAGTTGAATTTCTAGAAATATCATCTTCTTCCATTGTCTCTCTATTTTTCATCTTCATATAATCCAAAAATCAAACAAAAACTATCTTAGACCAAATATTTGTTCATAGTCTAGACTCAATGATTTTTTCCTTTATGTATTATCTATCAGTAACTTCTAGGTAAAAGTGGAATAATTTCATAAACTTAGCTAAATGATCTTCCATAGATAAATTATCTTACATCAAGATGAAGAAAGTGGTTTCTCTTGTGATTTCTATTGTGTAAGGATAGAGTTGTTTATTGAAAATTTATTAAAATTACTCTCATGTAATGCCTTGAAAGAATTTATCTTGAACAGATAAATCCCACCACTAGTGTGCAAGATCCTATATCATATAAGTTTCTAAATTGACTTTCAAATAAATTTGTGTGCCTATGTATTGGAAAATTTGGTTCATTCGATTGAATTGCACCTCCTCTATTTCAAGTTTTTAATACCCCTAAAATATTGGTGGTCTCTTATTCTGAAACTAGATGGGGTAGTCTACATGTTTATGTTCATCATTATAATATCCTTTTTTAAAGACTTGAAAATTATAAACGATTATTTAAATATGTTTTTGGTTCAACTATGGCTTTGGTGCAACTATATTTTTAGAAAATTCCTCTTTTTTATTCTTATGATGAAAACTCGGTTCCAATATATATAACCAGAACAAAACTATAATTAGTAATAACTCAATAGAAACTGAAGGCATAGAAAATTTTATATCACCATATGTAAAAATATTTAGAACCATTATTTCCAAGAATCAACCATTTTAAGCATTTGAATAAATCATCATATTGATAATGAAAAAGTAATTCCTAGTGGGAAGTCTCACTAACAATGAATGATATGAAACACTAATAAGCTAAACCCATGATGATGAGATAACAACACACCTAGAAGTTTCTTAGATTACTTTTTTACCTAGATTACATGTTAACTTGAAGTTCAACATAAAAAAATTTCTATTTCTTTTTAAGTTATACATTTCGAGTTATGAAATTTCTATATCCTTGCTACTGTCCCAAGAGACAGATATACCAACCAAGACTGATACCATTTGTAACATATTTCCCCCACTCATTGGATTGATAATAGATGGATTTCCACTAAACATAGGTAAAATATTCAAGACACAAAATTCTAGTAATAAATTCCAATGTCTTAGAAAACATTAGGGGTCTATTTTCCCTTTAAAGATAAAAAACATACAATATAAAATATAAACATTAAGTCCTCCTACATGATACATGAGTATAAAAAATACAATCCAAATACAAAACCAATAGAATAAAAAAATTGAGTGAAAACGGAACATGGTATAATAAATGCCATGACCCAACCTTACCTGGGCCATTAACATAGTCATCTCACCCTACGGGACTCCTATAAAAATTTGGTTTCATTCCCAGAACACCACATGTTATTACCCAACTAGGACACTTATCATACTAATGATTATCCAATAGGCCGACACATATTATTTTGGTGTGTTTTTTCTCACCCACACACACCCTGGGAAACTTCTTATGAGGTCAACCATCATGACACTACTCCAATACATGTATGCTTAACTATGGAGTTCTAATCAATTAGGATCCTGAAAATAATGGTTTATCTTGTTGAAACGGTTCATAACATTTAGCGTTTTAAGTATCAATTTTCTAGTGGTGTTAAACTATTCACCCCTTTAAAGTAAAACACCCTCATTGTGGACCCCAAACTTCAATACGAGGTAATTACTCTACACTTATGGCTAGGTATTGCCTTTGATACCATTTTATTGACTCAAAATTACCTGGAACATGAACCTAATCATATGTACCCAAGGGTGACCTATAATATCTTGGTTTCCTTCCGATCACACCATAGACTATTACTCATATGGGTTACTTATTAGACTAATAATTATCCCCACAAGCTAGTAAATTTTCTTTTAATGTGTTCTACCCTCACTCACACACACCCTGGGAAACTTATCAAAAGTTTACCCATCATAACACTACTCTAATATAAGAACACATAATTATGGAGTTCTAATTAGGTAGGCTCCTAAAAATAATGGTTCACCTTGTTGATATGGTTACAACCATTTAGACTTTTAAGTCTCCATTTTCCAGAGGTTTTACAATCAATACATCAGGTTATCACATGTATACCAAGGTGTAAGACCCCCCATGTTGTTATTATAGTTGGCATGGTAATAACAATATTCTAAGAGACACTTTGATATTGGCTAAGTTATGTATGGTTGATTGGGCTCAAAAACCTGAATATCAACAATGTGTTATTTATTTATTTTTTGTTTTTCAAAAGTTGTCTATTTATTAAAGTATGTTAAATGAACATATAATTACATTAAAAGTATGTATACGGCTTCATTGGGGATTATCAACTGTTTTTTACACTTACTCCCTACTCAGGATGCCTTTTCACTTAAGTAAATGGGTATCTCTTCACATAGTTGTAGGTATAGGTTGGACAGAGGCCTCAGATTTGATCATTTGGCTAGATATATCATTTGGTATCTATAGATCAGGATGATGTATGAATTGTGATTACATGGAGACCCAATATATTTTTCCTTTTATTTATTCATTAAAATCAGTTGATTGTCCTGGGGGTGATCTATCTATATTTTAATTTTGGCATGAATGTTCAGGTCTGTTTATATGCTGCATTCATTTCTGTATAGCCTGATCTATTTTTATTATTTCTATTAATTCAATATTATTATATAATTTTAGTTTGGTTATTTATTTTCTATTTCACACTCTGATATATGGGGTATAGTCTCCTCATGGTACCACCATAGACCCCTACTGATAGTTGGAAGCATCTAGTGTATGAGGATTCCTGTCTGAGGTCATATAGAGCTATAGTAACCCATACTTTCTGTACATACAAATCAGATCTTAATAGATTAGTATTAAATATATAACATTAAAATATATATCATAATATTATAGGTCTGGTTTCTTTAGAAACTTATATAAATAAATAACTTGTTCATAATATATCTACATCATATCCCACTAAGTTCTCAATAACTAAAACCCTTCTTATAAATATCATACTTAAAACCTTTTTTCATAACTTGGGTAAAGGAAATCTAAAAAAGGGTGAGCTCTGATGCTTAGTAAAGGTAGACAAGGGGGATATAAATGATCAATTAAACATAACATGAGCATAATGGTATAAGAACATGAGAATAAAATTTTAAAACCATGCCCTATATATCATAGATAATAATCTTAGGTCAGGGAATAAGGCCTAGTATTTCATAATACATGAATCATAATGAATTTAAATAACATGATCCATGAGATCATAATAGTGGAATAAGACATAAGTTTGTGGTATACATATAACCATGAAAAATCATTTCCTTAGTTAAGGATCACTTTTAAGAATATCTTATTGGATTGGTTTCACTCCCCATCTCATCATATCCATAGTTAAGGTTCACTCCCAGGACTATCATAGTAGATAAAGTCCCTTACTAAATTGGGTCCACTCCCCATTCTAGTTTATATTATCTCATGAGATATTCATCATTAACCAATGAATTAAAGGGATATATAATTCCTGGAACACCAATAAACTAATAATAATCCATTTATATGTGTTCCACAATATCATTAAAATTTTATCATATTTCATAACCTATGAAAAATAAACAATTTTCAAAAATGTTTCAACAATTCACCATTGTATGACCTTTAAAAAAATAAATAGGTTTCATAAAAATATTTTCATCTTATTAATAAATATTATAGTTGTAACGCCCCGACCCCAGCTACCCAGAGTCGGTGCATTACTTCGTAACATTGGCATGATCACAAGAAAGATCAAATCCCGAAAGACCGATTGGTTTAGTAGCCTTGGAAACACTAGATATAATCATAAAGTTTTACATTACATTTCAAAGTGAAAAACTAATACAACAACAAAGTCTTCATATCCACACTATTAACCCCTCATAATATCCCTGCAAGTCATTCATAATTTACTTCTTCACTACCTGGGAAAAAATAAAACATAGAGAAGGGGTGAGCTCAAATTCCCAGTAAGGATAACAATATAGCGGAACATTCAACATAAGCATAAACATTTAAGGCAATGAATTACTAAAACAAAAGCCTTTTAAAATTGAACTTCAACATAGTATGGCAAAAGTAAAATGAAATAATGCCATTTACTTATTCACATGGATATTCTACTAATCGAATAATCACATGCAAAAATCAATAACCATTTTCATAATGTTGGAATTCATAATGCCAGACTGTCATAACCACATAGTCAAGGCCTCGTGCCAAGACTACAAATAAGATTTTGTCAAGGCCTTGTGCCAAGACACTAGTTTGTCTCATGAGACCTACCGATGCAATTTTTTTTTAGAAAATACTTATGTTTAAAATTGATAAAATATACTCCAATGTTTTTCTGAAAGAAATATGAAAGCTTTTGAAAACAAAATAACTAATTCTGAGACTTCTCGATTAATTACAGGCCATGATGGGTCCACTCCCAATCCCTTCCTGTCTACCAAACTCGAGAGTCAGGTTTTCTGAAAACATTTTTAAGCTTGCGTTAAATACGTATACATTTACACTGGATTTTCATATATTTGAGGGAAATATCTCTCTTTTGAAATCATTTAAAAATCACATAAATATAAAAGAAACCTTTTCTTTGAAAATATTATTATAAGCTTGTAAGGAAAGCTTCGACGATTTTATAATGGCAGAAAATAACCGCACCCGTCGTATAAGTTAAAAAAACATTCTTACCTTAATTCTGTCTAAAAGGTTAAAAATCACATTGTTTGGAAAATGACGGAAAGATTCCTTTATAAGCCTCTTATAAAAAGTCAAACAAGGGTATAAATGAATTTAACCCATATTCTTGTAAATAGTAAAAATGTTTTGAAATACATTTCGAAGAAACATGGATGTGGATGATAAAGAGATCTCAGTAGATTATTACGTATAATACAACCTCGGATAATGAAGAGATTGTGAAATAACCCTTACCTTGTACTTTTCCATGGTTGGGGTAGGTTAACCTCCTGTATAATAGTGAAATAATTGTTACTAAATTATACAAGAATCATATACATTAATATGATATCATATATGATCTTTTAATACTGATTTGATAATAATATCTTAAAATTATCGTCGTTTCGGGTGTTAACTTACTCATTTTCTTTTATATGTTTTGTTACATAAGCCATGTTTGTAAAGGATAAGTTGTATATTATTCAAATCCAGAATGGTATCAAGTCTTTAAACATCATTTTTAAATCATCAAATGATAATTATACTTGAATGGATACGATGGAAAATGAATCTCATTGCGTTCGTGGAGACGGTAGTCCGTACGTACGCACGAACGCTTCTTCCATTTAATTTTTATTTTAAAAGAATCGAATACCAATGATACATAGGTATATTACTATTCCAGTATAATATAATATTTTATACATGTTACTTAAGTTCATTAACACCATCCTTTATACGTTCCATGTGTGGTATGAACGAGTCATATCATTTTAAGGGGGCGGTAGTCCGCACTTCCTCAAATGAAATTATCGTATGTATATACAACATGAAACGAATAATGGTATGAAATAAAATGGAATTACAGAAGCTTATATATAAAATATATATCATTAATATCATATTTAATTACAGTTCCATCATAATGGCCACCATGAGAGGCGGTAAGATGTATTTGAACAATCATCGTTTCGTGAGGCGTTAGTTTTCCATCCACAGAAACATTATGTTCATCATCCATTAGAGGGAGTTGTGTGTATGTGTAGTTTGAATCCATATTATAACAACATCCTAGTATATTGAGGATACTGGTGTTGTTACAAAAGAAAGGAAATAAAAAGAGTTTGGGGGTTGGAGAAGCAAAATAAATGAAAATAATTTAAGAGGAATCGTTACCTTTAATTTAGGTAACTCACTTTGGTTAGAACCAAAGGACTTGTTGAAATGCTTTATGCCTAAGGAGAAGCTTCAAGGAGGAGGAGAGGGATGTGGGGAGCTTAGTTGGGTAGAGTTTGGACGAGCCAAGTGGCTTGAGAGGTGTGAGGAATGAGTAGAAGTGGTCTCTTTTTATAAGGGAGAGGAGGGGCTCTTTAGGAAAGAGTGAAAGTATTACTTTATAATATAATTATATTCGGTTTATAATGGTCCAAAAATCATTGAGGTCGAATATAAGATGCCTCATATTCTAAATAACATCAACCAATAAGAATTGGACAGGTTTTAGATAATATTTTAATCATTATAATATTATTTATTTCAATGATTTATTAATGAGGTAAACATTGCATCATTATTGTGTCATTAATAATTTAACTTATTTGATGTCTAAAAATTATAAATAAAATATCATCATGTAGGAAATCGTTTTAGCTTTCTAATGAATATTTATAATCGAAAATCCAACATGTATAACCCTATGTAAAAATTGTTCTTCTAAAAGATGTAAGCTTATGCCATTTTTATTTTTATTTTAACTTTATTAATATAATGTGTCCCTACCACATACAAGTGGCTCCAAGGGGTCCCCAAATTGACCCAAGAATGCCCATGGTCGGGTATGTGTCCACCAATAAGGTTAGGACACGTTTTAGGGTAATTTTGTATTATTATAATATTATTTTTAACCCTTATTTACCGGATTTACCCTTTAACCATGGTAAATAAAATATTTACCACAGTAACTATTCAAAATGTCTAAAAATAAAAGTTACCTATTTACACAATTTTAACATCCTGATTCCAAATATGGAATCCATTTTCCTAAATTAAAAACACAGAAGTGGCAGAAATTAATTTAAAATTAATTCCCGCTGTCAAAACAAAAAGCGTGTTTTTAAGAGATAATAACTATAAAAAGATTGACACTTGTTTATGTTCGGTTTAATTGTAAAATTATGTCTAATGACCAACATTATATTAAATGGTAAAAATATATTCTAAATATACTTTAAAACCACTAAAATTCACAATTTATCACTATTAATTATTTTGATTAAAAAAGTTGTTTTTAATTAAAATTTAGTAATTTTCACTATTCATCAAAATATAAAAGTTATCCGAAAAGTACCAAAATTTCACCCTAGGCTAATTTCAATATTCCGAATCCAAAAATGAAGTCCATTTTGAAATATAAAATATATATGATTTCAAAAAGTAGGTATTACTATTCACAACGGCTAGTTTAATTAGTTGTGGTGTGTGTTAGAACTCGAGGTTGCGTACAACACACGCTATCGATTATTCGAAGGGAAACGTACCGTGGAAGTTTGGGGTGTTACATTCTCCCCTCCTTCAAATAATTGCGTCCTCGCAATTTCTAGGGTATTACTGCATAAAAAGACTCGGGTGGTTCTTCATCATAAGTTCCTCGGGTTCCCACGTTGCCTCTTCCATCTTATGATTTCTCCACAAAACCTTTACCAGACGCGTCGTCCGGTTTCTCAGCACTTGTTCTCTCGTATCAAGAATCTTGACGGGCTCTTCGCAATAAGACAGATCGGGTTCCAGTTCTAATTCCTCATAGGTGAGTACATGCGTCGGATCAGGCATGTATTTCCTCAATAGAGATACATGGAACACATCGTGAACTTTGGAGAGACTTGGCGGCATTGCCAATCGATAAGCTACAACCCCAATTCGTTCTAGAATTTCGAAAGGTCCGATGTACCTGGGACTCAATTTACCTTTCTTACCAAAACGTATGACTCCCTTCCACGGAGATACCTTCAGAAAAACATGATCACCGACTTGAAATTCCAAATCCTTCCTTCGATTATCAGCATAGCTCTTCTGCCTACTTTGAGCTGCTTTGATGTGATTTTGGATTACTTTCACCTTTTCCACCGTTTCCTCCACCAGTTTTGGGCCTACAAGTTTTCTTTCACCAACGTCATCCCAACAGGTTGGTGTACGACATCTCTTTCCGTATAACGCTTCATATGGTGCCATCTGAATACTCGAATGGAAGCTATTGTTATAGGAAAATTCTACCAAAGTTAAATATTGATCCCACATACCCTGAAAGTCAAGTGAGCAAGATCTCAACATGTCTTCTAAGGTTTGAATAGTCCGTTCTGATTGTCCGTCTGACTGAGGGTGGTAAGCAGTGCTCAAATGAAGTTCAGTATCCAGGGATTTCTGAAGACTTTTCCAGAATCTTGAAGTAAAACGGGGATCACGATCAGAAATAATCGATAGGGGTACTCCATGAAGTCTCACAACTTCATTAATGTATAGTCTTGCTAGACGTTCCAGGGGTAGATCTTCTCTTATAGCAAGAAAATGTGCTGACTTGGTAAGACGATCAACAATAACCCATATTGCATCGTTCCTTCTAGGAGTCTTTGGTAGCCCCATGACAAAGTCCATCGTAATATTGTCTCATTTCCACTCCGGTATGGGAAGAGGTTTCATGACTCCTCCAGGCTGTTGCCTTCCAGCTTTCACTTGTTGACAAACCATACATCTTGACACAAAATCAGCAATCTCCCTATTCATGTTGTCCCACCAAAAATGTTCCTTCAAATCTCTATACATTTTGGTGCTCCCAGGGTGTATACAGAAATTGGAACTATGAGCATCATCCAGCAATTCCCTTTTTAGATCAGGTAAATCGGTAACACAAAGTCTCTTCCCGAATTTCAAAATTCCATCTTCATACACAAAGTCTCTCAATCTCCCATCATTCACAGCTTTAATCTTCTTCTGAAATTCTTCATCATTGGTCTGAGAACTCTTAATCCTTTCTAGTAAAGATGGTTTGGAAACAATTTGAAAAAGCATTGATGTTTCACCTTCCCTGGTTATTCCCATGTCCATCTTCACTAGATCCATGAAAATTGGATCCCTTTCAATTATCATATTGTTCAAAACTCCATGGTCTTTTCTACTCAAAGCATCGGCCACCTTGTTTGCCTTCCCCGGGTGGTAGTGTATCGTACAATCATAGTCCTTGAGTAATTCAAGCCATCTCCTTTGCCTCATGTTGAGTTCTTTTTGTGAGAAAATATACTTCAAACTCTTGTGATCAGTATAAATCTCACATTTTTTACCATAGAGGTAGTGCCTCCATATCTTCAAAGCAAAGATCACAGCTGCTAACTCAAGATCATGAGTAGGATAGTTTTGTTCATGAATTTTCAACTGTCGTGATGCATAGGCAATAACTTTATCATTCTGCATAAGGACACAGCCAAGTCCTTTCTTCGATGCATCACTATAAATAACGAACCCATCATTCCCCGATGGTAGAGTCAATATAGGAGCATTGACTAATGTTTTCTTCAGTTCTTCGAAACATTCTTCACACTCTTTTGTCCAAACAAATTTAACCCCTTTATGTGTGAGCTTCGTTAATGGGTTAGCCAATCGGGCAAAATTCTGGACGAAACGTCTATAATAACCTGCCAAACCAATAAAACTACGTACCTCAGTTATACTCGTAGGTGCTGGCCATTCTTGGATTGCCTTGGTCTTAGAAGGATCAACAGAGATTCCATCTTTGGAGACAATATGGCCAAGAAAAGAAATCTCCTGAAGCCAGAATTCACACTTGCTAAACTTCCCATATAATTCATGCCTCCTCAGAGTCTTCAAGATAATGCGCAAGTGATTTTCATGATCTTCGTAGGTTTTGGAGTATACCAAGATATCATCAATAAATACCACCACAAATTCATCGAGATACTCCTTGAAAACTCTATTCATTAGATCCATGAATACAGAGGGTGCATTAGTCAATCCAAACGGCATTACAGTAAACTCGTAATGCCCGTACCTGGTTCGAAATGCTGTTTTCGGAATGTCTTCCTTCTTCACACACAACTGATGGTATCCAGATCGAAGGTCAATCTTTGAAAAGTATTGAGCTCCATGCAGTTGGTCAAATAAATCATCAATACGAGGTAGGGGATACTTGTTCTTTATCGTTATAGCATTGATCTCCCTGTAGTCGATACATAACCTCATAGATCCATCTTTCTTTTTAACAAAAAGAACAGGGGCTCCCCATGGAGAAACACTAGGGCGAATAAATCCCTTATTACTCAATTCCTCTAGTTGTTTCTTTAGTTCGACTAACTCTATAGTGGCCATTCTATAAGGGGTCTTCGATATAGGCCTTGATCCAGGAATCAAATCAATAGAAAACTCAACTTCTCGTTCTGGAGGATGTCCAGGTAAATCTTCCGGAAATACATCTACAAATTCTTTCACAACAGGTACATCTTCTATTTGAACATTCCTTTCCTCACCGACAGTTATTTCATTCTCTTCCTCCCTAATAATTGAATTAAGTTGAGCTACTGGGGGTGGATCTAAATAAGAATTAGGTGGTGACGATTCTGCTCTAAAAATAAGGTGCTCCTTATCATTATCATCAATAATCGTAACCTCTTTCTTCTTACAATAAATCTTCGCATCATAGTCCGAAAGCCAGTCCATACCGAGGATTATATCAAACTCAATCATAGGTATGACGATGAAATCAGCAGATAAAGAAAATTTATGTGCTCTAATGGGGACTGATTCACAAAACTTTGTTGCAACGATACTTCCCTTAGGAGTTTTAACTGACAACTCCCTTATTAAATCAAATTGGAAATATCTAATTTTCTTAGCAAACTGGGAAGATATGAAACAATGCGATGATCCAGAATCAAATAATGCATTTGCTAAACTTGAGGAAACCATTAAATTACCTGCCACCACGTCTTTCGGAGCTTCTACCTCAGCAGTAGTGATAGCATAAGGCTGGCCTTGATCCCTTGGCCTTTTCTGAGGAAAGTTCTCCTGACGCTTAGGGCATGCATTTGCATAATGCCCCATCTCCCTGCAATTGTAGCACTGAACGTTGGTAGCTTCCTTCTTCCCCTTGCAATCATGAGCTTGGTGGCCTTTTTCACCACACTTGTAACAGACTCCCATTCCCTTCAAGCAAGTACCAGGATGTTTCTTCCCGCATTTACCACAAGATGGATATTCAACCTTTCCCTTCTTCCCCTTATTTCCATTCCTAGATTGATCAGCAGGTCTCTTCTTCTCTTGCTTTGCTTTAAAGTCATAAGACTTAGAGAATTCCTTTTCGGTCTTGATAGCACATGAGACAATGTCTTCGTACGATGAAAAGGATTGTGAGACTAATGCTCGACGGAGAAATGGTTTTAACCCATCAAAGAAACGATCAATCTTACTTCTTGAGTTGCGAATATAATCTCCAGCATACCTTGCTAACCTTGTAAAGTTAGCCTCATACTTTGTGACATTCTCATCCTCCTTTTGTCTCAGACTCAGAAATTGCCTTTCCATATCTGCTCGATGGTCGCGAGGGAAGTATTTTTCTAAAAACAGATCTTTGAACTCCCTCCATTCCATATTTGATACTTCATCATCTTCCTTCATGTTTTGAATTAATGACCACCATTGATCAGCATCTCCAGTGAGGCGGTAAACTGCCATGATAAATTTTTCCCTTTCACTGCTCCCCAAAGCCTGAAATATTTTCTCTAGGGAAAATATCCATTGCTCAGCTACTAAGGGATTTGTATTCCCATTGAAAGTTGGTGGTTGTTGCCTCATGAATCGATCTAACATTGATCCTCCACGCTGCGGATCAGGGTGCTCCATACGGGTAAGGTTATTATTCATAACCTGAGTAAGTTGTCCCAGTATGGTGATTAGCTGATCGGCACCAGTTGTATCACCAGCCCCACTATAATTATCTTTAGTAGGAGGTCAATCCCTACATGGAGTGCGTGCATTGATACGGTTTCCATTTCTTCCACTAGGCGCCATTTCTAAACAATGGCATAAACTAGATCAGTTTATGAATCAAAATACATAATCCCATACTTATAAAACACTTAACATAAATTGAACTATTTATGGATATAATCCATAATCATAAGAATGTTTTCTTTGAGGAAGTATATACTCATAATCCCTTCAAAATGATTTGTAAAGAAAATGAGAGTTATCCTAAGCATATCCCCCAGGAGTGTCGTAACCAAGAGTGCAGCAAGGCCCGTTGTCGTGCACCAGTTCCCGTTCGAGTCTAGCTCAAAGCGGTGTTTTCGGGTTTTACCCCTAGGTACATCTGTGCCAGAGCCGCCTCTACCTGCTCGTATCCAGACAGGGATGTATTGCTCGGAAAACTCACAAAATCTCTACAATACCAAAATTCTAGGAAGTTCTTCTATACTAATCCTCAAAGTTCATCTTAGGTATACATGCTCTAATCAGAGTTTATCTAAATCTAGCTTCCAAGGTTTGTACTAAACTTCCTCTGATACCAACTGTAACGCCCCGACCCCAGCTACCCAGAGTCGGTGCATTACTTCTTAACATTGGCATGATCACAAGAAAGATCAAATCCCGAAAGACCGATTGGTTTAGTAGCCTTGGAAACACTAGATATAATCATAATGTTTTACATTACATTTCAAAGTGAAAAACTACTACAACAACAAAGTCTTCATATCCACACTATTAACCCCTCATAATATCCCTGCAAGTCATTCATAATTTACTTCTTCACTACCTGGGAAAAAATAAAACATAGAAAAGGGGTGAGCTCAAATGCCCAGTAAGGATAACAATATAGCGGAACATTCAAAATAAGCATAAACATTTAAGGCAATGAATTACTAAAACAAAAGCCTTTTAAAATTGAACTTCAACATAGTATGGCAAAAGTAAAATGAAATAATGCCATTTACTTATTCACATGGATATTCTACTAATCAAATAATCACATGCAAAAATCAATAACCATTTTCATAATGTTGGAATGCATAATGCCAGACTGTCATAACCACATAGTCAAGGCCTCGTGCCAAGACTACAAATAAGATTTTGTCAAGGCCTTGTACCAAGACACTAGTTTGTCTCATGAGACCTACCGATGCAATTTTTTTTTAGAAAATACTTATGTTTAAAATTGATAAAATATACTCCAATGTTTTTCTGAAAGAAATATGCAAGCTTTTGAAAATAAAATAACTAATTCTGAGATATCTCGATTAATTACAGGCCATGATGGGTCCACTCCCAATCCCTTCCTGTCTACCAAACTCGAGAGTCAGGTTTTCTGAAAACATTTTTAAGCTTGCGTTAAATACGTATACATTTACACTGGATTTTCATATATTTGAGGGAAATATCTCTCTTTTGAAATCATTTAAAAATCACATAAATATAAAAGAAACCTTTTCTTTGAAAATATTCTTATAAGCTTGTAAGGAAAGCTTCGACGATTTTATAATGGCAGAAAATAACCGCACCCGTCGTATAAGTTAAAAAAACATTCTTAACTTAATTCTGTCTAAAAGGTTAAAAATCACATTGTTTGGAAAATGACGGAAAGATTCCTTTATAAGCCTCTTATAAAAAGTCAAACAAGGGTATAAATGAATTTAACCCATATTCTTGTAAATAGTAAAAATGTTTTGAAATACATTTCGAAGAAACATGGATATGGATGATAAAGAGATCCTAGTAGATTATTACGTATAATACAACCTCAGATAATGAAGAGATTGTGAAATAACCCTTACCTTGTACTTTTCCTTGGTTGGGGTAGGTTAACCTCCTGTATAATAGTGAAATAATTGTTACTAAATTATACAAGAATCATATACATTAATATGATATCATATATGATCTTTTAATACTGATTTGATAATAATATCTTAAAATTATCGTCGTTTCGGGTGTTAACTTACTCATTTTCTTTTATATGTTTTGTTACATAAGCCATGTTTATAAAGGATAAGTTGTATATTATTCAAATCCAGAATGGTATCAAGTCTTTAAACATCATTTTTAAATCATCAAATGATAATTATACTTGAATGGATACGATGGAAAATGAATCTCATTGCGTTCGTGGAGACAGTAGTCCGTACGTACGCACGAACGCTTCTTCCATTTAATTTTTATTTTAAAAGAATCGAATACTAATGATACATAGGTATATTACTATTACAGTATAATATAATATTTTATACATGTTACTTAAGTTCATTAACACCATCCTTTATACGTTCCAGGTGTGGTATGAACGAGTCATATCATTTTAAGGGGGCGGTAGTCCGCACTTACTCAAATGAAATTATCGTATGTATATACAACATGAAACGAATAATGGTATGAAATAAAATGGAATTACAGAAGCTTATATATAAAATATATATCATTAATATCATATTTAATTACAGTGCCATCATAATGGCCACCATGAGAGGCGGTAAGATGTATTTGAACAATCATCGTTTCGTGAGGCGTTAGTTTGCCATCCACAGAAACATTATGTTCATCATCCATTAGATGGAGTTGTGTGTATGTGTAGTTTGAATCCATATTATAACAACATCCTAGTATATTTAGGATACTGGTGTTGTTACAAACGAAAGGAAATAAAAAGAGTTTGGGGGTTGGAGAAGCAAAATAAATGAAAATAATTTAAGAGGAATCGTTACCTTTAATTTAGGTAACTCACTTTGGTTAGAACCAAAGGACTTGTTGAAATGCTTTTTGCCTAAGGAGAAGATTCAAGGAGGAGGAGAGGGATGTGGGGAGCTTATTTGGGCAGAGTTTGGACGAGCCAAGTGGCTTGAGAGGTGTGAGGAATGAGTAGAAGTGGTCTCCTTTTATAAGGGAGAGGAGGGGCTCTTTAGGAAAGAGTGAAAGTATTACTTTATAATATAATTATATTCGGTTTATAATGGTCCAAAAATCATTGAGGTCGAAGATAAGATGACTCATATTCTAAATAACATCAACCAATAAGAATTGGACAGGTTTTAGATAATATTTTAATCATTATAATATTATTTATTTCAATGATTTATTAATGAGGTAAACATTGCATCATTATTGTGTCATTAATAATTTAACTTATTTGATGTCTAAAAATTATAAATAAAATATCATCATGTAGGAAATCTTTTTAGCTTTCTAATGAATATTTATAATCGAAAATCCAACATGTATAACCCTATGTAAAAATTTTTCTTCTAAAAGATGTAAGCTTATGCCATTTTTATTTTTATTTTAACTTTATTAATATAATGTGTCCCTACCACATACAAGTGGCTCCAAGGGGTCCCCAAATTGACCCAAGGATGCCCATGGTCGGGTATGTGTCCACCAATAAGGTTAGGACACGTTTTAGGGTAATTTTGTATTATTATAATATTATTTTTAACCCTTATTTACCGGATTTACCCTTTAACCATGGTAAATAAAATATTTACCACAGTAACTATTCAAAATGTCTAAAAATAAAAGTTACCTATTTACACAATTTGAACATCCTGATTCCAAATATGTAATCCATTTTCCTAAATTCAAAACACAGAAGTGGCAGAAATTAATTTAAAATTAATTCCCGCTGTCAAAACAAAAAGCGTGTTTTTAAGAGATAATAACTATAAAAAGATTGACACTTGTTTATGTTCGGTTTAATTGTAAAATTATGTCTAATGACCAACATTATATTAAATGGTAAAAATATATTCTAAATATACTTTAAAACCACTCAAATTCACAATTTATCACTATTAATTATTTTGATTAAAAAAGTTGTTTTTAATTAAAATTTAGTAATTTTCACTATTCATCAAAATATAAAAGTTATCCGAAAAGTACCAAAATTTCACCCTAGGCTAATTTCAATATTCTGAATCCAAAAATGAAGTCCATTTTGAAATATAAAATATATATGATTTCAAAAAATAGGTATAACTATTCACAACGGCTAGTTTAATTAGTTGTGGTGTGTGTTAGAACTCGAGGTTGCGTACAACACACGCTATCGATTATTCGAAGGGAAACGTACCGTGGAAGTTTGGGGTGTTACAATAGTTAAATAATAACAACAATATAGTTGGATCATATCCCTATAAAATCATAATTAAGATCAAATGATGTTATCATAAATGAAAAATCCTTTAAAAGATCACTTGGATATTTGTTGGGGAAAATACCATTTTATTTTGAAATTACTTCTATAAAAGATAAAAATTTCCATAATATTATGGGAAAACATTATTTAAAAATATTATTAGAAAATTAAAATGGAATCTTAAAATCATTGATTGTTTATGATGGTAGGAAATTCTATTCATTCTATATATGTTAAAACAATTATTCTTTTCACATTTTCAGTAAAAAGTCAAAAGTACCTCATTCAAAAAATGAAAAGAAGATTACTTTTTAAAAAATGTAAAAATTAAATTATAAGAAAAAATAAATTAAAAAAATAATATTATAATATAAAAAAATCCTTGGAAACATTATTAGAAAGTATGGATATAGAAGAAAAAGGATTTTGGACTAAAGAGAGAAATAAAGATGATTTTCCTTAAAAACATTCTTTCAATCTCTAGAGTTATTAAAGATAGAAAAATGAAATTAAAACATGTAATATATAGAAATAAACATATGATAATAAAATTCAATGGATTATTTATAGATAGTTCATAAATTTTCATAATTAGATAGTTCATCACAAAAAATCTTGATAAAAAATGAGATTATAACATAAAACCCTTACCTCAAGTTCATCTTTCATATATAGCTCTTTAACAAACTGTATAATCACTTTAAATTTATAATAATTATATACTATATTAAAATATATATTTATAATATCATATATAATCCACTTATAACATTTCAAAACCCATTTATTAATATTCCTTGTTAAAATTATTGTTTTTTGTGTTAATTGTTTCGTTTTATTTATGAGAGTTTCGGTTCGGAAGTTATATTCCTTGTATGTTGATAATGGTTCCATAAAATCCATAATTTTATTAATTATTAAAATATAATATATATTTATTATATATATATTTATATTCACAAATAAAAGGTATATATAGAAAAATGGATTACACTTTTGATGGAGATGATAGATCGTACGTATGCATGAATGTTGTTTTTACTTTTCAACTAATGGAATGAAAGAAAGTAAAATATTAATTAACCATTCCAAATTAATTATCATATTATATATATTCATTAAATATATTCTTATTACCATCCATGTAAATCATAAATAAAAAATGGATCGCATCACTTTGGGGAAGTGGTAGTCCATGCGTATGCACGAGCGACATTATCCTTTATAAAGGATTGTAATGTAATAAGGTAGATATGATACTATAATTATATAACAATAATTATAACATAAATATCATATATAAACCTTAAAACAATCATAATAACTATCCATGAAATTAAATTATGTAAAATGAGTTGTATCGCTACGTGGAGGCGGTAGTTCACACATACGCACAAGAGATACTTTCACGTCTCATTTGATGCAATAGAGAGAGGATAATGGTGTTTTCATGATAATAATGAAATCTAACTATATTTATGATACATAATTTATTATTTTTTATTAACACTGTGTATTTAGAGGAGGTATTAGAAGAAATAAATTGAAAGAGGTCAAGTAAGATGAGTACCTCTTCTTCAGTTAGCCTCCTTTATATCCTTTTTAAGATCCCCAGGGATGAAATTTAAAGAATAAAAAACCAATAATTAATGGATATAGAAGTTTATAATATAATTTTGTAGGGTTTTTTTATTTATAAGTCTCTAAGTCATGTAAAAAATAGAAAATTAGGGTGTCCTTTTATATTTGGGGGATATGACCTTCTTAAACTTTATTGAAATATTAAAATATAATAAATTCATTATCAATAAAAATGATTATACATGGATAGATATTCTAATATGGGATATATTACATATAAATATTACTAAATAATAGTATTTAAAAAAATTAATTCGAAAATTTACCCTTATCCCTTGGTTTGACACCCCTGAAAAACTCATTTTAACCTTAACTGCAGTGATAAATTTTTACTATTTTTAATACTCATTAGGAACAAAAATGAAAGTGTACTCATTAAAAAAATTATAAATTATAGTTAAAAATATGGATTCTATTTTATCATATTAAATATCTAAATTTTACAGAAATTACTTTTAAAATAACCTCACAAAACACGATAAAAACGGTTTTCAAGAAAAAATATTTTCTTAAGTATAAAATGTTTTATACCAAAATCCACATAAAATTAATCCAAATGAACATAATTGGATTATTAATAATATAAATGAACTAATTTTACTTTTAAAACCATTTTAAAAAAATAACTATTCAAATTCGTTAAATGAAAAGACAGTTTTCAATAAAAACAGTATTTTTCACTATTCATTAGAAAATTATTCTTTTCCAAAAAATCTAAAAAATTCAACCAAAGATAATTTTGACATGTTGATTTCAAAAATTCAGTTCATTTTTTCAAATAAATTTTCTAAAAGTGATAAAAAATAATTGTATTATTTTCTCATGAAAATCAATAAAAACCATTTTTTGAGGAAAGATGTGTTTTTTGAAGCATATAAAGACTCTACTAAAAATTAAGTACATATTTATCATTATATTTGACTTATATAAAACCATTATATCTATTTTTTTTAAAACATATTCACATAATACCACCAATTTAACAGTTAGTTTATAGTGGTATACTATATTATAGTTCATTTATACTCAGGGTGGTGTGTATCATAAGTTATCGAAGAAATTAAATTTATTTAAAAAAAGAAATGTATCATAAAAACTCAAGGTGTTACATTATATAGTACTTTAAAATAAATTTATACCTAGAAATATCATTACTATAATATAAAAAATGATGATATCTTTATTTCATCATATTCTCAGGTTCCCATGTAGCATCTTTGAATTTATGATTCCTCCATAGAACTTTTACTAGGTGAGTACTTCTCTCCCATAGAACTTTATCTCTACAATCCAAGAATTATAATACTTCTTATTCTGAGAAAATATCCTTCTCCATTGGTATGAAATATTATTTTAGTAAATTTGATGGATTAGGTATTCACTTTCTTACGATAGATACATCGAACACATCATGAGCTTGAGAGAGGTTTAGTGGAATCACTAACTGATAAGCTACCATCCCTACATGATCAACACTCTTGAAGGGTCCAATATACATACGGATCATTTTTCCATTATTTTTTAATCTAATAAGAAAATTCCATGGAGAAATCCATAGAAATACCTTTTCACCAACTTTTAATTTCGAATTTCATTAGTGAATTTCAGTATAACTTTTCTACCGACCTAAGCTGCCTTGATGTGTTGTTGAATAGATATCACTTTCCCTACCATTTTTTCAACTAGATCAAGTATAAATGGATTTATTTCTCCAAATTCATCCCGTTACATTTGTGATCTACATTTTTTTACATAGAGGGCTTTATAAGGATCCATCTGAATTCTCAAGTGAAAGTTATTCTTGTAAGAAAACTCAATTAGAGGAAGGTGTCAATCCCAACCACATTTTAAATCCATAGAACAATATCTCAACATAAAATCTATGGTTGAAATGGTCTTCTTCAACTAAGCTTTTATATAAGGATAATTATAAATACTAAAACACAACTCTAAATCAAGAGCTTGTGGAATATTCCATAACTTCAAGGCAACCCTCAGATATTGATCAGATACAATAGAATGTGGTACTCCCTGAAACTTTACCACTTATTTAATGTATATAATAGAAATATTATTAAGATATAAATCTTATATAATGTAAATATTGTTCTATGACTTAATAAGGCAATTGAATGCAACCCAAATAGCATTATAGTCTATATACATTTTGGTGAGTCCAACGACAAAATCAATTATGATGTTTTCCAATTTATTTATTTGTATGGGTAATGGATATAACATCCCAATAGAATTTTATATCTCAATATTAACGTGATATCATACTAAGAATCAAGATATATACTCTTGAATATCTCTCTTCATGTTGTACCACCATAAATACCCTTTTATATCTTTATACATCTTCACACTTCCAGGATGAATAGAGAATGATAAACTATGAGCCTCATCCAATATATCCTTCAAATATGGTATGGATATAGAACATACATGGTTCCTGAACCATATAATTCCATCACATTAAAGTGTGAACTCATGAATACTTTTTTCCTTCTTATTCAATTCCACATCTTCCTTCTGTTCCACTTTAATCCTTGCATGGATGGATGGTTGAACACTCATTTGATAAAGATAATATTTCTCTCTTTAATTAAATATTTATAGATTCATAATTTTCAAATCCATACATATTGTATCTTTTTTTATCCTCCTTGTATAATAGATATCATGATCCTTTATAATCAAATCATAATCCACCTTGTCCACTTTCCAAGGGTGGAAATGTATTGAGAAGTCATAATCTTTTATCAACTCCAACCATCTTCATTGGTTCATATTCAACTATTTTTGAGTTAATACATACTTTAAACATTATTATGGGTATATATTTCACACCATTATTCATAAATATAATTCCTCTATATCTTCAATGAAAAAATTGCCTTAGTTAACTCCAAATCATGAGTTGGGTAGTTTTTCTGATGAACCATCAGTTGGCGTGGGGAATAAGCTATCACCCAATAATTTTACATGAG
Source organism: Viscum album (assembly GCA_963277665.1). Lineage (NCBI taxonomy): Eukaryota > Viridiplantae > Streptophyta > Magnoliopsida > Santalales > Viscaceae > Viscum > Viscum album. Next base: position 1,802,313,846 of record OY728126.1, on the reverse strand, counting down.
GAAACATCCTAATACCCTCTTTTATGTATCATTAAAGATCAAAAACACTTCTCCACATCATGGATGTGTAAGAATGGGTTTACTATCTAACCTTATTTTTAATTCCCAGAAATTTTCCTCACATTTATCTATCCAAAGGAACTTAGTTCCCTTATAAGTTAACGTGGTGAGTGGATTAGAAAAACATGATAAATTATTCATAAAGTGTGGATAATATCCACATATATTCCCTATCTTGAGATTATATAACCAAAAAATGAAACTTTTTGTAGCCAAAATTCACACTTGGTAAATTTTAAATAGATATTCTTCTTCCTTAGAGTCCTCATTACAATCCCCAAGTGATATTTATGATCTTCCTTTCTCTTTGAATGTATATTAAAATCATATTTAAATACTATCACAAACTGATAGGTAATATCTGAAGATTCGATTCATTAAATCCATGAAGATAGTGGGGGAATTAGTTACACCCAATGGAATCACTATAAATTCGCAGTGTTTATACCTTGTATGGAAGGTTTAATTTGGTATGTATTCACTTTTTATCATCAAATGGTAGTATCTAGATCAAATTTAAATATTTGATGAATATTGAGCTCCTCATAATTGATCAACCAAATCATTAATATGAGGTAAAGAATACTTATTCTTGATTTTCATCAAGTCAAGTTTCTAATAATCAATGAAGAGTCTCATTGATCCATCTTTATTCTTAAAAAAAAATATATTCACCTAAATTTGATGCACTTGGATGTATTAATCCATTATTAATATTCTCTTAGAGTTTCTTCTTTAATTCCTACACCTCAGTCGGGGTCATTCTATATAGATTCGTTGAAATAGATGTTTCACTGGGTATGAGTTATATTGAAAACTCCACTTTGTGATTTAGTAGGATACTAGAAAACTCTTATAGAAATATATCAATATACCCCCCTCAAAATAGTAGTGTCTTTGATGTTGATTTTCTCTCAAAACATATGAGATAACCACCCATTTTGAATAAGAATCAAGACTCTTATAATGGATGTAATTTCCATTGTAATTTCAGAATTATAATCACACTGGTAGAAGATCATTGGTTGGTTCAAAATAACAAACTTGACTCCCCTTCCTCGATAATTGATATATTATTTATGTAAATAAATCCAATCCATTCCTAAGATAACATCAAATTCAACTAGAGTTAGAATAATAATATTTTTTGGAATTACATTCATGTGAACTTCAGTCATAAAAAAAAGTATAATTGAGATGTTATCATAATAAAATTAATAGTTTTCAATGAAAATTAAACATCTAATCATTAAGGATAATAATTAACATTCCTAGATACTTTTCATGATATATGGGAATTCATATAACTAATCTAAAATAATATACTTTAATATTTTAGCATAAATGTAACCAAATCAACTTCATTGTTCAATATTCATTCCCTTACTATAACAAAAATGGTTAGAATAACCATCAAGAATAAATTATCAAAGTGATTAATCATGAAAAATAATTAATAGGTTGTCTAAATCATAACACCTTATTTTCAATATATGACACCTTAAGTCTATACTGGGTTATTCAAAGTCATAATCTATTCAAATCCTTCATAATGGTTCACAATGAAGATATGAATTAACCCAATAATATCCCTCAGGAGTGTCAAGCTTGTTGGGCAGTAAGGAAGCACTCACTATGCACTAGAATGATGGTTTATATATACTCTATCAAATATTTTTGGGGTTATTACCCCTATATGCATTTTTACCACAACCATATTTTCATGTAGTATCTATATAGAGAGGTATTTTTAGGAAAACCACACTCCTTTATTTACCATAACATAGTAAATTCTCATATACGTAGGATTATCCAAGGGGTAATCACTAAAGTTTTCTCATCCTATTTTCCAAAGGTAAGTAATCATTTCTCTGATACAATCTATAGAAACCCATACTTTCATACATAAATATCACATCTTATTAGATGAATATTCAATACAAAACATTATGATCCATTACCGAATCATATATATATAGTGTATTAAGAAGCATGGATACCAAAAACAATTTCTCAAAATATATCTACATAATCTTTTACTAAGTTACTCATAACTATAACTCTACTTATACATATTATACTTAAAACATTTCTTCACAACATAGGGAAAATAACCATAAGAAAAGGTGATATTTGATGCTAAGTAAGGGTAAATAAGGGATATATAAATGATTACTGATGTGGCCTTATTTTTACACAGTTTTTCACATCCTTTTTATTAATTTTTAATGATTTATTTAATTATTTTTACACTTTTTATCTAATAAATGCACTTTGGTATTTTTATTATTGAATTTTCCATATATTCATTTTTTATAACATTTTATGTAATTATGGGCCCTTAAATAGTAGATTTATACCTTCTTTTTTTTAATATAATTAATTTTCATTTTGTTAATTAAATCTATTTTTGTTTATTTTATTTAATTTTACATTATTAATAATTATTGAGTTCACTATTTAATTTACTTTTAATTTTTAAAGTTTATACAACTTAGTTCGTCTTGCCAGAATACCGGTAGCTTACCTACCGACAGCAGGTTACCGGTACCCTCTATCGGTGACTTTGCCTGTATCGGTGACTTTTCCTTTATCGGTGAGCTTTTGCCTTTAATTTCTACCAGTGAGACCATTTTATTTTAAAAATACCGGTGAGTATTTTATTTTATTTTAATAACAATGAATATTTAGTTTAAATTTTTCTTCATGACTTTTTCATAAGTTATTTTTTATTTTAAATAATTATTTAATTGTTGAAATTTTATTTAATTAGCTTAGACTTTATTTTATTAATTAATCTTTTAATTAAGTTACATTATAATAGGGTTGCAAAGTTATTTTATGTGTTTTTTCATCCTGCTAATTAGTTAAGTAAATAATTAGTGTTTTAAGATAAATTAATTAGTTCACTTTTATTTTTGTATGTTTCAAATAGTTAATTAATTCATTAATTAATAGTTTTTAGAAATTACTTATATTATTTTATGTATGCATATTGGGTTTTAATTCATTTTTATTTTGTTTTAGTCTACCGGTAAGGTAGACGAGCTCTAACGGTGACCCTTTTCTATATCGGTGACCTTGTTGTATCAGTGACCTTGTCACCGGTACCTTTTCCAAACCCTAATTGCATTGCTTTAAATTTATTTATTTATTTTATTTTATTTTCATTCTTTAATATAAATTAACCTCATTAATTTAATAGTTTAATTTTTTGTTTTAAAATATTTAGGTTATTTGCTAATATAATATAATGTTTATTTTTAGTGCTATTTAATTAGTTAATTTTTTTGAATTAAACTTTTAAAATAAATTTAGTGTATGCAGTTTAATTTGTTATTTCAATTAGTTTTTTTTAATTTTTTTGTTTAAATTTGTTCTTTAATTCTTTATATTTTAATTTTGCTAATAAATTAATTAGTTAATATCTTAGTTGTGTTTTATTTTTGTTGAAATTTTAGTCGTTTTAAATAAATTAGTGTCTTTTACCATTTAATTATTAGTTTAGTTAATTATTATTTGAGTTGTAGTTCTTTGAATGCATGGTGGTGATTCGCGTTTTTGCAGCTACCGGTAGACAGACTTTATTTTTCTCACCGATACCCAATTTATTTCCTCTGCCTCACTGATATAGCTACCTCACCGATACACTTTTTTCCTCACTACCACACAATCTTCACTGATATCCTGCGTGCACCTCTTTTTCACTTCACCATTTACCCCTTTCATCCTCATAGATAGATCACTTCCCCATCAGTAGATCTTTCTCCTTCATCACTTCTTCACCATTATCCTGCGCGCATCCCACTATCAGTATCCCTATTTATTTTTCATACCTCACTGATGCAGATCTATTACCCCCGGTTGTCATACTGTTGCTGCGGGAAGTGCAAGAGGAGGGTCGCCGCTGAAGTAGAGGAGGCCGACACACCTGCTGACTGCTGGTAGCTGCTGGAAGCCGCTGCACCTCATTAGTCATCACTGGAGTCAAGAGTGATGGAGCTGAGTCTGAGCAGGAAGCCGCACCACACCTTACTGGATGCCGCTGGAGAAGGCCAAACTGAGCCGTTTCTGAAGTCGGTTGCGCTGCGATGGGATGATGGAGTTGCACTGCTATGTGATGTATAGAAGAGACCCGCCGCTGGGGGGAGTAGTCGCCATTGTTGAGAATCCATGATAAGGGAATCGAAGAGCTCAAGCCGCTGCGGGAGAGGTGCTGCTCTGGAAGGGAAGACGAGTCTCCATTATTGCAGAAGCACGGTTTGCCGTGGGATGCCACTGGAATCCCCACCGTCAGCAGGAGTTGAGCCGATACAGGGTATGAGGTGTTGCTGAAGCCGCGCTGAGGGAGGAGGGTCATCCACCACTATAGTCTGGGGAGAAGGAGGTCCACTGCTGTCCTCCACTGCGAGGAGCTGCATCCGCCATGAAAGGAGGGAGGAGGTCGTGGGTTCTCTAGGAAGAAGATGGAATCTCCCCTGGGCTGAATTGGGGGAGGAATAAGGAGATTAAAAAATAATAATAATAATAAATATAAATAAATAATAATAAAATTCAATTTAAACAAATAAATATAATAATAAAAGTAAAGTAAAAATAAAAAGAAGAAAAAAAACAAAATCAAAAGTTAATCTAAAAAAGTTGTCTTTACAAAAGTCAAAAGTATAAAGTGGATTTTATTTAAAAGTTTTAAAAACAATTAACATTTTAATACATAGATTAATTATAAATTTAAATATAAACTAATAATAAATTATAATAATAAATTAATTTAGTTTTAATAGAATAAATTTATAATCAATAATAATTATAGATATACTATAAAATATACTTACTAATTTAAAATATTTAAAACTTAAGTAATAATTTTAATTACTAAATTAAAATTAACTAGTTAATTAATTAATCTAGAAACTTAATTTATTTAATAGTAATAATTAAATTATTAATACAATCTTAAATATTTTCTTAATTATTTACTTTTTTATGTTTACAAATTTTAATAACCTAGTTAAAAATAATAAAATTAATAACTTAGTAATTATATCAATTAGCTTAATTAAATTAATAACTCTTTAATAACTTATTTTTTATCATAGTTAATAATTGTATAAATAATATAAAAGTAAATAATTATCAAATAATTTTAGTTAGCTATTAACGAATACAAATAACACTTAACATTAAACTAACCATTTTTCATTCTTTATTATTGTTTTTATTTCCCTTTTCTAACTTTGCAAGTTCATTAAAGGGACTTAAACTCATCCAGGTTCATCCAAATAACTCAGTAGGAGTTAGTTAGGAGGGAAAAATTAGCACAATGTGCTTGTTGTGAAAAAACGCACATTTTGTGGTGCGTGGGTGAAGAACTATGAAGTTGGTGGAAGATTGCAGTGATGATAGCTTATGAAGGCAAGGTATATTAAGAAGAGATGTAGCCAGATTTTGGGAGACTCTCATTCGACATTCCACGCCAGACAATTCGAGAGCAGAACTCTTGGGAGACACCAACTGCGATACTGGAGACTTGGAGTTGCAGGAGAAATGCAGCAGTACAGGATCTTCATTCTCAACAGGGAGGATCTGTCTTCCTCTATTTTTATATGTTTTACATTGTACTTTCTACTAATATGTTGTCAATGATCTTAGCTTAATTTCTTTTGCTCGAGAGTTTGGAGACTTATCGGTTGAAACTTTCATCTTCAATTAATCTCTTAAATGAGAATCTGATTATTTCGGAGAGATTGAATCAGGTTCTTGAACATAAAAATTAAATTTACATCTTTAAGAACTTAATTCTAAATTGATGATCTTTTGGAGAGATCGATCATCGATACATTTCATCAAACTTTCAAATTCAAACTTCAAAAACTTTCGGCGAGATAGCTTTCTGTTGTCATCTTAAAATCAAATTGTTGTATGTGGTTGTTGAAGTGGCAAACTTCGAGAGCTATAATACAGAGTGTTAATTCTTCTGGAGAGGAAGGATTAACAACTCATTTTTAAGGAGTGAATTTAATCAAATTCGGATCATTATTTTAATCCAGTAAGGTTCAAATATCTCGAGCCAACTTTTGATCTACCCTCAGCACTCATGTTTCCTTCTTAGTTATTTTATTTTACACTGTTCATTTTTGTTGTATTGTTTCTAGTATAGGTAATAGGGAATTTCCAAACTTGTTTCATACTGATTTGTTAAAATTAATAAAAAAATAAAAAAAACAAAAAGTAAAAATGCACACTCAGTTCACTACTGACAACAGTGGAGTTTAATAAAATTAAAACCTTAGAAATCACTCGTCTTCCTTCTCTGTGGTTCGACTCTACACCACTATGCTAGTTTAGGTTAATAAATGTAATTTTGAGGACCGTGATGACCTCTGACCTGCTTCAAAATTTGGCTCCGTTTCCAGGGAAGGCACGCACTGGGAGTCATGGGTTTGAAAAATAAAAAAATAATAAAAAAAATATAAAAAAAAATCAACAAAATTTCAAAAAAAATTGTTGTAAATTTTATCTGCTGTATTTGATGTTTTTTAAAAAATCTGCTCAACTGTGCAACCTTGTGTGTTTAAACTCACTTGTTTTTAGTTTAAAGGAAATGGAAAAACATCAGAACTAGAATCAACCGGGGCTTTACTGTGTTTGTTGTGGAGGTTATGGACATACTGCCTGGCAGTGTGTCTATAACGAGCCACAACAGGATTTTTTCACTAAAGAGAATGAGAAAAAAATTGAATTTAGTCCTGAAACCCTTGCTAAAATTTACTTAATTGATTCTAAACTGGATACTAGGGTGGAAAAATGAATAATTGGTTAACTTAAACCCATGAAATTCAACTTAGAGATTCTCAAGAGAGAGATCAAAGATTAAAATATTGGAAAATATGCTCTTGGAATTAAAACAAAGGGTTAAAGAACAAAAAGAATATGAAGAAAATGAAATGGAAAGTGTCTTTAAAAGATTTGAAAAACAAGTAGAAGAAGAGAGTGATTGTGAGACATGACAAAAACACTTTATTTCTAAAGAATATGATACTGTTGGACTTAATTTGGAAATAACTGACTCAAAAATTCAAGAACACGACATTGGAAATCTCAGAATGAGCGTTAATGGTGTTGAGTTGGATAATTTTTAATATTAATTGAAACAGATTGAAAATGAATGTCCCGTTCTCTTCATAATTCCTATATTTGAGAAAAATCACAGTTTTAGAAGCTTTGATAAAGAAGTCACTCTGGTTGAAGATATACTTGAAACTGAAAACTTGAATGTTAAAAACTCTTCACCCAAAATTTCTGAAATTATGAACATTGAGTCTAAGCATGATATTGGGTATAGATTGGAAGAGAACATTAAACTATAAGTTAAAGAATCTGATATTTTTGAACCTAAAATGATAACCACTATTCCATGTTTAGAACCTGTAAACCCAATAAATTCTGAAATGTTGTTGGATGATGAGGATGAGGGAATGATATTTGAAGAAAAACTACCTGATGAGTTTTCATTTCCTTATTTTCATAGTAATAACTTTTCTGAAACATTGTTCAGTGAAATGGAAAGTTGTGTTGTCATTTCTGGGAAAAATTGTTTGAATTTGATCAATCTTGAACATGACTTTATTGAAGCTGAATTGAACATTTCTTCCCCTAAACTGAACTTTCTGGAAAACACTATAGACATTGTTTTGGAAAGTGATCCTTTTGAACTTGAACATAAAGTAGAGCTTGAACACACATTAGATGATGGTTACAGAATTGATTTGTTTGAAGCAGTAGATATTGAGTTTTCATTCAATGATGAGGAAATTTTGGAAGAGATTTATAACATTGTTATACCTGAACCTATTTGTGGTAAAATAAATTCTCTTCCTTGTTTATAACTTTATTCCTCAACTTAGTTGGCTGTAAAATATCATCATGATACTGATAGAAGTTTAGAGGGGGAATAAAACTTGAGTTCCAATGTTCATAATTATGATCAGCACTTAATTGAATTTCCTTTTGAGCCTGCTAATCAGAACTCTCCCATGAGCACCTTTGAAGTTGATTATGTTAGCGTTGTGGTTAATAGAGATGGACATGAGAATAATGTTACACCCTTTGAAGCACCTTTTATTATGTTGTCCCTTCATGTGAAATCAACTCTTGAAATAACTAAACTTATTCTGTAAGTGGACAGTACTATACCCACTACTATTAAAAGGTGCTTCTTATGGGTTAATTCAGGCTATGAGAATTCAGTTTTTGTTTGCTTAAGTTTTGGTTCCCACAAATATCATCTTTCTATTAAAAATATTTGGGCCAAGCACATGTGGTGGTTCCTATTAAGGAAACCACATACACCTAGTGACTACGGCTAGTTTCTAGGTGATTCCGACTGGGGACTTTAAATCTAGCACTGCATGGGAGGCAACCCATGGTTTTTGTTGTGTTAATAAATAAAATTTGTAATTAAATATAGTCTAACTGAAGACTTTAAAATCAGTTCTTCATGGGAGTCAACTCATGCTCTTTTGTTAACATTTTTGTACTGTTTTGTGCTGAATAATGTGAAGCTTTGTTGCCTTATACTTGCTCTGTCTCTGCTATTAATTTATGTCTCTATCAGATTGCTTTGTGATCTTTCAATTTTTGCTGCTTGTGTCATTGAAAGAGTGGAATTCCCATGCTAAAGGAGTAATGGAAATCTAGTCAGGGCAGTATTATAACTTTCTGCATTTATTTTATGCTCCTGATTATGTTAATAAAATTCTGCTCATTAAAAAAAATTTCTTGTTTAGAAAAAAAATCTGCTACATACTTGCTAGAAATCTGCTACATAAATTGCATATATAATAAACTCCTGCTGCATTTCATTATACTATGCAAAAAAATATTCATGTACTTTACTACTTAAAACTGAATTGTATTGTTATTAAAATCTTTTCTATTGCTTGAAATTAAGTGTGGGGGAAGGTACATGCTTGCTGGTTAGTGTGATTTTCATTAAATGGTTTTTCTAAGGGGTGTTATCATTCATCTTAATGCTATATTAAACATCCATTTCAATTATACTGTCAAAATTCTTACACCTAGTTCACTGTGCACCCATTAGTTATTTTCCTTGTTTGAGCTTTAATGGAAAATCTATGTCACCGAACTTAAATGTTAAAGCATGTGCGTGTCTGAAATGAACCTGCTGAATATTTATTTATTGTGGAAAAAAATATTTTTGAACTCTATTGAGACCCCTTTAAACATGTCATAAATCTACTTAAATTGAAAATCTGTTTTGAATTTTAATTGATTAATTATTTTTCTCCATATTTAGAAGTTAACTTTGGAGACAAAGTTGGGTTTCAAGTGTGGGGGAGGGGGTCAATTCTTGACTGTGCTAAACTGTGATTTAATATAATCCCATCAATTCCCACTACAAATTAAAAAAATTTGTTAAAAAATGGTTAAATTTTTTTAAAATTCTTGCATAATTTTAGGCTTTACATTTTTCTTTATTAGGTCTTTCCTTAGGGTAAGTTTCTTTATGGTAGTTAAGAAAAGCTTTGAACCTTGAATTAATGAGTTTGGATGATTGCTGAGTGGTTTTACTTATTGATTTCATGGAAATTTGGTTTAGGTCCTGCTTCTGATAGTGATATGGGAATCCTTTTTAATGGAATTATGATCATAACTCTTGGAATTGGAAATTTGATTCTGATTCTAGGGGCCTCATTCATTTTTCTTTAATTTATTAAAATTAATTTATTTAATGAGCCAATGTAAATGAATTTTATATAAATCTTTTGAAATTGGAGAAATTTGGGCATCTGGGATCCCACGGTGAGTCTCTGAGACCCTAGATGCTGGCTGCATTTCTATTAACTAAAATCCCCCTGTACACTTTAAATAAGTGCATTGCACAGTGCTTAGCACAATGATACATGTCTTGGGAAAAATAAATAAAGCGTCTAGGGTCAAAAATGAGCTCATTAAGGTGAGGGGAATGATGAACTCCAGATGAAGAAGGGATCAGTTGGTTTATATGGAAATCATTTAGGTTGTATCACTGAGGTGATTCCTAAAAAAATTAATTAATTTTGGAACTTAGGATTCAGTCAAAGTACAAAGTTCCTTGGTTAAGGTCATGATTCCATTGATATTTTATCTCCTTTCATTCTTGGATTTAGAACCTGATAGTGAATTGAAGTTAATCACTAAGTTGTATCACATATGAGTCATGAAATCTTCTTTGATGGATGGTCTTTGTGTTCTTAATTACCAGTGAGTAATTATTTTAATCAAGATTCATATGAGTAAATCATTTTCTTAAAGCCTATTGTTATGTATTGTCCTCTGTTTTGAGTGTTGGACATGTTACATTTTGATAAAAAATGATAAACACTTTACTATTTTCAAAGAAAATAAAACATGGGATTGTTTGAGGGCAAACAATGCTTAAGTGTGGGGGAATTTGATGTGGCCTTATTTTTACACAGTTTGCCACATCCTTTTTGTTAATTTTTAATGATTTATTTAATTATTTTTACAATTTTTATCTAATAAATTCAATTTTGTATTTTTATTATTGAATTTTCCAAAAATTCATTTTTTATAACATTTTATGTAATTATGGGCCCTTAAATAGTTGATTTATACCTTCTTTGTTTTTAATATAATTAATTTCATTTTTTTAATTAAATCAATTTTTTATTATTTTATTTAATTTTACATTATTAATAATTATTGAGTTCACTATTTAATTTACTTTTAATTTTTAAAGTTTATACAACTTAGTTCGGCTTGCCAGACTACCGGTAGCTTAGCTACTGACAGCAGGTTACTGGTACCCTCTGTCGGTGACTTTTCCTGTATCAGTGACTTTTCCTTTATCAGTGAGCTTTTGCCTTTAATTTCTACCAGTGAAACCCTTTTATTTTATAAATACCGGTGAGTCTTTTATTTTAATTTAATAACGGTGAATATTTAGATTAAATTATTATGCTTGACTTTTTCATAAGTTATTATTTATTTTAAATAATTATTTAATTTTTGTAATTTTATTTAATTAGCTTAGACTTTATTTTATTAATTAATATTTTAATTAAGTTACATTAGAATAGGGTTGAAAAGTTATTTTATGTGTTTTTTCATCCTGCTAATTAGTTAAGTAAATAATTAGTGTTTTAAGTTAAATTAATTAGTTCGCTTTTATTTTTTTATGTTTCAAATAGTTAATTAATTCATTAATTAATAGTTTTTAGACATTAATTATATTATTTTGTGTATGAAGATTGGTTTTTAATTCATTTTTATTATGTTTTAGTCTACTGGTAAGGTAGACGAGCTCTAATGGTGACCCTTTACTGTATCGGTGACCTTGTTGTATCAGTGACCTTGTCACCGGTACCTTTTCCAAACCCTAATTGCGTTGATTTAAATTTAGTTATTAATTTAATTTTATTTTCATTCTTTAATATAAAACAACTTCATTAATTTAATAGTTTAATTTTCTATTTTAAAATATTTAGGTTAGTTGCTAATATAATATAATTTTTATTTTTAGTGTTATTTAATTAATTAATTTTGTTAAATTAAAATTTTAAAATAAATTTAGTTTATGTAGTTTAATTTCTTATTTCAATTAGTTTTTTTTAATTTTGTTGTCTAAATTCATTCTTTAATTTTGTATAATTTAATTTTACTAATAAATTAATTACTTAATATCTTAGTTGTGTTTTAGTTTTGTTGAAATTTTAGTCGTTTTAAATAAATTAGTGTTTTTACCAATTAATTATTAGATTAATTAATTCTTATTTGAGTTGTAGTTCTTTGAATGCATGGTGGTGATTCGCATTTTTGCAGCTACCGGTAGACAAACTTTTTATTTTTCTAACCGATACCCAATTTATTTCCTCTGCCTCACCGATATAGCTACCTCACTGATACACTCTTTTCCTCACTGTCACACAATCTTCACCGATGTCCTGTGTGCACCTCTTTTGCACTTCACCATTTACCCCTTTCATCCTCACTGATAGATCACGTCCCCATCGGTAGCTCTTTCCCCTTCAGCACTTCTTCACCATTATCTTGCGTGCATCCCTCTATCAGTATCCCTCTTTCTTTTTCATACCTCACTGATGCAGATCCATTACCACCCAGTTTCCGTATTGTTGCCACGGGAAGTGAAAGAGGAGGGTCGCCGCTGAAGCAAAGGAGGCCGACGCACCTGCTAACCGCTCCTAGCTTCTGGAAGCCGCCACATCTCATGAGCCATCACTGCAGTCGAGAGTGATGGAACCGAGTCCGATCAGGAAGCCACACCACACCTTGCTGGATACCGCTGGAGAAGGCCAAGTCGAGCCGTTTCTGAAGTCGGTCGCGCTGCGATGGGTTGAGGGAGTTGCGCTTCTATGTGATGTGTAGAAGAGACCCGCCACTGGGGGGAGCAGTCGCCGCTGTTGAGAAGCCATGGCAAGGGAATCGAAGAGCTGAAGCCGCTGTGGGAGAGCTGCTGCGTTGGAAGGGAAGCCAAGTCTCCATTATTGTAGAAGCTCGGTTTGTCGTGCGAAGCCACTGGAATCGCCACCGTCAGCAGGAGTTGAGCCGAGGTAGGGGATGAGGCATTATCGAAGCCACACTGAGGAAGGAGGGTCATCTGCCATTGTAGTCTGAGGAGAAGGATGTTCACTGCTGTCCGCCGTCGCGAGGAGCTGCATCCGCCATGGATGGAAGGAGGAGGTCGGGGGTTCTCCAGGAAGAAGATGAAACCTCCCCTGCACCGAATTGGGGGAGGAATAAGGAGATTAAAAAAACATAATAATAATAAATATAAATAAATAATTATACAAGTCAAGTTAAAAAAAATATAATAATAAAAGTAAAGTAAAAAAGAAAACGAAGAAAAGAAAAAAAACAAAATCAAAAGTTAAAGTAGAAAAATTATCTTTACAAAATTCAAAAGTATAAAGTGGATTTTATTTAAAAGTTTTAAAAAAAATTAAAATTTTAATACATAGATTAATTATAAATTTAAAAATAAATTAATAATAAATGATAATAATAAATTAATTTAGTATTAATAGAATAAATATAGAATCAATAATAATTATAGATATACTATAAAATATACTTATTAATTTAAAATATTTAAAACTTAAGTAATAATTTTAATTACTAAATTAAAATTAACTAGTTAATTAATTAATCTAGAAACTTTATTTCTTCAATAGTAATAATTAAATTATTAATAAAATCTTAAATATTTTCTTAATTATTTACTTTTTTATGTTTTCAAATTTTAATAACTTAGTTAAAAATAATGAAATTAATAAATTAGTAATTATATCAATTAGCTTAATTAAATTAATAACTCTTTAATAACTTATGTTTTATCATAGTTAATAATTTTATAAATAATATAAAAGTAAATAATTATCAAATAATTTTAGTTAACTATTAATGAATACAAATAACACTTAACATTAAAATAACCATTTTTCATTCTTTATGTTTGTTTTTATTTCCCTTTTATAACTTTGCAGGTTCATTCAAGGGACTTAAACGAGTCCATGTTCATCCAACTAACTCAGCAGAAGTTAGTTAGGAGGGCAAAATTAGTGTGGCGTGCTTGTCGCGAAAAAATGAATATTTTGCGGTGCATGGGTGAAGAAATATGAAGTCGGTGGAAGCTTTCAGTGAAGATATCTTATGACAGAAGGGTATATTAAGCAGAGCAGTATCAGAATTTTGGGAGACACTCATTCGACATTCCACACCAGAAAATTCGAGAGCAGAACTCCCGGGAGACAGCAAGTGCGATACTGGAGACTCGGAGTTGCAGGAGCAAAGCAGTAGTACACGATCTTCATTCTCAATAGGGAGGATCTGTCTTCCTCTATTTTTATATGTTTTACATTGTAATTTCTACTGATATGTTGTCAATGATCATAGCTTAATTTCTTTTTCTTGAGAGTTTGGAGACTTATCGTTTGAAACTTTCATATTCAATTAATCTCTTAAATGAGAATCTGATTCTTTCGACGAGATTGAATCGGGTTATTGAACATAAAAATTGAATTTACATCTTTAAGAACATAATTCTAAATAGATGATATTTTGGCGAGATTGATCATCGAGACATTTCATCAAACTTTCAAATTCAAACTTCAGAAACTTTCGGTGAGATAGCTTTCTGTTTTCATCTTAAAATCAAATTGTTGTATGTGGTTGTTGAAGTGGCGAACTTTGAGAGCTATAATACAGAGTGTTAATTCTTATGGCGAGGAAGTATTAACAACTCATTTTTAAGGTGTGAATTTAATCAATTGAGGATCATTCTTTTATGCCAGTAAGGTTCAAATATCTTGAGCAAATTTTTTATCTACCCTCAGCACTCCGGTTTCCTTCTTAGTTGTTTTTGTTTACACTGTTCATTTTTGTTGTATTTTTTCTAGTATAGGTAATAGGGAATTTCCAAACTTGTTTCATACTTATTTGTAAAAAATTAATAAAAAAATAAAAAAAAACGAAAAGTAAAAATGCACACTCACTTCACTGCTGACAACAGTGGAGTTTAATAAAATTAAAACCTTAGAAATCACTCGTCTGCCTTCTCTGTGGTTCGACCCTACACCACTATGCTAGTGTAGGTTAATAAACGTAATTTTGAGGTTCGTGACGACCACCGACCTGCTTCAGTTACTTAAACATAACATGAGAATATGGGTATGAGAACATGACTATAACATTTTAAAACCATAAACTTTATATCATAGATCATATTCTTGAGTCATGGCATAAGGCTTGGTAGTTCATAAGATATGAATCATAAAGTAATCAAAGAACATGATCCATGAGATCATAACATTGGCATAAGGCATAAGTTTTTAACATACACATAAGCAAGGAAAAAAATTCTTTATTCATGGATCACTTATAATAATATTTAGTGGATTTTGTTCACTCCCTATTCCATCATATCCTTAGTCAACATTCACCCCCAATACTATCATAGTGGATAGATTCCCTTACTGAATTGGGTTCACTCCCCATTCTAGTCGTTATTATCTCGTGAGATATCCTTCTTTAACCAATTCATTGAAGGGATATATAATTATGGGGCTATCCATCACAAAATCATAATATATTCATATGTGTCATAATATCATAAAAAATTCATCATATATCATAAGTTCTGTAAAATAAATGGGTTTCATAAACATTTCTATAATTCACCATAACATAACCCATGAAAAATAAATGATTTTTGTAAAAATATCATCATCATAATCATAATCCATATAGATAAAGAATAATTATGTTATCCTTGGATCATATCTTTATTAAATCAAAATTAACATCAAAGGATTTTATCAAAAATTAAAATTTATTTAAAATATCACTTGGAATATTTCTTGAGGAAAATACCATTTTCATTATGGAGTCACTTCATTAAAATATAAAAATTTATAAAAATATTATGGAAATTTTTTCTTATAAAATTTCCTCAGAAACATTTAAAGTAATCATCAAATAATTGTGTGGTCATGATGGTTATAAATTTTGTTCCTACTATGTATGTTTACCAAATATTCCTTTCACATTTTTCAGTAAAAAGATAGAAGTAACTCATTTATGAAATGATAAAAAGATTTATTTTCAAAAAATAAAAATTAAATCATGGGTAAAAATTAATTTAAACAACTAGAGTAGAAGATAAAAATATCCTTTAAAACATTTTTTAGAAAACACGAATGTGGAAGATGAAGGATTTTTGACTGATTAGTTTTTCATAAAAACAGTATTTCAGCCTCTTGAGTTCTTAAAGAGAAAAACTGAAATCAGAATATGTAATATATATAAATAACCACATAAGAGTAAAATTAATGGGATTATTTAGTGACATTTCATAAAATTTCATCATTGGAAACTTCATCATAAACATCCCTAGTAAGCAATGAGATTGTAACATAAAACCCTTACCTCAAGTTCGAATTTCTTTGAAAGAACATTAACCTTCGGTATAATAAATTTAAATTTATAATAATTATATAATATATTAATTTAAATTTTTATAATATCATATATGATCTACTTATAACATTTCATTAACCATTTATTAACAATTCTTTATTAAAATTTTTGTTTCTGGGTGTTAACTATTTCGTTTTTCATGAGAGTTTTGGTTAAACAGTTATGATCTTTATAATTTGATAATGGTTAAATATCCTCAATAATTTTATTGATGATTTAAATATCATATATATTAATTATATATATATTTATATTTATCCATAAAAGTTATATATAAAAATGAATTACACTGTTCATGGAGACGGTAGACTGTACGTACGTATGAACACTATTTTCACTTTTTGATGGATGGAAAAAATGAAAGATAATTAATAATTCAATATCAAATAATTATTATTATTTATTTATATCATATATATTCATTATATCTATCCTTATTATCATTCATGTAAATCATAAATGAAAAATGGATCGCATCGCCTCATGGAGGTGGTAGTCCACACATACGCACGAGTGATGATATCATTTTCCAAAGGATTAGAAGGGATTAAGGTATATATGATATTATAATTACATAATAATATTTCTCTATAAACTTTAAATCAATCAAAATAAACATCCATGAAATATAGTGATGGAAAATGAATTGTTTCTCTACGTGGAGGAAGCAGTTCACACGTACGCACGAGCAATACTTTCATATCCTATTTGATGGAATAGATTGTGGATAGTGGTTATTTAATGATCATAATAACATTTAAGTATATTTATTTTAATTTTTTTATTATTTATTGTTAATATAGTATTTTTATAATAGTTATAAGAAGAAATAATTTGAAATAGGTTGGGCAAGATGATTCTCTCTCCTTTGGTTAGCCTCTTTGAGATCCTTTCTAAAAGACCCTTGGAATGGTATTTTAATAATAAAATAACCTATTTATAGTGGATATAAAAGTTTATAGGAAATTTTTTCAGGTTTTGGTTGATCTAAAAGGCTCAAAATGGTGTAAATAAGAGAAATTATGGGTGTCCTTTTATATGTGGGGGAGAGGACACAATTAGAATTTATTAAAAGATTAAAATATAATAAATTCATTCTGGAGAAAAATACCTAAAATGGATATCTATTCTGATTTTGGATAGTATGATGTCAAAATATGTTCATACAATAGGATTTAGACAAGTTTATTTTGAAAATGTACCCTTATCTCTTGGTTTAACCCCCAGGAAAACCCATTTTAACCTTAACTACGGTGATTTTTTTTACTGTTTTTACAATTTATTATGGCCAAAATGAAAGTGGAATAAATAAAAAATTTCAAAAATTTTGATTCCAAATTTGGAATATATTTTTTTACATCAAATATCTAAAATGTTTAGAAATTAATTTTAAAATAAACTTGTAAAACGTGATAAAAACAGTTTTCAATAAAAGTGTTTTTTGAAGTATACAAAGATATTATACAAAAGGTAGAAATATATAAATTATAATGACCATAATTAGATTATTAATAATATAAATTAGATAATTTAACTTTTAAAACCTGTTTAAAACAAAATCCATATTTGTAAATTCTTTAAATGAAAATACAATTTTCAATAAAAATTAGTATTTTTAACTATTCATAAAAAATTAATCTTTTCGAAAAATTATAAAAGTTTCACTTTTCTAATTTCAAAATCTTTGTTTCAAAAATAAATTTTATTTTTTAAAAAAAATTTCTAAAAGTTTAAAAAATTAATTTTATTATTTTCTCATAAAAATAATTAGAAAATATTTTTGAGGAAAAATGTATTTTTTTAATCATATAAGCCTGAATGGCCCAAAGCCATTCTTTTTTTATTTGTTTTTGGATAATGACCCTTTTTAATGGGATTAAGGGGAAATCTTACCTGACTCGTAGGCCCAATGGCACAAGTCCCAGTACATGACCTGAAGGCCCAGAGGAATAATTCCCAATACATGACTCGAAGGCCAAACCCACTAGAACTGCCCCTCCCTAGCTTATGCTTTTGAAGCATGTAGAGACTTTAATAAAAACTGAGAACTTATTTATCAATATATTTAATTTATCTAAAATATTTATACATGTTTTTAAAAAAAATTCCTATTAATACCACCAATTTAACGGCTATGTTATAATAGTATACTATATTACAATTCATTTAAACTTGGGGTTGTGGTATCACAACCTATCAAAGAAAATTAATTTATTTAAAAAGAAATATATCATCTAATATCAAGGTGTTACAAACAAATGATCTGATTACTATTCATAGTTAACCAGGTCGGGATGTTTGAAGGTGATATCATAGCCTTTCTTTTTCTTCTATTTTACTCTTTGGGATATGGTAGACAGGATATATAGGAATGTCTCAAATCTTGGGATGGATATCAGACTAGTGCATAATGAACATCTTTTCATGTATAATGTTCATGTAACTAGGGGATATGATCGATGTTCTTGATATATGGTTTCATTTTTATATAATTTTACCTTGCGTGATGCTCATGGTTTTTAGAATTACATTTTTTTTTTATTTTTAATCTTATCCCATAGTGGTAAGACGTGTCTCGTGCATCATGATTAGGAATGTAATATTCACATAGAATATATACCTTTCTTTGTGTGTTTATCGTTGACAATAGATGAAATACCCTGGTTTTTCTCTAAGGTAAAAAAACCTTTTACTTCAAGTTCAATTTATTGGTTTATTCCTAATATGAGTTCTTAGTGGGTTAAGGAACATTTTTTGGGTATCTAGGGATTTTTTGGATCCAAAGAAACAAATTTTGGAGTAAATAGGTGGTCCGCACAATTAGTTTAAACTATGTATCCCAGTCTGCATAGTTTTTTCAAACCATGTGGGGTGCTTTAGAGAACTACAGAGGGATGCATGTTTTTTAACCATGCATACCAAGCCGCATGACTGTGAAAATTCTGCAAACATTATTACAGAGGCATTTTTCAGGGGCTACGGATGGTTAGTCTAACCATGCACCCACCCCATGTGAAGGGCTGCCTTGGATAGTTATTTCTTCATGGTTGGAACACTATTTGGAAAACTATATGGCCAAACTATGTGACCACTTTATAAAATTTGAAATTCCATTTTTTTACCACCTTTATTCTTAAATCTAAAAACCCTTTCTGCTATTCATTTCTCCAGTAGTAGTACACATGTAGAGCTCGTCTACCCTCCTCTCTTAGTCTTTTATCTCATTCCTTCATCTGATATCTATTTCCTTCATCGCTCATCATGTTGGAAGTGTATTTGTAAGTGATATAAACAGCTTCCTTCCTTTCTCAGTTAATCATTCCATATTTGGTTTTATTTAGCTGTGAGTTAATATGTCCTATTTTTAAGGATTTTCCATATTTCTCTATTTTCTCTCATTTTTTTCCTGAATCAGAATTTGATTTTGGATGAGTTCTCCTCTACCTCTATAAGGTTGGTGGTCTATACATTTTAAATAAGGTCTTGTTGGTTATTAAATTACCTCCATTGTGCCTCATTCTATGTCTTTTATACATTGCTCAAAAAAATAATAAATTTCTTAAATTAATCATTTTAACCTTAAATGTGATACCCACGTAGAGTTGGTTAGAGGTTTTCAAACTCAACCCGAACCGCCTATGATGTGGGTTCATTCATATGCTTAAGATAAAACCACCCCTTTGGGTGTGTGTGATCTTCCCACCTGTTAGTGGAAGCCCATGTAAATTAAATGACATATTGAATGGTTGATTAACTCTTGAGTATAATATCAAATGTGAACAAGGTGGTTAAATTAATGGTTTAGATTAAGAAGACTGTAAAGAGATGGATGATCAGTAGGCTTGTACCTCTTTATATGGATGGTTGGACTTAGGCATGGGTACTGACATTGCCTGTGGAATTTTTATATTACTTTTTGTTATTGGAAATCATGGTATGGAATTGAATATGCGTAATACATTATGGCACTGCCTTTATTATTGGTATGGCACCAACTTTGATTACTATTATGGAACTAAGAAGGGGGGTCGAGGTATGGAACCAACATCCCCTATAGTTATATCATTTTATATTAGGATTCCATGGACATGGGACATGGGTTCTTATCCCATGTAGGTCTACACTATTCTGAGATCAACTTGGACAAGTTCCTTGGACTTGAGGATGTCTCTTTGGTCTTCATCCTTGGGACTTGGCCCATTTAGGTTTGATGATTTATATGTATGTGGCATATGTGGAAGCTGGTAGTTACATGAATATTTCACATTTACAAAATTATATTCACCATATATTTCATGCACATGGTTATCACCTCTTTCTATAGACCATATATATCTGTATTCATTTTATAGCTTTACTTTTCATACCTGAATGTAGTTGTAGTTTCTATAAACAAACTATATTTGTTATAGACATTGTTCATGGTAGCCTACTCAGTATATATCACACCCCATTTTGTCCATAGATTTTTAACTAGACATACTTCATGGATGCAAGTAGGGACAAGGGTAAGATCCCACTTATGTATGTTTGATTGACACATAGCATGGGAGATTAGGAGAATAGAACATAGCCTTATCTTGTGATTCTTAGAGATAGAATTTTTTTTATTTTTTTATTTTTTATACATGTATTGTACTGGATTCCTTCTTCCATGTATGTATGTTTATATTTTATAGCATCATGACATACTCATTATTTTTTATTTTATTATGCTTGTGGTATTGATTATTTCTTAATGCCTAGATGTATTATTATTATTTTTATCTCTTATTATTGTTACTCTATTTATTCATTTATTATCACTATTGTGATACTTTGATTGTGAGGGAATATTCTCCCCATTGAACCATCATATAACCTCTTTTCTAGTCAGCAACCTCTGACATATATGAAGGTGTGCTTGAGACCATGTGACTTACTAGGTTCAGATACTTATGAGTGAACTGGGTCCGGGATGTTACAAATTAGTATCAATGCTATCTTTTTTCCTTTATATTACTATTTTTTGTTAATAGAAAGGAGAATAGGATGTGTACAATTTTTATAATGATCCTATGCCTCAAATTAGCTAACCCACATATGGAAAAAAAATATAAATTTCATAGGATGAGAATTGATGTTCTAGATTACACTTGGTATGGTTATACTGATTTCACCATTGGGTGATTCACATCTTGTGTGGTGATTATTATTATTATTGTGGACTCTGTTTTATCCATGGACAAATACAGTATGGAATCACTGATCATTCTTCATTATAGGAACCTTAGAGGATTGATATTTCATGCATAATTTCATTCCATGTAGATTTCATTGTTTAACTACATGATATCTATTGTATATAACTTGAGTGATATATCTATTATAAAACTAATGTTTATGTAAAAAATGGGGATTACATAATTGGTTGTTAAAGTGTCTGTCTCAACTTAAATAGTGTTTTCCCACATACATTGAGCGTGGAACATTAATTAACCAACTATCATATGTTTGATATTTTTAACTGTGGTTACATAGACTAAAATGTTAGTTTATTTTGAATACATGATTTAAAATTGTAATTTAAAGAGTGGGTGTGCCTATATAAATTGGGAATTATGTTTCATCTAGTCAAATCATCATATATGACTATTAATATTCTTATATAGAATTTAAAGGCATGTATTTAGTTACATTAACTACCAATTGTAATTTATAAATAAGTTAGTTGTTTAAATTAGGAATGATACATCATTAAACAGGTTTAAATTGTAAATAAAAGAATTTTCAAATATTAAATTCAAAATATGGTTACTATTAAATGGGAATTCCAATTGTAACTTAAATGGTGTTTTCCTTAATAACATTAAATTTATACCCTATATATTGGTACCCCTAACTAAAATAGGGAATTTTACCTAGACCTAACCTTAGTAATGGGTATGAGGTACTATCTCTTGGGATTCTTTGTGGTTTAATATGACACCCAAACCTAGATTTAGGAGTAGGTAGAGGAGTGTGACATACTTATTTTATGGATTATACCAGTCATTTACATATATATATATGTGGTATTTTGTTATCAAATCCTATCTAAGGCATGTGATTAGAATTTTTACAGTTATTCCACTATGATGTCCTCAATTCAAATGCCAGGAGGGTAGTGATGACCATGCTCTAGAGGTGGTGGGCTCAATGCCACTAGTGTTACCTCTAGTAGTTACACCTATGAAACCTCCCGCTATTCCTGATGCTGGTGATGATGCCCATTTTCAAGAGGGATTCCTGTGATTTATACAGACTAGGCAGAGAGCTATGTGACTTGCCTCTTATATAGAAGAGTTGATGTGATAATTTATGTAGTATCATCCACCTACTTTATTAGTGGATGGTTTCCCTCAGGTGATTGAGAATTTTTTTTCTATCTTGGAGCATCTGTAGATGCCACTAGAAAGGAGGTTCAAGCTTTTGATGTATATGCTTCATTGATCTGCAAAACACTATTGGGTTATACAAAACCAAGTAGATCAGCACCAAGAAATGATGTAATGGTATTTCAAATCTAGTTTTTATGACTAATTTTTCCTTGAGAGCTTGAGGGATGATCTAGCCAAGGAGTTTATTCATCTGGAGTAGGGTGTCATGTCTATTATGGATTATTCAAGTTTCTTCATAGATATTCAGGGGTTTTCATCTATATATACCAGGGATGATTCATCTAGGGATGCTTTGAGGATGGTATCATATATTTTATTCAATATTAGGTGAATGTATTCTGGTTGAATACCATGTTTGAGATAGTAAACTAGAACCTTATTACCAAGAATAACCTAAGGGAATTTGTTGGTACAGATCAGAGTGGTTTAGCTTCTCGGCCAAATGGTGTATTTTATGGTGGCATAAATCAAATTTTTGAGACCTATCATGAGGGAAGTTCTATTTAGATTGTTCATATGGGATGTTTTTTAGTTTATCACTAGTTTTAAAATCATGGAGAAAATGAATCCCTAGTGAGAGGGAGCCCCAGTTGTGTGTTGAGACAACAAAAATGCGGCCCATATATAAAAGTTTTGCAGAACCTTCCCTCTGGTAGACATTGAAATAAGATCTAAATTGAATCAATGTCTTATAGTATAAATACCATCTCCAAGTTAGGTAAGGATCTAGAGTGTGACCAGCCAATCAAACCAAGGGGTTAATCATGGATGAGGGAGTCAAACACCATTTTGAAACTTCCAATAGAGCAGTCTTGCTTAAGGTAGTCAAGTTGTATCACAGGGTCATGAATTGGCATAGATATATTCCGTATAGATTATACCAAGGATCATAGTGTTATCTCATCTATGTTTTAAAGTAAAATTTTAGAAGCATCTACCTTGGTATCTATTTTTTTATACAAGTTCTTCCCACCCTTTTATCTTCAGGGCTATCGTGGAAATCCTTGGTCTTGAGATTCAATATTTCAATGGAGTAATGTGGATTTATAATCTATTGGTATTGTGGTTAGAAATTTTATGCCAATTTAAGGAGTTTCCTCTTGAGGTTGGTGGATAGAGTTTCTTATGGGACCCATTTTTTCATGAGATGAAGGGCTTTGACATCATTATCAAGATAGATTAGTTGGTTCCCTATCATGATCATATTGATTATTATCATCATATAATATATTTAACATCACCTAAGGGTCATAATTATATTCAAAAGGGTGAGTGGGATTTTCAGGGAAGTAAATGTGGAGAAAATAATATTGGTATGGGTGGAGTGATAGCCCAGACTGATATAATTTTTATGGATGATTAGGGAACCTAACAGGCTGATTTTCCTCCAATTGTGGATCATTTAAATGATTTTTTCCCTAAAAACTTTACTATACTACCTCTAGAGGGAGTTTTAGAGTTTAATATTGATTTACTTCTAGGAGAATCATTGGCATCTATTCCTCCTTATAGGATGTCTACTACTGGGTTGTAGGAGATCAAGAGTTATATAGAGGACTTGGAAGTTATGGGTTTTATATGAAAAAATGCTTATCCCTAGGGTTCATCATCCTTTTTCTAAGAAGGTAGTTGGAACCCTCAGTAATTTAATTTATTATCAAAAATTAAATCATCTTATGAAGAACCATTATCCATTACATCACATAGATAACCTATTTGATCAACTTCAAGGAGATATGGTTGTCTGCAAAATTGATTTGAGGTTAGGTTATCATCAGGTGTGTGTGATATCATAGAATATATATCAGATGTATCTTCATAGAAGGTATGGTATTTATGAGTATTTGTTCATGTCATTTGGTCTTATGAGTGTTCTAGTGGTATTTATGGCTCGGATGAATTAGGGTCGCTATTTTTATCTTGGTTAATTTTTGGTAGTCTTCATGAACAATATCGTGGTGTATTCACATAATCAAAATGACCATACAAAAAAAATTATATCATTCCAAATACATTGATAGATCACTATCTATATACTAAAATTATTATATTCCACTTTTGGATTGAAAAGCTTAACTTCTTGGGTTACATTATCTAAAAGTAAAGAGTATATATATCAAATTAGAGAAGGTGAGAGTAGTAGTTACCTAGGATAATCCTAAGAATGTTTTTATATATATAGTTTCATGGAGATGTTTGGCTATCACAGGAACTTTATTCAAGATTTATCATGTCTTGCAGCACCACTTATAGGATTTACCATAAAGGGTGTTATTTTTATGTGGTCTTAAGTTTGAGAGAAATAATTTCATGAGTTGAAAGTGGAAGTGAATTTGGAACCAATTCATATTCTTTTAGATCAATGACTAAACTATATAGTCTATTGTGACGCATTATCCATCATAATAGGATTAGTTTTGATGTAGGGAGAGTGAGTTTTGGTGTTTGAGTCTCATCAGCTGAGCATACATTAGTAGAATTACCATAAGTATGATCTCGGGTTAGCATATGTAGTTCATGATTTACATTAATGGAGGAATTATTTTCTTAGAGAGTGGTTTGTTGTTTAAATAGGATATAAAAACCTCAAATACATCTCTGCACAACATGTATTAAATCTTAGGTATATAATGTCTGTTGAATATCTATAGTCATTTGACTTAGATCTTGCCTTTATTCTTGGGAAAAACAATTTTTTTGATGATTCTATGATCCAAAGGACTCATACACAAGTAGTTCATGAGGCTAGTAGAGAGTGTTAGTTGATGGACCTATTTTATGATATGTACTTAGAGGTCTAGGAAAATCATGGATAACCTATTATTATATCTTTAATAGATAACTCATCACTTATGGAGAGAGTGAAGATGAGGAAACTTTCAAACCATGAGGTCTTTGTCCTAAGGGAGAGTTTTTTATGTGAGGAACCACTACTTAGTTTGGATTTTGATGAGGATGAACCTTTGTGTATTCATGGATGCATCTAGGTTTTTAGATATGTGTGAGAAATTGATGTGAAAATATCATTATTCTAGTTGGGTGGTACACCTTGGGATTACAAAGATATAGTGTGAATTGCACCACCAATACTGGAGGCCTAGTATTAAAAGGAATGTAGTTAGCTTTGTCACACGGTGTTCCACTTATCAGCAAGTGAATACGGAGGACCAATGACCTTCTGACTTGTTAGAACCATTTCCAATTGTGGAGTGAAAATGGGATGATGTCACCATGTATTTCGTGAATGGATTACTGATATACCATCAAGGTAATCATTTAGTATGGGTGATCGCCAACAGGCTCATGAAGGTCTCTCACTTTTTACCTAATAAGGAGAACATTTTGGAAGATGATCTTGGAAGGATATATATCTAGGAGATTATATGAATTCATGGAGTTCTAAAAATAATTGTATCAGATAGAGATTCTCATTTTACTTCTCATTTCTATCAAGGGTTATAGACGGTATTGTGTACATGGGTACTTTTGAGTACATCATACCACCCTCAGACTAACGGTCAGTAAAATAATACAATATAGGTGTTATAGGACATTATTAAAGCATGAATACTTGATTTTGGAGGTTAATGGTAGAAAAAAAATAATTCTAGACAAATTCTCTTACAATAACAACTTTCAAGTGACTATACAGATGGCCCCTTAAGAGTCCTTATATGGTAGGTCATGCTGATCACCTCTATGATTCTTAGAGACAGGGGAGTCAGTTCTACTTAGACCTTGTCTCATTTGAGATACATTAGAGTAGGTTTATCTAATCAGAAAGAAAATGGCTATACCTCATTTAATATAGAAATCATATTCCGACTATCACCTAAAACCTCTAGAGTTAAAGGTAGGGGATTGGGAATTATTGTGTGTTTCAACTAGATTGGGGCATCGATGGTCCAGGTTTCAAGGTATGTTGTCACATAATTTTTTTAGACCCTTTAAGGTTTTAGAGGGGGTAGGATTAATTTCTTATCAGATAGAACTTACTCAAAGATATAGATTTATGTATGGTGTATTTTACATTTCTCAGTTACCTCATGACTACTCAGACCCATCTCATATTTTCCATCCTGATGAGGTAGAACTAGATATTGATTCTTATTTTGATGAGAACCTTATTCATATCTTGGACTAGAACATGAAGTCTCTCTGAGGCAGGTCAATTCCTTTAGTCTGGGTGCTATGGAAGAATGGATGTGTACATAAAAAGACCTAGGAGTGAGAGAATGACATACATTCCCAATGGCCTGATCATTTCTCATATGGTGTTATACTACCTGATTAGTCACTAAATGAGGCTAATATTCACTGATAATATACATAATATTCATGTTATTGTTTTTTCATAAACACCATTTTAGTTCATTTTACACTTTGAACATCATTTCACATTATGATTGTAATACCTTCTTAAAATGCGCTATTATGAGGTACATTTTTGAACATCATTTGAAGTACCCAATGAGTCATCTGATTCTAAGGAATGTAATTATAAATATTTTAATTTGATATTTTTTTAACTATATCTACACTTAAATGTGAACATTTTTCATTCAGGGATCAATGGATGATTCATAAATGATGATGGAGATATTTTGAGATTAATAGAAGCAATTCTAGAGAAGGCAGATTGGACACCATCCCACTTATGAGACTGTGGGGCCCAACATACAGGCCCAATGAATCAAAAATTTTGTGAGATGATAGAATAAATGTTTATGAACAAATAAATATTCATTAGATAACGCTAATTTGTACTTTATGGTGGTCATTAAGGCGGCCCAAGTTAGAGATAAAATTCGGGGCCAGATTCTGCGGCCCAGAAAAATAGACCTCTAATTTGATCATATCTCGGAATAAATAACTCCAAATGGACCCCAATTGTACATGAGGTTAGAAGAAATCCTGATATCCATTTTATTCTTCTATTTAACACTCTGATTCGGCCATCTAGAAGGTCATCCAAACGCGTTTGTTCGGTGGATGAAAGTTGGCTTCCACCTCGGGTCAAATGTGGAAAAGTCCAAATTCCACAAGCTTTCCACCACCTATGGCCTACCAAAATTAATTTAGATGCATTTTACTATTGGAGGATCGACCCAAGGCTTCCAAAATTCCTATTTAAGGTAGTGGTGGTGGAGGAGTTGATAATATTTGGTGTTTGGTTTCATTGTAGTGTTATGCTGCCGCTTTGTGTTTGTAATCGCATTTCTTTCTCATGTAAGTTGTTTAATTCACCATAGTTTATTAATAAAAGTTATTCATTTAGTCTTATTCTATTCTTATACTTATCACGTTGATACCGTTGGTTCAAGGTGTGGATTTATTCACACCATACTTTGTGATATTTATCACACAACGGAGGAGTGATCTTTTTTTGTTGTTGTTTTTACTTCTTCAATTCCACCCTTGTAAGTCTACTTCCTGCTTCCGTTGAAGACATGTCATCAATGGAGGGATAACTATTTTATGGGTTGATCCAAGGGAGTAGAAAGGGTCTGGATTGGATGTTATTTATCACTCCATTAATGGATAATCACTTATTTTAAATGAGATTTTTATTTGATGATTTTAAAACATCTCCATCGTCCTTGTTGAATTTAACGTCACACACTTCAAGTGCTAACACGAACCTTTACCTTGAAGTTCTCAAAACTTTGATGATTCAAGTGTATAGGTGATTAGTATTAGAGGGTTTAGGCATTAAACCTGTAAGTTATTATGTTGTTTTATCTCATTAAATGAACCCATCTCAAATATAAGAAATTGAAATCATTAAAAAGGAAATACGTCCAATCCACCCTGAGCGATAACCTTGGATCAAATCATTCTTTTAAATTGAATTCACTTAAGTCTATTAGAGTTACTTTAAACCCATCTAAAATCAACCCAAATTGGCCACTTCATAGCCAAAAATAGTCCTTATAATGTGTGTGTCTATAGGTTACTTCTTAGGTCTCTGTGGATTCGACAACCCAAGCTAGACTACAAGGACCGTTCTACCTTCATCTTTTGGGTAAATTTGAGCGATAATAAAATTTTGGCACCGTTTCCGGGGACCTAAGTAAGTTATCTTATACATTATCATTATTTTTCTTCATCCCTATTCTCTTTTCTCACCCCTCACTCCTATGGAAGTCAATTTTGAACAAGTCCAAACATGGGAAACCTATCCCCACTTTGATCACCCAACCCCATGTGTGATGTACAATGACCATCCTAATTTCTACATGTGGGATCATCAACAACCTAATGAACCAAATTGTTTTTACCCCTATGATCCACAAAACATCCTAACATATAATTAGTTTCAATCACCACAAAGCCATTATGAACACCCTCCTGCGCAATTACAACAACTTAATTATCCACCTGAAATAGACCATATTTCTCAACCCCTTACCCATAATGATCCACAACCATTACTTGAAAAATTGTTTCAACAAATGGAAATAATAAATTTTGAGGTTTCATCATTGAGGTTAGAACTACAAAGCATTAAAAATTGTGAGGAACCTATCCCTACACAAACTGACCCTTCCATAACCTTATGTGAAGTGTCTAGTTTCCCAAAAACCTCTCATGAATTTACTGAAGAGAAAACCTTTGGATTTGGGGAGGATGAGGAGGATCATGTAATTGTTGATGGGTCTTTAAATCAGAATGAAATTGAATATTTGGATTCAAAAGAAGAGATTTTTACATCATGGATTGAGTCTCCTAAGTATAACTCTATTAATGAATTTTCAAAACCACGAACCATTGAACCATTGAGAGAAATCAAAAACATTGAGTCCATACCCATTCCTAAAATTGATCTTTCCAATTTTTTGGTTGAATATTCTATTCAAAAGGAACCAATTCTGTGGAGTAATTTTGAAAATGATATTGAGTTTGATTCCAAGTCCCAACCTGTGTCTGAAAGTGTTAGCCTACCCGAACTTGAGCGAAAGGAATTTCCATCCACCCTCAACTTTCTATTCATTGGGGATATCCAAAAACATCCAATTTTCACAATTTCTTATCTTGAAACCAATAAATAGGTAATGATGATTAATGTACTTGGAAAGACTAAAAATGAAATTGAATCCACTATTTCTGATATTCATTTGATTTACCCGCTCATTTTAGAACATAGGTTTTTACATGACACAAATTATAAAAAACAAATCAATCTAAATAAAGTAGAAGTGGTGAAACATGTGGTCCTTAAAATGTTGAAAGTTGGTATTGGGTAAGTTAGGGGGTTCATATTGAGCTAACGATGTTAAACAAAAGTGCTGCACAGGAGCCAACCCGTGGTTTTCATGTTTCTAATCTTTCTGAATCATGTTTATTTTTCAAATAAGATTAATTAATCATTTTGATATTTAAAAAAAATAAAAAAATAATAATAAAACAATAATAATAATAATAAATAAACTTTTGACTTGTTATTCTATTATGAGTATGGATGGGTATGAAAGGGGAACACCATATTCATCCATGTCACGTGGTGTGATCCTCGAGTAATACCTTACCCAGAAAATTAAAATAAGACAATGTATCATTAGTTTGATTTAAAAAAAATAGAAAAACTGGAAGAACCGTAAAAATAATGATACTTGGAATTAAATAAGTCATTGTGTTGTTTGTTTTGTCTAGTTTGTTCTTCTTTTTATGGTTCAGGTACTATTTTGGGTAATACATGTTCAATCAAGGAGGTGCCTACATCCCCCAAGAGATCAAAGGACTAATTTGGAGCAGCAATAATTTCAACTTCAACCACCAGGTGACTTCATTCCATGACCCTCATTTTCAATTTTCTTTTTTAACTTTCATTATCTACCTCTACCCCCTTCTAAATTTTCTTTTCTTTAAACACTGTGGACAGTGTTGTTTTATGTTGGGGGGAGATAAAATAAAAATAAAAAATGATTTCGTGTAAAAAAAATGAATGATTTGAAAAAAAAATTGTGTAAATGGAAGGAAAAATTACTTTAACTTTAAACATGGTAATACACATTGCACACTTTGAAACCGAATATCAAATAATTTATCATACCCTGATTCTGATTTTAATCCTTGTATAATTTCATGAGCATAGATTTTGGAAAGTGTGGCTGTCCAATGTGATATTTCATCATTTTTATTTTTATCCAAATAAAAAAAAGATCACAATGCACGTCCTTTGGATAGTGGGGTATTAGTTTGAGTTCATGGGGTCCCCTAAATATATAGTATAGGTTTGGTGATCATTTTAGTTTAATATGAGTATTCAAAAAAAATTAAAAAAAATTTTCTCGTAGAGAAATGAAATGACGTAATGTGTGGCTTTCGGCACTTGGGGATCGTGACTCCATAGTTGTCTGTCCCAGAGTTAGTAATTTTATCTCTATTTTTGGTAATTTGAATTTGTTTTTGACTAAGTTAAATCGAAATGATGCCCGAGTATGTGGGCTTCACTTGGTGTCCTAAGGTCTTTGAGCCTGGGAGTCATCGGCAAAGTCTCGCTACAGGGGTTGACTCTTTTGAGTGCAACCTCAATTACCATGGAAAAATTGCAAAAAAAACAAAAAAAAATAAATTAAAAAAAATTGAATACTCATCTTAATATTGAAATGTGATTCAACCTAGCGCTTCCGTCATTTCCCCCATGAATAAAGATGAACCCCCATGTCTATTGTGATTCACAACACATCCTCATACTTAATTGATATTGGATTAAATATGGCAATGAATTTAAACAAAGGAATGGTCTTGGGATTGAGATCTGCTTATGAAACTATCCTGTATTAAAATATTTTGATGGGTTTCATGATTTTTTTGTATAAGTTTTTCTGATGACCATTGTGTATTAAAATTTTTTTGGAAAAGGGAATTCGAATTTCATATTGTTGAGATATATTTTGCTCGGGACTAGCAAAACTCAAGTTGGGGGTGTGATTAGTCACTAAATGAGGCTAATATTAATTTTTAATATACATAATATTAATGTTCTTTTTTATTCATAAACACCATTTTAGTGCATTTTACACTTTGAACATCATTTCACATTATGATTGTAATACCTTCTTAAAATCCTCTATTATGAGGTACATTTTTTAACATAATTTGAAGTACCCAATGAGTCATCTGATTCTAAGGAATGTAATTATCAATATTTTAATTTTATATTTTGGGAACTATATCTACACTTAAATGTAAACATTTTTCATTCAGGGATCAATGGATGATTCATAAACGATGATGGAGATATTTGTAGATTAATGGAAGCAATTCTAGAGAAGTCAGATTGGACACCATCCCACTTATGAGACTATGGGGCCCAACATACAGGCCCAATTAATCCCAATTTTTGTGAGATGATATAAGAAAGTTTGGGGAAAAAATAACTATGCAGAAGATAATGCTAATTCGGCCTTTATGGTGGTCATTAAGGTAGCCCAAGTTAGAGATAAAATTCTGGGCCAAATTCTGAGGCCCAGAAAAACATCCCACTAATGTGATCATATCTCGGAATACATAACTCCAAATGAGACCACATTTTACAGGCGGTTAGAAGACATCCGGATCTCCATTTTCTTATAGTATGTCCCACTCTTATTCGGCCATCTAGATGGTCGTCCAAACCCGTCTATTCGGTGGATGAAAGCTGACTACCACCTCGGGTCAAATGTGGAAAACTCTAAATTCCACAAGCTTTCCACCACCTATGGCCTACCAAAATTAATTGAGATGCTTTTTGCTATTTGAGGCTCGACCCAAGGCTTCAAAAATTCTTATTTAATGCAGTGGTGGTGGAGGAGTTGATAATCTTTGGTGCTTGGTTTCATTGTAGTGTTATGTTGCCGCTTTGTGTTTGAAATCGCATTTCTTTCTCATGTAAGTTGTTTAATTCACCTTAGTTTCTTAATAAAAGTTCTTCATTTACTCTTATTCTTTTATTCTACTTATCACATTGATACCGTTGGTTCAAGGTGTGGATTTATTCACACCATACTTTGTGATATTTATCACACAACAGAGGAGTGATCTTTTTTTGTTGTTGTTTTTACTTCTTCAATTCCACCCTTGTAAGTATACTTCCCACTTCCGTTGAAGACATGTCATCAATAGAGGGATAAATATTTTATGGGTTGATACAAGGGAGTAGAAAGGGTCTGGAATGGATGTTATTTATCACTCCATTAATGGCTAATCACTTCTTTTAAATGATATTTTTATTTGATGATTTTAAAACATCTTCACCATCCTTGTTGAATTTAACGCCACACACTTCAAGTGCTAATACGAACCTTTACCTTGAAGTGATCAAAACTTTGATCCTTCAAGTGTATAGGTGATTAGTATTAAAGGTTTTAGGCATTAAACCAGTAAGTTATGATGTTGTTTTATCTCCTTAAATGAACCCATCTCAAATATAAGAAATTGAAATCATTAAAAAGGAAATACGTCCAATCCACCCCAAGCGATACCTAGGATCAACTAATTCTTTTAAATTGAATTCACTTAAGTCTATTAGAATTAATTTAAACTCATCTAAAATCAACCCAATTTGGCCACTTCATATCCAAAAACATTCCTTAGAATGTGCATGTCTATAGGTTACTTCTTAGGTCTCTGTGGATTCGACAACCCAAGCTAGACTACAAGGACCGTTCTACCTTCATCTCTTGGGTAAATTTGAGTGAGAATCACTACCCTTGGAAGGAAAACTCAGGGATGAGTTTTCTTAATTGGGGGAGTTTGTAACACCCTTATTTTTTTCTAAGGTATATAACCTTTTAATTCAAGTTTAATTCCTTATTTTAGTCCTAATATGAGTTCCTAGTGAGTTAAGGAATGTTTTTGGTGTATACAAGGCTTTTTTGGAGCCAAAGATTTGAATTTTGGAGGAAATAGGTGGGCTATAAGGTTAGTTTAAACCATACATCCTAGTTCACATGATTGTTTTAAACCACGCAGGGTGATCTAGTGTAATGTAGAGGGTCGTACAGTTTTTTCTAAACATGTATCCTAGTATGGATGACCATGAAAATTCTACATACATTTTTGTAGAGAAATTTTGTATGGTATATGCATGGTAAGTCTAGTCATGTTCCCAACCATTGTAAGGGGGTTCCTTGGATAGTGACTATCACACATTTGGCTTACAGTTTTCCCAACCGTAGATCCAAACTATGTGACCCCTTTTAAAATGGAGAATTTACATTTTCTCCCTCGTTTATTCTTAAATATAAAACTCATTTCTATTATTTATTTCTCTAGTACTAGTATACCTGAAGATATTATCCACCATCCTCTCCTAGTTTTTGATCCCTCTCCTCCATCCAAGATTTATTTCCTTCATTGTTCATCATGTTATAAGTGTATCAGTTAGTTTAATAATTTTCTTCCTTCCTTAGTATTTTAATCTTACCATCTTTAGAACTATTTAAGTGTGATCTAATATTACCTATTTTCAAGGATTATTTCTATTTCTCCATTGTCTCTATTTCTTCTCCAAATCGGAATTCGATACATGACGTGTTCTCTACTACAAAAAGGTAGGTGGTGTATGCTTTTTACCTAAGGTCTTTTTTCTTATTAATTTACCACTATTTTTTCACATGCTGGACCTTCCATACATTGCTCATAAAATTAATCAATTTATTAAATTAATTGTTAAGCCACATTAGAGGTGGGTTCATTCATCTGCCTAAGATAAAACCACCCCTTTGGGTGCGTGTGAGATTTCAACCTATTAGTGGAAGCTCTTATATATAAAATGACATGTCTAATGGTTTATTAAATATTGATCATAATATCAAATGTGAATAAGATGGTAAAATAAATTGATTAAATTATGAACATTCTAAAGATATGGATGATCTCTAGGTTTGTACTTATTTATATGGATTGTTCGTCTTATGAATAGACACTAACATTGCCTATGAACCTTTTATATTACTTTTTTATATTGTAAATCATGTTATGGAACTGATGATGGGTAATGTGATATGAAACTGACTCGATTATCGATATGGAACTGACTTTGATTACTAGTATAGCATCGAGAAGGGGGGTCGAGGTATGAAACCTATTACACCAATAGTTTTATCTCCAGATATTAGGAATCCACAGCCATGGGCCCTAGGTTATTATCCCAAGTAGGTCTAAACTATTTTGAGCTCACCTTGGACAAGTTCCTTGGACTTAAGAAGGATTCCTTTGTCATTACCCTTAAGACTTGGCCTATGTAAGTATGATACTTTATATATATGTGGTGTTTGTAAAATTACTTTCATATTTCACATTTATATAATGGTAATCTTCATTTATTTTATACTAATAGTTATATCCACTATTCATGGACCTTCTATATTTGTCTTCATTTTACATATTTACTTGTCATGCCTGCACATGGATATATTTTTTATACACATGATGTATTTTTTATAAACACCATTAGTGTAACACCCGAGACTTTATGAGAAATATTTTTTTTTATTTTATATGGATCACCAAAGGAATATTTCACTACACACAACACTGTCTTGGCTTGCGTTACACGCAGGATCAACCTTCCTCGATAGCTTGCGTTGTACGCAATACTGAGTTTCACTAAACAACGATATGTTATTAAAATAATATATAAACTAGCCGTTATGAATAGTAATACCCACTTTTTGAAAATTTATAAATTTTATCTTTCAAAATGGACTCCATTTTTGGATCTGGAATATCAAAATTATCCTAGGGTGAAATTTTGGTATTTTTCTGAAAACTTTCAATTTTTTATGAATAGTAAAAACACTAGGTTACTATTTAAAAACCGACTTTTTAATTAAATAATTATTTATTTTATTTAAATTTATTTTAATTAAAAATTGATACATAATACCTATATAAATTCAATGTAATTAATTGGAGTCATTTTATAATAATTTTAGATATATAAAAATTCTGTTGAACTTTTCACCGTCTTTTACCCACCTCCTTGGAGAATTTGAAAATTTACATAAAACTTAATTTTACCACTTCTCTTAGTGGAATTTTGAAAATCCGAGAGACACGGTTAATATCAAGGAGTAAAATGTCCTTCAATAAGATAAAATTAATTTTTGGTGAATAGTAACTGTTTACTTTTTCTACCACGGTTAAAAGTAAATAGGGTAATTAAGGGTACAAATGATATTATTATTACCCTAACACATATCCTAATTATATTGGATAAGTGTAATTCGACCAAAAACAACATTATGAATAAAATATGACCATTTAGGTCCACTTGGATTAGATTAGGACACTTATTATAATTTTATTTAAAGAAGAGTTAAAAGAGTTAAAATCAATGTTTAATAACTAAACCATTTTTAATATAGGGTTATAAATAAGATAAATTCGCCTATAAATATTCATTAGAAAGATAAAAATATTTCCTACATAATGGTATTTTATTTATAATTTTTAGACATTAAATATGTTAATTTATTTATGACACAATGATGATACATTAATTACCTTATTAATAAAATATTAACATAATTGATATTATGAATACCAAAATAAATGTTATTTGAGACTTTTTTTAAATTAAACTACTTTGATAGGTTAATATGACATGTTATTATTGATTTAATTAAATTTTTTCTAACGAATAATGCTGTTATGATTTTCACAAAAATCAATTACCAAATAGTGTCAAAATTGACATAAAATAGTTTTTAAAACAAATATTATATTATTAATTGTTATTTTATTCCTAAAAATCTACGGTTCAGAAAAATTACTTAGATAGGGTTATATATATTAATAATGAACCACTTGGGGTTCTTTTTACTTGTTATAGTAGGTTTATTAACCATATAGTGTAAGAAAACAAGAAGACACGGTAAAAGTTAAATTATTTAACATAGAGTTAAATCTAAATGATAAGGTTAAAATAATACCCTAAACTTGTCTAAAAACTATTTGTTGAGATTTTTTAGACCCATACCCACCTTATATTCGAAATAAATAAATTTTGAGCTATTAAAAACCGAATATGACTTTATTATAAAATAATATTTTAAGTTTTTCCAACGGTGCCCTTCTCCCCCTTATAAAAGGGCACCTCCTCCCTCAGCTCCTCACACAATTATGAGCCTTAAAGCTCGGCCAAAACCTGAAAATTTCCATTATGAAATTCCTTAGAAACATACTAGAGGTCATGGTATTCTTCAAAGACCAATTTTAGGGCCCTAATAGGAGGTTTCAAAGAGGCGTGTCGAAGAAGAGGTAATATCCGTTACCGATTCTTTCAA
Organism: Viscum album; assembly: GCA_963277665.1. Taxonomy (NCBI): domain Eukaryota; kingdom Viridiplantae; phylum Streptophyta; class Magnoliopsida; order Santalales; family Viscaceae; genus Viscum; species Viscum album. The sequence goes on along the minus strand of OY728126.1, from coordinate 1,802,277,071 downwards.
ATTTATTTCTTCTTCTACTTCCTCTTATTTAGTTGTTTCATTAGGAAGTAATAACAACAGTATCACTTATATACAGATATGTTATTATAAATATTAAACAAACCTATTTCACCTTCTATCCATCCTATGGAAAACGAAATCATCACGCGTGCGTACGTACGGAATACCGTCTCCACGCCGTGGTGTAATCTGTTTTCCACCACCACATTATTTGGATGAGTATGATGGTGTAAATAATAAATATATATGATTATTGTAAAGTTATATTGATTCTTAAATAGTATACATACTCTTAAATACAATTCCAGGATCATGGGAATGATATCATCGCTCGTGCGTACGTACAGCCTACCGTCTCCACGATGTGATGCAACTCGTTTTACATGATCTTCATTGAATAATGATTATATAAATAAATTTAATGAATAAATATGATATATATTACACTAATACCATTCTATAAATTAGTTATCTATAACCTAAAAAGAAGAATAAGAATTTATTCAACATGACATGCATAAGAACATAATGCAATGAACACCCGAATAACAAGTAACAATGAAATATTACTAATAAGAAGCTAAGAATATGACCATATAAGATATCATAACAATGATTATGATTCTCAAATAATTCAATAACATTATTTAAATCATTATACAGGAGGTTCGGACACGTACAATGTATATCGGACCTAAGGTAAGGGAAAATCTCGCAATCTCATTTTTATCCGAGATTGTTTATACTTTTTAAGTTACTGGGGAATATTTATCATCCACATCCATGTTTCCTCAATATGTAATATTATTTCTATCCTACTACAATTTTTTAAATCCAATTTTACCTATTGGTCAATTTTTAGTAAAATATATGAAAGGAATCTTTTTTCATTTTCAGTGCGAGATACTTTTTGACTTTTCTGGCCAAAGTATGAGAAGAATGTTTTTTTAACTTATATGGCATGAATGGATTTTTATGATTTCATAGAACATTATTTCCATGAATCTTACTTTAAAAGTTTTCATGTTTATTTTTAAATAACTTCTTTTATTTTAAAATTGTATGACATATTAAGAAAGGAAAAAATGTTTTTGAAGTAGAAAGTATATTTTCTTCAAGAATGGAGTTCAAGAATTTTATCAAAATTATTTTCCATCTAAGATAATATAGGGTTTTGTTTCTATCCCTATTTTTACATTGATCTGATTATGTTATGATGGATTATTTTTATGATGTCCTTTTATCATATGTATTATGTTATGATGGCATGATGCTTAAGAATTCCATTTTTATTACATGGGTTATGCTAGGATGTATGATTTATGATCATGTGGCACACATAAGAATGGTATCATTATAAGATGGGTGGGACCTATATCTCCCTCCAATGCATTGGGTAAAGATTTATATCTCATGAGATAGACATGGATGGAACGGAAGGTTTATCTGGTTCAGTGATACAGGACTAAAACGAGGAGTGAACTCGGTTCAGAAATGGACTTTTTCCACTAGGATAGTGTTGGAAATGAGTCTTGACTACTAAGAAATGATTCTTTATGATTATGTGTGTATGAAAAAATGTTTTATGTTTTATGTTATGATTATTGGGATTATATTTCACTACCATGATTTATCCCATGTTATGATATTATGATCTCTTTTGCAGGATAATATTTTCAAAATGTTATGTTCTTATGAATATGATATGATTGATATTTCTTTTTTTTTACCCTTACTGAGCATTTGAGCTCACCCTTTTGTATGTTTTCTTTTCCCCAGGTCAGGAAGAATTTTATTAAGTAGGATATTCCAAAAAGGGGCTCTAGATATGTTGAAATAAACGGGAGACAATGTAGATGCTTTATGAACCAGTTGTTTATGTTTCCTAGTTTCTAAAGACACTAACCTATATGGTCCTACCATGGATTTGTTATATGTTGTAATAATTATGATTCAATTCTGAATTAATAACAATGTATGTAAATTATGGTTCGTTATAGTTGGTATCAGAGGGAGTTTATAGTCAACCTTTGGAAACTAGGATGTGAAAGCCTTAGTATAAACCCTAAGGATGTTTCTAAGAATAGAACACAATCTTAGTGTTTTAGAAATGGCCATGAAAAACATATGATAAGACCTAAAGTGTGAAATTTTATTCTTGATTATGTGGTTTTCTATTATGATTAGTGTTTCTCACACTATGCTTATTGGTTTTAGTCAATGGCTGGAACCCGAAGGAACCGTGTTAATGTTGAATGCAATGGGCAATGCAATGATTTTCCCCCTGAGTAACCAAAAGTTATGGGAGTTGGAATGAAAAATCTTGTAGCCATGCTCACACAACTTTCTCAAGCTATGAACCATATAGGACTTCCAAACAAGCAAAGGAAGGAGCAACATTCTGTTGAATCCTTCATGAGGCAGCGTCCCCCCTCATTCAGTGGGTCTACTAATCCATTAGTGGCTGAACAATGGATCAGTACCATTGAAAAGATATTTTCAGTTCATCAATGTTTTAAACATAATAAATTCATCTTAGCAGTATATTCTTTGGAAGTTGAAGCTAATCAATGGTAGAATCTTATCAAGAATACGAGGCAAAGAGACGAAATTGAGTCCATGGAATGAGACGAGTTCAAGAAATTATTTTTCAATAAGTACTTCCCTCATATTCTTCGAACAAAGATGGAGAAGGATTTTCTTGAACTAAAGCAAAAGGATGATGAATCTATTGGTATCTACGAATCAAATTTTACAAGGCTTTCAAGGTACGCTTCTGTGATTATTATCCAACATGAGAGTAAGATCGATCGATTCTTTAGTGGCTTAAAACCATGTCTCTGAAGGGAATTATCCATAAGGGACTTCAATAGATATGAGGAAATTGTTTGATGTGCTCTCAATGTTGAGATGGAGATTGGAGTAACCCATCAGTCATATGGGTTTGATAAGAAGAGGAAAATGGAATTCAAAGGGAAATCTAAAGACCACACTGAAAAAAAGATGAGTTTTCCATTATGCTCAAAGTGTGGAATGAAACATGTAGGAAATTTTCTAAAAGGGACAAGTAAATGTTTCAAATGTGGAAAAGAGGGTCATCGGGCATTTTAATGCTGCAGTGATGGGAAAAAAGATGTCTATTGATGTGAACAAAGAAAAGGATACACAGAATACACCTCATACACTTCAATGTTACAAGTTCAAGGAAATGGGGAATTATGCTAATCAATTCCCTAATCCAAGGGTTGTTGATGACGATCGATGTCAACAAACTCTTAAGTCCAAAGACAAAGGAAAGTCACATGCAATTTCTATCGGCGATGTGGAGTACGATAACGAAGTGGTGAAAGGTACTCTTAAAATCCACACTAAAGTAGAAAATGTTTTATTTGATTCTAGATCCACCCACTCTTTTATTTCTAAATAATTTTCTAAGGGTATCACCATATTACCTCAACAATTAGATCTTGAGTTAGCTGTGACAACTCCTAATGGCACAACGATCACATCAAAAGTTTACAATTCTTATCCGATTGAAGTTTGTGGGAAAGTGATTCCTGCAAATCTTTTGATCCTTCCTATAGTGGAATTTGATGTTATTCTTGGAATGTATTGGCTTTCTTTATATGGATCTCATATCAATTTCCAAATAAGGGAAGTCACATTTCATATTCCAGATCAATCTATGATCGTCTATCGATGCAAGGATGAACATAACCTTCCAGTGGAAATTTCTTCCATCTTATGGGTCAGGATTCCACTAAATTAAGGTTATTTATCTCAAATGGTTGGAGAGAAACTCACAATTAAGAATATGCCCATTGTAAAAGAGTTTGATGATGTCTTTTCGGAGGAATTTCCAGGTCTTCTACAAAATCGTGAAGTTGAGCTTTCAATAGAACTCGTACCAGGTGCTTTACCTATTTCAAAGACACATTATAGAATGGCCCGAATTGAGTTGCTGGAATTGAAGAAGCAACTCTAAGAGAATCTTGATAAGGGATTCATACACCCTAGTGCATCACCATGGGGGGCACCTATTTTGTTCGTTAAGAAGAAATATGGATCAATGAGACTATGCATTGATTATCGAGAACTTAACAAGATCACTATCAAGAAAAAATATCCTCTCCCACGCAATGATGACTTATTTGACCAACTACGTGGAGCTCAATACTTTTCCAAGATTGATCTTCGTTCAGGGTATCATTAATTAAGGGTCAAAAGGGAGGATATACGAAAGACGACTTTCTGTACCAGGTATGGACACTATGAATTTATAGTGATGCTATTTCATCTTACTAATGGCCCTGCTATCTGCATGGATCTAATGAATACAGTCTTTAGAGACTCTCTTGATCAGTTTGTGATAGTCTTTATAGATGATATTCTTGTCTATTCAATGATAAAGGAAGAACATGAATATCAATTAAGAATTTTATTAAAGACCCTAATGAAGGAGAAGATTTATTCCAAATTTACGAAGTATTAATTTTGGCTTCAAAAAGTATAATTTTTGGGTCACATAATCTAAAAAGAGGGGATATCTGTGGATCCAGCAAAAAAAGAGGTTATTGAAAGATGGTTGAGACCAATTATAGTAACTGAGATTTGATGTTTTCTTGGTTTGGCTGGATATTATCGACGTTTTGTGAAATATTTTTCACGATTATCTAATCCACTCACTAGGTTGACTCGAAAAGGAGATAAGTTCGTGTGGACGGATGACTGTGAAGAGATTTCAAGGAGTTGAAATGAAGGTTATCCAGTGCACCTGTGCTCACACTGCTTTGTAGTGGAGAAAGGTTTGTGATCTACAGTGATGCATCCAAGAAGGTATTGGGGTCTGTTATCATGAAAAATGATATGGTGATATCTTATACCTCACGACAGTTGAAAATACATGAGCAAAATTACCCAACTCATGATTTGGAGTTAGCTACGATAATCTTTTCATTAAATATTTGGAGGCATTATCTTTATGGTGAAAGGTGTGATATTTATACTTATCATAAAAGTTTAAAGTATATTTTCACACAAAAGGAGTTGAAAATTTGCCAAAGAAGATGGTTGGAGTTGATTAAGGACTATGACTGCTCAATTCATTATCACCTTGGGAAAGCAAACAAGGTGGCAGACGAATTAAGTCGATAAGACCATGCCAGCTTATCCATGATGAGGATCACAAAAGATCCAATATTTATGGATTTACAAAGGATGGATCTTGGAATTATAATGGAAGGGGAAAAATCGTATCTTTCTCAAATGAATGTTCAACCATCTATACATGTGAAGATTAAAGAGGCATAAAAAGAAGATGTAGAGTTACAAAAGAAGGTGAGAAATGTTCCTAAATTCAACCTTGATTGTGATGGGATAATAAGGTTCAGGAATCGAGTTTGTGTTCCTCCCATCCCAGAATTATAGAAGGAGCTACTGGATGAGGCTTATAGTTCTTCATTCTCTATTCATCCTGGAAGCACAAATATGTATAGGGACCTGAAATAGTACTTCTGGTGGGATGTTATGAAAAGAGATGTTGATGAATATGTCTCTATGTGCTTGGTTTGTCAGCAAGTTAAAGCTGAGAGACAGAAGTCTAAGGGGATGTTACAACCATTACCCATACCCGAATGGAAATGGGAAAACATCACTATGGACATTGTCACTGGACTTCCTAAAACATCCAAAGGCAATAATTATATCTGGGTTATAGTTGATCGTCTTACAAAGTCGACACACTTCATTACTATTAGATAAGATTTCTCTCTGGATCAGCTTTCCAGGATATATGTGAAGGAAGTGGTAAGATTTCATGGAGTACCACTTTCCATTATATCTGATCGGGATTCGAGGTTTACCTTAGAGTTTTGGTGAAGTCTTCAGTATACTCTAGATATAGAGTTGAGTTTCAGCACTTCTTATCATCCTCAGACAGACGGTCAGTCTGAGAGGAAAATTCAAACTCTAGAAGATATGTTAAGAGCTTACTCTATGAACTTCAAAGGTGGTTGGGATCAACACCTACCTTTGATGGAATTTTCTGATAATAATAGCTTTCACTCCAGTATTCAGATGGCCCCTTATGAATCTCTCTATGGAAAGAAATGCAGGACTCCAACTTTCTGGGATGAAGTTGGGGAAAGAAAGCTATTAGGACCTGATCTTGTTGATGAGATGGCAGAAAAGGTCAGATGTATTCAACAACACATAAGAGCATCTCAGAGTCGACAAAAAAAGTTTTTCCAACAACCAAAGAAAAGACCAAGAGTTTGAAGTGGGTGATAAAGTGTTATTATGAATATCTCCTTGGAAGAGAGTAATGAGATTTGGAAAGAAGGGAAAGCTGAGCCCTAGGTATATCGGTCCTTTCGAAATACTGGATCGTGTTGGGAAGGTAGCCTACCGATTGGCGCTTCCACCGAATCTCTCTCAAGTTCACGATTTGTTCCATGTATCTCTACTGAGAAATTACATTCCTAATCCTTCACATGTAGTCAGCTTAGAAGTCGTACTGCTGGAGTGAGATCATTCTTATGAAGAACAGCTGATAGAGATTCTGGATCGTAGTGAAAAATTCCTACGGAACAATACCACTCGCTTGGTGAAAGTTTTATCGAGGAACCACCAATTAGAAGAAGATACATGGGAACTTGAGGATATGATGAGGGAGAGGTATCCTCATCTTTTTGTTACAAAGTGACGAATTTCGAGGGAGAAATTCATTTTAAGGGGGGTAGAATGTAACACCCAAGATTTTATGAGAAATATTTTGTCTTCATGTTATATGCATCACCAAATGAATCTTTCACTACACACAATATTTTCTTGTCTTGCGTTACACGCATGAGCAACCCTCCTCGATAGCTTGCGTTGTACGCAATACCAAGTTTCACTAAACAACGATATGTTATTAAAATATTATATAAACTAGCCATTATGAATAGTAATACCAACTTTTTGAAATTTTATAAATTTTATCTTTCAAAATGGACTTCATTTTTGGATCCGGAATATCGAAATTGGCCTAGGGTGAAATTTTGGTATTTTTCTGAAAACTTTCAATTTTTGATAAATAGTGAAAACACTGGGTTACTGTTTAAAAACCGAATTTTTATTTAAATAATTATTTATTTTATTTAAATTTATTTTAGGTAAAAATTGATACATAATACCTATATAAGTTCAATGTAATTCATTGGAGTCATTTTATAATAATTTTAGATATATAAAAATTTTATTGAACTTTTCACCGTCTTTTATCCATCTCCTAGGAGAATTTGAAAATTTACCTAAAACATAATTTTACCACTTCTGTGAGTGTAATTTCGAAAATCCGAGAGACACGGTTAATATCAAGGAGTAAAATGTGGTTCAATAAGATAAAAATAATTTTTTTTGAATAGTAACTTTTTACTTTTTACCACAGTTAAAAGTAAATAGGGTAATTAAGGGTAAAAATGATATTATTATTACCCTAACACATGTCCTAATTCTATTGGATAAGTTTAATTCAACCAAAAACAACCTTAGGAATAAAATATGACCATTTATGTCCACTTGGATTAGATTAGAACACTTATTATTATTTTATTTAAAGAAGAGTTGAAAGAGTTAAAATCAAAGTTTAATAACTAAAACATTTTAATATAGGATTATAAATAAGATAAATTCGACTATAAATATTCATTAGAATTAAAAAAGTATTTCCTACATAATGGTATTTGATTTATAATTTTTAGACATTAAATAGTTTAATTTATTTATGAAAAAATGATGATGCAGTAACAACCTTATTAATGAAATATTAACATAATTGATATTATGAATACCCAAATAAATGATATTTGAGACTTTTTATAAATTAAACTAATTTTATAGATTAATATGACATGTTATTATTGATTTAATTAACTTTTTTTAACTAATCATACTGTTATGATTTTCACAAAAATCAATTACCAAATAGTGTCAAAAATGACATAAAATAGTTTTTAAAACAAATATTATATTATTAATTGTTATTTTATTCCTAAAAATCTAAGGTTCTGCCAAATGACTTAGATGAGGTTATATATATTAATAATGAACCACTTGGGGTTCTTTTGAATTGTTATAGTAGGTTTATTAACCATATAGTGTAAGAAAACAAGAAGACACTATAAAAGTTAAATTATTTAACTTAGAGTTAAATCTAAATGATAAGGTTACAATAATAACCTAAACTTGTCTAAAAAATATTATTTGAGAGTATTTCGACCCATACCCACCTTATCTTCGAAATAAATCAATTTGGAGCTATTAAAAACCGAATATGACTTTATTATAAAATAATATTTTATGTTTTTTCAGAGGTGCCCCTCTCCTCCCTTATAAAAGGGCACCTCATCCCTCACCTCCTCACAAAATTTTGAGCCTTAAAGATCGTCCAAACCCTGACCATTTTCCTTCTCAACTTCATTAGAAACATACTATAGGTCCTGGTCTTCTTCAAAGACCAATTGTAGTGCCCTAAGAGGAGGTTTCAAAGAGGCGTGTCGAAGAAGAGGTAATATCCATTGCCGATTCTTTCAAATTTATTTCTTCTTATACTTCCTATTATTTGTTTGTTTCATTAGTAAGTAATAAAATAAGTATCACTTATATATTTATATGTTATTATAAATTTTAAACAACCCTATTTCACCTTCTATCCATCCTACGGAAAATGAAATCACCGCGTGTGAGTATGTACGGAATACCGTCTCCACGTCGTGGTGTGATCTGTTTTCCACAACCAACTTACTTGGATGGGTATGATGGTGTAAAGAATAACTATATATGATTATTGTAATGTGATATTGATTCTGAAATAGTATACATACACTTAAATACAATTCCACGATCATGGTAACGATATCATCGCTCGTGCGTACGTACGGCCTACCGTCTCCACGATGTGATGCGACTCATTTTACATGATGTTCATTGAATAATGATTATATAAATGAATTGAATGAATAAATATGATATATATTACACAAATAACATTCTGTAAATGAGGTATCTATAACCTAAAAACAAGAATAATAATTTATTCAACAAAACATGCATAAGAACATAAAGCAATGAACACCCGAATAACAAGTAACAGTGAAATATTACTAATAAGAAGCTAATAATATGACCATATATGATATCATAACAATGATTATGATTCTATAATAAGTCAATAAAATTATTTAAATCATTATACATGAGGTTCGGACACGTAAAATGCATATCGGACCTAAGGTAAGGGAAAATCTCGCAATCTCATTTTTATCTGAGATTGTTTATAATTTAGAATTTACTTGGGAATATTTATCATCCACATCCATGTTTCCTAAATATGTAATATTATTTCTATCCTCCTAAAATTTTTTAAATCCAATTTTACCTATTGGTGAATTTTTTGTAAAATATATGAAAGGAATATTTTGTCTTTTTCTGTACGAGATACTTTTTGACTTTTCCGACCAAAGTACGAGAAGAATATTTTTTTAACTTATACAGCATGAATGGATTTTTATGATTTCATATAACATTATTTCCATGAATATTCCTCTACAAGTTTTCAATTTTATTTTTAATTATCTTCTTTTAGTTTAAAATTTAATGACATATTAAGAAAGGAAATAATGTTTTTGAAGTAGAAAGGATATTTTCCTCAAGAATGGAGTTCAATCATTTTATCAAAAAAAATTCCATCTAAGATAATATAGGGTTATGTTTCTATACCTATTTTTACATTTATTTGATTATGTTATGATGGATTATTTTTATTATGTCCTTTTATCTTATGGATTATGTTATGATGGCATGATTCTTAAGAATTCCATTTTTATTACATGGGTTATGCTATGATGTATGATTTATGATATTGTGGAACACATAAGAATGGTATCTTTATGAGATGGGTGGGACTTATATCTCCCTCCAATGCATTGGGTAAATATTTATATCTCATGAGATAGACATGGATGGAATGGTAGGTTAATACAGTTCAATGATATAGGACTAAAATGAGGAGTGAACTCGGTTCAGAAATGGACTTTGTCCGCTAGGATAGTCTTGGAAATGAGTCTTGACTACTAAGAAATGATTATTTATAATTATGTGGGTATGCCACAAAGTTTCATGTTTTATTTTATGATTATTAGGGTTACATTTCACTACCATGATTTATCCCATGTTATGATATTATGATCTCTTTTGCAGGATAATATTTTCAAAATGTTATGTTCTTATGAATATGATATGATTGATATTTCTTTTGTTTACCCTTACTGAGCATTTGAGCTCACCCTTTTGTATGTTTTCGTTTTCCCAGGTCAGGAAGAAGGGTATTAAGTAGGATATGCCAAAAGGGGGCTCTAGATATGATAAAATAAAAGGGAGACAATGTAGATGCTTTATGAACCAGTTTTTTATGTTTCCCAATTTCTAAAGACATTATACCTATACGGTCCTACCATGGTTTTGTTATATGTTGTAATAAGTATGCTTCAATTCTGATGTAATAACAATGTATGTAAAGTATGGGTCGTTATAATTAGTGGTAGCCTAATGAGTATATCTTACACCCTATTTGGGTCACTAATTGGTACACATACAAACTTTATGGATGTATTTATTGAAAAGGGAAAGTTCCCATTCATGGATGCTTGATTGACACCTAATGTGTGACCTTAGGATAACATGAGAAAACCTTGAATCATGATGCTTGGAGATGTCCTTTTTTTCTTTCTATTTTATTGTTATACATATACTACATTGGGTGCCCAATACCATTTATTCCATTTAATTATTTATAGAATCATGACATACTCATCATTTAGTATATGATTTTTCTTAGGCCCTTGATTATTTATTCATGTATGGATTTATTATTTTTATGCTTATCTCTTATTATTATGCTTCTCTCTTATTATTATGATTCCACTATTTATTCATTTATTATCACCATTATTCTAGTCTAATTATGAGGGTATATTATCCCTACCAAACCATCATAGACCCTCATTGTTAGTTATAAACCTCAGGTGTATGAGGAGGTATGCTTGAGGCCATGTGACCAACCAGATTCATCTACTTATGAGTGAACTAGGTTCAAGACATTATAATAGAGACCCACCTATTTAAAGTGTCAACAATATATCATATGAAGTTTTACCATATATGTTATTGGTGGAATTATACTCAACTAGAACATCATGTATATATATCTTCCTCAAATGGTATCCCATGTGGATCTATGGTGAGATTCTCATTGATGATAATAACAATGTATCTCTATGTACACAAGAGGTGAAATGAACCTAATGGGTTGATATATGAATATATTTCCTCATTATTAGATCCCATGTGGGTTATTTTTATATAGTTTTAGCTATTTAAAGTGTCATTAACAACCTATATAGTGTTTTCTATATATCTTTGAATAGAATTATATCTAGTTGAACCTTGTGATTATGGTTCCTTAACATGGATCATCTAGGGTGATATCATTATATTTACATATAAATAATGAACAGTGAGTTGTGATTCTTTTGGAATTAGTCTTGTAGGTTTATTATCTATGGGAATCTATGCCCACTGGGCTAATGGTTTGGTCATATGATGTTGGATATGTATATATGAGGCCCTAGAGTGGGTAGTTATCACGTCTGATGTCATGTGATTCATGAGATGGGAGCATGGGTGAATTACATCAGTTTTTCCTTTATAGATAGGGTTGGGTGGTAGAGTATAGTGAAAATTATATGTGACTCAAGATAGTGTTGATTCAATGAATTTTATGGTTGATGTAAATTCATGAGAGGGGTTATCATGGGAAATGTGTGCCTTATAGGTGGAGATCATAGTTAGATGCTCGTGTTAATTTATGATGCACATAGGTGTTACTAGATATGTGGTTTAGGAATGAGTATTCCTTAATATGATTGGTATATGTGGATAGTCCTGGTGTTATGAATTGGATTGGGCATGAGATGCCTTGTATATATGCACACCCTTAGAGGGGTTTGAGAAAAGGTGTGAGGGTGATGCATTGTGTTATGAGATGTGAATCACTGAGAGTGTTAATATAAATTCCTAGACCATTATGGTTTTGTATACACCTTTAGGGTCATGGTGGGACCATGGGTAGGATCTATAGTATTGGAACGAAACTGGTTGTTGGGTGACCATGTATTTGATAAGGGAAACCTGTCATTTGGCTAGAGGATTGGGAAATACAAGAGAGTACACCAGCTATGTCTAAATGATATCGGGCAACCCATGTTGGTCATGAATGGTGTCTAATGAGTTTTATAGTGAACCACATGTTAATTCATGATTTATATCATTCTTTCCCAACAATAAAATCCAAGGATATAGGTTTTTAGTGTCTTTAGTATATTCATACATACATCATCTTAAACATAAAAACAATATCTTTATTTAAAACACTACATAGTTCTCCTAACTCCCCTAGATATTCAAAAAGAGCATAAGATTCCCCAGTGAAAATACATAAGGAAAATTGGTGTGCTAGAATGTTCAGTAAGGTAACAAACATAACAATAAATCATAACATTGTATTCAAGAGGCATAAAATGATATCATAAAGAGAATGATCATAAGCATGAGAACGTGGAATAAGTAAATGAAAGCATAATATCATATAATCATAAGCATGTGGAAACACCATAAAGCATGATATCATAGTCATATTTCAAGGATAACTATAAATACAACCTAACACACTCTAAACACCATCATAATCATTGTATATTTAGGCTAACCACTATCATAACATAGTGTACTTAGGTTAACCACTCATACATAATACATGTCATCTCATGAGATATTAACACTACCTAATGCATTGGTGGTATATAATAGAACCACCTATCATGTCATAATTTTTACATGCATATGTGTTCAATAAGAGAGAAGAATTCATATATAAATCATAAGCATGATCAAACCCATGAGAAAGAAGTGGGTTTCATAATTCTGATTTAAGGCATAATCAAAAGCTAAATCATAAATATTCCCCAAAATAATAGATTAAATCATTTTTAAAATTAATAATTTTAAAAGAAACAATGTTTTTTAAAATTTAGTTCCAATGTATAAAATTCCTGAGAAGGATCTAGGATAAGAAAGAATAAAAATATTCCACTTGGGTAAAGCTTTATAAAATAATTAAAGGACATTTTTAAAAGAGGAAATAGAATATTATTTTCTATAAAATAGTATTGAAACAAAGGGGTTATCTGAAAAATAATTATGGTTTTTATAAGATATAAATGTTTTAAAAAAATTATGGGGTGATCTATGACATGAGACCAGAAATAGGAAAGTTCCCTCAAATTGGGTTTACTTAAAGGTGGTAATTTCAAAGGGAACTAAAAGCTTGTATAACACTGGAAATAAAAATGATATTTAACTAGGTATATAGATAATGGAAATATATTAAAAAATATAATATGTAAATGAGAATAATATTTTATAAAATGGAGAAAAATAAAGAGAATGTGCAACCATCATGTCATGAAGGAGGTATAGACAATAATGTCATATTTTATTTTATTGAAAAATGATATAAGATATAGGACAACGATAAGGAGGCCTGAAAAAATGGATCCTGAGGCCATCACTGAAAATGATATTTTTAGATTCCTAAGGAAGGGAACCCAAACTGGTAATGTAAGTAATGAGGCCATCCAGGGGGACCTTAGAGGTAAGTAAGTCAATAGATTTTTTCCCTCATTCTAGGTATGAGTGATATCTTTGTTGTCACTGATATAATTTTGGATCTTCTAAATCTGATAGAAGATAGCCCAAGGAGTTGTACAAAATCCTTGAAAATATTTGAAAACCATGAGGGAGTCAATTTCTATAGCCGCTAACCTGATGTTTCTAGTGATACAGATCTCCAACCCCATCATCAGTGCATGCGCTTCAGCTTGGAGGGAGTATCCATGACCAAAGGATGCTGAGAACACAATAATAACAAACCCTCTGTAATCTCGCACCAGCCCGCCGCCCTACATGGAACTCATACAGTAATAATCGTTGGTGATCAAATTGTAACCATAAATAGGGGGTCCATATGATCCATCACCCTTAAGATGAAATGATGGGGGAAGGAAAAGAACTCCTCATATTGAAAATAACATAGAGGGATGGGGCATCAGTTCTAATCTTGAGAAGGCGAACTAGATCAAGCAAGAGAATCCTTTTTTTGAAAACCAATCTGATGTTAGAAGTAGAGATTCCCTCAGTTCTATAACTGCTAATACTTGTCCCATGAAACCAACATTCTAGAAAGTTTTAGCTCAGGAGGGTCTGAGATAAGATCCTAGAGAAACCACCAAAGGTAATCCAAACATGTTGTGCCCATTCTCTCTTAGAAAAGAGGTGCCTTAAAGTTTTAGAGCAATGGACACTACAAAAAAGCACTTGGAATCCATATGAATGCCTCTCCTTTTGATATTGTCATCAGTGGGGAGGGAGAGACTTATGATACGCCACACCAGAAAGTTATACTATGCTAGAATCTCTCTGACCCATAGCTTCTCTCCCTAACTATCATGCTCGGTCAGGGCCTAAATCATCTTCAAATATTGTTTGATGGAGAATTACCCCAATGAGGAGCTTGTAGACACATTTATCTTGGTATCTATAAAGAATGATTGATTCAAAATCATCAAGTTTCTCCTTATTGAGGACGGCCTGAATGAAATTTAGATACATGCTAGTAAGCTTAAATGAAATTCCAGGGGTAGGACACCCTAGAAACCATTATTTAAATGGATGGGAATTATTCATAACATAATTTCATTTTAAAAAAGTATTATAACTCTCTAGTAAGGAATACTTTAATGAAAAGTGATCTAAAAATATTTAAACAAATTATACCATATGAAATGAAATATGAATCTCAAGTGAAAACATTATAACCCAAGAAATCAAATTGTGTTATCAAAGGACCTTATATTTTAGGAATGACATCAACTATATCCCAAAACAAGGAGGGGAATAAATAGAAGTGAATTTAAAAATATAAATAATAATTTATAATATTATAAATCATGTGGGAGGAGTTACAACACAAAATGAATATTGGTGCATAATATCAATGTATGTCTCAATGAAGTGTGATTGAGATGGAAACCCTTACGGCTTAAGATACATTCTAATAAAAACCACTTGAAATAGATAAATATTGAATTTAAAGTTAAAATACCATGAATAAAGATAATACATGATATTATATATCTATTTTTTAGTATACACATCATTTAAATTTGATTAAGTGGAAAAAAGAACATGTGCCTCAAAGAAGGAAGGTTTGAGATGAATCCCTTGCCTTGTGTCTGAAAGGGATATGCACTTGCACTTAACCTCCTAAATAAATAAATTAAGTTAATTAGATATATAAACAAGAATATTATTTATCTATATTTAATTTTATAATGCCCATATATTATCATTTGGTAATAATTTTTCAATATATATTTCTTTTACAGTGGTTACTCAGGGTTGTTCAGTTAATTTCTTCATAACGCTTTTGGTTTGTTTAATGTGGTAAGTGGTGTTGTAAAATAAATCTATGATCTCTAGAATTGTGGAGTATTGTTCACTTTATTATTATATTAGTATAATTCTAATACAATTTCAATGGTTATCCCAAAATAAATCCAAATTAAGAAAGATACTTTAATAAGTCTATTTAAGGTGGTTAATGTTAATATGATCATTTCTTGTTAATCACACATATGTAATGGACAATATTATTATTATAGAATATTAATAGTGTTTAAAATATCATATTAGTTTGTTAAATAACATTTCTGAACCTACTATTTAAGGTGGTGATGGAAAATTGAACATGTCATTCAGGGAAACAGTAGTCTTCACACACACATAACGACGTTTTCCTTTTTCTTAGTGATCTTAAATGAATGTATAAATCATATATCCCATTATTATAATAAAACATAATCATATAAAAAATTACTCTTTCATATTAATTTCATGTATAGAGGGTATTTTATGGGTGTAGAATAATAAAGGAGCTAGAGAAGTGGGGTTGAGAGTATTACCTCTCCCTTGGAAGTTCTCCCTTGGGTAACTCCTAAGGGATCATTAACATGGTGTTTTGATGAGATCAAGGCTAAAAAATAATGGGGAGGGGTTTTATGAAAGACTAAGTTATATTTTTTTCAATCTAATTATTTTTAATAAGTAGATAAAAGGGGAGGATGTGGTATCCAATTATAAGTGAATAAAATGCTACTTTTTTTAAAACTCATTATTTATCAATAATATCACTTCATTATTCAAGAAAAATGAGAAAAAATAATTTTTTTCTAAATATGTAAATATTATAGTCCCCCCAATATATAATATTAAACTTTTTGTTCACATGTTTTAATGTTTTTCTTTATGTTAAACCACTTTTACCCTAATTAACCTTTACCACGGTAACTCCAATTTCACACTTAGAAACTAATTTTAATATAAAAAATTAATGTTGGAATAATTTAATAATTTTAAATTAATGATTTTAAAATTTTAAAAAAATTATAAAATAAAATTTCTAAGATTTATAGAAATTAATTTTAGTGTCAATGCACATAACTCGTAAAAAACTATTTTTAGAAAAGGTTTATTTTAAGCTTAAAATTTAATTGTGGGATAAGATTTTAATTGTATTTGATTTTCAAGGTATAAATTGGTTTATTATAAAACAATTAAATATTATTTGAGTTTTAAATAAATTCAAAAAATAATTATAAAAATAATGTTTAATTATATTAAAAGACAAAAAATATTTTTTATTTGAATTAAAATATTGCTTTTATTTTATAAGGTTAGAATAGGTTTTATAAATTTAAAATAAAATATTTAACATGAATAAAATTATCCATTAAATATATATTTTATCAAATATTATATTTTATAAAACTTTAAGTCTTTCTTATATTTTAATATTGTAGTAAAAGTCATTGTTTTGGAAAACACTTTATTTTCTTTATTCATCAAAAAATAAAATAATTTTTTAAAAAAATCATTCATCAATATATTTTCACATAATGAATACAAAAATTGAATTATTTTTATTATATTAAAGTTATATAAGTCATAAAAATTAAATTTATAATACTAAATGTATAATATATTAAACAAATTTTTTTGAAAAATATAACTTAAGTTCTAAAATGTCAAATATGGGTTTGTAAATTAAAAATAAATTTTTAAAATAATAGTCACTTATAAAATACATACCAGGTATTAAAAAAAGGTTTCATGAATTTAAAATTCATACTTATATACTAATAATGTCAAAAAATTATTTTTATTTATAAATATGCTAATTTACCTTTTTCACCTAAAAAATATTTTTTAGAAAAAAACCCAAAAAATAAAATTAAAGTAATATTGAAATTCTAAATCCAAAAATGATTTTTATTTTGTGAAATTAAATTTCTATAATTTATATTTTAATATTTAAATAAAATTATTAATTATAATGAGAAACTATTTTTATGAAAAATTAACTTTTTCTAATATTAGTTTTCATATTCTTTATTTCTAAAAAACTCTAATAAAGCAAGAACTAATCAATAAATATCATATTTTATTAAAATAATCATTTAAAATTAATATAATTAGTTTTATTTAATAAAAATTAAAATGCATAAAAATGTATATTCTTAAACATAATAATGTATTAAATAAATTTATATAAAATACCTTTATATATATAAACATATATGTTAATATGTTTCATAATTTGGTAAATACTTTTCATACCTACTAATTAAAAATATATATTTTAACAGTCTAAACATATCATGGTTTTAATTTAGTTTTATATTGCATTTGGTTAAAGCTATCAAACATATTTTACTTAATTAGAGGAAAATTTATATTAAAATCTTATGTCATTTCATTCTCCCCCATAAATAAATTTCATCAACACTATAAGAACTCGGGTTTTCATATGATGTATGGATCCATTTTATTTTGGTCAAAATGTTTAATTACAACCTAATGTGAGTACCCAATTTGATCAAGGGTGTTTCATGGGTGTCTAAGGATTATTCGTAGCACAGAACCTAACTTTTGTGTTGAAAATGGTCTAGCACATGGTTTAAATAAATTAGGTGGGGTAGGATGCATGATTTGACAAACCATGAAAGACCTGGGAAGAGAGTAGGAGGTTCTCTAATGGTTAGAGAAAATAATGCTATTTTGGGTGCATGGCCATATGGCCATGTCTCCAATTTTGAAAGAGGAGTTTTGTATGGTTTGTGCATGGTTAATCAAATTGTGTGAACAAACTTTGCAGGGTTCCCTTCCCAACAGCTAAGCATACATAGTTGGCACATGGTTTGTCAAAACATGGGTCCAAACCATGAGAACCAATGTTTTGGGTGAAATTAACATTTACCCTTAATTAATTATATTTCTAACCTATTCCTCTCATTATCCTCACATTGGACAACATCCCCCTCTTAAGAGCTCCTTTAGAGACTATTCTTTGAATCAAGATATCATCTTTGTCTCGTACCAAAATTGAGTGTCTTCAGCCTCATTGAATATTTGTTTGTGAGTTCTTAATTATTTTTTATCCATTTTTCTTTTTTCTTATTATCAGTTGTGCTATTTATGAGCAAGATAATATGACCTGATTTCATTTTCATTATATGTTCCTAATTTTTTTCCGATATGAGTTGAATCAGGAGTTCATACTAGATGAGCACTCTACTACCGAGCTACAGTAAGTGATATATATGTTTCCCACTGGTTTTGGTTCTTTACTAGGCTATTTTTCATTGTGACACCCACTTTACTTTCTATAATTGACCTAAAATTAAATTTAACAATTTAATTAAATGATTTAAGACCTATTAAAGAAGCCTTTAGGTACCCTTGAGATGTGTTGGTGGTTATTGAATAAGCAATTCCACCCTTGGGGTGTTCCATTTGTTTTTAATTAGTGATTGAACCACCAAAATGGTGTGATTTGAGCTTTCCTAGTTAGAGGAAACTCATAATTAATTTAATGGAATTCAATTTCTTGACTAATAGATTTACTACCTTCTTTACTTATGTTATCATGATATGAAATGATTGAATTGATTAAATGGATTTAATGAAATTGGTTGAATGATTGGTTATACTCATTGGATGCCTCATTGTGAATTGTGGATAATGATTGGGTATACTCATAATCGGAAATGGTAGTGGAATTGATTGAAGAATTAAATGATATGTATTTGAAATGGTAGTGGATGTCTGGGTTGGTATACTAAGGGTATTTACTCCATTTAGATTCCTTGGATCTTACTCCATGGATCTATATGTGGTAGTGGATGCCTTAGATAGAGATTTCTCCTTGGTACTTGATTTTATAGGATACCTTGGGCCTTGCTACCCCTTGGATCCAGTTCATTTTGGCTCACATTGGACATCATCTGGTGACATGCTCCTTGGACCCCAGTTCAAGCCAAACTGAGTTTCCATCAAGATGCTCCTAGAACTCAATGAGTATTCCTTAGTCTTATACACCTTGGATCTTTCCATTCATGGTTTTACACTTTGATTATGTGGCTCGGGCGTGGTAAATTGTGATATATGATTGACTATATAGATTGGACATGGATGTTTTGACTCCTTTGGTGATACAGAAAGGTTGTGGTTAACATGATATGTATGGATATATGGAAGAGGTCATGTTGGTTATTTTGTATTTTTATATATGCCTTGTTATAGGGGCTGAAACATGTTTTGTAGGGATCCATGTATGGATATACGATATCACTTTCTTATTACAGATGTGTCGTGGGAACTTTACTTTAATATTACTTACCTTATTTACTTACACATTGTTTAGTTTATTATATTGCACAGCCTAGAATTGTATGGATCTTTGGGTGGTTTCCTACTGGAATTATATCTCACACCATGTTTGGGCCATCATTGGGTACCTTAATAGACTTCATGGATTCATGTAAGGATTGGGGAAAGTGCCCATAGTTTGATGGTTTATTTTGTACCATGCCTAGGAGCAGGGGATCATGGGATTGGTATCAGTCTTGTAAAGATATTAAGAGATATTAATTTTAGACTTTTTAGTATTTTTGGATATTTATTGTATTGTGATACTATGTACCTATTTTGGCTACTTTATAGAGACATGTATCATCATCATTGTTCACGAGAAACTTCTAGCATTATTGTTATCTATCCCTTCTTAGTGCCTATTTTTGTATGATTTAATGCTTCTGGTAATTACTATTATTGATATTTTGATGTGTTACACTATGGTAAGAGGAAATAGTCTCCCCACAGATACACCCTAGGCACTCGCTACTAGTAGGAAGACTCCGACATTCAAGGAGATGCACTTGATTCCATGTGTCTAACTAGGCTCAGGGCATTGTTCAGTGGAATCCGGGTCCGAGAAGTTAAAATGTGGTATCAAAATGTTTCATTTATAGTTTTCTTTACTATTTTGTCACAATATAAATGAATAGTAAGGAATATGAGTTTGGTGATGAGTTTTTCTCAAGATTAGCTACCCCACGTATAGGAAAATGCCAAATTTCCTCAAATGTAAATTCCTATTTTCTATATTTTTTTATTATAATTGATTTGATTCTGCTGTTGGGTGATGCAATTGAATTTTGATGTTATTATTGATATGAATATGAGCTATATTTTGATGAAACCCAATGACATGTGGGTATTCAATCTCATTCAATATTTTAGGCACTTGGTAGAAATCACATCCCATGCATTATTCTATACCATATATGATTCATTGCTTGTTTGAATGTTGTTGTGATAGGTTCTATGATAGTTATACCTATTGTTGTGATAGAATTTTGTGTAAATTGACAGAGAAAGTGATGACATATTTCTGTTCATAAGGAGTATGGTCCCTTATGGATTTGAAAGTGAGGCACCTTTTTATTCAACATTTTAAAATGAAATGTGAAATAAATATTTAAATGAAATGGAAAATTTAAATGATAAATAGAGAAATTGACCTTGACCTGGATTTTGAGTGGGCAAGAGGCAGTGTCTCTAGGGGTATTTGTGACTGTTCATTTTATATTCCTATCGTTAAGAGTAGGATTTATGGTATGAACTTTGTAAGGAAGTTTTTGACCAATCCTATTCTTTTGAGATACAAGAATTTATATCATTATTTTCTAAGGTGTTTGCTTTTCATTATAGAGGAATTCCACCATGATGACCTCTATCCATACATCAGGAGGGAGGTGATGACCACACTCTGGAGGGAGTGTTTCATGAGATACAGGTGGATTCCCCTTTAGTACCAGCTACAAAACCATCTATTGTTCTAAACACATGTTCTAAGTAACAATACTACGAGGGGTTTTATCACTTTATGCAGGCTTTTCAAGAAGCATCGTATCCTTCCTTGTCTATGGTTGAGATGATGATGTGTTCCAGCCACATCATCCTCCAATTATTTTGGTGGATGGCAGTCTATAAGATAATAATTTATGGATTGAGACTAATCTTATAATATTTGAGAATATAGAGACACCTCCTAAGAGGAAATTGAATCTCATGACATATTTTCTTTGTTGGGAATCAAAGCACAGGAGGGATGTTCTGAACTGGGCTGACAAGTTAGGAGACAAGGTTTGGGTTGATTTTCAAAGTAGGTTCTATGACTACTTTTACCCCGAGAATCTACAAGTAAAGCTATATTGTGAGTTTATGCATCTAGAGTAGGATGTGATGGCATTTATGAAGTACACAACACAATTTACAGAGATAACATATTTTTCACTAACGTGTCTTGCTGATGAGTTATCTAGGTCAAGACACTTATATGAAGGTCTCTAACATGCCATTCCATATTAAGTCAATGTTTTTAGATTGACCTCTATTACTGAAATTATGAATCAAGTGATGATTACAGAGTATAACCTAATAGAAGTTGGGTCGTAGATCATAGCAGTGTAGTCTCTTGACCTAGTATCTCAGCTTTCAACGGTAGGAAGCGATGTCTTGAGGCTTCCCATGAGATGAGAACCAATCATTCTATGAGTAATAGTGGATCAGGTTTCTATCACCATTGTGTAAGATATAGATACATGAAGAATCAGTATGATTATGACCCAGTAAGGTGCTAATATTATGGAAGGATGGGCCAAATTCATCAATTTTGTAGGTCATTCCCTCTAATAGTGAGTGGTAGGGGTCAAATCCAACACTAGGATTAAGAGTAGGTTTCTCAACTCTACATCAAGGAAGGATTTTGATCAATGTTAGTCAATCAGGATAAGGAAGTGGTGGTCATGGCCAAGGTAGCCAGGCACCAATTACATAGAGACATCAGAGTAGGCCTACACTGGGTAGTGAGGTTGTGTCATAGGGTTGTGGTTCAGGTGAGACATTTTCTATATAGTCTACCACTAAGGAGTAGGGCACCATACCATCTATGGTGAGAGGTACGATCTTAGTAACCTCACCTATTTTAGGTTCTATTTTTTATACAGGTGCATCATATAGTTTCATATCTTCACCTGTGGTAAAAATACTTGGGATCATTATATATACTTCTGAGAGGATAATGTTGCTAGACACTCTATTGGGAATTAGGATGGAGGTTGTACACCAGTGTAGAGAGTTCCCCCTTGAGTTCAGTGGGTGCCACTTTATCTAGATTCTTTCTTTCCTTAAGATGACTGGGTTTGACGTCATACTCGATATGTACATGTTATTATATTATCGAGCATACATTGAATTATGTCATCATATGGTGACCTTCACATAACCATAGGGTTCATTTTATATGCAAAAGGGTGGATGATATTTCTAGGCGAGCCAAGATAGACCATAGTATCATGTGTTGGGTGAGATGATAGCCCAGATCACTAGTTTGTAGCTGGATGATTAAGGAGTGTGTTAGGAATGCTTACCTCCAGTGGTTGACCATTTCAAGGATGTTTTCCTGGATGAAATTTTTGGTTTACCTAATTAGGGAGAGCTAGAGTTCTCTATTGATCTAGTTATAGGAGCTTCATTGGTACCCATTCTTCTATATTGGATGGCTACAATGGAGTTATAGAAGCTCAAGAGGTGGCTAGAGGATTTGGAGGCAAAGGGGTTTATTTGACCTAGTTCTTCTCCATGGGGTACACTAGTACTTTTTGTGAAAAAGGAAGACAATACCCTAAGTCTATATATATATTATAATAAATTGAAACAGTTGACGGTTAAGAACCGATTTCCCTTTTTATGTATAGATGACCTGTTTGGTCAGCTTTGAGGAGCTTGGGTGTTCTCAAAAATTGATTTTTGGTTGGGATATCACTAGGTGTATGTTTAACCTATAGACATACCTCATACATACTTTTTGTAGAATGTATGGTTTATATGAGGATCTTTTTATGCTGTTTGATCTCATGAATGTGCCAATATTTTGCATAGCATTAATGAACACAATCTTTCATCATTATCTAGATTAATTTGTGGTGTTTTTCATGGAAGATATCTTAGTGTATTATCACAATTGTCAAAACCATGTCAAACATCTTGAGAGATCATATTGGATAAATTGAGATAGAATCAGTTATATGCTAAGATCACAAAGTTCAAATTCTGGGTGGATCAAATTTACTTCAAGGGTCACATTATCTTAGAGACAGAAGTATCAGTGGGCCCAGATAAGGTGAAAGATGTAGTTTTTGAGGAACAAACCAAGAAAATCTTTGAAATATGAAGTTTCTTGGGGATATCTAGATATTACAATTATTTCATACAAGACTTCTTATGCTTAGTAGCGCCATTGTAAGTCTTGAATAACAAGGGCGTGAATTTTTTATGGATAGATATCTATGAGACAGACTTTCAGGAGATGAAAGGGAGATTGACTTCAGCATCGGTCCTGATACTACTAGAGCAGCATTGGAGTTACACTATGTACTATGACACATCAGGTATCGGGCTTGGAGAAGTGCTGATAAAGGGGGACATAGTCATGGCATACGAGTCTTGATAGTTGAGGCCAGAAAAGAGGAACTTATCAATGAACGATATCAAGTTAGATTCATTTTTTTAGGCATTGCATTGTTGGATACATTACATACTGGTAGATAATTTTATGGTGTACAAGAACCATAAAATCCTCATGTAAATATTTACACATTGTGATCTAAATCTGAGGCAGTGCATGTGGGTTGAGTAGCTACAGTGTTTTGACTTTGATATTTCCTACATGCCTGGTAAAGGTAGTGCAGTGGATAATGAACTGAGTAGGAGGAATAATATATAGGTAGTTTAGTAGGACAGTAGAAAGTGGGAGATTGTAGATTTATTATTTGAGATGAACATGGAGGTGCAGGATAGTTAGGGGAAGACTTATCTTTCATACTTAGTTGTGGCCTCTACCCTACTGGATAGAGTGAGGATAAGGTATTTATCAAAATTAGAGGTCCTAGTCCTATAGGAGAGTGTGGTAGGTGAGGACCCACCTCCTAGTTGGACCATAGGTGAGGATGAAATTCTTTGTATCCAAGGTTTTTTTGGGTTCTAGAGGACATACGTGAGAAGATGATGTGGTAGTTTCATGCCTCATCTAGGGAAGTGAACCCCAATGTTACCAAGAGGTACAATGAATTGTGTCTTTAATTCTGGTGGTGGAATATAAAAAGAGAGGTAGATGGTTTTGTTATGATGTGTTCCACCTGTCATTAGGTGAAGGTATAACATCAGTAACCATGCAGACTTTTATAGCAGTAACCTATTCCCAAGTGGAAATGGGATGACGTTGTGACAGATTTCATGTCAGGATTACCGAGGTAGCCTTAGGTTAGTGATGTTGTGTGGGTTATTATTGACAGGCTCATGAAGGTTACACATTTCCAACCAATCAAGAATACCTTCAGTATTGATGAGCTTGGAAGGTTTTATATATTTGAGATGGTATAACTTCATGGGTTCCCATGCACTATTGTTTTAGATAGGGATGCCCAGTTTACTTCACAGTTCTAGAAAGGGCTATAAATGGAATTAGTTACACAGGTTATTTTGAGAATATCATACCACCCCCATAAAAATGGCTAGTTAGAGAACATGATTTAGGTGCTTGAGGACATACTGTGAGCATGCATCCTATATTTTAGGAGCTCTTAGGAGAGGAATATACCCCTAGTTAATTTTTCCTACAATAATATCTTTTAGCATACTATACATATGGAACCTTATGAGGTTTTGAATAGTATTACATTTTGATCACCCATGTTCTAGTTAGAGGTAGGGGAGGCATCTTTACTAGGACTGTGTCTCATGTAGGAGACTTTTGATCATGTCCAGATGATCCAAAAATAGATGGTTAATGCACATTCTCAAAGTAAATCTTCTTCCAATCATCACAGAATACCTATAAAGTTTGAGTTTGGTGATTGAGTATTTTTTCGGGTTTCACTGAGGTTGGGACACAGATGAATCAGTATATAGGGTAAGATTTCACTATGATATGTTGGCTCCTTCGTGATTATGGGTAGATTCAGGTAGATAGCCTATTGTTTACTGTTACCACAGAGGTATTGATCCATACACGACATCTTCCATTTACCTCAACTATGATGCTATCACTCAGACCCATCTTGTGCTTTTCAACTAGAGGAGGTTGAGTTACAGGTCGATGTGTCCTTTGAGAAGCACTTGATTCTATATCATTGATAGGAGGAAAAAGATTCTTTGAGGATGGTCCATTCCTATAGTAAGAGTTCTATAGAAGCACAAACGTTTATAGGATAAGACTTGGGAGAATGAGGCATATGTATGTGCCCAGTTGATGGATTTTTTCTTATATGAATCTTTTCCACACTTTAGAGGGAAATTCAGGGATGAATTACTTTAAGGGGGAAGATTGTAGAAACCTAGGTTTTCATGAGAGGTATGGATTTATTTTATTCTATTTTAAATGTTTTATTATGGCCTAATGTAAGTAACCAATTAAGTTAAGGGTGTTTAGGGGGTGTCTGGAGCTTTTTCAGAGCTCGTAACCCATCTATTGGGTTAAATATAGCTTGGGTCATGGTTAGAATAAACCATGCAGGGTAGGCTGTATGGTCTGACTAACCATGAAAGACCTAGGTAGAGAGTATGAGGAGCTCACATGGTTATAGAAAATAATGTGATTTTGGGTGCACAGCCATGTGTCCATGTCTTCAATTTTGAAAGATGATTTTTTTATAGTTTGCATACAGTTATTCAAATAGTGAGAACAAACTGGGAGAACAAACCATATGGGGTTCCCCTCCCTACAGATAAGCATGTACAGTTGGGGCATATATTTTACAACCATGTGTTCAAACCATGTGACCTAGTGTTTTAGGTTAAATTACCATTTTACCCTTAAATACTTCTATTTCTAACATATTCCTCTTATTCTCCTCGCATTGGAAGGCATACCCATCTTGAGTGATCCTTTGGAGAATATTCATTGAATCAAGAGATTGTCTCTATCTGGTACTGAACTCAAGTATCTTCGGACTCATTGGATCCACATCAATGAGTTCTTAATTCCTTTTTTTCTTTTCCTTGTTCTTCTTCATCTCAACTTCACTATTTAGGAACAAGCTAATATTCCCTAATTTCATATTCTTTGTTCATTCTTCATTTTTCCCCAATCCGAGTTGAATAAGAATTTTATACTAGATTATCTAAGATATGGTAGGTAGTATGTACTTTTTTCACTAGTTTTGGTGTTGTATTAGGCTAGCTTCCATTGTGCAGCCTGCCCTACTTTCTATAATGGCCCTAAGATTAAATTTAATAATTTAATTAAATGAATTGGGACCTCTTAAGGAATCCCTTAAGTCCCCCTGAGATGTTTTGGTGGTTGTTTCCCAAACAAGGCCACACTTGGAGTGTGCCCTTTTTCCTTAATTATTGATTAAACCACCTAAGGGTCGTGATTTGAGATTTCTTAGTTATAGGAAACCCATACTTAATTAAATGGAATTGAATTGCTTGAATAAGAGATTTACTGCCTCCTTGTATTACATTATCATGATATGCCATGATTGAATTTATTAAATTGATTAAAAGGATTTGGTTGAATGAGTGGGTGTACTCATTGGTTTCTTGAATGTGAATTGTAGATAATAAGTGGGTATACTCATGGTGTGAAATGGTAATGGAATTTATTAAAGAATGAAATGATATGTACTTAAAATTGTAGAGGATACCTATGTTGGTATACCAAGTTTCTTGAATCTATTTAGATGCCTTGTATATTACTCCATGGATATTTACATGGTAGTTGATGCCTTGGATAGAGATTGATCCTTTGGTATTTCTTCCATGGGATGCCTTGGGGATTTCTACCCCTTGGATCCATTTTGTTTAGGCTTAAAGTGGAAATCGTCTGGTGACATCCTCCTTGAACCCCAATTCAATCCAAATAATGTTTACCTCAAGATTATCTTGGAAATATAAGAGGATTACTTGGACTTATACACCTTGGATCTGGTCATTTGTGGTCTAACACTTTGATTATGTGGCATGGACATGGTAAATTTTGATATATGATTGATTATATAGCCTGTTCATGGATGCTCTGAATCCTCTGGTGATACAAAAAGGTTGTGGTTGAAATGATGTTTATGAATGTATGGTGAGGTCATGTTGGTTATTTTTGTTTGTTATAGTTGCCTTGTTATAGTATATGACACTTTTTTTTCATGGGAGTTGTGTATGGATATACGCTATTACTTGATTGTTACATATGTGTCATGGGAACTTTCTTTTTGTACTACATACCTACCTTATTTTCACATTTTCTAGATTATTATATTATACATCCTGGAATTATATTGATATTTGGATGGTTACCTATAGTGGTTTTATCTCGCACCTTGTTTAGGTCACCATTAGGTACCCGAACAAACTTCATGGATCTAGGTAGGGACATGGGAAATCTCCCATAGTTCTATGGTTGATTTTTTTCCTTGACTAAGAGAAGGGGAGCATGGAATTAGGTTGAGGACCGTGATTCTATTAAGAGATAGTACTTTTGGTATTTTTGGTATTTTGGGATATGTATTGTATTATGCTGCTATGTATCTATTTTGGATTCTTTGTAGAGATAGATATTATCATCACTGTATATGAAAAACTTCTAGCATTATTTTTATCTATTCCTACTCAGTACCTATTTTTTGTATGATTTACTACTTTCACTAATGACTATTATTGATATTACATTATGTTACACTCTATTAAGAGGTAACAGTCTCCCAATAGATACACCCTAGGACCTCGTTGCTAATTGGAAGCCTATGGAATTTTGGGAGATGTGCTTGAGGACATGTGGCCTGCTAGGCTTAGGTAACTTTTGAGTGGCATCTAGGTCCATGATGTTACACACACAATTTTAAAACTTATACGTTGGGATTAATTTACATAGGGAGATCCTAATTAACCATACACTATTAATTAATCAAGTATTAATTTATGATATTAATTGATATTTCATTATAAGAAATTTGATACGATCCCTTTGTGAAAAGAGATATTTCATTCATAACCTAATCCTAATAAGTGAAGAAGAGATAAACCTATAAGGTATAACTTTTTTCAAACCCTGAATAAGTTTCACATAACATGGATATAATAATTATACCCCCAAATATTTTTTATTTATATATCAATTCATAATATTTCAAATCTTACATGTAACCAAGCATCAAAATATCTAGAGTGAAAAATCACTATCTACCTCAATACAAGCCATTTCATTGGTTTCCTAATTCCCATGATCTAGGATTCTGTTGGTAATATTTTGCTACTTTAACCCTTGTATGGGTGCATTGGGTTTCATAGTATCCAAATTCCTTACATCTAAAAAATAAAATAATTAGAGGATACTTAGAAATAACATTATCTTCCTTCAATGTATCCTTCTTTTTTCCTCGAAATTTGTTTTCTCAATAGCCTCATTTACCATAACTAAATCCACTTGAATTCCCCTTGAGGAAATTCCATTGGTTCTTCTTCCCTCATTTCTAACATATAGGTGTTTGAATGTCCATTATTTCATCATATTCATTGCCTAAATTTTCATGACTCTACATCCTTCTCTATTTGGTGCACTTGGTATTTTAACTATGGTTACATTATTAATCATGATTTATGGTAGTTAGTTTGGTATAAAAACCATTTTTCTCAGTCCATATCCTATTCTAATGGGTTGATCATTGAGTTAATCTTCATATTATCCCTCACACCCAATGTTAACTCAGTTCCTTCTAGTTATATCCATCACTAAAACCAAAAGGGTTAACATGAGAGGTAAATATTTAACATTATAGTGAGATCATCATAATCAATAAAAAATACCACCTTAGAATTTTTTACCCTTTTTCATTATCATTTTATACCATAATTAATTTAGTTTAATCTATATGAGTATTATTTAACTTATTTTACATTAGGTTGGTTTATCTTATACTTTTTAACCTAGTCCCTCAATGTAACCATGAATTCAATAATTTATAGAAGTCCCTTAAGAGAATATTATTAGCCAAAGAATATCCCCTTGGAGTGATTTTCCATGTGTGTAGTTAGGCCAATTTTTCATGCACTAGGTTATAGTTGAGTTAATGCCCAACATGCTATCTTTAGTGTTATTAACCCTAGGTATAATTGTTCTAAAGCCTAGATCCACTTTCCCGTATCCAGACAGGGAAGTAATTTGAAGTAAAACCACACAATCTCTACTTTACCAAAATTTTAAGATATTCTTCTATACTTAGAATTATCCCTTAGACTTCTCCTAAGGTTTTTCACTAAGTTTATATCATACTAATATCCAAACAATTATTATAACTTTATATGATATAAACTATAGCAACTCAAGACTTAAACATATGTTAATTCATGATTTATATTATACTTTCCCAATGATACAAGATAATTATCTAGAGGTATAGTTCCTTTTAAATAATAAATACATAAATACATCACCTTAAACATAAAAAACATCTTTAGTAAAAACTTCACACAGTTATTCAAACTCCCATAGATCTTCTAAAACTATATAGGATACCCTAGGGAAAATACATAAGGAAAAAAGGCTGATATGTACATCCCATTAAGGGAATAAACATAAAAATAAGGAATAACATGAGAGACATGTGGCATAACATGATATCATAAAAAGAATGATCATGATAATGAAAACGTGGAATAAAGAAATCAAAGCATAAGATCATAGAATCATATTCATTTGGAAACATCATAATGCATGAAATCATAAGCATATGTCAAAGATAACTTCAAAAATAATATAACATAGGCCAACTTCCATCATAATCATCATATTCTCAGGCTAACCATCATTATAAAATAATGTGCTTAGGCTAACCACCCATGAACTATACATGAAATATCATGATACATTAACATTAACCAATAAAAGGGTTATAATGGACCCACCCATCACATAATAATATGTGCATGCATATTTTTTACACAAGATAAAATAAACCGTACATAAATCATAAGCATGATCAAACCCATGAGAAGTAAGTGGGTTTTATAATTATGATTTACGAAATAATGAAAGACTAAATCATAAGGATTCCCTACAAGAAGTAAATAAATAATTTTGATCATTCATGGTTGAAAAAGGAATATAGGACTTGAACATGGAGTTTTAATATAGAAAAATCATGATAATGATCGAATATAAGAAAGAATAAAAATAAACCACTTGGGTGAGGCTTTCTAAAAAAAGTAAAGGATCTTTTTAAAGAAGGGAAAAACATATTATTTTATATAAAATTAGAATTAAACCAAGTGGGTTATCTATAAAATAATTATAATTTTTAGAATCTATACATGGTTGAAAAACATTTTATGGGGTTTATACTAGATATGAGACAAGAAATAGGAAACATCCCTTAGATCAGGTTTACTTAAAATTGGGAATTTTGAAGGGAACTAAAAAACTTATATAAACCGATAAATTAAATAGATATTTGAATAGGTATTTATTTAAGATACATACATTCCAAAATATAATAGTTAAATTATAATATAATTTCATACAAATGAGAAAAATAAAGAGAATGTGTAATAGACAAGTCGTAAAGGATATACGAAAGATCTATTTTCATTTTTTAAAGGCCTTTTTTGAAATATCACATCATAGAATCTGATAATAAAAAATTATTTTGAAAATAGGATAGGGTAAATATTATTTTAACTTGAGATAAAACTTAATAAGGTTTACAATTAAAAAGGACAAAATTAGTATTAGTGAGCAGGTAAATTGTGAATTAATAGGGGAAACCTTCATTTAAATGGTGGAGAATTATTATTAACATAGTTGCATTTTAAAAAAGGATTATAACTAACCTATAAGGAATAATTGAATCAAAAGTGATCTAAAAATATAAAAATGTGGTATACCATATGAAATTAAATACTAATCTCAAGGATAAACATTATAAGTCAAGAAAATATATTGAGTTATGAAAGACCCTTATATTTTAGGGAAGACATCAATTATATCCCACAATAAGGAAGAGAATAAATGGAAGTGAATATTAAAATTTAAGTAATAATTTATGATATTATAATTCATAGGGTATTATTTACACTATAAAAATAATCCTTTGTTCATAATATTAAATCATGACTCAATGAAGGATGATCGGGATAGAAACCCTTATAACAAAGGATAAATTCTAATAAAACCCCTTTAAAAGAGATAAAGATTTAATTTGAAGTTAAAATACCATTACTAAAGATAATTCATGGTATTATATATTCAGATGTAATTATATACACCATTTAAATAAAATTAGGTGTAAAAAAGAACATGTGTCTCAAAGAAGGAAGTTTTGAGATGAAACCCTAACCTTTTGTCTGAAAGAACTCTCCAATTTCACTTAGCATACTGAATAATTAAATTAATTTCATTAAATATATACCCAAGAATTTTATTAATCTATATTAAATTTTCTAATTTCAATATATTATATTTTTCTATTAATTTTTAAAATAGTTTTCACTTATGTTGGTTACTCAGGTTTGTTCTATGAATTTATTTATAACACTTTTGGTTTTTTGATCACTTTCAAAGGTGTTATAAAATAACTTCATGATCTCTATAATTCTTTAGGTTTATACTCTTTATTATTATGTTAGGAAAATACTTATATAGTTTCCAAGGTTATTTCAAAATAGATCCAAATTAAAAAAGGTACCATGATAAGTCCATTTAAGGTGGTTAAAGTTACTACAGTCATTTCTTATTAATCACACGTATAGAATTCCCAATATTATTCTTAAAAAATATTAATGGTGTGAAAAATATTATATGAGTTAATTAAATAACCTTTTAAACCTACCATTTATTGTGGTGATGGAAAATTTAACATCTCATTCATGGAGGTGGTAGATCGCAAACACACATGACTACGTTTTCCATTTTATTAATGATTTTAGAGGTAAGTATAAAATGGATATTGAATTAGTATAATAACACTTAATCATATTAAAAATGATTTTTTTATCATTAATTCATTGATAGAGGGGATATTAGGGGTGTATAAGACGAAAAGAGCTAAAGAAGTCGCGTTGAGAGTATTACCACTCCCATGGCAGCTCTCCCTTGGGTAACTCCTTAAGGATCCTAGCTTGATATTTTGGTGATAAAAAGTTATAAAAGGAGTGGGTAGGGTGCTAAGAAGAGACTAAGTAAGATTTTTTTTATCTAAGGATGTGTAATGGGTTGAGAAATGAGGAGGAGATGGTCTCATTTTATAAGTAAATAAAGGGGTACTTTTGTAGAAACTCATTCTTTCTTTATAATATTACTCCATTATTCAAGGTAAAAGGATCCATAAATGGCCAATAATTTTTTGGGGAAAGATATTTGTCCAATAATACCTCCAACATATAATATAAAACTTTTTTTCACATGTTTTGAAGTTCTTAACTAAGATAAACCACTTTTAAAAAAATTTACCCATATTGTAGCAACTCCACTCTCACCCTTGGAAACCAATGTTGATGAAAAAAATTAAAATTAAAATTATTTAATAATTTGAATGTTCTAATTTTAAATATGTAAATAATTTTATAAAATAAAAATTCTATGAGTTAGAGAAATTAATATTTTTATTAATGCACATAACACATAAAAATATTTTTTTAAAACACTAATAAAGATAGAATTAATCAATAAATATTATATTTTATTAAAAAAATATTTAAAAATAATAGAATTATTTTTCTTCAATAAAAAGTAGATTTCATAAAAAGATATATTATTAAACACAATAATGAATTAAATAAGTTCATATAAAATATCCTTTATATATTAAAATATATATATTAATATATTTCATAATTTTGTTACTTCTATTCATACGTACTAATTCAATGGATATATTTTAATGGTCTAAAAAATCATGGTTTAATTTTATTTGTTGTTTCATTTCGAGAAAACTATCAAACATATTTGACTTAATTCAAGGAAAAAATCTATTAAAATCTTGGGTTGTTATAAATTTGAATTAGTGAGTGGTCACATTTGATCCATATACTGGTATAAATTTATGAAATGATTGTATGATGATAAAATTAAATATTTTGGATGAGAGTCTATAATTTCCTAATGTCATGGATAATTTCATGGAAGGATTAAGTGTGCTGGAACAACTGATTCAGTTTAAACCTAGATGGAGGTGTTAGAGGTTGATGTGATGGATGTGTCAGTATAGCTCATGAGGAGTGAAAAAGATGAAATTATAATGAGGATTGTTTGGCTCGGTACTCAAGGAGTGGTATAAGGAAAGTCACATGGTGTGGAGAGCACTATAGGACTTTTAAGGGTGTGTCCCTCGCTATTGAATATAATTTTGGAAGATGTTGTGGGTGATGTTATTTTCATACAAGAATGAAAGATAAGTGAATATGTGTGTCAGTGATTGTGTAATAATTGGTTTAGAAATGTCCAATCATTGTATTCGGGCATGGAAAGAATATGGATTGGGCTTTTAGATTTTTGATTCAGTGACATAATGACAAGGATTCCCCTATGGTGGGGCACGTGATTTCGGTCGTGATGTAACAGACCTCATGCTAGAATGGTCATGGATGTATGAGATCAATAATTTGGTGATTTTTTTGGAAAATTGAGACCATTGATTAGATTAATTTAAGATTATCTAGATTCCATGACAAGATACAGAAACCCTTGGAGTTATAGGAGGGGAACCACATATTCTTTCGATTCTCTCCTCAATAGGGACTACGAATATTTGGCTGAGGCGGCAAGTTATCACCGAGTTTTATTGGTCCTTTTCTGATACTTCAGAGCATTGGTGAGGTAGCATACCACTAGGATCTTCCACTACAGTTGGAGAGGGTGCACGATGTCTTCCATGTATCCCAACTGAGGAGATATTTTCATGACCCATCTCACATTATTGACCACGTTGAGCTGGACTTCGATGATGGGAAGACATTTAAGGAGGTTCGAGTAGAGATTGAGGATCAATAGGAGCAGGTTCTTCATGGGTGGTTGATACATCTGGTGCATGTACGCTAGCAGCACAGGAACCTACAGGAGAGCACGTGGGAGCGGGAGGCTCAGATTCGTATTCAGTGCCCTCTTTTGGTTGTTTTGCCTTTTCTTTGGCTTTTGATGATGTAAAGCCCTAAGGTGGGGAGAATTTAATGTCCTAGAAATTATGTATATATATTTTAAATTAAATGGAATTATTTCAAGACCATGATATCTGACGGCGTGCGATTCTGAGACCCAGAGTGCCCAGAATGATCCGTCGAAGTTTGGTTGAGTTTTAATTAGCGTGTGTATTCTGTTTTCCTGAAAAAGTGGAATAACTCTTAAATGGTAACTCAGGTTATAAATCTAAGGGCATCGTTGCATTTAGGATGGCAGGTTTACCCTAGGTGTGACTTAATTTTAGTCAGCGCAGACCTCCTGTGAGAAAACCCAAAAATGGTATAACCGTAAATAAAATAATAAAATAAATTATTTCATTTTTCAAATGTTTATAAGTCAAAAAAGGTAGCTCAGATTGAAAATCTGAGACCATCACTTTACTTGTGAGAGCATTATTTATTTAAGCAGATACTAACTTTGGTCAGTGCAGGCCACCAGTGAAAGTTAGTTTCTGGTCGTAAATAAAATAATTAATTGACAATTGTTTTATTGTAAAATACATAACTTTTAAATGGTAACTTAGATTTGAAATATGAGATTACCATTGGGTTTTTAGGGGTGTATATTAATTTGATCAATGTTAATTTCCCTCTCACATTGAATCATCTTCCTTGGGTCATATGCTACCGCCCTAATGTGAAGGGTACGGGCCAAACAAACATGGCCTGACCCCTCCAAAAATCTTGTGGATCTTTGTGTGATCTTCGCGATGGTGATGGCGACCGGTGCCAGTGGTTGGCACCGGTGGAACTTGAGAACTGAGACGATGATGATGAACGAAGGGTGGTCGGTCAAGTCGGCCGCTGGCGAAGGCATGTCGCTTCACCGCCACGCAGCCTCCGCGCCCCACGGCGCTCCGCCGCCCACAGCCTCTGCGGCACCGCGGGCTCTGCGCCCCACGGTGCTCCGCCACCCACGGCCTCCGCCTCACCGCGGCCTCCACGCCCTGCACTGCTCCTCTGCCCGCGGCCTCCACCGCACCGCGTCCCGCAGCGCTCCGCCGTCCGTGACCTCCACCGCCCCACAGCCTCGGCACCCCGCGGCGCTCCACCACCCTCATGGACCCCCACGGCCTCACTCTTCCCCATGTCACCCATATCCTCTTTCCTTCTTGAGGCATCCACAGCCTCTGCCACCCCGTGGCACCCTCAGCCACCTGCGGCCTTCGCGACCAACGCGGCCTCCGCGTCGCTCAGCGCGGGCCAGGCCGCATCGTCGGCTGGACCGGACCGCATTGTCGGCAGGGCCGGACCTAGAAGGTTAGGCCAGGTCGACCCAAACCGGGTCATCCCAGGTCAGGACGGTCCGGGTCGGTCCGACCTGGTGGGACCGGACCGGAACCCACTTCAACCCATTTACGCTCTTTTGGCCATAACTTTGGCACCAGATGTCTGTTTGATGTACTGTCAGTGGCGCTGGAAACCTTGGAGAGAGATGGTCCCTTTGAGTATACCCCATTGGGGGATTTGGATAAATTTGGATTACGGTCTGGTTTTATTGAGCACAAATCCAACTTGGTCCTTGGGACTAAAAGGCTAATAACTCTCCGACCAGATGTTTGATTGATGCACCGTCTATTGCATTGAGACCCCTTTGACATGGTTGTCCTTTGGGATAATTCTTCATGGTTGTTCATGGTAGTTGGAGTATCAACCAGTAGCTTGAAGATCAGACCCTCCCGAAGATGAGTAAGCTTAGCGCAGGAACCCAGTAGCTGGCTGTGACTTGAGGAAGAGATCCTCCGCGGGTCTGTGATTGAGGGTACCACATAGAACCACTCTAGGATTCCATACAGGACTACCTGAGTGATACTGTGTGGGTTATCACATAGTAATCTTGTGTGGGTCAGTACCTAGTGATCCTATCTGTGTCAGCACCGAGCGATTCTGTGTGGGTCAGCACTGAGTGATCCTATGTGGGTCATCACCGAGCGATCCTATGTTGGTCAGAACCTAGAGATCCTATGTGGGTCTGATGATGATTAGAGATCCTTCATGGGTCTGCCTATTAATATAGTAAGATGATTCAATAGTTACATCTAATCATCTCTACTATTGTACCTAAGTTATACCTGTGTGAGCTGAGTCTGTACCTTGTGGTATTTTCCATCATGGTAATACCTTGGTGGTATTCTTCTGTGTGGCGTACATGTGTGTTACTTGCCTTCGTGGTATTCCTTCCATTGTGGAATAGTTGAGCTTTGAGATTTTGAGTTGGACTCTATGTTTCCTCATGATTGATATGGGTTTACTTGATAACTTATGTATATGTATGGTTATATACCAAAGTAGGGATGTCAGTTGATTTCATGTTGTGTGGTTTATCCTCTGTGGATTTTGTGAGTCCTTGAGGGTCTCAGGGTCCCTATGGAGTATCTTTATACTCACCCCTACACAGGCTATGCCCGCACCCTATAGTGTTTGGTACAGACGACAGACAGTGCTGACTGAGGATGAGAGTACCATAACTGGAGGTGGCTCGGAGGTGTATGTCAGACGAGGCGAACTGCAGAGATGGACATTCGTAAGCTGTACCTACCCTTCAAGTAGGATTCGTGGTGCATGATCCAAGAGCTTCTTTTCACCTATCAGTCGTCTTGTACTTTCCAGTTTTCCTTGTACTTTCCAGTTGGGCATGTATTCTGGCCCCTTTTTACTTACTGTACTCACTTTGTTTACTATTCAGTTTACTTGAGTTCGTATCTTGTCATGTTCTTGGTTGTGTGTGTTACAGGTTATAAAGGAAATTCCTTTCCAGTTTTAAGTAATACGCCTTCATTTCTAGTCTTCATCCCTTGGCCAATGGAAGGTGGGCTTGGGGTAGTCACGACACAGGCCCCGAGGGACGGGTCGTGACAGAAATAAATAGGATATGGAAGGGGATGGAGTTCTTCCCAGGAGGGGGGTGGTGTGTTTGAAAATGGAGAATAAAGGGGTTAGAGGAGTGATAAATCAGGTAGGGGTAGTTTAGGAAATTCTCATTTTAGTTTTAAAAAATTTGGGTAGACACCTATCATACATGACACCCTTGTCACAGTGGGATGGTCC
Organism: Viscum album; assembly: GCA_963277665.1. NCBI lineage: Eukaryota > Viridiplantae > Streptophyta > Magnoliopsida > Santalales > Viscaceae > Viscum > Viscum album. The sequence continues at coordinate 1,802,239,241 of OY728126.1, read as the reverse complement.
CCCCACCCAACTAGGTTCCATTTCCCAGAGCCACATCATGATGTGATTTTAGTGTTGTGGTTTGGGAACCATTCCCCATGTGGGGATTCCTCTATCACCAGTTACATCATGATGAGATATTGATTTCATAGTAAGATAAGTCTACAATCCTGAACTAAAAACCTAGGGATATTCTAGTCATAGTGCAACCATATCTATTCATGACACAATAGGTCAATAGCTCTAAATTACATACCCTCAAAACTACCCGAGAACCTTTAAATACCCAAAATTATCAATGATAAGGGTAATTATTGAAACAATTTATTAAAATATGCACAAGTGTCCCAGTAGGCATGACAATATTCCCTACCATATCACTTTCTACCTTCAAAAAGTCAATCCGAAGCTTGATTAGAGAATAAGTGAGGTCATTTATCCTTCATGAAATATTCTCACTCCCAATTTTCAAGTGAATCATTTATATGTTTCTATAAGACCTGAACCAATAGGATATCATTTTTAGATAACATCTTAACTAGAGAGTCAATAATCTAAACTGTGTTCTTGATTCCTGAGACATCTGTATCTTATTCTAATTCTTCCCAATTCAGTATATGAGAGGGTTCAGGATGACACGTCTTCAGTTGCGATATGTGGAAAACATTATGATTCATTGACTAAGGTGGAAATTTTATCCTATAAGAAACCTTCCAAATTCATTAAATGATCTCAAAGGAACCCATAAACCTTGAAGAAATCTTCCCTCGCTTCCACAACTGTCAATGACCAAATCGAGGCGATACCCTTATAGACACCCAATATCTAAAAAAGAACTCCAAAGTATGGAACCAATGATCAAAATATAATTTATGTTGACTCCAAACTATCATTGATCATTTTTAGATAGTTTGGACCTTCCTAATTTTCTCCTAGAAAATGCTCGGTACCATGAGAGAAGTTTCACCAACCTCATTCCAACAAAGATATGAGTGGCATAGACAACCATAAAATTCTTTGAATTAATCCATATATATAAAGGATTTGAAAATTTTATTTTAATAAAATTAAACAAGTCCAAAATGGCTATTTTATGAGGTCTTCCCCTACTTATTTAAGAAAATTAAAAGTCTCAAGTGGCTCTATTTTGAACCTTTGAAGTCTAATACATTAGATCTAGGAATTCTTTCCAAATATAGATCAACCACTCTGTTTGGTAATCAATTTAGTATAGCAATCCATACTCAATTTTACCTAGGACCCCATTGGCTCTTAGAGGACCTTCCAAAAATGAGAAGTAAACTAAGGGTACCTTTTAGAAATTATAGGGGAGGGCATACCATATAGTCTCATAATCTCTTACAATTATATCTTCCCAAGTTCCTCTACCTTAATGTTATCCTTTATCGGTATAAAATGAGAATATTTCATTAATAGTTCAATGATGACCCATATAAGATTCCTTTTATGAGGGGTAAAGGTAATCCAATGATAAAATCCATAGACACTTCATCCCAATTCTAAGTAGGGATAGAAAGGGGTTTGAAAAAACCATATAACTTCTAGTGTTAAATTTTAACCTACTAGTTGATATAGAATCAAGTCAAGTTTCTAATAATCAATGAAGAGTCTCATTGATACATCTTTATTCTTAACAAAAATAATATATTCACCCAAAGTTGATGCACTTGGATGTATTAATCCATTATTAATATTCTCTTAGAGGTTCTTATTTAATTCCTACACCTCAGTCGAGGTCATTCTATATAGATTCATTGAAATAGATGTTTCACTGGGTATGAGTTATATTGAAAACTCCACTTTGTGATTTAGTAGGACACTAGAAAACTCTTATAGAAATATATCAATATACCCCCTCAAAATAGTAGTGTCTTTGATGTTGATTTTATCTAAAAACATATGAGATAAACACCCATTTTGAATAAGAATCAAGACTCTTATAATGGATGTAATTTCCATTCTAATTTCAAAATTATAATCACACTAGTAGAAGATCATTGGTTGGTTCAAAATAACAAACTTGACTCCCCTTCCTCGATAATTGATATATTATTTATGTAAATAAATCCAATCCATTCCTAATATAACATCAAATTCAACTAGAGTTAGAATAATAATATTTTTAGGAATTACATTCATGTGAACTTCAGTCATAAAAAATAGTATAATTGAGATGTTCTCATAATAAAATTAATAGTTTTTAATGAAAATTAAACATCTAATCATTAAGTATAATAATTAACATTCCTATATACTTTTCATGATATATGGGAATTCATATAACTAATCTAAAATAATATACTTTAATATTTTAGCATAAATGTAACCACATCAACTTCATTGTTCAATATTCATTCCCTTACTATAACAAAAATGGTTAGAATAACCATCAAGAATAAATTATCAAAGTGATCAGTCATGAAAAATAATTAATAGGTTGTCTAAATCATAACACCTTATTTTCAATATATGACACCTTAAGTCTATACTGGGTTATTCATAGTCATAATCTATTCAAATCCTTCATAATGGTTCATAATGAAGATATGAATTATGTAGAGACCCGTATATTGATGTACGTGGACATTACATTACATTTGCGGAATACTTAGTACATAACAAAAACACACACACAAGGATCGTAATAGTTTAGTGTCTTTGGAAACTCGGAATATAATCTTCTAATCGTGGTGAAAGATCTTCAAAATCTCCCATAAAGATCTTCCTCTTTTTTTTACCTAGAACCTTTCTTTATATCCTGGGGAAAAGAAAACATAAAAGGGTGAGCTCAAATGCTCAGTAAGGGTAAACAAAATAAATATCAATCACATCATATTCATAAGAACATAACATTTTGGAAATCATAACCTGCAAAAGAGAGCATAATTTCATAATCATGGGATAAATCATGGCAGTGAAAAAGTAATCCCAATAATCATAACTTAAAACATGAAAATTTTTGGCATACACACATAATCATAGATAATCATTTCTTGTTAGTCAAGACTAATTGCCAAGACTATCTTAGTGGACAAAGTCCCTTTCTGAATCGAGTAACCCTCGTTTCAGTCCTGTTTCACTGAACCGGTATAACCTACCGTTCCAGCCCTGTCTATCTCATGAGATATAAAATCTTTACCCAATGCATTGGAGGGAGATATAGGTCCCACCCATCTCATAATGATACCATTCTTATGTGTGCCACAAAATCATAAATCATACATCATTGCATAACCCGTGTAATAAAAATGGGATTCTTAAACAACATGACATCATAAAACCATTCATATAAGATAAAGGAATTCATAAACATAATTCCATCACAACATAGTCAAATCAATGTAAAAATATGGATAGAAACAGAACCCTTTATTATCTTAGATGGAAAATAATTTTGATAAAACACTTGAATTGAATTCTTGAGGAAAATATCCTTTCTTCTTCAAAATCAATTTCTTTTCACAAAACATCATGAAATTTTAAAAGAAAGAGATTTTATTGAAAATAGTCATGAAATCTTTTATAGGAAGCTTCATGAAAATAAGGTTTTATAAAACAATAGAAATCCGTTCGTGCCGTATAAGTTAAAAAAAACATTCTTTGTACTTTTGTCGAAAAAGTCAAAATGTACCTCGTACGAAAAACGACAAAAGATTCCTTTCATATCTTTTACTAAAAACTCACCAAAGGGTAGAATTGGATTTAAACAATTGTAGGTGGATGTAAATAACATTACATATTGAGGAAACATAGATGTGGATGACAAAATACACCCCAGTAAATACTAAAGTATAAACAATCTCGGATAAAAATGAGATTGTGATATTTCCCTTACCTTAGGTCCGATTTGCTTCGTAAGTGTCCGAACCTCCTGTATAATGATTTAAATAATGTCATTTACTTATTAAAGAATCATATTCATTGTTATGATATCATATATGGTTCACTTATGAATTTATATTTCCCGTTCTTTTGTAAATTCAATGATAAAGAGCGTTTTGGGTAAAATTGTTTCATTTGTCATCCGTGTTTTGACTTGTAATTATTCATATGATTACTTAGATCATGATTACTTAATTCCAGAACATAAAACATGATTTGTATATATATATATTCAGGATATACATATATATAATAAATTATTAACGGGAAAGAAATACACCGTTCATGGAGACGGTAGTCCGTACGTACGCATGAACGTTGTTTTCGTTTCCTTATTGAATTGAATGGAATTAAGTAGATGACATTCATATATATACACATAAATCCAGTATCATTGTTATGTAATATATTTAATTATTACTTATTATATATACTTTATAATCATTCATGAATGGTTTAAAGTGGAGAATGAATCTCATCGCGTCGTGGAGACGGTAGTCCGTACGTACGCACGAGCGAAGATATCGTTCCCATGGTCGTGGAATTGTGTTGAAGTGTATGTAGACTATTTCAGTATCAATATCACTTTATAATAATAATATATAGTTACTCATTACACCATTATACCCATCCTATTAAGGTGGTGGTGGAAAATAGATTACACCACGGCGTGGAGACGGTATTCCGTACGTACGCACGCGCGGTGATTTCATTTTTTCCGTAGGATGGATAGAAGGTGTATTAGGGTTGTTTCATATTTATAATAACATATAAGTATGTAATTAATACTGATGTTATTACTTTTTCATGAAACAACTAAAGAAGAAGAAGTTTAAGAAGAAAGAAATTGAAAAGATCGGTAATGGATATTACCTCTTCTTTGAAACGCCTCTTTGAATCCTCCACTTAGGGAACTAAAATTGGTCTTTAAAGAAGACCAGGACCTCTAGGATTATTCTAGGGAAGTGGATAAGGGATTTTGGCAGGGGTTGGACGAGCTTGAGTGCTCAATTTGGTGTGAGGAGGAGGGGGAGGAGGTTCCCTTTTATAAGGGAGGAGAGGGGCACCTTAGGAATTCTTAAAAATATTAATTTATAATAAATCTAACCCAACTTAAAAACCTCCAAAAATGACTCATATTCGAAGATTAGATGAGATAGGGTTGTAATCTCATCAACCAATAAAATTTAGACATGTTTGGATCTTATTTTAAACCTTATCATTTTGATTTATCCTTATTCAATCTATTTAAGTTTATTTGTGGTAATAAAATTCTAAATTTTAAATTATAACAAATAATTACTTATTTATTGTGAATTTTCCATTATTGTTTACTTTATAACATTATAGACCATATAAATATAAATTTATAATTTTTAAATATTTTTGTGATTTTTAAACAATTTTATAATATGTTATTTTTGTAAAATAACAATAGTGTCAATTTTGACACTATTCATTTATTTTAATTTAAATAAAATATATACAGAAGATATGTTCGAAATAAAAGCTTTAATATATTAATAAAAGGTCATATGTATCTATAAAATTAGTGTATCACATTAAATAGTTCATATAATATTTATTTTATTATTTTTAAAACAATTTATTTGGTTTATCTCTTAATAAAATAATTACTACATCATTTTTGTATAATTATTTAATATACTTATTTGTTGTATAAAATTTAAAATAAAATTATATGATGAAGATAAATATATTACCTTGCACAATAATACTTTTACTCGAATTTATCATCTTAAAATAACAATATTTAAATTGTTATATTTATTATATTATGAAGGTGACAACTTTGGCATCATTTAAAATAAAATAATATAAGTGTCATAATCGCTTTTATAAGGGTCCAAATGGTCAAATATTCGACCATTGGATGCTTATGGTTTACATTTACATGTCCAATAAGTTTTGGTTAGGTATTTGTGCATTTTATGGTCACTATTAGTTTAAAAAAAACATTATTCTTGATTTTTCACTAGATAAACAATTTCTGCATCGCTATTGTGTCATAATTAATGATAATTATTTAATCCCTAAAAATTATAAATAAATTTATATGATGTAGATAATTTCATTAGATTTCTTTAGACTATTCATGTTCGAAGTTTCATGAAGTTTATCACTAAATTAAAATTAATATACTTATAAAATTTAAGAGAGTGACATGTTGTCACTTTCTTTGGTTTTAATAATAATTAAGTTATTTTCATGGAAAAATGTTCATTAAATGATTCTAATCCGACCCTTAGGTGATATGTGTCGACTTGTAGTCATCCAATAGGATTTTGACATTTGTTAGGGTTATTTTAAAATATTATATTTACCCTTAATTACCCGATTTACCTTTAACTATGGTAAATAAAATTTACCGTAGTTACTATTCATAAATCCCAAAAATAAAAAAGTAGTTTATTAACATAATTTGGACCCACTGATTCCAAATATGGAATCCATTTTTTAAAATTCCATACACAGAAGTTGCAGAAATTAAATTAAAATTAATCCCGTTGTCGAATAAAAACGGGTTTTTGTTTAAAACATTGCAAAAGATTGAATTGATTTAACCTACGAATTCAAGGTAAAATCAATGCTAATGACATACATTATATTAAATGGTAAAAATATATTCTATTTATACTTTAAAACCATTCAATATTATAATTTAACCACATAAGATATTACGATGAAAAAAGTTGTTTTTAATTAAAATATAGCGTGTTTTTACTATTCATTAAAATGTGAAAGTTACCAGAATAATATGAAAAATTTATCCAAAGTAAATTTTTATTTCTTGATTCCAAAGAAGAATTTTATTTTCTCAAATTGAACTTATAAACATGTCAAAAAATAGATTTAAAGTGGTTGCGCCATCAAAAGGCGGCAAAACTGCATTTTTTTTTAAAAATACTTATTTTACCCGAAAAAATTTATTTTGTTCTTATACCATGTTCTAGAAATGTGTAAGATGAATAATAATGTTATAAAATTCAAAATTTAGTTAATACTATTCATAACGGCTAGTTCATGAAAATATTATAATAATATAACATTGTTTATTAAAACCTGGTATTGTGTACAACACACGCTATCGAGGAAGGTCACGATTGCGTGTAATGCAAGCCAAGTCAGGGTTGCGTATTGTGAAAGAATCCTTCATTGTTTCGTATAACAGAATCCAACCATATTTCATTTATACATTTAATATATATATATATATATATATACTCAATGTTGCGTAGAATAACTATTATCAAAATTGTGTGTAACACGGTCCAAGAATAGTGTTGCGTATACTGCAAGCTAATACGGTGTTGCATATAGCGCAAGGTAATCTTGGTGCAGAATACAACATAAGACATTAATGAAATAAAAATAATATTTTTCATAAAATCTCGGGGTGTTACATTCTACCCCCCTTAAAATGAATTTTGCCCTCGAAATTCGTCGGGGTTATAAATGGTTTACTATTTGAAAGTTTCTTTGATAGAAACCCACATCGTAAAAAGGAATACCCAAACTTATCTTTAAAAAAACAAAAGTATGAAACGTAACGGTTACCCAAATAAACTAATCACTGGGTTTCCACATAGGTGAAAATATGGATATGGAAGAGAAATCTAACCATCATGTTCTGATGGAGAGTGGTAGAGAACATGGCTATGGAAAAGCTAGAAATCACAAAGCCATAAATTTGTGATGATCTAGGGTACCATCTGATTCATCAGATATAAGGGCACTAGGACAACATTTTTAGTTTTCAAGATCATTTCCCTAAAGTTGAAAATTTGAATTACAATAAATACTTACTTTATTTTGGTACAATCTCACTGTTGTTCGTGCCTTGAACAATTTCCACTTCATCTCTTAAATAAATGAAGTTGAATTTGTTATTCGTGAAGTGTTAGCAGATCATGTGATAGAATGACGGGTCATTCCATCTGTCTCAAACAAAAGGTTAGCAAAAATTATATACATAAGTCGATCTATAGTGAGATTAATCATATATGGTTCCTAAAATGAACTTATACTTCACATATCATACTGCTTAATATAATAAAACTAGTTTTCTACTAAACAGGGACTTCCTGTAGGTCAGTGGTAGGCGATAAAGCCCAGTCGCACTTCGGTTGTGGGTTCGATTCCCACAGCCTTGTCCGAAGCGATGGGCTGTCGCCCGTCCTGCAGGTTGTCCTTTTTCTAAAACTACATTACTATAACATCACATAAATAATATCAAAAAAAAGTTCTATACTTAAACAATACTAACTTATGGTTAACATAATCCATTACAATCTTTAGGCTTATCTAAAATACTTCGGTCCATCTCATAGTATAAAGAAAATGATTACTTCAAATGTCGCCAACCAAGCATGTGAATACCATCATTTATCCCCCATATATCTTGTTGGTCACATTCCAATCATGTGAATACTTTAATGATGTATTCTCTTGAAAAATATGAATACCCATTAAACCTTAGTGAAAACATGAATGCTGTCAAAAGTTAACTCTTTCCACATACCAAAGTCCAAAAATTCTATATACTCAAACCATGATATAACCTTCTCCTTATATCAGTCATGAGCTCATGAATACTATCAAACATTTTATTTTCTCCTTATCCCTTCATTATGTGCATATCATCTACATTCCAAAAATATCTGAATAACCTTTCATGGATACTGGTAACATTAATCAGACAACAATGTAACAATCCTTACATGTCTCTTTATTCCATAGTGCCATGAGATTACTTATACAACATTACACATGATAAACATGTAATCATTCCACTACATTCTTAAACCATTAACCGAGCTTCAACAATTCTTTCATCTCACATATCATTTGTAGTCTCTTCATCATCATCCACATAAATACTTCCCATACGACCATACTGATTATCTTCATGAGACTTTCCCTTAGGGCATTGGTTTGCATAATACCCGTACATTCCACATTTAAAACATTTAACTATTGTTGATGTCGTAGCAATACCATTATCCTCATCCATGTTGTTAACTGAACCTTTTCCTTTTCATTTACTTGCTTTGTGTCCTTCTTTTCCACACCCAAAGCATCTTCCAGTTCCTTTGAAACATTCTCCTTGATGCCTCTTCCCACATGATTTACATAGGGGAAATTGAACTTTCTTTCCTCTATGATCATCATGAAACTCCATCTTTCTCTTATTAGCCGAGTCAGGAAACTTACCAAATTTTACTTTATTGATCATATTATGAGATTGCTGATTCGGCATAATAATGATGTTTGGACATCCAAATCCCATTTCATTTGGTTTCTCATGATGAATATCATTCCATTGTCCATCATATCCTCCATTATTGTGAATCATCTTGTTTCCAGCCATTTTCTAAAACCCAAACAGAATAGTGTGAGAGGAAAAATAATGCTAGGGAAAACAACATAGTAAAGGGGGAGTACCCTTAATATCTAACATCTTAGGTTAAATTATAAGATAGTTATCGTAGTTCTAGGATTATATCCTATATGTATACTTATCCTTAGGGACATCCCTAGACATACCTTAGAAATATCTCTAGGGATCTCACTAACGTTTTCGCATCCTAGTTTCCAAAGGTTGACTAAACCTTTCCTCTGATACCAACTGTAGAGACCCGTATCTTGATGTACGTGGACATTACATTACATTTCCAGAATACTTAGTACATAACAAAAACACACACACAAGGATCGTAATAGTTTAGTGTCTTTGGAAACTCGGAATATAATCTTCTAATCGTGGTGAAAGATCTTCAAAATCTCCCATAAAGATATTCCTCTTTTTTTTACCTAAAACCTTTCTTTATATCCTGGGGAAAAGAAAACATAAAAGGGTGAGCTCAAATGCTCATTAAGGGTAAACAAAATAAATATCAATCACATCATATTCATAAGAACATAACATTTTGGAAATCATAACCTGCAAAAGAGAGCATAATTTCATAATCATGGGATAAATCATGGCAGTGAAAAAGTAATCCCAATAATCATAACTTAAAACATGAAACTTTTTGGCATACACACATAATCATAGATAATCATTTCTTGTTAGTCAAGACTAATTGCCAAGACTATCTTAGTGGACAAAGTCCCTTTCTGAATCGAGTAACCCTCGTTTCAGTCCTGTTTCACTGAACCGGTATAACCTACCGTTCCAGCCCTGTCTATCTCATGAGATATAAAATCTTTACCCAATGCATTGGAGGCAGATATAGGTCCCACCCATCTCATAATGATACAATTCTTATGTGTGCCACAAAATCATAAATCATACATCATTGCATAACCCGTGTAATAAAAATGGGATTCTTAAACAACATGACATCATAAAACCATTCATATAAGATAAAGGAATTCATAAACATAATTCCATCACAACATAGTCAAATCAATGTAAAAATATGGATAGAAACAGAACCCTTTATTATCTTAGATGGAAAATAATTTTGATAAAACACTTGAATTGAATTCTTGAGGAAAATATCCTTTCTTCTTCAAAATCAATTTCTTTTCACAAAACATCATGAAATTTTAAAAGAAAGATATTTTATTAAAAATAGTCATGAAATCTTTTATAGGAAGCTTCATGAAAATAAGGCTTTATAAAACAGTAGAAATCCGTTCGTGCCGTATAAGTTAAAAAAAACATTCTTTGTACTTTTGTCGAAAAAGTCAAAATGTACCTCGTACGAAAAACGACAAAAGATTCCTTTCATATCTTTTACTAAAAACTCACCAAAGGGTAGAATTGGATTTAAACAATTGTAGGTGGATGTAAATAACATTACATATTGAGGAAACATAGATGTGGATGATAAAATACACCCCAGTAAATACTAAAGTATAAACAATCTCGGAAAAAAATGAGATTGTGATATTTCCCTTACCTTAGGTCCGATTTGCTTCGTAAGTGTCCGAACCTCCTGTATAATGATTTAAATAATGTCATTTACTTATTACAGAATCATATTCATTGTTATGATATCATATATGGTTCACTTATGAATTTATATTTCCCATTCTTTTGTAAATTCCATGATAAAGAGCGTTTTGGGTAAAATTGTTTCATTTGTCATCCGTGTTTTGACTTGTAATTATTCATATGATTACTTAGATCATGATTACTTAATTCCAGAACATAAAACATGATTTATATATATATATATTCAGGATATACATATATATAATAAATTATTAACGGGAAAGAAATACACCGTTCATGGAGACGGTAGTCCGTACGTACGCATGAACGCTGTTTTCGTTTCCTTATTGAATTGAATGGAATTAAGTAGATGACATTCATATATATACACATAAATCCAGTATAATTTTTATGTAATATATTTAATTATTACTTATTATATATACTTTATAATCATTCATGAATGGTTTAAAGTGGAGAATGAATCTCATCGCGTCGTGGACACGGTAGTCCGTACGTACGCACGAGCGATGATATCATTCCCATGGTCGTGGAATTGTGTTGAAGTGTATGTAGACTATTTCAGTATCAATATCACTTTATAATAATAATATATAGTTACTCATTACACCATTATACCCATCCTATTAAGGTGGTGGTGGAAAATAGATTACACCACGGCGTGGAGACGGTATTCCGTACGTACGCACGCGCGGTGATTTCATTTTTTCCGTAGGATGGATAGAAGGTGGATTAGGGTTGTTTCATATTTATAATAACATATCAGTATGTAATTAATACTGATGTTATTACTTTTTCATGAAACAACTAAATAAGAAGAAGTTTAAGAAGAAAGAAATTGAAAAGATCGGTAATGGATATTACCTCTTCTTTGAAACGCCTCTTTGAATCCTCCACTTAGGGAACTAAAATTGGTCTTTAAAGAAGACCAGGACCTCTAGGATTATTCTAGGGAAGTGGATAAGGGATTTTGGCAGGGGTTGGACGAGCTTGAGTGCTCAATTTGGTGTGAGGAGGAGGGGGAGGAGGTTCCCTTTTATAAGGGAGGAGAGGGGCACCTTAGGAATTCTTAAAAATATTAATTTATAATAAATCTAACCCAACTTAAAAACCTCCAAAAATGACTCATATTCGAAGATTAGATGAGATAGGGTTGTAATCTCATCAACCAATAAAATTTAGACATGTTTGGATCTTATTTTAAACCTTATCATTTTGATTTATCCTTATTCAATCTATTTAAGTTTATTTGTGGTAATAAAATTCTAAATTTTAAATTATAACAAATAATTACTTATTTGTTGTGAATTTTCCATTATTGTTTACTTTATAACATTATAGACCATATAAATATAAATTTATAATTTTTAAATATTTTTGTGATTTTTAAACAATTTTATAATATGTTATTTTTGTAAAATAACAATAGTGTCAATTTTGACACTATTCATTTATTTTAATTTAAATAAAATATATACAGAAGATATGTTCGAAATAAAAGCTTTAATATATTAATAAAAGGTCATATGTATCTATAAAATTAGTGTATCACATTAAATAGTTCATATAATATTTATTTTATTATTTTTAAAACAATTTATTTGGTTTATCTCTTAATAAAATAATTACTACATCATTTTTGTATAATTATTTAATATACTTATTTGTTGTATAAAAATTTAAAATAAAATTCTATGATGAAGATAAATATATTACCTTGCACAATAATACTTTTACTCGAATTTATCATCTTAAAATAACAATATTTAAATTGTTATATTTATTAAATTATGAAGGTGACAACTTTGGCATCATTTAAAATAAAATAATATAAGTGTCATAATCGCTTTTATAAGGGTCAAAATGGTCAAATATTATACCATTGGATGATTAGGGTTTACATTTACATGTCCAATAAGTTTTGGTTAGGTATTTGTGCATTTTATGGTCACTATTAGTTTAAAAAAACATTATTCTTGATTTTTCACTAGATAAACAATTTCTGCATCACTATTGTGTCATAATTAATGATAATTATTTAATCCCTAAAAATTATAAATAAATTTATATGATGTAGATAATTTCATTAGATTTCTTTAGACTATTCATGTTCGAAGTTTCATGAAGTTTATCACTAAATTAAAATTAATATACTTATAAAATTTAAGAGAGTGACATGTTGTCACTTTCTTTGGTTTTAATAATAATTAAGTTATTTTCATGGAAAAATGTTCATTAAATGATTCTAATCCGACCCTTAGGTGATATGTGTCGACTTGTAGTCATCCAATAGGATTTTGAAATTTGTTAGGGTTATTTTAAAATATTATATTTACCCTTAATTACCCGATTTACCTTTAACTATGGTAAATAAAATTTACCGTAGTTACTATTCATAAATCCCAAAAATAAAAAGTAGTTTATTAACATAATTTGGACCCACTGATTCCAAATATGGAATCCATTTTTTAAAATTCCATACACAGAAGTTGCAGAAATTAAATTAAAATTAATCCCGTTGTCGAATAAAAACGGGTTTTTGTTTAAAACATTGCAAAAGATTGAATTGATTTAACCTACGAATTCAAGGTAAAATCAATGCTAATGACATACATTATATTAAATGGTAAAAATATATTCTATTTATACTTTAAAACCATTCAATATTATAATTTAACCACATAAGATATTACGATGAAAAAATTTGTTTTTAATTAAAATATAGCGTGTTTTTACTATTCATTAAAATGTGAAAGTTACCAGAATAATATGAAAAATTTATCCAAAGTAAATTTTTATTTCTTGATTAAAAAGAAGAATTTTATTTTCTCAAATTTAACTTATAAACATGTCAAAAAATAGATTTAAAGTGGTTGCGCCATCAAAAGGCGGCAAAACTGCATTTTTTTTAAAAAATACTTATTTTAACCGAAAAAATTTATTTTGTTCTTATACCATGTTCTAGAAATGTGTAAGATGAATAATAATGTTATAAAATTCAAAATTTAGTTAATACTATTCATAACGGCTAGTTCATGAAAATATTATAATAATATAACATTGTTTATTAAAACCTGGTATTGTGTACAACACACGCTATCGAGGAAGGTCGCGATTGCGTGTAATGCAAGCCAAGTCAGGGTTGCGTGTTGTGAAAGAATCCTTCATTGTTTCGTATAACAGAATCCAACCATATTTCATTTATACATTTAATATATATATATATATACTCAATGTTGCGTAGAATAACTATTATCAAAATTGTGTGTAACACGGTCCAAGAATAGTGTTGCGTATACTGCAAGCTAATACGGTGTTGCGTATAGCGCAATGTAATCTTGGTGCAGAATACAACATAAGACATTAATGAAATAAAAATAATATTTTTCATAAAATCTCGGGGTGTTACAAATTAACCCAAGAATATCCCTCAAGAGTGTCAAGCTTGGTGGGCAGTAAGGAAGCACTCACTATGCACCAGAATGATGGTTTATATATACTCTATAAAATCTTTTTGGGGTTATTACCCCTATATGCATTTTTACCATAACCATATTCACATGTAGTATCTATATAGAGAGGTATTTTTAGGAAAACCACACTCCTTTATTTACCATAACATAGTAAATTCTCATATACGTAGGATTATCCAAGGGGTAATCACTAAAGTTTTCTCATCCTATTTTCCAAAGGTAAGTAATCATTTCTCTGATACAATCTATAGAAACCCATACTTTCATACATAAATATCACATCTTATTAGATGAATATTCAATACAAAACATGATGATCCATTACTGAATCATATAGGTATAGTGTATTAAGAAGCTTGGATACCAAAAACAATTTCTCAAAATATATCTACATAATCTTTTACTATGTTACTCATAACTATAACCCTACTTATACATATTATACATAAAACATTTCTTCACAACTAGGGAAAATAACCATAAGAAAAGGTGATATTTGATGCTAAGTAAGGTTAAATAAGGGATATATAAATGATTACTCATGTGGCCATATTTTTACACAGTTTTCCACATCCTTTTTATTAATTTTTAATGATTTATTTAATTATTTTTACACTTTTTATCTAATAAATGCACTTTAGTATTTTTATTATTGAATTTTCCAAATATTCATTTTTTATAACATTTTATTTAATTATGGGCCCTTAAATAGTTGATTTATACCTTCTTCTTTTTTAATATAATTAATTTTCATTTTGTTAATTAAATATATTTTTGTTTATTTTATTTAATTTTACATTATTAATAATTATTGAGTTCACTATTTAATTTAATTTTAATTTTTAAAGTTTATACAACTTAGTTCGGCTTTCCAGACTACCCGTAGCTTAGCTACCGACAGCAGGTTACCGGTACCCTCTATCGGTGACTTTGCCTTTATCGGGGAGCTTTTGCCTTTAATTTCTACCAGTGAGACCCTTTTATTTTAAAAATACCGGTGAGTATTTTATTTTAATTTAATAACAGTGAATATTTAGTTTAAATTATTCTTCTTGACATTTTCATAAGTTATTTTTTATTTTAAATAATTATTTAATTGTTTTAATTTTATTTAATTAGCTCAGAATTTATTTTATCAATTAATATTTTAATTAATTTACATTAGAATAGGGTTGTAATGTTATTTTAAGTGTTTTGTCATCCTGCTAATTAGATAAGTAAATAATTAGTGTTTTAAGTTAAATTAATTACTTCTCTTTTATTTTTGTATGTTTCAAATAGTTACTTAATTCATTAATTAATAGTTTTTAGACATTAATTATATTATTTTATGTATGTAGATTGGGTTTTAATTCATTTTTATTTTGTTTTAGTCTACCGGTAAGGTAGACGAGCTCTAACGGTGACCCTTTGCTGTATTGGTGACCTTGTTGTATCAGTGACCTTGACACCGGTACCTTTTCCAAACCCTAATTGCATTGATTTAAATTTATTTATTAATTTTATTTTATTTTCATTCTTTAATATAAATTAACTTCATTAATTTAATAGTTTAATTTTCTATTTTAAAATATTTAGGTTAGTTGCTAATATAATATAATGTTTATTTTTAGTGCTATTTAATTAATTAATTTTTTTGAATTAAACTTTTAAAATAAATTTAGTTTATGCAGTTTAATTTCTTATTTAAATTAGTTTTTTTTAATTTTATTGTTTAAATTTGTTCTTTAATTTTTTATAATTTAATTTTTCTAATAAATTAATTAGTTAATATCTTAGTTGTGTTTTAGTTTTGTTGAAATTTTAGTCGTTTTAAATAAATTAGTGTTTTTTACCATTTAATTATTAGTTTAGTTAATTCTTATTTGAGTTGTAGTTCTTTGAATGCATGGTGGTGATTCGCATTTTTGCAGCTACCGGTAGACAGAATTTTTATTTTTCTCACTGATACCCAATTTATTTCCTCTGCCTCACCGATATAGCTACCTCACTGATACACTCTTTTCCTCACTGCCACACAATCTTCGCTGATATCCTGCGTGCACCTCTTTTGCACTTCACCATTTACCCCTTTCATCCTCACTGATAGATCACATCCCCATCGGTAGCTCTTTCCCCTTCAACACTTCTTCACCATTATCCTGCGTGCATCCCTCTATCAGTATCCCTCTTTCTTTTTCATACCTCACTGATGCAGATCCATTACCCCCCGGTTGTCATACTGTTGCCGCGGGAAGTGCAAGAGGAGGGCCGCCACTGAAGCAGAGGAGGCTGACGCACCTACTGACCGCTGGTTGCTGATGGAAGCCGCTGCACCTCATTAGCCATCACTGGAGTCGAGAGTGATGGAGTTGAGTCTGAGCAGTAAGTCACGCCACACCTTGCTAGATGCCGCTGGAGAAGGCCAAGCCGAGCCGTTGCTGAAGTCGATCGCGCTGCGATGGGTTGATGGAGTTGCGCTACTATGTGATGTGTAGAAGAGACACGCCACTGGGGGGAGTAGTCGCCGCTGTTGAGAAGACATGATAAGGGAATCGAAGAGCTCAAGCTGCTATGGGAGAGCTGCTGCTCTAGAAGGGAAGACGAGTCTCCATTATTGCAGAAGCTCGGTTTTCCATGGGATGCCGCTGGAATCGCCACCGTCAGCAGGAGTTGAGTCGATGCAGGGGATGAGGCATTGCTGAAGCCGCGCTAAGGGAGGAGGGTCATCCACCACTGTAGTCCAAGGAGAAGGAGGTCCACTGCTGTCCGCCACCGCGAGGAGCTGCATCCGCCATGGATAGAGGGAGGAGGTTGTGGGTTCTCCAGGAAGAAGATTAAACCTCCCTTGGGCTGAATTGGGGGAGGAATAAAGAGATTAAAAAAACATAATAATAATAAATATAAATAAATAATAATACAATTCAAGTTAAACAAATAAATATAATAATAAAAGTAAAGTAAAAAGAAAAAGAAGAAAAAAAACAAAATGAAAAGTTAAAGTAAAAAAGTTGTCTTTACAAAAGTCAAAAGTATAAAGTGGATTTTATTTAAAAGTTTTAAAAACAATTAAAATTTTAATACATAGATTAATTATAAATTTAAATATAAATTAATAATAAATGATAATAATAAATTAATTTAGTTTTAATAGAATAAATTTAGAATCAATAATAATTATAGATATACTATAAAATATACTTATTAATTTAAAATATTTAAAACTTAAGTAATAATTTTAATTAAGAAATTAAAATTAACTAGTTAATTAATTAATCTAGAAACTTAATTTATTTAATAGTAATAATTAAATTATTAATACAATCTTAAATATTTTCTTAATTATTTACTTTTTTATGTTTAAAAATTTTAATAACTTAGTTAAAAATAATAAAATTAATAACTTAGTAATTATATCAATTAGCTTAATTAAATTAATAACTCTTTAATAAATTATGTTTTATCATAGTTAATAATTGTACAAATAATATAAAAGTAAATAATTATCAAATAATTTTAGTTAAATATTAAAGAATACAAATAACACTTAACATTAAAATAACCATTTTTCATTCTTTATTATTGTTTTTATTTCCCTTTTCTAACTTTTTAGGTTCATTCAAGGAACTTAAATGCATCCAGGTTCATCCAAATAACTCAGTAGGAGTTAGTTAGGAGGGAAAAATTAGCACAACGTGGTTGTCGCGAAAAAACGCACATTTTGCGGTGCGTGGGTGAAGAACTATGAAGTTGGTGGAATCTTGCAGTGACGATAGATTATGAAAGCAAGGTATATTAAGCAGAGATGTAGGAGAATTTTGGGAGACTCTCATTCGACATTCCACGCCAGACAATTCGAGAGCAGAACTCCTGGGAGACACTAAGTGCGATACTGGAGACTTGGAGTTGCAGGAGCAATGTAGCAGCACACGATCTTCATTCTCAACGGGGAGGATCTGTCTTCCTCTATTTTTATATGTTTTACATTGTACTTTCTACTGAGATGTTTTCAATGATCTTAGCTTAATTTCTTTTTCTCGAGAATTTGGAGACTTATCGGTTGAAACTTTCATCTTCAATTAATCTCTTAAATGAGAATCTGATTCTTTCGGAGAGATTGAATTAGGTTCTTGAACATAAAAATTGAATTTACAACTTTAAGAACTTAATTCTAAATTGATGATATTTTTGAGAGATCGATCATCGAGACATTTCATCAAACTTTAAAATTCAAACTTCAGAAACATTCGGCGAGATAGCTTTCTGTTGTCATCTTAAAATCAAATTGTTGTGTGTGGTTGTTGAAGTGGCGAACATCGACAGCTATAATACAGAGTGTTAATTCTTCTAGAGAGGAAGGATTAACAACTTATTTTTAAGGTGTGAATTTAATCAAATGCGGATCATTATTTTAATCTAGTAAGGTTCAAATATCTCAAGCAAACTTTTGATCTACTCTCAGCCCTCATGTTTCGTTCTTAGTTATTTTATTTTACACTGTTCATTTTTGTTGTATTGTTTCTAGTATAGGTAATAGGGAATTTCCAAACTTGTTTCATACTGATTTGTTAAAAATTAATAAAAAAATAAAAAAATGAAAAGTAAAAATGCACACTCACTTCACTACTGACAACAATGGAGTTTAATAAAATTAAAACCTTAGAAATCACTCGTCTTCCTTCTCTATGGTTCGACCATGCACCACTATGATAGTGTAGGTTAATAAATGTAATTTTGAGGGTCGTGATGACCTCTGACCTGCTTCAAAATTTGGCGCCGTTTCCGGGGAAGGCACGCACTGAGAGTCAAGGTTTTGAAAAATAAGAAAACAATAAAATAAAACATAAAAAAATTTCAAAAAAATACCAAAAAAAAATTATTGTGAATTTTATCTGCTGCTTTTGTTGTTTTTAAAAAAAATCTTCTCAACTGTGCAACCTTGTGTGTTTAAACTCACTTGTTTTTAGTTTAAAGGAAATGGAACAACATCAGAACTAGAATAAACCAGGGCTTTACTGTGTTTGTTGTGGAGGTTATGGACAGACTACCTGGCAGTGTGTCTATAACTTTCCACAACAGGATTTTTTCACTAAAGAGAATGAGAAAAACATTGAATTTAGTCCTAACACCCTTGCTACAATTTACTTAATTGATTCTAAACTGGATACTAGGGTGGAAAAAATGAATAATTTGTTAACTCAAACCCATGAAATTCAACTTAGAGATTCTCAAGAGTGAGATCAAAGACTGAAAAGATTGGAAAATATGCTCTTGGAATTAAAACAAAGGGTTAAAGAACAAAAAGAATATAAAGAAAATGAAAATGAAAATTTCTTTAAAAGATTTGAAAATCAAGTGGAAGAAGAGAGTGATTGTGAGACAGGACAAAAACACTTTATTTCTAAAGAATCTGATACGGTTGGACTTAATTTGGAAATAACTGACTCAAAAATTCAAGAACACAACATTGGAAATCCCAGAATGAGCGTTAATGGTGTTGAGTTGGATAATTTTGAATATTAATTGAAACAGATTTAAAATGAATGTCCAGTTCTCTTCATAATTCCTACATTTGAGAAAAATCACTATTTTAGAAGCTTTGATAAATAATTCACTTGGGTTGAAGATATACTTGAAACTAAAAACTTGAATGTTAAAAACTCTTCACCCAAAATTTCTGAAATTCTAAACATTGAGTCTAAGCTTGATATTGGGTATAGATTGGGAGAGAACATTAAACTAGAAGTTAAATAATCTGAAATTTTTGAACCTAAAATGATAACCACTCTTCCATGTTTAGAACCTGTAAACCCAATAAATTCTGAAATGTTGCTGGATGATGAGGATGAGGGAATGATATTTGAAGAAAAACTACCTGATGAGTTTTCATTTTCTTATTATCATAGAAATCACTTTTTAGAAACATTGTGCAGTGAAATGGAAAGTATTTTTGTCATTTCTGGGAAAAATTGTTTGAATTTGATCAATCTTGAACATGACTTTATTGAAGCTGAATTGAACATTTCTTCCCCTAAACTAAACTTTCTGGAAAACACTATAGACATTGTTTTGGAAAGTGAGCCTTTTGAACTTGAACATAATGTAGAGCTTGAACACACAATAGATGATGGTTACAGAATTGATTTGTTTGAAGCAGTAGATATTGAGTGTTCATTCACTGATGAGGAACTTTTGGAAGAGATTTATAACATTGTTATACCGGAACCTGTTTGTGGTAAAATAAATTCTCTTCCTTGTTTGTCACTTTATTCCTCAACTGAGTTGGCTATAAAATATCATCATGATACTGATAGTAGTTTAGAGGGGGAATAAAACATGAGTTCCAATGTTCATAATTATGATCAGCACTTTATTGAATTTCCTTTTGAGCCTGCTAATCATAACTCTCTCATGAGCACCTTTGAAGTTGATTATGTTAGTGTTGTGGTTAATAGAGATGGCCATGAGAATAATGTTACACCCTTTGAAGCACCTTGTACTATGTTGTCCCTTCATGTGAACTCAACTCTTGAAATATCTAAACTTATTCTGGAAGTGGACAGTACTATACCCACTACTATTAAAAGGTGCTTCTTATGGGTTAATTCAGGCTATGAGAATTCAGTTTTTGTTTGCTTAAGTTTTGGTGCCCACAAATCTCATCTTTCTATTAAAAATATTTGGGCCCAGCACATGTGGTGGTTCCTATTAAGGAAACCACATCCACCTAGTGACTATGGCTAGTTTCTAGGTGAGTTTGGCTGGGGACTTTAAATCTAGAACTGCATGGGAGGAAACCCATGGTTTTTGTTGTGTTAATAAATAAAATTTGTAATTAAATAAAGTCTAACTGAAGACTTTAAAATCAGTGCTTCATGGGAGTCAACCCATGCTATTTTGTTAACATTTTTGTACTGTTTTGTGCTGAATAATGTGAAGCATTGTTGCCTTATACTTGCTCTGTCTCTGCTATAAATTTATGTCTCTATCAGATTGCTTTGTGATCTTTCAATTTTTTCTGCTTGTGTCATCTAAGGAGTGGAATTCCCATGCTGAAGGAGTAATGGAAATCTAGTCAGGTAAGTATTCTAACTTTCTGCATTTATTTTATGCTCCTGATTATGTTCATAAAATTCTTCTCATTAAAAAAAATTCTTGTTTAGAAAAAAAAATCTGCTACATACTTACTGGAAATCTGCTGCATAAATTGCATATATAATAAACTCTTGTTGCATGTCATTATGCTGTGCAAAAAAATCTGCATGTACTTTACTACTTAAAACTAAATTGTATTTTTATTAAAAAAAATCTACTGCTTGAAATTAAGTGTGGGGGAAGGTACATGCTTGCTGGTTAGTGTTCTTTTCATTAAATGGTTTTGCTAAGGGGTGTTATCATTCATCTTAATGCAATATTAAAAATCCATTTGAATTATACTATCAAAATTATTACACCCAGTTCACTGTGCACCCATTAGTTACTTGCCTTGTTTGAGCTTTAATGGAAAATTTGTGTCACCGGACTTAAATGTTAAAGCATGTGTGTGTCTTAAATGAACCTGCTAAATATTTATTTATTATGGAAAACAATATTTTTAAACTCTATTGAGACCCCTTTTAACATGTCATAAATATACTTAAATTGAAAATCTGTTTTGAATTTTAATTGATTAACTGTTTTTCTCCATATTTAGAAGTTAACTTTGGGGACAAAGTTGGGTTTTAAGTGTGGGGGTGGGGGTCAATTCTTGACTGTGCTAAACTATGCTTTCATGTAAGCCCATCAATTCCCACTACAAATTCAAAAAAAAATTAAAAATATGGTTAAACAATTTCAAAATTCTTGCAAAATTTTAGGCTTTACATTTTTCTTTATTGGGTCTTTCCTTAGGATAAGTGTCTTTCTGGTAGTTAATAACTGCTTTGAACCTGTAATTAATGAGTTTGGATGATTCCTGAGTGGTTTTACTTAGTGATTTCATGGAAATTTTGTTTAGTTCCTACTTCTGATAGTGATATGGGAATCCTTTTTAATGGAATTATGATCATAACTCTTGGAATTGGAAATTTGATTCTGATTCTAGGGGTCTCATTCATTTTTCTTTAATTTATTAAAAGTAATTTCTTTAATGATCCAATGTAAATGAATTTTATATAAATCTTTTGAAATTGGAGAAATTTGGGCATCTGGGATCCCATGGTGAGTCTATGAGACTCTAGATGCTGGTTGCGTTTCTGTTAACTAAAATTCCTCTGTACACTTTAATAAGTGCATTGCACAGTGCTTAGCACAATGATACGTGTCTTGGGAAAAATAAATAAAGCATCTAGGGTCAAAAATGAGCTCATTAAGGTGAGGGGAATGATGAACTCCAGATGAAGAAGGGATCAGTTGGTTTATATGGAAATCATTTAGGTTGTATCATTGAGGTGATTCCTTAAAAAATTAATTAATTTTGGAACTTATGATTCAGTCAAAGTACAAAGTTCCTTGGTTAAGTTCGTGATTCCATTGATATTTTATCTCCTGTCATTCTTGGATTTAGAACCTGAGATTGAATTGAAGTTAATCACTAAGTTGTATCACATATGAGGCGTGGCATCTTCTTTGATGGATGGTCTTTGTGTTCTTAATTACCAGTGAGTAAATATTTTAAGCAAGATTCATATGAGTAAATCATTTTCTTAAAGCCTATTGTTATGTATTGTCCTCTATTTTGAGTGTTGGACATGTTACATTTTGAGAAAAAATGATAAACACTTTACTATTTTCAAAGAAAATAAAACATGGGATTGTTTGAGGACAAACAATGCTTAAGTGTGGGGGAATTTGATGTGGCCTTATTTTTACACAGTTTTCCACATCCTTTTTGTAAATTTTAATGATTTATTTAATTATTTTTACACTTTTTATCTAATAAATTCAATTTTGTATTTTTATTATTGAATTTTCCAAATATTCATTTTTTATAACATTTTTTGTAATTATGGGCCCCTAAATAGTTCATTTATACCTTCTTTGTTTTTAATATAATTAATTTTCATTTTTTTAATTAAATAAATTTTTGTTTATTTTATTTAATTTTACTTTATTAATAATTATTGAGTTCGCTATTTAATTTTCTTTTAATTTTTAAAGTTTATACAACTTAGTTCGGCTTGCCAGACTACCGGTAGCTTAGCTACTGACAGCAGGTTACTGGTACCTCTGTCGATGACTTTTCCTGTATCAGTGACTTTGCCTTTATCGGTGAGCTTTTGCCTATAATTTCTACGAGTGAGACCCTTTTATTTTATAAATACCAGTGAGTCTTTTATTTTAATTTAATAACGGTGAATATATAGATTAAATTATTATGCTTGACTTTTTCATAAATTATTTTTTATTTTAAATAATTATTTAATTTTTGTAATTTTATTTAATTAGCTTAGACATTATTTTATTAATTAATATTTTAATTAAGTTACATTAGAATAGGGTTGAAAAGTTATTTTATGTGTTTTGTCATCCTGCTAATTAGTTACATAAATAATTAGTGTTTTAAGTTAAATTAATTAGTTCACTTTTATTTTTTTATGTTTCAAATAGTTAATTAATTCATTAATTAATAGTTTTTAGACATTAATTATATTATTTTATGTATACAGATTGGGTTTTAATTCATTTTTATTTTGTTTTAGTCTACTGGTAAGGTAGACGAGCTCTAATGGTGACCCTTTACTGTAGCGGTGACCTTGTTGTATCAGTGACCTTGTCACCGGTACCTTTTCCAAACCCTAATTGCGTTGATTTAAATTTAGTTATTTATTTAATTTTATTTTCATTCTTTAATATAAAATAACTTCATTAATTTAATAGTTTAATTTTCTATTTTAAAATATTTAGGTTAGTTGCTAATATAATATAATGACTATTTTTAGTGTTATTTAATTAATTAATTTTTCTAAATTAAACTTTTAAAATAAATTTAGTTTATGTAGTTTAATTTCTTCTTTCAATATGTTTTTTTTAATTTTGTTGTCTAAATTCGTTCTTTAATTTTGTATAATTTAATTTTACTAATAAATTAATTAGTTAATATCTTAGTTGTGTTTTAGTTTTGTTGAAATTTTAGTCATTTTAAATAAATTTGTGTTTTTTACCATTTAATTATTAGTTTAATTAATTCTTATTTGATTTGTAGTTCTTTGAACGCATGGTGGTGATTCACATTTTTGCAGCTACAGGTAGACAAACTTTTTATTTTTCTCACCGATACCCAATTTATTTCCTCTGCCTCACCGATATAGCTACCTCACTGATACACTCTTTTCCTCACTGCCACACAATCTTCACCGATATCCTGTGTGCACCTCTTTTGCACTTCACCATTTACCCCTTTCAACCTCACTGATAGATCACGTCTCCATCGGTAGCTCTTTCCCCTTCATCACTTCTTCACCATTATCTTGCGCGCATCCCTCTATCAGTAGCCCTCTTTCTTTTTCATACCTCACTGATGCATATCCATTACCCCCCGGTTGTCATACTGTTGCCGCGGGAAGTGCAAGAGGAGGGTCGCCGCTAATGCCAAGGAGGCCGATGCACCTGCTAAGCACTGCTAGATTCTGGAAGCCGCCACATCTCATGAGCCGTCACTACAGTCGAGAGTGATGGAACCGAGTCCGGGAAGGAAGCCGCACCACACCTTGCTGGATGCCGCTGGAGAAGGCCAAGCTGAGCCGTTGCTGAAGTCGGTCACGCTGTGATGGGTTGATGGAGTTGCGCTGCTATGTGATGTGTAGAAGAGACCCGCCGCTGGGGGGAGCAGTCACCGCTGTTGAGAAGCCATGATATGGGAATCGAAGAGCTGAAGCCGCTATGGGAGAGCTGCTGCGTTGGAAGGGAAGCCGAGTCTCCATTATTGTAGAAGCTCGGTTTTCGTGGGAAGCCACTGGAATCGCCACCGTCAGTAGGAGTTGAGCCGAGGTAGGGGATGAGGCATTGTCGAAGCCACATTGAGGAAGGAGGGTCATCCGCCACTGTAGTCTGAGGAGAAGGATGATCGCTGTTGTCTGCCGCCGTGAGGAGTTGCATCCGCCATTGATGGAAGGAGGAGGTCGCGGGTTCTCCAGGAAGAAGATGAAACCTCCCCTGCGCCGAATTGGGGGAGGAATAAAGAGATTAAAAAAACATAATAATAATAAATATAAATAAATAATTATAAAAGTCAAGTTAAATAAAAAAATATAATAATAAAAGTAAAGTAAAAAAGAAAACGAAGAAATGAAAAAAAAACAAAATCAAAAGTTAAAAGTAAAAAATTTATCTTTACAAAATTCAAAAGTATAAAGTGGATTTTATTTAAAAGTTTTAAAAAAAATTAAAATTTTAATACATATATTAATTATAAATTTAAAAATAAATTAATAATAAATGATAATAATAAATTAATTTAGTTTTAATAGAATAAATTTAAAATCAATAATAATTATAAATATACTATAAAATATACTTATTAATTTAAAATATTTAAAACTTAAGTAATAATTTTAATTACTAAATTAAAATTAACTAGTTAATTAATTAATCTTGAAACTTAATTTCATCAATAGTAATAATTAAATTATTAATAAAATCTTAAATATTTTCTTAATTATTTACTTTTTTATGTTTTCAAATTTTAATAACTTAGTTAAAAATAATGAAATTAATGACTCAGTAATTATATCAATTAGCTTAATTAAATTAATAACTCTTTAATAACTTATGTTTTATCATAGTTAATAATTATATAAATAATATAAAAGTAAATAATTATTAAATAATTTTAGTTAACTACTAACGAATACAAATAACACTTAACATTAAAATAACCATTTTTCAATCTTTATGTTTGTTTATGTTTCCATTTTATAACTTTGCAGGTTCATTCAAGGGACTTAAAAGAGTCCATGTTCATCCAACTAACTCAGCAGGAGTTAGTTAGGAGGGAAAAATTAGTGCGGCATGCTTGTCGCGAAAAAACGAATATTTTGCGGTGCGTGGGTAAAGAAATATGAAGTTGGTGGAAGCTTGCAGTGATGATATCTTATGACAGTAGGGTATATTAAGTTAAGCAGTAGCAGAATTTTGGGAGACACTCATTCGACATTCCACACCAGAAAATTCGAGAGCATAACTCCCGGGAGACACCAACTGCGATACTGGAGACTTGGAGTTGCAGCAGCAAAGCAGCAGTACACAATCTTCATTCTCAATAGGGAGGATCTGTCTTCCTCTATTTTTATTTGTTTTACATTTTACTTGATACTGATATGTTGTCAATGATCTTAGCTTAATTTATTTTTCTCGAGAGTTTGGAGACTTATTGGTTGAAACTTTCATCTTCAATTAATCTCTTAAATGAGAATCTGATTCTTTCGACGAGATTGAATCATGTTCTTGAACATAAAAATTGAATTTACATCTTTAAGAACTTAATTCTAAATCGATGATATTTTGGAGAGATTGATCATTGAGACATTTCATCAAACTTTCAAATTCAAACTTCAGAAACTTTCGGTGAGATAGCTTTCTATTTTCATCTTAAAATCAAATTGTTGTATGTGGTTGTTGAAGTGGTGAACTTTGAGAGCTATAATACAGACTGTTAATTCTTCTGGAGAGGAAGGATTAACAACTCATTTTTACGGTGTGAATTTAATCAAATGAGGATCATTCTTTTAATCCAGTAAGGTTCAAATATCTCTAGAAAACTTTTGATCTACCCTCAGCACTCTTGTTTCCTTCTTAGTTATTTTTGTTTACACTGTTCGTTTTTGTTGTATTTTTTCTAGTATAGGTAATAGGGAATTTCCAAACTTGTTTCATACTACTTTGTTAAAAAGTAATATAAAAAATAAAAAAAACGAAAAGTAAAAATGCACACTCACTTCACTGCTGACAACAGTGGAGTTTAATAAAATTCAAACCTTAGAAATCACTTGTCTGCCTTCTCTGTGGTTCGACCCTAAACCACTATGCTAGTGTAGGTTAATAAATGTAATTTTGAGGGTCTTGACGACCACCGACCTGCTTCAGTTACATAAACATAACATGAGAATATGGGTATGAGAACATGACTATAACATTTTAAAACCATAACCTTTATATCAAAGATCATATTCTTGAGTCCTGGCATAAGGCTTGGTAGTTCATAAGATATGAATCATAAAGTAATCAAATAACATGATCCATGAGACCATAACATTGGCATAAGGCATAAGTTTTTAACGTACACATAATCAAGGAAAAAAATTCCTTATTCATGGATCACTTATAATAATATATTAGTGGATTTTGTTCACTCCCTATTCCATCATATCCTTAGTCAACGTTCACTCCCAATACTATCATAGTGGATAGATTCCCTTACTTAATTGATTTCACTCCCCATTCCAGTCGTTATTATCTCGTGAGATATCTTTCTTTAACCAATTCATTAAAGGGATATATAATTATGGGGCTATCCATCACAAAATCATAATATATTCATATGTGTCATAATATCATAAAACATTCATCATATATCATAAGTTGTGTAAAATAAATGGGTTTCATAAAAATTTCTATAATTCACCATAACATAACCCATGGAAAATAAATGATTTTTGTAAAAATATCATCATCATAATCATAATCCATATAGATAAAGAATAATTATGTTATCCTTGGATCATATCTTTATTAAATCAAAATTAACATCAAAGGATTTTATCATAAATGAAAATTTATTTAAAATATCACTTGGAATATTTCTTGAGGAAAATACCATTTTCATTATGGAGTCACTTCATTAAAATATAAAAATTTATAAAAATATGATGGAAATTTTTTCTTATAAAATTTCTGTAGAAACATTTAAAGTAACCATCAAATAATTGGGTGGTCATGATGGTTATAAATTTTGTTTCTACTGTGTATGTTTAACAAATATTCCTTTCACATTTTTCTGTAAAAAGTCAGAAGTAACTCATTTATGAAATGATAAAAAGATTTTTTTTCAAAAAAAAAAATTAAATCATGGGTAAAAAATAATTTAAACAACTAGAGTAGAAGATAAAAATATCCTTTAAAACATTTTTTAGAAAACACGAATGTGGAAGATGAAGGATTTTTGACTGATTAGTTTTTCATAAAAACAGTATTTTAGCCTCTTGAGTTCTTAAAGAGAAAAACTGAAAGTAGAATATGTAATATATATAAATAACCACATAAGAGTGAAATTAATGGGATTATTTAGTGACATTTCATAAAATTTCATCATTGGAAACCTGATCATAAACATCCCTAGTAAACAATGAGATTGTAACATAAAACCCTTACCTCACGTTCGAATTTCTTTGAAAGAACATTAACCATTGGTATAATAAATTTAAATTTATTATAATTATATAATATATTAATTTAAATTTTTATAATATCATATATGATCTACTTATAACATTTCATTAACCATTTATTAACAATTCTTTATTAAAATTGTTGTTTCTAGGTATTAACTATTTCGTTTTTCATGAGAGTTTTGGTTAAACGGTTATGATCTTTATAATTTAATAATGGTTAAATATCCTCAATAATTTTATTGATGATTTAAATAACATATATATTAATTATATATATATTTATATTCATCCATAAAAGTTATATATAAAAATGAATTACACTGTTCATGGAGACGGTAGACTGTACGTACGTATGAACACTATTTTCACTTTTTGAAGGATGGAAAAAATGAAAGGTAATTAATAATTAACTATTAAATAATAATTATTATATAATTTATATCATATATATTCATTATATCTATCCTTATTATCATTCATGTAAATCACAAATGAAAAATGGATCACATCGCTTCATGGAGGTGGTAGTCCACACATACGCACGAGTGACGTTATCATTTTCCAAAGGAT
This sequence comes from Viscum album, assembly GCA_963277665.1. Lineage (NCBI taxonomy): Eukaryota > Viridiplantae > Streptophyta > Magnoliopsida > Santalales > Viscaceae > Viscum > Viscum album. The sequence goes on along the minus strand of OY728126.1, from coordinate 1,802,209,983 downwards.
TGGAAGGGAAGAAGGTATATATGATATTATAATTACATAATAATATTTATCTATAAACTTTAAATCAATCATAATAAACATCCATGAAATATAGTGATGGAAAATGAATTGTTTCTCTACGTGGAGGAGGTAGTTCACATGTACGCACGAGCAATACTTTCATATCCTATTTGATGGAATAGATTGTGGATAATGGTTATTTAATGATCATAATAAAATTTAAGTATATTTATTATAATTTTTTTATTATTTATTGTTAATATCGTTTTTTTATAATAGTTATAAGAAGAAATAATTTGAAATAGGTTGGGTAAGATGATTCTCTCTCCTTTGGTTAGCCTCTTTGAGATCCTTTCTTAAAGACCCTTGGAATGGTATTTTAAGAATAAAATAACCTATGTATAGTGGATATAAAAGTTTATAGGAAATTTTTTCAGGTTTTGGTTGATCTAAAACGCTCAAAATGGTGTAAATAAGAGAAATTATGGGTGTCCTTTTATATGTGGGGGAGAGGACACAATTAGAATTTATTAAAAGATTAAAATATAATAAATTCATTCTCTAGAAAAATACCTAAAATGGATATAGATTCTGATTTTGGATATTATGAGGTCAAAATATGTTCATACAATAGGATTTAGACAAGTTCATTTTGAAAATGTACCCTTATCTCTTGGTTTAACCCCCAGGTAAACCCATTTTAGCCTTAACTACGGTGAATTTTTTTACTTTTTTTACCATTTATTATGGCCAAAATGAAAGTAGAATAAATAAAAAATTTCAAAAATTATGATTCCAAATTTGGAATATATTTTTTTACATCAAATATCTAAAAATTTTAGAAATTAATTTTAAAATAAACTTGTAAAACGCGATAAAAACAGTTTTCAATAAAAGTGTTTTTTGAAGTATACAAAGATTTTATACAAAAGCTAGAAATATATAAATTATAATGACCATAATTAGATTATTAATAATATAAATTAACTAATTTCACTTTTAAAACCTGTTTAAAACAAAATCCATATTTGTAAATTCTTTAAATGAAAATAAAATTTTCAATAAAAATTAGTATTTTTAACTATTCATCAAAAATTAATCTTTTCGAAAAATTATCAAAGTTTCACTTTTCTAATTTCAAAATTTTTATTTCAAAAATAAATTTTATTTTTTCAAATAAATTTTCTAAAAGTTTAAAAAATTAATTTTATTATTTTCTCATAAAAATAATTAGAAACTATTTTTGAGGAAAAATGTATTTTTTTAATCATATAAGCCTAAATGGACCAAAGGCATTCTTTTTTATTTATTCTTGGATAATAAACCTTTTTAATGGGATTAAGGGTAAATATTACCTGACTCGTAGGCCCAATGGCACAAGTCCTAGTACATGACCTGAAGGCCCAGAGGAATAATGCCCAATACATGACTCGAAGGCACAACCCACTAGAACTGCCCCTCCCTAGCTTATGCTTTTGAAGCATGTAGAGACTTTATTAAAAATTGAGAACTTATTTATCAATATATTTAATTTATCTAAAATATGTATACATGTTTTTAAAAAAAAATCCTATTAATACCACCAATTTAATGGCTATGTTATAATAGTATACTATATTATGATTCATTTAAACTTGGGGTAGTGGGTATCACAACCTATCAAAGAAATTTAATTTATTTAAAAATAAATATATCATCTAATATCAGGGTGTTACAAACAAATGATCTGATTACTATTCATAGTTAACCAGGTCGGGATGTTAGAAGGTGATATCATAGCCTTTCTTTTTCTTTTATTTTACTCTTTGGGATATAGTAGCCAGGATATATAGGAATGTATCAAATCTTGGGATGGATATCAGACTAGTGCATAATGAACATCTTTTCATGTATAATGTTCATGTAACAAGCGTATGGGATTGATGTTCTTGATATATGGTTTCATTTTTATATGATGTTACCTTATGTGATAGTAACGGTGTTTAGAATTACATTTTATTTTTTATTTTTAATCATATCCCATAGTGGTAAGATGTGTCTCGTGCATCATGATTAGGCATGTAATATTCACATAGAATATATACCTTTCTTTGTGTGTTTATCGTAGACAATAGATGAAATACCCTGGTTTTTCTCTAAGGTAAAAAAACCTTTTAGTTCAAGTTTAATTTATTGGTTTATTCCTAATATGAGTTCTTAGTGGGTTAAGGAAAATTTTTTGGGTATCTGGGGATTTTTTGGATCCAAAGAAACAAATTTTGGAGTAAATATGTGGTCTGCACAATTAGTTTAAACTGCGTATCCCAGTCTGCATAGTTTTTTCAAACCATGTGGGGTTCTTTAGAGAACTACAGAGGGATGCATGTTTTTTTAACCATGCATCCTAAGCCGCATGACTGTGAAAATTCTTCAAACATTATTACAGAGGCATTTTTCATGGGCTACGCATGGTTAGTCTAACCATGCACCCACCCCATGTGAAGGGGTGCCTTGGATAGTGATTTCTTCATGGTTGGAACACTATTTGGCCAACTATATGGCCAAACTGTGTGACCACTTTAAAAAATTTGAAATTCTATTTTTTTACCACCTTTATTCTTAAATCTAAAAACCCTTTCTTTTATTCATTTCTCCAGTAGTAGTACACATATAGAGCTCGTCTACCATCCTCTCTTAGTCTTTTATCTCATTCCTTCATCTGATATCTATTTCCTTCATCGCTCATCATGTTGGAAGTGTATTAGTAAGTGATATAATCGGTTTCCTTCCTTTCTCAGTTAATCTTTCCATCTTTGGTTTTATTTAGTTGTGAGTTAATATGTCCTATTTTTAAGGATTTTCCATATTTCTCTATTTTCTCTCATTTTTTCCTGAATCGGAATTTTATTTTGGATGAGTTATCCTCTACCTCTATAAGGTTGGTGGTATATACCTTTTAAATAAGGTCTTGTTGATTATTAAATTACCTCCATTGTGCCTCATTCTATGTCTTTTATACATTTCTCAAAAAATAATAAATTTCTTAAATTAATCATTTTAACCTTAAATGTGATACCCATGTAGAGTTGGTTGGAGGTTTTCAAACTCAACCCGAACCACCTATGATGTGGGTTCATTCATATGCTTAAGATAAAACCACCCCTTTGGGTGTGTGTGAGCTTCCCACCTATTAGTGGAAGCCCATGTAAATTAAATGACATATTGAATGGTTGATTAACTCTTGAGTATAATATCAAATGTGAACAAGGTGGTTAAATTAATGGTTTAGATTAAGAAGACTGTAAAGATATGGATGATCATTAGGCTTGTACCTCTTTATATGGATGGTTGGACTTAGGCATGGGCACTGACATTGCCTATGGAATTTTTATATTACTTTTTGTTATTGGAAATCATGGTATGGAATTGAAGATGGTTAATGCATTAGGCCACTGCCTTTATTATTGGTATGGCACCAACTTTGATTACTATTATGGAACTGAGAAGGGGGGCTGAGGTATGGAACCAACATCCCCTATAGTTATATCATTTTATATTAGGATTCCATGGACATGGGACATGGGTTCCTATCCCATGTAGGTCTACACTATTCTGAGATCAACTTGGACAAGTTCCTTGGACTTGAGGATGTATCTTTGGTCTTCATCCTTGGGACTTGGCCCATTTAGGTTTGATGATTTATGTGTATGTGGCATATGTGGAAGCTGGTAGTTACATGAATATTTCACATTTACAAAATTATATTCACCATTTATTTCATGCACATGGTTATCACCTCTTTCTATAGACCATCTATATCTGTATTCATTTTATAGCTTTACTTTTCATACCTGAACGTAGTTATAGTTTATATAAACAAACTATATTTGTTATAGACATTGTTCATGGTATCCTATTGAGTATATATCACACCCCATTCTGTCCATAGATTTTTAACTAGACATACTTCATCGATGCAAGTAGGGACAAGGGTAAGATCCCACTTATGTATGTTTGATTGACACATAGCATGGGTGCTTAGGAGAATAGAACAGAGCCTTATCTTGTGATTCTTAGAGATAGAATTTTTTTTCTTTTTTTCTTTTTTATACATGTATTGTACTGGATTCCTTCTTCCATGTATGTATGTTTATATTTTATAGCATCATGACATACTCATTATTTTTTATTTTATTATGCTTGTGGTATTGATTATTTATTAATTCCTAGATGTATTATTATTATTTTTCTATCTTATTATTATTCCTCTATTTATTCATTTATTATCACTATTGTGATACTTTGATTATGACAGAATATTCTCCCCATTGAACCATCATATAACCTCTTTTCTAGTCAGCAACCTCGGACATATAGGGAGGTGTGCTTGAGGCCATGTGACTAACTAGGTTCAGATACTTATGAGTGAACTGGGCCCGGGATGTTACAAATTAGTATCAATGATGTCTTTTTCCGTTTTATTACTATTTTTGGTTAATAGAAAGGATAATAGGATGTTTCAAATTTTTGTAATGATCCTATGCCTCAAATTAGCTAACCCGCATATGGAATCACTGATCATTCTTTATTATAGGAACCTTAGAGGATTGATATTTCATGCATAATTTCATGCCATGTAGATTTCATTGTTTAACTACATGATACCTATTGTATATACCTTGAGTGATATATCTATTATAAAACTACTGTTTATGTAAAAAAATGGGGATTACATAATTGGTTTTTAAAGTGTCTGTCTCAACTTAAATAGTGTTTTCCCACATACATTGAGCGTGGAACATTAATTAACCAAGTATCATATGTCTGATATTTTTAACTGTGGTTACATAGTCTAAAATGTTAGTTTATTTTGAATACATGATTTAAAATTGTAATTTAAAGAGTGTGTGTGCCTATATAAATTGGGAATTATGTTTCATCTAGTCAAATCATCATATATGACCATTAATATTCTTATATAGAATGTAAAGGCCTGTATTTAGTTACATTAACTACCAATTGTAATTTATAAATAAGTTAGTTGTTTAAATTAAGAATGATACATCATTAAACAGGCCTAAATTGTAAATACAAGAATTTTCAAATATTAAATTCAAAATATGGTCACTATTAAATGGGAATTCCAATTGTAACTTAAATGGTGTTTTCCTTAATAACAATAAATTTATACCCTATATATTGGTACCCCTAACTAAAATAGGGAACTTTACCTAGACCTAACCTTAGTAATGGGTATGAGGTACTATCTCTTGGGATTCTTTATGGTTTAATATGACACCCAAACCTAGATTTAGGAGTAGGTAGAGGAGTGTGACTTACTTATTTTATGGATTGTACCAATCATTTACATATATATATATATATATATGGTATTTTGTTATCAAATCCTATCTCAGGCATGTGCTTAGAATTTTTAGAGTTATTCCACTATGATGTCCTCAACTCATATGCCAGGAGGGTAGTGATGATCATTCTCTAGAGGTGGTGGGCTCTGAGCCACTAGTGTTACCTCTTGCAGTTCCACCTATGAAACCTCCCGCTATTCCTGATGCCGGTGATGATGCTCATTTTCAAGAGGGATTCCTGTGATTTATATAGACTAGGCAGAGAGCTATGTGACTTTCCTCTTATATAGAAGAGTTGATGTGATAATTTCAGTAGTATCATCCACCTACTTTATTAGTGGATGGTGGCCCCCGGGTGATTGAGAATTTTTTTTCTATCTTGGAGCATCTGTAGATGCCTCTAGAAAGGAGGTTCAAGCTTTTGATGTATAAGCTTCATTGATCTGCAAAACATTGTTGGTTTATACAAAACCAAGTAGATCAGCACCAAGAAATGATGTAATGGTATTTCAAATCTAGTTTTTATGACTAATTTTTCCTTGAGATCTTGAGGGATGATCTAGCCAAGGAGTTTATTCATCTGGAGTAAGGTGTCGTTTCTATTATGGATTATTCAAATTTCTTCATAGATATTCAGGGGTTTTCATCTATCTATACCAGGGATGATTCATCTAAGGATGCTTTGAGGATGGTATCATATATTTTATTCGATCTTAGGTGAATGTTTTCTAGTTGAATACCATGTTTGAGATAGTAAACTAGACCCTTATTACCAAGCATAACCTAAGGGAATTTGTAGGTACAGATCAGAGTGGTTTAGCTTCTCGGCCAAATGGTGTATTGTATGGTGGCATAAATCAAATTTTTGAGACATATCATGAGGGAAGTGCTATTTAGAGTGTTCATATCTGATGTTTTTTAGTTTATCACTAGTTTTAAAATCAGGGAGAAAATGAATACCTAGTGAGAGAGAGCCCCAGTTGTGTGTTGAGCCAACAAAAATGTGGCCCATATATAAAAGTTTTGCAGATCCTTCCCTCTTGTAGACATTGAAATAAGATCTAAATTGAATCAATGTCTTATAGTAGCATTAGCGTCTCCAAGTTAGGTAAGGATCTAGAGTGTGACCAGCTAATCAAACCAAGGGGGTAATCATGGATGAGAGAGTCAAACACCATTTTGAAACTTCCAATAGAGCAGGATTTCTTAAGGTAGTCATGATGTATCACAGGGTCATGAATTGGGATAGATATATTCCATATAGATTATACCTAAGGATCATAGTGTTATCTCATCTATGTTTTAAAGTAAAATTTTAGAAGCATCTACCTTGGTATCTATTTTTTTATACAAGTTCTTCCCACCCTTTTATTTTCAGGGCTATCATGGAAATCCTTGGTCTTGAGATTCAATATTTCAATGGAGTAATGTGGATTTATAATCTATTGGTATTGTGGTTAGAAATTTTATGCCAATTTAAGGAGTTTCCTCTTGAGGTTGGTGGATAGAGTTTCTTATGGGACCCATTTTTTCATGAGATGAAGGGATTTGACATCATTATCAAGATAGATTAGTTGGTTCCCTATCATGATCATATTGATTATTATCATCATATAATATATTTAACATCACCTAAGGGTCATAATTATATTCAAAAGGGTGAGTGGGATGTTCAGGAAAGAAAATATGGATAAAATAATGTTGGTATGGGTGGAGTGATATCCCGGATTGATATACTTTTTATGGATGATTAGGGAACCTAACAGGCTGATTTTCCTCCAATTGTGGATCATTTAAATGATTTTTTCCCTAAAAACTTTACTATACTACCTCCTGAGAGAGTTTTAGAGTTTAATATTGATCTAGTTCTAGGAGAATCATCGGAATCTATTCCTCCTTATAGGATGTCTACTACTGGGTTGTAGGAGCTCAAGAGTTATATAGAGGACTTGGAAGTTATGGGTTTTATATGAACAAATGATTATCCCTACGGTTCATCATCCTTTTTCTAAGAAGGTAGTTGGAACCCTCATGCATTTAATTTATTATCAAAAATTAAATTAGCTTATGAAGAACCATTATCCATTACCTCACATAGATAACCTATTTGATCAACTTCAAGGAGCTATGGTTTTCTTCAAAATTGATTTGAGGTTAGGTTATCATCAGGTGTGTGTGATATCATAGAATATATATCAGATGTATCTTCATAGAAGGTATGGTATTTATGAGTATTTGGTCATGTCGTTTGGTCTTATGAGTGCTCTAGTGGTATTTATGGCTCTGATGAATTAGGGTCGCTATTTTTATCTTGGTTAATTTTTGGTAGTCTTCATGAACAATATCGTGGTGTATTCACATACTCAAAATGACCATACAAAAAAAAATTATATCATTCCAAAAACATTGATAGAGCACTATCTATATACTAAAATTAGTATATTCCACTTTTGGATTGAAAAGGTTCACTTCTTGGGTTACATTATCTAAAATTAAAGAGTATATATATCAAATTAGAGAAGGTGAGAGTAGTAGTTACCTAGGATAATACCAAGAATGTTTTTATATATATAGTTTCATGGAGATGGTTGGCTATTACATGAACTTTATATAAGATTTATCATGTCTTGCAGCACCACTTATAGGATTTACCATAAAGGGTGTTATTTTTATGTGGTCTTAAGTTTGAGAGAAATAATTTCATGAGTTGAAAGTGGGAGTGAATTTGGAACCAATTCATATACTTTTAGATCAATGACTAAACTATATAGTCTATTGTGACGCATTATCCATCATAATAGGATTAGTTTTGATGTAGGGAGAGTGATTTTTGGTGTTTGAGTCTCATCAGCTAAGCATACATTAGTATAATTACCATAAGTATGATCTCAGGTCAGCATATGTAGTTCATGATTTACATTATTGGAGGAATTATTTTCTTAGAGAGTGGTCTTTTGTGTAAACAGGCTATAAAAACCTCAAATACATCTCTTCACAACATGTATTAAATCTTAGGTATATAATGTCTATTGAATAGCTATAGTCATTTGACTTAGATCTTGCCTTTATTCTTGGGAAAAACAATTTTTTTGATGATTCTCTGAGCCAAAGGACTCATACACAAGTAGTTCATGAGGCTAGTAGAGAGTGTCAGTTGATGGGCCTATTTTATGATATGTACTTAGAGGTCTAGGAAAATCATGGATAACCTATTATTACATCTTTAATAGAGAACTCATCACTTCTGGAGAGAGTGAAGATGAGGAAACTTTCAAACCATGAGGTCTTTTTCCTAAGGGAGAGTTTTTTATGTGAGGAACCACTACTTAGTTTGGATTTTGATGAGGATGAACCTTTGTGTATACATGGATGCATCTAGGTTTTTAGAGATGTGTGAGAAATTGACGTGAAAATATCATTATTCTAGTTGGGTGGTACACCTTGGGATTACAAAGATATAGTGTGAATTTCACCACCAATACTGGAGGCCTAGTATTAAAAGGAAAATAGTTAGCTTTGTCACACGGTGTTCCACCTATCAGCAAGTGAATACGGAGCACCAATGACCTTATAACTTGTTAGAACCATTTCCTATTGTGGAGTGAAAATGGGATGATGTCACCATGGATTTCGTGAATGGATTACTGATATACCATCAAGGTAATGATTTAGTATGGTTGATCACAAACAGTCTCATGAAGGTCTCTCACTTTTTACCTAATAAGGAGAAAATTTTGGAAGATGATCTTGGAAGGATTTATATCTAGGAGATTATATGAATTCATGGAGTTCTAAAAATAATTGTATCAGATAGAGATTCTCATTTTACTTCTCATTTCTATCAAGGGTTATAGACGGTATTGGGTACATGGGTACTTTTGAGTACATTATACCACCCTCAGACTAACGGTCAGTCTAAGAATACAATATAGGTGTTAGAGGAAATTATTAGAGCATGAATACTTGATTTTGGAGGTTAATGGTAGAAAAAAATAACTCTAGACAAATTCTCTTAAAATAACAACTTTCAAGTGACTATACAGATGGCCCCTTAAGATTCCCTATATGGTAGGTCATGCTGATCACCTCTGTGCTTCTTAGAGACAGGGGAGGAAGTTATACTTAGACCTTGTCTCATTTGAGATACTTTAGAGTAGGTTTATCTAATCAGAAAGACAATGGCTATACCTCATTTAAGATAGAAATCATATTCCGACTATCACCTAAAACCTCTAGAGTTAAAGGTAGGGGATTGGGAACTATTGTGTGTTTCAACTAGATTGGGGCATCGATGGTCCAGGTTGCAAGGTATGTTGTCACCTCATTGTGTTAGACGCTTTAAGGTTTTAGAGGGGGTAGAATTAATGTCTTATTAGATATAACTTACTCAAAGATATAGATTTATGTATGGTGTATTTTACATTTCTCAGTTACCTCATGACTACTCAGACCCATCTCATATTTTCCATCCTGATGAGGTAGAACTAGATTTTGATGCTTATTTTGATTAGAACCTTATTCATATCTTGGACTAGAACATGAAGTCTCTCTGAGGCAGGTCAATTCCTTTAGTCTGGGTGCTATGGAAGAATGGATGTGTACATAAAAAGACTTAGGAGTGAGAGAATGACATACATTCCCAATGGCCTGATCATTTCTCATATGGTGTTATAATACTTGATTAGTCCCTAAATGAGGCTAATATTCATTTATAATATACATAATATTCATGTTTTTTTTATTCATAAACACCATTTTAGTGCATTTTACACTTTGAACATCATTTCACATTATGATTGTAATACCTTCTTAAAATGCGCTATTATGAGGTACATTTTTCAACATCATTTGAAGTACCCAATGAGTCATCTGATTCTAAGGAATGTAATTATAAATATTTTAATTTTATATTTTGGTAACTATATCTATACTTAAATTTGAACATTTTTCATTCAGGGATCAATGGATGATTCATAAACGATGATGGAGATATTTGGAGATTAATGGAAGCAATTCTAGAGAAGGCAGATTGGACACCATCCCACTTATGAGACTATGGGGCCCAACATACAGGCCCAATGAATTCCAAATTTTGTGAGACGATATAAGATATGTTGAGAAACAAATCATGCTTCAGGAGATAATGCTAATTCGGCCTTTATGGTGGTCATTAAGGTGGCCCAATTTAGAGATAAAATTCTGGGCCAGATTCTGCGGCCCAGAAAAACAGCCCACTAATTTGATCATATCTCGGAATAAATAACTCCAAATGGGCCAAAATTTTATAGGAGGTTAGAAGATATCCGTAGATCCATTTTATTATTCTATGGACCACTCTGATTCTACCATCTAGATGGTCATCGAAACGCGTTTGTTCGGTGGATGAAAGTTGGCTGCCACCTCGGGTCAAATGTTGAAAAGTCCAAATTCCACAGGCTTTCCACCACCTATGGCCTACCAAAATTAATTGAGATGCTTTGTACTATTGGAGGCTCGACCCAAGGCTTCCAAAATTCCTATTTAAGGCAGTGGTGGTGGATGAGTTGATAATATTTGGTGCTTGGTTTCATTGTAGTGTTATGCTGCCGCTTTGTGTTTGTAATCACATTTCTTTCTCATGTAAGTTGTTTAATTCACCTTAGTTTCTTAATAAAAGTTCTTCATTTAATCTTATTATATTCTTATACATATCACGTGTATACCGTTGGTTCAAGGTGTGGATTTATTCACACCATAATTTGTGATATTTATCACACAACGGAGGAGTGATCTTTTTTTGTTGTTGTTTTTACTTCTTCAATTCCACCCTTGTAAGTCTACTTCCTGCTTCCATTGAAGACATGTCATCAATGGAGGGCTAACTCTTTTATGGGTTGATCAAAGGGAGTATAAAGGGGTTGGATTGGATGTTATTTATCACTCCATTAATGGCTAATCACTTCTTTTAAATGAGTTTTTTATTTGATGATTTTAAAACATCTTTATCGTCCTTGTTGAATTTAACGCCGCACACTTCAAGTGCTAATACGAACCTTTACCTTGAAGTGCTCAAATCTTTGATCCTTCAGGTGTATAGGTGATTAGTATTAAAGGGTGTAGGCATTAAACCAGTAAGTGATGATGTTGTTTTATCTCCTTAAATGAACCCATCTCAAATATAATAAATTGAAATCATTAAAAAGGAAATACGTCCAATCCACCCCGAGCAATAACCTAGGATCAACTCATCCTTTTAAATTGAATTCACTTAAGTTTCTTAGAGTTACTTTAAACCCATCTAAAATTAACCCAAGTTGGCCACTTCATAGCTAAAAACAGTCCTTAGAATGTGCGTGTCTATAGGTTACTTCTTATGTCTCTGTGGATTTGACAACCCAAGCTAGACTACAAGGACCATTCTACCTTCATCTCTTGGGTAAATTTGAGTTAGAATCACTACCCTTGGAAGGAAAAATCAGGGATTATTTTCCTTAAGTGGGGGAGTTTGTAACACCCTTATTTTTTTCTAAGGTATATAACCTTTTAATTCAAGTTTAATTCCTTATTTTAGTCCTAATATGAGTTCCTAGTGAGTTAAGGAATGTTTTAGGGGTATACAAGGATTTTTTGGAGCCAAAGATTTGAATTTTGGAGGAAACAGGTGGGCTATAAGGTTAGTTTAAACCATACATCCTAGTTCACATGATTATTTTAAACCATGCAGGGTGATCTAGTGTAATGTAGAGGGTCGTACAGTTTTTTCTAAACATTTATCCTAGGATGGATGACAATGAAAATTCTACATACATTTTTGTATAGAAAATTTTTATGGTATATGCATGGTAAGTCTAGTCATGTTCCCAACCCTTATAAAGGGGTTCCTTTGATAGTGACTATCACACATTTAGCTCACAGTTTTCCCAACCGTAGAGCCAAACTGTGTGACCCCTTTTAAAATGGAGAATTTACATTTTCTCAATCATTTATTCTTAAATATAAAACCCATTTCTATTATTTATTTCTCTAGTAGTAGTATACATGAACATATCATCCACCATCCTCTCCTAGTTTTTGGTCCCTCTCCTCCATCCAAGATTTATTTCCTTCATTGTCCATCATGTTATAAGTGTATCAGTTAGTTTTATAATTTTCTTCCTTCCTTAATATTTTAGTCTTACCATATTTAGAACTATTTAAGATTGATCTAATATTACCTATTTTCAAGGATTATTTCTATTTCTCCATTGTCTCTATTTCTTCTCCAAATCGGAATTCGATACATGACGTGTTCTCTAGCACAAAAAGGTAGGTGGTGTATGCCTTTTACCTAAGGTCTTTTTTCTTATTAAGTTACCACTATTTTGCCACATGCTGGACCTTCCATACATTGCTCATAAAATTAATAAATTTATTAAATTAATTTTTTTAACCTTAAATTTGATGCCTATATAGAACCTTAAATTGGTTGGAGGTTTTCAACCTCAACCTAAGCCACCTTAGAGGTGGGTTCATTCATCTGCCTAAGCTAAAACCACCCCTTTGGGTGCGTGTGAGATTTCAACCTGTTAGTGGAATCTCTTATATATAAAATGACATGTCTAATGGTTTATTAAATATTGATCATAATATCAAATGTGGACAAGATGGTTAAATAAATTGATTAAATTATGAATATTCTAATGATATGGATGATCTCTAGGTTTGTACTTATTTATATCGATTGTTGGTCTTATGAATAGACACTAACATTTCCTATGAACCTTTTATATTACTTTTTTATATTTTAAATCATGTTATGGAACCGATGATGGGTAATGCGGTATGAAACTGACTCGATTATCGATATGGAATTGACTTTGATTACTATTATAGCATCGAGAAGGGGGGTTGAGGTATAGAACCTATTACGCCAATAGTTTTATCTCGAGATATTAGGAATCCAAAACCATGGGCCCTGGGTTCTTATCCCATGTAGGTCTACACTATTTTGAGCTCACCTTGGACAAGTTCCTTGGACTCAAGAAGGATTCCTTTGTCATTACCCTTAAGACTTGGCCCATGTAAGTATGATACTTTATATATATGTGGTGTATGTAAAATTACTTTCATATCTCACATTTATATAATGGTAATCTCAATTTATTTTATACTAATAGTTATATCCTCTACTCATTGACCTTCTATATTTGTCTTCGTTTTACATATTTACTTATCATGCCTACACATGGATATATTTTTTATACACATGATGGATTTTTTATAAACACCATTAGTGTAACACCCGAGACTTTATGAGAAATTTTTTTTTATGTTATATGAATCATCAAAGGAATATTTCACTACAAACAACACTATCTTGGCTTGCGTTACACGTAGGATCAACCTTCCTTGATAGCTTGCGTTGTACACAATACCGAGTTTCACTAAACAACGATATGTTATTAAAATAATATATAAACTAGCCGTTATGAATCGTAATACCCACTTTTTGAAAATTTATAAATTTTATCTTTCAAAATGGACTCCATTTTTGGATCTGGAATATCAAAATTAGCCTAGGGTGAAATTTTGGTATTTTTCTGAAAACATTCAATTTTTGATGAATAGTAAAAACACTAGGTTACTATTTAAAAACCGACTTTTTAATTAAATAGTTATTTATTTTATTTAAATTTATTTTAGGTCAAAATTGATACATAATACCTATATAAGTTAAATTTAATTCATTGGAGTCATTTTATAATAATTTTAGATATATAAAAATTCTATTGAACTTTTCACCGTCTTTTACCCACCTCCTAGGAGAATTTGAAAATTTACATAAAACTTAATTTTACCACTTCTCTGAGTGTAATTTTGAAAATCCGAGAGACACGGTTAATATCAAGGAGTAAAATGTGCTTCAATAAGATAAAATTAATTTTTGGTGAATAGTAATTGTTTACTTTTTCTACTACGGTTAAAAGTAAATAGGGTATTTAAGGGTAAAAATGATATTATTATTACCCTAACACATATTCTAATTATATTGGATAAGTGTAATTCGACCAAAAACAACCTTAGGAATAAAATATGACCATTTAGGTCCACTTGGATTAGATTAGGACACTTATTATTATTTTATTTAAAGAATAGTTAAAAGAGTTAAAATCAAAGTTTAATAACTAAAACATTTTTAATATAGGGTTATAAATAAGATAAATTCGACTATAAATATTAATTAGAAAGATAAAAATATTTCCTACATAATGGTATTTTATTTATAATTTTTAGACATTAAATATTTTAATTTATTTATGACACAATGATGGTGCAGTAATTACCTTATTAATGAAATATTAACATAATTGATATTATGAATACCCAAATAAATGTTATTTGAGACTTTTTATAAATTAAACTAATTTTATAGGTTAATATGAAATGTTATTATTGATTTAATTAACTTTTTTCGAACTAATAATGCTGTTATGATTTTCACAAAAATAAATTACCAAATAGTGTCAAAATTGACATAAAATAGTTTTTAAAACAAATATTATATTATTTATTGTTATTTTATTCCTAAAAATTTAAGGTTCAGACAAATTACTTATATAGGGTTATATATATTAATAATGAACCACTTTGGGTTCGTTTGACTTGTTATTGTAAGTTTATTAACCATATAGTGTAAGAAAACAAGAAAACACGGTAAAAGTTAAATTATTTAACTTAGAGTTAAATCTAAATGATAAGGTTAAAATAGTAACCTAAACTTGTCTAAAAACTATTTGTTGAGATTTTTTAGACCCATACCCACCTTATATTCGAAATAAATCAATTTTGAGCTATTAAAAACCGAATATGACTTTATTATAAAATAATATTTTAAGTTTTTCCAACAATGCCCTTCTCCTCCCTTATAAAAGGGCACCTCCTCCCTCACCTCCTAACACAATTATGAGCCTTAAAGCTCGGTAAAAAAATGAAAATTTCCATTCTAAAATTCCTTATAAACATACTAGAGGTCCTGGTATTCTTCAAAGACCAATTTTGGTGCCCTAATAGGAGGTTTCAAAGAGGCGTGTCGAAGAAGACGTAATATCTGTTACCGATTCTTTCAAATTTATTTCTTCATATACTTCCTCTTATTTAGTTGTTTCATTATTAAGTAATAACATCAGTATCAATTATATATGGATATGTTATTATAAATATTAAACAACCCTATTTCACCTTCTATCCATCCTATGGAAAACAAAATCATCACGCGTGCGTACGTACGGAATACCATCTCCACGCCGTGGTGTAATCTGTTTTCCACCACCACATTATTTGGATGGGTATGATGGTGTAAATAATAAATATATATGATTATTTCAAAGTTATATTGATTCTTTAATAGTATACATACTCTTAAATACAATTTCAGGATCATGAGAATGATATCATCACTCGTGCGTACGTACAGCCTACCGTCTCCACGATGTGATGCGACTCATTTTACATGATCTTCATTGAATAATGATTATATAAATTAATTTAATGAATAAATATGACATATATTACACTAATACCATTATATAAATGAGTTATCTATAACCTAAAAAGAAGAATAAGAATTTATTCAACAAAACATGCATAAGAACATAAAGCAATGAACACCCGAATAACAAGTAACAATGAAATATTACTAATAAGAAGCTAAGAATATGACCATATAAGATATCATAACAATGATTATGATTCCCAAATAATTCAATAACATTATTTAAATCATTATACAGGTGTTTCGGACACGTACAAAGTATATCGGACCGAAGGTAAGGGAAAATCTCGCAATCTCATTTTTATCCGAGATTGTTTATACTTTTTAAGTTACTGGGGAATATTTATCATCCACATCCATGTTTCCTCAATATGTAATATTATTTCTATCCTCATACAATGGTTTGAATCCAATTTTACCTATTGGTTAATTTTTAGTAAAAGATATGAAAGGAATCTTTTTTCATTTTCACTACGAGATACTTTTTGACTTTTCTGGCCAAAGTATGAGAAGAATGTTTTTTTAACTTATACGGCATGAATGGATTTTTATGATTTCATATAACATTATTTCCATGAATCTTACTTTACAAGTTTTAAATTTTATTTTTAAATAACTTCTTTTAGTTTAAAATTGTATGACATATTAAGAAAGGAAAAAATGTTTTTGAAGTAGAAAGTATATTTTCTTTAAGAATGGAGTTCAAGCATTTTATCAAAATTATTTTCCATCAAAGATAATATAGGGTTCTGTTTCTATCCCTATTTTTACATTGATTTGATTATATTATGATGGATTATTTTTATGATGTCCTTTTATCTTATTGATTATGTTATAATGGCATGATGCTTAAGAATTCCATTTTTATTACATGGGTTATGCTATGATGTATGATTTATGATCTTGTGGCACACATAAGAATGGTATAATTATGAGATGGGTGGTACCTATATCTCCCTCCAATGCATTGGGTAAAGATTTATATCTCATGAGATAGACATGGAAGGAATGGCAGGTTAATCTGGTTCAGTGATACAGGATTGAAACGAGGAGTGAACTCGGTTCAGAAATGGACTTTATCCACTAGGATAGTGTTGGAAATGTGTCTTGACTACTAAGAAATGATTATTTATGATTATGTGTGTATTACACAATGTTTCATGTTTTATTTTATGATTATTGGGATTATATTTCACTACCATGATTTATCCCATGTTATGATATTATGATCTCTTTTGCAGGATGAGATTTTCAAAATGTTATGTTCTTATGAATATGATATGATTGATATTTCTTTTGTTTACCCTTACTGAGAATTTGAGCTCACCCTTTTGTACGTTTTCTTTTCCCCGGGTCAGGAAGAATGGTATTAAGTAGTATATTCCAAAAAGGGACTCTAAATATGATGAAATAAACAAGAGACAATGTAGATGCTTTATGAACCAGTTGTTTATGTTTCCTAGTTTCTAAAGACACTATACCTATACGGTCCTACCATGGTTTTTTTATATGTTGTAATAAGTATGATTCAATTCTGAAGTAATAACAATGTATGTAAATTATGGTTCGTTATAGTTGGTATCAGAGGGAGGTTATATTCAACCTTTGGAAACTAGGATGTGAAAGCCTTAGTAAGAACCCTAAGGATATTTCTAAGAATAGAACACAATCTTAGTGCTTTAGAAATGGCCATGAAAAACCTATGATAAGACCTAAAGTGTGAAATTTTATTCTTGATTATGTTGTTTTTCTATTATGATTAGTGTTTCTCACACTATGCTTATTGGTTTTTGTCAATGGCTGGAACCCGAAGGAACCGTGTTAATGTTGAATGCGATGGGCAATGAAATGATTGTCCCCCTGAGAAACCAAAAGTTATGGGAGATGGAATGAAAAATCTTGTAGCCATGCTCACACAACTTTCTCAAGATATGAACCATACAGGACTTCCAAACAAGCAAAGGAAGGAGCAACATTCTGTTGAATCCTTCATGAGGCAGCGTCCACCCTCATTCAACGGGTCTACTGATCCATTAGTGGACGAACAATGGATCAGTACCACTGAAAAGATATTTTCAGTTCATCAATGTTCTAAACATAATAAAGTCATCTTAGCAGTATATCATTTGGAAGGTGAATCTAATCAATGGTGGAATCTTATCAAGAATACGAGGCAAAGAGACGAAATTGAGTCCATGGAATGGGACGAGTTCAAGAACTTATTTTTCAATAAGTACTTCCCTCATATTCTTCGAACAAAGATGGAGAAGGATTTTCTTGAACTAAAGAAAAAGGATGATGAATCTGTTGGTATCTAAGAAGAAAATTTTACAAGGCTTGCAAGGTACTATTTTGGGATTATTATCCAACATGAGAGTAAGATCGATCGATTCTTTAGTGGCTTAAAACCAAGTCTCTGAAGGGAATTAGCTATAAGGGGCTTCAATAGATATGAGGAAATTGTTTGATGTGCTCTCAAGGTTGAGATGGAGATTGGAGTAATCCATAAGTCATATGGGTTTGATAAGAAGAGGAAAATGGAATTCAAAGGGAAATCTAAAGACCACACTGAAAAAAAGATGAGTTTTCCATTATGCTCAAAGTGTGGAAAGAAACATGTAGGAAATTTTATAAAAGGGACAAGTAAATGTTTCAAATGTGTAAAAGAGGGTCATCGGGCATTTTAATGCTGCAGTGATGGGAAAAAGATGTCTAGTGATGTGAACAAAGAAAAGGCTACACAGAATACACCTCATACACTTCAATGTTACAAGTGCAAGGAAATGGGGAATTATGATAATAAATTCCCTAATCCAAGGGTTGTTGATGATGGTCGATGTCAACAAACTCTTAAGGCCAAAGACAAAGGAAAGTCACATGCAATTTCTATCGGCGATGTGGAGTACGATAATGAAGTGGTGAAAGGTACACTTACAATCCACTCTAAACTAGAAAATGTTTTATTTGATTCTAGA
Source organism: Viscum album (assembly GCA_963277665.1). Classification (NCBI taxonomy): domain Eukaryota; kingdom Viridiplantae; phylum Streptophyta; class Magnoliopsida; order Santalales; family Viscaceae; genus Viscum; species Viscum album. The sequence continues at coordinate 1,802,191,153 of OY728126.1, read as the reverse complement.
TCCACCCACTCTTTTATTTATAAAGAATTTTCTAAGGGTATCACCATATTACATCAACAATTAGATCTTGAGTTAGCTGTGACAACTCCTAATGGCACAACGGTCGCATCAAAAGTTTACAATTCTTCTTCGATTGAAGTTTGTGGGAAAGTGCTTCCTGAAATCTTTTGATCCTTCCTATAGTGGAATTTGATGTTATTCTTGGAATGTATTGGCTTTCTTTATATGTATCTCATATCAATTGCCAAAGAAGGGAAGTCACATTTCATATTCCAAATCAATCTATGATCGTCTATTGATAAAAGGATGAACATAACCTTCCAGTGGAGATTTCTTCCATCTTATGGGTCTGGATTCCACTAAATTAAGGTTCTTTACCTCAAATGGTTGGATAGAAACTCACAATTAAGAATATTCCCATTGTACAAGAGTTTTATTATGTCTTTTCGGAGGAATTTCCAGGTGTTCCACAAAATCGTGAAGTTGAGTTTTCAATAGAACTTGTACCAGGTGATTTACCTATTTCAAAGACACCTTATAGAATGGCCCTAATTGAGTTGCAGGAATTGAAGAAGCAACTCCAAGAGAATCTTGATAAGGGATTCATACACCCTAGTGCATCACCATGGGGAGCACCTTTTTTGTTCGTTAAGAAGAAAGACGGATCAATGAGACTCTGCATTGATTATTGAGAACTTAACAAGATCACTATCAAGAAAAAATATCCTCTCCCACGCATTGATGACTTATTTGACCAACTTCTTAGAGCTCAATACTTTTCCAAGACTGATCTTCGTTCAGGGTATCATTAATTAAGGGTCAAAATGTAGGATATACCAAATACGGATTTATGTACCAGGTATGGACACTATGAATTTATAGTGATGCCATTTCATCTTACTAATGGCCCTGCTATCTGTATGGATCTAATGAATACAGTCTTTAGAGACTCTCTTGATCAGTTTGTGGTAGTCTTTATAGATGATATTTTTGTCTATTCAAATAGAAAGGAAGAACATGAATATCACTTAATAATTGTATTAAAGACCCTATGAAAGAGAATATTTATGAAAAATTTACCAATTATTAATTTTGGCTTCAAAAAGTCTCATTTTTTGGTCACATAATCTCAAAAGAGGGGATATCTATGGATCCAGCAAAAACAGAGGTTATTGAAAGATGGTTGAGACCAATGACAGCAACTGAGATTCGAAGTTTTCTTGCTTTGGCTGGATATTATCGACGTTTTGAGAAATATTTTTCACGGTTATCTAATCCACTCACCAGGTTGACTCGAAAAGGAGTTAAGTTCGTGTGGACGGAGGAGTGTGAAGAGAATTTCAAGGATTTGAAAAGAAGTTTATTCAGTGCACCTATGCTCACACTACTATGTAGTGGAGAAAGGTTTGTGATCTACAGTGATGCATCCAAGAAGGTATTGGGGTGTGTTATCATGCAAAATGATATGGTGATATCTTATACCTCACGACAAATAAAAATACATGAGCAAAATTACCCAACTCATGATTTGGAGTTAGCTGCGATAATATTTTCATTAAATATTTGGAGGCATTATCTTTATGGTGAAAGGTGTGATATTTATACTGATCATAAAAGTTTAAAGTATATTTTCACACAAAAGGAGCTGAACATGCGCCAAATAAGATGGTTGGATTTGATTAAGGACTACGACTGCTCAATTCATTATCACCTTGGGAAAGCAAACAAGGTGGCATACACATTAAGTCGACAAGACCATGCCAGCTTATCCATGATGAGGATCACAAAAGATCCAATATTTATGGATTTACAAAGGATGGATCTTGGAATTATAATGGAAGGGGAAAAATATTATCTTTATCAAATGAATGTTCAACCATCTATACATGTGAAGATTAATGAGGCATAAAAAGAAGATGTAGAGTTACAAAAGAAGGTGAGAAATGTTCCTAAATTCAACCTTGATTGTGATGGGATAATAAGGTTCAGGAATCAAGTTTGTGTTCCTCCCATCCCAGAATTAAAGAAGGAGCTACTGGATGAGGCTTATAGTTCTTCATTATCTATTCATCCTGGAAGCACAAATATGTATAGGGACCTGAAAGAGTACTTCTGGTGGGATGGCATGAAAATAGATGTTGATGAATATGTCTCTCTGTGCTTGGTTTGTCAGCAAGTTAAAGCTGAGAGACAGAAGTCTAAGGGGATGTTACAACCATTACCCGTACCCGAATGGAAATGGGAAAACATCACTATAGACATTGTCACTGGACTTCCTAAAACATCCAAAGGCAATAATGCTATCTGGGTTATAGATGATCGTCTTACGAATTCGACACACTTCATTACTATTAGATAAGATTTCTCTCTGGATCAGCTTTCCAGGATATATGTGAAGGAAGTGGTAAGATTTCATGGAGTACCACTTTCCATTATATCTGATCAGGATTCGAGGTTTACCTCGAAGTTTTGGTGAAGTCTTCAGCATACTCTAGATACAGAGTTGAGTTTCAGCACTTCTTATCATCCTCAGACAGAAGGTCAGTCTGAAAGGACAATTCAAACTCTAGAAGATATGTTAAGAGCTTGCTCTATGAACTTCAAATGTGGTTGGGATCAACACCTACATTTGGTGGAATTTTCTGATAATAATAGCTTTCACTCCAGTATTCATATGTCCCCTTATGAATCTCTCTATGGAAAGAAATGCAGGACTCCAACTTTCTAGGATGAAGTTGGGGAAAGAAAGCTATTAGGACCTGATCTTGTTGATGAGATGGCAGAAAAGGTCAGATGTATTCAAAAACACATAAGAAAAGCTCAGAGTCGACAAAAAAATTTTTTTCCAACAACCAAAGAAAATACCAAGAGTTTGAAGTGGGTGATAAAGTTTTCTTATGAATATCTCCTTGGAATAGAGTAATGATATTTGGAAAGAAGGGAAAGTTGAGCCCTAGGTATATCGGTCCTTTCAAAATACTGGATCGTGTTGGGAAGGTAGCCTACCGATTGGAGCTTCCACCGAATCTCTCTCAAGTTCACGTTGTGTTCCATGTATCTCTCCTGAGAAATTACATTCCTAATCCTTCACATGTAGTCAGCTCAGAAGTCGTACCGCTGGAGCAAGATCTTTCTTATGAAGAACAACCGATAGAGATTCTGGATCGTAGTGAAAAAGTCCTACGGAACAATACCACTCGCTTGGTGAAAGTTTTATCGAGGAACCACCAATTAGAAGAAGATACATGGGAACTTGAGGATATGATGAGGCAGAGGTATCCACATCCTTTTGTTACAAAGTGACGAATTTTGAGGGCGAAATTCATTTTAAGGGGGGTAGAATGTAACACCCGAGATTTTATGAGAAATATTTTGTTTTTATGTTATATGCATCACCAAAGGAATCTTTCACTACACACAATATTGTCTTGGCTTGCGTTACACGCATGAGCAACCCTCCTCGATAGCTTGCATTTTACGCAATACCAAGTTTCACTAAACAAAGATATGTTATTAAAATATTATATAAACTAGCCGTTATGAATAGTAATACAAAATTTTTGAAATTTTATAAATTTTATAATTCCAAATGGACTTCATTTTTGGATCTGGAATATCGAAATTGTCCTAGGGTGAAATTTTGGTATTTTTCTGAAAACTTTCAATTTTTGATGAATAGTGAAAACACTGGGTTACTATTTAAAAACCGAATTTTTATTTAAATAATTATTTATTTTATTTAAATTTATTTTAGGTCAAATTTGATACATAATACCTATATAAGTTCAATTTAATTCATTGGATTCATTTTATAATAATTTTAGATATATAAAAATTTTATTGAACTTTTCACCGTCTTTTACCCATCTCCTAGGAGAATTTGAAAATTTACATAAAACATAATTTTACCGCTTCTGTGAGTGGAATTTAGAAAATCCGAGAGACACGATTAATATCAAGGAGTAAAATGTGGTTCAATAAGATAAAAATATTTTTTTTGTGAATAGTAACTTTTTACTTTTTTTACCACAGTTAAAAGTAAATAGGGTAATTAAGGGTAAAAATGATATTATTATTACCCTAAAACATGTCCTAATTCTATTGTATAAGTTTAATTCGACCAAAAACAACCTTAGGAATAAAATATGACCATTTACGTCCGCTTGGATTAGATTAGGACACTTATTATTATTTTATTTAAAGAAGAGTTAAAAGAGTTAAAATCAAAGTTTAATAACTAAAACATTTTAATATAGGATTATAAATAAGATAAATTCGACTATAAATATTCATTAGAATTATAAAATTATTTCCTACATGATGGTAATTTATTTATAATTTTTAGACATTAAATATTGTAATTTATTTATTACAAAATGATGATGCAGTAACAACCTTATTAATGAAATATTAACATAATTTTTATTATGAATACCCAAATAAATGATATTTGAGACTTTTTATAAATTAAACTAATTTTATAGATTAATATGACATGTTATTATTGATTTAATTAACTTTTTTCGAACTAATCATACTGTTATGATTTTCACAAAAATCAATTACCAAATAGTGTCAAAAATGACATAAAATAGTTTTTAAAACAAATATTATATTATTAATTGTTATTTTTTTCCTAAAAATATAATATTCGGCAAAATGATTTAGATGAGGTTATATATATTAATAATGAACCACTTGGGGTTCATTTGACTTGTTATAGTAGGTTTATTAACCATATAGTGTAAGAAAACAAGAAGATACTATAAAAGTTAAATTATTTAACTTAAAGTTAAATCTAAATGATAAGGTTAAAATAATAACCTAAAATCTCTAAAATCTATTAGTTGAGATTATTTCGACCCATACCCAGCTTATCTTCGAAATAAATAAATTTGGAGCTATTAAAAACCGAATATGACTTTATTATAAAATAATATTTTAAGTTTTTTCAAAGGTGCCCTTCTCCTCCCTTATAAAAGGGCACCTCCTCCCTCACCTCCTCACACAATTTTTAGCCTTAAATATAGGCCAACCCCTGCCCATTTCCCTTCTCAACATCCTTAGAAACATACTATAGGTCCTGGTCTTCTTCAAAGACCAATTTTAGTGCCCTAAGAGGAGGTTTCAAAGAGGCGTGTCGAAGAAGAGGTAATATCCATTGCCGATTCTTTCAAATTTATTTCTTCTTCTACTTCCTATTCTTTGGTTGTTTCATTAGGAAGTAATAAAATCAATATCACTTATATATTTATATTTTATTATAAATATGAAACAACCCTATTTCACCTTCTATCCATCCTACGGAAAACGAAATCACCACGAGTGAGTACGTACGGAATACCGTCTCCACGTCGTGGTGTAATCTGTTTTCCCCAACCACCTTACTTGGATGGGTATGATGGTGTAAATAATAACTATATATGATTATTGTAATGTGATATTGATTCTGAAATATTATACATACACTTAAATACAATTCCACGATCATGGTAATGATATCGTCGCTCGTGCGTACGTACGGCCTACCATCTCCACGATGTGATGCGACTCATTTTACATGATATTCATTGAATAATGATTATATAAATGAATTGAATGTATAAATATGATATATATTACACTAATACCATTCTGTAAATGAGGTATCTATAACCTAAAAAGATGAATAATACTTTATTCAACAAAACATGCATAAGAACATAAAGTAATGAACACCCGAATAACAAGTAACAGTGAAATATTACTAATAAGAAGCTAAGAATATGACCATATATGATATCATAACAATTATTATGATTATATAATAAGTCAATAACATTATTTAAATCATTATACATGAGTTTCAGACACGTACAATGCATATCGGACCTAAGGTAAGGGAAAATCTCGCAATCTCATTTTTATCCGAGATTGTTTATAATTTAGAATTTACTGGGGAATATTTATCATCCACATCCATGTTTCCTAAATATGTAATATTATTTATATCCTCCTAAAATTTTTTAAATCCAATTTTACCTATTGGTGAATTTTTAGTAAAATATATGAAAGGAATCTTTTGTCTTTTTCTGTACGAGATACTTTTTGACTTTTCCGACCAAAGTACGAGAAGAATGTTTTTTTAACTTATACAGCATGAATGGATTTTTATGATTTCATATAACATTATTTCCATGAATATTCTTTTACAAGTTTTCAAGTTTATTTTTAATTAACTTCTTTTAGTTTAAAATTTAATGACATATTATGAAAGGAAAAAATGTTTTTGAAGTAGAAAGGATATTTTCCTCAAGAATGGAGTTCAAACATTTTATCAAATTTATTTTACATCTAAGATAATATAGGGTTCTGTTTCTATACCTATTTTTACATTGATTTAATTATGTTATGATGGATAATTTTTATTATGTCCTTTTATCTTATAGATTATGTTATGATGGCATGATGCTTAAGAATTCCATTTTTATTACATGGGTTATGCTATGATGTATGATTTATGATCTTGTGGCACACATAAGAATGGTATCTTTATGAGATGGGTGGGACATATATCTCCCTCCAATGCATTGGGTAAAGATTTATATCTCATGAGATATACATGGATGGAATGGTAGGTTAATCCAGATCAGTGATATAGGACTAAAATGAGGAGTGAACTCAGTTCAGAAATGGACTTTGTCTGCTAGGATATTCTTGGCAATGAGTCTTGACTACTAAGAAATGATTATTTATGATTATGTGGGTATGCCAAAAAGTTTCATGTTTTATGTTATGATTATTGGGGTTACATTTCACTACCATGATTTATCCCATGTTATTATATTATGATCTCTTTTGCAGGATAAGATTTTCAAAATGTTATGTTCTTATGAATATGATATGATTGATATTTCTTTTGTTTACCCTTGCTGAGAATTTGAGCTCACCCTTTTGTATGTTTTCTTTTCCCCAGGTCAGGAAGAAGGGTATTAAGTAGGATATTCCAAAATGGGACTCTAGATATTATGAAATAAATGGGAGACACTGTAGATTCTTTATGAACCAGTTGTTTATGTTTCCCAATTTCTAAAGACACTATACATATACGGTCCTACCATGGTTTTGTTATATGTTGTAATAAGTATGCTTCAATTATGAAGTAATAACAATGTATGTAAAGTATGGGTCGTTATAATTAGTGGTAGCCTAATGAGTATATCTTACACCCTATTTGGGTCACTAATTGGTACATATACAAACTTCATGGATGTATTTATTGAAAAGGTAAAGTTCACATTCATGGATGCTTGATTGACACCTAATGTGTGACCTTAGGAGAACATGGGAAAACCTTGAATCATGATGCTTGGAGATATCCTTTTTTTTCTTTCTATTTTATTGTTATACATATACTACATTGGGTGCCTATTACCATGTATTCCTTTCATTTCTTTATAGAATCATGACATACTCATCATTTAGTATATGATTTTTCTTAGGCCCTTGATTATTTATTCATGTATGGATTTATTATTATTACGCCTCTCTCTTATTATTATGATTCCACTATTTATTCATTTATTATCACCATTGTTCTAGTCTAATTATGAGGGTATATTATCCCTACCAAACCATCATAGACCCTCATTGTTAGTTATAAACCTCAGGTGTATGAGGAGGTATGCTTGAGGTCATGTGACCAACCAGTTTCATCTACTTATGAGTGAACTAGGTTCAAGACATTATAATGGAGACCCACATATTTAAAGTGTCGACAATATATCATATGAAGTTTTACCATATATGTTCTTGGAGGAATTATACTCAACTAGAACATCATGTATATATATCTTCCTCAAATGGTATCCCATGTGGATCTATGGTGAGATTCTCATTGATGATAATAACAATGTATCTCTATGTACACAAGAGGTGAAATGAACCTAATGGGTTGATATAGTAATATATTCCCTCATTATTAGACCCCATGTGGGTTATTGTTATATAGGTTTAGCTATTTAAAGTGTCATTAACAACCTATATAGTGTTTTATGTATATCTTTGAATAGAATTATATCTAGTTGAACCTTGTGATTATGGTTCCTTAACATGGATCATCTAGGGTGATATCATTATATTTACATATAAATAATTAACATTGAGTTGTGATTCTTTTGGGATTAGTCTTGTAGGTTTATTATCTGTGGGAATCGATGCCCACTGGGCTAATAGTTTGGTCATATGATGTTGGATATGTATATATGAGGCCCTATAGTGGGTAGTTAGCACGTCTGATGTCATGTGATTTATGAGATGGGAGCATGGATGACTTACATCAGTTTTTCCTTTATGGATAGGGTTGGGTGGTAGAGTATAGTGAAACTTATATGTGACTCAAGATAGTGTTGAGTCAATGAATTTTATGGTTGATGTAAATTCATGAGAGGGGTTATCATGGGAAATGTGTGCCTTATAGGTGGAGATCATAGTTAGATGCTCGTGTTAATTTATGATGCACATAGGTGTTACTGGATATGTGGTTTAGGAATGAAGATTCCTTAAGATGATTGGTATATGTGGATAGTCCCGGTGTTATGAATTGGATTGGGCATGAGATGCCTTGTATATATGAACACCCTTAGAGGGGTTTGAGAAAAGGTGTGAGGGTGATGCATTGTGTTATGATATGTGAATCACTGAGAGTGTTAATAGAAATTCCTAGACCATTATGGTTTTGTATACACCTTTAGGGGAATGGTGGGACCATGGGTAGGATCTATAGTATTGGAACGAAACTGGTTGTTGGGTGACCATGTATTTGATAAGGGAAAGGTGTCATTTGTCTAGTGGATTGGGAAATACAAGAGAGTACACCAGCTATGTCTAAATGATATCGGGCAACCCATGTTGGTCATGCATGGTGCCTAATGAGTTTTATAGTAAACCACATGTTAATTCATGATTTATATCATTCTTTCCCAACAATAAAATCCAAGGATCTAGGTTTTTAGTGTCTTTAGTATATTCATAAATACATCATCTTAAACATAAAAACAATATCTTTATTTAAAACACTACATAGTTCTCCTAACTCCCCTAGATATTCAAAAAGATCATAAGATTCCCCAGTGAAAATACATAAGTAAAATTGGTGTGCTAGAAAGTTCAGTAAGGTAATAAACATAACAATAAATCATAACATTGTATTCAAGAGGCATAAAATGATATCATAAAGAGAATGATCATAAGCATGAGAACATGGAATAAGGAAATGAAAGCATAATATCATATAATCATAAGCATGTGGAAACACCATAAAGCAAGATATCATAGTCATATTTCAAGGATAACTATGAATACAACCTAACACACTCTAAACACCATCATAATCATTGTATATTTAGGCTAACCACTATCATAACATAGTGTGCTTAGGTTAACCACTCATACACAATACATGTCATCTCATGAGATATTAACATTACCTAATGCATTGGTGGTATATAATAGAACCACCTATCACATCATAATTTTTACATGCATATGTGTTCAATAAGAGAGAATAATTCATATATAAATCATAAGCATGATCAAACCCATGAGAAAGAAGTGGGTTTCATAATTCTGATTTAAGGCATAATCAAAAGCTAAATCATAAATATTCCCCAAATTAATAGATTAAATCGTTTTGAAAATTAATAATTTTAAAAGAAACAATGTTTTTGAAAATTTAGTTCCAATGTATAAAATTCCTGAGAAGGATCTAGGATAAGAAAGAATCAAAATATTCCACTTGGGTAAAGATTTATAAAATAATTAAAGGACATTTTTAAAAGAGGAAAGAGAATATTATTTTCTATAAAATATTATTGAAACAAAGGGGTTATCTGTAAAATAATTATGGTTTTTAGAAGATATAAATGTTTTAAAAAAATTATGGGGGTGATCTATGACATGAGACAAGAAATAGGAAAGTTCCCTCAAATTGGGTTTACTTAAAGGTGGCAATTTCAAAGGGAACTAAAAGCATGTATAACACTAGAAATAAAAATGATATTTAACTAGGTATATACATAATGGAAATATATTAAAAAATATAAGATGTAAATGAGAATAATATTTTATAAAATGGAGAAAAATAAAGAGAATGTGTAACCGTCGTGTCATGAAGAAGGTATATACAATAACATCATATTTTATTTTATTGAAAAAATGATATAAGATATAGGACAATGATAAGGAGGCCTGAAAAAATGGATCATGAGGCCATCACTGAAAATGATATTTTTAGCTTCCTAAGGAAGGGAACCCAAACTGGTAATGTAAGTAATGAGTCCATCCAGGGGGGTCTTAGAGGTAAGTAAGTCCATAGATTTTTTCCCTTGTGCTAGGTATGAGTGATATCTGTGTTGTCACTGATATAATTTTGGATCTTCTAAATCTGATAGAATATGGCCCAAGGAGTTATACAAAATCCATGAAAATATTTGAAAACCATGAGGGAGTCAATTTACATAGCCGCTAACCTGATGTTTCTAGTGATACAGATCTCCAACCCCATCATCAGTGCATGCGCTTCAGCTTGGAGGGAGTATCCATGACCAAAGGATGCTGACAACACAATAATAACAAACCCTCTGTAATCTCGCACCAGCCTGCCACCCCACATGGAACTCATACAGTAATAATCGTTGGTGTTTAACTTGTAACCATAAATAGGGGGTCCATCTGATCCATCACCCTGGAGATGCAATGATGGGGGAAGGCAAAGAACTCCTCATATTAAAAATAACAAACAGGGATGGGGCATCATTTCTAGTCTTGAGAAGGCGAACGAGATCAAGCAGGAGAATACTTTTTTTGACAACCAATCTGATGTTCGAAGTATAGATTCTCTCAGTCCTATAACAGCTAATACTTTTCCCATGAAACCAACATTCTAGAAAGTTTTATCTCAGGAGGGTCTGAGAAAAGATCCTAGAGAAACCACCAAAGGTAATCTAAACATGTTGCGCCCATTCGCTCTTAGAAAAGAGGTGCCTTAAAGTTTCAGAGAAATGGACACTACAGAAAAGCACTTGGAATCCATATGAATGCCTCTCCTTTTGATATTCTCATCAGTGGGGAGGGAGAGACTTATGATACGCCACACCAGAAAGTTATACTTCGCTAGAATCTCTCTGACCCATAGCTTATCTCCCCAACTATCATGCTCGGTTGGGGCCTGAATCATCTTCAAATATTGTTTGATGGATAATTACCCCAATGAGGAGCTTGTGAAGACACATTTATCTTGGTATCTATAAAGAATGGTTTATTAAAAATCATCAAGTTGCTCCTTATTGAGGACGGCCTGAATGAAATTCAGATACATGCTAGTAAGCTTAAATGAAATTCCAGGGGTAGGACACCCTATAAAACATTATTTAAATGGATGGGAATTATTATTAACATAATTTCATTTTAAAAAAGTATTATAACTATCTAGTAAGTAATAATTTAATGAAAAGTGATCTAAAATTATTTAAACAATGTATACCATATGAAATGAAATATGAATCTCAAGTGAAAACATTATAACCCAAGAAATCAAATTGTGTTATGAAAGGACCTTATATTTTAGGAATGACATCAACTATATCCCAAAATAAGGAGGGGCGTAAATAGAAGTGAATTTAAAAATATAAATAATAATTTATAATATTATAAATCATGTGGGAGGAGTTACAACACAAAATGAATATTGGTTGATAATATAAAATTATGTCTCAATGAAGTGTGATTCAGATGGAAACCCTTACGGCTTAAGATACATTCTAATAAAAACCACTTGAAATAGATAAATATTGAATTTAAAGTTAAAATAACATGAATAAAGATAATACATGATATTATATATCTATTTTTTAGTATACACACCATTTAAATTTAATTAGGTGGAAAAAAGAACATGTGCCTCAAAGAAGGAAGGTTTGAGATGAATCCCTTGCCTTGTGTCTGAAAGGGATATGCACTTGCACTTAACCTCCTAAATAAATAAATTAAGTTAATTAGATATATAACCACGAATATTATTTATCTATATTTAATTTTAAAAGGCCCATATATTATCTTTTGGTAATAATTTTTCAATATATATTTCTTTTAATGCAGTTACTCAGGGTTGTCCGGTTAATTTCTTCATAACACTTTTGGTTTGTTTAATGTGGTAAGTGGTGTTGTAAAATAAATCTATGATCTCTAGAATTGTGGAGTATTTTTCACTTTATTATTATATTAGTATAATTCTAATACAATTTCAATGGTTATCCCAAAATAAATCCAAATTAAGAAAGATACTTTAATAAGTCTATTTAAGGTGGTTAATGTTAATATGGTCATTTCTTGTTAATCACACATATGGAATGAACAATATTATTATTATATAATATTAATAGTGTTTAAAATATCATATTAGTTAGTTAAATAAGCTTTTTTAACCTACCATTTAAGGTGGTGATGGAAAATTGAACATGTCATTCATGGAAACAGTAGTCTTCACACACACATAACGACGTTTTCCTTTTTCTTAGTGATCTTAGATGAAAGTATAAATCATATATCCCATTATTATAATAAAACATAATCATATAAAAAATTACTCTTTCATATTAATTTCATGGATAGAGGGTATTTTATGGGTGTAGAATAATAAAAGAGCTAGAGAAGTGGGGTTGAGAGTATTACCTCTCCCTTGGAAGTTCTCCCTTGGGTAACTCCTAAAGGATCATTATCATGGTGTTTTGATGAGATCAAGGCTAAAAAATAATGGGGAGGGGTTTTATGAAAGACTAAGGTATATTTTTTGTCAATATAATTATTTTTAATAAGTATATAAAAGGGGAGGATGTGGTATCCAATTATAAGTGAATAAAATGCTACTTTTTTTAAAACTCATTATTTATCAATAATATCACTTCATTATTCAAGAAAAATGAGAAAAAATAATTTTTTTTGTAAATATTTAAAGATTATAGTCCCCCCAATATATAATATTAAACTTTTTGTTCACATGTTTTAATGTTTGTCTTTATGTTAAACCACTTTTACCCTACTTAACCTGTACCATGGTAACTCCAATTTCACCCTTAGAAACTAATTTTAATATAAAAAATTAGTGTTGGAATAATTTAAGAATTTTAAATTAATGATATTAAATATTTAAAAAAAATTATAAAATAAAATTTCTAAGATTTATAGAAATTAATTTTAGTGTCAATGCACATAACGCGTAAAAAACTATTTTTAGAAAAGGTTTGTTTTAAGCTTAAAATTTAATTTCAGGATAAGATTTTAATTGTATTTGATTTTCAAGGTATAATTTGGTTTATTATAAAACAATTAAATATTATTTTAGTTTTAAATAAATTATAAAAATAATTATAAAAATAATGTTTAATTATATTAAAAGACAAAAAACATTTTTTATTTGAATTAAAATATTGCTTTTATTTTATAAGGCTAGAATAGGTTTTATAAATTTAAAATAAAATATTTAACATGAATAAAATTATCCATTAAATATATATTTTATCAACTAATATATTTTATAAAACTTTAATTCTTTCTTATACTTTAATAATGTAGTAAAAGTCATTGTTTTGGAAAACACTTTATTTTCTCTATTCATCAAAAAATAAAATATTTTTTAAAAAGAATTATTCCTCAATATATTTTCACATAATTAATACAAAAATAGAATTATTTTTATTATATTAAATTTATATAAGTGATAAAAATGAAATTTATAATACTAAATGTATAATATATTAAACACATTTTTTTGAAAAATATAACTTAAGTTCTAAAATGTCAAATATGGGTTTGTAAATTAAAAAAACATTTTTAAAATAATAGTCACTTATAAAATACATACCTGGCCTTAAAAAAGGATTCATTAATTTCAAATTCATACTTATATACTAATAATGTCAAAAAATTCTTTTTATTTATAGATATGCTAATTTACGTTTTTCACCTAAAAAATATTTTTTAGAAAAAAAACCCCAAAAAATAAAATTAAAGTAATATTGAAGTTCTAAATCCAAAAATGATTTTTATTTTGTGAAATTAAATTTCTATAATTTTATATTTTAATATTTAAATAAAATTATTAATTATAATGAGAAACTATTTTTATGAAAAATTAACTTTTTCTAATATTAGTTTTCGTATTCTTCATTTCTAAAAAACACTAATAAAGCAAGAACTAATCAATAAATATCATATTTTATTAAAATAATCATTTAAAATTAATATAATTAGTTTTATTTAATAAAAATTAAAATGCATAAAAAAGTATATTCTTAAACATAATAATGAATTAAATAAATTTATATAAAATACCTTTATATATATAAACATATATGTTAATATGTTTCATAATTTTGTAAATACTTTTCATACCTACTAATAAAAAATATATATTTTAACGGTCTAAACATATCATGGTTTTATTTTAGTTTTATGTTGCATTTGGTTAAAGTTATCCCACATATTTTACTTAATTAGAGGAAAATGTATATTAAAATCTTATGTCATTTCATTCTCCCCCATAAATAAATTTCATCCACACTATAAGAACCCAGGTTTTCATATGATGTATGGATCCATTTTATTTTCGTCAAAATGTTTAATTACAACCTAATGTGAGTACCCAATTTGATCAAGGGTGTTTCAGGGGTGTTTGAGGGTTATTTGTAGCACAGAACCCAACTTTTGGGTTGAAAATGGTTTGAATAAATTAGGTGGGGTAGGCTGCATGATCTGACAAACCATGAAAGACCTGGGAAGAGAGTAAGAGGTGATCTCATGGTTAGAGAAAATCATGCTATTTTGGGTGCATGGCCATATAGCCATGTCTCCAATTTGGAAAGAGGAGTTTTGTATGGTTTGTGCATGGTTAATCAAATTGTGTGAACAAACTTTGCAGGGTTCCCTTACCAATAGCTAAGCATACATAGTTGGCACATGGTTTGTCAAAACATGTGTCCAAACCATGAGAACCAATGTTTTGGGTGAAATTGACATTTTACCCTTAATTAATTATATTCCTAACCTATTCCTCTCATTATCCTCACATTGGACAACATCCCCCTCTTAAGAACTCCTTTAGAGACTATTCTTTGAATCAAGATATCATCTCTGTCTCATACCGAAGTTGAGTGTCTTCAGCCTCATTGAATATTTGTTGGTGAGTTCTTAATTATTTTTTATCCATTATTCTTTTTTCTTATTATCAGTCATGTTATTTATGTGCAAGATAATATGACCTGATTTCATTTTCTTTATACATTCCTAATTTTTTCTGATATGAGTTGAATCAGGAGTTCATACTAGATTAGAACTCTACTACCGAGCTACAGTAAGTGATATATAAGTTTCCCACTAGTTTTGGTTCTTTACCAGGCTAGTTTTCATTTTGACACCCCATGTACTTTCTATAATTGACCTAAAATTAAATTGAACAATTGAATTAAATGATTTAAGACCTATTAAGGAAGCCTTTAGGTAACCTTGAGATGTGTTGGTGGTTATTGACTAAGCAAGGCCACCCTTAGGGTGTTCCCTTTGCTTTTAATTAGTGATTGAACCACCAAAATGGTGTGATTTGAGATTTCCTAGTTAGAGGAAACTCATAATTAATTAAATGGAATTCAATTGCTTGACTAAAAGATTTACTGCCTTCTTTACTTATGTTATCATGATATTAAATGATTGAATTGATTAAATGGATTTAATGAAATTGGTTGAATGATTGGTTATACTCATTGGATGCATGATTGTGAATTGTGTATAATGATTGGGTATACTCATAATGGGAAATGGTAGTGGAATTGATTGAAGAATTAAATGATATGTATTTGAAATGGTAGTGGATGTCTGGGTTGGTATACTAAGGGTATTTACTCCATTTAGATGCCTTGTATCTTACTCCATGGATCTATATGTGGTAGTGGATGCCTTAGATAGAGATTTATCCTTGGTTCTTGATTTTGTAGGATGCCTTGGGCCTTGCTACCCCTTGGATCCAGTTCATTTTGGCTCACATTGGACATCATCTGGTGACATGTTCCTTGGACCCCAGTTCAAGCCAAACTGAGTTTCCATCAAGATGCTCCTAGAACTCAATGAGGATTCCTTAGTCTTATACACCTTGTATCTTGCCCTTAATGGTTTTACACTTTGATTATGTGGCTCGGGCGTGGTAAATTGTGATATATGATTGACTATATAGATTGGACATGGATGTTTTGGCTCCTTTGGTGATACAGAAAGGTTGTGGTTAACATGATATGTATGGATATATGGAAGAGGTCATGTTGGTTATTTTGTATTTTTATAGATGCCTTGTTATAGGGGCAGAAACTTGTTTTGTAGGGAGCCATGTATGGATATACGATATCACTTTCTTATTACAGATGTGTCGTGGGAACTTTAATTTAATATTACTTACCTTATTTACTTACACATTGTTTAGTTTATTATATTGCACAGCCTAGAATTGTATGGATCTTTGGGTGGTTTCCTACTGGAATTATATCTCACACCATGTTTGGGCCATCATTGGGTACCTGAATAGACTTCATGGATTCATGTAAGGATTGGGGAAAGTGCCCATAGTTTGATGGTTTATTTTGTACCATGCCTAGGAGCAGGGGATCATGGGATTGGGATCAGTCTTGTGAAGATATTAAGAGATATTAATTTTAGACTTTTTAGAATTTTTGGATATTTATTGTATTTTGATACTATGTACCTATTTTGGCTAATTTATAGAGACATGTATCATCATCATTGTTTACGAGAAACTTCTGGCAGTATTGTTATGTATCCCTTCTTAGTGCCTATTTTTGTATGATTTAATGCTTCTGGTAATTACTATTATTGATATTTTGATGTGTTACACTATGGTAAGAGGAAATATTCTCCCCACAGATACACCCTAGGCACTCACTACTAGTAGGAAGACTCCGACATTCATGGAGATGCACTTGATGCCATGTGTCCAACTAGGCTCGGGGCATTGTTCAGTGGAATCCGGGTCCGAGAAGTTAAAATGTGGTATCAAAATGGTTCTTTTATAGTTTTCTTTACTGTTTTGTCACAATATAAATGAATAGTAAGGAATATGAGTTTGGTGATGAGTTTTTCTCGAGATTAGCTACCCAACGTATAGGAAAATGCCAAATTTCCTCGAATGTAAATTCCTATTTTCTGTATTTTTTTATTATAAATGATTTGATTCTACCGTTGGGTGATGCACTTGAATTTTGATGTTATTATTTATATTAATATGAGCTATATTTTGATGAAACCCAATGACATGTGGGTATTCAATCTCATTCAATATTTTAGGCACTTGGTAGAAACCACATTCCATGGATTATTCTATACCATATATGATTCATTGATTGTTTGAATGTTGTTGTGATAGGTTCTATGATAGTTATACCTATTGTTGTGATAGAATTATGTGTAAATTGACAGAGAAAGTGATGACATATTTCAGTTCATAAGGAGTATGGTCCCTTATGGATTTGAAAGTGAGGCACCTTTTTATTCAACATTTTAAAATGAAATGTGAAATTAATATTTAAATGAAATGGAAAATTTAAATGATAAATAGAGAACTTGACCTTGACCTGGATTTTGAGTTGGCAAGAGGCGGTGTCTCTAGGGGTATTTGTGACTGTTCATTTTATATTCCAATCTTTAAGAGCAGGATTTATGGTATGAAATTTGTAAGGAAGTTTTTGACCAATCATGTTCTTTTGAGATACGATAATTTATATCATTATTTTCTAAGGTGTGTGTTTTTCATTATAGAGGAATTCCACCATGATGACCTCTAGCCATACATCGGGAGGGAGGTGATGACCACACTCTGGAGGGAGTGTTTCATGGGATACAGGTGGATTCCCCTTTAGTACCAGCTATAAAACCATCTATTGTTCTAAACACATGTTCTAAGTCACAATACTATAAGGTGTTTTATCACTTTATGCAGGATTTTCAGGAAGCATCGTATCCTTCCTTGTCTATGGTTGAGATGATGATGTGTTCCAGCTGCATCATCCTCCAATTTTTTTGGTGGATGGCAGTCTATAAGATACCAATTTATGGATTGAGACTACTCTTATAATATTTGAGCATATAGAGACACCTCCTAAGAGGAAATTGAAGCTCATGACATATTTTCTTTGTTGGGAAGCAAAGAACAGGAGGGATGTTCTGAACTAGGTTGAAAAGTTAGGAGACAAGGTTTGGGTTGATTTTCAATGTAGGTTATATGACTACTTTTACCACGATAATCTACAAGTAAAGCTATATTGTGAGTTTATGAATCTAGAGTAGGGTGTGATGACATTTATGAAGTACACAACACAATTTACAGAGATAACATATTTTTCACTAACGTATCTTGCTGATGAGTTATCTAGGTCAAGACACTTATATGAAGGTCTCTAACATGCCATTCCATCTTAAGTCAATGTTTTTAGATTGACCTCTATTACTGAAATTATGAATCAAGTGCTGATTACAAAGTATAACCTAATAGAAGTTGGGTCGTAGATCATAGCAGTGTAGTCTCTTGACCTAGTATCTCAGCTTCCGACGGTAGGAAGTGACGTCTTGAGGCTTCCCATGAGATGAGAACCAATCCTGCTATGAGTACTAGTGGCTCAGTTTTCTATCACCAATGTGTAAGATATGGATACATGACGAATCAGTATGATTATGACCTAGTAAGGTGCTAATATTATGGAAGGATGGGCCAAATTCAGCAATTTTATAGGTCATTCCCTCTCATAGTGAGTGGTAGGGGTCAAATCCAACACCAGGATTAAGAGTAGGTTTCTCAGCTCTACATCAGGGAAGGATTTTGATCAATGTTAGTCAATCAGGATAAGGAAGTGGTGTTCATGGCCAAGGTATCCAGGCACCAATTACATAGAGACATCAGAGTAGGCCTACTCTGGGTAGTGAGGTTGTGTCATAGGGTTGTGGTTCAGGTGAGACATTTTATATATAGTCTACCACTAAGGAGTAGGGCACCATACCATCTATGGTGAGAGGTACGATCTTAGTAGCCTCAACTATTTTAGGTTCTATTTTTGATACAGGTGCATCATATAGTTTCATATCTGCACCTATGGTAAAAATACTTGGGATCGTTATATATACTTCTGAGAGAATTATGTTTCTAGACACTCCATTGGGAATTAGGATGGAGGATGTACACCAGTGTAGAGAGTTACCCCTTGAGTTCAGTGGGTGTCACTTTATCTGGATTCTTTCTTTCCTTAAGATGACTGGGTTTGATGTCATACTCGATATGTACATGTTATTAGATTATTGAGCATACATTGAATTATGTCATCGTATGGTGACCTTCACATCACCATAGGGTCCATTTTATACTCAAAAGGGTGAATGATATTTCTAGGCGAGCCAAGATGGACCATAGTATCATGGGTTGGGTGATATGACAGCCCAAATCACTAGTTTGTAGCTAGATGATTAAAGAGTGTGTTAGGAAAGCTTACCTCCAGTGTTTTACCATTTCAAGGATGTTTTCCTAGATGACATTTTTGGTTTACCTATTTAGGGAGAGCTAGAGTTCTCTATTGATCTAGTTCTAGGAGCTTCATTGGTACCCATTCTTCTATATTGGATGGCTACAATGGAGTTATAGAAGCTCAAGAGGCGGCTAGAGGATTTGGAGGCAAAGGGGTTTATTTGACCCAGTGCTTCTCCATGGGGTACACTAGTACTTTTTGTGAAAAAGGAAGACAATACCCTAAGTATGTATATAGATTATAATAAATTTAACTAGTTGACGGTTAAGAACTGATTTCCCTTTTTATGGATAGATGACCTGTTTGGTCAGCTTTGAGGAGCTTGGGTGTTCTCAAAAATTGATTTTTGGTTGTGATATCACTAGGTGTATGTTTAAACTATAGACATACCTCATACATATGTTTTGTAGAATGTATTGTTTATATGAGGATCTGGTTATGCTGTTTGATCTCATGAATGTGCCAACATTTTGCATGGCATTAATGAACATAGTCTTTCATCATTATCTGGATTAATTTGTGGTGTTTTTCATGGAATATATCTTAGTGTATTATCACAATTGTCACAACCATGTCAAAAATCTTGAGAGATCATATTGGATAAATTGAGATAGCATCAGTTATATGCTAAGATCACAAAGTTCAAATTCTGGGTGGATCAAATTTACTTCAAGGGTCACATTATCTTGGAGATAGAAGTATCAGTGGGCCTAGATAAGGTGAAATATGTAGTTTTTAAGGAACAATCCAAGAAATTATTTTAAATATGAAGTTTCTTGGGGATATCTAGATATTACAATTATTTCATACAAGACTTCTTATGCTTAGTAGCGCCATTGGAAGTCTTGAATAATAAGGGAGTGAATTTTGTATGGATAGATACCTATGATACAGAATTTCAGGAGATGAAAGGGAGATTGACTTCAGCATCGGTCCTGATACTACTAGAGCAGCATAGGAGTTACACTATATACTATGACACATCAGGTATCGGTCTTGGAGAAGTACTGATAAAGGGGGACAGAGTCGTGGCATACGAGTCTTGATAGTTGAGGCCAGACAAGAGGAACTTCCCAATGAATGATATCAAGTTATATTCATTTTTTCATGCATTGCATTTTTGTATACATTACATACTGGTAGATAATTTTATGGTGTACAATAACCCTAAAATCCTCAAGTAAATATTTACACAGTGTGATCTAAATCTGAGGCAGTGCATGTGGGTTGAGTAGCTACAGTGTTTTGACTTTGATATTGCCTACACGCCTGGTGAAGGTAGTGCAGTGGCTAATGAACTGAGTAGGAGGAATAATATATAGGTAGTTTAGTAGGACAGTAGAAAGTGGAAGATCATAGATTTATTATTTGAGATGAACATGGAGGTGCAGGATAGTTAGGGGAAGACTTATCTTTCATACTTAGTTGTGAACTCTACCCTACTGGATAGAGTGAGGATGAGGAAGTTATCAAAATTTGAGGTCCTAGTCCTATAGGAGAGTGTGGTAGGTGAGTACCCACCTCCTAGTTGGACCATAGGTGAGGATGAAATTCTTTGTATCCATGGTTGTTTTTTGGTTCTAGAGGACATATGTGAGAAGATGATGTGGGAGTTTCATGCCTCATCCAGGGAAGTGAACCCCAATGTTACCAAGAGGTATAATGAATTGTGTCTTTAATTCTGGTGGTTGAATATAAAAAGAGAGGTATATGGTTTTGTTATGATGTGTTCCACATGTCATTAGGTGAAGGTATAACATCAGTAACCATCAAGACTTTTACAGCAGTTACCTATTCCCAAGTGGAAATGGGATGACGTTGTGACATATTTCATGTCAGGATTACCGAGGTAGCCTTAGGTTAGTGATGTTGTGTGGGTTATTATTGACAGGATCATAAAGGTTACACATTTCCTACCAAACAAGGATACCTTCAGTATTGATGAGCTTGGAAGGTTTTATATATGTGAGATGGTATAACTTCATGGGTTCCCATGCACTATTGTTTTAGATAGGGATGCCCAGTTTACTTCACGATTCTAGAAAGGGCTATAAATGGAATTAGTTACACAAGTTCTTTTGAGAATATCATAACACCCCCATAAAAATGTCTAGTTAGAGAAAATGATTTAGGTGCTTGAGGACATACTGTGAGCATGAATCCTATATTTTAGGAGCTCTTAGGAGAGGAATATACCCCTAGTTTATTTTTCCTACAATAATATCTTTCAGGATACTATACATATGGCGCCTTCTGAGGTTTTGAATAGTATTACATTTTGATCACCCATGTTCTAGTTAGAGGTAGGGGAGGTAGCTTTACTAGGACTGTGTCTCATGTAGGAGACTTTTGATCATGTCCAGATGATTCAAAAATATACGGTTAATGCACATTCTCAATGTAAATCTTATTCCAATCATCACAGAATACCTATAAATTTTGAGTTTGGTGATTGAGTATTTTTTCGTGTTTCACTGAGGTTGGGACACAGATGAATCAGTATATAGGGTAAGATTTCACTATGATATGTTGGCTCCTTCGTGATTATTGGTAGATTCAGGTCGATAGCCTATTGGTTACTGTTACCTCAGAGGTATTGATCCATACACGACATCTTCCATGTACCTCAACTATGCTGTTATCACTCAGACCCATCTTGTGCTTTTCAACTAGATGATGTTGAGTTACAGGTCGATGTGTCCTTTGAGAAGCACTTGATTCTATATCATTGAAAGGAGGAAAAAGATTCTTTGAGGATGGTCCATTCCTATAGTACGAGTTCTATAGAAGCACAACCGTTTATAGGATAAGACTTGGGAGAATGAGGCCGATTTATGTGCCCTATTGATGGATTTTTTCTTATATTAATCTTTGCCACACTTTAGAGGGAAATTCAGGGATTAATTACTTTAAGGGGGAATATTGTAGAAACCTAGGTTTTCATGAGAGGTATGGATTTATTTTATTCTATTTTAAATGTTTTATTATGGCCTAATGTAAGTACCCAATTAAGTTAAGGGTGTTTATGGGGTGTCTGGATCTTTTTTATAGCTCGTAACACATCTATTGGGTTGAATATAGCTTGGGTCATGGTTAGAATAAACCATGCAGGGTAGGTTGTATGGTCTGACTAACCATCCAAGACCTAGGTAGAGAGTATGAGGAGCTCACATGGTTATAGAAAACAATGTGATTTTGGGTGCACAACCATGTGTCCATGTCTTCAATTTTGAAAGATGATTTTTTTATAGTTTTCATACAGTTATTCAAATAGTGAGAACAAACCGGGAGAACAAACCATATGGGGTGCCCCTCCCTACAGATAAGCATGTACGGTTGTGGCATAGATTTTACAACCATGTGGTCAAACCATGTGACCTAGTGTTTTAGGTTAAATTACCATTTTACCCTTAAATACTTCTATTTCTAACATATTCCTCTTATTCTCCTCAAATTGGAAGGCATACCCATCTTGAGTGATCCTTTGGAGAATATTCTTTGAATCAAGAGATTGTCTCTGTCTGGTACTGAACTCAAGCATCGTCGGACTCATTGGATCCACATCAATGAGTTCTTAATTCCATTTTTTTCTTTTCCTTATTCTTCTTCATCTCAACTTCACTATTTAGGTACAAGCTAATATTCCCTAATTTCATGTTCTTTTTTCATTCTTCATTTTTCCCCAATCCGAGTTGAATAAGAATTTTATACTAGATTATCTAAGATATGGTAGGTAGTATGTACTTTTTTCACTAGTTTTGGTGTTGTATTAGGATAGCTTCCATTGTGCATCCTGCCATACTTTCTAGAATGGCCCTAAGATTAAATTGAATAATTTAATTAAATGAATTGGGACCTCTTAAGGAATCCCTTAAGTCCCCCTGAGATGTGTTGGTGGTTTTTTCCCAACCATGGCCACACTTGGAGTGTGCCATTTTTCCTTAATTATTGATTAAACCACCTGAGGGTCATGATTTGAGATTTCTTAGTTAGAGGAAACCCATACTTAATTAAATGGAATTGAATTGCTTGAATAAGAGATTTACTGCCTCCTTGAATTACATTATCATGATATGCCATGATTGAATTTATTAAATTGATTAAAAGGATTTGGTTGAATGAGTGGGTATACTCATTGGTTTCTTGAATGTGAATTTTAGATAATAAGTGGGTATACTCATGGTGTGAAATGGTAATGGAATTTATTAAAGAATGAAATGATATGTACTTAAAATTGTAGAGGTTACCTATGTTGGTATACCAAGTGTCTTGAATCTATTTATATGCCTTGTATATTACTCCGTGGATATTTACATGGTAGTTGATGCCTTGGATAGAGATTGATCCTTTGGTATTTCTTCCATGGGATGACTTGGGTCTTTCTACCCCTTGGATCCATTTTGTTTAGGCTTAAAGTGGACATCGTCTGGTGACATTCTCCTTGAACCCCAATTCAATCCAAATAATGTTTACCTCAAGATTCTCTTGGAAATATAAGAGGATTAATTGGACTTATACACCTTTTATCTGGCCATTTGTGGTCTAACACTTTGATTATGTGGCATAGACGTGGTAAATTTTGATATATGATTGATTATATAGCCTGTTCATGGATGCTCTGACTCCTCTGGTGATACAAAAAGGTTGTAGTTGAAATGATGTTTATGAATGTATGGTGAGGTCATGTTGGTTATTTTTGTTTGTTATAGTTTCCTTGTTATAGGATATGACACTTTTTTTTCTAGGGAGTTGTGTATGGATATATGGTATTACTTGATTGTTACATATGTGTCATGGGAACTTTCTTTTTGTACTACATACCTACTTTATTTTCACATTTTTTAGATTATTATATTATACAGCCTGGAATTATATTGATATTTGGATGGTTACCTATAGTGGTTTTATCTCACACCTTGTTTAGGTCGCCATTAGGTACCCGAACAAACTTCATGGATCTAGGTTGGGACTTGGGAAAGCTCCCATAGTTCTATGGTTGATTTTTTTCCTTGACTAAGAGAAGGGGAGCATGGAATTAGGTTGAGGATTGTGATACTATTAAGAGATAGTACTTTTGGTATTTTGGGTATTTTGGGATATGTATTGTATTATGATACTATGTATCTATTTTGGATTCTTTGTAGAGATAGGTATTATCATCACTGTATATGAAAAACTTCTAGCATTATTTTTATATATTCCTACCCAGTACCTATTTTTGGAATGATTTACTACTTTCACTAATGACTATTATTGATATTCCATTATCTTACACTCTATTAAGAGGTAATAGTCTCCCAATAGATACACCCTAGGCCCTCGTTGCTAGTTGGAAGCCTATGGAATTTGGGGAGATGTTCTTGAGGACATGTGGCCAGCTAGGCTTAGGTAACTTTTGAGTGGCATCTAGGTCCATGATGTTACACACAAAATTTTAAAACTTATACGTTGGGATTAATTTACATAGGGAGATCCTAATTAACCATACACTATTAATTAATCAAGTATTAATTTAGGATATTAAGTGATATTTCATTATAAGAAATTTCATACGATCCCTTTGTGAAAAGAGATATTTCATTCATAACATAATCCTAATAAGTGAAGAAGAGATAAACCTATAAGGTATAACTTTTTTAAAACCTTCAATAAGTTTCACATAACATGGATATAATAATTATACCACCAAATATTTTTTATTTATATCTCAATTAATAATATTTCAAATCTTACATGAAACCAAGCATCAAAATATCTAGAGTGAAAAATCACTATCTACCTCAATAGAAGCCATTTCATTGGTTTCCTAATTCCCATGATCTAGGAGTCTGTTGGTCATATTTTTCTACTTTAACCCTTGGATGGGTGCATTGGGTTTCATAGTAACCAAATTCCTTACATCTAAAAAATAAAATAATTAGTGGATACTTAGGAATAACATTATATTTCTTCAATGTGTCCTTCTTTTTTCCTCGAAAAATTGTTTCTCAATAGCCTCATTTACCATAACTAAATCCACTTGAATTCCCCTTGAGGCAATTCCATTGGTTCTTCTTCCCTCATTTTTAACATATAGGTGGTTGAATGTCCATTATTTCATCATATTCATTGCCTAAATTTTCATGACTCTACATCCTTCTCTATTTGGTGCACTTGGGATTTTAACTATGGTTACGTTATTAACCATGATTTATGGTAGTTAGTTTGGTATAAAAACCATTTTTCTCAGTCCATATCCTATTATAATGGGTTGATCATTGAGTTAATCTTCATATTATCCTTCACACCCAATGTTAACTCAGTTCCTTCTAGTTATATCCATCACTAAAACCAAAAGGGTTAACATGAGAGGTAAATATTTAACATTATAGTGAGATCATCATAACCAATAAAAAAATACAACCTTAGAATTTTTTACCCTTTTTCATTATCATTTTATACCATAATTAATTTAGTTTAATCTATATGAGTATTATTTAACTTATTTTACATTAGGTTGGTTTATCTTATACTTTTTAACCTAGTCCCTCAATGTAACCATGAATTCAATCATTTATAAAAGTCCCTTAAGAGAATATTATTAGCCAAAGAATATCCCATTGGAGTGATTTTCCATGTGTGTAGTTAGGACAATTTTTCATGCACTAGGTTATAGTTGAGTTAATGCCCAACATGCCCTCTTTAGGGTTATTAAACCTAGGTATAATTGTTCTAAAGCCTAGATCCACTTTCCAGTATCCAGACAGGGAAGTAATTTCAAGTAAAACCACACAATCTCTACTTTACCAAAATTTTAAGATATTCTTCTATACTTAGAATTATCCCTTAGAATTATCCTAAGGTTTTTCACTAAGTTTATATCATACTAATATCCAAACAATTATTATAACTTTCTATGATATAAAATATAGCAACTCAAGACTTAAATATATGTTAATACATTATTTATAGTATAATTTCCCAACAATACAAGATAATTATCTAGAGGTATAGTTCCTTTTAAATAATAAATACAAAAATACATAACCTTAAACATAAAAAACAACTTTATTAAAAACTTCACACAGTTATTCAAACTCCCATAGATCTTCTAAAACTATATAGGATACCCTAGGGAAAATACATAAGGAAAAAAGGTTGATCTATACATCCCATTAAGGTAATAAACATAAAAATAAGGAATAACAGGAGAGACATGTGGCATAACATGATATCATAAAAAGAATGATCATGATAATGAAAACGTGGAATAAAGAAATCAAAGCATAAGATCATAGAATCATATTCATTTGGAAACAACATAATGCATGAAATCATAAGAATATGTTAAAGATAACTTCAAAAATAATATAACATAGGCCAACTTCCATCATAATCATTATATTCTCAGGCTAACCATCATTATAAAATAATGTGCTTAGGCTAACTACCCATGCACTATACATGAAATATCATGATACATTAACATTAACCAATAAAATGGTTATAATGGACCCACCCATCACATAATAATATGTGCATGCATATTTTTTACACAAGATAAAATAAATCGTACATAAATCATAAGCATGATCAAACCTATGAGAAGGAAGTGGGTTTTATAATTATGATTTACGAAATAATGAAAGACTAAATCATAAGGATTCCCTTAAAGAAGTAAATAAATCATTTTGATCATTCATGGTTGAAAAGGGAATATAGGACTTGAACATGGAGTTTTAATATAGAAAATTCATGATAAGGATCAAATATAAGAAAGAATAAAAATAAACCACTTGGGTGAGGCTTTCTAAAAAAAGTAAAGGATCTTTTTAAAGAAGGGAAATGCATATTATTTTACATAAAATTAGAATTAAACCAAGTGGGTTATCTATAAAATAATTATAATTTTTAGAATCTATACATGTTTGAAAAAAAAATTATGGGGTTTATACTAGATATGAGACAAGAAATAGGAAACATCCCTTAGATCGGGTTTACTTAAAATTGGGAATTTTGAAGGGAACTAAAAAACTTATATAACCCGATAAATTAAATAGATATTTGAATAGGTATTTATTTAATATACATAAATACCAAAATATAATAGTTCAATTAGAATATAATTTCATACAAATGAGAAAAATAAAGAGAATGTGTAATACACAAGTTGTAAATGATATACGAAAGATCTATTTTCATTTTTTTAAAGGCCTTTTTTGAAATATCACATTATAAAATATGATAATAAAAAATTATTTTAAAAATAGGATAGGGTAAATATTATTTTAACTTGAGATAAAACTTAATAAGGTTTACAATTAAAAAGGACAACATTAGTATTAGTGAGCAGGTAAATTGTGAATTAATAGGGGAAACCTTCATTTAAATGGTGGATAATTATTATTAACATAGTTTCTTTTTAAAAAAGGATTATAACTAACCTATAAGGAATAATTGAATCACAAGTGATCTAAAAATATAAAAATGTGGTATACCATATGAAATGAAATACTAATCTCAAGGATAAACATTATAAGTCAAGAAAACAGATTGAGTTATGAAAGACCCTTATATTTTAGGGAAGACATCAATTATATCCCACAATAAGGAAGAGAATAAATGGAAGTTAATATTAAAATTTAAGTAATAAATTATGATATTATAATTCATAGGGTACTATTTACACTATAAAAATAATAATTTGTTCATAATATTAAATCATGCCTCAATGAAGGATGATCGGGATAGAAACCCTTATGACAAAGGATACATTCTAATAAAACCCCTTTAAAAGAGATAAAGATTTAATTTGAAGTTAAAATACCATTACTAAAGATAATTCATGGTATTATATATCCAGATGTAATTATATACACCATTTAAATAAAATTAGGTGTAAAAAAGAACATGTGTCTCAAAGAAGGAAGTTTTGAGATGAAACCCTAACCTTTTGTCTAAAAGAACTCTCCAATTTCACTAAACATACTGAATAATTAAATTAATTTCATTAAATATATACCCAATAATTTTATTAATCTATATTAAATTTTCTAATTTCAATATATTATATTTTTCTATTAATTTTTAAAATAGTTTTCACTTATGTTGGTTACTCAGGTTTGTTCTATGAATTTATTTATAACACTTTTGGTTTTTTGATCACTGTCAAAGGTGTTATAAAATAACTTCATGATCTCTATAATTATTCAGGTTTATCCTCTTTATTATTATGTTAGGAAAATACTTATACATTTTCCAAGGTTATTTCAAAATAGATCCAAATTAAAAAAGGTACCATGATAAGTCAATTTAAGGTGGTTAAAGTTACTACAGTCATTTCTTATTAATCACACATATAGAATTCCAAATATTATTCTTAAAAAATATTAATGGTGTGAAAAATATTATATGAGTTAATTAAATAACCTTTTTAAACCGACCATTTATGGTGGTGATGGAAAATTTAACATCTCATTCATGGAGGTGGTAGATCGCAAACACACATGACTATGTTTTCCATTTTATTAATGATTTTAGAGGTAAGTATAAAATGTATATTGAATTAGTATAATAACACTTAATAAAATTAAAAATGATTTTTTATCACTAATTCATGGATATAGGGGATATTAGGGGTGTATAAGACGAAAATATCTAGAGAAGTCGCGTTGAGAGTATTACCACTCCCATGGCAGCTCTCCCTTGGGTAACTCTTTAAGGATCCTAGCTTGATATTTTGGTGATAAAAAGTTTTAAAAGGAGTGGGTAGGGTGCTAAGAAGAGACTAAGTAAGATTTTTTTTATCTAAGGATGTGTAATGGGTTGAGAAATGAGGAGGAGATGGTCTCCTTTTATAAGTAAATAAAGGGGTACTTTTGTAGAAACTCATTCTTTCTCAATAATATTACTCCATTATTAAAGGTAAAAGGATCCATAAATGGCCAATAATTTTTTGGGGAAATATATTTGTCCAATAATACCTCCAACATATAATATAAAACTTTTTTTCACATGTTTTTATGTTATTAACTAAGCTAAACCACTTTTTACAAAATTTACCCATATTGTAGCAACTCCACTCTCACCCTTGGAAACTAATGTTGATGAAAAAAATTAAATTTAAAATTATTTAATAATTTGAATGTTATAATTTTAAATATGTAAATAATTTTATAAAATAAACATTCTAAGAGTTATAGAAATTAATATTTTTATTAATGCACATAACACATAAAAAGATTTTTTTAAAACACTAATAAAGATATAATTAATCAATAAATATTATATTTTATTAAAATAAATATTTAAAAATAATAGAATTATTTTTCTTCAATAAAAAGTAGATTTCAAAAAAAGATATATTATTAAACACAATAATTAATTAAATAAGTTCTTATAAAATATCCTTTATATATTAAAATATATATATTAATATATTTCATAATTTTGTTACTTCTATTCATACGTACTAATTCAATGGATATATTTTAATGGTCTAAAAATTCATGGTTTAATTTTATTTGTTGTTTCATTTGGAGAAAACTATCAAACATATTTGACTTAATTCAAGGAAAAAATCTATTAAAATCTTGGGTTGTTATAAATTTGAATCAGTGAGTGGTCACGTTTGAGCCATATACTGGTGTAAATTTATGAAATGATTATATGATGATAATATTAAATCTTTTGGATGAGAGTCTAGAATTTCCTAATGTAATGGATAATGTCATGGAAGGATTAAGTGTGGTGGAACAACTGATTCAGTTTAAACCTAGATGGAGGTGTTAGAGGTTGATGTGATGGATGTGTCAGTATAGCTCATGAGGAGTGAAAAAGATGAAATTATGATGAGGATTGTTTGGCTCGGTACTCAAGGAGTAGTATAAGGACAGTCACATGGTGTGGAGTCACTATAGGACTTTTAAGGGCGTGTCCCTCGCTATTGAATATAATTTTGGAAGATGTTGTGGGTGATGTTATTTTCATACAAGAATGAAAGATAAGTGAATATGTGTGTCAGTGATTGTGTATTAATGGGTTTAGACATGTCCAATCATTTTATTCGGGGATGGAAAGAATATGGATTGGGCTTTTAGATTTTTGATTCAGTGACATAATGACAAGGATTCCCCTATGGTGGGGCACGTGATTTCGGTCGTGATGTAACGGACCTCATGCTAGAATGGTCATGGATGTATGAGATCAATAATTGGGTGATTTTTTTGGAAAATTGAGACCATTTATTAGATGAATTTAAGATTATCTAGATTCCATGACAAGATACGGAAACCCTTGGAGTTATAGGAGGGGAACCACATATTCTTTCGATTCTCTCCTCAACAGGGACTACGAATATTTGGCTGAGGCGGCAAGTTATCACCGAGGTTTATTGGTCCTTTTCTGATACTTCGGAGGATTGGTGAGGTAGCATACCACTGGGATCTTCCACTACAGTTGGAGAGGGTGCACGATGTCTTCCAAGTATCCCAACTGAGGAGATATTTTCATGACCCATCTCACATTATTGACCACGTTGAGCAGGACTTCGATGATGGGAAGACATTTAAGGAGGTTCTAGTCGAGATTGAGGATCAATAGGATCAGGTTCTTCATGGGTGGTTGATACATCTGTTGCACGTACGCTAGCAGCACAGGAACCTACAGGAGAAATGTGGGAGCGGGAGGCTCAGATTCATATTCAGTACCCTCTTTTGGTTGTTTTGCCTTTTCTTTGGCTTTTGATGATGTAAGTCCCTAAGGTGGGGAGAATTTAATGTCCTAGGAATTATGTATATATTTTTTAAATTAAATGGAATTATTTCAAGACCATGATATCTGACGGCGTGTGATTCTGAGGCCCGGAGTGCCCGGAATGATCCGTCGAATTTTGGTTGAGTTTTAATTAGTGCGTGTATTCTGTTTTCCAAAAAAAGTGGAATAACTCTTAAATGGTAACTCGGGTTAGAAATTTAAGGGCACCGTTGCATTTAGGATGGCAGGTTTACCCTAGGTGTGACTTAATTTAAGTCAGCGCGGACCTCCTATGAGAAAACCCAAAAATGGAATAACCGTAAATAAAATAATAAAATAAATTATTTCATTTTTCGAATGTTTATAAGTCAAAAAAGGTAGCTCAGATTGAAAATATGAGACCATCACTTTACTTGTGAGAGCATTCTTTATTTAAGCAGATACTAACTTTGGTCAATGCAGGCCACCAGTGAAAGTTAGTTTTTGGCTATAAATAAAAAAATTAAGTGACAATTGTTTTATTGTAAAATACATAACTTTTAAATGGTAACTTAGATTTGAAATATGAGAGTACCATTGGGGTTTTAGGGGTGTGTTTTAATTTGATCAATGTTAATTTCCCTCTCACATTGAATCATCTTCCTTGAGTCGTATGCTACCACCCTAATGCGGAGGGTACGGGCCAAACAAACATGGCCTGACCCCTCCAAAAATCTTGTGGATCTTTGTGTGATCTTAGCGATGGTGATGGCGACCGGTGCCAGTGGTTGGCACCGGTGGAACTTGAGAACTGCGACGATGATGATGAACTAATGGTGGTCGGTCAAGCCGGCCGCCGGCGAAGGCACGTCACTCCACTGCCCCGCGGCCTCCACGCCCCACGGTGCTCCGCCACCCACAGCCTCTGCGGCACCATGGCCTCTATGCCCCACGGTTCTCTGCCACCCACGGTCTCCGCCTCACCGCGGCCTCCACACCCTGCAACGCTCCTCTGCCCGTGGCCTCCACCGCATCGCGTCCCGCAGCGCTCCGTCGTCCGTGACCTCCGCCGCCCTGCTGCCCAGCGCCCCACGGCGCTCCACCGCCCTCATGGACCCCCACGGCCTCACTCTTCCCCACATCACCCATATCCTCTTGCCGTCTTGCGGCATCCACAGCCTCTGCCGCCCCGTGGCACCCTCGGCCACCCGCGGCCTTCGCGACCAACGCGGCCTCCGAATCGCCCAGCGCGGGCCGGGCCACATCGTTGGCTGGGCCGGACCGCATTGTCGGCAGGGCCAGACCTATAATTTTAGGCCAGGTCGACCCAAACCGGGTCATCCCAGGTCAGGATGGGCCGGGTCGATCCGACCAGGTGGGACCGGACTTGAACCCACTTCAACCCATTAACGCTCTTTTGGCCATAACTTTGGCACCAGATGTCTGTTTGATGTACTATCAGTGGCGTTGGAAACCTTGGAGAGAGATGGTCCCTTTGAGTATACCCCATTGGGGGATTTGGATAAATTTGGATTACGGTCGGGTTTGATTGAGCACGAATCCAACTTGGCCCTCGGGACTAAAAGGCTAATAACTCACAGACCAGATGTTTGATTGACGCACCGTCTGTTGCGTTGAGACCCCTTTGACATGGTTTTCCTTTCGGATAATTCTTCATTGTAGTTCATGGTAGTTGGAGTATCAACCAGTGGCTTGAAGATCATACCCTCTCGAAGACGAGTAAGCTTAGCGCAGGAACCCAGTAGCTGGCTGTGACTTGAGGAAGAGATCCTTTGTGGGTCTGTGATTGAGGGTCCCACATGGAACCACTCTAGGATTCCATACAGGACTACCTAAGCGATACTGTGTGGGTTATCACATAGTAATCTTGTGTGGGTCAGTACCTAGTGATCCTATCTGGGTCAGCACCGAGCGATTCTGTGTGGGTCAGCACTGAGTGATCCTGTGTGGGTCAGCACCGAGCGATCCTATGTTGGTCAGCACCTAGAGATCCTATGTGGGTCTGATGATGATATGAGATCCTTCATGGGTCTTCCTATTAATATAGTAAGATGATTCAATATTTACATCTAATCATCTCTACTACTGTACCTAATTTATACCTGGTGTGAGCTGAGTCTGTACCTTATGGTATTTTCCTTCGTGGTAATACCTTGGTGGTATTATTCTGTGTGGCGTACCTGTGTGTTACTTACCTCCATGGTATTCCTTCCATTGTGGAATAGTTGATCTTTGAGATTTTGATTTGGACTCTGTGTTTCCTCATGATTGAGATGGGTTTACTTGATAACTTTTGTATATGTATGGGCATATACCAAAGTAGGGATGTCAGTTGATTTCATGTTGTGTGGTTTATCCTCAGTGGATTTTGTGAGTCCTTGAGGGTCTCGGGGTCCCTACTGAGTATCTTTATACTCACCCCTACACGGGCTATTCCTGCACCCCGTTGTGTTTGGTACAGACGACAGACAGTGCTGACTGAGGATGAGAGTACCAGAACTGGAGGTGGCTCAGAGGTGTATGTTAGACGAGGAGAACTGCAGAGATGGACATTCATAAGCTGTACCTACCCTTCAAGTAGGATTCGTGGTGCAAGATCCAAGATCTTATTTTTCACCTATCAGTCATCTTGTACATTCTAGTTTTCCTTGTACTTTCCAGTTGGGCATGTATTCTGGCCCCTTTTTACTTACTGTACTCACTTTGTTTACTATTCAGTTTTCTTGAGCTCGTATCTTGTCGTGTGCTTAGTTGTGTGTGTTACAGGTTATAAAGGAAATTCCTTTCCAGTTTTAAGGAATACACCTTTGGTTTTAGTCTCCATCCCCTGGCCAATGGAAGGCGGTCTTGGGGTAGTCACGACACAGGCCCCGGGGGACGGGTCGGGATAGAAAAAAATAGGATATGGAAGGGGATGGAGTTCTTCCCATGAGGGGGTTGGTGTGTTTGAAAATGGATAAAAAAGGGGTTAGAGGAGTGATAAATCATGTAGGGGTAGTTTAGGAAATTTTCATTTTAGTTTTAAAAAATTTGGGTAGACACCTATCATACATGACACCCTTGTCACAGTGGGACGGTCCCCCCACTCAACTAGGTTCCATTTCCTAGAGCCACATCATGATGTGATTTTAGTGTTGTGGTTTTGGAACCATTCCCCATGTGGGGATGCCTCTATCACCAGTTACATCATGATGAGATATTGATTTCATAGCAAGATAAGTCTACAATCCTTAACTAAAAACCTAGGGATATCCTAGTCATAGTGAAACCATATCTATTCATGACACAATAGGTCTATAGCTCTAAATTACATACCCTCAAAACTACCTGAGAACCTTTAAATATCCAAAATTATCAATGATAAGGGTAATTATTGAAACAATTTATTAAAATATGCACAAGTGTCCCAGTAGGAATGACAATATTCCCTACCATATCACTTTCTACCTTCAGAAAGTCAATCCGAAACCTGATTAGAGAATAAGTGAGGTCATTTATCCTTTATGAAATATTCTCACTCCCAATTTTCAACTGAATCATTGATATGTTTCTATAAGACCTGGACCAATAGGATATCATTTTTAGATAACATCTTAACTAGAGAGTCAATATTCTAAACTGGGTTCTTGATTCCCGAGACATCTGGATGTTATTCTAATTCTTCCCAATTCAGTATATGAGAGGGTTCAGGATGACGTGTCTTCAGTTGAGATATGTGGAAAACATTGTGATTCATTGACTAAGGTGGAAATTTTAGCCTGTAAGAAACCTTCCAAATTCATTAAATGGTCTCAAAGGAACCCATAAACCTTGAAGAAAGCTTCCCTCGCTTCCACAACTGTCAATGACCAAATCGAGGTGATACCCTTATAGACACCCAATATCTAAAAAATAACTCCAAAGTATGGAACCAATGATCAAAATATAATTTATGTTGACTCCAAACTATTATTGATCATTTTTAGATAGTTTGGACCTTCCAAATTTTCTCCTAGAAAATGCTCGGTACCATGAGAGAAGTTTCACCAACCTCATTCCAACAAAGATATGAGTGGAATAGAGAACCATAAAATTCTTTGAATTAATCCATATATATAAAGGATTTGAAAATTTTATTATAATAAAATTAAACAAGTCCAAAATGGCTATCTTATGAGGTCTTCCCCTACTTATTTAAGAAAATTAATAGTCTCAAGTGGCTCTATTTTGAGCCTTTGAAGTCTAATACATTAGATCTAAGAATTCTTTCCAAATATAGATCAACCACTCTGTTTGGTAATCTATTCAGTATAGGAATCCATACTCAATTTTACCTAGGACCCCATTGGCTCTTAGAGGACCTTCCAAAAATGAGAAGTAAACTAAGGGTCCCTTTTAGAAATTATAGGGGAGGGCATACCATATAGTCTCATAATCTCTTACAAGTATATCTTCCCAAGTTCCTCGACCTTAATGTTATCCTTTATCGGTATAAAATGAGAATATTTCATTAATAGGTCAATGATGACCCATATAAGATTCCTTTTATGAGGGGTAAAGGTAATCCAATGATAAAATCCATAGACACTTCATCCCAATTCTAAGTAGGGATAGAAAGGGGTTAGAACAAACCATATAACTTCTAGTGTTAAATTTTAACCTACTGGTAGATATAGAATCAATATACAAAATAAGTTATATCTCACCTCATACATAGCCACCAATATAGATGCTTCATATCATAATACATCTTGGTGTCACTATGATGAACAACAAATTGAAATTTATGGTCGTCCTCCACCATTTCATTTATCACATATATGGGAACCACATACTATTTTCTAAATCAAATAATTTCCTCAAAATATAGAGACCACTCTGAGATGATCTCCCCACCATATATAGTTCCTCTAATATGCCAAAAATCCTCATCATATAATTTCTCCTAATAAACATATACCTTCATTATCCTCATTTACTTACAGATGTAATAATGTAATAAGGGTTATAAGGTTTAATTTTTCACTGGATTACTTTAAATACCAAGATATAAATTTCCCATTAAGAGTGTTTATGACAAAATTTATTTTACTTGAAACATAAGAGAGATTGAAATCAAACATATGAAGGTACTCTACCCATTTCCTATACCTAAGGTTTAAATACTTCTAAGAGAAGGTGAAGCTAAAAATTTTATGATCAATGTATACTGAAAACTTTTCACTAAATAGAAAATGTTTTTAATACTTAATTTCAGGCTTAACAGCTTCCAGCACTAGGTTATGGGTGGGATAATTCCTCTCATGTGGTCAAAGTTTTTGTGAGCTATAATCTACCAATTGATCACCCAACATGATTACACATCCCAAACTCATGCATGATGCATTAAAAAATACCACATTACCCTAGACAGCTTCTGTTATGATCAATATAGGGGCTAATATCAATTGTTTCTTTATCTCTTTAAAAGAGGATTAACATTCTGAGATCTATATGAACTTCACTCATTTCCAAGTGAGTGATAATAGAAGATATGTGATTCTTTCCAAGTTAGTGATAACAAAAGATATGAAAGATTAGATAAATCCTTAATGAATAACTGATAATAGTCCTCCAAACTCAAGAAACTTCATATCTTGAAGACATTCTTGGGATTCTCCTAAGACATGCCCCCAAGAAGACTTGAGAACATATGTTTGACTGAGGATCTATTTTAAATTGATGATAATTTAATCTATCATTAGATACCATCTACAGATAAAAATGGATAAGATTTTAAAAATGATTAGTGTATTCTATGACGGTCCACTGGCCCCACTGAAGGGTCAAAAACTATAAATAATTTCAATAATACCATGGTGTCTAGATAAAACTACTGAGTAAACATTACTTTTAACTCCTTCCATTAAATATTATCATGTATATTTTACTAGAATACTAACTCCCACCCTTTCTATTGAGACTCATATGAATAAAAGAGGTGCATTTCACCTTAATTGATTCAAGAGTATCAAGAAACTTAAAGATTCTATGTATATTTTCCAACCAATATTTTTCTTCCTGGGGGTCATTACTACCTTAGGAAGTTAGTGTATTATGATATAGATACTCATGGTCTCATTGATTATCTTGACTGGGACCAGAACCCACCTCATGAGGTTGAGTTGGACTAGATTCGGGTCTCTATTTCATGGCTCGAACTGCTCTCACTACTACCTTGATGAGATTTTGATCGATACAAGGATTCACCTAGTAAAAATCATATGTTTCTCCCACTATGGGGTTCACCTGGGGTCTAAAAGGGGGAATGTATAAGGACCCGAATCCAGTTTCCCGGAGTCGGTGCCTTATTGGTTACATTGGAATACAAAAAAGTAATAAGTATCCCAAAGGACCTAGTAGTTTAGTATTATTGGAAACAAGATACATACATAAGTTCATCATTACAACTTGAAATGAAAAACAAAATAGAAACTCCTTAGACAACTTCCATAACTCCTATGTTATTTCAGAATGTCATTCATCATAGAATTCTTCTTGCCCTCTCGAAATGAAACATAATAAAGGGGTGAGATCAAACACTCATTAAGGGTAATCAATACAGTGGAAGATAACATAAACATTATACATGGTGAATAATTGAAAACACATGCCTTCATAAATAAACTTGAACATAATATGGCAGAAATATGAGCTGAGTAAATATTTCCATAACATAACATAATCATGGGTATTATACTAGTAGAATAACCACATGAACCATTAATACTATATTCATAATTATTGAATGAATAATAAGGGACAACATATCCATATCATCAAGGCCTCGTTCCAAGACCATAAATAATCATTTTGTCAAGGCCTTGTGCCAAGACCGTAGTTTGTCTCATGAGACCTACCGATGCACCGAGGGGCTATAATAGGACCCACCCAACACATAATATGTCCAATGAATTCCTCATATGAAAGGGGATAAACATAAAAAACATGTACATTCATATTGAAATTAATATATGAAATGCAAATAACTTTCCCTGAACATTAAGCATAAACACTAACCATTCAGGGTAAATTGGTGAATGGTTTAAAGATAGAACATCCACAGATAAAATAATCATAAGCCATGAAATTGAATATTGTAGATGATACCATGAATTATTAATCCCAATAATATATAAGAATCAGCAAGAGTGTTGAAATTGAGGAATATACTCTTACAAAATCTTCGAGTAATTCTTGAAATAAATACTCTTTTAATTTGAAAAGAAGAGTTATTTTGGAGAAATATTTATATAAAACCAGAAGTTAAGTAATATATTAATTTCATAATAAAATTGTTGGTTTTATAAATATAATTTTTTCCAAAAATAGATTAGAGAGTTCCCCTTAAAATAGGTAAGAATTAGAGAAATTCCCTTGGATCGGGCTTGTATTTCAGAAAAAATTTTGAATCTTCCTTTTAAAATGTGTAACTATCCAAAAAATAAGGAAGGATTCTGGTTTTTAAACATATATAGAACACTCAAAAATATTTTATTAGGATTAAATAATAATATACCATAATTTCATTGATGTAATGAGACAATAAAAGTAACCCAAATGAAAATGGAAGTTCGAGTGGAAAAACCCTTACCATAACTCCAAACGTGTTCCACTCTCAAACTTAAGATCCTGGAATATGAAATTATACTTATTAATAACTTATTTAAGAAAATATTAGACGTGTATTTATTTTATCATAATTCTGGTTAGTTCATTTATGTTCTTATTGATAAGTTATTGTATTGAATTTCGTTGTTTCGGAGTGTTCGTTTTCTTTATTTTCATTTTCGGTTCACTTGTTTTTAAGTATGTGGAATGGATGTAAATATCTAGAATTGAAATTATATATTATTTATGAACATAAATAGGTTTTATTGTTCATTTATATAACTTGGTTACATGGAATGAGGATGAATTATTATATAGAACTTTTATGATAATTGTTTCGGTTAATTTGTCGGTTTTGATTACAACAAACTCATTTTTCTTTATAACTTAATATCATTTATACAAAGGGATTACAGAATCGTACATAGGTTATATTACATATATAATAATCCAGTTCAACCATATCAATAATAGTTTCATGACCATAATTTAGAATGATAATAGAAATTGAAAGCCCCTCGTCCTTGAATGTGGAAAATTGACACATCTCATATGGTGTTCTTGCTACTAGTATAAATGAAGGTAAAAGGGAGAGATGATGAAAAATTATTACACAATAATGACAAAATTACAGAACATATAAGGTATTGGATTCATCACAAAATTTGAATGAGGACAGGTAATAGAAAAATAAAACAAATGAACTTGAAAAGAAAGACAAAGAATTGAAAAATGAATTTACCTCTTGAACCAAACTTCTTTGAGAGCCTCCTTAAGGGAGAGGTTTTGGTCTTTTTATGAGACCAAGGCTTTATGTACATGGGAGAGGAGTTTGGGAGGGTATTTGGATAGAATTTGGAGATGGAACAAGGCTTGAGAGAAGTGAAGAGAAGAGGGGGATGAGAGGGGGTTTTAATAGTGGAGAGAGGGGATTTCTTAATATAAAATTCATTAATTTATTATTTCCCCACAAGACAAGTAATAGTGAGTCTTCCTTGATCAAGAATAGTAATTTTATATTGTGAGTTCGAAACAAGTGGGCTTTCATCACTTGTGATGTCAGGAATAGTGTATTTAACTGATATGTGATTTTAAACCGTATTTCACTATTCATAAAAAATTCAAGTATTTTAGAAAATTCCCAAAAATTCACCCCAAACATTTTTTGATGTGTATAATCCAAAAATGAAGTCCATTTTTCAAAAATAATTTTATAAATATGAATAATTTAATATTTAATTAAAATAATAATTTATTCTTAAAACAACAGTCTTAAAACAATTATTTATGTATTCCAAAGCATAGGTATATCATACTCTCACTTGAATATTATTTATATACTATCATAGGTAATGTTACTATTCATTAGGGTATATCACTATTCATAAGGGTATGTTACTATTCATAAGGGTAGGTTACTATTCACCAACAAATAAGTTTTTCTTATTGGACTCCAAATAACTTACTGATCATAACCGTGTATGTCAGATTTTTGAAATTCACATCACAAAAGTGACAAACTTATGTTTTAAGGGTCACATAGTACTACATAGTTAATTATGTTGTGATTTCATGTTATTGTGACATATTTATTAGAAAGGAATTTCCATTTAAAAATATTGGGTCGTTACATTCTTCCCCCCTTCAGAATTTTCACCCTCAAAACTTCATTTTACAAACTGGGCCAAAAAAATATGGGCATAATTTCCCTTAAATACTTCCTCCAGTTCCCATGTCACCTCTTCGTACTTATGGTTTTTCCATAGTACCTTGACCAAATGAGTAGTCTTGT
Organism: Viscum album; assembly: GCA_963277665.1. NCBI lineage: Eukaryota > Viridiplantae > Streptophyta > Magnoliopsida > Santalales > Viscaceae > Viscum > Viscum album. Next base: position 1,802,150,395 of record OY728126.1, on the reverse strand, counting down.
TGCATAGAACTTTGTCTCTATGATCCAATATTTTCACTGGCTCCTCCTCATAAGAAAGATCATCCTCCAACTGTACCACCTCTGAAGAGAGTACATGTGAAGGGTCTGGTATGTACTTCCTTAAAAGGGATACATGAAAGACATCATGTACTTTCTACATGGTAGGTGGACGTGCCAGTTTATAGGACACAGCTCTGACTCGATCAATGATCTCAAAGGGGCCGATATACCTAGGACTTTTCTTTCTTTTCTTCCCAAACCTCATGACCTTATTCCATGGAGATATGAGTAGAAATAACAGGTCTCCAACATTGAATTCAAGGTATCGTTGATGGTTATCCACATAACTATTTTGTCGACTTTGGGCTGCCTTGATATGTCGCTGAATGGTTTTCACCTTCTTCACCATTTCTTCGACCATTTCAGGTCCTAGCATCTTACGCTCAACGAATTCATCCCAACACATTGGTGTTCTGAACCTTTTCCCATAAAGGGCTTCATATGGTTCCATTCAGATGCTCGAGTGGAAATTGTTGTTGTAGGAGAATTCAACTAGCGGAAAATGTTGGCCCCATCCTCCTTTGAATTCCATAGAACATGATCTCAACATGTCTTTCGGTGTTTGAATAGTCCACTCAGATTGGCCATCAGTTTAAGGATGATAGTCCGTACTAAAGTTCAGTTCAGTGCTTAGAGCATGTTAGAGACTTTTCCAAAACATTGAGGTGAATCTAGGATCACATTCGAATACAATAGATAGTGGTACTCCATGAAACCTTACCACTTCTTTGATGTAAATCCGTGTAAGTTGATCCAATGAGAAGTCCTCTCGAATCACGATAAAGTTATCTGTCTTTGTAAGATGATCCACATCGACCCATATAGAATTTTTTCCTTTGGATGTCCAGTGAAAAAGTCCATGGTAATGTTCTCCCACTTCCAAGATGGTATGGTTAGTGGTTGCATCATCCCCTTAGACGTTTTCCTCTCATCCTTCACTTGTTGACATACCAGGCACTTTGATGTATATTCAGCAATCTCCCTTTTCATATTGTCTCACCAAAAGTGTTCCTGGAGATCTTGATACATCTTTGTGCTAACAGGGTGTATAGAGAAATTAGAGCTATGAGCATCATCCAATAGTTCCTTCTTTATCTCAGGAATAGCGGGAACACAAAGCCTCTTCCCGAATTTCAAAACACCACTTTCATATGCGAAGTCAGTCAACTTCCCATCATTTATAGATTTAATTTTCTTTTAAAACTCCTCATCATTAGCCTAAGAACATTTTATCCTTTCCATTAAAGAAGGTTTTGTATCCATTTGAAAAAGTTGTGATGTGTTACCTTCCTTGATAATTTCCATATCCATCTTTACTAGATCCATGAACAAAGGATCCCTTTCAACTCTCATCTTGTTTAGAAATCCATGATCCTTTATACTCAAAGCATCTACTACCTTATTTTCCTTCCCCGGGTGGTAGTGTATTGTGCAATCATAATCTTTGAGTAGCTCAATCCATCTCCTTTATCTCATGTTGAGTTCTTTCTGTGAGAATATATATCTCAAAATCTTATGATCTGTATATATCTCAAATTTTTCACCATAGAGGTAATGTCTCCAAATATTCAGAGTAAAGATTACCACTTCTAACTCAAGATCATGAGTTGTATAGTTTTGTTCATGAATTTTTAGCCACCTAGATCCATAGGCAATCACTCAATCATTCTGAATAAGGACACAACCAAGTCCTTTATTTGATGCATCGTAAACCCATCATTCCCCGATGGTAGGGTTAGGATCAGAGCATTCCCTAACCTCCTCTTCAATTATTCAAAAAATTCTTCACATTACTTTGTACATATGAACTTAATCCCTTGTTGTGTGAGCTTGGTCATAGGGTTGGCTGAACGGGCAATGTTATGAATGAAACACTGATAATAACCTACTAAACCAATAAAACTATGTACCTTAGGTATGTTCGTTGGAGTAGGCCATTCTTGCAAAACCTTTTTCTTCGTAGGATCTATAGATATTCCATCCTTAAGGAAAATGTGGCCTAGAAAGGCAACTGATTGAAGGAAAAAATCACACTTGCTAAACTTCCCATATAATTTATTTCTTCTAAGTGTTTTTAGAAAAGTGGGCAAGTGATTTTCATGATCTTCATAGATTTTAGCGTATACCTAGATATCATCAATAAACACCATTAAAAATTCATTAATATAATCCTTGAAAACTCTATTCATTAGATCCATGAAGATAGATGGTGCATTAGTTAGTCCAAAAGGCATTACTATAAACTCATAATGCTTGTACCTAGTTCGAAATGCTGTTTTTGGGATGTCTTCCTTCCTCACAAGCATCTGATGATATCCAGGTCGAAGATCAATCTTGGAAAAATATTGGGCTCTATGAAGTTTATAAAATAAATCATCAATTTGTGGAAGAGTTTACTTATTCTTTATTATAATAGCATTGATTTCTCTATAATCAATGTATAGCCTCGTAGATCTATATTTCTTCTTGACAAAGTGGACAAGGGCTCCCCATAGAGAAACGTTAGGGAAAATAAATCCTTTATCACTCAATTACTCTAGTTTTTTATTTAGTTCCACTAAATCCACAGTGTCCATTCTATAAGGGGTCTTTGATATGGGCCTTAAACCAAGAATTAAGTCAATGGAAAACTTAATTTCCCACTCTGGAGGATGTCCAGGTAAATCCTCTGGAAAGACGTCAACATATTCTTTCACAATTGGTACGTCCTCTATCTGTACATTCTTCTCCTCACCCATATTTATTTAATTCCCTTCCTCCCCAATAATTGAATTCAGTAGATCTACTAGGGGTGGATCTATATGAGAATCACATGGTGAGGTTTCTACTCTAAAAGTAAGGGATTCTATACTATTCTCGAAAATTGTAACTTCCTTCTTCTTGCAATGCATCATAATTTGATAGCCAATCCATACCAAGAATTATATCATAGTCAACCATTGGTATGATGATAAGGTTAGAAACTAAAGCACATTTATGTGTAATGAGGGGGAATAATCGACATGCCTTTGTTGCAATGATACATCCACTAGGAGTTTTGACTGATAACTCCTTTATTAAATCAAATTGGACATATCTAATTTTATTTCCCAAATTGGGAAGATATAAATGAATGTGATGATCCAAAATCAAATAAATTATTTTCTATGTTGGATGAAACAATCAATGTACCTGCCACCACTTTGTTAGGAACTTCAACCTCCACAGTTCTGACTGTATAAGCTTGGCCTTACTCCCTTGGCCTTCTTTGGGAAACATTTCCCTGATGCTTAGGACATTCATGTGCATAATTTCCCATATCCCTGCAATTGTAGCATAGAAAATTGGTAGCTTCTTTCTTCCCCTTATAATCCTGAGATAGGTGGCATTTTTCTCCGCACTTGTAACAGACTCCCCTTCCCTTCAGGAAAGTGCCAGGGTGTTTCTTCCTACAATTACTGCATGATGAAAATTCAACTCTTCCCTTCTTCCATATTTCCTTATTTCCATTCCTAGAGTTTCTAGCATCCCTCTTCTTCTCTTGCTTTCCCTTAAAGTCATAAGACTTAGAGAATTCATTTTCTATCTTGATAGCACTTGAGACTATATCTTTATATGATTCGAATCTTTGAGAGACTAAACCCCTTCGGAGGAATGGTTTTAAACCATCAAAGAATCGATCAATTTTTTTACTTGGATTATGTATGTAGTCTACAGCATTTCTTTCCATCCCTGTAAACTTGGCTTCATACTTGGAAACATTTTCATCCTCCTTCTGCCTCAGATTCAAGAATTTTCTCTCTATATCTTCTCGTTGTTCATGAGGGAAATATTTTTTTAAGAAGATTTCCTTAAAATCCCTCCATTCCATCTCTTCTATTTCTTCCTCCTCCTTTGTGTTTTGGTTTAAATACCACCCCTGGTCTGCATCACCCATTAGATGATAAACTACCATGACAATCTTCTCTCTTTCATTACATCCCAAAGCGAGAAATATCTTCTCAAGGAAACATATCCACTGCTCTAATACAAATGGGTTTGTAGTCCCATTGAATGATGAAGGTTGTTGTCGCATAAATCAATCTAACATAGCTCCTCTACCTAGTGGATCCAGATTCTCCATACGAGTAAGGTTATTATTCATAACCTGAGTAAGTTTTCCCAGTATAGTTATGAGTTTCTCAACATCAGTCACAACACCAGATCCAACATCATTATCTTGCATCGGAGGGAAATCCCTACAGGGGACACGTGTATTCATGCGGTTTCCATTCCTTCCACTAGGCTCCATCTCTAGATAATGGAATACACTATATTAGGTTATGAATCACAATGTATAATCTTAACTTAACAAAATACTTAGCAAAAATTAAGATCATATGCATGGCTAATCCCATATTCACTAAAATGGGTTCTTTAAGGAAAAATTTACATTTAAATCCTTCATACTGGATTAAAATGAAAATTTGAATTATCCTAAGAATATCCCCCTGGATTTTCATAACTAAGAGTGCAGCAAGGCCCGTTTTCATGCACTAGTTCCCATTCGAGTCTAGCTCAAATCGGTGTTTTTGGGTTTTACCCCTAGATACATATATGCCAGAGCTGCCTCTACCTGCTCATATCTAGACAGGGATATATTGCTTGAAAGATCTACATAATCTATTCCTTACCAAAATACCAGGACGTTTTTGTATGTTTATCCTCAAAGACTAAATTAGGGACTCTTCCCTAATCTACATTTTCTAAATCTAGTTTCCAAGTTTTCTACTAAACTTCCTCTGATACCAACTATAAAGAACCGACCCCAGTTGCCTGAAGCCAGTGCCTTATTGGTTACATTAGCATACAAAAAATGAATAATCATCCCAAAGGACCAGGTAGTTTAGTATTATTGGAAACAAGATAAATACATAATTTCATCATTACAACTTGAAATGAAAAACAACATAGAAACTCCTTAGACAACTTCCATAACACCTAGGTTATTTCAGAATGTCATTCATAATAAAATTATTCTTGCCCTGTGGAAATAAAATATAATAAAGGGGTGATCTCAAATGATAATTAAGGGTAAGAAATATAGTGTAAGATAACATAAATATTATACATGGTGAATAATTGAAAACACATGCCTTCATAAATAAACTTGAACATAATATGGGAAAAATATGAGCTGAGTAAATATTGGCATAACATAACATAATCATGGGTATTATACTAGTCAAATAACCACATGAACCATAAATACTATATTCATAATGATGGAATGCATAATGGGGGACAACATATGCATACTGTCAAGGCCTCGTACCAAGACCATAAATAATCATTTTGTCAAGGCCTTGTGCAAAGACCGTAGTTTGTCTCATGAGAACTACCAATGTACCGAGGGCATATAGCGGGCCCCAACTGAAACTTACTATGTCCAATGCATTACTCATATGAACGGGGATAAACATAAACAATATGTACATTCATATTTAAATTAATATATGAAATGCAAATAACTTTCCCCGAACATTAAGCATAAACACTAACCATTCGGGGTAAATTGGTGAATGGTTTAAAGATATAACATACACAACCAAAATAATCCTAAACCATTAAATTTAATATTTTAGATGATACCATGAAGTATTAATCCTAATAATACATAATAATCAGCAAGATTGTTGAAATAGAGGAAGATACTCTTTATAAAATCTTCGAGTAATTCTTGAAATAAATACTCTTTTACTTTGAAAAGAAGAGTTATTTTGGAGAAATATTTATATAAAACCAGAAGTTAAGTAAGTTATTATTTTCATAATAAAATTAGTGATTTTATAAATATAATAGTTTCTAAAAACAGATTAAATAGTGCCCCTTAAAATAGGTAAGAATTAGAGAAATTCCATTGGATCGGGCTTGCATTTCGGAAACAATTTTGAAACTTCTTTTTAAAACATGTAACTATCCACAAAATAAGGAAGGATTATGGTTGGTAAATATATATATAACACTAAAAAAGATTTTATGTGGATTAAATAATAATATACTAGAATTTCATTGAGGTAATTAGACAATAAAAGTAACCTGAATGAAAATGGAAGTTCGGGTGGAAAAACCCTTACCTTAACTCCGAACGTGTTCCACTCTAAAAATTAAGCTATTTGATTATGAAATTATACTTATTAATAGCTTATTTAAGAACCAATTAGACATGTATTTAGTTTATCATAATTATGGTTAGTTCATTTATGTCCTTATTGATAAGTTATTGTATTGAATTTCGTCGTTTCAGAGTGTTCGTTTTCTTTATTTTCATATTCAGTTCACTTGTTTTTAAGTATGTGGAATGGATGTAAATCTCTAGAATTGAAATTATATATTATTTATGAAAATAAATAGTTGATATTGGTCATTTATATAACTTGGTTACATATAATGAGGATTAATTATTATACAGAACTTTAATGATAATTGTTTCGTTTAATTTGTGGGTTTTGATTACAACGAACTCATTTTTCTTTATAACTTAATATCATTTGTACAGAGGGATTACAGAATCTTAAATAGGTTATATTACATATATAATAATCTATTTCAACCATAACAATAATTGTTTCATGACCATAATTGAGAATGATAATAGAATTCGAAAGCCCGTCGTCCTTGAATGTGGAAAATTGGCACATCTCGGATGGTGTTCTTGCTACTAGTATAAACGAAGGTAAAAGGGAGAGATGATGAAAACTTCCTAAACTATCGTGAAAAAACACCATCACATACAAGTTACTAGATTCATCACAAAATTTGTATAAGGATAGGTAATATAAAAATAAAACAAATGAACCTGAAAAGAAAGACAAAGAATTGAAAAGAGGAATTTACCTCTTGAACCAAACTTCCTTGAGAGCCTTCTTAAGGGAGATTTTTTTGTTCATTTATGAGACCAAGGATTTATGGAAATGGGAGAGGAGGTTGGGAGGGTATTTTGAAAGAATTTGGAGAAGGAACAAGGCTTGATAGGAGTGAAGAGAAGAGGGAGTGAGAGGGGGTTTTTATAGTGGATGAGAGAGGGGATTTCTTAATATAAAATTCATTAATTTATTATTTCCCCACATGACAAGGAATAGTGATTATTCCTTGACCAATAATAGTAATTTTATCTTGTGAGTTCGAACCAATTGGGATTGCATCACTTGTAATGTCATGAATAGTTTATTTAACAGATATACGGTATTTTACCATATTTCACTATTCATCAAAAATTCAAGTATTTCAGAAAAATCCCAAAAATTCACCCCAACCATTTTTCGACATGTTGAATCAAAAAATTAATTCCATTTTTCAAAAATAATTTTTTAAATATGATTAATTTAATATTTAATTATAATTATAATTTATTCTAAAAACAACAGTCTTAAAACATTTATTTACTTATTTCAAAGCATAGGTATATCGTACTTTCACTTGAATATTATTTATATACTATCATAGGTATGTTTAATATTCATTAGGTTATATCACTATTCATAAGGGTATTTTATTATTCATAATGGTAGGTTACTATTTACCAAAATTTAAGTTTTTCTTATTGAACTCCAAATAACTTACTGATCATAACCGTGTATGTCAGATTTTTGAAATTCACATCACAGAAGTGACAAACTTTTTTTTAAGGGTCACATAGCACTTAGTAGTTAATTATGTTATTATTTCATTTTATTATGACATATTTATAAGAAAGGAATTTCCATTGAAAAATATTGGGCCGTTATAGAATGGAACTGCATATAAATAAAATTAGAAATAAATAAATCATTCAAATACATCATCAACACAAATAAAAACCATAAGCACTCATTAAAAATCTATAATAATCATGGAAAAGGACAAAAAATTAATTAATTTTATAATACATTTTCCATGTACAAGTTACGTGACCCGTGAACCCTGTTCATAAAGGAAAATTCAAATTTAACTTAAAAAAATTAAAAACAAATACTGGCATGCCTTAGTGTTAAGAGTGTTATTTAGACCCTCGTTTGCACCTACCTCTCAAGTTCCAATTATTTTCTCACATGTCTACCAAGACTTTCCCAAATATCATGAATAAAAAATTCAGCTCTGGTGCCATTTTTTCATAAAGCAACGCGGGCTACCCCTGACCTAAGCACCCGATCCAATCAGTGGCAAGGCCCAAAGGGAGTTCCTAATCCCCATGGGCTGGAAATTATTGCATGGTCGTCAAGAATACTCTAAAGGAACATTTTCACCCAATAATCAAACCAATAATCCCTAACTAAAAACTCAACATGACCTCACTATAAATTAGTAAGTCATATGCTCAAGTATGAAAATAAAAATAAATATCTCAATCGCATGGAATAATGTAAAAGAAAAAAATTAGAAAATCATGGTCATAATATTTCATCCATAAAAAAAATAGATAGGTATAATAGATGATCCAAAATGAAAAGGGATAGTATGGGAAGCCGAGTAGGTGATAAAAAATCAGTATAAACATGCTATAATATGAACCAAAAATAAACAAAAGAATATATTGCCTATATCTATGAGAAATGAGGGATCACCCCACCATGACACCTCTACCAACCTAGAAAAGATATCTTGAACATCAAATTCCTCAAACAAGTTCCTTTCCCTTTCTTTTATCAATATAAATAAGGCTTACATACACCCATTGGGTGTATGTAGGGTGTGAGAATAACAAACTAGTAGGATCCTGCCAAGTGTTCAATGAGTATCCTTTGTTATAAAAATCCAGGCATGCTAGTTTGAAAATGGAGACATGAAAATAACTTTTTGTACATTTAAAAAAACAAGTAGTATGTTCAAATTATTTTTTTAAAGTAAAGTATGTTAATTGAAGCTATAAAATCAAACATTTCTAAAAACAATAAACATAGGATTCTCCCTAATGTAACTATGGAAAAGGATCATAAGATACTCACTTTTTCAACAATGAACTGTCATATATTGTTCATTATCTAGAGTCTGATCATAAATAACAACATTACTTCACTATTTAAGGAAACACACTCAACTAGTGGACTAAATATCTATAAAGGTCTTGTTGTAAAATCCCTACCCAATATCTCAGGGTCTCCCATGAGGTTTAACCAATTCAAATAAAACCATTATTTTCATATGGACATGTCATAGAAACCATATTAAATATTTGTGATATATATAACCAAAAAAATTGTTCACATGTAAAACATTCTATAAAATATGAATTTTATACTTCTAAAAAAATAGTAAAATTTATTTTTAAGAATCAAGCATAAAAGGATCAACCAACGAAATAAGGTCATATATCCACCTACCATAAATTGTTGAAATTGTCAAAAAATGGACTAAATCCACTAATAAATGGATCATAAACCCTTAAAATACAAGGAGGATCAATAGACATAAAAAATATATCCATAAAAATTGAGTAACAGAAAACCTAGGCTACTATGGCCACATGGAAGGAAGAAAACAAAGAGGAAAGTGAGATTTATTTTAAGGGTGAGGATAGGAACCACTTACTTGATGATTTCTTGGTGATTCTGGGTAAAATCCCATAAAAAATCAAGAAGAGGTGTAAGGGGCTAGAATGTGTCATGTGAGGGGGGAATAGTGCATCTAAAAATGGGGAAGTAAGGGGTTGTAGGGGTGATAAATTTAATGGAGGTAGTTAAGTAAATTCACATTTTAGTTTTTTTCTAAAACCAGGTAGAACCCTATCACAATATGTCACCCCTATCACTAAGTGATGATATCACCCACCTTGACTGGGCACTACTTCTCAAGTTCGCATCATAGCGTGGCCATTTTTTCATAGTGCGATGAACCTGACTTTATATGGGGTTGCCTCTGTCTTTGGTCACATAGAGGTATTACCTGAACTACACAATACGACCAAGCTATAGTTTAGAACTTCGGACTTAGATATGGCTTAGTCATGGAGTGATCTTTCCTAGTCATGGTAAACAAGTCTGCAACTCTGAATTATTGACCTACCAAACCACCAAATCACCTCCAAAAACGCAAAATTCTTAAATATGAGGATAATTAATGAAATGAACAATTTAAATACGTACTATTGATCCAATGGGTGTGACATGTAGGTTACTAAAGAATTGACAAAAAACTATGTATGTAAGATTCTTTTTGAATATGCATCGACTAAGTAAAAGTAACTCTGACATTACTCTTGATATGTAAGAGACACATGAATTATCTAATACATGTTTATGGGTAGACAACTCAAATTTAAAGGTTAAATAATCTATATGTAAGAGTTACTCTAAAATACTGAAGGATGCATAAGATTCATTTAATCATGAAAAAGAGTCTTTCTGAGTAACATATTGTAACAACTGGCCCTACTAGCAGCACATGAACCCCGCCTTAACATGGTTGTTAGGTCCTAACCCACCATGAACCACCAATTTCCCCATATACATGTGATCCCCTCCCTGTTCAAGGAACAACAGGTTTGCAACACTGAACTATAGACCAACCAAACCACCAAATCACCTCAAAAAACCTAAAATTCTTAAGGATAAGGATAATTAATGAAATGAAAAATTAAAATATGTACAAATGATCTAATGGGCATGAAATGTAAGTTAAAAAAGAATTGAAAAAGGATTATGTATGAAAGAGACATTTTGAATATGCAACAAATAAGTTAGAGTAACTCAAACATTACTCTTAATACATAAGAGACACATGAATTATCCAATACATGTGTAATATTAAGAAAATGAAACATAAAGTGTAAATAATTTTTACATAATATTTACTTTAAAATAATACAGGAGTCATAAGATTTATTTACTCACGCATAAGAGTCTTTATAATTATTTAGTGTAATAACTGTTGTAACGACCTGAACTTTTGAATAATATTTGTTTCTTGAGTTTGTGTATTATTTAATTTTATACTCAACAAAACTATATCCTTTAATTAATTAAGTGGGTATAATTAAAATGAGACCATTGGGTTTTGGATTTTATATGACTGTTGGTCAATATGACTATTAGAAGCTATAATGTTATGATTATTGTTTATAAATACACGTGATCATGGTTAATTAATACATAAATAAGATTTGATGGCCTCATCTAGTAGACTCAAGCCATATGAAGCCCATCTGTCAGAGATTGGAAAGGAGGTTGCATCATTGGGCTTTGCTCTAGACCAAGCCCAAGATGAACTCCAACATGTGAAGCTTAAACAAAATCACATATAGGAGAAGTTCAAGCTGATAGAAATCAGCACTCGGGAAATGTTGTCCGAGCAGCCCCAAGATTCTATCACCATATCACACCTTACACTTAGGTCCTATGCAGGTGTTATAAGCTTCCATGTAACAAGTCCTTAGTTATTTTATGTAAATCATTTTTAATAAATAAAATTATTGTTTCTTTTTCTGGTAAAATTTGGGAATCTTAAATGTTAAAATAAATATAGGATGAATTTATAGAATATTTATATTATTGGTGAATTTTGGAAAAAGGGTCTTTTAAAATATTTTTGTATACTTTAAATAATTAATAATGTGAAATGGTTTTCAAAAAATGGTCTTCTATAGTTGTGTTCGGTAAAAAATTTAGAGTCTAATAAGATCAATTTAAGTTTTGGTGAATAGTAAATTAAGAATAGTAATATTACCCTTATGAATAGTAATGTGAACAATGGAATAGTAACCTCACTTAATAAAGTATAAATATATTTTAGGCAACTTGATTAGGTCATGTGATATAATGGCATAAGTAAATAACTGTTTCTGAATTTATAGTCAAGTATTAGTATTTTTTAGGTAAATAGTGTTTTTACTTAAAAATTAAAAATCTCATAATTAGAAAATTATTTTTATAAAATTGATTTCATTTTTGAATTCATATTATTGATATTAGGTTAGGGTTAATTTATGAGATTTTTATAAAATGTTTTTTTTCGGTGAACAGAAAAAATACATTTTTGAGTTTTGGTGGGATTAATGATGTCATTAATGATGTAATTATTCTGGTCGACTTGTGAATAATATGACATGTTATAAGGTTTTCCAAGTGGCCAATACCATGGGAAAATACAATGGGCAAGCCTATGGTCTTTCAAATACCACCGGTGAGGTGTCCCTTGAAAATTAATTAAATATTCCCTCACTTTTTCTATAAATACCAACCCATTCCTTCATTAATTTCATTCCAAATTCCTCCTCAACTAAGATCTGGTCTTTTAACTCCCAAGGAGTCCTCCCAAGGTGCCCTCAATCCCCCCAAGGTCCCAACCTTTTATCTTTCGAAGTTACTCTTCATGGTAAGCGAACATTTCACCCTCCTCTTTTAAGTCATGACTTCCTTTATGTTATGTCTTATAGTTTCCATCTTCTTATATTGGGATATATTCTTATATATTCTTTTTACTTTTCATTTCATGTACAATTGGTGAGATACCCTTTCTTCTCTCATCAAATTATTTTATGAATTTTTAATTGACGTCGTTAGGCTATCGAATTTTCATAAAAGAAATTGCATCTTCTCTTTTCTTTCAAATTTCCTTTTCATGTGGTATGTAATTAAAACATCCATAAATGGTATTATTTAAATTTTATTATATCCCTATACTGTATTATGAGTTATTTATGAGTGGGTGACCATTTTCCCTTCTCTTTTTAATTTTTTATAAAACCATGTTACGTAGCTGTTATGCTGCAGAATTTTCATCTCAAAATCTCTTTCTTTTTCTCAAGAAATTATCTTGTTTTATTTTTGTAAATACCAAATATATTTTCATTTACAAGGGTATTAATAAATAAATGAAATTTATCTATTTGATTCTGGAATTGAAATACATATAACCCTCAATTCCTTTCCATGGGTTATAAATGGAATAATGATCTTATTTTTAAGCACTTTTTAAACATCACGATTTTGACATGAAACCCATTTCTTTTATTCTCTTTGGGTTATTTATGAAATTTTTGATTATTATATATGTGGATCACATAAAAATAAATACATATTAAGTGTTCTCCCTGATAGTGATCCAATGCATTGGGTAAAGAATTGGATCTCTAGAGATGATAAGTTTCACAATACCTTAGTGAATAACCTTGGTAATTTTTTTGACACCTTGGGGATTAACCATAGTGATATGTTCATGAATGTATAAATTAAATGTTTTAGAAACATATTAAAGATATGATTCAAGTTCTTTTCATTATGATATGCCTCTAATTCCATTTCTCATGTCTTTATGTTTTTCATCAAGTTCTTATTGATATCACAAGTAAACTGATTCCCTTGATTTCCTTATTGGGCCTTCTGCTCACCCTTTCCTTTGATGTATATCTCTAGGTTATGAGATGCAGTAATTTTACTTAGTATAAACCTTTGATGAATCCTTAAAATATTATTAGAATAATGTTTAATGTTTTCATGTATATTGTTTCTAATTTCCAAGATGCTAAACTTTAAGGATCCTATGTTTGTAAAATATAATGAAAAGTTATGTAATAAAAAGGCGGGATGACATATTTGGTATCAAAATATAGTTTACTTATTTATAGAAATTAGGCTATGAAAACATTATGAACAACCCTATATAAAATTTTAAATAGAGTAATTTTTTTTGTATTTTGTTAAAATATAATGTAAGTGGTTTCCAAACAAATAAATCTCTATCTGGATACGAACAAGGGGATGTGGCTCTATCACAGATGTACCTAGGAGTGAAAACTCTGACAATGAGTTTTGGTCTTGACCCGGGGTATCCTGGTACATGAAAATGGGCCTTACTACACTCCTGGTTTAACAATCCCGGGGGATATGTTTGGTTAATCACAATATTTTTATGAATCATTATGAAAGATTTATAGAGGAATGTAATCATTTAAGTATGAAGTTTTAAGACATAAAATCCTTTATATTTAAAATATTCATAAATGAAATAATCTTTTAACTAAGGTTTTATTCTTTCAGAAAATGGAGGAAAATAGAAGGAACCATGCAAATGGTGACCGTAATGGACCATGCACTGATGACCCTCCGATGGAAGCCGAAATGGAAACTTTCATGAGAATGATGAACCAACTGACTCAAGGTATGTGAAATAACTTGAATCAAGATGAGATATTAATCTCACCACGAAGGGAAAAACATTATATTGAGTCCTTTATGCATCAACAACCACCAACCTTCAGTGGATCTACTGACCCATTGATTTCTGAACAGTGGATCAACACTATCGAGAAGATCTTTTTTGTGCTCCACTGTTCGGAACAAGAAAAGGTCACCCTGGCTGTTTACCGCTTAGAGGGATAAGCTGATTAGTGGTGGGAACTGATTAAAAATACGAGGCCAAGAGTGGAGGTTGAAGCTATGGAGTGGGAAGTTCTACAAGTGTGGAAAAGATGGTCATATCGCACAGAACTGGCATAGTGAGGTGAAGCCTCAACTCCAAAACACTGAAGACAAAGGGAAGATGGTGCATCCCCTACTTGATGTCCAATTCTATATGTGTGGACAACTTGGGCACTTTTCCAATCACTGTCCAAATTCTAGGGCAGTAGAGGGGAACCACCATTAGCCTCAACAAAGGCTAAGGGAACAAGGTCATAATTTTTCAATCACTACAGCTGAAGTTAAAGCACTAAATGATGTGGTGGTAGGTAATCTTGTTGTTCTCTCAAATCTAGCAAGCAATTTTTTTGATTCTAGTTCTACGCATTCCTTTATTTCATCAAAGTTTTCAAATAATCTAGAATCAACCCCTGAATTTCTAAAAAAAGAGTTATCGATCAAGACTCCTGGTGGGATTATCCAAGCATCATCAGTTTTTAGAAACTCTAGTATTTACTTTAGTGAGGACAATCTTATCACAAATATAGTAGTCATTCCAATGCTAGAATTCGAGATTATACTAGGTATGGATTGGATATCAAATTATAATTCTAATATCAAATGAAGAAGTAAGTAAATCTCAGTAGTCTTAAATAGAAAACCTAAAATTATCTTCCAAGGAGAGATATCTCAACCTGATCTTTTTCTAGAAGAACCTCCTATATCCTTATTTATGGATTTGATTGATGAAGAAGGAGAAGTAAATGAGATTATAAGGATAGAAAATGTCCCCATAATCTAGGAATACGTTCACATATTTCATGAGGAGTTACCCGAACCTCCCCCAAAAAGAGAGGTAGATTTCTCCATTGAACTCATACCTGGATCTAATCCGATATCAAATACCCTATATGGGAAAGAAAATGTGGAGCTGGAGGAATTAAAGAAACAAATCCAAGATCTTTTGGAGAAGGGGTTTATCCATCCAAGTGTGTCTCCTTGGGGAGAACTTGTTTTCTTTGTGTAGAAGATGGATGAATCAATGCGACTATGCATTGATTATAGAGAACTGAACGAGATCACAATGAAGAACAAATACCCTCTTCCAAGAATTGCTGACTTATTTCACCAACTTCGCGGGGCTCAATTATTCTCTAAGATTGATCTTCATTCTGGTTATCATCAACTGAGGGTGAAGAAAGAAGATATTCCAAAAACTGCCTTCCGATCAAGATATTGGCATTATGAGTTTGTTGTTATGCCCTTCAGACTGACCAATGCACCTGTTATTTTTATGGATTTGATGAATAGAGTCTTTAAGTACTACCTTGATAAATTTGTGGTAGTTTTTGTTGATGATATTATGATATATTCCAAAAGTCGTGAGGAGCATGAGGATCATCTAAGGTTTATTTTACAAACTCTATGGGAGGAGAGGATTTTTGGAAAGTTCAGCAAATGTAAAATCTAGTTACAAAAATTTTCTTACTTGGGGCACATTGTTACCAATGAAAGAATCACAGTTGACCCTGAAAAGACAAAATTTGTAGAGGAGTGGCCTCATCATACAACAATAAATGAGGTTCATAGTTTCCTTGTATTAGCATGATATTATAGGAGGTTTGTAAAAAAAATCATGACTTTCAAATCCATTAACCAAGTTAACTCAAAAATGGGTCAAGTTCATCTGGACAAAGGAGTGTGAGGAAAGTATCCAAGAGCTGAATAAGATATTGGTTTCTGCACCCATGTTAACTCTACCCTCAAGTGAAGAAGGATTAGTTATTTTTAGTGATGCATCTCTGAAAGGGCTTGGGTGCTTCCTCATGAAAAATGAAAAAGTCATTGCTTATGCATCTCAACGGCTAAAGACTCATGAGAAGAACTATCCTATGCATGATATGTAGTTGGATGCGGTCATTTTTGCTATGAAGATATTAATGCACTATCTTTATGGGTAGAAATGTGATATATACACAAACCATCAATGTTTGATGTATATTTTCACACAAAAGGAAATGAACATGAGACAAATAATATGGTTGGAACTTCTTAAAAACTATTATTGTTCAATTAATTATCATCCTGGAAGAGCAAACAATGTTGCTGATGCATTAAGCAGGAAAGACCCAATTGTTATTTCCATGATGAGGATTCAAAGAGATCCTCTAATCAATAACCTATTAAATATAGACATGGGAATTATAAGGAAAGGGACATCATCAACCCTAACCCAAATGATTTGTCAACTGTTATTACTAGAGAATATCAAGAAAGATCAGAAAGAAGATCGTTTGTTATAGAAGAAGTACAAGGATGTGAAGGATGGAAAGTTTCCTGAGTTCAATATTGATCCAGAAGGTGTACTGAAATTTCATACAATACTATGTGTTCCGTCTATTCCGGAAATAAAGAAGGAGCTGATGTTTAAAGCTCATAACTCTACTTTCTCTATACATCCTAGAATAATGAAAGTGTATAGGGACCTTTGTGATCATTATTGTTGGGATGATATGAAAAGGGAGATTACTGACTACAATTCAAGGTTCCTGGTATCTCATCAAGTGAAGGCAAAGTGACAACTTTCTAAAGGGATATTTCAACCACTACCCATACTAGTATGGAAGTGGGACAATATCACAATGCACTTTGTCACTGGTCTCCCGAGAAATTCAAAAGGAAATAATATGATATGGGTTATTGTGGTCCTTCTCACCAAGACTTTCCATATTATCTCTATTTGGGAAGATTTATCTCTTGATCAACTTTCCATGATTTAATTGAAGGAAGTAGTAAGGCTACATGTAGTTCCACTTTCTATCATATTTGATCATGATCCAAGGTTCACATCAAAATTTTGGAGAAGTTTTCAACATGATCTGAGCACTAAATTGAATTTCAGTATGACCTATCACCCCCAAACTAATGGTCAATATGAAAGGACTATTCAAACACTTTAGGATATGCTAAGAACATGATCAATGATATTTAAATGTGGATTTAATCGACATCTCCCACTAGTTGAGTTATCTTACAACAATATCTTACACTCGAGCATTAAAATGGAACCCTATGAATATTTATATGGGAATATATGTAGAACTCATACTTGTTGGGATGAAGCTAGTGAGAGAAATATTCTTGGGCCTAATCTTGTGCAAGAGATGACAGAAAAAGTCAATTCCATCCAGCAACACATTAAGGCTGCTCAGAGTTGTCAAAAGAGCTATGACAACAACTGTCAAAGGGACCTGAAGTTTGATGTTGGTGACAAATTATTTCTTCAAATTTCACCTTGGAAGTGAGTCATGATGTTTGGGAAGAAAGGGAAGCTCAGCCCGAGGTACATTGGCCCCAATGAAATCCTTGATCGTGTAGGATCAGTGGCATATCAGCTTTCACTTCCTCTAAATATAGCACAAGTTCATTATGTATTCCATGTATCCCTCTTGAGGAAGTATATACCTAACCCTTCACATGTACTAAATCCAGAGGTGGTACAAATGGAACATGACCTCTCTTATGAGGAGTAGCAGGTGGAGATCTTGGATCGTAGAGATAAGTTTCTACACAACAAGAATACCCACCTTGTTAAGGTGTTGTAGAGGAACCAAAAATATGAAGAAGCCACATGGGAACCAGAGGACTCTATGAGGTAGAAGTACCCACACCTTTTCTCTTCTTAGGGTACAAGTTGAAATTTTATGGACAAAATTTATTAAGGGGGGAAGAATGTAATGAGCCTAACTTTTTAATAATATTTTTTTCTTTAATTTTTTTATCATTTTATTTTATACTCAACAAAACTATATCCTTTAATTAATGAAGTGGGTATAATTAAAATAGGACCATTGGGTTTTGGATATTATATTACCATTGGTCAATATGACTATTGGAAGCTATAAAGTTATGATTATTGTTTATAAATACAAGTGATCATGGTTAATTAAAACAGAAAGAAGATTTGATGGCCTCATCTAGTAGTATCGGGCCATAAAAATCCCATCTGTCAGAGCTTGGAAAGGAGGTTGCATCACAAGTCTTTTCTATGAACCAAACCCAAGCTGAACTCCAACATGTGAAGCTGGAATAGAATCGCCTATGAGAGAAGTTCAAGCTTATAGAAATCACCACTCAAGCAATGGTGTCTGATCCACCCCAATATTCTTTCACCATAGCACACCTTACACTTAGGTCCTATATAGGTGTTATAAGGGGAGATGAAACAAGGCCTTAGTTATTTTGTGTAAATCCTTTTTTATAAATAAAATTTTTGTTTCTTCTTACGCTAAAATTTGTGAATTTAAAATGATGAAATAAATATAGGATGAATTTATAGAAGTTTCATATTATTGGTGAATTTTGAAAAAAGGGTATTTTAAAATATTTTTGTATACTTTAAATAATTAATAATGTGAAATTATTTTCAAAAAATGGCCTTCTATAGTTGTGTTCAGTAAGAAATTTAGAGTCTAATAAGATCAACTTAATTTTTGATGAATAATAAATTATGAATAGAAATATTAACCTTATGAATAGTAATGTGACCAATGGAATAGTAACCCCACTTAATAAAGTATAAATATATTTTAGGCATCTTGATTAGGTCATGTGATATAATGGAATAAGTAAATAACTGTTTCAGAATTTATAGTTAAGTATTATTTTTTCCAGGAAAATAGTGTTTTTACAAAAAAAATTAAAAATATCATAATTAGAAAATTATTTTCATAAAATGGTCATTTTTTAATTCAATGTATCGATATTACGTTAGGGTGAATTTATGATATTTTTATACAATGTTTTGTTTTTCGGTGAATACTAAAAACACAGCTTTGAGTTTCGGTGTGATTAATGATTTCATTAATGATGTAATAATGATGTAATCATTCTGGTCAACTGGTTAATAGTATTATATGTTATGAGGTGTCCCAAGTGGAAAATACCATGGGAAAATACCATGTTCAAGCCCATGGTTTTGCAAATACCACCGATGAGGTGTCCCTTGGAAATTAATTAAATATTCTCTCACTTTTTCTATAAATACCAACCCATTCCTTCATCAATTTCATTTAAAATTCCTCCTCAATGAATATCTGGTCTTTTTATCTCCCAAGGAGTCCTCACAAGGTGCCCTCAATCCCCCCCAGGTCCCAACCTTTGAGATTTTGAAGTTACTCTTCATGGTAAGGGAACATTTCACCCTCCTCTTTTAAGTCATGACTTCCTTTATGTTATGTCTTATAGTTTCCATCTTCTTATATTGGGATATATTCTTATATATCCTTTTTAATTTTCATTTCATGTCCAATTTATGAGATACCCTTTCTTCTCTCATCAACTTATTTTATAAATTTTTAATTGACACCGTTAGGCTGTCGAATTTTCATAAAAGAAATTGAATCTTCTCTTTTCTTTCAAGTTTCCTTTTCATGTGGTATGTAATTAAAACATCCATAAATGGTATTATTTAAATTTTATTATATCCCTATACTGTATTATGAGTTATTTATGAGTGGGTGACCCTTTTCCCTTCTCTTTTTAATTTTTTATAAAACCATGTTACGTAGCCGTTATGCTGCAGAATTTTCATCTCAAAATCTCTCTCTTTTTCTCAAGAAATTATCTTGTTTTATTTGTTTAAATACCAAATATATTTTCATTTCTAGGGGTATTAATAAAGAAATAAAATTTATATATTTGATTCTGGAATTTAAATAAATATAATCCTCACTTCCTTTCCATGGGTTATAAATGTCATAATGATCTTATTTTTAAGAACTTTTTAAACGTCACGATTTTGACATGAATCCAATTTATTTTATTCTTATTTAAATATTAATGAAATGTCTGATTATGATCTATTTGATTCACATGAAAATAATTACATATTAAGGGTTCACCCTAATATCTCTCCAATGCATTGGTTAAAGAATTTAATCTCTAGATATCACAAGATTCTCGATACCTCGGTGAATAAACTTGGTAATTTTTATGTCACCTTCGGGATGAACCTTGGTGATATGTTCATGAATTTATAAATTAAATGTTTTAGCCACATATTCAATTTATTATTCAAGTTATTTTCATTATAATATTCCTCTACTTCCATTGCTCATGTCTTTATGTTTTTCCTCAAGTTCTTATTGATATCACATGTAAACTGATTCCCTGGATTTCCTTATTGGGCCTTCTGCTCACCTTTTACTTTGATGTATGTATCCAGGTTATAGGATGCTATAATTGTAATTAGGATAAACCTTTGATAAAGCCTTACAAGTTTATTAGAATAATGTTTAATGTTTTCATATATATTGTTCCTAATTTCTAAGACACTAGACTTTAAATATTCTCTGTTCATAAAATGTAATGAAAAGTTATGTAATAAAAAGGTGGGATGCCATAACTAGGCCCCATTAATAGAATAAAAACCCCACCTTAACATGTTCATCAGATCCTGGCCCACCAGGAACCACCAACTACTCCACAAACATGTGGTACCCTCCTTGGGGCCCACCAAGCGCCACCAAATGCTCCACTGAGAAGTTTGTTTTGAGTTTTGGCCAGGCCTTTCTAGATAAGGATAATGTATTCAAGTATTTTGTTTGAATGATGGGGAATCATCTAATTCAATGGGAAATCAGAAATTATGAGTGGTAATGGACCATTACTAGTGTTTTCATGTATATTTATGTTTGTCACATTGGAAACTACACTGGAAACATCACTAGAGTTTGGGAGTTGTGTTTCAACTAGCAATTTTGATGGTAGGTGCACCATGATTTAGAATTAATCTTAGTGAGATAAGTTCTATGGTGGGGATAACCATGAATGATTAGTTAGATAATGAAACATTTATGTCTTGATGTGGATGGGATCAATTATTAATCCTCCCTTTTGTGGTTTTTTATGAGTATGATCTCATTTTTGGTGGCTTAAGTTCCTTGAATTTGAAGTTGTGATTTAGGAGTGCATTAAGAATTCAAGAATAGAATGAAACCTATTGACATTGAATTGATGACTAATTTAGGTTAGTACAATGGTTTGTGAGACCACCAAAGGAGATCATGGGTGGCTAGGCTATTTAGTTTCAACATGAAAATTTAGATTAGTAGATGGATTTCTAGTGGCACATGCATGTTGTAAGTGACCACCGGATAACCAGTGGCCAATACCAGCCAGCCAGTTGGATTTTTTGGATGAATAATTACAATTATTCTCCAAAATAATTATAGTTTATCCCCCCTCTCTTCCTTCTCTTTTGAAAATTTTGGCAGGGTTGGTCCCTTCCCCTTCTTCCTCTTATTCCCCTTTTAGTTTGGGGTAGATTTGGTGTCATTCTTTGAAGATCTAAGGTAAGTATTCAATTATGTTTCCTCCCTTATTCCTTTCCTTTTCTCATTATTTATGTTTTGGTTTTATGGTTAGATTTTAGAGACAATTACACTAGATCATGGTGGAATCATCCTAATATAATGGGGAATTAGTGCATCATAACTTAAGGACGTCTCAAGGAAATGTTTTCTCATCATCGCACATTTTTTCAGTGAGGGATGTCACTGTGCTGAATTTTCTAAGTTTTTTTCTTAAAATTGAATTAAATTGATTATTGATTCAGAATTTTATGTTAGGTATTTGTCTTGATATCATGATGAGAGTTCATCATGTACCTCTCAAGTGCATTTAGTTGTGTTTTGGATGTTATGAGGCCACTCTATAGGTTCTTAATTGGTTGTGAAAAGTTTTATAAATTTAGAATTAAATTATAAATTTTTTAATTAAATATTTATTTGGTTATAATTAATTTATTTGGGTCATGTGGCTTGATCTAGGGCCCTATGGGTGTGGGAGAAGACTGTTTGATGGTAAAAGGTCTTGGGAAACAACTTCTGAGATGTGAATTAAAAAGTGAAATATTCATAAAAGCAGTAAGTGGTCCTAGTAATAGCCATATGGAATTATGAATGATGTTTATAGGCATGTGTCTATTCGGTCACACTACTAAGGTGATTGACCCTTTTTATCAATCGAATTGTAACTTTATTTTTAATAGTATAATTTAGACAAAATTGTTAAACTGATATGAGTACCTAATAATTAAAAGGAATAAAGTGTCTATGCCTCCATGAACCTAGTGCACTAGCTTGATTACATAGTCACTGATGGTTGAGTATTGGACTGATAGTACACCTTGACACTTGAACCCCTTGGGGGTTTTATTCAAATGAATTAGAATATATTATAATTATTGTCCCTTACTTAGGAACCCTTGATATCTATTGGCATTACTAGTCTATATATGACCCTAATAATACCTTGGATCCCACTTCTTATTGAATTAAACTTGGGAAAGTGTCCCTCTCTCTTGAGATGTGACTATTGTGTGGATAGAACATTGGAATATTATCAATATAATGGGTGTGTGGACCAACATATAGGGACCATAGACATTGAGGTGGTACATGAGCTATCTATATAGACCTTTTATTATGTGGTGTTCCCTTTAGGATTATGAGGTTTTACTATGTATGGTACTTCCAAGGAATGTGATACCCTCTGGTGATTGGTGCTAACCCAATACTTGAGATTGGTACTAAGGACACCAAGTGAGGCCCCTCATATTTTTTATGACCTAAAGAACACCAAGTAGAATTCCTTTGATGTGTGATGACCTAGGTGGCCCAGTTAGTTCCTCAGTGATAGAATACTCCTGAGAAGTTACATTTGGGTATGTGTAGAGACAGTTACATGTGTCACCCTAGAACTCATACCTTGGTTGTGAGCCGGTGGGTTTTGGATAGTGATGATGGATTTATGTGTTTATCCAACCCTTATTTGCTTTTATTTCTATAAATGGTAGTAGAATTACTATGATGTAGTCATGACACCATTAGAATATACCTGAGAGGTTGTTAGAATGTCTATGACATACATCATGGTTCATATATATATAGAACACACCCTTGGGGAAATTGTAGTATGATATATCGAAGATTCCATAAGAGGTTTTCATTATTTAGATAACTCCCTATGAGGTGGTTTTGATAATAATGGTGGGGATTAAAAATATTTAGAGTTTTTCGTTATCATTATATTGGAATGGATCATTCTCCAAGTTTTTATTCCAAGATAGAGCATTCCACCATGTTATTATCACTATACCAGGGTGGATTTGGCATTAGAATAAATATTCTAGGATGGAGAATTACCTGGGTCATTATTAGTATACCAGGGTGGATCAATCCCTCAGGTCATTGTTAGTATATCAGGGTAGATCAGGCCACTATATTTTTATCAGCATACTAGGATGGATCATAACCTAGGTCATTATTCTGAGAAGGATTATTCCTTAGGGTGCAATGAATATACCATGGTAAATCAGTCCCCCAAGTTATTATCACTATTCTTAGGTGGATTAGGCCCCCATATTGTTATCATTATACTAGTATGGATAATACCTTGGGTTTTTATTTTGGGATGGATTGTTCCTTGGGTAATTATTAATATATCAGGGTGGATTAATCCCTCAGGTTATTATCAGTATACTAGGGTAGATCATGCCTCAGGTCATCACTTGTATATTGAGGTGTAAGACCCCTGATGTAAAACCCTAACTTTAGTATCCTATAGTTAGTTTCTACTTTACATTGGATTAAGATACAATGATATCATATTGAAGGAAAAATCAGTTTAGTATTCTTAGAGAATAAGATACATACATGATGATTGTTTTAAATTGGGAAGAAAATATAAAACATAACAAAAAAATGTTTGGTATCCCTGAAACTTATTCAAATATTTATTTTTCCTATCCTGGGGAAAGTAAAAAAATAAGGGTGATCTAAAATTCTCAATAAGGGTTGATTAAAATGGAATATATTATGATTAAATAAGGAATAATAAATATGGAATGGTAAATAACTATAAACACATTTCATTTAATCAATAACTTGATCATGAAATTCTTCCATGGATAATTTCTATGTAGTAATGTCTTGAAAAATAATAATTGAATTCTAAATAAAGTAAATTCATAATATTTTATTTCATGATCTCAGACATCATGATATATCTACCATCAAATCCTTCTTCCATGATAGTTTAAACTATGGGTATGCATACACCAAAACCCCATTAAATAATTTTGGATATCTAATTTGTCTCATGAGACTTGTAGATGCATCAAGGGGATATATAATTTTGGTCTCTACTCATGATTTTATTTATAATGAATTACTCATATATTTAATGATAAATTTAATTCATAAACAATATTATTTATCAATAAATGTTTGTATTGAGTAAAGAATATATAATATCAATATTTACCTAGTCAATCAAATAAATTTCAAAGTAAAACACTGTATATTGAAATTGTATGTGGTTTAGGAAATAATAATATCAATCATAAAAATAATATGGATCTTTAAGATAAATTTATTATCTAATGATTACAACAAAGTTAATGTTTCAAGAGAAATTTAATGGCCATAAAATTAATAATAGATAAGAGATAAACATCAATTCATTAGAAATATAGGTTTTGTAGTAAAATTATGTACTATATAAAAATAAATAAAATGGAAGATAAATATTAAAATAATATTTTATTAACTAGTTTTCTTTATAAACCCATTGAAAACATATAGAATAATCTAAAGGTGATAAAATGTAAATGGCATCATTAAATTTTTTTAACATTATATGTGTCAAAAATAAAACATTACTTTTGAATTTTTATTAAAAAAATTGAAAATTACCTTTTGGGGAAAATATTAGAAAGATTCCTTTCAAAAAAATTAAAATATAAGGATAATGTAAAATTTTATTAATAAATCATATGATTAATAAAAATTAATTTTGTAAAAAAATTATGAAAAATATAGATATGGAAGAAAAATATACTCGATCAAAAAGAGAAATACGATCAGGTTTTCTTTTATATGTTTATCTGATTGATTCAATTTAAAGTGAGAGGAAAATTTTTAATAAAATATGGAAAATAATTAAATATTCCAATAATAAGAAAATATATGTAGTTTATAAATGATATATTATAAGATCCCTTCAATGAAAATAAGATTAACCCCAAAAAAAATGAGATTGTAACCTAATTTCTTACCTCTTTGGTAACTTTCAAATTGTAAACCATTGAAAGAGTAAACATTAAATGGAACTTTAATAATCTTGAATAAAAATATATTTATTTTAAATATCTTAAAGTTTATTATATACACTGCATAAAACTAAACAAGTTCATTATAGTAAATATGTCTCAATTGAGTTGAAATTGAGACGAAATCCCTTAACTCACATTTCCCCTTAGTTGAATGTGATTTAAGGTCATATATAATAGTTTTAAACATGTTGTTAATTTATACCATAAACATATTAAAATTTTTAATATCATATATGATCCTATTATAATATATTACCACCTTTTCATCAATAATCTTTGTTTATTATCATTGTTTTGGGTGTTAACTGCTTTGTTTTCTCATGCATGTTTTGTCATGAAATTTTCATTACTTATACTTGGATTATGGTTCCATAATCTATATAATTTTCATCATGAAATAAATATCATATATATATCTTAAATCTATCCTTATAACCATTCATGTAAATAAAAAAATAAAAAATAGATCACATCGCTTTGTGGAGGTGGTAGTCCACACATATGCACGAGCGATGTCATCATTTTCTATAGGATTGGAAGGTAAGAGGTTATATATAAAATTATAATTAAAAAAGAATATTTATTACATAAATATAATATATATTAATTATTTACATATTTATAACCATCCAAGTAAAGTGGTGATGAAAAACAAATTACATCGCTAAGTGGAGATGGTAAGTCATACATACGCACGAGCGACGTTTTCGCTTTCATATGATGGAAAAGAGATGGAAAATGGATTTAACATAATCATAATAAAATATAAAATAAATTATGATAGCAGATTTATTATATTAATATGGTTAAAATATATTTATGGTAATTTTAAAAATAAATAAATCTGAAAGAGTCGATAAAGACGATTACCTCTTCTTCGAAAGAGCTCCTTTAGACCTTTTCTTAAGGGACTTGGGGTTAGTATTTTGGAAAGAAAAAAAACATATATAACTTTTATAAGTATTTTTGGAAGATAAATGTTCATATTTTGGTCTATATAGGTTTCTTAATGTGGTTTAAATAAAATAGAGAAGGGGTGTCCTATAATTGAGGGGAGGGGCATTTTTTGAATTTCTTAAAATATTAAATTAAAATAAATTATTTTTCATAATCAAATGGTACCAAATTGATATAATTTAAATATAATATGATTATTCATATAAATAATCTCATACAATAAAATTTTTACAAGTTTAGGTGATGTTTTAATCCTCATCTCTTTATTTAACCCCCCCCCCCCAATTAACCCATTTGAGAATTACCATAATAAAAAGTTTTCTACACTTTAAGTGTCAATAATGTTACCATAATAAAAGAAAATTTTCATCATAAATTGAAAATGAATGATATTTTATATAATATATTATCCCCATTATCCTATTTAAATTTTTTATGATTTTAAAATAATTTAATAAGATATTATTTTGATAAAAAATCATTAATGTCATTTTTTTACACTACTCATTTAATTTGACCTTAAAAACATCAAGACCAATATGGAATTAGAATATAATCCATTCAAACATCACTAATATTTTATATTTATCTATTAAATTCATGATAAACAATAATTCAACCAAATTTTATTACTTTTAATATTTTTAAAATCATTTATTTTATTTTTCTATTAATTGAATAAATATTTATGTTGGTGTTGCATGAGAATTTAAGATAATTATTCAATCACTAAAAATTAAAAAAAAATAAAAATAATAATTATATTTAAAATAATATTTTATATTCATTCATAACATTTTATTATCATTATGTGAACATATAAAATAAAGTAAAAGCAAGAGAATGAATTTTTTGGATTTTATTTACTTAAAATAATATAAATGTAATTACCAATTCAAAGTGTAACAAACAATGTAATTTATTGTAATTTTGGATGTATATGTCAAAATTAATCACATTCAATTAAATAAATTCAAGTTTTGGGTTTATTTTTAATGTCTTTGCGCATTATTTTTAACCTTAATTACTTGATTTACTCTTCACTAATGTGATAAAGTTTACCACGATTACTATTCATAATGCCTAAAAATAA
This sequence comes from Viscum album, assembly GCA_963277665.1. Taxonomy (NCBI): domain Eukaryota; kingdom Viridiplantae; phylum Streptophyta; class Magnoliopsida; order Santalales; family Viscaceae; genus Viscum; species Viscum album. Next base: position 1,802,122,776 of record OY728126.1, on the reverse strand, counting down.
AAGGGATATATTTACCAAATTTGAACCTCATGATTAAAAATATGGTATCGATTTTTCAAGATTCAATTTCTAGAATTATTATAAATTAATTTTAGTGTAAACGAGTAAAACTCCATAAAGAATAGTTTTTAGAAAAATGCATTTTTAAGCATAAAAATTAACTTGTATCAAAATCATGAAAAAATTTATTCATATTAAATTATTCTAATCAAAATGGATCATATTTTAATTTAATAAAAAATCCAAAATATAGTGGGACTTTTAAATTACTTAATTTAATGAAAAAATGACATTATTTGAAAAATCGGTATTTTTCACTATTCATTGAAAAATCAATCACATTTAAAACAACCAAAAAATTCACCCTATGTTAGATTTGATATTATGATTTCAAAAATGAAATTAATTTAAGAAAATTAAATTTATAAAATTTGATAATTTATTGTGCAATCATATTATTGAATAAAACTATGTGTATTATACTATTGTTTATTTAAAAAAGGAAAATACTTATAATAATTAAAGATCAAGTGTTACATCTTCCCTCATTCAAAACAATCATCCTAAAAATTTCCAAAATATCAAATAATGAATATGTTTGAGTATTCTTTCATTATAATTTCCATATCTTCCCATGTCGCCTCTTCGATCTTATGATTTCTCTAAAGTACATTTACTAACCGAGTTGTTTGGTTCATCAACACTAGTTCTATAGTGTCCAAAATTTGGATAGGCTCTTCATAGTAAGATAAATCGGGTTCTGATTATATTTTCTCAATGGTGAGATCATGAGTTAGATCTGGAATGTACTTCCTCAATAAGGATATATGGAACACATCATGTACTTTATAGAGGATAGGTCAAATTTCCAAGTGGTAATCCATATCTCCAATTATTTCAAGGATTTTAAAAGTTACAATGTACCTAGGGATAAGTTTTACTTTCTTACCAAACCTTGTAAAACCCTTACATAGAGATACTTTCAATAAAACATGATCTCCCACTTGAAATTCCAAATATTTCCTTTAGTTATCAATATATCATTTTCCCCTAATTTTAGATTCTTTAATATGGGTTTGAATAGTCTTTACCTTTTCCATTGTTTCCTCAATAAGTTTTGGACCCACAATATTTCTGTCACCAACCTCATCCAACATGTTAGAGTATGATATCTCTTGCTATATAATGCTTCATACGACGCCATTTGAATACTCTAATGGAATCTATTTTTATAGGTAAAATCCACCAAAGGAAAATAATGATCCCACATATATTGAAAGTAAAGTGTGTGTGACCTCAATGTGTATTTTAAAATTAGAATAGTCCTTTTCAGTTTTTCATCATTTTGAAGGTAGTAGGAAGTGCACAAATGAAGCTCAGTATCCATAGACTTATAAAAAAATTTCCTGAATTTCAATGAAAATCAGGGATCATGATTAGAAACAATTGAAATAGGTGCACAATGAAGTCTTAAAAATTTATTAATATAGAGTCGTTTAAGTAATTATTAAGGTAATTTTTTTCTTATAGTGAGTAAATGTGCATATTTGGTAAGTCGATCTATAATAACCCATATTGAATCATTCTTTCTAGGAGTATTTGGTAATCCATTGAAAAAGTCCATAGTAATGTCATCCCATTTCAACATAGGAATAGCTATAGGTTTCATGACTCCTCTAGGATTATGTATCTTAGCCATCACCTATTGAAAAATTAAACATCTTAACACATAATCAGTAGTTTCCCACTTCATATTATCCCACTAAAAATATTATTTTAAATAACTATACATCTTGGTGCTTCCATGGTGTATAGAGAAATTTAATTTATGATCATCATCTAATAATTCCTTTTCAGCTCAGGTATATATGGTATACATAGCCTCTTTCCAAATTTCAGAGATCCATCTTTATATACAAAGACAACTAATTTCCCATCATTCACGACTTCAATTTTATTTTGAAAATTATCATCATTAGGATAAAAAAATTATCTTTTCTAATAAATATGTTTTGTAAATAATTTTAAAAATTATTTGTGTTTCCCCTTACTTAATAATTCCCATATCTATATTCACTAAATTCAGGAACATAGGATCCCTATCGATCCTCATTTTACTCAAGACTCCATGATCTTTCCCTACTTAGTATATCTTCTACCTTATTTACCTTACTTGGGTGGTAGTGTATTGAGAAATCACAATCCTTGAATAACTTGATTCATCACATTTTCCTTATATTGATCTCTTTATGTGAAAATATGTATTTTAGGCTCTTATAGTTTGGGTATATCTCACATATTTCACTATAGAGATAATATCTCCATATCATCAAAGTAAATATTACAACTACCAATACAATATCATAATTATGATAGTTATGTTCATTAGTATTTAACTACCTTGATGCATAGGTAATAACTTTATCATTATGCAAAAGGATGCAACCAAGTCCCTTATTTAATGCATCACTATATATCAAAAATCCACCATTTTTCAATTTTAGATTCAAAATCATAGCATTAACCAATATACTCTTCAATTATTAAAAACATTATTTACATTCCTTTATCTATGTGAATTTAACTTCTTTATGTGTAAGCTTGTTTAATGAGTTATCCAATCTAGAAAAACTTTTAAAAATTCACTGATAGTAACCATCCAATCCAATGAAACTACATACCTTGGTTATGTTCATTAGTGTAGAACATTATTTGACTATCTTTGTCTTTATTGGATCAACTAATAGTCCATCCTTATAAAAAAAATATGGCCAAGAAAAGAACCATTTTAATCTAGAATTCACACTTGAAAAATTTACCATATATCTCTTTTTCTCTAAGAGACTCAAGAATGATCTTCAAGTGATTCTCATAATCCTCATATATTTTATATTACACCAAGATATCATCAATAAATGTCACAAAAAATTATCCTTATAATATTTGAATACTCGGTTTATTAGATACATAAAAACAAAGGTGTATTAGTCAATCCAAAAGGAATAACTATAAACTTGTAATATCCATAGCTCAAAAAAATGATGTCTTCATAATATCTTCCTTCTTTACTCGCAATTAATGATACCCAAAACAAAATTCAATCTTTGAAAAATATTAATCTCCTTAAATTTGATCGAAAAAAGTTATCAATGAAAGGTAGATGATACTTGTTCTTTATAGTAATAGCATTTATTTCCCTATAATCAATTAATATCCTCATAGATCTATCATCATTATTAATGAAAATAATAGGGGCTCCACAAGGTGAAACATTATTCCATATAAATCACTTTTCACATAAATTATATAGTTTTTTCTTAAACTCCACTAATTATATAGAGGTCATTTTATAGGGAGTCTTTGATATAGGTCTTGAGTCAAGGATTAAATCAATAGAAAATCAACTTCATGTTCTAGTGGATGTCTAGGTAATTCCTTAAGAAATACATCAACACATTATTATAAAATTGTTGAATTCTCAATTTGAATATTACCATTTCCACTCATAGATTGTGTCTACTATTCTTCCTTGATAATCTCATTCAAAAAAGTTATTAGGGGTGGATCTAGAAATGTATTAGATGATGAAGTCTCCCCTCTAAAGATAATGAATTTTGTATCTTCATCATAGGTCATAATTTCTTTCTATTAGAAATAATTTTTTTCATTATATTTTGAAATCAAGTATACACCAAGGATTATATAAAAATTAACCATTGTCATAATAATCAATTTTTCAAATAGAGAATTTTTATGTGTCATAATGGGAACTGAATGGAATATCCTTATTGTAGTGATATTTATACTATGATTTTTGACTAATATCTCCCTTCTTATGGTGCTAGGGAAATATCTAATTTTATTTGAAAATATAGAATATGTGAAAGAGTGTGAAGATCAACAATCAAATAAATAATTAGATAAATTTTAGGATATGATTAATGTTCCTTCCACCATATCTTTAGGAACATCAACCTCAGTTGTAGTGACCATATGATCTTGGACTTCTCCCCTCGGCCTCTTTTGCAGTAGGTTCCCTTAACTATTGGGATTTTGGTGTGAATAATGACCCATTTATATACAGTTGAATCACTTGATGGTATATGTTTCTTTCCTCCCCTTGTATTTATTAGCCTTGTGATCCCTTTCCACAATTTTCACATGATGGAAATATCTTTATTCCCTTCTTATCATTTGAAACTTTATCTTTTTCTTAGTTCTCATCAAACCTATTCTTATCTTTATTTCCCTTGAATATATAGGTTCTAAAAAATTACTTCTCTATTTTGATGGCACATAATACATTTCATCATATGATGAAATTTTTTGAGAAACTAGTTCCCTTTAGAGGTTTGGCTTAAGATCTTCAAAGAAATGGGAAATATTACTCTTCCAATTATGTATTTAATCCATAGAATACATGTATAGTCTTGAAAAGGTATCCTTATAGTCCATAATAATTTATTCATCCTTTTTCTTTAAGTTTAGGAAGATTCACTTTATTTCAGTTCATTTATCACAAGGGAAATATTTATTGAAGAATATTATTTTAAAAGATCTTTCTTCCATATGTTAAATTTATTATTCCTCCTATGTATTATAGATTGATTTCAATCATTGATCAACATCACCTCTAAGAAAATACAAATCCATTATTACCTTTTCCCTTTTATTACATCTCATGTTCAGAAATATACTTTCAAGATGCTTAATCCATTTCTCATCTACCATTGGATTATTAGTTATACTAAAATATAGATGATTTTTCCCATAAAATGATCCAATATATGTGTATCGTGTCATGTTACATCATCTTTATCAATATTTTCAATGTTATTATACATAACTGAGGTCATCTTCCTTAATATGGACATGATTTTCTTAGCTCCAACACCAATTTTATTGGCTTTCTTGGTAGGGAAATCCCTACATTGACCATGGATGTTGATTGAACTTATTCTGTTAGGTGCTATCACAAAATAATGTAACAAACTGAGTTATCTCATAATTATATTGAATATTGAGATATAAAATAAAATAAAAATATAATGGAAAATTTTCTCAAATACTATAAGTGATTATCATAATTCTCATGTTAGATGCCTTCATTTAAAATCTAGTTCCCAAGGTTTCTACCAAAATTATTATGATACAAACTATAACACCCCAACTTCAGTAAACTAGATCTAGTGTCTACTTTTTTACCTTAACATAATATAGAAGTGATATCATCCCAAAGGACTAATTATTTTATTATTCTTGGATATGTGGATACATGCTTGATACCCATTTTACATTGGGAATAAAATATAAATAATAATAAAAACAAATTTTTAGTGTCCTTGAAACTCATTAAAATATTTATTCTTTATATCCTAGGGAAATAAATTGAAATAAGGGTGATCTAAAATGCTCTGTAAGGGTTGAGTACTACAGAAACTATTATGAGTAAATAACTCATAATCAATATGGTAAGGTAAATAATTGAAAACACATATCATTTAATCAATAACTTGAGCACAAAATGCATCAATAGATAATATCAATTCAGTAATCTCATGGATAATAATAATTGAATCCTCAATGAAGGAAATTCATAATTTTGGATTTCATGATATCATACATCATGATATCTCTACCATAAAAGCTGTGTGCTAAGATAGTTTAAAATATGGGTAGGCATACACCAAAACCTATTTAATAATTTTATCCAACCGATTTGTCTCATGAGATCTATCAATAGATTGATGGGATATATACTTCTGGGTCCCAATGTTTGATGCATGTCTAATGAATTCCCAATATATTTAATGATCAATTTAATTGAAAAACAATATGTCTTATCAATACATTTATATATTGAGTAAATAATATGGAATATCAATATTTCCTTAGTCAAAAAAATAACATTCAAAGTAAAAAAATGGATTTGGAACTAGTATATAATTTAATAAATCATCATATCCATGATACAAATAATATATATATATATATAAGAAAATTTAATGTCCAATGATCACAAAAAATTTAATATTTCAAGATAAAGTTAACGAATAAAAAATTAATAAAAGATAAGAGATGATCTGTGATTCATCAAAAATATACATTATATAATAAAATTGTCTCATTTGAAGAAATAAAGAAAATTGAAGTGAAATATTAAAATAATATTTAATTAAATATTTTTATTTATAAAACCATTGAAAACTTGTAGAATAAGCTAAATAGAGTCAAAATGGTTATCGAAAAAGGAAAGTCCACTAACACTGTATATGTAAAAAAAGAAAACATTCCATTTGACTTTTTATAAAGGAAGTTAAAAATGGAATTTTTAGGAAAAACATTATAAAGATTCATTTAAAACCATATAAAAATTCAAGGATAACTTACAATTTCCTTAATAAATAATTAGAGTAATAAAAATGAATTTTGTAAAATAATGTTAGAAAATATGGACATGGAATAAAAATATACCAAATCAAAAAGATAAATAAGATTTACTTTTATTTTAAACATTTATTTTGTTGATTCAAGTGACAAAGAGAGGAAAAGGTGGAATAAAATATGTAAATCCTTAAATATCTAGAATATAATAAAGTATATTGATTTTATGAACAATATAGTACAATATTCATTCAATAAAAATAAGATAAATCCTATGTCACGACCTGTCCCAGTGGGTCCCACGTCGTAACTCCTCAAGCCCACCTCCAATAGGCCAGGGGCTGGTGACTAGCACTCAGTAGGCATATTACTAACATGGGAGGAATTGCCTAAGAACCTGTACACACGCACACATATCCAAACCCACAAATACTGACATGTAAAAACCAATAAGGAACAAAATGCATGCATACAACTAAAACCAACCAACAGAGTGTGACGGAAAGTAAAGTACTGAAAGTAAACTGGGCCAGAATATAATCTAACCCAAAAACAAGAGTCTGAAAACTACAAAGGTCAACCTGTAAACACAAGAGGTACTATGACTGCTACTCATAGCCCCAGGAATGCCTCGGCCTATAAGGAACTTAGAAAGCTCGGTCTTATCCTGGTTCGCCCTGGACTCTGTCAAAAGGATGCTCGTCTGCACAAGACACGGCACATGTGGGCAAAGCCCGTGCAGGGCTGAGTATAACAATACTCAGTAAAGGACCCCAAAAAACACAAAACAATACACAAAGGAAAGACACAGCCATCTCCACACAGTATATGTATACTGAAACTATAATAAGATAACATAAATCAGATATACTCAAAACCTAGACTCGTAGTCTAGAGACAAGTCACACAATTGCATACCCCTGTCTAGGGATTCAGTTCAGAGATTCCATGAAGCACTCGTTCCAGGAGAACACACTCCACGATTTTGGTAGCTCTGATGACGTCTGTCTGAGAAGTATTTTTCATCAGGAAATGTCACAAGAGGTAGTTACACTCATTATGGGAGACACACTCGAGAGTGGGAAGATCGCGAGAGATAGATTCACTCATTACGGGAGACACACTCCTGAGTGGGAAAGATCATGATACAAAGATGAGGATCAATGCCAGGGCCCTGGTGGATAACTCGACTCATCCGGATTCAACAGCTTAGTAGAGGATCAATGCCCAGTAGAGTTGTTTAAGTCGATACCTGACTCTACCTAGGGTCAGGAATGGATAGAGGATCTCGCTCCGGGCCTCTTGGAGGGATGCCGACTCTATCACAGAAAGTCTTTCTGAAGGGATCATACATCTGTAGGAGGAAACGATTCCTGACCTTCAGGGGGATGAGAAGAAGGGTCATTGACCCAAACCCAACATGTCCAAGATATGGTGGACAAGAGGACTATGCCATTTTCCAAAAAGTACATGGCGTGTAGAAAAGTTACACGCCATGTTGTCTGACCCCGAGTATTGACCATGTACAACGGCCCATGTCGTAAGGCTGGTTGTGTAGAAAAGTTAGTACATGGAATTTAGTACTGTGTACACACTGTGTCCATGTGACTGGGGTCGGCTCTGTGAATGCTGACCATGTGCCCGTACACGGTCCTCGACCCGTGTACTCCAACCCGTGTAATCGGTACACTAGGTGACCCACGTTACTGGCCTCTCCTGGACTTGTGATTGAGTACATGGTCATGTACTCCATCCCATGTCCATGTATCCCAAGGATATATGTCGAGTCCCATGTAGCCACCTCTTCCATGTTGCGTAGAGAGTACACACTGTGTTTCGAAGTCCTGTAGTCCATCCTGTGTCCGTGTACTTTCCAAAATACATGCCAAGATTTGGGGAAAGTCCAACACGTCGTGTAACTAGGGTCACATGCTGTGTGTTTCCTCTTTGATCCCTGAAACTCTAGCCGCCACCACCGGTACTACACAACGTGTTCTTTGGGAGTACACGCCGTGTATTCTGGAAATTTCTAGAATCACGGACTTCTTCCATCGTACCTCCGTGTTGCCCTGTTCGTCGATCCGACTGACCGATTTCCACAAAACTCTGGAATCCTGGTCGCCCGGACATCCCAAGGTCGTCTCCATTGTTTTCGGGCATCTGATCGGGTCCAAAAATGTGTTTTTATCCTCCTGCGAAGAACGCTCGAAGAACGGTCTTTTGCTATCCGAGCTGATTCGTCATCCACTATGACCTTCGCACCTCCGTAGGGTCATTGTGATGTAGGATCTATAGTTTTGGATCATTTAATTTCAAGATGGGTATGCAATGATCTGTTGTTCACCATCCCATGAAGAACACGATGAACGCACAAGGAAAAGAAAGGGGGAAGAAATCCAATCAGAAAATCGAGGAACGAACCTCCGTTGTCGTTCGTCACGGCATTGATCCGCTCCCGTTAGTATGCTTAAATGGAGCAGAATCAAACAACAATTTAACATGGACTAATTACCCAAAATCAACCCAACAAAAACCCTTCCGCAAAAACGTATGAATCTGCAGATCAACATGTCCGTGGTTGATCCGTGTTCATCGTTCAAAATTAAAAATGGGGAAAGAAGAATTGAAATAACAACCCCTAACTTGAGAAGGGTTCGATTGCTGAAGAGATGGGGGGTTGTGCCTCCGTCGTCACCGAGATCCTTCAACTTCATTGGTGAAATGATTCACAGCTTTGATTCGTCGTTGTTCATCGCCTAGAGTTCTCTCCAAAGTTCCAAGGATTCTCTAGAGTTTCTCTCCATCTTCTGACAACGAGCAATGTTTGATTAACCCATTAAAAAGAGGGAACATCTTTCAGCGTTTTGTTACGCTGAGTTGTTGTCGTTACTTTGTGGCATTAATGAGTCAGTGTTTCTATTTCAGGGTCATTATGACGTGACATTTATTATTGAAACAACTGACATGTCGTTGCGCTGCAGCAAATGTTTCCAAAAAAAACTTTTCCATTTATTTTATTTTATTTTACTGAAAATTTACGAAAATTAACTTTTTCCCTCGACCCATGCCGATCGAGGTTAGACCCATTCTTAGGTAAATTCATCGTCCTGGACGCAACGGTTCCCTCAGATTTTTAATCTAGGCATCCGTTTGGAAACTTCCACAACCGCACACAACTGTCGACTCACATAACTTAAAAAAAATTTGAATCACCATTCTGGGATCACTGGGCCTCGGAATGATGTGTCGTCACTGCACTTGGTATCGTAATAATTCCATATAATATTTAAAAAATAATACATAGAAAATCCGAGACATTAAATTCTCCCCACCTTGGGGATTTGCGTCCCCAAAAGTCCAAAACAAGACTACTCAAAAATATGTGGGTATTGGGCATGGATTTGAGCCTCCCGCTCCCATGTGCTCTCCAGAAGACTCGCATACTGCCACCGTGCGCACACAAAGGAAATCGATCACCCATAAAGGATCCTCTCTTGTCAATCCTCGATCTCCATTGAGTACTCAGCAAAGGTCACTCCATCCTCTTTGTCCAGCTCACCCCAGTCGATGATGTGCGATGGGTCATGTACGTACCTCCTCAACTACGACATGTGGAAGACATCATGTACCCGATGAAACTACGGTGGTGGAGCTAGGTGGTACGCCACCTATCCAACTCTGTGCAATATCTGAAAAGGTCTGATGAACCTTGAAGATAACTTTCCTCCTCGTCCAAATCTCTTCAACCCTCATTGAGGTGAGACTCGAAGAAAGACATGGTCTCCCTCCTCAAACTCCAGGGTTCTCCTTCACCTGTAAGCATAGGACTTCTGTCGGCTCTGTGCAGTCTTGATACTCTCCTGGATGATCTGCACCTTCTTAGTAGTATCTCGCACCAACTCTAGACCCATGAGTGTTGACTCTCCGGGGTCAGTCCTACTAATCGGTGACCGGTAGGGTCTCCTATACAAATCCTCAAACGGTGCCGTACCAATGGTGGAGTGGTATCTATTATTATACGAAAACTCCACCAATGGTAGTTGGTCCTCCCAAATATGACCAAAGTCCAAGATATAGGCCCGCAACATATCCTCCAGAACCCGGATGGTCCTCTCCAAGTGACCATCGGTCTAGGGATGGAATGTCGTGCTAAAGCGTAGCTGAGTCCCAAAGGCATCCAACAATCCCTTCCACAACCGAGATGTAAACTGGTCATCTAATTTTGAGAATATCATCGAAGGGACACCATGAAGCCGAACTATCTTCTGCATGTAGAGGATTCCCAAGCTCTCTATGTAACTCTACTCCCTGATAGCTAGGAAGTGAGCCGACTTGGTGAGTCAGTCAACAACCACCCAGATGGAATCGTGCCCCATGGGCGTCCATGGTGCGCCTATCATGAATTCCATCAATATTCCATCCCACTTCCACTCTGTAACTTCCAGGGGTGAGCTAATCCCACTGGAACCTGGAGCTCAGCCTTCACCTACTGGCATGTAAGTCATCAAGAAACAAACTCTGCTACTACCTTCTTCATGCCTTACCATCGGAACTATAGTTGGAGATCCTGGTACATCTTTTTCACTCAAGAATTTATCGCCAAGAGGAATATATGAAACCCCATCAGGACCTCTTCCTACAATGCTACTGGTACAACAGTGCATCCTCTAAAAAGAAGCATGCGCTCCCCACCTTGTGAATATCCATCAGGAGCATATCCTGTGGATAACTGAGCACGTAAAGCCACACATTCGACATCTCCTAGTTGCGCCTACCTAACCCACTGTAAGAGTGGAGGGGTGACAACCATAGATTGTAGGTAAGTTGTATCCTCTCTATCCATGAAGGATAACTGCAATGCGGCTAACTGCTCTACCACCTCACTCAACAGTTGTGAGGTCGACCTTCTTCTTAGAGAATCCTCCACCTGGTTCCCCTTCCTTGGAGTATAGATGATCTCAAAATCATAGTCCTAGAGGAACTCTAGCCAACGCCTCTGCCTCATATTCATATCCTTCTACGAAAATATGTACTTGAGGATCTTGTGGTCAGAGTAGATGATAAACCGCTCTCCCATAAGGTAGTGTCTCCACATCTTCAACGCGAAGACTACCGCTGCAAACTCGAGATCATGGGTCACATGGTTTTGGTCTTGTGGCCTAAGCTGGCGTGAACCATAAGCAATCACTACCTGTCTTTGCATAAGGACGCAGCCAAGCCCAGTCCCTGATGCATCGCAAAAAACTATGTACTCGACACCCTCCTCCGGTAATCTCAAGATTGGGGTGCTCTTCAAACTCTGTCTCAACTGCTCGAAAGCCTTCTGGAACCTCTCCATCCACATAAAGGTTTTCCCATTCCTGGTCAAGGTCGTCATCAGTGCTGCTATTTGGGAGAAATCAGGGATGAATATCCGGTAATATCCTGCCAACCCAAGGAAGCTTCGCACCTCCTTCATGCTCCAAGGTGGATCCCATGCTAACAATGCCTCCACCTTGGCTGGGTCCACAGCTACTTCATCTACTGAGATGACATGTCCTAGAAAGTATACCTCCTGAATCCAGAACTGGCACTTTGAGAGCTTCCCAAAAATCTGGTACTCTCAGTGTATGTCTTGAACTATATGTATGTGTCTCATGTGCTCCTCCTCTGACGCCGAGTACACAAGGATGCCATCGATGAAGAACACTACGAATCGGTCCAAGTACAACTGGAAGATCTGGTTCATCTGTCCCATGAACATTGTGGGGGAATTAGTCATGCCAAAAGGAATCACCAAGTACTCATAGTGACCATAGAGGCATCTGAAAGTTGTCTTTGGTATATCCTCGTCACATACTCATAACTGGTGATAACCTGATCGAAGGTTAACCTTCGAGAACCATCGTTCCCCTCTCAGCTGATCGAAGAGGTCGTCGATTCTTGGCAGTGGATACTTATTCTTCACTATCACCTGGTTCAGGCATTGGTAATCCATGCACAACATCAAACTCACATCTTCCTTCTTGTCAAACAAGACTAGGGCCGCCCAAGTTGAAATGTTGGGTCTTACGAAACACTTGCTCTACAAATCCTCTAACTGCACCCTCAGCTCGTGAAGTCTGCGGGAGCCATCTGATATGCTGGTGAGGAAATCGGTGTCATCTCAGGGTATAAGTCGATGAAGAAGTAAATTTCCCAATAAGTGGGTATCCCTGGAACATCTTGGGGAAAGACGTCCTCGTATCTTCCACTATGGCTGGGAACTGAGCGCTCACAACATCTATTGCTCTGAGGGTAAGGCTATCCATCTCATTAGTGATCGGTTTCACCCCCCCCCCCCCCTATGCATGAGCCCATTCTATGTTGTCTGGGTCTCCTTTTCTCTGACAAAGGAAAACCTCATCCCATCACGGCGGACACACTGCACTCTCCACCAAAAATAGTCAACATGGGCATGGACCGAAGATAACCAATTTATACCGAGAATGACATCGTAAGGCCTCGACACTACCACCAAGAAGTTCCAACCTAAACTCTCACCTCCAAGGGTAAGATCACACTATCTGCAAAGGTGTGTGATCGTCGAGTCTCCTCCCGCAGGTGTCTCCAAGCATAAGGATTGGGTCAACAGTTCTACCGGAATCTCAAGGTTTAGCACAAGACATGTGGAGATGAAGGAATGACTGGCACCTATTTCTATTAGTACGGAAACTAAGGTAGATAAGACACATATCGTACCTCGTATCATCCATGGATCCCCTGGGTCATATGCCTCGACTGCATTCAGTCGTCCCCACCCCTGTCCCCCAGCTCCCTGAGCTTGGTGTGGACCTCCTAGGGGGTGGTGGTGGAAGTAGATTGAAGTGTCTACCACCACCTGTAGCTCTCCCTGCTCCTCTACCACATCCGTCGTCGGGCGGGTATTTCTGCTCCACTCTCTACCTCTACCTCAGTGGTCCATCCACCACTTCCCTGTCAGCAGCTCGACGGGTCAGACAATCTCTAGCGAGATGTCCCCTACCGTCGCCCGCGTAGCACAGCTTCTCCCTAGGATAACTGAATCCATCATGAGAGTCCTGGACTATTGATCCCCTATCCTGGGTCCTCCTTAGAGGTCTCTCATGTCCTGATCCCTGCATCTGACATCGGCTCCCTACTGCTGAGGTCTCTGCACCTGTCTTCCTACTGCTGACTTTCATCGGCTATCTCTACTCCGCCAAGAAGCTCTTAATCCCTGAAGCCCGCTTGAGCACTCTAGCATAATTCGAAATGCATAGAGGCACGAAACTAGCTCGGATGTCTCATCGTAGACCTCGCTCGAAGGTCCGAGCTCTGAAGTACTGATCCCTGACCATATCCATCGAGTACCGGGTGAGGTTGGTGAACCATGATGAATAGTCAACTACCATCAAACTGCCCTGCTGGAGCTGAAGAAGATCCTGGATGCGTACGACTCTCAGTGTAATCGGAGAGAACTCCTCCCTAAAGAGTCTCTCAAACTTCTTCCATGAAAGAGCCTCCTCATCGTGAGTCTATGTGGTCAGACTCCACCGTCATCCAAACAAACCCTGAAAAAGGATCGCCCCTAGGATCACCATCTGGTCTGATGGTGTCCTCACTAGACGGAAAACTATGGTCACCGTCTCAAGCTAGACCTCAGCCACCTGAGGGTCGGGCTCACCTCAGATCCCAAGGGGTCTCTTTCTCTGGAACTCATGGAATGCACTAAGCCTGCGCTACTCGTCGGTCGGTACCGCAGGTACCATGGGCTACTCCACATGTGGTGGCATAACAGGTGCACCACCTGGTGGAAAGGCCTGGGGAACTGGTCCCTTTATCAAAGCCTCGTCACATAGGGGGTCATCCTTGTGATCGTGCTGATGAATCCTATCGGGTATGGATCATGAAGGCATCTTGTAAGGAAACAAGATGAACCATGGTCAATGAGTATATATGGATAGCTGACATAAAGGATATGGAAAAAAACAACCCATTCCTATATGATGCATGTACCATTATTTTATTTCCCTGCAACCAGTGTTTTCATGTACTGAGTTGAAAAGAAGGTTATCAGAGTCCTGGTGTATGGATACGTCGGCCGCCGTACTAACACTGGAGTCTGTGGCCTGAAAGCCAAGCTCGAAACACTGGACACTATTACCCCAAACCAATCTCACAGACTCTTGGTCCTAAGGTAGAACCGACCCCTCTGATACCACTCTGGCATAACCCATCCTAGTGGGGCTCGTTCCGTGAATCCCCAACCCCACCTCCAATAGGCCAGGGCCTAGTGACTAGAACTGAGTAGGAATATTACTAACATGAGAGGCATTGCCTATGAACTTGTACACACGAACACATCTCCAAGCCCACAAATGATGAAATGTAAAAACCACTAAGGAAAAAAATGCATGCATAAAACTAAACCCAATGAACAAAGTGTGATGGAAAGTAAAGTACTAAAAGTAAACTTTTCAAGAATACAAGCCCACCCAAAAACAAGAGTCTGAAAACTAAAAAGGCGAAACTGTATACACAAGAGGTATTGGGACTACTACTCGTAGTCATAGGAACTCCCCGGCCTGTAGGGAACTCAAAAATCTCAGTCCTGTCCTAGTCCTCCCTAGACTCTATCAAAAGGTTGCTCGTCTGCACAAGACACGACACGTGTGGGAAAATCCCGTTCAGGGGTGAGTATAACAATACTCAGTAGAGGACCCTGAAAAAAAATCAATACATAAAGGAAAGGCACAACCAACTCTACATAGTATATGTCTACTGAACATATAATAGGAGAACACAAATAAGATATACTCATAACCCAGACCCGTGGTCTAGAGACAAGTCACACAACTTCATACGCCGGTCTAGGGATTCAGTTTGAAGATTCCATGAAGCACTCATTCTGGGAGAACACACTCCACATGTCTGGTAGCTCTGATGACATCCGTTTGAGAAGTATTGTTCATTGGGAAACATCATGAGAGGTAGTTACACACATTATGGGAGACACACACCTGAGTGGGAAGATCACGAGAGATAGATGAACTCATTACAGGAGACACACTCCTGAGTGGGAAAGATCACGATACACAGATGGGGATCACTAACAGGGCCATGGAAGATACTGAGACTCATCCAGATTCACCAGCTAGGTAAAGGATCACTACCCGGTAGAGTTGTTCATGTCAATGCCTGACTCTACCTAGGGTTAGGAATTGATAGAGGATCTCGCTCCGGGCCTCTCGGAGGGATGCCGACACTATCACAGAACGTCCTGCTGAAGGGATCATACTCCTGTAATAAGAAATGATTCCTGACCTTCAAGGGTACAAGAATAAGGGGCACTAACCGAAACGAAACATGTCTAAGATACAGTGGACAAGAGGACCATGCCATTTTCCAAAAAAGTACACAGTGTATATAAAAGTTACACGCCATGTTGTCTTACCCCGGGTACTGCCCATGTACAACAACCCATTTCGTAAGGCTGGTAATGTAGAAAAGTTAGTACACAGCATGTAGTAGTGTGTACATGTTGTGTCTGAGTGACTGGGGTCGACTCCATGTACACTGGCCATGTGCCCGTACACGGTCCTCAACCTGTGTACTCCAACTCGTGTAATCGGTACACGGGGTGACCGGTGTTATTGGCCTCGCCTAGTCGTGTGATGGAGTACACGATCATGTACTCCATCTCGTGTCTTTGTATCTTCTGGATACATTCCTTGTCCCACGTAGCTGCCTCTGGCATGCTGCGTAGAGAGTACACGTCATGTTTCGAAGCCGTGTAGTCCATCCCGTGTCCGTGTACTTTCCAAAATACACACCGAGTATCGAGGAAACTCCAACACGCCATGTGACCAGGGTCACACGTCGTTTGTTTCCTCTCTGACCCCAAACCATATCCTCCACCGCCGGTACTACATGGCGTTTTCTTCAGAAGTACACGCCGTGTATTCTGGAAATTTCCAGAATCGCGGAATTCCGACACCACGCCTATGTGTTGCCCCATTCATTGATCCGGCCATCCAATTTCCATGAAACTCTGGAATCCAGGTCACCCCGACGTCCCGAGGTCATCTTCATTGTTTTCAGGCCTCCGATCGGATCGAAAAATGTGTTTTGATCCTCCCACGTGAAGAACGCTCGAAGAACGATCTTTTTCGATCTGAGACGATCCGTCGTCCTCTATGACCATATCACCTCTATAGGGTCGTTGCGATGTCGGATCTCCAGTTTGAGAGTGTTTCATTTCAAGACGGGTGTGCAATGATCCTTTTTTCGTCGTCCCACGAAGAACGTGAAGAGAACATGAGGAAAAGAAAGGGAGAATAAATCCAATCAGAAAATCAAGGAACGAACCTCCGTTTTCATTCGTCATGGAGTTGATCCACTCTCATTAGTAGGCTTAAATAGATCAGAATCAAACAACAATTTAACATGGACTAATTCCCCGAAATCGTCCCAACAAAAAACCTCCCACAAAAACATACGAATCTGTGGATCAACATGTTCGTGGTTGATCCGCGTTCGTCATTCAAAATTAAAAATGGAGAAAGTAGAATTGAAATAACAACCCCTACCTCACGAAGGGTTCGATTTCTGATGAAGGGGGGGGGGGGTCGTGCCTCTGTCATCACCGAGATCCTTCAACTTCGTTGGCGCAACGATTCACATCTTTGATTCATCGTCATTCGTCACCGAGAGTTCTCTCCAAAGCGCCAAGGATTCTCTAGAGTTTCTCTCCAGCTTCTACCAATGAGAAATGTTCTATTAACCCATTAAAAAGAGGGAATGTGTTTCAGCGTTCTGTTATTCTAAGTTTCTATCATTATGTTGTGTCATTAATGAGTCAGCGTTGGTGTTTCAGGGTCATTATGACGTGACATTTATTATTGAAACAAATTACATGTTGTTGCGCTGCAGCAAATGTTTCCAAAAAAACTTTGCCATTTATTTTATTTTATTTTACTGAAAACATCCGAAAATTAACTTTTTCCCCTGACCTATGTCGGTCGAGGTTAGACCCGTTCTTAGGTAAATTCATCATCTTGGATGCAACAGTACCCTTAGATTTTTAATCCGGACATCCGTTTGAAAAGTGCCATAATCGCGCACAAGTGCCGACTCACTTAACTTAAAAAAAAAATTCAAAGCATAATTCTGGGATCACCGGGCCTCGGAATGATGTGTCTTCACTGTGCCTTGTCTTGTAATAATTCCATATAATATTTAAAAAATAATACATGGAAAATCTGAGACATTACATCCTAAAAATGAGATTGTGAAATAATTTATTGCATCTTTAGTAACTTTAAAATTGTAGGACCATGAAAGAGTAATGTTGAAATGAAACTTTATTCATAATGAATAAATAAATATTCATGTTAAATACCTCAATGTTTCATTATATACACCAAATAAAAATTAATACGTTCATAATATAAAATATGTCTCAATGGAGTGTAAAATCCATTACCTCATGTTTCCACCTAGTTGAATGTGATTTAAACTCCTATATAATGGTATTAAATGTGTTATTAATATATAACATAACCATATTAATATTTTTAGTATCATATATTATCCTCTTATAACATCTTATCACCCGTTCATCAACAATATTTGATTATTATCATTATTTTGGGTATTAACTACATTATTTTCCTATACATGTTTCTCTATGGAAGTTCCAGTCATCATACATTGATTATGGTTCCATAATATTCATAATTTTGAACATGATATAAATATAATATATATCCATTAAATATTTCCTTATTACAATCCATGTAAATCAGAAATGAAAAATGGATCACATCGCTTGGTGGATGTGGTAGTCTACACGTAAGCACGAGCAATATTATCATTTTCCAATGGATTGAAAGGTAAAAAGATATATATTGTATTATAATTATATAATAGTATTATTTAATAAATATAATTTATATTAATTAGTTCTATATTTATAACCATCCAAGTAAAGTAGGGATGAACAATTAATTACACTGCTACGTGGAGACGGTAAGTCGTACGTACATATGAGGCATGTTTTCACATTTATTGGGATGGAAAAGATATGATAAATGGTTTTACCATAATCATAATAACATCTCAGTATATTAATGATACTTTATATATTATTATAGTATGTCTACAACAAATTTAGATTAATTTTAAGAATAAATAAATTTGAAAGAATCGGTAAAGATTATTACCTCCTATTCGAAAGATCTCATTTATACCTTCTCTTAAGGTACCTAGGGTTGGTCTTTTGGAAATAAGATAACCTATATAACTTGTATAAGGATGTTAATAAGATAAATTTTTAGTGTTTATTCAATCTAGTTTTCTCAGTTTGGTGTAAAGAAAAGAGAGAATGTGTGTCCGTTTATAGGTGAGTGGAGGGTCATTCTTGGAATTTCATAAAGTATTAAATTAAAATAAATTATTTTTCATGTTAAAATGGTTCAAAACTGATATAATTAGAATATAATATTATTATTAATATAAATACTCTCATAAAAAAATTATACAAGTTTAGGTGATGTTTTAACCCTTATCTTTTTGTTTTAACCCCCGCTGACCCTTTTAAAAATTACCATAGTATAAAAGTTTTATACCCTTTACATAACAACCCTTCCTTTTATTACACACTTAAACATGATTTATTACATAAAATTCACTTTATAAAACATAGAATATTGATAGTTCTAGTGTCTTTGGGGATTATTATCATTACATAACAACTTAAAACATGAAATACAACATCTTTATTGAAAACTTCCTTTACATGACCACTACATTCCCTTGTACTTAGCATTTCATGAGATAACCTGAGGACATGCATAAAAAAAGGGTGAGCTATAAAGCCCAGTAAGGGAGTAAACAAGGAATAACATGAATATTACAATACATGTTTGTCAATAGGAATATCAATGGAGCACAAGAGAAACATGAACATAAAGGCATGATAAAGCATGAAAATCATAACATGGAAATGTGGCAACAATACTTAACATGGAATTAGCATGAGCCAAGGCTCATTTCACATGGATCATGAGTAATCCCTCATTTCACATGAAGCATGAGTAAACCCTAGTTGCACTTGAATTAGCATGATTCAACATTCATTTCACATGACGTATCATGATACTATACTTTACCCAATGCATTGGAGCACTATCAGGGCACACCCTTAAACATTTCATTTCATGCATAAGTGTGACACATGGATCATATAACATGGAATCAATCAACATCATAAGTTATTCCACGATTAAATAATGTGGAATAAATAAATGAAATTACCAATAAAAATGTATATGTGAATAAAGTTGAATACCCTTTATAGATACATGGGTATGGTATTCACTATACAAAGATCTTGGCTTGGAAAAACGTGGTGCAATTTCGGCAGCATAACGACGTGACATAAGGATTCATGAAAATGGTTGATGAGAGAGAAGTGGGTGTCTCATAATATTTACATGAAATGGACAGTAAGGTTTCATATAGATACATGTCCCAACAAATGGAATGGAATTTAGATGCATAATATAGAAGAATTACTTGGATGTAAAAGAGGGGAGAGAAATCCCTCACGGAATTTCAGCATGGTAACAGGTGTACATGGGAGGCATTAATGAGAGAGAAAGGGGTATCCCATAATCCAAACATAAATAGGGAAGTATCAGGGAGGTGAAAAATCATACCCCAACATTTTTAATTTAAAACAAAAGGGTATAACAACTTAAAGAAAATTGGACAAAAATAAGAAAGGAAGAAATCCCTTAATTGGAAGTGTGATCCCAAAAGCTTGGGAGAGGCTTGAAAGAGGCTTCTTGGGGCTTGGGGCACATTGGGAGGATTATAGGGAGAGGAGGGTAGTGGTTGGTCGAAATCCAAAGGCTTTTAATGAAGAGGAAGTGGGAGCTTGGGTGGGCTTATATAGGAAAGGAGAGATAATTCTTTATTATTTAGGTTCGGGACACCTTACATTAAATTAATCAAAACCACAAACCAGCCCATGGTTTTTTCCCATAGTTTTTTCCAAATGGGATTAGAAAAAAATATTTTATAAGTCCAATGGACGAAAATCTTAAAATAATAGGGTTTCTTATGTGGAGGTGAGTCACACTCTCAAGGAAAACAATTTAAAAAGACAAAATGTTTTATAAGCCTTGAAGGGTCAACTAAAGCCTTAAAAAATAAATAAAACAAACCCAAAATCACATTATTTTAATGTTAAAACATATATTGGCCGAACATAATGTTTATAGTATTTTATTACATCACTATTGAGTCATTATGATGTCATAAAACACATTATATATTTAAACTGTATTTAATCTTTACCCGAACATTCGACTATCTCAGAAAATTATGAAAAATTCATCGTTGGTTAATTTCAACATCCCTATTCCAAAAATAATATTCATTTTATATAAATAATTTTCAAAATATTTGAATTTTTACTTTTAAAATAAAAAATTACATTTATCAAAAATTCATGTGTTTTGACAAAAACAGCTTTCAAACCTTAATAAAAATTACAATTACATTCATAAAATTATACGATAATTTATATTTAATAAAAATTAATTTAATAATAATAATATTTTATAAAAATATTATTTAATTCAAAAATTAGTTAATTCATCAAAATAGATTTCTTAGTTGAATATTAACTAAAAATTATATTTGGGATTTAAAAACTATTTACAAAATAAAAATAATAAAATGAATGCACATTATTTATACCAAAATAATGTACATAGTCATAGTTCTAGGGTCTTGTTACATAACCCCTTATGAAACCCGCATATGACCATAGGGTAAGGAGCACGATGGAAACAAACTCTTGGGGTGGCTCAGATAACATTACTCGAGTTGTAATCTCTATAAACTTCCACTTCTCTCGTAGGAAGTTCTACTTGAGATTAATGTATTCAAGATTGGATTGGGCTTAGTCAAGAGTAAATCCCAATAACGCCACCCCCTTTCCAAGCTCTGACCAATGGTCTTTGTATGGGGCAAGTCTACTGGATGAGGCCATCACTTCCTTTGTCTGAGTAAATTGGATTTGTTAAAGTCCTATATTTATACTAATCATGTGATCACTGTTCAACGACTATATTAGCAATGGTCAAAATTCTTAATGGTATTTTAAAATACAAAACATTGAACTAAATAAGTGCATACATTTTACATAACAATAAGAATACATTTAAATAGACCAAGAGTAATTTCCATTAATGAATTTTTGGGATGTTACAGTTTACGGGTTAATAATGTTACCATAAAATGAAAATTGTCCCATAAATTGCCAAGAAATGAAATTTTAGAACATATACTATCCCAATTTTCCTCGTTCAATATTTTCAGGATTTTTAAATAATTTAATAAAATATTATTTTCATAAAATATCATTAGTGTCATTTGTTACATTGTTAATTTAATTTGACTTTAAAAACATCACTAAAAAGGTGGAATTTAAATATAATCCATTAACACATCCCTAATATTTTATGTTTATTTTTAAAATTTATGGTACAAAATAATTCAACCAAATTATATTACTTTTTATATTTCTAATATCAATTTTTCTATATTGAATCAATACTATGTCGGTGTTTCCTAAGAATTTAAGCTAATTATTCAATAACTAAAATTTTAAAAAAAATTATTCGGATAAAAATAAATTAATTGTGTCCAAAATAAAATTTATATTCATTAATAACATTTTATAATCCTTATTTGAACATATAAAAAAAATTAAAAGTAAGAGAGTGACATTTTGGAATTTTCTTTATTTAAAAAAAATATAAATGTCATTATCAAGGTCCAATGGCACCAAAATGTCACATATAAAAATTTGGGATGGTTATGGTAGAATTAAACACAAAAAATAAAATAATTTCAAGTTTTGTATTTATTTTTATTGCCTTGTCAGATTATTTTTAACCTTAATTACCTGATTTACCCTTTACTAATGTGACAATTTTAACACAATTACTATTCATAATGACTAAAAATAAAAGAGTCCTATTTTAAAATATCCAAACTCATGATTCCAAATATTGTATGAAATTTTAAATAATCATTTTTTATAAGTGGTATAAATTAATTTTAATATAAATTCTTAAAACACAACGAAGATTTTTTTTTAGAAAAATGCCTTTTTAAGAATAAAAATAACTTATATCAAAATCAGGAAAAAAATATTAAAATTAAATTATTTTAAATAAAATGGATCATTTTTTAATATAATACCAAATCCAAAATATAATGGGACTTTTAAATTACTTTATTTAATGGAAATAAATTACAATATTTGAAAATCAGTATTTTCACTATTCACTAAAAAATCAATCGTTTTATAAAAAACCAAAAATTTCACCGTGAGTTAATTTTGATATGATGATTTAAAAAATGAAATTAATTTAAAAAAATAAATTTATAAAATTTGATAATTTAGGTTTTAATAACATTAATGAATAAAACTATGTGTATTATGTTATTATTTCTTTAAAAAAATAAATGATTAACATAATTGAAGCTCGGGTGTTACACCCAATTCATTATTATGATTGGAATAGTCATTGTAATATTCTTAGATATATCCTTGAACTAGATGATGTGGGTATAGCTGATCAAGGCCATATACGTGAGGATCGATAGTGAGTTATTTATTTATTTATATTTTCAGTGATTGATTATATATTCAAAGCATCTTGCTTGCACATGTCAATGTATTTCTAGTATATATGGAACCAAATTGGTAGTTTCCTATTGAATTTTGTACTAACACCCTACTCAGGCCTCTATTATACTTGTGTACCTGAGCAGTTCTTCACATGGTTGTAGGTACAGGTTGGGCAAAGGCTCAGGATTTAATCACCGAGCTAGATAGCTCATTTGGTTTCCAGAGATCAGGATGAAGTATGGATTGTAATTTCATGGAGCCTCAGTGAATTTTTTTTTCTTATATTTATTCATTATAGTAAGGTGATTGTTCAAGTGGTTGATCTGTATCTATTTTTATTTTTTCATGAATATCCAGGTATGTTTGTATATTTCATTCATTTTTTATAGCCTATTATCTTTTTTACTACTTCCTCTTATTTGTTATTATTGTTCTAGATGATGTTTTTTATTAATTTTTTATTATTCACTCTGAGGTAGGGGTATAGTCACCTCATAGTACCCCCCTAGAACCCCACAGCTAGTAGTCATCCTATAATGTATGAGGAGGTGTGACTAAGGTCGTGTTGTGTCATGGTCTAGTTATTATTCATAGTGATTTAGGATGTGACATTATAAATACCAACTAATATCATATATATTCATGATTTTCTTGTATTATCGGGTTATTAGTGATGTTTCTTTAATAATAAATGAGGCTTTGACCCCATCCTTTTAAAAAAAATTAACAATGTTAAATCTAAGGGAGTTAAATTCATTTTGATAAAGGAATGTGGAGAATTATTTCAGGAATTAAAAATAAGATTGATTAATTTTAAAGTATTACCCTTTCCATAAAAAATGGATAATTATTTATTTTAATTTACACTTTAATAAAGGGTCTTGGTGTTTTTTATGAATATTCAGGTGATAGAATATACATGATGACTCCTCACTCTCTCAAATCCCTCTCTCACTCTCAGTATCTATTTCCCCATTCCTAGGGTTTCTGGTGTGATCATTGGTGCTGATGGATCTAATCCATATCTCTTATCCCCATCCCCTCTTCTTCATATTAGTGTAGTTTATTTTTTCCTTATTTATATTCTTCTTAGGTGCTCATGTTTGGTTCCCTCCTATGGTTTTGAAGTGATTTTGTGATTATTTAAAAAGTTTTATTTATTTTCAAACTTATATGAGAATAATATGTATTGATTTTTGTGTTTATTTTTAAGTTAAATACTAGTACTAATATTTTTAAGCACTATCTACAATAGTTTACATTGGTGTGGGAGAGGTTGGCCTATTTTGTAGTCGTGTTTAACATGTTATTTGTTAAAAAAAGTTGACATTCTTGGAGTATTTTTATGAAATCAATTTTGTTTTAAAAATATTTGGACTGATTTTTTTTTGAGGTGTTCAAAGGTTCCTCTAGTTTAATTTAAAGAAATATAAATACCTTGGGTTGAGGCTATAATTTTTTTTAGTATAGAAATCAACCTAAGGATAAATATCTTCAATGTAAATATGAGTCCTGAGTTTATAAGAATAGAAAGTGACTTTTTAAGTATATAGTAATTTATAAGGATCATCCTCATCAATGTAAATATGATTTTGGAGTTTTTAAGGATGTAAGTATAGTTTATAGAGATGATATACCATTTTTTAAAGATGAAAATAAGTTTTTAAGGATAAAGTTAAAGAATTTAAAGATCACATTACACTTAATGAGGATTTTCAAGGAGTTCATAAGGATGAAACCCAATTATGAAAAGAGTGTGTATCCCATTAATAATATTTCATAAGGATGATTTATAATATCATAAGTATAATTTCCTAAGAATAATTTTAAGAATACTACTAAATAAATAAACATGAAATATCAATAAGAAATATGGAATATTCATAATAAATATTATCAATAAAAAGTGAAAATCCCCGACCCCAGTTACTCAGAGTCGATGCATTATTTTAATATATTGGCATGATTACAAGGAATCAAGTGCCAAATAACCGATCATTTTAGCAGTCTTGGATAATAGATTACATACATGAACTTTACATTACAATTTATAACATAAAACACAACATAAATAATCCTTTGAGAATTCCAATATTCCCTTATCCTAAACCTGAATATAAATCATAATACACTTCTTGGCATCCTGGGAAAATAAAACATAAAAAATGGGTGAGCTCAGATGCTCAGTAAGGATAGACAATATAGTGGAAGCTATCATAAATAATTATAAACTATTATGGTAAGGTATAAAATTGAAACACAATCCCTTTAAATATAAACTACAGCATAATATGGAAAGGATAAATCAAATAATGTCATTTACTTATTCACATGGATATTCTTCTAGTATAATAATCACATTTAATATCAATAGAAAATTTCATAATGATGGAATTCATAATGCCAGACATCATAACCACATAGTCAAGGCCTCATTCCAAGACTAGAAATAAAAATTTTCTCAAGGCCTTGTGCAAAGACACTAATTTGTCTCATGAGGCCTACCAATGCATCGAGGAGTTATAGCAGGCTCCACCCTTCACTTACTAATTCCAATGCATTCCTCATATGAAAAGGTTGAAACATAACATAAAAATTATTATTAAAACTAGAAAACAAAATGTAAATACTTTAACCATAAACCATGAATGGTATAAAAACAACACATCAATAGTCAAACATATCATAACTCATTCAATACAATATAGAACATTTTATTAAAATAAATAAACCTCATTCATGAATAATATCCAGTAAATGATGTTGTCATAGTTGAAAATGATCAGTAAAACTCTTTGAGAGAAATATCCCTTTTTCATATAATAATTTAAAAGTCACACAATTTATAAAAGAAGACATTTAAATTAATTTTTTTAATAAAAGTGTCTCATACCACTTTGAAACTTTTTTAAGTAACTAACATTTTAAAACATTCATGTCCATATAAATAAATCCTTAAAACCATTTTGAAAAAATGGACATTAATGAGAATGATTTAGAAGAATTAATATTTAAACCATTTAAAATGATTTTTTATTTAAAGAGTCCCTCAAAATTAATCCTTTTGAAAACTCTTTTATAAAACATGGACATTGATAATAAATATCTCATAGTAAAAATTTACACAGAAACAATCTAGGATAATAATGAGATTGAGTAATTAACCCTTACCATGCACTTTCCTTTGGTCGAGAGTACATTTAACCTCTTATATCATGACCATAGTATGTTATTAAATTATAACAGAACCATATTCATATTTATGATATCATACTTTATTCATTTATGGCTTTATAATCCGTATTTAATAATAATTTCTATGTTAAAATAACATCATGGGTAATAATCGCTTTCATTATCATACATGTTTTAACTTTTTATTCTTGATCATATAAATTGTATCATGATTTAATTGATTCTAATATATAAAATAGAATTTATGTATAATATATATTCAGAATATAAGTATGTATAAAAGATAGATATTTGAAATGGAAAACACCATTTATGCAGACAGTAGGTCGTACTTATGCATAAACTTTGTTTCTGTTTTCATATCGTATTGAATAGAAGTAAGTGAATGAGATATATGTAAATAAATACATATATATATATATAGTAGAATTATTATGTCATATATTACATACTTATTAATAATAATATATATATATATTTATAATAATTTTTTAATGGTGAATGTGGAAATGAATCCCATCGTGTTGTGGAGACGGTAAGTTGTATGTACGCATGAGTGATGATATCATTCCATTGATGGTGAAATAGTATCTAATTGGATGGTATATTACATATAAATAATCATTAACATGTTATATTTACTATTTGAATCAATTATACTCATTATTATACCCATCCAAATAATGAAGTGTTGAATAACAAACTACACCACGGCATGGAGACAGTAAGTCGTACGTACGCACGTATGGTGACTTTTCCATTCATAGGATGGATAGAATAATGAATATGGTTATACCATATTTATAATAAAATCATAGTATGTATAAGGTACTGGAGTTATTATTTTGTTATGGAATCAACAAATAAAGAGGAAGTGGAAGAAGAAAAAAACTTTGAAATAGGTGATGAAATTATTACCTCTACTTCAGGTGCTTCCTTTTGATTTGATTAAAAGGGATCCTTAGGTTGGCTTCCTAGTAAAATTATGTCCTCTAGGTTGAATTGAGGGTAGTTAGGAAGATATTTTATTAGTGTTTGGCAGAACCAAATGGATTTTGAGGTGTGATTTTGAGATAATGGGAAGTACACTTTTATGAGAGAGGTGAGGGTCACTTTAGGAAAAGCTTGAAATATTATTTTATTATAAAATCATATTCGGTTTATAATGGATTCAAATGGATTTATTTAAAGGATAATGTGGTTATGGGTCTAAATCCTCTCAACCAATATTTTTTATACAAGTTTAGGTCATCATATTAACCTTATCTTTTATATTTAACTCTTAGTTAAATAGTTTAACTTTTACAATGTCTTCTTGTGTTTTTATATTACATGGTTAATAAACATACTATAAAATTTCAAGAGAACCTCAGGTGGTTCATTAATGAAATATCTATCATTATATAATTCCTTTGGATGAACCTTAGTTTTTTTAGGAATATTATATCATTTAATAATATAGTATTTGTTTTAAAAACTCATTTACGTCAATTTTTGACACTATTTAGTATTTGGTTTTTTCAAAAGTCAAAAAAAACTTGATTACTTAGAAAACAATAAATTAAATTAATACTAAAATGTCATATTAACCTATAAAATTACTTTAATGCATCAAAAGTCTCAATTTACATTTATTTGGATATTTATAATATCAATTATTTTAATCTTTCATGAATATGGTTATTACTGCATCATCATTGTGTCACAAATAAATTTAATTATTTAATGTCTAAAAATTATAAATAAAATACCATGATTTAGGAAATATTTTTATATTTCTAATAAATAGTTATAGTCTAATTTACCTTATCTATAACCCTATCTTAAAAGGGTTTTAGTTATTAAAATTTTAATTTAACACTTTTAACTCTTCTTTAAATAAAATAATAAGAAATGTCATAATCTAATCCAAGTGGATCAAAAAGGATCATATTTTATTCCTATGGTTGACTTTGGCTGAAAAACATTTATCCAATATAATTAAGACATGTTTTATGGTAAATATAATATCTTTTTTACCTTTAATTACCCTATTTACTTTTAACTATGATAAATAAAATTCAAAAGTTACTATTCACAAAAAATTACTTTCATCTTATTGAACCATATTTTACTCACTGATGTCAACTATGTCTCTCATATTTTTTAAATTCAATTCTCAGAAGTGGTAAAATTACGTTTTATGCAAATTTGCAAATGTGCCTAGAAGGTGGGTAAAAGATGTTAAATAGTTCAATAAAATTTTTCATATCTAATCATATTATAAAATGACTCCATTGAATTACATTATAATAATATAGGTATTATTTATTTATTTTTAATTTAAAATAAATTTAGATAAAAATATTAATTATTTAAATAAAATTCCAGTTTTAAACAATAACTCATTTTTTCACTATTCATTAAAAATTAAATGTTTTCATAAAAATACCAAAAAATCACCCTAAGCTAATTTTGATATTACAAATTCAAAAATTATGTCTATTTTACCAAATTTAAAATGTATAAGTTTCATTAATTAAATTAAAATTAATTCTTATTGTCAAAACCATAAAATGAGTTTTTAAGAATTAAAAACTATCAAAAGATTGACATGTTTTTATGTACAATTTAAATGTAAAATTACATCCAATGACCTAAATTATATTAAATGATAAAAATAAAATCTAATGATATTTTAAAACCACTCAAATGTATAATTAAATAGTATAAATTATTTCGATTAAAAAAAAATTCAATTAAAATTTAGTATTTTTCACTATTCAGCAAAAAATGAAAGTTATCAGAAAAGTACCAAAAATTTATCCAAACTAAATTTTTATGTCCCTATTCTAAAGAAGAATTTAATTTCATTAAATTGAATATATAAAAGTATCAAATATTGGATTTAAAAAGGGCTCGCTGTTAAAAGGTGGAAAAACTACATTTTTGAAAAAATACTTGTTTTATCTGAAAAATTGAATTTGTCCTTATATTATGTATGAGAAACACAAAAGATGAATGTTAAAATTATATAGGATATATATAAAATTCAAAATGTGGTTAATACTGTAAAGACCCATAAAATTCAAGGGAAATTTTTTCTTAATTTTCTTTGGAATTTTACAAGAGTGCGGTTTCTGACGGCACCTGATTCCGCGGCCCGGAGTGCCCGGAATCAATTTCCGAAGTTTGGCTCGGGTACGTTCAGTGAACGAACGAGCGGGAATTTCTAACTTTTGAACCAGTGCCCGGAATCGAATTCTGAGGGCACCTATGAACTCGCAGCGCCGATATTCGCTTAAGGAGACCTTTTCTGAGGTTGCATTTTTTGCGTAATGAAAGTTAGTTTTGGGAAAAATTAAAAGAAGTTAAATAAAATGTGGAAACACATTTTATTTTTAACTTGTTGGTTAACTCCTCCCAAAGGTATTTAGGGGTGGGACCCACATCCACTTAACCTCCCTTGAGAGGATTAAGTGTGGTGGGGCCCACACGAACCCTAACACTTCATCTTCTTTTTTTTAAAACTCCCTATAACTCCTCTTTTAATGAACTTGACAACTTGGGTTATTAAATGGGTTGAGTTGTTTAATTTCAAACCTTTAATTTCAAAATGGTTTGGTTGTGTAAATAAAATAAGGCTTTAGCTTATTTTATTTTGGTTAAAATTCTCTTACCACCTTGAGAGAATTTGGAGCTTTCTTCTTCTTCTTCAAACTCAACGAAGAACGCGAAGAACGCCGTTCTTCAACGAAGAACCTCTCCGTCGAAGAACACGGTCCTTCCGCGACGCGACGTACTTCTTCCGCGTCATCTCTTCCGCGACGGTTTCCCGCGACGAAATCGCCGTCAAAGAGCTTCAAATCCTCGCTTCACGACATCGACGTCCTTTTTCCTCGACGCCGACCACCGCGATGCTCGTCTTCCGTGGTTCGTTGACGAACATAGTTCTTGAAACCGAGGTAGGGGTTTGTTGTTGTTTAATTTATTTATTCTCGTTCTTGGTTCTAGCATGACGATCTTTGAGGTTAAATGATTAAGTGTTACCGTCTAACGATAGGGGGGCCGGACCGCACAAACACGGCCGAACCCCCCTCCTTTGTTCTTGAATGTTTCTTGCAGATGAAATGAGATGGCGTGGTTCCGTCGCACCACGCGGGAATCACACGGCAATTATTGCGCGGCGCCGTCGCGCCGTGCCGTGGAAAGAATTATCATGAACGCGACGCCGTCGCGCCGCGTCGAAGGAAACCGAAGGCGCCGCGGCCGGAGCGGGGCCGCGGCGGAGGGGCGCGGTGCCGTCGCACCGCGCCGGACGACGAAGGCCGCGGCCTGTTCCGGGCCGCGGCGGAACGTGATTACCGACGGCCAGCCGGGCCGCCGGTGCCCGAAGACAGAAGAGGACCGGCCCTTGCCGGTCCTGTTGAGAAGAAGTCGGCCGTCCAGGTTGGGCCGGCCGGGATGGTGGAAACCGGGGGAATTTAATTCCCCCGGGCGGTTATTTGGCCACCCATAATGTGGGGGGCCGGTTTCACAAAGGGGGGGCAGGCGGCCCCTCGTGTTTCCAATCAGCTCGGCCTTCGGCCGAGCTTGCAGCGCGCCCAACGCGCTGCCTTGCGTCGAACCGGCGCGCCTGGCTGGTTCGCCAGGACAGGCCGCGCCGCGCCGCACCGGGCCGGGTCGACCCGGTTCGGGCCATCCGGGGGGTCTCGAGCCGGGACGACCCGGGCCCGAAACCCCCGTTACCAAGCGGTTTGGATTCAAATGCCCATAACATGGGCTACAGATCTCTAAACGACGCGCCGTCAGCGGTGATTCAATCCTTGAATCGAGATGGTCATTTCGGTATATCTCACTCAAGGTTTCGTAATACTTTGAGTTCAGCCGGGTTTGTTCGTACACGAAACCAACCGGGCCCTCGGAGCGGAAACACTCATATCTTGAGCTACGGACGTCCGATTGACGTGTCGTCATATTTTTTGTGTTTCTCTTAGTGAGACGGATCTTTTGGCTTACTCCGCCCAAGGTTTGGACGCAGGTGGAGTACGGCCGGGTTGGTTTTGCCTTAAAAACCAATCGGGCCCCTAGGACGAAAAAGTCAATAACTCTCAGACCGGGCGTCCGATCGACGCGCCGTCTGTTGCATTGAGTTCCCGTTGACGATACGGAACTTTTGGATACATCGACTCTGGACTTTGTGACAGTTGATGTATCAGCCTCTCGGCTCATGGAACGGACCCTCCCGAACGAGCTTGTTGTGTGCGGGAACCCTAGAGTTGGCTGCGACTGTGACTGCTACTGCTACTGCTACTACTACTGTGACTGCGACGACGACACTACAGAGATCCTTGGTGGATTCGACGACGACTACAGCACTCAGCGATCCTACGTGGATCAGTGTTACAGGTCCTGTGTGGGCCCGATCCTGTGTGGGTCTGCGCTCAGCGGTCCTGTGTGAACCAGCGCATACAGGTCCTGTGTGGGCCCGATCCTGTGTGGGTCATTGCGGGGGTTAGTTACCTATCGATCCTTCGTGGGTCTGACGACTTAGATGGATCAGTGATCATATTTATCGTCATTCAAAGAAGTATACATGTGTGAGCTGAATCCTATTGATTTCCTGTGTGGATTGTGTTGTGTTATCCTGTGTGGATTTCGTTTTTCTTTCCTGTGTGGAATACGTATACTTTCCTGTGTGGACTGAGTTTTACTTGGGCTCGGAGGTTGGAGCGTATTGGAATTGATGACTTAGGTATATGTATGTGTATATACCTAAGCAGTGTCGGTTGTTACTTCGTGATTGTATCTTTCTTTGTGGTTTATCCTTTGTGGATTTTGGGAGACCTTATGTGGTCTCGGGGTCCCTACTGAGTAGCTTATACTCACCCCTGCACGGGCTATGCCCGCACTACGTTGTGTTGGTTGCAGACGACGGACAGCGTTGATCGTGGCTGAGGCTTGCAGAGCAGAACGGTACCTGGAGGTGGACCACTGGGCGGGACGTGACCGGAGCGGACGGCGGGACCCGAGGAGCAGTGGAGCTATCTGTACCCACCCTTCAGGTGGGATTTCCAGTGGACAGCTCAGTGTAGCGGCTTTTACTTTACAGTTGATGTTTTCACTTTCGAGTTGTACTTTACTTTCAGTTTGGGTTTGTATACTGGCCCATTTACTTTTCCGCACTTTCAGTTGTACTCTGTTCTTAATTAGTGTTTACTTTTCTACTTGCTTAATCTGTGGTGCTTGTTTACTTTACAAAGGCAATTCCTTCCCTTTTTACCGGGATTTACGCCTTGGTGCTAGTCGCCAGCCCCTGGCCTATGGAAGGCAGGCTTGGGGTAGTCACGGCACGGGCCCCAAGGGCGGGTCGTGACAAATTGGTATCAGAGGAGTTCGGTTCTACCGTGAACTCTGATCTTTTCTATGTGAAGCAGTAATGTTTAGCGTATTGGGTGTGGTTATCAGTACAAGGAGTCCAGTGTTGGTGCGGCGGCCGACGTATCCTTACACCAGGACCCTGACTACTGATTTCCGACTTAATGCATGAAAACATTGATTGCGTGTGTGTTTCAAAGTTTTCTTTGTGATTACTTTATATCAGCTCACCAGGTATACTGTTCTGACCGTGGCGCACCTGTTTCCTTTTCAGGATGGCCCCACGATGGCAGCCAGCTAGGGTTCCGAGAGTCAAGCGTGACGACAGCCCACCGAGCGACGAGGCCTCGGTGTAGGGCCCTTTGTCAGCAGTGGCACCGGCGGTAGCTCTACCCGCCGAGCCACCGATGCTTCCAGCACCAGCCGCTGACGATGCACGTCTCCTTGGAGCTCTTCAGGAGTTTCAGCGCCAGCGACCGCCCAGGTTTCGTGGGGAGACGGACCCCCAGGCAGTAGAGGACTGGCTGGAGGCAGTGGTATGAGTTTTTAGGCTAGTGAGGACACCTGCAGACCTCATGGTGATCCTCGCTGCGAGCCTACTGCACGCAGCAGCGGGCCGATGGTGGAGCTTGATGCTCCAGGTGCACAATGAGGAATCTCTACTTTGTACGGACTTTGAGAGCCTCTTCTGCTCGGAGTTCGTCCCAGCCACCCTTTGTGCGGTGCGTATCCAGGAGCTACTTCAGCTGCAGCAGGGCAGCATGACGGTCACTCAGTACTCGGCGAGATTTACTGATCTATCGCGCTACTCGAATGACATGGTATGGGACTCATTCTTCCAAGCCTGGACCTTCGAGCAGGGATTGACACACGAGATCAGGGCATCGCGGATCTCCCTCAGCATTCCGACTCAGACGGGAGTACTGGAGCAGGCCCTTTTGATCGAGAGCTTTCTTGCTGAGACTACACCAGCGCCGAGACCCACCGCAGGGCGGCACGTGGCAGAGTCTTCTTCGGAAGGCAATCGAAGGATGACTCAGGGGTCCAGGTAGACCAGACCTTCAGGCAGACGACCTCAGGACACTGGCTCAGCAGTGCAGGGCACACAGCGTGGAGCCAGTCTTCCGAGAGGCAGACAGTGTTACTCGTGCGGCGGGCAGGGCCACATGGGTCGTGACTGCCCGACCCGCCGTGCCGAGGAGCAGCAGACGGTTGAGGGACCACCGAGGCAGAGGCAGAGGGTCGACCGTGGTGGTCCGCAGGGAGGAGGCGGACGAGGCAGAGGAGCTGGCCGAGCAGCAGGTGGTGGGCGACGCTTTGAGGCTCTACCACCACCACCATCAGGAGGTCCACCCCGACCACAGGGAGCCGGCAGGCAGAGAAGGCACAACTCCAGGCAGCGGAGGCCTACGACCACGGCGCACCCGAGATGATTCGAGGTACTATCTATGTCTATTCCACCATTGCTGCAGTACTTATAGACACAGGAGTGAGTCACTCTTTCATAGTCGTTGCCCTTGTTCGGAGCTCGGAGATTCCGACAGAGCCGTTGGCTCGATCCTTACGACTAGAGACTCCTACGGGAGAAGACTCGACGATTACGCATTGGTGCCGGCAGTGTGAGCTTACTCTAGGAGGCGAGAGCATCGGCTGGGATCTTCTTGTAGCAGCGTCGAGGCCTTACGACGTCATCTTAGGAATGGATTGGTTATCTATGGTCCATGCACAGATTGACTATTTTAGGCGCAAGGTGCGATGTGTACGCACCGACAGGAGCAGGTTCACCTTCACCGGCGAGAAGGGAGCCTTCGCAGCACAGGATGGACTTCCGCAGAGGAGAGTACAGCCCATCACCCATCAGTTGGCAAGCCTCATCCTAGGATCAGTTGACGTGAGGAGCCCTAGTTTTCCTGCAGTGGTGGATCAGTTTGCGAACATTTTTCCCGACGACGTTCCAGGGTTACCTCCTCGCAGAGAGGTAGACTTTTATATTGACCTGTACCCCGGGACAGCCCCGATATCCACTCCAGCATATCGGATGGCCCCCTCCGAGCTTCGAGAGCTAGGGTACAGTTGGAGGACTTGCAGGGCAAGGGGTTCATCCAACCCAGTGTTTCACCCTGGGCTTCCCCGATATTGTTCGCCAATAAGGCAGACGGGAGCTTGCGACTTTGTGTTGACTATCGTTGCCTGAACCAGGTGACGGTGAGGAACAAGTATCCACTACCGAGGATTTATGACCTCTTTTATCAGGTCAAGGGAGCACGGTGGTTCTCGAAGATAGACCTCAGGTCAGACTATCATCAACTCAGAGTTCGAGACGAGGACGTGCAGAAGACGGCCTTCAGATGTCGGTATGGCCACTATGATTTCTTGGTTATCCCTTTCGGCGTAAACAATGCTCCAGCAGTGTTCATGGCCCTCATGAACAGGATCTTTCAGCCATACCTCGACCGATTTTTCATGGTCTTCATCGACGACATACTGATTTACTCGACGACTGAGGAGGAACACGCATACCACTTGCGAGTTGTACTAGAAACACTCCGAGAGCACCAGCTTTATGGTAAGCTCTCGAAGTGCCAGTTCTAGATACGTGAGGTCCACTTCTTGGGACACATCATCTCTGAGGCGGGAGTTGCAGTGGATCCCACGAAGATCGAGGCAGTGCTAGCTTAAGAGCCACCCAGGAGCATGACGGAGGTTCGGAGTTTCTTGGGACTAGCTGGATACTATTGGAGATTTGTTCCAGACTTCTCTAGAGTTGCTTCACCACTCACAGATTTGACGAAGAAGGGGAAACCCTTCGTGTGGACAGACAGATGTTAGCAGAGCTTCCAGGAGTTGAGACAGAGATTGACCAGCACACCTATCTTGAGGTTGCCTGAGGAGGGAGTAGGGTACGTAGTCTACTGCGATGCATTAGGGACCGGGCTCGGATGTTTTATGATGCAGGAGCGGGCAGTGATCGCCTATGGATCACGTCAGTTGAGGCCGCATGAGCAGAACTACGCTACCCATGACCTGGAGTTAGCAGCAGTGGTCTTCGCTCTGAAGACATGGCGACACTACCTGATGGGCGAGCGCTTTACAGTATATTATGATCATCAGAGTCTCAGGTATATCTTCTCACAGAAGGACCTGAACCTGAGACAGCGGCGATGGCTCGAGTTCCTCCAGGACTATGACTTTGAGATAGTCTATACTCCTGGGAAGGGGAACGTAGTAGCCGATGCCCTCAGTAATAGGACGGGCATTTAGCTACTTGAGGAGGTGACGGAGCAGCTAGCCTCTTTGCAGATATCCTTCGTGGATAGAGATGGAGTATCCTTCCTCCAGTCTCTCACAGTCACCCCTCCACTACTGCAGCGGGTCAGAGAGGCACAGCGTGAGGACACTGACTGTGAGACACGGCGTGCACAGATATCCTCGGGACAGGCACCTGATGGTATCTCCCTTGGAGCAGAGCACGAAATCCTTTTTAGAGGACGTACCATGGTACCAGTCGCTTTGCGAGAGGAGGTGCTGAGAGAGTTTCACACTTCTCCTTTGGCGGTACATCCTGGAGTGGCGAAGATGTACCAGGATCTCAGACGACAGCACTGGTGGCCAGGCATGAAGAAGGCTGTAGCAGAGTTTGTTTCTCGATGCCTCACCTGCCAGCAGGTGAAGGCAGAGTATCAGGTACCAGTAGGCTTGGTGCAGCCCTTGGAGGTTCCGGAGTGGAAGTGGGACGACATATCTATGGACTTAGTGACTGGACTTCCACGCACTTCTAGAGGTCACGACTCCATTTGGGTGATTGTTGACCGACTCACCAAGTTGGCACAATTCTTACCCATCAGAGAGCAGGGCTCAGTTGAGAGCTTGGGACGTCTCTACGTTCAGGAGATTGTGCGGCTCCACGGTGTGCCATCATCTATCGTCTCCGATCGAGATGCTCGCTTTACTTCCCGGCTTTGGAAGGGGTTGCAGGAGGAGTTCGGGACACAGCTACGTTTGAGCACAGCCTTTCACCCTCAGACGGATGGTCAGACGGAGAGGACCATTCAGACTCTCAAGAACATGCTCCGCGCATGTGTCCTTGACTTTGGTCGCAGTTGGGAGGACCACCTACCCTTGGTGGAGTTTGCGTACAACAACAGCTACCACTCCACTATCGGGATGGCATTGTACGAGGCATTGTACGACCGACCTTGTAGATCCCCTTTGTGCTAGACAGACCCTGGGGAGTCAGCACTTGTGGGACCAGAGATGGTCCAGGCCACGACAGAGAAGGTCCAGGTCATCCAGGAGCGGATGAAGACAGCTCAGAACTGGCAGAAGTCATACGCTGACAGGAGGCGGAGGCCACTAGAGTTCGAGGATGGCGACCACGTCTTCTTGCGGGTCTCACCTCGACGTGGTATACGGAGATTTGGCCGAGGCGGCAAGTTATCTGCGAACTTCATCGGACCCTTCCAGGTCCTCACCAGGATTTGCGAGGTGGCTTATCGCCTGGCTCTACCACCTCAGTTGCACCGGGTGCACGACGTCTTCCACGTATCTCAGCTGAGGAGATACATGCACGAACCGACACACATCATTGACCATGGGGAGCTTGACATTGACGATGGGGAGACTTTTACGGAGGTCCCGGTGGAGATAGAGGATCGACAGGAGCGGGTCCTACGTGGACGGTCGATTCCTCTAGTGTGCATCAGATGGCAGAACGGGAATCTCCAGTAGAGAACTTGGGAGCGGGAGGCTCAGATGCGTGCTCAGTACCCTCATTTGTTTCCCTAGTTTTTGATGTATCTTTACGGGGACGTAAATCCATGAGGTGGGAGTAATGTAAAGACCCGTAAAATTCAAGGGAAATTTTTTCTTAATTTTCTTTGGAATTTTACAAGAGCGCGGTTTCTGACGGCACCTGATTCTGAGGCCCGGAGTGCCCGGAATCAATTTCCGAAGCTTGGCTCGAGTACGTTCAGTGAACGAACAAGCGGGAATTTCTAACTTTTGAAACGGTGCCCGGAATCAAATTCTGAGGGCACCGATGAACTCGCAGCGCCAATATTCGCTTAGGGAGACCTTTTCCGAGGTTGCGTTTTATGCGGAATGAAAGTTAGTTGTGGGAAAAATTAAAAGAAGTTAAATAAAATGTGGAAACACATTTTATTTTTAACTTGTTGGTTAACTCCTCCCAAAGGGAGTTAGGGGTGGGACCCACATCCACTTAACCTCCCTTGAGAGGATTAAGTGTGGTGGGGCCCACACGAACCCTAACACTTCATCTTCTTTTTTTTTAAACTCCCTATAACTCCTCTTTTAATGAACTTGACAACTTGGGTTATTAAATGGGTTGAGTTGTTTAATTTCAAACCTTGAATTTCAAAATGGTTTGGTTGTGTAAATAAAATAAGGCTTTAGCTTATTTTATTTTGGTTAGAATTATCTTACCACCTTGAGAGAATTTGGAGCTTTCTTCTTCTTCTTCAAACTCAACTAAGAACGCGAAGAACGCCGTTCTTCAACGAAGAACCTCTCCGTCGAAGAACACGGTCCTTCCGCGACG
The DNA here is from genome assembly GCA_963277665.1 of Viscum album. Classification (NCBI taxonomy): domain Eukaryota; kingdom Viridiplantae; phylum Streptophyta; class Magnoliopsida; order Santalales; family Viscaceae; genus Viscum; species Viscum album. The sequence goes on along the minus strand of OY728126.1, from coordinate 1,802,084,590 downwards.
CGACGTACTTCTTCCGCGTCATCTCTTTCGCGACGGTTTCCCACGACGAAATCGCCATCAAAGAGCTTTGAATCCTCGCTTCACGATGTCGACGTCCTTTTTCCGCGACGCCGACCACCGCGACGCTCGTCTTTCGCGGGTCGTTGACGAACATCGTTCCTGAAACCGAGGTAGGGGTTTGTTGTTGTTTAATTTATTTATTCTCGTTCTTGGTTCTAGCATGACGATCTTTGAGGTTAAATGATTAAGTGTTATCGTCTAATGAGAGGGGGGCCGGACCACACAAACACGGCTGAACCCCCCGCCTTTGTTCTTGAATATTTCTTGCGGATGAAACGAGATGGCATGGTGCTGTCGCACCACGCGGGAATCACACGGCAATTATTGCGCGGCGCCGTCGCGCCGCGCCATAGAAAGAATTATCATGAATGCGACGCCGTTGCGCCGCGTCGAAGGAAACCAAAGGCGCCACGGCCGGAGCGGGGCCGCGGCGGAGGGGCACGGTGTCGTCGCACCGCGCCGGACGACGAAGGCCGCGGCCGGTTCTGGGCCGCGGTGGAACGTGATGACCGACGGCCAGCCGGGCCGCCGGTGCCAGAAGACGGAAGAGGACCGGCCCTTGCCGGTCCTGTTGAGAAGAAGCCGGCCGGCCAGGTTGGGCCGGACGGGATGGTGGAAACCGGGGGAATTTAATTCCCCCGGGCGGTTAATTGGCCCCCCATAATGTGGGGGGCCGGTTTCACAAAGGGGGGGCAGGCGGCCCCCCGTGTTTCCAATCAGCTCGGCCTTCGGCCGAGCTGGCAGCGCGCCCAGCGCGCTGCCTTGCGCCGAACTGGCGCGCCTGGCCGGTTCGCCAGGCCAGGCCGGGCCGCGCCGCGCCGGGCTGGGTCGGGCCGCGCCGGGCTGGGTCGGGCCGCGCCGGGCTGGGTCGGGCCGCGCCGGGCTGGGTCGGGCCACGCCGGGTCGGGCCGGACCGTGCTGGGCCGGGTCGACCCTGTCCGGGGCGGGTCAACCCGGTTCGGGCCATCCGGGGGGTCTCGGGCCGGGACGGCCTGGGCCCGAAACCCCCGTTACCGAGCGGTTTGGATTCAAATGCCTATAACTTGGGCTACGAATCTCCAAACGACACACCGTAAGCGGCGATGCGATCCTTGGATCGAGACGGTCGTTTCGGTATATCGCACTCAAGGTTTCGGAATACTTTGAGTTTGGCCGGGTTGGTTCGTACACGAAACCAACCGGGCCCTCGGAGCGGAAACGCTCATATCTTGAGCTACGGACGTCTGATTGACGTGTTGTCAGCTTTGTTGTGTTTCTCTTAGTGAGACGGATCTTTTGGCTTACTCCGCCCGAGGTTTGGACACAGGTGGAGTACAGTCGGGTTGGTTTTGCCTTAAAAACCAACCGGGCCCCTGGGACGAAAAAGCCAATAACTCTTAGACCGGGCGTCCGATCGACGCGTCGTCTGTTGCGTTGAGTTCCTGTTGACGATACGGAACTTTTGGATACATCAACTCTGGACTTTGTGACATTTGATGTATCAGCCTCTCGGCTCATGGAGCGGACCCTCCCGAAGGAGCTTGTTGTGTGCGGGAACCCTAGAGCTGGCTGCGACTGTGACTGATACTGCTACTGCTATTGCTACTGTGACTGCGACGACGACAGTATAGAGATCCTTGGTGGATTCGACGACGACTACAGCACTCAGCGATCCTACGTGGATCAGTGCTATAGGTCCTGTGTGGGCCCGATCCTATGTGGGTCTGATCTTGTGTGGGTCTGCGCTCAACGGTCCTGTGTGAACCAGCGCCTACAGGTCCTGTGTGGGCCCAATCCTGTGTGGGTCATTGCGGGGGTTAGTTACCTATCGATCCTTCGTGGGTCCAACGACTTAGATGGATCATTGATCATCCTTATCGTCATTCGAAGAAGTATACCTATGTGAGCTGAATCCTGTTGCTTTCCTGTGTGGATTGTGTTGTGCTATCCTGTGTGGATTTCGTTTTGCTTTCCTGTGTGGAATACGTATACTTTCCTGTGTGGACTGAGTTGTACTTGGGCTCGGAGGTTGGAGCGTATTGGAATTGATGACTTAGGTATATGTATGGGCATATACCTAAGCAGTGTCGGTTGTTACTTCGTGATTGTATCTTCCTTTGTGGTTTATCCTTTGTGGATTTTGGGAGACCTTCAGGGGTCTCGGGGTCCCTACTGAGTAGCTTATACTCACCCCTTCATGGGCTATGCCCGCACTACATTGTGTTGGTTGCAGACAACGGACAGCGTTGATCGTGGCTGAGGCTTGCAGAGCAGAATGGTACCTGGAGGTGGGCCATTGGGCAGGACATGCCCAGAGCGGACGGCGGGACCCGAGGAGCAGTGGAGCTATCTGTACCCACCCTTCAGGTGGGATTTCCAGTGGACAGCTCGGTGTAGCGGCTTTTACTTTACAGTTGTTGTTTTCCCTTTCGAGTTGTACTTTACTTTCAGTTTGGGTTTGTATACTGTCCCATTTACTTTTCCGCACTTTCAGTTGTACTCTGTTCTTACTTAGTGTTTACTTTTCCGCTTGCTTACTCTGTGGTGCTTGTTTACTTTACAAAGGCAATGCCTTCCCTTTTTACCGGGATTTATGCCTTGGTGCTAGTCACCAGCCCCTGGCCTATGGAAGGCGGGCTTGGGGTAGTCACGGCACGGGCCCTGAGGGTGGGTCGTGACAAATACTATTCATAAACACTTTTTAAATGGCTAGTTTGATAAGTCGTGATGCACTTGAACTCGGTGTTTCATGTACCGCAAGCAATTGAATTGCTTTAAAGATATAAAGTACTATGAAATCTTGGGGTGTTACATTCTCCTATCCTTTAATAAATTGTGTCCTTGGAATTTGAAATTGTTCTTTGAAACTAAAAGGTTTAAAATATAAAATACCTTTGTGGAAAACCCACATCGGAAATAGGGTTACTAAAATTTAGTCTTAATAAGAGGGAATGGGAAATGAAAAATTCACCACTAAATTAAGATTTAGAATAGGAGAACATTGGTGGAAAATTGAGATAGATAATTGGAAGGAAAATGTAAATATTTATAGGGGGTTATTTAGGTCATCAATCACAAACAAGTGAATAATAAATAGAAAATTGAGGGCCTCAAATCCATAAATCTTTGATGACTTAAAATATCATTGGTTCATCAAAACATATTGTATTAGGACAACAAATTTTTGTTTTTAAGATTCTTTTTCTAAATTTTAAGAATTAATTTCTTCATAGAATAAGAAAAAAATACTTGACAAGTAGAGTTCCATCCTTTAACTAATTTCTACCACAAACTCATCTTTCACTTCAAAAGATAATAGAGCTCAAAAATAGTCTATTTATCCTAATTGTATCGGGTTTAAAAATGAATTTATAATTCAACTATCATATAATTTATAAAAACTACATTATACAAACCAGGACATCATGTAGGGTGGTGGTAGGTGAGGCACCCTTATCGCCCTTCGGTTGCGGGTTCAAGTCTCACGACCTTGCCGGATGCGACGGGTTGTTGCCCGACCTCCAGGTTGTCCTTTTTATAGCTGTCCAAAAATAATCTTAAGAAATTTTTTAAGCTTAAACAATAGTATCCAATGTCCAACTTAATTCATTCCAACCTTTAGACTTATCCAAAATACTTTTTTCCAACCTCACAGTCCAAAATTGTTAAGGAAGGTAAACATAATGAATATCTCTTTTGCTGCTTAATAACATGTGAATACCTTCATCATGTATTATCTTAAAACATGGTAACACCCTAAATTACCATAAAATATTATTGAATAAGTTCATGCTCCCTTATTCCTTATAGAATACCAGATATACTCCTTAAATCCAAAAATGTTGTAAACTCCAATAATGATGGAATAAACAAACAATTAATTAGTTCCAAGGTAGTCACACTACTAGAAAAACTACCTATACCCACTGTTCAAAACCATGGGTATAGCCCCCAAAACCGTGGGTATAGACTATACCCACGGTTTTGGCAACTATGGGATGGAATGGCGTCAGTATAGGAAGTCTCAACCTATACCCACGGTTTTGGAGAACTGTGGGTATAGGGGAGTAAAAGTGTTCCACACCGCTTTTCCAGAGTGGAACACAATAGACCCCACAGTTTTCAAACTGTGGGTATTTATGTTTCCAAAATAAAGCGCATGGGGGAGGATTCGAACCCCCAACTCACGCTAAGCCTCAAAGGCACGCCCAACCAAGCGACCAACTGAGCCACATTTTTTACCTGTCATATATGCAGGTGTCTTTATATATATATATTAATATTATCCGCGTCCATTAATTAAATTCCAAAAAGGCACCTGCAGGGTGATTCGAAACCGGGTCACGCGAGGGAGACATACCAGCGCATCAACAAACGAACAACCGAGCTATACATTTCATTTGATATACATATATATATTTATAAATATATATTAATATTATCTGTGTTTCTAAAAATGCTAACAGTGGATGTTGAACCCACGACCTACAAATCCCGCCATAAAGGATTACCAACCGAGCTACAGAATTTTTGAAAATACTTGTTTATATTAAGGTAAATATATTAATATAAACCGTGAAAAAATGTCCCCCTCCAAGTTTTTTCCGCATCCCACCTAATTTTATTTCCCCGCCATAACGCGGGAAATCTATACTCATGGTTCTGGAGAACCGTGGATATAGGTCTTGAAAAAAAACCACCAATACCCACGGTTATGAAGAACCATTGGTATAGATCTTTGAAAAATACCCTATACCCATGGTTTTCTCCAAAACCATGGGTATAAGTCTTAAAAGAAAACTATACCCACGGTTTTTGGCACAACTGTGGGTATAGGTTCACATACTACCCCTATACCCACGGTTTTTTGCAAAACTGTGGGTATATACCTATTTTCCAGTAGTGTCAATAATATACAATATACTTTATCCAAATCAATTATATCTTATTCAGAAATCATTATCTCAGTTTCAGAAACATATTAAGGGTTATATTTCCCCCATCCATATATTTTCCAAAATGATTAACATGAAACTATGTTACTTTACTTGGCCCCATAAAATCTCAAATCCTTAATGAAAATGTACTGCATTACAATCCTTATAAACTTTATAATTCTTATAACTTGTACTCAAATGACACAATTCTTTAATAACAACTTAAGAACACTAAGCATTCCTCTTCATCTATCATAGTATCATAACTTGATTATTATCTAATAGCATCATTTGGGGTATACTCTGATGATTGGGACATTGATTCGTGTAGTGTCCCTACTCTTTACATATGGAACATTGTACATTTGAAGCCTTTTTCTTACCCTTGAAATCACGAACTTGGAGTCCTTTTTCTCCATACTTATAACAAACTCTCATTACTTTCAAGAACTTACTAGGGTGATTCTTTCCACACTTATCACATATGGTAAAATAATTCTTTCCCTTATTCCCTTTATCCATATTTCTCTCTACCATCCTCTTCTTCTCTGGACTCCCTTCAAAACCATACGACTCAGATAATTCTCTACTTATCTTATTAACAAATGATAGTATTTATTCATATGATGAGAATATGTGGGAGACTATTTCCCTTATAAATTTTGTCTTAATACCATGAAAGATATGATCCTTCTAACTCGTTGGATCATGTGTATTTCTAGAGTTCTCATTCCTTCTATAGGGTGACATTTCTAAATGACGAAATACACTAGGTTAGATCATATCATAATGTATAATCCAAAAACTGGAAAAATTATCAACATTAATAGAATATTTTTATACAACTAGTCTCATAATCATAAAAATGGTATCTTTGTTGACATATTTACTCAGAAATCCTTCATAATGGTTTGTGAAAAAATGTGAATTATCCTAAGCATATCCCCCAGTAGTGTCGTGACCAAGACTACAGCAAGGCCCGTTATCGTGTACCAGGATACCCTAGGTCAAGCCTGAAACTCCTTGTCGGAGTTTTCACTCCTAAGTAAATCTGTACCAAAGCCACCTCTACCTACCCATTTCCAAACATGGATTTATTGCTTGGAAAATTCAAAAAAAAATGTACAGTACCAAAATTCTAGGAAGTTCTTCTATACTAATCCTCAAAGTTTATCTTAGGGTAATTTTCTCTAATCATAGTTTTTCTAAATCTAGTTTCCAAGGTTTGTACTAAACTTCCTATGATACCAATTGTAATGCCCTGACCCTAGTTACCCAGAGTTGGTGTATTATTTTAATACATTGGCATGATTACAAAGAATCAAGTCCTGAAGGACCGATCAGTTTAGCATACTCAGAAAATAGATTACATACATGAACTTTACATTACAATTTCTAACATAAAACAAAATATAAATAATCCTTTGATAACACAATTATTCCATTAGCTTAAACCTAAATATAAATCATAATATACTTCTTGGCATCCTGTGAAAATAAAACATAAGAAATGGGTGAGCTCAGATGCTCAGTAAGGATAAACAATATAGGGGAAGCTATCATAAATAATCATAAACATTTATGGCAAGGTATAAAATTGAATCACAATCCATTTAAACATAAACTACAAAATAATATGGCAAAGATAAATCAAATAATTTAATTTACTTATTCACAAGAATATTCTACTAGTATAACAATCACATGTAATATCAATAGCTAATTTTTTAATGATGGAATGCATAATACCAGACGTTATAACCACATAGTCAAGGCCTTATGTGAAGACTAGAAATATAAATTTTTTCAAGGCCTTACCCCAAGACACTAATTTGTCTCATTAAACCTACCTATGCATCGAGGAGCTATAGCAGGCTCCACCTATCACTTACTAAGTTCAATTTATTCCTCGTATGAAAAGGTTGAATCAAAACATAAACATTCATATTAAAACTAGCATATAAAATGTCAATAATTTAACCATAAACCATGAATGGTATAAAAACAACACATTCATAGTCAAACATAGCATAAATCATTCAATACAATATAGAACATTTTATTAAAATAAATAAAACACAATCATGAATAATATCTAGTAAAGTATGTTGACATTGTTGAAAATAATTAGTAGAACTCTTTGAGAGAAATATCCTTTTTTCATGTAATAATTTAAAAGTCAAAAAATTTAGAAAGGAAGAAATTTAAAATACATTTTTGAATCAAAGTTTCCCATAACACTTTGAAACTTTTTAAAGAAATTAATATTTTAAAACATTCATGTCCATATAAATAAATCCTTAAAACCATTTTGAAAACATGGACATTAATGAGAATGACTAATAAGAATAAATATTTAACCATTTAAAATGATTTTTTATTTAAATAGTACCTTAAAAATAATAATTTTGAAAATTATTTTATGAAACATGGATATGGATAATAAATATGTCCTAGTAAAAACTTACACAAAAATAATTTCAGATAACAATGAGATTGAGGAATTAACCCTTACCTTGACCTTTCCTTTGGTTGAGGGTATGTCTAACCTCCTGTATAATGACCATAGTATGTTATTAAATTATAAAATAACCATATTCATATTTATTATATCATAATTGATTAATTTATGGATTTATACAACCCATTTAATAATAATTTCTATGTTAAAATAACATTTCAGGTAATAATCGCTTTTTTTATCATACATGTTTTAATTTATTATTATTGATTGTATAACTTATATCATTATTTAATTGATTCTAGAATATAAAATAGTATTTATGTATCATATATATTCAGAATATAAGTATGTATAATAGATAGATATATGAAATGGAAAACACCGTTTATGGAGACAGTAGGTCGTACGTATACATAAACGTCGTTTTCATTTTCATATCGTATTGAACAAAAGTAAGTGAATGAGATATATGTATATACATACATACATATATATATATATTAGAATTAATATGTCATATATTATATACTTATTAATAATAATATATATATTTATAATCATCATTGAATGGTGAATGTGGAAATGAATCTCATCGTGTTGTGGAGACGGTAAGTCGTACATACGCATGAGCGATGATATCATTCTATTAATGGTAAAATCGTATGTAATTGGATGGTATATTACATATAAAAATAATTAAAATGTTTTATTTATTATTTAAATCAATTATAATCATTATTATACTCATCCAAATAATGAATTGTTGAATAACAAACTACACCACGACGTAGAGACAATAAGTTGTATGTACGCACATATGGTGACTTTATCATTCATAGAATGGATATAATAATGAATATGGTTGTAAAATATTTATAATAAGATCACAGTATGTATAAGGTACTGTATTTATTATTTTGGTATGGAAGCAACAATGAAAGAATAAGTGGAAGAAGAAAACAACTTTGAAAGAGGTCATGATATTATTACCTCCTTTTCTGGTGGTTCCTTTTGATTTGATCAAAAGGGCTCCTTAGGTTGGATTTATAATCAAATTAATGACACTATATTGAAGTGATGGAAGTTTGGAAGATATTTTAGCAGGTTTTGGCTGAACCAAATGGCTTTTGAGGTGTGATTTTAAGAGAAGGGGAAGTACCCTTTTATAAGAGAAGTGAGGGTTACTTTAGGAAAATCTTGAAATATTATTTTTTTATAAAATCATTTTTGGTTTATAATGGATCCAAATGGATTTATTTAGAGAGGATAAAGTGTGTATGGGTCTAAATACACTCAAACAATAGGTTTTAAACAATTTTAGGTCACCATATTAACCTTATCTTTTATATTTAACTCTTAGTTAAATAGTTTAACTTTTACAATGTCTTCTCATATGTTTATATTACATGGTTAATAAACATACAATAAAATGTCAAGAGAACCTCGAGTGGTTCATTAATTACATATCTATCATTATATAAGTCCTTTATCTAAGCCATATATTTTTAGGAACATTATATGATTTAATAATATAGTATTTGTTTTAAAAACTCATTTATGTCAATTTTTATACTATTTAGTATTTGGTTTTTGTAAAAGTCAAAAAAACTTGATTACTTCGAAAAAAAATACATTAAATCAATACTAATGTGTTATATTAACCTATAAAATTAGTTTAATGCATCAAAAGTCTCAATTTACATTTATTTGGATATTTATAATATCAATTATTTTAATCTTTCATGAATAAGGTTATTACAACATCATCATTGTGTCATAAATAAATTTAATTATTTAATGTCTAAAAATTATAAATAAAATACCATGATGTATGAAATCTTTTTAACTTTATAATTAAAATTTATAGTCTAATTTATCTTATGTATAACCCTATATTAAAAATGGTGTAGTTATTAAAATTTTAATTTAACACTTTTAACTATTCTTTAAATAAAATAATAATAAATGTCCTAATCTAATTCAAGTGGATCAAAAAGATCATATTTTATTAATATGGTTGATTTGGGTCGAAAAACACTTGTCCAATAGAATTAGGACATGTGTTAAGTTAATTATAATATCATTTTTACATTTAATTACCCTATTTACTTTTAACTGTGGTAAATAAAATTCAAAAATCACTATCCGCCAAAAATTATTTTCATCCTATTGAACCACATTTTAATTACCGATGTTGACCATGTCTCTCCGATTTTTTAAATTCAACTCACATAAGTAGTAAAATTGCGTTTTATACAAATTTACAAATGTGCCAAGAAGGTGGGTAAAAGACGTTAAATAGTTCAATAAAAAATTTCATATCTAATATTACTATAAAATGACTCTAATGAATTACATTAGAATAATATAGGTATTATTTTTTTTATTTTAATTTAAAATAAATTTAAATAAAAATATTAATTATTTAAATAAAATTTCGGTTTTAAACAATAACGCAGTTCTTTTCACTATTCATTAAAAATTAAATGTTTTCAGAAAAATACCAAAACTTTACCCTAAGCTAATTTTGATATTCCAAATTAAAAAATTATGTCTATTTTACCAAATTTAAAACATATAAGTTTCATTAATTAAATTAAAATTAATTCATGTTGTCAAAACCAGAAAGTGAGTTTTTAAGAATTAAAAACTATCAAAAGATTGGCATGTGTTTATGTACAATTTAAATGTAAAATTTCATCCAATGACCTAAATTATTTTAAAAGATAAAAATATAATCTAATTATACTTTAAAACCACTCAAATGTATAATTTAACACTATAAATTATTTTTATTAAAAAAGTTGTTTTTAAGTAAAATTTAGTATTTTTCACTATTCATCAAAATATAAAAGTTATCAGAAAAGTACCAAAATTTTATCCAAATTAAATTTTTATGTCCTACTTCTAATGAAAAATTTAATTTCATTAAATTTAATATATAAAAGTTTCAAATATTGGATTTAAAAAGTGTTCGCCATTAAAAGGCGGAAAAACTTCATTTTTTGAAAAATACTTCTTTTATTTGAAAAATTGCATTTTTCCTTATATTATGTCTAAGAAACAAAAATATTAAAGTTAAAATTATATATTATATATATATAATTCAAAAATTGGTTAATACTATTCATAACCACTTTTTAAATGGCTAGTTTGATAGGTCGTGATGCACTTGAACTCAGTATTGCGTGAAGCACAAGCTATTGAATTACTTTAAAGAGATAATGTATTATGAAATCTTAGGGTGTTACAAAAAGAGAATCAAATTAGATTATACTCATGTGTTTTTATTCATCTATCTAGCATCACAAATACTTGTGATTCGAGGTGATTAAAATGAATCATATTGAATATAATTCTTGAAAGGGATGAAAATGGTTCTACAACACAGGATCATGTTCCATGTCACAAATATTCTATATGTGTTCTTTCATATTTACAAGGATGGAGATTTAAAAGAGGAAAATATTTCTATCTTTAAGGAATTAAAATAAATGAAAATATCATATGGATTTTAAGGATATTTTGAATGAAAATATTCCAAACTATTCTTCATGATTATTGCGGCTATTATTTAGGAAATCATTGAACAAGATCTTTAGTGTCGTTGGAAATGGTTTAATTTCAATAATTTGTTTTAGAAATATTATTATTATTGTTTATGTGAATATAAATAAAATAAAATAAAGAAAAAAGGGGTGTTTAAGATTTTTAAAAGAGTTTAATACATTGTTTTATTGAAGAATGTGATTTTGAGAAAATCATTGACCACGTACATCTAGATTTTTGATAAAGTTCAATTCAAGATGGTTTATTTTTCTGATAATCAGACTCTTACTACTTTTGAGGTGGAGATTGTGATTTTTCATTCATTAACTCAAGCAACATTAAATTATCCAGAAGAAAGTGAGAAGTTAGTGATGCGAATTTTCTGTTGTTTATTTGGTTTAGGCAGTCCGGGATCATTCAAAGTAAAATATTATATTTAATGAAAAATAATTCTAAAACATTTTGAAGATATAATTCATCCAAAATCAAGGTGGTTATATTCAAAGGATATTGGTACCAGGATAAATAACATCTTTTATTTTATATTGTAGTACAAGTTCAAGGATACCACATTACCTTACTTTATACTAGCTATTCAATAGCTTATCAAGAGTCAAGGATGTATAATACCACTCCATTATAATTATGATTATATTAGTTAAAATTTAGATCTCAGAACTTATCTTGTACCTAGCATGGATTAGACTCTCATGTTGAGGCCAAACCTTATAAAAAATTCATGTTTTCTGATTAATTCTTCTTATTATTTCATATGGGAAAGGAAGAGATATTAAGAGTGTATCATTATTATAATAGGCCATAGGGGTTTAACTACTATAATAAAATAATTTTTAAAAAAGAAGAACCATGATTCACCACCTCCCCCTCTCAATGGTGTACTAACTGATTCAGTTACTATAGGTTCATCCTATCACTCATATTTTTTGTATATATGGTTTCTTGATTATTTCATAATATAAGTTTTTCATTTCCATATAACCCATTGCATCATACCCCATTTTTTGTCTTACTCGATGAAGTTCATGTGGTTTACAATGTGTTAGGGGTCATGTTTGATGTTTTATTTATTTCAATTGGTGGTCAAATTCCCAAATGTGGTCTCACATTCTTATCTTTCACCTTTTCTCTGGCAACTAGATCCAATGAATGAGACCCTATTTATGTTTAGGAATATTAGTGCTCAAAAAGGTCTAGGATTTTGATAGTGGAATTACATATGTGTTCCTTGTTGTTAGTTTGTTACCCCATTGTAGTGGTGGTTATCTTATATCTGATGCTTTTCATATATTCATATCTCACTATTTAGGGCCTTGCATAATTCAACCTATACTCTTGATACTTGAACTATTTATATGACCTTATTTTAGTATGGTGTAGTGTGGTGGTTTTTGAATATTTTGGTTGAACGGTCGACAGAGTTCCACTAGGAACAACCTATGTTTGAGTTTCTAATGGTGGTATTTTCTAATTTATGTGATAGTGGCAGTGTTCTACAATCTATTTGGAGTTCTCTAGTATTGGATACTTTATCAACTAGTGTTTTTTATTCATTTTTAATTTTATCTTAGTTATCTTAATGTTTTATTGATGGTTTCTAAATTTATTTTGTTGTTATACTATATCTAGTGATGATGTAATCAGCAGATTTTGTTTCCTGTATAAGAACCCAACCCTAAACAATCCATAAATTTAATCTTTAGAAAAGAATTCATTTTATTAAATTATAAAATATCTTTTAGGTTTATATTTTTAGAGAATTATTTCATCACCCTTACATAAATAAATATTACATCACAAAGTGAACACTTCCACTCAATATCCATTTTCCCATAATACAAAATTTTTAATATATAACAAGTTCTATTTTCATGGAGTATCTTCATAATTTTATTTTGACCTCATCCTTGTATATACTCATTATTAAAACCTTATGAAAAACATTTTAAAACATGGTATGAGTACAAAATCATAGTAAATTACATATAAAAATGAAATAAACTCATTAGTCCATAAATACTCATAAGAATTTACCTTTTTAAAAATAAACTTTGAACTCAAAATGAACATGTTTTTATCAAAGAAATAAAATTCCATATAAAAATATTTTCATAAAAAATTAAATAATAGATATTAAAAGAAAAAAATAAAAAATATAAATATTTCTTTGAAATCATGAAAAACATATCAACGCTTTTCAAAAAAAGTTATACATTTCACCCTTAATAAGTAGCATATACTTTCCTTTAAACATAACCTCAATAGATTACCTTTTGAAATGATAATAATTCTGTAAAAACCCATAGAAATAATAAATCAATAATGTAGGTAACTTGAGACATCACTGTTCAGATCACTATTATAAATAGAATAACCTACTTGGTAAATTCCAATAATCTCTTAGGTGAAACCTAACTGATTAACTCTTTCCCTTTACCCAATACATTGCTATATTAGTTTAACTCATCTTTTTTTTATAATAGAAACAGCCATACTTGATTTAAAATGGAATAAATCATCCTTGGTTTATAACGGAATCATGCTTCATTATAAACAATTCCCAAGAACCATGAAATATTCATAACACAAGTAATATTTCTTAAAAATATTTTTTGCACCCATAAGAAAAACATTTTCGGATATCAAGATATCCATTCCATATAAAACCATTTTTGAAAACACTCATAAAAAAGGGAAGGAGGGTTTTTATTTGAACAAAAAATAAATGATTTTAAGGGAATCCAAAAAATAAATCATGTTTATAGTAGCGTGAAAATTGATTGATGTTGTATATTTGAAAATAGAGTATTCTTTCTTCCTTTTTTGTCAAAACATTCCATATAAGATATGTAAAAATATTCATTTCTAAAACCATAGAAAGAAAATAAAACATGAAATAAAATTTACTTAATAATTCATTCCTATCTATATAAATACATCAATAAACTAGTTTTAAGAATATATGCATGAAATAAAAATATTTAGAAAATAAACCTCTAAAACATTTAAAATGAGGTTTTTAAAGTAAAGTGTCTCTTACCTAAAATCTGAATCATCGTGTACATTCATTATCTTCATGAATAATAAAATTATTTTTATTATTTACTTACTTATATAACTTTTTTAATTTTATTATTTCTTTTATTTTATCTATTACCATGTTATATACAATTACTCAATTGATTAATTTCATATTGGATTTTTTGATGTTATTCCACTTATATGTTCAAAATGAATTTGGTAAGTTGAATTTAGTCAAATAGATAATTATTAAATCATGTATATAATGATAATCATTAAATAATTATAACTTTTATACATAAATTATACTTTTAAAACCAATCATGAAATATGGTTATGAAAAATGAATTACGTTACAATCGTGGAGATGGTAGGTTGTACGTACTAATGAGTAACGTTTACATTCAAAGAGCATAATAAAAATAAGGTAATTAGAATTTTATATTTTCATAATTATTATATCATAAATATAAAATTATTTCTTTGAATATACCTACATATAGTATTCATGTGATGTGGTCATGAAAAAATAATCGCGTCGCTCTGTGGTGGTTGTAATACACATGTACGGAGGAAAGACGTTATCTTTTTTCAATGGATAAAAAGGTAAGACTATAGATTATATATTATATTTATATAATGATAGATATTTCATTAATAATATATATTAAATACATCATTTTAACCATCTATGGGGGGTGGTGATGGAAAACGAATAACATCAGTTAGCAAGGCGGTAGTATGTCGTACACACGAACGACAGTTTCGTTTTATATTTGATGAAAGATGATATGGATATAGGTTGTTATATTAACATAATAACATATAAATATGTTCAACATACTTTTTTTATTATTTCATAATGGTTGAAGATTATTTGAATGAGGTAGAAGAATAAATAAAATGAAAATTCTAGGTTAAGAACTATACATCTTCTTCGAACACCCATTTTAGGTTTATACCTAAATCCTTCCTAGGTTGGTTTTATGATAAAACCATGGAATATAGTACATGATGATGGATTTTATAAAGGTATTTGGGTAGGTATTTTTTGATATAGAGTACTCAAAAGTTATGAGAAATAGAGGATATGAGGTGCCTTTTATAAGTGAGGGGAGGGACACACATAGAATTTCTTAAAGTATTAAATACATATAAATTAATTTTCATGGAAATATGAATAAAAAATTATATATATAAAGTATAGTATGATTATGAGTCAAAATAATATTATAAAATAAAATTTGGAAAATTTTAGGTTATTTTTTCACCCTTATCTCTCTATTTTAATCACTCATTGGCCCTTTTGACAATTACCATGATATCAAAGTATTTTACTCTTTGGTGGTAAAGAAATTTACTATAATATAAAATGTGACTAATAAATTTAACATGGTTTATATTTTAAACCATATCCCACTAAATTGGTTTAATATTGTATTTTTTTGGATTTTTAAATCATTTCATAAAATATTATTTATTATAAAATATCATTAATGTCTTTTTTGGAATTATTCAATTAATTTGACTTTTAAAACAATATAAAAATAATTAAATTATAATATACTCAATTAAAACATACTTAATATTTAATTTTTATCTATAAAATTCATGGGACACTATAACTCACACAATAAATATTATTTTTAGAGTTTTTAAAATCATTTACCTGATTTTTTACTACTTGCACAAGCACTAAGTCAGTGTTGTATAAGCACTAAAGATAATTATTTCATTGCTAAAAAATAAAAAAAAATTAATAAAATAAAAAATCATTAATATTTTAAGTATATATATATAAACATCAGAATTTTTTATCTCTATCACAAAATATTATTTATTTTAAAAACAAGGGAGTGACACTTTTGACTTTATCAATTACATAAATGTTATAGAGAAAAAAAATAAATGATAAATGGTAAAAAAATGTCATATTTTATAAGTTTATATGATTATGTAAAAAATATAATCGTAAATTCAAATAAAGGAATGTTTTTTAATAAATTTGAAGCCTTATCACAATAGTTTTAACCTTAATTAACCAATTTTACCCTTATCGTGGTAACAAAACTATTCATAATGACCAAAATTAAAAGTGATATATTTACCAAATTTATACCTTGTGATTAAAAATATGAAATCCATTTTTCAATATTAAATTTCTAGAAATGGAAGAATTTAATTTAGAATTAAACTCGCAAAACATAGCGAAAAACAATTTTTCAGAAAAATGAATTTTGAGTATAAAAATGTTTTTACACCGAATTAAAGTGTAAAATTAATTCCAAATACCATAATTGGATTATTTTTAATCAAAAATAAATAATTAAATTTTAAAAATAATCTAAAATATAATTTTAATTTTTATATACTTGAAAAGAAAATGTGGTTTCCAATAAAATTAGTATTTTTTAGTATTCATTGAAAAATAAAACTCTTCAAAAAATTATCAAAAAAATCCTAAGATAATTTTGATTTTCTGATTTTTTAAATTAAATTAAAATTTTCAAACTAAAATTCTAAAATTTCAAAATATTTCCTTTAAATAAAACTATATAATATATGTAAACAAATTTAGTAAGAATAAAACTATTTCCTTTTTAACTATAAAATTACTTAATATTCTTATAGTGAATATATTTTATATAAAATATATATAATTAATGTTAATAAGACATGAAAATTATTAATTATAACATTAATTGGATTTTTAAATTCTTCCCCCTTTTTGAAATTTCTTCCTTGCAATTTTATTCATTATATAAATAGGTGGGGATATTTTTTCTTCATAGCATTTTTGAATTCCCATGTTACTTCTTCAACCATATGGATTTTCAAAAAAACCTTTACTTAATGAGTTACCTTATTCCAAAACACTTTATCTTTTAAGCTAAGAATCTATACTGTAAATTCCTCATAAGAAATTTTTTCTTCCAACTGAACTACTTTAAGGGTCAAAACCTGAGATGCATCTAGTACATATTTTCTTAAAAAAAATTAAATATTTCATATACCTAAGATAAAATTATAGGTAATGAAACTCATTAGGAAACTAATCCAAATTTATTTAGTATTTCATATGGTCTAATGAACCAAGGTCTTAACTTTCCATTTTTACCAAAATGTATAAAACTTTTCCATGGGGAAACATTAAGAAAAACATGATCCCCTAACTTGAAATAATGATCATTCCTCCGATTATCCGCATAAATTTTCTACTTACTCTTAGTCTTCCTCATGCACTTCTAAATCTTCTTTAACTTCTTAACCAATTCATCTACCAATTATGTTCCCAAAAAGTTTCTTTCCCCAAATTCATCCAAATAAGCTGGAGTCTGACATCACTTTCCATATAAAGCCTCAAAAGGTGTCATTTGTATACAGGAATGAAAAATTTTATTATAATAAAACTCAACCAAAGTCAAATGATAACACAACTTCCCTAATAATTTATTTAACTTCCTCAAATTATATCCTCTAAATTCTAAATCTTTTACTCTGATTGTCCATTTTATTGAGGATGAAAGCTTGTAATGAAACTTAATTCAATACCAAAATACTTATGAAGTCCTTTCCAGAAATTAGAGGTGAATTTGAGATCACAATTAGATACAATGTAAAGAGGAAATAAATTTAATGTAATTATCATTTTAACATAATTTTGAAAATTTTGATCCAAATAAATACTATCTTGAAAGAGAAAATGTGTAGATTTAGTTAATCGATCAATAATTATCCAAATAGCATTATTATCTCAAGATTAATTTGGTAATCCCATAATGAAATTCATGAAAATATTCTCTCATTTTTATTTTGGCACTAGAAAAGGTGGAATCATCCCATTTTGTAATTTTCATTCTACTTTAACTTGTTGAAAAGATAAACATTTCATAGTAAAATCTTAAAAATATTTCTTCATTCCTTTCCACCAAAAATGTTCTTGAAGGTCTATATACATTTTTATGCTACTATGATGAATAAAAATGGGGAGATATGAGTGTCACTTGATAGTTATTTCTTCAATTAGGGGTCACATGAAGCACGTAACCTTTTTATGAATATCCAAACACCTTCTTTTTCAATATCAAGTTCATGAAAGTTACCTTTATTAACCAACTCTACATTTTCCTATAAAACATTGTCTTCCTTCTAAGCATTCTTAATCCTATTGGAAATAGATGATTATACTGAAACCAAAAATAAAACATAGGGAGTTTCTACATGTATAATTTCTAATCCAACATTCATTAAATCATTAAACAAATGATCATTTTCTTGATATAACATAGTTAATGATTCATTATATTTTCAACACAAAGAATTAGCTACTCTATTTTCTTTTCCTAGATGGTAATAAATTGTGAATTTTTAATCCTTTATTAATTTCATCTATCAACTCTATCTCATGTTCAACTCTTTTTGAGTGAATTTATACTTTAAACTTTTATTATCATCATATATTTCTCACTTTACTCAATATAAATCATGTATCTAAATTTTTAAATTAAATACTACAGCTGTGAGTTCAAGTTTATGTGTAGGATAATTTTCCTCATGAGGTTTTAATTGACATGATTCATAAGCAATTGCCTAATCACTCATCCCCTTAAAATAAGTATTGTTGCAGATACAAATGTCATAATTTATGGATGGTAGGGACAAAATGGAGTATTCACTAATCTTATTTTCAATTCCTATAAAAATCATTTCATTCCTTTATCCATATGAAAATAAATAATTTTATTGTTAACTTGGTTAGTGGGATAGATAAACATGAAAATCTTTAAAAAAAACTTCTTATAATAGCCTACCAACCCAATAAAACATTTAATATCAGTAAAATTTATAGTTATTGGTCATTAATCAACCACTTAAGTTTTAGCAGGATCAAGATTTGTGTCATATTTATTTATGATATGTCCAAGGAATGGAATATACTACAACCAAAATTCTAATTTTCTAAATTTTACATATAATTTATTTTATTTCAAGGTTTGTAGAATAATAATTAAATTTGTTTAATGATCCTCATAACATTAATAATAAACCAAAATATCATCAATAAACACAACCAAAAACTTATCCAAATATTCTTGGAAAATCTATCCATAAGATCCATAAGTATAGCTATATAATTTGTTAACCCAAAGGGAATAACCACTAACTCATAATTATTATACCTTTTACAAAACACTATTTTTCTAATGTCACCCTCCTACACCTTTAGTTAATGGTACCTGGACCTTAGATCAACCTTAAAAAAATACCAAGATCCCTAGAGATGATAAAATAAGTCATCAATGTGGTAAGATAGATACTCATTTTTAATATTACTATTATTAAAAATTATATAATTAGTAAATATCCTCATTGAACAATATTTCTTTTTAAAAAATAAAATAAGAGAACCCCATGGTGAAGTGATAGGATGAATGAAACCTTTATCAAGAAACTCCTACAACTTGTTTTCCAATTCCATAATCTCTACTTGATCCATTTGATGTGGGGGTTTTGAATTCTGATTATCATAAGTCACTAAGTTAATAGTAAATTCAACTTTTCGGTTAGGTATAATACTGGGAAACTCCTTAGGAAACAAATCTAGGTGTTCTTTTACAATCGGAACATCATTAATCTAAACATTTCCCTTATTTTCAATAATATGAGCAAGGTAACTTTCATTTTCATATCTTGATATTTTCTCAGCATCTTCATATATTTTCAAAGGTATGAATTGTTTATTATAAAAAAAATGAAACTCATTTTGGAAAATATATTCTTTATCTCTTTAATATATCTTAAAATAATAAAATAAAATCCAATATATACCTATAATAACACCAATATACATAATAGGAAAGACAGCAAGGTTTACAGAGAAAACCCTTCCATATATGATAATAGTAAGATCTTTTTAAATTATTATTGTCTTAAAACTACCCCACATGTGTTTTTACCAAAATTACTGACTTTATTTATTGAGGTGAAATTTTTATTTTATCAGCAAATTTCTCAAAAATGAAAGAATGTGTATACCCTAAATCAAACAAGAAATTAGCATAATTTGAATAAACAATTAATATACTTGTTACAACTTCATTTGATATCCCAACATCTATCGAAGTAGTTTAAAATGATTTCAACAAACCCTACTTCTTATAGTCATGCTACTTACTATCATTCATGAACTTCTTGAAAAATGCATCCACACAATGACCCATACCGTTGCATTTAAAATGTCTTATTTTATACTTATCAATATCGGTATTACCAATACCAAGATATTTTTCTTTACAACTACGAGCCATATTCCCAAACTTACCACATCAGAATCACTCCTCAAATTTTGTACAACTTTCTCCAGGGTTCTTTTTACCACATCTAATATAAACTGGAAACTTGATTTTCTTACCTTCATATTTCTTTGATAGATTATTTACCATTTCCTAACATATGGACCTTATTTTCTTATTTTCATAGAGTAAAATATCATATAAAAACTCTATTTATACCTTCTAGGAACATTGATCAAATTTCTCATAACTTTTCAATTCAAAGGAATCTAATTACCTTTGATATATTAGCTTAAATCCTGAGTAAAACTGATTAATTTTAATATCAATATCCCAAATAAAATTTGGTGTGTACCTTCCCAATCGAGTGAATTTTTCTTTATATGTGGCCACTAAATCATCCTATTTAAACCTTAATTCCAAGAATTATTTTTCCATATTAATTCAAACAACCTTAGGAAAATATTTCTCAAGGAATAGATTCATAAATGTATCATATTATATGGCGTGACTACTATTGAATGGTTTCACCTTCAAAGTATTAAATAAAAACTATTAAATTTTTATTATTTTAAAAACCCATGACTTTGAATATATTTTCAAGGGATTTAATCTATCCCTCAGCTACTACTAGGTCAAAAGATCCACTAAATGCTAGAGGTTTTTGTCTCATAAAATTATCCACTATTAACATGTTCTTCCATGGTAGATTTCTATTCTATCTATCATGGATACCACCACTTTTTTATCCAATATAAATTTATCCATCATAGTAAAAAACCAATCATTTCTAATTCCAACCATTCTAGGTTATTGATTTGGAAGGACATTATCCTCCGGGTGTCTTCCTATATCATCATCCATGTTTACTCTGTGGAAGACCAATATGAACGTATATATTTTAGACAAAAAAACATGGTAATATTAAAATGTTATAGAATGATAACCATAAATTAGTATCTCTTAATGATATTTACTTATATTATCCTAACCTCTAAAATTATCTAAACCTTTTCTCTGATACTAACTATAATAATCATACCTTAAGCAATATTTAAACTGTATCTTTAGACAATAAATAATTTTCTTTTATTCATGGAGATATTTTATGTTTATAGTTTTAGATAATTATGTCAAAACTCCTAAATAAATAAATATCACATCACAAAGTGAACACATCCACTGTATATCCATTTTTCCAATAATAAAAAACTTTTAATATATAACAAGCTTTATTTTAATGAAATATATTCAGAAGTTTCATATTGACCTCATCCTTGTCCCTAATAATTCTTAAAACCCTTTGAAAAACATTTTAAAATTTGGGATGAGCATAAAAAACTCAATATTGGACATATAAAAAGAAAAAAAATAAAGAAATAAACTTGTTAGTCCATGAATACACATAAGAATTTTCCTTTTTCAAAATAATATTTATAATAAAAAAACATTTTATTACCTAAGAAACAAACTTCTATACCTAGATATTTTTATAAAACATTTTATAAGAAATATTAAAATAAAAAAACTTTTAAAAGTTTCTTTAAAATCATGAAAAATTTATGAAAACTTTTCAAAAAAAGTTATACATGTCACACTTAAGAAGTATCATATACTTTCCTTTAAACATAAACTCAATAAATTACCTTGTGAGATTATAATATTTAAAAAAACTATATAAATCATAAATAAATCATGTCAGTAAATTATGACATCATTTTTCATTTCACTCTTACAGATGGAATAACCTACTTAGTAAATTACAATAATCTCTTAGGAGAAACCTAACCATTTAACTTTTTCCATTTACCCAATGCTTTGGAAAGCTAAATCGGGCTCAATCATATTTGGTTTATAATGGAACGACCTGTCCTTATTTTATAACATAACCAAATATACTTATTTTATAATAGAACCACATGTTGTCATAAACAATTCCCAAGAACCATAACATATTTATAACACATTAAATCTTCTATAAAAATATTCTTTTCACCCATAAGAAACACATTTCTAGATATCGAAATATCCATTCCATTTAAAAACATTTTTGAAAATACCCATAACATAGGGAGGAGGTTTATTTAAAGAAAACATGAAATATTTTAAGGGAAGAAAAACATCAAATAATGATTATAGAACCAAGAAAAATTGTTGATGTTTTATATGCTAAAATAGAACATTCAATTTTTCTTTTTTTCAAAACATTATGTATAAAAATACATAAAAAGTTTACTTTTGAAAAAAAATTAAAGAGAGTAAAAAGTGAAATAAAATGTCTTATATAACTTTTTCATTTCTACACAAATACATCAGTGAAATAATTTTATGAATATTTACATAGAATAAAAATATTTAGAAAATAAACCTTTAAATATTTAAAATAATGTTTTTGAAGCAAAGTGTCCCTTACCTTGAGTCCAAATCATCACATATATTCCTTATATTATAGAATAATAAACTTATGTTAATTATTTTCTTTATTAATATATTTTTTAATATTTATTATTACTTTTATTTTATTTATTACCATGTTGTATAAAATTATTTAATCAATTAAGTTCACATTGGATGTTTTGACGATGTTCGGTTTATATGTTCAAAATGACTTTCGTAAATTGACTATGATCAAAGTGGTAATTAGTAAATCATCTATATAATAATAATCATGAAATAATTATAATTTTTAATTTCATAATCAACCATGAAATATGGTTATTAAAAATGAATTACATTACAATCATGGAGACGGTAGGTCGTACGTACGCATGTGTAATGATTCCATTAAAAGAGATTAGTGAAAAGAAGGTAAGTGTCATTTTTTTATTTTAAGGATTATGATTAAATCATAAATATAATATTATTTATTTAAATATACTTATATATAGTATCCTTATGATTTGGTCATGAAAAATGAATCGCATCGCTTCGTGGAGTCTGTAATCCACACCTGCACACGAATGAAATTGTCATTTTTCAATAGATTGAAAGGTACGAAAGTAGATGATATATTATACTTACAAAATTTTAAATATTTAATTAATATAATATATATGTATATATATATATGTATATATATATATTAAATCCATAATTATAACCATCCATGAGAGGTAGTGATGGAAAATGAATTACATTGGTTCATGAGTTGGTAGTCTATTGTGCACATGAATGATGGTTGTAAGATAGTTTTTTAGAGAGGTATAAATCCTTTAATTTTCCATTTAAATATTTTTTTAGCCTTTTAATATCACTTAGGTGGAAAATTAAGGTCTCAAGAGATTCTGAGACTTGTTCATATCCTGGATCTCTAGTTTTTAGAGAAACAGGAAGAGTCACATGGTTGGAACCTGATTAGTGCTAACCATGTGTCTCAAAAATGTGATCAAAAATAGGTGGATCATGGTTTGAATAAACATTCAAGGGAGGATGTATATCCATGAAAAAACTACAATAAATTTTAGGTGTTTTGATCATGTTTGGCACATGGTTTTTTTCATTCTCTTAGTCATGTAAAGGGGTATACAACCTAGAAAATAAGGTCACAGGGGATGCACATGGTTTTTCAAAACATGTGCCTAGCCGTGTGAGGGGGTGTTCCACTTACATAGTAGTGGGGAAATATTGGTTCACGGTTTTGAAAACCATGCTACCAAACTGTGCACCCTCTTAAAATGTGTAAAATGACCATTTTTCCCCTTTTTTGCTTAAAACTAAAACCTCTTTCATCCTTCTTCTTTTATATAGAAGCAGCCACACATGGAGATATATCTCTCTCTTTTTCATAGGATTTGAGGTATATATTTCATAAAATATTGGAATTGACTATTGTTCATTATGTTGGATAGACAATAGTAAGTTTATGATTTTTTTAATTCTTATTTTCCTTTATCTCACCATCTTCGATGTTATCTTTGTATGTGCTAATATTCCCTATTTTCAGGGTTTTTATATATTTCTTCAATTTCTTCCATTATAGATTATATTAGAGGCCAATACTGGATGAGGAGTCATCTACCAGCATAAGTTATGTATTCTAGCTCTTTTCCCTAAAAGTTTGGATGTCTATATAATGTGTCATCATAACGAATGCTATAATTTCCATGTAATACCTTTTAAATGTTATATTAAATTAATAAAATTTTAACACCTTGAGTTGGTTATCCTTATAACCTAATTTTATTCTTTGGAGGTCATCAACCTTGATGTGAGTGACCCATTTGGTTGTGTCATTTTAAATTCCAAAAATGTTATGTCTTGTTGTGTGATTAAACCAGCTATCAAGATATGATGAAGTCACCCTCATAAATGAAATTTTAAATTTAATTTAATGGAATGGTATAATACCTTACTAGGTACCTATAACCTAGTTATGTATTTATACCACCATCTAAGGTGTGTTTACTTTTATTTAAAATTGAAATGGTTAAATGATTTAAATAAAAGGTGAATGGAAAGGTCATTTCACCTAGAAATTATTTAATTATGAAGTATGATCATGGATATTATTATGATTATGAATAATTATATATAATATCAATTATGGTCATGGACCTAAAATTATTTAAGGGTGTGTCATGCCCGGAGTAATTATTGAATTCCTATTGTAGATTTCCTTAGACATACTCATGGAATGCCAACTGATTCAT
The DNA here is from genome assembly GCA_963277665.1 of Viscum album. NCBI lineage: Eukaryota > Viridiplantae > Streptophyta > Magnoliopsida > Santalales > Viscaceae > Viscum > Viscum album. The sequence goes on along the minus strand of OY728126.1, from coordinate 1,802,059,620 downwards.
TGATGTGTCTTCCAAGTGGAAGACCACATTTTGATTCATTCTTTTTCTATGATTGTGAATGCCCGGTCTTGGAACCGAGAATTCACCTATATTTCTAGAAATTAAATTCAATTGAATTCCTTGGTTGATTCTCCTTATATTCATCTTGATGTTATATACTACCTTATATTATTCCTTAATCTCCTTTCAAGTATTTCTCTGAGGCTACCTAGGACATGATCCCAATTCTCAGGTAGATTTTTCCCCCCTATGGTGAATTTTGAAGTGTACACCCTTATGGACTTCACCCAGCTTATAAAGCATGAATTTCAAGGAAATTATGGAACATTATATGATCACCTCTATAAATGTATTCCTTGGTTGTATACCTAGGGTCACAAAATTATAAATATAAATCAAAAATATAAAATTCTCATATGTATTTCTGCTCAGGCAGAAGTAGGTAGTATCAGATGGGAATCCATGAGGAACCCAAACTAACATGATTTATTATTTCACTAACATTATTTATTCTCCATGCACACTGTTCATTTTATAATCAAAGAGTAGATAGTGTTAAACACCATTGGTGGTGGCCTACTGAGTTTTTCTTACACCCTGTTCAGACTACAGATTGGTACCCAGAAAAACATCATGGATTCAACTAATGAAAAGGGCAATAGGTTATATAACATTTCAAGCCATGATTCCACTAAATCGGTGCCCGAGATGGGTTACCACATGACCTCATTCATGCCTCCATATATGTAGCAGTCTACCGACTAGCAATGATGGTCTAATGTAAAACATGGGGATATTATACCCTCTTTATTATACTAAGACACAGTAGATAATATAAGAATAAAGGATACAGAATAAACAATAAAAATAAACATTCATTTCCAAAAACTTCCCAAAACTAGGTACAATCCCACAACCAATTGTTAATATGATATGTTATCTCATACAGTGCCAAGTAAAGGAAAACCAAAAATAAAGATAAATATAAGAATACACAAAACGAGTCCTAACTTAAAGTCCAAATCCCTCAACCATGCCCATCCCATGCCCAATCAACCATCTAGCATAGGGAATTTTCCCTTGTCCTAACCTATAACCATGAAATCTAATTAAGTACCCAATGGCGACCCAAGAAGGGTGTGATTACAAGCTATTTGGTCACCACCAATGGTGTCTACAAAATATCTAGTCTAAACAGATAGTGTATGCTTGTACTAAAATAATGAAAAGATAAACAAAAGATAAATAGGGTGCCATTAATTAACATTATTCACATAAAACATTTCATTATTTGTTCTATGGATTGGGAAATTCACTTATAGAACAACAGCATATGACAATAAACTACTATGCCTAAGGGAATAATTCAAGTTCTGCATCTCACTAGGGAAACAATTTTACAATCAATTACATCACACTTGCCTTGGATTATCAGTCCAGGTAGTCTCATCTAATGAAACCATTTGGGGTATAACGACTCAGTCTGACCCCCTAATACATGAATTATAGGGGTGGGGTTTAGAGCCTCAATCCAACCCAACACATGGGCATATATCCTCAATAAATACCCCAAATACCACCAATCCATGTGCACATGATTCATAACCATTTCCAAAAATACCATCACACAAACTATACTCAATAAAAAAACAAAAAAAATAAAAAAACATATGTTTTTCAATACATAAATAATATTCATCCCTTGACCCCTTTACACTTCCTCTTTTACATACATTAACTCATTTACATAATTCCATTACAACCCAAAAGTCAATTAACATGTTCAGTTTCATTTGTTTAACCCATTAACATTGTTCCAAACAACCCCTTATGCCATGTTAGCAACTAGAAACAATTACCTTTGTTCCATTTCATAATCCCAACCAACAATTCAAAACATTTATCAATGGATATACTTTATTAAAAAATAATTCAATGCTTAACATTACCATTTTCCTTGTTTGAGATGATGGTTCAACCCATGGTTGTCCCTAAAACCAGTCTAATCAATCTCAATGCATCCCACAAGGATCATGAGGGGTTCAATTAATTATTAAACCATCCAATTTACCAAATACTACTAAAGTCATCAAAATAATAATAGGATGGGACCAATATCACAACCACAACACGCAAACCAACAATGAGACTATGGGATATAACTTGTAGACCACCTAACTTAATTTTGAAGTCAATTTCACACTAAACCTTAGCCTATGAGTCAGATCTGAACACCCTTCAAATTACTAACCTAATATCTTCTAGAAAAATAGGGTTTTAGATATTTGGAAGGAGGAAAACAATTATATAAGCACTAATCTGAAAAACAGAAGGAAGAGGAGTTTTAGACTCACCTGGAGCTTCAATTCGCACCCAAAAACACTCCAAATGGCCTAAAAACAAAGGATATTGGTCCTTGGGAAGCCTTTGGGGTTTTTGGTTCATTTATAGGGTTTTTGGAGAAGAAATGAGGAGAAATATTAGGTAGAACACATAAATTCTGAAGGGGGGAGGGTAAAATCCATCTTTTAAGTAGGTGCATGGTTTGGCCACATGGTTTTCTAAACTGTGAATAAATCTTGCACTAGCCTATATCAAAGTAGGGATAAGTCACATGGTTACCTAGGGAGCCCTCATGGTTTAAAAAAACCATGTTCTAACTATGCAAAATGGATATGTCAAATATCACATGGTTTGAACTCCCCCATTGTATGGTTTACTTAACCATGAACCCCTCATTATGGCTATCATGGTTTGGGAACACAGTTCCTAATAACTATGCTCCAGCCATGAAACATCCATAAGATGGCCTGATTCCCCTTTATTTAGCATCCCAAGCCCCTGAAAAACCCTTGATCCCCCTCATACACCTGGTAAACATTTCATTATCCATAATTATGGTATTTAAACCATAATTTAAACAAGTACATACCTCACAAAAATTCCATAATCTTAAAACCTTTCCACCTTACAATGGCTCATCCTTAAGTTTCTCTTCCCAAGAATCACTAAGGATCCAAGGTAAAAATATTGGTCCATTGGTATCACATGTCTCTCTCTCTCTCCCAAGTCTATTCATAAACATTACCATGCTTACATAACACCTGAATCAAAGGCACAATATTTTCCTACAATACTTTCACTATGATCCACAATATGAACCAGATTCTCTATAAAGAATGCATCAGCCTCAAACTCAGCATCATCAGCATCAATCATGTGATATAGGACAAGGTGATACTGTTGAAGGTGTGACACGTGAAAAATATTGTGCATACTACTATATCATTGTATAAGATCCAATTGGTATGCCACTACTCCTATCCTCTCTATTATCTCAAATAGACCCACGTACCTAGGTTCTAACTTACCCTGCTTCTGAATCTGATGGTGAACCAACCTTGGAAACACCTAGAGAAGCACACGATCACCCACAATAATCTCAAGAAGTCTACAACACTGATCTACATATGAATTATTCTAATGATGATCTATACCCATATATTTACAAATCAACTAAACATGTTCCAACATTTTCTTCATGAGACTCGATCCCAACAACTTTGATTACCCAGCCTCCATCCAACACAACAATTATTTATATAGTATTCTGTAGAGTGCCTCATATAGTGCCATATAAATAATCATATGGTAACTGTTATTTTAATAGAACTCAACAATTTCCATGTTTTCTCCCAATGTCCTCCAAAGTTGAGGACACATGACCCCAAAATTTCCTCTAGAAACTGAATAGAATGCTTGGATTGATCGTCCATATGTGGGTGGAAAGTCGTGCTCAAAAACACATGGGTACCAAGAAACTTCTATAACCACTGCCAGAAGTGAAAAGTAAAACCTGGATCATGATCTGAAACTATATTCCTTGGCACACAGTGTAGCCATACTATATCCTGAACATACAACTCACCCAACTAGTCAATAGTGAAGGTCTCTCAAATCCACAACTACCCAGATTGAATCATTCTTCTGAGGTATCCTCAAAAGACCCACCACAAAATCAATTTTCACATCATCCAATTTCCATTCTATAATTGGAAAAGGTTGTAACAAACCACGGATTCACTGATACTTTTCATTCACCTACAGACAGGTATATCATCACATAACAAATCCTAAAACCTTTTTTCATCCCTGGACACCATTACTGTCTATGGAGATCATGATATATTTTGGTAAAACCAGGATGTACTACCCACTTTGATGCATAAAAATAACTCATAAAATCTTCCTGTATACAAGTCAGCATGACAATGAGGCCATGAACATAAAGGATCTCATCATCACTGACTATCCAATCAGAAGGTGACTCCCCGCCTTCAAGACTTTTCCTCAATGACAAACACTCTGAGTCCTCATACTACCTCTCCTAGATCCATCTTAGATGGATGGAATCAAATTCCAGGGATGTAATGGTCATCTACCCTTTCCCATCATGAACCTCTAGATGTATTTTTTCAAACAATGCCATCATCCTCCACTCAAAACTAGATTCCTCAACAGCCTGATTTTCAGTCTTCCAACTCAAATCATCATCAATATTATTCCCCTTTAATGGTGTGTATACCAACTAAAAATAAAAGGATTGCATGTAATCAACCCATATTAACTGCTAAATATTTAAATCACATTGAGATAATATATACTTAAGGATTTTATGATCAGTATACACACTAAATAATTCTTCCAACAAATAATGTCATCAGCACTTTTAGGAATAAACCACTACAGCCAATTAAAGATCATGCATAGGGTAATTTAATTCATGAGAAATCAACTACCATGAACCATATACAACAACCCAATCATTCTACATCAATACTACCCCAATACCGACACCAGATGCATCATAAAATAGTATACTTCTTACTTGGCTCAGGAAGGACCAAAATTGGTGTTGTTTTCAACTGCTTCTTCAACTCTTGGAAATAATTCTCACATGCCCTGGACCATTAAAACTTGATTTCCATCTTGGTTAAACCTTAAATTGGTCCTTCAAAATGGGATAAGTCTTTGATGAACCTCTGGTAATATCCCAATAAACTCAAAAAACTCGAAACATCAAAGACGTTATTGGGATGCTCATAGGATATAACCACTTACACTTTCTCAGGGTCTACCTACATACCTTCCTCCAAAATGATGTGACCCAATAAATGCACCTTTTCAATACATAAATGAAACTTTTATATCTTTGAGTATAGTTTGTGTTCTATTAGTGTACTCAGAATGATATCAAGATGTTTGGTGTGATCGTTTATAGCAGACTAAGATGTCTTCAACAAAGACAATGACAAAATGATCTAGGTTTGGGTGAAAGATTCTATTTATTAGGACCATAAATTATTATGGTGCATTGGTCAAGTCGAACGACATCATAGAAAACTCATATAACATATAACTACTCTTAAAAGTAATCGGTGGTGTATCAAAAGGTTTCACCATCATCTGGTGATACCCTTATCTCAAATAATGTTTGTAGAACATTGAATAACCTCTCAACTAGTCAAAGAGATCATATATTTGAGGGAGAGGGTATTGATTCTTAACCATAATCTGATTTATCTTTCTATAATCTACACACAATTGCCATGATATGTTGGACTTCTTAGTAAACAACATTTGAGATCTGGTGATGTACTAAAATGGATAAACCCTTTGTTATCAAGTTCCTCTAATTGAGTTTTAAGCCCTTGGAGTTCTTCTGGTTCCATTTTTTATAGAAGAATGGAAACTGCTTCTTCCCCCAGTAGAAACTCTATTATGAACTCAACATCTCTCTTAGGTGGTAGCCCCAAAAATCCCTCAGGAAGCACATCCTGAAACCTACCCACCATCAAAGGAAATACAAGATTCTCTACTCCCCCATCATCAATCATAAGACAAGACACTTGGTCTATGAGTTTACCCAACTACTAACAAACTATCCCTACATGTAATTCTTGGATATCTCATTCCCCACGGTGAATGCATTCATTACCTTCTAAGGATTTAAACATTACCCTGTGGTGGCAACATTAAATATGGTCCTGGTACAAAACCAACCAATCCATTCCCAAAATCAGTTCAAACCCTAACATATCAAGCACAAACAAGTCCCAATGAAAATGTTACCCACCAACCTCAAGGGCACAATACTTACATCGGGGATATTTTCTTCTTTCACTCCTAATGTTGTATCAATTGACATAACCCCACTCATTTGTTCCACTACTAGTCCCAACACACTAACTAAATGAGTAGAGATAAAATAATGTGAGGCACTTGTATCAAATAAAGCACTATAAAGTGTGGAATCGACAAGAATCGTACTTCAAACTATAGATGGACCAGCCTCAAAACCTTCAGGTGTAGGATGAACTACATGAATTTGTCCCATTCCTCTGCCATGGGCTCTGGTCTTAGTTCCTGGCACTACACTACCCTGCTTATATAGATGCTCTTGTCCAGAAGTACCTCATCCATTACCCCCAACCGGTATGGCCAGTAGAGCTCCAACTGCCTACCTGATATGGGGTAACCAACCACCTTCTTGTAATATGCATCGGCCTCAATCCACCATCATTACCCATCTATCTAGGGTTTCTATATAACCTCTACACATTCCCCAACCTATCACATTCTCAGTGCTCAACTAGTGGTCGAGCACACTGACCACGCATGTGTCTCATCCTACAGTATTGATTGTAGAAAACTTGATCACTACTATAAGAACCTGGTTCTATTTTCTAAATACCCTATCCCCCACTTCCCTAATGTAAACTCTTGAAGAGGTACTTCCTACATTAAGAATCTACACCATTGGGCCACCCAACTAGAAATGCATGTCCACCACCAGAAACCTCTTTGGAATTATCTTCTGAAATAAGGGCATGATCCACCACTTCAGAAAACCTCTTTAAATGGAAGATATTTTCTTAGTCTTAATCTCATGTATAAGCCCATCCTAGAATTATATCTCCACCGTTGTCTTATCTCACGCCAATGATAGAACAAAACATTGAAATTCAGTGAAACGATCAGCATAATTCATTACTAACATAGACCCTCGGGTAAACCTCATAAACTTCATAGTCTTATCCTACCTCAAGTTCTCCAAATGGAATTTTTTGAGGAAATTTTCCTAGAAATATTTCCCTACCATACCGTCAGCCTACTGGATCTTAACCAGAACATTCCACCAGTTCTTTGCCTAACCCTGCAACATGTAAGCTACCATATTGACCCTCTTCTTAGGATGATTCTATAAGTTATCAAGAATTTTCTGAATAGACTCTATCCAAAAATCTATTGTACCAGTTTCATCCTCTATAGAAAAAGGTAGAGGGTGTTGCAGCTTAAACTCTCTATCCATCTCGAACATACTCGGAACAACCCGCCCTGGGTCTTGTTTCATCATCTACATAAAACAAAATAATTTATGAAGGAAATACTCCTCTCCCCTATTGCCCTAAATCTTTGGCTTCCCTTACTCTATATTTAGAGTATAATTTTTGGTGACATCCTCTTATCACCCAACTGTCACATGACATTATGGTGGTATCTTCCTAAAATTCCAAACACAAACCTCAGAACACATAACACAAAGAATCAAAAGTTGAAAAAAAAATATGGTTATCCACTATCCATAACAACCCATCACATATACATTATCCCAAAAGATATCATCACACCTCTTTCACTACCTTTAACCATCCCTACCATGGGTCATAGTCAACATGGGGTAAACCAACTAACATAGTCACAAGTCTTTCATTAGACACCCTTTTAAATCATTTTACCATCACAACATAAATCTTTCTCAATTAGGCACCTTACCATGACCACATTTTAACCCATTTATAACTCTTCATTAATCAATATTCTTTTACCATTATTTCACATTATTTTCATTTACCTATTTTAATTATCTTTATTAAGAACCACTTATTTCAATTTTTCAAAGAAAAAATTGTATTTTTTTCCCTCGTGTCTCAAGAATCATCCCCATGTGTGCCTACCATGATTTGTGCCACCTATATCCTTAGGTTCCTAAAATGATTCATGAATGTACAACATCATTCTGTTTATTCTACGAGAAAAATATCATAAAATAGTCACATCACTCAACAATTGAATCACCCAATAGTGAAATATCATTCAACTATAACAACACACATCAATAACAATAATCCCACCCTGGGAACTTGGGTTTTCCCTCATACACGGGTTAGATACTCCCTAGATCAATCTCATTACCAATACCCTTAAATATCCTAATTTCTTGTCTAATATCCCCAAATAGTAATACAATAGAGAATAACCTCCTTTTATAACACTTTTTAACATCCCTAGCCTGGATGACACTAAACTAGTGCCCTGAGTTGGGATGCCACATGACCTCAAGTGTGCATCCCTATACACCCGAGGTTGCTGACTAGTAGTGAGAGTCTATGTAACATGTGAGGAGACTATACCCTCTTTATCGGAGTAAGCCACAATAGGTAACAAAATAACAAAAGAGACATAATAAACAATAACAATACACATTTATTTCCAAAAACATACCAAAACTGGGTACAATCCCACAACCAAAAATAAATATGATATGTCATCTCATATAGTTCCAAGTGAAGGAAAACCCAAAATAAAGATAAACAGAAGATTCCCCAAAATGGGTCCTGAATCAAAGTCTATATCCCTTAACCATGCATGTCCCATGCCCAATCAACCATCTAGCATAGTTCCTTTTCCATTATCCTAACCTGCAACCATGAAATATGCTTAGGTAGAAAATGGTGGACTGAGAAGGGTGTGAGTACAACTCAATAGGCCACCACCAATGGTGTCTACAAAATATCCAATCAAAACAGATGGTGTATTCATGTACTAAAAGAATAAAAATATAAAAAAAGGATAAACTAGGTTCCATTAATTAACATTATTCACTTAAACCATTTCATTATTTGTTCCATGATTTAGGAAATTCATTTATAACACAATAGCCTATGTCGTTCAACTACTTTGCATAAGAAAATAAGTCAAGTTCTATATCTCACTAGTGAAACCATTTCACAATCAATTACAACATACTTACCTCAGATCCTCAGTCCATGTAGTCTCATCAAATGAAACTATTAGAGGAATAGAGCCTCAGTATGACCCCCTAACCCATGCATTCTATGGGTGGGGTTTAGAGCCTTAGTCCAACCCAACCCATCGGCGTATATCCTTAGTCAATACCTCACATAACACAAATACATGTGAACATAATTCATAAACATTTTCACAAATACCATCACACAAACCATACTCAATCAAAATGCATAACAATCAAAAAACATAGGTTGTTCGATACATTAATCATATTCATGCCTTGACCCATTTATACATCCTATTTTATATGTCTTAACTCATTTACGTAAATCAATTACAACTCGTAATTCGATTAACACATTCACTTTCATTTGTTTACCCCATTAACATTATTCCGAACAACCCATTAATCCATGTTAACAACTAGACTCAATTAACTTTTGTTACATTTCATAATCCCAACCAATAATTCAAAACATTTATCAAGGGATCTACTTCATTATGAAATAATTCAATGATTAACATTACCATTTTCCTTGTTTGAGATAATGGCTCTCCCCATGGGTGGCCCTAAAACCAATCTAATCATCCGCAATGCATACCATGGGGATCATGAGGGGTTAAATTTATCATTTAACCAACCAATTTACTAAATATTACTAACGGCATCAAAAACACAACAATAAGGGACCAATAGCATAACCACAACATACAAAACAACAACAAGACTATGGGATAAAACTTTTAGACCACGTACCTCAATTATGAAGAAAATTGCACACTCAACCTTAACCATTGAGTCATATCCAAACACCCTTCAAAGCCCAAACCTAAGATCTTATAGAAAAAGAGGTTTTTAGATATTCGGAAGGATAAGAACAATTCTAAAAGACCTAATCTAAAAAAGATAAGGAAGATGAGTGTTCGACTCCCCCATATCTTTTATTCTCACCCAACGACACTCCAAATGGCCTAGAAGCGAAGGATATAGATCCATGGGTAACCTTAGGCCTTTTCATTCATCACTAGGGTTGCTAGATAAGAAATGTGGAGAAAAATCAAGTGGAAATCATAAATTATGAAAGGTGAAAAGGGGTAAAATACCAATTTTAATGAGGTCCATGGTTTGGCCACATTTTTTGTTAATACATGCACCAACTATGTACTAGCCTCTATCCAAGAGGGGATAGGTCACACAGTTACCTGGGGAGCCCGCACAGTTTAACAGAATGTGCACCAACTATGTGGAATGGATCTATCTAAGATTTCATGGTTTGGCCTCCCCCCTTTCATGGTATACTTAACTGAGAACCCCTCCTCTTGGATAGAATTTTTTGGTCATATGGTTACTAATAATCATGCACCAACTATGCAACATGCACAGGATGGCCTGATCCCCTTTTCTTTAGCATCTTGAACCCTTAGAACACCCATGATCCTCCTCATACTCCCAGTAAACATTTTATCATCCATAATTAGGGTATTTAACCAGAATTCAAAAAATTATGTACCTCACTAGAAGTCTGGAATCTTATAACTCAGCTATGGATGCTTTATTTTCTATACTAGGATGGATTATGGGAGAAGATGACTGAGTTTGTGCTCATGATACTGTTAGAGATATATTTTCAAATATTTTTTATATTTTTTATATAATGATTGTGTAGTTTTCCTAGTAAATTATGACCCTTTTATTCCCTATTTTCTTTATAGCATCATTACATCATTATTCTATATGTGATATTGGTTATTATTACTTCTATCTTTTTATTATTATCTAGATGATTTATCTTCAAATGTTTCATTATTATCTTGATTATGTTGATTTATCTATTACATACCACAATGGTATACTCTATTCATGAGGTTATAGTCTCTATATCATACCACCATATACTCTCACTACTAGTAATTAGACTTTGGTGTATGGGGATGTGCGCTTGAGGCTAAGTGGCAGACCATGTTTGGTTACTTATGAGTGAATCGGGTTCGAGATGTCACCTTGGTTTTATTTCACATTTTATAGAAGAGTATATGGATATAGGTTTTTCCAATAACATAATAACATCTAAGTATATGGAATACACTAATTTTATTATTTCATCATGGTTAAAGAAGATTTTAAGGATTTAGAAGAAGAAATAAAATGAAACTGCTAGGTTAATAACTATACCTATTCTTCATACAACCTCTTAAGTTTTATACCTAAATCCTTTCTAGGTTGGTTTTATAATAAAACTAGGGACTCTAAGATGTGTTTAGGGATTTTATTAATGTATTGGTATTGGTATTTCATATATAGAGTACTCAAAATGTGTGAGGAATAGAGGAAATGAAGTTAGATTTTATAAGTGAGGGTAGGGGCACTCTTGGAATTTCATAAAGTATTAAATTAATATAAATTAATTTTAAGGTAAAAATGTATCTAAATTGATATATTTCAAAAATATGATGATTATAACTCTAAATAATCTCATAAAATAAAATTTTTACAAGTTTAGGTGATTTTTTCACCCATATCTCTTTATTTTAACCCCTCATTAAACCTTTTGATAATTACTATGATATCAAAGTTTATTACTCTATAGGGGTCAATAAAGCTAATATAAAAGGACAAGTGACTAATAAATTGAACATGGTTTATATTTTCAACCATATCTCATTCAATTGTAAGGATAAAATTTTTTAATTAATTTTAAATCATCTAATAAAATATTTTTTATTATAAAATATCATTAATGTCATTTTTTGGAACTATTCAATTAATTTGACTTTGAAAACAACATGAAAAAAATGTAATTAGAATATAATAAATTTAAAAATCCATAATATGGTATTTTAATCCATGAAATTTTTGATACACTCTAAATCACAAAAAAAATATTACTTTTATAGTTTTTAAAATCTTTTACATGATTTTTTTACAACTTGCACAAGCACTAATTCAATGTTGTATAAGCGTTTAAGTTAATTATTTCATCACTAAAAATTAAAAATAAACTACCATGACAATTAAAATTCATTAATATCTAAAATTAACATTTATAAATAAACATATGTTATTTTTATACCTATTATAAAATATTATACATTTTAAATGTAAGATAGTGACCCTTTTGACTTTATAATTTACTTAAATATTATAAATTTAAAAATAAAAGATAAATAGAAAAAGTCATATTTTCAAATTTTGGATTATTATGGATTAAATATAATCATACAATGAAATAAAGGAAATATTTTTAATTAATTTTAAGCATTATCGCATTAGTTTTAACCCTAATTAACTCATTTTACCTTTACCATTATAACAAAAATTTATTATGGTAATTATTCATAGTGACCAAAAATAAATGGGACCTATTTACCAAATTTGGATGTACTTGTTCAAAATATTGAATATATTTTTCAAGTTTAAATTTCAAGAAGTGGCAGGATTTAATTTAAAATTAAATCTATAAAACACAATGAAAAACAATTTTTCAAAAAAAATGCCTTTTATGTATAAAAAATATTTTTATACCAAATTAAAATATAAAATTTATTAAAAAAAACTATAATTGGATTATTTTTAATAAAAAAATAATTAAATTTTAAAACTAATCCAAAATTGAACTTGGATTTATAAATACTTGAAAATAAAATACAATTTATAATAAAAATAGTATTTTTCACAATTTATTAAAAAATAAAACTTTTCAAAAAATTATAAAAAATTAACCCTAAGATAATTTTTGTATAAATATTTCGAAAATGAAATTAATTTTTTAAAATTAAAATTTTAAAATTTTAAATAAAAAATTTAAATAAAGCCATATAATATATGTAAACAAATTTAGTAAGAATAAAACTATTTCCTTTTTAAAAATAAAATTACTTAATATTATTATAGTGAATATATATATTTAATATCTAATTAATGAATATTAATAAGAAATAAAAAATATTTTTTCTAAAAATACATGGGTTGTTTCATACTTCTTCATTTTTTTTTAGTTTGACAGTTTTCCTTTGTGTTTCATCCTTGTCAAATAAAATGTTCCAGGGAAGCTCATTCTAGTGGAGAGGTTCCCATTCATGGTAGTGGTGATTCTAGCAGTGATAGAGTAATCAAATACAAGTATATATATTTGGTGATATGGTTAAATTCTATTGATGTGACCTTGATTGTTTCATTAATCATGAGAATCGAGATACATATTTTGTCATGAGTCTTGATTTTTCCATCTCAGTGAATTTTTAAATTTGAAATTTATCATTTGAATTTTTTTTTTAACTAAGGCCATTTAAAATTGTGTTTATTATTTGGTTTTTCCTATGGTAGGTTATTGTAAGGTTCCAACTAAAAAATATATTTATACTAAAATAAAAAAAAATAAAGTATTTGGATTTGATAGCATATGTATCACAATAGTTGAAACCTCCTGATCAAAATTATCTTATACATGACCTTGAGCTTATAGTGGATTTTTTGAATTAAAATTTATATGAATTATTTAAATGTAAATACATGGTGTGTGTGTGTCTGTGTGTTTGTGCTACTCAAGAAAGTTTAAAGTATATATTCACTCAAAAATAATTGAACATTAGGTAAAGGAGGTGGTTGAAATATATAAAATATTACTATTATATGATTCAATATCATACATGCAAAGAAAACAAGGTAGGGTATGCATTGATTTTAAAATGAAAATGAAATATTAACTATGTTTCATTTATATTATAATCCATTATTTAATGATTTAATGAAAATTGGATTGGAAATTATGAAATTAAAAACCTCTTATATTTTAGCATAAGTGTAAATATAATCATCCTTGTTATAAATGATAAAGTATACTCAAAAATATGATCATATATTACAAGAGAAGATAAAATTTATGACATAAGTAATATTACATGATTTTAATATTGATAAAAAATGTGTTGTATGATTTGGAAATATCTTATGAGTACTAAATAACTTTTATTTGAAAGTTAGGTTCACATATCTCCATATTTTATTTATATGGGTAACACAAATATGTATCAAGATCTTTAGGAATATTTTTAGTGGGAATAAATGAAGAAATATATTACTTATTTTACCATTGATTATTTGGTTTATCAATAGGTTAAAGTTCAAAAACAATAACTAAAATTAATTCATAACCATTATCAATTCCAAAATGGAAGTTGGAATATATATACCTAGATTTAAACATGTTATTTCCAAATATATCTCAAGTTAATAATTAAATATGGGTTATAATTGATCATTTGAATAAATCTTCTCATTTTCTTTCCTTTTGAGATTATTAATTTAGATCATATTTCTTGAATCTATCTTAAATATATAGTAAAATTTCATAGAGTTCCTTTCTCTATTGTGTATTATAGTGATCCAAGGTTTATATATAATTTTTTGAAGGTACTTAAAAATTCATTGGGTACTAAATTAAATTTTAGTGAAACTTTTCTTCCTTAGAATAATGGATAATCATATCAAACAATTCAAACTTTTTTATGATATAATTTGAAATTTTTCTTTAGAAAATAAAGATAGTAGGGATTATCATTTAACTTTGGTTAAATGTTCTTATAATAATAGTTTTTATTCATGTATAAATATTGAACCTTATGAAGCATTGTAAAAAAAGTGATGCTGAATTCTAGCTTATTGAGATGAATTTTGGGAGAGGTAGTTTTTATGACCTAATTTTTGGATGAGATGGTTAGTATAGTGAAAATGATTCAACATAATATGAGAAAATCCCAATGTAGACAAAATATTTATACAGATAATTTAAAAAATGATCTTTCATTTGTGGTAGAAGATCATTTTTTTAAATATCCCCTTCGAAAGGTGTAATTCATTTTAATAAAGTAAAATTAGTCCCTTTAGTTATTTTTCCATGTAATATTTTATGGAAAGTGGGATCAATTTATTATCAAGTATCCTTACCATCAATTTTATCCCATGTATATAATGTATTTCATATTTATTTATTAATAAAATAGGTACTTGATTAACCTCATATATTAATCCCTAAAGTAGTATAACTTAAGGAGAATATTTCTTATATGGAAACCCCAGTTAATATTCTTGGTCATAAAGAGAAAGTTCTCTGAAATAGGGTAACTTATATGATTAAAATTTAATTGAAAAAACATATGGTTGAAAAAGATACATGGGAACCTAGAGAAGATATGAAAGAAAAGTATATCAACTTATTTACCAAAGAGTAAAAATTGTGTGGATTTATTTTATTTAATGGGGGAATGTAGTATCAAAATATTTTTAAATAATATTTTTATTTATGGATTTTATAATATATATTCTATAGTCATATATTTGTTATAATTATCCATTACAATAGTTATTTAAAATAGTGTGTGTATATGTGTGTGTTTATTTCATGACATAAAATTTTATTTAATCAAAAGTTAAATAATGTTCCTTATTTTATATAATTTTTTTAATTATAATATGTTTTATAGATATATATTTTTATTAATTGTTTTAGTTTATAATTATATTTATTATTACTATTATTATCTTAGAAAAATATTATGGTGTGGTATGAAAAAGAAATATGTTTTTAATTTTAAAAAAGAATATATATTATTCTAATATATGTATATATATATATATATATTATTGAGTTATTATATGAAAATTTATTTTTTTAATAATTTTATATTGATTTTAATAACAATAATAGTATATTTTGAATCTTCATGAAAACAATAAGTTGAAGGTATTTAAGAAATATATAAATAATGATGTATCAAAGAAAATAATAAATATAATGTATAATCATAGTTTCTATGAATAATTATGGTAAAATATTATAGATTATGATTTAATTTTAATTTAATTTTTTTGAAATTTTAATTTATTTTGATTATAAGTTGAGTGATACATTTGAATTTGAATTCCATCTAAAATAATAATAATTGGATTTCAAATTGAATTCTATTAATTATTAATTTATAAATATCTATAATTTTTTATAAAAATTGAAAATTATAATTTGTATATTATAATATTCTATATATACAAAATTATTAATTAAAATTTCAATAATAAAATTCTATTTTATTATAGTTTGTGTAATAAAGTTAAATCCCTTTAAAAAAAATAAGAGTTCAAATTTAACATTGAAACCAATTATTAAAGGAGTTTCTAGAAAGTTATGAAATTATTAATAAAAGTATGTATGTGTAAATATATTTAATATACATAAATAATTAATTTTATATTTCAAATTTTGAATTTAAAGTGAATTGATATCATGTAAAACATTTGAATTCCTTTTTAAAATAAGAGTTTGATTTTAAATGGAATTTTACAACCTATTATTATATCTTTATCTAAAATGATATAGATTACTATAAAAACTCATGGAATATTTCATTAAATTTATGACACATAAAATATAATATAAATAATATTTTATTAATATAAATTATATATGTTATGCTAAATATGAAAATTCCAACACGGTGATTGCGCAATGTTGGAAAAGTCGTGTTGACTTCATGGTGAAATTGAGAAGTATATAGAATTACATGAAATTAAATGATAAATATTATGATTAATAAATGATATATATTTTATAACTTTAATTCCAAAATTTTCTTGAGATTTTCAAATTAAAAATACAATAATAACCCTGAAAATCAATATGAATTTGATTTTTTTATTAAAAATGATTTATAAATTAATAAAAAAAATATAAAACCTTATTATAAAAAATATGTGGATTTTTATGGCTCTAATGTATCTTATATTTACTATTTATAACACACTTAGAACTTTACAATTACATTTTTAACCCTTTAGGATTGAATATGAGTGAAAATGTCTTCAAATCTTGTCTATAAATAGGGGTTTTACTCTTTTTTTCAAACTATTCATTTAGTAAATGATTTTATCTCATTTTATCTATCCATATACTCTCTAAATTTCTCTATTTCTATTTTCTATACTCTTCCAAAGCCATTTCTCAACAAAAAAACTTGATTAAAGTATCTATTTTAAAGACCGATAAAGATATTATTTTCCTTTCTTTTTCAAATTGTATATTTCTTTTTGTTCTTCTATTTTAGTAATGATAAACTATATTTAAAACATATATGTTGTCAAAAAAATATTTAATCCTTAATTTGTTATTCTTAAAAGTTAAAAAAATAAATATTAACTCTATTGTACATACATTTCAATTTTATTTCATTTTATCTTCAATTTCCCTTTCCTTTTCTTATCTTTTATTTTCTTTATTTTTAAGCCACTTACCAGAAGGATATGCCACTCATGGATGGGGTATTCAAATTCATATACCTTTATGTTAAATCTATGTGGTACCAGAATTATTCCCTATGGTGGATATATAGTTATATAATAATATATAATAGTGGGTTGATTAAGTCTTTGCTTGGTAATTTTAACAATTTAATTATTTATTTTTAATTATTAATTAATTCAATTACCATATATGTGAAATTACTCACCATGGTTTATTATTTCATGTTTATAAGTATATTTTCATCTCATATTGGTATCATTTCCATAAATGAGACATATATTTAATTAAATGTTTAATATTGTCAACATAAAATGTCCAAAAGTCATTATCTATTATAAAAAAATTTCTAATAATCATTTCATTTTTATTTTTTAACTCTTACACAGTGATAACATTAGATTTTATAAAAGAGTTATTTTGAACTACCAAAACTATCGACAACTAAATATCATAGAAATGGAACTTTAGATTTGATTTAAATATGATATTAAATGAATTAAAATAACTATATAGAATTATATAATAATATTATTTTAAATTTACAATAAATAATAACACATTTCAATTTTCTATACATAAAAAGTCAAACTAAAGAATATAGGAAGGATGTAAGGGGTTTCTTTTAATATTTAAATGTTTTAAAGTATTTCACTCAATTATATCTCTAATGATTTTTAAGAAATTTGTTTTCCATATTCTTATTTATTTTTATTCATAAATATTATATGCTTATATTTTATCATCCTCTCAAAAAATGGATAACCTAATTTATTTTGATTCATTAGGGTTAACTTTAATGTTACTGTTTATGGGTTTAAATGTAAGATTGTATGTGTTTTATTCATGATATGGTACTTGTAAATTATAGATGATGATGGGTGGGAATGGGATATATATCCCCTCAATGCATAGTATAATGATTTATTCTATTGAGAATTTATGTTAGAATCAACCAATTATGTTATTTTAATATAGGTGATTATGAGTGATTTTGGGTGATATGAATATAATATCCCAATAAACCTTCATGATTATTTTGTTTCCTTTATCCTTGCTTATGAGTTTGTTTTATGGAACTATTTAGTTTTCTTCACATGTAAAAATAAGTTGATTTCAAGATTTAATATAAAGTATGAATGTAGTGCCCTAGGTTTCTAGTATGTAACCCTTTATTGATGCTTTTTATAGTTATAAAGTGTAAGGGTGATTTTTAAGAGATTCGGGAGAACTTTGGAAGTGTTTTTGGGGCTAAAGGGAAGTCGCACGGGTGGCGCATAGTTTGACTAACTGTGTGGCCAAACCGTGCGTAGGGGTCCTTTTGAGGTAGTAGCTCCAGCATGGTTAGAAAAAATTTTGGGAGATCATGCAAGGGGAAGCTCTTCGGGAAGGGGCTACTGCACAGTTAGCACACGGTTTTCCTAACCGTGTGGTCAAATCATGTGTGGAGTGAGAATGAGATCCTTAAAAATATAATCTCACTTATTTTTACAATAACTCCCTCATTTGTGACCCAAACTAGCCCTACCTCGGGATTTTTCTTCTCCTAAGTCGAAATAGGGTTCTATCATTGATCTTGAGTCGATCCGAAGGGTTACCTCGGTGAATTGAGGTTGTATTCTTGAGGTATGTGATCATTCTTTAGCGTTCTTGGTCAGTTTCTTAGATCTACTTAGATCTACTTCTCCTCATCTCTTGATTTCTTATATATACACCCATTATGGGTAGATCTAGGTTGGTGGATGATAAATATGATGATTTTTTTTCTATGTTCTTGGTAGGATAAGAGATCTAAGGTGGGTTCTTGGAGAATCGATTGGGTTTTCTTGTGTGTTCTACGTTCGTTGGAGTTTTTTTCAAAAACCATCGAGGTAGGTGTCTTCAATCTTGACTCCTCTTAGTAGAACTGATTGTAGTTTTTTCAAATTTAATTTATTGTGCTGAATTTATTGTGATTTGGTTGTTGAACACTTATTGGAAACCTTCTTGAGTTATGGTTTGTGAAATATAGAAAATTGGGGATTCTGAATGAGTTATTTGGTTCTTGGTTTCAAAATGTGGATTTTAAAAGGGGACTTATATTGGATTGTTGGCCCATGAATGGGATTGGATGTTTCAATAAAAGCGAAAGTTTTATTGAAATGAACTGTTTCTTTGAAATTTGTTGTGCTTTGGTTTTCAATAAAAGTTAAATTTTATTGAAGTGGGTTATTTTGGTAATGGAAATATTTGGCATAAATAGTGTTGTTGTGAGTTAATGATTAACAGACCCTTCATAAGGGATAAGTACCATTGGGGTACAGGGTACGTGACCTTGAATTGGGGGCTTGTGTCATTGGGACACAAGGTAATTTGATGAGATACCACTCATGATTATGGAACTGTCAAACGAAGCATGCATGTGTGGGTGTGTTATAAACTATGGAATGGGTATGCCAAATTATAATGAGAATTGGTTTTAAGCTTTGATTAGTTATTTTTCTAGAAAAATAACTTTCTAGAAATTGGTTTCATTTAGTTTTGTTTTCACTTGGTTGTAAATGGTTTTTGGAACTTGTTTATATTGGGTTATAAATTGTTTTGGTAAACTATTTTATATAAACTCTTTTATATAAATGTTTATAACATTTTTATCCTAGTTGTGTGAGTGGGGAAGTCATTGGGGAAAACCTACTAAATTTTATACTCACCCCTGCTTTGGAAATTTGGTCCTTTTTCAGATGCTATCTTCTGGGACAGAGTCAAAGGTAACGTCTCCCACATTTTTAGCACTACCTCGTGATATTGGGGTTGTTCAGTGATTTTGGATCTAGGAGGTTGTGGAGCAGTGAGTATTGTGGTATCTTGAGAGTCATGATTTGTTGATCTGCTATGTACTTTGATACTTGTTGTTATTCCACTGTTGCAAACTTTGATACGGTTTTGAGATACATGAATTTTTCTAGTTATCTTTCCTTGTTCATGCATCATTTAGTGAATGGTTTGGTTATGG
This sequence comes from Viscum album, assembly GCA_963277665.1. Lineage (NCBI taxonomy): Eukaryota > Viridiplantae > Streptophyta > Magnoliopsida > Santalales > Viscaceae > Viscum > Viscum album. Next base: position 1,802,039,247 of record OY728126.1, on the reverse strand, counting down.
TTTTTTGGTTTCTTATTTTATTTATTAAAGGTTAAATAATCCACCACCTGTATTTAAAATCCTTTGGAATTTATTTCCTGCCTTTGGCATCTTGGGGATGTCGCTTAAGGCCAAGTAATGACTCATTTCACTCTCAAGACAATGGAAATTAGCGGGCCATTACAAATGGTATCAGCTTGTTCGGTCCTTACCTAACAAGTAGTCATCGGTGTTATTGGTCTTGGAGTTGGAATTATTTCTTGTCTATTCCTTGGGTTGGAATATTATAAAGGAGTAAGATTGTTGGAACTTGAAATGTATAGCATAAAAGGATGTAGCTAACCCTTTTATGATGAACTTCATGTTACCAGGGAGTTGGGTATGTAAGTGTTTGGAGACACTTCTAGAATGTTGGAAATATCATTGTCATGGGTTTAGCCAATGAGACGATCATTGCATGAATTGTAGAAGAATTACTTCCCACTATGAGTGCATACATCATTTCGATTAATGATTCATGTTGTGAAAAAGTGTTTCTTTCTGAAAATGTATGAAATTGTTTTTCAAATGAATGATTTTGAAAAAGGAAATGCTTATGGTATTTTTAAAATGGTTTAAATTTTCAAAAATAAAGTTGAAAGTTTTCAAAAATGGTTGAACATGGAAAAGGTTGTTTTTCAAAACAATGTTGTGATAGTTTATGTGATAGAATTTTAAATTCTAAGCCATCAGTTTCTAGAGAGTAAGATTGATGGAGTTTTTTGTTGAGATATTGTCGTTTGTATGAAAAAATTATAAAAGTGTGATTTTTGGATACAGGAAGTACGTTTTCTTATCCATGTAATTTTTGAGAAAGGCATTTCTCTTTATCCTAAAAAGATAGAAGCTATTATCTCATGGAAACCACTGAATAATGTCCTCAAGATACAAAGTTTTCTTGGTCTAGCTGGCTACTACCGATGCTTTATGCATGATTTCTCAAGACTAGCTTCGTCAATGACAATACTAACAAAGAAGAATTCTCCATTCCAATGGATAGAGGAATGTCATAAGTTATTCTGGGAACTAAAAGTTTGTCTTACATCAGCATCAATATTGATTTTACCAGAATCATGTCAGGGGTATGTGGTGTACTATGATGCTTCAGGATTAGGGTTGGGTTGTGTCTTCATGCAAGGAAACTATGTGGTTCCTTATGGTTCAAGGAATTCAAGGGGGAATGAAAATAATTACCCAACAAATGATTTGGAGTTAGCTGCGGTTGTCCATGATTTGAAAACATGGATACATTATCTCTTTGGTGAGAAATTTACTGTGTTCCTGGACCAAAAAATCATGAAACATATTTTCTCACAACGATATTTGAATCTGAGTCAAAGGAGATGGATGGAGTATCTCCAGATGTTTGACTTTGACTTGATGTATACACTATGAAAAGGGAATTTAGTGACGAATGCATTAAGTAGAAATCCATATGCTTAGTTGACGGAAGAAGCTTCAGATGAATGGAAGTTGATATTGGTCCTAGCCAACATGCATGTGGAATGTGAATACTGAGGTGATGTTGCAATTTTCTTTTCATCTATGCTTGTTCTTGATTTAGTAAATATGGTCAAAGAGGCACAAACATATGATGCAGAATTTCTAGTTATGACTTCAAAACTCAATGGTGGGGAGACCATTAAGGGATAGAAACTTGATGGAAGTTTAGTTTTGTGTTTCATAAATCGTATGGTTGTACCAATGGCTTGTTAAGAACAACTCCTTCATTCTTACCACCATTCGAGATGGGCTATACATCTAGGAACACAAAATATGTATCAAGCATTGAAGGTATAGTTTTGGGGGAGCAGAATAAAAAGGAAGGTGGCCGAGTTTGTCTCGCAGTGCTTAACTTGTGATTATCCACTGAATGAGGCTAATATTCATTGTTAATATATATAATGTTCATGTTCATTATTATTCATAAACACTATTTTAGTGAATTTTACACTTTGAACATTATTTCATATTATAATTGTAATTCCTTATTAAAATGCGCTATTACATGGTACATATTTTAACATAATTTAAAGTACCCAATGATCTTGATTTTATTTTCATATTTAATTTTCAGTTTTCTCATTACATTGGTAATAATTAATATTTTTTGAGTACATGAATATTCTTATTGGAAGACCACCAAAGTTGTCCTTGAACAAACAACATTCTGGATGTAGTGAACTGAATAGCAGCCTAATAAAACTACTTTAGTGGAATATATACAAGCCCAATAATTCTTAAAATTTAACTGAAGATATATTAAATCATGGGGAACATTTAATTAAATAGTTTTCAAATCTAATTATAATTTTTTAATGGAGTTCCATGTGGCCCAAGTTGGAGATAAAATTCAAGGCCAGATTCTGCGGCCCATAAAAACATCCCACTAATTTAATCATATCTCAACAACAAAAAATTAATTTGGGATGAAATTTTACAGAGAGATAGAAGACATCCAGATCTGCATGTTTTTCTTATATGTCCCACTCAAATTTGGCCATCTAGAAGGACATTTAGGCGCCTCTGTTCAGTGGATGAAAGTTGGATGCCACTTCGAGTCAAGGAAAAAGAAGTACACTCTCCCTTACTTTCCACCACCTTAGGCCTACCATACTCAAGTGGGATCTTTTCTACTGTTGGTATCTCGACCCAAGTCTCTTTAAATGACTATTTAAGTCAGTGGTGGTGGAGGATTTTATCATCTTTTATTCTTTCTTTCATTGTAGTGTTATGCTGCCACTTTTCCTTTGTAGTGTTCTTCTTCATTTGTAAGTTGATCAAATCACCTTAGTTTTCAATAAAAATTCTTTATATTATCTTATTATTTTCTTCTTATTATCACACTGATACCATTGATTTATGGTTTGAATTTATTAATACCAAACCTTGTAAAATTATACACACAACGGTGGGGTGATTGTTTTCTTTTTATTGTTTTTTTTTACTTCTTTAATTACTCCCTCACGAGTCTACTTATTGCTTCCATTGAAAACATGGCATCAATTGAGGGCTAACCCACTTATGGGTTGATACAAGGGAGTATCAAGGGGATGGATTTTATGTTATTTATCACCCCATTAATTTCTAATCACTTCTTTTAATTGAGATTTTTATTTAATGATTTTAAAACTTCTTCATCCTTGTTGAATTTTAAGGCCACATACTTTAAGTGCTAATACGAACCTTTACCTTGGAGTGCTCATAAATTTGATCCTCCAAGTGTATAGGTTATTAGTGTTATGTTTTGTTGGTATAAAACCAATAAGTGATTAATTTGTTTGATCTTCTTGAATAAACCCATCTCGAATATAAGAAATTGAAATTGTTAAAAAATAATTTCATCCAATAAACCCCTTGTAATAACCTAGGATCAACCCTTATCGTAATTTGAATTCACAAAGTTTTCACTTAAACCTATCTAAAATAAACCCAAATTTGTCCACTTAATATCCAAAATCAGTACATAGAATGTGCATGTCTATAGGTTTCTTCTTAGGTCTCTGAGGAATCGACAACCCAAGCTACTCTACATTTGACCTCTTAACCCTAAAAACTTGGGTAAATTTGGGAGAGACCAAATTTTGGCGTTGTTTCCAGGGACCCAATTAAGTCATCTAAACACTCATTATATTCTCCCATATTTCTTATATTCTCATCCAAATTATCTTATCTTTTCCCTTTCTCGTTTTTTTTCTTTTGGCACATGTCTGCCTACACCCATGACCAATCTAACCGTCTAGTTAGGGTGGATAGTCTTGGGGTTGGGGAGTCAAGTACACCAAGGGAACTCTTTACATTAGATCCTAATATTCCTAATACTCTATAGTCAAGAATATTTCTCATTTAAATAGAAGGTATTCAAAGAAACTAACTCATAAACCCAGGTGGGAACCAAAATGGATGTCCAAATGAGGTAGCCCCAAACTTGGGGAATGCAGTTGATCAAACCATGAATGACTACCTCACACCTACCTGTACCAATGCACCCTCTTTCATTAGGAATTCTACCCTAGGAGAATACCACTATGTTTTCAAACCTCATGTCCTAAACAACCTTCCAACCTTCCATGGTATGGTGTCGGAAATGCCATACATTCATGTCAAAGAGTTTAATGACATTGTTGAAACCATGTGCCCACCACATCAACTTGAGTTAGCTAAGATAAGGATCTTTCCTTTATCACTTAATTATAGAGAAAATAATTGGTTAAAAAATATGATACCTACATCAATCCACTCCTAGGATCAATTTCAAAGAGAATTTTACAAAAAATACTTCCCCCATCACAAAACAATTTCACTTAAAAAGAGAATCCAAAACTTTTTTGAAAAAGAAGGGGAGTCATTTTATGAAACATGGGAAAGGTTCAAAGACACACTCAACATGGTACCTCACCATGGATTTTTAATCCCAAAACAAGTTTGAATTTTATATAAAGGGTTGGTTCTGGGAAACAAACAATTCATCAACATAATGTGCAATGGGACCTTCAAAAACAAATCCTCATATGATGCTTACGAGTATCTAGAAGGATTGTATAAACAAAACCAAACATGGTGAACATAACCTTACTATGAGAAGCCACCCAAATCTGGTGGAATTCACACACTTTGGTAGGAGGAAATCCTTAGGGCGAAACTTGCTACACTCACTAGGAAGGTCGAGGAGATCGATCTTAGGAGGGTCCATAAAATTCAACCTGTTGACCCTATTTTCACAATTTGTGACAAACATGACCACAAGACTAACAATTTCCCAACCATACGTTCCATTAAAAATGTTCTTCTAGGAGGACCACTAGTAGAGTTAAATTCTCTAAACTTTCAGAATCCACAGTACCAAAACACATTTAACCTAAGGTATAATGACCACCTAGGCTTCCACTAGAAAGATAACCAACAACCTAGCCAACCACAAGGAACAAACCCCTATCCTACACAAAATTTACAAAACCATAACCAATTCCAACCACAACCAGACCAATACTAACACCCTCTTGTCCAATACCAACAACCCATCCAGCAACCCATGCAACAACTGATCCAAAAACCAAAGTATCCTCCTAGGATAAACCAACTAGCACAAGCCCCTACTCAATATGTCCCTCTTAAAATCCTTGATAATTTTTGTAAACAAATGGATAAAATGAACTCATAAATATCATACCTTAAACATGAACTACAAAACATTAAAACTAGTAATGTACCCATGCTTACTCAGGAGGTACCATCCTCAAATTTAAGGGGAGAATCCAGTTACACACTAACCTCTCATTAACAACTCAAAGCAGTGATTGTTTTAAGAAGTGGGAAATCCATTGAGAAACCTAAAAACTCCATTATAGAACCATTAAAATATTCAAAAACACATGAAAATTATGAATAACCACCCATATATTCTAAAAAAACCAATGATAATGCAAAGGAAATACAACCACACCAAAAAATCAAACAACTTGATACTTTCCCTCGACGCATGAGAGGAAAATCTAAACCAGAACTGAATGAAAATTTAAGGGAAATATTCTCTCAGGTTAAGTTGAACTCCCCCCTTCTTGATGCAATCCAAACCATTCCAGACTACTCAATGTACCTTAAGGACTTGTGTACTTTTAAAAGGAAAATTTCACATAAAACCCAAGTCCTTTTGGACACTAATGTGAGTACCACCATTCAAGGGACCATTTGAAAGATCCAGGATGTACATACATCAATGTTGAGTTAGGATAGAATAAGGTTTTCAAATCCCTTTGTGATCTGGGATCCAATGTGAACCTCATTCCTTATGCCATGTATTGTCAGTTAGGGCTCGAAGAACTCCAACCCACATCTGTCACTCTTTAACTTACTGGTCATAGTGTTTGAGTTCCTAAGAGAATCTTAAAGGATGTTTTGGTGAAAGTTGAAAATTTAATTTACCTAGCTTACTTCATTGTCCTTGAAAATCACTCAATCTTAGTTCCTAGAGAGAAAACCCCCATCATCCTTGGTCGTCCCTTCTTAGAAAAAATCAACTCAATCATCTGATTCTGAAATGGGAACATGACAATAACCTTCGGGAACATGAGTCTAGACTTGAACATCTACAATGAAAACTCTCAAATTGGGGATGATGAAGAGATCAATGAGTTTATTTGGATTGGTATTGTTGATATTGATCTTGAGGAACATCAATAAATTATTGAAGGATTCTTAATTCATGAAGAGATTTATTTTATTTGTTCGCATTAGGGAAATTTTTTTCATTAGATTGAATCTCTTTCAAATAGCTCTATTGATTATTTTCTAGAATAACCAATCAAGGATACCATGGGTGAAATAAATAACATTGATTCCATACCCATTCATGACACTACTCTGGCTAATTTAGTGGATGAAAATTTTGTTCACAAGGAACAAATTCTGTCAAGAAATCTGAACAAAGAAATTGAGTTCAATACAAAGTCTCATCCTTTCTTAGAAATTGATAACCAATATGATCTTGAATTTTAGGTCTTACCTTTATCACTCAAGTAATAATTATTAAATGAAAATCAATTGTTTCCTATTTTAATTTATTCCTCTCTTGAATCCAATCGAGAGATGATTCTTCTAGATGTCCTAAGAAAGCATAAGAAAGCAATTAGATGGACCCTTTCTAATATTCTTGGGATTAACCCACTCATTGGAACTCATAGGATTGTTCTTGAATCTGAGTCCAACCCATTTCATCAACCTCATTGGAGACTCAATCCAAATATTATGGATTTTTTAATCATTGAACTTCTTAAGTTATTGAAAGCAGGTATCATCTACCTCCTTGGTTAGAGTGAGTGGGTAATCCCAATTCAAGTTGTCCCAAATAAAGCTGGAATTACTGTGATCACCAATGAGGATGGTGACCTTCTCCCCACAAGGGTCAGTAATGGACAGAGAGTCTATATTGACTATAGGAAGCTCAACTCTTATACCAAGAAAGACCATTTCTCCTTTCCCTTTATTGATCAAGTACTCGAGTGAGTGGAAGGTCATCAATTATATTTCTTTCTAGATGGATTATTAGGGTATAATCAAATCGAGGTCTCCTTAGAGGATCAAGGGAAAAAACCTTCACTTTTCCATTCGGCACTTTTTCCTTCAAGTGCATGCCCTTTGGGTTATGTAATGCCCATGGTACCTTACAACGGTGCATGATGGGAATCTTCTCAGACATGGTGGGGGAATGTTTAGAGGTCTTCATGGATAACTTATCCATCTTTGGGGATACTTTTTAAGGATTCCTTCTGAATGTTGAAAGGGTTTTTTCAATATGATAGGATAATAATCTCATCCTAAATTGGGAAATTTACATTTCATGGTAAAGGAAGGACTTTTTCTAGGACATCTGATGTCTGGTAGAGGGATTGAAGTTGATAAAGCTAATTCCAACATCATTCTTCACCTTCCCTCTCCTAAAACTATTAAGTAAGTGAGGTCCTTCTTAGGACATGATGGTTTCTATAGAAGGTTCATTATGAATTTCATCTTTATTTCTTGACCAATTTGTGCTCTATTGGTGAAAGATGATCCATTTTTATGGACATAAAGTTGTGAGGAATCATTCTCTACACTCAATTCAGCTCTTATCTCTCCACCTATCATGAAATCTCCAAATTGGAAACTTCCTTTTGAGATCATGTGTAATGCTAGTGACTTTTCTGTATGAGCATTATTAGGAAAATGGTGTGAGAAAACTCCATGTTTCATTGCTTATGCAAGAAAATATTTAAATGATGCACAAATCAATTACACCACCAATGAGAAATAGTTTCTTGATGTTTTATTTGCCTTAGAGAAATTCAGGTCTTATCTCTTAGGATCACCCATCATTGTCTTCACTGACCATTCATCCCTAAAATACATTTTTGAAAAACAAGATGCCAAGGCTAGATTAATTAGGTGGGTCCTTCTTCTTCTAGAGTTCAATTTAACCATTAAGGATAAAAAGGGTGTTGAAACTTTTGTAGCTGATCACCACTCCAGGATGGAATTCAAAGACAACTCACATCACCTTTCTGTGTCTGATTCATTTCCTGATGAGCACCTCTATTCAGTGAGTGATTTCCCATGGTATGCTGACATAGAAAACCATTTGGTGAAGGGTGACATTCCAAAATTCCTAGGGACCCAACCTAATAAGAAATTACTTTATTATGACAAACACTATGTGTTTGATGATCCTTACCTCTTCAAGTTTTTTCCTGATCAAATCATTAGGAGATGTGTTCCTGAGTCTGAGAAAGAGTCCATTCTAAAATTTTGTCATGGAGAGGCATGTGGAGGCCACTTTTCTACAAATAAAACCACTAAAATGGTCCTCCAAAGTGGTATCTACTGGCCTAACCTCACTAAGGATTCCTTCCAATTCTTCAAAAGTTGTCCTCAGTTTCATCAATTAGGATCCATTACCAAAAGGAATCAAATTATCCTCACTCCCATTATGGTCGTTGAAATCTTTGATTGTTGGGGAATTGATTTCATGAGACCCTTACCAAACTCTAGGGGAAACCTCTACATCCTCTTAGCTATTGAATATGTCTTGAAATGGGTTGAGGTCATTCCCACCAAGTCCAATGACCATCATGTTGTGATCCTATTTCTGAAAGAGCACATATTTTCTTGATTTGGAATTCCTAGGGCTATAATCAGTGATCAATGAACCCATTTATGCAAATTCCCATTCTATTCACTCATTTCTAAGTATGGGATTTATCATAAAGTTTCCACTATGTACCATCCACAAACCAATGGTCAAGATGAGTTAGAAAATTGGGATATTAAGCAAATTCTTGAAAAAATTATTAATCCCTCTAGGAAAGATTGGTCTGAAAAAACTCTTGGATAACCTTTGGGAATATCGTACATCATTAAAAACCATATTAGTAATGTCACCATATAGGTTGGTTTATGTAAAAGCATTCCATTTACCTGTTGAAATTGAGCATAAGGCATTTTGGGCAATCAAAAAAATGAATTTCGACATTTCTTTGGCCGAATCAAATAGGAAATTAGATCTTAATGAACTTGGGAAACTTAGGATGGAGGATTATGAAAATTCAAGGATAAATAAAGGTAGATTTCAAGCTTAACAATCTAGTAATCTCAAAGTTAAACACTTTGAACTGGGAAAATTCATGCTCTTGTATAGTTCGAAACTTCATTTACACCTAGGAAAGTTAAGTTCTAGATGGTTAGGTCCATTCATTGTGCATCATGTGTACCCCCATGGGGAAGTAGAGATTCAGGATCCCACAATTGGTCACATTTTCAAGGTCAATGGTCATAGGTTAAAACCATTCATTGAATCATTCAATAAATAGGAAACAGAGGTTGAGTTAACTGATCCAACCTATGAATCCGGAAAAAAATTTATAGATTTAGGATCCATGTCGGGCTAATGATGTCAAACAAAAGCTTTTCACGGGAGGCAACCTGTGGTTCTCATGTCTCCAATGTTTTTCAATAATCTTTATTTTTCAAATATGATTAATGAATCATTTTGATATTTTAAAAAAATTATATTGTTGAACCGTTCTTATTTTATGAGTATGGATGGGTATGAAAGGGGAGAACCATATTCATCTATGTCACGTGGTGTGATCCTTGAGTAATATCTTACCCAGAAATTTAAAAATAAGATAATGTATCATAAGTTCATTTTATTTTTATGTGTTTGTAGGTTAAAATAAAAATATAAAATAAAAAAAAATTTAAAAGGAAACATCGTAGGCCATGGGACAAACCCCGTCACAATCGGATAACCCATAGGGACTCGAACCTGGGACCGAAGGGAGATAGGGGCACACACTTACCACTGACCTACATCTTATAGTGCTTCCTTATACTATAATTTTTGTATATATACTTATATTTTACTTTTTTTATTATATGAATAAATATATATGTCTATATATATTGTTTTTTTTTGTTTTTTTTTTTGTTTTTTTTTCCTTTTTCCACTAGGGAACTCTGCAAGTGACATGGATATCAAATGACTAAATTGGAGCAGTAAGAACTTAAAATTCAACCAACGGGTGACTTCATTCCATGATACTCATATTTCAAATTCCTTTTAGAACTCCCCTCATCTACCTCTACCCCATTCTAAATTTTGTTTTCTTTAAACACTAGGTACAGTGTTATTCTAAGTTGGGGGGTAAAAAGAATGAAAAAATAATTAATTAATTTTGTGTGCATAAAAAATGTGTGGAAGGAAAATTTTCTTTAACCATGAACATGATAATACACATTACACACTTTGAAACAGAGTATCAAATAATTTAGCATGCCCTGATTCTAATTTTAATCCATGTATAATTTCATGGGCATAGATTTTGGAAAGTGTGGCTGTCTAATGTGAAATTTCATCATTTATATTTTCACCCAACTAAAAAAATATCACAATGGACGTCCTTTGGATAGTGGGATATTAGTTTGAGTTCATGGGGTCCCCCAAATAAATATAATATTTTTGGTGATCATTTTAGTTTTAATATGAGTATTCAATAAAAAATCAAAAAAAACAATAAATTTGAGCGTAGAGCAACGAAATGACCTAATGTATGGCTTTAAACACTTGGGGATCGTGAATCCATAGTTTTCTAGCCCAAAGTTAGTACTTTTATCTCTATTTGTGGTAATTTGACTTTTTTTTACTGAGTTAACTTGAGATGATGCCCGAGTATGTGGGTTTCACTTGGTGCCCTAAGGTCTTTGAGGTTGGGAGTCATCGGTAAAGTCTCACTACATCAGTTGACTCTTTTGAGTAAAATTTCAATTACCATGGAAATATTGCAAAAAAAATTGAATACTCATCTTAATATTGAATTGTGATTCCACCTATCACTTATGTCATTTCCCACTTGAATAAATATGAACCCCCATGTCTATTGTGATACACAATACATCCTCATACTTAATTGATATTGGATGAAATATGGCAATGAATTTGAACAAAGGAATGGGCTTGGAATTGGGATCTGATTATGAAAATATATTGTATTAAAATATTTCTATGGGTTTCATAGTTGTTTGATATAAGGGTTTTTGGTGATCAATGTTTACTAAAAATTATTTGGAAAAAGGAATTCGAATTTCACATTTTTTGGATATATTTTCCTCACGACTAGAAAAACTCAAGTTTGGGGTGTGATTAGCCACTGAATGAGGATAATATCAATTGTTAATATATTTAATATTCTTGTTCTTTATTATTCACAAACACCATTTTAGTGCATTTTACACTTTGAACATTATTTCATATTATAATTGCAATCCCTTCTTAAAATGCACTATTACATCGTACATTTTTTAGCATCATTTAAAGTACCCAATGATCTTAATTTTATTTTCATATTTAATTTTCAGGTTTCTCATTACATTTGTAATAATTCATACTTTTTTATTACTTAAATATTCATATTGGAAGACCACCAAAGTTGGATTTGAACAAACAATATTCTGGGTGAAGTAAACTGGAGAGAAGCCTAATAAAACTAATATATCAGCTAATATCCAAACCCAATAATTATGAAAATTGAAATAAATCTGGAAAAAATCATGGGGAATATTTAATTAAATAGTTTCCAAAGAAAATTATGATTTTTTAATGGAGTTACAGGCGGCCCAAGTTGGAGATAAAATTCTGTGCCAGATTCTGTAGCACAGAACAACAGCCCACCAATTTAATCATATCTCAAAAAAAATTGGGATAAAATTTTACAGAGATCTATGAGACATCCTGATATTCAGGTTTTTCTTCTATTTCCCACTCATATTTGACCATATAGAAGGAATTTTATGCACCTCTGTTCGGTGGATGAAAGATGGATGCCACTTTGGATCAAGGATAAAGAAGTCCACTCTCCCTTACATTCCACCACCTTAGGCCTATCATACTCAATTGGGATTCTTTGTAATTTTGGGAGCTCAACCCAAGCCTCTTTAAATTCCTATTTAATGTAGTGTTGGTGGAATATTTTATCATCTTTGATGCTTTCTTTCATTGTAGTGTTATGCAGCCACTTTTCCTTTATAATGTTCTTCTTCATTTGTAAGTTGTTCAAATCACCTTAGTTTTCAATAAAAATTATTCATATTCTCTTATTTCGTTCTTCTTATTATCACATTGATACTGTTTCTTTATTTTCTAAATTTATTCATACTAAACCTTGTGAAAATTATTCACACAACGGTGGAGTGATTGTTTTTTTTATTGTTTTTTTTTACTTCTTCAATTCCTCCCTCATGAGTCTACTTCCCAATTCCATTGAAACAATAGAATAAATGGAGGGATAACCCACTTATGGGTTAATCCAAGGGAGTAGAAATGGTATTTATTGTATGCTATTTATCAACCCATTAATTTCTAATCACTTCTTTTAATTAATATTTTTATTTGATGATTTTAAAACTTCTTCATCCTTGTTGAATTTTAAGGCCACATACTTTAAGTGTTAATATGAAACTTTACCTTGGAGTGATCATAAATTTGATCCTCCATGTGAATAGGTGATTATTGTTCTGGTTTGTTGGTATAAAACTAGTAAGTGATGAAGTTGTTTGATCTTCTGGAATAAACCCATCTCGAATATAAGAAATTGAAATCGTTAAAAGAGAATTTCATCCAATCCACCCCTTGTAATAACCTAGGATCAACCCTTCCCATAATTTGAATTCACTAAAGTTGTGTAGTGTTCACTTAAACCTATCTAAAATAAACCCAAAGTTGGCCACTTAATAGAAAAAATCAGTCCATATAATGTGTGTGTCTATAGGTTTCTTCTTAGGTCTCTGAGGAATCGACAACCCAAGTTACTCTACATTTGACCGCTTAACCCTAAAAACTTGGGTAAATTTTGGTGAGACCAACTTGTTAGTAGGTTAAAGAAGAGAATCAGAGAGCAGTGGGTATGTTGTAGTCTTTTACTATCTCAGTGTGGAAATGGGAGCATATAGCGATGGATTTTGTTAAAGGTATTCCAAGAACGGTTTCGAAATACGATGCCATTTGGGTGATAGTGGATCGGCTTACCAAGTCAGCCCATTTAATCCCTATTTGTGAAACCCATATAGTGGAGGATCTATCCAAAGTTTATATCCAATAAGTGGTAAAGATACATGGTATACCAGTTTCAATCATGTTAGATAGATATCCAAGGTTCACATCTCATTTTTGGAAATCCTTACAAAAATTCCTTGGGACTTAGTTGATTATGAGAACGGCGTATCATCCTTAGATAGATGGCCAATTCGAGAGGACAATAAAGATGTTTTAATACATGTTACAGGCTTGTGTAATGGATTTTTCTGGCTCATAGGAAGAGCATATACCCTTGGTGGAGTTCTCATACAATAACAACTATCAGGCCTCGATACACATGGCACCGTTTGAAGCATTGTATAGGTGTCCTTGACGTTCTTCACTATGATGGATGGAAACGAGTGAGACTTCACTATTTGGGTTGATCCTTTTACAAGAAACAATGTAGAATATCCTTTTGATTAGAAAGAGGATGGAGATGGATCGAATTCATCAGAAATCATATACAGATCACTATCTAAGACCTTTGTCCTTTGATGTGGGTGATCAAGTATTCTTGAGGATATATCCCAGGCTTGGACATCATCATTTCAAGAAGCAAGTAAAGTTATATCCTACATACATAGTCCCATTCTAAATAATATAATGAGTTGTAGAGGTGGCATATCAGTTGTAATTACCACCATGGTTCATTTTAGTGCACAATGTGTTCTATGTATCTCAGTTGAAAAAGTATCAGCCTGATCCCGACCATGTGATCAAATGGGATCACATTGACCTAGAACCATATGCTTCATTGATACATATCCTAGAATGGATTATGGATAGGTAAGATAAATTCTCGCATGGAAAAAAAATTGGTCTGGTATCATTTTTATGGCATTATGGTCAGATTCAGGAAGAGACTTGGGAACGTGAGAAGGAGATGAAAGAGCAGTGGCCGGAACTCTTTCAGGGCAGTGAATGTTTTCTACTTTACAAGTACGGAAAGACCAATTATGGGTAGAATTTATTACCCCCATATTCTTTTATGAAACCCTTTATTTATTATTTTTATGGTTATAAATTTTAAGTATGATAGTTGGGAGAGTCGGGAGAACTTTAGAAGTGTTTTTGGGTATAAAGGGAAGTCGTACGGGCGGCACACGGTTTGACTAACCTTGCAGCCAAACCGTGCACAGGGATCCTTTTGTGGTAGTAGCTCCAGCATGGTTGGAGCACGGTTTGGGAGACTGTGCAAGGGGAATCCTTTTTGGGTAGAGTATACCGCATGGTTAGCACATGGTTTGCCTTACTGTGCGGTTAAATCGTGTGCAGAGTCAGAATGAGATCCTTAAAAATAGTATCTCACTTGTTTTTTCCATAACTCCATAATTTTTTACCCAAACTAGCCCTAACTCAGTATTTTTCTTTTCCTAATTCCAAATAAGGTTCTCCCATCGATCTGTAGGTGATCTTTAGGCTTCCCTTAGTGAATTGAATCCAGATCCTTGAGGTATGTGACTGTTCTTCATCGTTCTTGATCAGTTTCTTAGATATACTTAGATCTACTTCTCATCATATATTGGTTTCTTAGATATACGCCTGTTATTGGTGCATATAGGTTTTTGGAATCCGAATATGATGATTTTTGGATTTTTTCTTGGTATGATAAGAGATCTAAGGTGGGTTCTTGGAGAATCGAGCCGGTTTTCTTATGCGTTCTTCATTCGTTGGGGTTTTTGTCAAAACCATCAAGGTAGGTGGATTCAATCTTGACTCCTATTAGTATAACTAATTGGAATGTTTTCAAATTTAATGTATTGTGCTGAATTTATTTTGATTTGGTTTTTGAACACTTATTGGAAACCTTCTTGAGTGGTGGTTTGTGAAATCTGTAAAATTTTGGATTTTGAATGAGTGCTTTGGTTCTTGGTTTCAAAATGTGGATTTTAAAAAGGGAATTTTCCTGGATTTTTGGCCCATGAATGGGATTGTATGTTTCAATAAAAGGGACATTTTTATTGAAATTAAATGTTTCTTTGAAATTGGTTGTGCTTTGGTTTTCAATAAAAGTTCAGTTTTATTGAAGTGAGTTATTTTGGTAATGGAAATATTTGGCATAAATGGAGTTGGTGTGAGTTTATGCTTAAAGGGACCTTTGTAAAGGGATGAGTACCATTGGGGTACAAGGGACGTGACCCTAGATCGGGGGCGTGTGTCATTAGGACACAAGGTAATTGGACGAGAGACCACTCATGAGTATGGAACTATCAAACGAAGCATGCATGTGTGGGTGTGTTGTGAACTATAGAATGGGTATGCCAAATGATAATGAGAATTGGTTTTAAGCTTTGATTAGTTATTTTTCTGGAAAAATAACTTGCTGGAAATTGGTTTCATTTATATTTGTTTTCACTTGGTTGTAAATGATTTTTGGAAGTTGTTTATATTGGTTTATAAATTGTTTTGGTAAATTATTTTATATAAATTATTTTATATAAATGTGGCTAACTTTACTATCCTGGTGGTGTGAGTAGGTAATTCAATGGGGAAAACCTACTGAGCTTTATACTCACCCCTACTTTGGAACTTTTGTGCTTTTTTAGATGTTATCTTCCAGGACAGGGTCAAAGGTAATGTCTCCCATGTTTTTAGTACTACCTCATAATATTGGGGTTGTTCGATGATTGTGGATCTTGAAGCTTGTGGATCATGGAGTCCTATGGTCTCTTTAGAGTCATGATTTGTTGATACGTTGTGTACTTTGATACTTTTTGGTCTTCAGTTGTTGCACACTTTGACGTGGTTTTGAGATACATGAATTTTTCTAGTTGTCTTTCCTTATTCATGCATCATTTAGTGAATATTTTGGTTATGGTTTTTTGGTTTTTTGGTTTATTTATTAAAGGTTAAATCATCCCCCACTTGTATTTGAAACCCTTTGACATTTATTTCCATCCTTTGGTGTCTTGGGGATGTCGCTTAAGGCCAAGTAATGACTCGTTGCACTCTCAAGACAATGGTAATTGGTGGTTCATCACAATGAATATAAGGATTTATAATATTTTTCATGTTTTTTTACATATTTTCAATGAATGATGAGTTTTCTTCCATTTTTTTAACATTTACTGATATTTATATACTCATCCTACATTTTCTGGTGATTTTTTATAGGGTTAAAGGATGATTAAGAATAATAATGAAGTCAAAATTCCAATTATGGTGATTAGTCTTGAATGAATCAAGTGAATCATTTAAAGAACTTGTTTTTTTTTGAAAAAAATATACACTGAGTGAAAAATCATGGTTTTAGTTTGATGGATCATTTATGGTTATTTTTTATAGGTTTTGGTGTCATGGTGGTTTTTTTATTAATTTTGTATTTGTGTTTCTTAGTGTCTTTGTTTTTAGGTATTTTTTATTTGTTTTTCTCCTTAGGGAGGATGTGGATTTAGGTGTTTCTTGTGGGATAGATTTTTTGCCTTATCTCAATTTGTTGTTTTGTTTAGATTTATGAAAGTGTAGTGGATTTTAGTAATAGGATGTGTGGGCTATTTTCATTGGTTTATTTTTCATGGATATAGGGTTTTTGTATTGTTATTGGTTGGGGATAGAGAGTTTCATAGGATATAGTTGTTTTTTCATCTCAATTTTTTATTTTTTAATTAATTTTAGTGTTGTATATTTCAGTGATGGGATGTGTGGGATGATTTCCTTGGTTGATTTTGTATATAGATGGGGTTCGTGTATTTTTTAGTTGCATGTAATTGATTTCATAGAATGGAGTTGTTTTTCTCTCTAGATAATGTTTTAGTTGTTTTGATGGTTTTTTTGTTCTGTTATATCATATTGTTGTAGGCTTATCTATGATACACTATCATGATTTGTAGTTGTTTTTTTGGGTTGTTTTGTTGTGTTGTTGGTGTATAGAAGATTGATATTTTGTATTTTTTTTAGATTCTTGTATAGGTGTTTTTCTGCTTAAATATCCAAAAATAGAGAAGAAGTTAAACATCTTTATTAATCAATTTTTATAAAATTTTATTTTTGTTAGGTTCAACTATGTAAAAACCATTTTTGACTAATTTATTTAAACCCATGGAAGGAGAGATTGTGAAATTTAAAAATTTCCAAAAATGGATGAATATGGTGGAGAGATAGTGAATAATTTTGAAATTCTAGAAGCAAGTAAACCAAAATATGGTAGTTATAAGAAGTAAATAAAAATATTCCCTTGAAAAGTTTGAAGGTGAAGTACAGATACACAAAGTAACACATAAGAGTTACTCTAGTGATGCGTAAGAGTGACTTCATAGAGTTTCTGAAAGTGTTCAATGTAAATAAGAAGTATGATTTAAGGTGTTGTATATATTTAACTAATATAATGGGTGTTGTAAATATCTAATCTATTTGGAAACTCTCTAGGAATATTGGAAGGCGGTGGTACTGGTTTCACTAGTTGGACTCTTTTATAACTAGTAAGTTGGAAACATTTGATTGAGGAATTTTGGCATACAATGTAATCATGTTAGGATTATTGAATAACATTACTCACAATGTTACCCCAATGGAGTAAGACTAAGTATGAACAATATAAATACTTGTTTTTTTATTTTCATTTGTTTCTTTCTTCTATTTTTTTAGAAGTTATTTTTTTTGTTCCAAAGGGTATGGTGATGTGTGGTGACTAAGGTGTGGTATGTCTTCTAAGTTATGGTGAATTTTTTTTACAAGATCATTTTGGTTCTTTTTTTCACCAATTATGTTTTATAGGATAACTTCTAGATTTAGGAATATTTTCTTAAGCCCAAAAAGTGGTATCAGAGCTTTCATTATAGAAATTCATATGATCAGAACCTAGACAAGGTGTTTCAAGTCTCATTTCAGTAGAATCATTCTTCCATTATACTTGTAGTATAATTACAATAAAAAATTCTCAATCCCTCTTACATATTTAATAATTGAGTATAAGTTTATTAATTCTATAAAAAATGGGGTTGGATGGGGGTAAGGTATGGGTGGAGAAATTTTTTTAAAGGGATTTCAGATTATAAAAGATATAGATAGAGGATTTTCTATTGTAGAAATATATTTATCAGTTATTTATGGGTATTAATAAAAAATATAGGAATAACTAAGAATGGTAAAGTCTATATAAGAAATAACTTATAGTGATTCGGATTCTACTATCCTAGAACGTGTTTTATAACATCCAAGAGGTGAAATTACTTTATAACATATGAAAGTTCTTATTGATATGTATGAGAATCAAACATCAATGAATATGGTATTATTATTATGTATATTTTTTGGTATTATAATTATAAATAAAATCTATATTTTTATCATTAAAATGACTTCAGCATCATTTGAAGTCAGTTGGAATCAGTGAAGGTGGGTTTTGGGGAGCCAGAATGGGTGCTTCTTTTACTCTCATCACTCCTAGATTCATGTTATGATTACTATAGTGATTAACTCAATAATTAGGACATAATTAGTTTTTATGTATATTATAGATTTAATTATTAAGGAGAAAATTCATCATAAGGAGATCTAAGCATCTATAAGAAACATATATAGTGTGGAAGGTAGGGGACATTCCACAACATGGAAGAGTCAAAAAAAGGGAAAATGAAGAAGAAGTTGGATACATAGTAACTTAGTGTGAGGCTATACCATGTGTCGGAAATATGGGAATAAATTTCATTTAAAGAAATATTATAGTGAAAAAAGATTCAATTTCATAGGATATGCTTCCAAAAATGAATTTGTAAATCCTGTATTGAAAGATATGAGTGGTCCTCTATTGAGTGTCACCAGTTTACTTGAGTCTTAGATAATAGAATATATATATTTATTTCACTCTACATATAGGAAAGTAAGTATGTTGAATTATACTTCTATAATATATTGTAATGTACATCTTATGGATAGTAGATCTCTAGAGATTATAAGAAAGGGTAATGTTTCTATCTGAACAATTAATGAAATCTTATTAGAGTTTCAATGAGTGTGGTACATAATGGGATTAAGGAAGAACTTGGGCCCTATTTGTTATAGTGGAATTGTTTTTTATATAAATTTAAATGGAAATATAATGAAAAACAGAAATAGAATTTGGTTCCCAAAAACACATTTGGTGTGGCTGGAAAAGTTGTAGGAAATTAAATAAATAAAATTGTAACATCTCATTAACCACTTTCAGGTATTTCTCTTATCACTTTTCATTCCCTTGTTTATTGGGGTGTTTTTTGGGACTCCTAAGGATATAGAGTCTTTTCTAGGTAAAATTTCCTAAAGTTTATGGATATATGTTTTTTTTAATTAATGGAGTCTGGGTAAAAATGTGTTAAAGGCTTTGCGGGGTTCTCCCTGAGTTCAGAGATCGCCGGTGTATGTTTGGGTTTTTCAAGGGAATCTAGGATTTTCACTGTCTCTATGAGAAATTCACATCTTGAACCATTTAAAGGAATTGTATTGTTCATTAGTAAAATTTCATGATTTTAGTTTAGATCATGAAAATATTACACACCATTAAATTATTACACATTGTGAATATGGTTCATGTTGTGTATTGGTTTCCAAGCATATGTCATGAAATGGTACAAGGAGTGAAAGTATTACATTTTGTGAATATGGTTCATGTTGTGTTTTGGTTATCGAGAAAGTATCATGAACCAATACAAGGAATGAAATAATTACACACCATGAATATGTTTCACATTATTAAATGGTAAAGTTGGTATTTTTAATCCAAGGTGATGTGTTTTTTAGTGCTTTTGGATTTTGTGGATTACATGATGTGAAATGGGGTTTCATGCCATGTAATTATTATAGTCTATTGGTTTTAAGTGCCTCGTGACTGGTTCTATTTTTCATTCATGTGAAACCCTTTCCTCTCAAAATTAGGATCTATCCTATATGATTTTGGAGACCTCTACTCAATCCAGATCATTTCGTTTAGTAGTTGATATTCATTATAGTTGTGGTGTGTTTATCCAGTTGATTAACCCTTATACTTATTCATTATCATTCATCATGTTAGTTCCATTTACCTAGCCTTATGTATCCATTGATCAATGATGATAATCTTCTTGATCCTTTCTGGATCCATTGTGTGGTCTTCCTCTAGATTCTAACCCTTGGATTAGTTGTGGTGCGGTATGCGAGTTTCTTCAAAGTAAGTTGTGTTATGTCTTCTTCACCTAATTTTCTTGTTAAATTTATTATAAGATGTGAGGAGTGATTTTAGGACTTCCATTATTGTCTTTTCATTCTTCCTTGATGGTGGTTTCCATTTCGGGCATGTGCAGCCTAGATTTGAGGTAGGTGGTTCTATCTCTAGCCTATGTTGGATGAAATGTACTTCTTTGGTTTTGATAAATTTCTTTATAAATGAAATTTCATGATTTATTGATTGATTTGTGTGTGTGGAAATGGGTTTTTGAGAAAATATGGTTTTACCATTGTTTTAGTAAAAGAAGATGTATTTTAAAAACATTATGAAATGGATTTATAAAATTGTTTTTGAAGCATAATTTTAATAAAATGGTTTGGAAAATAGAATACATGGGAAGCCTTGGGTACTTAGGTGTAAGGTGTAGTAATAGGCCTCATCCATTGATACTGTCAGGGGGATCACTCATGGGGTATTCGTATACTCCCTAGGCCTGTTAGTCTAGGGACTTGATAGACTTGTTGGGAGGTTCAATTTTTGAGGTGTTCCTCTACTCTCTAGATTTGATACATATATCTAGAGGAGTGATGTGAGCTATTGTCTATGTCTGGGCATGAGTGTCCAAGATATCCTGGCCTATAGTGATCTTTGGCATGGTGTTACCTATGATTTAGCTTTTACCATTTTATATTTACTTCCATAGACTTGATATGATATGTGATACATGCTTTGATTAGATTTTATTGATTTTATGTAAATGAAATGCTTTGAAACTATTTTACCTAGATTATTTTTGAAATTTAGAAAAATGGGAAATTAAATTGTTTACCATGTTTTTATATAAAACCTATTTAACTATTATTCATTCTTTTTCTTCTTTAAAGTTGAGAATGTCCAGATTTTTGTACAAAGACTTGTCATGTAACTCCTGGGTGGGATCCTACTGATCATGTTTAGATCACACCTTGTGCACCCCTTCAATGGTGCATAAAACTTTGTATGTATTTTGATGTAGGTAAAGGAAATGTGCTACAGTTATGTGGCAAGGCTTCGGTCTGTTGTGTCTGGGTAGCTAGTGGTGAGATGGTGGGATTCTTCCCATCCTATCATATAGAGTATCTATTTTTGTTTCAGTGGTCCTTTGATGTTGTACTTTTATCTTTGAGATTATTTAGTTACATTTGAGTTGTATCACATCTTATGTTTTCCTTTTTGTTATGGTATATGTACTTGTTTCCTCTTCCACTATTTTTTTCAATCATGTGTATATATATATATATATCATGTTTTATATATCTGGTTGGGAGAAATATTTCCCTCTTGTTATTTTTGATGCTCAGGTGCTAGCCACTAGTTCGTGGGGATTTAGAACACCCTTTGGGTATGTGGAAATTCAGTTCAAGTACTAGTTTGAGAGGGTATCCAGGTTGGGTTCATTATAGTTTGGTATAAAAGGCAGTCTTCCATCCAGATTCCTTAACTTGGGATATTGGTAGATTGGATATAGGATTGTTGTTACTTGAGAAGTAGGTTTTGGTGAGTTCTTGTCAAGTTCTTTTTGTGAAAAGACTCAAGTTATCATGTGATGTTGGGATATGTGTCTCCTGTTTTGAGTTCTTGATATTAATCTCGGTTTTCTCTCATGGTTTTCTGGTATGAACTGAGATTATCCTATGGTATGATCACTTCTATTATTTTAGTGTGTAGTCGTATTCCTCTAATACATCTTCTACAGGTTTCTCGAGAGGGTGCAGTGGATGATCTTCAAAGGAATATTCCTCTAGATCAGAATATTATCGAAGCTATCATGCAGAAAACTCATGTTGTCAATCAAAATGTACCGCAAGTCTAGAAAGCAATTGTTGAGGTACAACAAAGAGTTGGAGGAGATATGGATCGATCATGGGAGTTATTATGAAATAATCAATCATCCTTTAAGGGTTTGAATAAACCTTAAGATGTGGATGATTGGATGGAACAAGATCAATAATATCTTCAATTTTCCATATACACCTAAGAGTATAAATTTGAATTTTATGGTGTTCATACTTGAGGGTCCCAATAATTGAAAGCTCATAGGTCATCATTAAATCTTATGGGGATAACCAAATTTAGTAATTTATTAAAACTTAGACAATCCTAACTCAAATTGTAGTATCTAGCAAGTCTGAGTGTCAAACCCATAGGGATAGAGCGTATGTTCTAAATTAATTAGGAAAATATAAATTGGAATTGTTTGGTTTGTTTAAAGAAATAGAAATAATAGAAAAATTGATTGGTTGGAAATTCAATATGGGAGTCATGCTAGGTTCATTGATCCCGGGTTCGTGTTCTATGAATTAAATGATAATTGATTAATTCGATTTTGGTGTGGGAGTTTGGTTAGCAGGGATCCTTGGTCTTGGTATCCCACCCTAATCCTATGATTATGCCTTTGTAATGGTCATCTAATTGGTTCAATCATAGAAATAGGCGATCCAAAACCATATTTAAACATAACCAAACCAGATTGCGTAATGGTCATGCACAAACTAATTTGATTAATTGATGAAATAATAATAAACAGCCTCAAATCACAAACAATGGTCATGCAGTTGCAAAAAGAAGGAGATTGGAATTGATAAATGGTATTTGCATCAATCCAAAACATGAATAATGAAAATAAATAATCCTTAAGAACTCATCCCCCTACATCACATCACCCGGCACTAGATGGACTACTCGCTCATGGTGGGAATGAGCAGCATCGTTACCTGAGGAATAATGGCGGTGAAGAAAGGATCTAGATCATCACCCATGGTCTAGAGGATATCTATTGATGTTCCTTGGATACCTCTTCCCCCTAGTGCCTTGGAATGGTGGTTGGGGGTCTTATTTATAGGTGTTTATCGTCCAAACCCATGGCCTGCGTCGCCTATTTTTTCTCTGCGCATCGACGTCATCATGATGTGTATTCGGGTTACACGTCATGTACCCCAGATCTGGTTTTTCATCTGCCATATTGAATTCATAGACATTACTTTGACTATTTGACTTTTTTCATGATGTGTACTGATATTACATGATGTGTACTTACAATTCATGCTATGTAAACTCATCACAAATTGTTCAGTGCAGATCTATTTCACTTGAAATGGTCATGACGTGTGCTCTCAGTACATAACGTGTAGTCATTTTTCTTCAATTTTTAGCTCTTCTTCTCTCTCAAAAATCTAGTATCACACTGCTTCACTTCATTCATGGCACAAAGGGTCATTCGGCTCATATTTCCATCCCTTTTTATTCCTTTTTCACAAATCCATCATTTCCTACCATAAAACATAAAAGAAGTCAAATT
Organism: Viscum album; assembly: GCA_963277665.1. Lineage (NCBI taxonomy): Eukaryota > Viridiplantae > Streptophyta > Magnoliopsida > Santalales > Viscaceae > Viscum > Viscum album. Next base: position 1,802,015,670 of record OY728126.1, on the reverse strand, counting down.
ATTCCAAAATTGGAAAGATTAATCATTTAAATACACAATTCAATACAAAAAAATACTCTAAAATATATGCATGAAATACACATATCAAATCCCCCTACACTTGAATTCATCCTTGTCCCCAAGGATGGAATCTCAACATACTACAAATGATGGTCCCCTTACCATGCTTCAAATTCAATTTCAATAAAAAAAATTGATCAAATGAAAAATTAAATTTTCATGTTTCACATAGGAAAATTCATCAATGCCTCACTTTTCAAAGAAACAAGTCAACCATGTATTTTACTTTTCTCCTTTGAAATAACCAAGATTTTTCATTCATCAATTTTTTATTTTTCAATCCATTATAAATATGAATTCCACTTGAAATCTACCTCAATTTAATTTTTCCGCTCATTATCAGGGTAAAAATGTAAATAGAATTCAACACATACCTCAAGAAAATTTAACTTGCCATAGGATTTCAAGGAATCTAACATATCCACCGCATAAAGACAAAATCACAATTAATCATGAGGGCTTAATCATTACAAATAAAATGACTCTAAGTCATCAAGGTAGGTAGGTAAATGATATAAAAATATAATCCCAAAAATTAGGTTCAACTATAAATTATTTTTCATGATATCATAAGATAAGAACAATAAATGTCTTAATTCAAAAATTTCATTTCTCTCCCCGTAAAAAATTAAAATTGGGCCCATGATACATGTAAATTCAATGATTGAATCAACCTCTCTTTATTTTTTTATTTCTATATTTTTTTTATTTTTTGAAAGTTATGTTCATGACATATCTCACATACATCACTTAACCACATATGATCAATAATCGTCAATCTAAAAAATGGAGATTTTTTATCCTCCCAAAACAAAACCCTTTTTTTGTGAAATTTTTTTTAGAAAGAGAGGTGAATAATAAGATACAATGAAAGATTTTATGGCCTCTCCTCTTATCATAATCAAGAATACACCAGCAATATATCTATAATAAAGTATATGCCAGTACACCTAATAAACTTCTCCCCCCACACTTATTCTTTTAAATATCATGAAAAAAATTTATAAAAAGGTAGGAATGGATAAAATAAGCTTGTAACATGGCTCATTTCCTAACAAGGTAGTTCATGGTTTCTATGGGCTTAAAAATGAGTTAATTCTAAGTGGTTCTCAAGATAAGGGCTAACAAAAAGAATGCCTCCAATAGAAGAAAAAGTATTTATAATAGCGCTTTTATAATGTCAGTTCAACATAACCGACATTATAATAGTAAAGACTTTATATTTCTTCATCGGTTATTAGAATAATCGACACTGAAAATATAATGACTAACATTTTTAGAATCAGTTTTATAGAAAATTGATGCCAAAAATTATGTATAATATTTTCAGCATCGGTTTTAGTATAAACTGACATCAAAAATCTTGGTGAACATATTTTTCATATCAGTTTTAATAAAATTGATGCTAAAAATAAAAATTTAAATTATTTTAAAACCATTTTTCACTAAAACCAATGTTAAAACTCCTTAAAAAACTCTAATGGCGAACCCCTATTTTGAGTGTTGCTCGTTCTTTCATTATCTCAAGTGAATGAAATTTTGACGGCTACCAAAACACTTATGATGTAGTTTTTCATTGTTTTTTCTCAATTTAAATAATATTTTCACAATTTTTGATCATCAATCCTTCATCCATCTGTGATTTGGGTTTATATTTTCTCTTCGTAACATTTATACGATCGATTGGCACGCGGATTGTGATTTTTTCCATTATTTTTTTTGTTCATTGTTTTGAAAATGTTATAATTATTCTTTTGATTTTTTTTCAACTTCAAGGTACATCTATCATGTTCGAGATGCACTGTGATTAGAGGTTTTTTTGTTGTTGTTTTTTTATTATTTGTTTTATTTTTCAAATGTTTTAAGTGTTTGTTTTGGTGTTCTTCCTGCCATCTAATTCAGGGGACATTATCTAAATTCAGGATCAATCTTATAGTGAACAAATCCTAAATTTTTAAGTGTTTTGTAAAAAAAATTAAGATAAATTCATTATTTTTTAGTTATAAATTTGTTATTTTTTAGTTATAAATTTGATTTACTCAATTGTTTGTTTGTATGCATTTCACTTTTAATTATTAAGTTTTGTTAAAATTTGTTTAATTATATAAATTATTTATTTAGTGTGATTATAAAATGGTTTTTTTCTAGGTTATAACTAAGAGGAATATTGATTTCTCTTTTGATGAATCTAGGTAGAATGACGAAGATGGTATTTGATAATCATTTAAAAAATCTAGGTAAACTTGACATAAGTATATTTATTATTTACCATGGTCATCAAGAATTGTTTATAATTATTTATTTAAATAAAATAAATACCTAAAGTGGTTTATTTTTTATTTTATTCCTTATAATAATCATTGATCTCTCACCAGATCAGAAAATTTTTTAATTTATTTTTTGTTTAAAATCTATCTATTCATATATTTATATATATATATATATATATATTAAAATGTTTAAATGTTTTATATGTATATATATATATATATGTTTCTATATATGTATATATATGTTGATTGAAATTAGTTTTATTTTTTATTTTTTTGATTCTAAAAAAATCATTTACTTTTAGATCAGTGACACAGCATGCAAAATAAATACCTACAGTAGATTAGTTTTTATTTTATTACTAATAATAATTAATATTTAATGGATGGGTACCAATCATTTTTATTCTATGTTTCTATGATTAAAATTTATCTTTTATATATATTTTTTTAAATGTTTATATGTTTTAATATATTCACTAATTATATTATGATCTCAGGTATTGAATGGATTGTAATTGGATAAATTTACAAAGAACCAGTAATGAATATTAAAAAGTAGTGGATGATTTCATGAAATTTTCTAAAAATAATCTTCAAAACATAGATTTTATTTTGTATCCATGTGTGAAGTGTTTGAATATGATAAAGTTAAATTCTAGAGAAATCACGGATCACCTCATTTGCAATGGTTTCATCCTTAATTATACACATTGGATCTAGCATGGTGAAATTACTATAAATTCAACATATAATATTGATGACAATATTCCTGATGACACAGAGGATCGTATTGAAGAATTAATTTATGATTTAGGTGTTGAAACCATTAAAAAAACAGCAATTGTTGAACAATTGTATGGATATTCTAAAAAAGAATTATTCATTGGTTGTAAATATATAGTGTTATCATCAATTTTTATATTGGTTAACTTGAAATCAAAAAATGGTTGGAGTGATAAAAGTTTTTCTAACTTACTTGATCTTTTAAAAGAGCTACTTCCTGAAGGCAATAGGCTTCCATATTCCAATTATGAGGTGATGAAAATATTATTCCCAATGGGATTGGGGTATAAAAAGATTCATGATTTCCCCAATGATTGTGTGTTGTATAGGAAAGAATATGAATTTTTATCAAAATTTCCTATATGTGAAACATCGTACTATAATATGGATAAAAAATTCAATTAAAATTCATTATCAATTACTTACAACTAACCTCATGCTATATCAAATAATTTCTTCCAATAATCCCTTCATATAATTTATATAAATTAACACTGATTTTTTCTCAGGTACTGAAATCAAAGCTCCTACTAAAATAGTTTAGTACCTTCCAATAATTCCCCTTTAAAGCGTCTATTTTCAAATTCAACTAATAAAAAAGTTTAAGGGGGAATTCATATTAATGTATATCTGGTGGTAAATTACATCACCCTACTGACTCATCACAGTAGAAGAGATTTGATAAATAATTTTCTGATTTTAGAAGTGAAGTTATAAGTCTCGAAATGGGAGTGTGTACAGATGAAATGAATCCATATCAGAACCTAAGTAGCCAAAATAGTTCATGGATGGTTTTGTTGGTAGTTTACAACATATCCCCACATATATATATAAATAAAAAATATTCTATGATGAGATTGATGATTTATGGACCACAATAGCCAGGAAATGATATTGATGTGTATCTTTCACCATTTATTGATGATTTGAATCTTTTATGGGAGGCAGGTGTTAATGTTTTTGATGCATACAAGAAAGAGTATTTTCTTTTAAGTGCTTTGATAATTTTCAGTATAAATTACTTTCCTGTATATGGAAACGTATCTAGATATAGTGTTAAGGGGCATAAATCATGTCCAATTTTTGAAGAAGCGACTTCATTTTATCAATTGAAAAATGGAAGAAATGTAGTGTACATGGGACATCAAATATTTTTTTCGAATTGATCATCTTTATCATAGATTAAAAAAGGAAATTAATGGTTTACAGAAATACAATCTCCCCCCACAACCATTTTTAGTTGAAGAATATTATAATAGGGTGAAAAATTTTAATTCAACATTTGGAAGTAAAATTAGTTCTGGTCATCAAAAAATATCTGAAAGAAACAGTCTATTTTTTAACTACCTTATTAGAGATTTTTAGAGATAAAACATAACATTGATGTTATTCATGTTGAGAAAAATATATGTGATTGTTTGATTGGAACTTTATTAGACGTAAAAGGAAACACAAAAGATGGATTTAATTCTGTATTGGACTTGATAGAAATTGGAATACGTTTGGAATTAGCTTCCACTATGAAAGGAAACATAACATATTTACCTATGGCTTGTCACACATTAAGCAAGAGTGAGAAGTTGAATTTTTTTTAGTGTATCTATGGTGTAAAATTACCCAATGGATATTCTTAAAAATGTGAAGAATTTCATGTCAGTGAAGGATTTCAAATTAATAGGTATGAAATATCATGACTGTCATGTATTGATTCAACAACTACTACCAATCTCACTGTGTGGTATATTGTCATCCGCTGTCAAAAATACTATCATCAGGTTAAGTAATTTTTTCAAATCTATTTGTATCAAAGTTATTGATCCAAATTTGTTAGATGAGTTGGATAATTAAGCTGCTATTATACTTTTTTAACTAGAAATTTATTTTTCACCTACATTTTTTAATATAATGGTTCATCTGGTGATTCATCTAGTGTGTGAGATAAGAAAATGTGGGCCTGTTTATTTACGTTGGATGTATCCTTTTGAAAGGTATATAAAAAATTCAAAGGTATATGTTAAAAATAATTATTAACTAGAGGCCTCTATTATTCAAAAATATGTATCAGAATAATTGATTGATTTCTGTACTGATTATTTATATGAAGTAGAGCATATTGGTCTCCCTATATCTCAACCTTTAATGGTTGATAGTGAAGGTATAGGGATTCAAGGATTAAAGGTGAATTTAATTCCATGTGATGAAGTGATGCAATCACGTTTATATATTTTGAACAACACATATGATGTTAAATCATATATATCATCACATATTGATAAATTAAAGAGATGATATCTAGGAAGAAATGAAATGTGGTTGATGATTGAAAATTAAAAGGCATTTGTTTCGTGGTTTAAATAGATAGTGATAATAGATATATCTACATCAGAAACATTGAAATGGTTGGTAGGGGGACCATCTCTTAATGTGATAACATGGACTAATTTTGATATTAATGGGTACACATTTTACACAAAAAAAATCTAGATGACAAGAGTACCGTTCAAAATAGTGGTGTGATGGTTATCACAGAAGCAGTTCATTTTTCAATTGTGAAAGATAAAAATCCAATTTATGCTTCATTGGCATATTTTGGAGTTCTTGAGGATATATGGGGAATTGATTATAAAAAATTTTGAGTCACTATATTTAAGTGTAATTGGTTTGATAGAAATAGTGGTGTGAAACATGATGATTTCAGATTTATACTGGTTGATTTGAAAATATTTAATTATAATGAGGAACCATTTATCATGGAAGAGATTTTATGTCATTGATCCATAGAATGATCAGTGGTCTGTCATTTTTCAAGGAAAAATATATCATTTGGGTGATGAGAATGATTATCATAATTTTATTGATTCATATGAGTCTTATTCATTTATTACGGGATTTATGGATGATTACAATGACTACATTGCAGACATAGTGCATGCAGTACATAATAATCATGATTAAGGCATATGGGAAAATACTAAATTATCCTCTTAATTTTTCTGGTAATTATTTATATTTTGTTTCTTTTTTTGAAACATAAAAGTGCATGAATATTTTTTTATTTATTGTTTTTATCCTTGTTTCTAAATATTTAATTTTCTAATTATATGTAGGTACATAAAATTTCATTACACTTGCTTGTGTCAATGTCAGATACAGAGAAAAAGGAGTAGTTACTGAGGTATACCTATTTTCCATATTGTTAAATATTCAGTAATATACTTATTTAATGAAAGAAAACTTTTAACTTATATTTTTTTTGCAGGACTACTTATACATCCTTAGTAGAGGATACTTATCTTATTACTACAAAGAAATCAAGTTCTTTAGTTAGTAAGCGTGGTATTACATGTTTACCAAAACTGTCACTTACTCATGGAGATGAGAGATTACATATTCTTTTTGATGATAATAATAATGCAACTCGACCAAATGCAGTTTATTTTATCAGTTATATATCAATGCAGAGACATTGCAGGATTATTATTTTATATCCTGATTATAATTACATGGAAAGGATGGCAAAACAGCAGCTTTGGGAGGTCGTGATGGTCAAATATATCTACTGATTTATTTTATCTCATTTTTTTAATATTAAATATTTTAAATAACATATTTCATTGATTCAATTATATATGACATTCAATTTTTAGGAAATAAAATAAATCAAGAAAATACACCTCTCTTTAGCAACGGTTTTATAGAGAGATTTTAGAAAAAATGGAAGAAAATTATGTTTTTGGAAAGAAAAAGTTTGAAAACTCATGCCTTAAGTATCATTTTATAGATGCAGATACATGGAAGCAATTTTTTGACAGCCATCATGAAGAAAATTTTCAGGTATGATAATTATTTTATATTGTAAAATTTATTATATATTTATCTAATTACTTATATGTTTATTTTTATATAAAGGGCCTCCAGGAGATCTCATCAAGAGATCCAGTTGGAAAATATATACCCTCATACTTTATCATGTGGATGGTATCCATTATTGGGGTAGAAAATAATTGAAGCAAAATTTGAAACATTACGAGCTCGATCTAGTAGTTTTTCAGAAGATGTCAAGTTTGGTACTTTATCTCCTCCCACTTTATAGGAAAAATGGAAACAATTGAGAAGAAAGAAAAATGAAAACTATCTGAAAAAGGAAGCTAAGGAAGTAGCTGATAAAATTGTAGGTAAATATTATTTATTTTTCATGAATTTTTCTATTTTATAAATTATAAACACTAATATACCTTTTTCATTTTTCATTTCAGGATGAACATTAGGATAAAGATACATAGTGTTCTTTTATCCCTGAGGGTTGGATGGAAATCCTAGCCACTACTTTATGAAATACAGAACACCCCATCCTTGTTATAGGATATCATGTGGGTGTTAGTATTCAGAATGTTTTTGGTTGGATTAATAAATTAGGAGAACCAAAAATAGAATCCTTAAAAGCTGGTTTGAAGGATATGAAACATTCTATGGGTGATCAAATTCAAGAAGCCATGTAGAAGGATTTGTTAGAACACTTTACAAGAGATTTATAGTCTGCACAGCCTTCCTAGCCTTCCCAGCCTGGTCAGCCGATTGTGAAGCCTCTATAGCCATCCCAGCAAGACTACCCTACCCAACCTGTCTACTTTGATCCTCCACCTAATCACTCGAACCAAACCATATACTATGAGTTGTTTGCTGGATATCCTTATATACATATTTCTGTGTTAGGAATCATTCATTTTTTTTGAGAAATTATTTACATCACCAACCCATACATATGGGTCAGTTTAGAGTATCAGTACTTGATATTATTGATCCTAATGCTCTACTACAATTTCCTACTAAGGAGATCACCAGAGTTGGGGATTTTCTAGGTCATTTTTTACTTTAACCAACTATTATTCTTTATTATATTTCATATGAGGTATGTGTTTTTTAAAATATTAATTACATATGATTGAAAATTACTTATAATGCTTTCTAAAATTTAAATTGTATAAGATTATCTAAAAGAAAAATAAATTTCACAAATGAAACAAAACATTATAGAACAATTGACTGTAGATACTTTTGATATTTATTATGGGATACAAAGATTATATCAGGATTCTTCTTCCTTGAATTATATCTACGAGTTTCATATGAAATCTGATATATGCGGAAGAGATTATCCATTGAGATTACTCAAATAAGATATCATGCATCTAGTTTATTTTGAAGAGCTCAGACTGAATGTGTTGCAGTTGTTTTCCATGTAAGTAAATTGACATTCAAATTTTTATTTCTTTAATAAAAGATGGTTTAAATTTACAAACTATATTTATTTTTTAAATTAGGTATCTACATGCGCTTTTAGTACAAAATTAAATCATAGACATTTATAGTTTTATAGATCCAAAATACATTTCCATGGAAGTGAAACATGTGAAGAATACTGATAGAGTTGCCTATATCTATGAGAGATTATCACAAATAGATATTGGATATTGGTTTTTTTCATTTCTTGATAAGTAATAAAAAAAACTTAATTATGAACTAATGATCACTATAATATCATTAAATGTGAACTTTTTATATTATAGGGGCATTGGATGTTAGGTGTATTTTTCCCAAGTGAATGCATGTTATATTGGTTTTTCTCTTTATCAAGGACTTCTCGTAAAATATTTTCCACCTTATTAGACAGGTAAGTTTTTTTTATTTTTTATAAGCTTATTATGTTTAATTATAATTGTTTATACATTTATTATTAGTTCATAAATATGAAAATGCAGTTCATGGATAAAATTTAACAAAGAATATGTGTCGATAAAGAAACCACATGAAATCTAATATATGGAAGTAAAGGTAATTAATTATTATATTAGATAGTATTTTGATTTTATTATATATATATATATAATGGTTTTTATTATCAAGTTAATGTTTTATAACCATTGTTTCATTGTTAATAAAGATATTTTAAATGTGGTTATTATGTTCTATAATTCATTTATGATATAATCACAACTGGGGTAACTACTGAATTTGATACGGTTAGTTATATTAATTTTTTTCTATTTTCTATCATAGTATTATATTTCTTAATCTCATATCATTCAATTTTATTATATACATTCAATGATAATGATCCTTATACCCAAACTGAACTTACCCATCTTCGATCTTTTTTTTCAAACTATTTCTAAAGTCTGATTATGATTTGAGGCATGTATATTCTAATGTTTATGAATAATATTATATTTTCCTAATAACATGTGTTCAAAAAAAACTAATTCTTTTGTTATAATAGGTGTTTGAACATAATGATATTAAATGAATTCTTCAACAATAACCAATAATGATCATGTTGTAAATTTTAGGTATGTGTATTTTAATTCTACTTATAATACAAATGCATAGATAATTTTTTAATTAACTAGATAAAAGCATGTAATTTTTTATAGATTTTTAACCAATGATAAATATTGTTTAATTATTTTATAATGTGTTTTTATTATAGGTATTTTGATTATTTTGGAAGTTTAATATTATGAATTTTCTAAAAAAAATTATCTTTCAGCATCGGTTTTCATAAAAACTGATGTCGAAACTTTTTAAAAAAATAAGAGGTTTTCGATGTCAGTTTTTTAAATAAACCAACGCTAAAAACCAACTTATCAATGGTTTTCGACATCAGTTTATAAAAAACGATGTGAAAAACAAGTCGGCGCTCTATTTTTAGCGTCGTTTTTTTATAAAAACTGACACCAAAAATTGGTTTTCCACATCGGTTTATTTGTAAAATCGACACGGAAAACAAGAACATATCATTTTCAGAATCGGTTTTTGAAAACCAACACCAAAAAAAATTATGTTGCCTCTATAGACATCGGTTAAAAAACTAACATAAAAAATTCAACAAAACCGATGTGAAATCTAGTTTTTTCACTAGTGCTCAATCATATTAAAAGTGATTCTATTCAATCATATATTCCATAAGATACAAAGAAAGTTATAGAAGAAAACATACTTGGGTTTCTCAATAAATATACTATAGAAATAATGGAAAATATTGTGCTTAATGGATGTATCAGGAATGAGACAAATGGTTGGCACAATTACTCATGGCAATGTATATGAACAATTAAATCAATTAATGGAAACTTCAGAGATTAAAAACATGGCCAAATATCATAAAAAATTCATTTACAGTGGTTAACATGCTCCTCTAAATCACTATTTACTAAATCTTAATCTACATGCTTATCTCTACTAATTCTTTTCTCCGTTTTTATCATTCAAATTTATTGACAAAGAAATTTAAAATTCAAGGCATGATAAATGTCCTAGGTAGTTTCATGTCTCCTAGATCATTTGAGTAAAGAATGAATCTAGTATGGGGAAATCAATTTGCAATTAAATCTCTAAAACACTAAAATGTGGGGAATACAATAGAAAATTACTAAATTGAAAGACTTACTCTTTTTTCAATTGATGCTTCTAAATTGGTCTTTACAGGTTCTGGTTGAACCCTTTCACGACATGTAAGTGCCCTTCATGATGTGTAACTCATCTACAGTTTCTTCTCCTACTTCTTGCTTCTGCCTGCCTTGATGTTCCTGCAAAAATAAAAAATACACAAGTTAAAGTATAGGACATAACAATAAAATTTGAAAAGATTTTGGGAAGAGTTCTTTTTCCTAAAAATAGAAAATAAATAAAATAGAAATACTAAAAAACTCAAGTTGCCTCTCGGAATCACTTTTGTTTACCATCGTTGGATTGACCTTACCTCTTCAGCTCGAGTGAGAGATAGTAGGAAAGAGGTTACCTAATTTGGATCTAAAAAATGTCAAATCCTTGATTCTTTAGTATATATTGGTCCTCTCCCTTTTTCTAAAACTAAATTTACTCTTCCGTTATTAAAAACCTTATCAATTTCCATAGGTCCAATATAGCAGTTCTTGGCCCTTCCTTCATAGTTAAATGGAACTTCAATAACTACCCAAACCTATTCTCCTTCTTTGAACTCCTGTTGAATGAATTTTCCTCTGTTATTTTCATATTTTTACAACACTTTCTTGTCTTTCTCTAGATTGTTCTTACTTTCTTCTTTACTTCTCACATTAGCTACATAAGCTCTTTCCTTGGAAAATAGTGTCTTCTGCTTTCATAAGATCATCTCTTAAAAATTCATTAACTTATTAATTTTTATTATGCATCGCCTTGTAAAAATTGAACTTTACTTATGATCCTCCAAATCTTAAACTCATCTATCCATTTTGAACATCAATTAGTGCCCTTCCTGTATCTAGGAATGGTCTTCCCAAGATTATTGGGTGCTTCTCTTCATCCATGTCCATCACCAGAAAATCTACTATAAAATAAAACTCATCTACTTTTATGATGACATCTTCAAGTAGTCCTTGACGATGTCTCACTATTGTATCAGCTAGTTGAAGAATAACTCAAGTTGGTTGCATATCCTTCAATCACAGGCTCTTGAATGTTGCATATGACATTATGTTCAAACTGGCACCTAAATCACATAAAGATCTACCAAACTCATTAGTACCAATGGTAAATGGAATGGAAAAAATAATGGGATCCCTCTATTTCTTTGATAGGATTCTTGAGACTACTACGGAAATTTCCCCCTATATTGGAATGGTATCTAATTATTCATGCTTCTTCTTGTTCATCACCAACCCCTTCATGAACTTTGCATATATAGACATGTTTTCAATTTCTTCAGAGAATGGGATGTTGATGTGTATGTTATTGAATATCTCTAAAAACTTCCACTTCTTCTCATAAATATTTTCCTACTTTTCCTGATATGGATATAGTAGTGGTGGTTGGTATGATGGTGGTTCTTCTTCTTCATTATCTTCGTTATCTTCTGGTTGTTTTTCCTGACTTTCTTCAAATGGTTGTTGTTCTTTATATCCTCCAATTTCTATGCCACTCCCTCATTTTTTGTTTCCACTTATTAGTAGTATGGATTTCCCATCTACATGAGGGTGTTTGTCTAGGCATCTTGTAATCTCTCCTCTTTGTATTTCTCTAAGTGTCGCAACAATCTGAAAAACTTGATGTTCTAAGTTCTTCATTGCATCTTGTTGGTTGAGCGAGTCGTTTTTAAATTCTCTGATTTCATTTCCATTATCTCTTGAGTGTTTGGTCAACTCTTTAAGTGCAGCTTCTATTGTGGTCATAAAATTTTATAGGTTCTCCTTCTGTGAATGGACATGACTGGCCAGTGTTTTCCCTTTTTGTTGAGGTTGAAAACCTTGTTGTCTCTACTGAAATCCTTGACCTTGATTTTTATTTTTTTGTTATGGTTGTTGTCACCTCCATCCCTATGCGAAGTTTTAATGATTATAGTCAAAATAATTCGCATATTCATAGTACATACCTTTTGGATTTTGTTTGGACATCATTACATCTTACTTCTTTGACATGACATTCATTCGTGTGGAAACCCAACTATTATCCACCATGTTCACTCCTTGAACCCTTCCTTCATAAGTTTTCCACTGAAAACTATTGTTGGACATCTCTTCTATAATCTCGTAGCTCTCTTCTGGTGATTTTCTCATTAGGTAACCTCCTACATTAGCATCTATTATCAATAGATTTCCTTGTGATAAACCTTTATAAAATGTTTGAATTAAAATCCACATCTCGATTCCATGATGAGGACATCGTCTAATCATACCTTTGAATATTTCACATGAACTATACAGAGAATCTTCATTTAATTTCTCAAAATTCAAAATACTTACCCACAGATCCACTGAATTTGAGGGTGGGAAAAACCTTGTTAAAAATTTCCTTACAAGATCCTCCCATGTTGTGATTGAATGTGGGAGAAGACTTTGGATCCATTCTCTTACTTTATCCTTTAGCAAAAATATGAATAGTTATAATCTTACTGCATCATTTTTCACAATATGAAATTGGAATGTGTCACATATCTCCATAAAACATTCGATGTGTGAATTGGGATCTTTATATGGTATTCCGACAAATTCCAATGAGTGTGTAATCATCTGAATGACTGCCGAATTGATTTTGAAGTGTTGGGCAGCCACTGAGGGTATCAAAATGATTGGTTTAACTCTCATGTTTGAGGGTCTTCCATAATTAATCAGTGCTGCCCCCCCCCCCTGATTTGTCCCTTGGAACTATAGTCTTACTCTCTGGCCTAGCTGATGGATAACTCCTTCGAATTTCTCTCTCACAACCACGGTGTCTTGTTCATGTTCTTGGTTGGATTCCACATACTACTTTCTATACTGGTGCAAGGTCCTCTCCAACTATGAATCAAAATCAAGCTCCTCAGTTTTTATTTCCTTCGAGTGTAGTAGTCATGCAATTGATTGCTTCCTGAAACTACAACATGAGATGACTAAGTATAAAATAAAGAATTAAAGTAAAAAATAGCTATCTAAATTCCTAACTAATTTAAGCATAATGTCAACTTCCCCCAGAATAAGCACCAAAAATTTGAAAGCCCATAGGGTGTCGTTAAATCCTATAGGGCTAACCAAATTTAGTAATTTATTAAAACTCACACAATCCTAACTAGAATTATAGTATCTAGAAAGTTCAGGTGTCAAACCCACAAAGAAAGAGTGTATATTCTAAATTAATTTGGAAAATAGAAATTGGAATTTTTTGGTTCGTTTAAAGGAATATAAATAATATCAATATTGATTGGTTGGAAATTCAATATGGTAGGCATGCTAGGTTCAGTGATTTTGGGTTCATGTGCTATAAATTTGATGATAATTGATTAATTCAGTTTTGGCGTGGGATTTGGGTCAGAAAGGATCCTTGGTCTTGGTATCCCACCCAAATCCTATGATTGCACATTTGGAATAGTCATTTACTTGGTTCAATCATAAAAATAGACAACCCAAAACCATATTTAAACATAACTTACCCAGATTATGTAATGTTCATACACAAACTAATTCAATTAATTGATGAAATAATAATAAACAGCCTCAAATCACAAGCAATAGTCATGTAGTTGAAAAAAGAATGAGATTGGAATTGATAAATGGTGTTCGAATCAATAAAAAACATGAATAATGAAAAGAAACAATCCTTAATCACAAATCCCCCTACATCACATCACCCGGAACTATATGGACTACTCACTCATGATGGGAGTGAGAAACATGATTACCTAAGGAAGAATAGTGGCGAAGAAAGGCTCTAGATCGTCATCTATGGTGTGGCAAATTTCTCTTGATGTTCCTTGGCTTCCTCTACCCCTGATTGCCTTGGAATGGTTGTTGGGAATCTTATTTATAGGTGTTTCTCATCCAAACCTGTGGCCCACATTGCCTTTTTGCTCTATATGTCGACGTCATCACGACATGTACATGGGTTACATGTCGTGTACCCCAGATCCAGTTTTTCCTCCACCGTGTTGAATCTGTGGATGCTGCTTTGAAAATTTTACTTTCATAACAATGTGTACTAATAGTACATGACATGTACTTGCATTTCACACTGTGTATTCTCATCATTACTTGTCCATCATAGATCTGTTTCACTTGAAATGGTCAAAATGTGTACTCTCAGTACATGATGTGTAGTCATTTTTTCTTCATTTCTAAGCTCTTTTTCTCTATGAAAAATCCAATGTCACACCGCTTCACTTCACTCATGGTGTGAAGGGTCATTTGGCTCATATTTCCATCCCTTTTTGTTCCTTTTTCACAAATCCGTCATTTCCTACCATAAAACATAAAATAAGTCAAATTATTCAAAAATTGGAAAGATTAATCATTTAAATACACAATTAAATATACAAAAATACTCTAAAATAAATGAATTAAATACACATATTAGTATGGAATGGGGGGTTCCATGGTAAGGGTGAATAGGCATGTGGGCTTGGAATAGAAGGGTTTTGAGACTCTTTTATTCTGGTAGTTTTTTCCAGAGTCATTGATGATGGAAAAGTCTATGGAGTTCCTCTCTTTTCAATAGGGAGATCATTTGATGTCAATGGGCACTAATCATTTTTATAATTTGGTTCATTTTGATCTAGAGGTAATAAATAATGACCAACTGATGGCTCAGAAGTACCTATAGGGTTTGTGACCGGATATCAGATCACTGGAATTCATGTTAATGATTTTGACTTATGCGGAGATGGTAGATAGGGTAATTATAGAAGAGATTAATATAGAAGGAAAGGTTGGTTATTCTTCCCCTTCCCTTAAACCTATTGGAATCTTCAGTGGCATGCATGGTAAAAAGAGTAAGTGACAAGATCATCATAGGATTGATGGAGGTGGTTCTCAATGTATGGCCTCCTATGCACCTTCAGTTACAGCTAGTAGTGTGCCCTTGAATTTCTAGAAGTGTGGAAAGGTTATACATGTCTGGTGTTCGTGTCCTACACTTTCAAAGATGTGTAACAGTTGTGGATGTTATGGTCATCTACAGTATTTTTTTCAGGTTATCTCTACACTTCATTATGGTCAAGGGTCATCATATCCAAAGGTTATTTTTTCATATTCAAATACTTCAAAGACTATATGGATCCATCCAAATACGTCAGGAGTGAAGCACCTTCATGTAGTATATGAGTTTCTAGTGGAGGTAGATATAGATCTAGTGATAGAGATAGGTACCATATTTATTGCATCTTCAATAGAGATTGATTTATTTGATACCAGTGATTCTCACTCATTAATTTTTAGTTGTTTTATTGATATATTTAAACATTAAATGGAGATAATTTCCTTTTTTATCAAGTTAGTGACACCTGTCATGAAGAGGAAAGAGAATGGGTTTAGTTCTCCTTCATGCTCTCTATCAATAGTTGATACTGAGTTAGTCTAGGATTTCCTCATTCTCGATTTGGATCTGTTTGATATCATCATCGGGGTGGATTGACTTTTCACTCACCGTGATGAGGTTGATTTTTATCATTGGAATTTCTCATTTATTATGATCGATAGGATCTCTCGTATGTTTTAGGGAGAGTGGGATCTGAGGTCTGGTCATGTAGACCACCTAGAGATCAAAAGTTTATTATATATTATATATGTTTATCCTGATGAAATTTCTTTTATTATTTACCTTCTTTCTATTGTTCGGGACTTTCCTAACTTTTTACCAGGTGATTTCTTAGGGATTCATCTAGACATAGAGGTATAGTTTACAATTGAACTAGTTTTAGGTATAAAATTGATTTCAATAACCACTTATCGTATGACACTAGTTGAGTTGAAAGAGATCAATAATTATTTTGATTATTTAATGGAAAAATTTTGTGTTCACCCCAGTGTTTCTCCTTGGGGGGGATATTCTATTTTATAATAACATAGATGGTTTACTCTAATTGTATATGGACTATCAGAATATTAACTTTGTGAAGATTAAGAACATGTATCTTTTTCCTTGTGTAGATGATCTATTTGATTAGTTAAAGGGGTAAAAGTGGTTTTGAAGATTGAACTTCGGTCGGGTTATCATCATCTCAAAGTTTGAGAGTCTGGTATACTGAAGACAACTTTTAAAAGATTGTTTATACATTACAAATATCTGGTGATGTTGTTTGGTCAAACTAATAATCCTAAAATTTTCATGGATTTTATGAATTGGATATTCCATGAATATCTTGGGACTTTTATGGTAGTTCTTTTGGATGATATTTTGGTTTATTTGAGATACAAGCATGAGAACCATTTGATTTTGGTTCTATAAATCCTAATAAATCATGATCCATATGGAAATATTTTGAAATGAAATTTCTATATCTAATAAGTGAATGTATTAGGGTATGTGATTTTTAATCATGTATTATCAATTGATCATGAGAAGGTGAAGGTTGTTTTTTATTGGAAAGAGCCATGAAACTTCTTTAAGATTCAGAGCTTCCTTGGTCTTGCTAGATATTATTGATTGTTAATAAAGGATTTCTAAACGTTAGAATCAATATTGACTACTTTTACCAAGAAAGGAGTAAAATTATTATGGGATGCAAAGTGTTAGTCTTCTTTTAACATGTTGAAACAACTTATGACATCATTTTCTATTCTGGTCTTACTTGAGCCTGGTGAGGGATATATGGTTTTCTATAACATCTCTAGTGTTGGTTTGGTTTGTGTGCTTATTTAGGATGATTATGTGGTGGCTTATAGCTCTTTATCACTTTGACGGCATGAGAATAATGACCCAACTCGTGATTTAGAGCTTGTTGTAGTTATTTATGCACTTATGTGTTGGTGGCACTATCATTTTGTGGAGAGGTTCATGGTCTTTTCTGACCATCAGAGTCTGAGATATATATTTTATTAAAAATACTTGAATCTCATAAAAAGGTGGTGGGTGTAATACCTTCATAAATTTTACTTCAATGTCACTTACACCCTAGGGAAGGGAAATATTTTTTCAAACACCCTCAGCAAGAAAGTATCCTCACAGGCTCTTCTGAAATCGAAGGAAGTGTGGAACCTTATGGGGATTTTCACTCAGTTGCACCAGTAATGTCAGAAGGATGTTTCATGTATGGTTCTATCCAATGTTTAATTATCATCATATATCTTTGAGAATATTATATAGTTTTAGTAGTAGGATGATGAGTTTAGAAGAATTCAAGAAACCCTATATGGCAGGAAGACCATTTCTGGTTGGTTTCTCTCTTTAGATGGTATTCTCCATTTTGGGAATCGGTTTTTCATCCCAACATCTGTGATGAGATTAGTTTTTTTAACAATCATAGTTCTTTATGATTCCTTCATATGTACACTATGAATATGTATTATAATATGATATGGTGATTATGGTGGACAGGTATAAATCATGACATTGCAGATTATGTGTCATGTTGTTACACCTACCAAAAGATAAAGGTAGAGCATCTGAAACTCTCTGGTTTAATCCAACCTCTTTTAGTTCTAGTTTGTAAATGTAATGAGGTGTATATATAATTTTTTGTTGGATTACCATGGACTACCCAAGGTCGTAATTCTATCTAGGTAGTGATTGATCAGTTGACAGATTTGGAACATTTCATTCTGATCAGACACCATAAAAGTTAAAGATCTGGGTAAGATGTATGTACAAGATAACATGAGTTTACATTGGGTTACCTCTAAAATTGTTTTATAAATGGATCCTAGGTTTACTTAGAGGTTCCAGAGGAGTCTCCAAGAGGGAATGGGGAAACAAGTAAGGTTGAGTATAGCTTATCGTACACAGATATATGGTCATACAGAGCATGTTAATCAGATCTTGAAGGATATTATCCATGCATGCATCTTGGATTTTGGTAGATCATGGGATAGACATATAATACTGGTTGAGGTTTCTTATAAAAAAAGTTATTAGTATTCAATTATAATGGATCCCTTTAAGGCTTTGTATGGACACCCGTCCAGATCACTCTTTGTTGTAAAGAGGTTGGCAAGGACTCTTTGGTGGGACAGATTCCTATTCAGGAGACATCAATAAGGATTCAAGATATATGTCAGAATATGGTTATAGTCTAGAGTCGAGAAAATAATATTCAAATCGGAAGAATCATATTTTAGAGTTTTTCATTGGTCGCTGGGTTTTATTGAAAATTTCTCCTTGTTTGGGTCACCGTCAGCTCGGAAAATTGGGATAGTTAACTCTAAAATATTTTGGACCATTTGAGGTCACCAAACAGCCTGGGTAAGTTTCTTATCAATTTTTATTTCTAGTTCAGTTGATGGGAATTAATGATGATTTCCATATATCACATCTTAAGAAATTCCATCTTGATCCCACTCATGTTTTGATTCTGGAAGAGATTGAGTTGGATCTAGATGTTTCTATTGTAGAGTTTCCAATGGTGATCATTGAATCTCAAGTGAAAGTATTACATGGGAAGTCGATTACATTGGCTAGAGTGTTGTGATGACATGGATCATATTCTCATGAGACTTGGGAGTTTGATTTTTTGATGAGGTAGTAATGGCCTCATCTATTTTCTAGACATAATTCTTCTACATGACTTCTTAAGTACATAAAGTCTTATAGTAGGGAGTTTGTAACAACTTATTACCCACTTTAATGTATTTTTATTCTCTATTTTTTTCACTCTTTATTTGGGTTCATTTTGGGACTCCTAAGGATGGAGATCCTTTTCTAGGTAAAATGAACTAAAGTTAGGGGATGTATGTTTTCTTGAATTAATGGATTCTTGGTATAAATGTGTTAAAATAATTTTGGATTTCTCCTTGAATTTAGAGAACATCAGTGTTGGTTTGGGTTTTTCATGGGAATATTTTATTTTCATTATCTGTAGGAGAAATATGCATTGTGAACTATTTACATGTCATGTATTGATCACCAGGAAAATGTCATGAGTTTGTTTTAGAGCATGAAAAGCTTTCATTCCATGAAAGTATTGCTTGTTGTGAATATGGTTCACATCATGTATTGGTCATCACATAGATTTCATAAACCAGTATAAGGTGTGAAAGGATTACACATCATGAATATGGTTCACATCGTGTATTGGTTGCCAAGTAGATATTGTGAAAAGGTAAAAGGCATTAAATGATTACACTCCATTAATTTTTTTCATGTTATGAAATGGTAAAATCATAATTTTCAATCTGATGTGATGTGTTTTTCAGTGTTTTTTAATTTTGTGGATTACACAACATGAAATGGGGTCTCATGACATGTAATTATCATGGTCTGTAGGGTTTAAGAATTGAATGGTTGGTTTTATTTTTTATTTTCATGAAACCATTTCCTCTTAGACTTAGGATCTCTCCCATGGGATTTTAGAGACCTTTTCTCCTTCTGGATTGTTCTATTCAGTGTTTGATCTTCTTTGAGGTTGCTGTGAATTTCTTCGACTGAGTAATCCTTATGATTCTTCATTTACATTAATAGTGGTAGCATCGTTTCTCTATTCTTATGGATCCATTGATCTGTGATAATAATCTTCTTGATCCTTTCTAGATCTATTGTGTGATCTTCCTCTCGAGGTTAAACCTTGTGTTGGTTATGGTGCAGCGTCTGAGTTTCTTCAAGGTATTTTTAATTTCTTCCTCTCTACCAACCTATTTTCTTGTCTGATTAATTATAATATGTGAGGATTGATTCTAGGATCCTTATTTTTTTCTTTTAGTTCTTTATTGTTTGTGGTTTTCATTATGGGCATGTGTAACCTAAATTTTATGTAGGTGGTTCCATCTCTAGCCTATGTTAGATGAACTATATTTATCTAGTTTTAATATTTTGTTTTATAAATGAAATGGAATTATTATTGATTTATTTCTGTGTGTGGAAATGGGTTCTTGAGAAAATATGGTTTTCCCCTTGTTTTGGTAAAATAAAATGTATTTATGAAATGGTTTACGAAAAATGGTTTTGATTAAATGGTTTGGAAAATAGAGCACATGGGAAGCCTTGGGTACTTATTTGGAAGGTGTAGTAATAGACTCCATCCATTAATACTTTTGGGGGTTAACTCATGGGGTGTTCCTATACTCTCTAGGCTCATTGATCTAGGTACTTGATAGACTTTTTGGGAGATTCACTTTCTAGGGTGTTCCTTTACTCTCTAGATTCAATACATATGTCTAGAGGCTTGATGTGTGTTATTATCTATGTCTAGGTATGAGTGTTCTAGCTAGCCTAATATATAGTGATCCTCAGGATGATGTTACCTATGATTTGCAATGTACTGTTTTAGCTTTTACTTTCATGGATTTGATATGATATGTGATTCATGCTTTGATTTGATTTGACTACTTTGATGTATATGAAATGTTTTGAAACTATTTTACCTGGACTATTTTAGAAATGTGGAAAAAGGGGAAATTAAATGTTTTTCCATGGTTTTGATATAAAAAAATGTTTAACTATTATTCATTCCTTTAATTTCTTTAAATGTGAGCATGTTCAGATTGTTGTACAAAAATTTATTATGCATCACCCAGGTGGGATCCTATTATTCCTGTTTAGAATTAATTTTTTCCACTTATAGTAATTTAATCATGTAAAATAGATTAAATATTTTGAATAATCATAATAAATATTATTTTAGAAGGTTAAAATAATTTTTTATCATATTGAATAGTAAATGTGGTAAAAATCTTGTTATTATGATAGGTGTTAAAAGGGTTAACGAAGGGTTAAACTAAAGAGATAATGGTTAAAATGACCTAAAAACTTACCTAAATCCTATTAGATGAATTAATTTTGTTCCTATATCATCGTATATTTTAACTTTATCCAATTTGGAGCTACTTTCTCATGATATTTTCTTTATTATATTTTAATATTCTTAATAATTACAAGTGTTACACTCCCCTCACTTATAAAAGGCACCTCTTATCCTCTATTATCCGCACCACTTGATCCCTTTAAATTAACCAATATCTACCCAAATACTTTTCAAAACTTCTTCATTCTATCCTAGAGGTTTTGGTCTTCATAAAATACAACTTCAATAAGGATTAAGGTGTAATCCAAAGGAGGTTTTCTAAGGAAGAGTTATATGTTATTATCAAACATTTTAATGTTTCATTCCCCTTAAAACACCTAGAAATATTATATAACCATATTAACATGATAAAATTAGTATTATTTCTATATTGAAATGTTTCTTAATGATACATCCATTTTATAACTCCTTTATATCTAATGGAAAATAAAAACATCGCTCATAATACTACAAAACTGGGTTTATCCATCACTAGGGATTTAAAAGTGATGGCTAAAAGTGTTGTTAAAAATCCCCCTTTCATCACTATTAAAGGGGGTATTTAAGAGTACTTTTTAGTTCTATTAAAGGGGTTATTTAATTGTTATAAAAAAAGAAATATTAAAGGGGTACCTTTATTAACGCTTGTAAAAAATGATGATAAAGACCCCCTTTATCAGTGAAAGTAAAAAAGTGATGATAAAGGGGGGACTTTATCATTGATTTTAAAAAAGAACTTATAAAGGGTATATTTAAAAAAATAGTTAAAAATAATATATTAACATATAAATATATTTATATTGATATAAATGTAATATATATTTTTAAAATATGTTTTAGATTAGGTTAAATAGGCATTTACATATAATATATAAGATATTTAGTAAAAATGGAATATAAAATAATTAAAAAATATATTTAATTAATAATTTTTTAATTATTATCTATTAATAGTCATTTAATAACTATTTGAAAATAAAAAAAATCAAAAAAATTAATAAATGATCTAAAATAAGTTTAAAATGTAACTCAAACTTAAAACGGCCATAACATTTAATTCGGGTGTCCATTTGGGCTCTACCACATATCAAATATAAGCTTAAGAAGAGCTCTATGATTTAGAAAGGGGGACCTCAATCATGTTTTTTTAGGCTAGAAAATGCATAGAAGGCCTTTAAAACTATATTTTTAGCAGGGTTACCCCAATTTTTTAACATTTGATAAAATTTAATCCTTGTTTAAGGGGTAATTTTTCTATTTTTCAGTGGGGAATGAATTTATTCATGGGGATTACATTCATATTGATATTTTCATTTTAAAATTTTATCATTTTTTATATCGTACTATTATTTATAATCAAATATATAACAATATATACATATTTTTTATATATTCACAAATAAGAAATTAATTTTATAAATAAATATTTAAACATATCTACATATAAAATATATTTATCAATATATACACCTTATATAAATAAAAACTAATATCCATTTTATTTAAAATAAAACTGTATTATATAGAATACACCTTGGATTGACAAGCCTATCAATGAAGTTATGGTTGTGCCTCCTCTCTTGAAACACCTCTCCATTATTAATTCTCATAAAAATACTACTCTGTAGAGGTTCCTTCTTCTACACTCCAGGAAGGAAATTCAGAGATAATTATATGTTAACACTCACACTCTAATTTTAACCCCCAAATCCACTGGTTGTTTCACATCTAAGGACTTCTATAGGAATCTGTGTATTGGGAATTCCATTATACCACTATGGATACTAATGTTCATGGAATCCTAAATTGCTCCCTCACGTTATCTACTACTATAGAGAGTCTAGAAGATAAGGCTACCACTTCGAAGCTTGTTGTAGAAGTCTAGATTTCATATGGATTTTACATGCTATCATTGTCTGCATGATGATTAATCTCTTGAGAACATACTTATTTTCTGTAGATTTTCATGAAAGTTATGGAATCATTTGAAAGAATTTTTCAAAATCAAAATGAACATGAAAATTATTAATGACATGATGAACTCCTTTCTCAGAACAGATATGAGTGACCAGATTAAGGCAGTGTTGGTCACAGTAGTGTCTACTATCATTTCCTTTATCTGGAAGGAAATAAATACCATTGTCTTCAAGAATCAGAGGCTCACTTTTCAAGATGGAATTAATGTTATTTACCAAGAGTTTATGGATGACTCAAAAGTAAATACAAGTTCAATGAAAAATTATCTTTATAAACTTAATATTCTAAAAACCTTTGGTGTTATTGGTAGGGTCAAGAAATATCTGATTATTAAATCCATTAGGTGAATTGAAATGATCCATCCTTTGCTTAAAGTGAATATGGATGTGTTGGATTCAGGTGCACCAGGACACTCAGGCTATGGAGTTGTCTTCCACACCCATTGGGTATTTGTTAAATGTTGCTCCTACCACTACATTAGAAATGGATCGGCCATTGAAGCTAACCATTAGGTTATGATCGAAGAAATCAAGTATGTTATTCATCATGGATGGAGGAATATCTGGGTGGAATATGACTATACCACTACGGATCATACTTTTAACACTCAATCCAAGAATGTCACATGTCAGATGATTCCATCATGTATTGAATGCATTAATCTAATTTATCACCTTCATCTTGATATCACTAATGCTTATAGGGAGTCCAATTAGGTTGATGATGCTCTATCCAAGAGAGAAATTATGGAGACTTCCTAAATATAGTCCTTTGTTATTCTATATTTTTTCTATAATATTGTTGATATGGATACACATGGTGTTTTCCATTCTTGCCTTTGTAAACCCCCATGTACTGCCACTTTTACTATCTTCTAATAAATTTTTTAGGAATAGGCTCACCTAGATCCTGAACCTATTTGATTAAAATACAAATGTATGAATATTTATATACCTATAAAATTATTGTATATAAAATGATTGTGTGTGTGTGCTGACGAATAGATATATATTTATCTACATATTCTAATATATGTATATAAATATTAATATATAATATTTGTAAATAAATATAAACATGTATAATTATATTTATAGACTCATATATATATTTATATATATATATATATATGTATGTATGTATTTATAAAAACACACATACCCACACAAGTATATTTTATATATATGTATTTAAAAATATATATAAATACATTGATAAAAAATGTAATGAAATATATATAAATATATAGATATATCATAAAATAGAAAAAAAACAATATAGGGGAGTGAAAAAGGTGTTGGTGTATAATAATGAGGTCTCTAGTTCAAAACTCACTGAAGGAAAGGGCCCATGAGGGAGGGTGGGGTTATCTAAAGTTCTTATAAGGGGGGTCAGTGATGATAAAGTTGGGGGGAAGCGCTGATAAAAAGGTGGTGCATGAACAAAAAAATCACTTTATCATCAGGTCCTTTATCAGTGATTTTTTATCACTATTAAAAGGGATCTTTAACAATACTAAATATATGGTGATAAATTTGGCCTTTAAAAGCACTAAAAAAGTGCTGATAAATTCCCCCTTTAGCAATGCTAAAAAAGTGCTAATAAGGGGGGCATTTATCTGTGATTTTTTTAGCATAGTTAAAGGGGAACTTTAACAAAAAAATTATGAGAAATATTAAAACTAACCCTTTAACATCACTCAAATTATCAAAGCTTCAATAGAACTAATAAATCTATTTTACTATATCTATTAAAGGACTGATTTATAGTAGTGCCATACTTACGTACATATTACCATTTCCATGAAGTGATGTTTTTTATTTTTCATCACCGTCTCTATTAAATGTTTATATAGATGAATTTAATGGATTTAAATTATATTTATAACATAATTATTATTCTATAAATATAATATATTATCTTCCTTATTATCCTTCCATCCTTTGGAAACTGATAATTTCGATCATGCGTATGTATGGACTACCACCTCCATAAAGCGATGTGACTCATTTTTTATTTGTGATTTAAATAGATTGTAATAAAGATATATTTAGTGAATATATATGATATTTAGGATATAATAATTATTTGTTAAAGGTAATTTATTATTTACTTTTCTTACATTCCATACATTGAAAAGTGGAAACATCACTCATGTGTATGTACATACTATCATCTCCACGAAGTGATGTAATTCATTTTACATCATTGATTAATATGAAAGGTTATAAAAGTGTATATAATAAATAAATAAAATACTTATGAAATGATTAGTATTTTTGATATTATGAAAACATAACCAAGGTGTGTGGACCAGAACCATCGAACCAAAACTTGCATGGAAAATGAACCAGTTTTAACCTAAATAAATATTTTAATAAAGAATTATTAATAAAAGGGTAATTAGAAATTATAAGGTAATTATATATAATATTATTAATATGAATATGGTTCTATAATATATTTATAATAAATATATGTTTATTATATATTATTTTTTAATGCATATGAAGCAAGATAGGGCTGGAGGTAAGGGTTTGTTGTCCCACTTTTATTTCTGTGAGACATATTCTATATTCACAACTTGTTTTCCTTATATGATGTATATGATTTACATAAATTTATTTTATTATTATTTTCATATAAATTAAGTGGATTTAAAAATTCATCTAAGGTTCTCTCTTTCATGAGGTTTTGATTTATAGATTACCATTACTATAAGGGTTCTTCATATCAATATTGTTTCATTGAGACATGTTTCATGTTATGCATCTATTTATGTTTATATAGTGTATATAATGCCTATTTGATATGATATATCATGAATATATTTATATTTATGGTATTTTATGTTTAATTTTAAGTTATTTATTTCAAGGGGTTATGATTCAAAGATACTAAAGTGATAAGTTTTTATGTTACAATCTCATTTACTTTCAATATTGTCTATATTAAATTTCAATTGAAGTAAATTGTATGATTCTTATCCTTAAAATTTTATCTATTTTATTATACTATGGTTATTTATATAATTTTAAATTACCAATACCATTTTAATATCTTTGGTACATAAATTTTTTTTAAATGTTATCAAGAAAATATGACCTTATTTCTTCTTTATGGGTCGGAAATATTTCTCATCTATGTCCATGTTCTTCAAACAATTTTATATAATTTTTAATATATACTTAAATTTTTGAGAAAATATATTTTTAATAACTTTTAATTTCTTTATAAATGATTAAAGTGAATCTTTTGAAATAATTTTTGTATATCTCACCTTTTATTTTTTTTCAAAAGTGTGAAAAGAATGTTGTCTTTAAACGTATACAGCATGATTGGATTTTTTCATTTTCATGATTTTTCTTTGTATTGAAACTTCCATTAAAAGTTTCCATGGTTATTTTTAAAGAAAATATTTTTCTCAATATTCTAGGAATTCTTATTTTTTAAATCCACTTAAATAAAATGATATTTTCCTTATTTTCAATTAAATGAACAAATTATCTTTTAAAAGTTTTTTTTAAAGGTTGAGGTCGAAGCCTCATTTATTATTAAAGTAAAGAAAAGACCTATTTAACTGGGTATAGAGAGGCCAATTACATATCCTGAAGGCCCAGTGGGAATTTATCACATTACATGGCCCTTAGTCCCAATTTTTAGGCCCAAGTCCCATTCTATGAATAGTACTGTTATGGTACATACGCTACTATAGTACCGCACAGTACTCGTCGCTGCTAAAGTACCCTGCCACCGCTACAGTGATATCATCCACTTACTTTCTATGGAAGTATTATGATTATATGATGATGAAAATATTATAAAACTCATTTATTTTCTTGTTTTATGCTATGATAAAATGATGAACATTTTTATGATATTTTGAAACACTTATGTATGGATTTCATTATGTGACTAGTGGGCCCAGAATTATATATCTCTCCAATTAATTTGGTAAATAATGATATCTTGTGAGTTAATATGGACTGAAATTGGGAGTGAAACTAGTTCAATGAGGGACTCATACCTCTATTATAGTCTTTGGAGTGAACCTTGGCTAAGAAAATGATATAATGTGGGTGAACTCATTCTACTATGGGACATTGTCCACATTGAAGGTCTTGGAAGTGAACCTTGACTAAGGAAATGATGTAATGGGGAGTGAACCCGTTCCACTATGAAAATTTATCTATTATGATAGTCATATAAGTGAACCTTGACTAAGGAAATTATTTTCTATGCTTATGTGTATTAAAAAAATTATGTATTGTGCTTATGATATGTTTTCATGCATTATGAGTAATAATTGATGATTCCACACACCTATGATTTGTGTATTTTGTTATAACAAATCCTTATGTCATTATTCATGATTAATGATCTTTTACTAATTGGGTATGACTCTCATAAGTTATGATCATGTTATCATACCCTCATGATTATATTATTCTCACTTATGATCATTGAGTGATATATTCAATGTTTACCTTTACTAATTATCTGAGCTCACCCTTTATTATGTTTCCATTTCCATGGATTATTAAGAATGATTTTAATATGGTATATCTAATAATAGTACTATGTGGGAAGAACTTTTTGGGGTATACTAAATATATTTCATGAAATAATTTTATTATGTATCTAGTCTCCAAAGACACTAAACTTTTTCGAATATGGGGTGTGTATTATTATGATATGTATTTAATATTCATCTAAAATGATTTAATATTTATGTATATAATTTTTAGGTCACCTAAATCAATATCAAAATATGGTTTAGTTATTTTTAGAGATTATTATTATAAAAATTTGGTCAATACCCTAGGGATAAGTCTAGGTATAGGATAAAATACCGAGGTTTTGGTAAAGTAGAGATTGTATGGTTTCCTAGAAATGAAATCTTTTTATGGATACAAACAAGTGGATGCAGGATCTAACAAAGATTCACCTGGGCTTAATAACCCTAAAAATGATGGTTGAGTTTTAACTTGATCTTTACCTGGTGCATGAAAAAGATTTCTAACTATACACCTAGTTTGACACTCTTAGGGGATATACTTTGGTTAATTTTAATTCTATTTATAAACCATTATAATGAATGTAAGGATAAATATATGACAACCTATGATAAGACATAGAAATTTGGGATGAAATTAAAGTGTCATGGGTTGAAATAAGGTGACATAATTTAGGTATTCATAATAATTATTTTCATAATCATTTCTCACTCTGATTAATAATGATTAGTTCTCTTGCTATGTTTTTTATTTTAATAGATGGCTGAAACTAGGAGGAACCGAGTTAACAATGGGTGTGAAAGAAAATGTGGTGGTTGTTTGAATAATAAATGAATTGGGATAAAATCTAGAGTGAAAAATCTTGTGGTTATTCCTAACCATCTATCTTAATTTATGATTAACAACCTCAACCTGGGTGAGTTTTTTGACACACATATAAGAGAAAAATGGAGTTTCATAGGAGTTTGATTGATAAATACCATGGAGGAAAGAAAATTAAATTTCCTAAATTCCATTAATATAGAAATAAGTAACCATGGAAATGTATAAAAAATATTAATATATTTTATGTGTGTGAAATAAGGGCATAGAGAAACGTAAAACTGAGGAAAAATAAATATTTTGATATAGGTAAATAAAGTTAATCCTAGGGAACCACTAATATTTCAATGTATTAAATATGGGGGACTTGGGAATTATATGATTAAATACCCTAATCCAATGGATTAAAAGGATGATAGGCATTATAAAATACCAATACCAATAGAATAAGGTAAATCCTATACAATCAAAACCATTGAAGTGGGTTTTGAAAAAGAAGTGGAGTAAGATGTATGGATTATACACACAATAATTTTGAGTATTGTTTTTGGTTTTTTTCAACCCACCACATTTTAAATATAGTGGTTGATAAGAACATAAAATCACAACCCCAGTGACTATATATTGATATATATATATATATATAATCTAATAGTATGATGATTTTATCTCAAGTTTATGTCTCCTCTATGATAAAAGTTTGTGGAAATATGCTTCTTTTTAATCTTGTTATTATCTATTTAGATGAATTTGATATGATATTGGGCATGGATTAGTTATATTTATATAGATCCCATATCATTTTTTAATGAAGGTAAGTCACATTTGATATTCCAAATCATCCTATGGCCATTTATAGATGTGAGGATAAACATAAACTTCTAATGGGAATTACTTTCATTATATGAGTTTTACTACCAATTAATGAGGGTTAATTATCTCAAATGGTTGGGGAGAGACCCAACATTGAATATATGGAAGGAATATCTATATGGTGAAATGTCTGATATATATACTAATAATAAAATCTTGAAATATATATTCACACAGAAAGAGATGATTATGAGCTAATGAAGATGGTTGGAGTTGATTAAATATTATGACTACTCAATGCACTCCACCTTGATAAGGTGAATAAGGTAGATTATGGTCTAAGTTTTAAGGACCATGTGATTTTTTCCATGATAAGGATTGAAATATTTCCAATACTTATGGATTTATAAAAGATAGATCTTAAAACTTTGATGAAAGTGGATTGATCATATCTTTAACATATAAATGTTAAACCATCCTTCTATGTGGGGATTAAAGAGGCATAGAAGGAATATGTGTAACTATAAAAGAAGGTGAGGAATATTCATGAGTTCATCCATGATTGTAATAGAATTATTAGATTTAGGAACCAAGTATGTATCTTATCAATACCAAATTTTAAGGAGTTATTGGATGAATCTCATAGTTTTTCATTTTCTATTCATCCTGTATATATGAAGATGCTTAGATATCTATAAGATTATTTATTTTTGGGAAACATGAAAAGGGATATAATAGATTATGTATATTTATTCCTAGTATAACAAAAAGTTAAGGTTTAGAGACATAATTCAAATGTAATGATATAACTATTACCCATACCAAAATAGAAATAGGAAAACATTTCAATGTATTTAATTTTCATACTCCTCAAAACATATAAATCTCATAATTTTATTTGGTTTATATTTTATTGAATTATAAAGTCATAATATTTTATTTCAATTAGAGAAAATTTCTATATTGATAATATTTCCATGATATACATTAATGAAGTGGTATGGTTGAATAGAATACACATTCTATTGTATCTGATTGGGGTTTAGTTTTACCTTGAATTTTTGTATAATTATTCATTAAGATTTGAATTTTGAGTTGAACTTTAGCACTGTATATCATCCTCAGATAGATGGTCAGTCTGAGTGGACCATACAAATTCTATAAGATATGTTCATATATTATTATATATATTTCAAAGGTGGTTTGGATCCAAACCTTTATTTTCTCTAGTTTTATTACAACAATTTATTTCACTTGATAATTCATATGACTTCTTATGAATCCCTATATGGAAAGAAGTTTATAACTATAATGTGTTGGGATGAAGTTGGATAGTGAAAGCTGTTGAGACCTGAGCTAGTTGAGGAAATGGTGGAGAAGGTTAGAGACATTCAGTAACACATCAGGGAATCTCAGAGTTGATTAAAAATTTATGCCGAGAATATTCAATGAGATCTAGAGTTTGGATCTAGTGAAAAGTTATTCTTATGAATATATCATTTTAATAAGGTTATGATATTTGTAAATAAGGGAAATTTTATCCCTAGATATATCAGTCCTTTTAAAATTATTGATCGCATCAGGGTAGTAGATTATTTCTTGGTACTTTCACAAAATCTCACTCAATTTCATAATGTATTCCATGTATCTCTCCTAATAAAGTACATATCTCATCCTTTACATGTACTAAACTAAAATTTTATACCACTGGATCATGGTCTATCTTATGATAAACAACCAGTAGAGATAATGGATTGAATAGAGAAAGTGTTACAGAATAAGACCACTGACCTGGTCAAAGTTTTATGGAAAACCCATAAATTTTAGGTATATATTTGGTAACCTAAGGATGTGATGACGTAGAGGTATCCTCATTTTTTTATTATAGTGATAGAATTTGGAGGGTGAAATTATTATAAGGGGTAGAATGTGACACCCTGATATTTTTTAATATATTTTTTTATTTAATAATTTCTATGTATTAAATAGATTTTTAATCATGAAACCATGAATATATGTGATTCTTATACATTATAAAATTAATCACATTATAAGATATGTAATTTTTGAAAATAATTTCTAATTCATTTAGAAAATAAAATTTATCCTAAAGAACCGTTTTAAAATATTTTTTAAATAAGAACTTTTTTTATTATATATGATTTATTTAATACAGAGTATTAAAATTATTAAAACGTATTTTTTACACATTTATAAAATAAATTCATTTATTATCAATTTTTTATAAACGAAAATAAAATCATTTGAAGGTAGAAAAAGATGTTTTTCTGAAAATTTGTTTTATGTGTGCAATGTGTCATTATCATAATAAATTATATTAATCACTATTGATGAATTATTTTAATTAAATTTTTAGATAATATATTTAATAAAATATTTTTATATTCATATAATGGGTTTTACTGGGAAACGTATTGGATTAAATTTTGTTTTATTCTTAAAAATGGATTTCTCTAATAACGGTTTTTATGTATTTTGTGCCCAGATATTATAATTAATTTATGATGATTATTTGAATTTAATCTTGTAAAATATATTAAATATTTTGAATAATAATATTTAATATTATTTTATAAGTTCAAATTAATTTTTGGTCATAATAAATAGTAACCATGGTAAAAAAATATTTCCACAGTAATGGTTGAAAGAATTAATGAGGGATTAAACTAAATAGATAAGAGTTAAAATAACCTAAAAACTTGAATAAATTCTATTAAGTGAATTTATTTTGATCCTATATCATCCTATATTAAAACTTTATCCAATTTGGATCCAATTTCCCAGGATAGTGACTTTATTATGTTTTAATATTCTTAATAATTACAAGTGTGTCACTCCACTCACATATAAAAGGGAACCTCATCTCCTCTTTTATCCACACCAATTCAGCCATTTATATTGACCAATATCTTCCAAAATACTCTCCAAAAAATTCTTCCATCTTCCTAGATATTTTTATCTTCATAAAATACAACTTTAATAAGGTTTAAGGTATAATCCAAGGGAGGTTTTTTAAGGAACGGGTATATGTTCTTACTAACCTTTTTAAAGTTTCATTCTCATTAAACCTCATCCAAATATTCTATAACCATATTAAAATTATTAAATAATTATCATTAATATACATAAATTTTTTTATGATAATGATATATCCATTTTATAAAACCATTATATCTAATGGAAAATAAAACAATGCTCATGTGTACGTACGAACTATTATCTCCATAAAGCATTGTTTTTTATTTTTCATCATTGTCTATCTTATATGATAATATAGATGAATTTAATGGATTTAAATTATATTTATAAGATAATTATGATTATTTAAATATAATATATCAACTACCATATTACCCATCTATCCATTGGAAAATGATAATGTCGCTCGTGCATATGTGTGGATTAACACCTCCATGAAGCAATGAATTTGTTTTTAATTTACACTTTAAATGAATAGTTATAATGATATATTTAATGAATATATATGATATCTATGATATAATAATGATTATATAAAGTTTATTTATTATTAACCTTTCTTTTTTTTCATTCATCAAAAAGTGGAAACATCACTCGTGCATAAGTACAGACTACCATCTTCACGAAGTGATTTGATTTATTTTTAATCACCAATTTATATGAATGGTTATAAAATTGTATATAATGAATATATATGATATTTATTACATGATTAATATTATTTATATGATCAAAACATGACCAAGTTTCAAGGACCAAAACTATCGAACTGGAACATGCTTGGAAAATGAACTAGTTTTCACCCAAATAATGATTTTAATGAAGAATTTTTAATAAAAGGGTGATTATAAATTATAAGGGAATGATATATAGTAATATAAATATGAATATTGTTCTTTAATATATTTATAATAAATTTATATTTATTTTATAATATTTTTTAACACATGCGAATCAATACAGAACCAAAGGTAAGGGTTTCTCGTCTCACTTTTATTTTTGTGAGAAATATGCTACATTCATCGCTTGTTTATTTTATGAGATGTATATTCTTACCATGAATTATTTTTATGATTATTTACATAAAAATTATGTGTATTTAAAAACCCATCTATGGTTTTATCTTTCATGAGGTTTTTATTCATATATTACAAAAACTGTGAGGGTTGTTCATCTCAATATTGTTTCATTTAGACATGTTTCATGTTATACACCTATTTGTTTGTATATATAGAATATACTTATAATTATATATTTTATATAATGATTCTATTTATATTCATGTTATTTTAAGTTTCAACTTAATTTATTTATTTTATGTTTGTTATGATTAAAATTTACCAAAGCGGAATGGGCTTATGTTATAATCTCATTTTTTTTCAAGATTGTCAATGTTAAAGTTACATTAAGGGAAATTATATGATATTTATCCATTAAAGACCAATATTTTATTATAAGTTTGTTATTTTTGTAATTATAAAGTATTTCCACAATTTTACTCTCTTTGGTACTTAAAATTATTGAGATTGTTTTTTTATAAAGATAACCTTATTTATTCTTTTTGGGTTGGGAATATTTTTTATCCATGTATGTATTCTTTAAAATGTTTTACAAAAATTTTATCTAAAATTATATTTTTTTAAAAGGATATATTTACTAAATTTTAATTTATTTAAAAATTATTAAAATAAAACTTTCTAAATGTTTTCTGTTTTACTCAATTTTTACTTT
Organism: Viscum album; assembly: GCA_963277665.1. Lineage (NCBI taxonomy): Eukaryota > Viridiplantae > Streptophyta > Magnoliopsida > Santalales > Viscaceae > Viscum > Viscum album. The sequence goes on along the minus strand of OY728126.1, from coordinate 1,801,981,501 downwards.
TTTTAAAGTGTGAAAAAATGTTCTCTTTTAATATATACAGCATGAATGGTTTTTACTAAAATCATGAACATTATTTTCATTGAAACTTACTTTACAAGTTTCCATGGTTTTTTTAAAGTAAAATATTTTTCTAAGTATTTTAAGAATTTTTAGTTTTTAAATATACTGAAAGAAAATGATATTTTCCCAGTTTTCAATGAAATGTTCAAATTATATTTTAAAGGTATTTTTCATCTATTTAAACATCCTTGAAGGATTATTATGATTTAATGGTATATGATATTATGATACCATCAACTTTATTTATTTGTATGGATTATGTTGTTTATGATTTAATGATGATTCAAACAACTCATTATTTACCCATAGTTTAATTGATCTATGATAAAATAAGGAATGTTTTTATGATACCATCCACTTTCTTTATTTGGATGGATTATGATTATGTGATGATTAAATATTTACTAAACTTTTTTATTTTCATGGGTTATGATGTTATAGAATTATTAACATTTTTTTGATCTTATGGATCACTTATGTATGATTTTCATTATGTGATGGGTGGGCCCATAATTATATATCCCTCCAATGCATTAGGTAAATAATGATATCTCATGAAATAATATGGATTGGAATGGAAGTGAACCCAATTCATTAAGGGAATCTATCTATTATGATAGTCTTAGGAGTGAACCTTGACTAATAAAATGATGAAATGTGGAGTGACACCAAACTACTATGGGATTTTTTCCACTATGATAGTCTTGGAAGTGAATCATGAATAAAGAAATGATGGAATGCTAAGTAAACCCAATCTACTATGGGACTTTTTCCACTATGATTGTCTTTTAAGTGAACCTTTATTAATGAAATAATTTTATGTTCTTATTTTTATGCCATGAATTTATGTCTTATGCCTATGATATGTTTCCATGGATCATGATTGATTACTGATGATTATTCACTCTTACAAATTATTTATTTTGTTATGATAAAACCTTATTCCATGAATCATTATTAATGATATTTGACTAATTGGGTTATAATTTCACTATTTATAGTCATTTTCTCATACCCTTATGTGTATTTTTTCTCAATTATGATCGTATCTGATCTCTTTATTTATTAGGTTTTTATTTTCCTATGTTATGAATAAATTTTTTAATAGGGTATGTATAAAAACCCTACTCTTTATTTCACATTTAAACATGATTTATTACATAAACTTAAACTTAATACAACCCAAAATATTGATAGGTATAGTTTATTTGGTAGATTAGATATATTACATAACAACATAAAACATGAAAATAAACATCTTTATTGAAAAATTCTTTAACCTGACCAAAATATTTCTTTGTACTTAACACTACATGGGATAACCTGAGGAAATTCATAAGCAAGGGGTGATCTATAAATCCCAGTAGGGTAATAAACAAGTCATAACATAAAGAAGACAATAAGTTTTATATAATAGTAATATCAATGGATCATAAAAGGAAAAAGGATAATATGGAATTATATATAATGATAATCATAACATGGGAAATGTGGGAACAACTTAAAACACTGCATCATGAATATAGATCAAGGATAAACCTACAAAGACATCATGTTGGAAAAATTATCATAAAGTAATCAGGTAAACCCCCTATCCCAACATGACGTATCATGATACTAACCATTATCCAATGCATTCGAGTGCTATTAGGGCACACCCTTCATAATCATTTCATTCTCATGTTTAAGTGTGCCACATAGATCATATAACATGGATTCATTCAATATCATAATTTATTTCATGATCAAGTAATATGGAATAAATACATGTAATTATCAAATAAATAAGTATATGTTTATAAATATGAATACCCTTGATAGAAAAATGGTTATGGAATTCACTACACAATTGTTTTGGCATTGAAAATCACGATGAAATTTCAGCATCATAACGACGTCATATAGAAATTCATAAAATTAGTTGATGAGATAAAAGGGGGTCTATAATCATTTAGACACTAAATTTATAGTAATAGATACATGTAAATATATTCCCTAACATAATTAATTGTAAATAGAAGGTGTAACATAATAAAGAAACTTTAAGAAATAGAAGAAAGGAAAAAACCCTTGCAAAATTTTGGCATGGTAACGGGTGTGCATAAAGGTTCATATGAGGGATAAATGAGAATTAAAGGGGATATAATCATTTATAAATAAAATTTAAATTAATGGGGATATGGAAGAACATATCCCAACATAAGAAAATAGAAATTAAAATACATAACATTAAAAGGAGTGCTTGATATAAGAGGAGAGTGGAAGATGAGGTTCCCTTACTTAAATGTGTGACTCAAAAGGATTGGAAGGGGATTCTTGAGATCATTGGGGCACCTTGTTAGTAATATAGGGAGTTGAGGGAAGAGTTTGGATGTTCTCTAAGTATTTTTATTTAAGATAAATGGGGGATTGGGTGGGTTTATATCAGAAAGGAGGTGGATTTCTTTATTATTTTGGTTTTGGACTCTACATAATAAAATATTCAAAATCAAAAACCATCCCATTGTTTTTTCCCATGGTTTCTATAAAATGGGATTGTTTTAAATTATTTTATAAATCCTAGGGCCAAACGTATTAAAATATTACCATTGGTGATGTGGAGGTGAGTCGTACTCTTAGATAAATGATTTTAAAATCATAAAATATATTATAATTCTTGGAGGATTCATAATGGCCTTAAAAATTAAATAAAATAAACCTAAAATGACATTATTTAATATGGAAAATATATATTTGGTTGTGTATCCTATTTATATTATGTATTACATCACTTTTGGGTCATTGTGATGTCATAAAACATAAACTATATTTATACGGTATTTAATTTTTACTTGAATATTCGATTGTCTCAGAAAATTATGAAAAATTCACCAATGGATAATTTCGACATCCTGATTTCAAAAATAATATTCATTTTATCTAAATAATTTTCTAAATATGTGATTGTTTACTTTTAAAATACAATCTGATATTTATTGAAAATTGATGGGTTTTTGACAATAACATTTTTTGAACCCTTATAAAAATTACATTTGACTTCATAAAAATTATATGATTATTTATGTTTAATAAAAAATATTTAATAATAATACTTTAAAATATTATTTATTGAAAAAATCCATTAATTCATAAATTCATCAATTTAATTTTAATATTAACCAAAAATACTATTTTTGATTTATTGAATCAAAAATAAAAAACATTTATAAAGTAAAAATAATAGAATAAAAATATATTAATTATTTTATAAAAAATAATGTGAATATTCCTATTGATAGGGTCTTGATACGTATCCCTTTAATACACCAGCATACACCCTAAGAGTAAGGTGTGTGATGGTGGGGATTTCATGGGGCGTTCGATGAACATGGTTTAGGTCATGATCTCGATGATCTTGAACTTCTCCCATAAATAGTTTAGCTCATGCTTAAGTTGTTGGATATCAGCTTGGGATTGGTCTAGTGTAAATCCCAAAAATTCTACCTCCCTTGGAAGCTCTAATAAATGGGATTCATAGAGTACAATCCTACTGGTTAAGGCCATCACTTCCTTTGTCTATGACAAATGAATTTGTTAAAACCCTACATTTATACTAGTCATGTGATCACTATTCAATGGATATATTATCAATGGTAATGATACTTAATGGTAATTTAGATCCAATTTTATATAATAAAACAAAATAAGTGCATGTATTTTCTATAACCATAATACATTTGATTAAATGAAAAGTGGGAATTTTATTCATTACAGTTTAGGTCATTATAATCTTCCCCATTTAGAAATTTCGCTCACAAAATTTACCTTTCCCACACTAAAATAGAGGGGGTAATTCTGCTTCATCACTTCCTCTGGTTCCCATGTCACTTCTTCAAACTTTTGGTTTCTCCACAACACTTTGACTAGGGGTATTGTCTTATTTCATGGGACCTTTTATCTATGATCTAAGATCTTCACCAGCTATTCATTATAGGAATTTTCATTCTCCAATGGTACTACCTCTATATTGAATACATGTGATGGATCTGGAATGTACATTCTTAAGAGGGATACATGGAATACATCATGTACTTGAGACAGGTTCGATGGAAGTGTTAGTCGATATACCACTACTCCAATGCGATCAATGATCTTAAAAGGGACGAGCTACCTTGGACTAAGCTTTCCATTATTCCCAAATCTTATCACTTTATTTTATTGAGATATGTAGAGGAATACCATTTCTCCAATATTAAACTCTATTTCTAGTAGATGATTGTCATCATAGCTCTTTTGTTGAATTTGAGAGTATATTATATACTATTGAATGGTCTTAACATTCTACAAACTTTCTTCAACCATTTTAGAACCTAGAAGTTTTTTTCCCCAACTTTATTCCAACATATTAGTGTTTTTTACCTATTCCCATAAAGGGTTTCATAGGGATCCATTTTGATTCTTGAGTGGAAAATATTTTTGTAAGAGAACTCAACTAGAGGAAGATATTGATCTTATCCTCCTTTGAAATAAATTGAGCATGCACTCAAGATATCCTCAAGTGTTTAGATAGTATTCTCAAATTGGTCATCAGTTTTAGGGTGATAATCTATACTAATGTTCAGCTCAGTGTTTAGATCATGCTAGAGACTTTTTTGAAACATAGAGGCGAATCTTAGATCTCTATTAGACACAATCGATAGTGGTACTCCATAAAGTCTCACCACTTCTCTGATGTATATTCATGCCAGTTTATCTAGTGAGAAATCCTCTCAATTCTCAATGAAGTGTACAGTATTTTTAAGATGATCCACAACAACCCAGATATCATTGTTTCACTTAGATATCTTTGGAATTCCAGTGAAAAATTTCATTGTGATGTTTTCCCATTTCCATGTTGGTATGGGTAATGGTTGCATCATCCCCTTAGACTTCTACCTTTCATAATTCACTTTCTATCATACCAGGAACATTGATTTATAATTAACAATATCCTTCTTCATGTTATCCCACCAATAGTTCTCTCACAAATCTTGATACATCTTTGTGTTTCCAAGGTGAATAGTGAAAGTCAAACTATGTGCATCACCCAATAGTTATTTCTTTAACTCAGTATTTGATGGAACACATAGTCTTGACCCAAATATCACAATTCCTTATTCATTAACATTTAAATCCAAGTATTCCCCTTTTCTTATAGTTTCCACTTTCTTCTGAATTCCCACATCATATTTTTTAGCATCCTTTAACTTTTCAAGACGAGATGGTTGAGAAATCATTTATGAAATGATTAATGATGTTACTTTATTTATGATTACCAATTACATCCTCTTAAAATATAATTATATTGTATCCTTATGAATTCTCATTGATGATATAATTTCTAGATCATTTTTACTTAGATCATCCACTACTTTGTTCGGTTTCCTAAGATGGTAGTGGATTGAGCAGTCATAATCCTTGATGATCTCTAACCACCTTTATTGGCGCATATTCAACTATTTCTATATTAATATATATTTAAGACTTTTATGATCTGTATACTTCTCCCTAAATAGATAACACCGCCAAATTTTCAAAGAGAAGATCACTACTGCCAACTCCAGATCTTGTGTGGGATGGTTCTTATCATGAATTTTCAACTACCTTGATGTATAGGCTATGACTTTTTCATTTTTAATCAACACATTTCCCAATCCCTTATTTTAATCATTACTAAAAATTATAAAAAGTTCCCTACTTGTGATTAGTGTGAGCATAGGGTTAGTGATAAGCCTCATTTTCAACTACATGATGATTTATTCGCATTCATCATTCCAAGAAAATTTAACTCCCTTCCAAGTTATCTTGGTAAGAGTGTTTTATAATCATGATAAATTTCTCGTAAATTGGGGATAATATCTAGCTAACCTAAGGAAACTATAAATATTTTTCATAGATGTTTCCCTCATCTATCCTTCAATTTCTTTTGTCTTTGAAGGATCCACATATATCCCATTTCTTATGATGATATTCCCCAAGAATGAGACTTACTTCAACCAGAACTCACACATTTTGTACTTTTCATAGAGATTATACTTTCATATGGTCTTTATCATAGTTCTCATATTCTCCTCATGGTCCTCCTTTGTTTTAGAATATATTAGAATATCATCTATAAATACTACCAAAAATTTGTTAAGATAATCTCTAAATACTCTATTTATCAAATACATAAAGACTGATAGAGAATTAGTGAGTCTGAATAGAATCAGTATGAACTCATAGTGCCTATACCTTGTACAAAAAGCAATCTTGGGGATATCCTCCTTCTACACCCTAACTTGGTAATATCTCAACTACAGATCCACATTAGAGAAATATTGTTCTCCATGTAACTGATCGAATAGGTTATCAATATATGGAAAAGGATACTTGTTCTTTATCGTTTTATTATTGAGATCATGATAATCAATGAAAAGTCTCATTGATCCATCCTTCTTCTTGATAAAGAGTACGGGTGCAACCTATAGTGAAGCACTTTGGAATATTAATCCTTTATCCAGATTCTCCTGTAGTTGTTTCTTCAGTTCCACAAATTCCACAACAATCATCTTGTGTGGGGTCTTGGATATTAGCAATGCCCCAGGTATAAGCTCGATTGAAAATTTGACTTCTCATTGAGGAGGAAGACCAGGTAATTCCTCGGGAAGAACATCATCGTATTCCCTCACAATAAGAATGTATTCAGGGATGATCCTTTCCTTAGACTCAATAATGTGAGCTAGATACACTTGATCATAGGGAAATAATATCCATTCTTGAGATTATGGTGTTAAAGAAGATCCATCCTCCTCTTTGCACATGTATAGAATTAGGGGTTGATTCACTTTACAGAGAGTGATTTCCTTATCATGACAATTTATGTTGGATCTATATAGGGAAATCCAATCCATTCCCAGAATTATATCAAATTCCACCAAAGTGAGTATGAAAAGGTTATATGGAAATTTAATTCCACAAAAATTGATAGGGGATAAGTTATATACTTGGGATATAATAATTTCCCCATTTTCAATTTTCACCGACATCTCTACTTCCATTCTATGTGGTGGTGTTTAGATAGTTCAATTAAACAATCATGATATGAAGGAATGTGTAGAACTATGGACAATAACCCTACCTTTCACTTTTCAATTCTGGTTCTACTCTATCCAATATAGACATAGGTATGAGTATTTATAAACTATTAAACACGTAAAGGGTAATCCAATGACATTAAAGGGATAAATTATAAATTACATTTATCTCCTTAACTTATGAGTATCCATGCTTCAATCTATGTTATCCATGATCTATTTCCTAACATATATTCTTATGGGAAATTTTATTCCCTTAATAATGGTTCTTAATGAGCATATGAATTTACCAAATTATATCCCCTAGGAGTTTCAAACCATGTGTGAAGTAAGGCTTGTTTTGTGTACCAGATTACCCTGAGTTAGGCCCGGAATATCTTGTTAGAGTTATTACTCCTAGGTACATCTATACTCGAACCACATACACTTGTAGTATCCAAATAGGGATGTATTTTCTTGATAAACCGCTTACTCTATACTAACCAAAATTTAGGGATTTTTTCATTTACTTATTCTTATCCTTAAGGATTTTGTTATATTTTTCTAACCCTAATCCCAAAAATAACTAAGCATAAATTCTGATACCAACTATAATGACCCTTCTCTTTATTTCACATTTAAACATGATTTATTATAAAAAAATACACTTAATAAAACCCAGAATATTTATAGGTATAGTGTCTTTGGAAAATTAAGTACATTAAATAACAATATAAAACATGAAAATCGACATCTTTATTGAAAACTTCTTTAACATGACCAAAACATTCCATCATACTTAACACTACATGGGATAACCTGAGGAAATAAATAATAAAGGGGTGAGATATAAATCCCAATAAGGGAATAAACAAGGCATAACATAAATAATACAATACATGTTAGACAATAGTCATATCAATGGATCATAGAAGGAACATGGATAATAAGGCATGATAGAGAATTATAATCATAACATGGTAAATGTGGAAATAACTTAAAACACTGCATCATAAACATAGTTCAAGTATAAAGCTACTAAGAAATCATGGTGGACAAAGTAATATAATGTAATCTAGTAAACTCCATATCCCAATATGACGTATCATGATACTAACTATTACCCAATTCATTGGAGCACTATCAGGGTTCACCCTTCATAATCATTTCATTCTCATGCTTAAGTGTTCTAGATAGATCATATAAGATGGATTCATTCAAAATCATAATTTATTACATGATAAAGTAATGTGGAATACATACATTTAAGTCTCCAATAAATAAGTATATCTATATAAATTTGAATACCCTTGATAGAAAAATTGGTATGGTATTCACTACAAAATTATTTGGAATAGAAAATCATGGTGCAATTTCAGCAGCATAACGAAATCATATAGAAATTAATAAAATGGGTTTATGAGATCGAAATGGGTATATCATCATTTATACATGAAATTTACATTAATAGGGACATGGAAATACATTTCCTAGAATAATTAATTGGAAATACAATGTGTAACATAATAAAAAAACTTAAATAAAGATGATAAAGGAAAGAACCCTTGCAAAATTTAGGCATGGTAATAGGTGTACATAAAGGTTCATAGGAGGGATAGATGAGAGTGAAATTGGATCTCATAATTTATAAATAAAATGAAAATTAAGTGGGATGCAGAATAAAATATCCCAACATAAGAAAATGTAAATTAAAATACATAACATTAAAAGGATTTCTTGATAAAAGAGGAGAGTGGAATATGAGGTTCCCTTACTTGAATGTGTGACTCCAAAGGATTGGGAGTGTATTATTGAGATATTGGGGAGACTTAGGAGGACTATATGGAGTGTAGGGAATATTTTTGATGTTCTCCAAGGAGTTTTAGTTAAGAGAAATTCAGTTTTGGTTGGGATTATATAGGAAATGAGTGGGTTTCTTTATTATTTTGGTTTTCGACTCTACATAATAAAATATTCAAAACCACAAACCATACCAGGGTTTTTTCCTATGGTTTCTACCAAATAGGATTATTTTACATTATTTTATAATTACAAGGTCCTAACATATTAAAATATTACTATTTTTGGTGTGGAGGTGAGTCACACTCTTAAATAAATGATTTTAAAACCATAAAATATATTATAACTCTTGGAGGATTCATAATGGCTTTAAAAAATAAATAAAATAATCTTAAAATAAAATTATTTTAAAGGTAAAAAATATATTTGGTTTTGTATCCTATTTATATTACTTATTACATCACTTTTGGGTCATTTTGATGTCATAAAATACAAAGTATATTTATACGGTATTTAATTTTTACCTGAAAATTTGATTATCTCAAAAAATTATGAAAAAATCAGAATTGGATAAATTCAATGTCTTGATTCCAAAAAATATATATTCATTTTAACTAAATAAGTTTCTAAATATTTTAATTTTCAATTTTAAATTAAAAACTGACATTTATTGAAAATTGATGGGTTTTTAAGAATAACATTTTTTGGAACCCTTATAAAAATTAAATTCGACTTCATAAAAATTATATGATCATTTATATTTAATAAAAATTATTTAATAATAATATTTTAAAATATTATTTATTTCAAAAATCCATTATTTCATAAATTCGTTAGTTGAATTATAATATTAACAAAAAATACAATTTGTACTTCATTGAATCAAAAATAAAAGTCATTTATAAAGTAACAATAATAGAATGAGAATATATTCATTATTTTATAAAAATAATGTATATAATCCTATTTATATTATCTTGATACACATCCCTTTAATACACCATCATATTCCCTAAGAGTAAGGTGTGTGATGGTTGGGCTTTCATGGGGTTATTTGGAGAACATAGTTTGGGACATGATCTTGATGAGCTTGAACTTCTCCCATAAATGATTTATCTCATGATTAAGCTGTTGGATCTCATATTGGTCTTGTTATAGAGAAAATATTTGGAATTATATCTCTGTTGGAAGTTCTGATAAATTGGCTTTATAGGGTACAATCCTACTGGTTGAGGCCATAACTTCCTTTTTCTATGACAAATGGATTTGTTAAAACCATATATTTATACTAGTCATTTTATCACTATTAAATGGATATATTATTAATGGTAATTATACTTAAGGGTAATTTAAATAAATTTTGATATAATAAAAATAATAATTTCATGTGTTTTTTATAACCATAAGACATTTAATTAAATCAAAAAGGGGAATTTTATTCACAACAGTTCGAGTCGTTATAGTATGTCTAAGAATGGTACTATGGGAGAATAACTTTATGGATATGTTTAGTAAATTTAATGAAACAATTTTATTTTTTATTTATTCTATAAATACACTAAACCTTTCGGGTATTGGGGTGTGTATTATTATGAGGTGTATTTAATATTCATCTAAAATAATGTAATATTTATGTATGTAATACTTTGGTCACCTCATAAAATGGTAATATGAAATATAAAACCCATAAATAATTATAGTAGAATAAAATGTGTGATTTTTTAGAGATAAATATCATATGATTCCTTCAAATAATATTTTAGATGAAATCAGTCCCAACTTCAAAGTGAGATTGGGAAAATAACTCTTAACTCTGACTCTTTCTTAGTCATACCCACTCTAACTTCCCTATTTGATAAATTTATGTTTATTATTCCTTTAAATAAAAACCTTATCCATATTTATTTTACTTCATTCTATCCATTTATAATTCCTTATTACCCATATATTAATTATTTATCATTAAAAATTAATATTTGTGTGTTAACTTTTCTGTTTCTCATACATGCTTCAATTTGGCGGTTCCAGTCCTTGAGTCTAGTTCATGGGTTCATTTTATGTTGAATTTTAATGCTATTATATTTCATTTTTTTTATATAATTCATTATTCACATAGTAATTTCATGTAACTTTTGGTGTTAGTTCCCATGAAACGCTTAAAATTACCCTTTTTGAGTGATTATTTAATTAACAACAAAATTAAATTTATTTTTCAAAATATTCCTAATAATTTAAAATCCATAATTATAAAAATATCTTAAATTCATCATTATTATACACTAATATTGGTATTTAATTTTTATTTATCATTCATGAGATAGATTTTATAATCATGTCCATATATGTGGTAAAACCAACCAAAACAAGAACACATTATAATGATTGAATAAAACTGAACATGTTATTGTATAGTGATAATATAACTTTTTTAGAAGATTAATTTTTTTAAAAACATATTTTTAAAAGGATAAATAAAATTAAGTAATAGGTGTATGAATAATATAAAATAAAAATAATAGTAAGAAGTTATTACTTATAAATTGTCTCGGTAAACTCGCTTTAGGAGGTTGAATTTTATAATGACCATTTATTATTAATATTATTAATATAATGACAAAATTACCTTTAAATAATCCTAATGATGTTATAAATATCATATTTATTCATAAAATTAATTTTTATAACCATCCATGTAAGTTAGTGATGAAAAATGAAATATGTCATTCGTGGAGGCGATAGACTGCTTGTAACATGGTTAATGTTTTAATTTTCAAGTGAATGAGAAAGAGGTAGATAATAGTTGTTACATAAACATAATAAAATTTCATTATACTAATTATACTAATGTATAATATATTTTTAGGTAGTGGAAGAATAAATCAACTTGAAATAAATATGTTAAGACAATTACCTCTTTACTTGATATCCTCCTTTAAACCAATCTTTAAGATTTCTTAAATTGATATTAAGAGGATATCAGAACCTATAGGATGTGGTAAAGTGATTTAAGGATATGTTTTGTTATATTTTGTTCATTATAGTAATCTTTAGGTATGAGGATAAGTGTATTTTTGAAGGGGTCCTTATATAAGTTAGAGGGGTGATACTTTTATAAATACTTCAAAATTTAAAATAAAATATATGTCATTTTCAAAAAAATTGAAACCAAACTAGCCCAAAATTATAACATAAGAAAAGTTAGGTTGATAATTCACTCATAAAATCAAATTTAGAGATGTTTTTTTTAATATTTTGGCCTTATCCCTTATATTAACCAAATTACCATATTTTAGCTTTTATTATAGTGACCGACATTTACCTTGGAGACTTATTTTTATGAATAAAAAAATTGTCATTATTTAAAATTTTGAATATCATGATTAAAAATAATAAAAAAATTATTATATTCAATTTAAAATGTGGTGAGAAAATAATTTTAATCTTAACTCACATAATGCATAAAAAATCATTTTTAGAAAAAATGAGATTTTGTGCATAAAAATGAATTTCTATTAACTACTTGCCTAGTAACAAACATTAGATTCATGTCAGTTTATTTTATTGAATATATTTTCAAATAATTTATTCCAAATAATTTATTATAAGTAATTAATTTAATTTATTAAAATACATTACACATATAAAAATAGATTTCTAAAAATATCTCTTTTACCATTAAATGATTTTCCCTACATTTATAACCAATTTATAATCAATGTATGAATTATTTTTCATTTTTTTTTAATGTATAAATAGTAATTTACTCCAAATAAGATAAATTTAGCTAAAAAATACATTTTGGTTATTCATCAAAAATTAATTTTAAGGAAAAGTCCAAAAAATCACCCTAAGAAATTTTCAACATTTTAAACCCAAAAATGATATTCATTTCTCAAATTCAAATTAAAAAACCTAGAATTGAGAATAAAAAATTATAATAATATAATATTAATTGGTAAAAATTTTAGGGATGTAGTTTTTATCTACTATAATATAATCTTGAGTATTACATTACCCTCTAAATAATTTTATCCTCAAAATTTGATAAACATTAGCACATAAACGAATGTGGGGAATTCTTCATCATTTCTTCTTTAGGTTTACATATTTCTTCCTCTATATTATAATTCCTCTAAATTACTTTCATCAGATGATTTTTCCAATTTTTCAAAACTTTCCCTTTAATTTAAATAATTTGGATAGGCTCTTCATTATAAGACAAGTCAGGTTCCAATACTATTTCCTCAATGGTTAGTACATGCATTAGTTCTAGAATATACTTCCTTAACAATAAAACATGGAATACATCATGTAATTTAGATAGGTTGGGTGGTATATCTAGGTGGTAGGTTGTATCTCCAATTCTCTCCCAAATTTTAAAAGGCATGATGTACTTAGTAATTAGCTTCCCATTCCTACAAAACCATAAAAAAATACCTTTCATAGAGATACTTTCAGGAAGAAATGACACCCACTTAAAATTATAATTCCTTACTATGATTATAAACATAGCTCTTTTTTCTTATTTTAACTCTCTTAATTTTATTCTGAACATCTTTCACCTTAATATTATTCTCCTCATTAAGTTCTAAGCCAACTAGCTTCCTATCTCAAACCTCATCCCAACAAGTTGAAGTATGATATATCTTCCCATATGATACTTCACACGATGCCATCTAAATTCTTGAATAAAAGATATTATTATATAAAGAATACGTTAATGGTAGATATTGTTCCCATGTTCCTTGAAAGTTAATTGATCATGATATATATATGTATTCTAATGTTTGAGTAGTCCTTTTAGACTACCCATCAGTTTGATGATGATAGGTGGTGCACAAATGTATCTTAGTGTTTAGAGCCTTATGAATACTCATCTAAAATTACAATGTGAACTGAGGTTCATGATCAAATAAAATTGATAGATGTGCACTATGAAGTCTCTCCACTTCATTAATATATATTAATTCAAGTACCTTAAGGGTTATATCTTCCCTTACTTCTAGAAAATGTAAAGAATTGTTAAGGAAATCAATAGTGACACATATAGTATCATTCCTCCAAAGAGACTTTGGAAGTCTAATAAAAAAATCCATTTTAATATTTTAAAATTTTCATATTAGTATGGTTTGAGGTTCCATGAGTCCATTAGAATATTTTCTTTTATCATTTATCTAATAGCACACCAAGCATCTAGACACATAATCTGTAATTTCCCTCTTTATACTACCTCACAAGAAATTTTCACTTAAATACTTATACATCTCAGTGCTACTAGGGTGTATAGATAAAATTTATTTATGGGATTCATTTAGTAATTCCCTTTTCAAAACAGTTATATATGGAACACATTGTCTCTTTCTAAACTTTAATGCACCATATTTATAGATTAAGTCTAAAAATCTCCAATCATTTATGGATTTAATTTTATTTTTTAAACCCTTATAATCATGTTTGGACTTCTTTATCCTCTATAGTAAATATAGTTTGTAAATTTATTAGAAAAGGAATTATTTTCCCCCTTTCCTAATAATTACCATATCCAATTTTTCTAAATCCATGAATCTATGATCCTTCTTTATTCTTATCATGGTCAAAACTCCATGGTATTTCCTACTCAATGAATTAGCTACCATGTTTTCCATCCCAGGGTGGTATTTTATTGAGTAGTCATAGTACTTGAGTAGTTCCAACCATTACCTTTACCTCATGTTTTCCTATTTCAACTAAAATATATACTTAAAACTTTTATTATAACAAATCACCCAGTTTCAACCCAGCACGTCACCTGGACCACTCCACCACAATGCTCAAAGTGCATTCCTAATTGTGATGGGTTAGAAACAAGCACCAAGGTATCAAAATATAGCCATTGGGAATGATTTCACACTTTCAATTGAGATAAAAATCTCATGAATTCCTCCCAAAAATCTAGCATTACCCACCCATAAGTTGGATGTCCATGACATTAAATAAATAGTTTTAGAATAATAAATAAATAAAATAAATTATAAGTAGCAAAAGTAACTAAACAACTCAAGAAAAACATTCCGAGAATGTAAATAAAACTAACCAATATACATATAAAAAATGAATCAAAAAAAGGTCGAGTAAAAATAATAAAATAAAAAAATAACTCGTAACATCACTGAGGATCCCTAAAACACTATGTTGGTCCAAACTCCTTGTGACTTGTGGTCACTACCACAACCATACCCAAGAAGGGAAATAAACATCAGGAAGAGTCACAAAATGACATATATCCCTTAGAATTACTTTTATACTTCAAAATAAAATTTTCATACACATAAAGTCATGTGAAATGTGTGAGGAAAATCCCAATAGGATATCACCATGAATCTACATAATGTCCTTCACCATGCATGTCATTAGTTTTAGTTTAAAATAATGTGTTAAAACACATTTAATTGAAAATAATACATAAATACCTTTGGTTTTAATAAAACAAATCCAAGATTGGAAATGGAATGAATAAGGAAAACATGAGTAAATATTATTGAAACATGGAATACGAGATATTATAAGCTCAATCATGAAATAGGTAATAAGTAACACAATACAAACACCATGGCCTCAACCTATGGATCTAAGGCAACTTGTAATAGTCCTAGAAATACTATCCAACATAGATGAACCTATTCATCCATCCTTTAAAGCTTAATAATTTTGTTAGCGTACTAATCCATCCTCCTGGCATACTTAGCCTAATCGGTCCACTAACCCTAGTCAACATACAATCTACACTAGGGACTACATCTGTCTAGGATACCAACTCATCTAAGGTCTCCCATGTGCATCCAATAATAAAACATACATATAATTTATACCTATAATCACAAAAATAAGGAAACACCAAATCCATGGTAAATTTCATTTGAATCCCTCTTTGACCATTCATTTGAGACCATGTTCTTCTTTAAAACATTTCATCAAGAGATTATTGAGCACAAAATATATTTCCAAATAAATCCAATTAAAAATTCTATAAAATTTAACACATGACATAAATCCCCCAAAATTATCATATAATATCCCTCAATGATTTATAATAAACAAAATTAATCAAATTTAACAAAAGTAGATCCAAGACTTCATAGTATTCTATGTGAAATTTCTATTAGGTAAAGACACCTACCTCAAATCCAATGAAACCTTTTATCCTCTTACTAAAACCAATATAAATGAAAGAAAGTAATCCCTACAAGCCAATAACAATAAAAAATTATATTAACCCTTTATATATAACCCTAGGTTCATCCTCCATGATCTTCTAGGGTTCCGAAATCTAAAATAAATTGAAAAAAAAGAGATTGGATGAATAGTGTAGGAGAAGTAATACGGAAATCAATCCTTACCTTGGATAAATACACTAATATTTAAGGGATATCACAAAGGATGCAAGGTAAATTAATCCCCCGTGGATTATATGGCTAGTTTTAAATATATAGGAGAAAATTAGGGGAGGGTAGGTTTAAATTTGACAAGGGTGGAAAGGTAAATTTACATTTTTAACATCTAGTTGGGTCTCATGATTCGAAAGCATTGTTAGATAAACAATGAGGGCCACTCCCCATTTAAAAAATGGGTTTTATGGTTTTCTTGGACATTCTAAAAAGTTTAACTAATTATGAAGTGACCATGAAAAATGGATCTGGTCACTCCAACCCCTCTCTTGCATGGTTTGGTGCATGGTTATCACTAATCATGCGCCAAGTGTGCGCCCTAGTTTGTTTTTTCAAAATTTCATATTTTTAAACCACAACTCATAGAAACTAAAAATATAAATAAAATTAAAATAAAATATAAAGTAAATACATTAAATTGACCCAACAAGTGTCACAATTCTCCCCACTATGCCACTTTCTTCCCTAAGAAAGTCCTTAAGGTCCTAAATTAGAAAAGATATGAGGAAAATGCTCCCTCTCCAATGTTTAAAGCTCCCATTTTTTTTATATCCCGACCACATTACTAAATAATACAAACTAGGGGAACTAACTTACCTTGAAACACCTTGTTTTGATAATCCATAATATGAACAGGATGCTCAAAAACCAAGGTATCGGGCCCCACCTCTATATCTTCCTGCTCAATCACATGGGACGGATCAAGATGGTACTTCTTAATCTGAAATTTATGGAATACATCAATGATATATTTCATCTAAGAGGTAAATTCTAGCTGATTCACCACTTTCTCTACATATTCAATGATCACTAATGGTTTGACATAATACCGTGCCAACCTACCTTTAATTTTCATCTATTAGTTTCCTCACTGAGGAGAAACCGTTAGAAACACCCAATATCACACCTTAAATTCAAATAGATGTTGTTAGTGATCCGAATAGGATTTTTAATGGATCAAATATATTTACAACCTCTTTTTTATCAACTTCACCTTCTTTTTCAACTTCTATATGAGTCTTGAACCCAACAAGAGTGCTCACCCAATTTTGTCTAATGGAGTGGAGATGGGCATGGATTCCACAAAAGGATTAAAAGGGAGACATATTTATAGATTATTGATAAATTTTAAATAATAAAATTAAATTAATGATATATAATTCTCCCATGATCCACCAAAATCAATTTTTCATGCTCATAGAATATCTTTAAGAATTCAGATGGTCTATAAAAGACGTTATTATGGATGATCTCAAATGATGTGTAATTTATAGTGCTTAGGTGTAGTAGAGTGGTTGACCAAGGTCGTTATCTAAGGTAAAAGAATTTAAAAAACATATTAAAGGTTTTCTATAAACAATATAAAATAAACTCATTACTAAAAATTATGGTGGGTTTTTTCAAGGTTTATAACACAAGAATATGTATGTTAGAAGCATATTGCATTTTTTTCTTTTTGAAATTTGATTGATAAAACATAATGAGAATATGTTTTTTGGAAAATATTTTTTAGGAGGCTTAATCAATCCAACTCTACTAATTCACTTACTTATTAATCATTTTCATTCAAATTAAAATCTACTAGATTATGATCCCCTAATTTGTTAATCCCTGAATTCTATGAGAATTTACCTCAACCACAAATATGAAATGAATCAAACCCTAGGATAGGTTTAGAACATGCAGTAGCAGCACCCTACTGTGATTGTTTTTATAAGGTTATATTATTTTCAATGGTGGATTAGGTATCATATACATACTATAAGTGAGAAAAATTTGATTTTAGGGGTTATATTTTAACCCTAAAAAATGATACCATATTGTTTTGTTTTATCGATTAAGATTATGCTTTCACAATTCACAAATTACTCAAAATCGTGTGCTTTTTGTTAATTGTTCAATTAGTTAATTTGTTTATTTTAAATTAAAAAATAAATTCATAGATCATATTTAGTTAATTATATAATCTTTTTGATTTAAAAAAATATTCTAAGAATGTGATAATTATATCAATTACTAAAAAAACTACACTTACATGGGTGGTGTAGTCATCGTAATAACATTTTGCATGTGCAAAGTTATAGAAAGGGTATAACTCAATCTCATTTATACTTCTAATTTCCAGCCCAACGAATTAAATGAAATAATAATTAAATTGAAAATAGAAAAATAAATGGAAGATAAATGGATAGTTTAATACGAAAACATAAACATTGTACCGTGAAGAAGAAGAAGAACGCTTTGATGAAGTGATCCTTGCTTCAAGAGCTCTCCCTCTTTAAATTATTGTAGAAATGGAGTGAAAACACTTCCCCTATTCCATAAATCTCCAAATTCATGTAAAAACCCATAAAAAGGATAAAAATATACATTTATAGAGGGGATGGGAGGCTAGGGTTACAAGAGGTTACATGTGTGAATGGAAAAATTCAGTCAAATATTTTAATCAGAATTACACTGAATTGTTAACCTCCAAAATGTATGAACCATCTATCATTCCAGAAGTATTATTTTTTTGAATTGATTCATATATCTCTTGAATTAATTTGATCCAAATCCATGCTCTAATTTACAAGATATGGCCTAAACGGTGAAGTGGTTTCCAATTTGGAAAGTCAATTCCATCTTTGACTTCAGGGCCCATTTACTCCAATCAAATGCAAGATCCAGATCATATGGTATAAATTAAATTTGTATCATATTTAGTGGGTAATTATTTTACACAATTTTAAGTTCAAATAAGTACATAAAAATATTTATGTCCAAAATACTATGGTGCACTTTCAAGGGTAAAAAATAGATTTTTCATCAAATTTTAAAATGAATGATATAATCCCAAATATTCTATAAATAAACATATTTAACATAATATGAAAAATTATGTCATTTTTTATCAATAAAATATCCAGTAAAAAAATTTATCGACTTCCCCGCACTTACCCTTCAGCACTCCTAGGAAAAGTCACATGTCATGAATTTCATTGAATTGTGACAAGATATGCATGTTGACATTTCCCAATCCATAGTAAAAATATAAGAAAAGTAATAATAACATAAAGAAGTAAAACTCAATAAATTTTAAATTCCTTATCTCATAAAGTGTATCAAAAAAATATATTGAGATTAATGACACTAATCATAGTGAAAAAATTCATGGGTATACTATGCCATGAATTCCCCAGGTGTGTGTGTGCTAACCATTTCAAACTCATATCTACACCTTTTATTATATATATTTAGGTCAAGTAAAAAATTATTCTTACCTGATTTAATTCCACTAAAACTATTCTATATTCCTTTGCAATAAAATTTCAATCCACGCTCACTTAAGAATTCTCAAAATTCAAACCTTAAGATCCCAACCTAAATATCCCCACATGTTGTCCATTTCAACACTCCATTACTTCTTAAGATATTATTTTTTTATTTTTATTTTTTGAGGGCATACGGCTATAGAATATTAGGCACACACATGTAGGTCAGTTCAACACAGTAATGAAATTTATCATAATAGAAATGAACATATGGATCAACTATTGATGTAAGATGAAAAAAATAACCTAACATGACTATACCTTTAATTGAGAAGGAAAATTTTCACAAGTCATGGTTGTATGTAAAGTATGTGGAAAAATAAATAACACAATTTACCATGAAAAAATATCCCAAATAATGGTTTCAAAATCTAAAAGGTTTTATAATGACACAACCAATCATATCATCTACAAATTCCATTTTTATAAAAATCAACCCTTAATTATGAAATCTTACTCATGCTTATAATGATACCGATGAATTTTGAGAAATTAAACATGAATTTTACATATGTTATTCATGTAAATGAGAATGTCATATTATGATTTTTTTAGAAAAATAACATAAAACATGAAAAATAAAATCCTAAAGAAGATACCCAAAAATGGTGTCCCATCTCCCATACTTAAAATATCACATTTTCCTCAATGATAACCTATGAGATGATATATTCACATGAAATGTATAATTTTAAATAAAAAAAATAATATAAAATGGTAAGTTTTAGGGACAGCCTGATATTCTCAATTGATGATGGGGTTATGCAGTGTGATGACATCAACTATATATATGGTAAGTCCCACAATGTATTTATTAAATTGTTTCTCATTGACTTTAAATGTGGCCTCTTTTTTATCTTTACTTATCCATAAATAAAAATATATATACAACATAAGGTTCAAACCATCTAGAAAGAAACTTTCCGAGCATCAAGTTTGGTCATAAACTATAGAGAATGACTTTGCCTCCCCCATGAAACTCCCTTTTATAGATCATCTTATCATGGGTTTCTTTTGCCTGCTCTTTTTATAGCCTTGATTTCTCATATGATGATATTCAGATCTCCTCAAGCTCTTGAAGTTATATCTTCCTTTGATCTTCTTCTTGGTCTAAATTCATGTTTCATTTCCTTACTACCCAAAATTATTGATGTTCAACCTATATGAGGAGATGGAAAGCCTTCCCAAAGAAAATCCAATATGGGGACATATCGATGAGATTCTTTTAATACATCTTATAATCCCAAAGAACTTAATCCAATAACTTTATTCAATCCTTTCTATTTGACTGCACAGTTTTCTATAATATTTTCGTCAACTCCTAATTTGAAACTTTATCATGACCTTGTATTTGTGGATAGTAAGTAGTGAATGTTTTTTGTTTCATCTCATACTTATATATGAGGGAATCTAAATTATGGTTTTAAAATTTTGACCCTTGATCATTTATGATCTCCTTTGTTAATCCAAAATTGAAAAAAATGATCCTTGAAAAAATACACTATAACATGAGAATAATTGGTCCCGGTTTCCTTGTCCTCCACACATTTTATAACATAATCAACAAAAAAAATAATGTAAAAAACAAATGAACTTGGAAAATTACCATAAAATAAATTCCCCATATATCATAAATCTCATAGAATAATATGGGTTGTTGAGGCATCTCATGTCTCATAAAAATATTTACAATGTGTTAGTAATGTGAGAATGGCTTAAAAACACATGAGCATCATGGAATAAGGTAGGACGGTATAATCTAGAGTCTAATACTTTCTTAGTTGACATTTGGAATCCCAATTTTCCAACACATTAATTTGTATGACAAAAATGAAGAACAGTCTCAAAATCAAGACCAGAAACACACCTCCTAATAACTTTGTCATTATACATATGTCATAGGTAGGGATTATCCCACACATAAAATGTGGAATCACTATTCAATTTTTAGAATTTATATTTATTTAAATTTTCAAAAATATTATAGGAAAACTATAGTTAACTAAATCAGCATACCAAGGAGGTTTACCTAAGAGTGAATAAATATGTTCAACAAGAAATGTGGCCTAAAGTGGTACAGGGTATGAGGCATTATCCTTTAGTGTATGAGTAATCCTACTCATTTGGTCTACCACCAAGTTCTATGAACCCTTTTTTCCTTTATCTTGATATCAAATTCTTAAATAAGTATCATTCAATGGATAATACTAATCTTTTCATCTAGATTATTCAAGAATTACCTCAAAGCTGCATGGTAAGAAAAAACAACTACTTTAGATCTTAATAAATAAAAATGAAATTTATATAAAGAAAATATGACATAAAGAAGCTCATTTTCCATGGTTATATAGTTTCATTAAGAATAATATACTTTCCTTGAAGTGTAGGATATCACACATGGATGTATCTCCTCCCTCTATGATAAGACTTCTCCAACAGCGAATGTGGAAGTATCACATAACCTCAAATGGAATCTCCCACCACGGGGGATGAGTGATTGGGTGGTGATAATTTTTTTCATCTCATCAAAGGAATCTTTACAAGAATCATCAAACAAAAAATCCTACTCCTTTTTAAGTATTATTTATAATAGGAGATAAATATTACTAAAATATAAAATTAAGCGTCGATAGAAACCTGCATGTGCTAAGAAATATCTAACATCACGTGAACATGTAGGATATAGCAGTGTAGAAATAATGTTAAACTTAGATCTATTAACCTCTATTCCATGTTTTGAGACTACATGACTGAGGAAAATTCCCTTCTCATTCATGAAATTTCATTTCTCCAAATTTAAAACCATATTTTTTTCAATGCAATAATGCAACACATTACCCAAACTCAAGAGAAACTCATCAAATAAGGAAACATACATAGTAAAATCATTCATAAATACATCCATTAAATTATTGAGTAAATCAGAAAAGATACACAACATGCATCTATGGAAGGTACCCATGGCATTAAAAATTATAAATGGAGTCCCTTGGAAAGAAATTGTACTAAACGGGCCAGTGAATGTCTTCTTCTCATGGTCCTCTGCTATAATGGGAACCTAAAAATAGCCAAATAATTCATCCATGAAATAATAGTGTGTCCTGTATAAAATTATCTCAATCATTTGGTCAATAAATTGAAAGGATAAATGGTCTTTATTAGTATATTGATTAAGTTTCATATAATATATACACACACACCATTTTTTTGTACTCTCATGATAACTAACTCATCATTTTCATTTTTTACAATAGTGAAACCAGTTTTATTTTTGTGCAACCTGGATAGGACTAAACCTCTAAGAGTTTGGGATGGGATAAATAGTACCTTCTTCAAGTAATAATTCCACCTATTTTTTCATAACTTTTAATGGTGTGGGGTTAAGTCTCCATTGTGGTTTCCTAACTGGTATATCCACATCCCCCAAAATAATACTATTCATAAAAATAGATGGGATAATACATGGAATATCTGTTAAGGTCCACCCAATTGCCTTAATATTCTCTCTTAAAAGATTTATAATTATTGTTACTTATTTAGGAAGGATATTATTATAAATTATTATAGGAAATTTTTCATCATTCATTTAAATATTTTAATTTTTGTGGAAATGGTTTGATTTCTAGTTTAGATTGGTTTTATATTAATGGAAATGATGTGGTAACTAATGTATATGCACAATGTATGTGGGGATATAGATATAAATTATCAAAATCAGTGAATAATACATCAAATACATATACAAAATCAAAATCCATGTCATAATTAGAAAGTACATGCTCTGAATTAGAAAAAGAATCCACAAAAGAACCAAAAATGAGTGTGGTTTGATCATGATAAATAAGTGTGAAAGTATTTTCAAAAATCAAACTAGAACCAATCCTCAATATCTCTCTAATCATGGAATGATCTAAATTTTGAAAATATTGAAAATCAAAATTTTGAGTTGTTACAAGATGGTTCATAATAGGATATGAAGAAAGAAAAATAATCCTATTTAGGGTACTTCATGTAGTCTAAAATATTAAATTATATGATCTCATATCTAAACTCAATATAAAGTATGCCCTCATTGACATTAATAATTGTCTTTGTAGTTTTAAGGAAGGGTCTACCAAGAATGATGGGATCATGGGAACTTACCTGATCATCCTCTATATTCAACACATAGAAATCTACTGGAAAGATCATATCTCTCACTCAAATAAGTACAAACTTGAGGACTCCCATCAAGTATTCTATGGCCCTATTTTCTAATTGCACCACCACCCACTTCAGCTTCAACTTTTCAACCTACAAGGAAGAGAAAATAAAATGAGGCATTTCATTAATAAATTCACCTAAATAATATTAAGCATAAGATAAATGTAACTCCCATATGGTTCATGGTATGGTGAATTTTATTGGGTCCTTTCACTTTGTAAGAATTTCTAAGGTAGGTGTTATGAGTGCAGATATATTCCACCCAAGGTTGATCGGCTCATTTCCCTTTATCTATCTTTTATGTGTACATTGTTCTTTCAAAAACTTGGAATGCATTTGAATTTTATTGATTCATTTAAGTAGAGAAATTTTGATCTCAATTCACTTTAATTTATACAAACCCACATTCTACATCATCACTTTAGCTATCTTCTTGGTTTAAACAACTATATTCGGAAATGGAAGGGGTTTAGGAGGAATATCATCAATTTATTTCTTACCTTTATCTTTCACCTTTGGATGATCATAAATTGATATTGAATAGGTATTATCAAAATATTTGTTTAATCCCAGTGGAATGATATGTAACAACCCAGGTACTTATAAAATAATTTGTTTTCAATCTGGAATTAACAAGTTAAATTCATTATAAATGTATAATAAAATAATTGGTATTTATAGAAATTAATGAATCTATAAAAATATAATATTAACCTCACCTATGAAATTATAAATAATATTTATTCATCATATAAGGGAAAATATGATATATTTATATCATGTAATAAGTAAATATATCTTTTGAAAATGATAAATTAATTGTTGGTATTTTTGTGAAATATTAATTTTTATTTATGATTTTATAATTAATATAATAATTTAAAATAAAATTTATCATAAATTAATATATTTATAAATTAATATATTTTTTATTATGATTATATGATAATTTTATGAGACCTTAATTAATTTCTCAAAGTGTCGTAAAATCAGTTATAATTTTAAAATCGGTATTTTTTGTAGAAATGATGATTTTAATTAAAAATAAAATTTCTCGTATTATAAAATTATTTTAATAAAATTTAGTTTATTTTTTAGTTCTATAAATCAAAAAATGATTATGTTGATTTTTTTTTTTGTATTTTTATAAAATAGTTGATTTGTTAGTGAATAGTGAAATGCGGTAATTTGCAGTATTTAACAAATACGTGATTTATTGAGTGATAGATGATGTATGGATGATGTAATACCATAATAATGAACTCTTATTAATTTATTTAATATATTTAGTGATAATTTTTAAACTATTCAAATTCTTGAGCCAAAATAATAAACAAATGAATAAAATAATCAAAAAAACACTCCTCTCCTCTACTATAAATACCACCCCTCACCACCTCTTGTCCTCACACCTCCAAAGCCTTGTAGATTATTTAAATTATACCCAATTTCCATACCAAGACTCTTATCCATGTAAAATACCTACTGTTCACACAAAAAGGCCAAAACCAAGTGCCTTAAGGAGGTTCTCAGGGAGAATAAGTTCAAGAGGTAAAATACTCCTTCATTTTCTTTTAAATTTCTTCTCAATTTCTTTTCTTTTCTTATTATCTCATAAACTACACTCATCCAAGTGAAATTATAACTTTTTTTCCAACATATAATATAATTTTATTTTGTTAATGGAAAATCCATCATTAAAGCTCTCCTCTTCTCCTCTTATTTTAAAAATGAAAACATCGTTTGTGATGTGTCGATTTACCGTCATCGTGGGTGATGTGTTTTCATTTTCCTTTATCGCTTTCAAGGCTGGTCATAAAACCATTATTTTGGTTAAATAAGATTTTATAATACATATTTTTAGTTATATAATGTTCTATAACTAATATATAAACATTATATTAAAGAAAATGATATAAGTTCATGATGGTCGTAAAAACCACCAAAATAAATTAAATCATTTTCATTAATGTTTTATCTAATGAATCATCCTCGTATTAGAAAAAAAATGATATATGGTATAATTTAAAATTATGGAAAAATAGTAATATCATTTCTTTCCAATTCGGTATTTTTTATTCCATTCGAAAAGAAAATCCATAATGAACCAACCATGGAAACCATGAAATAAATGCACTCAAAACAATAAAAATAACAAAATATTATCAATAAATGGGTGGAAATATGTTATAAAAAGATCATATAAGGAATTTTAAATATAAATATAGTTATATTATAAATTAATAACACTCTTTAAACCATTATATAGGAGGTTTTAACACATTTGAATAAAGATGAACCTAAGGTAAGGGACTTTTCTTTAAAAATCCTCTTTTAATTCCTATTTTTACAAAAATTCAAAAGGAATGTTTTTTTAACATATAAAGCATGAGATTATTTCCATGATTTCATGATTCCTTATTGTTTTTAAGTCTTATTTACAATATTTAATGTTTCTTTTCAAATAAAATGTTTTTCTTTTCATGTTCTCGATATTCTTTTAATATAATTGTTTTTCCTTAAGGAATTTTTTTTATGATGCAAGTATTCATGTTTTATGATTATGTTCTAGTTCTTTTGAATTTTTTATTATAATGGGTGGTTCTATTATAAACTAAATATGGGTGGGTCTGTGATATCCCTTCAATGCATTGGGTATGTTTGAAGTTGACTGTAATGGTTATTCTAAGTGTAACTGCGATAGTTACATTATAAGGTAGCCATGAGGGTTGCATTGTAAGGTAGTCATGAGGGTTAAAAATCATATGATAGCCACTATGGTTATAATAATAAGTAACTATGGTAATAAAATGATGTCCAAATCTACCTAAATGATTTATATATGTTTTTTATGTTTTATTTAAATCTCATGCTTTCACAAAGTAAGTATATGATACTTTAATGGTCAGAAGTATATCTTGGTGAAAATGATTTCATATGTTTATAATTATTCATGAACTAAAGGTTTATTTCATTATTTTTATTTCACTTACTGAGATTTTCATTCACACCCCAAGTTTTAAAATATTTTTCACTGGGTTTAAGGATTCGTACGAGAAAATAAGAATCCAAGATGAATGTTGTAAAGAATTTTCATGAAAATAATTCATGTTTTATTAAAAACTTTTGTATTATGGAAGAAATGGATACTATTTTAGTATTATCCACTTCATATTATTGTGGGTTATTATGTATGAATTATGACCTAATTCTATAAAACTCTAATCTAAAAATATCTTTGGGAATTTAGTAAGTGTATTCGAGTTGAATTAACTAGATTATGTAATGTTTAAGGTTGGGTCACTATAGTTGGTATCAGAGTATGGTCTAGATAACTTTAGGGGTTAGGATGCTATTAATATAATACCATAAATTATTTTTACCTTATGGTTAAGTTAAAATAGAATTTAAAGATTACAATGTTTCTTCATCTAAGATATGTCTGTTCAAAATGGTTTTCTACAGAAAAAACCGGGAAGCTGGAGTATGAAGGCACCGAGTGGATGATATCTTTGTAAATCTGCAACCTGGAATGGTGGGAACTGGAACTGATAATTTTGTGATAGTTTTTTATTATTTGAGTTATTCCATATATGGAAGTGTAATCTATGAAATAGAATAACTAGAGCTACCACAAAGGAACATGATGATAGTGGAACATTTTATGAGGCAACACCCTCTTACTTTTAGTAGATCTTCTGACCTAGTAGTGGATGAAATGTGGATTAAATACCTTGAAAATATGTTTGATGTCATGGGGTGTTCAGATAATCAAAATTTTAGTCTTTATATTTATATTTTTGAAGGTGATGCTGACCGGTGGTGGTCAATGGTCAAGAATATCGGGTAAAGAGAATAGATTGAATCCTTTTAATGGGATGAATTTAAGAATATTTTCCTTGAAAAATATTTTCATAAGGTAGTTTGACTTAGTATGGAAAATAAATTACTTGAATTGAAACAAAAGGAAGAAAATTTAGTGGTTTTATATGAATCAAACTTCACTCGATTTTCAAGGTATGCTCTAAATCTTATTCAGGATATTGATTGTAAAATCAATCGTTTTTTCTCAGGATTGAGGCCAAGATATCAAATGGAATTGGCTTCCCATTAATTCAAAAGTTATAAGAAACATATTTTATGTGATGAGAGGGTATAAATGGAGTTTTTTGATGATCATGTGTACTTTGTAAATAAGTAAAAGAAAAGTTCTATATGGAAAGTAATGGGTAAGAATAAATCAAATAAATCTGAAGGTAAAAAATCAAGTTTCCAATTTATGAAAAGTGTGGTAAAAAGAACCTCGGGGAATGCCTTAAAAAATATGGGAAGTTTTTTAAATGTGGTGATTTTGGATATATGTCCCATGATTACAATGAAAACATATTATTGTTGGTATGTTTAATTGTAATAAGAAAACCATAAAGTGTTTTAAATGCAGTGAGATGGGGCATTATGCAAATACCTACCCAAATAAGGATTTGAATGATGGAAATCATCTGGAATATAAGCAAAAAGTTGTAGTGAAATCATTTGTGACTATTTCAGTATATTTTGGTCCATCCAATGAAGTGGTATCTGGTACATTGTTTTTTTACTCAGATTTTTCAAATGTCTTGTTTGATACAGGGTCTATACATTTCTTTATTTCTTAGAAATTTTTTAGTAAATTGGAAATTTCACCTTAGGAAATGAAATCAAATTTTATGGTAAAAACACCAGGGGAAAATAATAAGGAAATGAAATTATAATAATCTTCTTGTTGTTGTCTATGGAAAAACATTACATGAAAACCATTTTTTCCCTTAGTAGAGTTTGATGTTATTCTGGGTATGGAATGGATTTATTTTTATCTTGATAAGATTTATTATAGAGATAAAGTAGTTGTTTTTCATAAATAGTTTTAGTTTTTATACAAGAATGAACCCATACCATTGATAACATATCAAGAAGATGAGAAACTATTAAAATATGGAAATTAAATTTATCTTGCACATATTTTTGAAAATAATGGAACTATTCAGATTAATGATGTTCCTGTTGTAAATGAATACCTGGATGTTTTTTCTAATGAGTTACTCAGTGTTATACCTGATCAGTAAGTTGAATTTAAAATTTAATTAGTTCATGATTCTAAGCCAATCTCAAAACCCCCCTTATCAAATAGATCAAGTGAAACTTTTAGAATTGGAAAAGAAACTATAGGAGTTTCTTAATAAATGTTTCATTCATCCTAAAACTTCACCATGGGGTTCTCCTATTTTTTTAAGGAATGTAGTTCCATGAGAATTTGAATTGATTATAGAGCTTTGAATAAAATTACTGTTAATAATAAGTATTTATTTCCTCATATCGATGACTTTCTTGATCATCTCCAAGAAGATCGGTATTTTTCTAAGATTGAATTGAGATCTAGGTACCATCAGTTAAAGGTGAAGGATGATGACATTCCAAAAATATCATTTCAAACTAGATATGTGCATTATGAGTTTATTGTTATTCCATTTGGTTTGAAAATTTACCCTAATATATTTATGGATCTTATGAATAGAATCTTCTGTGAATATTTGGATAAGTTTATTATTATTTTTATTGATGATATTTTGGTTTATTCAAAAATTTATAAGGAACATGAAAAAAACTAAGGATTTTTCTGAAAACCATTAAAGAAAAAAAGTTATATGGGAAATTTGTAAAATGTGATTTTTTTGTCGCGACGTATTTATTTTATTGGGCACATTCTAAATAAGGATGGCATAACAATTAATACCACTAAAAAAGTGGTTGATGAATAGCCAAGTCCTACAAATATTATTGAGATTTGTAGTTTTCTTAGATTATTAGACTATTACCAATTTTTTATTACAAACTTTTCATGGTTATCTGGCCCTCTAACTAAGTTAACATGAAAAAGGGTTAAATTTATTTGAATAGAAGATTGTGATTTTTGTTTTAAAGAACTAAAAATAAAATTGGTGAATGCTCCGGTTTTGTATCTACCTTATAGAAATAGAGAGTTTATCATCTATATTTATGCTTCATTGAAGGTACTTGGTTGCATTATGATACAGAATGATCAGGTAATTGCTTATGCTTCAAGATAATTGAAACTGCATGAGTTAAATTATCCCACACATGATTTTGAATTATTAGTTGTGGTTTTCACTTTAAAAATATAGATACATCATTTATAAGGATCCAAATTTGAAATATATATTGACTATAAAAGTTTTAAGTATATATTCACTCATAAGGAATTGAACATGAGGTAGAGAAGATGGATTGAACTGATAAAGGATTATTATTTCATGATCAATTACCATCCTAGAAAAGAAAACAAAGTGGTGGATGCCTTTATATGAAAACATCATACTATATTAACCATGATGAATTTGGAACATGACCCCTTTATTAGTGATTTGATGAATTTTGTCTTGGAAGTTGTTGGTTGAAGAAATTTCTAAGTTTTGTTTCAGGTTTCAATGAAATCAACTCTATCAGGTAAAATTAATCAAGTGCAAAAGGAAGACCATTAGTTATAGAAAAAATGTATAACTAGTTAAAAATGGTTATATTATAGAATTTAACATTGATAAATATTGTTTCTTGAGATTTGGGAAGAGATTATGTGTGCCTTGTGATTCATAATTAAAAAATATTTATTAAGTGGAGCTCCTAATTATCCATTTTCAGTTCATCCTAGAATCACTAAGATGTATAGAGACATATGAGAGTATTACTGGTGGGATGGAATGAAAAGAGAGATTACTGAATTTACCATGATATGTTTGACTTGACAACAGGTTAAAGAAGAGAGAAAACTACCAAAGGGGGTGCTTTATCCTTTTCCAGTACCGAAGTGTAAATGGGAAAATATATCCATCGACTTTATGGGGGGAATACCAAATACTTCAAGAGGTAACAATGAGATATGGGTTATTATTGATCAACTGACTAAATCTAAAAAATTTATTTCTATTCGAGATGTTATGTCTTGAGATCAGCTTTCTCGAATGTACCTCAAAGAGATAGTCAGGTCACATGTAGTTCTTCTCTCCATTGTATCTGACTAAGATATCTGGTTCACTTATAACTTTTGGTAAGGTCTTCAAAATTCATTAGGAACTGAATTAAATTTCAGCACTAATTTTCATCCTCAATCTGATAGACAGTCAAAGAAAACAATTAATACATTGGAGGATATACTTCAAGCTTGTTTAATGGATTACCAAGGAAGTTGGGAATAGCATATTTCGTTAGTTGATTTTTCTTATAATAACAGTTTTTATTCCAATATATAGATGGATCATTTTGAGGAATTATATATAAATCAGTTTTGAACTCTATAATTTTTGGATGAAGTAGGGGAAAGGAAGTTGATGGGACCCGAATTAGTAGAGTAAGTGGCTAAGAAAGTGAAGATGATCAAGCAACATATCAGTATAGCTTAGAGCAGGCAGAAACATTATACAGATAATAGGAGTAAAGATATTTATTTCAAGGTAGGAGATCATGTTTTCCTTAAAATACCTCCATGGGAAATTTTTATGCATTTTGGTAAGAAAGGAAATCCAAGTCCATGGTTCATTGGACCTTTTTAAATCCTAGAGAAATTTGGACTAATTGCCTACCGAGTAGCCTTGCCTCCAAGTTTCTCTCAGGTACACAATGTTTTTCATGTTTTGATGTTAATAAAGTATGTTCTAGATTCATATCATGTTTTGAGACTAGAATAATTTTAGTTAGAATAAAACCTTTCTTATGAAGAAAAAACTTTTTAGGTTCTTGATCCTAGAGAGAAAATATTACGGAATAAGGTAATTCACCAAGTTAAGGTTTAGTGGAGAAACCACATGGTTGAAGAAGCGACATAGGAATCTGAAAATGATATGAGGAAAATGTATCCTCACTTGTTTAATAAGTGAATGAAAATTACAAGGATTCAATTTCTATAAGGGGGAGAATGTAACAACCTAGGTTATTATAAAATAATTTTTTTTCATTCTAGAATTAAATAGTTAAATTCATTATAAATGTATAATGAAATAATTGGTATTTAAAAAAATATTAAGGAATATATAAAAAATAATATTAACCTCACCTATGAAATTATAAATAAAATATATTTATCCAACAACTGAAAATATTATATATTTATATCATGAAATAAGTAAATAAATGTTTTGAAAAATGATAAATTAAGTGTTGGTATTTTTATGACACATATATTTTTATATGCAATTTTATAATTAATATAAGGATTTAAAAGAAAATTTAACTTCATAAAATAGATTCATAAATTAATATTTTTTTCCTTATGATTATAATATAATTTTATGAGACCATAATTAATTTTTTAAAGTTTCATAAAATTTGTTGTAATTTTGAAATTGGTATTTTTCGTATAAATGATTATTTTAATTAAAAATAAAATTTCTCATATTTAGAAATTTATTTTCATAAAATGGAGTTCATTTTTTAATTTTACACGTTGAAAAATGGTTAGAGTGAATTTTTGGAATTTTTATAAAATAGTTGA
The DNA here is from genome assembly GCA_963277665.1 of Viscum album. Lineage (NCBI taxonomy): Eukaryota > Viridiplantae > Streptophyta > Magnoliopsida > Santalales > Viscaceae > Viscum > Viscum album. The sequence goes on along the minus strand of OY728126.1, from coordinate 1,801,949,088 downwards.
ATTTTTAATGAATAGTGAAATATGTAATTTACCGTATTTAAAAAATACATGATTTATTGTGTCATAGATTATATATGGATGATATAATCCCAAAATCTAAATCTATACTTCATTTATTTAATATATTTAGTGATAAGGTTCAAACTATTCATATTCTTAATCCAAAATAATAAACAAATTAATAAAATAATCAAAAAACACCCCTCTCCTCCACTACAAATACCACCCCTCACCACCTATTCTCCTCACACCTCCAAAGCCTTATATATTGTTTAAATTCTACCAAATTACATTTAAAACCCTATTTCCAATGTCTAAAACGTACTTGTGTCACCGAAAGTCCAAAACCAAGTGCCTTAAGAAGGTTCTCAAGGAGTAGAAGTTCAAGAGGTAAAATCCTCTTTTGTTTTCTTTTAGATTTCTTTTCAGTTTATTTTCTTTTATTATTATCTCCTCTATTACCCTAATACAAGTGAGATGATAACTCTATTATCTTTCATATACTATAATTTTATTATGTTAATGTAATATTCATCATCAAACCTCTCCTCTTATCCTCTTATTCTAAAAAATGAGAACATCATCCATGATGTGTCGATTTACCATCATCGTAGATGATGTGTTTTTATTTTCCTTTACCACATTAAAGAATTTTCATAAAACCATTATTATGGTTAAATAAGATTTTATTATAAATATTATAAGTTATATAATTTTTTGGAACCAATATATAAACATCCAATTAAATAAAATGATATAAGTTTGTGATGGTCTTAAAAACTACCCAAATAAATTAAATTAGTTTCATTAATGTTTTATCGAATGAATCATCCTCATATCAGAAAAAAAATGATATATTTTATCATTTAAAATTATGGAAAAATATTGATACCATTTCTTTCTACTTTTTTAGTTTTTCTTCCATTCAACAAGAAAATCCATAATGAACCAACTATGGAAACCATGAAATAAACACACCCAAAACAATAAAAATAACAAAATATTATCAATAAATGGGTGAAAATATGTTATAAGAAGATAATATAATGAATTATAAATATTAATATAGTTCTTTAATAAATTAATAACACTATTTAAACCATTATACAGGAGTTTTGAACAAGTTTTAAGGAATTCAAACCTGAGGTAAGGGACTTCTCTTTAAAAATAATCTTTTAATTTCTATTTTTAAAAAATTAAAATTGAATTTTTTTAACATATAAAGCATGAGGGTATTTTCACGCTTTTATAATGCCTTAATTTTTTTAAGTCTTATTTACAATATTTAATGTTTATTTTCAAATAAAATGTTTTTCTTTTCATGTGCACATTATTCTTTAAAAATAAGTTTTTTTTCACAGGGAATTGTTTTAATGATGCAAGTATTCATGTTTTATGATTATGTTATAGTTACTGGTCATTATTTATGATGAAGGGTGGTTCCATTATAAACCAAATACAAGTGGGTCTGTGATATTCCTTCAATTCATTATGTATGTTGGAAGTTGACCGTAATGGTTATTCCAAGTGTAACAACGATAGTTACATTATAAGGTAGCTATGAGGGTTACATTGTAGGGTAGTCGTGAGGGTTACAAATCATATGGTAACCACGAGGGTTACAATCATAAGTAATTATGGTAAAACAAATTTCCCAATGTTACCTAAATGTTTTATTTATGTTTTCTATGTTTTATATAAATCTCATGTTTTCACAAAGTATATGATACTTTAAGGGTGAGAAGTATATCTTTGTGAAGATGATTTCATATTTTTATAAGTATTAATGGACTAACAATTTCATTAATTATTTTTATTTACCTTATTTATATTTTTTTCTCATCCCAAGTTTTAAAAAAATCCAAGGGTTTAAGGATTGGTAAGATAAATTAAGAATACAAGATTAATGTTGTGAAGAATTTTCATGAAAAGAATTCATATTTTATTAAAAAATTGTATTATGGAGGAAATAGTCACTATTTTAGTAGTATCTAATTTTTATTTTGGTGGGTTATTATGTATGAATTATATACTAATTCTATAAAACTCTAAACCAAAAATATATTTGGGGATGTAATAAGTTTATTCTAGTTAAATTAACTAGATTATGTAATGTTTAAGGTTGGGCCCTAATATGATAAGTGCATATATATCAGTCATTTTCTTCTCACTTCTCAATGTGATGGAACTTATATTCCCATTGGGATTTTTAGTAGGTTGTGAAGGAATATTTTTGGAATTCTTACTTACTAGTTCATGGAGGAAAGTTACAATCTAGATTATTTTCATTTTAAACTCCCTCAACTCTAAACCTTGAATATTTAACTCATTCGGTTGATTGAGAATGATTTGTTTCAAAAGTTCATCCATATTTTAATCTAACTTTGGTTGAGAATTCCATTGTTGTTATTTAATTATTGATGCTTGGTATTTAAATATCTTCTAGGGTTGTTGAAAAAAAATTTGGTAAGGAAGAGTTTGTTGGAAATTTTGTTGAAAAGGGGGACTTTGTTATTGTAAAGATACATACCTCATGTCAAGGTGATCTTTCCACCCTTAGTTGTATATTAGTGTGAATGAATCATACATATTCTATGGATGTGGTTATTTCTACTGCTTATATGGTCTTCTAGGGAATACGACTGCATAATCCTCTATCTATGTGGTTGGGGGAAATAGTCACTAGGGTGGTATGTTTTAGTGAAAATTCCACAAGGCCTCACAGAAGTGAGTTGGGATTTATTTTGATCTAAATAAATCTATCTCACCATAGTGTTCAATTCATCCAAAATACTATCAATTAAATGTTTTTTAAGGGAATAAGTACTTACTTAATGTACTCTAACATGTGGGGTACCTCGATTGCCTAATTTTTGAGATTTTTATTCCATATTATCAATTAATTCATGTGTAGTTTTCAGTGTTTTATTGATCAATGATCCATCCATGATAACCACCATGCTCCTCTACATAGGTGTAAGTCCTTCATAAAATTATCAGATGAGGATTTTCTCACTGATTTGGTGATGAGGATAGTTTGTACACAATTTATCAAATCGCTCCCAGTACTCATATATTGACTCCCATTTTACTTTTTTAATCTATGAGATATCTTTTATAATGGTAGTGGTCCTTGAATATGGAATAAAAATATATGAAAGAAAAGTCATTTCAAATCATTCCAACATGTTACATCTTTATGTTATAAATAATACATCAAATATTTTTCATTTAAATAAAGTGAGAATGAAAAATCTCTTAGTTTAATTTGGTATTCAGAGACATTCATTAGTTTCATGGTTGAGTAAACCACATTAAATTCTTTCAAATGTTTTTTTAGATCCTCTTTAGAGAGGCCATGAAATTTTCGAAGAAGGTGTATCGATCCAGATTTTAATTCAAATTCTGATTCTAGGTTCTGTTATTCAATAAAAGTTAGTTAATATTTAATGTATAGTGCAGCCAATTCTTGAATGATTATATCAAGTTCATCATTTTTATTTACATCCATTGGTTCTGGTTTTAAGTTTTATTCAAAAAATCTTCCAATTTCAATGTTCCTAGAATAGAGTAATTCCCTAACTCGGTGAATGTTTAACTTCCTATATACTAATACTGTCTAATTCGATCCTTAAGGCTACATTCAATATCAGGTTCAAGATCAAATGGATCCTCAGGATTATTTCATGTCATAAATTAAAGGAAAAATAAAATAAATACAAATGAACTATAATATAAAGATAGGAATTTTGAATTGATGCTCCCAAAGAATGAAAAATTAGGAAAGGGAAAATATTGAATAAAAAAAGAGAATATAATTAAATAACAGTAAAAAAATAACTCTAATTATTTGAAGAAGATACTTGCCTCCCCATAAATAAAATTAATTTTAAATTCATTGTAGTGGGTTCTCTCAAATGATGTCTAATTTTTAGTACTTAGGTGCAACAGAACGGTTGACCATGGTTATTCTCTAAGGAGGAAGTACATAAAACAACATATTAAAATTATTTTGTAAATTAAATAAAATAAAATCACTACTAAAAAATATGGGGGTTTGTTCAAGTTTTATAACATAAGAATATGTATGTTGTAATAATATTATATTTTTTAAATTTAATTGATAAAAGACGATTAGAAAATGTTATTTTAAAAAAATATTTTTTAGAAATTTTAATTAATCAAAATATACTACTTAAATTACTTATTAATAATTATAATTCAATTTAATATCCACTTAATTATGATCCCTTGATTTTTTTAATGCCTGAACCCTATGATAATTTACCTCTGCCACAAAGATTAAATTGATTAAACTCTAGACTAGGTTAAGAACTTGAAAGCATAGCACCCTGCTTTGATTGTCATTCCAAGAATATATTATGTTTAGTAGTGAATTAGGTCTCATATAAATACTATAAGTAAGTATAAATTGAGTTTATGGGTTATATTTTAACCCTAAACATTGATCTCATGTTGTTTTGTTTTATCGATTAAGATTTTTCTCTCAAAATTCACACATTACTCGACATTGCGTGCTTTGTGTTAATTGTTAAATTTCTTGATTGGTTTTTAAAAAAAAGATCAATTCATTTTTCATATTAAGTTAATTATATTATCTCATTGATTCAAAAAATATAAGTGAATAAGGTGATAATTATATTGATTACTGAGAAAAACTACTCTTCCATGGGTGGTGTAGTTATCGTAGAAACGTTTTTCATGTGAAAAGGTATAGAAAGGGTATAACCTAATATCCTTTATAATCTTGATTTATAGAACAAATAAGTAAATGAAATAATAATGAAATTGAAAATAAAAAAATAAATGGATGAAAAATGAATATTTTATTATAAAAACACAAACATTACAACATGAAGAGGAAGAAGAAGGCTTTGATGAAGGGAACCTTGCTTCAAGGCATCTCCCTCTTTAAATTCTTGGATAAATAGAGTGAAACCACTTCCCCTATTCCATAAATCTCTAAATTCACTTCCAACCCTATCCATGTATAAAAAATCACATTTATAGAGGGGGGGAGGCTAGGGTTACAAGAGGTTACAAGTGTGAATGGTTAAATTCTTCCAAATATTTTAATCCAAATTTAAATAGCTTTTTTACCTCCAAAACGTGTGAAAAATATATTATTCTAGAAAAATTATTTGTTATTAATTTATTCATCTATATCCTATACAAATTTTATCCCAATCCAAATTCTAATGTAGAAGATATGGCCCAAATAGTAAAGTGGTGCCCAATTTGAAAATTCCAACCCATCTTTTACTTCATGACCCATTTACTCTAATAAAATTCAAGATCCATCTCAAATTTTATAAATGAAAGTTGTATTCCATTGAGTGAGTAATTTTTTTATGAAGTTTTATGTTTGAATAATTCATAGAACAATATTTATGTCCATAATAATATAGTGAACTTTAAAGTGTCAAAACTTGAATTTTTATTAAATTTGAAAATGAATAATCTAATCCCAAAAATTCCATAAATAATCATATTTAAAAAAAGTATGAAAATTATATCATTTATTATTAGAAAAATATTCAATAAAATGTGTTTTATCATCTCGCTCAGACTAACCATTATTAGTGTATGATATGTCATGGTCAACCTCAATTTAGAACCCATTACTTCTAGAAGGCCTCTCTATAATCGAGATGTGAAGCACATATCTTGATCAAATATGATGGGATAGAGTAAACCATAGAGTATAATGCTATCATGGATGTAAAATTTTTTAAGATCCTCCAACTTCTTTGACATTAGAATGGGTAGTAAATGGGATGAATTTTTTAATTTTTCAATATTCACCCTGATATAATACTTCCCACTCAGATTATGAGGTAAGTTGATCAAAAAATCCATAGAAACCTTATCCCATGTCTAGATAGTAATAGTAAGGGGATGTAATAAACTTGTTGAATTTTTTTCTCAGCATTGATCCGTGTATAGGAGAAATGTTGAGACACAAAATCTATAACTAACCCCCTCATCTCAGGCCACCAATACCGGTGCTTTAGGTCATAAAACATTTGGTAGCTCTAGGGTGAATGTCCCAACCAAACTAGTGCCCATTCCCCATAAACTTCTACCTCAAAGCCAAGAGAACAATAAGGATCTTGGAATATATGAACACCATTGGGAGACTGATAATAATCAACTTATGTCTTCCAACCATTTAGAATGTTGTTAATATGCTAGAAATTATAATCCTTTTCCTGACTAATATAAATTCTATCATCTAAGGAATGTGTGCCCTGAAAATAAGCCAAAAAATAGTTTCTCACCTTCTTCCTTCACATCCACATATATATTAGAAAATTATCCCATTAGTTTTCATTCATACTCTAATTCTTTCACCACTTAATAGGGTAAGTTTCTACTTAAAGCTTCATCCATCGCATTCCTCTTTTCATTGGTGTATTCTATATAAAAATAAAAATTCTATAGATACTTCACCTAGTATCTATACTAAAGATTCAAGAACCTATAGGTGAAAATATATTTCATACTTTTATGTTCTAAATACACTATAAATTGTTCCCCTAAAATATAATGGCACCATGCCTTTAAAGAAAGCATCATGGTCACTAACTCTAAGTCATGTGTAGCATAATTCTTCTCATGTGGTGTAACTAAAGAGATATATACACCACCACAAGGTCAAGATGCATTAACACACACCCCAATACTAAACCCAAATCATAAAAATACAATGCATAACCCTTTCCTAGATAAATTATAATCAGAACTAGAGTGGTATTCAACCTCGTTTTCAACTCCTTAAAAGACCTCTAAGACTTTTTTATCCAATATAACTTCACCCCTTTATATGTTAAAGTTTTCGAGGGTGAATAAAATCTTTATAATTATTGAATGAATCACCTATAATAACTAGCTGAGCTTAGGAATCACCTGATCTTGAACACATTCTTTGGATATTCCTAAGATATCACTGCTTGGATCTTCTCAAGATCCATTAAGACACCCTTTTTTGATATCACATGGACCAATAATATCACTTCCTAAATCCAAAACTAAAATTTAGTCCGTTTTAGAATAAAGGATATATTATTTTAAGGTTTCCAAAACAATGGTCAGGTAATCCCCATGCTCCTCCTCCATCTTAGAATATACAATGATATCATCCAAGAATACTACAATAAAGGAGTAAAGATAGCGATGAAAGATAAGATTCATCAAGGGAATGAAAAATAATATAGAATTAATAAGGCCAAATGGAATAACCAAATACTCATAGTGGTCATACCTACTCCTAAAAGTAGTCTTAGGAATGTTCGCTTCCTAAACCCTCAACTGATGATATCTTGATTTTAAATCAATCTTTGGAAACCATTGGGCTCACCTATGTTAGTAAAAATGATCATAAATACAAATAAATGGTCATTTATTCTTAAAAGTCACTTGATTGAGCTTCTATTAAATGATACAAAGTTATAGGCTTTTGTCTTCCTTCTTTACAGATAGAATCATTGTTATCCAAGGTGACACACTTAGTCAAATAAATCCCTTTCCTTCAAGATATTTTAACTGGACTTTTAACTCCTTAAGCTCAAAAGTATCTATTTAGAATTATGATAATAGATCTAATTAATCATAAGGAATAAGTCAATGGAGAAATCTACCTCTCATTAAGGCTAAAAACCCAAAAAAACATCTAGAAATACCTTGAGATAGTAGTCTTCCACTACTGGAAGAAGACAAACTAAACACTACTCAAAACATCAAATATCAAATTGGATATATATCATGAGATCCAATCAATATCATGAATAATTGTTCCTAATCTCCTGACCTAGTGTCCCACTCACCTTGGAGGATGCAAGCATTCATGTTAGGAGATAAGAACTAAACTTGATAATGATAGTGGTCAACCTAGGCTTTGAAACTGATCATCCAGTCCATATCAATGATGATGTTGAAAGCATTCAAGTCAAGGACTAATAAATCCCACATGATCTCAAGATCAAAAAATACAACTTGTTAATATGATCACCTAAAGACCTTATTCTTATTCTTTCCTAATGGAGTGGAAAGATCCACCATAAAAGTGATCAAATATGATTAAAATCCCAAGGAATAAATCAAAATTAATGATATAAAAGAATAGGATTCACCTATATAAAACAATTCCAAATCCATAGAATAAGTAAAAAATGTTTTATCTCTTATGGTATTTGGTTTATCATCAAAGTCCTTAGGAACATGCTAAGTTGTAAACATATGACAATTCTTAGTACCACTTTGTGTCTTTTTGGCCAGGTGAGAATCCACATTAGTATAAGGATGGTATCAAATTCCCTTAGATGCATAAAATCAAGCCTAAGAGCTCTTCGTGAAGGAAAATATGACACTGCTACCCTGAGGATTTTCTCTACAAATTCACTGAATATAGCCTAGACACCCACAATAGTGGCATGCTCTGGGAGTCTCTTGTAATTATGGCTCAGTGTAGCCTAATTTCCCACATTGTAATTAGGTAAAACCATGAACCCTAAGGAATACACTAGTATAGAATCTGGTGAATGGTGAGTTTCCCCACTGCTTTACTAGTGGAGCTCCTCTCACTTCCTCTTTTGGCCAGGTGATGAATTATGACTACCCCAAGCTATAATAGAGGCACCACTAAGGCCTATTAAGCCTTTTATATTTATCTATTCCATCATAGCTTCATCCATCACCTCCATGTGGGTGGGTAGGAATTGAAGTATGATCCTTAACCTGATCCCAATATTCAACCACATTTTGAAGCATTAAGCCTTTAGATAACTATTTGTGATGATCTCAAGAGATATATGAACCAGCTTGGAGAAATTATTGACATGATTCATTACTAAATGACTCCCTTTATCCAAAATCAAGAACTCATGGGCATTCTCTGGGAGTCTCTTGTAATTATGGCTCAGTGTAGCCTGATTTCCCACATTGTAATTAGGTAAAACCATGAACCCTGAGGAATACACTAGTATAGAATTAGGTGAATGGTGAGTTTCCCCACTGCTTCACTAGTGGAGCTCCTCTCACTTCCTCTTTTGTCCAGATGATGAATTATGACTACCCCAAGATATAATAGAGGCACTACTAAGGCCTGTTAAGCCTTCTACATTTATCTATTCCATCATAGCTTCATCCATCACCTCCATGTGGGTGGGTAGGCATTGAAGTATGATCCTTAACCTGATCCCAATATTCAACCACATTTTGAAGCATTAAGCCTTGAGATAACCATTTTTGATGATCTCAAGAGAGATATGAACCAACTTGGAGAAATGATTGGCATGCTTCATTACTAAATGAATCCCTTTATCCAAAATCAAGAACTCATGGTCATTTACCACCATCAATGTTTCTGGATAAAATTTTTGGTGGAAATTTTTCTTGAACTCAGTCTAGGTGAGTTCCTCATGCAAATTTTCTTGTGTTATGGACTCCCACCACTTATGATTGGGTCCTTAGAACATATAGGTGGTGAATTAAACTTTAAAATTCAATAGGTTCTTGAGGAAATGGAATATATGCTCAATATATTCAATCTAATCCTTTGGATCTTGAGGCCCTTTATCACAATGTAAAGTTAGTGGATTTTTCTTGGTAAAATCTTGAGAATAGTCTATCATCCAAACTTGATCTCTTCCATTCTCTTTCCCAAAATACTAAATAGTCTATATAAATTTTTCACTATTGTAGAGTCTATAGGTTGTTTTTTGTGAATTTCTCAATGAATCCCTCTCTTCGGATCTTAAATGTCTTTTCGGGAGGCATAGCTATAAAACAAAATAACATAGAAATCAATTAATACCAAACTTCAATTCAAAAATCATCAATTCAATCAAAAAAACTACTCGATAATTATTAAGCAAGTAATAACATCAATTAGAGTAATTAAAAATACCAAAGGGATGAAAATATTAGAAATTTAATTATTTTACCACTATGCATGGTTTGACCATATAGTTTGAAAAACTATGTTCCAACTATGAAAAATGGAACTGAAATGATTCTATACATGACTGTACGGTCACTGCACAGTTTTTTTCAGACTATGGGCCTAAATTGTGTGCCTATGGTTTTCTTTCCCATCCCACTAAAAACCTATAATTATCCATCAAAACACATAGGTCGCTTAAAAAACTATTATTCATTAACAATAACATCAAATCTCTTCAAAAAAACCCAAAACGGGTTTCAAATCCAAGACACAACTCCTAACCACCCATGGTAACTTAAGGTTTGGAAAAAAGAAGAGCTAGACAAGGACTCCCCTGCACATACCTCTAAATCTTTTATGCTCTTGTATCTATTATAACGTTACTCCCCTAACAAAAATAGGGATATTATACCATTTTTTAATGAATTGGATCAGTTCAACCCGGCACGTCACCCATACCACTCGACCATAAGGCCTAAAGCACGATCTCAATCGCCATGGTCTTATAAAAAGCACCAAGTCATCAAAATGTAACCATTGAGAATTATTTCACACTCATAATCCAAATAATTATCTCATGAATTCCTCTAGGAAATTCAGAATGACCCACCCATAAGTTGGATTTCCACAATATCAAATAAATATTTTAAGAAAAATAAATCAATCAAGCGGAATATAAGAAGAAAAAGTAACTAAAAAACTCATAAATAACATTCTATGGACATAAATAAAAATAACCAACATCCATATATAAAATTAATCAAAAAAAAATTCAAGGGAAAATAGGCTAATCAAAATAACTCTTAATATCACTAAGAATCCACAAAACACTCCACTAAGAAGGCACCTTATGGCCCATGGGCACCACCACCAATAGACCCAAGAAGGAAAACAATCATTAGGAAGATACACCAAATGAAATAGATCCCTTTACTTCAACTATATACTAAAACACTAAGTTTATAAATAACCAAAGGAATATGCAGGGTTTAAGGAAAATCTAGTAGGATACCACTATGAATCTACATAATTACCTTTATTATTCAAACCATTAGTTCTAGTTTTAAACTAATATTTTGAAAACCCTATCTTTGAAAATATTCAATAAATCCCTTTGGTTTTAATAAAAAAAACCATATTTGGAAATAATATTAATAAGGAAAACATGATTAAAAATAAGGGGAGCATGGAATATGAGATATAATAAGCTCAATCATGCAATGAGAAATAAGAAACACAACATAAACACCATGGGATAAACCTATGGATATTAGGAAATTAGTACTAGAACTAGGAACACTAGATGGTATAAATGAACCTATTCATCCATTACTAAGATCTAAATCATCTCATTGGGGTATTAATCCATCATGTTATCACACTCATCCAAACTAAGCCACTAACCCTAGTCGGTACACAATCTACACTGAGGATTGAATCCTTCCAAGTTACCAAATCACCCAAGGTCTCCCATGTGATACCAATAATAAAAAAATATGTAATCCATTACCATAATCACATAAATAGGGAAAAAATTACAAGGTAAATTCTATATGAAACCCACATTTAAAATTCATTTGAACCCATTTTCTTCTTTAAAACATTTTAACAAACAATTATTGAGTGAAAAAACTAATTTACAATGAAATACATTTGAAAATGATCTTAAATGCAACACACACTAGGAATTATCCTAAAAAACATATAATATAAATAAATAACTCATAAAAACATGATTAATCAAATTTAACCAAAGTAAAACTAAGAATTAAGAGTATGGTATGGTAAAGTTCCATTAAGTAGAGACACCTACCTCAAATCTGGTGAAACATTGATTTCAACTAAAACCACTATATATGGAAGAAATGGATTCCCATAAGCCTAAAAAAATAATAAATTCCATTAACCACACATCCCTAACACAAGGTTTAGCCTCCATGGGCCACTAGGGTTTCAGAATCTAAAATAAATCGAATAATGAGGGGTGGATGAAGGGAAGAAGATAAATATCAAGGAAATCAAGCCTTACCTTCAAGAAATTCAATAATATTGAAGTTATATCACCAAAAAGGCTAGGTAAAGGAAGATACCATGGCTGAGAGGGCTGGTTTTAATGATTTGGGAGAAAATAAGGGGAGGAGAGGCTAAAATTTCACAAGGGTAGAAATGTAAATTTATATTTTTAAGTGAGTTGGGTGGGTTTCATGGTCTGGCCTTACAATTTGGAAAACCATTCACTAACTATATGGGTCACTCCCCCTTTAAAAAATTGATTGCATGGTTTTCCTGGAAAGTATGCATGGTTTAAAAAATCATATAGTAACCATGAAAAATGGATTTGTTCACCCTAACCCCCATCTCACAAGGTTTGGTCAATGGTCAGAACTAATTGTGCACCAACCGTGTTCCATGGTATTTTTTCCATAATTTCATATTTTTAACCCTTAACTCCCAAAAACTCTAAAGATAAATAAAATATAAAATTATTATATACTAGTGACCCAATAGGTATCACATTTATGATCAGTATATATGTCACATATTTCACCATACAGATAGAGTCTCCATATCTTTAAGTAAAATATTACAATTTCCAACTAAATGCCATGATTCATATAGTTATATTCATGGATATTTAATTTCATTGATGCATAATCAACCACTCTATAATTTTTCATAATGAAACACCCCTATTACATTCTTTGATGAATCACTATATATCATAAATCCTTCCTTTCCCGATGGTAAAGAAAATACCAATTCATTAAGTAATCTCTTATTTAACTCCTAAAAACTTTATTCACATTCCTTAGACCATGTGAATTTTACCCCTTTACGTGTCAACTAAGTTAATGGGTTGTCCAATTGAAAAATATTTTGAATAAATCACTAATAGTAACATATTGAACCAAGGAAACTATATATCTTAGTAATATTCATTGATGTGGGTCATTATTTGACTACCTTTATCTTTGAAGGATCAACAGATATTCCATCCTTGGAGAAAATATATCCAAGAAAAGAAACTTCCTAGAGCTAAAATTCACACTTACTTAATTTCCTATATAATTATTTTTTCACTTGGAGTCTTAATAATAATTCATAAATGATTCTCATGCTCCTCATATCTTTTATAGTATATCAAGATATAATCAATTAATACCACAAAAAAATTATCAAGATAATATTTGAATAATATATTCATTATATCTATAAAAATATAGGGTGTATTAGTTAATTAAAAGGTCATTACCATAAACTCATAATGTCCATACCTCATATAAAATTTCAACTTTGTTATACCATCCTTATTTACCCGTAACTGATGATAACTAGAATGAAGATCGAACTTTGAAAAATACTGAGCTCCTTGAAATTGATCAAATAAGTCATCAATATTCTATAAACGATACTTATTATTTACATTAATGGATTTGATTTCCCTAATCAATGAAAAACCTCATATACCTATCCTTCTTTTTCAAAAATGAGACAGGCACTCCCCAAGGTAAAACACTAGGGTGTATGAATCCCATATCATACAACTCCTATAGTTTTTTCTTCAAATACATCAATTCTATTGTTGTTATTTTATATGGAGTCCTAGATATTGTTTTCTCATCAGGAATGGGTTTAATGGAAAAATCAACTCCATGCTCAGGTGGATGTCTAGGTAACTGTTTTGAAAATACATCAATGTATTATTAAAAAATAGGTATATCATTTTTTCTTAGGATGTATTTCCAATATATATAGATTTTATTTTCTATTACTCTTCTCCCATAATTTAATTAAGGTGAGCTATTGGATGTGGTTCGATAAAATACTCATATAATGAAGACTCCCCTCTAAATATAAGGGATTCAATACCTCATTCTCAAATAGTAATCTCCTTCTCTAAAAAATAAATTATTTCATTATATTTTGAGATCCAATCTATACCAAGGATTATATCAAAGTCAACCATAGGTATAAAAATCAAGTTTGCAACCAAAGAATATTTATGTATCATAATAGAGATTGTCTAGTATATATCTATTGTAATAAGATTTCAACCAGGAATCTTGATTAAAAAATCTTTAATAAAAGTTTTAGGAGATGATTCAATTTTCTTAGAAAACATTCAATATATAAAAGTGTGTATAGATATATAATCAAATAAATCATTATCTAAGTTTTATTATATGATCAAATATCTATTATCACATTATTAAGATCTCTAACCTTAGCCATAGTAATCGTATAATATCTGCCTTTATCCCTTGGCCTCTTCTGAGGTAAATTCCCTCGATGTTTGGTGTATTGGATTGAATAGTTCCACACATCCTTACAGTTAAATCATTGGAAATTGGAGGCTTCTCTCTTAAGTTTTCATTCATGAGAATGGTGTATTTATCTCCACACTTGAAGCAAACGCATATTCCCTTCAAGCATGTACTAGGGTGTTTCTTTCCATGACTATTACATGTTGGAAATTATACCCTTTACTTCTTCCCTTTTTCCAAATTTCTCTTTAAAAATTACTCAATCCCGCTCTTATAATCTCGTGTCCCTTAAAAACATAAGACCTGTATACTTTTTTCTCTATCTTGATGGCACTTGATACTATATCTTCATATGCTGAAAATTTTTGGGAGACTAATTTCCTTTGAATCCTAGTCTTTATCCCATCAAAAAAGAGATAAATCTTACTTATTGGATTATGCACATAATTAATGGAATGAGTAATTAACCTTGTAACTTTATATTCATATGTAGAAACATTTTCCTCTTCCCTTTTTCTTAAGTTGAGGAATTTATTTTTCATATAAGTTTTCTACTCATGAGGAAAGTATGTTTCAAAGAATATTACCTTAAATATATTTTATTCTATACTCTCTATGTCATGACCCCATCCCCACAAATTTTACCCCTCCTGGGATAAAAATGGGAGAAGATAGATAGTGACACCCGAGTCTGGCCTCCAGTAGGCCCTGGGTTGGTGACTATCACTAAAGGTGTAGTAAACACACAAATGGGAGGCATTACCCTCTAAGAGAACACATGTGAGAGATAGAGATAAGAAATACACCAACCAACTCCTACTCAGACTACAATATAAAATAAAACCCAACTACACATATGTAATGAAATTAAAGAACTACTACAACTAATGGGAAAACTACAAGTACCAAAATAAAGTAAGGATGACAATAACGATGAATCCCAAACAGCTCCTGCTAAACCTCAAGCTAGTAGTAACCAGCCTGATCTCTAACCTACTCCAACTAACCTAAAAAATAGTTTATATATATGTAGGTTGAGTATAATAGTACACTTAGTATGATCCACCCCAGAGCCACTTGTGAAAAAATATAAAGAAAACATGCTAAATCATAGTAATCAACAAGTGAAACTAACTCATCACCTAAACAACTATACTAAGTTCTCAACCTCACCATGGCTACTCTCACCAAATATCGAATACAAGAGCATATAATATAATAAATAATATCAAGGATACCCTATTACTACTTCCCCATGGGTTTGAAGTTTTTCCCCAATGTCACACATCCCGAGAATCTCTCTCCAAAAAGGCTAACCTTCAAATGCCTGGGCGAAGCACCACAATATGCACCTCATGTTACACACCACCACGTCCATATAACCAAAATTAACCAGGTAGTCTCCAAGATCCACCGCTATCCATAAAACATTTATCATACATCAGGTATTTTACCTCAAGCCATTACAGCCCATACACTAAGTAAGGAACCTCAAGACATCACAACCTATACATGTTATACCTATAGTAGTCCTTAGGAAACTATATCCAGAATATATGATTGCGAAATAACCACAATCCATTATAGCCCTCTATACACATATATGAGAAAAACTAACCACTATGCATACCAACACGATTAAATACCAAGAGAATAGAGTGGTGTCAAAGGGGGTAGTCAGTCATCCATCCTCCCAACAAGATGTGGGGGAAAACACCACCCTTAGGATCAAAATCCCCAGGGTGTCAGTTTCCCTAACTGACAAGGTGGAGTAGTGTATAAAACACAAAATGTACATGATATAATATAGCTCACAACCACACTATGGACATAACCTAGTATTATAATCAGCTGAAGATAACGTCTTTAGAACTCTTGGCTACCACTGCTAAGACCATATATTCTATAATCACACAACCATTTAAAGAAATACATTAAGTTATTTAATTCCTTTTCATTAGTTTCAATTTATTTTAATTCATTCTTTAATAATTAATTAACAATTTTCATTTCCCTCATTACATTACATTAGCATTACAACAAAGTTACATACCCTCCAGGCATATGGAAACTGAGTCCACAACTTCTCAAAATTATAACCTCAACATTTCATCACAGAAAGATCCAACCCCATGGGTTAAAAATTTATTCATTTATTAACATTATTACTTTCCACATTACCAGGTACTCTAGGAAAACATCCTAAGATACCAAACAAAGTATACAACCAAGAAAATACATCTGCCTCAAGCAGTGGGGAAAGTAATTAGATAAACAACAACCTGGTCATCGTCCAAACAACATATTCAAACAAGAATCCATCTTTCATATCAAAAAGAAAGCTCAGCCTCAACCCGTTCTATCATCACTAGTGTCCTCCCCTACACCCACATGCATATCCTGATTCATCTCGTCATCACAAGCGTCAACTATTGCCACAAAAATTGGGTATCCCTCCCCCACATACTACAATAGTCCTCTAGGATCAGCCATCCTAGGCTCACATCACATCCAAGACTCCCCACCCCATAAACCACAATAGCCCTCCAGGCTTATATCATATCACAAGAATCATGAAACAAACATATAAATGAAGCTCTTGGTCCTAAAACAAGGCATTCATCCTTCACACACAATGATCTCTCACATCTCCAAATCACAAGGCACTCAGACTGTACAAGAAAATGAGAAACTTAGGCCCTTAAAAGGCATTATCTTGTATCAAAAAACTAATTATTATTCTATATTGAATTAACCAATTCATTATTTATAGGTTCCAACTACGGTCAACCTAAGTAGTAAGCTATCAAAAGCTGTCACAAATTAATTAAACAATGAATTTAACATGAATTTAATTATTTTATCAATAATAATCATCATGATTTAGGTTCATTAACCAATTCAATTAAACATTCATACTTGTATCAATTGATTATCATCAAATTACAGTGAAAATCAGATAAATTAAACATCCCTATTTAATATTTTATCCAATTAATTATCAATTAATTCCAAATTTATGTTCTTTACCAATTTAAAATTCTAAACCAATCATAATAAGCACAGCATAGATACCACACTATCTAGAAAATCAAGAGGCGACCTGTTATCACTATACAAAATAGCATCATCGCCATGTAATCGATATCAATTATTTAATCTGGTTCAAGTAATTATTAGGTTAATTTCATTGTGATTCAAGGGGATAAATCATGATAGATATACGATTGCATGTAAATAAAAGGGAAGAAATGAATCCCCTACCTTAAAAAGAGTTTCAATGTTCTTTTCACAAGAATGGACCAACACTGCAGATCTTGATCACCTCTCCCATGAGAACTGAATCCACCTGAGGATGTCACGCCATAACTACACCAACAAACAACCAAAAAACTTATTTAGAAACATGGATATCAAGTTACATCACTTGGTAAAGAGTAGTGGGAGGTAACATATCAATGAAACTACAGTAATGAAGGTAGAACATACCTTGGATTGAAGAATGATTTCTATGGATAGAAGGAGGGAAGCTATAGATTTATCCTTGGTAAAGGAATCCCCAAAATGTTGAAGAGGGGGTTGTCGAATTTCCTAGAATCGGGAGAGAGGCGATCCAGCCATAGGGTTTGACAAACCAAAGTGGCTCAAAACATTTAAAACATACATCATCAAGGATTTACACAACGCGTAATCTTCTTTCATGCCGTGTAATCCTTAGGGTTCGGTTCCATGGAAAAAAAATGTGTCTCCTTTTTATTTATTTTACCAAAAAAACTTAAAAATCATGAAATTGAATTACATGATGTGTAATTCTTCCTATTTATAGAAATCCATATCCAAAATCCTCCAGAATTCCTCTGAGCCTCCTCCGAGCACCTCATTCTTTGGAAACACACAAAGGTTCGATCTACATGGATCCAAATCCTTATATTAGATACAAATCAAAACATTATTGTCCTTGAGAATCCAAAACCAACCCAAAGAGGAAACAGAAAACGTTTTATCTGAACAGACACCCCTTGAGATAACTCTCAAGGATCTCACCACCACAGGAGATCAACCACCTCATCCAAGCACAAGGGGATCAACATGGTGAGTATATGAACTAATCATCGAGTCTTTTACACCTATAGTAGGAGAGTAGACTCATCCAATAATAGGAATCTAAATAAAGAAATCATGTGGAATACCCCACATGTCTTTTCCTCCCATGGAAGAATAGTAAGACATAACAAGCAATAAGATAAATCCAACTCATAAACTAGAAAAGGTCTACAACCAAAAAACAAATAGCATTGAAATAGAAGAGATAAACATCAAATAGCTCAAGGTACTGAGAACATATCTACGAATCACATTCCCAGGTAATCTCATCCACACCATTGTTCCACCAAAAGACATTAATGAATGGAATGTCATGCCTACACAACACCTTCTCCTGGAAATCCCGGATCTCTACAGGCCACTCCTCAAAGGTCACATCATTTTCAGCATTGATCTCACCCCAATAAATTATGTGAGAGTCATCATGAAGATAACTACAGAGCTGTGACACATGAAAATATCATATATCCAACTCATCTGTGGGGGAAGAGCTATTCGATATGCCACAGATCCAACATGATCCAACACCTAGAAAGTCCCAACAAACTGAGGAGAAATCTTACTCCCACAACCAAACATTCACTACCCATAATGGGGATTAACCTTTAGGAACACATGATCCCCAACATCAAACTATAAAGGTCTCCTCCTATGACCGGAATAGTATTTCTGATGATCATGCACTGCCTTCATCCTCTCATGAATCACCTGAACCATCTCTGTTGTATTTTATACCAGTTCTATCCCAAGAATTGATAACTCTATGAACCCAGTCCATCACAATGGAGAATGGAAAGGTTGACCATAAAATGCTTCAAAAGGCTCCATACCAATGGTGGAGTGAAAACTACTGTTATAAGTGAACTATACCAAGGGCAGTTTCCTCATCCATGAATCTCCAAAATATAGGACACAAGAGCGTAACATGTCTTTAAGATTCTGGATGGTCCACTCTATCTGATCACCCATCTGTAGATGAAAATAAGTGTTAAATCATAGATGAGAACCAAAAGCATGTTGGAGACCTCTCCGCACCCTGGAGGTAAAATGAGTATCTTGATCAGAAATGATCATCCTCAAGACCCCATAGAGTCTCACCACCTCCTCCAAATACTACCTCAACAAAACCTCTATTGATCTTGACTCCTTAATCACTATAAAGTGGGATGGTTTCCTCAAATGATCCACTACCACCCATATATCATCATATCCTCCCTGATATCTAGGTAAACTGTTAATAAAGTCCATTGATATGTCCTTCCACTTCCACTGAGGAGCATCTAACAGCTGGATCAAACCACCAGGAACATGGTACTCAGCCTTCACCTTCTGGAAGACCAAACATCGAGACACAAACCTTGCAACTACATGTTTCAACCCAGGCCACCAAAACTAACTCCTCAAATCTTGGTACATATTTTTCATGCCAGGATGTACTGCTAAAGTTGAACTATGGAACTCTCTGAGAACCATCTCACACATCACTAATGGAATGAAAATCTTTCCCTGAAACCACACTTGGTGTTGTTCGTCCTCAGACCAACCATCAGGGGACTCACCATAAACAGCTCGGTCTCTCCAAACCTCTACCTCAATATCCCCCAACTGGTATTCCTCCACCTTCTGTACCAGAGATGATTGCATCATCATCTGAAAAACAAAACCTTTTCTCCTGACTTTTCCCATATCTAGATTCAATGTTGAAATTTCTTCCATTACTCTCCAAGAATCACCTGATTCATGCATTGCATCTATGCATGACTTTCTTTTCAACGCATCATCTAAAAAATTCCCCTTTCCTATTGTATATGAAATCTTGAAGTTATAATCCTATAATAATTCCATACACTAACACTATCATGAGTTTAAGTCATGTTAGGAGAAAACATACCTCGGGCTCTTATGATCATTTAAGACCACAAAATGCTCATCAGTGAGGTAATGTCTCCATAACTTTAGGGAAAACACTACCACTACCAACACGAGATCATGGGTCTCATAGTTATTCTCATGGGGACGTTACTACCAATACCAATAAGAAATGACTGATCTCTGCTGCATTATAACACAGCCCAACCCAAGATGAAAACCATCACAAAAAAATTCAAAATTAACTCCTTATATAGGTAGAAAAATAATTGGATCGCTGACCAACTTCTCCTTCAGATACTCAAAGGTTATCTGACATTGATCAATACATAGGAACACCTGATCCTTTATGGTCAATGTTGTCAAAGTAGTCGCAACCTGAGAGAAATCGGCTATGAACCTCCTGTATTGGCATGTAATACTAAGGAAACTTTGCACCTCTGCCACTGTCTTGGGGGATTCCCAAGAAACAAAAGCTTCAATCTTCAACAGATCAATAACTACTCCCTATTGGGATACAACATTACCTAAGAAATTGAATTCTCGAGCCCAAAACACACACTTCAGAAACTTCCCAAACAACTTATCGCTGCGAAGAACTCCCAAAACAGCATGAAAATGCTCTACATGATCCTCCTCAAACATGGAGTACACAAGTATTTCATCGATGAAAACCACCACAAACTTATCCAGAAACTCACAAAACATAGTGTTCATTAACCCCATGAACACATTTGGGTTATTCTTCACACCGAACACCATCTCAATAAAATCGTAATTCCCATGATGAAAATGGAAAACAGTCTTTAGGATATCCTTGAAGAACCCAATTTGGTTGAAATTAATATTTTTTTTTGAATTTTTTTTCAATATAGTTTTTTGATAAAAAGTCAATGTGTTAGTTATTAGAGGTTGGTATTCTGGTAATATTCCATTGAATTGTTCCGGATAATTATTCGTATGTTGTCAAGGATATTATAATTTGAAGAAGTTTCTTTAAATAAATAAAAATTTAAAATGTTATGATTGCAGAGATGGTCAATAGTTCATAAAACATGTGTTTTTGGTGATTTTAATTGACATGTTTTTTACTTTATTTGAAGAAATAGAGAATTAGGATTTTGATGTTGGATGGATATACATCTATGAATTTAATTCCTATTATTTTATTTGAGAATAAGGTTGGTTTTTCATGGTGTATGGAAAATGGATAAAGTTTTCTTTTGGAGAATATATTAAAAAAATAAGGGTCACACCAGCCATGGGGAATTATAGTTGAGGGAGATCATGCCACAAAGGTGCGAGTGAACCGAGACCGTTTGATCTGTTTGATTTTTTTATCAGGGTCATCTACTTCATCTAGCCATATTGTCTTCTCTAGCAAGACATTGAGGTCTCCTATTTACCAGGATCTCTTTCAAGATTGTCTGATAGATCCATGATCATTTGGATCTCTGTGTGATTCATCGACGAATCATCTAGGTCATCAATTTTCCTCTACGCATCATCTTCTCCAGTACTTGGTATTTTTGTCCATAAATGGAGATCTCTATGCGGTGATGTCGACTGAAGCTAGATCTGAAGCTTCTAATCATCTATTAATCATCCTAAAGGTTATAAATTGATCGAAATTAAATTTTTATCTCTTTGAATCATTTTAATAAGATCAATATGATGAAAAATAGTGAGATACAAATTATCATTTTCTTTCTGACAGTGATGGTTCATGGTATGCTCTTAAGAAAAAACAAAATGATACTTCATGATTCTAGAATATTTTGAGAAGGTATATATTTCCTATAAATACCAAGTCCTACAAGAGTGATTATATGTTGATTGTTTGAGAATATCTCATTTTCAGAGAAAAGTGGCACTGTGAATTTCTCTAATTCATGGAAAGGAGTTCTACACATACTCTTCTTGCACGAAGGAAAGGTAGGTGATCACAATCACTTGACCTATACATATAACACTCGACATACTTTGAGAATAACTTCTTTTTGTAAAGTAATGAAGGTGGCACAATTTATATATATGACATCCTTCTAGTTTGGATGAATCTTTTGACTAGTGTTTCATGAGGGAAGTATACACACAGACAGTGTGCCTTGTGCACAAGAAATTCTTGCATATTTGGTTTACGCAATCTATGTAAAGGGTGAATTTATTTATATAGATAACATGGTGTAGTGTATATAGTATGTTCACAAGGTTTTCACAGATAATGTGCATGTATTCGGTGTGTGATTGACATGTGTTAAAAAGGCTATGTACACACTCTTAAGACATTAAGTTGCATGAGTAATAAGTGAACACCTTGATTGTGCATGAAGAAATAGTGTATTGAACATACATCCAAGTGTGTGAAAAAGAAAACATGAATAAACATGCATGATACTTATGCTTTGAACATGCATAGTGCATGTGGTTCAAAAGAGGTTTGTAAAGGAGAAACAAAATAGTGCACACTCTCATTAAAATTTGTGCAATTGGTAGAGAATATTTTGCATGCAAGAAGTATGAATATTTAGTGTGTGTGTGTGTGTGTGTATCATATAATAGTATAGAGCCGATATTTAGGGTAGTGAGCATCTCGTGTATTGAAGTCAGCAAAATAGTGTGAATTCATCGAGTTGAGTGCGTACACTATTAATAATTTCAATAGTGTTAAAATACATAAAGGAATAGTGAAGAATTAGTACATGATATATGTTTATAATGGAAGTGCAATGAAAAAATATAATGTTCATTTATATTGTAATAATCATGAGGTATTTTAATTTGTAAAATAATTATGTTTTTACAAGTGAATAGAAACATTTCAATCAAGAGAGGTATATGCATTTTGTGTACTCTCATGCACATGAAATAATGCATAAAAACAATTAAGAAGACTATGTATTGAACTTTTACCTGTATTAGGCACATGTAATATTCATTTAATGATAAGTTTAAATTGATTTTTTTATATTTAATCCACATAATTATATTAAAAGTCAACTTGTAGGGTATTTAAGAATCTTCAGTTGTTCGTTCTAATATTACAGTGAGTTGAATTTGAAGTATTATCATATACAATTCAGGAGAGTATACTAAGTCGACTAGTATGTAGTATTGTTGATTATATTCAGGGGTTGTTGAATAATTTTATTTGTAGTGAGAAGGTTAAAAATCAGTTTATTCTCAGTGGATCGAAGAGGAAGATCAACTTTTGTGTTGTAGTGGCATCTTGAATATCTTATGATCTTACTCATTGTGTTAGTTTTGTAATTTTGAAACACTGGTGGGATGCTAGTATAAAGAACACTGTTTGGGTTTCAATATAATTTTGTAAAAGGTTCATACCTACCCACCAAGGTTTCAGGGTGATACCAGACCAACCCCCTTGTAATTGTTGATTGATTATTAGTAGATAATTTGTGTCTCATATCATCCCAAACACAGTAAGGATGTGGTCACTCACATAAAAGGTGAACCTTGCAAAAATATTGTGCGTTGTGATTCATATATTTTTAGTATTACATATGGTATAATTTTGTTTGTTAACAGGGAATATCCATTCACTCTAACAAGTGCATAGGTTCGAATTAAAAGGGGAAAGAGAAAATAAAAGAAAATTGGTAAAAACAATTGTGTACACTAATTCACCCCCCCCCCCCTTAGTGTACCTGCATTAACCACTGGGCACTTAAACTAGTATTAGAGGGAAAGTTACATCTCTGATTGGATCTATCCTATTTTTTTCATTTGTTTGTATCAGACTTATATGAAGTGTAGATTCGAATTTGAAGAAGTAACAGATTTGTCTCAGATGAATAATTTAGTTCATATCTATGTCAGTTCCTACAAGGAGGCTTCTACAAAAACCATTAATAATATATAGAGTAAAGTTGTAAGAATTATAATAATTAATTTGAAGAATAAATATGATACATCACAAATTGGATGTAGTCTGGGTGGTAGTTTATCTATAGTATCTGTTAAATCAGTTTATAAATATCCTTTTGATGAGTACGGTTCAAGTAGTGATGAAGAAGAATTTATTAAATCACTAAGTTATTTTTATTCAAAAATCAAAAATTATCTAAATAATGTTCTTATTGAAGTTACCGCTTACATATTTTATTTTATCAAGGGACTATATGATGAAAAGTGATAGCTTGAAAAGGAAGATGAGGATATGGATTAGGATTTAGAAAATAAGTTTCAAATATGTAAACTTCTTTCACAAATTATTAATTCCAAACAAGAAACTATATCTCTTCATAATGAACATTTCTCATGTATCGAAGAACAATTGAAAAGAAATGTGTGTGAGAAATAAGTTACTGAGAAGGTCCTTACAGAGATGATGCATACACTTGAAGAATCTTATAAATCTATCATGAATATTAAAGAAACTCATTTGGAATCAAAATAATAGTATTCATTGAATTTCAATGAAATATTTACTTCGATTTAAGATGAATTACAAAGGACTATTTGTGAAAAGGATGTGATTGAGAAAGTTTATTCAAAAGTGATATGTGCATTAGAGAAACTACACAAAACCTCTATGAACGTTAAATAAGCCCACCTTGAGGTTAAGACAATGAGAATTAATGAGATGAATAATTCTCTACTAAAAGTAAGTCAAATTCATGATAATCCAATTTAGAAAATGAAGATTTAATGGGAAGAAAAACTAAGAGATGTTAAAGATGAAAAAAAAATCCTCAACATTAAGTGACTTGAAATGGAAGTAAATTTGAAAAATATGAAGGAAACACAATTAATGACTTCCCAGAAAGAATGTGAAGATATGGTGAAATCACTTGAAGATCAGAATAACTCTCTAAATCTAAAATATCTTGAGTTTGAGGACAAGTTCAGAAATCTTGAGAATATTCAATCTAAATCTTCACAAAATACTGAGATCATAAAATCTACTAAGAGTAATTCTGAAAAGAATCTTACTTATGAAAAGACTCACTCAAGTAAAAATAAGAGCTTGATATTATATAAAGATAAATATCTTTAAAGATCATTGAAATAGGTAACCCTTGATTTGGAAGTTTTTTTTGTACTAATATTGTTTCATCTATAATTATAGGTTCTAAAAGGAATTCTGGTCAAACATGGGTGAAGAAGACTGATTAAAAATCCACTATATCATCAAATATGGATATGAAGAAGAATGTGAATTCTTGTTCCCCACAAATAGCTTGGTTTAATAATCATATTATCTAAAATCAACAAGAATTAAAAACTATCCATGTTATAGCACAAAAGAAGAAACCAAGATTTGTTGGCTATTGTTGGTACTATTGGAAATTTGGGCATTTAGCTATTAACTATTGGAATAATTTTTATATTCATGATAATTAAAAGAGGCCATCACTAAGGGGGATAAAATATTATGTAAAAATAAATTCTGAA
This sequence comes from Viscum album, assembly GCA_963277665.1. Classification (NCBI taxonomy): domain Eukaryota; kingdom Viridiplantae; phylum Streptophyta; class Magnoliopsida; order Santalales; family Viscaceae; genus Viscum; species Viscum album. The sequence continues at coordinate 1,801,923,468 of OY728126.1, read as the reverse complement.
AACTTGAAGCATAATTCACAAATAAAGAAAAAAAATTCTATCAAGAATATATTTGATTATCTTGAATACTTTTTTTATTATTGCAACAAAATTAGTCACAATTATAATGAGTGTTGGTATGTTCTAACTATTCACTATGAATATACTGATATAAATAAAAGACCAATACAAATGCAGAGGTAAAGAACAAAAGCATAAAAGTCTTTCTTGGGATGTGAGAAGGAGAAGAGATTTAAGAATACTGTGATGAAAGATACACCCATGAAGAATGATGAGATGAACGTTACATCAATGAAAAGATGCTTCTACTATGGAAGAAAATTCCATATAATGGATCTTTGCATACATTTCATAAACATCAATTCTAGTGGAATAATGCTTAAGTAGAAAAATAAATTAATCTCGGAATCAAATAACATGATTGATTTGGTGCATGAAAATCAAGATAAAAAATCTAATTTCATGAAAGGTTGTCTAAAAGGGATAACCCTATGATTTCTAGAGATTTTTGTGGAAGGTGAAAAATATCAGTTCATATTATTGAGAAATGTATAACATGGTTGCCTGAAATAATAGAACTTTTGAAGAACAAAGTAAAGACATCAGTGGCTTCTTATACTAAAAATTCTATTATGAAGAAGGATTCTACACACAAGAAGAAGTTTGAGCATGTACCAAAAGAATTTTTAGTTATATAGCCATAGGTTCTAGAATTGGATAAGAAGTTAGAATATGAATAAATGAATGAAAGTTCACTACTTTCTAATGTGAAGAATCCTATTACATCTAAGATAAAATCTAAAGAAATCAAGAAGTCCATGGTGTCCATAAATAATAAAATTTTGAAATTCAAAGAAGGGTCAATCATGATGAATTTTCATGAATTTGGATCAGTATTGAAAAAAGTTTCTAGGTTGAGAGATAAATATCATCCCTGCTATTATAATAGAAAATTAATTGAATAACCACCTTGTTTCCATGTCTATTTTGTGTTTGTTTCTTTTATGTAGGGAATTGAAAGTGAGGCATATATTTAGGGGTAGTCCTGAAAATATGAGTGTTGTGAAAAATATTATACATCATTCAGAAGGCTATCCATCATGGAATTATTCATTTCAATTGTTGTTAAAATTGTTCTTAAAGATCATCTTTGAAGAAATTCAATCATGATAAAGAAAATTAATGAAGCTCATCCCTTTAGGGGAGCAAAGCTGAAAATTTTACAGATTTGAATATCTCAACTGGTATGACATGAAAATTTTCAGTTCTGGTAAGGGATTTATCTGATATTTTCAAATCTTGGAAATTAAAGCTTTTTATTTTTTTAAAAAAAGGTATGTTCTCCGATCTCTTTATAAATAACAATTCTGAATCAAAAGTAAAGAAAATAATAATTTGATAGAAAGAGTAAAATGTATTGATAAAGGGGAAGTAAATCCTTACAATTAATTTTTTTTAATTTGTTATTTGAGATAAATATAGGAGACTTGTTTCAAAAAAAATCTTTTGAACATCCCCTGAAAGAAGGTTTTAGTGTTGGAATCACATTCTAAAAAATTTACTGACAGCTTTGATGTCTATATTGACTTCTCTTATTTTCTACACTAGGTTATCCCACGTAGACTTAAAGATGATTAATTAGTGACTCAATGATTTAAGAAAGGTGATGAGTTCCTTTTCTAAAAAAAAAATTAATCTCTGACAAGAGGCACCTGTTATGAAATGAGTAGATTGAAAGAGAGTAGAGAAGAAGTTTAGTTATTACAAAACTAGATGAGTTGAATTCCATCCCATACTTATTTATTTGGATTTATTATCAAGTAAGGCGGAGAAGAAAACATTGAATTTGAAAGTCAAATGGGTACTGAAAAAAAAATCCAAAGTGGGAGATTAAAGAACCCAATTTGTTTGAAAGTAACATTTTGTGTTTTAATTGTTTTCTATATACTTTTTTGATAAAAAGTCAATGTGTCAGTAATTTAAGGTTGGTATTTTGGTAATCTACCATTAAATTATTCTGGAGTATTATTCTTATGTTGTAAAGGCTATTTTAATTTGAAGAAGTTTCTTTAAATAAAGAAACAATTTAAATGTGATTATTGTAGAGTTGGTCAACAGTTCATAAAACATGTTTCGTTGGTGATTTTAATTGAAACATTGTTTACTTAATTTGAATAAATATAGAATTAGGAATTTGATATTGGCTGGAAATAGATTTTAAGAATCAAATTCCTATGATTTTATTTGATAATAAGGTTCATTTTTCATGTTGTATGGAAAAAGGATAAAGTTTTCTTTTGGAGAATATATTAAAAAAAGGGCCAGGCCATCCAAGGGGAACTGTAGCTGAGGGAGATCACTCCAAAGAGGTGTGAGTGAACCAAGACTATGCGATCTATTTTATTTTTTTATCAGGGTTGTCCACTTCATCTAGCCATGTTGTCTTCTCCAGAAATCCATTGAGGTCTCATATTCACTGGAATCTCCTTCAAGCTCATATGAGAGATCCCTGCTCATCAAAATATCTATGTGAGACATCGAAAAATCATCTAGGATGTCCATTTTCCTCTACGTGTCGTCTTATCCAACATCTAAAAGTTATGTTTTTTAATAGAGATCTTTATGAGGTGATGTCGACCAAAGCTAGATCTGACGCTTCTAATCATCGATTCATCATCCTGAATGTTTGGAATTAATTAAAATGAAATTTTTATCTCTTTTCATCATTTTATGAAGATCAATCTGATGAAAAATAGTGAGATGCAAATTATCATTTCCTTTATGATGGTGATGGTTCACGGTATAGTCTTAAGAAAAAATAGAATGAGACTCCATGATCCTAGAATTTTCTGAGAAGTTGTATGTCACCTATAAATATCAAGTCCTACACCATGGAGTGTGTGTTGAGTGTTTGATAAGATCTCATTTCCAGAGAAAAGTGGCACTGTGAATTTCTCTGATTTGTATAAAGGAGTTCCATGCATACACTTCTTTCATAAATGAAAGGGAGGTGAATACGATCACATGACCTATGCATAGCACACTTGAGATGCTTTGCGAAGAACTTTGTTCTGTGAAGTAATGAAGGTTGCAAAATTTCCATATGTTCCATCATTCAGGTTTGGACGCATATTTTGAGTATTGTGTTTCATGAGGGAAGTATACACATAGATAGTGTTCCTTTCATGCAAGAAAATATGGCCTATTTGGTTTGTGAAATATTTTTGAAGGGAGCATTACTTTATGTAGAGAACCTGGTGTAGTCTATGCAGTATGTGCACAATTTTTTCACAGATAATGTGCATGTGTTCAGTGTGTTCTTGACATGTGTTAAGAAGGATGTATACTCACTATTAAGACATTAAGTTGTGCAAGGAATAAGTTAACACCTCAATTGTGTATGAATAAATAGTGTAGTGAACATACATCTAAGTGTGTGAAAAAGAAAAGGTGAATGAACATGTAAGATACTTATTCCTTGAACACCGACAGTGTATGTGCTGCAAAAGAGATTTGTAAAGGAGAAAAAAATAGTGCATGCTTTCATTAAAATATTTGAAATCAGTAGTGAATAGTTTTCATGTAAGAAGTATGAATATTTAGTGTGTGTGTGTGTGTGCATCATATAATAGTAGAGATCTGGTATTGAGGGTAGTGAGCATCTCGTGTATTGAAGGAAGAAAAACAGTGTGAATTCATCCAGTTGAGTTCATACACTATTAATAATTTCAATAGTGTTAAAATACATGAAGGAATAGTGAATAAGAAATACGTGATATATGTTCATAAAGGTAGTGTAGTGAAAAAATATGATGTGCATTTATATTGGAATAATCATGAGGTGTTCCAATTTGTAAAAGAACTATGTTTGTGCATGTGAACATAAACATTATAATCCAGAGAAGTATATGTATTGTGTGTATTCTCATGCACATGAAATAATGCATAAAAATTAATAATACCATGTATTAAACTTTTACCTACATGAGGCACATGAAATATACATTGCATGATAAGTGTGAATCGAGTTTTTGAGATTTAAGCTAGATCTTTATATTAAAAGTCAACTTGTAGAGTATTGGAAAATCTTCAGTTCTTCATTATAATATTGTAGTGAGTTGAATTGGAAGTATTATCATCTAAAATTCATGAGATTATGTTTATTAGACTAGAATGTAGTGTTGTTGATTATATTTAGTGGCAGTCAAACAATTTCAATTGTAGTGAGAAGGTGCAGAATCAGTTTACTCTAAGTGGATCAAAGTGGAAGATCAGATTTTATGTTGCAGTAGCAGCTTGAATATCTTATGATATTACTCATTTTGTTAGTTTTGTAATTGTAAAACACTAATGGGATGCCATTATAAAGAATAGTGGTGGGATTTCAGTATAATTTGGGAAAATGTTCATACCTACCCACCAAGGTTTCAGGGTGATACCTGACCAACCCAATTATAATTTTTGATCAATTATTAGTGAATAATATATATCTTGGGTCATACTGAACACATTAAGGACGTAGTCACTCACATCGAGGGAGAACCTTGTAAAAATATTATGTGTTATGCTTCAATTATTTTCAGTATTGCATATGGTATAATTGTGTTTGTTAACAGGGAATATCCATTAACTCTAACAAGTGAATATGTTTGAATTAAAATGGGTAAGATAAAAGAAAATAAAATTGGTAAAAACTTATGTACACTGATTCACCCCCCCCCCCTCTCAGTGTACCTGCATGATCCACTGGTCACTTCAATCCTCATCCTTTACATGCATCGGATGATCTCATAACCTTAAATCAATCTTAAAGAACCAATTTGAAACCTTCAATTGATCTAATAAATCATCAATCCATGGAATAGGATAGCAGTTATTCATCATCACTTGGTTCAAGCGATGATAATTGATACACAACCGCAAAATGCCATCACCCTTCTTTATGAATAAAACCAGTGCACCCCATGGTGACACACTTGGCTAAATAAAACCATATTGTAGAAAACCATCAATCTATATATGTAGCTACTAAAACTCAGAAGGATCCATCCTATATGGAAACATCAATATAGGAGACACGCCTGGTTGCAGTTCGATCCTGAACTCGATCTCTCGTTGAGGGGGTAACGCTACAACCTCCTCTAGAAAGACATCGGGGGTACTCTTCTAAGACCCTGGGAAAATCCAATTACTAAACTTCTGATGAACTAAGAATCAGCCCAACCATCAAGGATGATAAGGACAGAACATCCATCTGACCCATCCAAGGGTTTTTCTCACTAAAAAACACTATTGGATCTCCATTAGCATTGAAGAACATGACATTCCTCCTAAATAAATCCATGATAGCATGAAATTAATACATTCAATCCATTATGAGGATAACGTCATATGGTTGTATCCATAAACATATGAAATATGTCAAAGAGCGATGCTACCCCGGAACTATCTCACAATCCCTACACACATAAAACAATTCATCTCAACCACTAACTAGTGTAGTTAATGCCAAGGGTACTGGAAGTCTCTATACCTCAAGTCCCAAAGCATGGATAAGGGAAAGTGATATGAAGGATTGTGTCACTCCCGAATCAAACAAGGCATGCACCCAAGTAGAAAACAAGAAAAGGGTACCTCAAATGATGTCTAGCTCGCCTGGCACTGGAAACGCTAAAGCATGAAGCTAACTATGACCTACTTCCTATACTCTATGACCATGATGATGACCACCTTCATGGTCGCGTTTTACTCTCTAGGGAAGTGGAGAATCTCAAGGTTGTCCTCTGCCTACCCAATCCACTCTCTGCTAATCCAAAACTATAGAAACCAACTACTGTTGTCTTAGTTGTAACTTCCTCAGTGGAGGAACCTAAAGTGGAACAACCAGTGCACACTGACTACTCAGAAAGTTCGAGCACTCTCATTGATGACCCAGCCTCCACAAGAAAAACATGGGTCTGATCCCTTGTCATATTCCTAAGAGCCTCCACCCCCATAGAAATAATACATTGAGGGATAGGACCTACCCCCAATTGATCTAAAGCTATTTTATCCTAGAAATGAGGAATTCTAGACCACGTCTCTACTTTATAAGGAATCCTAACAACTCCCCTCTCATGAAGATTTAGGTCTGGATAACATCCTATCGATGACCTCTGCTCTTTCTAGCACCTCTAGATAAATCTTCATCATAAATGGTGTGACCTAGAGCTGGATCTTTGGACCCAAACCCTCCTCAAAATGCCTCACTCTGGCCTCCTCATCTAGAAATAGGTCTGAATCATATCGCATAAGGTCCCTAAAATAGATCCCAAACTCTCACACACTATATCTCCCCTACCTAAGGGTAAGCAGCTCCTGACGACTAGAAACCTTCATGGTTGAATAAAGAAAATCATCTTTTAATTGGTCTCAGAACTCCTCCTATGAGACTATCTACTCCTCACAGTATCTAAGGAATAAGAACCACTCGCTCCCTGCACAGAATCGTCACATCCAATAATACCCAGTGATCCTTCTGAGCATGGATTGAACTGAAGGCTATCTCAACCTCCTCCAACTAGACTTCTATGACTGCATCTAAAATGGAGCCCTCATACCTCTACAAACTCTGGCATTGAAACTCCTGAAGTATCCTCCTCCAAGTGTCATCGTCATCAACCTCTACTCTAGTGATTTTCTAGTACAACTTTCTTAACATCCTCTGTGTGAACCTGACAAGGACATCGTCCTGGAACAATGCATATAAAATAACAAACAGTTAGAGCTCCTAAAACTAGAATATAGAATACCTTCTCATTAATTAATTTTTTTCTTTTATTCATTTTAGTTTAACCTGTCCAAAGGTCTACCCATTAAAAAACAGGTGTAAAGAAGAATGATGCATGATCCTTTCTGAGGTCTCTTCCCTGAAACCAGTATCACCTCATTTAGTAGTCCCTATAATCTTAAAGGTTCATGCATTAGATTATAGGGGTCCCAAAATACCCATTTCAAAGATGATATACCATGTTTATAGAGTTTTAATAACTGAGTTGATATTGTTTCCCTACCAACCCATGTAACCTCACTTGTGTCTAACTCCAAACTCCATCTTATCCCTCAATAAGACCTATGATTCCACTCTATCATGATCCCCTACCAATAAAGTGTACCCCTTTTAGGCTAGAAATGGGAGAATAGAGATAGTGGCACCTGAGTTTTGCCTCCAGTAGGACTTGAGTTGGTGAATAGTACTGAGGGTATAGTAAACACACAAATGGGAGGCATTTCCCTATAATAGAACACATGCGAAAAAGAGAGATAAGAAAGACACCAAAAAACTCCTACTCAGACTACAATATAAAATAAAACCCAAGGGCACATATGTAATAACATGCAAGAACTACTAAAACTAAAGGGAAAACTACAAGTACCAAAAGAAAGTAAGGACGGTAGTGACCACAAATCCCAAACATCTCCTATTAAACCCCAAGATAATAGTAACCAATATAATCTCCAACATACTCAAACTAAACTGAAAAATAGTTTATATATATGTAGGGTGATTATAATAGTATACTCAGTAGGATCCTCCTCAGAATATCTTGGGCAAAAGATAAAGAAAGCATGCTAAAGCATAGTGAACAAAAAGTGAAACTAACTCATCACCTAAACAGGTATACTAAGTTCCCAACCTCACTATGGCTACTCTCCCCAAATATTTCATACAAGAGAATATAATAAAATAAATAATATCAAGGGTACCCTGATACTACTTCAACCACTGGTTTGCCACTTTTCCCCAACGTCACACATCCTGAGCATCTCTCTCCAAAAAGGCTAGCCCACAGACACCTAGGTGAAGCACCAGAATATGAACCTCATGCAACACACCACCACATAGGCATAACAAAAAGTAACTAGGTATTTTCCAGGAACCACTACAACTCTTACAACTTGTATCATACATCAGGTATTATACCTCAAGCCATCACAACCCATACACTGAGTAAGGAACCTCAATCCATCATAGCCTATACACATTATATCTATAATATTCCTTTGGAAACTATATCTAGAATATATGTGTGTAAAATAACCATAATCCATTATATCCCTATACATACATATATAGGTAAAACTAACCACCATGCATAACAGCACAAGTAACTACCAAGAGAAGAGAGCAGGGTCAAAGGGGGTAGTTAGCCATCTGTCCTCCCACTAGGATGTTGGGGAAAACACCCCCCCCCCAGGGATTAGAATCATCAGGATGTTAGTCTCCCTAACTGATAGGGTGGAGTAGCATATAAAACAAAAAATTTACATGATATAATATAGCTCACAACCACACTATGGGAATAACCTAGTCTTAGACTCAACTGTAGCTAACATCTCTCGGACTCCTCATTGCCACTACTAAGACCAGATATCCTATAAGCACACAACCACTTAAAGAGCTACATTAATTTATTTAATTCATTTTCATCAATTTCAATTTATGTTAATTAATTCATTAACCATTAATTAACCATTTTAATTCCCCTTATTACATTACATTACATTAGTAATACAATAAAGTTCCATGCCCTCTAGGTATAAGAAAACCGAGTCTATGACTTCTCAGAATTATAACCTCATCATTTCATCCCAGCAAGCTCCAACTCCATGGGTTAAACATTTATTCATTTATTAACATTATTACTTTCCATATTACTAGGTACTCTGGGAAAATATCCTAAGATACCAAACAAATTATACAACCATGCACATCCATCTGCCTCAAATAGTGGGGAGAGGAATCATAAAAAAAACAACCTGGATGTCAGCCAAACAACATATTCAAACAGGCATCCAGCTCTCATATCAAAGGGTAATCCCATCTTCAACCCATTATGTCATCTTCGGTGTCCTCCTTGACACTCACATGCATATCCTGATGCATCCCATCAACACAAGCGTCAACTACTTCCACAACAATTGGGCCACCTTGGACCACATATTACAACATCCCTCTAGGCTCAGCCATCCTAGGCTCACATCACATCGGGCCACCCATCCCCATAAACCAAAACATCCCTCCAGTCTCACGTCATATCACAAGAAGCAATAAAAAAACATAGGAACCATGATCTTGGACCTAAAACAAGGCATTAAACCTTCACACACAATGAGCTCTCACAGCTCCAAAGCACAAGGCACTCGGCCTTTACAAGAAAACGGGTAAGATAGGACCTTTAAAGGCATTATCTTGTATCATGGAATCGATTCTTATTCTATATTGAATTAACTGATTCATTAGTTACAAGTTCTAACTATAGTAAACTTAATAAAAAATCTATCACAAGCTATCACAAATTAATTAAACAATTAATTTAACATGCCTTTAGTTATTTTATCAACATGCATCATCATGATTCAGGTTCATTAACCAATTAAATTAAACATGCATACTTGCATCAATTGATTATCATCAAATTACAATGAAAATCAGATATATTAAACATGCCTCTTTAATATTTTATCCAATTAATTATCAATTAATTCCATCTTTACATTCTTTACTAATTTTACATGCCAAACCAAGCATAACAAGCACTGCATAGATACCACACTATCTAGAAAAACAATAGGCAACTCGTTATCACGGTACAAAACAACAACATCATCATACGATCGATACCAATTCTTTAATATGGTTTAAGTAATTGTTAGGTTAATTTCATTGTGATCCAAGGGGATAAATCATGATAGCTCTACGATTTCATGTAAATAAAAGGGAATAAATGAATCCCCGACCACAAAAAGGGTGTCAATGTTATTTTAACAAGAACAAACCAACGCTACGGATCCTAATCACCTCTCCCACAAGAACTACATCCACCCAAAGACGTCATACCACAACTGCACTAACAAACAACCAAAAACATTCCTTTGAAAACATGGAGATCAAGTGCCATCACATAGAAAAGAGGAATGGGAGGTAACTGATTGAAAAAACCACAAAAATGGAGGTAGAACATACCTTGATTGAAGAGGGATTGCTATGGATCGAAGGTGGGAATCTAGAGATATATCCTTGGAAAATGAATCCCCAAAACATTAAAGAGGGGGTTTTTGGATTGCATGGAATTAGGAGAGAGGCACTACATCCATAAGGTTTGGAAAACCCAAGTGACTAAAAATATTTAAAACATACATAATTGGGGATTTACGTGACATGTAATCCCCTTTCACGTTGTTTAAACCTCAGGGTTCAGTTTCATCAAAAAATGCATCACCTTTTTATTTATTTAACCCTAAAAACTTCAACATCATGAACTTGACTTACACGATGTGTAATTCTTACACGACATGTAATTATTCCTATTTCCATCAATTCATATCCAAACTTCTTCAGAGTTTCTCTAAGCCTCTTCCGAGAACCTGGGTCTTTGGGAACACACAAAGGGTCAATCCATGCAGATCAAGACCCTTACACTCTATCTCCTACACCTCCTTAGTGTTTTTAATCAATGATCACCATTAATAAAAATCACACTTTAGATTTTGATCCACCATGAAAACTTTATCCATTTCACTACTTCTCAGAGTGATGCATATCTTCTCTAGAGACTTGATCCATTATTCATCTACCAATAGATTAGTGGTCCCACTGAATGTTGGAGATTATTGTCGCATAAAGTGGTCCAATATTATTACACCATGATATAGATAAGTAATTTTCTCTATACGAGCAAGTTTATTGACCATAACTTGAGACAAATACCCTAATATAGTTATAATACACTCAGATCTAGCATCAACCTCATTGACTTCATTAAATTTGTTATCAAGGAAATCCCAATATAGGTTATGGGTGTTGATATGATTTTCATTCCTTCCACTAGGATCTATTTCTAAATAATGTCATACACTACATTAGCTCATAGAAATATGAATATTGAATCATGGAATATGATTCCTATGTAAGTAAAATATTCTAGAAGAGTTTCTTGAATATCATAATGGCTTATCTTATTTTTTTCTATCAAAATATGATCTTCTGGATCTAGTTACCAAGCTTTCTACTAAACCTAGATTTTATACCAACTATAAAAACCTTGACTCTTATAACCCATCGTCAATGGTTACTTTATTATATTAATAAATAATGCAAAAGATTACATCCTATAGGATCCAATAGTTTAGTAGTATTTAGAGACTAGATACATACATGATTCTCACATTACATATGAAAACATAAAATACAACTTAAAATCATAGTGATAACTTTATTATTTCATCTATTATATCCTTAAAATCATTTAGTGTTCACTTCTGGGAACCCTGGGGATAGGAAAAAAATAAAAGGGTGTGCTTATATTCTTAGTAGGGGGAAGCTTGTAATAGAAGCTATCATAGAATAGAAAATTCATAAATAATATAGTATAGATAAATAATAATAAAATATGCCATATAACTAATATCATGAAAGAGTAATATATCCATGGATAACATGATAGCATAAATTGTAACACTCGGATGTTTTAATGAAATATTTTCTCTAAATAATTTGTATTCAATAGCTTGCATTTCATGAAATAGTGAGTTTAAATGAACCATGAGATGCCCTTAATATAAAATGACCACTATAACCTAGCTTTTAGATTAGCAGGAATAAATATAATTAACTTATGAAAATGTATGGTGAAGTCATTTGCTACTAATTATTATATATTTGTATATTTATTATATGAATTACTATTATTAAATGAAATTAATGAAATATATATGTTATATAATTAATAAAATATTTTTGATATTCATCCAATGGATATTTTTTTCATAGAGTATGAATAAACCCTATTTGATGTATAAAACCCTATATTTTTCAAAAGGGTAATTTTCCACCTTTTAATAGTGAACCCCTTTTAAATTAAGATTTTGACATATTAATAATTTTTCTATTAAAACATAAAAATTTTCTTTGGTAGAGTAATATAAAATTTTACTTTGGATGAAATTTTAATATTTTTCTGATAACTTTCAAATTTTGATGAATAGTAAAAATACCCTAAATTTTAATTAAAAAAACTTTTTTCATTGAAATAATTTATATGAATAAATTATAATATTTAATGGTTTAAAATTATAAATATAATATATTTTTATCATTAAATATAATGTATTTTATTCTTATTAATTTTACATTGAATTCAGATGTAAAAACATTTCAATCTTTTATAATGTTTTAACTTTTAAAACTTGTTCCCTCTTTCTGACAACGCGAATAATTTTAAATTAATTACTGCAACTTCTATATTTATAATTTTAAAAAATTGATTTCATATTTGGAATCATTAGGTCCAAATTATGTAAATAGCTTTATTTTATTTTCAGACATTATGAATAGTAACTTCGGTAAATTGTATTAATACGGTAAAAGGGTAAACCGGGGAATTAAGCATAAGAATACAATTATAAAATTATCATAAAACTTGTATTAATATCATTGAATGAGTTTTTTTCGACTTAAATCATCCTTGGGTCAAAATGGCATCCATTTTAATCCACTTGGATGAAATTAGGACATTTAATTTATTTTATTTAAAGAAAAGTTAAATATGTATCACTCAAATGTTAATAAATAAATCATTTTTTATACAAGGTTATAAAAAAGATAAATTCGATTATAAATACTCATTTTAATGCTAAAATGTTTTTATTTATCATTTTAATTTATTTTTAATGTTTAGGAAAAAAATAATTACTTTAATATCTTATACATTAATGATGCAAAAATTATTTAATTGATGAAAAATAAATAATATATTTTTTATTAAAATAATAATACCCTTTAAAAGACCCAAAAACTTGACCAAATCTTATTTTTCAAGTATATCTAGACCATAATCATACAAGGGATGATTTATTGACAATTTGGAGCCTTATATAAGGGATTATGACACTTATATTATTTTATTTAAAGTGATATTAAAGTTGTCACATTCATATTTTAATAAGTATAACATTTTAAATATTTAATTTTACAGAAGATAAATTTGACTAAAAATATTCCTCTGAAATATAACAGATTTATATTCAGCATGGTATTTTATTTTTAATTTTTATTCAACAAATAAGTATATTAAATAATTACACAAAATTTATGTGGTAATTATCTTATTAATAGAGATAACAAATAAATGTTATTAAAAATATTAAAATAAATATAATTTGGGATAATTAATATTTATAATTAATTTTATAAATGATATTTACTTATTATTAATATTATAAAATAGTTTTTTTAAAGTTAAATTGTTATCTTAATATTTTTGAAAATCAATGAATTGAATAGTCTCAAAATTGACCCTATTGATTATTTATCAAAATAATGTTTTATTAAATTATTTAAAAATCATAAAACATTTTTTAAAAATATATAATAATTATTATATAGTATATAATATTATAATTTATAAATTTATGCTCTATTTTATGTCAAATAAGTAGATATTTAACCCTTTTAATATTGAATTATTTATTACCCTAGTTAAAAATTAAATAGAATAACTAAGTGTTAATTTAAAGGATAAGGTTTAAATTGATATAAATACTTGTCAAAAATTTATTAAGTGATGAGATTTAAACCTTATATAATCTCAACTTCGAATTTCGTTCATTTTGGAGGTTTTTTTATGTGGATTTATTTTATTATAAATTAATATTTTTGGAGATCCCAAAAGTGCCCCTCGCCTCAATTATAAAAGAGAACCTCCTCCCTCACCTATTCAATTCACTTTTAGCCTTAAAAATCATCCATATCCTACCCTTTTCCGTTATCAACTTCCCTAGTTACATTCTAGATATTTATGTCTTCTTCAAATACCAACTCTAGTGCTCTAAGAGGAGATTTAGAGGAAGCACATTGAAGAAGAGGTAATTTCCTCTACTAATTCTTTCAAAATTCTTTCTTCTTATACTTCCTCTTCATAATTTGTTTCATTATAAAGTAATAAATATAGTATCACTTATATACTGAGATGTTATTATAATTATGAAACAACCATATTTCACCTTCTATCCATCCTATGAAAAATGAAATCACCACGCGTGTGTACATACAGCTTACCGTCTCCACGTGGTGTAATCTATTTTTCACCACCACCTTACCTGGATAGGTATAATTATGTAAGTAATAACTATATATGATTATTATAAAATTATATTTATTATTAAATATTATACACCATCCACTTCAATACCATTCAACAATTATGGGAATGATATCATTGTCCGTGCATATGTACGGCTTACCATCTCCATGATGTGATGTGATTCATTCTACATGATCTGCATTAAAGAATGATTATATAAATGTATAGAATGAATAAATATGGTATATCTTATGTTAATATTATTTTTTAATGATATAACTATGACCTAATAATGAGAACCATAATTTATTCGATAGAACATGCATAAGAACGTAAAATAGTTAATATCTGAATAACAAGTAATAGTGAAATATTATTAAAAAAAATGATAATATGATCATATATGATAAAATAAAAATGAATATGATTCTGAAATAATTCAATGAAATGATTTAACTCATTATACAGGAGGTTCGGATACATACAAAATAAATCAGACTTAAGGTAAGGGATAATTTCACAATCTCATTATTATATGAGATTGTTTATACATAAGTATTCAATGGGGTATATTTATCATCCACATACATGTTTCCTAAATATTTAATATTATTTCTATTATTTTATAATTTTTTAAATTCAATTTTACCCATTTGTAAATTTTTATTAAATGGCATTAAAGGAATCTTTTTTCGTTATTGGTACGAGATACTTTTTGACTTTTTCAGAAAACGTACGAGGACAATGTTTTTTTTAACTTATAAAGCATGAATGGATTTTTACATTTTCGTAATGCCTTATTTCCATGAAGCTCCCTCTATATTATTTCAAGTTTATTTTCAAATAAATTCTTTTCATTTAAAATTGCACATCATTTTGAGCAAATAAAATGTTTTTGAAGAAGAAATGATATTTCCCTCAAGAATTAATTTCAAATATTTTATCAAAATTATTTTCCATCTAAGATGACATTATTTAATAGGGTTATGTTTCAAGTATAATGTACTTATTTTTCCTATGATTTTATTTTTTTTATTATTGAATGTTATTTATGAAATCCATTTGTTTTACATGGATTATGTTATGGTTGAATGATGTTTAAAGAAACCCATTTTATTTCTTGGGTTGTGATGAATGATTTATGTTATTGTGGCACATGTAAGAATGATTTAATTATGAGATGGTTGGGACCTATATCTCCCTCCAATTCATTGGGTAAATATTTATATCTCATGAGATAGATATGACTGGAACAGAAAGTAAATTTGGTTCAGTAATATAGGACTGGAATGAGGAGTGAACTTAGTTCAGTAATGGACTTTGTCTGCTATGATGGTGCTGTAAATGAGCCTTGAATAATATAAAATTATTTTCTATAATTATGTGTATTCCACAAAATTTCATGTCTTATGTTATGACTTTTGGGATTACGTTGAACTTTTATGATTTATCCCATGATATGATATCATGATCTTTTATATACAAGATAAGATTTTCAAATGTTATATTTTTATGTCCTATGACTATGATATGATTGATATCTCCCCTGTTTACCCTTATTGAGCGTTTTATCTCACCCTTTTATATGTTTCTTTTCCCCAGGTCATGAATAAGGGTATTAAGTAATATATGTCAAAAAGGATTCTAGTTATGAAGAAATAAGCAGGAGACAATTTAGATGTTTTATGAACCAGTTGTTTATGTTTCCCAATTTCTAAATACATTATACCTATATAGTCCTCTCATGGATTTATTATATTTTTTAATGAATATTTGTCAATTTTGAATAAATATCAATTTATGTAATATATGGGTTGTTAAATTTGGTATCAGAGGAAAGGTATAGTTAACCTTTGGAAACTAGGATGAGAAAACCTTAGCAAGAACCCAAAGGATATGTCAAAGTATAGGTTACAATCCTAGTGTTTTAGAAATTATCATGAATAACCTAGGATAAAACCTAAAGTGTCCTAAATTGAAATTTTATTCTTGATTATGTGGTTTTCCCATTATGATTAGTGTTTCTCACACTATACTTCTTGGTTTTAGTCAATGGCTAGAACCTGAAGAAACCATGTTAATGCTAAATGCGACGGGAAATGCAATGATTGTCCTCCTAAGCAACAAAATTTTATTTTAGTTGGAATAAAAAATATTTTAGTTATGCTCACATAACTTTCTTAATCTATGAATCATGCAGAACTTCCAAACAAGCAAAGAAGGGAACAACATTCTATTGAGTCCTTCATGAGCCAGCGTCCACCTTCTTTCAATGGGTCTTTTGATCTATTAGTGGCTAAACAATGGATCAACACCACTGAAAAGATATTTTCAGTTATCCAATGTTCAAAACATGAAAAATCCATCTTATCAGTCTATATTTTGAAAGGTGAAGCTGATAAGTGGTGGAACCTTATCAATAATATAAGGAAAAGAGATGAAATTGAGTCCATGGAATGGGATGAGTTTAAGAACTTATTTTTCAATAAGTAATTTCCTCTTATTCTGCAAACAAATATGGATAAGTAGTTCCTTGAACTTAAGAAAAAAGGATGATGAATTTGTTAGTACCTATGAAGCAAATTTTACCAGACTTGAAAGGTACGCTTTTGGAATTATTATTCAATCTGAGAGTAAAATTGATCGATTATTTAGTGGCTTAAAACAAAGTCTTTGAAGGGTATTAGCCATAAGGGACTTTAATGGATATGTGGAAATCGTTCGATGTGATCTTAAGGTTGAGATGGATATTGGAGTAACCCATATGTCCTATGGGTTTAATAAGAAAATAAAAATGGAATTAAAATTAAAATATAAAGATCACATTGAAAAGAAGATGAGTTTTCCCTTATGCTCAAAGTTTGGAAATAAACATGGAGGAAATTGCCTTAAAGGGACTGGTAAATGTTTTATGTATGGAAAAGAAGGTCATCAGGTAGTTGAATTTCAAAGTTATGGGAAAAAGATGTCTAATGATGCGAATAGAGAAAAGGCTACATAGAATACACCTCCTTCACTTAAATGATACAATTGAAAGGAAATGGGGCATTATTCCAATCAATTATCTAATCCAAGGTTTATTGATGATGATATACATCAGCAAACTCTTAAGGAAAAAAGGTAAAGGAAAGTCACATGTGATCACTATCAGTGACGTGGAGTGCGATAATGAAGTGGTGAAAGGTACACTTATCATCTACTCTAAAGTGAAAAATGTCTTATTTGATTCCGGATCCACCCACTCTTTTATTTCTAAAAAAAATCTAAGGGTATGACTGTATTACCTCAACAATTAGATGTTGAGTTAGTTGTGACAACTCCTAATGGCACAATAGTCGCATCAAAATTTTATAATTCTTCTTCGGTTGAAGTTTTTGGGAAAGTGATTCCTGAAAATCCTGTGATCCTTCCTATAGTGGAATTTTATGTGATTCTTTTCATGGATTATATTTCTATATATGAAGATCATATCAATTGCCAAGAAAGGAAAGTCACCTTTTATATTCCAGATCAATCTATGATCATCTATCGATGCAAGGATGAGTATGACCATCCAGTGAAAATTTCTTCCATATTATGGGTCTTGATCCCTATAAATGAAGGTTATCTATCTCAAATGGTTGGGGAGAAACTCACCATTAAGAATACACCTATTGTATGGGAGTTTGATGATGTTTTTTTGGAATAATTACTAGGTCATCCACCAAATATTGAAGTTGAGTTTTCAATAGAACTCATACAGGGTGTTATTCCTATTTCAAAGACACCTTATAGAATAGAACCAAGTGAGTTGAAGGAATTGAAGAAAAAAATCCACAAGAATATTGACAAGGGATTCATACACCCTAGTGTGTCACTTTGGGTAACACCTGTTCTATTTGTTAAGAAGAAATATGGATCAATCAGACTCTACATTAATTATCGAGAACTTAACAAGATCATTATCAAGAACAAATATCCTCTTCCCTGCATTGGTGAATTATTCAACCAACTACACGGAGCTCAATACTTTTCCAAGATTGATCTTCATTCAGGATATCATCAATTAAGGGTCAAGAAGGAGGATATACCAAGGACGGCATTCCATACAAGGTATGGACACTATGAATTTATAGTGTTTCCTTTTTGTCTTACTAATGCCCCTATTATCTTCATGTATTTAATGAATAGAGTCTTTAGATATTATATTGATCAATTTTTGGTAGTCTTTATAGATGATATTCTTGTTTATTCAAAGAGTAAGGAAGAATATGAAGATAACTTGAGAATTGTACTGAAGACCCTAATAAAGGAGATGCTTTATGAAAAATTTACCAAGTGTGAATTTTGGCTTCAAAAAGTTTCATTTTTTTGGTCACATAATATCAAGAGAGGCGATATTTGTGGATCCATAAAAAACTGAAGTTATTGAAAGTTGTTTGAGACCAACAATGGTAACTAAGATTTTAAGTTTTCTTAGTTTGGATGGATATTATCGATGTTTTGTGAAATATTTTTCACGATTATCTAATACAATCACCAAGTTGACTTGAAAAATAGTTAAGTTTGTGTGGACAGAGGAATGTGAAGAGAATTTCAAAGATCTCAAAAGAAGGTTAGCCAGTGCACCTGTGCTCACACTGCCTTATAGTGGAGAAAGTTTTTTGATCTATAGTGATGGATACAAGAAGGGTCTGGGATGTGTTCTCATGCAAAATGATATGGTGATAGATTATGTCTCGTGATAATTAAAAAAACATGACCAAAATTACCCAACTCATGATTTGGAGTTAGTTGTGGTAATATTTATATTAAAGATATAGAGGTATTGTATTTATGGTGAAAAGTGTGATATTTATACTGATCATAAGAGTTTAAAGTATATTTTCACACAAAAGGATATGAATATGCATCAAAGAAGAAGATGTTTGGAGTTTATTAAAGATTACAACTGCTCAATACATTACCACCTTGGGAAACCGAACAAGGTGGAAGATGCTTTGAGTCGAAAGGACCATGCTAGCCTATCCATGATGAGGATCACAAAAGATCCAATATTTATGGATTCTCAAAGGATGGATATTGAAATTTTAAAGGAAGGGGAGAAATAATGTCTTTATCAAATTAATGTTCAACCATCTATATAAGTGAAGATTAAGGAGGCATAGAAGGAAGATGTAGATCTATAAAAGAAGGTGATAAATGATCCTAAATTCAACCTTGATTGTGATGGAATAATAAGGTTCAAGAATTGGGTTTGTATTCCTCCCATACAAGAATTAAATAAGGGTCTATTAGATGAGGCTCATAGTTATTCATTCTCTATTCAACCTAGAAGCACAAAGATATACAAGGACCTGAAAGAGTACTTCTAGTGGTATGGCATGAAAATAGATGTTTCTGAATATGTCTCTCATATCTTGGTTTGTCAGTAAGTTAAGTCTGAGAGACAGAAGTCCAAGGGGATGTTATAAACATTACCCATACTAGAATGGAAATGGGAAAACATCACTATAGACTTTGTCATCGGACTTCCCAAAACATCTAATGGCCATAATGCTATATGGGTTATAGTTGATCACCTTATAAAGTTAGAACACTTTATTTCTATTAGAGAGGATTTCTCCCTTGATCGGATTTCTAGGATATATGTAAAGGAAGTGTTAAGATTGCATGGAGTACCTCTTTCCATTATATCTAATCGGGATTCGAGGTTTACCTCAAAGTTTTGGAAAACTATTCAGCAGGCTCTGGATACAGAGTTAAGTTTCAGTACTGCTTACCATCCTTATATAGATATTCATTCTGATAGGACAATTAAAACTCTAGAAGACATGTTGAGAGCTTGCTCTATGCATTTCAAAGGTGGTTGGGATCAACACCTACCTTTGGTGGAATTTTTTTACAAAAATAGCTTTCACTCCAGTATTCAGATGGCTCCTTATAAAGACCTATATGAAAAGAAGTGTAGAACTCCAACTTGTTGGGATGAATTTGGGGAAAGAAAGATCTTAGGACCTGATCTTGTTGAAGAAATGTCAGAAAATGTCAGATCTATTCAATAACACATAAGAGAAGATCATAGTCGATAAAAAGTTATGCTGACAACTGAAGAAAAGACCTAGAGTTTGAACTGGGTGATAAGGTGTTTCTAAGAATATCTCCTTGGAAGAGAGCAATGAGATTTGGAAAAGGGGGAAAGTTAAGCCCTAGGTATATCGGTCCTTTTGAAATTCTAGATCATGTTGAGAAGGAAGCTTACCGATTGGAACTTCCACTGAATCTCTCTCAATTTCATGATGTGTTCTATATATCTCTCTTGAGAAATTATATACATAATCCTTCACATGTACTAAACTCAGAAGTCATATCGTTGTAGAAAGATCTTTCTTATGAAGAACAACCGGTAGAGATTCTGGATCGTAGAGAAAAAGTTTTGCGAAAAAAGACCACTCACTTGGTTAAGGTTTTGTGGAATAAACACCAATTTGACGAAGTTTCATGGAAATTTGAGGATATGATGAGGGATATATATCCTCATATGTTTGTATCCAAGTGATGAATTTTGAGGGAAAAATTAAATTTAAGGGGGGTAAAATGTAACACCTGAATTTTTTAATGAAGTATTTTCTCTAAATAATATTTATTCAATAGCTTTCATTACACGAAATCATGATTTTAAATGAATGGTGAGACTCCCTTAATATAAAATTACCATTATAACCTAACCGTTAGGTTAGAGGGAATAAATATAACTAACTTATGAAAATGTATGGTGAAGTCATTCACTACCAATTATTATATATTTGTATATTTATTATGTGAATTACTATTAGTAAATGAAATTAATGAAATATATGTGTTATATTCTTAATAAAATATTTTTTATATTCATCCAATGTATATTTTTGTCATGGAGTATGAATAAACCCTATTTGATGTATAAAAACCTATATTTTCATAAGGGTAATTTTTCGCCTTTTAATAGAGAACCCCTTTTAAATTAAGATTTTGACACATTAATAATTTTTATATGACAAAATAAACATTTTATTTGGTATTTTAATATAAAAATTTACTTTGGATGAAATTATAATATTTTTCTGATAACTTTCAAATTTTGTGAATAGTAAAAATACCCTAAATTTTAATTGAAAACAACTTTTTTCATCAAAATAATTTATATGGTTAAATTATAATATTGAATGGTTTTAAAATATAATATATTTTTATTATTCAATATAATTTATGTCATTCAAATTAATTTTACATTGAATTTAGATGTAAAATATTTCAATCTTTTGTAATGTTTTAACTTTTAAAACGCATTCCTTCTTTAAGACAATGAGAATAATTTTAAATTAATTACTGCAACTTCTGTGTTTTGAATTTTAAAAAATGGATTACATATTTATAATCATTATTTCAAAATTATTTAAATAGATTTATTTTATTTTTGGGCATTGTGAATAGTAACTTCAGTAATTTTTATTAATACAGTAAAAGGGTAAACCGGGTAATTAAGGGTAAGAAAACTATTATAAAATTACCCAAACACTTGTATTAATATCATTGTATGAGTGTGTTTAAACCTAAATTATCCTTGGGTCTAAATGGTATCCATTTCAATCCACTTGGATGATATTAGGACATTTATTTTATTTTATTTAAAGAAAAGTTAAATATGTCCTGCTCAAATTTTAATAACTAAATAATTTTTTATATAATTTTATAAAAAATATAAATTAAATTATAAATACTCATTTAAAATCTAAAATGTTTTTATTTATCATGGTAATTTATTTTTAATTTTTATGAAATAAATAATTACCTTAATAGCTTATACATTAATGATGCAGAAATTATTTAATTAATAAAAAATCAATAATATAGTTCTTATTAAAATAATAATACCCATTAAAAGACCAAAAAACTTGACCAAATCTTATTGGTCGAGTATATCTAGACCATAATCATCCAAGGGTATAGTTATTGAACATTTTAAGCCTTATAGAAGGGATTATGACACTTATATTATTTTATTCAAATCGATGTTAAAGTTGTCACATTCATAATTTAATAATTATAAAATTTTAAATATTAGATTTTATAGAAGATAAATTCAACTAAAAATATTATTCTAAAATATAATAGATTTATCTTCATCATAATATTTTTTTTAATTTTTATTCAACAAATAAGTATAATAAATAATTAAACAAAATTGATGTAGTAATTATCTTATTAATAGAGATAACAAATAAATGTTATTAAAAATGTTAAAATAAATAAAATTTGGGCTAATTAACATTTATAATAAATTTTATAAATTACATTTATCTCTTAGTAATATGATAAAATAGTTTTTTCTAAGTTAAACTGTTATCTTAATATTTTTTAAAATCAATGAATTGAATAGTGTCAAAATTGACACTATTGATTATTTATCAAAATAATGTTTTATTAAATTATTTAAAAATCATAAAAAAAAATTTAAAAAAAATAATAATTTTTATAGGGTATAAAATGTTCTAATTTATCTATTTATGGTCTATTTTACATCAAATAAGTAAATATTTCACCCTTTCAATATTGAATTATTTGTTACCCTAGTTAAAAATTAAATAGAATAATTGAGTGCTGATTAAAAAGATAAGGTTTAAATTGATAAAAATACTTGACAAAAATTTATTGGGTTATGATATTGAAACCTTATCTAATATCTTCTTTAAATTTGGTTCATTTTGGAGATTTTTGTATAGGTATTTATTTTATTATAAATTGATATTTCTGGAGATCCCAAAAGTACCGCTAATCTCAATTATAAAAGGGAACATCCTCTCTCACCACTTCACTTCACTATGAGTCTTAAAACTCATCCATCCCTTACCCTTTTCCCTTATCAACTTTCCCAGTTACATTCTATAGGTTTTGGTATTTTTAAAAGACCAACTCTAGTGCTCTAAGAGGAGATTTAGAGGAAGCACGTCGAAGAAGAGGTAATCTCCTCTACCGATTCTTTCAAACTTCTTTATTCTTCTACTTCCTCTTCATAAGTTATTTCATTATAAAGTAATAAATCCAATATAACTTATATACTTAGATGTTATTATAATTATTAAAAAAACATTTTCCACCTTCTATCCATCCAATGAAAAATGAAATCACCACATGTGTGTACAAACGGCTTACCATCTCCACACTGTGGTGTAATCTGTTTTTCACCACCACCTTACTTGGATGGTTATAATGATATAAGTAATAAATATATATGAAT
The DNA here is from genome assembly GCA_963277665.1 of Viscum album. NCBI lineage: Eukaryota > Viridiplantae > Streptophyta > Magnoliopsida > Santalales > Viscaceae > Viscum > Viscum album. Next base: position 1,801,900,089 of record OY728126.1, on the reverse strand, counting down.
ATTATAAATTTATTTTTATTATTAAATATTATAAATCATCCACTTCAATACCATTCAACAATTATGAGAATGATATTGTCGCTCGTGCATAAGTACAGCTTACCATCTCCACGATGCGATGCGATTCATTATACATAATCTTCATTAAAGCATGATTATATAAATGTAAAGAATGAATAATTATGTTATATATTATATTAATATCATTTTTTAATGATATAACTATGACCTAATAAGGAGAACCATAATTTATTCAACAAAACATTCATAAGAACATAAAGCAGTTAATATCTAAATAACGAGTAAGAATGAAATGTTATTAACAAACAGATGGTAATATGATCATATATGATAATATAAAAATGAATATGATTCTAAAATAAGTCAATGACATTATTTAAATCATTATACTGGAGTTTCAGATACATATAAAGGAAATCAGGCCTAAGGTAAGGGATAATTTCACAATCTCATTATTATCTGAGATTGTTTATACGTAAGTAATTACTGGGGTATATTTATCATCCGAATCCACATTTCTTAAATATTTAATATTATTTATATTATTCTACAATTTTTTAAACTCAATTTTACCCATTGTTTAATTTTTACTAAACAGTATGAAAGGAATCTTTTGTCATTTTCAGTACGAGGTACTTTTTGACTTTTCTAACAAAAGTACAAGGAGAATGTTTTTTTAACTTATATAACATTAATGGATTTTTACATTTTCATAACACCTTATTTCCATGAAACTTACTCTGCATTATTTTAAGTTTATTTTCAAATAAAATATTTTCTTTTAAAATTTAGCATCAATTTGAGAAAATAAAATATTTTTGAAGAAGAAAAGATATTTTCCTCAAGAATTAATTTCAAGTGTTTTATCAAAATTATTTTCCATCTAAGATGAAATTTTTTTAATAGGGTTATGTTTCAAGTATAATGTCCTTATTGTTCCTATTATTTTATTTTTCTTATGATGGAATTTTATTTATGAAATCTATTTGTTTTACATGGATTATGTTGTGGTGGAATGATGTTTAAAGAAACCCATTTTATTCCTTGGGTTATGATGAATGATTTATGTTATTGTGGAACATGTAAGAATGATTTCATTATGAGATGGGTGGGACCTATATCTCCCTCTAATTCATTGGGTAATGATTTATATATCATGATATAGACATGACTAGAATGAAAAGTAAATCTAGTTTAGTAATATAGGGCTGGAATGAGAAGTGAACTCAGTTCGGTAATGGACTTTGTCTGCTATGATGGTCTTGGCAATGAGCCTTGACTAATATGAAATGATTTTATATGGTTATGTGTATTCCAAAAAAAACATGTATTATTTTATGAATTTTGGGATTATGTTGAACTTTTATGATTTATCCCATGACATGATATCATGATATTTTATATACATGATAAGTGTAAAGACCTGGAAATTCCATGTAAATTTTTTTTTAAATTATATGGAAATATTTGAATCTGCAGTTTCTGACGGTACTTGATTTTGAGGCCTGGAGAGTCCAGAATGTTTTTCTGAAGTTTCTTAAGTACTTTCAATAAGCGTGTGAGTGTGTTTTTTGTAACTTTTGAACCAGTGCTCGGAATTGAAATCTGAGGGCACCGTTGATCTTGCAGCACTGATATTCGCTTAAGGAGACCTTCACTTCGACCGCAGTAGGTCGAAGGTGGTTTTTAGTTTTTGGAATTTTCATGGGAGAAAATAAAATAAACTAGCTTTATTTTATTTTTGAATTTTAATCCTCCCAATTTGAATTTTGTGATGGGGACCACCCGACCCCTTGAACTCCCTCTTTAATGAGGGAGGTGACTCTTGGTTTCATTTCCAATTAATTGTGCCAACTTCAAAATTAATTAATGTGCCAACTCTAGTTGAATTAATAAAACTTAATTTAATAAGTTGGCTCTTCTTTTTTGTTGAATTGGGGGAGTGTTGGAAAAGGGAGACTCGGGGAAGAACTTTGGAGAAACACTTCCTCCAAACGACGAACATTTCTCCAACGAGGAACGTCTTCAACGATGACGAACCGACATCCGTCTTTCCCTCTCCTCACCGATGTCAACGAATCTTTGAGGTAGGGATTGTTGCTTTTGTATACCTCTTACCCATTCTTGTTATTCTTCTCGATTCAAGAACAACTATGTCGCTTTCTACCATTCTAACGTGAAGAGTGCGGTAAAAACGAACACAGCCCGACCTCTCCACAACCCTTGTGGATCTTGGTGTTCTTCGCTGCTTTTTTCGGGTTGAGCAATTTCCAACCGTGGTGGTCTCGAGTTGATGAAGATGTCCTGAGACAAGTGCGGGAGTCTACGGAATGAAGAACGGGACACCGGGGCACGCCCGATGACCCAAGGAACGTCACTGGTAACCGAAGCCGGTGACTAGCACCGGAAGGGCTTGGGAGTGGCGTCCGGAACTCCGGCCGGCCGCAAAAGCAGTGGAGGCGCGACCACGCCGTCGGAGAAGGGTCACGGCCCATCGTTCGTGGCGGAGCAAGGGCGGAGGCCGGCGCTCAGCTAGCCATGTGAAGGGGGGTGGCAGCGTGCATCCGCGCCGCCAGGCATGCAGGGGCCGCGGCACGAGGTTTCAGCGGCGAAGGAGGGGCGGTCGGCTCGCTGTCGGCCGCCAGTGTTAGCGTGGCGAGCGACCGCACCGTGCAGGTGGGCTGGCCGTCTGGCTAGCTGAGGAGCCGAGCGGGACCCCGGGTCCCGCGTGCCAGCTGCCGACGCCACGTGGCTCCGGTCGGTCAGCCACCCAACATGAACGGACCAACCATTCGGGGTACCTAGGGGCACCACCCCCTTGGGTGGTGGTAAGGGCGGACCCCACCGCAGGGCCACCCAGTCGCGGGCCGCACTGTGCGGGCCGCACTGTGCGGGCCACACCGCGGGCCGCACCAGTGGGCCAGGACGGACCCAGTTGGCCAGTTCAAACCCAGGTCCAGACCTAGGTCGGGCCGGGTCGACCCGAACCGAGCTGGGTCGGACCGGACCCGAACCAACTTCGACCCCTTTTCACTCTTTTGACTATAAATTGACCTACGTGCGTCCTTTTGATGAACTATCTGTGGAACCGGAAACCTTGGATTGATAATTTCCTTTTGGTATACCCCACTTGAGGTTTGTATAAAGTTAGGGTATGGATGGGTCGGATCAAACAAGAATCCAACCGGGCCCTCGGGACTAAAAGGCTAATAACTTACAGACCGGGCATCTGATTGGCGCATCGTCTATTTCATTGAGACCCCTTTTACGTCGTGGTCCTTTGGGATACTTATTCATGGGACTTCATGGCAGTTGGAGTATTGACATGTGGCTTGAGGAGAGGACCCTCCTGGAATCAAGCGAGCTTAGTTCGGGAACCTTGAGGCTGGATGTAACATGAGAAAGGGATACTACGTGGGTCTGTGCTTTGGGATCTTACATGGGTCTATGTTCCAGGATCCCACATGGATCCGCTCTAGGAATCCATGTGGGACTACTCTAGGATCCTACGTGGGTCTGCTATACTATGATCCTATGTGGTTCTGATGATTTAGGATCCTACGTGGGTCTGCCTCTCAACAGAGTAAGATGTTTCGGTAGTTATATCTAATCATCTTTACCATCGTACCTAAGTTATACCTGGTGTGATCTGAGTCATTATCTTTGTGGTAAACTTCTGTGTGATGATGCCTTTGTGGTATTTTTCTGTGTGGCGTTACCTATGCGGTACTACCTTTGTGGTACTCACCTTCGTGGTATTCCTTCCTTCATGGAACAGTTGAGCTTTGGGATTTGAGTTGGGCCCTGTGTTTCTTCATGATTGATATGGGAATACTCGAAAGATTAGGTATATGTATGGGAATATACCTAAGTAGGGTTTTTATTTGTTTTCATGCTTTGTGGTTTATCCTTTGTGGATTTTGTGAGACCTTCGAGGGTCTCAGATTCCCTACTGAGTATCATTATTATAACATCCCAACTAAGTAATGAATAATAGATATTTTTATCTATGTCTATTAATGAATTAGATAGTGTTTTAGAGGCTTAAAATGAAAATAAATCCAATCTTAAGCATGGAATACACTAATATTTTTAAAAGATTGTTTTACTGCCTTTTGATGGAAAACCATTTTTAAATCTATCTTTTGACAATTTTATAAGCTATGTTTGTCAAAATAAACTTATTATTTATGATTGGAACATCAAAATTTACTTTGTGTGAATTTTTGGTATTTTTCTGACAATGTTCATTTTTTTAATGAATAGTGAAAAATACTGCATTTTACATCAAAACTGCTTCTTAATATAATTTATTTATATGATTAGATTATCTTTTGAATTGGTCTTAATGTGTAATCTGAATATATTTTTACCATTTAATCCAATGGTGGTCATTTGAATCAATTTCACTTTGAAATTAGACTTAAACTGATGTCAATCTTTTGATACTTATTATTTTATAAAAACACGCTATTTGCTCTGACAGCGGGAATTAATTATTAAATTAATTAATGTGACTTATATTTTTTGAATTTTGTAAAATAGACTTCATTTTTGAATTAGGAATATCAAATATATCTTAGGGTGAATTTTTGGTAATTTTCTGAAAAACTTCAATTTTTGATGAATAGTGAAACCACTAAGTGGTACTTATAAAAACTGATTTTTCTGTTTAAATGAAATTTTGCCATCATTGTGTTTTGAATTTCAAAAATCCGACATACATGGTTGTCATTAAGAAGTAAAATGTGGTTCAATGAGATTAAAATAATTTTTTGGTGAATAGTAACTTATTAAGTTTTTAATCGTGATTAGAGATAATTAGTGTAATTTAAGGTAAAAATGATATTATAAAAATATGAAAACACCATGACACTTTTCCTACCCCTATTGTATGAGTCATGGCCAACCAATAAAACCCATGGGTCGATTTAGGGGACCCTATGGAGCCTCTTGGGTGAGATAATGACTTTAATGCCTTTTTTTAAATAAAGGTGAAAATGACACTAACATAAATTGTTTTACTAAAACAATTTTTAGAAGGGGTTAAACTAATCATATTTTTGTCTATAAATATTCCTTAGAAAGAGAAAAAGATTTCCTACATCATATTATTTTTTTTATAATTTTTAGACATTAAATAAATTAAATTATTTATGACATCATGATGATGCAGCGATGACCTCATTATTTAACGATTAAAATAAAATGGAAAGATAATGTAATATCTAAGACCTACACTTGTCCAAAAACTATTGGATGGGAATATTTAGAAGCCTTATCATCTTATATTCGAAATATATCAATGTGGGACCTTATAAATTCGAAACACTTTTGAAAATAAAATAATAGTTTCATGATTTCCAAAAGTGCCCCTCCTCTCCTCTTATAAAAGGCCCCCACCTCTACCTCATTTCACACACTCCTCAAGCCTTTGGCTCGGCCAACCCCTGCCCATTTACTCTCTCAACATACCTCTCCTCATACTAGAGGATTCCCTTTGGGCAGAATCCTTTCAAAGGAAGCCTTTAGGCTCAAATCAAAAGGAGTTACACTTTTAAAGGTAATTCATTCTCTCATGTTCATTTATTTTATTTTGCTTCTCCAACCCCCTAAACTCTTTTTATTTACTTCTTTTGTAACAACACCAGTATCTTAAATATACTAGGATGTTTTTATAAGATTTATTCGAGCTACACTCTCACACAACTACATCAAATGGTTAAAGAACATACGGTTTCCGTGGATGGCGAAATTCTGCCTCCCGAAACGATGATTGTTCAATACTCATTTAACACATTCAAAGGTGGACATTATGATGTCACTATTTTTATATATGATATATAATATGTTTATTATTTCCTTAAGCTTCTGTATTTTTCATTTATGGCATACCATTATTGTTTCCATTATGGGTAAACACGATATCTTCATTTTAGGAAGTGCGGACTACCGCCCCCTGAAAGTGATTTGATTCGTTAATACCATATGTGGGATGTGTAAAGGATAAAGTTAATGATATTATATATGTTATTATACTGGAATTATAATATACTCTTATATCATTATGATTCCATTCCAGAAAATACGAAATAGAAATGGAAGTAGCGTTCATGCGTACGTACGGCTTACCGTCTCCATGAACGGTGAATTTCATTTTCTTACCTCTAAATGTGATGTAATATTATAAATACATGTATATGCTGAATATATATGATATATATGTTATCCAAATCATTAATATCATTCTGTATATAACGAACCTTTGACCAAATTAACAACATGTAAGTGTAAGAAGTCTATTTTTGACTTAAGAACCAAATACCGACAAAATGAACATTATTAACTTAAATGATTACATGATGTTCATAACATGGTATAAAAGGAATAATGAACTTTAAAAAGGTTCTTAATAAAGTAGAGATTAACTCAAGTTTATTATTCAGGAGATTAAATAACGGTCGGGTCAAGTCGGATACGAGGTATGGGACTTCGTCTCAATCTCCTTTCATTGAGGCATATTTTGTTTTATACACAACCTTCTTTTATACGGTGTATAAACCCCTTTGACTTTTACGTTTATTCAAAAGGAATCTTTTTATACGAAGCATTTACTAAACGAAAAAAGGGAATGTTTTTGTCGTACGTATGCGGCGACAACGAATTCTCCGCCGTCGTGACCGTTATTTGAGTTTTGGCTTCCTCTACAAGCCATACCTTTTATTTAAAAGAAAAATAAATACCATGTTTTACTTTTCTTTTGTTTTGGTATTGAAAATGGTTTTCATAATGTTTTTATATCAATGTGTTGTATTGATATCTTGTGATTGAAAGGTGGAAATGTTATGTTTCCTTTATGCATGTTTTATGTGATACGATTATGTTGAGGTTCTTGGGCATTATTATGAAGACGGGTGGTTCCGTGATAGACTAAGGGAGGGTGAGCCCGATATAGCTCTCCAATGCATTGGGTAACGTGAAGGAGTGAAATGTTAAGGTTTCTCCAAAGAGATTTTAGGGAATATACTGTGATGGGTATTCCAAACGTAACCAAGAGGGTTACTCCCTACGTAAGAATGTTATGAATGCCTCAAGTTACCGTTATGTCTTATGATTTCTATGATTTATTCATGATTTGATGAGGTATGTTAAAGTGCATATGTTTTATGGGTAAAGTATGATCTCATCCTTATGTATACCCATTTTTCCTTTCCATATCTTTATATCCCTTACTGAGCTTTTTATGCTCATCCCAAGTTTTTTTGAAATGTTTTTCACAGGTCAAGGGAAAGGTACATGATATGATGATAGTGTCAAGGAAGTGTCAAGAAAGAATCCATGTTTATTTTAAATATGTTTCCATTGATGGGAATGAAGAATACTATCTTTATGTAACCACTTTGTTTATATGTGGAATGTAATGCAAGTTTTATGATCTAATTCTCTAAAACTCTAAACCCGAAAAGATCCTCAATGTGTAATCTTGTAATAACTCAAGATTAAGTAAGGTTTAAGGCTGGGGCCTTATAGTTGGTATCAGAGGTCTGTTTAGATAACTTTAGGAGTTATAATTCTATTAAATGATTATCCAAAAATATTTTTTTGAAATTATATAGCATTTGAAGATTACCATGTTGCTTCATCTAAGACATGTTTGTTCAGAATGGTTTTCCGCAGAGGAAACAGGGAAGCAGTTCTAGGAAGGCATACAGAGGGAAATGACCATTCAAATCAGCATATTGAGATGGTCAGAATCATAATTGAGAAGTTTACTGCAGTGATGGATCAGTTGAATCAGGTGATAAATGGTGGTTATGTTATTGATGATATTTTGGTGTTTTCTAAAAGTAAAGAGGAGCATGAAAGTCATTAAAGGGTTATCTTGCAAACCTTAAAAGAAAATAAACTATATGGAAAATTCAGCAAGTGTGAGTTTTGGTTACAACAAATTTCTTTCATGGGTCACATTGTTTCAAAAGATGGTATAACTATTGATCCTGCTAAAACAAAAGTTGTTGAAGAATGTCCAAGACCCACAAATGTAACCGAGATCCGTAGTTTTCTTGGTTTGGTGGGCTATTACCGAAGGTTTGTTAGAAATTTTTCACGGTTATCTAGTCCAATGACTAAGCTAACTCGGAAGGGTGTTAAGTTTATCTCGACAAAAGAATGTGATGATTGTTTTCAGGAATTGAAAAGAAGATTGGTGAATGCTCCAGTTTTGGCACTACCTTCCAGGAATGGTGAGTTTGTTATATACAGTGATGCTTCATTGAAAGGACTTGGTTGCATCCTAATGCATAATGATCAGGTAATTGCTTATGCTTCACGACAGTTGAAAACTCATGAGGTAAATTACCCTATACATGATTTGGAATTAGCTGCTGTTGTTTTTGCTTTAAAAATTTAGAGGCATCATTTGTATGGAGTAAAGTGTGAAATATATACCGATCACAAAAGTTTAAAGTATATATTCACTCAGAAAGAATTGAACATGAGACAAAGGAGATGGCTAGAATTAATCAAGGATTATGATTTTACAATTCATTACCATCCTGGAAAAGCAAATAAAGTGGCTGATGCTTTAAGTCGAAAATGTAATGCTTCATTAGCAATGTTGCGTTTGGAACGTGATCCTTTGGTTAAGGATTTGATGAACTTTGGCATATAAGTTGTTGGTGCAGGAAGTTCTTCTGTTTTGTTTCAGGTATCAGTGAGATCATCTCTATCAGATAGAATCAAGCAAGCACAGAAGCAAGATAGTGAGTTGCAGAAAAAGGTAGAGCTGGTTCAGAAAGGTAAGTTGCCTGAATTCAACATTGATAATGATTGCGTTTTGAGATTTGGGAAGAGATTGTGTGTGCCTTGTGATTCACAGTTGAAGAGAGATTTGTTATGTGAAGCTCATAGTTCTCTGTTTTCAGTTCATCCTGGCAGTACTAAGATGTACAGAGATCTGCGGGAGTATTACTGGTGGGATGGAATGAAAAGAGATATTGCTGATTTTACTGTGAAGTGTTTGACTTGTCAGCAGGTTAAAGCAGAGCGGCAGTTACCGAAAGGGATACTTCAGCCTTTACCAGTGCCAGAGTGGAAATGGGAGAATATATCCATGGACTTTGTTGTGAGATTACCGAAGACATCTCGAGGTAATAATGCAATCTGGGTTATTGTTGATCACTTGACTAAATCTTCTCATTTCCTTGCTATATGAGATACTTTTTCCCTAGATCAACTTTCCCATTTGTATCTTAAAGATATAGTCAGGTTACATGGAGTTCCCCTCTCCATTGTATCTGATCGTGATCCCAGGTTCACTTCTAACTTTTGGAAAGGCCTTCAGAAGTCGTTGGGTACTGAATTAAATTTTAGTACATCATTTCATCCTCAATCAGATGGGCAGTCAGAACGAACAATTCAGACATTGGATGATATGCTACGAGCTTGTTCTATGGATTATCAGGGAAGTTGGGACCAACATCTTTCTTTGGTTGAATTTTCATATAATAACAGTTTTCATTCCAGTATACAGATGGCACCATTTCAGGCATTATATGGGAAGCGGTGTCAAACTCCAGCTTTCTGGGATGAACTGGGTGAAAGGAAGTTGATGGGACCAGAATTGGTAGAAGAGATGGCAGAAAAAGTTCAGCTGATTCAGAAGCACATGAGAACAGCTCAGAGCAGGCAGAATAGTTATGCGGATAACCGGAGGAAGGATCTCTCTTTTGAGGTAGGTGATCATGTTTTTCTCAAAGTTTCTCCATGGAAAAGTGTTATGCGATTTGGTAAGAAAGGAAAATTGAGTCCAAGGTTCATTGGACCATATGAAATTCTAGAGAGAGTTGGATCAGTTGCATACCAAGTGTCTTTACCTCCGAGTTTATCTCAGGTACACAATGTTTTTCACGTTTCGATGTTGAGAAAGTAATGCCAGATCCATCTCATGTTTTGAGTCCAGAGGTAGTTCAGCTGGAAGAGAATCTATCTTACGAGGAACAACCGGTCCAGGTTCTTGACCATAGGGAGCAAGTGTTACGGAATAAGGTGATTCACCAGGTAAAGGTTTTGTGGAAAAACCACATGATTGAAGAGGCAACATGGGAATCTGAAAATGCAATGAGGGATAAGTACCCTCATTTATTCGATAAGTAAATAAATTGCGGGGACGCAATTTTCTAAAGGGGGGAAGGATGTAACATCCCAAGTAAGTAATGAATAATAGATATTTTTATCTATGTCTATTAATAAATTAGATAGTGTTTTATAGGCTTAAAATGAAAATAAATCCAATCTTAAGCATGGAATACACTAATATTTTTAAAAGATTGTTTTACTGCCTTTTGATGGCAAACCATTTTTAAATCTATCTTTTGACAATTTTATAAGCTATGTTTGTCAAAATAAACTTATTCTTTATGATTGGGACATCAAAATTTACTTTGTGTGAATTTTTTGTATTTTTCTGACAATGTTCATTTTTTTAATGAATAGTGAAAAATACTGCATTTTACATCAAAATTCCTTCTTAATATAATTTATTTATATGATTAGATTATCTTTTGAATTGGTCTTAATGTGTAATCTGAATATATTTTTACCATTTAATACAATGGTGGTCATTGGAATCAATTTCACTTTTAAATTAGACTTAAACTGGTGTCAATCTTTTGATACTTATTGTTTTATAAAAACACGCTATTTGCTCTGACAGCGGGAATTAATTATTAAATTAATTAATGTGACTTATATGTTTTGAATTTTTTAAAATAGACTTCATTTTTGAATTCGGAATATCAAATATATCTTAGGGTGAATTTTTGGTAATTTTCTGAAAAACTTCAATTTTTGATGAATAGTGAAACCACTAAGTGGTACTTATAAAAACTGATTTTTCCGTTTAAATGAAATTTTGTCATAATTGTGTTTTGAATTTCAAAAATCCTACATACATGGTTGTCATTAAGAAGTAAAATGTGGTTCAATGAGATTAAAATAATTTTTTGGTGAATAGTAACTTATTAAGTTTTTAATCGCGATTAGAGGTGATTAGTGTAATTTAAGGTAAAAATGATATTATAAAAATATGAAAACACCATGACACTTGTCCTACCCCTATTGGATGAGTCATGGCCGACCAAGACAACCCATGGGTCGATTCAGGGGACCCTATGGAGCCTCTTGGGTGAGATAATGACTTTAATGCCTTTTTTTAAATAAAGGTGAAAATGAAACTAACATAAATTGTTTTACTAAAACAATTTTTAGAAGGGGTTATACTAATCATATTTTTGTCTATAAATATTCATTATAAATAGAAAAAGATTTCCTACAGCATATTATTTTTTTTATAATTTTTAGACATTAAATAAATTAAATTCTTTATGACATCATGATGATGCAGCGATGACCTCATTATTTAACGATTAAAATAAAATGGAAAGATAATGTAATATATAAGACCTACACTTGTCCAAAAACTATTGGATGGGAATATTTCGAATCCTTATCATCTTATCTTCGAAATATATCAATGTGGGACCTTAGAAATTCGAAACACTTTTGAAAATAAAATAATAGTTTCATGATTTCCAAAAGTGCCCCTCCTCTCCTCTTATAAAAGGCCCCCACCTCTACCTCATTTCACACACTCCTCAAGCCTTTGGCTCGGCCAACCCCTGCCCATTTACTCTCTCCACATCCCTCTCCTCATCCTAGAGGATTCCCTTTGGGTAGAATCCTTTCAAAGGAAGCCTTTAGGCTCAAATCAAAAGGAGTTACACTTTTAAAGGTAATTCATTCTCTCATGTTCATTTGTTTTATTTTGCTTCTATAACCCCCTAAACTCTTTTTATTTACTTCTTTTGTAACAAAAACAGTATCTTAAATATACTAGGATGTTGTTATAAGATTTATTCTAGCTACACTCACACACAACTACATCAAATGGTTAAAGAACATACGGTTTCCGTGGATGGAGAAATTCTGCCTCCCGAAACGATGATTGTTCAATACTCAATTAACACCTTCAAAGGTGGCCATTATGATGTCACTATTTTTATATATGATATATAATATGTTTATTCTTTCCTTAAGCTTCTGTATTTTTCATTTATGGCATACCATTATTGTTTCCATTATGGGTAAACACGATATCTTCATTTTAGGAAGTGCGGACTACCGCCCCCTGAAAGTGATTTGATTTGTTAATACCATATGTGGGATGTGTAAAGGATAAAGTTAATGATATTATATATGTTATTATACTGTAATTATAATATACTCTTATATCATTATGATTCCATTCCAGAAAATACGAAATAGAAATGGAAGTAGCCTTCATGCGTACGTACGGCTTACCGTCTCCATGAACGGTGCATTTCATTTTCTTACCTCTAAATGTGATGTAATATTATAAATACATGTATATGCTGAATATATATGATATATATGTTATCCAAATCATTAATATCATTCTGGATATAACTAAACTTTGACCAAATTAACAACATGTAAGTGTAAGAAGTCTATTTTTGACTTAAGAACCAAATACTGACAAAATGAACATTATTAACTTAAATGATTACATGATGTTCATAACATGGTATAAAAGGAATAATGAACTTGAAAAAGGTTCTTAAGCAAGTAGAGATTAACTCAAGTTTATTATTCAGGAGATTAAATAACGGTCGGGTCAAGTCGGATACGAGGTATGGGACTTCGTCTCAATCTCCTTTCAATGAGGCATATTTTGTTTTATACACAACCTTCTTTTATACGGTGTATAAACCCCTTTGACTTTTACGTTTATTCAAAAGGAATATTTTTATATGAAGCGTTTACTAAACGAAAAAAGGGAATGTTTTTGTCGTACATATGCGGGGACAACAACTTCTCCGCCGTCGTGACCGTTATTTGAGTTTCGGCTTCCTCTACAAGCCATACCTTTTATTTAAAAGAAAAATAAATACCATGTTTTAATTTTCTTTTGTTTTGGTATTGAAAATGGTTTTCATAATGTTTTTATATCAATGTGTTGTATTGATATCTTGTGATTGAAAGGTGGAAATGTTATGTTTCCTTTATGCATGTTTTATGTGATACGATTATGTTGAGGTTCTTGGGAATTATTATGAAGACGGGTGGTTCCGTGATAGACTAAGGGCGGGTGAGCCCGATATAGCTCTCCAATGCATTGGGTAACGTGAAGGAGTGAAACGTTAAGGTTTCTCCGAAGAGATTTTAGGGAATATATTGTGATGGGTATTCCAAACGTAACCAAGAGGGTTACTCCCTACGTAAGAATGTTATGAATGCCTCAAGTTACCTTTATGTCTTATGATTTCTATGATTTATTCATGATTTGATGAGGTATGTTAAAGTGCTTATGTTTTATGGGTAAAGTATGATATCATCCTTATGTATACCCATGTTTCCTTTCCATATCTTTATATCCCTTACTGAGCTTTTTATGCTCATCCCAAGTTTTTTTGAAATGTTTTTCACAGGTCAAGGGAAAGGTACATGATATGATGATAGTGTCAAGGAAGTGTCAAGAAAGAATCCATGTTTATTTTAAATATGTTTCCATTTAGGGGAATGAAGAATACTATCTTTATGTAACCACTTTGTTTATATGTGGATTGTAATGCAAGTTTTATGATCTAATTCTCTAAAACTCTAAACCCGAAAAGATCCTCAATGTGTAATCTTGTAATAACTCAAGATTAAGTAAGGTTTAAGGTTGGGGCCTTATAGTTATACTCACCCCTGCACGGGTTATGCCCGCGCCTTGTTGTGTTTGGTGTAGATGATGGACAATGATGGCTGAGGACGAGAGTACCAGGATTGGAGGTAGCTCAAAGGTGGACATAAGATGAGGTGTACCATAGAGACGACTGTTAGAGAGTTGTACCTACCCTTCAGGTAGGATCCTTGGCGGGTGTTCACGGGAGCTGTTTTCAGTTATACTTGCACTTTTCAGTTTACTTGTACTTCCCAGTTTTACTTGTTTTTTCAGTTGGTCTTGTATTCTATCCCCCTTTACTTTCTATACACACCTTTTTTACAATATAGGTTACTTTGTGCTTGTATCCTACTTTGTTCTTAGTTGTGTGAGTTTACAGGTTAAAAAGGAAATTCCTTCCCTATTTTTAGGGAAATACGCCTTTTGGTGCTAGTCGCCAGTCCCTGACCTATGGAAGGTGGGCTTGGGGTAGTCACAGCACAGGCCCCAGGGGATGGGTCATGATAAATTGGTATCATAGGAGTCGGTTCTACCGTAGAACATTGGACTCTAATATTTTAACAGAAATAGTGTTAAGTGTTATGAGTGTGGTTATCTGTTTAGGGAATCCAGTGTTGGTGCGACGGCTGATGTATCCATACACCATGACCCTGACTTCTGATTTTTGACTCAGTTCATGAAAACACTAATTGCGTGTGTTTTTTGAAAAGTTTTCTTTGTGATCTCTTTGAGTCTGCTCACCAGGTATAACTTATTAACTATGGCGCACCTGTTTCTTTTCAGGATGCCTCCACATAGACAGCCAGCACAGGTTCCAGGTAGAGCATGTCGTGATATCCCACTAAGTGATGAGGCCTCGGTGTAGGGCCCTTTTTTAGTAGAGGTGCCAGCGGAGGTACCAGTGGTACCGTTACCTATTGGTCCACCGGTTCCACCAGCCCCAGCAGTAGAGAGTGCATGATGCTTAAGCGCATTTCATGAGTTCCAGTGCCAGAGGCCACCCAGGTTCAGGGGTGAGACGGACCCACAGGCGGTTGAGGATTGGCTGGAGGCTGTGGTGAGAGTCTTCTGACTGGTAGGGACACCAGATGATCTCATGGTGATCCTTGCCGCCAGTCTTCTACAGGAATCAGCAGAAAGATGGTGGATCTTGATGCTCTAGGTTCACGATGAGGTGACACTTCTCTGGGAAGACTTTGAGAGCCTGTTTTGGGCAGAGTTTGTCCCAGCAACCCTTCGCACAGTGCGCATACAAGAGCTTCTTCATCTGCAGCAGGTCAGAATGATTTTGGCTCAGTACTTAGCAAGTTTCACCGACCTCTCACACTACTCCACTGATATGGTGCGGGACCCATTTTTCAGGGCCCAAAACTTTGAGCAGGGAATCAGGCAGGAGATTAGGGCTTTGATTATTTCTCTCAGCATCTTGATGTAGGAGGGGGTGTTAGAGCGAGCTCCCTTAGTGGAGATTTTTCTTTTTGAGTAGTCACCAATAGAGATACCCATCATCGGGTGTCATGTAGCGGAGTCTTCTGCAGCTGGCAGCAGACAGATATCACAGAGGTCCAAGAGGACCAGACCTACAGGTGGACGACCACAGGATTCAGGTTCGGTTGTGCGGGGCACCCGATACAAAGCCAGTCATGTGAGGAGCAGGCAGTGTTACGCATACAGTGGGCAGGGTCACATGGCTTGTGACTACCTGATCCGCCATACAGATGATCAGCAGACGATCGAAGGACCGCCCAGGCAGAGATAGAGGTTTGACCGAGGAGGTCTATAGAGAGTAGGTGGACATGGAAGAGGAGTTGGTCGTGCATCTGGTGGTGGGAAATGATTCGAGGTGTTACAGCCACCACCAGGTGGTCCACCCCGACCACAAGGAGCAGGTGGACAGGGGCGAGCTCAGCTCCAGGCAGCTGAGGCCTATGATCACGACACTCCAGAGATGATATGAGGTATGATATGTGTCTACTCCACCTTAGCTACAGTACTTATAGACACAGGTGTCAGTCATTCTTTTATTTCCACTGCCCTCGTTCAGAGCTCGGAGATTCTGGTGGAGCTGTTGGCTCGATCCTTATGGATAGAGACTCCTACAGGAGAGGATTCGATGATTACACACTGGTGCCGACAGTGTAAGATTACTTTAGGAGTTGAGAGCTTCAGCTGGGATCTTCTAGTAGCGGTGTCCATGCCTTACAATGTTATCTTGAGTATAGATTGGTTATCTACAATCCATGCCCAGATCGACTGCATTAGGCGAAAAGTGTGGTGTATCCATGAGGATGGGACTAGGTTTACCTTCACCGACGAGAAGGGAGGATTTGCAGCACAGGATGGACTTACCTGGAAGATAGTTCATCCGATCACACATCAGTTGGCTAGCCTTACCCTCAGATCAGTTGATGTGGAGAGTTTGAACTATCCTGTAGTGGTGTACCAGTACACGGATGTCTTCCCTAATGATGTTTCGGGTCTACCTCCTCACAGAGAGGTGGACTTTTACATTAACTTGTACCTCAGGATGGCACTGATATCTACACCAGTGTATCAGATGGCTCCCGCGGAGCTTCGTGAGCTGCGGGTATAGCTGGAGGACTTATAGGGGAAGGGGTTCATCCAGCCCAGTGTTTCACCTTGGGAAGCCCTGATTTTGTTCACCAAGAAGACGGATGGGAGCTTGAGAATTTGTGTTGACTATCGGCACCTAAACTAGGTGATCGTGAATAACAAGTACCCACTTCTGGGGATTGACGACCTCTTTGATCAGCTTAATGGAACACGGTGGTTCTCAAAGATAGACCTCAGGTCAGGCTATCACCAGCTCAGAGTACGAGACGAGGATGTGAAGAAGACGGCTTTCAGATGTCAGTATAGCCATTATGAGTTTTTAGTCATGTCATTCGGCGTAACCAACGCTCTAGATGTGTTCATGGGACTCATGAACAGGATATTTCAGTTATACCTTGATCGCTTTATAGTAGTCTTCATTGATGACATTTTGATCTACTTGGCTACTGAGGAGGAGCATGCCTATCATTTGCAAGTAGTTATGGACACACTTTGAGAGAACCAGCTTTATGGTAAGCTCTTGAAGTGCCAGTTCTGGATCCTAGAGGTTCACTTTCTGGGACATGTCATCTTGGAGGCTGGAGTTGTGGTGAATCTAGTGAAGATTGAGGCGGTACTTGCTTGGGAGCCACCCAGGAGTGTGACGGAGGTATGGAGTTTCCTGGGTTTGGCCGGATACTACCAGAGATTTGTGCCAGATTTCTCTAGAGTTACAGCACCTTTATCAGTGTTAACGAAGAAGGGGCAACCCTTTGTGTGGTCAGAGAGATGCTAGCAGATTTTTCAGGAGCTGAGGCAGAGGCTGACCAGTGCCCCCATCTTGAGGCTTCTAGAGGAGGGTATTGGGTACGTAGTCTACTGCGATGCATCAGGGACCGGGCTCGGATGTGTCCTGATGCAGGAGCGAGTAGTTATCACATATGGTTCTTGACAGCTGAGATAGCATGAGCGGAACTACTCTACCCATGACCTTGAGTTAGCAGCATTGGTCTTCTCTTTGAAGATGTGGTGACACTATTTAATGGGTGAGCGTTTTACGGTCTACTCTGATCACCAGAGTCTCAAGTATATCTTCTCCCAGAAGGACTTGAACCTGAGACAACGAAGTTGGCTTGAGTTCCTCCAGGACTATGACTTCAATATAGTCTATACTCCTAGGAAGGAGAACGTTGTAGCAGATTCACTCAGTAGGAGATCTGATAAACAGCCACTAGGTGAGGCAACGGAGTAGCTGGCCGCTTTGCAGATATCCTTTGTGGATCGAGATAGAGCATCTATTCTTTAGTCTCTTACAGTCACACCCCCACTCCTTCAACAAGTTAGGGAGGAATAGTATGGGGACACTGACTATGAGGCTCAATATGCTCAGATATCCACAAGACAGACACCTGATGGATTTTCTGAAGGTGGGGAGCGCATCATCCTTTTTAGAGAAAGTACGATGGTACCAGTGTTGCTTCGGGAGGAAGTGTTGAGGGAGTTCCACACATCCCCTCTAGCGGTTAATCTAGGAGTGGAGAAGATATACCAAGACCTCCAATGATAGAACTGGTGGCCAGGAATAAAGAAATCAGTAGCAGAGTTTGTCTCTCAGTGCCTCACTTGTCAGCAAGTGAAGGTGGAGCATCAGGTACCAGTAGGCTTAGTTCATCCTTTAGAGGTCCCAGAGTGGAAGTGGGATGGGATATACTGGACTTCATGACAGGACTTCCATGTATATCCAGGGGTCATGATTCCATCTGGGTGATCGTCAATCGACTCACCAAGTCAGCTCACTTCCTACCGATCAGAGAGAAGGGTTCAGTAGAGAGCTTGGGACGCCTCTATGTGCAGGATATTGTGCGGCTACATGGATTACCCTCGACGATTGTCTCCGATCATGATGCACATTTCACTTCCCGACTATGGAATGGGTTTTAGGAGGCTTTCGGGACACAACTTCATTTGAGCACCGCCTTCCATCCTCAAACGGATGGCCAGACTAAGCGGACCATATAGACCCTCGAGAACATGTTGCGTGCTTGCATCCACGACTTCAGTCACAGCTAGGAGGATCACTTTCCCTTGGTGGAGTTTTCATAAAACAAAATATACCACTCCACCATTGGTATGGAACCTTTCGAGGCTTGAAAGAGCGCTGTCATGGGTTCCCTCAAATGATTAGTGTGATTTTGGGGTACTTAGGTGCAGCAGAGTGGCTGACCAAGGTCGTCTCTCAAAGGAGGAAGTGAATTTAACAACTTATTAAAGGTATTCTAAAAAAAATAAAATAGAATAGAATAAAAACACTACTTTAAAGGATTGGGTTTGTTATAGTTTATGAATCTAGAAGAAGTTTTCTGGAAGAAGATTGTATATTTTTTTGTTTTTAGTTTTGAAATGAATTTCGATTAAAAAGACACAATAAGAAGATGTTTTTTTTAGAAAATATTTTAAAAGACGTAATTGATATAACTCTACCTATTCAATGATTTATTAATCATTATCATTTAAATTAATATTCACTTAATTATGATCTCTTAATTTGTTAAATCCTGAACCCTACGAGAATTAACTTTACCACGAAGATGAAGTGAATTTAACCTTAGGCTAACTTCGGAACATGCAATCGCAACACCCTGCTTTGATTGATGTTCTAAGATTAGATTATGGTCAGTGGTAAATTAAGGCACATAACCACTCTGGAAATGAGGATTAATTGAGTTTAGGGATTTTATTTGAACTCTACAAATTGATCCCGTGTGGTTTTGAATTACCGGTTAAGGTTGTGCTCTCACAGTTCACACAATTCCCGACCTCGCGTGTTTTGTGTTAACTATTAAATTGCTTGATTAGTTCATTTAAATTAAAAACTCAATTAATAGATCATAATATGTGAATTACATTAGATCATTGATTCAAAATAAATGAATGAAGAAGTATAGAGGTCGATCGATTACTAAAAAGAACTACTCTTCCATGGGTGGTGTAATCATCGTAGAAGCGTTTTGCATGTGCAAAGGTTTATAATGGGTATAACCCAATAATGATTCTACTAAAGAATTCCAACCCAATTAGGAAGATTAAGAGAATAATAAATTTAAACAAAACAGAATAAAAGAGAAGAAATAAAAGAATAACAAAGAAGTTTATTACACAAACAAAATCATTACAACATGAAGGAGAAGAAGAAGGCTTGGTTGAAGGGATCCTTGCTTCAAGAGATACCCTTATTGAAATGGTTGGAGAATTGGAGTGGATCCACTTCTACTCTACCCTAAACTTCCCAATGCACGTCCCAACCCCACAAAATGAGAAAAACACCAATTTATTGAGTGGTGGGGAGGCTAGGTTCAAATTGGTTTCAAGTGTGAATGGGGAATCTCGTCCAAATATTTTATGCCAACTTGAACCGCCCATTTGACCACCAAAACTCATGAATTGTCCAGACTTCCAGAAGGATCATATGTGAGGATATGGGTCCCCTATCTCCTCTAAAAATTTGGGCTCAATTTAATCCCAGAATAAGGAGTTATGTCCGAAATACAGAAGCTTCTCCATTCTGACGTGTCCATCCCACCTTTGACTTTATGTCCCAATTACTCCATCCAAATGCATTCTTTTTATCTAGTGTACTAAATAAAAGTTGTATATAATTAAGTTATTAACACTGTTAAAAAAATTTAAAATTAAAATAATAAATATAAAAATATTTATCTTTGAAATACTACAGTGAACTATAAAGGGTAAAACTCGAATTTTCATCAAATATTCAAATGAATGATCTAATCCCAAATAATTTCTAATTAAACATATTTAACACAATGTGAGGAAATTATATCATTTATTATAAATAAAATATTCAATAAAAATGTGTTTTATCAACTCCCCCACACTTACCCTTTTGCACTCCTGGGAAAAACCTCGTATCAAGTAAACATCAATATCAAATCGAAACCAATTTTAAAACACATATCCTTGAGATTAAACAATTACACACCAAGAAACAAAAGATATCATGCCTCATAAAAAACCTTATTTCAAGTTCTTCATTTATATCATTCAATATATTTCCACTTTATTTATCCTCCCATTCACAAAACACTTACCTCATTTGAATTTTCTCTTATCAGACAAATGTCAATTTTTTTGCAATGTCTTTCTCATCAAAACTCATACAAGGGTCACCATAGGCTTGATAGATTCCTACATCGCTACCCGATGTGAGTCAAGGACATATGTTTATCATGGGGACTTTTCAAGGTTGTTCTGTGGCTTTAGTTTGGTAGGATTTAGATGTGAAAAATTCTGAGGCTGAATGAGGAGGGCTTGACTCTTTTTGAAGCAAAATTGCATTAATCTAATTTTCACTTAAATATGGTATTCTCCTCAATCCTCATAGTATAAATTAAGCTCCATCATCATGAAAATTCATGAAAAGTTTACACCATTCATCATTTCAGCATCAAAAATGTCAATCTTATCAAACATGATTTTCTTGAAAGCTCCAGATGGGCACAGCTTTCCACCTCAATTAGAAGCTCCAGAAAAGGCACAGCTTCACTTGTCATGAAAGCTCCAGAAAAGGAACAGCTTTCAATATAATGACTTTCTTCAGTAGAAAACACATCTCTTCATAATTTAATTTTCCACCCAAATTATCACATAATGTGGTAGCACAACACAAGATAGATTCCCCCACACTTAAGCTCAACTAGATTATGCAATTTCACTTCAAGAGTTGGTTGGATAGGGAAAATTGGCTTGTAATGTGGCTAACCTAACAGGCTGTGCATGGATTCTAAGGGCTACAAGGATTAAATATTCAAGGTAGGCCATTATAAAAAAGGATTCTTTGAAATAGGGGCTTTAGTACCAAACAAATGTCTCAATCATTTAAACATAAGTACCTCAAACCCTCAAGTTTTGACAGGAATAGATCAAATTCTGGTTAAATCAAGCATGGTTTGGTTCTCTCAAGAAGTGAGGTGAATGTAAAGAATATGAAAATAATGGTTCAGAAGCCTCACAAGAAAGTGATTTCAAATATAAAGATAGTGAGATGTGGCATGGGATTCAAAATTCAATGTACTTTTAATGAAATTACTAAATATTTGAACTTGAAACAAAGTCATTTCAGCATTCATTTAAGCTTAGTTTCAAGGGGTAAATTGTTACACTTATTGATGTGGATTTAAAAATAGTGATGAGAATCATTTCAGCTCAAAAGTTTCAAAAACACACAGAAAATTGTAAAATAAACACACAAAATTTGAAAAACACAAAAAAAAATTGGTTTTTTTAAACAGGAAAACAATTGAAATTACTAAACTAAAAGGTTACCCCCCCCCACACTTAAAATATTGCATTTTACTCAATGTGAACCCATGAGATGATATATGCACATGAAATGCAGAATTTTTAAATAGAAAAAATAATATAAAAGTGAAAGGGTTAGGAACAGCCTGATGTGCTCAAGTGATGATGGGGTCATGCAGTGTGATAAAATCAACTGCATCAGTAGGAAGTCCCTCAATGTATCTCTTAAAACATTTCCCATTGACTGTAAAGCTCCTTCCAGTGTCCTCTTGTGTGATCTCCACTGCACCATAAGGAAAAACATTAGATACAATATAAGGACCTAACCATCTGGAACGCAACTTACCAGGCATCAGCTTCAGTCGTGAACTGTAGAGAAGGACTTTCTCTCAAACATGAAACTCCCTTTGTTGGATCATTATATCATTAGCTACTTTTGATCTTTCCTTGTAGAGACTTGAGTTCTCATATGAAGACAATCTAATCTCCTCAATCTCTTGAATTTGCAGCTTCCTTTGGATTCCAGCTTGGGACAAATCCATGTTGCATTTCTTTATAGCCCAATAAGCCTGATGCTCAACTTCCACGGGGAGATGACACGCTTTCCCAAAAACAATCTGAAATGGGGACATACCAATGGGTGTCTTGTATGCTGTCCTATAAGCCCACAATGCATCATCCAAGCACTTGCTCCAATCCTTCCTATTTGGTTGCATGGTTTTCTCCAATATTTGTTTCAACTCATGATTTGAAACCTCAGCCTGCCCATTTTTTGGGGGTGGTATGGTGTTGATGTTTTGTGTGTCACCCCATACTTTCAAAGGAGGGAAGAAAAATTACTATTGAAAAAGTGTGTCCCTTGTTCACTGATGATGGCCTTTGGTACTCCAAACCTGCAAAAAATCTGTACCTTCACAAAATCCACAACAACATGAGAATCATCAGTCCTGGTGGCCTTGGCCTCCACCCATTTTCTCACATAATCAACAGCAACCAAAATATACAAGAATCCATATGAACTTGGAAAAGGACCCATAAAATCAATGCCCCACACATCAAAAATCTCACAGAATAGTATGGTTTGTTGGGGAATCTCATGTCTCCTAGAAATATTCCCAGTGTGTTGGAAACGAGAGAATGACTTACAAAACACATGGGCATCATGGAATAAACTAGGCCAATATAATCTAGAGTCCAAAACTTTCCTAGATGTCCGTTGGGGTCCAAAGTGTCCACCACATGCAAGTGTATGACAGAATTGCAAAATAGACTCAAACTCATGATCAGGAATACACCTCCTAATAACTTGGTCACTACACATGCTCCAGAGGTAAGGATCATCCCACACATAAAACCTAGACTCACTTTTTAATTTTTGGACTTGATGTTTCTTCAAATTCACTGGGATTTCAGAGGAAACAATGTAATTAACTAAATCAGCATACCAAGGATGCGTACTTGAGATGGTATAGAGATGCTCATCAGGGATGTCCCGAAGTGGTACATGGTCCAAGGTGTCACCCTCTAGTGTGTGAGTAAGCCTACTCATGTGGTCCACCACCAAGTTTTCTGACCCCTTTTTGTCCTTTATCTCAATATCAAATTCCTGAAGAAGGAGCATCCATCGAATCAGCCTGGGCTTTGCATTTGGCTTCTTTAGGAGGTACCTCAAAGCTGCATGGTCAGAAAAAACAACTACTTTAGAGCCCAATAAATATGAACGGAATTTATCTAAAGAAAATATGATAGCAAGAAACTCCTTTTCTGTGGTAGTGTAGTTTTATTGGGCTGAATCCAATGTCTTTGATGCATAGGCAATCACATGTGAACGTCCTTCCACCCTCTGAGATAAGACATCTCCAACCGCGAAGTTGGAGGCATCACACATAAGCTCAAAAGGAATCTCCCACCGTGGGGGCTGTATGATAGGTGGAGTGGTCAGACGTTGTTTTAGCTCATCAAATGAATTCCTGCAAGAAACATCAAACACAAAATCAGAATCCTTTTGAAGTAATCTTGACATAGGAAGAGCAATCTTACTAAAATCTTTGATGAAGCGCCGATAAAATCCTACATGTCCTAGTAAATATCTAACATCACGCACACATGAAGGATAGGGTAAGGATGAAATAATTTCTATCTTAGATCTATCAACCTCTATCCCATGTTTTGACACTACATGCCCTAAGACAATGCCATGCGCTACCATGAAATGACACTTTTCAAAGTTCAGGACCAGATTCTTAT
Organism: Viscum album; assembly: GCA_963277665.1. Classification (NCBI taxonomy): domain Eukaryota; kingdom Viridiplantae; phylum Streptophyta; class Magnoliopsida; order Santalales; family Viscaceae; genus Viscum; species Viscum album. The sequence continues at coordinate 1,801,876,202 of OY728126.1, read as the reverse complement.
CAATACAATGATTTAATACCATTCCAAAACTATTTAGACATTCATCAAATGAAGACTCATACACTGTAAAATCATCCATAAATACCTCCATGTAGGTATCAATAAAATTAGAAAAAATACTCACCATGCATCGCTGGAAGGTACCTGGGGCGTTGCAAAGTCTAAATGGCATCCTCCAGTAGGCAAATGTGCCAAAGGGACAGGTGAATGTAGTCTTTTCCTGATCCTCCGTAGCTATAGGAACCTGAAAATATCCAGAAAATCCATCCAAGAAACAATAGTGTGTTTTCCCAGCTAGTCTCTCAAGCATTTGATCAATAAATGGGAGGGGGAAATGGTCCTTGTGAGTGGACTGATTTAGTTTCCTATAATCAATACACACACACCAACTGTTTTTCACCCTCATTGGAAATAACTCATCTTACTCATTTTTAACAATAGTAACACCACTCTTCTTAGGCACAACCTGAATTGTACTTACCCACTGAGAATCTGAAATAGGAAAGATTATACCTGCCTCGAGCAATTTCTCAACTTCTTTTTTAACAACTTCCAGGAGGGTGGGATTGAGTCTCCTTTGTGGTTGTCTCACCGGTTTATCCCCATCCTCCAAGAGAATCTTATGAATGCAAATGGAGGGGCTAATACCTGATATGTCTGCCAATGTCCAACCAATTGCCCTAATGTTATCTCTCAATAGATTCAAAAGTTTTTCTTCATGTTTAAAAGAGATATTGTTAGCAATGATAATAGGTAATCTATCACCACTCAGCAAGTATGCATATTTAAGATTTGGGGGCAATGGCTTGAGTTCCAATGTAGGGGGGTGATGTATGGATGGAGAAATTGATGTAACAGACATATCTGCACAATGAACATCAGTATCAGAACAGAAATCATCATAATCAGATAATAAAGCACCAAATCCATCAGCATACTCAATAGTCATGTCATAATCAGAGTTCACATGATCAAGATCAGAATATGAATCCATTTAAAAATCAAATCTTAGAGAGTCTTGTTCATTAGAAATAGGTGTGGAAGTTATCTTAGACATTAAACCAGAACCAATACTCATAATCTTCCTAATCATAGGACAATCAAAATCCATGGAGTTTTTACTTAGTGGTTCAAAATGGGAGATAACAAAAGCAGAATGGTCCTCATAGGGGTACTTCATGGAGTCCATAACATTAAATATCACAACTTCATCCCCAAATTCCATGGAAAGTGTACCCTCATTGACATTTATGATAGTTTTTGTAGTTTTGAGGAAGGGTCTACCTAAGATAATGGGGGAATGAGAACTTACCTGGTCATCCTCCATGTTAAGCACGTAGAAATCTGCTGGGAAGATCATGTCTCTTACCCGGACAAGTACATCCTCAAGGACTCCCACTGGATATGTTGTAGCTCTATTTTCCAACTGCACCACTACTCTTATTGGCTTCAACTCACCAACCTGCAAGGAAGAGAATACAGAGTGAGGCATCACATTTATGGAAGCACCTAAATCACAAAGTGAATCAAAGAAGTGCAACTCCCCTATGGTACATGGGATGGTGAATGTCCCTGGATCCTTGCACTTTTTCGGCATTGCTAGAGTTGGTATAATGAGTGGTGACACATTCCTTCCAAGATTGATCCTCTCATTTCCCTTGAGCCCTCTTCAATTGGTGCAGAGTTCTTTTAAGAATTTGGCATACCTTGGGATTTTCTTAATGGCTTCAAGTAGAGGAATGTTGATCTCCACACGCTTGAATGTGTCCAAAACCTCCTTTTGCATTGCTTCATCAGCCATCTTATTGGTTTGAACAACCCTGTTTGGAAAAGGAAGGGGTTTAGGAGGAACATCATCAATATTTTTCTTACCTTTATCTTTATCCTTTGATTTCTCATCAGTTGGTATGGAATGCAGCTTCTCTGGAGTTGAGTTGAATCCCGGTGGAATGGTAGGTACAGATGTATCGTTCATTTGCTTACCACTTCTCAATGTGATGGAACTGACATTACCCTTTGTATTTGAAGTGGGTTGGGAAGGTAGATTTCCAGAATTCTTACTCACAAGTTCATGGAGGGCAGTGGCAATCTGGCTCATTTGAGTCTTCAACTCCCTCAACTCCAAACCTTGACTCTTCAGTTCATTCTGTTGATTAAGAACAATTTACTTCAAAAGATCATCAGTATTAGAATCTACCTTTGGTGGGGGATTCCCTTGTTGTTGGATTGTTGATTCTTGGGCTTCAAATCTTCTTTGGGGTTGTTGGAAACCCTGCTGGTAAGGCGGAGGCTGCTAGAAGTTTTGTTGAAAGGGTGGCATTTGTTGTTGTCTAGAGCCATACCTCATGTCTGATTGGTCCTTCCACCCTTGGTAGAATGTTGGTGCAAAGTATTCATACTTCTTTTGGGGATGTGGTTGTTGTTGTTGCTGATATGGTCTCCCAGGGAATACTGCTGCACAATCTTATGTTTCTTGTAGTTGGGGGCAACAGTCAGTTGGGTGGCTTGTCTCAGTGAAAATGCCACAAGGCCTTGAAGGAGGGGGTTGAAATTTCTTTTTTTCCAAAGCAATTTGTCTCACCATAGTGGTAAATTCTTCCAACTTGGTATCAATCAAAGGACTTTTAAGAGAAAGACTTACCTGATGTACTCCCCTGACATGTGGTGTACCTCTATCGCCAAATTGTTGGGAGTTTTGGGCCATCTTGCCGATCAATGTACGTGTGGCTGCTGGTGTCTTGTCCACAAATTCTCCTCCAGCTGTAGCATCAACCATGCTCCTCTCCATGGGTGTGAGTCCTTCGTAGAAGTATTGGATGAGGAGTTTCTCACTGATTTGGTGATGCGGATAGCTTGCGCAAAACTTCTTGAATCGCTCCCAATACTCATACATTGACTCCCTTTGGGCTTACTTGATCCCCGATATCTCCTTTCGAATGGATGTGGTCCTTGATGCTGGAAAAAATATTTGCAAGAAAAGACGTTTCAAATCATTACAACATGTTACATCTTTAGGTTGCAAATAATACATCCAATCTTTTGCAGATCCATCAAGTGAGAATGGGAATGCTCTTAATTTGATTTAATATTTAGAAACATTTATAGGTTTTAGGGTTGAGAAAACCACATTAAATTCTTTCAAATGTTTATTGGGATCCTCACCAGAGAGGCCATGAAACTTTGGAAGTAATTGAATTAACCCAAATTTTAGTTTAAAGTCTGATTCGAGATTTGGGTATGCAATACAATTTGGTTGATAGTGAATATCAGGTTCAGCCAATTATCGAATGGTTCTATTAAGTTAATTTCCATTATTTTCAGCCATTGGTTCTTCTTTTATGTTTGAATTTGAATAACTTCCAATTCCAAAGTTTCCAGAAGAGAGGAATTCACCAACTGGTTGAATATTGAAACTTCCCGTAGACTGAGAGTGTCTGATTCGTGCCCTAAGGTTGCGTTCAATCTCAGGGTCAAGATCTAAGAGATCTTCGGTATTAGTTCGTGTCATCAATCAATGAATGATAAAAAGAAGGAAAGTGGACCATAGTAAAATAAAAATTATAAGTTTGAGTTGATGGTCTAAAAAGAAGTAGAAGAAAATAAAAGAAGAAAAAAAATCAGATTGGATAAAGAAGGAAGAAAGAAGAGAGGAAGAGATTAAAATGTAAAATAAAATAAATACCTCTAATTGGTTGAAATAATTACTTGTCTCCCTGGAAACGGTGCCAATTTGAAAGAGTGCTGTCATGGGATCCCTCAAATGATTAGTGTGATTTTGGGGTACTTAGGTGCAGCAGAGTGGCTGACCAAGGTCGTCTCTCAAAGGAGGAAGTGAATTTAACAACTTATTAAAGGTATTCTAAAAAAAATAAAATAGAATAGAATAAAAACACTACTTTAAAAAATTGGGTTTGTTATAATTTATGAATCTAGAAGAAGTTTGCTGGAAGAAGATTGTATATTTTTTTGTTTTTAGTTTTGAAATGAATTTCGATTAAAAAGACACAACAAGAAGATGTTTTTTTTTAGAAAATATTTTAAAAGACGTAATAGATCTAACTCTACATCTTCAATAATTTATTAATAATTATCATTTAAATTAATATTCACTTAATTATGATCCCTTAATTTGTTAAATCCTGAACCCTACGAGAATTAACTTTACCATGAAGATGAAGTGAATTTAACCTTAGGCTAACTTCGAAACATGAAATCGCAACACCCTGCTTTGATTGATGTTCTAAGATTAGATTATGGTCAGTGGTAAATTAAGTCACATAACCACTCTGGAAATGAGGATTAATTGAGTTTAGGGATTGTATTTGAACTCTATAAATTGATCCCATGTGGTTTTGAATTACCGGTTAAGGTTGCGCTCTCACATTTCACACAATTCCCGACCTCGCGTGTTTTGTGTTAACTATTCAATTTCTTGCTTAGTTCATTTAAATTAAAAACTAAATTAATAGATCATAATATGTGAATTATAGTAGCTCATTTATTCAAAATAAATGAATTAAGAAGGATATAGGTCGATTGATTACTAAAAAGAACTACTCTTCCATGGGTGGCGTAATCATCGTAGAAGCGTTTTTCATGTGCAAAGGTTTATAATGGGTATAACCCAATAACGCTTCTAATCAAGAATTAAAACCAAATTAGGAAGATTAAGATAAGAATAAATTTAAACAAAAAAGAAGAAAATATAAGAAATAAAATAAGAACAAAGAAGTTTATTACACAAACAAAATCATTACAACATGAAGGAGAAGAAGAAGGCTTCGTCGAAGGGATCCTTTCTTCAAGAGATATCCTTATTTAAATGGTTTGAAAATTGGATTGGATCCACTTCTATTCTGCCCTAAACTTCCCAATGCACGTCCCAGCCCCACCAAATAATAAAAACACCAATTTATAGAGTGGTGGGGAGGCTAGGTTCAAAGTGGTTTCAAGTGTGAATGGGGAATCTCGGACAAATATTTTATTACAACTTTCACCGCCCATTTGACCAACAAAACCCATGAATTGGCCGGCCTTCCATAATTATCATATTTTAGGATATGGGTCCCCTATCTCCTCTCAAAATTTGGGCTCAATATAAGCCCATAAGAAGGAGTTATGGCCTAAATATAGAAGCTTCTCCATTCTGACATGTCCATCCCACCTTTGACTTTATGGCCAAATTACTCCATCCAAATGAATTATTTTTATCTAGTGTCCTAAATAAAAGTTGTAGATAATTAAGTTATTAACACTGTTACAAAATTTCAAATTCAAATAATATATATAATAATATGTAGCTTCGAAATACTACAGTGAACTATAAAGGGTAAAACTGGAATTTTCATCAAATATTCAAATGAATGATCTAATCCCAAATACTTTCTAATTAAACATATTTAACACAATTTGAGGAAATTATATCATTTATTATCAATAAAATATTCAATAAAAATGTGTTTTATCAAGGCTATGTACGGCCGACCTTGCAGATCGCCTTTGTGCTGGACTGACCCAGGGGAGTCAGCACTCATAGGACCAGAGATGGTATAGGCTACCACGGAGAAGGTGCAGATTATCCAAGAGTGGATGAAGACTGCACAGAGCAGGAAGAAGTCTTATGCTAATAGGAGATAGAGACCTCTGTAGTTTAAGGATGGTGACCATGTCTTTCTATGGGTCTCACCTCGATGAGGTTTGTGGAGATTTGGTCGGGGTGGAAAGTTATCTCTGAGGTTCATCAGACCCTTTTAGGTCCTCAGTAGAGTTGGCGAGATGGATTACCTCTTACTCTTCCACCTCAGATGCACTGGGTTCACGATTTTTTTCACGTATCTCAGCTGAGGAGATACGTGCACGACCCATATCACGTCATCAACCACATCAATCTGGACATCGAAACTGGGGTGACGTTTACGGAGGTTCCATTAGATATTGAGAATCGACAGAAGAAGGTCCTTCATGGGAGGTCGATACCTTTAGTGTGTGTACATTGGCAGCACGGGAACCTCCAGGAGAGAATGTGGGAGTGGGAGGCTCAGATTCGTGCTCAGTACCCCCACTTGTTTTCCTAGTTTTTTGTGATGTGGCTTTTGGGGACGAAAATACCTGAGGTGAGGAGAATATAAAGACCTAGAAATTCCATTTAATTTTTTTTAAAATTATATGGAAATATTCGAGTTTTCAGTTTCTGACGGTACTTGATTCTGAGGCCTGGAGAGCCCAGAATTCTTTTCTAAAGTTTCTTAAGTACTTTTAGTAAGCGTGTGAGTAGGTTTTTGTAACTTTTGAACCGGTGCTTAGAATTGAAATCTGAGGGCACCGTTGATCTCGCAGCGCCGATATTCACTTAAGGAGACCTTCACTTCAACCGTAGTAGGTCGAAGGTGGTTTTTAGTTTTCGGAATTTTTGTGGGAGAAAATAAAATAAACTAACTTTATTTTATCTTTGAATTTTAATCCTCCCAATTTGAATTTTTTGATGGGGACCACCCGACCCCTTGAACTCCCTATTTAATGAGGGAGGTGACTATTGGTTTCTTTTCCAATTAATTGTGCCAACTTCAAAATTAATTAATGTGCCAACTCTAGTTGAATTAATAAAACTTAATTTAATAAGTTGGCTCTTCTTTTTGTTTAATTGGGGGAGTGTTGGCAAAGGGAGACTCGGGGGAGAACTTTGGAGAAACACTTCCTCCAAACGACGAACATTTCTTCAACAAGGAACGACTTCAATGATGATTAACTGATATACGTCATTCCCTCTCCTCACCGATGTCAACGAATCTTTGAGCTAGGGATTTTTTCTTTTGTATACCCCTTACTCATTATTGTCATTCTTCTCGATTCAAGAAAAACTATGCCACTTGCTACCATTCTAATGTGGAGAGTGTGGGCCAAATAAACACGGACCAACCTCTCCGCAACCCTTGTGAATTTGGGTGTTCTTCACGGCTTGTTTTTGGGTTGAGCAATTTCCAACTGTGGTGGTCTCGAGTCGATGGAAATGTCTCGAGATGAGTGCGAGAGTCTATGGAATGAAGAACGGGCCATCGGGGCGTGCCCAATGACCCGAGGAACGTCGTCGGCAACTGGTGCTGGAGACTGGTGCCGGAAGGGCTCGGGGTCGGCGGTCGGCATGCCGGCTGACCGCGATGACGACGACAGTGCGACCGCACCACCGGAGAAGGGTCGCGGCCCGTCGGCCGCAACGGAGCAAGGGCGGTGGCTGGCGCTCGGCTGACTGCGTGAAGGGGGTGGCAGCATGTGTCCGTGCTGCCAGGTGTGCAGGGGTCGCGGCATGAGGCCGCGGTGGCGAAGGAGGGGAGGTCGGCTCGCTGCCGGCCGCCGGTGATCCTGTCATGGATTTATTATATTTTTTAATGAATATTCTTCAATTTTTAAGTAATATCAATGTATGTAATGTATGGGTTTTTGTATAAATAACTATATGGAAAACAATAACTAGTTTCATTATGATATAATGCATAATTTTGTACATCTTAGTCTAACCATCAAGGCCTCATGCTAAGACATCATACATAAATAGGTAAGGCATACACTAAGTACCCAAGCTATATTGTCTCAAGATACCTACTGATGGATCTTGGTGATATATAGTTTTGGGATCTACCTATCACTAAAAATTACAATGCATTCATCATAAGAAAGGTGTGAATAATCAATAAAATACATGATTAACATGCCTTGGTAATCATCTCTTCCTCGGTGCTCTTGACTAGGGTTTTCGCGATGGTCCCTCGGTGGGGGGAGACTGGCACACCGCTATGGCTTTGTCTCCCCCCCCCCCTTCTTCTTTTCCCTATTTCTCCTCGTTTTCTTCTCGTCCCCTAGCGGTATGGCTCCTCTGATGCTGTTTTAGGTGTGGTTTTCACATGGCAGTGACTTCGATGGCCAGGGTTGGCAGCCAATCGTGGATGCGCTTATCTATCAAGACCATAGCTCGATTCAATGCTACTCTGGATTCCGGTTCCCTCATCGCTCTCCCTGTCGGTTAGTGGAGGTGGTTTCATAAAGGCTTTGGGAAGTGTGTTCGATTGGTCGAAGGTGTTCCATGAGGTTCATCCAAAGTTGTCTTCACTCTAAGGTGCGGCAGTCCTCGTATGAGGTTTTCTTTGTGCGTTTATTCCCAGGTTCAGAGTTTCTTGGTTCTTGGTTTGGTTTGGAATTCCTAGCGCAGGTCGTCTTAGCCACTCAAATCCCTTCTCTAGCCCCATGATCCTCTTCTCCTCTCTCAGTTGGATCTAGAGTGGTGGAAGCTAAGTGGTTTTGAGAGTGGGATTTGGTGGCTGATGGTGTTGTGTGAACTGGTGCCATTCTTCTCCATTTAATATGTTATGGGATTCTTCTGTTGCAGAATCATTAGGAGATGCAATGACAGAAACGAGAAAACAAAATAAAGAAAGAAACAAGGACACAGTGATTTATGTGGTTTGGGAATAATCCCGACATCCATGGGAGAGGCAGAATTTCACTATATCAAGAGCACAAATTACAGAGGGTTTTTTCAGTAGTAACCCTATCCCCCAAATGGGCTATAAAAAATAGAGAGGACGATCACTATTCGAAAAGTATGTTCGCATTGCTACAGTGAACGGCGGCCACCTTTGTCAAAAGTGCTACAGTGGCTGCCGACTGGAAGTCAAAAGCGCTACAGTACTGCTGACTCTAAAGTCCGCATTGCTACAGTGTCTGTCGGTGTCGGTCGGTCAGCTCCGCTACAGTAGTCAGAGATACTATAGTATTCAAAAGCGCTACATTACGGCTGACCTCGAAGTCTGCATTGTGACAGTTGCGGGCCACAAGCATTCGGCCCAACCGGATCGGGCAACACCAATCCAACATCTTCCTCTTCGTTGATGGTGTCTTTTAGTGGTTGAAATGCTAACTTATTTGAAGATGTTTCTTTTTGATTTTATAGATTTTTTTCGGTATTTATCAGTGAAGTTTGTTTATTCTGGTTTGATGTTTTACGATGGCAACAATGGTGTTCTATGGTGGTGATATGATCATTTGTGATTTTTTTGTTGATGGTGATGATGGTTCCTTTTCATTTTGATTGTTCCTATCAATTGGAGTTGGTGGTGATGGAGGCCGATGATGGTGATGTACCGATGATATGATGGTGAGTGTAGGCGACGTGACCCAGCTGACACAGGTGTCCCTCAGATCAAGGCCTCGGGTTCGGTGTTGGAGTTTTTGAATTTCAAATTTCATCTCTATTTTATAATTCTGGATCCCACTGTGGTTACCACTCGGCCTCAAAGAAACTATTTGAAAATCAAAAAAAATGGAATTTTCATTCATTCATGCCTTGGTAATCAATAAACATATGCATTGGAAAACTAGAATACATAGTGTCAATATTTCCCCAATCAATAAATGGAAAAACATGATCATAAGTTGTATGGAGAAAGAAAGTGGGTGGTATCATTAGAGAATATCCTCAGTAAAGAATAATAAACTTTAAAGGATATTGACATAAATTAAAAACACCTTTATAAAGACATTAGATAGTTTCTTTGAAAATAAAAATAAATATCCTTTTTGGGTAACTTTTATAAAAATGAAATATTCACAGAATAATGGGAATATAATTTATTTGAAAAATCATGGTAACTTAGAAAGTAATATTAATAAAAAATAGTGGTCATGATAGTTTGAAATGGTGGTCAGGTGGTAAATGTTAAAAAAACAATCTTTTCACACTTTTGTAAAGAAAGTCTAAATTGAATCATATGGAAAAAAATTAAAAATATTACTTTATAAACTTTTGTAAATAAAGTAAATTTTAATATAAAATTAACTTTAAAAATAATTGAATTATATATAATAAAAATCTTTAAATAATATAAATAATATGGGCATAGAGGAAAAATATTCCCAACCAAAAAGAAAGATAAGGTCTTTTTCACTTTTGAGAATCCTTTTAGCTGAATCATGAACCAAAAAGAAGTTGAATGGTAATAAGACATATAAAACCCAAAAATAGTTTTATTATAATAAAATATATGTATTTTTAGAGATAAATAGCATATAATTCATTCAAATAATATTTTATACATAATTAATATCAAATTCAAAGTGAGATTGAAAAAAATAACCCTTACCTCTAACTTTTGCTTAGTCGAACACACTCTAACTTCCATGTATAATAAATTTAGGTTTATTATAATTTTAAATAAAAAAAACATAGTAATAGTTATTATACTTCACACCATTCATTTATATTTTCTAATTACCCATATATTAATTGTTTGTCATTAAAAAATATTATTCAGGTGTTAATTGTTCTATTTACCTTGCATGCTTCGATTTGGTAGTCCCAGTCCTTGAGTCTTGTTCATGGTTTAATCATATCCATAACATTCATGATAAGTTAATTCATTTATTTTACATAATTATAGTTTCACATAGTCATTTCATGTAACTTATGCTGACAGTTCCCATGAAACGCTTAAAATACCATTTTCCATTGATTTTTGAGTTAACAATGGAATTGAATTTATTAGTAAATATACTATTGAAAATTACCAGTCGAGAATTATGAAAACATATTAAACTCATAATTATGACATATTATTACCATTATTTTAGTTTTCTTATTCATTCATGAGATAGACGTTATAGCCAAGTCCATGTAGGTTGTAAACCCGACCAAAACAAGAACATGTTATAACAATTGAATAAACAAAAACATGTTATTGAATAGTGATAATATAAATTTTATAGAATATTAATGGTTTCAAAAACATGTATTTAAATTTATAAATCAAATTCAAGAATAGGTATATGAATAAGATAAATGAAATAGAATGGTAAGAAGTTATTTCTTACAAAGTGTCTCAATATGCTCGTTTTAGGCGGTTAACATTTATTATAACCATTTATTATTAATATAATTAATATATTAGAAAAAAATATCTTTAAAAACATTAATAGTTTTATAAATATAATATTTATTCATAAAATCCATTTTTAGAACCAGTCATGTAAGGTATTTATGAAAAATGAAATATGTCATTCATAGAGGTGGTAGTTCGCACTAACACGGGTGACATTTTCATTTTCCAATGGATGAGAAGGAGGTGGATAATATTTTTTATATTAATATAATAACATTTAAGTATAATAATGATAACAATTTCATTATATTAGTGTGGTTATAGTAGATTTTGAGGGGGTGGAAGAAGAAAGAAACTTGAAAGAACTCGGGGTAGACAATGGCCTCTTCCTTTGATGCCCTCATTTAAACCATTCCTTAAACCTTCTTAGATTGATCTTTTGAGGATAATATATCCTATAGTAAATGGAAAATAGGTTTTGGGAGATTTTTTGTCTTATTTTGGTTGATCTAGGAATCTTTAGGTGTCAAGAGAAGTGGGGTGGTAAAGGGGTCCTTTTATAGGTTTGAGGGGTTACACTTTTCTAAATTCTTATAACTTTAAAATAAAATAAATGTAATTTTCAAAGAAAATGGAACAAAATTAAACCAATTATGAATATAGGATAATTTAGGTTTATAATACACTTATAAAATAAAATTGAGGCACGTTTTTTTGATATTTTTAGCCTTATCCCTTTAATTATTTTACCACATTTTATCTTTTAACGTGGTGACTAACTTTTACTTAGGTAGCTTATTTGTGGAAAAAATTAAATTGAAATTATTTAAAAAAATAAATATTATGATTCCAAATATGAAAAAAAAATTATTAGATTGAATTTATAAATGTGGTAAAAATTAATTTTAATCTTAGCGCCCATAATGCGTAAAAAATCATTATTAGAAAAAATGCATCTTTAACCATAGAAATGAATTTATCTTCATTAATTTTCCAAGTAAAAATCATTAGATGGGTGTTAATTTATTTAATTGAATATATTTTCAATACATTTCATCAAAATTGGTTATTATAAGTAATTAGTTTAATTTATTAAAATACATTACACTTATAAAAACAGTTTTCTAAAAAATATCTCTTTTACCATTAAATGATTTTGCATTCATTTATAACTAATTGATAATAAGTGTATGAATTATTATTTATTTTTTATATGTATTAATAGAAAAGTAATCCAAATAAGATAAATTTAGCTAAAAATACATTATCGTTATTCATCAAAAATCATTATTAAGGAAAAATCCAAAAAAAATCACTCAAAGCTAATTTTAACATTTTAAACCTAAAAATGATATCCATTTTATAATAGTTAAACTATAAAAACTATAATTGTGAATAAAACCCACTATAATGATATAATGTGCATTTGTAAATAGTTTAGGGATGTAGTGTTTTCCTGCTATAGTAGAATCTTGGGTATTACATCAATGATGAAACACAGAAGGTGTGGGTGTTATTTATCAAACATAAGTCCAAGGTATTTAGAAAATTTGTTCAATGGAAATCCATGGTGGAAAATGAGTCCAGAATAAAAATAAAATGTTTGAGTTCTAATAATGATAGGGAAGAATTAGGTAGTTTTATAGGTTCTTCTGGAAAAAAGGCATATGGTTTGAGAAGACTGAACATAGTACTTCGAAATAAAATAGCATCATGGAGAGTATGAATCAAACATTAATTAAAAATGAATGGATCATGAGAATTCATAATGGTTTTCAAAAGGATTTTTTGGGCAGAAGAGGTGAATTGTGTGGGTTACTTAGTTAATATGAGGCCATCATCTCTGATGGGGCAGGAACTTCTGGAAGCTTATCAGTCTGGAAAAAAAAGTTGAAATTTTTGATCTCAAAGTATTTGGATCACTTTTCTATGTCACATTGATGTTAAGGAAAGAGAAAATATAGTGGCTAAGCCCTAATCATGTTACTTTATTAGGTATGGTGATGAATAATTTTCATTTCGGCTCTAGGATAATAACTCTCACAATGTTTTTAGAAGCCAAAATTTGATCTTTAATGAAGAGATAATGTGAGAAAATAATATCCAAGAAGAATTTTCTAACAAGATAAAAGTAGCATCTCATGCTAATGTTTAGATAAATGGAAATATTATGGTTACGTTTGTTCAATAAAATTCAAAGAGTGTGTCAGTTTTGGAAACATTGGACTGTCTGGAATAAGTTATTGAAGATAGTTAAGTTTTGATGGTATTTCCAAGGCTATAAGTTCTGGAAAGCTTGATGACTATAGAAGCTCAAGGAAGAGCTTTGAAAGGTGGAGTTCTAGAAGTAGCGGTTCTAGAAGGATCAGATTTGTAGGGATGGTAATGGAGGTATATAGGGATTTGGTGCCAAGTAAAAATATGGGGAAGTGATTTAAAATATTTTTTTATCATGAATAATGGAGAGCCCAAAAGCCTATGAGAGGCTATAAGACTAAAGTCTCAAGTTAGTGGGAGTTAGCAATGAGGGATTAAATGGATTCCTTACATGTTTCTGGAATATATTAGCTAATGTAATGACCAAAAGGGAAGATATTACTTCATAAAAAATGGTTATATCAGCTTAATAAATAAGAGGATGTTAGACAAAGGCATAAGGAAAGGCTTATTGTGAAGGGTTTTCAACAATATGAAGGTATAGTTTTTGAGATATTTTCTCTGATTGTTAAATACACAACTATTTAGATGGTACTCGGTATGGTTTCCATAGAAGTTTTACATCTATAATAGATAGATGTGAAGACCACATTTCTTTATGGGGTCTTAGATAAATAAATCTATATGGAGCATCTGAAAGGTTTCATGGATAAACAGAACCAGAATCTTGTGTTCAAACTGAAATGGAACCTTTTTGGATTGAAGCCAGCACCAAGGAAGGGGAACCATAAGTCCAGTTCCTTTATGAAAAATAGAAGTTAATATGGAATAAAAGTGATCATTATTATCATCAAAAGGTGTTTTATGATGGGAGCTACATCATTTTATTAATCTATATTGATGACATGCTTATTTCCAATCCAATGAAGGAAAGGATTGATGATTTGAAAGATGAATCATCTGTATGTTTCAATATGAAGGATCTAAATCTGGAAAATTGATCTTAGGGATACAAATTGTAAGAGACTTAAGTTCTAGAACTTTATTCTTGACCTAGTTTGTCTATATCTGGAAGGTGGTGGAATGCTTTTGAATGAGAAAGTTGAAGCTAGTTACCACACCCCTGGATAGACATTTCAAGTTGACCCAAGAAAAGGAACCATGAATGAAAGAGGCTAAGTATATGGAAAATGTTCCTTATGTATCAACAATCAGAAGATTGATGTATTCCATGAAATGTACATGGTCTGACACTATGCATATAGTGGGAGTTGTTAGCTGGTTCATGGTGAATCTAAGAATAAAATAATCAAAAGTGGTAAAGTGGATTCTCCAATATCTAAATGGTTATGAAATTCTTCCTTTATATTTTAGTTTGGATGAGTCATTGAAAGTATTTGAGAACATAGCCTTTAGAGGAGATATGGATACCCAAAAGAGCACCACTGGCTATGTGTTCATTTTTATAGGCGCACCTATGTGTTAGATACCAAATCTTTAACAGGTAGTTTCACTTTCAATAATATAAGCAGAGTGTGTTACTTTAAAAAAAGATATAAAGGATTTGATCTAGATGAAGGTTCTGTTGGAGGATCTTAGAGGAAGGTGGGGGAATGGTGTGTTGTTTTGTGATTCAAAAAGTATAATTCTCATGGAAAATAATCTAATTGTTTACTTTCAAATGAAGTATTGGAGTTGGTTTTTTAGAGCCAAATACATTGTACTTTAGAATGACACTATATTCATGGATTTCAATATTAATAAATACCTTATCACATATTGATTATTTTTCTATATAACATTAATGTGATAATTTCCTAGAATATATGCCACACTAAAAAGGTCACAGTAATTCCCTACTATGATGAGAACCTTGAAATGACATGATAATATTCTTAAACATTATTCTATGGTTAGATAACATTCTATGATGGGACACAAAGTATGTTGGTTTTTTGGTGCGAGTACTCATAAGCAGATGAGAATTCATCTCATGAAGTTTTCACTTAGTAATCTCCAAAATGAGAGATTATGAGAACCGACTTGCCTGTAGGAAATCCTCATGCTTGTGTGTCATTGGATATTCTCATTTGCGAGAATGTGTAATGATCCTTAGACATTAAGATTATTATTAATATATTCTATGACTCACACACTTTTATTTATTATCATAAACAATGATGACATGTGATCACAGAGAATTTGGCTACATTGGGTGCATCACGAATGATATATTATTAATGAGTAGTTACAAGAAGGATTTGTCACTTCCATATTTATGGAAGTTGATATCTTTTCCCTTTGATTGAAAAAGAACTTTTGTATTAAATTTCGTGGTTATGGTGTAATGACGAGTTTATTTTATATAGAAAAAGAAAGAAGTATCAAGCATATACGTTGATGACATAGGTGTGTAGCCCGCTTGATGAGATATTGAGATAAATGGATTATATTGCATAGTGAGCATTCGTATGTGGTTTTTGTCATTTTGACATTTTCTTTTTCTCTGTGAGTGCATTGGCCCGTTGCTAGATAATAATCTTGAACTTTAGGCAAGCTCGCCTAATGCCACTAAGGAAGAGACTTAAAGGGTCACACAAAAAGTGTTTATGTTGTTCTCGGTTAAATATTATTTATATTTATATTTAACAATTGGAAAAAATATTATTCTCTAGATTGAGAAATAACATGTATTCAATATTTATTTATTGATCACAAATATTAAATAAATACTTATTCATAATGTTATTGTTTAATTATGTGAATATATAATATTTATTTATCTCATGTTACTCACAAGGTAATAAATAATTATTTATTGATTAATAATTAAATTATTAAATTATACAAATATAAAAATAAATATTTTATTCTCTAAATTGTGAATATAATATTTATTTATTGAATGTATAATATTAAAATAAATATTTTATTCACCAGTTTTTGAATATAATATTTATTTATGATATTTATTATAGAATTAAATAAATATTAAGGGTGTGAGCAGACCCAGTTATTTTCTGGTGATAAATATTTATTTACCATACTATAAATAATATTTATCATTATGTGTTTTAGCACACACCATGGAATAAAACAATATTATTATTATTTTTCATGGAATGGGGTTCCTTTTGGGTTTAACATATTATTAAGGGTCTTTATGTAATTAATTAATATGAAACCCTAACCATGGATCTATAAATAGACAATTATGAGAATTGTGAGGGGTTGGTCATTGTGCACAATATTCTCCTCCCTAGATAATTATCTCTCAACAAAGAATGTATCTAGGGTTTTCTCTCAAACTCAATATATTCTCTCTTCCTACTTCATTTCCTCTCAATCCAAGGATATTAAGATATAATATTTCTAGGATGAATGGATTATGATTGCAATGAAGGGAGCGATGCAAGATTATTGGTATTGCTGTATTAGCACCTGGAGTACTATTAGCAATGTTTTGAGATCAAAGGAGCATGTGTGGATCACCACTAAAGGGGCTCTACTTTGGGTCCTCACCAACATAATGAAAATACAATTGAACGACCTTCAATTGATCAACACCTAAAATGAAGAAAGAACTCGGGACTAAGGTATTTCTTCATGTTATTAAATTAATTATAAATTAATGTGAAAAATATCCTCTTTTGGTTTCGAAAAAATATATCGATATTTTTTTGAAAAAATTTCATTGGTTATGGAATTCATCCTCATGTAAATTGAAAAAGATCCATTGAATCTGAAAAAATAATATTTTCTCATAGGCTCAATAGGTGCTTCCGCTATATCTGGAACCATCAAATTATATCAGAATAGTCATGCTCAATTTATAATTATTTATTAATTAATGGTCATTTATACGTTTAAATTTAGTTTTCATTTCAAGAAATTAATTATTTTAATATGATTATTGATATCTCTTCTTCTCCTCTTTGTTTTCTTGTTCATTTAATCCAAATATAATTAAATTTTATGAAATAACATCTGAAGAACCCATCTAAAGGTGCCAAGAAGTCTGGTCTGATAACATAAGAGTACACAACATGTAGCCCAAAGGTACATGTTGTGTACCCGTGTTCAATGTATCAGGGTGACTCTCAAATTAATTTAGAGTATTATGAATTAATTACACATGATATACATTAAATGTGCATCGCATGTTAATCAAGCGAGGATGGTACGTGGTTAGATGAACTATATGTCGTGTAACTCTCTTACACTTCATGTAGTCTGCATGTTTTCATGGAGGAAAACACAAGGCCCAAGAAGTGTCCTGTATTTTTTACATGACTCAGGGACTGATAGTCATGTAATAAGGAGGTGACACGACGTGTACTATATGTACACTCCATGTACCTTAGAAATGTATGCGAATAAATACACACGTAGTCCCTAGATGTGTATCACAGATATACGATGAGTAAGGTACACGATGTGTAGCTAGATGTACACACCATTTACCTAACTTGTTTATGCCAAAAAATTAAAATTTAAGTTATTACACCTTTAAACCTTAGCATCATGTGTTTCATGTGTCCTTTATTGGATCATACATTCTTTGTGAGAGGTTATATATATATATATATATATATATATATATATATTGATTAATTATTTTTTTCCTAAAATTATGAACTACATACCATGTATAATCATAATATGTCAACTACTATGTGTGCATTAAAATCATTAGGTGTTATGGTAATTAACATGTGTTTCGTGTGTTATTTATTGACATGTACACACCATGTAATTATGTGGAAAAAAAATTATGTTGTATACCGTGTGAGTAGACTATATATGATCTCAATACATGTCGAGTAGTTCAAACAGGTACTCGACGATTTTCTTCCAAGTAAAAGTTATGTCATTTTTAATACATTTTAAATAAAACTAATTTATTAAATTTATTTAAAATCACAGTGAATGAGTATCTCCAAAATAGATTAGATAGAGATTAAGATAAATTGAATTAATTGGATTAATTCATGAGTGTTTATCTTAATAAAAGAAAGAATTGAAATGAATGATAGCCAATTACTTTAAATGCATATTAATTTCACTAGTGGATGATCATGAGCTTAGAATGATATATGAATGGTTATGGTTTATTTTAATTCGATTATTTCATGGGTTTTTGTAATTATTTTATTAAATTAAATTGATGGCATGTGAGTCACACGTCCCTTCTTATTATGTATGGGTATACGTGATCACGGTTTCTTTTATGCAAACCCCCTTTCTAGTTCCCTTCACGTGCAAGCGAAGTAAAAGCATTGTAAGGATGGAGCTCCCAAGCATATGGAGTTGGTTCAAGATGGAGTTGAGGTGAAACCAAGCCAAGGAGATACACACGACAGAGGTGGAATGCTTCAAACTCGAGCCTAGACTAGCTCAAGGAGTCTATATACTATGGTCAATAATTTTTTTATTATCTACTAAATAAAAAAATTGTTAGTTAAAGCTCATGATCATGCCACGTTATATTTATTTTATTTCTATTTGATGCATGATTTATTTTATGGATGCAAGACTATGATCACATAAATAAATGGATTAATATTCAAAGATGGAATTAAAATAAAAATATTATACATAAATATTGTATCAGTTCATGGTTAATCACTTAAGTAGAATCCAATTAATATAAATAACACATGTAAAAGATAAAATTAGAAAAAATTATGTATAATAAATAAAATTCCCCAATCATATATTAAGTTAACTAAGACTTCTATTACTTGATTAAGAATGAAACCATAGAACTAACTGTTTACATGGCCATAGTTTGGACACTTACTTTTATTAGGGAATTTATAAGGGTTTGGATTGACTTAAACAAACTTATATTGAATTTAATGATCATAGCATGTACAATGCAAATTTTGAGGTAGGTTTTGAGGAAATCCAAGTCAGTATTTTAGGATTAGAGATTTTACTCAGCAGAACAAGGAACTGTAATCCCACAGTTGGAAAGACCGCACACCTAAACACCTTCTTATGGTTTTTAGGCCATAGTATGGATTATAAGGAGGGAAATATGGATCCTTCCCACTATAATGTCTATGTGATGGGACATTTTGAGATCAATGGTGAGGTCCATTGAGTCTTAGTAAAATAATGGGAGACTAAATAGGATAATCAAAAAAAAATTCACTCGCACCTTTTGGAAATCAAGTAAAGTGATAATATATCTGTTTTAATTATTGTAAAAATGGATAGTGAAACCATGAAATTGCTATGATCATTCCTTAACTCATGTCATTTTCTCACAGGCACAAATTTTCTAGAGTGGAATAGATGTTTTACACTTCTTTATTATCAAATAATCTATGTTATGTTTTGGAATCCCTATTTCAGATTTTCTACCTTATTGAGCGTGTGATGGTGAGAACAATGCCTATATGAGATTCGTAGAGGATGCTTCATATGTTCATTGCATCATACTATTAGTTATGTCCAGAGAGATAATAATGCAACATAAGGACATAAATATTTACACTATGAAGTCTCATCTCCTTGATATGAAAATATAAAAGGTGAGACTTTAGATAAATGATATTTCCACTACACTTAATCAGTGTAAATCGGAAGAAGGATAACTAGCCACCCATCATATCTTCAAAATGCTGGAGTATATTGATAAGTTAGCTAGATTGGGCTTCCATTTGGATAAGAAATTATCCATTAATCTCAAATTATCATTCTCACTACCATGGTTATCCTTATTTACCCAAGATCGGATGAATGGTATTGATAAATCACTCAGGGGTATTTTGGCTCTACTTCACCGGATAGATAAATTTTTTATGGAACCTATTTTATTAATGAATCAAAGGAAAAGGTCGAGAAGGACATGGTCATTTCAGATTCAATGGTTCCTTTACGATGTTATTCAAAGAGACAAAGATCAAAAGGGAACAAAACAAACATGAGGTTATTTTCATCTCATGTGGAAAGAAATGGTTATTGGAAGAATTGCAATAAATTAAATTAAAAGTAGTTATATAATTATAGAAGATTCATCATTGAATATAATATTTCCATTGGAATTATTAGGCACTAAATACAATATGTTTTACATATATTCTCATTCAAAAATTAAGAAAGTTTGAAAATATTATAAGAAGTAGGGTGAATTCTCCTAGAGGGTGAGAAAGAGTGATTTTTTTATCGGTAGTGAGAAGTCGCAACTTCTAGATTTATAGAATGGATTGATTCAAGTTTTTAATGAATGTTAATAAAACATTTATCTTAGTGTTTAGCTAGACACAATGAGGCATTATTTCATATCTGGAATAAATGTGTTATGGAGCTTCATACTAAACTAATGGTTCAGTAACTCTTGAATCACATATATCCATTATAATGATTGATGAATGTAAAATATAATATTATTACCCATGGAAAGGTAATTATTTTTCAAATAAAATTGAATGTAGTCTAATTGATTATACCCAAAAAAGTTTTTAGCCTCTTGCGATCTAAGGCACTTTGTAAACTAACAAACTTACTTGTTTAGTTTTAGAAAAAGAAACCTCTAGGATTAAAGGTACTCCATAAGAAAAAGAATGAGTTCAGAAATCCATGTGAACTATTCTAAAGCTAGAGGTAAATTCATATACTTCATGTGATTCCTTTAATAAATTTTAGAAATGCTCAGAGGAGTAAATGAGTGCACTTGGTAAAGATAGAGGAACCTCCAAGCTAGCTTATCAGATAACATCTTGTCCAAGTAATCATTGATCATGCATGTGGAGTAAAGGTATTCCCAAACTCACATTTCCTTATATAAATTGATATAGTGATATTAGAAAAAGTAATATTAATAATGAGTCTTATATGTATTGCACGTTTTCCATAATTTCTTCCAATAAATGTTTTTCAAATAGTAGTGCAACAGGGTGATTCAAATCTATTACCTAGTTGGGGAATGTGTGGTGCGCTCTAGGCTTGTTCAGGGGCCTTCAATGGGAGTTGAGTGTAATCAAACACACATTTTTCAGTCAGGGGAATACTCAAGTGGTAAAGAATCCTAATAATCATGCATCATAACTAGGTTCAAATCTAGGTGGGAGAAAATTTCCATAGGCATTATAGCAGTAATGTACCATTATAACAATGTGGTACTATAACAGGTACTATGGGGGGTACTATAGTAGCAGTACTATTCATCCTGAATGGGATTTCGGGCCACAAAAATTAGCCTTCATGCTATAGGGCCTTTGGGCCATCATGGTGTGCTAAGCAGGTGACCTCCAATGATAGGATCAGGCGCAGGCAACACTACAGTGAGTGAATACAGTAATGGGCCCTTTGAACCATGTAATTAGGTCTACTATTCATGGACCTACGGGCTATGTAATGGGTTCCCCTCTACTTGAAAAGAAATAGGTTCCTCTGTTTAATAATAAAGAGAGGCTTCGACCCTGAATTCTAAAAAAATACGATATGATAAGAATCTATTAGGTCACAACCTCAAATGTTTGTTGAAAACCATTTGTTAAAAGATGGTTTTGACTACAAACAAACATCAAAAAAAATTAGTGCATCTCAATTAATAATCTTATTGAAACTAAGGATATTAACGTCTATTAAAGACTAACTATTTTTTCATATATAAAACATATCTCTTTAAGGATAGTAGGAGTATACTTAAAATCAATTTTTCAAGGATCTGGATTCACATGAGTTGGCATAGGAATACTAGACTCCACTAAGATTTTTGGGAGGAGTGGTTCTAGAGATACATATTTCATAGGGATTCATAACTAAATAGGTGTTTTATATTCACCACGGTGGGTGATACATATGTTATTCTTTTAAATGAAGATTTATACAAAGAAGTGGTAAATGGAAACATCCTAAAGTTGATAGGTATGTATGAATTCAAGTAATGAATTCCATGTATCAGGATTTGGGACTCTGTATTTTGAATGTGTCTAAGAATTGATATTGTTGGTAAGTATTCAAGAGAAACTAGACATATATGGCAAAAGACGGTACCAATAAATAATGATTGATTATTGAATAGTTTTTTTTATGAAAAATCCAATACACCAATCATCATGACTAAAATCCATTTTATTTCTATTTTTCAAAGCATACTTACATAATTATCATATTTGGATATTGATTGTCAAGGCCACCTCATTTGGAGTAAACCTTGCAAAAGATGTTTATATGATGTGGCCAAAAGGAGACCTTATGGTCTATGTCTATATGGAATAACTAAAAAGGATCAGTGACATCAATAAATTCCATTAAGATATACAGATTACATAAATTCTTTTATGGATAAAATCATGCGTAGTGATCATAGAATACTTTCTTAGAAACAAAGGAGTGTCATGTGTCTCTAATTGGTTAGTGGGAGCATTGTAATTTTTCAAGATAGATGTGTTAATAACATATGGAAAAAAATTATGTCTTTATAGTTTGTTAAGACTAAGGAATGAATTTCTCCAAGAATGAATTAAAGTAGCAACCATGCTTTAGGGAACATGATCTAAAAAATAGATCCATGGGTTTTCTAAATCTTTTCATAGTAAATATATTGAAAAAGTATAGGAAAAATATAGGTTTAAACAATTCAAGAATGAATTTTTGTGGGCATATAATCTTTCCAGTAAAACATGCATGGGGATAGGAAGAAATTATTGAGATTAAAATTTTCACAAGCTTAAGTGCTAGGAATTTTTATCATATGCCATGATATGTGCTAGATTTTGATATTACTAATGTGTGATGCATATTAGGTGAGTATCAAATAGATCCAACATAACTGTACCAACTTTCAGTTAGAACTATCAGACAATACTTGAAAAAGTATAAATGGATGAGTTCCTGATATCTAGAGAAGTGGGATTACTAGCGATCAAGCGAATTGAACATTTTTCTTCATTTAGCTCAATTTGACCTAGTATCAAAGTAGGGCTAAAGTAATATGTAAGACAAACTTATTATAGCCCATGGTTTTCATATTTATAATAATTGATTATTTTGTGACTTCTAATGCTGTTTAAGAAGTGTTTTAACGACAACCTATTCCTATTTAGGGTTATACCAAAAAAGGTTTTATCATTATTATGATAAACATTGACTACGAACTTAACCAAGATGTTAGGTTTCTTACATGGGAATAAGAGGTGGATACTTGATAATATCGCTATTTGAGGGATTTTCTCAAGACATTAATTTCACAGTAAGCATATTATCCACACAGTCATGTGGTTATACCAACCCTAGCCATGGAAACATAGTAGGCCCAACAACTGTAGCCATACTCAGCATAAGCATGTTTAAAATGTAAGAAATAACCAGTCGTTGGTAGTTGGCTCTAGTGCAAGTGAGAGTCTTTTGTAGTTGGTTCCCTAGAACCAACTACTTTATACTTTATATTTCCTATATATTCATGGATTTGAATATTAATAAATACCTTATCACATATTTATTATTCTTATGCATAACATTAATGTGATAATGTCCCAAAATATATGTCACATTGAAAAGGTCGTGGAAATTCTTCACTATGATGAGAACCTTGAAATGTCATGATAATATTCAAAAACATCTTTCTATGGTCAGATAACATTCAATGATGGGATACGTAGTATGTTGTCTGTTAGGTGCGAGTACTCATAAGAAAATGAGACTTCATCTCATGAAGTTAAAACTTGGTAATCTCTAAGATGGGGGATTATGATAACTGACACACTTGTAGGAAATCCACATGTTTATGTGTCATTGGATATTCCTATTTGTGAGCATGTGTAATGATCCCTGGAATTTAATATTATTATTAATGCATATCATGACTCACGCACTTTGATGTATTGTTGTAAACTGTGATGAAATATGATCATGGAGGAATTGGGTACATTGGATGCGTCAAGAATTATATTATATTAATGAATAAGTCAATGAAGGATTTTTCTCTTCCATCTTTATGGAAGTTGATATCTCAGCCCTTTGATTAAAATAAAACTGTCAAATTAAATCTCATTGTCATGGTGTAATGATGAGTTTACTTCAGATAGTTAAAGAAAGACATATCAAGCATATAGGTTGATGACACGGGTGTGAAACCCGCTTGATGACATATCGAGACAAATGGATTATTTACACAGTGATCATGTTTATGTGGCTTCTATCGTTGCAACATATCTTTTTCCTTTATGGGTTCATTAACCCGTTGCTAGACAGTAATCTTGAACAATAGGCAAACCCACCTAATGTCATTGAGGAATGGACCTAAAGGGTCACATGTAAAGTGTTTCAATTAATATCAATTAAATATTATTTATATTTATATTTAAAAGTTGGAATAAATATGATTCTCCGGATCGATAAATAATATTTATTTGGGATTTATTTATTGATTTCAGATATTAAAAAAATATTTATTCGCAAGATAATTGTTTAATTAGATGAACATATAATATTTATTTATCTCTTATTATTTGCAAGATAATTAATAATTATTTATTGATTAATAAATAATTTATTTAATTATGTGAAAATCAAAATAAATATTTTATTCTCCAGACTGTGAATATAATATTTATTTATTTATTGAATGTATAATATTAAAATAAATATTTTATTCATCAAATCAGGGATATAATATTTATTTATGATATTTATTCATGAATTCGATAAATGTTAAGGCGGATGAGCAAACTCAGTTATTGGTCCGGTGATAAATATTTATTTACTGGATTGTAAAAAAATATTTATCATTGTGTGGGTTAGCGCACGCCATGGAATAAAATATTATTATTATTATTATTTTACATTGAATGGAGTTCCTTTTGGGATTAACATATTATTGAGGGTCTTTATGCAATGAATTAATATAAAACCCTAGCCCTGGGTATATAAATAGATAATTATGATAATTGAGAGGGGTTGGTCATTATACACAACATTCTCCTCCCTAAAGAATTCTCTCTCAACAAAGAACGTCATTGGGGTTTTCTCTTAAGCTTGATAAATTCTCTCTTCCTCCTTCATTTCCTCTCAAGTCGAATAGATTAAGAGATGATCCTTCCAGACCAAAGGGATCATGATTGTGATCAAGGGAGAGACACAAGATGATTGGTACAGTCATGCTAGCACCTGGAGTGTCATTGACGATGTTCCAAGATCAAAGGAGCGTGTGTGGATCGCTACTAGTGGGGATCTACTTTGGTTCCTCAATAACGCAATGAAAATAAAATTGAAAAGACTTTGGGAAATCAAAACCTACATTGAAGAACAAACTCAAGACCAATGTATTTATTTATGTTATTAAATTAATTATAAATTAACATGAAAAATATCCACTTTTGGTTCCGACAAAATTTGTCAATATTTTTTAGAAAAAAAATTTGTTGGTGATGGAGTTCATTGTCATGTACATTGTGAATGATCCATTGAATCTAACAAAAGTCGAGTTGGTGGTAGGATCAATGGGTGTTTTTGTTGTGTCTGGAACCATCATGAAGCACATTCGATTGAATTACCACCTCATATAAAAGTTGTTGGAGGATAAAGTGTTGGATCTATGTAAGGTAGATGAAGTTCAAAATCTGAGAGATATGCTAACAAATATTGTAATATGGGATGTTTTGAGGTAGTGTTGCACCTCGGTTGGGCTATAATAATTGGAAGCATGGTGAGGAAACCATACAGCTTCGTGGAAGTTTGTTTTTGGGTGAATGGAAGATATTTACATATGTTTATGGGGGACTTGGTGGTGATCAAGCCTGAAAATAATTCGTAAGTGGGAGATTGATAGGTTCAGTCGTGTGGAAATAATTTTCCAACTAAGTTATTTAAACCAATAGAAGAAGAGATTCTAGAAGTTTCTAATTTCTAGAATCAGATGAAGATGGTAAAGTGGTAGGGTCTAAGTCCGAAAGTCCATAAGTAGGATGATTGAAAGATAGTAGTCAGAAGCAGGAAATCAAAATATATCCTTGATGAGTTTGAAGGTGAAGTGTGGAGATGCAAAGGAACATGTATGAGTGACTCTATTGATATATAAGAGTAACTTTATAGAATTTTCATATGCATGTATTATACAATGAAAGGTGAAGTTAAGGCATTGGATGTCTTTGATCAAGAAAATGGGTGTTGAGTCAAAAGTTTCCTTATGACTTTTTCATACCTTTATGTTTTGGAAATCACAAACACATTTTCCTTAATGATATTTCTTTCTTTAAGAAACTTTATGTTTGTTAGACTTATATTTATTTCTTTAAGAAACTTTATGTTTGTTAGAATTATATTCATAATATTTTTTATTATACTTTCCAGCTAAGTCTAACATAGTTTTCATTAAGACTGATTAGATTCTGTATTCAAATGAAAAATAGGATACATGTGCATATAATCATAATTGATGTTTCTTAGATTAGAAATCGCCCAGATGATTGATTCTAAATCATGTTGTTTCTTGGATTCTGAATTGCTCAAATTTTTGGATCTGCTGTGTTTCTTAGATTCTGAAACACCGCATTTCTTAGATATTGAATCGCTCAAAATTTTATATTTGATTCACTTTCTCAATTCTGATTTTTCGTGTTTCTTGAATTCCAAATTCCTCAAAATATCAAATGATTTTTTTCATGTTTCTTAGAATCTGATTTTCAACTTTCTTAAAGTTACTATGTTTTCCTTAAGAAACATATTTTCAACTTTCTTAAAGTTGCTATATTTTCCTTAAGAAACTTATTTTCAACTTTCTTAAAGTTACTATGTTTTCCTTAAGAAACCTATTTTCAACTTTCTTAAAGTTACTATGTTTTTTCATTAAGGATCTGATTTTATATCTTTCTTAAAGTTAATCTATTTCCTTAATGTAATGTTTCTTACATTTAGATTCTTACATATTATTGCAAAGCTAATGTTACTTGTGACAGTTTTTATTATCTAAATGGTGTCGTTGTTTCAGTTATAATATGATTGTTACGAATGTCACATATCCAAGTCCTTCTGAAATTTCAGGAAAAATAAGAACATTGGAGGAAAATTCGACCATTTGAGATCTCACCTATAAATACCTGATCATTTGAACGAGCTCATAACTTTTGGATTTTGAGACACACGAGATCTCTGCCAAAAATATGTTTTGTGCAAAATCTCTAAAGAAATTAAGTTGTGAACAGCTTGTTCAACATACTTAATATATTTAACAAGATTTGTTCTACTTAGTATGATTCTGATTATTGTTGATTACAATCGAGGACTTTTGGGGCTAGGAAGGCAGAAGTTTTGATTACCTGCTTAATTGAGGGCTTCCAAGTTGAAGGAAGACATAGGTTTCGATCACCTTACAGATCGAGGGCTTGCGGGGGTAACAAGATAGATTTCGATCTTCGTGTCGAGGGCTTACCCTGGTGTGGGTAAGATAGACTTTCTTGAAAGTATAAATCAAGGGACCTTTATCCAATGTGTTTTTGATACCCTACTCTTTGGGTTAAAATATTTGTATTCTTTAAATGTACTTTTGTTTTCGCTTCATTTTTTTATAAATAGAAAGTGTAACTTTCTTACGCGTTCTCATTTGATGTAACTCTGATATAAGATTCTATACATTTTAAGGTAGAATCTTACTTAATTATACATGTGTGCTTATTTCATTACATTATCTTTACATTCGGACATTGGGCCCTTCCAATCTCTTTGTTAAAGACAGTAGAGGGTTTTGTGAATCTTGTTTGTTTAACTTTGTTAAACAAAGTTTCATTAAGGTTAAAAACAAAAAAAAATTAAACTTGCAATTCACCCCCCCCCCTCTTGTAATTGAGTATCTACATCTTATATTTTGATCCTATAATGGGTGCCTATGAAGATCATAACTATGTGGACACACTCTCCATGAAGATTAGAAGGTGATGGTACCAGTTGTACCAACTAGACTATGCTATAACTAGTAGGGTGGAAACATTTTTTAAGGGAATTTGGGTTACATTGTAATCATATTATGATTTATGAATAAAGGTACATGCAGTGTTCCCCCCATGGAGTAGGACTAGGTTTGAACTACGTAAATACTCGTTTTGTTCTTTACGTTTATTTCTTTTTTTCGTTGTCTTTCAGAATTTTTGTTTGTATTTGTTCTGAAGGATGTGTGGTAGTGTGGGGACTTAGGTGTGACGTGACTTCTAAGTTCCAACACATCATTTTTATAGGTTCATTATGATTATTTGTTTCCGCTGAGTATGTTTTGAAGGATAAATTCCGAAATCTGGAACTTTTCCGTGAGCCCAATAATTTCTGACAATCTTACCCTTACTCTAAGATGTACATGTTTATTTATTTAATTGATAATAAGATTAATGAGACTAAATCTTTAAATATGAAAATATAACTCAAAACCTAAGAATATAATCAAGTTTGATCAATTAAATATATTACTTAGCTCAAACTTGATCTAAAATTTTAAATTTGATGAATCAGTAGTGTTTGTCAAAAAAGTTAGGACATGTCAATACTATAAGAGGGGGTAAATTATAGTTTAAAAACAGCTTACAATTTTTTTCCTCCTCAAGGAATAAATTCACTAAAATTCATGAACTTCCATTCAACCCAAAAAATAGAGTAAACACAGCTTTATAAAATGCTAAATACAACAGAAGTATAAATTGTATGAAACACGGTAAACACAATAGAAACAAGATAACTACACAAAGTAGTAAGAACTGTGGAAATACAAAAATGAAACATGAAGTACCGGTTAACGAATCAAGTACTCCTTTAAAGGATATTATAAAAACAAACACTCTCTAGTCAGGGAGGTCCCTTCTTTAACCAGAAGCAGCAAAGATGTTGTAAACCTAACTTTAGGTATCCGAAGACTTTATACCTATTGGAAGGTCTGTCTTCCGCACCTGGAAGCATGAGACTTTATACCAGTCGGGCAGTATCTATGTCCCTACCCCTAGACGCTTTTTCCCCTCCTTAGAATCCCTCGATCAACCCAATTGACACCAATTATTTCTTCATTCCCCTAGAAGACCACGATCAACATGATCAAAAATACTTATACCTTCCTCAACGGAAACCCTCAATCACACAGGATAGGAAGAACAAATACAATTGGAAAATTCTAAAATATTTGCAATGAAATCCTCACAAAACGGAACTCTTAACATAACACTCAAAAAAATAAAAAATTCATTGACCAGAATCACTCACAGCAACAAGCAGTTGAAAAACTTCAAGCAATCAATGAAATATCTTTCTCTCAAGTGTATTATTCATTTTCTCATCTTCAAATATATGAGATTGTAACAAACTCCAACGTTTGAATTCTAAAATCTTCAGAGTCAGTTGTAACTACATCATAAGCTTTGGCATCATCTTCTAATGAACTCAACATAGCTCCCCATCTTGCGCTGAAGTTAATCATGTACTAATATAACACTCATAAATTTGATAGATGGGATCCTAGTACAAAATCTCAGTTCACTGGATTATCACCATTTTGTAGCTCGGACTAGAATCTCTATAAATACAGTAACTAGATTTTCATTCCATGTAACATGAAGCTCAAATACACTAAATGAGATTAAATTGAATTCAAGAATGAGTATATTTTGATTTTCAAAACTAAGGATAAAATGAATCCTTGGATCAACAATATCCCCCTTTTTGGAAAACACAATCACAAAATGAAAATTAAGTTTGAAATAAAATTTTAAAGAAAACTCCCTAAAAATTTTTACAAATTCTCCCTTAAAATGATTCTTCTCCTTTGATTTATTTCTTCCCTTGTGACTTCATTTCCCATCCTTTTAAAAAAACCCTTCTACAAAAAAAATATTCTCAACACAAACATTAGAATAAAAGTAGAATAATAAAAAAACAATTTTCTACAAACATATTCCCCTTTTATAAACTCCTTCCTCTTAAAATAATGAAAACTTAACTTCTCCCTCTTTATACAATGTAATGAAAACATAATTTTCTACAACTTCTCTCCCTTTTTGATTTTCAAAAAGGAAACCAAAAGATAAAAAAGATGAGTAAAAAAATAAACTCCCCCGGTCTTAAGAGATTATTAAGAAAATATCATTGGGAAACATTTAAATAACAAGATCATAAAGTCTTTTGGTCAAATCTGTTAAACTTAATTTTTCAGATAATGATCGGTTGATGAAAAAATTAACTTTTCAGAAGTTATCTCCCGATTCCTATGAGTTATCTTCTTCTTTCAAAGATAGTTCCAAAATAATTTGAAAAAATTTCTTTTATCTTCCAGAAAAAATTTGGGGAAAATATTATAGTATACTAAACAAAGTGAATTTTTTTCATTTTGATGAAATAATGATAAGTTAAGAATACCTTTGAAAGTATATTTACCATTAATCTCAGAAAATTGGATAAATTATGATGTAGTTTCCAATAAAGGATCATAAGGTGGAATAATATATTTTCAAATCACTTTTATTGAAATTAAATGTAACCTACAAAGAAAAGTTAGTACAGTTTCTAAAGAATGTACTCCTCCTTTTTCAAGGAATTTTTCAATATAAGGAGATAGGTGAAACTGAAAGTGGAATTTATGACTATTTGATATTGCTAATATCTATATTTTTTAATGTATCCAAATCTATCATAAATTAGAGGTTTGGTAAAAATATCAGCAAGATGATTTTCAATTCTGATAAACTTGAGAACAGTATATCCTTTTGTGTGTGATCCCTAAGGAAGTGCTGACTTATGTCTCTGTGTTTTCCTCATGTGTAATGTGTTGGGTTCTTAAAAAAAGAAATGGAACTTATACTATCACAAGGAATCAGACTTTGAGTAAAACTCAAGCCAAAATTTGTGAGTGTATGTTGCATCCACAACACTTGAGCAAAATAATTTCCAGCTATCATATATTCAGCTTCAGCAGTTAAAAGTGAAATTGAGTGTTGTTTCTTGTTGGACCATGAAACTAAATATTCTCCTAAGAAATGAAAAACTCCAAAAGTTCTCTTCTGATCCATTCTAAATCTGCTAAAGTCAGCATCAAAATAACTTTTATATGGGAAATCAATTTCAAAAGAATAAAATAATACAAGATCTGAAGTGCCTTTAAAGTAACAAAAAATATGTTCAACCGCTTTGAGATGTGAATCCTTCATATTAGCTTGACATATCACTCACAAGCACATAGAATACATAATATATGGTCGACTTGTAGTCAGGTATAGTAAACTTTCAATCATCATTTTGTATATTTTTTGATATATCGGTTTCCTGAATTCATCGAGATCTAATTTACAAGAGGTGTCAATCGGTGTACTTATGATAGAAGAATTATCAAAATTGAATCATTTAGTCTTATATGAACTCATTTTGAGTTAAAATATTTCCTTCCAACTTTTGTGAAATTTGAAAACCAAGGAAAAAATTAAGTTCACTTATCATACACATTTCAAACTCACTTTGTATAAGTTCTGAAAAACTATCAGCGAGAGTTTTTTAAGTGGAGCCAAAAATTATGACATCAACATAAATTTGAACTATGATGGTGTCTTTAAAAACATTTTTTATAAAAAGATTCGGATATGTTGTTCCTTTGAAACAATTGTTTTAAAGTAAAAATCTAGATAAAAGTTCATACCAAACTCTTGGGGCTTACTTAAGTCCGTAGAGTGCTTTGGTAAGTTTGAAAACATGTTCTTGAAAATGTATATTTTCATAACCAGGTGGTTGAGCTACATAAACCTCCTCCTATACATATCCATAAAGAAATTCACTTTTGACATCCATTTGAAAGAGTAAAGTTAAAGTGATCTACAAAGACTAATAATATTCAAATGGATTCGAGCCTAGTTACTAGTGAAAAAGATCCACCATAATCTATGTCATCTTCTTGATTATATACCTTTTCAACAAGTCTTGCCTTATTATGAATAATAACATCATTTTCATCAAATTTATTTCTAAAGGCCTATTTGACTCTTATAATCGGGGGATATTTAGTCCTCTACTAAAGTCCAAACATTGTTCATCTCAAATCGATTAAGTTCATCTTGCATAAAAACTATATAGCTTTCATCACCTAAGCCTTCATCTACCTTTTTAGGTTCTATATATGATAAAAATGTATGATGTTCACACTCATTTCTTCAGGAACTATGAGTTCTAACCAGTTGAGTTACAACACCAATGATATTATTACTAGGATGATTCCTTAAGATCTACTAATTTCTAGGCATGAAGGAATGTTATTTAAATTTTACTAATGGATTAACTTCTGTTAAAGTGAATTTTGGAAGATTAACTACAATTGGTCTAATTTTTGATATGCCAATATTTGTTGGTTGAAGGAAAACATCTAATAAGATAATGTTTTCTGAAACACAATTCAGAGGTGCAATCATCGAATGTTTTGAAAACAAATAAGGATTAGTATCATCAAATTTAACATTTAAAGATTCTTCAAGAGTATTGGTTCTCTTATTAAAAACTCTATATAATTCTTACTATTTATGAAATAACCTAAGAAAATTTCTTCATCAACTTTTGGATCAAATTTATTGAGATGATCGTTGGTATTCAGAATGAATGATTTACATCCAAAAAATTTGAAATAAGAAACTTTAGGCTTTCTATCAAACCATGATTCATAAGGGTTTTTATCCAAAATAGGTCGAAGTAAAATACAATTTATAATATAACAAGAAGTATTAACCGCTTCTGCACAAAAATGCTTAGCCACTGAATATTCATTCAGCATAGAATTTTTAATTTCCTGAAGAGTTTTATTTCTTTGTTCAACCATGCCATTTTGTTGAGGTGCTCTCGGTGCAATAAAATTATGAGAAATGCCACTTTCATTATAAAAAGTTTTAAAATTGGAATTTAGAAATGCTCCACCCCTATCACTTTGAATAGTAACAAAAATTAAGTTCACATTTTTAACGGAAGATACAAAAAAATTGAAAACAGAGAGTGATTTAAATTTAAACGTTGGAAAATAAGTCCAAGCAAATCTAGTGCAATCATAGACTAAAACATACACATATTGTTTGTCTCTTATACTTGCAGTTTGTATAAGACCAAAGAGATCCATGTGCACTGACTATAAATCACCAAAAGTTGAGACTTCATGAGTTGATTTAAAGTTAGACTTGTGTTCCTTTCCATACTGACAAGGATCACAGGTCCTGATTGAATTGAACTTAAGTCTCGATAACTCCCTAACAAGTCCTTTTCTTAGAAATCTTAGATAAGATTTGGAAGTTACAGTGACCTAGTTGTATATTCCAAAGTCATGAAGAATCTTCAATAGCACTTAAACAAGGTAAATTCTTACTATGAAGGTCTTCTAAGTTTAAAGTGTAAACATTATCTTTCCTATCGAATGACAAAACATGAACTCCATCTGAATTTTAACGGTACATTTTTTATTTCCAAAATTCATGGAGTAACCTTCATTACAAAATTGAATTATGTTGATGAGATTTTACTTAAATCCTAATACATATAAAACATTAGAAATAAGGGTTTTTCCAAGAAATACAACATCACTTATACATACCATCTCACATTGGGCGTTGTCTCCAAAAGTGACTCATCCATCCTTTATTTTTTGTAAGATTCAGAAATTAGACTCATCTTCAGTCATATGTTGAGAACATCTGTTATCCATATATCAAAAATTCTTATGGTTGAAACTCAAGTAGTCTTCCTAAAATTAACAAATTTAAAAGTTTGGTACCCACATTTTCTTGAGTCTGGAAATGTTAGCAAAAAGTACTTTAGGAACTCACATCTTTTCAACTCTTCTATGTTGAATAGTTTCTAATTCCTTATAAATATAAGCTTTATGAAATCCAAATAATTAGACTTTATTTAAAAAACAAAATTTCCTCAAATGTCCTCCTCTTTTGAATTTAGAACAAAAAGGTTCACTTTTTGTAACAAAGTAATTATAATGAAAATGAGACTTACCAGAAGTAAATCCTACTTCGGAAGATGTTTTATTTGGTTTTAACTATTTAAGAAGTTTATCAAAATTTCCCCACCAAAAGTAAAATTTGATAACAGTTTTTTCAAACTAGAAACTTTAAATTTCAATTTTACTATCAATTTATAATCATCATTTTTTAGAATTAAACTAGATTTTTCATTTAGTTCAGAAGTTAAATTCTTAATTTTCGATATAAATATTGAAATTCTTTCATTACCTTTAGCAACATCATCTTTGGCCAACTTAAGTTCTCTTTCCAAATTTTTATTCTTTCTTTCAAGAAAAGTCATATATTTAATCATTTCATCAACTGACGGAATATATTCTTCATCTTTCAATGAAGATGGACTATTTTCATCATTCGATTTAAAAGTAAAATTAACATCAAGAGACATTTCACCAATAATTTCATGACGTACCCTTCCCATCAAGAACATATTATTCAAAGGAGATTTAGAATAAAAACCAGAAATATTTCCATAGTCATCGCTATTAGATTTGATGTTGGTGTCAAAGGATGAATCCTTGCTAGCACACCAAGTATCATTAGTAGCACAAAAAGCTTTCCTTTCCTTCTTAGATTTTCCATCTTTACTCTTCTTTTTCAATCTAAGAAAATCTGGTCTTATATGCCCTGAATTTCTATATTCATAACAAATCATCTCGGAAGAATCTTTCTTATCAAACTTTTATTTTCTATCATTTCTTCTATCATAATGGAAAAAAATCTGATGATTCTATTCATACGTCTTTCAAGTTGTGCAAGATATCCTTCACTATTGTCTGAATGACTATCAGCTGACAGATGTTTGGATTCTCTCTTTACGTCATTAGACTTAGAATGTTGAACACTAGAAGTAAAAGTATCAGAAGTTGAAGTGAAAGCAACTCCATTCTTTTTTTTTCTCCTTCTCAGCATCACTCTTCAGTCAGTTCTCATGTTGCATTAAAGTACTAATGAGATCATCAAGACTCACCTTTGTTAAATTTTTGGTATCATCAATAACAATTCTCTTTTATTCACATTCCTTTGTAAGGATGTCTAAAACTTTTTCTACAAAGCTGATCTTCTGTTAATTATTTATCACCCAGTGATTGTAATCCATTAACTATGGTTATAAACATTTGATGCATTTGAGCTACAACTTCACCAGATAAAAAATCAAAAGCTTGATAGTCTGCTTTTAACACTGCCTTTCGAGTTTCAAACACCTTGGAAGTTTCAAAATGAGTAACTTCTAACTTTTTCCAGATTCCATTAGCATTCTCACAAGAAGATATGACTATAAGGCCATATTTGGTGCAGTGGAACCATTTTTGATGGAAACGGAAACAAAATTGGAAATGGAAGAGAAATGATGGTTAAAAGTATGTTTGGTATGCAATGAATTTTTCTGATGGAATAGGTACCTAAAAATTCAAAAATACCAAAACACATTTTTCTACTCCAATCCTATCACAAGTTCCTTCACTCTTTGTAGCCCTCCATCATACCAAACTGTCAAACCAGTCATTGTGGCCTTCATCCATAGAACCATATGCTATTGAAACTCTATCATCATTGCCCCATCGTTATTGGCCTCCTCGCAAACCACCATATCTACCACATGTCATCTCATCCTGGTCTGCATCGCTTTCGCAACCCCCTACAGCCTTGTCGCCCCCATCGAAGTCATTGCAAACCCTCATTGAAGGATCTCCCTACAACCCCGTCATTGTATCCCTCTGTCGCCATGGTCCCATCACCACAACCCTCCATCGCTGCAACCCTAAGTGAACATTGTCTCATCACTACACCAACATGTCGTCATTGTCCTATAACTGCAACCCTCCATCGATGCATCCTCATGTCATTGTTGTCCCATTTGAAAATTTGTCTCTGGGGGTCTGGCATGGTGTTTAGTTGAAACAGGTGCGAGGGGTGGCTGGTCGGAGCAAGGACAGGACTAACAATGTTAGTCCATTGAAGTTGGGGAGAGGGTGGAGACATTAGTCGGTCAGAACATGGGTGGTGATGCAGGTTAGGTAAAATTGGGGCAAAAGTGGCTAGTTGGAGCAAGGGCGGTTAACAGGAGCAACGTCGGGGTTCCTAAACGGGGGGTCGACTGGATGTTGTGGATGAATGGACTTTTTTGTCTGAATAATTTGATTCCATTGGAAGCCACCGCTTCCACTTCATATCATATGGAACCCCAATTCCACCATTTGAAGGAACTTCAGCTTCTCATGGAAGTCGGTTGCTGCACACCAAAAGCATAAAAACCCACTTTTTGTTTTTTATTTCTCTTTCTCAGCTTTCAGTTCCCTCATACCAAATGAGGCCTAAATGTTTATGGTAATTGAACGCAACAGAGTATTCTGAACTTTGTGATTCGCCTAATATTCAAGTTTTCCTTCACAAGTAAAAAAAATAACCCCTTTATTCGGAACTTTATAATCATCAGTTATCATAAGAAAATTGTGCACACCGGTATTAATAACAAAAGTCTTCATTCTATCACATCAATACTCATAATCTGTTTCATCAAAAAAAGGGTGGTCTACCAAGATTCAGGTTCTCTGGCATTCCAATAGAAAGTCCTAACATATCAAGAACAAAATAAATCTTTCCTCTACAACACGGTTAGTGTTAGAAATAAAAACTGAGATAATTTTCAACAAACTAAAAATAAATCTCAAAACCAAGTAGAGACCTACTTTGATACCAAATATTGGTCTTGAAAGTTTGGATATGGAAGTATTACAAAAGGAGGTGAATTATAGTTTAAAAAGAACTTGGAATTTTTATCCTCAGGGAATAAATTCATCTGAAGTCATGAACTTCCGTTCAACCCACAAATCAAAGTAAACACGTCTTTATAAAAAGCTAGATACATCAGAAGTATAAATTGTATGAAACATAGTAAACACAACAAACATAAGATAACTACAAAAAGTAGTAAGCACAATGAAAATATAAAAACGAAAAACGAAGCATTGGCTAACAAACCAAGTACTCCTTTAAATGATATTATAAAATCAAACACCCTCCAGTCAAGGAGGTCTTCGCTTTAACCTTAAACGGTAAGAAAGCCTGTAAACCTAGCTTTATGTATCTCACGACTTTATACTTGTCGGAAGGTTTGTCTTCCACACCAGGAAGCCCATGACTTTATACCTATCAAATGGTATCAGTGTCCTTACCCCAGGCACTTTGTCTTCCTCAGAAGTCGTTGATCAAAATTATTGGAAATACCTTTGTCTACCTCAATGGAAGCTCTCGATCACACATTATCCGAAGAACAAATGCAATTGAAAAATGCTAAGATCTTTACAATGGAAGTCTCACAAGACGTAACTCTTAGCATAACACTTTGAAAGAAAATTACATTGACTAGAATCGCTCACAGCAACAAGTAGCTGCAAAACTTCAAGTGGTCAACGAAAGCTCTCTCTCAAGTGTAATGTCTATCTCCTCATCTTCGAAGTTGAGGAATTTTATAGACGAACTTGTAACAAACTCCAACGTTAGAATTCCACAAAATTTGGAGTCAATTGTAACTGTAGTTTCACCATCATCTTTCGATGATGTCACGACCCGTCCTCGGGGCCCGTGTCGTGACTACCCCAAGCCTGTCTTCCATAGGCCGGGGGCTGGCGACTAGCACCAAGGCGTAATTCCCGGTAAAAAAGGGAAGGCATTGCCTTTGTAAAGTAAACAAACACCACAGAGCAAGCAAGCAGAAGTAAAAACTAAGTAAATACTGGGTACAACAGTAAGTGTGGAAAAGTAAGTGGGCCAGAATACAAACCCAAACTGGAAGTAAAGTACAACTGGAAAGGGAAACAGCAACTGAAAGTAAGCCGCAACGTCGAGCCGCCCACTGGAAGTCCCACCTGAAGGGTGAGTACAGATAGCCTCCACAGCTCCTCGGGTCCAGCCGTCCGCTCCGAGTACGTCTCGCCCAGTGGTCACCTCTAGGTATCGTCCTGCTCCGCAGGCCTCAACCACGATCAGCGCTGTCCGTCGTCTGCAACCAACACAACGTAGTGCGGGCATAGCCCGTGCAGGGGTGAGTATAAGCTACTCGGCAGGGACCCCGAGACCCCCGAAGGTCTCCCAGAATCCACAAAGGATAATCCACAAAGGAAAGATACAATCACGAAGTAACATCCGACACGGCTTAGGTATATGCCCATACATATACCTAAGTCATCAATTCTCATTCGGCTCCAACATCCGAGCCCAAGTACAACCCAGTCCACACAGGAAAACAAAACGTAAATTCACACAGGATAGCACAACACAATCCACATAGGAAAGCAAAACAGGATTCAGCTCACACAGGTATACTTCTTCGTATGACGATAGAGATGATCAGATATAGCCACTGATTCATCTAAGTCGTCGGACCCACAAAGGATCGATAGGTACTAACCCCCGCAATGACCCACAAAGGATCTGACTCACACCGGATCGATAGGTAACTAACCCCCGCAATGACCCACAAAGGATCTGACCCACACAGGATCGATAGGTAACTAACCCCCGCAAAGACCCACACAGGATCGGACCCACACAGGATCTGTAGGCGCTGGCCCACACAGGACCGCTGAGCGCTGACCCACACAGGATCTGACCCACACAGGATCGGTAGCACTGATCCACGTAGGATCGCTGAGTGTTGTAGTCGTCGCCGTCGAATCCACTGAGGATCTCTGTACAGTCATCGTCGTCGTCGCAGTCGCAGCTAGCTCTAGGGTTCCCGCACATAGAAAGCTCGTCCGGGAGGGTCCGCTCCATGAGCCGAGAGGCTGATACATCAACTGACACATAGTCCAGAGTTGATGTATCCAAAAGTTCCGTACTGTCAACAAGAACTCAACGCCACAGACGGCGCGTCAATCGGATGCCCGGTCTGAGAGTTATTGGCTTTTTCGTCCCAGGGGCCCGGTTGGTTTTTAAGTCAAAACCAACCCGACCGTACTCCACCTGCGTCCAAACCTCGGGAGAATTAAGCCAAAAGATCCGTCTCACTTAGAGGAATCCATAAAAGTCGACGGCACGTCAATCGGACGTCTGGAGCTCAAGTTATAAGTGTTTCCACTCCGAGGGCCCGGTTGGTTTCGTGTACAAACCAACCCGGCCGAACCCAAAGTATTCCGAAACCTTGAGTGCGATATACCGAAATGACCGTCTCGATCCAAGGATCGCATCGAAACTGACAGTGCATCGATCGGAGTCTCGTAGCTCAAGTTATGGGCAACAGACCGAATAAGGTTCGGTATTAGGGGGTTCGGGCCCGGTTCGACCCGGCCCGATACCCCCAGGGTCAGCCCGAACTAGGTCGACCCGTCCCGAGTCCGGGTCCGGCCCGCTTGGGCACGGGCCGGCCCGGCCAGGCAGCCCGCCCGGCGCGCGGCGCGCTGGGCGCGCTGGCCAGGGGTTCGGCCGAACGGACAAACCGTTCAGGGTGGGGGGCGCTGCCCCCGCGTGAAGT
The DNA here is from genome assembly GCA_963277665.1 of Viscum album. Classification (NCBI taxonomy): domain Eukaryota; kingdom Viridiplantae; phylum Streptophyta; class Magnoliopsida; order Santalales; family Viscaceae; genus Viscum; species Viscum album. The sequence goes on along the minus strand of OY728126.1, from coordinate 1,801,836,738 downwards.
AAATTGCAGCCCCTTAATGGGGCTGCTTCGTCCGGCCAGCCGGGGGTTTCGAACCCCCGGTTCCTCCATGGTCCGGCCGACCCGCTCCGGTCGGCCGGCTTCTGCCGCCACGGGACCGGAAAGGTCGGTCCCCTTGCTCCGACGCCGGCGGCCCGGTACCGGCCGCCGGTTCCCCTGCATCGCCGCGGCCCGGAACCGGCCGCAGCCTTGGTTCGCCCGGCGCGGCGCGACGGCGCCGCACCCCTCCGTCGCGGCCCTGATCCGGCCGCGGTGCTTCTGAGGTCCTCTAGCGCGGCACGACGGCGCCACGTCCTTTCTTCATCTTTTACGGTGCGGTGCTTTGGCACCACGTCGCCTTGCTCGCAGCATCAATATCAACAACCAAAAAGAGGGGAGGAGTGTTGGCCATGTTCGTGCGGTTCGACCTCCTCCCGTTAATGCGATAACAGGCGGTTCAATTGAAAGGGGGGTAAAGACGTAAGTAATCACAAAAAGAGAAATGCATAAAACCCCAACCTCAATGTTGTCGTCGAACGAGCGTTCGTCGCGGAATTAACCGTCGCGGAAGAAGAGGACCACCACGGAAGAAGAAGATCGTCGCGGAAGAAGAGAATCGTCATTGGCGTTAGGTGATCTCTGAGGAAGGCGTCACTCACCGTCGTCCGTCGTCGGAGATTGGCGTTCTTCGTCGGCGGTGGTGCGTTCTTCGCGTTCTTCGTCGGCGGTGGTGCGTTCTTCGCGTTCTTCGTCGAAGAACGAATAATATTCTCTTTTTCTCCCAAAGGTTTATCACAACACAACCCCAACCATAATAAAATAAGTCCAACACTTATTTTATTATCAACCTAAGCTTTTGAAATTCAAAAGATAAGAAATGAACAATTAATTCGAAGAATTAATTGTAACAATTTAACTGCCCAATTTAATGGGGCGTTTCTTAACCAGAAAAACGCACGGTTGACTTTCATTTAAGAGGGGGTTTGCTGGTGCGTTACTTAGGAGGGAAGAAACGGTGGGGCTCGTGCGGGCCCCACCTCACAAATATCCTACCAAGTGGGTAGGATATTGTGGGTTCCACCTTATCCGCTTAACTTGGCTTAAGTGGCTTTAAGTGAAATAAAATAAAGTGTCGCGCCACCTTTATTTTATTTCTTAACTTAACCCCAAAAAAATTAAAAACCACACCCGAGCAAACGCAACTCCGGAAAAGATGTTTCTAAGCAAATACCGGTGCTGCGATTCCATTGGTGCCCTCGGAATTTGATTCTAAGCACCGGTTCAAAAGTTAGAAAAACCCACTCGTTCGTTCACTGAACATACCCGAGCTAAACTTCGGCAAATGATTTCAGGCACACCGGGCCTCGGAATCAGGTGCTGTCAGAAACTACGATCTTGTAAAATTCCCAAGAAAATTAAGAAAAAAATTTCCTTGAATTTTATGGGTCTTTACATCACTCCCACCTCAGGGATTTACGTCCTCGTAAAGATACATCATAAACTGGGGAAACAAATGTGGGTACTGAGCACGCATCTGAGCCTCCCGCTCCCAAGTGCTCTCCTGGAGGTTCCCGTGCTGCCATCTGATGTGCACTAGAGGAATCAACCATCCACGTAGGACCCGCTCCTGTCGATCCTGGATCTCCACCGGGACCTCCGCAAAAGTCGCCCCATCATCAACGTCCAGCTCCCCATGGTCAATGATATGCGTCGGGTCGTGCACGTATCTCCTTAGCTGAGATACGTGGAAGACGTCGTGCACCCGGTGCAACTGAGGTGGTAGAGCCAGGCGATAAGCCACCTCGCCAATCCTGCTGAGGACCTGGAACGGTCCGATGAACACTACTAGAAATTCGGGCTATATCCACGGACCTATAGCCATGGTTTTATAGGTCCGTGGCTATAGCCTTTATTTTTCCACGGTTAAATTTTTTGTCTGTGGCTAAATCTGCTTCATCATTTTTTTCTCCCGATCTTTTATTGGGCTCCTCCTCCTCCCCAATCCACAGCCCTCCTCCTCCCCCGATTCTCACACCGCGTATCCCTCCTCCCCAACAACGTCTTCTCCTCCCCACAGCCCTCCTCTCCTCCTCCGATTCGTAGCCCTATCCCGCGCATCCCTCCTCCCCGACGGCATCTCCTCCTCCCCGCAGCCCTCCTCATCCTCCCCTGGTTCGTAGCCATATCCCTGCGCAGCCTCCTCCCCGACAGCGTATCCTTATCCCGACGATTACCCTTTCCTACGTGCTCCCTGACAGCCTCCTCCTCATGCCGAACCTCCACCCTCGCTGGCATCACCTCCTCCTCAAGCCATACCTCCTCTCTCACTAGCATCTCCCCTCTGATGTGTGACCCCGTCGACATCATCCCCTATCTAGCACGTGGCTTCCCCTTTGGTGAGATTTCTTGGATTTCTTTTTGGGGTTTTACTCATCTTGTCCAAACCCTAAGGGCTGAGGTATGATTTTTGTGCTTTATTGGATTCCAGGGGGTGCAGTTCATCCATCAGGGTGTACTCATCCATTTATGAGAGTTTCATTGCATCTGTGCATGTTTGAGGTAGGTGTTTTCATGTTTTTTCCTTTTAGATTGAAAAAAATTAGTTCTTGAGTCGATTCAATTAACTTTTAAATATGTTTCAAACCTTTATTATACTTGTGGCTAGTTCATGGTAGTGTTTTCTTGTTGGTAGAATTTTCTAAAAATATGTTTTGAGATTATTTTCCATTTATGCCTATGTGTATGCCTATCCAAATTGGGTTAGATAAAATGTCGTTTTAGTTTAAATATTTAAGTTAGATGGTTAGGGTAGTGTTTTCCCGAAAATGTATTTTATTGAAATTGTTTGTCTGGTGTTGGGTTGGCTTGATGAAACATGTTGGTTTTCATGAAATAAATTTTGGGTTAGTGGAAGGTACGTGTTGTTTTCCTTGAAAAATTGTTTGGGGAAAGACTACATGTGCCATGCCATTTGACACAGGCACATCCATGGGTGATTGGAATGAATTCATGTATGAGACTTCAAATGATAATATTGTTGGAAGGGGTTCTTTTCTTGAAACTTTTTTTAAATAACGGGATTCATTATCTTCTCCATATCCCTCCCATTATTAAAAGGTTCTATGACTTTGCAAATGGCTTGTGTAATTTTCAAAATTGGGTGGGAAGTGATGACCTCTTTGGTTTTTTATGAATTGAATGGTTTCCTAATGGTAAAAATCCCATTTGGAACTTCTCACTTTAAAAATACTGTTTTACTTTAACATTATTTTTCTTAAATGTTTTCTTGGTTTTTGAATCGTATATTGATTACATTGTTTGAATTAATTTTATTTTAGGTATGCATGGTGTTTTTGAGTCCTGGGTAATTATGGTAGGGTGTTGCGATTGGTTTCGAAGGCACACGCTCATATTCCCAGGTATGGATATGTATGTATGTATGTATGTATATATATATATATATATCTATATATATATATATATATATTGTGTGCATCTTTCCTCATGGTATGGGGAACACATTCATATGTTTAACGATATATATATATATATATATATATATATATATGGAAGTGTGTGAGTGTGAGTGGGCTGCTGGTTGAGTGATAATGGTTTGGATTGACCATCCTTTAAGGTAGGATTTCTCATGCACTTTACTTTTTAATTTAAGATCTATTAGTTTCTTGATTTTTGAACCCTCTTATATTTATAAATATGAATGTATGAGCCTTGGATTAGATTTTTTGGTGTGAAATTAGTGTATTAATCCTTGTTTTTGATAACTGGAATTGTCTTGGTAAATAGCACACACTAAGTGTTTGGTTAAATTCCTGGTTGGATTTTGTGGGAAATTTAGGACGTAAAATGCATGGTTTAGATTTATATATGTATTGGAAAGATACAAAATGGTATTTGGGTATCCTTTAATGGTTTTCCATTATGTTTTTAATTTTTATAAAAATATGAATGTTGGTTTTCTTCTCTAAAATTTGTCGGGCTCCTCCTCCCTTCTCCTCCGCGATACTGCGTGCGCGGATATCCTCCGTCCCCCCATACTCCCGAACCTTCGGCGGCGCCCTCCTCCCCGATACGCGCGATCCCCACCACCTTCCTCCAGTGCGCTCGTGATCCCCACCCCATTTATGCCCTACTCCCCACTCGCGATCCCCACCGCCTTCCTCCCGTGCACTCGCTACCATTCTACTCCGACGACGTGGCCACCCACCTTGGGATGATTCTCCTCCGATGATGCGATCACCCCACCTCCCAGCCGGCGTTCCTCTTCCTCTCGGTACATTCGCTCGCTCCTCTCTCAATCCCATGGCGATCTTCCTTACGCCTGGGCGTTTTGAATCTCATCATTTCACGACGCCGCAGATGACACATTTTCCCCTTGTGCACAATCATTCTGTGGCTACGCGAAATGTGGAGACACTCGAAGATATCTCCCGCAACCATCCTTTTACCAGTTGATTCCAAGGGATTTCGTTCCTGGATGCTTTAAAAATCTCTAACCAAGGCAATGATTTCATGGCGAATCCCCCTCTGGTAAAGCGATAGGATGATGGTGGTTATCTAGTTGAAGCGGACCCAGACGCCCTGAAACAGCGCGCACAACTATGAAAATTCTCAGTGATGGGTCGTATCTCTTACCACAAAGGTAACTACCCTTGGCCCCTTACTGAACTTCACTCTCGTATTGCACACTGCTAGAATACTGCAAATTGGAAACTAGTCCCCATAGGAAAATGATATTTTCACATACTGTTAAGATCACAAGATGATTTTGAAAGAGTTTGGAAGACTTGTAATCTCAACCTCAAGTCGGGTTTACTTAAAATTTCAGAGTGGGACTCCACATTTAATCCGCACACACACAGAAACACTTTGGCACAAGTCTGGATCAAATTGCATGGACCTAACTGGTTTTTTGGCACCCAAAAATACTGAATGATATTGTCTCATGCATAGTAACCGCTCTTAAAATTGATCAAAGGACCTTACATGCTGACTTGGATCTATTCGACAGAGTAATGGTTGAAATAAAACTTGACTCAAAACTTCCCATCTCAATTAACTTCAATGCCAATGAATACAAAACTGAAGATATAGTGGAATATGAGCGAAAACCCCCATTTTGGGATCACTATAAAATCATAGGGCATACTATCTTCAACTGTAGGGTGATTAGGAAGCAGGTAATACAACCATCTGAGAATGAATGGAAGGAAATGAGGAGACCTAAAAAAGACAAAGCCCCCATGATAGACATGCCTGAAATATCCAAAAATAAATATGAAGTTTGGGTCAAAAAAACTCACACTTTGACTCACATAAGAGATAGTTCAGGAACCAAATGGGTGGATGAAGTGGAGGAAGAAGAAAACCCTATTAATGATCAAAACCTCTCAATTGAAATTACAAACCTTTTACTAGACACTATTAGAGTATCAACCGAGCAGGAAAAGATTTCTAGCTATCAACATGACCTAGAAAAGTATAATCTCTAGCACCCAATCTTGGATGGAGGGAATTTTTCTACTAATGAACTGAAGAAACTAACCTGTACTCCTAGTACTTCAATCCACAATAATGATGTTTGCACTAAAGAAAATGATGTGGCTGACACTCCATACTTAAGCGCCAAGAAGACCCATATTACTTCCACACCTAAATTAGGTATGCAAAAGGAAAATCAAGAAACCCCCTAGTCTTCTAGCTCCATGGTGAAACCTGCCTCCATAGACCTAGAAGCTCGAGCAGGCATGAAAAAGATTCCAGCACCTGTTTTACATGACAATTCAATTTCGGTTCTCGTACCCTAACATATGTAGGTTTTTAATGTTCCCCCGAAGCAGAAGTAGAATCTCTCTCAGAACTCTATCGAACAACGCCGCAGTCACGCCGCGGTCACGCCGCGGTCACGCCGCAGTCACGCCGTAGTCATGCCGTGATTTGGCCCTGCTCCAGCCACATCCAGCCCACACCAGCCCCCTTCCACTTTCATTTCAGCCCGCTGCCATCGGCATTCCAGCCCGCAATAGCCCCCCTGCCACCTTCGAATCTGCCCGCACCATCCCCCCAACACCTGCAACCAGCCCCCTTCCACCAGCATTCCAGCCTCCTCCCGCTTCCTTCGCTCCTAGCCAAAAGATGCTGCCCCGCGGATGTCACTGGATCGGGTCAACATGTTGTGGTCACGCCGCGGTCACGCCGCGGTCACGCCGCGGTCACGCTGCAGTCACGTCGTGGTAATGCTGTGATTTGGCCCTGCTCCAGCCACATCCAGCCCACACCAGCCCCCTTCCACCTTCATTTCAGCCCGCTGCCACCGGCATTCCAGCCCGCAACAGCCCCCCCTGCCACCTTCAAATCAGCCCGCACCATCCCCCCAAAACCCACAACCAGCCCCCTTCCACCAGCATTCCAGCCTCCTTCTGATCCATTCGCTTCTGGCCGAAAGATGTTGCCCCGCGGATGTCGCTGGATCGGGCCAACACGCTGCGGTCACGCTGCGGTCACTTCGCGGTCACGTAGCGGTCACTTCGCGGTCACGCCGCGGTCACGCCGCGGTCACGTCGCGGTCACGCCGCGGTCACGCCGCGGTCACGCCGCGGTCACGCCGCGGTCACGCCGCGGTCACGCCGCGGTCACGCCGCGGTCACGCCGCGGTCACGCCGCGGTCACGCCGCGGTCACGCCGCGGTCACGCCTCGGTCATGCCGCGGTCACGCCGCGGTCACTCCGCGGTCACGCCGCAGTCACGCCGTGATTTGGCCCTGCTCCAGCCACATCCAGCCCACACCAGCCCCCTTCCACCTTCATTTCAGCCCGCTGCCACCGGCATTCCATCCCGTAACAGCCCCCCCCCCCCCCCCCCTACCACCTTCGAATCAGCCCGCACCATCCCCCCAACACCTGCAACCAGCCCCCTTCCACCCGCATTCCAGCCTCCTCCCGCTCCCTTCGCTCCTGACCGGAAGATGTTGCCCCGCGGATGTCGCTGGATCGGGCCAACACGATGCGGTCACGCCGCGGTCACGCCGCAGTCACGCCGTAGTCATGCCGTGATTTGGCTCTGCTCCAGCCACATCCAGCCCACCCCAGCCCCCTTCCACCTTCATTTCAGCCCGCAGCCACCGGCATTCCAACCCGCAACAGCCCCCCCTGCCACCTTCGAATCAGTCCGCACCATCCCCCCAAAACCTGCAACCAGCCCCCTTCCACCAGCATTCCAGCCTCCTTCTGATCCATTCGCTTCTGGCCGAAAGATGCTGCCCCGCGAATGTCACTGGATCGGGCCAACACGCTGCGGTAACGCCGCGGTCACGCCGTGGTCACGCTGTGATTTGGCCCTGCTCCAGCCACATCCATCCCACACCAGCCCCCTTCCACCTTCATTTCAGCCCGCTGCCACCAGTATTCCATCCCGCAACAGCCCCCCTGCCACCTTCGAATTAGCCCGCACCATCCCCCCAACACCTGCAACCATCCCCCTTCCACCAGCATTGGAATCTCCCATTATAACCGAGGGATCTAATATAACTCTTGAAATCTCATTCATGTGTTTCCAATGAGTTCTTCGACTGATGTAACAGTAGAAAGCATAAACCATTTAACAAAAAGAGATCTGACCCTCGTTAAGGAAGGTGCAAGTGATAAGCTTGCAAGTCGGGTTTCATGTCCTCAAAGCACACAAAATTTAGAAAAGTTCTTGAACCGTCCCTACTATTTTGTTTACATCCACATTGGCCAAAAACTAATTCCCAGCTCACCATAAGCCTGATAAGGATAAGCTCTCTCTTTTATCCAGTTCTGATACCGCCATCACTAGCTGGTCCATTATGGACACTTAATGAGTAGGTTTTCACTGAAGGTAACCTTACACCCTATACTACAACTCTATTCTGCTATGACAATAATGAGGAAATTTCATTTGGCCAACAGGGGGGGCTGTCCAGCAGGGGGGGCTGTCCAGCAGGGGGAGGGGGTCCAGGGGTGGTGTCCAGGGGGTGTCCCGGGGTTTAGGGGGTCCAGGTGGTGTCCATTTGTGGTGTCTAAGGGTGTCCAGTGGGGGTCCAGGTGGTGGTGTCCAGGGGTGTCCAGTGGGTGGTGTCCAGGGGTGTCCAGTGGGGGGCAGGTGTGATTGCATTTCTGATAAAAAGTTCTGGAATTTGAAATCGATGAATTATTCACGTGTAAAAGCTTTTTGAGTTTTCAATGGCAATCTCTACCTTAGCTACTGGTAATGTTTGTGTTTTCCTACAGGGTCTCAAGAAGGAAGTTATTGTTGATTTAGTGGAACAGTTCCATGCATACAAGCGAAGAGTGGTACACTTTGTTCATTTGATATATCAAATTTGGTTTTCCTGCACTTAGAATGTTATGTGTTATCTTGTGCTATTTTTAATCATGGCTGCTACTAGCATCTATTCAGACTTACTAGTTTGGTTCTTTATATAGGAATCCATATCCCCTGGGAATGTATATCTTGAATATGGTATTTTATTCTCGTGATTTTATTCTATGTAATTGAATTGTTTCTATACAGAATTTCATTTTTGTTGCTATGAGAATATTGTAATCATGAATTGATGTGTAATGCCTTTGTTTAATTCTTGTTTCTATTTTTCATAGATCATGTGTGTCCAGGGGGGAGTTGTCCAGGCAGGGGGGAGGTGTCCAGGCAGGGGGGAGGTGTCCAGGAGGGGGGGGGCTGTCCAGGCAGGGGGTGCTGCAGGGCAGGGGGTGTGCTGTGGGGCAGGGGGGTGCAGGTGGGGAGGGTTGTCCGGGGGGGTGTTGCGGGGCAGGGGGAGGGTGCAGGTGCGGTGAAAGGGGGGGTGTCCAGGTTGGGGGGTGGGTGCGGGGGGGGGGGTCCAGACAGGGAGGGTGTCCAGATAGGGGGGGTGTCCAAACAGGGAGGGGGGGTGTCCAGACAGGGAGGGTGTCTAGACAGGGGGGAGGTGTGTCCAGACAGGGGGGGTGTCCAGACAGGGTGGTGTCCAGACAAGGGGGGGTGTCCAGACAGGGGGGAGGTGTGTCCAGACAGGGTGGGGGTGTCCAGACAGTGGGGGGGTGTCTAGACAGGGGGGGTGTCCAGACATGGGGGAGGGGACTGGTAGTCTACACATACCCATATCATCCTATTTGAAACTAAGTGGAAGATGTTTCCCCACGGATGTTGCTGGATCGGGCCAACGCGTTGTGGTCACGCTGCGGTCACGTCGCGGTCACGCCGAGGTCACGCCGCGGTCACGCAACGGTCACGCCGCGGTCACGCCGCGGTCACGCCACGGTCACACCGCGGTTACGCCGCGGTCACGCCGTGATTTGGCCCTGCTCCAGGACGACACCCTGCGGCGGTTACTCCTCCTTAGAGAAACATTGAATGGTTAGCTCTATAATTTTTCATATTTCCTCATTCTTAAACTATATCTCCTCTCAGCGCTGCCTCTCATCCATCTTTCCACAAAACGTGCATAGCAAGTGGTACAAAGGCTCAATTCAACTGAAAACATTGGTTTGGAATTGTTTGGCATATTTTATTGTACATGTATCACATAATATTTGTTCGGTAATTCTTCTTTTTCCTCATCCTCTTCACATGTTGCCCGAACCAGATCATCCTCATCCTCTGCACATGTCTTCTGAACCGGATCAGCCTGTTGTGATGGAAATTCAATGTCTTCTTTTGGCTGTTTTAGATGAAATTCCTTCCATAATTCCCTCATCTCATGTAGCACTCATTGGAGGAGGATGATCACTGCCAAGTTGAGGGGGTGGGTGCGGGGGGGTGTCCAGACAGGGAGGGTGTCCAGACAGGGGGGGTGTCCAGATAGGGAGGGGGGTGTCCAGACAGGGAGGGTGTCCAGACAGGGGGGAGGTGTGTCCAGACAGGGGGGGGGTGTCCAGACAGGGTGGTGTCCAGACAAGGGGGGGTGTCCAGATAGGGGGGAGGTGTGTCCAGATAGGGGGGGGGTGTCCAGACAGGGGGGGGGGGGGTCCAGACAGGGGGGGTGTCCAGATATGGGGGAGGGGACTGGTAGTCTACACATACCCATATCATCCTATTTGAAACTAAGTGGAAGATGTTACCCCGCGGATGTCGCTGGACCGGGCCAACACGTTGTGGTCACGCTGCGGTCACGCCGCGGTCACGTCGCGGTCACGCCGCAGTCACGCCGCGGTCACGCCGCGGTCACGCCGTGATTTGGCCCTGCTCTAGGATGACACCCTGTGGCGGTTACTCCTCCTTAGAGAAACATTGAATGGTTAGATCTATAATTTTTCGTATTTCCTCATTCCTAAACTATATCTCCTCTCAGCGCTGCCTCTCATCCATCTTTCCACAAAACGTTCATAGCAGGTGGTACAAAGGATCAATTCAACTGAAAACATTGGTTTGGAATTGTCTGGCATATTTTATTCCTTTAGATATTCCTACACATTTCTAGATCTCCAAACCTCACCGAATTAGGTATATCAGGGGTCATCCAATCCTCTAGTCATCACATATTAGCATTCATTTCTTTAAATCTTCTGAGAAAACATCCTCTCATTCCATCCATATCATCCTATTTGAAACTAAGTGGAAGATGTTGCCCCGCGGATGTCGCTGGATCGGGCCAACACGTTGTGGTCACGCTGCGGTCACGCCACGGTCACGTCGCGATCACGCCGCGGTCACGGTGGTGTCCAGGGAGTAGGGGGACTAGCAGGGGACTGGCAGGGTGTCTGGCAGGGTGCAGGGGGGGACTGGCAGGGGGGACTGGCAGGGGGAAGGGGGACTAGCAGAGCCTCTTTATCTTACTATGGCCTTTTCTTTTTTTTAATTACTGAATCCAACATTTTTAATTCAGGTTTTATTACTTATTTCTCTCATTTATATCTCTGTTTAATTTGTATACATTTAATTCATTTCTACTTGTTATTGAAATATTTCCATTCAGGGGGGCGGGGTGTCCGGCAGGGGGGAGGGGTGTCCTGCAGGGGGGGAGGGGTGTCCGGCAGGGGGGAGGGGCTGTCCGGCAGGGGGGAGGGTTGTCCCGCAGGGGGGGGAGGGCTGTCCAGCATGGGGGGAGGGTTGTCCAGCAGGGGGAGGGGTGTCCAGCAGGGGGGAGGGGTGTACAGGCAGGGGGGAAGGGTGTCCGGGCAGGGGGAGGGGCTGTCCAGCAGGGGGGAGGGGTGTCCAGGCAGGGGGAGGGGCTGTCCAGCAGGGGGGAGGGTTGTCCATCAGGGGGGAGGGGTGTCCAGGCAGGGGGAGGGGTTGTCCAGCAGAGGGGGAGGGGTTGTCCTTGAGTAATGTCTAGCTGAGAACGAGCATGAATAGGTGTAACAGCAGGTAGAGTAAAATGTGGCATCCCTATTAGTATATGTCATGTGTAACCTATAGGGTGAGGTCTGTAATGATGCTCCTAGACATGTTCTGGTTGTGTAAAAAATGTTGGGAACTCTCTATTTTCTATTTCTTGATTCATGTATGTTGGTTGTTGGTAGCACATGTTGATAGGATGTTTCATCTTAATTCTAGTTGCGGTAGAGAACCCTCTTTGATAAGGTGCTCAAGTTGGGAGTACGAGTTGACGATCTGCTTATAGAATATATCCAGCAGAATTGTGCTTTACCAGTTTCAGCATGAACACATCCTTGGGATTCTTATTCCTCTACTAAGTCTTCCTAGGATTTACTAGTAGCATAATTGTTATACCAGGTGACCTCTTTTTAACCTTCTTTGTATTTTTTTCTAACATAGTGTTTGGTATTAATATTTTTCCCTTTCAGAGCATCTTTCAACGAAGTATTAATAGAGGATGGATTGCAGAATTTTTGTACCATTCTGCACTTATCAGTGGCATGGCCTATCATCCTGCAATGCTCATTGTACTTTGTTATGTTTTCTAATACAAAACATACCTCAATAAGATGATCATTTATATCAATAGAAACACATTCCAGGGGGTGTAGAAAGGGGCAGGGGGAGGGGTGTCCGTCAGGGGGGGTGTCCAGCAGGGGGGGAGGGGTGTCCAGGGGGTGCAGGGGGTGTCCAGTGGGGCTGTCCAGTTGGGGCATGGGGGCTGTCCAGTGGGGTGCAGGGGGCAGGGGGCAGGGGGCAAGGGTGTCCAGCAGGGGGAGGGGTGTCCAGCAGGGGGAGGGGCTGTCCAAGCAGGGGGGAGGGGTGTCCGGCAGGGTGGGGAGGGCTGTCCAGGGGGTGCAGGGGGTGTCCGGTGGGGCTGTCCAGTGGGGCTGTCCAGTTGGGGCATGGGGGTTGTCCAGTGGGGTGCGGGGGGGCATGGGTGACTAAGGGGGGCATGGGGGGTGCAGGGGGGTGTTTTGTTTCATGTGGATTTGTGGCCTCACCAGATTGGTTGTTCCATTTTGAGGTATTGTAGTGTAAGGGTAGGGATAACCCCTATGACCCAAGTATCTTCAAAATCTTGATCATTTGTATTTCTCATCCTCTAAGATATTTCTATAGGTTTCCTCTGGTGAAAACCTTGATCGCCATTGCTGCTTTGCCTCATCAGAGCTCTTTCCATACCTATCTCTCCTTGAACTCATATCATTTCTTGTTTTATAGTGGAGATGATGTCCTTCCTTCAAGGAAGAAGTGAAGACCCTTCTTGGTGATAGTTCCACAAGTGCAAAAATGAGAATATGAACTTTTGGATCCTGGTGCATCGTGCATCAAGCTTTCAGCATGAAGAGAATGGGAATGTTGGACTACTACCCACTCTAGTACTGTGATTTTCATTTTTGTTTCATTTATTTTGAAGCCTGTGAGTCTTGTATACTTATGTTATTATCCCTCATATTGTGATTCTTTCTAGTTTACAGTTGTAGGGTTTTTGTTTTCTTTGACCATAATAAAATGTGTGAGTTAGGTTTTGTTATTTTTATGCACGTAGGTCCCCATGGGACTAAAGCATGTTAAATAATAGTGTATGTTATATTTCTTTTACTTTCTTGCATCTTGTTCTTATAGTTCTATAAAATTCAACTTCAAATTCAGGGGGCAGGGGGGGCTGGCAGGGGGACTAGCAGGGGGGACTGGCAGGGGGTGGCAGGGGGCAGGGGGGCTGGCTGGCAGGGGGCAAGCAGGGGGTGGCAGGGGGGGAACTAGCAGGGGGCAGGGGGCAGGGGGGCTGGCAGGGGGGTGGCAGGGGGGGACTAGCATGGGGCAGGGGGGGAAGGCAGGGGACAAGCAGGGCGGTGGCAGGGGGGTGGCAGGGGGGGCAAGCAGGGGGTGGAAGGGGGGGAACTAGCAGGGGGCAGGGGGCAGGGGGTGGCAGGGGGTGGCAGGGGGGGACTAGCATGGGGCAGGGGGGGAAAGGCAGGGGGACAAGCAGGGGGTGGCAGGGGGTGGCGGGGGGGCTGGCTGGCAGGGGGCAAGCGGGGGGTGGCAGGGGGGGAACTAGCAGGGGGCAGGGGGTGTCCAGTGGAAGGTGTCCAAGGGTGGGGGTGTTCAGTGGAAGGTGTCCATGGGGGGTCTAGGGGGTGTCCAGGGGGTCTAGGGGGTGTACAGGGGGTCTAGTGGGTGTCATAGGGCACAACAATGTGAGATTTTTTACTTTTACATCACTTCACACCAAGATTTCACTTATTTGCAGTTTACTGTGCTAGTTCTGTTTTATCTTGTTTCACCCCCTAATGTGTAACGTGAATACGTAGATCGGAAGTGGTAAGACTTGCACAATGTTGGGAGACATTGAGAGAGGCAGTAAAAGATACAATGTACTAGAAAAATTCTGGTCACAGTGTGCTAGTTCTGTTTTCCTTTGCATCTCTTTTCCTTTGTCTCTAGTTTTGACCAAGGAAATTCTAGGAGGAAAAGTAGCATGGCGGGGAGTTTATGATAGCCCCTATGTCACTGCATAGTTCTTTTATTGTTATTTGGTTAAGTAGAGTTTTGGTTTTTATCTCCATGGAGTTCCAGGTCAGAACATGGAAATTTTTGAGGTTTCCATACTCTTCAAGGTTAAGGTGCATGGTTTGAGGAAAATAGTATGACCTCCCTTCGTGAGGATAATTTTAAGTTCATTTTGAATTGCACACAATTTTTTAGCATGAGTTGCGCATAGCCAAGTCTAAACCATGTAGCCCATTAGTGAAACAATGTAGGATCCTTGGGCCAGTGCAGGGGGGCTGGGGAGGGGGGACAGGTGCAGGTGGGCTGGGGTAGCAGGGGGCTGGGGGGGGGGGCTGGTGCAGCTGGGGTTGGGGGTTGGTGCAGGTGGGCTGCGGGGGGGGGGGCTGGTGCTGCTAGGGGTTGGGGGTAGCAGGTGGCTGGGGGGGTGGTGCAGGGGGCTGGGGAGGGTGGGGGAGACTGGTACAGCTGGGCTGGGGGTGGACTAGTGCAGCTGGGGGCTGGGGGCTGGGGTTGGGGGCTGGTGCAGATGGGCTGCGAGGGGGGGGCTGGTGCAGGTGGGCTGGGGGTTGCAGGGGGCAGGGGGGACTGGCAGGGGGTGGCAGGGGGGACTAGCAGGGGCTGGGGCAGGGGGGACTAGCAGGGGGCTGGGGGTAGGGGGGACTGGCAGGGGGCAGGGGGGTGGGATGGCAGGGGGGACAAGCAGGGGGGGCTGGCAGGGGGGTGGCAGGGGGCAGGGGGCAGGGGGGACAAGCAGGGGAGTGGCAGGGGGGACTAGCAGGGGGCAGGGGGCAGGGGGGTGGCAGGGGGTGGCAGGGGGGACTAGCAAGGGGCAGGGGGGAGACTGGTGCAGCTGGGCTGGGGGTGGACTAGTGCAGCTGGGGGCTGGGGGCTGGGGGTTGGGGTTGGGGGCTGGTGTAGATGGGCTGCGAGGGGGGGCTGGTGCAGGTGGGTTGGGGGGTTGCAGGGGGCAGGGGGGACTAGCATGGGGTGGCAGGGGGGACTAGCAGGGGGCTGGGGGGCAGGGGACTAGCAGGGGGCTGGGGGGCAGGGGGGACTGGCAGGGGGCAGGGGGGTGGGCTGGCAGGGGGACAAGCAGGGGGGGCTGGCAGGGGGGGTGGCAGGGGGCAGGGGGGACAAGCAGGGGAGTGGCAGGGGGGGACTAGCAGGGGGCAGGGGGCAGGGGGGCTGGCAGGGGGTGGCAGGGGGGGACTAGCAAGGGGCAGGGGGGACTAGCAGGGGCAGGGGGGCTGGCAGGGGGACAAGCAAGGGGACAAGCAGGTGGGTGGCAGGGGGCAGGGGGGGACTGGCAGGGGGGTGGCAGAGGGGGACTAGCAGGGGGTGTGGCAGGGGGCAGGGGGGACTGGCAGGGGGGCAGGGTGACAAGCAGGGGGGGTGGCAGGGGGCAGGGGGGACTGGCAGGGGGGTGTCTGCAAGGCAGTGGGGAGGAGGGCAGGGGGGGGGTCTGCAAGGCATAGGGGAGGGGTGCAGGAGGTGTCCAGGGGGGTGTCTAGGGGGTGTCCAGGGGGTGTCCAGGGGGGTGTCCAGGGGGTGTCCAGGGGGGTGTCCAGGGGGTGTCCAGGGGGGGTCCAGGGGGGTGTCAGGGGGCTGTCAGGGGGGTGTCAGGGGGGTGTCAGGGGGGTGTCCCGGGGGGTGTCCAGTGGGGTGTCCCGGGGGTGTCCAGGGGGTTGGGGGGTATTTGTTTTATGTATGTGCACACCCTATAGCCACGGTTTTAAACCGTGGTTATTGGTTTATTGCCACGGTTTTTAACCGTGGCTATAGACCTAACTCCATGGTTTCCAACCGTGGCTATAAAGCCTGTCCGGCGTCTAATATAGCCACGGTTGAAACCGTGGCATTAAGTATACAGCCACGGTTTGAACCGTGGCTATAAACCTATAGCCACGGTTGAAACCGTGGCTTTAGGTATATAGCCACGGTTTGGAACTGTGGCTATAGGTCTGGGCATATAGCCACCCCAAACTTAGCCACGGTTCCTCAAACCGTGGCTATTACCTATAGCCACGGTTTGAGGGCCTATAGCCACGGTTTGAGGGCCTATAGCCACGGTTTAGAACCGTGGCTATAGCCCGAATTTCCAGTAGTGGAAGCGTGGAGACAACTTACTGCCTCGGCCAAATCTCCGTAATCTACATCGAGGTGAGACACGCAAGAAGACGTGGTCGCCATCCTCGAACTCTAGTGGCCTCCGCCTCCTGTCATCATAAGAATTCTGCCGGCTCTAAGTTGTCCTCATCCGCTCCTGGATGACCTGGACCTTCTCTGTCGTGGCCTGGACCATCTCTGGTCCCACAAGTGCTGACTCCCCGGTGTCTGTCCAGCACAAAGGAGATCTGCAAGGTCGGTCGTACAACGCCTCGTATGGTGTCATCCCAATGGTGGAGTGGTAGCTATTGTTGTACGCAAACTCCACCAAGGGTAGGTGGTCCTCCCAGCTGCGACCAAAGTCGAGAACACATGCGCGGAGCATGTCCTCGAGAGTCTGTATGGTCCTCTCCGTCTGACCATCTGTCTGAGGGTGAAAGGCGGTGCTCAGACGTAGTTGTGTCCCGAACGCCTCCTGCAACCCCTTCCAAAGCCGAGAAGTAAAGCGAGCATCTCGATCGGAGACGATAGATGATGGCACACCGTGAAGTCGTACAATCTCCTGAATGTAGAGACGCCCCAAGCTCTCCACTGAGCCCTGCTCTCTGATGGGTAAGAAGTGAGCCGACTTGGTGAGTCGGTCGACAATCACCCAAATGGAGTCGTGACCTCTGGAAGTGCGTGGAAGTCCAGTCACGAATTCCATATATATCCCATCCCACTTCCACTTCGGGACCTCCAAGGGTTGTACCAAGCCTGTTGGTACTTGATGCTCTGTCTTCACCTGCTGGCAGGTGAGGCATCGAGAAACAAATTCTGCCACAGCCTTCTTCATGTCTGGCCACCAGTGCTGTCGTCTGATGTCCTGGTACATCTTCGCCACTCCAGGATGTACCGCTAAGGGAGAAGTGTGAAACTCTCTCAGCACCTCCTCCCGTAAAGCAACTGGTACCAAGGTACGTCCTCTGAAAAGGATGTCGTGCTCTGCTCCAAAGGAGAAACCATCAGGTGTCTGTCCTGAGGATATCTGCGCACGCCGCATCTCACAGTCAGCGTCCCCACGTTGTGCCTCTCTGACCCGCTGCAGTAGTGGAGGAGTGACTGTGAGTGACTGAAGGAAGGCTGCTCCATCTCTATCCACGAAGGATATCTGCAAAGCGGTTAGCTGCTCTGTCGCCTCCTCAAGTAGTTGAATGTCCGTCCTCCTGCTGAGAGCATCGGCTACTACGTTCCCCTTCCCAGGAGTATAGACTATCTCAAAGTCATAGTCCTGGAGGAACTCGAGTCATCACTGTTGTCTCAGGTTCAGGTCCTTCTGAGAGAAGATGTACCTAAGACTCTGATGGTCAGAAAAGACTGTAAAGCGCTCGCCCATCAGGTAGTGCTGCCATGTCTTCAGAGCGAAGACCACTGCTGCTAACTCCAGGTCATGGGTAGCATAGTTCTGCTCATGCGGCCTCAACTGACGTGATTCATAGGTGATCACCACCCACTCCTGCATCAGGACACATCCGAGTCTGGTCCCTGATGCATCGCAGTAGACTACGTACCATACTCCCTCCTCTGGCAACCTCAAGATAGGTGCACTGGTCAATCTCTGTCTCAGCTCCTGGAAGCTCTGCTGACATCTGTCTGACCACACAAAGGGTTTCCCCTTCTTTTTCAAAGCTGAGAGTGGTGTCGCAACTCTGGAGAAGTCTGGCACAAATCTCCGGTAGTATCCAGCTAGTCCCAAGAAACTCCGCACCTCTGTCACGCTCCTGGGTGGCTCCCAAGCTAGCACTGCCTTGATCTTCGCAGGATCCACCGCAACTCCTGCCTCAGAGATGACGTGTCCCAAGAAGTGGACCTCACGTATCCAGAACTGACACTTCGAGAGCTTGTCATAAAGCTGGTGCTCTCGGAGTGTGTCTAGTATAACCCGCAAATGGTAGGCGTGCTCCTCCTCAGTTGTCGAGTAAATCAAAATGTCGTCGATGAAGACCACGACAAATCGATCGAGGTATGGCTGAAAGATCCTGTTCATGAGGCCCATGAACACTGCTGGAGCATTGGTTATGCCGAACGGCATAACCAAGAACTCATAGTGGCCATACCGACATCTGAAGGTCGTCTTCTGCACGTCCTCGTCCCGAACTCTGAGCTGATGATAGTCTGACCTGAGGTCTATCTTTGAGAACCACCGTGCTCCCTTGAGCTGATCGAAGAGGTCATCAATCCTCGGTAGCGGATACTTGTTCCTTACTGTCACCTGGTTCAGGCGACAATAGTCGACATAAAGTCGCAAGCTCCCGTCCGCCTTCTTGGGGAACAATATCGGGGAAGCCTAGGGTGAAACACTAGGTCGGATGAATCTCTTGCCCTGCAAGTCCTCCAATTGTACTCGTAGCTCTCGAAGCTCGGCGGGAGCCATCTGATATCCTGGGGTGGATATCGGGGTTGTCCCGGGGTACAGATCAATATAAAAGTCTACCTCTCTGCGAGGATGTAGTCCTAGAACGTCGTCGGGAAAGACGCCCGCATACTGATCCACCACTGCAGGAAAACTAGGACTTCGCACGTCAACTGCTCCTAGGATGAGGCTAGCCAACTGATGAGTGATGGGTTGTCCTCTCCTCTGCGGAAGTCCATCCTGTGCTGCGAAGGCTCCCTTCTCGCCGGTGAAGGTGAACCTGCTCCCTTCGGTGCGTACACATCGCACCTTACGCCTAATACAGTCAATCTGTGCATGGACTATAGATAACCAATCTATGCCCAAGATGACGTCGTAAGGTCTCGACGCCGCTACAAGAAGATCTCAGCCGAAGCTCTCGCCTCCTAGAGTAAGCTCATACTGCCGGCACCAGTGCGTAATCGTCGAGTCTGCTCCCGTAGGAGTCTCTAGCTGTAAGGATCGAGCCAACGGCTCTGTCGGAATCTCCGAGCTTCGAACAAGGGCAGCGGCTATGAAAGAATGACTCGCTCCTGTGTCTATAAGAACTGCAGCAAGGGTGGAATAGACATAGATAGTACCTCGAATCATCTCGGGCGCACTGTGGTTGTAGGCCTCCGCTGCCTGGAGTTGTGCCTGTCTCTGCCCGCCAGCTCCATGTGGTCAGGGTGGACCTCCTGGTGGTGGTGGTGGTAGAGCCTCAAAGTGTCGCCCACCACCTGTTGCTCGGCCAGCTCCTCTGCCTCGTCCGCCTGCTCCCTGCGGACCGCCACAGTCGACCCTCTGCCTTTGCCTGGGTGGCCCCTCAACCGTCTGCTGCTCCTCAGCACGGTGGGTCGGGCAGTCACGAGTCATGTGGCCCTGCCCGCCGCATGTGTAGCATTGTCTGCCTCTCAAAAGACTAGCTTCGCGCTGTGTGCCCCGCACTGCTGAGCCAGTGTCCTGAGGTCGTCTGCCTGAGGGTCTTGTCTGCCTGGACCCATGAGTCATCTGTCGACTGCCTGCTGTAGAAGACTTTGCTACCTGCCGCCCGGCGGTAGGTCTCGCTGCTGATGTAAACTCAGCAAGAAAGCTCTCAATCAGAAGAGCTCGTTCCAGTACTCCTGCCTGAGTCGGAATGCTGAGGGAGATCAGTGATGCCCTGATCTCATGCTTGAATCTCTGCTCAAAGGTCCGGGCCCGGAAGAATGGGTCTCGTACCATGTCTGTCGAGTAGCGCGAAAGATCGGTAAATCTCGCCGAGTATTGGGCGACCGTCAAGCTGCCCTGCCGCAGCTGTAGAAGCTCCTGGATGCGCACCGTACGGAGGGTGACTGGGACGAACTCCGAGCGGAAGAGGCTCTCAAAGTCCGTCCAGAGGAGAGATGCCTCATCGTGCACCTGGAGCATCAAGCTCCACCATCTGCCTGCTGCCGCGTGGAGGAGGCTCGCTGCGAGGATCACCATGAGGTCTGCCGGTGTCCTCACTAACCTGAAAACTCGTACAACTGCCTCCAGCCAGTCCTAGGCGGCCTGAGGGTCCATCTCCCCGCGGAACCTGGGCGGTCGCTGGCGCTGAAACTCGTGCAGTGCACTAAGGCGACGTGCATCGTCAGTGGCTGGGGCTGGTAGCATCGGTGGCTCGGCGGGTAGAGGTACCGTCGGTGCCTCAGCTGTCAAAGGGCCATGTACCGAGGCCTCGTCACTCGGTGGGTTGTCGTCACGCACAACTCTCGGAACCCTAGCTGGCTGTCGTCGTGGGGCCATCCTGAAAAGAAACAGGTGTGCCACGGTCAAACAGTTTACCTGGTGAGCTGACATAAAGTAATCACAAAGAAAACTTGAAACACACATGCAATCAATGTTTTCGTGCATTAAGTCGGAAATCAGAAGTCAGGGTCCTGGTGTACGGATACGTCGGCCGCCGCACCAACACTGGACTCCCTGAACTGATAACCACACCCAATACGCTTAACACTATTGCTTCACATAGAAAAAGATCAGAGTCCAAAGTTCTGTGGTAGAACCGAACTCCTCTGATACCAATTTGTCACGACCCGTCCTCGGGGCATGTGCCGTGACTACCCCAAGCCCGTCTTCCATAGGCCAGGGGCTGGCGACTAGCACCAAGGCGTAATTCCCGGTAAAAAGGGAAGGCATTGCCTTTGTAAAGTAAACAAACACCACAGAGCAAGCAAGCAGAAGTAAACACTAAGTAAAAAACTGGGTACAATAGTAAGTGCGGAAAAGTAAGTGGGCCAGAATACAAACCCAAACTGGAAGTAAAGTACAACTGGAAAGGGAAAACAGCAACTGAAAGTAAGCCGCAATGTCGAGCCGCCCACTGGAAGTCCCACCTGAAGGGTGAGTACAGATAGCCTCCACAGCTCCTCGGGTCCAGCTGTCTGCTCCGAGTACGTCTCGCCCAGTGGTCACCTCTAGGTACCGTCCTGCTCCGCAAGCTTCAACCACGATCAGCGCTGTCCGTCGTCTGCAACCAACACAACGTAGTGCGGGCATAGCCCGTGCAGGGGTGAGTATAAGCTACTCAGTAGGGACCCCAAGACCCCCGAAGGTCTCCCAGAATCCACAAAGGATAATCCACAAAGGAAAGATACAATCACAAAGTAACATCCGACACTGCTTAGGTATATGCCCATACATATACCTAAGTCATCAATTCTCGTTCGGCTCCAACATCCGAGCCCAAGTACAACCCAGTCCACACAGGAAAGCAAAACGTAAATCCACACAGGATAGCACAACACAATCCACATAGGAAAGCAAAACAGGATTCAGCTCACACAGGTATACTTCTTCGTATGACGATAGAGATGATCAGATATAGCCACTGATTCATCTAAGTCGTCGGACCCACAAAGGATCGATAGGTACTAACCCCCGCAATGACCCACAAAGGATCTGACTCACACGGGATCGATAGGTAACTAACCCCCGCAATGACCCACAAAGGATCTGACCCACATAGGATCGGACCCACACAGGATCTGTAGGCGCTGGCCCACACAGGACCGCTGAGCGCTGACCCACACAGGATCGGTAGCACTGATCCACGTAGGATCGCTGAGTGTTGTAGTCGTCGTCGTCGAATCCACTGAGGATCTATGTACAGTCGTCGTCGTCGTCGCAGTCGCAGCCAGCTCTAGGGTTCCCGCACACAGCAAGCTCGTCCGGGAGGGTCCGCTCCACGAGCCGAGAGGCTGATACATCAACTGACACATAGTCCAGAGTTGATGTATCCAAAAGTTCTGTATCGTCAACAGGAACTCAACGCCACAGACGGCGCGTCAATCGGACGCCCGGTCTGAGAGTTATTGGCTTTTTCGTCCCAGGGGCCCGGTTGGTTTTTAAGTCAAAACCATCCCAACCGTACTCCACCTGCGTCCAAACCTCGGGCGGAGTAAGCCCAAAGATCCGTCTCACTTAGAGGAATCCATCAAAGTCGACGGCACGTCAATCGGACGTCCGGAGCTCAAGTTATAAGCGTTTCCGCTCCGAGGGCCCGGTTGGTTTCGTGTACGAACCAACCCGGCCGAACCCAAAGTATTCCGAAACCTTGAGTGCGATATACCGAAACGACTGTCTCGATACAAGGATCGCATCGCAACTGACGGTGCATCGATCGGAGGCCCGTAGCTCAAGTTATGGGCAACAGACCGAATAAGGTTCGGTATTAGGGGGTTCGGGCCCGGTCCGACCCGGCCCGATACCCCAGGGTCGGCCCGAACCGGGTCGACCCGTCCCGGGTCCGGGTCCGGCCCGCTTGGGCGCGGCCCGGCCCGGTCGGCGCGGCCCAACCCGGCAGCCAGCCCGGCACGCTGGGCGCGCAGGCCAGGGGTTCGGCCGAACGGTCGAACCGTTCAGGGCGGGGGGCGCTGCCCCCGCGTGAAGTAAACTGCGGCCCCTTAATGGGGCCGCTTCGTCCGGCCAGCCGGGGGTTTCGAACCCCCGGTTCCTCCATGGTCCGGTCGGCCCGCTCCGGCCGACCGGCTTCTGCCGCCACGGGACCGGCAAGGCCGGTCCCCTTGCTCTGATGCCGGCGACCCGGTACCGGTCGCCGGTTCCCCTGCATCGCCGCGGCCCGGAACCGGCCGCGGCCTTGGTTCGCCCGGCGCGGCGCAACGGCGCCGCGCCCCTCCGCCGCGGCCCCGCTCCGGCCGCGGTGCTTCTGAGGTCCTCCAGCGCGGCGCCGCGGCGCCGCGGATTTATTGTTTCCAACGACGCGGTGCGATGGCGCCGTGCTTCTCCGCTCTTCCTTTTACAAATTCCGCGCTGTGCTTTGGCACCGCGTCGCCTTGCTCGCCGCATCAATATCAACAACCAAAAAGAGGGGAGGAGTGTCGGTCGTGTTCGTGCGGTCCGACCTCCTCTCGTTAATGCGATAACAGGCGGCGGTTCAATTGAAAGGGGGGTAACGACGGAAGTAATCACAAAAAGAGAAACGCATAAAACTCCTACCTCAACGCTGTCGTCGAACGAGCGTTCGTCGCGGAATTAATCGTCGCGGAAGAAGAGGACCGCCGCAGAAGAAGAAGATCGACGCGGAAGAAGAGAATCGTCGTTGGCGTTAGGTGATCTCTGAGGAAGGCGTCACTCGTCGTCGTCCGCCGTCGGAGATTGGCGTTCTTCGTCGACGGTGGTGCGTTCTTCGCGTTCTTCGTCGGCGGTGGTGCGTTCTTCGCGTTCTTCGTCGAAGAACGAAGAATTTTCTCTTTTTCTCCCAAAGGTTTATCACAACACAACCTCAACCATAATAAAATAAGTCCAACACTTATTTTATTATCAACCTAAGCTTTTGAAATTCAAAAGATAAGAAACGAACAATTAATTCGAAGAATTAATTGTAACAATTTAACTGCCCAATTTAATGGGGCATTTCTTAACCAGAAAAACGCACGGTTGACTTTCATTTAAGAGGGGGTTTGCGGGTGCGTTACTTAGGAGGAAAGAAACGGTGGGGCTTGTGCGGGCCCCACCTCACAAATATCCTACCAAGTGGGTAGGATATTGTGGGTTTCACCTTATCCGCTTAACTTAGCTTAAGTGGCTTTAAGTGAAATAAAATAAAGTGTCGCGCCACCTTTATTTTATTTCTTAACTTAACCCCAAAAAAAATTAAAAATCACACCCGAGCAAACGCAACTCCAGAAAAGGCATTTCTAAGCAAATACTGGCGATGCGATTCCATTGGTGCCCTCGGAATTTGATTCCGAGCACCGGTTCAAAAGTTAGAAAAACCCGCTCGTTCGTTCACTGAACGTACCCAAGCTAAACTTCGGCAAATGATTCCGGGCACACCGGGCCTCGGAATCAGGTGCCGTCAGAAACTGCGATCTTGTAAAATTCCCAAGAAAATTAAGAAAAAAAATCCCTTAAATTTTACGGGTCTTTACAGATGAACTTAGCATAGCTCTTCATCTTCCAATAAAGTTAATTTTGCACCGCTACAGTGCTCATGTATCTAAAAGAAGATTTTTTTTAATACGTTTTTTTTTTAAAAAAATTATAAAAAATGCCTTGGTTAAAAAAAATTAAAAATAATCTTTAAAGGCGGCAGCGCAGCTGCCGCCTTTCTTCTAAAAATTATTGTTTTTGTTTTTGTTTTGTTTTGTTTATATATATATATATAAACAAAAAAACAACAGAATTTATCCGCTATTTAAAATCCAACGGTACTGTCATTACAGAAGTCTGGATTCTGACAGAAGCTCTCACCCAGGACTCACTTTTATAAGAGGGCTTACCCTGGAAATCATTCTGCATTTCCGATGTGAGATTCTGATTCTCCTTTTTCCTGCGCAAAACATTCTGCATTTCCGATGTGAGATTCTGTTTCAAGTACGTGACTTTGAAAGACTAAAATATAAACTATAAGACCAATATAAATGAAACTTAAAACATGGATTAAACATATAAAAAATAGTTGAAAACAAAAAGAATTTCATAAAAAATGTTGATGGAAAATAATTTATAAGGTTTCAAAGACACATACTTAAAACTTAAAAATGTTTCAAGTACGTGACTTTGAAAGCCTATAAAATATAAACTACGAGACCAACATAAATGAAACTTAATACATGGATTTAACATATAACAAATAGTTGAAAATAAAAAGAATTTCATAAAGAATATTCATGAAAAATAATGTATAAGTTTTCAAAACCACCTACTTGAAACTTAAAAATGATTCAAGGATGTGGCTTTGAAAGCCTATAAAATATAAACTATAAGACCGATATAATTTAAAGTTAAAATATGGATTAAACATATAATAAATAGTTGAAAATAAAAAGAATTCAGTAAAAAAAGTTGATGAAAAATAATTTATAAGTTTTCAAAGACACCTACTTGAAACTTAAAAATGTTTCAAGTACGTGGCTTTGAAATATTATAAAATATAAATTATAAGACCGATATAATTTAAAGTTAAAATATGGATTAAACATATAATAAATTATTTAATTATTTAATTAATAATAATTAATTAGTTAATTAGTAATTATTAATAATTAATTATATAATAGTTAACTAATTAATTAGTAATATAATTATTGAGTATATAATATTTAATTAGTTAATTAGTAATATAATTATAAATTATATTTATTCATTATAATTAATAATTAGTAATTATTAAAATTTATTATATAATAATTAATTAGTTAATTGGTAATATAATTATTAATTATATAATAGTTAATTAGTTAATTAGTAATATAATTATAAATTATAATTATTCTTTATAACTATTCATTATAATTATTCATTATAATTATTAATTATTAATTAGGTAATTAGTAATATAATTATTAATTATATAACTATTAATTGTATAATAATTAGTTAGCTAATTAGTAATTATTAATAATTAATTAGTTAATAATTAATTAGTTAATTAGAAATATAATTATTAATTATTTAATAATTAATTAGTTACTTAGTAATATAATTATTAATTATATAATAATTAATTGGTTAATTAGTAATATAATTATTAATTATATAATTTTGTAATTAGTTAATTTGTAATTATTAATCATTAATTATATAACAACTAATTAGTTAATTAGTAATATAATTATTAAATATATAATAATTGATTAATTAATTTTTTGAGAAAGATAGAGTCGAGATCCTTTTTATAATTAGTTAATTAGTAATATAATTATAAATTATAATTATTCATTATAATTATTATTTATTATTTATTAAAATTTATTATATAATAATTAATTAGTTAATTGGTAATATAATTATTAATTATATGATAGTTAATTAGTTAATTAGTAATATAAGTATTCATTATAATTATTAATTAGTAATTATTAAAAATTATTATATAATAATTACTTAGTTAATTAGTATTATAATTATTCTTTATAATTATTCGTTATAATTATTCATTATAATTATTCATTATAATTATTAATTATTAATTATTAATTTGTTAATTAGTTAATTACTAATATAATTATTAATTATATAACTATAAATTGTATAATAATTAGTTAATTAGTAATTATTAATAATTAATTATATAATAATTAATTAGTTAATTAGTAATATAATTAGTTATTAAATTAATAATTATATTACTAATTAACTAATTATATTACTAATTAACTAATTAATTATTATATAATTAATTATTAATAATTATTAATTAACAAATTATTATACAATTAATAGTTATATAATTAATAATTATATAACTAATTAACTAATTAATAATTAACTAATTAATAATTAATAATTAATAATTAACTAATCGATTATTATATAATTACTTGTTAACTAATCGATAATTATATAATTAATTATTAATAATATTAATTAAATAATTAAATAATGTATTATATATTTAATCCATGTTTTAACTTTAAATTATATCGGTCTTATAATTTATATTTTATAGTCTTTCAAAGTCACATAATCATTTTTAAGTTTCAAGTAGGAGGTTTTGAAAGATTATAAATTATTTTTCATGAACATTATTAACGAAATTCTTTTTATTTTCAACTATTTGTTATATGATAAATCCATGTATTAAGTTTCATTTATGTTAGTCTCGTAATTTATATTTTATAGGTTTTCAAAGTCACGTACTTGAAACATTTTTAAGTTTCAAGTATGTGTCTTTGAAATCTTATAAATTATTTTCCATCAACATTTTTTATGAAATTCTTTTTGTTTTCAACTATTTTTTTATATGTTTAATTCATGTTTTAAGTTTCATTTATATTGGTCTTATAGTTTATATTTTATAATCTTTCAAAGTCACGTACTTGAAACAGAATCTCACGTCGGAAATGCAGAATGTTCTGCGCAGGAAAAGTAGAACCAGAATCTCACATCGGAAATGCAGAATGATTTCCAGGGTAAGCTCTCTTATAAAAGGAAGCACTGGGTGAGAACTTCTGTCAAAATTCAGACTGTTATAATGGCAGTACTGCTGGATTTTAAATAGCAGATAAATTCTGCTAAAAATTTATTTTTATTTTTATTTTTGTTTTGTTTTGTTTATATATATATATAAACAAAACAAAACAAAAATAATTTTTTTTTAAAGAAAATAGTTTTTTTTTTTTTTAGTTTTAGTAGAAAGGCGGCATCCGCGATGCCGCATTTGAGACGTAGTTTTAAAAAAAATAAACCCAATCGTTTTTAAAAAAATGTTTTTTTTTAACGTATTAAAAAAAAAACTCCATAATAGATGAACTCTTGGTGCAGAAAACTCAGTTAATCGGATTTTCGACATTCTATAACTCATGCTAGAATATATTACTGGATTTTCATTTTGCACAACATGATGCTAAAAAACAACTAAACAAGATTTAAATCTAATTCAAGCATGACTGTATTGCAATTTTTAAAACAAAGCATAAAATGAGTATTTGACTCCACCTATAACTCAATTGAATAATATTTTTTAAATTTGAAGTTGGCTTAACTTGTAAATCAAGTCTCTCACACAATTATGTTTGGTATACTATGTGCATCAAATATAATTAGAGTATGGGTGTACCATAAACATGACTCCGTTAGACTTCAGAATGGCAACACCGTTCATAAAAAGCCCATGAAATTACAAGTACCATGCCGTAAGTCCATCTCTCAACTCCTAAAAGTACAACAAACAGCAGCCCCACTAAAGCCTAAAAACTACAACACCCCTAGAACAGGAAAGGATATAACAGTAGAAAAACCAACTCATTCCATGGGAAACGTGCCCATAAATTGGCTTCCCAACACATTGCTGCAGCCACATGAAGATCCCATGTTTCCTCTCCAGAAGCTGGAGAAAAAGTATTCCTCTGCCCAGTTTATCCAGTTCAATGCATCAAAAGCTGAAAGGCCTCATTGCAAGTCTCCACTTCGTACTCATATCCGAGACCATCTGCATGGTCCTGAAACTCCGCCATCTCCTTCTTCTCCACCTGGATCCCCACCAACACATTCGCACCTGTTTCACCCTATCAACAAAAAACAAGAAATCCGATGGTTAAAGGCACTGCCCCAGGCTTAGAAGCAGATGATTTAGGGTTTTGGATATAGACCTGCCCGTGGTAGTGGAAAAGGCTGATGTTCCAGCGTGGACTGAATGCGTTCAAGAACTTCATCAGAGCCCCGGGCCTCTCGGGGAACACAAATCGACACAGAACCTCATCTTCAACATCTGACCGACCCCCCATCTGAGAGAAACCCACAATGAAGTCTCATAATGGCAGTCATAAGCTAAAATGGAAAAACATTTCTCGCTTAGGTTGGGTTTACAAGGACATAAGCCCCATTTGGTTGAACAGGGGGAAAAAATACGTACTTGTTCTAAATCTGGAAAGAAAAAAAACATAAATCTAAATTCCTCTCTAGACCTCCTTCAAATGCGGGCCCACAATGCTGATCCTTGGGCCATTCTCTTGCGGGCCTCCGGGTCATCCTTCACACGGCCCACCCAGGCCAATCTTTGGGCCACTCTCAAACAGGCCTCCGAGCCATCCCTCTAATGTAGAGGCCTTTAGGCCACCTCTTAAACAGACTGTATCACCACGTTGTATTTCAGCCACTTCCTATATTTTTGTTGCCATATGTACACCCGCATTGTTGTCACCTGCAGCCGCACCCCATGGAGACACCTTCTTCTTTGGGTCATCACCCTCATGTATCAAGCGATAAGTCATTCCACGCAACCAGTGTTCCCTTTGAGCTGGAACAACCTCTGACCTTGCACGAAACTAACCCAGATCATTCAGGTTATGAAGGAAACTGTATGGTGTCCACTATAAACCTGAAACCAACGAAGAGGAAAAATCTCTCCAAGACAAACCAACAGCATGACCAACAGTGGTGGAGAAGCTACCAACAACAGTTGATTTGGAAGGGCTGACTCCTTCAGCCGGCCCAGCACCCTTCGCCTGCTCGCAAATAGTAGGGGCAATGTTTGGATGTCTGATTGCGCTACAATTTTGCTCTTCTTCATTGTCCCCGTCCTAACCAAACCGAAAGTCGCTCAAACATTCTACAACATCCTTCCTGCTCACCATTTCCGCCTCTACTTCCATTCCTGTCAAAGGCACAAAATCTTCCTCGATTGCGCTTCGAAGATCCCCAAGCAGCACTACTTGGAGTTGTGTCCAGAGAAACTCAGTTGTAGCTCCTTTGGCTAATATAAACCAAAGTTCAAACATACCTGACATGCATAGTAGTGTCATTGGCACTTTCATTTTCTCCTCGTTTGACATATCGAGAAATAAGCCTCACCTCGCCTGATCCAAGTCTCAGGATTTGTTCTAGAAAATTCCGGCAGCACCTCTTGCTTAGAGTACTTCTCCGGACTCCTGGTCACTTCGGCTAGTTAACACCCAGAGCTCATGCATGTGATTCATCATGCGCATGAAAAGCATGTTGCCGCGTTGGTTGCGTCCTACTCAACTGTTGCATCTACAGCGCTAGTTTTTTTTTTTTGGTCGTGCGTCTCGTTCAAGCGAACGCCTCCTCGGAACAAGTGGTGAAGAAGAACAGCAGTCTGCATAAGTCGGTGGTGCGCGTCGTGTCTGAAGGCGATCCAGCAGTACATAGCTTTGCTGAAATGAAACCAGCAATGCACACCGTCACTTAACGCAAACCGACAGTGCACGCATGAGAGGCAAGTCTGACGCAAAACAGCGGAGGATGGTTCCGACAAACACGAGACGGCTAGACGCCTCCTTCGAACAAGACCTGGCTAAACATGACTCTACCGAACGTGTCTCAACAAAACACGGCTCCTCTGCCATGAGTTGTCTGCGCGTGCCCTCTGCTGATGCACTGTGGGCGAGTGTGCATCCTCTGACATGAGATGGTCATGCACGTCACCTCCCAGCAAAGGGACGGAAATGCGCGACGCGGATCGTGCGCGGCTCGTTTGGTCGTCTGCATTGGGTCACAAGGAAGCCGAGAACAGAAAGGGAAGAACAACAGTGCGCTGCTCATCTGATCATGAGTTGGCGGCAGGTTAGACCAAATGATAAGCTCCCCGCCAAGAAAACAAATGAGAATCAAAGAAGTACGGTGTATGGAGCAACACTTACAGTATTTTAGCAGACTGGTGGAAAGAAGAAATGAGGAGGAAGAAGATTAATGGAGAAGACACTTTGGGAGAGGTTCACTCTATCCGCCCAAGCCATAAAGCTGATTGGCTCAACAAAAATATTCTCATCCCCTCCCCACTCTCCCCGACTTCCCTTTATAACAAATTTCCCTCCTATCTCACCATCACGTGGCCCCGGTAGCCCCTCTAACTACTTTTCCACTGTTGTGACAATTATAACCAATCTAGAAGGTGCTTACCCTGTAGCCTGGTTTCTATCAAACCTGGCCTGTGAACCCGAATTGCCACCGCTAATCATGCTATTGTTTCAACTCAATCGCCGTTAGTGAAATGAAAAGCTGCCAGCTAACAAGTTCAATTATGAAGATGGGTACAAAGAATAAAAGGTTTAGTACAAGACCAAACATATGTTAATAAAAGAAAGATCGTTACCAGATGCCGCAAATGATCTTTAACTAAATCATTCTCTGTCAGATTGACAGTTCGAAATTGTGAAGATTCCAACCGTTCCACCATACACCCAAGCTCAGAAACCGTGTGAAGCCCAACACTGCATATAGTAAAATAATGATTTTAAAAAGTGCACATAGAAATATAGAAGACGGAGTGGTGGGGGGTGGATTGCCTATACAACACAAGGGCCCGTTCTTTGTTAGAATTGTATCTGTACTTGAACTCAGTTATATTCATCTGCCCTATCTGCAAGGTCAAAAAATAAAACTCAATCTCATGCCCTGAAGACAAATCATAATGAGGAGACACAAATGGGTTTAAAACACCAAACACATACAAGTTCACAAAATCGTTTAAAGCTTCCACACTCCTCCGGCAAGTAAGTTGCAAGCACAGCCTCACATTGTCTACCCACATCAGCAAGTTCAGACACCAACCGAAGCCGATCAAAGTTCATGTTGGCCCCACTGGTGATTGCAACAACATTTACATCCTTAAGGCCATAGTACTTGCAGTATGCTTCAGCTCCAGCAAGGGCAAGAGCACCAGCCGGCTCTAGGATGTTTCTTTTCTCCTCAAACATGTCCTGCAAACACAGAGGGGCCATAAAATCTTGAATGATACCACTTAATGAAAACTGATTACAGAACTTATGATAAACAGTTCGAAAAAATAAGGGTTCATTTTGTGACGGAAAAAATACTTAAATTCATGAAGAAATCCGCTTAAATAACAGGAAAATCGTTTTTTTAAATAAACAATCTGGAAACACTCATACAAAAGCACTTAACATAAAAGATAAGTGTTATGGGTAAAAAGTGTTATGGGTCCGTCAACCAGAAGTAACTGCAAACTGTTTTATAGCCCTTACCACTTAAAAAAAACCCGATTTGAAAAAAAATCTGATATGGCGGTGAGGATAAACACAGACTGTTGATTTAAGTATTAAGAAAACCATTTTCATCCAAAAAAAAAAAACAGGACAAGTATTGCAAAAGAAGATGTTATGGGGAAGGTGATTCAGCCAACACAAAAATAAACAGCAATAGGGATTCAGACCATCAAAAGACGGGAATCTACACCAAACAAGTTTTCCTTGAAGAAATTACTTAACCATAAAAATGTATCATAAGATTGTCGCGGAAGAAACATAATTCCAATTGGGAATGTCATGTCATATGTGGTGCAGATGAGAATCAACTTGATTCACAATAGATTAAGGAAATGGCCCGGCTTCATCGATGAGTTTCCAAGAATAATGAAGCCATGAACCAAACAAGTGCAAGGCACAAGTCCACATCCATAGCATGAAAACTACAGTAGGTGTAAATTATAGAAAAAACAGTAATAAAAAGAAGGGAACCAACCAAACAAATGTTAAATTTTCTATGGTAAGGCTTTGAATTCCATATCTTGAGTCTGATTGAAACATTAAAAGATCAAAACAAAAATATAATCAAAAGATTAAGAAAAACCTCTATGTCAGATCAGGAAAACTGGAAAGAATTCTGACCTTTATAGATGCACAAACGGCGTCACGACTTACAAGAACGACCCCATCAATCAACTCCTTGCATAATCTGAAAGTTTCTTCACCAACAACTTTAACAGCAACACCATCAACAAAACCTCCTACTTGATCCATCTTAACCCTCTGACCATGATGCAATGACAATGCCATGGCATTCGCATCACAAGGCTCCACCCCAATAATCTTTACCTGATTCAGGAGGATCAAATAAGTGGTGTTAGATGCACAGACAAAAAAATGAAAGAAGATAAATAGATGAAATTTCACAGTCCATTCGGTGGAGGTGATTCGAGAGTAAAAGAAAGAAAATAGCAAGATACAGATTTCTTCTCTTTGAATGGTTTAATTAAATTAGGTGGGAAGAAACGATATGAGAAGAAATGGATTTCCCCCCAACCAACTATTTTAGATCACCTCAAAAACAAGGTGATTTGGGAAGCAATCACTTCTTTTAATTTACTGACTTCTTCATCCAAACAGAATTGACAAGCTGTTTTGCCAAACATACTGTTAAAACAAATGCACAAAGACCCACAAACACATGTCATCTACTCACAACCCAAATCAAAGATCGTCAACTGAATCTTAAAAAACTAGAATGACGCAGTAAGTGGGATGGAAAGAGTGGAGAAGGCCTAAAGCAAAGCCTTAGGAATAAAATACCAAAGGACCATCTCAAGCTTGATCCTTCACAAAGTGAAAACAAACAAGAACATACAATTACTATGCTAAAACTTATCAAAAATGAAGGCTCGCCTCAGGAGAAACCCTCTTTATATAAGCAGCAATGCCAGCAATCAGCCCACCACCACCGACAGGGATAAATATTGCGTGCAATTGACCTTCCTTTTGGCGCATAATTTCCATTCCAATTGTTCCTTGCCCTGCTATGACATCTGGGTGGTCAAAAGGAGGAACAAAAGTAAGCCCATCCTCTATTGCTCGTTTTTTAGCATATGTTTGTGCTTCGTCGTAAGAATCTCCAGCAAGAACAACAGTTGCACCCAATCTCTTAACTGATTCACTCTGGACAAGGAAAATATAGCAAAATCATTGTTTTTTGTGAGAAATGCAACCCAATTCACAGTCAAAGATCATGAAAAGCAGCATTCAATGAAAGGGGACCTTGATTTTGGGTGTTGTAACAGGCATGACAACAACAGCATCACAACCAAGTTTCTGTGCAGCTAATGCAACACCTTGGGCATGGTTTCCAGCTGAAGAACATATAACCCCTCTTTCCAACTGCCCCTTTCTAAGTTTTGCCATCATATTATATGCACCTCGTAATTTGAACGAATGAACCTACAAGTCCAGCCCTACCATCATGCATTTTGTATCCAAAGACAGATGATTTCAACTTCTTTGAATGTCATCGCGTCGAAAATAAAATACATTTTCATGGAAAGGCGGAGAAAGGGAGGGGGAGAGGGGTGTACTCACGGGCTGTAAATCCTCCCTCTTAAGCCAGACTTTAGCCTGCAGCCTCTCGGAGAGCTTCGGCGCCAACTGTAACGGAGACTCAATTGCCACATCGTAAACCATGGATGACAGAATATTGGTCAGATAGTCCATGGCATTAAGACCCCCATTCCAGCCATCGGGGACCGCGTGGTCTGGAATGGCGCCCAGGTAACCCGGAGGGTACTGCAGGGAATCGGCGGAGACCCCTTGCAGCAGAGGGGCGAGCGAGGCCGAGGGAGGTGCTTTGGCAGGAAAAGCGGCGGAGGGCTTCTGGGAGATCTCGACAGCCGATTTGGAGACAGAAGCAGCAGCAACATAAGACTTGCCAACGCTGCCCCTCCGACTCGTGGGAGCCCCATTGTTGCTGCATAAGGATCGAGGACGAAAGGCCGCGAGATTGTAATGGTTGAGGCTCACAGACTCCATGAATTCGGAGGGAGGGAACTGGCGCCGGCGAGGGAGGCAGGGCGCTGACGAGGGAGGCAGGGCGCCGCGTGCAGATCCTGAAGGCGCGTGTAGGTGGCGTTTGACCGGTCAAAGAACCCCATGAGAATCCTCCGGATCCACACCCAGTCACGCGGCAATGATGGCCGCCAGCCAGGTGGAAAATTTTCACTAGAGGAACAATATCAATTTTTTAGTTTATTTTTTAAGAAATTTTTTAATTTTCACAAAATAATGAACTAAAAACCCTCCCTTACTAAAAATTCCAGAAAATTGAACTAAAAATTATAACTTAACCCTTTCATCTAAAATAGTTGTCAATTGGAATCACGTAGTAAGATTTAATTTAGCTCTAATAGTGTCGGCGGTTTTTTCTGGACGGCACCCCCCTTGATTTGTCAAAAGGGGTGGCGGGGTAGATGGTGGGTGGTCAACCCCACTCAATCCATTCTGCGGGAGAAGGCAGCGAGAAGGGGAAATGAGGCCTATAAAAGGAGACTCTCCCCTCTTTCAAGAGAGATTTTACGAGCGTTTTCTCATTGTAATAGTGAGGGAGTGTGTACCCACTTTTATCACATAGTGATCCTTCTATTTCCCGTGGTTTTTTACATCTTCCATTTGGGGGTTTTTCAACGTTACATCAGGTGTCTTCTTTTATTTCTGCATTTTGCACTTTATTTTATCTCGTGATTATCGTTGTACCGGTGGGTCAATCATTTACGGTCCCAACAAGTGGTATCAGAGGCAAGGTTCTGGCCCGATGTTGTTCACGTTTTCGGGTATTAATAATTCTAGTAAATTTGAGTATGCTCTGTGATTGCAACTCCGGTTGATCTATCACATCAGAAAAATTTTATTGATATTATTAAATACACTGTTGTGAAAACAGAGGAGGTTCTGGACTGACGACGTGTCCAAATGGCGGAGAAATTCGAGATCGAAAAATTCAACGGGAATAATTTTTCGTTGTGGAAAATGAAGATGCAGGCAGTGCTGCGGAAGGATAATTGGCAACTGGCAATTGGCGAAAAGCCAGTGGGTGTGACAGAGGCGAAATGGAACGATATGGACATGAATACTATTGCCAACATCCATTTAGCTTTGGCGGACGAGGTCCTATCGAGCATTGCGGAGAAAAAGACGACAAATGAAATGTGAGATACTCTAACGAAGTTATACGAAGCCAAGTCACTGCACAACAAAATTTTCTTGAAGAGAAAATTGTACACTCTTTGGATGGCAGAGTCATCATCAGTGACTGACCACATCAACAACCTCAATACCCTGTTCGCTCAGCTCACGGCGTTGGGCTATAAAATTGTGGATACTGAACGTGTAGAGATTCTACTCAGAGTTTGTTAGATTCGTATGACCAACTCATTATCAACATCACCAACAATATCCTGATGGATATGCTGCTCTTTAATGATGTTGCAGCCGCAGTTCTAGAAGAAGAAAGTCAGCGCAAGAACAAGGAGGACAGACAGACAACTTCGCACCAAGCAGACGCTTTGTCAACGGAGAGAGGAAGGATGATGGAGCGTGGTTCCAATGGGAGCCAAAATCATGGCAGGTCCAAATCAAGGAGTAAGAAGAAGAATGTCACATGTTTCAATTGTGGCAAGAAGGGGCACGTCAATAAGGATTGTTGGAATAAGAAGAGTGGTGAAAAGAACTCTCAGGGGAATGTTGCAAGTACTTATGAAAAAAGGAGATATACTAGTTAGTGAAGCGACAACGACTACCGGAAGCAGGAAACATCTCGACGATGCATGGATTATCGACTCAGGAGCAACATGGCACATGACGTCTTGACGGGAATGGTTTGACCAATATGAAACCACCCCAGAAGGACTTGTGTACATGAGGAACAATCACACCCTGAAGATTGTTGGGGTCGGTACCATCAAACTGAAGATGCATGATGGTATTGTTTGAACCATCCAAGGAGTACATCATGTGAAGGGTCTGAAGAAGAACATATTGTCTTTGGGACAATTTGATGACATCAGATGCAAGACTCGTACAGAGAATGGAGTGATGAGAATTGTGAAGGGCGCGCTTGTGGTAATGAAGGCGGAGAAGATCTCGAAGAACCTGTACGTGCTTATGGGTGAAACGTACAAGGAGGCAGAGATAGTTGTTGCCTCAACTACCTCGATGGAAGCGTTGACGACTTTATGGCATCGGAAGCTTGGCCATATGTCAGAATGAGGTCTGAAGATTCTTGTGGATCAGAAGTTGTTTCCTGGTCTTACAAAGGCATCCTTACCATTTTGTGAGCATTGTGTTTTGAGCAAGCAACACAGGTTAAAGTTTGGGATGTCAACAACATGAAGCAAAGAGATCTTAGAGTTGATCCATTCCAATGTTTGGCAAGCACCGGTTATATCCCTGGGAGGAGCAAGGTACTTTCTATCCTTTATTGATGATTATTCTAGGAGATGTTGGGTGTACCCAATCAGGAGGAAGACAGATGTTTTTGAAGTCTTCAAAACATTCAAAGCACGAAAGGAGCTTGACTCTGGAAAGAAGATCAAGTGTTTGAGGACTGACAATGGTGGAGAATATACTAGCGAGGAGTTTGATACTTTTTGTCAACATGAAGGAATCAAGAGATAGTTCACGGTGGCGTACACTCCTCAGCAGAATGGAGTGGCAGAGCAGATGAATAGAACCCTGTTGGATAGAACGAGGGCAATGTTGAAGACTGCAGGAATTGCCAAAACATTTTGGGCAGAAGCAGTGAATACCGCCTGTTATGTGATCAATCAATCTCCTTCCATGGCGATTGATCTGAAGACACCAATGGAGATGTGGACTGGTAAACCCGCTGACTATTCCCGGTTACATATTTTTGGAAGTCTTATATTTGCAATGTTTAATGACTAGGAAAGATCGAAGCTGGATTTGAGATCCATGAAATGTATCTTCTTGGGGTACGCTAATGGTGTGAAGGGGTATCATTTGTGGGACCCCACTGCCCGCAAATTTATCATCAGCAGAGATGTCATTTTTGCAAAATATAGGGTGCAAATGACAACTGATCAAGACATGGAGAAGGAGAATACAGAAACAACAACAGTCGAAGTAGAGGAAAAATCTGAGGAAGAACCAGTTTCCTCTGAGGCTTTACCGGAGCACGATGATCAAGTACCGGTTGAGTTTGGACCACGACGGTCAACTCGGGAGAAAAGAGCACCAGTATGACACTCAAACTATGTCACTGAGAGCAATATTGCGTACTTCTTATTAACAGAGGATGGAGAACTATCTTCTTTTGCAGAGGCGACCCAGAGTCCAGATGTATTCTCATGTATGGCGGTGATGCAGGAGGAACTTGAAGCCCTGCACTGGAACACGACTTGGGATCTTGTTCCATTACCTAATGCAAGGAAAACTATCAAAAACAAACAGGTCTTTAAGATCAAATGAGATGGAAAAGACTAGGTGTATAGATGTCATGCATGATTGGTGGTCAAAGGATTTGCTCAGAAGGAAGGTATTGATTTCAATGAAATATTTTCTCCTGTTGTTAGATTGATGACTGTTCTGATAGTTTTGGCGATGCGTGCTACATACAGCTTACATCTAGAGCAGCTAGATGTGAAGACTGCTTTTCTCCATGGTGATCTTGTTGAAGAGATCTATATGCTCCAACCGGAAGGTTTTGCAGAAGAAGGCAAAGAGAACTTGGTTTTTAGGTTGAAAAAATCTTTGTACGGTATCAAACAGGCATCGAGGTGTTGGTACAAGAGATTTGATTCCTATATCACGAGTCTTGGATATGGCAGACTTCATTCAGATCCTTGTGCATATTTCAAGGGTTCAGATGGTAATGATTTCATCATTATTCTGTTGTATGTGGATGACATGTTGGTTGCAGGCTCCAACAAAGATCAGATCCAGGAGACGGAGGCACAATTGGCTAGGGAGTTTGATATGAAGGACTTGGGACCAAGAAACAAGATTCTTGGGATGCAGATTTACCGAGACATAAATAATGGGAAGATTTGGCTATCACAGAAGAGTTACTTACATAGAGTCTTGAAACGCTTCAACATGCTAGACTATAAGACAAGCTATACCCCTCTTCCAGTTAATTTCAAGTTATCCTCCACGATGAGTCCTAGTAGTGAAGCAAAGAGGATGTAAATGTCTTGAGTACTATATGCATCAACAGTGGGTAGTCTAATGTTCGCTATGGTTTATACTAGAACGAACATTGCACATGCAGTGGGAGCAGTCAGTCGGTACATGACGAATCTAGGATGGGATCATTGGAGCACAGTGAAGAGGATCCTGAGATACATCAAGGAGACCTCAGATGTTGCATTATGTTATGGAGGATCAGATTTTACTGTTAGAGGATATGTTGATTCAGATTTTGCAGGTGATTCTGACCGGAGGAAATCCACTACTGGTTATGTGTTTACTCTTATAGGAGGAGTTGTGAACTAGATTTCAAAGTTTCAGTCAGTTGTGGATTTATCCACGACAGAGGAAGAATACATGGCAGCTACATAGTCTTGTAAAGAGGCAATTTGGATGAGAAGGTTGTTGGAGGAGCTTAGGCACATACAAGAGCAAATTACATTGTTTTGTGACAGTCAGAGCGCCTTTCTCATTGTAAGGAATTCATCTTTTCATTCTAGGAAGAAGCACATTGGGGTAAAATATCACTTTGTCCGAGATGTGGTGGAGGAAAGAAGTGTGGACATGCAGAAGATTCACACTAAAGAAAATCTGGCAGATTTCCTGACAAAGGTGATTAACTCTGATAAGTTCAGAAGGTGCAGATCCTCGAGCGACCTTGCAGATACATGAGTAGTATGTATTGGCAGATATAAAGGATTTATGGAGATGTGATTGGTTCTCAATCAAATCTCTAAGTAGGAGATGTGTCGACAGTTTTTTTCTGGACGAAACCCCCCCTTGATTTGTCAAAGGGGGTGGCGGGGTAGATGGTGGGTGGCCAAACCCACCCAATCCATTCAGCGGGAGAAGGCATCAGGAAGGGGAAATGAGGCCTATAAAAGGATTCTCTCCACTCTTCCAAATATCATCTCTCATCGGTTCTCATCACCAATATAGCAGATCCCATATTTGAGCGGTTTTTGTGAGATTTATTTCCCCGCTTATTCAAGAGAGATTTTATGAGCGTTTTCTCCTTGTAATAATGGGGGAGTGTGTACCCACTTTTACCCCATGGTGATCCTTCTATTTTCCCATGGGTTTTTACCCCTTCTATTTGGGGGTTTTTCCATGTTACATCGGTTGTCTCTTTTATTTATGTATTTTGCACTTTATTTTATCTCGTGATTATCGTTGTACCGGTGGGCCAATCATTTACGGTCCCAATAAATAGTTGGTCATTGTGTGTTATATTTGTAATTTCATTTAAAAATAATTTATTTTTTAAATTGGTTATTAATAATAGTAAATGAAATTTTTTTATGTGTTTATAGGTTTTTTTATTTGACAATCAAACAAACAACTCACTAACACCATCAAATACAACAATATACAATGTCATGCTCATCCCACATCTGACACACTCATCAAATAGTCTGTCTAGCTGCAGATACTTGACAATTGAACCCATGTATTTCAAAGAAGGAAAGGCCCAAGGGAATCCACGATAACACATTAGCGCGAATCCTAAAAAATAAAAAATTTGTCTTTAACATGAAAAAAAATCAACAACATGGAATATTGCCACATGCCCTAAACAAACTCAAATCATTTGTCATCCACTTAAGTTAGCTTTTGAAACCCATCGAAAGTCCAAAACAAGAACTCAAAATATAAAAAAAACATGGCCCACTAATGAAGCTTATATTTTCATGCATTTTATTCTTTGATTCAATGTTTTAAATCCCATTAATGTGTCATTTTAAGGGTATTTGTCATATTTTTTTTATTTTTGGAATAATTTGAGTTTAATTGCGACAATGACTTAATTTTTGGATTTAAAGTGTTTTTTCTCACTTTGGTATTTGTTAAAACTTCATTTTTTGTAACATGGATGAAAAGCCCACAAAGGAAAATAACCTAGGAAAAAGAGAAGAAGAGACTTGAGGAACGTCAAGGGTCAAAATCCCTCGAAAGGCCATCTCACCCAAGTCTCCCAAAACACTGTCGGCATGCAAGGAACCTGCGTGGAAGCCCGTGAAACTGACCTATGTGAGATAATCCCTTCACTCAAGGTCCCTTTTTTTGCATATAAATAGGGCCTTAGGGTCTTCATTTGTATGGAAAAAGTTTACAGGAAGCCTCTTGGAGCTCCGATCGCCCGAGTCCTTCGCTCAAGCCCTTCTAAATCTTATAGGTGGATTTTTAAAACCTAAATGAGAGGAAATTAAAGGGGGTAGTGAAATTAAAGTCCTTCCAGGGTTTAAAATAACCAACACATGTGTGAGACACTCATTCACCCCTTAATTAACGAAGACAAGCGCGATATACCCTTCTTCAATCAAGGACCTGCGCAAGTTGGTTCCGAGAACACCTGTGGAGACCCTTGAAGGCTTGATCAAGGTCTCACCCAAGTGTAGTTTCCCAGGTGGCCTGTCACCCAAGGTGCCACCAGTTCGCCTAAGCCTACCTGCGCAAACCTCCTTGGTTCACCCTGCTCTCCAACCTGTGTGAGCTATCCCTTTGAGCCCTCTTCCAAGCCACCTATGGCAAGGCTCTTCTCCCCTTGGCTCGTTCGTTTGAAAGAGACCAAGTTGAAACCTCCTGACTTACATAACCATGGTGAGGGGTACATCAATGTATCCCCCATTTGGGTATGTATTCCATCAGTCAGAGGTTTCCCGCACTCATTTGGTTGGACGGTTGGGGTTCTCAAGGTACATACGAGTATGTATCCCATCAGTCATGAGGACCCTTACCCCAAGTGCAGTGTCGAGGAGTTCTCGATCTCGAATACCAAGGCTCAGACCATGTCCGCCCCTTCTCATCTCTAAGACTCAGAGCCTCCAGTTCCTGACGGAGAGGGTAAGGATTATGTTTGATTTTTCATTCAACATGGAATTAGATCTTCATCCCACTACAGAACCGATTTTAGGGCATCCTATAAAGTAAGCCCCTAGACTTTCTTATAGGAGGTTGCATTCTTGATCCTCTCTACCTCTTAGCCACCACCGAGGGTCCTGCGTCCTTCACCTTTATTCCTTATTCATTCTCTATACCCTAGACCATTTTGGGGTAAAGTGAAGAGAGGGAAGTGTCATACCCTCAGCCTCTTCCATCATCGCCCCATTATCTTCCACCAGAGAAGAAGGAAAAGTGCGTGGTTTGCCATATCATATGCTTCCTCTTGTCTATCATTTTCAAGCATGACCCATCCATGACTTGTGGACTTAGGGGTGTCCATGATCATGACATCCACACCTTCGGATGCATGTTTCGATAGAGAACCTTCCTTTGAATCTTCCTATTTCCTTCCTTCAGAGTACCCCCATAGGCACGAGTCCTCAAGGCTATGTATCCAACCTTAGGGAAAACAGATTGTGTGGTTTGTTGGATCTTCCGTTTACTTTTGTTTTTCACATCGAGCACGACTCACGTGAGCTTATGGGTTAATAGTGATCATGACGCCTACATGATCCATGCCATCTATTGAACTATGAGAACTCTGATTCCTATTTTAACTAGGATACATAGGATGACTTAATAAGACCCAAGATCAATGAGTATCCTTCTCAGTAGTAAACACCAACCAAAACCCCCAATTCACTAGGGCATACTCCTCAGGAGTAAGCCCCATAATTCATCATATGGGCCTCCTCCTTAGGTATAAGCCCCAAACAGGCCTCCAAATCACCATGAGATAATACATCACTCACGACCTCACTCTACAAGGCATCCTTTCCATGAGTAATCCCCAACTTAATCCTCCCAAAGGGCCATAATCCCCTACGGGACAATATTTCAGAGGGCCTCCATAGGCGAGGATCCTCATAATCGAACTATGTGGGATTTTATTTCATCCAAATGGGATACATAGGAAGCCTCCTTGAGGTTTAAACCCAATCACACAACATCAAACCTATTCTCTCTAGGACACATTACTAGTAGGGTTTAACCAAACCTAGGAATCCATACTCCTTCTAGGTTCCCCTGGGCCACCTCAGTGTCTGGACATCCTTACCACATAATGTTAAACTATACAGTTAGGTACTCGTCTCATGACCTTAAAAGGTATGATGTGTCCCGTTATGTGACACTGAACTATGTGGGTTCTGATTCCTTTCACAAGGATATATAGGACGCCCATCCATGGGTTCAATCCCAACATCAAAACAACTTCAGTCTCCCTAGATGACAATATACTCCAGAGTAACTCCCATCTCCCTAGATGATAATAAAATCTAGAGTGCCCCACTACGTGGCTAGAAAACTAGCATCGTCGTAATAACAACCAAATAATCTTTAAGTAGTTTATAATAGGATACCATTGATGGAGAACCTCAAATGCATACCGATTCTCTATTGATGAAGAAACTCATATAAATACTGATGATTCTAAGTTCCACGCATGATAATAATTGATTTTTATTCAAGGGATACCTACATAATACTTGTTATTTAATAAAGGATTCATGAACACATCTTAAGTATATAATAGAGCCCCGAAGTAGGCAATAATTCCCCCCAAAAGGGTACGATCAGCCCGAACTCCCATCCTCTCGACCAATGCAAGTTATTAAGCATCATAGGCTGAAATCCATAACAAGCGCCTACCTTTGGAAAGTGGGTCCCTTTGGATATAGAGCCATTGAGTGTTTTTAGTTCCATGAATAAACCCACTGGAAACTGTTCGGGAATAGTAAACCCAGCGCAAATGGTTGCACACCCCCTACAATAGACCGTTGGGTGAATGAATTATTTGAGGGGAAACAAAAATTTCATTCCCCAACAAAGTCCCATTTTCTTCTGAAACAAAAAATGGTAAACCCGAAGTGAATCCTTAATCAATATGATAGTGTCACCTATCTGTTAGGCCCCTCTCACTCTCAAAGGGAATGAGGGTCAAGAAAGACAATCAATCATGCATGTATTTGAGATATTGTGTTAACAGGGTTTTTGTGTTTGTATTTGACACATATAGGCACCTACTTCTAGAGACCCCTTTAATATAATGTCCTCCTTAAAGTTTTCACTAATAAACGCATCAGTTTCCACTCAGACCAGATCTTCATTCGAGCA
The DNA here is from genome assembly GCA_963277665.1 of Viscum album. Taxonomy (NCBI): domain Eukaryota; kingdom Viridiplantae; phylum Streptophyta; class Magnoliopsida; order Santalales; family Viscaceae; genus Viscum; species Viscum album. Next base: position 1,801,793,646 of record OY728126.1, on the reverse strand, counting down.
AAGGATGTTATCACTAACACAACGTCTTCAACACTAGGTCTCAAAATCATTGGTTCAGGAGTACCATCATAACGGTATGATCTCGACCCTGGAGGCTACCCAACAAGCCCTCTAGTCTACGAGGAACCCCTGATCATCCAATCAAAGATGACCGGTGGTTCTGACGCAGATGGCGCCGACCACCATCTTCAACCATTTCAGGATCCTATCCTTGAAATGAGACAACCAGTCCCCCTCGTATCTCAGGGAGGTGGATCTATAGGTAATATACAACCTCATCCAGGAGATAGAGGGGTTATTCTCAAGGGATCCTTCTAGTAATAATTATCACCAACACCACACGGTAGTAAACCTAGGGTGATGTCCTCAACTGTCCAGCCCGGGACCTTCAAACCCAGGCATACAAGATGGTCTGCCAGGGATGAAAACCGGCCAATAGGGAGTAAAGTCACACCTCTGTCTCCTCTAAAGAATCCCACCAACCTAATGTGGTGGAAAACAATGAGCGATCACATAAACCTGTCCGCCTTTATTCATCCAGTCAACAGACTCACCTGGCGGCATCAAAGGAAACCCGCCACTCAAATCCGGTGGAGTAATGTGAACATGAACATACACATGCTTTCACACACCATGTCTGCCAATAGACTCGTCTGAAAGCATTCAAAGAAGTCAGTTGGAAAGCCTTGACGAAGAACAGGGGTAAGACCCAACTCTCTTCCCCCACACATGAGTACTGTCAGTATCCAATGGTAGGAAAGGGAGGACAGAAGTAGGCACATACACCTACTCCAGTTGCGGAATGGGAATATATCCTTGTTTTGACTACTGAAGTAACCAAACATATCCTGAAAATGGTGAAAGAGCAGACACAAATCCCTACCCACATCTTACAGACTTGCCAAGATGTTATCACAACGATGACAGTAGTACCTGAGGGGTATACACACAACTCTATCCCCACAAATGGGGTGTCCCACCAATATACTTCCCCATATCATATATAAACCTCTGAACTCATCTAGGAGGGTCATGGGGAACCCTCCCATATTATACAGACAACCAGACCAGGAACATACACCCACTCCAATCAGAGGTAATCAAACTATCCCAACGACCACTCCAATCTAGGAATATACACCTACCCATGAAGACCATTTCTCCCAAAAAGTTACCCTAACTTCTCATAAGAAGGTACCCAATAAGAAGCCTAATCAAACACGGTTAGAAAATCAAGAGACGATCTACAGTCTGACTCTACTTAATGATGGAGTTTTTAAAGGCCTCATAAATTTATCTATGGCAGCTTAATATCCTACCCTCCTGTTACCAAATTACAGGAGCAGTAGCAGTAATTCTGAAAGTCTCCTCCAGACACTTCATCACGAAGTCTTACTTCATGACCAAAATCTGGTCAATCTTGAGATCCTATCTCTTGATGAGAGCCACAAAAACCCTCCATGTGGCCTAAAAACCAAGGATAAAGAGGGTATTCCCCTTGATATAACCCACCATGGTAGTCCTCCCTGTGATGGTGTTTGTTGTGAAAGTTCTCTCCATAGTAGTGTTTCACATTGTCAGGAGAATTCTATGATTGACAATGTAATGATGAGAAAACCCACCTATCACGAGGCACTTTCGAAAACAAGAAAAATAATGTGTGATGCCTTGTCATTGGAAGGTGAAATATTTTCTCAATTAGAAGATAACCTGAGGTGATGGTCATTCTATGAACCACCCTTAGGCCACTTACCTTCTAGTGCAATAGAGGAAATCCCTGTCAATATTACTGTCTATGATAAAACAATAGGAAATCATCCATCCTGGCAAGACCAGGTAGAGGATCCTCTAGAAAAAGACAAAGAAGATATACTAAATATGAGGAAGCAACTAGATAAAGATGATATACCAGTCATGTTCTAGCCTTTGGATACTCCTTAGTACAATATTCCAGAAGTTTTTTCGGAAGATTGTGTGAATGATGTCTGCCTCAACCTTTGGAAAACTCTTTGTCATTAAAAAAATAAAGGTATTACCCTATGATGGGTATCAAAATCATGTCAAGGTAATAGAAGGGTTGTAACACCAAATCGAATTGGCATCCCTCCCAGATTCATGAAATCTAAAAGTCGAGAAACAACAAGGGGACCTTCAACGTGCATGCCTCAGCACATTAATGAGGTTGCAATAGCTGGTTGAAAATACCCCATCTAGTGTTCATATTAGAGGATGGGGTGCACATGGAGTGTTACATTTTACTGTGATCCCTAAACAACAAATCCTACCGAAGGTGGTATCATGTGATGTCATAGCCCTAGGCCATATCCAAAAAATAGAGTCTATTCATAACCAAAGACACACTCAGTGAAAACAAGCCTTAGTAGACTCTCACCAACGTTAGACCAGAGGATAGAAGACTATTGAAATATTATCGTGTTAGGCATCTAAGAATATCAAACAAGCCTCCTGTTTAGGGGAAATTCATCCTCATATGATGAAAATGTTAGAAATAGCACAACATTATTTGGAAATGGATGATTTAAATGCATACAAAATGATGCACCCAACCCATGTTTGAATAAAACTTCACAAAATCAGAAGAGAAGCCATGATAGTATCAGTTATGGTAGTTCAGGAGCAACCCTGAACCACATGGCTAGGGGATTTTTTAACCCAACCCTAGAGGTTATCCAATCGAGCCTGAAGGGTAGTGAAGGAAGAACAGGAATAACCCCATCCCTCAGGGATGATGGCTTTTTCATCTCAATAATCCCCTCCTCAGTGGGAATCAGTTTTCTCCCAATTAGGGAAGATGTTGCAGAATGAATCCTCTCATTTCATCCCATCCTATGATCTAATAAATTCACTTAAAACATGCATGAATGAATTATATGAAGATTCCATTTGGATTAATTTCCACTAAATAGCTCTCAAGGAATCAACAAAGAAGATGACAAGGTCCCGTGGAGGGTGAAGAAGAAGGCGATCTTACCAAAAAAATGATAGAATACTCATGATGAATTATGCATCAGTGAATGTCATCAACGATTCCATTGAAGACCCTCCAGAACATGAGACCAATTCAAAGGGGTTAGAAGAGGAAGTTACAATCCATAATCCAATCCACACCAAAACAAATGAATGAGGTGCACGTAATTAAAATTAGAGGCTTTCCCAAAATTTGGGCACTCCCTCGAATAATCCACCTTTACCTACTAGAAAGGCACCCAATAGGGAAAAAGGTAAGGGTTAGAATATGTCTCACCTCCCTCATAGAGAGGGTAAATAACTTTCATTGGAGGAAAGATTTGCTCAGTAAGAGGAAGAGATGAAATAATTGAGAAGACTAAATGTAGAGTTACTCCAAGGAAGCCTTCCTACCAGATATGATCTAAAAGCAAATCCTTAACTTGCACTTCTAGTTGGCGCATCTCAATAAAGAGGGTTTGCTGAAACAACTGAAGCAGACCGAGAACATCCACTCAATGTGGGGTACTAACCACCAATATATTTGGATCATGCAATAGAATATCAAGATTTCCCTATGTTGGGTGTGCAACCAGAGTAGGTTTAAACACATACTTATAGGCCTGCCCCTATTGGTTACCCATGATAGATACCAGCAGTGCTGCCACCAGTGGTCCTACCGGCCATTGCACCTGTTCAGGCTCTAACCGCTACACTTGCTCAGGCTCTAACCGCTGCACTAGTTTAAGATTTGACTTAGTCATACATTCCTTAAATTCTTATGAATACCATTAAGTCACTAATGGATTGATTAGAAGCTATGGAGGAATGACATGCACCGATACAACTGGAAAAGAAGCCCTACCCCGAATGGGTAGATCCGACTCTTCCCCCGCCAAAATCTGGGAACCCCATGTTTCCAATCTTCAGCAAATTAGGAGATTTGGAGTAGAACTTGACACATTTCATCTCTTGTTGTGACCCCATGATGGGTACCCCTTAACAATATGAGGCGGTGAAACTCATGTGTTTTGTGCAACCACTACAAGGGCCAGGCTTTGTATGGTACACAAGTTTGCAATATCGATTGATCATTAAATGGGAAGATATCCATCATAAATTTCTCTTCCAGTTCAGCTCAATGCTATAGAAGACAACAATCTTAAATCTCACAAAATTCAAACAATAGGAGAATGAAAGGATCTCAGATTTCATTGCTCGGTGGAAAGGACTAACATACTCCTTAAACCTACCACTCCCTTAAGAGTATTTGTTTCCCATCTGTGTAGAAAATCTTTGTGAGAAGTTGAACATGCCATTTATCCTTATGAAATACAAAAGGGGGTTTTGGGACCTTGAATCAATTTCTAAATAGGTGAAAAAATCCATCTCATAGACCAAATCTAAGGTTCGATTGATTAATTTAAATTAAGGAAGGAGGATAGGAAAATAAGAGGATGCTACAGTTACACTTAAGTAGGACACTATATCCAACCCCACCTCAAATATTGCATCATATCATACAACTCAACCTCCCGAGAATCAACTACAATGCTTGCCTCACCAGTATGATCAAATAGATCAGAGGTGAAAATAGTTTGAGGAGATTAGAAACAAGGTTTATTCTTTTTGAAATTACTAAGTCCCTGAATACTTCATCTCAGTATTGGAAAACAACCTAGTCAAGTTACCAAAGCCCAGGAAGATTGACAAAGAAGGTGATGAAGATATCCCAAAATATTTCCCTTTCTATCAGATGTTGGGGCACCACATCCATGATTGTTTTTTAAAGACCTCCTGCAAAAGATGATGGAATCTAGGAAAGTAAAGCTAAAGAATTTTCTTTCTTAGGTGGCCTATGTTTCTTCCAATAATCCATAGGAGTAAGGTGAATGGAAATAAGTTAAGAGAAAGATTACACATAATTTTTGTGACTAGATGGCCAAAAAAATGATCAATCAGACTCTTTATATCCTCAGAGTACAACTAAAACAACCAACTGTGCCCTCGACTACTCCTACCACAACACAACTGACTTTATCAACAACCCAGTCCTCTGAAGGTCAGTCCTCCAAAAATAAACTTGGACAAAAGGGAAATAAGAGAACACAGGAAGATGATCCTATTTCAAATCCAAATTTTTCTTTAACTTTAGCAGAATTCATGCCTACAATCCCAAAATAATGGGCACCAACCTGACAAATGGTACAAAAGGGGTCAACCTGTCAGGTAGAATATTCATCAGATGAGGATTTGATCTTCAATTTCGTTAATGTTATTCACTTAACGGATCCCTTATCAAGTGAGGAGTATGATTATGAAACCTATTTCCCTATACATGATTTGGGAACTGAGGTAAGAGGCCATCATAGTTGAGGGTACAGGGGAATATGTGTTCATTCTAGGAATCACTACTTCAACCATGCCCATGCTAGAACCAACTATGCGGATTAAACTCATGGTAAATATCTCTAACAAGATCATCAGGAACATGGGAGTTCTTCTTCCACACATGATAGGGTTTTCCCTGATATGATCATATTAGATATCGGTAAGGGAATATACCATCACCTTTTTAGTGGGTAGGCAGACCTAGTTGGCTTAATCCACTAAGACTGGAGGCACTTCTAGCTCCTACCCTAAGAGATGGTTCATCCACATCAAGTGATTCAGCTCCTAAATTATCTTCAAAAGAGAATACCAACACTAGGAAGTGCATACATTTGGAATATAAGTATGATCTTTTGAAACAACTGGCCCAAGTTCCAACCACATTATCAATCCTAGATGCTTTGAATTTATCAAAAGATATCTAGGAAACACTCAATAAGGCCTTGTCAAGCCCTCAAGAGTTTTAAGTTGAGGTTGATGCTACTAAGACATATCGTGTAGAGAATGATCCTAGATAATTCCATATGGTTATCTATTTCATGGACCAGTACAAGGATACTATCATGTAGGGACATGTCAGACCCTTATATATATCTGGTAGGATAAATTACATTGATATCCGATAAGCCTTCATTGACAATGGCCCAAGAGTTAACCTCATCCCTATATGAATGCTTCACCAGCTAGGTTTTAATGAATCTCATTTCCCCCTCTAACCTAATGCTATAGGGTTATGATAAGAATGATAAAAATCTTCTTAGAGAAATTGAACTCAGAACTTAGTTTGGGGATCTTGTGTTCGATTCATAATTCATGGTCGTTCAGAAAGATAAAACCTTTAATGTTTTGTTTGGAAGACTTTGGCTACATCAACATGTGTCTATTCCTTCATTATACCACCAATGACTCAAATATTGTGTTCATGGTCAAATTGGGACATTATATGGTGACAAGACCCCATTAAAATCATGCGATACACAATAAATCAATGCAAGATTCTACATAGGGGAGGGAAACAATCCATGGCTGATAATGTTACTCAGATTAATGTCCTAAATGGCCTAGAGATGATTCCATCCAATCCTTTCAAACTTCTCAGTGTAGAATACATGCTCCTCATCAATCAAATAAAAAATGTGTTTTAAAATCTAATCATGAATTTAGTAACTTCAGTGATGTAAATTATGACAACTGAGCCTGATGGTGCTGAAGAAGTTGTCAACTCTCCAAGTGATATTGAAAGCCTAGATGAAAATGTCTTCATTCTATCCCCTGAGCTCCAAAAAAACCCTAATCCAACAACTGGACTGGAATAAGTGGTTGAAAAAATATTATAAAGTGAAGAGACTCATTATCAGCCCATTTCTTTCCCTTAGGGACTCCAAGAAAGCTCCATGTTAGCAAGAGAGCCTGAGTTTGTTACCTCATCTTCTGGATGTCTAAATGGTGACTCCCCTCTTTCCTCCAAGGAACTTGCTTCATCAACCACTTATCTGGAAAAGGTAAAAGAAGTAATGTATGGGGAAGAGGAAGAAGATGAGGATCTCAAGGATTCCCCTCCAACATTTTGGGAAGGTTTCTCCACTATTATGGATGAACTTAGATAAATAAATCTGGGTACATAAAAGGATCCATGACCCAATTTGATCAGTGTGACCATTATATCTGAAGAATAGGAGGTATATACTTACTTCCTAAAGCAACATCATGATTTATTTGTATGGAATTATATAGATATTCCATGTATTGACCCTGAGGTGGACACCCATCATTTGGGTTTTCCAAAAGATCATTGAGAATATAAGTAGGCAACCAGATGGACACACCCAACTCACGCCTCTAAAATCGAGGCCGAAGTGAACAATATCATCAAATATGACTTCATCTAAGAGATGTCATATCAAAAATGGCTAGCCAATATTGTCCCTATGAATAAGGAGAATGGGGAAACCAAAGTTTTCATCAACTTCTGATATCTCAACCAGCATTGTACCAAATATAAATTCCCAGTCCCAATTACAAAACTCCTGATTGATGCAATAGTTGGTTATTAAGGCCTCTCCTTCATGGAAAAATAATCTGGGTACAACCAAATCCAAATGTCCTCAGAAGATGAAGAAGAAACATCTTTTAGATTCCCCTAGGGAGTATTCTGCTATTGTGTAATTCCCTTTGGATTTAATAATTCCAGTGACACATACCAATGTTCTATGAATCACATCTTCAAACCCTTATTGGGAATGTTTGTTGAATGCTACATTTACAATTTAGTGGTTAAGTCCCAAAAATGTTATGATCATATAATTGAATTGTAAATCATACTCAACAAGCTTTAAAAGCATATCCTAAAGATCAAACCCTTAAAATGTTCTTTTAGGGTAACCTCAGGGAAATTTATCAGCTTCATTGTATACCATCTTGGCATTGAAGTTGATCCTGAGAAGACTAAAGCTATCCTCAACATGTCTCCTCCTCGAAACCTTAAATAGTTTAGAGGACTTCAAGGACACTTGGCCTACATTTGGCACTTTATAGACAACCTCTTAGGCAAGTGTTTTACCTTCAATAAGTTTATGAATAAGGGGGTCACATATCAGTGTACCAGCGAATGTCAGGAAGCATTTGAAACCCTCAAGAAATACCTCTTGATTCCACCAGTATTAATGATTCCAGTTAAAGGAAATCCACTCATTCTATATGTGATGGTATTAGATAATTCACGGGGTTCCTTCCTTATACAAAAAAGGTTATTGGGAATGAAAAAAATCTCTATTATCTCAGTAGAACCATTCTCAATGTGGATACTTGATGTTAAGATATTGAGAATAGACGCATGACATTAATATCCACAGTCTAGAAATTGAGGCACTACCTGCAACACCATGAGATCTAGTTGGTCTCCGACAATAACCCACTCAAATTTATCCTCATCCATCCTATACTGACAGGACCTCTAGAATTGTGGGTGGTTATTTTGTAGCAATTTGATATATAGTTTGTGCCTCAGAAAGTAGTGAAAGGCCAGGATTTGGAAGATTTCCTTGTGTAACACTTGTCTGTAGAAGCAACATCATTGAATACTGAATTTACAGATGAGGAAATATTATCTATTCAAGGTGACCCCCAAATGTGGGAAATTTATTTCAATGCTACTTCAAAAATCTCAATATGAAAGAGAATGAAATACCATACATTAAAAAAAATAGGGATAGGGATTGTGCTTATCTCCCCAGAGAAGGCAGTGTTTCCATATTCATTTCTATTATCAGAAGATTGTACCAACAATGAGGAAAAATATCAAGCCCTCATTCTAGTCCTGTAATTGGCACTTCAAATACTAGCAAACCACCTAGAGGTGAAAGGTGACTCAAAGTTGGTAATCAAATAGATCAACGGGGATTACACCATCATAAAAGAGGATATAATTCCACCATTTGACTATTTTTGATGGTTAATGGAATAATTCCCCTTAGAACCAACATTAACTCATGTCCTGTGATTATAGAATGCCAAGGTAGATGCATTGGAAAATGCAAATATGACTTTGGAAAATCCAAACTGGGACAAAACAATCATTATCACCACCCATTACTGAATGGACTCATCTTTTATTCATATCAAAACAGAAGATATCAATGAAATTAGCCCCATCCCTATGCCATATGTACCTAAAACTGGATTTATGGTGCCAATCATGGATTACCTTGAGGATGGGTTACTCCCACTAGATAGAGATGGAAGACAGTAGATCCAAAAGAGAGCAGGAAATTTCACTCTTTATGATGGACCAAATCACCAGAAAGTCCTCTACAAATGAGGCTTTGATGGGGTCCTTCTCATACGTGTCAATGGAGAAGAAAATGTGGCTATTATGGAATAATTATATGTAGAAACCCATGGTTCCCACCAGTTAGGACATAGGATTTCTGATCAAATCTGAAGGCTTGAATAATTTTGGCCTTTGATGACATGAGATTACACAAATTTCATGAAGAAATGTCATTCCTGCCAAGTGCATGCCAACTTCACTCGTCAATCCCTAGAGTTGATACATATAAAAAAAATACCCCTGTCCATTCTCTATATGGGGGATGGATGTTGTTGGATCATATCCTCCAGCTATGACTAAGCAGTTCAAATATATCTCGATTGATACTGATTTCTTCTCCAAATGGGCTGAGGCAATACCCCTCAAAGAAGTCGGATCCAAAAGAATTGTTAGCTTCATTAAAACTAACATGATTACTATATTTGGCGTCCCTCAACAAATATTGATATACAATGATACCAATTTTTGCTTCGTTGAAGTGGAAAATTTGTATCAGGAATACAATATCAAATCCAACCATTCATCCCGCTATCATGCAGTGATTAATGGAAAGATATAATCATTAAATAAGAATCAATCGAACATACTCTATAAGATGGTGTATAAAGATAAAAATTCCTATTTTGACATGATCTTGAACTCCTTTTGGTCTTATCAGACTATAACCTGTACTGCAACACAAACGACCCCATACTCATTAGTGTATAGAATAGAAGTGGTAATACTCATTGAGGTCCAATTTCTATCGCTCTATATTTCTATATATGACTAGTTATCTTTAGATGAACAATCCCAGAAATTACTGGATGAATTGGAGTGTCTGGATGAAAAGATACTACATACCTTGCATCACTTGGAAGTATATCAGAATCAGATAGCGTGGGCCTTTAACAAGAAGGTCCACCTCTGCTCGTTCTTCCAAGGAGAATTGGTATTGGTCCTTAGGACTCCAATGACACCAGGAAATAAACCTATAAAACTTGAGACAAAGTGGGAGAGACCTTACTCTATACACAGGTCTACTCTAATAGAGATTATTCTTTGATATATATGGATGGAGAGCTCATCACGAATCCAACCAATGAGAGGTTCCTGAAGAAATAATTTGTGTAATCACACAATGTACGTCCTAGCTGTAAGATGTTAAAATACATTACACCACATATGTCCCCATTGCAAGATGTAAAACTACATAGTTGGTCCTAGTCGCACAACTTAAAACTATAAGATATCATTCATCCTCACCGCATGACATTAAACTATAGAATTAACGTCTCTCTTGTTTGACATTAAGAAACCCCCAAAATACCACGAGTTGACACTTACCATGGTCCCTTGAATATGAGGAAGAAAGGTTGGTAAACTCCCACTCATAATCTCCACTCACATCATAGCCACTCCAAAGTGGCACTTGGGATCCCTTTATAGGTATAAGACCCAATGTTATAATGTTCTCACCGCATGATGTTAAACTGCATGAGATTTAAAGAACTACATGTGGATTGATTATTGCCTCAACAAAAATTTTAGTGACACTTGGGTATCTTCTATCCCCTGGTCCATCTGCATTTAAACAAAATCCCCTTTACTACATGTGTGTATGGATCAACCCTGCACAAGGAACATTCTTCAAGAACTACACGTGGATTGATTATTACTTTGTCAAGATACATAATGGCACTTGGGTCCTATACCCTAGATCAATCACAACATTTCTGTCCTTTCATATTAGTTCATATTTTTCCTTACCGCATGATGTTAAACTGCATGAGATTTCAAGAACTATGTGTGGCTTGATTCTCATCCCAATGAGATACGTAGCGATGCCTAGATCCTATCTCCTAGCCTAGTCTCTATATAATTGAAATACCCATATCCTTCACTTGTCTTACCCTTGTAATATAGAAGAAACATTTACCACTCCTTATTTCTCAAACCAAGCACAACTCATGTGGGCTTAGGAGTTTGGTAAAGGATTTATCCACATAAATAAGGTGTATCAATTACCATTGGGGCTATCTTGGTTTTGTTTGTAAGACCATAAAAGGAACACCAGACATCCTCAACGCATGATGATAAACTGTACGATTCTTAAAGAACTATGTGTGGATTGATTCTCAGCCCTATGAGATATGTAGTGATGTAAAGGTCTTCAATCATGGGCCCAACCACAAGATAATATGGGAAATTACCCCCACTCTGCCATGTATGAGTCAGATCTACATGAGATGATCTAATATGGGTTCTCACTCTATGCATGGACCCCATAATTAAAAAAACCCATGTCCTCCCCACATAAATTCAATCAGTATAGGGGACCTTTATGTTAGAACTACATGTGTCTTGATTCTTATCCTATTGAGATATGTAGTTATGTTTACCTTAATCTTAGTCCCAACCATAGGGTAGATAAAAATTCCCTCTCTCCCACATACAAACAAAGATATATGCAAGAACCTTTATTTTGGGTCCCCTCATTAGGGTGAACACTAAGGAAATAGAGATGTCCCCATTCTACATATAATTTAGATCTATACAAGGTAATTCCAACTCATGGCCAACACCGGTCCAAACAATTCTATTGTTCTTAGTCATATCTCTTCCGCACATCATACTCCTAATCTTGAACACTTTCAGATCTTCATAATCTTTCCTTGGCTTCTAGTGGCAGAAGTTTTGATACCTAAGAGCTCTTTTGTCTGACTATGAAGTATGAACCCTGATTGACCTTACATAAAACAACCCTCATAGTGGGTTCATTAGCCAAAGGATTACACTATTTGACTATGTTTTTCAAAAAATGATAATTTCACCCTTAAGAGAAGACTCTCTTATCCTTGCAAGCTTTGATGATAATAGGCCAAAACCTGTGATTCAAATTCAGTTAGCAGTCATCCAATATATATTTGTCCCATTTCCTTTCTCCTGATCTAAAATTCTCCAAGACCATGGTTTACCATTTCCTCCCTCATGTACAAAGTATACAGGAACAACATTGGTCTGATAAGGCCACATATCACATGTTGTTTCCATGATATTATGGTCCTAGTCATACAAACTAAAACTATAGACACCATACTTCCTATGCTTGGGTCATACTTACATAGATGACCTAATTCACCGATTATTTGGAAATTTTGACTTGAAATATACCTTTCATATTCAGGTACTTTCCCCCCGCAAACCAAACTCCATGTCTAGGGAAATCTGAATCAATGCAAACTTCCAATTGACTTTTACCAGTAGAATGCCATTCTTAAGGAATTATTTTCCTAACTATGCTATAACATGCCCCAGTTGGTTTTGCATATATTGACCCCATAGCAGGTCTATCAGCCTAAGGATGCCACTATTTGACTGCAGTACACAACCCAATTTTCCTTGCATAAACAACCCCCATAATAGGTTTTTCAATCAGTGGTAACTTCATCCTTGAGAGAAACTTCCTTTAATGTCATAAGCCCATTTTCTATACCACTCTCAAATCCAAAAGTCTCCAAATCACAAATTACAACTTCATCCTCTCATGCTTGAATATGGTGGTGTATTCCTGAACAAATTACCCAATAATGGGAGAATCATCAACCTTTCGGTCAAAGATAAAGAACTTAAATTATATCCCCCATAATTTCCTTAGAGTATGACTTTAAACTACATAACATAATGTCTTCTCCATAAGATATTAAACTACATAGTAAATGTCTTAGTCGTATGAAATTAAATTGCATGATACTTTTAACCCTTGTCAGAAAGGGGACTTCCCCCCAACATTGGTTATCTAACCAAAATATAACCTCCTTCACATACCAAATTAGTGTAGGAGTGGTTTCTCATTCATGTCACGTGACGATATAGATGATCCCTTCAATCTCATACATCTTCCCTTAGAAAAACCACCTTTCGTAGTCTTAAGAAATCTGAATCTTTATAAACTCTTTTCAGCCATCAGTAATAGAATGTTAAAATTATTGGGAACTCTTTTTCCTGACTATGTAGTACATGAACCAGTTGACCTTGAATAAGTCACCCTCATAACGGGTCTTTCAACCAAAGGATTCCACTATTGACTATGAAGTATGCGCCCTAATCAACCTTGTATAAAATAGTCCTCGTAATGGGTTTTTCAACTAGTGGTAACATCATTCTTAGGAGATACCTATTCTATTCCCTAATTTCATGTTTTAGAATCAGGAACCACAAAATCATGGCTCAAGATTCCCTGCTATATATCTAAATAATGTCAGAAAATTCCCAACCATCAATCCTTTTTTGGGTTATCATCTCAAAATTTGCGGTCAAATTTGTTTGACCTGAAACACCAATCTCATTAGTCTAACATTCATGAATTTAAACTGCCCACAAAAATAGTCACAATACTCACTATATTGAAAACCCACAAATTTCACTTTGGATAAAATCCAAGTCTCAGCTCGCTAGACCTACACTCTATTTGGTTTAGGAAAAATAGAGAAATGAAAAGGTAAAAGGCATAAAATTGGTTAGGTTGAAAACCCAAGAAAGGGTGGTCTAAGAAAAAGCCAAGTCTTTCCTACTAATTCTTCCTTATATTGGACTTTATAAAAAAATTAGGGTGATGACATAAAAAGATACAAAGTTTTTAGGGTTTTCCATACGACCTTAGAAATAATAAAACTATGCTCACTAGGCCCCTTAGCTTAGGTAAAAATTAAATCACCCCATCCCTATCATTGTGATTATGATTAGATTGTATGAAAATTTCATGCTAAGAAAATCATCTTCAACATTATGATCACAGAAGGAGAGCAGAGATGAATTTATATATGATTGGAAACAAATTTCTTTTATTTTATAGAGAAAAACTAGAGGAGCATCCACAAGATAGAGTATCTTTATCATATATTACAAGATACCTTCAACATAAGTCTTCATCTATTGAATAGACTTTTCATCCCCATCATCCACTCATTGAAGCTCAGTCAATTGACCAAATTTATTCTCCTCATCCCAACAGAGTGCTTCTGTTGCAGCTGTAATTACCGTTGACCCTTCTGTTCAGGTTTATCCTAATGAGTAATGGAGTTGTTTGAGTTCCCCCTAAATAGAATTCAATTCTTGCTGAAGGCATGACACTTGAACAGTCTTCTCCTCGATCTTCCAATTAAATTCTTCCAGCTTCATGTTATAGTTGGCCTCCTCTTGGGATAACATAGCTCAAAATTCATCAAGGTTGGAAAGCAGTTTGGAATTTATGAGGTATTTTTGAATCTTATGCTCTTACTCCCACCTATGGATAGTTTTCTTCACAACATCATGGATTGGATGGTAATAAAATACACTAAATCCCAATATTTCAAATGTAACTAGAAGTTGGCCAAACTATGAAGGCAGGTCCTCTAGAGATGTCTCAAAAATTATCTTCCAGATGATTCACCATTCCCTACCATGCATGAAACTGAGAGTAGCCTACATCTATATATTCAAATCAGATCTACTGTTAGTTGGAAGAACATAATCTATAACCAAATCACTCAAAGAAGTTCCATACTCTACTCCCTCTGAGATAGTGTCTTCTTCACCTTCCAATGCTGGCTGAATTAGTATAGCAGCTTCGCCCTTAGACATAGTCATAGAAGACAATAATCCTAGATGATGATTTAGAATCATTATTGCCTCAAAATAATAGAGAGAATAGATAATGATCACAATAGTTGGCAACCCTTACCAAATACTAGGTTAGAGACATGAGAGGACTCCTCCCGAGCATCCCTGATTCTGAAATTTTGACCCAGAACCTCTTGATGAGGGGCACTCTCCTGGGTCTGCCCAGGGTTTGTCAAATGAGGCTCAGAAAGATTTCTTATTTCAAAGTCTGTTGAAGTTGGGCCCCCTCAACAATGGGAATAGGATTGACCTCAAGGTTTTGTTCTATCTCCTCCGTTGTAACATTCCTCATGGATGGAACTACATGAATCAAAGATCCATGATCAGAAAATCAGACAAAGAGATCCATCTACACAAATTAAAGAATCAATTTCATTCAATTACCTATTAAGTGCTTAAAATTCTTGTAAAGTATTGGTAGTTTTAATGTGTTCCATTATTTCCTCAAAGGTCATGCCAAGATTTCTCATGGCATCTATCGATGTCCCAAGCCCCATGGTAATCTCACTCGTGGAGATGCTTGGAATATATGGCTCATGACCTGGCACATCACCCTCCTCCGATGACTTGATACCCTAAAAAACTTCCTCTATAATAGTTGTAGGGTCAGTATCAGTCATCTAATGGTCCTATGGTGCATGATATTAATCTAAATTATCACAAAAATAGAAGATAGTAATTTGAATATGACATCTTATGAAGTATATCTGACATTACCAGATTCCTCCTCCCTCTCTAAAATAGTGAAATGAATAGAGATAGAAGAAAATGATGCATCCTAAACCCTTGATACTCCTTATGTAGAAGGTAACAATTCACTAATAAGGATTTATTCTTGGTCCAAAACTCCCTCCTTGGTTCTTGGAGGTTTATTTATGAGCCCCTTCAAAGAGGCAATAAAAGGAGATTCTGCAAGCATGAAAGAAGATTTACACATTTATGATGTGTAAAGCAGAGGTTAATGAAACTGAAATGACTCAACACTACTATTTGGAGGCCCAACCAAAGTTTTTATTCTCCGAAGACTTTTATTTTTTGGTGGTGAAGTACTAGAATTGTCCTCCATGAAAACTGGTATCAGAGGTAGAAATGGGATTTCTCCCACCATCTCTTCCTCCATAGCCTGTCAGCCTGGAGATAACTCTCCTGATTCTAGGGGTGATTCAGTAACCCTAATTAGGGTAGCACCAGGGATATACTATAGTGAATAAACCTCAATTAATCTTCCTATATCCTTTTAAAATAAAGAATCAAGGTGATGTCCCCCTTTAACGACACTGCTTTGACTGAAACAAAGGAAAAGAGGAAATGAGAAGAAGAGAAATCACATCATCAGATTGGTATAATAAAACCACTCCTCATAAGACAGATGATCAATCCCTTCATTATCACCCCATTTCACTATATCCTCCACCTGTCTTGTGGTAGGAATATGGTCATTAGTTGCATAAATGAGCATATCTAGCTCTCAGATATGAATCCTCACTTCGATAGGATTTTCCTCATAGTAGATATCAGACGGGGCTTGAACATCTCTTATACATGAGATATATATCCCAACACATAGGATAACCCATGTGATTTTTGACATCAGAATATAGGTCCTGCTATAATTGGAATGCCTCTGGTTTTACGAATTTCAAGTATATCTCGGTTTGCCTTGAAGATGATTCAACAACCCTAGATTTCATGGGCTTCCCAACCCTTTCTATCATGGATGAAGGGAGAGACAATCAAACCCATGAATCCTCTTGGTGGTGATAACTAGACCATCTTGGTTCGACCTCATTTAGTGTATCCCTCTTGATTCTGGTTGGTGGGTTGAACCTCACATGAGGTCTTTTAGATGAGCTGGGAACCTCACCATCCTCACTCTCTGACCCAGACAAAGCAACCTCTGAAGGAGAAGAAGAACCTTCCAAAGGAGGGTAATCCTTCCTACTTATCTTCCTCCTCCCAACCCGAGGAAAAACTTTGTCCAACACCCCTTTAGGGTATGATGCAAGCCATGCCTTGACATAATAGGTAGTTAATCTGCTGGTTTCATCTACTGGAGGCAGATTGACCACCGCTTGCTTCAACTCAATAGTTGTAAGTAACCATAGTCATCAGGATACCATAATAGAATTCTCCACTTAGATATTCATTTGAGGTAATATGATTATTTTTTTAAAAACATTTAAATTATCATACAAAACTATAAGGGCATAGGACTTTAATATTATTTCACCATCCATCTCGGTCACCAACACACCATCCCTAAAGGCCATCATGTGTGACCTCAGCTTAATGATAGACTTCCCATCATTAATAAATATCAATGTGGGTGGATTACTATAGTTAAAGAAGTTTAATTATTTAAATAAGATCATCCTTGTTTGGATTTCATTGGGTTTCAAGGACAGGGGAGGAATCCCGAATATAGCTTGGACATATGGTCGAAACTCATCCCCGAGGACCTTGATCCCACTTTTCACGAAATAAGTTATTAAGTGGGTTGAAATATATCCCCACAAAATCTATAATGGTAATATTATTCTTAAAGGATATTTATCTATATGAATATGCAATAGGATTCTATGAATTTTTTCCAAGATAGGGATGAAAACCCCACAAACTTTTTCTCTGCTAGCTTAGACACGACAAAGAATGTTACTAGAATTATTCCACCATTAGAATCACAGATAGACACTATATAGGTGCTAATATATATGTCTAGAAATCCTTCAATATGTGTATTATCCAAAACATTGGGCCTGATCTCATACCCCCACTTATCGTACTCCCCCTTCTCCAAAGTTGGATAGAAGGTGCCAGGTGTGCTTCTCTTCACCGCCTTAGGATAGTTTGTTGCCCTTGCAGGTGGGGAATTCCCATTCTTCCTCAATAAAGTTCTCATACACACCTATAGATTAATTTACACCCTTATGAGGGGGTCTTCCTTCTTAATATCATAAGCTATTTTCAGCAGCTCACATGCTAAATCTGGCATCCTATCGATATCATCCCATTTCAACCTTAGAGGGATGAATTTTTCATACATATCTCTGAGGATTAGAACCCCAAAAATTTTTGAACACCCCACAAACTGATTCTAAATTCTCTATGAATCATATGGAAATAATTATTTTATGGGCTCAACTGGCTCAATAACTACATAATGAACTCAACATTCCTATACACATAAGTTTGTCCCACCTAGACGACTTCATATATCTGCACGACCTTCAATTCAGCTGTGAAATTTGCACAATCTTGGAAAACCCAATATGAACACATCCATGCTAGCTTAACACCCCCTCCTGGACGGATGTTCCAATCTTTCATCCAGCCCTTTGACTAGTCTATTTTTGAATCCTGAAATATGGATGAATATCCATGTGTATTTAACTCAACCACGTGTGGTTTCAGATCTAGAGTACATAGTCTGTGATGCAAGAAACATTCTTTGGATGATGTCCCAACATTGATATAAGAACCCATGCTGGAAATGTTGGTAGTTGTGAAATTCTTATGATCTTGAAACCAAGTGAGTGGGATGTAGTTCTTCAAAGCCGGTGTGAGGACCACCCACAGATGGTCATAACCATAAAGTGGTAGATAGACACTATCTAGGAAGTCACAATGATATTTATTCAAGGATACCTCTAGGACAGGGATATTAGTATTAAAAACGTTGTAATATTTATTCCCTATGACTTTAATCATCTCCTCAATACATTTTCTAGTCTGATCATCAAAAACTAAAACTGTTCTGGAATCCATTCAATCAGCAAAGAAGTACCAAATTTTTTTATGGGAATTTTTTTTAAATAAAGTTTTGAAAAATGAAAGAAATTTGGAAAATACATGAAATCACGCAAGTGCCTCATGCAAACACCTCGGGAAGGCAGATACATACTAAGTTTGCGTGAACAAGGCCTTAGAAAAAAAGAGATTCAGTAGAGGGTCTACGCAGGAGACTAGTACAGAGAGACCTATGAGTTTAGATTCACATGAGTCATTCGGTGAAATGAGGACCCTATTTATATATGATTATTCCTCCCTGCATGGCCCACATATTCTCTCCGCCTCTACGACAGGATTAAGTGTACAAATAGCACGGAAGACTTGTGCGTGCTTCCTGTGCGACCCACCCATCCTTTTCATCCCTTTACCTCAGGATTAAACCCTCTTCTTTCAATCAGATCTGATCTTGTGGTGGGGGGGGATTTTGTTGACATTTCATTTTTTTCACATGGATGAAAAGGTGGAAAATGAAAATAACCTAGGAAGAAGAGAATAAGAGGCTTGATGAAGGCCAAGGGTTAAAATCCCTCAAAAGGCCATCTCGCCCAAGTCTCACAAAACACTATCGACGTGTAGGGTACCTGTGCGGAATCCTATACAACTGACCTGCATGACATGGTCCCTTTACCCGAGGTCATTCTTTTCTAATAAATAGGGACTTGGGGCTTTCATTTGTACAAACAAAGTTTCCAAGAATCCTCCTAAAGCTTTGATCTCCATAGTCCTTTACTCAAGCCCTCCAAAATATTATAGGTTGGTTTTTAAAACCTAAAGGAGAGGAAATTAAAGGGGTATAGTGAAATTAAAGTCCTCCCAAGGTTCAAAACAACCAATACCTATGCTAGACACTCAATCACCCCTTAATTAATGAAGATAAGCATGAGGTACCCTTCCTCAATCATGGACCTACACGAGTCACTTCAAGGAACACCTATGGATAACCTTGAAGGCTTGAGTATGGTATCGCCCAAGTGTAGTTTCCTAGGTGGTCCATCGCCCAAGGTGCCACCATTTCACCCAAACATACCTACATGGATCCCTACCTGCATGAACCTCCTTGGTTTTCCCTTCTCTATAGCCTGTATGAGCTAGCCCTTTGAGACCTCTTCTAGGCCACCTATGGTAGGGATCTTCTACCCTAATATACCTCATTTTAAAGGGAACAAGTTGAAACCTACACCAAAACCTCATAACTTATAGAACCATGAAAAGGGATACATTAGTATATCCTCCATTTGGGTATGTATTCCATCATTCATAGGTTTCCCGCACTCGTTCGGTTGGTCAGTTGGGGTTCTTGGGGTACATATTATTATATATCCTATCAGTCATGAGGAAACTTACCCTAGGGATAATGTTGGGGAGTTCTCGATCTCAGATACTAGGGATCATACCATGTATGCCCCTTCTCATCTCCAGTTCCAGGTGGAGAGGGTGTTTATTATGCTTGATTTTACATTAAACATGGAATTGTATCCTCATCTTGTTGTGGAACTGATTTTAGGGAATCCTCTAGATTAATACCCTAGACTTTGTTGGAGGAGGTTGTAGTCTTTCTCCTCTATACCTCATAGACACCACCAAGGGTCCCACATCCTTCACCTTCATTCCTTCCTCTTCTCCATACCAAGACCATTTTAGGGTAAAGTGAAGAGAGGGAAGATCCATACCCCCAGCCTCTTCCACCATCACCCCACCCTCTTCCACCAGAGGGGAAGAAAAAGTGTGTAGTTTTCCAAATCTTTTGCTTCCTCTTGTCCATAATTCTCAAGCATGAATCATCCATGACTTGCGGACTTATGGGTGTCTATGATCATGGAATCCACACCATCAGATGTGTGTTTCAACAGAGAACCTTCCTTTGAATCTTTCTCTTGCCTTCCTTTAGAGTTCCCTCATAGGCGTGGGTACTTAGGCCATGTATACAACCTCAGGGAAAAGAAAATTGTGTGGTTTTCTATATTTTTTGTTTCCTATTATTTCTCACACCGAGCATGAATTGCATGGGCTTAAAGGTTAATGGTGATCATGATGCCTACACGATCCATTCCATCTATTGAACTACAAGAACTCTAATTCCTGTTTTAACTAGGATACGTAGGAAGCCTACCTAAGGATCAAGCTCAATGGGTATCCTTTTCAGGAGTAAACCCCAACCAAAACCCCCAATTCATTAGGGCATCCTCCTTAGGAGTAAGCCCCACAATTCATCATATGGGCCTCCTCCTTAGGTATACGTCCCAAATAGGCCTCCAAATCACCATAAGATAATACATCAATCATGGAATCACTCTATAGGGAATACTTATTAGGAGTAACCCAAAATTAATCCTCCCAAAGGGCCATACTCCCCTATGGGAAAATCTTTCATAAGGCATCCATAGGTAAGGATCCTCATAACCGAACTACGTGGGATTTGATTCCCATCCAAATGAGATACATTGGAATCCTCCCCAAGGTTCAAACCTAATCACCCAACATAAAACCCTTTCTACCTTGGACACATACCCAGTAGGATTTAATCTAACCTGGGAATCCATACTCATTCAAGGTTCCCCTGGGTCACCTCGACGAAAGTCCCACACTAAACTTTGACTAGGAACCTTCTGCCTGAATGTCCTTACCATGTGACGTTAAACTGTACAGTTAGGTCCTCATCACATGACCTTAAAAGGTACAATGTTCCCCATTAAGAAGAACCAAAATACATGGGTTTTGATTCATTTCACAAGGATACATGGGAATCCCATCCATGGGTTCAATCTCGACATCAAAACAACTTTCATCTCCCTAGATGATGATATAATCTAGAGTAACTCCCATCTCCCTAGATGAAAATACAATATAAAGCACCACACTACATGGATAGAAAACCAACATCATCATAATAAAGACCAAATAATCTCTAAGTAGTACATAATAGGATAAAATTTATAGATAACCTCGAATATGTACAAATCCTCTATTGACGAAGAACCTTAGATACATACAGATGATTCTAAGTTCCATGCATGATAATAATTTATTTTTATCCAAGAGATACCTACATATTACTTGGGATTTAATAAATTACTCATAAATATATCTTAAATCAATAAGATATTCCTGAAGTAGGCAATAATTACCCCCAAAAGGGTGCGATAAGCCCGACCTCCCATCCTCTCGACCAATGTGAGTTCTTAAGCATCGTAGGCTAAAATCTATAATGATCGCCTGCCTTTGGAAAGTAGGTCCCTTTGGATATAGAACCATTGGTTATTTTCAGTTCCACAAATAAACCTATTGGAAACCATTCATAAATAGTGAACCCAACACAAAAAATTTCACACCCCATGCAATCGACCGTCGGGTGAATGAATTCTCTGAGGGGAAACCAAAATTTTGTTCCCCAATGAAGTCCCTTTTTCATCAGAAAAAATATTTTTGTCATAAAATTCTCTATACCAATAAAAAATGAAATAATTATTTTTTTAGGCTTACATACATTATGAGATGCATTTTAGTCAATTGTAACTAAAGCTAAATCCAACCATAGATGACCCAAATGAATCATTCAAGTGGGGCCTTGAAATTTGTGCATAGTTTTAATGAATTTTGATGATAGACCCATATCTCACAAATTATTGGTCCAAATGTGCTGAAATTTTAAAATAAGATATAGAAGAGGTTGGGAAGCATTTTATTTAATTATGGATACTTGAGATCTAGCATTTTTCAAGGCCATGAATGCATGGGAAACCATAGAAAGGGAATTTGAAGTTTTTTTCATGAAAAAAAGTTTTCTATAATAATCCAATCACAACTTTCAACACACATGTCAAAAGAATATTAATTTTTGTGAGAGAAAATAAAAGAAATAAAGGAACAAAATCATAGAATAAAACTTTCCAAGTTTAGACCATTTAATGATCCAAACACACAATAGATTTCAGAGGATATATTTGGAGTGAAAATAAGACACCCCTCATCCTTAAATTTTTTTACTTCCATATTATTTCAAGGAGTTATCCATTTCATCGGATAAGGAAGGATTTGTATTGATGTTTTAGTATTATAAATTTCTAATATATATTAGTTCCTCTTTCTCTTTATTTTGTTTTTTTCTCTTTTTTCCCCTATGCGAATCTTATCTTCATAAAAATAGAGAACTAACTTAAGCTTTTATTTTAAGGGAGTGAATGGTATTTGTTTGATTTATTTATTATTTAACATGTCTCTTTATTTTATTATGAGGTGGTTCAATTGATTACAGTGACCATTCACCCTATTTTCACTAATATTGTGTTCTTATTCCTTGTTCATCAATATCTATTCTCTTCACCATCTATGTAATTCATACGGTGGGTTTGACTTTGATAGTGTTGGTCAGTGAAGAGGTCTCCTAAATGAATTTAGTAAGAGTATTATCCTTCATGCTAAGGTTTGGGGGTGGGGTAATAAAAATTTGAATAGGAGGGTTTGGTGACAGGTCTTGATCACTATAATGAGTAGGATAATGAGAATATTTTTAATGAATAATGATAACTTCAATGAAAACACCTAAGAATATCAGTTTCTTATTACTAACTTCTTCATGTACTTTATGTTTTGAATTCATATATATATTTATATTTTTATAAAATGCATTTTTAAAACCCCCACTATATGAGTATATCATCTAGTAGTACATTTTATAGTATATTTCAAGAATATAATAGTGATAATAGGATAATAGTGTTTTGTAAGTGGCCTTGTTGAGATTTAGACCCTGAGATTACAGTATGATGCACTCTTAGGAAAAATAATAAAATATTGAATTGGGATTTGTGAAAAATATATCCCATCAATTTGAAACTATTGTTGGGGAGGCCAATAACTTTCACACACTATTTTTCACAAAAAAATTAAATTTCAAAAACTAAAAAAATATAATTTCATTACATATCTTTCTTTTCTTAGATAAAATATGGAATTTTATAGTGATTTTCATATTCTTGGCATGTTAACCATGTGGATGAGTTAAACAAGGATCAATTTTTAAAGTTTCAAGTGAAACAAAATTTCAGGATGCTAAATGTACCGATTAAGATAATAAATAAAAAAAAAAGAAATTTGACAAACATTTCACATTGAAGAACCCAAGGATTCCAATAAATATTTCTTAGAGGATATATTTCCCTCCTCGGTAGATGAATTACTAATGAATTTATTTGTGGAGAAATAGTTTGATGCTGAAATGTTTTAGGGAGATTCATTTTTTGAGAATTAATTTTATTCAAATCTCATTTTTAATGAACCGACCTGGGTTGACCTAACATGTCACCCAAGCTAGCCCTCCATATGTCTTGAAGCACATTCCCAATTGCCACAGGCTGGCAACATGCACCTGTGTGTCAACACACAAACCATGGGAATGGTTTCACCCTAAAATCACAATACAACATGTCTCATGCATAACATGATAGAGATAAAAAATTAGAGTACATCATGAAAGAAGAAGTACATAACCATGAGAAATATCAAAACAAATCTAGAAGGATAATCCTAGAAACAAACCAAATATAAGACCAAAACCAAGTCTTCATGTCACCATCTGTCACCACCATCCAAATCCACTATGGTAGCTACATCAACCAAGAGAAGTTTTCAAGATAAATTGTTGAAACAATGGGTGCCCAAGACCCAAATATACAATATTTTTATTACCATATCATGTGTATAGTTAGTTATCCATGATGCCATATTACCATTATAGTATAGAATTTTCTACGTCCACTATAATGAGAACCTCGAGATACAATGACATTAATCTTAAATATATGTTATATTGTATAGATATATCTTACTAAATGGACATAGTATATGTCTGACTATCAGGTTTTGGGGGCTCATAAGCATTGAGACTTCTTCTCATGAAGTTCTCTGATAAAACACTATTTTATTGAATATTTTATTGATAATAAATGATATAATTTCCTCACATTGTGTTAAATATGTTTATTTATAAAATATTTGGGATTAGATCATTCATTTGAATATTTGATGAAAATTCCAGTTTTACCCTTTATAGTTCACTGTAGTATTTCGAATATAAATATTTTTATATTTATTATTTGAAATTGAAATTTTGTAATAGTGTTCCTAACTTAATTATATACAACTTTTATTCATGACACTAGAGATAAAGAGTTCATTTGGTTGTTGAAATTGGGCCATGAATTCAAAGTTGGGCTGGGCTCGCTAGAATGGAGAAGCTTCTGTATTTCGGCCATAACTCCTTCATATGGGCCTTTATTGAGCCCAAATTTGGAGATGATATAGAAGACAAATATCCGAACATTTGATCCTTCTGGAAGGACGGACAATTCACGCGTTTTGGTGGTAAAATGGGCGGTGAAAGTTGGCATAAAATATTTGGACGAATTTCCACATTCACACTTGAAACCACTTGTAACCTCTCCTCCCCTCCCCTCTATAAATTGGAGTTTTTCTCATTTGGAGGGGTTGGTACATGCATTGGGAAGTTGAGGGAAGAGGAGAAGTGGATCCACTCCAATTCTCCAACCATTTCAATAAGGGTATCTCTTGAAGCAAGGATCCCTTCGACGAAGCCTTCTTCTTCTCCTTCATGTTGTAATGATTTTGTTTATGTAATAAACTTCTTTGTTCTTATTTTATTTCTTCTCTTTTCTTCTGTTTTGTTTAAATTTCTTCTTCTCTTAATCTTCCTAATTGGGCTGTAATTCTTGAGTAGAATCGTTATTGGGTTATACCCATTTTAAACCATTGCACATGCAAAACGCTTCTACGATGATTACGCCACCCATGGAAGAGTAGTCTTTTAGTAATCGATCTATCTTCTACCCTCTTCATTTAATTATTTTGAATCAATGAGCTACAGTAATTCAATTAATATGATCCATGAATTGTGTTTTTTAAATTTTAAGAAACTAAGCAAGCAATTGAACAATTTACACAAAAACACGCGAGGTCGGGATTTTGTGTAAATTGTGAGAGCGCGATCTTAATCAGTAATACAAGACCACACGGGATAAATTTGTAGAGTTCAAATATAATCCCTAAACAAAATTCATCCTCATTTCCAGAGTGGATATGTGCCTTAATTTACCACTGACCATAAGCTAATCTTAGAACATCAATCAAAGTAGGGTGCTGCGATTGCATGTTCCGAAGTTAGCCTAAGGTTAAATTCACTTCAATCTTCGTGGTAAAGTTAATTCTCGTAGGGTTCGTGATTTAAAAAATTAAGGGATCATAATTAAGTGAATGTTAATTTAAATTATAATGATTAATAATAAAGTGAATAGGTAGAGTTAGATCGATTACGTCTTTTAAATATATTTCTAAAAAAACATCTTCTTGTTGTGTCATTTTAATCAAAATTCATTTCAAAACTATAAACAAAAAAAATACAATCTTCTTCCAGCAAACTTCTTCTAGATTCCTAAACTATAAACAACCACCCCCATCCTTTCAAGTAGTGTTTTTATTCTCTTTTATTTTACTTCTATAATACCTCTAAAAATTGTTTTAATTCACTTACTCCTTTGAGAGACGACCTTGGTCAGCCACTCTGCTGCACCTAAGTACCCCAAAATCATACTAATCATTTGAGGGCGCCCACGACAGCGCTCTATCAAATTGGCGCCATTGCCGGGGAGGCAAGTAATTATTTCAACCAATTAGAGGTATTTATTTTATTTTACATTTTATTCTCTTCCTCTCTTCTTTCTTCCTTCTTTACCCAATCTGATTTTTCTTCATCTTCTTTTATTTTCTTCTACTTCTTTTTGGACCATCAACTCAAACTTCTCATTTTTATTTTAATATGGTACACTTTCTTTCTTTTCATTTTTATTTGATCTATGACACGAACTAATCCCGAAGATCTCTTAGATCTTGACCCTGAGATTGAACGTAGCCTTAGGGAACGAATCAGACATTCTCAATCTACGAGAAGTTTCAATATTCAACCAGTTGGTGAATTCCTCTCTTATGGAAACATTGAAATTGGAAGCAATTCAAATTCAAACATAAAAGAGGAACCAATGGCTGGAAATAATGGAAATGAACTTAATAGAACCATTCGAGAATTGGCTGCACCTGATATTAACTATCAACCAAATTGTATTGCATACCCAAATCTCGAATCGGACTTTGAATTGAAATCTGGATTAATTCACCTTCTTCAAAAGTTTCATGGATTATCTGGTGAGGATCCCAATAAACACCTTAAGGAATTTAATGTGGTTTGCTCAACTTTAAAACCAAGAAATGTTTCTGAAGATCAAATTAAATTAAGAGAATTCCCATTCTCACTTGATGGAGCTGCAAAAGATTGGATGTATTACTTGAAACCTGAAGATGTAACATGTTGGAATTATTTGAAACATCTTTTCTTGCAAAGATTTTTTCTAGCATCAAGGACCACATCCATTCGAAAGGAGATATCGGGGATCAAGCAAGCACAAGGGGAGTCAATGTATGAGTACTGGGAGCGATTCAAGAAGTTGTGTGCAAGCTGCCCACATCACCAAATCAGTGAGCAACTACTCATCCAGTACTTCTACGAAGGACTCACACCCATGGAGAGGAGCATGGTGGATGCTGCAGCTGGAGGAGCATTGGTGGACAAGACACTAGCAGCCGCACATGCATTGATCGACAAGATGGCTCAAAACTCCCAACAATTCGGTGATAGAGGTACACCACATGTTCGAGGAGTACATCAAGTAAGTCCTTCTTCTCTTAAAAGTCATTTGATTGATACTAAGTTAGAAGAATTGACAACTATGGTGAGGAAGATTGCATTGGCTCAAAAGACATCCCAACCCCCTCCTTCGAGGCCATGTGGCATTTTCACTGAGACAAGCCACCCAACTGACTGTTGCCCACAACTACAAGAGACAGAAGATTGTGCAGCAGTGTTCCCTGGGAGACCATTTCAGCAGCAACAAAAACCATATCCCCAAAAGAAGTTTGATTCATTTGCTCCAACATACAACCAAGGGTGGAAAGATCAAGCGGACATGAGGTATGGCTCTGGACAACAACAAAGGCCACCCTTTCAACAAAACTTCCAGCAGCCTCCGCCTTACCAGCAGGGTTTCCAACAACCCCAAAGGAGATTTGAAGCTCAAACATCAACAAGTCAGCAACAAGGGAATCATCCACCAAAGGTAGATTCTAATACTGATGATCTTTTGAAGCAAATTGTTCTTAATCAATAGAATGAGCTGAAGAGTCAAAGTTCGGAGCTGAGGGAGTTGAAGACTCAAATGATCCAGATTGCCACCTCCCTCCATGAACTTGTGAGTAAAAATTCTGGAAATCTACCTTCCCAACCCACTCCAAATCCAAAGGGGAATGTTAGTGCCATCACATTGAGAAGTGGGAAGCAAATGAACGATACATCTGCACCTACCATTCCACCGGGATTCACCTCAACTTCAGAGAAGCCGCATTCCATACCAACTGATGAGCAATCCAAGGAGAAAGATAAAGGTAAGAAAAAGATTGATGATGTTCCTCCTAAACCCCTTCCTTTTCCAAACAGGGTTGTTCAAACCAAGAATATGGCTGAAGAAGCAATGAAAAAGGAGGTTTTGGACACATTCAAGCGTGTGGAGATCAACATTCCTCTACTTGAAGCCATTAAGCAAATTCCAAGGTATGCGAAATTCTTAAAAGAACTTTTTACCAATCGAAGAGGGCTCAAGGGAAATGAGAGGATCAACCTTGGAAGGAATGTCTCGGCACTCATTACACCAACTCTAGCAATGCCAACAAAGTGCAAGGATCCCGGGACATTCACCATCCCATGTACCATAGGGGAGTTGCACTTCTCTGATGCTCTTTGTGATTTAGGAGATTCCATAAATGTGATGCCTCACTCTGTATTCTCTTTCTTGCAGGTTGGTGAGTTGAAGCCGACAAGAGTAGTAGTGCAGTTGGCGAATAGAGCTACGACATATCCAGCGGGAGTTCTTGAGGATGTACTTGTTCGGGTAAGAGACATGATCTTTCCAGCAGACTTCTATGTGCTTAACATGGAGGATGATCAGGTAAGTTCTCATGCCCCCATTATCTTAGGTAGGCCCTTCCTCAAAACTACAAAAACTATCATAAATGTCAACGAGGGTACACTTTCCATGGAATTTGGAGATGAAGTTGTGATATTTAATGTTATGGATTCCATGAAGTACCCCTCTAAGGACCATTCTGCTTTTTTTATCTCCCATTTTGAACCACCAAGTAAAAACACCATGGAATTGGATTGTCCTATGCTTAGGGATATTATGAGTATTGGTTATAGTTTGATGTCTAAGAATACTTCTACACCCATTTTTAAGGAACAAGACTCTCTAAGATTTGATTTTGAAATGGAATCATATTCTGATTTTGATCATGTGAACTCTGATTATGACATGGCTATTGAGTATGCTGATGGATTTGGTGCTTTATTCTCTGATTGTGAGGATTTTTATTCTGATACTGATGTTCATTGTGCATATATGTCTGTTGCATCAATTTCTCCATCCATACATCACCCACCTACATTGGAACTCAAGCCATTGCCCCAAAATCTCAAATATGCATACTTTCTCAGTGGTGATAGATTACCTGTCATAATTGCTAACAATCTCTCTTTTGAACAAGAATAAAAACTTTTGAATCTTTTGAGAGATAACATTAGGGCAATTGGTTGGACATTGGAAGACATATCAGGTATTAGCCCCTCCATTTTCATGCATAGTATTCTCTTGGAGGATGGGGCTAAACCGGTGAGACAGCCACAAAGGAGACTTAATCCCACCCTCCTAGAAGTTGTTAAGAAAGAAGTTGAAAAATTACTTGAGGTGGGTATCATTTACCCTATTTCTGACTCACAATGGGTTAGCCCTATTCAGGTTGTACCAAAGAAAACTGGTTTCACTGTTATAAAAAATGAAAATGATGAGTTAGTTCCTGTGAGAGTACAAAACAGTTGGCGAGTGTGTTTCGATTATAGGAAACTAAATCAATCCACTTGTAAGGACCATTTCCCACTTCCATTCATTGACCAGATGCTTGAGAGACTAGCGGGGAAGACACACTATTGTTTCTTGGATGGATTTTCTGGCTATTTTCAGGTTCCCATTGCAGCAGAGGACCATGAGAAGACAACATTCACCTGCCCATTCGGTACCTTTGCTTACCGAAGGATGCCATTTGGACTTTGCAATGCCCCAGGTACCTTCCATAGATGCATGGTGAGTATTTTCTCAGATTTCATTGAGACTTGCATGGAGGTATTTATGGATGATTTTATAGTTTATGGGTCCTCATTTGATGAATGTCTCTCTAGTTTGGGTGATGTGTTGCATCGTTGTATTGAGAAGAATCTGGTCTTAAATTTTGAAAAATGTCATTTCATGGTCGAAAAGGGAATTGTCTTAGGTCATATAGTCTCACAACATGGCATTGAAGTTGATAAATCTAAGGTAGACGTTATTTCATCCCTCCCATATCCTACATGTGTGCGTGATGTTCGATCATTCCTTGGGCATGCTAGATTTTATCGACGCTTTATCAGAGATTTTAGTAAGATCGCTCTACCCTTATCTCGATTGCTTAAAAAAGATATTGACTTCAATTTTGATGATTCATGCAGGGTATCATTTGATGAGCTGAAGAAGTGTCTGACCACTCCACCAATCATACAGCCCCCACGGTGGGACCTTCCATTTGAGCTTATGTGTGACGCCTCCAACTTCGTGGTTGGAGCTGTCTTATCTCAGAGGGTGGAAGGACGTTCACATGTGATTGCCTATGCATCGAGGAAACTGGATTCAGCCCAATCAAATTACACAAATACGGAAAAGGAGTTTCTTGCTGTCATATTTTCTTTAGATAAATTTTGTTCATATTTATTGGGCTCTAAAGTAGTTGTTTTTTCTGACCATGCAACTTTGAGGTACCTCCTAAAGAAGCCTGATGCAAAGCCACGACTTATCCGTTGGATGCTCCTTCTTCAGGAATTTGATATTGAGATAAAGGACAAGAAGGGATCAGAGAATTTGGTGGCGGACCACATGAGTAGGATTACTCACACACTAGAGGATGACACCTTGGACCAGGTAACACTTCGGGACACTTTCCCCGATGAACATCTCTATACCATCTCAGGTACGCATCCTTGGTATGCTGATTTAGTTAATTACATTGTTTCCTCTGAAATCCCAGCAAATTTGAAGAAGCATCAAGTCCAAAAATTAAAAAGTGAGTCTAGGTTTTATGTGTGGGATGATCCTTACCTTTGGCGCATGTGTAGTGACCAAGTTATTAGGAGGTGTATTCCTGATCATGAGTTTGAGTCTGTTTTGCAATTCTGTCATACACTTTCATGTGGTGGACACTTTAGACCCAAACGGACAGCTAGGAAGGTTTTGGACTCTGGATTATATTGGCCTAGATTATTCCATGATGCCCATGTGTTTTGTAAGTCATGCTCTCATTGCCAACACACTGGGAACATTTCTAGGAGACATGAGATGCCCCAACAACCCATACTATTTTGTGAGATTTTTGATGTATGGGGCATCGACTTTATGGGTCCTTTTCCTAGTTCATTTGGATTTTTGTACATTTTGGTTGCTGTTGATTATGTGAGTAAATGGGTGGAGGCCAAGGCCACCAGGACTGACGATTCTCATGTTGTTGTGGACTTTGTCAAAGCACAGATTTTTTGCAGGTTTGGAGTACCAAAGGCCATCATCAGTGACCAAGGGACACACTTTTGCAATAGGAATTTTGCTTCCCTCCTTCGAAAGTATGGGGTGACACACAAAACATCAACACCATACCACCCCCAAACAAATGGCCAGGATGAGGTTTCAAATCGTGAGTTGAAACAAATCTTGGAGAAAACCGTGCAGCCAAATAGGAAGGATTGGAGAAAGCGCTTGGATGATGCATTGTGGGCTTATAGGACAGCATACAAGACCCCCATTGGTATGTCCCCATTTCGGATTGTTTTTGGGAAAGCGTGTCATCTCCCCGTGGAAGTCGAGCATCGGGCATATTGGTCTATAAAGAAATGAAACATGGATTTGGCCCAAGCTGGAATCCAAAGGAAGCTGCAAATTCAAGAGCTTGAGGAGATTAGATTATCATCATATGAGAACTCAAGGCTCTACAAGGAAAGATCAAAAGCAGCTCATGACAAAATGATCCAACAAAGGGAGTTTCTTGTTGGAGAGAAAGTCCTTCTCTATAGTTCACGACTGAAGTTGATGCCTGGTAAGTTGCGTTCCAGATGGTTAGGTCCTTATATTGTGTCTAATGTTTTTCCTTATGGTGCAGTGGAGATCACACAAGAGGACACTGGAAGGAGCTTTACAGTTAATGGGAAACGTTTGAAGAGATACATTGAGGGACATCATACTGATGCAGTGGATTTTATCACACTGCATGACCCCATCATCACTTGATCACATCAGGCTGTTCCTAACCCTTTCACTTTTATATTATTTGTCCTATTTAAAAATTCTACATTTAATGTGCATATATCATATCATAGGTTCACATTGAGGACAATGCAATATTTTAAGTGTGGGGGAGGGAACCTTTTAGTTTAGTAATTTCAATTGCTTTCCTATTCAAAAAAAAAACCAAAAAAAAATTGTGTGTTTTTCAAAAATTGTGTGTTTATTTTACAATTTTCTGTGTGTTTTTGAAACTTTTGGGCTGAAATGATTCTCATCACCATTTTTAAATCCATATCAATAAGTGAAACAATTTACCCCTTGAAACTAAGCTTAAATGAATGCTGAAATGACTTTGTTTCAAGTTCAAATATTTAGTAATTTCATGAAAAGTACGCTGAATTTTGAATCCCATGCCAATCTCACTGTCTTTATATTTGAAATCACTTTCCTGTGAGGCTTCTAAACCATTATTTTCATATTCTTTACATTCACCTCACTTCTTGAGAGAACCAAACCATGCTTGATTTAACCAGAATTTGATCTATTCCTGTCAAAACTTGAGGGTTTGAGGTACATATGTTTAAATGATTGAGGCATTTGTTTGGTATTAAATCCCCTATTTCAAAGAATCCTTTTTTATAATGGCCTACCTTGAATATTTAATCCTTGTAGCCCTTAGAAACCATGCACAACCTGTTAGGTTAAGCCACATTACAAGCCAATTTTCCCTATCCAACCAACTCTTGAAGTGAAATTGCATAATCTAGTTGAGCTTAAGTGTGGGGGAAGTTGTCTTGGGTTTTTCCACCACATTCTGTGATACTTTGGGTGGAAAATTAAATTCTGAAGAGATGTGTTTGCTGCTAAAGAAAGTCATTATATTGAAAGCTGTTCCTTTTCTGGAGCTTTCATGACAAGTGAAGCTGTGCCTTTTTCTGGAGCTTCTAATTGAGGTGGAAAGCTGTGCCCATCTGGAGTTTTCAAGAAAATCATGTTTGAGAAGATTGACATTTTTTATGCTGAAATGATGAATGGTGTAAACCTTTCACGACTTTTCATGATGATGGAGCTGAATTGATACTATGGGGATTGAAGAGAAGACCATATTTAAGTGAAAATTAGATTAATGCAATTTTGCTTCAAAAGAGTCAAGCCCTCCTCATTCAGGCTCAGAGTTTTTCACATCTTAATCCTACCAACCGAAAGCCACAGAACAACCCTAAAAAGTCCTCATGATAAACATATGTCCTTGACTCACATCGGGTAGCGATGTAGGAATATATCAAGCCTATGGTGACCCTTGTATGAGTTTGGATGAGAAAGACATTGCAAAAAAAAATTGATATTTGAGTGATGAGAGAAAATTCAAGCGAGGTAAGTGTTTTGTGCATGGGAGGATAAATGAAGTGGAAATATATTGAATGATATAAATGGAGAACTTGAAATAAGGTTTTTTATGAGGCATGATATCTTTTTATTCTTGGTGTGAAATTGATTGATCTTAAGGATATGTGTTTTAAAATTGGTTTTGATTTGATATTGATGTTTACTTGATATGAGGTTTTGCCCAGGTGTGCAAAAAGGTAAGTGTGAGGGAGTTGATAAAACAATATTTTATTGAATATTTTATTGATAATAAATGATATAATTTCCTCACATTGTGTTAAATATGTTTATTTATAAAATATTTGGGATTAGATCATTCATTTGAATATTTGATGAAAATTCCAGTTTTACCCTTTATAGTTCACTGTAGTATTTCGAATATAAATATTTTTATATTTATTATTTGAAATTTAAATTTTGTAACAGTGTTTCTAACTTAATTATCTACAACTTTTATTCAGGACACTAGAGCTAAAGAGTTCATTTGGTTGTTGAAATTGGGCCATGAATTCAAAGTTGGGCTGGGCTCTCCAGAATAGAAAAGCTTCTGTATTTCGGCCATAACTCCTTCATATGGGCCTGTATTGAGCCCAAATTTGGAGATGAGATATAAGACAAATATCCTCACATTTGATCCTTCTGGAAGGACGGCCAATTCACGCGTTTTGGTGGTCAAATGGGCGGTGAAAGTTGGCATAAAATATTTGGACGAATTTCCACATTCACACTTGAAACCACTTGTAACCTCTCCTCCCCTCCCCTCTATAAATTGGAGTTTTTCTCATTTGGAGGGGTTGGGACATGCATTGGGAAGTTTAGGGCAGAGTAGAAGTGGATCCACTCCAATTCTCCAACCATTTCAATAAGGGTAGCTCTTGAAGCAAGGACCCCTTCGATGAAGCCTTCTTCTTCTCCTTCATGTTGTAATGATTTTGTTTATGTAATAAACTTCTTTGTTATTCTTTTATTTCTTCTATTTTCTTATGTTTTGTTTAAATTTCTTCTTCTATTAATCTTCCTAATTGGTCTGGAATTCTTGAGTAGAAGCGTTATTGTGTTATACCCATTTTAAACCATTGCACATGCAAAACGCTTCTACGATGATTACGCCACCCATGGAAGAGTAGTCTTTTAGTAATTGATCTATCTTCTACACTCTTCATTTAATTATTTTGAATCAATGAGCTACTGTAATTCAATTAATATGATCCATGAAATGTGTTTTTTAAATTGTAAGAAACTAAGCAAGCAATTGAACAATTTACACAAAAACACGCGAGGTCGGGATTTTGTGTAAATTGTGAGAGCGCGATCTTAATCGGTAATACAAGACCACACGGGATAAATTTGTAGAGTTCAAATATAATCCCTAAAAAAAATTCATCCTCATTTCCAGAGTGGATATGTTCCTTAATTTACCACTGACCATAAGCTAATCTTAGAACATCAATCAAAGCAGGGTGCTGCGATTGCATGTTCCAAAGTTAGCCTAAGGTTAAATTCACTTCAATCTTCGTGGTAAATTTAATTCTCGTAGGGTTCGTGATTTAACAAATTAAGGGATCATAATTAAGTGAATTTTAATTTAAATGATAATGATTAATAATAAAGTGAAGAGTTAGAGTTAGATCGATTACGTCTTTTAAATAGATTTCTAAAAAAACATCTTCTTGTTGTGTCATTTTAATCAAAATTCATTTCAAAACTATAAACAAAAAAAATACAATCTTCTTCCAGAAAACTTCTTCTAGATTCATAAACTATAAACAACCACCCCCATCCTTTCAAGTAGTGTTTTTATTCTCTTTTATTTTACTTCTAGAATAGCTCTAAAAATTATTTTAATTCACTTCCTCCTTTGAGAGACGACCTTGGTCAGCCACTCTGCTGCACCTAAGTACCCCAAAATCATACTAATCATTTGAGGGCACCCACGACAGCGCTCTATCATTCTCACTTGGTGATCTCTAGTAGCAAGATCATGAGGATAGACCCGCCAATAGGAAAACCACACGTTTTGGGTGTCATTGGTCATTCCTATTTATAGACATATGTATTGGTCTCCTAACTTGAGACCATTACCAATGTGTACCATTTGATTACATACTTTGATACAAAGAGAAAACCATCGTATTGAAATCGCAGTAAGGTAGATTATGTTGGGTGCGTTATTGGTGGTATGACATTGTCTTAATGGTCAAGAAAGGATTTGTCACTTCCAAGTTTAGGAAGTTGTATATCTCAGGCCTGGTTGATCAAGATGGTGCTGCCTTCATAAGTCTTTGGCCAAAGTAGTATAAAGAAAAATACATCGGGTATGATAAAAAAATAATAAAGTAAGAAAAGGACGATGACACAAGTGTGCGTCTTTCTTTATGAGATATTTAATGAAAAAGAGATTATAGTACACAGTCAGTGTTCGTAGGTTGGTTGTTGTTGCTATGATAATCCTTATCTCTTTAGGGGCAATTATGGGTTGCTAGAATCCACTCTTGGTCTGTGGGTTTTATTCACTGCTATTGAGATAAGGGCCTAGAGGGTCACACACAATAGCGTATTCAAGAATCCTCCCTATTCAGTTGAATAGGTATATAGACATGGTGGGCCTCACCATAGTGTCTGAGTGTTATCCAAGTTATTGATCACCAAAATAATTAAATAAATTTATTAATATTCAAGTTATGAATATTTGGGATTGAGTTTATTTAATTTATTTAAAAGTTGAGTAAATATGAGAAAAATATTAATCGAACGAATATTATTTTAATATTCAAAGATTGTTTAATATTAAGTGGGACAAAGAGTTGAGTTAAATGGCTCAATTTTTATCACATAATATATTTTATATATATTACAAGTATGTGATAAAATAATAAATAATATTGATGCAGTTTAGTTCATCAAAACTATTTATTTAGTGGATGTTGAAATAAACGGGGGCCGGGGAACCCAACTGAGTATTTATCAACATCACTATAAATACAAGAGAGGGATCTCTCTCATGTGTGGCCATTACACTATTCATTCATTCATCAAATGAAAATTGAGAGCCTCTCTCTCCTCCCGCTTCCTAGAGAGAGAAGCTGTTGATCTAATAGTTTAGATCAAGATCTTCCTCAAGCATCGAAGGCATATCGATGTGGTGATCGTTGGGACATCAAAAGTATCATCGGATCTCCACCCTAGCACTCAGAGTTCGATGATCGACATTCTAGCGGATTTTGAAGCACGTGTGGATGATCTAGAGGGATCCTGCTATGGATTCTTCTAGTAGCGATTGCCAGTGACAAGTTGCAGTCGATCACACCTTAAGATTTGAAACGGGTACATTTTCATTTTTATTTTGTGCTCTTTACAATTTACTTGAGATCCTTGTACCTTTCTGGGGCTCGGATCATCGGTGAAAACAAGTTCCTTCATCCCGCTAATGAAAATTTTAAAATCCCCGACCCACCAACTTCTACTGCGGGCCTCAGAACCTAATAGTGGTATCATAGAGATCGTGTAAATTTTATAAGACAAAGAAAATTAATTTTCATAAAAATAAGTAGAGGGTTTAAATTCAGTCCAAATGGTTCAATCCACGTGGCGATCCGATGCCGAATGACCAAGTTATGGTTAGTTTCATTTTTTGGATTAGATTGAATATGCGGTTTGATCTCGGGTTCTAAATTTTATTCTATCCTGCTGAACTGATTAAGTTTCAATCGCTTCATCAGAAATAATTTTAATTGTGCAAATTATAATTTTATACTTTAATAATTTGCATAATAATTATATAATAATAATAATATAATAATAAATTATTATTTTATTATAATAATTTTTTTATTATTAAATTTAAAAGGCTATTTAACCTTTGGTTATTTAAATGGTAAGGGAAGACTTGACTTGTGGAATTCCATAATTCCACACCTAAAATAAAATAATCAAAAGGGGGCGACGCCTTAAAGAAGATACCCAAAAAAAAATTGGAATAGGGGGTCCGCGCGAACCCCCTCAGCTTCCACGGGAGGTCGTACCGGCACTACTAGAAAAATGATTTTTCCCAACGCTTCTATACCAACGGTTTGTAAAAACCGTTGGGAAAGGGTGAATTCTGGACCCCCTTTCCCAACGGTTTGGGAAAACCGTTGGGAAAGGTTAGCCTATCCCAACGGTTTTCCCAAACCGTTGGGAAAGGGGGTCCAGAATTCAACCTTCGGCCAAAACCATGAAAAAAAAACAAGACCTTTCCCAACGGTTTTGAAAACCGTTGGGAAAGGTCCTTTGATTTTTTTGGGATCTACCTACGGAGAACATTATATAAATCAAAATTTAAAATAATTAGAACAATAAATATATATATTTATGAAATTATGTTAACAAAAGTCATGTTAGGTTAGTGGTTAAGTCATTAAGTTATAAACTAGAGGTCCTGGGATCAAATCCCACCGGATGTTTCTTTTTTGAAATACATATACCAACGGTTTTGAGAACCGTTGGTATAGATTTTCTAATTACTTATACCAACAGTTTCCAGAACCGTTGGTATAGACCCTATACCAACGGTTTTCCCAAAACCGTTGGTATAGACCTATTGTCACGGCTTACTTGCCAACGGTCCTCCAAAACGTTGGTATAGCCTATACCAACGGTTTGGGGACCTATACCAATGGTTACAAACCGTTGGTAGGGTATTTTTCCAGTAGTGCGGGGTCTTCGCATAGCAGGTCCATGACCCACCTCTGGTCGACCGCCTCAGACCTTCTTATAGTAGCTACAACCACTCAGCAGCTCCCTTGTCAAGGCCGGAGGAGCCGGACTCCTCCTCTCTTCCCGAACTTCCCCGCGCACCGGTGGCCTTCTAGTTTACTGGACCTCCAGGTGCCCCACACCCCTCCCAACTGGCTCTAGTTTCGCCTCCTGTCACACATAGTAGAAACCCGCCACCGCGCACCAGTTGTCCTCCTCACCAGACAGAGGCAGATGCCACAGACCGGGCCCCCCTGTAGCAGGCCGCGCACCAGATGCTGGAGGCTGCCTTGGCCTCACTGCGTCCTGCCTTACTAGATCCGGCCTCCCTTGCTTCACTGCGGCTCATCCATAGCTTCCCGTACACCATGCACCTGATCTCCACCTTCACATTGCCCGCCGCAATGGACCATTTCCATCGCTCCCTGCCGTCGCGTACTGACCCGGAGCAGACCTCCACTTCCCTCCTAGAATGGACACACTATCATGGCCTTGCTGCCCTCACCGGCTCTCTATTCGACCTATCTTCCATTGGACACCAGCGACATCGACCCCGCTGCCGACACGGATCCCCTCTATCATCGCAACGATGGACCCGAGTGTAGGTAACCTATGTCACCTCTTGCAGGATTCTTTTTTACCTTGAAACTGGACCGAGCATATCTGCCCGACCAAGTTCGGGTCTGAGCGG
Source organism: Viscum album (assembly GCA_963277665.1). Lineage (NCBI taxonomy): Eukaryota > Viridiplantae > Streptophyta > Magnoliopsida > Santalales > Viscaceae > Viscum > Viscum album. The sequence goes on along the minus strand of OY728126.1, from coordinate 1,801,754,747 downwards.
ACCTACCTAGCCCAGATAAGCAAAGAACAGGCTTTTCTCGACCCATTACGAGTCAGCGCAGGTTTAGCATGACGCGTGACGGGTCAGAGTGGGGTTTCAAGGCTCAATTCATATTTCAATTAATATAATTAATTAATTTAATTACAGAAATTAAATTAAATTAATTAATATATTAATTGTGGATGAAAATAAATAAATTTTAATACTCGAGATATAAATTAATTTAATTTTGGCATAAAAATTAAATTAATTAAATGAATGATAATTAATTAAATTATTTGAATTTATTAATTCATTTAATTTAATTTAGACAACCCTTGTACTTATTTAATGAATTTTAATCTAATCGCGCATTATTTACCCGCCTACCGGTCTTGAGCACCGACCCTTGTATGCCTGCATTTAATTAATTATTTAACTGCGTGCGATACTTGTAATTAATTAAATGACGGTCTGCATATCATCTTTTTCAGTTAAAATATATAAGGGCCTGCGCGCCCAATTTTACCCAATGTACATTTATTCCCCTAGTCCCCCTTGCCTGAGCGTGAGTATGTTTGTACTACAGATGAATATGGTGCAAGATGACACGTGGATTCCACCAAGATGAGGCGGTAATCCAAGACATGATGTGGATCCCACCAAGATGAGGCAATAATTCAGATGCGAAGCAAACATACAAGATGAGGGAAAGCTCCATCAAGAGTCAAGCTTTGACTCAGGTATGATGCCCTTAGGTAATTTAGATGCTCAAGACTAGTTGGATAGTAGTTTTCCTTTATGCGTTTATTTATTATTTTATTCATTGTAGAATAGCAATAAAATACATAAAATAATAGATAATAAAATACATAAAGAAGCGGTGTATATTTTTCTATTAAAGTTTAGTTGTGATTGTGACAATATAGATGAACAAGTTTAATAGAAATGGATTACATTCATTGATAGAAAAACACAAAACCCTCATAGTAATATTAATTCATTACGATCTTCCGCCATTCAAGTTTGAACAAAACCAGGTGTTTGGGGTGCTGGTCATGCCATAGCTGAGGGTGCCTCTTAATATCGGGGCATTCTTATTAGGATGGTTTGTTGACTTAAATAAAATTTCAATAAAGAAATAGCCATATCTAGCTCATTATAATTTTAGAGGCAAGCATTTATTAAATCAAGAAATGAATTTGAAGCTGGGACTTCACTTAACAGATCAAGGAACCACGAGTTAATGCAGTTGGCTAGCCAAAAGCATACCTTGGACCCTCTAAGTAGTGGTGTAGCCATAACTTATAGACTATGAGGGAGTTTCAGGGATCCTTTCCACTATAATAATCAAGAGTATTCTGATTCTAATACAAAGGGTTACTATAATTCACAAAATTAGTCAGAGACATTTAATGATTAAATTAATCAGTAACGTCACATTTGGTAATCAACATAAATGGTAATAATCTACTAAAGTTTAATTTGTAAAAATGGCAAGAAGTACCACAATAAAACTGCGATAAATATTGGAAAAATTAATTGTCCAAACAAGCACGAAATTCCAAGTGTAGTAATGGTGCTTCCACACATTAATACCATAATGGAAATTCGAGGTGCTTGTGTCCCAACCTGTTAAGCCACCTCAAGAAGAAAGGGTGTAAAATTTCTTATAGGAGAGTCATGAATAAAGCATATGATGGTTCTGTCATAATGATATCATCAACATTTGTTATTAGTTGCAGTCGCTACATCATGACATAGATGATGTTACATGTAGTCTCATCTCCAAGAAGTTTCCAAGGAGAAAGCTAAGCAAGATTTGAATGAGATGATTTCACTCGGTTTGTGTAAAGTGAAAGAAAGTTCATGATCTTTCATGGAATCCCCTTATTATATATTTTACACTCAATTACTCTAGTTTTGTTTAAGGATACAAATGAATGGTATAGAGTAAAGCGCTTCATTATCTTTAAGGTAACATTCTCCAAGTAATAAGAATATTAAATAAAGTATCATCTTTTTTTCTTATGGTGAATACATTGAATGATAAGGAGAAGAGGCCTATTGCAAGTTACGCCAAAGGAACCTTCATCATTTCCTTCAAAGAAAAGTGTTTGGTTATTTAATAGGAGTTTATTTACATCACATATTGAAGTAAATTTTTGGAAGTTTAAAAACACAATGAACTGAAATACAAGAAAGTACCTGCTTCTCATTCAGTTTATATTCATCAAATAAAATTAATGTTTTTAAAATACTTCTTGGGTATTGAATAAAATATGCCAATAACATATGTGTATTTAAATATAGTATCCAAGTAAGCATAGGAACATTATAATAAGTAAAGTTTCTTCTCCAAGAAACTGATAAAGGGTGATTCCTAAGCCAGCGAAGAGAAACACATAACTTTTAATTGCCAAGTGATCGATTCGAATTGAACAAGTTGTTGTGTATAACAAAAAAATTTATCTCATGTTCCCATTTGTTCATAATGAGACATTATTCCAAGTTTTGGAATGAATGTTGTTTGTGGTAACATACTCAACAAATAGTTCAGATATACTTGAATCAAAGGCAATACATGATGAATATAAAATGTAAGACCTATCCAGTTGTGAAAAGAAGATTCTTTGTTAAGTAAAACTAAGAGTGGACGTCAAGAATATACCCAGTATGGTATTTAGGCTCAGCATAGATAAACACATTTTGTATTATTGACATCCTTAGTTTAGACAAAGAAACCTTTAGAAATAAAGGCATGCCACAAATCTTTTGAGGTTAGTTCAACAAGAGAGTGTGAACTATTACAAAGAAATATAAAGGTAAAGGTACTTCATAAGATTCCTTTAAGTCATTAAGGAATTTAATAGTGAAGTATATGTTTGGTTAGAAGATATTATTTTTTTCGGATCGGCATGCCGAAGAATATCTTGACCAAGCATTCATCGATCATGATAATATAGTGTGGAGTAATTCCTAAACGCATGTTACCTTATATAAATCACAATATTGATGTTCATAAGGAGTATCAATGATAAAGTCTTACATGTTTACATTGATCAACAAAATGTAGCATGGAGCAATTCCTAAATGTACATTTTATACATCAAAGTTATGATGTATGGAGTATCAATGTTACAAACTGCAGTAACTTCCATTATATTTCATGATGTGCTTTGAAAATAAAGGTGTAAACCCATAAACAATATGAAAAATAAAATGATAAATGGATATCATATGAGTAATAGTATGATGAAAATCCATTATGTCATAGGACATGTTTTTGGGATGCAAAGCGTTTGTAAAGGAAAAACAAACAAACATGCATCAACCTAAACACATGGTGCATGTAACTAAATATCCTAAAGTCGCATAGGATATTACATAAATCCCTATGATAGAAAAGATATAGTCAAGTATTAGACTAAATTTCTATATAAGGGTACACATCTCTATTAGTGATAGTGGGAGATGAATTGGCTTGGACTTAGTCAATGCTTGAGATGCACAAATGGTTGACATAGGAAAAAGTTTCAAAAGTTCATGTGGAAGAAGAATGTTTTGAAGACACATATTGCATAGGAAGGATGATACCATGGTGATGGTTTTATATTCACTGTGGCCAGTTATATATTATTCATTAAGAATAATAAATCCTACAAGTAAGCAGTATATGGAAATTAGCTAAGATTGAAAAGATCAATTAAAATTCAATAATGGATTGTACAAGATTGGTTTTATATTCACTGTGGCCAGTTATATATTATTCACTTCTAGGAGCACCTTTGGAGACCCTTGAAGTCTTGAGTAAGGTATCGCCCAAGTATAGTTTCCTAGGTGGTCCATCGCCCAAGGTGCCACTATTTCACCCAAACCTACCTACATGGATCCCTACCTGCATGAACCTCCTAGGTTTGCCCTACTCTACAGCCAGCATGAGCTAGCCCTTTGAGCCCTATTCTAGGACACCTATGGTAGGTCTCTTCTACCCTAATATACCTCATTTTAAAGAGAATAAGTTGAAACCTACACCAAAACCTCATAACTTATAGAACCATGACAAGGGATACATTAGTGTGTCCTCCATTTGGGTATGTATTCCATCATTCAGAGGTTTCCTGAACTCGTTTGGTTGGTCGGTTGGGGTTCTTGGGGTACATATGATTATATATCCCATCAGTCATGAGGAACCTTACCCTAGGGAAAATTTTGGGGGAGTTCTCGATCTCAGATACTAGGTATCAGACCATGTATTCCCCTTATCATCTCCAGTTCCTGGTGGAGAGGGTGTGTATTATGCTTTATTTTCCATTAAACATGGAATTATATCCTCATCTTGCTGTGGAACTGATTTTAGGTAATCCTCTAGAGTAATACCCTTGACTTTGTTGTAGGAGGTTGTAGTATTTCTCATCTATACCTCCTAGAAACCACCAAGGTTCCCACATCCTTAACCTTCATTCCTTCCTCTTCTCCATACCTAGACCATTTTAGGGTAAAGTGAAGAGAGGGAAGAGACATACCCCCAACCTCTTCCACCATCACCCCACCCTCTTCCACGAGTGGGGAAGAAAAAGTGTGTAGTTTTCCAAATCTTTCTCTTCCTCTTTTCCATAATTTTCAAGTATGAATCATCTATGAATTGCGGACTTATGGGTGTCTATGATCATGGAATCCACACCATCAGATGTGTGTTTCGACAGAGAACCTTCCTTTTAATCTTTCTCTTGCCTTCTTTCAGAGTGCCCCCATAGGGGTGGGTCCTTAAGGCCATGTATCCAACCTCAGGGCAAAGCAAATTGTGTGGTTTTCTATATTTTTTATTTCCTATTGTTTCTCACACCGAGCATGACTCACATGGGCTTAGAGGTTAATGGTGATCATGATGCCTACACAATCCATTCCATCTATTTAACTATAAGAACTCTAATTCCTCTTTTAACTACGATACGTAGGAAGCCTACCTAAGGATTGAGCTCAATGGGTATCCTTTTTCAGGAGTAAACCCCAACCAAAACCCCCAATTCATTAGGGCATCCTACTTAGGAGTAAGCCCCACAATTCATCCTATGGGCCTCCTCCTTAGGTATAAGTCCCAAATAGGCCTCCAAATCACCATGAGATAATACATCACTCATGGAATCACTCTACAGGGCATCCTTATTAGGAGTAACCCCAAATTAATCCTCCCAAAGGGCCATACTCCCCTATGGGTAAATATTTCATAGGGCCTCCATAGGTAAGGATCCTTATAAGCGATCTACATGGACTTTGATTCCCATCCAAATGAGATACATAGGAAGCCTCCTCAAGGTTCAAACCTAATCACCCAACATAAAACAATTTCTACATGGTCCACATTCCTAGTAGGATTTAATCTAACCTGGGAATCCATACTCCTTCAAGGTTCCCCTGGGTCACCTCGATGAAAGTCCCACACTAAACTTTGACTAGGAACCTTCTTCCTGGATGTCCTTACCACGTGACGTTAAACTGTACAGTTAGGTTCTCATAACATGACCTTAAAAGGTACAATGTTCCCCATTAAGCAGAACCAAACTACGTGGGTTCTGATTCATTTCACAAGGATACATGGGAATCCCATCCATGGGTTCAATCTCAACATCAAAACAACTTTCATCTCCCTAGATGATGATATAATCTAGAGTAACTCCCATCTCCCTAGATGAAAATACAATCCAAAGCACCAAAATACGTGGATAGAAAACCAACATCATCATAATAAATACCAAATAATATCTAAGTAGTACATAATAGGATAAAATTGATATATAACCTTGAATACACACAAATTCTATATAGATGAAGAACCTTAGATACATACAGATGATTCTAAGTTCCATGCATGATAATAATTGATTGTTATCCAAGGGATACCTACATAATACTTGGGATTTAATTAAAGAATCATAAATATATTTTAAATCTAAAAGAGAGTCCTGAATTAGTCAATAATTCCACCCAAAATGGTGTGATGAGCCCGACCTCCCATCCTCTTGACCAATGTGAGTTCTTAATCATCGTAGGCTAAAATCCATAATGAGCACCTGCCTTTAGAAAGAATTTCCCTTTGGATATAGAACCATTGGGTGTTTCTAGTTCCACAAATAAACCTATTGGAAACCATTCATAAATAGTGAACCCAACACAAAATTTTTTACACCCCATGCAATTGACTATCGGGAAAATGAATTCTCTGAGGGGAAACAAAAATTTTGTTCCCCAATGAAGTCCCATTTTTGTCAGAAAAAATATTTTTGTCATAAAGTTCTCTATACCAATAAAAAATGAAATAATTATTTTTTTAGGCTTTCATAACTTATGAGATGCATTTCAGTCAATTGGAACTAAAGCTAAATCCAACCATAGATGACCCAAATGAAGCATGCAAGTGGGTCCTTGAAATTTGGGCAAAGTTTTAATGAATTTTGATGATGGACCCATATCTCACAAATGATTGGTCCAAATGTGATGAAATTTTAAAATAAGATATAGAAGAGGTTGGGGAACATTTTATTTAATTATGGATACTCTAGATCTAGCTTTTTTCAAGTCCATGAATGCATGGGAATCCATAGAAAGGGAATTTGAATATTTTTTCATGGAAAAAATTATTTCTATAATAATACAATCATAAATTTCAAGACACATGTCAAAAGAATATTAATTTTTGTGATAGAAAATAAAATACATAAAGGAACAACTTCATAGAAGAACACTTTCCAATTTTAGACCATTTAATGAGGCAAAAACCCAATAGATTTTGGAGGATATATTTAGAGTGAAAATGAGCCACCCCTCATCCTTAAATTTTTTTACTTCCATATTCTTTCAAGGAGTTATCCATTTCATCAGATAAGGAAGTATTTTTATTGATGTTTTAGTATTATAAATTTCTAATATATATTAGTTCCTCTTTCTCTTTATTTTTTTTTCTCTTTCTTCTCCTCTGTGAATCTTATCTTCATAAAAATAGAGAGCTAACTTCATATTTTCTTAAGGGAGTGAATTTTATTTGTTTGATTTATTTATGATTTAGCATGTCTCTTTATTTTATTATGAGGTGGTTCAATTGATTATAGTGACCAGTCACCCTATTTTCACTAATATTGTGTTCTTATTCCTTGTTCATCAATATCTATTCCCTTCACCATCTATGTCATTAATACGGTGGGTTTGACTTAGATAGTGTTGGTCAGTGAAGAGGTCTCCTAGATTACTTTAGGAAGAGTATCATCCTTCATGATAAGGTCTTGGGGTGTGGTAATAACAATTTGAATAGGAGGGTTTGGTGAGAGGTCTTGATCACTATAATGAGTAGGATAATGAGAATATTTTTAATGAACAATGATAACTTCCTTGAAAACGCCTAAGAATATCAGTTTCTTATTACTAACTTCTTAATGTCCTTTATGTTTTGAATTCATATATATATTTATATTTTTATAACATGAATTTCCAAAATCCCAACTATATGAGTATATCATCTAGTAGTACATTTTATAGTATATTTCAAGAATATAACAGTGATAATAGGATAATAGTGTTGTGTAAGTGGCCTTGTTGAGATTTAGACCCTGAGATTATAGTATATTGTACTCTTAGAAAAAATAAGAAAATATTGAATTGGGATTTGTGAAAAATATATCCCATCAATTTGAAACTGTTGTTGGGGTGTCCAATAACTTTCACACACTATTTTTCACAAAAAAATTAAATTTCAAAAACTAAAAAAATATAATTCCATTACATATCTTTCATTTCTTAGGTAAAAGATGGAATTTTATAGTGATTTTTCATATTCTTGTCATGTTAACCATATTGATGAGTTCAACAAGGATCACTCTTTAAAGATTCAAGTGAAACAAAATTTCAGGATGCTAAATGTACCGAGTAAGATAATAAATAACAAAAAAAGAAAGTTGACAAACATTTCACATTGAAGAACCCAAGGATTCAAATAAATATTTCTTAGAGGATATATTTCTCTCCTCATTAGATGGATTCCTAATGAATTTATTTGCGGAGAAATAGTTTGATGCTGAAATGTTTTAGGGAGATTCATTTTTTTAGAATTCATTCTATTCAAATCTCATTTGCAATGAACCAACCTAGGTTGACCTAACATGTCACCCAAGCTAGCCCTCCACATGTCTTGAAGCACATTCCTGATTGCCACAGACTGTCAACATGCACCTGTGTGTCAACACACAAATCATGGGAATGGTTTCACCCTAAAATCACAATACAACATGTCTCATGCATAACATGATAGAGATAAAAAATTAGAGTACATAATGGAATAAGAAGTACATAACCATGAGAAATATCAAAACAAATCCAGAAGGCTAATCCCAGAAACAAACCAAATCTAAGACCAAAACCAAGTCTTCATTTCACCATCTATCACCACCATCCAAATCCACTACGGTAGCTACATCAACCAATAGAATTTTTCAAGCTAAATTGTTGAAATAATGGGTGCCCTAGACCCAATTATGAAGTAGTTTTGATTACCATATCATGTGTACAATTAGTTATGCTTGATTCCATCTTACCATTACAGTATATACTTTTTTGCATCCACTATTATAATGGTAATGTCCAAAGATTAATTATCATGTCAAGAGGTTATAGAAGATCCCAGGCTATAATGAGAACATTGAGATTCAATGACATTAATCTTAAATATACGTTCTATTGTATAGATACATATTACTAACTGGAAGCAGTAGATGTCTGACTATCAGGTGCTGGGGGCTCATAAGCATTGAGACTTCTTCTCATGAAGTTCGCACTTGGTGATATCTAGTAGCGAGATCATGAGGATAGACCCGCCAATAGGAACACCACATGTTTTGGGTGTCATTGGTCATTTCTATTTATGGACATATGTATTGGTCTCCTAACTTGATACCATTACCAATGTGTACCATTTGATTAAGTTTTTTGATGCAAGGAGAAAACCATGGTATTGAAATCATGGTGAGGTAGCTTATTTTGGGTGCGTCGTTGGTGGTATGACATTAGATTAATGGTCAAGAAAGGATTTGTCGCTTCCAAGTTTAGTAATTTGTATATCTCAGGCCTGGTTGATCAAGATGGTGCTGCCTTCATAAGTCTTTGGCCAAAGTAGTAGAAAGGAAAATCCATCTGGTATGATCAACAAATAATAAAGCAAGAAAAGGATGGTGACACAAGTGTGCATCCTGCTTTATGAGATATTTAATGACAAAGATATTATAGTACAAAGTCGGTGTTCATAGGTTGGTTGTCATTGCTATGACAATACTTATCTCTTTAGGGGCCATGATGGGTTGGTAGACTCCACTCTTGGTCTGTGGATTTTATTCACTGCTATTGAGATAAGGGCATAGAGGGTCACACACAATAGCATATTCAAGAATCCTCCCTATTCAATTGAATAGGTATATAGACATGGTGGGCCCTACCACAGTGTCTGAGTGTTTTACAAGTTATCGATCACCAAAATAATTAAATAAATTTATTAATATTCAAGTTATGAATATTTGATATTGATTTTATTTAATGTATTTACAAGTTTAGTAAATATGAGAAAAATATTAATCGAATGAATATTATTTTAATATTCAAGGTTCGTTTAATATTAAGATGGACAACGATTTGAGTTAAATGGATCAGTTTTTATCACATAATATATTTTATATATATTACAAGTATGTGATAAAATAATAAATAATATTGACTTAGTTTAGTTCATAAAAATTATTTATTTAGTGGATGTTGAAATAAATGGGGGCCAGGGAACCCAACTGGGTATTTATCAACATCACTATAAATACAAGGGAGGGATCTATCTCATGTGTGTAAATTCCACTATTTATTCATTCATCGAATGAAAATTAAGAGCCTCTCTCTCCTCCCGATTCCTAGAGAGAGAAGCCGTTGATCCAAGAGTTCAGATCAAGATCTTCCTCAAGCATTGAAGGCATATCAATGTGGTGATCGTTAGGATGTCAAAAGCATCGTTGGATCACCGTGCTAGCACCCAGAGTTCGATGATCTACATTTTAGCGGATTTTGAAGCACCTGCAGATAATTTAGAGGGATCCTGCTATGGATTCTTCTAATAGCGATCCCCAGTGACAAGTTGCAGTCGAGCACACCTTCAGATTTGAAATGGGTACATTTTCATTTTTATTTTGTGATCATTTTAATTTACTCGAGATCCTTGGACCTTTATGGGGCTCGGATCATTGGTGAAAACAAGTTCCGTCATCTTGCCAATGAAAATTTTAAAATCCACGGCCCACCAACTTACTATGTGGGCCTCGGAACCTAATAGTGGTATAATAAAGATCATGTAAATTTTATAAGACAAATAAAATTAATTTTTATAAAATTAAGTATAGGGTTCAAAGTCGGTCCCAATGGTTCAAACCGCGCGGCGATCCGATGTCGAATGACCAAGTTATGGTTAGTTTCATTTTTTGGATTGGATCAAATATGCGGTTTGATCTCAGGTTCTAAATTTTATTTCATCCTGCTAAATTGATTAAGTTTCAATCACTTCATCAGAAATAATTTTAATTGTGAAAATTATAATTTTATAATTTAATAATTTGCATAATAATTATATTATAATAATAATATTTATTTTATTATAATAATAATATAATATCAATAAATTTTTATTTTATTATAATAATTATTTTATTATTAAATTTAAAAGGCTATTTAACCTTTGGTTATTTAAAAGGGAAGGGAAGACTTGACTTGTGTAATTACATAATTCCACACCTCAAAAAAAGGGGGGGAGAAGCCTTAAAGAAGAAACCAAAAAAAAAGTTTTTGGAACAGGGGGTCCACACAGACCCCCATAGCTTCCACGGGACGCCGTACCAGGGTCTTTGCATAGAAGGCCCATGAACCACCTCTGGTTGACCGCCCCAGACCTCTTTATAATAGCTAAAACCACTCAGCAGCTCCCCTGTCAAGGCCAGAGGAGCCAGACTCCTCCTCTATTCCCGGACTTCCCCGTGCACCGACGACCTTCTGGTTCACTGGGCCTCTAGGTGCCCCACACCCCTCCTAGATGGATCCAGTTCTGCCTACTGTCACACATAGTAGAAACCTGACACCGCGCACTAGTTTTCCTCCTCACCAGACAGAGCTAGACACCACGGACCGACCCCCCCTACAGTAGGTTGCGCACCAGATGCCGGAGGCTGCCCTGGCCTCACTGCATCCCGCCTTCCCAGATCCGGCCTCCCTTGCTTCACCGCGGCTCATCCACAGATTCCCGGACACCATGCACCTGATTTCTGCCTTCGCGTAGCCCACAACAATAGACCGCTTCCATCACCCGTTGCCGTCGCACGCTGACTCGGAGCTTCACTCCACTTCCCTCCTAGAATGGACACACTGTTGTGGCCTTGCTGCCCTCACCGGATCTCTATTCGACCTATCTTCCATCGAACACCAGCGACATCGACCCCGTTGCCGACACGGCTCCCTGCTGCCCTCGCAACGATGGACCCAGATGTAGGTAACCTGTGTCACCTCTTGCAGGTTCCTGTTTTTCCTTGAAACTGGACCGAGCATATCTACCTGACCATGTTTGGGTCTGAGCGAACCTGCCTGGCCCAGATAAGCAAAGAATGGTCTTTGCTCGACCCATTACTGGTCAAAACAGGTTTAACACGACCGATGACGGGTCGGAGTGGGGTTTCAAGACTCAAGTCATATTTCAATTAATATAATTAATTAATTTAATTACATAAATTAAATTAAATTAATTAATATATTAATTGTGGATGAAAATAAATAAATTTTAATACTCGAGATATAAATTAATTTGATTTTGAAATAAAAATTAAATTAATTAAAGGACTGATAATTAATTAAATTATTTGAATTTATTAATACATTTAATTTAATTTAGACAACCCTTGTACTTATTTAATGCATTTTAATGTAATCACGCATTATTTACCCACCTACTAGTCTTGAACACCGACCCTTGTATGCTTGCATTTAATTAATTATTTAATTAATTATTTAACTGCGTGCGATAATTGTAATTAATTAAATGATGGTCTGTATATCATATTTTTCAGTTAAAATATATAAGGGCCTGCCCGTCCAATTTTACCCAATGTACATTTATTCCCCTAGTCCCCCTTGCCTGCGCGTGAGTATGTTTGTACTACGGATGAAGACGGTGCAAGATGACACATGGATTCCACCAAGATGAGGCGGTAATCCAAGACATGATGTGGATCCCACCAAGACGAGGCAATACTTCAGATGCAAAGCGAACATACAAGATGAGGGAATGCTGCATCAAGAGTCAAGCTTCGACTCAGGTATGATGCCCTTAGGTAATTTAGATGCTCAAGACCAGTTGGATAGTAGTTTTCCTTTATGCATTTAGTTATTATTTTATGCATTGTAGAAGAGCAAGAAAATACATAAAATAATAGATAATAAAATTCATAAAGAAGCAGCGTATGTTTTTCTATTAAAGTTAAGTTGTGAGAGTGACAATATAGATGAATAAGTTTAATAGAAATGTATTACATTTGTTGAGAGAAAAACACAAAACCCTCAAAGTAATATTAAGTCATTACGACCTTCCGTCATTCAAGTTTGAACAAAACTGGGTTTTTGGGATGTTGGTCATGCCATAGCTGAGGGCGCCTCTTACTATTGGGGCATTCTTATTAGGATGGTGGGTCGAATTAACTAAAATTTCAATAAATAAATAGCCATATATAGCTTGTTATAATTTTAGAGGCAAGCATTGATTAAGTCAAGAAATGAATTTGAAGTTGGGATTTCACTTAACAGATCAAGGAACCGTGAGTTAATGCGGTTGGCCATCCAAAATCATACCTTGGACCCCCTGAGTAGTGGCGTGTCCATAGCTTATAGACTATGAGGGAGGTTCATGGATCCTTTCCACTATAATTCTCAAGATTATTCTGATTCTAATACAAAGGGTTCCTATAATTCAAAAAATTAGTCAGAGACATTTAATGATTAAATTAACCAGTAACGTCACATTTGGTAATCAACATAAAAGGTACTAATCTGCTAAAGTTTAATTTGTAAAAATGGAAAGCAGTGCCATAATAAAACTACGATAAATATTGGAAAATGTTAATGTCCAAACAAGAAAGAAATTCTAAGTGTAGTAAAGGCGCTTCCACACATTACTACCATAATGGAAATTCAAGGTGCCTGTGTCCCAACCTGTTAAGCCACCTCAAGAAGCGAGGGTGTAAAATTGCTTATAGGAGACTCATGAATAAAGCATATGATGGTTCTATCATAATTCTATCATCAACTTCTGATGTTAGTTGCGGTCGCTACTTCATGACATAGATGATGTTACATGTAGTATCATCTCCAAGAAGTTTCCAAGGAGAAAGCTAAGAAATATTTGAATGAGATAATTGCACTCCGTTTGTGTAAAGTAAAAGAAAGTTCATGATCTTTCATGGAATACCCATCATATATATTTTACACCCAATTACTATAGTTTTGTTTAAGGATACAGACAAACGGTATAGAGTAAAGCGCTTCATTAACTTTAAGGTAACATTCGCCAAGTAATAAGAATATTAAAGAAAGTATCATATTTTTTTCTTATGGAAAATACATTGAATGACAAGGAGAAGAGGCCTATTGAAAGTTATGCCAAATGCATCTTCATCATTTCCTTCAAAGAAAAGTATTTGGTTATTTAATAGGAGTTTATTTACATCACATATTGAAATAAAATTTTGAAAGTTTAAAAACACAATGAACTGAAATACAAGAAGCAAGTACCTGCTTCTCATTCAGTTTATATTCATCAAATAAAATTAATGTTTCTAACATACTTCTTGGGTATTGAATAAAATATGCCAATAACATATGTGTATTTAAATATAGTATCCAAGTAAGCATAGGAACATTATAAGAAGTAAAGTGTCTTCTCTAAGCAACTGATAAAGGGTGATTCCTAAGTCTGCGAAGAGAAACACATAACTTTTAATTTCCAAGTGATTGATTCAAATTGAACAAGTTGTTGTGTATAACCAAATAATTTATATCATGTGACCATTTTTTCATAACGATACATTATTCCATGTTTTGGAATGAATGTTGTTTGTGGTAAAATACTCAACAAATAGTTCAGATATACTTGAATCAAAGGTAATACATGATGAATATAAAATGTAAGACCTATCCAGTTTTGAAAAGAAGATTCTTTTTTAAGTAAAACTAAATGTGGACGTCAAGAATATAACCAATATGGTATTTAGGCTTTGCATAGCTAAACAACTTTGGTATTATTGACATCCTTAGTTTAGACAAAGAAACCTTTAGAAATAAAGGTATGCCAAAAAGCTTTCGAGGTTAGTTCAACAAGAGAGTGTGAACTATTCCAAAGAAATATATAGGTAAAGATACTTCATAAGATTCCTTTAAGTCATTAAGGAATGTAATAGTAAAGTATATGTTTGGTCAGAAGATATGATTTGTTTTGGATCGACATGCTGAAGAATATCTTAATCAAGCATTCATCGATCATGATAATATAGCGTGGAGTAATTCCTAAATGCATGTTACCTTATCTAAATCATAATATTGATGTTCATAAGGAGGATAAATGATAAAGTCTTACATGTTTACATTGATAAAAAAAATTTAGCATGGAGTAATTCATAAATGCACATTTTATACATCAAAGTTTTGATGTATGGAGTATCAATGTTACAACCTGCAGTAACTTCCATTATATTTCATGATGTGCTTTGAAAATAAAGGTGTAAACCCATAACCAATATGAAAAATAAAATGATAAATGGATATCATATGAGTCATAGTATGATGAAAATCCATTATGTCATAGGAAATGTGTTTGGGATGCAAAGCTTTTGTTAAGGAAAAACAAACAAACATGCATCAACCTAAACACATGGTGCATCTAACTACATATCCTAAATTCATATAGGATATTACATAAATCCCTAAGATATAAAACATATAGTCAAGTATTAGACTACATTTCTATATAAGGGTACACATCTCTATTAGTGATAGTGGGAGATGAATTGACTTGGACTTACTCAATGCTCAAGATGCACAAATAGTTGACATAGGAACAAGTTTCACAAGTTCATGTGGAAGATGAATGTTTAAAAGACACATATTTCATAGGAAGGATGATACCATGGTGATGGTTTTATATTCACTATGGCCAGTTATATATTATTCATTAAGAATAATAAATCCTACAAGTAAGAAGTATATGGAAATTATTTAAGATTGACAAGATCAATTAAAATTAAAAATGGATTGTACAAGATTGGCACCAATAAGGCTCGATTGATTATACCAAGTCAGTATGCCTAAATCCATTAGGATTTTACTTGTCATAAGCTAACTTCTAAGATCATTCTATTGGTCATTGGATGTCATGATCATCTTTTTTGGAAGGTGTCTATATGACGCAACCATAAAGGGATGATGACAACATCGAATGCCAATTAAGGTTGAAAGTTAATGAAATCCGGTTCTAGATTAAAGTAAGCAACAAGATCTTAGAGCATTCATTATAAATGAATATTTTACTTGTGTCTACCAAAGGTTAGTGGGAGCGCAAAAGTTTTCCAAGTGAAATATGTTCGACAACATATGGAAAACAGATATTTATCTTACAGTTAGATAAGATTAGAATAAAAGAAATTATTCAATGATTGAATTAAAGTAGCAACCTAGGTTCTAGGGAATAGGATACACTGAGATATATCCATAGGTTTCTTGGTCCTAGTAAATCATACATATAATGACATTGTATTGAAAAATAAAAGTTGGAACAATTCAAGTTCATAATTGTTGCTAATGTCACATGGATTAATCTCTCCAGGTTAACATGTTCAGAGCATGGGAAGATATTAAAATTGTGGATTGAGTTCCATACGCTTCAGAGATGGATCAATCACATATGAAATGTTATGTACTATAATTTATATTTCTAGGATATACTTTATAGTAGGTGTATATCAATTATATCCAGGAGCACTGCAAGTGAAGCAGTCAGAACTATCATCTTGTACTTTTGAGAGTACAAATGATATGTGCCTAGTATATGGAGAAGAAGGTATACTAGTTATGGTGGGATAAAAACTAGTAATCCTTAGATAAATTTTATTTAGTATCACCATTAGGAAAAGGTGATGAGTGAGTCATGATCATAAAATCTAGTGGTATCCATGCCTACAAATGCCGAGTACGTTTCAGCTTCCAAGGAAGCTAAGAAGCAGTTATCAATTGCAATGATTTGTTCCAGTTCTTGAATTTTCACCTAGTGAGAAAAGTATTATCATAATTTAAATTATGATATTATTACTATCCAAATTTTCAAGTTATGACAATGAAAAAAAGTGATATACTCGGGGATACCTTATCTTGAGAAGTTTTAATTAAGGAGACGAGGTTGCATACAATAGATATGCCATGCAGCGAAAATGTGGAAGGCCCAATAGTTAAAACCATTACTCAGCAGAAGAATGATCTTTATCATGTGAGTAGCTAACAAGTTTGGTTAGCAAGTTGGATCTAGTGAAAGTGGGAGTGTTGAAATAATGGGTGCCCTAGACCCAACTATGCAGTACTTTTGATTACCATATTATGTGTACAATTAGTTATGCATGATACCATCTTACCATTATAGTATAAAATTTTCTGCATCCACTATTATAATGGTAATGTCCAAATATTAATTGTTGTGTCGAGAGGTTATAGAAGATTCCATGCTATAATGAGAACCTCGAGATACAATGACATTAATCATAAATATATGTTCTATAGTCTAGATACATCTTACTGACTGGACATAGTAGATGTCTGACTATCAGGTGCTGGGGGATCATAAGCATTGAGACTTCTTCTCATTAAGTTCTCACTTGGTGATCTTTAGTAGTGAGATCATGAGGATAGACCCGCCAATAGGAACACCACATGTTTTGGGTGTCATTGGTTATTACTATTTACGGACATGTGTATTGGTCTCCTGACTTGATATCATTACCAATGTGTACCATTTGATTACATACTTTGATGCAAGACGAAAACCATGGTATTGAAATCATGGTGAGGTAGCTTGTGTTGGGTGCGTCGTTGGTGGTATGACATTTTCTGAATGGTCAATAAAGGATTTGTCGCTTCCAAGTTTAGGAAGTTGTATATCTCAGGACTGGTTGATCAAGATGGTGTTGCCTTCATAAGTCTTTATCCAAAGCAGTATAAAGGAAAATCCATCTGGTAAGATCAAAAAATAATAAATCAAGAAAAGGACGATGACACAAGTGTGCATCCTGCTTTATGAGATATTTAATGACAAAGAGATTATAGTACATAGTTGGTGTTCATAGGTTGGTTATTGTTGCTATGAAAATACTTATCTCTTTAGGGGCCATGATGGGTTGCTAGACTCCACTCTTGGTATGTGGATTTTATTCACTACTATCGAGATAAGGGCCTAGAGGGTCACACAAAATAGCGTATTCAAGAATCCGCCCTATTCAGTTGAATAGGTATATGGACATGGTGGGACCCACCACGGGGTTCGAGTATTTTCCAAGTTATCGATCACTAAAATAATTAAATAAATTCATTAATATTCAAGTTATGAATATTTGGGATTTAATTTATTTAATGTATTTACAAGTTTAGTAATACAAGAAAAATATTAATCAAACGAAGATTATTTTAATATTCAAGGTTCATTTAATATTAAGCAGGAAAAAAAGTCGAGTTAAATGGATTTGTTTTTATCACGTAATATATTTTATATATATTACAAGTATGTGATAAAATAACAAATAATATTGATGCAGTTTAGTTCGTCAAAATTATTTATTTAGTGGACATTGAAATAAATGGGGGCTGGGGAACCCAATAGGGTATTTCTCAATTTCACTATAAATACAAGGGAGGGCTCTCTCATGTGTTGCCATTACACTATTCATTCATTCAAGGAATGAAAATTGAGATCCTCTCTCTCCTCCTGCTTCCTAGAGAGAGAAGCTGTTGATCCAAGAGTTCACATCAATATCTTCCTCAAGCATTGAAGGCATCTTGATACGATGATCATCGGGACGTCGAAATCATCGTCAGATCACCATGCTAGCACCCATAGTTAGATGATTGACATTTCGACGGATTTTGAAGCACGTAGGATGATCTAGAGGGATTTTACTCTGGGTTCTTCTAACAACAATCACCAGCGAAAAGTTGTAGTTGAGCACTCCTTTAGATTTTAAACAGGTATGTTTTCATTTTTATTTTGTGCTCCTTATAATTTATGCGAGATCCTTAGACCTTTTTAGGGATCAGATCGTCAGTGACGAAAAGTTCCATCATCCTGCCGATGAAAATTTTAAAATCTCCAGTCCAACAACTTCCACTGCGGGCCCCAAAACCTAACACACATGACACCCTTTCCATTACCTATATCCTAAAAAACTAAGTCTAAATACACTCCAAGGAATATTCAGGGTGTGAGTTAAACTCCCAATAGGATACCACTATGAATCTATACAATATCTATCACCATGAAACCGTTAGTTCTAGTTTTAAAACAAAACAAGTTTCATAAATCTTTTTTCATTTGAAACCATTTTACATTGAACATACTTTGGTTTTCCTTTCAAGACAAACCATATCCAAATCCATAAGAATATGGAGATAAACATGAATGATAATATAAAGAAAATTAGTTAAAAAACATACATTTCTCAAAATATAAACATGAGATTAATCAAATTCTATCGGTATCACAACCATAAACCCTAGTGGTGCCACACTCACTAAGGTTTGCATATGTCCATAACCCAATGAACCCAAGGTACCCAATGTGCTATGTTTTGTCAAAGTATTCAATCAAATCATGCTCAAAATTTTATAAAATAGTTCCACAAGCAAATAATTACCACTCCCATGCTTGAAAATCCATTTTAGAGTCAAAACCATCTTTGAGTCATTTCATCAAATACATGAAATGATTAAAGCTATTATTAAAATAAAATCACTTTTAAAACCATTTTACAAGATACCAAAGATGAATTTACACAAAATATCCCTCATAGATATCAAATCAAACATATTTATAAACCATACCAAAGGAAAACAAAAGAACAACAAGGTATGACATGAGAAATAACCATTGTATAGAGACACCTACCTCGCCAATAGAGGGAATTTAGTCTCTATTGAAAAAAGTGGAAAGAAATAAAGATATCAGGTCCTCATAAGACTAGATCCATGAGAAAAATCACCAATTCCACACAAAAAAACTTATATCTAGACTTCACGAACCATTAGGGTTCCAATTAATCATGGAGAAGAGAGATAGAGAGTAGATCTAGAGAAAAAAAGGAGGAATCAGGAGGAGATTCACACATACCTTGAAGATATCCACCTAAATTGATGCATAATCACTAAGAGCCCAAGGGGAGAACCTCCTAGAAAATTAAGGAATGGATGGGTCAAGATAATTAGAAATTAGGGTAAGATTTGAGTTAAAAAAACCAAGGGTATTAGGGAAATTTTCCAATTTTAAGAAGGCTACATGGGTCGCACGGTTAGGATGCATGGTTAGACAAACCTCGCACTAACCATGTGGCAACTACTTCTGCTTGAAAACTAAAGTGAAAAGTTACTTGGTAATAGTCTCATAGTTAGAAAAACTATGAGCAAGCTGTGAAACAACCTCTAGACCCAAACCCAATCATCCACACAGTTTTCCTAGGAATCTTGCACA
The DNA here is from genome assembly GCA_963277665.1 of Viscum album. Classification (NCBI taxonomy): domain Eukaryota; kingdom Viridiplantae; phylum Streptophyta; class Magnoliopsida; order Santalales; family Viscaceae; genus Viscum; species Viscum album. The sequence goes on along the minus strand of OY728126.1, from coordinate 1,801,734,943 downwards.
ATTAGAAAAACCTTGCTCAAACCATGAAAAATGCCACTAGAGTTGACAGAGAAATATAACATAATTACTGTATGATTGCTACTAACTGTGTGTAGAATATTCACCCGACTTATTTCTCCAAAAAATCCAAAATATCAACCCCTAAATCCTGAAATCCTGTAAAACCACAAGTGAGACAAACTAAACTCAAAATAAAACATACCTATAACCCATAGGGAATCACAATTATCCCCACCATGGAACTTTATGTCCCTAGAAAGCACTCAAGACTAAAGACTCAAAAAATAGAAGGTTTATACTATATCATCAATGAATCCCACTCCCACATATCATGGATATCCTATTCTCACTACCCCAGTACACAGACCGAGAGAATTGTTTTACCACATAACAAATTATTTTGAAGATCCACAATTTGAACCACTTGTTCAACCACTAAGGTGTTAGGATCAAGATCAACATCTTCACAGTCTATCACATGAGAAGGGTCTTGTTAATATCTCCTAATTTTAGAAACATGAAACAAATCATGAATTGATGTCAAGTGAGACAGTAAGTCCAACTGATATTCCAGATTTCTAAGATGTTCGATGGTCCTAAAAGAAACAAAAAACATTGGTGCCTGATTAACCTGATTTCCCAAGCGACGATGTCCCATTTGAGGACAAAACTTGAGAAAAACTTGATCACCAACCTCAAAATACAAAGGGTAAAAATTATATTTCACATAATATTTATAGTGTCTCTAAGCTATCACTAACCTTTTTCAGATCATCTGAACCTTTTTCATCATTTATTGAATGAGGCTTAGTCTAACCAAAGACCATTCTCCCAATTCCACCCAACTCAAAGGAGATCTACATGGACACCCATACAACACTTCAAAAGGAACCATTTTAATCAAATCATGAAAATTATTGTTTTTTTAAAACTCATATAAGGGAAAATTATTTTCCCAAGAACCACCAAAATTAATCACACACACTTGAAGAATATCCTTAAGAATATGAATGGATTTCTCAGTCTTTCCATCTATCCGAGGGTGATACAACACGATTAACTTCAACCAGGAACATATTGCCTCTTATAAAAATTTCCAAAACCTAGATTTAAATTATAGATTACTATTAGAAACAACAGAATAAGGCACTCTATGGATATTCACAATATCTTGAACATATAAGTGATTGAGATCTTTTACCTTAATCATCTCCTTAATAAGAAGGTATTGATCTGATTTCATGAGTCTATTAATGATCACAAAAATTGAATTATTACTATTAGGAGTCCGTGGTAAACCAAAAAATAAGTCTATGGACATATGATCCCACTTCTATACCAGAATCAGTAAAGGTTTCAACAAACCAACATATCTATAGTGCTCTTCCTTAATCTTCTGGTAGGCAAAACATCATGATAATAAGTCCATAATAGACCACCTCATCCATGACCACCGATATTGATGTATCAAATCATGATACATCTTGGTATTCCTAGGGTGAACATACCAACTTGACTAATTTCCACTATCCATTATCTCATGCCTCAGATTTATTAGAATAACCAATCTACCTTAGAAATGTAAAACACCATCAGGAGATTGAGACCAGTCACCCGTGGTCTCCCCGCCATTAAGGATTTCACTAAAATGCTGACCATTAGTGTAATGATTATTTTCCTAGCCAATTCTAATCATCAAATAAAGATTAAACTTCCACACAAGATAGGAATACTTTACCATCAACTTCTTTCACATCCAAGTGCATCTCAATGAACTGACCCATCAAAGACCATTCTTCTATTGATTCCTTCAAGGATTGAGTTGGTAACTTTTTTCTAAATGAATCAATGACCACATTAACTTTTCTAGGTTTATATGAAATATCAAAATAAAAGGTTTTTAATATACTCAACCTGACATATTTTTTGTAGGTTTAGACCCCTCTAGGTAAAAATATACTTTAGGATCTTGGGATATGAATGTATAGTAATTCACTCACCGAAGAGATAGTGGTGCTAAGTCTTGAGGGCATGAATTAATACTAAAAACTTAAGATCATGAGTGGGATAATTCTTATCATGGGGGTTCAATTGGAAATATCCATAAGAAACCACATGTTTCCTCTATAACAGAACACATCCTCATCTCATACCTGAGGCATCATAGAAAATTCCATAACCCAAACCTAGTTAAAAAAGAATTAAAACTCAATAAAAAGTCAAAATAACCTTAAATTACTCAAATAAAATTTTACACTTATCATTCCATTCAAAATTAAAACCCTTATCATTCAACACTATCATTAGAGATGCAATCTTGGAGAAATATTGAACATAACACCTATAATAACCAACCAAACCTAAGAAACTCTGAATCTGAAAAATATTCCTGGGTCACTTGTAATATATCACTGCCTGAATATTTTCAAGATCCACTTAGATTCATCTCTTAGATATAGGGTATCATATAAAATCCACTTCTTGTATCCAAAACTGTAATCTATAAATATTTACATATAGATGGCGTTCTTTCAGAGTTTTTGAGAACAATATATTGATGATCACTATGTTATTCCTTTTTCTTAGAATACACTAAAATATCATCCATAAAAATAAACATGAAAGAGTCCAAGAAATAATGTAATATCTAATTCATCAAATCCATAAACACTATAATAGAATTAATATGACCGAATGGAATAACCAAATACTCATAATGTATATACCTGCTCATGAATGTTATATTAGGAACATCCTCCCCTTAGAACCTTGATTGATGATACCCCAATCTCAGATCAATAATAGAAAACCATTAGTATCTCTTTAGTTGATCAAATAGGTCATCAATCCTATAAAATGGATACTTGTTCTTAACAGTCACCTGGTTAAGCTTTCAGTAATCAAAATAATGTCGGAGGCTTCCATATGCATTATTTGTGAATAGAATTAGAGAAACCCAATGTGACACACTCAGATGAAAAAATAATTTAGCCTCAATATCCTCAATCTGAACTTAATGTTCCTTTAACTCAACAGGTGACACATGATAAGATGGAAAGGATATGGGGCTCATCCCTAAAAGTAGGTCAATAGTAAATTCAACCTCTCTCTAGGGTGCTAATCCAAAAAATCATTAGGAAATACCTCAGGGTACTCATTAACAATATCAAGAAGTAGACCACTTAAATTTTGGTCAATGACGTCAAGAAATATCTCTAATAATTGTCATGACATCATTCTAACCTCAAGAAAAATAGGAATATCTCTCTTAGATCTAGGATCCCATTCACCCTAAAATATGTGAGTAAACCATCAAAAAAATAAAAATTGACCCCAATGACGATCACAATCTATCTGGGCCTTAAAATGATCCATCCAATTTATTCTAATGATTAGGTTAAAGATATCAAGATCAAGGACTGGGAAATCCCATAAAAATTTATGGCTGACGATTATAACCCAACACTCAAAAAATCTAAAACCTTGTTCCTTCCTCTTTCCCAAGGGATTGGAAAGATATATCATAAACAACATGAGCTCTGAGCATAATCCCAACACATCAATCAAATTATATGATATAAAATAAAAATACGCACCTAAATTAAAAAAATATAGTACTAAGAGGATGAAATAAATACCATACCTCTCATAGTAGCTATCCACACTTCAAATTCCTATGGTGCATACTTCTCTATATAAATTATTCCAACCTCAACCCCTAATTGAGCTATTTTTACTACATGAGTATCCTCCTTTTCATTAGAATGATATCCACTACCCTTTGCTACATCCAACCAAACCTGAGAGACTTTATTAAGGGTGTATCCATCTATACTTCCCTGGGATATTGTTCTGCAAAAATTATTAAGATGACCATATTTCCTATAATGATGAAAAATCCCAGGTGCTTTCATACATTTAGTCTTGGTATGAATAGGTCTTCCAAACTAGTAGTAAACTACTTAGAATTGCCTTGAAGATGCCCCAATAACTGATCCTGACATAAATTAATAAACCTTTTCATGCTTACTTTTATGGATAAATGAAAATCCCTAGCTACCCCCTGCTGTAATCGGAGATACACTTAGATCCGTCTTCCTAACTAATTATACCTCATCCATAACTGCTTTATCAACCACCTAAAAAAAGTTTAGAAAGCACATGAGAATAATTATTAATTGAATATTGGGTATTAGACCCATCTCAAACCATCTAGACTTGAGTTAGTCATTATTGACATGTTTTGGAGATAAATGAACCAAATCATAAAAAATGAGTAGCATACCCCATCATAGAATGGTATCCTTGATCCAAGGTCACAAACTACTGAGCCTTCACCACATGTAACATCTTGGGATAGAACCACTGATTAAAGGCCTTCTGGAAAGTGGTCCAAGTGAGGTCCTCATATAGTTTATCTTTCACAATGGAATCCCACCATTTCCTTCTAGGTCCTTCAAGAATATAATTGAAAAATACCACCTTAGAATACTTTAGAGTCTTCAAAAATTAGAAAATCCTCTCTATTATTTCAATACATTCCTTAGGTTATTGGGTTAATTTTTCACCATGGAAGATTGGTGTTTTTTTGGTAAAATTCAAATCATGATCCACCGTCCATTCCCAATTTCCACCACTCACTTAACCCAGTTATTAAATAGTCTAGATTAATATTTATGCCAAAGTAGGGTTAATTGGAGGGTTTTCCTATGGGAATTTCCCCATAGGCCCTTCCCTTAGATTCAAAGAGACCCCTCTAGGAGGAATTATATATTAAAAATAAGATATAACACTTGATTAACCTAAGAATACATCTTCGGATAAAAACATCAACATCAAGAATCCAAATTAAATCCCTTAAACAACAAGGGTTTAAGACAACTAAAAAAACAAATAGAAAAATCACGAAAATATTAATCTAATTAAACCCAAAATCAAGATCAAAATCTTGATAAAAAATCCCTAACCACCCGTGGTAATTCGAGTTTAGATGTGAAAGTGAGATGGCCAGACACCCTTATGCACTTACAACCCAATTTTTGACAGTCTTAGCTCCAGTCTACCAACCACCAAAAAAAAAATTGTTTCCTTTGATACCATTTTATAATAAACCAACCAAAGTCAAACTAACATGTCACCCAAGCTAGCTCGCCACAAGGCTCTAAGTGCATTCATGATTTCCAAAAGCTGGAGACAAGAAACCAGGTGTCAACATACAAACCATGGGAACAATTTCAACTAAAAATTAAAACACAACACATCTCATGTATAAAAAGATAGAGATAAAAAACCAGAGTACATCGTGAAATAAGAAGTGCATAACCATGAGAAATATCAAAAAAATCTAGAAGGCTAATCCTAGAAACAAACCAAATCCAATACCAAAACTGAGTCTCTATGTGGCCATCCAAACCCACCATCCAAACCCACCATGAGAATACACCATGGAAGCACCATCCATCACCACCATCCAAACCCACCATGGAAGAACCATCAAACATGAGAATACATCATGCTAAATGACACCATTCCCTTTAACCATATCCTGAAAAACCAAGTCTTCATAATACCCATATCATATACATGGTGTGAGGGAAACACCAAACATGATGCCCCCATGAATCTATACAATGTTTTTCACCATGAAACCATTAATTATAACTTTAAAATAAAATAAATTTAATAAATATATTTTATTTGAATTTTTTTTACATAGAACATACTTTAATTTTACTTTAAAGACAAACCATATCCAAAACCAAAATAATATGGAAATAAAAACTAATGATAACATAGAGAGAAGTAGTTAAAAACACACATGTCTCAAGAGATAAACATGTGAGAAATAAAAGTATGATACATGAATGAAACCAAGAACAAATAATAAAGCACAAAATGGACTCTAGATCATGAGAATATGTAACTAGGAAACACAAGGAAAAATAAGACATCTATATGTGAATCCTAATGATACTGATTCATGCTACATTCTATCGATATCACAACCATAACCCCCAGTGGCGCTGCACTCACTAAGGTTTTCATGTGTTCATAACCCAACACACCCAAGGTTACAAATGTTCAATGTTTTGTAAAAAAATTCAAGTAAATCATGCTAAAAATTTTATAAAACATTTCCACAAGAAAATAATTACCACTCCCATGCTTAGAAAACCATTTTAGAGTCAAAACTAGCATTGAGGAATCTCATCGAACAAATGATGTTCTTAAAACTATTTTTAAAGTAAAAACCATTTTATAAGTCTCCAATGATGAATTTACACAAAATAGCCCTCATAGATATCAAATCACCCATTTTCATAAACCAAACCAAAGGAAAACACAAGAACAACAAGGTATTCCATGAGAAAGAACCATTATATAGAGACACCTACCTCGTTAATGGAGGAAACTTAGTTTCCTTTGAAAATTGTGGAAAGAAATGAAGATATCAAGTCCTTAAAATTCTAGATACATAAGAATAATCATCAATTCCCCATCCAACACCCTATATCTAGCCATCACTCCCCATTAGGGTTCCAACAAATCAAGAGGAAGAGAGACTGATAGTAGATCTAGAGAAAAGAAGAGGAATCGAGAGGAGATTCACATATACCTTGAAGGGATACACCTAAATCAATGAAGAATAACCAAGAGAAAAATGGGAGAACCTATTGGAATGTCAAGGAATGGATGGGTTGAGCTAATGAGATATTAGGGTGATATTTGGGTTAAAAAAGACCAAGGGTATCAGGGTAAATTTCCAATTTTAAGAAAGTTTCACGGGTCACATGGTTAGGCCGAACAGTTAGAAAAAATACATGATAAACATGTGGTAGCTACCACCCCTTGAAAACCAAAGCACATGATTACTTGAGAATAACTAAAAAATTAGATAAACCATGCACAAGTCATGAAACAACCTATAGACCCAAATCCAACAATTTATATAGTTTTCCTAGGAATATCACATGCTTAGAAAAACCATGCTCAAACTATGAAAAATACCACTGGAGTTGATAGATCCACATCACACGATTACTAAATGGTTACTACTAATCATGTGTAGACCATGTGCCTAAACTTTTCCTCCCAAAAATCCAAAATCTTGACCCCCAATTCCTAAAAGACTTTACAACCATAAAGGAGACAAACTAAGGTCAAAATCAAACATACCTATGACCTAAAGGGTTTCACATAATTGATATTCAATTTCAAACTGATCTACCTTATACTAATTTTATAGGTTTGATTATAATGGTATAAGTCCCGGAAGATGGTAAAAATTAAAAGTCCATAACTAAGAAGAAGATGGTGGTGGAATTCAAAGAATAAGAAGACATCAAGGAGCATATAGTGATAAAACTACATATTCAACATCAAACCGAATACTTAATGGATGAAGACACCAAAATAGTTGATAGGGAGAACATCTATCTTCTCTTCCCTACCCTTTTATACCTTTAACTCTATATTTATTATTTCTAAGGGTTTGGGACATTTTTTATTTTATTCAGGGGTCCCCACTCTTGGAATCCCCTTATGGATGTTGGGAGAAATCATATGGGGTGGTTCTTGAGTAAGAAACCCAATACACCTTTATATTGGGGATAAAGTGTTGCAACTTCCTAACTAGGGTGTAGGTTCCAGGCACAACGGAAGCACAAGATGAGAATGTACCCAACTTTACAAATTTCCATGATCGATGATTAATCTGGGATCAATAAGATGATAAAAGCTAATATCCATGGAATTGAATCAAAGATAAAAGAAAAAGGAGAGAACTCGAAACCAAGAAGAGAGGATCGGCATATTTTGTTTATAATCAATTAAATCAAATTAAATAATTACCTCTAAGGTGATTCTTTCTTTGTTTATACATTTGACCACGGTTTTGAGGTGCAGATTCGTTGTGATATAGAATCCAAAGATAGAAATCCTCTAGCAGTGATCCACACATGCTCCACATATCTCTGGACGTCGCCAAAGGAGTCTCCAGGTGCTAGCATGGAAGACCCTTGTTCTTGAGATGTCCACCTTTGATCACCTTGAGAATCACTTCCAAAGTGTTCTCCTAGATCCGGTGGAGGAGGATCTCTCTTGTTCTTGAGAGTGTTATTGGAGATGGAAGAGTTATCTAGGCTCGAGAACTTTTATCCAAGGATGTTGTGAACACAACCATTGGTCAGCTGGTGGAATGACACCTTGGATAATTAGAGAATAATAACATAATAGAGAATTTAATTCACCAGGTAATAATAAATAATTATCACAAGTGTCGTTACTTATTTTATTATTCCATGTGAAACCCCATTATAAATAATAATAGCAATGCTATTATTTCCATGACATGTGCTTAACTTGTATGTTATATTTAAATATTATTTAACCAAATAATATTTAATATTATTTCTCACTGAACCCATAACTTAGTCCACCAATCCTCCTCAATATTTATCAGCCCTTGAATAATGACTATTTATTTATTAAATAAATATAACTATATTATTATCCGATAAATAAATATTCCATCCACAATATATTCTCTCGAATAACTAGCAAAAAAATAAATGTGATCAGGCATACTTGAATAATTATTAAACCACAACCAGAAATAATATTTATTCAACTTTTTAAATAATAAATTATTTAACTGAGATACTGGTTACCCTTAGTGTGTGACCCTCTAGGCCTATTTCTCATTGGCATTAGGTGGGATTTCCTAAAGTCCAAGATTACTGTCTAGCAATGGGTTAAGGAACCCAAGGGAAAGAAGTTAATGTTGCAATGACATATCACCTCATACGAACACTTACTGTGTAATATAATCCCTTTGTCTCGATATCTCCAATCAAGAGGGTTGAATTCAAGTTCCATCAACCTATGTGATCGATTTCTCATTCTTTGAATTCCCAAAATTGAACTTGCCTAGAGAACACCATGACCATGGATTTAGTTAGGCTATATTATTTCCATCAAAGGGACTAAGATATCTACTTTTGTAGAAGTGACAAATCCTTTCTCACATTATTCATTAATGTAGTATTACTCGTGATGCACCCAATATATCCTACCTCACCGCGAACATCTTTCATCATAGTTTTCATCAATACATCTAAGTGCATGAGTCATAATACCCATTAATAATAATATTAAAGTCTAAGGACAAATACACACATCCACAGATATGAACATCCAATAACACTTATGAATGTGGATTTTCTACTGGAGGGTCTTGTTCTCATAATATCCTCTTGAATATTAACAAGGGCGCACACCATGAGAAGGTGCCTCAAAGTTTCATGAGTCCCCACCCCTAATGGCCTGTATCATTTTTTCCCTTCAAATGATATCATCCGACCATAGAACATATATTCAAGAATAGTGTTATGTCACTTTCAGGTTCTCATCATAGTAGGGATCTGCTATGAACTTTTAGTACGAAAACTATTCTTAGGACATTATCACATAATATACCATGTAGAAGATAAATAATGATGTGATAAGGAGTTTATTAACATTCATCCAATGAATACAGGTTTATCATTAAGTAAAAAGAAGTTGGTTTCTAGGGAACTAACTCCAACAGACTCCCACTTTCACTAGAGACAACTGTTAACAACCTTCAGTCCATTAGATCTCACATGATATTCATACTTCTACTGAGATAGGCCTTTAGTCAAGGGGTCCTCCACATTATATTTCATGAACACTCTTATCACTTAAACTTCACCCATTTGATAGAAATCCCTCAAGAGGTGATACCATTAGAGTATATGCTTTGTCTCTTGATGTGACCTTGGGTCCTTTGAAAGAGCCGCCACTATAGTATTATCACAATAAAATGTAATTGGATCCTTACTGCTAGGTACCACATAAAGATCCTAGACAAAGTTTTGAATCCAGATGGATTCCTTGGCTACACTAGAAGTTACTATATATTCAGACTCCACTATAAAATCAACGACAACTGACTACTTTAAACTCTTCCAGCTCAAAGGTCCTCTGTTGAGATAGAAAACATATCCTAATTGCAACTTCAGATTATTTTGATATGTCTAAAAACCATCATTAGTATACCATCTAATGAAAATATCCTAGTCTCCTCTATATACAAGGGACATATCCTTAGTTCTTCTCAGATACTTAAGAATAGTCTTGACAGTAGTCCAATGCTGTTCTCCTAGATCTTCTTGATATCTTCCTACCATGATCAGTGCATAGGAAACATTAAGTATGGTACTTAACAAGGCATACATGATAGATCCTATCACTGAAGCGTATGGAATCTTACTCATCCTATATTTCTCATGTTGTGTCTAGGGACACATTTTCTTGGAAAAATGTATACCATGTGATTCTGGAACCAATCCCTTATTGGATTGTTCCATGCTAAATATCTTTAGTATCTAGTCAATGTATATACTTTGACTTAGTCCAAGCAGCCTATTAGATCTATCATGAATGATCTTGATCCCTAGAATGTAGGTTGATTTTCCTAAGTCCTTCATAGATAATCACTTGTTCAACTAGTCCTTGACTGACTGTAAGACTGGTATGTCATTTCTAATAAGTGATATGTATTCAACATACACTACTAGGATAATGACTGCATTCCCATTAAACTGCTTATAAAAACATGGCTCACATTCATTCTTAATGAAACCAAATTATCTTATGGATTCATTGAATCAAATGTTCAATGAACTGGATGATTTCTTTAATCCATAAATGGATGGCTGCAACTTTTATACCCTTTTAGCATCACCTGGTCTCACAAACCCTTCTAGTTGTGTCATATAGAAATCTTCCCAAAGGTTCCCATTAAGGAAAGTAGCTTTGAAATCCATCTGCCAAATCTCATAGTCATGGAAATCTGCTATGGAAAGTATGATTCTTATGGATTTAAACATGGAAACTGGAGAAAATTTTTCATCATAGTCAATTCCTTGATTCAGTTTAAAACCTTTAGCCACTAACCTTGCTTTATAGGTACTAACTTGACCTTCTATGTGTAGTTTCTTCTTGAATACCCATTTACACCTAACAGGCTTTACATCAACTAGTGCATCGAACACAACCTAGACTTGGTTCTGATACATGGAATCCAACTCAGAATTCATAGCTTCTAGCCATCTTTCAGCTTTTGATCCCTCTATTACTTCCTTGTAGGATATAGGTTCATAATTTTCCAACAATAACGAGTCACCATCCTCAGTGATAAGGAAACCATATATCTCTGGTTCACTTACCTCTCTTTCACTCATACACAGTACTTGTGTTTTAAGAACTACCTCTTTAATGGGGACCTATGAAACTTGTTCCTATACCAACTATTATGTATCTTGAGTATCAACTTCATTGAATTCAATATTTCTCCCACTATCCTTTTTGAGGATGTGCTCCCTATCAAGAAAGATGGTCTATCTAGAAATAGTCACGTTCTTGTTTGAGGGGTTGTATAGGTAGTATACCTTTGTTTCCTTTGGATACCCTATAAAGATACACTTCATGCCTCAGGGTTCTAGTTTTTTTCCCAGGAAATCCTTAACAAACACCTCGCATCCCCATACATGTGTATGAAACAAAGTGGGTTTCTTTCTACTCCATAGATTGAAGGGAATCCCATTTTTCACCTTATTTGGTACTTGGTTTAATTTTTATGCTGAATTTTACAATGCATATCCTCAAAAGGATAATAGAAGATCTGTATGACTCATCATTGACTTTACCATGTCCAATAAGGTATGGTTCCTCCTTTCACTAACACCATTCCACTGTGGTGTATATGGTGGAGTGAGTTGAGATAGAATCCTAGACTCATATAAAAGGTTGATGAACTATTGGTTAATATATTCTCCACCTTAATCTGATCAAATCTTCTTTATCTTCTTACCAAGATAATTCTCTACAGCATTCTTGAACTCCTTGAATTTATTAAAGGACTTGGAATTATACCTCATTAAGTAGACATAGCCATATCTACTCAAGTCATTAGTAAAAGTAATAAAGTAAGAATATACACCTCTAGATTCTACTATAAATGGTCCACACACATCAGTGTGTACCAATCCTAGAATATTTTTATCCCTTTCACCCTATCCACCAAGTGGTGGTTTGGTCATTTTCCCTTATAAACAAGCATGAAATTTTTCAAGTGGTTTTAGCTCAGAAGATTCTAAATAACCATATTGATATAACTTTGTCAAATGATTCTCATTTACATGACTGAGATGGTGATTCCAAAATTGGGTTTTGTACGAGTCATGTGAACTTGGTTATTTATCAATTTCCAACACTTGGTTCTCATAATTTAATACATATAGACCATTTTTTAAATGCACCATACCATAACATATGTTGTCCTTATAAAAGTAACAACATTTATTTCTGAAATTGAAAATAAATCCACCTGTATCTAAACTCGATATAGAAATTATGTTCTTGGTAACACCTGGTTCATAATAACAGTCATGTAAAACCAAAATCATCCTAGTTGGCAACGAAAGGTGGTAGTCACCAATGGAAAGAGCAGCCAACCTCGAACCATTGGTAGCTCGCAGATCCACCTATCCTCTATAAATTTTTCTAAATATACTTGGTTTATACATTTGAATACAGATGTGATCACCACAAGATGTATCTAATACCCAATGTGTAGAAATGGAAAGATTTCACTCAATAACGAATGCACCTTTGGCTTCCCTTTTCCTCTGGGTGCAGTTCCTCTTCCAGTGGTCTGACTTGCCACATGCAAATCATACTGCCTCCTTTTCCTTGACCTGCCTTTGTATCTTCTTCTTCTTGGTTGGATGGTTCTTGGGAGCTTTATACTATTTATAAATCTCAGTCCCCTTTTCCTTTTCCTTACTCTTCCTATTCACCATACGTACTACGGGTTTATCATGCCCCATGTCTTTATCCACTTGACGAATCATGTTTAGAAGTTCTGATAAGATCTTCTCACTATTTCTCATATTATAATTCATAATAAAACTGGAGAAGGCCTTGTGCAGTGATGATAGTATGAGATATGTATGCAACTCATCTGGGAATTTTATCCCTAAGATATCCAAACACTCAATGTAGCCAATAATCTTGACTACATGTGGTCCAGTTGGCACAAAATCTCCAAGATTAGTATCAAACAAAGCATTGTAGATCTCATACCTCTTCTGTATCACCTTCTCTTGATAGATATCCTGAAGGTGAGATATCATGATATAAACATACATTTCCTTATGTTTATTTAATAGCTCATTGGTCATGTATGATAGCATGCGGCATTGAATATTTGTAGCATCATTCAGATTTTTATCATACACAGATAGTTCCTCATCACTCACCTCATTTCCAAGCATAATTGGTAAAGGCTCTTCCAGCACATAAAGTTTCCTCTTATGGATAAGGATAACCCAAAGGTGCCTTTTCCACTCTTAGAAATTAGTGCCGGTGAGAAGGTTTTCCTTCTCAAGTATGGATCACAACAATATGTTTGATGTCATTTTTTATGATGTTTCTATAAATAAGATAAACAGAGTTTTTAGTAATTTATCTAGATAAATATAGACAAATAAATAAATTAATATCTATTAGTCTCCCACTATTTTGTCAAAACCCAATAGCCCTCACCATTGGCTTCAGAATATCCTATTTCTTGGACATTATAGCGGTAAGGATCCATATTTCCCTTTGCATTACCCCATATAGGGTTGGTCAAGAAACTTGAAAGGTTTTAAGTAGGAATTCTAAATTCCAACTGCATTAACTCATAGCTCCTTGATTTGTTGAGTGGAATCCCCAATCCTGAAATTCTTAATTTTAGATTTCCTCAACCTTTGCCTCTCAGTTTCACCAAGTCCTATTAGGGCAGTTAAACCTTGATGTAAACTAAGTTAATTCAAACCAAAACCTATAGAATTACCTGATAATTTAAAGCACCCCAACTAGGGTTAGTTAAGAACTTTTAACTATTCTTCAATTCTAATTGAAGTAATATAAGGTTATACCTACTTAATATTTAATTGAGGGATTTTATCCTTTATGCATAAATTTACACTTATTATCTTTTCACATGATTGTTAATATTAAGTGGGATATACTTAAGTGATTAACCATGTATAGATAATATTTACGCATAAGCCATTTTATTCTAGTTCCATCTTGTATGATTGTTAGTTCATTAATTATGTGATCACATCAAACATCCATATGAATAACCATACAACTTACAAAAATAAATAAAGGGTATGATCATGAGATTTACTATTAGTTAGTTTATCTAGAGGTTGATAAACTAACCCTAAAATAGGGGAGAAACACCTTGAACCATTTAAGGTTTGTGTTTATAGCTTTCCACCTGTACACCTTTGCATCTCCTTGGATTGGTTTCACCTCGAATTATAACTTGAACCGCCTCCACTAGCTTGGGAGCTTCATCCATTAAATATGATTTTAACTTACAAACATGAGAGGGGTAAAAGGGGGTTTACATAAAAGAAACCACGGGCATGCAGACCCTACATATTAATGAGGAGAAGGCATGCATGCCAACAATTTTAATTTAATAAATAAATTAAAAGGGAACCAATCACATAAAAAGGTCTGGTCTAGCCCATGATCATCCACATACATGAAAAGAATTAAATATTTAATAAAACTAGCATTCAATTCTTTAATTGCTCTTATTAAGATAAATTACGCTTGAATCGATTAATAATTATCTTTAATTAATCAATCCTTTTTATCTCAATCCCTTTTTTATTTTCCTTGAGATTATCATCCATAACCTTGTACATAACTTGTACCTTAGAGGCAACCCAGTGAATACCCATCCAAAACTGCCCAGCATGTATTATAATTTTATACACTTTATTCTTTGTGACATGTAGCATGCACATAGAATTATAATTATAATATAACTCATATATGATGTGCAGATATTTAAACATTAAGTAGATGTTAATTAAACACACACACACACACATATTAAACACATATCACATGTTGTGTCCCATATTTATTCCCACAAAAAGGTACATGTCTCAAGGGTTACATAATATAATAATAAATTTTTAATTTTGTGTAATCTAGAAACAATACACGATATGTAAATCCAACTAAACAGTGTGTACCCTCATAATTATCCATTCAAAGTACACGCCTGGGGAAACGACATGTGAGGTTTACTTAGGAAATCTTCAGAGTACACAACATGTCCAGTGGGCCACATGCCATGTAGACTCCACATTACACAGTCAATAGCCGGGAAAGCCATGTATAGGATACATGACTTGACCCTAACCTGAAGGGACTACACGTCTTGTCCAGTGGCCCGCACGACATGTAGTCCGGTTGACCACACGCTAGTCTATCATGGTCAACACGTGGTGTAAGAATTAACTACACCGTGTTTCATTAATGAACATGACTTGAGTAATTTTTGAACTAATCTGGGTGCATGGAACACAACTACATGGTGTGTAATCTGGATTACACAACGTGTGTGGCAGATTACATGGAATGTATTATTGTGTTACCTGGAAAGAATCGTAGGCTCCTCCTGATGAGATCCTAGAATTAATTTTAATAATAAAATTATTAATTTATATTAAATCTATGAGAAATGATAAGGGAGGAACAAATCTCAAAATTTAGATTACAATAATGATTAAACATGAATTGAAAAACTAAATTATTAAAGCGTAAAACATCAATGAATTATTTAAATAATTATAAACAAAAATATGACCGCTCTGATACCACTTGTAGGTTCTAGGCGTAGTGGAAGCACATGATGGGCGTCTACCCAACTTTTCAAATTTCCATGATCAATTATTAATCTGGGATCAATACAAAGATAAATGCCAATATCCATAGAATTGAATCAAAGATAAAAGACAAAGGAGAGAACCCATAACCGAGAAGAGAGGATCGACATATTTTTTTTATAATTAATTTAATTAAATTAAATAATTACCTCCAAGGTGATTATTTCTTTGTTGATGCATTCGACCACGGGTTTGAGGTGTGGCTTTGTTGCGATGTAGAATCCAAGGATAGGAATCATCTAGTGGTGATCCACATGTGCTCCATGTATCTTTGGAAGTCACTGAAGGAGTCTCTGGGTGCTAGTGTGGAAGACCCTTACACTTGTGATGTCCACCTTTTTTTTCCTTGAGAATTGATTCCAAAGTGTTCTCCTAGATTCAGTGGAGGAAGATCTCTCTCATTCTTGAGAGTATTCTTAGAGAGGTAAGAGTTCTCTAGGCTCGAGAGATTTTCTCCAAGGATATTGTGCACACAACCATTGTCCAGCCTGTGGAATAACCCCTTGGATAATTAGAGAATAATAACATAATGGAAAATTTAATTCACCAGGTAATAATAAATAATGAGCACAAGTGCCGTTAATTATTTTATCATTCAATGTGAAACCCCATGTCAAATAATAATAGCAATGCTATTATTTCCATGACATGTGCTTAACTTTCATGTTATATTTAGATATTATTTAACAAAATAATATTTAATATTATTTCTCACCGGACCCATAACTTGGTCTTCCAATCCTCCTCAATATTTACCGGGCCTTGACTAATGACTATTTATTTATTAAATAAATATGATTGCATTATTCACTAATAAATAAATATTTTGTCCACAATATATTCTCTCGAATAACTAGTGATGAAATAAATGAAATCAAGCATACTTGAATAAGTATTAAACCACAACTGGAAATAATATTTATTCAACTTGTTAAATAATAAATTATTCAACTAAGATACTCACTACCCTTGGTGTGTGATCCTCTAGACCTCTTTCTCACTGACATTGGGTGGGCTTGCCTAAAGTCCAAGATTATTGTCTAGAAAAGGGTCAAGGCACCCAAGAGAAATAAGTTGATGTCACAATGATATGTTTCCTCAAACAAATGATTACTGTGTAATATAATCCCTTTGTCTCGATATCTCCAATCAAGCGGGTTGCATGCAAGTGCCATCAACCCATGTGCTAGATTTCTCATTCTTTGAATTCCCGGAATTGAACTTGCCTAGAGAACACCATGGCCATGGATTTAGTGAAGCTATATCATTTCCATCAAAGGTCATGAGATATCTACTTCCATAGAAGTGACAAATAATTTCTCGCATTATTCATTAATGTGGTATTACTCGTGATACACCCAACATATCCTACCTCACCGGGAACATCTATTATCATGATTTTCATCAATACATCTAAGTGTGCAAGTCATAATACCCATTAATAATAATCTTAAAGTCTAAGGACCAATATACACCTCTGTAGATAGGAACATCCAATGACACTTATGAATGTGGATTTCCTACTAGCGGGTCTTATTCTCATAATATCCTCCTTGATATTACCAAGGGCGCACACCATGAGAAGGTGACTCAAAGTTTCATGAGTCCCCAACCTTGATGGATTGTATCATTTGTGTCCCTTAAAATGATATCATATGACCATAGAACATATATTCAAGAATAGTGTCATGGCACTTCCGGATTCTCATCATAGCAGGGATCCACTACAACCTTGTAGTGCAACTACTATTCTTAAGATATTATCACATACTATGTCATATAGAAGAGCAATCATGATGTGATAAGGAGTTTATTAACATTCATCAAATGAATAAAAGTTTATCATAAAGTACAAAGAAGTTGGTTTTTAGGGCACCAAATCCAACATAGGGGAAGTAAAAACCTATCACTCACTTGGGGGGGGGGGGGTCCAAACCAAGCCTTATCTATCTTCTTTATTTCTCTTTATTTTTATCTTGTTTTTAATAAATTTATTATGTTTTTTTCTTTCATGTAAGATTTAAAGTGAAAATAGTTAGAAGCTTAGCTCAAGGTACCCACTGTTCAAAAGAAAACCCAGGTTGCGTCTTTACTTCCCTTTGAGTTTTCTGCCCTTATATTTTTAATCTGTTTGAGATGAAATGAGGGATAATTGTATTTAAGTGTGGGGGAATATTTAAATTCTTATAATTTTTATATTTTTTGTTTTTGTTTTTCATATTTTTAAGAACATTTAGTTTCAATGAATATTCATTATCATTTTTCAGACATGAATTGTTTTTAGAGGATTTTCTTGGTTTTTGAATAAATGGATTTTAAATGATTTGCTACTACAAAACATGCCTTTAACAGCACCGACCTCTATAAACTTTAGAAAAAAATGATGATAAAGCTTCCCTTTATCAGCATTAAAAAAAGCACTGATAAAGTATATATTTTATCAGCACTAATAAAAGGTACCATTTATCATTGCTTTTTTTAGTGCTGATAAAATATTACCTTTATCAGCATTTTTTAGCACTGATAAATAATTATCTTTATCCATATTTTTTAGTGTTGATAAAGGCCCCAATCACCAAGTGGATCCCACATCAAAATAACACATGGGAGGGTGATCCTTTATATATCATTATGCTGAATCCATTACTTAGAATCCTTCTGCAGGGATTGGATCCTGTATACACTGAACACACTTATATGGATATGCCATGGGCCCACGTGGGCCTTGGACCACCCCATACTTAACCTGACCCTCCACTGACCTTCATATTCAGGTCCTAAATCACCCTAGCCAGTACATAGCCAATTTTTTTAAACAAACTAATAAAAAATACAAGTATTAAAAATAATAATAAATTTTGAATAATTAAACAAATAAAAATAAAAAATGAATAAATTTAAAAAATATTATTTTTTTAATTAAATAATTTTTCAAAAATTTAATATATATATATATATATTATAAATATTAATAAATACTATATATTAAATATAGATATATAAAATGAATAAAATTAAATAATTAAACAAATAAAAATTAATTAAATAATTATTGATAAAAATAAATAAATTTAATATATATATATATATATATATATATAATGCAAGCCTTATGATGCAGGTGGATTGGGTATTAAGAATCTTGGATCTTTTACTGATTTCTTAAAAGCTGGGTTTATGTGGAGGATTATTAATGTTAACTCAAAATCTCTTAGCTTCCTTCAAGTTAGATTCATGAATAAACTCAAAGATGGAAATTTTAACTATCTCAGCTCTTCAGTATGGCCTGCTTTTAAGTCTATTTTTTTCATTATTGATAATGATTTGAGATGTCTTGTATCTAAGGATTCATCTTTATCTTTTTGGAAGTTCAACTAGACTGGGGTTCCTTTGGTTGATTTGATTACAGATGGAGACTCAAATCCGGATTTTGACATATCTATTAAAGATCAATTTCAGAGCATGAAAAATCAATCGTCTCTTGTTATTTCCAATCTTGATAGATATTTTTTCTCTCATAGGGAGGACTTTTTATCTTGGGAACCTGCTGCCAATGGAATCCTCTCTTCTGAAGTGTTTTATGAGCATGTCATATACAACAACAATGATTTCAATTGGATGGGTAATTTAAAGGTAAATTTCTTGAAGCCTTCTCGGTCAACTCTAGCTTGGAGAGTTTCTCATAAAAAGATTCCAACTGATGATTTCTTGCAAACTTGTGAAATATCTCTTTGTTCTATTTGTGTTTTGTTTCATCAGTATAGGGAAGATGTTGATCATCTTTTCCTTAGTTGCATGGATGATTTGATAATGTGGAAGGCTATGACTGATCTGTTTGAAGTGTCTTTACCTTGGGTCACAATGATTCTGGATTTTCTAAAGGGTTGGAGTAATATCAGCTTATCGCCACATCTTCTGTGTCTTTTCTAGGTGGCTGCAGAAGAGGTCATTCACTGTATTTGGAGCTCTAGGAACAAGGCGATTCATGACCAGCACATCTTCCAGGTTGGTTCCGCATTGGCTGGTATACTATCTGCTGTTCGTAATACTTTTGTTTCGAAAAAAATCTCCTGTTCAAACTCCATTAATGACCTCTCGGTTTTAACTCGGATTAGGGTCAAAGGAAATTTCCGACCCCCATATGGCATGATTGAAGTTCTTTGGCAAGCTCCGTTCTATGGTTGGATTAAAATCTATTCTGATGGTGCCTTAAGAGGTAATCTGAGACCTGCTGGTTTTGGTTATATTTATAAGGATCATCATGGAGGTGTTCTTGGTTGTTTTCACAGATCTTGTGGACATGCCTCTGCTCTTGAAGCGGAAATGATTGGTGTGATTATAGCAGTTGATCAGGCTAAACGATGCAGTTGGAAGAATATTTGGCTTGAATGTGATTCTACCACTGTTGTTCTTACCATTCGATCATGTTTTATTCATCTTTCATGGAAGCTCACCAACAGATGGACCAGATGTTTGGATTTTCTTTACTCTATGGATCATATTATTACCCATATATATCGAGAGGCTAATGCGCTTATAGATGGTCTTGCAAACAAGGGCATCAATGGTATTGTCTTTCAATGGGATGATCAGGTTCCAGATGATCTTCTTCCCCTTCTCAATAGGGATCAATGTAAATCTCCCATTTTCAGACTTGTGTAAGGTTTTTTATATATAATAAAGGGGTCCTGCTTTTCTGGGAAAGGTCTCAGTATTCCATTAAAAAAAAATATATAAAATATAAATATTAATAAATAATATATATTAAATATAGATATATAAAATGAATAAAATCAAATAATTAAACAAATAAAAATTAAAAATGAGTAAGTTAAGAAAAATATTAAACATTTTATTAATTAAATAATTATTGATAAAAATGAATAAATTTAATATACATATATATAGATTATGAATATTAACAAATATTATATATTAAATATAGATATATAAAATGAATAAATTTTAATAATTAAAAAAATAAAATAAAAAATGAATTAATTGTAATAATTAAAGAAAAAAATTAAAAAAAATTAAAAAATTATTAATGAAACAATTATTAATAAAAATGAATAAGTTTAATATATATATATATATATATTATAAATAGTCATAAATAATTTATATTAAATATAAATATAGAAAATGAATAAAATGTAATAATTAAAAACATATTAATGTATTATTCATTTTTAATGGATCTTATACACAATTATTCATTAATACATTTAATATATATATATATATATATCAATATATATATATATATATATACTATTTCATAAAATATATTTTATATAATACAAAATTTATATGCTTCCATTAAATAAGTCATATATTTAAGGAAGAATGGTTGGCAGTGGCGGCAATGGTGATATGACAGCGACGATGACAGTGGAGACTCATGGTGTTGATGACTGGCGATGAGACTTCTGTTGGCGTGGGTGAATCTTGGATCGAGATCTTCTCATGTTTTGTGTTCCCAATGTGGTTTTTGAATTTTGAACTTCAAAATTAGGCTCCCATTGATTTTTGGTTCCCACGTGGTGTGTTGGTTACCACTCAACCAAAAAGCAGTTTTTTGAAAATGAAATAAAAATAAATTTTTAGTCATATATGTAATTAATTCATTTTTATATACAACACACACACACAAATATTTACTTAATTAATGAAATCTTATATAAAAACACATGCACCTAATATTTATGTAATTTATTCAAATCTTAGTATTCATTTTAGAATTTCATTTAGTAACATGATACATTTAATATATTATGTTTTTAGTCGCTAAATTTTATTTATTTATTTTTAATATTATTATTGTTTGGTATTATTTATTCATTTTTAATATTTTTTATTTTTTTGGAATTTAATCATTTTCTAATATATATTTATATATATTTATTTACTATATTTTAATTTTTTCAATATGTATTATTCTTTATTTCAATACATATCCATATTTTTTTAATAATTTATATTTAATTAATAAAAATTATCCATTTTTTCAATATTTTTAAAGTGTACTCATTTTTGATTATTCAATTTCACTCATTTTTAACATGCATGCATTTTAGATTATATATTCATAAATAATGTTAAAAATATATTTTTAAATTAATATTTATAAATAAATATATTTATAAATAAATATATTTATAAATGTATATTTACTATATTTATACATTTATATATTTATAATTATAAATAAATAAATATTAATTTTTAAAAATAATTTATATAATTATAAATAAATAATTATATATATTTAAATAATTATAAAATTATAATAATTTTATTTAAATAATGAATATATTTACCATATTTATATTTATATTTATATTTATATTAATTTTTTTAATATAATTATAAATAAATAATTATATATTTAAATAATTATAAAATTATAATAAATATATTTAAATAATGAATATATTACTATATTTATATATATTTATTAAATAAATAAATAAATAAATATAATTATATAAATATATATAATGATATAAATATATTTATAATTATAAAATTATAATAAATATATTTAAATAATGAATATATTCATTATATATATATATTTATTAAATATATATATAATTATATAAATATATTTATAATTATAAATACATAACTGTAAATATATTTATTTAAAAATTTATATTTACTATATTTATAATATTATATATTTATAATTATAAATAAAAATTTATTTTTTTAAAAATTATTTATATAATTATAAATAAATAATTATATATTTAAATAATTATAAAATTATAATAAATATATTTAAATAATGAATATATTTAACACACACACACACATATATAATTAGATAAATATATATAATGATATAAACACATTTATAATCATATAAAAATATTTATAAATGTATTCAAAAATATTTTTATTTATAACTATAATTATAAATCCTTTATCAGTTCTAAAAAAACGCTGATAAAAGTTATCTTTATCAGCGGTAAATAAGTTCTAATAAAAATAGCTTTTATTAATGCTTATTAATTGAGCGCTGATAAAAGTTATCTTTATCAGCACTTTTTTAGAATTATTGATAAAACCCTCCCCAATCTATTTAAAAGAATCCTAACCACACCGATTTCAATCATGATTCTAAAGCTTTCACAGAAGTCCACTGTTGACGGCGCTCCTCCTTTACTTTCTCTCGAATGAATCAAGCCTTGAATCCAAGGTATGTTATTTTTTTCTCCTCTCTCATTGATTGCTTGTTTGGGTTTCGTGGTTTTTGTTATTGTGGTGTTTTCTTGGCTCCTATCCTCTCCTCTCCCTCATGCTCAGTCGAACCTCCTAGGATTCCTAAGAGGGTTTCCACATCCTTCTACTTCGATTTATGTGTCACCTCCCTCAATTTTCATGTTTTTTCCAAAATAAATTTTATCTTTCTTCCTTTCAATTTAGGTGTCTCCTCCCTCTATTCTGATTTCTTGAGGTATGATTTTCTCTTATAATCTATCATTTTACAAATTATGGAATCCCTGAGTCTTTTTAAATTCATTTTTATTTAAAGTATGACTATGTGTAATTTTTATAATGGGTTTGGAAATTTTTTTGGTTGAATTCCATGCTAGGAATAAAAGATTTTCCTTGGGTTTTGATTGAATTATTTTGAATTAAATGTTTTATCATGCCAAGTGTTTGATCATAAGCTTATGAGGCATTTCAAGTCAATTTTTATGAAAAATGAAAGTCTTAGGCCATATTTTGTGTTTTAAAGGAAGAATCACTATTTTAAAGAAATGTTTTAAATTTAAAAGGGTGTGTTTCTAAATATTTCCAAAGTATTTAAATGGTTTAATTTCAAATTAAAGGAAAATAACTTGGCACCCCAAGTTAGATTTTGTTTAATATCCCATTTGGAACTTTCAAATGGGTTTATATCTCGTGATAATTATGGGATTTTTATTAATTTATAATTTATGTATGATGTAAAATGGTTTTTTCTATGCATGGTTGTTGGAGGTGAGGTGTAGGATATTGCTTTTGTTACTATATATTTCTATTTATATTTCTTTTTCACCTCCTTACTTGGTTTATTGTTCATAAGAATGCTAGGCAACTAAATAGTATCTTGGATGAGTGAAAAATCTAGATTATATTGTGGCTAGATAGAGTGGGACTGGGTTATTGAGTGGGATTGGGTTATTCAGTACTTAAAAAATGTTTTTAGTTTAGTTTCAAAAATCAAACAAGTTGATGATACTTAATAAGTTATCATAACAAATCATTATTTCCCACTTAATAAACCCAACCTTTATATCATCAACGATGCAATAACTAAATAAATTTTAAGTATTGTTTATTGACTTATAATTCATTTAGGTTATAGTTAAAGGAAATGAATTTCTTTGTAATACAAGACAAGTTATAAAAGGGAATACCTAACTAAGTATATTCATACCATTTAAAATCATGATTTAAAACTAAATCCAGGTTTACTAAAAGTACTCAAGATATCAAAACATAAATATATACTAGATAGTAATTTCCATTCTTGAACAAAGGTTTAAGAAATGTGAATATTCAGGTTACTTTATCAAAATAAAGTGAGGTAACATAACCCAAAAATATGCTAACTACATTCCTTTATGAATCTGAAAATGATTTGGATCTTATAGAATTTCTAAGAATGAACTTATATAAATGAAAGAATGTAAATACAAACTTTGATTTCATATAGTAAATAATTTTAAAATAAGTAAACATGTTTAAAAAACTTCAAACAACAAACCAAGAATAAATATATAATGTGAACAACACACGCAACGTGTTTTCCATCTCACTGCACCCAATCTCATGAAAAAACATTATTTGGTCCTCCTTTGGAGAAATTTTCACTGAAAATTCTTAGTTTCACCCATCTAAATGCCATCTCATTACTCTTTCATAATTCCTAAACAACCCAAATCATCCCATGATCTTCTAAACACCCACAACATGTATAAACTTGAAATTTGGTGTAACTTCATGGTTGGTTTCTTGTAAAAAAAAACCAAATCTACTATCATTCTCTCACCTCAGGTACTAGAGTACCTCTAATTTGAATCACACTTAGATGAATTCAAATCAAACCTAAGCCTGATATCACACACATACTCTATCTAACACCTCATGATCTTTTGAAAAATAGTTTTCAATGTCATGAATATTTGTAAAACCTTCTTGATGTTGATTCTTGAATAAATTGTATGGCATGTGAAAGCTTGGATTTATGGTTTCATGTGTGATATTTGATGAAATTGATTTTTGATAAATGAATAGTCCCTTGATTGAATTTTGAAATAAGACCATGGGAACCATGGTATTTAGGTGAGTAGTCCAGGAAAATCATGTTAAGATTTAAATTTTTAATTCACTATTGTCTTCTAAAAATGTTTTATTCATGTCTGCTTTATAAAATGTTTATGAAATGTCTAATAATCACGCTTTTCTTTAGACTGGGTGGTGGACTACTTAGAATTTTTATGTTCATTCCTATTTTAATTTCTATTTTTAAAAAATTAAACTTTGTTTTAAATGTTAAAGTGGGTTTTGAAATGAAAAAGTGAGGTTTTCCCTTAAAATGAACTAAAATGGATTCAGTGTTTTGAAACTCATGAAGTGATTTAAAAGTGAATCTATAAAGTTTTAAACATTTCAATGTGTACATTTTCTATGGAAACATTTTTAAAATTTTAATTTATTGTTAATGGTTTTTGAATATGAATTTAAAATTGGTCACTTGATGCTAATAGTATTTATAGAAAAGGGGTTCGTATCTCATTAAGTGTTTTGAAAAAAATTGGTCAATTTTCATGTGGAATTTAAAAAAAATGGATTTCTAGTGGGATTTTAAAAATTAAAAAAGCATAATTTTGAATTTTGAAAGTGGTTTTGAGATGATATTTTAAATTTTAAATTATGATGTGGTAATTTAAAAAAATTTCATCACATGGAAAGTGTTTTATAAATTGGTTGGTTTTAATATGGAATTTGGAAAATTTTCATAGTTATAAGATCATTAATTTCTTATTCATTAATATCTTTCCCTAAAAATATTTTTTTTGGAAGTCATAAACTTATTATTTCATTGATTCTATGGAAGATTATTTCTTTGTTTTATTCATTTTATACCAACTAGGAGCCTCACCATTGTGTCTAAAATAAAAAGGACTAGAAAATCATGCATCCGTTTCCACTAGAAGTGCATATTATAGTCTTGGTGAAATAATTTTTATATTAAAGGGATAGTGGTTCATGTATACTTGAGCCAAGGTGATCATGTATCTCAACCCATTGAGAATGGGGAAATGGGTATATAAGAGTAAGGGAACTATGAACATTTATTGTTTGATCAACTCATATTTCAAACCATTCTGTGCTTGAGAAACATTTCAGATTTAGGAAACAACTAAGAAATGTTTTCCAGTGCTTCAATAACTCCCAACCCGGGAACATTTAAATTTAAGGAGACAAATTTCATCTTAGTCAGATTTATCTTTTGAATATTTATTATTTTATTTTGTTTCTTGTGACTCATACCCCATCTCTTATGGACATTCACCTATGTTGCTTGAACTACTATAAGCATTAATCAACCTATATTGGATACCAGTGACCATCTTGGATGAATTCAGAGGATAAAACCTACCATAGAGGAGTAATTCTTTTCTTAAATTCAATTACCCACTTCCTTCAGAACATAATGTAATTATTTAAAACAATCAAATTTTGGGTTCCCTTATTAGAATTATCTAAAAATTTCACCTTTTATAATAAATATCTTATGTGTATTTTTTTTTTCAAAATGAATATTTTATGTACCTAATAGGATGGATATGAATTGAAAATAGATACATTCTAATTTTATAACAAAATATTATGAATATGGAGTTAAAGAGTTCATCAAGTTTTCAATAGAGTATGCATACAAGCCTTCTCAAATCATTTTTCCATGTTTACATTGTCATTATTAAAGAAAAATTAGTCTAGAAGAGTTAGAAGAACATTTGATTTGTCATAGAATAGATCATATCTATAAATATTGGACTAACCATGGGAAAAAATTTAATGTACACACTGATTGGGATGATACTGCGGTTTATGGATCATTTGATATGAATACTAGTTTAAATAATGATGGAGATCACATGAAATAAATGACAATGGAAATTGAATATGACATTTATGATTGTCCAGATTTATTTGAGAAGTTAAATAGCTATGATAAGAGACTATTGTATATCGATTGTACTAAATATAGAACATTATCAGCTGTATTGAAGTTATATAATTTTAAAGTTGACAACGGATGAGGCATCACCAACTTTACATAACTACTTGGTCTCCTGAATGATATGCTACCAGAATAAAATGAACATCCATGTCGAACATATGAAGATAAATGAATACTATGTTCAATGGGTATGATCCCTAAAAAATA
This sequence comes from Viscum album, assembly GCA_963277665.1. Classification (NCBI taxonomy): domain Eukaryota; kingdom Viridiplantae; phylum Streptophyta; class Magnoliopsida; order Santalales; family Viscaceae; genus Viscum; species Viscum album. Next base: position 1,801,707,655 of record OY728126.1, on the reverse strand, counting down.
CATGCTTTTCCAAATAATTTCACATTGTTTTACGATGACAAAAAATCTCTCATAAAATTCCCTAAGTGCGGTGTGGATCGATACAAGAAAAATGAATCTAGTACTTAGAAAGTTGTATGGTACTTTCATATCATTCCATAATTTATAAGACTATATGGATGTCAGGAAACTGTGAGACAATTAACATGGAATGAAAATACAAGAAATAAATATGGGAACCTACATTATCCAATAGATTCTCCTCAATGGAAGAAAATTGACTATGAGTATCCTAAATTTGGAAATGATCTGAGAAACTTTCATCTTGAATTATCTACAGATGGAATAAATCCTTTTGGTGTACAGAGTAGTAATCACAGTTCATGGCCCATAAAGTTGGTAAATTATAACTTGTCTCCATGATTATGAATGAGACACAAATATATTATGTTGTATATACTTATATATGGAGAAAAGAAACCCAATAATGACATTGATTTCTATTTGGATCCATTGTTTGAAGATCTAAAATTTATGTGGGACACTAGTGTTACAATATAAAATGCTCATAGAAGTGATGAATTCACATTGAGGTCTATGTTTTATGGGATGATAAATGAATTTCCTAATTATGGAAATTTTTCAGGCTATAATATTAAAGGAATGTTGGGGTGTCTCATTAGTGAAGAATGTACATACTCAATTTAGTTGAAACATTACTCAAAGATAGTGTTTTTAGAACATCATTTTTTTACCTCAACGACATAAATACCAATACTGGACAACAACATTCAATAGGAATACCAAAAAAGGTACAACACCATTTCCACTAATGGGTGATCAACTGTTCGATAAATTAAAATATATTGACACTATTTTTGGTAAACAATTTTTGAAAAACCTCATGAAATCATGTTAGAAAATCAGATTAATTTTATTTTAATTACCATATGGGAATTTTTTGTAAGTTAGAAATTTTCTTGATGTCATGCATGTATAAAAAAATGTATTTGATAGTGTTATTAGCACATTACTAAGTATTACTAGAAAAATAAAATATGACATCAAGGATAGGTTATACATTATTGACATGGGGATAAGGGAATATTTGGCACTAGTGAAGGGTAAAGGGTGTAATTTTCTTCCTCCAACACCTTACAATCTATCAAGATAGTAAAAATTTCAATTTTTCATTTTTCTAAATGGTGTAAACTTTCTAGAGGGGTATTCATAAAATATCAAGAATGTCATATCAATGAATAATTTGAAGTTATAGGGACTAAAATAACACAAATTTCATGTTTTGATGTATGATTTGATTCCTGTTTATTTATGTTACATTATACTTAAAAATGTATGACATAAATTAACCAGACTTTGATTATTTTTCAAATCCATATGCTATAAATTTATATACCCAACAAAGTTTAAAATCATAAATAAGGAGGTTGTGGTCATATTATGTGAATTATATATGTTCTTACCGCCATCATTATTTGATATAATGGCCCACTAGATTATTCACTTGGTTAGAGAGGTTCAACTATGTGGTCTTGTACATTACAGATGGATGCACCCCATTGAATAGTATATGAATATTTTTAAAGGGTATGTCAAGAATCAAATTCAGCCAAAAGGTTGTATTATAGAACAATATATTATTGAATAAGCTGTTGAATTTTATACTGATTACCTATCATATGTCGACAACATCAGTCTCCCAAAGTATCATCACAATGGATGCCATATGGTAGAAGGTATTTCTGAAATATATATTTTTTACAATTACCATCACAATACAAGAACAAGTGAACCTTTACATTTTACATAATAGTAAAGATATTGATCTATAAGTTTAATCCCACAAATAAATTATTATAGATTTGAATCCATCAAGGTCTAAATGATGGATATAAAATTCACATAATCAACAATTTATAGTATGTTTATGAAATCATATTTATAAGAAGTTATCTGAAAATAAAAATTCAATTACCGAACAACTTTGATGGATAGCTAGGGGACCAAATGAAAATGTTATATCTTACCCTGGTTTTGTAATAAATTGTTATATGTTATATACAAAAGAACATAGTGACTACAATACAATGAAAAACAGTGGAGTTACACTTGTGGAAGAAGCAATTTATATATCTGGTTCCAAGGATAGAAATCTAATTTATGTGAATATGTCATATTTATCCATTATCAAATAGATATACGAGTTGGATTATTCAATATTTCAAGTGAAAATATTATGTTTCGAATAGATTGACAATAGGAGTGTAATGAAATTTGATGAAATGGGCTTCATGAAGGTGAATTTCAGTGTGGAATGGGAAAAGTACAAGCGATTCATAATGGAATCAAAAGTAGTTCAAGTATTTTATGTCTCAAATCTAGCAAACAAGAATTGGTCTATTGTCATGCCAAAGACTAAAAAAACTATAGGGTCAAATGAAAATTCAATTGAGTATGGATCTTTCATTGAGAGATCACAATCAGTTCATGGATATCCCAATGTAGAAAATGTCTTCTACATTAGAGGGTACCACAAAGAGGTTATTTAGATTCTCAATAGAGGAGCCAAATCCCTTCAAACTTTAAAAAAAGTAAGAGAGTTTAATGATAAGGTTAAAGTTTTTTTTAATATACCATGATTTTCCTCATAATATTATATGTTCTCTACTACATTAATATAATCTAAATTAAATGTTTAACTACTAGATAATGTATTATGCACATGATGATGTTACCAATCTTGGGGAATAATAGACTGTTGATGCTAAAACTATAGAATTATTAGGGGATCAACTGTATGCTGATGAAAAAAAAGAATGATGTAGAACCACAAAGTTGAATAAAATTATCAAGGTAAGAGGTAAGGGTATAAGATTTGAGGTTGGATGGAATCAACATAGCCAAACTATTGACTCCAAAATTCAATGTTCATTAGTTACATTGGGGTCACAATGAGGATGTATGTTCTGATTGATATAGATTTGTGGCACTATTTCCAACCTGTAACAAAGGAAACCCTTTGGGAAGATATAAAGGTAATTTTATGATATAATTTCTCTATTTTATCAAAAAATTATATAATGAAACATTGATTTAATTTTTATTATTATATATGGAGTTCATTTATTTTAGAATATTTCCATAAGAAATATGTCTTAATGGCCACTAGAAAATCCTATAGAGGCTTCCAGACTCTTCTTACCAAGTTACATCTTAGGGATGATGAGGGGAAAGTAAATCCCCATCCACCAGTTAGTCATGCACACATTATAAAGTAGGAAACATGTAATTATTTCATCAGTCATCACGATGAGAAATCATTTCAAGTGCATTGTAGTCAATAATATATTATTTGAAATTATTTATTTTATCCAATTTGATTTAAAATGGTTAATTTATGAAAAAAAGAGTACTGAAAATAATCAAAATCAATGTACCCCTACTACAAAGTAAAGATGGAGTACACTTCACTGGAAAAGAAATTGGTATGTATTTTAAATCAACAATAAAATTTTTATGTGATATAAAACAATATATGTTACTTTTTTTATATGAATATTAATGAATCAAAATCTAAATCCACTTCCACCCTACATCATGTGCTATGGAAGGAGGATCGTGTAAATAGGGAGGGTAAACTAGTTGATGAAAACAAAAAAGAAGTATGATAAACATGTATAAGTATGAAATATTAGTAATTAATTATGATTTATAACATTATCACATAAAAATATCTATTTATGTTCATATATTTTTATATGGTTTAGACATAAGAATTGACATCAACTTTACCAGAATAAAAAATACTTTTAGTAGCTTTGAAGTAGCTAGAATAATGTGGTTGAGTTAGAGGAGTTGGTGTTGGATCATCTTCTTGAAAATATTTTGAGAAGAAAAACCAATAAGAATATACATATAAGATGATGAAAGTATTGTAGGAAAAAATATATGTTTTGAAAGATATTAATAGTCAGTCTGTCTTAGTAGACCAATATATGATAAAAAATTAAATAAAACTGGTGGTGGAATAAAGATCCACACATAAAGAACCAAATGAACCCATTAGCTTTGAGGCTATTCATTCCCTCAACAACTTACCTTACCTAAGTTAATCATTTTTATAATTATTATTTCTCCTAAATGTGAATAAAAAAATTCTGATAACTTTATATTACTAAAATTTTACAAGGTAAAGTTGTATGTGATTTTTATCTATCAACATCCACAAACTATCCTGTTGGAAGGGGTATGGTGTATAATATCTCGGGAGACAAGATACAAAATAAAGAACTCTAAAAAGATCACATGGTAGTGGGGATTGAGGTAGGTTGGTATTCGACCACTGAGTTTCCTATTCCACTTAATGATCCAGATATTATAACGATCAATGATGTTATTGGAACTTTCATATCATGGCTGTCTAATCTTATAAAGATATACAAGGTATGTCTTTAATTTTTTTTTTCATATGAAAAACCTATAACAGTTGATGAAAAAATGTATGAAGTGAGGTATGGTATTACAAATAGATAAAGATATGGGGAAATGAAAGGTCAGATTAAGACAATCTAGTGAATCAACCAAGAAATCAAAAGGACCTTTCGGGAGTACCTTCTCCCTACCAGTTCCATGAAAACTTTTATTATCATTACATATTCATGAAGATACCACATTTAAAGATAGAAATATGTCTTACATTTCATATGAAGAGTAAATATATGGAACTTTTATTAAATACGTAGTTGGTATCGAGAGTATAAATTATATTCTCAAGTTTGAATAACTGGGAGTCTCAGTTGTGAATATATACATAATGTACATTTTCACAATACGTATGTATAAAAAATGATATAATATGTTCATTAAAGTTAATAACTATTAATATTTTCTACATGAATTTATATTATTATTATATAAAGGGAAAACCATGCGAAGCATGATTTTGATTCATTAATTCCTATATCATTTCAATGTAAGAAACTTCTTTGGAGAAGGAAGAAATTGATAAGAAAAAAGAGCTAAATGACGTGTTTATGAAAAAATAACAGATGAAAGACTCTTTTTGATTCCTATGATGTAGGGGTAAAACTATACAATCTAATCACATAAAATAATTTTTTATTTTTTTCTTTACTTATTTGTTTTTGTTTTTGTAAAAATAATTGAATATTGATCCCACTCAATTTGGATACCCCAAATATTTATTTTTTGGATATAATGCATGGATATCCAATAAACCAACCACACATGATATGTATTGTGAAATTTTAATACTCTATAATAAATATTGTATAGATAAAATTCTAATTATATATTCCAGTATGTGTTTTAACAAGAATTTTTTTATTATAGGGTGATCACTAAATATAGGATAAATCAGGGCATGAAGTCAGTGATTGAACATAAAAATCCTTTGGATTACTTCAAATTAAAGAATATTTAGGTATATATAGAAATATTTAACTATCAAAAAATATTTCAAAACAATTTACATAAAAAGGTCAATGCTTCTACAATGTTTGAAGTAAGATAATGGCAATGCTTTTGGATATTATGTTTGCAAATTCATGAGAGAGATCATAAACCATGAAAAGACTATCATCCCTAAATTGGTAATTTCTAAAGTTCATTGAAATTTTATTAAAAATATTTATTAATCATTTGTTTTTATATATTTTCTCATTAATACCAAGATTTACAACCACCTATGTACTCAAAAGAAGAAGTAAATTTGTTTATAGATGAGTGGGTAGTGTATATGGTGTTGGAATGTTTGCTGATAAAAAATTTAGGTTATTACCTTCTATTTTTGTGATCTAGTATGGGATATGACCTTAGAAATATATTTGGGGTGTGAATAATTAGTATTATAATTCTTATATATTATTTTTGATCTGTTTCTAAAGGAGAAGTGTAATGGAGGTAATCAATTTGTTTAGAAATGAACAGAAAAAATGGTGTCAGAATGTATACAGGAATCATAAAGAGGTGACTTCCTACTACTTATTTTGTTAATTTTATCAACATTTTATCTACCTTTTTTAGTTAATTTCATTATCATTTTTAGAATAGAATTATACTAATTCCCTATATAGGGTACCACCATGGATAGTGGTAAATGATTGAAGAAAAGAACAATATAGTGGTTTCACTTTGGTGGGTGGTGTAATTATTTGGGCTATTCAATCATCAATTAGATGCATGATATAATATCATAAATTCTTGTGAAATCCATAAAATTAACACATAAAGTTTACATTAGTTAAATGTATTAACTAAAACTGATTCTTTTGAATGCACATGATGTGAAATTAAATCATCCCACCATTATATCACATATAATATCACAATAATTACAGGAGTAGAGGTGTTTAAATATATAATGTTGTTGGGATTGAGCTTCTAAAATATCTCATATGTATCCAAAGTGGGTGAATCAAAAATTTTATAGTTTTTAATCATAGTTTAAAACAATGGTACTAGGAATTAAAATTATCTTTAACAAATGAGTGTTATAATTTTAAGTTGTGATGAAGGGAAAAAAATATTTTAATGTAGAAAATATAGTGTGAAAAACAATCCTTTATGATGAAATTTATAGTTTAGAGTCTTTAATAAAGAAATATCATATATTTAATTGATTATACACTAAATGAGGATAATATTCATTGTTAATGTATATAATATTCATGTGATTTATTATTCATAAACACCATTTTAGTGCATTTTACACTTTGAACATCATTTCATATTATGATTGTAATTCCTTCTTAAAATGCACTATTATGTGGTATATTTTTGAACATAATTTAAATTACCAAATGATATTGATTTTATTTTCATATTTAATTTTCAGGTTTATAATTATATTGGGAATAATTCATATTTGTGGAGTGTTGGAAGATCCATATTTGAAGACCACCAAAATGGGATTTCATGTAAACAATTCCAGAGAAGTCAGATTGGACACCAGCCCAATGATGAGAATGTGGGGCCCAACATACAGGCCCAATGAAGCCCAAATTTCGTGGGATGATATAAGACATATATATAAACAAATAATTCTTCAGTATCCTGTGCTAATTCGGCCTCCATGGTGGTTATTAAGGTGGCCCAATATAGAGATAAAATTCTGGGCCAGATTCTATGGCCCAGAAAACATCCTACCAATATAATCATATCTCGTAATCCAAAACTCCAAATGGGACCAAATTTTACAGGTGGTTATAAGACATTAGGGTATCCATTTTATTATTCTATGGTCCACTCTAATTCGTCCATCTATAAGGCATTCCAAGTGCATGTGTTCGGTGGTTGCAAGATGGCTGCCACCTTGGGTCAAGGGTGGAAAAGTCCAAGTTCCACAAGATTTCCACCACCTAGGCCTACCATAATAAAGTGGGATTATTTTTAATATTGAAGGATAAAACTAAGGCTCATAAAATGCATATTTAAGGCAGTGGTGATGGAGTAGTTTTTCATCTTTGGTGCTTGGTTTCATTGTAGTGTTATGCTGCCACTTTGTGTTTGTAATCGCATTTCTTTCTCATGTAAGTTGTTTAATTCACCTTAGTTTCTTAATAAAAGTTATTCCTTTACTCTTATTATTTTATTATACATATCATGTTGATACCTTTGGTTAAAGGTGTGAATTTATTCACACCATACTTGTGATATTTAGCACACAACAGTGGAGTGATCAATTTTTGTTTTACTTCTTCAATTCCACCCTCATAAGTATACTTTCCGCTTCCTTTGAAGACATGTCATCAATGGAGGGATAAATATTTTATGTGTTGATAAAAGGGAGTATAAAGGGGATGTATTGGATGTTATTTCTCACTCCATTAATGTATAATCACTTCTTTTAAATGAGATTTTTATTTGATGATTTTAAAACCTCTTCATCCTTATTGAATTTAAGGTCACACATTCCAAGTGCTAAAATGAACCTTTACATTGGAGTGATCAAAACTTTGATCCTTAAAGTGTATAGGTGATTAGTATTAGGGTGTGTAGGCATTAAACCAGTAAGTGATGGTTTTTTTATCTTCTTAAATGAACTCATCTCAAATATAAGAAATTGAAATCATTGAAAAAGGAATTCATCCAATCCACCCTGAGCGATAACCTAGGATCAACTCATTATCTTAATTTGAATTAACTTAAATCTATTATTGATCCTTTAAAACCATCTTAAATCAACCCAAGTTGGCCACTTAATATCCAAAAACAATCCATAGAATGTACGTGTCTGTAGGTTACTTCTTAGGTCTCTGAGGATTCGACAACCCAAGTTAGACTACAAGGACCGTCCTACCTTCTTCTTTTGGGTAAATTTGAGCGTGAATAAAATTTTGGTGCCATTTCTGGGGACCCAAGTGATTCATATAAACACCCATTATATTATCCCACATTTCTTCTTTTCTCATACAAATTCTCTTATCTTGTCCCTTTCTCATTTTTTTTCTTTTGACGCATGTCCGCCTACACCCGCGATCAATCAAACCATCGAGTTAGGGTGGATAGTCCTGGGGTTGGGGAGTAAAGTAAACCAAGGGAACTCTTTACATTATATCCTAATATTCCTAACACTACAAAGTCAAAAATTGAGCCTATTTCAATGGAAGATATTCAAATAAACCAACTCATAAACCCGGGTGGGAACCAAAATGGAAACCCAAATGAAGCAACCCCAAACTTGAGGAATGCAGTTGATCAAACCATGAACGAATACCTCACACCTTCCTGGACCAATGCCCCCTCATGCATTAGACAAAATTACCTAGGATATTCCAACTACATTTTTAAACCACATTTCCTAAACCACCTTCCCAAATTTCATGGAATGGAGTTCAAGATTCCCTACCTTCACGTTAAGGAATTCAATGACAATATAGAAACCATGTGTCCACCACATCAACTAGAATCATATAAGATGAGACCATTTCCTTTTTATTTAAGGTATTGAGATAAAAATTGGCTAAAAAATTTGAGACCATCATACATCAACTCTTGGGACTAACTACAAAGAGAATTCTACAAAAAATACTTTCCCCACCACAAAACAATTGCACTTAAAAAGAGCATCCAAAACTTTTTTGAAAAAGAGGGAGAGTCATTATATGAAACATGGGAGAGGTTCAAAGACACCCTAAACACGGTTCTACACCATGGTTTTTCTATTCCTGAACAAGTGAGAATTTTCTATGAAGGGTTGGGTTTGGGGAATAAACAATTCATTAACATGATGTGTAATGGAACCTTTAAAAACAAATCCCCAAATGATGCTTATGAGTATCTAGAAAGCCTTGCTGAACAAAACCAAACATGGGGAACTTCACCTTATTCTGAAAAGCCATAAAGAAATACTGGAATTCATACATTTAGAGAAGAGGAAAGCCTTAGGGCTAAACTCGCAGCACTCTCTAGGAAGGTTGAAGAGATAGACCTTAGGAAAGTCCATGAAATCCAAACTATAGAACCTGTTTGAACAGTTTCTGACAAACATGAACATAAGATAGACAACTACCCAACCATTCCATCCATCAAGGATGTTATTTTAGGAGGACCCCTAGTAAAGGTAAATGATTTGAACTTTCAAAAGCCTCAATACCAAAACAACTTCAACCCAAGGTATAATGACCACCCAGGCTTCTGCTGGAAAGATAACCAACAACCTAGCCGACCACATGGACAAAATCCTTACCCCCACTAGAACTACCAAACCCATAACCAATTACAAACCCAACCTATCCAATACCAACAACCACTGGTCCATTTTCAATAAACCATCCCACCTTCAAAATATCCCCTTGGGATAAACCAATATTCTCAAGCACCAACCCAAACTGTTCCACAAAGCCCACTAGAACAACTGTGCAAACAAATGGAAATGATGAACTCGGAAGTCTCTTCCCTAAAACAAGAAATTAAAACCATCAAAACTGGAAAGGCACCCATGCCTACTCAGGTGGTACCATCCTCAACTTCAAGGGGAGAGTCAAGTTGTAATCAAACAACTCATGAACAACTAAAGGCTGTGACTATTTTAAGAAGTGGGAAATCAATTGAGAAACCTGAACAAATAAGTCAAAAACCATGTGAAACTTCAAACTCTAATGAAAATTCAAATGAACCACAAGATAAAACTGAGTAAACTGATAACAATGTGAAAGAAACAACTCTTCAACAAACAACCCCACAACCTGCACCATTTCCTCAACGCATGAGGGGGAAAACCAAGCCTGAATTGAGTGAAACATTGAGGGAAATATTATCACAAGTCAATTTGAACATTCCCATTCTCAATGTTATCCAAACCATACCTGCCTACTCAAATCACATTAAGGAATTGTGCACTTTTAAAAGAAAATTTTCACATAAAAACCAAGTCCTTTTGGATGCTAATGTGAGTACCACCATTCAAGGGACCATTCCTCCTAAGTTGAAAGACCCAGGTTTCCCTTAAATCAATGTTGAACTAGGAGAGAGAAAAGTTGTCAAGGCCTTGTGTGACCTAGGTGCTAGTGTCATTATCATCCCCTATGCTGTGTACTGCAAGTTAGGCCTAGAAGAGATCCAACCCACATCTGTCACACTTCAACTTACTGATCGTAGCATTAGGGTTCCAAAGGGGATTTTAAAGGATGTTTTGGTAAAGGTTGAAAACTTAATCTACCCTGTTGACTTCATTGTCCTTGACAACCATCAAAACTTAGGAAATAAGGAACAAACCCCAATTATCCTTGTTTGTGCCTTCCTTGCAATAATCAACTCTGTTATCCGAGTCCGAAATGGGAACATGACCATCACCTTTGGGAACATGAGTCTAGACTTGAACATCTATAATGAAAGCTCACAAATAGGGGATGGCGAGGACATTCATGAAGTAAACATGATAGGAATCATTGCTAATGAATCCATAGAACATCAAGGAATATTTGATGGATGTTTAAGTCAGGATGAGATTGATTTCCTTTGTTCACATGAAGGAAGTTTATCTACTTGGATTGAATAATTTTCAAATTGATCTTATGATGAAGTCTTAGGTCCAAAGATTAGTGAAACCTTTCAGGAAACCACTTTCATGGAGACCACTCCAAATTCCTTCCCTAAATCTAATCAAGAAAATCTAGTATCTGAAACTTATATATGTGGGGAATCAATACTATCTAGAACTCTAGGAAATAAAATTGATCTTGATCCAATGTCCCAATCTTCTGATGAAATTTTGAACCAACCTGATATTGAATTTAAGGAACTTTCGGCTACACTCAAGTGTGCCTTCCTAGGGGACAATCAAACACATCCTATTGTCATTTCTTCTTATCTTGAAGCCAATCATGAGAAGATGCTTCTAGATGTACTTAGGAAACATAAGAAAGCCATTGGTTAGACCCTATCTGATATTCCTGGGATTATCCCACTTATCGGGACTCATAGTATTGTTCTGGAATCTGATTCAAATCCATGTCATCAAACTCAATGACAACTCAATCCTAATATTATGTAATTAGTGAGAAAATAACTTCTGAAATTGTTAAAAGCTGGTATCATATATCCCATAGCTGAGAGTGAGTGGGTCAGCCCAATCCAAGTGGTTCCCAAGAAGGTAGGAATCACAGTGATAACCAATAATGATGGAGAGATTCTTCCAACTAGGGTGAGTAGTGGATGGAGGGTCTGAATTGACTATAGGAAGCTAAACTCATTCACCAAGAAGGATCATTTCCCCTTACCATTCATTAACCAAGTCCTTGAGAGAGTGGCAGGTCACGACTTCTACTATTTCTTAGATGGGTACTCGGGGTATAATCAAATTGAGGTATCCCTAGTGGATCAAGGGAATACTACATTTACATGTCCATTCGGCACCCTTGCTTTCAAACGCATGCCCTTCAGGTTATGTAATTCCCCTGGAACCTTCCAGTGGTGCATGATGGGAATATTCTCAGACATAGTAGGGGATTTTCTTGAGGTCTTCATGGATGAATTCTCTGTGTTTGGGGATACATTTGAGGGATGTATGAGGAATGTGTAGGGAGTCTTATCAAGATGTGAAGAAAATAATTTGGTCCTAAACTGGGAAAAATTCCATTTCATGGTTAAAGAGGGACTAGTTCTAGGCCATCTAGTCTCAGGTAGGGGGATTGAAGTTGATAAAGCCAAGGTTTACATCATTCGTCACCTTCTATCACCCAAAACTGTCAAGGAAGTTAGGTATTTCTTAGGACATGTTGGTTTCTATATAATATTCATCAAGGAATTTAGTTCAATATCCCGTCCCCTTTGTTCTCTCCTAGTAAAGGATGCTCCATTTGTTTGGACAGAAAGCTGTGAGGGTTCATTATCAACCCTCAAATCCTCTCTCACCTCTCCTCCCATTATGAAATCTCAAAATTGGAACCTTCCTTTAGAACTTATGTGTGATTCCAGTGACATTGATGTAGGATCTGTGTTAGGACAACAATGTGATAAAACTCCTTATGTCATTTCTTATGCAAGAAAATCCTTAAATGATTCCCAAATCAACTACACCACCATTTAAAAGGAGTTACTTGATATTGTGTTTGCCTTAGAGAAGTTTAGGTCCTACCTCTTAGGATCCCCCATCACTGTGTTCATTGACCATTCTGCACTAAAATACCTCTTCCAAAAACAAGATGCTAAGGCTAGACTGATTAGGTGGGTTCTTATCTTATAAGAATTTGACCTCACAATCAAGGATAAAAAGGGTGTTGAAAATGTTGTATCTGATCACCTCTTTAGGATGGAATTCAAAGACAACTCAAATCACCTTTCTGTGTCTGATTCATTTCCTAATGAATACCTATAATCTGTGAGTGACTACCCTTGGTATGTCAACATAGCCAATTTATTAGTTACAAGAGTCATTCCAAAATTCTTAGGGACTCAACCTCGAAGGAAATTCCTTTATAATGTCAGGAACTATGTGTCTAATGATCCATACCTCTATAAGTTCTTCCCTGACCAAGTCATTAGGAGGTGTATCACAGAATCTGAACAAGAGTCCATCCTTAAATTCTGTCATAGTGAGGCATGTAGAGGTCAATTTTCCTCTAAGAAAACATCTGTTAAGATTCTTCAGTGTGGTCTCTTTTGGCCCACCCTCTCAAGGGACTCCTACACATTTTGTCAAAGCTGTCCTAAGTGTCAACAAGTAGGGTCAATCACAAAAAGGAATCAAATGCCACCACTCCCATCTTAGTTGTTGAAATCTTTGACAGTTGGGGAATTGATTTCATGGGTCCCTTGACAAACTCTAGGGGATATCTTTACATTCTCTTAGCTATTGATTATGTATCAAAATGGGTTTAGGCCATTCCCACAAAATCCAATGATCATAAAACTGTGATTATATTCCTAAAAGAAAAAATCTTCTCTAGATTTGGAATTCATAGGGCTATCATTAGTGATCATGGAACTCATTTTTGCAATCATTCATTCTCATCACTCATGGAAAAGTATGGAATTTATCAAAAAGTATCCACTTCTTACCACCCATAGACCAATGGTCAAGCTAAGTTAGCCAATCGAGAAATCAAACAAATTCTTGAGAAAACTGTTAATCTATCTAGGAAAGATTGGTCAAGAAAACTCTTAGATGCTCTTTGGGCCTATCGAACCGCATATAAAACCATTTTAAGAATATCCCCATTTAGGTTGGTTTATGGTAAAGCATGCCGTTTGCCAGTGGAGATTGAACATAAGGCCTTTTGGGCACTTAAGAAAATGAATTATGACCTCTCATTAGCTGAAACAAAAAGGAAATTAGATCTCAATAAACCTGAGGAACTTAGGATGGAGGCTTATGAAAATTCAAAGATCAATAAAGCTAAAGTACAAGCCTACCAATCTTGAAATATTAAAACAAAACACATTGTACCGGGTAAAACTATTATTTTGTATAATTATAAACTTCATTTACACCCGGGAAAGTTGAGGTCTAGATGGTCAGGACCATACATAGTGCATAAGGTGTACCCCCATGGGACTGTTGAAATTCAAGATCCCACCAATGGTAAAACATTTAAATTCAATGGTCATAGAGTCAAACCATTCATTGAACCATTCCAAAAAACTAAGTTGATGAAAAATTGTGTGAACCAACCTTAGATGAGGAAAATACTTAAATATTTAAGGGTCTAAGTCGAGCTAATGACATTAAACAAAAGCTTTTCACGAGAGGCAACCCATGGTTTTCATGTTTCTAATCTTTCTGAATCGTCTTTATTTTTCAAATAAGATTAATTAATCATTTTGATATTTATAAAAAATATATATAAAAAATAGACTTTTGACATGTTCTTCTATTATGAGTATGGATGAGTAAGAAAGGGGAGCACCATATTCATCCGTGTTACGTGCTGTGATCCTTAAGTAATACCTTACCCAAAAATTTAAAAAGAGGACAATGTACTATCATTTTATTTTATTTTATTTTTATGTATTTGTAGGTTAAGATAAAAATAAAAAAAATAAAAAATATTAATAAATAAAAAAGGAAAAATCATAGGTCATGGGTCAAACCCCGTCACAACCGGTGAATCCATAGGGATTCGAACACGTGACCGAAGGGAGACAAGGGCACACGCTTACCACTGACCTACGACTTTTTGTGCTTCCTTATTCTATAATTTTTATATGTATAATTATATTTTTCTTTCTTTATTATATATATATATATAGTTTTTTTGTTGTTTTTTTTGTTTGTTTTTTTCTCTTTCCACTAGGGAATTCTCAGAGTGACATTGTGATCAAGGCATTAAAAGGGAGCAGCAAGAATTTCAACTTCAACCACCAGATGACTTCATTCTATGATCCTCATTTTCAATTTCCTTTTTGAACTCTCATTATCTACCTCTACCCCTTCTAAATTTTCTTTTCTTTAAACACTGGGGACAATGTTATTTTAAGTTGGGGGGGAGATAAAATAAAAAATTCTTTTATGTCCAAAAAATGAATGATTTGAAAAAAATGTGTGTAAATGGAAGGAAAAATTCCTTTAACTTTGAACATGGAAATACACATTGCACACTTTGAAACTGAATATCAAATAATTTAGCATGCCCTGATTTTTATTTTAATCCTTGTATAATTTCATGAGCATTGATTTTGGAAAGTGTGGCTGTCCAATGTGATATTTCATCATTTATATTTTCATCCAAATAAAAAAAAGATCACAATGCACGTCCTTTGGATAGTGGGTTATTAGTTTGAGTTCATGGGGTCCCCAAAATAAATAGCATTGGTTTGTGATCATTTTACTTTTAATATGATTATTCAAAAAAAAATTAAAAAAACAATAAATTTGCACGTAGAGAAATTAAATGACATAATGCGTGGCTTTCGACACTTGGGGATCAAGACTCCATAGTTTTCCGACCCAAATTTAGTAATTTTATCTCTATTTTTGGTAATTTGAATTTGTTTTTTACTGAGTTAACTCGAGATGATGCCTGAGTATGTGGGCTTCACTTGGTGCCCTAAGGTCTTTGAGCCCGGGAGTCATCAGCAAAGTCTCGCTATAGGGGTTGACTCTTTTGAGTGCAATTTCAATTCCCATAGAAAAATTGAAAAAAAAACAAAAAAAAAAAACAATAAAAAAAATTGAATACTCATCTTAATATTGAAATGTGATTCCACCTAGCGCTTCCATAATTTTCCTCTTGAATAAAGATGAACCCCCATGTCTATTGTGATACACAACACATCCTCATACTTAATTGATATTGGATGAAATATGACAATGAATTTGTACAAAGGAATGAGCTTGAGATTGGGATATAATTATGAAACTATCTTGTATTAAAATATTTTTATGGGTTTCATGATTGTTTGGTATAAGGGTTTTTGGTGATCATTGTTTATTAAAATGTTTTTGGAAAAGGGAATTCGAATTTCATATTTGTGAGATATATTTTTCTCAGGACTAGAAAAACTCAAGTTGGGGGGTGTGATTATCCAATAAATGAGGATAATATTCATTTTTAATATATATAATATTCATGTGCTTTATTATTCATGAACACCATTTTAGTGCATTTTACACTTTGAACATCATTTCACATTATGATTGTAATTCCTTCTTAAAATACACTATTATGTGGTACATTTTTGAACATCATTTAAAGTACCCAATGATCTTTATTTTATTTTAATATTTAATTTTCAGGTTTCTAATTATATTGGGAACAATTCATATTTGTGGAGTGTTGGAAGATCTACATTGGAAGACCACCAAAATGGGATTTCATGCAAACAATTCTAGAGAAGTCATATTGGACACCATCCCATTGATGAGAATGTGGGGCCCAACATAAAGGCCTAATGAAGCCCAAATTTCTTGGTATGCTAGAATACTGTATAGGAACAAATCATTTTTTAGGATCTAGTTCTAATTCTACCTCTATTGTGGTTATTAAGGCAGACCAATATGGAGATAAAATTCAAGGACATATTCTGCGGCCCAAAAAACATCCTACAAATCTAATCATATCTCGTAATAAAAAACTTCAAATGGGTCAAAATTTAACAGGCAGTTAAGAGACATCTGGGGATACATTTTTTTCTTCTATGGACCACTCTAATTCGTCCATCTAGAAGTCCTTACAATAGTGTCTGTTCGGTGGTTTCAAGCTGGCTTCCACCTCAGGTCAAGAGTGGAAAAGTCCAAGTTCCACAAGCTTTCCACCACCCTAGGCCTACCATAATCAAGTGGGATGATTTGTAATTTTGTATTCTAGACCCAAGGCTCCCAAAATTTCTATTTAAGGTAGTGGTGATGGAGTAGTTTTTCATCTTTTGTGCTTGGTTTCATTGTAGTGTTATGCTGCCGCTTTGTGTTTGTAATCACATTTCTTTCTCATGTAAGTTGTTTAATTCACCTTAGTTTCTTAATAAAAGTTCTTCCTTTACTCTTATTCTATTATTCTAAATATCACGTTGATACCATTGGTTTAAGGTGTGAATTTATTCACACCATAATTTGTGATATTTATCACACAACGGTGGAGTGATCGATTTTTGTTTTTACTTCTTCAATTCCACCCTCGTAAGTCTACTTCCCGCTTCCGTTGAAAACATGTCATCAATGGAGGGATAACTCTTTTATGGGTTGATCCAAGGGAGTAGAAAGGGGATGTATTGGATTTTATTTCTCACTCCATTAATTACTAATCACTTCTTTTAAATGAGATTTGTATTTGATGATTTTAAAACCTCTTCATCCTTATTGAATTTAAGGTCACACATTTCAAGTGCTAATACGAACCTTTACCTTGGAGTGCTCAAAACTTTGATCCTTAAAGTGTATAGGTGATTAGTATTAGGGTTTGTAGGCATTAAACCAGTAAGTTATTATTTTGTTTGATCTTCTTAAATGAACTTATCTCAAATATAAGAAAATGAAATAATTGAAAAAGGAATTCATCCAATCCACCCCGAGCGATAACCTAGGATCAACTCATTACCTTAATTTAAATTAAATTAAATCTATTAGTGATCCTTTAAAACTGTCTTAAATCAACCCAATTTGGAAAATTTATAGCCAAAAACAATCCATAGAATGTACGTGTCTATAGGTTACTTCTTAGGTCTTTGAGGATTCGACAACCCAAGCTAGACTATAAGGACCGTCCTACCTTCTTCTTTTGGGTAAATTTGAGCGTGAATCCGTAATAATCATCTATGTAGGATGGTATTTCACATAGTTTAAGTTCATGTGGTAAGGACCACTGAAGGAACTTTAATTTCATATTAGACGATCTAATGTAATATTGACTAAATTCATTGTATTTTAGTTTCATATGATCAAGAATAATTATATCTTAGTATAATGATATATAAATAGAACAAATTTTATTTTAGTTTATTTTCTCATTATTTTATCTACATTTTTAGTTAATTTCCTCATCATTTTTATCTAATACTTATTTTGTTAATTTTTACATAGATCATGAATAAATGACTTCATCAACAAGGATGATTCAATATTGTACTATGATCATGAACTCAAAAAGGATGATGCACTCATGAATATGTAATTTTCTTTTTGTTCTCTAATGTATTCAATATTTTGGGTTATCAAACTAAAATATTATTAGATGAACTATAATTTTGAATGGAATATAGGATAAAAAGACCAATGAAATCACCCATAGCTAAAAATAATACACAGTGTACCCAGTATAACTAAAATTATGTGGTTTCATTTTAAAATTGACATTTTATTAATTTATTGTTTCATATTTATGTCTAATTTATTTATTTATAGTATTACTAACATAAGAATTGTTTTCTTATACAAGTGGATTATTTTTCTCAAGTTGGGGTGGTTTTTTGAAGCTGCTCATTCCTGTGAGATATTGGACTTCAAGGTTTCAATTTAGATAACAAAAATAAGGAAATGGTTAGTTGGTTCTTTCTAAATATTTATGCTTAAAATTTTTAGCTGTTGTAACCCATCGTTGGTTGGTTGGTTATTTATGAATATTTTGAAAACTTATTCTCTTAAATGGGCTTTCCAATCTTTATTTTTGTGTAGTAAAATCATTGTACTAGAAGTAAGTAATTATTGGTCTCCTGTCTAGAAAAATAGAATAACTTTTATTTATTAATGATCTCACTGAGATTCATCCCCTTCTCCTTCTTCCCTACACGTTCTTCAATTTCTTATGCATTAAAATTCAAAATAATACCTAGTGAGTCATATGGATTTCCATCACCTATCTTCATTGCCTCTTATTTTTTATGGATGATACCTCTAATCAAGGAAATTATTTGATGGTGTATTTCATAATACCGCTTATTTTTTTCTTTAGGCACAAAAATTAACATGATTGGATTAGTTTTAGGCCATTGTGTAGATGATAATATATGAATTTATAAGGGAAAAGATACCAATTTTAATACTCAAGGGGTTAATATAGTTATGTGCATGCAACACTATAATAATAATGAAATGATAAACTCTATCTAGGAATATGGGTTGAGCGTACAAATTTTAATAAGACAGTAGTTTGTTCTCTTAAGAGTTAGAAAATGTGTCTTCCTTCTTCAAAGTTACTACCAAATATTTCCCATGAAATCAATTATCTGGTCAAATTCATGAACCATGACTTCAGGTTAAAATCACAACTTCCCTTGTTTTATATCATCTCATCCCACTTCATTAGCATTTCCTCACAACTAAATTGAACTTCTGGGAACAAATTCTACACCATTGCAATTCATTGGATTCCCTAGATGTAATTTTCACTTCTTTATATTTAAAAAGTATATATATGTGTTCCATAATGTTGTTTTATTATTTTTATCACAAAAATATATAATTATTATTTTATTAATCATTTGAAAAATAAAATTTCTAGTTCTATAGGTTGCACACAATTAAGATAAAGTCAATTCATGTGGTAACATAATTAATAAGAATCAAGGAAATGAAAATACCTTAAGATTATCTGCGTGAAAATATGGGTTGATAATCTTTCAATTTTTAGACCATTTATCACCTTCATAATCAATGAGACTATAAACAAGTGATCTTGACAGTGAAGGTAGACACTTCTAAAAGGTTTTGTAGTTTGAGAAAAAATATCTTATCATTTTGGGCTCCACCACAAAAAATTTCACCTTAGCTCCCATCCAAATGAATAACTGATTGCCTTTATAGTTCACACTAGTTATGAACTCAATTAAATACCCAATAAGGTACATAATAATGAGTAAAAGGAAGGAAATATATAGACATTAAGACCCCATCAATCAAACACATCATTATGAGGGTTAAAATTAGAAATACAAAATAAAAATCACAAGGGGTCAATATTGGAAGTAATAGTTATTCATGACATATTAAAGTAATATTTATGTGGTACACTATATATTTAATAGTTATTCTAATCACAAGGTCTTAATATTGGAAGAAATAGTTATTCTAAAAACTCAAAGTGTGTGTTTCCAATTTAAAATGACATTTTAATAAAAAATAAAAATAACATACTCAAAACCCAAAAAATTCATTTGTATTGTTTTTATAATTTAGGAAAATGATCCATAAGTCATTTGTGATGTGTAAGAATCAACCACACCTCAATATGATGAACGATGTGATCAGTATGACTTTAAGTGTGTCTTTTTATTTAAAATTGATATTAATTTTAGTAAAAAAGACAAGTGACCTACTCAAAATTGAGAAAATGAATTTGTATTGTTTTGATACTTTATTAAAATGACTCATAAGTCATTTACAACATGTAGGAATCAACCATACCTCAATTGAACACATGGTGTGACCGGTATGACTCCAAGTGTTTCTTTTTATTTAAAATTGACATTAATTTTAGTAAAAAAAGTAATATACTGAAAATTGAGAAAATGAATTTGGATTGTTTTTATAATTTAGAAAAATGATCCATAAGTAATTTTTGATGTGTAGGAATTAGAATCACCTCAATCTGATGCATAGTGTGCCTAGTATGACTCCAAGTGTGTATTTTTATTTAAAATTGAAATTAATTTTAGTAAAAAAGACAAGTAACACACTCAAAACTGAGAAAACACATTCATATTATTTTTATACCTTAATAAAATTATCCATAAGTAATTTTTGACATTTAAGAATTATTCTAACCTCAATATGATGCACAATGTTCCCAATATAACTCAAAATGCTAGTTATCAGTTTAAAATTAACATTTTAGTTCAAAAAATGTGCCACTCACTGAAAACTAATAAAATACACCAATATTGTCTCAATATTTTAGGAAAATTATTAATAAGTAATTTTCGATTTATAAGAATTTGTATCACATAAAACCAACACATGATGTGATAGTATGAGTAAAAGTACGTGTTTTCAGTTTAAATTGACATTTTTTGTAAAAAAGATAAGTGACATACTCAAAACCCAACAAACACATTCGAATTTTTATAATTAAGTATAAAAATCCATAATTAATTTTTGAAATGTAGGAATCAACCTCACCTCAATCCGACATACGATGTGACCTGTATGACTCAAAGTGTGTCTTTTTATTTAAAATTGACATTAATTTTAGTAAAAAAGACAAGTGACATACTAAAAACTAAGAAAACACATTAATATTATTTTTATACTTTAGAAAAATTATACATAAGTCACTTGAGACATGTAAGAATCAACCACACCTCAATGGGACACACGGTGGGACCAGTATGTATCAAAGTGTGTTTTTTTAATTTAAAATTGACATTTATTTTAGTAAAAAATACAAGTGACATACTCAAAACCAAAAAAACACATTAATTTTGTTATTATAATTTAGGGAAATAATACATAAGTCATTTATAACATAAAATAATTAGTCTAAGCTCAATCCAATGCACGATGTTCCTATTATGACTCCAAGTGTGTCTTTTTATTTAAAATTGACATTAATTTTAGTAAAAAAGACAAGTGACATACTGAAAATTGAGAAAACACATTCATTCTTTTGATACTTTATTAAAATTATCCATAATTCATTTTTGAAATTTAAGAATTAGCATCACCTCTATCCAATGCACGCTGTTCTCATTATGACTAAAAGTGTCCGTTATCAATTTAAAATTGACATTTTAGTTCAAAAAGTGTGCCACTCACTAAAAATATAGAAAACACACTTGTATTGTTTTGATAATTTATTAAAATTATTCATAAGTCATTTTTATGTTTAGGTATTAGTATCACATTAAACTGACACAAGATGTGACCGATATGACTCAGAGTGCGTATTTCCAGTTTAAAATGATATTTTAGTAAAAAAGGAAAGTGATATACTCAAAACTAATCAAACACATTTATATTATTTTGATAATTTAGGAAAAAAAATCGATAATTAATTTGTGATATTTATGAATTAGTATCACCTCAATATGATGCACGATGTTCCTGATATCACTACAAGTGTGTCTTTTTATTTAAATTTGACATTAATTTTAGTAAAAAAGACAAGTGACATATCCAAAACTGAGAAAATGCATTTATATTGTTTTCTATAAATTAGTAAAATGATACATAAGTCATTTTTGACATATAGGAATCATCTTCACCTCAATCTGATACACGATGTGCCCAATATGACTCAAACTGTCTACTATCGGTTTAAAATTAACATTTTAGTTCAAAAAGTGTCACTCACTAAAAATTGATAAAACAAACTTGGATTGTGTTGAAAATTTAATAAAATGATTCATAATTTATTTTTGATGTGTAGGAATCAATATCACATCAAAACGACACATGATGTGATTGGTATGAATCAATGTGCATGTTTCTAGTTTAAAATGACATTTTAGCAAAAAACACAAGCGACATACTCAATACTAAGAAAATGCATTCAGATTATTTTTATACTTTAGGAAAATGAACCATAAATAATTTTTGAAATATATAAATTGAATTCATATCAATATGACACTTTATGTGATTAGTATGACTCAAAGTGCATGTTTTCAATATATAAGTGCCATTTTAGTTTAAAATGAGCATCACATCGCAAAAAAATGAGAAAATGAGCTCAGATTATTTTCTCATAATTTTATCTACTAAAATATAATTAATTTATTTATAATTTTCATCTTATACTTATTTAGTAAATTTTAATAGAGATAGTGTTTGAATAAGAACAAGAAATGGGGTGACGTGTAAGAATCAACCAAAACTCAATCCGATACACAATATTCCTGGTATGAAACAAAGTTTAGTTTAAAAATAATACTTTAAATTTTATTTATTTATTTATAGTATTACTAAAATAATAATTGATTTATTATACATGTGCATTATTTTTCTTGATCCGGGGTGGTTTTTTCGATAATAGCATGAGTGGGGGTTAGGGGTCAAAGACAAAGGAACATTGATGTTTTTGAATGTCTGTGATAATTTGTACTTACTCATGTAATTGTATTAAAAAATGTTTAAAATGTCTATAATATAGTGTTTTTTCCTTGTATTTGTGTTGTAAATTTTATTTCATTTAAAATCTGTATTTTTACCTATTTTTTGTTATTGTTTCTGCTACTGTAGTGTGCTATAAATTTAATAGCTGGCTGTAGTATACCCATTTATTAACATTATTAAATATGCTGATAAAGGTATCCTTTATCATCAATAGTAAATGTTTTGATAAAGGTATCCTTTATCAATGCTATTAAAATTTATGATAAAATCCTAGTCCTTTTAATCGCGCTTCGGTAGCCAGTGCTTTTTTTTTGCATTGCCAATGACCAATTTTAGCACTATTAAAAGGTTGTTTTGTAGTAGTTATTGTTTATGTGTAAATTTTTCTTGGAATTTTATTTTCAAACATTTTTATGAGTTTTATTAATTTTTTTAATCTATTCCCATGAAACAATGACTCAATTTTTTCCCATTCTATGAGATATTCTGAACCATTTTGACATATTCTTTCGAATACCCCCACCTTCTTGATTTAAAATTGTATTTTTTGTGAGAACTAAAACTTTTGATTTTTCTCTTTAAAATATTTGGAGTTCATGCAATGTTTTTAAAATGATTGATTCATTTCTTTAGCTATCCATTTTTTTAATTGGATACCTACCTTTACATCTACCCTTATTTATCCCTTAGAATCCATGAATTTCCTTATAGGTTTAAGCCACATCAAAAGCCTATTTTTCCTCAACTACCTCTACTATTAATATTTTTTCTTGGATATTTAATTTTTGAGTATAGTAGAAGAGCCTTTCATGTGGGTTCTTTGGTATGTACCTCATTATGGGGTGTTGAGGTGTGTGTCAAAATTCTAGGAATTTTAAGAATGATAATGAGTCATTATTCATTATATTATATTCACATCATCCAATTCTCTAAAAAACAAAAAACAAATAGAGATGAGATTTAATTATTAATTAAGCTTAATTTTATGAATCATATCCCTCTAAAAAATCTAGGGCATGAATTTTCATTCATTCATTGTATTTGATTCTCATATCATCCTCCATGAAAAAAAAGAAAAAAAAGATTATTAGGATGAAATCATTCATTGCATTCATTGTTTGACTAATGACCCATGTAATAAAAGGGGTTGCGGTGTACATATTTTATGATGAATTTAGTGAGGTATTTCTTATTTTTACACTTTAATATTCCTGAATTATACTTAAGAGTTAAACCTCATATTTTCAGCCTTATTTTTTTTAATATTTTTAACTACCAACCCTTAGCCACAAAAAATACCTTGAAAAGTGCCCATTATTGAAAACTTTTTTATGTCTCAAAATTAATAGAGATGATAATTTTCACAAGACTAAGACGACACATGAATTTTTCAAGCATGAGTATAAATATAGATTAAATTTCTTTTAAGTGAAGAGTGACATGAAGTTTCATGTGAGGTAAGTTGTGATTGGGTCATGGATGGATTTTTTATGTTGAAAAAATTTAAATGTGAGTGAAGAAAATTAAAGAGAATTGTTTTTCATAGATATGACATGATGAAATTATATTTTTGAAATGATATTTTAAATTCTCTAATTTTTTATTTTTGCATGAATTTGATATTGATATGAGATAATTTCCCAAGATTAAAATGTTTTAGTGTGGGGGATTGATGAAACCCATATTTTGATAAATTTTATTTTGTAATTAAATGTTTTAAATCCAAAAAACTTATCATTTTAAGAGTAATTGTCATATTTTTAATTTTTTTGGAATAATTTAAGCTTAATTATGAAAATAGATTAATTTTGGATTTTAAGTGTTTTTTCACAGTTTGGAATTTTTATTAGAAATTATCTACACTAATCCAAATTAAATAAAAAATTCTTTTTTAGGATTACATACTTGATGGGATGAATTTCATTCAACTATACCTGAAGGTGAATCTAACTACAGACGACCCAAATGAAGCATTCAAGTGGGGATTTGAAATCGATGCACAGTTTTGATTAATTTTTATGATGAGACCATATATCAAAAATGAAAGGTACAAATGAGATAAAATTTTAAATAAATATAGCGAAGAGGTCATAGAAAATTTTTTGTAACTAAGGATGCTCAATATTTGGCCTTTTTCAAGGCCATAAATTCATGGGAAACCTGATAAAGTGAATTTCAAGAGGCTTATAGGCTAGAAAAGTTTTCTTTAATAATTAAGTCAGGAATTTAGATATGTATGTCAGAAGAAGATACAATTCTATGAGCGAAAATATGTGACATGAAGAAATAATTAATAAATTAAAACTTTCCAGGATTCATCTATTTAATGGGAAAAACATGTTCCAACTTTCATAGGATACATTTTGAGAGAAAATGAACCAACCCTCATCCTTATAAATTTTTACATCTATATCCTTTGAAGGAGTTAGAAATTTCATTAGATAAGGAGGGGTTTCTTTTACTATTTTAGTATTCTATATTTATAATATATATTAGGTTATCTTTTTTATTTATTTACTATTTAATTTTATATTTTTTTTCTACCTCCATGAATATTATTTCCATGAAAATAGAGAACTAATTTCAAATTTTATTTAGAGGGAGCAGTGTTTGTTTGAGTTATCTGTGATTCAATTATTATCATTATTTTATTCCAAGAATTTTAGTGGCGGTTAAATTTATTTCATTAATCAATCACCATTTTTTCACCACTATTGCGTTCTTTTTCCTTGTTCATCAATATTGCTTGCCTTTAATATCTTACTAATTCATATGATGGAGTTTGAATTGGATAATGTTGGTTAGAGAAGAGGTTTCCCGAACAACTTTAAGAAGAGTATTATCCCAAATATAGAGGTATCAATGTGGAGTAATAAAAATTTAAACAGGAGAGCGTGGTGTGATAGGTCTTTATCATTAAATTGAGTAGGATAATTTTAATATTTTTAATTAACAATGATAGCTTTAATTTTAACTCCTCTGAATAAAAAATTATTCATAATAACTTCTTCATGTCAATCTTTATGTTTTGTATCCATACATACATATATATTTATATTTTTGTCACATACATTTCCAAAACCCCCCACTATATTAGTATATCATTTAGTAGTATATATTTTTTTTGTATATTTTAAGAATATAAGAGTGAAAATATAAGAATAGTGTTTTGTAAGTGGCCTCCTTGAGAGATCGACTCTGGGATTGAACTATGCTGTGTTCTTAGAAAAAATAAGAAAATGTTTAGTTGAGATTTATGAAAAATAAATCCCATTACCCACCTTCTAATTGAACAAAAACCTCTAACCAAGTGATAAAAAATGATCCAATACTACTTGAACATGCCAAAAATGGAATGAAACCCACACATACCACTTTTGAAGTTTGTTTAAACTATATAGATCTTACTAAAACAATAAATTTATACAAGACAAAAATTTCACACCATGAGGAATCCCAAATTTTCATTCTTTACAATAAAAAAACCAAACAAATAACACCAAATAATAGGCACGAAAAACACCACAACACAAAAAAATAAATAAATGTAATGTTAAAAAACCAAAATCCCTAAAAAATAAACCATGAGTGAACGACCCAACCAAGAAACAAACTCAAACTTTACAAATTCATAACTCATAAGTGTTTCTATTCACCACAACCTCCCTTCTCAGTGGAAGTAATCATCATATTGGCCTTACTATATAAGTCTCTCTCTAATAGTTGATGAATTGAATTTCCAAAATTCATATCCATGATAAGAAAATATGTAACCAAAATCCCTATCATACTAATGAAGAAAAAAATGTTATATTTTAGGAAAAAAACAAATAGAAAACTTTTTAATATGAAAACAGAATAAAGAGAAACCCTGAGAAGGTTCACTCAAAATTTTCAAACCTAAGGAATACATGTAACAATATAAGAGACATAAAACCATATTTTAATGAATAAACATGTGTCATAAGACACACTAAATCCAAATGACTGATTCCATATTGGTTCATGTCAATATCTTCTCAATGTAATTTTTTCATGTTAAATAATCAGATAAAATTTAGAAACAAAAACACATTTTATATCTTAAATTAATATAGAGATTGGTGTGAGGGGAATAAATTATCTTCTTGAAGGAATAACTATTATAGAGGATGAACACAAAATTATATAAGAAGATAGAAAATTCATGGAGGGATAAGAGAGAGGCTCGATAACATCTTATGAAAATCTAGTAAAGAACATATTTGATAAGAATAGACTTTAAAATGACCATATAACATTTTTTGAGAAGGATCAATAACCAAAAAATAACTGCAACACCAAAATCAACATTGGTTGTATATTATTAAAATTATAATGTACAAAAAATTGTAACCCTCGATTAGGTTTCTTTAATGTTGATATTTGAGGTGAAATTCTATTAATACTTCTAGGTATGGATTCTTAAATTGAATCCATTGTTTAACAAAATCTTTTTATTTGAAATGGAATTTGTTATTATTTTCATTTTCTTAATCAATATCGAGTCCAAATATTTATCTCACCTAAAGTTGGGAGAAATATTGAGTGATTCTAATTGAAAAGGATCAATAGTAAAAGCGAGAAGACAAAAATAAAATTTAGAGTAAGCATTTTCCACATCCATGGGAGGATAATTATTCTTTTAACATATAGATTCATCTAAACTTAGATGGAGTAAATGAAAAATAATGAAATTATTAAAATAACCTTTGAGATGATGTTTAAACAACATTATTCATTCATCACTTTCAAAATAGAATTTTATTTTAATAAAAATCATATGAGTTTGTTATAAAATAAGATGTTGAAATGAAATTGAAGGGTTTCAGAGGGATGAATATCATCTAAAATGCATTATAAAACAACAAAAAAACCTATAAAACCGAATATCCATATATAAATTTGGAATGAATAATAAAATGAAGAAATAAATGCAATTCCAATCGTCTATACAGTTCAAAAAATTCTAGGATTTTGAATTGTTGAGTTTAGTGGATGGGTTATTTTGAGAACCGTGATTTGAAATGGAATTATAAATGTTTATATACCTTAAATAAATGTTTTTTGATAAGGAATATATATATAGAGGTTTCCCAAGGTATTATAAGAGACTTGTGATGGGAAAGGTGGCTACTACATCCAAATATGAAGCAAATCACCAGCCATCCAGTGGCTAGTATCGTCTAGCAGATGGGCTTTTTAAATGGAAATATTACTTTACCCCTATGTTTTAAAAGTGGTCCACACATATCCTCCTTTCTTGTTGTGTTCATGCTCAGAGGGCCTCCTCCCCTCCCTCTTGTTCCTTCCCCCTTGATTGGGGTGAGATTATTTGGCATTTTCTTTGGCAGATCAAGGTATAGGTGTCTTCTCATTCCTCTGCATTCTTCCTCTTTCTTACTTGTAGATTTAAAATTGTTATGATATAAATTTTTTATGGTTATTTAAATAGATCATGGTTAAATCATCAAATTTATATGGGGTATTTCTCTCTTCTTGCGATGAGGGAATCCTGAGATGCCACCAGTATCCGATTTCTCGACGTTTCGACAAGATATTGTACTGTTAATAATTTTCTTATGATTTTACCCAATTCTGATTAATTGTTTTATAAAATTAGTTCCATATATTGGGTATTTGGATATAAATTGGTTTAGGGGTGTGTTAGGGGTGGACTTCACCCCGTTTCTTGATGTTTTGGAAAATGATTAAGGCATGGTGGGTTATCCAGCTTTATAGCTATTTTAAATTAAATTGAGTAAATAATTATAAACACTATAAATAATTAATTGTGTGAAATTGGCTTGATAAAAGGGATTAGGAAGTGAGTTGAGATTGATTTGGACTTGGAGGATATTGTGTAATCCTTGGTGGAGCTGTCGACCTTTAGAAAATAATTGAGGAAAAAGCTTCAATTGAGGTAGGTAGTCCTGGTACTTTCCCTATGGTTGTATGCAAGTTTAATTAAGGTGCATGTACATGTAGTGTCACAAAAAAACTATAGTTTTCTTTTATTTTTGTTTATTTCTTGGTGCTCAGTATTTTGGTTGAGGTCTGGGTTGAGCTTTTGGTGAAAGTTTTTGAATTTTGGGGTTTCTTTCTAAGGAACATGGTTGGCACATGATTAGGGGAAACCATGAACCAACCCAATGAAAAATTAGTGGCCTAGATAGTGGGGTTGTCCAAGGTGCATAGATAGGTTCATGGGAATGTGACCCTCCCTAGAATCCCATGTAGTCCCTCTTCCTTGGGATAGAGGAAACTGCACAGTTGGCGCACAGTCTGGTAGGCCGTGCGACCAAACCATGCGCTCTGCCTGGTGTTCAAAAAAATATAAAAATAAAATAAAAAGAAAATTAAAATAAATTAAAAATAAATGAAAAAAAAGTTTTTTAATAATAATAATAATAAATTTATTATTATTATAACGATGATGATGATGACGATGACGATGACGATGATGATGATGATGATAATGATGATGATGATTATTATTATTATTATTATTAAAAACCCTTAAGGCCCCCTTAACCATGCGAGCCGCCCCCTCCCCCTCTCCCTCTTGCGCGACACCCCCTCCCCTTTTCTATTCTCTATGTGTTGCATCCATCAGATGAAGGAGGCTCTACTTCATCTCTCCTACCTCCATTAGGATGATTTTTCTCCAATTTTCTCATGTGATCTCCTTCAGTGAGTTCCCCCTCCTCTCTTACTCCCTTTCTTGGTTTCTCATTTCCCTATTATGGTGACCATTCCATAACCGAACCCTAAAACATTTTTGGGGTTTCTCTTTTGGTCAATTATTGATGTTTAGGGATCTTGGGTCCCATTAAGGTTGGGTTTATTCTCAGTGGTTGTAGGTAGTGGGTTCACTATCGGTTTCAGGTAATGGTTCTTCCGCTTTTTTACCTTTGGTCAATTTTAATTTTGGGGTTTTGTGATTTATAAGTTTCCAATATTTTTCTTTAGTGAATTTTAGGCTGCAATTCAAGAGGATGAACTACATGAATATGCATGGGTAAGGAGAATATATATATACCCTATTTGTATATATATACCCTCTTTCTTTAGGTGTATAAATTCATGCGTGTGTAAGCATAAAAAGTGGTTTTGGGTCATCTTTTTCAAAAGAGTAATGTTTGAGGTATGATCCCTTTTTATTTGGACTTTAAATTTAAGAATACATTGATTTCTTTCCTTTCACACCTTTATTTAATGCTAGTTAGTGATGTAAGATTTTTAGTGTAAAAACCCCAACCTTAGTAGCCCAGAGCCGATGCCTCACTTTATTACATTGGCATAGATACATGACTCGAATCCCAAAGGACCGGTCATTTTAGAAGTTTTCAAATAAAGATTACATATATGAAATTTACATTACAATTTTAAACATAAAGTAAAACATAGAAAATCCTTTGATAAACACCATTATTCTCCTAGTTTAACCTTACATATCAGTTATAATATACATCTTGAAATCTTTTGAAAAGCGAAACAAAAGAAATGTGTGAGCTCAAATGCTCAATAAGGGTAAGAGTAAAACAAAATATATCATGAATAAATGATCATAATAATTAAGGCTAGATGTATAACTGAAACAAAAGCCATTTAAACATAATATTGAGAATAATATTGCAAGAATAAATGAAAATCACATAATGACATATAAATAATCACATAGATATTCTACTAATCAAATAATCACATGGAATATAAATAACCAATTTCATAACGTGGGAATACATAATTTCATACATAAAAAGTATACCATCAAGGTTTTAGCCAAGTCACCATACATAAACAGGTAAGACATTATCCAATACCCAAACTAGTTTGTCTCATGAGACCTACCGATGCATCGAAGGGATATAGCGGGCCCTACCCATTACTTACTAATTACAATTCATTACTCATATAATGGGAGTGAAACATAATCAAAATATACATTCATATTGAAACTATCACATGAAATTATAATAAATTTCCCCAAACAATAAACATAATCATAAACCATCTAGAGTAATATGGTAAACGGTATCAAGATAGTACATCCCCAGTCAAAATAATCATAAAAAATTCAATAAAATATGGTATATGGTAACATAAGAGATCAATTTAAATAAATAATAAGATTCAATAGAGGGTGTTTAAATATATTAAAATACTCTAATAAAATCATTGAGGAATTATTGAGACAAATACCCTTTTATTTTTGGAAAGAAGGGTTCTTTTAGAAAACAATTTTGTCATAAAATAAGATTATAAACATGTATATCCCATAAAATAAAATGTAGGTACAATGAAATTATATCTGAGGTATAAATGATTTCCAAATTAAGTAAAAATATGTAAAAATATCATTTAAGAAACTCTATAAATGAGCCTCTTAAGTGTGGTTTAAGGGAAAAATACTAGAGTCTTTAAAACAGTCAAAGGAATATTTTTTTGTATAAAACCAGAAATGAAAAAAGATAGTTTTTCATGATAAAATAAGTGATTTTAGAAAAATAATAGTGGATTAAAATATATTATGGAGTGCACTTGAAAATGGGTAAGAAATTGGGAAGTTCCCATTAACAGGGATTGCTTATCGGAATGAGTTAAAAAGGGAACCTTATAAAACATGTATTTACCATCAAAGAAAGATGAAATGATATAGATACATGAGTTTAGAACACATACATAGAATTTATAATAATTATATAAAAGGAAATAAGAATTATATTTGGGTAAATAGAATGAAAATGTATCCTGAATGAAATATGGAGATTCGATAGGGATCCCTTACCACTTCGCAGACAGTCAAACTACATGCCCCATAAAATTAATGATAATAAAATAAGACATTTAATAATATGAAAATAAAAATATTAATGATATGATAAATAAATGGGTAGTATAAATACACCACACATGAGAAATAGTGGTGAATAATACATATCTTATAGAAATAAAAGTGAGATGAGAAAACCCTTACCTTATATTTGAAAGTGTTTTGAAATTGTACTTAATGTCTTGGATAATGAAATTAGATTAATTAATAATTTAATTAATAACCTATTAAATATTTATTTGATTTATTATAATTTTTATTAAGTTAATTTATGGCCTTTTTTATGAGTTATAAGATTCAATTTCATCATTCAAGAGTGTTCATTTCCTTGGTTTTCATGATTGGTTCACTTGTATACATGTACGAATAATCATGTAAAATGGAAATAGTTATCCAGAATTGAAATTATATGTTATTAATAAAATTAAAGGATATTTAATGGTCTTATATATCATTTTTTTCTAGATATCAAGATGATTCATTAGATAAGGCATTAATGATAACCATTTAGATTATTTTGGCATTTTTTCGATCATCACATACTAGTTTTGTATTTTGAATTAATATTATGAATATATACCAGTTATAGAACATTAAATAAGTTTTATTAATTATATTAAATTATTTTTTAACCATAAAAATGGTTTTATTACCATCCTTGAAGGAGGAATTGAAAAATGAAAACTCGTCATCCATGAAGGTGGTAAATCGACACCTCACGGACGATGTTTTCATTTTTAGAATAAAAAGGTGAAGAGTAGAGAATTGATGATTGATATATCATTAACATAATAAAATTATAGTATATAAAATATTCTAGAGTTATCATGTCACATTTGATAGGTTATGTGGGGGAAGGATAAGAAAATAAAATTAACTGAAAGAAAATTAAAAGAATGAAAGGGAATTTTACCTCTTGGATTCCTCTCCTTGAGAACCTCCTTAAGGAACTTTGAAATGGTATTTTGGGTGAGACCAGAAAGAAAAAAACATGTAGGAGAGGTTTGGGAAAGTTATTTGGATGAAATTGGACAATATTCAAGGATTTGTAGGTGTGAGGAGAACATGTGGTGAGGGGTGGTATTTATAGTGGAGGAGAGGGGTGTTTTTTTGTTATTTAATTCATTTGTTTATTATTTCGGCTCAAGACTATGAATAGTGATGATTATTGTGGATAAATATTGTAACTAATGTATTTTAGTTTGAACCAATGGTTTATTACCTCATCCATACACCAGTCATGACTCAATAATTCATGTATTTGCCTAAAATGCTGAATACCAAAAATTACCATATTTCACTATTCACTAAAAATTCAACTATTTCAGAAAAATATAAAAAATTAACCCTAACCATTTTTCAACATGTAGAATTAAAAAATGGAATCCATTTTATGAAAATAATTTTCTAAATATGATAAATTTAATTTTTAATTAAAATTATCATTTATTAAAAAAAATAACGATTTTAAAATTATAACTGGTTTTATAACACTTAGAAAAATTAATTAAGGTCTCATAAAATTAGCTTATAATCATAAGAAAAAAATATTTATTCATGAATATATTTCATAAAAATAAATTTTCTTTTAAATCATTAAGTTAATTATAAAATTGTAAATAAACATTTATGTCTCACAAAAATACCAATACTTAATTTATCATTTTTAAAATATTTATTTACTTATTACATGATATAAATATATTATATTTTAATTTATGAGATAACTAAATTTTATTTATAATTTCACATGTGATATAAAATTAAAATCATAAATATATTTTTAATATAACGAAATTCACAGTTTTATAAAATTTAGGAATTTTTATAATTCACTAGGAAATAAATATTTTCAGAAAAATGAAAAATTTTTACACTAAGATAATTTTGACATTAAAATTTTGAAAATTAATTTTTTTTCAATATAATTCATAAAAGTGTCAAATTTTAGTTTTAAAACCAATGCACCATTAAAAGGCGGTAAAACTGTCTTTAGAAAAAATAGTCTTTTATGAGTAAAATTGGATTTATTATTATATTAAGCCTATAATACTTATTAGTTAAATTTAAAAATTTTATATTGAATATGTAACATATAAATTTCATTAATATCTTTCACTAATAGTTATTAATTTAATTTATTAATATAAAATTCCATTGTGGTCATAAAAATAGTTTTTTTTATGAAAACACATCTTTTATGTTCAATTGATTTTTATTTTAATTTCTAATTAATTTGTAACCAAAGAATTCATTTAATAAACATGTGTAAACTGTATTTTTATAATTTACATAATCTATTTCATTCCCTCTATTCCAATTATTAGTTGATAACTATTATAAAAATAATATTTAATAATTTTTTTAAGTTTGGTGTTCTATGTAATGTACAATATTGAATAAGATAAATTTAAAAAGAGACATATTGTAAAATCTTGGGGTGTTACATTTTCCCCTCTTTAAATAGATTTCATCTTCTCAATTTAAAATTTCACTTCAAAAAAATAAAGTTTGATACTTGAAAATGTATTTGTGAGAATCCGACATCATTAAAAGGGTTTATAAACCTTCCTATTAAAAAGTGGTAAAGAGAAATGTGAAGGTCACCCCAAAACTAGGATTCCAGAATAAAAGGAAATTCAAAAAAATATGGTCATGGAAGAGAAATCCAACTATTAGGTTATGATGGAGAGTGATAGAGAACTTGGTCATTATAAAGTCTACCATCACAAAACTATAAATTTTTGATTGGTTAAAAGACCATTGATTTCTCAGAAATAAAAGTAAACAGATAACATTTTTGCTCTAAATTTTTTTTCCTAGAGTTAAGGTATTATTTTAATTTTCAGATAATCACTTGAGAAAATAAATTTTCCAGATGGTTTTTTCACACCTAAAGTACTTTTAACTAATCATATGGTCCTTAAGTCATTCCTTCAACCTTTAAATGTTTACTGAATTAAATATGGTTATCATATGTTATCAATGAATAATAATTCAAAAGTTTAACTTGATCCATTACATAAGTAGTTAATATTAAGACTCATCTAAAACATGTCTCTCCACATTCAAAGACCAAAAAAATATAGAAGGAAGATCAATAAATTTACAAAATCAACTTAACATAATATTCTCAAAATAATGTAGCTCTTAATCCCACATATTGAATATATGAATACTTTGATCACATTAAAACCTTAATGAAAACATGATTTTTTCCAAATCTGTAAAGAAGAAGTACTATAGTACAATCCTTATATATCACATGATTTTTATAACTAGAAAATCCTAACATAATTATTGAATACAAAAACACAAATACATTAATTATTCCACTTTGACTGTAGAAACAACATAATATTGACCTTGATCTATTTTATTTTTTTGATCTATATTTCCTTGACTCTTGGGACAATCATTTGTATAGTGCCCCATCTCTTTATAGTTGAAACATTTCATATTTATAGATTATTTCTTTCCCTTACATTTACGAGCCTAGTGACCTTTATCTCCACACTTGTAACAAACTCCCATTCCCTTTAGGAAAGTACTGAGGTTTTTATTCCCAAAATTATCACATGTGGAAAAATCTTTCTTTCCCTTTACCCCTTTATCAGTCTCTTGTTATACCATTCTATTATTCTCTTTATTTCCCTTAAAGTCATAAGACTTAGAAAATTATTTCTCTATCTTGATATCACATGAGACTCTATCCTTATATGATGAGAATGTTTGGGAAACTAGTGCCCATTATAGAATTGTCTTAAGACCATCAAAGAAACAATTAATATTTATCTTTGTATTATGTATTTAGTTTGAGGAATTCCTTGATAACCTTGTAAAGTTGGATTCATACTTAGCAACATTTTCTTCAACTTTTTATCTCAGAGTCAAGAATTTTCTCACCACATCCACTCATTGTTCTATAGGAAAATATTTTCCAACAAAATTTCCTTAAAATATTTCCATTATATATTTACAATTTAATCTTATTACTTAGTGTTTTGAATAAATAACCACCATTGATCCACATCTCTCGAGATATGATAAATTTCCATAACAACCTTATCCCTTTCATTACTTTCTAAAGTAAGAAATATCTTCTCTAAGGAACTTATCCATTACTCAGTTACAAATGGATTTGTAGTTCCATTGAATAATCAAGGTTATTGTCTCATGAATCGATCTAACATTGTTCCTCCATGTTGTGGATCTGGATGCTCCATACGGGTAAGGTTATTGTTCATAACTTGATTCAGCTGTCCCAATATAGTTATAAGTTTTTCAGCACTGGTTACAGCTCCATTTCCAACATCATTATCATATATATTATGGAAATCCCTACATAGATTATGTGTGTTGATAAGGTTTCCATTCCTTCCACTATTCACCATTTTTAAACAATGGCATACACTAAATCATGTTATTAATCATAATTCACAATTTAAAACTAGAAAACACTTAATATAAGTTGAAAATTTATGCATAGATAATCTCATAATCATAAACATGGTTTCTTTGGGATAATATTTAATTATAAATCCTTAATAATAGTTTGTAAAGAAAATTTGAATTATTCTAAGAATATCCCCCATGAGTTTCAAACCAGGTGCGTAGTAAGGCACATTATCATGTACCAAGTTATGCTGAGTCAGGCCCAATGCACCTTGTCAGAGTTGTTACCCCTAGGTACATCTGTACCAGAACCATGTCCACTTGTAGTATCCATACATGAATGTATTTATAAAGAGACCCATATAATCTCTACCTTACCAAAAATCTAGGATGCTCTTATATTATTATAATCAAAGTCTATATTAGGGTTATGTTACCTAATCTATGTTTTCTAAATCTATTTTCCAAGGTTTCTACTAAACTTTCTCTAATACCAACTATAAAAACCCTGACCCCAATAGACCGAAGCTAATGCCTCACTTTATTATATTAGAATAGATACAAGAATAAAATCCCAAAGGACCAATTAGTTTAGTAGTTTTGGAATCCAGATTACATACATGAACTTTACATTATAATTTAAAACATACAGTTCAATATAGTGAATCCTTTGAGAAACATCATTGTTCTCATAGCTTAACCCTACATATTAGTCATAATATACATCTCAACATCCTAGGAAAAGTAAAACATAATAAAGGGGTGATCTCAGATACTCAATAAGGGTAAGCATACAATGTAAGCTATTATGAATAAATGAGCATAAACATTAAGGCCTAGTGTAAAACTGAAACACAATCCATTTAAACATAATCTTGAACATAATATGGAAAGAATAAATGAAAATCACATAATGAGATATAAATAATCACACGAATATTATACCAATTGAATAATAACATAGAATATAAATAAATAATTTCATAATGAGGGAATGCATAATGTCAGACATCATAAATATACCATCAAGGTTTCAACCAATACACTATACTTAATTGGGTAAGACATCAGCCAATACCCAAACAAGTTTGTCTCATAAAAACTATCGATGCATCGAAGGGCTATAACGGGCCCCACCCATAAATTACTAAGTTTAATGAATTCCTCATATGATGGGGGTGAAAAATAATCAAAATATACATTCATATTTAAACTATAATATGAAATGTTAATAACTTTCCCGAAATAATAAACATAAACATAAACCATCCAAAGTAACATGACAAATGGTATCAAGATAGTACACCTCCAGTCAAAATAATAATAAAACATTCAATAAAATATTATAGATGGAAACATAAGTGATAAATTTCATTAAAGAATAATGTTAAATACAGTGTGTTTAATTAGATTAAAATACTATAATAAAATTGTTGATGAATTCTTGAGAGAAATACACTTTTACTTTTGGAAAGAAGAGTTCTTTTAGAAAATAATTTTGTCATAAAATCAGATTATAAACATATATATCCTAAAAATAAAAGATAGGGACAATGAAATTATATTTTAGGCATAAATTATTTCCAACTAAAGTGAAAACATGTAAAAAGAGCATTTAATAAACTTTAGAAATGAGCCACTTAAGTATGGTTTAAGGGAAAATACTAAAGAGTCTTTAAAACAGAAAGAGGAATATTTTTTTTATAAAACTATAAATGAACAAAGTATTTTTTCATTAAAAAATGAGTGATTTTATAAAAATAATGATGTCTTAAAACATATTATAGAGTGCACTTGAAAATGGGTAAAAAACTGAGAATTTCGTTTTAACCGGGATTGCTTATAGGAAGGATTTGAAAAGGGAACCTTATAAAACATGTATTTACCATCAAAGAAAGATGAAATAATCTAGATACATGAGTTTGAAACATATAAATAGAATTTAGAATAAGTGTATAAATATAAATATGAATTATATTAGGGTAAATATAGAGAAAGTGTAACCTGAATAAAAAATAGAGGTTCAGGGAGAATCCCTTACCACTTTTAAAATAGTCAAACCATATGCCCCATAAAATTAATGATCATTAAATAATATATTTATTAACATTATGATAATGAAATTAATGATATGATAAATCAATGGGAAGTATACATACAACACACCTAATACATAGTGGCGAATAATGGATATCTCATAGAAACAAAAGTGAGATGAAAAAACCCTTACCTTATGTCTAAAAGTGTTCTGCACTTTTACTTAATGTCCTAGATAATGAAATTAAATTAATCAATAATTTAATTTATAACCTATTAAAAATTTATTTTATTTAGTATAATTTTTATTAAGTTCATTTATGGAATTTTTTATGGGTTATAAGATTCAATTTCATCATTCAGGAGTGTTTATTTCCTTGGTTTTCATGATTGGTTCACTTGTATACATGAATGAATTATCATGTAAAATAAAAATAGTTATATAGAATTAAAATTATATGTTATTAATTAAATTAAAGGAGGTGTATATTCTTATATATCATTTTTTCTAGATATTAGGACGATTCATTAGATTAGGTGCTAATGATAACCATTTAGATTATTTTGGCGTTTTTTCGATCATCACGAACTAGTTTTATCTTATGAATTAATATTATGTATATATAATGGTTCTATAAAATTAAATAAGTTTTATTAATTATATTAAATATTTTTTAACCATAAAAATGGTTTTATGACCATTCTTTAAGGCATAATTAAAAAAAATTAAAACTCATCATCTATGAAGGAAGTAAATCGGAACCTCAGAGATGATGTTTTCATTTTTAGAATTAAAAGGGGAAGATAAGTGAATTGATGGTTTATATACCATTAAAATAATAAAATTACATTATATAAAATATACTGGAGTTTTCATGTCACATTTTATAGGGTAGGTGAGGGAAGGATAATAAAATAAAAAAAATTTAAAGAAAATTAAAATAACGAAAGGGGATTTTACCTCTTGAATTCCTCTCCTTGAGAACCTTATTAAGGAACTTTGAAATGGTATTTTGGGTGATATCGGAAAGAACATAACATGGGGGAGAGTTTTTTGAGAGGTATTGGGTAGAAATTGTACAAGATTAAAGGGTTTTGACGTGTGAGGAGAAGAGGTGGTGAGGGGTGGTATTTATAGTGGAGGAGAGGGGCGTTTTTTGATTATTTAATTCATTTGTTTCTTATTTTGCCTCAAGAATATAAATATTGACGATTATTTTTACTAAATACATTAAATAATGTATTTTATTTCTAACTAATGGGTTCTTACTTCATCCATACACCATCCATGATTCAATAATTTATGTATTTGACTAAAATGTTAAATAACAAAAATTACCTTATTTCACTATTCACAAAAATTCAATTATTTCAGAAAAATCCCAAAAAATTCACCATATTTATTTTTTTAATGTGTATAATTAAAAACTGGACTCAATTTTATGAAAATAATTTTATAAATATGATAAATTTAGTTTTTAATTAAAATAATCATTTATTCGAAAAATAATGATTTTAAAATTATAACTGATTTTATAACATTTTGAAGAATTAATTAAGGTCTCATAAAATTAAATTATAATCACAAGAAAACAAAATATTAATTCATGAATATATTTTTTGAAAATAATTTTTTTTAAATCATTAAATTAATTATAAAATTTTAAATAAACGTTTATATCTCATAAAAATACCAATACTTAATTTATCATTTTTAAAATATTTATTTACTTATTACATGATATAAATATATTATATTTTAATTTATGAGATACCTAAATTTTATTTATAATTTCCTAGGTGAGATAAAATTAAAATCATAAATATGATTTTAATATAACGAAATTGATAGTTTTATAAAATTTTGTATTTTTCACTATTCCCTGGGAAATAAATATTTTTATAAAAATACCAAAATTTCACTCTAATATAATTTTTACATTCTGATTTAAAAAATGAAGTTTATTTTTTTCAATATAATTTATAAAAGTTTCAAAATTTATTTTTAAAATAAGTGCGCTATTAAAAGGTACTAAAACCATCTTTTGAAAAAGTAGTCTTTTATGAGTAAAATTGGATTTATTCTTATATTAATCCTATAAAACTTATTAGTTGAATTTAAAGACATTTTATTGAATATTTAACATATAAATTTCATTAATATCTTTCATCAATAGTTATAAATTTAATTTATTAGTATAAAATTCCATTGTGGTCATAAAAATAGTTTTTTATAAAACCACATCTTTTGTGTTAAGTTGTTTTTTATTTTCATATATAATTAATTGGTATCCAAATAATTCATTTTATAAACATGTATAAAATATATTTTCATAATTTACATAATCTCTTTGATTCCCTCCATTCTAATGGCTAGGTGATAACTATCGCAATAATAATATTTAATAATTTGTTTAAGCTCAATGTTCTATGTAATGTACACTATTGAAGAAGATAAATTTAAAAATAGAAATATTATCAATATTGGGGTGTTATATTTAGAATAAAAGTTTGATGTGAAATGAGGTTATCTCCTCTTGGTTTTAACCGTTTTAAATGGTTGTATTGGTTTTTCACACTAAGTGCTTGATGAAATGACCCTTTGGACTTTATACATGCGTCTTAGATTTAAAATTGTGATTTGGGTTTCTTAAATGGGTTTCAAAGTAGATTTTGGGTTTTGAAAGTGGTGTGTGTTGGTCCTTTTTGAAATAGTTGGACATTTAAAGGTTGTGTGAGGCCCAGTCGGCACTTTTGAATTATTTCTTTAGAAAACTCTCCATGGAATGGGTCCCTCACATTATGTGTTGAAGAAGAGGTGGGAACATCCTCGATTTAGGGATTACATCATGTGTTGATGGTTTGAAGGCAAGAGACTATTTCTTGAGGTGGCCATATGTGGTTCTAGTTTGTGTGATTCATAAGACAACTCATTCTTTTATGTATGGTTGGTTGCTTAGCTTTGTTGGGAACACCCTTTTTTTTAAACATAACATGGGAACCTAACATATCTAATGGATTTTCCAAGAATGGTTTTTTCACTAGTTTAGATTACATACTGACTAGTGGCCCTTAGTATGGGCTTTTCTTTGCTTTGGGATTTCCCCCCTTAGTTAGGCCAAGTAGTGTAATACCGAGCATTTGGGTGGGTTGATGGCATCAAGTTAGGTGTGCCTATGAGATGAATCAAGTTTCAGTATGTTCTAGATTATTCACTGAGATCCTAGGTTTTCCCATGTTCCTTGACACTTATTTTTCTATGGAATATGATTTATGTTCATTGTTTGGTTGATTACTCATGTTTGCTATTTTCTATTTCCCTTTTTGTTTGATCTTTCCTCATACGTTCTTATGTGGTGTACTTATTTGTTGAAAGTGATGAGTTGGTTTTAAAATTTTTTGTGGAAAATGATTATGAGAATGTTTTACACTTATTTTTCCCTTATTGAATAAAAAAATAATTTTTATTACTTCCCCTATTTTTCTCTAAAATTCTAAAGGCTCTGTGTTTTAAAAAGGAAACCAGTTTTCAAATGAAAAGGGAAATGGACTATGATTTGTTTATTTAAAGGAAATATATAAAAAAACTATGTTATATATTATATTTCAAACTTGAAAATGATGAATCTTCTATTTAAATGAAATTAATTGGGAATATACTGTTTAATCATGGATACTGAGTTTTAATACTCATGCATATAAATTTAACTGTGTTTTTAGCTTATGGTGTTGCTTCCTTTTCAGTTTTGGTTGTCGTGGGGCGATATTGGTTTTGAGGTCGGTGGTGACCCATGGGGTCACATGGAGGTATGTGAAAATTTATTTTATTTTTTCTGATAGTGTTTATTTTTACTATTCCATTTATATTTGGTTTTTTATTTTCTATTTTCTTGGAAAAAATTGTTCCCAATGGTTTATTTTGATGTCCGACACTAGTTTCCAGCTTGGGAGGATCAGGAATGACTCTAAGGAATTGTTGCATGCCAACTGGGGTGACCGCTTCAGAGTTGACCCAGGATGGTTTGTGACAAAATGGTATTATAGGAGGCCCTTGTTATTTAGGGTGTCCGACATATCAGATATAGGACCATCGAGAATCAATAGGTAGGTATGAGAAGAGCGTCATGAACTCTTGCTCATTCTGATCCTCGAGTTTCCAATGGTAGTATGGGATTTGAGTCTTTGGTTTTGGTTTGTGTGGATGGGGGATGACCAAGGGAGTTAGTCAGTGTTACATGATGGGATTTCATTGAGTAGTAACCCATGTAGATCCCAAGTGTATGGTTCGAGACACTCATTGTGGTTGGTGATTTCTTGGGGAAAGTCCACTAAACCATATATCTAGGTTAGACATGGACACTGGTTCTTTATCTAGGTGATTCAGTGTGATTGGTGTTTTTGGTTTTGTTTTGGTTGGTGTGAGTGGGTTTTTAAAGGAAAATGGTCTTTAGAGCAGAAAAAGGGTTTTTTAATTAAAAATGATTTATAAAAATGGTTTCCTTTTAAAAGAATGTGTGGTTTTAGAAGGGAAAGTGGGAGGTGTGTTTTTGATTTTAAAGAGGATGAACCAGAGTGTCTTTAGACCAATTGGGACTTGAAATGGGAAATAAATGGAATTTGAAAGTGGGATTTAATATTTAAATTATATTTAAAAGGGTGTTAGGAATTTTGAAAAGTAGCCTTGGGTAAAATGGTTTTGAGTTTGAAATAAAATAGTGGTTTTTTAAAAATTATTTTTATTTTTTTGTGATGTTTTTCTTGTGAGATTGGTGTTTTGGATTGGGGCGTGATGTTTTTACTTGGGGTATTCTTTTATTTGAGTTTTGGTTGGGTGTTTATTCAGTTTTGTATCCTTTTTTTTATTCAGGGTATGCCACCCAGAAAGACCAAGAAGGTTTATTAGGGGCCTTTTCTAGTTGTTGGCCCTACCCAAATTCCTAGAGGAGTGGTGGAGGAAAAATCTTCTTACTTGTTGACCATTTTTTGTAGTCATTGAATTCTGTTAGAGGCTGTGGAGTGTCTTAAAAAATTTGGGAATGTCTTTGAGTTTTTGGGAACTCTAGATTTTTTAAAAGGGTGAGTTTTCTTGTATATTCTTGAAGGACCCAAACTGGACTAGTGGAAGGTGATCGTTCCATTATCATTGTAATTTGGGATGTCTTGGGTGATCTCTAAGACCATTTTTATCTAGTGGTTTATTATTAAGGAAGTGAAGGAGAATAAAGCGACAGATCTCATGGATAATCGAAAAGGTCAACTGATAGTGAAGGGGAAGGTTGAACATTTCAAAGAGTTGGTTTCCTTTTTTCAGTGATAGTTTTAAAATATTGCTTATAAGTTCCAATTTTTGTGTGGTGTCTCTGTCCAGGGTTCAGGGATCATGTTATTTCATCCGATAAAGTATCAAAATGTATCCCATGGAAGTTGATGTTCTGGCTTCTTTTAGTTCTCATGGAGGTTCTCCATCTGGTGAGGAGTGTGAATTAGAGGAACCTATTCTGAGAAAGTCTCATCATCAGTTACTGTATTTCATTCATCAGACCACTCATTAGTTTTCTCCTAGTATAGTCAGTTTGGGTAATCTAAGCCATATTTTCATAATCTTCAGAAGGTTTTCCATTGGTGTGACCATTTGGGTCACCTGGAAAAGTTCTACAAGTTGCATATTCAAATGAGGAAGTCTTGGCCAGAGGATTTCATCT
Source organism: Viscum album (assembly GCA_963277665.1). Taxonomy (NCBI): domain Eukaryota; kingdom Viridiplantae; phylum Streptophyta; class Magnoliopsida; order Santalales; family Viscaceae; genus Viscum; species Viscum album. The sequence continues at coordinate 1,801,663,722 of OY728126.1, read as the reverse complement.
CCTGGTTGTGAGGTAGTGGATGATTAAAGACATCAAGGATCTAGCCAAAGGCCTTAGAGTGAAGCTCACATGCAGTTAGTAATTTTAGGGGTGTGGGGGACCTTGTTCCAGCTTTTGACTCTGATGTTTTAGTGGAAATAGTTCAAGTTTCTTTGTTGTATCTTTCTTCATTTTTGAAATTATATATTTATTGTAAAAGTTTGGTGGTTGCGCCTGGTGTTTCAGAACCCCTTTGGTTATCCTTCATGTGGATTGATCTTGTTTTGGGTTGTGTTATTTATGGAGATGATCATGTCTTGAGGAAATGATGAATCAAGAATCTATGTTTGATTTGGTTTCCTTTCATTGGGACCCCCTTGTGTTGGGGGTTGGCCCGTGTTGGTTGGCTCATGATGGGAGGTTCAGTCCATGTTGTTTGGACTGAGTTGGGAGTTCCCATGTGGGTGCTATTGTGAAATTAAGTTCCTTAATGATGGTTATACCTCTATCTTTTCACCATTTATCTCCTTATAGGTTTCTATAGAGTTGGTCATGTGTGACTTGTGGATTTTAAAGGTCACAATGTGTTTCATGGTTTCGTTTGGTCTTTATTAGTTTTGAGTTATGGATTTTCTCCTTATTTGGATGGGTGACTGTTTGGGGGAAAAAAATTTAGTGGGGAGAATTGTCACACCCCAACCACAGTTTCCTTTTATTCTTGTTTATTACTTGGTGCTCGGTCTTTTGGTTGAGATACAGGTTGAGTTTTCAGCAAGAGTTTTGAAATATGGAGTTTCCTTCCCAGGGGAACGGTTATCACACGGTTAGGGGAAACTATGTGCTATCCCAGTGAAAACCATGCTGCCTAGATAGTGGGCTCATCCAAGGAAAACATCTAGGTGCACAAGCATGCACCCCTCCCCAGGATCTCACGAGGTCCCTCTTCCTTGGGACATAGGAAAATGTACAGTTACCACATGGTTTTGGCAGACCGTACAACCAAACTGTGTGGTATTCCTAGTGTTCAATAATAATAATAATAATAATAATAATAATAAAATAAAATGAAAATGAAAATAAAATAAATATAAATGAAAAAAAAGAAATGTTTTAATAATAATAACAAAAACAACAACAACAACAACAAGATTATTATTATTTTTATTATTAATAACCCTTAAGGGGTCCCCCACCCATGTGAGAAGCCCCCTCCCCCTTTCCCTCTCACACAACACCCCCTCCCAATTCCCCTTCCCTATGCATATTGACCCTTGGCTGAAGGAGGCTCGGCCTCACCTCTCTTCCCTCCATTGGGATGATTATTCTCCTGTTTTATTATGTAATCTTATTTGATGAGTTCCTCCTCCTCTCTTCCTCCTTCTTTTCTTGGTTTCTCATTTACCACTTTCAGTGCACACACCATAACCAAAACCAAACTCATTTTGGGGGTTTCTCTTTTGGTTGATTCTTGATGTTTAGGGATCTTGGGTCTTGTTAAGGCCAAGTCAAGCCTTGACATTTATAGACAGTGTGTGCGACATTGGTTTTAGGTAGGGTTTCTTCTAAGTTTTACCTTTGGTTGATTTTAATTTAGGGGTTTTGGGATTTATGAGTTTCTGATATATTTTTTAGTACATTTTGGGCTGTTGTTCGTGAGGATGACCAACATGCATATACATGGGTAAGAAATATATATATATATATATATTCCCTCTTTGTAGATATTCCCTCATGAAAATGGGAACATATACAATGCATCTAGGGTTATATATATATATATATATGTATAAATGCATGTTTTTGTAAGCACAAAAAGTGGTTTAAGATCATATTTTTCAAAATAGACATGTTTAAGGTAGGATCCCTTTTCATTTGGACTTTAAATTTATGAATACATTTATTGATTACCTTTATAAAATTTATTTAATTATATTTAGTGATGTGTTATTTTTATAATAAATTTTTGATGTGAAAAAAGGTGATTTCCTCTTGGTTTTAATTTTTTGAAATGGTTGTATTGGGTTTTTCACACTAAGTGCTAGATGAAATGACCCTTTAGACTTTATAAACATGAATTATATTTAAAATGGTGATTTGGGTTTCTTAAATGGGGTTCAAAGTGGAATTTTGGGTTTGAAATTTGTGTATGTTTGTCCTTTTTTAAATGGTTTGGCATTTAAAGGTTGTGTGAGGCCCAGTTGGCACTTTTTAATGGTTTCTTCAGAAAACCCTCCATGGAATGGGTCCCTCACCTTACGTGTTGATAAATATATGGGAGAATCCTCAGTTTGGGACTTCTCTTATGTGTTGATGGTTTAATGGAAAGGGACTATTTATTAGGGTGGTTGGGGGTGGTGTCGGTTTGTGTGATTATTATGATGGACCATGCTTGTGTGTATGGTTAGTTTCTTGGATTTGTTGGGAACATGCTTTTTTTAAACATAACATGGGAACCAAACTTATCTAGAAGATTTTATGATAATGTTTTATACACTAGTTTAGATTAAACACTGGCTTGTGGACCTTTCTCTACTTTGGGATTGTGCTCCTCAATTAGGCCAGGTAGGGTAAGACCGAGCATTTGGGTGGGTTGATGGTATCAGGTTAGGCATGACTATAGAACGAATCAAGTTTTAGTATGTTCTAGATTATCCACTAAGCTTTTAGTTTTTCCCATGTTCTTTAACACTTATTTATCTATAGTGGATGATTTTGGTTCCTTGTTTTGTTGGATACTCATGTGTGTTATTTTTCATTGCCCTTATTGTGTGATCATTGATCCTACTTTCCTGTGTGGTGTAATTCTTTGTTAAAAGTGATGAGTTAGTTTTCAAATGTTTTATGGAAAATTATTTTGAGAATGTTTTATACTCATTTTTACCTTATTTAATAAAAACCTCATTTTTATTACTTCCCCTCTTTATATCTAAAATGATAAAACTTATATCTTTTAAAAAGGAAACCAGTTTTTAAATAAAAAGGGAAATGGACAATGATTTGTTTTTTAAAGTAAATGTATGAAAAAATATGTTTTATATTGTATTTAAATCTTGAAATTGAAAAATCCTCAATTTAAAGGAAATTCATTGGGAATATACTGTTTGGGAATTCCTACTGAGTTTTAATACTCACACCTATAACTTTATCTTTGTTTTTAGCTTCTGGTTCTGCTTCCTATTCAGTTTTTATCGCCATGGGGTGATGTTGGTTTTGAGGTTGATGGTGACCCTTAGGGTCACATGGAGGTATGTGTGGATTTATTTTCTTTCCACTTATAGTGTTTAGTTTTATTATTCCATTTATATTTGTTTTTTTCTTGCCATTTTATTTGGATAAATAATTCCCAATCGTTTATCTCAATGTCTGACACTAGTTGCTAGCATAGGAGGACCGAGAAAACCTCTTGGACCATGTTTCAGGCTATACTGGGTGACTAGTTTAGGATTTATTTGGGATGGTTTGTGACATGTAGTCTTTCCACTGAGGTGTTTACCTTTAAAAATGGTTTTATTAGTAAATTTTTAATTTAAATTAGAAGGTTTAATTTAAAATGAAGTTCCTTAAAATGAAGGATCAAGGAGTCAGAGACATACTATTATTATGCACTATTTTACTTGACTTAACCATTGATGACTGAGGCCATAGATATTTTTGTGTTGCATTATGTCATCCAAACCCCTTGATGGGTTTGACTAGAGTGAGTGTGACCAAGTGATCCTCGTGCAGGACACCCTTGAGACCTCTTAACAAATGTATAATGATCTGGAGAGAGAATTGGGCTCTGTGAGTCGTATATGAACCTAGTGACACATTGGATCCCTTTGGCTTGTTGAATTGGACCTAGTACGAGTGAACCATCCCCTTGAGATATGGCCACCTTATGGGTAGGCATTGGGTAATTGAAAATGATTCAGGTGTTTAGACTGACCTAGTGATGACTTGGGTTTTTGAGATAGGATCTAATCCATCTATTGGGATTGATGCCTTGTCTAGGATATGAGGTCGAGTCTAACTATGATATTTACAAGGATCAATATTCCCTCCATGACATGGGTTATGACCTGAGTGAATTGGAATGGTATTGAGTACCTTAGTAGGGTGCCTCTATCTATGTATTAACCTAGGGGACTTGAGTTGGTAACCCAATGATAGTGGTGGGTTTGGAGTGTATCTAACCCATGTTTATGACTTTTCTATTGTTTATTATGTGTAAACTAACTTGAGAGGTAGTGTTTATAAAAATTAATTAAAAAATTACCTTGGGGAGATCATTTATTTTATGTATAGAAAACACACATAGGGTGGTCTTGGTTACCTGGATGATAAAACTCTTATATATGAGGTCTATGTTACTTATGATCTTATGCCTTATCTAAGAAAACTCTCATATGGGAGGTATGTATTACTAAGGGATAATAATACTCCCATAGGGGAGGTTCTTGATACTATTAGTCTTATTCCCTCACTGAGAAAACTCTTGTAGGGAAGGTATAATATAAGTGGTCCTGCCATGGATTTAGAGTTGGGGTTGATCTTGTATATTAGGATAGAGATTTATAGGAGCATTATTGTGGTCCATGATACTTATTTGTGTACTAGGGAGACCTGAGTTTGTTATACTAGTAGGAATAGTTTAGGAGACATGATTAGAGCCACCCCAAAACTGGTGAATCAGGTATGGCCGATCAGCGTCATGGACATAAGGATTGACAGTGGTATGGTACAAGGTACATGGGTTGTCATATTCCATGCGATGTAATTGAAGACATTAATACATCATAAAGAAGTAAGTATTGTTGGTGGTTATTGATTTATTTATGTTCTACATTTTATTATAGTTTTTATCTGATCATGTCACATGAAAATATTACTGCATTACTAGAATAATAAGAGTCCATGTTGTGGTTACCTACTGAGTTATGCACTCACACCATGCTTGGGCCACCATTTCACTTGGGTACCTAAGAAACACTCACTATTGTAGGTTTAGGTTGGGTTGAGGCCAGAGATTGTGTGATCAAGCTAGAATAACTTAGATAGGATTTGGAGATCGGGATGAGGTGAGGATCGGTGACCATGGTGGAGCCTCTTGTATTTTATTTCAGATTTTTTTATTTTCTTTTATTTATTATGTATATGTGATCAGACCAGTGGTTGGTTGGTCTTGTATTCTTTTGTGTCAAACTTTATCCTATTACAACATGTTTAGTTTATTTATTATTATGTGTACTTAGATGATTATGGGTTGTTTATGCTGATTTTTTATTTTTTTATAATTCCACACTCTAATATGTGGGTATATCCTCCCCATGGAACTAATTTAGACCCCCGCTGCTAGTCAGAAGCCTCTAGAATATGGGAAGACACACTTGTGATATAGTAGTGATTATTGGTTTGGGAAAAAACTAGTGGTCCAGGGTGGAGGGATGTTACAATGTGGTATTATATGTTTTTTTTAGTTTTACTATTTTTGGGATTTGGTATCCAGGAGATATAGGAATGTGTTAGAGCCTGTGATGGATATTAGAATGGTGCATCATGAAAAACTGTTCGAGTAGGAAGTCTAGGTTACCAGGGACTTGAGATTACTATTCATAATATGTGATGTTATAGTTATATGATTTTCACCTCATGTGATGCACATACAGTTTCAGATTTATGAATTATGAGTTATTTATTTTTGACTCTTGGATTGTTGGCAAGAATCCAATCATTTAATTTGGATCTTGGACCATAGAGGCAAGTGGTGTCTCATTCATCATATCAAGCATGTTGGATTGATCTGATATGCAGGGGCCTGCATGTGTAATTTTTTTACTGAAAATAGTTTTGGTTGTTTAAAGTATCAAAAAACGGTCATATGACGTTTTCCCATATAAGTACTTAGTGGAATTATACTCAGTTGGACCTAAATGTATGTTCATTTCTTATGATTATAAGTCATGTGAATTCTATAATGAGATGATCAATGATGATGATGTAGATCCACATGCATAGGATGTGAAAAAACCCTAGTAGGTCAGTAAGTCATGTGATGTCTTACTGGGAAACCCCTAGTGGGTGGTCATTATTCACGATCGACTATTTAAAGTTTCAGTAACAACCTATATGGTGTTTTCCCATACACCTTGGAATGAAATTCTACTTAACTGAGCCAATTATTGTGTTTCCCTTTGCATGGACTATAATAAGTAGATGTTGTTTGTATGGGTATTCCTGTGTGAATCGTGAGGGAGTGGTTCCATAGGTGGATTCTTAGTGAGAATCGGTTCCTTGTGGGCTGGTGATTTTGGCATGAGGTTCCACTTATGTATGCAAGACCCTAGAGTGGGTGTTTTGGAATTCATTTTTTCATGGGATATTTGAGATGGGAATGTGGTTTATTTCTTGTGGTTTTTGATTTATGATATGTGACCTATGGTTTAGGTGAGAGGACCTAGTGACCTTTGAGGCATGACTCATGATAGTGGCGAGGCGATGAGATGTGGTATGTGACGATAACCCATGTGAGGGGTTATCCCTAGTTTATTAGTTACTTAGAGATAGAAATCATAGGGAGGTTATTTTGTTTGAGACATGTGCACCAGAGTTTCATTGGGGTTATGGTATAAGAATATTGGTGCCTTGGTTTTCTTTTGTGTGGTAATCACTTTGAGTGCTTGTTCTTGTGAATTCAAGGCACTTAGGGTTTTGTGGTATAAAATATGGTTTTAAAGGTAAGGACTATTTAGGTACCTGACCTTGTTGTTAATAAGTTTTTTTAGCATGCGGTGTGAGTGTCAAAAAATGCTCTCAACTTAGCATGGTGTTGGGTGGCAGCTAAGCGTGTAGTTGGGATAGGCATGGGTGGAATGTATGGCTTTTAGATGAGAAATTATGTAGTGTTTTGTATTAATGATATTGACATGTATTAGAAGAATGATTAGTGATTTAGGTGTATGTTCATAGCTTTGATGATGTGAAAATCATGGGATTATGAGTTGGGTTTTAGTGATCGGGTGGTACTGGACTATACAACCATCCATTTTTAGATGATATTGAGGTATCATGAATTCTTTTTTACATATAGAAACTAGTGAGTTTTGAATTAGTTATATCCATGAGTAAACCAAAGACCAATAGAGTTTTATGGGTTACTTATGGTCCTAGTTTCCTACTAATTTTATGGGCGTAGATTAGAGGTAGAAACACATGTTTAATTATGGATAAACCTAATGAGGTTTCACTTGAGTGGAAGTATAAGAAAAACCATATGGTGGGGAGGGAAAAAATGAATGTTTGAGGGATACAAACCTCATTGTGAGTCAAATTTTGGTGGTTAATGTGGATGAAGTTTCTATGAGCTAGGAATAAGTGGTGAGTCATGATTTTGGTTGGTGCTCAAGTATGAGAGATTTAGCTATGTCCACAATCACATTCGACAATGAATGAAGTGTGGGATTTGGTGACTAAGAATTTGATTTTAGTAAGTGATGATAAGGGTGATCCAATGGAAAGATAATCATGTTGATCATAGGTAATATGAATTGTGCAGATGGGGTTGTGGTTTTATAAGACCGATGATAGGGTATACTTTAGAGAATTTAGACACTAGAGAGAGAATGGAGTAGAATTCACTCAAATTCCTTGGTAAATCCCAAGTATAAATTCATATATGTTAGTGGATGGAATCTGAGTATTGACATAATTAATTTGAGACAATCTAAGAGTGATTTGGATAGAGAATGTGTCAGTGCTCATTGTTTAGCATGATGAAGTGTTTGGTTAGTTAGGTTTCTAATCATTGAGTTACACTGAGGGTCGAGTATAGATCTCATTGAGAATATTTGTAAAATCATAGGATGCCTCTAGGGTATTGTGAATAGGTAATTTGGGAATGCATCATTGGGTGTAGCTGATCATTTTTTAGACTGGTCAACTACAGGAGGCCTGACCAATCATTTTATGTGCAATTGGATGTGGTGGGCTAGGAATCACATCAATATCATCATTTCGGATATAATAGGTATTTTCAAGAATTGTCCTGGGATTCACAGGGAAAAGTCTAGCTTGTTAGAATATTTCTTGGATGATGAAGGAATGACCTTTATAACATGGAATTTTGAAATGAGAATGGATACCAATTCTTGAATGGTGTTATCATGTTTGTTTAGGTGTGGAAAGTTAGAACCACATTAGGCACATTACTATAATGAAGGTGCAATGTTTTGATAGGAAATTCTTGTGGTAGGGAGAACTGAGGTATTAGAATTAGCCTTAGTGAGATAAAGCTTATAGTGGGGAGAACCACAAGATGAAGGATCAATTTGATGATGAAATGTGGGTGTCTCAAGATGGACGGATGTTTTGGAGCATTGTATCAGTGTTTTGGGAATAAATTCAAGTGACAAAACACATTTTGGCAGGTTAAGCGCCTTGTGGTGGAATTTCAATCAGGGAGCGCATTAGGTGTCTAAGAATAGAACACAAGCATGTGATAGGGAGTTGAAAACCAAGGTAGGTTGATATGTATAATTATATTACTATAAATATTTCTCTAGGATAATAAGTGTTATGGTGGTGGTGGTGGGGGGGGGGGGGGTTGTAATGCCTAGTGTCCATGCAGTTCGAAAAATTATAGAAGGATTTTGAATTTTTGAGTATAGTGAATGGGATATTTTGAGAATCACGATTAATAATACAATTATGAAGGTTTATATGCCTCAAATAAATGTTTTTGGATGAGTAATAGAGTTAAAAAGGTGTCTTGGGGACTTAGAGAAGCCTTGGGAGGGTCCCAGGTAGCTGCTACATCCAAAGCCGTAATATACCACCAGCCATCCGGTGGCTCGTACCAACTAGACAATGGTATTTTTAAAGGGAGAAATTACTACCCCCTAAGTTTTAAAATGTAGGTATCTCCTATCCTCCTCCCTTTTTATGCACATGGCCAGAGGGTCTCCTCCCCTCCCTCATGATCCCCCTTTATTGAGGTGTGATTCTTGGGCATTTTCTTTGGTGAATCAAGGTGTGGGTGTCTCCACCTTCCTCCACCATTATTACTTTATAATTCAGAATTGTTACAATGTACGTTTTTGATGGCAATTTCACTAGATCATAGTCAAATATCCCAATTTTGATTGGTATTTATCTCTACTTACGATGAGGGTATCTTAAGATGCCACATGGACCCGATTGCTCAATATTTACGCAAGGTATGTCATTTTTATGATTTTCTTAGTATTTTTCCCAATTTTAATTAATATATTTATTGAATTAGTTTCATATGTTGGGTATTTGGATCATGATGGTTTTAGAGGTTTGTCGGGGGTGGATGATGCCCTATTTCTTGAAGTTTCAATGGTTGATTAAGGCCTGGTGGGTTTTATGTCTTTATGAATTTGTTAAATTAAATTGAGAAATTAATTATAAATGTTATAAATAATTAATTATGGTTTGTTTTATTGAGAAAAGGGATCAAGTGGTGATCCATTCTTGATTTGAACTTGGAAAATCTTGGGTGATCCTAGGAAGAACTACCAACATTTGGAAAATAACTGGGGAAAAGATTCAATTGAGGTCGGTGGTCCTTGGTACCTTCTCAATGGTTTCATGCATGTTTAATTATAGATTATGGACATGTGGTGTCTCTACTAAGGCATTGAACTTTTAAAAAGGTTTTGTTAGTAAATTTTTAATTTAAATTAAAAGGTTTAATTTAAAATTTAGTGCCTTAAAATAAAGAATCAAGGATCCAAAGCCTAATATCCTTGTATATTGTTTTACATGTTGTGACCACAAATGGTTGAGGATATGGTTGTTCTTGTGCTAATATATTTCATCTGAACCCCTTTAGGGGTGTGACCAGAGTGAGTGTGATCTAGTTGTTCTTATGTAGGACACACTTGAGACCTATTGAGAGAGGTGCAATGACTTGGAGAGATATTTGGGCCTTATGGGACATATATGACCCTAGTGACACCTTGGATCCATTTGAATTTCTTTTTCCCATATTGGTTTTGTTGAATTTTTAGTCAGTATGTTAATATGTGTATGTAATATAATATATTGGATAAGTTCAATATATAAGCTGTTGATAAGTTAAGAGCAACATTATTATGTCATATGATGCTTTAATGATCCTCAAAGTACCAAAAATCTTGAAGATGTTCATAATTCTAGCCGAGTTTGTAAAAAAGTTAAAGTTTTACAAACTTGAGTTTTCCGAACTGATTTTAATGGAAAAAGTTGCAACTATACAAAGTTCATGTTATTAATTCCATACAAATATTGAGTTACAAATTTTGAGATAAGGATGAACAAATTAAAGCTATGAAGTGGTAGATTTATATATGATAGAGTAAAGTTAGATAAATGGGATTTCATTAGATAAATAATTTTTATGTCATTAGATAGAGAAATAAGAAGTCCAATGAAAAAAGAAAATATATAAAGATTACTGGATGAACTTATGAGAGTCCATCAAAAAGAGGAAACATATGAATAATAACATATAGAGGAATCTTTATTTTACTATAATGAATTGATTAGATGGGGATTATCAAATAGAGAAGTGTTATGGAAGTATTGGATGGAGGAAAAATTTTCAATAATACCTGATAGAATAACATAAAATATTATTCACAGAATAGAGTCTTGAGAAACTTTACATAAACTTTATAAAGTCAATTAATTTAAATGATACTAATCTATTATTTCAACATTCATAAATATAGTTTATATTTGTGGAAGTTTTTAATATATCTTTGACACTGATATTTGAGGAAACTTTTATGAATAATGGTAACTCCAAATTTTCATAATCTTTGTAGATGGTCCAATGAAATTTGAGTTAAGTAGGAAAATAAAATTTGGAGCCTACATCTCATCCTTAATTTTTGGTGGAACCTGATCCTATAAAAGGGGGAGAGATCATTCAAAGATAATGTTTTTGTTGTTAAAAAATAGAGTAATTATTGAAGTTTTTACAATAGCATAATGTGAGTTTCCAACCAAGATTCTAATTAGTTGGAGAAGAGGAGAATTGGATAGAAGATCTGTAGACATATATTGACCAGATAGAGGTGTACCAGATAGAAGGAGGGCCAGATGAAGGAGGAGTATCTAAATGAGGTGCATAGGAAAAATCACATCAGATCGAGGAGTACCAGATGGAGGTACATCAGAAAGAGCACACCAAACTGAGGAGAATCAGAAAAATAATACTGAAAAGAGTGTTACCAAACAAAATTTTATTGAGGAATACTTCTGAAAAATTTCTAGAAATATTGAGCTGATCTAGTTATTTTAGTATCAGATGGTAGTTTTAAGACCAAAATAATTTTATATAGTTTTTGAATATCTTAAATAAGTTGCAAACATGAAAAGGCGATCCAAATTGATTATGGTGGAAAACCATCCAAATAAGAAGATCTTTCTACAATGGATCAACAAAAATAATGAAGGGAATGTAGCTATAGGGTATAACTGGTTATTAAAGTGGCTTGTGAAAAGAGGGTATAATAAGTCATGAATTAAGTTAATATAAGAAGGATGCTTGGGGGGTATAATCAACTATGGCGTAAGAGTTGGTCACTGGGGGGTAGAGCCAGGGTCAACTAGAGGAACAATCATAATGGGGTTTAACTAGTTTCTTCCTATGCCTTTGTTATCCAATTCAAGTTAGTAAAGAATCTATATTGTGGGGTATAACCAACATGGAATGGAGTAGGTTATAAAATTTAGTCCAAACCCTATAAATATCATTTAATGATCTCTCTCTTTATATTTACTATATATGATGTGAGGTTAAGAGATATCTTTTAGTTGATCGAAACTCTAACAAGTTTTAGAGGTTGAGTTCTGAGAATAATTCACAGAAGAAATGGATCAATGATTCACCTCCTCCCCTCCAAGTGATCTCATGTTGAACTATAAACTATAAATAGTATCAGAGGGTATGTTTCCGTTAAAATATCCAACTATCTACTGAGGATGAAGGATATAAATTCAATGAAAATTAGTGGTGTTCCTCTATTCAATAGAAAGAACTATCACATTTGGAAGAACAGGATGTTACCATATCTTCTATATCTTGTCCTAAAAGTGATAGATGCTGCTACACTGGTATTTACTCCCATTAATGAGGTTTTTATAATAGCTGTTGATAAGAGAAATCTAGAAGTTTATGGGAAATATCAAAATACCAATTTTATGGAACCATTTGATAAGGTTTATATAAATATTATAGGGTTTCCAACAACAAAATAGATGTGAGATAAGTTTATAAGTAGTTATGAAGGAAATGTGAAATTCAGGGAGTCTAAGTTATAAATATGGAGGATCATATTTTAAGATATCAATATGACTGATGATGAAAATATTTATGAGCAATTTACAAGATTTAATGAGATTGTCAGCAATATCAAAGGTTTTAGTGAGAAAATGGAATATTCTACTATTGTTAAGAAAGTGATGAGAAAATTTCTAGATATTTTTTATTCTAAGGTTTTATCTCTAGAAGATCAAGAGTATCTATATCTGGATTAACTTTAGAATATTCTTATAGCATGTGCAATGATAAAAGCAATAGTCTTTAATAAGAAAACTAAGAAATAAATAACTTTTAAATATTTATGAAATGGGAAGTTAAGAGATAAATAAATAGAAGAAGAATCAAGTGATTTAGATGCTGCGTAGGATGAATAGGGCTTCAAAAAAATCATTGCTCTTCTTTTTAAGATATAAAAAAAGGGAAATTGTAAAGTAAAAGTTAAACAACATTTAAAGTTCTAGAATTTTAATGATAGTGTCCATTTTGTAGGAAGATATCCTAATAAGAATATTAATTATTTTTATTTGGAATAAAAAGATAAGAAATCTTGGAAATTGAATGTGAATAAATATGAGAAAATATTTTCTAGTAAGAAGAATACTTTTTTGAATATAAGAGAGAATGATGATTCATCATCTATAAATGAATCTGATGATGAATTTAAATTCTTAGATCACATTAAAAGGGGAAATTATTGATCAATTAGTAGTGATGATAGAGAAAATATAATAGAACTATAGTGTATTCAAAAATAAAATTTATAAGTAACTCTTGAAAAAATTTCACAGCTCAAGAATGATAAGAAGAAGTTGTAAAAAGAAACCAAGGAAATAATCACTGAGAATGCTGATTCTATCAAAAAGGAGATGAAACATCTCGATAAGATCAAATCATAAAAAGTGAAAATGAATGATCTAGAAAATAATCTAAAATATCATGAATAAGAACTAGTCAGAAAAGAGGAGCTCAATAGATAAGAATTATCATCTGCTGAGAAATGTACGAAGAACATATTAAAGTTAGATGAGTTTGAGAAGATGTAAAAGGACCTCGAGAAAGGATTGGTTGAGAAAGAATAATATTTTTATGAGACACAATCAATGTGTCTTATAGAAAAATGTGATTTAAATAATATTAGATAAGACTTCACTAAAGTAGTTGAATTTAATGGAAAATATTCTCAACCTGGGAAAAAGAAGGGTTCATAGAGGCATGTTGATTCTATCCCCAAAAAATATCAATATGCATATACCCTTGATAATAATATAGATTCTAAATATAATATTAAATCATATAGGATAAGGAAGGTTGGTGAGAAATCATCTTCTAAAAATAAAGAGTGGAATAATAAAAAAATATTTCCCCCTAAAAAAAGATGCCCAAAATTTATAAAGAGAAAACAACAAAAAACATTAGAGTAGATATACTATCAGTATGAAAGATCAAGTTTCATAGGTCACTAATAGTTCCATGGATTATTTATTCACAAATAATACTCATATTAATACAATATGTCTCTTCCAAGAAAAAGGTATAAATCAAGTGAGAGTTATGTTAATTAGATAAAAACAAACTTTTCAAGAAAGTAAGATGATAAAGAAAAGAAATTTTTTAGGGTGAAGAATTTTAAAGTTTCAATTGTGTAATATGAGAATATCAAGAAATTTGAGTAATGAAATAAACAATTCTTAGTTATTTGGACAAATAAACTAGCCAAGGCTAGAAAGATGGAGTAATCACACAAGCCTCTGGAAGAAAAAAAAATAAAGATACTAGTCTTATAAGATGAGAATAAAGTTGATGATAAGTTATCTACAAATGATGTTTTAAAGATTCAAAATAAATTTGAGTGGTGTTAGTAATATGTTCATGGTTTAAAAGATTCAATTACTATCTTACCACCTCAAGATGAAATCATGAAAATGATATTGAAAATTCAAGAGAATAAAGATACTTTAAAAACTAAAGAGAAGATGAAAAATTTATATAAATAATAAAAATATGAGAATAAATACATTAAAAATCTATGAAGGATAATCACCAAGAAGAAATGACATCCCATTATAATTATAAAAACAAGAAAAATAATTCTAGACTAATAGGATACTCTTATCCTAAATATTACTTTAAAGGAACATTGAGGTTCCTTCTTATTCCCAATATTCGTGTTTATTTGAACTAACTTGTAGGGATTTGAAGAAGAATAAGTAAAGGATATGTCTAAGTGATATATTAATTTTATAATAAGAAGATACATTCATAATTTAACATTATGATCACCATGATGAAGGATATTTTGATACCCTTCAGGAGGAGTACAACTGAAGTTGAAGTATGACTATCACACTTTCCTTGGTTGTATCTAACTAATATTCAAGGAGGAGTGATGATTATTGTGAAAGATGAGATATAAGGGGAGTTGTGTTTATAATATTGAATCATTTTTATGTGTTTTTTCTAGATGGATTAAAGTTTAACCTTAACAAAATTACTTATATTTCCCTTAATATAAAGATTATGGAATAAACTTGATAAAAGTATTATATAAAAGAAGTTTTATATACAACATTTATCACCATAATTTTGAACACTTGTTTTATACATAAAATTCACCCATATATACTTAGAGTTATCTAATTAATGGAACTTTTTTTAGATATACATTTGATACTATTATTCTCTTAAGAAAAGTTCTCAGGATTCTGAGATGAAGAAAGATGATTTGAGATGACCCCTATGTAACTCTTTTCATTTTCTTATCAATATGTAGAGAAATAAAATGAAAAAACATTTTGGTAAGAAAGTTTTGAGCACACATATTGACTTCAAATATGTGTAAATATGTGTGGGGACCTAAAAATAAACATAAAGGGGGAGATTTTTGTTCCTGATTTGGTTTGGTTACATTTGTTGTCAATATGTGTTTATAGGAGAATATATTAGATAAGTTTGAGAGAAGATATATTTCTAATTTTAGATCAACATTATTAATTCATACAATGATTTATTGATCTTTAAAGTACCAAACATCATGAAGATATTCATGATTTAGATGATTTTTTTCAAAGGTTGAAAATGTAAAAACCAGAGTTTTCCTGACTGGTGTTAATGGAAAAAAGTTGAGGCTGTAGAAAGTACAATTTATTAAGTCCATGAAAAGATAAAGTTACAAAGTTTGAGATGTGTCTGAACAAAGTTCAAGTAATAAAGTGGTAGAGTTTTAACTAATTAAGGAAATTTTGAGAAATGGGATGTCATCAGACAAAGAATTATGATGCCAAAATATGGAGAAATATGAATTCCAATAGATGGAGTAAATATATAAAGATTACTTGATGAAACTATATGAGTATTTCATATAGAGGAACCATAAGAAGAGAAACACACATAGGAAGACTAATTATACTAGACTAAACTAATCAGATGAGGAAGATTGGATAGAGAAGTGTTTTGGAAGTATCAGATGGAGGAAAGCTTTCCAATACTACTAGACAGAGAAACATGAAAGATTATTCACTGGACAGAGGCTTGAGGAACCTTAAATATAATTTATAAGTCAATTAATTATAATGATGATGATATTTTCTTTCAATATCCATAAATCTAGCTAAGATTTTAGAAAGTTTTGAAGAGATCATTGATGTCGATATTTGAGGAAACCTTTACAAATAATGTTGAATCTGGAGTTTCAGAAGATTTTAAGGTGGTCACAAGAAATTTTAGTTAAGAGGGAAATTCAAATTTGGATACCATGTATCATCCTTACTTTTTGGAGGATGTCGAGCCTATAAAATGATGAGAGCGCATTCAGGTATAATATTGCTGTTACTATTTTAAAAAAGTGGAATTGATGAAGTTTTTGTAAGATAAAAATAAGAGTTACTGACTAAGATTTGACTTGGTTTAAGAAGAGGAGAATCATACAAAAGATATCTGTAAAAATATCCACCAGATAGGGGAGTATTGGGTAGAAGGAGGATCAAATTAAGGAGGAGTACCCGACCAAGGTGCATCAGATATAGTGCATCGGACCGAGGAGTACTGAACATAGGTGTATTGGATAGAGCACACCGGACTGAGGATAATTAAGCAAAGAATAAAAAATAGAGTGTTATTTGATGGAACTTTTCTAATGAATACTTCCATATAAAGTTAGAGAAAGATTTATTTGATCTAGGTCTTTCAATATCAGGAGGAATTTTCGAGACCAACGGACTTTTTAGAGGGTTGTTGAAGACCTTGAAGAAGTTGTACACATGCAAAGGTGATCCAACTTGCTTTTGTAGGAAGACCAACATAATAATAATTAAATTCTATAGTAGATCAACAAGAATAATTAAGGGATTATATATTAGGGGTTTAACTAGTTTCTAAAGAGGCTCATGGATGGGGGTATAACCAGTAATAATGGAAGAGGAGAAAATAAGGATAATTGGGGGGGGGGGGGTATAACCAATTGTGATGGAAGAGTTTGTCCCTGGGGGGTATAACTAGGGTCAACTAGAGGAACAATTACTAGGGGTATAATAATTTTTTCCTTTTAATTTTTGGTCCTATTGAAGTTAGTGAATAATCTATGTGAGGGGTTATAACCAACATATAAAGGAGTGGGTTCTTACATTGAGGTTAAAGCTTTTAAATATCATGTGCTGATATCTCTCTTTATATTTACTACATATAAGGTGAGGTTTAGAGATATATTTGAGTGGATCAAAACTCTAACAAGTTTTATAGGTTGAGTTATAATAATAATTCATAAAATAAATGGATCACTAATTCACCCCTCCCCCTATCAGTGATCTCACACTGATTTAGGAACTATAAAATTGTTGAATTGGACTCAGGATGAGTGCCCCTCACCCTTGAGATATAGATACCGTATGGGTAGGCCTTGGGTAGTTTATGATGGGTTTGGTGTTTATAATGACCCAACGATGGCTTGGGTTTTTGAGATAAGTTATAAGAAATATCCTAGGAGTTATTCCTTGTTTGGGCCATGAGGATTGTATATCTATGATATTGTCAAGGAGATGGATGTCCTTCATGATACAAGTTTTGGACCAAGTGATTTGGAATGATATCAAGGGACCTAGTAGGGTTCCTCTATCTATGTATTAACCTATAGGACTCAATATGGTACCCCAATGACAATGGTATTTTTAGCATGTGTACAACCCCTTTTTATCACTTTTCTCTTGTTTATGATGTGGAAAATGACTTTATAGGCTGTGTTTACAAAAATTAATTGGAAACTTCCCTTGGAATGGTCATTTATTTTATGTACAGAAAACTCTCATGGGGTGATCTTGGTTACATGGCTAAGAAAAATCCCATAGGGGAGGTCTGTGTTATTTATCGTCTTATAACTTGGCTAATAAAACTCATGTAAGTTATGTCTATGTTACTATCGGTTGAGAAAATCTATTAAGGGAGTTCCATGATACTATTTGTCTTATTCCTATGATGGTAAAACTTTTATAGGGGAGGTTTTTGATAATATGATTAGGGATACCATGGATTTAGAGCTGAGGTTGATCATATATACTGGGATAGAGCTTTATAGGTGAATTCCCCAGGTCTGTGATACTTATTTATATACTAAATATACCTAAGTTTTTTATACTAATAGGTGATTATAGAAACCCATACATTTATCAAAGAAGGTATGGTTGATCGGGGACATGATTCTAAGGATCTACAATGGTATGGTACATGGTACATGGGTTGGCTAGATCCACATGATGTTTTCAGATACATTCTAGAATCATGCCAAAGTAGGTATTGTTGGTGTTTATTTATTTATTTATGTTCTACAGTTTATTATGGTCTTCAACTGGGCATGTCACATGTAAATATCAATGTATTGTTGGTATATTATAGGACCACATTGGTGGTTCCTTACTGAGTTATTCACTCACACCCTACTTGGTCCTCCATTGTACTTGGGTACCCGAGCAGTCCTCACTATTGTAGGTTCAAATTGGGATGAGGCCTAAGATTGCATGATTGAATTAGAGAATATCAGATGGGATTTAGATATTGGGATGAGATGAGGATTGAGGAATGTAGTGTAGATTCTTTTATTTTATTTCAATCTTTATTTATTTTATTTTTTATTATGTATATATGATCGATCTAGTGTGTGATCAGTCTTGTTTGCTTGTGTGTCTGCCTTCATTATGTAATAACATGTTTAGTTTATTTGTTATTATATATGATACAATAGTTATGGATTATATATAATGATTATTTATTTATTTATTATTTTTCACTCTGATACGGGGGTATAGTCTCTCTACGATACTACCTCAGAACCCCACTACTAGTTGGCAGCCTCTGGTATATGAGGAGGCATTCTTAAGGTACAATGACAACCATAAATCTAGGCACCAATTAGTGGTTTGGGGTGGTGGGATGTTATAATAATGACATATCTTTCATCAGTTTATCCAAGCTTCAAACAAGTGTTTGATTTAGATCATTTATAAGAAACCAATGAGTTCATTCCTTATAGGGTATCCAAAGGATGCTCAAATTTCCTGATGTTATGGAAGGATCTACCTACTTACTATAGTTTTATAGAACCTTGTTTAAATATAAGATTAAATTAGATTTAAATATATTCAACTTTATATAGTTCTGATAAGAGTCTCACTACATGTTTGAGGAATCAAAACCACTAATATAGGCATCCAAGGAACTTAAAACATTTGGCCTATTACTGAAAATTTCATAAATTTTATCTATTTTTTAACTAATTGAAACATTTGGATTGATTCTCCATTGAATTTTTTTAACATTTAATTGAATATATAAATTGTTTAAAATCCTCATAATCATCATAAAATGATTAATAACCAATCATGATATCCAATGGATATATGATGGAACAAAGTTCCCATGTTAATATATAACATGTATGGTCATGCACAAATCCATGGTATAATGACTTTTAAAGGTTCTAGATAAAGTTAAAGCACCTATTGAGAAATAACCAACTTGACTTTTGTCAGATTCAATGGATAATATGCAATGTACATGATGTGTAATGACATGTACAATTATTTTTTTCTAATTAAATTGACAAAGGGTGTCAGAAATAAGAGGTTATTTTCATGTTAAATTTATAATTAATTTTGAAACATAAGAATAAAGATTAACTTGTACTTTAGTTATTTATTTGTTGACGACATTGATCATTTGAACCCAATTATTATATCTTCATTTCATCGTGAGGACCCAAAAAATTCCCCTCTAGATGTGATCCACATGTTATCCTTTGATATCCAAACAATGCCGATGAAACATTGAGTGATAGCATGACCAATTAATCATCTTGCATTGTTCTCCTTGATTGATTCATTTTATGTTAGGCTAGAATGAATCTCTATTATTCTTCTTGGTCCTAAGAGGAAGAAAGGAGGAGGAATATGTTCTCTCAATATTGATAGATAACCTAAGAGAAAATCTTCATTGGGAGATAATTCACTAGGTAGGGAATGTTGTGCACGGCGATCAACCTCTTTACAAATGACATAACAATCTATTTATAGACTCGGGGTTAGGGTTAAATGTTTATTAATTTTACATATGGACATAATAATATATTAAACCCATAAATAACCTTATGTCATGTAAAATAATAATAATATAATTTTATCTCATGGCTTGTGAAAATATGAAAAATGATAAATATTATTTTACAGTCTGATAAATAAATATTTATCACTGGATTTGAAACTTAGTTTGTTCATCCTCCTCAACATTTATTGAATTATAGAATAAATATTTAAATAAATATTATTCATTCATTCAATAAATAAATATTATATTCACAATATAGTGAATAAATATTTATTTTAATATTAACATAAAAAATTATCTATCTAATAAATAAATATTTATTACCTTGTAAATAGAAAGAGATAAATAAATATTATGTAATAAAAAAATAAATAATTACCTAGAGAATAAATATTAATTTAATATATGAAATCAAATAAAATATCTTTAATATATAATATTCCTCAGTTATGAGAATACTGTTTATTTCATCTATTAAATTCAAATAGAATTTAGCTGAGATCAAATGATACACTTTGTGTATGACCCTTTAGGCCTCTTCCTCAGTGGTATTAGGTGGAATTTCCTAAAGTCTAAGATTAAAACATTTAAATGGGTAAAGGCACCCATAGAAGAGTAAGTTGATTCCATAATGTTGACAACCACGTATGAACACTCCCTATGTAATGTAATAATTTTGTCATGATATCTTGTCAAGTAGGTTTCACACCTATGCCATCAACCTATATGCTCAATACATATTTATTTGGCCATTTTAAATGAATATATCATTACACCATGTTCATATAATTTATTTTGATAGTTTTATTTCAATCAAAGGGATAATATATTAACTTCTATAAATAAGGAAAGGAAAAATCCTCCTTCGACATATTCATTAATAACATATCAGTCACAATACACCAAACATACCCTAATTCCTAGTGAACATATGGAATCAAGGTTTTGGTTAATACATCTAAGTACATGAATCATGATACATATTAATAATAATATTAAATTCCATGTATCATTACACATGCTCATAGTCATAAATATCCAATAACAGAAAACATAAAGAATTTCTATTGGTGGGTTAGTTCCCATAACCTCTTCTCTTTGAGATTACCAAGTGAAAACTTTATGAGATGAATTTTCATCCACTTATGAGTACTAAAAGCTAATAGTTACTATACTATGCATCTCTTCATATAATTTTATATGATTGTAGAATAATATTTAAGAATATCATCATAACACTTCAAGGTTCTCATTACAATGGGGAACTACTATAAAATTTTCAATGTAATAGATACTATAGGAAATTATCACATTAATTTAATGAATAATAATAATAAATATGGGATAAGGTATTTATAAATATTCAAATCCATGAATATAATGGTAACATAAAGTACAAGGTAGTTGGTTATAGGGCGCCAACTCTAACAGACCCACACTTACACTAGAGTCATCTTCTAGCAACTTTCAATATACTAGGTATCACATGTTATACACACTTATTATGAGTATGTATATAATTACTAGGTTTAAAACATCATTCTATGGTTGGTGTTTATTTTTCCCCATGAATCTTTGGGCAATCTTTTTACTGTGACTTCACTCCCTTGAGAAAATCCCTCATGTAGTGATATCCTAGAGTATCTATCTTTTGTTCTTTTTTCAGAAACCTGAAATTGAGAATAATTCCATTGTTATAACTTATCATAATTGCAATAATACTCTTATTATTAGTATAATACAATGCTATAACAAGACATTTCTCAATTGCTTCTTAAGATACATCAGAATCCACAACATACTTGGATATTATAGAAATTGAAACCATTTGTCGTAATACATTTTTATTGCATATTACTTTACCATCACTATAACGACCCATACTTTACATACATTATTAATACTTCAAAATTGAAGCACACTTATTACAACATATGACAAAACCACAAAGGACCGTATAGGTATAGTGTCTTTAGAAACTGGGAAACATAAACAACTGGTTCATAAATCTTCTACAGTATCTCCCGTTTATTTCATCATATCTAGGGTCCCTTTTAGCATATTCAATTTAATATCCATATTCCTGACCTGGGGAAAAGAAAACATAAAAGGGTGAGCTCAAATGCTCAGCAAGGGCAAATAAAGGAAATAAAAATCATATCATATCTTTATGAAAATCAAAACCTGCAAAAGAGATCATAATATCTTAACATGGAATAAATCATAGAAGTGAAAATGAGATCCCCATAACATAAAACTTGAAACTTTGTGGCATGCACACATAATCATGGAAAATCATTTCTTGTTAGTCATGACTCATTGCCAAGACTATCTTAGTGGACAAAGTCCCTTTCTGAACCGAGTTCACTCCTCGTTTCAGTCCTGTATCACTGAACCGAAATAACCTTCCGTTCCATCCATGTCTATCTCATGAGATATAAAATCTTTACCCAATGCATTGGAGGGATATATAGGTCCCACCCATCTTATAATGAATCCTTTCTTATGTGTGCCACATAATCATAAAACATACATCATCGCATAACACATATAGCAAAAATGGGATTCTTGAAACATCATGACATCATAAATCAATTCATAAATTATAAAGGAATTCATAAACATAATTCCATCACAACATAGTCAAACCAATGTAAAAATATGGATAGAAACAGAACCCTTTATTATCTTAGATGGAAAATAATTTTGATAAAACACTTGAATTGAATTCTTGAGGAGAATATCCTTTCTTCTTCAAAAACATTTTTCCTTTCATAACATGTCATAAAACTTTAAAATAAAAGAAGTTGATTAAAAATAAACTTGAAAACTTGTAAAGGAAGCTTCTTTTAAGTAATGTTTTAAAAATCCATTCATGCCGTATAAGTTAAAAAAAAACATTCTTCGTACTTTTGTCGGAAAAGTCAAAAAGTACCTCGTACGGAAAAACGACAAAAGATTCCTTTCATATTCTTTACTAAAAACTCACCTAAGGGTAAAATTGGATTTAAACTATTTCAAGTGGATGGAAACAATATTACATATTGAGGGAACATGGATGTGGATGATAAAATACACCCCAGTAAATACTTACGAATAAACAATCTCGGATAAAAATGAGATTGTGATATTTCCCTTACCTTAGGTCCGATTTGCTTTGTTCGTGTCCGAAGCTCCTGTATAATGGTTTAAATAATGTTATTGACTTATTCCAGAATCATACATGTTGATATGATATCATATATGGTCATATTATTAACTTCTTGTTAGTAATATTTCATTGTTACTTGTTTCTCGGGTCTTTATAACTTTTTGTTCTTATGCGTGTTTTGTCGAATAAATTATTATTCTTATCTTTAGGTTATAGATAATTCATTTACAGAATGGTATTAGTGTAGTATATACCATATTCATTCATTCAATTCATTTATATAATCATTATGAAATGAAGATCATGTAGAACGAGTCGCATCACATCGTGGAGACGGTATTCCGTACGTACGCACGAGTGATGATATCGTTCCTATGATCGTGGAATTGTATTTGAGTATATATATATTATTTCAGTATCAATATTACTTAATAATAATCATATATAGTTACTCATTACACCATTATACCCATCCTTGTAAGGTGATGGTGGAAAATAGATTACACCACGGCGTGGAGACGGTATTCCGTACGTACGCACGCGCGGTGATTTCATTTTTTCCGTAGGATGGATAGAAGGTGAATTAGGGTTGTTTCATATTTATAATAACATATCAGTATGTAAGTAATACTGATGTTATTACTTTATCATGAAACAACTAAAGAAGAAGAAGTTGAAGAAGAATGAAATTGAAAAGATCGGTAATGGATATTACCTCTTCTTTGGAACGCCTCTTTGAATCCTCCACTTAAGGAACTAAGATTGGTCTTTGGAGAAGACCAGGACCTCTAGGATTATTCTAGGGAAGTGGAGAGGAGAAAATGGCAGGGGTTGGACGAGCTTGAGTGCTCAAATTGGTGTGAGGAGGAGGGGGAGGAGGTGCCCTTTTATAAGGGAGGAGAGGGGCACCTTAGGAATATCTCAAAATATTATTTTATATTAAAGTCAAAATCGGTTTATAATGGTTCCAAAGGGTCTTATTTCGAAGATAAAGTGGGGAAGGGTCGAAATCCTATCAACCAATAGGATTTAGACAAGTTTAGGGTATTATTTTAACCTTATCAATTAGATTTAACTCTAAGTTAATTAATTTAACTTTTACCGTGTCTTTTTGTTTTCTTTCACTATATGGTTAATAAAATTTCTATAACATGCCAAACGAACCCCAAATTGTTTATTATTAATATATATATCCTTATCTAAGTCATTTGTCCTAACCTTAGATTTTTTAGGAATAAAATAACAATTAATAATATAATATTTGATTTAAAAACTATTTTGTGTCAATTTTGACACTATTTGATATATGATTTTTGTGAAAGTCATAACAGAATTATATGTTCGAACCAAGTTGATTAAATCAACACTAATATATCATAGTAACCTATAAAATTAGTGGAATTCATAAAAAGTCTCAAATTACATTTATTTTGGTATTTATATTATCAATTTTTTCAATATTTCATTAATAAGATAATTACTGCATCATCTTTGTGTCATAATTAAATTAAATTATTTGATGTCTAAAAATTACAAATAAAATACCATCATGTAGGAAATCTTTTTAGCTTTCTAATGAATATTTACAATCGAATTTATCTTATGTATAACCCTATATTAAAAATGATTTACTTATTAAACTTTGATTTTAACTATTTTAACCCTTCTTTAAATAAATTAATAATAAATATCCTAATCTAATCCAAGTGGGCCTAAATGGTCATATTTTATTCCTAAGTTTGTTTTTGGTCGAATTACACTTGTCCAATAGAATTAGGACATGTGTTAGGGTAATATTAATATCATATTTACCCTTAGATACCCTATTTACTATTAACCGCGGTAAAAATAGTAAAAAGTTACTATTCACCAAAAAATTATTTTCATCTCATTGAACCACATTTTAGTCCTTGATATTAACCGTGTCTCTCGGATTTTTGAAATTCCATTCACAGAAGCGGTAAAATTAAGTTTTATGCAGAATTCAGTTTTTAACCTACCACTTAGTGGTTTCACTATTCATCAAAAATTGAAAGTTTTCAGAAAAATACCAAAATTTCACCCTAGGCTAATTTCGATATTCTGAGTCCAAAAATGAAGTCCATTTTGAAAAATAAAATTTATAAAATTTCAAAAAGTGGTTATTACTATTCATAACGGCTAGTTTTAATAGCATATTGTTGTTTAGTGAAACTCGGTATTGCGTACGACGCAAGCTATCGAGGAAGGTCGCGATTGCGTGTAAAGCAAGCCAAGCAAGTGTTGTGTAGAAAAAGATTCCTTTGATGATAACATAAAAGTCTCGGGTGTTACATTCTACCCCCCTTAAAAAGAATTTCGCCCTCGAAATTCGTCACTTTGCAACAAACAAATGAGGATACTTCTCCCTCATCATATCCTCAAGCTCCCATGTAGCTTCTTCAAGTTGGTGGTTTCTCCATAAAACTTTCACCAAGAGAGTGGTCTTGTTTCGTAGGACTTTTTCGCTACGATCTAGAATCTCTATCGGCTGTTCTTCATAAGAAAGATCTTGCTCCAGCGGTACAACTTCTGAGCTGAGTACATGTGAAGGATCTGGTATGTACTTTCTCAGGAGAGATACGTGGAACACATCGTGAACTTGAGAGAGATTCGGTGGAAGCGCCAATCGGTAAGCTACCTTCCCAACACGATCCAGTATTTCAAAAGGACCGATATATCTAGGGCTCAACTTCCCCTTCTTTCCAAATCTCATAACCCTCTTCCAGGGAGATATTCGTAAAAACACTTTATCGCCCACTTCAAACTCTAGGTCTTTTCTTCGGTTGTCGGCATAACTTTTCTGTCGACTTTGAGCTGCTCTTATGTGTTGTTGAATAGATCTAACCTTTTCTGCCATTTCATCAACGAGATCAGGTCCTAATAGCTTTCTTTCCCCAACTTCATCCCAGCAAGTTGGAGTCCTGCATTTCTTTCCATAGAGAGCTTCATAAGGAGCCATCTGAATACTGGAGTGAAAGCTATTATTATAAGAAAATTCCACCAAAGGTAGGTGTTGATCCCAACCTCCTTTGAAATCCATAGAGCAAGCTCTCAACATATCTTCTAGGGTTTGAATTGTTCTCTCAGACTGACCGTCTGTCTGGGGATGATAAGCAGTGCTGAAACTCAACTCTGTATCCAGAGTATGCTGAAGACTTCGCCAGAACTTCGAGGTAAATCTCGGATCTCGATCAGATATAATAGAAAGTGGTACTCCATGCAATCTTACCACTTCCTTTACATATATCCTGGCAAGCTTATCTAGAGAGAAATCCTCTCTAATAGCAATGAAGTGTGCAGACTTTGTAAGACGATCAACTATGACCCAGATAGCATTATTGCCTTTGGATGTTTTAGGAAGTCCTGTGACAAAGTCCATAGTGATGTTTTCCCATTTCCATTCGGGTATGGGTAATGGTTGTAACATCCCCTTAGACTTCTGTCTCTCAGCTTTAACTTGTTGACAAACCAAGCATCGAGAGACATATTCAGCAACATCTCTTTTCATGCCATCCCACCAGAAGTACTCTTTCAGGTCCCTATACATCTTCGTGCTTCCAGGATGAATAGAGAATGATGAACTATGAGCCTCATCTAGTAGCTCATTCTTTAATTCGGGGATGGGAGGAACGCAAACCCGATTCCTGAACTTTATTATCCCATCACAATCAAGGTTGAATTCAGGAACATTTCTCACCTTCTTTTGTAACTCAACATCTTCTTTCTGTGCCTCTTTAATCTTCACATGTATAGATGGTTGAACATTCATTTGAGAAAGATAAGATTTTTCCCCTTCCATTATAATTCCAAGATCCATCCTTTGTAAATCCATAAATATTGGATCTTTTGTGATCCTCATCATGGATAAACTAGCATGGTCTTGTCGACTTAATGCATCTGCCACCTTGTTTGCTTTCCCAGGGTGGTAATGGATTGAGCAGTCATAATCCTTAATCAGCTCCAACCATCTTCTTTGACGCATATTCAGCTCCTTTTGTGTGAAAATATACTTTAAACTTTTATGATCAGTATAAATATCACACCTTTCACCATAAAGGTAATGCCTCCAAATCTTTAATGCAAAGATTACCGCAGCCAACTCCAAATCATGTGTTGGGTAATTTTGCTCATGGATTTTCAACTGTCGTGAGGCATAAGCTATCACCATATCATTTTGCATAAGAACACACCCCAATCCCTTCTTGGATGCATCACTGTAGATCACAAACCTTTCTCCACTACAAGGTAGTGTGAGCACAGGTGCACTAGATAACCTTCTTTTCAACTCCTTGAAATTCTCTTCACATTCCTCTGTCCAGACAAACTTAACTCCCTTCCGAGTCAACTTGGTGATTGGATTAGATAATCGTGAAAAATCTTTTACAAAACGTCGATAATATCCAGCCAAACCAAGAAAACTTCGGATCTCAGTTACTGTTGTTGGTCTTGACCATCTTTCGATAACCTCTGTTTTTGCTGGATCCACAGATATCCCCTCTTTTGAGATTATATGACCCAAAAATGCAACTTTTTGAAGCCAAAATTCACACTTGGTAAATTTGGCATAAAGCTTCTCCTTTCTCAGGGTCTTCAATATAATTCTCAAGTGATCTTCATGCTCTTCCTTGCTCTTTGAATAGACAAGAATATCGTCTATAAAGACTACCACAAATTGATCAAGATAGTCTCTAAAGACTCTATTCATTAGATCCATGAAGATAGCAGGGGCATTAGTAAGACCAAATGGCATCACTATAAATTCATAGTGTCCATACCTTGTACGGAAAGCCGTCTTTGGTATATCCTCCCTTTTGACCCTTAATTGATGATACCCTGAACGAAGATCAATCTTGGAAAAGTATTGAGCTCCGCGTAGTTGGTCAAATAAGTCATCAATGCGTGGGAGAGGATATTTGTTCTTGATAGTGATCTTGTTAAGTTCTCGATAATCAATGCAGAGTCTCATTGATCCATCTTTCTTCTTAACAAATAGAACAGGTGCTTCCCAAGGTGTCGCACTAGGGCGTATGAATCCCTTATCAAGATTCTCTTGGAGTTGCTTCTTCAATTCCTGCAACTCAATTGGGGCCATTCTATAAGGTGTCTTTGAAATAGGCAAAGCACCCGGTACGAGTTCTATTGAAAACTCAACTTCACGATTTGGTGGAAGACCCGACAATTCCTCCGGAAAGACATCATCAAACTCCCGTACAATGGGCATATTCTTAATCGTGAGTTTCTCACCAACCATTTGAGATAAATAACCTTCATTTAGTGGAATCAATACCCATAAGATGGAAGAAATTTCCACTGGAAGGTTATGTTCATCCTTGCATTGATAGACGATCGTAGATTGATCTGGAATATGAAATGTGACTTCCCTTCTTTGGCAATCGATATGAGCTCTATGTAGAGAAAGCCAATCCATGCCAAGAATCACATCAAATTCCACTAAAGGAAGGATCACAAGATTTGCAGGAAGCACTTTCCCACAAACTTCGATCGGAGAAGAATTATAAACTTCTGATGCGATTGATGTGCCATTAGGTGTTGTCACAGCTAACTCAACATCTAATTGTTGAGGTAATACGGTGATACCCTTAGAAAATTTTTCAGAAATAAAAGAGTGGGTGGATCCAGAATCAAATAAAACATTTGCTACTTTAGAGTGGGTGGTAAGTGTACCTTTCACCACATCGTTATCGTACTCCACCTCGCTGATAGAAATTGCATGTGACTTTCCTTTGTCTTTAGCCTTAAGAGTTTGTTGACGTCGACCATCATCATCAACCCTTGGATTTGGGCATTGATTGGCATAATGCCCCATCTCCTTGCACTTGAAACATTGAAGTGTAGCAGGTTCATTCTGTGTATCCCTTCCTTTGTTTGCGTCATTAGACATCTTCTTCCTATTATCACGGCATTCAAATGCCCGATGGCCTTCCTTTCCACATTTAAAACATTTACTTGTCCCTTTAAGACAACTCCCTCCATGTTTCTTTCCACACTTTGAGCATAAGGGAAAGTTCATCTTCTTTTCCGTGTGCTCTTTAGATTTTTCTTTGAATTCCATCTTCCTCTTCTTATCAAACCCATGTGACTGATGGGTTACTCCAATCTCCATCTCGACTTTGAGAGCACATCGAACGATTTCCTCGTAGCTATTGAAGTCCCTTATGGCTAACGCCCTTCGAAGAATTGGTTTTAAGCCACTAAAGAATCGATCGATCTTACTCTCAGGTTGGATAATAATACCAGAAGCGTACCTTGCAAGTCTTGTAAAATTTGCTTCATAGGTACTAACAGATTCATCATCCCTTTGCTTCAGTTCAAGGAACTCTTTCTCCATCTTTGTTCGGAGAATACGAGGGAAGTACTTATTGAAAAATAAGTTCTTGAACTCGTCCCATTCCATAGACTCAATTTCATCCCTTTGCCTCGTATTCTTAACAAGATTCCACCATTGATCCGCATCTCCTTCCAAACGATACACTGCTAGGATGACTTTATCATGCTCAGAACATTGAAGAACTGAAAATATCTTTTCAGTAGTACTAATCCATTGTTCAGCAACTAATGGATCAGTAGACCCGCTGAAAGATGGTGGACGCTGCCTCATGAAGGATTCAACAGAATGTTGCTCCCTTCTTTGTTCGTTTGGAAATCCTGCATGATTCATAGCTTGAGAAAGTTGTGTGAGCATGGCTACAAGATTTTGCATTCCAGCTCCCATATCGTTTGGTTGCTCAGGGGGACAATCATTGCATTGCCCATCGCATTCCGCATTAACACGGTTCCTTCGGGTTCCAGCCATTGACTAAAACCAAGAAGAATAGTGTGAGCAACACTAATTATAATAGGAAACCACATAATTCAAGAATAAAATTTTCATGCTTATGGTCTTATCCTAGGTTATTCAAGGCCATTTCTAAAACACTAAGATTGTGTACTATGCTTAGACTTATCCTTTGGGTTCTTACTAAGGCTTTCACATCCTAGTTTCCAAAGGTTGACTATACCTTTCCTCTGATACCAACTATAACGACCCATACTTTACATACATTGTTAATACTTCAAAATTGAAGCACACTTATTACAACATATGACAAAACCACAAAGGACCGTATAGGTATAGTGTCTTTAGAAACTGGGAAACATAAACAACTGGTTCATAAATCTTCTACAGTATCTCCCGTTTATTTCATCATATCTAGGGTCCCTTTTAGCATATTCAATTTAATATCCATCTTCCTGACCTGGGGAAAAGAAAACATAAAAGGGTGAGCTCAAATGCTCAGCAAGGGCAAATAAAGGAAATAAAAATCATATCATATCTTTATGAAAATCAAAACCTGCAAAAGAGATCATAATATCTTAACATGGAATAAATCATAGAAGTGAAAATGAGATCCCCATAACATAAAACTTGAAACTTTGTGGCATGCACACATAATCATGGAAAATCATTTCTTGTTAGTCATGACTCATTGCCAAGACTATCTTAGTGGACAAAGTCCCTTTCTGAACCGAGTTCACTCCTCGTTTCAGTCCTGTATCACTGAACCGAAATAACCTTCCGTTCCATCCATGTCTATCTCATGAGATATAAAATCTTTACCCAATTCATTGGAGGGAGATATAGGTCCCACCCATCTTATAATGAATCCTTTCTTATGTGTGCCACATAATCATAAAACATACATCATCGCATAACACATATAGCAAAAATGGGATTCTTGAAACATCATGACATCATAAATCAATTCATAAATGATAAAGGAATTCATAAACATAATTCCATCACAACATAGTCAAACCAATGTAAAAATATGGATAGAAACAGAACCCTTTATTATCTTAGATGGAAAATAATTTTGATAAAACACTTGAATTGAATTCTTGAGGAGAATATCCTTTCTTCTTCAAAAACATTTTTCCTTTCATAACATGTCATAAAACTTTAAAATAAAAGAAGTTGATTAAAAATAAACTTGAAAACTTGTAAAGGAAGCTTCTTTTAAGTAATGTTTTAAAAATCCATTCATGCCGTATAAGTTAAAAAAAACATTCTTCGTACTTTTGTCGGAAAAGTCAAAAAGTACCTCGTACGGAAAAACGACAAAAGATTCCTTTCATATTCTTTAATAAAAACTCACCTAAGGGTAAAATTGGATTTAAACTATTTCAAGTGGATGGAAACAATATTACATATTGAGGGAACATGGATGTGGATGATAAAATACACCCCAGTAAATACTTACGAATAAACAGTCTCGGATAAAAATGAGATTGTGATATTTCCCTTACCTTAGGTCCGATTTGCTTTGTTCGTGTCCGAAGCTCCTGTATAATGGTTTAAATAATGTTATTGACTTATTCCAGAATCATACATGTTGATATGATATCATATATGGTCATATTATTAACTTCTTGTTAGTAATATTTCATTGTTACTTGTTTCTCGGGTCTTTATAACTTTTTGTTCTTATGCGTGTTTTGTCGAATAAATTATTATTCTTATCTTTAGGTTATAGATAATTCATTTAAAGAATGGTATTAGTGTAGTATATACCATATTCATTCATTCAATTCATTTATATAATCATTATGAAATGAAGATCATGTAGAACGAGTCGCATCACATCGTGGAGACGGTATTCCGTACGTACGCACGAGTGATGATATCGTTCCTATGATCGTGGAATTGTATTTGAGTATATATATATTATTTCAGTATCAATATTACTTAATAATAATCATATATAGTTACTCATTACACCATTATACCCATCCTTGTAAGGTGATGGTGGAAAATAGATTACACCACGGCGTGGAGACGGTATTCCGTACGTACGCACGCGCGGTGATTTCATTTTTTCCGTAGGATGGATAGAAGGTGAATTAGGGTTGTTTCATATTTATAATAACATATCAGTATGTAAGTAATACTGATGTTATTACTTTATCATGAAACAACTAAAGAAGAAGAAGTTGAAGAAGAATGAAATTGAAAAGATCGGTAATGGATATTACCTCTTCTTTGGAACGCCTCTTTGAATCCTCCACTTAAGGAACTAAGATTGGTCTTTGGAGAAGACCAGGACCTCTAGGATTATTCTAGGGAAGTGGAGAGGAGAAAATGGCAGGGGTTGGCCGAGCTTGAGTGCTCAAATTGGTGTGAGGAGGAGGGGGAGGAGGTGCCCTTTTATAAGGGAGGAGAGGGGCACCTTAGGAATATCTCAAAATATTATTTTATATTAAAGTCAAAATCGGTTTATAATGGTTCCAAAGGGTCTTATTTCGAAGATAAAGTGGGGAAGGGTCGAAATCCTATCAACCAATAGGATTTAGACAAGTTTAGGGTATTATTTTAACCTTATCAATTAGATTTAACTCTAAGTTAATTAATTTAACTTTTACCGTGTCTTTTTGTTTTCTTTCACTATATGGTTAATAAAATTTCTATAACATGCCAAACGAACCCCAAATTGTTTATTATTAATATATATATCCTTATCTAAGTCATTTGGCCTAACCTTAGATTTTTTAGGAATAAAATAACAATTAACAATATAATATTTGATTTAAAAACTATTTTGTGTCAATTTTGACACTATTTGATATATGATTTTTGTGAAAGTCATAACAGAATTATATGTTCGAACCAAGTTGATTAAATCAACACTAATATATCATAGTAACCTAGAAAATTAGTGGAATTCATAAAAAGTCTCAAATTACATTTATTTTGGTATTTATATTATCAATTTGTTCAATATTCCATTAATAAGATAATTACTGCATCATCTTTGTGTCATAATTAAATTAAATTATTTGATGTCTAAAAATTACAAATAAAATACCATCATGTAGGAAATCTTTTTAGATTTCTAATGAATATTTACAATCGAATTTATCTTATGTATAACCCTATATTAAAAATGATTTACTTATTAAACTTTGATTTTAACTATTTTAACCCTTCTTTAAATAAATTAATAATAAATATCCTAATCTAATCCAAGTGGGCCTAAATGGTCATATTTTATTCCTAAGTTTGTTTTTGGTCGAATTACACTTGTCCAATAGAATTAGGACATGTGTTAGGGTAATATTAATATCATATTTACCCTTAGTTACCCTATTTACTATTAACCGCGGTAAAAATAGTAAAAAGT
Organism: Viscum album; assembly: GCA_963277665.1. Lineage (NCBI taxonomy): Eukaryota > Viridiplantae > Streptophyta > Magnoliopsida > Santalales > Viscaceae > Viscum > Viscum album. Next base: position 1,801,630,496 of record OY728126.1, on the reverse strand, counting down.
TACTATTCACCAAAAAATTATTTTCATCTCATTGAACCACATTTTAGTCCTTGATATTAACCGTGTCTCTCGGATTTTTGAAATTCCATTCACAGAAGCGGTAAAATTAAGTTTTATGCAGAATTCAGTTTTTAACCTACCACTTAGTGGTTTCACTATTCATCAAAAATTGAAAGTTTTCAGAAAAATACCAAAATTTCACCCTAGGCTAATTTCGATATTCTGAGTCCAAAAATGAAGTCCATTTTGAAAAATAAAATTTATAAAATTTCAAAAAGTGGTTATTACTATTCATAACGGCTAGTTTTAATAGCATATTGTTGTTTAGTGAAACTCGGTATTGCGTACGACGCAAGCTATCGAGGAAGGTCGCGATTGCGTGTAAAGCAAGCCAAGCAAGTGTTGTGTAGAAAAAGATTCCTTTGATGATAACATAAAAGTCTCGGGTGTTACAATCACCATGATAATAGATCAAATAAATATAATAAATACTAGTGTTTAATTTCCTTGATCACTAATAACCTTATTTATCTAGACACCAGGAACTCATCTAGTTCTACTTTTCTAAGTACCGATGGATAATTATAAATGCAATTTAGCATATTTATCCCGGATCTATTTTGATATTGACCTATTATTAATCATACATTAGAAATATAAAATGTAAATACATATCATGGTATATGATATAGATTTATAACACTTAGGATTATGAAATTCTATTCATCTCAACAACCTCTTCCTATGACCACACATGTTCCATTGGAAAGATTGTATGCCAACAATAATTCAATATTGAATTGTTCTATTTTGTATTTTTAATAATTTAAGAATATATTTACTATGAATAGATTAAAAAAACACATGGATCTATCTCTATATATCGTGTTCCCTAGAACTCAATTTCCACATTAATTCATTCATGGGGAAATTAAATCCTTAGTCTTAATAAGCTAGCAAGACATTAAATCAGTTTTCATATGTTATCAACATATCTATCTTAAAAACTTTAGCACTCCCACTAACCTCTTATAGAAAAATGGAACACATTTATTTCAAATGATTATTCTATGATCACTATGCCTATTTTTATCCACAAACAAATATGTGTAACTTATATATATTATCAGAATTTATTTATGTAACCAACTTTTTCTAGTTATATCATAAAGACATATTTTATAGAGTATCCTTTTAGTTGTGTCATAAAGACATATCCCATAGAGTATCATTTTAGTCGTGTTATAAATACATATTTTTATAGATTATCCTTTTAGTCATTGATATTCCTTTTACTACCACCAATATATTTATATATATAAGGAAATTTGAGTTTGAGATTACCTTATCTTTATATGTATCAGATTAATGATTACTTGGATAATATGTTCTATAATAGTCAATCTTAGAGAGTCCTCTATCATTACCAAGTATACTCATTTAATTCACTGATAATTTCTAAAAAATCTTAAAGGAATATCATAAAGTATATAAATTTACCTCTAAATTTTGAATAGTTCACATGGACTTGCTGAACTAACTCTAAAAATATTTATGGTATACCATTATTTATAAAGGTTTATTTATCTAAAATATAATAATTATTTTGTTGTATACCTATTATCTTAGCTCAATAGAGGCTAAAATAATTTTCTAAATATAAATAAGTCTATTACTATCAGTTTTTCTTAACAAAGAATAATATTTCCATTGTAAGGTAATTAAGTATTATATTATTCATCACCATTATTGGTTGGATATTTATGATTATAGAATTATTGAACTATTAGTCTAGTATATAATACCATAACAACATATATTTAAAATATGAAATAATTTCTTATTATATATAAAATAAATTCCAAGATAATTTTTTTAGTCATAGTCAATACAAAACAATATTTTAAATTTAATCATTATACCATGAAATCCATAAGTTTTGCACTTATATTAACTTATCTAGGAATCACTATTCTTCAACACGTTTAAGAATGTACCTTAATTCTTATAATATTTCTATACTTGGTTCCTATATTTTAAATAAATTTATGTGAAAACATATTCCCAAGAAGTATATCTAAAAAACTACATGTGATGATAAATACAACTGAATAAGATGTTTTTGATTTATTCTTCTTTAATTAATTAAAATTATTCTTCCAATGACTTTTATTACCACACAATAATAACATAGACTCATATTTATTTATTTTACTTTTAATCCTTTGTATCTTCAAAAATAATTTGTAAAGACACGATTGGATTTATATCATCCACATGATTTTAAACTTGGTTCCAATAAGCCTGTAGCTGAGCGGTATAGGATCCTACTTGTAATCCAAAAGACCAAGGTTCAAAAATAAAAAGGGGTGGATTTTCAAGTTATTATAGTAGTTACTATTGCAGTGTTCTAGCATTGAAACTATTTACCCAATTTGGGCCTATGGGCCACAAAATTGGGACTTAGAGCCACCATTGGCCTTAGATACATAGGGAATCCATGCCACCATAGAGTAGTAGGTGACACAGAGTGAAAAAATGATCGGTGAAACACATCGGGTCGGTAGTACAACTTGGATTCAAGTAGGATTGTCATGTGGGAAGCTTAAAAGAGTGATAGGTGTGTTGGAACCTATAAACCATACCTTTAACCAAATGAGATATAGGGGGTTATCTTCTAAAACATTGAAAAGGCCATCACAACATGATGGTTCTTGGAAGAGGGGGAAATGAATTGTGTCAATGGTTATAACCAGACAAGAAAAGTAACACATCTTGGAAGGAAATGTGGCATGGAGACATGCAGGCATTGCTTGGTGGGTATATCTAAAGCGATATGGGTGGGATAGAACCTATCATCCAGACCTCTACCCAGACCTAGGTTAAATAGGGGAAACCTTCCATATCTTCATAGTGTGGTAGTATAATGCATTAACTTATGGTGGGGGGGTGTCATAGTGAAAATAATGGGATCATGATGTAATGTTTGGCTTCTCATCTTAGGACTTCGAGTCATAGGGCCATTGAGCCATCAAATTATAATGGGCCTTTAGGAAACTTGGACTTCAGTTCATGTAAGGGCTACATATAAACCTTACTGAAAATATGGGTTTCTTTCCTTAATGAAAAGGTGGAATTGACCTCTACCTATTTTTAAAAAAACCTAGTCTTTCATTCTTTTCATTGTAAGGAGTGGTGATATAAAAAAAATATTCTTGAGTGATTTATCTATATTGTTTATATGTTCTTGGAAGAATAAGGATAACCTTAGTGTTAAGGATAGTAACATGATATTAATGGATAATTTATTATCCAGGAGGAATCCCAATTTTTCTATATGATGAATGTAATCTATCATTTTGAAGACATAATCAGTAGCTAGATGACCTTCTTCCAATTCACTGATATACTACAATGATAATCTCATATATCTCCCACCTTTATTTCTCCTTATCAAGAGATATGATATTATATATCATGGTATAAGAATCCATATCCTTGTGTTGCATCATCAACTCTCTAAAAATAGTTTATAACATGATACAACAAACATTAGAAGCATCCTCCATATATCTATGAAAGGTATCTTATTCACCTTCGATAATATGATGAGGAAGTTGATCAAAAATATGGATTCCAACACATTGTATAAGTTTTCCAATAGTAAATTCTTTTATAAAAATTTATACCTTTTCAAAAAAATTGTGCTAGTGTGAGCATGCCCCAAGTTAAGGAAGGATTGTAGAGTTTTCATGGTTCTACTTGCTAATTTTCTATAAAAATTAAAGAAAATGATTAGTAATTTATTTAATTAAAAAAATATGTTAGATGAAATAAATAAATTATTTATTAAGTATCACAATATTTTATAAAGTCTCAATAACCCTCACTATTGAATTTAGGATGTCTTATGTGTGGAAATTCTTATGGCTAGGATCCATATTTTGCTTCTCATAACCCAAGAAAGGGCTTGGTCAATTACTCAATGGTATTTAGGTAGGTGGTCTTGCAAATCACAATCTTTCAGATCCTATATCCATTGAGTAGACACCCCAATCCTAAAATCCTCACTCAAATTTCCTTAACACTGGCCTCCAAGTTACACCATGTCTATAAAGTAATATTAATCTTGATGTAAAATTGTTAAGTTGACCCAAGAACTTCATAATAACTCCCCAATAAAAGCAAGTTTCCCAACAAGGGTTAGAACAACACTTAGTTCCTTGGTTTTATTCTTAACCATGTATTAGAATAATTAGTCTAAATTAATATTTAATTAAATTATTTTAGTTTATTATGTGTAAATTTTTATTATTTTATCCTTGTACATAAAAGAAACAATGGGAACATATCCCCTTACTTAATAAGGATTGATGGATGAATCATTGAACATAATTTTAATTTAATAATAATAATTGTAAAAAATAATTCAATAATTAAATTAAAAGAAACCACAAATATACATAGGCCATTCTAAGATCATGACCAGTCACACATGCAATGAATACAAATTTAAAATAATTGGATAGTATTAATTTCAATTCATTATTTTATTAAGATAAAACACATGTAAATTAATCCAATTAATTATCTGATTAGTCAATCAATTCATTTTATTTTAATCTCCATCCAATATATCCTATAGATTCCCTAACTTTGTGATTTTAAATAAATTAAATAAATTAAATAAATTAAATAAATTAAATAAATTAAATAAATTAAATAAATTAAATAAATTAAGTAAATTAATTTTATTTAAAATTCAATAAAATAACTACACAACTTTTACTTAGAAGAAACATGGTGAAATCCTATTTGAACTACTCAACATGGTTCTTGTTTTATACATTATAATCACTTGTAATTTCATTTACATGACATGTGACATAATTACATAGCGTGTAATGTTAATAAGTGACACACAGAACACATGTAAGTTATAATTCATGTACTAATTTCATGCACAGAGAGTATGTTGTATATAATGATTATACATGATTTGTAGCTATGAATTTTAACAAAAAATAAATTAATCATTTAATATCATATAAAATCCATCATATGAAATTTACTATCAGTAAAGGACACACAAACACATAATAATTAGGTTTAAGGGATTAATAATTCCATTTTAATTTTCTGCATAAACAGGTAGGGTAAATGACATGTATATTCCAACCACACACTATGTATATCACTTTGTCGTATATCCATAGTACAATCCTAGGTATTACATGTTTATTTCACTAAAAAAATTTATGAGGTACACGGTGTGTATAGCTGGTACATGTTGTGTGACCTCCTTGTTTCATAGTTTCCTATCTATACATGTCATGTACTAAATACACGATGCATATTGACTCCATGTTTTCCATCATGGAAATTCATGGACTACATAGTGTGTAAGAAATTTACAATTTTAAGTCTAGAAAAAAATATTCTAGGTTGGCCTGGTCAACATTTAGGTTTCATTTAATGCACACCACATGTATTTACTATATGATGATTCCAGATCCATGGAAGTTTTCATGGTGTAGTGAACACTAGAACATGATGTGTACCTCCAGTCTATATATTGTGTACTCTTGTGTTATCTGGATATAACCCTCAACACCTCCATATGGTATCTTCATATATTATTTAATTATTTTTCTTATCCATATTTGGGTTATATGAGAAAGAAACAAAAAGGGGAAGAAGACATCTTGACAATTATATTATAAGAAAAAATTTCTTGAAATGAAAAATAAAATTTAAACACATAAATGATCAATAATAAATAAATAAATATAAATGTTTATGTAAACTCTTTGATACCACTTGATGTTTATGGACACAGTGGAAGTTCCTATTGAGAAATATCCAATTTTACTTTTTTCAAATTCAATGGATAATCCACAATGTACATGATGTTTAATGACACAACCAAAAAAAATTTCTGATGAAATTGATGAAGGGTATTGAAACCAAGGGGATATTTTCACATTAAATTTATAATTAATTTAAAAACATAAGAATAAATATTGCTTAATTCTAGAGTTATTTATTCATTTATGATGTTGATAATTTAAAATCGATTGGTGTATCATCATTTCATCATGAAGACCCATACTAGAAATCCTCTAGTAGTGATCCATACATGCTCCTTTGATCTCCAAAAAACACTGATGAAACATTGGGTGAGAGAGTGACTGATTTATCATGTCACACCTTGACCATACACTATTTAATTTTTATTTATTCTCAAGTCCCTTTTTATTTAATTTTCCTTTTGGATGTTTTATCCAAAATTTGGAGTTTTTGGGCATGCAGTGCATGTCGCACGGTTAAGGTATACAATTTTATCAACCATGCGGAAACCATGTGACAACTTCTATAATTTGACAGAGCCGAATCACATGGTTAGCACATGGTTTTCCAAACCATGAGGCCTACCCATGTGAGGTGATCGAGGGGCCTAGTAGAGGGTACACCATTGGAACATGATTTATCAAATTTTGTTGAAAAACCGTGTGCAGTGTCCAAAGGGTTAATTTTTTTGAAATGACCATTATACCCTTAATGAAATAAAATACTCAAAGGGTTTTCTCCTCCACCTCAATCTCATGCTAAAAAATGACTAATGGGGATCCCCAGCCACATGAACTCCCTCATCCCCTCCCTTTGTTCTTAGCTGTTTCTCCTCCAGAATCTTGGTGTGATCATATCATATAGGGTATTGTCCTCTTTCTCAATCTCATTATTCTATTTTATTCATGATTTTACTTCTCTTCCACATGGTGCATGTGACCTATTCAAACCCTATCCCAATTTTGGGTATTTTTTTTGATTTTTGGTGCCTAGGGTTTGTGAGTCCCATTAAGGAAGTTTCTTTCAATGATCGTTAATGGTATTGGGTTATTCATCATATTCGGGTGGAGTTACATATGATATTAAACTTTGGTCAATTTTTAATCAATTATTTTTTGTTTTTCAGTTTATTATTTATTTTCTAGGGTTCATTGGACCTCCATGAGGTGTATTTGAGCTACCATTGTCAATAGAGACAATTTTTGTGGTAGGTTACCCTATGCCCAAGCCTTTAATTTAAAAATAATGATTAATTTGTGTTTTTGAAATTTGTTTTCATATTATATAAAGTTTATATGTTATGAAAAATGGTTGTGATGATTATAAATGATTCCTATAATGTTTTACATGTATTTTATAAACTTGTATCATGGGTTTCTCTTATTAAATCATGTTTCCAAGATAGTTTTGAAATTTAAAAAATCATAGATGTTGATTGGTTTTCCAAATGATTTATTCCATGCGAGTTGTAAATTACCGAAGCTATTTTTTTCCTTTGATCAATTTTCATAAAGTCATAATGGCATGGTTTGGTTTTCAAGAAATCCTTGAGGTGATTTCCAATCTATTAGTTCATTGAATGTGACTTACACAAATATACGTACATACATACATACATAGATATATATAGGTGACCTATTTTTTCATATTAACTCAAGGAAAAGGGAATATATGAATTGGGATAAAGGGTGATATTTCTTATGATTTTTACTAGGGTCTTACAATGATATGACAACATGCTACTTTCTTGCCCCACAATATCACTTTCCAAAGCCTGGTGTCCTTAATCACTATGATCAGTGATGTTGAATCCTTGATCAAAATTGGATGATAGGATTTTGGTTCCTCATTCCATGGATTCATTCTTAGAAATTATCACTTAGTATATCTCTCCTTCATATATTTGACCCATGTTTTTCCCAAATCTATCTCAAGGTGGCTTCCAATTAATTACACCACTTCTATCTAGATAGGGTAAGAACCTGTAGTTGAAGTAGATGGTAACAATGGAAATTTATGATCATTTATGAACATTGGGTGTATTGGGAACCTATAAACTATTCCTCTTTTAAAGTTGAGGTAATCTCATAGGTGATGCATCTTAGGTGTGCAACCCAAGGCATATCGTGTCATCCACGACGTAGTTGACACCAAGGGCATAAGGAATCTGAATATTTTTACCCTCGGTATCCCATGTTTTATTATATTTGATAGATATTTTAGGTGGATCATAGTTTTAGAATCCTTTAGGTATAGTTTGATGAATTTTATTATGTTCCCATGGGGAATAAGATCATACATTGGAGTTATTTAAGTGTGTTCCCATGGGGAATAAGATCACACTTTGGGGTTGTTTTTGTTTGTTCCTATGGGAAAATGTTCACACATTAGAGTTGTTTTAGTGTGTTCCTATATAGAATAAGATCACACTTTGGATTTAATATCTTCCAAGGGGAGACATACTGATTTTATGGGAATGTTGGGGTGTTAGGATTGAACCTCGGGAAGGCATTCTAGATGAGTTGAGATGTTGGGATTAAACCTCATGGAGATGTCCTACATAGCATGTTAAGAGATAGGGATCAAAACCCATGTAATTTGATGCCATATTTTACGGTCGTGTAGTAGGATCGATTCATGTAGTTTAATGTCATGTGGTAAATATGATCGTGTCATGGAAGGAGTGTCAACGAGGGATGGTGTGGGGATTACGTATGGAAGCTACCCGTTATAGGTGTTTCATCCCATGGTGGAGGAGGAGGTGTCATCCCATGATGATTGTTTATGGTGAATTCTATGTTCATCACACAAGGTAGGAGGTATAGGGTAATCCTATTCTATTCATACATAGGGAATCCTATGTTCACCATACAAGGTAATAATATAGTATCACATCATTTAATGAGTAAATTTTTGTGTATTTTAACATCGAATGACTAGGACATTGGGCTTGGTACTTTTATATCATGTAGATTAAACGTGGATGGGGATTATGCCAGAGGATAACTAGGTGCTACTAGGAGAAATGATGGTGTGATAGGGGCTTATGTAGTTGGGATACCTGGGTGATGTAATGGATAAGTGATGATATAGTTGGGGATTAAGCATGGAAGCTTCCTGGTTATCACTAGGAGTAGTGATGGTATGAATGGTGATTATGTGTAGGATCTTCCTAGGTGCTTCTAGGATTAGTGATGGTATAAATGGGGATTAAGTGCGGGAGCTTCCCAAGTGGTTCTTAGAGTAGTGATGGAATGAATGTGGATTATGCATGGGATCTTCCCAAGTGATTCTAAGAGTATTGATGGTATGGATGGGGATTACATATAGGATATTCCTAGGTGTTATTCATAGTAGTAATGATTTGGTCAAGGATTAAAAGTGGAAGCTTCCTAGGTGATACTAGGAAAATCTATGGTATGAATGAGGCTTACGCATGGGATATGACTAGGTGATGGGGTATTATCTCATGCGTATAACATGAGGAATATCATTATTCTCACATGAGGCATCCTGCACTTATTACATAGGGCATCCTATATTTTTTTCATAGGGTTTTCCCACATGAGGAATCCTTCACTTATTACACATGGCATTCCATGTTCATTATATAATGTAAGGACACAATTTAACTTCATGTGCAATGAAATTGTGTGTGGGGATTACACACTAAAATTACCATCATTTCTTCTAGATATCGGGTCATGAGGGAATCTTGACCCACTGATGGATAAAGGAATATGATTAGGGCTTAAAAATGAGGAGGCGGCCCATGGGGACTATTTGGGAGTCATCTTAGGATCATTACATGATTCATATTACACTTAATGCATATGGAATCACATGTTTTTCACAGGAGGCATACTATGCTTGTCATATAGGGTATACCACAATTAAACATAATGTAGTGAGGATAATGGATGTTATCTCATGATCATGATATGAATAATATTATGTTAGATATGTAAGGCATTTATTTATTTCCATACGAGGCATCCTATACTATCCACATAGGGTATACTATAGTTTAACATCATGCAGTGAGGACTAGTAGGTGGAATATGCCTATAAACGGTTGGTGTGGGAATTATACCAGAGTATCCCTTTCTTGTTCAACCGAGAATAAGAGTCAAGTGATGAGATTTTAGGGATTTATTGTGGAGATTTTAGACTTAAGGTATTTGAGGAAACCAAGAGGACTAACTTGACTCATGGAGTAGTAAATAAACCAAGAGGAATAACTCAACTCAAGGTGTTTTGGGGAGCCATGAGAAGTATGTCAACTCATGGTAATATCCGATAAGGTAGGTGGGGCTATATATGTTATAATTCAAAATGTCATTGAAATGGCCTGAAAATTTCACAGTGCAAATCTCCATTTTTCATGGTGATCAATGATGTTAGTGAAGGAAATTGGTTAAAGTCCCAGGATCGCATCTTGACATTGATCATGAGCGGGGGTTATCAGGTGTATCCCTTATGGTATAGACCAATGGGTGCATCCAAGAAAACACTATTTTGTACAACTATTCACTAGGTTTCACAACTGGGCATTATTTCATGCAACTGGGCATTGTTTCATGCAAATTTTAGTGTTGCATGAAAAGGATTCTTCATGAGGAATGGCCTATGAGCATGATTTTTGGTTAACACTATGTCATGTAACTAAAAATTTTCATGAAAATAGAGTTTTATGAAAGTTTTTACTTTTCACAGAATTCATATCTCTCTAGATAAAGTTTCACAAAAACAACTCAAGTAGAATCCTATACATTAAGGGGATTTTCGAGGTAATTTCACCTAAGTTTGGGATTTTAAGGATGTGTGAAGTGTACAACCCCAAGTTGTGAAAATAAGAGATTTGACACTCGAATCCCATAGTTACTCCTAAAAATGAGGGGTTGATTCTATATTTATAGGAATTTTGGGCATGTCATGAAAATTATCATGGGCCATGTAACTCCATGGGTTTACATGAAAATTCCTTTTTTTGAGTTCAGATTAGGTTTGTGCAGAGATTCGACATTTGACATTGAATTTCTCATGAAACTGAATTGTGAATCCATTAAGGGGATGCACATACTTTTGGAAAGTCACACTCAATTATATAATTTTCTCCAAAATTTCCTTCACTAGCCATTTTCAGAAGTATGACTCCAAACAACCATAAATTTTGATCTGCAAGTCCATTTTGGATCCATGACTAGTCAAATCGAATCATGCGAAATGAACTACGTTTATGGATCAAGTTCTTCCATATTTGGTTCATTATTGAATGATTGTTTTCAAATATAATATGTTCTTATATAAAAATCAAGGTGTATATGTTTGTAAGGATAAGGAATGGTTTTGTAACTTGATATATTTAGAAAAAAGTGGTATTCTAAAAGAATATCCTTTTAAAATGATGAGGCTCAGTTGGTTCTTTCTAAATATTTTCAAAAAAGAAAGTGTTCTCCAATGAAAGCCTAGATTTTTATATTGTTTATGGAACTTGAATTTGATAAGATTTTCATGTTGGTATGATTTTAATAGAAAGGGGATTCACATTGGTAGTATAGGGAGGTGAGGCATTAATATATGATTGCTTTGTATTATTGTGTGATTAATATTTGGTATTGTATACAAAACCCCCTTATGTAATCCAATTATGGGCATGGTGTAACAACCCAAACCTTCATTAATGAAAATTCCTATTTATCTAATTAAATGTCTTATTATGTTTATATAAAATGTGAACTTCATTGGTTTTGTGTTTTTGGGTTTTAAAATACCATTAAGAATTGTGACCATTGCTAATATAAATATTGAATAGTGATCACATGATTAATATAAATATCAGGCTTTAATAAATCCAATTTACTCATAAAAATAAGCGATGAACTCATTCAGTAGACTTTCCCTATACAAATCCCATTTTTCGGAGCTCGTAAAGGAGGTGGCATCATTGGGCTTCGCTCTTGACCAATCCCAAGCTGAGCTTGAACACGTTAAGCTTGAGTGGAACTGACTATGGGAGAAGTGGAAGTTAATAGAGATTACCACCTGAGAAATGTTATCCGAGACACCCTAAGAGTCTGTCACTATTACGCACCTTACCCTAAGGTCTTATGAAGGTGTTTTAAGGGGTTATGTAACAAGACCCTAGTACTATGACTATGTACATTATTTTTTTATAAATAATGTGCATTCATTTTATTATTTTTACTTTGTAATTTTTTTAAAGAACACATAGTATTTTTTAGTTAATATTCAACTAATAAATATATTTTAATGAATTAATGAATTTTTGAATAAAATAATATTTTAATAAAATATTATTAATAAATTACTTTTTATTAAATATAAATTATCATACATGTTTTTATAAATACAATTGTAATTTTTATTAAGGTTTGAAAGCTGTTTTTATCAAAACCCATGAATTTGTGATAAATGTAGATTTTTATTTTAAAAGTAAAAATTAAAATATTTAGAAAATTATTTAGATAAAATGAATATTATTTTTAGAATCAAGATGTCGAAATTATCCAATGGTTAATTTTTCATAATTTTCGGAGACAGTCAAATTTTTGGGTAAAAATTAAATACCATTTAAATATATAATATGTTTTATGACATCATAATGATCCAATAGTGATGTAATAAAATAATATAAACATTATGTTCGGCCAATATATGTTTTACCATTAAAATAATGTGATTTTATATTTTTTTGATTTATTTTACAAAGCTTTAGTGGACCCTCCAAAACTTATAAAATATTTTGTCTTTTTAAATTTTTTTCCTTGAGAGTGTGACTCAACTTCACATAAGCAACCATATTATTTTAAAAAGTTAGGCCATTGTAATTATAAAATATTTTTTTCCACTCCCATTTTTCAAAAACCATGGGCTGGTTTGCGGTTTTGATTAGTTTAATGTGTGGTGTCCCAAACCTAAATAATAAATAATTCCCTCTCCTTTCCTATATAAGCCCAACCAAGATCCCACTTTCTCCTCACTAAAATCCTGTTGAGTTTGTCCAAACTCTAAAATACTCTCTCTAGAATCCCCCCAAGGCTCTCCAATCTCCCAATAAGTCTCTCTCAAGCCTCTACCAAGCCTTTTGAAGCACACTTCTAAGTAAAGGATTTCTTCCTTTCTCATTTTTTCCTAATTTTCTTTAAGTTGTTATTCCATTTTTTTTCAATTAAAAATGTTGGTGTATGATTTATCACATCCCCCATACTTCCCTATTTTTGTTTTTATGATGGGATACCCCTTTATCTCTCATTAATTCCTCCCATGTACACCCGTTACCATGTTGAAATTCCGTGAGGGATTTCTCTCTCCTCTTTTACATCCAAGTAATTATTTTGTATTATGAATCTAAATTCCATTAAGTTTTTTGGGAAATATATATATATGACCCACTTAATTTCCATTTCATTTAAATATGATGAGAAACCCCTTTCTCTCTCATCAATCATTTTTATGAGTTCTTATTTCACGCCGTTATGCTGCCGAAGTTGCACTACGATTTTCCAAGCCAACGTCATTGTGTAGTGAATACCATGCCCATTTCTCTATCATGGATATTCACCTTTATGAACATTTACTTATTTATTATAAAGCTTCATTTATGTGTTCCACATCCCTTTATCATGGAATAAAATATGATGATTGATTCCATGTTGTATGATCCATGTGGCACACTTATTCATGAAATGAAATGTTTAAGAAGGGTGAACCCTAATAGCGCTCCAATGCATTTGGTAAAGTATAGTATCATGATACGTCATATGAAATGAGTGTTGAATCATAATAATTCAAGTGAAATTAGGGTTTAATTGTGCTTCATTTTCAATGAGGATTTACTCATTCTCCATGTGCAATGAGCCTTGGATCATGCTAATTCCATGTTAAGTGTTGTTGCCAAAATTCCATTTTATGATTATCATGCTTTATCATGCCTTTATGTTCATGTTTCTCTTGTGATCCATTGATATTACTATTTTCTATCATGTATTATATTCCTCATGTTATTCCATGTTTATTCCCTTACTGGGATTTATAGCTCAACCTTTTCTTATGCATGTCCTCAGGTTATTCTATGCAATGCTAAGTACGAGGGAATGTAGTGGTCTTGTAATGGAAGTTTTTAATAAGATGTTGTGTTATATGTTTTAAGTTGTTATGTAATTTTCCTAATCCCCAAATACACTAGACCTCTTGATCTTATATATTGTATAAAGTGAAGAGTTTATGTAATAAATCATGTTTATGTGTGTAAAAAAATCAGGGTTGTTATAGGTGGTATTAGAGGATAGATTTAGTTATTTTTGGCATTAGGATTGGAAAACCCTAGTGAAGCCTTTGGGATAAGACTGTGTATAATAAAACCTTCCTAAGTTTTGGTGAGTATTGAGTAAGTGGTTTATCAAGAAAATACATCCTTGTCTAGACACGAGTAGGTAGAGGCGGCTCTGACACATATGTACCTAGGGGTGAAAACCCCGACATGGAGTTTCAGGCTTGACCTGGCGTATCTTGGTACACGACAACGGGACTTGATACACTCTTGGTTATGACACTCCTAGGAGATATGAATTGGTAAATTAACAAGCTTAGTATAAACCATTATTAAGGGAATTAAAAAAAATTCCCCTAAGAATATTTGTTAGAAAATAGATCATGGATAACATAGACTGAAGCCTATAGATTCATAAGTTAAGGAAATAAAAGCTATTTATAAGTCATATATTTTGTTCTTGGATTACCCTTTATGTTTTACCCCTAAATTTCCTTTTATTCCATCTAATGGCTGGTAATAGGAGGACTTGGGCTAACAACCGATTTGAAGATCAATGTGATGTGTGTGCTAATGAGATGCCCAATCCAACGGGAGCAGGAATCGCAAAATTTTTCATGAGACTCTCTCAGTTAACTCAATAATTGAATAGAAACATGGGTCAAGAGGAATGTTCAACCCCCCTAATAAATAACAAGTCGCTATCGAGAGCTTCATGAGATAAAGGCCTCCTACTTTTAATGGATCATCTGATCCCTCAATCGCCGAACAATGGATAAACTCCATTGAAAAGATATTCTACATCCTTCAATGTTCCAAACAAGAGAAGGTTATCCTGGATGCTTATCATATGGAGGGTAAAGCTGATCAATAGTATACATTGATAAAAAATATGAAGCCTGAGAAGGAGATTGAGGCATTGGAATAGAGGGATTTCCAGAAGATGTTTTTTGATAAATATTTTCCACGCACCCTCTAGATTAAGATGGAAAGGGACTTCCTTGACCTCAAGAAAAAATATGACAAATCTATCAAAGTGTACAAGGAAAAATTCACCAGGCTTGCATGATATGCTTATGGCTTTGTCATCACCCCCGAATGCAAGGTTGGCTGCTTATTTGGCGGGCTTAAACCTAGCCTGCGGAAAGCCCTGGTGATCTGTGACTTTGAAAGCTAGGGGAAATTTTACGATGTGACCTCAAGGTTGAAATAGATATCGAAGAACCTCATGGGTATCATGGGGATAATAAGTATAAGGAAGACTTCAATTCTAGCAGTCTGATGGATAAATCTAACAATGCTAAGAAAATCCAGCACCCCACTTGCCAAAAGTGTGGAAAGAAGCACCCCAGAAATTGCCTGAAGGGGACGAGGAAATGATTTAGGTGTTGAAGAGAAGAAAACCTAGCTGTTAACTGCCAACAAGAAAAACCCACATATGCGACAGAAAAGAGGAATTCTCCATTCAAATCTCAACACATTGTTCATTGCTTCAACTTCAAAGAACCAGGACATCTTGCAAATCAGTGCCCTAAGCCAAGGGTTTTCGGAGGCAAACAACAACCTACAAGGTAGAAAGGGTGAGCCTTTGCCATCACTATGACCGATGTGAACCCCAAAAATGAAGTGGTGATAGGTATTCTAGTTATTAATTCAAGAACAGTGAACATACTTTTTGATTCAAGTTCCATGCATTCTTTTATATCCTGAAAGTTTAGTAGAACAATCCCAACACCACAAAAAATCACGGAGGTAAAGATGTTGGTGAGTACAGAAAATGGGGAAATCATTTTATCCCATGAATATAATTCCTCCGCTGTCATAATCGGTGGATTGAACTTCTGGGAGAACTGCATCATACTCCCTCTAGTGGAATTTTATGCAATTCTCAGCATGTATTGACTTTCCTTATATAGAGCCAACATAATTTTCCATGAGAGGAAAATCACTCTCTATGTGGAGAATCGACCCCCGATTTTGTACTTGTTCAAGGAGAAAGATGAATCTTATTTAGCTCCATTATCTCTAGTGTGGATATTACTGCCCTATTATCACGTATATCTGGCTCAGATGATTGATTCTAAGGAGGCAACCATCCTTGAAGACATACCTATTGTGAGGGAATTCGCTGAAGTGTTTTCCGAGGAATTTCCTGGTCTTCCTCCTAGAAGATATGTTGAATTCTCAATTGATCTTATACCTGGGGTGTTTCCAATATCCAATACTACTTATAGAATGGTTATTGTGGAGCTTGAGGAGCTGAAGAAACAACTACATGAGACTCTGGATAAAGGGTTTATACGCCCAAGTGCTTCACCATGGGGTGCACCAGTCCTCTTAATCAAGAAGAAGGATGGGTCAATTCGCATTTACATCGATTATTGTGAGCTTAACAAAATCACGATAAAGAACAAGTATCCCCTCCCACGAATTGAAAACTTGTTCAATCAGCTGCATGGAGCACAATACTTATCCAATTTAGATTTATAGTTGGGATATTATCAAGTAAGGGTGAAGAAGGAAGAAATCCCCAAGATTGCTTTTCATATAAGATACAGGCACTATGAATTCATAGTAATACCTTTTGTAATCACTAATGCTCCAAAAATCTTCATGGACTTTATTAATAGAGTATTTAGATATTAACTTGAAAAATTTGTGGTAGTATTTATAGATGATATTCTATATACTCTAAAACCAAGGAGGATCATGAAGAGCATCTAATAACTGTACTAGAGACCTTGTGAAAGGAGAATCTCTATGAAAAGTACAACAAGTGTGAGTTCTGGTTGAAGGAGGTCTCATTATTGGGCTATATCATCACAAGCAATGGGATATCTGTGGATCCCTCCAAGATTGCTGCAATAGAGGGATGGACGAGGCCAACATCGATAACAGATATCCGTAGCTTCTTGGGGTTATCTGGATATTATCGATGATTTGTGAGAAATTTCCCACAATTTTCCAACCCTATTACCAAGATAACTTGGAAGGGAGTAACATTGTTTTAGAGTGATGAATACGAATAAAGCTTCAAGGAGTTGAAAAGGAGGCTTATCATTGTGATCATGCTCACTTTACCCACAAGTGGAGAACTTTTTTTGGTATTTAGTGATGCTTTGAATAAGGGCCTAGGTTGTGTGTTGATGCAAAATGAAAAATTCATTGCCTATGCTTCAAGGAAATTGAAAGTTCATGAGAAGAATTATCCAACACATGATTTGGAGTTGGCTACGATGATCTTCGCTTTAATTTTTTTTTGGAATTATCTCTTTGGGGTGAATTGTGAAATATATACGAACCACAAAAGCCTAAAGTATATATTCACATAGAAAGAGTTAAACATGCACCAAAAAATATGGTTAGAGATGATGAAAGACTATGAATTCTCAATCCATTACCACCCTGGGAAAGCGAACAAGGTGGAAAATTCTCTAAGTAGAAAGGACCCAGTGATTCTATCATTAATAAGAATTGAAAAGGATCCAATCTTCTAGATTTGATGAAGATAGACATGGGAATCATAAAGAAGGTAGCATCATGAATCCTTTCCCAAATGATTGCTAAACTATCTCTTTTGGAAAGGTTAAAGGATGATCAAAAAGATGATGTGGGAATTAAGAAGAAAGTAGAATCTATTAGAAAAGGGAAATCCTTAGAGTTCAATGTTAATGAAGAAGGAATTGTGAGATTTGGGAAAGACTATGTTTTCCATCAAGTCTGGAGCTGAAGAAGGAACTTTTGAATGATGCAAATAGTTAAAATTTCTCTATTCACCCAGGAAACACAAAGATGTATCGAGATATTTGAGAGCATTATTGTTGGGATAATATGAAGAAGAATATCGTTGAGTATACATCAAAGTGTCTGGTGTTTCAGCAAGTGAAGGAAGAGATGCAGAGGTCTAAGGGGATGATGCAATCATTTCCCATACCAACATGGAAATGGGAGAACATCACCATGGACTTTATCACCAGACTTTCGAAGACATCCAAAGGAAACAATGAAATCTGGGTTGTTGTGGATCTTCTTATAAAGTCTGCACACTTCATTTCAATTCAGGAGGATTTATCATTGGATCAACTATCACGAATATATATCAGGAAAGTGGTAAGGCTTCATGGGGTACCACTATCGATTGTATCCGATCAAGATCCAAGATTCAACTCTGAGTTTTGGAAGAGTCTTCAACATGCTTTGGATACTGAGATGAAATTCAGTACAGATTATCATCCTCAAACTGATGGCCAATCAAAGCGGACTATCCAGACACTTGAGGAAATATTGAGATCATTTTCAATGGACTTTAAAAGAGAATGGGATCAACACCTTCCTCTGGTTTAATTCTCTTATAATAACAGTTTCCACTCGAGCATCCAAATGGCACCTTATGAAGCCCTGTATGTGAAGAGGTGAAGAACACTAGCATATTAGGATGAAGCTGTTGAGCGTAAGCTATTAGGACCAGAAATGGTTGAAGAAATGGTGGAGAAGGTGAAAACCATTCAGCAGCATATCAAGGAAACCCGGAGTCGACATAAGAGTTATGAAGATAACCATTGATGATACCTTGAGTTTAAAGTTATAGACATTGTATTTCTATTCATATCTCCTTGGAATAAGGTCATGAGTTTTGGAAAGAAAGGGAAGTTAAGTCCTAGGTACATCTTCCCCTTTGAGATTCTTGATCGTGTCGGGGCTATGGCCTATTGACTAGAACTTATACCTACTATGGCCAAATTACATGATGTCTTTCATGTATCCCTCTTAAGGAAGTACATACCAGACCATTTACATGTACTCTCTTCATAGGTAGTACAGTTAGAGGATGATATTTATTATGAGGAGTAACTAGTGAAGATCTTAGATCGTAGAGAAAAAGTTATACAAAATAAGATAATTCCCCTCATCAAGGAATTGTGGTGAAACCACAAGTTTGAAGAAGCGACATGGGAATTAGAGGAAGTGATGAAGAAAAGTTACCCACATCTATTTAATATGGGAAAAGGAAATTTCGAGGGTGAAATTTCTTAAGGGGGGAAGATTGTAATGACCCAAACATTCATTAATGAAAATTCCTCTTTACCTAATTAAATGTCTTATTATGGTTATATAAAATGTGAACTTCATTAGTTTTGTGTTTCTAGATTTTAAAATACCATTAAGAATTGTGATCATTGCTAATATAGCCGTTGAACAATGATCACATGATTAATATAAATATAGGGCTTTAACAAATCCAATTTACTCAAACAAAGGAAGCGATGACCTCATCCAGTAGACTTTCCCCATATGAAGCCCATTTTTCAGAGCTCGGAAAGGATGTGGCATCATTGGGATTCTCTCTTGACGAAGCCCAAGCCGAGCTTGAATATGTTAAGCTTGAGCAGAACCGACTACAGGAGAAGTGGAAGTTAATAGAGATTACCACTCGAGTGATGTTATCCGAGCCAACCCAAGAGTTTGTCACCATCGCGCACCTTACCATAAGGTCTTATGCAAGTGTTTTAAGGGGTTATGTAACAATACCCTATCACTATGACTATGTACATTATCTTTGTATAAATAATGTGCATTCATTTTATTATTATTACTTTGTAAATAGTTTTTAAAGCACAAATAGTATTTTTTTAGTTAATAGTCAACTAAGAAATATATTTTGATGAATTAATGGATTTTTGAATTAAATAATATTTTATTAAAATATTATTAATAAATTAATTTTTATTAAATATAAATGATCTTAATTTTTTTTACGAATACAATTGTAATTTTTATTAAGGTTTGAAAGCTGTTTTTGTCAAAACCCATGAATTTTTTATAAATGTTGATTTTTATTTTAAAAGTAAGAATTCACATATTTATAAGATTATTTAGATAAAATGAATATTATTTTTTGAATCATGATGTTAAAATTATCCAATGGTTAATTTTTCATAATTTTCTAATACATTCAAATGTTTGGGTAAAAATTAAATACCGTTTAAATATATAATGTGTTTTATTACATCATAATGACCAAATAGTGATGTAATAAAATACTATAAACACTATTTTCGGATAATATATGTTTTACAATTAAAATAATTTGATTTTATATTTTTTTTATTTATTTTAAAAAGCTTTAGTGGACCCTCAAAGACTTATAAAACATTTTGTCTTCTTAAATTGTTTTCCTTGAGATTGTGACTCACCTCCACATAAGAAACCCTACTATTTTAAGAAGTTAGGACATTTGACATATAAAATATTGTTTTTTAATCCCCTTTGGAAAAAAACATTGGCAAAAACCATGGGATGGTTTGCGGTTTTGATTAGTTTAATGTGTGGTGTCCCAAACCTAAATAATAAAGAATTCCCTCTCCTTTCCTATATAAACCCACCCAATATCCCACTTCCTCCTCACTCAAAGCCTTTTTAGTTCTACAAACCTCTTCCCTCCTCTCTCTAGAATCCTCTCAAGGCACCCCAAGCTCATAATAAGCCTCTATCAAGCCTCTCCTAAGCTTTTGTAAGCACACTTCCAAGTAAGGGATTTCTTCCTTTATCATTTTTGTCCAATTTTATTTAAGTTTTTATGCCTTTTTTTCAATTAAAAATGTCGGGGTATGATTTTGAACCTCCCCAATACTGCTCTATTTATGTTTGGATGATGGGATACTCATTTCTCTCTCATTAATTTCTCCCATGTACACCCGTTAGCATGCCCAAATTCCGTGAGGGATTTCTCTCTCCTCTTTTACATCTAAGTAATTCTTTTGTATTATTCATCTAAATTCTATTATGTTTGTTGGGAAATGTATCTATATGACCCCCTTACTTTCCATTTCATGTAAATATTATGAGACACCCATTTATATCTCATAAACCATTTTTATGAGTTCTTATTTCACGTTGTTATGCTGCCGAAGTTGTACTACGATTTTCCAAGTTAATGTCATTGTATAGTGAATACCATGCCCATTTCTCTATCAAGGGTATTAAACCTTATGCACATTTACTTATTTATTATAAAGCTTAATGTATGTATTCCATGTCCCTTTATCGTGGAATAAATGATTATGATTTATTCCATGTTGTATGATCCATGTGGCACACTTATGCATGAAATGAAATGTTTAATAAGGGTGCACCCTGATAGCACACAAATGCATTGGGTAAAGTATAGTATCATGATACGTCATGTGCAATGAGTTTTGAATCATGATAATTCAAGTGCAATGAGGTTTTACTCGTGCTTCATGTGTAATGAGGATTTACTCATGCACCATGTGCAATGAGCCTTGGCTCATGATAATTCCATGTTAAGTGTTGTTTCCACATTTCCATGTTATGATTATCATGCTTTATCATGCCTTTATGTTCATGTTTCTCTTGTGCTCCATTGATATACCTATTGTATAACATTTATTATATTCCCCATGTTATTCCATGTTTATTCCCTTACTGGGATTTATAGCTCACCGTTTTCTTATGCTTGTCCTCAGGTTATCATATGCAATGCTATGTACGAGGGAATGTAGTGGTCTTGTAAAGTAAGTTTTAAATAAGATGTTGCATTATATGTTTTATGTTATTATGTAATGTTCTTAAGCCCCATAGACACAAGACCTCTCGATATTCCATGTTGTATCAAGTGAAGAGTTTATGTAATAAATCATGTTTATTTTTGTAAAAAAAGCAGGGTTGTTATTCATAGAACATGGAAATCCTAGGTATCTAGGTAGGTGGACTAAGGACTTGTATGCTGGGCATGCCAATAGGGCCTCAACCTAGTCTCTTAGAAGGTTTACGCTACAACACTAACTAAAAAACATGATGATACTACAAGTACCACTAAAACTTTTTCTTTATCCTCTCTAGTAGTTTTTTCATGAAGAGAGTTATTTCTATGGTTGAAAATAGAGGGTACAAGGATCCTAGGACCCCAACTAACCTAGTTACTTATGGATTTTCCATGGCGCTTTCTCTTATTTAATCATGTTTCCATGGTACTATTTTAAAATGATATTTTTCTTAGTTTCCTTTTCATATATATAATAATGAAACAGATGTTTTACTTTCATATTCTTTGTATAACCTAATGATATGATCCTTACTATTATAATTTTACCAAGACTCTTACTTTATCAGATTGTTCTTTTATGTAAATAGATTATTGAAAAAATAACTTGTCATTTGGAAAATGGTTTTGAAATCAAAGAAGGAAATGGTTTTATAAAGAATTATCCTGTTTCTTATTTTAAAATAAAATGGAAAAACTTGTTTTCATATATTTATATTTTAAAAATATCCAAAAATGGTTTTCTATTTAAAGGTAAGGCATAGGGTTTGGTTTCTCTTTTGGAATCCCTACTGAAAATTTTTATGCCCACACCTATATATCTATAATTTTTTAGTTACAAGTTTCAACCTATCTTTTATTATCACCCATGGGGCATTGTGGTTCTTGTTTGTTGGGTGGTTACTTTTATAGTCATAAGGATGTAAGTATGTATGTAGTTAGTTTTATTGTAGTTTCTTTTACTGAATTAGCCACTAGGATTTTAATACTTTTTATGATTGGAGGTGTAGAATTATTTTGGTGGATGAGGATAGGAATTTTAGTAGGAATATTTTCCGTATATGAGAGGGGGACTAGGGTGGTGAGGGAGGTTTTTGGTGATCAATGCTATTTACTACTTTCCTAGTTTTGATATTAGGTTATTGATTTGTTTATTTTTCTTTGGTGTGGACATCTAATGTACAAACAGTTCATGTCAAAATTTAATTTAATTTCCTTTGATACTTTTATTAATTATTTATTGGTAGAAATCAGTACCAAGTGGTGTTTCCTTGATGAATAGTCACTTGTACCAGCCCATGGAGATCGATAATGCCCTTTGAGTATTTTTATAGACTGGTTTAGGCATCCAACAAAGGGAGGACTCAGGTTGGTTTGTGACAGATCATCCTACATTGTTTTCCTTTATCGCTTCACATTCCTTCAAGATATAAGGAATATCATTTTTTGTTCTCAGTATTGAGTGGAATATAAGAGGGGGAAGATGTTCCATCAATCTTGAGAGAAAATGTTAGAGAAATTCTTTTTTGGGAGACAATTCTCTAGAAAGGGAATGTTGTGAACACAGATCAACCTCTTGAAAGATGATACAAAAGTCTATTTATAAACTCAGGGTTAAGGTTAAATATTTATTAATTACACATAGTCTCTTAATAATATATTAAACCCATAAATAAACTCCTACCATGTAAAATAATAATAATATTATTTTATCTCATGGCATGCGAAAACCCACATAATGATAAATATTATTTTACTGTATGTTAAATAAATATTTATTGCTAAACCTAAAACTTGGTTTGTTCATCCTTGACATTTATTGAATTTTTGAATAAATATTTAAATAAATATCATTAAATAAATAAATAAATAAATATTATATTCACAGCCTGTTGAATAAATATTTATTTTAATATTTTCATAATAAATTATTTTTTTAATAAATAAATATTTATTACCTTGTGAATAACAAGAGATAAATAAATATTATATATTCATGTAATTAAATAATTAATTGGAAAATAAATATTTATTTAACATATACAATAAAATAAAATATTATAAATAAATAATATTCCTCAGTCTAGAGAATACCATTTATTCTAGCTGTTAAATTCAAATATAATTTAACTAATATTAAAGGATAATCTTAGCGTGTGACCTTATATGCCTCTTCCTCAGTGGAATGAGGTGAACTTGCCTAAGGTCTAAGATTATTTTCTAGAATGGGTCAAGGAACCTAAAAAGGAAGAAGTTAATGCTGTAATGTTAGAAACTACATTAAAACACTCATTGTGTAATATAATCCTTTTTTCATGATATCCCATCAAGTAGGTTGCACACCCATGTCATCAGGCTATATGCTTGATACCTATTTCTTTGACTTTTTGAAATGAACTCATCATTACACCCCGTCCATGGAATTTATTTTATCATTTTCATTCCAATTAAAGGGCCAAAATATCAACTTTCATAAATATGGAAGGAAAAAAAATCCTTCCTCGACTTATTCATTAATAACACATCACTCATAAAGAACCCAACACACCCAAATTCCCAATTAACATACAAAATAATTGTTTTGGTCAATATATATAAGTATGTGACTAATGATACTTATTAATAATAATCTTAAATTCTAAGTATTATTACACATTCTCAAAGACATGAACATACAATGATACAAAACATGTATAATTCATACCAGCAAGTTAGTTCTTATAACCTCCTCTATCAGGGATTACCAAGTATGAACTTCATAAGATGAAGTGTCATCCGTTTACGAGTACTCACACTTGATAGTCAAAATACTATGTATCCCAACATATATTTTTTATCTAAATGTAGAATAATATTTAATAATATCATCATATTACTTCAAGGTTCTCATCATAGCAGGGAACTACTATAACATTTTCAATGTGACAGATACTCTAGGACATTATCACATTAATTTCATATAGAATAATAATCAATATTTGATAAGGTTTTTATAAATATTAAAATCCATGAATATATAGGTAACATAAAGTACAAGGTAGTTGGTTCTAAGGCTTCAACTACAAAAACTTTCACTATTTCATGGCCTATACTTCAACGTACATTTCCAATAATCCCCTACTTTCAGTAAAGCCTCATAGACTTAGTGTAATTTCACCTTATGTCACATCATTAGTAAAAACTTTTGAAACCATATACAAAAATCCTTTTGAAAAAATCTATCATTCATTTTCACAATATGTTAAATCATTTGTAACAACTTGTGAAAATATATACAAAACTTCTTTAGGATATCCTCCAAAACACTTTTAGGGCCACTCTCAAAGATTCATAAACCCGATACTCATTCACAAAACTATAAATTTTAACCCCATAAGCCTTTATAGCATTGAAAATAGTCAATATTTCATAAATCTATAATTTTTTTTAAATATTTGAAGGTTTCTGGGTGCATCGGAAATGGTGGATGGTGGGTCAATTTTTTTCCCATAAAAAATCATCAGATAAACTCAAATAAATATATTTACACACCTCTAAATTTCATAGATAGGATAATTTAAATTTAATTTATAATTAATTCAAATATATAATTACCTCATCCATGGTATTTTTCTCAACCAATTTCTTCTATTCCTATCATTATGTTGTCACTGTGATGGATAATACAACAAAGGATTACTCTAGGGGTATCCACACATGATCAATTAATCCTCAAATGATATTATTTATATCTTAGGTGATAGAACAAAATAATCAAGTGGTTTTCACCATTCATCATCAATAAGAACAATTTTCTCTTGTTCTATATTTAGGTTATTGAGAGAGGGAGGAAGGTAGAATTATCTATAGGGATTGATAAAACCGTAAAAGATGTCTCATTGTGTCTATTACACCATAAATAAAAAATGAAATATTTTTGAATTTATACCTAGGTTAAAATTGAGATAATTTCATAAAGTCCATTATTCATTAAACTTGTGAATGAATATATATTTTTAATATTTACATAACTTGAATAAATATTCATTTTAATCTATTCAATAAACTCATTAATAAATAAATATTATATTCATTACCTTTTGAATAAAAAAACAAGTGATAAAATTCAAATCATATATTCAAAGATAAAATATATTATGATTGAATTTCTATGATCAACTTTTACTTGAATAAATATCATTGGGAATAAATTTATTCTTAAACTTAAATTTAATAAAATTTAATTAGATTCTAAATAAACTTAGTGTGTAACCCTTTGTTTCCCTTAATTAAAAATAAATTGAACTTACCTAAATATCAATATTAGTGTCTAAGAATATTCCAAATCACTCACAAATAATGAAGATAATATAGAAAATACAATAAACTTCCTACAAATGCTACCATGTAATATTATCCTTTTTTACCAATATCTCATCAAGAAGGATGCATACTTGTGTCATCATCTTATATGATCGATTTATATTTCATGAAATTTATGAAAGGAACTAGTATGTATACTATCATGGCCATATATTTTGTTAGATAATTCCATTTTGATAAAAGGACAATAGATACCATCTTCCATTAACTCATAATGAAAAAAAAATTCTTAACCATTCAATTAATTCCATATCACTTATGATGCACCCAATGTATGTTACCTCACCATGAGAATATATCATCATGGTTTTTTCTATACATTAAAGTACACGATTTATGATACACATTAATAATGATATCAAGTATAAGGAATAATACACATGTTTAAAGATAGGAATGTACAATGACACATAAAACATATGAAATTACTATTGTTGGGTCTATCGTTAATATCTCCCTTCCCCGATACCACTAAGTGTGAAATTCATGAGAAGAAGTATGAATGCTTATGATCCCCCAACACCTGATAGTTATACATCATTAATGTCTCATTATTTTGATATACCTAGACCATAATAAATATTTCTTTAATAATATTATCATACCATCTCTAGGTTATCATTATAATGTGGGACTTTTATAACTATTTTATGTAAAAAATATTCTAAGGACACTATCATATTAATGTTACATAGAAGAAAAATAACTATGTGGTAAAAATATATATATATATATATTATAGTAATTAAAAGTACAAATACTAGTTGGTTCTAGAGAACCAACTCTAATAGACACCCACTTTCACCAAATCCAACTACTAACAATTCTTAACTTACTAGCTCTCACATGATGTTCATGATTATGATGAGGTATGAATTTATTCAATGGTTCTAACATATTTTATTATATGAATACTCTTTTAATAATATATACCTTACCATCCCATTAATTTGTTTGTTTTGAGTGTTGGATATGTTGGGAGTAGGTTTGAGTAAGGAAGGGTGTTGTTTGAGTTGAAATTTTATTTGGGAGTTGGTTTTATAGCATGGAGGCATGTGTCATGATGTGAGAGGCCAGTTGGAAGGTTTGGTTATAGTGTGGTGTTGATGGTTATATTGTAGGACCATGGGAGGAAAATTTTGGTGTCTCTACTATTTTTGGTACCATTAAAATGTGGATAGTTTAGTTGTAGCATGGATGATCAAGTTGAGTTTTTGGTAAAGTAAAGGAGTCCAAATTGTGGAATGGAATATTTGAGATTCATCATTGTGTTTCATAGGTCATTTTCAGGGGATTTTCCTCTTTAGGTGTCATTGTGGCATAATCCTTGATAGAATTCCATGGTTGGGTTTAGAGGCCCAAAGGATATGCAGTGGATATCACCCCAATGTTATAGTATCTCCCCAATTTAATCAGATCAGGTGGTTGATTTAGTTTTAAATGTGGATTTATATGGTGTGATTTTCAAAGATTCACTTAAATGAGACCCATTGTGGTGTGACTGGTCATATTGCGCTGTATTTTTGTGAAAGTTCTAACCATTGTGTTGTGTCCTATACCATTACATCATGGTCTTATTTTTTTCAACTTGTGTATTTGTAAACCCTAGAAAATTATATTCTATTTCCTATATTTATCTCAACCCTTGGGTGATTCAAGTGTGATTTTGGGAGACCTCTCAATCCCTCTTTTCTTGTATTTAATCATTTCACTTGTATATTTATTATTGGTGACCCTAGGTGATTTTCTACTATTCCTCTCTTGGTTTCATCTCATTATTCCATAGGGATTTCTTAGTAGCAGTGATGGTTCAAATTAGATATCATTGGGTAGTGGTTTTGAGAGTAATTATTGAGATTTAAGTTGATTTAGGGTTCCCTTTTGTGGTTATTATTTTACCTCATTCCATTCATTTTACATAGAGAATTATAAAGCTTCTATTAAGGTAGGTTATTTGAGAAATATCTTCTTTTATGTGTAAAATATGGGATTTTCATGTTTTTTTCTTCATTGGGTGGATGGTATGGATTGGATAAATAAATTTAATGAACCATATTTGAATAAATTGATGGGGAATGGGTGTTTTGAATGCGTTTACTAATTTCCATGATTTTTTTCATGTACTTAATGCTTGTTTACTATTGCTTTTAAAAATCACTGTTGATTCTATGAATTGAGTGCTATTTATATGAACTTTTGTTTGGAACCACCTCTCATAAAAGGTTAATAATTTAAATATGGTAATAGTCCCACTATGTGAAATCTAAAAATTCGTGTGTTAACGTTCGTGAAATCAAAGGTTAATTAATCTATAAGCATGACTTAAAATGGAATTTTTGGCAGTGGTTATTTCTATTATTGGATGGTGTATACTTGTTGTGATGTTATGATGTGTGGCCCTAGTTGAGAATTTTTTATGGTTTTTTTAAGATGTCTCATACTAGGTAATAGGGTTGTGATGATTGGAATGTGTTGGGTAGCGGGGCTGTGATGGTTGGCATGAGTAGAGAAGCATGGATACGATGGGGTGTAATTGTGACAGGTGTGGTGATTGATGGTTGAGATGATTTTCAGGTTGTTTTGTAGTCAATTTGTAGTAACAAAATGTGAATTATAATGATGAACATGGTAATGGATGTGGGGATGGAATTGAATTAACTATGATATACGAATTAAATGTTAATAAATGAAGTGAATGGGTAATAAATGAAGTAAATGTGGGTGATGTCTTGAAAGGTTTTCCATTAAATATGGAATTGAAAAAAATCAATTAATGTAATACGGTTATAAATGGTAAATATGGAAATGGGATAAACAATGTAGATTAATGGGTATTATTGAATGCTTTGTGTGGCTATTTTTTTATGGGAAGTGGGGATGGTTTGGTGGTTTATTAAGTGGTACTGGTGGTTGGTGTGTGGTAGCAATTTCTAATGAAAAGTTATGGATTTTAGTGATAATTGTGGGCTATAAGGGGGATATTTTGGTGTGAACCTACTAGGTTTGGATTGTGTGTTCCTATTTTTGATAACCATAACTCTCATTATGATTGTGAAATATATCAGATGGATGTAAAAACCACTTTAATTAATGGGAATTTATCTAAGGACATGTATATTATACAACCCTAAAGTTTTAAAGTGCTAAATGAGTCTGCTAAGGTATGCATGATGCAATGGACTATTTATGGATTAAAGTATGATTCCCAGAGTTGGAATATCTAGTGTAATGATACAATAAAAGTGTTTGGTTTTATAAAAAATGCCAATAATTCCTATGTATATAAGAAATTTAGTGGGGGTTATAGTAGTAGTTATGATATTGTATATAAATGACACACTACGTATCAAAAATGAAATTATGGCACTTCATTATATGAAAGTGTGGCTGGGTAAATGTTTCTCAATAAAAGATATGAGTGAAGCATCCTATATAATGGGTATGAAGATCTATAGAGATAGATCTAAGAGATTTATTGGATTGAGTCAAAACACATATATTAGTAAAGATCTAATGTGATTTAGAATGAATAACTCTAAGGAGGGGTCTTTACCAGTGTTTCATGTAAAATATCCTAGGAATATCTAAGATAATTTTAAAGAGTTATAAAATATAGTGACCCATACATTTCATACATAAATATCATATATTATTAGATGAATATTCAATACATAACATTACGATCCATACCAGAATCGTATAAGTCTTGTATCTTTGGAAACTTGGATACATAAACAATTTTTTCATAAGATATATATCATCTCCTAAAAATTTCTTAATAACCAGCATCCTTATTAAACATATCATACTTATAATTTTTCTTTATAATTCAAGGAAAGGAAACATAAAAAAGGCTGATCTCAAATGCTCAGTACGGGTAAACAAGGGAGATATCAACGATCACTTAATTAAAACACGAGAATAATGAAATGAGAATATGAGAATAAAATTTGAAAACCATACCCTACATATCATAGAATATAATCTTGAGTCATGGAATAAATATTGGAAGTTCATAAAACATGAATGATAAAGGAATTTAAGAACATGATCCATGAGTACATAACATTGGCATAAGACCTAAGTTTATGGCATACACATAAGCAAGGGAAATTTTTTCCTTAGTAATTTATCACTACTAAGACTATCATAGTGGATTGTCTTAACTCCCTATTCCATTATATATCTAGTAAAGGTTCACTCCCAAGACTATCATAGTGGACAAATTCCCTCACTGAATTAGGTTTACTCCCCATTATAGTCCTTATTATCTCATGAGATATCTATCTTTACTCAATTTATTATAGGGATATATAATTTTAGGCCCACCCATAATTAAAATAATATATATTTGTTCCACAATTTCATGACCCATCCCCCAGGGCCCGTGCCGTGACTACCCCAAGCCTTCCTTCCATATACAAGGGGCCGACAACTAGCACAAAAGACGTAATTTTCTAAATATGGGAAGGCATTGAATTTATAACTAAAACCACACACAACAGATTACAGGTTGGAAGAAAAACACTAAGTAAAATTGTATAAAAAAAGAGTGATGAAAAGTAAAGGGGCCGGAAATACAAGACCAACTGAAAGTACAAGTATAACTGAAAAGAAAAAAAATAGATGAAAGGTGAAAAGAAGCTCCTGGATCATCCACCACAGATCCTACCTAAAGGGTAGGTACAAATAGCCTCCTTATCACTCCACGTATGTTAGTCTCCACCAGGTACCAACTCATCATGAGGTCCACCTCCGGGTACTATCCAGTCCTTGTACACTCAGCCTCGGTCAGCGCTGTCTGTCGTCTGCATCCAACACAATGAGGTACGGGCATAGCCCATGTAGGGGTGAGTATAACGATACTCAGCAGGGACCCCGAGACCCTCAAGGTCTCACAAAATCCAACAAGGATGAACCAAAAAGTATGAAATCAACAGATAACCCCACTTAGGTATATGCCCATACATATACCTAAGTTATCAAGTAATCCATCTCAACCATGAGTAAAACACAAAGTTACTGACTCAGATCACACATGTATACAACTTTTGTAGAGAGATAGAGATGATCAGATGTAGTCAATGAATCATATATTCTGTCAAACCCACACAGGATCCAGGAACAGAAATTAGAACTGCCGAATCCACATAGGATCCAGGAACAGTTATTCTGGCGAACCCACACAGGTTCCAGGAATAGAAGTCAGAATTGTCGAACCCACACAGGATCCAAGAACAATAGTCAGAGCTGTCGAATACGTACAGGATCCAGGAACAGTTGTCAGTGCTGTCGAACCCACACAGGATCCAGGAACAGTCGTCAGTGCTGTCGAACCCACAAAGGATCCAGGAACAATCGTCAGTGCACAACCAACCATAGGGTTCCGCACGAAGCATGCTTGATTTCAGGAGGGTCCGCTCCTCAAGTCGAGTGTCGATACATCAAATGCCACGAAGTCCCAAGAAGAAGTATCCTAAAGGTCCACCACGTCAAAGGGGGATAACACAAACAAAACGTGTCTAAGATACTGAGGACAAGATGACCAAGCCATTTCCCGAAAAGTACACAACGTGTAGGAATGAGGCACATGCCATGTCTTCAGACCTCGAGTACTACCCGTGTACAACGGCCTGCATCATAAGGCTAGTCGTGTAGAAAATAAAGTACATGGCATGTGTTATGGTTACATGCCATGTACAAGCAACTGGGGTCGGCTCTGTGTACGCTGGCCATGTGCCTGTACATGGCCTCAACCTATGTTCGCCAACCCATGTAACAGGTACATGGGGTAGCCTGTGCCACTGGAAATGCTTGGCCGTGTGGTGGAGTACATGCCTGTGTACTCCACCCCGTGTCCATGTATCCCCGAGATACACACCAAGTTTCACAAAGCCGCCGCTGCCGTTCTGTGTAGAGAGTACACGCCTTGCCTCTTGGCCGTGTAATTCTTCCAGTGCCTGTGTATTTCCCATAATACATGCCATGTCTCGTGAAACCACTTCTTCTATTCTGTGCAGAGAATACATGTCATGTGAATGGGGTCACACACCATGTTTTAATTGTTTGATGTCCAAAACTAAAGCTACAT
This sequence comes from Viscum album, assembly GCA_963277665.1. NCBI lineage: Eukaryota > Viridiplantae > Streptophyta > Magnoliopsida > Santalales > Viscaceae > Viscum > Viscum album. Next base: position 1,801,598,336 of record OY728126.1, on the reverse strand, counting down.
AATTCCCATACTACACAATGATTTCATCAGAAGTACACACCGTGTATTCTGAAATTTTCCAGAAATGGTGCCTCCGGCTAGCGTGCCTACCATGAAGTCCGTTCTATGTTCTGACATAATTTTTGTCACGAAACTTCAGACACTAGGTTGCCCCGATGTCCCGTAGTCGTATTTGGTGTTTTTGGGCCTCCGATCGGCTCCGAAAACACGATTTGATTCACCCGCATGAAGAATGTTCGAGGAAAGGTCCTTCCTGTTCTGGCCCGATCCGTCATCCGTTATCGTCGTCTCACTTCTGTTAGGTCATTGTGATGTTGGGTCTTCAATTTGAGATCCTTGAGTCGCACAAAGAACTCACAACAATCCATTGTTCATCACCCATGAAGAACGCAAAGAACACACCAAACATTCACAAGAACGGCGGAGGGATCAGGCCGTGTTCGTTTGGCCCGATCCTTCCACGTTAGTTTGGTAGAAAGCAGTTCAAGAGAAACAATCATGGAAGGAAGAATCAAAATTGATCAAATCAAAACACACCCCTACCTTGTTCGTTGTTCATTGACGAATAAGATGAAGAATTCGAGGACGACGTCTTCAACGTTCTTCAAGGACGGTGCTTCCTCCCTTGTTCCAGTTGTATATCAAAGAAGAATATGTCTGTCATCGGTAGATGAAGCATTCTTCATTCTTCGATGGTCGTTCTTTGTGGGGAGGAGTGTTCTTCGTTGGGATATTTCTCCAAAAAATCCTCCTCTCAAATCACCCAATGTGAAAAGACGAGCCAAATAATAGATTTTATTATCTATTATTTTGTTGGAAAGAAATTCAAAAAGAATCCCTAAACACTTGGTTGGCACAATTAATGTGAAGGGTGGTGGCACCATTAAGTGGGTATCTCAAGAGGTTTCTCCCCACTTAATGGGGAGTTCAAGATGTTATAACCTCAGGTGGTCCCCACCAAATTAATCCTCACAAGGGAGGTTGAGTTCAGGTGGGCCCCACCACCATAACCTCTCATGGTAGGTTAAGGTGTGGTGGTCCCCACCTCCAACTTCCACATGGTGGTTATATCAAATAAAATAAAATAATACATGCACTTATTTTATTTTATTATTTCCACACAAAACCCAAAAACTATCTTTAATTTTCGACCAACTGCTTTCGAGGTGAAAGTCTTCTTAAGCGAATACCGGCACTGCGAGTTCAATGGTGTCCTCATATTTCAATTCCAAGCACTAGTTAAAAAGTTATAAAAAAACATGTTCATACGTTTACTGAACGTACCCGAACAAAACTTTAGAAATTTATTCCAGGTACACCAGGCCTCGAAATCAAGCGCCGTAAATTTTTGCGAACTCGTAAAATTCCCATGTATTTATGAAAAAATTTTCCACAGAAATTCTGGGTCTTTAAATTCTCCCCACCTCAGGGATTTACGTCCCCATAAGCTACAAATTGAACTATGGGAACAAATGGGGGTACTGAGCATGCATCTGATCCTCCTGCTCCCATGTGCTCTCCTGGAGGTTCCTTTACTGACAACGAATGCGCACCAGAGGTATCAACCATCCACGAAGAACCCACTCCTATCAATCCTCAATATCTACTGGAACTTCCGTAAAAGTCTCCCGATCATTGACATCCATCTCCCTATGGTCGATGATGTGAGAAGGGTCGTGCACGTATCTCCTCAGCTGGGATACATGGAAGACGTCATGCACCCGGTGCAATTGAGGTGGAAGAGCTAAGCGGTAAGCCACCCCACCTACTCTACTAAGGACATAGAAAGGTCTGATGAATCTTGGAGATAACTTTCCGCCTTGACCAAATCTACGTAAACCTCGTCGAGGTGAGACCCGTAGAAAGACGTGGTCTCCATCCTCGAACTCCATAGGTCTCTGTCTCCTGTCAGTATATGACTTCTGCCTACTCTATACAATCTTCTTCTTCTCCTAGATGATCTGCACCTTGTATGTGGTAGCCTGTACCATCTTTGGTCCCACCAGTGCTGATTCCCCTGGGTCTGTCCAGTACAAGGGTGATCTGCAAGGTCGACCATACAAGGCCTCAAAAGGTGACATCCTGGTGGTGGAGTGATAGCTCTTGTTGTATGAAAACTCCACCAAAGGTAAGTGATCCTCCCAAATGTGAACAAAGTTGAGGACACATGCAAGTAGCATGTCCTCGAGGGTCTGAATGGTCCACTTGGTCTGACCATCTGTCTGAGGATGGAAGGTGGTGCTCAGATGAAGCTGCATCCTGAAAGCCTCATGCAACCCCTTCCATAGCCGGGAAGTAAACCATGCATCACAGTCGAAGGCAATAGAAAAAGGTAATCCATGTATCCACACAATCTCCTACATGTAGAGGCATCCAAAGCTCTCTACTGAACCCTACTCTATGATTGGTAGGAAGTGGGCCGACTTGGTGAGTCGGTCGAAGATCACCCAGATAAAGTCATGTCCCCTAGACATACGTGGAAGACCCGTCACAAATTCCATGGATATCCCATCCCACTTCCACTCTGGGTCCTCTAAAGGCTGAACCAAGCTTGCTGGTACCTAGTGCTTCACCTTCACTTACAGACAAGTGAGGCATCGAGAGAAAAACTCCACTACTTCCTTATTCATACCTGGCCACCGGTGATGTCATCGAAGGTCCTAGTACATCTTCACCTCTCTTGGATGTACCACTAGAGGGGATGTGTGGAACTCCCTAAAAACTTCCTCGTTAAGTGACATTGACACCATAGTGCATCCTATGAAGATGATGACATGCTCCACACCTTTAGATAATCCATCAGGTTCCTGCCCTATGGATATCTAAGCACGTTGTGTCTTGAAGTCAGCGTCTGCATGTTGTGCCTCCCAGACTCACTGAAGAAGTGGAGGAGTGACTGTAAGAGACTGAAGAAAGCTGCTCTATCTCGGTCCACAAAGGATATCTTTAAAGCAGCCATCTGCTCTGTCGGCTCACCTATCAGTTGTATACCAGATCTCCTACTGAGTGCATCTGCTACAACGTTCCCCTTACCAGGAGTATAGACTATCTCGAAGTCATAGTCCTGGAGGAACTCAATCCATCGCTGATGTCTCAGGTTTAGGTCCTTCTGAGAGAAGATATACCTGAGACTCTGGTGGTCAGAGTAGACTGTGAAATGCTCACCCATCAGATAGTGCCGACACATCTTCAAGGCGAAGACCACTGTTGCTAACTCCAAGTCATGGGTAGCATAGTTCTGCACATGATGTCTCAGCTGATGATAACCATAAGTGATAACTGCTCGCTCCTATATCAAGACACACCTAAGTCTGGTCCCTGATGCGTCATAGTAGACTACGTACCCTACACCCTCCTTTGGAAGCCTCAAGATGGGGGCACTAGTCAGCCTCTACCTCAGCTCCTAAAATCTCTGATGGAATATCTCTGACCACACAAAGGGTTTCCCCTTCTTCATCAAGGATGATAGTGGTTCTGCAACTCTGGAGAAGTTTGGTACGAACCTATGACAATATCTAGCCAAGCCCAAGAAACTCTGAACCTCCATCACACTCCTGGGTGGCTACCAAGCAAGTACCACCTCAATCTTTGCTGGATCCATTGCAACTCCAGCCTACGAGATGACATGAACCAAAAAGTGAACCTCTCGGATCCAGAACTGGCACTTAGAGAGCTTACCATAAAGCTGGTGCTCTCGGAGTGTGTCCAGTACTACCTACAAAGGGTAGACATGCTCCTACTTAGCAGTCGAGTAGATCAGAATGTCGCCAATGAAGACTATAAAAAAACAATCGAGGTATGGCTAGAAAATCCTATTCATGAGTCCCATGAACACTTCTAGAGCATTGGGTACACTGAAAGGAATAATTAAGAACTCATAGTGGCCATACCGACATCTGAAGGCCATCTTCTGCTCATCCTCGTCTCGAACTTTGAGCTGGTGATAGCCTGATCTGAGGTCTATCTTCGAGAACCACTGTGCTCCCTTCATCTGATCAAAGAGGTCATAAATCCTCAGGAGTGGGTGATTGTTATTCACGATCACCTGGTTCAGGCGATGGTAGTCGACAAAAAGCCTCAAGATTCCATTCGCCTTCTTGGCGAACAGTATCGGGGCTGCCCAGGGAGAAACACTGGGCCGGATGAATCCCTTCCCCTGCAAGTCCTCCAGCTATACCCGCAGCTCACGAAGCTTAGTGGGATCCATCTGATATGCTGGTGTAGATATTGGTGATTTCCCCAGGTATAGGTCAATGTAAAAGTCCACCTCTCTGTGAGGAGGTAGACCTGGAACATCTTAAGGGAAAACATCTGCGTACTGGTCCACCACTACAGGATAGCTCGGACTCTCCACATCAACTACTCTGAGGGTAAGTAAGGCCAACTAATTAGTGATCGGCTGCACCCTCCTTTGAGTAAGTCCGTCCTTCGCTGTAAAGGCTCCCTTCTCGCCGCTGAAGGTGAACCTGGTCCCATCCATGTAGACATACCGCCCTTTGTGCCTAATAAAGTCAATCTGAGCATGGATTGTAGATAACCAATACATACCCAAGATGACATCGTAAGGACTCGACGTCTCTACGAGAAGATCACAGCCGAAGCTCTTTCCTCATAGAGTAAGATCACACTGCCAGCATCAGTGCGTAATCGTCGAGTCTGCTCCCGTATGAGTCTCTAGCCGTAAGGATCAAGCCAACGGCTCCGTCAGAATCTCCAAGATCCGAACGAGGGTAGTGGAAATGAAAGAGTGATTGGAACCTGTTTCTATAAGAACTGAAGCCAAGGTGGAGTAGACACATATCGTACCTCGAATCATCTCCAGAGCACCGTGATCATAAGCCTCAGCTGCCTGAAGCTGAGCTCTCCCCTATCCACCTGCTCCCTGTGGTCGGGGTGGACCTCCTGGTGGTGGTGGTGGTAACACCTCGGAATGCCGTCCACCGCCAGCTGCATGACCATATCCTCTTCCACATATGCCTACACCCTGCGGATCACCTCAATCGAACCTCTACCTCTGACTAGGAGGTCCCTTAACTGTTTGCTGATCATCCGTACGGTGGGTCGGACAGTCATGAGCCATGTGACCCTACCCGCCGCATGTGAAACACTGCCTATTCCTCGAATGATTGGATCTGTCTCTTATGCCTTGCACAACCTAAACAGAGTCCTGAGGTCATCCACCGGATGGTTTGGTCTTCTTTTACCTCTACGACATCTGTCTACTAGCAACTGCAGAAGAGTCCGCTACGTGACGCCCAGTGGTGGGTCTCGCTGCTGGTGACTACTCAGTAAGGAAACTCTCTACTAAGAGGGCTCGCTCCAATACCCCTGCCTGCATCGAGATGCTGAGGGGGATCATTGAAGCCCTGATCTCTCACATGAGCCCCTGCGTGAAGGTCCGGGCCCTGAAGAATGGGTCCCGTACCATATCTGTAGAGTAGTGTGAGAGGTCGGTGTACCTCACTGAGTACTGAACTACCGTCATGATACCCTACTGTAGATGCAGTAGCTCATGTTTCTGCACTGCACATAGGGTGGATGGGACAAACTCCACCTGAAAAAGGCTCTCGAAGTCTACCTAGAGTAGTGTTGCCTCATCATGCACCTGGAGCATCAAGCTCCACCATTTTCCTGATGATTCTTGAAGGAGAATTGTGGAAAGGATCACCATAAGGTCTTCTGGTGTTCCTACCAGTCTGAAGACTCTTACCACAACCTCCATCCAATCCTCAACTGCCTACGGGTCCTTCTCGCCCCTGTATCTGGGCGGCCTCTGGTGCTGGAACTCGTGCAATGTGCTCAGGTAGCGTGCACTCTCTGCTGTTGGAGTTGGTGGCATCGGTAGCCCAACAGATAGTGGTACTTCTAGAGCCTCCACTATAATAGGGACCTACAATGAGGCCTCTTTGCTCACTAGGATGCCATCTCATACATAGCCTGGAACCCTGGCTGGCTATCTACATGGGGCCATCCTAAAAGAAACATGTGCTCCACGGTCAATAAACCCGGTGATCTGACTCAAATAGATCACTAAGAAAACTCTTGAAATACACACACAATCAGTGTTTTCATACACTGAGTTAGAAATCAGAAGTCAGGGTCCTGGTGTATGGATACGTCGGCTGCCGCACCAACACTGGAATCTCTGAACTGAAAACCACACTCAATACCCTTAACACTATTGCTTCACAAAAAAGATCAGAATCCTAAGTTCTGCAGTAGAACCAACTCCTCTGATACCAATTTGTCACTACCCGTCCCCCAAGGCCCGTGCCGTGACTATCCCAAGCCCGCCTTACATAGAACGGGGGCCAGAAACTAGCACCAAAGGTGTAATTCCCTAAATATAATAAGTCATTGAATTTATAACGGAAAAAACACATAATAGAGTACAAGCTGGAAGAAAAACACTAAGTTAAACTATATAACAAAAGAGTGCTGAAAAGTAAAGGGTTCTTAAATACAATCCCAATTGAAAGTACAAGTACAACTGAAAAGGAAAAAAATAGCTGAAAGTTGAAAAGAAACTCTTGGATCATCCACCATGGATCCTACCTGAAGGGTAGGTACAGATAGCCTCCTCAGCACTCCATGCCCGTTAGTCTCCACCGGGTACCGAATCATCATGAGGTCCACCTCCAGGTACTGTCCAGTCCTCATACACTTAGCCTCGGTCAACGCTGTCCGTCGTCTGCATCCAACACAACGAGTTGCGGGAATATCCCAAGCAGGGGTGAGTATAACGTTACTCAGTAGGGACCCAGAGACCCTCAAGGTCTCACAAAATCCAACAAGGATGAACCAAAAAGTATGAAATCAACAGATAACCCAAGTTAGGTATATTCCCATACATATAACTGAGTTATCAAGTAATCCATATCAACCATGAGGAAAACACAAATTTACTGACTCATCTCACACAAGTATATAAATTTTGTAGAGAGATAGAGATGATAAGATATAGCCACTAAATCATCTATTCTGTCGAACCCACACAGGATCCAAGAATAGAAATCAGAACTGTCGAACCCACACATGATCTAGGAACAATTATTTTGTCGAACCCACCCATGATCCAGGAATAGAAGTCAGAACTGTCAAACCCACACAGGATCCAGGAACAGTAGTCAGAGTTGTCAAATCTGTATAGGATCCAGGAATAGTCGTCAGTGCTGTTGAACCAACACAGGATCCAGGAAGAGTTGTCAATGCTTTCAAACCCACACAAGATCCAGGAACAGTCGTCAGTGCACAGCTAGCCACAAGGTTCCGCATGAAGCATGCTTGATTCCAGGAGGGTCCGTTCCTCATGCTGAGTGTCGATACATCAACTTCCAAGAAGTCCCAAGAAGAATTATCCCAAAGGCCCACCACGTCATAGGGGGATAACCCAAACAAAACGTGTCCAAGATACTGAGTACAAGATGACCAAGCCATTTCCCAAAAAGTACATGACATGTAGGAATGAGGAACATGTCGTGTCTTCATACCTAGAGTACTGCCAGTGTACAATGGATCGTGTCGTAAGGCTGGTCATGTAGAAAAGAAAGTACATGGTGTGTGGTATGGTTACATGCCGTGTCCAAGAAACTGGGGTCGGATCCATGTATGCTGGCCATGTGCCCGTACATGGCCTCAACCCGTGTTCGCCAACCCGTGTAACTGGTACACAGGGTAGCCCGTGCCACTGGACATGCCTGGCAGTGTGGTGGATTACACACCCATGTACTCCAACCTATGTCCGTGTATCCCTAGGATACACACCGAGTCTCGAGAAGCCTCCTCTTCCATTCTGCGTAGAGAGTACATGCCGTGCCTCTTGGCCGTGTAATTCTACCCCTGTCCATGTATTTCCCAGAATACATGCCATGTCTCGCAAAACTGATTTTTTCCATTCTTCAAAGAGAATACACGCTTTGTGACCAGGGTCACATACCGTGTGTTACTTGTCTGACATCCAAAAATCAAGCCACAAAATGCCCGTACTACACGGCGTGTTCGTCAGAAGTACATGCCGTGTATTCTGGAATTTTCCAAAAATGGCACCTCTGGCCAGCGCACCTACTGTGTAGTCTATTCTTTGTTTTGATGGTCCGTTCATCACGAAACATTAGACACCAGGTCGCCCCGATGTCTCGTAGTCATCTCTGGTGTTTTCGGGCTTTCGATCGGCTTCGAAAACACGATTTGATTCACCCACACAAAGAACGGTCGTGGAATGGTCCTTCCCATCCTGGTCTGAACCGTCGTCCACTATCATCATCACACCTCCTCTAGGTCATTGTGATGTTGGGTCTTTAATTTGGGATCGTTGCGTCACACAATGAACTCACAACGATCCGTTTTTTTGTCACCCATGAAGAACGCGAAGAACACACCAAACATTCACAAGAACGGCGAAGGGATCAGGCCGTGTTCGTTTGGCCCGGTCCTTCCAAATTAGTTTTGTAGCAAGTGGGTCAATAGAAACAATCATGGAAGGAAGAATCAACATTGATCAAATCAAAACACACCCATACCTTGTTCGTTGTTTGTTAATGAAGAAGATGAAGAAGTTGAGGACAACGTCATCGGCGTTCTTCAAGGACAGTGTTTCCTCCCTTCTTCCAGTTGGAGATCAAATAAGAAGATGTCTTTCATCAACGGATGAACTGTTCTTCATTCTTCGATGGTCGTTCTTTGTTGGGAGGAGTGTTATTCATTGGGAGATTTCTCCCAAAAATCCTCCTCTCAAATCACCCAAAGTGAAAAGATGATACAAATAATAGATTATATTATCTATTATTTCATTGGAAAGAAATTCAAAATTAATCCCTAAAAACTTGGTTGGCATAATTAATGTGAAGGGTGGTGGAACCATTAATTAGGGTGCTCAAGAGGTTTCTCCCCACTTAATGGGGAGTTCAAGAGGTTATAACCGTGGGTGGTCCCCACCAAATTAATCCTCACAAGGGAGGTTGAGTTCGGGTGGGCCCCACCACTATAACCTCTCATGGGAGGTTAAGGTGTGGCGGTCCAAACCTCCAACTTCTACATGGTGGTCATAACAAATAAAATAAAATAATACATGAACTTATTTTATTTTATTATTTCCACACAAAACCCAAAAAATATCTTTAATTTCTGACCAACTACCATCAAGGTGAAAGTCTTCTTAAGAAAATACCGGTGCTGTGATTTCAACAGTGCACTCAGATTTTAATTCCAAGCACTAGTTCAAAAGTTATAAAAAAACCTGTTCGTACGTTTACTGAACGTACCTGAAAAAAACTTCATAAATTGATTTTGGGCACATAGGGCCTCAGAATCAAGCGTCATAAATTTTCGCGGACTCGTAAAATTCCCATGTATTTAAGAAAAAATTTCGACAGAAATTCCAGGTCTGTACACACAAGATCATACAACATTCATCATAGAATAACTCGTGTAAAGGAAATGGGTTTCAAAAACATTTCATCATTTCATTACAGAATAAACTAAAGAAAATAAATGGATTTCATAAAGTTTTCATCAAAACATAATTAAATCACAGGAAAGAAACATGTCACATAAAATCATCCTTAAATCATCATAATTATAAAACATCCAAAGAATGAAATTTGGCAATATCCTATTAAATAATAAGTAACACAAAATAATATTATAATAGAGATAAAATACCTCTAAATGGATATTGGAACATTTCTTGAGGAAATCACCCTTTTCACTTTCAAATAAATTATTTAAAATATAAAAATTCCCAAACATTAGATAAAAATTTTATTTAAAAATAGCCTTAGAAACTTTTTAAGGAATATTAAAAGCATTGAGAGGTCACGATAGTGGGATATTTTGTTCCTACTATGTATGGTAAAATAAAGACTCCTTTCACATTTTCAGTAAAAATTAAAAAGTACCTCATTTAGGAAAATGACAAGAATATTCCTTTTAAAAAACTTTGTAAAAAGTAAAAAAATGGGTAAAAATGAATTTGAAAAATCATAATATAATTTTAAAACATTCCTAAAAATATTTTTATAAAACATAGACATGGATGAAAAAGGATTTTCGACTAAAGAAAGAAATAAAGTTGGTTTTACTTAAAAATATTCTTTTTGGTATCTTGAGTACTTCAAGAGAGTCAAATTAAAGGAAAACATATATTACATAGAAATAACTATAGTATAATAAAGTTCATGAGTTTATTGAGAGTTATATCATGAAATTTTACCATTATAAACTTAACTGTAAGAAATTCTAATAAATAATGAGATTTCAACAAAATCCCTTACCGCTTTGGTAATCTATGAATCAAAAACTAATTAAATAAATAACCTTAAATGTATATGTATGTCCCATAATTTTCATGGTAAGTATCATAAAATAAATTCATGGTCAGTATATACACCACATAAAATATACAAGTGGTGAATATGCCAAATGTCTCACAAAAATAAAAGTGAGATGAAAATCCCTTACATTGATTTCAACATTCTTCTAAATCTCTTAAAAATTATGTATAATAAATTTAAATTTATTATAATTATATAAAATAATCATTTAAATAATTAAAATACCATATATTATCCCCTTACAACATTTAAATAACCACTTATTAATAATTCCTTATTAAAATCATCATTTCTATGTGTTAACTCTTTCGTTTTTCATGAGAATTTTTGTTTGGTAGTTCTGATACTTGTACTTTGATAATAGTTACATCATGTAAAAAATGTTAATCATGATATAAATATCATATATATACATTATATATATATATATATTTATATTCATCCATACAAATATAGAGAAATAAAAATGAATTACACTGTTCATGGAGACGACAATCCATATGTACGCATAACGATGTTTTCACCTTTTAAAAGATGAAACTAATGAAAGGTAAGTAAAAATTCAACTTTATATAGAATTATTATTATATCATATATAAATATATATAATATATTCATTAAATATATCCATATTACCATCAATCTAAAGTGGAAATGAGAAACGAATCACACCACCTCATAGAGGTGGTAGTCCACACATACACACGAGCAATGTTATTGTTTTCCAACAGATTGGAAGGTAAGAAGGTAGATATGATTTTATAATTAAAGAAGAATAATTATGTCATAAATATAATATATAAACTTTAAACCCATCATAATAACCATCCATGAAATTTGGTGATGGGAAATGAATTATATCACTATATGGAGACGGTAGTCCATACGTACGTACGAGTGAAACTTTCACATTCCATTTGATGGAAAAGAGGGTGGATAATGGTGTTTTCAAGATCATAATAAAATTTAAGTATATTTAGGATAATAATTTTTTATTTTATGATGAATATAACAAATTTATATTAGGTATAATAATAAATAAATTGAAAAAGGTTGAGTAAAATGATTACCTCTTCTTCAGTAGGCCTCCTTTAGATCTCTTCTTAAGGACCCTTGGAATGATATTTTAAGAATACCATAAACTATATTTCATGGATAGGGAAGTTTATAATACAATTATGTGGGTTTTTTTTGAGATATATGGCTCAATTATGTGTAAGGAAAATAGATAAGGGGTGTCCTTTTATAAGGGAGGGAAATGACACACTTGGAATTACTAAAATTATTTAAATATATTTAGCCATTCTCAAGAAAAATGATTCCAAATGGAAAAATATTAAATTTAAAATAGGATAAGGTAGAAATATTCTCATTCAATTAAATTTATATAGATTTTTGTTTCATTTTAAAACTTATATTTTAGATTAACCTCTTCATTAACCATTTTTAACCTTACATGTGGTAACAACTATTTTAATCTTAAAGGGTTATAATTTTACTTATAAGGTAACAATTGGATTATAAATTTCCAAGGGACAAAATTTTAGAAAATATATTATCTAATTTTTCCTATTTAAAGTTTTATTATTATTTTTAAACAATTTAATAAATAAAATATCATTAATGTTATTTTGACACTATTAATTTAATTTGACATTAAAGAAACCAAGTCGAAGATGGAATTTTAATATAATAATTTCACACATACCTAATATGTCATATTTATATATTTTTTTGGAGCTAAACAATTGACCCAAATTTTATTACTTTTAATATTTTTAAAATCATTTATTTTCTTTCTGTTAATTGAATAAATACTATGTTGGAATTGCATAAGAATATAAGGTAATTATTTTTGTAACTAAAAATTAAAAATAAATTACCATGATAAAAAAGTAATTAATATTTAAATTAAATATATATAATCTAACTTATCCTCATTTTTTTCTTATATAAAAATTTTAAAGATATTAAAGTCAAGAGAGTGACATTTTGGAAATTTCTTTACTTAAAATAATCTAAATGTAATTATTAAGGTAAAATAGAATCAAGATTCCATATATTATAATTTTTGATGACTAGGGTTGAATTTATCCCATAAAATGATGTTAATGAAAGTTTTTGGTTGATTTTAAGAGACTGCTTCATCGTTTTAACTATGTTTTACCCATTTTACGCTTATTGAGGTGAAAAATATTTACCATGGTTACTATTCATAATGAAAAAAATAAAAGGGAATAATTTATAAAATTTTAACATCCAAATTATAAAAATAGTATCCATTTATAATGATTAAATCTATAAAATTGTAATAAATCAATTTTATCATAAATTCATAAAATGAGATGAAAAACAGTTTTCAGAAAAATACGTTTTTAAGCATAAAAATTAACTTATATCAGAATAATGAATATTTATAATTCAAATGGAATAAATTAGATTATAATAAATAAAATGGATCAAATTTAAATTTAATAAAAAATCTAAAATATAATTATACTTTTAAATTAATTGATTTAATGAAAATAAATGATAGTATTTGAAAAATTAGTATTTTCACTATTCACTAAAAAATCAATCATTTAAAAAAAATCCCAAATTTTAACTTAAGTTAATTTTGATATGATGATTTCATAATTTTAAATAATTTTATAAAATAAAATTTCCAAAAGTTTTATAAATCAATTATAATTTCCACGTACAAAATGAAATAAAAATCATTTTTTAACAAAATGTCTTTTTGAAGAATAAAATGGATTTACTAAAGTTTTTATTTATTAAGAATTAATAAATATATTTGTACTGAGTTGGAAAATTATACATGTATTGTATTATGTGATTACTCATATTCATACTCTCCAATTCAATGACTATGTTATAATGGTCACATTTAAATAATAATATTTTTATAATATATCTCAATTCTCTTAAAACTCGGTGTTGCATGTTAAGAAAGGTAATGAGATAATTAAAAATTTTAGGGCTGTTAAATTATAACCACTTAAATAAATTACAACCTCTCACTTTTATCTTAGTCATCAAAGGTTCAATATTTGAAAATACCTTTATTGAAACCCATTTACTACAAAGGGTTAATAAAACTTCCTTTAAAATGGGAGAGTGAGAAACATAAAGGTTACCTAAAATAATACATAATCATGTTCCCAAATAAGGAAAACATTGGTGGGAAGTTAAATTATAAACATGAAGGACAAAACTAGAATCCATGGACTAATAGATAGTGATAGAGAACATGGTTATGAGAAAGTTAATGACCAAAAAACCAATAATTAGTAATAGGTGAAAATACCATTTATTCATAAAAAATGAAGGTAAAAATTCTAGGTTAGCAGGGGAATTGGATGTATGTTTTGTATTTTCAGTGTTACAATCAACTGATTATACCTCAAATGACACATATGATGTTAATATTTATAATTTATTACGGATTTTTGGATCTTTTCCTATTGTTAAAATACCAATTATAGGAATTTTGACTCTTAGACCATTGGAAAGATGAATCTCATAGATCATATTCATCACATAAGACTCTCATGACATTTATTTACTTTTGATTTTTATAACTGATATGTATTATGGTGATTTTCAATGTGGATCATATAATTAGATTCTTGGTGATTACCACATAAAAATCCCTCCTAATAGGGGATGTATGGTGAACCTTGTATGTTGGAACATGGAGTTGATTATTTAGTGACATACACCTTGAGGGAGGTTAATAAATATGTTTGGTTACTTGAGGTGTCAATAACAACTTATAAGGTGTTTTTCACGTAGCTTAGTGAGGAAATTCTACTTACCCAAACCCTGGGTTGTTTTCACTCAACATGGATCATCTAGGATGCTGACGTTATATATATATATATATATATTCTAGTAGATTACATTGTGATTCTTGAGGGGGTTGTCCCATATGTGGGTGCCGAGTGATAATCATCACTACGAGTGGGTTAAGGACTTGGCATGTGATTCATGATACATTTATGATACAAGAGGCCCCAGAGTGGGTAGTTTTATTGTGAGTTATGATGTGATATCAAATACAGAAACAAAGAGGTGTTACCTATGACTTATGAATAAACTAAGTTGTGACCCATTGTTTAAGAAAGAGAGACTAGTTCCTTGTTACTGGATCAAGACCTTGGTGATTCTAGATTTATGATTGAGAAATGGGATGTTTTCCCCTGCTGTTATTAATATATGATGCACTAAGGTAACCATAGAGAGGGTTTAGCTAAAAAATTGAGTTACATAGGGGTGGTAATCATGATTAGGTGTTTTTTAGGTTATATGAGTGGTCCATATGTGGTGATACCAATATAAGAATGTGATGAATAGAAAATTTTTCAATGAAAAACACTTAAAGGGATGCTACATTTAATATCCAAGTGAGAATTTGAGGGAATTAATAATAGGATGCCCGACCCAAATGATTTTGGATATGCATCGGTAGTTTAGTGAGGATGTGAGAAAACACTTACCATTAATTAAATGATTCATAGATCAATGGGTGGTTGTGTCAAAGGAATTATAAATGAAAAGATGATTTGTTTTTTAAGAGGAGTTCCAAGGGAACTTATGACTTGAATGGATTGACATGTCAAGTTCATGGTCTATGGTTTTGGTTCATGATCCTAGATATGATGAAATACAGATCATTTTAGTGAGTCAGGTTTATGAATGGGTGATACAAGAGCATGAAAAATTATTATTAGTTAAGACCAAGTTGAACTTTGAATAAGAACTGGTGCATAAAAGGATTGGGTACACTGATTATTCATAGTGTTGTTGAATTATTATTTTATTGAGGTCCATGTTCAGGATAAGGATGAGTGAATTAGATAATATGCTTATTAGATTAGGTGGTTGAGGTTTGATGAAATGAGAAATTTCCCCTGTGGTGAGGGTTGTCTTTGTAATTGGATTGGAAGAGTGTCCCTTATAATAAGATTATAACACTATGAATGATGAGGTGACCCGAGTTAATAGTGATGAGCATGGCTCAGGAGGAGTGACATGTGGTTATTGATCAAACCTTTTAAGTTTGTGTTCAAGGATTGTCATAAGTAAATATCTATAGTGGGGAGTACACCATTGGACAATTGAGGGTGTGAACCCTTACAGTAGATAAATTTTCAAAAAATTACAATAATGGAATTTCATATGCACTTGAAGTGAAGAGTAAATGATATTTCATGTTTTCACTTAGGTATGAGAAGGATGACCTTGTCTAGTCCTTAAGTTCAGTAATGGACATAACATGAGCCATGGTGATTTAGAATTTGGTTTAATAGAGTAAAATAGATATACTCCCATTATGATGAGTATTATATTAGTTGTGGGAGAATTAACCTTATGTAGGAAGGTTTTTTGACCTAATGATAATAGTCAGTGGATGATTGATAAGGATTCTAGATACTGGGGACATGTGAAACTGACTAACCTGGTTCCATGTAAATACCAAATTTGAGATTTTGATATAGTTATTTATGGAGTTTGAGCATTGGTGTTGGTATTAGGATGAATTGAGGTAATACAAGTGTTCATTGGATTGGTAGTGTGCCATTACTCAGAATGAGAAAATGGAATCCATCAAGATGGTGGAAAACCCACCATTTAAATTTATTATATTTTGAGTTTGGAATTTAGTGTGAGATTTGAATAATCTCAGGATGCCCTGAGGGTTAAGTCATCATGATCAAGTGGGATGATTGGATATCAACAATTGAAGGTGATCATTATTAAGGGAGATCAACTGGATGAGGTATGATTGAAAATTTTATGTATATTTAGACGTGGTGAGTTAGAAACAATGTATGGTGCATAAAATTGGATACAATGAACATGTTATGATTAGATTTTAGGGACTTTTGAGGAAAATCTAATAAGTTTTATCCTTGTGCATGAGTAGTTGAGGCTCATCAAATTTAGTTGGAATCAAAAAAGGCCAAAACTTACCTTTTGACTAGTGTTTATATGTGAGGATGAGTGTGTATATGTAGATACTATATTGAGTGGTTCATTAGTGTGTGGGAAAATTAATTTCAATGGGATATTTTTATGGTGGGGTGTTCTACGGATCATAATTGTTTATTGTGAGTTGAATATTATTATAGGGAGCATCATGAACATGATTTTAAATTTTATGGAAGAAACCATGGTGTTTCAAAATATATGAGTAGGGGTGAGAACTTTCTTGGTTCTTTGGTGATAAAAATGAGAAGTGGTTTGGGTTTTTTAAAGAGAGTGCCTTATATTTAAAGCATCACAATGGAGGCATGTTTGGCGTTCTAAGATGGAACTTGGCATATTGGAATTAAATTAAAGACCTAAATAGGTCAAGACTTATGGTTGAATGACCAATGAGACTTTTCAAGTATGATAAGTGTTATGGTGGGGAGACTATACTAACCCATGTCAAGAGAGGTTAATAAATTCAAGAGGATTTTGAATTTTTTATTTAGTAGAAATCCCACTTTGAGAATTTGAATTTTAAATGATTATATATGAGTTTTTACATCTTAAAAAATATTTTTGGACAAGGAAAATATCTTAGTTGGAATCAAGGATGTTTAGGAGAGTGATGGAGAAGTGGATGGGGTGGTCGGTCTACTACAATGGCTACTAGCATGCTGGTGGCTACCATTGACTTTTTGGTAGGCTGGGTAGAAGCCCAGAAGGTTTCTAGGGTGAATATTCTAACTAGTGAGCCTATACTGGCAAGATTTTGAGCCATCAACTTTCCTGTACACTTAGACTGGCTATCTGGTGGGGATTCTAGAAATTTTTAATTGGGTTATTTTGGTTTTTTTGTTGTCAATACCCATTAGGAAATACGGGAAAGAGGCACATGGGAGAGTTCTATTGAACCAACTTCTCCCCCTCTCTTTACTCCATTGGTTCCCCTTGATCAAAGGAGATTTTTATGGTGATTCTTGACAATTTTAAGTCATGATCACCGATTATTCACTCATTCTTCATTATTTTCATATCCTATTGATTTTCCATTTTAATTTTGATAAATATTTGATAATGATTTCACCTAATCATGCTAAAATATTCCGATAACATTGGGGATTTTGATCGAATTGGCTAGGGGGTGTCTTGGGAGGATGATTTCAAGTCGTTGCCCATCATTTTTATTGAGTTATATTTCCCAATTTTTTTAGTCATTTTTATGAAATTAGGTAACACTGACCTTTGGAATGATCATTTAATTTATATATTTTTATCATCTTACATAGATAAGGATCTAAGACATTGTCTACATGTCATCTATTAAAATTTTGGTGGAGACTGCACATGGGTTTATGATGGATAGTTAAACCAATAAGAACTTTGATTAGCCCATGAAATGAGTTTTAGGATATTATATTAAAGTTAAAGGCTCCATATAAGGTAGGTTTAGCATAATATTTTCATTATGGTTTATGTAGTTAATTTTACTTTTGATATGATGTGTGAAATATGGTCTCTCCACCATAGGTAGTTGAACCTTAAATCAAATGATTATTTTATTAACAATGAAAATATTTTAATAAAATAGATTTACCATATATGGAATGCATAGTGTCAAGGGCCATGATAGACCCTTTTACTCTGGATAGACATCCCAGCCGCTGATAGATGGGAGTATAATTGTAATCGTGTTCTTTGTGATGTGTGAACCTATGATAGGAACTAAGTAATTATGTAAATGTATTGGACCTGAAAGGTTCCTTTAAAAAACTTGAATAGAGATGAGTTATGAATTGGGTAAATTGGACCTATCTATCCTTATGGGATTGTGAGGTGCTCTAGAGCTCTTTGGCTAGATGAGACATTCTAGAAATGAATAAATTTATAGGACCTAGATATATTCCTTAGTATTTTCTCTTGGTTGGGAGTGATGATAGACTTGTTAAGGATAACCTTGGGTGTCTCCTTAGACCCAAGTACAATACTTGGTGATACTTGGGTGGCTAAAGTTTATGCGTTATGTTTGGGTTTAGATCAAGGGATTTATTACACTTTAGTGGTGGGAGTTTCCCATGAAAAAGTATTGGTTAATGATTAATTTATTTACTGAGGATGCTTAGTATGTCAACTAAGATCTGAGACATGAGTTAAATGTTGTACTCTTAATTAATTACATTTATTAGATATGATGTTTTTTATTATATGGTTGAGGGACCTTAATGTAATTATTAATATCTGGTGTTTTTGTTTTTATTATATGATTGGGGGAACTTAATGTGATTTGAAGGACATAGTGTTCCCATTATTATTCTATGGTTGGGGGAACCTAATGTAATTACAAGGATCTAGTGTGATAATTGTTAATATATAGTTGGGGGACTTTAATTTGATTCCAAATATTGAGAATGACCATTATTATATTGTTGAGGGATCTTATATGTGTTTCCAAGAATCTGTTGTGGATTTGTGTGATTAGAATGTTGTTTCATTATTATATCAAGAATGTACCTACCTTATTACATTAGATGTGTTTCTATTTTTTTTGTATCAATCATTGAAAAATAATTTCATGATAATAATAGTGATATTTTGTTATCTCTACCATATTGATTGTTATATATGGTAATATTTTATTGGGAATGGATATTGTTTACCATAGTAAAAATATCATTTCTTTGTTATATTGATCATGTTGACTGAGATTGTTGGAATTATTCCTATAACATTTATATTGATTCAAATATTATGCGTGTACTTCCTAATAATATTCACATGTATTGTATATAAATTGTATATTGTTTTCATAGACTTCATTTCCATGTAGTTCTATATGGATAACAAGTTCAATGGTTTGGAATATCCCCACAATGCATTGTCTCATTCGTTATATGGGGTGTAATATTTCCCTAACATGTTCTATCCATTTAACTCTTCCTTAGGATGGGTAGTATGATTCACTTGAATGGTTGGGCCTCATATTTATACTTGAGATAGGTCTCTTGGTCCTTAAAATCATTGTACACATCAACCCATAAGTGTGGGAGAATATGAGTACATATGGATATTAACTTTATTGGTTTTCCTCTAGCTAGGGATAGATCCAATTACTATATTAGATTAAAAATTTTCAACCCAAATAAAGAAGTGTAGGTATTAACACTCTTTATGTAGGGAGTATTTAGATGTAGGTAGTTGTGATATATGAATTTCATTATTATTGATCCAATATTATTGCTAGGCTTATGTTTAATAAAACTGTTTTATAGTATTTTTACCTAAATTTGTTGACATCAATACAAACACACATATTACATCACTACTACTATGATACTCTATTAGTGGTTCCCTACTGATTTTTTATGATTACATTCATTATAAATACATCAGTTGACTTACAACCTATGTTTTACTACATTTTATATACATCATGTCTTTAGTATCTGTTTCAAACCCATGGATTGATTATTATGGCTATTTTTGGAGTGAGATTATTTCCCACATCAGAGTTAGTGGTTTTGGTAGTTGTTGGTGGTTATGTTTGAAAAATTTCTGTTTTTCTTTTCTCATCCTGTCCCATAATCATTTTTTAGACATGGACTTTATTTTTAGTCTTTTCTATGTTTTGTACTCCATTTGTTTCTTAGTGTTTTAAGAACTCATATTGTGAGTGGTGTATTTTTTTTCTTTCTTATTCATGTTATTCCCTATTTGGATTTATTATTATTTTCTAATTTATTTTGGAAATTATAATTATCGATGAGTCATTATAGATTTCTATTAGAATCTAGACAAGACTTTAGTTATAATAAATACGAGTAAATCATTCCTAAACACTCACCCTAGAACTATGGTTCTAGTTTCTAGCCTTTGGGAATCTATGAGTACCCTTGGGATTATAGCATTATGATAATTGTTTCATAAAATAATTCATATCATGAAAGATATATGAATGGTATATTAGTCCTTCACACGACTCTATAAGTAGTACCCAATCCCTAAGGTATGTAAACTAGTGTTATGGATCTCTATGTTCAATTATGGGTAAATTTAACTATTATAGTTAGTTAATAATAAATAGACAATAAAAGCTATATTAATGTAATATATGTCACACAACAAGAAAACATGTTCTGGGTAGAAGCTGAAGGTATATAATAGGTCCCTAAAATACTTGTCTTGGTGCTAACTCAAACTCCAATCTCCAATTCACAACACCTAATAGAACATGACCTCTACTGAATATAACTATGCATTGATAAAAACAAACTATCCAAATATCTACTAGTACTTTTAGATACCTTGAAAATAGACCATAAAGAGACATGTCCATAGGATTGCACATGTTGGGCATGATTATATCATACTCAGTAGGAAACCACTAAGATAACAACACAAAAGGAATTCATGAAATTGCATTCATCAAATAAATATACATAATTATAGAATTATACACTAATGATGGTTTTACAAACAATTACTGGTAATAACATAACAAGTAAATGCAAATAATAACTTAACAGGAAATATAAATTACCAATGGTAACTCCCTATATTGAGAGGTTCCATACCCAATATACCTATTTTGAGTTAAAAATTTAAAATCCATGATATACCAGTTGTATGTTTTTATTGAAAGACCCTATTAATCATTTAGAAAACACATAGTTTCCAAGAAAATTATTCATAGGTATGTATATATATAAATCCATCATAAAACCATTTTAAATCATAAACTAAAACCACTTTAACATAAGGCCACATCTTCAAAATAATCCTGAATAATATATATAATCATAATAATTGAGTAAAGAGTGTTTAAAAATAAGAAACCCCAATGATATTCATAATAAAATAATTTACATAGAAACAACTATATAAATCTGAGGTAAAAAATAAACTTTTATAGAGGAATAAATATTATAAAAAGGTAATTCCTCTATAATACTCAGAAAAAAATCCCCAAGAACCATCAAACTCTAGGTAAGATGTTCATTCACCATTTCTTCTAGGGTTCTAGAAAGAGTAAAAAAATATAGGAGAATAATAATCAATAATAGAGAAGGGATTTACCTTGGAAAACCATGAGAAATTCAATATTTGGGGATCCAAAACTGAGGATGAAGAATATAAAAACTCAGTTGGGTCTTCTCTCTACTGGGACATGTGAATGAGGGAGGTAGAAAACCAAAAAGGGTAATTATGAAATTTTAAAAAATTAAAAATATGGGAAGCTCACATGATATGTCCATATGGTTTACCAAAACATTTATGAGAGATACCAAACTAACTAGGAATAGAAATAAAGTTCACCAAAATATGATCTTATCAAGTGCATACTACTGAATAGATCTTCACCCCACATAATATAAATCTGTGTGACTTCACCCAAATATTTGTGTTCACTCTTACATATGATATGGTTGAAAAATTTGGACCATGTATAATATGAATCTATAGGATAAATTATAACTATAAACTAACCATGGACCAACACTAAAGTGGGATACTCATCACATAATATTAAGTCATATGGTAACTACCAAAAAAGTGAAAAATGGAATTTACTAATTATAATAAAATCAATAATTATATTAATTAATACATACAAGTGACATTGTTAAATGACATTGAATCAAATAAGTCAATTATTTATGTAATTATACAATAGATAGAGTCTTTCAAGTAGTTATAAGTTACAAAATAATAATAGTATTCACACAAGTACTTAAAAATTAATATAAATTACCAATTATAAGTCCCTATATTAGGATGATCCATTCATGTCATACTTGTTTTGAGACAAGTGTTTGAAATTTGAGATACAACTATTAGGTAAACCATGATTCCTATCCCTGTAATCTGGATCCTAGTAACACAAATGTACACATATGCTCCAACACATATGAGTAGATTTTTTCATACCATGTTAGGGTACAACACTAATCTAAATGGGTAAAGGTAATAGGTGAACCATATAGGGAAATTGAGTTTCCCATCCCAAGAATGAGTCAAGGAATCACTTCGTATCCTATAAAACAATGAACATTCACACATGGATAGGGATTTACAACCTTTTCCCCATCCTCATCTTATTCACTAATAATGAATAAGGAATATTTGGTTAGGGATTTATGAACCTTTCCATTCATTTTACATATTCAATAATAAGGGGAAACTACTTAAGATATATATATATCACAATTAACTAGTCTATTATAAAATATAACATTATTATAAATATTTTTCCGAATTCATGGTAAAATAATACAACTATAGGCTAAATAATCCAGGACATAGTTAAAAATATAATAAAGAAGTAGTAAATCCAAGAACATTAGATTATATAAAATAATCAAGGAAATGGACATCAAGTTAAAAATATAAATAAATCAAATAACGATATTCTTTATAAAACTATCTATAGGTAAGTTATACCATACATACATCATCAATTGGTGTAAAATCAAGGTTCAGAATTCTATGGACAAACAAGGCACCAAGAAATAACTGGGTAACGACTAGTATGAATGAGAAATAATGTTCTAGGGAATATAATTCTAGTTATAAAAAACACTTACACTTAACAACCCATGTAAATGGAAAAAATGATCATTATAACCTAAGAAAATAAGGATTTAAATTCTATATGGGTAGTAACTAGTATAAATTAGTAGCTTACCAAGTTACTGAACATGTATAGGATTAGTCTTAGCTGATACATACCTAAATAATCCCAAATAAATAGCTATAATCCTTCCAAGTGATGAATTTATGATACCAACTTAAAAGTATTTTTTTTCAAATTATGTGTTTATATGTGGAATTTATATTCAGTAAATTATACATTTTAGTTTCAATTTAATTATTGGATTTACCATAAAATACATACTTTTTTAATACATAATTTAAAAAATATTTTATAAAATAAGATGTTTTATAAAATCAAGTTACACTTAAAGGGTTTCATAAAAAATACATAATGGAAAAAAGACATTATGAAAAAGAGATAAGTCCTGGTTTTAAAAATAAGGAATCTATTTTGTGAGACACCACAAGTTGTGCTTCAATTTATGTATGATAAACTTATGATTTTTATACAACACAATCCAAATCAAGGAGGCTATTCTAATATCTATTATTGGTTTACATTATTTTAAGAGAATGACTTTGAGGTGATGAGGGGATATTAATTTATATTCAAATGGTTTGTTTAGGAACCTGGAAAATGTAAATTATGTACACTTATAGATATATAAATGATTCTTTAAAAACCAAATTAGAGGTTGTTAAATGTTACAACACCCTATATGACATTTTTAGTTAAGACACTACCTAATAAAATTACTAATTCCACTTATGATCAAAGTTATCCCTAGTTATTTATGATTAAATAATTAATAAATTTTTTGAAACATGCCCCCTGATTAAAATTTTATAATTTTACATGGGGATGTAAAGGCCATGGACTAATAATCTTAAATAGAAATAACAAAGTTAAACCTATTGGATATGGTAAGAACATTAATAGGTATATAAACATACATAAATCACATGTTGGAATTAATCAATTTATCATAAAATATTTAAACTAGATATTAAATATAAAACATTTAATTTGATAATTTTTTTGAAGTATCATTAAATGTATTTTTATAAAATAATTTGAATATATTTATACGGTATTCATTGAATACAATTAACGTATACCTTTTAAAAAATAGAATTTTATTTATAAATTTATGAAAAATAGTGGAAAATGAATCAAAAGAAAGTTATAAGGAATATGATATGGGCCAAAACAACTTACCATTAGTGTATACTTAATGATAACTCTCACATACCCAAATAAAAACATATCTGAACCTAAAAACATTAGATGATAATTCCATTATCATTCATATTCAGCTACCTAGAGAGTCAAAATTACCTTATGGGACCCCAAAAATCCTATTCAAAATCATCGTAGAATGTCACTAAAATTATGATAACCATTAATAAAAAGGGAATAACTAATTTAAATATACACTATATTCCTTAAATCAAATATCTTAATAAAAAACCCAATAATTTTTTCCACAAATAAACATTACAAAAACAATGAATAACCACACTAAGAACACTCACTTAGGTCACCTATAACTTAAATAATAATAATTATATATATTTAAAAATATTTCATGATGAATTAGGTGAAATTATAAACTAAATAATTGATTTATAGTATAGAAACAAGAAAGAAAATATGGGTGGAAGAGAGGCGAAGGAGAAGGAGGGGCTTACCTAGCCTTAATATTGAAGGAATTCACCCAAATCAATGCCTGATCTTAGGGAGAGGAGAATATAACTGGATTATAAAAGAGAGAGAACCAATAGATGGAGTTCATAAAAATGAACATAAGGGGAGATGGATATAGGGTCAAGGGATTAAAGGGTTTTAATAAAAATTTTAAATTTTAAATTAATGAATGTTTTAATAAATCTAATCAGGTGCCCACAAGAGTTTTGGTGCCAACCACCTATCTTATATTGGAAATTAAGTGGCTACATAGCCATTGTTTTGGAACTAGGATTTTGGTGGACCTACGGTATCATTTCAGTGGTGTCTAAAACACCAAAAACCCCTTTTATTTCCTCCTCCAAGAATACTCAAACCACACCCAAAGTTTTTAAATTTCTTATGAAACCGTAAACCAGGTTCAAAATAACTAATAATTTAATCCCATGAGATCATATTAAATGTTCAAGATAAAAAAATTATCCCCTCTCAGGAACAAAAAAATCAAATTTACTTCTAATTTAATAACATAATTTCCTAAAATACAAGATAACCAAGGTCAGGGTCATCACAAAACATTTTTAGAGAAACACTATTTTTGGATAAATTTGATCGTGGTTTTATGAATGTTTCAAATAATATATATATATATATATAGAATAAAAAATTATAAAATCAATTTTTTTAATAATAAGTCTTTTAATATATAGTGTGTTGAGTAGATGATGAAGAAAATGACATTCAAAAATGGGAATTATGTGTAGAATAATACATTTAGTACAAGTAAATTATTTGATCCATATTAAATATATTGTGGATTTTAAAATAAAGAATAAATTTGGATGATATATAAATAATGAAAAATATTTAAACATAGATACAAATTTCAACCTCAAATTTTTATGTATATTAATTTCATGAGGTTCAAGAAGAAGATATAAAAAAAGGTATTTTTGAATTTATAAATGACATGGTTATCTTATCTATATATACATAATATAAAGAAATATATAAAAATATTCATGAATATGGTCATGATTATGGATATGAATTAGATATATCACCAAAATATAAAAATCATTGGAATTTTGATGATGAAAAAATCATGATTCGTTTTAAGTACAAAATATCCATAAATTAAAGTGCATGACCACTTTTAAGAACTATATCATGGAGGAGAATTTTGGGAGAAAGGATAAAATGACATGAAAGATTTATTGAGGGTTACTTTTGGATTATTTATACCCTTCTAAGTGATAAGAATGTAATTTTATCTTGATACATGTATATATCTTTTGATTTTCACATGTAATGACCAAAAAAAGAGCAACTCATTTGTCATATGCTAGAGATATTATTAGATTTAGATTATTTTTTTATAAATTTTGGATTGTTTTATTTATATTTTTATTGGATTTATATTTTCATCATTAATGTTTATAAAATTATATTCTTTACCTAATTGATCATTCTGTATAAGATTGAGTATTGAAATATAATGTGAAAACAAAACAATATTACTTTCAATTATCACCATTGAATAATATTATGATTAATTATATTTAAATATTATTTTATATCAACTAATTCTTATATTAATCCACAATTTACACCAAGGAATAGTTTTATTTGAAAATTTTAAAATACATTTTGGCCAATATTTTATTTATATGTAATTTGATACAATAAAAAAGTAGAATTTATAATATATCAACATCATTATATTAATGATTTTTGAGTCACATCCTTAGAATTTACATTCCAAATTTTTTTTATATATTTTTAATCAAAATTTTATTTATATAAAATAAAATAAATTAAAATAAAAAGTCCTAACATTTGGGATTGATGTATTAATTTAGTTACCACTCCTCTATATGGGTTCTAATTTGTACATACCACTTACTATTATTTTGTTGTTAGGTCTTGAAAGGATATTAAAATTTTATAAATATTTACATACATATAAATTAAAAAATATTATGGATGTATCAAAAGATTTATGCCTTTGTAGGGAAGATATTGAAAATAAATGAATATAGATTTAATAGATTAAGAGAGGCCTTTTATTTGTTTTTTTACTTTATATTTATTTTTTTACTCTTGGGTTTCATGTTGTATAGCGATGGTTCATGTAATGAACTGGCCTGAGCTAACCCAACATGTCACCCAACCCAGTTCACCACTAGGACTAAAGGGAATTCTTGATACCCATGGGATAAAAACTAGTGTTTGGGTATCATGAATATGAACTTGGGAATAATTTCACCATCGAATAACTATATAAACAAATAGTAGAAACTACCAATAATTAATAACAACACATCAAGGTGTTAGAATTATATGAATATAAAATAAGCATATAAAATATAATAATAAGGAAAACATGGAATATTATAAATAAAAAACTTTCTCAACTAAAAATAATTACAACAACCACCATATATAATCAAGGATAGAGATAATGAAAAACAAAATAAATACAACTGTAGGTGAAAATGACCAGTATAATATCTTCAAGAGAAAAAAACCTAATCATCTCCAAATAAAAATCAATGATACCCAAAACCACTCACCATGTAATATCTTGTGTGTACATATGAGTTTAGTTTCAAGGGGAAGTTTGAATATTGGTTTAGTGTACGAGTCATCTTTAAAAACCATGGATAAATCGAGAATAAGAGAGTTAGAATATCTTATAAGGTTGTTTTGGGATATTTTTTGGGGCCCAAGAGGTATGTTGGGTGCCTAAATAAGTCTCAAGCGCTTCAGCTTGAGTTTAAAGATTTTTTTTGGTTTTATTTCCAAGGTTCATGATTTGGTGTTCACAGTTTAGGAGAAACCGTGTATCACCCTAAGCATGGGGTGATTTTTAGTTCAATTTTCATAGGGAATAAATGAGTTGCATAGTAAGCATATAATTTAGGAAAATACATGTAGTTTTCAGAGGAAACCATGTGAGGTGTCTTAGACTTAGAACTGATCACATGTTTTTCACATTATTTTAGATAAACCATGTGATTTGTTGTTGAGGATTCTAGATCTAATTCTTTTGGTTGGTGCATGGTTGGTAAACAGTGTGGACCGACCATGTGAGGTGGGGTGTTTTTAAAAACTATTAGATGTATAGTTGGAACATGGTTTGTAAAACTATGCTATCAAACCATGTACCCCTTAAAAAGGAAAACCTTACCTTTTATCTCTTATGATTTTATAACCCAAATCATTACCTTTCTCCACCCATTTTGACCTAGAACCCCCTAAACATTCCTATTTCTCCTCCCTCTCTTCCATGATGAATCTCCTAAATCTCTCAACCATTTTATCTTCCATTTATTGTGATCAAGATCTTATGGTAAGTCTACAACTCCTTTACCTTATATTATTTATCCCTTTCACTGTCTAGTTTCTACTTTCCATTTATAACTAATATTTCCTATTTTCAAATAATTTTTCTAGTAATTTGTTTTCTATTGTTTTAGGCCAAACCAATGGCCAATTAAAGGTGTGTAGACTATTATAAGGTTAAAGTACATGGTTTATAAACTTGTTCTATAGTCTTTTATTTTTTAAGCACATAAGTTTTGTGGTCTTTCCATTTTCTTAGGTATTGAATTGATTTAAATGAAATGATTTAGAATTTCATTTCCTTAGTTAAAATACCCTTATACATGGCTCAATCTTTATGGGAGGGTGGTTCTTAGTGTAACACCTTGGTAGTAATTCTAACCTTTAAAATCAGATAAATAAATGATATTTTTCTTGAAATTGGTATTTTGAAATTGACACCTTCAAAATGGGGACTTAGTATGCTAAATTGTTTTGGTTCTTTTAAATAAAAATATGGGATTGGAAATGGTAAATGATTTTTGAAATACAATTTTTGAAATTCCATTTGAAATTATATTTTGGAAATGGTTAATTGGATTGGTTTTGAAAAGGAAATGTAAAACAATAGTGGTGAAGTGTGTTTGGTATTTCTAGAAAATTTGTATTTGAAATGGTATTTTTTTGAAATGTTAATCAAAATAGGTGTTTTAGAAATGGTATTTTGAAATATTAATTTAAATGTTTTGGGTAATTAGTGTTAGAATTATTTTTAAGACATAAATTTTTAATGAATATTTATGCATTGAAATTAATTATTTTTTTGATGTGGTAATTATGTTATAATTATATTATATTTTTAAATATAAATGAGTTGGATTCAAATATTCTCATTTAACTTGGGGAAAACATAGCCTTTGGGTGGACTTGGTAATTCTAGATAGTTTCTAGGTTAACACTACCCATGGGTGGTTATGTTGTTGATTGATGGTTAAACCCGAGGTGAATCAGGCCCCTAGGTGGATATTGGTTAATGGTTAAACCCTAGGTGAATCTAGCACCCATGTGGATGCTGGGGCCCTGGGAATAAGCATATTACTCCCAGGTGACAATGGTTTGGTCAGGGATGAGTATATTACCCCTCATGGGAGTTGGGTTAGAATAGTCATTGTTACATACTTAGAGACACCATAGTACTAGTTGAATCATGTATGTACCATTATCAGGTGTAATCATAGGAGCCTTGGTTTGACAATCGATTATGATTTTAATTTTAAAATTTTCAAATGGTTGTGTTTGTAACTATTAGCTTTATCAAATTTTTATTCATTTTTATGGACTATTTATTTTTTAGGGCACCATTTGTGGTGTCCTATTAATTTGTTTTCATACCCTTCATAGGTATCCATAGAACTAGGTAACCTAAGTAGATGCTACTTGGAAGCATGTACATGTTTTGGAAAATGCCTAGTATTTGGTGATTGCTTGGTTGTTAGGATAGAGCATAAGAGCTGGGATTAGGATAGGAATCAGAACCTTATTCAATGTTTTCTTAGTTTATCTTTTAGTTTTTTTATGTTTTTTAGTATAACTACCTGAAATAAATGGTATACAATTCATCTATTATTGCCTGATTAGTTTTTTTATTATTGAAACTTTACTGGGTTTTGTCACATTACCTTATTTATCTAGTTGTGTATTTTTCCATTACATTCCACTATTATATTATTCTAATATGTTGGTATAGTCTCCCCAACATATCACCTTAAAATCATACTTCTAGTTGGAAACCTATGGAATATGGGGAGGTGCACTTGAGTTATTGCAGCATTCCACCGGTCTGGGAAAAGGTTATTGGTCTCAGGAAGTAATACATTACAAAAATTGTATTAGAGATACATTCCCCTTGTATTACTATTTATTAAATTTAAAAAAGAGAATAAGAGTGTGTGAGGACATGGTATGAAGATTTTTCCCAGGACTATCCAACCCATGTATGAGGAAAGTTAATATTTCTAAAGATGGTATTGATTTTCATTTTTACAGTTGATCTCATTTCACCTCGAGTGGAGCATTTGGTTATAAAGTTATTGATTTATGGAATTTTATATCTTGGTCTAATATAGCAATAGAGAGTGTGTTTATGCATCATATCAGGCATGTAGGACTCGCATAACATTTGGGTGACTACCTATGATTGTTACTTAGACTGTGACTGGGGTAAATTATTTAAAGTTTCTATAACCATTTTTACAGTGTTTTTATATATGTTTATTATGGTGTCTTACTTAAAAGATACCTTAAATGGATAATATATATTTATATGGCCACTTTACTTGATTATTCTGAGGTCTATTCTATATAAAATTCCAATTACAACTTAAATATCATTTTCCTTTTATAACTTAGAATTGAAATATTATTTAACTGAGTCTGAACTGTGAAAACGTATGGTTAAAGTAAATGGTTAGAATTAAATTATGGGTTTGAATTGTTTTGGGTTTACATGGAATCAATAAAAAAATTCCAAGTATAACTTATGCATTTTTTTCTTATATAACTTATAATTGAAATTTCATTTAATTGAGACCTTTATTTTAAAGATCCTGGTTTAAGAAAAATGAAAAAGAGTAAAATTGTGAATCCTATATATATATATATATATATCTATGATATAGACTCAATGGGTAGTTGATGTGGACCCTATTTATGGTTAGTTTGGGATGTGAGAGTTCTCAAATTATATGACATCCATGTGACCTTGAGACCCATTTTATGAGTGCTTGGTAAGATAGTAGAATGTAATTATAGTTATTGATTTAGTTTAACTGAGACTCTTAAGTATTATGGTTGGAGATTAACCTAAGAGTGGGTGGAGTATACTAGGATCAAACCATGTGTGGGACCCTAGAGTGGTATATTGGTTTTTATATGTTATCTTCCATGTGACCTTGGGATGAGGTGAGTGTCATCCCAATAGTTGTGACCTTGGTAAGGTAGGAAGTGTGGGATAGGTGGGAGATCCTAATGATATTCCTTTGATGTGGTCCCAGATTTAGGAGTTGGTGCCTTGTGAACTTCAAGGGTAACCATGAGAGGGGTCAGCTAATTGTATGAGTGCATCAAGGTACACAATATTATATTATATTCTTTGGATTATGATATTGATACACAAAGGTTGTTACCAAGTATGTGGTATAAGTATGTTAGATGCCTTTGTAAATTTTAAATAAGAACTTATGTGCCATTATCTTTAGTTTTACAAATAGTTTTAGGAGGGGCATAGTCATTTGGATTTTTAACACTATTAACTACCTAGTGTGTATTTTGGTGGGTTGATTGATGAAAGTTTTGGATTGTAAAATTGGATCCAGTAAGGTGTGGATAAACAATCTATTAGAAATCAAATCATGGGTGGCGCACAAGGGTGTTTGGTTTTAGGAATATGAGATGGCATGGGGATGATAATACATGTATGATAAGCTTGGTAGTTATGAGATGGATTAGGAGTGATGTGCTTTATAAATGGAATACCCTTGTAGGGGTTTGGTTCAAGGTATGTAGAAATTACCAATACCCTTTAATGGAAAGAACCCTGTGTGTTGATGTGTCAATAACGCATACAATTTTCAAGGGAATGATTAGTTAGGTTCTTGGCTATTTTTTCTCAGGGTGAAATTTTAGGAATATAGAAAGAGTTTTAATGAACTCTAATGGGACTTTAGAATTTTTCTCATTTTTTAGTAGTAATGTTAATGGTATTGGATCAATGAGATTCCTCTGGTTCTAAAAAGAAATGAGGATGATCTTCATTTGGTGAGACTATCATGCATAAGATTCATAGAAAGTGGATTGATGATTGAACCATGTTTTTTTAATATGTGACTCATTGGATTTGGGTTGGGTCCTCATGATTGGGGTTCACAAGAGCATGAAACCATATAACATCGATGGGATCTTCGATCCAAGTGCATGTTGGATATGTACCATGTTGTTGGGATTTTTTGGGTGGTATGATAGAATATTCATATGATTCTTAAAAAAATAAAAAACAATTCATAGAGAATGAGGATCAATGTGGTTGTGATAAGGGGCTTGTAGTTATAGAAACTCAAGGCTTTCTGGTAAGATTGGTGATGTTCCAGTGGTGGGAATGAGAATGTGGACAGATCGCGTGCAATGAAAAAGTGTATTTGAGGTTGAACCTCAATGAAAGTGTCATAGGTTTATGTGACTAATATAGTAGAACCTGGATGATGGAAACATGTGTAGTTCTAATGATAATTGTTTGGTTTGGTGTTCTAGGATCGGTAAGGGATGAGTTAAATTGTATGTAGTACACCATCAGTCATTTTAAGGTGTGACCATCTTTATCAATGAGTTTTTTAGATTTGTTCTTGGGTAGAATTACTATTACATAGGACTGGGTGTTGAATTAGATTTTATAATTATACTTAGGGATGAGAAGTCTTGGCACTATCCAACTATCATGATTAGTACTGGATGGAGCATGGGCTATGGAGATCGAAAAGTGGTTTAATGATGTAGTGATAAAGATGCTACTATAGTGGGGTAAAGAATGTTGGTTATAGTGATATGACCCTCATGTGTGGGGAATCAAGGGTGTGTGAGATCTATTGGTGGATGGTC
Organism: Viscum album; assembly: GCA_963277665.1. Taxonomy (NCBI): domain Eukaryota; kingdom Viridiplantae; phylum Streptophyta; class Magnoliopsida; order Santalales; family Viscaceae; genus Viscum; species Viscum album. Next base: position 1,801,565,774 of record OY728126.1, on the reverse strand, counting down.
ATTAATGTGTTGATGTTGATGAATACATGAGGTCGAATTCAAAATATTCCTCAATAAATTATAGGTTTAGACTCTGATGTGGTATCAAATGGGGTCCGAACATTGACCTCAGGATTAGGATGAATTGAGGTGATCCATACATGATTGGGTTGGTGGTGCGTTAGTGCTCGTAGTATGAAATGATGGTGGAAATTGATAGTTGATGGTTCACCCATGGAATGTTATATTATGTTGGGTATAAACTTCAGTGGGTTTGTTTGGATGATTATATGATTCGTTCAGGGTTTAAAAAATCATGGTTGGGAATGTTTATGATGCATGGTGGATGAGGCCAAGTATTTTTGGGAAAAGTCTTATAGGGAAGCTTATACTTTCTTTATTGGGAGTATTCAGATCTGCTGGGTCAGAAACTGTAGTGGGTGCATCATTTCATAGGTTGGTCTAAGATTTTTGATAAAAAGACTAGCTTATTGGAATGATAATTGGTTGATGGAGGTTCACCTGATTTTTTTTAAAATTCAGAATAATGATGGGTACTGACATTGGATCAGTGACTTCATGAATTTTTGGCCACTGTAGATTGGGAACTGCATCAGAGGAATAATTGGAACCCTAGGATTAGGTTCCAATAGAAAATTCCAATGGTGTAGGGTGTCGTGGCTCAAAGTTAGTCTCTTTTAGATAATCCCTATGGTGGGGAGATCAATAGGAAATGTGATATTTTGTGTGGAGACAACTTTGGTGTCTTAGGGTAGAAAAATGTAGTAGAGTTACATATCCACATTTTAGTATTGAGTTTAAGTGTCAGCTTGTGTTTTGGAAGTTTAAGTGCTTTGAGTTCAAGGTGGTGCTCTAGAATCTCTTTGAATGTTTGAGGTTGGAAAGTAGCTGTTATGTGGTGTTTCCCTCGGAATCCTGGGATGACCGCCTTGATGGGAGGTTCAAACGTTCCGATCATTTTTTAACGGGTTTCTTCGTAGAACCGGAAACATCCAATGATTCCACATCCATTCAGACCTACTTTCCAAAGGTAGGTGCTCATTAGTTTGTGGACTGATGAGGCTTAGGAATTTTCATTAGTCGAGGGGATGGGAGGTCGGACTCATCACACCTTTTTGAGGGGAATTATTGTCTACTCTGGGACTCTCTTTGCAGATTTAAGTTATGTTCGTGAATCCTTATTACATCACCAAGTATAAAATGAGATTTCCTTCATATCTGACAATCAATGATTAAATATGTAGGAAATTTAGAGAATCTTTTGTATGTATTCGAGGTTTTTCATCGATAGAGAATCATCTATATTTATTAGAGAATCTTGGTCAATGGTACCCTTCGACACATTTATACAGAAGTCTCTTGTTCATTATGATGACCATGCTGGTTTTAAAGCCACTCAGTGGGGCACTTCAAGTTTATTGTCATTCAGAAGGACATGGATTATTTTAGAGTTGGGATCGAACCCCTAGACGGGCTACCTACGTATCATTTGATTATAAAAGGAATCAGAACCCACGTAGTTCGAGTAAGGGAGTATGATGTTTATGATTGATGGCTCAAAGAAGGATGTCACAATTAACTTTACACTCTAAGCTCACGTGAGTCATTCTCGGTGTAAGAAACAAGAGGTACTGGTAAAAAACTAGACAATTGTGCCATGAAATATGCAATCATAAGAAATAATGTGGGGCTTATGTATGTATGACTGCCCAGATAAATGAAGGTTTAGGATTTACTTTAGAGAAGAAATCCAGGAATAGGGTCCATAAAGGTATATGTGCTTCATGGAGATTTTGAATACTCTAACTTGGGGCTTACTCCTGAAAAGGAGGCCCAAATTAGGAGAAGACATATGATTGGGTTATACTCCTTAAAAGGAATCCCAGATCAAAGGTAAATTAGGACTGGTTAAGAGGAATTAAGACTGGGGCTTACTCTTGAAAAGGAGGCCTAGGTTAAGGGATTATGACTGGGGCTTATTCTTGAAAAGGAGGCCCAAGTTAAGGGATTTATGACTGGGACTTACTCTTGAAAAGGAGGCCCAGGTTAAGGATTAAGGTTTGGGGCTTACTCCTAAGAGGATGCCAAAAAATTGAGGGACTTGGGGCTTACTCCTAAAGAGGATGCCCAGATTTGGGAATTTTAAGAATTTGGGGCTTACTCCGGAGGAAGATGCCCATATTTGAGACTGGGGATTACTTCTGAAAAGGAAGCCTAGGTTAGGGGATCTAGGGCTTACTCCTAAGAGGATGCCCAAAAATTAAGGGACTTGGGACTTACTCCTAAAGAGGATGCCCGGATTTGAGACTGGGGCTTACTCCTGAAAAGGAATCCCAAGTTAAGGATTCTATCATATTTAAAGGATGAGGTTGAATGAATTAAATGTCAATCTTTAGTGACATAAATATGTATAAATCACTAGGTTTTCAGAGATATTCAACAGAATTCCTTTCAGATAAGGAAGTCAAATCAAGAAATCATGCTATAAATGGCTTTGGAGAGTGTCTTGAAGACTGAATCTTGAATAGGAAAGGTGTAATGGATTAAGAGGGGTGAAATGGGCAAGAAAAGCACCCAAAAAGGCAGGGGCGCGCAAGTCCTGGAAGGCACATAGGTACTGCGTGGGCGCGAAAGTTTTGGTCGTGCAGGTCCTGGTCGCGCAGATATGCCTGCACGACACATGGTGTACTTGCGCAACAGTTAACCAGTAGGGTAATACTTGAGCGACTCTTCATTAAAGCCTTTAGAATCATCTTGAGTTTTTTTCAGAAGAAGGGCGTGCAAGATATAATGAAGGAGTAAGGCGGCGCACAAGTGTGGCCCTTTTCCCTTAAGGGCTGGCCACTCAGGCGTGCAAGTGTTGATGAGTTTCAACACTTAGGCCTTCCTCCCCCTCTTTAGATCTTCCTTTCTAGGTAATAAATTACCTTAGAAGTGTTTCAGAAGCTTTGAGAAGAGACTAGGGCACCAGGAGCTCAAAGATGGGTTTCTGAAAAAAAAATCCTCTCGAATGGGGGGCCCACAGGGTCTATTTATAGGCAGGAGAAGACCCCGGGTGGTTACCGGGCGGTTATCACTTAGGTCGTGCAAGTCACTTGCACAACCATAAGGCGTCGCGCAAGTGGACTTGAGCGAAAGTGATAGAACTTGCGCGACACATGTGTTTTTGATCGCTTGTTCATTCCTTTGTCGATTTTTGATATTTTCTTCAAAGGTTGAATCACTTTGAGCTCAGATATTCCCCTTTTCCGATCTTTAGATTCTATGACGAAAGGAGCATCAACAAAAGTCCCCCCCTCAAAGTTAGATCTGAAAGAAATGAGGATTTGACTCTGAGGAAATCGAAGACATCCAAAAGAAAGGTGCCACGCAAGTCTTGATGGCGTAGAGGGTGGCGCGCAAGTGCGCATCGTGCAGGGCCTGGGCGCACTGGGTGTAGGCGCGCAGATAGGCCGCCTGGCCTATAAATATGCGGTTATTGGCCGTGCTTCGCATATGATTCCGAATTCTCGAGCTCTCGCCGTGAAAGTCTCTTCTTTCTGCTGTTTCCTTACTGCCGCGCTACTGTCTAGGTATCTGTACTTTCATGGTTTAGATTTGCACGGTAAAAACTAGCGCGGAAAAAGAACACTTGCGCGCCAAGTTTAGACTTGTGAGCCTTAGTGCCTTTGCCATTTTTTGGATTTCTTTACAAAGTTTATGAAAAATCAATCCATTTAAGAATTTAATTTATTCAACTTTTGTGCAGAATAAATGGCTCTTAGACCCGGAATAGTTGATAAACTAGCTAGAAAGCGGATTGATGAGATGATGAACATCATTTTCCATGATTACTATGATATCTGCGACAACACTCTCCTAGATTTGTCTAAGTACTTGAAGAAATATCATCTTAATTTCCCACAGAGCATCTACCTGCCTCTATATGGTCATGGTCATCTGTAAGGAGTCAATGTTCCAAATGCAAATAACTATACACCTGAAATGCAGCTATGCTGTTACTCCTTCATTTCGGTTATGTTGTGCATTAAGAGCAACAACAATGGTGTGAAATTTCAAATTATTCCTCCATGTCATTTCCTTGCAGATATGAAAATGGAAAACCCATGGGCTGAAATGTTTTCCACTGCTGGTTGGTGGAGAGAAGACAAACATGGTATTAGAGCAATATCTGAAAAGAGTACTCTCTCCAAATGGCTCTTTACTTCCAATGCTTCATTCTCAAATCCATGTATCCATCTTCCAAGTCTCTTAGATAGAAACAGAGTTACTGTTTGATCAGTAGAAAATTTTCTCAAACCGCACTCAAGAACATCCTTTTACAATTGTTCCAAGAAGAGCTGGTATTACTACATCTCTTATTGTATCCAGTTGAATGAATGAATTACAGGTGGTTGCTGATGAAGCTCGGGATGCCGTAAATCAAATGAAGTGTTATGTTGAAAGCCTCTTGTAATTATTGTAAAAGAGAAGAGACTCCAGTCTGTGGATGTCCTTCTAACTCTTATGTATCAATGAAAAAAGCTTTCACCTTCACTCATTTGTACCTACATTCTCTTTTACTACATTCTTTAGATTTTACCTAAGACAATGGGCCTAGTAAGCATAGTTTGATTTTTTACTAGGATTAATGTAAATAACCCTACAAACTTCAAACCTTTTAATTTATCAATGTTACCTAAATCATACAAAAATGTTTGTTTAGTGAGCTGGGAACTTGACTTTTATTCAGAGTTCCCCTGTCTTTTGTGGGTAGTTTAAATTCATGCACGTAGGACATACAAAGGATAATGTTTAAGGTCGAAATAGCTTTGACTGAAATGGATTAGAATTGACTCAATTCCTTGACAACTCATCTGAAAACATAGTACCATACTCAAGTATGAGGGAAAATATGTAAGCTATAACTTAAGAATATTTGAATATGAGGAATGATATGAAAAAGAGCTAAAAGGCATTAGAAGAAGTAGTTCCCAAGAATGAAGTTACTATTATTTAACAAACCCGTTAGGGGGTTGAATTATGCAGGGCCACCTAAGGGCATTGGCTATATAGTTAAATAAAATAATATCTTTTGGCTAACAAGTCTGTTATGTAGACTGTTTATGCAAGGCCACCTATGGGCACATGCTGCATAGTCAGGCAAAAGAACTCTCAGAAATTTACTTTCCTAGTGCTAAATCAAGTGAAAGTTTATGGAGATTCAAATCTTCCAAAGTATAGAGTTTGCTGTATGGAAGGAGGTACTTGAATATGGAGAAGATATTTCCAAACAAGATTATCAAAGAACTGGATGAATATTACTCCTACGAGGGTCTGACCCAAACGTAGGGAAGGATAATATAAACCATAGACTTGAATACTTTCAGATCATGAAAAAGGATATGGGACAAATATTTTAAGGATGGCTATTTTTGAAGATCCCTACATACTGTTATTTAAGATAAATAAGGAAAAAAGAGGCATTCTTCCCAATAATGAAGTTACCACTATCCGAAAAACCCGTTAGGGGGTTGAATTATGTAGGGCCACCTAAGGGCATTGGATGAATAGTCAAATAATAGTATCTTTTGGCTAAAAAGTCTATTATGTAGACTGTTTATGCAAGGTCGCCTATGGGCACGTGCTGTATAGTCTGGCAAAAGAACTCTTAGAAGTTTTACATTTTTGTGACTAGAAGTCATGAAAAGGGTTATGAGGATCTGGAAATATTTAAGGTTAGGATTATGACACATAAAGATGGGTATTTTTCAATGTATACAGAGATACACAGATCAGTGCTAACCATAATCATGTTGTGGCTGGGTCCTGAATTGAAATGTTGGACTTCACTACGTATCCCATAAGGATGAGAATCAAGCCATTCGTAGTTCTTAAACTACAGTTTAACGTCGTGTGGGACAAAAGGATTAGAGATCTTAGTTTAGGGTCATAGAGCTTGGACCATTATAAGAAATACATAGTGTGCGTTTTCATGGGGACATTTCATCCAAGGGACTGAAAGTGGAATTTGGGGTTAGGCCCAAAGATTTGGGGCTGGATTCAAGGGACACTCGAACGTTCCTACGTACCCCATAAGGATGGGAATCAAGCCCACATAGTTCTAGAAATACCCTTTGTACACATTTGGTTCATACATATGAAGGGTGAAAGGAGACTTTAGTACAATGATGGTTTAACCCAAGATAAAAGGTTTGGGCGTTGCCATGTATGCATGTAGTCTTTGAGATGAAACATGATTGAAAAAATCAATGTAAATAATGGTTCCCTCTCAGGTGAGGGTATCAAAGAATATTGTAGTTTATTGTCATACTGGACAAAAGTGTTGTATAGTTTAACGTTGTATAACAAGGAAGAATGTGAACCAATGTAAAGATATTGATTCTAGGGGCGGTTTCACGAATCAACATCTTATGAGATGGAGGTGAACCGATGTGAAGAGATTGGTTTTGGGCTTGAACCTTGGGAGGTTGCCTACATACCCAGCCTAGAAGGCAAGGATCAAAGTCCGTGTAGTTCAATTAAAGAATCAATTAATGATCAAGTTGTTCTTGGGGATAATGACCTAAAACAATGATGTTAGGACTTACACATGGTTAACAGCCTAGAGAGAATATTATGGTTGAGGTTTTCTCTAAGCTCACGTGAGTCATACTCGGTGTGAGAAACAAGAGGTAACAAAACCTTAACGATGCATAGTTTAATGTCATGTAGGACATATGAAGGGACTATGCAGTTTAAAGTCTTACAGTTAGGACTATTGGTGCTGCACAGTTTAGTGTCATGTAGCAGGGACAAAATACAGTTTAATGTCATGTAGAACGTATCACGAAATTTCTGTACAGTTTAGCATCATGTAGTTAGGACGATGGGGACAATAGAGTTTAACATCATGTTGGACGAAAGTGGGGGACTGTGCAGTTTAATGTCATGTAGTGAGGAAAAAAGAGTGCACCACGTTAACGCCATGTTGGATGCATTGGTGATTTTTTTCCCATAGTTTAACGTCATGTTGGACGCATTGGGGATTATACAGTTTAGCGTCATGTTGGAAGAAAGTGAGAATAGTTTAAGGTCATATGCATAGACCATGGATGGTTCAGTTTAATGTCATGCTGGACGGAAGTGTAGTTTAAGGTCATAGAGGACCTTTGATGATTATGTAGTTTAACTTCTTTCCGGACGTAAGGGACTTTTATACAGTTTAGCGTCATGTTGTTAGGACGTCACAATTTAACGTCTTGTTGGACCTAAGAGACTTGCAAATAGTTTAGGGTCATATGCATGGACCATTGATGATGCAGTTTGAGGTCATACAGGACCTAGTTGTAGTTTAAGGTCATACTGGACCATTTAGGGAACTTTTTTCCACAGTTTAACGTCGTGTGGGATGAGGTTGCAGTTTAAGGTCATACTAGACCATTGCTGTATAGTTTTAACTTCATATAACAAGGATGAATTGGTGACGCACAGTTTAGTGTCATGTTGTAGGGAAATCACAATTTAACGTCTTGCTAGACGTAAGGGACTTGCAAATAGTTTAGGGTCATATGCATGGACCGTTGATGATGCAGTTTAAGGTCATACAGGACCTATTTGCAGTTTAAGGTCATACTAGACCATTTAGGGAACTTTTTTTCCATAGTTTAACGTTGTGTGGGACGAGGTTGCAGTTTAAGGTCATACTGGACCATTGCTGTATAGTTTTAACATCATGTAACAAGGAAAAACTGGTGCCGCACAGTTTAGTGTCATGTTGCAGGGACATAATACATTTTTTGCAGTTTATACAAAATACTTCTTAAAAAATCTGGCATTGGTTGGAGTAGTGATGAGTTCTCCATACATTGAGATTAATGAATAAGCTCCATTGGAGTAGACCCTATGTATTGAATAATGTACTTCCCATTTTTGCCAAAGCTTGGGAGGTTTCTTTCCTAGTATCATTGGAGTTCTGAGAACTAATACCAATTCTCCCTGAGTGAATGAATGAAGACAAACTTTTTTTGTTAAAAGCTCATGCTATTCGATTCTGATAGACTTCCAAGTGGTGAAAAGTGCACAATCTTTTCTCATCTAACCATTCCAATTCATTCAATCACTTTTGATATTGTTCATCTATAGATGATTGATCACAAATGGCAACTCTGAGCGAGGGTAGTTGAAATTCAATGGGCAAGATGGCTTCCGTTCCATATACCAATGAATATGGATTTGAATGAGTTGCAGTGCGGGTGGTAGTCCGATAAGCCCTTAAAGCATGAAAGAGTTTATCAGGCCATGACCTCTTATCTTTATCCACCATATTTTGCAGTATATTTGAAAGAGTCTTGTTAAAGGATTCTATCTGGCCGTTGGCCGCTGCATGATATCGAGATGAATGGTTGGATTTGATGTTGTATTCTTGATACAACTTCTTCATCTCAAATGAACAGAAATTGGTGCCATTGTCCGTCAATATGGTATGAGGGACACCAAATCTGGTAATGATGTTAGACTTGATGAAGCTAACAATGCATTTAGAACTGACTTCCTTGAGAGGTATTGCCTCTGCCGATTTGGAAAAGAAGTTAGAAGCAGTAAGAATATACTTAAACTGCTTGGCCATAGTCGAAGGGTAAGGTCCCACCACATCCATTACCCATATGGAAAATGGCCATGAGTATTTATTTGTATGAAGAAACTCTAGAGGCTGATGAATGAAGTTGTCATGTACTTGGAATGAATGACACTTCTTTGTGAAATCGACACAATCTCGTATCATTGAAGGCCAAAAGTATCCAAGCCTTCGAACCTGATCATATAGTCTATGTCCAGACTGGTGGGCACCACAGACTCCTGTGTGCACTTCTTTCATGACAACCATTATCTCTTCACCATCAATGCATCTAAAGAGAACTCCATCAAAACCACGTTTGTAGAGAATTTTCTCTAGGTGATCTGGGCTATCATAAAGAGTAAAATTGACCACACGTCGCCAGATTTGCTCTTTCTCAACTCTATCAGGTGGAAGTGTTCCATTTTGAAGTTATTCCCTGATAGGTGACCTCCATCCTGTAGTATGACCATACGGTTCAGGAATGGGACTAATTTCATTAATTTCCTCTATTCTGATTCGAACATAAGGTGAAATTGCACGATGGTGGGAAATACTGATGGTTGTCTCGTCCCGATTTGGATCGGCCAGATCTATGGCTATATTAGCCAGTGCATCAACTTGATCATTTTGTGATCTTGGGACATAAAAAAATGTCAGTTCCAAAGGGAATTCCTCCATTAACTCTCTGAAATAATCATACAAAGGGATTAGTTCTTCTTTTCTGATGGCATAATCCCCATTGACTTGTTTGATTACCAGGTCTGAATCACCCTTCACCTTTAAGTGATTCACTTGTGCTTGAAGTGCTAATTCCAAGCCTGTGATAAGAGCTTGGTATTCAGCTTCATTATTGGTACCACCTTCCCACAATAAGAAGGAATAAGGTAACACTACCTTTTCTGGAGAAATGAGTACAATTCCTAAGCCAAATTTGTTGAATTTAGGATTTTCCATTTTCTTCCCGGTTGGACTTCTGGAAGCACCATCAAAATACATTTCCCATTCTTGAGGACTTTCTTGAATAGAGAAGACTTCCTCATCAGGGAGTTCAATATCTAAAGATGTGTCTTCCACTGAAGTGTGTTTAGCCAAGAAATCAGCCAGATCTTGGCCCTTTATCGCCTTTTGAGACACATACTGAATGTCGAATTGCTGCAAAATAACTGCCCACCTTGCTAGACGTCCTGTAAGCATTGGACGACTAAGGATGAATTTGAGCGGGTTATTGCGAGATACCAATTGGACCTCGTGATGTTGCAGGTAATGTCTCAACTTCTGAACTGCAAATATTAATGCCAGGCAGCACTTCTCAATACTTGAATACCGGGTTTCTGCTTCAAGCATAGTTTGACTGAGATAGTAGAGGATGTTTTCATTCCCAGCATCATTCTTTTGAGCAAGAAAGGAACCCAATGATCACTCTAGAGCTGTCACGTAGAGGATAAGTGGTCTTCCTTCAACAGGTGGCATGAGTACCAGTGGACTCAAGAGGTATTTCTTGAGAATACCGAATGCTTCTTGACATTATTCAGTCCACTTGTAAGTGACTCCCTTCTTCATCAATTTGGTAAAGGGTAAACTTTTGCCTGCCAAATTGGTGATGAAACTCCAAATATAGGCTAAGTGTCCTTGAATTCCTCTTAATTATTTCAAATTTTGAGGAGGTGAAATACCAAGGATTGACTTGGTCTTCTCAGGATCGACTTCAATACCACGATGGCGTACAACAAAGCCGAGAAATTTTCCTGAGGTTACCCCAAAAGCACATTTTAAGGGGTTCATCTTCAAATTATGTTGTCGGAGCTTGCAGAATATGACTTCAAAATCATCCAAGTGATTAGAATTTTACTTGGATTTAACCACCAAATCGTCTACATAGCATTCAAAAAACTTCCCTAAGAAGGGTTTGAAGATACGATGCATGACACGCTGATATGTTGCACCTGCATTATTTAAGCCAAAGGGCATTACCCGGTAACAAAACACACCCTGAGGGGCTCTGAAGTCTGTGAATTCCTCATCTTCTGGGGCCATTCAGATCTGATTATATCCAGAATATCCATCCATGAAGGAAAGTGCTTCATATCCAGCTGTTGCATCAATTAGAAGTTCTGTAATCGGAACTGGGAAATCATCCTTAGGACAATGCCGATTAAGATCTCTGAAATCGATGAAAACTATAATTTGTCCGTTCTTCTTCTTTACAGGGAAAATATTAGCCAACCACTTGGGATACTGAACTTCTCTGACGAAGTTAGCTTTGATAAGCTTATCCACTTTAGCTTCTATTTTAGAAGCATAAGTTGGGTGTGTTCTTCTTGCGGCTTGATTAAATCCTCGATGTTCTTCTGGTAAACCCAAATGATGAGTAGCAATATCAGGATCAAGCCTGGGCATTTCTGTATAGTTCCAAGAAAAAATATCTCTATTTTTATTTAGAAAAGAAATATACATCTCTTTCTCTTCAAGGGTCATGGCCGCACTGATTAAAGTGGGGCGTGGATCTTCCTTTGTACCCAGATTTATTTCTCTGAGTTCATCCACAGTGGTAGAGATACCCTCTTCAAATGCTGGAGGAGAATCTTTGTGATCTTCCTATTCTTATTCATCATGTGTTATTTCTTCCGTTTATACTTGCATAGTAGATGAAAAATCAGAATTTTCATGATCAGAAGAGATGTCAAAATTTGCACATTTTGAAGAAGAAGCTTCCATTTCCAACCTGATTGATGGTGAAGGGCCTTCTTTGGGTAATAAAGAGGAGATGATGGATTGATAATTGAAATCATTGTTCACCTATGATGTTGCTATAACTTCTTCTAGCATAATTGGCGAAGCATATACTTGTTGGATTTCAGCAGATGAAATGAGTACGTCACCATTTGTGCCTTCATGACTGCTTGGTAGATTACAAATTTCTACCATGTTGTCTGGCTCGATTTCCATAATTTACATTATGGATCTTTCCATAAGAGTATTTTAATTTGGGTCTATGTTGTCAATTTGACTGATAGGAAACACATAATATGTACTCACATGCGTAAATGGATTTACTGGAATTTTTTCCAAACCATATGGAACATTAAATTTGGTAATCTCCTTTTTTATGGATTTCTCCCTTTGCTTTATGTGATAGAATTCTACCTCAATGTATTGAGACTCACATGTCTTGAACAGGGCCTTATCACCATACAAAGTCCCAACTTGACCATCAAAACAATATTTGAGACATTGATGGTATGAAGAAGGGATAACCGCATGTTGATGTAACCAGGGTCTTCCAAGCAAAATGTTAAAGGCTGAGTCTTGATCAACAACCATGAAATCTGAATTGGATACAAGATCTCCAAACTGAGTTCTGAGTGTAACTTCACCCAGTGGTTCTTGTTCATTTTTATCATATCCCTGTAGAATCATGGTGGAGGGAGATAAATCAGCTTCCGTGAGGCCCAATCGACGAAGTGTACGAATGGGCATGAGGTTGACTCCTTAACCATTATCAATGAAAACTCTTCGAACATCCACACCATTGACTTTTCCAGACAAGTACAATGGTATAATATGTCCATGCACAACATCATCTTAATCTTCATCAGTAAAGGATATTATTTCATGACATTCTGCCAGATTATTCTCTATGTGATAGACTTTAGATGCAGCAATTTCAGTTTCAAACTCCTGAGGACTTGACAAAGCCTCGATGAGTGCTTCCCGAAGATCTTTTGACAGATTCAAAGCATCTAGAATTGATAACTTGGCTGGTACTTGGGCCAAGTGTTTCAATATATCATACTTTTGATCCAGAGGTCTGTGTTTCCCAATAGGAATATGTGGTTTAGTAGGTACCTTGGAAGTAGATGCTTTGGAAGTTGATGCATCTTATATAGGAGTTGGCAATATTCCTAGTTTTGGAAGATTAGACCGATTAGATCCATTTACTTGCTGAGAGGAAGAAGATAGAACCTTCAACCGGTCTTCCAAAATAACTGTGCCAGGACTGAATTTTCTATTGGTAGAAGAACTTGCTTGTTCTTGCTGAGCTCGCTGAAGGGCTTTACCACGAGTTTCTGCTGCATACACAGTTCTAGTAGGGGTGGAATTAGAATAGTGGCTTCTTAAAGATCCACGTCTTCCCCTGTATCCTGAGCCCTTGGAACTTCCTATGATTCCTCTGTTTGATACAGGAAATTCAGGCTCATTGAAATCAAAACTGCGACTGGCATATGGATATGTTAATTGAATCATATTAACAAAACCAAAGATTAATTCTTCATTTGATGAAGACTCTGCCTGATTAGCCTTTTTAGGCTGTGCCGTTTGGTGGGGCGGTGCCCGTGGCTTTGAAGTAGATGGCATAAATTCCGCCAAAGTCAAAGACAACTTAGGCTTTGACATATACTCATCTTCTTCTGATTCTTTTTCTTTCTTTGAATCATGTCGTTTCTTTGAGGACTTTCCCTCTGATGAAGAGGGTTTTTCCACAACATTCATGGCAGAAGACACAATTGGTTTCCTTAATTATGTTCGCAAAATAGCATGAGTTCGATTGATTTTCTTTCTGACCATCCAATCATCATACTTTTGTGCATTTTTGCTTTTGACTTTCTGCCATTCATCTTCCTTCTCTGGAACTGTAGCAGTGACACATGCTACCTGGGTTGAGGAGCCTTTCAATGTGACCTGTCCCAAGTCGACCATCTTTTGCAGGATATCTTTTAATACAAAACACTCCTGGATGGGATGCCCCAATATTTGATGAAAAGTGAAATAATTAGGACGGTCTTCATCTCCTTTCTTGTTTGGCCTCTTGGGTATTGGCAATTGAACCAAATTGTTTTCCAGAGCCAAAATGAAATAACCAGGAACTTGTTCATTTCGGAAAGAATGCGTTTTTCTCTTAAGATCCTCAAATTGTTTTCATCTTTGATCTTTTTGATCATCTGGACGAAAAGGCCTTTGTTGTTGGCGCTCAGAAGGTGGATCCCTTTGAGAAGATAAAGGTTTTGAGGTAGAAATAGGTACAGGTGCTTGTTTAAGCATAACTGTAGCAGTTTCTACTTTACCCATTCTCCTTCCTAGAGCTTATGGAATTACACGAGATTTAGCCTTATCCTGTATAAGGGAATCTTCAATCTACTGAGCGATTGAAGTAAGGTCTCGAAACCCTCCTGTGTATTTCACAGGGATTAATGGCGTGCGTAATTCGTCACACAGATTTTCCACAAAGATTGGAAACAATTCTTCTTGAGGTAGTGATAAACTCAAGGAATATGTTAATCCCTTCCATCGAGCAATGAAATCAGAGACCCTTTCATTCTCCCTTTGCTTACAGTTTATAAGATCGAAAACTGTTGTCTTTGGAAAAGTTGAGCTAAACTGAAGGAGGAATTTTTGGCGAAGATCCTCGCATCCAGTAATTGACTGGGATTGCAAGCTTGTATACCAAACAAAAGCTGGTCCTTGCAAGGTTTGCACGAAGCATCTGAGTTTCACTGCTTCTTGCCACTCCGGAGTTCCCATCATAGGATCGCAACAAGACACATAATGCGTCAAATGTTGTTCAGGATCACCTGATCCATTGAAAATAGGGAATACAGGGTTCCCAAAACTGGATGGAGGAGAAATTGAATCTACCCATTCAGGGTAAACTTTCTTTTCTAGTTGAAATTGCGCACGCTTCCCTTCCATAGTTTCTAACCGAGCTGTTAATGACTCAATAGTAGTTATTAACTTTTGAGAAACATCCGGTTGAGCTTGGACTTGGGTAGGTGCAATGACTGGATCTTGGACAGATGTGGCGATTGGCGCTGCAACTGATGGTAGCACTACCAACTGTTGTTGCACTTGACCCATAGGATTATACCTGTGAGGGTGTACTGATAGAGGAGGATATTCTTGATCCATCTCAGTAGCTGAAAAAAATTGCTTTGGCTGACTGAATCCAGTATTCTTAAGAAGAAGACTACTCTGAAATAGTTCTGCATTCCACCTTCTTAATTCCTTCATTTCTTCCTCCTGTTGTGCAAACCTCTTCTCTAGTGAGATCGATTGACCTTCTCCAGAGGAAGGATATGTAACCTGGTTCCTTCCCTTCCCTTTGTTGGATCCTTTTCAGAGAGGGGGAAGTGGGTTACTCGAAGGATTACTTAAGTTTTGAGTAATCCTTTGACTTCTTGTACGCACACCTTCTTCATTTGTGTCAGTGCGTACATCTTCTTGAGAAAGAACCTCTTCATCTGAGTCCCCTAAGTGAGCCTCATTTGGTGGATCAACAACAACCGCATTGATGACATTAATCAATGCAAAACTCATTGCATCCCTTCTATCATCATTTCTGTGATATTGTCTTCTTCCATGTTTTTGATGAGACATTTCCTTTTGTTGATTCAATCCCTCAGGAACTTCTTGATGAACTGTAATTTGGAGGGAATCTCCTGATAATTTGGCTCTTCGTTCCTCTTGATGTTTCTTCCCCAATCGAGAAAAGACCAACTTTCTCTGAGGAGGGGATTGATGATTTCAAAAAGTCCCCAGTCCAGTGGACTGGGGCTGTTCCTGCTATTCCCATTCAACTCCTTGGAACCTATTTGTTGATTCCGAGGGTTAGTTTAAAAGATTCCCCAGTCTGGCGATCTGGGGTGGTTCTTTACATGCTATGTCTGAGACTTTCTTGAAATTCCTCCTGATCTTGCGAACCTTAGTCCGGAAATTAGCTGGATTCATTAATCTATATCCGCTTTTATCACTCGGTTCAAAAGATCATTGGATGATTTCCGATACTTCTGTCATTTGGTGACGTGCTTGCTCCAAATGAGAGACCTGTTCGATATTCTCGTTTTCTTGATGCAAGAGTAATTCAACAACTTGTTCTCTGTATTCTTGATTTTGAGAGGAACTAGTTGAAGCCTATTCTTGGGAAAGATTTTGATTACAAACAAAGCCCATTGACTATGGCCAGCCATGGGAAATAAGATTGCATGAGACCATTTTCGGCGGGCTTTGCTGACTGGAGAGCACCATGAAATGCAGTGCTCCATGAACACCCCATCCTCTGACACGAATACAAGATGGGGAATTGGAAATTAATTGATGCAATCTTCTTAGTGCGCCAAAGCATGAATGTTGAAGGGCTCTCTACTGCTTTTCAGCCTTCAGATATCGAGAGACTGATAGAGACGCCAAATCAATCTGACGTTGTAACCCTTCTATTATCTTAAGATGATTTTCATATTCATCATAAGATAATACTTTCTTTTTCAACTGACAAAGAGTTTTCCATATGTTGAGACGAATATCATGAATTTCATCTTCCATCAACATTTCTGGAATATTATACTGAGAGTCAGCCAGAGGCCAAAACATAACTGGCAATTCACCTTTTGCCTGTTTTTTTCTCATGTTCAGCATTTCCTCTTTATCATTTGATGAATATTATTCTACCTGATTTTACCAGAGTTGGTGTTTCCTTGTTGCTTCATTGAATTCAACATGATTGGTAGAGAAATCATTGATCAAACTAGATGATGCATGACTTAGGGGTGGTTCGGAGAATGACCTACACCCTGGGCTATCTTCTGATTGAGAAAGTATTTCACCTGCTAGCGATGAAGCTTCAAACATAACTGGTTTCGCATTTGCAAGTTCCTCAAGATAAGAGGGATTTCTCGTCACTACATTGTCCACTGGAGCATTTTCCGGGCAATGTGCATCACTACTGCGGAGAGGACTTTCGCAGCGAAATTCATCATCATGGGGAGGACCACCATAATGGGTTACAACAAAAGATGAGATCTCTTGCTCCTTGGTCTTCTGACCACACAGAGGGTTCCTGTGGATCTCATCTGAAGATGAAACTTCAAGATCGACTGAATTGTCATGAAGAAAGCCTTCATGAGGAAGTGTCTGTTGAAGACCTTCAGAATTAATGTTCCCACTATTGGGAACTGAGGGAGTAGAATCTTGAATTCCAATAGATAATTGTTTGAGGGCTTCAAGAACTCTAGCATCGAGAAAGGCCTTGTTACATATTGGCACTTGATCTCCTGACTGTACTAGGTGGGTCCTTTTCTTAGACGCCTTCTTACTCACCTTGGAAACCACTTGTTGACGAAAGTGGCTGCTCTGAGAAGGTATATGTGCCTGATCAGGAAAGATGGCCAGGTTAGGCTGACGATATCCTCTCAAATCAGGTGTATGTGCCTGACTTGGTTGTCCGTATGATATGGGGGAGTATGCCCCATAACCCTCTTGGACTAGAACAGATGTGTGTGTCTATTCCGGAGTGAATTGTTGATGTATCACTCCACTGGTAGGGATAGATTTATGTGTCTTTCCCTGATATGCCACTGAAGTTGTCATAATATCCTGGCAGACATCCATAATATGAGCAAGGATTTGATTCTACTCTTTCACCATTGATAGAATATGCTTGGTGACTTCAGCTTCCGAAACGGGAATATACATCCATTCCAGGATTGGAGTAGGTGTGTGTGCCTGCTCATGTCCTCCTTTTCCTGTCAGTGAATCCTAACAGTACTCAAGTGTGGGGGTAGAGAGTTGAGTCTGCCTCCTCTTTGTTGTCTAGGCTTTCTGACTAACTTCTACGAATGCTACCAAGTGAGACTGTTGGTAGGTTTGATTAATACCAGTAGGTGTATGTGCCTGCTGATTGCGCTTCACCAAACGTGGTTGACGAGATCCATCATATGTAGTCATACAAGCCTGCTGACTAGATGATGGTGTATAAACAGGTTTATTTTCCTGCCTATAGTACTCTGCCGGAATTTCCTAGCAGGATTGGCGTGATGCTGCCAGACGAGTCTTCTGGACAACGGAATTAAAATGGGCAGGTGTATGTGCCTGCTCGTTGCTTTCCACCAAGTTAGGTTGATGGACTTCTCCGAAGATGGCAGAGATGAGAACCCGCTCACTGTTGACCGGATTCCTCTTCTGGTGGTTCGTCTTTCTTGCTCGGGTTCGAGGAACCTGAGCCGAACGCCTGGAGTCGGTACCCTCATCATGTTGAGGGCGCACTGCCGCACGAGTCTGGCAGCGATTGTTGGTGGGAGCCCTCAGGAAGGACTCCTGTCTGTTTGAATTAAGGTCCTGATGGACCTGCTCATTCACCTCCCCAGAATAAGGGAGTGAATGGTGATTGCGTTCCGGGGATAACGACCCGAAACGGCTGGAGACGGTAGTCAGCACCGCCTTCTTCTTGATCACTGGTCGTCATTGTCTGTATTACCGATGAGAGTTATTTACTTAGAGGGCTTGTCGGGCAGCCTCCAGAGTTGGGATGGTACCATGTTGATGGTACTCCTTAACCAGTGCGTTTGATACCCAGCATTGAAGACGCTGAGTAGGTGATATCGTCCTAAGAGCAGACGACGATCCAGTAGGAGTAGCAGCAGTGGCATTTGCAGCAGCAGTATTCACAGGTGTGAACTTGAGAGCAACCATTCTAGAAATGTAGAAGATCTTGGGAAAAGAGTGCCTGTTTGATATAACAGACGCAATCAAGATAAATTCAGCCACTACATCTTTTGGATGAGCACATATATCAATGATTGTTTTTGTTGGACCTCTCATTGAGTTTTAAATAGGGGCCTAACAAAAATAGGTAAAACATAATTTTAACTTGGTTAAGGATTCACGTCGGGTTAACTATTTTTTGTTTCCTTCGGAATCCATGGATGACCACCTTGATGGGAGGTTCAAATGTTCCAATCGGTTTCTAACGGGTTTCTTCATAGAACTGGAAACATCCAATGATTCCACATCCATTCGGACCTACTTTCCAAAGGTAGGTGCTCATTAGTTTGTGGACTGATGAGGCTTAGGAATTTGCATTAGTCGAGAGGATGGGAGGTCAGACTCATCACACCTTTTTTAGTGGAATTATTGTCCACTCCGGGACTCTCTTTGTTGATTTAAGTTATGTTCGTGAATCCTTATTACATTACCAAGTATAAAATGATCTTTCCTTCAGATATGAAAATCAATGATTAAATATGTAGGAAATTTAGAGAATATTTTGTATGTATTTGAGGTTCTTCATCGATAGAGAATCATTTGTATTTATTAGAGATTCTTGGTCAATGGTACCCTTCGACACATTTATACATAAGTCTCTTGGTCATTATGATGACCATGCTGGTTTTAAAGCCACTCAGTGGGGCACTTGAAGTTTATTTTCATTTATAAGGACATGAATTATTTTAGAGTTGGGATCGAACCCGTAGACGGGATACCTACATATCCTTTGTTTAGAAAAAGAATTATAACCCACATAGTTCAATTAAGGGAGTATGATGTTTATGATTGATGGCTCAAAGAAGGATGTCACAATTACCTTTACACTCTAAGCTCACATGAGTCATTCTCGGTGTAAGAAACAAGAGGTATTGGTAAAAAATTAGACAATTGTGCCATGAAATATGCAATCATAAGAAATAATGTGGGGCTTATGTATGTATGACTGCCCAGATAAATGAAGGTTTAGGTTTTAATTTAGAGAAGAAATCCAGGAACAGGGTCCATAAAGGAATATGTGCTTCATGGAGATTTTGAATACTCTAACTTGGGGCTTACTCTTGAAAAGGAGGCCCAAATTAGGAGAAGACTTATGATTGGGTTTTACTCCTGAAAAGAAATCCCAGATCAAAGGTAAATTAGGACTGGTTAAGAGGAATTAAGACTGGGGATTACTCCTGAAAAGGAGGCCCAGGTTAATAGATTATGACTGGGGCTTATTCCTGAAAAGGAGGCCCATGTTAAGGGATTTATGACTAGGACTTACTCCTGAAAAGGAGGCCCATGTTAAGGATTAAGGTTTGGGGCTTACTCCTAAGAGGATGCCCAAAAATTGAGGGACTTGGGGCTTACTAATAAACAGGATGCCCAAATTTGGGAATTTTAAGAATTTGGGGATTACTCCTGAGGAAGATGCCCATATTTGAGACTGGGGATTACTCCTGAAAATGAATCCCAGGTTAGGGGATCTGGGGCTTACTCCTAAGAGGATGCCCAAAAATTAAGGGACTTGGGGATTACTCCTAAAGAGGATGCCAAAATTTGAGACTGAGGCTTACTCCTAAAAAGGAAGCCCAGGTTAAGGATTCTATCATATTTAAAGGATGAGGTTGAATGAATGAAATCTCAATCTTTAGTGACATAAAGATGTATAAATTACTAGGATTTGAGAGATATTCCACAGAATTCCTTTCAGATAAGGAAGTAAAATCAAGAAATCATGCCATAAATGGATTTGAAGAGTGTATTGAAGACTGAATATTGAATAGGAAAGGTGTAATAGCTTAATAGGGGTGAAATGGGAAAGAAAGGCACCCAAAAAGGAAGGGGCGTGCAAGTCCTGGAAGGCACGCAGGTACTGCATGGGCGCGCAAGTTTTGGTCGCGCAGGTCCTGGTTGCGCAGATATGCCTGCGTGACACATGGTGTACTTGCGCGATAGTTAACCAGCAGGGTAATACTTGAGCGACTCTTCATTAAATCCTTTAGAATCCTCTTGAGGTTTTTTCAGAAGAAGGGCACGCAAGATCTAATGAATGAGTAAGGCAGCGCGCAAGTATTACCCCTTTCCCTTAAGGGCTGGGCACTCAGGCGCGCAAGTGTTGATGAGTTTCAATACTTAGGCCTTCCTCCCCCTCTTTAGATCTTCCGTTCTAGGTAAGAAATTACCTTAGAAGTGTTTCGGAAGCTTTGAGAAGAGACTAGGGTGCCTGGAGCTCAAATATGGGTTTCTGAAAAAAAAAATCCTCTCAAATGGGGGGCCCACAGGGTCTATTTATAGGCAGGAGAAGACCCCGAGCGGTTACCGGGCAGTTATCACTTAGGTCACGCAAGTCAATTGTGCGACCATAAGGCGTCACGCAAGTGGACTTGCATGATAGTGATAGAACTTGCACGACACACATGTTTTTGATCCCTTGTTCATGCCTTTGTCGATTTTTGATATTTTCTTCAAATGTTGAATCACTTTGAGCTCAGATATTCCCCTTTTTCGATCTTTAGATTCTGTGACGAAAGGAGCGTCAACATGTGGGAACTGATAACCAACGTAGGTCAAAGAATCCTTTTGGATGACCACTATGATTTATAAGGGATGTGAGGTGAGAAATTTTTAATATCCTATGTGTATGGACGAGTTGAATTTCATGGGGAATTTTGAACATTCATTTAGTGGATGGCCAATCATTAAAAACCATGGTTGGATCAAGAATAAATGAGTTAGAATGTCTTAGAGTGTTTTTTGATATGGTTTGGGGCCTAATAAGTGAATCAAGTGCTTGAAAAAGTATAGGGATATTTGGGTTGAGTTTTGGAGGTTTTTGGGGTTTTCTATCCAAGGTACATGATTGGGAGTGCATGATTTAGGAGATACCATGAAATAACCAAAGCATGGGGTTCTTTTCAGTTCAGTTTTCATAAGGTATAGTTGAGTTGAATGGGTAGTGAAATATTTAGAAAAAACCAAGTTGCATTTAGTGGAAACCATGTCAGGTGTCTTGGACCTATGAATTAGTGGGAAGTTTTTTCATAGTTTTAGGAAAAGCATATGAGTAGTTACAGAGGGTTCTAGAGACAATTTTTATGGTTAGTGTATGGTTGGTAAACCATGCTGACCAACCAAGTGAGGTGAGGTGTTTTGGGATAGTGCTGACCACACTGTTTGGAAAATCATGTAGCCAATCTATGCACCCCTTAAAAAGATGAAATTCATTTTTTAACTTTTGATTTTATAACCCAAATACATAACTTTCTACCCCATTTGACCTACCAACACCTATGTACAACTCCTTATACTCCCACTCTTGCTTTCTATATCACCTCTATATCTCATCCATTTCATCTGTCATAATTTGAGATCAATATCCTATAATAAGGATACATCTCCTTTACCTTATGTTCTTCATTTCCTTTACTGATTAGTGGCCTCTCACCATTTATGACCAATATTCCCTATTTTAAAGTAATTTTTATGTTTCTTCATTTTCTTCCATTTTATACCGAACCAAGGGCCAATACTGGGCATATGGACTCTTTTAAGGTTAAGGTAGGTGGTCTGTAGACTCGACCCATGGTCTTCGATATTTTAACATGCATATTTTGTGTGTTCATTCTAATAAATCCAGGAATTTACATGATTTAAATTAAATTATTTATAATTTATTTACCTTAGTTAAACTCTCATTAGACATAGATTAATCCTTATGGGAATGTGGTACACACTGGAACACCTTGGTAGTAATTCTAACCTTGAAAATTATCTAAATAAATGATGTGTTTCTTGAAAGTGGTATTTTAAAATCAACACCTTGTAAATGAGGAATTTGAAAGGTATGTTGGTTTGGTTTCTTAAAATGAAAGTACAGGAATAAAAATCATAAATGGTGTTTGAAATTTAATTTGTAAATTCTATTAGAAATAGTATTTTAGAAATGGTTAATTATATTGGTTTTGAAATGTAATTTTGAAATGATAGTGATAGAATGTGTTTATTATTTATAGGAAATTAGTATTGGAAATTTTATTTTTTTTAAATTTTAATCAGAAGGGGTATTTTGGAAATTTTATTTTAAAATATTACTATAAATGGTTTGGATAATGGGAGTTTGAATTATTTTATGGACAAAAATGTTTAATTAATATTTATACCATGGAACTGTTTATTTTTGTGATGTGGAAATTGTGTTATGTTTGTATTATTATTTTTAAATTAAATGGAGTTGGATTCATATTTTATCATTAATATCAGGGAGAGTGTAATTTTTTGTGATGGATAAACCCTGGGTGAACATATCCCCTGGGTGGTTTGGTTGTTGATTGATAGTTAAACCCAGGGTGAATCTTGCCCCTAAGTGGATACTGGTTTATGGATAAACATGGGATGAATATGGTATCCTGGTGGATGCTAGTTTATAATTAAAACCATGCTGAATCTGGGCTCCAGGTGGATTTTGGGTCCCCATAGATGATTATATTACTCCCATGCGTTGGTGGTTTGGCTAGGGATGGGTATATTACATTTGGTGGGAGTTGGGTTGGAAAAATCATCATGACGTGCTGAGAGACACCCCAAAACTGGACGAAGAAGGTATGTTCCATTCCCAAGTGTCATCATGGGAGCTTGAGTTTAGAATTTGATTATGACTTTAGTTTTAAATGTTTCAAATGGTTGTATTTGTAATTTTTAGATTGAGAATTTCAACATGCACTGTTTATCAACTGGTTATTTTTAGAGATGCTATTGTTTGTGGCCTATTAAGTTGTACTCAGACCTTGCACAGGCTGCTATGGAAATTGTTTACCCAAGAAGATGCTAATTTATTGCAAGTAAAGGTTTGGTTAATCACATTATGTTTGGTGGTTTATTGATTTCTAGGATGTAGCATGAGAGTTGGGACCGAGCCAAGAATCTAAACAATTTTTAGATTTTTCCTAGTTTATCTTTTAATATTTTTGGGTTCTGTAGTATGAATTCCTAACATCAATGGTATATAATTTATCTATTATTTTATGGTTTATTTTTTGATTATCGTCACTTTCCTAGTCATTATTTCATTGACTTGTTTATTTGGCTGTGTATGTTTCCATTAATTTCCACTGTTATTTTACTATGAAATGTAGGTATAGTGTCCCCTATATATCACCTTATACATGCACTTTTAGTCAGAAACCTCTATCATACATGGAGGAGTTCTTGAGGTGTTGTAGAATTTCTATGGTTCGAGCACTAGTTAGTGGTTTAGAGTGTTGGGATGTTACACACCACATCCAATATGTCTAGAAATGGACCCAGATGAGCATAAAATTGAAATAAAAACCCAGGCTCCTAAAAGAAAACAAGAAAACTGCATACTCACACATATACCGATGTGCATGTAGGGTATAAGAAAAATGTGCCCAGTAGGATCTCAACAAGGAATCTATACAACTCACTTTTTAAATAGTTCATAAATTTTTTGTTTAATCATATTATTTAAAATAGGTTTCTAATTTTGGATAGGAAGAAATAAGGGAAACAATCAATATAAACTGTCAATTTCTTTTTCAAAACAATAAAACAAGCCTTTCGAAATTTAAGGCATAACAAAAAAAATCATATGTTTCCAACAAAATAATTTAGTTGACACCTTTATTTATAATTTCTTATAAAATATAAAATAAGGGTATTTATGAGTTATAAACCAATGTCCAACCCTAATCCAAAAACCATTTTCCAAATCCGATTTAGAAAAAAATTACTATTTAACTTATAAACCACATTTTGAAAACCACTTTAGAATCATATTTAAAATTAAATCAAAATAATAATATTAAATGAATAAAAATATCACCAATATTGAGATATTAATGAAGTATAATGAAAGTGAAGTAATCAAAATATGCTTCTGTTTGATCAAATAAATACAAGGGGATACAGAAAATTTATAAAATAGGATCCTATAAATAATCCCCAAAAAATAACTGGGCATCATAGGAAACATCCTAATACTTTAGTAAAATGGACTTGAACTAGAAACTGGGATTCTAGACTGGCCTAAAAGAACCCTCCAAAATCTTAGTATTCTTATAGAACTATTTGAGTCATATAATTAGTTCTAGGAGTTCTTAACATCCATGGGGCATATAAACCATCCTCTTAGATCGTTATATTTAATCAAGAAACATTCCCTAGTCAACAAACAATCAATACTATGGATTGAACTCATCTAGGCCCCTATATATTTACCTTGGATCCCCATGATAAGATTCAATGGAGGTGAGCAAAAAACAAAAAAATGAGATCATTACATAAAATAATTTTAAATAATTTTAAATAAACCTCATATTATGTCTTACACCCTCATAAGGAAGAGTCCATTTTCAACTTCATCTATAAGAATCATTTAACACTATAATAATATATAACATTCCCCATTGGGTCCATAATGAACATTGCATAAAATGAAAGGAAGGGTCTTAATTGAGGGAAATCAAAATCATCATGAAGATTCTTTTATAAAGTTCCAATAATTCCTTGAAAATATTCTTGGAATGCCAAGCTAGTTTACCCACCTTTAAAACCATTAATGAAAACACTATTTGAAACTAATGGGTTCAATTAACCCTTTTAAAACCACCAATTCTCCTTATTAAATCACTTTAAAACACTATAAGGATAATAAGTATTAAAATAACTAAATATGTGTCAAAACACCCCATTATTTTATAACATATATTTAAATGTAAAATATTCATTTATAAATTAAAAAGGTTCTAATAACCCCATGAAAACCATTAAATCCATTTGAAAGATCCACTCAAGAATTTTAAAAAATTCTTGGAATGTATTAATTTAATTTTAAATCAAAACTAAAAATACATGAAAAACACTCTCATTCCATGATTTTAGACAATTTAGAGACCATTTTCAACCCTTCATGGGCATACCATATTCATATATACTTATAGTAAAACATTTTAAACCACCAATAATCATATAAAATGAATTATAAGAGATATTTCTTAGAAACACCTACCTATTATGAGTAAAAACTCATTATAACACATCACATTTGGTCTCAAATTCACAAGGATAAAAATGAAATTTACAATCCCTAAACCATCAAATCTAAATCATTAGGCTCATCAAGAAACCTAATACTAACCCACATAGTGGCTGGGGTTCATGAGAGGATAAAAATTAAGGTGATATAGAAAATGGATAAGAGATAAATATATGATAATTATATTACCTTGATAAAGACACTTGAAATGGAGAACTAATAGCCCAAATATCCAATAATATGGGATGGAGAACTCCTGATGGGTCTTCCCTAATTCAACCGAGTGAGAGGGAGGCTTTTGGGATTAAATAATGATAGGGGAAGACATGGAATTTCATTTTTTTTAAAAACCATGTTGAATAAAAGATTAGTGATATGATCAAAACCTACACTCCCAGGACTAGTGCTAATAATACATAAATTATAAACTAGCTTAAATACCAAGTGATATGAACCAAGATAAACATGCATATACTTCACATCATCTTTATAATTTAAATATGTCATTCCACAAATACTCACACATCCACAGAACAAAATGATTTAGTGTCTTTGGAGATTAAGTACATTAAAATATTATTACTCATTATTTATTCAACATTTCCTAAACATAATATCTACACATGACTTACTTATATATATAGTCCTATATATAATTCTCAAGGGAAATTAAAAATGAAAGAATGAGAGAGATCAAACACTCGGTGAGGAAAAAACTTATCATCAATTCATCAAGTTATAGATCATAAACATGTGAGAAAACATGATCATGAGAGAAATATCTAACTAAAAATAGCATATAAAAAAATATTTTTCAAAAAGGCATAATAAAAGGATATGTAACAAAAATGATCAAACAAATACCATGTCCTAAGTGTGTGGAAATATGATTCAACAAACATGAGCCTTAGAGAACAACATATGAATATAGAAATATGGAAAAATAATAATCTTAGAAAATCATAATATTGTGAACATATCTACCTACACTCATTTCTATATATGGTCTTGTGTAAATACCTAACAATAATCACATACATTCCCATTTCTTATGATCATAACTAACCATAATTACATCTACAAAAAAAATTTATGAATAAAGATAACCAGAATCACATACATGAAAAATTATTGTAAACCTAGAAAACTATAATCAAATCCCTACAAAATAATTGGGAACATAGATAACTGCAATCATTTCCACACAAAAATCCTACATACATATCTAACCATAGTCATATCAACACAAACTTCTTATGAACATAGCTAACTATAATCATTTACATGCACAACATCATTACCTCATGAGATATAAAACATTAAGCAATTAATTTAAGGGTAATATAAGACCTTAAACATCACATAATAACCATCCATAAGTGTTCTTCATGAAATTATCCATTATATCATGAAAAAAACCATGGATGAGAGTGGGTTTCATAACACTTTCAAATAGTGTCACAAAAAATAAAATCAAGAATTATATCAATTGATACTAAAAATTAAATAACTTATAAGGATTATTTCATAAATAAATTTAGAGGGATATTTATAAAATGAAAATCCATAGGAGATAGATCCTTTCATGAAAAAGTTTAAAATGGAAGTGAAATAATAAAATCACATTTCATAAAAAAAATTAACCTTTCTATTAAATGACTAAATTATGATTCATTTTCATGTCATTTTTTAGAAGGTGATTATAATTCTTATTACAAAAATTGTTTGGAATGAAATAAAAATAATGGAACCTTGAAAAAAATAATGTTTAAGTAAAAAAATTCAGAGTACAGGTTAAGAGATAATATCATAAAAATAAATTCCTTTTTTATATTTTAAAATAACTTTATTGAAACCCATATCATAAGAAGTGTGGTAAAACATCCTTTTGAAAATTGGTAAAGGGATTTATGAAGAGAAAATGAGATATTAATATTTTTATTTCAATATATTAAGTTAAAATAATTTTAGAATGAAATAATATGTACACGTAAGAGAAAGAGCCTTTAGAAAGGAAGAAAATTATTGTCAACATCATCATATTTTTATGGCGAAATAAATCCATCAGAGAAGAAGAATTCATGTAACAATCATTGAAAATGAGTTCATGAGAAAATAAATAAATCCATATAACCAAGATATGAATTAAGATATAATTCAATAACAAGGTATAATTCTCCCAACTTATATGGAAAAATTTCAAGATGAACGATTATAATTCAATAAACAGAAATTGAATTAACAAAAACCCTTACATTTACTCTCAACTTCCAATAAAGTGATTTAAACTCTTTTATAATTAACATAAATATATTAATACATTATTTTAGAATTTAAATTATATCAATTATCTTCTATACCATTTAATTATAATAATTTATTATACATTTATTTGTTAGTTATTGTTTATTTTCATCATCAGGTGTTAATAACTTTGATTATTTCATACAGGCTTCATAATGTTGAAATCAATCCACATTATTTTATACCAAGTTAATATTTAATATATTATTTAATTTAATGCAATTTATATTTGATAGTAATTTATAAAAATTTAGTTTCAATCCATGAGAATTTTTGTTATGATTTATGAAGGTGAAATCAGTGATAAGCTTGTTTCAGTAATTTTTAACGAACTAAAGGTGGTATTATTATAATGAGTTAAATATTAATATTACCACTCCATAACCCAAAATAATTATTTAAATATTAAAATAACATTAGAAAAATTATTATGTTTCCATAACTATCCATGATACAAATTTATAGCATCATTCATGTAAGTGGTTAAACCGTCCCAAACGAGAACATGTTGTAACCAATGGATGAATATGAAAGTAATTTTATTATAATATAAAAATTATAGATTAATATTTATAATATATATATTTTAAAAATATATAAATCATATTATTGAATAGTTTTATGAAAAAGTTAATATAAGAATCTATTAATTAGAAATAAGAAATCATTTTTCTTCTTGTTGTGTTCATTTTAGGCGATTAAATTTGCAATGATCACTTATGTTAATATAATTAATAGAATTAATAATTTATATTTATAGTAATTTAATAATTTAATAAATATAATATTTAATAATTAAACCCATTTTTATTACCATCCACGAATTTTAGTAATGAAAAATGAAATATGTCTTTCATAGAGGTGGCGATCTGCATGTAACATGAGTGTAATTTTTATTCTTTGAATATATGGGATATAGATAGATAATGATTTATATATTAATATAATAAAATTTAATTATAAAAATGATAGATATTTCATTATTTTTTCATATCGAGAATATTTTTTAAGGATATTGGATGATAATGATAAATAAGAAAAGGTTGGGGTGTGCATAATACTAACATCAAAGACTTGAAATTTCTATTTTAAAACCTCTTGGAAATGGAGGAATCGGTACAATTTCTTGTAACCAAGGGATGAAAAACATGGAATAGGAATATAAGAGAGGTAAAATTGGATGGTTTTATATATTAATTCTAATGTTACATTTTTCTTAAAGTGGGTGAATGTGATCTCCTTTTATATGTGAAAAAGTGGGACACTTCCGTAGAAATGAAAGTTAAGTGAAGGGTAAAGACATAATCACATGGGTGTTATGTGATTTAGATGAGGGAAGTTTGTTGAGATACATGGTTATAAAATTCAAACCTAAAAAATTTATTATATAACTTATATGTTTCATGTAAATATAATTTTAATCGACCCACATTAAGATACCCTTTTTACCCTTATTAATCTTAATTAAATCATTACCATGGTTATTAATTTTTTTTAATAAAAACATAAGGTGAACCTTCTTACCAAATTTTTATGTGATTGTTTTTAATTTTTAATCCATTTAATCAAATTAAATTTCTAAATACAAGGAAACACAAATTTTAATTAAAATATAAGATATAGAAAAAACTCATTTATGTAGAAAAATGTCTTTTTATACATCATAATTTTTTTTATAATATCTTATCAATTAAAAATTAAGTGTATGTTAAATTTTTTTAAATGTTTAGAAAAAATATTATAGTCATTAAAATCCAGAATTTTAATTTATTTAGATTAAATTTACACAACATTTATAAAAATAACTATTTGAAAAATACATGTTTTACAATGGAAACTAGTAATTAGTTTAGTAACTTATTTTTTATATTAAAAATAAAAATGAAATTATTAATAAATATGGATTTCCTGATTAAAAACATGTAAACCATTTTATTAGACTAAATTTCAAGAGTTTATGAAATTTAATTTTAATATAATAATTCATAACACATAAAAATAATTTTTAGAAAAAATATATATTTTTAAGAATAAATAGAATTTATTCATATTCCATACCAAGTGAAAATATTTAGATGAAAATTAATTTATTTTATTATATATAATATTATCACTTTCAAAGTATTTGATAGTGATCAATTTATTTGAAATTACACAATATATATAAAATGCATAATTCTTTTAGAAAAACTATTTGTGTCACTAATTGATTTTATTCCCAATTCTTTAAGACTAATTAAATATTTAATAAGAATTAGTTAAATTTCATAAATACATTGGTATTAAAATATTTTTTAAAATTCTATAAAAACATAAAATTATTTTAAAAAATATTAATAAGAGTAATATGTAACAGAGACACACACATATATATTTGTAATAATATGAATTAATTAAATATTAGCTTTTTTGTTCAATTCTAGAATTATACTATTTTAATTTTTTTAATATAATTTATAAAAACTAAATATACATGTTGGATACATGTATACGAAATAACAATATTCATAATGAACATATTTCCAACAACTATATACCCCTTTATAATAGTTATATCCCCTTATAATGTCCTATTTATTCATTCCATTATTACTACATAAATCAAACTTCTCATTCCCTTTTAATTTATATATGAAAAACACGATTTCTCCTTTGATTATTTTCTTTATGATTGTATGTTTAATTCTCCTAATTATGATCCTCATGGGTGAAGATGATCTAGAGGATCTCCTAGTTTAAAGATATTATTAATTTCTCTTTATTATCCTCTTTTAATTTATACTCTTTTAAGATATGTAATCATCTATGGAGTGTAATAATCCATGGCATGTAACACTTAACATTTTGTGATTTTATTTTAATTTTCTACATCAATGAATAAAGTGTTGTTTGTTTGATTCATATCTTTCATGAATCATTTCTCAATCAATTTTAATTCTTTTGAAAGAATCAAAAACCAAACATTAGATTTATAGAAAAATAAATTATAGAAGAGAAATGGGTCATGAAACCTCGGTTGTTACTGTAGTACCCCCAGTTTCTGGTATGTAACCCTTTCTTGATGATTTTCATGGTTTTAAAGTTAAGGGTGTTGAATAGGAGAGTCAGGAGAACTTGAAATTATGTTTGGAGGCAAAGGGGAAGCCGCACGGTCGGCGCACGGTTTGTCTAACCGTGCGACCAAACCGTGCATAGTGGGTCTTGGAGGCAGTGGCTTCTGCATGGTCAGCGCACAGTTTGTCTAACCGTGTGACCAAACCGTGCGAGAAGGGTGGCTAAGTCTGTAGCCAATGCACAGTTAGTGCACGGTTTGTCAAACCGTGCGGACTAACCATGTGATCACTTAAAGTTAGATCCTAAAATTATGGATCTAACTTGTTTTCCCTTTAATTTCCTTGTTTAAACCTCCTAAGCGGCCCTAACTTGGGATTACTCTCACTTGAAGGTTGTAAGACTTCTCCCAAGCATTCCTGAGGTGATCCGAAGGCTTCTCTTGGCGAATCGAAGCTGGATTCTTAAGGTATGTTGTCGTTCTTGATCAGTTTCTTAGATCTACTTAGATATACTTCTCCTCTTCTCTCGTTTTCTTAGATCTATGCCTGTTATGGGTATATATAAGGGTGTGGATGCCAAATATGAAAAGATTTGGTCTTGGTTGTGTTAAGAGATGAGATCTAAGGAGGGTTTTTGGAGTTTTGATCTGGTGTTCTTGAGCGTTCTTCATCCGTGGCTTGGTTTCGCCCAATTTGTTGAGGTAGGTGGCTTCACTCTTAATTCCTCTTTCTTAGAACTTGAAGGCTTAGTTTAAAATTGTTTTCCTTGATTGAAATGGTTTGTTTATTTGTTATGAAAGAATGGTTGAAACCCCTTTTTAGTAACGGGTGATGATTTTTTTTTTGTTTTTGGAAAGTGGCTGTTGAAGTAAATTTAAAATAGTGATTTTAAATTGGCTATGGTCTTGCTGCTTGAATGAAATGGTTTTCAATAAAAGGGGTGATTCTTTTTTTTAAAGGTTTTTAACACACTTGATTTTGGTCATGGATTGCATGGGTTGTGGTTTGTGTTCATATGCATTGGGATGGATAAGGGAGAGAAGTCCCCCCATCAATAGGTTGGGATGGATAAAGTCGTGAAGTACCCCCGTCAAGGTAGTCCACTAAGTGACAACTTAGTGGAGGGATAACTCACCACTCGTGAGTGTAGGGAGGTCCAGATTGCATGCATGGTGGGTTGTGTGGATTGGTGAAATGGAAAAAATGTGCCAAATGGAAATGTGAATGGAATTGGGAACTTTTCTTGGTTGCTTTTCTTGAGAAATATGGGTTTTGTTGGAAAATGGTTTTGACATGGAACTTGTTATATTGTGAACTGTTTTTGGAATTTTTTTATATAAATTTTTTTATATAAATGTGCTAACATGTTTTATCCCATAGGCATGGGTTGGGAAGTCATCGGGGAAACCCTAATGAGTTTCATTACTCACCCCCTTCTTTGGAATGATGGTGCTTTTGCAGATGTCATATACCAGGATGTTGGTAAAGGTAAAGTGTCACACGTTTATAGCACTACTTCACGACTCTTGGGCTGGTTTGTGATGTTGGAACTTGGAGCTTGTGGAGCATGGAGTTGGGTTTTCATCTTGAAGTCTTGTAGTTGTATTTCTTCAGTTTAATCTGATTTGGTCTTGTACCCCGTTGCTATAATTGGTTGGGTTACTATGAAAATAATGGTTGAGTTGTTTTGGTTCTAAATCATGCATCATATAGTGGTTGCTTGGAGATGTTTATCTGGTTTGCTTTGTTTGTTGGTTATTTCCAGTTAAAGGTTAAATCATCCCCCATGTATTTTTAAACCCTTGGGCATTTATTTCCAGCCTTTGGCGCCTTGGGGATGTCACTTAAGGAAAAGTAATGACTCTTTGAGCTCTCAAGCCAATGAGAATTGGCGGGTCATTACAAATGGTATCAGCTTGCTATGTCCTTGCCTAACAAGTGGTCTTCGATGTTCTTGTCCTGGAGTTGAAATTACTTCTTGTCTATTACTTGGGTGATCATCTTAGACAGGAGTAGGATTGTCGGAACTTGAAATGTATAGCATAAAAGGACGTAGCTAACCTGTTTATGTTGAACTTCAAGTTACCAGGGTGTTGGGTACATAAGTGTTTTGGATACACTTCTAGAATGTTGAAAATCTCATTGTCACGGGTTTAGCCAATGAGATGAGCATTCCATGCATTAGAGGAATTACTTCCCACTAGGATGGAATATCTCATTGTGAAGAATGATTTATGATTTTGGGAAAGGTGCCAATTTTTGAAAAATGCATAAATTGATTTTCAAATGAAAGATTTTGAAAACTGGATATTTAGTATATTTTGAAAACAGGTGGATTTTCAAAATGTATGTGGGATGTTTTCAAAAATGGTTGAACATGTGGATACATTGGATGTTTGGAAAACAATAATGTGATAGTTGATGCGATAGAAATTGAAATTCTAAGCCTTCAGTTGCTAGGAAGTGAGACTAACGACGTGCGTTGTTTGTATAGAACATGGAACCCGTTAGGCGTCATAGAAACCAACCCGAAGAAGATGCGGAGAATGTGGTTGCACTTGAACCACGTGTGAACCAGGAACTGGTTCAGAGTATCATTCAAGCATTCTAGGCTGTGGACACCGGGAATCAGAGGGATGAGTCAAGGCATGTAGACCATTCTGTCCAGTTCCAGAAGCAGAATCCACCCATCTTTTAGGGTGATGCTGAACCCGAGAAGGCAGAGGTGTGGCTAAGCAGGATGAATCGTATATTCGATTTCATCGGCACACCAATAGAGCTGAAAGTAAAGATGGCGACGTATTTGATCGAGGATCTTGCATGTCAGTGGTGGGATTTAGCGGTACGGGCTAAATTGGATGAAGGCCTTACATGGGAGGATTTTGAATAATTGTTTAACAAAAAATTATATCCTCACACGTTCAAGATACAAAAAACGACGGACTTCTTCAGCTTGAAACAAGAGAGCCTCTATGTCACAGAGTATACAGTTAAATTCATGAATTTAGTCTGTTTTGCACCAGAGGTTGCGTCAAGTGCTTCTTTAAAGGCACGCATCTTCGAATCGGGGCTAAGGCAGGAGATTCGATCGAAGATTGCAGTGCTCTGTATTACGGATTATACAGAGATGGTGAACAGAGAAATGGTTACTAAACGTGATATCTCAGGATCGATAGGAGGAATCATGATGATACCCACAGGAACAGGTGGGAACTCTAATGCTGGGAACAAGCATAAGAGGGACACCTACTTCCAAGGTGGGAGTGTGAATCAGAATCGGATGGTTGGATCGATGAACCTTCCTCTACGACCCATGATGAAAGATGGGTGTTTTCAATGTGGCTCGACTGATCACATAAAGCGAGAGTGTATGGCACAATCTAGAGAATGTCACAATTACAAGAAAATGGGGCATCTATAGCGCTATTATAGAAATACTCTGAGGTCGGGCGTACGTGACACTTCCCAGGCATCACAAGCATCGTATGCTTTGACATGACGAGGAAAATAGAGTCAGTCTCATCAGAATAACAGAGCTAGCCATGGTGATTATCGAAATACCATGTCCCCTCAACCAGGGCAATCTCAGCAAGGCAACAAGGAGAACAGTGCAGTGACAAAGCAATTGTATGGAGCTGAGAAGATGATTTTTGATGATCAGGATGGACCATCTATGGTGAGAGGTACGGTTCTTTTGAATTCTACCCTCATGTAAGTGTTGTTTGATATAGAGCATCACATTACTTCATTGCTTCTCGTGTTGTTGACTTGCTATGTTTAAAACTGGAAATGATGCCTTATGTCTTGAAACTGAAAACTCCTCTTGGTGAAAGAAAATGCCAAGCCTTCGTGTGTAGAGAATGTGCTATAACTGTTGATGGAGTTGAGCTGAAATGGGACTTCTCCATGTTGAATATGGATTTCTATGATATAATCTTGGGTATGGATTGGTTGGAAAGGTTTAAGTCTCACATCGACTATTATAGGAGAATGGTTAGTTTCACGACTGAGGAAGGCATGGAGCATCTCTGCAGAGGATAGAGGTTAGTAAAGAAAGGTGCAAAGAGCTTGTTGGAACCAATGGTGGGAATGATCTCTTAACAATTGGTAGCGTTGACTTTGGCATCATCAAAAGAGATCGTGGAAAATAGTTTTTCAGCTGTGGTGGATTAGTTTCTTAATTTTTTTCATGAAAACTTCTTAGGATTACCACCTGTAAGATAAGGGGAGTTTACGATTGATCTCCTTCCGGGGAACAGTCCTATCTCACTTCCATATTATAGGATGGCACCAATGGAGTTAAAGGAATTGAAAGTGCAATTAGAGGAGATGGAAAGCAAGGGTTTCATTCGGCCAAGCATGTCTCCATGGGCATCACTAGTTTTGTTTGTAAAGAAAGAAGATGGAACTTTGAGGCTATGTGTGGATTATCATAAACTTAACCAAGTTACGATAAAGAATAGATATCCACTGCCATGCATTGATGAACTGTTTGATCAATTAAGGGGAGATCAGTGGTTCTCCAAGATTGACTTGCGGTCAGAATATCACCAGCTGCGAGTTCGGAAGGAGGATATTCCGAAGACAACCTTCAGAAGCAGATATGGCCACTACGAATATGTAGTCATGCCTTTTGGTCTAACGAATGCACTAACAGTCTTCTTGGCTTTGATGAATCAGATATTTCAACCATATTTGGATTCTTTTGTTGTGGTGTTTGTGGATGATATATTGGTGTATTCAAGAACAAGTGCTGAGCATGAGAAACACATAGAGATAGTGTTGGAAATCTTGAGGAACCATCAATTGTATGCCAAATTATCAAAGTGCGATTTTTGGATACAATAGGTACGTTTTCTGGGTCATGTCATTTCTGAGAAAGGTGTTTCAGTGGATCCAAAAAGGATAGAAGCTGTTCTTTCTTGGCAACCGCTGAAGAATGTCTTCAAAATATGAGTTTTTCTTGGTTTAGCTAGTTATTACTGATGCTTTGTCCGTGACTTCTCATGACTAGCTTCGCCTATGACAGCTTTAACAAAGAAAAACAATGAATTTCAATGTATTGAGGAATTTTATAGATCTTTTCAAGAGTTGAAAGTTCGCCTTACATCAGCACCTATATTAATCTTTTCACAATCAGGTCAAGGATACGTGGTGTATTGTGATGCTTCGAGAATAGGGTTGGGTTGTGTTCTCAGGAAAGGAGACCATGTTGTTGCTTCTGGCTCAAGGCAGTTGAGAGAGCATGAGAAAAATTACCCAACACATGATTTGGAGTTAGCTGTAGTCATCCATGCTTTGAAAACATGGATACATTATCTCTTTGGTGAGAAATTTACTGTGTTTATGGATCACAAAAGCTTGAAACACATTTTCTCACAATGAGATTTGAATCTGAGGTAGAGGAGATGGATGGATTATCTTCAAATGTTTGACTTTGACTTAATGTATACACTGGGTAAGGGAAATTTAGTGGCCAATGCATTAAGCAGGAAGTAGTATGCTCAGTTGGCAAAGGAAGCTTCAGATGAATGGCAGTTGATGTCGGTCTTAGCCGACATGCATGTGGAATGTGAAAACCGAGGTGATGTTGCTGTTTTCTTCCCAACTACACTTGTTCCTGATTTGGTGGAGATAGTAAATAAGGCACAAGCATCCGATGTAGACTGTGTTGCAATGAGTTCAAAACTCAATGGTGGGGAGACCATTGAGGGATGGAAGCTGGATGGGAGTTCAGTTTTGTGTTTCAGAGATCGGAAGGTTGTACCTATGGTTTGTCAGGAACAACTCCTTCATGCTTACCACCATTCGAGATGGGCTCTACATCTGAGTACACAGAAGATGTATAAGGAGCTAAAGGCACAGTTTTGGTGGAGCGGCATGAAAAGGAAGGTGGCCGAGTTTGTCTCGCGATGCTTAACTTGTCAGCAGGTTAAAGCAGATCATCAGAGACCAGATGTTATGTTACAGTCTTTACCTATCCTAGTGTGGAAATGGGAGTAGATAACAATGGATTTTGTTACAGGACTTCCAAGAACAGTCCGGAAACACGATGCCATCTGGGTGATAGTGGATCGTCTAACCAAGTCATCCCATTTCATCCTGATTCGTGAAACTCATACGGTGGAATATCTTTCAAAAATCTATATCTGAGAAGTGGTAAAGAGGCATGGGGTACCAGTGTCTATCGACTTAGATAGAGATCTGAGGTTCACATCCCGTTTCTGTAAATCATTACAGCAATCCCTGGGGACTCAGTTGAAAATAAGTACGGCGTATCATCCTCAGAAAGATGGGAAATCTGAGCGGACGATACAAACATTGGAAGACATGTCGTGGGCTTGTGTAATGGACTTTGGTGGCTCATGGGAGGAGCATATACCCTTAGTGGAGTTCTCATACAATAACAATTATCAATCCTCGATACACATGGCTCCGTTTGAAGCATTGTATGGGCATCCTTATCATTCTCCACTATGCTGGGTGGAAACTGGTGAAACTTCACTAGTTGGGTCGAGCCTTGTCCAAGAAACAATGGAGAAGATTTAGTTGATTAGAAAGAGGATGGAGACAGATCAGAGTCATCATAAATATTATGCAGATCACCGTCGAAGACCGTTGTCGTTCGTTGTGGGTGATCATGTCTTCTTGAGGATCTCTCCAAGACTTGGACATCGTCATTTTGGGTTGCAGGGAAAGTTATATCCTCGATATATAGGCCCTTTTGATATACTGTAATGAGTAGGAGAGGTGGAATATCGGTTGGCATTACCACCACAGTTCAGTGCAGTGCATAATGTGTTCCATGTATCTCAGTTGAAGAAGTATCAGCCTGATCCTGACCATGTGATCAGATGGGATCATTTTGACCTAGAGCCGGATGCTTTGTTGGTAAATATCCCGGTGCGGATTTTGGATAGGCAGGATAAAGACTTGTGTGGAAAAATCATCGGCCTAGAGTGGGTTTTTTGGCAACATGGTTAGATTCAGGAAGAGACTTGGGAGCACAAGAAATAAATAAAGGAGCAGTGGCCAGAACTCTTTCAGTCAAGCGATGGTTTTCTACTTTCCGAGGACAGAAAGGCCAATGGTGGGGAGAATTTAGTACCCCCAGTTTCTGTTATGTAACCCTTTCTTGATTATTTTCATGGTTTTAAAGTTAAGGGTGTTGAATGGGAGAGTCGGTAGAACTTGGAATGATGTTTGGAGGCAAAGGGGAAGCCGCAAGGTCGGCGCACAGTTTGTCTAACCGTACGACCAAACCGTGCACAGTGGGTCTTGGAGGTAGTGGCTTCCGCATGGTCGGTGCCCAGTTTGTCTAACCATGTGGCCAAACCATGCGAGAAGGGTGGCCGAGGTAGTATCCAACACATGGTTAGCTCATGGTTTTTCAAACCATGCAGACTAACCGTGCGATCACTTAAAGTTAGATCCTAAAATTTTGGATCTAACTCGTTTTGCCTTAAATTGCATTGTTTAAACCTCCTAAGTAGCCCTAACTCAGGATTAATCTCCCTTGAAGGTTGGAAGACTTCTCCCAAGTGTTCTGGAGGAGATTCGAAGGCTTTTCTTGGCAAATTGAAGCCGTATTTTTAAGGTATGTCATCATTCTTGATCGGTTTCTTAGATCTACTTAGATATACTTCTCCTCTTCTCTCGTTTTCTTAGATCTATGCCCGTTATGGGTAGATCTAAGGGTTTGGATGCCAAATATGACAAGATTTGGTCTTGGTTGTGTTAGGAAAAGAGATCTAAGGAGGGTTTTTGGAGTTTTGACCCGGTGTTCTTGAGCGTTCTTCATCCGTGGCTTGGTTTCACCCAATTTGTTGAAGTAGGTGGCTTCACTCTCGATTCCTCTTTCTTAGAACTTGAAGGCTTAGTTTCAAATTGTTTTCCTTGATTGAAATGGTTTGTTTATCTGTTATGAAAGAATGGTTGAAACCTCTTTTTAGTAATGAGTGATGAAATTTGTGTGTTTTTGGAAAGTGGGTGTTGAAGTAAATTTAAAACGGTGATTTTAAATTGGAAATGGTCTTGCTGCTTGAATGAAATGGTTTTCAATAAAAGGGGTGATGCATTATTGAAAGGTTTTTAAAACACTTGGTTTTGGGCATGGATTTCATCGGTTGTGGTGTGTGTTCATATGCATTGGGATGGATAAGAGCAAGAAGTCCCCCCATCAATAGGTTGGGATGGATAAGGTCGTGAAGTACCCCCCCCCCCGTCAAGGTAGTCCACTAATTAACAGCTTAGTGGAAGGATAACTCACCACTCGCGAGTATAGGGAGGTCCAGGTTGCATGAATGGTGGGTTGTGTGGATTGGTGAAATAGAACGAATGTGCCAAATGGAAATGAGAATGGAATTGGGAACTTTTCTTGGTTGCTTTTCTTGAGAAAGTTTGGTTTTGTTGGAAAATGGTTTTGACATGGAACTTGTTATATTGTGAAATTTTTTTGGAATTTTTTTATATAAATGTGCTAACATGTTTTATCCTAGAGTCACGGGTTGGGAAGTCATCGGGGAAAACCTACTGAGTTTCATTACTCACCCCCTGCTTTGGCACGATGGTGCTTTTGCAGATGTCATATGCCGGGATGTTGGAAAAGGTAAAGTGTCACACGTTTATAGCACTACTTCGTGACTCTTGGGCTGGTTCGTGATGTTGGATCTTGGAGCT
Organism: Viscum album; assembly: GCA_963277665.1. Classification (NCBI taxonomy): domain Eukaryota; kingdom Viridiplantae; phylum Streptophyta; class Magnoliopsida; order Santalales; family Viscaceae; genus Viscum; species Viscum album. The sequence continues at coordinate 1,801,526,569 of OY728126.1, read as the reverse complement.
TGTGGAAAATGGAGTTGTATTGTCGTCTTGAAGCCTTGTAGTTGTATTTCCACTATTTAATATGATTTGGTCTTTTACTCCATTGTTGTACTTGGTTGGGTTACTATGAAAATAATGGTTGAGTTGTTTTGGTTCTAAATCATGCATCATATAGTGGTTTCTTGGAGATGTTTATCTGGTTTGCCTTGTTTGTTGGTTGTTTTCAGTTAAAGGGTAAATCACCCCCCATGTATTTTGAAACCCTTCGGCATTTATTTCCAGCCTTTGGTGCCTTGGGGATGTCGCTTAAGGCCAAGTAATGACTTGTTGAGCTCTCAAGCCAATGAGAATTAGCGGGTCATTACAGTTACATTCTCTGTAACGAACCAAAATTTTATTAATGGAAATTCCTATTGATCTAATTTAATGTACTATTATGTAAGATGGTTATATAACATATTCACTTCCTTGGTTTTATTTTTTGGATTTTTAAAGAACTGTAAATAATTGTGACCGCTGCTAATATAGTCGTTGAACAATGATCACATTATTAGTATAAATATAGGGATTTAAAAAATCCAATTTACTTAGAAAAAAGAAGCGATGGCCTCATCCAATAGAATTTCCCCATACGAAACCCATTTGTCAAAGCTCGAAAAGGAGGTGGTGTTATTGGGCTTCTCTCTTGACCAATCCCAAAATGAGATTTAACACATTAAGCTCAAATAGAACCGCCTACAAGAAAAGTGGAAGTTGATAGAGATTACCACCTGAACAATGTTATCCGAGCCATCCCAAGAGTCTATCACCATCGCACAACTTACCCTTTAGTCCTATACATGTGTTATAAGGGGTTATAAAACAAGACCTTAGAACTATGATTATGTGCATTATTGTTTTATATAATAAATAATACACATTCATTTTATTATTGTTACATTGTAAATAGTTTATAAAGCACAAATAGTATTTTTTTAGTTAATATTCATTTATAAAACTTATTTTGATGAATTAATGATTTATTTAATTAAATAATATTTTTAATAAAATATTATTACCAAATTAATTTTTATTAAATATAAATGATTGTATAATTATTATGAATACAATTGTGTTTTTTATTAAGGTTTGAAAGCTATTTTTGCAAACCCCATGAATTTTTGATAAATGTCAGTTTTTATTTTAAAAGTAGAAATTCAAATATTTATAAAATTATTTAGATAAAATGAATATTATTTTTGGAATCATGATGTTGAAATTATCCAAGGGTGAATTTTTCATATTTTTTTGAGACATTAGAATTTTTGGGTAAAAATTAAATACCGTTTAAATATATAATGTGTTTTATGACATCATAATAACCCAATAGTGATCTAATAAAATACTATAAACATTATGTTTGGCCAATATATGTTTTACCATTAAAATAATATGTTTTTAGGTTTGTTTGATTTATTTTACAAAGCTTTTGTGGAACCTTCAAGACTTATAAAACATTTTATCTTTTTAAAATGATTTCCTTGAGAGTGTGACTCACCACCACATAATAAAGCCTAATATTTTAAGAATTTCGGCCATTGTACTTTTAAAATAATATTTTCCACTCCCCTTTTGAAAAAACCATGGGCAAAAACCATGGTATGGTTAGTGGTTTAGATTAGTTTAATGTGTGGTGTCCCAAACCTAAATAATAAAGAATTCCATCTCCTTTCCTTTATAAACCCACCCAATATTACACTTCCACTTCACTCAAAGCCTTTTGAGATCGTCCAAAATCTGTCCTCCTCTATCTATAATCCTACCAAGGCACCACAATCTCCCAATAATCCTCTCTCAAGCCTCTCCCAAGCATTTGGGATCACACTTCCAAGTAAGGGATTCCTTCCTTTCTCATTTTATCCAAGTTTCTTAATATTGTTATACCCTTTTATTTTCAATTATAAAATTTGGGGTATGATTCCACACATCCCCCATACTATCATATTTATATTTTAATGATTATAGACACATTTATCTCTCATTAATTCCTACCATGTAAACTCGTTACTATGCCAAAATTCCGTAATGAATTTCTCTCTCCTCATTTACATTCAAGAAATTATTTTGTATTATGAATACAAATTACATTACTTATGTTGGGACATATATATATACGACCCCCTTACTTTAAATTTCATGTAAATATGATAAGACACCATTTTATCTCTCATCAACATTTTTTATGAAGTCTTATGTCATGCCGTTATGCTACCGAAATTGTACCGCTATTTTCCAAGCCCAAATCATTGTGTAGTGAATACAACGCCCATTTCTCTATAAAGGATTTTCACATTTATACACATTTACTTATTGATTGAATATTTTCATGTATTAATTCCACATTCCTTTACTATGGAATAAGTTATGATGTTTAATGAATCTATGTTTTATGATCTTGTGGCACAATTATGCATGAAATGAAATGTTTAAGAAGGGTGTGTCCTGATAGCACTCCAATGCGTTGGGTAAATATTGGTATCATTATACGTCAAGTGTAATGAGGATTTACACATTATAATTCAAGTTAAATGATGTTTTAATAATTATAATTAAATTTCAATGAGGGTTTACTCATGCTCCATGTGCAATGATCCTTGTCTCATGCAAATACCATGTTCAGTGTTGTTGCCACATTTCCATGTTGTGATAATCATGCTTTATCAAACCTTTATGTTCATGTTTATTTTATGCTCCATTGATATTCCTATTAACTAACATGTATTATATTCTTCATGTTATGCCTTGTTTACTCCCTTACTGGGCTTTATAGCTCACCCTTTTCTTATGCATGTCCTCAGGTTATCCCATACAATGATAAGTATGAGGGAATATAGTGGTCATGTAAATGAAGTTTTCAATAAGATGTTGTGTTTTATATTTTAAGTTTTTATGTAATGTTACTGATCCCAAAATAAACTAGACATCTCTATATTCTATGTTGTATCAAGTTAAGGTTTTATGAACTAATTTATGTTATGTTTGTAATAAAAAGAAGGGTTGTTATAGTTGGTATCAAAGGAAATGTTTAGTTATTTTTGGGATTAGGATTAAGAAACCATAGAGAAGCCTTAGAGACAAGAATAAGTATAATAAAAACATCCCTATATTTTGGTGAGTATTGAGTTAGTGGTTTATCAAGAAAATATATCCCTTTTTGGATATGAACAGGTAGAGCCAGCTCTGGCACATATGTATCTAGGAGTGAAAACTCCGATAAGGAGTTTCGAGGTTGACCCAGGGTATCCTAGTACACGAAAATGGGCCTTGCTGCACTCTTGGTTACAACACTCCCAGGGGATATGCTTTGGTAAATTCACAAGCTTAGTATGAACCATTTTTAAGGGAATAAAAAAAATGATTCTAAGAATATATGTTAGGAAGTAGATCATGGATAACATAGATTGAATCCTAAGTTAAGAAAATAAAAGTAATTTATAAGTAATCCCTTTTTTTCATTGGATTCCCCTTTATGTGTTAATACTTTAAGATGCGCATCCCTATGTATATATCAGATAGAGTACAACCAGAATCAAAAATTGAAAAGTAGGGTTATCTTACATGGTTCTATGCATTCTTTTATATCCTGAAAGTTTAGTAGAACAATCCCAACACCCCCAAAACCATGGAAGTGAAGATGTCGGTGAGAACATAAAATGGGGAAATAATTGCATCCCATGAATATGACTCTTCCCCTATCATAATTTGTGGATTGAAATTCCCGGTAAACCTCACCGCACTCCCTTTGGTGGAATTTGATGAAATTCTTGGCATGGATTGGATTTCCTTATATAGATTCAATATAAATTTCCGTGAGAGGGAAATCACTATCCATATGGAAAATCGACCCCCAATTCTGTACAAGTGAAAGGAGGAGGATGAATCTTCCTTAGCACCATCATCTCAAGAATAGATATTATTTCCCTATGAGCATGTGTATCTAGCTCAGATGATTGAGTCTAAGGTAGCAACCATCCTTGAAGACATGCCTATTGTGAGGTAACTCTCTGATGTTTTTCCTGAGGAATTGCCTAGTCTTCCTCCTAGAAGAGATGTTAAATTCTCAATTGATCTTATACCTAGGGAATTTCCAATATCCAAGAATCCATATAGAATGGTTGTTATGGATCTTGAGGAGCTGAAGAAACAACTACAGGAGAATCTGGATAAAAGGTTTATATGCCCAAGTGCTTCACCATGGGGTGAACCAGTCCTCTTCATCAAGAAGATGGATGGGTCAATGCACTTTTGCATCGATTATCATGATCTTAACAAAATCACAATAAATAACAAGTATCCTCTTCCTCAAATTGATGACTTGTTTGATCAGCTACGTGGAGTATAATACTTCTCCAAGGTGGATCTGTGGTCGGGATATTATCAAGTAAGGGTGAAGAATGAAGATATCCCCAAGACTAATTTCCATACAAGATATGGGAACTATGAATTCATAGTAATGTCTTTCGGACTCACTAATGCTCCAGAAATATTCATAGACTTCATGAACAGAGTCTTTATAGATTACCTCGACAAATTTGTGGTAGTTTTTATAGACTATATTCTAATATACTCCAAAACCAAGGAGAAGCATGAGGAGAATCTAAGAACTGTGCTAGAGACCTTATGAAAGGAGAAGCTCTTTGCAAAGTGAATCAAGTGTGAGTTCTGGTTGATAGGGGTCTCATTCTTGGGACATATCATCACAATCAATGGGATATTAGTGGATCCCTTCAAGACAACTATAATTTAGGGATGGCTAAGTCCAACATCAGTGATGGATATTCATAGCTTCTTGGGGTTAGCTGGATATTATCTCCGATTTTTGAGAAATTTCTCATGATTTTCTAGACCTCTTACCAAGATAACTCGGGAGGGAGTAAAGTTTTATTGGAGTGATGAATGCAAAGAGAGCTTCAAAAAGTTAAAAAGGAGGCTTATCACTGTACCTGTGCTCACATTACCCATGAGTGGAGAAAGTTTTGTGGTATTTAGTGATGATTTGAAGAAGGACCTAAGTTGTGTATTGATGTATAATGATAAAGTGATAGCCTATGCCTCAAGGCAGATGAAAATCCATGAGAAAAACTATCCCACACATGATCTGGCATTGGAAGCTGTGATCTTTGCATTGAAAATCTGGCGGCATTATCTCTATGGGGAGAAGTGTGAGATATATACTGATCACAAGAGCCTCAAATATATATTCACAGAAAAAGAGATTAATAAGCACAAAATAATATGGATAGAACACATCAAGGATTATGACTACTCAATCCACTACCATCCCAGTAAGGCAAACAAGGTGGAAGATGATATAAGTAGAAAGGATCCTATATCTTTATGAATTATGATAATTGGAAAGGATCCAGTATTCTTATATTTGCAGAGCATGGACATGGGAATCATTAAGGAAGGAACATCATCAATCCTTTCTCAAAATATTGCTCAACTGTCCCCCATGGAGAAAATAAAGGATGCTCAGAGAAAGGGTTTGGAAATTCTAAAAAAGGGTGGAAGCTATCAGAAATGAGAAATCCTAAGAGTTCGTGATTAACAAGGATAGAATTGTGAGATTTGGGTCATGGTTATGTGTACCATATGATCTAGATATAAAGAAGGAGCTTCTGGATAACGCGCATACCTCAACCTTCTCTATTCACCTAGGGAGCACAAAGATGTATCGAGATCTCCAAGAAAAATTTTGGTCGGACAATATGAAAAGGGAGATTGATGAATATACATCAAAGTACCTGGTATTTTAGAAAGTGAAGGAGGAGTGGAAATAGTCTAAGGGGATGATGAAACCACTACCCATACCAACATTAAAGTGGGACAACATTACCATATACTTTGTCATGAGACTTCCACAGACATCTAGAGAAAACAATTCAATATGGGTCGTTGTGGATCGTCTCACGAAGATAGATCTCTTTATTATGATTCGAGAGGACTTCTCATTGGATCAAATTGAAAATATTTACATTAAAAAAGTGGTAAGGCTGTATGTAGTACCACTATCTATTGTATCCGATAATGATCCTAGATTTACCTCGAAGTTCTAGAAAAGTATCCAACATGCTCTAAGCACTGAACTAGACTTAAGTACGACCTATCATCCTCAAAATGATGGCCAATCTGAGCAAACTATTCAGACACTAGAATATATGTTAAGATCATGTTATATGGACTTCAAATGAGGATGGGACCAACATCTTCCATTGGTTGAATTCTCTTAAAATAATAGTTTCCACTCGAGCATCCAAATGGAACCATATGAAGCCCTTTATGGGAGAAGGTGCAGAACACTGGAATGTTGGGATGAAGTCTATGAGCATAAGCTGCTAGGACCTGAAATGGTCAAAGAAATGCCAGAGAAGGTGAAAACCATTCAACAACATATTAAGGTAGCCTAGAGTTGAAATAAGAGTTGTGCAGATAACCATCGATGAGACCTTGAGTTTAAAGTTGGAGACATGGTATTTCTATGCATGTCTCCATAGAAGAAGGTCATGAGTTTTGAAAAAAAGGGAAGTTAAGTCCTAGGTTCATTGACAACTTTTAGATTCTTGATCGTGTTGGGGCTGTGGCCTATCGACTAGAACTTCCACCCACCATGGACAAAGTACATGATGTATTTCATGTATCCCTCTTAAGGAAGTACATACCAAACACATCACATGTAATCTCTTCAGAGTTAGTACAGTTAGAGGATGATATTTCTTACGAGGAGCAACCAGTGAAGATTTTATATCGTAGAGAAAAAGTTCTATGAAATAAGAAAATGCCCCTAGTCAAGGTGTTGTGGTGAAACCACATGTTTGAAGAAGTGACGTGGGAATCAGAGGAAGTGATGAAGCAGAGTTACCCATATCTGTTTTAGTGTGGGAAAAGGAAATTTTGAGGGAGAAATGGAAATTCCTCTTGATCTAACTAAATGTATTATTATGTAAGATGGTTATATAACATATGAACTTCCTTGGTTTTATGTTTTGGATTTTTAAAACATAGCTAAAAATTGTGACCATTTCTAATATATATTTTGAAAAGTAATCACATGATTAGTATAAATATAGGGATTTAACAAATCCAATTTACTCAGAAAAAGGAAGCGATGGCCTCATCAATTAGACTTTCCACGTATAAAGCCCATTTGTTGGAGCTTGGAAAGGAGGTGGAATTACTGGGCTTCACTCTTGACCAAGCCCAAGCTGAGCTTCAATATGTTAAGCTCGAATGGAACTTCCTATGAGAGAAGTGGAAGTTGATAGAGATTACCACCAGAGTGATGTTATCTGATCCACCCCAAGAGTCTCTCACCATAGCAAACCTTACCCTTTGGTCCTATGCGAGTGTGATGAGTGGTTATGTAACAAGACCTTAGTACAATGATTATGTTCATTATTTTTTCATATAATAAATAATATACATTTATTTTATTATTGTTATGTTTTAAATAAATTTTAAAGAACAAATAGTATTTTTTAATTAATATTCAATTATGAAACTTATTTTGATGAATTTTTGAATTTTTGAACTGAATAATATTTTTAATAAAATATTATTACTAAATTACTTTTTATTAAATATAAATGATCATATAATTATTATAAATACAATTGTGATTTTTATTATGGTTTGAAAGCTATTTTTGTCAAACCCTATGAATTTTTGATAAATATCAGTTTTTTATTTTAAAAGTAAAAATTCACATATTTATAAAATTATTTATATAAAATGAATATTATTTTTGTAATCAGGATGTCAAAATTATCCAATGGTGATTTTTTCATAATTTTTTGAGATAATCGATTTTTTGGGTAAAAGTTAAATACCGTTTAAATATATAATGTGTTTTATTACATCATAATGACTCAATAGTGATGTAATAAAATACTATAAACATTATTTTCTACCAATATATGTTTTAAAATTAAAATAATGCGTTTTTAGGTTTGTTTGATTTATTTTACAAAGATTTAGTGGACCCTTTAAGACTTATAAAACATTTTATCTTTTTAAAATGATTTCTCTGAGAGTGTGACTCACCAACACATAAGGAAGCCTAATATTTTAAGAATTTCAGACATTGTCCTTATAAAATAATTTTTTCCAATCCCCTTTGGAAAAAACCATGGGTAAAAACCATGGATTGGTTTGTGGTTTTGATTAGTTTAATGTGTGGTGTCCCAAACCTAAATAATAAAGAATCCCTCTCCTTTCCTATATAGACCCACTCAAGATCCCACTTCCTCTCTACTCAAAGCCATTGGATATCATACAAACTCTACCCTCCTATCTATATAATCCTACAAAGGCGCCCCAATATACCAATAATCCTCCCTCAAGCCTCTCCCAAGCCTTTGGGATCACACTTCTAAGTAAGAGATTCCTTCCTTTCTCATTTTATCTAAGTTTCTTAATATTGTTATGCCCTTTTATATTCAATTATAAATGTTGGGGTATGATTCCAAACCTCCCCATACTTTCCTATTTATGTTTGAATGATGATATACCCATTTATCTCTCATTAATATCTCCCATGTATACCCATTACTATGCTGAAATTTTGTAAGAAATTTCTCTCTCCTCATTTACATTCAAGCAATTATTTTGTATTATGAATCCAAATTCCATTAATTATGATGGGAAATATATCTATATGAACACCTTACTGTCAGTTTCATGTAAATATTATAATACACCCTTTTATCTATCATCAACCTTTTTTATGAAGTTTTATGTCACACCATTATGCTGCCGAAATTGCACCACCATTTTCCAAGCCAAAATCATTGTGTAGTGAATACCATACCCATTTCTCTATCAAGGGTATTCACATTTATGCACATTTACTTATTGATTGAATATTTTCATGTATAAATTCCACATTCCTTTACTATGGAATAAGTTATGATGTTTAATGAATCTATGTTGTATGATCCTGTGGGACACTTATGCATGAAATAAAATGTTTAAGAAGGGTGCACCCTGATAGCGCTCCAATGCATTGGGTAAAGATTAGTATCACGATACGTCAAGTGAAATGAAGATTTACTCATGATAATTTAATTGAATTGAGGGTTTAATCATTCTAATTGAAGTTCAATGAGGGTTTACTCATGCTCTATGTGCAATGAGCCTTGGATAATGATAATACTATGTTAAGTGTTGTTGCCACATTTCCTTGTTGTGATAATCATGCTTTATCATTCCTTTATGTTCATGTTTACTTTATGTGCCATTGATATTCCTATTTACTAACATGTATTTCATTATTCATGTTATTCATTGTTTACTCCCTTATTGGTATTTATAGATCACCCTTTTCTTATGCATATCCTTAGGTTATCCCACGTAATGCTAAGTACGAGGGAATGCAGTGGTCATGTAAAGGAATTTTTCAATAAGATGTTGCGTTTTATGTTTTAAGTTGTTTTGTAATATTCCTAAGCCCCAAAGACACTAGACCTCTCAATATTCTATGTTGTATCAAGTGAAGTTTTTATGTAATAATATATGTTAAGTGTGTAATAAAAAGTAGGGTTGTTATATTCTCCCCCTTAAATAAATTCTATCCTTGAAATTTTAATCATCACCCACTAATGAAAATAGATAATGTTATCCAAAAGATGAAAAATAATCAAGATATATTATAAAAATCTCTATCTTAGGTAAGATAATGTAACCGATCTATTCATTCATATTAGGCATATACCTATATTTAGTTTCTTACCAATAATTTGAGATAAATAACCCTCATGATTGGGTATTAAAACCCATATAATGGAATTAATTTTTATAGAGAGTTCATAGTTATAATTTCACTAATAGATGTTCATAGGTTGATTTGAAATATGAAATGTGATTTCCCTATTTCAATAGTTAATATAGAGTCTATATGATGATAACTAATCCATGAGGCACCTTAAAATTTCACTCTTAGGAATGGTACTAAAAACATATACTTTTAAAAATTAAATTTGATAATAAGTGAGATTATCCAAACTAAACCCACATAAATTTCATATTAGTATTACATATCACAATAATCTCACAAAACATAGATAAAATTTTGGCTTAGGGTCTTTTAGGAAAAGATACATAAACATTTTTCCATAATTGAACTCATCTAGAATTTCTTCTAGACTTCCAATGAGTTATACTTATTTTCATAACCTAGGGAAATAAAAAATTATAAAGGGGTGAGCTCCAATGATTAATAAGGGAAAAATTATCAACATATTATTAAGGGTTACATCATAATCATATAAAGAAATATGGGCATGGGGGAAATTTATTTTTAAAAGGAACATGAAATAATAACAGTTATCCATACATCCTGATAAAAGGACATGTAATCTCAAATAAACATACATATGACATAGAGAAAGTGTGTTAATTGATGAGATGATAAACATGATACATGGAGAATAATCATAGGCATATGATTATGGTATAAAAGTGTGGAATAAACATAAGCATATAAATCATATGTCAATGCTACCCACTAAGATAGTTATCATATAATAGTATTGGGATAATCATCTGTGTACCTTCTTGGGCTTGGGATAATCCTCCTATATACCCTTGGTTTAGGATAAAACCTCTCATATACCCCTTAATATTGGTATAAATCCTTCCATGTACACTTTGGATTGGGATAAACTCTCTCATGCACCCTTTATCTTGAGATAAATCCTTTTGTGTACCATTGGGATTAGGATATATCCTATCATATTCCCTTTTTATTGGGATAAATCCCCCCATGTACCATTTTTATTAGGATAAATCCTCCTGATTACCATTTGGATTAAGATAAATCATCATGTGTACCCTTTGTCTTGGTATAAATCCTCCCATGCACCCTTTTGATCTCATGAGATATAATAATTACCAATGCATTAGAGGGAGATATATGACCCCACTCATCATCATCCATATGTATATATATATATGTGTGTGTCATAATAAATCAATAAAATCATAAATAACCTATGGAATGGAAATGGTTTCATGTCCCTTTCATATAAATCATATAAGGAAAATATTTACAATTCCATCAATAAAACTGATAAACCCAAGTAATATAAATGAATATCCAAATATATTTAGTAATATTATAGGTATATACTATTAAACCAAGATAATAAATCATATAGTATTGATATCATATAGATAAATGGAATATATTTTAGTTAATAAGTACCCCAATCAATCGATGAATTGAATCTAGGTGACCATCCTTCAATCATAAAAATTAAGAATAGGGTATTCACAATGGAAATGCACTGGAAGGAAAATCATAGTTAAACACTGATGATGATTAGGTATGAAAAAGGAAATGATGAATCATTTATATTATAGAGATTCAACATTTATCATTTATAAAAACATAGATATATAATCAGCGAGTAGATAAATAATACTTTTAGAAGAATAGTATAATTTTAATTTGGAAGTCATGATAAAAATAACCCTTTCTATTAAAAAACATCAAAATAAAACTCATAGAATTATGGAAAAATAACATATATTGTAAAACCATGAAACATGGGAAATAAGTTTCTAAATAATGTGAAATACATTATTGTGAATATATATATATTTTAAAATAAGTTTCTTTTCTTATTTTTATAAATAATGTCTAAGAAAAAAAATCAATGGTTTCTTTTTAAAAGTAATTTTAAAAATGGTTTAAAGGATGAATTTTGAGATATATTTAAACATTAATTTTAGTAAATCTATAATAATGGAGTATTGAAAAATACATAAAGTTTTTATAGGGTCCAGCGTGCTTTTTAGCATCTTTGGACTTAGAGGCCATAATAGAAATCATGCAGATGGCTGAGTTTGTATCTGAACTTGAACTTATGCACTCAACCTGGCTAATGGGTAATACATACTCTTCCCCAAGCTGTTTGAGGGGATCAATGAGAGACATTTCCAATCCATTTGGGGAAGTGACCCAATCAACATCTTCAGCCAAAGACTACTTATTTTTTGGTTCACAGAACCCTGCATCAATGTAATGAAATTCATAGTATTTGAACATAGATTTATTTCCATGCAATGTACCAATTTCCCATTAAAACAATATTTAATGCATTGATGGTATGATGATGGGATCTCAGTGTGTCGATAAAGCCATGGCCTTCCCAATAGGATGTTGAAGGTTGTACTTTGCCACACTACCAGAAACTCATAGTTAGACACGAGGTCACCAAGTCAAGTTTTAAGATTGAATTTTTCCAATGGATTCTGCTCGCTTTTTTCATATCCCAACTAATTTGTGGTGCAGAGTGTCAGATTTTCCTTATCATAGCCTAACTGACGAAGTGTTCATAGTGGGAGGAGGTTTAATTTAGAGACATTGTCAACAAAAATTCTCTAAACATCAATTCCATTTATCTTTCCAAACACATATAAAGTTTTTATGTGTATCTACATGATGGTGTCTTCATCCTGATTTGTGAAGGAGATGACAATATGAAATTATTTAAGATTGGTCTATGTCTGATAGACTTCAGCAGCTGCTACTTCAGCCTCAAATTTCTGGTGACTTAGTAAGGCTTCGATGTGTGCCTCCCTAAGGTCTTCTGAGAAACTCAAGGCATCCAAGATCGATATATTTTCCTGTACTGATCCTAGCTATTTCAGAATATCAAATTTTTTATTTAAATTTTAGCGCTTCTCAGCTTGGGGATGTTCTTTCATTGGTGATTTAGGGGATTGAGATTTGGACGTAGAGGGTTCGTCCTTTGTGATAGGGGATGATGGTGCTACTATGATTTATAAGTTTGGCTGAGCTGGTCTACCAACATTCCATGGGCGATTCATCATCTGCCCTTCCTTCGACAGATACTCCAAGATGATTGGGATTGGATTTCTTCCAGTAGGGGAAGAGGAAAATTCTGGTTCCCATTGTGTCTGCCAGAGGGTCCTTCCACGAGTTTCTGCAATGTTAATTGTTTTAGTTAAGGTGCGGATGGGGATCTAACTCCTTATATGATCACACCTTCATGGAAACCCTAGGCCTCTGTGGCCTCTTCCTCTAGCCCTCTGGTCGAACGTGGGGACTTCAGGTTCATAACCATAGTCTCTATTAGATAAGGGATCCATCAAGTGAATAACATTATTGGATCCAAAGATAAATTCTTGATCTGACAATGCTTCTATCTGACTATCTTCTTCTGATGGTGTCGTCTGGCGGGGTAGTGCCTGCTGTGCCGTTTGGTGGGGCGATGTCCATATTTTCAAGATTTCTGGTATGAATTCCGAAAGTGTCAAGACCGGATTCATCTTTGGTGAAGGCTCATCTTCTTGCTCTTTCTTTCTTCCCTTCTGGACCTCATGGGATTTTGGGGATGAAGATAATAGTTGTGTTGCATCGGGAGCTGTTGGGGGCATAGTTGGTTGCTTTAACTATGCCTGGAGAATGCCATGGTCTTGGTTGGCTGTTTTTCGAATCATCCAACTATCAATTTTTTTGAGATTTTTTTTGTTATTGTTTTCCATTTCTCTTCCTCTCTTTGGTATAAGGTGGAGATATACACCACTTGTGCTAGCGGTGGACCTAACTTGACTTATCCTGAATCAACCATATTTTGCAGGAGGTCCTTGAATATGAAGCACTCCTGGATGGTGTGCCCCAGTATCCGGTGATAGGGACAATAATTTGGATGGTTTTCAAGACCCACTTTATCGGCTCACTTTGGTTCTGGTAGCTGGAGAAAGTTTTAATTCATGGAGGCTATGAAGTAGCCATAGACTTGATCATCTTGGAACTAGTATACCTTATTCATTAATTACTCAAATTAATTTATTTTAGAATCATTTCCCTCATCTTACTGAGGTGGGGGTGGCTGTTGGTGTCCAGGGGGCCCTGCATGATTTGGTGGAGGCCTGGAAATTGGAACTGGTGCCAAGGGTGGCTTACTCATAACAGAAATTGCTTCAAATTTTCCCATTCTTTTCCCTAGGGTTGATGGGGCCACACGAGACTTAACATTGGTCCACTGCAAGGAGTCTTCTATCCTTTTATAAATTTCAGAGAAATCTCAGAACCCACTTATGTGCTTCACCGGGATTAGCGGTGTGTGCAATTCATCATGGATATTATTGATGCACATAGCGAGCATTTCATCCTAGGAGAGTGGCCAGTTCAGGGAGTAAGTCAGGCCTTTCCATCTAGAAATGAATTCTGAAACTCTTTAATTCTCTTGCTGCTTGAAGTTCATGAGATCATTGAATGTTTTCTTAGGCAACATTTAACTGAACTAGAAGAGAATCTTCCACCGAAGGTCCTCCCATCTAATTATTGAGTTTTATGGCAAGCTAGTATACCAAATGAAGGATGAACCCTATAGAGTTTTCATGAAGTACCTAATTTTCAATACTTCTTGCTGCTCTAGGATGCCCATCTTGGGATCACAGTAAGACGTATAGTGAATTAGGTGTTGTTCCGAGTATGTCAAACCATTGAACACCGGAAACATGGGGTTCATGAAGTTTGGAGGTAGTAGAATGTTGCTCACCCAATTAGGGTAAGGTTTTTACTCTGGTTGTATCGGAGCACGCCATCCTTCCATAGCTTCTAGTCAAGATGTTAGTTTCTCAGTGATATTAAAGATCCCTTGGTGGATATCTTTCTAGACATGAGCTTGGGCTGGTGCAACAGGGGGTAAAGAAGGATGTGCCAACACTGATGGAATTTGGGGTGGATACCTGACCAGGGGTATCCTTTATGGGTTTTACTAAATATACTATGGCTTCCTTCCCAGTGGAGGGAAGTATTGATGTCATTTTGGGGCCATATTCAATTAGGCTGGTGGTTCTGGTGCTATATTAGATGGGAATCCGAGCTTAGTTTCATTTATTAGGATGAGTTCATGTGGAAGGGGCACCTCTTTTAGAAGAACCTATGGACATTCTACCCGAGGAAAACATCCAGTGAGATAGCTCCCTCGACACAGCTCAACATTGATTCTCCTGAGCTCTTTTATTTATTCCTTCTTCTTGGAAAATATTTCCTTGAGTGTGAAAAACTCATTCTCTGGGGGAGAAGGAGATGGGTCGTAGATGGCCTTGGATTTTTTCTTCTCCTTGCTGGGTATTCATGAGGGAGGTGGTAATGGGTTTGCTAAGGTGCACCCAGATTTAGGGTAACTCTCTGGTATTGGGTATACACACCACTAGGCTCGATGTGGGATGCCTCCAGGAGGAAACCATATTATCTTTCATCCTCTCTATTTTCATCATTTCCTATGTGATCGGTGGGACTAACGTTTACCATGTTCACTAATTCATACCATATTGGGGGCGGTGTACCCAATTTCGAATTGTAGGAGATATTTTTTCACCCTTTTTTGGATTTTCTATTCCCATTATGTGGTATCCTTCAGATTTCTTGGAAAAGATCGACCAGAAGGGAGCCTTGATCTGACCTTGTAACATGAATTCATATTGAAGGGTATGGACCATGAGACAGGGTTGAACTAGTGACCTATCTTCTCATCGTTCTTCCCAGATGGGAGAAGATAGACGTCTGCTATGTGGGAATTTGAGGTAAAAATTTCCCAACCCTATGGGTTGGGGTTTCTCCCTTTCTTCCATTGATGCACTATGGCCCTGGTTTGTTAATCTTATGAGGGAATTTTGAGGTAAAAATTCCCCTATACCTACAGGCTAGGGATATTACCTAATTGTGGCAGCAACTGCTACAATGACCACCTTTTTAATTTCATGCATTTCTGTGTGGGTGTAAGCTGGGTATGACGCTTGATTCATACGAGATTTATTTGCTTTCGAAGACATGAGCACTTCTTGTTGGATGGATTCCCTTAGGAAGGAAGCCTACTATATGTTCTTGGTTTTTTGGCTCAGGAGCTTCTCAATGTCTTGATCTCATCAGGTCTGATGCTTTTGAGACTTAATCAAGGCCAATTATTATTGAGCGTTCCACCTTTCCTGAGCAAGGATTTCATTTGATTGTTGTCTTTGGGTAATGACATTACAGAATGTCATTTTCAATGAGGCCTGCTGGATAGGATATGAGGTGAAGTGCATAGCTCCATGTTCTCCCCATCCTTAAATATGAACTCCAGATGGTGCGTCACCAATGAGGCAACAAAACTTGTGCAGCGCGTGGAGGTAGGCCAGTTCAAGGTTTTTTTAGCCTTTTTGATTGCGTCTTCCATGCAGATGGGGGAGCTACCAAGTCAATTAGTTGGTGAAGCTATCCTAATATGTTTACATGGTCTGCATACCCTTTATAGGGAAATAACTTTTCTTTTAGCTGGTGAAGAGTCTTCCAAATGTTGAGGTGAATGTTATACATACACTTCTTAGACAACTCCCTTGGTATATCGAAGTGAAAAGTGGTTGTGGGCCAATGAATCACTGGTATATTATCCTTAGCTAGTTTTCTTCTCAAAAGAAATATATCCTATTTTTGTTCTTCTGGGGAATCCTCTACTTGATATTCCTAGCTTGAATTATTCTTAATGATTGCGTTCCAAGCAGTAGGGTTGGTAGGAGACTCATTGATATGTGAACAGAATGGGGATGGCTCAGAAGATGAACGTGGCCCCAGATCATCCTATTGTCAAGAAAGGATATCACTTGTCATAGAAAGAGTGTTTGACATGTCTGACTCTATCTTTCTGAGTGCCTTATCATAGGAGGTCTTTCTCACATTTGTACAAACAATAGAAGGAACTTTTTTCCAGTATGAATTTTTATTGCGGTGAGGGCCTTCACAATTGGTACTACAATAGCAAGGGAAACCATTGAAACTTGATTCCCAACCACGAGGAATTTCCCTATGGGGTATAACCTAGGGAGGACCTTCAGGATGAGATGTAGCTAGGGGAGTACCTTCTTGTTGCTTGATGTCACTGAGGGGAGGACCTTCTCGATGAATGCTATGAAGGTGAGGACTACTATCACAAATTGATATCTGGCTGCTGGGAGAATTTCTATAGTGTAAATTCTGGGGAGGGCCTTCAGGATGTATTATAATGATGGGAGAACCTTCTCATTTCTTGTTGTTGATATGGGGAGGAAGTTCGCAACAACCACCATTGCGGGGAGGGACTTTCCAATGGCTGTCATCATGGAGAGGGATACCATCATGACTTGACGTCGGACTGCAAGGAGAATCATATATTAAACGAATACCTTGGGGAGGATCATCAGGGTGGATGAAAACAAGGGGAGGACCTTCTTATTGTCTGATATTAAGGAAAATGGGAGGAGTTACCTTATGCGCAACAGGAGATAGGATCTCATGATCGATCATTCCAGGCCCATGGAGTATGCCCCCGTGGGTGCTCTAGGGAGGACCTTCAGAGCTGCTGGAAGCAAAATTGTGGGGAGGGCCTTCGTAACTACTACTTCCAATTCCATAATTTGTTAATGGATTGATAGGGTCTTAATCATTTATTTATATATTCTTGAGGGCATCAAGAACTCTAGCTTACAGAAGATCAGGATCATGTATGTTCTCTTCATTTTACAGTTTCCTTTGGTGCATTTCATTTTTGGGCACTCTCTTGCAGGTAACCAGGGACATCTGCTTTTGGTAATGGACTTCATAAATAGGTCCCTATTTTGTTGGTTCCTATGATTACATTGTGATATTCCAATAGACATCTTGAGTTTTGGAAGGGATATATGCCTACCCTAGAGTGGCCATCATGTTGGACCGACATCCCCCAGTTGGAATGAGTATTTTTTCCCGATCCGATTGTATGTGTATCACAGGATATTACCACCGACCCTCCTAGACTGGAGAAGGGATTCATAACTTTTCTTTAATGAATAACCTATTTTTTGGGTAAGTCATTCTATTCAAGGAAATTGGGTTATGGGCCTAATTCCTCACCTTTTCCACTGATGCAATGATATCTTGACATGTTTGGAGGATATGGTCTGGAATCGACATCTAATCTTCCATCACTGCCAGGATGTGCTGAGATATATCTTTGGCTGGAATGGGTATGAAGGACCATTCCGATTTTAGAGTAGGAGTTTGTTCCTTCTCCGGTCCTCTATACGTTTCCAGTGGATACTATCAGTTATCCTGTGTCAAGACAGAGGAATGAACCTGCCACCAATTTCCTTTTCTAGTTTCCACCATATATGATTGATGGGATTCATATGTATGAGCATGAATTTTCATATTCTCACATGCTACTATATTTATCTCATGGGATTTGTATTAATCTGTAGGAATTTTACTCTGCTCATATTTTTTTCCACCCTATTTGGATAGAAGGAATGATATGTATCAGCAGTTATTTGTTCCTACCTTTAGCTGGTTTCTGTCTTATTTAAGTGATGGGATTCTTGTGAATCGGAGGATATTTGCATATTCTTGTAGTTTGGTGCTCTGTTTTTATGGTGGTACTGAAGATCACTAGTAGGTATTTGCACATGATCGTATTATGCCACCTTATTTCTATGGTGGGCTTGAGTGGAGGGGGAAGAGTTTATATCTACCCATTGAACGCTGCCGCGTTTGTATAGTGGAGTTCCTCCTTAGGAATCATGGTGATGTCCTGAACTTAATTGCATGTTTTCCACTCTCGGAGGGTGACCCGAGGGGCCTATTTCTTTTATACTTCAACATGTTCCCTCAGTATAAGATCCTATTCAGTGTGAGGATACTTGGTCGCCTGGTGTTGGTGGTGACACTCTATGGTAGGGGCCTTTGAGTAGGACCCTTGTCCAGTTGAGGTGAAGTCATCAACATTTACTTGATCTGCCTCCCAGAGATAAGGGAGGTACTTATTGTCATGCTTTAGGGATAAGTTCCCAAAACATTTCGAGACAAACACCACGACTACCTTGTGCTGGGGTGCCAACCACGATTGAGGAGGTGCCTGGCGAGCTTTTGAAGATTGGAGGGCTTGTCTTTCCACCTCCACTGTGGGGAGAGTATCATTTTGGTGGTACCCTCTAATCAATATTTTGGATACCCAGATTTTAATACACTGGGTTGGTGAGGGGGTCCTTCTCTTCATAGGGGCTCTGACCACTTGCGGGATCACTGAGGTGCATATCCTCCTTGGTTATCAGGATGCCATTTGGATTGAATATTGCTCTGCAGAAACCTAAAATACATGTATATGACATATACAGACAAAAAACCCCCATCAAAGTATCATCTCCTAATCATATTCATATTTTAAGATTCAGATTAACCCCTTTACTTCCTTTTTTTGTGAGGCGAAGGGGATTTAGTGGGTCAAAATTGCCACCTTGGTTGAGGATTCACATTGGGTTCACCATTTTCATTTTGACTCGAGGTGATGAGCGTACGTATTTGGGGAAAATACAAAATGGTCCAACATGTGAAAATAATTTTTCTATTATTAGAGAGACTTTCACATCACCATATTAGTTCCGTCCTGATTGGCATCATTATCCTTTAAGTGGAATTGGATCGACCTCATGGGGACTGTCCAATTTGTCCCCTTTTTTATTACGAAGGAGGTCCCACAGCCAAATGGACCCAGTGGGTGATTTAATGGGGTTATTTATTTGTGTAATTGGTTATCTTAGGATATGATTTCATCAGATGGTCTCCAATGAGTTTATTCATGGAGCCAGAAACACCCTACAACCCTAGTATCCATGATTCATGGACCTGCTTTCCAAAGGCATACGCTCATTTGATGACGATTTTTCCAATGACACTTAAGGACTCCATTGGTCGAGAGGATGGGAGGCTGGGCTCATCAGACCATTTTGGGGGGAATTATTTCCTATTATGGGACTGCCTTATAGATTTAAGTTGTGTTCATATGTTCATTAATCCTTGGTTCATTCCTAAAGAGTGTGTCTATGGGCTACCCCTGGGTTGTAGGATCATCATGGATATACATAGATTTGATGATACAAAGGAAATATTGACTTAATCCATAAAATAAGGCACTTTAGAGTTTATCTTCATCCAGGAGAGATGGAAGGTGGTTTGATGTTGGGGTTGGACGCATAATATGTTCTTTCTATATATCCTTATAAGAGAAATTAGAGACCATGTAGTTAGGTTAGATTGGGGTTTGGACCGGGGATGCAACCCATTTTTTGGGGTCATGATTGGATAAAACCTATTTGGGGGGACCCCTTTGAGATCATGCCTTCTAGGAGGCATCATATGTATCCTGATTTGAATAAGAATCAAAGTTCTCGTAGTTCAAGATGGGTCGGTCGTGTGGATGTTGTTATCAACACAAATCTCTAAGCCCACATGAGTCACACTTAGTGTGATAAATAAGAGGATGTGCGAGATTCTATAAACCACACATGTTTTCTTCTGCTAATGGAAGAGGATAGGCCAATAATGGAAGAAGCTGATGTGACAGTGGGAGAGGGCACATAGTGATGAACCCTTCAATGTGGGATGACATTGGAGGTCATGCAGCTCAGCTCTCGAATGGTTAGGGACTTACCTCAATGGTATTTATCCATAATGTGCTCTTTAAAAGGGGAGGAATGTCGCTTTTCATCGAAAGGTAAAGTGAGAATGATTCCATCAACTGGTCATCGTTCCTCATTAAATGAAAAAGAAAGTGATTTCCCTTAATCCCTAGAATGAGGAGGTTCACGTCAGCATCCTATGGTTAGACTCTCGGTTACCATGGGAATGTAGACTTATATACATCCTGGGAGTCTAAACCATTGTGGGGAAAACCTTTGTGACTCCTCTTACCATGGGTATGTAGACTCAATGGGGCATGCTGATGTTCCCTATGGTCAGATCATACGGGTTTGGTGGCTTTGGAAGAGGCTTTGGCCTGATGCTAGTGGACTAGTTCGCGGATAAGCTATAGAGGACTGGATGGTAATAGACGGGCAAGGTTGAAGCTGGAGGGAAGGACACTTGAAGATTCCCCATTACGCATATTTTTTTCTCATGCGGGATGGGAGATCCCCACATTCCATAGTGTTATGTGGGTAGAGGGGTCGTCTGCATACTGAAGCAGTATATGGACTTAGGTGTGGACCACCGCATACCGAAGTAGTATACTATCCCAGATGTGGTTTTCCATGCCGCTTTAGGTTCCACCCCCATACTAATGTAGTAAGCGGTGCAAGGTTCAATCCATATAGTGATGCACTATATGAAACACCATATTAAAGAAGGTCCTTGGAACCTATGGTTCATGGGGAGTTCATCCATGTGAATTTATGGTTTGTAATAGCACCAATTAGGTTCACAGTTTACCAATTAATATTAAGTTCCTTATTTTTATGGTTTGTGGTTGGTTATACCTATGGAAATGTGATTCACATTTTTCACTTCATAGATGATTTGAAACCGAAGTCGTAATCCCATATGAATTATTTCTCCCATCCTCTAGGATCTCGTCTGTGCTTTCTTCATCCATTCCTTTATTCTTCCCCCTATGATCATTTTATAGATCATTGGGGAAATAATATATGTGGGTGTGCGACACCATTTATGGAATCCAATGAAAATTTATCTCAACTCGTAGAATATTTGGTCAATTGGGGTTTGTGGAGGCTGTTGTTCACGGTTTCTAGTTTGTAGAACCCTGCCAACTTGCTTCGTCTATGAACTGATGAGTTTGTGAGACGGTATGCAGATGGACTTTTTGCACTTGATTCCATTATCAACGTGATTCACAATTTCTTGGGTTTTCCTAACATCACACTGCGGGCCAAAACCTCATGATTCCTTCCGCATACTGGTGGTCCACGATTCATGCGGTCCGAGAACCCTTCCTAGTGATGGTACATGGGTCACTTAAAACTCTTGAAAAAATCGATTTCTTAAAGTTTTTTCCCATGTTTACAATTCAATTTTCATCCACTTACCTTAGTAGAATTGTAGGAATGTTTGATTCCTTCTAAAAAGTGATTTGTGGGTGTATTTACTTCTCTTTGAGAAATTTTCAGGACCCCACAAGGTTTTATAAATAATGAAAATCAAGATGAAAAATGAAAAAAAATATTATTTCATTGAGGTGGTAGTCCGCACAATGCACAATCAAAGTTATTCTATTTTTCAAAGTGGTTGGAAAGTAATAAATATTGGTTAGTCCATCAATATAATTAAAATTTAGTATAATAATGATACTTATATAATTATATTAATATAGTTAGGTTAGGTATGTAAGATAGAGATTATGTAGAAAATAATAAGGATTAAGTAATACTCACTTTATAACCATGAATATTCTTTTAAAAGTCTCCTTGGAAATGAAGGGATTAGGATAAATAATTGAGATCAAAGGGTTATGAACATCAGAGAGGATTCTAGGAGGTGAGATTTTTCATAGTTTTAGGAATAAATTTTATAGAATGGGTGTAGAATGAAAGGGTTTAATTTCCCCTTTAAATAAGTGAAGAAAATTAAACTTTTTTGAACACCCTTTAATTTTCAATAATGAAATGACACTGTTCAAGGGTCAATGACTCCAAAATCATGCAGTAATAGAATTTTTTGGTGTGATAAGGTTGATAAATAATCTAGAAACCGTTTCCCTCATTTTAAAAAAATGTTTCAATCTTTTTACCAATTGATGTTTATATTTTACCATTTAGGTTTTTACCCTGGTAACTAGTTTTTACTCCAATAGTTTATATTTTATTAAAAATTTATGGTAGACCTTCTTAATAAATTAATGTGAAATGAACCTAAACATTAAATTTATTTAATACAATTCAGTTTAATAATATTATAAATAATTTTAAATTAAAAAATTTAATATTTAGAAAAACTGTTTTGAAGAAAAATGTAGTTTTTAACATTAAGTGTTCTTAATAATATTTAGTTTTGATTACCAATTGAATGAGTGATTATATATTTATATATATGATAAAAAGTTATATTAAAGTCATTTTTTATAATAAATTAACTTATTTTATTAGATGAAAATTATAATATTAATAAAATAATTCTTTATAAATAACAATTTTACCATTATCATGATCATTAACATTAATCTTAGTAATCATAATTTTATTCCCAAAAATGGAAATTATGTTATTAAATAATATAATGATTTGGATATGAAATTTTAAATTAATTTTTGTTGATTTAATTTCTATAAGTGAGGGAAACTGATTTTTAATATAAGTGAATATAAATAGTTTTTTGAGTAAAATATTATTTAATTTTCCATAGGTTTTATAAATTAAATATATTATTTTAAATGATTTAATATAATATATATTTTCATAGAAAAATTTTTCAAAAATTTTTAAGGAATTTTTTATTATTATTATAATGTCATAAAAGTGATGGTATTAGGAAAATCAGAATTGTTTTACTATTCACCAAAAAAATCAAGTATTTTAGAAAAATATCAAAAATTAAGCTTATGATAATTTTGTTGTGTGGAATTAAAAAATAAATTTTTTTGAAAAATTAAAATTATAAAAAATTAAAAATTTAATTTTTGAATTAAAATTATATATATATATATAAACTGCTTTTATTGAAAAATTCCTTTTTAAAACATCATGTATACTTAAACATATTTTGTCTGCATTTTATATTTTATTATAACCATTTTTATTTACTAGAAGTTTTATTATTTTAAAATATTCTTAATAACACATCGCATATCATTTTAGTTTAGTGTTGCCTTTGGAACAAGCTATTAAAGATAATATTAATTTAAATGATCCAAAATATTTGATCATTACATTCTACCCCAGTTAAATAACTATTCACTCATCAAATTAAGTCAAGGTATTCATAACATAATCATTTTTCAGGACATAACTTCTAATATGGAATCTACTTTATTCTCTTAGTCTATATCAAGTTACTTAAATTTCCTCACACAATATTAATCATTCATATAATCATGTAACCCAGTATTTATACATGCTAATCATATATTCTCCATAATATACTCTTCCCAATACCATTTTAATCTCCATTTCATTAAACCACAATGGAATCATATATACATTCATAAATTTAATCTTATATTTAACCCTCAAATGTATTAACCACTAGTTCATAAATTCACACACTAGTCAATATATATCATAAAAAAATGAGATAAACATCATAAAAAATATCATGGATAAATTTTTCATTAAATCAATAATCAATTCCAAAACTATCAAAACTATCTAAATCAATTTTTTCAATATAAATCAACCCTTTATTACCTCAAAATCAATAATATATTAAACATATTAGTTTTACATACCCTGATCATGTGTTCTCTAATAGTAAACCCAAAAAATATAACTTTTTCATAAAAACACTTATTAATGTTATTGATAGCATTCAATATATGTTTCCTAAATATTAAAGAAAAATCGATGGAGAAAAATCCTCAGATATTTCACCTAATCCTCATAACTTTTAAAATATACCAAAATATAATTGGTAAATATCACTTAGTAACAAAAATATCTAAGAGTATCAAGATTTATTTTCTATTAATATATAAACCTCACTACCTTTAATAATAATAGTAAAATCACCATTTCCATCATAACTAACATATATTAAAATTATCAACCATTTAAGTATTATCCCTTATTTGTTTATATGACATACTAGTTTCTAGATACATATATTTATAAACTTCATTTTCATGATCCATTTTTAACCAAATACTAAAACCAAAATGGATATGATCATATCCAAAAGAAGAATATGAAAACATCAATGCAAATATGTATTCCCCTATGACACCTTCTTTTATAACATATGACACTTTCAGTTCAATGTATGAATCTCTTTGTTTAATCGTTGACTATCCATGGTAATTTTCCTATCACGTTATCTAACTAAATTAGTTAACATGAAAATCAACTCACTCATAATGGTTCATTAGATAGAATTTGAATTAAATACAGAATATACCTCAGGAATTCCAATCCAGGTGTATAGTTTGGAATATTTTTCATGAACCCAGTGAATATTGAGTTAATACCCAATCCTATTTTTAGATTTATTTCCCCTAGGTACATCAATTCCAAAATCTGTATCCACTTGTATAATATGTAGACAGAGATTTAATTACTAGGAGAAACACATAATATATACTTTATCAAAATATAATTATTTTATCCTATACTTAGATTTATCCCATAGTTTTATCTTAACATTTTCACTAAATTTGTGTCATTCTAATAAAAAATAACTAAAATAATCCTAAAAAATAAATAAACACTCTTTTGATATCAACTGAGGTTCCCCAGACCCATACTCTCAGGTCCAATGCTAAAAATACATTTTTTTTACAAATTAACTTAAATACCAAGTGAGATTATACAAACTAAACTTTCACAAAATTAAAAATAGTATTTTATATCATAATAATCACACATGAATTAGAGAACCTTTTGGTTTCGTGTATTTGAGGTCTAGCTATATAATCAATTTATTTTACAATACATGTGAACATTTTTCCATAATTATTCCCCTCTATAATTCCTTCTTGACTTCCATTGAGTTATAAATATCTTCATAACCAGGGGAAAGGAAACAAAATAAAGGGATGATATTAAAATATCAATAAGGGAAAATTAATCAACATTACATAAAGGGAAATATAATAAACATATAAGGAAACATGGGAAAAGGATACATTTATTATTGAATAGAATATGGAACAATAAGAGTTGTCCATAAATCCTGATATAAGGACTTATAATATCAAATGAAAAAAACATATATAGTGGAAAAAAGAGTGTTAAATCATGAGATGATAATCATAAGACATGTAGCATAATCATAGGCTCAATATTATTAAATCATAGTGTGGATTAAACATAAGATTATAGAAAATATGTCAAGGCTACCCACCAAGTCATTAATCACATAATAGGCTTAAGATAATCACCTGTGTACTTTTTTGGGCTGAGGATAATCCTCTTCTGTACCCTTGGGCTTGGGATAAAACCTCTCATGAACCCCTTTATCCTGGGATAAATCCTACCAAGTACACTTTGTCATGGGATAAATACACATGTGTAGCATTTTTATTGGGATGATTCTTCTCATGTACCATTTGGCTTGAAATAAATCCTCCCATGTATGGTTTTTATTTGGATAAATCATCCTATTTAATGTTTGGCTTGGGATAAATCCTTTTATGCACCCTTTGGATTGGGTTAAGTCTTTATATATAACTTTTCATATTATGAGATATGAACTTTACTAAATCATTATTGGGAAATATAGGACCCCATCCATCATTATCCTTATATATTTGTGACATAAGATAATAATAAAATCATTAATAAACCATTGAAAAAAATGGGGTTTATATTACTTTTAAATTAAATCATATAAGGAAAATATATATAATTTCATCAATAAAAATGATAAACCAATGGAATATAAATGGATATCCAAAGAAATTTTGTAACATTCTATGTAAATATACTTCAATCAAGATAATAAATCATATGGTATTTACACTATATAGATAAATTGTATAAAATTTAGTCAACAATTTTCACATTCAATTAATGAATTAAATCTAGGTGCACACCATTCAATCAATGGAATCAAGAATAAGGTATTTTTGTGGAATTGTATTAGAATAAAAAATTTATTTATACACAAAAGATGATTAAAAAAAATACAATGGTAGTGTTATATAATTTATCTTATATAGATTTAAAATTTCTCATTTATGAAATCAAAGGTAAATAATTAATGAGTAGATAAATAATACTTTTAGAAGAATATCAGAACTTTACTTTAAAAAGAATGATGAAAATAAACATTTTTCCATGATATCCCATTTAAATAAAAAACATAAAATTATGGAGAAATAAATTACTTTGTAAAACCATGAAGCATGTGAAAGAAGTTTAAAAATAATGTGAAATACATTATTGTGAAGGAAAAAATTTTAAATAATTTTTTTAAATTTATTTTTATAAATAAAATCTAAGCGATAGTTTCACCAGTTCCTTTTGAGAAGTAATTTTCAAAAAGACTAGAAAGATAAATTTTGAGATATATTAAAACATTAAGTTTTAATAAATCTCTATTAACAGACTAATGAAAAACAAATAAATATTTTATGAAGAAAACATGGAGTGGATGATGAGGAAGATATTCATGATATGTAAAAGATTTTAATAGTTTGAAAACACATTTAATGAAAACCCACATCGTAAATTGGAAAATAAAATATCCATTTTAATAGAATAAATTAGAATTAATATTACCATGTGAATTAATCCAAATTTGAGTTCCAAAAATGTGAGGAAAACATTGATGGAAAGTAAAATTTGGATATGGTGGAGAAGGATCTCTTGGAAAGAATAGGAGTTATTCTTTCCAATGTCAATCTTTTATTTGAGAAGTTATTTCATCAAAGAAGATGATATTAATGAAAAAAGTAGCTTACTTGAAGAAAAAAAATTAATTTACATTGGAAAAAAGGAAATTTATAAATAAAAATGGTCATATAATTTCATAACCATTTAGGGAATTTAAGAATCAGAGAAGGAATAATTTATGTTAGGAAATCTGTTACAACTGGACTGACATTTAAATAACAACCCCTTAAAGGATATGATTTCAAATTAAACCTTAAATATCATCAATAATGGTAGTATCATGATACAAAATACTAAAGGGGAATAAGATACACCGTTCCAAATAAAACATGATGTATAATAAGAAATCAGCCTCAATGAGTGAAAATTTGTGACAAGAAACCCTTTCCGTGACCCTGATTCACTCTGCGCATGTGCTTAAGTTGTTGAATAATAAAATTATTTTTATTAAATACCTTGTTATTAACCTTATTCATATATAAATAATTTACTAAGTACCACTTATTATATTATGGTATTTACTTATTATATATTTTTTTTCTTATGTTTGTTATTTTGCATGAAAATTGAATGAGTGTTTGATTATTTTGGTAATTTTAGAGACCATGGATGATATTTTAATAATAAGTAAAATAATTAATATAAAATTTAAAAAAATATAAAATAATAATATTTTATTACTATAATAGAATAATATTATTATTTATATTTCCATCATCATCTATGATATAATTTTATTACGTAGTTCAAGTAGGTGGTTAAACCGACCCAAATAGGAACACCTTATAACTTGATGGTTGAGTATGGTTGATAAAGTGTATAATATAATTATAAAAAAATAATAATGATATTATTTATATTATTTCAATTTGTTAAATTATATTTGAATTGTTTTAGATAAATAATGAAAATCAAGATGAAAAATCAAAAAAACATTATTTCATGTATGTGGTAGTCCAAAAAATGAACGATCGATGTTATTTTGTTTTTATAACTATTTGGGAAGGAATAAATAATGGTTTTTACATTAATATTATTAAACTTAAGTGTAATAATGATACTGATTAGATTATATTACTATGGTTAGTGTAGGTTTAGAATTGAAAGATTAAGAAGAAAAGGATAATGATTAATTAATACTCCCTTTATAAATTCAAAAATTCTCTTAAAAGACTCTTTAGAAATAAATAAATTAGGTTAAATAATTGATACCAGAGGCTTATGAACATGAGATATTTTTTTAAGGAATGGTTGTGGTATGAAGGGGTCGAAATTCCCCCTTTTATAAGTGAATAAAAGGAAACTTTTGTGAACACCCATTATTTCTCAATAATGGAATGACACTATTTAAGTTTCAATGGTTGTAAAAGATTAAAATAATGGAATGTGTGGTGATATAAGGTAAATAAATAATCAAACACCCATTTACCACATGTTTTAAACATTTTTAAATATTTTTACCACTTTATTTTCACATTTTACCATTATGATTTTTACTTTGGTAAGTAATTATTACCTCAAAAGTTTATTTTTTTTTAAAATTTTAAGGTTACCCTTCATACAAAATTTTGGTGTGGAAAACCAAAATTTAACTTCTATTTATTCCAATTCATTTTTAAATTATATTAAATTAACTTTTAAATTAACATATTTAATATATAAAAAAACTATTTTGTAGAATTTTTTAACAATAAGTGTTCTTATTGTTATTTAGTATTTATTAAAAATTGAATGAGTGAAAATATATTTATATATAGGTATAAAAAATATTAAATTCATTTTTTTATAATTTATTAATTTATTTTCTTAGATAAAAATCACTCAATATTAATAAAAAAATTCTTGGAAAATAATAATTTTACCATTATCATGGTCATTAGAATTAATATTAGTAATCAAAATTTTATTCCCAAAATTGAAATTGAAATTATCAAATAATATGATCTTTTTTATCTAAAATATTAAATTATAATTTTTAGTTTTAATTTGTATAATTGATGAAATCGAATTTTTAATATAAGTGAATACAAATATTTTTAAAGTAAAATATTACATAAGTTTCCAAAAATATAAACATAAGTTTTATAAATTAAATATTGTAATTTTAAATGATTTAATTAAAAAATTAATTTTCATTGATAAATATTTTGAAACATTTTATCTCATTATTTTATTATAATAATTTCATTAAAGTGAAAATATTAGAAAAATTGATATTATTTTACTATCCACCTAAAAAAAACTATTTTATGAAAATCTAAAAAATTCACCTTAACCTAATTTTAGTATGTGGAATTCAAAAAAACAATGTTCATTATTTAAAATTAAAATTCTAAAATTAATAAATTTTACTTTTAAATGAAAATTAAATATATATAATGAAAAAATTATTTTATTAAAAAATTCCTTTTTAAAATTCGTTGTGATCTTAAACTTATTTTGTATGCATTTTCTAATTGATCACAATATTTTTTTACTAGAAGTTTTATTATTCTTAAATTTTCATTACAACTTGTTAGTACTTTTTTTTCGGTGTTGTGTATGGAATAAGATATTGAATATATAATAATTTAAAGGATCCATTATATCAGGTCATTAAAATCTATTCCCCAAATTACCTATAATTCATCAAAGGAAGAGTAGTAAAATTTTTGTGAATCACATTTTCATAAATTTAATTTGGGATATAATCACCCTTAACTAAATTTTTCTCTCAATATCAAATCATTAGTGTGGTGATTTTATGCTCTTAAAAAAATTAATAGATATAATGGAGTGGATAAAGCCAAAATCTAATATGAAATCCAAAAATATGGAGTATAAGATAAGTGTATCTTAATTATCGTGATCCAATTTAGTGGTAGTTATTACATAGGTTCTTCCTTATTCCCTTGGTCTTGGAGGTTTCTCATAACTATTATCCTCATTATCTCTTTTATCAAGGCATCAATTCTCATAATTCCCAAACTTTATGTATTTAAAAAGTGTAATTTTTAGTGTCATCCTAGGAAGAACATTTTTTTCATCCTTTATGTTAACTATAATCTTCATTTATCCACTATAGTTGACTTCTTGAGGGCCATGTTTTCCCCACATAAAACATCTTCAAGTTCAATTAATACATGTCCCTAGGTGGTTATTACCATATTTATGACACACAAGAAATTGAAATTTTCTTCCTCCATAGTGTTTATCACTCGATCTTCCATGAAGCTCCATTATTTATTTTATTTGGTGTTTTTTGGAAATTATACTTGGTTTATATAGTTAATCATAAATTTTTATAGATATTAGGTAATAACCATAATATTTATCACTCCATCACTTATCTTATTCAGTTGTTTATTAGGATAATCAATGCATTTCCCATATCAACTATTATTAACTTGATTCATCAGGGATTCAACCATTAGTTTTAACAAAGAAAAGTTGAGGATTGATAATGAAATTACTCCATTTTTTATATTTATCAATTTTTAATATTTGAAATATTTTTTTTAGAATTAGCATGAAATTTTAGGCCTTGTGTGGGGAACAACATCAATATATCAAAAATATTAAATATAATATATTACATGTGCATAGTTTTTTAGAAGTAATGGAATATATCAAAAAATGGTTACTCATATGAGAAAAACAAGTCCACCATTGAATTTAGAATGCAGGTTTTACCCTAGGTGTGACATAATTTTTTTTAGCATCAGTTGTTTTAGTAGAGTGGAATTGCTAGTGGATAATAGATAAAATAAAAAAATGTAAGAAATTGATTAATTTATTTGTTTATTTATTATCTAATTTAATGTTAAACCTATAAAAAACTCTATAAAAACCTAATTAGAGCTAATATCTAAGGTTACCCTTATAAATCTGGGATATTTAGAGAGTTTGGATCATCACCATTGGGGAATAACTTTGATGATCAAACAAATGTAGAAATGTGGATCGAGATCAATAATAAATATATTGTAGGACCTATCATCGATGAATAAGAATTTGGATCTCACCAATGGTTTCAACCCCAAATTCTTCATCTTTAGTGATATATCCAGACATTTGGTAGGGATTATGTGCTTCTTGGTTTAATCTTTATTTTTGATTATTGAGACGAACATGAATTAATTCATCTAGAATTAATTTTTTGATTGATCATGGTTTCATAAACCGATAATTTATTTTTATTCCTAGGACTAGGAATTGTTGGTTTATTTCTTTGAACCCATTTCAAATCATTTATTATTATATTGATGGAATTATAAAATCCTAATATCAACAAACAACATCGATTCCCCCAATTTTATTTTTCTTGTATTTTTCCCTATGTTATTTGAGTATTCATCAATAGTGTTCAATTGGCCGATAATTTGGCTAGTTTTGGGAATCCATATTATTTGGAAATCGTTATTGGGGTTCCATATATTGTTTTTGTGGGTATTAAATTATTGTTTTTTCCATATAATAAGATCTATGAGGATGATGGCGACTGGAGATGGGATCCATGATGATGACGTTCACATTACGGGTTGTACGTAGTGACATACATTCAGAAGGGTTTTGATTCTGGTAAATGGTGATCAGAGAATAATGTTTTGGTTAAATAAGATCCATGGGGGTTTATATTGGTGATTTTTAAATGGTAATTATGGTAAATTCTTTATAATAGTTGGTGAATGTGTCTATATCATGAAGATCAATATTTTTTCAAAAACTTCCGATCTACATGGCTTATAGTTTTGATAAACACACACCGTGTATCTTGATCATGTGAAAGCTAGGGTTTATTTGGAAAATTAATCATAACATGATTTTTTGGAGACCCACACAATGTGTGGTCCTTTTATGTCCTATTAAGAGTGTACGTGGAATACACACTTAGAATCCAAGTAATGCTACATGCTGTGTGTCATCACAGAACATCATGTATGGAGTATAACATTCCATGTGAGATTCCTAGACATGAGTAGAATGAGACTTAGTGGGACATGATGTGTAACATATTGAAGATGTTGTGTACCTCTAGAGAACTTAGGAAAATTCATTTAGGAATTCATTTTTCTCTCTTAATCCATAGGGAGGGTCAAATATCTCATCCAATTAGACAAAGATCCACCTAAAGAGTATAAATTCTCCCATGTGAGTATCAAAGGGGTAGGGATCCCCTATATATGGATTCATATAGAGTTAGAAATTTCACCAAATTTTACTAGTATTGGGATCCTCTATTCATATATTAGAATATCGCTTATCTATAGAGATCAAATGGTAGAGGTATCCTCCAATATATTCTAGTATTTCAATCAATTTTAAGGGGTCAAGATTCTCCATTATTATCATAGAGAGGGGACCATGAATAATTATTGAGACTTTAGAAGGAGAGAGATGAGATTATAGTAAATGTATGGATAGTTGAGACATGCCATAATATGATACTTGAGTATCTCAAATGAATGTATCTTGGATACCTTCTTTATGATATATTCTTGTGGACCCTCTATTTTGTGATAAGTGTTGAATCACTATCTATTGATGCTTTATGCTTTTTGTTTTCATGGAATAATTTTGGGTATGTATATAATCACACCTACATTGGATTTTCCCACACATGTCATGTCTTATATAGATGAAATACCCTTTGATGGAGTCCTATGTAGACCAAAAACAAGTGGATCATAGTTGTGATTTATAGTGAATATATTTGGTGAGAGGGTTTAGATTTTGGAGATAGACACCCTTGTTACCGGTTAGACCATATATTTGGTTATTGGGCTTGTATTGTACCTTTTATACTTTTTATATGTTCTAAAATACATTGATGTGGGATTTTAGAATTTTATGATTTCATTATATTCCAACCAATTATTTACTTTTCTACTTTACTTGGGGGATTTAGATACGTGTCCATGCATACAATTACTTTATGATAAGGCATCAAAAGTGTGTGATATTCCTATTCATAACTAGTCAGTATACCCTGGCCTACTGAAAGTGGTATTGGTGTGTCACGCTTAGCTTACTGTTAGACATGTGGGCCTCAATTCATTAGGTTGTGACAAAGTGGTATCAAAGTTCAGGCTATATTAGGATCATATTTTGGAGATATTATAGCAATAAGGATTGTTTCAAACTGATAAAATAGTGTTTAAGTATATCAAGTTCATATCCTAGGCCAAGTAACATAGTGATGGTATGGTGGCTGACATATCCATAAACCAAGAATCTAATAACCTACTTGTTTACTCAACACATAGGGATATCAATTATCGGGAAAAAATGGTACATACATCATATAAGAATGGGTTATGGTTTCCATATCCTTATTGAGTCATATTGCTAGATATTATCATTTCCTATGGTATATATTGACTATTTCGTGATTACTCTATGATGATAGCCAACACGGATACAATAATGAGATCATGATGATGAGCCACCTAGTAATAAGACATCAGTGATAGGATCTGATCCTGAGATGACCCCTATGGGTGGATAGAGAAAAATGCCTCCACCCAATGAGAATCATCTTGATCAACCTAAAATGGTTTAAGTGGATTATCCTTATCAAATTGAGTAGTAGTTGGTTCTAGAAGTACCAGAAGTTAACACACATAGGTTGTTTGATTCACGAGTTTCACAGGTAGAGACCATCCTTATTTCAGGGTGAGCAAGACCCCTAGGAAAAATAGGATTGTCTAGAGTGTGTGGTGTGACAATTTCACTTGTTTTAGACCACTTCTAATCATATGGTGATTCTATTAGTGATCCTTCTGATGGTCTTATCTAGGAAATGGTGGAGCCTATGGAACTAGATGCATGATTAGGCGAACACCTCTTAGATAGATTTTGGTAATATCTTCAGAGAGGTGTACATTATAGTGACCTCATGGGTAGTTTATATTTATGATATTCTAGATATTCAATAGGGTATCATTATAGTCTCAGAGTATGCAAACTAACATCTCATGTTACTCCATGGATATGTTTCATGATAGATACTTCTGAGATCAGACCTTTTAGCATATAATTATTCAAGATGTTAGAGTTAGAGTAGTATCCCTTTACACCCCTTAATATTCTAGGATAATATATAAAGCCCTTATGGTAGAGAAATTCTTGGTTAAAGTTCAACAGGTGGTAGGAGGATCCAGATACCACCATGAGGTATAATTGTTAGGTAGAGGAGGACAACAACATGCTTCAAGCTTAGGATAATAGAGACACTTACATATTTTGACCCACACGTAGGGATCAATGGATCAAGGTTCACATAGAGGTTCCAACCATATCAGGGAAAGGATATGGAACCCCTATGATGGGAAATTACATATTTCATGGGATTGTTCATCCTATAAAAAAATAATATAAAGGTAGGTGTTGGACAAGACACTGAGGAAAAAGAAACAATTTGAGCAGGGAAATCCATAGGGATGTAGATGTGGTAGAGGAGTTGGGAGAGTCATCAGTGGAGGATGATTTTATGATAACCCAACACTTGAACCACCTATAGGTGGTCCAATCCAGGATTAGAGGGGTTGATAGATAGGGAGGTGGAGGCTTATAACCTTGTGGCTTCTGACATGGTTTGAGGTACGATCTATGTATTCCATACTTTATCAATAATTTTTATAAACACTAGTGAGATCCATTATTTTCTTATATAATCCTTCATTTGAGACTTTTATATTTTATTAAATTCTATATCTAGACCCATATGGCTAGAGACTCATACTATGGGAGATTTAGTGATTACAAACTTTTTCTAATGGTGTGACATGAAACTTATGGGAGATATATTAACATGGGATCTCTTCAAGGATATTATAAGACCATATGATATAATTCTAGATATATAATAGATTTCAATAGTCCATGTATAGATTGAATATTAAAGGTGTTGGATGCAGTGAACTAGGAAATATGGGTTGAGATTTTCCTTTATTGGAGAGAAGGAATCTCAGGTAAAATGGGATGGGTTCAAATGTTGGAGGATATAACCAATTTTTATTAATTTAGCAATTATAAACCTTGAATAATTATATTATTTGAGATTTTAATATCTTGAAGTATTTTAGGAGTATGAAGATGTCTTCCTTGAGGACATGTTGGTCTTACCTCCCTATTAAGAGATCAAATTTTTTTATATAAACACACCCTAGAACTACCCTGATATCTATGCTGGCATATTGGATAACCCTTATAGAGATATGAGAGATAAAGGTGAATTTTAAGGGCCTTTAGAGTAAGGTATTAATTATATTTTGTGTGTCCCCCTTGGTATCCCCAGTATTGTTTTCCAAGAAGGTGGATAGGTGCTTGATGTTATGAATGGATATAATCACCTAAAACATGTGAAAATTAAGAATATATATCCACTACTAAGGATCAAAGACCTATTAGACCAACTGAAATGGGAAAGGTGGTTCTCTAAGATTGATCTTCAGTTAGGTTATCACTAGGTCCAAGTTCAAGAGGAGGATTTTCCGAAGATGATATTACAATGCTGTTGTGGTCACTATGATTACTTGGTGATACATTTGGCATGGTGAAATCCCTATTAATTTTCATGGGACTCGTGACCCAAATCATTAATCCTTTCATGGAATAGTTTTTGGTGTCCTCATAGATAGAATCCTCATGTACTTATAATCATAATAGGAGCATGAAATACATTTTAGGAGTGGCTTGAACATACTTCATGAGTACAAAATTTATGGAAATTTCTTAAGGTTTTAGTTCTGGATTCAAGAATTCCACTTCTTGGGTTATGCCATCTTATAGGGAAGAGTTTCAGAAAACCCAATAAATATTGGGGAAATAAATTATTTATAGACACACAATAGTGTGTAAATGGTGTGGATATTCCTTATATTAGTTGGCTATTACCAAATATTCATTCCTAATTTATCCAAATTTATGAAAACCTTGTTTTTGTTGACCTGAAAGGGGTAGCCTTTCATATGAAAAAATGAAATTAGGGTTTTAGGAGTTGTAGTATAGGTTTATGAGTGACCCATGTTAATATTTAAATAGGAGGGAGTTGATTTCATGGTGTTATATGATGAATCCAAAGCTAGGCTTGGTTTTGTTCTGATGTAGTCTTAGGTGGTTATTGATTATGGGTTCTGACAGTTGAGACCCTATGATAAGAAGTACATGACCAATGATTTGGAGCTAGTAGAAATAGTTTTCACCCTAAAAATATGGGAACATTATCTTATGGGATATCTATTCATTAACTATTCTGATCATAAGATTATTAAGTATATATTATCTCAATAATATCTACACCTGAGATATTAAAAATGGAAAGAGGTCCTAAAGGGATATGAAATTGAGATAGTATATATTCATGAGAAAAGGAACATGGTGGTAGATTGTCTCAATAGGAAATCACATTTATAGTTGATGAATGAGGCATCAGATCCATTGGCGTCATTATAGTTTTCCTTGTGGATGAGGGCGGAGTATCATAACCCTATTCGATGGTTGTTACCCCTACACTTATTCAATTTTGTAGAGATGTATAACATAAAGATATTGATTGCGAGGTCTTAGGTGATCAGATATTCATAGTTCATGATCCTAATGGATTTTATAAAGGTGAAGAGCACATAATCTTTTTTTTCGATAGATAATTCTACCTTCCACACTATAGGAGGAAGTATTTCGAGAGTTTCATACACCCCCTTAGAGGTACATCTAGGAGTGGTAAAGATGTACTAGGAACTTCAATGTTAGTTTCTGTGTCTTGGTATGAAGAGGAGTGTTACTAAATTTATCTCTTGATTTCTCACCTACCAATATGTGAAATTTGAGAACCAAGCACCAGTAGGTTTAGCCCAACCCCTTGAGGCTATAGAATATAAATGGGACGGTATCTCTATGGATTTCATGATAAAAATTATATGATAAAAAATAGGCCATGAATCCATATGAGTAATTATATAATGAATCACAAAGTCATTTAACTTTATTTTCATCTGAGAGTGAAGTTTAGTGGAGATTTTGTGATGTTTGTATATATAGAATATAGTTAGGATTCATAGAGTTCCATTGGAAATTTTTTCAAATAGTGATGATCACTTCACTTCCCAATTATGGAGAGGATTAAAGGAGACTCTTGGGACTCAATTAAATATGAACATGATGTTCCACACTCAAATGGACATAAAAATAGAGAAGACCATTCCAGCCTTGGAGGAAATGATGTGAGCCTACATGTTTGAGTTTGGATGAGGTTTAGAGGATTATCTACCCTTGGTAGAGTTTTCATACAAAAAAATCAACCATTCCAACATTAGTATGATACTATATGAGGCTCCATATAAGAGGTTATGTAGATCACTATTTTTCTGATTGGGGCTGAGAGAATTGGAACTTATAGGCTTATATTTGGTGTGAGAAATGTTAGATAAGGCACATATCTTCTAGGAATGGATGAGAAATTCCTAGAGAAATCATAATTAATATACAGACTAATGACGGAGGCCTTTAGAGTTTGATGAGGGATACTATGTGTTCATTGAGGTCTCACCTCACCAAGGATTTGGGATATTTCTCATGGGTGGCAAGTTATTAATGGGTTTTGTTAGATCTTTTCAGATACTGCACAAAGTTGGTGAGGTGGATTACACCTTATATTTAATTTTATAGTGGGGTGCATGAAATCTTCCATGTTCCATAGTTGAGGAGATACATTCCCGATCCATTTCATTTCATTGACTATAGTGATATAGAAATTGAGTATAGAGTCACCTTTGTAAAGTACCTAGTGGTGATTTAGGATTTCTAAAAGAAGATACTTTATGGGTGATTGATTCCCTTAGTGCACATTTTTTGGTAGCATAAGAACCTCCAGGAGAGATCATGGGAGCTAGAGAACTAGATGCGATCTCAATATCCTCACCTGTTTGAGTAGGTATTTTCTTTTTAAGAAGAAAATCCCTAAAGATGGGGATATTTTAAGGACTATGTTTTTTGTTGTTTAACACTTTGAAATACTAAATAATATTTTTAGAGTTAGAAATAGAGTCAGAATGAAATTCCAAGACCCTTAGGGGAATAATATTGTTATATTAAAAATATCAAATATAATATATCATGTACATGTAGTTTTTTTGAAATAATGAAATATCTCACTAATAGTGACTCATATGGGAAATATGAGACATCTGTTAAATCCAAAATGTTGGTTTTTCTCTAGGAACAAAATTAGATTTGTTAGCATCATATATTTTAGTAGAGTGAAATATCTAGAGGATAATAGATAAAATAAATAAATTTAACTAGTTTATTGATTTTTTTATTTATTATATAATTTAATTTAAACCTAGAAATAACTTTATAAGAAACCACTTATAGAAAATATATAGGTTTAGACTCATAAATATAGGATATTGAGAGAAGGGGGATCATCCCCATGGGGAAAAACATTGATGATAAAACAAAGGTGGATTAAGGATCGATAATCAAGATACCATGAGACTTGTCATCGATGACATAGTTTTTGGATATCTCCAATGAAATTGGAATGAAATCATTCTTTGTTATTGATCGATCCAACAATTCGGTGGTTCTTTTTTTTCTCTATTTAATCCCCATTTTTATTATCGATAGGAACACAAATTTATTAATCTAGAAATAATTCATGGGTTGATTATTTTTTCATAGCCTAAAAATTTATTTTTATTCTGAGGATTATGAATTGTTGATTTATTTCATTAAACCCTATTTAAATATCTCATTATTATATTGATGATGTTTTCAAATCCTAACATGGACAATGTTTTGATCCTTACTTTTTTATTACTTTTCTTTTTCCCTTTATTCCTCGAATGTTCATCATCATCATTTGATTGACCAGTGAATCAACTAGTTCTGGGAACCCATTTCATAGTGTAATAATTATTGGGTTTCATTATATTTTTTTTTGGGTTAAACATCATTATTAATGTCATAATAGTGGATCAAAGAGGAAGATAATGACCTAATATGAGATCAAGGATTATTATGTTCATATTATGGGCCGTGCATAGTGACATGAATCCTTGAGGTTTATTATAGTGTGTTATTTTCCATGGGGTTTTTTATTCTGATCAATGGTGATAAGAGAATAACTTTTTAGTGACATTGGATCCATGATTAATGAGATTGGAGGCCATTTCAGAAGGTAATAATGGAAAATTTATCTATTGAGATGTTAAAGATGAGCGATGTGTGAAGATCTTAAATTTCTAAAAAATATCAATCTACACAGAATGTAGTTTATATGAACACACACAATGTATCTCAGTTTTGAAAAATTTAGGTTTTATGTGGAAAATTAATTATAACACACTATGTATGGGAAACACATGTAGTGAATTACTTAGTTGTCCTGCTCATATTGTACATGGAGTATATGATCAGAGGCCAAGTAATCCTACACAATGTGAGCCATCGCAATATGTCATTTATAGAGTAGAACATGTTGTGTGATATGAATAGACTTGGGTAGAATGAAACTTAGTGGGACATGTTGTGCACTAAATTAGACATGTTGTGTGACATAATGGACATGCTGTGTACTTTTAGGGAACTTGGAAAAGTTAATCTAGGAGTAGATTCTCCCATCTTAATCCCTAGGGAGAGTCAGGTATCTCATCCGATGGGATAAAGATCCTCTTAAAAAGTATAATTTCACTTATGTGAGTATTCATGGGATAGGGATCCTCTATTTGTGGGTTGTAGATATATTTAAGTATTTTACACACTTTTTCTAGGGTTAGGATACTCTATCCATGGAGTATAATATTTATCATCTTTAGAGATGAGGAACAATAGGTATCCTCCAATAGAGTTTGGTATTTCACTAATTTTTATGGGGATGGTATCCTCCAACATTATTAGAGGGAAGTGACTGTGAAAATTTATTGATAATTTCTAAAGAAAGAGATGGGATGATAATATATGTGTGGATAGATAAGAGAGGACATACTTTGAGGCTTGAGTACCTATGATGAGAATATCTGGGTTACCTTATTTGTGGTATTTCCTTGTACACCCTCTATTTTATGATATGATCTAACTCGCTCTCTATTGATGATTTCTGCTTTGTGTTTTTAGGGAATTCTCATAAGTATGTATATACTTTCCCCTGCATGGAATCTAACCCCATGTGTCATGTATTATGAATATGAGAGGCCCTTTTTGGAGTCCTATATAGACCAAAAGTAGATAGATCAAAGTGGCGCTGTGTAGTAGAGATAACTGGTTAGTGGGTTTATATTTTGGAGAAAGACATCCGTATTGATGGTTGGACCATATATCTGGTTTTTGGGATTGTTTTTTATATTTTATTGTTTGTTTAAATTTTATCATACTATAATATGGGATTATAGTAGTTCATGCATGCATTTTGTTCTTAATAATAATTTACCTTACTGTATTACTTGGTGTATGTGGAGATGTGTGCGTGTGTATAGGAACTTTAGGATAAGGCCTCCCATGTGTGTCATATTCCTACTAAGTAGTAGTTTCAATCCCCTTGGTTATAGGAGGTACACTTTGGGTGTCTCACTTATCTTACTACCGACTAGGAGGGCCCCAGTGGGTTAGGTAATGACAGCTAATACTTATATTAGTGAATTTATAGAATGAAAACTATTTACATAAAATAAGTAACTCATAAATGACATGTATATCACATGAATCTCTATGTTTCAATCTATATTATCCATGGACATATTCCTATTAGGTTATATAACCTTAGTAGATATATATCACATCCTAAAATTATATTTTAATCCTTCATATTGTTTTGAAAAGAGAACATGAATCAAATAATGTATATATATTGGGAGTTAAACCAGGTGTGCAGTTATGACCACTTGTTGTGCACCAAGTGAAGATTAAGTTAACATCCAATCAACCTTTTTCTCGGTTATTACCCCCAGATGTATTTTTTCTAGATCTTCCATCCACTAGTTTGTATAATACATGGATTTTATTTATAGAAAACTAAAAACTATATTTTAGCAAAGTTTTAGGATGTTTTACTACATATATTTAT
This sequence comes from Viscum album, assembly GCA_963277665.1. Classification (NCBI taxonomy): domain Eukaryota; kingdom Viridiplantae; phylum Streptophyta; class Magnoliopsida; order Santalales; family Viscaceae; genus Viscum; species Viscum album. The sequence goes on along the minus strand of OY728126.1, from coordinate 1,801,485,207 downwards.
ACTTTTCTATAGGGTTTTCAATAATTTAATCTAGTTTTAATCCAAAAAATAAAAAAAAATCCAAAAAATTACTAAACCTTACTTTCATACCAACTGAGATGCCTCAGACTTTCACTTCTAGGTTGAATACAAAAGAAAAATTATAAAATGACTTTTTTACCAAGTGATATTAACAAAGGTAAACTTTCATATTTTTCACATAGTTTTCATAATTTAAACATCACATCTCAAAAATACCCAAATATCCCCAGAACCTAAAGGTTTAATATATTTAAATATTATCTACTTTAAAATCCAATTTCACATTATTTCTTCAACATATTCCATAAAATATCTCTATATAATACTTACTTCTAAATATATTTCTTCATAAAATTATTTAGGTAAAAGGGGAACAAGAGAAGGGGTGAGCTCAGACATACAGAAGGGGAAAAATTATCAACATTTAATCAAGGGATAGATAATAAGAATGTTAGAAAACATGATCATGAATACCTAATTAAAAATAATATAGAATAAGAGGATTTTTATACAAGGCATAATATAAGGACATTAAATATCAATTAATCAAAAAAATATCATGTCATAGAGTGTGAAAATGTGAGAAAGTAAACAAGAGACATAGAGTATAATATAGGCATATAGATATGTTGCATAAACATAAGAAAATAAAATTATAAAATTGTGAACATATCTACCTACACTCATGTACAAACATGGTATTTTGAATATGGATAATTGCAGCCATATCCACACATTTTTCATATGAACATACCGAACCAAAATAATATCCACACACAATTATTATGAACATATCTAACCACAACCACATACACAAAAAAATATTTTGAATGTAGAAAAACTTAATCACATAAAAACACAATTATCATGAACATTGATAACCACAATGACATCCTTTCACAATTCTTATATATGTAGCTAACCACAATCATGTCCACACAAAATTCTTTTGGACATAGCTAACCAAAATCATGTCTATGCACAACATCATTATATCATGAGGTATGATACATTAACCAATGAATTTGATGGTGATATAGGACCCCACCCTTCCCATAATAATCATCCATAAGTATTACACATGAAATCAAACATCATGTTATGAAAAAGAAATGGATGAAAATGGGTTTCTTAAAATTTTCATATAGGGTAACATAAAATGACATAAAGAATAAAATCAGTTGATATAAAAAATTCAATCACCCATATGGATTGTTTCATAAAGAAATTTATAGGATGATTTATAAAACATAATTTTATAGGATATAGCTCATTTGGAGATAAAAATAATAATATAAGTGAAATAAATAAATGATATTTTATAAAAAAAATTTACCTTTCCTTAAAATGAAAAAGATATGAGTAATTTTCAAACTTCATTTTTAAGGAGTATAATTTTTTAAACATTGTTTATAAAGAAGTTACAATATTGGATCCTTGAAAATAAATAATATTTAATCCAAAAATTTATTATTTAAAGATAAATGATATGATTTTGAAAATAAATTCTTTTTTAATGTATTAATACATATTTATTGAAACTTGATCACAAAAAGTATGGTAAAAATTACTTTTGAAAAGAGGTAAATAGATGTATAAAGATCACATGAGATATTTCATATCTAGATTTAAAAATAAGAAAGGAAAATAATTGTGGGAATAAATAATATATACATGGAAGTGAAAAATCCATTATAAATGATGCAAATTATTCTTAATAATGTCATATTTTTATGAAGAAACAAATTCATCAAAGAAGAAAAACTGATGAGGAAGACTTCAAAAAGGAGTTCATGAGAAAAAAATATAAATCATTATATTTATGAGATGAATTAAAATAAAATTCATTAAAAATTTATAATTCTAACAAATTATATAAATAAATTTCAATAGGAATGATCATAACTTATTAAATGGAAACTGAGTCAACAAAAACAGTTACCTTTGCTCTCAAATCCCAAGAAAGTTTTTTGACCTCATGTTTAGTATAAATAACCATCATAATAACTTATTTAAGAACATTATTATTATATATTACACTTTATACTCTAAAATTATAATAATTTATTATATATTTATTAGTAATCTATTTTTTATTTTCATCATCAGATGTTAGTAACTATGATTTTTCAATACAAGTTTCATAATGTTGATGTCGATCCTCCATATTTTATACCAAGTTAATAATTAATATATTATTTAGTATAATGTATTAATTATTATAAAATGATTTATAATTTTCTAATTTCATTCCATGAGAGTTTTATTTATGATTTGTGAATATGAACTGTCGATGATTTAGTTTTGGTAATTTTAAATGAACGAAAGGTGGTATATTAATAACGAATTAAATATTAATATTACTATTAGAAAATATATATATATATATATATATCAATATCATATAATTATTGTAATTATTTTTTCATAAACATCCATGATAAAAATTATATCATCAATCTTGTTGGTGGTTAAACTAACACAATCAAGAACTTTCTACAACCAATGGACGAGCATAAAAATTATTTTATTATAATATTATAATTATAGATGCATAAGGATATTATTTATATTTTATAAATAAATAAGACCTATTTTAGTAGTGTTGGATGATGAATTTAAGATATGAAGCTATATGTTTAAAATAAGATTTTTTCCCATTAGGTATGCTTGTTTTAGGAGATTAAATTTGTAATGATCATTTATTATCAATTTTATTAATATAATGATATATTTATCATTATAGAAAATTAATAATTTCATAAATATTATATTTATCCATTAAATACATTTTTATAACTTGTTATTAAAGTTAGTGATGAAACAAAAAATATGTTGTTCATGGAGGTGTTAGTTCACACATAACACGAGCAACACTTTCATTTTAAAAATAGATGGGAATGAGATAGATAATGGTTATTCCATCAATATAATAAATTTTTAATAGAATAATGGTACTGATTCCATTATATTCATATGGTTGGAATATTTTTAATGGAGGGTGGATGAGAATGATAGATATGAAATAGTTAGGGAGTTGATAATACTCATTTTGAGGAATTATATTTTGTATTGAAACACATATTAAAAATGTTGGATTTGGGAAAGTTTATTTTAACCAAGGGATAAAAAAAGTGGAAGAGAATTCCAATATAAGGAAAATGGGTAGGGATTAAAGTGAAATTCTAAGGGTAAGTGTGTGCTGAAGTAGGTATAATTGATTGCCTTTTATAAGTGGAAAACAAGGAATTTTCCTTAGAAATGAAAGTTAAGTGAGGTGTAAGGATGAAATCACATAATATTTAGGTGATTTATATGATTAAAGGTTGGTGATACATGTGAGAATCAATTTGAAACCCAAAAAGGGTTTCTCAAAGGTATAATTTTCATGAAAATGTTACAAAATTCAATCCACATTAAGTTACTCTTTTTTACCTTTATTAACCTTGATTAAATAGTTTCAATGATGATTATTTTCTTACTAAAAATATAAGATGAAATTTAATATAAAATTTTGAAATTATTATTAATAATTAGGAATCAATTCAACCTAATTCAATTCCTAAAAATGATAAAATTATTTTTAAATTAAAATATAAGATATAGAAAAAAAATTATACATTAAGTGTTTTTTATTTTCATTTAATGTCTATTAAAAATTAAATGAATTTTAATATATTTTTTAACTTGTCTAAAAATAATATTATATTTATCAAAATAGATAATTTTAATTTATTTAGATAAAAACTAAAAAATTATTATAAAACCAATTATTTGTAAAATAATTTTTTACCATGTTAACTAATATTTACCTTGGTAAATTAATTTTTATGATAAAAATAAAAATAAAATTATTAATAATTTTTATATGATAATAGAAAATATGAAAACCATTTTATTAGACTCAATTTCTAGAGTTGATATAAATTAATTTTAATATAAGCGCATGTAACATAGAAAAAAATTGTTTTTAGAAAAAATATATTTTTAAAAATAAAAAGAATTAATTCACATTCCATGAAAAGGGAAGGTAATTAGATGAAAATTAATTTATTTTATATATATTTATTTAATATATTTCAAATTATTAAATAGTTTTCAATTGGTTTAATATTTTATAATATATAGAAAAATTATAATTCTTTGAGAAAAAAGTCTCTCTATCACTAAATGATTTTTTTCTATTTCATTAAGATTAATTACAAGAATAATATGCATTAGTAAAATTTTATCAATGAATTTTTATTAAAATAATTATTTTAATTTTATAAATACATAAAATAATTATTCAAAAAATAGTAATAATAGTGATACACAACACAAACACACATAAAGAAAAATGTTTTCATTAAATATTAACTTTTTTTTCATACATACTTGTACCATATAAAATTCATTCACTTTTCACATCATAAAAAACCTATGGAAATAAATGGGCTTCATAAAACATCAAAATAGAAATCAATAAATTTTCATAAATATCCCTTGGAAATAAAATGGGTTTTATAAAATATCCAAATGGAAATCATCCACTTTTCATAAATAAACCAATTAAATTAAATGGGTTTCATAAAATATCCCAATGGTATAAAATAACATCATGAATTAAAAAATTTGGCACTGAAAACCTAATCACCCAAAATAATCACATAATAATAATGAAATATATAGTGAAAATGAAGCATAAATAAATTGGAGATGGATTTTTTTGAATATAATAAAAACCATTTCATGAGAAGATTTTTTTTAAAATATTTTTTATTCATCGATTTAAAAGTCTTAATTAATAGACTCTTTTAAAAACATCTCCCTTGTTTAAAAAAAGTGGAAAAAATTATTTCATTGAAATGTTTTTGGATCAAAAAAAATTTCACTAGAAATAAAATATATAAAATAATTAAAAATTGAAATTCAAGGAAGAAAAAAGTTTAATAAGAAATTATATAATTCAATGAATGGAGTATGAGTTACCATGTTCTTTACCATTACCCTTGATTTCCACAAAAGCGATTTAATCTTCTATATCATAAATATTAACATATTAAGTAACTATTTTTGAACCTTATCCATATATTTCAATTTATAATCTTCATTAATAACAATTCTATTCATGTATTTTAGATTTTTGTAATCTCTTTTCAAAATTAGGTGTTAATAACCATGACCGTTTTGAACTATGTTTGTAAAAGCAGTGCCACTATTACTTTTTCTCCCAAATACCACCATTTTAAAACCATTAATGTTACTTTAATTTATGTTTTAAAAATAATTATAATGTTATAATCACATTATATGTTATTTTTAATTATAGTTTTTTAATATGAAAATGGGGATGAACTAGTTTTGGGTTATTTAATTATATCGATGGATTACCTTATAACGATCATTAATTTTTATGTTATAAAAAAATAACCATATTGATGATACATATTAATTATATATATAATATATAATTATCATATATAAAATAAATATAGACATGTTTTTAAGTGAAGGAAAACAAAACATGTTTATTTGTTGAGGCGGTAGCCTACATGACAAATGATTCATGTTTTTGTTTTTTCTTAATGGAAAATGGGATGGTGGTTAATGCTTATAACCTCATTATAATAGCTTAAAATTATAATAATTATTCTGATTTTATCATTTCAATATAGTGAAATGAAATTTTTGGATTAATAAAATCACATAATGAAATAGAATAAAGAAAGAGAGGTTATGAAATTATACCTCACTTCTTGGATTATATTCTTTCAAAAGGGGATTAAACCTTTAAGGGATGGTATTTTGAGAATAACATAACCTATTTAAGGCTTATATGAGTTTATATAAGTTTTTTATATAGAGTTTGGTCCTATATTAGTAGTTTTTACAGGCTAAGTGAAGAGAGGTGTGCCCATTTTATAAGTGAAAAGGAGTTTAATTTTTGTAAATACCCAAATATTTTAAATAATGGAAAGTCAATATCAATTAAAATGGAACGAAAATTGATAAATAATATATAGGATTAGATATAAGGTTAAGAAACACCATAAAAACTCAATTAATACATATTTTTAACATGTTTTTCCCTTTAACTCTTAGGTTACTCATTTTTTACTATTTTGGTTTTCACCATGACAAGTCATTTTTACCTAGGTAATTTATCCTTTATGCCCAAAAATAAAATGTTATTTACTATATAATTTTGATATAATGAATCTAAATTTTAAATAAATTTCTTTATTAAATTTTTAAAAATTAAAAAATTAATTTTAAAATACTAAATGTGTAATGTATTAAAAATAATATTTTTGAAAAAATACATCATAAGTTCTAAAATATACAATACATGTTTATAAATTAAAAAAATTATTCTAAATTATCTTATAAAATATATATTTTATCTTATAAAAAGGTTTCATTAATATCCAATTCATTCTTATATATAAATAATGTTATGAATGTCATGTTATTTGTAGAAACAAAATTTTTCATTATTCACCCTAAAATCAAATGTTTCAAAAAAATTACAAAAATTCATCTTTATCTTGTATTATTATGTTTAATGCAGATTTTATGTGCATTTTTTAAAATTTATATTTAATATTTTTGGTAATAAAATATTTAAAATAAAATCCCAAAATATAGTAGAAAACTATTCATATTGGAAAATAGTTGTTTAAAATGTTGAATATTTTTTATTCTTATTTCCTATCATATTAACATTAATTTATTAGTAATATATTATTCATATTATCAAAATATTTTACTATTATTTAATTATAATATACTTATTTTCTTTAAATAAAACACCAATTTTATAAAAAATATATTTTTAAGAATAAAATGAATTTCTCAGTCATTTTATATAAACTAATTGAATTTAGTTAGTATTAAAAAGTATTTATTTTCATTATACACATATTTCATATTTTGGTTACTCCTATTCATATCTACTAATTTAATAACTAGGTTTTAGGGGTTACATTTAATATGTATATTTTACTGAAATATTTCATGGTTTTTATTTTAGTTCGGTGTTACATATAGAGTAAGATATCAAACATAGTATTTATTTATAGAGGAAAAATTCTGGTCCTTACATTATAATCCCCTTAAAATCACTTCATACTTAAAATTTTATTACATTGAAGAACAATTTTGAGGGTAATTTTCTCTCATCACATCCTTAGGTTCCCATGTAGCCTCCTAAAACTTATGATTTCTTCATAGAACTTTAACCTAATGAGTGGTATTCTTCCACAATAAATTATATATTCAATCTAGAATTTATAAGTTATTCCACATATAAGAGATCATGTTCCATTTGAATGAATTCTGAGTTTATTATATGTGAAGGGTCTAGTATACACCTCCTCAAAAGTGATACATGGATCACATTATATACTTGAGAGCGGTCAGGTGGGAGTGCTAAGTAATATGCTGCATCCCCAACATGATCAATAATATTTAAGGGATCGATATACCTTGGTATCAACTTCCCTTTCTTCCCAAATCACATAACCCACTTCCATGGTGATTTATAGTGGAAAACCTTATCACCAACTTCAAAATCTAGATCTCATTCATGACTATTTTAATAAATTTTACCTCAAATTTTTTTTCTCTCTTATATGCCATTGAATGGGTCAAACCTTCTCTGTAATTTCTTGGACAAGGTTAAGAGCAATCAGTTTCCACTCTCTAACTTTATCATAATATGTTGGAGTCCTAAATTTCTTCCCATACAGAGTGTCATATGTTTTTATCTGATTTTTAGAATAGAAGTGGTTATTATATGATAACTTTGATGGGGGATTTGTTGATCACAACAAACTTATAAATTCATTGTACAAGTTATTAGCATATCCTTTAAAGATTGAATTGTCTTGTTAGACTGAACATGCTTCTGAGGATGATATGTTGTGTAAAAATCCATCTCCATCTCTAATGATTTCTAAATAATTCTATAGAACCTCAAGGTAGACCTCATATCCAGATTAGATATAATAGATTATGGTAATCCATATAGAGTTAAAACTTCCCTTATATATTTCTTAGTGAGTTGGTCAAGGGAGAAATATTCTTTTTTGGAAATAAAATGTACTGAATTTATAAAGAAATAAATTATAACCCAAAAAACATTATGGACTTTAGAAATTTTGTGGAGTCTTATAACAAAATCCATGGTGATGTTCTCCCATTTCCATACTAGTATGGGTAATAGTTACCACATAACCTTATAATTTTTTCATTCATCCTTAGATTACAGTAATATCAAGAATTGAGATATATATTATGTAATTTCTCTCTTTATATTATCCCACCAGAAGTTTTTTTAGATATCTATAAATATTTATTCTTCTTTGATGTTTAGATAAGGATGAGATATATGCCTCATCCAAAAGTTACTTCTTCAATTATGAATTTAATGGGACACATATCCAGGTTCTAAACCTTATAACTCCATCATTATCAATTTTAAACTCAAGAATATTCACTTATTTATTTTTTGTTTTTCTAAATCATATTTTTTAGATTATTTTATCTTAATATGAATGGATAGTTGAGTAGTAACTTGGGAAAGATCAGATTCCAACCTTCTCTTATGACTTCAAGAATCATCCTTTTAAAATCCATGAATAATGGGTCTCTTTCAACCCTCATCATAGATATGGTAGCATGATATTTTCTGATTAAAGCATTAGCCACATTGTTTTTATTCCTAGGGTGGTAATGTATTGAGTATTCATAGTATTTGATCAGTTCAAACCATCTCCTTCAAAACATATTTAACTCCTTCTATGTGAATATATATTTTAAACTTTTATGGTTTATATAAATTATCACAATTCTCACCATATAGATAATTTATCCAAATTTTAAAATCAAATATCACCGCCACTAGCTCCAAATCATGTGTTAGGTATTTTTTCTCATGAGTTTTTAATTTTCTTGAGTAATAAGTAATTACCATATCATTTTACATGAGTAAGTATCCCAATAAATTCGTTAGGGAATCACTATATATTATAAGACCTTCCCCACTATAGGGTAATGTATGTACATGTTTTTTCACCAATATCATCTTCAGTTACTTAAAAAATCATTTACATTACTCTATCCAAAAGAACTTCACTCTCTTCCATGTTAAATTGGTCAATTGATTTTATAGTCATGATAAATTTATCACAAAGTGTTGATAGTATCTACATAACTTGAGAAAGCTACAAATCGTAATTATAATCATCGGTCTGGGACATTTCTTGATAACGTCCATCATTGATGGATCTACTGATATTTCCTTTCTGGTGATTACATGACCAAATAATGACACCTTTTGATGCCCGAATTTACATTTGATAAATTTTTCATATAACGTCTTCTTCATTAAGGCCATTAAATCAATTTTCAAATAATCTTCCCTACTCTTTGTGTATATAAGAATATTATTTATAAAGACAAGCACACATAGATACAGGTAGTCCCTAAAGAATATATTCATTAGATATATGAATAAGGATGGGGAATTGGTCAATTTGAATATAATCACTGTAAAATCATCCTGTACATACATTTTTTATAATTATATTTCTGAAATATACTCCATTTTTACCCTTAACTGATGACATCCAGATCAAAGGTCAATCTTCAAGAAGTACTGAGCTCCTTTGAGTTGATTGAACAATTAGTCAACATAGGGTAAAGGATATTTATTCTTAAGTGTGATATTTTTAATCTCATGATATTCAATTAAAAGTAACATTGATCCATCTTTATTATTAACAAAGAAGATTGGTTCTCCTATTGGTGAAGAACTGAGGCAGATAAAATGCTTGTCGAAATTCTTCATTATCTTCTTCTTTAATTTCTCCAATTCAAAAATATCCATTCTATATAGACTCCATGAGATAGGCATATATCTGGGTATATGTTAAATAGATAACTCAACCACATTTTCTAGGGGAGGACCAAAAGGTTCATTTGAAAATATATCAGCATAATCCCATAAAATAGGTATGTCATCAATATTGACTTCCAATCTGATCATTTGAGCTAAAAATCCCTCAAAGAAACTAGGATATTAATCCTTTAAAATAGTTCATAAAGGGTATGAGATCAACCAAAGCATAAATATGTGAAGTTAGGACTATTTTTCATGCAGTTTGTTATAGTTGAGTTAATACCAAACACACCATTTTCAAAGTTAGTACCCCTAGGTACAATTGTTCTAGAGTCTTTATACACTATCTAGTGTCCATAAAGGGATGTAATTAAAAATAAAACCACATACTCAAGACTTTAACAATATTTTAGGATACCATATTAAACTTATAATCATCTCTATTGTTGTTCATTATGGTTCCCTAACCCTAATTCTAAAAACAACATCTCTAATATCTATAACAAACTAAATATTTTCTATAATGCTAACTATAGTGACCCAAACTAAACATTCCTTCATTATACATCCTTTAAATTATTTAAAAAATTTATTCCATAAATAATATTATCCTAAGGACCAATAATTTCATTGTATTTGGATACTAGTCACACAATAAACATATTTTACAAAATGTGTGATTATTTCTTCTTAAAGGCACTATACTGGACCATATTATCGACAAGTAATTAGTAAAAATCATCCTCATAACACAGAAAATGAAAAAATAATAAATGGGTGAGTTCAAACACTCAATAAGGGGTGAATAATAATTTCATCAAGGATGGGTTTATAAGAATAAGTAAAAACATGAACATAATAGTGATATCATTACATCATGAGTGATAACCATAAAACACAATTGATCTTTAAAGTACATGTAATATGAACTTAAAGACATAATATATAAACAAAAAAACATGATTTTTATAACATGGATAAAATTATTTAACATAAACATTGAATCACAAGATCACAAGATCATAATGAATAACTTCCCTCAACTATGGCACAAACATTAGCATAGGGAAACACTACTTTGATGAGCCACACCATTAATGATCATTCTTATAATAATTTAAAATATACTCATGAATACCTATCTCATGAGATCTAAAATCTTAACCAATGAACTGGAGTGTGATATATGACCATACCTATCATTAATACATACTTACATGTTCTAATTAACAGTAATTCACTTTTCACATCATAAATAATCCATGGAAATAGAATGGATTTCATAAAACATCCAAATGGAAATCATCAAATTTTTATAAATAACCCATGAAAATAAAATGGGTTTCATAAAACATCCAAAATTAAATCATTCAATTTTTATAAATAACCCATGAAAATAAAATGGTCTTAATAAAAGATCCAAATGGTATAAAATAAAATCATGAATTAAATCATTTGATACCGAATACTTGATCACCCAGAATAATCAAATGATAAAAGAAAATATAGGGTGATACATGAAACATATCTCCATTAGATATATATCATTTGAATATACTGAAAATAATTTCATAAAAGTATTTTTTTATAATTTTTTTATTCATAATTGTCAAAGTCATAGTTAAGAGTCTCTTTTCAAAAAGACTCCCTTATTTTAAAAAAGTGAAAAAAACCTTTTAGAGAAATTTATTTAGACCAATAAATATTTTACCAAAAAATAAAATACATAACATCATTAAAAATTGAAATTCATGGAAGAACTAAGTTCATTAAGAAGTTTTATAACTCAAAGAAAGGAGTTTGAGTTCCAAGTCACTTACCTTTACCCTTGATTTCCACAAAAGTTATTTAACCTCTTGTATCATAGAGATAAAAATATTAATTAACTATTTTGGAACAAAATTATTATAAATTTCCTCTTATAATTTTAATTAATAACAATTTTATTTATGTATTAGATTGTTATAATCTCTTTTTAACATCTAGTGTTACAAATTTTGACCATTTTAAACTACGTTTGTAAAATAAGTGTTGATCTTCCTTTTTCTCCAAAAGATAATAATTTTAAAAAATTAAATTTAATAGAAAGTATTTTTATATAAATTTATAATTCTATAATTCCATTACATGGAATTTTTAGTCACATTTCATTAGGAAAAATATCTATGAAGTAGTTTTGGGTTATTTACCGATATTGATGTATTACCTTATTATGATTATTATTTTTTAAGTCATCCAAAAAGAACCATACCAATTGTATATATTAATTATATATATATATATATATATATATAATTTTATCCTAAAATATAAACTAAAATAATCCATGTTTTTAAGAAAATTAAGACAAAACATGTTTATTTGTGGAGAAGGTAGTCCGAACAATGCACGATTCATATTTTTATTTTTTTATTAATGGAAAAGGGGCGGGTGGTTAATGCCTATAATATTATTATAATAACATAAAATTATAATAATTATATATATGATACAATTTTAATATGGAGAAATTAAAATTTAGGAAGAATAATAGATAATAATGAAATAGAAAAGAGAAAGAGAGGTTATGAACTTATACCTCTCTTTTTTGATTATTTCCTTTATGAAGAAGATTAAACATTTGGGGGGTGGTATTTTGAGAAGAAAAAAACCTCCATAATGTTTCTAGGAGTGTTTATGATAGTTTTTTTCAGATATTTTTATTAAATTAGGGGATTTTGGTGCATAAGTAAGTTAGGTTAGTAGTGGTCCTTTTATAAGTGAAGAGGACTGACATTTTTGTAATTCCCAAAACTATTCAAGAATAGAAAGTAAATATCAGGGAAAATGGACAAAAATTGAGAAATAATATATATGAGAATATATAATGTAGATAAAAACTTCAACCAATCAATTAAAAATTGTATTTAATTTTTTTACCCTTTACCTCTTAGGTTACTCATTTTTTAGCATTTTTGCTTTCACCATGGTAACTAGTTTTTACCTAGGTACTTAATCTTTTATGCCAAAAAATAAAATTTTGTTTATTATATAATTTATAACTAATTATTATAAATTTTAAATCCATTTTTATTCAAATTTTTGAAGTGATATAAATTGATTTTATAATTCTAAATGTATAATGTATTAAAAAAATATTTTTGAAAAAATATAACTTAAGTTCTAAAATGTAAAATATGGGTTTATAAATTTAAAAAAACATTTTTAAAATTATAAATTCAAATATAAAATAAAGATTTGTTCTTATAAAAATGTTTTACAATTTTTAAATTCATACTTATATAAAAATAATTTTATAAAAGCCATATTATTTGTAAAAACTGTATTTTTCACTATTCACCTAAAAATCAAATGTTTCAGAAAAATACCAAAAAATAATCTTAATATTATTTTATTTTTATTAACCCAAAAATTATTTTAATTTTTTAAAAAGGAATTTCTAAAATTTTAGAACCAAATATTTAAATAAAATCCCAAAATACAGTTGAAAATTGTTTTTTAAAATCTTATCTATTTATTATTATTCTTTTGTGACATTTAATAATTAATTTATTAGTAATATATTATTTATTTTATTAATATATTTTATTATTATTTACTCATAATATAATTATTTTCTTGAAATAAAACACTGATTTTAGAAAAAATACATTTTAAGCATAAATTGGTTTTCTTTGTTGTTTTAGCTATACTAATTATGTTGGATTAGTATTAAAATTAGAATTTATTTTTATTATAAAAATATTTCATATTTTTTACTCCTATTCATACCTTATAATTAAATTTATATGTTTTAATGTTTATGTTTACTATTTATATTTTACCTAAATATTTCATGGTTTTCATTTTAGTTCGGTATTTCATGTGGAGAGAGATATTAAACATAGTTTTTATTTGAGAAAAAAATTAGGTCATTATGGAAAAAAACTACACCTATTATTTCAATCATATAGGCCCTTATTTAGTTACTTGGGATTAACATGACATCATTCAATTAAGGTGAGTAAATAATAAGAACCATAGATCATTACATTAATAAATTTCAAATAATTTGAAATAAACTTCATCTCACCTCCTACACCTTCAAAAGAAATATACCCCCTTTTATATCCTTACATAAGAATCCTTTAACAATGGAGAAATATAGAAATTTCCCCCTTCGATCCATAATTCACACTATGCACAATTAAATTAAGGGGAACAATTAGGGGAAATAAAAATCATTATGAATATTTTTTATAACTTTTCAACTACAAATTGAAAAAAATATTGTAATTTCAAGCCTCTTTACACACCTTTAAAAAAATATTATGATAAAATTCCTTGAAACTAACAAGTTCCATGCACCACGTTAAAATCACCCATTCTCCTTTTTAATTCACTTAAAACCACCACATGAATAATAAGCCTTAAAATCACAAAGTATGGACCAAAACACCCTTTTTTTATTTTAAAGAATATTTTTAAATTTCAAAAATTCTTTTATGAAGAAAATTGGTTCCAAGAAACCCTTGACAATATATAAATCCATTAAAAAGTTATACTTAGGAATTTACAAAAATTCCTAACTTGTATCATGTTAATTTTGAATCAAAACTAAAAATAAATGGAAAAATACTCTACTTACATGATTTAAAACCATTTAGATACCATTTATAACCCTTTATAGGCATACCATACACATCTGTCTTTATAAAAAACCATTTTAAACCATTAATAATAACATTATATGTGTTATAAAGGAGGTTTCATAGAATCACATTCCTATTTTGAGTCTAAACTCATCATAATACATTTCCTTTGGTGTAGAATACAAAACAAAGGATAGAAATAACCTCTAAAATCTAGAAACTATCAAATCCCAATCATTAGGCTTATCCCAAAACCTACTCTCAACCCACCCAATAGCTAGGGATTGTGAGATAATAAATATTGGGGGTATAGAGAAAAAGGATATCATGGGAAGATAGGATAAAGAGATTACCCTAATAAACCTGATTGAACTAAATAAGGAATATGCTGAAAATCCATGTGGAAATGAGGTAGATCTCCATAAAGCTTATAACTGGTTTATCTGAGAAGGAAGAAGGGGAGAGGAAGTCTTTTAGACTTAGAAATTGATAGGGGAAAAATTATAATTTCTATTTTTTTTATAAAAAGGGAAGACTACATGGTTAGGTTGTAAGGTTAGGAAAACCAGACACCAATAATGTGGGGGCCACTTGAATGAACACCCTTATACTAGGGTCATTCACATGGTTTAATAAATCATGAAAAACTCCACTACAAAAAACTATATCACTACCAAATAGTTACTCAAACTGTTTCCCTAAACATATATAAGTTTTATGCTAGAACCCAAAACATAAAAAATCATCACAAGGTTTCTACTCAGTTTCACATGGTTTAACCCCAATAATATGGTATAAATTAGGAAAATCCTTATAGTAACAAAATTTACTAGTAAGAACCCCAAATAAGATACTCCACATAGTTCCCCCTAACCGTGTATACTAACCAAGTAATAGAAGGAAAATAATTCATGAATTTAACCCAAATTAATATAAAAAAATAACAATGGAATGGGGGTTTCATAGATCAAATTTATTTTTGTAAAATATTTTACTTAATAAAATATCATAGAATCAAGGAGAAAAATATTTTCTTATAATACCAATTTTGATAGGAGTTTTATGTGAAAATTAATATCGTGTCAACAACTGTAATTTAATAAAACCAAACTAGAAATAATGTTATGAAAAGAGGAAGTAAATGAAAAATAACTTTAATATAGTATGAACTAACCTAAGGTGTGCAGGTGAGTTGACAAGATCTTATCATAGGCTTCAAAAAAATGATATTTTAGTTATGGAATGCATTATAGTGGAAAACCTCTGATCATCTATGAAAATAAGGTTCTTTACTAATTAAATATTTTTATTGTCACTTATTTATATAATTTTTTAAAATTATTAAGAAAAAAATGAATAGAGTGGGATAATTATATATTCAATGAATGAATCTATTGAACAATATAAAAATTAATTAAATTTAATGAAATAATTAGTAGCTAATAAAAGGTTGATAACATAGTTTCCATCATCCTTTAAAATATATAAACAAAAAATTTTATATAATTCATCAATTTAGATAAATAGATATATAATCAGAGAAAATTAGAACTCTTAATTCAAAGAATAATTTGAAAACCATGTAACTAAATTTCACTATCATAAATGTGATTTAAAATCACATCACTCAATAAAAAGTTCATTCCATTATATAAAAAACTGATTAAAGAGTTAGATAAAAAAATTTGACATATAAGAAGACAACATTTATTCATGAACAAAATAAAGAATCACCATAATTAATAAAAAAATGAATCATCATAATATGGTGAAAGTAAAAAAGTTAAATATAAAGGTATAAAACATCTAGGTAATTATAATAGATTCATATCCTAAAAAAATCTAATGATACCATTATTTTATCCCATGACCAAGATCTATCTTCACACTCTTCTACTTCACTCCATAAAAGAGTTATCCAATTGAACTAAACCATATCGATCAAAATATTATCTATCATTATCCTCTCTTTCATTATATAATCATCAAAATAATTTTATTGACTTCTTCTACACTAAAACAGTATGACTCACATTTACATTAGTATCCCCTAACTGAATTATGTATGCCATGATCATGTAAAAGTTTTTAGGTAGATCATGTTCAATGTTTTTTTTGGTTTCATTAACAACAACCTCATATATTTTAGATTATCTCCATGTATAATGTTTAACAAAGGATTTTTCTTCATTTATCTTATAGATTATTCTCTAATAAATTAGATGAAAAATATTTAATCATTATAATATTAATAAAATTAAATTGTAGTTTTTTATTTAATTTTGAATGGTTTATGATAGAAATATCATATTTGAAATATTAAATTACTCATTTGATCAACTTCTATCATATTTTCTAATATAACCCATTATAAATAGAAATATCAAATTTCTCTATGTTTTTACCATTTCATACTCACTAATTAATATTTTAATAGATAATGATACAACTCGCTTCCTAATCTCATGTGGATATATCATCATATTATCAAAGATAAATTAAATGAATATCAATATATTAATTATCGTAGAAGGTAATATACCACTATCCATATTCAAACACCCAAAACATTATTATTCCACCTTTTTAATTCCCCATTCATTGAAGGCAATATAAATCATATGAGAAGATAACACTTATCTTAACAACCAATATGTTTTCCACATCACATCAGTGCCACTAATATCTTGATATCATAATGAATGATATATGAAAATTTAAAGTTTATGATAAATAGAGGACCATGTATTATCTATAATATATCTTTATCATAATGTATTATTTATTCAGTTCCTATAGTATGACCAATTTCAAATTATGGTATGTTATAACTTCATTTATATTCTCTTCTACACTCCACAATATCCCACTTTTAACATCGATGACTCATTTCATATTTGAAAATATCTTTTAATTATAAATATGATATACAACACTAATTTTAAATTTGGATTCCCATTTATGTGATATGAATAAGTCAAAGAAAGAGACTCATGTAACTGACATGGAGAAATCCTATTCACAAATTATTATATCCGTATTCCCATTGAATTAATTTGATCATCCTAATGATATACTATATCATATCATATGAAATACATGGATCACTTTTTAGAGTACTTTTAATTCCCTTAATTTCACTTATTTGTCCTATTCACATCAGGGGACTTGGTCACTTTCATTAACTATGACATATATAATCTCCAAAAATTTTATGTGATATTCAATTAACTCATTACTGCCATATCTCTCAGTCTCATGCACATCATCAAAATATATGAATCACATTTAAATATACTTATTAATTCTAAAAATATCATCTAGGTCATTAAATTATAATAATTATCAAAATATTCAATTAATTACATAATATATTAATTTTTTTATAATGTTATGAAATTTAAAGGGATTATTATAAAAAAATATCATTATAAATTGGTATGAAAATTTATCACTATAATTACCCCACACATGTTTTTTTAAATCATAGAAAAAATCATTTACTAAAATCAAATTTAAATTTCTCAAACCTCTAATGGAAAAGCATCACAATTCAATTCATCTATGATGTTATGATGCTTCATATATTAATAAATATTCTAAAATTTGATTTTTTCCCATGAAAACTCATTAAATTTCAAATCATACTAACACACAATGTGTACCTACCTTCTTTGAATTTATCACATTCCACTCAAGATATTATATACAAAATTTTCTTCTTCTGATGTTCATGTATAATTTCTTTACACTTAAAGTGCTTCTAATTAACCTAATTAATAGATAAAAAATAAATGTAAATATAATGGTATCTATCATTTTAATATTTGAAATTATTGGTTGGATGAAATAAAGAGTTCAAATATTAAGGTATTGTTCATTATTTTAAATAATTACTAATTAACAATTTTCTCCTTTATATTCCATACATTATATCACCAATCATAGGCATTTTATCTATTTTTTTGAATTTAAATATTTCAAATAGTCATTTATAGATTCCCTAAACTATTCCATCTTCCTTTTATTAAATTTTTTTAGAGGTAAAGAGATATCATGACATTGTATTAATGGTGTAATGTTCTTTTATATACCTAATAATGAATGAAACCAAAATATTATTCTAAAACATGTAAATTTATCCAAAGAGTTCCTTTAATAAGTACTCACCTACACATATGTTTCATATTAATCACAATATTACCAAAGAGTGGGGTGGTAATAGATTATGAATTTTAATGTTTCTCCCAAAAAGTTTCTCACAGTTTCTAAGGCTTATAAAAATGTTAAACTTCCAGTGTTTCATAATGAGTTTGAAAGATATCTTGGAAAATTAATTTCCGTAATCACATTAAGATAAATATCAAAATCGAAGAGTTTTGAAGAAGAATTATATAAAGTAATTTATCTATTTAGATAAAATATAATTTTAAATAAAAATATAATTGCAAGAATATATAAAAAGGTATAGAAACCACTTAGGATAATAAGGCTAACATTTGACAGTACTTATGTATATGAGTTTTATTTTTCCTAAAAATTCCCTTAAATGTTTAAATTAAATCAAAAGATCCAATTTATATCAATAATATTTCAAGTCATAAACCATAAAATTAATATATACACACAAGTGGAAAGATCATTATTATTTATTAATTTCTTCAAAAAAATAAATTAAAAAAAAAAAAAAAAAAAAAAAAAAGTACCAAAATGAAAACCTTTTCCTTCCCTAAAACTTATTCATGTAGTTTTATAAATCCAAACATATATTAACAATAATTGAATAATAGTACTTAAGAAATTGAATTGAAATAAAGAACCTAATAACTCAATTTTTTTTGTGGAATTTCATGTTGGAGATATGTAGATCGAGACTCTTTCAAATTGTTTGTAAAATGTTTCAATCAATAAACATTCATAGCGAAAGTATTATTGTTAGATTAATCATAGACCTTTATTTCACCAAAAGGATATATTTTAGTAATAATAAATCAACCACTCAAATGGGTTTTTTTAGTATATTAAGCATGAGACTTACATAAATAATAACACATTCTCTCCATTTTGTACAATTTCTACAAAAATAACTGATCATGAATAACCTTAACCTTATCTTTATTCAATATAATATTATCATTTTCATTTATCATGATGTATTCATATTTTAGTAATTGAATCTTTCTTTATACAAATGTATCTATTAAATTCACATTTCACTGCTTAACAACCTTATAATACCTATGTTCAAGTTCAAATATAAAATCGAAGGCTTTCCAATAAATATTCCCATAGGGACATATTCTTATATGAGTATTTAATTACATTATATAAGGATGAAAATAATTATCCAGGATTTTATATGAATAATTTCTTGATATTTGAATAACTATTTCTAAGATTATGTTAATATTCATGTTATAAACTTTATATTGAGTACTATTTTATTGATTTAAAGGTACATAATACGTTTTCTACTCTATGTTTCTCAAAAAAACTTCAAAAGTTTTATTAAAAAAATTATTTTGTTGATTAATTCTGGTAAATATTATCAATTTGATCCTATAGGATAAATAATATAGCATAAAATTAACTACCACCTGAGTATCATTTTTCTTAGTGAGAATAACTTCAATCTATATGAAAACACTATCAAAAAGAAAAATAATATATAGGAGAAAAAATAATTCGAAAATTTCCAAATGAAATATTTACATTATACATCAAATATGTCACCAAAAATATAAATGTAGTTGTGGAAGTTTATTTCACCCATTATTATTTCTTATAAACTAGAATTGAGAACATGATTTACAATAATCATATTAATTATTAAAAATAATTTCCACTATATTCCCAAATCAAAACTTTTTATTGAATTATTTTGGGTTGAAAATATCCCCCATAGACAACAATATAAAAAAGGACTGATGGTATCTCATTATCCTAAATACACTTCCTAATAATATATTTTCCTTAAATATTCCACAAATATGGGCCACCCCAAACAAAATTTCTGAACTCACTATAAAAATAAGTAAAATAATTTTTATTTATCCAATGAGGTATCTGAGATGAAACTATATATTAAATAATATTTCCAAAACATACGACAATAGTTCCTAATTCATAAAAAATTATCATATGTACAAGTTTATTTAATAGTTTTAAACATTTATGATTCAATTCATATAACATTAATAATTATAATACTTTATCTAACTACATATATTTTTACACCATCTCTTATTTTATTTTAATGTCAAACTATTTATGAAGTATAGTCTATTTTATTAGTGATAGTTTACATTCCTATTTATTCAAAAGATACCTAATAACTATATGATTAGTTAGAATAATTTTTTTTAACCCAAATGGTATGATATAAATTTATTTAGAGTGAACATAATGGAAAACTAATTTTCTTAGTTATAGTGTAATTATACCGTTTAAAATTTTTGATAAGAATGATATAGAATATGAGTCTTATAATTAACTATTTGGAATAAGAATAAATTAAAAAACATGATGCATGGGCCCTAAAAAAATGGAATTTACCATTGAGGTGTTTTAATAATGGATGAAGTTATGAGATTCTTATTTAACTCATCAAAAATCTTCTTTCACTAATCATAAAAAACAATGTGAATTTCCTATTATCATAACCACAATAGAGATATATCAATTTAATTAATGTTTTAAATGAACCTCTTAAAGAATCTATAATTCCCTAAAAATGATTTGTCAAATATCATATATTTGGGATAATTTAAAGAAGATATTATTTCTACCTAGGTATTATCAATTTATATATCCTCCTTGGAGACAACATGGCCAAGAATTATCCCGCTCACTACCATAAATTTAATTGTCTATTTGTTAATAAATATGTTATTCTCTATGAAAATTTTAAGGATAGTTCCTATATAAAACAAACATGACTTAAAATATGTTATGTAAATAGTGAAGTTATCTATAACAAATTATATACAATATTTTAAAAACTCAAAAAATAACATAACTTTATAATGTTTCCGGATTATTACATATCCTAAAATTAATTTTAAAATCTATAAAGGTTTCAAATAGATATGTTAAATTATAATTATCCTGATCCTTAGATGTTATATGTGTAACATCCCTCCCATCAACCAATGTCTTAGGAAGAGGCGGTGGGTGCTTATGGCCTTAGGTGACATCCCCAAGGCAGAAATGTCTAGAAAAAAAATCCCAAGGGATTCATAAAAAATTTGGAGATGATTTTACCTTTTGAAAATAACACAACCAAACCATGATAATTATAAAAATAAAACCTCTATATGATACATGAGTATAAAATTAAACCAAAACAAAACCGAATAAACCTACACAAATATTGGAGTACAAGTGGAAACCAAAATAAGATATCTAAGTAAAAACAAAGACCACCAAAGACATCAAAATCCAAATGAAAAAAATACATCCAAACAGAAAATCCCAACATGCTCCAACCCCCAAATCAATAATAGATTCCCAATGTATAACGATGCATCACTAAAGAACTAGTATGCCTTTCGTTTACCCGTTCCTTAATATATAACATATGAAAACACACCAAGGTTACCAAGAAGTGTATGAGAATAAATCTCAGTAGAATTTCCCTAATGACTTCCCAACTCACACCACTATGATAGAACTTGTTAGAACATTTATATAAAATGTTTTAGAAGCAATTTGAAGCAGTTTATATCCAAACAAAACATTTTCCCAAGGAAAGAAATAAAACAAGAATTTAAAATAATTTTTAAAATAATAAATAAAAGAATAATTTAACCATTTTTATTCAATTTGTGATTTGGAATATACTTTTCCATGTCCACACACATCCATAACACAGATGCACACAATCTTGGTGTTACCATTGATGGTGGAACTTTATGTCCATACTTCATCCCTATGATGGTGGTACTTCACAACCATTATCTATCCTATTCAACTCATGCACAATCATTATGCTCAAATCACGTAAAGACATTTCAATGAAATAATTTTTCCTTTTTAAATCATTTAAAAAATTATTTTACTATAATTAAACCAACCATAATTTTAAAATCACCATTTGAAAATTATAAACAACAGTTTTCCAAAAAAGCCATCCAATTCCCATGATTTCTAAAACCATAATTCAAATTATAATTTACATCACATCGCACCATGATTTTCATAATAATTTCAAGAAATTAAATCAATTTTAAATCAATTTTTCATGTTCTAATCAATAGGAGTTGAGAGATAATCCATCCACCTCTCAAACTTAGGAAAAAATGAAGAACAAAACAACTGCTTCATAAACCCGTCTTGAAACTCTTAAAATCATCCTTAGATTTTACTCCATTCAATAAAAAAAATAAAATCCCATCAATATTGAAATAAAAAATCATGTATTTATCCCTAAAAAACTAGATCCTTGATTACAAGAGAGATAAGAAGAAGGGATCTAAGGAAAATGATAAATAATAAACACTCATTGATGATTCTGGGCCTCAAATGCACTTAAATTCACCTAGGAATTGCTCCCAAATTGAAAGGAAATATCTCCACAACCTTAGGATGAAGATGAGTTCATGTTATTTCCTTATTAGGTTAAAAATAGTGTATTAGGAGGAAAATCAGATTAGATCCATGATTTTCAGATCTAAATTTTAACAGTGCATGCTCAGGAAAGCTGGATGTTAACCATGAATGATCCTTTTCCTCAAACCACACCTCGCATGGTTGGATCACATGATTAGAAAAATTGTGCACCAACTATGCTATTCCCTTATGTATATAATTTCATAGTTTTACTAGGTATCCACATGGTTTGGCCAAATCGTGCACCTACCCAGTGCCTATTGTTTCAGGTTAATGATTTTTTTGGAGGTGTTACATGGTTTTTACTAACCGTTCTCAAACTAAGAACCTCTATAAATCTATAAAACGTATTAAAAACACATATGAACCTACTAAAACTTAACCTGACCATTATATATACTTAAAATACATAAATAAAGAGTCAATTTCTTAAAAATGGTGGTGCTATATTCTCCCCCATTGGCCTTTCTGTCCTTAGAAAGTAGAAAACTACCATTGGACTAAAAGAGTTATGACCATTTCTCTATCATTTCCATCTCATTGTCACATTAATCATCCTGAATCTGACCTTGTGTAAAACCCCTAGATTTTTTTAAATATATTTTTTTGAATTGATTTAATCTTTTTTATATTTTTCATTTCACGCAACACTGAATATAGCTTATGTTATATGAAAGAACCAAGTGATTATTTCTTTGTACATAACACTGAGTTGATGTTTCACTATATTCAACACTTAGATTATATGTAGGTACACACAAAACTATGTTTGGATTATGTTACACAAAATTTTGTGTTCTTTTAATAGCTTGTGTTACATGCAAGATCGAGTTTTACCAAACTACAATATACTATTAATATTATTATTAAAATATTACAAATAATATTAACTAAATTATTAAAATATAATTTATAAATTTATATAAAATTAATCCTTGGTAATCAATTAGCTAGAAATTAAAGTAAGGTCTATTTGAAAATAAATAAATTATTTAAGAAAACTAAATTTTCTATATACAAACCCCATTTTATCTCAATAAATTAAACAAACCACTATTAGTGAATATTTATAATAAAATTTATATATATTAAATATTCAATAATTTTTTTACACTCATCAAATATATTTCATAGTCATAATATAAGAATATATATAATTTTATGAATAAAATTATATATTTTCCAAAAGGGTAATTTTACCACCTTTTAATGGATAACCCATTTTAAATATTATTTTTGACACTTTTATAATTTTTATATTACAAAATGAACTTATTATCTGAAATAAGGATATTAAAATTTACTTTGGTTAATTTTTTTATGGGAACTCAAATAGTGGAAGATATTGATCCTATCCTTATTTAAAACTCATTGACAAGGATATCAACATATATTTCAATGTCTAAATGGAACTTTTAGACTGACCATCAGTTTGAGGATGATTATCTTGGGTAAAACTCATTTTTTAATAGAATTGATATTGAAAAATCATTGAGAAAATTATGATGAACCTTAGATCTCAATCATATACAATATAATATTCTAGTTCATATAACCATAATACATCATATATGTATATCTTTAAAGTTCACCTTGAGTGAAATTATATAAAAAAGAAAAAAATGGAACCGAATTTATAAGTTGATTAAACTTAACCCAGATGGAAGTTTAACATTTAGTGGTATTAGGAATACCTATGACAAAAATCATTGGGTATTTTCTCCCATTTCTACATAGGTACGAGTAATGCCTGCATCACCCCCTTAGACTTTCTATTTTCAGTCACAACATTTTGACAGGATAACCATCATGCTATATACCATGAAATCTCTCTCTTTGTGTTATCCTACTATATATAGTCATTAATATCCCTATATATCTAAATTATTTCTATATAAATAGATAATTATGCACTAAATGACCAAAAAATTAAAAAAAACCCTAAAAACACCAAAAAACACAAAAAAACTTAAAACCCCCTAAAACCCCTAAAAACCATAATAAACTAAAAAAACCCAAAATATACTAACCCCCTAAAAACTGTTAAAAACCCTAAAAACCTTTAAAAAACTAAAAACCCCTAAACCCTAAAACCTCTAAAACCCTAAAAACCCATAAAACCATAAAAACACTAAAACCCTTAAAATACATATAACCAAAAAACCCTTTAAAACAAAAATCACTAAAAACTATAAAAAATCCTAAAAACCCTAAAACCCTTAAAAACCCCTAACAACCCCTAACAACCCTTAAAAACTGTAATGACCCCCCCAAAGACCTTAAAAACCTTAAAAACCCTAAAATACCCTAAAACCATAATAAACCCTAAATGACAATCAAACACACCTAAAACACCCTAAAACTCTACAAACCCTAAAAACCCTAAAACCCTAAAAATGTTTAAAAACCATAAAAACCCTAAAATACCTAAAACCCCTAAAAGGCCCCAAAAAACAAAAAAAACACCTAAAGACAAAAAAACACCCAAAAAACCTGTAAAGACATAAAATACAGTAAAAATCCCTAAAAGAATCTAAAAACAATAAAAAATTATAAGATTTACTAGAAACCATAAAAAACCTTAAAAAAAACTAAAAACTCCCAAAGGACCCTAAAACCATGTAAAATATTAAAAGACTCTAAAAAACCATTGAAACCATAAAACCCCAAAACCAATAAAAAACCAAAATAACCTAAAAATCCTAAAAACCATAAAAAACCTAAAAATAATAAAAACCATTAAAACCTCTAAAAACCCTTAAGAAACCCTAAAAAAATTAAAACAAAAAAAAACTCAAAAAACCAAATAAAAAACCATTAGAAACTCTAAAAACCCTAAAAAATCTAAAAATAAAAAAAGCCCTAAAACCCCTAAAAAACCCTTAACCCACAAAAACAAAAAAAACCCCATAAAACCATAAAATTCAATAAATCCTCCCTAAAACCCCTAAAAACTCTAAAAAAACCTAAAACATTTTAAAAAAAACTAAAAACCCCTGAAAACCCTAAAAATCTTAAAAAACAAAAATAACCCTTAAAACCCCAAGAAACCCCTTAAAACCCTAAAAACCCTAAAAACCCATGTTATATCCCAAATTTTCAAAGATATTTGGATTATTTAAATTTAGTTAAACCCTTATTAAGTTGTCTTTTAGCTTAATCCCTAGTAACCATGGCTTCAGACCGACGTATTTTTTTGGAAAGGACAGTATCTGGGGGCTGAATCCTGGCTATAGAACTAATTAATGACGTGAATTTAATTTATGACATGATTTAAATTCACGATGTGAATTAAATTCATGAAATGAGATGCTATGGCCAGACCCTTGGAGTATTTAAAGGGTGTGAATTCAATACACATCATGAATCCTTGTCATGATGTGTAATGGTTTTCCCTTGTAGGAAAAAGAACCCCGAGGAATTCATGATGTGAATTCCATTCTCACAATGAATTTCTCATGACCTATTTTTTAGAAGATATATAACTCTTTCTTTTATCATTTATCCTCCCACACTGCACCACTTCTCCCGTGGGAGCTCTCCAATACCTAAGCTAGATTCCCTTGGTTCTTCTTCATCCAGGCTTTGATTGGGTCACCATTTGTCTCGTTATATCCCTCTTGGTAATATATTTAATCCCATATATTATTTTCTTGATCTATTATGCCATATTATATGATATTTTGGTGTTAGATAATATTCAATATTTGTAGGGATTTTGTCCTTTTTTTTGATTCCTTCCATTCTAGGTTAATTCAAAGGCTGAAAACAGGTGAGGGGTCATTTATTTCCAAATGGTAGGTAGTATAGTATTCCCTTTCCGTAAATCCAAGTCATTTTATATCATGTGTTTTCATGCCTCACACTATAATTTTTGTCCATTTCCTTAAAATTATCATTTTTATTATTCTAAATTGTTATCCATGTTAGAAATTCTCTATTTATTCTTGTTTATGGTCGTAGGTTCCCCACCTCGACGAGTGCCACCCCTTAGTGTGTGATCATAAAATTCTCCATTAATTATTAAATTTTTATGTGTCTAATACACATTTTAATTTGTATTGGCTTAATTACTAAGTGAAGTAACTACCTAAATTAAATATGATCGAGTGGTAAAACCAATTCCTATGACTTCCCAGTGATTAAAAACATGCCATTCATTAATTGGCATGATAAATAAAATGTAATTCAACCCTTGTCTTACTATGGAGTGAGACCTACCTCATTTAAATAACTTTTTATGGAAAGGTGTCCCTTCTATATGTGGTACTCGGACATGGCATCCCATGTACTTGTGATACTCAAGAAAGGCATCCCATATACTTGTGATAATTTGTCATAGTATCCCATATACTTATGATACTTGAGAATTGAATCCCATATACATGTGATACTCAGGCATGGAATCCCTTATACATGTGATACTCAAGGAAAGTGTCCCATATACTTGTGATACTTAGGAAATCCATCCCATATATATGTGACACTCAGGCACGGAATCCCTAACTATATATGATACATAGGCATGGAGTCCCTTGACATCATATGAGATTCATACTACTACCCATGGATGCCTAAGTTACACACCAGGTCCGGGATAGTATTAGTATCCATATATATGGATATAAATGACACTACATGTATAGACCATATATTTTTATACATATGGATACTTGTTCAGAGATCACCTAGTTTTGGATGAAGTAGGTAGTGTTAGCTTGGTATCTTTAGGAATCAAAGCTGACCCATTTACATTATATACCTTTCTCACTTATTTATATATGCACAATGGTCATTTTATGTGCACTAATTGGATTTTAGTAGAAACCATTGGTGGTGGCCTACTAAGTATATATCACACCCTCTTTGGGATACTGGTTAGTGATCGAATACAAATCATGGATGCAGGTAGAAACAAATAGACGAATCTAGCTCTGGATGCTTGATTGTCTTGTTATGATAAAGAATAGGAGAAGAAGAATGAGCTTTGTCTTATGATTTTACTGGAGACAGTTTTGACATTTTTTTATTTTTATGTAGAATGATGTTTATGCATATAGCCATATATCATGTGTACTTTCCCTTTTGTATATCACATAAAATAAAATCATTTTTCTATCTGATTCTGATTCATTTTCCACCTGTTTATTTATTTAGATCTTTTATTATTTCATTACAATTTATTTATTATAGTTTTTTCTTTTTACCATTATTATTTAAAAATGTGGAATAATATAATCATGAGGGTATAGTCTCCCCACCATACCATCACAAACCCAAACTACTAGTCAGAAACCTTAGGTGTATAGGTGGGCATGGTTGAGGTCATGTAGCCAATTGGCTTGGGGAACCAGTTAGTGGAATCTGGATCGAGATGCTACAAAGTGGTATTATAGGGGTACTTTCCTTTTGTCTTACTATTTGGGTTATTATATATGATACTAGGATGTATCATAATTTGGTAATGAGCATATTCCTGGGATTAGGTAACCCACAAACAAGGGAAACCCAAATTACCTAGGATGGGATATTGTTGTTATTGTTTTGTTCCTCTTACAGTGGTATTAAATTCATCGTTGGTTAACACACATGTTTTTTGATGTTATTATTGTTGATATTATTATTATGGGCTTATTTTTCCTTGTCTTAGAATGGGAATGCGATCTCACATCATGCATAATTCTAGGTACTTAAGGATTTATTTGTCATGAATTATTCCATGCCATATAGGTATATCCTATTTTCTTTATTACTTGAATTTCATGTGATTTTTGTAAGTTCCCTGATTATTATATATGGAACTGTGATAATGATTTTTGTAGGGATAAAATAACTAGATTAAATAAAGTGCTTGCATCAATATAAATAGTTTTTTATTGTATAGATTGATGATGACACCTTAATTTACCAATTATACCATATTTGAATCATGGACCACTGGTTCCATGTGATGACACATTAGATGATTTTGATTACATGAATGGAAATTCAAATTTTTGAAACATGAACTTATATAAATTGGGAATGGTAATTCATTTAATAAAATCATTTTATGTGACTAGTTAAATCCTAATACCAAATTTAAGGTCTAGGTCATTGTTACATGATATACCAATTTAAATTTATAAGGGGTATGTGATTTTATAAATTGGAAATGGTGACACATTTTACTAGATCATGGTATATATATAGAAGAATAAAAAATTAAATGAAAATAAACTTTTAAATGAAATAACTACTATTAAATGGGGATTACAATTTCAAATTAAAGAGTTTTTTCTTATACACCTTGCAATTAAAACTCCATATGATGGAACCTATGTGGTGTTATGTGATACATTGGTCCTAACCAGCCTTAGTAGTGGGAAGTAGGCAGTGCCTCTTGTGACTTATGTAACCTTTAATATCACCTAAACATAGATTTAGGAGTATAAAGAGAGGTGTGGATCATTTATAGAGTGGTTATGTACCTACCCTTTCCTTTTATCTTGATTCTATCTATTTTTGAATCTTATTATAGGTGTTTATTTTGGAAATTATAGAGGTATTCCTCCCTGACACCCTTGAGTTGTTCTCCAGGAGGGTGGTGACGACTATACTCTAGAGGTGGTGGGGCTTGATCCACTAGTATTACCTCATGTGATGCCACCCGAGGCACCTACTTCTATTCTTAATATGGGAACCGATGCTCTGTTTCAAGAGATATTCTTGCACTTTATGCAATTTGTACAAGGATATCCAAGTTCGACCCCTAACATGGCAGAGTTAACATGATAATTCTAATAGCATCATCCTCCTACCATCTAGGTGGATGGTGGTCCTCAGGCTGTTGTGTCATATTTGGAGGTCATGTTATCCATATTTGAGCATTTTGAGATGCCTCCAAAGTGGAGGGTAAAGCTTTCCACCTATATTCTTTGAGATTATTCCAAGAGATAGTGGTATGTTATCTCCTAGTTATATCATCATTAGGATATGGTCTGGGAAGACTTTCAGATAGTCTTCAATGATTACTTCTTTCCATAGATCTTGAGAGCAGACCATTATATGGAGTCTATACATATACAATAGGGTCCTATATTTGTTATGGAATATTTATTTCATTTTATCAAGATTTAGTGTCTTGTAATGACACTAACCAGTGATGAGTTGACGACTATTAGACAGTTTGAGGATGATCTTATATATTCCATCCGATCACAAGTGAATCTCATTTAGTTGAACACTATTTTAGAGATAGTGTACCGGAGCCTTATCACTGAGCGAAACCCAAGGGAAGTATCCAGTGTGAATCAAGGTGGTTCAGAACTGAGATAGGGAATTGGATTGACTAGAGATTGGAAACTTTTCTTTGAGAATAAAATATGGGGCTACAATATCCAGATTTCACCCACTAATAGTTACATAGTTTTTCACCAGTGTGGAAATCCGTAGCATAAGAATCCCCAATTTCTCAAATACCCCATTTAGTGATGAGGATACAACAAGTTGGGGAATCTTTAGTGTTTTTCCAAAAATTCACACATATTCCTAGTGGGAGAGGATCTATATTATCTCTTCCATCAAGAGAGAGATCTGTAGCACCTCACTAGGAAGGTATCTGGAGTATTACTGACTGTTCAGGTAGAGGATGTGGTCATGGATAAGGTAGCCAGACTCTATAGGTAAGTACCACAAGGGAGGAACTACTCAAGACAGTAAGGCTATATCTTAGGGCCATAGAAATAGTCATATATATGCAGTGAAACCTTTCTCAGAGAAATATATCATTAGTCCATATACAGTTTGAGGGACTATTCTAGTAGCCTCTACTTTAGTTTCTTCATTATTTGACACCATATATTCATATTCTATCATATAAGTAATAATTTTGGAGGGTTTTAGACTTGAAATTCATCAGATTAGTAGTTTTATGACCCTTGATACTCATTTGGGTATAAATTTAGAGAGTGTACTCTAGTGTAAAGAGTGGACCCTTGAGGTAAGAAGTTATATTTTCTTATGGGACCTCTTCATCCTCAAGATTTAAAGCTTCAATATCATTCTCAAGATGGACTGGTTGGTCCCCCTGGTTCAATTATATGGACTACATCACCATAGGTAATCCTTTACATCATTAGAGGGTGATAGTTATCTTCAGAAATGTGAATGGGATGTCCAAGAAATTAGATTCGGACCAGAGCATCGTGGGCTGGGTGGAGTGACAACCCAAATTTATATCCTTTATATGGACGATCAAGGAATACATTAGGATCATTTTCCTTCTATAGTAGATCATTTTTTGGATTTCTTCCCCTATTAATTTTCTATAATACCTTCTAAGAGAGAGGTATATTTTACTATCTAAATAGTTCCTTGAGATGCACTGGTGTCCATTACTCTTTATATGATGGCTACTATAGAGTTTCAGGAGCTCAAGAGGAATCTATAGGGTTTAGAAGCTATATGATTTATATGAACTAGAACTTCACCATGGGGTTCGACTATCCTTTTCACCAATAAGGCATATTGTACCCTCATACTTTTCATGTATTATCATCTGTTGAACCAGATTATAGTTAAGATCCGATTTCCACTGCATCATATAGATGACCTCATCAACAAGCTATGAGAATCAATGATTTTATTTAATATCGATTTGAGTTTGAGCTTCCATCAGGTGCATGTGATACCATCAGACATACCATCTATTGAATTTCAGAGTAGACATGGCCTATATGAATATCTGGTTATGCTGTTTGGCCTTATAAATGAACTGGTAGTTTTCATGGAAGTAATGAATCGATTTTCCCACTTGTATTTGGATTTATTTGTGGTGGTCTTCATGGATGATATCTTGGTGTATTCTCACACTAAACATGACCATGTCACATATCTTGAGATTTTGTTGAATAAATTGAGAGAGAAGCACCTTTTGTAACGCCCCGACCCTAGTTACCCAGAGTCGGTGCATTATTACATAACATTGGCATGATCACAAGAAAGATCAATTCTCGAAAGACCAATTGGTTTAGTAGCCTTGGAAACACTAGATATATTCATAAGTTTTACATTACATCATAAAATGAAAAACTACTACAACAACATAATGTCTCCATAATCCACACTCATATCCCCACATAATATCCCTGCAAGTCATTCATAATTTACTTCTTCACTTCCTGGGAAAAATAAAACATAGAAAAGGGGTGAGCTCAAATGCCCAGTAAGGATAACAATATAGCGGAAACTTTCATAAATAAGAATATACATTTAAGGCAATGTATAACTAAAACCAAAGCCATTCAAACTTGAACTTTGAACATTTTATGGCATAAATAAAATGAAATAATGCCATTTACTCATTCACATGGATATTCTTCTAATCTAATAATCACATGCAAAATCAATAACCACTTTCATAATGTTGGAATGCATAATTCCAGACTATCATAACCACATAGCCAAGGCCTCGTTCCAAGACTAAAAATAAGATTTTACCAAGGTCTTGTGCCAAGACACTAGTTTGTCTCATGAGACCTACCGATGCATCGAGGAGCTATAGCGGGCTCCACCCGTCACATATTAAGTCTAATGCATTCCCATATGAAAAGGTTTAAACATAACATAAACATTCGTATTAAAACTAGCATACGAAATGTCAATAATTTCACCATAAACTATGAATGGTATAAAAATAGCACATCCACAATCAAACATATCACAAAACCTTCAATACAATATAGAAGTTTTTTATCATAATAAATCAACTTCAAATAAGCGTAAAATCCATCAAAGGATGTTGACATAGATGAAATCAAAACACTTTTTAGAGAAATATCTCTTTATATTTTTGAAATCATTTAAGAGACATTAAAAAAAACATTTTCTTGAAAATATTCTTATAATCTTGTAAGGAAAGCTTTGAAGATTTTATAACGGTGGAAAATAACCACACCCGCCGTATAAGTTAAAAAAAACATTCTTACCTTAATTCTGTCGAAAAGGTTAAAAAGGACCTTGTTTTGAAAAAGAAGAAAAGATTCCTCTTATAAAAAGTCAAACAAGGGTATAAATGACTTTAACCCATATTCTTGTAAATAATAAAAATGTTTTTAAATACATTTTTAAGAAACATGGATGTGGCTGATAAAGAGATCCCAGTAGATTATTACGTATAAACAACCTCGGATAATGAAGAGATTGTGAAATAACCCTTACCTTGTACTTTTACTTGGTTGGGGTAGGTTAACCTCCTGTATAATGGTGAAATAATTGTTATTAAATTATACAGGAATCATATACATTAATATGATATCATATATGATCTTTTAATATTGATTTGATAATAATATCTTAGTATTATCGTTGTTTCGGGTGTTAACTTACTTGTCTTTTATATGTTTTGTTACGTAAGAAATGTTTGTAAAGGATAGGTTGTATATTATTCATATCCAGAATGATATCAAGTCCTGAAACATAATTTTTTAAATCATCAAATGATAATTATACTTGAATGGATACGATGGAGAATGAATCTCATCGCGTTCGTGGAGACGGTAGTCCGTACGTACGCACGAGCGACAATATCATTATTTTGATATTAAAATAATATATAAATGGATGGTATATCATATATAAAGAATCATTAACATGTTATATTTATTATTTACATGAGTTACATATCATTATTATACCCATCCAAATAATAATATATTGAATAACAATTACACCACGACGTGGAGACGGTAAGCCGTACGTACGCACGTATGGTGACATGTTATTCAAAGGGTGGATAGAATACTGAATATGGTTATACCATATTTATAATAACATCACAGTATATATATGATACTGGAGTTATTATTTTAGAATGGTAACAACAAAGGAAGAAGAAGTGGAAGAAGAAATGAACTTGGAAAAGGGTGGTGAAATCATTACCTCTTCTTCGGGTTCTTCCTTTTGATTTGATCAAAAGGGCTCCTTAGGTTGGATTTCTGATCAAACTAAGGACTCTAGGTTGTAGTGAGGGAAGTTGGGAGAGTATTTGGGCAGAGTTTGGCGGAACCAAAAGGCTTTGAAGGTGTGAAGAAATGAGAAGGAGGAGTGCCCTTTTATAAGAGGGGTGAGGGGCACCTTTGGAAAAGCTAGAGATATTAGTTTATAATAAATTCATATTCGGTTTCAAATGGATAAAAGTTGACTATTCAAAGTTTAAGGTGGGTATGCGTCGAAAACAACTCAACCAATAGAATTTAGACAGGTTTGGGTACTTATATTAACCTTATCTTTAAGTATTAACTCTAAGTTAATTAGTTTCACTTTTACAATGTCTCTTTGTATTTTTATATAATATGGTTAATAAACTTACTATATACATCCAATCGACCCCCCAAGTGGTCCATTAATGATGAAACTATCATGATATATGTCTCTTGGCCAAACCTTAGATTTTTAGGAATTTAATATCAATTAATAATATAATATTTTTTTAAGAACTCTTTTATGTCAATTTTGACACTATTCAATAGTTGATTTTTGTGAAACTCATAACAGATTTATTACTTCTAAAAAAGTCAATTAAATCAATCATAATATATCATATTATCCTATAAAATTAGTTTAATTCATTAAAAGTTTCATATTATATTTATTTGGGTATTTATATTATCAATTATTTTAATTTTTCACTATTATGATAATTATTGCATCATCATTGTGTCATAAATAAATTAAATTATTTAATCTCTAAAAATTGAAAATAAAATATCATCATGTAGGAAATATTTTTAACTTTCTAATGAATATTTATAGTCGAAAATCCAACATATATAACCCTATTTAAAAATTTGTTTTCTAAAAGATATATGCTTGTGTCATTTTTGTATTCATTTTAACTTAATTAAAATAAAGTGTCTCTATCACCTACAAGTGGCACCATGGGGTCCCAAAATCGACCCAAAGATGCCTAAGGTCTAACATTTATCACACGTTTTAGGGTAATTTAGTATTATTATAATATTATTTGTTAACCCTTATTTACCGGATTTACCCTTAACCATGGTAAATAAAATATTTACTGCAGTAATTATTCAAAATGTATAAAAATAAAAGTTACCTATTTACTCAATTTGAACATCCTGATTCCAAATATGGAATCCATTTTTCTAAATTCAAAACACAGAAGTGGCAGAAATTAATTTAAAATTAATTCCCGCTGTCAAAACAAAAAGCGTGCTTTTAAGAGATAATAACTATCAAAAGATTGACACTTGTTTATGTTCGGTTTAATTGTAAAATTATGTCCAATGACCAACATTATATTAAATGGTAAAAATATATTCTAAATATACTTTAAAACCACTCAAATTCATAATTTATCACTATTAATTATTTTGATTAAAAAAGTTGTTTTTAATTAAAATTTAGTAATTTTCACTATTCATCAAAATATTAAAGTTATCCGAAAAGTACCAAAATTTCATCTTAGGCTAAATTTGATATTATGAATCCAAAAATGAAGTCCATTTTGAAATATAAAATATATATAATTTCAAAAAGTAGGTATTACTATTCATAACGGATAGTTTGATTGGTTGTTAGAACTCGGTGTTGCGTACAACACACGCTATCACATTATTCAAAGAGAAGCGTACCGTAGAATATTGGGGTGTTACATTCTCCCCTCCTTCAAATAATTTCGTCCTCGAAATTTCTAGAATACTACCACATGAAAAGACTTGGGTGGTTCTTCATCATAAGTTCCTCGGGTTCCCACATTTCCTTTTCCATCTTATGGTTTCTCCACAAAACTTTTACCAGACGCGTCGTCCGGTTTCTCAGTGCTTGTTCTCTTGTATCAAGAATCCTGACGGGCTCTTCACAATAGGAAAGATCGGGTTCCAGCTCTAATTCCTCATAGGTGAGTACATGTGTTGGGTCAGGAATGTATTTCCTCAACAGAGATACGTGGAACACATCGTGAACTTTGGAGAGACTTGGCGGCATTGCCAATCGGTAAGCCACAACCCCAATTCGTTCTAGAATTTCGAAAGGTCCGATGTACCTGGGACTCAATTTACCTTTCTTACCAAAACGTATGACTCCCTTCCATGGAGATACCTTCAGGAAAACATGATCACCGACTTGAAATTCCAAATCCTTCCTTCGATTATCGGCATAGCTCTTCTACCTACTTTGAGCTGCTTTGATGTGATTTTGGATTACCTTCACCTTTTCCACCGTTTCCTCCACCAGTTCTGGGCCTACAAGTTTTCTTTCACCAACTTCATCCCAACAGGTTGGTGTACGACATCTCTTTCCGTATAACGCTTCATATGGTGCCATCTGAATGCTCGAATGGAAGCTATTGTTATAGGAAAATTCTACCAGTGGTAAATATTGATCCCACATACCCTGAAAGTCAAGTGAGCAAGATCTCAACATGTCTTCTAAGGTCTGAATGGTCCGTTCTGATTGTCCGTCTGTCTGAGGGTGGTAAGCAGTGCTCAAATGAAGTTCAGTATCCAGGGATTTCTGAATACTTTTCCAAAATCTTGAAGTAAAACGGGGATCACGATCAGAAACAATCGATAGGGGTACTCTATGAAGTCTCACAACTTCATTAATATATAGTCTTGCTAGAAGTTCCAGGGGTAGATCTTCTCTTATAGAAAGAAAATGTGCTGACTTGGTAAGACGATCAACAATAAACCATATTGCATCATTCCTTCTAGGAGTCTTTGGTAACCCCATGAAAAAGTCCATCGTAACATTGTCCCATTTCCACTCCGGTATGGGAAGAGGTTGCATGACTCCTCCAGGCTGTTGTCTTCCAGCTTTCACTTGTTGACAAACCATACATCTTGACACAAAATCAGCAATCTCCCTCTTCATGTTGTCCCACCAAAAATTTTCCTTCAAATCTCTATACATTTTGGTGCTCCCAGGGTGTATAGAGAAATTGGAACTATGAGCATCATCCAATAATTCCCTTTTTAGATCAAGTATATCGGGAACACAAAGTCTCTTCCCAAATTTCAAAATTCCAGCTTCATACACAAAGTCTCTCAATCTCCCATCATTCACAGCTTTAATCTTCTTTTGAAATTCTTCATCATCGGTCTGAGAACTCTTAATCCTTTCTAGTAAAGATTGTTTGGCAACCATTTGAAAAAGCATTGATGTTTCACCTTCCCTGTTTATTCCCATGTCCATCTTCACTAGATCCATGAAAATTGGATCCCTTTCAATTCTCATCATGTTCAAAACTCCATGGTCTTTTCTGCTCAAAGCATCTGCCACCTTGTTTTCTTTCCCCGGGTGGTAGTGTATCGTGCAATCATAATCCTTGAGTAATTCAAGCCATCTCCTTTTCCTCATGTTGAGTTCTTTTTGTTAGAAGATATACTTAAAATTCTTGTGATCGGTATAAATCTCACATTTTTCACCATAGAGGTAGTGCCTCCATATCTTCAAAGCAAAGATCACAG
This sequence comes from Viscum album, assembly GCA_963277665.1. Classification (NCBI taxonomy): domain Eukaryota; kingdom Viridiplantae; phylum Streptophyta; class Magnoliopsida; order Santalales; family Viscaceae; genus Viscum; species Viscum album. The sequence goes on along the minus strand of OY728126.1, from coordinate 1,801,447,588 downwards.
CTGCTAACTCGAGATCATGAGTAGGATAGTTTTGTTCATGAATTTTCAACTGTCGTGATGCATAGGAAATAGCTCTATCATTCTGCATAAGGACACAACCAAGTCCTTTCTTTGATGCATCACTATAAATAACAAACCCATCATTCCCCGATGGTAGAGTCAATATAGGAGCATTGACTAATCTTCTCTTCAGTTCTTTGAAACATTCTTCACACTCTTTTGTCCAAAAAAATTTAACCCCTTTACGTGTGAGCTTCGTTAATGGGTTAGCCAATTGGGCAAAATTCTGGACGAAACGTCGATAATAACCTGCCAAACCAATAAAAATACGTACCTCAGTTATACTCGTAGGTGCTGGCCATTCTTGGATTGCCTTGGTCTTAGAAGGATCAATAGAGATTCCATCTTTAGAGACAATATGGCCAAGAAAAGAAATCTCATGAAGCCAGAATTCACACTTGCTAAACTTCCCATATAATTCATGTCTCCTCAGAGTCTTCAAGATAATGCGCAAGTGATTTTCATGATATTCGTAGGTTTTGGAGTATACCAAGATATCATCAATAAATACCACCACAAATTCATCAAGATACTCCTTGAAAACTCTATTCATCAGATCCATGAATACAGAGGGTGCATTAGTCAATCCAAACGGCATTACAGTAAACTCATAATTCCCGTACCTGGTTCTAAATGCTGTCTTCAGAATGTCTTCCTTCTTCACACACAACTGATGGTATCCAGATCGAAGGTCAATCTTTGAAAAGTATTGAGCTCCATGCAGTTGGTCAAATAAATCATCAATACGAGGTAGGGGATACTTTTTCTTTATCGTTATAGCATTGATATCCTTGTAGTCGATACATAACCTCATAGATCCATCTTTCTTTTTAACAAAAAGAACAGGGGATCCCCATGGAGAAACACTAGGGAGAATAAATCCCTTATTAATCAATTCCTCTAGTTGTTTCTTTAGTTCAACTAATTCTACAGTGGCCATTCTATAAGGGGTCTTCGATATAGGCCTTGATCTAGGAATCAAATCAATGGAAAACTCAACTTCTCGTTCTGGAGGATGTCCAGGTAAATCTTCTGGAAATACATCTACAAATTCTTTCACAACAGGTACATCCTCTATTTGAACATTCCTTTCCTCACCCACAGTTATTTCATTCTCTTCCTCCCCAATAATTGAATTTAGTTGAGCTATTGAGGGTGGATCTAAATAAGAATTAGGTGGTGACGATTCTGCTCTAAAGATAAGGTGTTCCTTATCATTATCATCAAGAATCGTAACCTCTTTCTTCTTACAATAAATCTTCACATCATAGTCCGAAATCCAGTCCATACTGAGGATTATATCAAACTCAATCATAGGTATAATGATGAGATCAGTAGATAAAGAACATTTATGTGCTCTAATGGGGACTGATTCACAAAACTTTGTTGCAATGATACTTCCCTTAGGAGTTTTAACTGACAACTCCCTTATTAAATCAAATTGGAAATATCTAATTTTCTTAGAAAACTGGGAAGATATGAAACAATGCGATGATCCAGAATCAAATAATGCATTTGCTAAACTTGAGGAAACCATTAAATTACCTTCCACCGCGTCTTTCGGAGCTTCTACCTCAGCAGTAGTGATAGCATAAGCCTGGCCTTGATCCCTTGGCCTTTTCTGTGGTAAGTTCTCCTGACGCTTAGGACATGCATTTGCATAATGCCCCATCTCCCTGCAATTATAGCACTGAACGTTGGTAGCTTCCTTCTTCCCCTTGCAATCATGAGCTTGGTGGCCTTTTTCACCACACTTGTAACATACTCCCATTCCCTTCAAGAAAGTACCAGGGTGTTTCTTCTAGCATTTACCACAGGATGGATATTCAACCTTTCCCTTCTTCCCCTTATTTCCATTCCCAGATTGATCAGCAGGTCTCTTCTTCTCTTGCTTTGCTTTAAAGTCATATGACTTAGAGAATTCCTTTTCGGTCTTGATAGCACATGAGACAATGTCTTCGTACGACGAAAAGGATTGTGAGACTAATGCTCGACGAAGAAATGGTTTTAACCCATCAAAGAAATGATCAATCTTACTTCTTGGGTTACTTATATAATCTCCAGCATACCTTGCTAACCTTGTAAAGTTAGCCTCATACTTTGTGACATTCTCATCCTCCTTTTGTCTTAGACTCAGAAATTGCCTTTCCATATCTGCTCGATGGTCGCGAGGAAAGTATTTTTCTAAAAACAGATCTTTGAACTCCCTCCATTCCATATTTGATACTTCATCATCTTCCTTCATGTTTTGAATCAATGACCACCATTGATCAACATCTCCAGTGAGGCGGTAAACTGCCATGATAACTTTTTCCCTTTCACTACTCCCCAAAGCCTGAAATATTTTCTCTAGGGAATTCATCCATTGCTCAGCTACTAAGGGATTTGTACTCCCATTGAACTTTGGTGGTTTTTGCCTCATGAATCGATCTAACATTGATCCTCCACGCTGTGGATCAGGGTGCTCCATACGGGTAAGGTTATTATTCATAACCTAAGTAAGTTGTCCCAGTATGGTGATTAGCTGATCGGCACCAGTTGCATCACCAACCCCACTATAATTATCTTGAGCAGGAGGGAAATCCCTACATGGAGTGCGTGCATTGATACGGTTTACATTTCTTCCACTAGGCGCCATTTCTAAACAATGGCATAAACTTGATCAGTTTATGAATCAAAATACATAATCCCATAATTATAAAACACTTAACATAAATTGAACTATTTATGAATATAATCCATAATCATAAAAATGTTTTCTTTGAGGAAGTATATACTCATAAAACCTTCATAATGATTTGTAAAGAAAATGAGAGTTATCCTAAGCATATCCCCTGGGAGTGTCGTAACCAAGAGTGCAGTAAGGCCCGTTGTCGTGCACCAGTTCCTGTTCGAGTCTAGATCAAAACGGTGTTTTCGGGTTTTACCCCCAGGTACATCTGTGCCAGAGCCGCCTCTACCTGCTCGTATCCAGATAGGGATGTATTGCTCGGAAAACTCACAAAATCTCTACAATACCAAAATTCTAGGAAGTTCTTCTATACTAATCCTCAAAGTTCATCTTAGGTCTACGTGCTCTAATCAGAGTTTATCTATCTTCCAAGGTTTGTACTAAACTTCCTCTAATACCAACTGTAACGCCCCGACCCTAGTTACCCAGAGTCGGTGCATTATTACATAACATTGTCATGATCACAAGAAAGATCAAATCTCGAAAGACCGATTGGTTTAGTAGCCTTGGAAACACTAGATATATTCATAAGTTTTACATTACATCATAAAATGAAAAACTACAACAACAACATAATGTCTCCATAATCCACACTCATATCCCCAAATAATATCACTGAAGGTCATTCATAATTTATTTCTTCACTTCCTGGGAAAAATAAAACATAGAAAAGGGGTGAGCTCAAATGCCCAGTAAGGATAACAATATAGCAGAAACTTCTATAAATAAGAATAAACATTTAAGGCAATGTATAACTAAAACAAAAGCCTTTCAAACTTGAACTTTCAACATTGTATGGAATAAATAAAATGAAATAATGCCATTTAATCATTCACATGGATATTCTTCTAATCGAATAATCACATGCAAAATCAATAACCACTTTCATAATGTTGGAATGCATAATTCCAGACTATCATAACCACATAGCCAAGGCCTCGTGCCAAGACTACAAATAAGATTTTTCCAAGGCCTTCTGCCAAGACACTAGTTTGTCTCATGAGACCTACCGATTCATCGAGGAGCTATAGCGGGCTCCACCCGTCACATATTAAGTCCAATGCATTCCCATATGAAAAGGTTTAAACATAACATAAACATTCGTATTAAAACTAGAATACGAAATGTCGATAATTTCACCATAAACTATGAATGGTATAAAAATAGCACATCCACAGTCAAACATATCACAAAACCTTCAATACAATATAGAAGTTTTGTATCATAATAAATCAACTTCAAATAAGCGTAAAATCCATCAAAGGATGTTGACATAGATGAAATAAAAACACTTTTGAGAGAAATATATCTTTCTATTTTTGAAATCTTTTAAGAGCCATATAAAATAAAACATTTTCTTGAAAATATTCTTATAAGCTTTTATGGAAAGATTTGAAGATTTTATAACGGCGGAAAATAACCACACCCTCCGTATAAGTTAAAAAAAACATTCTTACCTTAATTCTGTCGAAAAGATTAAAAAGGACCTTGTTTTGAAAACAACAGAAAGATTCCTCTTATAAAAAGTCAAACAAGGGTATAAATGACTTTAACCCATATTCTTGTAAATAATAAAAATGTTTTGAAATAAATTTTGATGAAACATGGATGTGGATGATAAAGAGATCCCAGTAGATTATTACGTATAAACAACCTCGGATAATGAAGAGATTGTGAAATAACCCTTACCTTGTACTTTTCCTTGGTTGGGGTAGGTTAACCTCCTGTATAATGGTGAAATAATTGTTATTAAATTATACAAGAATCATATACATTAATATGATATCATATATGATCTTTTAATATTGATTTGATAATAATATCTTAGTATTATCATTGTTTCGGGTGTTAACTTACTTGTCTTTTATATGTTTTGTTACGTAAGACATGTTTGTAAAGGATAGGTTGTATATTATTCATATCCAGAATGATATCAAGTCCTTAAACATCATTTTTTAAATCATCAAATGATAATTATACTTGAATGGATACGATGGAGAATGATTCTCATCGCGTTCGTGGAGACGGTAGTCCGTACGTACGCACGAGCGACAATATCGTTCTTTTGATATTAAAATAATATATAAATGGATGGTATATCATATATACAGAATCATTAACATGTTATATTTATTATTTACATGAGTTACATATCATTATTATACCCATCCAAATAATAATATATTGAATAACAATTACACCACGACGTGGAGACAGTAAGCCGTACGTACGCACGTATGGTGACATGTTATTCAAAGGGTGGATAGAATACTGAATATGGTTGTACCATATTTATAATAACATCACAGTATATATATGATACTGGAGTTATTATTTTAGAATGGTAACAACAAAGGTAGAAGAAGTGGAAGAAGAAATGAACTTGGAAAAGGGTGGTGAAATCATTACCTCTTCTTCGGGTTCTTCCTTTTGATTTGATCAAAAGGGATCCTTAGGTTGGATTTCTGATCAAACTAAGGCCTCTAGGTTGTAGTGAGGGAAGTTGGGAGAGTATTTGGGCAGAGTTTGGCCGAACCAAAAGGCTTTGAAGGTGTGAAGAAATGAGAAGGAGGAGTGCCCTTTTATAAGAGGGGTGAGGGGAACCTTTGGAAAAGCTAGAGATATTAGTTTATAATAAATTCATATTCGGTTTCCAATGGCTCCAAAGTTTACTATTAAAATGTTAAGGTGGGGATGGGTTGAGAAAAACTCAACCAATATAATTTAGACAGGTTTGGGTACTTATATTAACCTTATCTTTAAGTATTAACTCTAAGTTAATTAGTTTCACTTTTACAATGTCTCTTTGTATTTTTATATAATATGGTTAATAAACTTACTATATACATCTAAGAGACCCCCAAGTGGTCCATTAATGATGAACCTATCATGATATAAGTCTCTTGGCCAAACCTTAGATTTTTAGGAATTTAATATCAATTAATAATATAATATTTGTTTTAAGAACTCTTTTATGTCAATTTTGACACTATTCAATAGTTTATTTTTGTGAAACTCATAAGAGATTGATTACTTCGAAAAAAGTCAATTAAATCAATCCTAATATATCATATTATCCTAGAAAATTAGTTAAATTCATTAAAAGTTTCATATTATATTTATTTGGGTATTTATAATATCAATTATTTTAATTTTTCACTATTATGATAATTACTACATCATCATTGTGTCATAAATAAATTAAATTATTTAGTCTCTAAAAATTTAAAATAAAATATCAACATGTAGGAAATAGTTTTATCTTTCTAATGAATATTTATAGTCGAAAATAAAACATATATATCCCTATTTAAAAATTGTTTTTCTAAAAGATATATGCTTGTGTCATTTTTGTATTCATTTTAACTTAATTAAAATAAAGTGTCTCTATCACCTACAAGTGGCACCATGGGGTCCCAAAATCGTCCCAAAGATTCCTAAGGTAAAACATGTATCAACAAATAAGGCTAGGACACGTTTTAGGGTAATTTAGTATTATTATAATATTATTTTTTAACCCTTATTTACCGGATTTACCCTTAACCATGGTAAATAAGATATTTACCGCAGTAATTATTCAAAATGTCTAAAAATAAAAGTTACCTATTTACAAAATTTGAACATCCTGATTCCAAATATGGAATCCATTTTTCTAAATTCATAACACAGAAGTGGCAGAAATTAATTTAAAATTAATTCCCGCTGTCAAAACAAAAAGCGTGTTTTTAAGAGATAATAACTATCAAAAGATTGACACTTGTTTGTGTTCGGTTTAATTGTAAAATTATGTCCAATGACCAAAATTATATTAAATGGTAAAAATATATTCTAAATATACTTTAAAACCACTCAAATTCATAATTTATCACTATTAATTATTTTGATTAAAAAAGTTGTTTTTAATTAAAATTTAGTAATTTTCACTATTCATCAAAATATTAAAGTTATCCGAAAAGTACCAAAATTTCATCTTAGGCTAAATTAGATATTCTGAATCCAAAAATGAAGTCCATTTTGAAATATAAAATATATATAATTTCAAAAAGTAGGTATTACTATTCATAACGGCTAGTTTGATTGGTTGTTAGAACTCGGTGTTGCGTACAACACACGCTATCACATTATTCAAAGAGAAGCGTACCGTAGAAGTTTGGGGTGTTACACCTTTATTATAATATTACTAAATGAAACTTTGGGATATATAAGGTTCACTTCTTAGATCATATTATTTTAGAGTCTAGTGTGTCTATTAACCCAAATATGGCGAGAACTATTGTTTCCTGGGTAAATCCCAAGAATTTATTTTACATGAAGAGTTTATTAGTGATATCTAGATATTACAAGCATTTCTTTCAAGACTTTTCACACATAGAAACACCTATAATAGGATTTAAAAAAATGGTGTTAAGTTTTTATGGTTAGATGTAAGTGAGAAAACCTTTCATGAGTTGAAAGGGAGGTTAACTTCAGTACTGATATTGATTCTACCAGAGCTGAGAAAAAGCTATACAATTTTTTGTGATGTATTAGGAATTAGGCTTGGAGAAGCCTTAATGTAGTGAGATCAAGTTGTAACATATTAGTGTCACCATATGAGACCTTATGGATGGAATTACCCTAAAAATGAACTTGATCTAGTTTCGGTGGTTCTTACATTATGTTGTTGGAGGCATTATATATTAGGATAAAGGTTCATCATTTACACAGACCATAAAAGTATAAAGTACATTTCTACATAGTTTGAATCAAATCTTAGGAAGCACTGGTGGCTAGAGTAACTTCAACCATTCAACTTTGATCTTTCTTATACACTCAAAAAAGGAGATATAATAACTGATTACCTAAGCTGGAAGACTTAAACACAGGCCATCCAAGAGGATACTATTGAGTGAAATTTGATGTACCTTTTTGCTGAGTTGCACCTAGAGGTTCAAGAATATCATGGGTATCCTATTTTAGAAGATTTGGTAGTCAAATACTCCCTTATTTAGAGGGTGTAGATGAGAGGAATTTCAGATACTGAGGGTATAGTTCCAAGGGAGAGTGTTTCAATTGAGAACACACCACATGATTGGCCTATCGATAAGGAAAAGATTATTCTCATATATGGATGTATCTTGGTTTCTTCAGACATATGGTAATAATTGATGTAAGAATATAATGCCTCTATTTAGGCACTACACCCCAGGATTACCAAGATTTAGTGCGACATACATCGTCAGTATTGGCAATTGAGTATAAATAGGAAAATTACAAGTTTTATCACATGTTGTTCTACTTGTTAGTAGGTTAATGTGGACTACAAGTTCCATGTGGTAATTATACAACCTCTATCTATCCCAGAATAGAAATGGGATGATATAATTATGTATTTTTTGATGTTCTTACTAAGATAACATCAAGGAAATGACACTGTATGGGTGATCTTGGATAGGTTGACCAAGGTCGATCACTTCCACCTATCTGAAAAAAATTCTAAGTTAACAAGACCTGAAGGATTTATATTTAGGAGAATGTTCCCCTTCATGGTGTTCCCTTTTATATCACATCATATAGATATACTTGGTTTATTTCATGGTTCTATCAAGGTTTGAAAAAAGTACTGGATTAAAAGGTTCTTTTGAGTACAACATACCACCCTTAGACTGACGGTCAGTCCAAACATGTGATATAGGTGTTAGAGGAAATAATCCAAGCATGTGTCCTTGATCTTGGAGGTTCATGGGATAAAATATACCTATAATTGTTTTTTTCTAAAATAAAAGATTTCAATAAACTATTTATATGTCTCCATATGAGGCCATTTATGGTAGGTTGTTATGTTTACCCCTACGATGGTTAGAGGTAGGTGAGGCAGTATAATTAGGACCTCATCTCATTAAAGAGACTTTAGAGAAGGTGTATCTTATTCAGAATCATATGAATATAGATCAGTCTCGCTAGGATTCTTATATTGATATTTTCCACTGACCTTTAGAGTTTGAGGTGGTACATCAGGTATTTATATGGGTTTCACCTAGATTGGGTCATAGATAGATTCATAATTAGGAAAATATATCAGCTTGTTACATCGGACCTTTTTGATATCATGGAGAGAGTTGGGCCGGTGGCCCATCGGTTAGCATTACCTCAGAGGTACCAGGTCATGCATGACATCTTCCATTAATCACAACTTCACCATTATTACTCTAACCCATCTCATTCATTTGATCCTGGGGATATTGATCTAGAGGGGGATGCATACTTTGAGGAGAATATGATACGTATCATTGATCAGAGCACAAAGGATCTCTGAGGTAGGTCATTTCCTCTGGTCTGAGTGCTATGACAACATGGCCATGTGTAGGATGAGACCTGGGAGAGAGAGAGTTCGATTTACATGCTCAGTGGTTGGAACTTTTTTTAGATGATGTTTTACCACCCGTATAAGGGAAACTTGGGATAGGTTGTTTTAAGCAGTGGAGTTCATACCATCCTAGATTTATAGAGGGTTAATGATTCATTAATTTCATTTGAAACCTCATCAACTTGTCTTTTGTATTGATGCCCCAGTAACCATGTCTTAAGGCCGATGAGTTTTTTTAGAAAGGAATATATTAGGGGGTTATATCCTATCTACAAAAATAATTCAAAATGTGACTTAAATTCATGATGTAAATTCAATTCACAATGTGATTTTAATACATGACATGAGATTCTCTGGATAGACCCCATGGGTTTTTATCGGGTGTGAATTCAATACATCCCATGATTTCGATTTAGGATACATAATGGATTTCCTTGGAAGGAAAAGGAAACCTGAGGAATTCATGATGTGAATTCTATTCACACTGTGAGTTTCCCACAACCTATTTTTTTCAGGGGACAAACCCTTTATTTTCTCATTTATCCTCCTATATAACACCTCTTCTTCTATGGGATCTCTTCAATTCCTAAGCTAGATTCCCTTGGTAATTCATCATTTGGGATTCGATCAGATCACTGTTTTTCTTATTGGGCCCCTCTTGGTAATAGCTTTGATCCATTGTCTTCTTTCCTTGGTTTATTCAATCATATTCTATTTTATTTTAGTGCAAGCTAATACAAACTATTTATAGAGTTTTTATCCATTTTTTAATTACTTATATTCCATCTCGATTAAAAGGCTGAAAATGGATGAGGGGTTATCTACCACCATATGTTAGGTGGTTTAGGATTATTTTTCCCTAAAGTCGATTCATTTTATATCATGAATTGTTGTGCCTCATGATAGACATTCCACGCATTTCCTTAAAAATAATTTTTTTATTCTAAATTGATTTTCATGTTATGAATGTTCTATGTATCCTTGGTTATGGTTGAAGGTTCCCCACCTCAATGAGTTCCACCCCGTAGGGTGTTCTCATGATACCCCCTTTAATTGTTAAAGTTTTATGTGGATGAACACCCAACTTATTGGTTTTGGATTGAAGCCTAAGTTAAGTGACAATATAAATTAAATGAGAGTGAGTGGTATGAACACTTCCCATTACTTCCCAGTGATTAAGGACATACCCTTCATTAAATGGAATGATAAATCAAATGTAATTTAACCATTTTCTTATCATATAGCATGACGGACGTCATATAAAAATGTTTTTATGAGCAAGGAATCCCTTATATTTGTGATATTCAAGCATGGAATCCCATGTACTTATGATATTTGTTAAAGGCATACAATATACTTGTGATACTCAGGAATGGTTTCATATATACTTGTGATACTCGACATGGAATCCCATATACTTATAATACTCAATCATGACGTCCCATGTACTTGTGATACTTTGGAAAGGCATACCTTATACTTGTGATACTCTAGTAAGGCGTCCCATATACATTGATACTTGGGCATGACATTCCTAACTATATAAGATACATTATCATGGTGTCCCTTGACATCCTATGTGATTCATACAACTACTAATGGACACCTGAGTTATGCCTAGGGTCCTAGATTATAGTAGTATATATTTATATGTGTATAAATTTCACTATATATATACACCAAATATATGTCTACTCGCTACTTGTTCAGAGGTCATCCATTTTTGGACGAAGTAGTCAGTGTCAGATAGGTAACCTTAGGAACCAGAGCTGACCCATTTACATTTTATAGCTTGCTTGCTTATTTATATATGCACACTGTTCGTTTTATATCCACTGGTTGGATTTTACTAGACATTGTTGGTGGTGGACTATATAGTATATCTCACACCTTGTTCGGGCCACTGGTCGGTACCGGAATAGAACTCATAGATGCAGGTAGGGACAAAGGGAAGTGTCTGTTTATGGATGCTTGATTGTCTTCTTAGGATGGATTAGAAGAGAAGAGGACCAAGCTTAGGCTTGCGATGTTAGTGGAGATAGTTTTGGCCTTTTTTATTTTTTTATAGCATGATTTTTATGCTATACCCTTTTATCCCATGTACTTAACCTTTTGTATATCACATGAAATAACATCATTTTTTGTATTTGATTCTGATTTATTTTCTACCTATTAATTTATTTTGATGTTTTCTTAATCCTTTGTTGGTTACTTATTATATTTTTCACTATTAATCATTATTATTTAATGTTATGACATACTCTGATCATGAGGTTATAGTCTCCCCACCATACCATTGTGAATCCTCATTACTAGTCGGTAGCCTATAGCATATAGGGAGACACGCTTGAGGTCATGTGTCCAATTAGATTGGGGCACTGCTTAGGGGCTTCCAGGTTGGGATGCTATAACCCAAGAAAAACCCTAAACACAGAAATAAGCCTAAAAAATCGTAAAAGAACTAAAAACCCTAGATCCCCTAAAAACCCTAAAAACCCTAAAAACCTATAGAAAACCATAAAAATACTAAAATTCAAAAAAATAGCGAGAAAAACTTAAAAACCCTAAAAACCTTAAATCCCAATAATATCCCTAAAAAACCCTAAAAACTTTAAAAATAATAAAAACCCAAAAAACCAAAAAACCCCTAAAAAACCATAAAACCTATACTGTGCACCCTAAAACCTAAGCCTTACACACTAAAACCTATACCCTACACACTAAAACCTAGACCCTACACCCAAAATCCTATACACAACACCCTAAACCCAAAACCCTACAACCTAAACCCTATACCCAATACCTTAAACCATATAACCTACACCCTAAAAACTATAATATACACAGTAAACCTTAAATAATATACCCTCAACCCTATACCATAACCCTTAAAACCTAAAACCGGAACTCTAAAAGACCTAAAAAACCTTAAAAGCCCCAAAAACCCTAAAAGACCAAAAAACACCTTAAAATCCCCTAAAAACCCTAAAATACCCTAAAATCCTCTTAAAAAACCTAAAGAACCTAAAAACATAGAACAACCCTAGAAGACACAAAAAAACTTGAAAACCCTAAAAATATCATAAAAAACCTAAAAATTAAAAAAACCCTAAAAAACCCAAAAACCCATAAAACACCCAAAAACCCTAAAAACCCAAAAATGGTTAAACCCCCTAAAAAACCTTAAGACCCCTAAAAACAATAAAACCCTAAACCCCTAAAAATTCCTACATAACACTAAAAAAATCTAAAAACCTAAATCATAAAAAAACCTTAAAAACCCTACATAAAATCATAAAACCTAAAAATCCTAAAAACACTAAAAAACCTTAAAACTCCTAAGAGGAACAAAAAATGAAAAAAAACCCCAAAAAACGAAAAAAAAACCATGAAAACCTTCTAAAGACCCTAAAAACTAAATAAACCCAAAAGACCCCGCCCCCCCAAAAAAACCCATAAAGTACCCTAAAACCCATATTAAACCTTAAAAACACTAAAAACCCCTCAAACCCCTAAAACACCCTAAAAACTCCCAATAAACCATAAAATTCTAAAAACCCTAAGAAACATGAAAAACCCTAAAACCATAAACCCTAAAACCTAATCCCAACACTATAAACCCTATAACCTACACCCGAAACCTTAACCCTACACCCAAAACCAAATACCCTACGCCCTAAACATAAATCCATACACACCAAAACCTATACCCTACACCCAAAACACTATACTTAAAACCCTATACCTAACACCCTAAACCCTAAACCCTACAACCTAAACCCTAAAAATACTAAAAATATTCTAAAAACCCCAAAAAATCCAAAAAACTCTAAACACCCATAAACCACCTAAAAACCCAATTTTTTTTTAAAATCGTAAAAATTATAATAATCCTTACAAAACCCTAAAAATATCCTACCCCCCTAAAAAAAAACCCAAAAAACCCTAAATAAACACTAAAACCCTAAATCAATCTTAAAAACCCTAAAACCATAAAAACGAATAAATCTCTAAAAATTCCCTAGTAGTGGATCTTAATGTGAAATACTGGATGAAAATTGCTAGATGTTGGGTCTTGATTGGTTTCAAGGGGATGGTTGTTGGTTATTGGGCTGCTGATTGTTTTTTGCTGCTTATAGAGGCTATGTAAGATATGGTGCCGCTGCATGGTCTGAGTGCTAGTTGGGGTGTTTGGATGAATCAGTTGTGAATTGGTGGTGGTACTCATTATTGGTTGTGACTGGTCTGCACGAGATGTTTGGTCAGGAGGTGCTAGATGCTTGGTTAAGTCATGATGTTTACGATGGTTGCTGGAAAATGGGAAGTGCTATGCTAGGTGGTGTTTGTCTAGGTGGTTCTAGATTGGAATTTGAGCTACTAATGTTGTTTGATGCTTGGTTTGGAGAAAAAACCTGTCCCTGAAATGTGTTGAAGGATATGCTGATGTTGAAGTCAATGGATTCTGAAAATTATGCTGCTGGATGCTGGTTGCTGCTTAGCTGGGAGGTGCTGAAGTTGGGTTGTTAAATTTGATACCGATGGTTTTGATACAGCTGGATGCTGGTTGCTGATTGGCTAGGAGGTGATGTTGGCAACATTTTAGTTTTTATACTTTTTTTGGTTTTGTGTGCTTTTTTGGTCTTTATTTTTTTGGGGTCTTTGGGGTTGGGGTTGTAAAGGGTTTTCAGGTGTGGGTCGTTTGACCCCTCCCCTCCCTTGTCTGCTGCGTCTTTTTTCTCTAATAAATTGGGGGGGGGGGGGGGGTTAGAAATAGCCTCACCCTCGCATCTTCCTTGCCCTAAAAAGATACAAAAACCCTATAAAACCCTAAAACGCCCTAAAACCCCCTAAGAACCCCTAAAGAAACCTAAGAAACCCAAAAACCAGTAAAAATCATAAAAACCTCTAAAAACCCAAAAAACCCCAAACCCTATACCCTACACCCAAAAAATCTAAACCCAATACTCTAAACCCTAAACTTTATACCCTAAATCATAATCCATACACCCAAAACACTATAACCTACACCCAAAACACAAAAACCCTACACCCAAAACCCTATATCCTACACAATAAACCCTAAAACATACACACCAAACCCTAAAACATACACCCTAAACTTTAAAACATATACCCTAAACCCTAAACCCTACTACTTAAACCCCAAATCATAAACCTTAAACAATGAACCCAAAACCAAAAACACCCTAAAAACCCTAAAAACTCTAAAATACCTAAATAACCCTAAAAGTCCCTAAAAACCTTTAATCCCCTTAAAAACCCTAAAATACCCAAAACCCCTAAAAACCCTAAAAGCCCTAAAAACCCTAAAATAAAATGTTAAAAACCCTAAAGGACCCTAAAACACCCTAAAACACCCCAAAATACCCTAAAGGACCCTAAAAACCCCTAAAGGACACTAAAAGCCCTAAAAAATCCCAAAAAACCCTAGAAAACCTTAAAAATACCTAAAACTACTAAAGGGCCTTAAAAACCCTAAAACCCTAAAACCCTAAATGGGACTAATAAAACCTTAAAAACCCTAAAGGGCCATAAACACCCTAAAACACCTAAAATACACTAACCCCCCCCCCCAAAAAAAAACCCAAAAGACCCTAAAAACCTAAAAACACACAAAACCCCTAAAACCCCCTAATAAACCCTAAAAGACCCTAAAAACCCTAAATAAACCTAAAAATAAAAAAAAACATAAAAGATCTTAAAAAAACCTAAAACCCTAAAACACCCTAAAAACACTAAAAAACCCTAAAACCCCCTAAAAGACCAAAAAACCTTTAAAACATTAAAATATACTAAAAAATTGAAAAAAGCCCCCAAAAATTTTAAAAACCTAAAAGACCCTAAAAACCCTAAAAACCCTAAAACCCTAAAAACCCTAAAAAAATGAAAAACCCCAAAAAAACCAAAAAATCCACAAATCCCTAAAAACCTTATAAAACCATAAAAACAATACAATACATAAAACCCATAAAGACTATAAAGACCTATGAAAACCCTTTAAACCTCTAAAAACTCTAAAAACCCAAAAAACCCTAAAACTCTAAAATCCATAAAGATAAAAAAACCCAAAAAAACCTTCAAAAAAACAAAATGACCTTTAAAAATCCAAAAAACCCTAAAGGACCCTAAAAGATGACAAAAATATAAAAAATAAAAAATAAAAAAACCATAAGGGCACTAAAAAGCCTAAAATATCTAAAAATCCTAAAAAACTTAAAATCCTAAAAACCCTAAAACCCCCTAAAAACCCTAAATCCCATAAAACCCTAAAAGATCCTAAAAAACCAAAAAATCCCTAAATGAATCTAAAAAACCCTAATAAATCTAAAATATATAAAGACCACTAAATACCATAAAAACACCAAAAAAACTATAAAATAACTTAAAAACATTAAATGAACCTAAAAATCATAAAACACCCAAAAAATAAAAAATCCTAAAAGACAATAAAACACCTAGAAACAATAAAAATCATTTTAAAACCCAAAAACAGTAAAGAATCTTTAAAACTACTGATAAACCCTAAAAAACCTATAAGTCCAAAAAACCCTAAAATCCCTACAAAACAAAAAACCCTAAAACCCAAAAATCCCTTAAATCCTTAAAATCTTAAAAACCCATAAAAATATCTACAAAACCCCTAAACTCCTAAAACCCCTATAAACCTAAAACCCCTAAAAAAACTTCCAAAACCCTTAAAACCCTAAAAAATACTAAAAGGCCCTAAAACACTAAAAAACCCTTAAACCTTAACCCTCTTACCCCCCAAAAAACCTAGAAACCCTAGACACCTAAAATCCCTAAAAATCATAGAAAACCTTAAAATACAAAAAGACCATAAAACCCCTAGACCCTAAAAAACTCTAAAAACCCTAAGAAAACCTAAAAAACATAAAATCAAAAAAATCCCAAAAAACCCTCAAATACCCCCCAAAACCCCCAAACCACCCAACCCCTAAAGAAGACATAAAAACCCTATGAAAACTTAAAAGTCCCAAAAAACTTTAAACACCCTAAAACCACTAAAACTCTCAAAATTTTAAAAAAACGGAATACCCTAAAGACCCCTGAACAACCAAAAGCCCTATTTTTTTTTTGAAAAATCCCTAAAGTTCCCAAAAAATCATAAAAGACACTAAAATCCATTAAAAACCCTAAAGAACTCTAAAAATCCCAAAAAACCATAAAAACCATAAAATACCCTAAAAAACCAAAAAACCTTAAAAACCATAAGAACCTTAAGAAATACATTAAAACCCAAAAAAACCTAAGTAACCCCTAAAATCCCTAAAAATCCTAAAACCCTAAAAACCCTCAAAAAATCGTAAAAACCATAAACCCATAAAAATATAAAAAAACCTAAAACAACCTAAACCCCCAAAAAACTATTAAAATCCCTTAAAAACATTTAAAACCCAACAAAACAATTAAAGACCTAAAAACACTTAAAACCCCTAAAAAACCAAAAAAACCCTAAAAACCCTAAAATACCCTAAAACACCTAAAGAACATATAATTACTAAGAACCCTAAAAATATAAAAAACCCTAAAACCATGAAAAATCCTAAAAACCCTAAATCCCAAAAAAGTCTCTAAAATCCTAAAAACCCTAAAACCCCTATAAATGCTTAAAAACCCAAAAACCTCAAAGAAAACTTAAAACCCCTAAAACTCTAAACACCCTAAAAAACCATAAAATCACCCAAAAAACTTTAAAACCCCCTAAACCTATAAAACATTAAAAAGTCTAGAACCCAAAATATACAAAAAAAAAACGCTAAAAAACCTTAAAAACACTAAAAACCCTAAAACTCTAAAAATCATAAACCCCTCTAAAAATCCTGGAAAAGACCTAAAATTCCCTAAAAATCCTAATAAAACCCTTTATACCCTTTAAATAACCCTAAAACCTGAGAAAACACTCAAAACATAAAAAACACTAAAAATTCCAAAACCCCTTAAAAACATTAAAAACCTAAAAGAAAACCTAAAAAATCCCAAAAATCCTTAAAAATACCTAAAAACCTTAAAAACCCTAAGTCTCTAAAAACCATAAAAATCTCTAAAAACCATTAAATCCCATAAAAACCCATAGGACACCTTAAGGACCATAAAAATCCCCAAACCCCTAAAAACATCACAAGACCCTAAAAATTATAAAAAACCATAAAAGACCCTAAATATCACTATAAAAACCCTAAAGACTCAAAAAACCTTAATATCCCTAAAAATCCCAAAAACCTATAAAACCCTAAAAACCCTAAAAACCCTTAAAAACCCTAGAAACCCTGAAAAACTATAAAAATACTAAAAAACCTAAGAACCCTAAAAACCCTAAAAAACCTAAAAACCCACAAAAATGCTAAAAACCCCTAAAAACGAAAAAACACTAAATAACCATTAAAATCACTAAAACCCTAAAAATCTAAAAAAATATTCATAAAACCTAAAACCCCTAAATACCTTGAAAACCCTAAAAATCCTAAATTAGCAAGAAACACTAAAAACCACTAAAAACGCTAAAAACTTGAAATAACCCGAAAGACCTTAAAAACATTAAAAACATTGAAAACCCTAAAATCCATAAAAAAATCTTAAAAACAATAAAAACCCTAAAAACACTAAAAAATCTAAAAATATTAAAAACAAAAAAAATTATAAACCCTAAAACACTAAGAAACCTAAAAACTCAAAAAACCCGAATAACACTAAAAACCGTTAAAATACCCAAAACCCTAAAAACCTATTAGCCATAGTAACCCTAAAAACCATACAAACCCTTAAAAATGAAAAAACCTTGAAAAACCATAAACCCTAAAAAGTCCTAAAAAATCTAAAAACATAAAAAACACTCAATGCCCTAAAAACACATAAAACCCATAAAACCTCTAAAAACCCTAAAAACCCTTAAATAAACTAAAACCCATAAAAACCCTAAAAACTATTAAAATCCTAAAGAAACTTAAAAATCATAAAAACACAAAAAAACCAATAAAACCCTAAACCCTAAAACCCTAAAAGAACACCAATACCCATAAAATATCTTTAAAATCCTAAAAACATGAGAAGACCCTAAAACCCTAAAAACCCAAAAGGCCCTAAAAACCCTTAAAATCTTTAAAATAACATAAAAACCTAAAACCCTAAAATCCCTAGAAAACACTTGAAAACCCTAAAAGACAGCGAAAA
This sequence comes from Viscum album, assembly GCA_963277665.1. NCBI lineage: Eukaryota > Viridiplantae > Streptophyta > Magnoliopsida > Santalales > Viscaceae > Viscum > Viscum album. The sequence goes on along the minus strand of OY728126.1, from coordinate 1,801,429,241 downwards.
CTCAAAAAACCCTAAAATATCATAAGATACCCAAAAAACACTAAAATACCATAGAAATCCCTAAAACCATAAAAATCTTTAAATGGTCCTAAAACCCCTTAAAACCCAAGAAAGAGAAGTGACGATGGAGCAAGTAAGGGAGTCAGGTAAAAATGGGAGCTCTGCACAGCCTCAGGTCGTGCCTCCCTTTGATGGAAAGAATGTCGATCCGTCTATAGATCGACTAGATCTGTGTGGAGACAAATAAATTTTTTCAATTATGTAAGAATCCTTCCCCAGCAGCTGAGGTATGTGATGAGGTGCCAGAGGCGTTGAGTTTAAAGATTATCTTTGCAAAGGCGGTCAAGTCTACGGCTTCACTCACTTTCTTAGACTATGGTGCCCCCTCTTCTAGTCGAGTGATCAAGAAAGGGTGGGTGGATCATGTTTCAGAAAATCATGAGGCTATTGAAGAAAGAATTAATCTATGTAGTTCTTCCATTATTGCGAGGGTATTGGTTCTGAAGGGAGAACAACTATGAAAGTTTCTGATCTTACCAAACGAATCTTAGCCATTTGGGGATTGTATTAATGGAGGATGATCATGATGGGATGGGATTTATATCAAATTGTCTTCCAATAAGATGATTTGAAATGAAATGGCCTTAGAGTTTTGGCTCTATTAACCTTAGTCCTAGGCTCCTTCATATTCATGATTTGGACCGTAACTTTGATCCCTCTAATGTAAAAGACACCTTTTTTCAGGTATGTATCCAAATTTTCAAACTGAGTTGGCTCTACTAGAACCCTCAGATCCTTTCGGACATTTCTTCCTCTGTGGGTTTTCCCATTCTCATTGACAAGGATACAGATAATCCAAGGTATGGACACTATGCGCGTGTCCTTGTTGAAGTTTATTTATCCTCCATGTCAGTTTAAGAGGTGGTACTTAACACTATTGAGGATAGTTTCACCATGGAAATTCAGTATTAAAGGAGGACAAAACTCTTATCTCACTACCAAATCCTTGTCCACTTGGTCTCTGACTATTGAAGGCTGAAGGTGTGATCCTAATACAACCAGAAAGGGTATGATTTTGTGTCTTGTAGGAAGAATTGAGGTACTGGGGCTGGGAAGACTCAGGATGTCTCAGCACCTGGCCAGCTCTTGGCCTCCGTGATTATGGCTCCCGAGGAGCCTCCTCTGAGGTGGTGGAAGTAATTGTTCAGGAGATTCCTGTGCAGCTACAATGGGAAGTTGTTTCCCCAAAAGACTTCCTTCATCTTACCATGTTTGTGGACATTGAAGGGCGCAAGAACATGGGTGTTCCCATGGATTTAGACTCCCCTATCCAATTGGATCGGTGGATGATATCTCTATTGGGCCATTTGATATCGCCCCTCCCTTGGTAACTCCTGTGGGGAATGACACCCCTTCTCAGGTGGTCCCTGTTGGGGAGGTGTCGTTTATTCTGTCTGGTCTTACAATGGGTCCAATGGAGCTCCTACCTGGGGCTAGTTTGTCTATGAGTGGTGAATCCTTTATAGTTGTGTCCTCCGGCAAGGTCACGAGGAGGACCCCATCGAGAGCTACTTCTAAACAAAATTTACCCCTAAATAGGTTCACCCCACTCAGTGAGAGATTTTGGTATGATGAGGTTGCGGACCAACCAGGTGAGGCTAGGCTTGATGAGGTTCAGTCCAAGATGGTTGATGCTCAATTGGTGGATAACCATACCTTTATGTACCAGATCACTAAAGATGATGTATCCAAGAAGAATCCCATTGCCAAGCCTAAGAAGAAAAGGAAGAAAGGCAAGAATGCTCCACAACCTGTCTCTGGCTCCAAGAACTTGCCTCCTAAAAGGGGAAATGTCATCACTAACCAATGAGGATCATGTTTTGGAATTTTTAAGGGCTTGGGAATCCCCCACTACCTCAGCCCTTCGACATTTTCTCACTTCCCAGAGGATGATGATTATAGGAATTGCTGAAACTATGATTTCATTTGACAATTGGATGTGTTTCAAGTGGGGAAGCCTTGGCTACTCCTTTATTACTAAATATTGTAATGAGAGTGTCCTGGAAACTTTGTGGGTCCTTAAACATGATGATGTTCTGATGCGATCACTTGAAGTGAGTCCTCGAGTCATTACCTTGGCGATATTCATTAATAATTCCCCCTTCTCTCTTTCTTTTGTGTATACTTCCTACTCATACACTAGGATAAGGGTACTTTGGAAGAAGTTTGAGCAGCTATATCTGTCCATGGATCACAAATGGATTGTTATTGGTGAATTCAACACTGTCTTGAGGCCGAATGAGAAGATTGGATCCAATTTATCCCGAGAGGCTGCTGATGACTTCTCTTACTGCCTTGACTCTTGTGATATTACTGAAGTTCCCATTGCTGGAGCCTCCTTCACATGGGGAAGATTCCCAATTAATGGAAGACAGGTAAGTATGTTGGATAGGTGTTTCTACTAGATCAGTGACAAAAGTGTTCTCTCTGATATCTCTAGGTTTACCCTCCCCAAGTTCAATTCAGGCCACAATCCCCTCATTGTCGACCTCTCTGGGTGCTCTCCAAGGTCATCTCCCACTACTGGAAAATTGATCTATACCCATGGTTTAAACCGTGGGTATAGCCCCCAAAATTTTGGGTATAGGCTATACCCACAGTTTCGATAACCGTGGGAAACCGAGGCATCGGGATAGGTCCCCAACCTATACCCACAGTTTATAGAACCGTTGATATAGCTATTTTCCACTGTGTCATAGACATATACCCACTATTATGATGAAAATTCCTTTTACCACCGTTTTCAGAACCGTGGGAATAAAATATTAATTAAAAACATCTGCTAAATATTGATCCCATGGCCTGCAAACTGGGATCCTACAGCCTAACCAACTGATCTTCTTAACCTTTGAACATATATGTCTGCATCTACCTATATATATTAATATATATCATCCATCTAAAAAAAAATCTTCCAGTGAGTTTCGATCCCGCGATGTTCTACACGAAACTACATCGTCTCACCAAATCAGTTGGGTTAATTACATTTCATTATTTATATATCTTTCTAATAATATTAATTTTAACTGCCTTTAGAAAAAAATTAAAGCTGGGTTTCAAACCCGTGTTCCTGGGATGCGTCGGAAGTCCTGTACCACTACGCTATATATATTTATTTAAACATTTTTATATATCTTTTAATATATATATATATATATATTTATAAAACTAGACTAAAAAAACCACAATCGGAAGTTTTGAACCTCCAATTCTCATAGAAGGCCGGACCGGCTTACCACTACACTACAATGGGTATAATTTCAATTACATTGAAATTTATTATGTTATATATATTTTTTTCACTTAAAAAATAAGGTACCCTATACCCACGGTTCAATAAAACCATGGGTATAGGTTCAATATATACCCACAGTTTATGAAAACCATGGGTATAAGATTTTTTAAGAAAGGATATAACCACGGTTTATAAAAACCATGGGTATAGGCTTATATACTGAAGGATATACCCACGTTTCATGAGAAACGTGGGTATATATGCCAACTATACCCACAATTCAATGTAAACCATGGGTATAGGTTTTCCCGCGGTTTTCCCGTGAAATATTTTGGATTTATGCACTTACGCGGGTGCCCTATACCCACAGTTTAGCAAGAACCATGGGTATAGGTCAGAAAATGTCACCAATACCCATGGTTCATGAAAACCGTGGGTATAGTTGAGTTTATACCCATGTTTTTTGGAAAAAATGTGGTTATTGACCCATTTCACAGTAGCGTTCCTTTCCCTTTAAGTTTAACAATGCCTGGATCACGATCCTCGGATGCAGGGAAATTTTTCTTGATGGGTAGAATATCATTTTTCATGGGAGTCAATATTTCATTCTGGTCTCCAAACTGAAGAAAATAAAAAATCTCATTAAGGAGTGGATTAGGAAGTCTTTCTAACGGATAGATGAGGATATCAAGGCTGCTGAAATTCTGATTGCCTCCCTTCATCATTCTAATCATCAGCTACCTATGCCCTCTCAGGAGGAGTTTCAGGCTCATGTGAAATTGGATGACCTTCTGGGTCTTAAGGAGAAACTGGACAAGATCCAGTTCAATGTCAAATGGATCAAGGATGGGGACATGAACTCCAGGTTTTTTCACCGGTTAGACAAGGAAAATAAGGCTAATAAATGCATGAATGCCATCTGCATTCATGTGTCTACCTTCACCTTTAAGGATGATATCTCCAATGCAGTGGTTGGTTACTTTGAGGGGATTTTATCTGATACTTGTGGAGAGTTCTCCTTCCTCTTAATGGAATCCATCTTTCCTTATGTTGATGATCAACAGAATAAGGACCTAATGAGTTCTCCCCTTGAGGAGGAATTTATGTATGATTTTTTTCCCATTATATTTAAAGTGTAGCGGGACGAGATGGATTTAGAAACAAGTTCTTTATGTTCTACTAGGACCTCATGCAAGTGGAAATCACAAATGCTGTCAGGGAAGTATTTGTCTCCTGCTCTTTCCCATATGGAACTAATTATAATTTCGTTGCCTTGATTCCAAATAAAGAAAGTTCCCTTGAAATTAGAGATTTTCATCCTGCCACCATTTGTAATACCATCCCCAAAATTATCAAAAAAATTCTGGTTAAGAGGATGGGGAGTTTTATGGGAGATATTATTAACCCCAACCAATATGGCTTTGTTCCAGTGATGAATATCCAGAACTACTTATTCACAGCTTCATTGGGTATCAATATCACGAGAAAGCGCTTGAAGCATGGGAACTTTTCCTTAAAGATAGATATTTCTAAAGCCTTTGATACCATCCAGTGGAGCTTCATCTTCCGGGTGATCTCCAAGTATGGATTCCCAGATAGATTAATCATGATGGTGGAATCCATCTTGAATATTTCTAGAGTTTTGGTGCTCATCAACAGCTCCCCTAAGGGGTTTTTCCCATGCTCCCATGGTGTTAGGTAGGGGGATCCAATCTCTGGTATTCTCTTCATGATTTCCAAATATTACTTGAGAAGATGGCTCATTGACCTCATGCAAGATGGTCTCTTCAAAACAATCATGGCAGGGAGGGACCTCTGTGTTCCATCCCACCTTTTTTATGCTGATGATATCCTCCTCTTTGGACAAATTGACAATAATAACCTATCCCCAATCCGAATGATCTTACATCATTATGAATCTGTGGTAGGGAAATCTATCAGCTTCTATTGCCTTTGGGGAGGGGGTCTCCCCCTCTAGGTAGTGTCGCATTCCCCTCTCCCTTGGGGTTACAAGGGTATCCCACCGCTTTATCTACTTGGGAGTTCCCATCTTCTGGGGGTGGGTCAAGAGAAATTACCTTGAGAACAGGGCAAGCGGAATCACCCAACAACTTGCAAAGTGGAAAGGGAAGTGCCTCTCACAAGTTGGTAGGGTCTATCTTATCAATTATGTTATTACCTCTATGTTCACTTATGCCTTATCCATTTATATATGGCCAATCAATATCATCAAGAATATGAAGGAAAAAATTAAATACTTTGTATAAAAAGCATGTATCAGCAAAAGAAAATTGGTTACTTTAGCTTAGAAGGACTGCACAAATCCCATTGAGTTGGGAGGGATTGGGATCAAAGACCTGAGGAAATTAAATGATGCCCTCCTCTCCAAGTTGACCTAGGGTTTGTTTGATGTTAAAAATGATGGTCTAGGATTATTCCAGTAGGGGTTCAAACTAAAACATTGTGATGGATTCAATGGTTATTTTACTTCCTTGGGATGGCTAACGATCTAGGGCTCCTACATAGGAATTATGGATCATTCAAAGTGGATCATTTTGAAGAATTCATACCTAAATGCTTGGTCCATCACTTGGATTGATAGGCCTCTACTGGATAGTGTGGTTCATCCCATTGATTCAAGGAACATGTCGATTTTTGTCTTCATAAATTGACTGGAAGAGCTCTAAGTTCTCCTTCCAGAAGGCACTTATCTACAGATTCATGATCACATCTTTGCTAATAGGGATACCTTGATATGGAAGCCTAATATTCTTGGACAACTCACTGTGAATGATTTTTATCAAAATAAATGTACATAGGGAACTACTCCTCTAACCTGGATCTCATGATTTAGGAGTCCCTTTATCCCTTCGGCTAATCATTTGTTGCTCTGGAAGCTCTGGAAAAATCAGCTACCGCTTCAAGGGAAACTTCAGTGGGTCGGACACAGCCTCGCCTCAGTCTGTTTCTTCTATCTTGGTGCTGAGGAATCCATACAACATACATTTCTTCAATGAAAGTTTGAAATGGAACTTTGGGATTACTTGTAGAAGCTGTTTGGGTTCCCTTCCTGCTCATGAAGGCCACTATTTGAGCTGCTAGATAGCCTGGTGATTTGGCCTTGCAACAAATAGGTGTCTAACCTCCTGCTCGTTGATGTTTCCGCCATTATTTCTTACATCTAGGTTTTCTAGAATTCAATTTATTTTAACAAACAGAACCTCTCCTTCCATGGTGGATTTGTCACCCTGCACTTGGCAGTCCATGCGGCATTTCGCTGGATTCCCCTGATCTCTTCCTGGATCAAGGTTAATGTGGATGGCATGACACTGGGAGCACCAGGCCCCTCTGGGTGCGGCAGGGTCTTCCGTACCCACCAAGTTTTTGTCAAAGGTTTCTTTCAAAACTTTATTGGAAATGGGTGTGCCCTCGAAACTGAATTTTGGACCATGATTAAGGTGATTAAGTTCGCTGTTCAATTTATATGGAGTCCTCTCTGGATTGAATCAGACATGATGCTTATCGTGGAGGTTCTTAAAAAAAATCTGGAAGAGTCCCTTGGAGGATTATTCCCCAATGGACATAATGCCTTTCACGTTGTCAAGTTACCAATATTCACGTCACACATGCCTATTGAGAGGTGAACTCGGTTGTGGATTCCCATTCCAAGAAGGAGATCGTAGCAAGGGGTTCGATGTGACCCTTTGTTGCACCATCCTCCTGCCTCTGGTTTGTGGAGTCCGACACGATGGGTGATCTGCACACCTAGGTTTTCAACTCCTCCTTGTAACATCTTGTTGGTTCTCGCACTTTTTTATTAACCTTTGGGGGACCAGGTTCACCTGGTCTCGAGCCTTCTTTTCCCTAAAAACCCCAAAGGACCCTAAAACCACTAGGAAACTCTAAAGGTCCATAAAAATCCTAAAAAACTTTAAGGATCCTAAAAACCCATAAAACCCTAAAAAACTCTAAACGACCCTAAAAACCATAAAAACCCAAAAACACCACAAACCCCCTAAAATCCCTTAAAACACTAAGAAACCCTAAAAGCACTAAAAATCCTAAAAACCCTAAAAAATATTTAAACACCACTAAAACCCCAAAAAACATTAAATACCCTAAAATTCATATAAAAACATAAAATCCCTAAAACCCTAAAAACCCTAAAACCCATAAAAAACACAAAAAACCCCTAAAACCCCTAAAAACCCTTAAAATCTCTAAAAACCAAAAAACCCAAAAAACCCCAATAGGACATGATGCTGCTGCTGTTGTGTCTGTTTTTGAGTCTTTTTCTTTCTTTGTTTTTCTTTTTTGGCGTGGGTTGTAAGGGGCTTTTGGGTGTGGGTCGATCGACCCCTCCCCTCCCTTGTCTGGTGTGTCTCCTTTTCAATCTACATAAATTTGGGGGGGACAGGAATAGCCTGTCCCTCGCATCTTCTTTGCCCAATAGGACCCTAAAATCCCTAAAACCCCAAGAAACACTTAAAGACCCTAAAACCCCCTAAAAGACCCTAAAAACCAAAATAACCCTAAAATCCCATTAAAACCCTAAAATAACCTAAAAACCCTAAAAAACATAAAAAAACCTTTACACCCCTAAAAAACATTCAAGAACCCAAAACCCTTAAAGACTCTAAAATACCCTAAAACCCTAAAAGATCCAAAAAACCCAAAAAACCCTAAAAAATCTAAAATACCATAAAACCCTAAAAACTATAACAAACCTAAAAACCATAAAATACATAAAAACCCAATACCACACAAAACCCATAATACCCCTAAAAACCTCCAAATATCCCTAAACACCTAAAAACCATAAAAACCAGAAAACCCTAAAACCCTTAAAAAACCTTAAAAGTCATGAAAATTATAAAAAATACTAAAACCCCAAAACCCCAACAAACCCTAAAAACCTTAAAAACCCCTAAAACCCTAAAAATACTAAAAGCCCTTAAACTCCTAAAACCAATAAAAACCCTAAAAGACCCTCAAACCCTAAAAACCCTAAAAACCTAAAAAACAACAAAATACCCTAAATAACCCTATAAAAACCCTAAAAGAACATAAAAATCTCTTAAACACCCTAAATATCCTAAAACCCCAAAAAATATTCAAAACCCTAAAAAACATGAAACCCTAAAAACCCTAAAAACCATAAAAGAACTCATAAAACCCCAAAACACTCTAAATCCAAGAAAAAACCCAAAAGAAATTCTAAAAACTCAAAAAACCTTAAAAAAACCTAAAACCCTAAAAACCCATAAAAAACTATAAAATGTAAAAACCACTAAAAAGTTAGAAAAAAACCTAAACACCCTAAAACCCCCTAGTATTGATAAATCCCCTAAAAACACCAAATAACCCAAAAAAATCATTAAAACCATTAAAAATATTTAAAAATTCATAAAACCTTAATAATCATTAAATAATTTAAAAAAAATTTGAAAATCCAAAAATCCCAAAAATCCCAAAAATCCCAAAAATCCCTAAACACCCGAAAAACCCAAAAATTGTAAAACCCCTAAACCCCACTAAAACTGCTAAAAACTATAAAACCCTAAAAACCCTAAGAACAATAAAATACCTAAAACCTTTAATAATAATAAAACCATAAAAATCCATTAAAACCCCTAAAATCCCCAAAACCCCCCAAACCCCCCAAAAAATCAATAACAAAAACCGCAAAAATACTAAAAACCCAAAAACTGTAAATAAACCATAAACACCCCAAAAAAAACCTAAAAACCAAAAAATGCCCTGAAAACCCCAAAACCCCTAAAAACCCTAAAATACATAAAAACCCTTAAAACCCCCAAAAAAACCTAAGACCCCTAAAAATGAAAAAACCCTAAAAAACCTTAAAACTCTAAAAAACCTAATGAACCATAAAAAACAATAAAAAACATAAAAACATAAAAAACCCTAAAAACCCTAAAAACCCATAAACCCCTAAAAACCCCTAAAAACCCCTAAAAATCCATAAAAACCCTAAAAGACCCAAAAAACCATAAAAAACCTAATAGACCCAAAAATAAACTAAAAATATTAAAACATCCTAAAACCTAAAAAACATTAAAGTTCCATAAAAACCATTAATCCCTAAAAGACCGTCAAAACCCTAAAAACACTAAAAAACCTAAACACCACTACCCCCCCCCCCAAAAAAAAAACCTGAAAAGACCATAAAATACTCTAACCCCCTAAAAGACTTTAAAAACCCTAAATGAACCTAAAAACCCTAAAAAACCCTAAAAAATCCTAAAAAACCTAAAAAAACCCAAGGACCCTTAAAACTAAAAAAAGCTAAAGTTCCCTAATAATCCTAAGTGATCCTAAAAATCCAAAATACTCTAAAGGACCCTAACCTAAAAAACACTAAAAAAACTTAAGGACCCTAAAAACCTTAAAAGACCCTTAAAACTGCAAAAACTGTAAATGAACCTAAAAACCATAAAAACCCAAAAAAAAACCTAAGACCCTTAAAAACCCTAAAATAACCTAAAAACACAAGAAGACCATAAAAACCCCAAAAGACACTAAAACCCTAAAAAACCCTAAAAGAACCTACAAACACTTAAAAAATTGACCTTAAAAAACCCCTAAAACTCTAAAAGACCCTAAAACCCTAAAACCCACCAAAACCTTAAAAACCCTAAAACACTAAATACCATAAAAACCGTAAAAACAAAAAAATAGTAAAAAAATGATAAACCCATAAAATGCCTAAAAACCTCTAAAAACCTTAAAAAAATTAAAATGTTTAAAACCCTTAAACAGCTCTAAAAATCCTAAAACCCTAAAAACCAAAAAAGCCTCTAAAAATCCATTAAAACAATAAATAACCATAAAAAACCCTAAAAAACCAACGAATCTAAAAACCCTAAGAAACATAAAAAAAACTATAATCTCTAAAACCCCTAAAACCCCCAAAAAACCCCTAATAAAAACATAAAAACCCTTAAAACCCAAAAAAACCTGCAAAACCCTAAAAATCCTAAAAACTGTAAGAATTGTAAAAACCCTAAACAACCCTAAAAAAATAAGAACCTAAAACCCATAAAATCAGAAGAAAACCTTTAATCCCAAAAAACATAAAACTCTAAAACATTAAAAATCTAAAAAACTCTAAACCCCAAAACCCCCCCAAAACCCCCAAAAAAGATAAAAAATCAATAAAATCCCTAAACACCCTAAAAAAATCTAAAAAACTCTAAAAACCTATACACCCCTAAAAAACATAAAACTCTTAAAAGATAAAAACCCTTAAAACCCATAAAAACCTCTAAAAAACTAAATAACCCCTTAAAACCCATAAAACCCATAGAAAACCCTAAAACCCCTCTAAAAACCCTAAAAGACATAAAAACATGAGAACCCATAAAAACCCCTAAATCAATAAAAACCAATAAAAACCAAATGACCCTAAAAATCCTAAAACCATCAAAAAACCCTAAAATCCCTAAAAACCCCAAAAAAATCAAATAAACCCTAAAAAACATTAAAAACCCTTAAAATCTCAAAAAACACTAAAAGACCATAAAACCCATGGAAAACCATGAATTACCTAAGAAAACCCTAAAAACCCAAAAAATCACTAAAAAAACTTAAAAACCTTGAAAAATATAAAAAACCATAAAACCCGAAAAACGCTAAAAACCCAGAAACCTTTAAACCCCCAAAACCCCTTAAAGTTGTAAAAGACACTAAAACCCCTAAAACATTTACCCTAGTTGTGGATATTGAAGGGAGCATGAACATGGGTGTTCACATGGATTCAGACTCCCCCTATCTAGTTGGATCGGTGGATGATATCTCTATTGGGCCATTGGATATCGCCCCTCCCTTGGTAACTCCTATGGGGAATGCCGCCCCTTATCAGGTGGTCCCTGCTGGGGTGGTGTCGTTGATTCCATCTGGTCTTACAATGGGTCCAATGGAGCTCTTACTTGGGGTTAGTTTTTCTATGAGTGATGAATCCTTTACAGTTGTGTCCTTAGGCAAGGCCATGAGGAGGACCCCATCAAGAGCTGCTTCTGAACAAAATTTACCCCTAAATAGGTTCACCCCACTCAGTAGGAACTTCTGGTCTGATGAGGTTATGGACCAACATGGAAAGGCTAGGCCTGAGGAGGTTCAGTCCCAGATGGTTGATACTCAATTGGTGGATGACCTTAACTCTATGTACCAGATCACTAAAGATGATGTATCCAAGAAGAATCTCGTTGGAAAGCCTAAGAAGAAAGGGAAGAAAGGAAAGAATGCTTCACAACCTATCTCTGTATCCAAGAAATTTCCTCCTAAAAGGGGAAATGTCTTCCCTAACCAATGAGGATCATGTTTTGGAATTTCCAAGGGCTTGGGAATCCCCCACTACCTCAGCCCTTCGACATTTTCTCACTTCCCAGAGGATGATGATTATACGAATTTATGACCCTATGATTTCATTTGAAAATTGGATGTGTTTCAATTGGGGCATCCTTGGCTACTCCTTTATTACTAAATATTGTAATGAGAGTGTCCTGGAAACTTTCTGGGTCCTTAAACATGATTATGTTCAGATGCGGTCACTTGAAGTGAGTCATCAAGTCATTACCTTGGAAATCTTCCTTAAAAATTCCCTCTTATATCTTTCTTTTGTGTATGTTTCCTACTCACACACTAGGAGAAGGGTACTATAGAAGAAGTTTGAGCAGCTGTATCTGTCCATGGATCACAACTGGATTGTTATTGGTGAATTCAACACCGTCTTGAGGCCGACTGAAAAGATTGGCTCCAATTTCTCTCAAGAGGCTGCTGATGAATTCTCTTACTACCTTGAATATTGTGATATTACTGAAGTTCCCATTACTGGATCCTCCTTCACATGGGGAAGATTCGCAATTAATGGATGACAGAAAATTATGTTGGATAGGTGTTTCTACAAGATCAGTGAAAAAAGTGTGTTCTCTGATATCTCTAGGTTTACCCTCCCCAAGTTCAATTCGTACCACAATCCCCTCATTGTTGATCTCTCTGGGTGCTCTCCAATGTCATCTCCCACTACTAGAAAATTGATCTATACCCATGGTTTAAACCATGGGTATTTCCCCAAAAACAGTGGGTATAGGCTATAGCCACAGTTTTGGGAACCGTGGGAAACTGAGGGGTCGGGATAGGTCCCCGACCTATACCCACAGTTTATAGAACCGTTGATATAGCTATTTTCCACTCTGTCATATAAATATACCCACAGTTATAATGAAAATTCCTTTTACCACGATTTGCAGAACCATGGGTATAAAATATTAGAAAAACAAATCAAATATCAATTAAAAACATCCGCGAAATATTGATCCCACGACCTGGAAACTGGGATCCTATAGCCTAACCAACTGAGCCGCTTAACCTTTGAACATATATGTATGCATCTCCCTATATATATTAATATATATCATCCAGCCAGCAAAAAAATCTTCCAGCGAGTTTTGATCCCGCGATGTTCTACATGATACTACATCGTCTCACCAAATCATCTAGGTTAATTACGTTTCATTATTTATATATCTTTATAATAATATTAATTTTAACTACCTTTAGAAAAAAATTAAAGTCGGGTTTCAAACCCACATTCCTGGGATGCACCGGAAGTCCTGTACCACTACGCTACACAGAGTTATTTCAACATTTTTATATATCTTGTAATATATATATATATATATATATATATTTAAAAAACTAGACTAATAAAACCACCATCGGAAGTTTTGAACCTCCAATTCTCATAGAAGGCAGGACCGACTTACCACTACAATGGGTGGAATTTCAATTACATATACATGTATTATGTTATATATATTTTTTGCACTTAAAAAATAAGGTACCCTATACCCACAGTTCAATAAAACCATGGGTATAGGTCCAATCTATACCCATGGTTTATGAAAACCATGGGTATAGGATTTAATATGAAAGGATATACCCACGGTTTATAAAAACCGTGGGTATAGGCTTATATACTAAAGGATATACCCATGGTTCATGAGAAACGTGTGTATAGATTCCACCTATACCCACGGTTCAATGTAAACCATTGGTATAAGTTTTCCCACAAAATATTTTGGCTTTGTGGGCTTACGCGGGTGCCCTATACCAACGGTTTATCAAGAACCATGGGTATAGGTTAGAAAATGTCACCAACACCCGTGGTTCATGAAAACTGTGGGTATAGTTGAGTCTATACCAACAATTTTTGGAAAACTGTGGGTATAGACCCATTTTAAAGTAGTGTCCCTTGACCTTCATGTTTAACAATGTCTGGCTCACGATCCTAGGCTGCAGGGAAATTGTTCTTGATGGGTGGAATATCATTTTTCATGGGAGTAAATATTTCATTCTGGTCTCCAAACTGAAGAAAATAAAAAATCTTATTAAGGAGTGGAGTATGAAGTCTTTCTCAAGGATATATGAGGATATCAAGACTGCTGAACTTCTGCTTGCCTCCCTTCAAAATTATAATCATCAGCTACCTATGCCCTCTCAGGAGGAGTTGCAAGATCATTCAAAATTGGTTGACCTTCTGGGTCTTAAGGAGAAACTGTCCAAGAGGCAGTTTAATGTAAAATGGATCAATATGGGGACATGAAATCTAAGTTTTTTCACCGGTTACACAAAGAAAATAAGGCTAATAAATTCATGAATCCCATCTTTATTCATGGGTCTACCTTCACCTCTGAGGCTGATATCTCCAATGAAGTGGTTGGTTACTTTGAGGGGATTTTCTCTGATACTTGTGGAGAGTTCTTCTTCCGATTAATGGACTCCATCTTTCCTTGTGCTGATGATCAGCAGAATAAGGACCTAATGAGTGCTCCCCTTGAGGAGGATGTGAGGTCTGATTTGTTTTCCCATAATATTTAAAGTGCATCGAGCCTAGATGGATTTAGAAACAAGTTATTTATGTTCTACTGGGACCTCATGCATGTGGAAATCACAAATAATATCAGGGAAGTCTTTGGCTCTTACTCTTTCTCATATGGAACTAATTCTAATTTCATTTCCTTGATTCCAAAGAAAGAAAGTGACCTTGATATTGGAGATTTTTGGCCTACCACCATTGGTAATACCATCCCCAAAATTATCAACAAAATTCTGGTTAAGAGGATGGGGTGTTTTATGTGAGGTATTATTACCCCAACCAATATGGCATTGTTCTGGGGAGGAATATTCAGAACTGATTATTCACAGATTCAGAGGGTATCAATATCACGAGAAAGCGCTTGAAGCATGGGAACATTTCCTTAACACTAGATATTTATATGGCCTTTGATACCATCTAGTGGAGATTCATATTCAAGGTGATCTCCAAGTATGGATTCCCAGACAGATTCATCATGATGGTGGAATGCATCTTGAATAGTTTTAGAGTGTTGTTTCTCATCAACAGCTCCCCTAAGGGATTTTTCCTATTCTCCCATGGTGTTAGGCAGGGGGATCCAATCTCTGGTATTCTCTTCAGGATTGCCAAAGATTACTTCAGAAGATGGATCATTAACCTCATGCAAGATGGTATCTTCAAACCAATCATGGAAGAGAGGGACCTATGTGTTCCATCCCACCTTTTTTATGAAAACGATATCCTCCTATTTGGATAGACTGACAAGAAGACTCTATCCCCAATCCGAATGATCTTCCATCATTATGAATCTGTGGTAGGTAAATCTATAAGCTGGAAAAAATCTTCTATTGCCTTTGGGGAGGGGGTCTCCCCCTCTAGGTAGTGTCGCATTTCCCTCTCCCTTGGGGTTACAAGGGGATCCCTCCCCTTTATCTACTTGGGAGTTCCCATCTTTTGGGGGTGGGTCAAGAGAAATTACCTTGACAATAGGGAAAGCATAATCACCCAACTACTTTATAAGTAGAAAGGAAAGTGCCTCTCACATGTTGGGAGGGTCTATCTTATCAATTATGTTATTACCTCTATGTTCACTTATGCCTTCTCCATTTATAGATGGCCAGTCAATCTCATCAAAAATATGTATGCAAAAATTAGGAACTTTGTCTGGACAAGCTGTATCAGCAAAAGAAAATTGGTTACTGTAGCTTGGAAGGACTACACAAATCCCTTTGAGTTGAGAGGGATTGGGATCAAAGACCTGAGGAAATTAAATGACACCCTCCTCACCAAGTTCACCTAGGGTTTGTTTGATGTCAACAATGATGGACAAGGATTCTACTAGGATATTTTGACACTGAAACTTTGTGATAGATTCACTGGTTATTTTACTTCCTTGGTTTGGCCAATGATCTAGGGCTCCTACATGGGAATTATGGATCATTCAAAGTGGATCATTTTGAAGCGTTTAGACCTAAATGCTTGGTCCACCACTTGGATCGATAAGCCTATGCTGGATAGTTTGGTTCCTCCCATTGATTCAAGGAACATGTTGATTGTTGGCTTCATAAATCGACTAAAAGAGTTTGAAGTTCTCCTTCCAGATGGAACTTATCTTCAGATTCATGCTCACATATTTTCTAATAGGGATACCTTGATATGGAAGGATAATATTCTTGTACAACTCAATGTGAAGGATTTTTATCGGTATAAATGTACATAGGGGCCTAATCCTCTAGCCTAGATCTCAAGCTTTAAGAGGCCCTTTATCCCTTCGGCTAATCATCTGTTTCTCTAGAAGCTCTGGAAAAATCAGCTACCGCTTCAAGGGAAATTGCAGTGGGTCCGACACAGCCTGGTCTCAGTCTGTTTCTTCTATCTTGGTGCTGAGGAATACATACAACATAAATTTCTTAAATGAAAGTTTGCAATGGAACTTTGGGATTACTTGTAGAAGTTGTTTGGGTTCCCTTCCTGCTCATGAAGGCCACTATTTGAGCTGCTGGATAGCCTGGTGATTTGGCCTTGCAGCAAATAGGTGTCTAACCTCCTGCTCCTTGCTGTTTCTGCCATTATTTCTTACATCTAGGTTTCCTAGAATGAAATTTATTTTAACAAGAATCACCTCTCCTTCCATGGTGGATTCGTAACCCTGCAATTGGAAGTCCATGTGGCATTCCGCTGGATTCCCCTGATCTCTTCCTGGATCAAGGTTAATGTGGATGACATGAAACTGGGAGCACCAGGCCCCTATGGGTGCGGCAGGGTCTTCCGTACCCACCAAGGTTTTGTCAAAGGTTGCTTTCAAAACTTTATTGGCAATGGGTGTGCCCTTGAAACTGAATTTTGGACCATGATGAAGGTGATTAGGTTCACTGTTCAATTTATATGGAGTCCTCTCTGGCTTGAATCAGACTTGATGCTCACCGTGGAGGTTATTAAAAACAAATATAGGAGAGTCCCTTGGAGGATTCTTCGCCAATGGACATAATTCATTTCATGTTGTCAAGGTACCAATCTTCACGTCACACATGCCTATAGAGAGGTGAACTCGATTGCAGATGCCCTTTACAAGAAGGAGATCGTAGCAAGGGGTTTGATGTGACCCTTTGTTGCACCATCCTCCTACCTCTGGTTTGTGGAGTCCGACACGAGGGGTGATCTGCACACTCGAGTTTTCAACTCCTCCTTGTAACATCTTGTTGGTTCTCGCTCTTTTTTGTTAACTTTTGGGGGACTAGGTTCACCTAGTCTCGAGACGTCTTTGCCCTAAAAACCACAAACGACCCTAAAACCCCTAGCAAACTCTAAAGGGCCCTAAAAATCCTAAAAAACACTAAGGATCCTAAAAACCCATAAAATCCTAGAAAACTCCAAACGACCCTAAAAAACATAAAAACACAAAAAAAACCACAAACCCCCTAAAATCCCCTAAAACACTAAGAAACCCTAAAAGCACTAAAAATCCTAAAAACCCTAAAAAATATTTAAACACCCCTAAAACCCCAAAAAACATTAAAGACCCTAAAATTCATATAAAAACATAAAATCCCTAAAACCCTAAAAACCCTAAAAACCCTAAAAAACACAAAAAACCCTAAAAAATAAAAAACATTAAAATCTCTAAAAACCACAAAACCCTAAAAACCCCAATAGGACCCTAAAACCCCTAAAACCCCAAGAAACACTTAAAGACCCTAAAACCCCCTAAAAGACCCTAAAAACCAAAAAACCCCAAAACCCCATTAAAACCCTAAAATAACCTTAAAACCCTAACAAACATTAAAAAACCATTACACCCCTAAAATACATTCAATAACCCAAAACCCTTAAAGACTCTAAAATACTCTAAAACCCTAAAAGATCCAAAAAACCCAAAAAACCCTAAAAAAATCAAAAATACCATAAAACCCTAAGAAAACCCTAACAAACCTAAAAACCCAAAAATACATAAAAACCCAATACCACACAAAACCCATAATACCCCTAAAAACCTCTAAATATCCCTAAACACCTAAAAACCAGAAAAACCAGAAAACCAGAAAACCCTTAAAAAACCTTAAAAATCATGAAAATTCTAAAAAATGCTAAAACCCCTAAAACCCCTAAAACCCTTAAAAACCTTAAAAGCCCCTAAAAACCCTAAAAATACTAAAAAACCTTAAACTCCTAAAACTAATAAAAAACCCTAAAAGACCTTCAAACCCTAAAACCCCAAAAAACCAAAAAAAACAACAAAAGACCCTAAAAACCCTATAAAAACCCTAAACGAACATAAAAATCACTTAAACACCCTAAATATCCAAAAACCCCCAAAAAATATTAAAAACCCTACAAAACATGAAACCCTAAAAACCCTAAAAACCATAAAAAACTTATAAAACCCCAAAACACTCTAAAACCAAGAAAAACCCCAAAAACAAATTCTAAAAATTCAAAAAACCTTAATAAAAACCTGAAACCCTAAAAACCCATATAAACACTATAAACTGTAAAAACCACTAAAAAGTTAGAAAAAAAACCTAAACACCCTAAAACCCCCTAATATTGATAAACCCCCTAAAAACCCAAAATAACCCAAAAAAATCATTAAAACCATTAAAAATATCGAAAAATCCATAAAACCTTAATAATCCTTAAATAATTTAAAAAAATTTAAAAATCCAAAAACCCCTAAAATCCCAAAAAACCCTAAAATCCGTAAACACCCGAAAACCCTAAAATTGTAAAACCCCTAAAAATCACTAAAACCCCTAAATATGCTAAAAACCATAAAACCATAAAAACCCTAAGAACAATAAAAATACCTAAAACCTTTAAAAAACCATAAAAAATCATTAAAACCCCTAAAATCCCCCAAACCCCCCAAACCCCCAAAAAAGCACTAAGAAAAACTGCAAAAATACTAAAAACCCTAAAATTGTAAATAAACCTTCAAAACCCAAAAAAAACCTAAAAACCATAAAAGGCCCTAAAAACCCCAAAACCCTTAAAAACCCAAAAATACATAAAAACCCTTAAACCCCCCAAAAAAACCTAAGACCCCTAAAAATGAAAAAACCCTAAAAACCATAAAACTCTAAAAAACCTAATGGTCGATAAAAAATAATAAAAAACTTTAAAACATAAAAATCCCTAAAAACCCTAGAAACCCATAAACCCCATAAACCCCCTAAAAACCCCTAAAAATCCATAAAAACCCTAAAAGACCCAAAAAAACCATAAAAACCCTAATAGACCCAAAAATAAGCTAAAAATATTAAAACATACTAAAACGTAAAAAACATTAAAATACCATAAAAACCCTAAACCCTAAAAGGTCATAAAAACACTAAAAACTCTAAAAACCCTAAACAGCACTAACCCCCCCCCCCCAAAAAAAACCCAAAAGACCATAAAATACTCTAACCCCCTAAAAGACTCTAAAAACCCTAAATGATCCTAAAAACCCAAAAAAACCCTAAATGACCCTAAAAAACATAGAAACACTTAACGGACCTAAAAACTAAAAAAAAACCTAAAGTTACCTAAAAATCCTAAGTGATCCAAAAAATCCTAAATACTCTAAAGGACCCTAACCTAAAAACCACTAAAAAAACTTAAGGACCCTAAAAACCCTAAAAGACCCTTATAACTGTTAAAACTCTAAATGAACCTAAAAACTTAAAAACCCAAAAAAACCTAAGACCCGTAAAAACACTATAATACCCTAAAAACCCAAGAAGACCCTAAAAACCCGAAAAGACCCTAAAACCCTAAAAAACCTTAAAAAACCCTAAAAGAACCTAAAAACACTAAAAACCTTAAATAGACCCTAAATACATTAAAAGACCATAAAAACCCCCTCAAAACTCTAAAAGACCCTAAAAACCCTAAAACCCCTAAAAACCTTAAAAACCCTAAAATACTAAATACCTTAAAAAACTGTAAAAACAAAAAAAATAGTAAAAAATGATAAAGCCATAAAACCCTTAAAAACCTCTAAAAACCTTAAAAAATAAAAAAATTTAAACCCAAAAACATCTCTAAAAATCTTAAAACCCTAAAAACCACAAAAACCCCTAAAAATAATTTAAAAAATCAATAACCATAAGAAACCCTAAAAAACTGAAGACTCTAAAAACCCTAAAAACCATAAAAAACTATAATCTCTAAAACCCCTAAAACCCCCAAAATACCCCTAATAAAAACATAAAAACCCTTAAAACCCCAAAAAAACTCTAAAACCCTAAAAATACAAAAAACTGTAAGAATTGTAAAAACCCTAAACAACCCTAAAAAAATAAGAACCTAAAACCCATAAAATCGGAATAAATCCTTTAATCCCAAAAAAACTTAAAACCCTAAAACATTAAAAATCTAAAAAACTCTAAACCCCAAAACCCCCCAAAAAACACCAAAAAAGATAAAAAAACAATAAAATCTCTAAACAACCTAAAAAAATATAAAATAAACTAAAAACCTATAAACCCCTAAAAAACATAAAACTCCTAAAATAGAAAAACCCTTAAAACCCATAAAAACCTCTAAAAACCAAATAACCCCTTAAAACCCATAAAACCTATAGAAAACCCTAAAACCCCTCTAAAAACCTTGGAATACATAAAAAACATAAGAACCCATAAAAAAACCCCTAAATCCATAAAAATCAATAAAAACCAAAAGACCCTAAAAACCATAAAACCATCAAAAAACCCTAAAATCCCTAAAAACCAAAAAAAAATCAAATAAACCCTAAAAAACCTTAAAACCCCTTAAAAGCTCGAAAAACACTAAAAGACCATAAAACCCATGGAAAACCATTAAATAACTAAGAGAAACCTAAAAACCAAAAAAATCACTAAAAACCCTTAAAAACCTTGAAAACCCTTAAAAACCCTACAACCCTAAAAACACTAAAAACCCTAAAACCATTAAAACCCCCAAAACCCCTTAAAGTCGTAAGAGACCCTAAATCCCCTAAAAACTCTAAAAACCACAAATAATAACGAAAAATTCTGGATAGACCCTATAAATATTAAAAAACCTTAAAAAACCTTAAAAACCCAATAAAAATCCTATAACACCTTTAACCCCTTAAACACCATAAAACGCCTAAAACAACCTTAAAAACTCTAAAACACTAAAAACCCTAAAACCCTTAAAAACCATAAAGACCCATAAAAACCCTAAAACCCTAAAACCCCTAAAACATTGAAACTATCCTAAAAACCCTAAAAAACAAAAAACACCCCCCGAAAAACCTAAAATTCATATAAACCCCAAAAACCCATAAAAACACTAAAAACCCGAAAAGTCCAAAACCCCCTAAAATCACTAAAAATACCTAAAAACCCAAAAAAAAACGATAAAAATCCCCAAAACCCTAAAAACCTTTAAAACACTAAAAACCCTAAAAAAAAAGACACTAAAAAATATAATAACCCTAAAAAACCCTAAAAAATATTAAAAAAAATCCTAAAAACGCTAAAAACCTTAAAAACCCTAAAACAACTTTAAAAATCTAAAAACACTAACACCCCACAAAAAAACCAAATTCCCTAATAACACAAAACCCCTAAATCCCTAAAAACCCTAAAAACACAACAAAACCCTAAAACCCCTTAAAACTGTAAAACCCCTAAAAACCCTAAAAACCGTAAAAAACCCTAAAAACAACTCAAAACCCTAAAAACCCCTAAAACACTAAAACCCCTAAATACCCTAAAAATAATAAAACCCCATAAAAGTCCCTAAAATTCCCTAAAAACCCTAAAACCCCTAAGAAGACCCAAAAAAAGCTAAAAATCATGAAAACCCCTAAAAAAACCTGAAAAAACCAAAAAGACCCTTAAATCATAAAACCCTAAAAGAGAATCAAAACCCCTAAAACCCTAAAATACCATAAAATACCCTAAAACCCCTTAAGACTCTAAAAAAACCTAAAGGACGCTTTAAAACCCTAAAAGACCCTAAAACCCCTAAAATCCCTACAGGACCCTAAAAACCCTCAAAAACCCAAAAAACCCATAAGGACTATAAAAATACTAAAGGAAAATAAAAAACCCAAAAATACCCTAGAGGGACCTTAAACCCCTAAAAGACACTAAATACCCTAAGAACCCATGAAAAACCCTAAAACCCTTAAAACCCCAAAAAACCCTAAACCCCATAAAAACTCTAAAATAACATAAAACTACAAAAAACACGAAAGACCCCAAAAACATTTAAACCTCGTAAAAGAAAAAAACCCTAAAAACCCTAAAAACATTAAAAGACGCTAAAAACCCATAAAACAGGAAAAAAACCAAAAGAAACCTAAATACCCTAAAACCATAAATACCCAAAAAACCTAAAACCCCTTAAAGCCATTAAAATCCTAAAAAATCCCAAATGGAACCCTAAAATACCAAAAACTACACTTAAACTATAAAACCATAAAAAACATAACCCCCCACCCCAAATATAAAATATTATAACATACACCCTAAACCCTAATCCTTATACCATGAACCCTATACCTTAAACCCTATACCATCAACCAAAAACTCTAAATGATAAACTCTACATACTAAACCCTATAACAGGAACTCGAAACCCTACACCCTACTCCCTAAACCCTACACCATAAACCCTATACCCTACACCCTAAACTCTAAACCATACACCCTAAACCCTATACCCTAAACCCTAACCCTAAACCTTATACCCCACACCCTAAACTCTAAACCCTATAACCTAAACCATATAATTTACACCGTAAACCCTAAATCCTATACCCAAAACCCTATACCCAATACCCTAAACCCTAAATCCTACACATCAAATGCTACACCCTACACTCTAAATCATAAAACCTACTCCTTAAACCCAATACTCTACACCAAAAACCCTTAGCCTTACACCCTAAGCCCTATAATATCTACCCTAAACCCTAAAACTTACACCCTAAACCCTATACCCTACATCCTAAACCCTACACCTAAAACCATATACCCTACACCCTACACCCTAAACCCTATACCCCACATCATAAACCCTATACCCTACACCCAAAACCTTATTCTATACACCATAAACCCTAAAACCCAAATCCTACACCCTAAACCCTAAAACCTACACCTTGAACCATATACCCGACACTATACACCCTAAACCCATCACCCTAAACCCTATACTATACACACTAAACCCTATACCCTACACCCAAACCCTAAAGACTAAACCCTAAAACCCTAAAAAAACACTAAGAAACCCTAAATCCCCAAAAAGTTTGAAAAAACACTAAAAAAACCTAAAATCCTAAAAACTTCAAACCCTAAAAATCTTAAAAAACCTAAAAACACTAAAAACCCATAAAAAGCATTAAAAACCCTAAAAACTATAAGAAAACTAAAAAAAACCCTAAAAACCCTAAAAACCCATTACCACTTAAAAATCCCTAAAAATACCAATAATCCTAAAAACACTTAAAAACTTTTAGAAAACCCTAAAAACTCTTAAAAACCCAAAAAACACAAAAAAAACTGAAAACCCTACACAACTCTAAAAACCCTAAGAAACTTTCAAAAATCCTAAAAATCCATAAAAACCCCAATAACACTAAAAACCCTAAAAAACATGAAAACCCTAAGAAAAATATAAAAAAAATAAAAACCCTAATAACCCTAAAATATCATAAATGCCCAAAAACCCCAAAAACCCAAAAACACTAAAAACTAAAAAAAATCCATAAAATCCTAAAAACTCTAGAAAACAAAATCCCTAAATAACCTAAACCCTTAAAATTATAGAGACCCTAATACAACAATTAAAACCCTAAAACCCCTAAAAACCTTAAAAAATAAAAAAAACCAAAAAACCCTAAAAAATCCCCAAACCCCTAATAGTCCCTTTGAAACCCAAAAAAAAGAAAAAACTATTAAAAAATAATGAAAACCTTAAAAAAATAAAAAACCTAAAAACATAGAAAATTCCCAAAATCCCATAAAAACCAAAAAACCCCAAAGACCATAAAACTCAAAAAAGACCTTAAAAACCATAAAATCCTTAAGAGAAAAACATAAAACCCTAAAAAATCTTAAAACCGTAAAAAAACCTAAAAACCCAAAAAATCCTAAAAAATATAAAACCCTTAAAAAACATATCAAGTCCTGGAAACCATTAAAATACCTAAAACCCCAAGAAACCCCAAAAACCCTAAAAACCTTAAAAAACCCTAAAAACCGTAAAACCCTTAATCACTATAAACCTTTAAACCCCCTAAAAATCCGTACAAAACCATAAAAATCCCAAAAATAATAAAAAATCTATAAATCCATAAAATCCCGAAAAACCCAAAAACTCTAAATCCCTATGAACCTTAGAAACCATAAAAACCATAAAAACACAAAAAAAATAAAATAATAAAACCCCAATAACCATTTAAACACTAAAAATCCTAAAAACCAAAAAACCATGAAAACCCCTAAAAACACTTAAAATATCACAAACCCTAAAACCCCCCCACACTCTCTAAAAAACCTAAAGGACCCTGAAAACCCTAGAACCCTAAAAACCATAAAACCTAAAAACCCCTAAAATCCCAAAAAGATCCTTAAACCCCAAAACCCCTAAAAGTCCCTAAAAACTCTAAAAAATATTAAAAATACCCAAAATCCATAAAAAACGATACAAGAAACTACAAATACTAGAAACACTAAATGCTGTAAAATACCATAAATCCCCTGAAAGACTCTAAAAAATACTTAAGGGCCCTAAAAACCCTGAAGGTTTCGAAAAACCCTGAAGGTTTTGAAAAACCCTGAAGGTTTCGAAAAACCATGAAGTTTTATGAAAGACCTAAAAATACTCTAAAATACCCCCAAAACCCTAAAGGTCCCTAAAAACTAAAAATAACCTAAAGGTTCCTAAAAAACCTAAAAACCCTTAAGGATACTAACCATAAAAACCCTTAAATACAGAAAAAAACATAAAAACCTTTAATAAACCAAAAAACCCCTAAAAACAACTAAACCCCCTAAACCCCTAAAAGCCCTAAAAGAACCCAAAAAACGAAAAACACAAAAAACCCTAAAAACCTTAAAAGACTAAAAAAACATGTTCGGTACTTAAATTTCCACAAACAAGACCAAGATGAATACATTAATTTGGAAAAGACGAAAAAATATTTGAAGAAGAGTTGAAGGAAAAATACTCAAAGGAAAGAAAACTGCAAAGGATGGTGCGATCCCATGAAGCACAAATTTCTCCATGGAACCCCGCTTCACATGGTTCCCTGTCACTCCATAAAGAATCCATGAATGAAAGTAGTTATCATGAAGGTGTGGAGGTGGAAGAACCCATAAATGAAGAAAATCCATTTATGGGAAGTGGTGGTGATTTTCGATCCCAAAAAATGAATATTCCCCCTTAAACTAAATTGTTCACGGGGAGAGGTAGTGCCAAGAACTCCTAAAAATTAGATGAAGTTGTTTTTGGGAAGAGGCAATAATATCAACCCCTATAAAGGATTTTTCCTACTGACTAAGTCCTCCTAGGATCCTACAAAAGATTCTTCATGGCCTTTCGTGAATGAATGACCATGTGGGTACTCAGTACCTTGGATCTTCTATAAATAGACCTCATAGGGAACCAAAAAGTGGACCAATACCCAGAAAATCAAAGGAGAGCCAATGTAAAAAACTGACTAGGTACTAAAAAAACTAAAGTCCCTTCTTCAACTCCAAGCAGGTAAAATCCACCGTGTAATAATAAGAATGAATTAATATCTTTCCCAACCACATATGAACCCAAAATCCCTCTGTAGACATCATTATAAAATTCATAAATCCAATGTCTCCTCTGCATACCAACATCCTTCATAGAAAAAAGCTATGCAGGAGGAACCCTGCCCCATGTAACAAAACACTACATGGGTGGAACTCGGACCTTGTGGCCATATGATATGTGAGTGGAACCCATCCCCATGAAGCATCATGCTATGTAGGGGGAACTTAGTTCCATGTAGCACAACACTACGTAGATGGTACCCTATCTCGAATAGAGACACACTATTCATAGGGAACCCCATCCCGTATAAGAACCTGCTACATGGAACAGGGAATCCAAGGGTTTCTATTGTCAAGTTCCCATCATCCTCTTCCATCATATCATCGACCTCCATATGGGACCATCCATGAACCATTCCTACGCCATCAAGACATGCCCCCTTACAAATCCATTGAAAAAGTATGATAAAATCCTCAAGTGTATCAGCATGCCCTTTCAGGTTTACATACCCAAAGTATTAAAAGTCATGTGTGTAACTTGATTAGCAAGGTAGAACCTTGGAATGTCTTTAAGTTTACATTCCCATGGTAACAAGGGTTCCAATATTAGGGTGCTCATGTGAACCACCCCATTATTGGGAATGAGGGGAACTGTTGGAATTTCCCTTCGATGAGGTCCAATGACTAACATTCCTCCTCCTCCTCAAACCAATTACAGAGAAATCGTCCTAATGTAAGACCCTAGAATTTCATGCGGGATATGATAATTCTACTCCTCTTGTCCCAATCCTAGTACATATTTGGATGGATCACCTAACGTAACTATCTGAGATATGAAAATAAAAGAGGAGACAATAGAACTCAAAGTCCCCTCCCTCTCCCATTGTGCTTTGTCACCATCCATCAGTGGATGGAAAGGGTCTTGAGATCTTCAGATCCACAACTTTCTCTTATTTCTCACACTGAGCATGACTCTCATGGAATTATATTTTAGTGGAAATAATGACATCGGTATGATCCAAAAATCAAATGACCCTTATCTACAGATTTAATCCCAAAACACCAATCAAATGGGCATCTCCCATTTGTAAGCACCACATCAAACCCAATCAAAAGCATTCCTCTTGTAATGAGCCTCCTTTTTAGTATAATCCCCAATCATACCCCCTTTAATGGGAAGCTTACATGGGTAATCCCTAAATTACCAAACTACATTGGCTTTGATTACCAACTAACTAGGATATGTGGGAAGTCTCCATAAGTTCCAAACCCAGTAACCAAATCCACCATTATTAGGTCATATCCTCAGTAAGATCATACCCCGCTTGAGAGTCCACATCTCTTCCAAGTCCCTTGGGAAGCCTTGACGTAATCCCCACATCAAATATTGACTAGGAACCTTCCACCTAGTCATCCTTTCCACATGACGTTAAACAACATGGTTGGGTCCTTGTCACATTAAATTAAAAGGTGATGTGCCCTGTTAATTGGTATTGAGCTACGTGGGTTCTGATTCCTCTCATGAGGATACCTTGGAAGCCCATATCATCAAAATATCTTATGTCCCACCTAGATGACATTAAACTCTACAGTGCCCTACTATATGGATTAAAACTAGAATTATCTCAATAGATGACCAATGAATCCCTAATCTGTCCATAAAAGGGTAACATTGATGGAGAACCTTAGATATATATAGGTACCTCCATTGATAGAGAACCTTAGATACCTAAATATGATTCCAAACACATGCATACTAATGATTGGTCATTACATTAGGGTAATCCATAATATACACATTTTATAATTAACCAAGGAATCATAAACATATCTTTAATCTATAAGAGAGTCCTGAAACATGCAATAGTTCCCCCCAAAAATGGTGTGATGAGCCCTACTTCCCATCCTCTTGACCAATGTCAGTTGTTAATTTTCATTGGCCAAGTTACCTAGGGAATGTCTATCTTTGGAAAGTAGGTCCATGAATCATGGATTTGAGATCCATTGTGTGTTTTTGGCTCCACAAAAAAAAACCTATTAGAGACTATTCATAAGGAGTGAACCCAATGTGAATGATTGTACATAACTCAAACCCATACAATCAACTGTTGGATGGAAAAATAATCTTTCAAGGGAAATGAAATGGTAAACCTGATGTGAAATAATTAACCACAATGTATCATTAAAAATAAAAAATATATATTTCCCATTCTCCATCGGACCATTTCATTCCAAACCAAAACAACACCTTCTGTCGAAAAAAATGGTGAACCCGATGTGAATCCTTAACCAATAGGGCGGTGTTACCCCACTCCAGTCCCCTTTCTTATTCAAATTGAAAGAGGGCCAAATGAGACCATTAATTATGAATCTGTTCAAGATATTCTACTTTGAAGAGGGTTTTTGTCTATATATTCCACATATATTGTAGGCACTCTTCAGAGATTCCTTCAATACAATGGCATCTCAGTAGTTTTAATATACACATTATTCGGTGACTGTATAGGTGGATAGGTCCTTCACAATGAATAGAACTCCCTCACCCACTCAGTGGCTCCAACATTGGGTTTCAAATGTAATGGTCATGGAGTAATATCAAAATTATACTCTCCCCACCCTAGAGGCAGCTAGACATGCCATCCAATTTGAGATGCCGCACTAGCCATACACCCAGTGACAGTCAGCGACCTAAACTAAGATGGATCCAATAGTCATCTCCAACTGTTTTAGGAGCCTATCCAAAAAAACTTGACAATGTGTACCTCCCTTATCTTAGTTAGTCTGATGAATTCATCACCAATGATTTCAACCCTACAGTATAGGGGTACCACCTAGGATATCTTTCTGTAAACCTTCACCGCCAATGTTGTACGACCCAACATCCTCAATATGCTAAGGACATTGCCCCATGGACCCTAACTGAAACTATCTGGAACCAGGTCCCCATGGAATCCCATACAAGGAAATGATCAGATAGCCATGAATAGGACCATATCCTCATTCCTAGTGAAGGATACCACCATGAAAATATAGAAAAAACCTATGAGAAAATGTATATTCCTACTCACTCTTATAAATCCCACCATGTAAATATGGTGGAATATTATGAGGAAGAAAAAATTCAAGCTAATTATCTCCGAGACCTCTATGCAAATAGGGTGGAAAACTATAAGAAGATGCATACCCCTAGCGATGCATATGAAGCCCACCATTAAAATATGATGGAAACTAAATATAGGCATATTCAAATCTCTACTGACACACATCAATCCCTTCACCCAAATAGGATGGAAAATGAGTAGATGAAAATCCTTGTTTATGAATATAAAGCCCACTAGTCAAATACGGTGCAATCCAAATACAATTAGAGTCAAATTATTGTGGAATCATATCATGCCCATTAGAAAAATACATTGAAAAAAGAGAATATGAGAATATTTGTTCACAAATATGAAGTCAATCAGTCAAATATAATGGAAACTAAAGAAAATATCCAGTGTATCCTAGATATAAAATTGGGGCAGACCCATATCTATTCCCCTATATGGGATAACTGTTAGTACTCACTGAAAGGAAATGGGGGACCGACGTAGGATCAAATTTTTGGTCCAATTCTAGAATGGGAATATAATCTCATTCCATCTAAAGATTTATCTCAACACATCTAAGAAATGATATAGTACTAGATATCAATTCTTGAATATATCCTACAAACATGCCAAGATGTAATAAAATCTATGAAAATAGTAAGGAGTCAGGCCCACAATCCCACCTCTCCTAGTATGGTGACTCATCCAAAAAATAGGGTGGTCTCTCCAGAGTAGACATACATCCTTTCTCCCATCTAGGATGGTTTTCAATTATATCCCATGATAAATAGACAACTGGACCGAGAATAAATACCCATTACTGGGGGACACCAGTTTTCCATGGTGGCCACTCCAAGGAAGATATATATCCATGAGAGATCTTAGGATACTTGTTGGAATATCTTGGAAGTATCACAAGATCCACTAAAATGAGATTATACATATGAAGGCCAACAGAAACAATAAGTAGCACCATTCACCCGCAAGAGAGTTCCCAAAAATAAATCATGCCAAAGAAAACTAGAAAATCAATAGAAAAATTATTACCCTTCTCTACTAGAAGTTAGAGTTCAAGAAGATCTAAGGAACCTATCTCTAGTGTCCCATTATCCTACTAATATATTACCAAATTATGGGATTTTTAGTAGAAGTTGTTAAGACCCTCCCTGAAACATTGTTACCAACTGCTCTAAAGGTCCTCCCTAGAGCATTAACCATGAAGGCTTCCTTTATGGGCACCAAATGATCAATATTGACAGCCAATATTTGATGATAATCATGATAACCCTCCTAATGAAAAAAAGATAAAATAGTGATAAGGTCATCCCCTTTCTATCATCCACCCTGTAATTTCTCCCTAGGGTATATGATGCAAATATTCTCCCTACATTCAGAAATGAAACTATGATGGTAGACCTCACAATGATAGAACCAATTGTGAAGGTCCACCCCATAGTGACATCTTATCCTAGAAAAAAGGTCATCCCCCTTCAGTCGTCTACCCTGAAGCTCCTCCCAAGGGTATACGCTGCAGAAATCCTCCCAATAGTTGGACATCAACTTTGATGGAAGTCCTCACCATGGTAGCACCGACTATGAATTTCCTCCCCAAAGTAATGTTTCATATTGACAGGAGGGTCCTCACCTTGTCAATTCAAATAATAGAAATCCCTCACATGATGAGGCATTTGGAATGGTGGGGTAAAAATTTTTAAATACCCTATCATAAATAAGTGACATCCTTTATCAACCAGAAGATGGCCCAAGACAACATTCAGTCTCTGAGCCACCCTCAGACCTTCAGTGAGACCCCTACTATCCCCACTATTTGTTGTGAAAAATTCAATAAGAATTCATGATGGGATGATCATGTTTAGGAGACTTTGGGAGAAGAAAAAAATGATACATTTCTCATGAGAAGAGAATTGGCCCGGGAAAACATACCTCTTATGTTTTGGTCCTCAACCAATTGTTAAATTGATATACCAATGGTATTTTTAGAATAATGTGTACATAAAATTCATATAAATATTTGGACAAATCTTATTCACCTGAATGAAAAATCCTTATCTTAATATGGGTATTTAGACCATGTTAAAATATTGGGAGAGCATCATCATCAAATCAACCTCGAATCCCTTCCATCTGCATAACAACCACAATCAGAAAGGAGGTGGAGAGATCTCTAGCTGACTTTCCTTAATGCACTGCATAAGTTGTTTCATCTCATTGCTGACAATCTACTTGGTTTTAAAATTATAGGATGGGGGGAACATGGATATTTTCATTTCACCCCACAACCCATTTAGAAAAACCTATTGGAAATGATAAACTATAATATCATTATCCCAAGGTGGATATCAAGATAAAACCATACTCAGGAAAGGTGGAACACTTCACTAGAGTCGGCCTTGATTTAGTCTCAAAAGCATCAATCCCAAAGAGAGAAATCCATAAAAAAATCTTCTAAACTATGCAACTAAAAACATTCAACATGCTTCTCACTTAAGGGAATCCAATCATCAAGCATTTCTAATGTACTTCGAAGTAAGCAGTTCACATGAAAATTTGTAATCATATATGACTCACACTCAAAAAAGGATATGTAAGATAAATAGATAAATGATAGTAGTAGCAACAACCATAGTATGGGATAATCCATAATCCATAGTGTTGGGGGTATTTTTAACACAATATTCCCCTATAAGATCAGAAAATCTAGGCCGAGGCATGACATCAAGAGAAAGGGAGTAACCCTAGCCCATAGGACTGGTGGATTTTTTACCTCAACCACCCCCTTGATGGGAATTAGTATTTTACCATTTAGGGAGGACTAAAAGGAAAGAGGTATCCCATTCTATAATATCTTGCAACTCATTCCCTCTAGAAAGGAGGCATATGGATAGGCCTCATAAAGGTTCCCTCCAAGTCACCCATCACTAAGAAACCCGAAGGGAATCCTAAAATAGAAGGATGAAAACCAAAAAAGGGCATAAAAATATTTCCTACCATTTAGAAGCTAGTATGATTACCAATGTGTATTATGCATCAGTAAACATTGTGGAAATCAACCCTATAGACAAAACCACAAATGATGAAAATACAGAAGATACAATAGAGGATGGTTCCATTTGGGATATAAAACACACCAAGCCTGATAGCTTGTGTACCCAAAATAAGAGGGCTACACTAAATTTAATCACTCCCACAGCTAATCCCTCATTACCTCCTCTATTAATCCCTAGTAGGGATAATAATAAAAACAAGTTCACATTAGACCCACATCATTCTATTAATGAAAATTACCTTCCTATGCTCGAAGAAAGATTCACTAAATGGGAAAAGAAAATGAAATAATTTAAGTGAATCATTGTATAGTTACTCTAAGAAGAATTTCTATTGAATATTATCCTTGTTCCGAGCCTCAACATACACTTCTAGTAGGTGTAATTTATCCACAAGTGCTTACTATGACAATTAAAGAAAGTTCGGGACAACTGTTTAGCTCGGCGCCAAGACCATAGGTTCACCGGGACTCGGTCATGGGTTGATATCAAGATTTTACACCATTAATAAGACATCCATAACAAGCCTAGTTAAATCCTCACAATATTTACCTGACTGGATATTCACCTCAAATAATGTTAGAACCGTCACGTCAAATCTATCCCCTCGTTGCTTCTATCTAAGAACAGGTTCAATAGGATATGAATCAAGGGATTATCAATACCATCAAGGCATTAGAATCTCTATTTGAGGTCATGAATGTGGAATCCCACCTTTTTATTACATAAATTTTCATTACATTTTAAAAAAAGAGGATCTTTAAAGTTTATTATCTTGTAAATTAGGTACACAATACATGAAAACTTAAAACATTCTTCTATTCCACTTGAAAGACATCTTCAAGGTTCATCCTATGTACATTTATTTCATCTCATAACCTGGGGACACAAATCAAAGGAAATGGTGAGAATAAGGCATAGTAAGGGAAAACAAGTGAAATAGTTTATATGTGAACATGAGAGATATCAATAATAACATTATAAATATCATAAGGAATTATAAAGAGGCATATCATAGTAATAATAACTTGAATAATAACTGGAAAATGTGGCTAAAAAATTTAATTTAGACATTCATAAGCATATAACCAAGGTCCATCCCCAAGGTGTCATAAAAATTACCAAGGTTATTCACCAAGGTATTGTAAAAGAATATCACCAAGTCTTATCACCAAGGTGTCATAGAAATCTCCAAGGTGATTCACCATGGTATCATAAAACTTATCATATCTAGATATTAATTTCTTTACCCAATTCATTGAAGCACTATCAGGGTGCACCCTTAATATGTATTTATTTTCATGTGATCCACATAGATCATAATAAAACATTTCATAAATAACCCAAATAGAATAAAACATATTCATTTCATATCAAAATCGTGACATTTTAAAAAGTGCTTAAAAACATGATCATTATATCATTTATAACCCACGTAAAGGGAATGAGGGTTTTATGTATGTAAATTATATAATAGAAGATATATTTTTTATATATTTATGAATACCCCTATAAATTAAATAGGCTTGTGTATTCACATAAAAAAATAAGATAATTTCTTGTGAAAAAAGAGAGAGATTTTGAGATTAAACTTCTACAGCATAACGACTATGCAACATGGTTTTAGAAAACATTAAAAATAGAAGAGACAGGAGGCACCCATTCATAAAAGTATCAAAATATAGTAGAGGTAAAGAATGTAATGGAAAAAAGAACATGTTATGGAAACTTTAAATACACACCACATAAAAGAGAACTTGAAAGGAAAAGACAAGTGGAGAATTGCCTTACAAAAATTGGGCAGCTTAATGACATCACTTAAAAATCAATAAAATGAGTTGATGAGAGAAAAAAGGGTCTCTCGTCACTTGGAAATAAAATGGAAAGCAACAAGGATATAGAAGAACATACCCAATCATAATAAAATATAAATTAAAATACATAATGTAAAAGAAGTCTTTGACTAAAAGAGGAGGGTGAAAGGTTCCCTTCCCTTGAAGAGTAACTTCAAAAACACAAATATTGGGACCTTGGGGGGATTGAAGGAACCTTGGGAGGACTCCTTGTGAGGTAAAAATACCATAGATTTATTGAGGAGGAATTCATAATGAAAGTAATGAAGTAATGGGTTGGTATTTATAGAAAAAGTGAGGGAATATTTTATTAATTTCAAAGGGACACCTGATTAGGGGTATTTGAAAAAACATGGGCATTACCATGGTATTTTCCCATGGTATTGGCCACTTGGGACACCTCATTACATATTTTATTCATCAAGAGTTTACCAGAATTATTAAATCATTATTACATCATTAATTATGTCATTAAAATTACCTAAAACTCAAAACTATATTTTTCCTATTCACCACAAAATCAACCGTTTCAAAAAAATCCCAAAAATTCACCATAACCATTTTTCAATGTTTATAATTCAAAGGTGAACTCCATTTTATAAAAATTAATTTCATTTTAAATTAAATTAAATAAATAAAATAATGATACTTAATTAATAATTTCTAAAACATTTATTTATTTATACTATGATATAATTTTATCACATTACAACTTAAGATGACTAAAAAATATTTATACTTGCTTAGGTGAGGTTACTATTCCATTGGTCAAATTAAAATTCATAAGGGTAATATTAATACTCCAAATGGTAAAGTTACTATTCATCAAAAAATTATTTTGATCATATTGAACCACATTTTTCACCCTAATTACAACCATGTTTGTCCGATTTTCGAAAATAATTTCACATAAAATGTTATTAAATAATAAAATATTCATCAAAAATACTATTCATCAAATAATATTCATAAAAAAACACTATTAATCAAATACTATTCATAAAAACACTATTCATCAAATACTAAAAAATTGAACCTTCTTAGAAAACTTCTAAATTTTCAACCTAGATTAATTTTGACATTTGAAATTAAAAAAATGATGTTTATATTACCATAATAATTCTCTAAGTATGAGAAATTTATCTTTTAAATATAGAAATCTTTATTTATTAAAAATAATAGTGAATGGAAAATGCATAGTTAAATTACATAGTGAAATTGCATAGTGAAATTTCTGAAACTTAAAAAAATATTTTTTCATTTACATCTAAAAAAAGGTATTTTAATAATAATATTTCATTAAAATAACAATTATTCATAATACCTTAATTTATTATAATAATTATATCATTTCTAAAAAGTAAAATTTGGGTCCAAAAATTCAATTTATCAAAATTGTCTCAGTTGAAAATATATTTTATTAAGAAAAGTTATTCTTAAATGTGTATATCCCATTATTGTTTATAGTTGTACTAATCCAAATTTATGCATGATGTATATAGTTCTCATGAAATAAAAAGTAATTATATGTGCTTCTATTTTAAAACATAATCAAAAGTTTTTGAGAGGAAAGAGATATATAAATAAAAGAAGTACATTTTTTAGGTCGTTACAGTGGAGGAGTGGCATGAACTGGTATAACCAAAACAAAAACCTTACCCTGACTAGGTGAGTGATACCCCACAACCAACAAATTTTTGGAGTCCCATGTTCCCAATATTCAATGGCTCAGGTGATCTAGAACAAAATCTGACCCATTATGCCTCCCATTGTGATCTCATTATGGGAACCTCAGAGCAACAAGAAGCAGTGAATCTTAGATGCTTTGTGAAAAATCTGCAAGGTCCATCCTTTGTATGTTATTCAAATTTGTTGGCTCAATCGATCACATTATAGGAAGACCTCTGGTGAAAATTATTCTTCCAATTCAGCTCAATGTTGTAGAAGAAAAAACATAGTGAGCTCTTGAACATTAAACAATGAGATAATGAGGGAGTCTTGGGATTTATTACCCAATGGAAAGGGTTGTCCTATTACTTGAACCGACCACCTCCCATGGAATAACTCCCTCCTATTTGCATCAATAACCTTCATAACAAGTTGAGAACAATGCTCATCCCAGTTCGGGTTCTGTGATTTTTCCACCATTCCCAAATAATGGAAGACTCCATATAGACGACTACACTCAAATCTTAGATAATCTCACCAGTCTTGAGGAAAAGATCCAGAAAGTAAAAAAGTAACATTATTTACACTTAATCCCACCTATGCAACCACTATAGCTCCCAAACTTGTACCATATCATGAAAAAACCCTCAAGAATAAACCCCCCATCTTGATAGAATGAGTGAAGGGGACCTGGAAGAAATCAATTTGAGGAATAGATAAATAACGTCTACACATTCCAAGATGATCTAGTCTGTGGTTATTTCATGGCCTCCATGGACCATGATTTACTCCATGTACCAAAGCCAAAAGGGTCAATGAGTTGGATTTAGACGACTAACCAAATTATTTCACTTTTCACTAGATACAGGGACAAACCATCCAAGAGTGTTTTGTATTAAATGACCTCATATGAAGAATGATAGATTCACGATAAGTAAAATTGAGACCACTACCAGCACAAGTGGAATATATTTCCACCACTTCCCCTGATGAAGGAGGTGAATGTAAATAGGTTGTTAGAAAATGATCACAAAAGTTATATAGTTGAATGACTCAAAATATAGTCAACCAGACTCATGGTATTCTCCAAGAACAGTTGAATAACCAATTATGCCCCTTCTTCTCCTGATGCAACATTGCTAACATCCTCAGCCCCACAAGTCTCAATAATCTAGGCTTTAAAAATGTGGCATGGTCATAAGGACAAGGAAGAAGTTCAAGAGGATGAACATAAATCAAGTCTAAAATTGGATTTGACACTCTTAGATTTTAATCCCTCATAAATAAAAATATGGTCTCCTTCTCACCAAATGACATCGCCAGAAATGGTCATCCAGGAAGATTCCTCATCGGATGAGGAGTTGATCTTTAGTTCAGTTAATGTCACCCATTTAATGGATCCATTCTACACCGGTGAGTATATATATGATCCCGAGTTCCCCAAATCCAACTAGGGAATCGCAGGAAGAGGCTGAATGATCCATGGAAATATGGGAAGATGCAGCTACAATAGAAATAAAACTTCTAATCAGACCCATTCTAAAACTGTTAATATTGCAGAAAATCATGGGAGAGCCCTTCATCAGTCCCAATAGGAACAGAAAAATATCCCTGCATCTTCCAAGATCCACTCTAAACTAATAATTCTAGAATATCCATCAGAGGAAGGACATGTGTCAGATCACCCTCATCCTGTAGACAAACCTACCTAACCCAACCCCCTAATGATAGGAGCACCTCCAACTCCTACCCTGAGGGATGATCCACCCATGTAAAATACTCAAGATCCTAAAGAACCTATGAAAGAGAATCCCAAAACAGGTATGTTATGTCCTTTAGACCATAAGTATGTCATGTTGAAGTAACTAGCTTCAATACCAGTCAAACTATCAATCTTGGATGCCCTAATTTTTTCTAAAGATGCTTTGATAAGACTTCAGAAGTTTGAATCTGAAGTGGCCACTACCAAGGTCTATCAGATAGAGACTTATCCTATAGAATTTCATTTAGTTATCTCCATAATATATTAAGATTAATATTCCTTTACACAAGGACACATAAAAACCTTGTATGTGTCTAACAGGATAAATAACATTGATATCCAAAAAGTATTCATTGATAATGGATCAAGAGTTAATCTCATCCCCATACAAACAATTCATCGACTGGGTTGTAATGAGGACAACCTGAAATCCTTCACCATAACCCAATTGGGATATGACAAAAGTGAGAAAAAGTTTTTGGGCCAAATCAACCTCAAAACTCGGTTTGGAGACCTCAAAGCCGACTCTGAATTTTTGGTGGTTTAAAAAAACACTGTCTTAAGTGTTCTTGTAGGAAGGCCTTAGTATCATCAACACAAAAACATTCCATCATCATATCATTGATGCATCAAATACTACATTAATGGGAAGAAAAAGGAATTTTTTGCCAATAAGGCCCCATTATAATCCCTTGAATCACATTATATCAACATGGGACTTTATCAAGGGTAATAGAAGAAACCCATAGTCGATGGTGTTGATTAGGTCTCTACCACGAACAGTCTGGAAATGATACCATTCAACCACTTCAGGCACATCAGTTAAGAGTATGTGTTATCAATCAACTAGATAATGAACATAGGTCCAAACATGGATTTATGTTTAGAAATCTACATAGTTTCATTCATAACCACTAAGTATAGAAGTGTTGAAAAGTTTTCTAACTCCCTAGATAGTGGTGAAATATCGGATAAAAGTGTATTGAATCTATCCCCAGAGCTCCAAGAAATCCTTACCTCGCCAGTTGAGGTAGAAGAGGTCATGTGATCACTCAAAGAGTATAAATACACTCCTCCACCCCCACTCCTTTCTCTCTAGAGTTTCAAAGAGATCCCCCACTGCCAGCCAGATCATTGGAAATCGCTTTGTCTACCAAATATCAATACATATACCCCTCACATAACTATAAAACAATAATCCCAATACTTGATTCCCTAGATGAATAAAAGGAAGATGAAGAGGATGAAAAATAAGAATAGGGGGACTTTAGGGATTCCACTCCAACATTCTAAGAATTTGTCTCTACCACCATTGATGAGCTCAAGAAAAAAAACCTCGGTACCAAAGAAGATCCACAACCCACATTGACTATTGAAACCATGTCCCTCAATGAATAAGAGGTATACACCTCCTTCCTAAGGAAACATAAATATATATTCTCTTGTAACTACACAAAGATTCCAAGCCTCAATCCCAATGTGGACACTCACCACTTGGTCTTACCAGAGAACTATCGGGGCATAAAAAAAGATGCTAGGAGGAAACACCCAACACATGCTGCCAAGATAGAGGCTAAAGTCAACAAGACCATTAGAGATGAATTCATTCAGGATGTCCAATATCCCATATGACTGGCCAATATAGTCCCTATCTAGAAGAATAATGGAAAAACTAGAGTCTACATTGATTTTAGGGATCTCAATCAACACTGTTCAAAGGATAAATTCCAAGTCCCTATCATATAACTGTTGATCAATGCGACAACCAAATATCAAGAAATCTCCTTCATGGATGGCTATTCAAGATATAATAAAATCCAAATGTCTAAATAGTATGAATATTCCATCACCATCAGGCCCCCTAGGGAGTATTTTTAGATCGAGTAATTCCCTTTGGTTTTGAAGAATGCTGATGCTACGTATCAACTCTCCATGAATCACATCTTCAAATACTTCTTGGGAAAGTTTTTTGAATTCTATGTTGATGACCTGGTGGTTAAATCGCTATAATGCTCAGACCACTTAGAAGATCTTGAAACCATCTTCAACAATCTATGACAACATAGTCTAAAAATAAACCACTTGAAATTTTCTTTCAGTTTTACCTTAATACAAATTATCAGCTTCATCGTACGACATTGTGGCATTGAAGTTGACCTTGAGAAGAAAAAATCTATCCTTGGTATGTCACCTCCATAAAAAATCAAAAAATTGAGGGGAATTCAAGGAAACTAGGTCTACATTCAACTATTTATATCCAACCTTGCAAAAAATGTCTTCCATTTTGTAGGTTGATGAAGAAAGGGGTTACATATCAGTGGAATGATGATTGTTTGGAAGAATTCACTAATCTCAAGAGATATCTTATAATACTGCCTATTCTAATGCCTTCTATTGAAGGAAGTTCCATTATATTTTATTTGAAATCCATAGAGAAATCACGTAGATCCTTCCTATGGAAAAATAATGACACTGGTAGTGAGAACAGTCTTTATTGTCTCAGTAGAACCATGATCGATGCTGAGATTCATTATTAAAATATCAAGAATAACTATCTGACAATAATATTTAAGGTTCAGAAACTAATGAACTAACTATAGTATCATGAGGTTTATTTGGTATCTTGTAGAAACCCACTTAAATACATTCTCAATTTTCCAATGTTGACTGACCACCTATCACAGTGGGTGGTCATTCTGCAACAGTTTGACATTAAATTCTTTCCTCAGAAAACAATCAAAGGATAAGAATTGAATGAATTTATGGAAGAGAACCCCTCATTAGAAATAATTTTTTTGGAAAATGAATTACCTGATGAAGAGGTTTTATCTATTCACGAGGGACCCCGAATATGGTAAATTCACTTTTATGGTGCATCCATAAGCCTGACAGGAAAGAAGATGGAAGATCCCAAACTCAAAAATGTGGGGCTGGGAGTTATACTCATATCTCCAAA
Organism: Viscum album; assembly: GCA_963277665.1. Classification (NCBI taxonomy): domain Eukaryota; kingdom Viridiplantae; phylum Streptophyta; class Magnoliopsida; order Santalales; family Viscaceae; genus Viscum; species Viscum album. The sequence goes on along the minus strand of OY728126.1, from coordinate 1,801,389,431 downwards.
AAGGTATTTCTATCTTACTAATTCATTCTATTAGAGGGGTGTATGAACAATAAAGTAGAATATCGGGCTCTCATTATAGGGATAGAGCTGTCACTTCAGGTACAAGTAAAACACTTTAAGATAAAAGGCGATTCTGAACTAGGCATCAAGCAAGTTAACATTGATTGTGAAATCAAGAAGGAAGAGATAATCCCCCTAATAAATAACATATGGGGACTAATAGAAGATTTCCCTCTAAAAACAATATTAACTCATGTACCATTGTCACAAAATGATCAGGAAGACACCCTAGAAAATGCATCCATATCACCGACCAATCCAGACCAAGATGAAACAGTTATCAGCATTGCTCACCATCAGATGGTCTCACTATTAATTTATTCCAACATGGAATAAATCAATGATATTAGACCTATCCCTAAACCTTATAATCCTACCACTGGCTAGATGATTCCCATTGTGGACTACCTTTAAAAGGGAGATCTCCCACTGGACAGATCTGGGAGAGAGAAAATCCAAAGATGGTTAATTAAATTTTTTCTATATGATGGAACAAATCTTCAAAAGGTCCAATATAAGAAGATCCTTGAAGGGGTTGTTGTTTGATGCATCGGTGGAGAAGATACCACCACCTTTATGAAGGAAGTGCACACTAGGGCTTGCGATTCCTATAAGTATGAGACCAATCTTTCTCATCAAATTCAAAGTATGGGATACTAATGGCCCATTATAACACATGACTGTACTAAATTCACCAAAAAGTGCCACTCCTTCCAGGTTCATTCCAACTTCATACATCAACCCCTGGAGTTTCTTCATATATACTTGTACTCCTTTCCATTTTTCATATGGGGAATAAACTTCATGGGACTATATCCTCCTGCCACGACCAATAAATTTAGGTATATTCTCAGAGAAACCAACTTCTTTTCCAAATGGAAAGAAGTTGTACCCCTCAAAGAGGTCAGGGAATATAACATGGTTAGCTTTGTGAAGGAAATAATCATCACTATATTTGGTATCCCTCATAAAATAATGATAGAAAAAGACACCAATTTATATTCCCCTAAGTTGGAAAAGTTATTCCAAGAGTATGAAATTAAGTCCAACTGTTCATCCCACTACCATGAAACAACTAATGGATAGATAGAGGAATTCAACAAGACCATATCCAACATACTCAAGAACATGGTGAATAGGAATAAGAATTCATGAAAAAAAAGCTCCTCTATGCTTTATTATATTACCAGACCATGACCCGCACTACCACACATGCAACCCCATACTCATTAGTATATGGGATAGAGGCAGTCCTTCCCGTTGAAGTTCAATTACCCTTACTCCACATTTTCATCTATGAAAAGATATACATAGATGAGAAATCCCACAAACATTTAGTTGAATTGGAGTGAATTGATGAAAATAGATTGCATACCCTATATCATTTGTAGGTTCCCTAAAACCAGATTATGCGAGCTTTCAAAAAAATGTTCGCCTCTGGTATTTCCTCGAAAGATAAATGGTGTTGGTTCTCAAAACTATGTGATACTTGAAAATAAACCTCCAAATTTGGATCCCAAATGGGATGAACCCTATTCCATACATAGATTCTACTCCATTGGAGCTTATTCATTGATCTAGATGGATAGAAATCTCAAAACATCTCCCACCAACACAAGGTTATTTAAGAAATATTTCATATAGCCAATGATGGATTATCCTAGTTGAATGACATAAAGCTACATAACAAATGTCCTAATTGCACAAATTTAAACTGTATAGTTCCTTATGTCCTGATCGCATGATGTTAAACTGAATGGTGAATCATCTTAGTTTCACGTTGTAAAAATGCATAACAAACATCCTAATCACACGAAATTAAACTTCACTATTCCTTACATCCTAATCACATGAAATTAAACATTATGTTGAAACATCATAGTTTCATGGCATAAAAATGAGTGACAAATATCCTAATCACATGACATTAAACTGCATGGTGCCTTATGTCTTGATCGCATGATGTTAAACTACATGGTGAATCATTCTAGTTGCATGATGTAAAACTTTGTAACAAACATCCTAATCACACGACATTAAACTACATGGTTCCTTATATCCTGATTTCTTGACGTTAAATTTCATGGTGAATCATCCTTGTTGCATGAAATAAAAAGCGTTACAAATATCCTAATCGCATGACATTAAACTGCATTGTGCCTTATGTCTTGATCACATGATGTTAAACAACATGGTAAATTTTCCTAGTTGCATGATGTAAAAATCCATAACAAGCATCCTAATTACACAACATTAAACTACATGGTGCCTTACATCCTAATCGAAATATATTAAATTTCATGGGGAATTATTGAAGTTGCATGATGTTAAACTATGTAATAACCACCGTCCTTACCACATTATGTTAAAAAACATGGGAATCATCTTTCCAATCAATTATTCACCTCATAAAAGATAGATATTTGTGGGGGAAAGATGAAATTATCCTTCCCCCACATGAGATTCAGATCTATGTAAGGGGACTATGTTCTAGAACTATGTATGGATTGATTCCTACCCATGCAGGATATGTAGTGATGCCCAGACATTTCTTCCTGGTCCAGCCACCCAAAGAAAAATTTCCCCTCCCTTGTGTATAGGCCAGACCTATGCAAGGAAGTTCCATTCATAACTATGCATGGATTTATTTCTACTAACACAAGATACACAATGACACCTAGAAAACACATTTCAGGCCCAAAAAAATATCCCTCCATACAAGGAATGATTTTCTTGCCAGGTTTTTTCCTCATAGACTCTTTTCATGATGGGACTTCATTTCATTTTGGTTTTCAAAATAATCCTTCCTAAAACTATATAACCCTCATCCTTACAGCATGAAGTTAAAATATATGGTACACCATCCGCTTCACAAGACAATAAGTTTCATAACACAATCTCTATTTTGCAAGATAATAAACTGAACAACATCATGATGTTCTCAACTGAGAGAACATCACCCTCGGAATTGGTCACCCACCATTCCATATTCAAGAACTATGCATGGATTTATTCTTTTCATACAAGATACATAACAAAACCTAGATTTTACAACTTGGTCTAGCCACCCCAAAATAGAAAAATGATTCCTCCCTAATCATGGACATGATCTATGCAGGTAGATTTACTATAGAGAACTATGTGTGTATTGATTCTCATTCTATGGGATATGTAGCAACATCCAGATCCTATGTCCCAGGCTCAACCATGAAATGAATAAAATTCTCACCTCCTCTACATACAAAATAATTCAATATAGGGGACTCAAAAACATGCACTATTTTTAGGACCAAATCAAGAATAAATATATACCCCTCCCTACATATGGACCTGACCTATGTAGGGAGAATTACCATTCATAACTGTGTATGAATTAATTCCTATTTATATAGGATATGTAGTGATGCTAGGATTCCAATACCAGGTCCAATCTTAGTAGAAACAAAATAAATATAATGATTCCCTCCTCCCTGTGTGTAAGTCCAATCTGTAGAGGGATCCCTTTTCCAAAACTACATGTGGCTTGATTCCTGTCATCACAATATATGTAGCGATGCCTAGAATTTCATCCTGTTCTAGCCATTGAAAATAAAAAAATGCACCTATCCTTGGTTACACCGTCCCTATGTTGTGGATTAAACCTTTTTCTCCCCTTATTTCTCACACCAATCACCGCTCATGTGGGCTTATGTTTTTCAGCAGCGAATTCCCCACATAACCATGGTAAATCAATCCATAATAGTTGGTCCTGGTGGAATGATCCTAAAAGGAATGTTAGAGTTTTCCTATTAACATTAGGGAACCCAAGTCCTAAAAGCATGACATTAAACTTCACGGTACCTCAAGAACTACGTGTTTCTTGATTAGTTTTTGGATAAGGTATGTAGTGATGCCTAGGAATCCTTTCCTAGCCCCATCCATGGGTAATTTTTCCCCCCAAATCCTGTATGAAAATAAATATTTATGAAAGATACCTCAAGTTTGGGTTCCTCATTCAAGGATCCATCAAAGAAAACAATTTTCCCCCTATGTATGATTCAGATATATGTTGGTAAATTCCAAACTCCAAAAACAACTGTGGTCTCAATGTTTCTTATTTTTTCAGAAACATAACTTCCATTATTTAAAATATATTCCCCAAGAAATTTTGGATCTTTATAAACCTCCTCAGCCATCAGAAGTGGAGGGACAACATCCTAAGAACTCCTCTTTTTGACTATGTACAATACTCCCTAGTTGGATCTACATAAGTCACCCACAAAAAAGGTCTGTCAACCAAAGGAAAGTTCTTCCTCAGGAGAGGATTTTCCTACCTCTATACTCCCCAATTTCTTCCATGACCCATATAATTTCTCTTGATATGAGAATCCCTAGGATCATGGTTTACACATTATTTTCCCCTAAAGTCCTAGTATTTCAGAACATCCTGGCCCGATTATCCTCCAATTACTCATGTTTTATATAACAAATGGTCCTAGTCATATGAATTTAAACTATAGAACCCCAAATTGTCCATACTGCATGACATTAAACTACTTTTCCAATATCCTAGTCACATAATGATAAACTATATGATAATAAGAACTATGTATATATTGATCCCTTCCACAAAAGGGTATGTAGTGACACCCAAATGTTCAATATTGGGTTTATCCTTAGCACTAATTAAAAATTCCCCATCCCTATGAATGGGTTATACTGATAGGGAGAAAATTCAAAGATATGCATCTAACTTGAAAACAATTCATATAGGATAAATAGCGGCACCCAAACCACATATCTGAGGTCTACCTATAAGGTCGAAATATCCCCTCTTCTTTTATGTATAGATCATACTTGCATAAAATATTTTCACACATGGAAAAAAAATCTTCCCAACTCTCGTATAAATGAGCTAGATCTGTGCACAAGTCCGACCTATATAGGGAACCCCATAATAACTATGTATGACTTGATTCTCATTTCAAAGAGATATATAGTGACACCTAGATCTGATATCTCAGCCCAACCACAATAAAAACCCCTCACTCTCCTATAAATAAACTAGATCTACATATAAAGGTGTAATATGAGCCTCAACCCATTCGTGAGTTCATTCCCAAAGGAAACTTCCTCTTTCCCACACAACAGTTTGATCAGCGTATAGTGTAACCTCTAAGAACTATGTATGGATTGATTCCTACTTTTTCAGGGTACATAGTGACATTCGGGTCTTCAACCGTGGGTCTAAATTCCATATAAAAAACAAAATGTTCCTTCCTTGTGCACATGTTAGACCTGTGTGGGTAAATTTTCTATACTTACGCAAGGAAAATGTTTCTATTCATTCCTGGAAAATCTTGACATAAAATGATCCTTTGATATTCTAGAAATCTTTTTTTGAAAACCAGAATCTATGTATGGAATGGACCAAATCACCATAACCTTCCTTGGACATTGAAAATAGAGGGTCTGTGTCCTAAGGACACCTTTGTTTGGTTGTGCATAATATGATTCAGTTTGATCTTCATAAGTTTCCCACCAAAAAGGCCTATCAACCAAAGTTGAGTCTGTCTATAGGAGACGAATTTCCTACCTTCGTACTACACAATGGATTATATTCCCTATAACATTACTTAGATTCTAAAACCCCAATATTATATATTATAACCTAGCCCTTCATGACTAAAGATGATAGGATATTTATGAATAGATTACCATGAAATGAAAAATCATTTATCCCTTGGTTAAAGTGGTGAAAACCTATATCTGAAGTCCTGAACATCCTAGAGATAATACTTTAAATTTTACCATGTTTCAACACTCCTTTACACAAATAAAATACATGAAGGAGTGGGTTTTCATTCTTGGACAAATCTGATATAGATGCCCCTATTATTTTCAAACATCATTCCCTTGAAAGGCTACTCACTGTGGTATTACAAAAATAAAACAAATAAAAATTCCCACAAATTATCTGTCCATCATAAATAGAGGGCCAGTGTCCTTTAGAAACCTTTTTTTATATGTACAATATGCCCCAGCTGGATCTACATAAGTTTACCACATAAAATCATGTCAACCAAAGGTAAGTTTTTCCTTAGGAGAGGATTTTACTACCTCTATATTCCCCAAAAACATCATGTTAGAAACCATTATCCTGGTTAACCCACATGTACTTACCCCATGTCATGTATTATATACAAAAACCATGAAACCAAGGTTATGAAAAATCCCTCATTCATGTCTGAAAAAATATTGGGACATCCCCGGTCAATAATTCTTAATGAGGCTCTCACCCAGTAATTCATGGTCAAATCTATTCAACCTAAAACATCTGTGGAATTAGTATGGGTTTCAAGACTCTAAAATACCCACAAAAGGAGGCATAAAACTCACCAGGATAAAAAACTTCAAAGAGAACCCTCGAAATAAGTCAAGTAGCAGCTCTCTAGTCCTACACTTTGCATGGTTTAGGGAAAAAATTGAGGGATTTGAGAAACAACAGACACAAAAAAAACTTGTTAGGTTGAAAACCTGCAAAGGGAGGCCTAAGAAAAATTCAAGTTATACTCACTAATCCCACATCAAATTAGGTTTAGGAAAAAACTAGGCTAATGATGGAAAAGAAAATAAGTTAGTATTTTCCATGTAACCTTAGAAAAAGTAAAGCTATGCTCATTGACCCACTTGGATTAGAAAAAATTTAGAGTATTATATGAAAATTTCAATTTGGTTATCCTAGATTGTAATCAAAATTGATATCTTGTGATTTAAAATTCAAGTCATATGAAGTAGATTTTTCTTTTAATGCATGGAAAATTGAGATTGATAGATATTGGAGGAAAAGGTAAAGAATAAGAATTGAAAGGATAACGAGTTATCATTTATCAATCAAATGAGAAACAAAGGATCATTCACAACATGGAGTCTCTCCCTGAAAAAAAATAGGGATACACAACATAGACAAAGGGACTGTAATTAATCTTGGATTTCTTTTGTTAGTATATTACCCACCACCTGACCTAGTTCCTCAAGAGTTAGTTCCAAATTTTACCTTTTCTCAGCATCATTTTCAACCATTGGGTACATCTTCCTAACAAAAACCCTGAGATCATGGACCTTATTCTTGATTGATTTAATATTTTCAGTTGATGATATTATCCATGTCTTTAATCTTTCATCCCAAGCTTTTTATTCTATAATTTCCTTATTCTGTGAAACTAATTGATCGTAAGATCTTTCTTCTTCAACTGTCAAATAGTGTAACTTTGCGATAGTTTCCCAAAAGGTTTACTCTTGATGATGAGAATAATTAAATTTATCAAGGCTGCTTTCATAGGAACCTAGGTATTCTCAAGCTATGACAATCTGGAGAATAATAATGTGTAGGCGTCGTTAGTCAAATACACCTGATCCCAAACTAAGGAACAGATGACAGAGGCTTTCCGACTTGTCAACCATTTATGATAGAGGGGTTTCTGTGACAATGGTGAAAATTTGGTGAAAGGACCACCTTCACATGACCTTTTTATTTATCACAACATGGGGTCCCTCATATCAATCACTTAATTCCAGGGTAATATAATATGGTAGTGAAATCATAGAAGATAGGTTCTTATTAAAGAAAAACTCCAGAGTGGGAAATTCTTTCACCTTTGTCTCCTGCACATCCTCAGGAGCCAGGCTAATAGGACCAACATCAATCGATGGGGTTCCCATGGTTGTTCAACCAGTGCCAACATTAGTGGGGCTATGGGAGATGTTAGCTGAGAACATTGGATCTTCACCATCTTCTATGAGAAAGGGAGTGGAGGATGAATCTAACCTAAGATGCTCAAATCATCGGGACATGAGTTTCTCTCCCCTTGAAATTGATAAGGGGTGAATCACGCACTATAGTGGTGGAGGACATTGGTTTGGGAACCCATTGAACCAACCTCTCCAACACCCTATCAGGGTAGTAAGCCACACCCATCTAGGAATACTCCCACGATAAGTTTATTCGATCTCCTGTATGGGGGAAAGGAGTTTCATTATAGATACCTCATGCATTATAATCGACCATAATTGTTGGAGAATGATTGGGTGTGATTCCCTTCTGATTTGGATAGTTGGTAAGAATGAAACTTGGTGTAGAGATCTAAATTTCCTGGAAAACCTATAAGGGACATAGGGTTCATAAATATTTATGCTATCTACCCGAGAAGTTAAAACCACATCTTACAATGTAATATTCTAGGAACGTTCTTCTAAATAACCCCTTCCATCATCCACCACTAATCCATGGGGTGAGGGGTGAGGCCCAAAAAAATTGAGAATAATAACTCAATAGAATGACCATGCGACTAATGCCTAAGGATTTGAGGTGAATGAAGAGAATATTAAGAAGAACATGGCAGAAATTAGAGTGAGGGACTATCATGTTATATCATTACTTTTAACATCAATAAGGTTATTACATCCAACTGTACATGAATGAAAGTTCCTCTATTAGGTGATACAGGCATCTTACTTCCTATATTTAACCCAACAATTCATAAATATGAGTGAGGGTGGGAATGACCAAGTTAATGGTATGTCCCTATACTAATGAAAAAAATATCATTATAGTATAGATTCAAACACCATTATAGGCATTACGATATGGTAAAATCCATCCCCTAAGGAACATAGAAAAGAAACATTCCAGCTTGAAGTCATGTGATACACTTTAAGGAATTTTGTATTTCAATGTGGTGTATCGACCCACCTCAAGGTTCACACAGTATAAACCTTAAATGAATAACTACTGTTGAGTTATATGAGTTTTTCTATGGAAAACATTTGGCCTTAGACCAAAAATTTTCAAGACAAACTTTATCCATTCATCGAATGGAATGATTGAGTGGGCATGGAGAGGCTGACCAAGTAACATATCCATTGTGTTAAGCAGATCCCTTGAAAATGGAGAAGCTTGATCGGTATTCTCCCTTATGTTGGTTTCCATTAGAAATTCATCATACATGTTACCAAGGATAGGGATCCCACCTAGTTGTAAGATATCCCATAGATTAATTCCAACCTCTCTATGAGAATGTTGGAAGGTGTTGGTGATCGAACACCAGTGACTTAATAGTTTATGAGATATCTCAGTTGGGGGATAAAATTTAAAATGGGAGAGCCACATGGCTTGGTATAAATTGACGGCCTCTAAATTTTTAGGGAATTACTTTCAGTTTTGGTTCACCCAGAATTCCCAAGACCATTCTTCCAAGAAACTCCCTCATAACCACAAGTCCCATTTATAGCTCCATCCTCCATTGGGATTGACTTAGGAAAGGTTAAGAATGGGTGTATAATATTGAATGGATGGTTGTATGGATACATCATGGATATGTAGATTTATTTGTTTATACATGGAACTATTCAGAATAAAGACACTCTCTTGATCATGAATAGAAATTATTTACCCTGTGGTAGAAATATTTGCATGGGCATGTTCCCTAGATGTCTCGAACCAAGTAGAGGGGAGATTCTAGCCAGCCAGTGGAAGAGTAGCATCATATTGATGTCTGAAATTACAAAATGGTAATCAGTTGGATAGTGTATAGGACAGAAGTTTTGATGAATGGAGGTCATACAGAGTAACCTCTTGAAGAATAATTTAAGATTGAAGATCATCTTCAATATTCTTAACCATGATGGTTATTCTTGTAGTTACAGTTATAGAATAGGAATCCATTACTATACCTACAATTGATCATTGAAATTATGTGAGATCCATTTGAGAGATTCAAAAGAATGTGTAACAAAAACTGGATCATTATGCATAAAGTCGCAAACCATCGGTTTGTAGAGGCATTCATCTGCAAACCATTAATCCACGAAGGCGCTAGACCATGGAGTATTGGATAAAAAATAAATAGTTCTTGGGAAGATACTTCTATAAAGCATTGGTCTGTGAAATGTTCCACCCATAACAGATTTAGCTGCTATATGAAAATAATTGAATATTAACATTTGTAGTTAAGTTTTTATAGTTAGAGGATGAAGAATTTTTGTTTGCGAAAACAGCGACTGCAAAAGGAATCCATTCGCAGAAGTAGTTCATGGTTGAAGGTTTGAGAGAGTGAAAATTTATCCAGGAGATATAGTGGTAGAAAAATGAACTAATACCCTTATTTATAGGCATGGTCCCCTCCAGTGGGTCCACCCACATATCACAAACCAGTTCAAAACATGATTGCTTTCTACATTGGAATAACCTCATCTACATCCAAATCAGAACCCATTATGATGGGGGGAATTTTTTGGGTCTTTAAATTTCTAGAAACAAGATAAATATGATTCCATTAATTTGAAAAATGAGGGAAAAAATTGGAATAAGAGTTGAAGTAAAAATATTCAAAGGAAAGAAAACTGAATAGGATGGTGTGAGTGAAGCTCAAATTGCTCAGCAGACTGCTGCTCCACATGGTACTCCTCCACTCTATGAAGCATCCATGAATGAAAGTAGTTCATAAGAAGATGTGGATTTTGTAGAACCTAAAAATGAACAAAATCCATTTTCGGGAAGAGGTAGTGATTTACTCTCCCACAAATGAATATTCCCCTGTGAACTAAATCGTTCGCGGGGTGAGGTGGTGTCGATGGATTCCAAAAATGAGATGATTTCGTTTGTGGGAAGAGGTGGTAATATAAAACCCCAAGAAGTATTTTCCGTACTGAAAAATTCCTCTTGGGCTCTCATAAAATATTCCCCATGGACTTCCTTAGACGACTGGCCACAAAGGTACCCGTTCCCACTTCTCTCCTATAAATAGTTCTCAAAGGGAACCAAAAAGAGGACCGATCCAGAACAGAATTAAGGAGAGATAAAGTAAATGAATGAAAAGGCACCTCAAAAATCAAAGTCACTCCATCGATTACCAGCTCATAAAATATTCCATGTAACAATAATATGGAATTAATATCTTGAACAACCATTGACGAACCACGAATCCCTCTACAGACATCATTCCATAAGGCATAAAGTCGACGAACCTTCTTTGGACCAATATCCTGCATAGAAAAATGGTATGTGTGTGGTGCCATACCCCATGTAGTAATACACTGTGCATGTGGAACTTGGACCCACATTTCCATATGCTAAGTAGGTGGAACTTAGCCCCGTGAAGTGTCACACTATGTGGGAAGAACCCAGGTCCGTGGAGCACAACACTACACAGATAATACCATCTCTCGTGTAGCGACAAGATACGTGAATGGAACCCCATATGACATAATAACCTACTACGTGGAACAGTGCATCCTAGGGTGTAATATTATATATTTCCCATCATCCTCTTTCATCGCGTCATCGAACTCCATGTTGGATACTCCATGAACCATTCCAACAATATTAGGCCAAGGCCCCTTATAAAGCCACCGGACAAGTATGATAAAATCATCGGGTGCATCCACATGACCTTTCAAGTTTACATACCCATGGTAAGTGGAGTCACGTGTGTAAATTTCTTATCAAGGTGAACCCTCAGAATGTCCTAAAGTTTACATTCCCATGGTAATGAGGGTTCTGATCTTGGGTTTCTCACATGAACCTCCCTGTTCTAGGGATTTAGGGAAACCATTGGACTTTCCCTTAGATGAGGGTTATTGAAGAACATTCCCCATCCTCTTAAGATTGATTTTAGTGAACTACTCATGAGTTAATCCCCTAGCATTTCTTACAGGAGGCAAAACTTTTTCTCCTCTTCAGCTCAACCAAAGAAGTATCTAGATGTATCACCCAACGTGAGTGTCCTGGATTTGAAAATAAAATTGGAAACATACACACTCAAAGTCCCCTCCCTCTACATTTGGTCTTTATCACCATCCATTAGTAGATGCAAAGGGTCATGCGATCTTCATATCACTATTTCTTATTGTTTCTGACACTGAGAATGACTCCCATGGGCTTAGATATTAGGGGATATTATGACATCCATATGATCCCAAAATCAAATGGTCCTTCTCTATAGATGTAATACCCAACCACCAATCAAATGGATATATCCTATGTGAAGCCCCACATCAAATCAAATCAATATCATTTCTCTTGAAATAGGCCTCCTATTCGGTATAATCCCCAATCATGACCCCTTTAATAGGCTTCTTCCATGCATAAGCCCTGACTTAATAAATTACACGGGATTTGATTCCCAACTAACTGGGATACTTAAGAAGCCTCTCTGAGGTCTAAAACTAGAACCCAAATCCACCCTTGTTGGGTCATATACCTAGTAAGATCATACCCCACTCTGGAGTCCACATATCTTCTAGGTCCCTCAACCCACCTTGATATAAGCCCCACATCAAATCTTGACTACGCGCATTTCGCTTAGGCATCCTTATTTCATGACGTTAAGCTACATGGTTGGATCCCTGTCACATGACCATAAAAGGTTATGTGCCCTATTAAGCGGCATCGAACTATGTGGATTCTGATTCCTATCATGAGGATACATAGGAATCCCATCTTATAGGTTTGATCCCAAAATTAAAACAACTTCTATTCCCCTCGGATGATGGTAAACTATAGAGAACCCTACTACACAGCTTAAAACTAGCATCTTCCCAATAGATGATGAAGGAATCCCTGATCTTTCCATAAAAGTGTAACATTGATAGAGAACCTCGAATACATACAGGTCCTTCCATTGATAGAGAAAATCAGATATATACAGATGATTCCAAACCCATGTGTACTAATGATTGGTCATTACCTCAGGTTAATTAATAATATACACATTTGGGAATGAAATAAGGATTCATGAACATATCCTAAATCTATAAGGGAGTCCCGAAACTTGCAATAGTTTCCCTCAAAAGGGTGTGATGAGTCTGACTTCACATCCTCTCAACCAATGTGAGTTATTAAGTTTCATTGGCCAAGTTACCCAGTGAATGCCTACCTTTGGAAATTAGGCCCATGAAACATGGATATGAGAGCCATTGGGTGTTTTTGTCTCCACGAAAAAAACCAATTAGAGACCGTTCAGAAGGAGTGAAACTAATGTGAATGATTGTACATAACTCAACCCTATGTAAACAACCATTAAAAGAAATAACTCTCTTTCTAGGGAAATGATATTGCAGAACTGATGTGAAAGACTGAACTATGGTACCACCTTCAAAAGATAAACTGAATATACTTCCCATTCCACATCAGACCATTTTATTCTTAATAAAAAATCCACATTCCATCAGAAACTAACCATGAAAACTTTAAAGTCCTTAAAAACTCTAAAAGACATAAAAATCTAGAACAATACCCTAAAAATCCCAAACCCATAAAAAAGACCCTAAAAAATAAAAACCCTAACCCCCCCAAACCCCCTAAACCTCTAAATTTTTTAAAACCCCTATAAATCGCTTAAAATGAAAAAAACCCTTAAAACCCCAAAAAACATTAAAACCCCTAAAAACCCAAATAAAATCAGAAAATCTCAAAAACCCTAAAAAATATAAAACCCATAAACACCTAAAAAACCACAGAGAAACCCTGAAAAACCCTAAAAACCAATCAATAAATGTAAACAACCCTAAAACCCCTAAAACCTTTAAAAATCCTAAAAATACATAAAAAACTTAAAAACACATAATAAAACCCTAAAACCCCCCCAAACCCTAAGAAAAATATAAAAAACCAAAAACCCCAAAAAACATCCAAACACCTAAAAAACTCTAAAAAACCTAAAAACCCTAAAAGACACAAAAAACACAAAAAAACTCTAGAAACTCAAAAATCACCTTAAAAATCCCCAAAACACTAAAAACAATAAAAACCCAGGAAACCCTAAATATCCCTAAAAACCCTAAATTACAAAGTAAAACCCTAAAAGATACTAAAAACACCTTAAACACCCTAAAACCCGAAAACCCCTAAGAAACCTAAAACCTTTAAAAACCCTTAAAACCATAAAAAACTATAAACCTTAAAAAAACCTAAAGACCCCTCAAAAACCCTAAAAGCCTATAAAACACAAAAAAACCCCTAAAACCGCCTAAAAACCCATAAAAATTACGTAAACCCTAAAACACCCTAAAACCCTAAAAATATATAAAATCCTAACCCCCCCCCCCAAATACCAAAAAAACCCTAAAAACTCTAAATAATTGTAAATCCTTAAAACGCTAAAAAAATCGAAAAAACATAAAAACCTTAAAAACCCTAAAAACTATAAAAAAACCCTAAAAATGTTAAAAACCATTAAATAGGTAAAAATCATTAAGAACAATTAAAAACCCTAAAAATCCTTAAAAACCCAAAAGACCAATTAGAAACCCTAAAAAGACTAAAAACCCTAAAACACTAAAAACCCTAAAACACTAAATAACCTCTAACAACCCTAAAAACCATAAAACACCTTTAAAAACCCTCAAAACCCCAAAAAATCATTAAGACCCCTAAATCCCTTAAAAAACCTAAAAAACCTAAAACCCTAATCCCTAAAATCCCTAAAAATCCAAAAAAACACTAAAATCCCAAAAACATTAAAAAACATTAAAACCATAAAGAATCATAAAAACACTAAAACCCTAAAAACCCTAAAAACATAAATACATAAAAACCCTAAAGACCTTAAAAATTGTAAAAACCATAAAAGACCCAAAAACCCTAAAAGACACTAAAAACACCTAAAAACCCTAAAGGCCATAAAATACCCTAAAATACTCTAAAAACCCCATAGGATACTGAAAACCACTAAAAATCCTAAAATAACCTAAAACCCCCCAAAACCCTAATAGACCATAAAACCCTAGAAACCCTAAAGGACCATAAAAATCCCTAAATGAATCTAAAAACATAAAAACCCTAGAAGACCAAAAAAATGAAAAAAAACATCAAACGACCCTAAAACCCCAAAAAAGAATAACCCCCCAACCCCCTAAAATACCATAAAATACCAAACAACCCATAAAAACCTGAAAAAACCCTAAAACCCACGCAAAATCCTAACATCCCAAAAAACAGTAAAAACACTACAACCCATAGAAACCATAAAAGATGCTAAAAACCCTAAAAAACCTTAAAAGACCCTAAAACCATAAAAACCTGAAAAATGACCTCCCTAAAAACACTAAGGACCCAAAAAAACCCTTAAATGCCTAAAAACACTAAACGCATAAAAAAATTAAAACCCTAAAAACCATAAAAAACCTTAAAAACCCAAAAAACCCAAATAGAACCCTAAAAAACCAAAAACACCATAAAAATATAAAAAACTCAAAAAATATAAAAACCCAAAAAACCATAAGCCTTATACCCCACACCATAAACCCTAAACCATACACCCCAAACCATATATCCTAAACCCAAAACCCAAAAACCTACACCTTAAACCCAATACCCTTCACAATAAACCCTATACACTAAACCTTAAACCCTATGACCTAAAATCTAGACCCTACACCATAAACCCAATACCCCACACCCGAAACCCTAAACCGTACACCACAAACCCTAAACTCTACACCCTAAACCCCATACCCTACACCCTAAGCCTGACACCCTAAACCATATACCCTAAACCCTACACACAAAAGTCTATACCCTAAACCTTAAACCCCGCACCGTAAACCCAATATCCAACATCCTAAAACATAAACCCTAAACCCCAAACCCAATACCCCACACCATAAACCCTCAACCTTACACCCAAAACCCTATACCCTCCACTATAAACCCTAAACCCTACACCCAAAATAACTTACTCTACACTCTAAACCCTAAACCCTAAACCCTAAACTTTATACCCTAAAACCTAAACCCTATACCCTACTCCCTAAACCCTAATCCATACAACGTAAATCCAATACACTACTCCCTAAACTCTATACCATACACCCTAAACTCTATACCCTACACCCTAAACCATAAAACCCAACACCCTAAACCCTATACCCTACACCACACACTCTAAATCATACACCATAAACCCTATACCCTACACCCTAAACCCTATAATACAATACAAATTATATACCCTAAAAACATAAAACCCCCCAAAACTCCTAAAGAAAAGATGGAGGCACACTCTCCTGGCTCTCTCTCTCGCTCACTGCTTCCTCCAGGTTTTCCCCTGGTTTCTGCTTGGAACTTTGATGTCAGATCCTCGTTTCTTCCCAGCTCCTAGCAATGGTGTGCTCTGACAATGATATCCTATCCAAAGAAGTTGGTTTCTCTTGATCTTCAGTGACTCAGGCTTTTCTATGCGTTGTGGCTTTTGGCTTTGGATAGGGTTCTGACCCGTTTTTGGTGTGTTCGAGTTTCGATGGATATGGAGGCTTTGCGATCTTCAGATCATCCCGATCTGGATAGCGATGAAGCCCAAGACTCATTGGCTATCAAGATCCCTTCTGGAACTCAGCTATGGAGCGGGGTTTACTTTTTTTATTGGGGGTTTCCACGGTCTTGTCAGTGGGGTCGAGGGCCTCATCGGAAGAGACGGTTTTTTCGATGACTCTGGTTATGGTCTCTTCGACAGAGCAACATGTTTTCTTGGTTTTTGGGGAGGCGATCTACCTTTCCAATCACAGATATGATCTTAGAAGGATTATGGTGGATTCTCTGGTGATGTGAAGGTTTTTCATGGATGTGGAACACCTAGTGCTAGATTGGTGATGACATGCTTGTTCTAGTTTTTTGGGTTCTCAGATCTGCTTGTTTTCAGTCTGCGCAAAAGACCCAGGTTCATTCCTCAGCCCTATCTTTGATTCATCTTTCTGATCCTGGTTTGGGTGAGTTTTTCTACGATTTTGTTTTGGTCAATTCTTTCCTACTATATCAAATCGGTCCTTTCGGCCCTACTCCTTTATGGATCTGCTATGCTGGTGTTTGGTTTGGCTGTGCATCGATGCTAGTGTTTTTTTACTAGTTTTGATATGAGGTGTTGCATGCTGGTTGTGTTGTACAATTTCTGAGTTGCTGGAAGGGCAGTTCGGGCTGTGGATTTTTTCTTTCCATGGATGCTAGTGGTTCTATGACCCTAGTTGTGCTGATGGGTGCGATATGCTGGAATGTTGGTTGGTACTTGGCTGAAATGTGAGGAAGACGTCATTCTTTTTTTTGCTGCTGGTGGTCTGTATTGATGGAGATAGACCTGACCAGCGTGGTGGTGCAGGCTGACGTGGGAGCTTGTGTTTTTTGAAATGTAGCTGGATTGGTTGTGAATCAGTGTGGATACTGGATTTTGATACTGTTTAGTGGTGCTGGATGTTTTCCTGCTCTGGGGTGCAGTGGATGTGTTCCTGGAGGTAGGTGTGAAGAGAGATGCTGCTGCTTGGCGATGGATACCACTTTACTTTGAGGTGGTGAAGGTGAGGCTTGTGATTTGGATGCTGGTGGTTCTGTGATATTGGATGCTGGTGGCTCTATGATTTTGGTGGTGGATATGATTGGCGAGGAGGTAATGGAGGGTAGATACAGTGAAGTTGGATGCTGGTTTCTACTTGGATGGGAGGTGCTGAAGGTGCTGCTTTTATATTACTGCTGGTGGCTGTTTGGTTGGGAGTTACTGTCGAAGATGCTTTGGTTTTCCTTCTTATTATGGTTTTATATGTCTTTTGGGTATTTCGGGAACTTTTGGGTTTTGTGGGGTTGTCCAGGGTTTTTGGGTGTGGGTTGATTGACCCCGCCCATCCCTTGTCTCCTGCATCTTTTTATAATAAATTTTGGGGGGGTCAGGAATAGCCTGTCCCCGAACCATCCTCTGCCCAAAAAAACTAAAAAATCCAAACCCCCAAAAATAGTAAAATAACCAAAAAAACCTAAAAACCCCTAAAAACAAAAAAATAAAAAAATTCTAAAAAACCTAAAACACTAAAAAATACTAAAAACCCTAAAACTCTAAAAATTTAAAAACCTTAATAAATTCTAAAAATCTTAATACAACCCTAAAAACCTAAAAAACCTAAAAACCCAAACATATCCTAAAACCCAAAAACACATTAAAAATATAAAAGACCATTAAAACCCTAAAAACCTAAATACCTAAAACATTAAAAAATGGAAAACCACTAAAAAAATAATTAAAAACCCTAAAAAACCTAAAACCCCTAAAAAGCCCAAAAAACACAAAAAAACATTAAAACACACTAAAAACACTAAAAAATCCTAAAAAAATCCTAAAACAAACTTAAACCCTTAAAACCCCTAAAAAACACTAATATTCCTAAAAAGAATTAAAAAAATAAAACCCTTAAAACACTAAAAAACGTAAAACCTCCAAAAAAACTATAGAAACTCCAACAAGATGCTAAAAAAACAAAAACTCTAAAAATCGTAGAAAGCATATAAAACCCCATAAAACCTCTAAAAACCATAAAAAACATAGAAGATCATAAAACCCTAAAAATACCTAAAAATATAAAAACCCTAAAGACCATAAAACCCCTAAAAGACCCTAAATAACCCTATAAAAGCCATAAAATATCCTAAAAACCCTTAAAAACCCTTGATAACCCTAAAATGCTAAAACCCTAAAAACCATAAAAACCTATAAAAACCTAAGAAACCCTAAAAACACTAAAGGAACCAAAAAATCCTAAAACCAATAATAAAATCCAAAGAAAAAACATATGAACCGTAAAAATATGAAAAAAACTCTAAAAAAATATTAAAACCCCAAAAACTCTAAAAACCCTAAAACACTAGGAGTCCCTTAAAAACCCTAAACAACTAAAACCCCTTAAAACCCTTAAAACCCCTAAAAACCATTAAAATAGTTAATAAAATAAGATACACTAAAAACAACCTAAAAAACTAAAAACATTAAAAACACTAAAACACTAAAAACTCATAAAACACCAAAAAACCTCAAAGACCTAAAAACCCCTAAGAAACATAAAAAAATAATATTTAAAGCCCTTTATTACCTGAAAAAACATAAAAACCCCTAAAAACCCTTAAAAAACATAAAAAAATTTAAACCCCCCCCCAAACCCCTAACCATATACCCTACACCACAAACTCCAACCCTACACCCTAAAATCTATATCCTAAACCTAAACCCTACACCCCAAACCATATACCATACACCATAAACCCAACACCCTACACCCTAAACCCTAAAACCTACACCATGCACCCTATACCCTACACCTTAAACCATATACCCAAAACCCTAAAACCCACACCCTAAACACTAAATCCGTCACCCTAAATCTTATACCATACACTCTATACCATAAACTATACACCATAAACCCAATACCTTTCAAAATAAACCCTTAACCCTATAACATCCAATCTAAACCCTAAACACTACACCATAAAGCCTATACCCTACTCCCTAAACCCTAAGCCTACACTATAAACCCTATGTACTACACCATAAATCCTAATCACTAAACCCTAAACCCCACACCCTGAATCCTACACCCTATGCCCTAAACCCTATACCCTACACCCAAAACACTACAACCTACACCCCAAACCATAAACCCTACACCCTAAACCCTATACCCACACCTTTAATCCTAAACACAACACCTTAAATCCTATACAATAAAAAGCCTAAACCCTAAAGGACCCTAAAACATTAAAACCCCTAAAAACCTTAAAAGACACTAAAAATCCACTAAAATATTAAAAGACCCTAAAAACTGTAAAAACCCAAAAAAACTGTAAAAACATATTAACACATAAAACCCCTTAAAAACACTAAAAAACCTAGACAAAACAAGAAAATATATTAAACCATTAAGAACCTTAAAAACCCTAAAATCCAAAAAACCGTAAGAACCATAGAAACCCTAAAAACCCATAAAATGATAAAACCCAAAAAAACAACCCTAAAAATCATAAAACCCCTAAAGCTCCTAAAAATCCCAAAAATACCAAAAATATCATAATAACCATAAAACCTTAAAACCCTAAAAACCCTAAAAACCCTTAAAAAAAATTTTAAACCCCCAAAATCCTAGAAAACCCAAATAAAACCCTAAAACATAGAAAAAACCAAAAAAACTAAATCCCACTAAAATCTCAAAACACCCCCCAAAACATTAAAATCCCATAAGAAACAAAAAAACCCGAGACACCCTAAGTAAACCCTAAAAATCATAAAAAATTATAAAATTCTAAAACCATGAAATAACTATAAAACCCCTTAAAACACTAAAAAACCTAAAACCCCCCAAAACCCTAAAATATCATAAAATACATAAAAATCCTAAAAAACTGTAAAAACACCTAAAAATTTTGGACCACTATAAATCTATAAAAACCACAGAAACCCTAAGACCCCCCAAAAAACCAAAATACCCTAAATACCCTAAAACCCTAAAAGCACTCTAAAATATCCTAAGAACCCCTAAAAACACAAAAACCATAAAACCCCTAAAATAAATATAACCCTAAAAACCCTAAAAACCCGAAAATCCCAAAAACTCTAAAAACCCAAAAAACCCAAAACCCCTAAAAATCGTAAAAAAATATAAACCCCCTAAAACCCTGACAACATTTAAAAACCCTTAAAAACCCAAAAAACCCATAAAATTATATATAAATTATAAAAAACCATAAAAAACTAATAAACCTAAAAAAACTATAAATCGAAAAAATCCAAAAACATTTCAAATCCTAAAAAATCACAAAACCCCTAAAAACCCTAAAAACCCTGAAAACCCTTGAAAACTATAAGAAAACCTAAAAAACCCTAAAATCCCCTAAAAACCCTAAAAACATTAAAAAATATAAAAACCCTAAAACCCCTGAAAACCCTGAAAACCCCTTAAAACCCTTAAAACCCCTAAAAACTGTAAAACCCCTTAAAACTGTAAACAAATCCTAAAAAACACTAAAAAAACAAAAACACCATTAAAACCCCTAAACAACTAATAAAACCTTAAAACCATTGAAGTTCCTTAAAACCCATAATAACCATGAAACCATAAAAAACCCCAAAACCCCTAAAAGACCCTAAAAACATTAAAAAACCTAAATAAATCTATATAACCTAATAAAAACTATAAAAGACACTAAAACCCCTTAAACACCATAAAAATAACCTAAAACCAAAAAACCCAAAACCCATAAAATCTTAAAGCTTGTAAAAAACCCTAAATTCCTTGCAGGTGTGATGTCGCTCACTTTTCCCTCTTCCAGTGGAACTTCAACTTCCATCTAAATCATGATTCCCCAATGATGGAAATTTGGGTAAGGTTTCTTGAGTTCCCCCAACCCTTTCAAAACTTATCCATTATTACTATGCTGGGAAATTTGGTTGGAAGGTTTCTGTGTGTGGATAGTAAAACCAAGGCCCTCTGTTATCCAATTGCCCCAAGGGTTTGTGTTGAAATTGATGTCTCTAAGGAGCCTGTTGACTTTGTCTGGATTGAAATTGTTTAAGAGCACCAGTGGAATCATCCAGTGCTATTCGAATCATGGGATAATTATTGTGTCTCGTGATTTAATCTTGGTCATATGAAAAGGGAATGCAGATTTAGTGATGGTGTGGTGGTTGGGTGTGGCAATGAGGTCATTTCCCCAAAGTTGAGCTCGACAGGGGAGCTGGAGGTGAGGAATGAAGACCTGAGGGACTCTCTACTGGATGTTGGGAGGGACGCTAGGGTGGAGGAAGGGGGACCATTTCCCCGGTAGGGTGATGATGGGAAAACCTCAGTCAAGGATATTTTCAAGCAAATGAAGGGTGACTTGGGACTGGGGGGTGATGCCTCGCCTGAAGTGGAGGTTGACACTCCTAGTAAAGCATGGGCCGTGGTCTTACAGGCTGACCCTGTTAGGGATACAAGCATGAAATTAAGACCAACTCACCATGGGATGGAGAGGGATACTTTATCAAGACCCCTAGAAGTTGTTCATGGAAGTGGACATGATCTGGTCTTAACCTCGAATTGGTTCATGGTCCTAGATGTTTTGGACTCTGTGGGAATTGAGGAAGGGGGTCTGGTGGGTCATGAACTGCAGGATGTGGAGGAAATTACTGATGACCTCCAGGATGGGCATCTTTCCTCCTTTCAGGATGGATCGAGGGTCTTGGGAGTGGAAAACCCCCCACCCACTGTGCATTCTCCGAAGCAGGTGTTGACGGATGTTTTTGTGCCAAGAATTGGTTGGAGTGATACCCCTCAACCCAAGCAGCAGTCTGAAAACCTGAATGCTGATTGAAGGAGAATTGAGAAGCCTGATCCAAGCTCCACTCTTGTTATATTTGAGAATTTTCCCCCTTGTGTTGAGATATCCGATCAGATTATGTTGGACTGTTCGGAAATCCCGCTTGAGCAGCATCTAAAAGATATCTTCCAAAAGCTAGATATGCAACCAATGGTCTTTCTTGGTGATGAGAATGATGAACACATAAGGCTAGGAGAATTTTTTTGGGGACCGCGATGACATGATGTACGCCATATTGGATAGGATCAAGAGGGAGTAAGGGATTATGGGTATTTCTGGTTCCTCTGGATACAATCAGAAGAGAAAGCCACGGTCTGTTTCTGAATGTGACAGGTAGGGAGACATGGTCATGCCTGGTGATACAGCTCACAGAAAGGCCAAGGTGATGAGTGACTCTCTAGAGAAACAGAGGGAAAAGAGGGATTATTCCTCCCTTACTAGGACAATGGATACTAGAGCCTCCTCCAAGCCTAGAAAAGGGGAAGGAGATTCCCACAATAGGGAAGAATGGGCTGGAAAAGCGAAGCCAGACATGGAACTCTGGAAACATTGTGCAGCCTTCCTCAAGTAATATGAATCTTCTGAATGGGAGTCAGTTGACTGGGATGCTTCCTTGGGCTATGGTGCTGATGGAGATCCTTATAGGGATGGTGAATATGGTCTATAGGTGTCTTTACTTTTGTCTTTTTGGTCTTTTGGACTTTTGTGTGTGGGGTTTCGAACATTGGTGTGGGTAACTTGACCCACCCTCCCTTGCTTTCTTGTCTTTTTTTCTTTCAATATATTTTGGGGGGTAAGGACTAATCTGAACTCGCACCTTTCTTGCCTAAAAACTATAAAATTATCTAAAACACCCACAAAACCCACAAAACCCCTAAAAATGAAAAAATACCCTAAAAATATGAAAAGACCTTAAAAAACCAATAAACCCAAAAATTCACTAAAATCCCTAAAAACCCTAAAAACTATAAAATACCCTAAAATAGTGGGGGGATTTCCAAGAATATTGCAGAGATATGGGGGTTCTCATATTGGAATATGACAACAATGGGTTGGAGATTCTTTCATATTATCTCCCCCTCCGATGAGTCCAAAAGGTGATCTTGGGGCTTCAAGTCTCTGTACCTCAAACCCGGGCTGCTGAGGATTCAATATTGGGACCGGAATTTTGATCCATTCAGCATCAGGAACACTTATGCGCAGGTCTGGATCCACATTTTCAAGTTGAATTGGTTTTATTGGCACCCATGAATCTTGTGGGATATTGCTTCTGCAGTTGGATTTCCTATCAGAATTGATAAGGAAACCAATAACCCAAGATATGGGCATTATGAAAGAGTGTTGGTTGAGGTTGACATGGCCAGTACTCTTGTTGAAGAGGTGGTCTTCAACACTCTTGAAGATAGCCTGTCATTGGAGATCCAATATGAGAGGTGCCCGAAATTCTGCTCCTCTTGTGGTATTTTTTTCCATCTGGTTTCTGAATGCCGAAGGTCGATTTCCTGCTCGACCTGCCTCTTAAAGGGGCATGATGCATCCAACTACAGGAGGAACCGTGGGCTAGTCCCTCCGGCTGCAACTCCTCATGCTGTTAAGGATGAACCCGTTGTGGCCAAGCCTATGGATGGGGCTTAGACGGTTGTGGAGGGTGGGAAGGAGAAGGTGGGTGAGGCCTCTACCCTCCCTGTGGAAGTTATCCACGCACCCGCCCAGGTGGACTCGGAGGGCTCTTGTGGGGGTTTGGATGCGACCCCCTTGCTTCAGCAGGCTCCCTCCTCTCTATTAGGAGTTGAAATGGGGGCTGGAGTTTGTTGCTCAGGAGGTGCTCTGGGTGAGGTGGGCACCCCAGAGGCAGAGCCTGGCACCGTTCCGGACACCCCGGTTGTGGCCTGCTTAGATAAGGGTGAATCAAGCTTCCCCACAGCCCCTGCAGCGGAACTGGACTTCTCAGTTGTGGCCTTAGATAAGGCTACACAGAAGGTGAGGAAGGCTCCCTAGGAGGAGGCCATCTGCACTCTGAACAAATTTAACCCAATTAGTGGAGTCTTCTAGAGTGACGTGGTGGAAGAAGAGCAAGCGGATGAGGGGCTCACCAATTCCCCCACTGAATCTCATGAAGTTGTTGTCCGTGCCTCTCCAGAGAAATACCTCTTTCAAACTACCGAGAAGCAGGCCAATGAACCCAAAAGGAAAGGAAGGAAAGGGAAGGGAAAGGGAAAGGGTAATAACCCTTCTCCTATTACCTCCATTCCCCAATGAAGATTTTGTTCTGGAACTGCCAAGGGCTGGGGAACACCCCTACAACTACAGCCCTCAGGAAATTCCTCGCACACAAGCCAATGCTGATTGGGTTAGCTGAACCCATGATCAAGTTTGATAGAAGGAAAGGTTTTAACTGGGATGATCTTGGTTACTCACTCATTTCATCGAACGAGGATGAAAATGGAATCGGAACCTTGTGGGTCTTGATGCATCATAGTGTTCAGATTGTCTCATTCATCTCAAGCCTACAAATGATTTCTGTTACCATACATGGATTAGAGGGGATTCTCACAATCTCTTTTGTCTATGATTTTTGCTCGTACACTACCTTCAGGAACCTCTGGCGAGGGCTGGTGCAGATAAGTAACGACATTGATCACAGCTGGATGGTTATCGGTGATTTCAATACGATCCTGAGGCCTGAAGAAAAGCTAGGGCCACATTTTTCTCGTGCTGCAACAGATGATTTTGCATCCTTCCTTGACCAATGTGATCTTTCGGAAGTCTCTATTGTTGGGGAAGACTTCACTTGGGGGCGGCACACCATCAATGGTAGGTAGGCCAGCAAATTGGACATGTGTTTTTCACACATGGGAGGAGGTGGTTCGCCAGTGTTTTCTAGCTTCACTCTCCCAAAACTCAACTCAGATCACAATCCTCTTGTGGTTGAACTAAGGGAGAGAGTCCCAAGATCTTCCCCTCTGCCGTTTAGATTCAGCAATGCCTAGATCACTATCCCAGGATGCAGAGAAGAGGTGTTGGGAGCATGGAGTAATACCTTCTCTGGTAGTCCCCACTTTATCTTGATGTCCAAGCTGAGGGAACTTAAGTGTCGATTGAAAGATTGGAGAAAACGGTCCTTCTCAAGGTTGGATGGGGATATCAAAGTGGCTGAATCTCAGTTTTCCGAGTGTCAAATTAGAAAACAGAGGATAAATGTTCCACCAGAGGAAGAGCTTAGATTGCACTCTAAGCTGGATGAGCTGGTTGTAATCAAAGAGAAAATTTCGAAGGCACAATTCAATTTTAGATGGCTTTAGGAGGGGGATCGTAATTCCAAGTTCTTTCACCGCTTACATAAGGAAAGACGAGTTAGGAGTAATCTGGGTTCTCTTAGAGTTGGGGACTCAACTCTCACTTCGATGGGGGATATTGTGAAGACTACGGTAGAGTACTTCCAGGGGCTGTACACTGATGATGGGAAGGCCTCCCTTGTGCTTTTTGACTCCATCTCGACGTGCATCACGAGGCAACAAAATGAGACCCTAACGGAGGCCCCTTCTGAAGTTGAAGTTAGAGATGCTCTATTTTCTTTAAATATGGATAGCACTGCAGGTCCAAACGACTTTGGCAATAAGTTCTTTATGTTCTACTGGGACATCC
Source organism: Viscum album (assembly GCA_963277665.1). NCBI lineage: Eukaryota > Viridiplantae > Streptophyta > Magnoliopsida > Santalales > Viscaceae > Viscum > Viscum album. The sequence continues at coordinate 1,801,363,585 of OY728126.1, read as the reverse complement.
TCCATGAGGATGTCACAAATGCGGTCAGGGAGTTTTTCAACTCAGGATCCATCCCCCATGGTGAAAATTCCAACTTCATCTCATTTATCCCGAAGAAAGATAATGCCATTACTATTTGTGACCTCCGACCGGTTGCCATCGGCAACACAGTTTCGAAGATTATCAGCAAGATTCTGGTCCTTAGGTTGGGTAAGATTCTAGGTGACATAGTGACCCCAAACCAGTTTGGTTTCGTTCCTGGGCAATCCATCCAATCCTTCTTATTCACTGCCTCGGAGGGGATTAATATTATGAGGAAAAAATCGAAAGAAGGTAGATTTTCACTTAAGCTTGACATCTCAATGGTTTTTGATACTATGAAATGGAGATTCATATTTAAGGTCCTGGAAAGATATGGATTCTCAAGTAGATTTAGAAAGCTGATCTCTGTCATTCTTCACAATGCCAGGGTCTCGGTTCTGATCAATGGCTCCCCCCATGGTTTTTTCAGTGATCTCGTGGAGTGTGACAGGGTGATCCAATGTTTGGCTTTCTCTTTGCAATTGTGGAGGATTACATGAGTTGATGCCTCCTGGATATTGTACAGGCAGGGATTTATTCACCAATTAAGGCAGGCAGAGACCTGTATGTCCCCTCGCATCTTCTTTATGTGGATGACATCTTACTGTTTGGGCAGGCGGACAAGAAAACCCTGTCCACTATCAAGAGGATCTTCCAGCACTATGAATGTGTGGATGGGAAAGCTATAAGATGGATGAAGTCATTGATTTTCTTTGAAAATGGGATTTCTCCTACTAGGCAGCTCCGCATCACAACCAGGATTGGTTTTAAGCGCGTATCCTTACCCTGAACTTACCTTGGTGTGCCCCTCTTCTGGGGGAAAGCCAAGGGCTGCTACTTTGAGAGTATTGCTTCCAGTATTACGCTGTAAATGTTTAAATGGAAGGGAAAGTTCCTCTACCAAGATGGAAGGGTCTTCCTGGTTAACTCGGTCATCACCTCCATGTTCGTGCATGTTTTTTCCATCTACAAATGGCTGGTAGTGCTCCTCAAATGTTTGAATGCCAAAATAAGGAATTTTGTCTGGACAGGTTCAAACAGCGAGCAAAAATTAATCTTGGTTGCATGGAAACATTTCATGAAGACAATTGATTTTGGCGGGCTTGGTATCAAAGATTTATGGCATTTCAATGATGCCATGATTGGGAAGTATACCTGGAGTCTACTTCGGCCTCAGAGTGGCGGCCTAGATTTCATCGAGGAAAGATTCATAAACAGGTTATGTGATGGATTTGCTGGGTACATGTCATCCTCCGTTTGTCCAGCTTTGCGATCCTATTACCAGGAGATTATGAATCAATCAAAATGGATCGTGTCATGGTCCTATGCTCTGAACTGCTGGTCTACTCCCTGGATGGATCAGACCCTCTCGGAGGTGATGACGCCTCCCCATGAAATGTAGAATTTAACCATTGCTGGCCTCATCCAGCAGCAGGATGATCTGGGGTTCTTGTTCCTGAGTGATATTATTCTACAGATTCAGCAATATGCCTTTGCAGACACTGATATTCTCATTTGGCAGCCCAGCATGGTGGGTATTTTCAGCACACGTTATTTCTACCACCTGAAGTGCCAACATGGGATGACTCCTCCATCGTGGCTGTCCAAATTCAGGGCTCCTTTCATTCCCCCTTCACACTTGGTGCTGATCTGGAAAATCTGGCGGAACCGGCACCCAACTCATTCCCAGCTAAAATCGGCTGGATGGAATATTGATTTTGCTTGTTTTTTATGTAGGGAGGCGGAATAAAAATGTGATCATATCTTTTTGAATTGAACCTTCACCTCCAACCTTTGGCGGTATCTCCTGCAATGCTTCAGCATGAATTGCTGCTTCCAAGGATCGATTTGTGACTTTTTTAGGGGTATGGTGGCGGTGAAACAAAGTGACCGGGTGCATAATCTGCTGCTGGCTAGTGTGGAAGAAGTTATTCACAATGTTTGGGCTGCTCGTAACGCCTCCGCCTTCAATCGGCAGCCCCTTACGCTGTATGGAGGCATGGTTTCAGTGCACAAGATGATTCAGAATTCCTCACAAATTCAAATAGGTTCGATGTGGAATGATGTTCCTGATCTAACCCTACTTCTCTCTCTTGGGGTTGCTGGACGATGTAGAAAACCAATGGCCCTGAAGTTGGTTAGATGGATTCTCCCAATTCCATCATGGTTAAAATTCAATGTTGATGGTGTGGCATTGGGACCTCCGGGGCCCTCGGGGTGTGGCGGTGTCTTCCGTACATCAAGAGGGTTCTTCAAGGGTTGTTTCTTTCATTTTATTGGGGACGGATGTGCCTACAAAGCAAATCTTTGGGCCATTATAAAATTTGTTCGATACGCGAGCCAGTTTGGGTGGCAGAGGATCTATTTTGAGTCGGACTCGATGCTTGCGGTTGCTGCTCTAAATAAGTCTTCCAGGGAAGTCCCATGGTGATTACTTCCACATTGGATTGAGTGCCTTGACACCTCCAGATCCCTGAGCTTTAGTGTGTCGCATGTTTATAGAGAGGCAAATTCGGTGGCGGACGCTCTCACAAAAAGAGAGATTGATGAAAGATGCTCGATGTGGTCCTTCATGTCCCAATCTTTTTGCTCTCCCTTTGTTGATTCAGATATGAAGGGTGAGACTCATTCACGCCCTTGTCACTCCACCTTGTAACTGTCTCTTTATGTTTTATTGATTTTGGCGGGCAAGGCTCGCCTAGCCCTGAACCTCTTCTGCCTAAAAGCCCTAAAACCAAAAAGCATCTAAAAACCCGTAAAACGCCTTAAAATCTTAAAAACCCTAAAAAATCCAAAAACCCAATGAAACCCTAAAAAACCCCAAATTTACAAACAACTCCCCAAACCCTAAAAGCTATAAAAAACCTAAAAACCCTAAAAAATACTAAAAATCCAAAAACAAAAAAAAACATTTTAAAATCCTAAAACCCCCCAAAGAACCCTAAAAATCCTAAACCCCCATAAAACACTTAAAACCATAAACCCCCCCAAAACCCAAGAAATAGAAAACCCTAAAAAACTTTAATAACCCTAAAACACATAAAACCCTTTAAAATCTTAAAATAACCTAAAAACCCTAAAAGACCCTAAAAACTCTAAAAAAATCCTAGAAGTCCATAAAACCCATAAAACATAAAACACATTAAAAACCCTATAAAAACATTGAAAGACCCTTAAAAGCATTAAAAACCCTAAAAATCATAAAAACCCATAAAAATACTAAAATCATGAAAAACCATAGAGACCTTAAAAATGCAGAAAACACACAAAAACCCAAAAAATTCCAAAATAAACTTAAAGCACCTAAAAACCCTAAAAACCTAAAAACCTATAAAATATATGAAAAACCCTAAAACCCTAAAAATCCCAAATAACATTTAAAAAACACTAAAAACCCTAAACCCCTGAAAATCTAAAAAAATTCAAAAACCCTAAACCAACTAAGAGAAAACCCAAAGAAGTATAATAAAACAATTAAAAACCCTAAAACCCCCAAAACCCAAAAAACATAAAAGCCCCCCTTAAATCCATAAAACCCCCCTAAAAACCTTAAAAACCTATAAAAATACAAAAAATCCAAAAAAACCAAAAACCCAAAAAACTCAAAAAATACTTAAAAATTCAAAAAAACCTAAACACAATTAAAACAATAAAATACCCAAAACAACTCTAAAAAAACCCAGAAACCATTAAATATCCCAAAAACCAAAAAACCCATAAAATTATAAGAACCCTGAAAAATACAAAAACCCAAAAAAACCATAAAAATCCCTAGTAATCAAAAAATCCCAGAAAACCTATAAAAACCTAAAAACCTAAACCATAAACCATAAACCCTAAACCCTACAAGCTAAACCCAATACCCCGAACAATAAACCCCATACCCTACACCATAAACCCTATAGCCTTCACCTTGAAACCTAGACCCTAGACCCTAAATCCTAAACCCTAAACCATAAACCCTAATCCATAAAACATAAACTTTAAACCCCAAACCTTACTACCTGAACACAATAACCTACACCTTAAACCCTAAACTCTAAATCGTATATCCAAAAACCTAGACCCCATACCCTAAACCCTACACCCAAAACCCTATAACGTACACCTTAAACTGTACACCCTAAACAATACACCTTAAACCCTACACCCTTAACCCTAAACCCGACTCCATAAACCCAAAATCATACATCCTAAAACCTATAAACTACACCCTAAACCATATATGCTAAAAACTAAAATCCATATCGTACACCATAAACCCTAAACCTTACACCATAAAATTTATAAACTACACCCTAAACCCCATACCCTACATGATAAACTAAAACACCTAAACCCTATACCCTACACCATAAACTCTAAACCCAACAACCTAAACCATATAACCCACACCATAAACCCTAAAACCCACAACCTAAAACCTATACAATACACCAAAAACCCTATACCATACACCCTAAACCCTAAAAACTACACACTAAACCCTATACCCAAAACCATAAACCATAAACTCTAAACCCTAAAACCAACACCCCAAACCCTAAACCCTACACTCTAAATCCTATATCGTACACCGTATACACAAAACCCTACATCGTAGACTATATACCCTAAAACCTAAACTGTACACCCTAAATCCTATACCCTATATCCTAAACCCTGCCCCCTAAACCCTACCACCTACATCATAAACCCTAAACACTACACCCTAAAAGCTATACCCAACACCCTAAACCATAAGTGAAACTGCCTAAACCATATACCCTACACCCTAAACCATAAACCTTAAACCATACATCCTACATCCAAACAATATACCAGATACACTAAACCGTAAACCCTACACACTAAACCCCATACCCTTCACCCTAAAACATAAACCATACACCCTAAACCCAACACCCTACACTCTAAACCCTTAAACCTACACCCTAACCCCTATACCCCCACACTAAACCTAGAAACCCACACCCCAACCCCATCCCATACACCCTGAACCCTAAAACCTACACCCTAAACCCTATATCGTACACCGTAAACACTAAAATTTACACCCTAATCCCTTTACCATACCCCATAAAACATATATCATAGACCCTAAACTCTATACCCTAAACACTATACCCTACACCCAATAACCTAAAACCTTCAACCTAAACCCTATACCCTACACCTGAAACCCTATACCCTACACCCTAGACCGTAAACCCGACAAACCCTAAAAAACATATAAAAATATAAAAAACCATAAACCCTAAAAACCTCTTAAAACACTAAAAAACCATAAAATCCTTAAAAACCCCTAAAACCACTTAAAACATGAAAACCATAAAAACCATAAAAATACTAAAAATCTTAAAACTCTAAAATCCCTAATAACCCTCAAAAATAATAAGAAAACTATAAGACCCCTAAAAACCCTAAAAACCCCTTTGAACCCTAAAAACCATTAAAAATCCTAAAACCCAGAAAAACCTAAAAAACGATAATACTAAAAACACTAAAAACCCTTAAAGACCCATATAAACCATAATAATCATAATAAACCCCAAAAAACTTAAAGAAGCCTAAAACCCCCAAAACCCAAAAACCCATAAAACCCCCTAAATCCCTCAAAAAACACTAAAAACACCTCAAAAACATAAAAACCCTAAAAACCATGAAAATTCTTAAAACCCCCCAAACTCCTAAAAACAATAAGACCCCTGAAAACCCCAAAAAAACATAATAAAATCATCAAAAAAACTCTTAAAACTCTTAAAACCACAAAAAATCCCAAAAAACCCTAAAAACCCTAAAACCCTAAAACCCAAAGAAACCCTAAAAACCCTAGAAAACATATAAAACCCCAAAAAATCCTAAAAACCATAAAAAACCTGAAAACCCAAAAAATCATCTTAAAACCCTCAAACCCCACTTAAAACCCCTAAAAAACCTAAGAATCCATAAAACCCACTAAATACATAAAAAACAATAAAACCCCAAAAGACATAAAAAACATAAAATACCCTAAAATCCCTAAAAAACACAAAAAGACACTAAATAACCCTATAAAAGCATAAAATTCCATAAAATCCCTTAAAAATAAAAAATCCTAAACCCCCTAAAAACCCTAAAAACCCTAACAACCATAAAAACCATAAAACCCTATAAAACCCAGAATGCCCAAAAACCCAAAAAAATACTAAAAACCTAAAAAACCTAAAAATACACTAGAAACCCTAACCCCCCCAAACCCTAAAAAACCTAAAAACACTTAAAAATAATATAAACACTAAAATACCCTATAAACCCGAAAACCCCTAAAAACTATAAAAACAATATATAACCAAAAAACCCTAAAACAACCACCCTAAGTATCTAAAAAACCCTAAAATCATCTAAAAACACTAAAAACCCATAAAACCATACAAACCCTAATTACACTAAAAACCAAAAAACCTAAAAAACACCAAAAATGATAAAAACCCTAAAAACCCTAAAACCCTAAAAACCCCAAAAAAACCCAAAAAAAGTTAAATAAACCTAAAAATCCTAAAAACCTAAAAACAATAAAAACCCTGAAAAAACTAAAAAATCCTTAAAATCAATAAGAAACCCAAAAAACTCTAATAACCCTAATACCCTAAAAACCTTGAAACCACTAAAAACCTTGATAAACTCTAAAATCCCTGAAACCCTTAAAACCCCCTACACCCTAAACACTATACCCAACACCCTAAAACCAAAAAACTACACCCAAAACTATAAACTGTATACCCTAAACCTTATACCCAAAACCCTACAACCCTAAACCCTATACCAACATCCTAAACCCAAAACCCAACACCCAATAACCTATACAATAAACCCTAAACCCGACATCATAAACTCTACACCCTAAAACCTAAACCATAAACCCTACATCTAAAATCCAAAACCCAATACCCTACACCATAAACCCTTAACCCCGCACCCTAAAACCTATACACTCAACTATAAAACCTAAAACCGACACCATAAACCCTATACCCTACACCCTAAACCCTAATCCCTAAATCCTAAAACCTAAACCATACACCCTAAACCCTACACCCTACACCATATACCATAAACACTACACCCTAAACCCAATATACTACACCTGAAACCCTTAACACAACACCCAAACCCCTATAAAATCCACTATAAACCCTAAACACCACCCCTAAACCCTAAAACCTACATTATAAACCCAGAAACCTACACCACAAACTTTATACCCTACATCATAAACCTTAAAACCTACACCCTAAACCCTATAACCTACACCCTAAACCCTATATCCTACACCCTAAACCCTATACCCTTATCCATAAACCCTATACCATACACCTTAAACCATGAAATGAACACCCTAAACCCTATACCATACAAAATACACACTAAAACCTTAACCCTACACCATACACCCTAAACCCAAAACCCCCAAAAAACATAAACAAAACCCTAAAAATACAAAAAATATATATGAAAAAGACTTAAAAACATTAACAAAACCCCAAATAATCCCAAAAATCCCCAAAACCCTTAAAATCCATTAAAAAATATAAAAACCATAAAACCCCCAAATCTATTAAAACCAATCAAAAACCCTAAAAAATAATAAAATCCTAAAAAACCCTAAAAACTCAAAAAATCCCAAAAAACCCATAAATACCTAAAAACCCATAAAAACCCCAAAACCCCAAAACACCTTAAGAAAACTCTCAAAATCATAAAAAACATTAAAACCCCCATAAAAATTAAATAATCATAAAAACCCATTTTAAACAATAAAATACCCTAAATAAAACCCAAAACACTAAAAAACACTAAACCCCCCCAAAACCCCAAGAAACACTAAAAAAACTAAAAAACCTAAAAACCCTAAAAAACCATTTAAACTGAAAAAACCCTAAAAATAATAAAAACATAAAAAAATCTAAAAACCATAAGAGACACTAAAAAACATTAAAAATCATAAAAAACCCTTGAAAACCCCTAAAAGTAATAAAAACTAAAAAAGCCCTAAACCCTAAGAAAATCATAAAAAATTATAAAACACCCTAAATACCATTAAAATCTTAAAAACCCCTAGAAACCTTAAAAAATAATATAACCATAAAAAATGTATAACCCTTAAACAACCAAAAACCCCCCAAAACCCTAAAAACCCTAAAACCCCTGAAAAAACTGTTAAACCCCAAAACCTAAAAAACCATAAGAAACCCTAAAACACTAGAAATCCTCTAAAAACCCCTAAAACACTAAAAGACCCTAAAACCTGAAAAACCCTAAAATACCGTAAATAACCCTATAAAACCCCCAAAAGACCATTAAACCCCATAAAAATCATAAGTAATCCGAATTTGGTCTTCATCCCTCCCCCGATGCCTGATCTTATTCCCCATTTCCCCCGAATTGAGATTTTTCCGAAGGTTCCTGACTTCTATGAAGGCTTCCAGCATCTTTCCTTATAGTACCTGGAGTTTCATTCGGCCTCTGAACTTTATAGCTTGACCCTTGTTGCTCACTTTACGAGGTTCCGTCCCTCGGTGGAGGCTTTCAACAGATTTGTTTTTGGATCTTGGAATCTCCAAGATCGGACCACAATAGGGTTTCTTGATGGATGACACTTGATGATACGTTTTTATTATGAGGATGATTTGATCCAGGCTTGGTTCACATCCCCTCGAAGCTTCAACGGAGTTAGTTTCTATCTCTTCAGGTGGAGTTTTGACCTATATATGAACCGTGACTCGCCGTTGGTTGCTTCATTGGTTAGATTCCCGCAGCTCCCTCTTCCGTTCCAGAACCCGGGAATTTTATGTATGCTTGGGAATCTTTTTGGTCGATACCTGTGTTCGGAAAGCCGGACCAAAGTGATCTGTCACCCGGTTTCCCCAAGAATCTGTGTTGAACTAGATGTTTCGAATCCTCTAACGGAATTTGTGTGGATCATTGTTGGCAAGGAGTTTCGCTACAAACAGTCGGTGGTGTTTGAGTCGGTTGTGCTGTTCTGTTCTTAATATAGGCGTTTGGGTCATTCTATTTCTTCTTGCAGATGAGGATTTAGCAGCAATGGAGCTTCGGAAAGGGATATTCGGATGGCTGGGCCAGTTGATCAGGTTGTGATGGTGGAGGGGCATAGTATTTATGGGATAGGGAATCCTCTTCTGAGGACATTCCCACGACAATCAGATACCAGTGACCTTGCGAAGGCATTGGTTGTGAGGTCTCAAGAGGTGACAGTCCAGAAGTAGGATGGTTCCACTTCTTTAAGGTTGTGCAATGAGGACTTAGAGGAGCAGGGGCAGGCTGGAAGTCTGGAGTAGACTCAGGCTTCGGGTGATGCAGTGTGGTGAAATGGTTCTGGCCCGATGGAGTTGGCAGGGGAGTTGGTTGCACATGGGCTGGTGGAAAAACCACCTTCAGGTGTTCTGGACCTGGAGGCTCGTTGTGGTAGTGGGAATGATGGGTCTGGGGTGATTCAGGTTGTGCTGGAGGACCACGGGGATGCAATAGGTGCTATTAATTTAGCGCATGTAGATTCTCAGTGTCAATGATATCCCTTGGTGAGTGATATTTTCAAGCGCTTGAGGAGTGATTTGATGCTTACGATTGCTGGAGGTCTTCTTGGCATGAAGTGTGATGCTGCTGGGATTCCTTTTTCCCTTAACAACAGTATGAATCAGAGGCAGGCTTTGGTCCCAACTCTTAACCGCTTTGAAGGGATGGAGTGTGAGGACGAGGTGCAAGATCCCACATTTAAAAATGCAGGATATGATATACCTGCCGAGAAGGCACAGAATAGGGTGTTGACCGCTACCACTGTACATGGTGGAGGGATCCCCCATAGTGATTCTCTGGTGGTTGCTACTACTGTTCTGAATTTGAGCTGTGTTGGTAATGATTGTGATAAGGTGCAGGCTTTGTTGTCTGCGAGTAAGTTAGAGGCTGGGGAAGGCACTGTTGAAGTTGGGCATGGGAAGATGGATGAGCAGGGGGTGCAGGATAGGCGGAAGGTGGTGGTCGAGGAGGCGGGGGATTCCTTGCAAGGGCTAATGTCTGATAAAGAGGAGGGTGATGAACAGGTTTTTGTGTCTTCTCCCAGCCAGGTGCAAATGGAGGCTGAGCAGGGGAAAATGGCTTTTTAGGGACTGGAAAATGCACCCTCTTTCCAGGGGAATCCTTTTTGTCTGGGTTCTCTAGAACCTACGATGGTCCCTGGAATGCTGCATTGTGGGACGGTGGAGGAGCAGGGGCAACAAATCTTTTGGAGGAGGTTGCTGATCAGGGGAGAGTTCCTAAGGAAGGGAATGTGTTTGGCCAAGGGGAGGGGGCTGGAACAGGGGATGATCACAAACAAGGAGAAGCTGCTGCAATGGAGGAAATGTTAGGGCTGGCCATGGAGGTGCATGAAGAGTCCCTGGCTGATAGGTCTGTCTATTTGGACTTGCATGATGTCGGGGGGATGGTATTGCCTGGGGAGGATGGGCAAGGACTGCTGGATGCTGTCGTTGGGAGTGCAGAATTACCTGCCTTAATGGCTCTGAGCTTACTACAGCATGACGATTTTGTTGAGTTCCCTCTAAATCAGTAAGCAACCTTTATCCCGGATCAAGAACGAGATCACGACATGAGTTGGGGAAGCGTTTCAATGAGTTCAATTAGGTGAAAGGTGATGGTCCCACCTATGCCTCCTCGAAGAGGAGGGTGAAGAGGGATTACTCCACCCTCCCTAGACCCATGGCTACCCGGGCATCATCAAATGTGGTTAAGATGAAAATTAATGTTAATCATCAGGAGAAGCAGTGTTCCCCGGAACAAGAAAAATGAAGGGAGAAGTTTCTGATGCTCCTTAAACTTAATGAGGAATATGAGTCAGGGTGGGATGACTCAGACTCCTGCTTTGATGATGCGGCCTCTGGATATGGTGCGGATGGTGACCCTTGCGATGCGGCTTTTGTTTTGGACATTGGTGGTGATGTTGACTGATATTATTTATTTTTTGGTCTTTTCTTTTCTCGTTTTTGATTTCTATTTTTGGGTCTTTTGCGTTTTGGGTTGTAAGGGTTTTTGGGTGTGGGTCGTTTGACCCCTCCCCTCCCTTGTCTGCTGTGTCTCCTTTTCTTTCTAATAAATTTGGGGGGGCAAGGAATAGACCGACCCTCGCATCTTCCTTGCCCAAAAACTCTAAAAAACCATATAAATTCTAAAATCCCTAAAAACCCTACAAAGATACTAAAAAACATAAAAACCCCAAAAAAATCCAAAAAAGCAAGAAAAACCTTAAAGCCCTAAAAACACAAACGATCCCTTAAAAACCCTGAAAAACCTAAACACAATAAAAAACCATAAAACCCATAAAACCATTAAAACACCTAAAAAACTAAAAACATAAGAATCACCCTAAAACATTAAAATCCCTTAAAAAACTAAAAACCCACCAAACCCTAAAAAAAGAAATTAATGAAAAAAACCCCAAAAATCATAAAAAATCATAAACAACCATAAAAACCCTAAAAAACTTAAGAAACCAAAAACCCCCTAAAAAGTCCTTAAAATAATAAAACCCCAAAAATTCAAAACAAAACACCTAAAAAAACTAAAAGACTTAAGACCCCATGAAACCCTAAACCTGATACACCCCACCATAAACCCTAAACCCTAAATTCAAAACCCTATACCCAAAACCCATAACCCCACACCCTAAACTCTAAAACCTACTACCTAAACCCTAAACCACACACCCTAAACCCTATATGCTACACCCTAAATTGTAAACCCTACACCCTAAACCCTAAACCCTACACCCAAATCCCTAAACCATAAACTCTAAACCCTACACCCTAAACCCTAAATCCAACACTCTACACTCTAAGTCCTATACCGTACACCCAAAACCTAAATCCTACACCCTAAACCATATTCCCTAGACCATAAAACCTAAACCCTAAACCCTAAACCCTAAAACCTAAACCATATAACCCACACACTATAACAAAAACCCAAAGCCCTACACCCTACACCCTTCACCCTAAACCCTATACCCTCCCCCTAAACCCTAAACTCCAAACCCTAAATACTATACCCTACACCTTAAACCCAAAACCCTAAAAACAAAACCTTATATCCTACATTATAAACCATAAACCCTATACCCTAAACCCTAAATCCTAAACCCTAAACCGTAAACCCAAAAACCCAAACCCAAAACCCTAAACCCTAAACACTAAACGCTAAACCCTAAACCCTAAACCCTAGACCCTATACCCCACACCCTAAACCCTATACCCTACTCCCTAAATCCCAAACCATACATTTTAAACACTATTTCCAATACCATAAAACATAAACCATACAACATAAAACCTATACCCTAAACCCCGAACCCTAATCCCCACAACCTAAGCCCTATACCCTAAAAAACACTAAAAACCCTAAAAGAACCTAAAAACACAAAAAAACCATAAAAAAACCTGAAAAACCTTAATGGGCCTTAAAACCCCTAAATTTTTTAAAAACCCATAAATACCTGTAAAAACCATAACCCCCCCCCCAAATAACCCAAAAAACAAAAAAAAACCAAAAACCCAAATACCCAAAAAATCCTAAAATACCTAAACACCCTAAAAAGTAAAAAAACACAAAAAATCCTAAAAACCATTCAAATGATAAAAACCCCTGAAACACCCATAAAAACCATAAAAACCATAAAAACCACAAAAAACATAAAATCCCTAAAACCCCTAAAACCCCAAAAAAACACTAAAACCTAAAAAAACATAAAAACCTAAAAAACCATAAATCCATAAAAAACACCAAAACCTTTAAATACCATAAGAAACCCCTAGAAAACCCTAAGATGCTAAAAAAATAAAACCCTTAAAAACCATAAAAACCCTAAACCCCCAAAAACCCTAAAAAGACCATTAACAAACTTAAAGCCCTAAAAAACCTAAAAACCACTGAAACCCCTAAAATCCCCTAAAAACTCTAAAAACCCGAAAATAACCCTAAATCCCTAAAATACCATAAAATTACAATAAACTCCCCAAAACACTAAAATACCTAAAAGTACCCTAAAACCCCCCTAAACCCCCCTAAACCCCCCTAAAACCCCCTAAAACCCCTAAAAATAAAAAAAAAATACAAAAAACCTGAATAACATTAAAAAACCCCAAAACATAAAAGACCTTAACACACCTAAAAAAACTAAAACCCATAAAACCAAAAAAATAATAATCCCTAAAAACCCTAAAAACCATTAAATCCCCGAAAAAAACCCTAAAACCATAAAAAACCCTAAAAATTAAAAAAATGCTAAAAAATCCCTAAAAAACCTAATAACCCTAAAAAAATAGGAAATCCCTGAAAAATTTAAGAAAAATCAAAAAACCCTAAAAACTGTAAAATGATCTAAAACCCTAAAAACCCCTAAATACCCTAGAAACACCTGAAAACAATAAAAAAAACTTTAAAATTCTAAATCCCATAAAATCCTAGAAACCATAAAACCCCCTAAAAACCCTAGAAACCTTGAAAACCCTAAAAACCTTGAACACCCTAAGAACTCTAAAAATCATAAAACCCTAAAAACCCCTTGAAACCCCTAAAACCCTAAAAACACTAAAAACCCCAAGAAGACCATAAAAACCTTAAAAACTATGAAAACCCTAAAAACCCCTAAAATACACTATAACATTAAAAACCCTAAATGACTCTAAATAGACCTATGAAAATCCTAAATCCCCTTAAACACACTAAATGTACCTTAAAACCATAAAAACTCAAAAAACAAAAAAAACTAAAAATACCAAAAAAACCTTTAAACCCTAAAACCCTTAAAAATCATAAAAACTCCTAAAACCCATAAAAACCCCTAAATTCAAAAAAACAAAAAAAATCCTAAAACACCCTAAATATCTCAAAAAACTCCTAAACCCCCCCAAAAAATCCTAACAATTTAAAAAAAAATCTAAAAACCCTAAACCCCTAAAAACCCTAAAAAACAAAAAAAACCCTAAAATCCCTTAAAATACCTAATGACCCTAAAACCACTAAAATCCTAAAAGAATCAAAAAAATATAAAAAACCCGCTAAATACCCTAGATCTAAAAAAACCTGAAATTCCCTAAAAATAAACTAAAAACCCTAAAACACATAAAAACCCTTAAATATAATAAAACACCATAAACCCCCTAAAATACCCCAGAAATGCTAAAAGATCCTAAAGAAAAATACCCTAAAGGACCTAAAAAACCATAAAACCCCTAAAGGACCCTAAAAAACCTTTAAACCCCTAATGGTCCCCCTTGAAGATGGCGGCCAAATTTCCAGGTTCTTCTCGCGCGCGGGTTCCCCTTCAATGTCTCTTCACGTGGTGCGACTCTTCCAGTGTGGTGGTGCTATCCTTATGACTATGGTCTCTTAGGGATCGATCTTCCTCACAGCTCTATCGATTCTTCTGGTGGTATGTCTTCTAGCTTCGGACGAAGGCTTCACACTCGGTTGACTGGGTCAGATCTGGTCTTCCTGGCTTTCGACAATGCTTTTTCTTGAAGGTGTGGCTGGGTTCTGGTCCCTCTTTGGCATGGCGTTGCAGGACTGTGGGGGATCTTCTTAGATCTGGGACATTCATCATGCTTCAATTCAGTTCCTAGGAGGTTCGGGTTAGATCTGGGTGCTTTGGGTTTTGGATTTGCGGATCTGTTCCCCTTATCGTATTTGAGAGGCATTCTTGGCGGGGACGGGCTTCGGCGGTGGCTTTCAGTTTCATGGCGGCAGGGTTTTACCAGATTCTTCAGCGGCTTCTATGAACGATAGCCTGATGGTTGATGCAGTTCATCTCCCTCAGTTTTGGGCATGGAAGTTCTTGTAGACAATGCATTTTTTTGGTCTGGTGACGTTCCTTGGGCCCTTCTTGGTCATCGGCGAAGCGGCTGGCTCTTGGCTTGGGAGGGTTGTGATGGTCACTCTGGATCTGCGGTGATGGAAGGTGGGTGCGGCGGGCTCTAAGACATCCTGACAACGGTGTAGATACCCAAATCTTGACGTACATGGACATTACAATACATTTGCGGAATACTTAATACATGACAAAAACAGATGCCCAAAGACCGTATTAGTTAAGTGTCTTTGGAAACTCGGAACGAAATCTTCTAATCATCGTAAAAGATCTTCAACATCTCCCATAAAGATCTTCCCCTTTTGGTTTTCTTACCTAAAACCTCTATTTATATCCAAGGGAAAATAAAACATAAAAAGGGTGAGCTCAAATGCTTAGTAAGGGTAAACATAGAAAACATAAAACAATCCATAAACATTTGAATGCAAGAACTTGAACATAAAATCTAAATATCAAAATCTTGAGTAAAGACATAAATCTTGGAAGTATGTAAGGAATATATCATAAAGGAACATCAATAATGATAAAATAGCTTGGAGATAAAACTTGTAATTGTGGAAAAACATTATGCACATGATATGATTTCCATAGTAGCCAAGGCATTGCTGTCAAGACCATCTTAGTGGACAATGTCCCTTTCTGAATCGAGTTCACTCCTCATTTCAGTCCTGTAACACTGAACCAGATTAACTTACCATTCCAGCCATATCTATATCATGAGATATAAATCTTTACCCAATGCATTGGAGGGAGATATAGGTCCCACCCATCTCATATTGAAATCATTCTTACTTGTGCCACAAAATAAACCTAAAACATTCATCAGAACCCAAATAATAAAATGGGTTTCATAAACATCATCCCATCATCACATAATCCATATAAAACAAATGGATATCATTTCATCATAAGAAAAGTGAAACCATGTAAATCATAAAGACATTATACTTAAAACATATACATATGAAATAATCTCATCTTAGATGGAAAATGGTTTTGATAAAGCACTTGAAATGAATTCTTGAGGAAAATATCCTTTCATCTTGAAAATAATTTTCTTTTTAAAAAATGGCATGGAATTTTAAATGAAAAGTATTTTTTTTGAAAATAGTCATAAAATCTTGTCGAGTAAGCTTCATGAAAATGAGGCGTTATGAATGCTTAAAAATATGTTCATGCCGTATAAGTTAAGAAAACATTCTCCTCGTACTTTTGTCGGAAAAGTCAAAAAGTACCTCATAACGTAAAGAAAAGAAATATTCCATAAATAACATGTAGTAAAAGAAAAAATGGGTAAAAAGGACCTTAAACATACATAAAAACTCTTTTATAAAACATGGAATTAGATGATAACAATAACCCCAACAAATACTTATGAATAATGAATCTCGGATAAGAATGAGATTGGAAAGGTTATCCCTTACCTTATGTCCGATATTCTTCGTATGTATTCGGACCTCCTGTATAATGATTTAAATAATTTCATTGAATTATTACAGAATCATATTCATTGTTTTATATCATATATGGTTCACTTAGGTATTTATATTACCATTTCATTTGTCAATTCCATGTTAAAGTAATGTTTTGAGTAAAATTGTTTCTTTTATCATATGTGTTTGGACTTGTTGTTCTTGATATTATTATTACTTATATCATGATTTACTTACTTCCAGAATGTAAAAAATGATTTATATATCATATATATTCCGTATATATATATATATATAATAGATAGATAAATGAAATGAAACACACCGTTCATGGAGACGGTAGGCCGTACGTATGCATGAACACTATTTTCCTTTCTTTTTTGACTTGATTGGAAGTAAGTAGATGACATATATATATATATATGTATACATAAATCCAGTAGCTTCATTATTTCATATATTTCATTATTATTATATATACTTTATAATCATTATTTAATGGTTAATCATGGAAAATGAATCTCATCGCGTTCGTGGAGACGGTAGTCCATATGTACGCACGAGCGATGATATAATTCCCATGATCGTGGAATTGTATTGAAGTGTATGTATAATATTACAGAATCAGTATCACTTTAAAATAACCATATATAGTTATTTATTTACACCATTATACCCATCCATGTAAGGTGGTGGTGGAAAAACTGATTCCACCACGGTGTGGAGACGGTATTCCGTACGTACGCACACGTGGTGATTTCATTTTCCATAGGATCGATAGTAGGTGAAATAGGGTTGTTTCATATTCATAATAATATATCAGTATTTTAGTGATACTGATGTTATTAATTTATAATGAAACAAATAAATAAGAAGAGTTTTAAGAAGAAAGAAACTTGAGAGAATCGAAAGAAGAGATTACCTCTTCTTCGATGCACCTCCTTTAAGCCTTCTCTTAAGGAAGTAGAGTTGGTCTTTTGAGAAGACAAGAACCTCCAGAATGTTTATAGGGAAGTGGAGAAGAGAAATGGTCAGGGGTTGGCTGAGCTTCAAGGCTCAAAAGGGTGTTAAGAGAAGAGGTAAGGGGTGACCTTTTTATAAGGGAGGAGAGGGGCACCTTTGGAAAAACAAAAAATATTATTTTATTATAAAGTCATATTCAGTTTTTAATAGTTAAAAATTGATTTATTTCGAAGCTAAGGTGGGGATGGGTCGAAAGCATCTCATCCAATAGATTTTAGACAAGTTAGGTTATTATTTTAACCTTATCATTTATATTTTACTCTAAGTTAAATAATTTTACTTTTACAGTGTCTTCTAGTTTTCTAACACTATAAGGTTAATAAACTTACTATAACAAGAAAAAAACCCCAAGTTGTTTATTATTAATATATATAACATTATCTAAGTAATTTGGTCGATCCTTAGATTTTTATAAATAAAATAACAATTAATAATATAATATTTGTTTTAAAAACTATTTTATGTTAATTTTGACACTATTTGGTAATTGATTTTTGTGAAAATAATAACAGAATGATTATTTAGAATAAAGATAATTAAATCAATACTAATATGTCATATTAATGTATAAAATTAGTGTAATTCATAAGAAGTCTCATATTACATTTATTTGGGTATTTATAATATCAACTATTTTAATATTTCATTATTTAGGTAATTACTGCATCACCATTGTGTCATAAATAACATAAATTATTTAATGTCTAAAAATTATAAATAAAATACCATTAGGTAGGAAATATATTTCAATTTCTAATGAATATTTATAGACAAATTTATCTTATGTATGACCCTATATTAAAAATTAATTTTTTATTAAACTTTGATGTTAACTATTTTAACACTTCTTTAAATAAATTAATAATAATTGTCCTAATCTAATCCAAGTGGACCTAAATGGTCATATTTTATTCCTAAGGTTGTTTTTATCAAATTATACTTATCCAATAGAATTAGGACATGTGTTATGGTAATATTAATATCATTTTTACCATTAATTACCCAATTTACTTTTAACTGTGGTAAATAAAAGTGAAAAGTTACGATTCACCAAAAATTATTTTCATCTCATTGAACCAAATTTTAGTCCTTGATATTAACCGTGTCTCTCGGATTTTCGAAATTCCACTCACAGAAGCGGTAAAATTATGTTTTATGTAAATTTGCAAATTCTCCTAGGAGGTGGGTAAAAGACGGTGAAAAGTTCAATAAAATTTTTATATATCTAAAATTATTATAAAATGACTCCAATGAATTGAATTGAACTTATATAGGTATTATGTATCAATTTTGACCTAAAATAAATTTAAATAAAATAAATAATTATTTAAATAAAAATTCGGTTTTTAAATAGTAACCCAGTGTTTTCACTATTCATCAAAAATTGAAAGTTTTCAGAAAAATACCAAAATTTCACCCTAGGCTAATTTCGATATTCCAAATCCAAAAATGAAGTCCATTCTGAAAAATAAAATTTACAAAATTTCAAAAAGTGTGTATTACTATTCATAACGGATAGTTTTAATAATATTTTAATATCATATCATTGTTTAGTGAAACTCGATATTGCGTACAATGCAAGCTATCGAGGAAGGTTGCGATTGCATGTAATGAAAGTGAAGAATAGTGTTGCATATACTGCAAGCTAATTTGGTGTTGCGTATAGTACAAGCTAATCTTGGTGTAGTGTATAATAGAAGATCAATGAAATTAAAAATAATATATCTCATAAAATCTTGGGGTGTTACATTCTTCCCCCATTAAAATGAATTTCTTCCTCGAAATTCGTTGGGGTTATAAATCGTTTACTATTCATAGAAACCCACATCGTAAAAAGGAAAACTAAAACTTAATTTAAAAACTAAAGTTTGAAATGTAACGATTACCCAAAGTAACTCATCACTGGGTTTCCATATAGGAGAACATTGGTGAAAATATGGATATGGAAGAAAAATCTAACCATTAAGTTCTGATGGAGAGTGGTAGAGAACATGGCTATGAAAAATCCATCAATCACAAAGCCATAAATTTGTGATGATCTAAGGTACCATCTGATTCATCAGATATAAGAGCACTAGGACAACATTTTTAGTTTTCAATATCATTTCCCTAAATTTGAAAAATTTGAATTAGAAGAAATACTTGCTTGATTTTGGTACAATCTCACTATTGTTCGTGCTTTGAACAATTTCCACTTCATCTCTTAAAGAAATGAAGTTGAATTTGTTATTCATGAAGTGTTAACAGATCATGTGATATAATGATGGGTCATTCCATCTATTTCAAACAAAAGGTTAGCAAAAGTTATCAAATATACACAAGTCTATCTATGGTGAGGTTAATCATATACGATTCCAAAAATGAACTTATACTTCATATATCATACTGCTTAATAGAATAAAACTAGTTTCTACTAACCAGGGACTTCCTGTAGGCCAGTGGTAGGTGATAAAGGCCAGTCACACTTCGGTTGTGGGTTCGATTCCCACAGCCTTGTCCGACGCGATGGGCTATCTCCCATCCTTAAGGTTGTCCTTTTTCTAAAACTACATTACTATAACATCCCCTCAATAATATCAAAAACGTTCTATCCTTAAACAATAATAACTTATGTCCAACATAATCCATTCCAATCTTTAGGATTATCTGAAATACTTCGGTCCAAGCTCATAGTATAAAAAAAATGATTACTTGAAATGTCACATAAAAATCACGTGGATGCCATCATTTATCCCCCATATATCATAAGATATATCTTGTTGGTCAAATTACAAACATGTGAATACCTTAATCATGTATTCTCTTGAAGAATTAATACCCATTTAACCTTAGTAAAAACATGAATGTTGTTAAATTTTAACACTTTCCATATACCAAAATCCCAAAAATTCTATATACTCAAACCATAATATCCCTTAGTCCTTATATCAGTCATGAGCTCATGAATACAATCAAACATATCATTATCTTCTTATCCCTTCATTATGCGCATATCATCTACTTTCCAAAAATATCTGAATAACCTTTCATGGTTACCGGTACTATTCAACATATACTTTCAAATACATTAGGAAAAACTATTGTGTAACAGTCCATAGATGATTCTTTATTCCATAGTACCATTAACTATACAACATAACTCTTGATAAACATACAATCATTCCACTACCTTCTTAAACAACTGACTGAGCTTCAACACTTCTTTAATATCATATATCATTTGTAGTCTCCTCATCATCATCCATATAAATACTACCCATATGGCCTTGCTGATTCTCTTCATGAGATTTTCCCTTAGGGCATTGGTTTTCATAATGCTCATACATTCCACATTTAAAACATTTAACCATTGTTGATGTCTTATAAATACCATTATCCTTATCCATGGTGTTAACTAAACCTTTTCCTTTTCTACTACTAACTTTGTGTCCTTCTTTTTCACACCCAAAGCATCTTTTAGTTCCTTTGAAACATTCTCCATGATGCCTCTTACCACATTATTTACATGAGGGGAATTGAACTTTCTTTCCTCTATGATCATCATGAAACTCCATCTTTCTCTTATTAGCTGAGTCAGGAAACTTACCAAAGTTGAGATTATTGATCATATTATGAGATTTATAATTAGGCATAATAACGATATGTGGACCTCCAGATCCAATTCCATTTGGTTTCTCATGAATAATATCATTCCATTGTCCATCATATCCTCCATTATCGTGAATCTTCCTATTTCCAGCCATTTTCAAAAACCCAAAAAGAATAGTGTAAGAGGAAAAAATCATGCTAGGAAAACAACATAATAAAGGGGGAGTACCTTCAATATCTAACATCTTAGGTTTAATTCTAATATCTTTATCATAATTTTAGGACTATAACCTATACGTATACATAACCTTAGGGACATCCCTAGACATACCTTAGAAATATCTCTAGGGATTTCACTAGAGTTTTCGCATCCTAGTTTCCAAAGGATAACTAAACCTTCACTATGATACCAACTGTAGAGACCAAAATCTTGACATACATGGACATTACATTACTTTTGCGGAATACTTAATACATGACAAAAACAGATGCCCAAAGACCGTATTAGTTTAGTGTCTTTGGAAACTCAGAACGAAATCTTCTAATCATGGTAAAAGATCTTAAACATCTCCCATAAAGATCTTCCCCTTTTGGTTTTATTTCCAAAAACCTTTATTTATATCCTAGGGAAAAGAAAACATAAAAAGGGTGAGCTCAAATGCTCAGTAAGGTTAAACATAGAAAACATAAAACAATCCATAAACATTTGCATGCAAGAACTTGAACATAAAATCTAAACATCAAAATCTTGAGTAAAGACATAAATCATGGAAGTATGTAAGGAATATATCATAAAGGAACATCAATCATGATAAAATATCTTGGAAATAAAACTTGTAATTATGGAAAAACATTAAACACATGATATGATTTTCATAGTATCCAAGGCATTGCTGCCAAGACCATCTTAGTGGACAAAGTCCCTTTCTGAATCGAGTTCACTCCTCATTTCAGTCCTGTAACACTGAACCGGATTAACTTACCATTCCAGCCATGTCTATCTCATGAGATATAAATCTTTAACCAATGCATTGGAGGGAGATATAGGTCCCAGCCATCTCATATTGAAATCATTCTTACTTGTACCACAAAATAAACATAAAACATTCATCGTAACCCAAAGAATAAAATGGGTTTCAAAAACATCATCCCATCATCACATAATCCATATAAAACAAATGGATATAATTTCATCATAAGAAAATTTAAACCTTGTAAATCATATATAAATTATACTTGAAACATAAACAAATGAAATAATGTCATCTTAGATGGAAAATGGTTTTGATAAAGCACTTGAAATGAATTCTTGAGGAAAATATCCTTTAATCTTGAAAATCATTTTCTTTTCAAAAAATGCCATGAAATTTTAAATGAAAAGTATTTTGTTGAAAATAATCATAAAATCTTGTTGAGTATGATTCATGAAAATGAGGCGTTATGAAACCGTAAAAATCTATTCATGCCGTATAAGTTAAAAAAACATTCTCCTCGTACTTTTGTCGGAAAAATCAAAAAGTACCTCGTAACGTAAAAAAACGAAAGATTCCTTACATACCATGTAGTAAAAGACAAAATGGGTAAAAATGACATTAAACATACATAAAAACACTTTTAGAAAACATGGACTTAGATGATAACAATAACCCCAGCAAATACTTACGAATAATCAATCTCGGATAAGAACGAGATCAGAAAGGTTATCCCTTACCTTTTGTCCGATATGCTTTGTATGTATACGGACCTCCTGTATAATGATTTAAATAATTTCATTGACTTATTAAAGAATCATATTCATTGTTTTATATCATATATTGTTCACTTAGGTATTTATATTACCCGTTCATTTTCCAATTCCATGTTAATGTAGTGTTTTGGGTAAAATTGTTTCTTTTATCGTACGTGTTTGGACTTGTTTTTCTTGATATTATTATTACTTATATCATGATTTACTTACTTAAAGAATGTAAAACATGATTTATATATCATATATATTCAGTATATATATATATATAATAGATTGATAAATGAAATGAAACACACTGTTCATGGAGACGGTAGGCCGTATGTACGCATGAACGCTGTTTTCATTTCTTTTTTGACTTGAATGGAAGTAAGTAGATGACATATATATATATATATATATGTATAAATAAATCCAGTAGATTCATTATTTAATATATTTAATTATTATTATATATACTTTATAATCATTCTTGAATGGTTAATCATGGAAAATGAATCTCATCGTGTTCGTGGAGACGGTAGTCCGTACGTACGCACGAGCGATGATATCATTCCCATGATCATTGAATTGTATTCAAGTGTATGTATAAATTTATAGAATCAATATCACTTTAAAATAACCATATATAGTTACTTATTTACACCATTATACCCATCCATGTAAGGTGGTGGTGGAAAAACTGATTACATCACAACGTGGAGACAGTATTCCGTACGTATGCACACGTGGTGATTTCGTTTTCCATAGGATGGATAGAAGGTGAAATAGGGTTGTTTCATATTCATAATAACATATCAGTATATGAGTGATAATGATGTTATTACTTCATAATGAAACAACTAAATAAGAATAAGTTGAAGAAGAAAGAAACTTGAGAGAATCGAAAGAAGAGATTGCCTCTTCTTCGACGCACCTCCATTAAGCCTTCTCTTAAGGAAGTAGAGTTGGTCTTTTGAGAAGACCAGAACCTCCAGAATGTTTCTAGGGAAGTGTAGAAGATAAATGGTCAGGGGTTGGACAAGCTTAAAGGCTCAAAAGGGTGTGAATGGAAGAGGGAAGGGGTGCACTTTTTATAAGGGAGGAGAGGGGCACCTTTGGAAAAACTAAAAATATTATTTTATTATAAAGTCATATTCAGTTTTTAATGGCTCAAAATTGATTTATTTAGAAGCTAAGGTGGGTATGGGTCGAAATACTCTCATCCAATATATTTTATACAAGTTTATGTTACTATTTAAACCTTATCGTTTAGATTTAACTATAAGTTAAATAATTTTACTTTTACTGTGTCTTCTTGTTTTCTAACACTATAAGGTTAATAAACTTACTATAACAAGCCAAAATAACCCCAAGTTGTTTATTATTAATATATATAACCTTATCTAAGTCATTTTTCCGAACCTTAGATTTTTATGAATAAAATAACAATTAATAATTTAGTATTTTTTTAAAAACTATTTTATGTCAATTTTGACACTATTTGGTAATTGATTTTTGTGAAAATCATAACAGAATGATTAGTTCAAATAAAGTTAATTAAATAAATAATAATATGTCATATTAACCTATAAAATTAGTGTAATTCATAAAAACTCTCATATTACATTTATTTTGGTATTTATAATATCAATTATTTTAAAATTTCATTATTTAGGTAATTACTGCATCACCATTGTGTCATATATAACTTAAATTATTTAATGTCTAAAAATTATAAAAAAATCCATTAGGTAGGAAATATTTTTATATTTCTAATGAATATTTATAGTCGAATTTATCTTATGTATAACCCTATATTAAAAATGAATTAGTTATTAAACTTTGATTTTAACTATTTTAACGAGTCTTTAAATAAATTAATAATAAATGTCATAATCTAATCCAAGTGGACCTAAATGGTCATATTTTATTCCTAAGGTTTTTTTTGGTCGAATTATACTTATCCAATAGAATTAGGACATGTGTTAGGGAAATATTAATATCATTTTTACCATTAATTACCCTATTTACTTTTAACCATGGTAAATAAAAGTGAAAAGTTACTATTCATCAAAAATTATTTTCATCTCATTGAACCACATTTTAATCCTTGATATTAACTGTGTTTCTCAGATTTTTGAAATTCCACTCACAGAAGAGATAAAATTAAGTTTTATGTAAATTTTCAAATTCTCCTAGGAGGTGGGTAAAAGACGGTGAAAAGTTCAATAAAATTTTTATATATCTAAAATTATTATAAAATGACTCCAATGAATTGCATTGAACTTATATAGGTATTTTGTATCAATTTTGACCTAAAATAAATTTAAATAAAATAAATAATTATTTAAATAAAAATTCGGTTTTTAAATAGTAACCCAGTGTTTTCACTATTCATCAAAAATAGAAAGTTTTCAGAAAAATACGAAAATTTCACCCTAGGATAATTTCGATATTCCAAATCCAAAAATGAAGTCCATTTTGAAAAATAAAATTTACCAAATTTAAAAAAGTGGGTATTACTATTCATAACGACTAGTTTTAATAATATTTTAATAGCATATCGTTGTTTAGTGAAACTCGATATTGCGTACAACACAAGCTATCAAGGAAGGTCGCGATTGCATGTAATGCAAGTCAAGAATAGTGTTGCGTATACTGCAAGATAATTCAGTGTTGCGTATAGTACAAGCTAATCTTGGTGTAGTGTATAATAGAAGATCAAAGAAATTAAAAATAATATATCTCATAAAATCTCGGGGTGTTACAAACGGTGCGCTTGCTCCCGCGCTTAGACCCGTTTCTCCAGATCTGAGTCTGGGAGGGGTTTTCTAGCTCTCATGGCTTCTTGACGGGTTCCGAAGGCTGTAGAGCGTGAATATTCAGGTTTGTGCTTTTGGTTCCTCTGTTTCCTATTTGATTTATGCCACTGATGAAGTTCAAGAAAAGTTGGGTTGCTTGCTGGTTGCTATCCTAGTCTGTGGTCTTCTGAGTTGTGGCTGGTATGGTTGTGAGTCGTTGCTAGTGCTGGATTTGAGGCGAGATGATGTGGAGGTTGAGGGTTGGGGTGCTGGTATGGTTTTGTTTTGCTGTGGGTGTTGGGTGTTGGTTTTTCTGAGTGATGATGGCTGCTTTGGGTGTTGTGGTGGTGTTCCTGGATGTGCTACTAGTTCTGCGATGCTGGCGATGGTTTTGACTAGCAAGGAGGTGATGAGTGATGAAAAGGGTGATGCGGAATACTGGTTTCTATTTGGCGGGGTGACGCTGTTGGGATGGGTGATGAAAGAGATGCGGATGCAGAGTTGCTGGATACTGGAAACAGTGATGCTGGATGTGGGTTGCTGCTCAGCTGGGAGGTGTGGAAGTTGTGGAATATGGTCTTCCTGCGGCGGGATGTTGGTTGCTTCTTGGTTGGAACTTTTGCTGGGATCTTTCTTGCTTGGCGTTGTGTGTGTTTTCTTTCTTGATTTTTCTTTTTTTGGGGTCTTTTGCGTCTTGGGTTTGTAAAGGGATTTTGGGTGCGGGTCGTTTGACCCCTCTCCACCCTTGTCTGTTGTGTCTTTTTCTTAATAAAATTTGGGTGGGGGGGGGGGGGGGGTCGGAAATAGCCCGATCCTCGCATCTTCCTTGCTGTAATGGGCCTTAAAAAACCTAAAAAACCTTAAAGGGACCTAAAAAGACTAAAGAATCATAAAGGAATATAAAACCTCTAAATGACGCTAAAATTGAAAAAAATCTCTAAAGGATCCTAAAAAACCCTAAAACCTTCTACAAACCCTAAAATACCCTAAACATTTAAAAAACCCTAAAAGAGCCTAAAAACCATAAACAATACTAAAATACCCTAAGAAACACAAAAACCCTAAAAACTCTAAAATACCGTAAAAAACCCCAAAACCATAAAAAACAATAAAAGACCCTAAAATCTAAAAATACCCAAAAAACCCTAATAACCCTAAGACACCTAAAACACAAAAAAAATCAGTAAAAACAAAAAAACTTAAAAATCCGAAAAAATCTAACAAAACACTTAAAACTCTAAAAACCTTAAATAACCCTAAAAAAACCAAAAAAAAGCACAAAAAACCCCTAAAATCTTAAAAAAAATTAAAAACCCTAGAAACTTTAGAATAACTAAACACCCAAAAATCCAAAAAAAAAACCCTAAAACCTAACCCCCCTAAACTCATAAAAAATCCATAAAACCCTTAAAAACTATAAAGACAAAAAAAAACAAAAAAACCCCAAAAACCCCAAACCCCTAAAAAATCCTAAAAAAGACCAAACCCAAAAACCACCTAAAAACCATAAAAACCCTAAAAAATACTATCCTAAAAAACCCAAAAAACCCTAAAAACACTAAAACCCTAAAAACCTTTTAAAACCAAAAAAACCAAAAAACCAAAAAACCCATAAGTAACCTAAAAACAAAAAAAACACCTGAAACTCATAAAAATACCTAAAACCCAGAAAAACCCAAAAAACCAAAAAACCTTTTAGAACCCTAAAAACTATAAAAAACCCTTAAAAATCCATAAAATACTAAAACCCCCAAAAGACCCTAAAAACTATAAAAAAACCTATAAGACCCTAAAAACAAATAAAACATACTAAAAATTTCTATAAAACCCATAAAGACCCTTAAAACCCCTTAAAAATTACGTAAAAATTTCCAAAAAACCCTAAAGTGATAAAACAACCCTAAAAACCCTTACCCCCCCACCCCCCAAAAAAACCATAAAAATATAAAAAACCCATGAAACCCCAAAAAAAACCTTAATGCCTTTAAAAAACCCAAAACCCCTAATAAACCATAAAAACTATAAAAATCTTTAAAGCCAAAAAACACTAAAAAACCAAAAACCCCAAAGAACACTTAAAACCAAAAAAACACTAAAAAACCAAAAAAACCCAAAAAAACCTAAAAAAACCATAAAACCCATAGATAACCATAAACATGAAAACCCTAAAGAACCCTAAAACCGTAACAATCCTTGAAAGACCACTGAAAATCCATGAAAACCTCTAAAACACCTAGAAACTGGAAAAAAACATAAAACCCTAAAAACCCAAAAAATCTTAATACCATAAAAAACCCTAAAAAACTCTTAAAAACCCTAAAACCGCCTAAAAAAACCTAACAACCCAAAACCGCTAAAAACATTTTAAAAAACCAAAACGTTAAAAAAGAATAAAAACACAAAAACACTAAAAACACAAAAAACCAAGAAACCATAAATACTCCAAAACACTAAAAACACTAAAAACAACTACAACATAAAACCTAAACCCTAAACTCTACACCTTATAACCAAAACCCTAAACCCTAAGAACTACACCCTAAACCATAAACCCTACTCCCTAAATCATATACCCTAATACCATAACCATAAACACTACATAATCAACCCTACATCCAACACCATAAACCCAACACCCAAAATCTAAAACCCTATACCCCAAACCACAATCTTACACCACAAACCCTAAACCCTACACCATTAACCCTAAACCCTATACCTTGCATCTTAAACCCTATACCCTACCCCCAAAAACCAATACCTTAAAACCTAAACCCAATACCCTAAAACCTAAACCTTACACCCTACAATCTAAACCCAATACCCTACACCCTAAACCTTATACCCTACACCCCACACCCTAAAACCTATACCCTATATCCTAAACCCAAAACCCAAAACCCAAAACCCTATACCTTGCACAATAAACCCTAATCTCCACACCATAAACCCTAAACACTAATCACTAAACCCTAAACCCCAAACCCTAAACCATAAACGGTAAACCCTATACCCTGGACCATAAACCATATTACAAACACCCTAAACCCTAAAACCTAAACCCTATACCCTACACCATAAACCCCAAACCCTAAACCCCATACCCTAACCACTAACACCTACACCGTAACCCTAAAACCTATACCCTAAACCCTATACCCTACACCCTAAACCCACAACCCTACAACCTAAACCCTATACTATACACTCTAAAACATAAACCATACACCTTAGACCTTATACCGTACACACAAAATCCTAAATCCTAAACCCTACACACAAAACCCTAAACCCAAAACCCTACACCCTAAAGCATATATCTAAAACCCTAAATCCTGAACCCAAACCCCTAAACCCTATACCCTACTCCCTACTCCCTAAATAATACATCTTAAAACATACAAAATATACCTTAAACCCTAAATACTACACCCAAAACCATATACCATAAACCGTTCACCCTAAACCCTATACAATACACCCTACACCCTACACCCAATGACTTGCACCCTAGAACGATTAACCCTAAACTCTAAACCCTATACCCTCCACCCTAAACCGTAAACCCAAAACTCTATACCTTACACCATAAACCAAAAACCCTACACCCTAAACCCTATACCTTAAACTCTGAAACACATACAATGCACAGTAAACCTTATACCATACACCCTAAAATCTATACCCTATACACAAAACGACTTCAGATCATTTGTTGATGGCTTTGGTTCACGTGAAGTTGACTCCATATCCCCTGGATTCGGATCCCTGGTCTGGATTTGGTTTGCACTTCAATCTAGGTTGGTGTATGCCATTCTAGATTTGGGCTCTTTCTGTGGTCTCGGGAGCTCAGTGTTGGGATTGGTGTTCCTGTCAGCTTCTTCGGTGCTCCCCTGTCCTACGAACCTTGTCGCGGATTTCGTGCGCTCATCGCTAGCTCCAGGATGCTCGTTGCCGGCTGCGGTGGGTTCCTCCCTAGCCCCGAGATCCGGTCGCGGCTGCGGTATTCCTGGATTTTGGCTTCGATATCCCCGCTCGACCTCTTCTCGACCCGACAACGGTCCTAGTGTGCTCCGGTCTCCTCAGACTCAACTCCATTGGCTTGGAGGGGGGTGGCCATGTTTTTCGACTCCTGGTTTACTATGATCCGGTTTTTTTTGCTGCTGATGAATTGTTCTGGTATGTGATTTTTCTGTTTGATGTTGTTGGTTTCCGAGTGAGGGAAGGCGATGACTTTATTTATGGTGAATGATATGATTGTGGCTGATTTGGGGCTGCAAGAGGTTGATGTTTGGTGGTGATGATGCTTGGTTGATGATGTTGCTGGTTTGGTCTGGTGCTGCTGTTTGCAGGTTCTTTTTGGTTTAGAGGTGTTCCTAGGGTCTTTACTTTTTCTGTTTTGTTTCTTTTGTTTGCTTTTTGGTCTTTTTTTGGGGTTTTTGGGTGTGGGTTTGTTAGGGGTTTTTTTGGGAGTGGGCCGTTTGACTCCTCCCCACCCTTGTCTGTTGCATCTTTTTTTCTAATAAATTTGGAGGGGGGTCGGGAATAACCTGGCCTCCATATCTTCCTTTCCCTAAAAACCATAACAACCGTAAAATCCCTAAAAACACTAAAAAATTAAAATCCATTAAAAACACTAAAAAACCCTAAAAAACCTAAAAACACTTAAAAACCTAAAAACCATAAAAACCATTCAAAAACCTGAAAATCCATAAAAATCCCAATTACCATAAAAACCCTAAAAGCCCATAAAAATCATAAAACACCTAAAAACTAAAACCCCCCCTAACAATTCTAAAACCCTAGAAACCCTAAAAACCCTAAAATACATGAAAACTCTTCAAAAACTCGAAAACCCTAAAAAACGCCAAGAACCATGAAAATATATGAAAAGAACAAAAAACCCATTAAAACACTAAAAAACCCTAAAAAACTGGAAAACCATAATAAATCAATAAAAAACCATAAAAACAATAACCCCCTGTATAACATCTGAAAACCATAAAATCCCCAAAACCCCTAAAACCCCCAAAAACCTAAAAACCCAAAAAACTGTAAAAACACTAAAAAAAGTAAAACCCATAAAAACATAACCCCCCCCAAAAAAAACCTAAAAAATAGTAAAACCCCTAAAACCCTAAAATTCCCTTAAAACAGCTAAAAAACCTAAAAACCTTCAACCCCCCAAAAGACCATAAAAATACTAAAACCCCTAAACACCCTAAAAACCAAAAAAATCCTAAAAACTCTAATATACCCCCCCCAAAGACCCAAAATAACCCTATAAAACCCTAAAAGTCATTTCAAACCCTTAAACACCCAAAAAACCCAAAAAACCATGAAAATCACTAAAAATCATAAAATACCATAAAAACCAAAAAAACCCAAAAAACCAAAAAAACCTAAAACCCATAAAACCCATAAAACCCCTATATAACCTTAAAACACCGAAAAATCCCAAAAATCTATAAAAAACAATAAAAATATAAAACCCCCTAAAATCCCAAAACCCCTAAAAACCTTAAAAACCATAAAACACACTAAAAAACCGAAAACCCCTAAAAAACATTAGAAACCTAAAAAACCCCTAAAACACTAAAAAAACCCTAAAATACCCTAAAAACCTAAAACCATAAATAAATACAAACCCTTAATAAACCCAAAAAACAATTAAGAACTTGAAAAAACCTAAAAATGGTAAAACCCTTAAAATAATAAAACCATTAAAACCCTAAAAACATAATAACCCTAAAAACATTAAAAACCATAAAAAACACTAAAATCCCCAAAAATCCCTAAAAAACTAAATACCCATAAAAAACATAAAAACCTAAAAACCAAAAACCCTAAAACACCTAAAACATTAAAACCATTGAAAAAACATAAAAAACCCTAAAAAACATAACCCCCCCAAGAAACATAAATCTTATACACTAAACCATAAACCCTACACCCTAAAATTCATACATTAAATCCAACATCCAAAACCCAACACCCTTGGACATATACCCTACACTATAAACCCTAGACCCTATACCCAAAACATTATACCCTACAATATAAAATCTAAACCCTACACCCTAAAATATATACCATACAACCTAAACCCTAAACCCTAAACCCTCTAACCTACACATTAAACCATATACCTTGCACCCTAAACCCTAAACCATAAACCATAACCCCTATACCCAACAACATAAACCCTAAAACCTACACACTAAACTGTAAAGCCCATACCCTATACCCTACACCCTATACCATAAACTCTACACCCTAAACCCAATTCCCAGAACCTTTCACTCTTACCCCTACACCCTAGACCCAATACCCTCCACCCCAAACCCTAAACCCAACACCCTAAACTCTATACCCTACACCCTAAACCCCAAACACTATAGCTTAAAACCTAAACCCTACACCCTAAACTCTAAACCCTACACCATATCCCCAATAACCTAGAAACTAAATTGTATATCTAACACCCTAATCCCTATAACCTACACCCTAAACCCTTTACCCTACACCCTAAAACCAAATCCCTACTCCTTAAACCCTATAAATTACACCATACAACCTAAAACCTACACCTTAAACCCTATAATATACACCCTAAACCCTAGGATATACACCCGAATCCTTAACCATAAAACCCTAGACTAATCCTAAAATCATTAAAAACACTATAAATAAAAAAAACCCGAAAACCCGAAAAACCCCCTAAGAAATCTAAAACACCCAAAAAAATATCCAAAACCTCCAAAAACCTAAAAACTCTTTAAACCCCTAAAAACAAAAAAAATATTCTAAAATTCTTAAAAAACCTGAAAACAATAAAATCCCCTAAAGCCCACTAAAAATAACAAAAAACCATAAAACACCTAAAACCCCTAATAACCCTCAAGACTCATTATAAACCATAAAACCATAAAAAATACTAAAAAACTATGAAATTCCTAAAAACCCTAAAAACTTTCAAACACTAAAAAACTCTAAAAACCCCTAAAAATTGTAAAGACCCAAAAAATATTTAAAAAACATAAAAAACCCTAAAAATCCCAAAAAACCCAAAGAAACCATAAAAATATAAAAACTCTAAAACCCTAAAAACCCTAAAAAACCCTAAACACCAAAAAAACCCCTAAAAACCATTAAGAACTGCTAAAAACAGTAAAAACACTAAAAATCCCTAAAAATAAAAAAAACACTAAAATCCCTAAAATCCATTAAAAATCCTAAAACCCATAAAAACCATAAAAACATAAATTGTTTTCAAAAACCCTAAAACTCTAAAAAACTCTAAAACCCCTTAAAACCCTGAAAACCTTAAAAAAACCCTAAAAATCATAAAATACCCTAAAAAATGCTAAAAATACAAAAACACACTAAAAGACCTTAAAAACCCTAAAACCCCTAAAGGCCCTAAACAACCCTATAAAATCCCTAAAAGGCCCTAAATGTAACACCCCGATCCCAGAAGCCCGAAGCCAGTTCATTATTTTAATACATTGGCATGATTACAAGGAATCATGTCCCAAAGGACCGATCAGTATAGATGTCGTGAAAAAATAGATTACATACATAAACTTTACATCACAATTTATAACATAAAACACATCATAGATAATCATTTGAGAATCCCATTATTTCCCACAGCTTAACCCAACATATCAATAATAAAACCCTTCTTGGAATCTTGGGAAAATAAAAATAAGTAAGTGGTGATCACAAATTCTTAGTAAGGATAAAAAAAATATAGCATAATATACCATAAATAAGAATACAAATTTAAGTCAAGGTATAAACCTGAAACAAAAGCCTTTTAAACATAATCTTTATCATAATATATAAAGAATAACTAAAATAATTTCATTTAAAATTTTACATGGATATTCTACTAGTTGAATAATCACATGAAATATCAATAACTGATCTTATAATGAGGGAATTAATAATACCAGACATCTGTAACATACCGTCGAGGCCTCAACCAAGACATCTAAATATTAGTGTTTATGGCCTCGACCAAATCCATATATAAAAATAATTGGGCAAGAACTTGGACAAGTACATATCTAGTTTGTATCATAAGACCTACTGATACATCGAGGGGCTATAGTAGGCCCCACCTGTCACTTACTAAGTCCAATGCATTCGTTATATAGAAATGGTGAAACAAAATATAAACATTCGTATTAAAACTAGAATACAAAATTCCAATACTTTAACCATAAACCATAAATGGTATAAAAATAACACATCCACAATCATACATATCATAATTCATTCAATAAAATATGGAATATTGTATTATAATAAATCAACCTCAATCAATAATAACATCCAATAAAGGATGTTGAAATAGTTAAAAATAATCAGTAAAACTCTTTCAGATAAATATCCCTTTTTTCATGAAATCATTTAAAAGTCGCACGATTTATAATGGAAGTCATTTAAAATTGATTTGTGAATCAAAGTTTCCCATACCACATTGAAAATTTTTAATGGAATTAACATTATAAAACAATCATGTCCATATAAATAAATCCATAAAATCATTTTAAAAACGTGGACATTAATTAAATAGATTTAGAAAATTAAATCTTTAAAAAATTTAAAATGAAGATATAGTTAAAGATTCCCTTCCATAAAACCTTAAAATAATCCTTTTGATTTTCTTATGAAACATGTAAATGGATGATAAATATTCCCCATTAAGTACGTACACATAAATAATCTCAAATAATAATGAGATTGAGGAATTAACCCTTACCTTAGGTCCAATATTCTCTGTACATGTCTCAAAATATTATATAATGTTTTTTAAAAAATTATTAACATATTTATGAAGAATTATAATATTTATTATGTCATATATGATTCTTTTATGACTTTATATTACCCATTTGTGAACCATTCAAAGTTAATGCAACATTTCAGGTCATAATCGCTTTGTTTATTATACATGTTTTGATTTTTTATTCTTGATCATATTACTTAGATCATGATTTAAATACCTCCATAAGGTATAATATTATTTATATATAATATATATTCATAATATAAATATATATAATAGATAGATATATGAAAAGTAATACACAATTCATGGAGATGGTAGGTCATACATATGCATAAATGTTGTTTCCATTTTTTTTATTATTGAATGGAAGTAAGTGAATGAAATATATGAATATATATATATATATATGTATATATTATACTTATTATATCATATATTTCATAATTATTGATAATATATATCTTTTTATAATCATTCTGGGATGGTGAATATGGAAGATGAGTCTCATCGCATTGTGGAGATGGTAAGCCATACGTACACACAAGTGACTGTATCATTTCCTTAATGGATTAATGATATGGAATTGGATGGAATTTTAATTTTAAAGAAATAATATAATTTTATATTTAACATTTAAGTCATTTATAATCATCATTATACCCATATAAATAATGTATAGATGAAAAATAGTTTAAACCACTGCGTGGAGATGGTAAGTCGTATGTACACACGCATGATGGTATTGTTTTTCATAGGGTGGGTAAAAGGAGTAATATGGTTGTCTCATAATAATAACAAAATATAAGAATATATTATATGATGAAGTTATTATTTTATTATTTTAACAACTTTGGAATAGGAATTTGAAGAAGAAAAGTACTTTGAAAGAAAGGATAAAACGATTACCTCTTCTTTGGGTGTCTGTTTTTGATTCGCAAAAAAGGATTCCTTAGGTTGGTTTTATTCCCCAAGGGTGTCCTCTAGTATTAATTGCTGGATGTTTTTAGGAGATTTGTGATGGGTTTTTCAGAGCCAAAGTGATTTTGAGGTGTGAATTAAAGAGAAGGAGAAGTTCCCTTTTATAAGAGAGGTGAGGGGCACTTTAAGAAAATCATAAAATATTAAATTATTATAAATTTATTTTTGATTTATAATGGATAAAAAGTTATTTATTTCTAGTATAATATTATTATGGGTCAAATTACTCTCATCCAATTATTTTTAGACAAGTTTAGGTCAGGAAATTAACCTTATCTTTTGGGATTAACCCTTTGTTAAACTGTTTGACTCTCACAATGTCATCTTGTATTTTTATAATATTGGGATAATATAGTCACTATAAAATGAGAATAGAACCTAAAGTGTATAATTAATTTCATTTTTAACATTGTATAAGTCATTTGGAATAATCTTATATTTTTAGTATTTTTATATCATTTAATAAAATTGTATTTGTTTTAAAAACTCATTTATGTCAATTTTGATACTATTTATTAATTTATTTTTTTTAAAGTCATAAAAACACGATTCCTTAGAAACAATGCATTAAATAAAATATAACATGTAATAGGCATAAAAAAATTCGTTTATGTCATAAAAAATTTCCAATTAAATTTATTTTTATATTCATAATATCATTTATTTGATTCTTTCATTAATAAGGAAAAAATTACATCATTATTATGTCACAAAAAAATTTAAATATTTAATGTCTAAAGATTAAAAATAAAATATGATGATGTAGGAAATATTTTTAGATTTTTAGTTACTATTTATAGTTGAATATATCAATTATATAACTCTAATTAATTAATTTTTAATACAATACATTTTTATGTTATATTTCCCTTTACTTTAAATTAATTATTATGACATGTCATTTTCACATGAAAGTGGCTCCATGGGGTCCTAAAATCAACTTATGGATGATCATGGTTGGACCTATATCATCCAATATGATTATTACATGTGTTAGGGATGTTTTTTATTATTATAATATTATTTTTTACCCTTATTTAAATAATTTACCCTTTAACCATGGTAAATAAAAATAATTAATGAAGTTACTTTTCATAATGGAAAAAAAATAAACATTACATATTTAAACAATTTGGAACTTATTATTCCAAATATGGAATCCATTTTTCCAAATTTTAAACACATAATTGGAAAATTTTGTTTAAAATTATTTCTCATTGTCAAAACCAAAAATTGGGTTTTTAAGATGTAAAAACTATTAAAAGATTGACATGTGTTTATATCTAATTTCAATGTTAAATTATTTCCAATAACCAAAATTTGTTTAAATTATAAAAAAATAATCCAATTTCACTTTAAAACCAATTAAATAGATAATCTAAATATATAAATAATTTAGATGAAAAATCAGTTTTGAAATAAAATGCAGTATTTTCCACTATTCATTAAAATATAAAAGTTATAAAAAACAAAAAATATTTATCCAAACTAAATTTTTATGTCCCTATTCAAAATAATAATTTCATTTCTTAAAATATAATATATAAAAGTGTCAAATATTTAATTTAAAAAGGGTTTTCCATTAACAGGCGGAAAAACTGCAATTTTTGAAAAATACTTCTTTTATCTAATAAATTGAATTTTCCCTTGTATTATGTATAATAAACAAATAAGATGAATTTTAAAATTATATGAGATATATAAAATTCAAAACATGGTTAATAATATTCATATACCCTTTTTAAACAACTAGTTTGATAGGTCATGGTGCACTCGTACTTGGTATTGCATGTAGCGCAAGCTATTGAATTATTGAGAAGAAGCATACCATGGAATATTGGGGTGTTAAATTATCACCTACTTCAATAAATTTAATCCTCAAAATTTAAACTTTGGATTGAAAACAAATGGATTGACATTACAAAATATCTTGGTTGAAATCCCACATCGAAAACGGATCGATGATACCTCTATTTTAAAATAAAGAATGGTTAGTATAAAGGTTACTGGAAATAAAACATACTGGGGTTCCATGTAGTAAAACATGGAAATGAAATAAAAAATATAACCATTAAGTTCTGATGGAGAGTGATAGCGAATATTATTAGGATAAATTTAACAATATGAAATCCATAAATCTTGGATGATCTAAGGGACCATTTGATTAATTGCAAAATAAAGTACTAGGAAAACATTTTTGGTTTTCAAGATACATTACCAAAAGTTGAAGAACATGAGAAGAAAAACTTAGATGATTTTAGTACAATATCACCATTGTTCATGCCTTGAACAATTTCCACTTCATCTCTTATTCATGTAAATGAAGTTGAATTTGTCATTATTGATTTTTTGGAAGATCATGTGATCCAAAAATAGAATGATAGGTCATTACATATGTCTCAAAAGAAGGGTTAGATTGGGTTATCACATATGCATAAGTCCACATATGGTGAGATAACACATTAATATAACAAACATAAACTGGAGTAAAAATTATATTATCCATAAATGGATAACCTTACAATCCTTTTATAAACTAAAAATCAACAACTTTAGAAAGAGGTGAACCAAATCGGATTAGCATTTATCACCCATATCTCATAGGGAAGTTCTTGGTTGTCACATTCCAAACATGTGAACACCTTCATCATGTATTCTATTAAGTCATAGTAATAACCTGGATTATCAGATATCCTTATTGAAAACATGCATGTTTCCTTATCCCAAAACATAGTGGATTATTATTTAAGTCACAAAAATTTTTACACTTCATCCATGGTAGCGTAACCCTCTTGTTGAAAAATACATAATTAGTTCTCAAGAAATTAGAATCATCAAATTTACTTATTCAAATCTAACATATCTTTATCCAAACATCATTATCTTAACATAAGAAACATATTAAGGGTTATCTTTACCTTAATCATATGTTCTCCAAATATAATCTTACCCTTAAATCATTTTTCTTATCCATTATAACTATTTAATGTATTCTTGAAAATCCTTAGCTAAAATCATAAAATGAATACTCCTTATATAATTCACTGTTCATAATTCCTGGATCCAAATACATAAATACTTCAATCCTTCCAATTTAGTGGTTGGCATGGAATAGGTCCTTCCTTGTTTTAGAGGTAGATTCTAATGTCTAGGCATTTAGTTGGGTAATTTCCATGATTTACACATATGAGACACTGAACTTCAAAATAACTAGTCACTCTATAAACCTTTTCCCCACAAAGATAACATCTTCCCCTCCATTTGAGGTATTCCTCAAGGTTCTTCTTCCCTTCCTCTTGACCTGTAGGAATTCAAATCTTCTTTCCTCCATGATTTTTAAAATTTGAACATTTATAAACATGCATCTTACTCTTACACAATGTGTTAGGAAGGTCATCAAATATCCCATTTTTAATCATATATCATGACAAATGATTTGGAATAATCACAATATCTTTCTCTCCAGTTATTATCCAATTGTTTTTCTTAAATTCACTATATTTTCCATCAAACTCAATGTTAATCTAATTCCTTCTAGTTTCCTCTATTAACTAAGACCAGAAATCATAGTGTGAGAAACACATATCATTAAATAAAACCTTTTGATAATGTGATGCTACTTTCAATCTACAACCTATTAGGTTTAAGCCTAGGTTATCCATGATCATTACCAATATTCTAGGGGGTTCTTTTATACTTATCATCAATGTATATATTAGGGTCATGATCCCTAATCTAAGTTTTATAAATCTATTTCCAAGGTTGTTTCTAAATTTACTCTTATACCAACTATAAATACCTGACCCAAAATCCCATATATGGTGCATTTTTTTAATACATTGACATGATTACAAGGAATCATATCCCAAAGGACTTATCAGTTTAGTAGTCCTAGAAAATAGATTACATACATGAACTTTACAACACAATTTATTACATAAAACACATCATAGATAATCATTTGAGAATACCATTATTTCCACTTGATTAACCCTGAATATCCATCATAAAACACT
This sequence comes from Viscum album, assembly GCA_963277665.1. NCBI lineage: Eukaryota > Viridiplantae > Streptophyta > Magnoliopsida > Santalales > Viscaceae > Viscum > Viscum album. The sequence goes on along the minus strand of OY728126.1, from coordinate 1,801,324,243 downwards.
TCTTGTCATCTTAGGAAAATATAATATAAGAAAGGGGTGAGCTCAGATGCTCATTAAGGATAAAAAATATAGAGGAATCTATCATAAATAAACATAAAATTTTAAGGAAAGGTATAAAATTAAAACAAAAAACTTTTAAACATAATCATAAGCATAATATGAAAAGAATAAATAAAATAATTCCATTTAAAATTTCATATGGATATCATACTGGTCAAATAATCACATGTAATATCAATAAAAAATCTCATAATGAGAGAGTGTATATTGCAGGACATCTGAAACATACCATCGAGGCCTCAACCAATACATCTAAAAATAAATGGTTATGGCCTCAGATAAATCCATATATGAAAATAAATGGGAAATGTATCAGAAAATTCCATTTCTAGTTTGTCTTATGAGACCCACCGATGCATCGAGGGGCTATATAAGGCCCCACCCATCACTTACTAAGACCAATACATTCCTCATATAAAAATGGTGAAATATAACATAAACATTCATATTAGAACTATTATACAAAATTCCAATACTTTAACCATAAAACATGAATGGTATAAAAATATCCATCCATAGTCAAACATATCATAATTTATTCAATACAATAGGGAATATTGTATTATAATAAATTTACCTGAATCAATAATAATATCCAATAAAGGATGTTGATATTGTTGAAAATAACCAATAAAACTCTTTGAGAGAAATATCATTTTTTCATTAAATCAATTAAAAGTCACACAATTTATAAAGGAATTCATTTAAAAGAGATTTTTTAATAAAAGTGTACCATACCCCATTGAAACTTTTGAAAATAATTAACATTTTAAAACAATAATGTCCATATAAATAAACTGTTAAAATCATTTTGGAAACATGGACATTAATTAAATAGATTTATAAAAATTAATCTTGAAAACATTTAAAATGATGATCTAGTTATATATTATATTTATAAAACCTTAAAATAGTACTTTTGAAAATATTTTTTGGGAACATGGACATGGATGATAAATATTTCCCAGTAAATACCAACACATAAACAATCTCAGATAATAATGAGATTGTGAAATTAAACCTTACCTTAGGTATGATACTCTCTGTACATGTCTGAAAATCATATAAATTTTTTTAAACATATTATTAACTTATACCAGAATCATAATAATATTTATGATATCATATATGATTCTTTGATGACTTTATATTACCTTTTTAATAACAATTCCAAGTTCATGCAACATTTTGGTTCATAATCGCTTTGTTTATCGTACGTGTTTTGACTTTTTATTATTGATAATATTACTTATATCATGATTTAATTACTTAATAAAGGTATAATATTATTTATATATCATATATATTCATAATATAAATATATATAATAGATAGATATATGAAATGGAATACACTATTCATGGAGATGATAGGCCGTACGTACGGATGAACGCTGTTTTCATTTTCTTATCATATTGAATGGAAGTAAGTGAATGAAATATATGTATATATAAATATATATTATTCCATTATAATTATTACATCATATATTTTATAATTATTCAGAATATATATATTTTTATAATAATCCTTGCATGGTGAATGTGGAAGATGAGTATTATCGCATCGTTGAGACGGTAAGACGCACGCACACACGAGCAACAATATCATTTCCTTAATGAATTAATGGTATGTAATTGGATGAAATAATAATTTAAAATAAATAATATCATTTTATATTTATTATTTAATTCATTTATATTCATAATTATACTCTTTGAAATAAAATATAGATGAAAAGAAGTTTACACCACGGCGTGGAGACAGTAAATCGTACGCACGCATGAACGATAAGATTGATAAAAAGAGGAATATGGTTGTCTCATAATCATAAAAAAATATCATAATATATTATATTCTGGAGTTATTATTTTATTATGGTACCAACTTAGTAATTGGAAGTAGAATAAGAAAAGAACTTTTAAAAAGGGATAAAATGATTACCTCTTCTTCAGGTGTCTTCTTTTTATTTTCCCAAAAGGACTCTTTAAGTTAGTTTTATGTTCAAAGGGTTTCCTCTAGGATGAATTTAGGGATGTTGGGAGAAGTTATGGGTAGGTTTTGGCCTATAAAAAGGGTTTTTGATGTGTGAATTAAAGAGAAATAGAAGTTCCCTTTTATAAGAGAGGTGGGGGGAACTTTATGAAAAGATTGAAATATTAATTTATTATAAATATATTTTCGGTTTATATTAGCTAAAAAGTGATTTATTTTGATGATAATATGAGTATGGGTCTAAATAATCTCAGAAAAGGATTTTTATACAAGTTTAGGTCATGATATAAACCTTATCTTTTGGGATTAACCCTTAGTTAAATGATTTAACTCTCAATCGCGACTTCTTGTATTTTGTTACTATAGGGTTAACATAGTTACTATAAAATGTCATGAGAACCTAAAGTGGATAATTAATGAAATTTGTAACATTATCTAAGTTATTTTTCTGAATATTTTTTTTTTATTATTTTTATAAATTTTAATAAAATTGTATTTGTTTTAAAAACTCATTTATGTCAATATTGACACTATTTAGTAATTGATTTTTGTTAAAGTAATAACAACTTGATTCCTTCAAACAAAATTAATTAAATCAAATATAAAATGTCATAGTCTTCCAAAAAAATTCTTGGATTTCATTAAAACATTCAAATTACATTTATTTTAATATTTAAAATATCATTTATTTGATTTTTTTATTCAATAAGGAAAATACTCTATCAATATTTTGTCATAAATAAATTTAATTATATAAAGTAAAAAAATAAAAAATAAAATAAAATGATATAGGAAATATTTTTATATTTATAATAAATATTTATAGTTTAAGATATTACTTATATAACTCGAATTAAAATTGTTTTAGTAATAATATACATGTTTATGTTATATTTCCATTTACTTTAAAATAATTATTATAACATGTCATTTTCACACCCAAGTGGCTCCATGATGTCCTAAAATCGACCTAATGATAATTATGGTTGTAAATATATCATCTAATATGATTAGGTCATATTTTAGGATAGTGTTATATTATTATAATATTATTTTTTACCCTTATTTACCAGATTAACCCTTTAACCATGTTAAATAAAAATAATTACTGAAGTTATTATTCATAATGTCCAAAAATAAAAGGTAACTACTTAAAAAATTTATAAATTATGATCACAAATATGGAATCCATTTTTTCAAATTCAAAACACATAATTTTGATAAATTAATTTAAAATTAATTCTTGTTGTCAAAACCAGAAAACAGGTTTCTAAGAAGTAAAAACTATCAAAATATTGACATGTGTTTATGTCCAATTTCAATGTGAAATTACTTACAATGATCAAAATTGGTTTAAAGGATAAAAACATAATACAATTAAACTTTAAAACCAATTAAAAATATAATATGACTATATAAATAATTTAGATGAAAAATTGTTTTAGAATTAAAATGTAGTATTTTAACTATTCATTAAAATATGAAAGTTATCAGAAAAACACAAAAAATTCATCCAAAATAAATTATTATGTCCATAATATAAAGAAGAATTTAATTTCATGAAATTTAATATATAAAAGTTTCAAATATTGTATTTAAAAGGGGTTCTCCATTAAAAGGTGGAAAAAGATGCATTTTTTGAAAAATGCGTCTTTTATTTGAAAAAATTGAATTTGTCATTATATTATGTCTTAGAAACACATAATACGAATGTTAAAATTATATGGTATATATAAAATTAAAAATGTGTTTAATAATATTCATAAATTATTTTTTAAGTGGTTTGTTTGATAGGTTGTGTTATACTCAAACATGGTGTTGCAAGTAGCACAAGCTATTGAATTATTAAGAAGAAGTGTACCGTGGAAGATTGGGGTGCTACAATAAAAACCCTTAAACACACTAAATCCCCTAAAACCCCAAATCTCCCCCCCCCCAAAACCTAAAATCCATAAAGGTATAAATTTCCCTAAAAACCCTAAAAAACCTAAAAAACCTAAAAAACCTAAAATCCCTAAAAATAGTAAAAAGAATTTAACCCTAAAAAATACCTTAAACCCCCTTTAAGCTATAAAAATACCTAAAACCATAAAAACACCCAAAAAGACCCTAAAAACTGAAAAACCCCTAAAAACCAAAAATCCCTAATAGACCCGAAAAACCATAAAAACCTAAAAGAACCTAAATAACATTATAAAACCCCTAAAAGACACTAAAACCTGTTAAACACCCTAAAAACCCTAAAAAACTCTAAAAAACCCAAAACCATAAAAAATCCTAAAAAACCATAGAAAAACAAAAAAACCCAAGAAAAATAAAATTATTTATATAATATTAAAACATATAACCCATAAAACCCCTAAAAAAAGAAAAAATTGTCCTAAAAACATTAAAAACACAAAAACCCCAAAAAGATCCTCAAAACCCTAAAAACCAATAAAAACCCTAAAAAACTATAAAAGGAACTAAAACCACTAAAAGCTTAAAAATTTATGAAATCTTGTAAAAACACTAAAACCCCTAAAAACTATTATGACCCTAAAAATCCCTAAAACCCTAAAAATCTCTAAAAGATGTGAAAATACTAATAAACTCTAAAATCCCCCCAAAAACCTCAAAATCCCTAATAACCCAAAAAACCCAAAAACACTTTAAAACCTATAGAAACCTTAAAACCCTAAAATCCCTAAAAATATTTAAAACCCGTTAAAAAACCTAAAAACCCTGAAAACCATAAAACCCTAAAACTAATAAAAACCCTAAATACCCTAAAAACACTAAAAATTATAAAAATAATTAAATACATAAAAAACATTAAAACCCAAACAAACCTAAAAAACATTAAAAACACAAAAACCCTAAAACCCAAAGAAACATTTAAAACCAAAAATAAAACTAAAAACCTTGAAAACCCTAAAACGTTAAAAAACACTAAAAACCCTAAAGGGGCTTAAGAAACATGAAAAACCTAAAAAAGATAAAACTCCTAGACCTTAAAAACCAAAAAAAATCCATAAACCCCTAAAAGACCCTAAAAACCTAAAACCTTAAAAGAAAACAAAAACCCTAAAATACCATAAAATATCCTAATAACCTAAAATGATTCTAAAACTCTAAAAATACTTAAGGGTCCTAAAATCCCTAAAAACCCCTAAAAACCGAAAAAAATTAAAGGACACAAAAAACCTCTAAAAACCATAGAGGGCCCTAGAACCCTAAATAAATCTTAAAGGACACTAAAAATGATATGTTCAAAAGGATAATTTGAGATGGTCGAGAGGGGGTAGGGTGAATAAACCATATTAAATTTTCTTAAATAAATAAATTAGTTATATAAATTAATTATTAAAGATAATTAAGAGAGTAATGTTTTAACAGAAAAATAAATAAAAGAAAAGAAAACAAGGAAAATTTTATAATATTTTATTCTAAATAAGACTTAGTCTACTATTATACCTCTATACTCAGTGACAGATACATTGTTAACTAATCCATTTTTTGAATATGAATCATAACCCGGTAATAATATAATTTTTATAGTGGAAGAATAACTAAAGCACCTAAATTTTGGATGGGTAATCACAACCTAATTACAAAATAAAATATAATATATGGGAGTAACAAACTAAATGATCATGGATTTAGAATTCAAGAGACATAATTGGATGAAAATAAAAGAAGAATTCATTTGAATGTAAAATCACAAATAGAAAAGTGAGAGCATGTAGGGAGATGGAAAGTAGTGTTATAAAAACAAGAAACCAGAAAGAAGTAGAAGATAAATAAAAGAAGCACATAAACTAGTTATTGAGTGATGAATCAGGATGTCTCATTAAGGCAGTGGTAGTAGTTATAATTGTTTTTTCATTACTTGATAGATTTTCCTTCAAATGAAAAATTGATCACATAGGAACTAGTTTGTACAACACATCAATGTTTAGAGTAAATATATTTTGATTCTAAAAATATGTTCTCATAAATTCTATGTACTTTGAATGCATACTAAAGCCTTTAAATATGTTTTTTAAAAATTGAAAATCCATTCTCCAATAGTGTAAATCAATTCAAATTCAAAAAACTTAATTATCCAAGTTGGGGAAATTTATCCATTTAGAATAATTATAATAAAAATAATTTTAATTAAAACTTAAATAATAATTCAAACTAATTTAAATTTCCTTTAAAATAATTCAATTAGTCTCCATAATAATAGATCAAAGAAATTCCATGAATAACCTAATACAAATTGACTGTTTAAATGTTAAAATTCTTTCTAAATTTATTTAGTGAATAACTATTTAAATATTTAATTATACTCCATTAAATTATGAAAAACAAGTTTGAATAGTTTAAATATAATTAAATATTAAATTAAAAAAGAATAAAGAAAATAAAATCACTCGAAAATATAAAAATTTAAATATAGGAAATATATGTTATATTTATTCACATGAATAAATAATAAATTAAATCATATTTTAAAACATAATAAAGTAAATTAAAACACTTCAAATGAAATTCATATAATATATATGAATTTTAAAAATCAATAAATTACTAAAATTAATTAATATAAGAATGTAGTTAACTGAATTAAAAAAATAAAGAAAAATAGAGATTTCGAAAACTTCCATATTTTAGAAAAAAATAAATAAATTATTGAACCAACTATGCATACCAAGTGATCATGAGGTATACACCTTGTGGTCACTATAATTATCATGAGAATATTATAACATGTGGTTACTTTACTCACCATGCCTTAAAAGCGTACAGTCAGTTGAAGTCGTCATGTGGTCAGTATAATGACCGTGTGAATATTATAATGTGTGGTCACATAATGTTCGTTCACTATTCAGACCGTGTGAACAACACATAAGGAGAAATCACTTAAGTTTTGATTAGTCACTGAAAGTGTCTAATATTAATTGTTAATATCTTTATATTAATTGTTCCAAAGTCCATAAACATTGTTTTTAGTGCATTACATAAATAGAACTTCATTTCTCATCAAAAATGAAATTCATGTTTGAAATGTAAATTTGGGCCCAATCATTCATTTTTTTGTGGACAAAATTATATTCATTTTTTGAATTTTAAATTTTGGTATATGATTGATCACTTTTTTTTGTAACATTTTATCTTTTAGGTACGATGGATGAATCACAAAGGAAGATGGAGAATTTTGCGCCTGAAGACAGAAACTTTCTATAAAAAGCATAATGGACCTAAGGCCCATCAAACAAATGTTGGGACCCCAAAATAAACCCAATGAAGCTCAAATTTATAAAGTAGAAAGATAAATATATGAGGATCATTTTATTAAACTGTGTCCAGAGCTAATTCTGATGTTATCATGATGATAAAGGGATCTGAAGTTGAGATTTAAATGGTGGACCCGACATTAATGCACAGAATTCCGTCCCACCATTTCGACCATAACTTCCAAACGATTGATCTAAATTTCATGAAATTGTTACAGATTATAATGAGCCTACGGAAGAAGATATTTCTCTTCTACAACTCCTCCGGATTCTGCCTTCTACAATTGAGAATTCACAAGTCAATATGGTGGACGAATTTGGACAGTTTTCCGGGTCAAATTCAAAACATCAATTTCCTTTTGATTATTCACCCTCCATTTGACTCTATTAATTGTTGGGGGGTGAATTAATTGTTGGGGGGTGAATTAATTGTTTGGGGATATACCTAAGGCTCCTAATATGCCTATATAAGGAGCTAGTGGTGAACGGAATAGGTGTGGAAATTTCTCTTATCATCTTTTGTTGCTTGTTTCATTGTAAGGTTATGCTTCCAAATTTCCTTTGTAATGTTTTCCATTTCCATGTAAGTTTATTTTTTGTATCTTTATGTTCTTAATCATCTTATTTATCTTCTATATTTTTAATTTCATTTATTAAAACTTTATTATCACAAATCATAGTGATATCTCTATATTGTTGTGAATTAGTTCACACATAGGTGTGAATTTCATTCACACACACAGAGGAGTGCTCATTATTTCTGCGGTTTTAATTTCTTCAATCCAATTCTTGTTAGTCATCTTCCGCCCACCATTGAGATTATACCATAAATTTAGGGCTAACCATTTAATGGGTTGATCTTAGGAGGATTAAAAGGCTGGATTGAATGTTATTTTATGAACGAATTGTTGTTAATTGGATAATTAATTTAAGACATCCATTCTTCAGTTATTTATACTCTTCATCTTTACTATGTTTGAGCAAACTAAATTCAATTACTAAATGACCATATACCTCATAGAGATCATGAATTTGGTTCTCTAAGTGTATAGGGGATTAGTAATTATGTTTAGTAAGCACCAAACCAAAAAATGATGAAGGTAGTGTTATTTTTGGAGAATGGATTCATCAAGAATTAATAAAACCAAAATTGTTTAAAGAAGTAAAATTCATTCAATCCACCCCGAGCATAATCCTAGATCAACCCATTTTCATTGAATTTAATTCACGTAGGTTTCTTAGTGTTATTTAAACCATCCAAAATCGAACACAAAGTTGGCTACTTCAAAGCCCATCCTTCACCAAATCATAGCGTCTCAAGGTTACTTCTTTGGTCCCTATGGATTCGACCCCTACATGTACTACATCGACCGCTTTTACCAGTAGGGTAAATTTGGGCGCAACCAAATTTTGGCGCCTTTTCCGGGGACCAAGTAAGTTCCTTAGACCAAAAACCTTATTTTCTTACCCCCATTCTTCTATTCTCATCCCAATTCTCTTATCTTTTCCCTTTCTCGCTTTTTTTTGGTGCATGTCCGCCTACACCCGTGATAAATCAAACAGATTAGTTAGGGTGGATACTCCTAGGGATGGGGAGTCAAGCACTAAAAGAGGTCTATTTACTTTAGATCCAAATCTTCCTAATACTCTAAATTCAGATGTTGAGTTCGATACAATGGAGAATCTCCCACAAAACCAAATCATAAACCGGGGAGGGAACCAAAATTACAGGAAAGACCCTAACTTGGGAATTGTTACAGACCCGACCATGAATGACTACCTCACACCAACCTAGACCAATGCACCCTCATGCATTAGGTATTATAGCATAGGATATGCCCACTATGTTTTCAAACCCCATGTCCTGAACCACCTTCCAACCTTTCATGGGATGGAGTCTGAGATGCTTTACCTTCATGTTAAAGAATTTAATGACATTGTCGAAACCATGTGCCCACCAAATAAAATTGAATCTGATAAAATGAGAATTTTTCCTTTTTCTCTTAAGGACCGAGCAAAGAATTGGTTAAACAATTTGATACCATCATCCATTCACTCTTGGGACCAACTTCAACGAGAATTTTATAAAAAATACTTCCCCCATCACAAAACAATTGCACTTAAAAAGAGCATACTAGACTTTTTTGAAAGAGAGGGAGAAAAATTCTATGAAACATGGGAAAGGTTCAAGGACACATTAAACATGGTACCACACCATGGTTTCTTAATCCCAGAACAAGTGAGAATTTTCTATGAAGGGTTGGGTCCCGGAAACAAACAATTCATTGATATGATGTGTAATGGAACCTTCAAAAACAAATCCCCAAATGATGCTTACGAGTATCTAGAAAATCTTGCTGAACAAAACCAAACATGGGGAACATCACCATACTATGAGAAGCCACCCAAATCTGGTGGAATGTACAATCTTGGAGAAGAAGAAAACCTTAGAGCAAAACTTGCTGCACTCACTTGGAAAGTTGAGGAGATTGATCTTAGGAAGGTCCACAAAACCCAAACTGTTGAGCTTGTTTGTACAATTTGTGACAAGAATGACCACAAGAATGATAATTTCCCAACTATTCCTTCCATCAAGGATGTTATTTTAGGAGGACCACTAGAAGAAGTTAATGCAATGAACTTTCAAAATCCATAATTCACGAACACCTTCAATCCAAGGTATAATGACCATCCAAGCTCTCGTTGGAAGGACAATCAACAACCAACACAACAAAAATGTATCAACCCATACCCTCAACAAAACTTTCAACCTCATAATCAGTTCCAACCACAACCGGTCCAATTCCAACATCCTCATGTACAATATCAACAACCCATCCAGAAACTAGAGTATCCTCCTGGGATTAACCCACAAGCTCAAGCACCAACCCAAATTGTTCCACAAAGCCTACTAGAACAACTGTGCAAACAAATGGACAAAATGAACTCAGAATTCTCATCCATTAAACAAGAACTTCAAACCCTCAAAACTGGAAAGGCAACCATGCCCACACAAGCCATTCCACAACAAAAATCAAGGGGAGAGTCAAGTTTCACTCAAACAACACACGAACAACTAAAGGTTGTGACAGTTTTAAGAAGTGGGAAATCAATTGAAAAACCTGAACAAATAAGTCAGAAACCATGTGAAGCTTCAAACTATAATGAAAATTCAAATGAACCACAAGCTCAAACTGAATAAACTAATAACAATGTGAATGAAACAACACTCAAACAAACAAATCAACAACCTCCACCATTTCCTCAATGCATGAGGGGGAAAACCAAGCCTGAATTGAGTGGCACATTGAGAGAAATCTTCTCAGAAGTCAAGTTGAACATTCCCCTTATCGATGCCATCCAAACCATACCTTCCAACTCAATGTACCTTAAGGAATTGTGCACTTTTAAAAGAAAATTTTCACATAATAAAAAGTCCTTTTGGATGCTAATGTGAGTTCCACCATTCAAGGGACCATTCCTCCTACGATGAAAAACCCAGGATACCCTTACATAAATGTTGAACTAGGAGAGAACAAAGTTATAAAAGCCTTGTGTGATCTAGGTGCCAGTGTGAACCTCATTCCTTATGACATGTATTGTCAGTTAGGGCTCAAAGAACTCCAACCCACATTTGTCACTCTTCAACTTGTTGATCATAGTGTTCGAGTTCCAAATGGGATCTTAAAAGATGATTTGGTGAAAGTTTAAAATTTCATTTACCCAGCTGACTTCATTGTTATGGACAATCACCCAAGCATAGGTCCTAGGGAGTAAACCCCAATCATACTTGGTCGTCCCTTCCTTGTAACAATCAACTTTGTTATCCGAGTCCGAAATGGGAACATGACCATCACCTTTGGGAACATGAGTCTAGACATGAATATCTACAATGAAAACTCTCAAATTGGGGATGATGAAGAGATCCATGAGGTTAATTGGATTGGTAGTGTTGATAATGAACTCAATGAACATCAAGGAATTACCGAAGGATGGTTAAGTCAAGAAGAGATTGATTTTCTTTATTCACATGAGGGAAATTTGTCTCCTTGGATTGAATCTCTTTCAGATAGCTCTATTGACGAATTTCTAGAATCACCAATCAATGATACCATGGTTGACATAAATAACATTGAGTCCATATCTATTCATGACACTACACTGGAAAATTTAGTGGACGAAAATTCTATTCACAAGGAACCAATTTTTTCAAGAAATCTAAACAAAAAAACTGAGTTCAATACAAAGTCTCATCCTTTCTTGGGAAGTCATGACCAATCTGATCTTGAATTTAAAGTCTTACCTTCATCACTGAAGTATGCATTCTTAGGGGACAATAAATCCTTTACTGTTGTCATTTCTTCCTATCTTGAATCCAATCACGAGAGGATGCTTCTAGATGTTCTTAAGAGACACAAGAAAGCCATTAGATGGACCCTATCTGATATTCCTGGGATTAGCCCACTTATCGGGACTCATATAATTATTCTTGAATCTGAGTCAAAGCCATGTCGTCAACCTCAGAGGCGAATCAATCCTAATCTCATGGAAGTAGTGAGAAAAGAACTTTTGAAATTGTTATAAACTGGTATCATCTATCCTATAGCTGAGAATGAGTGGGTTAGCCCAATCCATGTGGTTCCAAAGAAGGCTGGAATCACAGTAATAACCAACAAGGATGGAGAGATTCTTCCAACAAGGGTCAGTAGTGGATGGAGAGTTTGTATTGACTATAGGAAGCTCAACTTTTGTACCAAGAAAGACCATTTCCCCTTACCCTTTATTGATCAAGTCCTCGAGCGAGTGGTGGGTCATCAATTCTATTGATTCCTAGATGGATTCTTAGGGTATAATCAAATCGAAGTCTCCTTAGAGGATCAAGGAAAAAACAACCTTCACTTGTCCATTCGACACTTTTGCCTTCAAGCGCATGCCCTTTGGGTTATGTAATTCCCCTGGTACCTTCCAGCGATGCATGATGGGAATATTCTTGGATATGGTGGGGGATTTTTTAGAGGTCTTCATGGATGAATTATCCATATTTGGGGATACTTTTGAGGGATTCCTTATAAATGTTGAAAAGGTTTTTTCAAGGTGCGAGGATAAGAATCTCATACTAAATTGGAAAAAATGTCATTTCATGGTAAGGGAAGGACTTGTTCTAGGTCATATGGTATCTGGTAGAGGGATTGAAGTTGATAAATATAAGGTTGAAATCATTCGTCACCTTCCCTCTCCTAAAACTGTTAAGGAAGTGAGGTCCTTCTTAGGACATGCTGGTTTTTATAGAAGGTTCATTAGGAATTTCAGCTCTATTTCTCGACCACTTTGTGCTCTATTGGTAAAATATGCTCCATTTTTATGGACAGAAAGCTGTGAGGAATCATTATCTACACTCAAGTCAACTCTTATATCTCCACCTATCATGCAACCTCCAAATTGGAAACTTCCTTTCAAGCTCATGTGTGATGCAAGTGATTTTTCTGTAGGAGCAGTCTTAGGACAAAGGTGTGAGAAAACTCCACATGTCATTGCTTATGCAAGCAAATATTTAAATGATTCACAAATAAACTACACCACCACTGAGAAAGAGTTGCTTGCTGTTGTATTTTCCATAGAGAAATTCAGGTCTTATCTCTTAGGATCACCCATCATTGTCTTCACTGACTATTCATCCCTAAAATACCTTTTCCAAAAACAAGATGCCAAGGCTAGATTGATTATGTGGGTCCTTCTTCTTCAAGAGTTTGATTTAACCATTAAGGATAAAAAGGTTGTTGAAAATATTGTAGCTGATCACCTCTCTAGGATGGAATTCAAAGAAAACTCACACCACCTCTCTGTGTCTGATTCATTTCCCGATGAACACCTCTATTCAGTGAATGATTGCCCTTGGTATGTTGACATAGAAAACCATTTGGTGAAGGGTGGCATTCCAAAATTCCAGGGGACCCAAGCTAAGAGGAAATTACTTTCTGATGTCAAACACTATGTGTTTGATGATCCTTACCTCTTCAAGTTCTATCCTGATCAAATCATCAAGAGATGTATTCCCGAGTCTGAGCAAGAGTCCATTCTAAAATTTTGTCATGGAGAGGCATGTGGAGGAAACTTTTATACAAAGAAAACCACTGCAAAGGTCCTCCAAAGTGGTTTCTACTGGCCGAACCTCACTAAGGATTCCTTCCAATTCTGTAAAAGTTGTCCTCAGTGTCAGCAATTAGGATCCATTACCAAAAGGAATCAAATGCCCCTCACTCCCATTCTAGTCGTTGAAATCTTTGATTTTTGGGGAATTGATTTCATGGTACCCTTTCCAAACTCTAAGGGATACCTCTACATCCTCTTACTTATTGATTATGTCTCAAAATGGGTTGAAGCCATTCCCACCAAGTCCAATGACCACCATGTTGTGATCCGATTTCTGAAAGAGCATATATTTTCTCGATTTGGAATTCCTAGGGCTATAATCAGTGATCGTGGAACCCATTTCTACAACCATCCATTCTCTTCACTCATGTCTAAGTATGGTATTACTCATAAAGTTTCCACTTCATACCATCCTCAAACCAATGGTCAAGATGAGTTGGAAAATAGAGAAATTAAGCAAATTCTTGAAAAAACTGTCAATCCCTCTAGGAAAGATTGGTCTGAGAAACTCTTAGATGCCCTTTGGGAATATCAAACTGCTTTCAAAACTATCCTAGGCATGTCACCGTATATATTCGTTTATGGAAAAGCATGTCATTTACCTGTTTAAATTGAGCATAAGGCCTTTTGGGCAATAAAAAAAATGAACTTTGACATTTCTTTGGCTGAAACAAAAAGGAAATTAGATCTTAATGAACTCGAGGAACTTAGGATGTAGGCTTATGAAAATTCAAGGATCAATAAATCTAAATTTAAAGCCTACCAATCTAGGAATCTCAAAGTCAAACACTTTGAACTGGGAAAATTTGTGCTCTTGTATAGTTCAAAACTTCATCTACACCCAGGAAAGCTAAGGTCCAGATGGTCTGGTCCATACCTAGTGCATCATATGTACCCTCATGGGGCAATAGAGATTCATGATCCCACAAGTGGTAATGTCTTCAAAGTCAATGGTCATAGGTTAAAACCATTCATTGAATCATTCAATAAACAACAAACCAAGGAGGAGTTAACTGAGCCAACATATGAACCAGAGAAAAATTGATAGATTTAGGGTACAAGTCGGGATAACGACATTAAAAAAAAGCACTGCACAGGAGGAAACTCGTGGTTTTCATGTTTCCAATCACTGTGAATCATATTTTGTTTCCTTATTCTTAATTTTGTTATTTTTTTTATATAGACTGTTGACCTGTTCTTCATTTATGAGTAAGGATGGGTATGAAAAGGGAGCACCGTATTCATCCGTGTCACGCAGTGTGATCCATGAGTAATACCTTACCCAAAAAATATAAAGAAGACAATGTATCATCAGTTTATTTTATTTTATTTATGTTTTTTTAGGTTAAAAAAAACTAGACTCTTGACCTGTTCTTCTTTTATGAGTATGGATGGGTATGAAATGGGAGCACCATATTCATCTGTGTCACACAGTGTGATCCCTGAGTAATACCTTACCCAGAAATTTAAAACAAGACAATGTATCATTAGTTTGATTTAAAAAAAACATGAAAATGATGGTACTTTGAATTAAATAAATCATTGTGTTGTTTATTTTGTCTGCTTTGTCCTTATTTTTATGGTTCAGGAACTATTTTGGGTGATACATGTTCAATAAAGGAGATACCTACATCCACCAAGAGATCAAAGGAGTAATTTGGAGCATCATGAACTTCAACTTTAAAAACCAGGTGAATTTGTTCCATGTTTATCATTATCAATTTCATCTTTTAACTCCTATCCTACCCCCTTCTAAATTTTATTTTCTTTAAACACTGGGGACAGTGTAATTATATGTTGGGGGGAAATAAAAAATGATTTTTTTTATTTTGTGAATAAAAACATGCATGAAAAGAAAAATTTCATTAACCATAAACATGATAACACACATTACAAACTCTAAAATTGGATATCAAATAAATTTTGCAAGCCTTGATTCTGATTTTAATGCAAGTTTAAGTTCATGATCATAGTTTTTGGAAAGTGCGGTTGTCTGATGTGATTTTTCAATGTTTACATTTTCATCCTCTTAATAAAAATGCCACAATGCACGTCTTCTGGATCGTGGGTGTAAATTTGAGTTCTTGGGACCCTTTCTTTATAGCATAGGGTTCTAGGGTCACTTTTAGTTTAATTTGAGTATCCATAAAAAAAATTGACCACATAGAGCAATGTTTTTTCCAAATGCATGGCATCCGGAACTTGGGGATCGTGACTCCATAGTTGTCTTGCCTAGAGTTAGGCTTTATATCTCTATTGTAGAGCCTGAAATTGAAAATATGTCTGGGGTACGGCACTTGGGGATCGTGACTCCATAGTTGTCTTGCCCAGAGTTAGTATTTTCATATCTGTTGTGGATAAAAAAAATCATCAAAAAAAATCAAAAAAAAGGATACTCATATTAAGGTTTAATGTGATTCCCACCTAGAGCTTCCATTTTTTCCCCTTGAACAATAAAATGGGCCCCATATCTTTTGTGAGGCACAACACTTTATCATGCTTAATTGAAATTGGATGAAATGTGGCGATGAATTTGAACAAAGGAATGGGCTTGGGCTTGGGATATTCTTATGGACTTAGCTTTTTTTAAATGATTTTGATGGGTTCCATAATTTTTTTGTTATGAGGTCTTTGGGTGAGCAATGTGTATTTAAATGTTTTTGGAAAAGGGGATTTGAATTTCATATTTGTAATATATTTTGCTCGGGACTAGAAAAACTCAAGTTGGGGGTGTTATTAGTCACTGAAATTGTCTAATATTAGTTGTTAATATCTTTATATTAATTATTCCAAAGTCCATAAACTTTTTTTAGTGCATTACATAAATAGAACTTCATTTCTCATCAAAAATGAAATTCATGTTTAAAATGAAAATTTGGGCCCAATCATTCATTTGTTTTTGAACAACATTATATTCATTTTCTGAATTTTATATTTTGGGATATGATTTATAACTTTGTTTGGAACATTTTATCTTTTAGGTTTGATGGATTAATCCCAAAGGAAGATGGATAATGTTGCGCCTGAAGGCAGAAACTTGCTGGAAAAGCATAATGGGCCTAAGGCCCATCAAACAAATGTGGGGCCAAAAAACTAAGCCCAATTAAGCTAAAAATTATACAGTAGAAAGATAAAAATATGAGGATAATTTTATTCAACTGTGGGCGGAGCTAATTCGGATGTTATCATGATGATAAAGGGATCTGAAGTTGAGATTTAAATGGTGGACCTGACATTAATGTACAGAAATCTGTCCCACCATTTCGACCATAAATTCCAAACGTATAAGCAAAACTTCCTGAAATTTTTACAGCTCATAGAGGACAGATGGAAGAAGATATGTCGCTTCTACAACCCCTCCGGATTCGGCCTTATTCAATTGCCAATTCACACGTCAATATGGTTGCTGAATCTGGACAGTTTTCCGGGTCAAATTCGAAACATCAATTTCTTTTTGATTATTCACCCTCCATTTGACTCTATTAATTGTTGGGGGGTGAATTCATTGTTGGGGGATGTAACTAAGTCTCCTAATATGCCTATATAAGGAGATAGTGGTGAAGGGAATAGGTGTGGAAATTTTTCTTATCATCTTTTGTTGCTTGTTTCATTATAAGGTTATGCTTCCAAATTTCCTTTGTAATGTTTTCCATTTCCATGTAAGTTTATTTTTTGTATCTTTATGTTCTTAATCAACTTATTTCTCTTATATATTTTTAATTTTATTTATTAAAACTTTATTATCACAAATCATAGTGATATCTCTATGTTGTTGTGAATTAGTTCACACATAGGTGTGAATTTCATTCACACACATGGAAGAGTGCTCGTTATTTCCGCGGTTTCAATTTCTTCAATCCAATTCTTGTTAGTCATATTCCGCCCACCATTGAGAGTATACCATCAATGGAGGGATAACCCTTTAATGGGTTGATCTTATGAGGATGAAAAGGATGGATTGAATGTTATTTTATGAATGAATTGTTGTTAATTGGATAATTAATTTAAGACATCCATTCTTCAGTTATTTCTACTCTTCATCTTTACTGTGTTTGAGAAAACTAAATTAAATTACTAAATGACCATATACCTCAGAGAGATCATGAATTTGGTTCTCTAAGTGTATAGGGGATTAGTAATTGTGTTTAGTAAGCACCAAACCATAAAATGATGAAGGTAGTGTTATTTTTGAAGAATGGATTCATCAAGAATTAATAAAACCAAAATTGTTTAAAGAAGTAAAATTCATTCAATCCACCTCGAGCATAATCCTAGATCAACTGGTTTTCATTGAATTGAATTCATGTAGGTTTCTTAGTGTTATTTAAACCATCCAAAATCGAACACAAAGTTGGCTACTTCAAAGCCCATCCTTCACCAAATCATAGAGTCTCAAGGTTACTTCTTTGGTCCCTGTGGATTCGACCCCTACATGTACTACATCGACCGCTTTTACCAGTAGGGTAAATTTGGGCACAACCAAGTTTCCATTCAAATATTATATTAATCATGAATAGTGTGTGGTAGCTATACATACAGTGATGCTATAAATATAGTATCTTCAAAAAGACTCATCAATGGGAACCATTTTTTATTTTAAACATAATTTGGATTGTAGTTTGTGGAGGAATGCATGAAGTCACATGACATAAATCATTTATAAGGACGATAATATGCTGAATTCTTAGATAGAATCTTGAACAAGACATGTATGAACTGTTTGAACACATCATTATACTCCTCCTGTATGCAACATAAGTGCTTCTTTACTGCATGTTAGGACATCCTAATTATTTAGATATAGTATATAAATCTTCATAGAACTATATGAAAAAACTTCCTATAATATGAGCATAAAATCCTCCAAGATCCCAAGATTCAAGAGATCCATTTCCAACTGAAAATGAAAAAAACAATTCTGGAAAAACACATATAAAAGAGGGTTGCATGGTGGGATCTTTTGGTGCTATTGAAATAAAATGTATAGTGCAATCATGTTTGTGATAGATGGTTGAAGGTATAGCTGATATAATGTTTAAGGAAGGCCTTAACTCATGGTATGTTGCAAACCTATCATGATAAGTAGAAACATGAAAACCAGCATGCAACAGGTTTAAAAACCATTTTAAGAGTCTTAATTGTACATGCATAAATTTTAAATACTTCAGTAGTAACTTAAAATATCATTAAGTAACTTAAAATATCATGTGTTAATTATGAAAATAAAACATGTTGTTGGTACATTAAAACATGAATCATGTTAAAACTTTATCATGCGGTCACTTTAAACTAAATAGATTTCAAAAGTTGATAAAAAAATACTTTGTATTTGTTAGACCACCTAAACATCTGAATTAGTGAAAGGTTCAATTGATTTAAATGTATAAAAATTATATATATATTTAATGGACCAACTAAATCTTCAGTAAAACTTATATATCAAGATATATCATTGAAAAAATATGAAAAACATAAATTGAAAGGTTTAGAAAAATTACTGACTTATTGGGAAAAGATAAATGTATTATATTTCCATATCAATAAATAGTATGTGATTCCAAGGTGTATAGATGTATTTTTAAATGAAAAAAATATTTTTTTTATAGAAATCGGAGAATTATATAACTATAACACAAGATTTAAGAAAATTTAAAGCACTAAAATAATCACTTTAGACTTCCACATAGTTTATTAAGATGTAAATAAATATATTTTCTATCCAATAAAAAATTTACACAAAAATATTATTTATATAAATCAATTTTTCAAAGAATAACTAAATAAAACATTAAACTAAATTTTTTTGTAAAAACCAAAAGCATTCAGCATGTTCATACCAAATGTGTGAACATTTAGACACTAATTTTGACATCATCCTAGTTGAATAAAAAGTAAATAAACATATTATCTTTTTTATGAATAGGAGTTATATAATTACATGAACTATAACTCAATATATAATAAAAATATACAGAGATAGTAAAAAATGATTTCAAGAAAAAAGTATTATCATAAAATATTGAGAGGAATTGTAATATTCAAAAAATAAAATATAAACAAAGAATAAAAAACTCCCAATAAAAAACCCTAAAACACCCATAACAACCCTAAAACCCTAAAAATCACAAAATGATACATAAAACCACTAAAAACCCCTAATGTTCCATAAAAACAAAAACCCATAAAAGATCCTAAAACCCGAAAACCCACTAAACAACACTATAAAACATAAAAACCCCATAAAGACCCCAAAAACCCCAAAAACCCAAAAACCCTAAAGCCCTAAAATATGATAAAAAACACTAAAAAACCTCCAAATCCTTAAAAGACCCTAAAAACACTAAAAATTTCAAAATACCCTAAACCCCTAACCCCCCAAACCCGTAAATGAGCCTAAAAACTCTACAAACCATAAAACCCAAAAACCCTTAAAAAATAAAGCCCCCCCAAACCTCCAAAACCCCTAAGAACCTAAAAACCCCTAAAAAACCCTAAAACCCAAAAAAAACCCTCATAACATTAAAAACACAAAAAAATAGAGACCCCTTAAAATCAAAAAAACCCCTAAATCTCCTAAAAAAACTAAAACTCTAAAAAACTGTTAGAACCCCTAATAAACTCAAAAACGCTAAAACCCTTAAGAACCCTAAAACACTAGAAAACATAAAAATCCTAAAAACCCTAATAAAAATTTAAAACCCTAAAACCCCTAAAAATCATATAAAACCATTAAAACCCCTAAAACCCCTAAAAGAACCTAAAAACACTAAAATACCATAAAATGCCCTAAAAATCCCTAAAAACCAAACAATCCTAAAAACCCCTAAAGGGACCTAAAAACCCCTAAATGTTCTAAAGGATCCTAAAAGCCATAAAAATATTAAAGGTCCCTAATAAACTAAAAAATCTGAAAGGACCCTAAAAACATAAAGGAACTTAAAAACCCTAAATATCAAAAAGGACCCTGAAAACCCTAAACCCCTAAAAGACTCTAAAAACTCCAAAACACCCTCATTAACCCTAAGAATACTAAAAAACCAAAAAAATCCTAAAACCCCCTAAAAACCCAAAAAAACCAAAAACCCTAGAGGACACACTAAAACCTAAAAGAACCTTAAAAGAATCTAAAACCCCAAAACCCTAAACAATCCTAAAAACCCTAAAAACCTTAAAAGAACCTAAGAATCCACAGAAACCCCTAAAATCATAAAGGACCAAAAAAACCCTAAAACCTTAAAAAACCCCAAAAAACCTTAGGAATCCATAAAACCCAAAAGAACCCTAAAACCATAAAAAATCATAAAAACACCTAAAAAAATAATAAATCATAAAAACAGAGAATACCCCAAAAAACCATCAAAATACCAAAAAACACAAAAACCCCCAAACACTAAGAAACTCTAAGAATCCCCTAAAAATGAAAAACCCTAAAACCCCCTAAAAACACATAAAAACACTAAAACCCAAAAAATTACAAAACCACCAAAAAACAAAAAAAAAACTCTTAAAACCCCTAAACCCTAAAAAAAACTAAAAAACCCAAAAAATCATAAAAACCCGAAAACACGAAAACCCCTAAAACCTCCCAAACAAAGAACCAACCCCCCCCCCCCCAAAAAAAACCATAAAAACCCTAAAAACCCTAAAACCCCTAAACCCCCCTAAATGACCATACAACCCAAAAAAACCTAAAGGACCCAAAAAACCATAAAATACCCTAAAAACCCCAAAAGACCCTAACGGACTCTAAAAACTGAATAAAGCCCTAAAAGACCCTTAAAACCCCCTAAGCACCCTAAAAACCCTAAAAAATCCTAAATCCAAAAAACCCTAAAACCACTAAAATGTTGAAGAAAACTAAAAACCAATAAAAACCTACAAAACCATAAAAAAACCATAAAAAACCCTAAAACCCCTACAAAATCCAAAATACCATAAAACCCCTAAAAATCAATAAAAATCCATTAAAACCTTAAAACACTAAAAACCCCTAAAAATCTCTAATAAACCCTAAAATATCTGAAACAACACTAAAATCCCTAAATCGCCCAAAAAAACCTAAAAATCCCCAAAATAAAAAAAATAAAATCACATAAAAATACTAAAAACCCCTAAAACCCCTAGAAACCCGAGAACACCCTAAAACCCATAAAAATGAAAAAAACAACCATGAAAACCATAAAAAATAAAAAAAATACCTAAAACTCTAAAATCCAATAAAAACTCTAGAAACCCCTAAAAACCCAAAAAAAAAAACATTAAAAAAATGCTAAAAACCCCTTATAAACTTCAAAACCCTAAAAACCCTAAAATTACCCTTAAAACCAAAATAATTTTAAGAAACCTCTAAAAACCTAAAACCTATAAGAAATTCTTAAAAACCATAAATTCGAAAAAAACACTTAAAAATCCAAGAAGACCCTTAACACACCAAAACCCTAAAAATTCCTTTTTTAAACCCCTAAAAACCATAAAACCCTTAAAACCTAAAAATCCACAAAAACCGTTAAATTCCTAAACCACCCTTAAACCACATAAAAACCGTAAAAAACCTAAACCCTTTAAAACCCACAAAATTCTTAAAATACCATAAAACCATAAAAACCCATAAACCCCAAAAAACCCTAAAACCCATAAGAAACCTAACAACCCTAAAATAAACTAAAAACCTTAAAAATATTAAAACACTATAAAACCCTCAAAAAATCCTAAAAATCAGAAATCCCCTAGAAATCCTAAAAACCCTAGAAACCCTAAAAATGTAATAAATCCACTGAAAACCCATAAAAACCCTAAAAAAACCTTGAAAAGCACTAAAACCCCTAATAAAACCCTAAGACCTAAAAATCTGAAAACCCTTGAAACACTAAAAACCCTTAAGAAACTCTAAAAACAATAAAAAATAAAAAAACATTGAAAACCATAAAAACCTATAAAAGACAATAATAACACTAAAACACTAAAAATCTCCAAACACCCAAAAATATTTTAAAAAATTCTAAAAAAACCACGGAATCTAAAACCCCTAAATGAGCCTAAAAATCCATAAACACCAAAAAGCCCCCCAAAACCCTAAAAATTAAAAACATAATACCCCTAAAAACCCTAAAAAACCTAAAAACCCTAAAACCCTAAAAAAATATAAAACCCACCAAAAAACCCTAAAACCCCCTAAAAACCCAAAAAAAAAACTCTAAAAAAAATAAAACAATTATAATACCCCTTAAAAGCCTAAATACAATAAAAACTAAAAATAACTCTAAAAATCCTAAATTACCGAAAAACACCTATGAAAACAATAAACAATAAAAAAGCTCCAAGAAAAGATAAGGAAACCCCTAAAACCCTAAAAATCACATCAAATCCCTATGAAACCCTAAAAATCCCTAAAAACCCTAAAAACCTTAAAACCCCTAGAAATCATGATGAATCCCTAAAAACTCTAAAAACCATAAAAACTCTAAAAAACACAAAACCCCTGAAACCCTAAAAACCCTTAAAAAACTAAAAACCCAAAAAACCATAAAGCCCTAAAAAAATAAAAACCCCTAAAAAACCTAAAAAACAATGAAATCTAAAAAACCCTAAAAGCACTTGAAAACCTAAAAAACACTAAAAACCTTTAAAAACCAAAAAATCCCTAATAAACATAAAATCCCTAAAAATACTTTAAAACCCATAAAAAAATTAAAAACCCTAAAAAATCCTAAAATACTCTAAAACCCCCCAAAAGATCCCAAAACCCTAAAAACATAAAGGGTTGTAAATATATAAATAACCTAAATGACCACAAAAACCCCAATAAAGGTTTTAGAAGAACCTAAAAATCCCATAACATAATAAAAAACCATAAAACACCTAGAACCCTAAAAACCCAAAAACACAGAAAACCCTCTTAATAACCATAAAACCCTAAAACACTAAAAACTCATAAAACTCCATAAAAACCTAAAAACCTAAAAAAAATACTTGTTGACACCGCAAAATTATCTTCTTGAACTTTGCTGCAGAATTCATGATATAAACCTTACATAAACAAAAAATATTGATTTTTAGTAGAATTGTGTCTCCATGAATGAAGAAGATGTAGGTCAGATCTCCATGTTCCAAAATATTATCCTATAATTATTGATAATTGGAAAGAACCAACCTCCAGGAGTAGGATGTGGATTTCCAAGATCGATGAAAAAAATGTGTCTCCATATTAAAATAAAATTTTCATATTTTGGTTGAGAACATTTGGTGTGTTCAACAAATCAGGAAGTGTATATCTCTTTAAAAGCTTCGATTTGACTAGTTGTGAAGCCCAAACGAACTCAAAAATAAAAATTTATGGCAATCGGAAGAGGGAAAAAAATTTAAAATGATTTTCCTCACCTGATCCAAGGTCCTGAGCCATGGACCTGAGCTAGGGAACTGTGCCATGGACCTACACCAAGGACCCGAGCCATAGAACTGCACTAAGAACATGTGCCAAGGACATGATATAAGGACCTGAGATAAGGACCTGTGCTAAGCACCTATGTTAAGGAGTCGCACCAAGGACCTAAGCTAAGGACCTGTGCTATGGACCTATGCCAATGACTTGATCCAAAGACATGTGCCAAGGAACTCAACTAAGGAATGGAACAAAGTAACTCCTTTTCCTAGGGTTCACTCTTTAATTATAAATAGGACCCTTGGGCTTCTCATTTGAGGAATAAAAAATTTCAACAGTTTCTCCCTGCTCTAGTCATGCAACCCCTTTTCCCATGTCCTCCAAAACATCTCAGGTAGCTCTATAATACTCGAGATATGATAAAATTAATGGGGATAAGTGACATAAAATTCCCTTCATGGTCGGAATTATAAGTCACATGCACGAGGAACCTTATCCCCTAATAGTAAATCACATGCACAAGGCCCCTTCCATAAGTAAGGACCTATGTTAGACCCATCAAGGGATACCTAAGAAAACTTTTAGTTCCTAGTCTAAATCCTCACCCAAGGGTTGTTTCCCAAGTTTCCCATTTTCGAAGGATTATTTAGATTGTGTGGGACAGTTCCTACTATATAGAGCACTTTCAGTTACTCCTAGGCCCTGCACGACACAACAACGCATGATAACTTCACCAAGAACTTGTGCCAAGAACTTTTGTGTGTAAGATGCACTCAGGGCCTTAACATGTCAGCCTTTGATACATCTTTAAATCCATCAATGAAAGGTCACCTTTTCCTATCGTTTCATTTTTTGAGAGGGACCAAGTTTAAACCTCCACCAAGACCTCCGAACTTGAAAAATCATGGGAAAAGCCACACCAGTGTGTCTCCCTTTTGAATTTTTATTTCTACGATCAGAGATTTCCCGAACATTTCTTACCAAAGGGTTTGGATCGATGGGGCCCATGTGGATTTGTTTCTCCATGATCATGAGGAACCTTACGCCAATGATAATGTCAGGGAGTTCCCAGTATCTGATACCAAGGCTTTGACCCTGTCTACTCATTCTCATCTCTGTGACCCATAGCCTCTATTTCTCGACAGACAGGGTAGGAATTACGCATTATTTTCCATTTAATATGGAATTATATCCTCCTCCCTCTATGAAATTGATTTTAGGGAATCCCTCCTAAATTAATCCCCTTGCCTTTCTTGTAGGAGGTTTCAGTCTTGATCCTCTCTACCTCCCGACCACCACTGAGGGACCCACTACCTTCTATATAACCTGGACTCATTTCAGGGTAATGTGAAGAGAGGGAGGTGTCGTACCCTTGACGTCTTCCACCTTCACCCCCTCCTCTTCCACCATTGGAGGAGAAGAAGTGTGTGTGTTCTCTAGATCTTTGACGTTGTATTTTCTATCACATCATAGAATGACTCATCACAACTTTTGGGATTTGGGGATAGCCATGATCATGACACCCACACATATGGATGCATGTTTTGGCATGTGATTATCCTTTGAATCTTCATATCCCCTTCCTCCAGAGTGCCTCCATAATCATAGGTTCTCACAAAAATTTATACAATCGCCTTAATCTATAATGATCCCATAGGATTAGGTCCTCAAGGCCATGTATCCAACCTCAATGAAATGTAGATTGTGTGGTTTACTGTATCTTCTATTTCCTCTTATTTCTCACACCATGCATGACTGATGTGGGCTTAGAGGTTGACTGCGATCATAACATCCACATGATCCCAAATCTCAATGGACATCCTCCTCAAGTGTAATCACCATTTAAACCTTTCATAAAGTAAACCATAGAGTGTCAGTCCAACACTATTGAACTACAAGAACTTTGATTCATGTTTTAACATTGATACGTAGGACACATACCTAAGGTTAGAGCTCAATGGGTATCATTCTTATGAGTAAACCCCGACCAAAACCCCCAATTCACATAGGAATCCTCCTCATAAGTAAGTCCCACAATTCACCCTATGGGACTCCTCTGTAGGTATAATGAACAAACAAGCCTAAAAATTTCCATGAGATTCTACATTACTCATGGATTTTCTATAGGGTGTCCTTTTTAGGATTAATCCCTAATATAATCCTGTAGAAGGTCCATATTATCCTGTGATACAATCCTTCGTATGGACTCCAAAGGTGAGGTTCATCATAACTGAACTACATGGGATTTGATTCTCGTCCATCTGGGATACGTAGTAAGACTCTATGAGGTCCAAACCCAATCAACCAACACCAACCCTATTCTATCTAGACCACTTCCAAAGTAGGGTTTAATTCAAAATGGGAATCCATATTCTTCCAGTTTCCCTGGGCCGCATCGACATAGGTCCCAAAAAAAACTTTTAATGGGAAATTTTCACCTAGAAATCCTTTCCACGTGACCTTAAACTGTATTGTTATGTCCTTATCACATGAACTTAAAAGGTATGATGTGCCCTGTTAAGCGACAATAAACTACATGGGTAATGATTCCTTTCACAAGGATACGTAGGAATCCCATATGTGGGTTCGATCCCAATATAAAAATAACTCCCATCTTCCTATATAATGATACAATCCGGAGTGCATCACTGTATGCCTAGAAAACTAGAATCATCATAAGAAGGAACAATAATATCTAAGTAGTACATAAGAGGATACCATCTATGGAGAGACTCAAATACATATAGATATCTCCATTGATGAAGAACCTCAAATACATACAGATGATTCTAAGTTCCACACATGTTAATAATTTATTGTTAATTCAAGGGTGACCCACATCACACTTGGGAATGAATTATAGATTCATGAACATATCTTAAATCTATAATATAGTTCCTTAGTTTGAAATAATCCCCCAAAAAGGGTGTGATGATGCCAACCTCTAATCCTATTAATAAATGTGAGTTATTAAGCATTATTGTAAAAACTCCATGATAAGCTCCTACCTTTGGAAAGAAATTACCTATAGATATGAAACCATTGGGTGTTTCTGGTTTAAATGAACAAACTCATTGGAAACCATTAGAAATAATGATTCATAACATAAACACATATTTCCTTCTTAAAAAAATGGTGAACTCGACATGAATCATTAACCAAGATGATAGTGACACCTATATGTTTGGACCCTCTCTCTCTATCTCAAAGGGAATGAGGCCAAGCAAGAAAATAAATCACGCATGTATTTGAGATACTATTTTGATTGGGTTTTCTGAGTTGTGTTTATTCTAAGACACTCCTTTTCAAAAATAACATTGATCTAATGGCCTCATTCATGTTTTCACCAATGAACACAGTGGTTTCTACTCAGGATGGATCTACATCCATGCAAAAGATTCCATCACTAACCCAACATCTTCAAAAATGGGCCGCAAATATGTTGGTCTGATAATACCATCAAAATTGTAAAATCCCAACCCTAGAGGCCGATCGGCAATCCATGTAATTTGTGAAGTACCCCTGATCATCCGATCAATGGTGACTGGTGGTCCTGACACAGACGACACCATCCGTCGTTTTCAACTATTTTGAGAGCCAATCCCCAGAATGGACATCTAGTCCCTACCATACCTTAGGGAGGTGAATGAAGAGGCTAAATATGGACTCATCCAGGAGACACATGGGTTATTATCAAGGGATATTGACAAAAATTGTCACCTCCAACACCGTGTGGTAGTGACCCCTTAACATGATGAGGGTGTTGTCCTTGACTGTCTAGCCCATGACCTTCAAACCTAGGCACACAAGACAGCCTATCGAAAATAAAAACCTTCCAACATGGAGAAATTTCACACCCTTTCCCACTCTAGAGAAGCCTACCAACCCAATTCTGTGGAAAATGGAGAGCAGTCACATACACTTGTCTGCCCTATTTCGTCTAGCCAATAGAATCGCTTGGAGGCATTCAAGGAAACCCATTATCCAAATCTAGGAGAATACCAAGGGAAGGAACATACACCTTCCCATACTGATCAAGTTTTCTAGCAGGCTTGTCTCAAAGCAAACAAATAAGCTCACCAACCAAGTGTGGTGGAAAGCCACAAGAAGGAACATACACCAGCTTTTACCCATCAAGTTTGTTGGTAGACTCATTTGGTAGCATTCAGAGAAGTTATTCAGAAAGCCTAGAGGATGAGTAGGGGGAATACCTAATTCTTTACCACCACACATGAGTATTTTCATTATCCACTGATAGGAAAGGGACGACAAGAGAAGGTATAAAGACCATATTTTAATGAGTAATGAACATATATTCTCGTTCCGACTGCTGAAGTTACGAATAATATCATAGAAATAGTGAAAGGGCATATGAAAATCCCATTCCATATCCTATAGACTTTATAATACATCATCACGATGATGAAAGTTGTGCCCGAGGGGTAGACACATAACCGTATCCCCACAAATGGGGTGGCTCACTAGCATATCACCCTAGAGTAGATACACAAATTTGATCCCATCCCGGAGGGTCCTAAT
This sequence comes from Viscum album, assembly GCA_963277665.1. NCBI lineage: Eukaryota > Viridiplantae > Streptophyta > Magnoliopsida > Santalales > Viscaceae > Viscum > Viscum album. The sequence goes on along the minus strand of OY728126.1, from coordinate 1,801,295,857 downwards.
CCTTACACCCTAAACCCTAAACACAAATCACTAAACCCCAAACCCCAAACCCTAAAACATAAACCGTAAACCCTATACCCAACACCATAAACCCTATTACATACACCCTAATCCCTAAAAACTAAACCCTATACCCTACACCATAAACCCTAAACCCTAAACCCCATAACCTAAACCCTAAAATCTACACTCGAACCCTTAAACCTATACCCTGAACCCTATACCCTACACCCTAAACCCAAAACCCAATACCCTAAACCCTATACCATACACTCTAAAACCTAAACCATAAACCTTAGACCTTATACCCTACACAAAAAACCCTAAACCATAAACCCTACACACAAAACCCTAAACCCTAAACCCTACACCCTAAAGCATATATCTGAAACCCTAAAACCTAAACCCTACACCCTAAACCCTATACCCTACTCCCTAAACCGTAAACCCTACATATTAAACCATATAAAATATACCATAAACCATAAATACTACACCCAAAACCATATACCATAAACCCTTCACCCTAAACCCTATACCCTACACCCTACACCCAAGACCCAGTGACGTTCACCCTAGAATGATTAACGCTACGCTCTAAACCCTATACCCTCCACCCTAAACCATAAACCCTAAACTCTATACCCTCCACCATAAACCAAAATCCCTACACCCTAAACCCTATACCCTAAACTCTAAAACATATACCATGAACACTAAACCTTATACCATACACCCTAAACTCTATACCCTACACCCAAAACGGTATACACTAAACCCTATAACCTACAACCTACAACCTAAACCCCCCACACTAAACCATATACCTGACACCCTAATCCATATTCAATACACCCTAAACCCTAAACCCTAAAACCCTAAAACAACCCCCAAACCCCTTAAAAACGTAAAAAATCTGAAAAATACCCCCCAAAACCATAAAAAAATTAATAACCCCTAAAAACCAGAAAAACCAAAAAACTATTTTTTTAAACAAAAAAACCATGAAACCCCTAAAAACCTAAATATCCTTAAAACCCTAAAACCCCTAAAAACCATAAACACCCTAAAAAACATAAAAAACCCTAAACCCCCTAAAAATACTAAAAACCCTAAAACTATAAAAAGGCTTAAAAACAAAAAAAAACCTAAAAACCATAATAACCTTAAAATCCATAAAAACACTAAAAAATTAAAATCAATTAAAAACCCTAAAAAACCTAAAAAAACTTAAAAACCAAAAAACCATAAAAACCCTTAAAAACCCTAAAAATCCATAAAAACCCCAATTACCATAAAAACCTAAAAGACAATAGAAATAATAAAACAACTAAAAACTAAACCCCCCTAAAAACTATAAAAAACTTAAAACCCTAAAAACCCTAAAAATACACGAAAAAACTTAAAAACTCTAAGAACAATGAAAAACTCTTAAAAGACCAAAAAACCCATTAAAACTATAAAAACCCTAAAAAACTTAAAAAGCCTAATAAATCCATAAAAACACATAAAAACACTGTATAACATCCCAAAACCATAAAATCCCTAAAACCCCTAAAAAACCCCAAAAACCTAAAAACCCTAAAAAACTGTAAAAAACACTAAAAACCCTAAAACCCCTAAAAACTAGACCCCCTAAAAACCTAAAAAACTGTAAAACCCCTAAATCCATAAAAATCCCATTAAAACCACTAAAAACCCTAAAAACCTTTAACCCCCCCCAAAATACCATAAAAATACTAAAACCCATAAACATCCTAAAAACCCAAAAAAATCCTAAAAACTCTAATACCCCCCCCCCCAAAGACCCAAAATAACATTATAGAAAGCCTAAAAGACCTTTCAAACTCTTAAAACAACCAAAAAAACCCAAAAAAATCCAAAAATTTACTAAAAACCCTAAATTAACATAAAAACCATAAAAACCAAAAAACCCAAAAAACCTAAACCCCATAGAAACCATAAAACCCATATATATCCTTAAAAAACCTAAAAATCCCTAAAATCTATAAAAAACTATAAAAACTATAATACACCCTAAAAAACCGAAAACACCTAAAAACCCTTATAATCCCAAAAAACCCCAAAAACATTAAACTACCCTAAAATATCTAAAATAAAAAATGACACCAAACCCTTAATAAACCCAAAAAACAATTAAGAACCTGAAAAAACCTAAAAATGGTAAAAAACCTTAAAATAATAAAACCTTTAAAACCCTAAAAACATAATAACCCTAAAAACATTAAAAACCTTTTAAAACACTAAAACCCCCAAAACCCCTAAAAACACAAAATTCCAATAAAAACCCTAAAAAACCTTAAACCCTAAAACAACTAAATCATTAAAAACATTAAAAAATCTTAATAAACCCTAAAAACTTTAAAACCTCCCAAAAAAACATAAATCTTATACACTAAACTATAAACCCTACACCATAAACTGCATACATTAAAGCCTACATCCAAAACCCAACACCCTTAACCATATACCATACACTTTAAACCCTAGACCCTAGACCCAAAAAAATTAAACCCTACACTATAAAATCTAAACCATATACCCTAAAAAGTATACCCTACACCCTAAATCCTACACGCTAAACCCTAAAATCTAAACCCTGAACCCTGAACCCAAACCCCTAAACCCTAAATTTTAAACCCTAAACCCTACACCTTAAACCATATACCTGCACCCTAAACCCTAAACCCTACACCATCACCCCTATACCCAACACCATAAAACCTAAACCCCATACACTAAACCCAACACCCCATACCCTATACCCTACACCCTATACCATAAACTCTACGCCCTAAACTAAATTCCCAAAACCTTTCACTCTTAACCCTACACCCTAGACCCAATACACTCCACCCAAAACCCTAAACCCAACACCCTAAACTCTATACCCTACACCCTAAACCCCAAACACTACAACCTAATACCTAAACCCTACACCTTAAACTCTAAACCCTACACCATATTCCCTATACCCTAGAAACTAAACCTTATATCCAACACCATAATCTCTATAACTGACACCCTAAACCCTTTACCTTGCACCCTAAACCCTACACCCTAAACCCTACACTATACACCCTAAACACTATAATCTACACCCTAAACCTTAACCATAAAACCATAGACTAATCCTAAAATCATTAAAAACACTAAAAATAAAAAAACCCCTAAACCCCCTAAGAAACCTAAAACGCCCAAAAAAATATCCAAACCCCCCAAAACCTAAAAAATCTTAAAACCCCTAAAAACAAAAAAAATCCTAAAATTCCTAAAATACCTGAAATCAATAAAATCCCCTAAAAAATCCTAAATCCCACTAAAATTACCTAAAAACCATAAAACCCCTAAAACCCTTAATAAACCTCAAGACTCATTATAAACCATAAAGAACATAAAAAATACAAAAAAACTATAAAATATCTAAGAACCCTACAAACCATTAAAATCCTAAAAATCCATAAAAACTGTAAAGGCCCAAAAAATATTTAAAAATCATAAAAAACCCTAAAAAGCACTAAAAACCCAAAGAAACCCTAAAAATATAAAAACTATAAAACCCTAAAAACCCTAAGAAAACCCTAAAAACCAAAAAAACCCTAAAAACCATTAAGAACCCCTAAAAACAGTAAAAACCATAAAAATTCCTAAAAACCTGAAAAACCCCTAAAACCCCTAAAATACATTAAAAATCCTAACACCCCTAAAAACCCTAAAGAACATAAAAAAATCAAAACCCCTAAAACTATAGAAAACTCTAAAACCCCTTAAAACCCAGAAAACCTTAAAATACCCCTAAAAATCATAAAATCCCAAAAAAATATGCTAAACCCCTAAAACCCCTAAAACACCCTAAAAGACTTTAAAACCCCTAAAATCCATAAAAGCCCTAAATAACCCTATAAAATCCCTAAAAGGCCCTAAATGTAACACCCTGATCCCAAAAGCCCAAATCCAATTCATTATTTTAATACAATGGTATGATTGTAAGGAATCATGTCCCAAAGGACCGATCAGTTTAGCTATCTTGAAAAATAGATTACATACATGAACTTTACATCACAATTTCTAGCATAAAACAAAAAATAGATAATCATTTGAGAACACCATTATTTACCATAGCTTAACCCAGTATATCAATAATAAAACACTTCTTAGCATCTTGGGAAAATAAAAATAAGAAAGGGGTGATCTCAGATTCTCAGTAAGGATAAAAAATATAGTGGAATCTATCATTAATAAGTATAAACATTTAAGTAACGGTATAAACCTGAAGCACAAGCCTTTTAAACATAATGTTTAGCATAATATTGCAAGAATAACTCAAATAATTTCATTTAACATTTCACATGGATATTATACTGGTCGAATAATCACATGAAATATCAATAAATAATCTCATAATGAGGGAATGGATAATTCCAGACATTTGTAACATATCGTCAAATTCCTCGTCCAAGACATCTAAAAATTAATGGTTATGGCCTCAAACAAATCCATATATAAAAATAATTGGGCAAGAACTTGGACAAGTCCATATATAGTTTGTATAATGAGACCTACCGATGCATCGAGGGGCTATAGCAGGACCCACCCATCACTTACTAAGCCCAATGCATTCCTTATATAAAAAGGGTGAAACAAAACATAAACATTCGTATAAAAACTAGCATACGAAATGTCAATACTTTAACCGTAAACCATAAATGATATAAAAATAAAACATCCACAATCATAATATCAGAATTCATTCAATAAAATATGGAATATTGTATTATAATAAATCACCCTCAATCAATAATAATATATAATAAATGATGTTGACATAGTTAAAAATAATTAGTAAAAATCTTTGAGAGAAATATCCCTTTTTTATAAAATCATTTAAAAGTCCCATAATTTATAATTGAAGTCATTTAAAAGTGATTTTTAAATAAAAGTGTCCCATAACAAATTGAAAATTTTGAATGGAATTAAAATTTTATAACAATCATGTCCATATAAATTAATCCATAAAATCATTTTAAAAACATGGAAATTAATTAAATAGATTTAGAAAATTAAATCTTTAAAAATTTAAAATGAAGATCTAGTTAAAGATTACACTACATAAAACCATAAAAGAATCCTTTTTAATTTTTTCATGAAACATGGAAATGGATGATATATATGTCCCATTAAATATGTACACATAATAAATCTCAGATAATAATGAAATTGTGGAATTAACCCTTACCTTATGTCCAATATTCTCTGTACATGTCTGAAAATCTTATATAATGTTTTTAAACATATTATTAACGTATTTATGAATAATAATAATATTTATTATGTCATATAAGATTATTTTATGACTTTATATTTCCTTTTTATTAACAATTCCAAGTTAATGCAACATTTCAGGTCCTAATCGCTTCGTTTATCGTACTTGTTTTGACTTGTTATTCTTGATCATATTACTTAGATCATGATTTGCATACCTCCATAAGGTATAATATTATTTATATATCATATATATTTATAATATAAATATATATAATAGATAGATATAAGAAATGGAATACACCATTCATGGAGATGGTAGGTCATACGTATGGATGAACGTTGTTTCTGTTTTCTTGTTGTTGAATGGAAGTAAGTGAATGAAATATATGAACATATATATATATATATTATTATAGTATCCTTATTATTTCATATATTTCATAATTATTCATAACATATATCTTTTTATAATCATTCTTGAATGGTGAATGGGGAAGATGAGTCTAATCGCGTTGTGGAGACAGTAAGCCATACATACTCAAGAGTGACAGTATCATTTCCTTAATGAATTAATGATATATAATTGGATGGAATATTAATTTTAAATAAATAATATCATTTTATATTTAATATTTAAGTCACTTATATTCATCATTATGCCCGTAGAAATAAAGTATAGATGAAAAACAATTTACACCACGACGTGGAGACGGTAAGTCGTATGTACGCACGCATGGTGGTATTGTATTTCATATGATGGGTAAAAGGATTAATATGGTTTTCTCATAATCATAAAAAATATAAGAATATATTATATGATGGATTTATTATTTTATTATGTTAATAACTTAGGGAGAGGAAGTAGAATATGAAAATAACTTTGAAAGAAGGGATAAAACGATTACCTCTTCTTCGGGTGTCTCCTTTTGACTCACAGAAAAGGACTCCTTAAGTTGGTTTTATTCTCCAAGTTTGTCCTCTAGTATGAATTTATAGAATTTTGGAGGATATTTGTGATGGTTTTGGCCGATCCAAAGGTATTTTGATGTGTTAATTAAAGAGAAGGATAAGTTCCATTTTATAAGAGAGGTGAGGGTCACTTTAAGAAAATCATGAAATATTAATTTATTATAAATTTATTTTCGGTTTATAATAGCTAAAAAGTGATTTATTTCTAGTATAAGATGAGTATGGGTCAAAATAATCTCATCCAATTATTTTCATACAAGTATATTTCATGAAATTAACCTTATCTTTTGAGATTAACCCTTAGTTAAACTGTTTAACTCTCATAATGACGTCTTGTATTTTTATAATATAGGGTTAATATTGTAACTATAAAATGAAAATAGAACCTAAAGTAGATAAGTAATATAATTTTTAACATTATATAAGTAATTTGGAAGAATCTTATATTTCTAAGATTTTTATATCATTTAATAAAATTTTATTTTTTTAAAAAACTCATTTATGTCAATTTTGATACTATTTAGTAATTTATTTTTTTTAAAGTCATAAAAACATGATTACTTAGAAAAAACTGCATTAAATAAAATATAACATGTAATATTCATACCAAAAAATTCGTTTATGTCATAACCACTTTCAAATTAAATTTATTTTTATCTTTATAATATCATTTATTTGATTCTTTCTTTAATAAAGAAAAAATTGCATCATTATTGTGTCACAAATAAATTTAAATATTTAATGTCAAAAAATTAAAATTAAAATTTGATGAGGTAGTAATTTTTTTAGATTTATAATTACAATTTATAATTTAATATATCACTTATATAACTCGAATTATTATTTTTTAATATGATACATGTTTATGTTATATTTCCCTTTACTTCAAATTAATTATTATGACATGTCATTTTCACATGAAAGTGGCTTCATGGGGTCCTAAAATAAACCTAAGGATGATCATGGTTGGACATATATAATCAAATATGATTATTACATGGGTAAGGGTGGTTTTATATTATTATAATATTATTTTTTACCCTTATTTACCTAATTTACCCTTTAACCATGGTAAATAAAAATAATTAATGAAGTTACTTTTCGTAATGGAAAAAAATAAATATTTAAATATTTAAAAAATTTGGACATTATTATTCCAAATATGGAATCCATTTTTCCAAATTCAAAACACATAATTGGAAAAAATTGTTTAAAATTAATTCCTCTGGTCAAAACCAGAAAGTGGGTTTTTAAGATGTAAAAGCTATCAAAAGATTGACATGTGTTTGTATCTAATTTAAATGTTAAATTACTTCCAATTACAAAAATTTGTTTACATGATAAAAAAATAATCCAATTACAGTTTAAAAACAATTAAAAAGATAATATAAATATATAAATAATTTAGACAAAAAAGCAGTTTTGAATTAAAATACAGTATTTTTCACTATTCATTAAAATATGAAAGTTATCAAAAAAACACCAAAATTTTATCCAAACTAAATTTTTATGTTCCTATTCTAAATAATAATTTAATTTCTTCAAATTTAATATATAAAAGAGTCAAGTATTTATTTTAAAAAAGGTTGTCCATTAACAGGTGGAAAAATGCATTTTTTAAAAAATATTTATTTTTTCTAAAAAATTGAATTTTTCCTTGTATTATGTTTAGGAAAAAAATAAGATGAATGTTAAAATTATATGGGATATATAAAATTTAAAATTTCATTAATACTATTCATATACTCTTTTTAAATAGCTACTTTGATAGGTTATGGTGTGCTCATACTTCTTATTGTGTGTAATGCAAGTTATTGAATTATTAAGAAGAAGCGTACCGTGGAAGTTTGGGGCGTTACATTATCAACTCCTTCAATAAATTGCATCCTCAAAATTTAAACTTAGGATTGAAAAACAGGGGTTTGACATTAAAAAATATCTTAGTTGAAATCCCACATTGAAAAATTGATCAATGAGACCTCTATTTTAAAATAATGAAAGGTAAGTATAAAGGTTACCAGAAATAAAACATACTGGGGTTCCATGTAGTAAAACATGGACATGAAAGAAAAAATTTAACCATTAATTTATGGTGGAGAGTGATAGATAATATTATTAGGAGAAAGTTAACAATATGAAATCCATAAATCATGGATGATCCAAGGGACCATTATATTAATCACAAAAGAAAGTACTAGGGAAAAAATTTTGGGTTTAAAGATCCTTTCCCTAAAGTTGAAGAACATGAGAAGAAAAATTTACTTAATTTTAGTACAATATCACTATTTTTAATACCTTGAACAATTTCTACTTCATCTATTATTCAAGTAAATGATTTTTAATTTGTCACTCTTGAATTATTGGAAGATCGTGTGATCCAAAAATAGAATGATATTTCATTCCATATGTCCTAAAAAAAGTGTTAGCACGGGTTATCACATATGCATAAGTCCACCTATGGTGAGATAATACATTAATCTAACAAACCTAAAATGGAGTAAAAATTATACTATCCATAAATTGATAACCTTACAATCCTTTCAAAAACTAAAAATAAAAAACTTTAGAAAGAGGTGAACCAAATTAGCTTAGCATTTATATCCCATATCTCAGAGGGCAGTTCTTGGTTGTCGCATTCCAAACATGTGAAAACTTTAATCATGTATTCTCTTAAGTCATAGTAACAACCTGAATTATCAGATATCCTTATTGAAAACATGCATGTTTCCTTATTCCAAAACATAGTGGATTATTCTTTAAGTCCCAAAAAGTTTTACACTTCATCCATGATAACGTAACCCTCTTGTCGAAAAATCCATAATTAGTTCTCAAGAAACTAGCACCATCAAATTTACTTATTCAAATCCAACATATATTTATCCAAAAATAATTATCTAAACATAAGGAACATATTAAGAGTTATCTTTACCTTAATCATACGTTCTCCAAATATAATCTTACCCTTAAATCATTTTTCTTGTCCACTATAACAATTCAACGTATTCTTGAAAATATTTAGTGAAAAACATAAACTGAATACTCCTTATATAATTCACTATTAATAATTCTTGGATCAAAATACATAAATACTTCAATCCTTCCAATTTAATGGTCGGCATGGAATAGGTAATTCCTTGGTTTAGAGGTAGATTCTTATGTCTAGGCATTTAGTTGGGCAATTCACGTGATTTCCAAATATGAGACATTAAACTCCATAACAACTGGTCACTCTAGGAACCATTTACCCATAAATATAACATCTTACCCTCCATTTGAGGTATTCCTAAAGGGTATTCTTCCCTTACTCTTGACCGGTAGGAATCCTAATCTTCTTTCCTCCATGCTTCTAAAAATTTGAGCATTTATAAACGTGTATCTTCCTCTTACACAATGTGTTAGGAAGGTCATAAAAGATTCTATTTTTAATCATATATCATGATAAATGATTCAGAATAATCACAATATATTTCTCTCCAATAATTATCCAATTTTGTTGATTAAAATAACTAGATTTTCCATCTAACTCAATATTAATCCAACTCCTTATAGTTTCCTCTATTAACTAAGACCAAAAATCATAGTGTGAGAAACACATCTCATTATATAAAACCATATAATAAAGGGAAGTTACTTTCGATCTATAACATCTTAGGTTTAATACTAGGTTATCCATGATCGTTACAAAAATTCTAGGGGGTTTTTCTATACTTATCATCAAAGTATATATTAGGGTTATGATCCCTAATCTACGTTTTCTAAATCAATTTCCAAGGTTGTTTCTAAAGTTCCTATTATACCAACTATAAATACCTAACACCAAAAGCCCATATATGGTGTATTATTTTAATACATTGGCATGATTAAAAGGAATCTTATACCTAAGGACCAATCAGTTTATCAGTCTTGGAAAATAGATTACATACATGAACTTTACGTCACAATTTCAAGCATAAAACACATCATAGATAATCCTATGAGAATACCATTATTTACTCTTGATTAATCCTACATATCAATCCTAAAACACTTCTTGTTATCTTAGGAAAATATAATATAAGTAATGGGTGAGCTCATATGCAAAGTATGGTTAAAAAATATTGAGTAACCTATCATAAATAATGAAAAACTTTTAAGGCAGCATATAAAACTGAAACAAAACACTTTTAAACATAATCTTAAGCAAAGTATGGAAAGAATAAATCAAATAATTCCATTTAAAACTTCATATGGATATTATATTGGTCAAATAATCAAATGTAATATCAATAACAAATCTCATAATGAGGGAATGCATAATGAAGGACATCTGAAACATATTGTTGAGTCCTCATCCAAGACATCTAAAAATAAATGGTTATGGCCTTAGATAAATCCATATATGAAAATAAATCAGGAAGGAATCAGCAAGTCCATATCTAGTTTCTCTTATAAGACCCATCGATTCATCAAGGGGCAATAGTAGGCCCCACCCATCACTTACTAAGACCAATACATTCCTCATATAAAAATAGTGAAACATAACATAAACATTCGTATTAAAACTAGCATATGAAATTCCAATACTTTAACCATAAAACATGAATGGTATAAAAATATACATCCATAGTAAAACATATCATAATTTATTCAATACAATATGGAATATTTTGTTAAAATAAATCAACGTCAATCAATAATAATATCCAATAAATGATGGTGATATTGTTGAAAATAACCAATAAAACTCTTTGAGAGAAATATTATTTTTTCATGAAATCTTTTAAAAGTCACACAATTTATAAAGTAAGTCATTTAAAATAGATTTTTAAATAAAAGTTTACCATAACCCATTGAAACTTTTGAAAGGAATTAACATTTTAAAATAATCATGTCCATATAAATAAACCATTAAAAACATTTTGAAAACATGGACATTAATTAAATAGATTTAGAAAAACGAATCTTTAAGAAATTTAAAATGATAATCTAGTTAAATATTCCATTAAATAAAACCTTAAAATAATATTTTTGAAAATATTTTTATGAAACATGGACATGAATGATAAATATTTCCCAATAAATACCTACACATAAACAATCTCAGATAATAATGAGATTGATGAATTAACCCTTACCATAGGTCTCATACTCTCCGTACGTGTCTAAAAATCATATATAATATTTTTAAACATATTATTAAGTTATATCAGAATCATAATAATATTTATTATATCATATATGATTCTTTTATGACTTTATATTACCTGTTTATTAACAATTCCAAGTTAATGCAACATTTCGGGTCATAATCGCTTTGTTTATCATACGTGTCTTGACTTTTTATTCTTGATAATATTACTTAGATCATGATTTAATTACTTCTATAAGGTATAATATTATTTATATATCATATATATTAATAATATAAATATATATAATAGATAGATATATGAAATTGAATACACCATTCATGAAGATGATAGGTCGTACGTACAGATGAACGCTGTTTTTGTTTTCTTATCGTACTGAATGGAAGTAAGTGAATGACATATATGTATATATACATATATACATATTAAATTATCCTTATTAAATCATATATATCATTTTTATTCATAATATATATATTTTTATAATCATCCTTGGATGGTGAATGTGGAAGATGGGTCTTATCGCATCGTGGAGATGGTAAGTCGTACGCACACACGAGCAACATTATCATTTTCATAATGAATTAATGGTATGGAATTGGATGTAATATGAATTTTAAAGAAATAATATCTTGTTATATTTATAATTTAATTCATTTATGTTCATAATTATACCCATTGAAATAAAATATAGATGAGAAATAGTTTGCTCCATGGCATGGAGACGGTAAATCATATGCACACATGCATGGTGGTATTGTTTTTTATAAGATGGATAAAAGGAGGAATATGGTTTTATCATAGTCATAAAAAAATAACATAATATATTATATTATAGAGTTATTATTTTATTAGGGTACCAACTTAGTAATTGGATGTAGAAGAAGAAAAGAACTTTTAAATAAGGGATAAAATGATTACCTCTTCTTCAGGTGTCTTCTTTTGATTTTCACAAAAAGGACTCCTTAAGTTAGTTTTATGTTCAAAGGGTTGCCTATATGATGAATTTAGGTATGTTTTTAGGAGTTATGGGTAGGTTTTGGCCGATCCAAAGGGCTTTGGAGGTGTTAATTAAAGAGAAGGATAAGTTCTATTTTATAAGAGAGGTGAGGGGAACTTTAGGAAAATCATGAAATATTAGTTTGTTATAAATTTATTTTCGGTTTATAATAGCTCAAAAGTGGTTGATTTAGAGTATAATATGAGTATGGGTTTAAATAATCTCATGAAATTATTTTTATACAAGTTTTGGTCATGATATAAACCTTATATTTTGAGATTAACCCTTAGTTAAATGATTTAACTCTCAATTGTGACTTCTTGTATTTTCCTACTATAGTGTTAATATAGTTACTATAAAATTCCAAGAGAACCTAAAATGGATAATTAATGAAATTTTTAACATTATTTAAGTTATTTTTCCAAAATGTTTTTTTTAGTATTTTCATAAATTTTAATAAAATTGTATTTGTTTTAAAAACTCATTAATGCCAATATTTACACTATTTAGTAATTATTTTTTATTAAAGTCATAACAACTTGATTCCTTAAAAAAATGCATTAAATAAAATATAACATATCATAGTCATCAAAAAAATTCTTTTATGTCATTAAAACATTATAATTACATTTATTTTAATATTTATAATATCATTTATTTTATTTTTAATCAATAAGGAAAATACTCCATCATTATTGTGTCATAAATAAATTTAATTATTTAATTTCTAGAAATTAAAAATAAATTACCATGATGTAGGAAATATTTTTATATTTCTAATAAATATTTATAGTTGAATATATCACTTATATAACTTGAATTAGAATTGTTTTAGTAATAATTTACATGTTTATGTTATATTTCCTTTTACTGTAAATTAATTATTGTAACATGTCATTTTCACACCCAAGTGGCTCCATGATGTCCTAAAATCTACCTAATGATTATTATAGTTGGAAATATATCATCTAATTATATTAGGACACGTTTTAGAATAGTTTTATATTATTATAATATTTTTTTACCCTTATTTACTAGATTTAACCTTTAACCATGTTAAATAAAAATAATTATTTAAGTTACTATTCATAATGTAAAAAAATAAAAGGTGTCTATTTACAAAATTTATACATTCTAATTAAAAATACATAATTCTTTTTTTCAAATTCAAAACACATATTTTGGAGAAATTAACTTAAAATTAAATCCTGTTGTCAAAACCAGAAAACAGGTTTTTAAGAAGTAAAAACTATCAAAAGATTGACATATGTTTATGTCCAATTTCAATGTGAAATTATTTACAATGACCAAAATTGGTTTAAATTATAAAAAAATAATCCAATTAAACTTTAAAACTAATAAAAAATATAATATAACTATATAAATAATTTAAATGAAAAATTAGTTTGGAATTAAAATGCAGTAATTAAACTATTCATTAAAATATGAAAGTTATCAGAAAAACACCAAAAATTTATCCAAACTAAATTTTTATGTCCTGATAATAAATAATAATTTAATTTAATGAAATTTAATATATAAAAGTTTCAAATATTGGATTTAAAAAGGGTTCTCCATTAAAAGGTGGAAAACTATATTTTTTGAAAAATACTTCTTTTATCTGAAAAATTGAATTTGTCCTTATATTATGTCTAAGAAACACATAAAATGAATGTTAAAACTATATGGTATATATAAAAATAAAAATTTGTTGAATACTATTTATAACATAATTTTTAAATGATTAGTTTGATAGGTTGTGTTGCGCTCGAACTCGGTGTTGCGTATAGCGTAGTCTATTTAATTATTAAGAATAAGTGTACCATAAAAGATTGAGGTGGTACAATAAAAACCATTAAACACTACAAATCATATAAAACCCCTAATCCCCCCCAAAAAATCTAAAAACCCAAAAGTTATAAAATTCCGTAAAACCCTAAAAAAACTAAAAAATCTAAAATCCCTAAAAATAGTAAATAAAAATTAACCCTAAAAAATCCCTTAAACCCCCTATAAATCATAAAAAACCCTAAAACCATAAAAACACCCTGAAGGACCCTAAAAATTGACAAACCCCTAAAAACCCAAAATCCCTATTATACCTGAAAAACCATAAAAACCTAAAATAATCTAAATAGACCTATAAAACCCCAAAACACCCGGGATGGCGGCGCAATCCCCTGGTCCTCTCTCTTGATCGACACCTCTCCTAGGTTTTCCCCTAGATTCTACTCAAAGATTTGGTGCTGGATCCTTGACCCTTCCCAGTTCTCGGCAACGGTGTGCACTGTCAGTGCTCTCTATTCTCCAGATGGTGGTGGTTCTTGGTCTTCGGGGACTTTATATTACCCAAGTGTTGTGGATTTTGGTTTTGTATGTGTCTTCGATCCGTTTTTGGCACGTTCGGGATTCAATGTCTATGGATGTCTTGCGGTCTTCAGATCATTCCAATCTAGACCGTGACAAAGGCGATGACTCCTTAGAGGACAGAAAACCTTCTGGATTTCAGCCGTTCGGGGTTGACTGTTCAGATCTGCGGTTTCCATAGATGGGTCAGCAGGGTCATGGGATTCAACAGTAGAGAAGTCTATTCCGGAGTCGTAGGTTTTGGTCTCAGCAGCAGTCTGTCGTCTACTCTGGATTGCAGCTTCGTTGTTCAGTTTCTTCTCCAATGGTGCTTCAATTTTGGACGGTTACTTTTATCTGCAGTGAAGACGACATGGACTTTGTGTGCTTTTCCTTTCTTCAGTCTACAATGACGATCCAGGTTTGTTCCTCATCCCAGTCTTTGATTCATGCTGTTGATCCTGGTTTTTTTGCGTTCTGTTGCGATCATGTGTTGGTATATGATTTCCTACGCTGCCAAAGCCATCTGTTTGGTCCTGCGTATCTTTCTGAATGGTTTGGTTGTTCCCTTTTTCTATTAATAATTTGATATACTGGTAGATGTTTCTTTTGTGAGTCAATACTGGTGTTGTTTTCTGGTTCTGATATGAGGTGTTGTGTGCTGGTGGTGCTTTTCATCCTCTGGACTGCCGAAAAAGCTGTCTGGGTTGCCGATTGGCTCTTGTCTTGGATGATGGTGGCTCTATGACCCTAGTTGTGTTGCTGGGTGCGATATGATGGAATTTTGGTTGTTATTTGGATGAGATGTGAGGAATATGATGATCTTATTTCTGGTGTAGGTGGTTCTGTACTAATGGAGATGGACCTGCCTAGTGTGGTGGTGCTCCCGGAGGTGGGTGCTGGTGATTCTAGGGTTTCTGATGGATTTATTGTGAATCAGATGGCTGTTGTATTTTGGTACTATTTATTGGTTCTAGATGTTGTCTTGATTTTGGGTGTTGTGGATGTGTTCTTGGAGGTGGGTGTGATGAAAGATGCTGGTATTTGGTGTTGGTTACTACTTCGCCGTGAGGTGGTGAAGGTGAGACTTATGACTTTGATGATGGTGGCTCTATGATGCTGGAGGTGGATGTGATTGGAAAGGGAGTGATGGTTGATGGAAATGGTGCTATGAGATACTGGTTTTTGTTTGGCTGGGAGATGCTGGTGGAGATGCTTTTGTTTTTCTTCTTTTTCTAGCTTTGTGTGTCTATTGGTTTTTTTGGGGACTTTTTGGTTTTGCGAGGGTGTCTAGGGTTTTTGGGTGTTGGTTGATTGACCCCTCCCCTCCCTTGTCTGCAATGAATTTTTTCTAATAAACTTTGGGGGGGGGGGACCGGAATAGCTTGGCCTCACACCTCTTCTGCCCTAAAACACCCTATAACCCCTTAAACACCCTAAAAACCCTAAAAACCCTAAAAACCGAAAACCATAAAAAATACTAAAAAACCATTAAAAAACCAGAATAATAAAAATCTCTATAAAATATTAAACCCTAAAACCCCTAAAAACCCTAAAAACCCCAAGAATTTTCCTAAAAACATTAGAAATACTAAAATCCCTAAAAGATCCTCAAAACCCTAAAAACCAATAAAAACCCTAAAAACCTCTAAAATGAAATAAAACCCATAAAAATCCTTAAAAATAGATGAAAACTTGTAAAAACACTAAACCCCCAAAAAATATAATTACCTTAAAAATCCCTAACACCCTAAAAATCTCTAAAATCCCTAAAAATACTAATAAACTCTAAAAGCCCCCAAAAAACCTCAAAATCCCTAAAAACCCAAAAACACTTTAAACCCTATAGAAACCTTAAAAACATTAAATCCATAAAATCCTTAAAAACCCTTAAAAAACTAAAAACACTTATAACCATAAAACTCTTTAAACCCTAAAACTATAAAAAACCCTAAAAATCCTAAAAACACTAAAAATTATAAAAATACTAAAAAACATTAAAAACATTAAAACCCTAATAAACCTAAAAAACATTAAAAACCCTAAAACCCCAAAACAAAAAAAACATTTAAAACCATAAATAAAACTAAAAACCATGAAAACCCTAAAATGCTAAGAAACAAAAAAAAACCCTAAAGAGCCTTAAGAAACATGAAAACCATAAAAAAGATAAAAATACTAGACCATAAAAACGAAAAAAAAAATTCAAAAAACCCTAAAAGACACTAAAACCCTAAAAACATTAAAAGACAATAAAAACCCTAAAATACCATAAAATATCCTAATTCCATAAAAAGATTCTAAAACTCTAAAAATACATAAGGGTACTAAAATCCCTAAAAACCCCTAAAACCCCCAAAAAAAACTTGAAGGACACTAAAAAACCCTAAAAACCCTAGAGGGACACAGAACCCTAAATAAATCTTAAAGGACCCTAAAAATGATATGTTCAAAAGGGTAATGGGACATGATCGAGAGGGGGGGGGGTGAATAAACCATATTATAATTTCTTAAAGAAATAGATTAATTATATAAATTAATTATTAAAGATAATTAAGAGAGTTATTTTTAGCAGAAAAACAAATGAAAGAAAATAAAACAAGGACAATTTTATAATATTTTAGTCTAAAGTGGACTTAGTCTACTCTTATACCTCTATACTCAGTGAGAGATACATTGTTAACTAATCTGTGTTTTGAATATGAATCATAACCCGATAACAATATTCTTTTTCTAGTGGAAGAATAACCAAAGCACCTAAATTTTGGATGGGTAATCACAACCTAATTACAAAAAAAATATAATCTTTGGGAGTAACAAACCGAATGATCATGAATTTAAAATTCAAGAGACATAATTGGAATAAAATAAAAGATGAATTCATTTGAATGTAAAATCATAAATATAAAAGTGAGAGCCTGTGGAGAGATGGAAAGTAGTGATATAAAAACATGAAACCATAATGAAGTAAAAGACAAATAAAAGAAGAACATAAACTAGTTATTGAGTGATGAATCCGGATGTCTCATTGAGGAAGTTGTAGTAGTTATAATAGTTTTTCTCAGAACTTGATACATTTTCCATCAAATGAAAACTTGATCACATAGGAACTAGTTTTTACATAAAATAGATGTTTAGAGTAAATATATTTTGATTTTAGAAAGTTCATGTTATCATAACTTCTATGTACTTTGAATGCATACCAAATCTTTTAAATTGGTTTTTTAAAAATTAAAAATCCAATCTCCATCAGGGTAAATCAATTCAAATTCAAAAAACATAATTATCCAAGATGGTGAAGTTTATCCATTTATAAGAATTGTAATAAAAGTAATTTGAATTCAAACTTAAAGACTAATTCAAACTAAATTTATTTACCTTTAAAATAATTCAAGTAGTCTCCATAATAATATATCAAAGAAATTCTATAAAAATCCTAATACAAATTGACAGTTTAAATGTTAAAATTATTTCTAAATTTAGGCAGCGCATAATTATTAAAATATTTAATTATAATCCATTAAATTACGGTAAAAAAGTTTGAATAGTTTAAATATCCTTAAATATTAAATTAAAAGAGAAAAAATAAAATAAAATCACTCAAAATATAAAAATTTAAATATTGGAAATATATGTTATATTTATACACATGAATAAATAATAAATTAAATCATATTTTAAAACTTAATAAAGTAATTTAAAACACTTCACATGACATTCATATAATATATATGAATTTTAAAAATCAAAAAAATACTTAAAATAATTAATATAATCATGTAGTTAATCAAATTATAAAAAATAAAGAAAAATATATATTTCTAAAACTTCTAGATTATAGCAAAAAATAAATAACTGACTGTGCACAACAAGTGATAATGAGGTATACGCCTTTTGATCACTATACTTATCATGAGAATATTATAACATGTGGTCACTTTACTCACCATGCCTTAAAAACATACAGTCAGTTCAAGTAGTTATGTTGTCAGTATAATGACTGTGTGAATATTATAATGTGTGGTCACTTAATGTTCGGTCACTATACAGACTGTGTGAACAACACATATAGTGAAATCACCTAAGTTTCCATTCAAATAGTATACTAATCCTGAATAGTGTGTGGTAGCTATACTTACAGTGATGCTGTAAATATAATATCTTCAAAGAGACTCATCAATGTGAACCATTTTTTATTTTAAACATTATTTGGATTGTAGTTTATAGAGGAATGCATGCAGTCACACGACACAAATCATGTATAAGGATGAAAATATGGTGAATTATTAGATAGAATCTTGAATAATCCATGTATGAACTGTTGGAACACATCATTATACTCCTCCTGTATGCAGCATAAGCACTGATTTACTGCATGTTAGGACGTCTATAATTATTTAAATATAGTATATAGAGCTTTATAGAACTATACAGAAAAACTTCCTATAACATGATCATAAAATCCTCCAAGATCCCAAGATTCAAGAGATACATTTCCAGCTGAAAATGAAAAAGAATTTCTAGAAAAACACATATAAAAGAGGGTTTCATGGTGTGATATTTTGGTGTTATTGAAATAGAAGGCATAATGAAATCATGTTTCTGATAGATGGTTGAAGGTGTAGATGATATCATGTTTATTGAAGGCCTCAAATCATGTTTGGTTGCAAACCTCTATGGACAAGTAGAAACTTGAAAAACCAGCATGCAATAGGGTTAAAAACCATTTTTAGTAACTTCATTGTACATGAATAAATTTTAAATACTTCAATAGAAACTTAAAATACCATGAAGTAACTTAAAATATCATGTGATAATTATGAAAATAAAACAAGTGGTAGTTATATTAAAACATGATGTATGTTAAAATTTTATTATGTAGTCACTTTAAACTAAATAGATGTTGAAAGTTGATAACAGAATACTATGTGTTTTTTTAGAACACCTAAACATTTGAATTAGTGAAAGGTTAAATTGACTTAAATGTATAAAAATTTTATATATATTGAATGGACTAAATAAACCTTATATCCAACATATATATCAAGATATATCATTGAAAAACTATGAAAAACATAAATAGAAAGGTTTAGAAAAATTACTGAAATATTGGGAAAAGATAAATGTATTAGATTTCCATATTAATAAACAGTATGTGATTCCAAGATATACAGATAGAGTTTTAAATGAACAAAATATTTTTTTATTGAAATCATAGAATCATATAACTATAACACATGATTTAGGAAAATTTTAAAGCACTAAAATAATGACTTCAGACTTCCACTTAGTTTAATGATATGTAAATAAATATATTTTCTATCCAATAAAAAATATACAAAAAATATTATTTAGATAAACCAATTTTTCAAATAATAACTAAAGAAAAAATAAACTGAAAATTTTTGTAAAAACCAAAAGCATTCAGCATGTTCAGACCAAATGTGTGAACATTTAGACACTGATTTTGACATCATCCATGTTGAATAAAAAGTAGATAAACATATTACCTTTCATATGAATAGGAGTTATAAAATTACATGCACTATAACTCAAGATATAATAAGAATATACTGAGATATTAAAAAATTATTTCAAGAAAAAAGGATTATCACAACATATTTAGAGGGATTGTAATATACAAAAAATAAAAAACTCCCAATAAAAAACCCTAAAACACCCATAACAACCCTAAAACCCTAAATATCTTGAAAGGATCCTTAAAAAACCTAAAGTTACATAAAGAACCCAAACCCGTAAGAGATCCAAAAACCCAAAAACCCACTAAACAACATAAAAAACCCAAAAAGACCCATAAAACCCCAAAAAACCTAAAACCCTAAAGCCCTAAAATACGATAAAAAACACTAAAAACTTAAAAAACCTAAAAATCCTTAAAATATGCTAAAAAAACTAAAAATTTTAAAATAACCTTATACCATAACCCCCCTAAAACCCCTAAAAGAGCCTAAAAACTCTAAAAACCATAAAAATCCTAAAACCCCTAAAACAAATAAAGCCCCAAAAAACCCTAAAAATCATAAACCCCAAAACAAGGTTCTTGACCTGCGTGATGGGCGTCCACAGCTTCATCTTTCGATCTCAGAGTTTAATGAAGCCTATGATTTTCATAATTTGACTTTGGTTGCTCGATTCACAAAATGGCACCCCCCTGGTGGATGTTTTTGACAGATTTCTATTTGAATTTTGGGATCTACAGGATCGTGCTACGATAGGTCTTGTTGAAAACTTTCATATTCTGATTCGTTTTGCATCTGAGGAAGATCTTATTCATGCCTGGTCTTCGGCTCCCTGGTTTTGTGATGGTTCCCTATTCTCTTTATTTTGATGGAGTTTTGATATTAATTGGAAACATGATTCACCAATGGTGGCAACCTGGGTGAGGTTTCCGGAGCTCCCTCTCCCCTTTCAGAACTTGTCTATTATCTCTATGTTGGGGAACATGGTGGGAAGATTTCTTTATGTTGATAGCAGGACTCGGGCTCTATGCCACCCAGTGGATCCGAGGGATTTTATCAAGGTGGATGTTTCTAAAGCACCGATAGACTTTGTGTGGATCGTTGTTGGCGATGAGCTCTGATGGAGGCAGCCAGTGACCTTTGAGTCCTAGGTTGATTTTTGCTCCTCCTACCGGCATATCGGCCATGTTGATCAGGCCTGAAGGAAAGTCATTAAGGGTTCTGATGGCTTGAAGTTGGCCCCAGAGGGGAAATTCATAGGACATCAGACTTTGGTTGGGGAACATGAGGCTAAGGCTTGCTTACCTCCTCCGCCAAATGCCAGGGACATTTTTGTACGCCTACGAGCCGACCTCAATTTTGGTGGTGATAAGGTGGAAAGGACGGGTTCTTGCACTTTGGGGCCGGAATCTTTAAATGATAGCAGTGGAAAGGTCGATGACAATGCAGTGGTTACGAATTCTGTTGACCGCCTCAATAGTGAACATGTAAGAGGAAGGGAGGCGAGCCTATGTGGGACTTCCCTGCATAATCGGTTCGAGTGTCTGGTTTCTGTTGCACAAGAGGGTGAATCTGCAGTATAGGGGGTTCTGGAGGAGCAAGGGATAAGAAAGGATCAGGATAAGATTGATGGGATGGTGGAGGGATTCCATTGTTTCCAGGAATAGAATGGGATCTTAAGCTGTGAGGTGGCTGAACCTGAAATGCAGGATTTGAGTTGTGATGGATCTGGAGATTATGAGACGAAGGTTATGGTAGCAGGGAATAATGTGGATGTGGGGAAGTATGGTGTTGAAGATGTTGCGGGACTACAAATGCCTGGAGTGGTGCTTGATAAAGATGTTGGTGGTTATTTCTATTGTACATCTGGGAAGAAGAAGGTGGTTGATCAGGGGGTGCTGGATCAGAGGCAAGTGGTGGCTAAGCAGGGGGAGAGCTTGAGCAAGATGTGGCTCAACAGGAGCTAAGGGAGGTGATCAAACCGGGGGAGTCTCTCAGCAAGGGGATCTAGTGATGCAGGGCTTGGTGGTATGTGCTGAGATAGAGGGGAAAGATGCTGCACATGGGGATGTGTATGAGCAAAGGGTTTTGGAAGAACAGGAAGAAGTATCCCCAGTGGTGATCAACGTGGTGGTGGGAGAAACTGGTCGCGAAGGTGTGGCTGGTGGAAGGTTATCTGAAATGGTTTTACTTTCATCTATTAATGAGGAGTCACCTTCTGGTGACTTTGATTATCAAGAAGGGATGAATACCTTCCTTGGGAATTTGGAAGCTGCTTGTGAGAATATGGGCAAGGGGGTGTAGGTGGTGGAACCTCCTGTTGACACTGAGAAGGCGTTCGTGGGCTCTGATGTGCAGGTCCTCCTTCTTAACAATGCGGCCAGTGACAGTGTTGAGCATTATGGACTTGCAGTGGCAGAATGGGAGGTAGCAGCAAGGGGGGTGGTTGGGGAGGGGGCAGCTTCTCAAGAGGGCGCACCTGAAGCAGGGTTGGGGTGTGGGTACGGGAAGGGACTTGGGATGGGGGATGCCCCTGATCACAGGGGTGCTGCTGTGCAGGGGGCGGTTCCAATGGAGGAGGGGCTTTTGTAACTGGCTGAAAAGCCTGACTTTTTGGCCAGGCATGAAGATGAGGGGACAGTCCTGCCTGGGGATGATGGGCAAAGGCCTCTGGTTGCCGTCGATGGGAGTGCAGAAATACCTGCCTTAGTGGCTCTAATCTTGCCTCAGGATGAAGTTTTTGTTGAGTGCCCCTTAATCAGGAGGACTCCTCCATGCCGGATCAAGTGCATGGAATAGAAGCGGAGGAGCTCTCTTTTGAGAGCGAGAAGGTGAGCAGGATAGATGATGGTCCCACCTCGATCTCCTCAAAGAGGAGGCGGAAGCGGGATTACTCCACTCTCCCCAGACCCATGGTTACTCGGGCTTCTTCAAAGGCAGTTAAGATGAAAGTAAATGTTAATAATCGAGAGCAGCCACACTCCCTGGAACAAAAGAAAAGTAAGGCGAAGTTTCTGACACTCCTCAATCTCAATGAGGATTATGAGTCAGGATGGGATGACTCTGACTCCTGCTTTGATGATGTGGCTTCTGGATATAGTGCGGATGGAGACCCTTATGGTGTGGCTTCTGTATCAGATTTTGGTGGTGATGTTGACTGATCTGCTTTCCTTTACTTCTTTGTTTTCCTTTTGATCTTTCTTTTTTTGGGTCTTTGGGTTGGGGTTGTAAAAGGTTTTTGGGTGTGGGTCGTTTCACCCCTCCCCTCCCTTGTCTGTTGTGTCTTTTCTTTATAAAGTTGGGGGGGGGGGGGGGTGAATAGCCTAACCCTCGAATCTTCCTTGCCCTAAAACACAAAAAAACATAAAAACCCTAAAAATTATAATAAACATTTTAAACCATAAAAACCCCTATAAATCATATAAAACCTTTAAAACCCATAAAAGACCCTAAACACCCTAAAAGACCATAAAAATTCCTAAATATCCCTAAAACTAAAATAATCCTAAAACCCCTAAAGGGACCTAAAAACCCTTAAATGTTGTAAAGTACCCTAAAAACCCTAAAAATATTAAAGGGCCCTAAAAACATAAAAAAATCCTAAAGGACACTAAAAACCCTAAAAAACATAAAGGAACTTAAAAACCCTAAAAACCCAAAAGGACCCAAAAAAACCCTAAACCCCAAAAAGATCTAAAAACTCCAAAACACCCTCAATAAACCTAAAAATCCTAAAAATCCAAAAAATACTAAAACCCCCTAAAAATACTAAAAAACCAAAAACCCTAGAAGACCCTAGAAAACATAAAAGCGCCCTAAAAGAATCTAAAAACCCAAAACCCCCTAAAAATACAAAAACCCTAAAAACCTTATAAAAACTAATAATCCTTAGAAAACCCAAAAATAATAAAGGACCCCAAAAACCCTAAACCATTAAAAAACCCCAAAAACCAAAAAACAATAAAAAACCCATAAAACCCTAAAAACCCTAAAAACCCTAAAAACCCTAAAAACCCTAAAAACCAAAAAAATCATAAAAACACCTAAAAAAATAAATCATAAAAACTGAGAATATCCCAAAAAACCATTAAAAGACCTAAAAACCCCAAAACCCCCAAAACACTAAAAAATACTAAGAAAAAATTAAAAATAAAAAACCCCCAAACCTCCTAAAAACACATTAAAAACCCTAAAACCCAAAAAATTTCAAAACCCCCAAAAAATTGAAATAACTCTTAAAAACCCTAAAACCCTAAACCCTAAAAACCCAAAAAACCATAAAAACCCTAAACCCCAAAAAAACCCCAAAACCCCTAAAACCATCAAAAAAAGAACCAGGAAACCTCCAAAAAAACCATAAAAACCCTAAAAACCATAAAAACCCCTTAAACCCCCTAATCCCCCTAAAACCCCCTAAACAACCATTGAGTCTTGGGTTGTAAAGGGTTTTTGGGTGTGGGACATTTGATCACTCCGTTCCCTTGTCTGATGTGTCTCCTTTTTTTCTTTCTAATAAATTTGGGGGGCTGAGAATAGCCCAACCCTCGCATCTTCCTTTCCCTAAACAACCATTCAACCCCAAAAAACCTAAAGAACCCGAAAAACCCATAAAGACCCTAAAACCCCAAAAGACCCTAATAGACTCTAAAAACCGTATAAATCCCTAAAAGACCCTTAAAACCCCCTAAACACCCTAAAACCCCTAAAAAATTCTAAATCCATAAAATCCCTAAAACCAATAAAATATGAAAAAAACTAAAAAACCTTAAAAACCTATAAAATCCTAAAAACAAAATAACCATAAAAACTATAAAAACCATAAAAACCTAAAAAACCTAAAAACCATAAAACCCTAAAACCCATAAAAATCTAAATTAACCTAAAACACCTAAAAATCAATAAAAATAACTTAAAACATTAAAAAAATTAAAAAAACCCAAAAAAACTCTAATAAAACCTAAAAAATATGTAACAACACTAAAAACCCTAAATATCCCTCAAAAACTAAATCAACCCAAAATAAAAAAAATCTAAAAACACATAAATATCTTAAAAAACCCTAGAAACCCTAAAACACCCTTAAACCCATAAAAATGATAAAACAACCATGAAAACCATAAAAAATATATAAAAGAACTAAAACCCTAAATACCCAAAAAAACTCTTAAAACCCCTAAAAACCCAAAAAAATTAAAAACATTTAAAAAATGCTAAAAATACCTTATAAACTTTAATACCTTAAAAAATCATAAAATTACCCTTAAAACCAAAATACTTTTAACAAACCCCTAAAACCCTAAAAACCTTCTCAAAGTCCTTAAAACCATAAATACTGAAAACCCCCCTCAAAAATACAAGAAAACCCTTAACTCCCCAAACCCTAAAAATACCCTTAAAACCCCTAAAACCCATAAAAACACATAAAACCTAAAAATCCATAAATATCCCTAATATCCCTAAAACACCCAAAAACCACATAAAAACCATAAAAACCCTTAAACCCCTTAAAACCCACAAAATTATTAAAATACCTTAAAGCCATAAAAACACATAAAACCCTAAACCCATACAAAACCTAAAAACCCTAAAATAAACAAAAAACCTTAAAAATATTAAAACACTGTAAAACCCTAAAAAATCATAAAAATCCAAAACCCCTAGATACCCGGAAAACACTAGAAACCCTAAAAATGTACTAAATCCACTAAAAAACCCTAAAACCCATGAAAACCATGAAAAACACTAAAACCCCTAAGAAAACCCTAAAACCAAAAAAATCCTAAACCGCTTTAAAACTAAAAACCCTTAGGAATCCCTAAAAAACCTAAAAACTCAAAAAACATTGGAAACCATAAAAACCTATAAAAGAAACTAACAGCCCTAAAAACACAAAAAATCCCAAAACACCCAAAAATATTTTAAAAAAATCCTAAAAAACCTAAGGACCCTAAAAACCCTAAATGACCCTAAAAATCCTTAAACACAAAAAATTACTAAAAACCCTAAAAAATAAAAACATAAATCCCCTAAAAAATCCAAAAAACCCTAAATCCCTAAAAAAATCTATAAACTATAAAACACCTCTAAAAACCCTAAAACCCCCTAAAAACCCAAAAAAAACTCTAAAAAAACTAAAAAAAATCCTAAAACCCCATAAAATCCTAAAAATAATAAAAACTTAAAATAACCCTAAAAACCCTAAATTACAAAAAAACCTTTAAAAAACAATAAAACGAAAAAGCTCTAAGAAAAGATAAGGAAACCCCTAAAACCCTAAAAATCATAAGAAATCCCATTAAACTCCTAAAAATCCCTAAAAATGCTTAAAGACCCTAAAACCTCTAGAAATACCTATGAATCCCTAAAAACTATAAAAAATATAAAAACTCTAAAAAACACAAAACCACTAAATCCCAAAAAAAAACTTACAAAAACTAAAAAACCAAAAACCCATAAATCCCTAAAGAAATAAAAGACCCTAAATAACCATAAATAACTCTAAAAAACCATGTAACCTAAAAAACCCTAAAAGCACTTAAAACCCCAAAAAAAACACTAAAAACACTTAAAAAACAAAAAAAAACCCTAATAAACTTAAAAAACTTAAAAATACTTTAAAAACCATAAAAAAAATTAAAAACCCTAATAAATCATAAAATACCCTAACCCCCCCCCCCCCCGAAAGACCTTGACCCTAAAAAACTCAAAGGACTGTAAAAATATAAATAACCTAAATATCCACAAAAATCCCAATTAAGTTTTTAGAAGAACCTAAAAAACCCATAAAAAAATAAAAAAACCCTAAAACACATAAAACCCTAAACACACAAAATCCCAAAAACCCAAAAACCCAAAAAACCCCCTTAATAACCATAAAAACCCTAAAAACTAAAAACCCATAAAACCCCCTAACACCCTAAAAACCAAAAAAATCATTTTTGACACTACAAAATTCATTTCACGAACTTTTATATAGAATTATTGATATAAACCTCACATAAACAAAAAAATATTGAGTTTGAGTAGAATTGTGTCTCCATGAATGAATAAGATGTAGGTTGGATTTCCATGTTCCAAAATACTATCCTATAATTATCGATAAGTAGAAAGAACCTCCTTCCAGAAGTAGGATGTGGATTTCCCAGATTGATGAAAAAAAGGTGTCGTCACATTAAAATAAAATTTTCATATTTCTGTCGAGAACATTTGGTGTGTTCAACGTATCAAGAAGTGTATATCTCTTCAAAATCTTTGATTTGACTGGTTTTGGATCCCAAAAAAACTCAAGGATCAAAATTTTGGGCAATCAGAAGAGGGAAAAATTTTATAAAATGATTTTCCTCACCTGAGCCAAGGATCTGAGCCATGGAATGGAGTTAGGGACCTTTTCCAAGGACCTGAACCAAGGACTTGAGCCATGGAACTGCACCAAGCACCTGTGCCAAGGACCAGATCTAAGGACCTGAGATAAGGACCTGTGCCAAGAACTTGTGTTAATGAGTCGCACCAAGGACCTAAGCCAAGGACCTTCCCTAAGGACCTACGCCAATGACTTGATCCAAAGACATGTGCCAAGGAAC
Source organism: Viscum album (assembly GCA_963277665.1). Classification (NCBI taxonomy): domain Eukaryota; kingdom Viridiplantae; phylum Streptophyta; class Magnoliopsida; order Santalales; family Viscaceae; genus Viscum; species Viscum album. The sequence continues at coordinate 1,801,268,067 of OY728126.1, read as the reverse complement.
TAAACTAAGGAATGGAACAAAGTAACTCCTTTGTCTAGGGTTCACTCTTTGAATATAAATAGGACCCTTGGGATTCCCATTTGAGGAACAAAAAATTTCAAAAGTTTCCCCATGATTTTTTCATGCAACCCCTTTTCCCATGTCCTCCAAAACATCTCAGGTAGCTCTATAATACTCAAGAGATGATAAAATAAAAGGGTATATGTGACATAAAATTCCCTTCATGGTCAGAAATATAAGTCACCTGCAAGAGGAACCATATCCTTTAATAGGAAATCACCTACGCGAGGCCCCTTCCATAAGTAAGGACCTATGTCAGACCCATCAAGGGATACCTATGAAAATTTGTGGCGCCTATTATAAAGCCTCACCCAAGTGTTATTTCCCAAGTTTCCCATTTTCAAAGGCTTATCTAGATTGTGTAGGTCAGTTCCTCCTATGCATATCACTTTCAGTTACTCCCAGGCCCTGTGGGGCTTACCTGTGCAGGATACCTTCACCAAGCACTTGTTCCAAGAACTTTTGTGTGTCACCTACACTTAGGTCCTGAACGTGTAACCCTTTGAGTCATCTTTCAATCCATCAATAGATGGTAACCCCTTATTATCGCTACATTTTTTTATTGGGACTAGGTTGAATCATCCACCAAGACCTCTGAACTTGCAAAATCATGGGAAAAGCAACACCAGTGTGTCTCCATTTTGAATTTTTATTTCTAAAATCAGAGGTTTCCTGAACGTTTCCTACCAAAGGTTTAGGATCTGTGGGTCCCATGTGTATTTGTATCTCTATGATCATGAGGACTCTTACCCCAATGATAATGTTAGGGAGTTCTCGATATCTGATACCAAGTCTTTGACCATGTCTTCTTTTTCTCATCTCTGTGACCCGGAGCCTCTATTTCCTGATGGAGAGGGTAGGTATTATGCTTTATTTTCCATTAAATATGGAATTATATCCTGCTACCTCTGTGAAATTGATTTTAGGGAATCCATCCAAAATTAATACCCTATCTTTTCTTGTAGGAGGTTTCAGTCTTGCTTCTCTCTACCTCCCGACCACCCCCAAGGGACTCACTTCTTTCTCTATACCCTGGACTCATTTCAGGGTAATGTGAAGAGGGAGATGTTTCGTACACTTGACCTCTTCCACCTTAATCCCAATCCTCTTCCACAAGTGGAGGAGGAGAAGTGTGTGTGTTATCCAGATCTTTGAATTCATATTTTCTATCACATAAAAATCATGACTCAACATGACTTTTGGGCTTAGGGGATAGCCATGATCATGAAGCCCACACATCAGGATGCAAATTTCAGCATGGGATTATCCTTTGAATCTTCCCATCCCCTTCCTCTAGAGTACCTCCATAGTCATAGGTCCTTAAAAACATGTATCCAATCACCTTACTCTAGAGTGAATCCATAGGCATAGGTCCTCAAGGCCATGTATCCAACCTCAATTAAATTTAGATTGTGTGGTTTACTATATCTTCTATTTCCTCTTATTTCTCGCACCAATCATGAATGATGTGGTCTTCGAGGTTTAATGCTATCATGACATCCACATGATCCCAAATCTCAATGGAAATCCTCCTCAGGAGTAAGAACCATTTAAACCTTTCAAAAATGAAACCATAGAGTGTAATTCCAACACTATTGAACTACTAGAACATTGATTCATGTTTTAAACTTGATACATAGGACACATACATAAGTCCTGAGCTCAATGGGTATCATTCTTATGAGTGAACCCCAACCAAAAACCCAAATTCACATGGTCATCCACCTCATAATTAAGTCCCACAATTCACCCTATGGGCCTCTTCCTTAGGTATAATCCAAAAAAGCCTCAAAATTACCATGAGATGATACATTACTCATGGATTTTCTATAGGGTGTCCTTTTTAGGATTAATCCCCAATATAATCTTGTAAAATTTCCATATTATCATGTGAGACAATCCTTCATAGGGCCTCCAAAGGTGAGGTTCCTCATCACTGAACTACATGAGATTTGATTCTCGTCCATATCAGATACGTAGTAAGACTCCCTGAGGTCCAAACCCAATCAACCAACACCATCCCTATTCTATCTAGGCCACTTCAAAAGTAAGGTTTAATTCAAAATGTGAATCCATATTATTCCAATTTACCTGGGCCACATGATCATAGGTCCAAAACCAAACTTTTGAATAGGAAATTTTCACCTAGAAATCCTTTCCATATGACCTTAAACTGTATTATCAGGTCCTGATCACATGAACTTAAAAGGTATGATGTGCCCAATTAAGCGACACCGAACTATGTGGGTTATGATTCCTTTCACAAGGATATGGAGGAATCCCATATGTGTGTTCAATCCCAATATCTAAATAACTCCCATCTCCCTATATGATGATACAATCCAGAGTGCCTCACTGTATGGCTAGAAAACTATCATCATCATAAGAAGGAACAAGAATCTCTATGTAGTACATAAGAGGATACCATCTATGTAGATCCTCAAATACATATAGATATCTCCATTTATGAAGAACCTGAAAAACATACAGATGATTCTAAGTTCCACACATGTTAATAATTTATTGTTAATTCAAGGGTCACCCACATCACACTTGGGAATAAATAAAGGATTCATGAACATATCTTAAATCTATAATACAATCCCTTAGTTATAAATAATCCCCCCAAAAGGGTGTGATGATCCCAACCTCCCATCCTATTAACTAATGTGAGTTATTAAGAATCATTGTAAAAACTCCCTGATGAGTGCCTGCCTATGGAATGTAGGTACCTATGGATATGGAACAATTGGGTATTTCCAGTTCCATGAAAAAACTCATTGGAAACCATTAGGAAATAATGATTCCTAACCTGAACACATATTTACATCTTAAAAAAAATGGTGAACTTTATGTGAATCCTTAACCTATATTATAGTTACACATATATGTTAGGCCCCTCTTTATCTCAATGGGAATGAGGCCAAGTAAGAAAATAAATCATGTATGTATTTGAGATACTATTTTGATAGGGTTTTCTAAGTTGTGTTTATTATTATAGAATCCTTTTTAAAAATACCTTTGATCCAATGGCCTGATTCATGTTTTCACCGATGAACACACTGGTTGCTTCTCAGGACATATCTTCATCCATGTGAAGGATGCCATCACCAACCCAACATCTTCAACAATGGGCCTCAAACATATTGGTCTAAGAATACTATCAAAATTGTAAAATCCCAACCCTATCGGCCAATCGATAATCCCTCTAGTTCGTGAAGTACCCCTGATCATCTAATCAATGGTGACTGGTGGTCCTGACACAGAGGGCACCATACACCGTTTTCAACTATTTTGAGAGCCTATCCCCGGAATGTGACAACTAATCCCTACCATATCTTCGAGAGGTGGATAAAGAGGATAAATATGGACTCATCGAGGAGACACATGGTTTACTATCAAGGGATATTGATAGAAATTTTCACCTCCAACACCATGTGGTAGTGACCCCTTAACATGATGTGGGTGTTGTCCTTGACTGTCTAGCCCAAGACCTTCAAACCTAGGCATTCAAGACAACCTATCAAAAATAAAAACTGGACAACATGGAGAATGTTCACACCATTTCCCCCTCTAGAGAAGCCTACCAACCCAATTTGGTGGAAAATGGTGAGCGATCACATATAATTTTTTTACCTATTTCATCCAGCCAATAGAATCGCTTGGATGCATTCATGGAAACCAATTATCCAAATCTGGGATCATACCAAGGGAAGGAACATACACCTTCCCATATTGATCAAGTTTTCTAGTAGTCTTGTCTTCAAGCAAACAAATAAGCTCGCCAACCATGTGTGGTGGCAATCCATGAGCAGGAACATACACCTGCTTTTACCCACCAAGTTTGTTTGTAGACTCATTTGGTAGCATTCAGAGAAGTTATTTAGAAATCCTAGAGGATGAGTAGGGGGAAGACCCAATTATTTACCACCACACATGATTATTTTTAGTATCCACTGATAGGAAAGGGAGGATAGGAGAAGACACATACACCTTCTCTAAATGAGTAATGAACGTATATTCTCGTTCTGCCTACTGAAGTCACCAAGGATATCCTAGAAATATTGAAAGGGTATATTAAAATCCCTTTCCATATCCTATGGAAATTCTAATACATCATCACGATGATGAAAGTTATGCCCTAGGGGTAGGCACATAACTATATCCCTATAAATGGGGTGGCTCACTAGCATATCTCCCTAGAGTAGATAAACAAATTTGATCCCATCTTGGAGGGTCATGGGGAAAACTCCCCCATATTATATTGACAACCAGATTGAGAACATAAATTTTATCCAATCGGAGGTAATTGGCCTATCCCAATGTCCACTCTAATGTAGTCACAAATACCTATCCTTAAAAACCACGTCTCCTAACAAGTGGCCTCGACTACTCATAAGAAGGCATCCAAGAAGAAGACTCATCAAAGATGGTTAGAATTTCAAGATCTGATCTACAATATTGATCTTCTTAATACTATAGTTTTTAAGGAACTCTGACATTTATATGTAGTAGCTCAAGATCCTACCCTCCTATTACCAAATTATAAGAGTTGTAGTAATAATTCTAAAGGTCCTCTTTAGACACTTCTCCATGGAGTCATTCTTCATGAAAACAATCTAGTAAATCTCAAGAGCATATCTCTTGATGATATCTATGAAAAACCTCTATGTGGATATAAGACTAAGGAGAGAGAGGGTTTTTCCCTTGATTTAATCCACCATGGAGGTCATTCCCATGATGGAATTCACTATGGAAGTTCTCTCCATATTATTGTTTCGTGTTTTCAAAAGAATTCTCTAATTGATAATGTAGTGGTGAGAAAGACCTCCTATCATGAGTCACTTGTGAAAATAAGGCTAGTAATGAATGATTCCATGTCATTAGTAGGTAATATCCTTTCCCAACCAGAAGACAACCCAAGGCAGTTATATTTCTCTGAACCACCCATGGTCCACTTACCTTGAAATGAAAGAGAGGAAATCCCTACCAATATTAATGCCTATGATAAAACAATAGGAAATAATATACTCCATTAAAACCAGGTAGAGGAGCCTCTAGAAAAAAGACGAAAAAATGAATGCTAAATATGAGGAAGAAACTGGCTAAAGACAATGTGCCAATCATGTTCTGGCCTTTGGACACCCCTCAATACAACATTCAAGAAGTGTTGTCAGAAGATTATATGCATGAAATATTCCTCAATATATGGAATGATATTCATCACTTGAAAGAAATGGTATTACCCTATAACGAGTACCAAAATCATGTCATGGTAATAGAAGGGTTACAATGAAAAATTGAATCGGAAACTCTTATGGATTTCTAACATCAAAAGATTGAGAAACAATAAGGAGACCTTCAACGTGAATGACTCAGTACATTAATGAGGTTGTGATAGCTGATTGCAAATAACTCATCCAATGTTCATATTAGAGGATTTGTATCACATTGAGAATTGCATTTTACTGCACTCCATGACCAAAAAATCCCACTAAATATGGTATCATACAACGTTTTATCCCTAGGATGACTCCAAAAAAAGAGTCTATTTATAATCAAAGACACCCTTAGGGAACACAGGTCCTGACTAAATCTCACTGACGTCAGGCTAGAGAAGAGTAGGATATTGAAATACTATTGACTTAGGCATATGTGAATATCGGGAAAGCCTTCCATTTAGGGGAAAATATTCATTAGACAACACAAATTTCATATTAAGGTAGGTTATTCTGAATAAATATTCCTAGTTTGTCCCTTCCCGTGATTCAATACATTCACATAGAACATGCACGACTGAACTATATGGAGATTCCCTTCAGGTTACTATCCACCAAAAATATCCCATGGAATCAAAAAATAAGAGGAAAAGGTCTCATAGAGGGCGCATAAGAAGGAAATCTCGTAGAAATATTGACATAATTACCATTATGCATTACACATCTGTGAACGTCATCAACATTTCCATAAAAAACCCTCTAGTGATACCAATTTAGAGGAGTCATAAGATGAAGTTATGGTTCATAATCTGGTCCACACCAAAATAAATGAATGATGTGTGTATACCCAAAACCAAAGGATTTCCCAAAATTTGGGCACTCCCTTGAATAATCCACCTTTACCTCATCGATAGAAGTAAAATGGTAAGGGTTAAATTGTATCTCACATCCCTCCTATAAAGGGTAAATCCCTTTCATTAGAAGAAATATTTTCTCAGAAAGAGGAAGAGATGAAAGAATTGAGGGGACTCAATGAATATCTACTTCGAGGTAGTCTTCCTGCCATATATTCTCTACAAGAAGATCCTAAACATTCACTTCCAGTTGGTGAACCTCAATAAAGAGGGTTTTCTGCAACAATTAAAGTAAACTGATAATATTCTCTCAATATAGGGTACCAACCAACAATATATTTGGATCCCATAGTATCATATTAATAATTCCCTCGATTATGTGTGCAACCATAGTAGGGTCAGACACATCCTTACAGGCCTTCCCGTATTGGTTGCCCATGACAGGTACTAGCTGCAACATCTGCTCAGTCACCATCCATTATACCTTCTCAATATTTGGCCTCTATACTTGTTCAATATTTAGATTATCTAGAAATTCCTCAAATAATTTGAACACTATTGAGTCACTATCAGCTCGATTGAAAGCCATAGAATAATGACATGCACCGATACATCTAGAAAATAATCCTTACCCTAAATGGATGGATCTGAATCTCCCAACACCAAACCTTTAGAATTTCGAGGAGACCCAAAGTAACACATGATGCATTTTATTTCTCAGTTTGATACCATGATGGGTAACCCTGAAAAAGAGGAGGTAGTGAATCTCATTTTCTTTTTTCAATCAATGCTTGGGCCAGCCTTTGTATGGTATACAATTTTTAATTCTTGATCAAGAAACATATGTGAAAATCTCTATCATAAATTTCTCTTCCAGTTCAGCTCAATGCTATAGAATAAAATATTCTTCGATCTCACAAACTAAAAACAATGGGGGAATGAAATAGTCTCATATTTCATTTCTTAGTGGAATGGACTGACATACTCCTTAAACCTACCACTCCCTAAAGAATATTTGTTTCCAATTTTTGTATCGATCCTTCATGATGAGTTACACATGCCATTGATACCTATTAAATAAACCATAGGGTTTTGTGAACTTTCTTTAGTTTCCCAAAAGGTGGAAAAATCCATTGCAGATAACAAAACTAAGGCCCAAGTGATTTCATCAACATAAGGAAGGAGGATAGGAAAATCATAGGCTACTATAGTTACACTTAAGCAAGCCCCTATATCGTTTCCAGCCTCAAAGATTACACCATATCATACAACTCAACTTCTTGAGAATTAACAAGAATGACCTACTCACCCAGATGATCAAAGAGATCATAGGAAATAATAGTTTGAGGAGATGAATTTTGTTTATTCATTTCAAAATAACCAAGTCTCGACTACTTCATCCTAGAATAGGAAAACAACCTAGTTAATTTTACAAATCCCAAGAAGCAAAAAAATAAGGTTTTAAGGAATTCCCAAACTATTTACATTTATATTAGATTCCGGTGTATCACATCTAGGATTATTTTGTTTTTAAATACCTCCTACAAAAGATGGTGGACTCTACAAAAGTAAAGCTAAATATTTTTCCTACTCAGGTGGTACATGTTTCTTCCATTAATACATAGGAGGGAAATGAATGAAAAGAAGTTAAAATAAAGAGTATGAAGAAGTTAGGTGACTGGATAGTCAAAAAAATGATAAACTAGACTCATACTATTCTCCAAGCATAGTTTAAAAATCCAACTATTCCCATGACCAATTGTTCCATGACACAACCAACTTAATCAAAAAATCATCCCTCTGAAGGCCATTCCTCCAAAAGGAGACATGTTTGGAAAGGGAATAAGAAAACAAAGTAATATGAGACTATGTTGAATCAAAAGTTGTCATTAACTTTAGAGGAATTCATTCTTACAGTCCAAAAAGCATAGGCCCTACCCCACCAAATAGTACAACATTAATCGACCTTTCATATAGAATCTTTATCAGATGAGGAGTTTATCTTCAGTTATATTAATTTTATTCACATAAAAAATCCATTCTCAAATGATGAGCATGATTATGAACCCAATTTCCCTAATCTTGATTGGGTAACAAAGAGAAGAGGCCATCGAGATTGTGGGTATAGGGTAATACATAGTCATGCAAGGAGTAACTACTTCAACCAAGCCCCTTCCCAAACCATCTATGCATCCAAAAATCATGGGAAAGTTCTCCAATGATCTCAAAAAGAACAAGGGATTTATTTCTCAACACATTAAAGGGTATTCCCCAACATAATCATCCTAGAGGATTGGATAGTGAAAACACCATTGCGTCCTCAGTGGGTTGGTAAACTCATCCAGCCTAATCTACCAAGTCCACAATCACTTCTAGGTTCTACCCCAAGATATGTCCAGTCCACATCAAGCACTTTAGCTCCTAAATCATCTGAAAAAATAATATCTATGCTTGGAAGCACAGAACACTGGACCAAAAGCATGATTAGGTGAAGCAACTAGCCTAAGTACTAGCCAATTTATCAATATTGAATGCATTAAGTTTATCAAAAGATCTCTAGGAATAACTCATTGATGCCTTGTCAGGCCCCCAGGAGGTTGAAGTTAAGGTTACTATTGTCAATGTATATTTTATAGAGAATAATCCCATAGAATTCCATATATTCATCTCTTTCACATAACTAGACAAGGATTCTATCATACATGGACATGTCAGAACCTTATATATATCCCAAAGAATAAATGGATTTGATATCCAATGATCCTTCACCGACAATGGATCATGATTCAACCTCATCCTGATCTATATGATTTTACAACTCGGTTTCAATGAATCTCATTTGTCCCCCTTCACCCTAATGTTATACAGTTATGAAAAGAATGATAAAAAGCCTCTCGATGAAATTGAACTCAGGACTCAGTTTAGGGATCTTGTGTCTGAGTCATAATTCATGGTTGTTCGGAAAGATATAGGCTTCAACGTTCTATTGGGAAGACCTTAGCTACCTCAACACATGGTTATTCCTTCGTCTCCCCACCAATGCCTCAAATATTTTTTTATAGTCAAATTGGGACATTATCTGGTGACAAGGACCCATTAAAATTCATTGAGATGCAATACATTGATGCACAATTCTACCATAAGGAAACTAAAAATCCATTATCGATAATGTTACTCGAATTAATGTCCTGAATATCCTAGAGATGATTCCAAGCAATCCTTTCAAACATATCAGTGTAGAGTATGTTCTCCCCAACAATAAAATTGAAAATTTGGTTTCAAATATGATCACACATTTAGAAACGTCGATGATATAAATTACCATAGCTGAGAAAAATGGAACTGAAGAAGTCACCAACTCTTTGAGTGATAATTAAAACTAGATGAAAATGTCTCCATTCCATCCCCTAAACTCCAAAAAAACATAGCTCCATCAGCTGGTCTAGAAGAATTTTTCTCAAAAATAGAAGAAAGGAAATATTCTCATTATCAGTCCCTCATTTCCCCTTAGGTACTCCAAGAAAATTTCATGCTAGCGAGCTAACTTGAGATAGATGTCTCACCTTTCAGATTCCCAAATACTAACTCCTCCCCTAGCTCTGGGTATCTTTCTTCATCACCCACTTCTCAGATATAGGAAAACGAGGTAATGTATGAGGAAGTAGAATAAGAGGATGACCTCAAGGATGCCCCTTTAGAATTTGAGGAAGCTATATCCACTATTATGGATAAACTCAGGGAAATAAACCTCTGTACAAAAAAAGGATCCATAAAACACTTTGATCAGTGTGGATATGACCTTAAAAGAATAAGAGATGTATACTTCCATTATAAAGAAACATTCGGATGTTTTTTCTTGTAATTACACAGAGATGCCAGAACTTGACCCCAATGCGTATACCCATCATTTGGTTTTACTAGAAGATCATTGGGGATACAATAATAGATCTAGAAAGATAAAACCAAATAATGATTCCAAAACTGAGATTGAAGTAGATAATATCATCATGGATGACATTAATTGAGAGGTACAATATCCAAAATGATTTTCCAATATCATCCTATTGAAGAAAAAAATTAGCAGATCAGATTTTGAATCGAATTCAGAGATCTCAAATGGAATTGTACTAAATATGACTTTCTAGTTCCAATTAAAGAACTTCTGAATGATTAAATGACTAGTTATCACACTCCCTCTTTCATGGATAGATATTCAGGGTATAAAAAAATTCATACGGCCCTAGAAGATGAATATTACACATCCTTTAGAGACCCCATGGATTATTCTACTATTGGGTAATTTACTTTGGCTTGAAGAATTCTAACACCACATACCGATGTTCCATGTATCACATCTTCAAACCCTTCTTGGGAAAGTTTTTTGAATGATACATTGAATATTTAGTGGTTAAGTCCCAACCATGTTCTGATCATCTAGCTAACTTGGAAAACATATTAAACAAGATTCGACAATATAGCCTGAAGATGAACCCCTTAAAATGCGTCATCAGGGTAACCTTAGGGAAATTTATCAAATTTTTTGTATGCCATATCAGCATCAAAGTTGATCATGATAAGTCTAAATATATAATCAGTATGTTTCCTCCTCAAAACCTGAATGATTTGAGAGTAATTCAAGGAAATTTGGCCTACATTCAATGATTCATAGACAAAACCAGAGGCAAGTGTTTTCCCTTCACAAAGTTATTGAATAAGGGTGTCACATATCAATGGACCTATGGCTATCAGGAAGAGTTTGAAACCCTCAATAAATACCTTCTAAGACCACTGATATTAATGTAACCTATTGTTGGAAATCCACTCATTCTATTTATAAAGGCCTTAGAGAATTCACTGGGTTCCTTCCTCGAACAGAAGAATGATTCTAGGAATGAAAACATCCTATATTATCTCATTTGAACCATGATTGATGTTGAGACTCATTATTTGGATATCGAGAAGAGATTCTAGGCATTAATATTTATAGTTTAAAAGTTGAGACACTACCTGAAGCACCGTGATATTCAATTGATCTCTCGCAATAAACCACTCAAATTTATCATCCCCCATCCCTTTTGGATAGGAAACCTGGTGTGGTGGGTTGTTATTCTATAGAATTTTTTTATATAGTATGTGTCCTAGAAATAATTGCAAGGCTAGGACCTTCCAGATTTCCTGGTGGAACACCCGTCTACAAAATCAATATCATTAAATACTATGTTTTCAGATTAGGAGTTATTCTCTATTCAAGGTGACCCACAGATTTGGGAAATGTACTTCTATGGTTCTTCCATAATTCCAACATGGAAGATAATGGGAGACCCTAAACTCAACAAAGTAGGGATAGGGGTTTTTCTTATCTCCCAAGAGAAGTAAGTGTTTCTATATTCCTTCCTGTTATCATAAGTTTCTACCAACAATGAGGCATAATATCAAGCCCTCATTGCATGCATGAAATTGGAACTTCAAATGTTGGTAAACAACCTAGAGCTTAAATACGACTTATAGTTAGTAATCAAATAGATCAATAGGGATTACACCATCATAAAATAGGAGCTAGTTCCCCTGTGTGATTGTGTCTAAGGGTTAATGGAAGAATTCCCCTCATAAAAAATGTTGACTAACATCCTAATATCATAGAAAACCCATGAATATGAATTAGAAACTGCATCTTCAGCTTTGGAATATCCAAACTATGATGAAACAGTCATCAACATCACCAATCATCGGATGATCTCACCTTTTGTTCAAGATATAATAGAGGAGATCAATGAAATCAGCCCCATCCCCATGCCAAATGGCCCTAACACTAGGTGGATGATTTACGTCCTAGACTACCTTTAGGATTGGGTGATCCTAATAGATAAATATGGAAGAGATAAGGTCTGACAATGAGTGGATATTTTCACTCTATATCATGGTCAACATGACCAAAAAGTCCACAAAAAAGGAGGATTTAATGGATTCGTTCTCATATGTGTTAATAGATATGATACTGTAGCTATTATGGAATAAGTACATGTAGGAACTTGTGGTCCCCAATAGTAAGAGTATAGACTTTTTGATCAAATATGAAGACTAGGATACTTCTATCTTTCAATGGAACATAATTATACAAAATTCACCAAGAAATTTCTTTCCCGCCAAGTGTACGCCAACTTCATCCATTTACCCCCATAGTTGTTGCATAAAACCAAATACCCCGAGAAATTTTCCATATGGGGAATGGATGTTGTGGTAATATACCCTACATATATAGAAAATCCATTTAAATACATTTTGACTGCTACCTATTTCTTCTCCAAATAGGAAGATGCAATACCCCTTAAAGAATTCAGGTCCAAAAGAATTGTTAATTTCTTCAAAGATAAAATTATTAATATATTTGGTGTCCCTTTCACAATATTGATGGACAAAAAAACCAATTTTTATTCCTTTGATGTGGAGAAGATATATCATAAATACAACATCAAACCCAACCATTCATCCTGCTATCATGCAACAACTAACAGATAGATAGAGGCTTTCAACATGAATTTTTCAAACATACTCCAAAAGATGGTGGATAAAGATAAAAGTTCATGGTCTGGAAAGATTTTTCATGCCTTGTGGGCTTATCATACTACAAATTTTACTAAAACATGGGTTACCCAATACTCATTGGTATACTAAACAAAATCAGTCCTACCCATTGAGGTTTAATTTTCATTACTTCTTATTTCCATCAGTAACTAGCTATATATAGATGAACAATCCTAGAAACGACTAGATGAATTGGAGCGAATGGATGAAAAGATATTACATATCTTTCATCAATTGGAAGTCTAACAAAAATAGATAGTGTGAGACTTTAACAAAAAGGTGCACCTTTATTCATTCTTCTAAGGGGAATTGGTATTGGTCTTTAGGACTCCAATGATACTAGGAAAGAATCCTCCAAATCTTGAGCATAAGTGGGAAGGACCTTACTCTATACAGAAGGTCCACTATAATGGAGATTATTCCATGATCTTAATGGACAGAGAAGTCATCACAACTCCATAAAATGCAAGGTTCCTAATGAAATATTTCATTTAACCACATGACACTCATCCCAGATGTAGGAAATTAAACTAAATAACACTATATATATCCCCACTACAAGACGTCAAACTGCATAGTTGGTCCTATTCGTATGACCCAAAAATGAAAGATAACATTCATCCTTGTCACATTACATTAAACTACTAGATTAACATATCTATTATTTGACATTATGAAACACCCAAAATACCATGCATCGAAACTAACTATGGTCCCTCAAATATAATAAAGAAAGGATGGTAAACTCCCATGCATAATCCATAATCACATCACAACCACTCTATAGTGGCATTTGGGATCCCATTTTAGGTATAATTCCCAACATTATCACGCCCTCACTACATGATGTTAAACTTTTTGATATTTCTAGAACTACATGTGGAATGATTCTCATTTTACTGAGATACATAGTGATGCCAAGATCTCCTATCCTAGGTACATACGTGATTAAAGAAAGAAAAATCCACCTTCCTATTCCCCATGCATGAATTAGATCTATATAGGGAATCATTCTAGGACACATGGATCACTACCCATTACAACAAGATGCACATTGATGCCTAAACTTTATGTTTCAAGCCCAACCACAATCCGGTAAAATTATAAATCCCCTATTCTCAACTCAGATCCTAATTTATGTGGGGGATAAATTTTCAATAACTACGTGTTTCCTGATTCTTTCCCAACAAGATATGTAGTGACGACGAGTCCTACACCTTGGTCTAATGACAATATTCCTTTTCATGTTGGAATCACCCAAGTCCTTATCATATGAAGATAAACTCCATGGTTCTTTAAGAACTACCTATGGATTTATTCTTATCCCTATGAGATATGTAGTGATGTCAAAATCTTCAATACTAGGCCTAGCGATAAGAAAATATAGGAAATTTCCCCCACTATTACATGTATGATTTAGATCTACATAAGAGGATCTAATATGGGTTCTCACCCTATTCATAAACCTGTATACAAAAAACCCCCACATGTCATCCACACATGAATTCAATTAGTACGGGGGACCTTTATATCATAACTACATGTGACTTTATTATCACCCCAATTAGATACGTAGTAATTCCTAGGCCTTAATCCTAGTCCCATCCATAGGGTAAAGAAAACATTCCCCCTATCCCACATACAAACAATGTTCCATGCTTGAGCTTTTATTTTGGTTCCCCTCATTAGGGGACCCACCAAGGAAATAGAGATTTTACCATTCTATATATGAGTTAAATATATGTAAGGGACATCCAATTCATGACCAATATTGTTCTGAATGATTTCTTTTTTACTTGTAAAAATCCCTTCCACACATCATACTACTAATCTTGAACACTTTCATATTTTTATATTATTTCCTCGGATTTTGGTGGAAGAATGTATGATACTTGAGAGATCTTTTTCTTGAATATGAGATAATACACCCTTGTTATATTTGAATAAAAGATCCCTCGTAACGGGTTTGTTTGCCAAAGGATTCCACTTTTTGAATATGTTGTAGAATATTGATAATTTATCCCTTAGGAGAAGCCTATTTTTTCATTACAAGCTTTGATGATAATAGCATGGAATCCATGATTCAAATTTAGTTATTCTTCATCCCTTGATTATTTTTCTAGTGTCCTCTCTATTGATCTAAATACATCAATTACCGTGCTTTACAATTTCTTCCCTCATATCCAAAGTATACAAGAACAAACTTGGTCTAATAAGGACACATGTCACCTATTGTTTCCATGATGTTATGGTCCTAGTCATATGAACTAAAAATATATACACCATACTTCTTATTCTTGGGTCATACCCACATAGAGGACCAATTCACCCTGATTATATGAAATTTTGACTTAAAATGATCTTTATATCTTCAAGTGATTTCCTTATGCAAACCAAACTTTGTGTCCAGGGAAATATGAATCACCACAATATTCCAATCATATCTTAGAGATAGAATTTTGGAATTCTTGAGGACTTCTTTTCTTGACTATGCTATAACACGCCCCAGTTGGATTTTTATAATTTTCTCACAAATTTTAGAGCATGTAAGCCAAATGAATCCACTACTGAATATGAAGTATGCACCCTAATCATCCTTGCATAAAACATCCCATAAAATAGGTTTGTAAACCCATAATAACTTTATACTCTATAGAGACTTCCTATAATATCAAAAGATCATTTTCTATACCACTCTTTAGATTCATAAGTCCCTGAATCAAAGATTAAAACATCATCCTATCACACCTGAATATAGTTGTACATTTCCAAAAAAATTACCATGAATGAGAGAATCATAAACCTTTCGGTCAATTATGAAGACCTTGAATTATAACCCCCATAAATTCCTTTATTGTACAACTTTAAACTGAATAGAATAATTTCATTTCTATATAAATTTAAACTACATAACATAATTTCTTGATCACATGACATTAAAATTCATGGTAGTTTTACCTTTTTCATAAAAGTGTCTTTCCCCCTGACATCAACCATCTACCAAAATACACCCTATTTCACACACCAAATCCATGAAGTAGTGGTCTTACACTCATTGCATATGCCAATATAGATGATTTCTTTAGTCTTAGATATCTTCATTTTGAAAAACTACCTCTCATGGTCTTGAGAAACCTGAATCTCCAAAAACACCCAATCAACTTTTAGAGATAGAATATCCGAATTCTTGAAGAATCCTTTTCCTAACTCTGATATAACATTCCCCAGTTTTATTTTAATTATTATCTCTAAAATTTTATGGCCTTTCATCCAAATGATTCCACTATTGACTATGCAGTATGCGCCCAAATTAGCCCTATATTAAATAGCCCTCATAATGGGGTTTTCAACTGGTGGTAACATCATCCTTAGGAGAAACCTATTTTATTCCCTAATATCTTATTTTATACCAAGGGACCACAAAATCTTGGCTCAATATTTCCCAATGGATATATAATTAATTATATAACATTCCCATCCATTAATACTTGTTTGGGTTATCATTTAAAAATATATGGTCAAAGATATTCAACCTAAAACACAAAGCCTCAATAGTCTTACTTACATGACTTTAAATTTCCCATGGAAAGGGACACAATACTCTATATATTGAGAAATGAAAAAGGTAACTCTGAAAAAGAGTCAAGTCTCAGCTCACTAGACTTCCCCTCTATGTGGTTTAGGAAAAATTGAGAAATGAAAAGAAATAGGCATAAAACCAGTTAGACTGAAAAACTAAAAATGGAGGTCTAAGAAAAATCCTAGTCTCACCCACTAATTATACTTCATTTTTGGGATTAAGAAAAAAATAGGGTGATGACAAAAAATATAAAAATTTAATAGGGTTTTCGATAGAAACCTAAAAATAGTTGAAAGATGCTTTCTTGGCCCCACATATTAGAAAATAATTAGAGCATTGTTCCATACTTGACGTAGTTCAAAACCCCTGAAAATGTTGTTGGAAGGTATCAAAGTTCTATACAGTTTCCTTAGAACAAGATTCTTTTCATTATGAAAAAATCTAATTCTAAGGGGGGGGGGATTTTGTTGATACTGTAAAATGTGTTTCATGCACTTTTCCCCATAATTCATGATATGAACCTCACTTAGAAAACAAATTTTGAGTTTGAGTAGAGATGTTTCTCCATGATCCAAGAAGATGAAGGTTGGATTTTCATGTTCCAAAATACTACACCATAATTATAGATAAGTGTAAATAATTCCCATCAAGGAGTAGGTCTTGGATTTAAAAGATCGATGAAAAGAAGATTTTGATGCCTTATAATGAAATATTATCATTTTTATAGAGATAATTGGGTGTTTTATATATAATAGGAGGCATATATGTCTTCAAAATATTCCATTTTACTAGTGGAACAACCCAAATGGACTCACAGATCAACAGTTATGGTACTCAGAATATGGGAAAAAATTAAGGGGATTTTCTTTCCCGGAGCCAAGGATCTAAGCCAAGGACATGTGGAAAGGACCTGTGCCAAGGACCTGTGCCAAGGACCTGAGTCAAGGACCTGCACCATGAACTTGAACCAAGGACCTGAGACAAAGACCTAAGACAAAGACCTATTCCAAGCACCTACACCAAGGACCTGCGCCATGGACCAAGGACAAGGACCTACACCAAGGACCGACACCAAGGACCGGATCCAAGGACATGCGCTAAGCACCTACACCAAGGATGTTCACTAAGGACCTGAGCCAAAGACCCATGCCAAGAACCTATACCAAGGACATAAGCCAAGGGCCTATGCCAAGGACCTAAGCTAAGGACCTGCATAGAGTAACTCCTTCACCTAGGGTTCCCTCTTTGCCTATAAATAGGATCCTTGGGATCCTCATTTGAAGAACTGAAAATTTTGAAAGAAGCCTAAAGCTTTGGTTGCACATCCCCTTCACCAAATTTCTCCCAAACATCTTATGTATCTCTCCAAAACTCAAGAGATGATAAAATCAAAGGGGTATGTGAGGTAAAAGTACCTTTAGGGTTTTCAATATAAGAAACCTACAAGAGGACCCTTACCCCCTAATAGAAAATCGCCTACACAAGGCCCCTTCTATAATAAATTACTTGCACTAAACCCATTGAGGGATACATGAGGAAACCTATAGTGCCTATTCTAAAGCCTCATCGAAGTGTTTTTTCTCAAGGTGCCTATTTCTAAAGGATTATCTAGCCCGTGTAGGCTAGTTACTTAAACATGGAGCACTTTCAGTTCCTCTCAGGCCCTGCATGGGATACCTATTCTAGGCAGCTACACCAAGAATCTATGTCCATCACCAGTACCCATGACCTACACGAGTCACCCTTTGATACATATTTCAAGCCATCATTGGTAGGTTTGTCCTTCCACTGGCTCCCTTGTCTGAGAGGGACCAATTTGGAACCTCCACCAAGACCTCTGAACTTGAAAAATCATGTGAAAAGGCACACCATCATGTCTCCCATTTTGATTTGTATTTCTATGGCCATAGGTTTCCAGCACTTTTTTTATAAAATGGTTAGAATCCTCAGGGCGTGTGTGAATTTGTATCTTCACGGTCATGATGAACCTTTCCACAGGGACAGTTTCTGGGAGATCCTGGTCTCGGATACCAAGGCTTAGACCTTTTCCACCCCTTCTTATATCTGAGACTCGGAGCCTCCGGTTCTTAGTGAGGAGTGTATATATTACTCTTTATTTTCCATTCAATATGGAATTATATCCTCCCCCTATTGTAAAACTAATTTTAGGGAATACCTCCTAGATTAAGCCCCTAGCCTTTCTTGTAGGAGGTTTTAGTTTTTCTTCTCTCTGCCTCCTTGCCACCACTGAGGGCCCCACTTCCTTCTCTATACCCTGAACTCATTTCTAGGTAAATTGAAGAGAGGGAAGTTTCACAAACATGACATATTCCAGATTCATCCCCATCATCATCCACCACCATAGGAGGAGAAGTGTGTGTTTTCCAGATCTTTGACTTCCTCTTGTCCATCGCATCCATGCATGAATCATCATGACTTGTGGGAATAAGGGATAGCCATGATCATAAAACCCACACATCTGGATGCATGTTTCTATGGGGGATTATCCTTTGAATCTTACTCCCTCATTCCTTCAAAGTCCCTCCATAGGAATACGTACTCAAGTCCATGTATCCAACCTTAAGGAAATGTGGATTGAGTGGTTTATTTGATCTTTCATTTTCTCTTGTTTCTCACACCGATCATGAATCATGTGGGCTTAGAGGTTGGATGAGATTATGACATCCACATGATCCCAAATCACAATGGTCATCCTCACTAGGAGTAATCCCCATTTAAACCTTTCAAAAATGAAACCTCAGAGTGTAATTCCAACACTATTGAACTATGAGTACTTTGATTCCTATTTTAACCAGGATACATAGGATGTATACATAAGGATAGAGCTCAATTGGTATCCTTATTAGTATTAAACCCCAACCAAAATCCCCAATTCTCCAAGGCATCCACCTCAGGTTTAAGTCCCACAATTCACCCTTTGGGACTCCTCCTTAGGTATAATCCCCAAACAATCCTCCAAATCTCCATGAGATGGTACATAACTCGTAGAATTTTCTATTGGGTGTCCAATTTTAGGAGTAAGCCCCAAATCAATCTTTTAAAAGGGACATATACCCCTGTGATACAATCATTTAGAGGCCCTCCATAGGCAATGTTCCCCATAACAAAAATACATGTACTTTGATTACCATACATCTAGGATAAGTAGGAATCCTTCATGAGATCCAAACCCAATCACTAAATATCAACCCAATTCTATCTAGGCCACTTCCCCAATAGGGTTTAATTCAACCTAGGAATCCATATTGTTGTAGTTTCCCTTGTCCGTTTTGGTATAAGTCCCACAGGTTGATATCCTTGCCACATGACGTTAAACTGTATGGTTAGTTTCTTATCACATAACCTTAAAATGTATGATGTTCAATGTTAAGAGGAACTTAACTATGTAGGTTCTAATTCATTTCACAAGGATATGTAGGTAGCCTATCTATGGATTCCATCCCAACATCAAAAGAGCTCTTATCTCCCTAGATGATGATAAAATCCAAAATGCCTCACTATGTAGATAGAAAACCAACATCATTGTAAGAATGACCAGGAATGTATAAGTAGTACATAAGAGAATACAATTGATAGAGAACCTTAGATACATACTGATATAAACATTAATGAAGAAACTCGAGTATATACAAATGATTCTAATTTCCACACATGTTAATAATTGATTGTTAATTCAAGGGTTACCCATATCATAATTTTAAATGAATAAAGGATTCATGAACTTATCTTAAAAATATAAGAGAGTATCAGAGTAGAAAATAATTCCCCCAAAAAGGTTGTGATGAGCCAGACCTCCCATCTTCTCTACCAATGTGGGTTATTAAGAATTGTTGAAATACTCCCCGATGAGCACCTGCCATTGGAAGTAAGGTCCCTATGGATATAGAACCATTAATTGTTTTCGGTTCCGCAAATAAACCTGTTGGAAACCATCCAGAAATAATGATTCCTAACCCAAAAAAATAATTCCACTAGAAACAATGCTATAACAATAAAAAACTATAAAAAACCCTAAAACAATCTTAAAACCCATAAAAACCCTAAAAACCTAAAAAAACCCCAAGAAACCCACAAACTCATAAAAACTAAAAAAAAACTAAAAACCCCTAAAAACCCTAAAACACCCCAAAAAACTAATACGCCCTATAAATCTAGGGAAACTCATAAAACCCCTAAAAATAATTGAAAACCCTAAATTTCCCTAAAATATCTAAAATCCCTAAAAACCATAACAAACCTAAAAACCCTTTAAAATCCCTAAAAAATACCTAAAACACAACAAAAACCCCTTAAAAATCCATAAAACCCAAAAAACCCTATTATGCTTAAAAAACCATTAAAATATCTAAACCCCTAAAAACCCAAAAAACCCAAAAAAAACTAAAAACCCTAAAACCCATTAAAACCTAAAAACACTAAAGGATCCTAAAAAATTCATAGAAATCCCTACATGAACCTAAAAACCCATAAAACCCTAAAACCCTAAAAACCTAAAAACCTAGAAAAACCCTAAAACCCACTAAATGACCCTAAAACCCCTAAAATTCATAAGGACCATAAAAAACCTAAAAACTAGAAAATCATAAAAACCCTAAAAACACAAAAAAACTATAAAATACCCTAAAAAACATAAACCCCTAAAATACCCTAAAAACCCAAAAGACCAAAAAATACCCTAAAATCCTAAAAGACTCTAAAAACCCTAAAAACCAAAAAGGATACTAAAAATCCAAAAAACCCTAAAAAACCTTAAAACACCGTAAAAACCCCTAAAGTAAAATAAAACCCCTAAATGACCCTAAAACACCCTAAAACAGCTAAAAGACCCTACAAACCCTAAAGTACCCTAAAAATCATAAAAACCCGTAAAAAACCCTAAAAGACCCTAAATGACCTAAAAACTATAAAAACACTAAAAGGTACCTAAAACCCCTAAGGAACCATAAAATACCCAAAATCTGTAAAAGACCATAAAAACCCTACCTAAAAACCCTTGGAAAAGATGAAAAACAACTTAAAAACTCTTAAAGACCTTAAAACCCATAAAAATCATAGAAATCCCCAAAAGATACCTAAAATCCCCAAAACCCCTAAAAAAATTTAAAAACCTAAAAACATTTCAAAACCCTAAAAATCCTAAAAAAATAATAAAAGTCCTTTAAAACCATGATAATCCCTAAAAACCCCAAACCCCAAAAAATACTAAAAAATCCTAAAAACCCGAAGAAACCCTAAAACACAAAAAAAAACCCTATGAAATCCTAAAACCCTAAAAAACTAAAAATTATAAAAAAAATTAAAACCACAAAACCCCTAAAACCCTTAAAACCCACCAAAACCCATAAAACCCCTAAAACCCCTAAAAATGATAAAAACCCATAAAACCCTTAAACCCCCTAAAATCCCCTAAAAATCCAAAAAACACTAAAAACCCTAAAATCCTAAAAAAACTAAAAAAACTAAAACCCCTAAAACCCTAAAAACACTAAAACCCCTTGAGATGCTAAAAATACCTAAAAACAATAAAACCCCTAAAAAACCTAAACTACTAAAAACCCTAAAACCTAAAAAACACTTAAAACCTGTAAAACCCTTAAAAACACTAAAAACCCAAAAATCCTTAAAAACTCTAAAAATCCTAAAAATTCTAAATACCTGAAAAAATATAAAAAACCCTAAACCCAAAAAACTCATCAGAAATGTAAAACCATAAAAACCTAAAAACTATAAAAAACCCAAAAACCCCGGAAAAAGTTTCCAAACCCAGAAAATGCTCTAAACCCCCTAAAACCCTAAAAGTCCTTAAATAACCATAGAAACCGTAAAAGACTCATAAAACCCACTCAACACCCTAAAATCCTTAAAACCTTAAAACCTTAAAAACTATAAAACACTAAAAACCCTAAAAATTACTAAAAAAATAAAAAACATCAAACCCCTAAAAACCCTAAAAACTGTAAATACCATAAAACACCAAAAAAATGTATAAAACCCCTTAAAATCGAAAAATCATAAAACAACACAAAAACCAAAAAAAAAAACAAAACACTAAAAACATTAAAACCATAATATCCTAAAACCCTAAGAAAACACTAAAAAACTTAAAAGGCATAAAAAACTTGAACACCCCTAAAACCCTAAAAACCCAAAAATTCAAAAAAAACACTAAAAACTCTATAAAAACTAAACACCCCTAAAACCTTTAACATCCCCCAAAACCATAAAAGTCCTAAAACCCCTAAAAACCTAAAAATACAAAGGCCCTAAAAAACCTTGAGAAAATCATAAACAACATAAGAACCCCTAAAAATCCTTAAAACCCCTAAAAAACCAAAAACACTAAAAACTCTTTAAAAAGCTTAAAAAGCCAAAAAAACCATCAAACCCCCCCAAACCCCCCCAAACCCCCTATGCCCGAATAGCCCAAAGGCCTTTATTTTTATTGATTTTTTTATAAAACCCCTTCCAAGGGATGAGGGGGAACCCTTTCAAGGCCCGTAGGGTTAGTGATTACATTAACCATAGGCTTAACAGACATTACATGACTCGAAGGTCTTAGGGAATTAAACCAGACTATAACTACAAGGAACTGCCCCTCCCCATCATCTGCATCATCATGGTACCTCTCTACCTTAGCATGGACTTATGGATAAGCTTCCCATACAAGCACAGGCTGGTCCCTATGGTGTATCCATACCCTCTCATTCTTCCAAATCCATTGGTTCTGCTCTGGTGAGTGCACCTACTATGAATCCTCCTCTTGGCTACTACTTTTTTTGTAGAGTATATCTAGGGCAACTACATGTGGCTCGAAGGCCTTGAGGTGGCCCAAAGGCCTTAAAGGTGGCTCGAAATATCGACTGACCCAAAGTCCTGGGTGTCCCAAAGGCCTTAAAGACTCCAATCCCAAACTGGTGGCCCAAGGTGAATTGTCACGGCTGCTACAATACGGAACAGTACGTGCTACAGTAATTGCTACAGTACTGCTACAGTCTGCTGCAGTACCCCCGATAATATGTCCCCACCTAGTTTCAAACCTAGCACTCATGGATCCACTTAAGGATACCTCACCAACAGGTCTGAGGCTCATGTTCCCCTAAAAACCCCTAAAGAAAAATAAAATAACCTCAAAGATCCAAAAAACCAAAAAAATACAACAAAACCCTAAATACCCAAAAATCACTTAAAACCCCTAAAAACCCCAAAAACCCCAAAAACCTTAAAAATGATAAAAAAACTAAAAAATA
This sequence comes from Viscum album, assembly GCA_963277665.1. NCBI lineage: Eukaryota > Viridiplantae > Streptophyta > Magnoliopsida > Santalales > Viscaceae > Viscum > Viscum album. The sequence continues at coordinate 1,801,244,504 of OY728126.1, read as the reverse complement.
CCAAAGAACCTAAAAATCCATAAAAGATATAATACCTCTAAAACCCTAAACCCCCTCAAAATAATAAAAACACGATAAAACCCCTAAAACCTTAAACAATATTAAAAAACTGTAAAATCCATAAAAACCCTAAAATCTTTCAAAACTTCTTTAAACCCATTAAAACCGTTGAAAACACTAATAAAATCCTATAAAACCCCTAAAACATGTAAAAACCCCTTAAAACACTCAAAGAAAAAAACCTGTAAACACCCAAAAAACCTAAAAAATCTCTATAAACCCGTATAAACCCTAAAAGACACTGAAAAACCCAAAAACATTTAAAATACCCTAAAACACTAAAAAATACATAAACCGATATTATAATAAAAAAACTAAAACCCATTAAAAACCGAAGAAAACCATAAACCCCCCTAAAAAGAATAAAAACCCTTAAAGATCCTAAAACCCTAAAAACACATAAAAACCATAAAAACTCAAAAATCACAAAATAACCCAAAAAATCCTAAAATCCTAAAACCCCCTAAAACCCATAAAATCACTAAAACCCCTGGAAAAATTTAATAAACCAATAAACATCCTAAAACCCCTAAAAACCATAAAACCCCCAAAACAAAAAAACCCTTAAAAACCCTATTAAACCCTTAAAAACCTAATAAATATAAAATCTCTAAAAACCTTATAAACCTTTAAAACCCCTAAAAACCCTTTAAAAATATAAAATCCATAAAACCCCTTTAAACCCTAAAGACCCCTAAAATCCCCTAAACCCCTTGAATACCTTAAAACATCTAAAAAAATTTAAACCCCTAAAATCCCCAAAAAACTACAAAACACGAAAATCAATAAATACCCTAAAAACTGTGAAAACCCTAAAAAATATAAAAAACCCAAAAAATCCATAAAAGACTCTAAGAAACCCTAAATCCCCTAAAAGACCCTAAATACTATAAAAACACCAAAAGACCATAAAACCCTTAAAAATCCCTAAATCAACCTAAAAGCCCTAAAAACCCCTTTTGACATAACATACCCTAAAAGCCTAAAATATTGTAAAAAACCCTGAAAATAGCCCTTAAAGTCCCAAAAATACCCAAAAACCCTAAAAGACACTAAAAACCCTAAAAATCCTAAAAGTCACTAAAATCCCCTAAAACTTTCTAAAAGGCCATAAAAAACCTAAGAAACAAAAAAGGAACATAAAACCCTAAAGGATCCTAATAACCCTAAAGGGCTCTAAAATACCCTAAAACCCTAAAGGACCCTAAAAACCCTAAATAACCTTAATGGTACCTAAAAGAACTAAAGACACTAAAGGAACCATAAAAATCTAAAAAATAATAAATGATCCTAAAACTCTAAAAAACAAAAAAAAACTCTAAAAATCCTAAAATGGAATAAAACCTTAATAAAAACATAAGGACCCTAAAACCCCTAAAATACCCCAAAAACCATTAACACCCCTAAAAACCCTACACGTTTAACAAGGCTAGAAAATTTTAAAACCCTGAAAAACCCCTAACAAAACCCATAACAAAAACCTACAAAACCCTAATGCCCTAAAAACCCAAAAGAATCCTAAAGACCGTAAAAGTGCTTTTAAAATCCCTAAAAAACTAAAAACTCACAAAAAAACCCTATAACCCCTAAAAACCCTAATACTCTAACAACAACTAAAATCTCTAAAGGACCTCAATAACTCAAAAAACCCCTAAATGGTACAAAAAACCCTAAAAACCCAAAATGACCCTAAAATTCCTAAAACCCCTAAAAGACTCTAAAACCCCCGAAAACCCCAAAGAAACCTTGAAAACCCTAAAAACCCTAATATCCCCTAAAAAACTCTTAGTTCTTGAAAACCTAAACCCCCCCTAAAAGACCCTAAAAATCCTTGAAGAAACCAAGAAAGACTCTAAAAACCCAAAAACCCCTAAAAACCTTAAATGAACCAAAAAACCCTAAAAATTTAAAAGAGACTACAAATCCATAAAACACCTAAAACGCCCTAAAACACCAAAAAAACCCTAAAACCCCTAAAAAACTAAAAACACCCTAACAAAACCTTAAAAAGGAATAAATAGATCATCAAAACCCTAAAAACATTTAAAACCAAAAAAACATTAAAACCCCCAAAAACCCAAAAAAAACCCCAAAAAACCCCCAAAAAACCCTAAAACTGTAAAAACCTCTAAAAAATAAAAAATACCCCAAAACTCCCCAAGAAACTGAAAAATACTAAAAATCCTAAAAACCCTGGGAAACCCCAAATTACCTATAAAAACCCACCCCAAACACTAGAAAACCCCAAAGGGTCCAAAAAACCCCTAAAAACATAAGTCCACTAAAAACACTAAAACCCCAAAAAATCCAAAAAACCATAGAAACCACTAAAATCGCATAAAATCCCATAAAACCCATAAAAACCCAAAAACCCAAAAAACCATGAAAACCCAAAAAAACCCTAAAACACTAAAAATCTTAAAACACCTTTAAAACCTTAAAACCCAAAAAAACCCCAAAAAATACACAAAGAATCTAAAAACCCATAAAAATACCTTAAAAATCTAATAAACTCTAAAAGTATATAAAAACCCTAAAATACCCAAAAAGACACTAAAAACCCTAAAATAATCTAATGGTCCTTGATAGACCTGATTAAAACCTTAATAGACCCTTGAAAATCCTCAAACAATCTAAAAACCCTAAACCACCCTGAAACCCTAAAAACACCTAAAAGAACCAACAAACCACAAAAAAACCCCTACAAATCATTGAAAACCATTAAATTACAAAACCAACCCAAAAATCCTTAAAAAATATAAAATCCCTAAAAAACATAAAAAATTAAAAAAACAAAAAATACTTGAAAAACTTAAATCCCAAAAAACCATTATAAAACCCTACACCGATAATAAAAAATAAAAAACACTAAAAACACTAAATTTCAAAAAACTCAAAAAACCTAAAAAACCCTAAAAATGCAAGAATTCCATAAGAAAATCCTAAAAACCCAAAAAAACTCTAAAAAACTAAAAGAAAATCCAAAAATAATTAAATGAAAAAACCATAAAAATACTAAAAATACTAAAACTACTAAACACCCTAAATCCCCCTAAAAACAATATGTATCCTAAACCACTAAAAAACTAAAAATCATAAAAAAACACTAAATAGGAAAAAACCCCAAAAACCACTAATAAAACACAAAAAAAACCTAAACCATAAACCCTAAAGCACAAAAATTAAAACCTAAACCCTAAACCCTATTCCCCAAACTCAAAACCCCAAACCCAAAACCATAAACCCTAAATCCTAAACCCTAAATCCTAAACACTAAACTCTAAACTCTAAACTCTAAACCCTAAACCCAAAATCTTAAACTCCAGACCCCAAACCCTAAACCCTAAACCCTAAACCATAAATACTACACACTACACCCTAAACTATATTCCCTAAACCTGATGCCTTACACCCTAAACCGTAAACCCTATACCGCATACCACATACCATATACCCTAAACCCAAAACATAACACCCTAAGACCTATATCCAACACCCTAATCTCTAAATCGTACTCCCTAAACCATATACAAAACACCATAAAACCTAAACACTAAATCCTATATCATACACCCAAAACCCTAGAGCATGTACCCTAAAGCCTAAACCCTACACCCTAAATCCTATACATTACACCATAAACCCAAAAACCTACACCTTAAACTCTATAATATATGCCATAAACCATATACCCTGCACCCTAAACCCTATACCAAACACCTTAAACCCAATACCCTACACCCTAAACCCCATATACTACATACTACACCATATACCCTACACTCAAAACCCCATACCCTAAAGACTTAACCCTAAAACCCACACCCTAAACCCTATATTGTACACCCTAAACCCCACATCCTAAACCCTACATAGTAAACCCTAAAACCTACACCCTGAACCCTATACCCTACACCCAAAACCCAAAACCCAAAACCCTACACCTTACACCCTACACCCTACACCCAAAACCCTATACCCAGAACCTAAACACTAAACCTGAAACCCCACACCCTAAAACCAAAACTCTACACCCTAAACCTTATTCCCTGCACCATAAACCCTAAAACCTACTCCCTAAACACAATACCCTATACCATAAACCCAAAACCCTACACCCAAAACCCTATACCATACACTCTAATCACTAAACCCAACACCTCAAACCTTATACCCTACACACAAAACACAAAACCCTACACCCTAAACCCTAAACCCTATACCCTAAAGCATATACATGACACCCTAAATCATATAACTAAAACCCTAGACCCTATATCCTAAACCTTACACCCTAAACCTTATACCTTTCACCATAAAACCCAAACCCGTCACCCTAAAACCCATACCCTTCACCCTAAACTCTAAACCCTACACACTAAACCATATACCCAACACCATAAACCATAAACCATAAACTCTAAATAATAATCCCCATACCATACAAACTAAAACCTAAACCCTAAACCCTACACCCTAAACCCAATACCCTACACTCTTAAACCTAATCCATACACCCCAAACCCCATACCCTACACCCTAAACCTAAAAACATACAGCCTAAACCCTATACCCTACAACCTAAAAATGAAACCATACACCTTAAACCCTATACTCGAAACCCTAAACCCAAAACCCAATACCCTAAAAATTTCTCTATAAACCCAATATCCTACACTCTAAACCCTACACCCTACACCATAAACCCTATACCATTCATCTTATACTATACACCCTACACTCTAAACTCTAAACCCTAAAAAACATAAATCAACCCTAAAAAACCTAAAAAATGTAAAAAACCTGAAAAAACACAAAAATCCCATAGAAACCCATAAATCCATAGAAAACAGTAAACCCTAAAAACATTAAGAACCCTGAAACCCTAAGATTACCATAAAAATCCTAAGAAAACCCTAAAAAACCAAAAAACCCCTAAAACCCTAAAAGAATTTGGATGGGGGTTGGGAATAGCCTGACCTCCGTATCTTCCTTGCCCTAAAACCCTAAATGACCCTAATAAACTAAAAAACATAAAATAATAAAAAACCATAAAAATATCAAAAAAAATAAATATTTTATTAAACTCAAGAAAATAAGAAACTCTAAAAACCCCAAACAAAAACTTTAAAAAAGATAAAATACCCTAAAAAATATTCGAAAACCCTAAATAATCCTAAAAATCCTAAAACCCTAAAAACCATAAAAGAACCCTAAAAGCACTAAAACAACCCTAAAACCACCCAAAACCCAAAAAATTATAAAAACCTTTAAAACCCCAAGAACCACAAATAGCCCTAAAAACCCAAAAAGCCTTGAAAAGCCCCTAAAAATCCTAAATAATGGTAAAAACACTAAAACACCAATAAATAATAAAATAACCCTGTGAATAAATTAAATTCCCTATAACCCCCTAAAAGACACTAAAAACGCCTAAAAACCTAACCCCCCCAAAGAACCTCAAAATATCCTTAAAACCCATAAAATAACTAAAAACCCATAAAAATCTTAAACCCCTAAAACCCCTAAAAGATCCTAAAAACTCTAAAATCCCAAAAAGTCTTTTAAACACAAAAAGAAACCTAAAAGGACCCTAAAATCCATAAAACCTCAAAAAAACTAAAAAACCCATAGAAACTCAAAAAACCCTAAAAGGCATACAAAAACTGTAACGCCCCGACCCCAGTTACCCAGAGTCGGTGCATTATTACATAACATTGGCATGATCACAAGAAAGATCAAATCTCGAAAGACCGATTAGTTTAGTATCCTTGGAATAACTAGATACATTAATAAATTTTGCATTACATCATAAAATGAAAACTACAAAAATATAGTCTCCATAGTCCACACTCTTATACCCTCATACTATCCCTGCATGTCATTCATAAATTACTTCTTCACATCCTGGGAAAAAATAAAACATAGAAAATGGGTGACCTCAAATGCCCAGTAAGTATAACAATATAGTGGAAACTTTCATAAATAAGAATAAACATTTAAGGCAATGTATAACTAAAACAAAATCCTTTTAAACTTGAACTTCAACATAGTATGGAAAAAATAAAATAAAATAATTTCATTTACTTATTGACATGGATATTCTACTAATCAAATAATCACATGCAATATCAATAACCACTTTCATAATTATGGAATTCATAATTCCATACTATCATAACCACATATCCAAGGCCTCGTGCCAAGAATACAAATAAGATTTTGTCAAGGACTTGTTCCAAGACACTATTTTGTCTCATGAGACCTGCCGATGCATCGAGGAGCTATATCGGGCTCCACCCGTCACATATTAAGTCCAATGCATTCCTCATATGAACAGGTTTAAACATAACATAAACATTCATATTAAAACTAGCATACGAAATGTCAATACTTTCTCCATAAACCATGAATGGTATAAAAATAACATATCCACCGTCAAAAAAATCACAAAAACTTCAATACAATATGGAAGTATTTTATCATAATAAATCAACTTCAAATAAGCTTAAAATCCATCAAAGGATATTGACATAGATGGAATCAAAACTATTTGATACAAATATCCCTTTTTTGAAATCATTTAAAAGTCACATAATTATAAAATAAAATATTTACTTTGAAAATTTTATTATAAGATTGTAAGGGAAGCTTCTAAGATTTTATAACGGTGGAAAATAGCCGCACCCTTCGTATAAGTTAAAAAAACATTCTTAACTTAATTCTGTCAAAAAGGTTAAAAAGAACCTTGTTTGGAAAATGATGCAAAGATTCCTTTATAAACCTCTTAAAAAGGTCAAAAAATGGTATAAATGACTTTAACCTATATTATTGTAAATAGTAAAAATGTTTTGAAATTCATTTTGAAGAAACATGGATGTGGATGATAAAGAAATCCTAGTAGATTATTACGTATAAACAACCTTGGATAATGAAGATATTGCGAAATAAACCCTTAACTTGTACTTTTACTTGGTTGAGTATAGGTTAACCTCCTGTATAATAGTGAAATAATTGATATTAAATTATACAAGAATCATATACATTAATATGATATCATATATGATCTTTTAACATTGCTTTGTTAATAATATCTTAGAATTATCGTCATTTCGGGTGTTAACTTACTCATTTTATTTTATATGTTTTGTTACATAATCCATGTTTGTTATGGATAGGTTGTATATTATTCATATCTAGAATTATATAAATTACTTAAACATTATTTTTAATAATCAAATGAGAATTATACTTGAATGGATACGATGGAGAATGAATCTCATCGCGTTCGTGGAGACGGTAGTCCGTACGTACGCACGAGCGACAATATCATTATTTTGATATTAAAATAATATATAATTGGTTGTTATATCATATATATAGAATCATTATCATTTTATATTTATTATTTACATGAATTACACATCATTATTATTCCCATACAAATAATAATTTATTGAATAACAATTACACCATGACGTGGAGACGGTAAGCCGTACGTACGCACGTATGGTGACATGTCATTCAAAGGATGGACAGAATACTGAATATGGTTGTACCATACTTATAATAACATAAAAGTATATATAATATACTATAGTTATTATTTTTGAATGGTAATAACAAATAAAGAAGAAGTGGAAGAAGAAAGGGACTTGAAAAAGGGTGGTGAAATCATTACCTCTTCTTTGGGTTCTTCCTTTTTATTTGATCAAAAGGGCTCATTAGGTTGGCCTTATGACTAAAGGAAGGACTCTAGTATGAAGTGAGGGAAGCTGAGAGAGTATTTGGTTAGGGTTTGGCCGAACCAAAAGGCTTTGAATGTGTGAATTAGTGATAAGGGGGAGTGCCCTTTTATAAGAGGGGTGAGGGGCACCTTTGGAAAAGCTAGAAATATTTTTTTATCATAAATTCATATAAGGTTTCTAATGGATAAAAAGTGGATTATTTAAAGGTTAAGGTGGGGATGGGTCAAAAACAACTCAACCAATATTATTTATACAGGTTTGGGTCACTATATTAACCATATCTTTAATTATTAACTCTTAGTTAATTAGTTTCACTTTTACAATGTCTCTTTATATTTTTATATTATATGGTTAATAAACTTACTATATACATCCAAGAGAACCCCAAGTGGTCCATTAATGATAAAACTATCATGATATAAGTCTCTTGGACGAACCTTATATTTTTAGGAATTGAATATCAATTAATAATATAATATGTGTTTTAAAAACTCTTTTATGTCAATTTTGACACTATTTGGAAAATTGATATTTTGTGAAAATCATAACAGAATGATTACTTCTAAAAAAGTTAATTAAATAAATCCTAACATGTCATATTAACCTATAAAATTATTTTAATTCATAAAAAGTCTCAAATTATATTTATTTGGGTATTTATAATATCAATCATTTCAATTTCTCACTATTATGGTAATTACTACATCACCATTTTGTCATAAATAAATTAACTTATTTAATTTCTAAAATTTATAAATAAAATAAAATTATGTAGGAAATCGTTTTATCTTTCTAATTAATATTTACAATCGAATTTATCTTATTTATAACCCTTTATAAAAAATGTTTTAGTAAATAAACTTTGATTTTAACTCTTTTTACTCTTCTTTGAATTAAATAATAATAAATGTCCTAATCTAATCCAAGTTGACCTAAATGATAATATATTATTCCTAAGGTTGTTTTTGGTCGATATAAACTTGTCCAATAGAATTAGTACATGTGTTAGGGTAATATTAATATCATTTTTACCCTTAATTACCCTATTTACTTTTAACCGTTGTAAATAAATCTAAAAAGTTACTCTTCACCAAAAATTATTTTCATCTCATTGAACCAAATTTTACTCCTTGATATTAACTGTTTCTCTCAGGTTTTCGAAATTCCACTCACAGAAGCGGTAAAATTAAGTTTTATGTAAAATTCAGTTTTTTAACTACCACTTAGTGGTTTCACTATTCATCAAAAAATGAAGTTTTTTAGAAAAATACCAAAAATTCACCCTAGGATAATTTCGATATTACGAATCCAAAAAATGAAGACCATTTTGAAAAATAAAATTTATAAATTTCAAAAAGTGGGTATTACTCTTCATAACGGCTAGTTTGATAGGTTGTGGTGTGTTAGAACTCGATGTTGCGTATAACACACACTATTGCATTATTCAAAGAGAAGCGTACCGTTGAAGTTTGGGGTGTTACATTCTCCCCTCCTTCAAATGATTTTGTCCTCAAAATTTCTAGAATACTACTTCATGAAAAGACTCGGGTGGTTCTTCATCATAAGTTCCTCAGGTTTCCACGTTGCCTCTTCCACCTTATGGTTTAACCACAAAACTTTTACCAGACGCGTCGTCTGGTTTCTCAGTACTTGTTCTCTAGTATCAATAATTCTGAAGGGCTCTTCTCAATAAGATAGACCGGGTTCAAGTTCTAATTCCTCATAGGTGAGTACATGTGTTGGGTCAGGCATGTATTTCCTCAACAGTGATATGTGGAACACATCGTGAACTTTGGAGAGACTTGGCAGCATTGCCAAATGGTAAGCTACAGCCCCAATTCGTTCTAGAATTTCGAAAGGTCCGGTGTACCTGGGACTCAATTTACCTTTCTTACCAAAATGTATGACTCCCTTCCATGGAGATACCTTCAGTAAAACATGATCACCAACTTAAAATTCCAAATCCTTCCTTCGATTATCGGCATAGCTCTTCTGCCTACTTTGAGATGCTTTGATATGGTTTTGGATTACCTTCACCTTTTCCATCGTTTCCTCCACCAGTTCTGGGCCTATAAGTTTTCTTTCACCAATGTCATCCCAACAGGTTGGTGTGCGACATCTCTTTCTGTATAACGCTTCATATGGTGCCATCTGAATACTCGAATGGAAGCTATTATTATAGGAAAATTCTACCAGAGGTAAATATTGATTCCACATACCCTGAAAGTCAAGTGAGAAGGATCTCAACATGTCTTCTAATGTTTGAATAGTCCATTCTGATTGTCCATCTATTTTAGGGTGGTAGACAGTGCTCAAATGAAGTTCAGTATACAAGGTCTTCTGAAGAATCTTCCAGAATCTTGAAGTAAAATGGGGATCACGATAAAAAATAATCGATAGGGGTACTCCATGAAGTCTCACCACTTCATTAATATATAGTCTTGCTAGATGTTCCAGTGGTAGATCTTCTCTTTTAGAAATAAAATGTGCTGACTTGGTATGATGATCAACAATAACCCATATCGCATCATTCCTTATAGGAGTCTTTGGTAGCCCCATGAAAACGTTCATCGTGATATTATCCCATTTGCACTCAGGTATGTGAAGAGGTTTCAATACTCCACCAGGCTATCGCCTTCCAGCTTTCACTTGTTGAAAAACCATACATCTTGACACAAAATCAGAAATCTCCCTCTTCATGTTGTCCCACCAAAAATGTTCCTTCAAATCTCTATACATTTTGTTGCACCCAGGGTGTATAGAGAAATTGGAACTATGAGAATCATCTAGAAATTCTGTTTTTAGATTAGGTATATCAGGAACACAAAGCCTCTTCCCGTATTTCAAAATTCCTTCTTCATACACAAAGTCTCCCAATCTCCCATCATTCACAGCTTTAATCTTCTTTTGAAATTCTTCATCGTCGGTCTGAGAACTCTTTATGCTCTCTAGTAAAGATGGTTTGGCAACCATTTGAAAAAGAATTGATGTTTCACCTTCTATGGTGATTCCCATATCCATCTTTACTAGATCCATAAAAGTAGGATCCCTTTCAATTCTCATCATGTTCAAAATTCCATGATCTGTTCCGCTCAAAGCATCTGCCGCCTTATTTTCCTTCCCCGGGTGGTAGTGTATCGTATAATCATAATCCTTGAGTAATTCAAGGCATCTCCTTTGCCTCATGTTGAGTTCTTTTTGTGAGAAAATATACTTCAAACTCTTGCGATCAGTATAAATCTCACATTTTTCACCGTAGAGGTAGTGCCTCCATATCTTCAAAGAAAAGATCATAGCTGGTAACTAGAGATCATGAGTAGGATAGTTTGGTTCATGAATCTTCAACTGTCGTGATGCATAGGAAATAACCCTATCATTATGTATAAGGACACAACTCAGTCCTTTCTTCGATGCATCACTATAAATAACGAACCCATCATTCCCCGATGGTAGAGTCAGTATAAGAGCATTGACTAATCTTCTCTTCAGATCTTCGAAACATTCTTCACACACTTTTGTCCAAAAAAATTTAACCCCTTTACGTGTGAGATTCATTAATGGGTTAGCCAATCAGGAAATATTCTGGACGAAACGTCGATAATAACCTGCTAAACCAATAAAACTACGTATCTCAGTTATACTCGTCGGTGTAGGCCATTCTTGGATTGCCTTGGTCTTAGAAGGATCAAAAGAGATTCCATCTTTAGAGACGATATGGCCAAGAAAAGAAATCTCTTGAATTCAGAATTCACACTTGCTAAACTTCCCATATAATTCATGTCTTCTCAGAGTCTTTAGGATAATGCGCAATTGATTTTCATGATCTTCGGAGATTTTGGAGTATACCAAGATGTCATCAATAAAAACCACCAAAACATCATCAAGATATTCCTTAAAAACTCTATTCATCAGATACATGAATATAGAGGGTGCATTAGTCAATCCAAAAGGCATTACTATAAACTCGTAATGCCCGTACCTGGTTCGAAATGCTTTCTTTGGAATGTCTTCCTTCTTCACACACAATTGATGGTATCCATATCGAAGGTCAATATTTGAAAATTATTGAGCTCCATGTAGTTGGTCAAATAAATCATCAATGCGAGGTTGTGGATACTTGTTCTTTATTGTTATAGCATTGATCTCCCTGTAGTCGATACATAACCTCATATATCCATCTTTCTTTTTATCAAAAAGAATAGGGGCTCCCCATGGAGAAAAACTAGGGTGAATAAATCCCTTATTACTCAATTCCTCTAGTTGTTTCTTTACTTCAACTAATTCCACAGTGTCCATTCTATAAGGGGTCTTCGATATAGGCCTTGATCCAGGAATTAAATCAATGGAAAACTCAACTTCCCATTCTGGAGGATGTCCAGGTAAATCTTCCAGAAACACATCTACATATTCTTTCACAATAGGTACATCCTATATTTGAATATTCCTTTCCTCACCCACAATCATTTCATTATCTTCCTCCACAATAATTGAATTTAGTTGAGCTACTGGGGGTGGATCTAGATAAGAATTAGGTGGTGACGATTCTGCTCTAAAGATAAGGTGTTCCTTATCATCATCATCAAAAATCGTAACCTCCTTCTTCTTACAATAAATCTTCACATCATGGTCTGAAAGACAATCCATACCAAGGATTATATCAAACTCAATCACAGTTATGACGATGAGATCAGTGGATAAATAAATTTTATGTTCTCTAATGGGGACTGATTCACAAAACTTTGTTGCAATGATAATTCCCTTAGGAGTTTTAACTGACAACTCCCTTGTTAAATAAAATTGGAAATAACTAATTTTCTTTGAAAACTAGGAAGAAATGAAATAATGCGATGATCCAGAATCAAATAATGCATTTGCTAAACTTGAGGAAACCATTAAATTACCTACCACCACGTCTTTTGGATCTTCTACCTCAACAGTAGTGATAAAAAATCTTGGCCTTGATCCCTTGACCTTTTCTGAGGTAATTTCCCTGGAAACTTAGGACATTCATTTTCATAATGTCCCATCTCCCTGCAATTGTAGCATTGGACATCAGTAGCTTTCTTCTTCCCCTTGCAACCACGAGCTTGCTGGCCTTTTTCACCACACTTGTAACAGACTCTCATTCCCTTCAATCAAGTACCAGAGTGTTTCTTCCCACATTATTGCAGGATTGATATTCAACTTTTACCTTCTTCCCCTTATTTCCATTTCCAGATTAATCAGCAGATCTCTTCTTCTCTTTCTTTACTTTAAAGTTGTAAGACTTAGAGAATTCCTTTTCAGTATTGATAGCACATGAGACAATGTCTTCGTACGATGAGAAGGATTGTGAGACTAATGATTGATAGAGAAATGGTTTTAACCTATCAAAGAAATAATCAATCTTACTTCTTGGGTTACGTATATAATCTCCAGCATACCTTGCTAACCTTGTAAAGTTAGCCTCATACGTTGTGACATTCTCATCCTCCTTTTGTCTCAGACTCAGAAATTGCCTTTCCATGTCTGCTCGATGGCCGCGAGGAAAGTATTTTTATAAAAACATATCTTTGAACTCCCTCCATTCCATATTTGATACTTCATCATCTTCCTTCGTGTTTTGAATCAATGAACACCATTGATCAGCATCTCCAGTGAGGCGATAAACTGTCATGACAACTTTTTCCCTTTCACTACTCCCCAAATCCTGAAATATTTTCTCTAGGTAACTTATCCATTGCTCACCTACTAATGGATTTTTACTCCCATTGAATTTTGGTGGTTGTTTCCTCATGAAGAGATCTAATATTGATCCTCCACGTTGTGGATCAGGGTGCTCCATACGGGTAAGGTTATTATTCATAACCTGAGTGAGTTGTCCCAGTATGGTGATTAGTTGATCAGCACCAGTTGCATCACGAGCTCCACTATAATTATCTTGACCAGGAGGTCAATCCCTACATGGAGTGCATGCATTGATACAGTTTCCATTTCTTCCACATGGCGCCATTTCTAAACAATGGCATAAACTAGATCATTTTATGAATCAAAATACATAATTCCATACTTATAAAACACTTAACATAAATAGAACTATTTATGGATATAATCCATAATCATAAAAATGTTTTCTTTGAGTAATTATATACTCATAAACCCTTCATAATGATTTGTAAAGAAAATGAGAGTTATCATAAGCATATCCCCCGGGAGTGTCATAACCAAGAGTGCAGCAAGACCCATTTTCGTGCACCAGTTCCCGTTCGAGTCTATCTCAAAGTGGTGTTTTCAGGTTTTACCCCTAGGTACATCATTGCCAGATCCGCCTCTACCTGCTCGTATCCAGACATGGATTTATTGCTCATAAAACTCAAAAAATCTCTCCAATACCAAAATTCTAGGAAGTTATTCTATACTAATCCTCAAATTCCATCTTAAATATATGTGCTCTAATCAGAGTTTATCTAAATCTAGCTTCAAAGGTTTGTACTAAACTTTCTCTGATACCAACTATAACGCCCCGACCCCAGTTACCCAGAGTCAGTGCATTATTACAAAACATTGGCATGATCACAAGAATGATCAAATCTCGAAATACCGATTAGTTTAGTAGACTTGGAATAACTAGATACATTAATAAAGTTTACATTACATCATAAAATGAAAACTACAACAATATAGTCTCCATAGTCCACACTCTTATCCACTCATATTATCCCGGTAGGTCATTCATAAATTACTTCTTCACATCCTGTGAAAAAATAAAAAATATAAAAGGGGTGAGCTCAAATGCCCAGTAAGGATAACAATATAGCGGAAACTTTCATAAACAAGAATAAACATTTAAGGCAATGTATAACTAAAACAAAAGCCTTTTAAACTTGAACTTCAACATATAATGGCAAAAATAAAATGAAATAATTCCATTTACTTATTCACATGGATATTCTACTAATCGAATAATCACATGAAATATCAATAACCACTTTCATAATGATGGAATGCATAATGCCAGACTATCATAACCACATAGCCAAGGCCTCGTGCCAAGACTAAAAATAAGATTTTGTCAAGGCCTTGTGCCAAGACACTATTTTGTCTCATGAGACCTACCGATGAATCGATGAGCTATAGTGATCTCCACCCGTTACATATTAAGTCCAATGCATTCCTCATATGAATAGGTTTAAACATAACATAAACATTCGTATTAAAATTAGCATATGAAATGTCAATACTTTCTCCATAAACCATTAATGGTATAAAAATAATACATCCACAGTCAAAAAAATCACAAAACCATCAATACAATATGGATGTTTTGTATCATAATAAATCAACTTCAAATAAGCTTAAAATCCATCAAAGGATGTTGACATAGATGAAATAAAAACTATTTGAGAGAAATATACATTTTTTTGAAATCATTTAAAATTCACATAATTATAAAATAAAACATTTACTTTGAAAATTTTCTTATAATCTTATAAGGGAGGCTTCAAAGATTTTATAATGGCGGAAAATAGCCGCACCCTCCGTATAAGTTAAAAAAACATTCTTAACTTAATTCTGTCGAAAAGGTTAAAAAGCACCTTGTTTGGAAAATGATGGAAAGATTCCTTTATAAAACTATTATAAAA
Organism: Viscum album; assembly: GCA_963277665.1. Lineage (NCBI taxonomy): Eukaryota > Viridiplantae > Streptophyta > Magnoliopsida > Santalales > Viscaceae > Viscum > Viscum album. The sequence continues at coordinate 1,801,229,074 of OY728126.1, read as the reverse complement.
AGTAAAACAATGGTACAAATTACTTTAACCAATATTCTTGTAAATAGTAAAATAATTTTGAAATATATTTTGAAGAAACATGGATGTGGATGATAAAGAAATCTCAGTAGATTATTACGTATAAACAACCTCGGATAATGAAGAGATTGCGAAATAAACCCTTACCTTGTACTTTTCCTTGGTTGAGGGTAGGTTAACCTATGGTATAATGGTGAAATAATTGTTATTAAATTATACAAGAATCCTATACATTAATATGATATCATATATTATCTTTTAACATTGCTTTGTTAATAATATCTTAGAATTATCGTCGTTTCGGGTGTTAACTTACTCATTTTCTTTTATATGTTTTGTTACATAATCCATGTTTGTTATGGATAGGTTGTATCTTATTCATATCCATAATTATATCAAGTCCTTAAACATTATTTTTAATCATCAAATGAGTATTATACTTGAATGGATATGATGGAGAATGAATCTCATCGCGTTCGTGGAGACGGTAATCCGTACGTACGCACGAGCGAAAATATCATTCTTTTGACATTAAAATAATATATAATTGGATGGTATATCATATATAAAGAATAATTATCATGTTATATTTATTATTTACATTAATTACACATCATTATTATACCCATTCAAATAATAATTTATTGATTAACAATTACACCATGACGTGGAGACGGTAAGCCATACGTACGCACGTATGGTGACATGTCATTCAAAGTATGGATAGAATACTGAATATGGTAGTACCATATTTATAATAACATCAATGTAAATATAATATACTGGAGTTATTATTTTATAATGGTAATAACAAAGAAGGAAGAAGTGGAAGAATAAAGGAACTTGAAAAATGGTGGTGAAATCATTACCTCTTCTTCGAGTTCTTCCTTTTGATTTGATCAAAAGGGATCCTTAGGTTGGATTTATGACAAAAGTAAGGACTCTAGGATGAAGTGAGGGAAGTTGAGAGATTATTTGGGTAGGTTTTGGACGAACCAAAAGGCTTTTAATGTGTGAATTAGTGAGAAGGGGGAGTACCCTTTTATAAGAGGGGTGAGGGGCACCTTTGGAAAAGCTAGAAATATTATTTTATAATAAATTCATATTCAGTTTCTAATGGCTCCAAAGTGGATTATTTAAAGGTTAAGTTGGGTATGGGTGGAGAACAACTCAACCAATAGGATTGATACAGGTTTGGGTCACTATATTAACCTTATCTTTAAGTATTAACTCTTAGTTAATTAGTTTCACTTTTACAATGTCTCTTTATATTTTTATATTATATGGTTAATAAACTTACTATATAGATCCATGACAACCCCAAGTGGTCCATTAATGATACAAATATCATTATATAAGTCTTTTGGCCGAACCTTATATTTTTAGTAATTTAATATCAATTAATAATATAATATTTGTTTTAAAAACTCTTTTATGTTAATTTTGACACTATTTGGAAAATTGATTTTTTGTGAAACTCATAACAGAATGATTAATTCGAAAAAAAGTTAATTAAATCAATCCTAACGTGTCATATTAACCTATAAAATTAGTGTAACTCATAAAAAGTCTCAAATTATATTTATTTCGGTATTTATAATATTAATTATTTTAATTTTTCACTATTATGGTAATTACTGCATCACCATTGTGTCATAAATAAATTAAATTATTTAATGTCTAAAATTTATAAATAAAATTCCATTATGTAGGAAATCATTTTATCTTTCTAATGAATATTTACAATAGAATTTATATTATGTATAACCCTATATTAAAAATGTTTTAGTAAATAAACTTTGATTTTAACTATTTTAACTCTTCTTTGAATTAAATAATAATAAATGTCCTAATCTAATCCAAGTGGACCTAAATGATAATATTTTATTCCTAGGGTTTTTTTTGTTCGATATACATTTGTCCAATAAAATTAGGACATGTGTTAGGGTAATATAAATATCATTTTTACCCTTAATTACCCTATTTACTTTTATCCGTGGTAAATAAAAGTAAAAAGTTACTATTCACCAAAAATTATTTTCGTCTCATTGAACCACATTTTACTCCTTGATATTAACCGTGTCTCTCGGATTTTCAGAATTCCACTCACAGAAGCAGTAAAATTAAGTTTTTGGTAAAATTCAGTTTATTAACTACCACTTGGTGGTTTCACTATTCATCAAAAAATGAAGCTTATTAGAAAAATACCAAAAATTCACCCTAGGCTAATTTTGATATTCCGAATCCAAAAATGAAGTCCATTTTGAAAAATAAAACTTATAAATTTAAAAAAGTTAGTATTGTTATTCATAACGGCTTGTTTGATAGGTTGTGGTGTGTTAGAACTCGATGTTGCGTACAACACACGCTATTGCATTATTCAGAGAGAAGTGTACCATAGAAGCTTGGGGTGTTACAAAAACCTTAAAAACACTAAAATTCCTTAAACCCCAAAAATCCTTAAAAACCCTTTAAGTCCCCTGAAAAAACTAAAAACCCTAATAAAACTAAAAAATCACTAAAAAAAGACCCTAAAAATTATAAAAACTGAAAAATCCTAAATCACCGTAAAAATCCTAAAAATCCTAAAAACACTAAAAAACACTAAAAGACCCTAAAACCATAAAATCCTTGAAAGAACTTAAAAACTCTAGAAAAAAATAAAATATCCTAAAACCCTAAAAGACCTTAAAAACCCTAAAAAACCTTAAAACTCCTAAAAGTCCCTAAAATTTTTAAAATACATTAAAACCCATAAAAACATTAAAACCCATAGAAACCCTAAAAACTCTAAAAAACACTAAAAGAATATAAAACCCCCTAAACTCACTAAAAAACCTAAAAACATTTAAAACCCCTAAAAACTCAAAAAACATGAAAACACTAAAAAACCCAAAAATATTTTGAAAAGACGTAAGATAATCCTAAAAACCCCAAACCCCTAAAAACTGTAAAAACACAAAGAGAACCCTAAAACCCAAAAAACAAAAAAAACCCTAAAACTCCTTAAAACCTAAAAACCCCTAAAACACATAGAAATCCATCAAAACCATAAAAAACCATAAAACCCCCTTAAAACCCCTAAAACCTTAAAAAACTAAATCACTAAAAAACCTAAAACCCTATAATACATTAAAAGGCCCAAAAACTCAAAAACACAACAAAAATCCTAAAAAACCCTAAAACCCTAAAACTAAAAAAAATCCAAAAAACCATTAATAACCCTAAAAGAACATTTAAATTCCTAAAAAAATATTAAAAACCCAAAAAGGCCAAGAAACCCCTAAAGAATCATAATAAACCCAACAGACCCTAAAAACCCTAAAACACCCAAAACACCTAAAAACCCCAAAAACCCAAAAACCCCCAAAAAACATAAAACCTAAAAAAAAACCCCAAAACTCCCAAACACCCTAAAAACCTCTAAAAGACTATAAAAGACCCTTAAAACTCTAGAAACCCCATAGAACTCTAGAAAACCCCTAAAGACACTAAAAACCCTAAAAACCTAAAACCCCTAAAAGACCTTAAAAACCCCTAAACCCCCTAAAACTCCCTAAAAACTATAAAAGGATTTAAATTCCCTAAAAACACTAAAAGACCTTAAATAACCTAAAAGATTATAAAAACCTCTATGGGACCCTAAAACCCACAAAAACTTTAAAAGACGTTAAAAAACTCTAAAAAATCGTAATGAACCCTAAAAATACTAAAAAATCTAAAAGCCCTTAAACACTCTAAGAGATCCTAATAACCTCTTAAAAATACCTAAAAACTATAAAAACCTCTAAAAACCTAAAAACCTGAAAATTCTCTAAAAGAAAATAACAAAGCCTTAAAACCCCTAAAACCCCTAAAACCCTAAAAAACACTAAAAACACTAAACACCCAAAAAACCTTAAAACCCTAAAAGACCTTAAATGACATTAAAACACCCTAAAAACCTGGAAAATCCTAAAACCCTAAAAATAATAAAAACCATAAAACCCATAGCAAACATGAAAACTACTATTTAAACCCCTAAAATCCCAAAAAAACTAAAAAACCCCAAAAAAACTGAAAAACGCCAAAAAACCTAAATAAACTAAAGAACCCCTAAGGGCCCGTAAACCCCTAAAATTCCTAAAAATCCAAAAAAACCCTAAAACCTTAAAAAACACAAAAAACCCCTAAAACCCTAAAAAATTAAGAATATTTAAAAAACCCTAAAACCCCTAAAAACCCTATCCCCCGATTCCACCATGGATAAAGGTCAATGGGGATGGTATGACGTTGAGTGCTCCCGACCCCTCGGGGTTTGTTGCGGTCTTCCCTACCAACAGAGGATTTTTTAAGTGATGTTTTTACAACTTTATTGGAGGAGGATTTTTTATGAAGTGGCTATATGGTCTATTATTAATATGGTTAAATTTTTGATCCATTTTGTGTTGAACTCGCTTTGGATTGATTCTGACTCAATGCTTGCCGTGGATGACCTTTGGAACAAATCTAGGAAAGTCCCACAGAGACTTCTACCACAATGGAAGGAATGCCTCAATATCTATTAGAATCTTAATCTCTATGTCACACATGCCTATAGGGTGGCCAACTCAGTGGAAGATGCACTCTCTAAAAGGGAAATTGAGGAACTGAGCTCATTGTGGTCCTTTGTCACTCCACCATTTTGTATGCCTTATGTGGACTTTGAAATGAAGGGTTACCTACACAACTGTTCTTGTAAACTCTCCTTATAACTATTTTTCTTTATTTTAAATAATGTTTGGGAGAATAGTCATGCTTGGACTCGAGCCTTTTTCACCCTAAAACACCTTAAAATCCATAAAAAACCTAAAATACCATAAAACCCTTAAAAAACTAAAAGACCCTAAATACCTAAAAATTATAAATACCCCTTAAAGAACCTAAAAACCCTAAAAAATCATAAAGACCCTAGAAACCCAAAAAGACGGGATAAATCCATAAAACCCTAAAAGAACCTAAAATACACTAAAACTCGAAAAGTCTCTAAAAACCCTAAAACCATAAATAAATCTAAAAAACCCATAAATAACAATGAAAACATTTAAAACCCCTAAAAATACTAAAGCACCCTAAAACCCTAAAAGACCCTATAAATAATAAAAAACCTAGAAAGACCCTTAAACCCGTAAAAAAGCATAAAAACCTAAAAGATCCAAAAAACCCCCTAAAAACGTAAAAAATCTAATAATACTTTAAAACCCTAACAAACCATAAAAACGCTAAAACCCCTATATAACCTAAAAACCCTAAAACCCTAAATGCCTTAAAAGACCATAAAAACCCTAAAACACACTAAAACCCAAAAATTCCTAAAAACAATAAAAACCCTAAATTTTCCTAAAAACCATAAATTACACTAAGTACAAAAAAAACATTAAACCACCTAAACCCCTTAAAACCCTTAAAACCTTTAAAAGTCAATAAAAATTCCTAAAACCCCTAAAAACCATAAAAACACTAAATCCACAAAAAAAATATAGGGTTGTTTCTTTCACTTTATTGGGGATGGTTGTGCTTAGGAAGGAGAGCCCTAGGCTATCATAAAGGTTGTGAAGTTTGTGAGTCAGTTTAAGTGAACAAGGCTTTGGATTGAGTCAGATTCTATGTTAGCGGTTGTCGTGCTCAAAGGATCTTCCAGGGGAGTGTCGTGGAGACTCTTGCCGCACTGGATTGAGTGTATCAACATTTCTCAGACCCTGAGCTTTAGTATTTCACCCACATATAGGGAGGCCAATTCAGTTGCGGATACTCTATCCAGAAGGGAAATTGAGGAAAGATGTTCAATGTGGTCCTTCGTAACTCCATACTTTTTCACCCCTATTGTTGATTCGGACATGAAGGGTGAGATACACTCTCTTCCTTGTAGGCCCACCTTGTAACTGTCTGCTTTTGTTTTATTTTAATTTATTCTTGGGGGGACTAGGCTAGCCTAGTCCTACACCTCTTCTGCCCCTAACAAAACCTAAACACCCTAAGACACTAAAATATCTGAAAACCCTAAAAACCCATAAAACATGGAAAACCATTAAAAACCTAAAACCCAAAAACTCTAAAAAACCATAAAAACACTTAAAAACACTTAAACCCCCTAAAATCCCCTAAAAACTGCAAAAAATCCTAAAAAAACTAGAGACCCTAAAAACCCCAAAAAATCTTAAAAACCCATAAAATCCTTAAAAATCCAAAAAACCCCAAAAAACACTAAAAAATCTAAACACAATAACAAACATTAAACCCCCAAAACCTTACTAACCGTAAAAAAACCTGAATACCACTAAAAACCATAAAACACAAGAAAAATACTAAAAGACCATAAAAAATAAAAAAAAAACCTTATAATACCCTAAAAGATGCTAAAACCCAGAAAAACTATAAAACCCCCAATAAACCCTCAAAACATAGAAAAACCCAAAAACACCATAAAAACTTTAAAATTCTAAAATCTCTAAAGTCCATAAAATAATTATAAAGACTCTAAAAACATTTAAAAATGCTAAAAACCCAAAAAAACCTAAAAAACCCAAACAAATTCTAAAAAACCCTAAAAACCCTAAAAAAACCCCCAAACCCTAAATGACCCTAAAAACCGTAAAAACATTAAAATACACTAAAATATTAAAAAAACCAAAAAAACCAAAAAAACCAAAAAACACAAAAAACCCCTATAAACATTAAAAAATCTTAAAAACCCTAAAAGACCTAAAAACCACAAAACCCCTATAAAACACCAACAAACATAAAACCCATTATAAATATAAATATACCCTAAAACCCCAAAAAAACAAAAACCCTATAAAACCATAAAAATAGTAAAAACCATAAAAACTGTAAAAACGCAAATAAAAATTAAAACACCTATAAACTCTAAAAAACACTAGAACCCTAAAATCCCTAAATAACCATAAAATCCCCTGAAAACCCAAAAAACACATAAAACCCCACAAAACCCCTAAAAACCTAAAAAAATTCTAAATAAACCCTAAAACACAAAAAACCCTAAAACCCTAAAAACACCTTAAAACTGTAAAAATACTATAAGAAACCCAAAAACCTAAAACCCCTAAAGTCCAAAAAAGATTTTAAATACCTAAAAAGCCTAAAGGACCCTAAAACCCCAATGGACCTTGAAAACCATAAAAATTCATAATGGACCATAAAAACCCAAAAAATTAGTGGTCTCTAAAAAACCATAAAAACCATGAAAGGCCCTAAAAACCCATAAAAACCCTACAAACCCGAAAAAACACTAAAACCCTTTAAAAACCATCATATACACTAAAACACCTAAAAAAACTAGAACAAAAAACTAAACAACCCTAAAAATACTAAAAATCATAAAACAACAAAAAGACCCAAAAAGACCCTAAAATATTTTAAAAGACCCTAAAACCCTAAAAACCCTAAAAATAACTAAAACCCTTAAAGGACCCTAAAAATCCATAAATACCCTAAAACCCCTAAAATACCCCTAAAATACCTAAAATATAAAACTCATAAAAAACCTTTAAAAATATTGAAATACCCTAAACCATAAAACCCTAAATCTCCCTAAAATCCCTAAAACCCCTAAAAACCATAAAAACACAAAACACCCATAAAAACACAGACACCTTAAAACCATGAAAAACCATTAAACCCCTCAAAACCCATAGAAACCCAAAAAATATAAAAAACCCAAAAATTCGTAAGAACCCTTACAACCCCTAAAAAACATAAATCCATAGAAACCCCTAAAAAAACTGAAAATCACTAAAACCATAAAAACACCATAAGATCCCTAAATTACCCTAAACCCATAAAACAATAAAAACTAAAAAAATTAAAATAATTTGAAAACTACAAAATAACCTAAAACCCTAAGAAACCCCTCAAAGCCCTTAAACCCCTAAAAATGCCTAAACACCCCAAAACCCTAAAAATGATAATAACACTAAAAACCCTTAAAAATCAAAAAAAAATCCATAAAAATCTTAAATAAAAATTAAGACCACAAAAAAACCCTAAAAATACAGAAAAACCATAATAAACCCTAAAACTCTCAAAAACCTCTAAAAACCATAAGAAAAACAATAAGAATGAAGATGGCGGCTTTCTCTCCCAGCTGGTGCTCTCAACACTCTCTCATTCTTCCCCTCCCTGGGGTTTTTAGTGTGTTACTTTGATGGCAGATCACATCTCCCCTGGAGTCCTTTTGGTACAGGAAGTTATCGGTGATTTCGGCCCTCTTTGGAAACCTCGGTTGTGGCAGTTTCATTTGGGATGGCGGCGGTTCGGCCTTCCGGCCTTTGTGTGGTGCGATGGGTGGCATCTTCAAGTGCAGGGTGGAATTTTCTGGTTCGCTGCTGCCAGATCTAGTTCTTGGCGGCCAAATTTTGGTGGGTTCTGGTTTGTTGAGGCTAGATCTGGTCATCTACGGTGGGATCTGATGAGAGGCAGGTGCAAAGTAAAGGTGGTGGCAGTTCCCTGCTTTCTGCATTCTAAGACTGGATTGACGGTCCTGGATTCATGTGGAGTCAGGTCTGGGTCGTTGTTCATGGTGCTCAATGGTGACGGGATCTGGTGGCTCTATTCAGGCATGGGAGGTAATGGTAAGTTCTGGATCTGGCGGCTTTTCGACTCGACTTCGGAAGATCTGCCTCCATGGGCGTGTCTCCTTTGTTGCGGCATGAGGGCGTGGTGGTTTCCTAGGTCGATGGTGAATTCATTGCTGGATCCATATCGGAAGTGGCTTTCTTGGCTTCGTGAAGGTCATAGGTAGGTGTGGCGGACACCCCGACGTCTCAGTGGTGTGATGTCCTCTCGGATTTTAGTGATGAGATCTGCTCATGATTGGTTCCCACTGGAGATACAGGTTCGTGGTTCTAGTCTTCCGGCTCCGGCCAAGTTTCACGCAGTGATTGCAGGGTTGTGCTGCGATATGGTTTTCCTGCTGGGTCGGGAGTTCCATTTGGACTCTCTGGGGTTTGGGGCGAGGCATTGGTGCTGTTTGTGGTGTGATGAATGGGCAGGAGGTGTTGGTCGGTGGTTTTGGAGCTGCTGGGTACCGTTCACTGCTTCGTTGAGAACTTCTGTTACAGGTGTTGGTTCACGGATGTTTTTGGGATGGCTTATAGCTACTGTTTGGCTTAGATGTGATGAAGGCGGTGTTTATGTTTCAAGTGGTGGTGACTCTATGCTGCTGGTGATAAACTTTCTTGGAGAGGTGGTGACGGCTATTGGAATTTGTGATGTTGAATGCGGGCTACTGTTTAGCTGTGAGGCGCTGAAGTTATGGTTCCTGGTATCGCTGATTAGCTGGTTTTTGCTACTGTTGGATTTTTTTTGTTGCTTGATTGGGACTGCTGCTGCCTGTTTGCTGGGAGGTGATGATGTCCATGTTTGGTTTTGGTGTTTGTGCCTTGGCATGATGTTAGTGGTTGTGATTAGCTGCGATGTCGTATTTGGTGCGGCTGGTTGCTGGGGCTGGTTGGTTTGGATGCTTTGCTACTGTTGTGTCGCTCTGATGATTGGATGTGGTGCAGCTGGATGCTAGTGTTGGCTGGACAGGATGCATGGACGATGCTGGGGCTGGTTGGATTAGACGTGTTGTCTTTGCTGCTTGGCTATAATGTTTGGTATTGGTGCTAGATGTTGGTGTTGGCTGGACAAGATGTGTGGACGCTGCTGTTGTGTTTTGTTTTGTGTCCTTTTCTCTGTTTTTGTTTTCTTTTTTTATTTTTATTTTTCTGGGTCTTTTTTTTGTGAAGGGTTTTTCGGTGTGGGTCATTTGACCCCTCTCCTCCCTTGTCTGTTGTGTCTTTTTTCTTCTTAATAAATTGGGGAGGGGGGGGGGATAGCCCGACCCCCGCATCTTCCCTGCTCTAAAAACCATAAAACACTAAAAAACCAAAAAACCCTAAAAAACCATATAATCACCAAACCCTCTAAAATCCATAAAAGAAACTAAAAACCATAAAACCTTAAAACCCTAAATCCATAAAAACCCTTAAAACCACTAAAAACAAAAAACCCCAAAAAACTGTAAAAATAGTAAGAACCTATTAAAAAACCTTAAAAACCTAAACCCTAAAACCCCTAAAACCCTATAAATCACTAAAAACCTTAAAAACACTAAAATATCTAAAACCACTAAAACCCATTAACCCACTAAAACCCTTAAAATAACCTAAAAACCCAAAGGTCCTTTAAACCAAAAAAAGCCCTAAAAATTCTAAACCCCAAAAAACATTAAAAACACTAAAACCCCAAAAACCCAAAAAACCCATAAATACCATAAAAGACCTTAAAATCCCTAAAATAATATAAAAATACCCAAAACTCATATTAAAAACCTAAAACACCCATAAAACCTTAACATTATTAAAAATACTAGAAACCACTTGAAAACCTAAAAAACCCAACAGACCCTAAAACCCCCTTAAAATGATTAAAACCCTATGAAATTTAAAAAACCCAAAAATAAACCTTTAAGACCCTAAAAAACATTAAAAAAACTAAAAACCCTAAAAAACCCTAACCCTACCCCAAAAACCTAAAATCCCTGAAGACCCCTAAAATCCTCAAAAATCATAAAACCCCTAAAAACCAAATGAAAATCATAAAACCCTAAAAAACCTAAGAAGACCTTGAAAATAATAAAAACCCTAAGAAAACCCCAAAACTCTATAAAATGATAAAACCCTAAAAACCCTATAAAAACCATAAAAATCTTGAATACCTAAAATAAACATAAAATCGAAAAACCTATAAAAACCCTTAAAAACTCCAGAAAAAAATAAAAAATCATAAGAAAATCCTAAATCCTTAAAAATACCAAAACCATAAAAATCCCGAACAGAACCTCAAAAAACCCTAAAACATTTTAAATTTCCCTAAACCCCCCTAACTTGTTAAAAAAAGAAAAAAATCCCAAAAAATCCAATAAAAATGTTTAAAAAACCTAAAATTTGTAAAACCCAAAAAATCTAAAAAGCCCAGACTCTAAACCCCCCAAACCCTAAAACCTTTGAAACCATTGAAACCTTAAAAATGATAAAAACCACTAAACCCTAAAAAATCTAAAATACCCTAAAAACCTTAAAAACCAATAAAACTATTATAAACCTTTAAAATCACTAAAAACTACTAAAACCTCTAAAAATCATAAAACCCCTACAAACCCTACAAACCCTAAAAACCTAAAAGAAACCATTAAAAATATTAAAAACCCAAAAAACAATAAAAACCCTAATAAACACTAAAAATTAATATTAACCAGAAACCATAAAAAACAATGAAAAACTACGAAAAAACTAAAAACTTGAAAAACACTTAAACCCTAAAATACCATTAAAAATCAAAAATCCCTAAAACCCTAAATCCCCCTAAAGGACCTTAAAACCATATGACCCCCAAAAATTAAAAAACCCATTAAAGCCCTTAAAATATTCTAAAAACCCCCCAAAATACATAATGGTCCCTAAATAACCTTATAAAAATCCAAAAGACCCTAAAACCCCAAAATCCATAAAAACCCCTAAAAATCCTAAAAACCCCTAAGAAACCTAAGAAACCTAGGAAACCCCTTAAACCTCGAAAATAATTAAAACCACTAAAAATATTAAAAAACCTAAAATCCATAAAAACCAAAAAAAATAAAAAATCATAAAAAACCCTAAAAAGATGTTAAAAATCCTAAAACCCTAAAAACCCTTATAACTCAAAAAATAATAAAACCACAAACCCTTAAAAAGAAATAAAACTCATAAACAACCCTAAAACCCCTAAAATACCTATAAATTATAAAAACTCATAAAATCTCTAAATGTCCATAAAGAATCCAAAAACACTAAAATAATTTAAAAATTAATAAAGACCCTAAAAACCTAAAAAATTATAAAAACCTTAAAAGCCTAAAAACCCTAAAAAAACATGAAATCCCAAAAAACTAAAAAGACCCTAAGAACCTTAAAAACACATAAAACCCCTAAAATCTCAGTCAAATGCCTAAAACACATAAAAATAATAAAAATAATAAAAACACTAAAACACTAAAGACATTAAAAATAGTAAAAAACCCTAACATCCTAAAACCCCTAAAAAAACTTAAAACCCATAAAAAACCCTAAAAACTGAAAAAACTACAAAAACCCAAGAAAACCGAAAACATTTAAAAAATAAAAATCCAACAAAAACCCAAAACCCCCTAAAAATAATAAAGACCATAAAACCATAAAAACTCTAAAAAACTCTAATGCCCTCTAAAGGGACCTTAAACCTCCTAAAATACCCAAAAACATAAAAGACCTAAAAAAGCCTAAAAACCCCTAAAAACCCCTAAAAACACTAAAACTCCAAAAACCCCCTAAAAGAATCTAAAACCATTAAAATACCCTAAAACCCATAAAACCCTATAAAAGAACATAAAAATCCTAAAACCCCCTAAAAGACCATAAAAATCCAAAAACCCTTAAACACACTAAAAGACCCTAAAAACCCCTAGAAATCCCTAAAATACACGGAAAACCTTAATAACCCTAAAATACCAAACAAATACCTTAAAGCCCATAAAGGGATCTAAAAAATACCTTCCTAAAGCAATATGAATAATCTGAATGGGAGTTGGTGGAGTCAGATGCTTCCTCTAGTTATGGTGCTGATGGGGACCCTTATGGGGATGGAGATGTTGACTTATAGTTCCTGCTTTTTTTCTCCTATTTCTTTTGAGTCTTTTGGGGTTTCAGTGGAATAGGGGGTCCAGAGATTTTTGGGTGTGGTCTGTTTGGCCCCACCCCGCCCTTGTTTGCTTTTTTTTTCCTTTAACAAATTTTGGGAGGCCAGAAATAGCCTGACCACTCACCTTCCTTGGCCTAAAGGGCTCTGAAAAATCCCAAAATCCCTAAAGGTCCCAAAAACCCCTAAATGACCCCAAAAAATGAAAAAACCCGAAGGACACAAAAAAACTACTTAACACCCATAAGATACCTTAGACCCCTAAAAATATAAAGGACCCTAAAAACCCTAAAAGAACCTAACAACCACTAAAAACACTGAAGGACCCAACAACCCCCTAGAAACCCTACAAGACCCCAAAACCTGACCAAATTTTTTTAAAAAACCTAAAAGCACAACCCCCTAAAAAAACATTAAATCATAAAATACCCTAAAAACACTAAAAACCATAAAAGATCTGGAAATCACTAAAACCCCCTAAAATCCCCTAAAAATGCTAAAACCCCTAAAAACCCAAAAACCCCATTGAAGACCCTAAAAACATTAAAAGACCCAACCCCCTAAAAAACTTAAATAAACTCCAAAAAACCCATAACGGTCCTAAAAAACACTAAAAAAACTAAAAAAAAATTAAAGGCCCTAAAAACAAAAAAAACTAAAAACCATTAAATCCCCTAAAACCCTATAAACCCCTAAAAACCGTAAAAAACACTAAAAAATTCAAAATCCCCATAAAACACAAAAAAGACTAATAAGACCAAAAAATTAATAGAAACCCCTAAACCCCTAAAAATCCCTAAAAAATATAAAACTGCTAAAACCCTAAAAACCCCTAAAACCCCAAAAAACCTTACACCCCCTTAAAAATCCTAAAACCCCCTAAAAACCATAAAATCCTTAAAACCACTAAAAACACAAAAAACCCATAAAAACCCTAAATAACCCAAAAATAATTAGAAAAACTAAAACCCTAAAATCCTTAAAAACCTTAAAAACCCTAAAATCCCATAAAAGACCCTTAAATTATTAAAAACCCAAAAAATTGTAAAAATCATAAAAACCGTAAAAACCCCTAAAAGATCCTAAAAAACTCAAAACACCATAAAAATACCTAAAATACCCTAAACCTTATTATAAAACCCTAAGGACCATTAAAAACATTGAACACCCTAAACCACTAAAAATTCTAAAAAGGCCTACAAAACAAAAAAAACTAAAAAAATGAAATCCTTAAAAACCCTAGAAACCCAAAAAAACAAAAAAAAACTATAAATCACCCTAAAACCCGAAAAACCTAAAAAACCTAAATTCCTAAAATAACCCTAAAAACAAAAATCCAAAAATACCTAAAAAACCTAACCCCCACCCCAAAAAAACCCAAAAAATCAGAACAATTCCTAAAAATCCCTAAAACCCTAAGAAACCCTAAAAACTAAAAAAAAAACACAAAAAACCTTAAATACAATAAAACCCACTAATAAAACCATAATAACCATAAAACCCATAAAACCCCCAAAAATCTAATAATAAATAAAATCCCTTAGAATTTATAAAAACCTAAAAACACTAAAAAATCACGTGAAACCCTAAAACCCCAAAAAACCCAAAAAACCACTAAAAGCCTAAAAACACTAAAAACACATGAAAATACCTAAATTGATTAAAAATCATAACAAACATTTAAAACCCCCAAAATTACAAAAAATCTAAAAAACCACTAAAATCCCTAAAACCCCTAAAAACCGTAAAAAATCTATAAACCCTAAAAACCCTGAAACCCTAAAAAACTGCAAAGACCCTAAAACACAACAAAAGCCCCCCCCAAAACCCCAAACCATATACCATACATCCTAAACCCAAAAATATACACCCTTAACCCTATATCCAACACACTAAACCATAAACCCTACACCATAAACCCAATACTCTAATCGCAAAAACCCAAACCCAACACTTAAAACCCTATACCCTACCCCCTAAACCACAAAACCTATACCAAAAACCCTAAATCCTACACCCTAAACCCTTCACCATACACCCTAAACCCTATAAATTACACCATAAAATAGAAACCTTACACTCTAAACCTTATACACAACACTTTAAACCCTAAAAACTACACCCTGAACACTCTACCCTACACCCTAAACTCTATACCCTACAGCTTAAACCCTAATCCCTACACTCTAAACCCAATAAACTACACCTTAAACCCTATATCATACACCCTAAAACCAAAACCTTAAACAATGTAACCAACACCCTAAACCCTATATGCTACACAAATAACCCTATACCCTACACCCTAAAGCCTAAACCCAATAACCTAAACCATAAACACTAAACCCTACACCCTAACCCAAAACACTAAATTCTAAACCCTATAATTCAGAATGTATACCCTTAACCCTAAAACCTATACCCTACACCCTAAACCATACACTATAAACGATATAACATACACCATAAACCCTTAACCCTACACCCTAAACAATATAACCTATAACCTAAAATGTTAACCCAACACCCTAAACCCAATACCCAATACCCTAAAACCTAAACCCTATAACCTAAACCATATACCTGAAACCTTAAACAATAAAACATACACCCAAAACCATATACCATAATCACTAAACACGAAAACCTACACACTAAAATATATACCCTACAACCTAAACCATAAACCCTATACCATATAATTACACCATAAAACATAAAACCTACACCATAAATCCAATAAATTTCACCCTAAAACCTTATCTCTAAACCCTATACCCTATACCCTCCACCAAAAAACCTAAACCCTGAACCCTACAACCTAAATATAATACCATACACTACAAATCTTAAACCCTATATCTTAAACACTATAACTAAGTCTCTAAAACCAAAACCCTAAACCCTATACCATATAATCTACACCATAAACCCTATATCGTACACCCTAAACCCTACAACTTATACCCTACACCCTAAACACAATACCCTACACCCTAAACAATAAATCCAACACCCCAAACCCTATAACCTATACCCTATAACTTAAACCATATACCCTAAACCCTAAACCCTCTTCTCTACATCCTAAAACATATACCCTAAAAACCCTAAAACAACCCAATATACCTTGAAAATCCTAAAAAATGAAAAACCCTAAAAACCATTAAAACTCTATAAAACATAAAAACTAGAAAAATACCTAAAACATTAAAAACCAAAAAACCTTATAAAACCATAAAAAACCTAGAAATACTTAAAACCATTGTTTCAACCTGAGGTTATGTGCATACACATTTGGAGAAAAATGAAAAATGGTCTGACAGGTGACAAGCATTTGTCTATCATTTGAGATACTTTCACATTTCCATATTTATTCTAGCCTGATATACATCTTTATCCTTTAGGGGAATTGGATCAACTCCATGGGGTCTTTATTCTAGCTTGATCTACATCTTTATCCTTTAGGGGAATTGGATCAACTCTAAGGGGATTGGACAATTTTTCCCCTTTTGTGTTATGAAAGAGGTTCCATGGCCAAATGGTCCTAGTGGGTGATTACATGGGGTTAAGTATTTGTGGAATCAGTCCTCTTGGGATATGATTTCCTTAGATGGTCTCCAACAGGTTTATTCATGGATCCAGAAACACCCAAAGGCCCTAGTATCCATGATTCATAGACTAAATTTCCAAATGAAGGTGCTCGTTGGATGGCCATTTGGCCAACGAAACATAAGGAATCCATTGGTCAAGAGGATGGGAGGTCCCACTCATCACACCATTTTGTGAGTAATTATTTCATATTAGGATATTATCTTATAGATTTATTTCGTGTTCATATGTTCAAAAATACTTGGTTCATTCCTGAAGAGTGTGTCCACGGGCTGACCCTAGGTTGCAGGATCATCATGGATATACATAGATTTGATGTTACGGAGACAATACTTAATTAATCCACACAATAAGGAACTCTAGAATTTATGGTAATCTAGGAGAGATGGAACGTGGTTTGATGTTGGGGTTAGACCCATAATATGGGATTTACTATGTATCCTTGTGAGAAGAATCAAAGCCCATGTAGTTCGGTTAGCTTGAGGTTTGGAACTGAGAGTGGGCCCATTTATTAGGGGCATAATTGGGTGAACCCTATTGGAAGGGTACCCCCTTGAGATCGAGACTTAAAGAAGGCATACTATTTGTCTTGTTTTGAATAGTAATTAGAGTTCTAGTAGTTCATTTTGGGTGGGGATTATGCATTGAGGCTTCCGATTTTGGGGGACATGATTGGGTGGAACTTTTTGGAAGGGTACCCTTTTGAGCTCAGGCCTTCAAGAAGAAATCCTACGTATCCTAGTTTGAACATGAATCAGAGTTCTCATAGTTCATTTTTGGTGGGGAATACACATGGATGATTCTTGATTTGGGGGCATGATTAGGTGTACCTTTTTGGAACGGCACCCTTTTGAGCTCGGGCCTTCAAGCTGGCATCCCACATATCCTGGTTTGAACAGGAATCAGAGTTCTCATAGTTCATTTTGGGTGGATTAATGTAGATTTTTTAAACATCACAAATCTCTAATCTCATGTGAGTCACTCTTGGTTTGAGAAATAAGAGGATGTGAGAAATTCAACAAACCACACATCTTCTATCCAATTAATGGGAGAGGCCAGGCCTATAACAGAAGAAGCTGAGGAGATAGTGGAAGAGGGTGCGGATGTAACACCCAAGACTTTTATGTTATATAAATCACCAAAGGAATATTTTTCTACACAACACTTGCTTGGCTTGCTTTATACGCAATCGCGACCTTCCTCGATAGCTTGCGTTGTTCGCAATACCGAGTTTCACTAAACAAAATATGCTATTAAAACTAGCCGTTATGAATAGTAATAACCACTTTTTGAAATTTTATAAATTTTATTTTTCAAAATGGACTTCATTTTTGGACTCAGAATATCGAAATTATCCTAGGGTGAAATTTTAGTATTTTTCTGAAAACTTTCAATTTTTGATGAATAGTGAATCCACTAAGTTGTAGGTTAAAAACTGAATTTTGCATAAAACGTAATTTTACCACTTCTGTGAATGGAATTTCAAAAATCCGACAGACACGGTTGATATCAGTAAGTAAAATGTGGTTCAATGAGATAAAAATAATTTTTTGGTGAATAGTAACTTTTTACTTTTTTTTACCGCGGTTAATAGTAAATAGGGTAACTAAGGGTAAATATGATATTACTATTACCCTAACACATGTCCTAATTCTATTGGATAAGTGTAATTCGACCAAAAACAACCTTATGAATAAAATATGACCATTTAGGCCCACTTGAGTTAGATTATGACATTTATTATTAATTTATTTAAAGAAGGGTTAAAATAGTTAAAATCAAAGTTTAATAAGTAAATCATTTTTAATATGGGGTTACACATAAGATAAATTCGACAATAAATATTCATCAGAAATCTAACAAGATTTCCTACATAATGGTATTTTATTTATAATTTTTAGACATTAAATAAGTTAATTTAATTATGACACAACAATGATGCAGTGATTATCTTATTTATGAAATATTGACATAATGGATGTTATAAACACCAAATTAATGTAATTTGAGGCTTTTTATGAATTACACTAATTTTCTAGGTTACTATGATATATTAGTGTTGATGTAATCAACTTGGTGCGAACATATAATTCTGTTATGACTTTCACAAAAATCATATATCAAATAGTGTCAAAATTGACACAAAATAGTTTTTAAATCAAATATTATATTATTAATTGTTATTTTATTCCTAAAAATCTAATGTTCGGCCAAATGACTTAGATAAGGATATATATATTAATAATAAACAATTTGGGGTTCGTTTGGCATGTTATAGTAAGTGTATTAACCATATAGGGAAAGAAAACAAAAAGACATGGTAAAAGTTAAATTATTTAACTTAGAGTTAAATCTAATTGATAAGGTTAAAATAATACCCTAAACTTGTCTAAATCCTATTGGTTGATAGGATTTCGACCGATCCCCACTTTAGCTTCGAAATAAGACCCTTTGGAACCATTATAAACCGATTTTGACTTTAATATAAAATAATATTTTGAGATATTCCTAAGGTGACCGTCTCCTCCCTTATAAAAGGGCACCTCCTCCCCCTCCTCCTCACACCAATTTGAGCACTCAAGCTCGGCCAACCCCTGACATTTTCTCCTCTCAACTTCCCTAGAATAATTCTAGAGGTCCTGGTCTTCTTCAAAGACCAATCTTAGTTCCCTAAGTGGAGGATTCAAAGAGGCGTTCCAAAGAAGAGGTAATATCCATTACTGATCTTTTCAATTTCTTTCTTCTTCAACTTATTATTCTTTAGTTGTTTCATGATAACATCAGTATTACTTACATACTGATATGTTATTATAAATATGAAACAACCCTAATTTACCTTCTATCCATCCTACGGAAAAAATGAAATCACCGCGCGTGCGTACGTACGGAATACCGTCTCCACGCCGTGGTGTAATCTATTTTTCCACCATCACTTTAAAAGGATGGTTATAATGGTGTAATGAGTAACTATTTATGATTATTATAAAGTAATATTTATACTGAAATAATATATATATACTCCAATATAGTTCCACGATCATAGGAATGATATCATCACTCGTGCGTACATTCGGAATACCGTCTCCACGATGTGATGCGACTCGTTCTACATGATCATCATTAAATAGTAATTATATAAATGAATTGAATGAATAAATATGATATATGTTACACTAATACCATTCTAGATATAAGGTACCTATAACCTTAAAAGAAGAATAAGAATGTATTCGGCAAAACACGCATAAGAACAAAAGGCAATAAAGACCCGAGTAACAAGTTACAATGAAATATTACTAACAAGAAGCTAAGAATATGACCATATATGATATCATATCAAAATTTATGATTATGGAACAAGTCAATAACATTATTTAAACCATTATACAGGAGCTTCAGACACGTACAAAGCAAATCGGACCTAAGGTAAGGGAAATATCACAATCTCATTTTTATCCGAGATTGTTTATTCGTAAGTATTTACTGGGGTGTATTTTATCATCCACATCCATGTTTCATAAATATGTAATATTATTTCCATCCACCTACAATTGTTTAAATCCATTTTTACCCTTCGGTGAGTTTTTAGTAAAAGAAATGAAAGGAATCTTTTGTCGTTTTTCGTACGAGGTACTTTTTGACTTTTCCGATAAAAGTACGAACAATGTTTTTTAAACTTATACGACATGAATGGATTTCTAAAACATTATTTACAAGAAGTTTCCATTAAAAGTACTCAAGTTTATTTTTAATCAACTTCTTTTAGTTTAAAATTGTATGACATGTTAAGAAAGGAAAAGTTTTTTTTAAGTAGAAAGGATATTTTCCTCAAGAATGGAGTTCAAGTATTTTATCAAAATTATTTTCCATATAAGATATAAAAGGGTTCTGTTTTTATCCCTATTATTACATTGGATTGATTATGTTGTGATGGAAATATTTTTATGAATTACTTTATCTTATATGAATTGTTTTATGATGTCATGTTGTTTAAGAATCCCATTTTTATTACATGGGTTACGCTATGATGTATGGTTTATGATTATGTGGCACACATAAGAAAGGATTCATTATAAGATGGGTGGGACCTATATCTCCCTCCAATGCATTGGGTAAAGATTTTATATCTCATGAGATAGACATGGCTGGAACAGAAGGTTATTTCGGTTCAGTGATACAGGACTGAAACGAGGAGTGAACTCGGTTCAGAAAGGGACTTTGTGCACTAAGATAGTCTTGGAAATGAGTCATGACTAACAAGAAATGATTTTCCATGATTATGTGTGCATGCCACAAAGTTTAAAGTTTCATGTTATGATTATGGGTATCTCATTTTCACTTCTATGATTTATTCCATGTTAAGATATTATGATCTCTTTTGCAGGTTATGATTTTCAAAAAGATATGATATGATTTTTATTTCCTTTATTTGCCCTTGCTGAGCATTTGAGCTCACCCTTTTATGTTTTCTTTTCCCCAGGTCAGGAAGATGGATATTAAGTAGAATATGCTAAAAGGGACCCTAGATATGATGAAATAAATGGGAGACACTGTAGAAGATTTATGAACCAGTTGTTTATGTTTCCCAGTTTCTAAAGACACTATACCTATACGGTCCATTGTGGTTTTGTCATATGTTGTAATAAGTGTGCTTCAATTTTGAAGTATTAACAATGTATGTAAAGTATGGGTCGTTATAGTGGGTATCAGAGGAAAGGTATAGTCAACCTTTGGAAACTAGGATGTGAAAGCCTTAGTAAGAACCCTAAGGATAAGTCTAAGCATAGAACACAATCTTAGTGTTTTAGAAATGGCCATGAATAACCTAGTATAAGACCTTAAGCATGAAAATTTTATTCTTGAATTATGTGGTTTTCCTATTATAATTAGTGTTGCTCACACTATTCTTCTTGGTTTTAGTCAATGGCTGGAACCCGAAGGAACCGTGTTAATGCGGAATGCGATGGGCAATGCAATGATTGTCCCCCTGAACAACCAAACGATATGGGAGCTGGAATGCAAAATCTTGTAGCCATGCTCACACAACTTTCTCAAGCTATGAATCATACAGGACTTCCAAACGAGCAAAGGAAGGAGCAACATTCTGTTGAATCCTTCATGAGGCAGCGTCCACCTTCTTTTAGCGGGTCTACTGATCCATTAGTTTCTGAACAATGGATTAGTACTACTGAAAAGATATTTTCAGTTCTTCAATGTTCTGAACATGATAAAGTCATCCTAGCAGTGTATCGTTTGGAAGGAGATGCTGATCAATGGTGGAATATTATTAAGAATACGAGGCAAAGGGATGAAATTGAGTCTATGGAATGGGACGAGTTCAAGAACTTATTTTTCAATAAGTACTTCCCTCGTATTCTCCGAACAAAGATGGAGAAAGAGTTTCTTTAACTGAAGCAAAGGTATGAGGAATCTATTGGTACTTATGAAGAAAAATTTACAAGACTTGCAAGGTACGCTTCTGGTATTATTATCCAACCTGAGAGTAAGATCGATCGATTCTTTAGTGGCTTAAAACCAAGTCTTCGAAGGGCGTTAGCCATAAGGGACTTCAATAGCTACGAGGAAATCGTTCAATGTGCTCTCAAAGTCGAGATGGAGATTGGAGTAACCCATCAATCACATGGGTTTGATAAGAAGAGGAAGATGGAATTCAAAGGAAAATCTAAAGAGCACACTGAAAAGAAGATGAGGTTTCCCTTATGCTCAAAGTGTGGAAAGAAACATGGAGGGAGTTGTCTTAAAGGGACAAGTAAATGTTTCAAATGTGGAAAGGAAGGTCATCGGGCATTTGAATGCCGCGATAATGGGAAGAAGATGTCTAAGGATGCAAACAAAGGAAGGGATACACAGAATGAACCTACTACACTTCAATGTTTCAAATGCAAGGAGATTGGGCATTATGCCAATCAATGCCCAAATCCAAGGGTTGATGATGATGGTCGACGTCAACAAAATATTAAGGCTAAAGACAAAGGAAAGTCACATTCAATTTCTATCAGTGATGTGGAGTACGATAACGAAGTGGTGAAAGGTACACTTACCATCCACTCTAAAGTAGCAAATGTTTTATTTGATTCTGGATCCACCCACTCCTTTATTTCTAAAGAATTTTCTAAGGGTATCACCGTACTACCTCAACAATTAGATGTTGAGTTAGCTGTGACAACACCTAATGGCACAACAGTCGCATCAAAAGTTTATAATTCTTCTCCGATCAAAGTTTGTGGGAAAGTGCTTCCTGCAAATCTTGTGATCCTTCCTTTAGTGGAATTTGATGTGATTCTTGGAATGGATTGGCTTTCTCTACATGGAGATCATATCAATTTCCAAAGAAGGGAAGTCACATTTCATATTCCAGATCAATCTACGATCGTCTATCAATGCAAGGATGAATATAACCATCCAGTGGAAATTCCTTCCATCTTATGGGTGTTGATTCCACTAAATGAAGGTTATTTATCTCAAATGGTTGGTGAGAAACTCACTATTAAGAATATGCCCATTGTACGGGAGTTTGATGATGTATTTCCGGAGGAATTACCGGGTCTTCCACCAAATCGTGATGTTGAGTTTTCAATAGAACTCGTACGGGGCGCTTTGCCAATTTCAAAGACACCTTATAGAATGGCCCCAATTGAGTTGCAGGAATTGAAGAAGAAACTCCAAGAGAATCTTGATAAGGGATTCATACGCCCTAGTGCGTCACCTTGGGGAGCACCTGTTCTATTTGTTAAGAAGAAAGATGGATCAATGAGACTCTGCATTGATTATCGAGAACTTAACAAGATCACTATCAAGAACAAATATCCTCTCCCACACATTGATGACTTATTTGACCAACTACGCGGAGCTCAATACTTTTCCAAGATTGATCTTCGTTCAGGGTATCATCAATTAAGGGTCAAAAGGGAGTATATACCAAAGACGGCTTTCCGTACAAGGTATGGACACTATGAATTTATAGTGATGCCATTTGGTCTTACTAATGCCCCTTCTATCTTCATGGATCTAATGAATAGAGTCTTTAGAGACTATCTTGATCAATTTGTGGTAGTCTTTATAGACGATATTCTTGTCTATTCAAAGAGCAAGGAAGAGCATGAAGATCACTTGAGAATTATATTGAAGACCCTGAGAAAGGATAAGCTTTATGCCAAATTTACCAAGTGTGAATTTTGGCTTCAAAAAGTTGCATCTTTGGGTCACATAATCTCAAAAGAGGGGATATCTGTGGATCCAGCAAAAACAGAGGTTATCAAAAGATGGTCGAGACCAACAACAGTAACTGAGATCCGAAGTTTTCTTGGTTTGGCTGGATATTATCGACGTTTTGTAAAAGATTTTTCACGATTATCTAATCCACTCACCAAGTTGACTCGGAAAGGAGTTAAGTTTGTTTGGACAAAGGAATGTGAAGAGAATTTCAAGGAGTTGAAAACAAGGTTATCCAGTGCACCTATGCTCACACTGCCTTGTAGTGGAGAAAAGTTTGTGATCTACAGTGATGCATCCAAGAAGGGATTGGGGTGTGTTCTTATGCAAAATGATATGGTGATAGCTTATGCCTCACGACAGTTGAAAATCCATGAGAAAAATTACCCAACTCATGATTTGGAGTTGGCTGCGGTAATCTTTTCATTAAAGATTTGGAGGCATTACCTTTATGGTGAAAGGTGTGATATTTATACTGATCATAAAAGTTTAAAGTATATTTTCACACAAAAGGAGTTGAATATGCGTCAAAGAAGATGGTTGGAGCTGATTAAGGATTACGACTGCTCAATCCATTACCACCCTGGGAAAGCAAACAAGGTGGAAGATGCATTAAGTCGACAAGAACATGCTAGTTTATCCATGATGAGGATCAAAAAAGATCCAATATTTATGGATTTACAAAGGATGGATCTTGGAATTATAATGGAAGGGGAAAAATCTTATCTTTCTCAAATGAATGTTCAACCATCTATACATGTGAAGATTAAAGAGGCACAGAAAGAAGATGTCGAGTTACAAAAGAAGGTGAGAAATGTTCCTGAATTCAACCTTGATTGTGATGGGATAATAAAGTTCAGGAATCGGGTTTGTGTTCCTCCCATCCCCGAATTAAAGAAGGAGCTGCTGGATGAGGCTCATAGTTCATCATTCTCTATTCATCCTGGAAGCACGAAGATGTATAGGGACCTGAAAGACTACTTCTGGTGGGATGGCATGAAAAGAGATGTTGCTGAATATGTCTCTCGATGCTTGGTTTGTCAACAAGTTAAAGCTGAGAGACAGAAGTCTAAGGGGATGTTACAACCATTACCCATACCCGAATGGAAATGGGAAAACATCACTATGGACTTTGTCACCGGACTTCCTAAAACATCCAAAGGCAATAATGCTATTTGGGTCATAGTTGATCGTCTTACAAAGTCTGCACACTTCATTGCTATTAGAGAGGATTTCTCTCTAGATCAGCTTGCAAGGATATATGTAAAGGAAGTGGTAAGATTGCATGGAGTACCACTTTCTATTATATCTGATCGGGATCCAAGATTTACCTCGAAGTTTTGGCGAAGTCTTCAGCATACTCTGGATACAGAGTTGAGTTTCAGCACTGCTTATCATCCCCAGACAGACGGTCAGTCTGAGAGAACAATTCAAACCCTAGAAGATATGTTGAGAGCTTTCTCTATGGATTGCAAAGGAGGTTGGGATCAACACCTACCTTTGGTGGAATTTTCTTATAATAATAGCTTTCACTCCAGTATTCAGATGGCTCCTTATGAAGCTCTCTATGGAAAGAAATGCAGGACTCCAACTTGCTGGGATGAAGTTGGGGAAAGAAAGCTATTAGGACCTGATCTCGTTGATGAAATGGCAGAAAAGGTCAGATCTATTCAACAACACATAAGAGCAGCTCAGAGTCGACAGAAAAGCTATGCCGACAACCGAAGAAAAGACCTAGAGTTTGAAGTGGGTGATAAAGTGTTCTTACGAATATCTCCCTGGAAGAGGGTTATGAGATTTGGAAAGAAGGAGAAGTTGAGCCCTAGATATATCGGTCCTTTCGAAATACTGGATCGTGTTGGAAAGGTAGCTTACCGATTGGCGCTTCCACCGAATCTCTCTCAAGTTCACGATGTGTTCCATGTATCTCTCCTGAGAAAGTACATACCTGATCCTTCACATGTACTCAGCTCAGAAGTTGTACCGCTGGAGCAAGATCTTTCTTATGAAGAACAACCGATAGAGATTCTGGATCATAGCGAAAAAGTCCTACGAAATAAGACCACTCGATTGGTGAAAGTTTTATGGAGGAACCACCAACTTGAAGAAGCTACATGGGAGCTTGAGGATATGATGAGGGAGAAGTATCCTCATCTGTTTGTTACAAAGTGACGAATTTCGAGGGCGAAATTCTTTTTAAGGGGGGTAGAATGTAACACCCGAGACTTTTATGTTATATAAATCATCAAAGGAATCTTTTTCTGCACAACACTTTCTTGGCTTGCTTTACACGCAATCACGACCTTCCTCGATAGCTTGCGTTGTACGCAATACCGAGTTTCACTAAACAACAATATGCTATTAAAACTAGCCGTTATGAATAGTAATAACCACTTTTTGAAATTTTATAAATTTTATTTTTCAAAATGGACTTCATTTTTGGACTCGGAATATCGAAATTAGCCTAGGGTGAAATTTCGGTATTTTTCTGAAAACTTTCAATTTTTGATGAATAGTGAATCCACTAAGTGGTAGGTTAAAAACTGAATTTTGCATAAAACTTAATTTTACCACTTCTGTGAATGGAATTTCAAAAATCCGACAGACACGGTTGATATCAGTAAGTAAAATGTGGTTCAATGAGATAAAAATAATTTTTTGGTGAATAGTAACTTTTTACTTTTTTACCGCGGTTAATAGTAAATAGGGTAACTAAGGGTAAATATGATATTACTATTACCCTAACACATGTCCTAATTCTATTGGATAAGTGTAATTCGACCAAAACAACCTTATGAATAAAATATGACCATTTAGGCCCACTTGAGTTAGATTATGACATTTATTATTAATTTATTTAAAGAAGGGTTAAAATAGTTAAAATCAAAGTTTAATAAGTAAATCATTTTTAATATGGGGTTACACATAAGATAAATTCGACAATAAATATTCATCAGAAAGCTAACAATATTTCCTACATAATGGTATTTTATTTATAATTTTTATACATTAAATAATTTAATTTAATTATGACACACAACGATGATGCAGTAATTATCTTATTTATGAAATATTGACATAATTGATGTTATAAACACCAAAATAAATGTAATTTGAGACTTTTTATGAATTAAACTAATTTTATAGGTTACTATGATATATTAGTGTTGATTTAATCAACTTGGTTCGAACATATAATTCTGTTATGACTTTCACAAAAATCATATATCAAATAGTGTCAAAATTGACACAAAGTAGTTTTTAAATAAAATATTATATTATTAATTGTTATTTTATTCCTAAAAATATACGGTTTGGCCAAATGACTTAGATAAGGATATATATATTAATAATAAACAATTTGGGGTTCGTTTGGCATGTTATAGTAAGTGTATTAACCATATAGTGAAAGAAAACAAAAAGACATGGTAAAAGTTAAATTATTTAACTTAGAGTTAAATCTAATTGATAAGGTTAAAATAATACCCTAAACTTGTCTAAATCCTATTGGTTGATAGTATTTCGACCCATCCCCACTTTAGCTTTGAAATAAGACCCTTTGGAACCATTATAAACCGATTTTGACTTTAATATAAAATAATATTTTGAGATATTCCTAAGGTGCCCCTCTCCTCCCTTATAAAAGGGCACCTCCTCCCCCTCCTCCTCACACCAATTTGAGCACTCAAGCTCGGCCAAACCCTGCCATTTTCTCCTCTCCACTTCCCTAGAATAATCCTAGAGGTCCTGGTCTTCTTCAAAGACCAATCTTAGTTCCCTAAGTGGAGGATTCAAAGAGGCGTTCCAAAGAAGAGGTAATATCCATTACCGATCTTTTCAATTTCTTTCTTCTTCAACTTCTTCTTCTTTAGTTGTTTCATGATAACATCAGTATTACTTACATAATGATATGTTATTATAAATATTAAACAACCCTAATTTACCTTCTATCCATCCTACGGAAAAAATGAAATCACCGCGCGTGCGTACGTACAGAATACCGTCTCCACGCCGTGGTGTAATCTATTTTTCCACCATCACTTTACAAGGATGGGTATAATGGTGTAATGAGTAACTATTTATGATTATTATAAAGTAATATTGATACTGAAATAATATATATATACTCCAATATAGTTCCACGATCATAGGAATGATATCATCACTCGTGCGTACGTACGGAATACCGTCTCCACGATGTGATGCGACTCGTTCTACATGATCATCATTACATAGTAATTATATAAATGAATTGAATGAATAAATATGATATATGTTACACTAATACCATTATGGATATAAGGTATCTATAACCTTAAAAGAAGAATAAGAATGTATTCGGCAAAACACGCATAAGAACAAAAGGCAATAAAGACCCGAGTAACAAGTAACAATGAAATATTACTAACAAGAAGCTAAGAATATGACCATATATGATATCATATCAATATGTATGATTCTGGAAAAAGTCAATAACATTATTTAAACCATTATATAGGAGATTCGGACACGTACAAAGGAAATCGGACCTAAGGTAAGGGAAATATCACAATCTCATTTTTATCCGAGATTGTTTATTCGTAAGTATTTACTGGGGTGTATTTTATCATCCACATCAATGTTTCATAAATATGTAATATTATTTCCATCTACCTACAATTGTTTAAATCCATTTTTACCCTTCGGTGAGTTTTTAGTAAAAGAAATGAAAGGAATCTTTTGTCGTTTTCCGTACGAGGTACTTTTTGACTTTTCCGACAAAAGTACGAACAATGTTTTTTTAACTTATACGGCATGAATGGATTTCTAAAACATTATTTCCAAGAAGTTTCCTTTACAAGTATTCAAGTTTATTTTTAATCAACTTCTTTTAGTTTAAAATTGTATGACATGTTAAGAAAGGAAAAGTTTTTTTGAAGTAGAAAGGATATTTTCCTTAAGAATGGAGTTCAAGTATTTTATCAAAATTATTTTCCATATAAGATATAAAAGGGTTCTGTTTTTATCCCTATTATTACATTGGTTTGATTATGTTGTGATGGAAATATTTTTATGAATTACTTTATCTTATATGAATTGTTTTATGATGTCATGTTGTTTAAGAATCCCATTTTTATTACATGGGTTACGCTATGATGTATGGTTTATGATTATGTGGAACACATAAGAAAGGATTCATTATAAGATGGGTGAGACCTATATCTCCCTCCAATGCATTGGGTAAAGATTTTATATCTCATGAGATAGACATGGCTGGAACAGAAGGTTATTTCGGTTCAGTGATACAGGACTGAAACGAGGAGTGAACTCGGTTCAGAAAGGGACTTTGTCCACTAAGATAGTCTTGGCAATGAGTCATGACTAACAAGAAATGATTTTCCATGATTATGTGTGCATGCCAAAAAGTTTAAAGTTTCATGTTATGATTATGGGGATCTCATTTTCACTTCTATGATTTATTCCATTTTAAGATATTATGATCTCTTTTCCAGGTTATGATTTTCAAAAAGATATGATATGATTTTTATTTCCTTTATTTGCCCTTGCTGAGCATTTGAGTTCACCCTTTTATGTTTTCTTTTCCCCAGGTCAGGAAGATGGATATTAAGTAGAATATGCTAAAAGGGACCCTAGATATGATGAAATAAATGGGAGACACTGTAGAAGATTTATGAACCAGTTGTTTATGTTTCCCAGTTTCTAAAGACACTATACCTATACGGTCCTTTGTGGTTTTGTCATATGTTGTAATAAGTGTGCTTCAATTTTGAAGTATTAACATTGTATGTAAAGTATGGGTCATTATAGCGGAGCATTGAACCCTTCAATGTGGGATGAAATTGGAGTTCATAAGGATCAACTCTTAGAAGTTTAGGGCGTACCTCATTGGGAGTGTCCTAGAATGCACTCTGGGAAAGGGGAGAAATGTTGCTTCTCGTTGAAAATTAAAGAGAGCATTATTTGTTTGACTAATAATTGATCCTCATTGAATGGAAAAGAAATTGATCACCTTTAATCTCTAGAACACCGAGGTTCATGTTAGTATCCCAATGTTGGAATCTTGGTTACCATGGTAATGTAAAGTTACAAAAATCTTAGGAGTTTAAAATATTTTGGAGACAAACATCATGACTCTGCTTACCATCGGTATGTAGACTCAAAGGGGAACGTGGATGAACCCAATGATCTGATCATATGGGTTTGGTGGATTTGGAAGATGCTTTGGCCAGATGCTGGTGGACTGGTTAATGGAGAAGCTATAGGGAATTGGACAATAATGGAGGGGCGAGGTTGGAGCTGGAGGGAAGGACACCCAAATATGCCCCATTCTACATACTGTTTTCTCATGAAGGATGGGGGAATCCCCACATACCATAGTTCTATGCGGGTAGAGGGGTCATCCATGTACCAAAGAAGTACATGGACTTAGGTGTGGACCACCATCTACTGAAGTGGTACATGATCCTAGACATGGTTTTCCATGACGCTTCGGGTTCCACCCACGTACTGGCGCAGGGTTCAATCCACACAATGATGCACTATGCGGAATGTCATATTGAAGAAGGACCTTGGAACCTGTGGTTCGTAGGGATTTCATCCGTGGGGAATTTATAGTTCGCATTGGTTTCAATTAGGTTCACAATTCACTGATTATTATTAGGTTCCTTATTTTTAGAGTTTTAGGTTGGTTATACCTATAAAAACATGATTTCTGGTTTGCACTTCATCGATGATTTGAAACTAAAGTTGGAATCCCCTCCAAATTCTTTCTTCCGACCTCTAGAATCTCCTCTGTGATTTCTTCATTCATCCCTTTATTTTCCCCCGATGCTCTTTTTATATAGAATTTGGCAAATCACATTTGTAGGTATGCGACACCATTTTTGGAAGCCCATGAAGACATATCTCAACTCGAGAAAGACTTGGTCAACCAGGGTTTGCATAGGATTTCTTTATGGTTCACAGAACCATATCATCATGCATCATTCACAAAATGTTGAGTTTGTGAGATGGTATACAGATGGACTTCATGCGCTTGATTCCTCTATCAATGTGGTTCATAGGTTCTTGGGTTTACTGGCCATCACCCTGCGGGCCAGCGCCTCGTAGGTTGTTCCGCATACTAGTGGTTGGCGATTCATGCACTCCACAAAATCTTCCCAGTGATGGTATTTAGGTCACTTAAAACTCTTGAAAACTCAACTTATTTAGGTCTCCTCTCACGTTTGAAATTTAATTTTCATCCAATTTCCTTTCTGGACCTGTAGGAATTCTTACATCCTTCAGAAATGTGCTCATGGGAGTATTTACTTCCCTTTAAAATGTTTTCAAGACCCTAAAAATGCCCCCATTAGACTAGGGTCCATTCAGAACAAAGAGGATACTATTCTGATGTAGAAGAAGTCATGAACTGTAGTGTTTTTCTTTAGAATAGATATGTTCGGTAAGAGGGGACCATGATTATTTATAGTGGCCCAGGTCATTTTTATTTTACCATTTTTCATTAAGAATAGTGATCTCCACCTACCTTGGATTTATTTTCATCTAAGTACTACCTCCTTTACAAAATACACATTCACAAACCACCTTGTATATTCCGAAAACCGAACAATTCACAATTGCTTCTTCCCGCAAACTGAATTTTGGGTTCCACGAACCATGTTATGGAATTTAAAACTAAAGTCTGGTCTTCCGTGTAAGAGAACACTACATGATTTACATGTTCCGCATACTAAAATAAAACCATTGAACTAAACTTTAAGCCTTATTAAACCGAACATAAGCTCTTAATTAGAATTAATAGAATATCAGCATGGCGAGGATTTGGTTCATGGTTTCTTCCTTCTGTGAACCCCTCTGTTTGCAGGTCATCATCCTATGGGACAGTGCCTTGTGGTACCTTCGCATACCGCAACTATACATGGTATATAGTTTTTGTGTACTACTATAGTATGCCAGAGATAGCCTCCGTGTACTCTTCAGTGTGTAGGAAATGGATTTTGCATACCATTTACAATAGTAGTACACAGAGCCCCATGCAGACCCTCTTTTAAGAACCTTGTCCATTTTTGTGGTCCTTATCCAATAACCTCCTCATTGTACTGACTTTTTGTGGGCTTATGGATCTTTCTGTACAGGCTTCAATGTCTCTTCTAGAGATTGTGGAGAAATCTACCAAGATGAGGGAATCCATTATTGAAGATACTGAGGACTATCTTTGATCCTACATTTTTCCTTGGGATATATTCTTAATAGATCTCCTTACGCTAGAGCTTATAGCTTACCCATTGCCTGTCCAATTGCCACTTTACATATTTGGTCTTCCTGATTATGTTCCTTTTGTATTTTCTGACTAGAATAATCCTTTCATTCACATGGAGGCAACCCAATGGCATAATCGTGCCAAAATTTCCTCAAAAGATTTAATCACAACTACTACCATTCATGAGAATGTGTTCATACTAAAAGTCTCGGCATGGACTCATAGAAGTTGTGGTTGGCACAACAATTCCTTGAGACTCGTCACCCAGGAATATCTATCTATTATCAATTTTTACTAATAAAAACCTAATGGTGGGTGGGAAAACAAATGGGACCTACGAGCTAGAGGATGATTCTCTAACGAATGGTCCTGGGCCTTCTGGGTACATAAAACCTGTTTATATTCCCCCGATCAATTAGAAGTGTAAGCTTATACCAGGCAGCATGGGTCTCCTAGTTTGAAGTCTTCTCCCTAGGGGAAATCCTTCATGAATTGTTAATCCGCTGATGCTTAAGTACCAATACTTTCCATTTGTCACATGGAGAGGTGGGGATCAGCTTATGGGACATCCACCATCTTAGTGGACTCCCCATACTTGGAAATATTTATGATTAATTTCTTCTATCTGTTGCTTCTTGGGATGATACCAACCATGTGTCCCCGTTGATAAGGATCCTACAGGTCATGGAAAAGGGACTGCTTAATCATCCCCTTCAGGCTCACTCTCTTATCCCGTTTGAGGATTGGATAGGGTCATTTCTATAGGTGAACGGGCCTAGGTCGAGGGCCCGTCACAACAAAACTCATCCAACCTGTTAGTATCTACAAATTTAAGGGTCATATTGTTCCACCACTTAAGGTGTTCGATATACTACCTTGGGATATGAAATTTGACCAGACGTTTCATCGGATATTAGATTAGCAGGTTTCATTTCCATGTTCCATGTAGAGGCCTCTTCCCATCTTGTGACATATATACTGGGGTCAGAGTTTTCACTCTGATGATGGTGGCTACATTGGAATAGGGTCAACCAATTAATCTATCCATTCATACTCTTTTCTGACTTTATGAGTTGTTGGGGAATTTACAAGATGGTAAACCTATGCATAGTCACAGCGGACCATTTCAATTTCTGTATGGGTTGATAAAAGAACACTTCCCCTACTATGAATATTGATATAATGAAAGGGTTCCTCGCTCTGAAATTCAATTCACCCTTTTTAACATCTTCGTTGTTCATCCTATGACTTTATGCATTAGAGATTCAATCGAGATGCTAAATGATACTTCTCGCTTCTAATTTTCATTGTACCCTTCCCCTCATGGGTCACTAAGGGGTGATAGAGGCAGTCATTCAGAGGAGCGCTCATATTTCATTACACTTAGGGATGGGATTCTCACTTGTCACATAGATCGAGTGGTCATTTGTGAGCCATACCTCCCTTACCGGTTTTCAAGGAAATTTTAATGCCTTCAACAGACTGCGCTTCTTATTTCCATTCAGTTAAGGGGAGAATCTCATCCCAAAATTATTCTCTAGTTTTGGATTAAAATGATGTGGGAAGATTCCTCCATGTAGTTAATCATCCTTAATATGATGGGATCCACTTTTTTATCACTAGAATATGCCCAAATTTTGGTGGGATATTACCTCGATAAGGTGCTGAGAAGGCCAATTCAATGGGTCCAAAATCCATTAACCATCCATTTCCCAGCTTTGAATCTGATGTAAATTCCATCTATTAATCTTCCTATAGTGATGACATTGGATACGCCATCTATTACTATCCCTATGGTGAGAATACACTCGATCAAACGTGAGATTCATCTAGAAGAGGCTTCATCTATGCAGCCTATCTCGGTAGGGAGTGATTCAAACTGATCTTCTCTTGTGGATACTATCCGTTTCTCTAATGAGGTTGGCCCAGTAGAGCATCAACGGATATCCTAGAAGTTCCGGCCAGTCCTTTGTGTCCGGCTCTAGGGGTCGAACCATCGGTTGGGAGGGAGATACTTTCTGCCTGGGTAACCTATCTTAGGTCCCTTCCCACTTCTGCAATGACTCTTCCTACCTATAGACCTATTGCAGTGGGAAGGACCAAGGCCCTAGTGCCATGATTGGCATCAAGCAGTGAAAAAATTGGAATGGCATCAGTTATGCTCCCTCGCTACGGAAACACCTATGGATAGTTTTACTGATGAAACAGACTACTACGAGCAATTATTTACTGAATTGGGCTTGGGTGGCTTTTATTACCAGCATCTATACATTCTTATCTACCAACTTTTCATAGCCCAGGAAGTCATCGCTTCTTGTGAGGATAAGCTTACCAGATTCAATTCCTTGCATCATTAGGAAACCACTTTTCGAGATGTTTCTAAGGATCTCGATCATCTGATGACTAGGGAAGCGAAGGCTTGTGACTTGGTGGTTGCCCATACTGAAGATCTATGAGAATGAGAGGCTAATGTGGCAAGGTTTATGGCTCAACTGGCCTCCTTGGGTTCCAATTATGAATCAATTGAGATGAAAGGGTGGTACCTTAGTGCCTTAATGGAATGCATGCACCCGATGGTCGAAGATGAGGAAGAAGAGAGAGCTACTTTAGAGTGAACTCTTGATGGCCCATGGCAGCCACATGCCATTTTTCTGGAAAGGGCAAGCCGAGCCTCATTGTAATTTTCCCAAACCGTGATGTACTCAATTTTTTTTGATACTATGGAGAGACTCTGAACTGGGGAATTTCCTCCATTTTTCTAAACTTAATGGAACTAATTTTTCTTCTAATATTTATTATTTTCCTTTTCCTTGTAATGTAAATTGATCATAATTAACCATATAAACATTATTTCGATCAGGTTGTAATCTTAAACTGTGATTCGAAATAAATAAATTGAAATAATCAAATCAGGATCTAATTTTTTTCTGAGCTGCAGGACTCATCAAGCACAGTTCAACTATTAAAGAGTTTATATGGAAGATCTTACAAACTTTTGTGCCTTTTCCATTATGACCCTAATATTTTAACTAGGCATGTTTGTTAGAGGCTTAGTAGGTTTAACTAGGATTTTTATTAGGCCACCCTTTGCGGGTTTTTGACCAAACAAATGTTAAGTCTCTTTTGAGTATTTGATAGCTCAACATTTTTTTTGCCTAACCGATACATAGTTTTTTCGTCTGGAAAGGTGGATGACCTTGTTTGGTTAAGGTTCAAACATTCCAATCAGTTCCTAACGGGTTTATTTGTAGAATTGGAAACACCCAATGATTATATATCCATTAGGACCTACTTTCCAAACATAAGTGCTCATTAGTTATAGACCAATGATGCTTAAGAATTTTCATTGGTCGAGAGGATGGGAGGTCAGGCTCATCACACCTTTTTTTAGGGAATTATTTCCTACTCCGTGAATCTCTTATAGATTTAAGTTATATTCATGAATCCTTATTAATTCACCAAGCATGAAAATGATTTTTCCTTTAGATTTGGAAATCGATGATTAATATGTATGGGATTTAGAAAATCCTTTATATCTATTTGAGGTTCTTCATCGATGGAGAATCATCCATATGTATTAGAGATTCTTAGTCAATGGTATCCTTTAATACATTATATAGAAATATCTTGGTCATTATGATGATCATACTAGTTTTAAAGCCACTCAGTGGGGCACTTGAAGTTTATTTTCATTCATAAGGACATGGATTATTTTAGAGTTGGGATCGTACCCGCAGATGGGATACCTACGTATCCTCGTTAAAAAATAATTAGAACCCACAGAGTTAGATATGAAGGATATAGTTTAACATTATTTGGGATGGAAAAGAATTAATGAATAATGGTCTTAAACCTTGGAAAGGCTTCCTACGTACTCTACTTTTAAGGAAGACATCATAGTCCACATAGTTCGGGTGAAGAAATATGGGACTTATGCATGGTTAACATCCTAGAAAAAGATTTCGTGATTACTTTTACACTATAAGCTCACGTGAGTCATGCTCGGTGTGAGAAACAATTGGTATCAGTAAACCTGAAGATTGTGCCACTAAAGATACAGTCATAAGAAATTATGTGGGTCTTATGTATGTATGAATGTCCAAGTAAATGAATACCAAGACTTAATTCAGCAAAAAAGTCTAGGGGCAGGGTTCATAAAGGTATTTGTACTTTATGGAGATTTGGAGTTTTAATTTGGGGCTTACTCCTGAGAAGGAGGCCCAAATTAAAAGGGGCTTATGATTGGGGATTATTCCTGATAAGGAAGACAAAATCAGAAGAAATTAAGATTGGGGCTTAATTCTGAGGAGGATTCCCAAATTAAAAGGGGACTTATAACTTGGGGCTTTCTCCTGAGAAACATGCCCAATGTTAAAGGAACTTATAACCTAGGGCTTACTCCATAGAAGGAGGCCCAGGTTAAGGGCACATGGGGCTTACTCCTGAGGAGGGTGCCCAAATTAAAGGATCTTCTCATCCTAAAGGATGAGGTTATATGGAGGAGACCTCTAACCGTAGTGTAAGTCCCGAGGTTTTAAGAGAGGTTCTCACATAATTTCTTTCAGATAAGGAAGCCAACAAAGGAACCATGCCATAAATGGTTTTGAAAAGGGGTTCGAGGGAAAATATCTTGAAGAGGAGAGGTGAACGGGAGAGAGGCACACAAATGAAGTTGGTTCGCAAGTCTTGGTCGTGCAAGTGTACTTGCGTGGCATGGGATCACCTGGGCGACAAAGTATCTGTAGGGTAATACTTGGACGAGACTTAACTCAATCCTCTAGTATTATCCTAAGATGTTTCCAAAAGGGCGGTGTGCAAGTTTCATCGAAAGGGTAGGGAAGCATGCAAGTGTTTTTATTTTTAAGGAGGTCTGGACACTTAGGAATGCAAGTGTTGATGAATTATAAACACTTAGGCCTTATTCTACTCCTTCAAGTCTTCCATTCTAGGTAAAAAGTTACCTTAGAAGCTTTTGGAAGAGTTGAGTTGAAGACTTGGGTGACCAGAGCTTGAATTTGACTTCTGGAAAATCTGTCCTTTTAATGGGGGTCCATAGGGGATATTTATATGCCACCGTGCACCTTGAGCAAAAAAAAACAAATGGGGTGCGCAAGTAAGTTGCACGACCCATAGGTGGCGCGCAAGTGACTTGCACAAAACACTCCAAACGGGCTCTTGGTCCATGACTTCATCAATTTTTTGATGTTTTTTGAAAGAGTGACCATGTTTGTGCTTAAGGTATTCTCCTTTTCTGTTAGTTGGACTCTGTGATGGAAATGAGCATAAAAAAAAAGTCCCACCTCAGAGTTGGATCCAAAAAGGAAAGAGGATTCGGCTCTGAGGTGAATCTAGAGAAATCAAGGGTCTGTGGTGCGCAAGTATGGCACACAGATGCTAGGGAGCGCAAGTATGGAATGCAGGTGGTTCGGATCACCTATATATATAGGATCACTCATGTGCAAACTCATTCAACTTTCATTAATTTGTGATATCATCATGCAAGGTGCTTCTGTCTACAGCGAATCACCCTTCTAGATTGTGTCGCGCTTCTGTGGAAGGTATTTGACTTGTGAACCAACACTAGGGCGACAAAATGTGCGCGACCTGTTTGACTTGTGCGCCATGATTGGGACTTGCGTGCCTTAATGTCTTTGCCATTTTTTTGATTTCCTTCATCAAAATTTCACAAAACAAACTTACTTAAAAGTTTATTGTTTGATCTTTGTGCAAATTCAATGGCTCCCAAAAGAATTGGATCAGGTGATGAGTTGTCCAGCAAGAGAATAAATGAAATGATGAACGTCATCATCCATGATTATTATGTTATCTATGATAGCACTCTCCCAGATTTGGCTATGTTATTGAAGAAATATCATGTCAATTTCCCACAGATCATCTAATTTCCCTTGTTTGGCCATGGTCATCTGAGAGGAGTAGACTTTCCAGAGGAAAAGAATTATATCCCTCATTCATGGTTTCAAACCTACACTAACTTTTATTTGGAAAATATCTAATTTGTAGGATCATTTGTCAATGCTGGGACAGTGGATAAGGCATACATAATGCATCATATCCCATGTGCTCTAGATCTGAATCCTCACACGCCTGAGCTGCAGCCGCATTGCTATCCCTCTATTTTCCGAAATTCTTAGATGGAATAATTTATGGGATGGAAGAAGAGTTGGTATTTCTGTCCTGGAGGAGGTGTGAATCCAACTTGGATGTGGGCATATTGGGTGCGACAAACCTGTGTAGATTTTGTCGATGATCTGAAGGGAGCTGCAATATATGAAGCAGTCTAGGCTGGTCAGACATATGTCTACAGGAATGACGATTTTGTGCCGGAGTTAATCATCCACTGGAGCCCGGAAACAAATTCATTCCATCTGACTCATGGAGAAGTAATCATCAGTTTGTGGGACGTCTACATGATTTCAAGGGCTCCAATTTTGGGAGATAAGTATGATCAATTCATCCCCCCAAGGTGACCTAGAATGATTCGGAGAAGACTCCGTCTTTTTCTTGAGAGTTAATGAAAATTTTCTATAATCTTAAGAATACCACCACCACAAAAACCCACTCCAGAAAAGATATTCATCCAGAGGAGTGGATGGACATGTTTTTGATTAAGAAGAGAGAGAAGGGACCTTCCTGCACTCATCCTAATAGTTTCCCTAGATCAGAAAAGAGGGGTGCTCTGGGCCCATTTTGGCTAACTCTAGAAGTAAGAGAGTTTGATAAGTGGGGGTATGAAGTGAACCAGAAAATTCTAGAGGAGTCCCATCTGGCAGGATTTTTGGCATTGTGGGTCATTTTTTACCTTTTATCAGTTCGATATTCGAAAGGATATGTGAGGCCGGGGATCTTTGTTGTTGCAGCCAAGATGACTGAATGGAAGATGATTGGGTTGGCCACCCTAGTTTTGGAAAAGATTAATAGGAGCTCACTTCATGTTTATATGGGTAAGTCTCCTATAAGAATAGTTGGACAATTCCATGTTTTATGGGGATGGATCGCCACCCACTTCAGGACATATGCTGTACAAAGTGGGGTACAGGTTCATGGATGTTCTTTCCAGCCATCTATTCAGGACTTTTCTAGAATTTCTCCCTTATCTCTCAATGCTTATGATATCAAAGTAAGGCTGAGCATGTTCAAGGAGTTTCACTTATTTCCTTATGGAAATCTGCCAACAGGGAGATTTTTTGATGATGGAATAGCCAGCCTAGAGTTAAGGGCATATATGCTGGCATGTAGAGATGGTACATTGGCCACAATGATTGACGAAGAGATTATATGTGAGGCCTGTGCTCCATAAAGATTTGCACATCAATTCAAATGTCTACAAAAAATTACCATATCCCCTCGAGTGCATGTCAGGTTAGAGCAACATCTAATGGTTGCTCGTCAACTATGGTTGCTGACATCTATGGAGATGACCG
This sequence comes from Viscum album, assembly GCA_963277665.1. Classification (NCBI taxonomy): domain Eukaryota; kingdom Viridiplantae; phylum Streptophyta; class Magnoliopsida; order Santalales; family Viscaceae; genus Viscum; species Viscum album. The sequence continues at coordinate 1,801,189,774 of OY728126.1, read as the reverse complement.
GGGCAGTATTTGATCTACCAGCTGTTGAAGCGGAAAGTCGATTGACTATATGGTATGCCGAGAGCTGGGTAGCATCATACCCTGAAGGGGTACTGAATCAGTCGGTCTCTCAGGTGGGGATAAAGAATAGAACTGTTAGGAAGAAATCTCTTCATTTGGAAGGTGACTCTTCCTCACCCGGATCTGATTCATTGGATTCCCTAAATGGGGACAATGAGGCTCAAAATGTGTCAAAGTGGCCTTGTGCTAGATATAATCCACCTGACATAGTCAAGAGACCTACTCTATCGACTCCTGGTGAGTTACATCATTGAGGAAATTTAGTCACCAGTATTTTAAAGAGCAACAAGTTTCATTTTCTTATCCTTTATATAGGATTGCAGGAGCTGGGAAGAAGTTGAAGTCCTATATTGTAGTACCCTCTTCGTGTCCTTCTAGTGCACATTCTGAATATTTACGACCAGAGGCTATCCAGACATGGCGGAGTTTATATTATGATGCTGAAACTGAATAGATGGACTTATGTGAAGGGATGAATATCCCTGGAGTAGGGATTCTCTAGGCTTCCTTTGAAATTTTCTTTGAGGACAACCCTAATGAAGTGAGGGCTTACATCAAAGAGCTGGAAATGATCATATGTGCCACTAATGAGTTAGTTCCTGTCACCAAGTTGGTGAAGGAAATGATGGACCGTGGTACCACTGAGGGGATTGATCCTTCATTAGACGAAGAGTGGAGTGATTACATGGCTCTTGATGATGTAAGTTTATTTTCTCTCATATTTCTATATGCTTTTCAATTTGAATTTATCCAAAGCTTTATTATTCAAGGAAATAATCTTCTTCATCCTATAGCTTGCAAAGGAAAGAACCACCAATATCCCTTCACCATGGTATAGCCCTGGTGGCACTGCTCTTCGAGAAACTAAATCTCCTCATGAGACGAGGGAAGTATCTACAGTCTAGCAAGCCATAGATGAGGAGTTATAAAGGGCATTATTGTCTCTGATACCTATTTTCAGAGATAATGAAGCCAGTCCACCCAAAAAGTCCAAGAAGCAAAGGTATCGAAGAAAGTAGACCACATCCAAACATTTCATCAGTAGTGGTAAGTCTTTCCAGTAGTCATGAATCTTAACTTATTAAAAAGTGATCAAACTTCTCAAGATTGTAGGGATTCTTAAATTTCTCCTTTAAAGGAAAGGACTGACCATCCTTAGAGTGAAACAGAGGGTGATATAGAATGACTTCAATTTCCGGCTGAAATAGTTGTTCCTGAAGAAATACTGAGAGAAAATGAGCTGACGTCTGTTCCCAAAACAACTCCTATTTATGATGACAGGAGAGAAAAAACTTCTGGTAAATTAAAAATACTTCATAGAACCTCAAATGATACAGAAACTAACTTCCATTCTATAATTTTTTAGGTTCAACACATGCACCAAATCATTTTGCAACCACCGAAGCTGACCCCACAACTGTCTCTAAAGAAGCTATCCAGGGTCAGAGATTTCCAGATGAAAGTCACGAAGAAGACATGCTGAGTTCTCCCACTGGTGAGACTAACCTGGGATCTGGGAAATCATTGGATAAAATGATGAAACATGGAATTTCCTTTGAAGAAATTTTAGAAAATGTTAAATTACCTTGTGATTTAGAAGATTTTTAAGATCTTGTTATAGAATCAACTAGACATGAGTTTCATCATTTGTCCTGTTAATCTTCTCATGATTACACTTCTAACCATGTTTGGTTAAAATATGTACAATTCCATATAAATAAGTTTCTGAACCAAAAATGCTTAAAAGGGGTGTAGATATTGATGTCAACCCTATTATTGAAGAAACACTAGCTCAGGTGGAACTTAACACGACAGACCCTCCTGAAACCCATTATGAAAATCCGGTTGAAGCTAAGAAAGATGGGGAGGAGTCTTCACAAGTTGTTGATCTACTATTTGGTAAAAGATGATGATATTTGTAGCTTACTTAACCTTCCATAAAATCAATCAACTTTTACCATCCTTTGAAACTAACCATACTTTCAATTGACCAAATAGGGCTGTCAACTTCAATGGATAGATCTAAAGGTGAAGCCTCAACCTTAGCCCAAATAGTAGCATAAGGTGAAGCAACCAGGGTTAGGGAAAGATAAAAATAGGGCACTTCCTTAAGTGTATTAATCCCAGACTATGTTCCTCCCTGTGATAGCGATACCGAATCAGGCCTAGAGGTGCAAAAGGCACTCCAATTCTCACGTCGTAAGGCATGGATGTTGACTCTCCTTTCCGTCACAGAGTCTAATGAATGAAACAGGGGAATACCTTAAGCACAAAGAGATTCATCCTTTGAAGAAACATAAAAAATTGACAAAGGCATGAAAAGGAATTATTTAAGCATGGGTAGCGCAAGTTTTATTATGGTCGCGCAAGTACACTTGTGCGCCACATATGGGTCGCGCAAGTCACTTGAGCGCCCTATTATTTTTTCGCCCAAGGTCCTCAATGGCCTATAAATACCCCCTATGGGCCCCCCATTTCTGGGACGAAAAATAAAAAACTAAGATTCACTACTACAAATATGGCTTTTATCACCGCTAAAAATGGTCATTAACAGTGCTAGAAAAAGCACTGATAATGCCGGCAAAGATAAGGGGGGGGGGGTCCCCTTTATCATCGCTCAAAAAATCACTGATAATGACCCCTTTTATCAGCGCTGATAAAAATAAAAAAAATAAAAAAAAATACTACCAATCTCATGGGGGGGGGCTTTTTACAGCACTTGAGCCCCCCCTTTATCAGCGCTTTCCTGCACATCCAGCGCCCGCCCGCACTGCCTACACCTTTTATCAGTGCTCGCCCTTTAAATCACCCATGCGCGCGCGCCCTTTCCTCCACCTGGATTTGATCTCGAGACCTCCCCCATGTGCACCTAAAGCCTTTTCCACTACTCTATATTGATTTTTTCTCTTATTCATGATATATCTATTTATTTATATATATATTTCGTTATATTTATTCATACAGAAATATATATTTTTATTAATATATATAGTTATATTAATATATATATATAGTTATATTAATATATATATATATATTAATATATATATATAGTTATATTAGTATATATATATATATAGTTATATTAATATTCATATATTGGTACATTAAATAAAATGGATATTAGTTATTATTTAGATAAAACTAGTATATTTTATATGTAAATATGTTTAATTATTTATTTAAAAAATTTAATTTTTAGGTGTGAATATATAAAAAATATGTACATATAGTTATATATTTGATTATAAATACCAATGCATTATAAAAAACGATAAAATTTCAAAGAAATAATATCAATATGAATGTAATATCTTGGAATAAATTCAGTCCCCACCAAAAAAATCCAATAATACCCCCTTAAACGAGGCTAAAAATCCACAAAATGTTAAAAAATCTGGGTACCTTGACTAAAAACTCATTTTTTGAGGCCTTATGGGCCTCTTTTGGCATAAAAAAACTATTGAACGGGTTCCCCTCAATCATAGGGATGTAAAGCTCGTCGCAGTATTCGATTTGATATGTGGTAGAGCTCAAACGGACACCCGGATCAAAAGTTATGGCTGTTTGAAGTTTGAGTTGCGTTTTCAACATATTTTGTATCTTTTTTTAATTTTTTTTAATTTTTTATTCTTAAAATTGTTATTAAATTACTATTACTCCATAATAATTATCAAATTATTAATTAAAAATATTTTTTTAATTTTTTAAGAATCCATTTTCACTAAATATCTTATATATTAAGAATATTAAGTGTAAATGTACATTTATACTTATCTAAAATATACTTAAAAATTATATATTATATTTATATCAATATAAATATATAACTATATTAATATATTAATATATTTTTTAATTTTTTTTGAAGTCGACCCTTTATCAGCACTACTAAACAAGCGCTAATAAAGGGGGTCCCTTTATCAGCGCTAAAAAAAAGTGCTGATAAAGGGGTGGCGCTGGCCTTGCCCAGTTTTGTGGTAGTGATTCAAGATCTGGTCGCCCATGTCTCCGTCTGAAGTCTTCTGAACATTTCTAAGGTAATTATTTACCTAGAATGAAATCTCTTAGGAAGAAGAATATGGACTAAGTATTAGAACTCATCAATACTTGCGCGCCTAAGTGTCCATACCTTAAGGGAAATGAAGACACTTGTGCACCGCCTTTCCTTCTCAAGGAAACTTGTGCGCCACCCATCTAAATGATACAAAGGGCTCCAATTCAAAGTCTCCCAAGTATTAATTCACAGGTTCTTCATCTCCCAAGTGAACTCATGTCATGCAAGTATACTTGTGCAACCAAGACTTGCGTGCCAGACCAATACTTGCGCGCCTCCTTCCAATTCACTTCCTTTCCTCAAATCCGCCTATCCTCTTTAAGGGAAGACTTCAAAACCCTCTTTAAAGACATTTATGGCATGGTTAATTTGTTGGATTCCTTATCTGAAAGGAATTATGTGGAACATATCTCAAAACCTCATGACTTACATAACTTTATGTCACTAAGGTTAGAGATTTCCTCCATTCAACCTCATCCTTTAAGATGAGAATATCTTTAATCTGGGAATCCTCCTTAGGAGTAATCCCCAAGTTCCCTAATCTGGGAATCCTACTTAGGAGTAAGCCCCAAGTTCCCTAATCTGGGCATCCTCCTTAGGAGTAATCCCCAAGTTCCGTAATCTGGGCATTCTCCTTAGGAGTAAGCCCAAAGTTCCCTAATCTGGGCATCCTCCTTAGGATTAATCCCCATGTTCCCAAATCTGGGAATCCTATTTAAGAGTAAGACCCAATCATAATTTATTTTAACATGGGCCTCATTTTCAGGAGTAATCCCCGGATCTCAAGTCCCCTCTCAAGTCCCCTTAACCTGAGCCTCCTTTTCAGGAGTAATCCCTAGGCTTAAATTCTTTTGACTTGGGATTCTTTCTCAGGAATGAAACCCAATAATTAGTCCCTATATAATTTGGGAATCCTTCTCAGGAGTAAGCCATAAGTTAAGTATCCAAATCTCCATAAAGCACATATACCTTTATGGACCTTATTCCCGAGTTTCTTCTCTGAAGTAAATCCCATTTATCACCTATATTGGTCAATCATACATACGTAAGCCCCACATCATTTCTTATGATTACATCTTTCATGGAATAATCGTCAGGTTTTACTGATACCTCTTGTTTCTCACACTGAGCATGACTCACATGATCTTAGAGCATAAAAGTAATTATGACATCTTTCTTTTGGCCATCAATCATGCATAAACTCCATATTTCTTCACTCAAACTATGTGGGTTCTTATTCCTTTTATAAACAAGGATACGTAGGTATCCCATCTACGGGTATGATCCCAACTCCAAAATAATCCATGTCCTTTTGAACGAAAATAAACTTCAAGTGCCCCACTGAGTGGCTTTAAAACCAGAATGGTTATCATAATGACCAAGAGATTTCTATATAATGTATTGAAGGATACCATTGACTAAGAATCTATAATAAATACGGATGATTCTCTATCAATTAATAACCTCATATACATATAAAATATTCTCTAAATCTCATACATATCAATCATTGATTTTTAGATCTAAAGGAAATATTATTTTCATACTTGGTAAATTAATAAGGATTCACGAACATAAATCAAATCTATAAGAGAGTCCCGAAGTAGACAATAATTACCCCAAAAATGGTGTGATGAGTCTGACCTCCCATCCTCTCGACCAATGGAAATTCTTAAGATTCATTAGTCCCCAACTAATAAACACCTACCTTTGGAAAGTAGGTCTAAATGGATATAGATTCATTGGATGTTTCCGGTTCTATGAATAAAACTGTTAGAAACCGATTGGAATATTTGAACCTTAAACAGACAAGGTCATCCCCATTTCTAGAAGAAACAAAAATGGTGAACCCGACATGAATCATTAACCAAGCTAAATGATGTTTTACTTATTTTTTAGGCCCCTATTTAACTTAATGTGAGGGCCAAAAAAACAATCAATAACATATGTGCTCATACAAAAGATGTAGTGGCCGAACTTATCTTGATTATGTCTGTTATATCAAACATGAACTCTTTTCCAAGATCTCTTTGCATTATAGAAATGACTTCTTTAAAGTTCGCACCAGTGAATGCCATGACTGCTACTCCTGCTGGATCCTCGTCCGCTATGAGGACGACATCACCTACTCAGAGTCTTTAACACTAGGTCTCAAATGCACTGGTTAAGGAATACCATCAACACGGTACCATTCCGACTCTGGAGGCCGCTTGACAAGCCCTCTAAGTTAATAATTCACGCAGGTTTTCCGGACAGTGATGAACAGGGATCAAGAAGTAGGTGGTTCAAACCACCATTTCCAATCATTTCGAGTCGTTATCACCGGAACACAATCATCAGTACCTCCCATATTTTGGGGAGGTGAATGAGAAGGTCACTCAAGGCCTTAATTCAAGGAGACCAGATTCCTTCCTGAGGACTCCCATAAACAATTTTCACCAGACTCATGCGGAAGTGCACCCTAACATGATGAGGGTATCACTTTTAGGGTTTCAGGTTAGGTTCCTCAGACTCGAGTCCTCAAGACGAACCATCAAAGACGAAATCTGGCCAACAGGGAGCAGGTTCTTACTTCTGCCCCCTCTGGAGAAGTCCATAAAGGCAACTTGACAGAAAAAAACGAGCGGGCATATACACCCATCAGTCGTGATGTTACTACCCAGTAGACTCGTCTATCAGTAACACGCCGATCCCACCAGGCAATTCTGGTGGAGTATTATAGGCTGGCATATACACCTATTTATAATCCATCATCTAGTTAGCAGGCTCATCTGACTACAACCAAAGAAACTCGCCAATCAAATGTGGTGGGGAATAATCAGCAGGCACATACACTTGTAATTCATCAGGATAACCAACGTTCTCATTTGGTAGCACCTAGAGATTTCAATTGGAAAGCTCCAATGAAAAGCAGGAGGTAGACACAATTCTATGCCCCCACACATGAGTACTGTTATAATTCACTGACAAGAAAAGGAGGATAGGAGAAGGAATACACACCTACTCCAAGCATGGAATGGAACTATATTCCCGTTCCAGCAGCTGAAGTCACCAAGAACATTCTGACTATGGTGAAAGAGTAGAAGCAAATCCTTTCTCATATTTTGGATGCCTGTCAGAATATTATAATAGCTTCAGCAACATCATAGGGAAAGAAATACAAATTTATCCCTATCAGTGGAGTTACACATCAACATATCACTCCGGAACAGATACACACCTCTGTTCTAGTCTAGGAGGGTTGTGGGGCATACTCCCCCATGTCATACAGACAATCAAGTCAGGAACATACACCCGATTTTAATGGAGATAATAAGCCTAACCTGACCATTTCTCTTGAGCAGGCATATACACCTACCCATAATAACCACTTTCATCAAAACGTGGTTTCCAAATTGAGTAAGAAGGTGTCTAAGAAAAATCCATGTCCAACACAGTCAAGAAATCAAGAGCCAATATGTAATAAGGCCTTTCTCAATACTGGAGTTCTTGAATCCCTTAGATAATTATCTGTTGCAACTCAAGATTCTACTCTCTCATTTCCCAATAGTGGGAACAATAATTCTGAAGGTCTTCATCAGACACTTCCTCATTATGGTTTGCTTCATGAAAGTTCAGTCGATCTCAAAGTATCATCTTTAGATGAGAGCCACAATAACCCTCTGCGTGGCCAGAAGATCAAGGAGAAAAAGCTTCCATCTTTTTCTATAACCCACCATGGTGGTCCTACCCATGATGATGAATTTAGCTATGAAAGTCCTCTCCGAAGTAGTAATTCGCATTTCCTGGAAAATTATTCAAAGTACAATGCATTAATGAGAAATACCTCTTATCTTAAAGAACTTTAAAATGTGAATCCAGTCATGTTTGTTGCTTTACCACTAGCAGGTGAAATACTTTCTCAATCAGAGGATAGCTCGGGGTGTAGGTTATTCTCCGAACCACCCCTGGGTCATTCATCTTCTAGTTTGATAAATGAATTCTCTACCAATATTGTTGAATCTGATGAAGGAACAAATAATCACCATCATTGGTCTAATCAGGTAGAATAATATTCATTGAATGATAAGGAGGAAGTGATAAATATAAGAAAACAACTGGTGAAAGGTGAAGTACCAGTCATGTTTTGACCTTTGGCTGACTCTCAATATGATATTCCAGAAATGTTGATGGAAGATTGTATTCACGATATTCGTCTCAACATGTGGAAAAATATTTGTCACTTGAAAAAGAAAATATTATCTTATAATGAATATGAAAATCATTTCAAGATAATATATGGGTTACAATGCCAAATTGATATGGCATCTCTCTCAGTTTCCTGATATCCAAAGGTTGAAAAGTAGTAGAGAGCCCTTCAGCGTTGATGCCTTGGTGCACTAAAAAGATTGTGCTAGTTAACTGACAATTCCCCATCTGGTATTCATATTAGGGGATGGGGTGTTCATGGAACACTACATTTCACTGTACTCTCTAGTCCACAAAGCCCACCAAAAATGGTCTCATGCAATGTTATTGCCCATGGCCAGCCATAGCCAATTGGTTTTGTTTGTAATCAAAGGCTTACTCAGGAACATGCCTCAACTAGTTCATCACAAAGTCAGGCATACAAAGAACAAGTTGTCGAATTAATCTTTCATCAGGAAAATTAGAATATTGAACAGGCTTCTCGTCTAGAGCATGCGCATCATCAGGTGATAGAAGTGTCAGAAATCATCCAACAGTCATTTGAGCCAGGTGATTTGAGTGGATGTAGGTTGATGCATCCAGCCAATTTCCATACTAAAGTCTGCAAAATCAGGAGATCTTTTAAGAAAGTCTCAGATGTAGCATCTCAAGAACCACCTCATCTTGACAGACTAGGGACTCTTTTAACCCAACCCTTAGAATCAATAAATAGGATTCGAGGAGTTGATTAGGAACAACGGGAACATCCCCAGTCCAACAGAACGGGGACTTTTTCAAATCCTCAATCTCTTCCTTAGTGAAATTCAGTCTTCTCTCGATTAGGGAAGAAGCCACAAGAGGAACGAAGAGCCAAATTATCGGGAGATTTCCTCCAAATTAAAGTTCATTAAGAAGTTCCTGAGGGATCAACTCAATAAAAGGCAATGTCTCATCAAGTACATGGAAGAATACAGTATCACAGAAATGCCTATAGAAGGGATGAAATGCGTTATGCATAAATAAATTTCATCAATGTCGTTTTCACTAATCCCCCAGAACATGAAGTTCACTCAGAATAATTAGACGAGGAAGTTCCTGTTCAAGAAGTTGTACACACAGACATAAATAAAGAAGGTGTGCGTACCAGAGGCCAAAGGGCTTCCTAGAGGCAAGATATTCCTTCAGGTAATGCCCTTCCGTACTCTAGAAAGGCACATGCCAAGTAAAAGGGTAAAAGTCAGGTTACGTCCCACCCTACCTCTGGAGAAGGCCAATCACTCTCATTAGAGCAAAGGTTCGCACCAAAAGAGGAAGAAATGAAGGAGTTAAGGAAGTTCAATGCAGAACTACTTCAAGGTAGTCTTCCTCCTAAGCGTGCTGGAGTTAGTCAGTCAAGGGAATATGTTGCAGCTACTGAGATGGATCAAGAATATCCTCCTTTACCAGTACACTCTCATAGGTCTAATCCTATGGGTCATGCACAACAACAACCGGTAGTGCTACCATCAGTTGAAGTACCAGTCACCACACCTATCCAAATTCTAGTTATTGAATCTGCTCAGACCCAAGCTCAACCAGATGTTTCTCAAAAGTTAATGAATAACATTGATTCATTAACATCTCGGTTGGAAGATATGGAAGGAAAGCGTGCACAAATTCAACCAGAAAATAGAGCTTACCCTGAATGGGTTGATGCAATTCCTCCCCCATCAAATTTTGCAAGTACCACATTCCCAATTTTTAATGGTTCGGGAGATCCAGAAAAACAATTAACACATTTTGTTTATCGTTGCGATCCTATGATGGTAACTCCTCAACAACAAGAAGCAGTTAAGCTTAGGTGTTTTGTACAGTCATTACAAGGACTTGCTTTGGTCTGGTATACAAGCTTGCAATCTCAGTCAATTACAAGGTGGGAAGATCTCCGTCAATGATTCCTTATTCAATTTAGCTTAACATTGCCAATGAAATTAGTTTTTGATCTTAAAAATTGTAATCAAAGGGAGAATTAAAGAGTTTCATATTTCATTGCTCACTGGAAAGGATTAACATATTCCTTAATCTTAGCACTCCCTCAAGAAGAATTGTTGCCAATCTGTGTGGAAAATTTGTGTGATGAATTACGCACACCGTTGATCCCTGTGAAATACACAGGAGCGTTTTGATACGTTACTTCGATTGCACAGCAGATCGAAGACTCTCTTACAAAGACTAATGATAAAACTCAGGTAATTCCATCAGCTTCAGGAAGGAGAATGGCTAGAGCAGAGACTGCTATAGTTACACTTAAACAAGCACCTGTACCTGCTTCCACTTCAAAACCTTCATCTTATCGAAGGGATCCACCTCCTGAGCATCAACAAAAGAGGTCATTTCATCAAGATGATCAAATAGATCAAATATGGAGACAATTTGAGGAGTTAAAGAATAAAGTTTATTCTTTCTGAAATGAACAAGTTCCTGGTTACTTTATTTCGGCTCTGGAAAACAATTTGGTTCAGTTTCCAAGGCCCAAAAGGACAAACAAGGAAGGATATGAATACCTTCCCAATTATTTCCCATTTCATCAGATGTTGGGGTATCCCATTTAGGATTGTTTTGTCTTCAATGAACTCCTAAAAAAGATGGTGGACTCGGGATAAGTCAAACTGAAAGGTTCTTCAGCTCAGGTATCATGTGTTACTACTATAGATCCAGAGGAAGAAGGCGAGTGGCACGAAGTCAAAAGAAAAAATGTGCAGAAATATGATGATTGGATGGTCAGGAAAATGATCAAACAAACTCATGCGATTTTACGAATACAATTGAAAAAAACCAATTGTGACTTCTACTATGAATGCCACATAAAAACCCCCTTCATCAGAAGGAAAATCCTCAAAGAAGCGGCATAATTATAAGAAAGAAGAGCATCCAGAAGAAGATGAGCTCATGTCAAAGCCCAAGTTGTCTTTGACTATGGCAGATTTTATGCCATCTACTTCAAAAGCATGGGCACCACCCCACCAAACGGAACAACCTAAACTAGCTAATCCGGCAGAGTCTTCATCAGATGAAGATTTGATCTTTGGTTCTCTTAACATGATTCACTTAACAGATCCTTATGCTAGTCACAGTTTTGATCGTGATGAGCCTGAGTTCCCTGTATCAAGTAGAGGAATTAGAGTACGTTCCAAAGGTCTAGGATTTAGAGGAAGAATTGGATATTCTAGAAGCCACTATTTCAATACTACCCATTCTAGAATTGTATATGCAGCAAAAACTTGTGGGAGAGCCCTTCAACGGTCTCAAAAGAAACATGAAAGTTCTTCCACCCATGGAAGATTCAGTCCTGGAACAATTATTATGGAGGATCGGTTAGAGGTTACACCTTCTTCCTCTCAGCAAATAAATAGACCTAGTTGGTATAATCTTCCAAATCCCAGAGTATTTCCAACTCCTTCCCCGATATAAGATGCATCTACTTCCAAAGCATCAACTTCCAAGGCACCTACGAAACCACATGTTCCTCTTGGGAAACGTAGTCCTTTGGACCAAAATTATGATGTCTTGAAACATTTGGCCCATGTACCGACCAATTTATCAATTCTGGATGTCTTGAATCTATCAAAATATCTTCAGGAGGCACTCATTAATTCTTTTTCAAGTCCTCAGGAATTCGAAACTGAAATTGCCACTGCAGAATTCTACCATGAAGAGAATGATCCTACAGAATGACATACAGTGATATCTTTTATAGATGAAGATGAAGATGATGTTGTGAATGGACATATTATACCTTTGTATTTATCTGGCAAGGTAAATGATGTAGACATCCAAAGAGCTTTCATTGATAATGGTTTAGGAGTCAACCTCATCCCTATTCGTACACTTCGTCAATTGGTCCTCACTGAATCTTATTTATCCCCTTCTACTTTGATGTTGCAAGTATATGATAAAAATTAACAAGAACCTCTGGGCGAGATCACACTCAGAACTCAGTTTGGAAACCTTGTATCCAATTCATATTTCATGGTTGTTCGTCATGACACAGCCTTCAATATTTTTCTTGGAAGACTTTGGCAACATCAACATGCGGCTATCCCTTCATCATACCATCAATGTCTCAAATACTGTTTCAATGGTCAAATTGGGAAATTGTATGGTGATAAAACCCCATTCAAAACATTTGAATCTAAATACATTGAGGTGGAATTCTATCACATAGAGGGAAAGGAGATATCCATGACGAAGGAGGTTACCAAAATTAATGCTCCATATGGTTTGGAAAAGATTCCAGTAAACTCATTCATACATGTGTGTACAGATTATGTGTTTCCTATCAGTCAAATTGATAGGATAGACCCAAATCCAAATACTCTTATGGAAACTTCCATAATGTAAATTATGGAAACTAAGCTAGAAAACATGGTAGAAGTTGTTGATTCACTAGGAAATGATGAAAGCTCAAATGGAGATGTCTTTATTTCATCTCCTAAAATCTAGAAATTCTATACTTCATCAAACAAGACAGAAGAAGTTATAGAAATGTCAGAGATGAACGATGATGTCGATTATCAATCCATCATCTCCTCTTTATTACCCAAGGAAGACCCTTCATCATCAATAGGGTTAGAAATCGTAGCCTCTTCTTCAAGATGTTCAAATTTTAACATCTCTCTTGATCATGGGAATTCTGCTTCATCATCTACTATGCTAGTAGAAATAGAAGAAATAACACGTTTTGAAGAAGAAGAGGAAGATATCAGGGATGATCCTCTAGCTTTTGAAGAGGGTATCTCTACCATCGTGGATGAACTCAAAGAAATAAATCTGGGTACAAAAGAAGATCCACGCACTACTTTAATTAGTGTGTCCATGAATCTTGAAGAGCAAGAAATGTATATTTAATTTTTAAAGAAAAATCGAGATATATTTTCTTGGAATTATATAGAAATTCCAGGGCTTGATCCTGATGTTGCTACTCATCATTTGGGTTTTCCAGAAGAACATCGAGGATTTAAGTAAGCCGCAAGAAGAACACACCCAACTTATGTTTCCAAATTGAAGTTGAAGTGGATAAGCTTATCAAATCTAACTTCATCAGAGAAGTTAAATAGCCCAAATGGTTGGCTAATATTGTCCCTGTGAAAAAAAAAGAATGGATAAATTGGAGTTTGCATTGATTTCAGAGATCTTAATTGGCATTGTCCAAAGGATGATTTTCCAGTTCTAATCACAGAACTCTTAATTGATACAATATCTGGCTATGAAGCACTTTCCTTCATTGATGGATATTCTTGGTATAATCAAATCCAAATGGCTCTAGAAGATGAATAATCTACATCCTTCAGAGCCCCTCAGGGTGTGTTTTGCTATTGGCTAATGCCCTTTGGCCTAAAGAATGCAGGTGCAACATATCAACATGCCATGCACCGTATCTTCAAAACCTTTTTAAGGAAATTTGTTGAATGTTATGTTGATGATTTGGTGGTTAAATCTAGAAAACGTTCTAATCACTTGGATGATTTGGAAATCATATTCCACAAACTTCGACAACACAATTTGAAGATGAACCCCTTAAAATGTGCTTTTGGGGTAACCTTAGGAAAATTTCTTGGCTATGTTGTACACCATCACGGTATCGAAGTTTATCTTGAGAATAAAAATCAATCCTTGGTATGTCACCTAATCAAAATTTGAAGGAATTGAGAGTACTTTAAGGAAATTTGTCCTATATTCGGCGTTTCATCGTCAATCCGGCAGGAAAATGTTTTCCCTTAACAAAATTGATGATGAAGGGAGTCACTTACTAGTGTACTGAATAATGTCAAGAGGCATTCAATATTGTCAAGAAATATCTCTTGATTCCACTGGTATTAATGCCATCTGTTTATGTAAGAACACTGATTCTTTATGTGACATCTTTAGAGCAATCATTGGGTTCCTTCCTTGCACAAAAGAATGATGCTGGGAATGAAAACAGCCTTTACTATCTCAGACGGACTATGCTTGAAGTAGAAACTCAATATTCAAGTATTGAAAAGTGCTGCCTAGCGTTAATCTTTGTGGTTCAGAAATTGAGACACTACCTGAAACATCATGAGGTTCAATTGGTATCTCGCAATAACCCGCTCAAATTTATCCTTAGTCATCCAATGCTTACAGGACGTCTGACAAGGTGGGAAGTTATTTTGGAGAAGTTTGATATCCAGTATGTGTCTCAAAAGGAAATAAAGGGACAAGCTTTGGATGATTTCCTTGCTGAACACCCTTTAGTAGAAGATACATCTTTAGATATTGAACTTCTTGATGAGGAAGTCTTCTCTATTCAAGATAATCTTCAAACAAGGGAAATGTATTTTGATGGTGCTTCCAAAAGTCCAACAGGGAAGAAAATGGAAGATCCTAAATTAAACAATGTTTGGTTAGGAATTGTGCTCATTTCTCCAGAAAAGGCAGTGCTACCCTATTTATTCTTATTGTTGGAAGGTGGTACAAACAATGAAGCAGAATATCAAGCTCTCATCGTATGATTGGAGTTGGCGCTTTAGAAACATTTGAATCACTTAAAGGTGAAAGGTTATTCAGACCTGGTAATCAAAAAATTCAATGGGGATTATGCCATCAGAAAAGAAAAGTTAAGACCTTTGTATGATTACATCACAGAGTTAATGGAAGAATTTCCTTCGGAACCAAAATTTTCTTATGTCCCACGATCACAAAATTCCCAAGCTGATGCTCTGGCTAATGTAGTCACAGCTCTGGCAGATCCAAATCGGTACGAGACAATCATCAGTATTTCCCACCGTCGTATAGTTTTACCTTATGTTCAAATCAGAACAGAGGAAATCAATGAAATTAGTCCCATTTCTGAACCATATGGTCATACTACAGGATGGATGACACCTATCAGGGAATACCTTCAAAATAGAATACTCCCACCTGATTGTGCTGGGAAAGAACAAGTCCGGTGACGTGTGGTCAATTTTACTCTTTATGATATCCCATATCACCTAGAAAAAATTCACTACTAGCGAGGTTTTGATGGAATTCTCTTCAGATGTATTGATGGTGAAGAGGCAATGGCTGTCATGAAAGCAGTACATGCAGGAGTCTGTGGTGCCCACCAGTCTGGACATATACTATCTTATCAAATTTGAAGGATTGGATACTTTTGGCCTTCAATGATACAAGATTGTGTTGATTTCACTAAGAAGTTTCATTAATTCCATGTATATACCAATTTAATTCATCAACCCCCAGAGTTGCTTCATACAACTAAATACTCATGGCCATTTGCCACATGGGGAATGGATGTGGTAGGACCTTACCATTCGGCCACATCCAACCAGTTTAAGTATATTCTTACTGCTACTAACTTCTTTTCCAAATGGGAAGAGGCAATACCTCTCAAAGAAGTTAGTTCTAAAATCATTTTTAGCTTCATCAAATCTAGAATCATTACAAGATTTGGTGTCCCTCATACCATATTGACGGACAATGGCACCATCTTCTGTTCATCCGAGGTAAGGAAGTTGTATCAAGAATACAACATCAAATCCAACCATTCATCTCGATATCATGTAGTGGTCAATGGAAAAATAGAATACTTCAATAAGAGTCTTTCAAAAATATTGAAAAAGATGGTGGATAAAGATAAGAAATCATGGCCTGATAAATTTTTTCATGCTTTATGGGCTTATCGGACAACCACATGCACTGCTACGTGGTCAACTCCATATTCATTGGTATATGGAACAGAAGTAGTATTACCCATTGAGGTTAAATTATCTTTGCTCAGAGTATCCATTTTTGATCATTCATCTATAGATGAACAATCTCAAAAGTGATTGGATGAATTGGAATGATTCGATGAAAAAATATTGTGCACCCTGCACCACTTAGAAGTCTATCAGAATCGAATAGCAAAGGCTTTCAACAAAAAAAATCATCTTCATTCATTTATTCAAGGAGAATTGCTATTGGTTCTCAGAACTCCAATGATACCAGGAAAGAAACCTCCCAAGCATGAGCCAAAGTGGGAAGGACCCTATTGAATACATAAGGTCTACTCCAATGGAGCTTATTCTTTAATCTCAATGGATGGAGAACTCATCACGACTCCAACCAATGACAGATTTCTGAAGAATTATTTTGTGTAACACAAATACATATTCATCCAACATGACGTTAAACTATGTTTTCCTAGATACATGATGCTAAACTGTGCAGCATTGGTCCATACATATGACCTTAAACTATTTTAGTCCTTACTACAAGACTTTAAACTACATAGTATCAATAGTCCTTACTGCAAGACATTAAACTGCACAGTCCCTCCATTGTCCAACATGACGTTAAACTGTGTCCAATCCCTTATAAGTCCTACATGACATTAAACTGTGCAACATTAAGGTTGTTTCTACCTCTTGTTTCTCGCACCGAGTATGACTCACGTGATCTTAGAGTAATCTTCAAACCACAACACCCTCTCTGGGCCGCAAACCATGCGTAAGTCCCAACATCATTTTTAGGTCGTTGTCCTCAAGAAAAACTTGATCACCAATTCATTCTTCAATCAAAATACATGGACTTTGATCCTTTCCTTCTAGGATGGGTACGTAGGCAACCTCCTGAGGTTCAAGACCAAAACCAATATCTTCACATCGGTTCACCTCCATCTCATATGATGTTGATTCATGAAGCCGCCCCCAGAACCAATATTTTTACATTGGTTCACCATCATCCTTGCTATATGACGTTAAACTATTCACACTTTTTTCCTGTACAACAATAAACGAAAACAATCTTTGACACCCTCACTTGAGAGGGAATCATTATTTACATTGATCTTCAATCATGTTATATTCCAAAGACTACGTGCATACATGGAAATGACCAGACCTTTAATCTTGGGTCAAGCCATCATTTCACTAAAGTCCCCTTTCACCCTTCACTTGTACAAACCAAATCTGTACAGAGGGTATTTCAAGAACTACGTATGGATTGATTCCCATCCTTATGGGATATGAAGGAATATTAGATCATCCCTCGAATCCAGCCCCAAGTCTTTAGGCCTAACCCCAAATTCCACTTTCAGTCCCTTGGCTGAAAAATCCCCCTGTGAAAACATTAATGTGGTATGAAAACCATGGTCTTAATTCACATCAGGTTTATCTGTGTATTCATCATTATGGTCTGAGATCTATGACCCTAAACTAATATCTCCTACACTCTCATCCCACATGACATTAAACTCTATTTCAAGAACCATGTATGGATAGATTCCCATCCTTATGGGATACGTAGTGAAGTCCAGCACCTCAATTCAGGACCCAACCACAACATGATTATTGTCAGCATTGGTCTATGTATCTCCTTCATTCATTGGAAAATTCCCATTTTGATGTGTCATACTCCAAACCTTAAATACTTTCAGATTCCCATACCCCTTTTCTTGACTTCTGGTCACAAAATGTCTGATACCTAGGAATTCTTTTTTCTGACTATGCAGTATGTGCCCTTAAGCAGCCTTGCATAAGTAGTCTACATAATGGACCTGTCAGCCAAAAGATGATATTATTTGATTATGTATCCAATGCCCTTAAATGGACCTGCCTAATTCAACCCCCTAATGGGTTTGTCAAATAGTGGTAACTTCATTCTTGGGAGAAAAACCTCTTTTGTCCTTATTGGTCTTAACGAAAATATGTAGGGATCTGCAAAAAAATAGTCATCCTTAACATATTTGTCCTATACTCTTTTTCATGATCTAAAAGTATTTAAGTCTATGGTTTATATTTCCCTACCCTACATTTGGGTCAGACCTTCGCAAGAGTGACATTCATCCAATTATTTGACAATATCAATTGGAAATATCCTCTCCATATTCAAGTACCTCTCTCCATACAGTAGACTCCATGCTTTGGAAAATTTGAATCTCCATAAACCTTCACTGGATTTTTAGCAATAGAAAAGTAAAATTTCTGAGAGTTCTTTTTCCTGACTATGAAACACGTTCCCTTAGGTGGCCTTGCATAAGTAGTCTACATGACAGACCTATTATCCAAAAGATATTATTATTTGACAATGCAGCCAATTCCCTTATGTGGCCCTGCATAATTCAACCCCCTAATGGGTTTGTTAAATAATGGTAACTTCAATCTTAGGAAACACTTCTTCTAATGAATTTTAGACCCTTTTTCATATCATTCCTTAGATTCAAAATTTATTAAGTTATAGTTTACATGTTTTCCCCCATACATGAATATGGTAATATGTTTTTAGATAAATTATCAAGGAATTGAGTCAATTTTAATCCATTCGGTCAAAGATATTCGACCTTAAACATTAGCCTTTTTATGTCCAACGTGCATGACTTTAAACTGCCCACAAAAGACAAGGGAACTCTAAACAAAAGTCAAGTCCCAACTCACTAAACATACATTTTGTATGATTTAGGTAATATTGAGAAATAAAAAGATTCAATGTTTATAGGGTTATTTTTATAATCCTAGAAAAAATAAAACTATGCTTACTAGGCCATTGGCTTAGGTAAAATTATTTAAATCAGGTAGCAAGAGAATGAAGGCACAAATGATTGAAGATGAAAGTGTTTTTCATTGAGGCACAAGAGTTATAATGACATCCACAGACTGGAGTCTCTTCTCCTTTCTAATAATAACAAGAGGCTATCAACATAACTCTTTATTTGATTTACAGCATCCCGAGATTTATCAGCAGCCACTTGAAACACATGCACTCGACCAGCTTCACTCTTTTATGCTTGATGGAGTGGTTTCTTGGAATCTGAGATGGATTTCATACCATTTGTTTAAACTCCTTCCAGTGAATTGTTAAGCTGGTCAAGTTCTCCAGTAACAACATCTAACTATTGCTGAAGGTGCATCTGCTGGACAACTTTCTCCTTAATCTGATGCTTCAGCTCCTTCAACTTTTCAGCATGATCAGCCTCATCTCGGGACACCACAGCCTCAAATTCACTATTATTGGTCAACATCCTTGCTCTGGTCAAATCTTGAGGGTATTTTTGCTTCTTCTCCCTCTTTAAGATGACTTTTTTCATCGTGGCATGGATCTCTTGATATCCAAAACCGCCAAGTCCCAACATGATGAATAGGGATGAAAGTCATGGGATCTTTGAAGACAGTTCTTCAAGAGGCACTTCTGATATGATCTTTCATATATTCTTCCATGCCTTGAGACCTAAGAATTGGAGCGCCTTTTGTACCTCTGGGTCTGATTCAACATCACTATCATAGGGAGGAATATAGTCTGAGATTAATGCACTTAGATAAGTGCCCTGTTCTGCTCCTTCCCCCCTGACCCTTGTTACTTCACTTTCTATTCCCGTTGGGGTGGAGGCTAAGGCTTCACCTCCAGATCTATCCACTGAAATTGACGGCCCTGCATAGTCAATTGAAAGTTTTGGTTAGTTTAAAAGGACAACAAAAGTTGATTATGTTTTATTTCAAATTAAGTGCAGCCACAAATATTATTATCTCTTACCCAACGGTATAACAACAACATGAGAAGGCTCCTCCCCATCTTTCCTAGCTTCAAAGGGATTTTCAAGATGGGTTTCAAGAAGCTCTACCGGGTTAATCTCCACTTGAGATAGTGTCTCTGCAATAGTAGGTTTGTCTATACCCCTTTCAAGCATTGGCAGTTCAGCAGATTGCTCAGATGGAATTGCACATTTCAACCAATCGTGGTCAGAGATGTAATAAGAAATTTTTTAACAGGGCGAAGGATAACACTCACATCCAAAATCTTCTAAATTACATTGTAATTTAACATGATCTAAAATGTCTTTAAAAGATGTGCCAAGTTTCATCATTTCATCCAGTGATATCTCAGATTCCTGGTTAGTCTCACTAGTGGGAGCATTCGATGTGTCTTCTTGGAGACCCTCATCCCGCGGTCTCTGACCCCAGATAGCTTCTTCAGAAAAAATTGCGGAGTCAGTTGCAGTGGCTGCCAAAATTTCTAGTGCAGGTGTTGATCCTAAAGTATCACAGAATGAAAGTCAGTTGAATTTTTCGTTCAATGTTTTATGAAGTATTTTTAAATTACCAGAAGCAGGATCTTCTCTCCTTATAGCAGCAATAGGAGCAGTACTGGGAATAGAAGCTGACTCTTCTTCAAAAGCAGCCAAGTAAGCATGAATTTGCGACTGTTCACCAGCACACTCCGTCGTCCTCAGAGGAGGGTCAGTCGTCTCCCTCAAAGGGGAAATTGAATAAGCCCCTGCAATCCCAAGAAGTATGACCAATCTTTTCATGGGTTAAGATTTATGACTATCCAAAGGACTTACCACTACTGATGAAGCGTTTAGCTATGGAATTCTTCTTTTTATGTCTTTTCTTCTTTGGATTTTTGGGAGTGTTGAAATAATCACCTCCAAATTTAGGAATTGGAGAATGAAAAGACCTATATAAATCATCATCCATGGATTGCCGACCTAGAGATACCTCGCTCGACTCATGAGGAGATTCAGTAACTCCGATAGCAGTGCCACCAGGGCTATACTGTGGTAAAGGGACCTCAGCAGTTCCTTTCTTTACAAGCTACAGAATGAAGAAAGTAATTTCCTTGAGTAACAAAGCTTTAACTGGAATCAAGTTGCAAAGAAAATAAGGACAGAGACATACATCTTCTGGAGCCACATAATCGTGCCACTCCTCATCTACAGAAGAATCAGTCCCCTCAGTGGTTCCATGATCCATCATTTCCTTCACCCTCTTGGTGATAGGAATAGAATCATCAGTGGCATATATGAGTATCTTCAACTCTCTGATGTAATCCCACACTTCATCGGGGTTATCCTCGAAATGGATATCAGTATAAGCTCGAAGATTCCCTACTCTAGGGATGTGTAGCCCTTTTCATAGGTCCATCCAGGCAGTTTCAGCATCGTAATATAAAATCTTCCATGTCTGGACAGCCTCTGGTCATAGATATTCAGTATGTGTACTAGAAGGCTGTAAGGAGGGTCCTACAATCTTGGACTTCATCTTCTTCCAAGCTCCTGCAATCACAAATAAATGATAAGAAAATAAAACTTGTTTCTCTATAAAGTAATGATGATTAAATTTCCTCAATGATATAACTCACTATGATTTGATGGAGTAGGTCTCTTAATTTTGGAAGGAGGATTATATCTAGTATGAGGCCGCTTTGATGCATGTCATGCCTCATCATCCCCATCCTGAGAATCCGGTGAGTCAGCCTTGGGTGAGGAACCCAGTGAATCAGCTCCGGGTGTGGAAGATTCACCTTCTAAATGAAGGGTTTCTTTCTCGATAGTTCTCTTCTTTTTCCCCACCCGAGGAACCAGATGATTCAGTACCCCTTTAGGGTATGATGCTACCCAGTTCTCGGAATACCATGTAGTCAAGTTAATCGCCGCTCTAGCAACTGTAGATTAAACACTACCCCGGTCTTCTCCATAGCTGTCAGCAACCATAGTTGTCGGACAACCATCAGATACTAATCTGATCTGACATGCACAGGAGGGGATACAACAATCTGCTATAGACACTTGAATTGGTGTGAAAATTTGTATGGAGCATAGGCCTCACATATAATCTCTCCATCAATCCTGGTGGCCAATACACCATCTCTGCAAGCCAGCATGTATGACCTCAATTCCAGGCTCGTTGTTCCATCATCAACAAACCGCCCGGTTGGTGGGTTTCCATAAGAGAAAAAATGGAATTCCTTGAACATGCTTAGCCTCATCTTCATATCATAGGAGTTTAGGGATAAAGGAAAAATTCCAGAATATGCCGGCATTGATGGCCTGAAAGAACTTCCAAGAACCTATACTCCGCTTTGTACAACATATGTTCTGAAATGAGTGGCGATCCATCCCCACAAAACATGGAATGGTCCCACTATTCTCAAAGGATACTTACCCATAAAGACATGGATTAAGCTCTTGTGAATATTCACCAAAATTGGGGTAGCTAACCCAACCATTTTATTCTCAGCCAACTTGGCTGCAACAACGAAGGTCCCTAGCCTAAAGCCTCCCTTATAATCCCTAACTGGAAGAAGATAAACACTAAGCCACAAGGCTAAGAATCCCTCTAGACGGTTCTTCTTTAGGATTCTATGATTCACTTCGTACCCCCACTTTTCAAACTCTCCCTCTTCTAGAGTCATCCAGAATGTTCTAAGATCACCTCTCTTCTCTGTTTTGGGGCAGCTAGTAGGATGAGTACAGGTGGGCCCCTTCTCCTTCTTCTTCATAAGAAACATATCCATCCACTTCTCTGGATGAATATCCTTTCTAGAATGAGTTTTGTAGGACTTTGAATTCTTGAGCTTGTGGAAAATTTTTAATAATTCTCGAGCCAAAGCCGGAGTCTTCTCTGAATCATTCCAAGTCACCTTGGGAGGGTTGAATTCATCATACATATCGCCAAAAATTGGAGCCCCTGATATCTTGTAGACATCCCCCAAACGGATTCCTACTTCTCCATGAGTCATATGGAAATAATTGGTTTCTGGGATCCAACGGCTGATTAGCTTCCGAACAAAGTCATCATTCCTATAGACATATGTCTACCCTGCCCAGACGGCTTCATATATTGCATCTCCCTTCAGATATTCAACAAACTCTGCACAGGTTTGTAGCACCCAATATGCCCACATCCAAGTTGGCTTCACACCTCCTCCAGGACAGAAGTCCCAACTCTTCTTCTAGCCTTTGGATTGATGAATATGAGAGTTTTGGAAGATTTAGGGATAACAATGCGGCTGCGGCTCAGGCTTGTGAGGTTTCAGATCTAGAGAACATGGGCTATGATGCATTATAAATGCCTTCTCCAATGTTCCAGAATTTACAAATGATCCTCCAACTGAGACATTTGCTGAAGAAAATTTGGTGTAAGTCTGAAACCAAGAATGTAGGAGATATTTCTTTGGCTCTGGAATATTGACTCCTTGCAGATGACCATGGCCATACAGAGGTAGGTAGATGATCTGTGGAAAACTAAGATGATACTTCTTCAAGTACTTGGTCAAATCTGGGAGAGTTCTATCGCAGATACTATAATAGTCATGGAAAACGATGTTCATCATATCATCAATCCGCTTTCTAGCCAGTTAATCAGCCGTTCCAATTCTTTTGGGAGCCATTGAATCTACACAAACATTAGACAATTAACTTTTAAGTAAGTTTATTTTTCATAAAATTTGTGAAGAAATTTGGAAAAAATGTCTAAGGAATTTTGGCACGCAACTATAATGTTGGCGTGCAAGTCCAAGGAGGTCGTGAAACTTTAACCGTGCTAGTGCTGGCACACAAGTCAGAAACTCACTGCAGAAGCGTGACACGAACAGAAGTGCAGAAGAGCGTAAAAACAAGTAACTTGCGCAAACGAGAGCTACTAGTGTGCCGAGAGCTCATGAGAGTTTGAAACCGAGTGCTTTTAATGAATTGGTGCCACATATTTATAGGCGAGGCCATACCCCTGCGTGTCGGACCCTGCGCGCTAGAAGCATACCTGTGCGCCTACCAGTTGCACGCCATAGTACCTTATTTCTCGTTTTCCTCAGAGTCAAATCCTCTTTCTTTTTTCAGATCCAACTCTGAGGGGGGACTTTTGTTGACTCTCCTTTTTTTCACAGAGACTAACGAATGAAAAAGGGTAATACCTTAAGCACAAAGAGATTCATCCTTTGAAGAAATATCAAAAATTGAAAAAGGCATTAAAAAGGAATTATTTAAGCATGGGTTGCACAAGTTTCATTATGGTCATGCAAGTACACTTTCACGCCACATATGGGTCACACAAGTCACTTGTGCACCCTATTATTTTTTCTCCCAAGGTCATCAATGGCCTATAAATACCCCCTGTAGGCCCCCCCATTTCGGGGACGAAAAATAAAAAACTCAGATTCAAGCTCTGGTCGCCCAAGTCTCTATTTGAAGTCTTCCAAACACTTCTAAGGTAATTATTTACCTAGAATGGAAGATCTTAAGAGGATGAATAAGTCTTAAGTATTAGAACTCATCAATACTTGCGTGCCTAAGTGTCCAGCACTTAAGGGAAATGAAGACACTTGTGCGCCACCTTTCCTTCTCAAAAAAACTTGTGCACCACCCATATGAAAGCCTCTAGGAATGATACTAAGGGCTCCAATTCAAAGTTTCCCAAGTATTACTTCACAGGTTATTCATCGTCCAAGTTAACTCATGTTGCGCAAGTATACTTGCGCGACCAGGACTTGTGCGCG
Organism: Viscum album; assembly: GCA_963277665.1. NCBI lineage: Eukaryota > Viridiplantae > Streptophyta > Magnoliopsida > Santalales > Viscaceae > Viscum > Viscum album. The sequence goes on along the minus strand of OY728126.1, from coordinate 1,801,165,242 downwards.
AGAAAAATACTTTCATGACTCCTTCCAATTCACTTCCTTTCCTCAAATCCACCTTTCCTCTTCAAGGACAGCCTTAAAAACCCTCTTCAAATCCATTTATGGCATGGTTCCTTCATTAAATTCCTTATCTGAATGAAATTATGTGGAACATCTCTCAAAACCTCATGACTTACATAACTTTATGTCACTAAGGTTAGAGATTTCCTCTATTCAACCTCATCCTTTAAGTTGATAAGATCTTTAATCTGGGCATCCTCCTTAGGAGTAAGCCCCAAGTTCCCTAATCTGGGCATCCTCCTTAGAAGTAATCCCCAAATTCCCTAATCTGGGCATCCTCCTTAAGAGTAAGCCCCAAGTTCCCTAATCTGGGCATCCTCCTTAGGATTAAGCCCCAAGTTCCCTAATCTAGTCATCCTCCTTATGAGTAAGCCCCAAGTTCCCTAATCTGGGCATCCTTCTTAAGAGTAAGCCCCAATCATAATTTCTCTTAACATGGGACTCCTTTTAAGGAGTAAGCCCCAGATCTCAAGTCCCCTCTCAAGTCCCCTTAACCCGGGCCTCCTTTTCAGGAGTAAGCCGCAAGCTTAATTTCTTTTGACTTGGGATTCCTTCTCAGGAATAAAACACAATCATTAGTCCCTCTATAATTTGGGCATCCTTCTCAGGATTAATCCCTATGTTAAGTATCCAAATCTCCATAAAGCACATATACCTTTATGGACCTTATTTCTCGGGTTTCTTCACTGAAGTAAATCCCAATCCTCATCTATCTTGGGAAGTCATACATACGTATTCCCCACATCATTTCTTATTATTGCATATTTCTTGGCACAACTATCAGGTTTTACTGATACCTCTTGTTTCTCACACCGAGCATGACTCACATGATCTTAGAGCATAAAAGTAATTATGACATCTTTATTTGGGCCATTAATCATGCATAAACTTCATATTTCTTCACTCAAACTATGTGGGTTCTGATTCCTTTTCTAAACAAGGATAAATAGGTAGCCCATCTATGGATAGGATCTCAACTCTGAAATAATCCATGTCCTTCGGAACGACAATAAACTTCAATTGCCCCACTTAGTGGCTTTAAAACTAGTATGGTTATCATAATGACCAAGAGATTTCTATATAATGTGTTGAAGGATACCATTTACTAAGAATCTATAATAAATATAGATGATTCTCTATCGATGAAGAACCTCAAATACATATAAAAGATTCTCTAAATCTCATACATATCAATAATTGATTGTTAGATTTAAAGGAAAGCTCATTTTTTATACTTGGTAAATTAATAAGGATTCATGAACATAACTCAAATCTATAAGAGAGTCTTAGAGTAGACAATAATTCCCCCCAAAAAGGTGTGATGAGTCTGAACTCCCATCCTCTCGACCAATTAAAATTCTTAAGCTTCATCAGTCCCTAACTAATGAGCACCTACCTTTGGAAAGTAGGTCCAAATGGATATAGAATCATTGGATGTTTCTGGTTCTACGAAAAAACCCGTTAGAAACCAATTGGAATGTTTGAACCTTAAACAAACATGGTCATCCCCATTTCCAGAAGAAACAATGGAAAAATATATGGAAGATAATATCTGAGGTGCCTCTTGAAGAGCTACCTTTGAAAATTCCAAGACTTTTATCCCTATTTATCATGCTGGGACTTGGCAGTTTTAGATATCAAGAGATCCATGTCGTAGTGAAATAAGTCATTCTAAGGAGGGAGCAAGAGAAAAGGTGTCATCAAGACCTGATCAGAGCTATATTTCTGACCAATATCAGGTAATTTCAGGATGCAGTGTCTCGAGCTAAGGATGATCATGTTTTAAAGCTGAAGGATCTGAAGAAAAAGATAAAGGAGAAGATTTTACAATAGTTGTGCCTTCAGTAATAGCTAGATGTTGTTACTAGGGAGCTTTACCGGCTTCATAATTTTTTGGAAGAAGTCTAAGAGGATGGTATAAAATCCATCAAAGATACCAAAGAAGCACTTCATTGAGATGAAGAGAGTGAATATGGTCAAGTAAATGAAATTCAAGTGGCTGCTGATGAAGCTCGGGATGCTGCGAAACAGATGAGAAGTCATATTGAATGCCTTTTGTAATTTCTGAAAAAGAGAAGAGACACCAGTCTATGGATGTTCTTCTGATCTTGTTCATCAATGAAAATAGTTCATCTTCAATCATCTGTACCTTCATTTTATTGATAATTTCTCTTATTTTTACATAAGAAAATGGGCCTAGTAAACATAGTTTGATTTTTACTAGGGTTATATAAACAACCCCAAAAACTTTGCATCTTTTAATTTATCAATGTTTCCTAAATAATAAAAAATGAATATTTAGTGACATGGGACTCGACTTTTGTTCAGAGTACCCTTAATAGGTTCCCAATTTAATGAGTACCATGTCTTTTTTTATTGGTAGTTTAAATTCATGCATGTTGGACTATAAGAAGGATAATATTTAAGGTCAAATATCTTTGACCGAATGGATGATATTGACTCAATTATTGATAATTTGTTTAGAAACATATCACCATATTCAAGTATAGAGGGGGGAAATTGTAAACTGTGACTTGAGAAATTTTGAATCTGTGGAATGATATGGGAAAAGAGATAAAAGGAATTTGAGGAAGTTTTATCTAAGAATGAAGTTACCACTACTTGACAAACCCGTTATGGGGGCTGAATTATGTAGGGCCAACTGGGGAATAAGCTGCATAGTCAAATAGTAGTATCTTTTGGCTGATAGGTCTGTTATGTAGACAACTTATGCAAGGCCACCTAAGGGCACATGCTGCATAGTCTGGAAAAACAACTCTCAGAAATTTGACTTTCTATTGCTAAAATCCGAGGAAAGTTTTACGGGGATTCAAATTTTCCAAAGCATAGAGTCTGCTTTATGGAGAAAGGTACTTGAATATAGAGAGGATATTTCCAATCAGAATTTTCAAAGAATTGGAGGAATGTGACTTATACAAAGGTCTGACCCAAACATAAAAAAAAGGTATTTGTGGTTTTAAATCTTATGACTTAAACCAGAGATAGAAACATTATACGACATAATACTTTTAGATCATAAAAAAGAGTATGGAACAAATATGTTAAGGATGGTCATTTTTTTGAAGATCCCTACATATCGCTATTAAGATAAATAGGGGAAAAAGAGGCTTCTCCTAAGAATGAAGTTACCACTACTTGAAAAAACTGTTATGGAGGTTGAATTATGTAGGTACAACTGGGGCATAAGTTGCATAGTCAAATAGAAGCATCTTTTGGGCTGATAGGTCCGTTTGTAGACAACTTATGCAAGGCCACCTAAGGGCACATGCTACATAGTCAGGAAAAATAACTCTCAGGTATCATACATTTTTCGACTAGAAGTCAAGAAAAGGGTTATGGAGACCCTGAATATTATTTGTATAATGTTGAAGTTGGGTCCTGAATTGAGATTATGGATGTTACTACATATCTCATTAGAATGATAATCAAGCCACACGTAGTTCTTGAAATATAGTTTAATGTCATGCAGGATGAGAGCATGGAAGATCTTAGTTTAGGGTTGTAGAGCTCGGATCATAGTGAGGGAGACATATCATTCATTTTTTATAAACCTGATGTGAATAATGACCAGGGTGTTCCATATCACACCATGTGCTCCCAGGGGGACTTTTTAGCCAAGACACCAAAAGTAGAGTTTGGGGTTAGGACTAAAGGCTCGGGGCTGGACTCGAGGAATGCTCGAGCATTCCTATGTATCCCATGAGTATGGGAATCAAGCTACATGTAGTTCTTGAAATACTTTTTGTACAGATTTGGTTCATACATATGAGGGGTAAAGAGGACTTTATTGCAATTATGGCTGGACCCAAGATTAAATACTTGGTTGTCACTAAATATCTCATAAGGATGAGAATCAAGCCATACGTAGTTCTTGAAATATGACATGGTTGGAGACCATGTTGATGATGATTCCTCTCAAGTGAGGGTATCGGGGATTGTTGCAGTTTATTGTCATACATGACAAAAGTGCAAATAGTTTAAGGTCATTTGCATAGACCAGTGCTATGCAGTTTAATGTCTTGAAGTAAGGATAATGGGGGACTGTATAGATTAACGTCATATAGCTAGGACGATGGGACATACACAGTTTAACTTCATGTAGGAAGAAAGTAAACCGATATGAATAAGATGGTTGACAGGGGCTTCACTAATCAACATTTATGGGATGGAGGTGAATCGATGTAAATAAAGTGGTTTTGGGTTTGAACCTCAAGAGGTTGTCTACGTACTCAGCCTGGGAGGCAAGGATCAAAGTCCGCGTAGTTCAGTTGAGAGGGATTTGGCGATCAGGGTGTACTTGAGAACATCGACCCAAAGATGATGTTGATACTTAAGTGTGGTTATCGACCCAAAGAAGATTTCATGGTCTAAGCTTACTATAAGCTCACGTGAGTCATTCTCGGTGTGAGAAAGAAGAGGTAACAACAGACCTGACGATCGTGTCGTGAAAGATGTGACTATAAAGGATGGTGTGGGGATTATTCATGGTTAGCTGCCCGAGGAACGCTTGAGAACATAGTTTAAAAGAAAATTTCTCATGCAGCGATCACAGTTTAATGTCATGCGTCACATACATGGGGTGCTTGGTAGTTTAACGTACGGCAGCTCGGACGATGAAAATTTTAACTTCATGTTGGACGATATAAGGGAGCTATGTAGTTTAATGTCCTACAGAAAGGACAATAGGTGTATTTGTGTTACACAAAATACTTCTTCAAGAATATTTCATTGGCTGGAGTTTTAATGAGTTCTCCATCCATTGAGATTAAAGAATAAGATCCATTGGAATAGACCTTATGTATTGAGTAAGGTCCTTCTCACTTTTGCTCATTCTTTTGAGGATTCTTTCCTAGTATCATTGGGTTTCTGAGGACCAATACCAATTCTCCTTGAATTAATGAATGAAGACAAACTTTTTTATTGAAAGCTTGTGCTATTAGATTATGATAGACTTCTAAATGGTGCTGTGTGCACAATATTTTTTCATCTAGTCATTCCAACTCATCCAATCACTTTTGGGATTGTTCATCTGTAGATAACTAATCACAAATGGTGACTCTAAGTGAAGGTAATTGGATTTAAATAGGCAAGACTACTTCCATTCCATATACCAACGAATATGGAGTTGATCATGTAGCAGTGTGAGTGGTAGTCCGATATTCCCATAGAGCATGAAAAGGTATATCAGTCCATGACTTCTTATCTTTATCCACTATATTTTGAAGTATATTTGAAAGAGTCTTATTGAAAGCCTCTACTTGACCATTGTCTGTTGCATGATACTGAGATGAATGGTTGGATGTGATATTGTGTTCTTGATACAATTTTCTTACCTCGGATGAACAAAAGTTTGTGCCATTATCCGTCAATATGGTACGAGGAACACCAAATCTGGTAATGATGTTGGACTCAAAAAAGCTAACAATACTTTTAGCACCGACTTCTTTGAGAGTTATTTCCTCTACCCATTTGGAAAATAAGTCAGTAGAAGTAAGAATATACTTAAACTACTTAGCTGTAGCCAGAGGATAAGGTCCTACTACATCCATTCCCCATGTAGCAAATGGCCAGGAGTATTTAGCCATATGAAGAAACTCCAGGGGTTGATGAATTATGTTGGAACATACTTGGAAAGAATGACACTTCTTAGTGAAATCAACACAATCTTGCATCATTGAAGGCCATAAGTATCCAAGCCTTCGAATTTGACCAGATAGTCTATGTCCAGACAAGTGGGAACCACAAAATCCTTCATATAATTTATTAATGATAGCCAATGTCTCTTCACCATCAATACGTCTGAAGAAAATTCCATCAAAACCTCACTTGTAGATAATTTTTTGGTGATCTGGGCTATCATAAAGAGTAAAATTGACCACAAGTCTTCGTACTTGTTCTTTCCCGGCTCTATCAGGTGGGAATGTTCCAATTTTGAAGGTATTCCCTAATAGGTGTCATCCATCCTATAGTATGACCATATGGTTCAGAAATGGTACTGATTTCATTGATTTCCTCTGTTCTGATTTGAACATAAGGTGAAACTATACGATGGTGGGAAATACTGATGATTGTTTCATCCCGATTTGGATCTGCCAGGGTTGTGGCTACATTAGCCAGTGCATCATCTTGGGCATTTTGTGATCGCGGGACATAAGAAAATGTCGGCTCCAAGGGAAATTCCTCCATTAAATCTCTAACATAATCACACAAAGGGATTAACTCTTCCTTTCTGATGGCATAATCCCCATTGATTTTATTGATTACCAAATCTAAATCACCTTTTACCTTCAAGTGATTCACCTGTGCCTGAAGTGCCAATTCCAAGCCTGCGATGAGAGCTTGATATTATGCTTCATTGTTTGTACTGCCTTCCAAAAATAAGAAGGAATAGGGTAGAACTGCCTTTTCTGGGGAAATAAGAAGGATTCCTAACCCAACTTTTTTGAATTTAGGATCTTACATTTTCTTCCCTATTGGGCTTATGGATGCACCATCAAAGTACATTTCCCATGTCTGAGGATTATATTGAATAGATAATACTTCCTCATTAGGAAGTTCAATATTTAAATATGTATCTTCTACAGATGGGTGTTTAGAAAGGAAATTGGCCAGAGCTTGGCCCTTTATTGCCTTTTGAGATACATACTGGATATCAAACTGCTGCAAAATAACTACCCACCTTGCCAGATGTCCTATAAGAATTGGATGACTAAGGATAAATTTGAGTGGGTTATTGTGAGATACCAATTAGACCTCATTATGTTGCAGGTAGTGTCTCAATTTCTGAACTGAAAATATTAATGCTAGGAAACACTTTTCAATACTTGAATATCGAGTTTCTGCCTCAAGCATAGTCTGACTGAGATAGTAAAGGATGTTTTCATTCCCATCATCATTCTTTTGGGGAAGGAAGGCACCCAATGATCACTCTAAAGCTATCATATAGAGAATAAGTAGTATTCCTTAAATAGGTGGAATTAATACCGGTAAACTCAAGAGATATTTCTTGAGGATATCGAATGCTTTTTGACATTCTTCAATCCACTGGTAGGTGACTCCCTTCTTTATTAATCTGGTGAAGGGTAAAAACTTGCCTGCCAAATTGGCAATGAAATGCCGAATACAGGCCAAGTGTCCTTGAAGTCCTCTTAATTCCTTCAAATTTCTAGGAGGTGACATGTTAAGGACTGATTTTGTATTCCCAGGGTCAGCTTCGATACCATGATGGCATGCAACAAAGCTGATAAATTTTCCTGAGGTTACCCCAAAAGCACATTTCAAGGGGTTTATCTTCAAATTGTGTTGTCAAAGTTTGTTGAATATGATTTCTAGATCGGCCAAGTTATCAGAATTTTTGTCTGGATTTAACCACCAAATAATCCACATAACATTCAACAAATTTTCCTCAAAAGGGTTTGGAGATATGGTTAATGGCACATTGATACGTTTCACCTATATTCTTCAGGCCAAAGGGAATTACCCGATAGCAAAACACACCTTGAGGAGCTCTGAAGGCTACAAACTCCTCATATTTTGGGGCCATTCATATTTGATTGTACCCAGAGTAACCATCCATGAAGTAAAGAGATTCATAGCCATCTGTTGCATCAATTAAGAGTTATGTGATCGAAACTAGAAAATCATCATTGGTACAATGCAGATTAAGATATCTGAAGTCAATGAAAACTCCAATTTCTCCATTCTTATTTTTCATAGGGACAATATTATCCATCCATTTGGTATATTGAACTTCTCTCATTAAGTTATCCTTGATAAGATTATCAACTTCAGCTTTAATTTTGGAGGCATAAGTTGGGTGTGTTCTTCTTGCGGCTTGCTTTAATCCTCGATATTCTTTTGGAAAACCCAAATGATGAGTGGAAACATCAAGATCAAGACCTGACCTTTCTGTATAATTCCAAGAAAATAAATCTCTATTTTTCTTTAGACATGAAGTATGCATTTCTTTCTCTTCAAGATTCATGGATTCAAAAATTAAAGTGGGGCGTGGATCTTCTTTTTTATCCAGATTTATTTCTCTGAGTTTATCCACAGTGGTAGAGATACCCTCCTTAAATGCTGGAGGAGCATCCTTGAGATCTTCCTCTTCTTTTTCAATATGTGTTACTTCTTATGTTTCTACTTGCATAGTAGATAACAAAGAAAAATTTCCATGTTTAGGGGAGAATTTAAAATTTGAACATCTTGAAGAAGAGGCTGCCATTTTTGACCCAATTGATGATGAAGGGTCTTCCTGGGGTGATAGAGAGAAGATGATGGATTGAGAATCGACATCATTGTTTTCCTCTGATATTTCTATAACTTCTTCTGGTCTGGTTGATGAATTATAGAATTGATGGATTTCAGTGGACGAAAGGAAGACATATCTATTTAATCTTTCATCTCCACTTGGTGAATCAACAATTTCTCTCACGTTATCTCGATTGATTTCCATAATTGACATTATGGAATTTTCTATAAGAGTGTTTGGATTTAGGTCTATCCTGTCAATTTGACTGATTTAAAACACATAATATGTACTCATATATATTAATGGGTTTACTGGAATCTTTTCCAAACCATTTGGAGCATTAATTTTACTGACCTTCTTTGCTGTGGATTTTTCCTTTCCCTCCATGTGATAAAATTATGCCTTAATGTATTGATATTCACACGTTTTGAATGGGGCCTTGTCACCATACAATGTCCCAATTTAACCATTGAAACAATATTTGAGACATTGATGGTATGAAAAAGGTATGACTTCATGTTGATGTAGCCAAGGTCTTCCAAGAAAAATGTTGAAGGTTGTGTCCTGACGAACAACCATGAAATCTGAATTAGACATAAGGTATCCAAACTAAATTCTGAGTGTAATTTCACCTAGAGATTCTTTATCATTATTATCATATCCTTGAAAAATCAAATTAGAATGAGATAAATCATATTCGGTGATGCCTAATCGACAAAGTGTATGAATAGTATTGAGGTTGACTCCTGAGCCATTATCAATGAAATCTCGTCAGATGTCTATGTCATTGAATTTTCCAGATAGATACAAAGGTATGATATGTCGATGTACAACATCATCTTCATCTTCATCTATAAAATATATCACTACATGGAATTATGTAGGATCATTCTCTATATGGTAGACCTCAGCCATAGCAATTTCAGTTTCAAATTCTTGAGGACTTAACAAAGCCTCAATAAGCGCCTCCAGGAGATCTTTTGATAGATTCAAGGAATACAGAATTGATAACTTGGCCAGTATTTAGGCCAAATGTTTTAAGACATGATACTTTTGGTCCAAAGGTCTGTGTTTCCCATCATGAAAATGTGGTTTTGCAGGTGCCTTGAAAGTTAATGCTTTGGCAGTAGATGCATCCCATATCAGAGTAGGAATTGGAAACACTCCTGGATTCGGTAAATTAGACCGACTATGTCTACCTATTTGCTGAGAGGAAGAAGGTGTAACCTCTAACCGGTCCTCCAAAATAACTATGTCAGGACTGAATCTGTCGTGTGTGGAAGAACATTCTTATTCTTGTTGAGCCCACTGAAGGGCTTTTCCATGATTTTCTGCCGCATATAAAGTTCTAGCATGGGTTGGATTGAAATAGTGGCTTCTGTAATATCCATGTCTTCCCCTCTATCCCAAACCTCTGTCTCTTCCTCTAATTCCTCTGTTAGATATAGGGAACATAGGCTCATTAATATCTAAACTTTCATTGGAAAAGGGATCTATTAAATGAATCATGTTAACAGAACCAGAGATCAATTCTTCATTTGATGAAGATTCTGTCTGATGAACCAGTTCAGGCTATTCTGTTTGGTGGGGTGGTGCCCATATTGTTTAAGTGTAATTGTAGAAGCTTCTTCCTTTCTTATTCTCCTTCTTGTTACTAATGGAATCACATGAGTTTTAGCCTTAGTCTATATAAGGGAGTCTTCAATATGCTAAGCGATTGAAGTAAGGTCTCAAAACCCTCCTGTGTATTTCACAGGGATCAATGGTGTGCGTAATTCATCACGTAGATTTTCCACACAAATTGGTAGAAACTCTTCTTGAGGGAGTTCTAAACTTAAGGAATATGTTAATCCCTTATAGCGAGCAATGAAATCCAACACTCTTTCATTTTCCTATTGTTTGCAATTGGTAAGATCGAAAACTGTCTTCTTTGGTAATGTTGAGCTAAATTGAAGAGGGAATTTTTGACGGAGATATTCCCACCCATTAATTGACCCAGATTTCAAACTTGTATACCAGAAAAAAGAAAGTCCTTATAATGACTACAAAAAACAACTGATCTTGAATACTTCTTGTTGTTTAGGATTTCCCATCATAGGATCACAATGAGAAACAAAATGTGTTAAGTGTTGTTTTGGATCTCCAAAACCATTAAAAATTGGGAATGTGGTACTCGAAAAATTTGATGGGGGAGGAATCACATCCATCCATTTAGGGTAAGCTCTCTTTTCTGGTTGAACTGGTGCACATCGTCCTTCCATAGATTCCAACCGAGCTGTTAATGACTCAATGGTAGTCATTAATTTTTTAGAAACATTTGTTTGAGATTGGACCTGAGAAGGTGCAATAACTGGAGTTTGGACGGGTGTGGCGACCGGTACTGTCACTGATGGTAGTATTGCCGGTTGCTGTCACGCATAACCCATAGGATTAGACCTATGAGGGTGTAATTGTAAAGGGGGATATTCTTGATCCATCCCAATAGCTGCAACAAATTCCCTTGATTTATTAACTCCAGCATGCTTAGGAGGAAGACTACCTTGAAGTAGTTCTACATTTAACCTCCTTAACTCCTTCATTTTCTCTTCTTGCTGTGCAAAACATTCCTCTAATGAGAGTGATTGGCCTTCTCCAGAGGTAGGGTGGGATGAAACCTGACTTTTACCATTTTACTTGGCATGTGACTTTCTGGAGTATGGAAAGGCATTACCCGAAGGAATGTCTTGCCTCTGGGAAACCCTCTGGATTCTGGTACGCACACCTCCTTCATTTGTTTCTGTGCATAGAGCCTCTTGAACATAATCTTCTTCATTTGATTCCTCTAAGTAAGCATCTTTTTCTGGGGGATCAGTGACAATGACATTGGTGACATTTATCGATGCATAATGCATTTCAGACCCTCTATCAGCATTTCCGTGATACTGTCTTCTTCCACATCCTTTATGATACATTTCCTTTTTTTTGGTTGATCCCTTAGGAACTTCTTGATGAACCATAATTTGGAGGGAATTTCCTGATAATTTGGCTCTGCATTCCCCTTTTGTATTCTTCCCTAATTGAGAGAAGATTGACATTCACTGAGGAAGAGATTGAGAATTTGAAAAAGTCCCCAGTCTGGTGGACTGGGGCAGTTCTTGTTTTTCCTGCTCAACTCCTCGGATCCTGTTTGTTGATCCCAAGGGTTGGATTAAAAGAATCCCCAACCTAGAGAGCTGAGGTGGGTCTTGAGCTGCTAAATCTGAAACTTTCTTAAAATCTCTCATGATTTTGTGGATTTTAGTCTAGAAATTGGCCGGATGCATCATCTGACATCCACTAAAATCACATGGATCAGATGACCATTGGATTATTTCTGAAACCTCTGTCACCTAATGATGCGCATGATCTAAATGAGAAGCATGTTCGATATTCTCATTTTATTGATGCAAGAGTAATTCGATAACTTGTTCTTTATATGCCTGACTTTGGGAAGAACTGGTTGAGGCATGTTCTTGAGAAAGATTTTGATTACATACAAAACTTGTTAGATGTGGCTAGCCATGGGCAATAACTTTGCATGAGACCACTTTTGGAGGGCTTTGTTGATTGGAAAGCACAGTGAAATTCATTTCTCCATGAACACCCCATCCCTTGATATGAATACCAGATGGGGCATTGGAAATTAACTGGTGAAACCTTTTTAATGCACCAAGGCATGTACGCTGAAGTTCTCTCTGCTACTTTTCAACCTTTGGATGTTGGGAAACTGAGAGAGATTCCAAGTCAATTTGGTGTTGCAACCCTTTTACTACCTTAACATGATTTTTATATTCATCATAAGATAATATTTTCTCTTTTAAGAGACAAAGTGTTTTCCATATGTTGAGACGAATATCATGAATACAATCTTCTGTCAATGTTTCTAGAATATCATACTGAGAGTGAGCCAAAGGACAAAACATGACTGGTACTTCACCATTCGCCAATTTTTTTCTCATATTCAGCACTTCCTATTTTTCATTTGACAAATATTCTTCTACCTGATTGGACCAAAGGTAGTTCTTATTTGTTGCTTCATCAGATTCAACAAGATTTGTAGAGAATTAATTTGTAAAATTAGAATATAACAACCTAGGGGTGGTTCGGAGAATGACCTACACCCCATGCTATCTTCTAATTGATAAAGTATTTCATCTGCTAGAGGAAAGGCATTAGACATGACTGGATTTGTATTTGCAAGTTCCTCAAGATAAGAGGGATTTCTCGTTACATCATTTTCCATTGAATAATTTTCCAGGAAATGTGAACTACTACTATGGAGTGGACTTTCATAGCTAAATTCATCATCATGGGGAGGACCACTATGGTGGGTTACAACAAAAGATGAAACCTTTTTCTCCTTGGTCTTCTGGCCATGCAGAGGGTTATCGTGGCTCTTATATGAAGATGATACTTTGAGATTGACCAAATTGTCATGAAGAAAGCCTTCATGAGGAAGTTTCTGATGAAGACCTTCAGAATTATTGTTGTTACTTCCGGAATTTGGAAATAAGAGAGTAGAATCTTGAGTTACAATAGATAATTGTATGAGGGCTTCAAGAATTCCAGCATTGAGCAAGGCCTTATTGAAGATTGGATCTTGATTTTTTAACAATGCTGGATGGGCCTTTTTCTTGGACGCCTTCTAACTCACTTTGGAAACCACTTGTTAATGAAAGTGGTTATTATGGGAAGGTGTATGTGTCTGCTCAGGAGAAATGGTTAGGTTAGGCTGACTATATCTATTTAAATCGGGTGTATGCACCTAACTTGATTGTCCGTATGACATGGGGGAGTATGCCTCACGACCCTCCTAGACTGGAACAGAGGTTTGTATATGCTTCGGGGTGACTTGTTGATGAGTCACTCCACTGATAGGGATAGATTTATGTTTCCTTCCCTATGATGCTGCTGAAGTTGTTATAATATTCTGACAGGTATCCAGAATATGGGTAGGTATTTTATTATGCTCTTTCACCAATGTCAGAATGTGCTTAGTGACTTCAGCTGCTGGAACAAGAATATACGTCCATTCTGTGTTTGGAATAGGTGTGTGTTCCTGCTCCTGTACTTCTTTTCGTGTCAGTGAATTCTGACAGTACTCATGTGTGGGACAAAAAAGTTGTGTCTGCCTCATATTTGCCATTGGAGCTTTCCAATTGACATCTCCAGGTGTTACCAAACAAGATTGTTGGTTAGCTTGATGAATTTCAGGTGTATGTGCCTGCTGATTGTTCTCCACCGAATATGACTGATGAACATTTTTCAATACTGGCAGACGAGACTGCTGGCAAAATTGATGTGTGTAAGCAGGTGTATGTCCCTGTTTACAGGTGGTCACCACATCAGGTTGGCGGGCTTCTTTGGATGCAGTCAGATGAGCCTGCTGGCTGGATGATGATTTATAAACAGGTGTATGTGTCTGCCTATAGTACTCCGCTGGAATTTTCTGGCAGGATTGGTGTGTTACTGCCAGACAAGTCTGTTGGGTAGTAAAATTAGGACGGATGAGTGTATATGCCCGCTCGTTGTTTTCCATCAAGTTAGGTTGATGGAATTATCTAGAGGGGGAAGAGGTAAGAACCCGCTCCCTATTGGATGAATTTTTCATCTAATGGTTCGTCTTGTGTACTTGAATCTGAGGAACCTGAGCCGAACGCCTAGAGGCGATGCCCTCATCATGTTGAGGGTGCACTACCGCACTAGTCTGGTGGTGATTGTTGATGGGAGTCCTCAAGAAGGGATCCTGTATTCTTGAACTGGGGGCTTGAGTGACCTCTTCATTCACCTACCTATAGTATGGGAGGGACTGGTTGTTGCGTTTCTGGGATAATGACCCGAAACAGTTGGAGACGGTGGTTGGAACCACCTATTTATTGACCACTGGTCGTCACTGTCCGGACAACCATGGTGAGTTGTTAATTTGGAGGGCTTGTCAAGCGGCCTCCAGAGTCAGGATGGTACCATGTTGATGGTATTCCCTCACCAATGTATTCGAGACCCAGCGTTGAAGACGCTGAGTAGGTGATTTCATCCTCAGAGCGGCGAGGATACAGTAGGAGTAGTGACCGAGGCATTCACAGGTGTGAACCTTAAATAATCCATTTTGTGTTGTAGAGTGATCTTGGAAAAGAGTGCATGTTTGATATAGCAGACATAATCAAGATAATTCTGGCCAGACTACATCTTTTGGATGAGCACATATATTATTTATTGCTTTGTTGGACCTCATATTGTGTTTAATAGGATCCTAAAAAATAATTAAAACATCATTTAACTTGGTTAAGGATTCACATCGGGTTCACCATTTTTTGTTTCATCTGGAAAGGGGGATGACCTAGTTTTCTTAAGGTTAAAACTTTCCAATCAGTTCCTAACAGGTTTATTCATAGAACTAGAAACACCCAATGATTCTATATCTATTTTGACCTACTTTCAAAAGGTATGTTCTCATTAGTTATAGACCGATGATGCTTAAGAATTTGCATTGGTCGAGAGGATGGAAGGTCAGGCTCATCGCACCTTTTGGGGGGAATTATTGCTTACTCTGAGACTCTCTTATAGATTTAAGTTATGTTCACACATCCTTATTAATTCACCAAGCATGAAAATTATTTTTCTTTTAGATTTGGAAATCGATGATTAATATGTATGTGATTTAGAGAATCCTTTTTATGTATTTGAAGTTCTTCATCGATGGTGAATCATCTGTATGTATTAGATATTCTTAGTCAATGGTATCCTTAAATACATTATATAGAAATATCATGGTCATTATGATAACCATACTAGTTTTAAAGCCACTCAGTGGGTCACTTGAAGTTTATTGTCATTCATAAGGACAAGGATTATTTCAGAGTTGGAATCATACCCGTCGATGGTCTACCTATGTATCCTTGTTAAAAAGTAATTAGAACCCATGGAGTTTGATAAGAAGGATATAGTTTAACATCATATGGTATAGAAAATAATTAATGAATGATGGTCTTGAACCTTGGAAAGGCTTCCTACATACTATACTTTTAAGGTAGAGATCAAAGTCCACATAGTTAAGGTGAATAAATATGGGACTTATTCATGGTTAATAACCAAAAAAGAGATGTCATGATTACTTTTACACTCTAAGATCATGTGATTCATGCTCAGTGTGAGAAAAAATAGGTATCAATAAACCTGACGATTGTTCCATGAAAGATTCAGTCACAAGAAATGATATGGGGCTTACCTATGTATGACTACTCAAGTAAATGAAGACCAGGACTTACTTCAGGAAAGAAGTCCAGGGGTAGGGTCCATAAAGATATTTGTACTTTATGGAGATTTGGATTTTTAATCTGTGGCTTACTCCTAAGAAGGAGGCCCAAATTAAAAGGGACTTATGATTGTGGATTATTCCTGAAAAGGAGGCCAAAATCAGAAGAAATTAAGATTTGGGCTTACTCCTGAGGAGGATGCCCAAATTAAAATGGGACTTATGACATGGGGCTTACTCCTGATAAGGAGGCCCAATGTTAAAGGAACTTATAACCGGGGGATTACTCTTGAGAATGAGGCCCAGGTTAAGGGAACTTGAGGCTTACTCTTGAATAGGATCCCCAAATTAAAGGATCTTCTCATCTCAAAGGATGAGGTTATATGGAGGAGACCTCTAACCATAGTGTAAGTCCTGAGGTTTTGAGAGAGGCTCTCACAGAATTCCTTTCAGATAAGGAATCCAACAAAGGAACCTTTCCATAAATGGATTTGAAAAGGGGTTCAAGGGATACTATCTTGAAGAGGGGAGGTGAACGGGATAGAGGGACACAAATGAAGTTGGCGCACAAGTCTTGGCCGCACAAGTGTACTTGCGCGACATGGGTTCACCTGGGCAATGAAGTATTTGTAGGGTAATAATTGGGAGAGACTTAACTCAAGCCTTTAGTATTATCCTTAGATGTTTCCAAAATGGCGGCGCACAAGTTTCATCGAAATGGTAGGGTGGCGTGCAAGTGTTTCCATTTTTAAGGAGGTCTGGACACTTAGGCGTGCAAGTGTTTATGAATTATAAACACTTAAGCCTTATTATACTCCTTCAAGTCTTCCATTCTAGGTAAAAAGTTACCTTAGAAGCTTTCGGAAGAGTTGAGTTGATGACTTGGGTGACCAGAGCTTGAATTTGACTTTTGGAAAATTCGTCCTCTTAATGGGGGCCCACAAGGTCTATTTAAAGGCCACCGTGCACCTTGAAAAAAAAACAAATGGGGCGTGCAAGTAACTTGCGTGCCTCACTCCAAATGGGCTCCAGGTCCATTCCTTTATCAATTTTTTGATGTTTCTTCTAATAGTGACCCTATTTGTGCTTAAGGTATTCCCCTTGTCCGTTCATTAGACCCTATGATAGAAAGAAGCGTCAACAATAGTATAGGTTTAGCAAGATGATACTCAACTTTTATCCTGGGGTTCCCTTTGTGGGGTTTCACTCTGGTGATTATTGCATTTTTTTCATTGGAGGTTAATAGTCTTTCCAATCAAAATCATTACTGTTGTTTTAGGTCGAACATATTTGACCAAACATGATGAGGAAGGGGACCCAATGTGGGATTCATCAACCATAAATGTCTTAATAACGCTCAGAAATGAATGAGGGGTTTTCTTGACCCTGAATTTGCATGTTTTGGATGTAGATGGGGCTTGGGATCCATTTTAGGCGTACAGAGGTGGGAAAGGACTCTCTTTGGGACGAATTTTCTTTTGTTCAATGTTTTTTTTGTAAGAAACATTTGCAGAGCCATCGGGGAATGATGCACATAGTCAAACAAAGGTTTCTGTAGGACACTGGCCTTCCATCTCTGGTGTACTGGGGGGATTTATACCACTTCAGATTTGTTTTGAGGATGGGGACCATAGTGGGTGTCTTATTTGATAGATGATGTCTTAAAGTATTAGGGTCATTTGTGTAGGCATTGAATGGGACACCACTCCCACAAAAATTTCTCTTGTGTAAGGAAGAGCAGGTGAATGGTACAGTCTAATGTCATACAACCAGGACACTTGACACCTATTATGGGGCATCACTTTACTCTAACCAAGGGAGATTAAATGATTCCTTATTTCATTAGGAATGATTTTAATCTCTGGTAATTTGTAAAGGGAAAGAAATGTAAGCTATAATCTAAGGGGTTTTCAAATATGGGGAGTGAGATGGGAAAAATATTTCATGTGGGCATATGAAAATTGGAAAGGACTCTCTTGGGGATGAATTTTCTTTTGATTGATTCCCATTTTGTTGGTGACATATGTAGAGACACTAGGGCATGATATTCATGGTAAAACAAAGGTTTCCACATGACACTAGCCTTCCATTTCCAAAGGCCATGAAGTATTGTGGAGATTAGGACCTTTCTGGTCATGATGTATGGCTCATGGAAGCGGGTGTGGCTAAACATGAAAGGGGGAATTTCTAAGGATGAATTTGATTGGGAAAACCAAAAATAGGTGGTGGAATTTTTTTATGTGTGCGTGGATCAGCTTCATGCATAGGTATGGGGAATATATATTTTTTATAAGCCTCAATAGAGACTAGATGTGTATTAGGTTAGGATGTTCTAATATATCCAGGATGTGGGTAGGAAAGATAATGTAAACCATGGCATTGAGGGTTCTTGAATTAAGAGGGATTTCATAAGGCTTGGGAGCTGTTAGGTGTACTGAGGTAGGATAGGACTCTCATGAGAATGAATTTGTCTTTGGTTGATGACTTTTTTGTAGGAAACATATGCAGTGCCACTAGGGCATGATGTGCATAGTCAAAAAAAGGTGTTTGCATGACACTAGCCTTCCATCTCTGATGGCTGTGGAGGATTATGGTGATTCAATATTACTCAAAGAAAAGAGTTTGATGTTTGGAATGAGTGTATCTAGATACATTAGAAACATCTGGGGTGTGATTCAGCCATGGGATCAAGTGATTATCTACATAGATCTAACTCATACAAAAGGTAAGTCATCCATATCATTTTTGAAGTACCCTATAGTTTAACGTCATACGAATATGGCCTGGGGTTATTTATAGGGAATGGAACCATAACATACCTTTTAGGGTCATGATTCTAGGACCAAACTCTTTAACTAGTTTTCCATGATGTCATGGTGGATCTCCTACTGAGGTCCCTAAGCTCACGTGATCTATGTTCGATGTAAGAAACAAGGGGTTTCAAGGATTCTGGGTCACCACTTAAAAATATCACAATCAATGGTATGAAGAAATTTATTCTTATACTGATTCTATGTAGTTTAACGTAGAGAAATAAAGACAAAATTACACACAATTTATCATCAGGGTAATCCCGACATGAAAGAAGATAGATAAAATTACCCTTAAGTATCCCTATATATAGGACTTATCTGGGGATTCTCTACTTTGATTCAATTTGTGCATAGAGAAGGAGGACATTTCAATACTTTCTATGACTGAGTTCGGATTGTAGAATTTGGGTTTTCCACACATCTTTTCTAGAGGAAACCAAGTTATGAAATATTCCCAATGGACATTCCATTTGGAGGTTTAGTCCATGCGTAGGAAGGGAAGGCATGTTTTTTGAGTAAACCGAGCCAAGATAAGACTCTAAGCATTGTCATTGAGTGTTTAAGTTTAATGTCATGAAGTCGGGACACTTCTGGCCTTACAGTATATCCCTGTGTGGTAAGGACGTCAGCAATACAGTTTACCATCATGTTGTAGAGACAACTTTTCTCCAAGACCATAAATATATTTGAGTTAATAGTGACCAGGATATTCTGGAATTCCTTATACATGAGTGATGATAGAAGGTGTAAACCATAGTCCCAAGGGGGGGGGGGCTTGGATTAGGAGGAATGTCTTGGGGATTGAAAGCCATTAGGTATGAAAAAATAGGAAAGGACTCTCCTGGGGAAGAATTTTCCTTTGATTGATGGTCGTTTTCTAGGAAACATATGCAGAGCCACCAGGGCATGATGTGCATAGTCAAACAAAGGTGTCCACATGACATTGGTATTCTATCTCTGATGGCCTTGTAGTATTATATAGATCCAAGATTTTCTGGAGTACGGAGTTTGACAAATAATAAATATGTGTCTGGGAATGTAATAAATATCCATACCATGATTAATCACAAACCACTAAATCTTCCACATATGTTTGACTCATATGTTGGGGGAAGCATGATCTTTTGACTCCTTTTGGGTTTTGTAATTAAAACATGAAATTTACATTATCTCTTTGCATTCGTTATGAAAGGAATTGGGGGCATGTTCGGGATATAATAACACTGATAATTGGGCCATAAATGACTCTTGAGGAACCTTTTAGTTTAACATCATATGGGTTTGGACCTTTCATGGGTTTCTATGTGCAAGTCTGGCCTATTCACAGAGGAAGGGGAATTTTTTTATTTGGATGATTGGATCCGGATGTCATGTCTGGGTGTCACTACCTATCCTACAAGGGCAAGAATAAATCCATACGTAGTTCTACATGTTCATTATTCCGATCTGACTCATGCATAGGAGTAGGGGAATTTTGGTTTCATATGCTAGCTAGGCCAAGATCAAGTGTTGAGGCATTTCTACATATCATGTGAGGGTAGGAATCAAGCCATAAGTAGTTATTTTGGGAACCATTTAGTTTAATGTCTTGTGGTAAGGATGCACTCTGTACAGTTTAATTTCATGTGGTTAGAAAAATTTTGACCCTACAGTTTTGCGTCATGCGATTAGGACAATTTATGTAATGCAGTTTAACATCTTGCAGCTAGGAAGAACTCTATACAGTTTAATGAAATGTGGCTAAGACAATTATAAACATGTGGTTTAGAATCATGGTATTAAGACGATTTATTCTATGTGGTTTAACATGTTTCATCTAGGATGAACTCCATACAATTTAATTTCATGTGGTTAATACAATTATAACTATATATTTTAGCATCGTGCGATTAGGAAAATTTATGCTATGCGGTTTAACATCTTGCATCTAGGACAAAATCCATAGAGTTTAATTTCATGTGGTTAAGACAATTGTAACCCTACAGTTTAGCATCATGTGATTAGGATGATTTATGCTATGCGGTTTAATTTCTTGTAGCTAGTATGAACTCCATACAGTTTAATGTCATGGGGTTAAGAAAACTATAACCCTTCAGTTTAGCGTCGTGCAATTAGGATGATTTATGCTATGTGGTTTAACATCCTGTAGCTAGGATGACATGATGTGCAGTTTAGAGTCTTGCAGAAAGGATATTAGTGATTAATCTTATGCGAAGTACTTCTTTAGAACCCTTGCATTGGTGGGAGATGTGAGGAGTTGTCCATCCATGGATATCATGGAATGTGCTCCATTGGAGTAGACCTTATGTATGACATATGGTCCCTCCCATTTCAGCTCAAGATTTGGGGGTTTCTTCCCGAGTTTCATTGGGGTTATCAGGACTAACACCATATCCCCTTCAAGAAAATACCAAAGGCGAACCTTTTTGTTGAAGGCTCGTTTGATCCAATTTTGGTAGATTAACAAATGGTGAAAAGCGTGAAACCTTTTTTCATCCAGTCAATTTAACTCATCAAACCATTTAGGAGATTTCTCATCCAAAAACGGTTGATCAAAAATGGCTACATGGAGTGATGGAACATAAAATTCACTAGGAAGAACCACCTATGTCCCATATACTAATGAGTATTGGGTTTCTCGGGTGGTAGAGTGGGTCATGGTCTGATAAGCCCATAAAGCATGAAGAAGCTTGTCTGGCCAGTATTTGTTATCCTTGTCCACCATATTCTGGATTATATTGGACATAGTATTGTTAAAATCATCGATCTATTTGTTGGTCGATGCATGGTAATAGGATGAACGATTGGCTTTGATTCTATAGTCCTGATAAAACTTTTCCAACTCATCAGAGCATAAGTTTGTGCCGTTGTTTGTTAGTATTCTATGAGTGAAACCAAATCTAGTAATGATGTTGGATTTTAGAAATATAAGTATGATTTTTTCCTTGACCTATTTAAGGGATATGGCTTCAACCCATTTGGAGAAAAATTCAGTTGCTATGAGAATGAACTTGAATTGTCTGGTTGTAGTGTGAGGATATGGTCTCGCAACATCCGTCCCCCATATATATAATGGCTAGGAGTACTTAGCTGTGTGAAGTAGCTTCGGGTGTTGGTGAATAAAATTATCATGAACTTGGTAGGAATGGAACTTCTGGGTGAATGTGGTGCAATCCTGTATCATAGTGGTCCAATAGTATCTAAGACTTCGAATTTGATGGGAGAGCTTGGCTACTGATTAGTGTGCTCCACAAGCTCTGACATGAACTTACATCATGACGACAATATCCTCTCTCCATAAATGCACCTAATAAGGACTCTATCAAAGCCTCGTTTTTAGAGTAATTTTCCATGCTTTGTGCCATTATTCAGAACAAAATTGACTGCCCACCTTCAGATCAGTTCTCTTCCCACCCAATCTAGTGGGAGGTCCCCCCCTCTATAGGTAAATTTCAATGGGATTCATCCAACCAATGTTGTGACCAAAATGCTCAGAAATGAGACTAATCTCATTGATTTCCTCTGTATTGGTCTGAATGAATGGAAAGACCATCTAATGGCGGGCAATACTGATAACTGTTTTGTCCCAGTCTGGATCATCTAGGGTTGTGGCTACATTTTCCAATGCATCGGCTTGAGAATTTTGTGACTGGGGGACATAAGTCAGTATTGGTTCTGATGGAAATTATACCATCAGATATTGAACATGGTTCATCAAAGGTTCCTATACTTATTTCTTAATGGCATAGTCACTATTGACATGCTTGATGACCAGATCCGAATAACCTTTTATCTATAGGAATTAAGCTCATGCATAAAGTGCCATCTCGAGTCCAGCAATGAGGGCCTGGTATTCTTCTTCATTATTTATGCACCCATTTTGAAAGCAGGAAGGATTAATAAAAAACAACCTTTTCTAGGGATATGAGTATGACACCTAGAACTACTTTTTTCATTTTGGGATCCTCCAACCTTTTCCCTGTTGGGCTTCTGGAATCACCATCAAAGTACATTTCCCATGAATATGGGATTTCTTGGAAGGAGAATAATACTTCATCTGAAAGTTCAGTATCCAATGGGGTCATTTATTCTGAGGGGTGCTCTTCCAGGAAGTCTACTAACACCTGGACTTATATGGATTTGTGGGGCATGTATCGTATGTCAAACTATTGTAGGATGACTGCCCACCATGATAGGTGTCATGTTAGCATCTGACAACTGAGGATATAATTGAGCAGATTATAGTGAGATACCATATGGAACTCATGGTGATGCAAGTAATGCCGAAATTCTTGAACTACAAAGATCTTGGGTAGGAAGTTCTTTTCAATTATTGAATATCAATTATCAACAATGATCATTGTTCAGCTAAGGTAATAGATATTTTTCTCACTACTGGAATCATTCTTCTTCATAAGGAAGGCGCCTAATGATCATTCCAAGGTATTCAAGTACAAGATGAGTGGTTTTCCCTCAATTGGAGTCATTAACACCAGTGGGATTAGGATATAACTTTTGATATTTTCAAATGCTTCTTGACAATCATTATCCCACTGGTATTTGACCCCTTTCTTCATCAACCTGGTGAAACGAAAACACTTACCTATGAGGTTGGAAATTAAGCATCAAATGTATGTTAGGTTCCCCTAGAGACCCCTAAACTTGGTGAGGTTCCAAGGTGGAGACATTCCAAGGATGGATTTTTTATTCTCAGGGTCTACTTCGATGTTGTGATGGTGTACGACGAAGCCAAGTAATTTCCTAGAGGTAATGAAAAAAACACACTTTTGGGGATTTATCTTCAGACTGTTCTGTCACAACTTATTGAAGACAGTTTCAAGATCAGTTAGGTGTTTTGAGTGCTTTCATGATTTAACCACCATGTCTTCGACATATCACTTGATGAAATTTCATAATAAGGGATTGAAAATGTGATACATGGTTCACTGATATGTAGCACTGACATTTTTTAGACCAAAGGGAATCACCTTGTAGAAGAAAACTCCCTGGGGACCTAAAAGTAGTCACTTATTCATCTTCTTGGTCCATTAATATCTGGTTGTATCTAGAATATCCATCCATGAAATGGATTGCCTCATATCCAACGGTCGCATCGATCATAAGTTATGTGACCATGATTGGGAAATCATCTTTTAGACAGTGCAGATTGAGGTCCCTGATGTCTATGTAGACTCTAATCTTTCCATTCCTCTTTCTGACAGGGACTATGTTAGCTATTCAGATTAGACATTGGACTTACCGAAGGAAGTTATCTTTGATCATTTTTTCAACTTCAGCCTCTATTTTGGTAGCATGTGTCGGGTGGGTCCTTCGGGTAGCTTTCTTTTAGCCGCGATGGTCTTTCGACAGACCCAGGTGATGAGTGGTGACTTCAGGATCGAGGCCTAGCATTTCTATGTATTTCCAAGAAAAAAATATTGATTCTTCTTTAGGAAAGAGTTATATGACTCTTTCTACTCGAAAGGCATAGCCACACTAATCAGATTGGGTCGTGGGTCGTCTTCGGTGCCTAGGTTTATCTCCCTAAGTTCATCGATTGTAGTGGAGACACCATTTTTGAATATGGGCGGGGAATATTTTAGGTATTATTCTTATTCTTCATCATCTTCTTCCTCTTATGATGGAGAGAGGTTTCTCGAGATGAACTTTTTGATGTTGGGCAAGAAATCACAACTCTGATTTATGGAAACTGAAACAGCTCCATTTTCCTCAACTGACTATGGGTAATTCTCTGAAGAGGATGGAATTTTCCTACTTTCTTTTAGTGACAGGACATTATCTTATACCTTATTAAGTAAGTGGTAACTTTCTGGGGTCTTGAGGATGGGTCAGAAGCATATTTGTTTTGCCATTCTCTTTCATCATAGGGGCCAGTGTGCTTTTCAGTGTCTTTGGACTTGGAATCCATAACAGAAATCACATAGATAACTGATTCCATATCTGATATTGAACTTATGAACTCAACCCAGTTAATAGGTAATTCATACTCTTCCCTAATCTATTTTAAGGGATCAACAAGATCCATTTCCAATCCATTTGGGGTGGTTATACAATCGACATTGTCGGCCAAATACTGCTTCTCTTTAGGTTCATAGAACCCTACATCGATGTAATGAGACTCACAGGATTCAAATAGGGATTTATCGGTATACAATGTCCTCTATTTCCCATTAGCGCAATATTATATGTAATGATGGTATGATGAGGGAATCAAAGCATGCCGACGAATCGAAGGCCTTCCAAATAGGATGTTGAAGGCCTTAATTTTTTGCACTACCAAAAACTCAGAATTAGACACGAGGTCACCAAGTCAAGTTTTAAGATTGATTCATTCCAACATATTATGTTCTCTCTTTTCATATCCTAGTAGATTTGTGGTGTATGGTGTCAGACTGTCCTCATCATAGCCTAATCAATGAAGTGTTCGCAATAGGAGGAGGTTGACTCAAGAGACAATGTCGATGAAAATTCTATGAACATAAATGTCCTTTATCTTTCTAGACATATATAAGGGTTTGATGTGTTCTTTCATGATGTCCTCTTCATCCTGATCTGTAAAGGAGATCAAAGCGTGGAATTATTCAGGATTGGTCTCTGTTCAATATACTTCAGTAGCTTTGGCAGCTGCTACTTCGGCCTCGAATTCTTGGGGACTTATTAAGGCTTTGATGAGTGCCACCCTAAGGTCTGCTGACATACTCAAGGCATCCAAGATTGATAGATTTACCGATATTAAGGCTAGCTATTTCATAATATCATATTTTTTCTCTAAATATCAGCACTTCTTGGCTTGGGGATGTTCTTTCATGGGTTCTTTAGGGGCTTGATATTTGGCTGTAGATGTCCTATCCTTTGTGAAAGGGGATGGTGGTGCTGCTACACTTTCTGAGTTTGGTTGAACTGGTCTGCCTATACGCCATGGGTGATTAGAAATATAATCTTCCTTCGATGGAAAATCCAATATGATTGGGATTGTATTTATTTCAGAAGGGTTAGATGAACATTTTGGTTACTGTTGTGTCTATCATAGGGTCCTTCCATGAGTTTCTGCAATGTTAATGGTTTGAGTTAAGGTGTGGTTGTGTATCTTCTTTCCATGATCACGCCTTCATGGAAACCCTTTCGCTCTGTGACCTCTTCCTATAGATCTCCAGTCAAATGCAGAGAATTAGGGTTCATGGATATTGTCTCCATCAGGTAACGGGTATATCATGTGAATAACATTAATAGATCCTACAATCAATTCTTGATCTTACAATGCTTCTGTCTGACTATCTTCTTCTGATGGTAACATTTGTTGGGGTGGTACCTGTTGTGTTATTTTGCGGGGTGGTGCCCATGATTTCAAGTCTTCTAGTATGAAGTCTGAAAGTGTTAAGACCTATTTTAGCTTTAGTGAAGGCTCATATTCTTGCTCATGTTTTCTTCCTTTTCGGCCTTCAGAGGATTGTGGAGTTGAGGATGATAGTTTTGTTGCATCAGAGTCTATTGGGGGCACGATTGGTTTCTTCAATTGTGCATGAAGGATTCCATGGCCTGAGTTGAATATTTTACAAGTCATCCAACTATAAAAAATTATTCTTTTTACTGGTGACTATTTTTCTTTCCTCTTCCTATCTTGGGTCTAAGGTGGAGACATAATCCACTTGTGCTAGTGGCTAACCTAACATGACTTGTGCTGAATCCACCATCTTTTATAGGAGGTCCTTTAAGAAAAATCACTCTTGTATGGTGTGACCCAATATTTGGTGATAGGGACAATAATTTGTATGGTCATCGAGACCCATTTCATTGGATTTCTTTGGCTCTGGTAGCTAGAGCAAGCTGCAATTCATGAATGTTATGAAATAGCCGTGGTCTTGGTCATCTCAGAATGAGTAGAATTTATTTCTTTATTCCTAAAATTGATTTCTTTTATCACCCCTTCACTAATATTAATGAGGTGGGGGTGGATGTTGGCATCTAGGGGGTCCTACACGGTTTGGTGGAGACCTCACAACTGGAGCTAGTGTTGGGGATGGCTTAAGCATGATAGAAGTTGATTCAGCTTTTCTCGTTCTTTTCCATGGAGTTGATGGGGCCACCAAGGACATGAGATTGGTCTGCTTCAAGAAGTATTATATCCTTTGTGAAATGGCGGAGAAATCTAGGAACCCGTTGTTGACTCTCCTTTCCGTCACAGAGTCTAAACGAATGAAAATCGAAATACATTGAACCTAAAGTGATTCATCCTTTGAAGAAACATCAAAAATTGACAAAGGCATGAACAAAGATTCATTTGCAACTGGGTCACGCAAGTTCCACCAAGGTCATGCAAGTATACTTGCACGCTGCGTAATGCTCGCGCAGGTGACTTGTGCACCCTCTTTTAATTTCGCCCAAGGTCTTCACCAGCCTATAAATACCCCCGGTGGGCCCCCTATTTCAGGACGGAAAAAATTTCCAAAAACTCAGATTTGATCTCCCAGCGCCCTAGTCTCTTCTCAAAGCTTCCGAACACTTATAAGGTAATTTCTTACCTAGAATGGAAGATCTAAAGAGGGGGAGTAAGGCCTAAGTTTTGAAACTCATCAACACTTGCGCACCTAAGTGGCCAACCCTTTGGGGAAATGACCACACTTGTGCGCATCCTTACCCCTTCAACAGAACTTGCGCGCCACACTTCTGGAAGCCCCTAGGGATAGTACTAAGGGTTTGAGATAAGTCTTTCCCAAGTATTACATTAAGGGTTAACCGTCTTGCAAGTACCCATGTGTCGCGCAGGTACACCTGCGTGACCAGAACTTGCGCGCCCATGGAGGACTTGCGTGACCCTCTATTTTTGGGTGCCCCTCCTGCCCATTTCACCTCTCTTATGCCTATCCACCTCTCCTATTCAAGATTCAGCCTTCAAACCCCTCTTCAAATCCATTTATGGAATGGTTCCTTTGTTGGATTCCTTATCTGAAAGGAATTATGCAGAACATCTCTCAAGACCTAGTGATTTACACATCTTTATGTCACTAAAGTTATAGATTTCATTCATTCAACCTCATCCTTTAAATATGAGAGAATCTTTAACATGGGCCTTCTTTTCAGGAGTAAACCCTAGTCTATGTTCTCTTAATTTGGCCATCCTCCGTAGGAATAAGCCACAAGTCCCCTAACCTGGGCATCCTCCTTAGGAGTAAGCCCCATTCGTAATTTCCCAAATATGGGCATCCTCCTCAAGAGTAAGCCCCAACCATAATTCCCTTAACCTGGGCTTCCTTTTCAGTAGTAATCCCCAGTCTCAAAGTCTAAAAATATGGGCATCCTCCTCAGTAGTAAGCCCTAGGTCCCTTAATTCTAAAATTCCCTTAATCTGGGCCTCCTCCTCTGGAATAAGCCCCAGTTTTTAAATTCCTTTAACATAGGCTTATTTTTCAAGAGTAAGCCCCAGTCATAATTCCCCTTAACCAGTCTTAATTTACTTTTGATTTTGGACTTCCCTCTCAGGAATAAAACCTAATCATAAGTCCTCTCTAATTTGGGAATCCTTCTCAGGATTAAGTCCTAAGTTAAGTATCCAAATCTCCATAAAGCACATATACCTTTATGGACCTTGTTCCTGGGTTTCTTCCCTGAATTAAAACCCACTCTTCATATATTTATGGGCATTCATCCATACCTAAGCCCCACATCATTTCTTATGATTGCATCTTTCGTGGCAAAATTTTCTGGTTTCACCAATACCTCTTGTTTCTCACACTGATCATGACTCACGTGAGCTTAGAGTGTAAAAGTAATCATGAAATCTTTCTTTGATCCATCAATCATGCATAAACATCATACTCCCTTACTCGAACTACATGGGTTATAATTCCTTTTCTAAATAAAAGATACATAGGTATCCCATCTGCGAGTATGATCTCAACTCTGAAATAATCCATGTCTTTCTGAATGACAATAAACTTCAAGTGACCCACTGAGTGGATTTAAAAAAATAGTATGGTCATCATAATGACCAAGAGACTTATATATAATATATTAAAGGATACCATTGACTAAGAATATCTAAAAAAATATATATAATTCTCTATTAATGAAGAACCTCGAATACATATAAAAGTTTCTCTAAATCCCATACATTCTAATCATTGATTGTCAAATCTAAAGGAAATCTCATTTTATACTTGGTAATGTAATAAGGATTCACAAACATAACTTAAATCTATAAAGAGAGTCCCGAAGTAGACAATAATTCCCCCCAAAAGGGTGTGATGAGTCTGACCTCCCATCCTATCAACCAATAAAAATTATTAAGCCTTATCAGATCATAAATAGTGAGCATCTACCTTTGGAAAGTAGGTCCAAATGGATATGGAATAATTGGATGTTTCCAGTTCTATGAAAAAACCCGTTATAAACCTCTTGGAATGTTTTAACCTTAAACAAATGAGGTAATCACCATTTCCAAAGGAAACAAAAAATGGTGAACCCGACATGAATCCTTAAACAAGTTGAAATGATATTTTACTTATTTGTTAGGCCCCTATTTAAACTCAATGAGAGGGCCAACAAAACAATCAATAACATATGTGCTCATACAAAAGATATAGTGGCCGAACTTATCTTCATTACATCTATTATATCAAACATGCACTCTTTTCCAAGATCTTCTGCATTACAGAAATGGCTTCTCTTAAGTTCACACCTGTGAATACTTCTGCTGTGAATGCCTCTGTTGCTACTCCCGCTAGATCGTCGTTCGCTCTGAGGATGACATAACCTACTCAACATCATCAATGTTGGGTATCAAATGCACTGGTTAATGAGTACCATAAAAAATGTACTATTCTAACTCTGGAGGCCGCTCAACAAGCCCTTCAAGTCAATAATTCACCCTGGTCGTCTGGACAGCGATGACCAGTGATCAAGAAGAAGGTGGTGCCAACCACCGTCTCCAACTGTTTCAGGTCATTATCCCCAGAACGAAATCACCATTCACTCCCATATTCTAGGGAGGTGAATGAGAAGGTCCCTCAGGGCCATAATTCAAGGAGTCAGGA
Source organism: Viscum album (assembly GCA_963277665.1). NCBI lineage: Eukaryota > Viridiplantae > Streptophyta > Magnoliopsida > Santalales > Viscaceae > Viscum > Viscum album. The sequence continues at coordinate 1,801,135,779 of OY728126.1, read as the reverse complement.
GTCCTTCCCGAGGGCTCACATCAATAATCGCCGCCAGACTCGTGCGGCAGTGCGACCTCAAAATGATGAGGGTATCATCTCTAGGCATTCCTCTCAGGTTCCTCGAACCTGAGTAGGAAAGACGAAACACCATAGGCAAAATATAGTCAATAGTGAGCAGGTTCTCATCTCTTCCATCTCTGGAGAATTCCACCAACCAAACTTGGTGGAAAACAACAAGCGGACACACACACCCGTCCGTTTTAATCCCTCTGTCCAGCAGACTCGTCTAGCAGCACCACACAAATTCCATCAAGAAATTCCGGCATAGTACTATAGACAGGAGAATACATCTATCTATAAATCATCATCTAGTAAGTAGGATCATCTGACTTCACACGATGAAGCCCGCCAACCCAATGTGTTGACAACTGGTAAACAGGCACATACACCTGCTTACAATCATCAATCCTACCAGTAGCCTCATCTGTCAGTATTGAAGGAAGCTCGTCAATCATGTTATATGGAGTGAAATCAGTAGGAACATACACTAGCTAGTATTGATCAAGCCTACCAACAGTCTAATTTGGTAGCATTCGGAAAAGTCAGTCGGAAAGCTCCGACGACAAACAGGAGGCAGACTCAACTCTCTGCCCCCACACTTGAGTACTATCAGGATTCACTGATAGGAAAAGGAGGAAAGGAGAAGGAACACAAACCTACTCCAAGCATGGAATGGAAATATATTCCTATTCTAGCAGATGAAGTCACCAAACATATTCTATCAATGGTGAATGAGCATAAGCAAACCCCTGCTCATATTCTGGATGCCTGCCAGGATATTATAACAGCTTCAGCAGTATCTCAGGGAAACACACATAAATATATCCCTACCAGTGGAGTGACACATCAATAGTTCACTCCAGAATAGACACACACCTCTGTTCCCGCCCAAGAGGGTTGTGAGGCATACTCCCCCATATCATACGGACAACCAAGTCAGGTACATACACCTTATTTGAGTAGAGATCATCAACCTAACCTGATCATTTCTCCTGAGCAGGCACATACACCTGCCCATAATTATCACTTTCATCAACAATTGGTTCCCAAATTGAGTAAGAAGGTGTCTAAGAAGAAGACCCGCCCAAAACAATGAAGAAATTAAGGGTCAATCTATAATAAGGCCTTACTCAATGCTGGAGTTCTTGACGCACTTAGACAATTATCTGTTGCAAATCAAGATTCTACACTCTCAGTTCCCAATAGTGGGAACATTAATTCTGAATTTATTCATCAGACACTTCCTCATGGAGGCTTTCTTCATGACAATTCAGTCAATCTTGAAGTTTCATCTTCAGATGAGAGCCACAAGAACCCTCTGTGTGGTCAGAAGACCATGGAGAAAAATGTTTCATCTTTTGATGTAACCCACCATGGTGGTTCTCCCCATGATGATGAATTTAGCTGTGAAAGTCATCTCCGCAGTTATAATGCACATTGCCTGGAAAATTCTCTAATAGACAATGTAGTGATGAGAAATCCCTTTTATCTTGAGGCACTTTCAAATGTGAATCCAGTCATTTCTTATGCATTACCACTAGCAGGTGAAATAATTTCTCAATCAGAAGATATCCCGGGGTGTAGGTCATTCTCCGAACCACCCCTGGGTTGTTCATCTTCTAATTTTATCAATGAATTCTCTACCGATCTTGTTGAATCCAATGAAGAAACAAAGAAACATCAGCTCTGGTCTAATCAGGTAGAAGAATCTTCATTTAATGATAAAGAGGAAATACTAAATATGAGAAAACAGCTAGCGAAATATGATGTTCCAGTCATGTTTTGGCCTCTGGATAATTCTCAGTATGACATTCCAGAGATGTTGATGGAAGATGGAATTCATGAAATTTGTCTCAACATATGGAAAACTCTTTGTTAGTTGAAAAATAAAATATTTTCTTATGATGAATATGAAAATCATGTCAACATAATAGAAGGGTTACAACGCCAAATTGACTTAGCATCTCTCTCAGTTTCTAGATATCCGAAGGCTGAAAAGCAGCAGAGATCCCTTCAACATTAATGCCTTGGTGCACTAAGAAGATTGCGCCAGTTAATTGACAATGCCCCATATGGTATTCATATCAAGGGATGGGGTGTTCATGGAACACTACATTTCATTGTGCTCTCCAGTCAGAAAAGCCCGTCGAAAATGGTCTCATGCAATGTTATCGCCCATGGATGGCCACAGTCAATTGGCTTTGTTTGTAATCAAAGGCTTACTCAAGAACATGCCTCAAATAGTTCTTCTCAAAATCAATAATACAGAGAAAAAGTTGTTGAATTACTCCTGCATCAAGAAAATGAGAATATTGAATAGGCCTCTCGTTTCGAGCAAGCACATCATCAAGTGATAGAAGTTTCAGAAATAATCCAACGGTATTTTGAGCCAGGTGATAAGAGTGGATGTAGGTTGATGCATCCAGCTAATTTCCGGACTAAAGTTCGCAAGATCAGGAGAGATTATAAGAAAGTATCAGACATATCATGTCAAGAACCACCCCAACTTGCTAGACTGAGGACTCTTTTAACCCAACCCTCGGAATCAACAAATGGGATTCGAGGAGTTGAGAAGGAATAACCCCAGTCCACTGGATTGGGGACTTTTTCAAATCATCAATCTCTTCCTTAGATAAAGTTTGTCTTCTCTGGATTAGGGAAGAATCTCCAAGAGGAACGAGGAGTCAAATTATCAGGAGATTTCCTCCAAATCATGGTTCGTCAAGAAGTTCTGGAGGGATCAAATCAACAAAAGGCAATGTCTCATCAAGTACATGGAAGAAGAAAATATCACATAAATGCCGATAGAAGGGATGCAATGCGTTATGCATCAATTAATGTCATTAATCTCATTGTTCTTGATCCACCAGATGAAGCTCACTCAGAGGGATCAGATGAAGAGGTTCCTGCTCAAGAAGTTGTACGCACAGACACAAATAAAGAAGGTGTGCGTACACGAAATCAAAGGCTTACCCAAAATCTGAGTGTTCCTTCCAGTAACCCACTTCCCCCTCTCTGAAAGGGAGCCAACAAGGGGAAAGTAAAGAATCAGGTTACATACCCTTCCTCTGGAGAAGGCCAATCGCTCTCACTAGAGAAAAGATTTGCACAGTAGGAGGAAGAAATGAAGGAATTGAGGAGGATGAATGCAGAACTACTTCGGGGTAGTCTTCCTCCTATGCGTGCTGGAGTCAGTCAGCCAAGGGAATTTTTTGCGTCTACTGATATGGATCAATAATATCCTCCTTTATCAGTACACCCTCATAGGTCTAATCCTATGGTTTAGGTGTAACAACAACAGGTGGTGTTATCATCAGTTTCAGTACCATCCACTACATCTTTCCAAGCTCCAGTCATTTCACCTGTTCAGGTATAAGCTCAACCAGATGTTTCTAAAATGTTAACAACTACTATTGATTCATTAACAGCTTAGTTGGAAGCTATGAAGGGAAAGCATGCTCAAATTCAACTAGAAAAGAGAGCTTATCCTGAATGGGTTGATGCAATTCCTCCCCCATCAAATTTTGCAAGTACCACATTCCCAATCATTAATGGTTTGGGAGACCCATAGCAACACATAACACATTTTGTTTCTCATTGTGATCCTATGATGGGAACCCCTCAGCAAAAGGAATCAGTTAAGCTCATGTTTTTTGTATAGCCATTACAAGTGACTGCTTTTGTCTGGTACACAAGCTTGAAATCCCAGTCAATTACCGGATGGGAGAATCTTCTTCAACGATTCCTTCTTCAATTCAGCTCAACTTTTCCAAAGACAAAATTTTTTTATCTTACAAATTTTATGCAAAGGGAAAATGAAAGGGTCTCTGATTTCATTTCTTACTGAAAGGGATTAACATATTCCCTAAGCTTAGCATTCCCTCAAGAAGAATTGTTGCCAATCTGTGTGGAAAATCTGCATGATGAATTATGCACACCGTTGATCCCTGTGAAATACACAGGAGGGTTTCGAGACCTTACTTCAATCACTCAATAAATTTATGATTCTCTTATGAAGACTAAGGATAAAACTCGTGTAATTAAAGCAGATCCAAGAAGGAGAATGGGTAAAGTAGAGACTGCTACAATTATGCTTAAACAAGCACCTGTACCTGCTTCTACTTAAAAACCTTCATCTTCTCAAAGGGCTCTGCCTTCTAGGCGTAAAAAACAGAGGCCATTTTTTCAAGATGATCAAAGAGATCAAAGACGGAAACAATTTGAGGATTTGAAAATAAAAATTTACTCTTTTTGAAATGAACAAGTTCCTAGCTACTTCATTTCAGCTCTGGAAAATAATTTGGTTCAATTACCAAGGCCCAAGAGGCCAAACAAGGAAGGAGATGAAGACCGTACCAATTACTACCCATTTCATCAGATGTTGGGGCATCCCATCTAGGAATGTTTTGTCTTCAAGGGCCTCCTCCAAAAAATGGTCAACTTAGGACAAGTCAAATTGAAAGGTTCTTCAGCTCAGGTAGCATGTGTTACTACTATAAATCCAAAGGAATATGGTGAGTGGGAAGAAGTCAAGAAAAAAAATGCACAAAAATATGATGATTGGATTGTCAGAAAAAATGATCAACCGAACTCATTCTATTTTTCAAACACAATTGAAGAAACCAATTGTGTCTTCTACCATGAATGCCACAGCAAAACCCTCTTCATCAGAGGGAAAATAATCAAAGAAATGGTATAATTTGAAGAAAGAAGAGAAATGAGAAGAAGATAAAATCGTGTCAAAGCCTAAGTTGTCTTTGACTCTAAAAGATTTTATGCCATCTAATTCGAAGACATGGGCACCGTCCCACCAAACGACACAACCTAAATTGGCTAATCAGACAGAGTCTTCATCGGATGAAGAGTTAATCTTTAGTTTTGTTAATATGATTCACTTAATAGATCTTTATGTCAGTCACAGTTTTGAATTTGATGAGTCTGGGTTCCCTGTATCAAATAGAGGAATCAGAGGAAGTTCCAGAGGCTTAGAGTATTGGGGAATACCTGGATCTTTCAGAGGCCACTATTCCAATTATACCCCTTCTATAACTGTGTATGCAGCAGGAACTCGTGGCAGAGCCCTTCAACGGGCTCAACAAGAACAAGAAATTTTTTCCACCAATAACAGACTCTGTCCTGGCATAGTTATTATAGAGGATCGGTTAGAAGTTAACCTTCTTCCTCTTAGAAATTAAATAGACCTATTCAGTCTAATCTTCCAAAGCCTCGAATATTTCAAATTCCTACCCCGAAGCAAGATCCATCTACTTCCAAAGCATCATCTTCTAAGGTACCTGAGAAACCACATGTTCTCATTGGAAAACTCAGACCTTTGGATCAAAAGTATGATGTATTGAAACACTTGTCCCAAGTACCGGCCAAGTTATCAATTTTGGATGCCTTGAATTTATCAAAGGATCTTCGGGAGGCACTCATCGAGGCTTTGTCAAGTCCTCAGGAGTTTGAAACTGAAATTACTGTGGCTGAAGCCTACCATGTTGAGAATAATCCTACAGAATGCCATGCAGTGATATATTTCATAGATGAAGATGAAGATGATGTCATGCATGGACATATTAGACCTTTGTATTTATCTGGAAAGGTCAATGGTGTAGACATCCGAAGAGCTTTCATTGATAATGGTTCAGGAGTCAACCTCATCCCCATTCGTACACTTCATCGATTGAGCCTCACAGAATCTAATTTATCTCCTTCTACTATGATGTTACAAGGATATGATAAAGATGAACAGGAACCATAGGGTGAGATTACACTCAGAACTCAGTTTGGAGATCTTGTATCTAATTCAGATTTCATGGTTGTTGATCAAGACTCACCCTTCAATATCTTTCTTGGAAGACCCTAGATACATCAACATGCGGTTATCCATTCATCATATCATCAATGTCACAAATATTGTTTCGATGGTCAAATTGGGACATTGTATAGTAATAAGGCCCCGTTCAAGACATGCGAATTTCAATACGTTGAGGCGGAATTCTATCACATGAAGGGAAATGGGAAATCCACAACAAGGGAGATTACCAAAGTTAATGCTCTATATGGTTTGGAAAAGATTCTAGTAAATCCATTTACACATGTGAGTATAGATTATGTGTTGCCTATCAGTAAAATTGATAGGATAGACCCAAATCAAAATACTCTTATGGAAACTTCCATAATGTCAATTACAACAATCAAGACAAACAGTATGGGAGAAATTGGTGATTCACCAAGAAATGATGAAAGCTCAAATGGGGATGTCTTCATTTTATCTGCTGAAATCCAAAAAGTCCATACTTTTCCAACCAGGATAGAAGAAGTTATCACAATGTCATAGGTGAATGATGATGTCTATTCTGAATCCATCATCTCCTCTATATTACCCAGGGAAGACCCTTCATCATCAATCAGGTTGGAAATGGAAGCTTCTTCTTTAAGATGTTCAAATTTTAATATCTCCTCTGATCATGGAAATTATGCTTCATCATCTACTATGCAAGTAGAAACAGAAGAAATTAAACATGTTGAAAAAGAAGAGGAAGATCTCAGGGATGCTCCTCTAGCATTTGAAGAGGGTATCTCTACCACCATGGATGAACTCAGAGAAATAAATCTGGGTACAAAAAAATATCCACTCCCCACTTTAATTAGTGTGTCCATGACTCTTAGAGAGCAAGAGATGTATATTTCTTTTTTAAAGAAAAATTGAGATATATTTTCTTGGAACTATACAGAGATGCCAGGGCTTGATCCTGATGTTGCTACTCATCATTTGGGTTTTCTAGAAGAACATCGAGGTTTGAAACAAGCCGCGAGAAGAACACACCCAACCTATGCTTCCAAAATTGAAGCTGAAGTGGATAATCTTATCAAAGATAACTTCATCAGAGAAGTTAAATATCCAAAGTGGTTGGCTAATATTGTCCCTGTGAAAAAGAAGAATGGAAAAATTAGAGTTTTCATTGATTTCAGAGATCGTAATCGGCATTGTCCTAAGGATGATTTTATAGTTCCGATTACAGAACTCTTAATTGATGCAATAGCTGGCTATGAAGAACATTCCTTCATGGATGGATATTCTAGGTATAATCAGATCTGAATGGATCCCAAATATGAAGAATCTATAGCCTTTAGATCCCCTCAGGATGTGTTCTGCTATAGGGTAATGCCCTTTGGTCTAAAGAATGCAGACAATACATATCAGCGTGCTATGCATCGTATCTTCAAAACCTTTTTAGGGAATTTTGTTGAATGTTATGTGGAAGATTTTTTGGTTAAATCCAGGAAACGTTCTAATCACTTGGCTGATTTGGAAGTCATATTCCACAAACTTTGGCAACATAATTTGAAGATGAACCCCTTAAAATGTGCTTTTGGGGTAACCTCAGAAAAATTTCTTGGCTTTGTTGTACGCCATCGTGGTATCGATGTCGATCCTGAGAAGACAAAGTCAATCCTTGGTATGTCACCTCCTCAAAATTTGAAATAATTGAGAGGAATTCAAGGACACTTAGCCTATATTCATCATTTCATCACCAATTTGGCTGGAAAAAGTATACCATTCACCAAAATGATGAAGAAGGAAGTCACTTAGCAGTGGACTGAAGAATGTCAAGATGCATTCGATATTCTCAAGAAGTATCTCTTGAGTCCACCGGTATTAATGCCACCAGTTGAAGGAATTCCACTTATCCTCTATGTGAAAGATTTAGAGTGATCATTGGGTGCCTTTATTGCTCAAAAGAATGATGCTGGGAATGAAAACAACCTCTACTATCTCAGTCGGACTATGCTTGAAGCAGAAACCTGATATTCAAATATTGAGAAGTGCTGTCTAGCATTAATTTTTGAAGTTCATAAGTTGAGACACTACCTACAACATCACGAGGTCCAATTGTTATCTCGCAATAACCTGCTCAAATTCATCCTTATTTGTCCAATGCTTACAGGACGTCTGTAAAGGTGGGCAATTATTTTGTAGCAATTGGATATTCAGTATGTGTCTCAAAAGGAAATAAAGAGAAAAGATCTGGATGATTTCCTTACTGAACACCCTTCAGTGGAAGATACATCTGCAGATATTGAACTTCCTGATGAAGAAGTCATCTTTATTCAATATAGTCTTCAAACATGGGAAATGTACTTTGATGCTGCTTCTAGAAGTCCAATAGGGAGGAAAATGGAAAATCCTAAATTCAACAAAGTTGGGTTAGGAATTGTTCTCATTTATTCAGAAAAGATAGTGTTACCCTATTTCTTCTCATTGTTGGGAGGCGGTACAAATAATGAATCAGAATACCAAGCTCTCATCACAGGATTGGAGTTGGCGCTTCAAGAATAAGTGAATCACTTAAAGGTGAAAGGTGATTCAGACCTGGTAATTAAACAAGTCAATGAGGATTATGCCATCAGAAAAGAAGAACTAATTACTTTGTATGATTACATCATAGAGTTAATGGAATAATTTCCTACAGAACCGACATTTTCTTATGTCCCAAGATCACAAAATGCCCACGCTGATGCACTGGCTAATATAGCCACATCTCTGGAAGATCCAATTCAGGACGAGACAACCATCATTATTGCCCACCGTCGTACAATTTCACCTTATGTTCAATCCAGAACAGAGGAAATCAATGAAATTAGTCCCATTCCTGAACCATATGGTCACGCTACATGATGGATTAAACCTATCAGGGAATACCTTCAAAATGGAACACTTCCACTTAATAGAGCTGGGAAAGAACAAGTCCGGAGATGTGTGGTCAATTTTACTCTTTATGATAGCCCAGATCACCAAGAAAAAATTCTCTACAAGCGTGGTTTTGATGGAGTTCTCTTCAAATGAATTGATGGTGAAGAGACAATGGCTGTCATGAATGAAGTGCATGCAGGAGTATGTGGTGCCCACCAGTCTGGACATAGACTGTCTGATCAAATTTGAAGGCTTGGATACTTTTGGCCTTCAATGATACAAGATTGTGTTGATTTCACAAAGAAGTGTCATTATTGCGAATTACATGCCAACTTCATTCATCAGTCCCCATAGTTGCTTCATAAAGCTAAATATTTGTGGCCATTTTCCACATGGGGAATGGATGTAGTGGGACCATATACTTCGGCTACATCCAAGCAGTTTAAGTATATTCTTACTGCTACTGACTTCTTTTCCAAATGGGCAGAGGCAATACCTCTCAAAGAAGTTAGTTCTAAAAGAATTGTTAGCTTCATCAAGTCTAACATCATTACCAGATTTGGTGTCCCTCATACCATATTGACGGACAATGGCACCAACTTCTGTTCATCCGAGGTGAGGAAGTTGTATCAAGAATACAACATCAAATCCAATCATTTACCTCGGTATCATGCAGCGGCCAATGGCCAGATATAATCCATCAAAATGACTCTTTCAAATATACTACAAAAGATAGTGGATAAAAATAATAAATCATGGCCTGATAAACTCTTTCATGCTTTATGGGATTGTCGAACCACCACCCGCATTGCAACGCGGTCAACTCCATATTCACTAGTATATGGAACAGAAGCAGTCTTACCCATTTAAGTTCAATTACCCTCGCTCAGAGTATCCATTTGTGATCAATCATCTACAGATGAACAATCTCAAAAGCGATTGGATGAATTGGAACGATTAGACGAGAAAAGATTGTGCACCCTACATCACTTGGAAGTCTATCAAAATTTAATAGCATGAGCTTTCAACAAAAATTTTCATCTTCGTTCATTTTTTCAGGTAGAATTGGTATTAGTTCTCAGAACTCCAATGATACCAGGAAAGAAACCTCCCAAGCTTGAGCCAAAATGGGAAGGACCTTATTCAATACATAAGGTCTACTCCAATGGAGCTTATTCCTTAATCTCAATGGATGGAGAACTCATCACTAATCCAACCAATGATAGATTTTTGAAGAAGTATTTTTTATAAACACAAAATACATCAATCATCCATGGTCAATGAATATGACCTTAAACTATTAGCACCCTTATTGTCCAACATGACGTTGAACCGTGTTGTCCTTGCTGCAAGACCTTAAACTGCATAGTCCTTTATATCCAACAAGATGTTAAACTACATCATCAGTTGTGGTCCATCCATATGACCTTAAACTATTTGCATCCCTTTCATCCAACATGGCGTTAAACTGTGAAAAAAAATCCTTAATATGTCCAAAATGACGTTAAACTGTGTCTTCTTTGTCCTTACTGCATGACATTAAACTGCACATTCCCCCTTTCGTCCAACATGACGTTAAACTATGTTGTCCCCATCGTCTTAGCTACAGGACACTAAACTGTACAACACCCTTATTGTCCAACATGGCGCAAAACTATGTTCACGTCCAACATGACATTAAACTGTGTCTCTATAATACGTCCTGCATGATGTTAAAGTGTATTTTTTCCCTATTACATGACAGTAAACTGTGCAACACCAAAATTCCTCACTGTAATACTTTAAATTGCATAGTCCCTTTATAAGTCCTACATGACATTAAACTGTGCATCTTTAAGGTTGTTGATACCTCTTGTTTCTCACACCGAGTATGAATCACGTGAGCTTAGAGTAAACTTCAACCATAACACCCTCTCTGGGCCGCTAACCATGTGTAAGTCCCAAAATCATTTTTTAGGTTGTTGTCCCCAAGAACCACTTGATCACTAATTCATTATTTAATTGAACTACTCAGACTTTGATCCTTTCCTTCAAGGCTGGGTACATAGTCAACCTCCCAAGGTTCAATCCCAAAACCAATCTCTTCACATCGGTTCACTTCCATCTCATACGATGTTGATTCGTGAAGCCACCCCCAGAATCAATATCTTTACATTGGTTCACCTTTGTCCTTGCTACATGACGTTAAACTATACAAAACTTTTGTCCCATATGACAATAAACTACAACATTATTTGATACCCTTATCTAAGAGGGAATCATTCTTTACATTGATCTCCAATCATGTTATATTCCAAAGACTACGTGCATACATGGAAATGCCTGAACCTTTTATCTTGGGTCAAAAACATCATTTCACTAAAGTCCCCTTTTCACCCTTCACTTGTACAAACAAAATTTGTATAGAGGGTATTTCTATAACTATGTGGGATTTATTCCCATCCTTATAGGATATGTAGGAACATTCGAGTGTCCCTAGAATCCATCCCCAAGTCTTTTGGGCCTAACCCCAAATTCCACTTTCAGTCCCCTGGCTGAAAAGTCTTTGTGAAAACACACACTGTGTATTCATTATTATGGTCCGAGCTCTATGACCCTAAACTAAGATCTCTCATACTTTCATCCCACATTACGTTAAACTGTATTTCAAAAACTACTTATGGATTGATTCCCATCCTTATGGGATACGTAATGAAGTCCAATATTTCAATTCAGGACCCAACCACAACATGATTATAGTTAGAATTGATCTATGTATCTCTAAATACATTGGGAAATACCCATTTTTATGTGTCATAATCCTAACCTTAAATATTTTCATATCTTCATAACCCTTTTCTCGACTTCTGGTCACAAAATGTCTGAATCCCGAGAGTTCTTTTTCTTGACTATGCAGCACGCGCCCTTAGGTGGCCTTGCATAAGTAGTCTACATAACAGACCTGTCAGCCAAAAGATACTATTATTTGACTACGCAGCCAATTTCTTTAGGTGGACCTACATAATTCAACCCCCTAACGGTTTTGTTAAATAATGGTAACTTCATTCTTGGTTAGAAACCCTCTTTTTTCCTTATTGGTCTTAATGAAAATATGTAGGGATCCGCAAAAATATCCATCCTTAACATATTTGTCCCATGTTCTTTTTCATGATCTGAAAGTATTCAAGTATATGGTTTATATTTATCTTCCCTACGCTTGGGTCAGACCTTCGTAGGAGTGACATTCATCCAATTCTTAGACAATATTGTTTGGAAATATCCTCTCCATATTCAAGTACCACTTTCCATACAGCAAACTCTATGCTTTGGAAAATTTGAATCTCCATAAACTTCCATTGGAATTTTAGTAGTAGAAAAGTAAATTTATGAGAGTTCTTTTGCCTGAATATGCAGTATGTACCCTTAGGCGGCCTTGCATAAGTAGTCTACATAACAAACCTGTCAGCCAAAAGATGCAATTATTTGACTATGCAGCCAATGCCCTTAGGAGGCCCTGTATAATTCAACCCCCTAACGGGTTTGTTAAATAGTGGTAACTTCATTATTGGGAACTACTTATTCTAATCCCTTTTAGTCCTTTTTTCATGTCATTCCTCATACTCAAAATTTCTTAAGTCATCGTTTACATATTTTCCCTCATACTTGAGTGTGGTAATATGTTTTTAGACAAATTGTCAAGGAATTGAGTCAATTTTAATCCATTCGGTCAAAGCTATTTCGACCTTAAACATCAGCCTTTTTATGTCCAACGTGCATGACTTTAAACTTCCCACAAAAGAAAAGGGAACTCTGAACAAAAGTCAAGTCCTATCTCACTAAAACATACATTTTCATATGATTTAGGTAATATTGAGAAACTAAAAGATTCAAAGTTTTTAGGGTTATTTATAATAATCCAAGAAAAAGTAAAACTATGCTCACTAGGCCCATTGGCTTAGGTAAAAATTTAAAGCAGTTATTAGGAAAATGCAAGTACAAATGATTGAAGATGAAAGTGTTTTTCATTGATGCACAAGAGTTAGAAGGACATCCACAAATTGGAGTCTCTTTTCTTTTTCAAAGAATTACAAGAGGCTTTTAACATAACTCTTAATTTTATTTACGACATCTCGAGATTCATCAGCAGCCACCTAGAATTCATTCATTCAACTGGATATAATAAGAGATTCAGTGATACCATCTCTTCTTGGAACAATTGTAAAAGAATGTTCTTGAGTGCGGTTTGAGAAAACTTTCTACCGATCAAACAGTGACTCTGTTTCCGTCCAAGATACATGGAATATGGATACATGGATTTGAGAACGGATCATTGGAAGTAAAGATCCATTTGGAGATAGTACTCTTTTCAGATATTGTTTCTAATGTCATGATAGTCTTCTCTCCATCAAATGACAGCGGAAAACTTATTATCCCATGGTTTTCCATTTTCATGTCTGTAAGGAAAATTCATGAAGGAAAAATTTGAAAGTTCACACCATTGTTGCTGGTCTTAATGCATAGTATAACCGAAATAGAGGAGTAACAGTGCGATGACATCTTGGGCGTATAGTTCTTCAGCTCTGGAACATTGACTCCTTGCAGATGACCATGACCATATAAAGGTGGATAAATGCTCTGTGGGAAATTGACATGATATTTATTCAAGTACTTGGCCAAGTATGGGACAATATTGTCATAGATATCATAATAATTCAGGCCAATGATGTTCATCATATAATCAATTCACTTTCTAGCCAGTTCATCAGCTGTTCTGATTCTCCTAAGATCCAATGAATCTGCACAAAGGTTGAATAATTAACTTTTAAGTAAGTTGATTTTTCATAAAATTGTGAAGAAAAGTGAAAAAATGGATAAGGCATTAAGGCATGCAATTACCAAATTTCCGTGCAAGTATAAAGTGTGTCGCGTATGTTTTGGCATGCAGGTATCACTACGGATGTCCAAATACCTCTACCGCAGCGCGACATAAAATTAGCGGAAAACTGAGAAACCTGTGCGGAGAAAGGCAACTTGCACGGCAAGAGCTCGAAATCTTGACATTTGGTGCTTTGCGTGAGGAATGACCCCATATTTATAGTCAAAGATGCAACCCTGCACACCGACGCGTGTCCGACTCGCACTTGCGCGATGCCATCAGCGCGCTCAACACTTGCGCGCCGCATGTTCCTTGGTTTTCTTCTTTACCTCAGAGTCACATCCTTATTTCTTTCAGATCCATCTCTAAGGGGGGACTTTTTTTGACGCTCCTTTCCATCACAGAGTCTAAATGAATGAAAAGGGAAATACCTTGAACCCAAAGTGATTCATCCTTTGAAGAACCATCAAAAATTGACAAAGGCATGAATAAAGATTCATTTTCACCTAGGTCGCGCAAGTTCCACCAAGGTCATGCAAGTATACTTGCACGCTGCATAATGGTCATGCAGGTGACTTGTGCGCCCTCTTTTAATTTCACCCAGGGTCTTCACCAGCCTATAAATACCCCCGGTGGGCCCCCTATTTCAAGACAAAAAAAATTCCAGAAACTCAGATTTGAGCTCCCGGCGCCCTAGTCTCTTCTCAAAGTTTCCGAACACTTATAAGGTAATTTATTACCTATAACGAAATATCTAAAGAGGGGGAGTAAGGCCTAAGTGTTTAAACTCATAAACACTTGCGCGCCTAAGTGGCCATCCCTTAAGGGAAATGAACACACTTGCGCACCGCCATACCCCTTGAACAGAACTTGCACGCCACCCTTCTAGAAGCCCCTAGGGATAGTACTAAGGGCTTGAGCTAAGTCTCGCCCAAGTATTACCTTAAGGTTTGATTGTCGCTCAAGTACCCATGTGTCACGCAGGTACACCTGCACGACCAGGACTTGCGCGCCCACGCAGGACGTGTGCACCCCTCTCTTTTTGGGTGCCCCTCCTACCCATTTCACCTATCTTATTCCTATCCACCTCTCCTATTCAAGATTCCGCCTTCAAACCCATCTTCAAAGCCATTTATGGAATGGTTCCTTTGTTGGATTCCTTATCTGAAAAGAATTCTATGGAACATATCTCAAAACCTAGTGATTTACACATCTTTATTTCACTAAAGTTAGAGATTTCATTCATTCAACCTCATCCTTTAAAGATGAGAGAATCCTTAACTTGGGCCTTCTTTTCAGGAGTAAAACCCAGTCCAAGTTCACTTAATTTGGGATTCCTCCTTAGAAATAAGCCCCAAGTCCCCTAACCTGGGCATCCTCTTTAGGAATAAGCCCCAAGTCCCCTAACCTGGGCATCCTCCTTAGGATTAAGCCCCAGTGATAATTTCCCAAATATGGGAATTCTCTTCAGGAGTAATCCCCAAACATAATTCCCATAACCTATGATTCCTTTTCAAGAGTAATCCCCAGTCTCAAAGTCTACAAATATGGGAATACTCCTCAGGAGTAATCCCCAAGTCCCTTAATTCTAAAATTCACTTAACCTGGGCCACCTCCTCAGGAATAAGCCTCAGTTTTCAAATTCCTTTAACCAGGGATTCCTTTTCAAGAGTAAGCCCCAGTCATAATTCTCCTTAACCAGTCTTAATTTACATTTGATTTTGGACTTCCTTCTTAGGAATAAAACCTAATCCTAAGTCCTCTATAATTTGGGCATCATTCTAAGGATTAAGTCCTAAGTTAGGTATCCAAATCTCCATAAAGCACATATACCTTTATGGACCTTGTTCCTAGGTTTCTTCCCTAAATTAAAACCCAATATTCATTTATTTTTGGGCAGTCATCCATACATAAGCCCCACATCAATTCTTATGATTGCATCTTTCGTGGCACAATTGTCTGGTTTCACCAATACCTCTTTTTTCTCACACCGAGCATGACTCACATGATCTTAGAGTGTAAAAGTAATCATGATATATTTCTTTGAGCCATAAATCATGCATAAACATCATACTCCCTTACTCGAACTATGTGGGTTCTGATTCCTTTTATAAATAAAGGATACGTAGATAGCCCATCTGTGGGTATGATTCCAACTCTAAAATAATCCATGTCCTTCTGAATGACAATAAACTTCAAGTGCCCCAATGAGTGGCTTTAAAAAAACAAGTATGGTCATCATAATGACCAAGAGACTTTTATATAATGTATTGAAGGATACCATTAACTAATAATATCTAAACAAATACAGATGATTCTCTATCCATGAAGAACCTCGAATACATATAAAAGATTTTCTAAATATCATACATACTAATCACTGATGTCAGATCTAAAGGAAATATCATTTTATACATGGTAATGTAATAAGTATTCATGAACATAACTTAAATCTATAAATAGGGTCTCGAAGTAGACAATAATTCTCCCTAAAAGGGTGTGATGAGTCTGACCTCCCATCCTCTTGACCAATGCAAATTCTTAAGCCTCATCAGTTCATAACTACTGAGCACATACCTTTGGAAAGTAGGTCCAAATGGATATGGAATCATTGGATGTTTCCGGTTCTACAAAAAAACCCGTTAGAAACCGCTTGGAATGTTTGAACATTGAACAAATGAGGTTATCCCCATTTCTATAGGAAACACCCACTTGTTTACTTTACTGGAATGAGGGATGTTTATAATTCATCATGGAGATTATTGATGCACATAACAAGAATTTCATCTTGGGGGTGAGACTAGTTTAAGGAGTAAGTCTGAAATTTCCATCTAGAAATGAAGTTTGATGCTTTTCCATTCTATCAATTCTTGCAATTCATGAGATCACTGACTATCATATTAGGAAATGTCAAACTTAACTGGAAGATAAACGGTCACCAGAGATCCTCCCAGCATATGATTGAGTTATTTGGAAAGCTAGTATACCACATGAAGGCTGATCCCTATAGAGTTTTCATGAATCAACTATGTTTTACTACTTCTTTCTGCTCTAGGGTTCCCATCATGGGATTATAATAAGATTCATAGTGCATTAAGTTCTATCTCAGGTCTCCCGAACCATTGGACACTAGAAATATGGGGTTAACAAGGTTTGGAAGTGGTGGAACATTTCTTATCTAATCAAGGTAAGGTTTACATTCTGGCTGTATCAGAGCGTGTTTCCATTCCATGGCTTCTAGTTGAGCTATTAGTTTCTCGACCGTATTCAAGAACCCTTGGTGTATATCCTACTGGAATTGATATTGGGCTAGTGTAGTAGGGGGGATTGTTGGATATGCAGGAACTACTGGAATTTGGGGTCGATACCCAATTGAGGGTATCCTTTGTGGGTTCGTTTGAATATAATCTAGCTTCCTTCCCAGTTGAGGGAAGTCTTGATGTCCTTGTGGGGTCATATTTAAGAAGGTTGATGGTCTTGGTGGTAGATTAGATGGGAATCCGAGCTTAGTTTCATTTACCTAGATAATTGCCTGTGGCATGGTCACCTTTTCTAGGAGTGCTTATTGACGTTATTCTTGAGGAACACATATGAAGAGATAGATCCCTCAACGTAATTTGACATTGATTAGCCTGAGCTCTTTCATTTCTTCCTCTTACTTGGTGAATCTTTACTCATGTGTGAGGGACACATTCTTAGGGGGAGGATGATTTGGGTCATAGATGTCCTGGTATTTATTCTTCTCCTTGTTTGGGATTCATGAGGGAGGTGGTAATGGGTTTGCTAAGGGGGAACCCAAATGTAGGGTACCTCTCTAGATCTGGGTATGCACACCACTAGACTCAGTGTGGGATTCCTTAAATAGGAAACCATATTCTCTTGCATCCTCCCTATTTTCAACATTTCCTATGAGATATGTGGGACTGACATTTACCATGTTCACTGATACATACCATATTGGGGAGGTGTACCCAGTGTCGAATGGTAGGAGATTTTTTCATGTCCTTTGTTGGATTTTATCATCCCATTATGTGGTATCCTTCTAATTTCTTGGTGAATATAGACCTGAAGGGAGACCTGATATGACCTTACAATATGCCTTTGTTTTAGAGGTTATGAACCATGAGACAGGGTTGAACGGGTGACCTCCATTATAACGACCCATAATTTACATACATTGTTAATACTCTAAAATTGAAGTACACTTATTACAACATATAACAAAACCATGAAAGGACCGTATAGGTATAGTGTCTTTAGAAACTGGGAAACATAAACAACTGGTTCATAAAGCATCTACATTGTCTCACATTTATTTCATCATATCTAGAGTCCCTTTTGGAATATCCTAATTAATAACCTTATTCCTGACCTGGGGAAATAAAACATACAAAAGGGTGAGCTCAAATTCCCAGTAAGGGTAAACAAAAGAAATATCAATCACATCATATTCATAAGAACATAACATTTTGGAAATATTAACCTGCAAAATAGATCATAATTTCATAACATGGGATAAATCATAGTAGTGAAATGTAATCCCAATAATCATAACATAAAACATAAATCTTTGTGGAATACAAATATAATCATAGAAAATCATTTCTTAGTAGTCAAGACTCATTTCCAAGACGATCTTAGTGGACAATGTCCATTTCTAAACTGAGTTCACTCCTCGTTTCAGTCCTGTTTAACTGAAATGGTTTAACCTACCATTCTATACATGTATATATCATGAGATATA
This sequence comes from Viscum album, assembly GCA_963277665.1. Taxonomy (NCBI): domain Eukaryota; kingdom Viridiplantae; phylum Streptophyta; class Magnoliopsida; order Santalales; family Viscaceae; genus Viscum; species Viscum album. Next base: position 1,801,117,440 of record OY728126.1, on the reverse strand, counting down.
AATCTTTACCCAATGCATTGGAGGGAGATATAGGTCCCACCCATCTCATAATGATACCATTATTATGTGTGCCACAAAATCATAAATCATACATCATTGCATAACCCATGTAATAAAATGGGATTCTTAAACATCGTGACATCATAAAACAATTCATATAAGATAAAGGAATTAATAAAAATAATTCCATCACAAAATAATCAAATAAATGTAATAATAGGAATAGAAATATAACCCTATATTATCTAAGATGGAAAATAATTTTGATAAAACACTTTAACTCCATTCTTGAGGAAAATATCCTTTCTACTTCAAAAACATTTTTCCTTTATTAACATGTCATAAAATTTTAAACTAAAAGAAGTTGATTAAATATAAATGTGAAAAATTGTAAAGGAATCTTCATGTAAATAATGTTCTAAAATTCCATTCAGGCCGTATAAGTTAAAAAAAACATTCTTCTCGTACTTTGGCCGGAAAAGTCAAAAAGTACCTCGTACAAAAAATGACAAAAGATTCCTTTCATATATTTTACTAAAAACTCACCGAAGGGTAAAATTGGATTTAAAAAATTGTAGGTGGATGAAAATAATATTACATATTGAGGAAACATGGATGTGGATGATAAATATTCCCCAGTAAATTCTGAAGTATAGACAATCTCAGATAAAAATGAGATTGTGAGATTTTCCCTTACCTTAGGTCCGATTTGCTTCGTAAGTGTCCGAACCTCCTATATAATTATTTAAATAATGTAATTGACTTATTCCATAATCATACTTATTTTTATGATATCATATATGGTCATATTCTTAGATTCTTATTAGTATTTCATTGCTACTTGTTATTCGGGTGTTTATTGCTTTTTGTTCTTATGCGTGTTTTGTCGAATAAATTATTATTATTCTTTTTAGGTTATAGATACCTCATTTCCAGAATGGTATTAGTGCAATACATATCATATTTATTCACTAAATTCATTTATGTAATCATTATGCAATTAAAATCATGTAGAATGAGTCGCATCACATCGTGGAGACGGTATTCCGTACGTACGCACGAGTGATGATATCGTTCCCATGATCATGTAATTGTATTGGAGTGTATGTATACTATTTAAGAATCAATATCACATTAAAATAATCATATATAGTCATTATTTACACCATTATACCCATCCAAGTAAGGTGGTGGTGGAAAATAGATTACACCACGGCGTGGAGACGGTATTCCGTACGTACGCACGCGCGGTGATTTCGTTTTCCATAGGAAGGATAGATGGTGAAATAGGGTTGTTTCATACTTATAATAAAATATCATTATATGAGTGATACTGATGTTATTATTTCATAATGAAACAACTAAAGAAGAAAAACTGGAAGAAGAAATAAAGTTGAAAGAATCGGTAACGGACATTACCTCTTCTTTGAAGCACCTCTTTGAGAACTCCTCTTAGGGCACTAAAATTGGTCTTTGAAGAAGACCGGGACCTCTAGTATTTTCTAGGGAAGTGGAAAAGAGAATTTTGAAGGTTTTGGCCGATATTGAAGGCTCAAAGGGGTGTGAGGAAGAGAGGGAGGAGGTGCCCTTTTATAAGGGAGGAGAGGGGCACCTTAGGAAAAACTTAAAATATTATTTTATTATAAAGTCATATTCGGTTTTTAATAGCTCCGAATTGATTTATTTATAAGATAAGGTGGGGATGGGTTGAAATAATCTCATACAATATAATTTAGACAAGTTTAGGTTTCTTCTTTAACCTTATCATTTAGATTTAACTTTAAGTTAGATAATTTAACTTTTACCGTGTCTTCTTGTTTTCTTACACTATAAGGTTAATAAACTAACTATAACAAGCCAAACGAACCCCAAGTTGTTTATTATTAATATATATAACCTTATATAAGTCATTTGGACTAACCTTAGATTTGTCGGAATAAAATAACAATTAATAATATAATATTTGTTTTAAAAACTATTTTATGTCAATTTTGACACTATTTGGTAATTGATTTTTGTGAAAATCATAACTAAAAGATTAGTTCGAAAAAAGTTAATTAAATCAATAATAACATGTCATATTAACCTAGAAAATTATTTTAATTCATAAAAGTCTCAAATTACATTTATTTGGATCTTTATAACATCAATTATGTCAATATTTCATTAATAAGATAATTACTGCATCATCATTGTGTCATAAATAAATTAAATTATTTACTGTCTAAAAAATTAAAAATAAAATAACATTATGTAGGAAATATTTTTAGGTTTCTACTGAATATTTATAGTCTAATTTATCTTATGTATAAACCTATAGTAAAAATGATTTAGTTATTAAACTTTGATTTTAACTATTTTAACCCTTCTTTAAATAAATTAAAAATAAATGTCCTAATCTAATCCAAGTGGGTGTAAATGGTCATATTTTATTCCTAATATTGTTTTTGGTCGAATTACACTAATCCAATAGAATTAGGACATGTGTTAAGGTAATAATAATAACATTGTTACCCTTAATTTCCCTATTTACTTTTAACAGTGGTAAAAAAGTAAAAAGTTACTATTCACCAAAAATTATTTTCATCTCATTGAACCACATTTTAGTCCTTGATATTAACCGTGTCTCTCAAATTTTCGAAACTCCACTCACAGAAGTGGTAAAATTATGTTTTATGTAAATTTTCAAATTCTCCTATGAGGTGGGTAAATAACGGTGAAAAGTTCAATAACATTTTTATATATCTAAAATTATTATAAAATGAATCCAATGAATTGCATTGAACTTATATAGGTATTATGTATCATTTTTTTACCTAAAATAAAAATAAATAATTATTTAAATAAAGTTGGTTTTTAAATAGTAACCCAGTGTTTTCACTATTCATCAAAAATTGAAAGTTTTATGAAAAATACCAAAATTTCACCCTAGGCTAATTTTGATATTCAGAATCAGAAAATGAAGTCCATTTTGAAAAATAAAATTTACAAAATTTCAAAAAGTGGGTATTACTATTCATAACGGCTAGTTTTAATAATATTTTAATAGCATATCGTTTAGTGAAACTCGGTATTGCGTACAATGCAAGCTATCGAGGAAGGTCGCGGTTGCATGTAAAGCAATACAAGCTAGTGTTGTGTGTAGTGAAAAATTTCTTTGATGATTTATATAACATAAAAACAAAATATTTCTCATAAAAGTCTCGGGTGTTACATTCTACCCCCCTTAAAATGAATTTTTCCCTTGAAATTTGTCACTTTGTAACAAACAGATGAGGATACCTCTCCCTAATCATATCCTCAAGCTCCCATGTAGCTTCTTCTAATTGGTGGTTCCTCCATAAAACTTTCACCAAGCGAGTGGTCTGGTTCCATAGGACTTTTTCGCTACGATCCAGAATCTCTATCGGTTGTTCTTCATAAGAAAGATCTTGCTCCAGCAGTACAACTTCTGAGCTGAGTACATGTGAAGGATTAGGTATGTACTTTCTCAGGAGAGATACATGGAACACATCGTGAACTTGGGAGAGATTCGGTGGAAGCGCCAATCGGTAAGCTACCTTCCCAACACGATCCAGTATTTTGAAAGGACCGATATATCTAGGGCTCAACATTCCCTTCTTTCCAAATCTCATTACTCTCTTCCAAGGAGATATTCGTAAGAACACTTTATCACCTACTTCAAACTCTAGGTCTTTTCTTCAGTTGTCGACATAACTTTTTTGTCGAATCTGAGTAGATCTAATGTGTTGTTGAATAGTTCTAACCTTTTCTTCCATCTCATCATCAAGATCAGGTCCTAATAGCTTTCTTTTCCCAACTTCATCCTAGCAAGTTGGAGTCCTGCATTTCTTTTCGTGGAGAGCTTCATAAGGAGTCATCTTAATACTAGAGTGAAAGATATTATTATAAGAAAATTCCACCAAAGGTAGGTGTTGATCCCAACCACCTTTGAAATCCATAGAGCAAGCTCTCAATATATCTTCTAGAGTTTGAATTGTTCTCTCAGACTGACCATCTGTCTAAGGATGATAAGAAGTGCTGAAACACAACTCTGTTTCCAGAGTATGCTGAAGACTTCGCCAGAACTTCGAGGTAAACCTCGGATCCCGATTAGATATAATAGAAAGTGGTACTCCATGCAATCTTACCACTTCCTTCACATATATCCTGGCAAGATGATCTTGAGAGAAATCCTATCTAATAGCAATGAAGTGTGTAGAATTTGTAGGATGATCAACTATGACCCAGATAGCATTATTTCCTTTGGATGTTTTAGGAAGTATGGTGACAGAGTCCATAGTGATGTTTTCCCATTTCTATTCGGGTATGGGTAATGGTTGTAACATCTCCTTAGACTTCTGTCTCTTAGCTTTAACTTGCTGACAAACCAAGCATCATGAGACATATTCAGCAACATCTCTTTTCATGTAATCCCACCAGAAGTACTCTTTCAGGTCCCTATACATCTTCGTGCTTCCAGGATGAATAGAGAATGAAGAACTATGAGCCTCATCCAGCATCTCCTTCTTTAATTCTGGGATGGGAAGAACACAAACCTGATTCCTAAACTTTATTATCCCATCACAATGAAGGTTGAATTCAGTAACATTTCTCACCTTCTTTTGTAACTCTACATCTTCTTTCTGTGCCTCTTTAATCTTCACATGTATAGATGGTTGAACATTCATTTGAGAAAGATACAATTTTTCCCCTTCCATTATAATTCCAAGATCCATCCTTTGTAAATCCATAAATATTGGATCTTTTTTGATCCTCATCATGGATAATCTAGCATGGTCTTATCGACTTAATGCATCTGCCACCTTGTTTGCTTTCCCAGGGTGGTAATAAATTGAGCAGTCGTAATCCTTAATCAGCTCCAACCATCTTCTTTGGCGCATATTCAGCTCCTTTTGTGTGAAAATATACTTTAAACATTGATGATCAGTATAAATATCACACCTTTCTCCATAAAGATAATGCCTCCAAATATTTAATGCAAAGATTACCACAGCTAACTCCAAATCATGAGTTGGGTAATTTTTCTCATGTATTTTCAACTATCGTGAAGCATAATCTATCACCATATCATTTTTCATAAGAACACACCCCAGCCCCTTCTTGGATGCATCACTGTAGATCACAAATCTTTCTCCACTACAAGGAAGTGTGAGTACAGGTGCACTGGATAACCTTCTTTTCAACTCCTTGAAATTCTCTTCACATTCTTCCGTCCACATGAACTTAACTCCTTTTCAAGTAAACCTGGTGAGTGGATTAGATAATCGTGAAAAATATTTAACAAAACGTCGATAATATTCATCCAAACCAAGAAAACTTCAGATCTCAGTTACTGTTGTTGGTCTCGACCATCTTTCGATAACCTCTTCTTTTGCTGGATCCACAGATATCCCCTCTTTTGAGATTATGTGACCCAAAAATGCAACTTTTTGAAGCCAAAATTCACACTTGGTAAATTTGGCATAAAGATTCTCCTTTCTCAGGGTCTTAAATATAATTCTCAAGTGATCTTCATGTTCTTCCTTTCTATTTGAATATACAAGAATATTGTCTATAAAGACTACCACAAACTGATCAAGATAGTCTCTAAAGAATCTATTCATCAAATCCATGAAGATAGCAGGGGCATTAGTAAGACCAAATGGCATCACTATAAATTCATAGTGTCCATACCTTGTACGGAAATCTATCTTTGGTATATCCTCCCTTTTGACCCTTAATTGATGATACCCTGAACGAAGATCAATCTTGGAAAATTATTGAGCTCCGTGTAGTTAGTCAAATAAGTCATCAATGCGTGGGAGAGGATATTTGTTCTTGATAGTGATTAATGAAGAGTCTCATTGATCCATCTTTCTTCTTAACAAATAGAACTGGTTCTCCCCAAGGAGATGCACTAGGGAATATGAATACTTTATCAATATTCTCTTGGAGTTTCTTCTTCAATTCCTGCAACTCAATTGGGGCCATTCTATAATGTGTCTTTGAAATAGGCAAAGCACCCTGTACGAGTTCTATTGAAAACTCGACCTCACAATTTGGTGGGAGACCCGGAAATTCCTCCGGAAAGACATCGTCAAACTACCGTACAATGGGAATATTATTAATCATTAGTTTCTCACCAACCATTTGAGATAAATAACCTTCATTTAGTAGAATCAAGACCCATAAGATGGAAGAAATTTCCACTGGAAGGTTATGTTCATCCTTGCATTGATAGACGATCATAGATTGATCTGGAATATGAAATGTGACTTCCCTTCTTTGGAAATTGATATGAGCTCCATATAGAGAAAGCCAATCCATGTCAAGAATCACATCAAATTCCACTATAGGAAGGATCACAATATTTCCAGGAAGCAATTTCCCACAAACTTCAATCGGAGAAGAATTATAAACTTTTGATGCGACTGTTGTGCCATTAGGGGTTGTCACAGCTGACTCAACATCTAATTGTTGAGGTAATATGGCGATACCCTTAGAAAATTCTTCAGAAATAAAAGAGTGGGTGGATCCAGAATCAAATAAAACATTTGCTACTTTAGAGTGGATGGTAAGTGTACCTTTCACCACTTCGTTATCGTACTCCATATTGCTGATAGAAATTACATGTGACTTTTCTTTGTCTTTAGCCTTAAGCGTTTTTTGACGTCGATCATCATCAAAAATCCTTGGATTAGGGCATTGATTGGAATAATGCCCCATTTCCTTGAATTTGTAACATTGAAGTGTTGGAGGTGCACTCTGTGTAGCCTTTTCTTTGTTCGCATCACTAGACATCTTCTTCCCACCATTATGGCATTCAAATTCCCGATGACCTTCGTTTCCACATTTGAAACATTTACTTGTCCCTTTAAGACAATTTCCTCCATGTTTCTTTCCACACTTTGAGCATAAGGGAAAACTCATCTTCTTTTCAGTGTGGTCTTTAGATTTTCCTTTGAATTCCATTTTCCTCTTCTTATCAAACCCATGTGACTGATGGGTTACTCCAATCTCCATCTCAACCTTGAGATCACATCGAACAATTTCCTCGTAGCTATTGAAGTCCATTATGTCTAACGCCCCTCTAAGACTTGGTTTTAAGCCACTAAAGAATCGATCGATCTTACTCTCAGGTTGGATAATAATCCCAGAAGCGTACCATGCAAGTCATGTAAAATTTTCTTCGTAGGTACCAACAGATTCATCATCCTTTTTCTTTAGTTCAAGAAACTCCTTCTCCATATTTGTTCGGAGAATACGAGGGAAGTAATTATTGAAAAATAAGTTCTTGAAATCGTCCCATTCCATGGATTCAATTTCATCCCCTTTCCTCGTATTCTTAATAAGATTCCACCATTGATCAGCTTCACCTTCCAAAAAATAAACTGCTAAGATGACTTTATCATGTTCAAAACATTGAAGAACTAAAAATATCTTTTCAGTGGTACTCATCCATTGTTCAGCCACTAATGGATCAGAAGAACCGGTGAATAAAGGTGGAAGATGCCTCATGAAGGATTAAATATAATGTTTCTCCTTCCTTTTCTCATTTTGAAGTCCTGCATGATTTATAGCTTGATAAAGTTATGTGAGCATGGCTACAAGATTTTTCCTTCCATCTCCCATAACGTTTGGTTGATCAGGGGGACAATCATTGCATTTCTCGTCGCATTCCGCATTAACACGGTTCCTTTGGGTTCTAACCATTGACTAAAACAAAGAATAATAGTGTGAGCAACTCTAATTATAATAGGAAAAACACATAATCAAGAATAAAATTTCACACTTAAGGTCTTATCATATGTTGTTCATGGCCATTTCTAAAACACTAAGATTGTGTTCTATGCTTAGATATATCCTTAGGGTTCTTAATAAGGCTTTCACATCCTAGTTTCCAAAGGTTGACCATACCTTTCCTCTAATACCAACTATAATGACCCATACTTTACAAACATTATTAATACTTCAAAATTTAAGTACACTTATTAAAACATATAACAAAACCATGAAAGGACCATATATGTATTGTGTCTTTAGAAACTGGGAAACATAAACAACTGGTTCATAAAGCATCTACATCGTCTCCAATTTATTTCATCATATCTTGAGTCCCTTTTGGAATATCCTACTTAATAACCTTCTTCCTGACCTAGGGAAAGAAAACATACAAAAGGGTGAGCTCAAATTCCCAGTAAGGGTAAACAAAAGAAATATCAATCACATCATATTCATAAGAACATAACATTTTGGAAATCTTAACCTGCAAAAGAGATCATAATTTCATAACATGGGATAAATCATAGTAGTGAAATGTAATCCCAATAATCATAAATTAAAACATGAAGCTTTGTGGAATACACACATAATCATAGAAAATAATTTCTTAGTAGTCAAGACTCATTTCCAATACTCTCTTAGTGGACAATGTCCATTTCTGAACCGAGTTCACTCCTCGTTTCAGTCCTGTTTCACTGAACCGGTTTAACCTTCCATTTCAGCCATGTCTATATCATGAGATATAAATCTTTACCCAAGTAATTGAAGGGAGATATAGGTCCCACACATCTCATAATGATACCATTCTTATGTGTGCCACAAAATCATAAATCATACATCATTGAATAACCCATGTAATAAAAATGGGATTCTTAAATATCATGACATCATAAAAAAATTCATATAATATAAAGGAATTCATAAAAATAATTCTATCACAACATAATCAAATCAATTTAATAATAGGAATAGAAAAATAACCCTATATTATCTTATATGGAAAATAATTTAGATAAAACACTTGAACTCCATTCTTGAGGAAAATATCCTTTCTACTTCAAAAACATTTTTCCTTTCTTAACATGTCATAAAATTTTAAACTAAAAGAATTTGATTAAAAATAAACTTGAAAAATTGTAAAGGAAGCTTCATGTAAATAATGTTCTGAAATTCCATTCAGGCCGTATAAGTTAAAAAAACATTCTTCTCGTACTTTGGCTGGAAAAGTCAAAAAGTACCTCATATGAAAAATGACAAAAGACTCCTTTCATATCTTTTACTAAAAACTCACTGAAGGGTAAAATTTGATTTAAAAAATTATAGGTGGATGTAAATAATATTAAATATTTAGGAAACATGGATATGGATGATAAATATTCCCCAGTAAATTCTGAAGTATAGACAATCTCGGATAAAAATGAGATTGTGAGATTTTCCCTTACCTTAGGTCTGATTTGCTTTGTAAGTGTCCGAACCTCCTGTATAATGATTTAAATAATGTCATTGACTTATTACAAAATCATACTTATTTTTATTATATCATATATGGTCATATTCTTAGCTTCTTATTAAAATTTCATTGCTACTTGTTATTCGGGTGTTTATTGCTTTTTATTTTTATGCGTGTTTTGTCGAAACAATTCTTATTATTCTTTTTTAGGTTATATATACCTCATTTACAGAATGGTATTAGTGTAATAAATATCATATGTATTCACTAAATTCATTTATGTAATCATTATGCAATGAAAATCATGTAGAACGAGTCGCATCACATCGTGGAGACGGTATTCCGTACGTACGCACGAGTGATGATATCATTCCCATGATCGTGTAATTGTATTGGAGTGTATGTATACTATTTCAGAATCAATATCACTTTACAATAATCATATATAGTCATTATTTACACCATTATACCCATCCAAGTAAGGTGGTGGTGGAAAATAGATTACACCACGGTGTGAAGACGATATTCCGTACGTACGCACGCGCAATGATTTCATTTTCTGTAGGATGGATATATGGTGAAATAGGATTGTTTCATACTTATAAAAACATATCAGTATATGAGTGATACTGATGTTATTACTTCATAATGAAACAAAAAAATAATAATAAGTGGAAGAATAAATAAAGTTGAAAGAATCGGTAACAGACATTACCTCTTATTTGAAGAGCCTCTTTGAAACTTCCTCTTAGGGAACTAAAATTAGTCTTTGAAGAAGACCAGGACCTCTAGGATGTTTCTAGGGAAGTTGAGAAGAGAATTTGGCAGGTTTTTTCCGAGCTTGAAGGCTCAAAGTGGTGTGAGGAAGAGAGGGATGTGGTGCCCTTTTATAAGGGAGGAGAGGGGCACCTTAGTAAAAACTAAAAATATTATTTTATTATAAAGTCATATTCAGTTTTTAATAGCTCCAAATTTATTTATTTCGAATATAAGGTGGGGATGGGTAGAAATACTCTCATAAAATAGAATTTAGACAAGTTTAGGTTTCTATTTTAACGTTATAATTTAGATTTAACTTTAAGTTAGATAATTTTACTTTTACCGTGTCTTCTTGTTTTCTTACACTATAAGGTTAATAAAATTAATATAACAAGAAAAACGAACCCAATGTTGTTTAATATTAATATATATAACCTTATCTAAGTCATTTGGATGATCCTTAGATTTTTAGGAATAAAATAACAATTAATAACATAATATTTGTTTTAAAAACTATTTTATGTCAATTTTGACACTATTTGGTAATTGAGTTTTGTGAAAATCATAAAAGAAATATTAGTTCGAAAAAGTTAATTAAATCACTAATAACATGTCATATTAAACTAGAAAATTATTTTAATTCATAAAAAGTCTCAAATTACATTTATTTTGGTATTTGTAACATCAATTATGTCAATATTTCATTAATAAGATAATTACTACATCATCATTATGTCATAAATAAATTAAATTATTTATTGTCTAAAAACATAAAAATAAAATACCATTATGTAGGAAATGTTTTAAATTTCTAATGAATATTTATAGTCTAATTTATCTTATGTATAACCCTATATTAAAAATGATTTAGTTATTAAACCTTAATTTAAACTATTTTAACCCTTCTTTAAATAAATTAAAAATAAATGTCCTAATCTTATCCAAGTGGGCCTAAATGGTCATATTTTATTACTAATGTTTTTTTGGTAGAATTACACTTATCCAATAGAATTAGGACATGTGTTAGGGTAATAATAATAACATTTTTACCTTTAATTTCCCTATTTACTTTTAACTATGGTAAAAAAAGTAAAAAGTTACTATTCAAAAAAAATTATTTTCATCTCATTAAACCACATTTTAGTCTTTGATATTAACTATGTCTCTCCGATTTTTGAAATTCCACTCACAGAAGCGGTAAAATTATGTTTTATGTAAATTTGAAAATTCTCCTATGAGGTGGGTAAAAGACGGTGAAAAGTTCAATAAAATTTTTATATATCTAAAATTATTATAAAATGACTCCAATGAATTGCATTGAAATTATATAGGTATTATGTATCAATTTTTACCTAAAATAAAAATAAATAATTATTTAATTAAAAAGTCGGTTTTTAAATAGTAACCAGTGTTTTCACTATTCATCCAAAATTGAAAGTTTTTAGAAAAATACCAAAATTTCACCCTAGGATAATTTCAATATTCAGAATCCAAAAATGAAGTCCATTTTGAAAAATAAAATTTACCAAAATTCAAAAAGTGGGCATTACTATTCATAATGGCTAGTTTTAATAATATTTTAATAGCATATCATTGTTTAGTGAAACTCGGTATTGCGTACAACACAAGCTATTGAGGAAGGCCACAGTTGCGTGTAAAGCAATCCAAGCTAGTGTTGTGTGTAGTGAAAGATTTCTTTGATGATTTATATAACATAAAAAAAATATTTCTCACAAAAGTCTTGGGTGTTACATCCCTACTCATCATTCTTCCAAAACATGAGAAGAAAAACGTCTGATGTGAGGGAATTTTAGGTAAAAATTCCCCCTGCCCTGTGGGATGAGGATTTTCCCTTATTACGGCGGTAGCTACTGCTATAGAAATTTTCTTGATTTCCCACACTTCTTCATGGGTTTAAGGTGGGTATGACGCTGGATTTGTACAAGATTTATTTTATTTTGAAGACATGAGAACTTCTTGCTGGTTGGATTTCCTAAGGCGAGAAGCCTGCTGGATGTTCTTAGTTTCCTGGCTCTGAAGCTTTTCGATGGTTTGATCTCCTCAGGCCTGATGCTTTTGAGAATTAATCAAGGCCTTTTCTTGTTGAGTACTCCATATTTCCTTAGTAGGTATTTAATTTGATTGATGCCTTTGGGTAATGACATTACAAGATGTCATTTGCAATGAGGTATGTTATACGAGATGTGGGGTGAAGTGTGGAGCTCCATGTTCTCCACATCCCTGGATATGAACTCCAGTAGGGGCATCACCGATGAGGCAATACAACTTATGAAGTTCTTGGAGGCAGTCCAGTTCGAAGTTTTTCTTTCTCCTTTATAATTATGGTCATCATGTAGACGAGAACGCTTCTAGGTCGATTAGATGATGAATCTCTCCTAATATGTTGACATGGTCTTCATACTCTTCACAGGGCAAGAAATTTTATTTTAACTGGAGAAGAGTCACCCAGATATTGAGAAGAATGTTATGCATACATTCCTCAGACAAATACCTTGGTGTGTCTAAGTAAGAAGTGGTCGTGGGCCAATACATCACTAGTATATTATCCTCAGCTAGTTGTCTTCTCATGAGAAACATATCCTGTTGTTGTTCTTTTGGGGAGTCCCCTACTTGATATACCCAGCTTGAGTACTTCTTAATGATTTCATTCAAAGTAGCAGGGCTAGTAGGAGCCTCATTTATATGTGAATGGAATGAGGGTGGCTTAGAAGATGAGGATGGCCTAGTTGTCCTCTTCTCGAGAAAGGATATAACTCATCATAGAAAGAGTTTCTGACATGTCTGACTCCATATTTCCAAGTGCCTCAGCATATGAGGGCTTTCTCACATTTTTCCTAGCAAGGGTATGACCTTCTTTCCAGTATGAATTTTAATTGTGGGAGGATCTTCACAATTAGTTCTACAATAAAAATGGCTATCATTGAAACTTGATTCCAAACCACATGGAATGTACCTATGGTGTATACCCTAGGGAGGACCATTTGGGTGAGGTTTAGTGAGGGGAGGAACTTAATGTTTCTTTATGTCACTGTGGGGAGGACCTTCTCGATGACTTCTATGATGGCAAGGACTACTATCACAACTTGATATTTGGATACAGGGAGAGTTTATGCAGTGTACACCCTGGGGAGGGCCTCAAGGATGTATTTCAATGAGGGTAGGGCCTTCTTGTTGGTTGATTTTGATGTGGGGAGGACCTCTACAGCAACCACCATTGTGGGGGGGGGGGGCTTCACAACGGTTGTCATCATGGTGAGGGCTACCATTATGACATGACATCAGACTTCATGGAGAAGCATATCTGCAGCGTATACCCTGGTGAGGACCATCAGGGCAGATGACAGTAAGGGGAGGAAATTCTTGTTTCCTGATCTTTAGGTCAAGGGGAGGGCTAGTTGACACAAATCAGGAGATAGTCTCTCGCAATCGAGCATTCCTAGAACATAGAGTAAACCCCCATGGGTGCTCTGGGGAGGAACTTTAGAGCTGCTGGTAGCAACATTGTGGGGAGGGCCTTCAAAACTGCTACTACCACTTCTATAATTTGGTAATGGGCTGACAAAGTCTTTAGAATTTATTGATATATACTTGAGGGGATCAAGAACTCTGGCTTCTAGAAGATCAGGATCATGTATGTACTCTTTATTTTTCATTTTCCTTAAGCGCATTTCATTTTTGGGTTCTCTCATGCAGGTAACCGGGGATGTCTATTGTTGGTAATGAACTTCATATGTGGGTCCCTATTTTGTTGGTTCCCGTGATATTGTTGGGATACACCGAAAAGTATCTTGAGATTTGGAAGGGATGTATGCCTTCCTTGGAGAGGTCACCACGTTGAACTGATGTACCCCAGTTGGAACGTGTATTTGTTCCCGATCTCATTGTTCGTGTATCACAGGATATTGTCATTGACCCTCCTGGACTAGATTAGGGATGCATAACTGCTCCAGAGTGAATAACCCATTTTGCGGGTAAGTCATTCCACTTGAGGAAACTGGGTCATGGGCCTGGTTCTTTGCATTTTTATCCTATGAAATGATATCTTGGCATGTTTGGAGGACATGTTCTGGAATTAGTTTTTGATATTCCTTAATTTATAGGATGTATTGTGATACATATTTGGCTTGAATGGGTATGAAGGCCCATTTCGATGCCAGAGAAGGAGTTTTTTCCTACTCTAGTCCTGCATCGGTTTCCATTAGATAATGGAATTTCTCCTATGTTGGGACATAGGAATGAGTATACTACCATTTTTTTTCTCTGGTTTCCACCATATTTGACTGCAGACTTCATATTTATGAGTAGGAATTTTCATATACTCACTTTCCACTATATTTTTATCATGAGATTGATATGTATCTGCAAGAATTTGACTATGCTCGTATTTATTCACTTCCCTATTTAGATGACAGGTTTGACATGCATCAGTATGTATTTTTTCCCACCTGTAGCTGGTCACCATCCTATTTGGATGACGAGATCCTTCTTCAATGACAGATATTTACATCTTCCTGCAATTTTTTTCTCTGCTTTCATGGTGAGACTGATGAAAAATGGCAGGGATGTGTGTGTGCTCATATTTTTTCACCCTATTTTAGTAGTGGTCTTCAGTATAGGGGTTATAGTTGTACGTATTCCCATTTAATGTCACTGTGTTTTTAAATTGGAGTTCCTCCTCATAAATCAGGGTGATAGTTTGTTCCTGATTACATGTTTTCCACCCTAAGCAGGCAGACCGATGGGCCTGTGTCTTTTGGACTTCAGCAGGTGCCCTCATCATAAGATCCTCTTCAAGGTGAGGATACTTGGTCACCTAGTGTTGGAAGTGATTCTCTTAGGTAGGTTCATGTGAGTAGGACTGTTGTACATCTGAGATGTATGCATCAAAATTGACTTCATCTGCCACCCTGAGATAAGGGAGGTACTTTTTGTCATGCTCTGGAGAAAGTCTCTCGAAATGATTTAAGATGACCACTAGGAATGGCTTGTGCTGGGGTGTATACTGTAGCTGAGGAGGTAACTAGTGAGCTTTTGCAAATTATAGGGATTTTATTGTAGTCTCCAATGTAGGTAGAGTACCATTTTTGTGGTACTCTTTGATTAGTGTGTTGGATACCCATCATTGAAGATGCAGGGTTGGCGAGGGGGTCCCACTCTTTATTGGGGCCCTAACCGCCTGAAGGATCACTGAGGTGCGTGTCTATATTGGTTTTTGGGATTCCATTTAGATTAAAGGTTTCTATTCAGAAACCTGAAATATATATGTATGACATATGAAGACAACAAAAACCTCATCCAAGTAGAATCTCCTGAATATATGCATATTTGAGGATTCAGGTTGGACCCATTCCCTTTTTTCTTTTTTTAGGTGAAGGGCCTTGAGTGGGGTAGAATTGTCACATTGGTTGAGGATTCCTTTCAGGTTCACCATTTTTGTTTCGACCTGAGGTGATGCACATACGCATTTGGGGAAAATGCAAAATGTTCTGATGGGTGAAAAGAATTTTTCTGTCATTATAGAGACTTTCATTTTATCATATTTGTTTCAGCATGATCCGCATATTTATCCTTTAATGGGAATTGGATTGAACCCATGGGTACTGGTCAATTTTCCCCCTTCTCTATTATGAAATAGGTTCCATGACCAAATTACCCCAACAGGTGATTTCATATGGTTATGTATTTTGGAAATCGGTCCTCTTAGGATATGATTTCCTCAGATGGTATCCAACGGGTTTATTCTTGGAGCAAGAAACAACCAAAGACCCTGGTATCTATGATTGATGGTCTTTCTTTCCAAAGGAAGGTGCTCATTAGACGCAATTTGGCTAACTACACTTAAAGACTCTATTGGTTGAGATGATGGGAGGTCCCACTCATCAAACCCTTTTGGGGGGAATTATTGAATATTATGGGAATATATTATAGATTTAATTTGTGTTATTATGTTATTGAATCCTTAGTTCATTCCCGAAGAGTGTGTCCACAGGCTACCCATGGGTTGCATAATCATCATGGATATACATAGATTTGATTCTACGAAGACAATGCTGACTTAATCCATACAATAAGGCACTCTAGAGTTTATCATCATTCAGGAGAGACAAAATGTTGTTTGATGTTGGGGTCAAACCCATAATATGGGTTTCCTATGTATCATCAAGAGAGGAATCAGATCCCACACAGTTTAGTTAGCTCAAGGTTTAGACCCGAGAGGGGGCCCATTTATTGGGGGAATAATTGGGAGGACCATATTGGGAGGGAACACCTTTGAGCTCGGGCCTTCAATAAGGTGTCCTATATATCCTAGTTTTAACAGTAATTAGAGTTCTCATAGTTCATTTTGGGTGGGGATTATGCATGGAGGCTTCCCATTTGGGGGGACATGATTGGGTGGACCTTTTTGGAAGGGTTCCCTTTTGAGCTCAGGCCTTCAAGCAGGCATCCTATGTATCATGGTTTGAACAGGAATTAGAGTTATCAAAGTTCATTTTAAGTGGGGCTTATGTATGGAGGCTTCTTGTTTGGGGAATTATTGGGTGCACCTTTTTGGAAGGGCATCCTTTTGAGCTCGGGCCTTCAAGCTGGAGTCCTACATATCTAGGTTTTAATAGGAATATGAGTTTTCATAGTTTATTTTGGGTGGATTTGTGTGGTTTTTGTAATCATCACAAATCTATAATCCCATGTGATTCATGATCTATGAGATAAAAAAGAGGATGTGAGAAATTAAAAAAACCACACATCTTTTCTCCCACTAATGGGAGAGGTTGGGCCTACGGAGGAAGAAGCTAAGGCGATGGTGGGAGACGGCACTGAGCGACGAACCCTTAAATGTGGGATGGCATTGGAGGTTATGGGGATCGAATCTCAGAAGTTTAGGGACTTACCTTAGTGGGAGTGACCTAGAATGTGCTCTGGGAAAGGGGAGGAATGTCACTTCTCATTGAAAAGGAAAGAGAGCATGATTCCTCTGACTGATCAATGTTCCTCATTGAATGGAAAAGCAAGTGATCGCCCTTAATCCTTAGAATGTGGAGGTTCATGTCATCATCCCATGGTTGGACTCTAGGTTACCATGGGAATGTAGACTTACAAACATCCGAGGAGTCCAAACTGTTGTGGGGAAAACCTTCATGACTCTGCTTACCATGGGTATGTAGACTCAAAGAGATGCGCTGGTGCACCCGATGATATGATCATACAGGTTTAGTGTCTTTGGAGGAGGCTTTGACCTGATGTCGGTTGACTGATTCCCAGAGAATCCATGGATAACTGGACGGTAATGGATGGGTGATGTTGGATCCATAGGGAAGGACACCCAAAGATCCCCATTCTGCATACTATTTTCTCATGCGGGATAGGGTAATCCCCACATACCATAGTGGTATGCGAGTAGAGGGGTCATCCATGTATTGAAGCAGTATAAGAACTTAGGTTTGGATCACCACATAATGAAGTGGTACACGGTCTTGGATGTGGTTTTCTACACCACTTAGGGTTCCACCCATGTGCTGGCACAAGGTTAAATCTACATAGTGATGCACTATGCAGAACACCGTATTTAAGAAGGGCCTTGGAACCTGTGGTTCACGGGGAGTTCATCTGTGGGGAATTTATGGGTTGCGATGGATCCAATTAGGTTCTTGGTTCACCGATTATTATTAGGTTCCTTCTTTTTAGGGTTCTTAGATGGTTATACCCGTGTAAACGTGATTTTCAGTTTTCACTTCGTCGATGATTTGAAACTGAAGTTGGAATTCCCTCCGAATTATTTCTTCTAACCTCTAAAAACTATTTCGTGCTTTCTTCATCTGTCCTTTTCTTCCTCCCCAAGTTCTTATTTTATAGAAAATTGGGAAAATCATATATGTGGGTGTGCGGTACCATTTTATAAATCCCATGAAGACATATCTCAACCCGTGGATGACTCGGTTAACTAAGGTTTTTGGAGGCTGTGGTTCGCACATCAAGGTTCGAGGAACTCTATCATCTTTGATTCTTTCGCGAAATGCTGAGTTCGTGAGATGGTATGCAGATGGCCTTTGTGCGCTTGATTCCACTATCAAAACGGTTTTTGGTTTATTAGGTTCACTGTCCATCGCCCTGTGGTCCATTTCCTCATGGGACATTCCATGTATTGGTGGTTCATGGTTCATGTGCTCCATGAACCCTTTCCAATGAGGGTACATGGGTCACTTAAAACTCTTGAAAACTCAATTTCTTCAAGTTTCTTCCCATTTTTACAATCCAATTTTCATCCACTATCCTTGCTGGGTCTATAGGAATTCTTGCTTCCTACTACAAAGTGCTTTTGGGAGTATTTACTTCCTTTTGTGAAGCTTTCAGGTCCCTACAACCATAAAAACCATAAAATAGCTAAAAAATCATATAAATTTCTAAAAAAACTCTAAAACCCATATATAAATCCAAAAAACCCAAAAATACCTAAAGACCCTAAAAACCTTTAAAACCCTAAAAACCCTAAAAAACATTAAAAACATTAAAACCCATAAAAATAAAATAAAAACTAAAACCCTAAAAAACACAAAAAAAAACATTAAATACCCAACTAACCCTAAAAACCCTAAACCACTCCCCAAACACCCTTAAAACCCTAAAACCCAAAAACCCCCAAAAACCCCTCAAAAACCATAAAAAATCTGAAAAACATAAAAAATTCTAAAAGAATACTAATGCCACAAATAACCGTTAAAAAACTGAAAACACCTAAAGTATCTACAACCCCTATAAATCCATAAAACCCTAAAAAATATTAAAAAACCTCCACAGAACCAAAAAAGAATACAAATAATAAAATCCCTACCCACCCCCAAACCCTAAACAACACTAAAAACTATAAAAATGCTAAACCCCCTAAAACCCCTAAGATTGTAAAAACCCCTAAAACTATAAAAACAGTAAAACAAATCTAAAAAACCAAAAAAAAATCTAAAAATTCATAAAAACCCTAAAACACTAAAACCCCATAAACCCTATAGCATACACCCTAAACCCTAAACCCCATGCCATAAACCCTAATCCCAACACGCTAAACCCTAAAAACTACACCCAAAACCTTTAACCCTACACCCAACACCCTAAACCCTACACCCTAAACTTGATACCGTACTCCCTAAACCAAAAACCTTGCACCCTAAACCATATACCAACAACCTAAACCCTAAACCCTTCACCCTATACACTATACCATATACCCTAAACCCTACACCCTATACCCTATACGCTAAACCCAAAACCCAAAAACCGATACTATAGGCCAACAACCTTATACCGTACACCATAAACCCTAAACCCTACACCCTAAATTCAATACACAACACCCTAAACCAGAAAAACTAAACCCTATACCCTACACCCTAAACACTATACACAACACCCTAAACCCTAAACCATGCACCATAAACCCTATACCCTACACCCAAAACCCCATACACTACACCCTAAACCCGATACCCTGCACCCTAAAGCATAAAACCTACACCCTAAACCCTAAACTTTACACCTTAAAACCTAAACCCAAGACCCCAAACCCTATATCCTACACCATAAACCCTAAACCTTATACTAGAAACCCTATACCCTACACCCTAAACCCTATACCCTACACCTTAATCCAAACACCCTTGACCATAAAACCTTTACCCTATACCCAAAAACCTAAACCTTAAACCCTACACCCTAAACCCTAAACCCTAAACCCTACACCATATACCCAACATCCAAAAACCTAAATCCTGCACACAAAACCCTATACCCTACCCCAAAAACCATACAACCAAAACATTATACCATAAACAATAAACCATAAACCCTACATCACAATCCTTATGCCCTAAACTATAAACCCTAAACCCTAAACTATAAACCCTATACCCTATACCCTACACCCTAAACCCTAAATTGTACACCCTAAACCAAATAACCTACATCCAAAATACTCCACCCTACGCCATAAACCCTATTCCTTAAACCCAAAAGTAAACTTCCTAAACCATATACCCTTGAAACCAAACCCTAAACCCTACACCTGAAACCCGGCACCCTACAACCTACACCCTAAACTATAAAACCGATATTCCAAACCCTATACCATGCACATTAAACCCTAAAATCAACACCATAAACCCTATATCTTTCAACCTAATCCATATACCTTTCACACTAAACCCTAAAACCAAAACCCTAGACCCTAAACCATATACCCTACATCTTAAACCCTAAAAACTACACCTTAAACCCTATACCATTCACTTTAAACCCTTATCCTTACACCCAAAACGCTAAACCATACACCCTAATCCCTAAACCCTATAGCCTAAACCCTAAACCATAAACCATACACCCTAAACCCTATACCATACACACTAAATCATAAAACCTACACCCTGAACCCTATACCCTACACTCTAAACCCTTCCCCTACACCCTAAACCCTATACTTACACTGTAAACAATATACTGTAAACCCAAAGTTTTAAACACTAAAAAACCCCTAAAAACCCAAAAACCCTAAAAATTCCAAAAAGACTTAAAACCCACATAACCCTTAAAAAACCTAAAAACCCTAATAAAATCTTCAAAACCTTAAAAACCTAAAACCCTAATAACCCTAAAATCCCTTAAAAAATCCTAAATACCATAAAACTCCCGAAAACCCCAAAAACCCCCAAACCCTAAAAACCCTTTAAAACCAAAAAAAACCTTAAAAAATATTACAAAAACCTAAAAAATAAAAACCCTATAATACCCAAAAAATCCTATAGAACCCTAAAAACCCAAAAAAAACCCCAAAAAATAAAGAACACTAAAAACCCCTAGAAACCCTAGAAGAACCCTAAAAAAATTAAAACACCAAAAGAACCCTAAAACCCAAAAAAAACAAATAACCTTAAAAACAATAACAAACCCTATTAACCCTAAAAACAATAAAAACCCAAAAACCATGAAAACTTCTAAAAATCCAAAGAGACACCAAAATCCCAAAAGGGAACTAAAACCCTAAAAACCCTAAAAAATGAAAGAACCTAAAAATCACTAAAATACCCTTAAATCCCTAAAACATCTTAAAAAACTAGGACCCCAAAAACCAATAAAAATATGAAAAACCATGAAACCACTAAAAGATCCTCAAAAACCCTTTAAATACACTAAAACACATAAAAATCCTAAAAATCCATTAAACCCTAAAATATCCATAAAACCCTGAAAAGATCCTTAAAAACCACGAAATCCTTGGAAAATCATAAAAACTATAAAAACTCTAAACCCCCTAAAAACCCTAAAGCCCACAAAACCCCAAAACCTCAAAAAACCAAAAAACCCCCCAAAACCCTAAAAACACTAAAAACTCAATAACCCTAAAAAATACTTCAAAGACCTTAAAATTACTAAAAACTCTAAAAGAAACTAAAATCCTCTATAAACTTTAAAAGACCCTAAAACCCCCAAACCCCCTAAAAGATCTTAAAAACCCCCAAACCCCTAAAAATCCTAAAACCCCGTAAACACCTTAAAACCCGTTCAAAAGCTAAAAAATCTAAAAAACCAAAAGAACCTAAAACCCCTAAAACCCCTAAAAACCCTAAAACCCCTTAAAAACCATAAATCCCCTAAAACCCTAATAATCAGAAAAAACACTAAAAACCATAAAATACCTTAAAACCCTAAAACACAAAAACCCCTCAAAATCATTGGAAACCTTAAAAACCATTAAAAATCTAAAAACCCACCAAATCCCATGAAAAACCTAAAAACCATAAAAACCCTAATATACTTTAAAAATACCCTAAATCCCTAAACACCTCTAACAAATCTAAAGAATCCTAAAAACCATAAAACCCATAAAAACCCATAAAAACCCTAAAACCCATTACAAAACCTAAAAACCAATTAAAAATCTTAAAAACTATAAAAATCCTAAAAAAACTAAAGAATCCAAAAAAAATTCTAACAGACACTAAAACCCTAATAAATCTGAAAACTCCAAAAAACCCAAAAAACCCTAAAACCCATAAAAACCCTAAAAACCCTAAAACCCATAAAACCCTTAAAGACCCTAAAACACCTAAAACCATAGAACCCCTAAAAACATTAAAACCCCTAAAGGACACGGAAACCCTTAAAAATTCAAAAAGAACCTAAAAACTATAGAAACACCAAAAATTGACTAATAAACCAAGAACCCCATAAAAATTCTAAAATTCCCTAAAAACCCTAAACCCCTCTAAAAGACTCTAAAACCCTAAAACACTAAAAAAACTAATAAACCCTAAAAAACCTAAAAGGCACCAAAAATACACTAAAAATCCCAAAAGAATATAAAAACCCCCAAAACCTAAAGGATCCTAAGTACTATAAAACCCTAAAAGACCCTATATACCATAAAAACCACAAAAGACCCAAAAACCTAAAAAACCCCCAAAACCTTAAAAAAATCCTAAATAGCCTAAAAAATACGAAAACCATTAAAAACCCTAAACACCATAAAAACCCAAAAAACCCTAAAACTCCAAAAAACCCAAAAAACCCTAAAAATACTAATATGAAACATATTCTACACACTCGTTCTTGTAAACCCTCCTTATAATTATTTGAGTTTATTTTCTAAAAAAGTTTTGGGGGTTGTGAATTCTTAGACCTAATCCCTAATTTCCTAAAAACCCAAAAACTCTTAAAAACCCTTAAAAGACCTTAAAAGAACATAAAAGATCCTAAAAAACCAAAAAAACTCTAATGAACATAAAATCCAAAATAAAACTAAAAAACACATAAACCCCTAAAACCCCTAAAAACCATTAAAAATCCTAAAAACTCCCTAAACACCCTAAATAAACCCATAAAACCACTGAAAACCACAATAAAACCCTAAAAACACTAAAACCCCTAAAAACCCAAAAACATTAAAAATTGTGAAAAACCATGAAAACCCTAAGAAACCATAAAAACCGTAAAAAACTCTTAAAACAAAAAAAACCCCTCAAACCCTAAAAAATCTTAAAAACTCTAAAACCCTAAGAAACCATTCACACCACTAAAAGCCCTATAAACTATAAAACCCATAAAACACCTAAAAGGCCCTCAAAATTCTTAAACCCCTAAAAACTCAAAAAATCATAAAAATACAAAGAGACTCTAAAAACACAAAAAAACAAAAAAAATCCAAAAATAACTATAAAAAATCATAAAAACCACTAAAACACCTAAAAACCATAACCCCTCCTACATTAAAAATCCTTAAAAACCCTAAGAAACCTAAAACCCCTAAACGCCTAAATCACAAAAAACACATAAAATCCTAAAACCCTAAAAAACCTAAAAACCCTAAATCACCCTAAAAACCCAAAAACAAAAAATAATAATAAAAACCATGAAAAGCATAAAAATCAGAAAAAATAATTAAAAACCACCCGAACCCTAAAAACACTAAAACCCCTAAAAGGACGTGAAAACCCTAAAAAACATAAAAACCACTCAAAACAATAAAAATAAAAAAAAATACTAAAAAAGAACTAAAGACACTAAAAACCCAAAAAACTCATAAATATCCTAGAACACATAAAATCCATAAAAACCCTAAAAATGCAAAAAACCCAAAAAACCCTAAAACCCATAAAAACCTAAAACCCCTAATAACCTAAAAAATATAAAAACTATAAATACAAAAAAAAACCTTTAAAACCCCTAAAAACAATAAAAACCCTCAAGAACTAAAACCCAGAAAACCCTAAAAACAATAAAAATCATTATAACCATAAAACCCTTAAAAATATTTAATAACATTAAAACCACTAAAAACCCTAAAAACTCGTAAAAAACCTTTTTACAATAAAAACCCAAAATTATTTTAAAACCCATAAAAAAACTTGAAAACCCCTAAAAACCCTAAAGGTCTCTAAGAAGAACTAAACCCCAAGAAAGCATAAAACACCCTAAAATCCCTAAAAACCACTAAAACCCTAAAACCTTAAAAAACCCTAAAAGACCCTAAAAACACTTTAATATCATGAAAACCCTTAAAATACTAAAAATAATAAATCCCTTAAAAACCCTAAAAGACCATAAAAATATTCAAAACACCCTAAAATACAAAAGTAACACTAATACCCCAAAAGATCATAAAATACCCTAAAACACTAAAAGGATCTAAAAACCCCTAAAAGCCCTAAAACCCATAAAGAACCCTAGAAACACTAAAAAACCTAAAAGTAACTAAAAACCCCAAAAGGACACTAACACATGTTTATAAATAACCCCAACGAAAGAGATGGTAGCGCACTCCCCTAGTGCTCCCTCCCTCTCGACGTAATTTCTTGGGTTTCCTCTGGCTTCATATGGCGATGGTGGTGGAAGATCTTTACCCCTGCCCTCTCATGCTCTTGGCGGCGACATGTTGGTGTTGAGTTCTTTAGTGTGGTAGTGGTTCATCAGCGACTTCATATTTTCCAAGCGACGGTGTTGGTTGGGTTTTTGGAAATGGACACTCTCACGGCCCTACCCTATCGCGCTTGTGGGGGGAGATCTTTGTGACAGCAGGCCTCAACAACATTCTCCCGACCACCGATGGGAGGTTTTATTTGGAAACTTACTCCTTTCTAATCAGTGGCATTTCTTGAGATTCTGGCATCAATGGAAGCACGAAAAGTTGTAGCCTCGGTTTGGCTTTGGTCTTCGGGAAATGGTGCTGCTTCCTCATTAATGATTTTAGAATCTTGATCACATGATGCATATGAAGGTTTGTATTGGGATTTGATTCGGCCTTGTATTTGATTCGTGAAGCATATGCAGGTGCATGCTCAACTTGGTCCCTTGGATTCATCTCTGCTTTACACTGTTGATGCTAGATTTGGTTAGATTTTTTGGCTCTTCATGATCTTGGTTGTGGTTACGATTTCATGTTACTGCGAGTTCTGGTTATGGTATCTACTGAGAGATGTTAGGCGTGGTTTTGTGATGCTGTATTTGTTTGTTCTATCTAAGGGGTGCTGGGTTCTGTGTTTTGGTATTGGCTATGGTTGCTGGTGGTATGTTGTTAGCTGTGCTGCGAGGTGTGGAATGCTAAAAGCTATTCGGTCCGAAGGTTTTGGTTGCTGGAGGTTGAGTTGTGACCTATTAAGAGATGATGTGTTAGGAGGTTCTAGAAGCTGGAACATGAGATGAAAAATGATAGGAGATGGTTGTCTTGGAGGCGGTGATGTCATTGATGTTGGTGATTCTATGCTGTTGTGCGTCATATGCTGCTGCTTGTTTCTTGGGCAGATGAGATCAACGTGGCATTGGTTTGTGCAGAAGATGCATGTTCATACTCTTTTGGATCTGTTTCATGTTGTTGGTGAAGGGCTTGTTAAATTGTTCTGCACAATGTATGTTATGTTGGATTGAGGTCAGCCGTGTTGTGGGTGACTTGGTTATGAATTGTTGCGCGTGATGGTTTTTGGTCGGCTGAGATGTGATGAAATATGCTGGTGCTTGGTGATGGTTGTGGCTTTGCTGAGAGATGGAAAAAGTGAGACTAATGACTTTGATGCTGGTGGTTCAGTGATGATAGTGATGGATACACTTGGAAAGGAGGTGTTGGAAGATGAAAATGGTGTTGCGGGATGCTGGTCTAGGTTTGGCTGGGAGATGTAATTGGAGTTGCTCTATTTTTCTGTTTTTTCTGGTTTTGTGTGTCTTTTGGGTTTTTTGGGGACTCTTGGGATATTTGGGGGTGTCCAGGGTTTTTGGATATGGGTTGATTGACCTCTCCCCTCCCTTGTCTGCTGTGCCTTTTTTCTTATAAATTTTGAGAGGGGTCATGAATAGCCTGGCCCTACGCCTTCCTTTCCCTAAAATACACTAAAAATAGTAAAAACCATAAAATACCCTAAAACCCACAAATAATATAAGACCTTAAAAACAATAAAAACCTTTAAACCCCATAAAAACCATAAAATACCCTAAAAAAATTAAGACCTCAAAAAACATAAAAAAACTAAAAACTCTAAAAGATCCTAAAAGCTATAAAAATGTTAAAAACCATAAAAACCCAAAAGAAATAAAAAACCCGAAAATCCCTAAAAATCGTAAAATCCCAGAAAGTACTAAAACCTATAAAAAACCTTAAATCGCCAAAAAATATTAAAAAAAACTAAAAACCATAAAAATTCTTAAAACCCCTAAGTTGTAACCACCCTAAAACCATAAAAATCCTAAAAACCCTTAAAACCCTATAATCCCTAAGAACTTAACAAACACTAAAAAATAGTAAAAACCATAAAAATTTAAAAAAACTAAAACCCTTAAAACCCCTAAAAATCCTAAAAACTCCTAAAACCCTAAACACCCTAAAACCCACAACCCCCCCCCCCCCAACCACAAAAAAACCTTAAAATCCAACGAAAATCTTTAAAAGCTCGAAAAATCATAAAAACCCCTAAAAGACCCTAATGTCCCTAAATGTCCTAAAAACCCCTAAAATATCCAATGATACCTTTGAACCCTATAAACACCCTAAAAGACCCTAAAATCTTGAAATACCATAAAAAACCCTAAAAACCCTAAAAAACATAAAAACACATAAAAACACTAAAACCCCCTAAAAACCCTAAAAACCCCTAAAAACCCATAAAAACACTCAAAATCTGAAAAAAAACTTATTTTTTTTTTAAAAAGACCCAAATAACACGAAATAACCTTAAAAACCATATTAAACCCTCAAAACAAAAAAAAAACACAAAAAACACAAAAAACCCTAAAAACCCTAAAAACACTGAAAAAGAAAAATAATCTTAAAAACCCTAAGAAAAACTAAAAACATAAAAAAACCATAATAAAACCATTGAAATCACCAAAAATAAAAAAAAATAAAAAAATATCAAACAACATGAAAACTGTAAAACCCTAAAAAACCTTGAAAATCACTAAAAACACTAAAAACCTAAAAACCTAATAATAATAAAACCCCTATAATCTATAAAAGTACCAAAAAACCCTAAAAACCAATTAGAAATATAAAAACCCAAAAGAAACATGAAAAACACCATAAAACCTAAAAAAATCTAAAAACCCTAAAAACCATAAAAATACAAAAACCCCCTAAAAAACCTAAACCATATACACTGTAACCTAAACCCAAAACCATACACCCCAAACCATATACCATACTCCCTAAACCCTGTACCCAACACCCAAACCCAAAACCCTACACCCAAACCCTAAAACCTAAACCCTAGACCCTACACCTAAAACCCTACACCTGATACCCTAAACACTATACCTCACACCCTAAATCCTAAACCCTTAACCCTAAACCCTAAACCATACACCCTAAAACCTAAAACCTGTTCCACAAACCTAATTTACTACACAGAAAACCTTATACCCAACACCATAAACCTTAAAACATACACCCAACACCCTATACCCTACAGTGTAAAACCTAAACCCTACACACTAAACCCTAAACTGTACACCCTAAATCCTATACCCTATAACCTATACCCTAAACCTACATCCTAAACCCTATACCATACACTCTAAACCATAAACACTACACCCTAAACCCTATATCCTACACACTAAGCCCTATAAGTTAATCCTTAACCCCTATACCCTTTATACTAAACCCTAAACCCTACAACCTAAACCCTAAACCCTACACCCCAAACAGTAAACCCTAAACACCACACCTTATACCCTATAACCTAAAACATATACCCTACACCCTACACCTTATACCATAAATTCTAAACCCCACACTTTAAACCCTATATCTTACACCCAAAAACTCTAAACATTACACCTTAATCCCTATACCCTACACCATAAACCCTACATCCTAAACCTGTTACCCTACAACCTAAAACGTACACCATAAAAGATATATCTTACAACCTAAACCCTAAACCATATACCCTAAACATTATACCCAACAATGCTTCAGCCTGACTTGAAGCTTGCAAGGATCGATCAGTGGCTTCTTGCATGGCCTGGTGGAGATGAATCGGAGTGGCCAAGTCTATAACCTACTTCTTGCTAGTGCGGCAACGACTGTTCACTACGTTTGGGTTGCTCATAATGCTAAAACCTTCAATAGATAGCCCCTCTCGCTGTATGCGGGGGTGGTGACCATCCACAAAATGATCCCGAATGCCTAATGATTACAAAGAGGTTCAATGTTTAATGATGTTAGTGATCTAACAGTACTGCACTCTCTTGGGGTTCCTTTCAAAAGAAAAAACTGATGGTCCTTAAGTACAATAGATGGATTAGCACACTCCCGTCATGGATAAAGGTCAATGTTGATGATGCAAAACTAGGAGCGCCTGGACCCTCGGGGTGTGGTGGTGTTTTTCGTACCTCCAGAGGATTCGTAAAGGGATGATTCTTCCATTTTATTAGACATGGCTATGCTTATGAAGCCAGTATTTGGGATATCGTAAGGGATGTGAAATTTTCGAGTCAGTTCAAGTGGACAAGGCTTTGGATTGAGTCTTCCTTGATGCTCGTGGTTGCTGCTCTCAAGGGATTTTCCAGGGACGTCCTGTGGAGGCTATTACCGCACTGGATTGAGTGTCTTAATATTTCTCGGACCCTGAGCATCAGTATTTCACATAAATATTGGGAGGCCAATTCGGTTGTGGATGCTCTGTCCAAAAGAGCGATTGAGGAAAGATGTTCGATGTGGTCCTTCGTCACCCCACCTTTTTATACTCCGTTTGTCGATTCAGATTTGAAGGGTGAGATCCACTCTCACCCTTGTAGGCCCATCTTATAGCTGTCTGTTTATGTTTTATTAAATTTTGGGGGGTAGGATAGCCTAGTCCTACACCTCTTCTACCCTAATCCCTACACCCTAAACACTATACCCTATACCGTAAACCATAAAACATACAACCTAAACCCAATACCCTACACCCTACACCCTTAACCCAACACCCTAAACCTATACCCACCACACTTAACCCTAAACTGTATACCATAAAACATATACCTAACACCTTAAACCATAAACCCTACTCCCAAAACCTTATACCCTATACCATAAACCCTAAACCATATACAGTAAACCCTATACCCAACACCCTAAACCCAATACCCTACACCCTAGACACTAAACCCTAAACCCTAAACCTTACACCCTAAACCCTATAACCTCCACCCTTAACATAATAACCTAGACCCCCAACCATACAACATAAACCCTATACCCTACACCATAAACCCTAAACCCAAAAAACCCTAAAACAACTCTAAAAACCTTAAAAAATCCAAGCATAACTTGAAAAACTATAAAGCCCCTACAAACCCTAAAAGCATTGAAAAACAAAAAAAAGCACTCAAAAAAATTTAAATTTCTTTAAAATGCTAAAAACCCTAGAGCACCTAACCCCCAAAAAAATCCTAAAACCCCAAAAAAAACATAAAATCCAAAAAAACCATGAAAACTCTAAAAACACTACAAAAATCTAAAACCCCTAAAATACCCTTAAAACCCTTAAGAAAACCCTAAAATCCTTAAAAAACCTAAGAAAATCAACAAAAACCCTAAAACAACATAAAACCCTTTAAAATACAAAAGACCCTAAAAAACCCAAAAAAACAATTAAACCTCAAAACACTAAAATCCCTAAAAACTCTAAAATAACCATAAAACCGAATAAAACCATAAAAATCCTCATAACCCAAAAATCCAAAAAAAAAACCCCATAAAAACCCTAAAAACATAAAAATTGTTAAAATCCATAAAAACACTAAAAAACCTCAAAAACCCAAGAAAACCCATAAAACCCCCAAAAATCTAAAAACCATTAAAAACCAAAAAATTTATTTAAAAATCCCAAAAAATCCTAAAAAAACAAAAAAATCCTTAAAACCCCTAGAAACACTAAAAACCCTTAAAACATTAAAAAATATTTTAAAAACCCCAACAAAACCTAACAACAACAAAAAAATCCTAACTCCCCAAAACCCTAAAAACCCTAAAACCCCCAAAAAACCCAACCCCCCAAAACCCCTAAAACCCTAAAAAATCCAAAAACCATAAAAACCCATAAAATCAATAAAAACAACTAGGAACCACTAAAACCCTAAAAACCCAAAAAACACTGAGACCATTTTGCAACACCCAAAACCCAAAACCCTACACCCAAAACCCTAAAACCAACACACTAAACCCAAAAACAAACAAACTAAACCCTAAGCCGTACACCATACATCCTAAACCCTACTCCCCCACACCCTCAACCCTACACCCTAAACTTAATAACCTACACCCTATAACCTAATCCATACAACCTAAACCCCAAACCCTAAACCCTAACCCTAAACCCTACACCTTAAACCATATACCCAACACCCAAAATCCTAAACCCTAGACGCTAAATAGGATACACACCACACTAAACCCTAAACCATTTACTATATACCCTAAACCCTATACACTACAGCATAAACCCTAAACCTTACACCCAAAAACATAATCCCTACACCCTACACCATACACCCTAAACCATAAACCCTAAACCCTACACCCTATACCCAAAACCTTAAACCCTACACCCTAAACCCCATACCGTACACCCAAAACCCTATACCCAACACCCTAAACCCTATACCATACACCATAAACCGTAAACACTTAACCTTATACCCTATACCCTAAAACCTAAACATAAAACCCTATAACCTATACCCTACACCTTAAACCCTAAACCCTACACCGTAAACCCAAAACCCAACACCCTAAAGCCCATTCCCTACACTTTAAACCTTAAAACCTACACCATAAACCCTATACCCTATAATTAAACCCTAAACCCTAAACTCCACAACCTAAACCCTAAACCCCACTCCATAAACCCTATACGCCACACCCTAAACCCTATATGCTACACCATAAACCCTATACCATACACCCTAAACCCTACACCCAAACCCTATACCACAAACCACACACTACACACCCTAAACCCCATTCCCTAAACCATAAACCATATACCCTATACCATACACCCTAAACCTTACACCATAAACCATATACCCTATACCTTAAAACCTAAAACCTACACACTAAACCCAATTCCCTATACCCTAAACCCTAAATCCTAAACCCTAAACCATATACCCAACACACTAAACCCTAAACCCTACACCATATACTTTATAACCTATAACATAAACCCTAAAACATAAATCCTAAGCCATATACCCTGAACCCTAAACCTTAAACATTAATCCCTAAACCCTAAACCCTACACCCTAAACCCTGAACCCTATACCCTAAACCACATACCCTACACCTGAAACCATAAACCTAAATCTTATACCCTCCACCCTAAATCCTAAACCCTACACCCTAAACTCTCACTGATAAAAAATGCATAATGCGTTAGCCATTATTAGTGCTATAAAAAAGTGATGATAAAGGAATCCTTTTTCAATGATAAAAAAGCACTGACAGAGGCTACCTTTTATCAGTGATAAAAAAGAGATAATAATATATACCCTTTATCTCTGCTTTTTTAGCGCTCATAAATGGTTATCTTTATCAGTGCGGATAAAGGTAACCTTTATTAGCACTTTATTTGAGCTCTAATAAAGAATAGCCTTTATCAGTTCTTTTTCTAACACTGATAAAGGCCTTGATCACACGTGTGAGTCCCACATAGAAATAGGGGCTATTCGGTTGCTTCTTTATATAGTATTCTTCTACAAGCTAACCACATAATCCTCCTATAGGGATGGTATCTCGCATACACATCACACACCCATATGGCCCACATGCTAGTGTGGGCCTTATCCTACCCTATCTTTCCCGTGGACTTTAGCCAAGCCACATAGACTCTTTGGCCCCCCTATGCTTTCCACTCACACAACTGGGTCCTACACGACCTAGCCCACCTGCCCATGCAGGCCACGTCCTATATTTTTATATATATATAAAAAGATACAAGTATTAAAAGTACTAAAAAATTGAAATAATTAAATAAATAGAATTAACAAAAGAATAAATTCAAAAAAATTATTAATTAAATAATTATTAATAATTTTAATATATATATATATATATTATAAATATTAATAAGTAGTATATATTAAATGTAGATATGTAAAATGAACAAATTTAAAAATTTTAAAAAATAAAAAATAAAAATGAGTAAATAAAAAATATTAAAAATTATATTAATTAAATAATTATAAATAAAAATTAATAAAATTAATATATATATATATATATATTAATTATAAATATTAATAAATATTATATATATATATATAACATTAATAAATTGTAATAGCTAAACAAAAATACAAACAACATATAAATTAAAAAATCATTAAAATTTTATTAAAGAAGAAATTAGTAATAAAAATGAATAAATTTAATATATATATATATATATTAGTTATAAATAGTAATAAATAATAGATATTAAATATAAATATATAAAATGAATAAAATTTAATAATTAAAAACATATTAATGAATTATTTATTTTTAATGGATTTTATACATAAATACTCACTAATTTAATTAAAACTTTTAATATAGAAATATATATTCATATATATATTTCTAAATATATATGTATTAATACATATAATATTTTCTAAAATATGATTTATATAAGAAAAAGTATTTATTCTTAAATTAAAAAGGTTATATATTTTGTTAAAATGATTTATAATTAAAAAACAATATTAATTCAAAATATTGACTAATTGTATCGAGTAATAGAAATTTAATTGAATGTAGTCTCATTTTTCAATTTAACATATGTCAAATATGTGTTAGAATGATTTCACACATACATATACGTAATTAATGCATTTTTATATACAACACACACACACATAATATTTATGTAATTTATTCAATTTTTAATATTCATTTTAGAATTATATTTATTAATATAATATATTAAATATATATTTTGTTTAAAATTGGTAGGTTTTATCATTTTTTATATTTTTATTCAATGCATACTATTTATTACTATTTATTGTTTATTTTGAATTTATTCATTTTTAATACTATTTATTAATTAATAATCTTAATTATTTTTTAATATTTTTTGTAATTTATTGATTTTCAGTTTTTCATTGTTCAATATGTTTGTAATTCTATCCATTTTCAATATTTACTTATACATTTTTATTCATTAACATTTAATGTTTTTAATATGGTAGTATTTTATATAATTAATATGTATTCATTAACATATATAAATATTCATTTTTTTAAAATTATCTATATAATAAATAAAAGTTATTCATTTTTTAAATTTATTAATTTTTTTATTATTTATTTCACTAATAGGCACTACATATTATATAATTTCATTGTTTAATTTAACATATATCAAACTTGTATATATATATATACATACATTAATTTCAGACATATAAATACTTATGCAATTCATGAAATCTTATATAGGTTCACATACATTTAGTATTTATTCAGTTAATTTAAATTTTAATATTCATTTTATAATTTCATTTTGTAACATAATATATTTAATACATAAAGTTTTTAATTGGAAAATTTTATTTATTTATTTTCAATATTATTACAATTAGTATTATTTATTCATTTAAAATATTTTTTATTTTTTTAGAATTTAATCATTTTTCAATATTTATTTATACATATTTATTTATTATTTTTGAATATTTTTAATACCTATTCATCTCCATTTCAATATATATCCATATTTTTTTAAGAATTTGTAAAATTAATAAAACTTATCCATTTGTTCAATATTTTTGAAATTCTAATCATTTTTCATTATGCAATTTCGCGCATTTTTAACATTCTCACATTTAAAATTATATATACATTATTGTTAAAATATATACATTTTAAGTAAATTTTTATAAGTAAATATATTTATAAATGTATGTTTTCTATATTTATAAAATTATATATTTATAATTATAAATATATAAATATTATTATTTTTAAATGTATTTATATAATTATAAAAAAATAATTACATATTTAAATAATTATAAAATTATAATAAATATATTTATATTATGAATATATTTACTATATTTCTATTTATATTTACGTTTATATATTTATTAAATATATATAATAATACAAATATATATAATGTTATAAATCTATTTATAATTATCAAAATATAATAAATATATTTAAATAATGAATATATTTAATATATTCAAATTCATATTTATTTATTAAATTTATATAATGATATAATTTTATTTATATTTATAAAAAAACAATTATAAATATATTTACAAATATATTAATTTATAAATATATTTTTAAATTTATATTTACTATATTTATAAAATTTTATATTTATTATTATAAATAAATAAATACAATTTTATAAATTTTTTATAATTATAAATAAATAATTACATATTTAAGTAATTATAAAATTATAATAAATATATTTAAATAATGAATATATTTAATACCTTTATATTTATATTTATTTATTAAATATATATACTTATATAAATATATATAATGATATAAATATTTTTTTAATTATATAAAAATATTTAAAAATATATTTACAAATATATTTATTTATAATTATAATTATAAATCTTTATCAGTGATAAACAAGTACTGATAAAGATGTCATTTATCAGTGCTTCTTTAGCACTGATAAAGAACCATCTTTATCCATGTTAAAAAATCACTAATAAAAAAGTCTTTTATCTACACTTATTATTTTAGCACTTATAAAACCTCTCTTTATTAGCTCTTTTTTAGAAGTACTGAAAAAACTATCCCCAATCTTTTAAAAATTACCCTAACAACACCAATTTTAATCTCATCGTCCAATCTCTCATAGAAGTCCAGTGCTACTGTCACTTCCCCTTGACCTTCTCTTTGACTAATCAAGCCTCAAATATAAGGTATGCTATTTTTTTCTCCTCTTATAAATTTTATTTCTTGTTTAAATACACTAATACTATCACTATCGCCCCTTGTTTTTCACCTTATCTTACCTCACAAATCATAACCCACCACCATTAGTTTATCAAAATCTTCCATCATTCTTGAGGTCCACCAAGTTTCGTCGTTCTTCACCATCCATGGTTCTCTCCTCACCTCAATAATTAGGACCCAAAATTCATTGAAATCCACCATCATTGCTGATATCTATCACTAGAGCGAAGCTTCACCACCTAGATGTACCTATAATTTCTCCACTGATGCCTCTTTATCCATCTCCTTTCCTAAAATTCCTGGTCTTCCCCTCCCCGCACTATTAGACACCATTAATACAAGTATGCGTTATAATTCCCTCTTTTGTTTTAAAAAATGACATTAAATGGGTGTTGGATCTACTACCTTTTTTCAATTATTAAGGAACAAAATGAAATGAATTTACAGAGATAATCTAATTAACCCTCTTGATATGTTAAAGTGATATACATGGAATTTATTAGTTCTTTTGATGATTTTTTTAAAATAAATACATGTTTTCTAATCATATGATATATAAATTATATTCAATATTATATCATGGAATTATCACTAGAAATAATACATTGAATGCTTGTAATGAGATATGAAACAATCAGATTTCCATAAAAATCCCGACCAATGCATAAAGTGTAATTAATAATATTGTCACCATTGATGATTTTTTTTATTAATCATGTTATTTTCCTCCCTCTAAGGTTTTTATTATTGGAAAAAATAGGAAAGTCCCACTTAAAAACCATTATTGAAAGAATCTATGACACCAACAGAAGAACAACTACAGAACATTCTTATGGAGAATTCCCCCACAACTTTAGCTTCCAGAACGGGGAAATACAGGTACCCCAATCTTCATGTTACTAGATAAAAAACATCACCAGCTTATTCCTCACTCGTCAGGCTCCCCACCTCACTCCCCACTTCATGTCCCCTAAAATCTTAATCCCAACACTCTAAAATTCTCCTGAAAAATTGAAAACATTTCAACTATGATTCCAAAGGATATGAATAGAAACAAAAACAATGTGTTCGATCATTATAAGAATTTATGGACTGTGATAAAGAACTAGATGTTACAAAAAAATATGATTATATTTTTTGAACTTATATAGTTACTATAAATAAACATTCGGCCTTTAATTTTATTTCCATATTGAACAATGGTAAGATGTAATAATCATTACATTTGTTTGTTTTAGAAAAGTTCAGAAGTTGAAAATTAATATTAATTTCATTAAAGATTTATTGGAGTCTCATTTCAAAATTAAAATTTTATTTATAAAATAATTTGATTTAAAAATCATTATTTTATATAAGGGAAAAAGGTTTTCAAAATTCTCATTCTAAATTTCCAAAAACTATCTTGTAGGGGGGTCTAGTTTTAAAGATATTATCATTTCCAAATTGAGTTTGAGAATTTTAAATCATATAATTTTTTATGTAAAGTGGAAAAATATATCATGTTATCATCACCTATGATTTTTTTAATTAATTTATTGAAAATATAACCCCGTTTTAGTGAATTTTAGTTTTAGAATATTCTATGTTAAAATGGATTCAAGAAACTTTAATTGATTGTCAATTTTTCTGTTCTTTTATGTTTTAGTAAGTGTTTGATTAATGTATTTTAATTATTTTCATGTATATTTCAAAATGTTTTGAACTCTATGTATAATTATTTCAAAAAGTATTACTTTTTATTTTAAAGGATACTTAAATTCTTTATTAAATGATTCTTATTATGCAATGAAATGTTTTAAAGAAAGCATTGAAGTTGGTTGTTTCTTGAGTGAAATTATAAGTTGGGTTTTTAAAGTGAGGAAAAGTAATTATTATTGAATAAAGTCTCATTTTCATATATTAAAATTATTATTAATTTTCATATATATATAAATTTTCATCTAATGGGATATTTTAATGAGTTGTTAAGTGTTTATAAATTAAATATATGGCTAAATATTTTGTTGGGAAGTTTTATTCATAATAAAAAGGTTTTAAGGATCTTGAAGATGGAAATTTATTTGTTTCTTTGGTTTAAAAGGTTTTCATGGAAATGAGTGAGTTTCCTTATATTTTTCTTTGTTAAAAGTTTATCTATTTTTGTTGTTATTAAATTATAATGATGTATTAAAATCAAGGTATGTGATCACTTATGATTTGTTTCTCCCCTAGAACATATTTGTATGTTTTTAATTTTCCCAAATGGTTTGAACAGTGAACACGCAAGAAATCTAATTTTTCTTTGATCTACTTTTCCAAATCTCCACCAAGTATCTCTTTACTCAATCTGTTTTTAGTTCACCCTCTCCTTCTCCTTCACATTCATTTTCCGTCATTCATCATTATTTCTCACTTTGATTGCCTAGAACTTCTAGTTGTGCACCGCAAAAACCCTACCTAATATCATGTAAGGTGGGGACAGTAAATTATAATTACATAGAGTTTTTGTGGTGAAAATATAGTAATTGGATCCAAGTTCCACTTATCCCTCATATTCCCATGTTTCAACCAATATATCTTTCCTCAAACCATTATTGTTTCACCCACTCCCTTGTATTGACATTCATTTTCATTCATTAACCATTATTTTTCACTTTGATTACATGGAGATTCTAGTTGTGCAATTTGAAAAAACTTCCCACTTATCAGGTAATGTGGTGACTAAAAATTATAAGTAGGCAGTGTCTTCACAGAGCACAAATGGTAATTAAGTCTATGTTTCAAGAATCCATCCTTCTCCCATGGATTAAAATAAAACAATTCTTCTCATTTTCTTCCAATTATCCCTCATACCCCCTTATATTAAAATCACAATGTCATTTCAAAACATGTCATTACCTTGTGTTTTTTATTTTTAGTGAACATTATAGTATCATCTTGGTGGTGTTTTTAAGGAAATCTAACAGAGGTTTTAGATATTTTATGTTATGTGAAGTATACCTAAGATTGATAAATCTATTATTTTTGAAATAGGGGTTCATCAGTGGGTTATAATACAAATATATTTGTTGTTATTAATAGAATACATGGTCTATAATAATCTATTGAAAAAGAGACTAACATAGAATACAATTTCACTTCTGTCATCAATAACAGTTTAATCCATTTCTTTCATGAAATTCCAAGCACCTTGACCCTGTGTCAAAATCTGGTGATTACATGACTTTGTATGTTTTGAGGAAAGATATTTTTGCACAACTTATTTTTTACCACCTTTTTTCCCACACAACATAAAATCAATAATATATACCAACATCAACTTGTTTACCCCATGTTTTTTCTTTTCAGGTAACCCTTGTGTAAATTGATAACATGTCAGGAGTCATAATCGATAACATTAAAATGTTGGGTTTCCCATATTAGAATTATCTATTACTTTCTCCTTTGATTATGAATATCTTATGTATATTTTTTTTACAAAATTAATATTTTATGAAACTAATAATAGGAATACAAATAAAAATGGATGAACACTAATTTTATGAATAGAAGAGTATGAATGTGGAGTTAAAGAGTTCATCAAGTTTGCAATATAGTATGCATAAGACCCTTAAAAAATAGTTTGTCTATGTTTTTGTTATTTTTATTCAAGAAAAAGTAACCCAAAAGATTTTTAAGAACATTTAATTTGTCATATAATAGAACAGAGCTATAAATGCTGGACAAAACATAGGAAAAACTGAATGTTCACATCGATTACGATGAAACTACAGTTTATAGATCATTTGATATGTATATAAGTGTAAATGGTGATGTAGATAATATGGAATAAATGAAAAGGATAATTTAACATTACCTTATTGATTGTATAAAGTTATTTCTAAAGATAAATAGTAATGCTATGAGATAATTTTATACTGATTATACTAAATACACAACATTTTCATATGTATTGAATTTATATAATTTGAATGTTGGTAGTGGATGTAGTGACACCAGATTTATAGAACTACTTGGTCCCATGAATTATATTCTACTAAAAGAAAATGAACTTCCATTTTGAACATATGATTTAAAATTAAAGTTATGTTCAATGGGAAAGATATCTAAAAAAATAAATTCATGTTCAAATGATTGCATATTGTTTCTCAAGGACCATCAATTACTCATAAAATTACATTAATGTGGAAAAAATACATACAATATAGATTAATCAGGTCCTTCAAAATTTTTATGGTGCTTTCCTATCATCCCATGATTTAGAAGACTATATTGATGTTAGGAAACCATGAGATAATTAACATGGAACACAGATACAAGAATTAATTTATTGAAACTGCATCATCCAGAAAAATCTTCATTAGTGGAAGAAAATTCATTATGAGTATCCCAAATTTTTAAATGAGATATGAAACTTCCACCTTACATAACCTATAGATATAATAAATCCTTTTTGTGCTCAAAGTAGTACGCACATTACATGTCAAGTTATGTTAGTAAAATATAACTTGCTACCAGAGTTATGCATGATGTGTAAATACATTATGTTGTCTTTTCTTATATCTAAACCAAAAGAATCTGAAAATTATATTTATGTATATATGGCTCCATTTATTTAAGATCTAAAATTGATGTGGGATACATGTATTCCAATATATGATTCTCATATAAGTGAATAATTCACATTTAGTGCCATGTTATAAGAGTTGATAAAGTACTTTCACTATTATAGAAATTGTTTTAGGATATAACATTAAAGGAACATTGGGGTATCCCATTTATGAATAATTCACACACTAAGTTCAGTTGAAACATTCCTCGAAGACTATTTTTAGGACATTGGAAATTTATTCTTTGTCAACATAAATACTGATCCTAGATGAAAATGTTTGATGGGAATACCAAAAAAGGTACAACACCATCTCCACTAAGGGGTGATAAACTACATCATAAAGTAAAATATATTAAAAAAAATTTAAACCATTTTAAAAAAACTGTACAAAATCAGGTTGGAATAAGAGATCAATTTTCTTTGAATTATCATAATGGAATTTCTTGTACATAAGATATTTTATTTACATCATGTATGTAGAAAAAATAAATTTGATAGTTTTTTTGGAACATTACTAAATATTCCTGTAAAATCAAAATATGGCCTCAACGCTTAGTTGGGGGTATTGACATTGGGGTGAGGTAAGATTTGGAACGGGTGAAGGGTAATAGTCATACATTTCTTCATCTATAATATTACTCTATTTCCAGACAAGTAACATTCAATTTTTTCCATTTTACTTAATGGTGTAAAAGTTCTAGAGGGGTATTCATAAAATATCAAGAATTTAGTTTCAATGACTAACTTGAAGTTATAGGAACCATAATCATATCAATTCCGTGTTTTGATGCATGATTTAATGTTCATCACTTTATGTTGTATTATGCCTCAAAATGTATGATATACATTAACTAGACTATGCTTATTTTTAGAATCTATATATAGTAAATTTATAAACCTGATGAATTTTCCAATCATGAATAAGGATTTTTGAGTCATATTATGTGAATTAGTTATTTTCTTCCCAACATCATTATTTGATATAATGGTCCACCTGATGGCTCACTTAGTTATAAATGTTCAATTTTGTGGTCCTATCCATTATAGATGGATCTACCCCATTGAATGATTTATAATGATTTTGAAAGGGTACATCATGAATCGAAGTCATCCAAAAGGTTATATTGATGAAAAATATATTGCTGAAGAATCTATTGAATTCTATACCAATTACTTATCAGATGTTGACAGTATCGGTCTCCCAAAGTCTCTTCATAGTGGAAAACTTATGGGTGAAAGAATTTCTTGAATAGATGTTGTTACAATTGTTTTCACAAAGTAGGTGTATGATCACCTTTAAATTTTACATAATAGTGAAGATTTTGATCCACACATTTAATCCAAAAAAGAAATTATTATACATCTAAATCAATCAAGGGATAAATAATGGATAACAAACACACATAATCAATAGTTTATAAGATTATTATGAGATCATAGTTATAAGAAGTTATATAAAAATATGAATTCAATTACTAAACGACTCAGATGGATATCCAGATGACCAAATTTAAGTGTTATATCTTACATTGGTTTTGTAATTAATAGTTATATGTTATATACGAAATAATACAATGACCGTAGTACAATTAAAAATAGTGGATTTACTATTATGGTAGAAGTGGTTCACACATCTGGTTTTAAGGATAGAAATATAATTTATTTGAATATGTCATATTTAGACATTATTGAACAGATATATGAGTATGATTATGAATATTTTAATTTTTGATTTTATGATTCAAATGGGTTGGCAACAATGCTATAGTGAAAGTTAAAGAAATGGGGTTTTTAAGGTGATTTTTAGTGTATAAATGGAAAAGGATGATCCATTCATAATGGAATCAAAATTAGTGAAAGAATTTTATTTATCAAATACAACAAATAAGAATTGGTCAATTGTCTTTTTGGGGACTAAAAAAATGTAGGGTTAGATGAAAATTGAATCGAGGATATCCCTTTCAATGGAAGATAACAATAATTTAATATCAGCCCCAATATAGAAAATGTATTATATGTTAGAGGGGACCACAAAGCGGTTATTTGATTTATTTATAGAGGATTCAAATCTATTCAACCTTTAAATAAACAAAATATATTTCAATGAACAGGTTAAATAAAATTTTAATATACTATACCTTTTCTCATAATATAATGTGTTCTATACTATATTTATGTATTCTAAATTAAATATTTGATA
Source organism: Viscum album (assembly GCA_963277665.1). Classification (NCBI taxonomy): domain Eukaryota; kingdom Viridiplantae; phylum Streptophyta; class Magnoliopsida; order Santalales; family Viscaceae; genus Viscum; species Viscum album. The sequence goes on along the minus strand of OY728126.1, from coordinate 1,801,075,688 downwards.
ACTCATAGAGACAATGACTTCTACACATGAAGATGTTACCAATATTAGGGATTTTTAGACTATTGATTCTAAAATTGTAGAATTATTAGGGGATCAAAACCATATTTATGAAAAAAATAGGAACAATACAACATCATATTATTGACTAAAATTACCAAGGAAATAAGTAAGGGTACCTAAACTGAGGTTGGTTGGAATCAACACATCCAACCTATTAACCCAAATAAGTAAATTTCCATGAGTTGTATTGGGGTTACAATGATGATTAATGTTCTGATTGATATGGATTAACAGTATCATGTCCAACCTATAAGAAAGAAAACCCTTTGGGAAGCTATAAGGGTAATGTTATGATATACTTTCTTTATTTTACTAAAAAGTTATATAATTAAATTCTTACATAATTTTCATTATCCATTTCATAGTTTTCTTATTTTAGAATATTTATATAATAAATTTATCCTAATGTCTACTGAAAAATCCCATAGAGTCTTTTGGATATTTTTTTATCAAGATTCATCTTAGGGATGCTGAGGGGAAAGTAAATCCCCACCCACTAGTTAGTTATGCCCACATTATAAAGTGGAAACATGGAATGATTACATTAGTCCTTGTGATATGAAATCTTTTTAGGTTCATTATTGTTGAAAATATATTATTTTCAATTATATATTTTACCCAATTTGACTGAAAATTTTTAATTTCTGAAAAAAAGAGTGCTGAAAATAAACAACATGCACCAAAACTAATATACCCTTATCACAAATCAAGGATGAGGTATGCTTCACTATAGAAGAAAATGGTATATATTTTAAATAAAAAATAAATATTTTATGTGATATGAAACAATATATTTTTATTTTTTATATGAATATTTATTAATCAAAATCTGAAGTCACTTCCATCCCACGCCATGTGCTATGGAAGGAGGATCACATAAATAAGGAGGGTAAACTAGTTGATGAAAATAGAAAAGTAGTATGGGAAAAATTTGTAAGTATGGAATAATATTAATTCATTATTATTTATAAAAGTATTACAAAAAAATATTTAATTATTTTCATATGATTTTTATATAGTTTAGACACAAAAATTGGCAGTGATTATATAAAAAAGAAAACTTCTTTCAGTAGATTTCAAGCGGCTAGAACAATATGGTCACATTATATGTGTAGGTTTTGGAGTGTCTCCTTGAGAATATATTGAGAACATAAAAGAAAAATAAGATAAAAATAAGTTTATGAAAGGATTTTCAGGAAAAATAGATTCTTTGCAAGATATTATTATTTAGTCTATATTTGAAGAACAATATAAGAGAAAAGATCAAAGTGAACTGGTAGTGGAAGAAAGTTCATCACATGAAGAACCAAATTAACCCACTACCTTTGAGGATAATCATTAACCTCAACCCATAACATACCTGATTTAATATATTTTTTCATTTCTCTTTCACCTAAATGAGAATTAAAAAACATTAGATAACTTTATATTTCTAAGGTTTTATAGGGTAAAGTTGTATGTGATTTCTATCTATCAGTACCCACACACCACCTTGTTTTGAGGTGTACAGTGTATAATATACAGAGATACAAGATATATAATAAAGAAGTCCTAAAAGATCACATGAGATGAGATATTGAGGTATCTCAAGATTCGAGTGCTATGTTTATTATTCTATGAAATGATCCAGATATTACAATGATCAATGATGCTATTGAAACGTTCATAGCATGTCCATCTAATCTTATAAAGATACATGAGGTATTTCCTTAAAAAATTTCAAATGAAATACTTTTAAAATCTGATGGAAAAAGTTCTGAAGTGAGGTATGGTATTTTAAATAGATAAAAAGATGGAGAAATGGATGGTTGGATCAAGAAAATCTAGTGAATTTACCAAGAAAAAAAAATGACATTCTTAGAGTACCTTATTTCCTTAAGTTACACTACAACATATATTATAATTACAACTTCATGAAAATGACACATTCAAATATGGAGATGTTTCATACATTATATATGAAGAATAAAATATTTGTAACTTCCATTATAGACATAATTGGTCTCAAGAGTGAAAATGATATTGTCAAGTTTGAATGTTTGGGAGTCTCAGTTGTGAATACATATATAAGGTACATTCTCATAATACATCTATCCAAAAAATGAAATAATACGTTCATTAAATTTAATAACTAATCATATTTTCTACAGGAATTTATATTACAACTATATAAAGGGAAAACCCTGTGAAGCATAGTTTGGATTCATTAATCCTTGTGTCATTTTTATGGATGAAATTAAATTAGAGTCCAAAGAAGTTGATAAGAAAAAATATGAACTAAAAAAGGAATCGGAGAAGAACATTAAAGACTAAGAAATATTTTTTACTACTAGAATGAAGGAGTAAAACTCTACAATCTAATAATATAAAATATATTTTTTAATTTTTAATTTCTTATTTTATTTTTTAGGAAGCACTGGATGTCGATCAAAATCAATCTGGATACCCAAAATATTTATTTTTTTGGATATAATGCATGGATATCCCTCAAACCGACTACACATGATGTGAATTATGAATTTTTCATGCATTGAAATAGATATTTTATAGACAAACACTGAATTATATATTTTAGTCTTTGTTTTAAAAATAATTTTGTTATGATATGGTGATTTCTAAATATTAGATAAATCATGGTATGAAGTTAGTAACTACATATAATAAGCCTATGGTTTACTTAAAATGGAAATAGTTTACGGTATATATATAAATATTTAACTATAAAAAAATATTTCAAAATAATATATATTTTTGGTCATTATTTCTATTGTGTATAAAGAAAGATAACAACAACGATTTTGGATATTATGTTTTCAAATTTATGAAACATATCAGAAACCATAAAAAGGTTAGCATCCTCAAAAAGGTAATTAAAACTTAATTAAAAATATTTCTTAATATTTTGTTTGTCTATATTTTCTCAGTACTACCAAGATTTTTAAAAATATATATACTCAAAAGAAGAATTAAATTTTTTCAGAGGTGAGTGGATAGCGTACATAGTGTCAGAATGTTTCCAACATCAAATTTAAGTGATTAGACACTATTTTTTGATCTAGTATCATATTTGAACTAATATATATATTTGGGTGTGAAGTGTTAGTATCAGAAATCATATATATTATTTTTGATCTGTTTCTGAAAGATAAGTATAATGGGGGGATTCAATTTGTTTAAAAATGAATGGGAAGGATACATGCTATTAGAATGTATACAGACATAATAAAGATGTGATTTAGCAATAATTAATTTGTTATTTTTACACTATTTTATCTATTTTTTTAGTTAATTTCATTATCATTTTTATCTAAAACTTATTTTGTTAGATTTACACATTAGTTCAAAACATATGTCACATGCTTAAAATCGATAAAATGAGCTCAGATTATTTTCAAACTTTAGAAAAAATATCCTCAATTCATTTTTTATATATAATGATTGAACACATGCCAATAAGACACATTATGTGGTTGGTATGACCTGAAGTACATTTTTAAATATAAAAGTATCATTTATTTTAAAATGAGCATCACATAGCCAAATCTAAGAAAACAAGATCAGATTGTTTTCAAACATTAGTAAAATGATCCATAATTCATTTATCATATATAGGGATTGAACACATCCCAATCTGACACACATTTTTTTTAGTATGACCCAAAGTACATGTTTTTAATATAAAATTGTTATTTTAGTTGAAAACACATGCCACATAGCCAAAACCAAGAAAATGAGCTTGGATTGTATTAAAAAATCATTAAAACGACCGATAATTAATTTATCATGTGTAGGAATTGACCGCACATTAATCCAACACCTGATGTGGTCGGTATAATTCGAAGTATGTGTTTTCAAATAAAAAGTTTCATTTTAGATTAAAACACACATCAAATAGTCAAAACCGAACAAATGAGTTTGAATTATTTTCAAACTTTAGCACAAAGATCCATAATTCATTTTTCATATGTAGGAATTCACTACACATCAATCCAAGACACTATGTGGTTAATATGAACCAAAGTGAATGCTTTCAATAGAAAGGTGCCATTTTAGTTTAAAACACAAGTCAAATAGATAAAACCAATAAAAAAAGATTATATTCTTTTCAACATTTTTGAAAATTATACATAATTCATATTTAATTTATAGGAATTTACTACACATCAATTTGACACATGATGCGGTCGATACGATCCAAAGTGTGTGTTTTCAATAAAAAAGTTCTATTTTAGTTTAAAACACATATCAAATAGTCAAAACTAAGAAAATGAGCTCATATTGTTTTCAAAATTTAGGAAAATAATTAATAATTTATTTTTCACATTTAAGAATTGACCACATGCAAATCAAACTCTTTATGTCATCGGTATGGACCAAATTGTTTTAATATAGGTTTCATTTTAGTTTAAAACACATGTCACATAGCTAAAACTGTGTAAATGAGACTGTATTGTTTTCAAAATTTAAGAAAATGACCCATAATTCATTTTTCATGTGTAGGAATTGAACAAGCATAAATCCAACACCCAATGTGGTTGGTATGACTTGAATTATGTGTGTTCAATTCAAAAGTGACATTTTAATTTAAAAAACACATCAAATAGTCAAAACCAAGAAAATGAGCTCAGTTTTTTTTTCAAACATTAAAAAAATGATCCATAATTCATTTTTCATATGTAGGAATTTACCACACATTAATTTGAGACACTATGTGGTCGATATGACCCTAAGTACATGTTTTAAATAGAAAGGTACCATTTTAGTTTAAAACATGTTTCAAATAGATAAAACTGAGAAAATAAGCACATATTGTTTTCAAACATTATGAAAGAAATCCATAACTCGTTTTCATGTGTAGGAATTGACCACACATCAATTTGACACATGATGTGGTTGATATGACATGAAGTTCATGTTTTCAATATAAAATTTCCATTTTAGTTTAAAACACACATCAAATAGTTAAAATTGATAAAATGAGCTCTGATTGTTTTCAAACATTAGGAAATGATCCATAATTATTTTTTGATGTGTAAGAATTAATCGAACATCAATATAACAAATGATGTGGTCGATATGACCCGAAGTGTTTGTTTTCAATACAAAACTGCCATTTTAGTTTAAAACACACATCAAATATCCAAAACCAATAAAATGAGATTTTATTATTTTCAAAATTTTGGAAAATGATCCATAATTCATTTCTCATGTGTAGGAATTAATTTCTCATCAATATGACACATGATGTGGTCGATATGACCCAAGGTTCATTTTTTCAATACAAAAGTGATAGTATAGTTTAAAACACACATAAAATAGGAAAAAACAATATTATATTATTTTCAAAATATTGGAAAATGATCTATAATTCATTTTTCATATGAAAGAATTGATTATACATCAATCAGAGACACAATATAGTCGGTATGACTCAAAGTGTGGGTTTTCAATATAGAGGTTTCATTTTAGTTTAAAATTCAAATCACATATCCAAAACTAATAAAATAAGATTTTATTGTTTTTAAACTTTATTAAAATGATCCATAATATATTTTTGATGTGTTGTAATAAACTATACATCAATCTGACCCATGATGTGGTTGGTATGACTCAAAGTGTGTGTTCTCAATATAAAAGTAGTATTTTAGTTTAAAATATATATCACATAGAAAAAACCGAGATAATGGGATATAATTGTTTTAAAATTTTAGAAAAATGATTCATAATATATTTATTATTTTTAAGAATTTACTGCACATCAATCCAATACATGGTGTCTTCGATATGACCTGTAGCATATGTTTTCAATAAAAAAGTTCCATTTTAGTTTAAAAAATGTATCACATTCCCAAAACAAATAATAAGATATTAGATTGTTTTCAATTTTTAGGAAAATTATCCCTCATATATTTATAATGTGTAGGAATTGACCACTTGTTAATATTAAACATGATGTGGTTGATATGACTCAAAGTATGTGTTTTTAATAAAAAAGTGTAATTTTAGTTTAAAAAACATATCATGTATCCAAAATAGAGAAAATGATCATTTATTATATTCAAAATTTAATAAAACTATCTAAAATATATTTCTAACATGTAGGAATCAAATTCATGTCAATACAATACATGATTTAGTCAGTATGACTCAAAGTGCATGTTTTCAATATAAAAGTGTCGTTTTAGTTTAAAATGCATATCACATAGAAAAAAAAGAAGAAAACAGGATCAGATTGTTTTCAAATTTTTGGAAAAAAATCCATAATATATTTTCGACTTCATGGAATTGACCGCACATCAATTCGACAAATGATTTTGTTAGTGTGACTCAAAGTATGTACATTCAATACATAAGTGTCATTTTATTCTAAAACACCTATCACATAGTCAAAACTAATAAAAAAAGATCAGTATATCTTAAAACGTTAGTATAATAATCAATAATTCATTTTTCATGTGTAGGAATTAACTAGGGATCAATTTGAGACATGATGTGGCCAGTATGACTTGATGTGCATGTTTTCAAAATAAATGTTTCATTTTAGTTTATAGCTCATATCACATAACCAAAATAAAGAAAATGAGCTTGAATTATGTTTCTAAAATTTACAAAAATGATCCATAATAAATTTCTAATGTGTAGGAATAAACCACATCTCAATCCAACACATTATGTGGTCGGTAGCCTCAAAGTTCATGTTTTTAATATAAAAGTGAATTTTTATTTTAAAACATGTATCATGTAGACAAAACCCAGAAAATGAGATTATATTATTTTAAAATTTTTGGAAAATGATCCCTAATATATTTATGACATGTAGTAATTTACCACACATCAATCTGATACACGATGTGGTTGGTATGAACCAAAGTTTGAGTTTTCAATACAAAAGTTCCATTTTAGTTTAAAATGGACATCACATAGAAAAAAACAAGAACATGTGCTTGAATTGTTTTAAATTTTTAGGAAGATGATCCTTAATATATTACTTACATGTAGGAATCAACTATGTTTCAATCAGACAAGTGATGTGGTCGGTATGGCTCAAAGTACATGTATTCAATATAAAAGCATAATTTTAGTTTAAAACGTGTATCACTATTTTGTAGTTCCTTGAAACATGTGTTCTAGTTTTAAGAATCACTTCTTCCAAGAAGTTTCCATTGGATTTATTCATGGAACCGGAAACACCCAATAAATATTTATCTAAAATTTACATGCTTTCCAAAGGTATAAGTTCATTATTTTTGAACATTACGATACTTAGGAATGTGCATTGGTTGAGAGGATGGGAGTTCGGACTCATCATACACTTTTTGGGGGAATTATTGTCTACTCTAGGTCACTCTTTATAAATTTATGATATTTTCATGAATCCTTATTAATTCACCAAGTATAACATAAGTTTCCCTTGGAATTTGCAATGACTTATTAACATGTGTAAAATTTATCATCATCAGTATGTATTCAAGGTTCTCCATCAATGGTATCCTCTCATATACTATTTAGAGATTCATTTAATCATCATTATGATGATACTGGTTTTTAAGCCACTTAGTAGGGCACTCTAAAATTTATTTTCGTCTAGGGAGATGAAGGTTTGTTTTGATATTGGGATTATACCCATAAAATGGGCTACCTGCCTATCCTTATGAAAGGAATCAGAACCCTCGTAGTTCGGTGCCACTTAATGGGACACATCATACCTTATAAGGTCATGTGATAAGGACCTAGTCATAAAGTTTAATGTTATGTTGTAAGGAAATCTAATAGAAAGGTTCTTAGTCAAAATTTGGTATGTTACTTATGCCTAAGAAGTCCAAGGAACTTGGAAAGAATATGGGTTTTCAAGTAAGATTAGACCCTGTTGGGAATATGGCCCAAAGAGAATAAGGTTGATCTGAAGTGTTGGGTTTGAACCTCCAGGAGGCTTCCTACATATCCTATGTGTATGGGAATCAAATCCCACGTAGTTTGATAAGTCTTATATGAGAGTATAGTCCCTTTAGAAAAATGAGTTTGGGATTATTTCTTGAAAAAGATGCCTTTATTTTTTGGGGGTTTAATTTGGTGCTTATTCTTAAGGAGGATGCCTTGATTAAGGGAATTAGGGTTGGATTTTGGAAGAGGATATCTAGTGAGCTTGGGCCCTGAGAAGTCTTCCTACGTATCCCGATTATGGCGGGAATTAGAGTTCTTGTAGTTCATTCTTTGTGCAAATGTTGTGACCATGACAAATCTCTAAGCCCACGTGAGTCATGCTCGGTGTGAGAAATAAGGGGATGTCAAAGATTCCACAAAGTCACCCACACATTTCATCCTCTACTAGTGGATGAGGGTGCACCTATGACGACTAGGGTGGATGAGGTCAAGGAGACCTGGGAAGAGGGTGAGGTGACAAGACTTCCTTCTATTCACTTTACATTGTACAAGGGTCCAATGAATGGAATAAGGGATGAAGGTTAGGGGATTACACCAGGATGGTTTCCCTAAAATTGATCCTAGTAGGGGTGGGGGACTTTTCTTTTGTTTTTATGGAAAAGAAAGTGTGAACCTTACCATCCCTACTAGAGATCTGAGGTTCCAGGTCTTTTAGAAGGGAGAAGTCAGGAGCCAAACCCTAATCCTCCAAACCGGGAACTTCCCAACACTATTCCTAGGAGAAAGGTCCATGTGACTATGGATATACAAACCCATAGATGTTCCATGAATCCTAACCCCATTGTGAAACAAATTTGGGAAACCTATGACTACGGATATACAAACCCAAATAGAAGACACACTGATGTGCCTTTCCCAAAGGTTCGGTAAGTTAGGAGGTTTTGGTGGAGGTCTCAACATAATCCCTTTCAAACAAGGGAGACAATGAAGAATATGTCTTTCCATTAATGGATTTGAAGAGGGATTAATGTCTTATAGACTGAAGAGAGTAAGTGAATCAAATAGGGACACCTATGTAGATAAGGGTGTGAAAGTACTGGCATGAAAGTAGGCTTGGGTGACCTGATGTTCACTTAAGCAAAGAACAACCAAGATGTTAATACTTGGGTGTGATCTGACTCAATCCTTCAGGAGTATTCACAGGTGATCCCAGAAGTGGGGTGCTCAAGTTCATATGAGAGGAATCAATGGCGTTCAAGTGTTTTAGATTTAATGAGGTTGGGTGGTTTAGGCATATAAGTGTTATGGATTTCAAACACTAAAACGACTTAAGTCCTATGATCCTCCTTCAAATCCTCCTCTCTAGGTGTTAAAGAACTACCTTGAAAGTTTAAAAATACTTTTCCGAAGCACTAGGGAGACCAGATAAGCAATTGGGATTCATGGAAATTCTTTTGTACAAATGAGGGACCCAAGGGTCTATTTATAGGCAAAATAGGACCCTGGGTGAAAGGAGTTTGGTTCTGTAAGTGGATTGCATGCCAAATTGTGGCATTAAAGTACCTTGCACATCAATGGTGTTTTGGATAGACTAAGGTGACACTTTGAGGACTTATCCAAAATAGTGACTTCATTCGGATCTAGCATGGTGGCACTCAGGTATTTGTGCATAAGTACCTTGGGCGCCTCTTTGGGTACTTAGCCAAAAATAATTTCTCTATACTGTGGTGGCTACACCCCCACACCCCTAGTTGGGCTCAGTTTTGTGCTGTGGTCCCATCCTTTCGGGCTCGTGACTTCTCTACCATCATTGACCCCCATGAAAAATTCAAAGTCAAACCGTGAACTTTTTGAGCTCAGTTGAGGAAATTTTGCGGAGAAGTGCATGAAACACATTTTATGGTGTCTATAATCACATAGGAAAAACTGAACAAATGAGTTTTTATTATTTTCCAACTTTAGGAAAAAAATCCATAATATATTCATAGAAATTAGGAACTGAATTCATGTTAATCTAACACATGATGTGGTAAGAATGACTCAAAATGCGTGTTTTCAATATAAAAGTTCCATTTTAGTTTGAAATTCTTATCATATGGGAAAAAACATGAAAAAAATCTTGGATTGTTTCCAAATTTTAAGATAACAATCGATAATATATTTATGACCTGTAAGAATCTAAAAAATTTCAATCGGACTCATGATGTGGTAATTATGACTTGAATCGTGTGTTTTTAACATAAAATTTTCATTTTAGTTTAAAAAACTTTCAACATAGCCAAAACCAAGCAAACATTCTTGGATTGTTTTGTAACATTAGGAAAATGATCTATAATATATTATTGAAGTGTAGAAATTGGATGCATGTCAATCCAACACATGATATGGTTGGAATGACTCAAAGTTCATGATTTAAAAAATAAGTGTCATTTTAATTCTAAACACACCTCACATAGCTAAAATTGAGAAAAATATCTCATATTGATTTCAAACATTAGGAAAGTGATCCATAATATATTTCGGATGCGTAGGAATTTACCACAGATCAATCTAACAAATGATGAGTTCACTATGACTTGAACTGAGTGCTTTCAATATAAAAGTGTCATTTTAGTTTAAAACATGTATCAAAAAACCAACAATCATAAAATGAGCTTTAATTGTTTTCAAAATTTTGGAAAACAATCCATAATATATTTCCAACATGTAGGGATTGACTGTACATCAATCTAACACACGATTAACTGATAATATCATTAATATATAAAGTGATTGAAAATATAATTTATCATATGTCAGTTATATAATATTAAAATTATAATTTGTTTATTTTTTATTTACTTTTACTAAAATAGACACTATTTTTATTGCAGGGATAGAATTTTATACAGAGTTTGATCATTGAAAAGAGCACTAGTTTTGAGTTTGTATATGGGTTGTAATTAATTTTGGAAAATTTTAAATATAAAATTAATTTAAATATTTTATATATAAATTTTGAATTGAAGTAATAGTGCAATGTTTTATTTGTATTCAATTCCATTTTATTGTATATTTATATTCCTTTTATTTAATTCTGGTTGGGATTGATTTTACAGGGTTTCTATAGGGATGTTGTAGGCATATAACTGTGTAGTAGTTGAAATGGCCTTTTTTAGCACTTCATCTAGCACTAATAAAGGGAATATTTATCAGAAATTTACCTATCACTGATATAGGCCATATTTTTAATATAACTATGATTTTCAGTATTTAAAAGTGATGACAAAGATCATTTAAGGGCACTCAAAAGATTGTTTTGTAGTAGTGCATATACCCTACACAAGAAAACCCAAAAACCCGACACCCCAAACCCTAAGCCCTATACTCGAAACCTCAGTCCATATTCCCAAAACCTTAAACCCTACTCCCTAAACCATAAACCCTAAACCCTATATCCTAAACCCTATACTCTAAACCCTAAACCTTAAACCATATACTATAAACCCTATACCCTATACCCTAAATCATAAACCCTACACCCTAAACCCTATACCCTAAACTGTAAACCCTATACCCTATACCATATACCCTATACCTAACAACATAAATCCTATATTCACACCCTAAAACATTACATCTAAAACACTATAAAACCCTAAAAACACTAAAAATCCATAAAAACCATTAAAAACCCGAAAAATTTATAAAAACCTTAAACAACTTAAAAACCCATTAACACCTTAAAAAACTATGATTCCCTTGAAACAATCAAAACCCTAATCCCCTTATAAAACTCTAAAAACATTTTAAAATCCATAAAAGCACTAAAAACCTTAAAACCTCTAAAAACAATAAAAACCACAAAACCCCAAAAAACCATAATTCTCTAAATCCCTACAAACATTAAAAACTCTTGAAAACCATAAGAAACCCTAAAAACCCTAAATTTTTTAAAAAACCTTACAAATATAACAAAAAACACTGTAAAATATTACAAAATCCTATGAAAACCAAGAAAATCCTTGAAACACTAAAAATAATAAAAATTCTAATAGAAGCCTAAAACCCTTAAAAACCATAAAAAAACCCTAAAACCGTAAAAATCATAAAACCCTAAAAACAATAAAAACTGGTAAAAACCCCTTTAAAAATTAAATCCCATAAAAATATTAAAAAAAATAAAACCCCTAAAAAGACACTAAAAGTCCTAAAAACCATAAAAAACATGAAAACCCCTAAAAACCTAATAAAACCCTTAAAATCCTAAAAGTTCCTAAAATCCATAAAAACCTAAAAAATTAAAAACCCCAAAAGGCCCTAGAAATCCCTAAAACCCTAAATTTCCCAAAACAACCTTAACACCCCCTAAAACCTAATAAATCTTAAGAAAATCCTAAAACCATAAAAACCCTAAAACCCTTATAGACACTAAAACCCCACTAAAAGATACTAAAAATCATAACAACCCTAAAACCTATAAGAACCCTATAACCCACTAAATAATACTAAAAACTATGAAACCATTAAACCCTTATAAACCTAAAACCCCATAAAAACACTAAAACCCCAAAACCCTAAAAAATCTAAAACCCCTAAAAACCATAAAAAACCTAACAGCCTAAGAAATTATTAAAACCCTTGAAAAACCCTAAAATAATTTAAAACCCCAAAAGCCCCAAAAATTATACAACCCACTAAAACCACTAGAAACCCCTAAAAACCACTAAAACCCCTAAAAACTATAAAATAGCCTTAAACCCTAAAACAACCAATAAAGGGCCCTAACCCCCCAAACCATAAATGACCTTAAAAGTCAAAAAAACTAAAAGGACCCAAAACACTTAAAAACCCTAAAAGATCCTAAAAAAACTAAATATAATAAAATACCCTAAAAACCAAAAAACACTAAAATGATCCATAAAAACATTAAACACCTTAAAAACCATAAAAAATCCTAACCCCCCCCCAAAAAAAATCCCAAAAAATCCCTAAAAACCATTAAATCTCTAAACCCCCTAAAAACCCTAATAAACCTTAAAATACTTGGAAAACCTAAAGACCTTAATAAACCCTTAAAACCCTAAAACCCCTTCTGAAATCCTAATATAATTTAAAATACCATAATACACCCTAAAAACCCCTAAAATCCCTAGAAATACCTAAATATTCTTTAAAACCCCTAAAATATCAAAACCATGCAAAACCGTAAAAATTATTAAAACCCATAAAAACCCATAAAACCCCTAAAGAAGAATAAAAACCACTAAAGGATAGTAAAACATTAAAAACCATAAAAATCTAAAAACTCTTAAAAGTTAACTAAAACACCAAAAAAACTAAACCCTCTGCCAAAAAAAACCCCTAAAAAACCAAAAACCCATAAAAAAACCCAACACCCCTAAAAACCCTTAAAATTCACTAAAAAGACACTATAAACCCTAGATCATTGGATGGAGGCTGAATCTAATTGTTTTTTCACCCCTCTCGATTCCTTGCACTGTCTCTCCCTCTCACTGATCCTAGATCTACGATACTTCCTTGGCGGCGGTGCTTCTGGATTCTCAGTGGTCCGGGTTCGGTCTCAACGGATCCAATGTCTCGGTGGTTCGCTCTCCCCTCACAATTCCTATCACTTCCGCTCCCTCTCCCCGATCTTGGATCTATGATGCTTCTTTGTAGGTATGTCTTCTGGTTGCCCAGTGGTCTAGGTTCTATCACGGTGGATTGGTTGTCATGGTGGTGGGTGTAACTGTCCTCGATGGAGGTACGACATGGAGGACTGGCACTTTTGGATGGGCCCTTCATAGTTGATGATGAATCAGTTATCAAATATGGTTCCATATCTGAGTATCAGAGGGATGTGGTGGCTTTTCTAGCTTCATGTTGGAGAAAGGTAGGTGCGGAGGGTGGTATAGTGATTTGGTGGGGGAGCGCTCAGTCTTGAGTTCAGATATGTTTATCATATCTGGCCGAATTATGGTGGGGATGCGCTTCTGTTAGCAAGGGGAAATGAGTGGTGGACTTAGCTTGTGGATGCGTCACTAGTGTTGTGGGTTTCTTGTGTGGATTTGTCCCTTATTGAGGGTTGTGGTGGTCTAGGAGCCTGGTGCGGTGGTCTGCGGTAGTGAAGGGATAAGGATGCTGTTTGAAATTGGGAAAGGTGTTATTGGTCTAGGTGTTGGTGGTGGATTCTGGTTGATATAAGCTAATATGGAAAGATGTTGAGAAGGATGTGGTGTTGTGCTTATGGTTTTGTAAATGATCTTAGAGAGGGTTTTTTTGTTTCTGTATGGATCGTGGTGTGTTTTAGGGGTGTTGGGTATGTTGCAGGATGAGATCTGCTGCGTGCAAGTTGGTGGATGTTGGGATTTGATTGGATAGGAGGTGATGGATGCTGGAAGCTAAGCTACTGGATACTGATTTCTGCTTTCCTAGGAGGTGGAAGAGGTGTTGTTGCTGGGTTACTACTAGAGTGTTGGTCGGGTGGTGTGTCTTGTGAGTTGTTGTGGGTGCTTGTTGCTGGAATTGATGCGATGTGATGGGTGCTATCTGGTGATGATGCTCAAATACAGGATTGATGGTGGGGCTACTTGGAGCTAGGTTCTGACCAAAGGTTTTTGGGTGTTGTGCAATGGTGCTGAGAGTGGGTGATGGTGGGCTTGTGTTGCTGGTTGTGTTGTTGGGTGTTAAATGATGGGAGCTGATTAGTTAAGAGGTGATGTATACTAGAAACTAAGCTGTTGGATGCTGGATGCTGGTTGTTGCTTGGTTGGGAGGTGATAAAGGTGACTTTTATGGTTTTGGTTCAGTTGGTGGCCCCATGACGTAGCTCTTTTTGGGCATGTATTTTTTGAATATACCCATTTCTTTGTTTGTTTTTCTCTTTTCTAATAAATTTTGGGGGGCCAGGAATAACTTGGTTCTGCACCTTCTTTACCTTAAATACCCTAAAACTCCTAAAAGATCCTAAAAACTCTAAAAAACCATAAGAGACCCTAAAACCGTAAAGAACCCTTAAAAACCCTCAATGTTCCTAAAACCCAAAAAACCTAAAAAACTTTAAAAACCTTAAGACACTAAAAACCCTTGAAAACCTAAAAGATCCTAAAAACACAAAGAGAATATAAAAACCCTAAAAATCATAAAGCACAATAAAAACCTTAAACAACAGTAAAGGACCCTAAAAATCCTAATTGACCCTAAAAACCCTAAAAACCCTAAAAACCCTAAAAACCCTAAAAGTCCATAAAACCCTAATAACATTAAAAGACCATAAAACCCTAATAATAATAAAAGACCATAAAAACCATAAAAACCCCTAGTAACCCAAAAGAACCCTAAAAGACCCAAAAATAACCCAAAACCCAAAAACCCTTAAAACCCCTTAGAAACCCTAAAATGAAAAAAACAATAAAAAATCCTAAAACCTTAAATAACCAGAAAATCCTAATAAAAAAATATAAAGCCTAAAAAACCTAAAATCCCTAAAAACACTGAAAACCCATAAACACATAAAAACCCTAAAAACCAATAAACCCCTAAATCCCCTATAACACTAAAAACCCTTAAAACCACTAAAAATCCCAAATATACCCTAAAAACAAATAAACCCCCATAAAAATCCAAAAAAACCCCCAAAACCCCAAAACCCTAAAACACTCCACAAACCCCTAAAACCCCTAAAAACCAGAAAACAAACGAAAACATAAAACATCCTAAAAATACCTAAAAACCCTATGAAACTCAAAAACCACACAAAACCCTAAAACACCATAAAAACCCTAAAATCCATAAAAACCCTAAAATCCATAAAAACCCTAAAATCCATAAAAACACAATAAAAACATAAAAAGCCCTAAAACTCTATAATCCCTTGAAGGACCTAAAAAATGATAAAAGCCAAAAAAGAATCTAAAAACCCTAAAACCCCCTAAAAGACCCTAAATACCCTAAAAACCCCAAAAATACTTTAAACTCCCAAAAGTCCCTAAAATTATAAAACCCCTAAATGACCCAAAAAACCAAAAAACCCAAAAAACCAAAAAAACCCAAAAATACGCTAAAAATCCTAAAAGACACTTAAAAACTAAAAAATTACCCTAAGAACCCATAAAAACCCTAAAAGAACCTAGAAACCATAAAAATCATAAAGGAACATAAAACCCCTAAAAACACTAAAAGAATCTAAAAATCATAAATCCTTTAAAAACTCTAAAATACCCTAAAACCCCTAAAACACCATAAAAATCCTAGAAACCCTTAAAAACTCAAAAAACCATTAAGAATCATAAAATCCCCTAAAAACCAAAAAACCCTATAATACACTTAAAACCCCTAAACACCGTAAATACCATGAAAACCATAAAACCACCCGAAATACAAAAAACCTAAAATCCATTAAACCATAAGAACTTCAAAATACTCTAAAACTCAAAAAATGACCCTAAAACCTTTTAAAACCCTAAAAACCTTGAAAAACCTAAAAAACCTGCAAATCCATAAATTACCCTAAAAACTATAAAATCCCAAAATTAACCTAAAATCCCTAAAGTTATAAAAACCTTAAAAACCTAAATACCTTTAAAATCCATAAAAAATCAATAAAGAACCCTAAATACCCAAAGAACCCTAAAAACACTATAAAACCCTAAAGCACCATAAAACCATAAAACCCACAAAAGCCTTAAAAAATAAATAAAAACAATAAAACCCACTAAAAAACTTTAACGCCACAAAATATAAATACCTAAAAACCCAAAACCACTAAAACACCTAAAGACGCTAAATCACTAAAAACACATTAAAAACCTAAAACCCCTAAAAACGTCAAAACCCCGAAAACCCTAGAAAAGAAAAAAAAACTTAAAAATATTTAAACCCTAAAACAATAAAAAAACCCTAAATCCCCTAAAAACCCTAAAAACCATAAAAACCATAAAAACCATAAAACCATAAAAACAAAAAACACACCCTAAAACCCCTAGAAAAATCCTAAAACCCTAAAACCCATAAAAACCCAAAAAACATCTAAATGACCCTAAAATCCCAATAAACACTAAACAGAATAAAAACCCTAAACACACTAAAAACCATAAAAACCTCTAAAAACCCCAAAAACCAAAAAAAATCCCAAAAAACCACTAAAAGACTAAAAAACCCCCAAATCCTAAAAAAACCCTTAAAATCCATTAAAATCATAACAAACCCTAAAACCCCTAAAACCCCTAAAAATACATAAAATTATAAAAGAACTAAAAAACCAACAAAAATCCTAAAAAAAAATTAAAAACCATAAAACAATCCTAAAAACCCTAAGAAAATTTTAAAATTTAAAAGAACCAAAAAATCCCCAAAAATCATAAAAAACATTAAAAACCATAAAACAATCCCAAAAAACCTAAGAAAACTTTAAAACCCCTATAAAAACAAATGCTAAAACCCAAAAAAAAACCAAATGACAAAAAAACAACTAAAAACATTAAAAGGCCCTAAATAATAAAAAATCCCTAAAAACCCTAATAATCCAAAATATCCTAAAAGGTCGAAGGCCCCTAAAAATCCAAAAAAATGCAAAAAACCTAAAAAACCCCAAAACCCTATAAAAAACCTAAAACCCCTAAAAAACCATTAAAAATATTGATAAAAAATAAAACACTAAAAACTCTAAAGAAACCCTAAAACCCTTAATACCCTAAAAACACTAAAAACCTAAAATCCCTAAAACCCAAAAAAATTTATAAAACCCCCAAACCCTAAACCCCCCCCCCCCCAAAAAAAAGACTAAAACAACAAAAAACCCTAAAAATACCTAAAAACCAAAAAACCAAAAAGCCCCTAAAAATCCTATAAAACATAAAAACACATAAAACCCCAAAACAATGAAAATCCATAAAAAACACAAAAAGATATATAAACTCTAATAAACTAAAAACCACAAAACTATAAAAATCCTGAAAATACTAAAAACCCTAAAGTACCCAAATAAACCTTAAATACCCCTAAAATACCCTAATACCCTAAATACCCTAAAACCAATGAAACTCCCTAAAAAATCATCAAAAAACCTAAAACCCCTATAAAAACTCTATAATTCCCTAAAATTATAAAAAATATAAAAAAACCCTGAAATCTAAAAAAGACCCTTACAATCCAAAAAGAAATTTAAAATACTTAAAAACCCCTACAATCCCAGAAAACAATAAAAATCGTAAATAACTTTTAAAATCCCTGAAAACCCCTAAGAAACCTTAAAACTCTAAAAAGATCTGAAAATCCTTAAAATCCATAAAAGAACCCTCAAACCCCTAAAACCTCAAAAACCCTAAAAACCTTAAAAACCCTACAAACCAATAAACCTTTAAAACCTTAAAAACCATAAAAACATTTAAACCACTAAAAACCCTAAAAACTATAAAACCCTAAAAATCCCTAAAACCCCTAAGAGTTATAAAAACCCTAAAAATCCCTAAACCGTAAAAAACCATAAAAACTCAAAAAACCCCTAAAACCCTGAAAAACCTAAACACAACAAAAAATCCTTGAAAACCTACCCGCCCCCCCCCCCCCACCCCGAATAAAAACCCCTTAAAAACCCATCCCCCCCCCCCCCGCTCAAATAAAAATCCATAAAAATCCATAAAAACCACAAAAACAGAAAAAAAAACCAGTAAAATCCTAAAACCCTAAAAACAAAAATACCCCTAAAAACCTAAAAACCCTAAAAAAACCTAAACACCCAAAAAAACACTAAAAAATAATAAAAAACTTATACACCCATAAAACCCTGAATCTCGTAAAATCTGAAAAACCCATAAAATCACAAAAACTGTAAAACTCTAAAAATCCCTAAAAACACTAAGGAAAAGAAGATGCCACCGCTCTCCCCTGGTCTCTCCCGCTCGACGCGGCGATCTTCAAGGTTCCCTCTCGGAATCCTTCTCTATGGTTTTATGGATCGCTTCTAGACCACGATTTGTGATGCGGATAGATCTTAGAGGTCTTCTTATCTGGTGCGATGATGGAAGATGAGGCAGATGCTTGCTGGCAGAGGGATCTGGCGGGTCGTGGCTGGGAAAGGCGATGACGTTTTGGTCTGGTTTGGAGCAGATCTGTTAGATCTGGACCTTCCTTTTCCTCGGACACTGTCTTTGTTGCTCCGTGGTGGCGGCATTGATGGTTTCCCGGTGTCTTGGGTAAAATCTTCGAGGTTGACGTCGAAGTCAACCTTGGCTCCAGATCTGGAATTCTGTCGTATTTGCTTTGTCTTGCTGATTCGCTTCTTGGTTTCGTCCCTGATGGTGCCTCGATTCTGGAGGATTTCTATGTGTTCGGGCTTCAGTGTGTTTGGAGGCTCTGTGGGCTACTGGGACTTTGCAGATAGCTACTTGGCTGCTGATTTTTATGAGCTTCAGGCATCGATCGGAGTTGCGCATGTTGACCGGAGGCTTCCATGGATGGGTCAGTGGCACAGGGGGCTCCAACAGCGGATAGGGTTGCTTCGGCGACACAAGATGCTGCCTCAGGGTAAGGTTTCCTCTATGACGATAACTCAAATCTGGGGTACCTTGTTTGACCTTACAGCTGACGAAGGTATGATCCAACGTTGCTATGTTCGCTTTGATCTGCTGGTCTATGTGTGGTTTACTGGTGGATGGCCTGGCTGTGAATTTCTGTTTCTGCTTAGTGGGTTTTGGATTCTATTTTGGTTTCAATGTGGATGTTGTATATCGGTTCTGTTGGGTGGTGCTGGTTCTTGTTATGTTGTTTCTTATGGTTCTATTTTGCTGTAGAGGGATCTTCTTGGTGAGAAGGTGCTGGGTACTGGACCTTGTACGACTGGATGTGGGCCGTTGGTTGGTTATGAGTTGCTGGTTGGTGGTGAATGCTGGATGAGGTGTAGTTTTTTGGTTTTCAGTACTCCTTTGTATGAGTATGTTGTTGTGCTGCTAGTTGATGGTTGCTGTTTGATGGAAAGTGGCGATTGCTGCGTTCGGTTTCACTTGTGTTGTGGTGTGAGGTTGCTGGGTGTGTTTGGATGTGATGCTGGATTTGGTGATGTTGGTTGCTGGGTCTGGTTGGTTTGGATATATTGCTGTTGTTGTGTTGCTATGAAGATTGGATGTGGTGCTGCTGGATGCTGGTGCTGGATGCTGGTCGTTCTGAGTTTGGATGCTGGTTGTTGGGAAGTTGTGAGATGCTGGAGGCTGGTTGATGCTGGATAGTGGTGGTTGCTGTTTGGTTGTGTGTGCCTTTTCCTTTTGCTTTCTTTTTTTATTTTCTTTTTGCGTGCGTTGTAAGGGGTTTTCGGGTGTGGGTTGATTGACCCCTCCCCTCCCTTGTCTGCAATGTTTGTGTCTTTTTGTTTAATAAATTTTGGGGGGTGCCAGGAATAGCCTGGACCCGAGCCTTCTTTGCCTAAAAACACTAAGAAAACGTACAAAATCAAAAATAATCCTAAAAATAAAAAAACGATAAAACCTGTTTAAAACCTTAAAACCCAAATAGAACTATAAAAACCCCTAAAACCCTAGAAACCCTAAAACCCTAAAATCTCTATTACCCCCTAAAAATATTAAAAACCTTTAAATACCCTAAAAAATTAAAAACCCATTGAAACCCATAAAAAAATTAATAACCCTAAAACCCTTAAAAAATTTAAAACCCTAAAAACACTGATAATCATAAAAATATCTAAACCCCAAAAAACCCCAAAAAACCCTAAAAACAAAAAAAATATAAAAATCACAAAACACCTAAACCCCTAAAGTCCCTAAATACCCTAAAAACCCAGAAAACCACTTAAAATATTTCAAATCCTCGAAACTCTAAAAAACCATAAAAACACCAAAAACCATAAAAAAACTAAAAAACCCCTAAAAGTCCATAAAACAATAAAAGACCCTAAAAGACACTAGAAATCATAAAAACCCTAAATGGTCCAAAAAACCCTATAAAACCCTAAAATACCCATACAAGCACTTAAATACTCTAAAAACCCTAAATACCCCAAAACACTAAAAAACCATAAAAAATAATAAAAACCCTAGAAACCGTAAAAACCTGGAAAAAAATGAAAACCCTAAAAATACCTAAAAATCCTTAAAATCCCTAAAAACCCTAAAAACCCTAAATGCCCCTAAAAACCATAAAAACCAATCAAAACCCCTATAATCCTTATAAAACCCTAAAAACCATAAAACCACATTAAATATCCAAAAAACCTAAACCCCATAAAATCTCTAAAAACCCAAAAAGTCCCAAAAAACATACAAGAACCTAAATTACCCTATAAAAACCATAAATGACCCAAAACCCTTAAACATCCTAAAGATATTGAAAATCCTAAATCCCCTAAAAATCCTAAAAAACCCAAAATAACCTAAAAAACATAAAAACCCTAACCCCCCCCCCCCAAAGTCCTAAAAAATGTAAAAACCTAGATATAACATAAAACCTTAACGAACCATAAAAACCACTACCCCCCAAACCCTAAAAACTCTAAAAAAACTTAATAATTAGTGAAAACCCTAAAAATCAAAAAAAAATCCTTAAAACCCTTTAAAATACTTTAACAAACCCTAAAAACCCTAAAATATCCTAAAATCCTAAAATAACAGAAAAAACATAAAATCCCTAAAAAACTCAGAACCACAAAAAAACCATAAAACCCCCAAAGAAAATTCTAAATTACCAAAAACATTAATAATACTATAAAAACCCAAAAACAAAAAGAGAACCCTAAAAACACTAAAACCCTAAAAATCCTTAAAACTGATAAACCCCTAAAACCCTAAAAACATTAAAAACGTAAAACCCACAAAAAACCTAAAAACCCTCTAATAACCCCTAAGAAACCACAATACCTTGAAAATAATTAAGTAACCCTAAAAATAATAAATCCCTAAAAACCAAAAATCCCCTTAAAAAGTTTATAAAAAACCCAAAAAATTAAAACCCCTAAGTAAACCATAAAACCCTAAAAACCCAAAAAATCACATGCCAACTCGGTTGCAGATGCTCTCTCCAAAAGTGAAATTGAAGAAAGATGTTCGATGTGGTCCTTCATCACTCCACCTTTTTTGTAATCCAATTTTATATTCGGATTGGAAGGGTGAGATACACTCTCGCCCTTGAAGACACATCTTGTAGTTTTCTGTTTTTGTTTTGTTGAATTTTGGGGGGCTAGGCTAGACTAGTGCTGAACCTATTCTACCCAAAAGACCCAAAGAAACTATATAAAAATCAAAAATACCATAATATTCCCTAAACACCATAAAAATCTTAGAAACCCATAAAAAACCATATAAACATTAAAATCCACTAAAAACTAAAAAAACATAAAAAAACTAAAGAAAACCTAAAACCCAAAAAACCTAAAAAACTCTTAAAAACACAAAAAACCCTAAAAAATCCAAAGAAAATGAAAAGAAAAAAAATATTAATGTCCTTAAAAACCATAAAAACCATAAAAATCCGTAAAAACCCTAAAATACACTAAAAAACCTAAAACCCCTAAAAACAATAAAAAACCTAAAAAACCCTGAAAACTCTAAAAACCTCTAAAACCCCTTAATACTATAAAAACCAATAAAACCCCTAAAAATACCAAAAAACCAAAAAACCCAGAACAACTTTAAATACCTAAAAAAACCCTAAAAAAATTAAAAAAACCCCTAAGAAAATTCAAAAACCCTAAAAACCATATAACCCGAAAAACACTAAACACCATAAAAGCCCTAAAAACCATTAAAACCGTAAAACCCCTTAAAAACCTGAAAACCGTAAATAAACTCTAAATCACAAAAAAACCCAAAAAACTATAAAGCCCCTAAGAACCCAAAAAACCATAAAATAATGATAAATATCAAAACCCTAAAAACCATAAAAACCCTAAAACCCCTAAAAACCCATAAAAACCCTAAAGAACCCTAAAACACTAAAACCCTAAAAAACCCTAATAAACCTAAAAATCCCCAAAAAACCTTTAATCCCTAAAACCCATAAAACCCCTAAATCCCCAAATCCCTAAAAAAGCCATAAAAAATCTAAAAAACAAAAAGGACCCGAAAAAACCAAAAAACCCAAAAAATCACTACAAACCCCTAAAAAACTAAAAACCCATAATAACCCTAAAATCCCAAATAACTCTGAAAAATCATGAAACTCATAAAAGAAGCTAAAAAATCTAAATGACCCTAAAACCCCTAAAAACACCCTAGAAGACCCAAAAAACCCAAAAACCCTAAAGGACCCTCAAAATCACAAAGAACCTAAAGACACTAAAACCCTAACACACCGTAAAAGTCTAAAAATACCCTTAAAACCTAAAAATATTCTAAAAAAGACTCTAAAAACCCTAAAAATTATAAAGGACTCTAAAAAACACTTAAACATGATAAATCCACAAAACACCTGAAGGAACATAAAAAACCCAAAAAACACTAAAGCAGCCTAAAAATGATAAAAGAACCTAAAGCCCCCAAAAAACCTTAACAACCCTAAAAACCCTAAAATCCCAAATAAGTCATAAAACCCCTTAAGACCCATAAAAAACCCTAAAAACCCTAAAAGACACTAAAAACTGAAAAAACCCTAAATGACCCTAAAAATGATCAAATACCCTCAAAGACCCTAATAAAAGTAAAAACCATAAAATACCCCCAAAACATATAATGACACCAAAACCTATAAGAAACCCTAAAAACCCTAAAACACAGCAAAGACCCTAAAACTCCAAAAATCCCAAAGAAACCCTAAAACCCCTAAAACCCTAAAAAAACCTAAAAAACATAAAAACCCTAAAAATCATAAAAACCCTAGAAACCCTAAAAAACTTGAAAACCCCTAAAACCCACAAATCTATAAAAACAAAAAAATACTGAAAAACTGTAAAACCCCTAAAAACTATAAAAAATGTGAATAACCTAAAACCCCAAAAAACACCCAAAAACTCTAAAAATAACTAACAGACCTAGAAAACCCTATAAATACCAAAAAACAACCATTAAATCCCCTAAAAACCAAAATACCCAAAATTTCAATAAAATTCTAAAAACCCATAAAAATTCAAAATCCCCTAAAAATCTAAAAACCCAGAAAAAAACCCATAAAACACCCTAAAACCCCCTAAAACGCTAAAAAAACCTCGAAACACTAAACTTCAACTAAAAACCCTAAAAAATAAAAAAACATAAAATACCCTAAAACCCCTAAAATCCCTAAAATCCCATAAATCCGTAAACCCTTAAAAACTATTAATAAACCCTAAAAAGACTAAAAAACCTCTAAAAATACTAAGAAAACCCTTAAAACCCCAAAAAACATGAAATATCCCTAAAACCACTAAAAACCCTAAAAAACTAGAAAAAAATCCTAAAAACATTAAAAACACTAAAAGCCACAAAATCCCACACTAAAACCCCTAGAAACGTAAAAAACCAAAACAATACCTCAAAACCCCTAAAAACCATAAAAACACCTAAAAACACTTAAACCCTAAAAGCCCTGAGACCCATAAAACCTTAAATGTAATAAAAATCCAAAAAACCATAAAAAATAAAAAAATACTAAAAAGTCCTACACCCTAAACCTTAAACCATACATGCTAAACCCTATACTCTACACCCAAAACCCAAAACCCCAACCACACGACCTAAACCCTAAACCCTACACCCTAAACCTTAGACACAACATTGTAAACCCTAGACCCTATATGATAAACCTGATACCCTAAACCCCAAACCCTATACCTTACACCCCAAACACTAAACCATAAATCCAAAACCCTATACCCTACACCCTAAACCCTATACCCTACACTCTGAACCTTATACCCTACATCCAATACACTAAACCCAGTATCTTACACCATAAACTATATACCCTACACAGTAAACCATAAACCCTACTACCTAAACCAAATACCCCACATCCTAAACCCTAAACCCAACACAGTGAACCCTATACCCTACACCGCAAACTCAAAACACCAGACCCTAAACCCTATACCCTACATCCTAAACCCTATACCCTATATGCTGCACCCAAAACCCTATAACCAACACCCTAAACCCGATACCAAAAATCTAAACGCAAAACCCTACACCCTAAACCCTATACGCCACACCGTAAACCCTAAACTCTACAACCTAAACCCAAAACCAAAAACCCAAAACACAAAAACCTACACGCTAAACCCTAAACACAACAATCTAAAACCTCTATGCTACTCCCAAAAATATAAACCCTACACCTTATACCATATACCAAACACTATAAAATCTACAACCTAAACCCTATCTTTGACACTCTAAACACTAAACCCAATACCCAAATCCATATATCCTACACCCTAAAACCTAAACCCCACACCCCAAAAACTATACCCTATGACATAAAACCTAAACCCTAAACCCTACACCATAAACCATAAACCCTACACCCTAAATTGAATACCTTGCACACTAAACCCTTAACCCTGCACCATAAACCTATACCCTAAAATCTAATCCTGAAACTATAAACCCTAAACCATATACCCAAGACCCTAAACCCTCAAATATACACCCTAACCCCTATACCTTACACTATAAACACTGAACTCATACTCTAAAACCGATAATCTACTCCCTAAACCCTATACCGTACACTATAAACTGTAAACCCTATACCCTACACCCTAAATCCTATAGCCTACACCCTAAACCCAAAACCTTAAACCATAAACCCAATAACCTACACCCTAAACCATATACACTTCAACATAAACCCTATATCCTACACCATAAACCCTTAAACTAAATAACGCTAAAGCAACCCTAAAGTTTTTTAAAAAATCTTAAAAAATCAGAAAACCCTAAAAAACATAAAGAAACCTAAAACCCCCCAAAACCCCTAAAAGAAGAAAATAATAAAAAACCATAAAAACACTAAAAATAATTAAAACCTTTAAAAACCATTAAATCCTTAAAAACCCTTCAAAACATTAAAAATCTTGAAAAAGTATAAAAACCCAAAAAAATATTAAAGGGCCCTAAAAATATTAAAAACCATAAAAAATCATTGAAAACCTTAAAAACCTCTAAAGTTACTTAAATCCCTAATAACTATAAAAACAATAAAATATGAAAATACCATGACAATTCTAAAAAACCCAAAAACCCAAACCACCTTAAAATACCAAAACAACCTAAAAGAACATAAAACCCTAAAAGACCCAAAACTATAAAAGAAACTAAAAATAATAAAAATCCCTAAAACCCATAAAAAACATAAAGACCATAAAGACCCTAAAAAACTATAAAAGGCCCTAAAACCATAAAAAACCATAAAACACCATAAAATTACTAATTCACCTAAAAACACTAAAAACCATAAAACCCATAAAACCCTATAAAAACTCTAACAAAAAACTAAAAACCATAAAGTACCCATAATAACCCTAAAACCTCACAAAAAACTCTAATATACACTAAAAAACCCTAATAACTTGATAACCATAAAAACACTAAAAAATACTAAAAACCCAAAAATCCCAAAAATCCCATAAAAACTCAAAGAATCCTAAAAACCCAAAAAACCTTTAGAAGTACTAAAAACCCCTAAAACCTATGAAACCCCTAAAAACCATAAAAACCCTAAAAAATCTAAAAAATAATAAAAACACTAAAAACCCTAAAATCAACCTGAAACACCTAATAACCATTAACACCATAAAAAATCATAAAAATACTTAAAACGATAAAAACCCAAAAAAAAACACTAAAAACCAAAAAATATCTATAAAAAAACTAGAAAACCATAAAAACACCTAAAAACAAATAATACCTAAAAACCCTAAAACCCTACAAACCATGAAAACCATAAAACCCAAAAATAAATCCTAAAAAATATTAAAAACCTTAAGAACCCATAAAAACAATAAAGCCCCTATAAACCCTAAAAAACTCTTAAAATCCCTAAAACCCTAAATATACTAAAAAACCAACCCCCCCAAACCCCCCCCCTAAAATACCCTTAAAACACTATAAAACCATATAAAAAACTAAAAATACCTAAAAAAAATTAAAAAACCCAAAATCCTCTAAAAACCCTAAAATCCCTAAAGTCTTCTAAAAATAATAAAAACACTTAAACCCATAAAATTCTTAAATATCCAAAATATTAGATAAAAATCCTTAAGAACCCATAAAAACCTTAAAAATTCACAAAAAACTAAAACTATAACACACCAAAAAAACTCTAAAAACCCCAATAACCCTAAAAACCCCCAAAAACCCTCAAAAAATCTTTAGAACCTCTAAAACCCCTAAAAATACCTAAATAAATTTAAAAATATAAACCCCATAAAAATAAAAATCCAAAAAATTATAAAAATCCCTCAAAACCATAAAAAACCATGAAAACACTAAGTTATCCCAAAACCCCCGTAAATCGCCTAAAAACACTGAGGACCCTAAAACACTAAAAAACATTTAAAACCCCTATATAATTTAAAACCATTGTAAACCCTATAAAATACTAACAATACTAAATACCTGAAAAACATAGAAAACCCCAAAAACCCCAACAAGGAAAAAAACAACAAAACCCCTAAAATAACCTAAAACCCCTAAAAGCCCTAAAAGCCCTAAAAATATTAAGAGCACTAAAAACCCTAAAACAACCCCAAAAGCATGAAACAATCCTAAAAAAATATTAACAAATATTAAACCCTAAAACCCCTAAAACCCCTAACAAACCAAAAAACATAAAAACCTCTATAAAAACCCTTAAAACATAAAATATATTTGAAAACCCTAAAACACATAAAAGTACCTAAAGACATTGAAACCCCCTAAAAACCTTAAGAAACCTAAAAACACTTAAAACCTGAAAATCCCTAAAAACGCTAAAACCCATAAAAACCCTAAAAAACCCTAAAACCTCTCAAAACCCCCAAACCCACCGAAAAACTCAAAAATACACTATAAAACCTATAAAACCATAAAAAACTGAAAATAACCTATAAAACCTAAAAAAAAATAAATCCCATAAAAACCCAAAAAATACCCTAAAAATCATATAAAAACTCAAAAACCCTAAACCCCCTTAAACACTCGAAATACCCTAAAAAACCTAAAATCCTTAAAACCCCTAAATAACCTAAAACCATTAATAAATCCTAAAAATGCTAAATACCCCTAAAAAAATAAAACCCAAAAAACCATAAAAAACCCTAAACACCCCTAAAACCCTAAAAAATCCAAAAATGCCCTAAAAACCTTTAAAAATGCTAAAAAACTAAACCCTCCCATAAAGAACCTATAAAACACTAAAAACCATAAAATAACTCAAAACCCCTAAAACACCCCAAAACAACTTAAAAGACTTGAAAATCTCAAAAAATCCAAATGACCCTAAAAACCTAAAACCCCATAAAACCCTAAATACCCTTAAAACCCTAAAAATATCTAAAGCACCCAAACCCCAAAAAAAAATCAAAAAACCCTAAAAACCTAAAAACCCAAAAAAAAACGAAAAACCATAAAACCCAAAAAAACCCAAAAAAACCTAAAAAACAAAAAAATCAATAAATGATTCGTAAAAACCCTAAAAATGTAAAAATACTCTAAAAACATAAAGAAACTACAAAACCATAATAACTATAAAAATATAATGGACCCTAAAACTGTAAAAACCATAAAACCACTAAACACGCTAGAAACCCTAAGACCCCGAAAAAACCAAAAAAACCCTAAAATATCCTAAAAAATATTTAAACCCTAGAATCTCTAAAACACTAAAACACCTTAAAATACACTAAAATACCTTAAAACCCTTAAATTACTCAAAAAAATACTTAAAAATCGTAAAGAATCCTAAAACCACATAAAAATACCTAAAGGACCCAAAATCCCCAACAAATTCTAAAGGGACCTAAAAGCCGTAATATGACGAAGGACCCTAAAAACACTAAAATCCCTAAAGACCTAAAAACCCTAAAAGGACCTAAAAATATTTAAACCCATAAATACCCTAAAATCCAATAAAACCCCAAAGTACCCTAAAACCCATATAAACCCTAAAACACTATAAACCAAGAAAAAATGTTTAAAATGTTCTAAAAAGACCTTAAACATACTAAACAATATTAAAACCCCTAAAAGACACTAAAAACACTAAAAAAACTATAAAACACCCTAAAAGACCCTAAAATCCCTAAAACTCTAACAAACCCTAAAACATCAAAAAACCCTAAAAAATAAAAAGACCCTAAACCCCTAAGAAATCATAGAAACCCATAAAATCTCTAAAATACCATAAAAACCCTAAATGATAAAAAACTATAAAAACCCATAAATACCATAAAAACATTAAAGACCTTGAAAATCCCAAAAAACCATAAAAAAAATACCCAAAAAACCCAAAAACCCTAAAAAATCCCCAAACCTTAAAGATCCCTAAAAACACTAAAATATTATAAAAACCCTTAGGAAAACCCTAAGAACTTAAAGGACCCTAAAAAGATAAAAAAAATTATGAAACCCTATAAAAAATATGAAACACCCTAAATACCATAAAAAACTTAAAAAATAGTCAAAAACTGTAAGACCCCCCTAAAAATTCTAAAAACACTATAACCCATAAAAAATTAAAATCTAAAAAAAACATAAAACCCCATAAAAATCCTAAAAACATAAAAAACCCCATAAACCTAATAACACCTTAAAAAATTTCAAAATCCCCAAAAAACCTAAAACCCCACTAAATGTCATTAAAATCCTAAAACCCTCCAAAGATCCGTTAAGAACCCTAAAACATATAAAACCAAATAAAACCCTAAAAACCCATGAAAAAACCCTAAAACCATATATAAAATCCATAAAAATACCATATAATAATTAAAAGTATAAAAACAATAAAACCCTAAGAAAACCAAAAAACACTAAAAATACACCATCAACATCATCAATATTTTATTTATTTATTGAAAAGAGATAGAGTACAAGAAAAAATACAAGACCCTACAATCCCTCAAAACCACTAAAAGACCCTAAAAACCATGTAAAACCCCTAAAAGACTCTAAAATATGCCCAAAACCCCCAAAAACCCAAAAAAACCTTATAATTAAAAAAACCCAAAAAATCACCAAAACACAGTAAAACACCTTTAAAAGCCTAATAACCAAATAAAACTTCAAGAATCACAAATAAAACTACAAAAACCCTTAAAAAACTAAAAACCCTAAAAACCCAAAATCCCTAAAAGGACCTTAAAACCCTAAAAACCCAATAAAAATCCTAGAAACCCTAAAACCCTGTAAAAACAAAAAATGTCTTAAAACCCTTAATACCCTTAAAACCCCTAAAAACACTTCAAAACTCTAAAAGAACAAAAAAGACCCAAAAACCTAGAAACACTTTGAAAATCCAAAATAACCATTAAAATCCCTTTATAATCCAATGAAACAACTAAAAACACTACAAAAAAAGAAAAACTTTGAAACCTTAAAATATCCAATAATCCAAATAAACATTAAAATTCCCAAAAAACCATTAAAATCCTAAAACCCCTAAAATCCCTAAAAGTCTCTAAAACCCATAAAAACCCTAAAAACCCTAAAACACATAAAAACCCTAAATCCATGAAAAAACCATATAATACTACAAACCATAAAGAAAGACTAATACCAATAAAAATAAATAAAACTACTTAAAACCGTAAAAACCATAAAAAACCTAAAAGTCCTTAAAATATCCTAAAAGATTCTAAAACACCCTAAAACCCTAAATAACCTAAAATATCTAAAAACAGAACACACCATAAAAACCCTAAAACACTAAAACCTTAAAAAAATACTAAAATCCCTTAAGAACCATAAAAAACACAAATTAAATAAAAAAACCTTTAAAATCCTAGAAAACATAAAAAACCTACAAAACACTAAAAAATAGATAACCAAAAAACCATAAAAAAATGAAAAATCCCCAATCCCCCTAAAAACCCTATAATCCTCCAAAAGCCCTAAAAATATTAAAAACATATAAAACCCATAAAAATCCATAAATGACCCTAAAACCCTAAAAATTATCTAACAACCAAAAAACTCTAAAATCCCCTAAAACTCTAAAACCTTTAAAAACATTAAAAGATTCTAAAAACCCTAAAAACCCTAAAACACTCAAAGTCCCTAAAAACCCTAATACCATAAAAGACACCAAAAACCCTAAAATAACTTAAAATCCTTAAATACTCTAAAAACCAAAAAAACCACTAAATGACTCTAAAACCATACAAACATTAAAATACCCTAATCACCCATTAAATTTTTGAAATACCCTAAAATATCCTAATAGCCTTTAAACCCCTAAAGTCCTTAAAAACCTAAAACCCATAAAATAAACTGAAAACTGAAAAAAAAACCCCTAAGAAACCCAAAATATGAAGGTTCTTGAATGGTTCAAGGGATCTCTACAACTCTCAATCTTTTACCACGAGTTCGATGATGTATCCTCTACAATTAATCTACCCCATATTGAAGGATTTGTTACCGTATCCCCTTAGTGGACCTCTTCGATTGACAAATTTTTAATTCATGGGGGTTATAATATAGCATGATGATGTGTCTCCTTGACCCCAATCATTTCATGATTCATTTTTCATCAGAGGAGGATTTGATTCTAGATTGGTCGTCTGTGACTTGAAGATGTAATGGTTCTAGGTTCTTCCTCTTAAAATGGACTTTTGAATTTTATTTGAATCAATATTGATCAATGATGTCTATCTGGGCGAGTTTCCCTAAACTCCGGCTTCGATTTGAAAATTAGTCTATACTCCGTATGTTTGGGAACATCATGGGACGATATCTATTCTCAGATAGTTGGACCCATGCTATCTACAACCTAATATTTCTAAGGATCTGTGTCGAGGTGGATGTGGCGAAGCCACGGGTCGACTCTCTCTGGATTTCTGTAAGTGACCAACTTCACTATAAACAATCAGTCATTTTTTAATCTTTGTGTGAATTTTTATCATCATTCAATAAGTCGGGATACTTATTGGTGGTGTGCAAGTGTGGAATGAGGGGAATGAATGCTGGTATGGATTCATCCCATATGGAAAAACCTCCCACTGAAACCTTTCGGGGTCATGATGATCCTATAGGTCCCAATTCTGATGAAGCCGCAGAATTAGAAGAGTTTGCCTCTCGTATTTCCAGATCTTCTCAAGTTAATTTGCAGCTAAAAAATTATAACTCTATGGGAGAAGATGATTATTTCTTAATGAATTTTGAGTATCCTGGCGATATGTAGAAGGTGCTGAATGAAGTGGGTGCAGGGCATGAGGTTATTCAGGTGGGTCAATTTGTTTGTGATGGGAATGGAGTAAGACTTTTGGATCCTCCTACGGGTGATGGTTTTGTGGACAGTCAATGAGAGGAGGATGTGCTTGCAGATGTAGTGTTCAAGAACCCATAGATACTTCCATAGGCACAAAATACTTTGGTTGACACTGTACTTAATCGATTGAGGTCGGATTTTTGAATTTTTATCCGCAATGAGGCAGATTCCAGTTTAATGTCCTTGTGTAGCTTTGATTCTATGCTAAGTAACATTGCTTTTCCTCTGAGCTATGTGGGACATATGGTGAACATAGTGTAGGATTTGAAGATGATCCCTTACACGGGGTAGGATGGACATCAGTTGAGGTCAAATACTTGTGAAGAGATTTAAGACAAGTGATGGATCTTAATTGATTCTTCTGTGAGTGAGGGGTAGTGATTCATCACATGGTATTAGTGCAGCCCACTGGAGAAATTATATCACAATGTCTGTGAAGATCAAAATGGGGGGATAAGGATTTGTAGTTGGTCCCAGTGTTACATGAAAGAGTCTCCTTTGATAACCCTCATTTCTTGGTTCTGTGGGATATGGATCTGGAGGATGTCAATGTGCATCCAAAAATTTGGGCGGATGTTGCTAATAATGAGGATGGTGGTTGTAAAAATGAGGTCGTGGGTGCAGCCAGTGATGGTTTGTTACATGTAATTGAGAATGTGGCAGAGGGTTTTAGTTCTACACCACCAAATAAGAGGTCATGGAGTGACTACCCCTCTTTACCAAAACCTGTGGCTACTAGGGCCTCTTCCAAGGCATTCAGAAATAATGTTAATAATTTTTTGTTAGGGCGGCCCCACAAGTTCTCTTTTCGATCTTAGTTTACTCAAGATACACAAAGACTTAGGGACAAGTATTTTTCAATGTTCAAGTATCAGGAATACGTGGAATCTTCATGGTAGTCGAGAGATGGTGGAGAAGATTATGTCTCTGGATATGGTGGTGCTGATGATCTCTTTATTTTGTAGTTCATGGTCCAAACACTTTTGGAATGCCATTCCTTTTTTTTATGAATTTTTGGGGGGCCAATCATGCTTATCCCCATGCTTGATTTTCCTGGAAAACAATAAAACCCCATAAAACCCTTAAAAACCCTAAATTTCCCAAAAAACACTAAAAGACCCCTAAATTACCCTAAAAATCCTAAAAACACTAAAACCCCCAAAACCCTAAAAAACATTTACAAAATCTAATTTTTTTTAAAATCCTTAAAAATCTCTAAAACCCATAAAATATTTAAAAACCTAAAAAACCCTAAAAACACAAAAAACACTAAAAATCTAGAATCCTAAAAACTCAAAAACCATAAATTCCATAAAAACAAAAAACAAAACTCAATAACATGAAAAAATAGTAAAAGACCCTAAAATCCCTAAAATCCCCTACAATTCATAAAAACCCCTAAAACACTAAAAACTCATAAAAATTGTCAAAAACAATAAAACACCCTAAAACCCCTGAAAACACTAAAACCCTAAATTCCTTAAAAACCCCAAAAACATTGACAACCACTAATAACCGTTAAAACTATAAAACCATTAAAAACCCTGAAAACCATAAACCCCTTAAAAACATAAAAACCTAAAAAAACCTAAAAAACCATAAGTACTCTACCAAACCCTAAAAATCATAAAAACAAAAAAATAACCCCAGTAACTCTAAAAACCATAAATACCTAAAAAACATAAAAATCCATAAAAATACTAAAATCTTAAAAAACCTAAAAACCCAAAAAAAAAGACCACTAAAAACCCAAAAAACTTATAAGAACCCTAAAAAGATTAAAACCATTAAAATACCCTAAAACCCCCTAAAAACTATAAAACCCTAAAAAACCTAAAAACACTAAAAATCCTAAAAACACTAAAATCCTGAAAAAAACACTAAAAACCCTAAAATACATTTAAACTATTAAAACCCTTAAAATCTCTAAAACCCCCGTAAAAACCCTATAAACCTTTAAAACCCTCTAAAAACATTAAAATAAATAAAAATCATAAAACCCTAAAACACATAAAAATCCCTAAAAAACCCCAAAACCCAAAAACCATTGGAAAAAATTAAAAAAACACTAAAAACCCTAAAAATAATGAAATCCCTAAAAACCATTTAAAATCTTAAAAAAATACTAAAATGTACTGAAATATCCCAAAAATTCACTCAAATCCTAAAATCCCTAAATACACTAAAACCCCCAATAACCATAAAGAACAATAAACCCCCTTAAAAACCTTAACACCCTAAAAAGCCTAAAAAACCTAAAAACCTATAAAACCCCAAGACCTAAAAACCCTAAAACACAGAAAAAAAAACAGAAAACACCACAAAAACACTAAAAAACCTAAAACCCCATAAAGGTAAAAAATTACAAAAAAATCCATAATAACCATAAAAGTCCTTAAAACCCTAAAAAATACCTAAAAGACACTAAAAATTTATAAACACCGTAGGAACCCTAAAATCCACTAAAATACCTAAAAACCCTAAAACACATTAAAAACCTAAAAACATTAAAAACCCAAAAAATAAAAAAACACATAAAAACAAAAAAAGTCCCAACATGTCATAAAAAACTCTAAAAACACTAAATGACACTAAAATGGAGGAGGTTGTGGAGCTGTGTTGATGTGTGTGGCTGGTGTGGTTGGGTGTAGCTGGGTAGGTTGTGGAGTTGTGCTACTGGCTATGAATTGGAGTTGGGAGTGAGTACTGGTGGTTATGTTTTGTTTGTTGTGTTTTTCTTTGTTGTCAGTTAGGAGATGCTGGGTTTGAGTTGTTAGATGATGGGTTTTGATTGGATAGGAGGTGATGGATGCTGAAAGCTGAGATAATGGTTGATGGTTTCTTCTTGCGTAGGAGGTTATGGAAGTTTTATTGATGTACTGATCGACCACTGGTTGCGGGGTGTGGATATAATGGTTGTGAGTCGCAACTATTTTTGGTTGATGAAATTAATGTTAGGTTTTGGGTGCTGTCTGGTGATGTCGTGGGAATACTGGGTTGCTGGATGGGTTTGTTTGGAGCTGGCTTCTGACCAAGGGGTGTTGGGAGCTGCGAAATGGTGCTGGGAGTGGGTCATAGTGGTCTTATGTTGTTGTATGTGCTGCTGGGTGAAAAATGTTGGGAGATGATTAGTTAGGAGGTGTTGGATGTTGGAAACTGAGTGGTTGGATGCTGGTTTATGCTTGGATGGGAGGTGATGAAGGTGTTGTTTATGGTTTTGGTGTTGTTGGAGACCCCATGATGTAGATCTTTTTGGGTATGGTTTTTTATAATCTTCCACTCTATTTGTTTTATTTTCTTTTATTGTAATAAATTTTTGGGGGCCAGGAATAGCCTGTTCCAACCCCTTCTTTTCCTTGAAACCCTAAAAATCTCTAAACACCCCCAAAATTAAGATAAATTTTAAACCCTAAAAGAAATAAATTGTAAAACCATTTAAAAACCCTAAAATAGTTAAAAAACCCCAAAAAAAACTCTTAGATCATTAAAACCCCTAAACCCCTTAATAATACCCCCAATCCCCCGAGGAACCTAAAAATCCCAAAAAATCTTGAGGACCCTAAACTCTAAAAACAATAAAAAAATCCTAGATACCATAATAATCTAACAATTTTAACACCCTATAAAACATTAAAACACTAAAAAACCTAAACCCCCCTAAAAACATAAAAATCCCTAAACCCCCTAAACCCACTAAAAGTCCCTAAAAACAATAAAAAATCCTTAATAGCCTAAAAATTATTAAAACCCTAAAAGACCCCAAAACCCCCTTAAACCCCTAAATGACTTCAAAAACCCTAAAAACCCTAAAACACCATAAAACCCCTGAAAGACCCTAAAAACATAAAAACACTACAAGAAACTAAAAACACTAAAAAACCACAAAATACTCTAAAATTCACTAAAACCCCTAAAATACTCTAAAAACATAAAAAAACACTAAAGGACCCTAAAAACCTGAAGGATCCTAAAAGGACTAAATGACCTGAAAAATACCAAAAATGATAAAGGACCCTAAAACCCTAAAAAACCCTATAGATCCATAAAAATGCTAAATGACTATAAATCCCATAAAAACCATAGAAGACCCTAAAAGCCCCTAAAAAATCCAAAAAGATCCTAAATACCGTAAAAACCATTAAACCCCTAAAAACCTTAAAAACATGAAAAAAATATTTAAATCCTTAAAATAACTCCAAATACCTAAAAGATAAAAAATACCCTAAAAACACTAAAACCCTAAAAACACTAAAAACCCTAAAAACAAAAAAAATCCTTAAAAACACTAAAAAATTCATAAAACTGTAAATGACCCAAAAAACATTAAAATACCATAAAAACCATAAGAAACCATAAAAAACCCTTCAAAATTAAAATGAAAATAAAAAACCTCAAAATGCTTAAAGTCTATAAAAACCATAAAACCCCTTAAAACCTTACAACTCTAAAAACCCATAAACCACTGAAAAACCTTAAAACCTCATAAAAACTCACCAAAATAATAAAAACCCTAAAAACCCCTAAAATACTAAAAACCTAAAAATCTCTAAAACCCTAAGAATGCTAAAATATCATAAAAAACCCCCAAAACACTAAAAACCCTAATTACCTTAAAAGACCAAAAATACCTAAAACCCCATAAAAGTATTGAAAATACTAAACACTGTAAAAAACAATAAGAACCTAAAATATCCATAAAACCATAAAAGACATTTAAAAAACCTAAAAACAAAAATAATTCTAAAAAAAATAAAAAACACTAAAACTCTAAAAATCATAAAAACAAAAAAAACCATAAAAACATGAAAACCCTGACAACCCTTAAACCAATTAAATTCCCCAAAAAACCCTAAATCCCACCCAAAAAATACTAAATAACCAAAACCCCTTAAACCTCTCAAAATCCATTAAAAACCTAAAACCCTTAAAAACACTAAAACCCTCCATAAACCCCCTAAATACTCTAAACCCCCTAGAAAAGATAAAAATAATAAAAACCCTTAAAAACATTAAAACCCTAGAAAACCATAAAAAAATAAAAAACCATAAAACCCATAAAAACATAAATGACCATAAAAACCCTAAAAACCAAAAAAATTTAAAACCACTAAAAACCCTAAAAAATCCCAAAAAACCCTATAAATCCCTAAGAACCCTAAAAGCCCCTAAACCCACTAAGAACACTAAAAATGATTTAAATCTTTAATACTAAAAAAACCCCTAAAAACCCACAAAAAATTTAATGACACCCCTCAAAGACCCTAAAAACCAATAAAACCATAAAATACCATATAGAGATTTGAAAAATCTAAAAGACCCTAGAAACCCTAAAAAATCCTAAAAGACCCTAAAACCCTATAAAAATATTAAAAGATCCCAAAACCCCTTAAAGATCCAAAAAAACTTTTAAAACTGACAAAAATCCTGAAAAAAACATAAAAACCCTAAAAAATATTAAAACAACATAAAAGCCTA
This sequence comes from Viscum album, assembly GCA_963277665.1. Classification (NCBI taxonomy): domain Eukaryota; kingdom Viridiplantae; phylum Streptophyta; class Magnoliopsida; order Santalales; family Viscaceae; genus Viscum; species Viscum album. Next base: position 1,801,037,909 of record OY728126.1, on the reverse strand, counting down.
AAAATACTTAAGAACCCTAAAACACTAGAAAATTGAAAATCCTTAAAAATCCTTGAAAACCCCAAAATACCTAAAAACATTTTAAAAATCCTAAAAATCACTAAAAATCCAAAATAACACTTAAACTCTTTAAAAACTAGAAAACCCCAAAAAATACCACAGAAAAATCTAAAACCCCCAAAAAATTCAAAAAACCTAAACCCCCTAATAAAATCATAAAAACAATAAATAACTCTATGAAGTCATATAAAACACCTATAAATTCAAAAAGACCCTAAAAGACCCTAAAAGTTCCAAAAAACCCAAAAAATCATAAAAGCCCCTAAAACCCAACAGAAACCCTATAAACTGTAAAAAACCCCAAACACCCATTAAAATCCTAAAAACCCATAAAAACTCAAAAATCACCTAATACTCTTTGAACACCTTAAAACCCTAAAAAAATAAAACCCTAAAACCCCTAAAAAATAATAAAAACCCTAAAACAACAAAAACCCTAAAAGACCTTGTATGAATTAAAAAGACCCTAAAACAACCTAAATCCTAAAACCCTTAAAAACTAAAAAATCATAAAAATCCTAAAAAATTAAAAAAGCACTGAAAATTCTAAATACACCAAAAAATTTAAAACCATAAAACACTTTTCTTTTAAACCCCTAAAAACCCTAAAAACAAAAATAAAACTTCAAAACCATACAAACATAAAAATCCCTAAAATACAAAGAAATATAAAAACCCCTCAAAAAACCCTAAAACCTCTAAAAACATTGGAAAAAAATTCTAAAACCCATAAAAACCATGAATAACGGTATAAATAAAGTAATACCCCAAAAAACTAAAAAACCATTAAAACCCATAAAAGACCCAAAAAACATAAAATATCCTTAAAAAACTAAAAAAAATTAAAATATTCTAAAAACACTAATATCCATAAAAACCCTAAAATACCCTTATAAGGCCTAAAAATCTTAAAATATACTAAAACCTCTAAAATCCATAAAAGAACCAAAAAATACACTAAAACACTAGAAGATTCTAAAAAACCCTTCAAACCAAAAAATCCTTAAAAGACCCTAAAGACCCTAAAACTCCAAAAGGACCCTAAACCCCTAAAACTGTAAAAACATAAAATTCATAAAGACCCAAAAATCCTAATAAAATTTAAAAAATCTAAATAACCCATAAAACTTGTAAAAACCTAAAAAACTATAAAACCACTATAAACACTAAAAACACTAAACACCCTAAACACACTAAAAACCCTAAAAACTATTAGAACTGTGAAAACAGTAAATATCCTAAAAACCCAAAAAACCTTTAAAACCCCAAAACTGTAAAAGACCTTAAAACCCTGAAAAGACCCAAAAACACCAAAAAAGTCATAAAACCTCAAAAACCCTAAAAAAACTTAAATTTATCTAAAAACCCTAAATTATCATAAAATACTAAAAAATAGTAAAAACTATAAGAAACCATAAAACCTGAAATAACCCTAAAACCTTTAAAAATATCTAAAACCCAAAAAACCCAAATCCCAAAAAACAATAAAACCCAAAAAACTGTAAAAAACCTAAAAACCCTAAAATTCCCTAAAAACCCTAAGTCCTATAAAAAAACATAAAAAACCATAAAACTCCTAAAATTAATAAAAACCCCTAAAAACCTTTAAAAAACCCCAAAAAACCTAAATACCCCTAAAAACACGTAAAACACTAAAAACCCTTAAAAACCCCTAAAAACATAAAAAACCATAAAAAATAGAAACAATAAAAATATTAAAAACCCTAAAATAACCATAATTCCACAAAAACCATAAAAACTCTAAAACAAAAAAAAATCTTCTTAAAATTTTAAAAAAACCTAACCCCCCCAAAAAACCTAAACCCCCAAAAAACCCTAATCCCCCCCCCCTAAAAACCCAAAAAAACACTAAAAACCCTAATAACCCATAAAATATCCTAAAACTCCTAAAAACCCTAAGAACTTTAAAAACCCCCAAAACACATAAAAGGATTAAATTATCTAAAATCCTAAAAAACCCAAAAATGAACACAAAAACCCTAAACCACTCAAAAATCCTAAGAATATCTAAAAACTTTAAAGAACTAAAAACCCCTAAAACACCACCCCCCTAAAAACCCAAAAAACATTTTAAAACCCTAAAAATATAAAAACCCATAAAAATTATAAACCCTTAAAAACCATAAAAAGCATAAAAAAACATAAACCCCCTAAAAAACATGAAGATGGAGACTTTTGCGACTCGGTTCCCTCACGATGGTGGATTCCTCTCCCTCCCAGGTTGAAGATGATGGCGGCCCAAGCACCTCCCCCTCTCTTTGGGGGAGGGTCCTCCCTCTGAGGACTGCTCTTTCTCTCTTTTCTCATCCCCTGATTTACTACCCTCCTTTCCATGAATAGTGAATTGTCCGATGGTTTTGGAGCTCTTTGAAGGCCGACCGAAACTTTCCCTTTAACTTCAAAAGTTCAACAAAGCTTCATGTCTACATTTTTTGACTCTGGTTGCAAGGTTCCTGAAGTGGAACCCCCCGGTGGACACTTTTGACAGGTTTGTCTCTGAACTTTAGAATCTAAAGGATCTTGCTATGGTGGGTCTGGTTGATGGATCCCACATCATGACTCACTTCACGTCTGAGGAAGACCTAATCCTTGCTTGGTCTACAGCACCACGAAGCTATAATGGCACTCACTTATCCCTCTTTTGTTGGAGTTTAGACTTTCACCTGAAGCGTAACTCCCCGATGGTTGCAGCTTGGTTTAGATTTCCCAAGATTCCCCTTCCCTTCCAAAATTTCTCTATTATTTCTATTCTTGGAAATCTTGTGGGGAAGTTCCTCTATGTGGATATTAGGACTCAGACCCTCTGTCACCATGTTTACCCAAGGGCCTTCATTGAGGTTGACGCTTCAAAGGATCCGATGGATGCTATCTGGATTGCTGTGGGGGAGGAGCACCATTGGAAGCAGCCAGTAGTTTTTGAATCGTGGTCAGTCTTCGGTTCTATCCATTGGGGCTTCGAGCATAATGATCATTCTAGAAGATGTGCTGAACCTAGTAGGAATGGTTTAAACCTGGTTCAGTTGAGTTCTGGTGAGAAAAACTGAGCTCTGGTGGGGGTGAAGGTGGTCTAGGGGGTGACAGAGCCTTTTCCCTCCCAAATATCAGTTGCTGTAGTTTCTATTCCTCTCAAGAGAGACCTGATGTTTTGGAGAAATCTTTAAGTATAATTGATAGAATCAGGTGGTTTTAGTTTATGTTTGGTTGGGAATGTTTGTGAATCAGTAGATGCAATCACGGATGCATTGCTCATGGTTGAAGGGAGAACTAAGTCTTGTGCTGATGAGGTTTGCAGAAGTGTTAATTTATCAGGGAGAGAGTTAGAGAAGGGGAAGGATATTTTTCATGAAACTTGTCATGGGAATGAACATCTGGAGTCCATCCTGACATTGTCCCTGGATGGAGAGGTTATGGAATACAAGAAGAGCAGCGAGGGTGCTCGTAGTAGCATGTTGCTGGATGCAAATTTTGTGACTCTGAATAATAGGTTTCTGGACATAGCCTCGGCTTAGATGGTTGGTGATACTAATATGTTGGCGGGGGAGCTCTCATAGGGGGATGTGGCTGAGCTAGATATGAGAGCTGGGGATGAGCGACAACTGTTATTGGCTGAGAAGGAGATGATCGTGGTAGAGGAACAAACCTGGAGTCCTGGGGTGCGATGCCCCAGTTGGAAAATTGACCCCCTGATGCTCACTGGGTGTGGCAATGCAGAGAGAACTGACTTGGGGGTTGGGATAGGATCTCTTGCTGAAGAGGCTAGTGCTAGCTATGGGGGGGGGGGGGTTGCATGGTTCTCATGTGGAGGATCCGATTGGGATCCCTCTACCGGACCCCAACATTGATGAAGGTGAGCTGGCCCCAAACCTACAGAGGGCCATGGTTTTTTATGGTGTTCCATCTGCTAAATACCATTGTGTGCTACTGCATGACATGATTATGGATGAATGGGAAAGGCTTCCCCTTTAGGGTGAGTCTAAGATACATGGGGAGAGGTTTTCTAAGGATAACTACAGGATAAATGATGTTATGGCCAGGTGCAAGGAAGAAAAGAAAAATCTCCAAAAAAGGGGTGTCACAACTAATGGGATAGGATAAAATAATGTGAACAAGGAGGCCTTAGGTGCAGCCAGAGATGGAGTCATATGTGAGAAGGCATTCCCTGAAGATGGTTCCATATCCACCCTCCCAAAGCAAAGGCAGCAGAAGGATTACTCTACCGTACCAAGACATATGGCGACCGGGGCCACCTCCAGGGTGGTCTAGTTGAATCTCAAAATCAATAATCTGGAGCAGCCTCTGCAAAATATTAAGCAGGAGCGGGCCAGAGAGAAACTTTTGTGTATGCTCAGAATGTAGGAGGACTATGAGTCGGGCTGGGACTCTATGGATATAGGGGCTGACTCAGATTTTTTCTTTACTAATGTGGTTGTTGGTATTGGTGCGAGCTTTGGATACCACGGTGTGGAACTGGATGAATTTGGCGGTGACATTCATTGACTATCTCTTTTGTGTGTCTTTTATTTTGGACTTTTTGGGGTGTGAGTCATGTCGGGGTTTTTGGGTGGGGGCTGTTTAGCCCCACCCCTCCCTTGTGGCATCTGCTTTTTCTTTATATATATTTTGGGGGATCCAGGAATAGTCAGGCCCTGCATCTTCCTTGTCCCTAAAAACCCTAAACAGTCCTCTAAAAACCAAAAAACCCCTAAAAACTCAAAAACTTAAAAAAATCCCAAAAATCTATGAAAAACTTAATATTCATAAAAAACCCATACAAAATCCTAAAAATTCAATAAAACCATAAAATCCCTTAAAACCCATAACAAACCTAAAAACCCTTAAAATACATGGAAAATCCAAAAACCCCTAAAAACCATGAAAAAACTAAATCCCTGAGAAACCCAAAAAACAATTAAAAAACCTAAAACTCTCTAACCCCCCTAAAATACGTTAAAAACCCAAAAAACCCTAGCAGACCCAAAAAAACCCTTAACCACCCTAAAAGACCCTAAAGATCCTAAAATACGATTAAAAAACTAAACAACTGTAAAACCCATAAATAATACATAAAACATCATAAAACCCATTAAATTCCCCAAAAACCCAAAAAAACCAAAAAAAATTAAAAACCCAAAAAACTATAGAATTCTATATAAATTAAAAAATACAGTAAAACCATAAAAACCATAAAACCAATAGAAATTTGGAAAAACCCTAAAAACCTTAAAAACCATAAAAACCATAAAAACACTAAAAACCATAAAAACTCAAAAACCCCTAAAACCCCTAAAAACCCTAGAAAATATTAAGAACCCTTATAAAAACCCTTAAACCCAAAAAAACTCATGAAAACCCCTAAAACTCATTAAAAAGCCTCAAAACCCTCTGAAACCCTAAAAACCCCTTAAAAACAAAAAAAACCTAAAACCCCTAAAATCCAAAGGTCGAAAGAGAGAAAGTTGGAGGTGCACTCCCTTGGTGCTCTCTCCCTCTCGACGTGATTTCTAGGGTTTCCTCTTACTTCCTATGGAAATGGTGGATGCAAATCTTTTACCATCCCCTCTGATGCTCTTGGGAGGTGCTCTTGGTGGCGGCAGGCTAGTGCGATGTTCTTCAGTGCGGAAGTGGTTCATCAATGACTTTGTGTTTTCCAAGAAGAAGTGTTGGATGGGTTTTCAGCAATAGACACTCATAGCCTTTCCCTCTCACTCTTGTGTGGGGAGATCTCAGTGAAATCTAGCCTCAACAGTGTTATCCAGATCACCGATGGAAGGTTTTCTTTGGTAGATTCCTTCTTTCTGAGCGGTGGTGTTGCTCGAGATTCTGGCCACCCTAGAAGTGTGGAAAGCTATTGATTTAGTTTGGCTTTGGTTATCAGGAAATAGTGTTGATTCCTCATTTCCGATTTCATATTCTCAATCTCACGATACATATGAAGTTTTGTATTGTGCTTTGGTTCGACCTTGTCTTCTTTTCGTGAAGCAGATGCCTGTGCATGCTCGAGCTGGTCCCTAGGCTTTGTCTCCACTTTACGCTGTGGATGCTATATTTGGATGGATATTTTTGGCACTTCAGGATCTTGGTTGTGGTTGTGATTGTGAGTTACTACGAGTTCTAGTTATGGTATCTACTAAAAGGTGTTAAGCATGGTTTGGTGATTTTGTGTAAGTTTTTTCTACCCGAGGGGTACTCGGTGATGTGGTTTGGTACTAGCTAGGGTTGATGGTGGTACATTGTTAGCTGTGCTGCAAGGTGTGGAACGCTGAAAGAAATTCTGTCTGAAGGTTTTGGCTATTGAAGGTTGTATTGTGACCTCTTAGAAGTTGATGGTTTAGGAGGTTCTAGAATATGGAACATGAGCTACAAAATTATAGGAGCTGGTTGTCTTGGAGGCGCTGAAGTTGTTGATACTGGTGATTCTGTGCTGCTATGCATCGTAGGCTGTTGCAGGTTTCTTGGGAAGATGAGATCAGCGTGGAATTTCTTTGTGCATAAGATGCAGGTTCATACTCTTTTGGATAAGTTTCAAGTTGTTGGTGAAGATCCTGTTAAATTGTGCTGCCCAATGGCTGCTATGTTGGATTGTGGTTATCCATGTTATGGATGGTTTGGTTGTGAATCGATGTGCATGCTGGTTTTTGGTCGGTTGAGATATGATGAAAGATGTTGGTGCTTGGTGATGGTTGCCACTTTTCTGAGAGGTGGAGAAGGTGATACAATGAATTTGATGCTGGTGGTTTGGTGATGCTGGTGATGGATATGCTTGGAAAGGAGGTGATGGAGGATGAAAATGGTGTTGCGGGATGCCCGTCGAGGTTTAGCTGGGAGATGTTATTAGAGTTGCTTCTAATTTTCTGTTTTTTCTGGTTTTGTGGTTCCTTTGGGGTTTTTGGGGACTTTGGGTATTGTGGGGGAGTCCAGGGTTTTTGGATGTCGGTTGATTGACCCCGACACTCCCTTGTCTACTGTGTATTTTTTTCTAATAAATTTTGATGGGGTTCAGGAATAGCCTGGCCCTACGCCTTCCTTGCCCCTAAAATCCAACCCCCCCCCAAAAAAAACCTAAAAACCCATAAAACACCTAAAAAATATAAAAACTAAAAAACACAGAAAACCCCTAAAATCCTAAAAACTCTAAAAAATCCTAAAAACATAAAAAACCTAAAAACCATACAAAAACATAAAATCCCGAAATGTACTTAAAAATCCTAAAACCCTAAAAATACTAAAGCACCCTAAAAGACCCCAAAATACCTAAAAAAACCCTAAAAACCCTAAAACCCCTTAATCGCCCAAAGTCCCCCCAAAATCACAAAAATAATAAAACCCCCAAAACACCCTAAAACCCAGAAAAACCTCAAATAACCATAAAAACCCTAAAACATCAAAAAATAATAAAAACACAAAGAAACCTAAAAATCCTAAAACCCCTAAAAATCTTAAACAACCCTAAAACACTAAAAACTCTAAAACATTAAAAAAATCCAAAAAAACCAAGAAACACATTAAAACCCTAAAAACCAATCAAACCCCCAAAACAGTAAAATTCATAGAAACCCTAAAAACATAAATCCTTTGAAAGTCCTTCAAAACCCCTACAAAAGTCATGAAAAGCCTAAAAAACAATAAAAAATCCTTGAAAACCCTAAACCCTCTAAAAACCATAAAAACCAAAAAGCCTAAGAAAACTCTAAATCACCCAATAAACGAAAAAAACCCAAAATGACATAAAAAATTAAAAACATAAAAACCCTTAAAACCCATAAAATCTTAAAACCCTAAAAACCTAAAAATCCCTAAAAACCAAAAAAAACCAAATGAAACCTGAAAACCCTAAAAACCCTAAAACCCCTAAAAACACAGAAAACCTTTAAAAACCCTAAAACCCTAAAAACCTTATAAATACCATACAAATTTGAAAGAACCTGAAAAATATAAAATCCCTAAAAAATTATGAAGTACCCCAAATACCCTAAAATCCCTAAAATCCAAAAAACACCATTAAAACAATTAAGAAACTAAAACTCCTAAAACCCAAAAAATCACAAAACCCCTAAAAACCACTAAAATACCCGAAAAACCCTAAAAGTCCATAAAAACATCAATAAACCCTAAAATACCCCAAAAACCATATAAAACTCTAAAGGACCCAAAAACCCGAAAAGAACCTAAAACCCATTAAAGACCCCAAAAACATAAAAACCCCTATAAGAAACTAAAAATAATAAAAAAACCCTAAATTTCTCTAAAATAGAATAAAAACTATAAAAGTCTCTCAAAAATCCCAAAAAACCCAAATAGACCCAAATAAACCCACAAAAAACACGAAAGGACCCTAAAAACGTAAAAAACCTTTAAGGATCCTAAAAATCATAAAATCCATAAAGGATCTCAAAAAATAGCTATAAATTATAATGAACCATAAAACCCCAAAAAACCTCAAGGACCCTAAAAATGTCTAAAAGACCATATAAAACACTAAAACCCCTAAAACATCATTAAAACCCCAACAAAAACCATAAAAGACACTCAAATCCATTAAAACCCTTAATAAATCTATAAACCTTTAAGAAACATGAAAAATACTTTAACCCCTAAAAACCATAAAAGACAATAAAATGAACTTAAAAAGCCTCAAAAAACCCTAAAAATCATAAATGACCCTAAAAACCATAAAAACCCTAAAAAACCTAAAAGTCCTTAAAAACACTAAAAACATTAAAAGACCATAAAAAATCTAAAAAAGTGTAAAAATACCATAAAAACTCTAAATTACCATAAAAACTGAAAAAACAATAAAAATGCAACAAACCATTAAAATTCAATTAACCCTCTAAAATCGATACAACCCTAAAACCCTAAAACCCCCCAAAATAAAAAAACTAAAATACCCTAAAAAACACTAAACCCCTAAAACCCTAAAAACCCAAAAAACCATAAAAACTAAAAAATTTATAAAACCATTAAATCCAAAAAATATCTTAAAACCACCAAACCCTAAAAATATTAAAAACCCTAAAAGAACCTAAAAACAGAAGAAGATATAAAATCCCTAAAAACATAATGGGAAGATGGTTGTCATTTTCTGCTCATAGAGGTGGTGAAAAAGGTGTTGTTTCTCTGCTTGAGTGCTGGTTGGGGGTGTGGATGGTTTGGTTGTGAATCGATGGTGGTGATGTCTATTTGTTGTGACTGGTCTGCTTGTGAGTTACTATGGGCGTTGTCTGATGATGATGGAAGACGATTGGTCGAGAGGTAATGGATGCATGGTCAGGATTTGTTGGTTTCTAGAATCTAAGATTCAGTATGCTGGGAGATGTCTATGCATGTGGTACTGGATTCTAGAATTTTAGTTGTTGGATTCTTGTTGTGCTTGGCTGGGAGGAATACCCTGGCCCTGGAAGGTGTTGAAGGAGATGATGATGTTGAAGGTGTTGGATGATGAACTATATGCTGCGAGATGCTAGTTACTGATTGGCTGGGAGGAGATAATGGAGATGATGGTGAATGTTCGCTTTGTTTGGATTTTTTGTGTTTTTTGGGTTTTAGTTTTTTTGGGTTTGGGGTTATCAAGGGTTTTTGGGTGTGGATCATTTGACCCTACCCCTCCCTTGTTTGCTGTGTCTTTTTCTAATAATTTGGGGGGAGGGGGGGGGGGAATAGCCTGGAATAACGTTTTCCTTTCCCTAAAATCAAAAAAATCCCCAAAAACCCTAAAAAAACTTAAACATCATAAAACTACAAAAAACCCCTAAAAATCCTAAAAACCATATAAAATTTTAAAAAACAAAAACAAAAAAACCCAAACAAAATCTATAAAATGATAAGAAATATTAAAAGCCTAAAACCCCTTTTAAAAATACTCTAAAACCTAAAACCCCTGAAACCCCTAAAATATATAAAAACCCTAAAATCCCAAAAAACCTAAAAATTATAAAAACACTAAAAAACCCAAAACCCCCAAAAAAACACTAAAACACCATGAAAATCCAAAAAACCCATGAAAACTATAAGAAACCTTGAGAAACCCATAAAAACCAAAAAAATACCCTAACAACCCTAAAATAAACAAGAAAACTTAAAAACCCATAAATACCCTAAAAACTATAAAAAATACTAAACCCCTAAAAACCCTAAAACCCCTAAAACCATATAAAACCCTAAAATCCGAAAAATCCCTAAAAACATAAAAAATCTAAAAATCCAAAAAAAAACACCATAAAACCAAAAAACCAAATAAGAACCCAAAAGTCCTAAAAAACACTAAAAACCCTAAAATACCCAAAAATACCTTGAAAGATCTTAAAATACCCTAAAAATACCATAACACCCGAAAAACCCAAAACCCCTAAAAATGAAGACACCCTAGAAACCCTAAAAAACCATAAATACCCAAAAAAGAAATAAATACCATAAAAACCTAAAACTCATCCAATAAACCCTAAAACCCATTAAAAATCATAAAAAACATCTTGTCCCCTAAAAGCCCATTAAAACCCTAAAACATTAACAACCTTAAAAATACACTAAAAATGATAAAAAAACTTAAAAATACCCTAAGATACCGTAAAAACCTAAAAAACCCTAAAAGAACCTTAAACCCCTAAAAGACCCTAAACCCCCCAAAAACACTAAAAACCCTAAATCCCAAAAAGGACCATAAACCCCTAAAATCCCAAAAATACCCTATTAAAAATCCTAACACCCATAAACATCATAAAAACCATAAAAGTTTCTAAAAAATTAGAAGGTCATAAAATATGAAATAATACCCTAAAATCCTAAATGAACCTAAAAACCATAAAACCCCAAAATGACTGTAAAAACCTTAAAAGATCTTAAAGGAACCAAACAGACCCTAAAAAACCTAAAAACCCATAAAACAACCTAAAACCATAAAACACTAAAAACCATAAAAACCATAAAATCTCTAAAAACCCTAAAACTGTAAAACCCTAAAAAACCTTAAAACCCGAAGAACCCTAAAAATCCATAAAATCCCTTTAAAACAAAAAATACTGAAAACCATAAAAACCCTAAAAAACCTAAAACCCCCCCAAACCCTAAAACACCTTAGAAGACCCTAAAATCCTTAAAAACCCTAAAACACTAAAAACATAAAAACCCTAAAAACCTCAAAATTACCCAAAAACCCTAAAACAACTCTAAAAACACTAAAAACACTACAAACCTATGGAAAACCTAAAAAAATGAAAACATTTTAAAATCCCTAAAATTCATAAAATCCCTAAAAATACTAAAACCCTAAAACAATTAACACCCAAAGAACCCATAAAACACAAAAAACTCAAAAAACACAATAAAACCCAAAAATCCCTAAAACCCCTAAAAATTAAACCTTTAAAAACCCTAAAACCACCTAAAACCACTAAAACCAAAAAAGACTCCCAAAAATCCCTAAGAACTCTAAACACTCTTAATAACCCAAAAACCCTTAAACACTAAAAAAATTAAATACCCGAAAACCCTAAAAACTCTTAAAAACCCCTAAAAGCCCCTAAAATCCATAAAAACCCAAAAACCTAAAAATACTAAAAAATCCTAAAATTATAAAACTGTTAAATATACCCCAAAAATCCCAAAAATCCCTAAACAAACCTAAACAACCTGAAAAACCTAAAAAAACCTGAAACCCTAAAAACCCATGAACAAACCATAAACCCCATAAACCCCAAAACACCTAAAACAACTAAAAATCTTAAAACCCCCAAAAAACGATAAAACCACTAAAACCCATAAAAACAAAAAAAAACAATCTAAAAGACCCTTTAATCCATAAACAAACCATACAAACCTTGTAAAGAACCACAAAAACACTAAACAATCCTAAAACCCCTAAAGTCAAATTATTACCCTAAAACCCATAAAAAGAATTGAAAAACCCTAAAAACCAAAAGACCCATAAAAACCATAAACAACCTCAAAATAGTAAAACCCCCAAAAATACCTAAAACTCTAAAACATGTAAAACCCCTAAAAATCCATAAAACCCAAAACAAATATCCAAAAAAACCCTAAGAAAACTCTAAAACCCATAAATACACAAACAATTATGGAATCTCGCTAAAAACCCTTAAAACACATTAAAACCCTAAAAACCAAAAAACACCAAAAAAATATTCAAAACCCAGAAAACCAGAAAAAACCGTTTAAAATACCAAAAACCATAGACCCCTGAAAAATGATAAAAACAATAAAAAAATAAAAACCCTAAAATCACTAAAACCCTAAAAACCCTAATAACCCTACAAACCCAAAAAAATCATAAAAAACCCTAAAACCCAAAAAACACCTCAAAAGTCCTAAAATCCACTAAAAACCCATAAAACACTAAAAAACATAAAAACCCTAAAATCACTAAAAAACCTAAAAAACTGTAAGGAACCTAAAAACCTCAAAAAACACAAAAAACCCTAAAGCATCTAAAATTCATAAATACCCTAAAAAAATAATATCAAACCCATATAAACACCTAAAAAACCTAGAACCCTAAAAATCTCCTAAAATCCTATAAAAACCCTAAAGTATTCAAAAAACCCTAAAACACCAAAAGACCCCAAAAATCCTAAAAACCCTAAAACCCATAAAAGACCCCAAAACCCTTAAAACACCCTAAAAGACCGTAAAAATCCTAAAACACCCTAAAATTCTCTTAAAACCGTTAAAACCCTAAAAGTTACTAGAAACCTTAAAAAACCCTAAATGACCTTTATATAAAAATAGAAACCCTAAATGACTCTAAAAAACCATAAAAACCAAAAGGACCCTAAAAACCCTTAAAACCGTTAAAGACCCAAAAAACCCAAAAAACCAAAAAGGACCCTAAAAGCCCGTAAAAACTTAAATGACCCTAAAAATCCTAAAGAACCCTAAAAATACCTAAAAACACAGAACTAAACTAAAATCACTAAAACCCCTATATGACTGTAAAAACCATAAAACCCATTAAATTCCATAAAATCCTAAAAAGGCCCTAACAACCCTAAGGGCCCTAAAATCCCTAAAATCCTTTAAAACCCTAAAAAAATAAGACCCTAAAAACTTTAAAATAGAATAAAAATGTAGAAAACCCAAAAAAAGTACCCTAGAAAACAAAAAAAATAAAAACCATTAAAACCCCTTAAAATATATTAAAACCTAAAAAGGCACCTAAATGCATAAAAAACCTAAAAATATAAAAAAAATACTAAAAACCATAAAAACCTAAAAATTCTAGAAAACCCCTAAAAAACATCAAAACCCAAGAAACCCATAAAAAGATAAAAATACATAAAAACCCCTAAACTCTTTAAAAATCATGAGAATCCCTAAAACACAAAAACACAAAACCCTGAAATCCATAAACACCCACAAAACAATAAAAACCCTAAAGACCCTCCAAATCCTAAAATCCCCCAAAGGACCTTAAAATCTCCTAAAATACACTAAAAGACCCTAAAACCCAATAAACTTCCTAAAAGACCCTAAAACCCATTAAATATCCTAAAACACCTTAAAACCCCATAAAACCCAGAGAAAACCCCTAAAACACCTAAAACAGCAAAAACCCAAAAAACCTTAAAAAATATGAAAACCCCTAAATACCCCTAAATAACCTTAAAACCCTTAAAAACCCTAATAGACACATAAAAGTCTCAAAACCCCCAAAACCCTAAAATCCATAAAAAATTGAAATGCTAAAAACACTAAAATACCCTAGAGAAAAAAAGAAAGCTATTAAAACACTAAAGAAACTAAGAAAACCAATAAAACTCTTAAAAACCATAAAAATACAAAAAATCCCTAAAAACCAAAAAAACCCTAGAAACCCATAAACCACATAAAATAAGAAAATCACTAAAACCCCTAAAAACCAAAAACACATAAAATCCCAAAGCCCTAAAACCTCAAAAACCCTAGATATCCTAACAATCCTAAAATCTCTAAAAACACTAAAAACCTAAAAACCCATATACCATATACCCTACACTCTAAACCTCAAACCATAATCCTGAAACCTTATACTATAAACCCTAAACCCTAATCCAAGTACCACAAACCCTACACCATTCACCATAAACCATAAACCCTACACCCAAAAACCTACACACTACACCCAACTCCCTTAACCCCAAACCCCACATTCAAAACCCAAAACCCTACATCCTAAAACCTATACCTTACACCATAAACGCAAATCCAAACACTATAAAATTTGAATCCTACACCCTAAACCCTATACCCCACTCCCCACATCCTACACCCTACACCGTAAATCCTATACCCAACATAAACAACCATATAACTAATACCCTAAACCTCATAACATATACCCTACACCCTAAACCCTATACCCTACACATTAAACCCTATACCCCGCATAATAACCCTCAACTATACACCATGAACCCTACCCACAAAACCCTAAACACAAAATCCTACACCCTAAACCCTATACACTACACCCTAAACCGTACACCCTAAACCATAGAACCTAAACCCTAAACCCTATACACTACACCCTAAAACCTATACCATACACCGTAAACCCTATACCCTACACCATACACCCCAAACCCTATACCCTACACCATACACCCTAAACCCTAACACCTACACACTAAACAATAAACTACAAACGCCAATCCCTATAGCCCACACCGTAAACCCGAAGCCTTCCACCATAAACCCTAAAATCTAAAACCTAAACCCTAAACCCCAAACACTACAGTATAAATCCTATACCCTACACCCTAAACACTATACCATACACCGAAAACTCTAACCCCAACACCCTAAACGTTATACCCTAAACCATAACCCCTAAACCATAGACCCTAAACCCAAAACCCTCACCCAAAACAACATGACCTATACCCTAAAACCTAAACCCGAAAACCTACACCACACACCCTAAACCTTAAACCCTACACGCTAGAACTTATACCCAACACCCTAAATCATAAACCCTACACCCTAAACCTAATACCCTACACCCAAAAACCTTATACCTATACCCTATACCCAATACCCCAACCATAAACCTTAAACCCTACACCTTAAACATTATACCATACACCTTAAACCCTAAATCATACACCCTAAATCATAAAGCCTAAACCCTAAAACCTATACCCTACACACTAAACCCAAAACCGTACACCCTAAATCCTATACCCTATACCATTAACATTATACACTACACCATAAACCCTATACCCTATACTATATACCATGCACTCTAATCCATATACCCTATACTATTATCCATAAACCAAAAACCCTAAACCCTACACCTTAAACCATATACCTAACACCCTAAACCCTATTCCCTACACCCTAAACCCTATACCTAAAACCCTAAAAGATATACCCTACACTGTAATTCCTAAACTATAAAACTGAAAAATAACCTCAAAACCTTGAAAACCCAATTTTTTTTGAGAAAACACTAAAAACACTTAAAAACCTTTTAAAACGCCAAAAAAGAAAAAACAAAAAAACCCTTAAATCCGTAAAAACTCTAAAACCTAGAAAAATCTAAAAACCCTTAAAAACCCAAAAAATCAGAGAATACCTAGAAAAATTTTAAAAATATAAAAATTCAAAAAAACAATAAAACCACTAAACCCCCCTAAAACACAAAAAACCTAATAAAACTAAAAACCACTAAAAATAAAAAGAACCCTTAAAACCCTCAAAACCCTAAAACCACTTAGAAAACCCTGATAACCCTAAAAATCCTAAAAACCATAATAACCCAGAAAACCAAAAAACCCTAAATTCATTGAAACAATAAAAAACCGGAAATCCACTTAAAAATCATAAAACCCCTAAAAACCTAAAAAAAACTAAAAATGAATTAAAAATCACTAAAACCACTACCCCTGTCCCCCAAAAATCCTTAAAAACTCCAAAACCCCTAAGAACTCAAAAATCCATAAAAATCCTGAAAACTCTAAAAAACCCCTAATAAAATTTAAAAAACCCCAAAACCCATAAAAACATTTAAAAACCATGAAACACATTAGACCCATAAAACCTCTAAAAACCTTGAAACCCTCTAAAACCAATTAGAACCCCTTAAAAGTCCGTAAAAACCCTAAAACCCATAAAAGACCCTAAAACCCTAAATCAACTCAAAGTCCCTTAATAACCCTATAAAAAACCTAAAAAACCCTAAAACCTATTAAAACCCCCAAAAACACTGAAAACCATCAAAATAATAAAAACCTAAAACACCTAAAAACCAATATCAACCCTAAAACACTTAAAAACAAAAAAACCCTAAAACCACCCTAAAACTGTAAAACCCCTAAAACAATCCTAAAATCCCTAAAACCCCAAAAATCCCTAAAAACCCTAAATCCCCAAAACTCTAAAAAACCCTAAAAACATAAAAAAACTAAAAAATTATAAAACCCCTACACCCACCCTAAAAACCTTAAGACCCTAAGAACCCTTAAAATCCATAAAAACCCTAAATAACCATAAAACCCCTAAAAATACTTAAACCCACAATAACTCCAAAAACCTAAAAAACTATAAAAACCCTAAAGACCCTAAAATCCCCAAAAAACACTAAAAATCCCTAAAAGTCATTAAAAACCATAAAAATTCTAAAAACACTAAAAGAACCCCAAAACACTAAAAACCCATACACACCTAAAATCCATAAAACTGTAAAAAAATATAATAGCCAAAAAACCTTAAAAAACAAAAAAACAACTAAAAATACTTAAACCTTAAAAAATCTTAAAACCCCATTAAAATCCCTAAAACCAATTTAATACCATAAAACACTAAAAACTTCTAAAACACCTAAAACCCATAAAACACTAAAAATCATAAAACCCCTAAAACCCCAAAACCCCCCGAAAAAACCTGAACACCCAAAAAACTCTATAAAAATACAAAAAACACTAATAAAACCTAAAACGCCAAATAACACTAAAAAACCCTAAAACTCAAAAAAGACCATAAAATACCTAAACCCCATAAATCCCGTAAAACCCCTAGAAGACCCTAAAACCCTAAAATTATCTAAAATTCCCCAAAAGACCTTAAAATACCCTAAAATGCCCAAAAAGACACTAAAAACACTAAAGGACCCTAAAACCCCTAAAATTTCTTTAAAACCCTTAAAAGACCTTCAAATCACTAAAATTATAAATGAACCTTAAAATCCAAAAGGACCTGAAAAACCCTAAAAATAATAAAGGATCATAAAAACACTAAAAAAACCCAAGAGAACCCAAAAATCCCAATAACCTTAAAATACACGAAAAACCATAAAACCCCTTACCATCTCCCCCCAAAACCCGAAAACATGATAAAATACTCTAAAAATTCTAAAAGTCCCTAAAAATCATAAAAAAATCCTAAAAAACCCCTCAAAATCCTAAGAATCCTTAAACAACATTAAAAACCGTAAAACACCTTAAAACCCCTCAAAACTGTAAAAAACCTAAAAAATGTAAAAATTATTCACAAACCCTAAAATCGAAAAAATATAAAAAACACTAAAAGCACAAAAAATCCTAAAAACCCCTAACAAAACCCTAACATCATTAAAATTACAAAAACCATAAAAACCCTAAAATCCTGAAGTACCTAAAAACCCCCAAAAAATCCTAAACCCCTAAAGCCCCTAAAAACACGAAAACATGAAAAAACCTAAAACCCCCCAAAACCCACAAAAATCCTAAAATCATATAAAACACCTAAATAACCCTAAAAACCAGAAAACCCTTTAAATGTTAAAGACAAAAAAACTACCTTAAACCCAGAAAACACTAAAACTATAAAAAATCCAAAAATACCCAAAAAATCCAAAAAAACATAAAAAATCCATATAACCCTAAAAAAACTAAATGTTGTGTTAAAAAACAAAACACTCAAAAATAAAAAAAACCACTAAAACTCCCAAATAACCCTAAAAACTCTAAAAACAGTAAAAATCCTAAAAATCCATAAAAACTCGTAATACCCCTAAAACCCTAAAACACCCTAAAGCCTAAAAAACCCAAAATACCCAAAATACCAAAAAACTCTAAACCTCCCTAAAAACCCTAAAAACACTTAATTACCCTAAAACCCCAAAAAACTATAAAAACCATAAAACCCTAAAAACCATAAAAAAATAAATACCTAAAAGACCCTAAAACCCCTAAAACCCCTAAAAACCCTAAGACCCATAACACCACTCAATCCCATAAAATCCTAATACACCCAAAAAACATTTAAAACAGTAAAAATATATATACCCCATTAAAAATCCTAAAAAACCACAAGACACCTTTGTAATCCTAAAAACATTAAAATACCTGAAAAATAATGAAAAAACAATAAAAATATAATAAAATCCAAAAAACCCTAAAACCCCCTAAAAAATCTAAAACCACTTAATAGATCTTAAATACTCAATAAACCATAAAAGCATAAAAATGTGAAAAACCCTTAAAAACCATATATAATAATAAAATACCTAAAAAACCTAGAAACTCTAGAAAGACCTAAATACCCTAAAAATATCCATAAAGACACTAAAACCTGCTCAAGACCCTAAAATCCTTAAAATACCCTAAAAGGCCCAAAAACACTAAAATCCATAAAATTCCCTAAAAAATCCTCAAATCTCCTAAATCCTCTAAAACCATAAAAACCCCCAAAAACCCAAAAAAACCCTAAAAATGTGTAAAAGCATAGAAATCTTTAAAAACACAAAAAAAATCAAGAAAACATGTCTAAACCCCATAAAAATAGTAAAATAGTATTAAAAAACCGTAAAACCGTAAAACCCCCCCAAAAAACATAATAATCCTAAAATCATATAAAACCCCTAAAAACTCATTAAAAAATAAGAACACTAAAAACCCTAAACCCCAAAAAATGGCCTTAAAAACCCTAAATCATCTAAAACCATTTAAAACTCTGAATCCCCTTGAAAATAATCAAAACCATAAAAACTCAAAAAACCTAAAAACCCCTAGAAACATCTAAACAACCCCTAAAACCCAAAAAAACATAAAAACATCAAAACCATAAAACTACAATGAAAACCCAAATAACAACTAAAAACTATAAAATCTTTAAAAACCTATACAAACTATACAACCCATAAAAATAAGTAAAAACCCTCAAACCCCTAAAAGACACTAAAAACCCTAAATACCATAAAAACCCTAAAACCTCAAAAAAATACCCTTAAACCCCTAAAAGACCATAAACACCCACTAAATACCATAAAAAACCTAAATAATCAAAGAATATTTAAAAACCCTAGAACACCCTAAAACCCATAAAACCATTTAAAACCCTAAAAAATCTAAAAAACCCCAAAACAAACCTAAAACCCTATAAAATCCTAAACAACCTAAAAATGATAAACAACCCTAAAAACTGTAAACAAACCTTAAAACAATCCTAAAAACCACATAAACACCATTAAAAACCCTAAAACCCTAAAAACTCAAGAAACCCTAAAACAACCTAAAAACCCTAAAAACCCTTAAATAATCAAAAAAATCCCTTAAAATCCATTAAAACCCCCAAAAATCCAGAAAACACTAAAACACCCTTAAAACACAAAAACGCTTTAAAATCCCTTAAATACAACCAAAAATCATAAAACCCCTTACAACCCTAAAAAACCATAAAAAGAAAAAAATCACATAAAACCCTAAAAAACATAAAAATCCTTAAAACCCAAAAAATATTTAAAAAAACCAAAAACCCAAAACCCCCCCCCAAAAAACCCCTAAAAACCTAAAATCCCTAAAAACCTTAAAAATAGCCTAAAACCCGTAAAGAATGTCAAAACCCATAAAACCATAAAATCCTTATAAATCCTAAAAACCATGTAACCTTAAAACACCCTAAAATTTTTTAAATCCCTAAGAAACCCTAAAAATACATAAACCATAAAACCCTGAAAACCCCTAAAACCTCTAAACGAACCGTAAAAAACCCTAAAATCACTAAATGAACCTAAAAATTGTAAACCCCAAAAGACCCTAAATAACATAAATATTGTAAAAACCATAAGAGACCATGAAACCCATCAAACCATAAAAGACCATAAAAACCCTAAAATTCTGTAAAACCCCTAAAAGAGCGTAAAAATATTAAAAACTTCTAAAAGACACTAAAAATACTAAAAACACTAAATGACCCTAAAATCCCCTAAAAGTCCCTAAAAGTCTCTAAAAAGTCATAAAACCCCCTAAAGGATCCTAAAAATCCAAAAAACGCTCTAAAGGATCATAAGAAACCCTAATAATCCTTAAAATTCACTAAAATCCTTTAAAACCCCAAAAGACCGTAAAAACCCCTAAAATGATCAAGAATCCTTAAAAATCTGAAGACCTAGAAACCCCCAAAGGACCCTTAAAACCCCTAAAACCCCAAATAGACCTTAAAAACACTAAAAAATTCTTAAAAGACACTAAAACCCCTTAAAACAACTAAAAAAACTAAAAACCTATGAAAGAAACATTTAAATCCATAAACCCCCTAAAAGTCCCAAAACAAATTAGAAGACTCAAAAAAACCTTAAAACCAAAAAAACCCTAAAACCCCTAAAAGACAATAATAAACCCTAACACCCTAAAAATCCTTTAAAACCCTTAAAACCCTAAGAAATAATAAAAAACTCTAAACATATTAAAAACCCTGGAAACCCTAAATAATATGAAAAACACTAAAATACACTAGGAATCCCTAAAACACCTAAATATTTCTAAAATCCCTTAAAATCCTTTGAATTCCCTTCAAAACCTAAAACCATAAATGATTCTACAAAACCATAAAAAACCCAAAAAATCCATAAAACAATAATAGACCCTAAAACCTTAAAATACAAAGAAACCCTAAAAACCTCTAAAAACCCTAAAAACCCTAAAACACACTAAACAAACACTAAAACCCTGAAAGGCCTTAAAAACCTCGAAAACCATAAAATACTAAAATACCCTAAACACCCTAAAAACACAAGAAATCCAAAAAAATACTAGAAGACAAAAAGAAACCTAAAAGACAAAAAAGAAAAAGAAAAACCCCTATAAAACAAAAGAAACCATTACTCTTTAAAAACATAAAAAAGAACCTACAAATCATAAAAACCCCTAAAAACCACTAAACTGCCAAAAAACCCTAAACACATCTAAAAACACTAAAAAACATAAACCTTAAAAATACCTTAAAACCCCCTTTAAAACACAAAAAACTATTCAAAACCCTGAAAACATTTAAAAACCCTAAAATCCCCAAAAACAATAAAAAACCCTATAATCCCTTAAAACCCTAAAACCCTAAAAAGCTAAAAACCCAAAAAACCCTAAAACCATATAGAAATACTAAATCCTTTGAAAAATCTAGAAAATACCTACCAAAATGAAAACCATAATACACCTAATAAACCACAAAAACCATTAAACCCTAAAAAATAAATAAAATACAAAAAAATGCTAAAAAATCCCAAACCCCCTAAAAACACTAAAATACCCCTAAAATACCCTAAAACACATAAAACACATAAAAAACTATAAAAAATACAAAAACCAAAAATAACTAAAAAACTAAAAAAGACTATAAAAAACCATAAAAACTATAAAATACCTTGGAACAATTAATTAACTATAAAAACTACAAAACAATAAAGCTGCTAAAAATTATAAAAACCCTAAAATCCCCTAAAAACCCTAAAAACTATAAAATCATAAAACCCCATAGAAACCAATAAGAACCCTAAAAAAACCCAAAAAACTGAGAAATCCTAAAAACCCTAAAACCTTAAATAATGTTAAACCTCCCAAAACACATTCAAAACCCTAAATAACTTTTAAACAATAAAACCCTAAAATCTCTAAAAAACACTAAAAACAATTAAACCCCCTTAAAACATTAAAAACAATGATAACCCCAAAAAACCCAAAAAAACCAAATCAACCCTAAGAATAGCCTAAAAATACTACACAATCAAAAAAACCCAAAGAAACCCCTAAAAGCCTAAAAACCCAAAAAAAATACCAAAAATCCATACAAAACCCTAAAAATGAAAAAACCCATAAAAAAACCACATAAAACCCATAACAAACCTTGAAAACCCTAAAAATCCTAAAAACCGTAAAACACCATAAACACCCTTCTTTTAGGGTTCTTTTACTCTGTGTGTGATTTTCTTTTGGACACTGTGTCTTTTTTGGTCTTGCGCTTTGTTTCTTTTTTTTTTCTTTCCTTTTGTGGCCCTTGGGCTGAGGTCGTAAGGGGTTTTGGGTGTGTATTGATTGATCCCTCCCCTCCCTTGTCTGCAGTGTCTGTATCCTTTGTTTATAAATTTTGGGGGGTTCCGGGAATAGCCTGGACCCACGCCTTCTTTGCCTAAAAGAACCCTAAAAGAACCAAAAATCTAGTAAAAGAAACATAAAACCCCATAAAAACCCTAAAACACATGTAAAACCCTATAAACAATAAAATCCCTAAAAATACACAAAAACCCAAAAGAACCATTAAAAACCTAAAAAGACAGTAAAACCCCAAAGAACCCTTAAAAACCCTAAGATCCTAAAATTTCCCATAAAACCAATATGACCCCTAAAAATCCTAAAGGCCTTAAAATCCCTAGAAACCCCCCAAAATACATGACATACCTCTAAAAGACCCTAAAAACCCCTTAAAACCAGAAAAAATCTAAAGACCCTAAGACCAACTAAAAAACCATAGAAAACTATAACACATCCTAAAAACCCCAGAAACACATAAAACCACTGAAAAAAACAACTAAATTTTTTTAAAAATACTAAAAAAATACTAAAATATTTAGAACCCCTAAAAACATAAAAACCCAAAATAAATCCTCAAATTCATAAAAACACTTAGAACCCAAAAAAACCTCAAACCCAAAATAAATCCCTATAAAACCAAAATACGAAAAAAAACTTAAAATCATTAAAAACCTCAAATACCCATAGAAACTTGAATCCCTCTGAATAACCCTAAGAATACCTAAAAAACCAAAAATCTAAAAAACCATTAAAACCTAAAAGCACTAAAAAACATAAAACCCCTAATAACCCTAAATCCCAGGAAACCCTAAAAATCTAAACCCCTAAAAAACTAAAAAAACACTAAAAAACATTTTTAAAAAATAAAAACTCCAAAAAATACTAAAACCCTAAAAACGAAATAAAACCCTATACCCTATACCATAAACTATAAACCCTAGCCCCTAAACATTAAACCCCAAACCATATACCCTACACCATAAAACCCAAACCTTAACCCCAAAACCCTATACCCTACACCTTAAACAGTAAACCCTAAACCTAAAAACCTAAACCCTACACCCAAAGCCCAAAACAATACAACATTAAACCTATACCCTACACCCCATACCCTAAACCCAATACCCTACCCCCACAACCCAAAAATCTACAAACTCAACCCCAAACCTTAAACCCAACACCCAACACCCTATACCTTACAATCCAAACTAAAATCTACACCCTAAACCCTATACGTACACCCAAAACCCTATACCATACACCCTAAACCCTATAAAATAAATCCCAAATTCTATAAACTACACATTAAACAATAACCCTAAAACCTACACCATAAACCCAAAACACTAGACCCTAAACCCTATACTCACCACCATAGTCCCAAAACCCTACACCAAAAAACCTAAACCCTAGACCGTAAACCCAATACCCTATAACCTATACCCAAAACCCAAAAGCCTACACCCAAAACCCAAAACCCCAAACCCTACAACCCCAAACAATATACCCTATACCCTGAACCTCAAACCCAACACCCTACACCCTTCACCCTACATCCTAAACCCCAACCATTATACCCTAAATCCTTTTACCAACACCGTAATCTCTTAACCCAACACTATACACCCTATGCCCCACATCCTAAACTCTAAACCCTACACTAATAACCCAATACCCTCAACCATAAACCCTACACCATAACCCAATACCCTAAATTGTAATCCCTAAACTCTACACAAAAAACCCTATACCCTACACCCAAAACCCTAAACTCTACACAGTATACCCTATATCCTGCACCCTGAACCATACACCCTACAACCTAAACCCTAGACCATAGACCCTAAAACCTTAACCCTACTACGTAAACCCTATAATCCATACCTTAAACCTTAAAACCGACACCCTAATCCTTATACCCTACACCCTAGACCTTATACCCGAAACCCTAAATTGTACATCATAAACCCTATACTTTATACCCTGAACCATGTACCATATTCCCTACACCCTAAAACATATACCCTACAACATAAAGATGAAACCCTAAAACCAAAATTTAGCATTTAAAATCCCTAAAGACCATAAAACCCCCTAAACATCCATAAAAACCATATTACCCTAAAAAATAAAAAATACTAAGAAACCATTAAAAACATTTAAAAAACCTAAATTCCCAAAAAATCCATAAAAAACCCTAAAATCCCTAAAAACCAAGAAACCCTTAAAAACTCAAAAACCCTAAGAAAACTCTGAAAAACCTAGAGTACCCTTAGAAAACCCTCAATAACCCAAAAACCCAAAAAACCCAAAAAACCCAAAAAACTCGTAAACAACCCTTAAACCCCCCCCCCCAAACCCTAAAAAATATAAATGACCCCCAAAACACTAAAAATCCAAAAATACACCAAAATACCATAAAAACATTAAAAAACTCTTAAACCCCTAATAACCCTAGAAGAATAAAAATCCTATAAACCTTAAAACCCATAAAACCCTAGAACCCCTAAAAACTCTAAATAAACTCAAAAAATCCAAAAAAAATACCAAACTACAAAAAGACCCTAAAAACCCCTAAAAAACCTCAAACCCCTAAAATTATTGAAAACCCTAAAACATAAAAAACCTAAAAAACCTAAAAAATCCCTTTAAACCCCTAGAACACTAAAAATACCTAAAAGACCTTAAAACCCATAAAAACCCCAAAAATACCATAAAAATTATAGAAAACCATAAAATAATCTTAAAAACCTAAAAAAGCTAAATGAACATAAAATACCCTAAAACCCTAAAAGACTTTAAAATTCCAAATGGACCCTAATAAACCTAAAGTATCCTAAAACCCCTAAAAACCACACAAGACCCTAAAAACACTAAAAACCCCTAAATGACCCTAAAACCCTAAAAACCTAAAACTAACCTAAAAATCATTAAACCCTTAAAGGAAATTAAGAACACTAAAAAGCTTAAAGGACCCTAAAACCCCTAAAAACCCTAAAAACTATAAAAAAATTCCAAAAATCCCTAAAAACCCCTAATGGACCCTAAAAACATAAAACCACCTAAAATAAACTTAAAACCCTAAAACCCCTAAAAACCCAAAAACATCTAAAAATCTTTAAAAGACCCCAAAAATATCTTTTAAAACCCTAAATGAACCTAAAAACTCTTTAAACCCCAAAAATAGCATACAAACAATAAAAATTTAAAGGACCCACAAACCTTAAAATACCCTAAAAACACTAAAAGACCCTAAAAACCCTTAAAACAATAAATCCCCTAAAACCCCTAAAAACCCTAAAACCCCTAAAAATGCTAAAACCATAAAAATGGTGGATGGGATTTCATCGTTCGTGTGGTTCCTGGCCTCTTCCACGACGATTTTTGCGGGTCTGGCTTTCTCGGTTTTCGATGCTGCATGCTTCCCATCTGCTTGCAGAGCTGTGCCTGGGAGAATTTCAGTGGTTCCGCTGGTGTTGCGTTTTTTATCGTTGGATGTAGAAGGAGTGGATGGTTGGTGGTGACATGATTGATCCAGTTTTCTGGGTTTTCAGACTTTCTTTTTTTCGATTTGCGATTAAGATCGAGGTATGTTCCTCTGCCCGATCATTGTTTCATGCTCCTGATACTGGCCTGTTTATGTTTTGCAGCGTTATGGTTTTGGTCCTTTCTTTCTGATGGTTCCAAAGCAGTTTTTTTGGCCTCGAATTTACTACTTAATTCTATGGTTGGATCCTTATGTTATGGATCTGTTTATAGTGGTGGATGCTTATGCTATGGGCCGACATTGGTGTTGTTCGCTAGGTTTGTTTTGAGATGCTGTGTTTTGGTTATGTGTTGCGACTTCTGGGTTGCTGGAAGGGTTTTTTGAGCTGTGTGATGGTTCCTGATATGGATGCTAGTGGTAGTGTTGATGCATGATTCTTAGATGATCTGTTGTGGTGGACCTTCTTGGTAGGTAGGTGCTGGCTACTAGTTTTTGTGAAACAGGATGATGACTGCTGTATGGATGTGAGCCTTGGTTAATGGGGGGGTGTGTGATTTTGGTGATAATGGTTATGTGGTATTGGTGGTAGCTTGTTTTGGTGAGAAGGTGCTGGATTATGGTCTTTGTGAGATTGGATGCTGGTTGCTGCTTGTTGGAGAGCTACTGAATGCTGGTGATGGTGAGGCTTGTGATTTTGATGCTGGTGGTTGTGATGTTGGATGCTGGTGGTTCTGGATGCTTCTTGCTTCTTGGATGGGAGGTGCTGAAGTTGCGGTTTATGGTCGTGTTGCTGCTGGATATTGTTTGTTGTTTGAGTTTAGATGCTTGTCATTGGTTAGCTATGAGCTGCTGGATGCTGGTTGATGCTGGATGATGGTGGTGGCTTCTTTGCTTTGTGTGTTTTCTTTTTTTGTTCTTGACTTTTTTTGGGGTCTCTTGTCTTGGGTCGTTAAGAGTTTTTGGGTGTGGTTCGTTTGACCCCTCCCCTCCCGTGTCTTCTCTGTGTTTTTTTTCTTTCTAATAAATTTGGGGGGGGTGAGAATAGCCCGACCCTCACATCTTTTTTTCCCTAAAGGACTAAAAAACTATAAAGAACCCAAAATTAGATAAAACCCATAAACACCCTAAAAACCCTAAAAACCCTAAAATACCTTACAACCCATAAAAGACTAAAAGATAATAGAATCCCAAAAAACGATAAAACACCCTAAAAACCCCTAAATGGAAATAAAACCCCTAAAACCCCTAAAATCCTTAAAAATAAATAAAGTCCCAAAAAATACTAAGAGACCATAAAAACTACAACATATTTAAAATACCCTATGAACAGCAGAACCCATAAAACCCCTAAAAGATCTTAAATCCCAAAACAATAAAAAAATCTTAAAATTCATAAAATCACTAAAAACTCCAAATATCCATAAAAACATAAAAACACTTAAAACATTAAATAACCTAGAAACATTAAAACCCTAAATAAACAAAAAACCCCCTAAATTCGCTTAAAAACATTAAAACCAAAAACTACTAAAAATTAATAACATCCAAAATACAAAAAAAACTAAAAAAACGTAAAACCATAGAAAACTGATAAAACCCTAAAAACTATTAAAAACCCTTAAAATCCCTAAAAATTCCCAAAAATCCCCAAAAACAATAAAACCCAAAAAAACACTTAAATCTATTATAAACCCTAAAAACCTCTACAAACTATAAAAATCCTATAAAAACCTAAAAATCTAAAAACCATAAAAATCGCTAAAAAACATAAAGGCCATAGAACCCCCAAACCCTAAAAATAATAAAACAACAGAAAACCCTAAAATCCTTAAAACCTCTAAAAGAACTAAGAACCCTAAACCCCCCTAAAAACCCCTAAAAACCCTAAAACCCCTAAAACCCCCTAAACGCCCTAAACCCCCTAAAAGATCTTAAAATCCTAAAAACCCTAAAATATATTAAAAAACCTAAAAACATATTCAACTCTAAAAGTCCCATAAAAACCCTTAAACAACCTAAAACCCCTAAAAACCCTAAAACCCTAAAAACAATATAAACTTTAAATGACCCTAAAAACCCAAAAACACTAAAAAATCCATAATAACATAAAACCCCCTAAAAACCTTAAAATTCAAAAAACCCTAAAGCAACCTTAAAACCCTAAAAAATATTAAAAACATAAAAACAATAAAAAACATAAAAACGACTAAAAACAACTAAAATCCTAAAAAAACCTCTAAAAATGCTAAATACCATAAAACCCCATAAAACCCTAAAAAATCTAATACCCCTAAAAAATATAAAAACCCAAAAAACCCAAAAACACTAAAAACCCAAAAAAAAACTTAAAAATCCCTAAAATCCCTACTAAAACCATAAAAACCCTAAAACCCTAAAAACCATGAAACCATTGAAAACCATAAAACACCTTAAAACCTTAAAAAACCTTTAAACCATAAAAACCCTAAAAACCTAATAAATCCTAAACCCCCAAAAAACCCAAATAAGCATAAAAACACTAAATCAACTAAAACCCCTCAAACCTTAAAAACCCAAATGGCCCTAAAAATACCCCTAACAACCCGCAAACCCCTAAAAACCCTAAAAACCATTAAAACACTAATAACCCTAAAAAACAATAAAAACCTAAAAAAAATTAGAACCCTTAAAAAGCCAAAAAACCCAAAAAACCCCTAAAACCCTAAAATTCCCAAAAAAAATACTAAAAAAATAAAAAACCCCTAAACACACTAAAACCCATTAAAACCACTAACAACCATAAATACCAAAAAAACTATAAAATACCTAGAAAACCAAAAACCCAAAAACTCTAATGACCCTAAAACCCGTTAAAGTCCCTAAAACACCTAAAAACATGAAAACCATAACAAACACTAAAACCCAAAAAAAATATTTAAAAACACTAAACCCCCCAAACCCCCTAAAAATCATAAAAATCCATAAAACCCTAAGAAAACCCAAAAAACCCTATGAATTCTAAAAACCCCTAAAACCAATAAAAAAGGCTAAAAATCCATAAAAACCCTACAAACCCAAACCATCATTAAAAATCATCACAAACCCAAAAGACCCAAACCCCCCAAAAAACCCCATAAAAACCATAAAACATCATGAAATCCCTAAGAACACTAAAAAAATTTAAACCCCTAAAGAACCCTAAAAGACCCTAAATCACCCAATAAAAACCATAAATCACACCAAATCCTTAAAATCCCTAAAAACAAAAAAAAAGCTTTAAACCTGAAAAAACCCACAAAACCCCTAAAATTCTCAAAACCCCAAAAACCCAAAAAATACATAAAATCCTAAAAACACTAAAAATCTATGAAAAATACTAAAAACCCTTAGAAACACTAATACCCCCAAAACAATCCTAAGATACCCTAAAACCATAAATTCCCTCAAAATATCTTAACACCCTAAAATCCTATATGAACACTAAAAATCATAAAAAAAGTTAAAAAGCAACTAAAGACCCTAAAAATAGCTAAAATCCCCTATAAAAATGTAAACACCCTAAAACCCATTAAAATCCTAAACAAACACTAAATAACCCAAAAAACCACTAAAAAGACATAAAAATACTATAATTCTTAAGAACACTAAAAAGCCTAAAAATAAAAAAATCATTTAAAACCTCAAAACCCATTTCAAACCCTAAAATCAAATAAATCACTAAACAACCTAAAAATCCATAAAATCCTAAAAATACTTAGAACAAGTAAAACCATGAAAACCCCCAAAAACCTAAAAATAGTAAAAAAGCACTTAAAACTACTAAAAATGAAAAAAAACCATTAGAGAACCCTAATAACCCTAAAAAACTTTAAAACCCCTAAAAACTCTAAAAACCCTAAAAGGCCTAAAACCCTAAAACCCATTAAAACACTAAAAAATCCATAAAACCTAAAAACCTAAAAACCCAAAAAAAAGTAAAAAACCCCAAAAAACATAAAACCCCTAAAACCATAATACCCTAAAAAACCCATTAAATCATAAAACTACTGAAACTCTAAAAACCCCCAAACACCCAAAACCCCCAAACACCCTAAAAACCCAGAAAACCCCTAAAAGAACCTATAAATTACTATTAGGTCCTCAAAAAATCTTCATGCAAGATGAAGAAAATTCCATCAATCTCAGCAAAGGAAAGAAATAAAATACTGAAGGAAGATTCAAAAAAGAATCCATTTGCATATTGAATTCTTAGAATGGTTTGTGGAAGGTATCACACACGTACCAAGAAGTACACAGAATGAAAAATTATGGCACCAACTCCCACAAAATTATGAAGATGACACCCCTCCCCCAGGAACCATGTCGTTGGAAAATGGAGGCAGAGAATTATGCCACCATGCATGACACCCCTCTTATACAATATCCCCATGAACTAAGTAGTTCGTGGGATGAGGTGGAAACTACATCACCTGCAAATGCAGATCCCAGATGACTAATTTCGCCATGGGCTTCTGTAAAAGGCGCTATGAGGCCCATAGATCCAGCGATCAACACCTCTATAAATTAGACCGTATGGGTATTGAAATGAAATCTCTTGGGAGTGCTGGAATAGTTCTCGTATGGGTGAAAGAGAAATGAAAGTTGAGAAAAAAATGTAGAAATACCTCTAGAATCTATAGAAGTTCATTGAACTCCATCCTACAAACCATATGTGGGAGGCCCTATGCACAACTTCTCCCTAAGAACCATATGTGTAAGAACCTCCAAAAAATATAATATGTAGAGGAGGTGTCATTAATCGAATTGAGGTATTATTTTCTAACCCCGTGAATAAACAACAATATAACAAAAATAGTACATGAACCCCCTTTTATGGGAAACAGTTCGCAGACAACTCTTATCCTACCGATAGTTTGCGGCCATCACCTATGTGAATGTTCTTATTTGTAAAGTAGTAGGCATATGCCCCTATACATAAAATATCACACAGATTCCGCTATATGGAAAGCAGTATGCAGATGACCCTTGGTAGAAAATAGTATGCGACTAGCTCCTATGTGGAATTTTCATCCTGGGTCGACAGCATTTTACATTACACTCTTATTCCACCAAAAAATTCATCCCTTAAATACCATGAGTCTAGATAATCCTCATGAGACTCCTAAAATATTATCACATGCCTCCTAGGCCAGGTTGATCAAGATTTCCATAGAAAATCAGAGTCTGAATATTTCTTACATGCCTAGACACATCCTTTCCATCCATCAAACTCTGTGTCCCGGGAAATTTTGGATCTTCATAAACCTCCATGGCCATTGGAAATTGGAATTCAGTGTCTTGGAGACACCTCTTCTTGACTATTCACACAATTCCCCGAAGTCTCTGAATACATTTCCCACCAAAAAGAACTTTCAAACTGAGACATATTCATCCTCAGGAGAGGATTTTCCTACCACTGTATGCCCAATGGATTCCATGCCCCATATCATTTATCCTAAACTTATATCCTCAAAAATCATGGTTGAAAAATTCCTTCCCTCTCATATTTAAGGCACACAAGAACATCATGACCCGATTATCCTCCAGTTAATCATGTTTTCTATAACAAGTGGTCCTCATCGTATGACCTCAAACTTCAAGACCCAAAATCTTCTAAACCACATGACATTAATCTATAAGGTATTAGTCCCTGGAACATGACATTAAACTGTGATGCCATATTATAATCTATATGACTTTAAACAGTAGTATACTAGGTTATTTTAGATCTTCATAAACATCCCCATCCATCTGATATGGAAGGTTAGTGTCCAGAGGATACCTTTTTTTGACTATGCACAGAATGCCCTGGCGACTCTCATATATTTCCCATAAAAATAGCCTTTCAACCAGAGACAATTTTTTCCTCAGGAGAGTCTTTTCCTACCTCTGTACACCATAATGGATTCCATGCCTCATATAATTTCTTCAGATCCAAGATCCTCTAGAACCATGATTTGTATGTTCCTTCCCTATCATGCTTGGGGCATTTCAAAACATCCCAACATGATTATCCTCCATTTAATCATCGTACAATCTATATGACTTTAAACTGAAGTATATCCCATATTATTCTAAATAGGGAACTCCCACTAAGGTAATCCCCTAGCTTTTCTTGTTGGAGGTTGTGTCAGTGCTCCTCTCTTCCTCCACCAAGGGCATACATGGATTGGTTAATCAAACTATCCAGGATATTAAAATACATCGGAGATGAAATTGGAATATTCAATGCCCCCCTCTCTCACCCCTTTAGGCTCCAGTACCATCTATTAGTAGATGAAGTAGGATGTGCGATCTCCAGATCCACTGCCTCCCCTTATTTCTCACACCGGACATGACTCAAGTAGTCTTAGAGGCTAGAAAGGGTTTTGACCCCCACACATTTCCAGAAACATGGGCCTCCTCCTAGGTGTAAGACCCAATAAAACCTTAAAATAATCATGAGTTGAGTACCTCCTCATGGTTCCAAAAAATTTGGGAGCTTCTACATGTAAACCCCACCCACAGTGAACTACGAGAACCTTGATTCCCAATACAGTCGGGATACATAGGAAGCCTTTACCTTGGCCCGAGATCCATATCATCTCATCCATGAAATGAGAGACCATGTCCCATTCAAATGGGAATCTCTCACAAGTAAGCCCCAATCAAATCATAACATGAACCTAATTATGAGGGATTTTATTCCTAATCAACTGGGATACATAAGAAGCTACCCTGAGGTCTAAACCAAATATCCAATGTACCATTGAATTCCTCAGGATATATTCACAGTGGGGTTTCATTCATCTAGGATACCATGTCTTTCCTGAGCATCCCAGTCCACCCCAGTATAACCCCCACATTGGATCTTGACTAGGAACCTTCCACCTAGACGTCCTTGTCGCACGACGCTAAACAACACAGATGGGTCCTTGTCACATGACCTTAAAAGGCGGAGTGTCTTGTTAAGTGACACCGAACTACATGGGTTTTGATTCCTCTCAATAGGATTCATTGGAAACCCATATCATGGGCTTGATCCCAATATTGAAGAAACTTCTTCCCCCTAGATGATAATAAACTCTAAAGAACCCCATCATAGGGATAAAACTTGATTTGTCTCATAAATTCCTAATCCATATGTATCCATGATTGATCTCAAAACCCAATAGAAATCTGTGGACACACACTTTAGGAAAGAAACAATGATTTGAGAACATATGAACAATGTTTAAATCTATAAGAGAGTCCTGGAATAGGAAATAATTTCCCCCAAAGGGTATAATGAGCCCAATCTCCAATCCTCTCAACCAATGGAGTCTTGTAGTTTAATTGGTCAAATCGTCATCCAACGAGTGCCTGCCTTTGGAAGTCATGTCCATGAATAATGGATACCTGGGCCGTTGGGTGTTTCTGGCACCACAAATAAACTCATTGGAGACCATCCAAGGAAATCATACCCAAAATAGGCTGATTTCATGGATACATAACCCCATTTTCAATCACACATCATGATCATGTAAATGTGGAACCTCCTTAATAACATAAAAAGGACACACAAACAAATCCCGATGGCTCCATATCTCCCTATCAATATATCCGGTTCGATGTGAATCGAGACGAAAAAATACTAAACCCCCTTAAAACCCTAAAATGCCCTAAAATACACCAACAAATCTGAAAAACTCATTAAATACCATAAAACAACCTAAAATCCTAAAAGAATCTAAAAACACTAAAAAACCCTAAAACCCTAAAAACCCCTCAAGTAACCCAAAAAAACCCAAAAAAACTCAAAAGGTCCCTAAAAACCCTAAAAACTAAAATGAGCCTTAAGACCTAAAAACCTAAGGCCTAAAAAACCTGAAAACTCAAAAAACCCTAAATAACACAATGAAAACCCTAAAAACCCAAGAAAACCAAAGCAACCCCTAAAAAACCTATAATAGAAAAAAATCATAATACCGTAAGACCCTGAAAGATCATTAAACCCATAAAAATCTAGAAAACCTAAGCATCCTATAAAGATAAAAAACATTAAAAAAATGTAAGAACTATAAATAACTCTAAAAACCCTAAAACCCCCAAAAAAGTCTAAAAAAACCCTAAAAAGTAAAAAAAATCCAAAACCATAAAAAAAACACTAAAAACCATTAAACACCATAAAACCCATAAAAACCAAAAAAATACAAAAAACCATAAAAATACATAAATACCTAAAACCCCATAAAACCTACATCCTAAAAACAAAACCCAAAACCCTACACCTTAAACCTTATACCACAAACACTAAACCCAAAACCCTATAGCCAACATGTGAAACCCAAAACCATACACCCTACACCAAAAACCCTAAACCCTACACACAAAACCCTAGACCATACACCCTAAACCCAACATCCTTCACACTAAACCCTATAATCTACACCATAAACCCTACACACTATACCCTATACCCCACACTCTAAACCCTAAACCATACATTTGAAACCCTATACCCTATAACCTAAACCCTATACCCTACACCATAAACCCTATACCCTACACCCTAAACCATAAATCCTATACCCTAAACCCAATACCCTAGACCCTAAACCCCAAACCCTGCACTAAAAACCTATACTCTAGAACTTATACACAAAACCCTACACACTAAAATCTAAACCCTACACCCTATACCATAAACCCTACACCCTAAAACCAATACCCTACACCACAAACCTAAAACCGTTACCCTAAATAATATACCCTACACACTCAACCATATACCCTAAACCCTATACCCTATACCCTACACCATAAACCCTACACCCTGAAACCTACACCCTACACCCTACACCTTAAACCCTAAACCATACCCCCTAAACCTTATTCCTTACACCCTAAACCCTACACCCTAAACCCTGTACTATACACCTTAAACCATATACCCAATACCATAAACCACATTCCCTACACCTTAAACCATAAAAAATAAACCCTTAAACCCTAAACCTTACACACTAAACCAGATACCCTACACCCTAAACCCTAAACCCTAATCCCTAGAACCCATAACCTACACCCCAAACCCTATACCCTAAACCACAAACTCTAAACCCTATACCCTAAACCTGAACCCTAAAAGCTAAACCCAAATCGTAAACACTAAACACTATACCATACACTATAAATAACCTAAAACCCCTTAAAAACCCTTAAAAACCTAAAACCACTGAAAATCCTTAATAATTCCTAAACAATATTAAAAACTATAAAAAATCATAAAACCCCATGAAAAAATAGAAAATCCCTAAAAATCACTAAAAATCCCTAAAAAACCTTAAGACCCAAAATACCTCTAAAAATTTTATAAAACCATTCAACCCCATAAAAACACTAAAAAACCCTAAAAATACCAAAATACTATAAAAACACTAAAAACTTTTAAACACCTAAAAACCATTTAAAACCCTAAAACCCCATAAAACTCTAAAACCATTGAAAACCCTAATACACTAAAACCCATAGAAACCCTAAATGACCCAAAAACCCCAACTAACACTAAAAACCTTCAAAAAACTAAAATCGCAACTAAAAACCCTATAACCCCCTAAAAACCCCCTAAACCCCCCCTAAATTGCCAACAAAAATTAAGAAACCAAACAAACCCTAAAAACCCTAAAACCCCAAAAGGATTCAAAAAACCCTAAGACCTTAAAAACCCTAAAACCATAAAATCCCTAAACCCCCCTAAAATCCCTAAACATCCCTAAAATCCAAAAAAAAACCTAAAATGATAAGAAAACCCTAACACCCACTAAAAGACCCTAAAACTACTAAAACCCCTAAATGCCCTAAAACTACTAAAAGACCTTAAAAGAACCTATAACCCCCAAAACAACTAAAAGATGATAAAAAATCCTAGAACCCATAAAAGGCTAAAAGGTACCTTAGAAAACCCAAAAAACCATAAACAACCCTAAAAACCCAAGAGGACCCTAAAAATTCATAAAATACCCTAAAGGACCCTAAAATTCCCAAAAAAATCCTAAGGGACCCTACAAATACCTAAAAACCCTAAAGTACCCTAACAAACCATATAGGAATCCAAAAACCCTAAAAACTATCAAGGAATTGAAAAACCATAAAAACCCATAATGTTTTTTGAAAATCAATAAAAACTATAAGTAATCCTAAAACCCCCCAAAAAACCCCAACCCCCTAAAAGTATTTAAAATCCCAAAACCAAAAACCCAAAATTCGAAACCCTATACCCTACAACTTAAAATTTAAAACCTATAACCAAAACCCTAAGCCCTACAACTTAACACCTAAACCCTACAAGTTAAAAACTAAATGATATACCATAATCCCTAAAACACCCTAAAACACCTAAAAACTAAAAGAACATAAAACCCCTAAAAGTCCCTAAAAACTCTAAAAACTCCTAAAATATAAAAATACCCTAAAACCTCTAAAAAACCCTAAAAGACCTAAAAACCCTCTCAAAGACCCTAAAAATAATAAAAACCCATAAAATATCTTAAAAAACAAAATAAAACATAAAATAACCAAAAGATCTTTAAAACCCCTAAAAACCCTCTAAACCTAAAAACCCCTAAAAACCTGAAAAAAGACCCTACTAACCTAAAAACCCACTAAAAATCCCTAAAACCCTTAAATAAACCAAAAATACCTAAAAAAAATAAAAATTTCTAAAATCCCTAAATCCAATAATACCCTAAATTAATGTTAAAACCCCCAAACCACCAAAAACTCTAAAAGACTCTAAAACCCTTAAACCCTAAAAACATCTAAAAACTCCTAAATACAAAAAGCCCTAAAAACCTAAAAAGTCACTAAAAACCCTATAGGATCCTAAATACCATAAAATAACATAAAAACCTAAAACCCTATGAAAATAAAAAATATGCATAAAAATCATAAAACCACCCAAAAAATCTAAAGAACCCTAAAACCCAAGAAAAATCCTAAAACAACTAAAATCCCTAAAAACCCCTAAAAACTATAAAACCCATAAAACCTATAAAAACCCATAAAATCCCTAAGAACACCTAAAACTCAAAAAAAACCTAAAACGCCCCTAAAAACGAAACAAATCCTGAAAAACTCATAAAACCCCCAAAAAATCTCAAATACCCCACAAAAACAATTAAACCCCTAAAAGACCCTAAAAAACTAAAAGGCCCTAAAACCCCAAAACCAATAGAAAGATCCAAAATCCAATAAAAAATACTCTAAAAAAATAAAATCCTAAAAATCACTACAAACCCTAAAACCCCCCTTTAAAACCCATAAACCCCTAAAAAACTATAAGAACTCGAAAAACCCCAAAACCCCTCTAAAAACCATAAAAAATCATAAAAACTCATAAAACGCCTAAAAGATCATAAATCAGGATTTAACAATCATAAAATACCCAAAAAACCTAAAAATACTCTAATAATTATAAAAAGTATTTAAACTAAATAACACCCTAAACCCTCCAAAACCCTAAAACCCCTAAAAACCCTAAAACCCTTCAAAAACTTAAAACCCCTAAAAATCCCTAAAAACACTAAAAACCCTATGAAAATCGTTAATAACCCAAAACCCCTAAAAACCATTAAAACCCTAAAATCCATAAAACCCCTAAAAACCAAAAAACCCCAAAAAACCTTAAAAAACACTAAAACCCATAAGAAAACCCTAAAAACCATAAAACCCCATAAATCCATAGAAGACACAAAAAAACAAAAACTATTAAAAACCCATTAGAACCTTAGAACCATAAAAAATACAAATACCACTACAAAACCTAAAAAATCCTTAAAACCCCTAAAAATTCTAAAAACCCTTAAACCATAAAGCACCCTAAAATACCCAAAAAAAAACCCACAAAGAACCCCAAGAAACCCTAAAAGATCCTAAAACCCAAAAACCCTAAAAGAACCTCAAGTCTCTAAAATGATAAAAGACCCTAAGAACCCTATAAAATCAATAAACACCCTAAAAGCCTTATAAAAAACCTAAAAACCTTGAAACTTGAAAACCGTAAAAACCTTTAAAAATGAAAACTCTAAAAACTCTAAAAAACCAGAAAAAACCCTAAACACATAAATACCCAAGAAACACTGAAAACTCAAAAAAACCTAAAACAATCATAAAAAAATCCCTAAAGCCTCTTTAAATACTAAAAACCACTTAAAAACAAAAAAACCCATAAAACCCTAAAAATACATAAAGAACCCTAAAACCCCTTAAAATCATTAATAATTTTAAAAACCTTAAAAACCCTACAAAACCAAAAAACCCATAAAAGGTTGAACAACCCATTAAGACCCATAAAAACACATAAAACCCCCTATAACCACTAAAAACCCTTAAACCCCCTAAAACCCCAATAAAATAATAATAGAACTAAAATAAAAAAATGAAACCATAACAAATAATTAAAACCTTAAAAACCCTAAAACATATAAAAGACCCTAAATCCTCAAAATACCCAAAAAAACCTAAAAGACATTTAAAAAAATTAAATTTATTAAATAAAAGGAGTGTCAATCAAAGGTGGAAAAACATAACAATCACAAAGCCAAGGCAGGTCGAAAAAATGCAAACCTAGTGCATCAATAATAGAAGAATGTCTGCTAATTTAATGGAGGATTCTAAGTAAAGTGTAGATATCCAAATCAGAAATTGTCTGACCATGCGAGGCGAGAGAGTACACCAACGTGTTACCTTCTCTCCATGTATAATAAATACACATAACTTTTTAATCATGAGATCACAAGCACATATCACATAGAAGACTAACCAATGGGCTTCCTCTTATTCCTCTAACTATTTGACAGTGACAAGAACATCCATTTCAACATCTGAGATCAAAATATTTTTGTCAGGAATCAAATTTAAACCAAGAAGAAGTGCCTTTTCCTCAGCTTTGATAAAATATTTGTGACCATGAGGGGAAAAAATATAATATAACCAAACCCTATGGTCCTACACAACCCCTCCTCCTGCCATAGAATTTTCACATGCCAAACCATCAGTTTTTAATTTTATGCC
Source organism: Viscum album (assembly GCA_963277665.1). Classification (NCBI taxonomy): domain Eukaryota; kingdom Viridiplantae; phylum Streptophyta; class Magnoliopsida; order Santalales; family Viscaceae; genus Viscum; species Viscum album. The sequence continues at coordinate 1,800,999,011 of OY728126.1, read as the reverse complement.
AGAGATATTGGCTACCAACGGACCTAGTTACACCTACCTGTGTACAAGAATAAATTCCAAGAATGAATATGCCTCATTAGAAATCGTAAGAGAAAGATATTTGTAATTTCAGGATGAATGTCGGTGGTCAAATACCATAACAAATTAAATAAATGGTGAGGGATACAGTTCAATGGAAAATTTATAGCACCGTGTAACACAACATTATGTCCCACCAAAATTGACTTGAAAATTGTTGTGACAAGACACTACCGCATGACAGAGATAGATTTTTTCATGCAGTAATAGAACCATGAATCCATGATTGAATCAAAGGAATCGACTCTGGTATGAACATCCATGACACTATTAAAGAAATTCCACAACCCCTCCACCCAGGATCCCTTGAGGAATAAATGATCCATCGATTCCACCATCAGGGATGGGAAACACCTATATTTAGAGGGAAGAGAGATCCCCCTATATTTAATCAAAATATCTGTAGGCAAGGCATTCCTCCCGATACACTATATAAAAAAGAACATTTTAATAGGGATATTTTTATTCCAAATGATCTCCCCCATCAAATAATTGTCTTGGGTATTCTGTTTAATAAGCAATAGGCTGGTGTAAAAAATTACCACTAGAACCCGGCTGGACGACTAATCAATCCCAAAACGCTAAAAATCCTAAAAGACACTAAAAAACCTTAAACCCATTTAAAGACCCGAAAACCCTAAAAAACTCTAATAATGCTAAAAATCCTCAAATTCCATAAAATCACAAAAAAATCATAAAAGAACATAAAACCCTAAAAACCCTAGGGACCCTAATAACCACAAAAATACATAAGGACCTTAAAAATCTTAAAACCCCCCAAAGGACCCCCAAAAACATTGAAAAAACCTAAAGTTAATTAAAAAAAATCCTAAAATGAATCTAAAATCCCTAAAAATCCCTAAAGAATCCTAAAAACGCCAAACACTAAAAGATACTAAAAACCTTAAACAATGTTAAAAACCCTAAAAACCTAAAAAAATCCATAAGAACCCAAAAAAACCACAAAATACCCTAATAATATTAAACACATTAAATACCATAAAAATTTTAAATAAAATATTAAAATACCATATGAAACCGTGAAAACATAAAAAGACCCTAAAACCCGTAAATGCCGTAAACCCTCAAACACCTTAAAAAAATAAAAACCTTTTAAACCCTAATGTACTAAAAAACCATAAAACCCTAAAAATTCTAAAAAGGCATAAAATCCCTAAAATTAAAAAAAATATAAAAACCCTTAAATTCCCCTAAAAACAGTAAAACTGTCTATATACCCAAAAAACACCTAAAACCCCCAAAAAACCTAAAGGACCCTAAAACCCCTAAAATACCCTAAAAAAATAAAATAACCTAAGACCATTAAAAAAATTAAAACACCATGAAAACCATAATCTCCATAAACTCTAAAAGACACTAAAAACCCACAAAACCCTAAAAGACCACAAATAAACCTAAAACCCCTCAAATAACCTAAACCCCCTAAAAACACTAAAAACATCTAAAAATATTATAAGACCCTAAAACCCTAAAAAAATTCCAAGACCCTAAAAAAAGTAAAAACCCAAAAAACCCAAAAACCAAAAAAAACCCCAAAACACTAAAAAACCCTAAAATCCCAAACAAAAGTAAAAAAACCATAATAAAATCCTAAAAATCATTAAAATCTCTAAAACTCCATAAAACCCCCTAAAAACGTAAAAACCCACTAAACCCCTAAAAACACCCCAAAATACTAAAAAACCATTAAAAACAATAAATCCCATAAATCCCTAAAAACCCATAAAAACCCTAGAAACCCTAAAACAACAAAAATCCCTAAAAATCATAAAAGCCCTTAAAAACAAACAAAAACAAAAAAAACTAAAAAATTCCAAAAAACTCATAAAAACTCTAAAAACCCTAAATTCCCTAAAAAATCCTTGAAACCAAAAACCCAATAAAGAAGCTAAAAACTCAGAAAAAAAAAACTAAAACCCATAAAAGACCCTAAAACCCCTAAAAGACCCTAAAACCCCTAAAATACCATAAAACCTCAAAAAACCCTAAAATACGCTAAAACAATAAAAAACCACAAAAGACAATAAAAACCCTAAAACCCTAAAAGAAACTAAAAATTAAAAAAACACCAAAATAGTCTTAAAACCGTTAAACACACTAAAAACAATAAAAATCTCAAAAAAATCCTAAATATCCAAAAAATCCAAGAAAACAATAAAATGACCTAAAGACCCTAAAATGCCTATAAAGCAATAATACCCTTAAAATCCTAAAAAACCTAAATCCATAAATTCCCTAAAAACCCTAAAAATGTGAAAAAAAACCTTAAAACCATAAAAAACCCCTAAATATTTTAATAAACCCTAAAATCCAAAAAAACCTAAAAAAACCTTATATCCCTGTACACATTCTTTATGTGGATGAAATCCTCTTATTTGGGAAGGCTGATAAGAAAAATCTATTTATAGTCAAACTAATCTTTCACCATTATGAGAGTGTTGTCAGACACACTATTAGCTGGATGAAGTCATCAATTGTTTTTGGCAATGGGGTATCTCCTGCCAGGTAGCTCTGCATTGCCAATGTGCTTGGGGTGAAGAGGGGATCCTTACCGTTTACCTACCTGGGGGTACCTCTTTTTAGGGGTAAAGTAAAGATTTGCTAATTTGAGATCATTACTTCTAAAATCACTCAGAAAATGTCTAAATGGAAGGGAAAGTGCGTCTCTCAAGCAGGTCAGGTCTACTTGGTCAAATATGTTATTACCTCTATGTTTGTGAATGCTTTCTCTATCTATATATGGCCAAATAGTCTCCTCAAAATACTAAATGAAAAAATAAGGAATTTTTGTCTAGATATTTTTTATCAGCGAACAAAATTTGGTCTTTGTGGCCTAGAAGCATAGCGCAAGGCCGTTTGATCTGGGTGGGATTGGTATAAAAGATATGTGACACTTCAATGATTCCATGATTGGGAAGTTCACCTAGAGCCTGATTAATCCTCATGGTGATAGAATGGATTTCCTCAAGGATAGATTCACATGCAGGCTATGCGATGGATTTGCTAGGTATATCTCTTCCTCGTCCTGACTGGATTTACAATATTCATACTGTCATATTAGGTCTCAATCGAAATGGATTGTGTCAAGGCACTCTGCCTTGAATTTCTGGCCTACCCCATGGCTGGAGCAGCCCATCATGGAGGTGATTACACCTCCCTAGGACCTGCGAAATTTAACCATTGCTGGTCTCATCCAGCAACCTAGTGACTTAGGGGGTACGACTTCTGGATAATATGACCATACAGGTCCATCGGTACACCTTCACAGACCTTGATACACTCCTATGGATGCCCAGTATGGTTGGGAAACTCAATACCCGTGACTATTACCGACTCAAGTGTCTATATGGTCTGGCATCCCCATCACGACTTCTTAAATTCAGAGCCCGTTTTATTCCCCCTAACACTTTGTTTTCTTCTAGAAAATCTGGTGGAATCAGCTTCCAACTCATGAGCAGGTGAAGATGGACGACTGGTAACTTTCCTCTACTTTTTTATTATGCAGGAAGGCTGAGGAGCACTGCAATCATATCTTCCTAAATGCACCATTGATGCGGAACCTTGGCGCTATTTGTTACAACGCTTCGGCCTGACTTGCAGCTTGCGAGGATAAATCTGCGACTTCTTGCAAGGCCTGGTGGAGATGAATCGAAGTGACCAAGTCCATAACCTACTGCTTGTTGGTGCGGCGGCAACTGTTCACTATGTTTGGGATGCTCGCAATGTTGTAGCATTCAATCGACAGTCCTTCTCACTGCATGGGGGTGGTGACCATCCACAAGATAATCTAGAATGAATCACGGTTACAAATAGGTTCAATGTTTAATGATGTTTGTGATCTTACAGTCTTTCCCTCTCTTGGGGTTGTTGGAAGAAGTAGAAAACCGATGGCCCTGGAGTACATTATATGGATTTCCCCACTCCCATCATGGATAAAGGTCAATGTTGATGGCGTGGCCTTGGGAGCTCCTGGACCCTCGGGGTGTGGTGGCATTTTTTTCACCTCTAGAGGATTCGTTAAGGGATTTTTCTTCCATTTTATTGGGTATATATGTGCTTATTAAGTGGAGATCTATGATATCATAAGGGCTGTGAAATTTGTGAGTTGGTTCATGTAGACGAGGCTTTGGATTGATTCTGATTCGATGCATGTGGTTGCCACTCTAAAGGGATCTTCTAGGGACATCTCGTGGAGACTTTTATAGCACTAGATTGAGTGTCTTATTATTTCTCGGACCCTGAACATCAGTATTTCACATACATATAGGGAGGAGAATTTGGTTGCGGATGTTCTCTTTAAAAGATCTATTATGGAAAGATGTTTGATGTGGTCCTTCATTACTCCACCTTTTTGTACTCCGTTTGTCGATACGGATTTGAAGGGTGAGATACACTCTCACTCTAATAGGCCCATCTTGTAGTCGTATGTTTATGTTCTATTAAATTTTGGGGGGCTAGTCTACCCTAGTATTGCAACTCTTCTATCCTAGAACGCCTAAAAACCCTAAAAAATCTAAAAACTCTTAAAAAACTAAAAAACCTAAAAATAAATATCTTAAAAACCCTAAATCCCTAAAAGCCCTCTAAATCCTAAACCCAATACCATACACCTGAAACCTCAAACCCTATATCTGAAACCCTATACCCAATACCATAAACCCTAAACCCTACACCCCAAAACCTAAACCCTAAACCGTACACCCTAAACCCTACAAACTTACCCTAAACCCTGCACAACGACCCTAAACCATACACCCAAAAACTGATACCATAAGCCAGAAAACCAAAACCCCTAACCCACCACCGTAAACACTTTACCCTATATAGTAAACCCTAAACCCCACACCCTCAACCATTACCATACATCCTAAATCCTACACCCTAAACCCTATATCAGACAACCTAATCCCAAACCCCTATAACCAAAACCCTATTCCCCACACACTAAACCCTAAATTATACATCATAAACCATACACCTTACACCATAAATCCTAAACCCAACACCACAAACCTAATAACTCACACCCTAAAGCTTAAACCCTACACCCTAAACCAAATACCCTACACTCTAATCCCTACACCCCAAACCATATAACCTACAACCTAAACCAAAATCCATACAACTTAAACCCTATAACCTACACCATAAACACTAAACCATACATCCTAAACCTTATAACCTACCCCATAAACCCTAAACACTAAATCTTGTACCCTAAACCCTACACCTCAAACAATATACCCTACACACTACACCCTAAACCCTCCACCCTAAACCCAAAACCCTACACCCTAAACCCAAAACCCAATACCCAAAACTGTACACCCTAAACCCTATACCCCACAACAAAAACCCAAAATCATACAGCTTAAACCTTATACCCTACAACCTAAACCTTAAACCCAACACCCTAAATCCTATAACCTATACCCTAAACCCTAAACTGTACACCTAAAATATTAACCCTACACTTTAAACCCTAAACCCTACAACATATAACCTATACCCTAAAATTGGAACCCAATACCCCACACCCTAAACCCTAAACCCTAAAACCCTCAAAAAATATGAAAAAAACCCCAAAACCACAAAAAAATCTCTTAAAAACATAAAAAGCCTAAAACCTTAAAAACTCTAAAAACCTGAAAACACTAAAAACTCTAATAAACTCCTTAAACCCCTAAGAACAACCCCAAAAACCCTAAAATAAAAAAAACTATAAAAACAATAAAAACCCTTTGAAAACCCAAAAAAAACCGCTAAAAATGCTAGAAAACCTAGAAACACTAAAAACCCCTAAAATCCCTAAAAGCCCGACATAAACCCTACAAAACTCTAAAACCCATAAATAAACCCACAAACACTAAAATTATCCTAAAACCCCTAAAATAACCCTAAAACCCATAAAATAACCCTATAACCCAATAAAAAACCTAAAAACCCTAAAAACCCTAAAAACCCTAAAAACCCCAAAAACCCTTAAAAACATAAAAAAAATTAACACCTCCAGAAAAACCTTTAAAACACCAAAAAGAGACAAAAATATATAAAACCCTCAAAAAATCTATAAAACCCCTAAAATACACCAAAAATCCATTTAAAAGCCCTAAAATCCCTTTAAAAACCCAAAAACCCCAAAAACCCAAAAAACTCTAAAAACCCTTAAAAACACAACAAACCAAAAAAATAATAAAAATCCCTAAAAGACTATAAAGCCCATAAACAACATAAAAAGACTAAAAATCCCCCAAAATACCATAAAAACCCCAGACACCTAAAAAACCTAGAACCCCTAAATACCATAAAACCCTAAAAACCCCTAGAACCCCTAAAACCCCGAAAACCCTAGACCATAAATTATTAAGAAATCCCAAAAATACATCAAAAACCTAAAACCCTAAAAATCCCTAAAAACCTTAAAAAACCTAAAATAGTAAAAACCCCAAAAACCAAAAAACCCCATAAAAGACCCTAATAACACTTAAAAGTCCCTAAAAATACCTAAAACCCCTAAAATACTATAAAACCCTAATTCAACCTAAAAACACTAAATGACCATAAAACCCATATAAAAACCCTAAAACACCCAAAAAACCATAAAATCTCTGAAAACATCTAAAATCCATAAAAGTCCTTAAAACCCCTAAAAATCCTAAAAAACTCTAAAAATCCTAAAACATAAATGAATCATAAAGCCCATAAAAGTCCCAAAAGACTCTAAAGACCCTAAAACCCTAAAACCCCCTAAAAACCCTCTGACCCCTAAAATCACTAGAACCCCAAAAAATCAATAAATATTCTTAAAAATGATTAAAATAAAAAAATGACAGAAATCTCTAAAGAATATAAAAATATATAAAACACAAAAAAATAATACAAACTCTAAAAACCGGAAAAGACCCTAAAACCGTAAAGGAACCTAAAAAACTTGGAACCATAAAGAACATTAAAATCCAAAAAACCTAAAATACCCTAAAACCCCCAAAATTCATTAAAAAACCCTAAAAACTCTAAAACCCCTTAAACACCATAAAAGACCCTAGAAAACCCTGAAATCCCTAAATGACCCTAAAAACCCATAAAAACCCAAAAGACCCAAAAGACCCAAAAACCATAAAACCCAAAAAAAATGAAAATATTAAAAACCCTAAAGGACAATAAAAACCCCCATAAACCCCTAAGGGATAATTAACACCATAAAAACTATATAAATTACTAAAAGACCCTAAAAATTCAAATAACCCAAATATTGAATAAAAACCCTAAAATACCCTAAAAACCCTAAAGGCCCATCAAAACCCCTCAAAACCCAAAAAACCCATAAAAAAACCTTAAAACCACCCATAACTTTAAAACATCCTAAAATCATAAACATCCCTAACCCCCTCCCCCAGAAAACCCAAATACCCTAAAAATCATTAAAACATTGAAAAATCATAAAATCATAGAGAACCATAAAAATTCATAAAACCCATAAAACCAACTAAAAACACTAAAATTATAAAATACCCTAAAAATCCTAAAAATCTTACAAAAATATTAAAAACTCTAAAAACACCAACAACCCCAAAAAATCCAAAAAACTTAAAGCCCCTAAAAACACTAAAAATACTAAAAACACTTATAAACCCCAACAAACCCTAAATTACCCTAAACCCCTATGAAACCATTAAAACCATTAAAACCCCTTAAACCCCTCGAAAACCTCGAAAACCCCCCAAAACCCAAAAAATCCTACAAAACATAAAAACTCTAAAAACACAAAAAACATAAAAATACTAAAACCATAAAACCATAAAAACCATTTTAATCCAACGAATAACCCAAAATACCCTTAAATACCCTAAAAACCAAAAATACCTTAAAACCCTAAAAAACCTAAAAACTGTAAAAAGTGCTAAAAACCCACATAAACCCCAAAAATCTGAAAAACAAACATAAAAACCCTAAAACCCTAAACCCCCTTAAAGGCCCTAAAACCCAAAAATACCGTAAAAATATTTAAAAATCCTAAAATACCCATAACAAACCTTTAGTTACATAAAAACTCTAAAATCATCTTAACCCATAAAAATACTAAAAATACCACAACTCCCTTAAAACATTAAAACCCCTAAGACAAACAACAAATAATGAAACCCCTTAAAGCACTTAAAAATACAAAAAATACATTTTAAACTCTAAAATCATCCCAAAAAACCGTTAAAACCCAAAGAATCCTAAAACATAATTAAACACCCTAAAATCCCAAAAATTACCCTAAAATCCTAAAAACCATTAAAACCCTAAAACCCTAAGAAGAACATAAAAACCATAAGAAATTACAAAACCCTAAAACCACTGAAGAACCTAAAAAAACATAAAATCCATCAAAAATCCTAAAACACCTAAAACCCTTAAAAACTCTAACAAACCTTAACAAAAACTAAAAAGACTAAAAACCCTAAACACCCTAAAAACCCTATAAATAACAAAAGAGACTAAAAATTCCCCTAAAAAACCCCAAATCCCAAAAATTCCTAAAAACCATAAAACCCTAAAAATGATATAAAAACCCTAACCCCCCCCCCCAAAAATACTAAATCCCCCTAAAACCCTAAAAACCCCTAAATCCATAAAACCCCTAAAACTTTTAAAAACCCTTTAAACCCCTAAAAACCTAAAAATCACTAAAACCCCCTAAAAAAACTAATCCATAAACCCTTAAAAACCCCTAAAACCCTAAAAAACCCTAAAATCTTTTGAACCCACCAAAAACCCTAAAAAATCCCAAAAAGACTCCCTAAAATCTATAAAAACACAAAAAGTCTAAAAACCTAAAAATACATGAAAACCCTAAGAAAACCCAAAAACCCAAAAACACTAAAAACCCTAAAACCCCCTAAAACCCTAAAAAAACTATAAAACCCAAAACCCATAAAACTCTAAAAACCCAAAAAACAAAAAAATAAAAAATAAAAAACCTAGAGACCCTCAAACCCAAAAACCCCAATAAAGCCATGAAAACTATTAAAAGTGCATGAAACCCCTAAAAACTCTAAAACCCTTAAATCCTTAAAAATCCCAAAAAACCCTAAAAACCCAAAATCACCTTAAATAACCCTAAAAAACCCAAAAGACCATAAAACCCCATTAAACAACATAAATACCCTAAAACCCCTAAAAAACTAAAATCCAAATAAATACTTAAAAATCCATGAAAATATATAATAAATAATAAAAAACCATAAAACTCCTTAAAAAGTATAACAAACCTAAAACCCTTAAAAATACTATAAAATCCATAAAACACTAAAATCCCTAAAACCCTAAAAATTGTAAAAACCCTCAAAACCCACAAAACCCTTAAAAACCCTAAAAAACTTAAAGAGAGTAAAAATCCCTAAAAACCTCAACCCCAAAACCCTAAAAGATCCTAAAAAAACATTAGAACCCTAAACCCCATTAAAATACCCTAAAATACCACCAAACCCATAAACGACCCTAAAGACAAAAAAAACCCTAAAAGACCCTAAACATCCTAAAAACTCTAAAAGGACCTAAAATCCATATAAACACCGTAAAACCCCACATAAAACCCTGAAAGACACTAAAAATCTAAAAATACCATAAAATACCCTAAAGATACACTTAAAACCCATAAAAATATAAAAACCCTAAATGACACAAAAAAACTCTAAAATACCTAAAATACCCTAAACAACATAAAACCATTAAAGATCCTAAAAATCCTAAAATCCCTAAAAACCCTAAAAACTCTTAAAAATACCAAAAGACACTAAAAACAATAAAAAATTCTAAAACTCATTAAAACCCCAAAACCTCCAAAAACCCCTAAAAGACCCTAAAACCCCAAAAAAACTCTAAACAACCCTAGAACCCTAAAATACTCTAAAAATCCTAAAAAACCAATTAAAAGGCCCTAAAACCCATAAAAACCCCCAAAATAATAAAAAACCTAAAACCCCCTAAACAATTTATACCCTTAAATAACTCAAAAAATAATTAAGACCCGTAATACCCCTAAAAACCTAAATTGGCCTAAAGTCCCTAAAAACCCCTTAAATCCCTAAAAAACTCACTAAAAACAATAACCCCCCCCCCCCCCCAAATACAATAAAAACACTAGAAACCCTAAAATCCATAAAAATCCTAAAAACCCTTAAACACCCAAAAAGTAATGAAAACCCTTAACTCCTTCAAAAACCATAAAAACCATAAAACACCTAAAACCCCTAAAACTCCATAAAACCATTAAGACACAAAAAACCCTAAAACCTCTAAAAACCCTAAATACCCCTAAAGCACCTAAAAACATAATCCCCATACAAAACCATAAAACCACCAAAACCCTTAAATGACCTAAAATCCTCAGAAGACCCTAAAATCTATAAAACACCTAAATGACCATAAAACCCCTAAAAACCCTAAATAACCTAAAGACCCTAAAAAACCCTAAAGGACACTAAAAATCCTATAAAACCCCAAAACTACACAAAAACACCTAAAATTTTAAATAAAGATGCTTGTGTGCTCTCCTGGAGTTTCTCTCCCATCGTGGCAATCTCTAAGGTTCGTTGACCTCAATTCAGCGCTCTTATCCCAGTTTTGTGGCATGGTTAGGGAGGCATTCATCCGATCATCCTCCCTGGTGGGGGATCGTGGAGGTTGACACAACTTTTTCAGTGGCAAAGGGCTCAGACGGGGTCTGGCATCGGCGTTCTTGCGGTTCAGTGATGGACGGAGCTGGGTCACATAGGTGGGATACAGCAAGGTGGTTAGATCTGTGTTTCCCAGATCCCTACGGCTTGCGATTCATAGTGTCGAGAGGTTCCAAGGTGCCCTGTGCTAGATCCTGATTTTCTTCTGCCCCGATCTACAACAGTTTATGGAAAAGGTGGAGGACCTTGATACATCTTGGTGACATTTTCTTAAAAAATCCAGTAGGGGTGGAGTGATCTAGAAGTCTGACATGGTGGGTATGGATTCGGCTTTTTCTACCTTTATAGGTTTGTTTTCATGTTCTGTGATGATTTCCCTAGTTTTTCGATGGAGCTGGGTGTATGCAGTGGGGGTTACGCCGTCTTGGTGGTGGCGTTCTCCCCCTACTTTGGATGACTACAAATATTATCTTCATCAGTCTACTAAGATGGTATAGTGATGGGTTCTCTATTTCTTTGATTGCTGGTTGTTTTATGTCTATTCGATTACTGGTGCATTGGTTGTGGCTATTTTGGATGTGAGTTGCAGATGGTGCTGGTTGCTAGATTGGAGGTCAGAGGTGCTTGGTTTGGGGTCTGAACAAGGAGGTATGGGTGTTTTGTTATGGTTTGAGGCACAGAAGCTGGTGGTCCTGTGTTTCTGCTTCTAGGGGTAATATTATGGAAGCTGCCTGGCTTGGAGGTGCTGGTTGCTAGAAATTGAGGAGCTGGGTGATGGTTACTTCTTGGATGGGAACTGCTGAAGGGGGTGTTGGATGTGAGGCTTATTTGTTTGGTACTAGTGGTAATATATTGTAGGCTCCTGACCTATTTGAGTGGTCCGATGGGTATTGGTGGTATGATTTTTTTGGTTGTGTTGAAGGGTGTAATAGGATGGGCTTTGATTGGTTAAGAAGTGCTGCTTGTTGTCTGACCGATTGGATGTGTGCTGGCCATTAGATGCTGGGATGATGGATGACTGATTGGATGGATTGTTAGAATACTGATGTATATTCTTGGTTAGGTGATGCTGGTTGCTGGAATATGTGCAGAAACATGCTTGGAGATGTCTTTTTAGGTGATAGTGGTGGCTTGAATTTGAGCTGCTGGATATTGTTTGCTGCTTGGCTTGGAGGAATACCCTGGCCCTAGAAAGTGTTGAAAAATATGCTGATGCTGAAGTTGATGGATGATGTAATATGTTTTGTGAGGTTCTGGTTTCAGATTGGCTGGGAGGTACTGATGGTGATGATTTTGGATGTCTGCTTTGGTTGGATTATGTGTGTTTTTTTTGGGTTTTGGGTCTTTATGGGTTTGGGGTTGTTAAGGGTTTTAGGGTGTGGGTCGTTTGACTCCTCCCCTCCCTTGTCTGCTTGGTCCCTTGTCTGTTGTGTCTTTATTTCTAATAAATTTGGGGGGTCAGGATTAGCTTGACCCCACACATTCCTTGCCCTAAAAATTTAAAGACCCCAAAAAACCATAAAATGACAATAACCCTAAAAACCCAAAAAACCCAAAAAACCAAAAAAAACTCTAAAACCCCTAGAAACACAAAAATAATCTCTAAAAATAAAAAAAACCCTAAAAATCTAAAAAAACAAAAAAAATGCTAAAACACTGATAAAACCTTAAAAAACATAAGAAAACTGTTGAAAACGCTAAAACAAATAATGCATGAAAAAACATTAAAATCACCCCAAAAAACAATAAAATTGCTAAAAATGATATAAAAAATATGAAAATATGCTAACACCCTAAAAAACTAAGTGAAAACCAAAAAACTAATAAAAATCATAAAAAACTAATTACCTTAAAAACTAAAAAACCCCCCTAAAAACCAGTAAAATCACCATAAACCCAAAAAAAACTCTAAAACCCTAAAAACCCATAAAACCCCCAAAAAACTAAAAAACCCTAGAACCCTAAAAAACTAAAACACCTAAAACCCTAAACACAAGAAAAACCATTAATAACCAAAAAACCCCAAAATACTATAAAAATCATAAAAGCCTAAAAACTCTAAAACCCCCTAAAGACCCAAAAAAACATAAAAAACTAAAGCACATAGCATACACCCTAAACATTTAACAATACACCATAAACCCAATAATTGACACCCTAAATCCAAAAAATTACACCATAAACCCTATACACTACACCCAAAACCCTATACCGAACACCCTACACCATAAACACTGAACACTAAACCCTACACCCAAAACCCAAGACCTTACTCCCTAAATGATAAACCATACACTTTAAACCCTATACCATATTCCTTACACCCTAAAGCATAAAGAATAAACAATAAACCCTATACCCTGCACCCTAAACCGAAACCCTTACACCCAAAACCCTATACCCTACACCCAAAACCCAAAACTCTACACTTGAAACCCTATACATTACAACCTAACTGCTAAAACCTACACACTATACCAAATACCCCACACCCAAAACCCTATACCCAACCCCCAAAAGCATATACCATACACCCCAAAACCTATACCATAAACCCTAAACCCTAAACCCTATACCCTACACTATAAACCCTAAACCCGACACCCAAAACCCAAAACCCAAATCCCTAATCCCTAAACACTACACCCTAAAGCCTATATCCTACATCCCAAACACTAAACCCACCAACCTAAACCCTATAACTTACACCTAAAACCCTATACACTTAAACCCTGAACACTAAACCCTTTACCCTAAACCCTATACCCAACACACTAAACCCTAAACCCTATACCTTAAACCTAATACCCTACACCCTAAACCCTAAACCCTACACCATAGACCCTATACCCTAAACTGAGACACTAAACCCTACACTCTAAACCTTATATCCTACTCTAAAAAACCTAAAACCAATACACCAAATCTAATAACCTACACCCTAAAATCCCAAAAAACAATCCTAAGAAACCCTAAACACCCTTAAAAACACTAAGAACCCTAAAGCTTAAAAAAGACCCTAAAACACTTAAAATCCATAAAACCCTATAAAAAAACTAAAACACCGTAAAATTCCCTAATAAACCCCAAAAAGAAAAAAACATGGAACACTAAAAAATCTCTAAAATCCTAAAAACCCTAAACACGTCTAAAAACTCATTAAAATATCTAAAAACCCTAAAAATACTAAAAACCGTGAAACCCCCTAAAAACTCTAAAAACCAAAACACACTTAAAACCCCTTATAATATTAAAAACACTAAAATATATCAAACAAAAAAATCCTTAAAACTTGTAAACCCCTAAAAACCCTAAAGAACCCTAAAAACATCAAAAACCCTAAAAACCCTAAAATACAATAAAAAACACTAAAAAACTAAAAACCCTAAAACCCCCAAAAAAACCCAAAAAACACTAAAACCCTAATAAAACCCTCAAACTACCTAAAACCCCTAAAATAACCTTAAAACACTAAAGGCCCTAAAATAACTAATTAACCCTAAAAGCCTAAAAAACCCTAAAAACATTAAAAAACCTAAAAACCATAAAAACACTAAACCCCTAAAATAAATTGAAAAATCTTAAGATACGTAATAACACTAAAACCCTTAAAACCCCTAAAACACTAAAAGACACAAACCAAATCCTAAAAACCCATGAAATACTACAAAATAACCTAAAACCCAAAAAGACTCTAAAACCCCTAAAGTACCGTAAAAACCCCATGAAAACTGATAAAGGAACCAAAAAACCAAAAAACCCCAAGAGGACCCTAAACACCCTAAAAATCCCTTAATGATCCTAAAACTTCTAAAAATAAAAAAAAATTAAATATATTAGAAGACCATTAAAAAACCAAAAAACCTTATCCCTACACCCTAAACCCTATACCCAATAACCTACTCTGAAAACCCTAAACACTAAACCTTACAATGTAAACACTAAACCCAAGAACCTAAACACAAAACCTTATACCCTAAACACTAAAAGACCAAAAAAAACCTAAAAATTTAAAATAAACTAAACCCATATATGATGCCAAAAACCTTAAAACCCTTAAAAATTAACTTGGAAACCCCTAAAACCATAAATTCCCAAAATAACCTAAAATCCTAAAAGACCCTAAAAATCGTAAAACCACTAAAAGACCCTAAACCCCTAAAAACTAAAAAGATTCTAAAAATCCTTTAAATACTTTAAATCCTTTAAATCCAAAATAAACCCATAAAACACTAAAACCACTTAAAAACTCTAAAAATTGATAAAGACCGTAAAAAAACTCTAAAACCCCAAAATACCCTAAAACCCCTAAAACCCCAAAAAACTCTAAAAGTCCATAAAGACACTAAAACACCATAAAATACCCTAAAAAGAACCTAATCCCAAATTATCCCAAAAAACCAATAAAATAATAAAACACCCTAAATCCCCTATAAAACCCGGAAAAGAGATGGCTCAAGGGAGGGGACCGGACGGTGATAGAGATCCTGTCCACACCTTGAATGCTCTTCCCCCTGCCAGAAAGGAGGTTCCTGATCTGGCATTGCTTGAGGTCTGCGGCCATAATGAGCTTTTCTAGCTTTGTAACCGGAATTCCCATGGGCCTGGTGTTGGTACACCAATGGCCCCGAGATTGAAGGTCAACTTTGCAGAGGCGACGAAAGCTGTGATCTTACCTTCCTTCTCTGATTTTGAACCCCCTTCCCCTGGTCGTGTCATTAGGAAAGGGCGGGTGGCTCATGTCTCGGAGAATCGAGAGGCTGTAGAGGAAAGGTGCAATTTGTTTCGTTTCTCCATTATTGCTCGGGTGTTGACCCCTAAGGGTGAGCAGCTCTAGATGTTTTCTGGTCATGCCAATCGGATCAAGGAAATACGGGGTTTCTCTGAGTGGAGTATGAATTCCATGGGGCATGGGTACTATCATATTGTATTCCCCTCGGATGAGTGAACAATACATGCATGGAGCTTTGTCTCTCTCAATTTGAATCCCGGTCTCTTAAGGATTCAATAATGGGATCAGAATTTCGACCTGTTGAATGTCAAGAACACTTTTGTGCAGATATGGATCTGCATCTATAATCTTAGCTGGCTTTATTGGCATCCCTGGATCCTTTGGTACATCACCTCCTCGGTAGGATATCCCATTCGCATTGACAAGGAGACTGAAAATCCAAAGTACGGGAATTTCGTCTGTGTTCTTGTTGATGTGGATTTGTCCTCCACTTTGATTGAAGAAGTTGTGCTCAACAATGATGAAGACAGTTTCAAGATGGAGATCTTTTATGAGCGAAAAACCTGGTTTTGTCTTCACTTCCATCTCTTTGTCCATCTCATCGCTGATTTCCGTCGATTGAATGTGTGTTCCAAGTGCAATATTAAAGGGAACTCTGCTGAGTCATGTACCAGGAAGTTCGACGCTGGAGTGGGGGTGAAGGCTCAAGCACCTCCTCCCTCCCAGCATGTCTCTAAGGCAGTTCAGTGTCCTCTGGAACTGCCTTCACCAAGGAAGGTGCTGGAGGCTAATAAAACCCTCTATCAAGAGACCCCCTCCCACTTACAGGGAGTTGCCTCTGGGTCCAAATCCCCGGATGAATGAATGGAAGTTTCGGACTCTCCTGTCGCTACTCCCAGTCTGCAGACAGTCCTGAATGAGCTTGGTCAATCCTCTGTGCCTATTGCTGATCAGGTTATGGCTGAGCCTGTCCAGCCCTTTCCGGATCCTTTTCTGGGGGCGGACATTCCCTGTTGTCAGGAACTCCCCCCCCCCCATTGCAGGTGGTGGATGATGGGATGGTCTCTGCAGGGTCCCCTATCCCTTCTGGGCCTGAGAAGGTCTCCACACCCCTAGCTCACCCAGTCCTTTTTGGTGATTATTTCATTATTGTGTCCCCTAGCAGGGATGCACTATGAGACACAGTTAAAGATTCCTCTCTAATGCCTCTCTGTCCTACTAATAGATTTACCCCTCTCAGCGGTAGTTTCTGGGCTGATCAGGTCGAGCAGAAGGGTCCTACAAGTTAGCTCACCCGGTATCATCACATGAGCCTAGTTCTCAACCTCCTGATGATCTGGGACTCAAATATCAGGCTACTGAGGTTGATCCTTCACCTAAGAATAACCTTGTGGGAAGGCCCAAGAAGAAAGGAAAGAAATCAAAGGCGAAGGATGGAACTTCAAATGTTTGCATCACCCCGGTGAACAGGGCACCCTCGACCTAATCTCATGCGGATACTTTTCTAGAATTGCCAGGGGATCAGGAACCCTCCCACTATCTCAGCCCATAGGAATTTCCTCACCTCCTAGAGGCCGTTGGTACTGGGTATTGCTGAACCAATGACCATGTTTGAAAACTGGACAGGTTTCAACTGGCGCAACCTTGGTTACTTTTGTGTTGCGAAGACTTCTAATGATAGTGTCCTTGACACCCTTTGGGTGCTCAATCTTGATGACATTCACTTGAAATCATTTGAGGTGCGTGATCAAGTCATCACCTTATCTGTCATGTGAAATTTTGCCCCCTCTCTCTGTATTTTGTGTATGCCTCCTGCTCTTACTTGAGGAGATGGGTATTATGGGATCATTTGACTATGCTCCATGGGCTCATTGAGAAAAGCTGGATTATTGTTGGGGACTTCAACACTGTCTTGCGTCTGGATGAGAGGATTGGCTCCAACTTCTCCCGCTCGGCTGCCGTGGAGTATTCCTCTTGTCTTGATGCTTGTAAATTTTTGGAGGTCCCTATTTCTAGAGCCTCATTCACTTGGGGGCGTTCTACAATGAATGGCAGGCAGGACAACAAGCTGGACAGGTGTTTTTATAGAATCAATGATGTGTCCTTTCCTTTGATGTCTCGGGCTTTACACTTCCCAAGTTCCACTCGGATCACAATCCTTTAATCATTGAAAACTCCATAAGCACTTCAAGATCTTCACCTCTTCCTTTTAGGTTCAACAACGCATGGATCATGCTTTTTGGTTATAGGGAAATTATTCCCAACGGCTGGGATGAAAACTTTCAGGGCAGTCATTTCCATAGTTTGGTTCTAAGACTCAAAAAAATCAAAGCTTTGCTTAAATACTAGAGCAAGGGCTGTTTTCCAGTCTTGAAAATAACATCTGAGATGTCGAGCACCAACTTTCTATCCACCAGGAAGCCAATTATCTTCTTCCCCTGCCCTCTCATGAGGAGATGCAGCTTCATTCCAAACTTTATGATCTTCTGGCTCTTAAGGAAAAGTTGGACAAGAACCAATTCAGTGTGAGATGGCTCAAGGACGGGGATTGCAACTCAAAATTCTTCCATCGGTTGCCCAGGGAGAAAAAAAAAGCCAAAACCTTTCTTAAGAATGTTCAAATTTCGAGTTCTACCTTTAATTCAGAGGATGACATCTCCTCAGCTATTATTATTTATTTTCAAGGGATTTATTCGGATTATGGCAGATATTACACCCTCCCCTTGATGGAATCCAACCTTCCATGTGTTGATGAGCATCAGAACTGAGATCTCATGATCCCGCTCCTTGCGGAGGAGGTTAGGGATACTCTCTTCTCTTTGAACATTGATAGCACAGTGGGACTGGATGGCTTCACCAACAAATTATTCATGTTCTACTGGGACATCCTACATGAAGTCATCGTCAGCACTATGTAGGAATTATTTCTCACTACCGTCTTTCCACATGAGGCCAACTCTAACTTCATTGATCTAATTCCTAAAAGGAACAATGCCATTGATATTGGTGATTTTCTATCGGTGGCCATTGGAAACACTGTCCCCAAAATTATCAGCAAGATTCTGGTCATGCGACTTGGGATGTTCCTGGGGGATATCCTCACCCCCTACCAGTTTGGGTTTGTCCTGGGTAAGAGCATCCAGGACTGCCTATTCACGGCCTCAGAAAGCATCAACGTCATGAGAAATCCATCAAAGCATGGAAACTTTTCACTAAAGGTTGACATTTCCAAGGCTTTTGAAACTATTAAGTGGAGCTTTATTTATCAGGTCTCGACTAAGTATGGATTCTCGAGTAATTTTATTAGGATCATCATGTCCATTCTTAGTAGTGGTTGGGCCTCTATTTTTCTCAATGGCTCCACTAAGGGGTTTTCCCCCTGCTCCCGTGGAGTCAGACAGGGTGATCCTCTTTCAGGAATCCTTTTTACGATCGCTGAAGACTACCTTAGTAGGTGCCTCATTGATCTTTGTCAGGCTGGCCTCTTCAGTCCTATCCAGGAAGGGAGGGACCCTCATGTGCCATCACATTTGCTGTATGCAGATGATATTATCCTATTCGGGAAGGCTAATAAACGTACTCCTGATTCCATTCGGATGATTTTCTGGCATTACGAGCATGTTGAAGGACAATCCATCAGCTGGAGTAAGTATTTGATTGTCTTTGGGGAGGAGATTTCATGGTCCCAGCGGATCTCCATTTCCAGGTCCCTTGGTGTAAAGAGAGGGTCGTTACCTTTTGACTACCTAGGTGTTCCCATCTTTAGGGGACGTGTCAAGCGGTGTTACCTTGAGAAAATTGCCTCTAAAATCACTCAACAGCTGGAGAAATGGAAAGGGGAGTCCCTCTCACAAGATGGAAGGGTCTGCCTCATCAACTCGGTGATTACCTCTACGTTCACTTATGATTTCTCCATTTACAGGTGGCCGGTTAATCTCATCAAGGAACTACAGGAAAAGATCAGGAATTTTTCCTGGATGGGGTGCATTACTCAAAGGAAACTGGTCACCGTGGCCTGGAAGGAATGCACCAAGACAATTGAGTTGGGTGGGATTAGTATCAAAGACCTCAGATGTTACAATGATGCCCTACTTGCTAAGTATACTTGGGGGCTGTTAAGTCCTATGGCTCAGAGGATGGATTTCACTTGGGAAAGATTTGTGCTCAAGCTCTATGATGGATATGAAGGGTATTTACCCTCCTCCATTTGGAAATTAATTTGGGCCTCGTACAAGGCCATTGCCCCTCCTTCTAAATGGTTTTTTTCTAAGCACTCAGCCTTGAATTCCTAGTCTACGCCCTGGCTTGACAGGCCCCTGTAAGATCTCATCAGTAATCCTCCTGGATTGAAGTGACTGTCTATTGCGGAGTTCATCCTGAGGCTGGAACAATTTGAGGCAATTTCGCCTGCTGTCTTACTCAAAATTCAGCGATATCACTTCATACATTCTGATATCCTAATCTAGAAGCCCAATCTGGTTGGGTGACTCACTGATAAGGAATACTATCAGTACAATTGTACCAGGGGATCCCCTCCACTGACCTGTCTTTCTAAGTTCAAGAGGAATTTTATTCCCCCTTAAAATCACCTTCTTATCTGGAAAATCTCAAAAAATTGGTTGCCCATGCAGGGTCAATTACAGCGAGCAGGTCTTAACCTTGCCTTTGTATGTTTCCTTTGCCTTGGTGTGGAAGAAAATGTCCATCACACCTTCCTATAGTGCAGATTCAGTGTTGATCTTTGGGGTTATTTGCAGCGGAATTTTGGTCTCTCAGCTGGCCCTGACAGGCCTTTTTTGAGCTCATGGTGGACCTGTCCAACTGAGATTACAGTGAGCAAGTCCATAATTGTTTGCTGGCTGCGGTTTCAGACACCATCTCCTTTATTTGGACCGCTCGGAATGCGGTTTCCTTCAGTAAGAAATGACTCTCCTTCCATACTGGAGTTGTGGTGATTCATAGGGTTGTTTATGAAGCCTCCCAGATTCAGACATGACATATGGAGAATGACATCCGTAAACTGATCATCCTTCAATTTCTTGGTGTATCTGGTAGGGAAAATAAACCCATGGTCCCCAGGTTCATTCACTGGATACCTCCACTCCCCTCCTGGATCAAGGGCAATGTGGATGGTGCAGCCCTTGGTGCCTTGGGCCCTACTGTATGTGGTGGAGCCTACCGCACTTATCGGGGTTTTGTCAAGGGATGTTTTCAACACTTTATCGGTGATGGATGTGCTCTTGAAGCTGAGTTATGGGCCATTATAAAGGTGATTAAATATGCTGTCAGTTTCAGGTGGATTTTTCTGTGGCTCGAGTATGACTCCATGCTTGTTGTGAGTGCTCTTAAAAGCAGATCTTGGTGCGTCCCCTGGAGGATCCTTACCCCGTGGATGGACTGCCTTTCCATGTGCCAAAGGTTGCATCTCACTGTGACCCATGTCTACCGGGAGGCCAATGAGGTTGCTAATGCTCTCTCTAAGAAGGCTATTGTGGAACATTGTTCTTTGTGGTCCTTTGTTGCCACATCTCCCTACTCCTCCTTTGTTGTGTCTGATTTGAAAGGTGAGGTGCACACCCGATTATGTAATTCTCCCTTGTAGCACTCTTTTTGTACCTTTATTTTTATTTAAATTTGGGGGGCCACTTCTGCCTGGCCACGAGCCTTCCTTGCCCCTATAAAACCCCAAAAAACCTAAAACCCTTTAAACCCCTAAAAAACCTATAACCCAAAAAACCCAAATACCAAAAAACCCGAAAACCCTTAAAAGATAAAAACATTAAAAAGTACCTAAAACACCTTTAAAACCTGTTAAATAAACAAAGTACCCCTAAATAACCAAAAAATATAAAAAAACATAAAAACACTAAAAAACACTAAATCCCTAAAAACCCATAAAATCCCCTAAAACCCCCTGAAAAACCAAAAACCCTAAGGACCCTAAAAGAACATTAAAACCCTAATGACCATAAAATACCCAAAAATATCCCCCAAACCCCTCAAATACAATAAAAACATTAAAACCCCTAAAAACCATAAAAATAATCATGAAAACCCAAAACCCTGAAAACCTTAAAATCCTAAAAAACCCAAACACCTAAAAATCATATAAAACCCTAAAAACAAACCCCCCCTAAAAACCCATAAATTCCATTAAAACATATAAATCTCTAAAAATACCTTTAAACATTAAAAACCACATTAAACCCCTAAACCCCCAAAAAACCCCTAAAATCCCCTAAACCCCTAAAAAGAAAAAATAGCCCAAAACACTATAAAAACCATAAAAATCATTAAATCCACAAAAACATAAAAAACCTAAAAAATCCTAAGAAACCCTAAAATACTCTAAAATGACCCTAAAACCCCCAAAATCCCTACAACCCTAAAAAATTTCAAATCTCTAAAATACCCTAATAACCCCAAAATACCATTAAAACCACTAAATATTTTAAACCCCTTAAAATTCATAAAAACATAAAAAAACTAAAAAACCTAAAAAACTGGAAAAATATTAAAACCCTAAAAATAGTAAAACAAAAAAACACTAAAAAAGCCTAAAATCCCTAAAAATCTGAAAAAATACTAAAAGGCATAGGAATCTGAAAAGGCCCTAAAAACCCTAAGAACCCCTAAAACACTAGAAAAACCTTAAAGATGGCGGCACACACCCTTGGGATTCTCTCTCGCCCGACGCTTCTTCCAGGTTTCCCCCTAGATCTATATCGGAGCATCTGTGTTGGATCTTGCTCCTTCCCAGTTATCGGTGACAACATGCCCTAGATTTGATCTTCGGCCTCAAGATGGTGGTGGCTTTCGCGCTTCGACGGCTTCGACTTCCCCGAGTTTCTTTGCTCGGGGTTTCAGACTTTGAAGCGGCTTTGCTCCATTGCTGGCATGTCCGGCCTTTGACGAACATGGTGGTTGCGATGTCTTTAGATCGTCTTGACCTAGAATGGGTCGACATCTTCCAGCAGCCGCGGACCGGGGACATTTTTTCAGATCTAGGGTTTCTGCAAGGTCAACACAGTCAAGGGGATCAATGGCACAGTTGGCTGCTTCGGCATCCAGGTTATTCTCGGAGGGTGCTTCGTTTCTACGAATGGTGCGACAATCTGGTCTGGCGGCACTGGTCGGGCCCTTTTCAATCCCTCATTGCAGAAGGAGGTTTATTCTATGCCCTGTTTCGATCCTTTTGTTGGTTTGTGAAGCAGCTGCAGGTGCGTGCTCATATTAGTCTCTCACCTTCGTCTTCCCTCCAGTTTGTTGATTCTCAATTTGGTCAGAACTTTTGGCATTCCATATTCTCCTACTGCTTGGCTGTGTTTTCGGTTATGAATGGGTTCTAGTTTCTGGGTTTTCTGAGCTGGGTTTGTTGATATTTGTGCAATTTCTAGTGGTATGTGGTTAGCTATTCTACGAAGCATGGAATGCTAAAAGTTGTTTGGTTCGAAGAACATGATTGCTGGTGGTTGAGCTGCAACTCCTTGTCTGACGATGGGTTAGGATGTGCTGGTTGTTGTTTTTTGAGCTGCATGTTGATAGGAGCTGGTCGGCATAGAGGAGGTGATGCTTTTGTTATTTATGCTGGTGTTTTGGTGCTGTTGTTCGTTGGAATTTTCTGCTTGTTTCTTGATGCTGGTGGTCCTGTTTCACTGGCAGTGGATCCTCATGGGGAGGACATGCTAGTTGATGGAAATGGTGTGAATGGAGTTGCTGGTCATTGTTTGCTGGGAGGGGATGATGGTCGCGTTTGGTTGCGGTGGTCATGTTGTGGTTTCATGCTGCTAGTTGTGATTGGTTGCGATGTTGGTGTTGGGGATGTTGGTTGCTGGGGCTGGTTGGTTTGGACGTGTTGTTGCTGCTGTGTTGCTGTGATGATTGGATGTGGTGCTGCTGGATGCTGGAATGCACTGGATGATGGAAATTGTGATGCTGGATATTGGTTGCTGTTTAGCTGGGAGTCGCTGGAGTTGTGGTTTATGATCATGTTGCTGCTAGATGTTGATTGCTGGTTGAGTTTGAATGTTGGTCGTTGGTTAGCTGTGAGCTACTGGATGCTGATTGATGTTGGATGATGGTGGGGGTTTCTTGGCTTTGTGTGTTTTTTCTTTTTTCTCTTTTGACTTGTTCTTTTTTGGGGTCTTTTGTATCTTGGGTTGTAAGGGGTTTTTTGGGTGTGGGTCATTTGACCCCTCCCCTCCCTTGTCTGAAGTGTCTCTTTTTTCTTTCTAGTAAATGGGGGGGGGTAATAACCCGACCCTCGCATCTTCCTTTCCCTAAAACACTAAAAAACACTATAATCCTTGAAAATACTAATAAAAACCACAAACACTTAAAAACATAAAACCCACAAACCCCATAAAACCCCTAAATCCCATAAAACCCCTAAAAAACCCCACAAGCACTAACAACACAAAAAACCCTAAAACCCTTAAATCCCTAAAAACCCATAAACCAAAAAAATCCCTAAAAACCCTAAATCACCGTAAAACCAATAAAATTACCAAAGACACAAAAAACATTATAAAATTTTAAAAGAATATAAAAACTCTCAAAACCCTAAAAACGCTAAAAAACCCTAAAACACCCAAATAACCAAAAAACCCATAAATATCCATATAAACCCTCAAAACTACTTAAAACCCCAAAAAATCAATAAAACCCCTAAACCCCTAAAATAATCATATAAACACCAAAAACCATAAAATCTCGAAAAATAGTAAGAAACCCTAAATGACCACAAAAAACCAAAAAAATACATAAAACCCCCAAACCCCCTTAAAAACCCTGAAACCCCTAAAACCCCTAAAACTTCCTAAAAACCATAAAACCCTATAAAACCCCTAAAAATTTTGATAGACTCTAAAACCCGTAAATTCCCTAAAAACCCTAAAACCCTAAAAACCATAAAATCCCATAACCCCTGATAAAATCATAAAATCTTTTAAAACCCTAAAGTTCTTAAAAACACTATAAAACATTAGAATCCTAAAAAATATTTAAAACCCATAAAAACATTAAAACCCATAAAACCACTAAAAATCCCTTAATTCCCAAAAAACACTAAAAACCCTAAAGTACCCAAAAATCCATAAAACGCTAAAAACCCAAAAACCCAAAAAACACTAAAAACCCCTAAAAACACTAACAAACCTAAAATCCAAAAAAATAATTTAAAACCCCTTAAGACCCTTAAAAACTCTAAAACACTTAAAAACAAAAAACCCATAAAAACCTATAAAACCCATAAAACCCTAAAAACCACAAACAACCCCAAATAACCCTTTAAACCCACCAAACCCCTAGAACTCATAAAAAACCTTAAAAAACCTCAAACCCCTAAAAATCCCCAAATGCCTAAAAACTCATAAAACCCTAAAAGACTCAAAAATACCACAAAACCCCTTTGAAAATCATAAAAACCACTAAAACATAAAAAAATCCGCAACCCCCCCCCCCCCCTAAAAAACCTTAAAACCCTAAAGAACCCTAAAAGTCCCAACAAAACCATAAAACCCTAAATTACCCTAAAACCACTATAAACACCCTAAAAACCCTAAAAGACTATAAAACACCCTAAAAACCTTAAAAGTCCACAAAAATAACCTTAAACCACCCAAAGACACCAAAACTCCTTAAAAACCATAAATGGCCTTTAAAAGCCTAAATACCTTGAAACCCATAAAAACCCAAAATGACCCTAAAACCCCTAAAAACCCTAAAGGACTCTAAAAGTACAAAAAACCAAAAAGAACATAAGATTATTAAAAAACCCAAAAGACATAAAAAAAGAAAAAAACCCCAAAAAATCCTTTAAACCCCCTGAAAACTCTAAACAACCTCAAAATCCCCAAAACCCTAAAAACACATAAAACCTATTAAACGGACATAAAACCATCTAAAATCCATAAAAACATAAAACCCATAAATCCCCTAAAATCCCTAAAATCCCTAAACATCCTAAAAAACATTAAAACCCCAATATCCCTAACAAACCAAAAAACCCTAAAAATCCCGAAAACACCCAAAAAAATACTAATAACCCTAAAACCCTAAAAACCCCAAAACCCTTATAAGCACAAAAAACCTCAAGAAAAGTTAAAAACCCAAACCCCCAAAAAACTAATAAAACAATTCTACTCCCTAGAAAACTCTAAAATCCCTAAAAACCCTAAAAACCCTAAAAACCCATTAAAACAAAAAAAAAAGTAAAAACAATAAAAAACCCATGTCTGTTGTGTCTTTTATTTATAAATTTGGGGGCCCGGGAATAGCCTGACCCTCGAATCTTCCTTGCCCCTAAAATGTCCAAAATCCCCAAGAAAACAATAAAAACCCTAAAAAATATATAAAACCTAAAAACCATACCACATAAAGAACCTAAAAAAATAAAAAAACACTAAATGACACTAAAAAATTGATAAAAACCCTAAAAGACCATAAAACCCAAAGACCCTTAAAAACCCTAAAACCCTAAAACCCTAAACAACCCTAAAAATTAAAAACCCACAAAAATATCTTAAAAATATTAAAACACCTACAACCATAAAATCCCTAAAACCCCTGAAAACCATAAAAATAATACAAAACATTAAAAAACATAAATTTTTTAATAAATAGTAAAAAACTCTAAAAATCCTAACAAACTGAAAAACCCAATAAAATCCCAAAAAAACCCTTTAAACCCTAAAATAAATTAAAACACCAAAAAAACTTAAAACTGTAATAAAACACTTAAATCCCTTAGGAAAAACCATCAAAACACTTAATATTATAAAAACCCTGGAAGAACTCCAACAAATGACAAAAAAAATGCTAAAAACATGAAAAAACACTAAAAATAAAAAACTGTAAAATTGTAAAAAAACTCATAATACCCAAAAAAATCCTAAAAAATATTAAAACCCTGAATCCCTACAACCCCTTAAAACCCTAAAATACTCTAAAAAACCTAAAAAACAAAACTATATAGCATATAACCTAAACCTTGAACCATAAACCCTAAATCCTATACCCTACAATCTAAACCTTAAACACTACACCTTATACCCTAAACCCTACACCATTATCACTATTATATATACCCTAAACCCAAAAAACTAAATATTAAACACTAAACCCTCCACCTTAAACCTAATACCAAACAACCTAAACCCAAAACCTTTCGCCCTAAGGAGGACCCACCAACCATAAACGTTGATTTTTATAAGATAAAGGAAGTCATTGTCTCTAATCCTAAGAATAACTATCTAGTAAGGCCTATGAAGAAAGGGAAAATGTAAAAGGGAAGGGTAGTAACCCCTCTTCTAATTCTGGTAATAAGAACCTGCCTCATGCAAGGGGAAATTCTCCCCTTAATCAATGAGGATCATGTTCTAGAACTGCCAAGGGATAGGGAACTCTCCCACAACCTCAACACTTAGGAATTTTCTCATATCCCATAGGCCTATTATCATTGGATTTGTTCAACCAATGATGATTTTTGAGAATTATAGGGGCCTCAATTGTGGAAGCCTTGGTTACTCCTTTATTGTTAAAGATATAAATGAGAGTGTCTTAGAAATCTTATGGGTTTTGAAACACGATGATATTCAGCTTCTATTATTTTAGGAGAGTCCTTATGTCATCAAATTGTCAATCTACATTCATGAGGTTACTTTATCTCTGTCCATTGTGTATGCTTATTGCTCATACAATAGAAAAAGGGTCCTTTTGAGGATGTTGGATCAATTAGATGACCTCATCAATCACAACTGGATTATCATTGGGGACTTTAACACTGTCCTGGGACCAGATTAGAATATTATACCTAATTTCTCCCACTCTACTACAGAGGATTTTTCTCAATTCTTGGACCTTTTTGATCTCATAGAAGTCCCTATTGTTGGAGTCTCTTTCACATGGGGAAAATTCATAGTTAATGGAAGACAGGACAACAAGTTGGACAAGTGCTTCTATCATATCAATGAAAAGAGTGTCCTCTTTGATGTCTCTGAGTTTATTCTTCCCATGTTCAATGTGGACCATAATACCTTCATTGTTGATCTTTGGGAGGGTTCTCCAAGGTTATCCCCAATGCCTTTTAAATTCAATAATGCTTGGATCATGATTCTGAGTTGTATAGAAGTGGTGACTAATGGATGGAACAACACATTTCATAGAAGTTATCAATTTATTCTAGCCTCCAAACATAAGGGAATTAAATTTTTACTTAAAGAGTATAGAATGATTTCTTTCTCTGGGAATGATGATGATATAAAGTCTATTAAACTTAAACTTACCTACATCCAAATTACCAACCAGTAGTTGGTCATGCCCACCCGGGAGGAGCTTCAACTTCACTCCAGGATAGATGACCTACTAGCCCTTAAGGAGAGGTTTCCCAAGATCCAATTCAATTTTAGGTGGCTAAAATATGGGGACCAGAACTCAGATTTTTTTTCACCGGTTACACAAGGAAAATAAGGTCAAAAAATTATTGAATGTTGTCTGTATTAATGATTCCACCTTCACATTTAATGCTGATGTTTCCAATGATATGGTGGATTATTTCCAGGGGTTGTATAATGATGATGGTGGGGAATCCTCTCTTCCTCTAACTAACTCAATCATTCCATGTGTTGATGAGTAGTAGAACAAAGACTTAACAGATGCACCCTTCGAGGAGGAAGTTATATCCTCTTTTTTTATTTGAATATGGAAAGTGAAGTGGGCCTAGATGGTTTTAGCAACAAGTTCTTTATGTTTTATTGGGATATTATGCATATGAATATTACCAATTTAGATAGGTAATTTTTTATATCCACCTCATTCCCGTATGGAACCAATTAAAACATCATTTATTTGATCCCATATAGGGAAAATGCTATTAACATTGGGGGTTTTCGGCCGATTTCCATTGGGAATACCATTCCCAAAGTTATCAAAAAAATTCTAGTAATGAGGATGGGGAAATTTGGGAGTGATCTCATTACCCCAAATCAATTTGGGTTTCTTTGAGGGAGGAATATTTATAATTGCTTATTTATAGCCTTAGAGGGTATTAACATCATGGGGAAGTGTTCGAGACATGGTAATTTTTCTATGAAGATGAATATATCAAAGGTGTTTGAAACCATTAAATGGAGCTTCATTATTCAAATACTTAGAAAATATGGATTCTTAATAAATTTCATCAAAATGGTTACATCTATCTTGAAAAATGTCAGGGTCTCCATCTTTATTAATGGATCCCCTAAGGGGTTCTTCCAACACTTCAGTGGAGTCAGATATAGGGATTCGCTCTTAGGAATTCTATTTGATAATGCCAGAATCACTAAAAAACATTCTAAATGGAAAGGAAAGTGCTTATCATAGGCATGAAGGGTTTTCTTAATCATCTCAGTTATCACCTCTATGTTCATTCATTCTTTCCCCAGATATAGATGGCTAGTTAATCTTATCAAAAGCCTACAAAAAAATAGTAGGAAATTTTCTTAGACCAAATGCATTAGTGAAAGAAAATTGGTCTCTATGGATTGGAAATATTGCACTAATCCAATTGATTTCGTGGGGGGGGGGGCTTGGAATTAAGGAACTTAAGAGATTTAATGATTCCCTCCTCGAAAAGTTTACCTGGAGCTTGTTTGAAACAAATTGTGATGTCCTGGGGTTTATCTATGAGAGGTTTGTGATGAAATTTTGTGATGGTTATACAAGATATTTTACCACCTCTGTTTGGTCAGCAATTCAAGTCTCATATATGGACTTTATTTCCCACTCAGAATGGATTGTGTCAAAACAATAAGACCGGAATGTTTAGCTCACTACATTACTTGTGAGGCCCCTTCTTGACTCCATGACACCTCCCAATGATTTAAGAAGCATGTCTATTTATACTTTCAATAAATGACTAGGAGACTTTGAAGTGATCCTTCCCGATAATATTTTCATGCAGATTCAAAGGCACACTTTAGTTGACAATGATATCTTAGTCTGGAAACCCAATCTTGTTGGAAAGCTCAATGGAAAGGATTATTACTCATATAAATGTGCTTGGGGAACCGCTCCTTCATCCTAGATCTCTATTTTTTAGAGATATTTTATCCAACCGGCTAACCACTTGATGCTCTAGAAAATGTGGAAGAACTGACTGCCACTCCAAGATCAGTTTCTGAAGGCTGGACATAGCCTGGATTCAGTATGATTTCTCTGTATTCAAGCGGAGGAAACCATCCACACACCATCTCTCAGTGCATGTTTACTTTTGTGTTTTGGGAACACCTACAACAGATGTTTGGGTTATCTTTTTTCATGAGCAGGACATATTTTGAGCTGTTGGATAACGTGGTTCATTAGAATTGAAATGAATAGGTGTTCAATTTTATGCTCATTGCAGTTGCTGCCACTATTTCATATATTTGGGATTCTTAGAATGTGGTCACTTTAAAAAATAAGATACACTCTTTTCATAGTGGTATTGTGATGATCCATAATGTGGTTCATACAATGTCTCATATTCAAAAAGGTTTGATGGAAAATGATTTCAATGATCTTATTATTTTACAGATTCTTGGAGTTTCTATCGGGACCAAAAAACCACAGGTTCTCATGTATATCCACTGGATCCCGCTGATTTCTTCTTGGATTAAAGTCAATGTGGATGGATTATATTTGGGAGTACTGTGTCCCTTGGGGGTGTGGTGGTGTTTTCTGCACTCACCAAGGATTTGTGAAAGGATGCTTTTATCACTTTATTGGTGATGGGTGTGCTTATGAAGCTGAGATTTGGGCTATGACGAAGCTGATTAAATTCACCATTCATTTTGGATGGAGGTTACTCTAGCTTGAGTTGGATTCGATTCTTACAGTGGATGTCCTAAAGAACATGTCCAGGAGAGTTATTTGGAAGCTTATTACTCAATGGATTTATGTATCATTATTTGTCAAGGACTTACTCTCAATGTAACACATGCTTACCGGGAGACGAACTCAATCATGGATACTCTATACAAGAAGGAAATTGTGGAGAGGTTCTCGACATGGTCCTTTTTCACACAATATTTTAGCTCATTGCTTGAGGATTTTGATTAGAAGGGTGATTTACACACCTATTTTTGTAAACCCTCCTTGTAACGCTCAGCTTTTATTTTTCTAATATTTTTTTGGACTATCCATGCCTAGTCACGAGCATTATTTTCCCTAGCCCCCCCCCTGCCAAAAAAAATTAAAAACCCAAAAAGAAAAATATATATTTAAAAAAAATAAAAAATTATAAAAAACACTTAAAAACCAAAAAATCAATAAAACCCCTTAAAACCAAAATAAACCTAACAAACCCCTAAAAACACCGAAAAACCAAAAAACCCTACTAAAACCCAAAAAAACCTAACAACATGAATAAAAACCCAAAAAACCTTTTAAAACCCCTAAAATACACTAAAAAAATAAAACCCCTAAAACCCCTAAAAACACTAGAAACCCCGTAAATTCGGATGGATCACATATCCAATGCTCTCGGCTCAGAACTTCCCCCTTAACCTAGGAAGCGCAATGATGGTCGTCGCCTCTGCCCCTCCACATCGACGAAGCTCCCCTTTCAATTCTTTCCCAAATACATACTTTATTCCAACTTTTCATTATATTTACCTAAATATGATGGTTCTCAAATGGTTTAATGGTTCTATTTAGCTATCAATCCCATCTATTGAGTTCATTGATGCATATTCTCTATTAAATATTACATTGATTGTGAGATTTATGAAATGCGGACCCTCGGTGGATCTATTTGATCGGCATATTTTTGATTCATGGGGTTTTCAAGATCACGCTACTATGGGGATTCTTGACTCTAATCATTTCATGATTAGATTTCCTTCAGAGTAGGATTTTATTTTTGCTTGGTCAAATGCCTCTTGAATCTATAATGGTTATCATTTCTTCCTATTCAAATTGTCTTAAGATTTTCATATGAAGCGTGATTCTTCGATGATGGTGATTTGGGAGAGACTCCCTAAACTCCCAATTTTATTTCATAATTCTTCCATTTTTTGTATTCTAGGGAGTCTTGTTATACATTATCTATTCTCGGATAATAAGACCTATACTATTTGTCATCTAATCACACCAAAAATATATAGTGAAGTGGATGTATTGAATATGCATGTTGATTCCTTCTAGATTTCTTTTT
Source organism: Viscum album (assembly GCA_963277665.1). Taxonomy (NCBI): domain Eukaryota; kingdom Viridiplantae; phylum Streptophyta; class Magnoliopsida; order Santalales; family Viscaceae; genus Viscum; species Viscum album. The sequence continues at coordinate 1,800,967,345 of OY728126.1, read as the reverse complement.
GTGATGAATTTAATTATAAAAAATCAGTCATATTTGAGTCCTGATGTGATTTTTTTTGACATGTAAAATTATGGGTCATATATTAGTGGTGTTCAAGCGTGACATGATGCAGAAAAATTCATATGGTGTGGAAGTTACTCAAATAGAACAAGTTCCTATTGAAGTTTGTTTGGATCAAAAATACTTTTTTGGTTTTGATATTGATGAAGGAATAGGTTTGGAATAGAATGTTAAAGCTATATCTCCTTATTCTATGATCCCATGTGATGTTGTCAAACAACTGCAGAATCCCTTATATGTCATATCACTTGATCCAAAGGTCTCTGATGTTTTTAATCGATTAAAATATGATTTGGGTGACGTTGTTCCTTATGAGGATTATTTTAATTTTAAGAATTCAATGTCTTTGTGTGAATTTGATTCTCTTTTAATGGATGATTTTTATCATAGTGATTTGAGGGTAGTGTTTTATGGGGTTAGGGATAATATTGGTTTGCCTCTGAATTACTGTGCTTCACATGAGGATCATGAGGTAATGGCCATACATATGATTCATATTTCTTATAATGCACATGGGGAAAAGAAGTCAAGCTAGAATGACAGTGTTGGGCCTGAGTAAAGGAAATTGGATCAGAATGCTTGCTCTGAGAATGAGGAAAGGAAGTCGGGTGTTGGGAATGAGGATAGGGAATTGGACCAGAGAAAATCTGACCAAATTTTTTGTGTTGTTCATGAGGTGAGAGAGGTTTAGGTCATGTAGTTTGTTCCGATTGTGAATGAATGGGTCTCTTCTGAAAATTCTCACTATTTGGTTCTGAAGGACATTGTTCTGGAGGACACCAATGTGCATCCACCATTTATGGGATGTGAATTTATGTAGTCAAGTGAAATTAATACGATAGTTATGATTCTAGGTGATGGGGATCTTGGAAATTACATAGAAAAAGTTTTTTTCCAGGAGGGAATCTAGAAACTCCATAGTTGTTCGCAAATCTCTGATAGATGGAAGGGTGTCACTGATGATGACAATACAGATGACAACAGTAAAAATGAGGCCTTGGATGGTGATAAATCCTCGTCCAGTGATGTCACCACACCTGGGAGGGATAAGGTGTTTGATGGATTCATCTATGCCCCTAGAGAAAAGGTTGAGGAATGACTATTCAAATTTTCCAAAGCCCATGTCTACCAGGTCCTCTTTTAAGTCCTCTAAAAGGAATATTACTGATCCCATGTGAGGGTGGTCTAATAAGTTTTCTTCTAGATATCAACTTAATTTGTAACAATAAAGGATTATGGAGATGTATTCTATGATCTTCAAGCAACAAAAATATTTACAATCTGAATGAAAGTTGGTGAATGTTGGTGCAGCTTCTGATTATGGATATGGTGCGGACATTAATCCTTTTGATATGTAGTTTCTTTTGGTCATGGGTTGTTTAACTCTGCCTATTTCTTTTAATGCATTACCTTTACATTTTTTTAATAAACATGCAGGGGCCAAGCATGCTTGGTCCTGAGCCTTTTTTATCTTAAGAACACTAAATGACTATAAAAACCCCTAAAACCTTAAAAGACCTTAAAATATTTAAAAAACCTAAAAGTCAATAAAAATAAAAAAACCAAAAATAAAATAAAAAAACCTTAAAACAATAAAAAACTCTAAAACCCATAAAACCCATAAAGGACCCTAAAAACCCTAAAAACCCTTAAAAGACCCTAAATTGCTAAAAAGGACCTATGAACTCTAAAACCAATAAAGTAACATAAAAGCACCAAAAATCCCTAGAAGAACCAGAAAAAAACTAAATAACCTAAAGAACCTTAAACCCATTAAAGCCCCTAAATCCATGAAATACCCTAAATGAACCAAAAATCCTAAAAAATTCCTAAACATCCCCAAAACCCCTTAAAACCACTAAAAGTCTCTAAAAACCAAACCCTATACCTACACTCTAAACCTTAAACCTACACCCAAAACCCTATACCCTATACCATACACCATAAACCAGAAACCCCATTCCATAAACCCGAATCACTAAACGCTAAACATTAAACCCTATATGCTAAACCCTAAATGACAATAGAAAACCTAAAAACACAAGACAAACATGAAACTCCTAAAATAACCTAAAATCTTAAAACCCTAAAAAACATAAAATGCACTAAAACCCCTCAAAAACCCTAAAATTACCAATATACAAAAAAATACCTAAAGGGACCTAAAATCCCTAGAACCCATAAACGACCCTAAAAACCAAAAAAACATTACAGACCCTTAACCCCCCCATAAAACCCTAAAAAATCCTAAAAACCATAAACCCCCAAAACTCCTAAAAACCCTAAAAACTGTTAAAACACTAAAATTCCATAAAACCCTACAAACACTAAACACCCTAAAAGACCCTAAAACCCCAAACACCCCTCTAAAACCCAAAAAACCCCAAAACCACAATAAAACACTAAAAACCCTAAAAATCTTAAAAAATACAAAAAACCCAAAAAAGAAACCAGAACCCTAAAATATACCGTAAAACCCCATAATAGAACCCAAAACACATAAAAATCATAAAAATATTAAAAACCCATAAAAACACTAATAAACCATAAAACCCTAAAAAGGTAAAAACACTAAAAACCCCTAAAACCCAAAAAAACAAAAAAAACAAAAAAAGTCATTAAAAGACCCTAAAATCCTTAAAAAACACTAAATGACTTAAAAACACTAAAATATCTTAAAAAACTAAAACAATCCTAAAAATATTAAAACCCCTAAAAACCCTAAAAACCCAAAAAATATAAAAAACTCTAAAACCTAAAAAGACACTAAAACCCTAAAAGACCCTAAAATCCATAAAAACCCTAAAACCCCAAAAGACGAAAAAAAATAACAAAAACCCCTAACCCCCCTAAACCCTTATACAATACTAAAAAATTTATGAACACTAAAAAACACTAGAAAACCTAAAAACCCTAAAACACCCATAAAGACCCTAAAATCCCTAAAAACCTTAAAAACCTAAAACCCCTAAAAGCCACAAAATATCCTAAAGACAACAAAAAAACCCCTAAATCCCCTTAAAAATCCATAAACTACTAAAAACTGTAAAACCCATGAAAACCGTAATACCCTAAAATTATTTAAAACCCAAAATAAACCTAAAAATGCTAGAAACCATCAAACACCCTTAAAAGGTCATAAAAACCCTAAAAAATTGAAAAATACTAAAAAAATGTAAGGGCCCCAAAATTTTTGAAAACCCCTAAAAATCCTAAAGATACCTAAAAACCCTTAAAAACCCTAAAAACCAACAAAAAACCTAAAACCCCTAAACCTCGTAAAAACCCAAAACCCCCCAAAACCCATAAGAAACCATAAAACCCCATATACCCTAACAACTCAAAAAAACCCCTAAAAACCCTAATAACTCCTAAATCCCCTGTAAAATGATAAAACCATTAAAAGACCTTGAAAACTCTATAAAAATATACAAACCCCTAAAAACCATAAAAGACCATGAAAACCCAAAAAAATCCCAAATAACCCCATAAAACCCCTAAAAGAACATAAAAACTTTTAAAAACCCTAAAAACCTAAAAACCATAAAAAGCATAATAACCCCTAAACAGAATAAAACCCCTTAAAACCCTAAAACCCCCTAAAAACCTTAAAAATGTTAAAACCTAACCCCCCCCCCCCCCCCGGAAAAACCTAAAAACCCAAAAAATCTCTAAAACCCACTAAAATACATAAAATAATACTAAAAAACTTAAAAAAATCCTAGAAACCTAAAAAAACAATAAAACCACTAAAAACCATAATAACATTAAAAACCCTAAAAATCCCAAAACACCATAGAAACTTATAAAGGCCCTAAAAATGATAAAAACAAAAAAAAACAAAAAATCCTTAAAAACCCCTAAAACCCCAAAAAACCTTAAAGAACAATAAACCCCTATAAACACAAAAAAACCCATAAAAATCCCTAAACCCCTGAAAATCCTTAAAAACCCTAAAAACTGTAAAAAAACTATAAAACTCTAAAACCAAAAAAACCTTTAAAAACCTATAACCCTAAAAGATCACAATTATAATAAAACCATGAAAACCATAAACCCATAGAAAACCCAAAAGACCCCTAAATTACTCTAAACCCCAAAAATACCATAAAAATTCTAAAAACCCAATAAGACATGAAAACCCCTAAAAGACCCTAAAAACCCTATAAAACCCCTAAAATTCCTAAAAAACATAAACACCCTAAAAACCATAAAAATCGTAAAAACCCTAGAAAACCAAAAACCCCTTTTAAAACACTTAAAAACACTATAGGAATTAAAAACTTTGAAACCATAAAAAAATTATAAAGAACACTAAATACTAGAAAAGATTCTAAAAAACATAAAACCTGTAGAATCACCTAAAAACCCTAAAACCCCTAAAACCCCTAAAATCCCTGAAAACCCTAAAAACCAATAAAATCCCTAAAAACACTATAATCCCTAAATACCCAAAAAAAATCTATAAAAATCATGATAAACCCTAAAAAAATATAAAACCATTAAACACAAAAAAACAAATGGTAACAAACCCAAAAATGCCATAATAACCCAAATAAACCTATAAATATTTTAAATCCCTAAAACCCCTAAAACCCCTAAAAACCTCTAAAAACCCTGAAGGACCAAAAAACCCCAAAAAACACTAAAAACCCTAAAAACTATAAAACCCATAAAAATACCTAAAATACTAAAAACCATAAAAACTCTAAAAGGTCAAAAAAACAAAAAAAAGAACCATAAAATTCAAAAAAAAACTCTAAAAAGGATATAAACACTGAAAACCAATAAAATAAGATAAATCATCTAAAACCCAAAAAATACCCCAAAAACTTAAAACCCCTTAAAAGGCATAAAAGATAAAAAAATACCCAATAAAACCCAAAATGACTCTAAAAAACCTAAAATCCATTAAAGACCCTAAAAACACATAAAACTCCTTAAATTCCATAAAACCCTAAAAACTCTAAATGACCCTAAGACCCCTAAAGAACCCTACAGACCCTAAAACCCATAAAACGCTAAAGGACCCTAGAAACATTAAAAACCCCTAAAGGATCCAAAAAATCATAAAAACCCAAAAGTATCCTAAAAAATAAAAGAATCTAAAAACCTTGAAAAACACTAAATAACCCTAGAAACACTAAAAATACCAAAAAAACCCTAACCCCCATCGAAACCCTAAAACAAAAAAAACCCATAAAAGACCATAAAAAAATAAATAAATTAACCTAAAAATACATAAAACACTTAAAAACACTAAAAACCCCAATAATCCCTAAATACCTAAAAAACCACTAAAACTCTTAAAACTCCTAACAACTCCTTAAAACCATAAAACCCCCAAACCCCTTAAAAACCTAAATACAAATAAAACCCTTAAGAAAATCCTAAATGACTTAAAACCCCCATAAAATATCCTAAAACCCTTAAAGACACTAATAACCCTTAAAACCCCAAAAAATCCTAGAACATCAAAAAACCTAAAATAACCTAAAAATACGTAAAACGATAAAAGATTCAAAAACCATAATAACATTTAAAAGACCCTAAAACCCCAAAAAAACCCAAAAAATCTTAAAATACTTTAAAAAATCAAAAAACATTACAAGACCTAAAAATAGTAAAAACAAAAAAAAACCATTAAAAACCCTAAAGACATTAAAACCCCAAAAAAACCAAAAAAAACCAAAAAACCCAAAAAACCTAAAATCCTTAAAAACCCAAATTAATAATCAATAAAAAAACAAAACCCGAATAAACCTAAAAAACATGAAAACCTAGAAAACCCCCTTATAAAATTAAAAATACATAAAACCCCTAATAACCCCTAAAACCCTAAAAATTCTATAAAACTCCCAAACCCCCACCCTTAAAACTAAAAAACACAAAAAACCTAAAAAACCTAGAAAAATGAAAACCCTCTAAAAACATTAACATTCTAAATAATTAATTAAACTATAAAACCCAAATAAACTCCTAAAAACCCTAAAACCTAATATAACCCAAAAAAACCTTTAATAACTATGAAACTCTTAAAAGACATTAAAAACCCCAAAACCCTAAAAGACCCTAAAAACTAATGAAGGCACTAAAAGAAGCTAAAACCCACTAAATGTTCTAAAAGAACCTAAATACACTATAATACATGAAAAGACCTTGAAAACCCCTTAAACACCCAAAAAAATAAAAAAACATAAAACCCTAAAAACCCTAAAAAATCTAAAACCACTAAAAACTCTAAAAACCTAAAAACACTTAAAACTCCTTAAAATACTAAAAACCATAAAACAAAAATCAAAAGTTTTAAAAACCTAAAATCCAAAAAATAAGAAAACTAAAAACCCTAAAAACTGAAAAAAAACAGAGATGGACATTAAAACCCCAATAAACCCTAAAAAATCTAAAAATCCTAAAAACATAAAAACCCCAAATTCCCTTTAAAAACCTAAAAACTATAAAACCTATTATAAACCTAAAAACCCATAAAACACATAGAAAAAAGACCCAAAAAAGTAAAAACACCCCTTTAAAAACCCTAAAAACCCTAAACCATCAAAAAACCATAATGCACTAAAAACCCAAAAAACAGTAACAACCTACGAAACTCTAAAAGAACCCTAAAAACCACTAAGAACCCTAGAAACCCAAAAGTCATTGAATATAAAAAAAACCTATAAAACCAAAGAAACCCAAAAAAACTCTAAAATACCAAAAAAAACAAAAAATACTCTTAAAAACACTAAAAAAAATAACCCCCCCCCCACCCAATATAAAAACCCGAAAACCACCAAAAAAACTCCAAAAAACCTCCAAAACCTCTAGAAACCCAAAACCCCCCAAAAAAAACACTAAAATCCCTAAACCCTAAAACTTAAACCCTAAAAACTATACACTAAAGCCTCACCCTAAACCCTATAGACTACACCATAAAAACTACACCCTAAACCCCAAACCCTACACCCTAAACACAAAACCACACACCCTAAACCCAATACCCTACACCCTAAACCCTAAACCCTACACACTAAACCCTATAACCTACACAAAAAAACCTACAACCTACACCCCAAACCATGTACCCAACATCCTAAACCCTACACCCTACACCATAATCCTAATACCCTACACCATAAACTCTAAACAATATAACAAAAATACCATTCCATACACCCAAAACACTATACCCTACACCATAAACCCTATACCCTAACCCTAAACCCTAAAACCATCACCCTAGACCCTATTTCCTACACCCTAAACTATAAAACCTAAACCATAAACCATATAACTTACAGCTAAAACCCTAAACCTTACACCCTAAACAATATACCTCAAACCCAAAACCCAAAACCCCACACCCTAAACCCTAAAACCTTCTCCCTTAACCCTATACCAAGCACCCTAAATGATAATAACTATACCCTAAACCCAATACGATGCACCCTAACCCTTTAACTCCACACCCTAAACCTATACCTACACCATAAACCCTAAACCCGACACCAAAAACCATATTCCCTACACCCAAAACCCTATACCCTATTATCTAAACCCTATACAAAAAACCTAAACCATATAACCTACACCCCAAATCCAAAAACCTAAACACTAAAACCAAAACCCTAAAACCTAGTAAAACCATAAAGAACCCTAAAGAACACTAAAAACCCTATAACATATGAAAAAAGCCTAAAGTCCATAAAATCCTTAAAAACATTAAAAACCCAAAAAAACACTAAAAACCCTAAAAATGCAATGAAAACCCATAAACCACCTAAAAATCACAGAAAACCTCAAAACCCTAGAAAATCCTAAAACCATAAAAAATCCTAAAAACCCTTACAAAACCGAAAACTCTAAAAAACTCAAAAAATCCAAAAAACCTCTAAAAATACTAAAAAATAGAAAAAACAAAAAACCCCTAAAAAATCTTTAAAAACCACAAAAACCCTACAAAACTCTAAAAACATGAAACTCCTAAAATCCTAAAACACTAAAAACCCTAGAAAAACCCTAAAACCATAAAATAATCCAAAAACCCAAAAAACCCACTGAAAACATAAAAATTTCGTAAAAAATCTAAAACCCCTAAAGAACCCTGAAAAATAAAAATAAAACTAAAAACCCTATAAAAAAACAAAAACCCTAAAACCCCTAAAAATACTAAAAACCCCTAAAGTTGTAAAACCTCTAAAAAGACTAAAAAACATTAAAACCCTAAAAACCATAAAAACCCAAAAAAATGTCCCTAAAACACAAAAAACCTTAAAAACCCTAAAATCCTCAAAATTTTACTTAATCCCCTAAAACCCCTAAAAATCAAAAAACCCCAAAAAACCCAAAAAACCCAAAAAACCCTAAAACACCTAAAAACCTAAAAACCGTAAAACTCAAAAAAATGATAAAAAAACCTAGAAACTTTAAAAATCATAAAATCCAAAAAAATCCTAAAAAATCCTAGAAAACCCTAAAAATATTAAAATACCCCAAAAGTATCTCAAAATCCCTAAAATTGTAAAATCCCCAAAACCACTAAAAACTCTAAAAAACCTAAAACCCCCTGTAACACCCCGAGCTTCCACAATACGCTTTTCATTCAATAATGCAGTAGCTTGCATTGTACGCAACTTCGAGTTCTAACACACCGTGACTAATCAAGGTAGCCGTTATGAATAGTAATAACCACCTTTTGAATTTATAGAAAATTTATATTTCAAAATGGACTTCATTTTTGTATTCGTAATATCGAAATTAGCCTATGTTGAATTTTTGGTATTTTTCTGAGAACTTCTAATTTTTTATGAATAGTGAAAAATACTTAAAACAACTTTTTAATCAAAATAATTTATCGTGATAAATTATACTATTTAGTGGTTTTAAGGTATAATTAGAATATATTTTTACCATTTTATCCAATGGTGGTCATTAGAATTAATTTAACATTGAAATTGGACATAAATAATTGCCAATCTTTTGATATAAATTGTTTCTTAAAAACACGCTATTTGTCATAACAACGGGAATTAGTTATAAAATTAATTAATGCAACTTATATGTTTGGAATTTTTTAAAATATACATCATTTTTGAATTCGGAATATCAATTATAGCTTAGGGTGAAATTTTGGCATTATTCTGAAAAACTTCAATTTTTGATGAATAGTGAAACCACTAAGTGGTAGTTAAATAACTGATTTTTCGTTTAAATGAAATATTACCACTTCTGTGATTTGATTTTCAAAAATCCGACATACATGGTTGTCATTAAGAAGTAAAATGTGGTTCAATGAGATCAAAATAATTTTTTGGTGAATAGTAACTTTTAAGTTCTTAATCGCGATTAGAGGTAATTAGTGTAGCTTAAGGTAAAAACAATGTTTTAATAATATAAGATGAGATTGACACTTGTAATACTCCTATTGGATGAGTCATGGCCGACCAAGACAACCCATGGGTCAACTTGGGGACCCCATGGAGCCACTTTAGTTGGAAAATGACATTAATATATATTTATTTAATGTTAAAATTAAATTGACACAAACATGAGTTGTTTTACTAAAACAGTTTTTAAGTGGGGTTACACAAGTCCATATTTTGACTATAAATATTCATTAGAAACCTAAAAAGATTTCCTACATCATAGTATTTTTTTTATAATTTTTAGACATTAAATAAATTAAATTATTTATGACATAATTATGATGCAGCGATGACCTCATTATTTAACGATTTAAATAAAATGAGAAGATAATGCAAAATCCAAGGCTTACACTTGTCCAAAGCCTATTGGATGAGGCTATTTCGAACCCTTATCACCTTAGACACTAATTATATAAGTTTGGGACCTTTATAATCCGAAAAGCATTGTATAATAATGTAACATTTCAATCTTTCCAAAAGATCCCCTCCTCTGCTCTTATAAAAGGCCCCCACCTCTCCCACCTCATTTACACTTTCAAGCCATTTTGCTCGGACAACCTCTTCCCCAATACTCTCCCAACTTACCCCTCTTACTCCTAGAAGCCTCACTTTGGGCAGAACTCTTTTCAAGGAAGCCTTTGGCTCAAATCAAAAAGAGTTACCCGATTTTGAGGTAATGTCTTCTCTAATGTTGTTTTGTTTTATTTTTCTTCTCCAACCCCCTAAACTATTTTTATTAATTTCTTTTTTAACAACACCAGTATCCTCAATATACTAGGATGTTTTTATAAGAAGTATTCGAGCTACACTTACACACACCTACATCTAATGGTTAAAGAACATACGGTTTCTGTGGATGGTGAATTTCTGCCTCACGAAACGATGATTGTTCAACACTAATATAACACCTTCAAAGGTGGCCATTAAGATGTCACTATTTTTATATATGATATATATAATGTTTATGTTTTACTTATGCTTCTGTATTTCTCATTTATTGCATACTTTATGATTTCCATTATGAGTAAAACGCGATAATTTCATTTTAGGAAGTGCGGACTACCGCCCCCTCAAAGTGATGTGAATCGTTAATGCCATATGTGGGATGTATAAAGGATGGAGTAAATGATATTATATATGATATTATACTGGAACTATATTATACCTTTATATAATTATGATTTCATTACATTAAATACGAAATATAAATGAAAGTAGCGTTCATGCGTACGTACGGCTTACCGTCTCCATGAACGGTGTATTTCATTTCTTACCTCTAAATGTAACGTAATATTATGAATGAATGTATATACTAGATATATATGATATATATGATATCTACATCATGAATATAATTCTGGATATAATGGATATTTCACCACATGAACAACTTGTAATTATAAGAAGGTTATTGTTGACACAAGTACCAAATATCGACAAAACGACCGTTATTAACTTAAATAATTACATAATGTTCATATCATTGTAATAAGTGATATAAAAAGGATAATGAAATTGAAAATGGTTCTTAATAAGGTATATATTAAATCTAGTTTATTATTCAGGAGGTTAAAGAACGGTTGAGTCAAGTCAGACACGAGGTAAGGGAATTTCTTAACCCAACTTCCATTCTTTGGGTTAATCTCCTACTTTCAAATTCTGTCATGATATTATTATGTCCTATTTTGTATTTTTACGTTCTTTATGTGTACCTATAGTGAATACACATAACAGATCTATTTTATTTTAAAAATGATCTTTTTAAGGACTTCGTCTCAATCTCCTTTCATTGAGGCATATTTGGTTCTATACAAAATTTTCTTTATATGGTGTATAAACCCCTTTGACTTTTACGTTTAATCAAAAGGAATATTTTTATACGAATCATTTTGCTAAAAGACAAAAGGGAATGTTTTTATTTCCGTACTTATGCGGCGACAACGACTTCTCCGCCGCCGTGACCATTATTTGAGTTTCGGCTTCCTCTACAAGCCATCATTTTTTTAATGAAAAATAAATACAAAGATTTAACTTTATTTTATTTTGGTATTGAAAATGGTTTTGAAAGCGTTTTTATCAATGTGTTGTATTGATATCTTGTGATTGAAATGTGGAAATGTTATGTTTCCTTTATGCATGTTTTATGTGATACGATTATGTTATGGTTTATGATATGTTTAAACCTATTCATATGAGGAATGTATTGGACTTAATAAGTGACGGGTGGAGCCCGCTATAGCTCCTCGATGAATCGGTAGGTATCATGAGACAACCAGAAGTGGAATTGGCCGAGGCCCTTTCCCAATTTGATTTATGGTTTTGGCCGAGGCCTTAATCATTTTAGATGTCTTGGCCGAGGCCTTGACAAAATGTTTCAGAATGTCTGGCATTATACATTCCCTCATTATGAAAGTGGTTATTGATATTGCATGTGATTATTGGACCAGTAGAATATCCATGTGAGGAAGTGAATGGAATTATCTCATTTTACTTTTGCCATATTATGTTGATGTTCAAGTTTAAAAGGCTTTTGTTTTAGTTATACATTGCCTTAAATTTTTATGTTTATTTATGAAAGCTTCCGCATTATTGTCATCCTTACTGAGCATCTGAGCTCACCCCTTTCAATGTTTTAATATTTTCCAGGATTTGAAGAAGTATTTTATGAATGACCTGCAAGGATTTTCAGAAGAGGATATGAGTGTGGACTATGGAGACTTTGTTATTGTAGTTTTTCACTTTATTATGTAATGTAACGTTTACGAATGTATCTAGTGTTTCCATGGCTACTAAACTAATCGGTCTTTTGAGACTTGATCTTTTGTGATCATGCCAATGTTACGAAGTAATGCACCGACTCTGTGTAGCTGGGGTTGGGGCGTTACAGTTGGTATTAGAGGAAGTTTAGTACAAACCTTGGAAGCTAGATTTAGATAAAATCTAATTAGAGAACGTAGACCTAAGATGAAATTTGAGGATTAGTATAGAAGAACTTCCTAGAATTATGGTATTGTAGATATTTTGTGAGTTTTCCGAGCAATACATCCCTTTCTGGATACGAGCAGGTAGAGGCGGCTCTGGCACAGATGTACCTAGGGGTAAAACCCAAAAACACCGCTTTGAGCTAGACTCGAACGGGAACTGGTGCACGACAACGGGCCTTGCTGCACTCTTGGTTACGACACTCCCAGGGGATATGCTTTGGATAATTCTCATTTTCTTTATAAACCACTATGAAGGGTTATGAGTATATACTTCCTCAAAGAAAACATTTTTATGGATTATATCCATAAATAGTTCAATTTATGTTAAGTATCTTACAAGTATGGAATTATGAATTTTTATTTATAAACTAATATAGTTTATGCCATTGTTTAGAAATGGCGCCTAGTGGAAGGAATGGAAACCGTATCAATGCACGCACTCCGTGTAGGGATTTCCCTCCTGCTCAAGATAATTATTGTGGATCTGGAGATACAACTGGTGCTGATCAACTTATTACCATACTGGGACAACTCACTCATGTTATGAATAATAACCTTACTCGTATGGATCACCCTGATCCACAACATGGAGGATCAATGTTAGACCGCTTCATGAGGCAACAAACCCCAACATTTAATGGGGGTACAAATCTGTTAGTAGCTGAGCAATGGATAAACTCCTTAGAGAAAATATTCAATGCGTTGGGGAGTAGCGAAAGGGAGAAGGTTGTCCTGGCAGTTTACCGCCTCACTAGAGATGCCGATCAGTGGTGGTCGCTAATCCAAAACACAAAGGAAGATGACGACGTATCGAATTTGGAATGGAGGGATTTCAAAGATCTTTTCTTAGAAAAATACTTTCCTCGTGACCATCGAGCAGATATGGAAAGGCAATTTCTTAGTTTGAGGCAGAAGGAGGATGAAAATGTCGCAAAGTATGAGGCTAACTTTACAAGGTTAGCGAGGCACGCTGCCGATTATATACGTAACCCAAGGAGTAAGATGGATCGTTTCTTTGATGGGTTAAAACCATTTCTCCGTCGAGATTTAGTATCACAATCTTTCTCATCATACGAAGATATTGTCTCATGTGCTATCAAGACAGAAAAGGAATTCTCTAAGTCTTATGACAACAAAGTAAAGCAAGAGAAGAAGAGAACGGGGGAACAAGAGACAGATAAAGGGAAAAAAGGAAAGAAGGATTTTCCATTATGTGATAATTGTGGGAAAAATCACCCTGGTACGTGCCTAAAAAGAATGGGAGTTTGTTATAAATGTGGAGAAAAGGGTCACCAGGCTCATGATTGCAAGGGAAAGAAAGAGGCTGTCAAAGTTGAATGCTACGATTGTAGGGAAATGGGGCATTATGAAAATGAATGTCCTAAGAGTCAGGGAAATGTACCTCAGAAAAGGCCAAGGGATCAAGGACAATCTTATGCTGTTACTACAGTTGAAGTAGAATAACTAATGTATTGGTGCTTTTGGACTAATGGATTATATTCTGGTTATTAGAATAATGTGATATATATATAAGGATTGAACTTCAGTACTTGTTGTTTCAGTAAGGTTTTAATATGATGAAGGTAATTATATTTTAGTATGTGACAATAAGAGAAACATTACTTTGTTTGGGGAATCTGATAAATTGATTTTGGAATTAAGAGACCTTTTAGAGAAAGTCTGGACAGAGGTATATTGGATAATTATGAAGGTTGGAGTGGATTAATTAGATCTTTGGATAGTATTGTTTAAGGTTAAAAAATTTATGAAGATTGTTTTTGGAATATTATGATACTATAGTTTTAGGAAAAGGACAACCTGAAGGGTGGGGCATAACCCGTCGCGTCGGACAAAGCTGCAGGAATCGAACCCACAATCATAGTGAGACAGGCCTTTAATTCCTACCACTAGCCTACAGGAAGTCCCTGGTTATTACAAAATAATTTTACTAATCTAAATGGTATGTGTTAACATTTGGAACCTTATACAATTAGGATAAGTATAATATTTTTGAGTTCTATTATCTTTTTGAGTGAAAGATGAGTTGAAGGTTGAAACTCTAATTGTCAAGAATAAATATATATACCTATCTCTTATTCAATGAATAAATTAATTCTTAAACTTTAGTAAAGGGATATTAAAACAAAAAAATGTGTTATCCTAATACCTTATGTCTTGCTGAACTGATGATATTTTTAATCAATATAGATTGAAGGCTTTGAGGCCCTCAATTTGACAGTTGATTGTGATTGATGACCTCAATCACTCCCTACAAATATTTACGTTTTTCCTCTAATTATATGTCTCTAATTTCCACCAATGTTCTCCTAATCGAGATCATAATTGGGTGGTGAATTTTTCATTTCCCTTTCCCTCTTATTAAGGCTAAATTTTATTAACCTTATTTCTGATGTGGGTTTTCCACAAAGGTATTTTCTATTTTCAACCTTTTATTTTCAAAGGAAAATTTCAAATTGCGAGGACGCAATTTATTGAAGGAGGGGAGAATGTAACACCCCGAGCTTCCACAATACGCTTCTCATTCAATAATGCAATAGCTTGAATTGTACGCAACTTCAAGTTTTAACACACCGTGACTAATCAAGGTAGCCGTTATGAATAGTAATAACCACCTTTTGAATTTATAAAAAATTTATATTTCAAAATGGACTTCATTTTTGTATTCATAATATCAAAATTAGCCTATGTTGAATTTTTGGTATTTTTCTGAGAACTTCTAATTTTTTACGAATAGTGAAAAATACTTAAAACAACTTTTTAATCAAAATACATTATTGTGATAATTTATACTATTTAGAGGTTTTAAGGTATAATTAGAATATATTTTTACCATTTTATCCAATGCTGGTCATTATAATTCATTTAACATTGAAATTGGACATAAACAATTGCCAATCTTTTGATATAAATTGTTTCTTAAAAACACGCTATTTGTCATAACAGCGGGAATTAATTATAAAATTAATTAATGCAACTTATATGTTTGGAATTTTGTAAAATAGACATCATTTTTGAATTCGGAATATCAATTATAGCTTAGGGTGAAATTTTGGCATTATTCTGAAAAACTTCAATTTTTGATGAATAGTGAAACCACTAAGTGGTAGTTAAATAACTGATTTTTCGTTCAAATTAAATATTACCACTTCTGTGATTTGATTTTCAAAAATCCGACATACATGGTTGTCATTAAGAAGTAAAATGTGGTTCAATGAGATAAAAATAATTTTTTGGTGAATAGTAACTTTTAAGTTCTTAATCGCGATAAGAGGTAATTAGTGTAGTTTAAGGTAAAAACAATGTTTTAATAATATGAGATGAGCTTGACACTTGTAATACTCCTATTGGATGAGTCATGTCCGACCAAGACAACCCATGGGTCAACTTGGGGACCCCATGGAGCCACTTTAGTTGGAAAATGACATTAATATATATTTATTTAATGTTAAAATTAAATTGACACAAACATGAGTTATTTTACTAAAACAGTTTTTACGTGGGGTTACACAAGTCCAAATTTTGACTATAAATATTCATTAGAAATCTAAAACGATTTCCTAAATCATAGTAGTTTTTTTATAATTTTTAGACATTAAATAAATTAAATTATTTATGACATAATTATGATGCAGCGATGACCTCATTATTTAACGATTTAAATAAAATGAGAAGATAATGCAAAATCCAAGGCTTACACTTGTCCAAAGCCTATTGGATGAGGAGATTTCGAACCCTTATCACCTTAGACACGAATTATATAAGTTGGGGACCTTTAGAATCCGAAAAGCATTTTATAATAATGTAACATTTCAATCTTTCCAAAAGAGCCCCTCCTCTCCTCTTATAAAAGGCCCCCACCTCTCCCACCTCATTTACACTTTCAAGCCATTTGGCTCGGCCAACCTCTTCCCAAATACTCTCCCAACTTCCCCCTCTTACTCCTAGAAGCCTCACTTTTGGAATAACTCTTCTCAAGGAAGCATTTAGCTCAAATAAAAAAGAGTTACCTGATTTTGAGGTAATGTCTTCTCTAATGTTGTTTTGTTTTATTTTTCTTCTCCAACCCCCTAAAATATTTTTATTCATTTCTTTTGAAACAACACCAGTATCCTCAATATACTAGGATGTTTTTATAAGAATTATTCGAGCTACAATTACTAACACCTACATCTAATGGTTAAAGAACATACGATTTCTGTGGATGGTGAATTTCTGCCTCACGAAACGATGATTGTTCAACACTCATATAACACCTTCAAAGGTGGCCATTAATATGTCACTATTTTTATATATGATATATAATATGTTTATGTTTTACATATTCTTCTGTATTTCTCATTTATGGCATACTTTATGATTTCCATTATGGGTAAAACGCGATAATTTCATTTTAGGAAGTGCGGACTACCGCCCCCTCAAAGTGATGTGAATCGTTAATTCCATATGTGGGATGTATAAAGGATGGAGTAAATGATATTATATATGATATTATACTGGAACTATATTATACCTATATATAATTATGATTTCAATAAATTAAATATGAAATAGAAATGAAAGTAGCGTTCATGCGTACGTACGGCTTACCGTCTCCATGAACGGTGCATTTTATTTCTTACCTCTAAATGTTACGTAATATTATGAATGAATGTATATACTGGATATATATAAAATATATGATATCTAAATCATGAATTTAATTCTGGATATAATGGATATTTCACCACATGAACAACTTGTAATTATAAGAAGGTTATTGTTGACACAAGTACCAAAGATCGACAAAACGACAGTTATTAACTTAAATAATTACATAATGTTCATATCATTGTAATAAGTGATATAAAAAGGATAATGTAATTGAAAATGGTTCTTAATAAGGTATATATTAACTCTAGTTTATTATTTAGGAGGTTAAAGAACGGTTGAGTCAAGTCAGACATGAGGTAAGGGAATTTCTTAACCCAACTTCCATTCTTTGGGTTAATCTCCTACTTTCAAATTATGTCATGATATTATTATGTCCTATTTTGTATTTTTACGTTCTTTATGTGTACCTATAGTGAATACAAATAACAGGTCTATTTTATTTTAAAAATGATCTTTTTAAGGACTTCTTCTCAATCTCCTTTCATTGAGGCATATTTGGTTCTATACACAATTTTCTTTATATGGTGTATAAACCCCTTTGACTTTTACGTTTATTCAAAAGGAATATTTTTATACGAAGCATTTTGCTAAAAGACAAAAGGGAATGTTTTTCTTTCCGTACTTATGCGGCGACAGCGAATTCTCCACCGCCGTGACCATTATTTGAGTTTCGGCTTCCTCTACAAGCCATCATTTTTTTAATGAAAAATAAATACAAAGTTTTAAATTTATTTTATTTTGGTATTGAAAATGGTTTTGAAAGCGTTTTTATCAATGTGTTGTATTGATATCTTGTGATTGAAATGTGGAAATGTTATGTTTCATTTATGCATGTTTTATGTGATACGATTATGTTATGGTTTATGATATGTTTAAACCTATTCATATGAGGAATGTATTGGACTTAATATGTGACGGGTGGAGCCCGCTATAGCTCCTAGATGAATCGGTAGGTATCATGAGACAACTAGAAGTGGAATTGGCCGAGGCCCTTTCCCAATTTGATTTATGGTTTTGGCCGAGGCCTTAATCATTTTAGATGTCTTGGCCGAGGCCTTGACAAAATGTTTCAGAATGTCTGGCATTATACATTCCCTCAGTATGAAAGTGGTTATTGATATTGCATGTGATTATTCGACCAGTAGAATATCTATGTGAGGAAGTGAATGGAATTATCTCATTTTACTTTTTCCATATTATGTTGATGTTCAAGTTTAAAAGGCTTTTGTTTTAGTTATATATTGCCTTAAATTTTTATGTTTATTTATGAAAGCTTCCGCATTATTGTTATCCTTACTGAGCATCTGAGCTCACCCCTTTCAATGTTTTAATATTTTCCAGGATGTGAAGAAGTATTTTATGAATGACCTGCAGGGATTGTCAGAAGAGGATATGAGTGTGGACTATGGAGACTTTGTTATTGTAGTTTTTCACTTTATGATGTAATGTAACGTTTACGAATGTATCTAGTGTTTCCAAGGCTACTAAACAAATCGGTCTTTCGAGACTTGATCTTTTGTGATCATGCCAATGTTACGAAGTAATGCACCGACTCTGGGTAGCTGGGGTCGGGGCGTTACACCCCCCCAAAATCCTAAAAAAACATAAAAATCCCTAAAACTGTAAAAAACCCTAAAAACCTTAAAGTTCGATAAAACCCTGAAGCCCATCAAATATCATAAACCACTTAAATGACCCAAAAAAACATAAAAATTCTAAAGACCCTAAAATCCCTAAAATACCCTAAAACCCTTAAAACCTTAAAAATGCCATTAAAATCCCTATAATTCATAAAAGAACCGTAAGACACTTACACACCATAAACCATAACCTCCCCTAAAAGACCATAAAAACCCTAAAAGACCATAAAACCCCTAAAACCAATAAAAAACATAAAAATACAAAAAACCCTTAAAACCCCTAAAACCCATAAAATAATTCTAAAACCCCAAAACACCTTAAATCCCCTAAAAACCATAAAACCCTTAAATCCCTAAAAAAACTAAAAATCCTAAAAATCAATGAAAAATCCTAAAAAACCTAAAAAAATAAAACCCCTCAAAATAAATAAACCAACTGAAAACGTTAATAATACCTAAATGAGCTAAAAACCATATGAAAATCTAAAGTACCCTAAAAACCCTAAATGTACATAAAACCCCTATAGGACCCTAAAAACCCTAAAACCCCTAAAAGACTCTAAACCCCTATAAATCCAAAATACCCTTAAAACCCTTCAAAAAAAAACAAAATATCCTAAACCCCCTAAAAATACCAAAAAGACAATATAAAACCTGTTAAAATATCAAATGACCATAAAACCACTAAAAACTCTAAAATAACCTAAAAAGCTTAAAAACAATAAAAAACCCTAAAAGACACTAAAAACCCTCAAATATTTAAAATATCCTAAAATCATAAAACCACCTGAATCCCTAAAACCATAAAAACCTCGAAACCCTAAAAACCATAAAAACCCCTAAAACCCCATGAAAACACTGAAAAACTAAAAATATCCAAAAATAAACCTAAAAGACAAAAAAATTAATAAATTCCTATAAACCTTGAAAAACTAGAAAACCTTTAAAACCCCAAACCCCCCCCCCCCCCCAAAAAAAACTTCTCGAGGACCTAAAAACCCTTAATGGATCCCCAAAAACCTAAAACCCCTAAAAGACAGAAAATAATCCTAAAAGACCCAAAAAACATTAAAAACCCTAAAACTACTGAGAATCCTTAAAAGACCCTAAAACACTAAAAAAACACAAAAATATAATAAAATTCCCTAATAAAATTGAAAACACTAAAAATATTAAAAACACTAAAAATCCCAAAGAATCTAAAAGACCCTAAAAATCAGAAAAAGTCAAAAAGATACTTAAAACTATAAAAATCCTAAAAACCCTAAATTCTCTAAAATCCCTAAAAATCATCACTAAAACACTTATAAAATCCCAAAACCCTAAAAATATAAAAACCTTAAAAACCATAAAAGACCTTTAAAAATACCTAAAAACCCTAATAACCATAACAAACTTAAACCCCTAAAAATCCTAAACACCCTAGAAACCATAAATAATGAAAACCACAAAAAACTATAAAAGACCCTAGAAATAATAAAAATCATAAAAAACACCTAAAACCATAAAATTATTGAAACAACCCCCTAAAACAACTTAATACATTAAAAAACTGTAAACAATAAGAATACCCTTCCCTAAAACACCAAAAAACATAAAAAAACTATAAAAATATGAGAAAACTAAAACCCTAAAACCCCTAAAAACACTAAAAACCCTAAACCTCTAAAAATTCATAAAACCCCTAAAAGACCCTAAAAGTCCCTAAAGTCCCTAAAATACCCTAAAATATCTAAATACTCTAAAGGAAACTGAAAATAAAAAACCCCAAAAAGTCCTTAAAAACTCTATATAATACTAAAATACACATAAAAACCATTAAACACACAAAAACCCTTAAAAACCACAAAATCTATAAAAACTGAAAAATCCCTAAAATCCCTTAAAACATATTAAAACATATTTAAACACTAAAAAACCAAAAAAACATCAGTAACCCCTCAAATTTTTAAAAATTTCTAAAAACCTATAAAATCCCTTAAATCCCTAAAAACCATAAACCCCTATCCTCTCAATGCCCTAAAACCCCTAAAAATTCTAAAAACCCTAAACACCTAGGAAATCCCTAAACCCATTGAAACCCCATAAAAACCTTGAAAAAACTATAAAAACCCTAAAAAATCTGAAAACTCCCTAAAAAACTAAAAACCCTAAAAGGTATTAAACCCCTAAAAACCTAAATAACCTCTAAAAGCTAAAAAAACCCTCAAAACCTAAAAAACATTAAACCCATAAAATCCATTAAAACCCATAAAAACTAAAAACCCTAAAACATCATAAAAATACAATGAGAACCCTAAAAACCCATAAACTCCTAAAATTCCTTAAAAACTCTAAAACCCCTAAATATCATAAAAATCCAAAACCCCCAAAGAAACACCACACAAAAAGAGCCCCAAAGCCCAAAATAAAACTAAAACCCCTTAAACACATTCCTAACCATAGACCCCTAAAACCACAAAATTTTAAAAACCATATAAAAACCCTAAAAACCCATACAAACCCTTGAAAAACATAAAAACCCAAAAAAACAAAACAAGCTATAAAAACCCTAAAAAATTATAATAAATCCTAAAACCTTAAAACCCCTAAAAAATTAAAAAACCTAAAAACCTAAAAGATCATAAATGACACTAAAATACCCTAAAAACTCTCCAATACTATAAAAAGATGTAAAACACTAAAAAAACAATAAAACCTAAAAACCCTAAAACCATAAAAGACTAAAAACCATAAAAAATCCATGAAAACCCTAAAACGTTTTCAACAGCATAAAATTCCATAATCCCCCCTCCCCAAAACTCTAAATCCTTTAAAACCATAAAAATATGAAAACACACACAATCCTAAAAACCCTAAAACCCAAAAAAATATAAATACCCAAAAGAAACACCCTTAAAAATCGTAAAAACCCTAAAAACCCAAAAACACTCTAAAAACCAGTAAATCCCCAAAAACCCAATAATACCCTAATAAACACCTAATAAAACCCTAAAAACCAAAAAAATCATAAAAACCACTAAACCCCCTAAAATCCATAAAAACCCTAAAAACCCTTAAAAACACCAAGCACCCTAAAAACCCTAAAATTTGTAAAAATCCCTAAAACCCAATAACCACTGCCAATAATTAAACTCCCAAAAAACTCTAAGAAATCTTGAAAACCCATAAAACCCCAAAGAAATCCTAAAACACCAAAAAACATAAATATATAAATCCCCTAAAACCCTAAAAACACTAAAACCCTAAAACCCATAACTCTAGACCCTAAACCCTAATCCCTAATCCCTAATCCCTACACCCTAGAACCAGTACCAAACACTCCAAAACCTAAAACATATACTTGAAACCATATACCCTACAATCTAAAACAAAAAACCAACACCCAAAACCCTATACCCTAGACCCAAAATTCTAAAGCATACTGATATTTGTATTTGATGAATATATTTCATGTTATTTTAATGTATTTTTTTGTACTTAAATGACTATTATTGACAATATTTGGAACATATAACTCGTTTTAGGATTTCTGATAGGAATCCATGAATATTTGGAAAAGGAAAAAAAGTGGAGAATTTATGATCTAAAAGATAGTTTGTGCAATGAGCGAAGTGAACCGGCACGACAACAGATTTTTGAATCCAAAGTAGAGTTGTGGAACTGGAGTTTACCATTTACAAATTATGTATTTTGTTACAAAATGTGGGTTTTTCAAAATATTTTTCTGCCACCTTATGAAAGTTGTGAAGATTACATACTATGAAAATTCATTACATATTATGCAACATAAATAAACATCATTAATGTTTAGTGTAGGACATATATGATAATTTTTTTACTAATAAAGATTACAAACTAGTTAAAATATTACACTTCCGGAATATTTCAATGAGTAGAAAAATAAATGATGCTATGAACAAGGGGTTTGACAAAAATAATCCTATTTTTAAACCCTTCATCAACTACTTTGAGGAGATATGGGACCATAGGAGGAAGAGTGATTCCACAAGGACAAGAAACATGCACAGAGTGATGAATTGGATCCCTACATAACTATTGTTCTTCATGTCCATTTTTCCTCAGGTATCCATTCTTCTCATTTTAATAATTCTTAGCATGGGAGAGTATTTTTATTTGTGCCAAGTGATGTGATTTTAGGGGGGTGTGCTTCTTAGGGATTTTTTCTATTTCTTATTATTGTTTTAGATTTCCACTACAATATTAATAAATTTTCAATTCATCTTATTTTCATATTAAATGACCATTATTGTGTTTTGAGGATTATCCTTTCACCGAACCTATTAAATTGGCCTATTTTTTGTCTAAACATTATGCAATGTTGGTTAGTTATGTTTAAATAGGGTTTTGGGTTGCCTAGTTTTTTGATTTCATTTATTATATGACCATTCCAATAGTTCAATCATAGGATTAGTGTAGGGTACCTAGAATAAGAATCCATACTAACCCAATTCTAACACCAACCCTGAATAAACCCATAACCATTTGAATCCCTAGTGAACGATCCTAAAATCACTGAACCTAGAATGTCTCCTTTCTTGAAATCAAACCCAATCCATTCTGCCCCTTTTTCCTTTCTCTAAAACAACCAAACAATTAAAATTACGATTTCTTTAATTAATATACAACATATGAATCATCCTAGTGGCTTCGATACTCTTACTTTACAAGTACTATATTTTTAGTTTTTTTTCTTAGATTTATAAATTATTAAATTTTTGTATCCCTATAGGAAATTAATGATGCCCTGAGGGCTGTCATGCATATTCTAAACCCTATACCCTACACCCTAAATGAAAAAACCTACAACTTAAACCCTAAAACCAAACCCCTACACCCTAAACCTCAAACCCCATACCCAAAACTATTAATTCCCCAAAAAACCCTAAAACCCATAAAAGAACCTAAATACCCAAAAGACCCTAATAATTTTATAAAACCTTAAAAATACTAAAATACCCTAAAAACCTGTAAAAAACGAAAAAAAAAATAAAATCTAAAAAACAATAAAAAGAAAAAAACACTAAACCCCCTAAAAGACCATAAAACTGTAAAAAACTTAAAAACCCAAAAAACCCTTAAAACCTAAAAACCAAAAAGTCCCTAAAACCTATAAAAAGCCTCAAAACTATAAAAAAATCATTAAAAACCCTCAAATAACCTAAAAACCATAAAATCCCATAAAACCCTAAAAACACAAAAAACCAAAAATAACCCATAAAATCTATTTAAAACCCTAAAAACCCAAAACCCCCTTAAAATGCTAAAAATTCCAAAAAAACATTAGAAACCATAAAACCCCAAAAAATCCTAAAAAGACCCTAAAAACTAATAAACCCCTATAAAGAACCTAAAAATATATAAACCTTTAAAACCACTAAAAAATTAAAAAAAACATAGAAACCTGAAAAATCAATAAAACCCCAAGAAGAGACCCAAAAAACCTTAAAAGAACCTAAAAATGTAAAAATTACAAAAAAAATATCAAAAAAATTAATACCAAAAAAACACTAAAACTATAAATACACTAAAAACTTTAAAAACACTAAAAAAATCCATTAAAACCTTGAAACCCCTAAAAATCCGAAAAAACCTAAAAACCATAAAAACTATAAAAAACCATATAAGACCCTAAAATACAATAAAATACCCTAAAACACCCTAAAACACCCTAAGAATATAATAAAAAAACAAAAACCATAAAACAATCCTAAAAATCATAAAACCCCAAAAAACTCTAAAAATACTAGAACCATTAAAAAAACAAGACCCCTTAAAGCCTTAAAACACTAAAACCCCTAAAAACCCAAAAATACCTAAAACCCATAATATCCCTAAAAATCATTAGAAACCTCTAAAAACATAAAAAAACCTAAACACCCTAAAACCCATTAAAACTCCATAAAAGTCCTCAACAACCCTAAAAACCCTAAAATACCCTAAAACACTAAACCCATAAAAAGACCATAAATACCCTAAATACAATAAAAAACCTAAAACCCTAAAACCCATAAAAAACCTTGAAAACCGTAAAATCCCTAAAAGAAAACAAATCCCTAAAATACTCTAAAATCATAAATGAACCTTAAAACCATAAATCACATATAAAACCCCAAAAAATACAAAACAAACCATAAAAATATAAAAAAACCCCTTAAAATATCTTTTTAGGGTCATGAAAATTTCTCCAAGGGAAGAAAGTACTCCCACAATCAATTTTCTAAAGGCCGAAATTACTCCTTCAAGTCAACCAAGGTGAATGGACTCAAATGGATTTGAAAATTTCTAAAGAAACTTGATGGAACTTAAGTTTTAAAAATATTTCAAGTGGCCTCGTACTATCATCGAGAAGTGTTTGCGGATCTCCTATATCATGAACCACTGGTACACAGAATGATCCATGAGGCACTGGCCTACGGAGCGATGTCCAACGAACCAAGTGGACCGTGAACTGTGTCACCAAAGTAATCGTTCACAAAAAGGCTATCCACAAACTTAATGGTTCATGAAAAAACCAAACTGGCAGGGTTCCATGAACCATGATCATGAACCATATCTTTCGTATGCCCTTGTTGACCGAGTCTTCAATGGGTAAAGATATCTCTTCATGGGCCTCTACAAATGGTTATGTGGGACCATATATAAGATGTCCCCAATCCTTTATAAAAGGATAATAGAATGAGTTGAGAAAGGATGGATGAAGAAATCTTGAAGGGAACCCAGAGGTTGGAAGAAAGAACTCAGGGGAGATTTTGACTTTAGCCTTATGTCATCAGTGATTCCCGAATAGTGAACCACACTCTCCGTAGGTGCAACCAGCTGCAAACCATAAAATGAAGGAACATAATAATAAAAAGAGGATCGTGAACCTATTTTATGAAATTTCAAACCACATATTCCTCACAGATGAATTCCCCATGAGCGATAATTCCCTAGAACCTCCTTCAATATGGTGTTCTGCATAGCGTATCACTACGCTGGTTTAACTTGGGGTCGTGTACTACATCAGTATGTGGATTGCACCCAGACCGGAGTGATGGACTGTATAAAAGACCGCGTACCACTGTGGTGAATATTGGTCCATACCAATGACTGCGTACCTCATCGGTACATGGATGTCCCATATGCTCACATACCACTATGGTATATGAAGCTCTCCCCATCCTTCATAAGAAACTAGTATGTGTAATGGGGTGCTTTCAGGTATTATTTCCTCTGGTTCCAATCTCACCCCTTCGATACTCTCTATTCCTCCATAATCCCTCCATGAACCAGTCCCCCAGAATCATGCCAAAGCCTCCTCCAAAGCCACTAGACCAGTATGATCAGACCATTTCATGCATCAACATTCCCTTTTGAGTCTATATACCCATGTTAAGCAGAGTCACAAAGGCTTTCCCCACAATAGTTTTGATATTGGGAATGTATGTGGGTCTACATTCCCATGGTAACCTAGAGTCCAACCTTGGGATGCTGATGTGAACCTCCCTGTTCTTGGGATTAAGGGTGATAACTTGCTTTTCCATTCAATTAGGAATAATTATTAGTCAAAGAGATTATGTCTGCTTCCTCTTTTGATGATGACAACACTCCTCCCCTTCCCAGAATGCATTCCGAGGAACTCCCCCTGAGGTAAGTCCCCAATCTTTCAAGGCCAAGACGCATGACCTTTAATTTCATTTCACATTAAAAGGATCATTGCTCCACACCCTCACCCACTGTTGCCCCAGCCTCTTCCTTCATATGCTCACCCTCTCCCACCAGTAGGAGAGAAGGCATGTAGTTAGTTGGATCTCTCACATCCTCTTGTTTCTCACATAGAGCAGGACTCATGTGGTCTTAGAGGGTTATGATTATTACTACATCCACACAATTATAAACTATGTGAACTATGATTCTTGATAAAACCAGGATATGTAGGATGCCTAATTGAAGGCTCGAGCTCAAAAGGGTGCCCTTGTAAAAGGGATCACCTAATCATGTCATCTGAAATGGGAATCTTCCATGCGTAATACTCACAAAATTCTCAACTACAAATCTATAATTCCTGATCATACCCTGATACATAGGATGCCTACTTTAAGGATTGAGCTCAAAAGGGTGCCCTTCCAAAAGGGTTCTCCCAATCATGTCCTCTCAAATGGGAATCTTCCATTCATAAGCCCCACACAATTTTGAACGATGTGGGTTCTGATTCCTCTCCTGATGATATGGAGGAAACCCATATTATGGGTCTGAGACCAACCTGAAGTCACATTCCTTACCCCCTAGATGAAGATAAAATTTAGATCACCTTTGTGTATGGATCAAAGTTAGCATTACCTCTGTAGCATCAAATCCTTGAATGCCTATGATGATCCTATAAAGTAGGGGTAGTCCATGGACACACTCTTCAGGAATGAACCAAGGATTCACGAACATATGAACATGACTTAAATATATAATAGAGTCCTGCAATAGGAAATAATCCTCCCCCAAAAGGGTGAGGTGAACCTAACTTCCCATCCTCTCAAACAATGGAGTCCTTAAGTTTCGTTGGCTGAGTCATCAACCCACAACCACCTACCTTTGGAAAGAAGGTCCATGAGTCATGGATACCAGGGTCGTTGGGTGTTTCTGGCTCCAAAAATAAACCCGTTGGAGACCATCCAAGGAATTTATATCCTAGGAGGTCCGACTGCACAAGTGCTTGACCTGTTTGGCTCCAAAAATAATCCTATTAGATACCATCCGAGGAAGTTATATCCTAGGAGGTCTGATTGCATAAGTTCTTGACCCCATGAAATCTCCCATTGGGACCATTTGTTTGTGAAATCTTCTTCACAATATAGAAGGAGTAAACTACCCAGTCCTCATAGGGTTAACCCAACATTACATTAAAGGATAATGACATATAACGGGTCTAAATAAAAGAAATTGTGAACACGATGATAACCTGTCTCCATAAAAGGGGGGTGGGTGAAGATTCCCATCAAACCATTTCACATCACCCCGAATGAGCCACCACTGAGGGGGAACAAAAAATGGAGAACTTGACATGAATCCTTAACCAAGGTGGTGGTCCTACCCCACTCAATCCCTATCTCCCCAAAACAACAACAAAATAGAGGGGAAGGGGGAAAGTTGAACCATCAGATATGAATATGTTTAAAATAATGCTTCCTTGATGAGTTTTTGTGGTATATATGTCATATATGTATCCTACAGGTTCCTAATAAGTAACCATAGTTTTAAATGACATCCTAACAACCAATGAAGTCACACACATCTGCGATCTAGTAAAATGATGGGGCCCCAATTAAGAGTCGGACCCCCTCACCTACCCAGTGTCTTCAATGCTGGGAATCCAACATAGTGATCAAAGAGTATCTCTGAAATGGTACCCTCCCCATAGTAGAGGCCATGAGACAAGCCCTCATTTCTGTTAAGGCTCGCCAGTTTCCTCATCAACCACGACCGACACCCCATCATAAGGTGGCCCTGATGGTAGTCTCAAACCCTTTTGGGTGACTATACCTAGAATGTGACAAAGAGTACCTCCCTTATATTTGGGAGCCAGATAAAGTTGATACTGACAGCTTCATCTCAACTGAACAGGAGTCCTACAAATGGGACCCTTCTAGAGAGCGTCACCGCCAACATCGGGCAACCAGTTCTCCTCACACCGAAGAAAACCTTATACTAAGGCCACCTACTAAAGTCTATGAGACCCAAGCCCCTCGGGCTGCCCTACAAGGGAAGAATATATATAATCAGGAACACACTATCACCCTGGTTCTTGAGGAGAAACTCTAGCATACTAACGCGGAAACATTTGGCAGGCAGACTTATGACTCTTCCCCCTTTAATCATGACCACCACAAAAATAAGGTGTCATAATACGAGCACATGTGCATTTATGCTATTGCTTACTAGTCCCACCATGCAGACAAAGTGACAAGCTATATCTAGTCACAAACACCTGCTGATTCATATCAAGCTTATCATCCAAATAGGATGGAAATAAGATTTATGCAATCAAAAATACATATGGACGCATATGAATCCCTTCATCTAAATAGGACTACAATAAGCTATATGCATGCACAAATACCTTCAGATTCATATCAAGCCCTTCATCCAAATAGGACCACAACAAGATGTATGAAGGGAGAAATACTTGCTGATGCATATCAAGCTCGTCATCCAAATAGGACTGCAACAATTTATATGCAGGCACAAATACTTGTTGATGAATATCAATCCCTTTATCCAAATAGAGCAGTAAAAAGATATATGCTGGAAAAAATACTTGCTAATACATATCAATACTGTCACCAAATAGGGTGAAAAAAACGCAAGAAGTGTCAAATTCAGGTGCTTGTATACAAAGCCCGTGAGACAAGTACAGTGGCATACGAGAAAATAAAAATCCATGCTCATGAATACAAAGACCACTAGTCAAATACGGTATCAACTAGAGAAGATAACTGGCGATAGACTCATTCCTCTATCCCGGCACTAGAGAATTACCAGTATCTATTGGAAACCCATGGAGGACCGAGGCATGCACAAATTTTGGCTCCAGCATTAGAATGGGCCTTCAAACCTGTTTCATCCAAAAATGTATCTTAGGAAATCATGGAATTGATGGAAGATCAGATGTTAATCCCAGAACATATCATCCAAATTTTCCAAGACATTATTGCATCTGCATAAATGGTGAGAAACCGGGCCCACGACCTAGTTTCCTCAAACAGAATGACTCATTCACAAAATGAGTTAGTCACTC
This sequence comes from Viscum album, assembly GCA_963277665.1. Lineage (NCBI taxonomy): Eukaryota > Viridiplantae > Streptophyta > Magnoliopsida > Santalales > Viscaceae > Viscum > Viscum album. The sequence goes on along the minus strand of OY728126.1, from coordinate 1,800,937,776 downwards.
TAGAGAAGTTATGAATCCCTACTTCCGTATAAGAGGGTTGATGAAAATATCCCACAATACATGGACAAACAGATCAGGAAAAAACACATATTTTATCTAGGAGATGTTGGTCCAATGTGGTGGCCACTCCAGGGTAGGCATATATCCTGACCAAAACTCAAGATGCATGTCATCATATCTCAACAGCATCATGATACCCAACAAGATAGGGAACCATATATGAAGTCTATTACCAACATCATATGGCCCTAATTACCTAAAAGAGAGTGCTCAAAAATGAAATGTTCGAAAGGAAACCATTAAATGAAGAGAAAATACATGATCCTGCTCTGATAGAAGTTGGGGTTCCTAACATCCTCAAACATATATCAATAAAGGATCAAGTACCTGTTAGTCTATTAAAAAATTATTGAAGTGGAAGTAGTAGTTTCGTAGGCCCTCCCTACAATGTCGCTACCAGCAGATCCAATGGTCCTCCACAGAGCACCCACAGGGGATCCCTCTGTGGGCTAGGAATGATCAATCATAGGAGCCTATCTTCTAATGTGCATCAAGGTATCCCTCTCCTCGACCTAAAGATCAAATACCAAGAAGGTACTCCCCTTGCTGTTATCCTCCCTGATGGTCCTCCCTAGGGTATATTCAAAAGATATGCTTCTCCCTACAGCTGAACAACAAGTCATGATGGTAGTCCTTGCTAATATGACATTAATTTTGAAGTCCCTCGCCATAATAGTAGTTTTTATGAAAGTTACCCCCATAGAAAAATCAAGAAACGAGAAGGTCCTCCCCTCATTGTAGTATATCATGAAGGCCCTCCCCAGGATTGGAACTGTAGAAAGTATCCCTATATCTAGGTATCAAGTTGTGATAGTAATCCTCATCATCATAGAAATCATGTATAAAGTACACCCCTCAGTGAAAAAAAGCCACAAGAAGGTCCTCCCATTCATGGTAGCCCGCCCTAAAGGTCCTCCCCATGATATAAGACATAAATACATTTCCCACAGTCAGACATCGATTTGCAATAGTAGCCCTCGCCATTACAACACCTATTATGAATGTCCTCCTCGTATCCAAAATCCATGCCAGTGAGAAGGCCCTGCCCTTGGCAGAATAAAGTTGAGAAATCCCTCCTAGGATGAGGCACTCAGAAAGGAGTTATACATATTAGGTGCTCTGTTTATAATGAGTGATATCCTTTCTCAAATACGGGATGGCATGGGGCCATGCTCATCTTCTAAGACACCCCTGCACTATTTGCACATCAATCAGGCTCCCAATAGCCTAGTTTCTTGGAACAAAATTATTAAGAAGTAGTCAAGATCGGAATATCAAGTAGAGGAGCCCCCAAAAGAACAATAACAAGATATGTTTCTTGTGAGAAGACCAATTTCTAAGGATAAAACACTAGTAATGAATTGGTCTCTTTCAACTTCCCACTTTGAGAAACAATGAGAGTTGTCTGGGGAATGTACGCATGAGATTCGCCTCAATATATAGGCAACTCTTCATCAGCTGAAAGAAATATTTCTACTCTACGAAGGGTATGCATATCATGTAAAAATGTTAGGGGAGCTTCACCATATAATTGACATGGAATCCCTATCATCCATATTATATCCATGATTAGAAAGGCAAAAGAAAAACCTAGAACTAGCTTGCCTCCAAGCACTGTAGAAGTTACGTCGCCTCATTGGTAATTCCCCGAATGGAGTTCGTATTCGAAGATGGGGAGAAAATTGAGCTCTAAACTTCACCCCGCATCTCGTTTAGAAAACCTCATTGGAAATGACATCCTGTAATTTCATCACCTTAAGGAATCAATCAAATGAAACCCCTGCTCAGGAAGGATGGGATACTCAAAAAAAAGTGGCCCGGAGTAAGTCTCAAATGTGTTTGGACCGAAGAGACCAAGCCATCAAAAAGCTTCTTAGTTAGGCAACAAAGAACATCCACTTGGATTCCCGCCTAAGAGAATCCAACTAGAAAGTAGTGATCATGTCTTCAAAATACCATAGAATTCATGTAGGCCTAATTCCATACTCGAATCACACCCACACAAGAGTACGTGAAATTGAAAAGGTGGAAATAGTTGCAGCTACCACTATGATGTGGGAACAACCCTAGCCCATAGGGTTGGGAGAATTTTTAAATCAAATTCCCCTGTAATACCGAAAAATATAGACTGTATCAAATCAAAAAAAGAATAAGAAAAACCCCATCCCACAAGGCTAGGAGAATTTTTAACTCAAGTTCTCGCACAACAGATGTTTTACATCTCCCCTATGGGAATAATGATGAATAGAGGAGCCCCTCGTTCCACCTTTTCTTGTGGATCATACCCCATAAGACAAAGGTGCATTATGAGATCAGACCAGGACCCCCTTCGGGTTAATATTCATCAAGAAACCCAAAGAATATTGCATAATGGAAAGAGAAAATCCAATAAAGGATGAAAAAAACCTTCCTACCATTTAGCACTGGGTACACCACCCCCAATGTGGTATGCACTAATGAACATGGTAAACATCAAGCCCATAGATATCACTAGAAATTACGTAGAGGGAGAAAATGAAAAGGAAGATGACTCCCTTCTAGAGGCATACCACACCAAGCTGGATGGTGTGAATACCCAGAACAAGAGTGTTTTCCAAAATTTGGGTGCCCCCTCAGTTAATCCACCAATACCTCCCTTGAGAAACACCAATAAGGAGAACAATATATCCAAGGTCATATATGAATAACCTCCTCCTCTCCCCGAGGATGTGTCTCTCACCCTCGATGAAAGATTCACCAATCAGGGGGAAGAGATGAAAGAGTTCAGGCTAATAAATGCTGAGATAAGTCAAGGGAGTTATCTTTCTAGATGTGTTCCCTGTGCGAAACATCAGCAAGAATTCCTAGAAGAGGTTACCTTGCCACATGCACTCATCCCGATAAATAAATCCATGATCTAAGGACCGTTTAATATGGCATCGGGACCATCCACCTTCTTAAACTCAGCACCGAAAGGACATCAAGACTTCCCCCCATTCGGAAGGCAGCTAGAATATATTCAGGTAAACCCACAAATGATACCCCTAGCTGGGTATCCACCCCAAATTCCAGTAGTACCTACATGCCCAGCTTCATCCACTACCGCACCAGCCCAAGATCAAGCTTGATAGGATATGCATAAAGGAATCTTTAACACCATTGAGAAAATATCAGCTCGACTAGAATCCATGGAAGGGTAGCGCAATCTGATACAACCATAGTGAAAAACCTACCCTGACTGAGTGAGAAATGTCCTACCACCACCTACTTTCGAAAACTCTGTATTTCCAGTGTTCAATGGATTGGGAGACCCGGAGCAGCATTTAATGCACTACGCCTATTATTTTGACCCCATTATGGGTAGTCCAAAGTAGCAAGAAGTAGTAAAACGTAGGTGCTTCGTATGAACCCTACAGGGCTTGTCTTTCATATGGTATACTTGCTTTCCAGCTAACTCAATCACAGGCTAGGAGGACCTCTGGAAATAGTTTCTCTTCCAGTTTAGCTCAATGTTGCCTAAGATGATGATCATTGATCTCATGAACTGCAAGCAGTGAGAGAATGAAAGAGTCTTAGACTTCATTTCCAAATAGAAATTTCAGACTAATTCTCTAAATTGGATTCTTCCTTAAGATGAAACTCTATCCATGTGTATTGATAATATTCGGGATGAATTACAAACATCGCTCATCCTGGTGAAGTACAAAAGTGGGTTTAGAGATTTCTCTGGCATGGACCAAAGGATAGAATACTCCTTGCAACAGGCCAATCTCATGTCCCATGTATCCCTATCAAACCCATAGAAATGAATGGGAAAAGATGAAGTGGCTTCTGTTACACTAAATTAGCCCCCGACACCAGCTCCAATTGTGAGGCCCCCACCAAACCATGATGGACCCCCTAGATTCCAACAACCATCCCCACCTTGGACAGATGAGCAACATGGTGATAAAATAAATCAGTTATGAGAACAAAGAAACAAAGTCTACTCATTCTGAGATGACTAGGTCTGTGGGTATTTCATAGCCGTCATGAACTGGAACTTGCTCCGACTACCAGAGCCAAAGTGAGCCAATGAAGTGGGTCTCAACGACCATCCAAATTATTGTCCCTGTCACTAGATATTGGGACACACCATCCATGAATGATTTGTTTTCAAGGATCTCATACAAAATATGGTGGATTCTAGGCAAGTCAAGTTGGGCCCACTACTAGCACAGGTGGCGTATGTTTCCACCTTAGACTCAAGAGAGGAAGAAGAATGGAAGAAAATATTCAGTAAGGAGAAAAAATATGAAAATTGGATGAACTAAAAGATAGTCAACTGAGTCCATGGAATCCTCTAAGGATAGTTGAAACAACCAACCGCGCCCCCAAAAGTCACTGATACAACACTACCATCCTCCTCGGCCCCAAAGTCCTCTAAAGGATAGAAGGGTAGAAGCCATAGGCAAGAAGACGAGCTGAAACCAAATCCAAAGTCAGTATTGACACTTGTGGATTTCATACCAATAGACTTGGTAAAATGGGAACCACCCTGATAAACTGTACAATGAGAATCACCCCAAAAAATAGTACAATGGTCATGAACCCGCCAAATAGTACAACGGGCACCACCCAACCAAATGGTACCGTTAGAGTGATATAGTCAAACAGAAACATTTTCAAACCAAGAACTAATCATTGGTTCCACTAATGTCATTCACAAGATGGACCTCTTCTTAGATAGAGACTATTTTCAGAGACCTGAATTCATCGTGCCTGACCAAAGAGCAGAAGGAAGAGGCTAGAGAGTCTGAAGGTGTAATACCCCAAGCTTCTACGGCACACTTCTCTTTGAATAATGCAATAGCAAGTGTTGTACGCAACATCGAGTTCTAACACACCACAACAAATCAAACTAGCCGTTATGAATAGTAATACCAAATTTTTGAAAATTTATAAATTTTATTTTTCAAAATGGACTTCATTTTTGGATTCGGAATATTGAAATTATCCTAGGGTGATTTTTTGGTATTTTTTTGAAAAAATTCATTTTTTGATGAATAGTGAAACCACTAAGTGGTAGTTACAAAAACTGAATTTTTCATAAAACTTAATTTTTCCGCTTCTGTGAGTGGAATTTCGAATATTCGAGAGACACAGTTAATATCAAGGACTAAAATGTTGTTCATTTAGATGAAAATAATTTTTGGTGAATAGTAACTTTTTACTTTTATTTACCACGGTTAAAAGTAAATAGGGTAATTAAGGGTCAAAATGATATTAATATTACCCTAACACATGTCCTAATTCTATTGGATAAGAATAATTCAACAAAAACAACCGTAGGAATAAAATATTATCATTTAGGTCCACTTGGATTAGATTAGGACATTTATTATTATTTAATTCAAAGATGAGTTAAAAGAGTTAAAATCAAAGTTTATTTACTAAAACATTTTTAATATAGGGTTAAACATAAGATAAATTCGATTTTAAATATTTATTAGAAAGATAAAAATATTTCCTACATAATGATAGTTTATTTATAATTTTTATACATTAAATTATTTAATATATTTATGTCACAATGATGATGCAGTAATTACCATAATAGTGAAAATTAGAATAATTGATATTATAAATACCAAAAAAATGTAATTTGAGACTTTTTATAAATAACAATAATTTTATAGGATAAAATGACATGTTAGTATTAATTTAATTAACTTTTTTAGAAGTAATAATTCTGTTATTAGTTTTACAAAAATCAATTATTGAATAGTGTCAAAATTGACATAAAAGAGTTTTTAAAACAAATATTATATTATTAATTGATATTAAATTCCTAAAAATCTAAGGTTCGTCCAAGAGACTTATATCATGATATGTGTATCATTAATGGACCACTTTGGGGTCTCTTGGATATATATAGTAAGTTTATTAACCATATAATATAAAAATACAAAGAGACATTGTAAAAGTGAAACTAATTAACTAAGAGTTAATACTTAATGATAAGGTTAATATTGTAACCCAAAACTATCTAAATCCTATTGGTTGAGTGTTTTTCGACCTATCCCCACCTTAAAAATTAAATAGTCTACTTTGGAGCCATTAGAAACCGAATATGAATTTATTATAAAATAATATTTCTAGCTTTTCCAAAGGTTCCCCTCACCCCTCTTATAAAAGGGCACTCCCCCTTCTCATTAATTCACACCTTTAAAGCCATTTGGCTCGGCCAAAATCTGCCCCAATACTCTCTAAACTTCCCTCAATTCATCCTAGAGGCCTTAATTTAGTTAGAAATCCAACCTAAGGATCCCTTTTGATCAAATCAAAAGGAAGAACCCGAAGAAGAGGTAATGATTTCACCACCCTTTTTCAAGTTCCTTTCTTCTTCCACTTCTTATTTCTTTGTTATTACCATTATAAAATAATAACTCCATTATCTTATATATACTGTGATGTTATTATAAATATGGTACAACCATATTCAGTATTCTATCCATCCTTTGAATAACATTTCACCATAGGTGCGTACATACGGCTTACCGTCTCCACGTCGTGGTGTAATTGTTTTTCAATAAATAATTATTTGTATGGGTATAATAATGATGTGTAATTCACGTAAATAAGAAATATAACATGATAATTATTCTTTATATATGATATACCATCCAATTATATATTATTTTAATATCAAAATAATGATATTTTCGCTCGTGCATACGTACGGACTACCGTCTCCACGAACGCGATGAGAATCATTCTCCATCATATACATTCAAGTATAATTATCATTTGATGATTTCAAAATATTGTTTAAGGACTTGATATCATTATGGATATGAATAATATACAACCTATCCATGAAAAACACAGCTTATGTAACAAAACATAGAAAAGAAAATGAGTAAGTTTACACCTGAAACAACGATAATTCTAAAATATTATTAACAATGCAATGTTAAAAGATCATATATGATATCATATTAATATATATGATTATTGTATAATTTAATAGCAATTATTTCACCATTATACATGAGGTTTTTTACCCCAACCACAGAAAAGTACAAGGTAAGTGTTTATTTCACAATCTCTTCATTATCCGAGGTTGTTTATACATAATAATCTATTGGGAATTCTTTATCATCCACATCCATGTTTCATAAAAATGTGTTTCAAAACATTTTTACTATTTACTATAATATGGGTTAAAGTAATTTATACCCTTTTTGACTTTTATAAGTGTTTTATAAAGGAATCTTTCCATCGTTTTCCAAACAATGTCCTTTTTAACCTTTTCGACAAAATTAAGGTAAGAATGTTTTTTTAACTTATATGGCGGGTGCGGCTATTTTCCACCGTTGTAAAATCGTCGAAGCTTCCCTTACAATATTATAAGAACATTTTCAAAGAAAATGTTTTATTTTATAAATATATGAGTCTTAAATGATTTCAAAATAAAAAGAGATATTTCTCTAAAAAGAGTTTTGATTTCATCTATGTCAACATCCTTTGATGGATTTTACGCTTATTTGAAGTTGATTTATTATGATACAAAACTTCTATATTTTATTGAAGGTTTTGTGATATTTTTGACTGTGGATGTGTTATTTTTATACCATTCATGGTTTATGGATGAAGTATTTACATTTCGTATGCTAGTTTTAATATGAATGTTTATGTTATGTTTAAACCTTTTCATATGGGAATGAATTGGACTTAATATGTGACGGGTGGAGCCCGATATAGCTCCTCGATGCATCAGTAGGTCTCATGAGACAAACAAGTGTCTTGGCACAAGGCCTTGACAAAATCTTATTTGTAGTCTTAGCACGAGGCCTTGGCTATGTGGTTATGATAGTCTGGAATTATGCATTCCATCATTATGAAAGTGGTTATTGATATTGCATGTGATTATTCGATTAGTATAATATCCATGTGAATAAGTAAATGGAATTATTTCATTTTATTTTTTCCATACTATGTTTAAGTTTAAGTTTAAAAGGATTTTTTTTAGTTATACATTGCCTTAAATTTTTATTCTTATTTATGAAAGTTTCCGCTATATTGTTATCCTTACTGGGCATTTGAGCTCACCACTTTTCTATGTTTTATTTTTCCCAGGATGTGAAGAAGTAAATTATGAATGACCTGAAAGGATAGTATGAGGGGATAAGAGTGTAGACTATGGAGACTATGTTTTTTCAGTTTTAATTTTTATGATGTAATGTAAAACTATATGAATATATCTAGTGTTTCCAAGGCTACTAAACTAATCTGTCTTTCAAGATTTGATCTTTCTTTTGATCATGCCAATGTTTTGTAATAATGCACCCACTCTGGGTAACTGGGGTCGGGGCGTTATAGTTGGTATCAGAGGAAGTTTAGTACAAACCTTGGAAGCTAGATTTAGATAAACTCTGATTAGAGAACATATATTTAAGATGGACTTTGAGGATTAGTATAGAAGAACTTCCTAGAATTTTGGTATTGTAGAGATTTTGTGAGTTTTCCAAGCAATAAATGCCTGTCTAGATACGAGCAGGTAGAGGCGGCTCTGTCACAGATGTACCTAGTGGTAAAACCCGAAAACACCACTTTGAGCTAGACTCGAACGGGAACTGGTGCACGACAACAGGCCTTGCTGCACTCTTGGTTACGACACTCCCAGGGGATATGCTTAAGATAATTCTAATTTTCTTTGCAAACCATTATAAAGGGTTAATAAGTATATACTTCCTCAAAGGAGACATTTTTATGATTATGGATTATATCCATAAATAGTTCAATTTATGTTAAGTGTTTTATAAGTATGAAATTATGTATTTTGATCCATAAACTGATCTAGTTTATGCCATTGTTATGAAATGGTGCCTAGTGGAAGAAATGGAAACCGTATCAATGCACGCACTCCATGTAGGGATTTCCATCCTGCTCAAGATAATTATAGTGGAGCTGGTGATGCAACTGGTGCCAATCAGCTAATCACCATACTGGGAAAACCCACTCAGGTTATGAATAACCTTGCCCGTATGGAGCACCCTGATCCACAACATGGAGGATCGATGTTAGATCGCTTCATGAGGCAACAACCACCAACATTCAATGGGAGTACAAATCCATTAGTATCTGAGAAATGGATAATTTCCATAGAGTAAATATTTCAGGCTTTGGGAAGTAGTGAAAGGGAAAAAGTTATCATGGCATTTTACCGCCTCATTGGAGATACTGATCAATGGTGGTCATTGATTCAAAGCACAAAGGAAGATGATGAAGTATCAAATATGGAATGGAGGGAGTTCAAAGATCTATTTTTATTAAAATAAATTTCTCGTGACCATCGAGCAGATATGGAAAGGCAATTTATGAGTCTGAGACAAAAGGAGGATGAGAATGTCACAAAGTATGAGGCTAACTTTACAAGGCTATCAAAGTATGCTGGAGATTATATACATAACCCAATAAGTAATATTGATCATTTCTTTGATGGGTTAAAACCATTTCTCCGTCGAGCATTAGTCTCACAATACTTCTCGTCGTAAGCAGACATTGTCTCTTGTGCTATCAAGACAGAGAGAGAATTCTCTAAGTCATACGACTTTAAAGAAAAGCAAGAGAAGAAGAGATCTGCTGATCAATCTGGGAATGGAAATAAGGGGAACAAGGGAAATATTGAATATCCATACTGTGGTAAATGTGGGAAGAAACACACCGTTACTTGCTTGAAGGGAATGAGTGTCTGTTACAAGTGTGGTGAAAAAGGCCACCAAGATCGTGATTGAAAAGGGAAGAAGGAAGCTACCGATGTTCAGTGCTACAATTGCAGGGATATGGGACATTATGCAAATGAATTTCCTAAGCATTAGGGGAACTTACCTTAGAAAAGGCCAAGGGATCAAGGCCAAACTTATTATTTCACTACAGGTGAGGTAGAAGCTCCGAAAGATGTGGTGGCAGGTAATTTAATGGTTTCCTCAAGTTTATAAAATGCATTATTTGATTCTGGATCATCGCATTTTTTCATATCTTCCCAGTTTGCTAAGAAAATTAGATATTTCCAATTTGTTTTAACTAGGGAGTTGTCAGTTAAAACTCCTAAGGGAAGTATCATTACAACAAAGTTTGGTGAATCAGTCCCCATTAGAGAACATAAATGTTCTTTATCCGCTGATCTCATCGTCATATCTATGATTGAGTTTGATATAATCCTCGGTATGGATTGGATTTCGGACCATGATGCGAAGATTTATTGTAAGAAGAAGGAGGTTACAATTTTTGATGATGATGATAAGGAACACCTTATCTTTAGAGCAGAATCATCAGCACCTAATTCTTATCAAGATCCACCCCCAGTAGATCAACTAAATTCAATTATTGGGGAGGAAGAGGATGAAATTACAGTGGGTGAGGAAAGGAATGTTCAAATAGAGGATGTACCCATTGTGAAAGAATATATAGATGTGTTTCCGAAAGATTTACCTGGACATCCTCCAGAACGATAAGTTGAGTTTTCCATTGATTTAATTCCTGGATCAAGGCCTATATCGAAGACCCCTTACAGAATGGCCACTGTAGAATTAGTTGAACTAAATAAAAAACTAGAGGAATTGAGTAATAAGGGATTTATTCGCCATATTTTTTCTCTATGGGGAGCCCCTGTTCTTTTTGTTAAAAAGAAAGATGGATCTATGAGGTTATGTATCGACTACAGGGAGATCAATGCTATAACAATAAAGAAAAAGTATTCCCTACCTCGCATTGATGATTTATTTGACCAACTGCATGGATCTTAATACGTTTAAAAGATTTAACTTTGATCTGGATACCATCAATTGTGTGTGAAGAAGGAAGACATTCTGAAGACAACATTTCAAACCAGGTACAGACATTATGAGTTTATAGTAATGCCTTTTTTATTGACTAATGCACCCTCTGTATTCATAGATCTGATGAATATAGTTTTCAAGGAATATCTCGATGAATTTGTGGTGGTATTTATTGATGATATCTTGGTATACTCCAAAATCTACGAAGATCGTGAAAATCACTTGCGCATTATCCTGAAGACTCTGAGAAGACATGAATTATATGAGAAGTTTAGCAAGTGTGAATTCTGGCTTTAGGAGATTTCTTTTCTTGGACATATTATCTCTAATGATGGAATCTCTGTTGATCCTTCTAAGACCAAGGCATTCCAAGAATGGCCAGCACCTATGAGTATAACTGAGGTACACATTTTTATTGGTTTAGCAGGTTATTATCGACGTTTCGTCTATAATTTTTCCCGGTTGCCTAACCCATTAATGAAGCTCATACGTAAAGGGGTTAATTTTTTTTGGACAAAAGAGTGCGAAGAATGTTTCGAAAAACTAAAGAGAAGATTATTCAATTATCCCATATTGACTCTACCATCATGGAATGATGGGTTCATTATTTATAGTGATGCATCTAAGAAAGGACTTTGTTGTTTTCTTATGCAGAATGATAGGGTTATTGCCTATGCATCACGACAGTTGAAAATTCATGAACAAAACTATCCTACTCATGATCTCAAGTTAGAATCTTTGATCTTTTATTTAAAGATATGGAGGCACTACCTCTATGGTGAAAAATGTGAGATTTATACTGATCACAAGAGTTTGAAGTATATTTTCTCAAAAAAAATAAATTAACATGAGGCAAAGGAAATGGATTTAATTACTCAAGGATTATGATTGCACGATACACTACCACCCGGGGAAAGCAAACAAGGTGGTAGATTCTGTGAGCATAAAATACCATGGAGTTTTGAATAATATGATAATTTAAAGGGATCCAATTTTCATGGATCTAGTGAAGATGGACATGGGAATAACCAGGGAAGGTGAAACATCAATGCTTTTTCAAATGGTTTCCAAACCATATTTACTAGAAAGGATTAAGAGTTCTCAGACCGATGATGAAGAATTTAAAAAGAAGATTAAAGCTGTGAATGATGGGAGATTGAGAGACTTTTTGTATGAAGATGGAATTTTCAAATTCGGGAAGAGACTTTGTGTTCCTGATATACCTGATCTAAAAAGGGAATTTCTGGATGATGCTCATAGTTCCAATTTCTCTATATACCCTGGGAGCACCAAAATGTATATAGATTTTAAGGAACATTTTTGGTGGGACAACATGAAGAGGGAGATTGTCGATTTTGTGTCAAGATGTATGGTTTGTCAACAAGTGAAAGCTGGAAGGCAATAGCCTGGAGGAGTCATGCAACCTCTTCCCATACTGGAGTGGAAATGGGAAAATATTACGATGGACTTTGTCATGGGGCTACCAAAGACTCCTAGAAGGAACGATGTAATATGGGTAATTGTTGATCGTCTTACCAAGTCGGCACATTTTTTTGCTATAAGGTAAGATTTACCACTTGAACGACTAGCAAGACTATATATTATTGAAGTTTGTGAGACTTCATGGAGTACCCCTATCGATTGTTTCTGATCATGATCCCCATTTTACATCAATATTCGGGAAAAGTCTTCAGAAAGCCTTGGATACTGAACTTCATTTGAGCACTGCTTACCACCCTCAAACAGATGGACAATCAGAACGAACTATTCAAACATTAGAAGACATTTTGAGATCCTGGTCACTTGACTTTCAGGGTATGTGGGATCAATATTTACCTCTGGTAGAATTTTCCTATAACAATAGATTCCATTCGAGTATTCCGATGGCACCGTATGAAGCGTTATACAGAAAGAGATGTCTCACACCAACCTGTTGGGATGACGTTAGTGAAAGAAAACCTGTAGGCCAAGAACTGGTGGAGGAAACGATGGAAAAGGTGAAGGTAATCCAAAACTATATCAAAGCAGCTCAAAGTAGGCAGAAGAGCTATGCCGATAATCAAAGGAAGGACTTAGAATTTCAAGTCAGTGATTATGTTTCCTTGAAGTTATCTCCATGGAAGGGAGTCATACGTTTTTATAAAAAAGGTAAATTGAGTCCCAGGTACATCAAACCTTTCGAAATTCTAGAACAAATTGGTGTTGTAGCTTACCGATTGGCAATGCCGCCAAGTCTCTCCAATGTTCACAATGTGTTCCACGTATCTCTGTTGAGGAAATACATGCCTGACCCAATGCATGTACTCACCTATGAGGAATTAGAACTGGAACCCAATCTATCTTATTGTGAAGAGCCCATCAAGATTTTTGATATGAGAGAACAAGTACTGAGAAACTGGACGACTCGTCTCGTAAAAGTCTTGTGGAGAAACCATAAGATGGAAGAGGCAACGTGGGAACCCGAGGAACTTATGATGAAGAACCACCCGAGTCTTTTCATACGATATTATTCTAGAAATTTTGAGGATGAAATTATTTTAAGGATGGTAGAATGTAACACCCCAAGCTTCTACGGTACGCTTCTCTTTGAATAATGCAATAGCGTGTGTTGTACGCAACATCGAGTTCTAACACACCACAACCAATCAAACTAGCCGTTATGAATAGTAATACACACCTTTTGAAAATTTATAAATTTTATTTTTCAAAATGGACTTCATTTTTGGATTTTTAATATCGAAATTAACTAAGGGTGAATTTTTAATATTTTTCTGAAAAACTTCATTTTTTGATGAATAGTGAAACCACTAAGTGGTAGTTAAAAAAACTGAATTTTTCATAAAACATAATTTTACCGCTACTGTGAGCGGAATTTCAAAACTCCGAGAGACACGGTTAATATCAAGGACTAAAATATGGTTCATTAAGATAAAAATAATTTTTGGTGAATAGTAACTTTTTACTTTTATTTACCACGGTTAAAAGTAAATAGGGTAATTACGGGTAAAAATTATATTAATATTACCCTAACACGTGTCCTAATTATATTAGATAAGCTTAATTCGACCAAAAACAACCTTAGGAATAAAATATTATCATTTAGGTTCACTTGGATTACATTAGGACATTTATTATAATTTAATTCAAAGAAGAGTTAAAAGAGTTAAAATCAAAGTTTATTTACTAAAATATTTTCAATATAGGGATAAACATAAGATAAATTCAATTTTAAATATTCATTACAAATATAAAAAGATTTAATACATAATGATATTTTATTTATAATTTTTATACATTAAATAATTTAATTTATTTATGACACAATGATTATGCAGTAATTACCATAATAGTGAAAAATTAGAATAATTGATATTATAAATACCCAAATAAATGTAATTCGAGACTTTTTATAAATACCTATAATTTTATAGGATAATATGACATGTTAAGATTTATTTAATGAACTTTTTTCGAAGTAATAATTCTGTTATTATTTTTACAAAAATCAATTATTGAATAGTGTCAAAATTGACATAAAAGAGTTTTTAAAACAAATATTATATTACTAATTGATATTAAATTCCTAAAAATATAAGGTTAGGCCAAAAGGCTTATATCATGATATTTGTATCATTAATGGACCACTTTTTGGTCTCTTGGATGTATATAGTAAGTTTATTAACCATATAATATAAAAATACACAGAGACATTGTAAAAGTGAAACTAATTAACTAAGAGTTAATACTTAAAGATAAGATTACTATTGTAACCCAAACCTATCTAAATCCTATTGGATGAGTGTTTTTCGACATATCCCCACCTTAAAATTTAAATAATAAACTTTTTATCCATTAGAAAATGAATATGAATTTATTATAAAATAATATTTCTAGCTTTTCCAACGGTGCCCCTCACCCCTCTTATAAAAGGGCACTCCCCCTTCTCATTAATTCATACCTTCAAAGACATTTGGATCGGAAAAGCTCTACCCAAATACTCTCTCAACTTCCCTCACTTCATCCTAGAGGCATTACTTTAGTCATAAAGCCAACCTAAGGATCCCTTTTGATCAAATCAAAAGGAAGAACCCGAAGAAGAGGTAATGATTTCACCACCCTTTTTCAAGTTCCTTTCCTCTTCCACTTCTTCTTTATTTGTTATTACCATTCTAAAATAATAAATCCAGTATCTTATATATACTGTGATGTTATTATAAATATGTTACAACCATATTCCGTATTCTATCCATCCTTTCAATAACATGTCACCATACGTGCGTATGTGAAGCTTACCATCTCCACGTCGTGGTGTAATTGTTTTTCAATAAATTATTATTTGGATGGGTATAAAATGATGTTTAATTCATGTAAATAATAAATATAACATGATAATGATTCTGTATATATGATATACCATCCAATTATATATTATTTTAATATCAAAATAATGATAATGTCGCTCGTGCGTACGTAAGGACTACCGTCTCCACGAACGCGATGAGAATCATTCTCCATTGTATCCATTCAAATATAATTATCATTTGATTATTTCAAAATAATGTTTAAGGACTTGATATAATTATGGATATGAGTAAGATACAACCTATCCATGACAAACACGACTTATGTAAAAAAACATATAAAATAAAATGAGTAAGTTAACACCTGAAACAATTATAATTCTAAAATATTATTAACAAAGAAATGTTAAAAGATCATATATGATATAATATTAATATATATGATTCTTGTATAATTTAATAATGATTATTTCACCATTATATAGGAGGTTAACTTACCCCAACCAAGAAAAATTACAAGGTAAGGGTTTATTTCACAATCTCTTCATTATCCGAGGTTGTTTATACGTAATAATCTACTGGGAATTCTTTATCATCCACATCCATGATTCTCAAAAATGTGTTTCAAAACATTTTTAATATTTACTAGAATATGGGTTAAAGTCATTTATACCCTTTTTGACTTTTATAAGTGGTTTATAAAGTAATATTTCCGTCGTTTTCCAGACAAGGTCTTTTTTAACCTTTTCAACAGAATTAAGGTAAGAATGTTTTTTGTAACTTATACGGCGGGTGTGGCTATTTTTTGCCGTTGTAAAATCGTCGAAGCGTCCCTTACAATATTATAAGAATATTTTCAAAGAAAATGTTTTATTTTATAAATATATGACTCTTAAATGATTTCAAAATAAAAAGATATATTTCTCTAAAAAGAGTTTTGATTTCATCTATGTCAACATCCTTTGATGGATTTTACGCTTATTTGAGGTTGATTTATTTTGATACAAAACTTCTATATTGTATTGAAGGTTTTGTGATATTGTTGACTGTGGATGTGTTATTTTTATACCATTCATGGTTTATGGATGAATTATTTACATTTCTTATGTTAGTTTTAATACAAATGTTTATGTTATGTTTAAACCTTTTCATATGGGAATGCATTGGACATAATATGTGACGGGTGGAGCCCTCTATAGCTCCTCGATGCATCGGTAGGTCTCATGATACAAACTAGTGTCTTGGCACAAGGGCTTGACAAAATCTTATTTGTATTCTTGGCATGTGGCCTTGGCTATGTGGTTATGATAGTCTGGCATTATGCATTCCATCATTATAAAAGTGGTTACTGAAATTGCATGTGATTATTCGATTAGTAGAATATCCACGTGAATAAGTAAATGACATTATTTCATTTTATTTTTTCCATACTATGTTGAAGTTAAAGTTTAAAAGGCTTTTGTTTTAGTTATACATTGCCTTAAATGTTTATTCTTATTTATGAAAGTTTCTGCTATATTGTTATCCTTACTGGGCATTTGAGCTCACCCATTTTCTATGTTTTAATTTTCCCAGGATGTGAATAAGTAAATTAAGAATGACCTACAGGGATAGTATGAGGGGATAAGAGAGTAGACTATGGAGACTATGTTGTTTTAGTTTTCATTTTTATGATGTAATTTAAAACTTTATGAATATATCTAGTGTTTCCAAGGCTACTAAACTAATCGGTCTTTCGAGATTTGATATTTCTTTTGATCATGCCAATGTTATGTAATAAAGCACCGTCTCTGGGTAACTAGGGTCGGGGCATTGCAGAGGGTTTCCTAGAAGGCACAACCATGATGGGAGTCAAATTCTCATCCATTCCATAACTCAAACCATTAGTGTCACAAAAACTCGCGGAAAGATCCTCCGACAGACAAAACAAGAAACAAAATGATCCTCTTCCCCCGTCGGAAGAAATCCAATCCTAGTCATCTTGAAATATCTATCAAATGAAAAAATATCAAATCACCCAAGTTTTATAGTCGAACAAGTCCAGATAAACCTGGAATGGACCGTAGCACCACCAGATCCTGTCATAGAGACCAGACCCTCAACATCCAAAGCTCAAGTCCCTAAAGTGTCTGCGAAATAGCAACCCCGAGCTGGGAAGCGCCCAGCTTTGAAATAGAAATATGATATTCTAATGTAGATGGATTCAGTACCAGCAAAACTGTCAATCCTGGATGCTTATTCTTGTCTACAGTTCTTAAGGAGGTACTCATTGAAGCCTTACTAAGTCCCCAGGAGTTCAAGGATGAAGTAGCAGCAGCCGATGTCTATCAAACAGAGACCAATCCCTAATAATGTTATGCCTTCATATCCTTCACAAAAAGGGATAAGGACACCATTATTCAAGGTCACATCAAGCCCATATATGTTTTTGTAAAGATAAAAGTAATTTATTTCTATAGGATTTTCATCAACAACGGCTCTGGAGTCAATCTACTCCCATTCTGAATGCTTCGTCGACTAGGCAATGATGAAGATAGTTTGACACCCTACACCACAACCATTATGGGATATGAAAAAAGTGAGCAGAATTAATTAGGATGAATTAGGCTTAAAACCTGACTTGGAGACCTCATTTCGGCCTCTTAGTTCCTGGCAGTGCATAAAAGTATGGTCTTCAACGTCCTGTTAGGGAGGCCCTGGCTACATCAGCACCATGCAATTCCGTCATCATAACATCAGTGCGTCAAATATTTCACTATTGGAATAAATGGGACATTTCATGCTGATAAATCTACATTTGAGTCCTATGAGTTGAATTATATCAACACATGGTTCTATGAGTCAGAATAAAAATTTACTTTGGCCTATGACATTGATTGGATCACTTCCCCGAATGGATTGGAAATGGCTCCCACCGACCCCCTCCAACAACTTGGGGAAGAGTACGTACTACCCATCAACGAAGTTGAATGAATAATTTCTCGTCCAGAAATAGAATCCATTGTCTTCATGACTTCCGTTATGACTTCCAAGTCTAAAGAGATAGGAGATCGGGCCAACTTTTATGATGCTAGAATAATCCTTGAGAAATTTGCTTCAGGCCCATCCACGGGACCCCAAACTACCCCTACCTTAATCATTAAGGAAAAAGGTTATTTATGTCCCATAATGGGATAGTTCGTCTCAAGAATCCTCTATCCATCAAAAGAGTATGAAAATGAAGAATAAGAATAATAGGAAGAAGAATAAGACCTCAAATATGCCCCTCCTGCATTCGAAGAAGGTGTTTCCACCACAATCGATGAACTTAAGGAGATAAACCTGGGCACTGAAGATGAGCCACAACCCACTTTGATCAGTGTGGCGAGGAGTATTAAGGAGTAGGAGGAATATACCTCCTTACTAAAGAATAATCAAGTTGTTCTTGTCTAGAACTAAACAGAAATGCGGGGCCTTAATCTTGAGGTAGCCACTCATCATCTGGGCTTACCAGAAGATCATCAGGGCTATAATCATGAATTCAGAAGAACCCACCCATTAAATACACCCAAAATAGAGGCCAATGTTGATAGGATGATCAAATAAAACTTCATACGGGAAGTCCAGTATCCGATCTTGATATTGAACATAGCCCCTCTCAAAAAGAATAACGAACATATTCGAATCTGCATTGACTTTAGGGACCTCAATCAGTATTGACTGAAAGACGACTTACTAGTCCCGATCACAGAATTTTTGATCGATGCAACTGCTGGATATGAATCCATCTCTTTAATTGATGGCTATTATGGATACAACCTGATCCAGATGTCTTGAGGAGATGAAGAAGTTACTGCTTTTAGGGCCCCTTATGGAATGTTCTGTTATAAGGTGATTCCATTTGTTCTAAAGAATTTCGGTGCCACAAATCAATGTGACATGAATCGCATCTTCAATCCCTTATTAATAAGGTTCGTTGAGTGTTATGTGGAAACTCTGGTGGTTAAATCACAATAGTTCTCAAACCACCTAGCCGATCTTGAAACTATATTCAACAAATTATGACAACATAGTTTAAAGATGAATCCTCTAAAATGTGCCTTTTGTGTTACCCATGGAAAATTCCTCAGCTTATTTGTACACCATTGTGGCATCTATGTCGACCCCACGAAGACAAAATCCATCCTTGGCCTGTCCCCACCTCACAACCTCACTGAGTTGAGAGGTCTCCAGGGGAACCTCAACTTCATCTGGAATTTCATAGCCAACTTGGCAGGTAAATGATTACCTTTCACCAGGTTGATGAACATAGTGGTTACATATGAGTGGGATAATGATTGAGAAGAAGTGTTCGACGATATCAAAAGACACATTCTAATAACACTGGTGTTAATGCTTCTAGTTGAGGGTAGACCACTCATTTTGTACATAACCACCCTAGAATGGTCCTTAGGAACCTTCCTCTCACAGAAGAATGATGTTAGTAGAGGGAACAATCTCTATTACCTTATTCAAACAATGATTGATGCAGAAACTCGATATTCAAAAATTGAAAAGAATTTCCTATCGCTAATCTTCGTGGTTCAAAAACACAGGCATTACCTGCATCACCATGAGGTCCACCTGGTCTCCCACTGCAACCTGCTCAAATATATCCTCAACCATCCCATACTAAATGGATGCCTATCATGATGGGAGGTCATACTACAATAGTTTGACATATAGTACGTACCTCAGAAGGCCATAAAAGGCCAGGCGTTAGCATATTTCATGGAAGAACACCCCTCAGAAAAGAAAACACCATTTGATATCAAACTTCTAGATGAATAAGTGTTCTCTGTCCAAGAGGACTCCCAAGCATGGGAAATGTAATTTGATAGTGCTTCCAGAAGCCCGACATGGAAAAGGATGGAGGACCCAAATCTCAATAAAGTGGGTCTGGGAATTACACTCATATCCCCCAAAAAGGATATCATTCAATACTATTTCTTTCTTTAGGAAGTGTGTACTAATAATGAAGCAGAATATTAGGCCCTCATTGCAGGCATGGAATTGACACTTCTTGGGAAATCCAAACACCTAAAAATAAAGGGTCATTTAGAGCTAGTCATAAAATAGGTCAATGGTGACTATTCTATTAATAAAGAATCATTGGACCCCTTGATGAACCATGTTAAAGAAATGATGGTAGAAATCCCATCATAACAAACGTTGACCTATGTCCTTTAGTCTCAAAATGCTCAAGACAATACTTTCACAAATGTATTCATGACCTTGGCTTATCCAAACCAGGATGAAACATTCATTAGAATTTCCCATAGTCAAATGATCTTTCCATTTATCTAGAGAAATACTAGGGAAATTAATGAAATTAGCCCCATATCTAAGCCTCATGGTCACACCACCAGCTGGATGATGCCCATTTCAAATTACCTTTAGAAGAGGGGACTCCCACTAGATATGGTTGGAAGAGAATAGGTATGAAGATTGGCAGTCAATTTTTCCATGCACAATGGGGTAGACCAAGAAAAGATTCATTATAAATGGGGACTTGACAGAGACCTTATTAGGTGTATTGATAGAGAAGATACTACTACCATCATGAAATAATTGAATGCCAGAGCTTGTAGAGTGCACCGATCAGCTACCAAACTCTCTCACCAAATCTAATGTCTTGGGTATTACTAGACCACTATGATATATGATTGTTCTGTATTCATTAGGAAGTGCCATTCCTGCCAATTTCATGCCAATTTTATACACCATATCCCAGAGTTACTTCATCAAATGAAGTACTTAGGGCTATTTTTTGCATGGGGTATGGATGTTGTGGGACCATATCCTCCCGCCACATCTATACATTTCAAGTTCATACTCACAATGACCAACTTCTTTTCAAAATTGGCTGATGCCATACCACTTAAAGAAATCAGGGGAAAAACATCATTATGTTTGTAAATACCAACATAATTATTAGATTTGGTGTCCCTCATACACTACTTGTAATGAACCAAACTTTTTAATAATATTTGTTTGCTAAATTTGTGTGTTATTTCATTTTATACTCCACAAAACTATATCCTTTAATTAATGAAGTGATGCCATTGGGTTTTGACTGTTATATGACCATTGGTCAATATGAATGTTGGGAAATAAACTCTTAACATTATAATTATTATTTCTAAATATAAGTGATCCTGGTTAATTAATGCAGAAAGAAGATTCGATGGCCTCATCTAGTAGACTCGGGCCGTACGAAGCCAATCTGTCAGAGCTTGGGAAGGAGGTAGCATCTTTGGGCTTTTCTCTAGACCAAGCCCAATCTAAGCTTCAACGTGTGAAGATTTAATGGAATCAACTAAGAGAGAAGTTCAAGCTGATAGAAATCACCTCTCGAGTAATGTTGTCTGAGCCACCACAAGATTCTACCACCATAACACCCCTTACACTTAGGTCCCATGCATGTATTATAAGGGGCTATGTAACGAGACCTTAGTTATGTTGTGTAATCCTTTTGTATATATAAAATTATTATTTATTATTATGTTAAATTTGTAAATTTCAAATGTCCAGATAAATGTAGAATGAAGTTTCATATTATTGATGAATTTTGGAAAAAGGGGTATTTTAAAATATCTTTGTGAACTTTTAATAATTAATAATGAAAAATGATTTTTAGAAAATAGTCTTCTCCAATTATGACCAGTAATAAATTTAGAGTCAAATATGATCAACTTTTTTAGTGAATAGTAATGTATGAATATTAACATACCCTTATGAATAGTAATGAATAGTAATAAATAGTAAATCGGCCAAAAAAATAGAAACTTCACCCATGAATATATAAATACAATTCAGACATCTTAAAAGTGATAAAAACGATCATAGTATAAGTTTTGATTTTTTTGTATGACAAAAATATTTTATTTAAAATTTTATAATTAATTTAATAATTTAAAATGAAATTTTATTTTCATAAAATGTATTCATAAATTGTTACTTTATTTTCTTATGGTTATATGATAATTTTAGAGACCTTAATTACTTTTTCAAGGTGTTACAAAACAAGTTATAGTTTTAGAGTTGTTTTTTTGAATAAATAATGATTTTATTTGAAAATTAAATTAAAAATATTTAGAAAATTATTTTCATAAAATGGAGTTCATATTTGAATTCAGATCATTGATATTAGTTTAGGGTGAATTTTTGAGATTTTTTTGAAACAGTTGAATATTCGTTGAATAGTAAAAATACAGTTTTGAGTTTTGGGTGTTTAATGACATCATTGATGATGTAATCATGAAGTGATTAATCTTGTAAACTTTTGAATGGTAAGATATGTTATGAGGTGTCTCAAGTGGACAATAACATGGGAAAATACCATGGTCAAGCCCATGGTTCTTCCAATACTACCGATGAGGTGTCCCTTGGAAATTAATTAAATATTCCCCCACTTTTCCTAAAAATACCAAGCCATTACCTTATTAATTTCAGTCCAAAATCCTCCTCAAATAATATTTGGTCTTTATACCTCCCAAGGAGTCCTCACAAGGTTCCCTCAAGCCCCACATGGTCCCAGTCTTCATGCTTTCAAAGTTAATCTTCAAGGTAAGGGATCCTTTCACCCTCCTCTTTTTATTCATGATTTCCTTTATGTTATGTCTTTTAGTATCCATCTTATTATGTGGGGGTATGTTTTTATATATTCTTATTACTTTCCATTTAATTTCCAAATGATGAGATACCATTTAATCTCTCATCAATTTATTTTCTAATTTTTTTAGCGATGCTATTAGGCTGTCAAATTTTTCGTAAAAGAAATAACATCTTCTCAATTCTTTCATCTTTCCTTTTCATGTGGTATGTCATTAAAATATCAATACCATGATATTATTATGAAACCATAATGAATTATATATAATTTATTAGTGGTTTAACCTTGTCCACTCTCTTTTTATTATTTTCAAAAACCATGTTATATAGCCGTTACGCTGCAGAAATTTTGTCTCAAAATTTCTGTCCCTTTCTCTCAAGAAATTATCATGTCTTATTTATGTGAATTCCCAGAACTATTTAGTTTATATGGGTGTTCATAAATACAAGAAAAATGATATATTTTATTCTTTAATTGTCATACATATAAACCTCACTCCTTTTCCAAGGGTTATAAATGACATAATGATCTTATTTTTAGGATCTTTCAAAACATCATGATTTTGAAATGAAACCCATTTAGTTTATTATCTATGGGTTATTTATGAAATGGTTGATTATGATATATGTGGATCACATGAAAATAAATACATATTAAGGTTGTACCTACATAGTGCTCCACTTCATTGGGTAATGAATTAATCTCTAGAGATGACAAGTTTCACGATACCGTGGTGAATAACCATGGTAATGTTTTTATGACACCTTGGGAATGAACCTTGGTGATATGTTCATGAATTTATAATTGAAATTTTGTAGCCACAATTCAAGTTGTGATTCATGTTCTTTTTATTATGATATGCCGCTTTTTCTGTTGCTCATGTCTTGGGGTTTTCATCAAGTTCTTATTGATATCACAAGTAAATTGATTCCCTTGATTTCCTTACTGGGCCTTCTACTCACCCTTTCCATTGATGTATGTCTCCAGATTATGAGATGAAGAAATTGTACTTAGGATGAAATTTTGTTGAATCCTTACAAGTGTATTTGAATAATGTTTTATGTTGTTTTCATGTTTTATGTTCCTGATTTCCAAGACACTAGACTTTAAAGATCCTCTGTTTGTAAAATGTAATGAAATGTTATGTAATATAAAGGTGGGATTCCATATTTGGCATCAAAATAAAGTTCAGTTATTTATGAAAATTAGGATATGAAAACATTAGAAAGAATCCTATATAAAATTTTAAATATAGGAAAACTTCTTGCCATTTTGGTGAGTATTTATTAAGTGGTTTATCAAGAAAATACATCCTTCTCTGGATACGAGTAGGTAGAGGAGGCTCTGGCACAGATGTACCTAGGAGTAAAAAATCTGACAAGGAGTTTCGGGCCTAACCCAGGGTATCCTGGTACATGATAATAGGCCTTGCTTCACTCTTTGTTATGACACTCCCAGAGGATAAGTTTGGTTAATTATAATATTTTTATGAATCATTATGATGGATTTATAGAGAAATGTAATTGTTTAAAGCATGAAGTTTTAAGAAATAAAATCATTTATGGTTAAAAGATTCATAAATCCAATAATTTTCTCTCTAGGGTTTTATTATTTTAGAAAATTTCAGGCAATAGGAGGAACCGTGAAAATGGTGACCTCAATGGACCATGTGATAACAGCACTATGATGGAAGCTAGAATGGAAACTTTCATACAAATGATGAACCAACTGACTCATGTTATGGGAAATTAATTGAATAATGTTGAGAGACTGATCTCACCATGAAGGGAACATATTTTTATTGAGTCCTTTATGCATCAACTACCACCGACCATTAGCAGATCGACCGACCCATTGATTGCTGAACAATGGATCAGCTCTATCGAGAAGATCTTTTCTATGCTCCACTTTTCTAAACAAGATAAGGTTACCTTGGTTGTTTATCACTTAGAGGGAGAAGGAGATCAGTGGTGGGAACTGATTAAAAACACAAGGACAAGAGTGGAAGTTGAAGCTATGGAGTGGGAAGAGTTCAGAGGGATATTCTTTAACAAGTATTTCCCTCGATCGATGAGAAAAGAATGAAGAAAGAGTTTCTCGAGCTAAAGCATAAGGAGAATGAATCTTTGGGAAGCTACAAGATGAACTTCACAAGGATTTCACGTTACACCTCTAGCTTTGTCATGGATCCAAATGGTAAGGTTGATATATTCTTGGGTGGACTGAGACCTTATCTATAGAAGAATCTAGACAACTGAGATTTTGATGGCTATGTGGAGATCGTGTGAAGTGCGACAAAAGTCGAACTGGAGTTTGGTGAGACACAATGGTCTCATAAATCCAATGACAATAAAATATCGATGGAGATATTCTTAGGGAGGGTCTTAGATTATGGAAGAGGAGGCAAGCAAGTACAATTTCCCACGTGTAATAAATTTGGGAAGAAGCATTCAGGGAACTGCCTGCTCGGAAGTGGGAAGTGCTACATGTGTGGTAGAGATGGCCACATTGTGTGGATTTGTCATAGTGAGGTGAAGCCACAACTTCTCAACACTAAAAAAAATGGAAGATGGTGCAGGACCTACTTGATTTCCAATGCTATAATGTGTTAAACTTGGGAACTTTTCCAATCACTATCCAAATCTGAGGGTAGTGGAGGGGAATCACTATCAACCTTAGCAAAGGGCAAGGGAACAAGGTCATACATTTTCAACCACTATGGATGAAGTTGAAGCACCAAATGATGTGGTGGTAGGTACTCTTGTTGTTCTCTCAAATCTAGCAAGTACTATTTTTTATTCTGGTTCTATACAATCCTTTGTTTCCTCCACAATTTCAAAGAATTTAGAATCAACCCCTGATTTTCCCAAAGTAGAGTTATCCATCAAGACTCTTAGTGGGATTATCCAAGCATCTTCAATGTTTAGAAACTCTAGTATTTAATTTAGTGAGCACAATATTATCGAAAATATAGTAGTCATTCCCATGATGAAATTTTACATTATACTAGGGATGGACTGGCTCTCAAAGTATAATTCTAAGATCAAATGCCGAACTAAGGAAATATCAGTAGTATTGAATGGAAAACCTAAAGTTATCTTCCATGGAGAGATATCTCAACCTAATATTTGTCTAGAAGAACCTCTTATATCCTTATTTATGGAGTTGATCGGTGAAGAAGAAGAAGTAAATGAGATTTTGAGTAAAGAAAATGTCCCCATCGTCCAGGAATACATTGACATTTTTCCTGAAGAGTTACTCAGGCCTTCCCCATAAATAGAGGTAGAGTTATCCATTTAACTTGTACCTATATCCCATCCAATATTAAATACCCCGTATAGGATGGAAAGTGTGGAGATGGAAGAGTTAAAGAAACAACTCCAAGATATTTTGGAGAAGGGTTTTATCCAACCAAGTGTGTCTCCTTGGGGAGAACCAGCTCTATTTGTGAAGAAGAAGGATGGATCGATATGGATTTGCATTGATTATAGAGAAATGAATGGGATTACAGTGAAGAAAAAATACCCTCTTCCAAGAATTGAATAATTATTTGACCAACTTCTTGGGGACCAATTCTTCTTTAAGATTGATCTTCGATCTTGTTATCATCAATTGAGGGTGAAGAAAGAAGATATTCGAAAAACTACCTTTAGATCACGATATGTGCATTATGTGTTTATTGTTATGCCCTTCGGGACTGACTAATTCACCTACTATTTTTATGGATTTGATGAATAGATTTTTTAAGGACTACTTTTATAACTTTGTGGTAGTTTTTATTGATAATATTCTGATATATTCCAAAAGTTGTGAGATCATGAGGATCATATAAGGGGTATTTTGCAAACTCTACAAAAGGAAATGCTTTTTGGAAAGTTTAGAAAATGTGAATTCTAGTTGCAACAAGTTTCTTTCTAGGGGCACAATGTTACCAAAGAAGGAATCACATTTGACCCTACAAAGAAAAAAGTTGTATAGCAGTGTCCTTAACCTATAATAATAAATAGGATTCATAGTTTCCTTGGTTTAGAGGGATATTGTAGAAGGTTTTTGAAAAACATGTCATGACTTTCTAATCCATTAACCATGTCAACTCGAAAAGGGGTCAAGTTAATTTGGAAAAAGGAGTGTAAGGAAAGTTTCCAAGAGCTGAAGAAGTGATTGGTTAATGTACCTGTGTTAACTCTACCCTCATGTGGAGAAGGATTATTTATTTTTATAAGTGCATCTATGAAATGGATTGGGTGCGTCCCAATGAAAAATGATAAATTCATTGCTTATGCATCTTGATAGTTGAAGACTCATGAGAAGAACTATCCTACACATGATCTGGAGCTATCTATAGTCGTTTTTGCTCTGAAGATATGGAGGCACTCTCTTTATGGGGAGAAATGTGATATATACACAAACCATCAAAGTTTTAATATATTTTCATGTAAAAGGAATTGAACATGAGGCATAGGAGATGGTTATAACTTCTCAAAGACTATGATTGTTCAATTCTTTATCATACTTGAAGACAAAAAAAAGTCGTTGATGCATTAAGTAGGAAAGACATAGATTTTCTTTCCATGATGAGGATTCAAAGAGATTCTTTGATCAATGACCTTGTAAAGCTGGACATGGGAATTATAAGGGAAGGGATATCATCAACCCTAACCCAAATTATTTCTTAACCATCATTACTATAGAAGATCAAGAAATCTCAAATAGAATAACCTCTGTTACAGTGGAAGTTTGAGGCTGTGAAGGATGGGAAGTTTCCTGAGTTCAATATTGATCAAGAATGTGTACTGAAATTTCATACAAGAGTATGTGTTCCATCTATTCTGGAAATAAAGAAGGATCTGATGGATGAAGTTCATAGCTCTACTTTCTCTATACATCCTTGAAGAAAATAAATGTATAGGAACCTTAGAGATCATTATTGGTGGGATAATATGAAAAGGGAGGTTGCTGACTACACTTTAAGGTGCCTAGTATGTCATCTAGTAAAGGTTGAGTGACAACTTCTTAAAGGGGTATTGCAACCACTACCCATACCAGCATGGAAGTGGGACAATATCACTATGGACTTTGTCATTGGTCTCCTGATAACTTCCAAAGAAAACAATGCGATATGAGTTATTGTGGTCCGTCTCACCAAGACTTCCCTTTTCATCTCAATTAGGGAAGATTTCCTTCTTTATCAAATTGCTAGGATTTATGTGAAGGAAGTGGTAAGGCTGGACGGAGTTCCACTAACTATCGTATCTGATTGTGATCTAAGGTTCATATAAAAATTTTGGAGAAGTCATCAACATGCTCTGAGAACTGAATTTAATTTCAGTAGGGCCTATCACCACCAAACTGATGGCCAATATGAAAGGAAAATTCAAACACTCAGAGACATGCTGAGAACATTATCAATGGAATTTAAAGGTGGATGGGATCAACATCTCTATTTAGTTGAGTTCTCTTACAATAATAGCTTCCACTCGAGCATTAAAATGGCACCCTACGAAGCTCTATATGGTAAGTGTTGTAGAAAACATACTTGTTGGTATGAATCTAGTGAGAGAAAGATTATTGGTCCCCATATTGTGCAAGAGATGACTGAAAAGGTCCTTCCATCTAGCAACACATTAAGGCTGACCAGAGTCAGCAAAAGAGCTATGCCAACAAACATCGAAGGGACTTGGAGTTAGATGTTGGTGACAAAGTATTTCTTTGAATTTCACCTTGGAAGAGAGTCATGAGCTTTGGGAGGAAAGGGAAACTCAGCCCTAGGTACACTGGACCTTATGAAATCCTTGATTGCATAGGATTAGTGGCTTATTGGCTTGAACTTCCTCCAAATCTAGCACAAGTTCTTGATGTCTTCCATGTATCCCTATTGAGGAAGTACATACTTAACCCTTCACATGAACTAAATATGAAGGTGGTACAACTACAACATGACATCTCTTATGAGGATAATCCATTGGAGAACTTGGATCGTAGAGACAAGGTTCTACGCAACAAGACTACACACCTTGTTAAGGTGTAGTGGAGGAACCATCAATACAAAGAAGTTACATGGGAACCAGAGGAGTTTATGAGGTAGAAGTACCCACACCTTTTCTCTTCTATAGGTACAAGTTAAAATTTTAGGGATGAAATTTATTAAGGGGGGAAGAATGTAGAGGCCTTAAATGTTTTAATAATATTTTCTTCCTAAATTTGTGTGTTATTTAATTTTATACCCCAAAAAACTATATCCTTTAATTAATGAAGTGATACTATTGGGTTTCGACTATCATGTAACTACTATTCAGTATGACCGTTTAAAATAAACTCTTAACATTATAATTATTTTTTATAAATACAAGTGATATTGGTTAATTTATACAGAAATAAGATTGAAGGGCTTCATCCAGTAGACTCGGTCTATACAAATCCCATCTTTCAGAGCTTGGGAATGAGGTAGCATCTCTAGGTTTGCTCTGGACCAAGCCCATGCTAAGATTCAACATGCGAAACTTGAACGGAATTTCCTAAGGGAGAAGTTCAAGCTGATAGAAATCGACACTCAGGAAATGTAGTCTGAGCCACCCCAAGATTCTATCACTATAG
Organism: Viscum album; assembly: GCA_963277665.1. Taxonomy (NCBI): domain Eukaryota; kingdom Viridiplantae; phylum Streptophyta; class Magnoliopsida; order Santalales; family Viscaceae; genus Viscum; species Viscum album. Next base: position 1,800,908,386 of record OY728126.1, on the reverse strand, counting down.
CACACCTTACACTTAGGTCTTATGCAGTGTTATACGGTGCTATGTAATGAGACCTTAGTTACATTGTGTAATCCTTTTGTAGAAATAAAATTGTTATTTATTATTTTGTTAAATTTGTGAATTTCAAATGTATGGATAAATTCAGGATGAAGTTCCATATTATTGATGAATTTTGGAAAAAGGGGTATTTTAAAATATCTTTGTGAACATTAAATAATTAATAATGTGAAATTATTTTCAAAAAATGGTCTTATACATTTGTGACCAGTATGAAATTTAGAGTCTAATAGGATCAAATTGATTTCTAGTGAATAGTAAAGTATGAATAGTAACATACCAATATGAATAGTTGTGAATAGTAAATTGGCCTAAAAAATAGAAAATTCACCCATGAATATATAAATACAATTTAGACATCTTAAAAGTGAAAAAAAACGATCATAGTATAAGTTTTGATTTTTTTGTATGATATAAATATTTTATTTAAAATTTTATAATTAATTTAATAATTTAAAATAAAAATGTATTTTCATAAAATGTATTCATAAATTGTTACTTTATTGTATTATGGTTATACGATAATCTTATGGGACCTTTATTACATTTTCAAGGTGTTACAAAACAAGTAATAGTTTTAGAGTTGTTTTTTTGAAAAAATAATGATTTTATTGAAAAATTAAATTAAAAATATTTATAAAATTATTTTCATAAAATGGATTTCATTTTTTGAGTTTATATAATTGATATTAGTTTAGGATTAGTTTTTGGCATTTTTCTGAAATAGTTGAATTTTTAGTGAATAGTAAAAATTCAGTTTTGAGTTTTGGGTGTTTAATGACATCATTGATGATGTAATAATGATGTGATAAATCTAGTCGACTTATGAATAGTAAGATATGTTATGAGGTGTTCTATGTGGAAAATACCATGAGAAAATACCATGGGAAATCCCATGGTTTTGCAAATACCACAGATGAGGTGTCCCTTGGAAATTAATTAAATATTCCCTCACTTTTCCGATAAATACCAAGGCATTCCCTCATTCATTTCATTACAAAATCATCCTCAACAAAGATCTGGTATTTATACCTCCCAAGTAGTCCTCCCAAGGTTCCCTCAATCCCCTAAGGTCCCAACCTTCAAGCTTTCAAAGTCACTCATCATGGTAAGGGAACCTTTCACCCTCCTCTTTTTAGTCATCATTTACTTTATGATATGTCTTCTAGTTTCCATATTATTATGTGGGGTTATGTTATTATACATTGTTATAAATTTTTTTTTCATGTCCAAATGTTGAGAGACACTGTTCTCTCTCATCAATTTGTTTTCTTAATTTTCAAGCGACGCCATTAGGCTGCCAAATTTTTTGTGAAAGAAATAACATCTTCTCTCTTCTTTCACATTTCATTTTCATGTGTTATGTCATTAAAATATCAATACCATGATCTTATTATGTACCCATACTGTATTATGAATTATTTATGAGTGTTTTACCCTTGTCCCCTCTCTTTTTATTATTTTCTAAAACCATGTTATATAGCCGTTATGCTGCTAAAATTTCATCTAAAAATTTCTCTCTCTTTCTCTCAAGAAATTCTCTTGTTTTATTTATGTGAATACCCAAACCTATTTAGTTTATATGGGTGTTCATAAATACAAAATAAAAATATATTTGATTCTGGAATTGACATACATATAACCCTCACTCCCTTTCCATGGGCTATAAATGACATAATGATCTTATTTTTAAGAATTTTTAAAACATTACGATTTTGAAATGAAACCCATTTCATTTATTCTCTATTGGTTATTTATGAAATGTTTGATTATGATCCATGTGGATCACATGAAAATAAAGAAATATTAAGGGTTCACCCTGTTAGTGCTCCAATGCATTGGGTAAATAATTAATCTCTATAGATTACATGTGTCACGATACCTTAGTGAATAACCTTGGTAATGTTTTGATGACACCGTGGGAATGAACCTTTGTGATATGTTCATAAATTTCTAAATTAAATGTTTTAGCCACATATTCATGTTTCGATTCATGTTATTTTTATTATGATATGCCTATTTTTCTGTTGCTCATGTCTTGTTGTTTTCATCATGTTCTTATTGATATCACAAGTAAATTGATTCCCTTGATTTCCTTACTGGGCCTTCTGCTCACCCTTTATTTTGATGTATGTCTCCAGGTTTGGAGATGAAGAAATCGTACATAGGGTTAAATTATGATTAATCCTTATAAGTGGATTATAAGAATGTTTTTTTCAGGTTTTATGTTCCTGACTTCCAAGACACAAGACTTTAAATATCCTCTATTTGTAAAATGTAATGAAAAGTTATGTAATATAAAGGAGGGATTCCATAGTTGGTATCAAAGGAAGGTTTAGTTATTTATGGAAATTAGGCTATGAAAACATTAGGAATAATATTATATAAAATTTTAAATATAGGAAAACTTCTTGGTATTTTGGTGAGTATTGAGTAAGTGGTTTATGAAGAAAATACATCTGTATCTGGATACGAGCAGGTAAAGGCGGCTCTAGCACAGATGTACCTAGGAGTGAAATCTCTGACAAGGAGTTTTAGTCTTGACCGGGGGTATCCTGGTACATGACAATGATCCTTGCTACAGTCTTTGTTATGACACTCTTAGGGGATATGTTTGGTTAATCAAAATCTTTTTAAGAATCATTATGATGGATTTAAAGAGAAATGTAATTGTTTAAATCATGAAGTTTTAAGACATAAAATCCTTTATGGTTAAAAGATTCATAAATCAAATAAGTTTCTCACTAAGGTTTTATTCTTTTAGGAAATGGTGGGAAATAGGGGGAACCTTGAAAATGGTGACCGCAATGGACCATGCACTGATGGCCCTCCAATAGAAGCCGAAATGGAAACTTTCATGTGAATGATGGACCAACTGACTCAAGTTATGGGAAATAAATTGAATCTAGCTAAGATACCAATCTCAACATGAATGGAAAAGGTTTTTATTGAGTCCTTTATGCATCAACGACCACCAAACATCAGTGGATCAACCAGACCATTTATTTCTGTATAGTGGATCAGCTCCATCGAGAAGATCTTTTCTGTGCTCCACTGTTCTGAACATGAGAATGTTACCTTGGTTGTTTATCGATTTGAGGGAGAAGCTGATCAGTGGTGGGAACTGATTAAAAACAAAAGGATAAGAGTGGAGGTTGAATATATGGAGTGGGAATAGTTTAAAGGGATATTTTTCAATAAGTATTTCCCTCGATCGATGAGAACAATAATGGAAGAGTTTCTCGAGTTGAAGTAGAAGGAGAACGAATCGGTGGGAAGCTGCGAGATGAAAATCACAAGGCTTTCACTATACACCTCTAGTTTGTCATGGATCCAAATGGTAAGGTTAAAATATTCTTCGGTGGACTAAGACCTCATCTACAGAAGAATCTATCCAACCGAGATTATGATAGCTATGAGGAGATCATGTGAAGTGTGATGAAAGTCGAAATAGAGTTTGGTGAGACCCAATGGTCTCATAAATACAACGACTAGAAAAGATCAATGGAGATAAGATTATGGAGAAGATTCGATTAGGGAAGAGGTGGAAAGAAATTACAATTTCCCACATGTAATAAATTTGGGAATAATCATTCAGGGAACTGCCTGCTTGGGAGCGGGAAGTGCAACAAGTTTTGTAGAGATGACAACATTGTGCGGAATTGTCATAGTGAAGCCACAACTTTTCAACACTAATGACAATGGGATGATGGTGCAGGCCCTACCTAATTTCCAATGCTATAAGTGTGAAAAACTTGTGAACTTTTCCAATCACTACCCAAATGTGAGGGTAGTGGAGAAGAATCACCATCAGCCTCAGCAACGGCTAAGGGAACAAGGTCGTACTTTTGAAATCACTACGGATGAATTTTAAGTGAAAAATGAGGTGGTGGTAGGTACTCTTATTATTCTCTCAAATCAAGAAAGTAATTTGTTTTATTCTGGTTATACGCTTTCATTTATTTCCGCCATGTTTGCAAATAATTTAGAATCAACCCCCAATTTTCTAAAATTACAGTTATCAGTCAAGACTCTTGGTGGGATTATCCAAGCATCGTCGGTGTTTAGAAACATTAGTATTTACTTTAGTGAGAACAATCTTATCTAAAATCTAGTAGTCATTCCTATGCTGTAATTTTACATTATACTAGGGATGGACTGGCTCTCAAAGTATAATGCTAAGATAAAATTTAGAAGCAAAGAAATATCTGTAGTCTTGAATGTAAAACCAATAGTTATCTTCCAAGTAAAGATATCTCAACCTGATCTTTTTCTAGGTGAACCTCATATATCCTTCTTTATGGAGTTGATTGGTGAAGAATAAAAAGTAAATTAGAGTTTGAGGATAGAAAATGTCCCCATCATCCAAGAATACGTTGACATATTTTCTAAGGAGTTACTCAACCCTCCCCCAAAAAGAGAGGTAGAGTTCTCCATTGAACTCTTACTTGGATCCCATCCGATATCAAAGACCCCATATAGGATGAAAAATGTGGAGTTGGAGGAGTTAAAGAAACAACTCCAAGATCTTTTGGAGAAGGGTTTTATCTGACCGAGTGTGTCTCCTTGGGGAGAACTAGTTCTCTTTGTGAAGAAGAAGGATGGATCGATGTGGCTATGCATTGATTATAGAGAACTGAACAGGATCACAGTGAAGAACAAATACCCTCTTCCAAGTATTGATGACTTATTTGACCAACTTTGTGGGGATCAATTCTTCTCTAAGATAGATCTTTGAACTGGTTATCATCAATTGAGGGTGAAAAAAGAAGATATTCTAAAAACTACCTTCCAATCAAGATATGTGTATTATGGGTTTATTGTTATGCCCTTCGGACTGACTAATGAACCTGTTATTTTTATGGATTTGATAAATAGTGTCTTTAAGGACCACCTTGATAACTTTGTGGAAGTTTTTATTGATTATATTCTTATATATTCCAAAATTCATGAGGAGCATGAGGATCATCTAAAGGGTATTTTACAAACTCAACAAAAGGAAAGGATTTTTGGAAAGTTCAACAAATGTGAATTCTCGTTGCGTCATGTTTCTTTCCTAGGGAACATTGTTACCAATAAAAGAATCACAATTGACCCTAGAAAGACAAAAGTTGTATAGGAGTTTCCTAAACCTGCGAAAATAACTGATATTTGTAGTTTTCTTGGTTTAGTGGGATATTATAGGAGGTTTGTGAATTTTGTTTTCACAAATTTCTAATCCATTAACCATGTTAACTTGATAAGGGGTCATGTTTATATGGAAAAAGGAGTGTGAGGAGAGTTTCCATGAGCTGAAGAAGAGATTGGTTACTCCACCATTGTTAACTCTTCCATCAAGTCGAAAAGGATTTGTTATTTTTAGCAATTCATCTCTTAAAGGGATTGGGTGCATCCTCATGAAGAATTAAAAAGTCATTGCTTATGTATCTCGACAGTTGAAGACTCCGGAGCAGAACTATCCTACGCATGATCTGGATCTGGCTGCGGTTGTTTTTTCTCCAAAGATATGGATGCACTATCTTTATGGGGGGAAATGTGATCTATACACAGACCATCAAAGTTTGAAATATATTTTCACACAAAAGGAATTGAACATGTGGCAGAGGATATGGTTGGAAATTCTCAAAGACTATGATTTCTCAATTCATTATCATCTCAGAATAGAAAAAAAAGTCACTGATACATTAAGCAGGAAAGACCTAGTTGTTCTTTCCATGATGATGATTCAAAGAGATCCTTTGATCAATGAACCATTAAAGCTATACATGGGAATTATAAGGTAAGGGACATCATCAACCCTAACTTAAATGATTTATCAACCGTCATTACTAGAGAAGATCAAGAAAGCTCATAATGAAGATACTTTGTTACAGAGGAAGTTCGAGGCTATGAAGGATGGGAAGTTTCTTGAGTTCAATATTTATTAAGAAGGTATACTAAAATTTCATACAAGACTATGTTCTCCATCTATTCCATAAATAAAGAAAGAGCTTATGGATGAAGATCATAGCTCTACTTTCTCAATACATCCAGGAAGCAAAAAAATTTATAGGGACCTTCGTGATCGTTGTTGGTGGGATAATATGAAAAGGAAGATTTGTGACTACAATTCGAGGTGCCTCGTATGTCAGAAATTAAAGGTTGAGTGACATCATCCTTAAGGGGTATTGCAACCACTACCCATACTAGCATGGATGTGGGACAATATCACTATGGACTTCATCACTGGCCTCTCAAGAACTTCCAAAGGAAACAATGAGATATAGGTTATTATGGACTATCTCACCAAGACTACCCATTTTATCTCCATACAGGAAGATTTCTATTTTGATCAACTTTCCAGGATTTACATGAAGGATGTGGTAAGGCTGCATTGATTTCCACTTACTATCATATTTGATCGTGATCCAAGGTTCGCATCAAAATTCAGGAGAAGTCTTCAATATGATCTGAGCACTGAATTGAATTTCAGTATGGCCTATCACCACGAAAAGGATGGACAATATGAAAGTACAATTAAAACACTCAAGGATATGCTGAGAACATACTCAATGGAATTTAAAGGTTTATGTGATCTGCATATCCATTTAGTTGAGTTCTCTTACAACAATATCATCCACTTGAGTATTCAAATGGAACCCTATGAAGCTCTATATGGTAAGAGATATAGAACTCCTAATTGTTGGAATGAAGTTTATTAGAGAAAACTTTTGGGATTTATCTTGTGCAAGAGATGAAAAAAAAGTTCCATGCCATCCAGTAACGCATTAAGGCTTCTTAGAGTCAGAAAAAGAGCTATGTCGACAACCGTAGAAGGGACTTGGAGTTTGATGTTGGTGACAAATTCTTTCTTCAAATTTCACCATGGAAGAGTGTCATGAGGTTTGGGAAGAAATGGAAGCTCAACCCTAGGTACATTATCCCCTATGTAATCCTTGATCGTATAGGGGTAGTGGCCTACCAGCTTGCACTTCCTTCACATCTAGCACAAGTTCACGATGTCTTCAACATATCCCTCTTGAGGAAGTACATACCCGACACTTCACATGGACTTAATCCAGAGGTGGTAGAACTGGAACATGACCTCTCTTATGAGGAGAAGACACTGGTGATCTAGGATCGTAGAGAAAAGGTTCTACGCAACAAGACTACCCACCTTGTTAAGGTGTTGTGGTGGAACCACAAATGTGAAGAAGCTACGTGGGAACTAGAGGAGTCTATGAGGCAGAAGTACCCACACCTTTTCTCTTTCGAGGGTACAAGTTAAAATTTTAGGGAAAAAATTTCTTAAGGGGGAAGAATGTAAATACCCAAACTTTTTAATAATATTTGTTTCCTAAATTTGTGTGTTATTTCATTTTATACTCCACAAAACTATATCCTTTAATTAATGAAGTGATACCGTTGGGTTTCGTCTGTTATATGACCATTGGAAAATAAACTCTTAAAATTATAATTATTGTTTATAAATACAAGTGATTTTGGTTAATTAATATAGAAAGAAGAGTCGATGGCCTCATCCAGTAGACTCGGGCCATACGAAGCCCATCTATCAGAGATTGGGAAGAAGGTAGCATCTATGGGCCTTGCTTTGGACCAAGCCCAAGATAAGATTCAACATGTGAAGCTTGAACGAAATCACCTAAGGAAGAATTTAAATTTTATAGAAATCACCACTCGGGAAATGTTGACCGAGCTGCCCAAAGATTTTATCACCATAACACACCTTATACTTAGGTTCTATGCAGGTGTTATAAGGGGCTATGTAACGAGACCTTAGTTATGTTGTGTAATCCTTTTGTATAAATAAAATTGTTATTTCTTATTATTTTAAATGTGTGAATTTTAAATGTCTGGATAAATGTAGGATGAAGTTCAATATTATTGATGAATTTTGGAAAAAGGGATATTTTAAAATATATTTGTAAACATTAAATAATTAGTAATGTGAAATGATTTTCAGAAAATGGTCTTCTACAATTGTGACCAGTAAAAAATTTAGAGTCTCATAAGATCAAATTAATATTTAGCGAATAGTAACATATGAATAGTAACATACCCTTATGAATAGTAATGAATAGTAATTTGGCCAAAAAATAGAAACATCACCCATGAATTCATAAATACAATTTAGACATCTTAAAAGTGAAAAAATGATCATAGTATAAGTTTTGATTTTTTTGCATGACATAAATATTTTATTTAAAATTTTATAATTAATTTAATAATTTAAAATGAAAATTTATTTTCATAAAATTTAGTCATAAAATGTTTCTTTATTGTCTTATGGTTATACGATAATTTTATGGGACCTTGATTACTTTTTCAAGGTGTTACAATATAAGTTATAGTTTTAGAGTTGTTTTTTTGAATAAATAATGATTTTATTTAAAAATTAAATAAAATATATATAGATAATTATTTTCATAAAATGGAGTTCATTTTTGAATTTATAGCATTGATATTAGGATGGGGTGAGTTTTTGGGATTTTTCTGAAACAGTTGAATTTTCGATGAATATTAAAAATACAGTTTTGATTTTTTGGTGTTTAATGACATCATTGATGATATAATAATGATGTGATGAATCTGGTTGACTTATTACTAGTAAGATATGTTATGAGGTGTCCCAAATATATAATACCATGGTCAAATACCATGGTAAAGCCCATGGTTTTTGAAATACCACCGATGAGGTGTCCCTTGGAAATTAATTAAATATTCCTCACTTTTCCTATAAATACCTAGCCATTCCCTCATTAATTTAATTCCAAAATCCTCCTCAACGAAGCTCTGGTCTTTTTACCTCCCAAATAGTCCTCCCAGGGTTCCCTCAAGCCCCCAAGGTCCCAACCTTCATGCTTTCATAGTTACTCATCAGGGTAAGGGAACCTTTCACCCTCCTCTTTTTAGCCATGATTTCCATTATGTTATGTCTTCTAGTTTCCATATTATTATGTAGGGGTATGTTCTTATATATTCTTCTTACATTAAATTTCATGTAAAAATGATGAGAGACCCTTTTCTCTCTCATCAATTTATTTTTTTAATTTTTAAGCGACATTGTTAGGATGCCAAATTTTTCGTAAAAGAAATAGCATTTTCCCTTTTATTTCATGTTTTCTTTTCATGTGGTATGTTATTAAAATATCAATACCATGATATTATTATGTACCCCTAATGTATTATGAATTATTTAATAATGGTTTAACCTTTTTCCCCCTCTTTTTATTATTTTCTAAAACCATGTTATATAGCCGTTATGTTGTAGAAATTTCATTGCGCAATTCCTCTCTCTTTCTCTCAAGAAATTATCCTGTTTTATTTATGTGAATACCACGACCTATTTAGTTTATATGGGTGTTCATAAATACAAAAATATGAAATATTTTATTCTGTAACTGACATACATATAACCCTCACTCCATTTCCATGGGATATAAATGACATAATGATCTTAATTTTATGAACTTTTAAAACGTCACGATTTTGAAATGAAACCCATTTCATTTATTCTCTCTGGGTTATTTATGAAATATTTGATTGTGATCTATGTGGATCACATGAGAATAAATAAATATTAAGGGTTCACCCTGATATCGCTCCAATTCATTAAGTAAATAATTAATCTCTAGAGATGAAAATTTTCACGATACCGTGGTGAATAACCATGGTAATGTTTTTTTGACACCTGGGGAATGAACCTTGGGGATATGTTCATGAATGTATAAATGAAATGTTGTAGCCACATATTCAAGTTTTGATTCATGTTCTTTTTGTTATGATATGACTTGTTTTCTGTTTCTCATGTCTTGTGTTTTTCATTAAGTTCTTATTGATATCACAGGTAAACAGATTCCCTTGATTTCCTTAATGGGCTTTCTGCTCACCCTTTCCTTTAATGTATGTCTCCAGGTTATGAGATGAAGCACTTATACTTATGATGTACTTATGATTAATCCTTACAAGTGGATTATAATAATTTTTTATGTTGTTTTTATGTTTTTTTTTCCTGATTTCCAAGACACTAGACTTTAAAGATCATTTGTTTGTAAAATGCAATAAAAAGTTATGTAATATAAAGGTGGGATGCCATAATACTGATGGAAAATGACACCAATTTCTGCTTTGATGAGTTGGAATAATTATATTAGTATTATGTAATCAAAGACAACCGATCATCCTGCTACCATGCGGTGGCCAATGGGAAGATATAGGCTTTCAATAAGACTGTGTCCAACATACTCCAAATGGTGGTTGACCAGGATAAGAAATCATGGCCAGATAAGCTTCTACATGCCTTTTTGGCTACTCCAACTCATCAAACCATCTACGACATTGTTTGTTTGTGTAAAATTGATCAAAAATGGCCACGGACCACACTGCCACCCAGGAAACCTCGTACTCACTAGTATATGCTGCTCAAACTCATCAAACCGTCTCTGGGATTTTTTGTCCATGGAAAGTTGATTGAAAATGACCACAACCCGAACTTCCATATAGGCAAACCCATACTCACTAGTATACGGGGTAGAAGAGGTTTTTCCTATTAAAATCTAAGTGCCATCACTCTATGTGGAAATTTTTCATCAAATGTCCATGGATGAACAATACCAGGGATAGTTTGATGAGTTGTAGAATCTAGATAAAGTAAGCTTACACACTTTACAAGATTTGGAAATTTACCAAAACAGGATTGCATGCGCCTTCAACAAAAAGGTTCGACTTCAATATTTCATTGAAGAAGAAATTTCGGTAGTCCTAAGAACCCTGATGATACTATGGAATAATCCCCCAAAGCTTGAACCAAAGTGGGAAGGACCATATGTCATACATAGGATCTATTCCAATGAAGCATACACCCTGGTATCAATGGATGGACAGCTCATCACGGCTCCCACAAATGCAATGTTTTTTATGAATTATTTCATGTAGTAATAAAGTGATGCAATGGGACAAACTCTAAGACCTTAAACTATGAGTAGTAATATGCCAAAGTCATGGTCCAAACTCTAAAACCATAAAATATGAGTTGTTGTCTTGACCAACATGAGGTTAAAATGTATGGTATTAGCCATGGTCCAAACTCTAAGACCTTAAACTATGAGTTGTAATACCATGAAGCAATGATCGAATCTCTATGACCCTAAACTATGATTCACAGACCTATACACATGATGATAATCTGTAAGGAACTCTTCCCTAAAACATGACATTGAACTGTGACTCACGTCCTTGCTTCATGACACTAAACTACACATCGTAGTGTCCAAGCTGCAAGAAATTAAACTGCATAGCATAAATCATCTTAATCACATAACGATAAACTGAAATATCCTTCAGATAACTACATACAAATTAATTCCCACCCATTAGTGGGATACGTAGAGACACCTCGACCCTTGATTATGGCCCATCCCCCACAAAAAATCCTCAATCATGCCCTCTATCTCCCCATATTCTTAAGAGAAACCCTTATCACTCATTTTTTATCACATCGAGTGTAACTAACATGAGCTTAGGATCAGTGTTAAGGATTATTTTATGTAATAAAACTATAGAATAACATGGTAATCTTGGAAACCATGATGGATAGAACAAAAGTGTCCCTACCCATATGTCTAAGCCAGACCGATAAAAGGATGTTTTAGAACTACATATAGATTGATTCATGTTCTTAAAGGATACGTTGTGACGCCCAGATTTGGAATCCTGGACCAACCATTGAAAAAAAATCCCTTACATGTCCCTACACATGGGCCGATCTAGATCGGTACAAGTAACATTCAGAACTACATGCAGCTTGATTCCTGCTCTTACTGGGTATATAGTGACACCCGGATTTGGCGCCCATGCCTGTCCACCATCAGAAAAATGCCCATTTCCCCGTGCATAGGTCATACTAGTATGAGGAATCCATGAAAGCTTCTAACTGCATGATAATAAAATGTGAAATTCTTCAAGAGTTATGTGTGGGTCAATTCTCAGTTTTATAAGATCCCACACATTCCCTCCACTCAGAAGTCAAAAGATCCTACTTTACCATATATGTATGAGTCTTATCTATATTTAATATTTGGTAGTTCACAACTAACCATGGTCTGGGTGCTTCTTATGTTCCCAAGACACATCTATCCCATTGTCAAACTCCAAACCTCGAGAAAACATGGATCCCCCTAAACATTCCTGGACATCTGATATAGAAGGCTAGTGTCCTATGGACACCTTTGTTTCACTATGAACATCATGCCCTGGTGGCTCTGCATATGACTCCCAAAAAAAAATCCATCAATCGAAGGAAAATTCATCCCCAGGAGAGTCTTCTCCTATCTCAGTATGCCCAATGGATTCCAAGACCTGTGCCAACCCTTCTCATCTAAGTCCCCCCCTGCCCGAGACTATGGTTTACGCCTTCTATCATCACTCACGTCAAAGGAATGTCAGGAAACCCTGATCAAAATAAACCCATAGCTATTAAATATCTTTGTGACAATATAATTTCCTCACCGCATGACATTAAACTACAAGGACAAAATTGTCCTTACTGTATGACGTTAAAATGCATAGCATTATTTTAAGCCTAAAATGATCCCTAGTAGAGAGTTTTCTATTATTAGGTGATGACCTATAATCCTCATAGTCCCTTGTTTCTCACATCGAGCATAGATCACGCGATCTTAGGGATATTAATGAGAGAAACACTAGAACATTATGGCCAAAAAACCCACAAATTTGGTCCTAGTAGCACAACCCCAAAAGGAATACCATGATTACCTCCCCTGTAAAGAAACCCACATCCTAGTCATATGACATTATACTATAGGGCATCCCAAACATGGGATGAACATCTTACCCTACATGTGATTCAGATATATAAAAGGGGATACCCAATTCCATGAGTATATTACATCCCAAATGTTCCCAATAAGTCCAAATGCACTCCTTACATACCCCAAACTCCATGATCTGAGCGATCTTGAATCCCCATAAACCTCCACATCCAATGGACATGGAAGGACAGTGTCTTGTGGTCACATTTTTTGAATATTCACATCACTCCCTAGTGGCGCTACATTTAACACCCACAAAAATAGTTTTCAATCAGAGGCACATTCTTCCTTAGGAGAGTCCTCTCCTATCTCAGTACGCTCAATGGCTTTCAAGATTCGTTCCATCCCTCTTGATTCAAGGGCCCTCAAAGTCATGGTCTAATTTTTCTTCCGTACACACATTCGGGATATATCAAAACATATGGAACTGATTCATCTTTGGTCTCTTTTGAAGTTTCTAAAGATACCCACATTTATATGAGTTATGTTGATCCGCATACAAAAGAAAAATGACCCCACTCATTTCTGGTTTTCCTAGAAAATTTTATCTAAAATGTCCCATTTTTGGTTTGGGTGCACCCCTTATTGAAGGTCACATACCATATTCAGAAGGTTCCTAATAGCCATCAGAGATGGATGTTCAGTGTCCTGCAGACAACTTTTGTGGACTATGCACATCATGCTCTAGAGGATCTGTATATACTACCTATAAAATGGCTGTCAATCAAAGGATAATTTGTTCTCAAGAGAGTCACTTCCGATTTTTGTATGCTCAAATGATATTCATGTCCTATCACACCCCCAGATTTGGAACACCCTTCGATAATGGATTACATACCTTCTTCTTTCCAAATGCCCCTGACATAAAAAAGACTTCTAACTGAACTAACCATTCCCCAGCTCTCCCTTACACAAGTAAGTACCATGCTGGAACAATTTCTCATTCAAAGCTGGTATGAATGTCCCAAATATTTTTAGACATAATTACTCAGACCAGGCCACCCATTGTGTATCCCAACATCAAAATAAATTCAAAATGTTACAAACCCTAATAGGCCATTAGAGATGGAAGACCAGTGTCCTGTGGACACCTTTTTTTGACTATGCACATCATTCCCTGGTGGATATTCATACGTCGCCTACAAAACTATTGTCAATCAAAGGAAAATTCTTCCTTAGGAGAGTCCTTTTCTACCTTCATACACCTTAAATGGATCCTTGTCCTCATGAATGTCCAAAATTCAGAAATTTAGGGTCACAAAAAATCCCTAATCCATTATTTGAAGGATATTAGAACATTCCCAGCTAACGAATCCCAAATTGGGGCCTCTTCCATATTAATCATGGTCACATTTTTTCTACATAAAACAAAAGTAATAAGTCTGATTAGTAGGACTGTAAATCACCAACAAAAAAAATTCCATACTCACCATAATGAAAATCCGCAAAGGGAACTTTTGGATAATAGTCAAATAGCAACTCGTTAAACCTATACCATGTATAGTTTAGAAAATAATAAATGTTGAGCTGTCAAATGAGAAGTAAAGCTTGTTAGGTCGAAAACCCACAAAGGGAGGCCTAAGAAAAAGTCAATTTATGCCTGCTAAGCCCGTTTCAAGCAGTATTAGGAAACAATTAGGCTAATAATGAAAAATACATAAAATTTTGTGAGTTTGATCCATAAAACCTCATAAATAGTCGAACTACGCTCGTTGAGTCCCACGGCATAGGAAATAATTAGATCCCGATTCAATTATTTCAATTTAATGGCTTAAAATCATGGTTTTAAATTAATATTTGTTTAAAATGATGTCTATATAATTAATTGTGAACAATTAAAATAATAGGAAAATTCAAAAAAAAAGGTGTTTGAAGGCCAATTGGTTCCATAATATTTCATAAAAATATATGATGGGCATCCACAGCCCGGATCCTCTCTTGGTAAATAAGACATGATCGTTACAAGAGATGTTCTGCAGAGTCACAGAGCTGTATCAATGATTGATGTGATTCCTCAAAGACTTGGAAAAGCATCAATAAATTTACATTATCAGACTCTACTCTCACTCGCAGAACCTCCATATCCCTTATGTCTTGAAGGCCAGTCCTTTATACTTCTTTCATTTTCCATTGTCCCTCTTCGATGATGACTACGGTCTGGGACCGCTTCAGTTTAAGATGCTCCATTTTCTGGATTTGTTTCTCCACTTCCTAGTCGAGTTGTTCTATCAAATAATCTTTATTCGTGAGTTCTTTTTTCAACCTTGAAACTACTTCGACATGAGTAGTGGCTTCATCAATGAGAATTTTCCATGTAGAAGCAAGATAAGTTGTCGACTCTGCCGTGGAAAGTTGAGATTAAAGTGCACCAGTTTCTTCCTGAGAAGCAACCACCTACCTTACTATATCATAAATATTGTGATAATCAAATACACCAAATCCCAAGACCACAAAATGGTGTTGTAACTTTTGAAATTTCACTGGCATCTTAGCCAATTGATTTTGGGAAATTAATCTCTAAATGTTCCTCCATGCCTTTTGTTGAGTGGGATGAAGATAGACTGGGCTTTATTGATCAGTTTTAGAGTCACTACCAGACGAAAAAATGTTGCCTGGAATTAATTTAAAAATGGAGGGACTTGATTCATTAGCTATAGTGCGGCTTGGACTTGCAACAACCTCATCTCTGGTTATTTCAGTGGAGGACAGAGGAGGGACATCTACTGCTATTACTAAGGCTTGTGGTTTTGACTCTCAGGATAGGGAGTAGACGACAGTACCTCTGACCCCCGCAGTAGTACTGCTATCTAAAATAGGTGGTTCTACATATTCAATCATCATTTGCACTCTATGGTTACTAGGGAATACTAAAGGCCCAAGGCCATTCTCGGCCCAAAAAGTATCCCCTTAGGTATCCCTCAAAAGGTTGCTGATTAATATAAGGATTTTGGGGATAGTCAGTCCAGATAATGGTACTGGTCTTGAAATATTGGGGATAAGAAACATAACCCATCTTAGAACTAGAAAAAAGGGCATGATATCCCATTCAAAATTTTCATAGGTTTGAACATCAGCCTCCCCAATTGTGAATTCCCTAGATACCCCATGAGCAGGTGGAATATCAGTCTCTAAAGTAACTCCCTCTATATGGATAAAATACGTTCCATCTAAATTTATTGGATCATCAATATTTCAAGCCCCTCCAAGATCCAATAAGGCTTGGGGATTTCCACTCGAGTCAGCCCCTGCTATAAAGGCCACATTGACTCTCTCCATGAGAGTCGGCTCAGCATGGTCAAGTGAGCCCTCAACTTCTAGACTTACTTCCATTATTGGGTAATATATTGTTTGAACAGGATTAGGCACACCTAAGGGGTCAACATTACCCTCAGTCTCTTCAAATTGTCTTGTTTCTCTGTTTCGATTAGCCGTAACAGATGGTGACACTTCCTCTTCCCTAAAAGGTACAAGAGCTATAGATTCTTGAACGGTCATCATTTGGTTATGAATAATCCCTGCATCAAAGCACATATATATACCAGTGAGTCGAATAGATAAGGTTACTTGGTTCAATCACCAAGTGAACATAAAATTACTTTTGATTCCCTTCAAAATACACTTTGACAACTGAGAGGCTTGCTTGAGTTTTTTGACTTTTGGGGGGATGAATCTTGAGTAAGATCACTAAGAGGATCTGGAGGAGGAAATGAACTATAAGGGTCTGTAATGACTACTTTCATGTGTTCTTTGGATCTAGGGGATCCTTCTACAATACCCCATTCCATCGGTAGGGAGTACTCCCCAACTGAAGTACCTCTAGAAGAATAGACAAGAGAAAAGTTGTTTCATGATATACTGCATGCCCCTGAAAAATAAAAAGGGTTAGTAAAACCTTCATCACCTTTGTAATAAAAGAATTTAAGGCTAGATATTGAAGTCAGAATGACCTCTCCTGTCAATCATGGGAATACTACCATCAATGCCATGCAATCTGACCAGTAATTTCTATCTGCAGTAGTGTGGAGACATTAATCCATTTCATTGAATTAAGTAGCCACCACATCAGGCTCTTCATCGGCTGAAATACTGGTAGGAGTAATGGCTCCACCAAAACCCAGAATGTCAAAGTGTTCCATATGAACAAGCCTCCATATATCTTCATTTAAATCTCACACCCTAATTTCTTCCTAGATTCTCCAAGCCTCTATAAATGTGACCATAACTGGTATGGACAGTGTTGGAAGGATATCACAGGGGATCGGAGTAGGTTTTGATAACCAAAAATGTTTCTCGGTTGTCCCTATAAACTGAGGACCTCAAGAAGAGGAATGTTTACGAGAAACTAGGAGTAAGTAATAATATTTTTCTTTGGTATTCACAATAGGTGAGCCAATGATGTTGTCATAATCATCAACGGTCTCTGGACTGACCATGTAATGTAATTGATGTGAGTATTTGTGGCGACCACTTTGGAAATGGATGAGGGTCTTGATGTCCTTAATGTAATGACCCACCCTATCTGGATCCTCATCAAAAGAAAGGTTAGCGGGTGATGACACATAGCCAATTACAGTAAGGGAAACATGCCATGTTTGGATGAGCATCCATAAATCATGAGGGGACTAAGTGAGAGCAGATGGAAGGCCATTCAGAAGGTCCCATTTCCTCTAGGACACTGGAAAATTGGCCTCGGGGAATGGATAGTGAATTCCCAATAGAAGCTTTAGTAGCTTATTCGGATTCCCATGAGGTCACAACCCCATATTTCAAAACTTTCCTTAGGGGAGAGCCAAGATGCCTTCAGAGGAATTTTCCCTATCAAAGGTGTTTAAAAACTCCATTTTTCTTCTCCCTCCCCTTTTCCTTAGATGCCATGAATGTTGTCCCTATGGGAACCAATTCGGCTAATTGTCCATCGAGATATGACTTAACCTAAGCCTCGACATAGTTTTTCGTAAGGAAAGGCATGGAATACCTAGGATCTAGAGGTTTTTCCTAGAACTGGGTGTCCTATCAGGTGAACATTAGCTATAATTGATGAAATATCATCAAGTGTTTCTCCTAACAAACATTTTTGAGAGTAGGGGGAAAAAAGTTATAGACGTAGTTGAATTGTCGACAAAATATTCAAGGGGAATATACCTAAAAAATAATTTATCCTTTGATACGAGAAACCAAGACGCCTTATCACAAATAAAATAAGTAACCTCAATTGATGAGGTCATCAGATGCATTATTTGTAATAGTACCAGTAGGGGAATCATAAGAGTGGTAATAGAAATGTTTGTAAATGTTGAGACAAGACATTAAGTCCTACTCATTCTTTTCATTTTTCTCCTCTTTATTATCCTGTAAAGCCCAAGATGCTAGCATGACACCACTATTTCTCTGAAGATATGGTTGGATGTTGGAATCTGGAATTAGTAAGGAATTGATGGAGGAATAACCTCCTATGTGGGCTCCAATCCAGCCACAACGAATTTGAATGTGGTCAGTCATCTGATAAGGTTCCCACATCATTGATTTGACCTAGTAGGTGGTAAATCTTGTCCAACACTGGGATATACAAATTGATACATTTTAAGGTGGAAAATTGAGCATCCATGATAATAGTTGAGACTCTTATACCACAATATTCCCGCACTGGTAAGAGCCACCCGCTCAAAATCATGTCCAAGAAATCCGCTAGTTAAAATAATTGATTGAAGTCAGGGATGATCCCCCATACCAATTTATAAAAATTCCCCTCTTCTAGGGTGGTCCATTAAGTACCTGCTTGCCTCCATGTGGTTTTGGTAGGACAATACCTGGGTCTCCATGGATCGGGCTCTAGACCAGTATGCTTAAAAAAATCTCCAAACAAGTCATCAAAAGGAACATACTACTTTGGACAGGGATCAATTTCCTTTAAAAGAATCTTCTTTTGAATGATGAGTTTTCTGGCTAGAGAGGGTTTCTTTCCTCTTTATCCCAAGTATAGAATGGTGGAAGAAATTCATCATACATGTCCCTGATGATAGGGACTACCAAAATTAGCTGGATGTCCCAAATACTAACGTTGACTTCCCCAGGGGTTAACTATACGATATTGGTTTCTGGAATCCACCTACTTATGATCTTTGAAATAAGGGCAGTATGATGATGGTGGTATGTATGAGAAACCCAAGAGGTCTCATAAATTCCCACAGTCTATAGCTCGGTTCGCAATTCTTAACAAATCTAGAAAACTGAAAAGGGACACCCCCAATCTAAGTTGAATGAACCCCCAGAGAAAAGATTCTACTGGGATGACCAACCATGCTGCTCATTCACTGTAGCTTTCCACACGATGCTATGGTAATAGTCGGGTGTCTGGTCGGAGTTCTGATGCACTCCCTCTAAAGTTTGAGGTGCATAGTTCAGTAAGTACCCAGAGGTAAAATATCTCTGAAGGTACTGCCCCTTGGAAAAAATCAATGCCTTCAGAATGGAGGTATTAATTATCTAGGTAGTTGGATTATCAGTAGGATTTGGCACTAGGATCGCTGGGTCAGATAATAGACCAAACCCATAAGAAGGAAGCCTGTCCGAATCTGGGTACTCCAGTTGGCTTGATGTAAGAAGATTCTCCATATATTGGTGAAATGGAATGACCTGAGTTTTTTGGTGATCAAATCTTCCATGTTCCTCGATCTTTTATCAGCCGTAGAATGTGGGGCACTAGTAGTGGCCTTAGAAAAAGTAGGGACGTCAGTGGAAGTATGTGAAAGATCCATTGTAACCTACACATGAATATCAAAAAAGTTGATAAAAGTTAGTCTAATAAAAGTTGTTAGATAAAGGTTACAAAAGTAATGGCTAAAGGAATAAAAAATATGTCTACATAAGGCTCTGCGTACTGTTTTGGGAAACGGTACATGGTAGGAATATCCTATGTACAACATAATATGTAGAAGAAACCACTACATACTGCACGGTATGTGGAGAAATTTCACAGTGTACACCCATGATACACGAACCAACCATGAGGCGCTGGCCCGTGGAGTATTGGCCGACAAATTGAAGGGTTCGCAAAAGGTGGATACAACAAACCTAGGCATTGTTAAGTTTATTTTCAAATATCATGGATTAAATGTTTAAATTTGGATTAATTCTTAATGATTGGTTTTCTAGTCAAATCATAGTATATAGACAGACAAGTAGCATATATTGTTCGGTTCGTGGAATGTGCGAAGCGGTTCGTGATCCGGGTTTTCCCAAAATAAGCATAATACATGAATGTAGATGAATCTAGGAGATTAGAGAGAACTTTTTTTCCACGATAAATGGTAATGGAAAAATGGAATGGGTCCCTATATATAGTTTTGGTCCTCCCCTACCGAACCTACCTTCTATACCCTGAACCATTTCAGTTCAGGACTACTTCTACATCGAAATAGTGTCTTTTTCAATCTGAACGGACCCCATTCTGATGGGGGCATTTGTAGGGTCTTGAAAATTTCTCCAAGGGAAGAAAATACTTCGAAAATCACTTTGAAGAAGGAATAAATTACTCTTACAGGTCGATCATGGTGAATGGACTCAAATGGAGTTACAAATTTCTGATGAAACTTGAAGGAACTCAAGTTTTCGAAAAATTTGAAGTGGCCCATATACCATCACTAAGAAGGGTGCTTGGACCACCTGGATCACGAACCACTAGTATGTGGAATGATCCCTGGGGTGCTGGCCCACAGAGCGATGGCCAGCAACCCCAATGGACTGCTAACCGTGTCACTGAAGGAATCATGAGCACAAATCTATCCACGAACATAATGGTTTGAAAACAAATTAAACAGATAGGGTTCCACGAAGAATGATTGAAAACCACAGCCTCCATAAACCCCATTTGACCAAGTATTCTATGGATAAATATATATCTTCATGGGCCTCTGAAAATGGTGTAGCATACACATATATACAATTACCCCAATTCTCTATTAAAGGATCACAAAATGAATTTAGAAAGGATAGATGATGAAAGCTTGAAGGGATCCCAAACATTGGAGGAAAGAACTTGGGGAAGATTTTGGCTTCACCCTTGAGTCATTGGTGAATCCCAATTAGAAAACCACACTCTTTGTAGGTACAGATAGCCATGAATCATAAAAATGAAGGAACTTAATAAAAAAAAGAAGACTGCGAACCTAATTGATGAAATTGAGAACCACATATTTCTAGAAAATTAATTCCCCATGATAAATAGTCCCCTGAACCCTCCTTCAATATAGTGTTACACGTAGCATATCCATATGTTGTTTTAACTCGATGCTACATACTATATCAATACGTGGATTGATCCCAAAGTGGAATGATGGACCGCATCAAAGACCGCATACCACTATGGTGCGTGATGGTCCATACACATGCCTACGTATCACATCAGTATGCGGATGTCCCCTCTGCCTGCATGACACTATGGTATGCAGTGCTTCCCCTATCACATATAAGAAACTTGTACGCGGAATTGGGTGTTTTCGGGTATTATTTCCTCTGGTTCCAATCTTACCCCTTCGATACCATTCAGTCTTCCATAATCCCGCTATGAACCATTCCCCTAGAATCAGGCCAAAGCCTCCTAAAAAGCCACACAACCTGTATTATCAGACCATTGGGTGAATCAGTGCACCCTTTTGAGTCTACATACCCATGGTAAGCAGAGCCATAAAGGCTTTCCCTAAAATGGTTCACACTTCAAGATTTTTTCTGGGTCCACATTCCCATGGTAACATAGAGTCCAACCTTGTGATACCGACATGAACCTATCCATTCTAGGGATTAAGGTGATAAATGTATTTTCCATTCAACTAGGAATAGTGATCAGCCAATGGGATTATGTTATCTTCCACTTTTTATGAGAACAACACTCCTCCCCTTCCCAGAACAGGTTTTGGGGCACTCCCCCAAAGGAAAGTCCCCAATACTTCAAGGCTGAGATGCATGACCTTTAATGTCATTTCACATTAAAAGGTTCAACACTCCATAACCTAACCCACCATCACCCCAACCTCTTCTGCCGTATTCTCTCCCACTCCCTCCAGACGGAGATAAGGCATGTGGTTGGTTGGATCTCTCACATCCTCTTGTTTCTCACACCGAGTAGGACTCACGTGGGGTTAGAGGTTTGTGATGATTACAACATCCATATAATTATGAACTAGAAGAACTTTTATTCTTGATGAAACTACAATATTTAGGACACCTACTTAAATGCTCGAGCTCAAAAGGGTTCCATTCCAAAAGGGTTCACCCAATCATGTCCTCTCAAATGGGCAGCTTCCATGCGTAAGCCCCGCACAATTCTGAACTACAATAACTTTTATTCCTAATCAAACCAAGATACATAGACCGCCTACTTGAAGACCCAAGATCAAAATGGTTCCCTTCCAGAATGGTTAAACCAATCATGTCCTCTCAAATGGCCAGCGTCCATGCATAGGCCCCACATTATTCTGAACTATGTGGGTTCTGATTATCCTCTCAAGGATACATAAGAAACCCATCTTATTGGTGATGATCCCAACATCAAGTCACCTTAATTCCCCCTGGATGAAGATAAACTCCAGAGCGCCTTATTGTATGGATCAAAGTCAACATTACCTCTATAGCATCAAATCCATGCATAGCTATGACGATCCTGAAAACCAAGGGTAGCACGTGGAAACACTCTTCTAAAATGAATCAAGGATTCATGAACATATAAAGACAACTTAAATATACAAGAGGGTCCTGGTATAGGCAATGATCCTCCACCAAAATGGTGAAGTGAACCTAAATTCCCATCCTCTCGACCAATGGAGTCCTTAAATGTCATTTTCTGAGTCATCGACCCACGAGTGCCTGCCTTTGGAAAGAAGATCCATGAATCATGGATACCAGGGCCGTTGAGTGTTTCTGGATCCACAAATAAACCCGTTTGAGACCATCCAAGGAATTTATATACTTGGAAGTCTGATTAAACAAGTTCTTGAACCAATGCCTCCACGAATAAACCGGTTGAAGAACATATGAGAAAGTTATATCCTATGATGTCTAATTTCACAAGTTCTTGACCACATGCAATCTCCTATTGGGACAATTTTACAGTGACATCTCCTTCACAATACAGAAGGGGTAAGCTTCCTAGTCCCTGGAGTATAAATCCAACCTTCCTTCAAAGGATAATGAAGTAGAATGGGTCGAAACAAAAGAAATGGCAAACTCAATGAGAACCCATCTCTATAAAAAAGGTGTGGGTGATGATTCCCATCAGACCATTTCAACATCACCTTGAAGACGCCAACTCGGAGGTGGAACACCCTTAAAAACCTAAAACCCCTAATACCCCTACAGAACCATAAAAAATTATGAAAATAATGAAGAACTTAAAAGAACCCTAAAAAATATAAAACCCCTAAAAGACCCCAAAAAACAATAAAAATCCTACAAACCTATAAAAACCCCTAAAAAATCTAAAAACCTCTAAAAACCCTAAAAAACCTAAAAAACCTAAAAAACCTAAAAAACCTAAAAATCCATAAAAGACACTAAAAACCAAAACATACACTAAATACCCTAAAGGAATTCTAAAACCCCCAAATATTCTAAAAACACTAAAACTCCTAAAAACCCTTAAAAAGCCTTAAAACCCCTAAAAGGCCAAAAAACCAAAAAACTCCAAAAGACCCTATAACCCCATAAAACATAGTAAACCCACCTAAAACCCCAAATACCCTAAATACCAAAACCCCATAAAAACCATTAAAACCAAAAGATTCCTAAAAACTGAAAATACCCCCTAAAACCACTAAAACACACAAAAATCCAAAAAAACCATAAAACAACAAAAACCCATAAAACATTTAAAACCCCGAAAATCCCTTAAAATAATAAAACCCCTTAAAACCTAAAACCCCCACTAAAACCCCTAAAAACCATAAAAACCCAAATAACCACTAAAAATCCCTAAAACTCATAAAATCATTAAGAACCTTGAAAAATCAAAAAAAACATAAAAACCATGAAAACACTAAAAAACCGTAAAGACAGATAAAAACCCCTAGTACCCCTAAAACCCTTAAAACCCCTTAAAACCCTAAATACCCTAAAATGCTAAAAATAACCTCAGACCCATAAAACCGTAAAATAATATAAAAACCTATAAAACCCTAAAACCAATACAATTACCTAAAAACCATAAACCCTTAAATAAAATAAAACAACTCTAAAAACAATAAAAATCATAATTTTTTAATAACTCTAAAAACATAAAAACACAAAATAACTAAAAAACCTTAAACAATCCTAAAACCCATAAAAATCATAAAAACCCTAAAAAAAACCTAAAAACTCTAAAACCCCATAGAACCCCAAAAAAGCCTAAAAACCCCCAAACCCCAAAATACCACAAAAAATACATCAAGAGTCCTAAAACACCCAAAAAAACCCTAAGGACCCTAAAAACCTAAAAACCACAAAAAAATACAAAAACCCTAAAAATACCTAAAACCCCCAAACCCCCAAAAATAATAAAAGGCCCAAAAAACCCTGAATCCCTAAAAACTCAAAATAAATCCAAAAACCATAAAAACCCTAAAAACAAAAAAAAAAGAACCATTGAAAGAACCTATAATACCTAAAATCCATAAAAACTCAAAAAAATAGTAAATTCCATAAAACCCCTAAAATACCTAAATGTTCCACAAAAAACCTAAAACATCTAAAAATCACTCAAAAACCCTGAAAACCCAATAAAACATGAAAACATCATAAAACCCTAAAAAAAGTTAAAAACCTCCTAAACCCCCTTAAAACTCATAAAACCCCTAAAAACCCAAAAAACATTAAAAACCCAAAACCCCAAAAGTCCTTAAAACCTATAAACCCAAAATACCCTAAAAATATAAAAACCCCCAAAACACTATAAAAACCCCTATGGAAACCTAAAAGACCCAAAACCCCCGTAAACACCCTAAAACCCAAAACCCCTCAAAACCTGATAAGAACCTATAAAGACCTAAAAACCCGAAAATACCAAAACCGTTAAAACCCTAAAACCCCTAAAAAATTTAAAAATCATAAAAATATTCTAAAGACCCTAAAAACTATAAAAACCTCAAAACCCTAAAAAATCATTTAAAACCCTAAAACCCCTAAAAACCTAAAAAATATTTTAAGTCCTCGAAAAATCCAAAAACATATTTAAAACCCAAAAAAACCTAAAAAAAACCCCTTAAAAATCTATAAACCCCTAAAAACATTATAAGACCCAAAAAAGTAAAAAACCAAAAAAAACCCTAAATTACCCAAAAAAACAAAAAAAAACGTTAAAGGACCCTAAAAACATAGAAGAATCCCTTGAAGATACTAAAAATATAAAATCCCATAAATTATCCAAAAACCCTAAGAAACCTTAAAAACATTAATAACCCCTAAAAGCTCTGAATGACCCTAAAAACCCTTAAAAACTATAAACAACCCTAAAAACTTAAAACCCTAAAATACTCAAAAATCCTAAAAGACCCTAAAACTAAAAAACCTTAAAAGACCCTAAAACTATAAAAACATTGAAAAAACTAAAAATCTGAAAAGACCTAAAAAACATAAAACCCTAAGAAACAATAAAATAAATAAAAACCCTAAGATCATAAAAACCCTAAAATACCTAAAAGATTAAAAAACCATAAAAAATCTAATAAAAACAAAAAAAAATAAAACCCTAAACCCCTAGAATAACCAAAAACATCAAAAACCCAAAAAAACCAAAAAAAAAATTAAAACCCCAAAAAATTTGAAAAACACCAGAGGTCCCAAAAAATAAAAAAAACATTAAATAACCATAAAACCTAAAAATCACCAAAAATCTCTTAAACCCATTAAAACCCATAAGAATCCTAAAAACCCCTAAAAACCCAAATGACCCTAAATCCTGAAAAAACCACAAAACCCCTAAAAACCATGAAAAATTAAAAAACCCCAAAACACTTAAAAACCCCTAAAAACACTATAAAACTATAAAATCCTAATAAACCTAAAGATCCCTAAAAACCCTAAAAACCAAAAAACATTTAAACCTTTAAAAAACCTTAAAACCCCTAAAAGCTGTAAAAAAATCCCTAAAAACAAAAAAAAAAGACTAAAACCCAAAAAAAAACTTCAAAAGTTAAAAACCCCTAAGAAACCCTTAAAATATCATGAAACCTCTAAAACCATAAAAACCTAAAAAACAACCCAAAACCCCTGAAACACTACATCCCCTTAAAAGACCCTAAAAAATATAAGTCCCCATAAACATGCCTTAAAGACCCTAAAACCCTATAAAAGCACTAAAAGACCCATAAAATCCCGTTAAACTCTAAAATCCTAAAAATCCTAAAATTCCTAAAAACCGTGAAACCCCTCAAACATACAAAAAAATTAAAACCCCAAAACATGAAAAACTATAAGAAAACCCTAAAAACTATAAAAACTATAAGAAAAACCTAAACCCCGAAAAAACCATAAAACCCCCAAAAAACCTAAATAAATCCCTAAAATCCATAAAAACCAGAAAAACACATTAAACCATAAATACTTAAATAAAAACTAAAAACCCTAAAGCCCCCATAATCCCCCATAATCCCTAAAATCCAAAAAAATCCAAAGAACATAAAAAAGACCCTTAAAAGACCCCTAAAACTCTAAAAACCCCTAATACACCCTTAAAATATTAAAAACCCCTAAAAATATTAAAGACACTAAAAGAACATAAAATCCCTAAAACCCCTATAAAACCCACTAAAGACCTTAAACCCCCCCTAAAACCCTTAAAAACCCTGAAAACCTCAAAAACCAAAAAAAAAACCTTAGAAGACCGTAAAAATACCCTAAAAACCAAAAAAGATGAAAAACCCTAAAAATACTAAGAACCCCTAAACCCCTAAAAGGCACTAAAACCCAAAAGACCTTCAAAACCCTAAAAACCCCTACAACCCCAAAACATCCAAAAAATCCTTAAAATTTAAAAAACCCATAAAACCATGATAACTCTAAAAACCTAGAAAACCAAAAAAACTATAAACCCTTAAAAACCCAAAATAGACTAAAAATGATAAAATAACCAAAGAAACCCAAAAAACCCCTCAAAGCCCTAAAAACACAACAAACCCAAAAAAAAACATAAAAACCATAAAAAACCCTAAAAATCCCTAAAACCCAAAACCCCCCTAAAAACTATAAAAACTCTAAAAACCATAAAAACAATTAAAAACATATAAAAATCCTAAAAACCAATAAAATCCCTAAAACCCTAAAATTACAAAAGCGGAATCCCTAAAACCCAAAAATAAGCTAAAAATAATAACTTCATAAAAACCATAAAACCCATAAAACCCCCAAAAAAATCCTCAACCTTATGACCTACAAACTAAAACCTAAACCCTTCATCCTAAACCCAATACCCTAAATCCTAAACCCTAAAGCCTAAATCCTACACTCAAAACCCTATACCCTACACCCTAAACTCAAGACCATACACCCTAGGCCCTAACCCCTAACCCCAAAACCCTATATTCCAACCCCTATACCCTAAACCGTAAACCTTAATATGTACACACTAAAAACTAAACCATAGACCATAAAAACAAAAACATACACCCTAAACCCTAAAACTTATACCCTAATTACTAAAAGCATTTAAAATACCCTAAAAGAACCTAAAACCCTAAAATACCATAAAAACCATAAAAACCCTAAAATACCTCAAAACCCCCTAAAATTCATAAAAGTACATAACAACCATAAACAACCTATAAAATTCCCTAAAAACCCTAAAACCTATAAATGAACCAGAAAACCTAAAAATATGTAAATTACGGAAAAAATACTTAAAATCCTTAAAAACCCTAAGATGAATGGAGGTATCGATGTCTCAACTCCCTCGCGATGGCTGCTTCCCTTCCCTCCCAAGTTGAAGATGATGGCAGCCCAAGTGCCTCCCCCCCCTCTCTACGGGGGAGGGTCCTCCCACCAAGGACCACTATTTCTCTCCTTTCTCATCCTTGAACTTTCTACCCTCCTTCCTGCAGACGATACAATGCCTGAAGGGTATAAAGCTCTTTGAAGGTCGAATGCATCTCCCTCTTTCACTCCAGGAGTTCAACAAAGCTTTATATCTACATCAATTGACTCTGGTTGTGAGGTTCCTAATGTAGCGCCCCTCAGTGGACACTTTTGATAGGTTTGTTTTTGAGCTTTATAATCTTCATTATCATGCAACGGTAGGTCAGGTTGATGACTCTCACATCATGATTCACTTCACGTCTGATGAGGATCTGATTCTCGCCTGGTATATGGCACCACAAAGCTATAATGGCACTTCTTCTCCCTATTTAGGTGGAGCTTTGACTTTCACCTGAAGTGTAACTCCATGATGGTTGCTACTTGGGATAGATTTCCCAAACTTCCCCTTCCATTTCAAAATTCATTTGTAATTTCAATGCTAGGGAATCTGGTGGGAAGGTTCCCCCGTGTGGATAGTAGTACTTGGGCCATATTTCATCCTGTTTCCCCAAGGTCCTTCAATGAGGTTGATGCTTCAAAGGATCCAGTGGATGTTGTATGGTTTTCTGTGGGTGAGGAACTCCATTGGATGCAACTAGTGATTTTTGAATCACGGTCTATCTTCTATACTGTATAGTGGAATTTTGGGAATAATTCTTAGTCTCGTGGATGTGCTGACTTTGGTAGGAGTGGTTTAAATCTATCTCAGTTTAGTTCTGGTGAGAGAAACTGAACTTTTTTGGAAGCGCAAAATGTTAAGGGAGTGACTGGGAAATTTCCCATTCATCCAATGGTTACTTCAGTCTTTAATCGAATCAAGTTATATTTGATGATGGTGAGTGATCTGGATGTGGAAATTATTGACCCGGAAAGCTTCAGTTTAAATTTTGATGGAAGCGTTTTTGAATCAGGAGCTTTGGTCACTAAAGCGGTGTACACGACTGAAGGGATAAACCTGTCTTGTATAGATGAGGTTTGTGGAAGTGGTGAATTATCAGGGAGAGGGATAGAGAAGGAGAAGGTTTCTGATCAAGCAGACTAGACCAGGAATGACCATCAAGATCCCCCCTGGTGCAGTCCCTGGGCAGAGCAGTTATTGAATAGGGGAAGGGCAATGGGGGTGCCAGTAGTAGCATGCTACCAGAAGAGAATGTTGTTTCTTTGTCAAATAGTTTTTAGGACCTAGAATTGGCTGAGACTGTTGGTGATGATTCTGAGCAGTTTGGATATCCTGAGCAGGGGGAGGTGGCTGAGCTAGAAATGAGAGTTTGGGATGTGTAGGAGATGATTTCAGTTGGAAAGGAGATGATCCTAGTTGAAGAGAAGACTCGTGATCTTGGAGAGTGACACCATAGTTGGCACTTAGACCCCTTGATTATGTCCAATGGGAGTGGTGACACAGAGAGGGTTCACATGGGGGTTGTGCCAGGTTCTCTTGATGATGAGGCTGGAACTATTCGTGTGAAGGGCATGGCTGGACTTCCCGCATCGGATCCCACTTCTGGCTCGACTTATGTGGCGGATCTAGCTGGGATCCCTATACCAGAGCCCAAAATTGATGAAGGTGGGTTGGCCCTGAACTTGCATAAGGCCATGTTTATTTATGGTGTTCTATCTTTTGAAGACCACCATGTGCTTCTCCATGACATGACGATGGTTGAATGGAAAAAGTTCCCCTTGAGAGTGAGGCAAAAAGACTCGAGGAGAGGTATGATGAGGATTACCACAGGATAAATGCTACTATGTCCAGGTCCAAGGAAGAAATAAAAAATCTTCAAAAAATGGGGGGGGGCTCTCCTGGGATATGAAGAAAAGATGGTAACAAAGGGGCCTCAAGTGTGGCCAGTGATGGAGTTCTACATGAGAGGTCAGTTCATGAGGATGGTTTAATCTCTGCACCCCCAAAAAGGAGGCAACGGAAGGATTACTCTACCCTTCCAATACCCATGGCGACTCGGGCCACCTCCAGGGTGGACAAGTAGAATCTTAATGTTAACAACTCGGAGTGGCCTTCGCGGAATGCAAAGCAAGAGAGGGCCAAAGAGAAACTCTTGGTTATTCTCAGAATGAAGGAGGATTATGAGTTAGGCTGGGACTCTATGGACATAGGAGTTGACTTAGACTTTTGATTTGCTGGCTTGGACGTTGGTCTTAGTGCAATATTTGGATATCTCGGTGTGGAACTGGGTGACTTCGACGACGACATTGACCGACTTGTTCTGTTTTGTGTTTTTGGGCTTTTTTGGGGTGTGGGTTCTGGGTTCTGTTGGGGTTTAGGGTGGGGGCTATATGGCTCCACCCCTCTTTTGTGGAATCTAACTTTTCTTTATATACTTTGGGGGGGAATTGAAATACTCTGGCCCCACATCTTCTTTCCTTAAATACCCTAAAAACCCAAAAAAACCCTAAAAAATCCAAAAATACTGAAACCCCTAAAAGACCCTAAAACACCAAAAAAACCCTAAAAACTAGAAAAAACCTAAAAAGACCCTAAAATTCCAAAAAAAAACCCAAAAGACTTCTGAAACCCAACAAAACCCCTAAACAACCCTAAACCCCAAATTAAACCAAAAAAAACATAAAAACCCAAAAAAACTGAAATAAAACCCCAAACCCCCTAATAACCCCTAAAAACCCTAATAAACCCTAAAAACATTAAAACCATAAAAACCCATAAAATCTATAAAACACCCTAAGACACACTAAAAACACTAAAAAAAATTAGAAATCCTAAAATAACTAAAAAAAAACCAAAAAACCCAAAAAACACCTAAAAACCCTAAAAACCTGAAAAACCCGAAATCCCCGAAATATCCCAAATAAAACCTAGAAACCCTAAAACCCTAGAAATGATAAAAACCCCATAACACTAAAACTTTTAAAACCCTAAACCCCCTAAAATCAAAAAAAACCTAAACACCATAAAACCCTAAAAATCATTTGAAATTCCTAAAGACCCTAAAAACCCCTAAAAACCTTAGAAATAATTTAAATCATTAAAAAACACTAAAAATACTGTAAAAAACCTAAACATCCTAAAAACCCAAAAAATCCTAAAACCCAAAAGACATTTGAAAAGCCTAAAAAACAACTAACAACCTTAAAGTAACAATAAAACCCCCAAAGAACCTTAATCCCCTTTAAAACCCTAATAAACCGTAAAAAATCTTAAAACCCCTAAAACCCTACATACTTCTAAAAACCCTAAAAACCGCTAAACCCCACTATAGATGTTTAAAACCCCTAAATACCCTAAAGAACCAAAAAACACTAAAACCCCATTAAAACCCATAAAAATCCTAAAAATAGCTAACAACCCAATAAAACAAAAAACCCTTAAAATATTAAAAAACTAAAAAACCCCTAAAATCCCTAAAGAAAAAAACCCTAAAAGACACTAAAGACCATAAAAAATAATAAATACCCCAAAAAACCAAAATACTCTAGAAATCCCTAAAAATATAACAACTCCCAAAATACCCCTAAAAGACGGAAAAATACCTAAAATACTCTAAAACCCTCAAAACACCCTGAAACCCCATAAAACCCCTAAAATAAAAAAAACCTAAAAACTGAAAAATACAGAAGACCCTAAAATCCCCTAAAACCTAAAACACCAAAAATCTAGAAAAGACTAAAAACCCTAAAACACCTAAAACTACCAAACCCTCTAAAGACCTTTAAAAACCCAAAAAACAAAAAAAAAGTAAAATCACCTAGAAAATCCCAAGAACCCTAAAAACTATAAAAACATTGAAAATCCCTAAGAACCCAAAACCCCCCAATACACCTAAGAACCCTAAAAACCAAAAACCCTATAAAAGTTATTAAATCCTGAAAACCATAAAAATCCAAAATAAGACTCAAATCAATAAAAAATCTAAAACACTTTTGAAATCCGGAAAAACCGGAAAA
This sequence comes from Viscum album, assembly GCA_963277665.1. Taxonomy (NCBI): domain Eukaryota; kingdom Viridiplantae; phylum Streptophyta; class Magnoliopsida; order Santalales; family Viscaceae; genus Viscum; species Viscum album. Next base: position 1,800,876,548 of record OY728126.1, on the reverse strand, counting down.
CTAAAAAAACCCTAAAAACTATAAAAACCCCTAAAAATGAATAAAAACCATAAAAATACTAAAAATATCAAAAAAAAAACTAAAAAATCTAAAACCCTAAAAACACCTAAAATACCCTAAAAACCAAAAAATATAGTAAAACCCTAAAAATACATAAAAACCTAAGGAACCATAAAACCATAAAAACCCTAAAACCATAAAACACCATAAAACCCCTAAAAACCCTAAAACAACTCTAAACACACTAAAAACCTAAAAAATTATGTAAAACCATAAATCATTAAAACCCCGAAAACCATAAAAACACCCAAAAACCTCAAAATCCTATAAAATACCTAAAACCCCCTTAAGGCTGATAAAATCCCCTAAAATACGTAAAACCCCTAAAACCCCTAAGAACCCTAATAATACAAAAAAACCTAAAACCCCTTAAAAACCCACAAAAAACCCTAAAGACGCTAAAAACCAAAAGAACCCATAAAATACTAAAATAAGTAAAAATAATAATACCCTAAAACACCTAAAATATTTTCAAGCCTTAAAAACCGAAAAAAACCCTAAAAGAAACTAAAATCCCAAAAAAATAAGAGATCATAAAACCCTAAAAGTACTAAATGACACTAAAACACATAATTCAATATGAAACATCTTCAAAAACCCAAAAAACACTTAAACACCCTAAAATACTAAAAACACATAAAAAATTTGAAACCACTTAAAAACCCTAAAACCCTAATAAAGAATCAAAAAAAAATTAAAACCCTTAAAAACCCTAAAAACTCATAAGACCCCAAAAAACTCTAAAAACCCAAAAATTCCATAAAAAATCCTAAAAACCTATAACCCCCTTAAAAACCCAAGAAACCCATAAAAACCCTAAAAGCCATAAAATGAATAAACCCCTAAAAACCCTAAAAACCCTAAAACCCCTAAAAATTCAAAAAACATAAAACCCCTAAAAACCTAAAAAAACTCTAAAACCCTAAAAACCCCATAAAAGAAAATGAAAACACTAAAAACCCAAAAAGAATCGAAAAATCCAAGAATATACTAAAAACACTAAAAATCATATAAAACCCGTAAAAACCCTTAAATAAGCTAAAATCCCTAAAACCCCTAAAACCCCTAAAGCCCCACAAAACACCTAAAATATCATAAAAATCCTAGAAAAATTGAAAAAACCAAAAAAACTCCCTATAACTCTAAAACACCCTAAAAAGCCTAAAAATCATGAAATCCCAAAAACCCTAAAACCTCCCTTAATACCCCAAAAAACCATTAAAACCCTAAGAATCTTAAATACCCATAAAACCCAAAAAACCCAATAACCCATATAAAATACCTAAAAAAATAAAATTATGAATGCTCTTAAAAACATTAAAAACCATTAAACACCCGAAAAACCATAAAAAGTCTTAAAAATCCTAAAACCCTAAAAATAACCAAAATAAAGAAACCCAAATGAAAATAAGTACCATAAAAAACAAAAAAACCATAAAAATACATAAAAACCCCAAAATAACCTTAATACCCGAAAATTCCTAAAACCCTAAAATCATAAGAAACCCTAAAAAATCCTAAATAACCCTGAAAACCCTAAAAACCTCTAAAAGGACCTAAAACCATAAAACCCCAAAACACACTAAAAACCCTATAAGACCCTATACAAACCAAAAAAAATCAAAAAAACCCAAAAGTCCCTAAAAATCCTAAAAGGGAAAAAATATAACGTCCCCCACATGGAAGCCACTAAACCGGTGCTCTGAGCCGGGAGGTTACATGACCTTAAGCGCACCTTCCCATACGCCAAAGGCTGCCGACTAGCAGCAGGGGTCTATGTAGTCAAGTGGGGAGATTATACCCCCTTTTTATCAGAGTAAGCCACAAAATAATAAACCAAATAGCAGAAACACCAACCAACAAACAAGGAACATGTTTAACAAACATTTCCAATAGTAAATATGCTATGTCATACTACAAGTGAAAAAGTGAACAAAGCCCAAAACAAAGACAATAGTCAAATCCCCAAAATGGTCCTGACTCCATGTACGGATCCTCCACCAAGTTCTACCCATGTCCACTCACTATCTAGCAAGGACCTTTTCCCTTCTCCTGACCTGCAAACATGAAGACTGCTCGGGTACCCAATCACGGCCCGAGCAGGGTGTGAGTACAACTCAGTAGTCCACCACCAACGGTGTCTACAAAATATCTGTTATAAAAAAGCAGTGCATGAAAAAGGAATATGAATGATAATTGCCATGTAATTAATTAAGGTCCCATTAACAAGTTCATAACCAATCCATTTCCATTCCATTACTATTCATTTATTACCATTTATCATCACTTACCATTTCATCACATTTCCATGGGTTAATCAAATTCATTATGTTACATGGGTCTAAGGCCAACAATCACATGGAAGAGGTTAAACACATCGTTATCCTATCTCACTAGGACTAACCCCGCATAGAAACCATACTCTCACCTCAAAGCCTCAGTTCGGGTGTACGTAACCATGTCTTCACCTCGAAGCCTCAGTCAGGGTGGATGCACTTGTTTAGAGAATAGATCATCAGTCCCCAATCCTAACCCGTGCCTTTAGGGTGGAGTTCAGAGCATCAATCTTCACTCGACCCGTGGGCATAGAGCCTCAAGTCATACCCCACTCTACCAAGCCATGTACACATGCTTATATATATATATAAGTAACCATCAACCATCCAAACCATTGCCCTTCAGAAACCACTATTCACAACAACCCACATAGGAAACCACATCATGCCTTAAACCATTAACACATTACCATTTCACATCATTTAACCCTTAACCCAATTCCCATGTGTTATGCCTATATCATTAACCATTAAACACTAGACCCATAACCCATTCCATTATGGTCTTTAATCATTTTACACATTAACCCCATTTAACCCGTTCAACATTTCCATGAATCAACCATTCAACCCATTCCAACAACCCCTTGGGTTGTTACCAAGTCTAGGTTCATCACCTAACTTCTATTACAAGTTCAACCAATCATGACAACACATTATTAATGGGCTCTACCATTCATTACAACAAGATCACTTTTTTAATATCAATCCCTAAACTCGGGGAAAGCCGACACATCCCATGGATGGCCCCAAGTAGGTCAAGTCCATCCCAGCACATCCCTCAGGGATCGTGAGGGTTCCCATTTTCCATTTTAACATCATTATTACCAAACATTACAAGTTTATTCAAAACACAACCAAGGAGAAATAGGAATCATAACTCAACATGCACAAATACCCAAATAACCATGGGATATCATTTGTATACAACCTACCATAAATCCGCGATTGAACGGACTCTCAATCGAGTCCTTAGACCTCAATCCAACCAAGCCTTGGAGCTTCAACCTAAAACTCACCCAAAATATAGGGTTTTAGAGCTTCAGAACAATGGGAAGAGAAGATACAAACCTGAAACCAAAAAGAGAATCAAGGATGAGATTAGCCTTACCCTGAGCTTCGATCCGTAACCAACGACACCAAAAATGCCTTAGAATCGAAGGAGATCGGTCTCTTGGATCCTTTGGGCCATTTGGTTCGTACCTAGGGTGGAGAGGGGAGGAAAGGAGGAAAATACCGAGTGGTGTTTAAAATACTGGAGTGACAAACTTGTAATTTCTCCCAACATTAAGTGGCCGCCCGGTTTGGAAAACTGTGCGCAAACCGTGTGCATGCCACTATCCAGAGGAGGAGGAATCGCACGATTTAGCAGCATGGTTTGGAAAACTGTGCAGAAACCGTGCGCATGCTTCTGTCCGAAGGAGGAGGGGTCGCACGGTCCAGCTTGGGCAGGCCGCACGGTTTACCTGGCCATGCGCAGGCCGTGCACCCTGGCCTGTCTTGCCCAGATTTCCTTTCATCTGTGCCTCGAACCCCCGAAACACCCCTAAAGACTCTCACACTGGCAGGAAACATTTTAAAGCCCCAAAACAAAGGGTTCAACCCAAAACACACAAAAACATACCTTTCTAAAAACTAGGATCTTACAAAAAAACCCCTTGAACTCCTAAAGGAACCTATAAACCTAAACCCCTAAAAGACACTAAAACCCTTAAAAGAAACAAAAAAATACTAAAAAACCTAAAATAACCTAAAATATCCTAAAACCCTAGAAGACACTAACACCGATAAAGAACCCTTCAAGCCCTAGAAACCCCAAAAGGTTCCTAAAAACCCTAAAACCACAAAAAACAACGTAAAACCCCCCAAACACTAAAAGACCATAAAATCCCTAAAAGACCCTAAAAACCCTTAAGAATCCTAAAGGGCCCTAAAAACCATAAAAATACCTAAAAGTCACTAAAAACTATACAAAATCAAAAAAGACATTGAAAACCCTAAAAAAATAAAACAAAAAATCTAAATGTAACGCCCCGACCCCAGTTACCCAGAGTCGGTGCCTTATTTTAATACATTGGCATGATTACAAGGAATAAAGTCCCAAAGGACTGATTAGTTTAGCGGTCTTGGAAAAATAGATTACATACATGAATGTTACATTTACATTTTAATATGTACAAAAAAAACAAAAATAATCTTTATGAATTCCATTATTCCGTTGGCTTAACCCTGCGTATGAATCACAATACACCTCTTGTAATCCTGGGAAAAATAAAACATAGAAAGGGGTGAGATCAAATGCTCAATAAGGGTAAGAAATACAACAAAAACTTTCAAAATAATCATAAAAATTTAAGGAAATGTTTAAAACTAAAACAAAACCTTTTAAACTTGAACTTCAGCATAATATGGTAGAAATAAATTGAAATAATTCCATTTACTTATTCACATGGATATTCTAATAATTGAATAATCACATACAATATCACTAACCACTTTTATAATGATGGAATGCATAATGCTGAACATTAATTTCTTTTTCAAGGCCTCGTGCCAAGGCCTAGGGGCTAACTATAATCGTATCCCAACCCGGAGTGCCTCTAATAACCAGACACCAACCCGGAGTGCCTCTAATAACTGGACAACAACCTGGAGTGCCTCTAATAACCAGAAACCATCCCGGAGTGCCTCTAATAACCGGACACCAACCCATAGTGCCTCATATAACTGGACGCCAACCCGAAGGGTCTGCTGTAATCAGACCCTAACCCGGAGGGCTTACTTTTACCGGTCCCCAACCCAGAACATACTAGTCCAATACATTCATCTTAAGAAGTGTATGAAATATAACATGATTTTTTTATTAAAACTATCATACAAAATATAAATACTTTACCCATAAACCATGAATGGTATTAAAATAACACATCCACAGTCAAAAATATCACAAAACCTTTAACACAATATGGAAGATTTTTATCATGATAAATCAACATCAAAACAAGTTTAAAATCCATTAAATAATTTTGACATAGATGAGATTGATTTGTAAAATTCATTGAGAGAAATACCCCTTTTTCATGTAAACATTTAAAAGTCACAGAATTTAAAAAAGAATTCATTTAAAGATATTTTTGAATCAAAGTGTCCCTTACCACTTTGAAACTTTTTAAAGGAATTAACATTTTAAAAACACTCATGTCCATATAAATAAATCCTTAAAAACCATTTTGAAGACATGGACATTAATGACAAAGATTTAGAAGAATAAATATTTAAAACATTTGAAATTATGTTTTAGTAAAAAGTACCTTAAAATAATCCCTTTGAAAACTCTTTTATACAACATGTACATGGATAATAAATATGTCCCAATAGATACTTATGTAAAAAAAACAACCTCGGATAATAAAGAGATTGTGAAATTAACCCTTACCAATTTGGTAAATTACGAAAAATACACCCCGTGAATGAGGTATCATACAATGAATATGTAAATACACATAAATTAAAGTGTATTAAATAAATAATACAATTATGGACAGTACATACACCACACAAAAGGTAATAGTGGCAATATGGCATGAATCTCGCGGGAATAAGGAGTGAGATGAAAATCACTTACCTTGCCCTTTCCTTTAGTCGAGGGTACGTTTAACCTCCTGTACGAAGATCGTAGTATGTTATTAAATAATAACAGAACCATATTAATATTTATGATATCATACATGATTCATTTATGACTTTATATTACCCATTTAATAATAATTTCCATGTTAAATTAACATTTCGGGTAATAATCGCTTTCTTTATCGTACGTGTTTTAACTTGTTAATCTTGGTTGTATCACTTAGATCATGATTTAAATACTTCCAGAATATAAAACAAGATAAATATATCATATATATTTATAATATAAATATTCATAATAGACATATATATGAAATGGAAAACACCGTTTATGGAGACAGTAGTCCGTACGTACGCATAAACGCTGTTTCTATTTTCATATAGTATTGAACGGAAGTAAGTGAATAAGATATATGTAAGTACATAAATACTTATATATATAAATATATATATCTCCAGTAGCATTATTATTTCATATATTACTTACTTATTAGTAATATATATTTTTATAATAGTCGATGAATGGTGAACTTGGAAATGAATCTCATCGCGTCGTGGAGACGGTAATCCGTACGTACACACGAGCGAAAATATAATTCTTTTGATATTAAAATAATATATAATTGGATGGTCTATCATATATACAGAATCCTTATAATTTTATATTTATTATTTACATCAAATACACATCATTATTATACCCATCCAAATAATAATGTTTTCAATAACAATTACACCATGACGTGGAGACGGTAAGTCGTATGTACGCACGTATGGTGACATGTCATTCAAAGGATGGATAGAATGCTGAATATGGTTGTACCATATTTATAATAACATCACAGTATATAGGAGATACTAGAGTTATTATTTTAGAATAGACATAACAATTAAAGAAGTAGTTGAAGAAGAATGGAACTTGAAAGAGGGTGCTGAAAACATTACCTCTTCTTCAGGTTCTTCCTTTTGATTTGATCAAAAGGGATCCTTAGGTTGGATTTCTGATAAAACTAAGTACTCTATGTTTAAGTGAGGGAATTTGAGAGAGTATTTTGGCAGGGTTTGGCCAAACCAAAAGGCTTTAAAGGTGTGAAGAATTGTATAGACTTTGGGTCCTTTTATAAGGGGGAGGAGGGGCTCTTTAGAAAACACTTAAAGTATAAATTTATAATAAATTTATATTTAGTTTATAATGGCTCCAAAGTGTATTATTCAAAGACTAAGCTAGGGATGGGTCTACGTCCTTTCAACCAATAGATTTTAGACAGGTTTGGGTCATTATATTAACCTTATCGTTTAGTTTTAACTCTTGGTTAATTAGTTTGACACTTAACATGTCACTTTGTATTTTTATATTATATAGTTAAAAAACTTACTATATACCTCCAAGAGACCCCAAAGTGGTCCTTTATGTATAAACCTATCATGATAAAATTCTTTTGATATAACCTTAGATATTTAGGAATTTAATATCAATTAATAATATAATATTTGTTTTAAAAACTCTTTTATGTAAATTTTGACACTATTTGGTATTTTGTTTTTTTGGAAAGTAATCACAACTTGATTACTTCTAACATGATACATTGAATCAGACCTAACATGTCATAGTCACCTAGAAAATTCGTGTATGTCATTAAAATTTTGAAATTATATTTATTTTAATATTTATATTACCATTTATTTGGTTCTTTCATTAATAAGGTAATTACTCCATCATCATTGTGTCATAAATAAATTTAATTATTTAATGTCTAAAAATTATAATTAAAATACCATTATGTAGGAAATATTTTTATCTTTCTAATTAATATTTATAATCGAATTTATATTATGTATAACCCTATATTAAAAATTCTTTAGTTATTAAAATTTGATTTTAACTCTTTTAACTCTTCTTTGAATTAAATAATAATAAATGTCCAAATCTAATATAAGTGGACATAAAGGGTAATATTTTATTCCTAATGTTGTTTTCGGTCGAATTAAACTTATCCAATTGAATTAGGACATGTTTTAGGGTAATAATATTATTATTTTTACCCTTAATTACCCTATTTACATTTTACTGTGGTAAATAAAAATAAAAAGTTACTATTCACAAAAATTATTATCTTATTGAACCAAATTTTACTTCTTGATATTAACCTTGTCTCTCGGATTTTCGAAATTCCACTCATAGAAGCTGTAAAATTATGTTTTATGTGAATTTACAAATTCTCCTTGGAGGTGGGTAAAAGACGGTGAAAAAATTCAATAAAATTTTTATATATCTAAAATTATTATAAACTACCTCCAATGAATTAAATTGAATTTATATAAGTGTTATGTATATATTATTACCTAAAATAAATTTAAATAATATAAATAATTATTTAAATAAAAAGCCAGTTTTAAACAGTAATTCAGTGTTTTTCACTATTTATCAAAAATTGAAAGTTTTCAGAAAAATACCAAAACATTACCCTAAGCTAATTTTGATATTACGAATTCAATAATGAAGTCTATTTTACCAAATTCAAAACATATAAGTTTTATTTATTAATTTAAAATTAATTCCCGTTGTTAAAACAGAAAACGTGTTTTTAAGAAACAATAACTATCAAAAGATTGACACTTGTTTATGTCCGGTTTAAATGTAAAATTATGTCCAATGACCAACATTGGATTAAGTGGTAAAAATATATTCTAAATATAATTTTAAACCACTCAAATTCATAATTTATCACTATTAATTATTTTGATTAAAAAATATTTTTTTAATTAAAATTTACTAATTTTCACTATTCATCAAAATATGAAAGTTATCCGAAAAGTAAAAAAATTTCACCCTAGGCTATTTTCGATATTATGAATCCAAAAATGAAGTCCATTTTGAGAGATAAAATTTATAAAATTTCCAAAAGTGTGTATTACTATTCATAATGGCTACTTTGATTGGTTGTGGTGTGTGTTAGAACTCGAAGTTGCGTACAACACACGCTACTGTATTATTCAAAGAGAAGCGTACTGTGGAAGCTTGGGGTGTTACACTAAATGTCCTAAAACCCCCTAAAAGCTCTAAAAGACCATAAAACCCATAAAAATGCCTAAAAGAACCTAAGAACCAATTAAACAACCTAAAAGATATAAAAACCCCTAAAAACATTAAAAATATTTAAATAACATACAACCCTAAAACCCTAAGATCACTAAAAACCCTAAAAGAACCCTAAAGGCCCTAAAAAACTCTAAAAGACCCTAAAAATCAAAAAAGAATCATAAAAACTCTACACAATATTTAGAACCCTAAAATAGTCTTAGAAAACCATAAAACTCTAAAAACACTTAAAACCCCATTAAAACTATAAATGCCCTAAATCCCCCTAAAACCCTAAAAACCCCAAAACCTCATAAAAATACTAAAAGTCCCTAAAAATACCTAAAACCCCTAAAACCACATCAAACCATAAAAGATCCTAAAAACCCTAAAAGACCCTAAAAACACTTAAAACCAAAAATACCCTAAAAATCATAAAACCCAAAAAAACTGTAAAAACCCCCAAAACACCCTAAAACCAATAAAAATCCTAAGACCCCTAAAATTCCTAAAAACCTTAAAACTCCTAAAAAATCCTAAATCTCCTAAAAAACCTAAAAACACTAGAAACCTCTAAAAACACTAAAATACACAAAAAAATTCCTTAATGACCTTAAAACCCTAAAAGACTCTCAAAACCTTAAATACTAAAAGAACCTGAAGACCCTAAAAGTCATATAAAACCCCTAAATATCATTAAAACTCATTAAACTCCCAAAAAACCCCAAAAACTCCTAAAACCCCTAAAACACCCTAAAAATCATAAATCCCAATAAAACCCCCAAAAAACTAAAAACACCTAAAAAACCCTAAAAAAATTAAAAAACCCTAAAAATTATAAAAACCCTAAAACCCCAAAAAATCATTAATGTACCTAAAAACACTAAAAACCCTAAAATCAAAAAAATACATAAAACTATAAAACACCCTAAACTCATAAAAAAATCTTTTAAAAGACCTTAAAAATAATAAAAAACTCTAAAACCCCTAAAAATCATAAAAAACACTAAAATCACTAAAATCCCTAAAAACCCCTAAAATCCCAAAAACACCAAGAAACCCAAAAAACCCAAAAAAATACTAAGAACCCCAAATAATTCATGAAACCAGAAAAACTATAAAGACCCCTAAAACACTGAAAACCCCAAACACTTAAAAATTAATGAAACCCTAAAACCCCCTAAAGACCTTAAATCTATAAATAACCTGAAATCCCTAAAATAACATAAAAACTCTATAAAAATCATAAAAGACCCTAAAAAATACTTAAAACCCATAAAACATTAAAAATACCCAAAACACTCTAAACCATAAAACCCTAAAAACCTTTAAAATCCCAAAATCTATAAAACCCCTAAAAATATTAAAACCCCAAAAAACCAAAAAACAACAAAAACCTCTAAAATCCATAAAAACACTAAAAACCAAAAAAAAACCCTAAAATATTCCTAAAACCCATTGAAAAACATAAAACCTATAAATCTTCTTAAAATCATAAACCCTTAAAACACTAAAACCACTAGAAAAAACCTTAAAACCCATTGAAAACCCTAAAAACCCTAAACCCCCTAGAAACCCTAAAACCCTTTAAAATCCCTTAAAACCATAAAACCCCTAAAAATAACTAAAACACCATAAAATGATAAAAAAACCCCAAAACCATAAAAATCCTAAATCCCCTAAAAATCTCTAAATATCCCCTAAAAACACTGAAAAAACATTAAAAATCATAAAAATACTAAATACCAAAAACCCCTAAACCACTGTAAAAATCCCTAAAATCCATAAAAAATCATAAAACCCTTAAAATACCTAAAAACTTAAATCCCCTTAAATTCCTTAAAAACCTAAAAAACCCTCAAAACCCTGAAAACCCTAAATCTTAAAAAGACATTAAAATCCACTAAAACAGTAAAGAACCGAAAAACCTAATAACCCCAAAACCCCTAAATATCCCTTATTGGAATTGAAAAATTCATTCCATGCACTTTTACCCATGAACCATGATACTATTATCACTTGGAAAAAACATGCCGAGTATGAGTAAAGACATGTCCCCATGATAGCCCAAATTTAAATTAGAAAAGTATAAAATCCCATATAACATCATTCTCAATTGCACAAAAATTTTCACCAACTACATTGCAGCTTGAACTATTCATGAAATACCACTCCCATGAAATAAATTCGTATGTGATTTTAGTCAATGAGTTTTGGCCTCCTGTGAATTTTAGTTGATGGTGGTCTAGGGAAGAATCAGTTTTTGAAGTAATAATGTTTCAAATCTCCATTTCGGCTAGCCATATGTGGAAAGTCCTTTATGAGACACATTTTAAAAGTTCTGTCTTGGAAAATCTCCAATGAGGATCTCTTATTTGGCTTCCCTCCAAAACAAAGAAATATGTGGCCACTTGTTTTTATAAAGCCAACAGTTCTATAAAAGAGGTTATTCACATATTTCTGTAAATATTGACTCCTATTTTAATAATTGAGTGGAAAAATAAGGTTGTAGGGGAGGAAAAAATGTGGAGGACACTCTCTGATCACTCTTTTAAAATTCTATAATTCTACACCTGGGAGGGATCTATAAGGAAATAAACTCATTAAGCATGTAAATACCGAATGTTATCCAAAACCTAAGTCATTTGTTGTGAAAGGTGTCATTTTATGACCTCATACATAATTAAGAAAGATCTATGTGGAGTTCTATCTCTTGTTCATTCTTCCTTTGGTACCCTGAACTCATCCACCTATAGATAAGTGAGATTTTGTGCTTTCTAGATCTACCATTTCCTATTGTTTCTCACACTGAGCATGACTCACATGGGCTTATAGGTTAGTTGTGATCATGAAATTCGTATGATCCAAAGTAAATGGGCCTCCTATTAGGTGTAACCTCCAACCCATCTAAACTATATAGTCATTGATTCCTGACCAGCTGGGATATGTTGGAAGCCTCCTAGAGGTTCAAACCCCACACCAAAAATTCATCCATTAGTTCTCTAGCCATATTCCTAGTAAGGTTGCATCCATCATGGAGGGTCATATTGCTTCTGATCCCCTTTCACCACCATCCTTATTTGGCCATATTCTCGATAGGATCATACACCGCCTGAGAGACCAGATCTCTTATTGGAACTTCAGACTTCTTTGGCATAAGTCCCACAACAATATTTATTATGCACCTTTCACATAAACAACCTATCTATATGACATTAAATTGAACAATTTGGTCCTCATCACATGACCTTAAAAGGTATTAGTGTCCCGTTAAGTGGCACCGACCTATGTGGGTTTTATTTCCTTTCACAATGACAAATATTAAGGCCATCTCATTGGTCTGATCTTGATATCAAAAGCATCTTCATCTTACCGGGTGATGTTAAATTATAGAGCTCCCAATTCTATGCCTTAAAACCATAAACTTGATAATAAATGAAATAAGAATCTATAATATGTGTACAAAAGGGTACCATCAATGGTGAACCTTAGATACATACATATATCTCTATTGATGAAGATCCATTGATACATACAGATGATTCTAAAATTCAAAACTTGCTAATAATTGTTAACCTAGAGGTGACCTCATCCATACTGGGTCATGGTGTTGAGTCTACATGACAGTGGTGGATTATCTCTTATTGAGTCCATGATTTGGTGTCAATTTTCTGGTTCTTTGAATTCTGGGAGCCTTCATTTTGCAGACACGGCCATGAATTTTATGCTGAAATCTCAATTTGATTATCAGTTGGAAGCTTGCTTGTGGTTTGAATTCTGTTCGATCTTACGTTGTCCTCTTGTATAATTTTGGATGGATGGAGGTATGTGATCTGTTCAGCTTGAGAATGTTTGATGGTGGGAGTTGGATTAGTGTGAAAGTCGATTGTTTTGTTGATGTTGTCCTTTTTTGTGTAATTGTGGTGTTACTGCAATGGTTCGGATTTTGGTCATTGGAAGGCTCTTTTCAGAATTTCTACATGGATTTTCTCCAAAAAAGGATTAGAGCAGGAGCTTTCAGCCCGGTGTGTTCCCGCTGGCAGTCCTTGTAGTGGTAATTTCAAGGCATCTCGAGTCTCGAGTTCTGACATGATAGTGCATAATGATGGATTTTGATTTGTGATGATAACTTTGGGAAAAGGTTCATGAAAGAGGCGGTATTGATGATGGATTTTAGGTTTTTGAATTTTGAATTTTGAATCAGTTATCTCATGTATGACTCGGTCTGGGTTACCGGTCATCCTTAAAGAGGATTTTGAAAATAAAATAAAAAGAGAATTTTCAGTCAGTATTAGATAGTCCTAGAGTTGGTAGTAATTCCCCTCAAAGGGTGTGATGAGCCCAACCCCCATTCCTCATGGCCCATGAGTCATCTAAGGCCTCAATGGAGAAATCCAAGTGGCCACCTGCCTTTGTAAAGTAATTCTACATCAACTAAAAAAGAGTACGGGTGAGATACCGTCGTGGGAAAAGCCCAAAAAACCATTAAACCTCCTTTAAACCATAAAAACTAATAAAGACACTAAAAACTAAAAAAATCCCCAAACCCCAAAAACACATAACCCCCCCCCCCCAAACCCTGTAAGATACCCTAAAAAACCTTAAAAAAATAAAAGACCTTAAAACCGGAAAAGCATAAAAGACCATAAATGACCCGCCAAAACCCTAAAATCCCAAAAAGAATTTACAACCTTAAAATACCCTTAAAATCCCAAACCCCCTTAGAAGACCTTAAACCCATAAAACCCCTAAAAGACGCTAAAAACACTAAAACCTCTATAAGGCCCAAAAATACAATTAAAAATCCTAAAATACTCTAAAAACCCTTAAGGACCCTAAAACTCCTAAAAAAGTCTAAAGGACCCTAGAAAACTGTAAAGGATCCTAAAAATGAAGAGGACTCTAAAAAACCCTAAAGGACCATAAAACCCCATAAAACCCCAAAAACACCTTAAAAATCAAAAAACCCTAATAACCATAAAACAACCCTAAAAGATGCTAAAAACCCAAAATCCCCTACAAAGCATGAAAAAACATGAAATAACCCAAAACCCCCAAAAACCCCTAAATGATCATAGAAAAACCTAAAAACCCAAAAGGCCCTAACTTTAATAAATACACTAAAAAAATTAAAAGACCCTAAAAACCCTAAAAGAACCAAAACTATTAAAAAACATAAATACCCTAAAAAACCATAAAATCCCTAAAAATACCACAAAACAACTAAACCCTAAAAAATCTCAAAACACAAGAAAAATCCCTAAAAACCTCAAAAGAAATAAAAAAACCCTAAAAATCTAACAAAAGATTAAATCACATTAAAACCCATAAAAACTCAAAAAAAAAACCTTTAAAACCATGAAAACCATAAAAGACCGTAAAACCCTAAAAATCATAAAAGCCCTAAAACCCTTAAAATGACTAAAAATAATAAAAATTCATAAAATACCCTAAAAATGTAAAAATAATAAAAACATATAAAAACACTAAAAAACCTAAAAAACACTAAAACCCCAAATACCTAAAATCCCTAAAAATCATATAAACTATAAAACCCCTAAAAACATTAAAAAACCAAAAATAATTCAAAACATTAAAAACATTTCAAACCACAAAAAACCCCTTAAACCCCAAAAAACTCTAACCCCCCTACAAACACTACAAACCTTAAAACTCCTAATACCCTAAAACCCCGTAAAACCCTATAAAAAGCCCAACAAAATCCAAAAAAAATGTCCAAGCCCTAAAAAACATAAAACCCATTTAATTCCTAAAATCCATAAAAACATAAAACCCATAAATAACTTAAAAACACTTAAAACCCCTACAACCCCCAAAAACCAAAAAATATTAAAAATACTAAAAAAAAATTTGAAAAAAATAAAACCATAAAAACTACTAGGTCACCCCTAAAAGTACAAAAACCCCAAAAAACATAGAAGATCATAAAACCACTAAAAGTAAATATAAAATTAAAAGAACCTAAAATACCCTAAAACCCTAAAAGATAGTAAAACCCTATAAAACTAAAAGACCCAAAAAAACCCTTAAACACTCTAAAAACTCTAAAAATTTTCAAAAACCAAAAAAACTCTAAAACCTCACCAAAAACCATAAAAAACCCTAAAAAAAATAAAACCCTAAAAACCCTAAAAATCTAAAAAATCTCCAACCAACCCAAAAACACCCAAAAACCACCTAAAAATATAATAAATAATGAGAATCCTGAAACACACTAAAACCCCAAAAATTGAAAAAGACCTTTAAAACCCTTAAAATAGTAAAAAATAGTAAAAATCCAAAAAACCTTAAAACCTATAAAAACCTTTTAAACCCCTAATTCCCTAAAACCCTAACAAAATCCTAAAAAAACGAAAAACCCAAAGAAACCCTAAGAAAATCCTAAAGACCATAAAACTCCTAAAAAGCCTTAAACACCCTCAAAACCATGGAAACCCTAAAAACCACTTTAAACCTTTCAAACCCTAGAAAATGGTAAAGAAAACCATAAATCCCTAAAAGTCCATTAAAAACCTAAAAACCCTAAAACTAGTCAAATATGCATTAAAACCACAAAAAAACTATAAATCCTAAAAAATAATAAAATCTTTAAAAAAAAAAAAAAAAAAAAATACACTCAAACCCCTAAAACACCTTCCATGGTGGGTCTGTATGCTGTAATTTGAGCTACTGGATGTTGTTTACTGCTTGGATGGGAGGAAAACACTGGCCCTAAAAAGTGTTGAAGGAGATGCTGATGCTGAAACCAATGGATGCAGGAAATTTTGTTGTAGGATTCTGGTTGTTGCTTAGCTGGGAGGTGCTGAAGCTGGGTTGTTTAATTTTCTACCGATGGTTTTTGATGATGCTGGATGCTAGTTGCTGATTGGATGGGAGGTGATGTTGGGGACAATTCAGTTTTTCTGCTTTGTTTGGTTCTGTGTGGTTTTTTTATCTTGTTTTTTCTTTTTTGGGGTCTTTTGGGTTTGGGGTTGTAAAGGGTTTTTGGGTGCGGGTTGTTGGACCCCACCCCTCCCTTATCTGCTGCGTTTTTTTCGAATAAGTTTGGGGGGTTAGGAATATCCTGATCCTTGCATATTACTTTCCCTAAAACACCTTAAAACCCCATAAAACCCTAAAAACCAAAAAAAATTACACCAAAGTAAGCTTTTTTGGTATCTTTTTTTCATTTTGGGGAAATTTAAACCGACCCAAAATCATTTCATAGTGGTTTTGGGAAATCAATAGTAAATCGCGTGTCACTAATTATGAATCTGCAATTTTACAAACCATAGTGAATTGATTAAGTTGTGGGTTTTGAAAAATTAGGAGAATCGTTTAGCATCAATTTTTGTTTCATTTTTTCAATATTTTTTATTTGCGAAAGTAATAATTTATTATTTATTTATTTATTATTTATTATTTATTATTTATTTATTTATTTATTTATTACAATGCATATATTATGCATGCATTTTCCATATGTTCCTTATAGAAATTCATTGTATATATGTTTTGGGTGAGATTTGAACCACTTAACACTTGGTTATTCTACAATGGCTTTTCCATTCCAACAAGCTCTTCATGTGGAGCATAAATATAATTTAATATACTTATATATATATAATGCATATAAATGGGTGGTGGCTATGGCAGGAACTGGGTTTAATTGCCTATGGGTTGGGCCTACGAGTCATGTTGTCTTACGAGCACTGTTTTTAAATAAATAAGGCTTGATTGGTGGGCTATCCCCTAGGGGGGCTATGGCCTATCTTTATGGCATGTGTGTGTGGTGTGTGTGTGTCTGTTTGAATGTAATTGTACCCTAAAACACATAATATATATATATATAACAAATTAAAATATTAAAGAATATGAATTAGTAATAAAAAATGAAAAAAATAATACCTAAAAATTAAACACGAACACAATAAGTAATAATTAACAGACAAATTATTAATATATAATTAAATAATATGATAATAAATAGTAAATAATAACTAATAAGTGATTATTAAATAATCAATATATAAATTATTAATTATAAATTATTAATAAAAAAGTAGTGAATAATTAATAAATTAACAAAAAATAATCAATTAATATATGATAAATAAATAAAAAATAAATAAATAATAGATAATAAATAATAAATAAAAGTAATACTAAAAAATAAAAAATCAAGATATAATGAATATATAATAAATAATTAATAAATAAATAATAATTAATGCATTCATAATAAATGAATAATAAAAAAAATAAAAAATAAATAAAAAAATAAAAATAAATATATAAACAAAAAATAAATACTAAATTATTATATAGTAAATTAATAAATAATATATTATTTATCAACTAATAATTGAAAATAAATCAATATAAAATAAGTAAGATATCAATAAATAATAAATCAATATATAATAAATAATAAATAATAATATGTATTAAATAAATAATAAATAATAAATAAATAAATTATAATATTTCAATTATAAATTAATAGTAATAAATAATTAAATAATAAATTAATATTTAATAAAAAATAATTAATAAATAATAAATAATATGTAATAATATATAATAATTTTAAAATAATAAGTTAAAAATAATTTAGTAACAAATAGTAAATTAACATATAATAAATAAGTAATAAATTAATAATAATAAATAAATAATAATAAATAAAAAATAAAAAATAAAAAATAAATAGTAAATAGTAAATAATAAATAATAAATAATAAGTAATAAATAATAAATGGATATAAATATCTATTAATATATATATATATATATACATAGAAAAAAATTATATAAATATATTTAAACACATATCTACGTTACATAAATATATATAAACATACACACATATATATAACTGTATATTAATATAAATATATATATATATATATATATAAACACATGTATATATATATATATATATATAAACATATAAGATATTAAAATATGTAAACATAAATTCTGAAAAATATTCATAAACACATTTAAATATCCTTGCTTAGAGATAGTTTTATACAATTTAAAATAAATATTGATACATATAAATAAATTATAAATTAATATATTTAATGTATTGAAATGTATATATATAAATAAAATCACTAAAAGAGGGAAAACAACTATAATTACAATGCCATAAAATCAATAGGAATGTAACCTCATTGAATAAAATCATATACGACCTAACAAGAATGTAAAGACACTATTAAACAAAGGCAGAATCTCATCGAATGTTCAAAAATAATGGTATCTGAGCAAAAAATAAATTTGAGGCATTTGGGGAATTTTTTACCTTGAAAAAAATGAATAGGGTAATCCCTGATCCACATGATGTAGAGCTCAATACATACTCCGATTTGACATAGGGTAGAGCCCAAACAGACACTCAGATCAAAAGTTATGGGTATTCAAAGTTGATGTTTGATTTTCAACACCTGTTAAAATTGTAATAAATATTATTATTCTTAGTCACAAAAAAATTATTATCTATTTTTGTTCTAAATCATTTCATAAGCTTCAATTTAACTAGTTATGGGGTTAAAATAGTCACCAAGATCAAATGTTATGGTCATTTGATGTTGAAGTATGATTTTTGACTTATACAAGAATTAATTTAAGGGTCAAATAATTAAAAAATATAACATTACAATTAATTAAATTTGTCAAAATAATAAATAATAAATAATAATAAATAATAAATAATAAATCATTATTAAATATATAACATTAAAAAACCCCATTAATTTAGCGGCAATTTTTTAAAAATCACTCCTAAAAAAATCCTGATCTGGTGATAAAATAAATAAATAAATATCACATTTATCGATGGTTTTTGAAACCACAAAAAAAAACTTCCATAAAATTCGTTTTTCCCAATAGTGAAGCACCGAAAAATACTACAAAACTCTAAAAAGATAAAAATCCCCTAAAAACCTAAAACCCCAACCCCCCCCAAAAAAAGACAATAAAACCCTAAAACCCCATAACAATCTTAATTTTTTTAAATAAATATAAACCCTCAAATACCAAAAAACACAAAAACACCTTTAAAAACTTCTTAAAACCCCCAAAACCCAAAACCCACTAAAACCACTAAAAACCCCTAAAACACTAAAAACCTTTTAAACCCACTAAAATCATAAAAACCCAAAATCCATAAAAAACTCTAAAAACCCAAAATCCATAAAAAACTCTAAAAACCCCTAAAAACCTATAGAAATGCTAAGAATCCCAAAAATACATGAAAAATCCTAAAACCCCTAAAAACACCTAAAAACCCATAAAACCATTAAAAAATCTAAAACCCCCATAAAACCCAACCCCCCCTAAAATCCAAATTAAATCCTATAAACCATAAAACCACCTAAATGAACCTAAAATCTGTAAAAGCCCTTAAACACTCTAAAATCCCGGAACAATAAAAAACAACCCCAAAACCTTATAAAAACCATAAAAGACCCTAAAAACCATTAAATAACCAAAAAGGCCTTAAAAAACTAAAAAATTAAAAATCCTAAAAATCCTAGAAAACCCTAAACACACTGAAAACACTAAAACACCTAAAAATCCTTGAAAGCCCTAAAAAATCTAAAAACCCTAAAACTCAAAAGTACCCTAAATCCTTAAAAAATCATTAAAATCATAAAATAATAAAAAACATAAAAACCATAAAAACAAAAAAAACTGTAAAACCCATAAAAACCCTAAAAACGTTATAAAATCTAAAAGAGCCTAAAAAAGCCAGAAAGAACCATAAAAACCATAAAGAAAGAAAAAACTACAAAATAACAAGACCACCTAAATCATCTAAAAATCCCAAAAAACCCCTTCAAACCAAAAAAATCCAAAAAAATCCCTAAAATACCATAAAACCCTAAAAAACACTAAAACCACTAAAAATACATAAATCCCTAAAATCATGAAAATTGTAAAACCCTTGAAACCCCAAAAACATCCTTATAACCCCTTCAAGTTTTAAAACTCCTAAAAACCATGAAAACATAACTCTAAAAAATAGTTAAAACCCAAAAAACAAAAAAACCCTAATAAAACCTAAATAATACTTAAAAATCTAAAATCCCTAAAAACCCTAAAATACCTAAAAACATAAAAACCCCTAAAACCCTTTAAAAACCCAAAAACCCTAAAAGACCATAAAAATCCAAAATGATCCTAAAACCCCCCAAAAGACCCTAAAACCCAAAAACAATAAAATACCTTGAAACACTATATTAAAACACCAAAAGTATTTAAGCACACAAAAAATATCTAAACCCCCCAAAAACCCTAAAAAACGTAAAAAGCCTAAAAACGCTAAAAAACATGAAAACCTTAAAATACATAAAAACAATGAAAAACCATAATAAATCCTAAAATGGTCCTAAAAGCCAATAGAACCAAATAACCAAACCCCCTACCCCCCGCCCCCTCAGAACCCAAAAAAATTACCGAAAACCCATAAAAACTGTAAAAAATCTAAAAAATCCCTAAAAAACATAAAACCCATTAAAACCCATAAAACCCCTAAAATAGTAAAAAACACAAAAAAATCTAAAAATCCATAAAATTCATAAAAATCCAAAAAAACCCAAAAACACTAATAACACTAAAAACCAAAAATCCCTAAGAAACCTTAGAAACCCAAAAAACCCTTAACCCCCCACCCAAAAAACCTAAAACCCATTAAATATCCCTAAAGCCCTTAAAATCCAAAAAACACTAAAAACACTCAAAAATTCTAAAATCACTAAAAACCATGAAAACTATTAAACCCCCAAAAACCTAAAAATCCCAAACCCCTAATAACACTAAAACCCTTAAAAATATAAAAACCTAAAAACTCTAAAAACCCTAAAAACACTTAAAACACCAAAAACCCTAAAACCTAAAAAATCATAAGACCCCTCAAAAACCAAAAAACTAAAAATACCATAAAACTCCAAAAACATAAAAAACACTAAAAGTCAAAAAAATCCAAAAAATCCTAAAATCCCTAAAACCCATAAAGATCTTAAAACACCCAAAACCCTTAAAAGAGCATAAATCCCATAAACCCCCTAAAAGACCCCAAAAATAAGGAAATCGCCTAAGGGGACCTAAAAATCAAAAATACCCAATGACCATAAAAGACCATAAATCAACTAAAATAATCTAAAAACCCTAAAGTGATATAAAAATCATAAACCCCCTAAAACCCTAAAAGACACCAAAGTTCTATAAAACCCCTAATAGACCCTAAAATATAGTAAAACAAGAAATGAACCAAAAAATACCCCAAAACCCATAAAGGACCCTAAGAACCATAGAATATCCTAAAGGGCCCTAAAAACACAAAAGGACCCAAGAACCCTAAAGGACCCAAAAAACACTAAAAACCCCTAAAAGACCCTAAAAGCCCCTAAAATCCCTAAAAATACCCAATAAACCCAAAAATAACCTAAAACTCATATACGATCCTAAATATCCTAAAAGACAATAAAAAAACCTAAAATTCCTAAAAAAACCATAAAAATATTAAAAGGACCTAAAACCCCTAAAATTTTTAAAAGTCCCTAAAACCCCGTCAAGTCTTAAAAACACGAACAACCCTTGAAAACTTTAAAAAACCCTAAAAACACTAAAAACCCTAAAAAATTAAAAAACCCCTAAAACCCTTAAAAACCCCAAAGCCCCCAAATTTCCCTAAAAACCTTAAAAAACACTAAAACCCTAAAAATCCTTAAAAACATTAAAAACCCTCAAAAAACCATAAATGAACCCAAAAAAACCCTAAAGGGACCTAAAAACCTAGAGATACCCTAAAGTCCATAAATCCTAAAAAAACATAAAAGACCATAATATAACCTAAAAACACTAAACCCTTAAAAAATCCTAAAATCCCTAAAACCCTAAAAACATTTAAACAACCCTAAAATCACTAAAATAACACTAAGTGACCCAAAAACCCAAAAAAAATATAATTATCACTAAAAAACTATAAACCCCCTAAAAACCATAAAAATACCAAAAATACCAAAAAGACCAAAAAATCATAAAAACACTAAAAACTCAAAAAATAATTAAATGACTCTAAAAACCAGAAAAACCCTAAAACCCCTAAAAACACCAATAAAACTAAAAAGTCATAAAAACCATAAAAACCATAAAAACCCTAAAAACTCTAAAAACCCAAAAAATATAAAAACACCATAAACCCGTAAAAACATATAAAATTATAAAAATTCTTAAAACTATAAAATCCATAAAAATCCGAAAACAATTTAAACCCTAGAAACCCCTAAAACACCCTATAAATTCTAAACGGCCTTAAAACCGCTAAAAGACCCTAAAACCCCTTAAAATGTTAAAACCCCTAAATAAACCCTAAAACCCCCAAAAAACCATAGAAAAATTTGGAAAACCCTAAAACCCTAAAACCCTAAAAAACCAAAAAAAGTTAAAAATGTTTAAAACCATAAACACCATAAAAACCCTAAAAACTAAAGAAATCCAAAAACCATAAAAACTACAAGAAAAACTAAAAAACCACAAAAACTAAAGAAAATACTAAAACCACAAAGAAAAACCTACAACTCTAAATAACCAACAACCCTAAAAACTATTAAAAACCATAAAAATCCAAAAAAAACCATGAAACAATCATAAAAACCCAAAAATCGGGAAGGACTGGAGGATAGGGCTAGCTTATTCTGGTTCTCCATCATTGCGAGGGTGGTTGTGTTTAAGGGGAGGAAACTATGGAGAATTGGAGATCTTTACATGCGCATTGTGGAAATTTGGGGGTTCTCCGACTGGAAGATGATGACCATGGGTTGGGGATACTATCATACTTTCTTCCCCTTTGATGAGTGAAAAAGGAGGGAATGGAGCTTCGGGACCCTCAACCTTAAACTAGGTCTCCTGTGGATTCAAGACTGAGATCATAATTTTGATCCTTTTCGTGTCAGGAACACTTTTTCACAATTATGGATTCACATCTGTAAGCTGAACTGGTTCTACTGGCACCCGTGAATCTTGTAGGACATTGCCTCGGTAGTTGGCTTCCCAATTATAATCAACCAGGAAACGGACAACCCATGATATGGGAACTATGAAAGAGTGCTGGTTGAGGTTGATATAGAGAGTACTCTTGTTGAGGAGGTCATCTTCAATACCCTTGAGGATAGTCTAACCCTAGAAATCCAGTATGAGAGGCATCCAAAATTTTTCTTCTCTTACAATATATTTGGGAATTTTATTTTTGAATGTAGAAGATTGATGTACTACTCGGCCTGTACAGGGGAATGATGCATCCCATTGTAGGAAGAACCGTGGGATGGTAATGGAAAATCCATCTTCTGTGTCTCCTCTGGAAGATATGGAGGGTACTACTGTTGTTAAGGTCACAGGAATTTCTGATGTTCAGAATTCAGGTGTTGTTTCTAGACTACTAGAGAATGATGGTGGTGGTTTTGACGACCAGGCTGGTGTCCCAACGGTCATGGAGTTCCCTCCTGTGGTCTCCAAGGATCGGCCTATGACAGCCCCAGACCAGGATGTGAGTGTTTCCCCTGTCTTTCTTGATAAAGTCGATCAATCCTGTGCCATGTTGAACATGGAGGGCTCTTGTGGAGGTCCCTTACTTAGTCATGACCAGTCAAAGGATAATCCATCACCTGATCTTTTCTCACTGCAGATTCCTTCTTCCCCAACGGGCATGGTGAATGACTCTATGGGTGTTCATCAAAAGTGATTTGGAGGAGCCCCTGGTGTCGTGGATTATATAGGGTGCCTACTTTAAGACCCTAAGGATTATGGGCTAGCCTTGCGTTCCTGACTGAGTCTACTAGCTGGAAAGCCTCGTGTGATTGCCCTGATGTTGTCCTTGAAACCCTAGCTTTGGCTCGCTTGGATAAGGTTCATGTGACCATTTTTCCTGCAGTTGGTCCGGTAGTTGGTCCCGAGTTCACAGTTTTTTCCCCAGACAATGCTGTGAGGAAGTTGTAGAGGGTATCTCAGGAGGAGTCCATCTGCATCTCGAACAAGTTTAACCTCCTCAGTGGGGCCTTTTAGAGTGATATGGTGGAAGAGGAGAAAGCTGATGAGGGGTTTTCTAATGACTCCACCTAGTCTCAAACAGAAGTGGTACAAAATATGGTGGAAAAGTATCATCTTCCAAATCCTGAGAAGCAGGCTATTGATAACTCTAATAGGAAAATAAGGAATGAGATTTAACCCTTCTTCTGAAATTTCCATGTCCCAATGAAGACAATGTTCTGGAACTGCCAAGGGATGGGAAATAATCCCATGACTGTTTCCCTTCGACACTTTCTTTCTCGTAAACCTATGCTAATTGGGTCAGCTGAGCCCATGATCAAGTTAAAAATTTAGAAGGGTATTAACTGGAACTCTCTTGGATACTCTTCTATCTCATCAAATGGTGATTTGGATGGTGAAGAAACCTTATGGATTCTGAAGCATAATAGTGTCCAGGTTGTCTCGATTGATTCGAGTCCTCAAATGATCTCCCTCACTATTCTCTTGAATGATTACACCCTCACCCTCTCATTTGTGTAGGCCTCCTGCTCATACATTACTCGAAGACACCTTTGGAGGAAGTTGGTACAAATTAGTGATTCCATTGATCACAACTAGATGGTGATTGGCGACATTAACATGGTCCTAAGGCCTGTGGAAAAGTTGGGTCCGAACTTTTCTCGTTCTACAATAGAGGATTTTGCCTCTTTTCTTGACCAATGTGATTTATCTGAGGTCTCCATTGCTGGAGCTCCCTTCACTTGGGGATAGTACACCATCAACTGTAGGCAGACAAGTAAACTGGATAGGTGTTTCTCACATATTGGCAGTAGAGGATCTCTGATGGCTATATCCTGCTTCACTCTCCCATAATTAAATTTGGATCACAATCCACTTGTTGTTGAATTAAGGGAGAGAGTCTCAAGGTCTTCCCCCCTAACATTTAAATTTAATAATGCCTGTATCACCATTTTTGTGTGCAGGGAAGAGGTTTTGAAGGCATGGAGGAGCATATTTTCGGGTAGTCCCCATTTTTTTGTGACCTCTAAGCTCAGAGAAGTGAATCACAGCTAGAAGTAATAGAGTAAGCGGTCCTTCTCAGGGTTTGAGGATGATATCAAAGTGGCTGAGTCTCAGCTTGCTGTGTGTCAAATCATGACTCAGTAGCAGGGTATAACTTTGGGGGAGGATCTTTGACTGTATTCAATGTTTGTTGAATTTATGGCCCTTATGGAGAAGATTGTGAAAGCACAGTCCAATGTCAAATGGCTTCAGGATGGAGAAAACAACTCCTAGATCTTTCATTGTTTACATAGGGAAAGTGTGATTAAGAATAATCTGAGCACTTTTTGAGTTGGTGATACTACTTTCACCTAGGTGGAGGATATATCCAAGGCTTCAGTGGAGTACTTTCAGGAGCTATATACAGATGATGGTTATGATTCTCCCATGCTTCAGTACTCGATTCCACCTTGTGTTACAGGTTAGAAAAATGAGGATCTTATGGCTTCTCCTTTTGTGGAGGATGTTTGGGAAACACTCTTCTCTCGGAATATGGATTGCACTGTAGGGCCTGATGGATTTTCAAATAAGTTCTTCGTGTTCTATTGGGACATCCTTCATGCGGATGTCACCCATGAGATTAGAGAATTTTTCCTCTCTAGCTCCATCCCTCATGGTGTGAATGCCAACTTCATATCTCTAATCCCAAAGAAGGATAATGCCATTGTGATTGGTGACTTCCAACCTGTTACTATAGGTAACACAATTCCGAAAACAATTATCAAGATTCTTTCCATAAGGTATGGGAATAATTTAGGGGACATTGTTACTCCAAATAAATTTGTATTTATCCCTGGATGATGTATACAAATGTGCCTCTTTTCAGCCTTTTAAGGGATAAATATAATGAGGAAGAAATTTTATAAAGGTAGATTTGCACTAAATCTTGATATTTCCAAGTCCTTTGACATTATAAAATGGAGCTTCATTTTCAAGGTCCTCGGTAGATATGGCTATTCTACCAGCTTCATCAACATGATATCCTCAATTCTCCATAGTGCAAGAGTCTCGGTCCTGATTAATGGCTCCCCCCATGGGTTCTTCCCATACTCCCACGGAGTTTGACAAGGGGATCCCCTCCCTAGATTTCACTTTTCAATGGTGGAGGATTACATGAGTCGCTGCATCCATGATCTTGTGCAAAAGGGGTTGTAGTCACCAATTAAAGTAGGTAGGGAACTTTATGTCCCCTCACACCTTCTTTAAAGAAAATGACATCCTCCTGTTTGGGCAGGCTGATATTTCAACTCTATCTACAGTTAGGCTGATCCTTCACCACTATGAGAGTGTGGATGGGAAAACTATTAGTTGGATGAAATCATCGATTGTTTTTGAAAATGGGGTATCTATTGCCAGGTATCTCTTCATTTCCAAAGTTTTTAGGGTGAATAGGGGATCATTACCCTTCTTCTAAATGGGTGTGCCTCTTTTTTGGGGGAAAGAAAAGAGCTTCAACTTGGAGAGCATTGCTTCTAAAATTACTCAGAAAATGTCTAAATGGAAGGACAAGTTCCTCTCTCAAGCTGGTAGGGTCTGCCTGGTTAACTCTGTTATTACCTCTATGTTTTTTCATGCTTTCTCTATCTATAGATGGATGGATAGTCTCCTAAAAATCTTGAATGCAATGATAAGGAATTTTTTCTGGATAGGTTCTACCAGCGAATTGAAATTGGTCTCTATATCCTGGAAACACTGCACAAAGTCGATTTATCTGGGTGGGCTTGGTATTAAAGACCTGTGACATTTCAATGATTCCATGATTGGGAAATTCAATTAGAGTATACTCAATCCTCATGGTGATGGCCTAGATTTTCTCAAGGATATATTCACACATAGGTTATGTGATGGATTTGATGGGTATATTTCTTCCTCGGTCTGGCCTGCTTTATGATCCTCATACAAGGATATTATGTCTCAATCAAAATGGATTGTGTCAAGGCACTCTACCCTGAATTGTTGGTCTACCACATGGATGGAGTATCCTATCTCAGAGGTGATGAATCCTCCCCAAGACTTGCAGAATTTAACCATTTATATTCTCATCAAGCAACGTGGTGACTTGGGGTATGACTTCTGGATAATATTTCCATGCAAGTCCAGCGATATGCTTTCGTAGACATTGATACACTCATATGGATTCCCAATATGGTTGGTAAATTCAATACAAATGATTTTTATAGATTCAAGTGTCCTCAAGGGTTTGTTTCCCTATTGTGACTGCTTATGTTCAGTCCCCCTTTTATCCCCCCTTCACAATTTCTACTTATTTGGAAAATCTGGCAGAATCAGCTTCCAATTAATGAGAAGCTAAAGATGGATGGCTGACAACTTGCCTCTAGTTGTTTATTGTGTAGGAAGGCTGAGGATCATTGCAATCATATATTTCTGCACTACACCTTTGTTGCGGAACTTGGGCATTACCTATTAGAGTGCTTCAGCCTGACCAGCAGTTTGCAAGGAACAATCTGCGATTTTTTGCGCAACCTGGTGGAGATGAACTGAAGTGACCAAGTTTATAATCCACTGCTTTATAGTAAAGCAGCGACTGTTCACTATGTTGGGCTTCTCTCAATTCTGTTTCCTTCAATTGGAATCCCCTCTCGTTGCATGGGGAGTGGCGACCATCCAAAAGATGATCCAGAATGCATCATGATTACAAACAAGTTCGACGTGGAACGATGTTAATGATCTGACTTTATTGCGATCACTTGGGGTTTTTGGAAGAAGGAGAAAATCGATGGTCCTGAAGTTCATTAGATGGATCCCCCACTTCAATCATGGATAAAGGTCAACATGGAAGGTGTGGCCCTGGGAGCTCCTAGACCCTCAGGGTGTGGGGGTGTTTTTTGTACCTCCAGAGGATTCGTAAAGGGCTGCTTCTTTAATTTCATTGGGGATAGTTGTGCTTATGAAGCAGAGATTTGGGATATCATAAAGGCTATGAAATTCATGAGTTAGTTTAAGTGGAAAAGGCTTTCGATTGAATCTGATTTGATTCCCACGATTGCTTCTCTAATGGGGTTTTCCAGGATATCCGTTGGAGACTTCTACCACATTGGATTGAGTGCCTTAATATTTCTCAGACCCAAAGATTTAGTGTTTCACATGAATATAGGGAGTCCAACTCGGTTGCGGACACTCTGTCCAAAAGAGCGATTGAAGAAAGATGTTTGATGTGGTCCTTCATCACTCCACCTTTTTGTACTCTTTTGATTTGGATTTGAAGGGTAAGATACATTCTCTCCCTTGTAGACCTATCTTGTAGCTATCTGTTTATGTTTTATTGAAATTTTGGGGGGCTAGGATAGCCTAGTCCTGAACCTCTTCTAGCCTAAAACCCCTAAATACCCATGAAAACCCTAAAAACATTAAAAACCCATAAAACCCAAAAAACACTAAAAACCATTTAAATCCCTAAAACCCCAAAAAAACCCTAAATCCCAAACTACCATAAAGACAATAAAAACCAATAAATGACCCTAAAATCCCTAAAAACACTAAAACCCATTAAAAACCATAATACCCTAAAACCCTAAAAACACTAAAACCCCTAAAAGACATTAAAAATCCTAAAACCCCTGAAATAACTTTAAAATCCCTAAAAACCATAAATCACCCTAAACACCCAAAAAAACTCTAACTGTCCATAAAATCCTAAAAAAATCCTAAAAGACCGTAAAGAATCCTAAAACCCCTAGAAGACCCTAAAACCCCAAAAAACTCTAAAAAGACCCTAAAATCATAAAAATAGCTAAAATATGTTAGAAATAATAAATAACCCTAAAACCCATAAAATACCAAAAACCATAAAAGACTCGAAAAACCAATAAAACCCCTAAAGGACACTAAATAACCCTAAATACCAAAAAATACACTAAAACCCCTAAATGACGATAAAAACCCACCGAAGAACCCTAAAAAACTTTTAAAAACCCTTAAACACCTAACAACCCTAGGACACCCTAAAACCCATAAAAGGACTTAAAACCCCATAAAACCCTAGAATACCCTAAAGGATCCTAAAAAACCAAAAGGATGCTAAAAACTAAAGGATAAAAAAAAAATATAAAGGCCCTAAAATCCCTAGAACCCCTAAAATATTTTAAAAACCATAAAACTCATAAAACCCCTTAAATACCCTAAAAGACCCTAAAAACCCAAAAACAATTAAACCCCCAAAACCCCTAAAATTCACAAAATCTCTAAAAACCATAAAACACCCTAAAATCCTTAAAAAACTAAACATCCCAAAAAATCATAAAAAACCTAATAATCCTAAAAAACATAAAAGACCATAAAAACCATAAAACCTATATAATCCTTAAGACCATAAAAATCGAAAAAACCCTTAAAATTCCCTAAAATCCCTAAAATCCCTTAAAACCCCAAAAACCTATTAAAATACGTAAAACCAAAAAAAAACCATAAAAATAATAAAACACAAATAAAACTCGAAAACACCCTAATGGTCATAAAAACCTAAAATCCCTAAAGACCAAAAAAACCCTAAAAACCAGTAGAACCCAATAAAACCACCAAAACACCCTTAAAACCACTTAAACACACAAAAAGTACCTTAAAAACCTTTAAACACCCAAAAGACCCTAAAAACTATAATAACCTCATAAAACCTCTAAAACCAGTAAAAAACCCCAAAACCCATAAAAAACATAAAACCCCCTAAAAACCCCAAAAAACCAAACAAAACACTAAAAACCCAAAGAACCCTAAAATCCATAAAAAAATTATAAGAACTCAAAAAACATAAAACTCCAAAACCCCTAAAAACCCATTAAACACAAAAAACCCTAAAACACCCTAAAAACCTAAAAACCCTAAAAAACCCTAAAACCTTAAAAGGTAATGATCCCTATAAAAACCCTAAAAGTCCCTCAAAATAATTAAACACACTATGAAAACTGTAAAACCCCTAATACCATAAAACCCCATAAAAGTTAAGAAACCCTAAAAATACCTAAAAAATATAAAACATCCCAAAACACTAAAAAATTATAAAAAATAGGTAAAATGATAAAAACCATAAAACCATGAAAAATATTACAAAAAACTCAAAACCACTAAAATACCCTAAAAAACCCAGAAAGTCCTAAAATCCGTAAAAAATTTCAAAATACCTCAAAATCATAAAAACCCTCGAAGGCCCCTAAATTATCAAAGAACCCCCCAAGTCCCTAAAAACTATAAGAACCCTAAAAATTTCCTAAAATACCAAAAAATCTCATTAAAACCATAAAAAACAGAGGAAAACCTTAAAAAACATAAAAACCCTTTAAAATGATAAAACCCTAAAACCCAGAAGAAAACCCAAAAAATACTAGAAAATGTAAATCAATGAAAAAATCTAAACAACACAAAAAAACAGCAAGACCATTAAAAACTGTAATACCCTAAAACTCCTAAAAACATAAAAATCCCTAAAAATCTTAAAAACCCTAAAAAGATCAAAAAATCCTTAAAACCCTAAAAATTTTAAAAATTCTAAAAACCCTAAATAGCCTAAAAACCAAAAACCCATTGATAAACCTACATAAACATAAAGGCCTTAAAACCCTATAACCCTAGAAACACTAAAAACCCTACAAATAGTGAAAATCATTAAAAATTCCTAAAACACTAAAAACTCCTAAAACCCTAAAAATCGTAAAAACCAAAATAACCATAAAAAACCTAAAACACCAAAAACAATTCCCTAAAATCCCTTAAGAAAATGAGAAATACTAAAACCCCTAAAATACATTAAAACCCTAAAAAACATAAAATAACAAAAAATACTCAAAAACCATAAAAAACTCCAAAAACCCTGAAAACCCAAAGGACACCAAAAACCCTAAAAACCATAAAAATACTAAAGGATCTTAAAATCCATACAGGAAACTAAAAAGGATAAAACCCCCTAAAAAACTAAAAATACTAAAGGGACCTAAAAATACTAAAGGGACCAAAAAACACTAAAAACAAAAACCCCCGAAACCCCCTAGTAGCCCTAAATGACCCTAAACCCCCCCCCCCCCAAAACCCTAAATGACTGTAAAGTCCATCAGAAACCCCAAAGGAACCTTAAACCACCTAAAAACACTAAAGGAACCTGAAAACCATAAAAACCCTAAAATACCATAAGAAAAATAAAAACCCTTAAAATAAAATATAAATATTAAAACCCCTAAACCCCCTTAAAACACTTAGAGTCCCTAAAAAATATAAAAACCCTAAAAATACCCTAAAAGAAACTAAAACACCTAAAAATAAAAAAAACATTTTAAATCTTAAAAAACCCTAAAAACATGAAAGGAACTGAAATCCCTAAAACTATCAAACCAATAAAAAACCATAAAAACTCACCCCCCCTAAAAACCCTACAAAAACAAAACACCAGAAATGACCCAGAAAAATATAAAATCCAAAAAAAAACTAGAAACCCCAGAAAACCAAAAAAACCATTAATAACCCTAAAGACCCCTAAAAAATTAAAACCCTAAAAACCATGAAAACCATAAAACCCTTAAAAATAAAATGAAAATCACAAAAATCATAAAAAATTCAAAAAAAAATTTAAGAGCCCTAAAAAATACTAAAAATAGTAAAAATGACTAAAACCCCTTAAACCACTAAAAACCTTTAAAACCCCTAAAAACTATAAAACCCTAAAAAACCAAAAACCTTAAAAAACCCTAAAACCCCTAAATACATTAAGAAAACTAAAAAACTGTGAAACAATTAAGAAAATATTAAAAACAATTAAATTAAAAAACTCTAAAAACCCCAAAAACATTAAAAACTATAAAACTCTAAAAATATGAAAACCCTTAAAACCCAAAAAAATGGTGAAAAACAATAATTCCCTAACAATCCATAAAACCCTAAAACCATAAAAACAAAAAAAAATCCCTATAAACCCCCAAAACCCCTTAAAATCCTTAAAAACCCCCCACACCAACTTAAAACTCCAAAAAATCCCTAATCCACTAAAAAACCTCAAACCCTAAAAACCATAAAAACTGTAAAAACCCTAATAACCCTAAAAACCCATATAAATCCTAAAAAATCATAAACCCCCCAAACCCTTAAAAACATTAAAACCCCTAAAACACCCAATAACCCTTAAAACCCTAAAAGATCATTTAAACCCCTAAAAACCCAAAAAATCAACAAAACCGCTAAACACCCTCAAATACCTAAAACCCTAAAATCCATAAAACACTCTAAATAACACTAAAAACATTTAAAACCCAAAACCCTAAAAATCTTAAAACCCCCTAAAATGGATAAAATCCCTAAAACAACCCTAAAAACCTAAAAACCCCTAAAAATACTAAAAAAACCCAAAAAAACACTCAAAACACCCTAAAATCTCTAATAAGACTCTACAACTCTAAAATTATTTTAAGACTCTTAAAAAACCGACAAATACAACAAACCCCTAAGAAAACCATAAAAAACTAAAACCCCCTAAAACCATAAAAACCCTAAATAAGCCAAAAAACCCCTCAAAAAACATGAAAACCCCTACCCCCCCCCCCACCAAAAATAAAAAACCATAAAACCCATAAAAACTTATAGCACATAAAAACCCAAATAACATTAAAATACTAAAAAAAACTAAAAACCCCTAAACCCTAAAAACCTAAAAATATTTAAAACCCAAAAAACCATTAAAATGAAATAAAATACACTAAAATCAATAAACACTCCAAAAAATCATTAAACCAAAAAAATTAAAAAAAATAAAACCCCCTAAAAAACCTAAAAGACCTAAAAATCATTAAAATGATTAAAATTCTAAATCCCCAAAAAAACCTAAAAACACTAAAAAAATCCATAAAAACACTAAAATCTTAAATAACCCTAAAAACCTTTCCAAATCCCCCAAAACCCTTAGAAATCATAAAATCCCTAGAGACCCTAAAAACCCTAAAAACCCCTTGAAAACCATGGAAACACTAAAACCCCCAAAAACCCAAAAATTCAAAAAACAAAAAATCCCTAAAACTATAAAAACCATAAAAATCCTAAAAAATATTAAAAATGATAAAAAAAACCCCAAGACACACAAAATCTCTAAAACACCATAAAAACTCTAAAATTATAAAAACAAAAAAAACCCTCAAAACCCTCAAAACTAGTAAAACCCCATACAACAATAAAACACATCAAACCCCTAAAAACCCTAAAACCCATAAAAACACTAAAAATCATAAACCTTAAAAAACCCATAAAAACTCCTAAACCCCAAAAGAACCCTAAAACACCTAAAAACCTAAAAACCTAAAAAATAAAAAAAAAACCTTGTAAATCCCTAAAACTATAAAAAATCTAAAAAACCTAAAACCCTAAAACCATAAAAAATCATAAAATACCTAAAAATTATGGAAAACCCTAAAAATCCAAAAAACCCTACAAAAAAAATAAAAGAACTATAAACCCTTAAAACACTAAAAGAACCCTAAAAAATAGTACAAACCCCTAATAAATCCTAAAACCAAAAAATGTTAAAAACATTAAAAAACCTAAATCCCTATTAAATTCTAAAACACCCTAAACCCCTAAAACAACAAAAAAACATCCTAAAGGACCTTAAAATGCACAAAAATTCCATTAACACCCTAAAACAACAAAAAACATCTCTAAAAATCCCAAAACCAAAAAAAACTAAAACCCTAAATATCATAAAAAATACCAAAAACCCATAAATATCCCTAAAAATTCTTAAAATATTAAAAATCAGAAAAATACTGAAAACCCATTAAATCCATAAAACCCCAAAAATCCCCAAAAATCCCCCAAAATCCCAAAAAAAACTCTAAAATCACTAAAACCCCTTAAAATTACTAAAACCCTCTAAACCCTAAGAAACCCCTAGAATCCTAAATACATTAGAATCCCAAAAACACCTCTAAACCTAAAAAACCATAAAAATCCTAAAAACCATCTAAACTCTAAAAAACTTAAAAAAACCTAAAACCCATTAAAAACCCTAGACCCTATACTATACACACTTAACCATAAACCCTAAAATATAAACCCCAAACCCTATACCCTAAACCCAAAACCCTATACCCCAAATCTCAAACCCTACACCCTAAAACCTAAACCCTACACCCTAAAACCCTAAAATCCAAAAAATTATAAAAAACCTAAAATATCTAAAAACCATAACATCCTTAAAACCATAATATCCCTAAAAACTCTGAAAACTATAAATACCCCTTAACCCACTTAAAACTCTAACACCACTTAAAATAAACTAAAACCACTAAAACCTTAAAAGACCCTAAACACCCTAGGGATGAGAGATGACGACAGAGTCAATTAGGTTTTCTCTCCCCTCACAATTCCCTACGTCATCGCTCCCTCTCCCCGATCATGGATCTTCAATGCTTTCTTGGTAGCATCACTTATGGTTCTTTGATGGTATGGTTTCTGTCTCAATGGATCAGATGTTTCAGTGGTTTACTCTCCCCTCACGATTTACAATGTTTAAACTCCCTCTACCGTATCATGGATTAGCGTTTCTTCCTTGCTGGCATTGCTTCTAGTTTCTCGATGGTTTGGGTTCAGTCTTGGGGGATTGGCTATCTCAAAGGTGGGAGTGACTATCCTTGAAGAAGGTGTGGTGCTGAGGACTGACATATTCAGATGGGCCCTTGTCAGTCAACGATAAAGTAGTTCTCAAAGATGGTTATAGATCTGAGTGTCAAAGGGATGTGGTGGTTTTCTGGATTCGTGTCAGATCATGGTGGGTGAAGAGGGTGTTGCGGTGACATGGAGATGGTGCACTCGGTCCTGAGTTCAGAACTCTATGTCAAATCTAGATAGATTACGATGGGGCCAGTCTTGTGTTGGTGAGGGGCGATGATTGGTGGACTTCGGTTGCAGCCGAGTCACTGGTTTGGTGGGGTTATGGTGTGGATTTGGCCTTCATTGAGGGTTGTGGCAGTCCAGGATCTTGGTGTAGTGGTCTGGGATAGTGGCGACATGGGGCACGTGTTTGGAATGGGGTAAGATGCGGTTGTTCCAGGTGCCAGAGGTGGATGTTGGTTGATAGAAGCTGGTGTAGAAAGATGTTGGGAAGGTTGTAGTACTGTGCTTCTAGCTGTGGAATAGATATAATAGAGGGTGTTTTTTTAGCTTTTATTGTGTTTCTAGGGTGCAGGGTATGTTGCAGTCCTGGAGATATTGGGTACGAGTTGTTTCATGTTGAGATATGATTGGCTAGAAGGTGCTAGATGTTGTAAGCAGAGACGCTGGATGTTGGTCGTTGCTTGCCTAGGAGGTTCATGAGGTGTTATTTCTATGTAGCTAATGGTGTTTTGGTATGGTGGTGTGGTTAGATTGGTTGCAAGTTGCTGCTAGTGCTGGTTGCTGAAATTGATGTGAGGTTCTGGGCACTATCTGGCGATGCTGATCAAATATTGGATTACTTGAGGGTCTATTTGGAGTTGGGTTTTGACCAAAGGGTGCTAGGTGATGCGGAATGCTACTGAGAGTTCATGTTGCTGGGCTAGTGTTGTTGGTTGTGCTGATGGGGGTGAAATGTCGGATGTTGATTGGTTAAAATGTGCTGGATACTGGAAAACGAGTTGTTGGATGTTGGTTGCTACCTGGAAAGAAGGTAATGAAGGTGATGTTTATGGTTTTTGTATTGTTGGTGACCCCATGATGTATCTCTTTTTATACATGGGTTTTTTGACTCTACCCCTTCCTTTCTTTTGTTTCTCTTTTTCTAATAAATTTTGGGGGGGCCAAAAATAGCCTGGTCCGACACCTGCTTTGCACTAAAAACCCTAAACCCCTAAAAAGACCCTAAATCCCAAAAAAACTAAAATTACTATAATCCTAGAAACCCCACAAAACCCTTAAAAACCCCAAAAATGCTAAAAACCTAATACAACATAAAACCCCTAATAAACCCAAAAAAACTAAAAAATGTCCTTAAAAGCCTTAAAATCCTAAAAACCCTAAAAGAACCTAAAACATCCTAAAAATACACCGATCGTAGTAAAAATACCTTAAACCCACAAAAAATCCTAAAAACACCAAGAAACATATAAAATACATAAAAACCATAAAATCCACTAAAACCCCAAAAAACCATAAAATCACTAAAATCCCTAAAGCCCTAAAAACCCTAAAAACCCCATAAACCCTAAAAACAATAAAAACCCTAAAAGAAATTAAATCCCTAAAAGACCCTACAATACACTAAAATAAATAAAATACCCTAAAATCCCTATAAACCCAAAACACCCTAAAATGTATAAAACCCCCTAAAGAAACATAAAAAATCCTATAAGCCATAAAATTTATAAAACCCCTAAAATACTAAAAAACCCTGAAAATCCCCCAAAACCCCTAAAAACCTAAATAATCCTAAAATAACTTAAAACCAATAAAACCCATTAAACCCTATGAAACCCTACAAACCTAAAAACCCATAAATCCCTATATAACCCCTAAAAATCTGTAAAAATCCCTAAAAACCCTAAAAATCCCTAAAAACACTGAAAAAATAAAAAACCCCAAAAATCCAAAAAGACCCTAAAACCCCCTTAACCCCCCATAAAACCGTATAAAGACCATAAGAGAACCTAAAAACCATAAAACCTATAACCCCACCAAACCCTAAAAACACTTAGGATCCAAAAAAAGTAATAAAACACACTAAAACACTTTAAACCCCTAAAACTCCTTAAAACCCTAAAATTAGAAACAAACCATAAAACCCAATAAACCCCATAGACACCCTAAAAATACCTTAATATGCTAAATCGCCCTAAAAACCCTTAAAAATCTAAAAAATACCTAAAAATCATGAACAACTAATGTACACCTTTAAACTCCTAAAATATGTGAAAAAAAGCCTAAAAACCCTTTAAAATACCTTGAAATAGTAAATAACCTAAAAACATATAAAACCCCTAAAACCCTAAAAAAACCCCATAGGGCCCCAAAACCCCTAAAAATCCTAAAACCCATAAAACCCTTAAACCCCTCTAAAAGAAGCTATAACCTATAAAAGACCCATAAAAGACCCATAAACCCCTAAAAGAACCTAAAAGATCCTAAAAGACCCTAAAAGATCCTAAAATACCCCAAAGCCCCCTAAAATCCAAAAAGACTCTAAAACCCCAAAAGAACCCAAAACCACCTAAAACCCTAAAAGACCTTAAAAAATTTTAAAACCCCCAAAAGACACTAAAATCACTAAAAATCAACCAAAGAACCTAAAATACCGAAATTCCCCAAAAGACTCAGAAAAACCCTAAGGAGCCCTAAAAACCCAAAATAAAACCCATTGGACCCTAAAATACCCTAAACCCTAAAGGGTGATCGGGAATAGCCGGACCCTCGCATCTTCCTTGCCCTAAAGGGCCCTAAAAACACTAAAGGTTCCTAAAACCCCTAAATAAGCCTAAAATCCATAAAGAACCTAAAAACTCTGAAAACACTAAAAGGCCTTACAAAATAATAAAAACCATAAAACACCACAAAACTCTTAATAAATCTAATACCCCTTAAAATCCTAAAAACCGTAGAATGCTAAAACCCCTAAAGGACCTTAAAAACCATAAAACCACTAAACGACCCTAAAAATGTTTAAAGAACCTAAGGCAACTAAAAATCGTAAAAAAATCTGAAAAAACCCAAAAACCATAGAAAACTGTAAAATCCCTAAAAACAAAAAAAACTAAAAAATACTAAAACCTCTAAAAACCCTAACACCCAAGAAAACCCTTAACACCATAAAAACCCGAAAACCCCAAACCCATTAAAAGATCTTAAAAAAAATAAAACCCCTTAAAATCCTAAAATACTATAAAATCCCTTAAAACCTTAATAACCCTAAAACACTGAAATCCCGTAAAAACCCTTTCAAACTCCCAAATATTCTTGAAAATCCTAAAATCCATAAAACCCCTATAAACCCTTAAAAACTCATATAAACCCCTAAAATCCCTAAAAACCCAACAAAAGAAAAAACTATAAAACCCTAAAATACCTGAAACTCCCAAAATTCCTAAAAACCCAAAAAACCCCAAAAAACCTAATACCATAGAAACCCTAAAAATCCTACAAAACCCTGAACCCCCTAAAATATCATAAAACCCACTAAAACCTAAAAAACCCAAAAAAACTAAAATCCCTAACAAACTTAAAAACACTAAAAAACCCAAAAATCATTAAAACCCCATAAAACCACCAAACCTCGAGAAAACCCAAAACCCCTAAAAAAAATGAAAACCCCCTAGACGCCCCAAAAACCCCCTTAAAAGACCCTAAACCCCCTTATAACATTAAAGGCCTTAAAACTCCTAAAACCCCTAGAAGGCCCCAAAAACCTAAAAAGACCCTAGAAACATAAAACCCCCTAAAATACCACAATTCACCCCTAAAAACATTAAAACACCATAAAAACCTAAAACCCATTAAAATACCATAAAACCCCTAAAAGACAGTAAAAACTAAATGAAATCCCCAAAAGACCAAAAACCCTTAAGAACCTAAAAAAATATAAACCCTAAAAGCATTAAAAATCCTAAAACCCTAAAAAACCCTTAAACCCCTAAAACCCCTAAAAACCCTAAAAACACAAAAAAATCACTAAACTACTGTAAAAACACAAAATCCCCTAAAAACTTTAAAAACCCTTAAAACCCCAAATACCCTAAAAACCCTAAAAACCATTTAATCATTTAAATCCCCATAAAAAGCTTTAAAAAAGCTAAAAACTCAAAAAACCCAGAAATACCATATAACCCCATTAACCCCAAAAACCATAAAGAAAAACCTAAAAACCCCAAAAACACTAAGAAACCCACAAAAACCCTGAAACCCTAAAAATCATAAAAAAACCCTAAAAACAACGTAACGATAAAAAACATAGACCCTAAAAAATTAAAATCTTAAAAACCCTAAAATATCCAAAAAAATAACCTAAACTGAAAAAGAACCATAAAAACCCAAAAACAATAAAACAAAAAAACACTAAAATCTCAAAAATCACTAAAAACCATAAAAGACAATAAAAACCCTAAAAACACTAAAATCCCAAAAAATACACTAAACCCCCTAAACCAAAAAAACCCTAAAACCCTAGAAATCATTACGCCATAGAAAGATTTTAGAGTATGTTTAAAATACCACTAAATCATTTTTTGATGTTTTTTAAAAAACTAGGAGAATTATTTAGCATCATTTTAAACACCACTAAATCATTTTGTGGTGTTTTTTTAATTTTTATATACATAATTAACAATTTATAATTTATAATTTATAGTTTATAATTTATTTATTTATTTATTATTTATTAATACCATGTATATTCCATGCACGCATATGTCACATATGAAAATTAAAAATTCATTATATATATATATATATATGTATATATATGTTATGCAAGATTTGAAACTCTTACCTCTTGGTTATTCTATAAAGACTTTAAAACTCTAATAAACTCTTCTTGTGGTGATTAGACAAAATTTAATATACTTGTAGTTATATATAAATTAAAAAAAATAAAATCGAATAATAATAATATATACGAAAAAATTAAAAAAATACATAACAAATAAATATAGACTAAATAATTAAAAATTAATAAATAAAAAACTATTAACAAATATAAAAATAAATAAATAAATAAA
Source organism: Viscum album (assembly GCA_963277665.1). Lineage (NCBI taxonomy): Eukaryota > Viridiplantae > Streptophyta > Magnoliopsida > Santalales > Viscaceae > Viscum > Viscum album. The sequence continues at coordinate 1,800,836,679 of OY728126.1, read as the reverse complement.
TAATATGATAATAAATAGTATATATTACATAATAAATATTAAATAATCATTAATAACTAATAAGCTAAAAATAAGTAAATAATAAATAAATTATTATTTATTAATAATTAACTAATAAATAATTAATGAAAAAAATAATAAATAATGAGTAAATTAATAATATATAACAAATTAATATATGATAAATAAATAATAAATTAACAAATAATAAATAATAGATAAATAATAAATATATAATAAATATATATTAAATATATAATGAAATTATAATACATAAGTAATAAATAAATAATAAATAATTCATTAATAATAAACTAGTAATAAAATAATATAATTTTAGAAAATTAATAATAAATATATAAAAAAATAAAAAATAAAAAATAAAAATCATAATTAACAATGAAAAATAAATCAATATAAAATATAAAATTATTAAATAAATAATAATTCAATAAATAATCAATAACAGATATGTAGAAAAATAAATAAATGATAAATAACAAATAGATAATTAATAAATAATACTTTAATTATAAATTATTAATAAATCTTAATAAATTAATAATAAATTCTAACTAATATGTTATAATATATAATTAATATTAAATAATTAGTTAACTATAATTTTTAATAAATAAAAAATCAATCTATAAAAAATAAGTAATAAATAAAATAATAAATGAATAAATGAATAAATAATAAATTGGTATAAATTTATATACATAGAATGAAATTTATATAAATAAATATAAACACGCATTTATGTTACACAAATATATATAAACACACTCATTTTTATAATTGTATATTAATATAAATATATATATAAATACAAGTAAATATAAATATCTATGTATATATCCAAATCGGATATAAAAAATATGACCATAAATATGTATAAATGTTTATAAATGCATATAAATACAATCAAATGTTCATGACTACATATAAACATCCATGATCAATACAATTAAATATAACTTAGAATAAATAATGATAAATATATTTAACTAATAAATAAATTTACATAAAAGTATAGAGATACATAAAAATATATATTTATAATTAATAAATAATAAATCACCAAAAGATGAAAACCCGCAACAATTGAAATGCCATTAAATCAATGGGAATGTAAATAAATGGAATAAAATCATAGATAACCTAACATACATATGAAGACACTCTTGAATGAAGCTGAAATCTCATCAAATGTTCATGAATCCTGGTATCTGAATAAAAAATATATGTTTCAGAAGTCCTCTAGGGATTTTTGACCTTGAAAAAAGTGACAATGGTCATCCCTAATCAACATGGAATAGATTTCCTGGCGGGCAATGCAGACCAGATGACTCATGAAGACTTGCAGTGGCTCAGGAACCCTCAGGATGGTGGGATCTAGCCTTTGGCTTCGGCAATGTGTGGTGGCATCTAACAAATGAGGTAGAAGGGGGATGCACTCTGGACACAGTAAAGTGGGCCGATGGGTAAGGAAATAAATGTCAGTGTAAAGGAATTGTCGGTCTGAGTTGTTTTGTGTTCAATATCAATTGGTCTTATGGGCCACATATTTAAAATAAATAAGGCTTGATGGGTGGGTTATCCCCTTGTGGGGGGGGGGGGGGCTATGCCTTACCTTTATGGACCCTGTGTGTGGTGTGTGTGTGTTTAAATGAACTTGTTCCACCAAGCACCTATGTATCTACATTGTGTTGTGGTATGTATCCATTTATTTATTCTTTTCATGTATATAAGGTTTATGGGTGATAGTTTGGAGAACATTTTCGAGAGTTTTTGTGGTAAAGGGGAGCAACATAGGCAACACATGGGTTGTCCAAAATGTGTGGGAGCCTAGTAGTAACCATACCCTTTGAAATGTTGTTTTAGAAAATTTGAGGCTGTAGCATTGGAACAGTGTGTGTACGGTTAGGGAGACCCTGTGAGGAAGCCATGTGAGGGTCTAGCCAAATAGTAACTAATGCACGGTTAGCACACTATTTATCTTACCGTTCGACTAAACTGTGCATAGGGTCAAAGTGAGATCTTAAAAAGTGGACCTCACACATTTTTTACTCTATGTGGATATTTTTTCATCCTATGTTGCATTGAATCAATATTCTTATTTTTTAATGGTTGGATAAACTCTCCTATGAAAATTGAAATCGATCTGGAGCTTTTCATGTCATTTAGAAGCCCGATTCTTCCAGTAAGTCCTTGTTCTTCACTATTCTTGTCATGTTTTCTTAGATATATTTTTACCCTTTTCTCAAATTCTTATATCTACACCCATTATAGTTATATATATTATTATGGATTCCAAATAAGTTTATATTTTTCTTGATCGTGTTAGGGGAAGATATCTAAGGCGGTTTTGTGGAAATCTTACCCAGTTTCGTGAGCGTTCTTCGCCCGCTTACCATTTTCATCAAAATGCTCGAGGTAGGTGGATTCACTCTCAAATAATCTTAGTATAAATTATTGTAATGATTTCAAATAGATTAATTTTTTATGTAATGATGGTTAATTAGGTGTTTTTTATTGTTAGAAAACTTCTTGAATGATGGTTTATAGAAATCTAGAAAATTGGTGTTCTTGAATTAAGTGCTTGATTCTTGATTTGAAAATGCATATTTTAAAAATGGTTTTTTTGGAATTATGGTAAGTGGATTTTATTAAATAGTTTTCAATACAAGTAAGGATTTTATTGAAATTTTAAGGGTGTTCTTAATTGGTTTGTTTAATGTTTTTTTAATAAAATAACAGTTTTATTGAAATGGGTTTAAATTGTTATTTGAAATGGTTTTAGAATACATTGGGTTTTTTGTGAGTTTTTTGGTTGAGGGGACATGAATAAGGGATGTGTACGAATGGGTTAAAAGGTATGTGACCCTAGATCAGGGGTGTGTTTTAGTGGGACACAAGGTGATTGGACAAGAGACCGCTCATGAGTATGGAACTTTTGAAACGAAGCATGGATGACTGGGTGTGTGAAGAAGTGGAATGGAATGGTTATTCCAAAATGATATTGAGGAATAGTTTTGAAGCCTTGTTTGGTTGTTTTTATAGAAATGTGACTTGCTGGAAAATGGGTTGACAATATAACTTGTTTACTCTTGGTTATAAATGGTTTTTGGAACTTGTTTATATTTACATATAAACCATTTTACAGAATTATTCTATATAAATGGTTTTTTACAAATGTTTCTAACTTTTAAATCCTAGTGGCATGAGTAGGGAAGTCATTGAGGAAAACCTAAGGATTTTTATACTCACCCATGCTTTGGAACTATGGTGCTTTTTTAGAGGTTATGTTCTAAGACATGGGAAAAGGTAAATTATCACACGTATTTAGCGCCACCTCATGAAACATGGGATGTTTGGTGATGCTGGATCATGGAGATTTTGGATCATGGAATCTTATAGTCATCTTGGAGTATTTATTTAATTTTATAAAATTTAATTTGATGATTAGTTTTTCTTCCTCTATTACACAATTATTTGGTTTTGTTATGAAGTATACTATTGAGGTGTCTTTTAATTATTCTTGAATCATATGGTGGTTGTTTTGTTGTGGTTGTTGGTTGTGGTTTTATTCTTAAAGGGTAAATCATCCCCAAATTGTATTGAAACCCTTCGGAATTTATTTCTACCCTTTGGCATCTTGGGGATGTCTCTTAAGGCCATGTAACAATTCACCTCCCTCTCAAGACAAAGAGAATAAGTCGGTCATTACAATTGGTATCAGTTTTTTCGGTCCTTGCCTAACAAGTGGTCTTTAGTTTCTTGGACATGGAGTTGAATTCATTCTTGTCTAGTCCTTGGGTAGGAATATTAGAAAGGAGCATGATTTTGAGGACATGAAATATAGATCACAAAAAGACATAGCTAACATTTTTATACTAAACATTATGTTACTAGTGTGTTTCATACATAAGGTTTTTGGAGACACCTATAGGATATTGGAATCTCATTTTCATGGGTTTAGCCAATGAGATGAGAATGAAATGAATTAGAAGAATGAATTCTCACTATAATTGCATATTTCATTTTGTAAAAATGATATATGATGTTATACATTGTGTTTATTTTTGAAAAATTGGAATTGTTTTTTCAAATGAAGGATTTTGAAAAAGGAATGGTTGGTAAATTTTAAAAATGGGCCGATTTTTAATAGAAAGAATGGATTTCTCAAAAATAGTTAAACTTGGAAAATGTAGATTTTGGAAAGAAATTTTTTGATAGTTGATGTGATATAGGTTGAAATGTTAATCCAACAGTTTCTATAGATTTTCCCTTATAAAATTTATTGTTTGTTTAGAAAATGACACCCGATAGGCATCATAGACACCAACTAGAAGAAGATGTAGAAAATGTGGTTGCACTTGAGAAATAGGTGAACCTAGATTAGGTTAAAAGTATTATCCAAGTATTTCAGCCTGTGGACATAGGAAACTAAATGGATGATCCAAGACATGTGGATTATTCCATCCAGTTCATTAAGTAGAATCCACTCATTTTGGGGGGTGATTCTAAACCCGAAAAGGCATATGTGTGGTTGAATAGGATGAATCATATCTTTAATTTCATTGTAACACCAGTGGAGTTTAAAGTAAAACTGGAAACGTATATGCTCAAGGATCTTGCATGCCAGTTGTGGGACCTAGCGGTCTAGACTAAACTAAATCAAGGCCTTAGTTGGGAGGATTTTGAGAAATTTTTCAATAAAAAAATCTATACTCACATGTTTAGGATCCATAGAATGAAAATCATATTCAGCCTAAAGAAGGAAAATATCTTTGTCACAGAATATGTGGATAAATTCATGAATTTTGTGTTCTTTCACCTAAATTTGTGATGAGTACGGCCTTGAAGGAACACATCTTTAAATCAGGGATAAGGAGGGAGATTCGATAGAAGATTGTGGTGTTATGTATTACAAATTATATAGAGACTCCAAAGAGAGAGATAGTGGATGATCATAGTATCACAAGAACTATGGGAAGAGAAAGTATGATGATACCTATAGTAAATTGTGGGAACTCGAATGATGGGAGCAAGAGGAATAGGTGCACCTATTTTCAAGGCGGGCATAGGGCTCAAAAATAAATGGCTGGATTAGTGAAACTTCCTCGATGACCCAAGAGAAAAGTGGGTTGTTTCTAATGTGGTTCAATTGACCAAATAATGTAAGAGTGTACAACACAACCTATAGCATGTCATTAATACAAGAAGATAGGAAATCTTCAACACCACTGTCGTAGTGCTCTGAGGTCAGGTGATTGAGACACTTCTTGGGTGTTGCAAGAATCATAAGTTTTAATGGGGAGAGGGTAGAATAATCAGTCTCATCAGCAAAATAGAGCTATCCATGGTGATTATTGGAACACCATGACTCCCCAAAAAGGTAAATCTCATCAAGGAAACAAAGAGAAAAGTCTATCAATAAAGAAATTGTATGGAGTTGAGTAGGTGACTGTGGATGATCAGGATACACCATCTATAGTGAGATATATGATTCTATTGAATTTTACCCTTATGAAAGTGTTGTTTGACATTGGGGCATCATATTCCTTAATTTATTCTAATAATATTGTTATTCTATGTTTAAAAAATGATATTATGCTTTCTGTGTACAACATCTCTTTCGAGGAAAAAGGGTTGTAAAAATAGGTTTAAATGGATTTTTGGAACCATTAGTGGCAAAAATTTCTCACCAGTTGTTACTGTTGACCTTGACATTGATAGAAGATATCGAGGATATCAATTTTCCAGTAGTTATGGATAAATTTCTAGATATATTTACCAATAACTTCTCAGGGTTACTATATATAAGAGAAGTGGTGTTTACAATTGATATCCTTTTAGGGACCAGTAATAGTCCCCTTTTGTACTATAATATGGAAAATATAGAGTTAAGGTAATTGAAAGTGCAGTTGGAAGAGACAGAAAATAGAGGTTTCATTCAGCTGAGCACATTTGTGGGGGTAGAAAAAGTCTTTTTTTGTGAAGAATTTATATGGAACTATAAGGATATGTGAGGATTATCATAATCTTAACCAAGTTATGATAAAAATATATATCTAATTCCACAAATAGATGACCTATTCAATCAATTGATGGGAACTATGTGGTTCTCTAAAATTGACATGTGATCAAGATATAACCAATTGAGAGTTCGTATGGAGGAAATTCTGAGGACATATTTTTGAAGAATATATAGACCTTATGAATAAATTGTAATGACTTTAGGTCTTATAAATTCACCAAATTCATTTTGGAATTGATTAATTGGATATTTCAAAGATATATGGATTCTTTTATTGTGGTGATTTTTGATGACATATTGGTGTACTCAAGGACTATGGATGGGCATGAGAAACAATTAGAGACAATGTTGGGAATCTTGAGAGATCATAGGTTGTATTCCAAACTATATAAGTGTGATTTTTGGATAAAATACATACACATTATTGGACATTTAATTTCTGAAAAATATGTTTCGATGGATCCATAGAATATTGAAGCCATCATCTCTTAGCAACCACCGAAAAATGTATTTGAGATATGAAACTTTATAAGTCTATCAGGTTATTATTGACACTTTTTTTGAATTATCACAACTATATTTTCCAATGATAGCATTGAAAAGAAATAATGTTCCATTTAAATGGAGTGAGGTATGTCAAACATCTTTTCAAGAGATAAAAGTTCATCTTACATAAACACCTATCTTGATTTTTCTTGAATCAAGATAGGGGTATGTGGGGTATTATGATGATTCGAGATCTAGTTTGGGATGTGTTCTCATACATGGAGACCACGATTGCTTATGGTTCAAGGAAGTTGAGAGTGCATGAGAATAATTAACCAACACATGATTTAGAGTTAGCTACGGTCGTCCATGCTTTGAAGACTTGGCGTAACTATCTCTTTACTGAGAAATTCACTATGTTCATGGATCATAAGATCTTGAAACATATTTTCTCACAGTGAGATTTTAATCAAAGGAAAATAAGATGGATGGATTACCTCGAGATGTTTGAATTTGACACCATGTATACACCAGGAAAAGGTAATTTAGTGGTCGATGCATTAGTAAAAAATTTATATGCTCAGTTGGAAGAACAAGCTTCAGTTGAGTGGTAGTTGATGTCGGTACTAGTTGATATGCATGAGTAATGTGAAAACTTAGGTGATTTTGTGGTATTATTTTCAGTTTTCATGATTCCTGTTTTGGTACAGATGGTTAAATAGGCACAAACATCTGATACAGATTTCTCAGTTATGAGTTAAAAACTCATTGGTGGGGATACCATTGAGGTCTGAAAAATTTATGGGAGTTCAGTGTTGTGGTTTAGAAATATGATGGATGTACCTAGGGCTTTACCACCAAGTGATATGTGTTGTACAACCTGGAATATAGATAATGTATAAGGTGTTAAAGTCATAGTTTTGGTGGATCAACATGAAATGGAAGGTGGATGAGTTCATTTAAAAGTGATTAACATGTCAGAAAGTTAAGGCATAAAATCAATGAACAAGAGGTATGTTACAGTCATTACCTATTCTAGTGTGGAAATGTGAGGAGATATCAATGGATTTTGTTATAGGTCTCCCCGAAATGGTTCAAAAACACAATTCCATATGGGTGATAGTGGATTGAATCACACATTCGGCCTATTTCACCCCAATTCATGAAACTCATACGGTGGAGGATCTATCCAAAATCTATATCTATTAAGTGGTAAAGAGACATGGAATACCAATTTCGATCATGATAGACAAAGATATGAGGGTCCCTTCTTGTTTTTAGAAATCTATAAAAAAATCCCTTGGGAATAAGTTTACTATGAATATGGAATATTACCCTCAGACAGATTTCTAATACATGAGGATGATATAGATGTTGGAAGAAAAGCTATGGGCTTGTGTAATGGATTTTTGTGGTTCATGGGAAGAGCATGTTCCATTAGTAGAGTTCTCGTATAATAAAATCTATCAGGCCTCGATACATATGGATCCTTTAGAAGCATTTTATGGGAATCCTTATCATTATCCACTTTTTTGGGTGGAAATAGGTGAGACTTATTTAGTTGGTCCTAGACTTTTTCAAGAAACAATGGAGAAGATATAGTTTATTAGAAAGAGAATAGATATGGCTCATAGTCATTATAAGTCATAAGCATATCATCTCTAAGGACCATTATCATTCACGTTGAGTAATCATGTGTTCTTAAGGATCACTCCAAGGCTTGGAAATCATCATTTTGGGTTGAAAGGAAAGTTATCTTCTCAATACATTGTCCCTTTTGAGATATAGGAAGGGTTGGAGAGGTGGAAAATCAGTTTTCATTGCCACCATAGTTCATTTTGTGGAATAATTTGTCCCATGTATCTTAGTTGAAAAATTGTCAACCTAAGCCTGACCATTTGATTAGATAAGATCATGTAGACCTAGATATGGATTCTTCATTGGTACATATCACAGTGCAAGTTGTGTATAGTCAGAAAAAATTCTTTGTTGGAAAAAGTATCAGCATAGTGTGGGTTTTGTGGAAACATGGTCAGATTCGAGAAGAGACTTGGGAACATGAGAAGAAAATGAAAGAGAAGAGGCCATAAAAATTTTAGGACAATGATGGTTTTCTAATTTTTGGGGATAGAAAGATCAATGGTGGGGATAATGTATCACCCATAATTTCTATTATTTAACCATTTTTTTTCATGTATATAAATTTTAAGGGTGAAGTTTGGGAGAGTTTGGAGAACATTTGGAGAGTTTTGGGGGATAAAGGGGAGGCATACAGGCTACACACAGGTTTTCCAACCTATGCATGAGCCTAGTAGTAACCATGAAATTTGAAAAGTGGTTTTTGGAAATTTGAGGTAGTAGTTTGGAATGGTGTCACATGGTTAGGGAGATCATGCTAGGAGGCTATGTGAGGGTCTATCCAGGTAGTAGCTAACACACAATTTGTCTAACCGTGTGACTAAACTGTGTGTGGGGTCAAAGTGAGATCCTAATAAAGTGTATCTCACATTTTTTTGACTCTAAGTGGCTCATTATTCATACTATGTTGCCTAACTCGATATTCTTCTCTCTTAATGGTTTTTTAACCTCTCCCAAGAAAATTAGAATTGATATGGAGCATCTCTTTGGGTTTTAAAAGCTAGATTCTTGTTGTAAGTGCTTGTTCTTCATTGTTGTTGTCACATTTTTTTAGATCTACTTATCCCCTATTATTTTATTCTTAGATCTACACTAGATGTGGTTTGATATAAGATTATGGATGCCAAATTATTTCATATTTAGTCTTGATCAAGTTAGGGGAAGAGATATAAGGTGGTTTCATGGAATTCTTACCAACTTTCGCTAGCGTTCTTTGTCCGTTTAATATTTTCATCAAAAATCCTAAGGTATGTGGATTAAATATCAAATAATATTAGTATAACTGATAGGAATGATTTCAAAGTGACCACATTGTGGTGAAAAGATAGTGAATTGGTTGTTTTTTTTAATTTTTAGAAACCTTCTTGAATGATGGTTTGTGGAAATCAAGAAAATTAATGTTCTTGAATTAAGTTCCTGATTATTGATTTGAAAATTCTTAGATTAAAATGGGATTTTTCAAGAATTATGGTAAATTGATTTTATTAAAGGGTTTTCAAAAAAATTAATTATTTTATTAAAATGGAATGTGTGTTTGGAATTGGTTTGTTTAATGGTTTTCAATAAAATAATGGTTATTTTGAAATGGGTTGAAATGGTTATTTGAAATGGATTTGGAATACATGAGTTCATTCTTGAGGGGGTCAGAATAAGGGGCATGTACCAATTGGGTACAACGTATGTGACCTTGGATCAGGGGCTTGTGTCAGTGGGACACAAGGTGATTGGAAAAGAGACCGCTCATGAGTATGGAATAGTCGGAATGAAGCATGCATGGTTAGGTGTGTGAAAAACGTGGAATGGAATGTTTATGAAAAAATGATATTGAGAAATGGTTTTAAATCCTTGTATGGTTGTTTTTTCTTGGAAATGTGAAAATTGGTTGAAAATAGAGCTTGTTTACTCATGGTTATAAATGGGTTTTCGATCCTGTTTATAATTAGTTGTAAACTTTCCAACCGATTTTTTTATATAAATGGTTTTATATATTTTTTTCTAAATTTTCTATCCTAGTGGATTGAGTAGGGAATTCATTGGGGAAAACCTACTTAGTTTTATACTCAACCCTGCATTGGCACTATGGTTCTTTTTCAGATGATATCTTCTGATAAATGGGAAAGGGTAAAGTATCACACGTATTTAGCACCACCTTGTGATACTTGGGCTGTTTGGTGATGTTGGATCATGGATCTTGAAAATTATAGTGTCTTGTAGTCATCTTGGAGTCTTTAGTTTTTTCCTCTATTTAATTTTATGATTAGTTTTTCTTCTAATGTTTCTCACTTTGGTTGGGTTTATTATAAAGGATATTGTTGAGTTGTATTTTAATTATTCATGCATCATATAGTGGTTGTTTGGTTATGGTTGTTGGTTTTTTTATTCTTAAAGGTTAAATTTTCCCCCACTTGTATTGGAACCCTTCGGCATTTATTTCCACTTTTCGGAATCTTGGGGATGTCACTTAAGACCAAGTAATGATTCATCGGCCTCTCAAGCCAATGACAATTAGTGGTTCATTACAAACAAACATATATCAAAATTATAAATAGAAAAATAATTTGTTTATAAATAATAAATAACAATTATTAATAATAAATCATAATTAAATATAAAAAATTTAATATTACCCCCCCCCCAATTAATTTAGTGGTGGGATTTTAAAAATCGCTTCTAATTCATGGTAGTTTTTATAAACCGCCCCAAAAAATAAATTTTAACAAATAAAAAATACATTTAGTGTTAGTTTTTGAAACCATCACTAAAAAATACTAAAAAATATATTTTTGTAAAAATATTTAGCATAAGTTTTGAAAACGTCCATGAAATTCATTTTTTCCTCCATTGAAATCCTAAAACCTCCTAAAAATCCTAAAAAATCCTAAAAACCACCTTAAAACACTAAAAAACCATAAAACACCTAAAAATAAAAAAATACCATAAAACTCCTAAAACAACCCCAAAAAAACCCAACAAACCTAAAAAAAATAAAAACCCATAAAATCCTAAAAATCCCTTTAAACCCTTAAAACCCTTAAAAGACCCTAAAAACCATAAAAAATCTAAAAACTTATAACGATCTAAAAACCCCTAAAATTTTTAAAAAACCCTAAAAACATACAAAACCATTAAACCTCCTAAAAAGATAAAAACATTATAAAAAATTAAAAAAACTCTAAAAACACTAAAAACTGAAATCCCCCCTAAAAATACTAAAAACCCTCAAATACCCGAAAACCCATAAAAACCCTGAAAACCCCTAAAACAATAGAAAACTAAAAAAACCATTAAACCCCTAAAAATTCCTAAATTACTGAAAATATTAAAAACCCTAAAACCATAAAAACCCTAATAAAGCCTTAAAACCCCATAAAACCCCCTAAAACCCATAAAACCCTAAAACACTGAAATCCCTAAAACCATAAAAACCATAAAAACCATTTAAAATCCTAAAGCCCCTGAAACCATATAGAATCCGTAAAACCCCTAAAAACCCTATAATTACTAAAAACCCATAAAGAACCTAAAAGACCTTAAAAACCCTAAAAACCAACAAAAACCAAAAAAACCACTAAAAGACCCAAAAAACATGAATCCTCTAAAAGACCCTAAAAATAATGAAAACTCCTAAAAGAACCTAAAACCCCTAAAACCCCATAAAACACCCTAAAACCCCCTAAAAACCTATAAAACCCTAAAAAAACTAAAAAACCTACAACCCTTAAAAATCTAAAACCCCTAAAACCCCCTAAAAACTGTAAATACCCCTCAAAACACTAAAATCCCTTAAAAAATCCTAAAAACCCTAAAAACCCTAAAAACCCCATAAAACCCTAAAACAAATTAAAACCCTTAAGAAACCATAAAAACCCAAAAAACCAAAAAAAAAACAAAAACCCCATAAAAATTCATGAAGAAACCTAAAAACCCAAAAATCCCTAAAAACGCTAAAAGCATAAAAATTCCTAAAACCCCTAAAAAAATTTAAAACCCATAAAATCCCTAAAACCATAAAAAAACCTAAAAAACTTTAAAACACATGAAAACACTAACCCCCCACCTACAAAAAAACCCTAAAACCCCTAAAACCACAAAAAGAATACATAAACCCCCTAAAAACCCTAAAAACCCTAAAAAAACTAAAAAACCAAAAAAACCATAAATACCCTAAAACCCCAAACCCATAAACCCTAAAAGAAATATAAAAATTAAAGACCATTAAAACAGTAAAACTCTTTAAAACCCTAAAAACCTAAAAACCTTTAAAAACCCATATTTACCCTAAAAACCATGAAACCCTCTAAAACCTTAAAAACACTAAAAACCCTAAAAACCTAAAAGACCACAAAACCTAAAAGACCCCAAAAACACTAAAAACACTAAAATACACTAAAACCACTATAAAAACCATAGATATCATCAAAACACGCAAACACCCTAAAAAATCTAAAAACCCTAAAACCCTAAAAATCCCTAAAAATCCTAAAGAGCACTAAATAAATCCAAAAAACACTAAAACCCCTAAAAAATAAAAAATAAAAAATACCCCAAAACTCCCTAGAATCCATTAAATCCCATAAAACTCCTAAAACCACCCTAAATCTCGAAAAGCACATAAAACCCTCAAAATCCCATAAAATAACTAAAAACCCTAAAAACACCTAAATGCCTTTAAAACCCCTAATAAACCCTGGAAAACCTAAAACCCCTAAAACCCAAACTCCAAACCCAAAAAATCCTAAAAACCCTAACCACATGAAAAAAATGTGGAAAATCCACTAACACCCATAGAAAACCCTAAAATCCCCTAGAGACCCTTAAAACCTTAAAAACACTAAAAAACCATTAAACACTAAAAATACATTAAATCTATAAAAAACCTAAAACCAATAATAACCCTAAAAACCTTAAAAACTCTAAAAACCCGTAAAACCCCTTAAATCCTCTTAAAACCCTAAAAACACTTAAGACCCTAAAAACCCCAGATTGAGCCTAAAAACCCTAAAACCCCTAAAAACCTAAAAACTCCTAAAACCTATAAGAAATACCTAAAAACACTAAAACCAGACCCCTAAAAGACTCTAATAACAAAAAAAACCTTAAATACCCTAAACCCCTTAAAAACACTAAAATAATCAAAAAAACCCTTTAAAATCCTAAAAGACCCTAAAAGTCCGTAAAACCGTATGAAAACCCAAAAGACCTTAAAATACCTTAAATGACCTAACAAACCCAAACGGAACATAAAACCAAAAAAACCACTAAAACACCATAAAAAATCTAAATACCATAAAACCTAAAAAATACAAAAGGACCTAAAACACTTAAAACCTTGAAGGAACCTTATGACACAAAAAAATCACTAAAAGATGCTAAAAATAAAAAAACACTAAAAGACCCTAAAAACATAAAAAACAATTCAAAACCATAAAACCCTTTAAAAACCCTAAAAGATTCTAAAACCCATAAAATCCTAAACCCCTAAAACCCAGAGATCCCTAAAAACACCCTAAAACCCTAAAAACCCTAACAAATCCAAAAAACCCTAAAAATATTAAAAGACCCTAAAAAAAGTAAAAGGCGTTAAACCCCTAAAAACCCTCAAAGACCCTAAAACCTAAAAAAATAGAAACCTTAAAACACTAAAAACTCTAAACATCTGAAACATAAAATTTCTTCAAAACCAGAAAAAACCCGAAAAACCCTAAAACCCCTAAAACACAAAAAACCTAAAAAAACATAAAACAACCAAAAATACCCTAAAATGCCTAAAGGACCCTAAAAATAATAAAATACCCTAGAAAAACCTAAAAATTAAAGATAATATAAAAACCCAAAGAGACAATAAGAACCCTAAACAAACAATAAAATCCCCAAAAAATTCTCAAAACCCTAAAACCCCTAAAAACTCTAAAAACACTAAAAACACCTAAAAATTATAAATAACACTAAAACCCCCAAAATAATGAAAAAATTACAAAAAAACCTAAAACCATAAAAAAAATATAAAACCCCATAAAAGACCCTAAAACGTTAAAAGAACCCACAACCCATAAAATTCCTAAAAAACCCTAAAAACACAAAAGACCCTAAAATCCCTAAAAACCCTAAAACAACCTTAAACCCATAAAAGACAAATAAAACCCTAAAAAAACTTAAAAAAATAAAAAACATTAAGACCCTAAAAACCTTTAAAACCTTTAAAACATTTGAAACCCTCCAAATCATAAAAACTCTTAAAATCCCCTAAAATAGTAAAAACCCCAAAACCCTTAAAAACCTTAAAACCCCTAAAACCACCTAAAACCCAAAAAACCCAGAAAACCCTAAAATACCTATAACCCCAAAATATAATAAAAATTATAAAAATTATAAATAACTATAAAACCCTAAAAACCCAAAACCCATAAAACCATGAAACCCTAAAAACCGTAAAATAATAAAAAAATTGAAAAAACAAAAAAACCCCAAAAGACACAAAAAACAAAAAAACCCTAATGAAATTAAAAACCTCAAAACTCCCAATCCCCAAGAAAATCCAAAAACCCCCAAAAAATCCCTATAACCCCTAAAACCCCAAAAAAACCCCAAAAAACCCTCAATACCATGTATAAACTCTAAAAAAACTCTTAAAGACCCTTAAACCCTAAAATACATAAAAGACCCTGCAAACCATATAAATATCAAAAAGACATAGAAAATACCTTAAACGCCCCATAAACACCTAAAACAACTAAAAATCCTTAAACCCATACAAACCCTAAAGAACCCTAAAAACCCCTTAAACCCAAAAAACCCTAAACCCCTAAAAAATTATAAAACTATAAAAACCCTAAAAAAGTTGTTATATTTTTTAAAACCCGTAAAACCATAAAAACTTCTAATAAATCATAAAAACCCTAAAACCCCTAAAAAACTTAAAATCCTAAAAAACTGAAAAATGCCCATAAAACCTAAAAACCCTAAAAACCTTAAAATCCCTAAAACCCAATGAAAACCCTTGTTGGGTCCGGATTTTTTGAAAAAACAATATTAATATAAGTCCATTAATTTGGAAAAGGGGAATTATAAAATCATAATAAAAGTTCAAGAAAGAAGGTTCAGAGCAGAAAACCACCAAGAAAATATCGCTCCATGGAAATTTGATTTGTATGGTGTTATGCTGGTCCATGAACCACCCACGAATGAAAATGGTTCGCAGAATGGGGTGAATTTATGAGCACCTAAAAATAAAGAAAAGTAGTTTTCAAGGAGATGTGGTGATTTCTTTCCCTAAAAATGAATATCCCTCCTTGAACTAAATCATTCGTGGGGTGAGGTGGAGTTGATGACTCCCACAAATGAGATGAAGTTTTTTGTAGGAAGAGGCTGTAATATCCAGACCCATGAAGGATTTCCACCACTGAATAAGTCCTATTAGTATTTTTCAAAACACTACCCATAATCCTCCATACATTACTGACCATGCTGGTACTTGGTCCCTCCAATCTTCTATAAATAGAACCTAATGGGGACCAAAATACACACATGAGGACTGACCCTGAATTGAATGAAGGAGAGCCAAAAAAAAGATCGATGATCCATTGTAAAAAAATGAGTCCTTACATAGATTACCAACATGTAAAATTCACTGTACAATAATAATAATAAATTCATATCTCTCCCAGCCATTTAGAAACCCAGAACCCCTCTACAGACATCATTCCACATGGTATAAAGATGATGGACCCTCTGCAGATAAACCTCACTATTGACACTCCATTATGTCAAAGAGTCTAAAAAATAAAAAATGGAATACCCTTATAAAGAAAATGGAGAAATACATGAAGAAAAATCAATATTTTCAAAGGTATGAATTTTGAATCACCTTAGTCAAGCCAAAACACCGGAAGCGCGCATCCTACTTGTGCACCCAAATATGTCGCACAACCAACTTATGCACTCCTATCTGGCATGAAAGTCACTTGTGCGCCAAACTAATTTCACCCAAGGTCACTTATTTTCCTATAAATATACCTTTGGGGCCCCCATTTGTATGGAATAATTTCTTTGAATCCTTATTTCTTCTCTCGTCACCCTAGTACTTTTCCGCAGTCTTCCAAAACTTTTAAGGTAGTTCTTCAACACCTTGAGTAGAGGATTTAAGGGAGGATCATTGGACATTTTTTTAAAGGTGGTGACATGAATTGGTTTCCCAATTCATGCCCCCTTGTGTAATTTATTAATAAACTCAAAGTAGAGTTACAAACACGAGGTGTAAAGAACTTACAACAGTGGGGAGTTAACGGGGATACAAAAAGGAAGGTCAAACAAACCAAAATCAAAAAATAAGACTGCCAAAATTACCTTCCTTCCAGACAGAAGTTGAACCATCCATCTCCATCTTTCTTAGTCTTCATATTCATAAGTTGATTCACAAAGAGGCAATTGTCCAGGCTTTCCCCATATCCACCATTTTTATCCCCGTCAATCAAAATCATCATCACAACCCCACAATAGGTGTTCCACGACCTTTAGACCCAGGATCACCAGCAATACCACCTTCATATGTTTGACAACTTAATATATAATCACCAACATGTTGTGCAAGTACATTATCCAAAATATTCATAATACTTGCAGTAGACAAAGCAGTATAGAAAGCACGAACATCAATTTACCCTACATCATGCATATGGAACCCCCCATTTTCACATTTCATTTGCAATAGAAAGGACATGCAGTTGATGCAGATGACTGTTGTCTCCAAACAAACAGGTAAACCATATCATAAACAAATCCAAATCAACCTCCCATCAAAAAAATATAACCAGCCAGGGGATATCATGAGCAGAAAGAAACCATAATACTTAACTATCTATAACCCGATACAATCTTTGTCAAGACCTGAAAGTGGGTTTACAATCTCCATGTGTTGGTGATGTGATCCTAGGAACAATGAAATACCTTTGGGAAAAATTTCTCCATAAGGAACCATCCAGTTGCTTCAAAGATGGACCTTCAGAAATGATGTCCATCCATAAAAGCGGCGAGCTGCCCTATTGGACAGACCGAACCTTCCTCCCCTATAAAGCATGAACTGCAACCACGCGGAGCAGAGGGAAAGAGAATGAGGATGCCATCTTGCTTCCAAAGAATCCTTGCCACAGCCGACAAATAGAAAGAAAGCATACAGATTGAACCATGTAATCAGAGTAAAAAAAGTTCAGCACTTTAAGCTGATAGATAAAAACTTCAAAAACAACTGGTTTCTAGGAAATAAAAAGCTGATGGTTCAGAGAATCTAGACATTGTGGCTTCTTATCAGCAGGATAGGAAGAGTAATACATGACCTCAATTATCAACCCTTCAAACTCAGTCATAAGGAACACCAACATCAGGAAACTACTGAGGAAATATTGTCCTACAATCCAAGAATTTAACATAGTCCTCCATAAGAGTGCAAAAAACATCCAGATACAGCCATCTCTGATTTCCAGAGTGCAGGAAAAATGAAGATGAATCTCAGTTTAAACAGAGAGACTGGTTGAATGAAACATGATATAGAATTTCCTTCAAAGAAAAACCCATTAAGAAATCCACTGAACAGATCTGATCCAGATCCAAGAGAGAGCAAAAAAAAATTAGTCTTCAAAATCATAAAGAGATCATTGCCATGGAATCCCTTTGAAGTCGAAATTTGGATTCTTCTTGAATTCCTTAACAAAAAATATGAGCATTCTTTTCCGGATTTCCAGTTAAGTGTTAGCGCTCATGTCACCATCTTTGTGTTTTCTAAAAGCAATTATATCATTCTCGTCAATCCATGTGTTTAGAAATACTTGCGCGCCTCTCATTCCTCTCACAGGAACTTGAGCGCCCCCACTTCTTGGATCACCTGTGAATACTCTTGAAGTCTTGTGCAAGGTCTCGCCCAAGTATTACCATACATGCTGTTCATTGCTTAAGTGAACATCAGGTCACCTAAGTGTACTTGGGCACACATACTTGCGCTCCCTTCTCTACTTGGGCGCCCATATTTGATTCACTTATTATCTTCACTCTCTTCAGTCTACAAGCCATAAAGCCTTATTCAGTCATTCATGGAAAGTCTTATTGTTCATTGGCTCCCTTTTCTGAAAGATATTCTGCTGAAACCTAAACCAAAACCTCCTAACTTATCAAACCTTTGGGAATGGAACATCAGCTTGTATCCTATTTGGGTTTTTATTTCCGCAGTCAGAGGTTTCCCACATTTGTTTCACAATGGGGTTAGGATTCATGGAATGTCTATGGGTTTGTATATCCGCATTCACATGGAACTTTCTCCTAGACACAGTGTATGGAAGTTATCAGTTTGGAGGATGATTTGGGTCCTGACCTCACCCTTCTCAAAGAGGTGACCTGGAACCTCAGGTCTCTGGTAGGGAAGGTACACTTCACACTTTCTTTTCCACACAAGCATAGGAGAAGTCTACCTTCCTTATCAGGATCAATTAATGGGAATCCATCCTGGTATAAGCCCCTCACATTGACCCCTTCCTCCTTACATTGGACCCTTGTCCAATGTAAATATAATAGAGGGAAAGCTCATCACTCCACCCTCTTCAACAGTCAACACTCCCTCTTCTACTAACGAAGGAGGAAAATTTTGAATGTGTGAATGCTTTTGTTGAATCTTTAACATTATCTTCTTTCTTACACCGAGAATGACTCACATGGGCTTAGAGATTTTTCATGATCACACAATTTTCACAATTTAATGAATTATGAGAAATCTGATTCCCATCATAATAAAGATATGTAGGAATCCTTCTCAGGGCCCGAGCTCATTAGATGTTCTCTTCAAGAATACAACCATAATTACCCTAATTTGGGCATCCTACTTAGAAATAAGCCCCAAATTCCCTCCTCAAATCACCAAGGAATCGTTTTTAGGAAGTAAGCCCAAACTCAAATCTCTCAAAGGACTATACTCTCCTATGGATTTTATCGAACTAAGTGGGGTTTGATTCCCATCTATATGGGATACGTAGGAAGCCTCCTTGAGGTTTAAATCCAACACTTCAAATAAACCACGTTCTCATTAGTCCATATTCTAAATAGGATTTGATCCTACTTTGAAACCCATGTCATTTCCATGTTCCTTGGGCTGCTTCAGCATAAGTCCCACACTAATTTTCAACTAAGCACCTTCCGCTTAGAGGTCCTTATCACATGAACTTAAAAGGTATGATGTTTCCCATTCAGTGGCACTGAACTATGAGGGTTCTGATTCCTTTCATAAGGATACGTAGGTATCCTATCTTATGGGAATGATCCCAAAATAAAACTAAACCTTCCACTCCCTGGATGACAGTAAAATTCTACAGTGCCCCATTGAGTGGCTTAAAACTAGTATCATCACAATGATGATTAAAAGAATCTATAAGCAGTATATTAGAGGATACCATTGATGGAAAACCTCGAATACATACAGATATTTCCATTAATGAAGAACCTTGAATTCATATTGATGATTCTAAAATTTTACACATGTTAATAAGTTATTATAAATTCCAAGGGATACTTATGATATACATGGTGAGTTAATCAGGATTCATGAAAATATTTTAAATTTAAAAAGAGAGTCCCGAAGTAGATAATCATTCCCCCCAAAATGGGTGTGATGAGTCTGACCTCCCATCCTCTCAAACAATGCACATTATTAAGTATTGTAATGTTAAAAAATTAACAAATGCCTTCCTTTTGAAAGTAGGCCCCCTTTGGATAAATAATTGTTGAATGTTTCTAGTTCCATGAATAAATCCAATAGAAACATCCTAGAAACAATTATTCTTAAATATAGAACACATGGTTCAAGGAACTATGAAAAAAAATGGTGAACCCAATGTGAATCCTTAACTAAGTTAATAATGTTACCCACATGTTTGGTCCCTATAAATTGATAAAGGAAGTTCATACAAATGAATTAACCATGCATGTATCCATCTAAAAAGATGTTGTCTTAATAGAGATGGTTGTTGTATTCATGTTTTCAACAAAACACCCTTCAATCCAAATAATGGATTTCTCCAAGATAACATATGTTAACTTACCGACCACTGCTCAATATGGATCTCCATCCATAGGAATGATTTCATCCCCAAACCAGTGTCCTCAATGCTGAGTCTCTAATGTAATGGAAAAGGAATATCACCAGCATGGTACAATCCCGACATTGGAGGTTGCTCGACAGGCCCTCCGGGTCAACAACAATCTTTGATCATCTGACCAACGATGACCAATGATCAAGAAGAAAATGGTTCCAACCACCATATCCAACTATTTTGGGTCTTTATCCCCATAAAGAAACAATCAATACCTCCCATAGTATAGGGAGGTGGATCAAGAGGACTCTCAAGGCCTCAATTAAAGAATTTAGGAGTCCTTCCTGAGGACTCACGCTAGTAGTCACTGCAAAAATTGTGTGGTAGTGAACCTCCAACATGATGGGGGTGTTGCCTCTGGACATCTAGCCTAGGTCTCTAAGACTCGGGCATGCAAGACGAACTAGTAGGGACAACATCCGGTTAACAAGGAGTAGGTTCTCACCTCTTCCTCCTCTAGAGAAGTCCATCAATTTAACTTTATGGAAAACAACGAGTTGGCACATACACATGTCCATCCTAATTTTTCTGATCAGTAGACTCATTTGATAGAAACCCACCAATCCCACTGGATAAACCCAGGGTGTACTGTGAACAATCACATACACCTGCTTACAAGTTATCAGCTAGTCAGTAGGCTCATATGACTGTATTTAAATAAGTTCGCCAATCTAATGTGGTGGGAACTAGTAAACAGGAACATACAACTATTTACAATCACCAATTCTTTCAGAAGTCTCATATGCCAGTATTGAAGGACTTCCATCAACCGTAGTTGATAGTAAATAGCCAGTAGGCACATACACCTGCGAATGTTCATCATGCCTACTAACAGTCTATTTTTGTAGCACCCGGAGAAGTTAGTCGGAAATCTCTGATGAAAAATTTGGGGTAGACCGAACTCTCTACCCCCATACATGAGTACTGTCAATACCCATTGACAGGAAAAGGAGGACAGGAGTATGCACATACACCTACTACCAATACAGAATGAATGTATATTCCTGTTTCAGCTACTGAATTCACCAAACATATTCTATCAATGGTGAAATGGCATACGAAAATCCCTAACCATATTCTTGAAACATGCTAAGATATTTTAACTACTTCAGTAGTATAAGGGGAACAAACAAAGAAATCTATCCCAACACATGGGATGACACATCGACATTCCATCTCAGAGCAGATACACATCTATGTTCTAGTACAGGAGGGTCATGGGGAATACTCCCCCATATCATATGGAAAAAAAGATTGGGAACATACACCCTTTCCAATTAGAGGTAATTGGTTCATTCTAGTAACCACTCCAGGGCAGGCACAAACACTTTCCCATGATAACCAATTTTCCCAGCAGGTGTCCCCCTGTAATTATAATAGAACATCCAAGAAAAATTCTCTCCATTCACTGTTGTAAAATCTAGAGTTAGTATGTGATGTGGCCTCTGTTAATGCTGGATATCTTGAAGCCCTCATACATTTATATGTTGCTTCTCAAGATCATATCCTCTCATTACCAAATTATGGGAGTGGTAGTTTTAATTATGATGTTCCTCGTCGGACACTTCATCATTAAGGCTTGCTTCATGAAAATTTGGTCAATCCAGAGTGTCTATCTCTAGATGAGATCCACAACAACCCTCCGTGTGGGCAGAAGACAAAGGAGGAAGAAGATTTATACCTTTCTTTTATCCATCATGATGTCAGCAGTAATATTTCACATTGTCAAGGCAATTCCATAATTGACAATGTAGAAATGAGAAATCCCTCCTATCTTGAGGCACTTGAAAACATAAGGCTAGTCATGTATTATGCCTTGTCTTTTATGGGTGAAACACTTTCTGAACTAGAAGATATTTTAAGGGAACATTCATTCTCTGAACCTCCTTTAGGTCATTCTCCTTCTAATATAGAGTATCCACTCTGGTCAGATCAAGTGGAGAAAAATCTTGTGAAATATGATGAAGATGTGTTAAACATGATGAAAAAATTAGCTAAAGGAGAAATACCAGTCGTGTTCTGGCCTTTTGAAAATTCTCAGGATAACATTCCAAAATTAATGATAGAAGATTTCATTCATGAAATTAATCTCAACTTATGGAAAAATCTTTGTCATTTGAAAACCAAAGTCTTACCACGTGATGAATATAAAAATAACGTATAGGTGATAGAAGGGTTACGGTTCCAAATTGACTTGGCATCTCTCTCAATTTCCCAACATCCAAATGTTAAAAAATAGTAGATAACCCTTCAGCGTGCATGTATCAATGCTCTAAAGAGGATATGACAATTAATTTCTGATTCCCAATCAAGTGTTCGTATTAGAGGATGGAGTGCATATGGTGAATTTCATTTCACCGCACTCCAAAATCAGTAATGTCTTCCAAAAGTGGTCTCATGCAATGTTATTGTCTGTGGTCAGCCACAATTAATAGGTTCTGTATGTAATCAATTGTACGCTCAAGAACAGGCCTCAACTAGTTCTCATCAGAATCAGGCCCAAAGAAGAGAAGTTATTGAGTTACTTTTACATAAAGAATCTGAAAATATTGAACAGGCATCCCATTTAGAGGATGTCAAGCGTCATAGGATGGAAATTTCAGAAATAGAATAGAAATCTTTTGAAACAGGTGATTTAATTGATTGTCGGATGATGAAACCAGCTAATTTCTGAACCAGAATCCGCAAAATTAGAAGATATGTTGCACGAATTTTAGCCATAGTAGTTCAAGAATCACCACAGCTTGCAAGGCTGGGGGATCATTGAATACATCCTTCAAATTCATTAAACAATTTTCAAAGATTTTAAAAATAATAACAGGAACAGCCCCAGCCTGCAGGGCTAGGGGCCTTTTCACATCTGGAATCCCCTCCTCAACAGAATTCAGTTTTCTCCCGATTTGCGAAGAAGCCACAAGAAAAGAGTACAACTGAACTATCCAATAATTCCCTTCAGGTTACTATACACCAAACATCCAATTAATTCTTCATATAGGAGAACAAAGTCTCATGGATGACACAAAGGGTAACGATCTAGCAGAAACACTAACAGAATGACATCAATGCAATTTGTGTCAGTGAATGTTATTAACACCATTGTAGAAGATCCTCCAAAAAATAACTCTAGTTTAGGGGAATCATAATATGAAGTTTTTTTCTATAATACAGTACACACCGTGGAAAATGAAGAAGGTGTGCATACCCGAAATCATAGGCTTACCCAAAATCTAGGTATGCCTTCAAATAAGTAAATACCCCCTCTCCGAAAGGAATCTAACAAGGGGAAAGGAAAAAAGTCAGATTCCATCTCACTTTTCCACTAGAGAAGGTCAATATTTTCACATGAAGAGATATTTTCATAGTAAGAAGAGGAAATAAAGGATTTGAAAAGACTCAAAATAGAGTAACTTCGAAACAACATTTCTACTAGATGCACTCCCTAGAAAAGTCATCAACTTGAAAATCCTGTAGGAGCTCCTTTGCAAAAAGTATTTTTAGTAAATACAGATGTGGATAATTAATTCCCTCCATTCGGTACACAATCAAGTAAAAAACATATACATCATGATAGGCCTATTTCTGGGGGTTATGCAAGGAAGATATCAACACCACCATAAGTGGTTTTACCGGTTGTTACACCATCTCAAACTCCAGTTGCTATACCTGCATAGGTTTCAGCTCATTCGGATGTTCCCTAAATGCTTATGAACAAAATTGAGGCATTAACGACTCGATTGGATGCTATGGAGGAACAACGTGCACTAGTTCAGCCAGAAAATAGAGCTTACCTAGAATGGGTGGATTCAATTCCTCCTCCACCAAATTTAGTGAATACCACATTCCCAATCTTTAATGGTTTGGGAGATATGGAAAAAAACTAAACACATTTTTTTTCTCATTATGATACCTTTATGAGAACTTCTCAACCACAAGAAGTAGATAATCATAGGTGTTTTTTGTAGTTATTACAAGGACCAGCCTTGGTTTGGTATACAAGTTTTCAGTCTCAATCAATTACTTGATGGGAAGATCTCCATCAGGAATTCCTTCTCTAATTTAGCTCAACACTACCAAAGACAATAAAATTTTATTTTACCAATTGTAAAAAAATATAGAATGAAAGAGTTTCTGAATTCATTGCACGATGGAAGGGATTAACATATTCCTTAAGTCTAGCACTACCTCAAGAAGAATTGCTGCCAATCTGTGTGGAAAATTTGCGTGAAAAATTACGCACAACATAGATCCCTGTGAAATACACAGGAGGGTTTCGAGACCTTACTTCAATATCCCAATAGATAGAAGACTATATTATAGAATCTAATGTTAAAACTCATATAATTCCATCAACTACGGGGTGGAGTATAGGGAAGGCATAAGCTGCTACAGTCACACTCAAACAGGCACATGTACTTGATTCTACTTCAAGACCCTCATCATACCTAAGGTTGCTACCTCCTGAGCATCAACAGCAACGACTTCCACTTCAAGATGATCAAAGAGATCAAAGGTGAAAATCGTTTGAGCAGTTAAAGAATAATGTTTATTCTTTTAGGAACGAACAAGTTCCTGGTTACTTCATCTAAGCCTTAGAAAACAAATTGTTTTATTTTCTAAGGCCAAAGAATCCAAATAAAGACAGAGATGAAGATATTCAGAATTATTATCCCTTTCAGAAGTTGTCGGCAAACCCCATTTAGGAGTTCTTTGTTTTCAAAGACCTTCTGCAAAAGACGGTAGGATCTAGAAAAGTGAAACTAAAAAGTTCAGCAGCTCAAGTATCATGTGTTACTACTACCAATCCAGAGGACTAGGGATAATGGTAAGAGTTCAAAAGTAAAAATGTGCAAAAATAAGATGAGTGGATGATTAGGAAAACGATCAACCATATTCATGCCATTTTATGAACATAGTTGAAACAACTGATTTTGTCTTATTCCACTCCTGCTATAGAAAAACCATCTTCATCAAAAGGTCATTACTAAAAGTAGAGAAGTGATCATAAAGACAAAGAATAGTCAGAAGAAGATGAACTCATGTCAAGGGAAATGTTTTCCTTGAACCTGGATAATTTTATGCCGTCTGTTTCAAAAGCATGGGCACCACCCCGCTGAATGGTAAAACCAGAATTAACCTGTCAATAAGAATCTTTGTCAGATGAAGAATTGATCTTTGGTTATATTAATGTTATCTATTTTATGGAAACCTACGCCAAAGTTGATTATGATTATAAGGAGCTAGAATTCATTGTACCTAATCGGGGAACCAGAGGAAGAGGCCAAGGTCGAGGATACAGGGGAAGACATGGGAATTATAGAAACCACTATTTTAACTCTACCCCTGCTTGAAGCATATATGTGATAAAACTCATGGAAGAGCCCTTCAGGAGGCTCAAAAGAAAAAAGGATATTCTTCTATGAATGACAGGTTCGGTTCTGATACAATTTTTTTGGAAGACTGATTAGAAGACACACCATCATCTTCTCAGCAAATGAATAGACCTAGTCAATCTAATTTACTAAAGATAGAAGTATTTATATCTTCTGCTCCAACACAGAGTACATCTACAACAGAAGCATCAACTTCCAGAGCACCTGCAAAACCAAATTTCCATGTTGGGAAATGCAGACCTTTGGACCAAAAGTGTCACGACCCAACCTGTACCAGGCTCGAGCCACAACTACCCCAAGCCTGCCTCCGTAGGCCAGGGGTTGGTGACTAGCGCCGAAGGCACAAAAAACTAGGGGACGCCTTTCCCAATGAAACTGTACACACACATGCAGCCGACTCAATGCAAAAGTGCAGATAAAGGAAAGAAAGATACAACACTACTACAAAAAGGGAAACCAACATACATGCATCGACCTTTAACCAGTACAAGTTAAGTGGTAAATGGTACTGACAAGTAAACTAAACAGTAAAAGGGGAAAAACACGCGCCCAACTAGAAAGGTGCCACAACCCGGAAACAGGTAAAATGAAAGTAAGCCACCTGTGATTCACACCCAGAAAGTCATACTATGGCCACCGAATGCAGCCCAAGATCCTATGTCCTCTATGCTCCTCTATATTCTCGACCGACCTGTCCGTCGTCTACAAGGGCACACCAAGTGCGGGAAAATCCCAGCATGGGTGAGTATAAAGATACTCAGTAGGTTGCCCCGAAATCTAGAGGGAGAAACAAAGGAGGTACTAAAACGGTGAGAAGTAGACAGAACAAAGAACAGTGCAATAGTACAAAATATAGAGTGCAGCTCAACCCAACAAGAGAAAGGAAGTAGACTCATCCAGACACAAGGAGCTAGACACAGAAAGCACGTGGGATACCCCGTGAGTCTTTTCCCCTCCTAGAAAGAGAGTAACCAAACCCAAGGAGTGGGAACAACAGTTGGGTGAATATATATATGATCAATGAGAAACCCGAACGAGTGTGTAAGTGGATCTCTACCTCCATGCTCAGCCCAATAAGTATCACCAATAGTTCAAAGGATAGCCATCACTGATTCCCAACAATCCCACACGTCAAGTGGCCTCATCACAACACCATACCACCAAGGGTTCCACTCCGATAACCACATAGAAAAGTCCCTGACTATCCTCATAGAAAGGACCGAGTCTGTAATAAATCATCGGGTGATCCACTGCCCATCCCTGTTGGATGGTAAACCCTAAATAAGTCGACGATGACCCATTTCCCAGCCCCGCTGGAGGGTAAACAGTAAGTAAATCACCGAGTGACCCACTACCCATCTCTGATGGAGGGTAAACCCTAAATAAGTTAATGGTGACCCACTACCTAGCCCTGCTGGAGGGTAAACCGTAATTAAATCACCAAGAGACCCACTGCCCAGCTCTGCTGGAGGGTAAACCCTAAATAAGTCAACGGTGACCCACAGCCCAGCCCCGCTGGAGGGTAAACTGCAAACAAGTCATCAGGTGACCCACGACCCAACCCTACTAGAGGGTAAACTCGGAACTAGGCCGATATCTCTGCACTACCTGTGCCATCACTAGGTGCCACCAACACCGCTACCGTGCATAGGTTAGGAGTGCGTCAAAGAAACCTCCAACCAACACCCTATCATATTTCCACATTTAATAAGATCATGTAAGAGGCTCTGCTCGCCTGAATAGATTACACCATTTTAATCCTCACGAAAAAACAAGCGTTATAGACTACTTACTCCCTGGAAACAGACTTCCGATGAAAACGTTACTCAACGCTGCTTTACGCACATACGACATCTCATGGGGCCCACACCTTGGTCCCAAAAGAGGTAGGCCGAACTACGCCATCACGATGCTCTTGGGAAAACACGTTGAATCGACTATTAATACGTCCCAAATGGATGCCTGATGAAAACGTCACAGTAAGTTGCACACATCTCAAAAGACGGCCCGTGGGGCCCACTCCTCAACTCCAGCTTCATCGCCTGAAACCACCCTAGTCAACCTCGTCTCGGTGCCAGGGTCACAATGCTGCTAAAGACACCTAAAACGGACTTCGGATGCAGAAGCTGGTACTCCCCGTGTTAAATGAAAATGGGGCCCTCTGGGGCCCACAACTCGACCCCGAAACATGTCACATAGATCATACCTTCGCGTTCCTTGCTGATAACCACGCGGCGTAGTCTATTCATTTTCCCGGAATGTACTTATGAATCATAAGTTGTAAAATGAAGCACACGTCTGAAAGCTGCCTCATGGGGCCCATGCCTTGGGCCCGAATTTAGGCGTGCAGATTGCGCCGTTGCAATCCCCATGGAAACACACTCAGAAATGATTACCCACACAACCCAAACAGATGATGGGTGAAAAGTGGTGTTTCACCGTAAAATGTGTGAACTAGGCCCTGAGGGGCCTGCACCCTGTCTCCAAACCTAATGCTTTGGAAAGCATCTCCAAAAAGTCCGCACGAGGATTGGGGTCACGCTGCCGCTGACGGAGCGTCAATCGGACATCCCAAGCAGGAGTTATGTCCAACGCAACAATTAATTAATTAATTATTTAATTATTTATTTATTTATTCACAATTATCGTTTCGTGCCACCGAGCAATGAAACCAACCCGCAAAGGTTCCAATCCAACTTGGAAGGACCATCTCAGCTTCAGGGCCACATCGCCTCTGACGGTGCGTCAAACTGACGTCCGGCTTGTGAACCATGTCTGACGCAACTTTAATAACAATTAATATTATTAAAGTAAATCATTTTGGGGAACCATTCTTCGGGTGTAGAACCCAAAAACCCCGAAACATACTTCAAAAAGTTCGTCTTGTCAACATGGACCTGTATCCACAGACGGCACGTCAATCGGACGCGCCATTTAGAAAATACCCCCCCCCCCCCCGAATGCAAGGGGGCCTAACCGGGCCGGTTCACCCCGGCCGACCCGATCCGAACCGCTGCGGCCCGCTCCAGCCGCACCAGACCCACCTCGGGTCTGGTGTTTCTTTTTTCTTTGTTTTTATAAACTAGACCAGCCAGTTGGCCGGTCTCCACCTCGTCGCCCAGCAGGACCCGCAAAGTGCAGTCCTTGTTGCTGCTGCACACCGAAGGCACTGACCGCCTCAGGTTCCTCCTGCCGAGTGTGACAACCACCGTGTCATGCCCCCTGCTCACCGTCGGATCCGATGAATCCCAGCATCGCCTCTCCGCTGTCCTGCGAGGCACACCGGCGCGGTCCCCTACTCGCGCCACTGAGCTCTGCTGAAGCCCCCACCTGCTCCGCCGCCGGGAACTCTCCGCACTCCGCTACCTCCGAGTCGGCCTCACCGTGCTCCGCCACCTTCGGATCGGCCTCGCCGTGCTTTGTTTCATCCGGCTTGGCCTCTCCGCGCTTCGTCGTGATGACCGGTTCTCCCTAGCCGCACCCAAGCCAGCTACACATCGGCAGCCCGAACACCTCTGGTTCGACTGCCGACCATCGCGTGCCGGCCCTCCTCCACCGGAGCCGCACCTTCATCCGGTCCCCCCAACCACTCTGGTGATCGGAAAAATTATTTGACCCCGATTATGGGATCCCATGGACTGGGTCTTCACAACACCTCCCCTTGATCATCGATCCATCAAGGTTCATACACATCTGAAAATTGGGACGAATAATTCCCAAGAATGAGAAATTAAACGGGGATCGAATGATGGCCGTTTTCATTCATCCATCGTCCCAATTTCTAAATTTTAGAAATTAAATGAAAAAATTGACAAAGGCGCGGAAATTTAATCAAGAATCCTGCCTCTCTGGATCTATTCGTCATTGGCGATGCCTTCGTTGCCCCCCACCTTCGATCCACCGAGGTCTCGGCGAAGATCGCTCCGCGATCTGACGAAGAACGATGAAGCACACCGAATAATAGATGAGAGAGAGAAAGAGAGGAAGAAGAGAGAAGGGAGAACCCCCAACTCCTATTTTCCTATTTATAGGAAAACCCTCTTAGCGCAAAATCCGAAATCACCGCGCCCTCTCATTTTATATCGCGCCTAAGAAAAATTCCACATTTCGAATTCAACTGAAGTTTGAATTTATATTCCTAGGATTTGTTTGAAAGTGATTTGAAAGGGAACACCAGTGATAAAAATCACTAAGTCATTATTTCAACAAGGCGTTTTTTCCCCTAGGTGACATCTCTCATAGTAGGCCCGCGCCCGCAACTTTTACACCCCACCTAGAGAAAACGGAACGCTCCGGACGCAACCATGCCCTCAAATTTCTGATTCATGTTACCGTGTAGGTGTTATTCAGGTTTGAGCTATTAAATTAATAATTTTATAATTTAATTATCCATTTAACACACCACCAACGGGCGAGGGGTCCGAACGTCCCACGCCGACTCATTTTATGTCGTGCCTAGGCTAAACACTGCGTTCTGGACCCAACTGTGGTCTCAGATTTCCGATCTGATAAACCATCTAAGATATATCACGTTTTATTTAGTTAACCATGCGTGAATAATATAAAAAAACTTAACATTTTTATATAATTAATTCAGGGCACACCGGACCTTGGAATTTCACGTCGTTGGAACTTACTACTCTGGAATGACATCAATTTTTTTTTCGAAGTCTCAAAGTCCCAAAACCTGGGTTCTTACAAAAAGAATGATTTCCAAAAACAATTGGACAAAGTACCAGACAAGTTTTCAATTATGGATGCTTTTAAC
Organism: Viscum album; assembly: GCA_963277665.1. Classification (NCBI taxonomy): domain Eukaryota; kingdom Viridiplantae; phylum Streptophyta; class Magnoliopsida; order Santalales; family Viscaceae; genus Viscum; species Viscum album. The sequence goes on along the minus strand of OY728126.1, from coordinate 1,800,806,226 downwards.
CTGTCAAAAGATCTTCGAGAGGTACTTATTGAGGATTTGTCAAGTCCTCAAGAGTTTGAAACTGAATTTTCTGCTGTTGAGGTTTACCGTATAGAGAATGATTCTGTAGAATGTCATGAAGTCATATCTTTTATAGATGAAGATGAAGATGATGTTGTGAATGGGAATATCATACCTTTGTATTTGTATAGAAAGGTCAATAACGAAGACATCTAATGAGCCTTCATTGATAATGGCTTCGGGGTCAACCTCATTCTCATTCGTACACTTCGTCGATTGGGCCTGACTGAATCTGACTTACCTCCTTCGACTTTAATGTTGCAAGGATATGAAAAGAATGAAAAAGAACCTCTAGGAGATATTACAATAAAAACTCAATTTGGATATCTTGTGTATAATTCAGATTTCATTGTTGTTCTTCAGGACACAACCTTCAATATTCTACTTAGAAGGCCTTGATTGCATCAACATGCAGCCATACCTTCGTCATACCAACAATTTCTGAAATAATATTTCAATGGACAAACCAGGACATTGTATGATGACAAGGATCCGTTCAAAACATGTGAATCTCATTACATTGAGGCAGAGTTTTATCACACAAAAGGAACGAAGCCCATGACAAAAGAGATAACTAGAGTTAATGATCCAAATGGACTGGAATGGATCCCATCAAATCCATTCATACATTTGAGTACAGATTATGTGTTACCCATCAATAAAATTGGAAGTGTAAAACCAAATCCAAATACTCATCCAGTAACTTCCATAATGTCAACTACGGAAACTGAGCCCGATAACATGGGAGAAATTATTAATACACCAAGAAATGATGAAAGCCTAAATGAAGATGTTTTCATCTCCTCTGTTGAGCTACAAAAAGCCTCTACTTCATCAACCAGAGTAGAAGAGATAGTAGAAATTATAGAAGAAAATAAAGATGTTTATTCTCAATCCATCACTCCCTCTTTATTACCACATTAAAACCCTTCATCATCAGTAGGGTCAGATATGATGGCCTCTTGTTCGGGATGTTCAAATACTGATTTATCCCCTAATTCTAGAATTTTTGCCTCATCATCTACAATGCAAGTTGAAACAGAAGAGGTAATACATAAACAAGAATAAGAAAAATATCTCAGGGATGCTCTTATATCATTTGAATAAGGGGTGTCTACCACCATGGATGAACTCATAGAAATAAATATGGGTACATAAGAAGATCCACTCCCCACTCTAATTAGTGTGGCCATGACCTATAAAGAGAAATAGGTGTATAATTCCTTTCTAATGAAACATAGAGATATATTTTCTTGGAATTATACAGAAATTCTAGGTCTTAATCCTGATGTATCCACCCATCATTTGTGTTTTCCATAAGAACATCGTGGATTTAAGCAAACAGCGAAGATAACACACCCAACTCATGCCTTTAAAATTGATGTTGAAGTTGATAAGATTTTAAAGGGTAACTTTTTTAGGAAAGTTTAGTATCCCAAATGGATGGACAATATTTTCCCAGTGAAAAATAAGAATGGGAAAATTAGAGTCTAAATTGATTTCAGAGATCTTAACTTGAATTGTCCTAAAGATGATTTTATAGTCCCGATTTCAGAACTTCTAATTGATGAAATGACTGGATATGAATCTCTTTCCTTCATGGATGGATAATCTGGGTATAATCAAAACCAAATGGCCATAGTGGATAAAGAATATACAGACATTAGAGACCCTCAAGGTGTGTTTTTCTATAAGGTAATTCCCTTTGGCTTAAAGAATGCAGGTGCAACATTTCAATGTTCCATGCATCATATCTTCAAACCCTTCTTAGGGAAATTTGTTGAATGTTATGTGGATGATTTGGTGGTCAAATACAAACAATGTTCGAATCACGTGGCTGATTTGGAAACCATATTAAATAAGCTTCTGCAACACAATTTGAAGATGAACCCCTTGAAATGTGCTTTCGAGGTAACCTCAGTAAAATTTCTTGGCTTCATTATACACCATCGTGGTATCAAAGTTGATCCTGAGAAAACAAAATCAATACTTGGTATGTCACCTCCTAGAAATTTTAATGAATTAAGAGGACTCCAAGGACACTTGGCCTATATTCAGCACTTCATTTCCAATTTGGAAGGCAAGTGTTTCCCCTTAACCAGATTAATGAGGAAGGGAGATACCTACCAATGGACTGAATATTTACATGAAGCATTTGATATCCTCAAGAAATACCTCTTTAGTCCACCAGTATTAATGACACCTATTAAAGGAAGATGACTTATTCTCTACATGACATCTTTTGAAAGATCACTAGGTTCCTTCCTCGCCCAAAAAAATGATGCTCGGAATGAAAACAACCTTTACTATCTTAGTCGAACTATGCTTGATTTGGAAACTCAATATTCCGGTATTGAAAAGTGCTACCTAGAATTAATATTTATAGTAAAGAAATTTAGAAACTACCTAGAACATCATGAGGTCTAATTGGTATCTCACAATAACCCACTCAAATTTATTCTCAATCGTCTTATGCTCATAGGGTGTATAGCACGGTGGATAGTTATTTTTCAACAGTTTTATATCCATTTTGTCCCTCAAAATGAAATAAAAGGCCAAGCTATGGACAAATTTCTTGCTGAGCATCCATCTACTAAAGATACAACAATTAATATTGAACTTCATGATGAAGAGGTCTTATCTATTCAAGATAATTCCCAAACATGGGAAATGTATTTTGATGGTGATTCCAGAAGTCCAACAGGAAAGATAATGGAAAACCCAAAACTCAAAAAGGTTGGATTAGGAATTGTCCTTATTTCCCTAGAAAAGGAAGTATTGCCTTTTTCTTTCCTATTATCAAGAGGTGGTACCAACAATGATGCAGAATATCCAGATCTCATCATAGGTTTGGAATTGGCCCTTCAAGTGAAAATGGATCATTTAAAAGTAAATGGTGATTCAGAATTGGTAATCAAACAAATAAATGGGGAATATTCTATTAGAAAATAATAATTAATTCCATTGTGTGATTATGTTAGAAGTTTAATGGAAGAATTTACCTCAGATTTGAAATTGTCTTATGTCCTACAATCACAAAATTCTCAAGCGAATGCACTGGCTAATGCAGCTATAGCCTTGAAAGATCCAAATTGGGATGAGAAAGTTATTAGCATAACCCATCGCCGTGTGGTATCACGTTTTGTTCAAACCATAATGGATGAAATTAATGAAATTTTCCCTATTTATGAACCATATGTTCATACCACCAGATAGAGAACATCCATCATGGAATATATTTAAAATGGGGTACTTCCACCAGACAGGGATGAGAAAGAACAGATCCGCTGATGAGCCACCAATTTTACACTTTATGACAGTTCAGACCACCAAAAGATCCTATAAAAATGAGGCTTTGGTGGAATTATTTTTAGATGTATGGATGGAGAAGAGACTGCAGCTGTCATGAACGAAGTACATTGAAGAGCTTGTGGCACCCACCAATCTGGGCATATAATTTCAGATCAGATCCAAAGTCTTGGATACTTTTTTCCTTCAATGATGTAGGATTGTACAGATTTCACTAAAAAAATTTCATCCCTACCAAGTGCATGCCATCTTCATTCATCAACCCCCAGAGTTGTTACATATATCTAAATACTCTTGGCCATTTTCCACATGGGGAATGGATGTAGTAGGGCCTTATCCTCCAGCCAAAACTAAGCAGTTCAAGTATATTCTCACTGCTACTGACTTCTTCTCTAAATGGGATGAGGCAATACCTCTCAAGGAAATCAAATTCATAAGCATTATTAGTTTTTTCAAAATTAATATCATCACCAGATTTGGTGTCCCTCATTTTATTTTGACAGACAATGGCACTAATTTTTGTTCTACTAAAATAAAAAAGTTGTATTAGGAACATAATATCAAGTCCAACCATTCATCTCTCTGTCATGCGATGGCCAATGGACAGATAGAGGTCTTCAATAAGATCCTGTTGAATATACTCCAGAAGATGGTGAATAAAGATATGAAATCATGGCCTTATAAACTTTTGAATGCTTTATGGGCTTATCGGAAAACTACTCGTACTGCTACCCAAGAAACTCTTTATTCATTGGTATATGGAATTGAAGAAGTTTTTCCAATTGAAATACAATTTCATTCACTTAGAGTGGAAATCTATGATCAGTTTTCTATAGATGAAAGGTCACATAAATGGTTCAATGATTTTGAAAGATTAGATGAGAGAATATTTCATACTATTTATCATCTTTAAGTCTATCAAAACAGAATAGAATGAGCTTTTAATAAGAAATTTCACCTTAGTTCATTCCTTCAAGGAGAATTGGAATTGGTACTTAGGACTCCAATGATACTAGGAAAGAAACCTCCAAAACTTGAGCCAAAGTGGGAAGGACCTTATTCCGTACATAAGGTCTATTCAAATAGACTCTATACCTTAATCTCAATTAATGGAGAGCTTATCACAACTCCAACAAATGTGGGACTTTTGAATAAATAATTTGTATAGTTTTGTACTAATAGTCCTCACTGCAAGATTTTAAACTACACAGTGCAATGTCCTTGCTACAAGACATAAAAATGCATAGCCTCTATGTCCTAGTAACGTGACATTAAATTTCATAACAACCATCAGTGTCCATGCTACCTGACGTTAAAATGCGTAGCATCATCATCCTTTTCGCATGACGTTAAACTAATTGACATCATTTGTACAACTAACATTCTCTCTATTTGACTTTAGAAGCTTCCATAAACAAACATAATTGACATCATCACTACTCCTTAGTAGTACATGAGTCCCTCTCATTCCTATGTCTGAGTCAGATCTGCATAGAGACCATGTTTCAAGAACTACATATGGCATGATTCTCATTTTCAATGAGATAAGTAGAGATGCATCAATATCTAATTTTGGGCCCAACCACAATCCCAAAATCTTTTTATTTAATGTTCTCTTCCTATACATGAATCAGATCTATATAGAGTGTTTCCTTAAGATATATGATTTGGTCCTTATACCATTTTATGTCTTATGATTTACCGTTCTCTCAGAACATATCAAAATCCCCCATTCTTCATGTCAAACTCAATTAGCATGAGGAATTATTATTTAAAGAACTATGTAAAGCTTGATTCTAATTTATTTTGAGATATGTAGAGATGCCTTGATCTCCAATATTGGGCCCAACTAGGATAAACCCCCCCTTTATTTCTTGTATTAGAATCAAATCTACATAGGAAATGTTTTACAAATTATGTATGACTTGATCTTTTACCTAGCAAGACATATAGTGACACTTGGGTGTTATCACTTAACCTAGTTAAAATATGCCATTCCTTTCACATTGGTTCATCCCCATGTCCTAGTCACATGACATTAAACTGCATGTAAATATAGCATTCCTATTCTTCAATTGCGTAACCTTTGCACTGTAAAAGAAACCTTTACTGCTCCTTGTTTCTCACACCGAGCATAGCTCATTTGGGCTTAAGAATTGGGTAAATGTCTTATTTATAGAAATAAGCAGTCTCAATTTATTATGGAATTATTAATGTCTTCACTGTATGACTTAAAACTACACAATATAATGTCCTCATTACATGACTTTAAATTTCACATCATAATATTCATTTAGAGGAACAAAAAGTCTCCATCTTACACATGAGTAATATCTATGTAAAGGACATCAAAATCATGTCAAAAATTGGTTAAAATATTTCTCATATGTATTGGGAATATCCCCCTTCCATATTTCACACTCTTAATCTTGAATATTTCTAGATCCTTATAATCTTTCTCACGGTTTCTGGTGACATAGTTTCTAATACCTGAGATCTCTTTTGTCTGACTATGCAGCACGTTCCCTTAGGAGGCCTTGCATAACTTTCCCACATAACAGGCCTGTCAGTCAAAAGATGCCACTATTTGGCTATGAAACATATTCCCTAGTTGACTCTATATAATAAAACCCCCATAACAGGTTTTTCAAATAATGGAAACTTCATTCTTGGTTTTAGTATGTTTGTCACCTTTAATCTTTGATGAAAATATACAAGAAGTTTTATTTTAAAACAGCCAATCAAGTAAACTTGTCCCATTATCTTTATCACAATCTGAAAATCTTCAAGGCCATGTTTTACACATTTCCCTCACCATGTGTTTGATGCACTATGAAATAAAATTGAAATCACTTAGACACATATTATATATTGTTTCCATTTTTGGTCCTAGTTGTGTGACCTAAAACTACAGACACCATATATCTTACATTTGGGGTAGAACTTCATAAAAGTTCTATTGCACCGATTCTTTGGACATCTTGGTTGTAAATACCCTTTCCATATTTACATAACTTTATCCATGAACCAAACTCTATGCTTAAAAAAATATGAATCTCCATAAATTTTCTTCAACTTTTTTCAATATAATGTTAAACTTCTAAGATATCTGTTTCCTGACTATACAGCACATTCCCTTAGGAGGCCTTGCATAAGTTTCCGACATAACAGGCCTGTTAGTCAAAAGATTCCACTATTTGGCTAGGAATCATATTCCCTAGTTGGCTCTGCATAATACAGCCCCCATAATGGGTTTGTCAAGTAATGATAACTTTGTTCTTGGAAAAGACTTCATCTAATGCTTTTATCCCACTTTCCCATAACATTCCTCAGTTCCAAAAATTCACAAATAATAGTCTACAATTTTCCCTTCCATACCTGAAAATGATAGTATGTTTCTAAAAAAATTATCTAGAAATTGGGAGAGTTTTCTCATACCTTAGGTCAAAGATAAAGATATTAAATTAAATCCACACAACACCCTCACTGTAAGACTTTAAACTGCACAGTACAATGTCCACACTAAAAGACTTTATACTGCACGGTACAACATTCTCACTGTAAGAATTTAAACTGCACAGTATAATTTCCTTACTACATGACTTAAAACTACACAGTTGATGTCATAAATTCCTCTTTCTGATAAATTTTAACCATTACTCATACACCAAATTTTTATAGAGATGGTTTTACTATTCATGACTTATGTTGATCTAAAATATCCCTTTTTATTCTTAAAATTCTTTTCCTTGGAAAAACCACCTACTGTGGTCTTGATTCATCCAAATCTTATTTTTCCCTTATCAATGAACCAAAAAATGTTAAAATTCAAAGAACTCTTTTTGTTTGACTATGCAGCACATTCCCTTAAGAGGCCTTGCATAATTTTCCCACATAATAAGGCTGTCAGTCAAAAGATGCCACTATTTGGCTATGCAGTATGTTCCCTAGTTGGATCTTAATATTAAAAACACCATGATGGGTTATTCATGTAATGGTAACATCGTTCTTGGAAGATAATCCCCTTATGTTGATATATGTTTTAGATTTGGTGACCATTAAAATCATGACTCAAGATTCCCCTTGGAAATATTTAAAGAATATTAAAGAAATTATTAGCGACAGAGTTTTTTTGGGATCTAATTCAATGTTTATGGTCAAAGATATTTCAACCCAAAATATTATACCATTATGCTTACTGGGCCCAATGGCCTAGGTAAAACAAAATAAATCAACAAAAGTGAAAATATAAATGATTAAATACAAAATACTTTTCATTTGTGAAAATTTTTACAGAGAAGCATCCACAAATTAGAATAAATCTATTAAAAAAATTACAAAAGGCTTTCTATGTAATTCATCATCTGTTTAATATCTTCTTGATCCCCATAAACTGCTTGTCGGAGTTTTTTTATCAGACCAGCCTCGCTCTCTTCAGCATGATGAAGTACTTCTTTATCATTTGCGATGGCTTTTGTGACTTCCTTCTGGGCTTCTCCAAATGAGTTATGAAGCTGGTCAAGCTCCCCTGTAATGATATCTAACTCCTGTTAAAGGTGTAGTTGCTGAATAGTCCTTTATTTAGTTCTTTGAATTAGTCCCCTCAACTTTACATTATGATTAGCCTCATATTGGTACAGTGCTAATTGGAACTCTTCAAATTTGATAGACAGTTTGGCTTCTGACAAATATTGTTGAAGCTTTTTCTCTTGCTCCCTCCTCCAGATAATCTCTTTCACCATAGTATGAATTTCATAGTATTCAAAATTGTCAAATCCTTGTGTGATAAACATAGATGATAGTTGGGGAATTCTTGAAGGCAGTTCTTCAAGGGTCATCTCATATATTATCTTCCAGATATTTTTCCATGCTTTGTGATGAGAAAGACGAAGATAATTTTGCAGTTCTGGGTACGATTCAGAATCACTATCACAAGGAGGGGTATATTCTGGGAATAATGCACTTAAATAAGTGCCCTGATCTATTCCTTCTTGGATTACAGTTTCTCCACCTTCAAATGTTTTTTGGGCAGATACAAAGGCTTCACCTTCAGACCTAGCCACTGAAGTTGATATACCTATATGGTAAATCAAGAATCATGGTTATATTTAATAGATAATAAAACTGAATTTAATCACAGTATCAATATCTCTTACCCATAATTAGTTCAACACCTTGAGAAGAATCCTCCCAAACATTCTCAGTTTCAGCAATTTTATTTGATGTCTCTGGTTGATGTGTTCTATCTTTAATATGCTCAGGATTTTCAGAGTGAATCTCAGGAAGACCTTCTACCTTAAGATTCACTTGAGAAAATGTCTCTGTGATGGTAGGGTTAACATCAATATAAACACTTCATTCAGGTAACATTGCGGAAAAAGTTTGTAGAGACCCGAATCCTGACGTACATTGACATTACATTACATTTGCTGAATACTTAGTACATAACAAAAACACACACACAAGGATCGTAATAGTTTAGTGTCTTTGGAAACTCGGAATATAATCTTCTAATCCTGGTGAAAGATCTTCAACATCTCCCATAAAGATCTTCCTTTTTTTATACCTAAAACCTTTCTTTATATTCTGGGGAAAAGAAAACATAAAAGGGTGAGCTCAAATTCTCAGTAAGGGTAAACAAAAGAAATATCAATCACATCATATACATAAGCACATAACTTTTGGAAATCTTAACCTGTAAAAGAGATCATAATTACATAACCTCGGATAACTCATGGTAGTGAAATGTAATCACAATAATCATAACTTAAAACATTAAACTTTGTGGCATACACACATAATCATAGAGAATCATTTCTTGTTAGTCAAGACTCATTGCCAAGACTATCTTAGTGGACAAAGTCCCTTTCTGAACCGAGTCACCCTCGTTTCAGTCCTGTTTCACTGAACTGGTATAACCTACCATTCCAGCCATGTCTATCTCATAAGATATAAAATCTTTACCCAAAGCATTGGAGGGAGATATAGGTCCCACCCATCTCAAAATGATACCATTCTTATGTGTGCCACAAAATCATAAACAATACATCATAGCATAACCCATGTAACAAAAATGGGAATATTAAATATCGTGACATCATAAAACAATTCATATAAGATAAAGGTATTCATAAAAATAATTCCATCACAACATTATCAAATAAATGTAATAATAGGGATAGAAACAGAACCCTATTTTATCTTATATGGAAAATAATTTTGATAAGACACTTGAACTCCATTCTTGAGGAAAATATCCTTTCTTCTTCAAAAACATTTTTCCTTTCTTAACATGTCATACAATTTTAAACTAAAAGAAGTTGATTAAAAATAAACTTGAAAACTTGTAAATGAAGCTTCTTGGAAATAATGTTTTAAAAATCCATTCATGCCGTATAAGTTAAAAAAACATTCTTCTCGTACTTTTTTCGGAAAAGTCAAAAAGTACCTCGTACGAAAAACGACAAAAGATTCCTGTCATATCTTTTACTAAAAACTCACCGAAGGGTAAAATTGGATTTAAACAATTGTATGTGGATGGAAATAATATTACATATTGAGGAAACATGGATGTGGATGATAAAATACACCCCAGTAAATTTCAAAGTATAAACAATCTCGGATAACAATGAGATTGTGATATTTCCCTTACCTTAGGTCCGACTTGCTTTGTAAGTGTCCGAACCTCCTGTATAATGATTTAAATAATGTTATTGACTTATTCCAAAATCATACTTATTTTCATGATATCATATATGGTCATATTTTTAGCTTCTTAGTAGTAATATTTCATTGCTACTTGTTATTCGGGTGTTTATAACTTTCTGTTCTTATGCGTGTTTTGTCAAATAAATTCTTATTATTTTCTTTAGGTTATAGATACCTCATTTCCATAATGGTATTAGTGTAATATATATCATATACATTCATTCAATTCATTTATATAATCATTATGAAATGAAGATCATGTAGAACGAGTCGCATCACATCGTGGAGACGGTATTCCGTATGTACGCACGAGTGATGATATCATTCCTATGATCTTGGAATTGTATACTATTTCAGAATCAATATCACTTTATAATAGTCATATATAGTCATTATTTACACCATTATACCCATCCAAGTAAGGGGGTGGTGGAAAATAGATTACACCACGGCGTGGAGACGGTATTCCGTACGTACGCACATGCGGTGATTTCTTTTTCCGTAGGATGGATAGATGGTGAAATAGGGTTGTTTCATACTTATAATAACATATAAGTATATGATTGATACTGATGTTATTACTTCATAATGAAACAACTAAAGAAGAATAAGTGGAAGAAGAAATAAAGATGAAAGAATCGGTAACGGACATTACCTCTTCTTTGAAGTGCTTCTTTGAGACCTTATTTTAGGGCACTAAAATTGGTCTTTGAGGACGACCAAAACCTCTAGGATGTTTCTAGGGAAGTGGAGAGGAGAATTTTTCAGGGTTTGGTCGAGCTTGAATGCTCAAAGTTGTGTGAGGAAGAGAGGGAGGAGGTTCCCTTTTATAAGGGAGGAGAGGGGCTCCTTTGGAAAAACTAAAAATATTATTTTATTATAAAGTCATGTTCGGTTTTAAATAGCTCCAGAATGATTTATTTCGAGGCTAAGGTGGGTATGCGTAGAAATCCTCTCATCCAATAGAATTTAGACAAGTTTAGGTTACTATTTTAACCTTATCATTTAGATTTAACATTAAGTTAAATAATTTTACTTTTACCGTGTCTTCTTGTGTTCTTACACTATAAGGTTAATAAACATACTATAAGAAGCCAAACAAACCCCAAATTGTTTATTATTAATATATATAACCTTATCTAAGTCATTTGGCCGAACCTTAGATTTTTAGGAATAAAATAACAATTAATAATATAATATTTTTTTTAAAAACTATTTTATGTCAATTTTGACACTATTTAGTAATTTATTTTTGTGAAAATCATAACAGAATGATAAGTTCGAAAAAAGTTAATTAAATCAATACTAACATGTCATATTAACCTATAAAATTAGTGGAATTCATAAAAAGTCTCAAATTATATTTATTTGGGTATTTATAACATCAATTATGTCAATATTTCATTAATAAGATAATTACTGCATCATCGTTGTGTCATAAATAAATTAAATTATTTAATGTCTAAAAATTACAAATAAAATATCATTATGTATGAAATCCTTTTATATTTCTAATTAATATTTATAGTAGAATTTATCTTATGTATAACCCTATATTAAAAATGTTTTATTAAATAAACTTTGATTTTAACTCTTTTAACTCTTCTTTGAATTAAATAATAATAAATCTCCTAATCTAATCCAAGTGGGCCTAAATGGTCATATTTTATTCCTAAGTTTGTTTTTGGTCGAATTAAACTTATCCAATATAATTAGGACATGTGTTAGGGTAATAATAATACCATTTTTACCCTTAATTACCCTATTTACTTTTAACTGTGGTAAAAAAAAGTAAAAAGTTACTATTCACCAAAAAATTATTTTCATCTCATTGAACCACATTTTACTTACTGACATCACCCGTGTCTATCGGATATTTTAAATTCCACTCACAGAAGCGGTAACATTAAGTTTTATGAACAATTCAGTTTTTTTTAACTACCACTTAGTGGTTTCACTATTCATCAAAAATTGAAAGCTTTCAGAAAAATACCAAAAATTAGGCCTAAGCTATATTTGATATTATGAACTCAAAAATTATTTCTATTTTACCAAATTCAAAACATATCAGTTGCATTAATTAATTTAAAAATTAATTCCCGTCGTCAAAACAAATAGCGTGTTCTTAAGAGATAATAACTATCAAAAGATTAACACTTGTTTATGTCTGGTTTAAATGTGAAATTACATCCAATGACCAACATTGTATTAAATTGTAAAAATATATTCTAAATATACTTTAGAACCACTCAAATTAATAATTTATCACTATTAATTATTTTGATTGAAAAAGTTGTTTTTAATTAAAATTTAGTAATTTCCACTATTCATCAAAATATGAAAGTTATCCGAAAATTACCAAAATTTCACCCTAATCTAATTTCGATATTCCGAATCCAAAAATGAAGTCCATTTTAAAAAATAAAATTTAAAAAAATTTAAAAGGTGATTATTACTATTCATAACGGCTAGTTTTAATAATATTTTAATAACATATCGTTGTTTAGCAAAACTTGGTGTTGCGTACAACACACGCTATCGTGAAAGGCCGCGATTGCGTGTAATTCAAGCCAGGTCAGAGATGTGTGTTTTGAAAGCTCCTTTTGGTTTAGCGTATAACACAAGACATTAATGAAATTAAAAAGAATATTTTTCATAAAATCTCGGGGTGTTACATTCTACCCCCCTTAAAATGAATTTCTCCCTCGAAATTCGTCGGGGTTATAAATGGTTTACTATTCAAAAGATTATTTAATAGAAACCCACATCGTAAAAAGGAATACCAAAACCAATCTTTAAAAACAAAAGTATGAAACGTAATGGTTACCCAAATAAACTAATCATTTGGTTTCCACATAGGTGAAAATATGGATATGGAAGAGAAATATAACCATCATGTTCTGATGGAGAGTGGTAGAGAACATGGATATGGAAAATCTAGAAATCACAAAGCCATAAATTTGTGACGATCTAAGGTACCATCTGATTCATCAGATATAAGAGCACTAGGACAACATTTTTGGTTTTCAAGATCGTTTCCCTAAAGTTGAAGAATTTGAATTAGAATAAATACTTACTTTATTTTGGTACAATCTCACTGTTGTTCGTGCATTGAACAATTTCCACTTCATCTCTTAAATAAATGAAGTTGAATTTGTTATTCATGAAGTGTTAGTAGATCATGTGATAGAATGACGGGTCATTCCATCTGTCTCAAAAAAATGTTTATCAAAAGTTATTAAATATACATAAGTCATTCTATAGTGAGATTAATCATATATGGTTCCTAAAATGGACTTATAATTCATATATCATACTGCTTAATATAATAAAACTAGTTTCTACTAAACAGGGACTTCCTGTAGGCCAGTGGTAGGCGATAAAGGCCATTCGCACTTTGGTTGTGGGTTCGATTCCCACAGCCTTGTCCGACGCGATGGGCTATCGCCCGTCCTGTAGGTTGTCCTTTTTCTAAAGCTATATTACTATAACATCCCATCAATAATATCGAAAAATGTTTTATCCTAACTTATGTCCAACATAATCCATTCTAATCTTTAGGCTTATCTAAAATACTTCGGTCCAAGCTCATAGTATAGTGAAAACGATTACCAGAGATTTAATACCATCGTTGATCCCCATATATCATAAGATATGTCTTGTTGGTCGCATTCCAAACATTCAAAGGCCTTAATAATGTATTCTCTTGAATACCCATTGAACCATAGTGAAAACTAGAATGCAGTTAAAAGTTAACACTTTTCACATACCAAAATCCTCAAAATTCTATATACTCAAACCATGATATCACTTAGTCCTTATATCAATCATGAGCTCATGAATACTGTTAAACATTTCGTTTTCTCGTTTTCCCTTCATTATGCGCATATCATCTTATTTCCAAAAATATCTCAATCACTTTGAATACCACATTAGACCAACACATAAATATTCCAATACTTTATGATACAACATTATTTTGGAATCCCATTACATAAACACTTAATCATTCCACCACATCATTTTCATATTCAACATCACCAATAGTGATCGCATGTGACTTCCCTTTGTCCTTTGCCTTAAGTGGTTGCTCATGTTGATCATCACTAACCCTTGGATTAGGGAATTTATTAGCATAATGCCCCATTTCCTTGCACTTGAAGCATTGAAGTGTTGGTGGTGCGTTCTCTGCAGTGTTTGATTTATTCACATCATTAGAAACCCTTTTTCCATTACCTCGACACTCAGCTGCTCGATGACCTTATTTTCCACACTTAAAACATTTTCTAGTCCCTTTAAGACAATATCCACCATGCTTCTTTCCACACTTTGAGCATAAGGAAATATTCATCTTCTTTTCACCATTATTCTGAGATTTCTACTTGAACTCCATATTTCGTTTCTTGTCAAAACCATGAGATGGATATGTAACACCAACTTCCATTTCTACCTTGATAGCACAACGCACAATTTCTTCATAGCTACTGAAGTCTCTTATAGCTAATGCCCTTCGAAGACTTGGTTTTAAGCCACTGAAAAATCTATTAACTTTACTTTCATGTTGGATGATAATGCCAGATGCATACCTTGCAAGTCTTGTAAAATTCACTTCGTATATACCAATAGATTCATCATTCTTTTGATTTAGTTAAAGAAACTCCTTCTCCATCTTTGTTCGAAGAATACGAGGGAAGTACTTATTGAAAAATAAGTTCTTGAACTCGTCCCATTCCATGGACTCAATTTCATCCCTTTTCCTCGTATTCTTAATAAGATTCCATCATTGATTAGCATCACCTTCCAAACGATACACTGCTAAGATGAATTTATCATGTTCAGAACATTGAAGAATTGAAAATATCTTTTTAGTGGTACTGATCCATTGTTCAGCAACAAGTAGATCAGAAGACCCACTGAAAGAAGGTGGACGTTGCCTCATGAAGGACTCAATAGAATATTGTTCCCTTCTCTGCTCATTTGGAAGTCCAGAATTATTCATAGCTTGTGTAAGTATAGCAATAAGATTTTGCACTCCATATCCCATAACATTTGTTTGTTCAGGAGGACAATCATTGCATTGTCCATTGCATTGATCAACACGGTTCCTTAGGGTTCCAGCCATCGTCTAAAACCCAAAAAGAATAGTGTGAGAGGCAAAAATCATGCTAGGGAAAACAACATAATAAAGGGGGATTACCTTCAATATCTAACATCTTAGGTTTAATTCTATGATCGTTAGCGTAATTATAGTACTATAACCTATATGTATACTTAACCTTAGGGACATCCCTAGACATACCTTAGAAATATCTCAAGGGATCTCACTAACATTTTCGCATCCTAGTTTCCAAAGGTTGACTAAACATTTCCTCTGATACAAACTGTAGAGACCCGAAGCCTGACGTACATTGACATTAAATTACATTTGCGGAATACTTAGTACATAACAAAAACACACACACAAGGATCGTAATAGTTTAGTGTCTTAGGAAACTCGGAATATAATCTTCTAATCCTGGTGAAAGATCTTCAAAATCTCCCATAAAGATCTTCCTTTTTTTTATACCTAAAACCTTTCTTTATATCCTGGGGAAAAGAAAACAGAAAAGGGTGAGCTCAAATTCTCAGTAAGGGTAAACAAAAGAAATATCAATCATATCATATACATAAGCACATAACTTTTAGAAATCTTAACCTCTAAAAGAGATCATAATTTCATAACCTGGGATAACTCATGGCAGTGAAATGTAATCACAATAATCATAACTTAAAACTTTAAACTTTTTGGCATACATACATAATAATAGAGAATCATTTCTTGTTAGTCAAGACCCATTTCCAAGACTATCTTAGTGGACAAAGTCCCTTTCTGAACCGAGTCACCCTCGTTTCAGTCCTGTTTCCCTGAACCGGTATAACCTACCATTCCAGCCATGTCTATCTCATGATATATAAAATATTTACCCAATGCATTGGAGGGAGATATAGGTCCCACCCATCTCATAATGATACCATTCTGATGTGTGCCACAAAATCATAAACCATACATCATAGCATAACCCATGTAACAAAAATGGGAATCTTAAACATTGTGACATCATAAAACAATTCATATAAGATAAAGGGATTCATAAAAATAATTCCATCATAACATTATCATATCAATTTAATAATAGGGATATATACAGAACCCTATTTTATCTTAGATGGAAAATAATTTTGATAAAACACTTGAACTCTATTCTTGAGGAAAATATCCTTTCTTCTTCAAAAACATTTTTCCTTTCTTAACATGTCATAAAATTTTAAACTAAAAGAAGTTGATTAAAAATAAACTTGAAAACCTGTAAAGGAAGCTTCTCAGAAATAATTTTTTAAAAATCCATTCATGCCGTATAAGTTAAAAAAACATTCTTCTCGTACTTTTGTCGGAAAAGTCAAAAAGTACCTCGTACGAAAAACTACAAAAGATTCCTTTCATATCTTTTACTAAAAACTCACCGAAGGGTAAAATTGGATTTAAAAAATTGTACGTGGATGGAAATAATATTACATATTGGGGAAACATGGATGTGGATGATAAAATACACCCCAGTAAATTTCAAAGTATAAACAATCTCGGATAATAATGAGATTGTGATATTTCCCTTACCTTAGGTCCGACTTGCTTTGTAAGTGTCCGAACCTCCTGTATAATGATTTAAATAATGTTATTGACTTATTCCATAATCATACATATTTTTATGATATCATATATGGTCATATTCTTAGCCTCTTAGTAGTAATATTTCATTGCTACTTGTTATTCGGGTGTTTATAACTTTTTTTTCTTATGCATGTTTTGTCGAATAAATTCTTATTCTTTTCATTAGGTTATAGATACCTCATTTCCAGAATGGTATTATTGTAATATATATCATATTGATTCATTCAATTAATTTATATAATCATTATGAAATGAAGATCATGTAGAACGAGTCGCATCACATCGTGGAGACGGTATTCCGTACGTACGCACGAGTGATGATATCGTTCCTATGATCATTGAATTGTATACTATTTCAGAATTAATATCACTTTATAATAGTCATATATAGTCATTATATACACCATTATACCCATCCAAGTAAGGTGGTGGTGGAAAATAGATTACACCACGGCGTGGAGACGGTATTCCGTACGTACGCACGCGTGATGATTTCTTTTTCCGTAGGATGGATAGATGGTGAAATAGGGTGTTTCATACTTATAATAACATATCAGTATATGAGTGATACTGATTTTATTACTTCATAATGAAACAACTAAAGAATAAGAAGTGGAAGAAGAAATAAAGATGAAAGAATCGGTAATGGACATTACCTCTTCTTTGAAGTGCTTCTTTGAGACCTTCTTTTAGGGCACTAAAATTGTTCTTTGAGGAAGACCAGAACCTCTAGGATGTTTCTAGGGAAGTGGAGAGAAGAATTTGGCAGGGTTTGGCCGAGCTTGAGGGCTCAAAGTTGTCTGAGGAAGAGAGGGAGGAGGTTCCCTTTTATAAGGGAGGAGAGGGGCTCCTTTGGAAAAACTAAAAATATTATTTTATTATAAAGTCAAGTTCGGTTTTAAATAGCTCCAAATTGATTTATTTCGAGGATAAGGTGGGGATGGGTAGAAATCCTCTCATAAAATATAATTTAGACAAGTTTAGGTTCCTATTTTAACCTTATCATTTAGATTTTACATTAAGTTAAATAATTTTACTTTTACCGTGTCTTCTTGTGTTCTTACACTATATGGTTAATAAACTTACTATAAGAAGCCAAACGAACCCCAAATTGTTTATTATTAATATATATAACCTTATCTAAGTCATTTTGCCAAACCTTAGATTTTTAGGAATAAAATAACAATTAATAATATAATATTTGGTTTACAATCTATTTTATGTCAATTTTTACACTATTTAGTAATTGGTTTTTGTGAAAATCATAACAGAATGATAAGTTCGAACAAAGTTAATTAAATCAATACTAGCATGTCATATTAAGCTAGAAAATTAGTGGAATTCATAAAAAGTCTCAAATTATATTTATTTGGGTATTTATAACATCAATTATGTCAATATTTCATTAATAAGATAATTACTGCATCATCGTTGTGTCATAAATAAATTAAATTATTTAATGTCTAAAAATTACAAATAAAATATCATTATGTAGTAAATATTTTTATATTTCTAATGAATATTTATAGTCGAATTTATCTTATATGTAACCCTATATTAAAAATGTTTTATTAAATAAACTTTGATTTTAACTCTTTTAACTCTTCATTGAATTAAATAATAATAAATGTCCTAATCTAATCCAAGTGGGCCTAAATGGTCATATTTTATTCCTAAGTTTGTTTTTGGTCGAATTACACTTGTACAATAGAATTGGGACATGTGTTAGGGTAATAATAATATCATTTCTACCCTTAATTACCCTATTTACTTTTAACCGTGGTAAAAAAAAGTAAAACGTTACTATTCACCAAAAAATTATTTTCATCTCATTGAACCACATTTTACTTACTAACATCAACCGTGTCTCTCAGATTTTTGAAATTCCCCTCACAGAAGCGGTAAAATTAAGTTTTATGAACAATTCAGTTATTTTTAACTACCACATAGTGGTTTCACTATTCATCAAAAATTGAAAGTTTTCAGAAAAATACCAAAAATTAGGCCTAAGCTATATTTGATATTATGAAATCAAAAATGATTTCTATTTTACCAAATTAAAAACATATCAGTTGCATTAATTAATTTAAAAATTAAATCTCGTCGTCAAAACAAATAGCGTGTTCTTAAGAGATAATAACTATCAAAAGATTGACACTTGTTTATGTCTGGTTTAAATGTGAAATTACATCCAATGACCAACATTGTATTAAATTGTAAAATAATATTCTAAATATACATTAAAACCACTCAAATTAAAAATTTATCACAATTAATTATTTCGATTGAAAAAGTTGTTTTTAATTAAAATTTAGTAATTTCCACTATTCATCAAAATATGAAAGTTATCCGAAAATTACCAAAATTTCACCCTAAGCTAATTTCGATATTCCGAATCAAAAAATGAAGTCCATTTTAAAAAATAAAATTTTCAAAATTTAAAAAGGTGGTTATTACTATTCATAACGGCTAGTTTTAATAATATTTTAATAGCATATCGTTGTTTAGCGAAACTTGGTGTTGCGTACAACACACACTATCGTGAAAGGTCGCGATTGCGTGTAATTCAAGCCAGGCCAGAGATGTGTGTTGTGAAAGCTCCTTTTGGTGTAGCGTATAACACAAGACACTAATGAAATTAAAAAGAATATTTTTCATAAAATCTCGGGGTGTTACAAAGTTTCTTTAGATGGAACTACATATTTCAATCAATCATGGTTAGTAGGTTAATCATAAGAAGATTAACAGAAAGAATAATGAGAACTCACGTCCATTTGATTCTATATAAGAAACTAAAAAATCTTATAAATCATTAGATATTTTAACACGTTCTAATAGTTCTTCAAAAGACATGCCAAGGTTCATCATTTCATCCAATGACATATCATATCACAGGTTAGCCTCACCCATGGGAACACATGGCGTGTTTACGTCACAACCTTCCTTTGGCAACCTGTGACCCAGAGTAGCTTCTTCAACAACAATTTTGGGGTCAACATCAGTTGTTTCCAGATATTCTAGTGCATGTGATGAACCTAAAAGTGTCATAGAATGGAATTCAGGTATTGTTTCATTGGAAGATTTATGAAATATTATTGATTTACCATAAGCTTACTCTCCTCTGATAGCAGGAATTAGAGCAGTGCTGGGGATAGATGTTGGTTCCTTTAGCTTCAATTCCTCTTTAGGGACCACTAGATTTATTGGAATTTGTGTTTCCTCAAAAACACCCTCTATGGATCCTTGAATCTTATCAGTGGTTTCTTTCAATGAAGGAACAAAAGAAGCCCCTGTAACCTTAAAAATTTTATACACTTTTTCATGAATAAAACTAATATTCATGATTATTAGGGAGACTTACCACTGCTAAGAAAGTACTTAACCATGGTTTTATTTATTTGATGCTTTTTATTCTTCGTCTTTTTAGGAGGGATTGTATCATCATCTATAAATATAGGTATCATAGATCCCAGTACCCTCTCTATTTTCTCTTCCATGACCTATCAACCCGAAGATATTTATCTTGATTCATAGGGTGATCCGGTAGCTCGAAGAGCAGTGCCTCCAGGACTATATTTTGGGGAAGGAATTTCAGTTTTCATTCCTTTACCCAACTGTAATTTAAGACAAAATTTCTCCTAAGTAACAATTTTTTGATTAAAATTCATGTTACAAAATAGAGGAAGATACAAAATAAAGGGAACTTACATCCTTAGAATCTACAAAGTCACTATATTCTTCGTCTAATGAAGGATTACTCCCTTCAGTGGTACCACGATCTATCATTTCATTTACCCTCTTTTTGGTAGTAATTGAGTCATCAGTGGAATATATGAGCATTTACAGCTCTCGATTGTAGGTCCTTACCTCATTGGTATTATCCTTAAAAAGAATGTCAGAAGAAGAATGAAAATCCCCTACTCTTGGAATATGAAGTCCTTCACACAGATCCATCAACATGGTCTCAGCATAACATTATAGACTTTTACTTGTTCGAATAACCTCTGGTCTTATATATTCAGAATTTATGTCTGAGGGTTTTGATGAAGATCTTACAACCTTGGACTTGAGTTTATCCCAACAGCCACAGTCACAGATGAAGGATTGGAAAATGGAACTCACCGCTCTTCAGAATGACGACGACTAGATTGCCTTGATACGACTTCTGTTGGGATTGATGGAGTGGCTATTTTTATTCTAGTAGGAGGATTATATCTGGCGCAAGGTCTCTTTGGTGAATTTGAAGCATCATCACCTCCACTCTCTGATTCTTTCAAGTCAGTCCCTGATGATGATGAATTATCTTCCAAGGGACAGGGTTCCTTCCTACTACTTCTCTTTATCCCCACTCGGGGGAAGACATGATTTAATACCACTTCAGGGTATGATGAAACCTAGTTTTAATCACACTAGATGGTTAATCTACATACTACATCAACAACAGGTAAATTAAAAATTACCCCAGTCTTCTCAGCAGATGTCAACAACTATAGTTGTCAGGAAACCATTGGGTGTTTCTCTAATATGACACATACGGGAGGGGATATATAATTATGTTGTAGAAATATGAATTGACATGAAAATATATAAGTAGAATAGCCTCACATATAATTTATCCATTTATTCTAGTGTCCAACACTCCATCTCTACAAGCTAGCATATATTCTCTCAGTTCCAAACTCATTGTACCATCATAAAAAATCAACCTATAGGCAGATTCCCATAAGGAAAGAAATGAAATTACTTATGAATTATCAATCTAACCTTGTTGTCATAATCATTCAATGATGAGGTTGAAATACCGAAAAAGTATTGAACAGACAGTTATAAAGAAGTGTCAAAAACCTATACTCCACTTTGTACAACATAAGTTATAAAGTGAGTAGAAATCCATCCCCATAACACTTGGAATGACCTCGCTATTCTAAAGTGATATTTTCCTTTGTAATTATGCAGAAAACTCCAATTAATCTTGGCCAAAATATGAGTATCCAACCCTACCATTCTTTTATCTTTCAGATTAGCTGCAATAACAAAGGTTCCCAGCCTTACACCTCCTTTGTATTCTCAAACTAGTAATAAATATACACTGAGTCACATGGATAAGAAACCTTCCATATGTGTCTTTGCAGGAATTTTTGGGTTGATATCATATCCCCATATTTCAAATTCTTCCTTCTTTAATGTTAGCCAAAAGGTTTTAGGAGTGCCTCTCTTCTCTACCCTTGTACAGCTAGTTGGACGGGTGTAAGTGGGCCCCTTTTTCCTTCTTATGTATCAAAAATATTTCCATCCATTCCTTTGGATGAATGTCCCTCATGGTGTGAGTTTTCACAATGATTGAATTCTTGAGTTTGTTAAATATTTTCATTAACTCACGAGCCAAATATGGTGTCTTCTCCGAGTCATTCCATGTCACCTTGGGAGGAATAAACTCATAGTACCTATCTCCACGGATTGGAGCTCCAGAAATTTTGTAAACATCCCAAAAGATGATACCAACCTCTCCATGTGTTAAATGGAAGGAATCGGTCTCTAGGCTCCACCGACTTAGTAACTCTAGCATGAAATCATCATTCATATACACATAGGTTTTACCGACCCAAACAAATTTATAAATCCTGATGATTATCAAATCATCTTCAAATTTTTCACATGTCTTTCACACCCAGTATGCCCAAATCCATGTGGATTTTACACCTCCTCCTGGGTGGAAATCCAAACTTTTCTTCCAATTCTTGGACTGATCTGTCTGAGAATCTTGAAATATTGATGAATAAGAGTGTGACTATAGCTTGGGTGTGTGTGCCTTCAAATCTAGAGAACATAGGCTACGATGCATAATATGATCTTTCTCTACTGTCCCAGCACTGGTAAATGAGCCCCCAACAGAAACATTGGCCGACAAGAAGTTGGTATAATCCTGAAACCAAGAATTTGGGACAGAGTTCTTTGGATCTAGAATGTTAGCATCCAGAAAATGACCATAACTATACAAAGTCATATAGGTTCTTTGAGGAAAGTTGAAATGATACTTCTTAAAATATTTTTCTTAGTCTAGAAGAGTGGTTTCACAAACATCAAAGTAATAATGACCAATGACATTCCTCATTTATTCAATCCTCTTACTGGTGAGCTCATCAGCAGTTCCAATTCTTTTGGGAGACATTGAACCTGCAAAAAGATAGAGATCATCTATTAAAAGAAAGTTCATTTCTTGTGTTTTACAAAAGAATGGAAAATTCATTAAGGAATCCATGTTTTAAACTTGGAACGCAAGTATAAGTCAGCAAGGAAGTATGGCACCCCAATTATAGAGTGCATATAAAAAACATACCGAGGAAGCATGATGAAATAGAAGCATCTGAATAAAAGACATGCACACCAAGAGATGAGAATTTGGAAGTTGCTAAAATTTTCGTAGAAGTGAAGCAATTATATATAAGCGACGGATATCACACTGCAATCCCAAAATCTTACATGTTGCACACTTGCGTGCTCAAGTCTTCATTAGTGTCGAATACTTGTGCTCCCCATTACCCTTGTCTTTCTTCTTCATTTCATTACCTCAGTATAGGATCCTCTTTTCATTTCAGATCCAATTCTGTGGGGGGGCTTTTATTGACACTCCATTTTGTCAAAGAGTCTAAAAAATGAAAAAGGGAATCCCCATAGAATGAAAATGAAAAAATACATGAAGAATAATCAAGATTTTCAAAGGCATGAATTTCGAATCGCTTTAGTCAAGACAAAAAACCGGCGGTGCGTAACCTACTTGCACACCCAAATATGTCGCACATCCTACTTGAACGCTCATATATATCATGCAAGTCACTTGAGTTCCCAAATCATTTCACCCAAGGTCACTTATTTTCCTATAAATAGACTCTTGGGTCCCCCATTTGTATGGATGAATTTTATTGAAGCTCAATTGCGGCTCTCGTCACCCAAGTACTTCGCCCCGGTCTTCTAAAACATTCAATGTAGTTCTTCGACACCTTGAGCTAAGGATCTAAGGGAGGATCATTATACTTAAGTACTTTTAGTGTTTGAAATCCATAACACTTGCGCACCTAAAGTGACCAACCTACCCAAGTCATAAATACTTGCACGCCTCCCATTCCTCTCACAGGAACTTGAGCGCCCGACTTCTTGGATCACCTATGAATACTCTTGAAGGCTTAAAAATGTCTCTCCCAAGTTTTACCATACATCTTTTTTTTCTCTTAAGTTAACATTTGGTCACCCAAGTGAACTTGTGCGCCCATACTTGTGTTCCCTTCTCTACTTGGGATCCCCTCTTTGATTCACTTATTCTCTTCACTCTCTTCAGTCTACAAGACATCATGCCTTCCTCAACAATTCATGGAAGGGATTATCCTTCATTTTATCCGTTTTCCTAAAAGGATTCTATTGAGACATCCACCAAAACCTATTGACTTATCAAACCTTTGGGAAAGGCACATCAGTGTGTCTAATATTTGGGTTTGTATTTCCACAGTTAGAGGTTTCCCACATTTGTTTCAAGATGGGGTTAGGATTAGTAGAATGTATGTGGGTTTTTATATCTGTAGTCACATGGAACGTTCTTTCAGAAATAGTGTTGGGAAGTTGTTGGTTTGGAAGAGGGTTTGGGACCTGACCTCGCCCTTCTCAAAGAGGTGACTCGAAACCTCATGTCCCTAGTAGGGAAGGTACAATCTACACTTGATTTTCCATGAAAGCATAGAAGAAGTCTCCAAACCTTAGCAGGATCAATTAATGGGAATCCATCATGGTATAATACCATAACCTTGACCCCTTCCTCCTTGCATTGGACCCTTGTCCAATGTAAATATATCATAGGGATTGCTTGTCACCTCACCCTCTTCATGGTCGACGCACCCTCTTCTACTAACAGAGGAGGAGAAAATTGAAAGTGTGAAAGCCTTTGTGGTATATTAGAAATTATATTGTTTCTCACACTGAGCATGACTCATGTGGGCATAGAGATTTTTCATGATCACAACATTTTCACAATTCAATGAACTACGAGAACTCTGATTCCCATCATAATCGAGATATGTAGGAAGCCTTTTTAGGGCCTAAGCTCATTGGATGTTCTCTTCAGGAATCCAAACATAATTCCCCTAATTTGGGAGTCCTTCTTAGGAATAATCCCCAAATTCAATACTCAAATCAAGAAGGAATCCTTTTCAGAAAGTAAGCCGAAACTCATCTCTCTTAAAACAGTATACTCTCCTATGGAATTTATCGAACTACATAGTTTTTGATTCCCATCTATATGGGATACGTAGGAATCCACCTTGAGGTTCAAACCCAAAAATTCAAATCAACCTTGTTCTCCTTGGTCCATATTCTCAATAGGGTCTGATCCTACTTGGAAACACATATCCTTTCCAAGTTCCTTGGGTTGCTTCAGCATAATCCCCACACTAAGTTTCAACTAAGAACCTTCCACATAGAGGTCCTTATCCCTTGACCTTAAAAGGTATGATGTGTCCCATTTAGTGGCACCGAACAATGAGGGTTATAATTCATTTCATAAGGATACGTAGGTAGCCTATCTTATGGGCACAATCCCAAAATCAAACTAAACCTTCGTCCCCCTAGATGACAATAAAATTATAGAGTGCCCCATTGAGTGGCTTAAAAACCTATATCATCATAATTATGATTAAAAAATATCTAAGCAGCATATTAGAGGATACCATTGATGGAAAACCTCGAATACATATGGATATTTTCATTAATGAAGAACCTTGAATGCATACTGATGATTCTAAAATTTTACACATGTTAATAAGTGATTATAAATTACAAGGGATACTTATGACATACTTGGGGAATTAATAAGGATTCATGAAAATATTTTAAATTTACAAAGAGAGTCCCAAAGTAGACAATAAATCCCCCCAAAAAGGGTGTGATGAGTCTAACCTCCCATCCTCTCAAACAATGCATGTTATTAAGTATCGTCATGTTACAAACATAAAAAATGCCTTCCATTGGAAAGTAGGTACCCTTTGGATAAATAATTGTTGAATGTTTACAGTTCCATGAATAAGTCCAATGGAAACTTCCAAGAAAAAGTGATTCTTAAATCTAGAATAGAGGTTTCAAGAAACTATGAAACAAAAATGGTGAACCTGACGTGAATCCTTAACCAAGTTAGTAATGTTACCCACCTATTTGGTCCCTATCAATTGATAAAGGAAGGACAGACAAAGGAATTAACCATGAATTTATCCATCTAAAAATATATTGTCTTAATAGAGCTGGTTGTTGTATGCATGTTTTCCACAAAACTCCCTTCAATACAATGAATGGATTTCTCCAAGACAACATCTGTGAACTTCCCGACCACTTCTCAAGATGGATCTCCATCCACAGGAATGATGTCATCCCCAAAATAGTGTCTTCAATGCGGGGTCTATAATATTCTGGTAATGGAATATTGTCATCATGGTACAATCCCGACATTGGAGGTTACTTGACAGACCCTCCAGGTCAACAACAATCTTCAATAATCTGGCCAACGACGACCAATGATCAAGAAGAAAACGGTTCCAACCACCATCTCCAACTATTTTGGTTCTTTATACACAGAAAGAAACAATCAATCCCTCCCATAGTATAGGGAGTTGGATCAAGAGGACACTCAAGTCCACAATTAAAGAATGTAGGAGTCCTTCCTGAGGAATCCCGCTAGCAGTCACCGCCAAAATCGTGCGGTAGTGAACCTCCAACATGATGGGGGTGTTTCCTATGGACGTCTAGCCCAGGTCTCTAAGACTCGGGAATGCAAGAAAAACCACCAGGGACAACGTCCAGTTAATAGAGAGCAGGTTCTCACCTCTTACTCCTCAGGAGAAGTCCATCAATTTAACATGATGGAAAACAACGAGCGGGCACATACACCTGTCCATCCTAATTTTTCTGCTCAGTAGAATCATTTGATAGCAACCCACCAATCCCACCAGATAAACCCAGTGAAGTACAGTGAACAATCACATACACCTTCTTACAAGTTACCAGCTAGTCAACAGGATCTTCTGACTGCATTTAAATAAGTTCGCCAATCTAATGTGATGGCAACTAGTAAACATGAACATACACCTGTTTAGAATCACCAATTATTTTAGAAGTCTCATCTACCAGTATTGAATGAATTCCATCAACCATAGTTAAAGGGAAACATCCAGTAGGCACATACACATGCCAATGTTCATCACGCCTACCAACAGTCTCGTTTGGTAGCACCTGGGGAAGTTTGTCAAAAATATCCGAATACAAATTTGGGGTAGACCCAACTCTTTACCGCCATGCATGAGTACTGTCAATAACCATTGATAGACAAATGAGGACAAGAGTAGGCACATACACCTACTCCCAATACAAAATGAAGGTATATTCCTATTTTGGCCGCCGAATTCACCAAACATATTCTATCAATGGTGAAAGGGAATATGCAAGTCCCTACCCATATTCTAGAAACATGCCATGATATTTTAACTAATTCAGTAGTATCAGGGGAAAACACACATAAATCTATCCCCACACATGGGACGACACCTCGGCATGCCATCCCAGAGCAGATACACACCTCTATTCCAGTCCAGGAGGGTTATGGGACATACTCCCCTATACCATATGGAAAAAAAGATTGGGAACATACACTCTTTCCAATTAGAGGTAATCGGTCCGTTCCAGTAAACACTCCAGGGTAGGCACATACACTTTCCCATGATAACCAATTTTCCTAGCAAGTTGACCCATATATGTATAAGAGAACATCCAAGAAAAAGTATCTCTATGAATTGTTGTAAAATCTAGATTTAGGATGCGATTTGGCTTCTCTTAATGTAGGATCTCTTGAAGCCCTCGAACATTCATCTGTTTCTGCTCAAGATCATATCCTCTCATTACCAAATTATGGGAGTGGTAGTTGTAATTCTAAAGTTCCTCGTCAGACACTTCATCATGAAGGCTTTCTTCATGAAAATTTGGTCAATCCAGAGTGCCTATCTCTGGATGAGAGCCACAGCATCCCTCCGTGTGGGTAGAAGACAAAGGAGAAATAATATTTATCCCTTGCTATAATCCATCATGGTGATCCTTTCCATGATGTCATTCACTGTGAAATTCCTCTCTGCAGTAATATTTCACATTGTCAAGACAATTCCATAATTGACAATGTAGAGATGAGAAAGCACTCATATCTTGAAGAACATGAAAACAAAAGGCTAGTCATGTCTGATGCCTTGTATTTTATGGATGAAACAATTTCTCAACCAGAAGGTATCTTAAGGGAACCTTCTTTCTCTGAACCTCCTTTAGGTCATTTTCTTTCTAATACAGAGTATCCTCTCTAGTCAGATCAAGTGGAGAAACATCTTGTGAAAGATGATGAAGATGTTTTAAACATGATGAAACAATTAGCTAAAGGAGAAATACCATTCATGTTCTGGCCTCTGGAAAATTCTCAATATAACATTCCAAAATTGATGATAGAAGACTGCATTCATGAAATTCTTCTCAACTTATGGAATGTTCTTTGTCATTTGAAAACCAAAATCTTACCATGTGATGAATATCAAAATCATGTAAAGGTAATAGAAGGGTTACAGTGCCAAATTAACTTGGCATCTCTCTCAGTTTACCAACATCCAAAGGTTAAAGAATAGTAGAGAACCCTTCAGCGTTCATGTATCAATGCTCTAAAGAGGCTACACCAATTAATTTCTGATTCCCAGTCTAGTGTTTGTATTAGAGGATGGAGTGCATATGGAGCATTGCATTTCACTGCACTCCAAAATCAGAAAATTCTTCCAAAAGTGGTTTCATGCAATGTTATTGCCCATGGTCATCCACAATCAATAGGTTCTGTATGTAATCAACTGTACTCTCAAGAACAGTCCTCAACTAGTTCTCATCAGAATCAGTCCCAAAGAAGAGAAGTTTTGAGTTACTTTTACATAATGCATCTGAAAATCTTGAACAAGATTCCCATTTAGAGGATTTCCGGCATCATAGGATGCAAATTTCTGAAATAGCATAGAAATATTATGAAACAGGTGATTTAAGTGATTGTCGGATGATGCACCTAGCTAATGTCTGAACCAAAATCCGAAAAATCAGAAGATAATTTGCACGAATTTCAGCCGTAGTAGTTCAAGAATCACCCCAACATTCAAGGTTGGGGGATCATTTAATTCAACCTTCAAATTCATTAAACAATGTTAAAATATTTGAAGAAGAATAACAGGAATAGCCCCAACCTTCAGGGCTAGGGGCTTTTTTACATCTGCAATCCCCTCCTCAAAGGAAGTCAGTTTTCTCCTGATTTGGGAAGAAGCCACAAGGAAAGTGTACAACAGAACTATCCAAGGATTCCTTTCAGGTTACTATCCACCAAACAGTTCCAATCAATTCTTCATATAGGAGTAAAAAGTCTCATGGATGACACAAAGGGAGATGATCTAGCAGAAACACTGACAGAATTCCATCAATGCATTATGCGTCAGTGAATGTTATTAAAAACATTGCAGAAGTTCCTCCAAAAAATAAGTCAAGTTCAAGGGAGTCAAAAGATGAAGTTATAGTCTATAATATAATACACACTATTTAAAATGAAGGAGGTGTGCATACCCAAAATCATTGGCTTACCCAAAATCTATGTATGCCTTCAAATAACTAACTCCCCCCTCTCCAAAAGGCATCTAACAAGGGTAAATGAAAAAGTCAGATTGTAGCTCACTTTTCCACTAGAGAAGTTCAATATCATTCTCTTGAAGAGATATTTTCATTTCAAGAAGAGGAAATGAAGGATTTTAAATGACTCAACATAGACTTACTTCCAAACAACATTTCAACTAGATGCACTCCCTAGGAAAGTCATCAACTTGCAAATCCTGTAGGAGCTCCTCAGAAAAAAGGATTTTTATTAACTACATATGTGGATAATTAATTCCTTCCATTAGTTACACAATCAAGATAAAACCATATAAATCCCAATAGGCCTATTTCGGGGGGTTATCCAAGGCAGATATCAGTACCACCATCAGGGGTTTTATCAGTCATTGCACCAACTCAAGCTCCAGTTGATATACTTGCATAGGTTTCAGCTCATTTGGATGTTCCCCAAATACTTATGAACACAACTAAGGTATTAACAGCACGATTGGAAGCTATGGAGGAACAACATGCACTAGTTCAGCCGGAAAATAGAGCTTACCCAAAATGGGTGGATGTAATTCCTCCTCCACCAAATTTTGTGAATACCACATTCCCAATCTATAATGGTTCGGGAGATTCGAAACAAAACTAAACACATTTTGTTTCTCATTGTGATACGATGATGGGAAATTCTAAACCACAAGAAGTAGTTAATTGTAGGTGTTTTTTGTAGTCATTACAAGGACCAGCCTTTGTTTGGTATACATGTTTTCAATCTTGATTAATTACTGGATGGGAAGATCTCCATCAGAAATTCCTTCTCCAATTTAGCTCAACAATACCAAAGACAACATTTTTTTATCTTACCAATTGTAAACAAAGGGAGAATGAAAGAGTTTCTAATTTCATTGCCCAATGGAAAGGATTAACATATTATTAAGTCTAGCACTCCCTCAAGAAGAATTGCTTCCAATCTGTGTGGAAAATCAATGTGATGAATTATGCACACCATTGATCCCTTTGAAATACACATGAGTCCGACATCCCATCCTCTCGACCAATGCACATTCTTAGGTATCATAAAGTTCAAAACATAACAAATGTCTGCCTTTGGAAATTCGGTCCCCTTTAGATAAAGAATTGTTGGAAGTTTTCTGTTCCTTGAATAAATCCAATGGAAACTGCCTGGAAACAATGATTCTTAAATCTAGAACACACGTTTTCAAGGAACTAAAAAACACTCCCACATAAAAAAATTGTATGTGGGTGGAACCCTATCCCGCATAGAAAAACACTACACCAGAGGAACTTGGACCCATGTATCTATATGCTATTCGGGTGGAACCTGTCCCCGCAAATCATAATGATATGTAGGCCTAAACCGTGCCTACATAGAAAAATTATACATAGAAGGTCCCATCTCCCTCAATTCAATACACTACATAGAGTAAACCCCATTATGTGTAAGAACCTGCAACACTGAACAAGGAAACCTAGGGTGTTCTGGTATCCATCTCTTGTAATCCTCTTCTGTCATGTCATTATCCCACATGTTGAATCCTTCATGAACCATTCCACTAGCATCAAGCCAAGTTCCCTTCCAAAGACACCATACACATGTGATAAAATCATTGGGAACATCAGTGTTCCCTTTTAGGTTTACATACCCATGGTAAGCAGTGTCACATGTGTAACCTCCTCAATAAGGAAGACCCTTGTAATGTTTTCAATATTAAATTCCCATGGTATCAAGGGTTACAACCTTTGGGTGCTCTTGTGAACATCCCCATTTTTGGGACCGAAGAGAACCACTGGACATTCCTTTCGATGATGGCCATCATTGAACATTACTCTTCCATTAGAACAAATTTAAAATGATTTTCTTTTGAGGTAAGCCCCTAGAATTTCTTATAGGAGGTGGAACCAATGATCCTATTCGCATCAGCCTGAGAATTATCTATATGGATCAACTTATGTGAATATCCCAGTTTCCAAAATAAAAGAGGAGACATGTAGAAACTCAAAGTACCCTTTCTCTTCCTTTGGGATTTATCGCTATCCATAAGCGGTCGGAGTGGTTCGTGCAATATTCAGATCCATTTTTTCTTTTTGTTTCTCACACCGATCTTGGCTCATGTGGGATTAGATATTCACGGTGATCATGACATCCACATGAACCTAAACTTCCAATGGTCCTTCAATACAGATGTAAGCCCCAATCACAAATCAAATGGGCCACCTATATGCATAATACCCAACCATATCTTGTCCACTAAAATAGGAATATTGTATGCGTAAGCCCTAAAAAATGGTCATCATATACAGTGTTGGCCCTAAAATCATGCCTAAACCTTCAAAGGGCTATATTCCCAACGAAGTAGACAAATGGGCCTCCCGGACAGTGTAATCCCCAATCAATCCCCCTTTAATACGAAGCTTCAATGCATAAGACCCAACCTTACTAAACTATATGGTCTTTGATTACCAACTAATTGGGATATTTAGGAATTATCCCTAAGGACCAAACCTAGCCCTCAAATCCACCCTTATTAGGATATATCCCTATTAAGATCATGCCCCCACCATGGAGACCACATCTCTCCTGGGTCCCTTAGGTCGACTCGACATAAGTCCCACATCAAATCATGAATATGCATCCTCAACCTTGGAATCCTTTCCACATAACGTTAAACTGAATGGTTGGGTCCTGGTCACATGACTTTAAAAGGTGACGTTCCTTGTTATGTGGCACTGAACTACATGGGTTCTGATTCCTCTCACAAGGATACATAGGAACCCCATCTTATGGTTTGATCCCGACATTAGAACAACTTTCACCCCTAGATGGTAGTAAACTCTAGGGAACCCTACCACGTGTCTTAAAACCATCATCGTTCTAATATATGACCAAGGAATAGATACTTTGTCAATAAAAGGTTAAAATTTATATATAACCCTAGATACATATAGGTATCTCCATTTATAGAGAACCTTAGATACATAAAGATGATTCCAAAACCATGCATACTAATGATTGGTCATTACCTTGGGGTAATTTTTAATACAAAAATTTGGGAATGAAGCAAGGATTTGTGTTTTAAGATATCGTAAATCTATAAGAGAGTCTCGGAACAGGTAATAGTTCCACACAAAATTGTGTGATGATCCCGACTTCCCATCCTATTGACCTATGTGAGTTCTTAAGCGTCACTAGCTATGTTACCTAGTGAATGTCTACCTTTGGAATATAGGTCCATGAATAATATATAAAGAGACATTGGGTGTTTTCTGATCCATGAACAAACACAATAGATACCATTCATAAAGTGTCGAAACTCGATGTGAATGATCGTACAAAACTCAACCCCCTATAGTCAACCATCTGGAACACGATGTGATTCTGAGGGAAAGAAATGGTGATTCTGATGTGACTGACTTAACTACAACACCTTCTTTACAAGATAAAAAGGATATACTGCACAATCCTCTTTAGAGCATTTCATTCCTGACCCAAATGACCACAATTATGAGGAAAATAAAATGGAAAACCCAATGTGAATCCTTAACCAAGGTTGTGGTGTAACCCCACCTGAGGTCCCTTTTCATCTAAAATGAAAGAGAGCCAAAAGAGGCTATGAATTACACATGTGGTCATGAGATGGTATTTTTATTTGGTTTTTTTGTCTCTATCTATCACATATATTATAGGAACTCTTCATAGCTTCCTTCAATCCAATGGAATCTCATCATATTCCACAAACACATGTTCTAGTAGATTCTTAGGAATCTAGGTCCTCTACCAAGAATAAGTCTCCAACATCCACCCAAAGTCTTAAAATCTAGGTATCAAATGCATTGGTCAGAGAATACCATCAAAATGACACTCTCCCCACTATATATATTACTAGAGAGGCACTTTATGCTATGAAGCTCTACCAACTATCCTCCCAACAATGGTCAACATCCAAGATCAAGGTGGCTCCACTAGCCATCTCCAACCGTTTCTAGATCCTATACCTGAAATCAGACATTGATTTCCCCCTTATCTTAGGAGGATGATGAGGTCTCCATTAGTGATTTCATGCCTGCATAATAGGTGGCCCACCTGAGGGACCAAGCATTAATGTTTTTCCACCAACATCACGCAACCTAAAATCATCAACATGCATTGGATGTTTCCCCATGGGCCCCAACCAAAACTACATGGAATTGAGTTTATAGGGAATCTTGTATAAGGAAACAATCAGACGTCCAGGAACATGCCCATATCCTTATTCCTATTGATGGATCCCTCCATGAAAATACATTGAAAACCTATGAATGGATTTATATACCTTCTCACTCTTATGAAAACCAACATGTAAATATGGTGGCACATTATGAGCAAGAACAAATTCATGCTACTGATCTCCATGTCCACAGTACAAATACGGTGGAAAACTATAGGTATATGCACATCTCTGCCAATGATCATGAAGCCCACCAGTCAAATATTGTGGAAACCGAACATAGGTAGAGTTAGATCCCTTCCAAAAAACATCAATCCCATCATCCAAATAGGGCTGGAAACTAGCATATGAAAATCCCTACTCATAGATATGAATCCCACCATTCATATATGGTGGAAACCCAATAAAGGAAGAGTCAAATCCATACCAACACACATCAATCCCAACATCCAAATAGGGAGAAAAATTAATGAATGAAAATTCCTACTCATGAATAGTAAACCCACCAATCAAATATGGTGGAACCCAAATACAAGTAGAGTCAAATTACAATGGATTCATATCAAGACCATCAGAAAAATATAGTGGAAAATAAGTATATGTAAATCTCTATTCATAAATATGAATCACAATAGTCAAATGCAATGAAAACTAGAGAAAATAGACAGTGTATCCCATCTATAAGTCAGGGATAGACCCACATATATGCCTCTACATGGGATAATAATTAGTACTTAATGACATAAAATAAAGGACCAGTGCATGTACAAATTCCTACTCCAATGATAAAATGGGCATATATTCCCATTTCAACCAAATAAATTTCTCAACACATCCTAGAAAAGATGGAGGATCGGACATCAATTCCTGACTATATCCAATAGAATTGTCAAGATATTATCACTTATACAAAAATGGAAAGGATTTGGGCCCACAATCATGCCTCCACAAGTGGAGAATATTATCCAAAAAATAGGGTGATCACTTATGTGTAGACATGAATCCCTACTCCCATCCAGGAGGGTCGTTGAAAATATCCCAAGATAAATGGACAACTAGAACAAGAAAAAATACCCATTCCAAATGGGACACCAGTCCACCATGGTGGATACTCCAAGGTAGACATATATCCCTACTAGAACTTAGGATGCTTTCTAGTGTGTCTTGGTAGAATCACATGATCCACTTGAACAGGCTCTCACATGTAAAGGATGTCACCAAAAACAAGTGTCCCCATTCTCTCATAAGAGGGTTTCTAAAAATAAATCATTCCGAAGAAAACTAGAAAATAATGATGAAATTATTGACCCTGATCTACTAGAAGCTAGAGTTCAAGAAGACCTTAGGTAGTTATCCCTAGAATCCCCTGATCCTGCTGATCTATTACCAAATTATATAAGTGAAAATATCAATTGTGAAGTTCCTTCTCATAACAATGTTACCAGAAGCTATGAAGGTCCTCCCCAAAACATCAACCATGAATTATTCTTTTGTGGGCACCAAATAATCAATCATGGAAGCCTATATTTTGTTGAGCGTCATGATAACCCTCCCCATGACCTAATGATAAAATAGCGAGAGGGTCCTCCCCTACTGTTGTATTCCATAAAAGTCCTCCCTGGGGTATATGCTGTAGAAATTCTCCCTGTATTTGATCATTAAACTATAATCGCAGTCCTCTCCATAATAGCACCAACTACAAAGATCCTCCTCACAATGACATCTTATTACAACAAGATGGTCTTCCCATTGCTATATTGCACCCTAAAGGTCCTCCCCAGGGTATACATTGTAGATATTATCCTAGTAGTTGGACATCAAACTACGATGGTAGTCCTTGCCATGATAGCACCAAATTTAAAGGTCCTCCACTATACAAGGTCTTATTACAACAAGAAGGTATTCCCCTTGATACACTCTACCCTGAAGGTCATCACCAGGGTATACACATAAAAAACTATCTTGATCCTCAGACATCAAGCTATGATGGTAGGCCTCACCATGGTAGCACCAAATGCGAAGGTCCTCCCTACAGTAACATTTATATCAACAATAATATCCTCCCCTTGTCAATTAGAATATGATAAATCTCTCATATGCCGATTCACTTGGAAGGGTGGGGTCAGAAATGTTATATAACCTATCAGAAATAAGAGACATCATTTGTCAACCAAATGATGGACCATGGAAATTTTTGGTCTCTAAGACACCCCAGAATGTTCCTATATTAGCGAGACCTCTACAATCCCCCATAATAGCAAAAAAACAATGAATAGGGGTCCATGTTAGGTTAATCAAGTTGTGGAGTCTTTGAAATAAGAACAAAAGTATATATTTCTCATGAGAAACAATTTGGTCAGGGATAACATACATGTTATGTTTTGTCATGTATCCACTTCTCAGTTCAACATACTAGGTCATTATTAGAATAATGTGCACATAAAATTTAAAATAAATATTTGGATGAATCTTTTACACCTGAAAGAAAATTTATTGTCTTATGAAAAGTATGTAGACCATGTTAAAATATTGGGAGAGATTCATCATCAAATCAACTTGGAAGCCCTTCCATCTGCACAACAACCACAATTAGAAAGGTGGAAGATAGATCTTCAATAGACTTGCCTCAATGCACTGAATAAGTTGCGTCATCTCATTGTGGACACTCTTCCAGGTGTTCACATATAGGGATAGGGGAACATGGATCTTTGTATTTCACCTCTTTCCCCATTCAATACAACCTACAAGAAATGGCATCCTATAATTTCATTATCCCAATGCGGCTATTAAGAAAAACCCCTTCTCAAGAAAGGTGGAACACTCCTTAAGAATTAACCTTGAGTAAGTCTCAAAAGAGTCAAGACCAAATAGATAAAGCTAATGAAATGATCCTGAACCCAAAAAAGAAGAACATTTAGTAGTCTTCTCACTTAAGTTATGATAATAATCTAGCATTTATAATGTCCTATGAAGTAAGAAATTCATTTGAAAATTATACATCATACCCAACTCAAACTCGAATAGGGATGCATGAGATCGAGATAGTGGTGAAAATAGAAGCAGTCGCCATAATATGGGATTCGCCCCAACCCATAAGGTTAGGGGAATTTTTAACACAAAATTCCTCTATGAGATTGGAAAATCCAATTTGAGGCATGACACCCAGAGAACATGTGCAACCCCAAACCGTAGGTCCATGGGAATTTTTACCTCAACCACCCCCTTTAATGAGAATTAGTTTCTCTCATCTATGGAGGAAAGAAAAGACAGAGGTTTCCCATTACATCCCATATCATGAATCATTCCCTCCAAAAGGGATGCATATGACCAAGCTGCATAATGGCTCCCTCCAAGTCACTCTTCACCAAGAAGCCTAAAGAGGATCCCAAAAAGGAAGGGAGGGGTCCAATAGACAATGAAAATTACCCCCTTATTATTCAACAACTACTACAAGGCCCATAATGTATTATGAATCAATAAACATCATGGATGTCAATCCTACGAGTGACATAATAAATAATGAAAATTCTAGGGATTCAAGAGAAGATGGTTCCATCCAAGGGGAATTCGACATCTAGCCTGGAGTCATGCGTACTTGGAACCATAGATCTTAACATAATTTGGGCGCTCCCTTAGCTAATTCCTAAATACATCCTTTGTTAATTGCTAACAAATAGAATAATAGATGTGAGGTTACTCCCAAACCACATACTTATATTAATGAAAATGATATTCCTTTGATAGAATAAATATTCACTCGACAAGCAGAGAAAATTAAATAATTGAGGCGAATCAGTGTAAAGTTGATCTAATGAAGCATTAATGATGAATGTGATCCCTGTATAGAGCCTCAGTGTACAGTTCCAATTGGTGTAGTTTAGCCAAAAGGGTTTACCCCAGCAGTTCATGAATGGCTAGGAGAACCGTCCAACTCAGTTCCAAGACCATTGGTTCACATAGACATGATCATGGGTGGATATCAATATTTCCCCCATTTAGAAGAAAGCATGAATAAGACCATAAAAATTCTCACAAGATGTCACTGGTCATATATCATCCTCATATAATGGCAGAACCAAAAAATTAAATTTATCCCCATTCTACGACTGTCCAAGATTAGGTTTAATAGGAAACACATTAATGGTTTATCAATACCATAGAGGAATTGGAATTTGGATTGGATTCCTTGGAAGATAAGCATGCCCCAATACGACCGGAATGAAAACCCCACCCTGAATGGGTGAGTGACACCCTATCTCCACTGAATTTCAAGAGTCTTGGGTTTCCAACATTCAATGGATTAGGTGATCCAAAACAAAATCTGACCCATCATGCATCCCATTTTGATCCCATGATGGGAACCCTTGAGTAGAAAGAAGTAGTGAATATTAGATGCTTCATGCGAACTCTACAAGGGCTAGCCTTTATATGGTTTTTTAGTTTTCCAACTCAGTTAATCACCAGCTAGGTGGGACATTGTCAACAGTTACTATTCCAATTTAGATCAATTATATAAAAGACAACAATCAGTGACCTATCAAACTACAAATAGTGATATAACAATATAGGCTCAAACTTCATTGCTCGCTGGAAAGGGTTGACATGTTCCTTGAACTGGCATCCTCCCCCAGAATAACTACTTTCTAAGTGTATTGAAAACATTCACGAAGAGCTTCAAATGATACTCTTCTCGATGAAATATATGGGTGGGTTCTAGGATTTATCCATCATCTCCCAATGAATGGAAGATTCTATAAGAAAAAATAAGCTCAACTATTAGATAATCCCACCTATCTTGGAGAAAAGAGGAGGAAAGGATGAAGTGGCATCAATCACGCTTAATTTTTCATTTTCACCCCTTCCATCTCCCAAACATAGGAAATATTATACATCACCCCTGGGAATAAACAAAACCCCTAACCTTGTCAGGATGAGCAGAGGGGACCCATGAAAAATCAATAATAGGGAAAAAGAAATAAATTATAATCATTTCAAGATAATCAATTTTGTTGTTATTTTATTGCCTCCATGGACCATGATTTACTCCATATATCAGATCTGAAAAGGGGAGATAAGGTGGGTCTTGATGACCGACAAAATTATTTCCACATTCATCAGATACAGGGACACATGATTCAATAGTGTTTCATCTTCAGAGACCACCTGTAGAAGAAGGTAGATTCTAGGAAAGTGAAATTTGGACCACCCAAAACACAAGTGGCATACGTTTAAACCACTTACCCCTGATGAAGAAGGTGAATGGAATGAATTCATTAGAAAAAGATAATAGAAGTTTAGTTTTTGGATGACTCAGAAAATAATTAACCGAGCTCATAGAATCCTCTTGGCACATTTGAAACAACCAAATTTATCTACAAAAATCTCAACTACAACCCAAACAACGTCATCAGACCCACAATCCTACAAATTTTGACCATCCAAATAGTGTTCTGACCAGAAAGACTGGGAGATAGTGGAAGAAGAAGGAATTTAATTAAGGCTAAAATTATCTTTGACCCTATCAAATTTTATGTCCTCAGATCTCAAAATATGGGCACTGCCCCACCAAATGGAATCACCAGAAATGGTCATTTGGGAAAATTACTCATCATATGAGAAGTTGTTATTTGTTTCCATTAATTCCATCCAATTATTAGATCCCTTTTCTGATGGTGAGTATGTCTTTGAGTTTTAGTTCCTTGAATCACACTGGGGAACTAGAGGAAGAGGCTGCAAGAGCCGAGGACATAGGGGAAGACGTGGCTATGAAAAAATCAAAATTATAGATGCACCCATTATAGGATAGTCAATGTTGCATAACTCATGAAATATGCCTTTAGTGGACCCAACCAGAATAATAAAATATCCCTGCATATGCCAAAATCCACTCTGAATAATTATACTAGAATATACATCAAATGAATGAGATTTTTAAGATCACCCTTGGCGGGAATGTACACTTTCATGACCCAACCTACCAAGGAAAATAGCACCTCAAAATCCTACCTTGTGTTCCAATCCATCCAAATCAAATACTCAATCTCCAAAATCACCTATGAATGTGAATCCAAAACTAGGGAAGTGCCGACCTTTAGAAAAAGTAATAAATATTAAAGAATCTAGTTTTAATACCAACAAAACTATCAATCCTGGATTCCATGAGTTTTTTAGAAGACCTCATGGAATCAATCATATAGTATTTTCTAATACCTCAAGAGTTTGAAGATGATGTGGCTATTTCCAATGTATATCAGATAGAGACCAGTTCGATGGAATTTCATGTGGTTATCTCCTTCACAATTGAATATGAAGACATTGTTATACAGGGACACATCAAATCCTTTTATTTGTTCAGTAGTATAAATGGTGATGATTTATGAAATGTATTCATTGATAATTGATCTAGAGATAATCTCATCCCAATATGAATACTCCATTAGCTAGGATACACCATGGATAACATGACATCCTCTAATATAACCCTGTTGGGTTATGAACAAAGTGAGAAGAATCTGTTGAGGCAAATCATGCTCAAAATATAGTTTGGATACCTCATAAACAACTCATAATTTCGGGTAGTTTAGAAAAACCAGTCCTTCAACATCCAACTAGGAAGGAACTAGTTCATCAATATGTGACAATTCCATCATCATACCACCAATGCATCTAATGCTACATTAATGGGAAACATGAGACATTTCATGCCAATAAGGCCCTATTCAAAACCCATGAATCACAACATACCAATGTGGGATTATATCAATGGAAAGAGAAGAAACCCTGGTCAATGGTGTTGATTGGTTCACAACCCAAAATGGTATAAAAATGATTCTAGTCGACCCCTTAAAGCACCTCAGTGAAAAATATTTGTTACTGATCAACCAGATTAAGAGGATGGGTCCAAACTCAGATACATATTTGTAAATATTTAGGGTTTTAGTCATGACCATTGATTCTATAAGTGTTGAGAATATTGATTATTCCCTAGATAATGGTGAAATCATGGGTGAAAACACATTCAGTCTATCCACAGTTCTCTAAAAAATACTACCTCACTAGTTGAGGCAGAAGAGGTCAGGTCATCACTCGAATCTAATTAAGACCCCCCTCCATCCCCCAATCCATCTTCTCTAGAGTTTCAAAGGGACCCTTTTCTATCATTCAAATCAAAGGAGGTCACTTCGTCTTCCAAAAAGAAAGACACTGACCCCTCACCTGACTATGGAGAACTCATCCTAAGACTTGTATCCCCATCGGAGCAAGAGGAAGAAGAATAATAAGAAGAATAGGAGGAGGACAATAAGGGCACCCCTCCAGTATTTGAGGAAGGTGTATATACCCTAATCGATGAACTAGGGGAAATAAACCTAGGTATTGAAGAAGATCCACAAAGCACATTGATTAGTGAGGCCATGTCTCCAAAGGATCAAAAGGTATACACATATTTCTTATGATAATTTAGAGATTTATTCTCTTAGAACTACACATAGATGCCAGACCTCGATCTCGAGGTTTCCACTCACCACCTATGCCTGATAGAGGATCATCAAGGCTATAAACAAGCCACCTGGAGGACACACCTAGCGTATGATTCCAAGAAAGAGGATGAAGTGGAAAATATTATCAAATATAACTTCATTTGAGAGGTCCAATATCCAATATGTCTTTCCAATATAGTCCCTGTCCCGAAAAAAAAAATGAGAAAATCAAAGTCTGCATCAATTTTAGGGCTCTCAACCAGCACTCCCCAATGGATGACTTCTCTATCCCAATCACAGAACTAATGATTTATGTGACAATTGGTATTAAGATTTTTTCTTCATGGATGGATATTATGGATACAACCAAATCTGAATTTCCAAAGAGGATGAAGAGGCTACCACCTTCAGGACCCCAGGGAGTATTTTTATATCTGTTAATTCCTTATGGTTTTATAATTTTGGCTCTACATATCAGTGTTCCATGAATCGCATCTTCAAACCCTTCTTGGGAAAATTTGTTAAATGCTATGTTGATGAACTGGGGGTTAAATCACGATAATACAGAGAACACTTGGCTGATATTGAAACCATATTCAACAAAATTATATAGAAAAATCATATTATGAACCCCTTAAAAGGGATTTCAGGGCTATCTTGGGGAAATTTAATAGCTTCATCATACACTATTGTGGCATTGAAGTCAACCCTATGAAGATAAAGGCCATTCTTGGCATGTCACCTCCTCAAAACATCATAGATTTGAGAGGACTTAAAGGAAACTTGGACTACATTCATCGCTTCATTGAAAACCTTGAAATAAAGTGTTTTCCACTCATATGGTTAATAAAGAAAGGGATTACATATCAGTGGATTGATGATTGTCTGGAAGAATATGATAGCCTCAAGAGATATCTTTTAATTACACTAGTGCTAATGCCTCATGTCAAAGGAATATCACTTATCTTGTATGTGAAAGCCTTAGAGAAATCACTGGGAGTATTCCTCGCACAAAAGAATTATTTCATAAGTGAAAAAAATCTATATTATCTTATTTAAACCATGACTAATTCTGAGAATCCTTATTATAATATCAAAAAGAACATTCTGGTGCTCATCTGTGCGGTCTAGAAACTGAGGCACTATTTGCAGCACCATGAGGTTTATTTAGTCTCTCATAACAACCCAGTTAAATACATCCTCTGTCATCTGATGCTGACTGGATGACTATCATGGTGGGCCATCATTCTATAGCAATTTTACATATAATTCATACCTCAAAAAATAATCAAAGGAAAATAATTAGAAGAATTTCTGGAAGAGCACCCCTCTGAGGAAATTAATCCACTGGACACTGAATTACCTAATAAATATGTTTTTTTTGTTCAAGAAGACTTACAGATATGGGAATTGAATTTTAATGGTGAATCCAAAATCCTAATTGGAAATATGATTGAAGACCCCATGCTCAACCATTTGGGGTTGGGATTCATACTCATATGACCATCCAAGGTAGTTCTTCCTTACTCCTTCTTACCATCAGAGGGGTGCATGAACAATGAAGAAGAATACCATGCTCACATTTTAGGACTAGATCAAGAA
The DNA here is from genome assembly GCA_963277665.1 of Viscum album. Lineage (NCBI taxonomy): Eukaryota > Viridiplantae > Streptophyta > Magnoliopsida > Santalales > Viscaceae > Viscum > Viscum album. The sequence goes on along the minus strand of OY728126.1, from coordinate 1,800,763,456 downwards.
TTTTAGGTATAAATAAAACACTTGAAGATAAAAGGGGATTCTAAATTGGTCATTAAGAAAGTTAACAATGATTATGATATTAATAAGAAAGTAATAATCCCCCTGCAAACTTATGTCTAGGTACTGATAGTAGAATTCCATCTTGAACCAAAATTAACTCATGTCCCATGATAAAAAAATTCCTAGGCATATGCTAAGGAAAATGCAGCCACAACCCTGGATGATCTAGACTGAGATGAAATGATCATCAAGATTACTCACAATCAGATAGAATCACTATTCATTCAGTACAAAATAGAACAAATCATTGATATTGGCCCCATCCATGAACCTTACGGTCCTACGACTGGCTGGATGACTCCCATTGCGGACTACCTTCAAAAGGGAGAGCTCCCACTGGAAAATCTAGGAGATAGAAAATCCAAATATGAGAAATTAACATTGTTCTATATTATAACATGAGTCAGAAAAAGGTTATATATAAGTGGATCCTCAATGGGGTCCTTATTATATTCATCTATGGAGAATAGATCACCACTATCATGATGTAAGTACACACTAGGGATTGTGGTTCTCACGAGCATAGGTCTAAGATTTCCCATAAAATTTGAAGGCTTGGATAATACTGGACCACCATAATGTAGGATTGTAATAAGTTCACCAAAAATTTACATAACTTCTAGGTTCATGCCAACTTCATCCACCAACCCCTGGAGTACTTCACAGAACCAAGTACTCTTGGACATTTTTCAACTGGGGAATTAACATCATGGGACCATATCCTACCACCATTGACAAGAAATTAAAGTATATTCATAGGAATAATAACTTCTTTTCCAAATGGGATAAACCCCTAAACCTAATATAAGTGAGGAAAAACAACATTGTCAGATTTTTGAAATCCAAAATCATTACCAAATTTTGTGTCCCTCATTTAATATTGATAGACAATGATATCAATTTTTGTTCTGATGAGTTGGAAAAGTTATATTTGGAGTATGAAATCAGGTCCAACTATTCATCCCACTACAATGTAATGGATAATGGATATATAGAGGACTTCAATAAGAACCTCTCCATCATAATCCAAAAGATGGTAGATAGGGATAAGAAGTCATCGACAGACAAGATCGTCCATTCTTTTTGGGCTTACCAGACAATGAACTGCGCTGCCACACAGCCAACTCCATACTCATTAGTGTTTGGGATAGAGGCGATCCTTCCCATAGAAGTTATATTACCCTCACCCCATGATTCCATATGTGACCATCTATCTATAGAAAATAAATCTCAAATATGACTAGATGAATTGGAGAAAAAGGATGAAAATAGATTTCATACCTTGCACTATTTTTAGGTTCAATAGAATCAGATCGCACAAGATTTCAACCAAAAGGTACACCTATAATATTTCCCTAAAGGAGAAATGGTGTTGGTTCTTAGAACTCTGAGGATACACGGAATGAAACCTCCAAATTTAGAGCCAAAATGGGAGGGACCCTATGCCATACACATATTATACCATAATTGATCATATTACTTGATCTCAATGGTTGGAAAACTTAAAACGACTCTCACCAATGCATGGATCTTGAATAAATATTACATATAAATAAAATAAAATTACTCCTAATTTCATGACATTAAATTGCATTCTGAATCGTTCTAATCGTATGATGTAAAACTATAGTGTAACTCATCCTGACCATATAATGATAAACTTCATGACACCTTACGTCCTGATTTCTAGATGTTAAACTACATGGTAATTCATTCTAGTTTCATGCTGTTAAACTATGTAACAACCACTATCCTTACTGCATGATGTTAAACTACATGGGAAATATATTTAAAATCAATGATTATAATATATGAGCTAGTTCTATGTAGGAGAAAGATGAAATACCCCTGCCCCTACATGAGGGACATATCCATATAAGAATCATATGTTATAGAACTACATATGACTTGATTTCTGGTATCATAGGATACATAGCAAAGTCCAGAATTTTTGTCTTGGTCCAACCACCCAATGAATAATTGTCCATTTCTTATATATAGGTTAGTCCTGTATTGGGAACCCTCATTCAAAACTACATATGGCTTGATTCCAACTAATACAGGATACATAGGGACACCTAGACATCCCATGTTAGGCCCAACCATAAATTCCATCCATTTAGGGAATGATTTTCTTAACATGCTTTAGCATCAGAGCCTCTTTTCATGTTGGGACTGTGTTTCTCAGTGGTTTGCAAAACCATCCTTCCAACAACTATATGACTTCCATCCAAATCGCATGATGTTAAACTAGAGGATACACTGTCCATTTCACAAGATAATAAACTAAATATCATGTTGATTTTTTCACATGAGAGAATGTCACCTTCAACATAGGTTACCTACCATGTCATTTTTAAAAACTATGTTAGACTTGATTCATGTTTGTATAGGATACATAACGATGTCCAGATCTCCTGTCCCATGCCCTACCATAACGAATGAAATTATTATATATTCCCCCTCTCTACAAATATGCTATATCTACGAAGGTATTTTTCTATAAATAACTACATGCGAATTGATTCATTTTTTTATATAAGATACATAGTGATCCCCATATCTCCAATCCTGGTCCCAGCCCCAATAGAAAAATTTATTATATAGGCCTCCTCCATATGCATAGACCTGACCTATGCAGGGAGCTTTCCTAAAAAGAACCATGTTTTTCCTTATTCTCATTCTATGGGATACATAATGATTTTTGGATCTTATGTACTGATACGATCCATGAAACACATAAAATTACACCATATTCTATATGAAAATTAATTCAATGTAGGAAAATCCCAAACATAAACTATTTTCAGGACCACCTCAACAATTAATACATTCCCACTATTTCAAGTCTTTTCACCTACATCCTCACTACATGACATTAAAATACATGGAATTATAGAACTATGTGTGGCTTGATTATTATTTATACATGATACATAGCGACTCCCAGATTCAAATCCAAGGTCTAGTCCCAGTAGAAACAAAATAAATATAACGGTGCCCACCTCCTCGTGTGTAATTACAATCTACACAGGGAGCCCAGTTTTAGAGCTATGTATGGATTGATTCTTGTAATATATGATATGAAGTGATGCTGATTTTTTCATCTTGGTCTAGGAACCCTAAATAAAAAATGAACTAATTCTTGGTTACACTATTCCTATGTGGTCGATTAAACCATTTACACCCCTTGATTCTCACACAGAGAACAACTCACATGGGATTAGGAATTTCAGCAGGGGATTCCTCACATAACCTTGAAGAATCAATCCACAATAGATAGTCCTCATGGAACAAACTCAAAAGGCATGTTAGGGGTTTCCTATTAATATCAAGGAACCCAAAGTCCTAACCACATGAAATTAAACTACACGATGCCTCAAAAACAATGTGTGGCTTAATTCTTGTTTGGATGAGGTATGTAGTGATTCCTAGGAATCATGTACAATCCCTAGTGATGGGTAAAAACAAAATTTTCCCAGCTCTTGTAAGAAAATATAGAGTTATGTGGGAAACCTCAAGTTTGGGATTCTCATTCGTGGGTCCATAAAAGAAACAGAAGATCCCCTACCTATGAGTCAGATCTATGTAGGTAATTTCAAACTCCATGGCCAAGCATAATATAAATATTTATTATGTGTCTGAACATATCCCTTCGATTCATCAAAATATGTGCCCCAGTAAATTTTAGACCCTCATAAACCAACTTGAACATCTAAAGTGGAGGGCCATTATCATGAGGACACCTTTTTTGACTATGCACAATATGCCCTAGATGGATCTGCATAAGTTAACCACAAAAGGCTTATCAGTTAAAGGAAAGAACACCCCTAGTAGATGATTTCTTACCTATGTATTACCCTAATGGAATCCATGCCCCATTTCATCTATCTTGATCTTAGAATCCCCAAGATAATGGTTTACACTTTCTTTTCCCCTCACATCGTAGGAATGTCAAAAAATCCTGCCTTGATTAGCCTCCTATAACACATGGTTTGTTTAATGAATGGCCCTAGCTATATGACCTTAAACTGTAGAACCCCATGTCATCCTTACCACATGAAATTCAACTGCATAGAACACATCCTAATTTCATGATAATATACCACTTGATAATGAGAACTATGTATAGTTGGAATCATGTTTTCTCATGATATATAGTGACACCCAAATGTTCAATCTTCTATCCAGCATTAGAAAAAATTATACATACCTCTTTCCTATACATGGGTCAGACTTTCATGGGGAAACATCCAAGAACTACATATGGATTGATCCCTCGAAAGGAAGGGTACATAGTGATGACCAAATAACCTTTTTGGGTCCATCCATAACAAAAGTCAAAAAATCCCTTTCCCTGTGAATGAGTTAGACCTATGCTTGCAACTCCATAATAACTATGTATGAACTGATTCTTATTTACATGAGATAAGTAGTGACACCTTGATCCTATATCTTGGACCAAACACAAAAAAATACCCCACCCTCTTATACATGAATTAGATCTTCATGGGAGAGCCCAATATGAGCCTCACCCCATTCATGAGCTTATATCCAAAGGAAACATCCCCTTCCCCACACAAAAGTTTGATTGACATATGGGGGGACATTCTAGAACTATGTGTGGCTTGATTCTTGTAATTGTATTGTACATAGTGACACCCATGTCTTCAAACCTAGGTTTACCTGTAATCTCAAAAAAAATACTCCCTTCCCTGCACATGGGTCAGAACTGTGCATGTAACCTTCCTATACTAATAGAAGGAAAATATGTTTAATCATTCCTAGAAAATGTTAACTTAAAATTATCCTTTAATTTTCAAGAATTTTCCTTTTGAAAACCATACTCTGTGTATAGAATGATTTAAATCTCCATAACCCTCCCCAACTATTGGAAATGTAGGGCCAGTTTCCTAATATCAATTTTTTTTGGCCACATACAATATTCCCTAGTCGGCTGTTTATAAGTTTCCCACAAAAAGACTTTTCAACAAAAGGAAATTTCATTCTCGAGATAAGATTTTACTACCTATTTATTCCCCAAAGGATTATATGCCTCATATCATTCCTCAAATTGAGAAAATTCCAAATTAAATCTTATAAACTCCCCCCTCCATGCCTGATGAAGATACAAAATTCATGAATAAATTACCATGAAAGAGGAAAATTGTTTAACCCTTGGTCAAAGAGAAGTAACCCTAGGTCTAAATTCATGAACTTCTTTGTCCTAAGACATTAAAATAAACCATGTTTTAATAATCATTTACATAAATAAAATACATGAAGGGGTGGTTTTTTATTCATCGACATGGCTAATATAGATGCCCCCATTATTTTTAGACATCATTTCCATGAAAGTCCACCCAATGTGGTCTTAAAAAAATGAAACAAATCCAAAATTCACAAAACTTATCTGGAAATCATAAATGGAGGTTCATTTTCCTAAGGAAACCATTGTTTGACTATGAACAATATGACCCATTTTTATCTTCATAAGTTTCCCACAAAAGAAGGCCTGTCAACTAGAAGAAAATTCTACCTCATGAGAGGCATTTCCTACTTTTGTACGCCCCAAAAACATCATTTTGGAAACCATTATCCTTGTTATACTTTACATTCATTCCCCATGCCATTTATTATATACATAAACCATAAAACTAGGGTGAAGAAAAATCCTTCATTCATGTATAAAAAATATTGGTTCATACTCGTTCAAAAAGACATGTTGGAGCTCTCACCCCGTAATTCATGGTCAAAGTTGTCCAACCTAAAACATCAGTGGAATTAGTCCAATTTTCAAGACTCTAAATTTCCAATTAAAAGAGATATAAAACTCAACATATTGAATACCCATAAAGGGAACCTTGAAAAAAAGTAGAGTACCATCCCACTAAGCCTATTATTTACATGATTTAGAAAAAAAATTGAGAAATTTGAGAAACAAAAGAGGCGCAAAAACATGTTAGGTCAAAAACCCACAAAGGGTGGCCTAAAAAAAGTTTTTTTATTCTTGATTAGGATAGACCAAATTGGGTTTAGGAAAATATTATTGTGATAATAGAAAATGAACAATTTTTTTAGTGTTTTCCATGTAACCCTAGAAACAGTTAAAGTATGCTCGCTGGGTCCCTTGGCTCAGGAAAAAAATAGAGAATTATATAATTATATTAATTAAATTATCTCATGTTATAGTGGTAATTGATGTACAATTATTTAAAATTCAATACATATGAATCATATTTGTCTTTTCATTCATGGAAAATTGTGATTGATAAATATTGTAGGAAAGGATAAAGGATAAGAATTGAAGTGAAAATGATTTTATATTCATCCCTCAAATAAAGAATGGAGTATATCCATTGTTTGGAGTCTCTCTATATGAGTGGGACATGGTAATAAAAAAATTTACTCAGTTGAGTCATAGAGTTGTAGAAACATCTCTTTTGTGTCTTCTATGGATCAATAAAGCTTCTATAAGGCTGCAACATTAGATTCTACATTGTACTGCATTGCCTCTGCTTCCTTAGTTGTGTCCCATCCTGCCTTCTCCTCATCCTCTACCAACTGCCTCCTTTCATCAATAGCTACTTCGATTCATGCCAATTCCTACTTAAGTCATTATAGTTCTTGGATAAATAAATCCACCTCTTGAAGAATCTCCTAGACTGAGGTCCTCTATAATTTATCTTTTTTCCTCATGGCTATGCTGAAATTCTCAATATATTAATTGAGAAGGAAATTTCTAGCCATGAAAAGATGGGTCATGGACTCCGCGAAAGAAAGGCAAGAGTGGAGAATACCATCTCACTCCCAGTTAACAATTACCTATTTCATGATGTCATAGATAGCATGGTAATCAAACCCCCTGTAGCTAAGTAATAAAACCATGTGGCATAATATAGGAAGTTTCATTAGCAAGATTACAAGGGTGTTTGAAAAATTATCCTGTAGATATCCCCCTATATTTTATGGAAAGTAGTGCGAAGGTCATCTAGACCCTCCTAGCCTACCTTAGAATCCCTCTTAGATAGCAAAATTTATTCTGGGATAAGCTTCACCAGATATGATCTTGATTCAGCAACCCTAGTATGACTTGATCCCATAATAGCTGCTTCCCTCACGGTGTCGGTAGGGGGAAGAATCAAAACATGGATCTAAGTCAAAGAAACTTTTGATTGTAATTAATAAATCAGATAATTGAAACAGTTCGTACCTAAGACCCAAAAGAAAAGGGAATGATTGTAAGGTTATAAAAATTACCTACACTTGTTAAAGCATTGACATCCCTAGGAACCACTGTTTCATCATCACCCTATAGAATGGAAACTGCATCCACAAATTTTAAATAAACTTCATGTACTTATAGAGGCAATCACGGTATAGATATATGTTCAACCAAGCCAGAAATCATCATAAGATCACTCACTGGAACTGTACATGTGGGAATAGTCATCATGTAACTATGGATAATAGATGATTCAGATTCTTCCGGTTTTGAATCACTCCCTCTTCCATGGTCATTCCCCCAAGAGGAGCAATATAAATATGCTCAATAGAAATATCGACTCCAAAAGACCCCCATCCATGGGGTATAATTCATTTGATCAGGAGTTGTCAATATCTAGAAACTTGGTATTTCCAGGATGTACTCAATTTCTGGAGGCTCCCCATTCAACTCTGTTACCACTGGTATGGTCATCAAAATTTTATCCATAGAAGCAGGATCAATACACTTGGTTGGTGCTTCAACCTTTGAATACTCTCCCATGGTTGAGATAGAGGTCATTTTTTCTTAAGGAGATTCCATCCTAGGGATCGAGATTCCCTTAAAATCCTTAATTGTACTAGTATCCCTATCTTTTTTATCTACCATCATTAGAATTTTAATGTCTATCTTCAAATAGGTAGGGCTACGCGATCCTGATCAATTTATACCAAATTACCCATCAGGGTTGTACCAATCAATATGAAATTAATTGGTTATCACATAAAGATACATAACATGACAAATGAATAAAGTAGTGTAATTGTTACATGTTATACCTAAATTTATACGTATCGATATCTTGGATGTCTTTCATCGATTTGTGGTTATCCATGAGGATGATCCCCTAGAGGGAGTTGAAAGAGGGGCTGTAGATGGAAATTCCCTGATAAAATCTATATGGACCACCTCCATGTGTTTTATCACCCCTGGGGAGACTTTTATAGCAACCCCAATTTATGAAGGGATATTCTCCCCAGATAAAGTTTCATTGGGAGTATATTCTGAGGAAGTAGAAGTTTCTAGGATCTCCCCAATTTCCTTAAAAGGAATAAGGGTTCAAGGTCAAGATGGCAAGAAGAATAAGGGTTGATATAAACAACTGTAATTATATATTCATCAGTATCATCTAGATCAAGGATTATCTCCATGTACTCTACATAATCAGAACAATATGGACTACCCTTGAAAGAGTGGAGAAAGGTTACCATCTCCTTCATATATATTGACTCCTCATGTAGATCATTGTGATCTGAAATCTAAATTGGAGTAGTGACTTATTTAGAGACCAGAATCCTAAAGGGATCCACCTAAAGTGTCTCCTAGATATCATCGACTGATATACTAGCTCTCAAATCATCCCAATAATTCCAAGCCTCTATAAATGAAGTCGTAATAGGGATGTTTAATGCTGGAGGATCCACCTAAGGAAGTGGGGTGGGTTTTGATACCCAAAACGTCTTTCTGGGCACCTCATCCACCCTAGAACCATCTAGGGTTGAGAATTTGTGAGATGCTAGATACAAACAAGAAATATCCCATACTCCAGTCATCATAAGAGGGTCAAATTCATCTTCACTCCTAGAGGCATGGCTGTCATCATCATAGTTCCCGTTAAAATCTAACCTTAGTATGGGAAGAACCCGAAAATATTATCTATGATGCTTGTGTTAGGAATGGATTAATTCATCATGATCTTGAAGGTAGATATCCACCCTCCCAGTATCATTATTGTAAGAAATGTTGGAGGGTGCTGATATATATACATACTTAGTGAGTGAAAGATCCTTCTTTTAAAAAGATCCACAAGTAATGAGATGAATGAGCACCCCTCATAGAATACCATTGTCTCCATGTTTATGAGAAAGTAGTGTTAGATGGAATAGATGCTTGATCCTAAGAAGTAGAACTGAAATCCTGGGGGGTTGAACCCCATGCCATCAAAAAATTTCAATGAGGCTCAGAAATGAGAGAATTCCTTAGTGGCTTCCCATGCCTAGAAGGCCCGTTGGGAATTTTCATTTTTTTCCCGATTATGGATTCCTTTTTGGGATCTAAATTGGGGAAAAGATTGGAATGATGAATCCAAAGGTTTGTGTGATTCCAGATCTCCACATAATCTATGTTAAGGGAAGTATTGAAACCCACATAAGGTGGAAGTATGATCTAAAATTACGTGTCCCCCCAAGAAAACATCATAAAAAACTATGGAAATATCATTAAATGATTCTCTAAGCATGTGTTAATGGGGGGTGGAGGAAATTTATATAAAGAAAATTGAATTTTCAAGAAAATGTATAAGGTGAATATCACTCACAGATAAGTTCCATGTCAATCCATGCAACCAAAATTACTTCTTAGAGAGAGAAAAGGTAACATAATTTGGAAAACTCCATAGATCCATCATTTATCATCATACTAGAAGGGGGAGAGTAGGGTTCATAGGTGAAGTAGTCGTGATAGTTGATCCATTCCATCACTTCTCTCTCACTCTATAATGATGAAATCTCCCAACTTATACATTGAAGGTATGGTATGATAATTGCATCTAGAATCTATTGGAGTTGATGAATGTGAAACCTCCCATATGATATTCTACCCAACCCAAAAAAATCTAGAATGGACCCACAATATAGTGTATTGGATTCCCTTAACTAATTTGCCCCAATAAATAGTATTTTTTCTCCAATAATGGGACAACAAGATTGATGTACTTTTTGGTGGCTAATTAATCTACCATGATAAAAACATTTACCCTAACACCAATATTAGAGTCACACACCAGCATAATACAACCACTCAATAACATCACTAGGAAGGCTGCCAATCAGAACAACTGGTCATCATTGGGAAGAATCTTATAGACCCATTTGTTGACCTAACCCTCTTGAAAAATGGGTCGATAGGCACCCGTCTTCCTTCGATTTTCAGTGGTTGGGAAATCCCTCTTTCTCTATTAGTGAGGCTCTTGGACATTTTTTTTGGAAAATGAATTAATCCAACAAAAAAGGGGAAATCATTCTTCAAATGAGGGTCCTCATTAAAAAGTGACTTCACCTTAGAAATAAGATTCTAGGAAATAGGAGGTGTCCTCTCAACAACATCCTGGTCCAAAGGAGGCAGAAAACATTTGTCATACATATCACCTATTATAGGAATCCATGAAATCAAAGAGAAATAATAAAGTTTTATGCTAACTTCCCCATGTACTGGGTGGAAGGTATTGGTGTTTGATATACACCTACTAAATAATAGTGGAATATGATTTTGGTTTTTTAGGAGTAGGTCTATGAAACCTAGACTTCCTCATAAAGCCCCACGACATCTAGCTTGGATTTGAATTCATTGTGGCTCTAGCAAACCCAAAATGGACATCCCCAATCCAACCCAAATGATCCCCCCAAATATAAATCCCATTTTGATGTACACCCAAACTGCTCAATCACTATGGCCTTCTGTAAAATACTATGATAATAATGTAATTTATCATTTGGCCTCCATAGATTCTCCACCAGGGACCAAGGATCATAGTTTAAAATATATTTAGCATCAATGGACTCTCAGATGAATTCCCCCTTACTGAAATATTTTCACAGGGAATATTGTTTTATTCAAATATCCAAACTACATGTTGATTCCTTGTGTGAGGTTCTAGGATTTCTATGTCATATAGAAACCCAAATCCTTAAAGGGATATCCTATTTGGGACTGGGTATGTTCTTTGACCCGCACTAAGGATTCCTTCAAGAAGATGATGAAGAGAGTTGGAAATGATTGTACTTCCGATAGAATTAATCATATATTTCTTCATTTTATCACTAAATGATAGAGTTAAATAGTTATGGATGTAGTAGTAGTAGAAGAATAAGTCTGTGAAAGGTCTATTTTTTATCTGCATCAAGACCCTGAAGCAATCAATTTTCACAATAAAATGGAAAACTACGAAAAACTGAACACCAAGATCTTGTAGAGGCACCTAAGAACCATCAGTTCGAGAAACCATCAGTCCATGAACTACCAGTTCATGGAGGAATTTGACTACAAAACATCCACCAATGAAGGCATTGTCCAGTGAAGCAATAGTTCATAGGACAATCATACAATTAATCATTAGTTTGCGTAACATTCCACCCATAAATCCTTCACGTGCTACATGAAAAAATTTAATATTAATGATTCATGGTTATGTACTTAGTTCAAAGAGGAACAATCTTAGTTCAATTAAATTTTAGGCCTGAAGGAAGCCATTTGTGGAAGTAGTTCACGATTGAGAGTTTTTGAGAGTGTCGATTTCCTTGAGAAGTATGATAATATCCAAATGAGATGGACCCCCTACTTATAGCCATGGTCCCCTCTAGCGGGTCCACATGCATACCTCAAACTAGATCAAAACATTACCACTATATACATTGGAATATCCTCATTTTCACCTCAATTGGAACCCATTATGATGGGGGAATTTGTTTGGTCCTAAAATTACCATAAACAAGATTAAGAAAATTACATTAATTTAGAAAAGGAGAAATATGAAATCAGAATAAATTTTTAAGAAATAAGGTTTGGTTGGGAAAACCAAGAAGCACATATCGCTCTATGAACCGCCCCTCTACATGGAGTTATGACACTCTGTGAAGAACCCATGAAAAAATGGGTTGTTGAAAGGGGAGGATCCGACAATGCCTAAAAATGAAGAAAATTCATTTGCAGGGACAAGTGTTGATTTACATCCCCACAAACGAATATTACCCACACTAACTAAATCATTCACAGGGTGAGGCAGAGTTGACAGATCCTGCAAATGAGGTGAATTAATTTTTAGGAAGAGGTAGTAATATCCTCCCCCATAATGGATTTCCTCTACGAACTAAGTCCTCCTAGGATCCCACAAATGACACCTCACAACCCTCTATGGATGACCATACACACCAATACTTAGTCCCTCTACTATTATATAATAGACCCTAGTGGGGACCGAAAACACACACATGGGTAAAAGACCTGAATGGAATGAATGATATCCAAATGAAACAATCAACGAGGCACCCAAAAAATAGCAGTCCTTCCGTCAATTCCCCACATGTAAAATATACTGCATAATAGAAAGAAACAATTCATTCCTCACCCTACCATTCGATAAACCAGAACCCCTCTAAGGACATCATTCTTTGAGGTAGAAAGTTGATGGCACCTTTATGGAAAAATATCCCGCACATTAAAATGATATACAAGAAGAAACCTACCCCACGTAGAAAAAAACTACATGGCTGGAACTCCACCACGTGCATCCATATACTACACGAGTGTATCCCATTTTCCATGAAGAAACACACTACGTAGAGGGAACCCCATCCTGTATAAAACCTTTTATGCAGAACAGGTTATCCTAGGGTGTTCTGTTATTTATCCCCCATCATCCTCTTCCCTTGAATTATCAATCCACTTGTTAGATCCTCTACAAACCATTCCAATGGAATTAGGAAAAGTCCCCTTCCAAATCCACCAAACATGTATGATAAAATCTTCAAGCATATCAGTGCACCCTTTTATGTTTATATACCCATGGTAAGAGGAGTCATGTGTGTAACCTCCTCAACAAAGTGGGACATTAGAATGTCTTCAAGTTTATATTCCCAAGGTAACAAGGGATCCAACATTTGGGTGTTCACGTGAACCTCCCTGTTCTGGGGACTGAAGGGAAACACCGACCTTTCATTTTGATGAGGGCCAAAATTGAACATTACTCTTCCCCCAAAACCAATTTAAATGGCACTCCTCTAGGAGTAAGACCCTAGAATTTATTTTGGTAGGCGACACCTCTGCTCTAATTTGCCTCAGCTCAGGATGTATTTGGATGGATCACCTGATGTGACTATCCTAGATACCAAAATAAAAAAGGATACTTGAGAAAACTAAAAGTCTTATTCTTCTCATTTTGGGATTTTTCGTCATCCATTGGTGATCGGATAGGTTAATTCGATCTTCAGATCCAATGATTCCTCTTGTTTCTCACATTGAGCATGACTCACATGAGTATAGAGATTAGTGGTGATCATGACATCCACATGATCCCAAACATCAAATGGGCCTTCTATGAAGATGTTATCCCAGGTCAAAAATAAATGGGCCTCTTCCAAGTGTAACCCCAACAATATCAGGTCCTCCAAAATGAGAATCTTCCATGATTAAGACCCAAAAAATGGGCTCTCTATACAATTTAAGCCCCAAAATCATGCCTCAACCTTCAAAGGTCCATATTCCCAATGAAGCATCCAAATGGGCCCCCATATGGTGTTATCCCCAATCATGCCCCTTTTAGTGGGAAACTTCTATTCGTAATCCCCAAGCTTACTGAACTACATGGTCATTTATTCCCAACTAACCAAAGTACATAGGAAGCCTCTATAAGGTCCAACTTAAGCACTCAAATCCAACCTTATTAGTTCATACCCCCAGTATGATCTGGCCCCCACCCAGGAGACCCCAACTCTTCTGGGTCCCTTGGGCCACCTTGGCGTAAGTCCAACATAAAATCTTGACTAGGAATATTCTACCTAGGTTTCATTGCTGTATGACACTAAACTGCATGGTTGGGTCCTTGTCACATGACCTTAAAAGTCAATGTTCCCCATTAAGTGGAACTACTTGGGTTCTAATTCATCTCACAAGGATAGGTAGGAAGTCCATATTATGGGTTCGATCCCAATATCCTAACAAATTCCGTCCACCCTAGATAATGATAAACTTTAGATCATCCTACCACATGGCTTAAAATTAGCATCGTTCCAACATATGACCAAGGAATCCCTAATTTTTCCATAAAGGGTAACATTGATAGAGAAATGCAGATACATACAATTATCTCTGTTGATGGAGAACCTCACATATATATAAATGATTCCAAACCCATATATACTAATGATTTGTCTTTAACTTGGTGTAATAATTAATATAAAAATTTGGGAATAAACCAAGGATTCATGAACATATCTTAAATCAATAGAGAGTCATGGAACAGAAAATAGTTCCCCCAAAAATGGTTTGATGAGCCTGACTTCGTATCCTCTTGACCAATAAGAGTTCTTTAGTTTCACTGGACAAGTAACCCAGTGAAAGTATATTTGATTGTAGGTCCATGAATCATGGATTTAGAGCCATTGGGTGTTTCTAGCTCCATAAAGAAATCCATTAGAGACTATTCAGAAAGTTTCGAAATCCGACATAAATGATTGTATGAAACTCAACCCCCTGCAGTCAACCATCAAGGACACCATTCGATTCTGAGGGAAACAAAATGGTGAACCCGAAGTGAGTGAAATAACTATGATGCCTCCATCATAATATAAAAAGGATATACTGCCCAGTCCACATTACACTATTTCTTTCCTAACCGAACCACCATAATTTTGAGGGAAACAACCCTTATAAAACCCTAAAAACCCAAAAAATCCTACAACCTTATGAAAATCATAAAACCCCTAAAAACCCTAAAAAATTAAAATCCATAAGAAACCTAATATCCTACAAATCCAGAAATATACCATAAAAAACAAAAAAAACCCAAAAAACATAAAAACCCCTAAGAAAACCCCAAAAAAACCTAAAACCAAACAAACTCTAAAACATCCCAAAACAAATTCTAAAAACCACAAACCCCCTTAAAACCCTAAAATAACTTAAAAACCATAAAACCCAAAAAAAACCATAAAGACCCTAAAAAACCAAAAAAACCACTAAACCCCAAAACCACACAACCCCAAAGAACCAAAAAACTAAAAAACCCTAAAAAACCATAAAAAACTATAAAACCATAAAACTGAAGAAGAAACTATTCAAAAAAAAACAAAAAACCCTAAAATCCTAAAATTTATAACGAACCCTAAAACACTAAAAAAATCCCTAACCCCCCTATAAAACTTTAAATACACTGAGAACCATAAAAGAACCTAAAAACATTAAAAACACTAAAACCCAATTAAAACCCTAAAAACTCTAAACTACCCTGAAAACTGTAAAATAATTTAAAAACCCTTAAAACCATAAAAAAATAAAAACACATGAAAAGACACGAGAAAAACCTTAAGTCCATAAAAACCCAAAAAAACCCCAAAAATCCCTAAAAACCTAAAAATTCATAAATATATTACAAAATTATAAACCCTTAAAAATGCCAAAATCCCTAATATCCATAAAATCCCTAAATCCCTTAAAACCCCTTAAAACCCTCTAAAAGCCCCATAGAACCCTAATACCCCATTAAAACCCTAAAAACACTAGAAAAATGATAAAAACTCTAAAATCCCTAATAACCATAAAAATTTCTAGAAACCTTAAAATCCCTAAAACCCATAAAAACCTAAATAACACAAAATACCCTTAAAATTCTAAAAACACTAAATACCCAAAAAACCTAAAAAACCCTGAACACCCTAAAACTATAATAAAACAAGAACCCCATGAAAGACTAAAACCATAAAACCTATAGAAAACATAAAAACCCTAAAAATATCAAAAAAAACACTGAAAAAATTAAAAACTCCAAAAGAACCAAAGAACCATAAAAGAATCTAAAACCCCAAAAATAACCTAAAACCCCTAGAACTCCCCTATGACTCTAATTTTTTTTTGAAATATCCTAAAAGACCTTAATGACACGAAATGTTCCTAAAATAAATAAAAACCCCTTAAAGACATGAAAACACGAAGACCCCCTTAAAGACAGTAAAATACCATAAAAACAAAAAAGACTATAAAAACCCTAAAAAATAAAGGAGACTAAAAATATTAAATGGACCTAAAAACCAAAAATCGAAAAAAGATCGCTAATCCCCCCCAAACCCTAAAAATCCTAAAACACCATAAAACCCTAAAAACCCTAAACACCAACCCCATAAAAATCACTAAAAGATTATAAAACCCCTAAAAGGAAAAGGACCCTAAAACCCCCTAAAATCCTGAAGAACACAAATGAATAATACAAACCCCTAAAAACTCTAAAATACCCTAAACACCCTAAAAATCTAAAAATACCGTAAAACCCCTAAAAACCTTAAAACCACCTAAAACCCTAAAAGATACTGAAGCGTCTGGAGGTCGTCACGGCCCTCAAAATTACATTTATTACTCCTACACTAGCACAGTGGTGCAGGGTCGAACCACAGAGAAGGCAGACGAAAATTATAAGGTTTTAAAACCAAAACCTCACTATTGTCAGTAGTGAGGGATGAATCATTTTACTTTTTATAATTTTTTTTATTTTACTGATTATATAGAAACAGGTTGAGGAAACTAGATTTTCTAACAAAGAAACTAAAGCTATACTAAGTACGGTTAAACTAAGAGTAATACAGTATACTAATATAAAGCAGCAAGACAAGGAAGTGAGATCAACAAAGTACTCAGGAATTCTAAACAACTAGTTCAAATGGATGTTCTCTCCATAGCTTACAATCGAATCACACTTCTAGAAAATCTGAAGAATTTCCCTCGCTAGGAAAATCAACAGGCAGATGACTAAGTCTTGGAGTTCGCCACACCAAAACTCAACCAAACTGCAAAGTAGTTTTAAAAGGTAACTTTTGGAAATAAACTCACCATAAATATCCAAAGTTAATGATATTTAAGTTTTGAAAAAAGCATTCAAAAACAACCTCACCAGTTGAAATTGAATAATGAAATTGAAAATATTAAAGTGTGAATGATCAAAGATTAAAAACAGAATCAATCTCGCCAACTGATTCTAATTTCATAAAAAGATAAGCATATGAAGATTTAAAAAATCATAACCAAAAGGTTTTAAAACTCCCGAGTTTAGAAAGTTCAATCTATGATTATATTGATTCAAGAAGTGTAAAACAACCAAGAACAGAGTACAAAAAAATAAGGACAGATGGAAGATGTACTCCCCAAGTAATGCTCTGAACTCGGGCTCCTTGGTCTCCTTCTCGTTTCCAGTGCTGCTCCCGGGAGTCTCTGCTCTCGAATTGGTGTTGTCGTGGAATGTTTAATCAGAGTCTCCACAAAAACGCTGCTTGTTCTGCTTAAGTACTCTCTGTCATCCACTACACGTCACCGCTCAATCTCCGCCGACTTCAAAAGTTCTTTACCAGCGCACCGCAAAATGTGCATTTTTTCGCGACCGACACGTCGCGCAATCTTTTCTCATGTAACTTACTTCGGTAAAGTTAGTTTTAAGTACCTGGACATGTTTAAGTCCTTTGAATGAACCTTCACAAATAAATAAATAAATAAAAAGGGTAAATAAATAAGGACCCAAAGAAAGAAAACGTGGTTATTTTTAAAGTCAAGTGTTATATTACTCTTTGAAGGTTAGGCATAAGTTAATTGTTAGTTATTATTTACTTTTATAAAATTATCCATTAAATAATACTATGGTAAAACATAATTTATTAAAAAGTTATTAATTTAATTAAGTTTATAAAATATTTACTAAGTTATTAATTTTATCCATTTTTAAACTAAGTTATTAAATAATAAGAACATAAATAAATAAATAAATAAATATTTTAATATTGTTTCATTAATTTTATTATTAGAATTAAAGAAATTAAATTGTTAGGTTAATTAATTAAATAGTTAATTTTAATTGAGTAATTAAAATTATTACTTAAGTTATAATTATATTAAAAAGTATGTTTTATAAATTATTTATTATTATTTTTAATTATATATTTATACTATAAATAGTGTATTTATTTATTATTTATATTTATTATTAATTTAGTTTTAAAATTTTAATTTATCTATTTATTAAAATTATAATTGTTAAAAATTATAACTTTTCTAAATAATTTTAAATTTATTTGACTTAGTAAAGTTAACTTTCAGAAAAGTTAACTTTACTTTAATTTTATTTTTACTTTAGCTTTTTCTTTCTTTTTTTTTCTTTTGACTTTACTTTAATTATTTTATTTTATGTTTTTATTTAGTTGTCTTCTACCCTCCTCCCCAAATGGGCGCACAGCAGGGAGGAGGAGGTTTTATTCCTCCATGGAACTAGTGGCTCTGGTCTGAGCTCCCCCTCCCGTGGAAGCTTAAGCAGAGCGGCTTCACTCCTGCCCTCCAGGTCTTCTTCTTCGGTTCCCAGTGCGGCGCACAGGGTAGGACGACATCCTAGCTTCAGCAGTGGCGCGACATCAGCATCCCGGAGGCAGCAGCTTCGGCTCTCATGGGTGGCGAAACCTCCTGCTCATGGCCTCCTCATCTCCAAATCTTCAATCGCTGCATAACAGGACTCCCTCGGCTCCAGCATGGAGTGGTGGACAACAGCTACCCTGCGGTGGCTCTTCTTCTGCTCACCAATCATCGGTTTCCCATTCTTGCTGGTCGCATCGACCTCCACTAAAAACCCATGATGATGAGGCTTTGGATCAGACACCACCCTCAACCCCATTGCATCATCTTCAAACAAAACGCTGGACTTGAGTTGGAAATCCCATTAGGGAAGGGACCAGACTTTGGTGGCAGGGCACAGATCTCTTCTTCTCCAATAAGCGGCGACACAATAGACCTGCATCACGGGCACATCCCTGCTCCACTAGCAGGTGTGGTGCCCTGTTCACACAACGGGGTCGGTCTCGGCTCTGGCGTGAACCTCGGCCTGAGTCTCTTCCGTGAAATGCGAGCCTGGGCTCCAGCAGGTTCTTGCGTCTTCAATGCTGCAGCAAGACTCAAATGAGATCGGCTCGGCCTCTATTCAAAAAAAACGGGGTGGCGGTGTGAAGCTGATGGCGGAGGTGATATGGCTGCGTGATTGGGTTGAGGGGAAAACAATGAGAGAATAGGCACAACCGGTGAGAAATAGATGTATCGGTAGCTACCGATAGAAGGGAATTATCGGTGAGGAAAAAAAACAAAGGGCTATCGGTAGCTGTAAATGGTGATAACAAAAAAAATATAGGTAAGAATGGGTATCGGTAGCTGAAGCTACCGATAAAAAAAAAGTATCGGTATCTTAACTACCGATAGTGCATAAAATATTAGCTTGGTGAAATGATATAGAATTAAAACTTAAATAAATTAAATAAAAATTCTTAAGATAATTAATTAAAATAACGCTAAATACCATTAATTCAGAACATATTTTTTTATTAAACCTTAAACACATTAAAATAATTAACTAGCAACACTAAAATTAAAAACTGAATAAAATTTTAAACTAAATTAATAAAAGACATAACATTAAAATAACTATAAAAATTAATTAAAGAATAGCATCAAATATAAATAAAAAGCATTGGTGACCCAAATAAGTCACCATAAGATCTCTTCTACCTCACCGGTAGACTAAAACAAAATAAAAATGAAATAAAACTCAATCGGCATACATAAAATAATGTAATTAATGTTTAAAAACTATTAATTAATTAATTAATTAACTAATTGAACTAATAAAATTAAGGGAGAACCAATATAATTAATTTAAAACACGTAATATTTACTTAAATGACTAGCAGGTGATTAAACACATAAAATAATAAAATAAACCTATTTTAACAAAACTTAATTGAAAGAATAATTAATAAAATAAAGTCTAGATTAGTTAATTAGAATTATGTTAATTAAATAATTGTTTAAATAGAACATCGTTGTTAATAAAATTGAAGGTCTCACTGGTAGAAATCAAAGTCTACCGATAAGATATGAAAAAGAGATACCGGTAGGAAAGAGTATCGGTGACAATGGTCACCGATAAACAGCACCGGTAACCTGACTACCGGTAGAGAAAAAGGACCCCTACTATCGGTAGCTCAGCTACCGATAGTCTGGCAAGCCGCGACTGTTTATATAACATTAAAAATAAAAATTAAACTAATTAAAAAGAACTCAATGATTAATAATAATAATAAGTTAAATAGAATAAACAAATAAAGATTTAACTAAACAAATTGAAGATTAGTTATATTAAAAACACGTCAAGAATAAATCAATTATTTTAAGGTCCAAAATTACATAAAATGTTATAAAAAGTGAATAATTGACAAATTTATTTATAAAAATACAAAAGTGCATTTATTTATTTAAAAAGTATTAAATTAATTAAATAAATTGTATAAAATGTAATAAAAAGATGTGGAAAAATGAGTAAAAATAAGGCCACATCAAATTCCCCCACACTTAATCATTTTTTGTCCTCAAACAATCACATGCTTTATTATCTTTGAAAATATGTGAGTTATACAAATCAAGAATGTTCAGAGAAGTTTCAACAGAGGACTCAAAAAAAATGTGCTTAGGCTATTGAAAACGTAGCCTCAAATAATGTCTCGCCTAGAACTACTACTCAAAGGGAAATCAAGTAAACCATAAATCATCCATAAATGAAGGTGTCCTACTTCATATATGACTCTGCCTAGTGAATCACTTCAATTCAAGCTCAATTTCTAAATTCAAGAGTGATAAAAGGATAAAAAAATAATAATGTGGAATTAAAATCTTAATAAAAGGAACTTTGTACTTTGACTAATCCCCTTAGTACCAGAAAATACCAAAAAAAAATATAATTCTTTTGAAATCACTTTATTGAGTCAGCCCAAATGACTCCTATATAAACCAGTTGTCCCCTTCTTCATCTGCAGTTCATCATTCCCCTCACCTTAATGAATTCATTTTTGACCTTAGACACTTTATTTATTTTTCCCAAGCCATGTAATTTGTGCCAAGCACTGTGCAATGCACTTATTCAGAGTGTACAGAGGGCTTATGGTTAACAGAAACGCACCCAGCATCTAAGGTCTCAGAGATTCACCGTGGGATCCCAGATGCCCAATATTACTCCAGTTTCAAAAGATTTATATAAAAACCATTTACATTGACTCAATATAAGTGATCATTTTCATAAATTAAAAGAATGAAAAGGCTCCTCGGATAAAAGTCAAACTTCTAGTACCTAAAATTATGATCTTAAATCCACTAAAAGGTTTCCCATATCACTCTCAAAAGAAGTTCCTAACCAAAATTCATTAAACCAATAAACAATTCCACTCAGAAATCATCCACCAACAGTCATTTCAGACTCAAAGAAAGACTCAACTTCCAATCAAGCACCATCCTAAGGCAAGACTCATTTGAGTGCAGTGTAAAGCCTAAAATTGTGAAAGATTTTTTTTGAAAAATTTTGACCATTTTTTTTGACAAAAAGTTTAAAAGCAGTGGGAATTGATGAGCATTACAATTAAACACAGTTTAGCGCAGTCAATAATTGACCCCCTCCCCCACACTTAAAACCCAACTTTGTCCCCAAAGTTGACTTCTAAATATGGAGAAGAATAGTTAATCAATTATGGTTCAAAACAGGTTTATCCATTAAGTAAATATATGACATGTATAATGGTCTCAATGAAGTTCAAAGATAGTGTTGTTTGCCACAATAGTTAAATAAAAGCAGGTTCATTTCAGACACACACATGCTTTAACATTCAGTCCAGTGACAAAGATTTTCATTAAAGCACAAAAGAAGTATATAATGTGTGGGTGCACAATAAACTGGGTGTAAGCATTTTAAACAAAAAGTTCAATAATATGTTCAATATAGTAGACAAAGTTCATGCTAAACACCTCAACGAAACAAGAAAATTCAAATGACCAACAACATGTACTCCCTCCACACTTAGTTTCATGCTGTGAAAATGTTTATCACAATGAAATTCAGTTTTTTTTAAACAAGGAGGCTCATGCAGATTTTTAATTCATTAGTTACATAACATGCAGCAGAATTTTATAATACAAGCAGAATTTTAAGCAAGTAGAATTCTATTTACAAAAACAGGAGCAGAAAAATAAGTGCAGCAAGTTGAAGTACTTCCCTAACTAAGCTCTTGTCCAAAAATGACCATGGGAATTCCACTCCTTAGATGACAGAAGCAGCATTCCTAAAAACATAGAGTATATAGACCAGGAACAATTATCCAGCAAAAACAAAGCATATATAAGCATACAAAGAATCACTTTATTCAAAGTAAAATAAGAACAGAACAAAAGTAAAAACAAAGAAAGAGCATGGGTTGACTCCCATGAAGCACTGAATTTAAAGTCTTCAGTTAGAATTTATTTAATCACAAATTTTTATTTATTAACAAAACAAGACCATGGGTTGCCTCCCATTCAGCGCTAGGTTTAAAGTCCCCAGTCAGACTCACCTAGCAACTAACCGTAGTCACTAGGTGGATTTGGTTTCCTTAATAGGAACCACCACATGTGTTTGGCCCATTTATTTTTAACAGAGCAGTGAAGATTGTGGGCACCAAAACATAAGCAGATAAAAATGGAATTCTCAAAGCCTGAATTAACCCCTAAGTAGAACCCTTTAGCAGTAATGGATATAGTGTTGTCCACTTCCAGTTTTGTTTCAGATTTATCAAAAGTTGAGTACACATGAAGGGACAACATAGTACTAGGTTCTTCAAAGGGTGTGACATTATTTTCATGGATTTCTCTCTCATCTTCAACACTCATAGGTTCAAATACAAGGGTGCTTGTGGGTGAATACTGAATAGTAGGTTCAAAAGGGGATTCAATAAAGTTCTGAACATAATCATGAGCATTGGAACTCAATTCTAAGTCTCCCTCTAGACTACTATCAGTATCATGATGATCTTTTGAACCCTTCACAGATGAGAAAGTATGTGACTGACAAGGAAGAGATTTTATGTTATCACTAAGTGGTTCAGCTCTAACAATGTTATAAATCTCTTCCAAAAGATCCTCATCTATTAACTCACATTGAACATCTACTACTTCTATCAAATTGGTTCTGCAACCATCATATAATGTGCGTGCAACTTCTCTTTCAAGTTCAAGTTCAAAAGGCTCACTTTCTAAAACCATGTCATTTGAGTGTTGCAATTCAATTTCAGGAGAAGAATTGTACAATTCAGTTTCAATAAATTCACTTTCCAAAATGTTCATGTTAAGAAATTTCTCCTCAAGTTGATCAACACTGATTTCCATTTCATTGCACACTGATTCAGAAAAGTGATTAATACGAGAATAAGGAAATGAAAACTCATCAATTAGTCTTTCTTCAAATATTATTCCCACATTCTCATCATCAAACATCATTTCAGAATTAATTGGGATTACAGTTTCAAAACATGGAAGAGAAGTTTTCAGTTGAGGTTCAAAAAATTTAGATTCTCTGTTATCCATCTTAAGGTTATCTTCCAAAGTGTTCCCAATTTCAATTTTAGGGTCATTGTTCAGAATTTAAGAAAGATTGGGTGAAGAGTTTTTAACATTCAAGTTCCTAGTTTCAAGTATATCTTCAACCCGAGTGACTTCATTCTCAAAGCTTCTAAAACAATGATTTTTCTCAAGTGTAGGAATTATGAAAAGAACTGGGCTATCTTTATCAATCTGTTTCAATTCATCTTTAAAATTGTCCAACTCGATTCCATTAAAGTTCTTTATTGGATTTTCAATGATGTGTTCTTTATTTAGAGAGTTGGTTATTTCCAGATTTAGTTCAACAGAGTCAGATTTTTCAAAGTGAATGGGTTCTTGTCTAGTTTCATTATCACTTTCTTTTTCCACTTGATTTTCAAATCTTTTGTAAACATTTTCTTTTACCTTTTCTTCAAATACTTCTTGTTCTTTAACCCTTTGTTGCAATTCCAAGAGCATGGTTTCTATTCTTTTCATTCTTTGATCTCGCTCTTGAGAATATCTAAGTTGAATCTCATGGGTTTGAGTTAACCAATTATTAATTTGTTCCACCCTAGCATCTAGTTTGGAATCAATTAATTCAATTTTAGCTAGGGTGATAGGACTAAACTCACATTGTTCATTTTCATCAGTGTAAACATCTTGTTGTGGCTGGTTATAGACACACTGCCAAGCAGTATGTCCATAATCACCACAACAAACACAGTTAGGTCCCGGTTGATTCCAATTCTGTTTAACAGCCATTTTTAATTCAAAATTTAATGAGCTTAAACACACAACAGTTCTCTGTGAAGCAGATTTTTCTTTTCAAAACAACAAAAGTAGCAGATATAGTTCAAAGTAGTTTTTTTTAAATCAGTTTTTTTTGTGTTTTTTTTTTGTGTTTTTTTGTGTGTTTTTTTAAACCCTAGACTCTCGGTGCGTGCCTTCCCCGGCAACGGCGCCACATTTTGAAGCGTCCGGAGGTCGTCACGGCCCTAAAAATTACATTTATTACTCCTACACTAGCACAGTGGTGCAGGGTCGAACCACAGAGAAGGCAGACGAAAATTCTAAGGTTTTAAAACTAAAACCTCACTATTGTCAGTAGTGAGGGATGCATCATTTTACTTTTTATAATTTTTTTATTTTACTGATTATATAGAAACAGGATGAGGAAACTAGATTTTATAACAAAGAAACTAAAGCTATACTAAGTACTATTAAACTAAGAGTAATAAAGTATACAAATATAAAGCAGCAAGACAAGGAAGTGAGATCAACAAAGTACTCAGGAATTCTAAACAACTAGTTCGAATGGATGTTCTCTCCACAGCTTACAATCGAATCACACTTCTAGAAAATCAGAAGAATTTCCCTCGCCAGGAAAATCAACAGGCAGATGACTAAGTCTTGGAGTTCGCCACACCAAAACTCAACCAAACTGCAAAGTAGTTTTAAAAGGTAACTTTTGGAAATAAACTCACCATAAATCTCCAAAGTTAATGATATTTAAGTTCTGAAAAAAGCATTCAAAAACAACCTCGCCAGTTGAAATTGAATAATGAAATTGAAAATATTGAAGTGTTAATGATCAAAGATTAAAAACAGAATCAATCTCTCCAACTGATTCTAATTTCATAAAAAGATAAGCATATGAAGATTTAAAAAATCATAACCAGAAGGTTTTAAAACTCCCGAGTTTAGAAAGTTCAATCTATGATCATATTGATTCAAGAAGTGTAAAACAACCAAGAACAGAGTACAAAAAAATAAGGACAGAGGGAAGATGTACTCCCCAAGTAATGCTCTGAACTCGGGCTCCTTGGTCTCCTGCTCGTTTCCAGTGCTGCTCCCGGGAGTCTCCGCTCTCGAATTGGTGTTGTCGTGGAATGTTTAATTAGAGTCTCCACAAAATGCTTCTTGTTCTTCTTAAGTACTCTCTGTCATCCACTACACCTCACCGCTCAATCTCCGCCGACTTCAAAAGTTCTTTACCAGCGCACAGCAAAATGTGCATTTTTTCGCGACCGACACGTCGCGCAATCTTTTCTCATGTAACTAACTTCGGTAAAGTTAGTTGTAAGTACCTGGACATGTTTAAGTCCTTTGAATGAACCTGCACAAATAAATAAATAAATAAAAAGGGTAAATAAATAAGGACCCAAAGAAAGAAAACGTGGTTATTTTTAAAGTCGAGTGTTATATTACTCTTTGAAAGTTAGTCATAAGTTAATTGTTAGTTATTATTTACTTTTATAAAGTTATCCATTAAATAATACTATGGTAAAACATAATTTATTAAAAAGTTATTAATTTAATTAAGTTTATAAAATATTTACTAAGTTATTAATTTTATCCATTTTTAAACTAAGTTATTAAATAATAAGAACATAAATAAATAAATAAATAAATAAATATTTTAAGATTGTTTCATTAATTTTATTATTAGAATTAAAGAAATTAAATTGTTAGGTTAATTAATTAAATAGTTAATTTTAATTGAGTAATTAAAATTATTACTTAAGTTATAATTAAATTAAAAAGTATGTTTTATAAATTATTTATAATTATTTTTAATTATATATTTATACTATAAATAGTGTATTTATTTATTATTTATATTTATTATTAATTTAGTTTTAAAATTTTAATTTATCTTTTTATTAAAATTACAATTGTTAAAAATTATAACTTTTCTAAATAATTTTAAATTTATTTGACTTAGTAAAGTTAACTTTCAGAAAAGTTAACTTTACTTTAATTTTATTTTTAATTTAGCTTTTGCTTTCTTTTTTTTTCTTTTGACTTAACTTTAATTATTTTATTTTATGTTTTTATTTAGTTGTCTTCTTCCCTCCTCCCCAAATCGGTGCACAGCAGGGAGGAGGAGGTTTTATTCCTCCATGGAACCAGTGGCTCTGGTCCGAGCTACCCCTCCTGCGGCAGCTTAAGCAGAGCGGCTTCACTCCAGCACTCCAGGTCTTCTTCTTCGGTTCCCAGTGCAGCGCACAGGGTAGGACGACATCCTAGCTTCAGCAGCGGCGCGACATCAGCATCCCGGCAGCAGCAGCTTCGGCTCTCATGGGTGGCGAAACCTCCTGCTCATGGCCTCCTCATCTCCAAATCATCAATCGCGGCAGAGCAGGACTCTCTCGGCTCCAGCATGGAGTGGTGGACAACAGCTACCCTGCGGTGGCTCTTCTTCTGCTCACCAATCATCGATGTCCCATTCTTGCCGGTCGCATCGACCTCCACTAAAAACCCATGATGATGCAGCTTTGGATCAGACACCACCCTCAACCCCACTGCATCATCTTCAAACAAAACGCTGGACTTGAGTTGGAAATCCCATTAGGGAAGGGACCAGACTTCGGTGGCAGGGCACAGATCTCTTCTTCTCCAATAAGCGGCGACACAATAGACCTGCATCACGGGCACATCCCTGCTCCACTAGCAGGTGCGGTGCCCTCTTCACACAACGAGGTCGTTCTCGGCTCTGGCGTGAACCTCGGCCTGAGTCTCTTCCGTGAAACGCGAGCCTGGGCTCCAGCAGGTTCCTGCGTCTTCAATGCTGCAGCAAGACTCAAATGAGATCGGCTCAGCCTCTATTAAAAAAAAATGGGGTGGCGGTGTGAAGCTGATGGCGGAGGTGATATGGCTGCGTGATTGGGTTGAGGGTAAAACAATGAGAGAATAGGCACAACCGGTGAGAAATAGATGTATCGGTAGCTACCGATAGAAGGGAATTATCGGTGAGGAAAAAAACAAAGGGATATCGGTAGCTGTAAATGGTGATAACAAAAAAAATATAGGTAAGAATGGGTATCGGTAGCTGAAGCTACCGATAAAAAAAAGTATCGGTATCTTAACTACCGATAGTGCATAAAATATTATCTTGGTGAAATGATATAGAATTAAAACTTAAATAAATTAAACAAAAAGTCTTAAGATAATTAATTAAAATAACGCTAAATACCATTAATTCAGAACATATTTTTTTATTAAACCTTAAACACATTAAAATAATTAACTAGCAACACTAAAATTAAAAACTGAATAAAAATTTAAACTAAATTAATAAAATACATAACATTAAAATAACTATACAAATTAATTAAAGAATAGCATCAAATATAAATAAAAAGCATCGGTGACCCAAATAAGTCACCATAAGATCTCTTCTACCTCACCGGTAGACTAAAACAAAATAAAAATGAAATAAAACTCAATCTGCATACATAAAATAATATAATTAATGTTTAAAAACTATTAATTAATTAATTAATTAACTAATTGAACTAATAAAATTAAGGGCGAACCAATATAATTAATTTAAAACACATATTATTTACTTAAATGACTAGCAGGTGATTAAACACATAAAATAATAAAATAAACCTATTTTAACAAAACTTAATTGAAAGAATAATTAATAAAATAAAGTCTAGATTAGTTAATTAGAATTATGTTAATTAAATAATTGTTTAAATAGAACATCGTTGTTAATAAAATTGAAGGGCTCATTGGTAGAAATCAAAGTCCACCGATAAGATATGAAAAAGAGCTACCGGTAGGAAAGAGTATCGGTGACAATGGTCACCGATAAACAGCACCGGTAACCTGACTACCGGTAGAGAAAAAGGACCCCTGCTATCGGTAGCTCAGCTACCGATAGTCTGGAAAGCCGTGACTGTTTATATAACATTAAAAATAAAAATTAAACTAATTAAAAAAACTCAATGGTTAATAATAATAATAAGTTAAATAGAATAAACAAATAAAGATTTGACTAATCAAATTGAATATTAGTTATATTAAAAACACGTCAAGAATAAATCAATTATTTTAAGGTCCAAAATTACATAAAATGTTATAAAAAGTGAATAATTGACAAATTTATTTATAAAAATACAAACGTGCATTTATTTATTTAAAAAGTGTTAAATTAATTAAATAAATTGTTTAAAATGTAATAAAAAGATGTGGAAAACTGAGTAAAAATAAGGCCACATCAGATTCTAAAAACCCTAAAAACCCTAAAAACCCTAAACCCCCCAAAAGACTCAAAAGACCCAAAAAACACTAAAACACTAAAAAACCATAAATACCCCTAAACCCCTAAATGAACCTGAAACCCCTAAAAACCTTAAAAGACCCTAAAACCCATAAGAAATCTTAAAAATTCTAAAAAAATATCAAAGATCCTAAATACCCAAAAATACCCAAAAAACCATAAATCCACTAAAAAGAATAAAACATTAAAAATAATAAAACGCTTAAAAAATACGAAAAACCCTAAAACCATAAAAACATGAAAAACCATAAAATCCCTAAAACCCTTAAAAGACTCTAAAAACCCTAAAAGACCCTAAAATCACTAAAAACCTAAAAGACCATAAAAACACTATAACCCACCAAAAGGCCCTAAAAACTCTAAAACCCCCTAAAATACTCATAAAACTATTAAGCACACTAAAAATCATTAAATCCCATAAAACCATAAAAAAACCCTAAAAATCATAAAAACCATAGAAAACTTGAAAAAACAGAAAATTTATAGAAACACTAAAACCTCTAAAATCCCTTAAAAAAATCTAAAAACATATAAAAAACCCTAAAAATTATGAATAAATCTAAATAACCCTTAAACCCAAAAATAACCCTATAAAAGCCTAAAAACCCTAGAAACCTTTAAAAACCATAAAACCTACAAACCCCCCAAAAAAAACCCCAAAACCCATAAAAACCAATATAAACACTAAAAACCTAAAAATATTAAAAGACCCTGAAACCCATAAAACCATAAAGGCCCTAAAAATATATAAAAACCATAAAGGAACCTTAAAAGCCCATAAATACCTAAAAAACTAAAATTCCGAAAACAAAAAAACAAAAAAACCTTAGGAAACCCTACAAAGTCCTAAAAACCCTAAAAACCCCTAAAACACTAAAAACACAAAACCCCCTTAAAAATGATGAAAATAATAAAACAACCATAAATCCATAAAACACCTAAAACCCCTAAAAACCATAATAAATCCCAAATAAGATAAAAAACCAAAAAACCCCAAAAAACACTAAAACCCTACTTACATAAAACAATTAAAAAAACTCCCAAACCCAAAAACCAATAAAAATCCCGAAAAAACTAAAATACTTAAAAATTACTAAAAACAATAAATACCCCCAAACCCCTAAAACCCTATAAACTTAAAACGTCTAAGAGAACCCTAAAAACACTAAAAAACACAAAGAAAGCCCAAAAAACCTAAAAAATCATAAAACACTAAAAACAAAAAAACAACATAACTCTGAATCCCGTAAAAACTTTGAAGAAAACTGTAAGAACCCGTAAAACCCCTAAAAAACTTCAAACCCTAAAACCCTAAAAACCCACCAAAATCCCTAAAACCTTTAAAATCCATAAAAACCCTAAAAACCCTTGAAATAATTGAAACCCCTAAAACCACTAAAAACCTAGAAAAACTCTAAAAATACTAAAAAATATGTAAAAACCCTAAAAAACAAAGAAAACAATAATAACTATAAAATACCATACAACCACTAAAAACCCTAAAAACCTAAAAATCTTGAAAACTCTAAAATCCGTTCAAAACCATAAAATATTAAAAACCATAAAACCCCCTTAAAACAACCAAAAATCACTAAAACCCCTAAAAGTCCCAAAAAACAAAAAAAAAACATTAAAGGACCTGAAAAACCCTAAAACCCATAGAAACCCCTAAACCCACAAAAGCCAAAAAAGCCCCTTAAAACCCTAAAACCCTATAAAACCCTAAAATCTCTAAAAATCCTAAATGTCCCAAAAATTCGAAAAACCGAAAAATACACTAAAACCCTAAAAACCCATATAAACTATAAAATTCTAAGAAAACTTAAAAGAATCTAAAAAACCATAAAACTCCAAAAATCAATTACCCCTAAAAACCAAACAGATCCTAAAAACCCTAAAGGACCCTAAAAACTCTAAATCCCCTAAAACCCCCAAAAAACATTAATAGACCCTAACACCCTAAAAACCCCTATAAGACCCTAAAAACCATAAAATACCCTAACCCCCCCCCCCCAAAAAGACCGAAAAAACCATAAAACCGATAAAAGATATTAAAAAACCAAAAAAAATCCAAAAACCCACTAAAATCCCTAAAGAACAATAAAAATTCTGAAAGACTGTAATAACCCTAAAAACGCATAAAAGACCAAAAAATCATAAAAAAACCATAATGTGCCTAAAATCCTAAAAACCTAAAAAGTCCCTAAAGACATAAAAAATCCTAAAAACACTGAGACCCCTAAAACCCAAAAAAATATCAAAACCATAAAAACATTAAATGTCCTTAAAAACCCTAAATAATATTAAAAATACTAAAACCCTAAAATCTTGAAGGCCCCTAAAACCCCCTGAACCCCCCAAAATACCCTAATGCACTTATAGAACCCAAAACAAAAAATGTTAAAAAGAAATCACAAACCATATAAAACCTAAAAACCCTAAAAACACTAATACCTAAATAACTCTAAAAACTCTAAAAACCCATAAAAACCCCTAAAACACCCTAAAACCCCCTAAAATCCCTAAAAATACCTAAAATTAAAAAAATAAAAAACCCCAAAAAACCTAAAAACATTAAAAAATCTAAAAAAGCCTTGAAAACCCTAAAAATACATAAATTTCACCAAAAAACCATAAAATTATAAATTCCCCTAAAACACTAAAAAGACCTAAATCCCCATAAAAAACATAAAAACCCAAATAAACCAAAAAACCTCAAAACCCCTAAAAGTTGATTAGAACCCCATTAAACCTCAAAACCATAAAAACACTAAGAAATGTAAAAACCCAAAAAAACTAACTAAAACCCTAACACACTAAAAATTTAAAAAACATTTAAAACCTTAAAAACCGAAAATATCATAAATCCCTTAGAAACCCTAAAATCCCTAAAAATCCTAAAATCCTTAAAAACTTTAATAACCCTTAAATCCCTAAAAATTAATCAAAAATAAAAAACCGAAAAAACAACCTAAACCCCTAAAACCATTGAAACCCTAAAAACTCTAAAACCTCTAAAAATCCTATAAACCTAAAAAACACTAAAACACCAAAAAACCAAAAAACATCTAAAAACCCTAAAAACCTAAAAACTAAAAAAACCTTAAAAACCCTAAAATATATAAAAATTAAAAAATACCCTAAAACCCTAATTATACCCTAAGAAACCATAAAACCCCCCAAGAAACACAAAAAACCATAAAACACTAAAAAACATTAACAACTCCTACAAAACTCTATAAAACCCATAAAAATCATAAAACCCCTAAAAGAATGTTAAAAACACCGAAAAGAACCCCAAACACCCTAAAATCCTAAAATAATCCTAACAAACACTAAAAACCCTAAATAACCCAAACAAATCTACAAATCCTCTAAAAAATCCCAATACCCATAAAAACCCATAAAACCCCCTAAAAACCCAATAAACCAAATACCCTAAAAGTCCCTGAAAGACCTTAAAAGACTCTAAGAGACACTAAAAACCCCATAAAACCCCCAGAAACCACCGGAAAACATAAAAACCTCTTAAACCCCTAAAACTCCAAAAACGGAAAAGAAAACACTAACACCCTAAAAATACCTAAAAACCCTAAAAAATATAAAACCATTAAAAATAACTAAAATCCATTAAAACCAAAAAAACTAAAACCCTAAAAATCCATAAAAACCGTAAAAATTCTAAAAACCCCAAAGAATCCATAAACCCCCTTAAAACCATAGAAATCCCCAAATCCCTAAAAAAAATAAAAACCCCAAAATCCCTAAGTACCCCTAAAACCCATAAATACCATAAAAAATTAAAAAACCTAAAAAACCCAAAGAAACCTAAAACCCTTTAAACCCCTAAAATCCACCTAAAATAATTAGAACACCCTCAAAACAAATGAAATCCCAAAATAATCCTAAATTCCCTAAAAATCCCTAAATCCCTAAAACCCTAAAAACACTAATAAATCTAAAAAATCCTAAAAATACTAAAAACCCAAAATAACACTAAAACAAAAAAGCAACTAAACCCCGTTGGAATACCTAAAAACTGAAAACCAAAAACCCTACACCCAAAACTGCAAACCTTGCACTATGAAAACTATACCCTACACCCTAAACCCTACACCCAAAACTCTATAACCTACACACCAAACGTAACACCATACACCAAAAACCTTATACCCTACACCTTAAACATCAAACCCTACATCCAGAAAGCTATATCATACACCATAAACCTTAAACCCTAACCTCTACACCATAAAACCCAAACATAGAACCCTAAAAACTCTTTTATAAGCCTTAAAATCCTATAAAAACCCTAAGAGAACACAAAAATTGTAATGACCTAAAAACCAATACAGACTCTAAAAACCATAAATAACCAAAAATCCTAAAAAACTATAAACGCTCCATAAGCCCCTAAATAACCCCTAAAACCCTATAAACCCTCTAAAACCTTAGAATTCCCATATCAAATGAAAAAAATCATAAAACCAGAAAAACCTAAGACCTTGAAAAATACCTAAATGGCTATAAAACCTAAAAACACTAAAATATCCTAAACCCATAATAAAACCTAAAACTTAAAATAAAAACCCTATAATACACTAAAACTCCAAAAAATCCTAAACACCACAAAAACCCTAAAACAATTAAAAACCATAGAAAAAACAAAAAAAACAAGAAAAAACACTAAAAAGGAGGAAGAACCCAAAAAGAACCTAAAATGCTAAAAATATCTAAAATACCATAAAACCCCATATAAAACCCACCAATAACATAGAAACACTGAAAATCATAAAAATAATTAAAAATCCAAAAAATTATAAAAACTATAAACCTGCTAAAACCCCTAAAAACCCCTAAAAGACCCTAAGAAACCCTATGACCCAATAAAAACCCCTGAAAGATCCTTAAAACTCTAAAATTTCCTCAAATCCCCTTAAACACCCTAAAAGTCCCAAAAAGTCACTAAAATACCCTAATACCTTAAAACCCCTAAAAACTATAAAAAACCTAAAATACCTAAAAAAATCCTAAAAACTCCCAAAACCCCAAAAAATCTAAAACCCCCTTAAAACCCTAAAACCACAAAAATCAGAAAAGATCCCTAAAACCCTAACAACCCAAAAACACTAAAAACACCAGAAACCCAAAAAAAAAATACAAAAAACTTTTAAAACCCCTAAAAATCCATAAACCCCTAATATCCCTAAAAACCCAAAAAAAACCCAAAAACCCAAAAACCATTTCAGACCCATAAAACCCCAAAAATTCCCCAAAAAACCCTAAAAATTAAAAATTCCCTAAAAACCCTAAAAATACTCAAAATACCATAAAAACCCTTAAATATTAAAAGACCCAAAACCCTATAAATAACTCTAAAACCCCTAAAAGAACCAAAAAACCCCTAAAAAATCTATAGACCCAAAAAAACATTGAAAAATGTACCAAAATCGTTAAAAACAATTAAAACCCATAAAACCCATTTAAAACCCAAATGAACTTAAAACCCCTTTACTATAAATAAAAAACCCAAAAACTCTACAAAATCCTACAAACCTCCAAAACCCTAAAAAAACCACAAAACCCTCTAAAAGACCTCCCAATCTCTAAAACCCATTAAATAACCCTAAAAACCTTATTAAACACTAAAAGACCACTAAATCCTCTAAAATAACCCTAAACCCCTCTAAATCAATACAACATACCACAAAAAAACCCTACAAACCCTAAAAATCCCTTAAACCTTAAATAACCCTAAAAATCCCTCAAAACACCAAAAACCCTAAAAATACACTAAATACAATAAAACCATAAAACCCCAAAAAAGAAACTAAAAACCCTAAAATAGTGAAAACACTAAAAAACTAAAAACCCATAATAACCCTAAAACTCCTTAAAGACCAAATAACTAATAAAAGACTTCGAACCCCGAAAAACTCAAAAAAGACCCAAAAACCCATAATACAAAAAAAATAATGAAACCACTTAAAACAGTAAAAATATTTAATAACTAAAGAAAAACTCAAAAACCTAAAACCCTAAAAGACCATAAAAACCTTAAATAAACCATAAAAATCTCAAAAACCCCAAAAGAATTCTAAGACCCCTGAAAACCCTTTTTAGACCAAAAAGAATCCTAAAAACACTCAAAAAGCCCTAAATACCTTAAAACCCCTAAAAATGATGAAATCCTCTAAAAACCCTATAAAAACCATAAAACCCTTAACACCATAAAACCCAAAAAAACTGCAAATACACTAACAAAACATTAAAAAATTTAAAATCCCCAAAAACCCTAAAAATCCTTAAGAATAAATTAAAACCTCAAAACCTATAAAACCCATAAAACTATAGAAACACTTAAAACCCAAAAACACTAAAAAATCTAAAAACCCATAAAAAAACATAAAACCCCTTTAAATACTAAAATATGTTTAAAACCCTAAAGAATTAAAACCCTAAAAACCCTAAAAACCCTAAAAACCCTAAAAACCCAAAAAGACCCTAAATCCTAAAAATCCTTAAATGACCCTAAATACTCATAAACACCAAAAAAGCCTAAAAATCCATAAATCACCATAAAAACCTGGAAACGATGAAAACCCTAAAAAACCCTAAAATATTTTAAATACCCTAAAACTACTAAGAACTCTAAAACCCTATAAACTCCCCTATAAACCCTTAAACAACTCTAAAATGCTAAAACCCTAAAAAATTCTAAAAACCCTATAATCTCGAAATAACCCTAAACCCCTGAAAATTCCTAAAACACATAAAAAATTATAAAAAATATCCAAAAAACCCTAAAACCCCTTTAAGAACCCCAGACCTCCTTAAAACCCATAAAAATCCTAATACTTGTAGTAACCCTAAACACCCCCTAAAAACCCCTAAAAGTCCTTTAAAACCTTAAAATAGCCTAAAAATCTATAAAACCTGTAAAACCCCTAAAACATAAAAAAAAACAATAAAAACCCAAAAAATCACTAAAATGTCTAAAACCCCAAAAAACACTAAATACCCATAAAACCAAGAAAAAAACCCTAAAAAAATTTAAACCCTAAAAAATCCCTAAATCCACTAAAAGATCCTAAAACCACAAAAATGTTGCTAAATGATCATAAAACCATTAAAAATACAAAAAGAACATAAAATTCCAAAATCCCATATAAAAACCATTACACACCCTAAAACCCTGAATACCCTAAAGACCCTTAAAAACCATAAAACACCCTAAAAACCCTAAAACTCTAAAAAATATTTAGATATCCAAAAAAATTCAATGATACCCATAAATTTCCTAAAAATTCTAAAACCGCTAAAACCATAAAACTATTCTAAAAGACCCTAAAAACCTAAAAAACATTTAAAATCCATAAAAAATCTAAAAAACCAAAATAATACTAAAAAACCTAAAGGCGATTGAGTATGCTGTCAGTTTCGGGCGGAACTCCCTGTGGCTTGAGTCTGACTCCAGGCTTGCTGTGAGTGCTCTCAAAAGCAGATCCAGGAGCGTCCCCTGGAAGCTCCTTGCTCCGTGGATGGACTGCCTTGCTAGGTGCTAAAGGCTACACCATACTGTGACACATACCTACCGGGAGGCCAACGCGGCTGCGGATGCTCTCTCCAAGTAGGCTATTGTGGATCATTGCTCGTTGTGGTCCTGTGTTTCCACGCCTCCCTGCTCCTCATTTGTTTCCTCGGATATGAAGGGCGAGGTGCACAACCGGTTATGTAATTCCCCCTTGTAGCGCTTTGTTTTTATTTAATTTTGGGGGTGCCACTTGTTTGGCCTCGAACCTTCTTTGCCCCTTAAAACCCTAAAAAAACAAAACACTAAAAAACCCTAAACCCCATAAATAACCCAAACCCCTAAAGCCTTAAAACCCCAAAAAACCTAAACCTATTGAAACCCCCAAAACCCCTAACACCCCTAAACCCTAAAACCTCTAAAAACCACTAAAACACACTAAAAATACCAAAAAACTATAAAAATATAAATACCCTCACAACCCTAAAACCCAGAAAAAACCCCTAAAAACACTAAAAACTCTAAAAAACCTAAAACCCTAAAACCTATAAAAACCCATAAAAACCCTAAAACCCCTAAAAACCTAAACCCCCTAAAAGACTTTAAAACCCAAAAAAACCTAAAGGACCCTAAAAATCCAAAAAAGTCTCTAAAACCCCTAAAACCACATAAAACAACTAAAAACCCTAAACACCACTCAAACACCCTAAAAACATAAGCTCCCTAAAATCCCTTAAAAACCCTAAAAACCCATAAAAATATTTGAATCCCCTTAAAATCCTTAAAAACACTGAGAAACTCTAAAAAAACTAAACCCCTTAAAAATCCCAAAAAATCTATAAAATTCCTTAAAACACAAAAACCTCTAAATAACTCTGAAACCCCTAAAACCCTACAAATATTTAAACCCCTTAAAACCCCTAAAGACCCTTAAAAACCCTAAAACTCCTAAAAATTCCCTAAAAATCACTAAAAATCATAAAATCAAAAAAATTAAACAATTAAAAACCCCCTAAAAATAACTTTAACCCCCAACCCCCAAATCCACTAAAAACCACTGCAAAACTGTTTACCCCTTAAATATCCTAAAAAATTTTAAAACCAATGAAACCCCAAAGGGGCCCTAAAAAGACAAAAAAAAGCTAAAAAACAAAAAAATTAAAACCCTAAAATACTAAAAATACATAAAAAACCCATAAAAGCGTTAAAAAAAATCTAAATATGATTAACAAAATAAAAACCTCTAAAAGTCCCTAAAAACCCCTAAAACCCAAAAAAACCATATAAGTCCCTAAAAGACCCCAAAAACCCCTACAACCCCTAAAACCCCTAAAAACCCTAAAAAAACTAAGAACCTAAATCCTCTAGACCCCTAAAAGTCTATAAAAATATTAAAAAACATAAAAGAAAAAACCCAGAAGAGACCCTAAAAAATCATAATCCCCTAAAAGACTCCAAAACCCCAAATGGATTCGAAAACCCCAAAAAACTCAAAAGGACACTAAAAACCTTAGACCCCCCTAAAGGACCCTAAAAACCACAAAAACCCTTAAAGGACCCTAAACACCCTAAAACCCCTAAAATCCAAAAGAACCCTAAAAAACCTAAAGGGAGCTAAAAACCCTAAACGACTCTAAAAAATCAAGAAAACCCTAAAATACCCAAAATCCATAGAAAACCCTAAAAAACCAAAACAAAAAAAGGAGGAAAAATATAAACACCCTAAGACACATAAAAAACACAAAAAAAAGCCTAAAACCCTAAAATAAAAGTAAAAGACCCCGAACCCCCTAAAAAAATAAAAACCCCTTAAAGACCCTAAAAACCTAAAAACCCTAAAATCATAAAAAATCCTAAAACCCCCCAGATCTTAAAAGACAGAAAAAACTTAAAAAAACTAAAAATCCTAAAACCCCCTAAGACCAAAAAAAACCATAAAAAAAATGAAAAAACACAAAAACCAATAAAAAACCCTAAAACACCTAAAAACAAAGAAAAACTCGAAAAACACTTAAAAAATTAAAAATACAACCAAATTGTAAAATGACATAAAAAACTAAAAACACCTACAAGATCATAAAAACCCATAAAAACCTAAAAGTATTTAATCCCCCTAAAACATAAAATATCCTAAAAACTAGAGGTCAATAAAAAACACCCTAAAAACACTACAAACATGAAGAACAAAATAAAACCATTAAAAACATTTTAAAAATCCTGATAAACGATGAGAAACACCCTAAAAACAATATAAACCCTTATAAAATTAAAAACCAAAAACCCTTAAAAACCATAAAAACCCAAATAAAACATAAGAAATCATACGAAATAATAAAAACAGAAAATACCCTAAAAACCCTAAAAATTCATAAAAACCCTCACAAACCTTAAAAAACCTCAAAAAAACCTATAAACCCTTAAAATAATTAAAATCATAAAAACACATTAGACCCCAAAAAACTCTTGAAAAACCAAAAGAATTTTAAAGAACTCCCTAAACCCTGAAAACCCTAAAAAACCTAAAAACCAAAAAATCCACAAAATAGTAAAAACCACTAAAGAAAACCAAAGGACCATAAAACCCCCTAAAAACACTAAATAACACTAAATATCCTAAAAACCCTATAAAAACCTGAAACCCAAAACCACCCTAGAATCCCCTAAAAACCCTAAACGCAATAAATACCCGAAAACACCCATAAAGACCCTAAAAACCCCATTAAACCCCTAAAAGACAATAAAAACCTCTTAAAACCCCTAATATAAACCCAAAAGACCCAATAAACCATAAAAATTGAAAATCCCCTAAAAAATTAAAAACCCCAAAGGACACCAATTAATCCTATAGAAACCCAAATTAAAGAAAAAATACTTAAGAACCTAAAAACTATTAAACTACTTAAAACCTTAAATTTCCTATGAATGCCTAGAAAACCCGTAAACCTGATAATTACCTAAAACCCTAAAACCCACTAAAACCATAAAACAATAAAAAACCATAAAACCCTAAAAATTCAAAAAAAAACAGGGAAAAAACCATAAAACAAAAAATAACCCTAAAACCATTAAAATCCCTAAAAGTATTAAAAACCCAAAAAAACCCCAAATAAAATATTAAAAAAACCTTAAAACCCTAAGAAATCCAAAAAAATACCCTAAACCCCCAAAACTCTTACAATGGTTTTAAAACCCTAAGAACCCATTTAAAAATAAGAAAACATAAAAACCCTTAAAAACCATTAAAAACACTACAAAACCACGGATAACCCTAAAAACCATAAAAATAAAAAAACCCCCTAAAAATGAATAAAAACCCAACAAAACCATAAAACCCTAAAAACCGTAAAACAATAATGAACCCAAAAAACCATTGAAATCCTAAAAATAGTAAAAACCCTTAAATAACCCTAAAACACTAAAAAACCTAAAAAACCATAAACCCCTAAAAACACTAAAAACCATAAACATTCAATAAAAACCCTAAGAACCCTAAAACATGATAGACCCTAAAAACACTTAAAACCTTAAAAAACGCTAAAACCCTAAAACCCTAAAACACCTTAAAACAACAGAATGACCCAAAAAAATAAATAGAACCTTTAAAATACCCTAAAAACCAATAAAACACTTAAAAACCCTAAACCCCCTAAAACCCCTAAAATATTGAAAACCATTAAACCCCATAAAAATTTTAAAAACCGTAAAATCTAAAATGACACTAAAATGACTAAAATCCCAAAAACTCTAACACTTAAAACCCCTAAAATACCTAAAGTTAAGATGGAAACGCACTCCCCTGGCTCTCTCTCTTGTTCGATTCCTCTTCCAGGTCTTCCCATGGATTTTTCTTGGAGATTTGGTGTTGGTTCCTCGATTCTTCCCCGTTTTTGGTGACGTGGTGCTCTGGTTGCTCTCTTTAGGCTCAAGTCGGTGGTGGATCTTGGTCATCGGCGACTTCTACTCCGAGCGTTGTCGCTTTTTTCCTTGGATGATGCTTTGCTTAGTTTCTGGAATGTCCAGGTGTCAATGGCTTTGGTGGTTCCGCGGTCATCAAATCATGATGATCTGGATAATGAAGCCAACGACTCCTTGGTAGTTGGTTCTGGTATTCATTCGTGGATCAGGGTTTTTCTAGATATGGGATTTCCTTGGACGGGTCAGAAGGGTCATGGGATTCAATGGCGTAGAAGGATGTTTCAACAATGGTTATGGCCTCTTCGACATCTCAGCGAGGCAAGGTCTTGTGGTAGCGCTCTAGGGATGGATGGTCATTGGTGGCTTCCCTGGAATTGTGATGGTTTTTGGTGTATGAGGTTTGATGCTGTGTTGGGTGCTTTCTGATCTGCTTGGAGGTTACAAGAGGCACAAATGATAAAGTCGTGGCATCGTCTTGTGTGGGAGCTGTAGTGGCATTGAAGGATTTATCAGTGGAGAGGGTTGTAGTGGCAGCCCAAGATCTAGCCATGTCAATGGTTAGTCTCCGCTTCCAGTTTGTTGCCTCGGGTTTTGGTTTCTTCTTCGAAGATGATATGGTATATTGTTTCTTCTGGAGCATTGATCCTACAATTTCTCTATTTTTTTTCTGGTTCAATGGTGGCTCGTGGATTCAAAATTCTTCTGGTTAGTGGGTGCATGCTTCTGCAATTAGAAATTGGTTTGTTGGTGGCTTGGTTTATTGGTTGGGTGGATACTTTGGTTAGAGGTTTTTGGTTTCTGGTTGAGATGGCTCCAGTTTGTTCATTTATTTTTCTACTGCTATGGCATTTTGTGTGTGCTGATGCGAGAGTTTGGGTGTGTGCTGCTGCTAGTTTATTAGGTGTGAAAGGAATTTCTGGTTATTGGGAACTATTGTGTTGGATTCTATTTGACTCTGGGCTGGGATGTGATAACGTTGTTGGTTCTGGGAATGGGTGCTGGTGGTCTTATACTGTTGGTTGTACTTCTAGGTGTGGTATGCTAGAAGTGGTCAGGATAAGAGGTTCCATATGTTGGGAATTAAGATTGTTTTTAATGGATGCTGCTTGGCTGGGTACGATTGAAGAGGGTACTGGTTTCTAGAATTTTAGGTGTTGGAGTTTCGATAATGCATGGGTGGAAACTGGTAAAGCTGATGTCTGCGTCTTTGGTGCTGGGAATTCTGTGTTTTCGGCAGTTGTTCTGACTAGCAAGGAGGTGATGGAGGCTAGAGACAGTGAAGATATAGGTTCTTTACTACTTGGATGGGAGGTGTTAAAGGTTCTTAATTTTCTTTACTTCTGGTTGCTGTTTGGCTGGGAGATGCTGTTGGAGATGCTTTGATTTTTTCTGCTTTTTAAGGTTTGGTGTGTCTTTTGGGTTTTTTCGAAGACTTTTTGAGTTTTTTGGGGGGTGTCCATGGTTTTTGGGTGTGGGATGATTGACCCCGCCCCTCCCTTGTCTGCCATGTTTTTTTTCTAATAAATTTTGGGGGTCAGGAATAGCTTGGCCCCAGGCCTTCCTTGCCTTAAAATCCCTAAAAACACTCTAAAACCCATATAAACCCCAAAATCCTAAAACCCCTTATAAACCCCTAAAATACTTTAAAATTTATAAAACCCCAAGAAACCCATAAAAACTCTAAAAAACTAATAAAAGCTTAGATACCCTAAAAACCATAAAACCCCTAAAAACCATAAAAACCCTAAAAATACCTAAAACCCCTTAAAACACTAAAACCCTAAAATAACCTTTAAAATTCCCTAAAACTCCTTAAAAATCCTAAATACCCTAAAAATGTTGAGATAGCCTAAAAACCCAAAACCCTAAAAAAGAATCCTAAAACCCTAAAACACCCAAAAACCCCTAAAATCCTTAAAACCAAAAAAATATAAAAAACTATGAAAATTACTTAATACAATGAAAAACCATTAAAACCCCCTTAAAAACATAAAACTCCTAAAAGACACTACAAACCCGAAATACCCTAAGTGACTATAAAATTCCCTTAAACCCCTAAAGGTTTTTAAAAGTACATAACAATAATCTAAAGGGACCTATAATTCCTAAGCACTTAAAGGACCATAAAACCCCTAAAAACCTAAAGAATCCTAAAAACCATAAAACCCTTGAAGGACCCTAAAATCCAATAAAACTCTAATAGACTCTAATAACCTTTAATACCCTAAAAGATCTGAAAAACCATAATAGACACTAAAACCCCAAAACCACAAATAGACCATAAAATTCCAAAATCCCAAAATAACTCTAAAACATGATAAAAACACAAAAGAACACAAAAAACCCATAAAACCCTAAAAGAATCTACAAACATAAAAACCCTAAAGGAACCAAGAGACTATACAGACCTTGGAGGACACTAAAAACCCAAAAAAAACCCAAAAGGAAAATAAAAACCCAAAAAATCCCAAAAGACCCCAAAAAACTCCAAGACCCAAAAAGACCCTAAAAACCATAAAAACACTAAAATCACGAAAACCACAAAAACCCCAAAAGAAAAATAAGTACACCAAACCCCTAAATGACTCTAAAAAATTAAAAACCATGAAGGACCCAAAAAAACCCCAAATACCATAAAAACCTAAAGGATCTTAAAAACCCTAAAGAAGCCTAAAAACCCTAACTCCCCCAAACCTAAAGGACCCTAAACACCATAAAAACCATAAAGCACCCTAAAACACGTAAAAAACATAAGGGACCCTAAAAAAATGCTAGAACCCTGAAAAAAAAACAAAAATAAACAATAAAACTTCTTAAAAAACCCATGAAGACCCTAAACTCCCTAAAAACCCATATAATACCCTAAAAATGAAAAACCCTAAATTACCCAAAAAAGACTAAAAAAACAAATGAACTTGAAAAGAAAAGACATTTAAAAAACATAAAGGTCCAAAAACTATTAAAGATACTAAAAAACCTAAAATACCCAAAAAACCCCTAAAACCCCAAAAAACTCTAAAAAACCCAAAATCCCCTAAAACCCAAACAAAACCATTAAAACCCTTAAAACCCAAAAAATCCTAAAAACCATAAAAAACAACCCGAAACCCCCAAAAAACAACTTAAACCCCTAAAACCCTAAATCCCCTTGAAAACCCCTAAAAACCCAAAAAATCCTAAAAACCCCTAAAACACCAAAAAAACCATGAAAAACCCCCAAAAACTCTAAAAACCCTATATCCCACCCCTCCCCCTAAAAAACCCTTAAACCCCCTAAATCCCAAAAAGGACTAAAACCCTAAGAACCCTTAATGCCTTCAAACCACTAAAAACCATTAAACCCCTAAAACCCATAAAAAAACCTAAAACTAATAAAAATTATAAAAATCCCAAAAAACCATGAATCCCTTGAAAACCTAAAAAATGTAAAAATCGTAAATACCAATTAGACACCATAAAAAACCCTAAAGAACCCTAAAACTTGAAAAAGACACTAAAAAATCAAAACCTATTAAAAATACCCAAAACCCTAAAAGACCTTCAAAAACATAAAAAAAAACTAAAAACCCTATAAAAACGTAAATGACCGTTAAACCCCCTTAATAAAATTAGAAACCATAAACTCCCTAAAAACCCAAATAACTAAAACAACCCTTTTAAAACACTAAAAACCTAAAATCCTAAATTCCCTAAAAAACCAACAAACACCCTAAATACCATTAAACCCCTAAATAGCCTGGCCCCGAGCCTTCCTTTCCCTAGAGAACCCTAAAAATCCTAAAAACCATCGAATCCCCAAAAGACACTAAAATTCTAAAAACCCATAAATACCATTAAACCCCTAATACCACAAAAAAGACCTATAAACCCTAAACCCATTAACCCTATACCCTACACACTAAACCTTTCACCATGTACCCTATTTCTTGAATCCTACACCCTAAACCTTATACCCAACACCATAAACCCAATTCCTACACTATTTATCCTATACCCTACACCTTAAACCCTAAACGATAAACCCTATATTCTACTAAATAAACACTAATCACTACACCCTCAACCCCACACTATAAATCACAAACCCAA
Organism: Viscum album; assembly: GCA_963277665.1. Taxonomy (NCBI): domain Eukaryota; kingdom Viridiplantae; phylum Streptophyta; class Magnoliopsida; order Santalales; family Viscaceae; genus Viscum; species Viscum album. The sequence goes on along the minus strand of OY728126.1, from coordinate 1,800,719,362 downwards.
CATCTTAAACCCTATACCCTACACCCTAAATTCTTAACACTTCACTTTAAACCCATTACCCTACACCCTAAACCCTACACACTATACCTTATACCCAACACCCAAAACCCAAAACTGAACCCCTTAAACCCTATACCCTCCACCCTCCACCCTAAATCCTACACACTAAATCATATACCAAACACCCTAAACTCTATACTCTATAGCATAAACCATATACCCTACACCCAAAAACCTAAAATCAACAACCTAAATCATAATCCCCAAACCCTAAACCCTATACTCTACACTCTACACCACAAACCCTACACCCTAAAACCTAAACCCAATACCCTAAACCCCACACCCCAAACCCTATACCCTACACCAAAACCCTATAACCTACACCCTCAACCCTATACCCTACACCCTAAATGCTAAATTGTACACCCTAAACCATAAATCATAAAAACATAACCCTATACCTTAAACCCTATACCATAAATCATAAAACCAACACTTTAACCCTAATACATACACTATTAACCCCATACCCTACACCCTAAACATTATAAACTGCACCTAAAACCACAAACCCTGCACCCTAAACAATACACCCTGCACCCTAAACTATATACCCAAAACCCGAAACCCTACACCCTAAACTCGAAACCCTACACCATAAACCATAAAACCTACACCTAAAAACCTATACCCAACATCCTAAACCCTAAACCCTATGCTCTAAACCATTCTACCTAACCCCTAAACCATACACCCTAAACCCTATAACCGCCACCCTCCACCCTCCACCTTACACACCAATACCTATACCCTACACCCAAAACCCTAAACATTACACCCAAAACCATATACCCTACACTCTAAAACCTAAACCCTACACCCTAAAACGTATATCCCACACTCTAAACCCAAAAGTATACACCATAAACCCTATACCCTTCACCTAACACCCTAAAACCTATAACCTCATCTATATACCCTATACAATAAAACTTAAAACCAACTATCAAAACCCTATACCCTATATCAAAAACCCTAAACCCTAAACCCTAAAACCTATACCCTACACCCTAAACCCTAAACACTAAAACCTATACCATATACCCTACACCCAAAACCCTATACCCTACTACCTAAACCCTATACCCTATACCCTAAAACCTATACCATATACCCTAAACCCTAAAATGCTAAAACAACCCTATAAATTCTAGAAAACCAAAAAAACCATAAAAATATGAAATAACACTAAAAAACCTTAAAACCCCAAAAATCCTTTAAAACCCTAAAACCATTAAAAACCCAAAAATCTCTAAAAACCGTATATATTCCTAAGAAAAGCCTCAAACCCTTACAACTATATAAAACCCTAAAACACATAAAAAAATCCTAAAATCCTAAGGAAAACCTTCAAAACCCCTAAAAATAACAGAAAACCCTAAAACCTCAAAAAACCCAACAATTCCCCAAAACCTCGAAAAACCCTAAAATCCCTAAAAACTATGAAAACCTAAAAAAGAACCATAAAACCATAAATGAACCCAAAATCCACTAAAAACCATAAAAGAACCCAAAAACCCCCAAACCCCCCAATAAAATCCTAAGGTCCATAGAAACCCTAAAAACCCTAAAACTCCAAAAAAACTCAAAACCTTAGAACCCTAAAATAACCCTAAAAGACCCCTAAAATGCCCTAAACACTCGAAAAGACCCTAAACCTATAAATCCCCTAGAAGATTCTAAAAGATCTTAAAAATCATAAAAAAACCTAAACCCCCAAGAAAGACACTCAAAACCATAAAAATCCTTAAAACCCCCGAAAACCCATAAAGGACATTAAAATCGCCAAAAATCCACCAAAATACCAAAAAATGCTTAAAATAATAAAACCCCTAAAGAGAAAAAAACCCTCAATCCCTAAAAACTATAGAAACCCCTAAAATGCCTTAAAAGACCAAACCCCTTAAAACCCCTCATAAAACCCCTCATAAAATCCTAAGGAGATCTAGAAACCCAAAAAAAACCCTAAAACCCTTAAAAACCATGCAAAAACATAAAACCCATCCAAAAAACTAGAAAAACCCAAAAACCCATAAAAACCTAAAAACCCTAAAAAACCTAAAAACCCATAAAACCGTAAAAAAACAAAAAAAAACTAAAATACCAAAAACCCAATGAAATCCCTAAAAGACCTTAAAAACCCTAAAAGACCCAAAAAATTCTAACAAACACTAAAAGTCCCAAAATCCATAGAAACTAAAATACCATAAAAACCCTAAAAAAGCATAAAATTCCCTAAAACCCTTAAAACCCCCAAAATCCAAAATGACTATAAAAACATCTAAAAACACTAAAAACCCTAAAACCCCTAAAAACCCATAAAATCCTAAAAACCCTAAAAAAACTAAAAATCTAAGACTATAAAAACTCGAAAATAATCCTAAGAATCCATAAAAAACCCTAAAACCTCTAGAAAAAATATAAAACCCCTAAAACCATAAAATCAACCGTAAAACCCTAAAAACCCTAAAAACCTATGGAAACCAAGAAAAACTCTAAAAACCACAACAACATACCCATGAAAACCCATAAAAATCAATAAAATACTTAAAACCCTAATATCATAAAACCCATAAAACACCTACCCCTTACCCACACTAAAAGGTCTGAAAAAATATAAAAACCTCAATGAACCTTAAAAATCCTAATATACATAAAAAAACCCTAACTAACCTAAAAGTCGTAAAAAATCATAAAAGTAACTAAAAGTCCTTACAACCCCAAATGAACCAAAAATACCCGAAGTCCCTAAAAGTATCTAAAACCCTTAAAAACCTAAAGGGAACATAAATACCTAATAGAATCTAAAACCCTACAAATCCTAAAGGACTCTAAAAGCACTATAAAATACTAAAAACTTCTAAGGAACTCTAAAATACCTAAATACCTAAAAACCCAAAAAATCATAAAGACCCCTAAAAATCATAAAACCCATAAAAGTCCCTAAAATCCCTAAAACCCTAAAAAACTAACCCCCACCCCCAAAAACCCAAAAACCCTAAAAAAACATAACAAAACCAATAACCCATAAACACCCTAAAAATAATAAACCCCTAAAATACTAATAATAAAAAAATTAATAAAAAACCCTAAACTACCGTAAAATACTATAAAAACCCTAAAAAACACAAAAAACCCTTAAAATATTTAAAAAACTAAAAATCCAAAAAACCCTAGAAACCCTAAAAGCACTAAAAACTCTAAAACCCCTAAAACCCATAAAACCCTAAAAATCAAAAATAAACATAAAACACCTAAAAACCTAAAACCCCCAAATCCTATAACCCATAAAATCCTAAAATATTAAAACCACAAAAAAATTATTAAACCCAAAAAATTAAAAAAACTGTAAAAATCCAAAAAACCAAAAAACCTCTGAAAACCATAATAACACTAAACCCTTTAAACCTATAAACGCCAAAAGTCTAAAAACACCTAAAAACCATAAGACCCCATATAAATACCCAAAAACATACACAACACTAACCACCCTAAAACCACAAAAACCTAAAACCCAAAAAAAAAACAAAAAACCCAACAATCCCTAAACCCCTAAAAACCTGAAACCCAAAAAACCAAAAAACCTCAAAAAACCAAAAAAAACAAATAATAATCTAAAATATAGAAAACCACAAAAATTTAGAAAAACAAAAACAAAAACCCATAAAAACCCATAAAATCCATATACCCTAAAACCTACATCCTAAACCCTAAGCTGTACACCCCCACCCCCGAAACCCTACACCCTAAACCTTAAATTATAAACCAAAAACCCCAAACCCAAAACTCTAAACCCAAAAAATACACCCTAAAACCATTACCGTGCACCCTAAACCCAGAAACCTACACCCTAAACCCTATAAACTATATCACAAATCCTATACCATACACTCTAAACCCTTTATGCTACACACTAAACCCTATACCACACATCATAAACCCTATACCCTACACCCTAAACCCCATACCCTACAAAAAAACCCTAAACCCTAATACCTAAACTATGAATCATATACCATGCACCTTAAAACCTATACCATAAACTATAAACCCTATACCCTGCACCCTGCACCCTAAACCCTACACCCAAAACATTATACACCAGAAATCCCTAAAACCCAAAAAACCTTCAAAAATCCAAAATACATGAAAAAACCCCAAAACAACCAAAAAACCCAAAAAACACCCAAACCCTTATAGAACCAAAAAATACCAAAAAATAAATTAAGATACCATAAAATACCATAAAACTCCTTAAATTTCCAAAAAACCAACAACTCTAATAATCCCTAAAACCATAAATACCTTTAAAAACCTAAAAAACACTAAAAACCCCAAAATCCCTAAAAACCCAAAAACCCCTTTTAAAAACCTAAAATACTTTAATCCCCTAGAACCCCAAAACCAACCCCAAACCCCTAATTATTTTAGAAATCACTAAAACCTAAAAACCCAATAATAACCCAAAAAACCCAAATCCCTAAAAAAAATCCTTAATAACTATAAAAAAACATAATAACCCAATACCCTACTCCCTAAACCATAAACCCTACACCCTAAACCCTAAACCATACACCTAAAAACATTACCCGACACCATAAACCTAGAACCCTACACCCTAAATCCTATACCCTAAACCCTACACCCTAAACCCTATACCCTACACCATAATCCTTAATCCATAAACCCAAAACCCAAAACCTTAAACCCCAAAACCTAAAAACTAAACCCTAAACCATAATCCCAAAACCCTAAACCCTAAAAGACACTAAAAACCCTAAAAACCCTAAAAAATATAAAATCCCCTAAAACAATTAAAAATTTTAAAAACTCTAAAATACCCTAAAAACCCTAAAATCCTAAAATACCTTAAAAATCCTAAAACATGTAAAATATCCTAAAACTACCTAAAAGACCCTAAAAATCATGAAATCTTAAAATATCCCAAAAAACTCAAAAAACCCCTAAAAATCCTAAAAACCCTATAACCCATAAAAACCATAGAAAACCCCTAAAATCCAATATAACCTTAAATAAAACCCTATTAAACCCTGAAAACCCTAGAACTCCTAAAAAAACTAAAAATATTAAAACCCCTTTAAAACACCTAAAATCCATAAAAATCTTTTATAAACCCCCAAACCCCATAAAAACCAATAAAATCTGAAAAATTCCAACAAAACCAAAAAAACAAAAAAACAAAAAAAAAATCCATAAAACCCTAAAACCCCCAAAAAACTATAAAACCCTAAAAGACCCCAAAACCCCAAAACCCTAGAAACCTTAAAAACCCCTAAACACCCCTAAATAATTCCAAAAGCTTCATAAGACCAAAAAAATTCTAAAACACCGAAAATACCCAAATAACCCTAAAATACCCTAAAATGACCCAAAAATTCCCTAAAAACCCTAAAACCCTCAAAAACCATAAATCGCCAAAATATAATAAAAAAAATAAAAATTCCTTAAAATTACAAAAACCCAAAAAACCCCTAAAAACCACAAAATCCCTAAAACCCTAAAAACAAAAAAAACTGAAAAGACCCTAAAAACATAAAATACAGTAAAAGAACATAAAAACACCAAAACTCCCTAAAACACTAAAACCCCAAAAAATAAAAAACACTAAACAATAAAACAATCCATAAAAACCATAATACCCCTAAAAATCCTAAAACCCGCTAAATACCCTTAAAAACGCTAACCATGCCCCCCCTAAAATACCTTAAACCACTAAAAACCTTATAAATCCCTAAAATAAACATTAGACCATAAACCCCCTAAAAATAAATAAAACCCAAAAGTACCTAAAAGCATTAAAAATCCTGGAAACCCTAAAACCCATGAAAAATCCCTAGAACCTCTAAAACCCTAAAACTCCTAAAAACCATAAAATCCCAGAAACCCCCTAAAAAGAATAAAAACCCCTAAAACCCTATAAACTAAAAAAATACCTTAAAATACCCTAAAACACAAAAAAGTCATTAAATCCCTAAAAAGATATGAAAACTCCATAAAACCTTAAGAACCCCTTAAAACCCTAAAAATCCCAAAAAAACCCTAAAGACCCTAAAAACTCTAAAATCCCTTTACAATACCTAAAACCATAAAAATCTAAACAAACCTAAAAAACCCATAAAAAACCCTAAAATCCAAAAAAACCTTAAAACCCATAAAAACCCAATAAATCTAAATAAACCATTAAACCATAAAAAACCTAAAAATTAAGATAACATTAAAACTCTAAAAGCTTTAAAACACCTTTAAAACCATTAAAAACCCTAACAAACCCTAAAAGCCATAAAACCCATACAAAATCCTAAAAAACCCTAATACCCATGAATCCCCTGAAATCCATACAAAAGCCTAAAAGACTGACCCCCAACCCCTAAAAAAACTCTAAAAACACTAAAAATCCCAAAAAGAGCCTTAAATACCTCTAAGAAGAAAAAAATAATCTAAAAATCCCAAAAAACCTAAATTATAAAACTGATAAAAATACTAAAATACCTAAAAACACTAAAAAACGAAAACCCCTAAAAATACACTAAAATCCCGTTAATCCCTTAAAAACTCTAAAATTCCTAAAATTCCTAAAAACCCCTAAAACCCCCAAAAAGTCCCAATCCCATTCAGAAAAATCCCAAATGACCCTAAAAATAATAAATCACTCTAAAACCCTAAAGGACATTAAAACCCAAAGAATCCAATAAAATCCTAAAACCGTAAAAACCGTAAAACCCCATAAAACCCCTAAAACTATAAAACATCTTAAAAACCCTTAAACCCCTAAAATTCATTAAAACCTTAAAATCCTAAAAGGCATAAAACCCATAAAACCCCATAAAACCCCCTATACCCCCACCCCAAAAACCCTACAAACCCCAAAAACCTCAATTTCCCCTAGAAAATCTAAAAATACAAAATTACTTAAAAATCCTAAACAACACATAAAATCATAAAAAAACTCTTAAAAATAATAAAACGCTCTAAAAAACTTAAAAATCCTAAAAACCCTAAAAACTGTAAGAAACTATAAAAACCACTAATACCCATAAAAAAATATAAGAACCCTAATACCCCCATAAATAAATTGAAGAGCATAAACTCCTTAAAAACTCTAAAAAGCATGAAAACCCCCCAAAACCATAAAACTCTAAAAAATCCTAGAAACCCTAAAAACACTAAATACCAATAAAAACTAAAAACACATAAAAACCATAAACACTTTAAAAAATACTTAAAAACCATGAAAACCCCAAAAACCATAAAAAACATGAAAACCCTAAAAATCCAAAACATCCTACCAGACTCTTTAGAATGCTAAACCACTAAAAATTCTAAAAAATTATAAAAACCAAAAAAAACCCAAAAAACCGTAAAAATCCTAAAAAACCCAAAAACTATAAAAATTGAATAAAAAATGAAATCCCTAAAAACCCATAAAACACTAAAAACCCCTAAAATAAACTAAAAATCCTAATATCCCAAAAATACCCTGAAGCCCCTTGAAAGCCTTAAAACCCCCTAAAATACCGTAATACCAAAAAAACCCCCCTAAAACACCCTAAAAACCAAAAATATTACTAAAGAACCTTAAAAATCCCTTAAACACACAGAAAACCCTAAAACCCCCAAAACATTTAAAACACCTAAAAATATTTAAAAATCCTAAATAAACTAAAACCCCTTAAAACAGTAAAATCCCCCTAAAACCATAAAACATATCTCAAACACTAAAAATTAAAACCAAAATCTCAAAAATAATCCTAAGACAATCTTAAATACCTTCAAATATATAAAAAATATTGAAAAACCTAAAAGAAAAAAAAACCATAAAACCCCCTAAAAACCAATAATCCCCTAAAAACACCCGAAAAATGTTCGAAAAACCATAAAAATGCTAAAAATATTTAAAAAACCCTTAAACCCCATAAAAACCTTAAAATACCCAAATCCCTTAAAACCCCTTAAATCCTATAAAAACCTAAAAAACCTAACAACCCATTAAAACCATAAAAACTCTAAAAACCACTAAATCATTAGAACAATAAAAGCCCCCAAAAACGCCCAAAAAACCCAAAAATTATAAAAAATACTAAAACCAATAAAAACCCCTAAAACCCCTAAAAACCAAAAACCCAAAAACCCTACCAATCTCTTAAAAGAATAGGTTTATTTGATCAAGAATGATTTTTTAGAGCTCTTTTTCAAGAGAATTTTAATTCAAATTATTCTAATTTTACCCCATTGACACTATTTTAAAATCTTTGAATGAATGATATGTTAATTGCATGCTCTTTGTGGTGTTTGATTGATTAAATTTTTTAAATTCAAAGTGTATCATGAAACCTCTATGAAATTAGCTTCGTATGTGCCTTAATTGTTAATTAGTAATCAGTAGGTGTTATTTTTCAAATTGTGATATTTTAATTTGGTGTGGAAAGAAACTTTTTGAACATTCAGGCGACCCGTAAAAATATTAAAACCCCTAAATACCCCGAAAACAACCAAAAAACCAAACAAACCCCCAAAACACCCCAAAACCCCTCTAAAACCACCTAAAACCCTTAAAAATTCTAAAAACACTAAAATATTATAACATTCTTAAAACCCATACAACACTAAAAAAACCTTAAAATCCCTAAAAAAATCTAAAAATACGGAGTAACCCTAATAACCCCTTAAAACCCCTAAAAATCCTAAAAACCCTAAAAACCCAAGAGAACCCAAAAAGAACATCTAAAAACTATAAAAATATTAAATATCTTAAATGACACAAACAACAATAAAAACCCAAAAGAACCTAAAAAAACCAAAAACCCTAAAAGACTTTAAAAACCCTAAAGGATGCAGAAAATCCCAAAAAAACCTAAAGGGACAAAAAACCCTAAAGGACTATAGAGAGGATAGAGAAATGTCATAAGAAAGGTAAAGAGAAAGGTTGTGAGAAAGAATGATCATGGGGAGCTCATGCAGCCCCAGGCTATGATCCCTACAGATGGGAAGAATGTGGATGATATTTCAACGCATCCTGACAAGGTTGCGTACAATGTGCTCTTTTAGAATTATAGAGTTAACAAAGCGAAGAAAATCTCTTTCTAGGAGGATTCATAGGTGTCTGGATCTAAGAAACACTTTGCTGATGTTGTGAAATTGGCTGCATCACTCACTTTCACAGATTTTGGCTCTCCCTCCCCTAGCCAAGTCCTTTGGAAAGGTCGGATTGTGCATGTATCTAAAAATCAGGAAGCGCTGGAGGATCGGGCTAGCCTATGATAGTTCTCCATCCTGGTGAGGTTGATTGTGTCGAAGGGGGAAAGATTTTGAGAAATAGAGATCTTTCCAAGTGTTTTACGGATAGATGGGGGTTCTTGGATTGGAAGATGACAACCATGGGTTGGGGATACTATATTATTGTTTCCCCCTATGATGAGTGTAAATGGAGGGTCTGAAGATTCAGTTCCCTCAGCCTTAAACTAGGTCTCCTGAGGATTCAAGATTGGGGTCAGAATTTTGATCCATTCAGTGTCAAGAACACTTTTGCGTAAGAATGGATTCACATGTGTAAGTTGAACTGGTTCTACTAGCACCTGTGAATCCACTGGGATATAACCTCGGTAGTTGGATTCCCAATTAGAATTGACAAGGAAATGGACAACCCATGATATGAGCACTATGAAATAGTTCTAGTGGATGTTGATATGGTGAGTACTCTGGTTGGGGAGGTTGTCTTCAACACCCTTGAGGAAAGTCTGACCCTGTAAATCCAGTATGAGAGGAGTCCAAAAATTTTCTCTTCTTGCAATATATTCGGGCATTTGATTTCTGAATGCAAGAGATTCATGTCCAGCTCAGCCTGTAATTTATAGGGGCATGATGCATCCCATTGTAGGAATAACTGTTGGATGGTTATGGAAAATCCATTGACTAAGGTCCCTCTAGCAGACAGGGAGGGTACTGCTGCTGTTAAGGCCATAGGAAGTTCTGATTTTCAGAATGCAGGTGTGGTTTCTGGACCACCAGAGAAGGAAGATGGTGGTTCTGAAGTGCATCTTGATGTCTTTTTGGTTATGGAGGTCCCTCCTGTGGTCTCCAAGGATCGGCCCATGACAACCCCAAACTAGGATTCAGGTTCGGATCTTTCCTTTCCTGATAATGATCAAGCTTGTGCCCTGGAGGAATCAGAGGGCTCTTGTGGAGGTCCCTTGCATTTCCATGAATAGGCATTTCCATCGTCTGAGCTTGGCTCACAGTAGGATCCTTCTTACCCTACGGGCGTGGCACCGAGGGGTGACAAGGGATCTGGAGGTGCCTCTGGTGTCGTGTCTGATATGCCTGATGACTCCAAGAAGCTTGGTCTGGCCTTGCCGTTCACGAGTGAGTCTACTTTCCTGAAAATCTCACACGATGGACCGGATTCTATCCAAGAAACCCTAGCTCTAGATCACTCGGATAAGGTTGATGCGCCCATCTTCCATAAAGGTGGCCCTGTGGTTGGTCTGGAGTTTACAATTGTTGCCTCAGACATGGATATGAGGAAGTTGTAGAGAGTCCCTCAGGAGGTGTCCATATGCATCCTGAACAACTTTACCCCCCTCATTGGGTCCTTTTGGAGTGATTCAATGGAAGAGGATCATGCTGAGGAGGAACATGCTGATGACTCTACCAAACAAACAGATGTGGAATAGAATATGGAACCAAAGTATCTTCTGCTAGACCCTAATAAGTAGGATACCAATAAACCTAATAGGAAAGGAAGGAATCGAAATGTAAAGGGAATTACCCCTTCTCCTGAAACATCTGAGTCCCAATGAAGACAATGTTCTTGAACTAACAGGGATTGGTAAATACTCCCATGGCTTCAAACCCTTGACACTTTCTTTCTCATAATCCTATTCTAATTGGGTTAGCTAAGCCCATGATGAAGTATGAAAATTGGAAGGGTTTAAACTGTAAATCTCTTGGATAGTCCCTTGTCTCATCCAATGGTGATGTGAATGGTGCAAAAACCTTATAGGTGCTATAGCATAATAGTTTCAAGGTTGTCTCGACTGATTCAAGTCCTCAAATGATCTCCATCACTATTCACTTGAATGCTGACACTCTCACCCTCTCGTTTGTTTATGCCTCATGCTCTTACATTGCTCGGAGACACCTATCGAGGAAGCTGGTACAAACTAGTGATGCCATTAATCACAATTGGATGGTGATTGGTGACCTTAACACGGTCCTGAGGCCTAAAGAAAAGCTGGGTCCAAACTTCTCTCGTAGTGAAGCAGAGGATTTTTCCTCTCATCTTGACCAATGAATTTATCTAATGTCTCCATTTCTAGAGCTACCTTCAAATGGGGATGGTACACCATCAACAGTCAGCAGGACAGTAAACTAGACATGTGTTTCTTGCATATGGGTGGCAGCGGATCCCCAGTGGCTATATCTGGTTTCACTCTACCAAAATTCAATTTGGATCACAACCCACTTGTTTTTGAACTAAGGGAGAGAGTCTCTAGGTCTTCCCCAACCATTTAAATTCAATAATTCATGGATCAAAATTTCTGGGTGTAGGTAAGAGGTGTTGAAGGTGTGGATTAGCACATTTTCTGGTAGCCCCCATTTTATTGTGACCTCAAAGCTCAGAGAAGTGAAGCTCCGCCTAAAGGACTGGAGTAATCGGTCCTTCTTAGGGTTGGAGGACTATATCAAAGTGGCTGAGTCTCGGCTTGATATGTGCCAAATCATGAATCAGTATAAGATTACACCTTTGGGGGAGGATCTTCGACTTCATTCAATTCTTGATGAATTGATGTCCTTTAAGGAGAAGCTCGTGAAAGCACAATTTAATGGAAACTGGATTCAGGATGGAGAATGAAAATCCAAGTTACTTCATTGTTTATATAGGGAATGAAGGATTAAGAATAATCTGAGCACTTTCTATGTTGGTGATACTACTTTCACCTTGAAGAAGGATATTGCCAAGGCTTCGGTGGAGTACTTTCAAGGGCTGTATACAGATGATGGCCATGATTCCCCCATGTTTTCGAACTTGATTTTTCCATGTTTTATAGGTTAGAAAAATGAGGCTCTCACGGCTGCTTCTTTTGAGGGGGAAGTTAGGGAGGCGCTCTTCACTCTGAATATAGACAATGCTTCAGGGCATGATGGATTTGGAAATAAGTTCTTCATGTTCTATCAGTACATCCTTCAGGCGGATGTTACCCATTCAATTAGAGGATTTTTTATCTTGAGCTCCATCCCTCATGGTGAAAACAAAAAATTCTTATCTCTGATCCCAAAGAGGGATAATTCCCTTGTGATTGGTGGCTTCCAACCGATTTCTACAGGCAACACAATTCCAAAGATAATTATCAAGATTCTTGTCATAATTTTGGGGGAGACTTTAGGAGACATTTTTACTCAGAATCAATTTGGATTTATCCCTGGATGATGTATCCAAATGTGCCACTTTTTAGCCTCAACAGGGATAAATATACTAAGGATGAAATCAAAGAAATGTAGCTTTTCACTAAATATTGATATTTCCAAGGCCTCTGATACTATAAAATGGAGCTTCATTTTCAAGGTCCTTAGTAGATATGGATTTTCTAACAGCTTCATCAACTTGATATCCTCAATTCTCCATAGAGCTAGACTCTCGGTCCTGATTAATGGATCCCCCAAGGGTTCTTCCCATGCTCCCATGGAGTTTGATAAGGGGATCATCTCTCTATCTTTCTCTCTGCAATGGTGGAGGATTACATGAGTCATTTCATCCTTGATCTTGTGCAAGCGGGGATGTACTCACCAATTAAAGTAGGTAGGGACCTTTATGTCCCCTCACACCTTGTTTATGAGGATGAAATCCTTTTTTTTTTGCCAGGATGATAAGCAAAATCTGTCTACATCCAAGCGAATATTTCACCATAATGAGAGTGTGGTCAGGGAATATATTAGCTGGAAAAAATCATAGATTGTTTTTAGCAATGGGGTCTCTCCTACTTGGCAGCTCTGCATTTCCAATGTACTTGGGGTGAAGAGGGACTCATTACCTTTTACCTATATGGGTGTGCCACTTTTTTGGGGGAAAGTAAAGAGCTTATACTTTGAGAGCATTACTTCTAAAATCACTCAGAAAATGTCTAAATGGAAGGGCAATTGACTCTCTCAAGCTAGAAGGGATTTCCTGGGTAACTCTGTTATTACCTCTATGTTTGTGCATGATTTCTCTATATATAGATGGCTGACTAGTCTCCTCAAAAGCATGAATGCAAAAACATGGAATTTTGTCTGGACAGGTTCTATCAACGAACAAAAATTAGTCTTCGTAACCTAGAAACACTGTGCAAAGTCGATTGATCTGGGTGGGTATGGTATTAAATATCTGTGAAGTTTCAATGATTCCATGATTGGTAAGTTCACCTAGAGTCTGCTCGATCCTCATAGTGATGGCATGGATTTTCCTAAGGAGAGATTCATGTGCAGATTATATGATGGATTGGATGGGTATATATCTTCCTCGGTCTGGCTAGATTAACGATTATCATACATGGATATTATGTCTCAATCAAAATGAATTGTGTCAAAGCACTCTACCCTAAATTTTTGTTCTACCCCATCACTAGAGTATCCCATATCGGAGGTGATGAAGCCTCCCCAGGACTTACGGAATTTAACCATTGCTGGTCTCACCCAGCAACGTAGGGACTTGGGGGTACTAATTCCAGATAATATTTCCGAGCAAGTCCATCGATATGACTTCACAAAAATTTATACACTCATGTATATGCCAAATAGGTTTGGAAAATTCAATACCCATGATTATTATCAATTCAAGTATCCGCATGGTCTGGTCTTACCATCGTGGCTACTTAAATTCAGGACCCCTTTTATTCCCCCTTCACACTTTGTACTTATATGGAAAATCTGGTGGAATCAGCTTCCAATTCATGAGAAGCTTAAGATGGCTAGATGAAAACTTTCCTTTGCTTGTTTCTTATACAGGAAGGCTGAGGAGAACTATAATAATATCTTCCTACAATGCACCTTTGGTGTAGAACTTTGGCGCTACCTGTTATAGTGCTTCATCCTAACATGCAGTTTGCAATAATCGATCTGTGATTTCTTGTGTGGCTTGGTGGAGATGAATCTAAGTGACCAGGTCCATAATAGGTTGCTTCCGAGTGCGGCAGTGACTGTTTACTATGTTTGGGCTCCTCACAATGCTATGTCCTTCAATCAAAAAACCCTATCACTGCATGGGGGGTGACCATCAACAAGATGATTCAAAATGCATCATGATTACAGACATGTTAGATGTTTAATAATGTTAATGACCTAACATTATTTCTCTCACATGGAGTTTCTGGTAGAAGAAGAAAACCGATGGTCCTGAAGTACGTTAAATGGATTCCCCCACTCCTATCCAGGATAAATGTCAATGTAGATGGCGCAACCCTGGGAGCTCCTGGACCCTCGAGATGTGGTGGAATTTTTTGTACCTCTAGAGGATTCGTTAAGGACCGGTTCTTTAATTTTATTTGGGATGGTTATGCTTATGAAGTGGATCTTTGAGATATCATAAGGGTTGCAAAATTCACAAGTCAGTTTAAGTGGACAAGGCTTTGGATTGAATCTGATTTGATGCTCACGGTTCCTGCTCTATAGGGATTTTCTGGGGATGTCCCTTGGAGACTTTTACTGGATTGGATTGAGCACCTTAATATTTCTCAGACCCTGAAATTCAGTATTTCACATGCATATAGGGAGGCCAATTTGGTTTTGGACGCTCTCTCCAAAAGAGTGATTGAAGAAAGATGTTCGATGTGGTCCTTCGTCACTCCACCTTTTTGTAATCCGTTTGTTGATTCAGATTTAAAGGGTGATATACACTCTTGCCCTTACAGACCCATATTGTAGCTATCTATTTATGTTTTATTGATATTTGGGGGGCTAGGATATCCTAGTCTTGCACCTCTTCTTCCCTAAAGGACCATAAAAACTCTAAAAACCCTAATGGACCTTTAAAACCTTAAAAAAACTAGAAGATCCTAAAACCCAAAATAACCCTAATGGTACCTAAAATACAAAAAAATCATTCAAAAAGACCCTAAAGACACTAAAAACTCTAAACCCCACTAAAAATATAAAAAACCAAAAAAAATCCAAAACCCCTAAAACAATAAAAAGCCCAAAAAACCCTTTATAACCATGAATGACCCTAAAACACCTTAAAAGGCCCTAAATCCCCTAAAAAAATTAAAAGATCCTAAAAATGTTAAAAGACCCTAAAACAGTAAAATCCCATAAACCCCTAAAATATCAAGAAAACTCTAAAAACAATAAAGACATATAAAACCATTAAAACCCAAAAAAAATATTTTAAAATCATAAGAAACCCTAAAAACCAAAAAAAATCATTAATAAATCTAAAAAACACTAAAAACCCATAGAAATTCAAAAAACCCTAAAAAATAATAAAAACCTTAGAAACCCTAAAAACCCTAATCCCCTTAGAAGATCGTAAAACCCCCGAAAACCCACAAGACCTAAAAACTCTCTAATAACCCAAAAAACTGTCAAAAACCCTTATAACCCTAAAAAACTATAAAAATATAAAAACAAAAAAAAAACAAAAAAACACTTAAATACTATTTAAAACCTTAGATAAACCCTAAAAACCCTAAAAACCCAAAAACCCCAAAAAACCCTGAAAACCTGAAAACCACAGAAAACTCTAAAAACATAAACCCATGATAGAAACTCTGAAAAAACTAAAAAATGAAAGCCATAAAATTCCTAAAAACCATAATAAAATTAAAACCTTAAAAACTCATAAACCACCCCAAACTATAAACCACCAAATAACCACTAAAAACCCTGATACCCTAGAACCCATAAAAACCCTAAACCCCCCACTAACACCACTAAAAAATAGAAGACCACTACAAACCTGAAAACCCAAAACCCCCAAAAATCCAAAAAAACCAAAAAACACAAAAAAAAAACAGACAAAAACACAAATGAACCCTAAAAACACTAAAAAACCAAAAAACCATAAAAACCCTAAAACCCCTCAAAACCCTTAAAAACCCTAAAAACCTTAAAAAAAATAAGAAACCAAAAAAACCTAAAAGACCCTTAAATATGTTAGAAACCCTAAATGCACCTAGAAGCTTCTAAAAACCCTAAAAAACATAAAATCCACAAAACAACCTCTAAAACCCCTAAAAATAAAAAAAAACCTGTGACCCCCATAAAAACAAAAAAAAACATAAAAACCATAAAAAAACATAAAACCCCTAAAACCCACAAAAAAATATAAGAACCCATAATACCCAAGAAAACCCTGTAAAACCCTAAAAACCCAAAAAATCCTAAATCCCCAAAAATCATAATATAACGCTTAAAAAACCCAGAAACCTAAAAAACAGCTAACAACACTAGAAACCCTAAAACCCTAAAACCCCCTAAAAACCCTTAAAATCCAAAAAACCCAAAATCCCTAAAAGCCAAAAAACCCTACAATGCCCTAAAAAACTTTTAAAAACCCTAAAAAATTCAAAACACCCTACCAAACCCTAAAATAACACTAGTGTCCCCTTAAAGAATCCTAAAGACCCTTAAACCCCTTAAAGAACCCTAAACCCCGAAAACCATAAAAACACCAAAAACCTCAAAAATCCTATAAACCATTAAATCCCTAAAAATACCGAAGACATTTAAAAACAATAAAACATCTATAAAAATAGAAAAATCCATAAAAACCCATAAAACCCCTAAAAACCCTAAAAACCCTAAATCAACCATAAACCCCTAAAAAATCCTAAAACCATTAGAAATCCATTTAAACCCCTAGAAATCCCTAAAAACAAAAAAAAAACAAAAAAAATCATAAAAACCCTTAAAACACTAAAACATGTAAAAACCCTAAAAACCCCTAAGAAAACATTAAAGACCCCCAAACCCCCAAACCCCCTAAAAATCCTACAATTCTAAAAACATTAAAAACCATAAAAAACCTTAAAAAATAAGAATCCAAAAAATCCCATAAAACCCCATAAAAACCCGAGAAACCCCTTAAGACCCTAAGACACCTAAGAACCAAAAATAAATAAAAACTAAATAAAGTACCCAAAAACTATAAAAACCCTAATTCCCAAAAATCCCAAAAAACCTTAAAAGCATAAACACCTAAAAAACACTAAAAACTATAAAAAACCCATAAAACAAAAAAACCGAAAACCCTCAAACTATAGAAATCTCAAAAAAACCCTAAATATCCCTAAAAACCCTAAACCCTAAAAAATGATTAAAAAACCATAAAACCCATAAAAACCCTAAAATACCATAACAACCCTAAAACCCCTAAGACCCTACAGAACCATAAAATTCTAAAAAACCTAAGAAATATAAAAAATTTCTAAAACCCCTAAAAACCCTAATACAATTCTACAAAACCCTAAAATAATCCTAAACCACAAAACCCTTAAAGTACCCAAAAACCATTGAAACCACTACAAAAACCATAAAAACCCTTAAATAACCCTAAAAATCCCAAAAAAATCCTTAAAAATCACTAAAATTGCCTGAAATATCTGAAAACCTCTAGATACTAAAAGATAACTAAAAGGGCCTAAAAGATCCTAAATGACACTAAAACCCTAAAAGACACTTTACACCATTAAAAGACACTAATTTTATAAAAATAACTTAGACTTCTAATAGGACCCTAAACTTCCTAAAAATTGAAAAAACCCTTAAACCCCATAAATGGCCCTAAAAAGTCACTAAAAATCCTGAAATACCTTAAAACCCTGAAAAGCCCGAAAAAATACCTAATAACCAAAAAATAATAAAGCCTATAAAAACCCTAAAAATCCTAAAACACAAATTTTCCATATAAAATCCTAAAAAAACCTCAACAACCATAAAAACCCTTAAAAATCCTAAAAAACATAAAACCCCTAAAAACCAAAAAAACCATATAAAACCCAAAAAAATATAAACATCCCCTAACAACCCTAAAAACCATAAAAACCCCTAAAACCCAAAAATTATTTAAAAAACTCCAAAACCTTAAAAGAACCTAAAACCCCTAAAACCCCTAAAAAACTCTAGAAATCGCTATAAACCCTATAAAATCGAAACTCCTAAAAGTAAAAAAACCCTAAAACCCCTAAAACCCCATTAAAAGACATGACCCGCCCCTAAAATCCTAAAAACACCTAAAAATCTCCCAAACCCCTAAAATAATTTCTAAAATCCATAAAATACCCATAACCCCTAAAATTACCAAAAAATTCTAAAAACCCTAAAAACATTTAAAACACTAAAAACTCCTGAAACCCTAAAACCACCTAAAAATTCTACCCCCACCGTTAAAAATTGTTTAAACCCTTTAAAACCTAAAACCCAAAAAACCCATTTAAAACCCCAAAAAAATATTAAAATCACTAAAAACCATAAAAAATTAAACAATATAAAACACCCTAAAAACCATAAAAACACAAAAAGTCCCTAAACCCATATTAAAGATTAAAAAACCTAAGAGACAATAGAACCCCTTAAAAGACCAAAAAACCCCCAAAAGAACCCTTAATGAACAAAACCCCCAAAAGACACTAAAAATAAAATAAAACCCCAAAAAACCTACGAAACCCCAAAAAAATTTAAAACCATAAAACCCAAAAAACCCCAAACCCCATAAAGAATTAAAAAACCTAAAATCCAAAAAAACTCTACAAACCTAAAATCCCCAAAAAAAACTCTAAAAATCGTAAAAACCATAAAAAAGACTAAAATCCCCAAAACCCATAATATATCCTAAAATCCCCCTTAAAACCCTAAATAATAATAAAATACCCTAAAACCCCCTAAAATCCATGAAAAACTCTAACAAACCCTAAATCCCCACAAAAACCAAAAACCCTTAAAACCCGTAAAACCCCAAAAATGCTCTAAAAAGTCTAAAACCCTAAAAACCATTAAAAACAATAAAAAGATAATAAAATCCTAAAACCACTAAAAAACCTAATAACCCTAAAAAACCTAAAAACCTAAAACACATAAGACCCTTGAAAAACCCAAAAACCCCTAAAAATACTAAAACCTAAAAACACCAAAAATCCCAAATAACACCTAAAAACTCCTGAAACCCTAAAACCCCTAAAAGACCCTAAAACCCATATAAATTGTAAATACCACTAAAACACATCAAAACGATAAAAAATATTAAAACCATAAAACCTCTAACCCCCCCCCCCCCTTTAAAACCAATAAATGACCCTACACCCCTAAAAACTATAAAAGACCTTACCCCCCCCCCCCAACCCAAAATGAACATAAAAATCCTAAAATAACTCGAAAATACCATACACCCCCCATAGAAGACCCTAAATACCTAAAAACTTCTAAAAGGCCTTGATACCTTAAAAACACTAAAATACCATAAGATACCCTACAAAATAAATGACTCTAAAAACAATAAAAACCCTTAAAGACCGTAAAACCAAAAAAATCTAAAATACCCTACAAATTTTTAGAAACCCTAAAGGACTATACAAACCATAAAAAGACTAAAAACCCCTAAAACTCATAAGAAACCAAAAATACCCTCAAAATCACTAAAAAAACTAAAAAGAATCGGAAGATTTTCTTTGTTTTGTATGTCATGGTTTTCTGTGGAAACTAGTTCTTAGGTTTGATAGAAGACGTTTGGACCTTTGCTCGTGTTGGTTCTTCGGATCTGCGGTCACCTCCCCCTGTTGCCAGCTTTCTCTAGTATTGCTGTGATCTGGTCCGTCTAGCGGTGAATGGATTCTTTGCTGGATTTTCTGGTTCATGGTTTTTGCATTACATTTTTCGCTTCTTTGTGATAATGGTTGTTCTGTATGAGAATCAATTCTGGTGTTGGTTCTTGGATTTGATGTCTGCCGAGGTGAGATGTTGTTTTTGTTCTGCTACTAGTTTACAAGGCGTGAATGGTTTTGGTGCTTTTCGGAAAATATGGTGTTGGTTGCTGCTTGCTGGTGAGCTAGGCTGTGATGAACCCTGTGCTGCTGGTTGTTGTATTATTGGATATACTTCTATGTATGATGTGGTGGAGGCTGATAGGATAAGTGGCCTCAAATGCTGGAAGGGTTGTTCTATTTGGTCTGCTCTGGATTTGGTTGGTTTTTTCCCCTAACTGTTGTTGGGTGTGATTCATTTGGATGAGCTATGGTGAAGGTGGAAATCTGCTAGTTGTTGGTGTGCTTTGGTAAGATGGTTGCTGTATAGAAGTGAAATCTAGTGGCGGGCTCTTGTGTAATTCTGCTGATGATGGTTATGTGCTGCTGGTGATGGCTTGTTTTGGTGAGGAGGTGATGGATGCTGGTGTATGTGTGGTGGGAAGCCGGTCATTTCTTGGTAGTGAGCTGTAGGATACTGGATGCTGCTGGATGATAGTGATGGTTTATTCTTGGACCTGCGATTGCTTGATTGTTTTTTCTTTTCTTTTTTGATTTTTCTAGCGTGGATTGTATGGGGTTTTCGGGTGTGGGTCATTTGACCCCTCTCCTCCCTTTCCTGTTGTGTCTCTTTTTTTTCTTTCTAATAAATTTGGGGGGACCGGGAATAGCCCAACCCTCGGATCTTCCTTGCCCAAAACCCATAAAAGATCTAAAACACATAAAAACCCGAAAATCCCCAAGAACACTAACATAATACAAAAGGACCCAAAAAAACCTAAATCCCCTAAAGTATAAGGGTTGGTGTTCTCAGAACCAACTATTTTGTACTTTGATTACATGAATGTTCACTTATTATATATTGTTCGTTGTTCTGCATGACTATAATATAATAATGTCCTGGAATATTTGTTGAATTAATAAGGTCATAGTAGATCCCCACTATGATGAGAACCTTGAAATGATATAACAATATTATTAAATAATGTTCTGCAGTTGGATGACATACTATGATAGGACACATAGTATACAGACCGTCATGTGCAAGTACTCATAAGAAGACGAGACTCTCTCTCATGGAGTTCGCACTTGGTAATATCCAAGATGGGATATTATGATAATAGACCCGCCAGTAGTAATTCATCATGTCTTGGTGTCATCGGATATTTCTATCTGCAAGCGTGTGTAATGGTCCTTAGACTGGAAGATTATCATTGACTCATGTCATGACTCGCACACTTAGATTTACTGACGAAAACCGTCACACAGACCATTGGCGGAATGTAGGGTACGTTGGGTGCGTCATGAGTGACATGTTGTTAATGGATAAGTTGATGAAGGATTTGTCCCTTCTATTTATGGAATTTGATATCTCGGCCCTTTGATTGAAATAAAACTATCGCATTGAATTCCATGGCCATGGTGTAAATGATGAGTTTATTTCAGTTAGTCAAAGAATGACGGATCAAGTATATAGGTTTATGACAGTTCCATGAAACCTTCTTGATGAGATATTGAGACAAAGGGATTAAATTACACAGTAAGCGTTCGTATGAGAGGATACGTCAATGCGGCGTCAACTTCTTTCTCTTGGGTGCCTTGAACCATTGCTAGACAGTTATCTTGGACTTTAGGCAAGCCCGCCTAATGCCAATGAGAAAGTGGCCTAGAGGGTCACACACTAAGTGTATCCAAGTATCTCAAGTTGAATAAATATTATTCCCGTACGTGGTTTAATAATTATTCAAGGAAGCCTAAGTTATTTTAAATGATGGAGGAAAAATAAAATAAAACAAGTACACACCATGTATTATTAAATGTACACGCCGTGTAGTTTTATTTTGGAACGGAAATGAATAAATGAAAACAAGATATACACGCTGTGTACATTTAATGTACACGCTGGGTAGTTTTCAATGAAAAACAAGTACAAGCCATGTATTTATTATTACACACTGTGTAGTTTTTCCAGTCGGGATTTTGAGGATATAATATCATTTTATTAAATGATATTTATTATAATCAGCGTGAGCGCATGTCACGGAATTAATTATTCGACATTAGGGTTTTCAATAAGAGTTAATGAAATAAATGAAACGCATAACGCGTTTATTTATTGTCATAACTCTACAACCTAAAACTCGATTATAAATATCCTCACAACCCCAACTCTTTTCCTACACAAGAGAATCGTTGTGAACAACATATCTGGAGAATTATTTCAAGGCCAAAAGAACCTCTTTCTCGAAGAACGCTCTTAAGACCGAGAGAGATCCTCTTCCATCGGATCAAGACGATCTAAGGTGGACAACGCAAGAAAAGGCTTCCCCACGCTAGCACCCGGAGAATCCTTTGGCGACGTCCAGAGATACGAGGTACATGTTTGGATCACCGCTAGAGGGATTCTACACTTGGCTTCTACGATGCAACGACGGATCACATCGACAACGTGATCAAGAACATCAATGAAGAAAGAACACCCAAAAGGTATTTCTTTATAATTAATAAAATTAATTATAATCAACCTATAACGATCCTTGTTTGTTGTTCCAGGACAAACCATCTTCTTTGTCTTATTCTATGATTCGATCCGTGGAGACTGGCGTTTATCGTCGTATTGATTCCGAATTGATCATTGCTAATGACAAAAAGCCAAGTGGGCACATCCACCCACGTGCTTCCGCTGCACCCGGAACCTTCAAATGGTATCAGAGGGAGGTTACAGTGTTGATCATAGTTATTTAATTTTCGTTGGCAATATACGCATTTATATTTGATTCAATTCAAAATATATCGTTCTATTAATCTGAATAAATGAGATCTATTCTTCCTCCTTCGTTTCTCGATTCATATCACAGAAAAGACTTTTTAATATTAATTTTGATTAAAATAAAAATGAGGAATTTATCTGGAGGAGTCTCTCTTTTTGACTGTACAACACGAGATTACATGGCGTGTAATTAAAACTACACACCAAGTACTTAGGTTCAACGAACCGGCACTGGTGCACCAAACCACGCCATGTGAATTGATTATGCCTAAGTTTTAATCACGCCGTGTTGACCAGAATTGAACAGCACGTGGAAACCGGAATACAAGGCGTGTATGTTGGAGCAACACGTCGTGTAGTCCGTTTCGAACCAGGTGAAACCGTGTACAAAGATAAGTCGCGTACCATGTACATGGGATCGCCAGACCGGTTACTGCGTAACAAGGAAGTACACGCCGTGTATGATTCATCTACACACCGTGTACTCCAAGATTTCCAAAGTACAGAAAACACGCCAAAGCCCCAACGTTTACTTTGGATAAAGGGTGAAAAGAAAAATACACGTCTTGTAATTATAAACTACACGCCGTGTACTTTCCAGAAATGGAACTTCACCAGGTTTCCTCCAATGTACAAATACTTGTACAAGGAATATGGATTAGAAGGATCTCAAGGAAATTCAGAAAGGAATTTAAGATAAAGAATTGGTTAATTATAAGATCATAATTAATTGAATCCGAGCGCGACTTATCTTAAATGAAAGAGCGATTAAAAGAATATGAATTCTAAATATGCGTAAATGTTGTTGCATGCTGTGGATGATAATGAGCTAGACCAAAGACCCTTTGTATGTTTATAGTTTCATTTAAATTTATTTAATTTAAATTTTTTGTCCTGCGTGCCTTCTTCCAATAAAATGTAGGGCCTGCGTGCCCATGGTTTCTTTAATGTAAACCCATGTAATGGAGGATCTCCCAAACCAGAGGAGACGGTTCAAATCCCGAAGTCGAGGAAAAACCGACGCAAGAAGATACAAAGGTGGACAGGTGGGAGCTGCAAAACATGAACCAACAGGTTCAAGGTGTTTTCCCTAGGTCAGGGTTAGCTTATCAAAACTTCTAGATAAGATAACCAATAGAAGCTCATGATCATGCCATCTTATTTTATTTCTGTCTGATTGCATGGTTTATTTATTATGTAGGTGTTGTCGCGATCACATAATTAATAAAATGAACAAGCATGCAAAGATGGAATAAAATAAAAACCAGACTATGCGTAAACATTATCAGAACATGGTTAATCACTTAAGAAAGCATCACTTAATATTAACAATCATGTGATAATGTGAAACTACACATAATGGAATAAAATCCCTCAATACCATATTAAGTCAGACCAAGCCTTCCATTACCTGATTAAGGGCAATACTTAATAAAACTATGTGTTTGACCAACCCTTGTTGGGACAATTACGTTTATAAAGGAAGCCCTTATGAAAGGTTTCAGGTTGACTTAACCATATTACATCAAGAGAAGTAGCTATTGCTAGACTTGGTGTAATATTGGAGGCAAGAGTTAAGGAAATCCAAGTCATGATTTCAGGATTGGGAAGTCCACTCAACAGATCAAGGAACTGTAAGCTCACAGTTTCCAAAGACCTTCCTACCTAAATACCTTCAAATAGCTTGACCAAACCTTTTTGGGGTTATGCAAAGGGAAATATGGATCCTTGACACAAGAATGTCAAAGCAACTGGACATTCCGAGTTCAATTGTGAGGGCCATTTGGACTTGATAAAATAGTGGGAGAATTAATTAATTCATTCATTATTTCTCATAAATTGTAATCAAGAAAGTACTAATAAATATTCTCTTTTAAATTGTTGAATCAAGATGACAAACTCATCAAACACTTTTTCTCTGCAATCAATACTAGATAAATAAAATATCCTCACCAGCAGTAATTTTCAGGAATGGTTTAGGTGCCTTCGGGTTATCCAATGCCATGAAAGAAAGTTTTACGTGCTGGAGTCCTCACTTCCTGATTCTCCTACCCCAAGGGAAAGTGATGAAGATTTCCTGGTCTATGATCAACATTTGAACGACGCTATCGACGTTCAATGTTTGATGCTATCATCAATGTCTAGTGAGATCATGAAGTCTCATGAGAACATGGATTTCTATAGCATGCTCGAGCACCTCCGTGGTCTATACCAAGAGAGAGCAAGACATGAAAGGTTTGAAATATCCAAGGCTCTATTTTAGAGCAAGCTTGGAGAGGGTGCCCCAGCCGAGCCACATGTAGTCAAGATCATTGGATACATTGAGCGCTTGGAGGCTTTAGGGTTTAAACTCCCCGAAGAACTGGGTACCGATCTCATTCTTTCATCACTCCCCCAGCGCTTCTCAAACTTTGTTGTGAACTTCAATATGAACAACATTGAGAAGTCTCTGTCTGATCTTCTCATCCTCATTCGCCAAGTGGGAACTGACATTATGCGTGAAAAGCCTTATGTCTTCATGTTGAATAAAAGTAAAGGTAAGGCGAAGAGCTTTAATCCCAAAGCTTCTTCAAGTCCTTCCAAGAAAAGGAAGATCAAAGGGTAGGCAAAGGAACAGGATGCTGTTTGTTTTGCATGTGGCAAGAAGGGCCACTGGAACAAAAACTGCACCCAGCCAAGGAAGCAAGGGGAAGCATCAGGTGCATTTGTTATCAAATGCAATCTATCTGTTTCTACTAATTGGGTATTATATAATGCTTGTGGTGCTCACATATGTATCCAAATACAGGAACCAAGTAGATTCAGGAAGATTAATCGAGGGGAGGTAGATCTACGAGTAGCCAACGGAGTCGGACTTGCTGTTGTAGCTATCCGGGACTACCACCTCACATTGCCTATGGGGATGGTCTTGGTTTTGAAAGGTTGTTATTATGTGCCATCTGTTACTAAAAACATTATTTCAGTATCCAAATTAGATACTGATGGATTCATATTCAAGTTTGGAAATGGATGTTTCTACTTTTATAAAGATATCATTTGTTTTGGTAGGGCACATTTATATAACGGCCTTTATGTGTTAGACTACACAAACCAAGTAATGGAAATCGATAACAAAGTTAATTCACATGACTCATACCACACCCAACTTTGGCATCACCGGCTAGGTCATGTCAATGAGAAATATTTGACAAAATTGCATCAAGATGGGTATTTAGATTCTTTCGAACTAAAACCACTTGGTGTATGTCATGCGTGTCTACAAGGAAAAATGACCAAATCCCCATTTAGTGGGAAAGGTGAAAGATCTAAAGAGGTTCTTGAATTAGTTCACACAGATGTGTGTGGACCATTTCTAGTTGAATCAAGTGGTGGGTTATCGTACTTCATAACTATTACTGATGATTTTAGTAGATATGGATATATCTACTTAATGAGGTATAAGTCAGATTCTTTTGATCGATTCAAAGAATACAAGAATGAAGTTGAGAACCATCTTGGTAAGAAGATTTAGAAACTCCTCTCAGACAGAGGAGGAGAATATCTTAATCAGGACTTCATTGATTTCTTACGGGAGTTTGGGATTCTATCTCAACTCACTCCTCCCTACACGCCATAATGGAATGGTGTAAGTGAAAGGAGGAACCGCACCCTGTTGGACATGGTGAGATCAATGATGAGTCATGCGAGCCTTCCATTATCATTTTGGGGATATGCATTACAAACATCAGCGCACATACTAAACTATGTACCAACTAAATCGAAAAATGGTATTCCATAAGAGTTATGGAGTGGACGCAAAGCCATGTTATCGAATTTACATGTGTGGGGTGGCAAAGCATTTGTTAAGGCCTCTCCAGGTAAAAAAATCACACCCTGAGGCACAAACTGTATCTTTATAGGATATCCCAAGGAAACAAGTGGATATTACCTATACAACCCCTCAGACAAAAAGGTTACAGTGGAAAGACACGCCATATTCCTTGAGAGGGAGAACATCTCCAAAAGAGATAGTGGGAGCGAGATAGACTTCGATGAAGTCGAGGCTCAAGATACACATGAGTTGGTACAAGAATAGATTCCATAAAACCCCGTGGAAGAATAATCTGTTCCAGAGACACAAGAACTATGTAGGAGCACAAGAGAGGTGAGAGAACCAGAACGATATGGTTTTCTTGTCACCGAGGATGGTGAATCATTATTGGTTAAAAATAATGATCCTCTTACCTAGAAGGAAGTAGTTGAAGGTACAGACACTGACAAGTGGAATGAAGCCATGAATTCTGAAATGGATTCCATGTAGAAAAACCAAGTCTGGATTTTGGTAGATCCTCTAGTTGATGTAAAGCCTATTAGTAATAAATGGGTATTCAAGAAGAAACTGGACATGGAGGGGAAAGTCAGAACCTATAAGGCATAACTAGTTGCAAAAGGTTTTAGAAAACGTCAATGAATTGACTATGATGAAACCTTTTCACCGGTTGCGATGCTGAAATCCATCAGAATCCTATTGTCCATTGCTGCTTACCATGACTTTGAAATTTGGAAAATGGATGTCAAAACAACTTTCCTTAATGGGAACCTCCAGGAAGATGTCTACATGACACCACCTGAAGGTTTTGTGACTCCAAAGGATGCAAACAAGGTATGCATGTTGAAAAAAATCCATTTATGGATTAAAGAAAGCATCAAGGTCATGGAACATTCGTTTTGATGAAGCTGTTACGAAATTTGGTTTTGTTAAGAACGAATGTGATCCCTATGTCTACAAAAGGTTTAGTGGAAGTGCATTCATTTTCCTAATAGTATATGTTGATGACATATTGCTAATTGGAAATGATGTACTTGTCTTACAGTCAATTAAGGCATGGTTTCATACATGCTTCTCCATGAAAGACTTGGGCGAGGTGGCATATATTCTTGGGATCAAGATCCATCCTGATAGATCCAAGAGAATGTTGGGCCTGAGTCAAAGTACATACATTGACAAGATACTGAAGAGATTCAGTATGGAACAGTCCAAGAGGGGATTGTTGCCAGTGTCACATGGCATTCATCTTTCCAAGAAAATGTGTCCTCAGAAACATGAGGAAAGAAAGAGGATGGAAAGGATCCCTTACACATCTGCAATTGGGTTAGTCATGTTTGTTATGCTATGTACGAGGCTAGATGTTTCTTACGCATTAAGTGCGGTAGGTAGATATCAAGCTGATCCAGGAGACCTCCATTGGATGGCAGTCAAGACTATCCTTAAGTATCTAAGGTGTACTAAGGAAATGTTCCTAGTTTATGGAGGAGATGAGGACCTAGTCATCAGAGGACATGTAGATGCTAGTTTCCAGACTGATCAAGATGACATGAAGTCAGAGACTGGATACATCTTCAGTTTGAATAGAGGTGAAGTGAGCTGTAAGAGCTCAAAACAAAGTGTGGTGGTAGATTCTACAGTGGAGTCCGAGTATATCGCAGCTTCTGAGGTAGCTAAAGAAGCAGTATGGATGCGAAGCTTCGTCCAAGATCTGGATGTTGTACCGAGCAGTAAAGATCCTATCACACTCTATTGTGATAATACTGCAACGGTGGCACTTTAAAAAGAGCCAAGGTCACATCAGCGGACAAAGCACATGCTTCAGAAGTATCATCTCTTGAGCGATTTTTCTCAGAGAGGTGAATTTGCAGTGAGAAGTATTTCCAAGGAAGACAACGTGGCAGACCCATGACTAAAGCCTTGACTCAGAAGAAACATGATCATCATGTGAGGTTTAGCGGACTAAAAGTTGTAGGCAGTTGGCTCTAGTCCAAGTGGGAGTTTGTAAGGGTTGGTGTTCTTAGAACCAACTGTTTTGTGCTTTTATTACATGAATGTTCACTTATTATATATTGTTCATTATTCTGCATGACTATAATATAATAATGTCCTGGAATATTTGTTGCATTAATATGGTCATAGAAGATCCCCGCTATGATGAGAACCTTGAAATGTTATAACAATATTCTTAAATAATGTTATGCGGTTGGATGACATACTATGATAGGACACATAGTATACAGACAATCATGTGCGAGTACTTGTAAGAAAACGAGACTCTCTCTCATGGAGTTCACACTTGGTAATCTCCAAGATGGGAGATTATGAGAACAGACACGCCAGTAGTCATTCCGCTTGTATTGGTGTCATCGGATATTTCTATCTGCAAGCGTGTGTAATGGTCCTTAGACTGGAAGATTGTCATTGACTCATGTCATGACTCGCGCACTTAGATTTACTGACGAAAACCATCACGCAGACAATTGGCATAAAGTAGGGTATGTTGGGTGCATCACGAGTGACATGTTGTTAATGGATAAGTAGATTAAGGATTTGTCCCTTCTATTTATGGAAGTTGATATCTCGGACCTTTGATTGAAATAGAACTGTTGTATTAAATTCCATGGCCATGGTGTAAACGACGAGTTTATTTCAGGTAGTCAAAGAATGGTGGATCAAGCATATAGGTTTATGACACTTCCATTAAACCTACTTGATGAGATATTGAGACAAAAGGATTAAATTACACAGTAAGTGTTCATATGAGGTGATACGTCAATGCGACGTCAACTTCTTTCTCTTGGGTGCCTTGACCCGTTGCTAGAAAGTAATCTTGGACTTTAGGAAGGCCCGCCTAATTCCAATGAGAAAGAGTCCGAGAGGGTCACACACTAAGTGTATCCAAGTATCTCAAGTTGAATAAATATTATTCCCGTACGTGAATTAATAATTATTCAAGGAAGCCTAAGTTGTTATAAATGATGGAGGAAAAATAAAATAAAACAAGTACACACCGTGTATTATTAAATGTACACGCCGTGTAGTTTTATTTTGGAAAGGAAATGAATAAATGAAAACAAGATAAACACGCCATGTACATTTAATGTACACGCCGTGTAGTTTTCAATGAAAAACAAGTCCATGCTTTGTAGTTTTTCCAGTCGGAATTTTGAGGACACAATATGATTTTATTAAATTATATTTATTATAATCAGCGTGAGCGCATGTCAAGGAATTAATTATTCGACATGGGGGTTTTCAATATGAGTTAATGAAATAAATGAAATGCGTAACGCGTTTATTTATTGTCATAACTCTACAACCTCAAACTCGATTATAAATATCCTCACAACCCCAACTCTTTTCCTACACAAGAGAATCGTTGTACACAACATCTCTGGAGAATTCTTTCAAGGACGAAAGAACCTCTTCCTCCAAGAACGCTCTCAAGACCGAGAGAGATCCTCTTCCATCGGATCAAGACGATCTAAGGCAGACAACGCAAGAAAAGTCTTCTCCATGCTAGCACCCAGAGAATCCTTTGGCGACGTCCAGAGATACGAGGTACACGTGTGGATCACCGCTAGAGGGAGTCTACACTTGGCTTCTGCGACGCAACGAAGGATCACATTGACAACGTGATCAAGAACATCAACGAAGAAAGAACACCCAAAAGGTATTTCTTTATAATTAAATAAATTAATTATAATCTACCTGTAACGATCCTTGTTTGTGGTTTCAGAAAAAACCATCTTCTTTGTCTTTTTATATGATTCAATCCGTGGAGACTGGCGTTTATCGTCGTATTGATCCTAGATTGATCATTGCTAATGACAAAAATCCAAGTGGGCACATCCACCCATGTGCTTCCGCTTCGCCCGGAACCTTCATAAAGGACCCTAAAAATCCTAAATGCCATAAAATATCCAAATATTAGTAAAAATACCCCAAGAGAACCTAAAATGGTGATGATGATGTCTATGATTTTGGTGTTGGCTCTTAGAAATTGAGGTGTTGGAGTTTGGATGATGCTTGGCTAGAAAATGGTGAAGCTGATGTTTATGATTTTGGTACTGGCGGTTCTATGATGCAGGTAGTTGTTCTGATAGGTGAGGAGGTGACGGAGGTTAGAGATAGTGATGTTGGATGCTGGTTATTGGTTGGATGGGAGGCGTTGGAGGTACTAATTTTTCTTTTCTGTTGATTTTTGTTTGGTTGGGAGATGTTGTTGGAGATGCTTATGATTTTTTTTCATTTTTTTGGTTTTGTGTGTCTTTTGGGTTTTTGGGGACTTTTGGGTTTTGTGGGGGGTGTCCAGGGTTTTTGGGTGTGGGTTGATTGACCCCACCCCTCCCTTGTCTCCTGTGACTTTTTTATAATAAATTTTGGGGGGCCAGGAATAGCCTGGCCTCGCATCTTCCTGGACCTAATCCCCTAAAAATCATAAAAATCCTAAAACCCCTCAAACACCCCAAAAATGCATAAAATACCCTAAATAAACAAAATTATCCTACATACCCTAAAACATAAAGACTCTAAAAACTCTATAATCCAAAAATCCCTGAAAACCCTATTGAACCCAAAAAAAATGAAACCCCTTAAACACCCTCGAAACCCTAAAACCCCTAAAAACACAAAAAACACATAAAAAAAACCCAAAAAAAACCTAAAATCAAAAAAATACCAAAACAATCCTTAAAACTTAATTGAAAATAAAAAAACCCTAAAAATAGTAATAACCATAAAAAACCCTAAGACCCCTAATGAACACTAAAAACCCAAAAATCCCAAAATATCACTAAAAACCAAAAAAATGTGAAAATTGTTAAGACCCCAAAACAATAAAAAAACTAAACCCTATAATCTTAGAAAACCCCTAAAACCCAAAAAACCCTTAATGAAACCTAAATCACTTTAAAAACCATAAAACCCATAAAAACATAAAAACCATAAAAACCCCTAACAACCATAAAAAAAATAAAAAACTATTAAAACCCTAAAAACCATAAAAGACCTAAAACACCCTAAAAACTATAAGAAACCCTAAAAACACCTAACAACAATAAAACCATACAAATCCTTAAAAACAAAAAATTTCTACAACCCCAAAAATGTACAAGAACCCTAAAATCCCCAAAAACAATAAAAATCATAAAAGACCCTAAAAACTGTCAAAACCCTAAAAACCCTAAAAACAGTAAACCCTATAGTGTACACCATAAAAGCTAAACCATACACCCGAAACAATATAACATACACCCTAAACCCTATAACATACTCCGTAAACCATATAATCTACACCAAAAACCTTATACCCTACACATTAAACATTAAACCTACAACCTAAACCACAAATCCTACACCTGAAACTCAATACCCTACACCATAAATCATATACCCTACATCTTAAAACCTATACCCTACACCATAAACCCTATGCCCAAAACCCTAAAACCTGCACCGTAAACCTTAAACCCTATACCCTACACCCCAAACCCTAAACTCTATAACCTACACCCTAATCCCAAAACCCTACACCTAAAACCCTATACCCCACACCCTAAACACGAAACCATACACCCTAAACCCTAAACCCTAAACCCTATACCCAATACCCTACACCCTAAACAATATTACCTACACCCTAAATCTTAAACCCTACACCCTAAAACCTAAACCCAATAGGATAAACTCTAAACCCTACACCACAAACCCTAAACCATACACCTTAAACCATATATCATGCACCCTGAAACCTAAACCTGACACCCGATACCTTATAACCTACACCCTAACCCCAAAACCCAACACACTAAACCATATGCCCTATATCCAAAACCCTAAACCAAACACCATAAACCATATACTCTAAACTGTAAACCATAAACCTTATACCCTCCACCCTCCACCCTAAACCCTACACAATAAACCCTATACCCTACACCCTAATCCCTAAACCTGACACTCTAAACCCAAAATTGTATTCCCTAAACCCTATACACTACACCCTAAACAATATACACTACACCCTAAACTCTAAAAAATATTACCTAAACCCTAAACCCTACTCCCTAAACCCTAAAACCTACATCTTAAACCCTAAACCCTATACCCAAAACAATACTCACTTCACCCTAAACCATATACCCAACGTCCTGAACCATACACCAAAAACCTTATTACTTATACCATAAACCCTAAACCCTACACTCTAAACCCTATACCCTACCACCTAAATCTTATACCCTATAATCTAAACCCTATACCCTACACCCTAAACCCAAAACCCTAAAAACCCTAAAAAACACTAAAAAAACCATAAATATACAAAAAACCCCCTAAAAATCCTTTAAAACCATAAAAACATTTAAAACCCCTAAAACCTTAAAAAACCAAAAAAACCTAAATACCATAAAATCCCTAAAAATCCCAAGACCCCTAAATACTCTAAAAATCATAAAATCCCCTAACCCCCCCCCCCCAAAAAAAACCTAAGAAAATCCTAGAGACACACAGAAAACCCTCAAACCCATTAAAACCCCTAGAAAATCCTGAAAACTCTAAAACTCCCTAAAACCCATAAAACCCCTAATAAACCCTAAAAACCATAAAACTATACAAAACCCAAAAAACCTTATAAAACACTGCACAACTCTATAAAACCCTAAAAACCCTAAAAACCCTAAAAACCCTAAAAACCCTAAAAGAACCCTAAAACCCCTAAAAACCCTAAAATAACCATAGAAACCCTAAACCCCCCTAAAACACTAAAACCATAAGAATACACTAAAAACCCTAAATCCCATAAATATATTAAAAAATTGAAAAGTTAAAAAAATAATAAAACCATAAAATAACCCTAAAAACAATAAAAACCTAAAAATCCAAAAAACCAAAAAACCTAAATCTATAAAAACACTAAATTACCCTCAAAATAAAAAACAACTAAATTTCTCTAAGATTCCCTAAATAATAAAAAAACACATATAAACCATAAAACCCATAAAAACCCTAAACAACTTAAAACCTCCAAAAACCAAAAAAAATACCCTAAAACCCTAAAAAACTCAAAAAACAATATAACAATCCTACAAGTCCCTATAAACCCTTAAAACCCTTAAAAACATAAGAATCACTAAAAAACCCCAAAAAACACTATGAACCCAAAATAAGGACCTTCAAAACCCTGAAAACCCTAAAAAATACCCCAATATCCTAAAGACACCAAAATATGTTTCAAAAAACCCTGAAAACCCCAAAAAACTCTAAAAAACGCCCTAAAAATCATAAATACAACCTAAAACCCTAAACCCCCTAAAACCATAAAAAACCGTAAAAAATTAAAAACTATAAAAACCCTAAAAACCCAAAAAATCCTAAGAATCTCTAAAAACCCATAAAAGGTCCTTAAAACCATAAAAATCCCAAAAAACCTAAAACCCTAAAAATGTAAATTATCATAAAAAAACACTATAAAACACTTAAATACCCTAAAAACCCCAAAAACCAAAAACCCTTAAAAACCAAAAAGACCATAAAACCCTAAAAAATCTAAAACCCCCCAAAATCCCAAAAACCCCTTCCAAAAACCCTAAAAACTATTAAAACCCTGAAAAAGTCTAAAAACGCTAAATTAGTCATAAAAACCATAGGAATCCTAAAAAAATTTTAAAACCCAAAAATCATAAAAAAAACCATAAAAAATAAAAATCCCTAAAACCCCCTGAATAGAACCACGAAAACCCTAGAAACCTTAAAAACATTATAAATCCCAAAACCCCTAAAAGCCACAGAACCCATAAAAACTCAAAACACCCCTAAAAACCCTATAACCCCCTAAAACCCTATAATTCCATAAAAGGCCAAAAAACCCTGAAAACATTAAAAGACCCTAAAAACTGTAAAATCCCCTCAATCCCTAAATATTCTAAAAATCCTTGAAAGATGGAAAACATAAAAACCCCAAAAACCATAAAAACAATTAAAACTTCTAAAACCACTTAAAACCCCTAAAAATACTTAAAACCATAAAGAATCTTATAAACCTTAAAGGAACCTAAAAACCCTAAAACCCCTAAAACCCCCTAAAATCCCTAAGAACACTAAAAAAATACATCAAACCCTAAAAAAAATAAAAAACACTATAATCCTTAACCCCAAACAAGACCCTAAAATCACTAAAACCCTTAAAAGACCCTAAAACCTATAAAACCATAAAAGACCCTAAAAACCTTAAAAATGAAAAAAGTCCCTAAAACCCAAATAAACATAAATCCTCTAAAAGATACTACAAACCCTAGAAACCAAAATTCCCTAAAATATTATAATAATCACTAAAAGAATCTAAAAAACTTCTAAAACCCTAAAGGATCCTAAAAACCCAAAAAACAGAAAATTCCCCAATAAACCTAAAAATCTTATCACACCCTAAAACCCCTAAAAACCATAAAAACCCAACAACCCTAAATGATCCTAAAAACATTAAAAATCATAAAGACCCTAAAACCCCTAAAAATGCATAAAAATAATGAAAATCCTTACCAAAAATTAAAAGGCATAAAAACTCTAAAAACAACAAAAAATGCTAAACCCTACAAAAAACCCTAAAAACCATAAAACCCCCTAAAACACTAAACACCTTAAAACCCCGAAAACCCCTAAAAACCTAAAACACTAAAAACCCTAAGAAACCCTATAAGCCTAAAACACCCTAAAACCCTGAAATACCCAAATAAACTTTAAACAATCAAAAAATACCTAAAAATACAATAAACCCTGAAAACATAATAGCCTAAAAACCTTTAAAATCCCTAAAACCCAAAAAATATTAAGAACCAAAACACTTAAAACCCAAAAAATATTTTAAATCTATTAAAATCCATAAACCCCTAGAAACACTAAAAACATGAACCCCTATAAATGCTAAAAACCCCTAAAGACACAAAAAAATATAAAAACCCATAAACCCACTATAAAACCCCTTCTCTATCTAAGTCGATTTTGACTGAAACACTTAAAAACACGTTGAAACCCTAAAACCCAAAAAACCTCTAAAACACCCCAAAAACCCAAAAACCATAAAACCCCTTAAAACCATGAAATAGAATAATAATCTAAAAAACCCTAAAAACATAAAAAAACTAAAAAAATATTTATAACCCATCCAAACCATCAAAAATATAAAACCCCCAAAAACTGAAAAAAACCCTAAAAACAATAAAACCCACCAAAACCCTAAAACACTAAAAATGTAAATAAACTCCTTAAACCCTAAAACCTAAACTCTACAACCTAACCCCTAAAACCTACACACTAAACCCTATACCCTACACCCGGAACCCTGAATCATTTGCCTAAAACCCTATACCATACACCCATAACACAAAATCCTCCATCGAAAACCCTATACCATAAACATTAAACACAATACCATAAACCCTATAACATACACCATGAACCTTAAACCATTAAACATTAACCCCAAACCCTACAAATTAAACATTAAACCCTACACCCTAAACACCAAACCATAAAAGACACTAAAAACACAGAAAACTCTTAAAAGAACCAAAAAACCATAATAAACCCCTAAAATATATAATACCCTAAAATTCATGAATAGAACGATTAAATCCCATAAAATACCCTAAAAACCCTAAAAACACTTGCAGAATCCAAACCCATAAAACCCCTAAATGATTATAAAAATACAAAGAAAACATAAAAGACATTAAAACCCCGTAAACCCCTTGGAAATCTCTAAAAATCCTAAGAATTGATTAAAACCCTTCAAATAACTAAAAACCGCTTTAAACCCCCTAAAAACTTAAAACACCTAAAAAATCCCTAAAACCCCTAATTAAACCCTAGATAAACCCTAAAACCCCTAACAACCGTAAAAAACCTACAAAAGCCAAAAACCCTAAAAAGAGTCTAACCCCTCCAATCCCTTAAAACCCTAAAAATTATAAAACCCCAATAAAACACTAAATACCATAAAATCCTTAAAATCCATAAAACCCCAAAAAGACATAATATTTCCTAAAATAAACTAAAACCCATAAAACCCCTTAAAATCATAAAAAACCTAAAAAGACCCAAAAACCCTAAAAAACATAAAACACCATAAAAATACACTAAAAACCCAAAAAAAATTAAAAAATATAAAAAAACTCAAACCCATAAAAACCAATAAAATCTATAAAGGAGTAAAAAACTTAAAACGGTAAAAAATCATGGAAAACACCTAAACCCCTAATAATCCCTAAAAACCAAAAAAATCTGAAAACCCTAAAACCCCATAAAACCCATAAAATATTAGAGAACACCCTAAACCCCCATAAAATACCCTAAAATGCTAAAACCTAAATAAAACAATAAATCTAGAAATAACCCTAAAATATTCTTAATAACCCTCAGATACCCTAAAGACCATTAAAACCCTAAAAACCCCTACAAAACGTAAAAACACTAAGACCACATAAAAACACAAAACCTAATAAAAACCCTACAATACAGCAACACCTTTTAAACCCATAAAAACCCTAAAAACCCCTGAAACTTCTTAAAATCTTTAAAACACAAAACCCTAAAAATCCTTAAAACCCTAAAAATATTTTTAAAACCTAAAACCCACTACAACCCTTAAAATCCATTAAAATTACTTAAAACCTTAAAACCCCCTAAAAATACCCTAACAAACTAATAATCTCTAAAAATATACTAAAACTCCTAAAACCCTAAAATGAACATAAAATCCCTCGAAACCCTATAACCCTTAAAAGACCCTAAAGCACCTAAAACACCCTAAAAGACCCCAAAAAACTTAAATTAACCCTAAAAGAACCTAAAAATATAAAACCCTTAAAAGTGACTAAAAAAATCTAAAAACCAAAAAACCCCATAAAACCCCCCAAAAATTGATAAAACCCCCAAAAACCCAAAAAACCCATAAAATTTTAAAACCCATTCAAAACCCTAAAAATGAAAAAAAAACTTTAAAATCCATAAACCCCTAAAAACCATAAAAATTATTAAAATCCCTAACATACCCTAAAACCATTATTAAACCATACAAAACACTAAAATCCTAAAAACACTAAATCTCATAAAACCTAATAAGTCACTATACATCCGCAAAGTCCTAAAAAATTGTAAAACCATAATAGACTACTACACGCCCCTAAAACCATAAAATACATGAAAAACCATATAATCCTATAAAACAACCCAAAAACTTTAAACCCCCACAAAAATACAAAAAACCCCCAAAACCCATAAAAAAATAAGACCCAAAAGAGACTCTAATACCATAAAAACACATAAAAACTCCAAAACACATAAAAAACTAAAAACCATAAGAATCCTAAAACCTCTAAAAATCGCTAAAGGATATTTTCCCCTAAAAGTTCCTAAAACCCCTAGAACCCCTTAATACCCCCAAAAAATATATAAAAAACCTAAAACCCTAATAAAACCCAAAAAATACTAGAAAAACCCAAAAAATCAAAAACACCATAAACCATAAAATGATCCCAAAAACCCAAACCCCTTAAAAATTATAAACCCCCTAAAAACCCAAAAAGGACTGAAAACAACTAAAAACCATTTAAAAACCCTAAAATATCTCCAAAATCCCTAAGAAACTAAAAAACATAAAAATGTTAAAAAACCTTAAAACAATTTAAAGACCCAAAGACTCTCAAAATCCCTAAAATACCCTAAAAATCCTAAAAATCCTAAAAACTCTAAAATCCCTAATAAACCCTAATAAAATATTTTAAAAATTGAAAAAATGATAAAAGTCCCCAAAACCACCAAAAATTCTAAAAACCATAAAAATCCCTAAAAATAATTTAAAATCAAAAAACCCTAATACCCAAAAAACCATAAAAAACCCTAAAAAACCTAAAACCCAAAAAAACCTAAAACCCCCTCGAAAATCCATAAAGCCCCCTAAAAACCCAAAAATCCATAAAATATATACAAAACACATATAAATCCATAAATATCAAAAAAAAACTTAAAAACCCTAACAGACCGTTAAAAAAACTAAAAACACTAAAACCTTAAAAACTCTTAATAAAATTAAACACCCAAAAACCATAAAACCTATAAAACCCTAAATCGACAAAACACATAAAAATTACATAAAAACTCTAAAACCAATAAAAATACTAGAATCCATAAAACCATAAAAACCCTAAAAACCCTAAAAGCCCCAAAGTGACACTAAAACCCTTAAAATACCCTAAAATCACAAAACAATTTAAAAACCCTAAAAGTACCTAAAACTCTAAAGGACCCTAAAACACATAAAAATCCCTAAAATACCCTAACACCTCGTAAACTCCCTAAAAACCATTTAACACACTAAAACCCTAAAGAATTTAAAAATCCTGAAAAATTAAAAACACTAAACACTCTAAAAAATGATTAAAACTCATACAATTTTCTAAAACCCCAAAAAAGCCTAAAATAATCTTAAAAACCCTAAAAATTTTAAAAACCTTAAAACCACTAAAAACCCAAAAAAACCAAATAAACCATAAAAACCATAAAACACCTTTAAACCCCTAAAAACTATAAAAACTCTAAAAATCATTGAAATTCTTAAAAACCATTAAAATCCCTAAAAAAATAAAAACCAAAAAATTCCTAAAAACCATAAGAAGAAAAAAACCCCTTAAACCCCTAAAACAAAAAAAAA
Organism: Viscum album; assembly: GCA_963277665.1. Taxonomy (NCBI): domain Eukaryota; kingdom Viridiplantae; phylum Streptophyta; class Magnoliopsida; order Santalales; family Viscaceae; genus Viscum; species Viscum album. The sequence goes on along the minus strand of OY728126.1, from coordinate 1,800,680,069 downwards.
CAATGAAAATCCCTAGAAACTATAAAAACCCCTAAAACCCCTAAAACCCCTAATAATTATTAAAACCCCTACAAAACCATAAAAAGGCTAAAATACCCTAAAATCTTTAAAAACCCTGAAAGAACCTAAAAACCAAAAAGGCCCAAAAAACAATAAAACCGCTATAAAAACCCTAAAATACCATAAAAACCTTAATCACCCTAAAAGACCTAAAACCCATAAGAACTATTAAAACCCCTAAAACCTCTAAAACTAACCTAAAAACCCAAAAACCCAAAAACCCCAAAAACCCATAAAACCAAAAAAATCTTGAAAAACTCTAAAAACCCATAAAAATCTCTAAGAAACCTAAAAACCTAAAAACACTAAAACTATAAAAAACATAATAACCCGAAAAATCATAAGTCCCTAAAAGCCCTAGAAAATCCATAGAGGACCCTAGAATCCTTAATACCCTAAAAGACCCTAAAATCACTGAAAATCGATAAAAGTCCCTAAAATACCATACACCCATAAAATACTACAGAAAACCTAAAAGTCGATAAAAATTTATAAAACCCTAATGGACCCCAAAAAACACTAAAAACCTAAAGGCCCCAAAACACCCTAAAACCCCAAAATGACCCTAAAACTCTACAAGACCCTAAAAACCCCTAAAGGAGCCTAAAAATCCAAGAACACCCAAAAGGACCCTGAAAAACTAAAACATCTATAAAACCCTCTAGGGTGAAGAACAATTTTACTCATGTTTGGACACATTTCTATAAGTTGAACTAACTCTACTAGAATCCCCATATCCCATGGGACATTGAATCTTCAATTGGATTCCCTATCTAATTTTTCAGAGAGAATGAAAACCCGAGATATGGGAATTATGGTAGATTTATAGTTTAGGTTGACATGGATATCACTCTGGTTGAGGAGGTTGTCCTAAAAAAACATTGAAAATAGTCTCACTCTTGAAATCCAATATGAAAGAAAACCCAAATTTTTTCTTTAATAGAAATTTCTTTGGTCACCTAATATCTAAATGTAGAAGGATAAAGGAATGAAATATCTATATTCTTCATGGTCATGATGCCGAAACCTACAAGATGAAATGTGGGAAAGATAAGCATAAGTTCATTGGCCCCTCCAACACTAATCCCCCAATAATCACATTAAGGATGAAAATCATAATGTCTCCCAACATTTCCCCAATATCTCTATGAGTCATAATAATTCAGTCAATGCTTAGGCTCCCATTCCTGATCCCCCTGAGTGTAATAATGTTCCAGACAACACCCCAGTTGAGGATATGGCTAGTATAATGGGTATTTTTGTTGCTACAATTCTTGTTACTAGAATTAATATTGATCATATGAATTCCCCAATGAATGCTGATGATCATCTGAATCCTATAACTATTTATGACTCCCACAATGATACAGATTTAAGAGTTCCTCTTCATTCTGGGGAGGTGAACCTTGCTCTTGCTCTGGCCTTACCTGATGTGGTTGGGGACTTTCCTGCTGATACCATTCTAAACACTCCCCCCCCCATCTGCAAGGAATTCCTAAGCCCAAGACCGTAGTGCTTCCTAGTGACTTAGAGAGACATTATCCATCTATTAGTGTCGGTTCTATCCCAATCATAAGTGTTGTGTAGCTGAATTCTTAGGATATTTCTGATCCTGAGTTACCCAACCAAGCTGAGGGGATGGAAGTTTCTGTAATTTCAGTTGATGAGATAGGGACCTTTCAACACCATGAAGTGATGGGGGTATATAGTCTTTAAGTACATGAACTTTATGTTTTGTGAATACATCTCAAGGATATGGAACTCATGACCTATTCATCCATACTTTCTCAGTTCTATCATGGAATGAAAATACGATTAATTTTGATGCCTCCAATGAAGTTAGTGAGCATAATGGGGCTTCTTTTACACTAGTGTCCATGAAAAAAGCTTCCAAAACAACACTAGGTGGTTAACCACACAAAAGGAAGTATCCTTTATCAATGAAATCACCCCAAATAGTGTCCAATACTGGGCTAATATGGTTGAGGATGAGGATGATGAAGATACCCAACCCACTTAGGATGGTGACTGAATGGTTGAAGTCATCGAATTCAAACCAATCAAGAAGCCTGTTGGAAGAACCAAGAAAAAGGGAAATAAGAACAATGGGAGGAGAAACCATTCCTACACTAATACAAATAAACAGGGCTCACCTTACCCTAGGTGCATGATTCAGAATTAATGGAGATCATGTTTTGGAATTTCTGAGTGCTTGGAAATTCTCCCATAGCCACAACCCTTAGGAATTTTCTTATCTCCAACAGGAAAATGGTTATTGGAATTGATAAACCCAAGATTCACTTTAATAACTATAAGGATTTTAGCTGATCTTCTCTTAAATACTCTTTTATCTCACATAATAGATATGAAGCTGATGTGGAAACATTATGGGAACTTAAGCATGATTCCATCCATATCCTTTCATTTGAGATGAGCCCTTAGCTCATCTCCCTCTTAGTCTGCTTTCATGATGTTTCCATATCCTTTTCTTTCGTGTATGCATCTTTCCTATATATCATTAGAATGTGTATTTGGAGAAAATTTATTCACCTGAAAGATGTTAGGGATAAGAATTGGAAAATCATTGGTGATTTTAATACTGTTAAGATCCTGAATGAATATATTGGCTCTCACTTCTCAAGAATTGCTTCTGATGAATTTTCTCAATGTATTGATCATTATAACCTCACTGAGGTTCCCATCACTGGATATGAATTCACATGGGCTATATTCACCATTAATGGAAGGTAGGAAATCAATATTGATAGATGATTCTCTCATATAAGTGACTAAGGTTCCCCCACATCTCTCTCCAGGTTCACTCTTCCAAGATTTTATTTAGATTGTAATCCCCTAATCGTTGACATCATGATGGACAACATGAGGTCAAATCCAATTAAATTTAAATTTAATAACGATTTCCTCACCATTCCAGGATACAGGGAGGTGTTGATAAATGGATCGAATAACACATATGTTGGCATCCACTTCTACATTGGGGCCTCTAAGCTTAAAAAAAAATTAACGGTCTATTGAGGGAATGGAGTAGGAAAATATTTTCCAGGATTGATGAGGATATAAAAGCAACTAAAAATCAATTTTACAATTTCCAGATTTCCAACCAGTAGTAGATTTTACCCTCCCATCAAAAGATTCAACATTATACTAAGCAAGATGATCACATGGCTCTCAAGGACAGGCTGGTGTAGAAACAATTCAATGTTAAATGTCTCAAGGATGAGGATAGGAACTCTAATTTCTTACATAGTCTGCATACGGAAATTAATATGAATAATGGACTAGATTACATCTGCATAAATGGTTATCTTATTACATCCGAAAATGAAATATCATGTTCTATTGTTGAGTACTTCAAGATGATCTACAATGATGATGGAAGTGGGGATAATACTCGACTTGCTGATTTTATTCCTCCTTATTTGAATGAGCATTAGAGTACAGCCTTAACTACTTCTCCCTTTGAAGAATAGTTCAAAACTACCCTATACTCATTTAACATGGAGAGTGTAGTGGGTATCAATGGTTTTAGAAATATTTTTTTCATGTTCTATTAGGATTTCATGCATTTGGAGGTCAAGCATGCAATCAAAGAGTTTTTTATTTCCAAATTTATCCCCCATGGAATTAATTATTACTTCATTGCCTTAATTACAATGGCTGAGAATGCTATTCACATAACAGACTTCCATCCAATTGCTACTGGAAACTCAATTCCAAATATCATTAGCACTATTATGACTATGAGGTTGGGTAAGATTATGCATAACATTATCCCACCCAATAAATTTGGGTTTGTACCTGGGAGAATCATTTAGCATTGTCCTTACACTACCTCGGAAGGTATCAATATCATATGAAAGGAAAACAAATATGGGAACTTTTCTCTTAATCTGGACATCTCAAAGGATTTTTGACACCATAAAGTGGATATTTATCTTTAATGTACATAATATCTATGGGTTTTACTCCACTTTTATCAGGATGATATCCACCATATTGTGAAGTTCTATAGTCTCAACTGTTATCAACGGCTCCCCAAAGGGTTTCTTTAAATTATCTCATGGTGTTAGGAAAGGAGACCCAATCTCAGGTGTCCTCTTTTCAAATATTGAGGATTATCTGAGTTTTTTCATTATTAACCTCTCTAAATCTGGTATTTATAGGGATATAATGTTAGTGAAAGATATCTATGTTCCCTCTTATCTCTTTTATATGGATTATATCCTTCTCTTTAAGAAATCCAACAAGGAAACCTTAGCATCCATAAAGAATATCATTGATCTATATGAAAAGGTGGTATGGTAATCAATTAGTTAGAGAAATTCCTTAGTGGTGTTTGGAAAAGGAATATCGGTCTCCAGAAAACATAGAACTTCTAATTTCCATGGGGTTAAAAGGGTATCATTACCCTTTGATTACCTTTGTATTCTGCTATTCTGGAGAAAAGTCAAGAGCTTCCATCTTGAGAATATTTCAATCAAAACCATCAACAATATATCTAAATGGAAAGGGAATTCTTTTTCCGAGTAGGGGAGGGTATGCTTGGTCTACTCCATTATCACCTTGATATTTGTACATTCCTTCTCCATTTATAGATGGCATGTATCTCTCATCAATGGACTTAAAACCAAGATCGGGAACTTTTCCAGGATGAGAAATATTAATGAAACAAATCTGGTTATAGTTTCATGGAAGGACTGCACTGAACCAATTGACATGGGTGACATGAGTGTCAAGGATATCAGGAAATTTAATTATGTGATTCTTGGAAAATTCAATTAGAACTTGATCACTTCTCAAGATGAAGGACTAGATTTTCTATAAGATAGATTCAATAAAAGGATCCACAATGGATTCTCAGGGTATATCCCTTATTCCACATGGCCTTCTATTAGGCCATCTTTCTAAGAAATTATGTTATGATCAAAATGGGTTGTCTCTAAATAGTCCAATTTAAACTTCCAGATAGCCAAATGGTTAGATAGAAAAATTATTGCGTCGTTAATGCCTCTCCCCAGTAGAAAAAAATATTTTTTAATGACTTATATCAAAGTATTGGGGAGTTCTCTGAGACCATGACTTCTCATACTTTTTTAACAAGCACTAAGGTACAATTTCATTGATGTTGACACCCTCATTTGGAAGCTGAGTCTGGTTGGACTGCTTAACAATAGAGATTCCTATAAACAGAAACATCTGTAAGGAATTAATGCACCATCTTGGTTGTCCAAATATCAGAATCCCTTCATTCATCATTCCATTCACTTACTTCTATGGAATCTTTGGAAATAAAAATTACCTATTCACGATTAACTAAAAATAAATGGGATAAAACTTTCCTTGTCTTGTTACCTCTACATGCAGGCTAAGGAGGGTGTAATTCACCTATTTCATCACTAAAAATATGCATGAAACCTATGGTCTTATATTCAAGATATGTTTGGGTTTTGGATTTTTTTATACTTCTCTTTGGAGGACCTATTGTGAAAAAAGTATTATATGAATTTTAGGGAGCAATTTTATAACCTGCTACTCACTATGGATGCTACCATTATCACCCATGTATGGGTAGCTCTAAATGCCACTGAATTTGACAATAAGATGAGTTCCATTCATAGTGGATTTGTGGCCATCCACAGGGTTTTCCATTTAGAATCTTGTATCTAAACATGTTTGATGTTTAATGATGTCATTGATTTAATTACTCTACATATTCTTGGAGTTCCTAGTAGGAGAAAAAAACCATAGGTGCTGAAATTTATTTGATGTATTCCCCTGATCCCATCATGGATTAAGGTGAATGTGGACAGTGTAGTTTCGGGTGCACCCAGACCCTCCGGTTGTGGTGGTGTCTTTCACACACACTGAGGATTTTTGAAAGGATGATTTTTCCACTACATTGGAAATGGATGTTTTCATGAGGTTAAGCTTTGGTCTATGGTGAAGGCATCCATGTTTGCAGTCCAATTCATGTGGAAGATGCTTTGGATTGAATCAGACTCGATTCTTGTAATGGAGGCCTTGAAGAACCAATCCAGGAGAGTAACTTGGTGAATTATCCCACATTGTATCGAGTGTCTCATAGACTCCCAAGAACTCACTCTCAAAGTCACTCATGAATATAGGGAGGCAAATATGGTGGCTGATGTGCTCTCCAAGGAACCACTTGCATAATGGAGCTCAATGTGGATTTTTGTTATCCCATCATGTTGTGAATCCTATGTGGCCTTAGATATGAAGGGTGAATTTCACACCCGATTTTGTAATCTCTACCTGTAACACCATATTTTTACTTCTTGTTAATAAATTTGTGGGACCACGCATACCTGGTCCCACATATTCTTTTCCTAAAAATGATAAAAACCACTATAAAACCTAAAAACACAGTAAACCCTCAATAAAACAAATAAGAACCTAAAAACATTAAAACCCTAAAACACTAAAAATCAATAATTAACCGTAAAATCATTGAAAACCCAAAAAAACCCCTAGACACCTAAAACCCCTTAAACCCCCTTACAAAACCCAAATAAACCAAAAAATCCAAGATACACCCCTAAACGAATGCTATAAAATCCTAAAAACCATAAAATAGCCCCGAAACCCCAAAAATAACCCTATAAACCTAAAGAAATTTAAATAACCCTTAAAAACTTAAACAAATTTAAAACCCTAAGACCCATAAGAAACATTAGAAACCTCTAAAACCCTTGAAACCCTAAAAACCCACTAAAAACTCTGAAAACTACTAAAAAACCTAAAAACCCTAAATCCCTAAAAACCCTAAAACCTTAAAAACCATAAAAACCATAAAAACCCTAAAATACCTAATACTCATATAACCCATAAAAACACATAAAACCCCTTAAAACCCCTAAATCTACTAAAATATTAAAAACACTTAATACCCAAAACCCACTTAAAACCCTAAAACCCCAAAAATACCCTAAAACCCTAAAAACCCTAAAAACATAAAAATCCTAAATCCCTAAAAACCATAAAACCATAAATATCATAAAACCCCTAAAACCACCAAAACCCTAAAAGCCCAAAAAACCAAAAAAAACCTAAAACCATGAAAACCATGAAAACCCTAAATCCAGTAAATTAATTAAAAAACTCTAAAACCCCTAATAAACCTAAAATATCTTAAATCCCTAAAAACCGAAAGGACCCTAAGAAAACCTAAGAATCATAAATAAACCTAAACCCCCTAAAAGCCTAATAAACCATACAAAACCATTAAAATCTTCGAAACCTAGAAAACTACAAAACCCTTAAAAAAGTAATAAAACCCTAAAAATCATAAAATACCCAAAAAGTCTAAAATATCTACAAATATACAAACCCCTAATAACCCATAAAAACCCTAAAACCCCTAAATTTTTTAAAAACCATATAAATCCCTAAAAGAACCTTGAAGGAGGCCTCAGAGCAGCGGCTCTTCTCCTCTACTCATGCCGCTAGGGTTCCCCTACGGATCTTGTTCCCTCCCCCTCCGACGTGGTCCATCCTCGGTTACTACGACTCCACCCTATATTGGTGTCGATGGAGGTAGTTCATTGATGCTCTGGATTCATTTCTGATCTAGTGGTGGCTTCATCGCTTCGTGCCGCTTCGGGATCCGGCCTCAGCTTTGATTCACTTGTCACTGGCTCTGGTTCACGCAGAGGTGACTTTGGCTCTCATGGCTTCAGGATCCCTGTCTGGTTTCAGATTGCATCGGCTCTGTGTGGTCTGGACCCAGGTTTCCAGATGTGTGTCTTCCGCTCCAGATCTGGGTTCTTCTTGACGTTGCGAGAGCTTTCTGTTGGGCTTGGTGTGACTGGTGTCCGATTTGGCATTTCCTTAGGATCTCGTTGCGGCCTCTGTGCGCTCACCACTGCCTCAAGATTGATTGTTGAAGGATGCGTTTGGGTCTTCCTAGAGATTGGGATCTGGTCTCAGCTGTGGTTTTCATGGCGTCGAACACGCTTCTAGCTACAAAATCCCAGCCAGACCTCTTCCTGGCTAGACGCTAGTCCCGGTGTTCTTCGATCTACTCGGGACTGGTTCCAATGGCCGGTAGGGGGAGGCCCTACTTTCGGTTTCCTCCGGTTGCCTGAGTTTTTGTTATAATGCTTCAGTTTTGTGTTGTGATGTGTGTCTATCATGGCATCCATTGTTGGTTTCTAGTTGCTGGTCACTGATTGCGGAAAGATGACGCTTCCTGGTGCTGAATGAGGTGATGCAGCCTTCTTGGGGTTGTTGGAGTCTAGTGTCTTGTGAATCTGTGGTGCTAAAGTTGGGTTGATGAAGTTATTGCATATGGTTTGGTGCTGATGGTTGCTGGTTGATCATGAGCTATGAGGTTTTCTTGGAGTCTTTTCGATTTTTCTACTTTGTGTGTCTTTGGTTCTTTCTTTTGGGGTTTTTGGGGTTGGTTTTGTAAAGGGTTTTTCGGGTGTGGGTCATTTGACCACTCCCCTACCTTTTCTTCTGCATCTTCTTTCTAATAAATTTGGGGTGGTCGGGAATAGCCCAACCCTCACATCTTCCTTGCCCTAAAATAACCCTACCATTATAGAATAACTCTATAATCTTAAAAACCCTTAATAGAACCCTAAAACCCCTAAAAACCCTACAACACCTGAAAATCCTAAAAAAACCTTAAAAACCTAAAAATCCCTGAAAACCATAAATTATGAAATCTCGGGCCCAGTTCACTCATATGTAACCAAACCCGGTTGGCCACAAGGCCTAAAACATGTCTCACCATACACCAAAGACTGCTAACTAGTTGCGAGTGTCTATAATGGTATGGTGGGGAGAATATATCCTTTTTATCAGAGTAGATAAAAATAGTAGATAATAATAATCACAAAGAAACAAAATGAATAATAAAGAAACAATATAATAAAATCTCCCAGCATTGATAACCGACATGAAAAATAATAACCAGTATCATATAGAAAATGATGATGTCATGCTGCTATGAAAAACATGGGTATGGAAATAGGAAACATGTATGGAACATCACATGCTATACAAAATATACAAAAATAACAAAAAAAATCACTAATTACATCAACAGGACTATCTCAGTCCTTTGGATATGTACTCCATCCAACTATAGAAAAATTTTGCGTCGATAACATGAAACTTTCCCTTTTCCCAACTTGCATCCATAAGGTCGGTTTAGGTACCAAATGGTTGCATGAATATTGTGTGACTAAAACTTTGTAGTCCACCACCAATTATGTTTATAACTATCTAGTCCATGAATATATCAAGAACCTATGTGAAATTAGTAATAAAAAAGTAGTAAATGAAATAAATAATACCCATGTCAGCTCGTTTTCTCTATGGAAAACCTATCTAATACTACATGCTTAAGACTAATCTAGAATTTCTGTAATTTACTATTTTCTAACCAATAAAGAGCATCATGTTAATTATTTCCAAATAATTATTATGGAATGTCATGTCCGTAAATACCAAATAAACAATAAGGATCATCATATCCATTAATTTCATGTAAACAATTTGGAACTTCATTTCCAATAATTCCAAATAAACAATATAGAATTCCATGTCTCTTAACACCATATAAACAATAAGACACACCATAACTATTAAAAAATATAATCATGATATAATCACATCAATTTCATATTAAAATAAAGTATAAATAAAGTCCCCATTTCCATTTATCAATTCCATTCATGAATTGAATTCATAAATCTGATCAGTATTAAGAAGGCCCAAGGAGTATAATCCATGCCATCTGATCAATTCAATTAATCATTTAAATCACATGATATAAGAGTAATAAAAAGTTCCAAGTGTAATCTACTTTCCACTACATCTTTTTACTAGGGTCAAGTGACATGGTCCTACTATTCACCTTTTAGCCATTTCATTTATAAGTGATCACATGGTCTATTGGTATGTGTAGTCTACAAATTTCTCATTAATTCCCTTAAATAAACCTGTTAATAAGGAGTAGATCAGCACACTTAAAAATTACTATAATTTCATGATAGATATTAATATGGTCATGGGCCTATAAGATACACACCCCAAGGGGGTGGTTCAAGTAAATGTATACAACATACAAGAAGTAATTTGGAGAAAATATAATAACCATTTTAATGAATAAAAATTTATTTAAATAATTTGATAACTATGAGGGGGTTTATAGAATGTCTGGAATGAAAAACAATGAATCATGATATAAAAAACTAGACTTTTAGGGGAAAGTACCCTACCACCTACCTTATAATGGTTAATGACCCCATGTATGATATCAAATTTAGATTTAAGCTAGAATAGAAGAAACCAAAAAACTATAAAAACTCCATGAAAATAGGGAACATAAGATCGTACAGATATAACAGTGAAAATAGAGAGAGAAACAAAGAAAAGAATGAAGATGATTTATATTATAATTAATAGTGATCCAATGAGACAAATGGTGATTGAATCACACATTGTATATAGGAGTAGTCTCAAATACATAGAGGAGAGAAAAAGAGAGAAACCCATGGGAGAGATGATTTTTGTGTAGAGGAAGATAAATTAGGGGTAAAAGGTTATAGGCCTGAATGGAAAATGATAATTTCAATACTTTTTAAGGGGCACATGGTTTGGCCACATGGTTGGACAAACCATTCTCAACCACTGCCTGTGGTGACACCCCCCACAAGCGGGCTAGGCACACAATTAGAAAACCCATGCACAACCCATGCATGATAACTATACAAGGACTCAACCACCTTAATTTTTAGGAACAAGGTTAAAAAACCATAAAAAAACCATTCTCAACATAAATATAATTTCTTTTAGTAATTTTATAAACATGTAACCACACTTGCATGGTTATAATAACAATGAACCCATATTACTAGAGTGAAAATTTGAGCTGAATAGTTACTTCTAACCATGAACCAACTACGTAACTATACAGCTTCTACAAAAATAATATCTCCTTGTTTGAAAAAAAAATCCTCAGATGCTCCCATACCCATCATGAAATCCTCAGGGATTCTCCAATAATTAAAAAAATTAAACTCAAAATTAAAGTATCCATACCATGTAGAAAAAATTGGATCCTACAACCCTCTTTCTAAAACAAATCATTCTTGAGTTTCCCTAGGGTTGATTGATCATCATGTGATAATAAATCTATCCAATAGGAATGTATCTTGGTCTCTCTATCCCATGTATCATCATGTACACAATCATGTTTCCATATCACATGAACTGGAAGAATGGACCTACCTAGAAAATCCTTCATGATACGATCAACAATATAAAAAAGATACTCCTCCAAAGAAGAATCAACATCCATAGAAACCTCACCAGAGTTAAGGATATGATATGGGTCGTAGTGATATCAACATAACTAAGAAAAATTAAATATTTCATTCATAACCTTGTATTTATAAGGGACTTCTATCTAATAAGTTATTCTTACCTTGACCACTATCTCAAAAGTTATAAGAAACCTAGGAGTTAGATTTGCATTCCTCTTAGTTCATCAATACCCAAGGCTATGTGAAACAAACAAGAATATCTAATCCCCAACCTATAACTATAGAGGTATTTGATGGTTATTGGAATAAGAATTATTCCTATACTAATTCATACCCATACGTTTACTGATAATTTTTACCTACTCCAATGTCTCGTGAACAAGATGTGGTCCTAGTAGCAATGCCTCCCCTAACTCTAACCAATACAGCAGTGATTGAAATAACCTACCATACATGGAATCATCAGGATTTATTTGTATAGTCACTTGGTATCTATTATTATAATATAATTTATAAACAGGTATGTCTTTATCCAAAGAACCTCCAAAATCAAGGAAGTATTTCTAGATCTTATTTTCAAGCACTGTTATAGTACACTTAGACTAATCGTTAGTGTGAGGGTGGTAGTCTGTGCTTAGTGACACCTATAAACCGAGATCCTTTCATTAAACCTATCAAAATCATTATGAAAAATGAGTGTACCAGTCTGATATGATTGTATGTTGAACTCTATGATGGTGTATGATCTCCCAGACATAAATCCTCCCAATCTCATCTTATGAAAAGGTCTCTCAAATAAGAAAAAAGTTGGTGACCTTTTTCAATCTATCCAAAATCATCCAAATTATTTCAATTACTCTAGGGGACATTTTTAAACCCATCAAAAAATAAATATTGATGTTTCCACATTTCCACTTTGGAATGGGTAATGGATGTAAAATTACAATAGACCATTTTTCCTGGCCACCAATACTGGTGTTGTATGTAATGGTACATTTTGGTAAGTCTAGGATACAATTCCCATTTAGAGGCATGATATTATAGCACCAATTCCTCCCACACTCTAGGAACCCAAATGTCTCCTTGAATTTTCATGATCTCATCCTCAATAATAACCCAATCATACGGTGTGTCCCCAACTAAAATACTTTCCTTTTTGGAATAACCCTTCAAGATCAGAATGTATCTCATCTTTACTTGACCCAGAAGTAATGTGTTCAGAAATAAATTTGTAATTACTAGTTTCCCATGAAAATATTGAACCTCAATATGAATATCAAAAAATAGATCCATCAACTACCACTCATCACTAGCTTCCTAACACCTTTGTGTACGAGTCTTTCAACTTTGAGCATCATCCACTGCATTTCCTTTCCCATGAGAATAAGCATTATCAAAATTAAAGAAATTTAGGTATTCAACCAACCTTAAATACCTAATATTCAACTGACAATGGGTGAATATTTTTTTGATACATTTATGGTCCATGTATATAATGAAATGATACCCAAGAAAATAATTTCTCCAACAATGTAGAGTGGTAACCACAGTTTCTTACTCGAGATTGTGCCTAGAAAAATTATACTCATGAGGCCTCAACTGACATGACTCGTATGTCACTACATGATCATATTGCATCAAAATATCTCCCAGACCGATTCCTAATGCATAAAAATAAACTAAATAGACTGTACCATACTTTGGTAGAATCAGGATTTGTACTGAGGTCAACCTACCTTTCAACTCTTGAAAGGCTTCCTTATAAGATTCAAACCTTATAAATTTGACATCTTTTTTGGTCAATCCCATAAGAGGTGTTGTATTATATGATAAATTCTTAATTAAACGTTTATAAGAACCATATAGTACTCCAAAACTCAATATATTAAAGAAGTTATTTGTATTCTCCCAGGAAACCATGACTCTCACTCTCTCTAGATCCATAGATAATTCGGATTCCAATATAATGTGAACTAGGAAGTGAACCTTATAAATCTAGAAGTGAAATTTTAGGATATTATCATATATTTGGTTATCTCTTATTGTACTCAATACAATTTCAAAGTGTTTTTCATGATCGTGACTCTTCCAACCACGCTTCCACACCCGTGCTCATTTTCATTTTATGTTTATCTTATTTCAAAAGGTAGGAATACACATATATTTCTCCAATTAGGTATTATAAGGCATGTGAGCTAAGAGGATGGGAGGTTACGATCAAAACACCCATTTTGGAAAATTATTGCCTACTCTAAGACTCTCTTATAGATTTAAGATGTATTTTATAAACCTTTATTGAATCCCATACATGTCAGATGGTCCTCCCTTGTATCAATAATTAATTATTTTTCATATGTTGATTTCAAAATCATTTATATGTATATGAGATTCTTAATCTATGGAGGTATATATATGTATCCTAGGTTCTACATCAATCGTACCCTTTTGTAAAAGGATTAAAGATTCTTATATCATTTATTATAAAAGATTAAACTTTTAATCCACATATTTGGGCTCTCAAGAGATTAACATCATCCAAAAAGAAAAATTTTGTTGTGATGGTTGGATCAGGCCCATTAGATAGGATTCCAACATGTCCTTGCAAAAAGAATCACAACCCATGTAGTTGGGTTCCCCTTAATGGGACACATCATAACTTTTATGTTCATGTGACAGGGACCAAACCAAGTAGTTTAATATCACACAAAAAGGATGCCTAGGAAAAAGGTACCTAGTCAATGTCTGGTGTGGGACTTACACTGAGGCATCCCAAAAGAACCATAAATTGATATGTTCTCTAAGGTGGGGGGCATGATCCTACTAGGAATATATATCAATAAAGATAATGAATAAAACGAGTTAGAATGAATATGACCTTCTAATTTTCATATGAACCTACCTCGGCTATGGTCTATAGAACATTAGGGTAATGTTTAGGGTGTTGGGTTTGAACCATAGGGAGGCTTCTTATGTATACCATTTTTTCTGGGAGCAAATCCCACATATTTCAAATTGGTTGGGACTTACACCTATAGAGGAGGATTTTCATGGTTTGGTTGGGGCTTATAGAGAATAAGAGATGGCCCATCTTCCTCTTAAGGAATATGGTTTTTTGAGAAGTTGAAAACATGGTTTTTGGGATTATACCTAATAGGAATCACATTTGAGAGGTGAGGGTAATAATCATAAATGGATTCTTATCCCAATATAGGTATTTTATCATGTGGATATGGCGATCCTTATTAACCTTTATTCTCATGTGAGTCATGAACAATATGAGAAAAAAGATGAAATCAAATATATGAGAAACCACCCAATATCCTCTTTACACTACTAGAATAGGACAAGGATACAAAAAAATGAAGGGATTTGATATGCCTATATCCTATCCTATTTTATAATGAGGATAGTCACATCAGGCTACCATATGGCTATAACCCATAGGAAGTGTAACACCCCGAGATTTTATGAAAAATATTCTTTTTAATTTCATTAATGTCTTGTGTTGTATGCTACACTAAAAGGAGATTGGACAACACACATCCTTGACTTTCCTTGCATTACACGAAATCGTGACCTTCCTCGATAGCGTGTGTAGTACGCAATAACGAGTTTCACTAAACAACAATATGCTATTAAAATATTATTAAAACTAGCCGTTATGAATAGTAATAACCACTTTTTGAAATTTTGTAAATTTTATTTTTCAAAATGGACTTCATTTTTGGATTCAGAATATCGAAATTAGCTTAGAGTGAAATTTTGGTACTTTTCAGATAACTTTCATTTTCTAATCAACAGTCAAAATTACTAAATTTTAATTAAAAACAACCTTTTTAATCGAAATAAATAAAAGTGATAAATTATTAATTTGAGTGGTTTTAAAGTATATTTAGAATATATTTTTACAATTTAATACAATGTTGGTCATTGTATTTAATTTCACATTTAAACCAAACATAAACAAGTGTCAATCTTTTGATAGTTATTATCTCTTAAGAACACGCTATTTGTTTTGACGACGGGAATTAATTTTTAAATTAAGTAATTCAACTGATATGTTTTGAATTTGGTAAAATAGACATCATTTTTCAGTTCATAATATCAAATATAGCTTAGGCCTAATTTTTGGTATTTTTCTAGAAAATTTCATTTTTTGATGAATAGTGAAACCACTAAGTGGTAGTTAAAAAAATGAATTTTTCATAAAACATAATTTTTCCGCTTCTGTGAGTGGAATTTCAAAAATCCAAGAGACACGGTTGATGTCAGTAAGTAAAATGTCGTTCAATGAGATGAAAATAATTTTTGGTCAATAGTAACTTTTTACTTTTTTTTACCACGGTTAAAAGTAAATAGGGTAATTAAGGGTAAAAATGATATTATTATTACGCTAACACATGTACTAATTCTATTGGATAAGTTTAATTCGACCAAAAACAACCTTAGGAATAAAATATGACCATTTAGGCCCACTTGGATTAGATTAGGACATTTATTATAAATTTATTTAAAGAAGGGTTAAAATAGTTAAAATCAATGTTTAATAAGTATATCATTTTTAAAATAGGGTTATACATAAGCTAAAATCGACTATAAATATTAATTAGAAAGATAATAAGATTTCATACATAATGGTATTTTATTTGTAATTTTTTGACATTAAATAATTTAATTTATTTATGACACAAAGATGATACGATAATTATCTTATTAATGAAATATTGACATAATTGATTTTATAAATACCAAAATAAATGTAATTTGAGACTTTTATGAATTAAACTACTTTTCTAGGTTAATATGACATGTTAGTATTGATATTATTAACTATTTTCGAACTAATCAGTCTGTTATGATTTTCACAAAAATCAATTACTAAATAGTGTCAAAATTGACATAAAATAGTTTTTAAAACAAATATTATATTATTAATTGTTATTTTATTCCTAAAAATATATTTTTTTGCAAAATGGATTAGTTAAGGTTATATATATTAATAATAAATAACTTGGTGTTCTTTTGGCTTCCTATAGTATGTTTATTAACCTTATAGTGTAAGAACACAAAAAGACACGGTAAAAGTAATATTATCTAACTTAATGTTAAATCTAAATGATAAGGTTAAAATAGGAACCTAAACATGTCTAAATTATATTTTATGAGAGTATTGCGACCCATCCCCACCTTATTTTCTAAATAAATCAATTTGGAGCTATTTAAAACCGAATTTGGCTTTATAATAAAATATTATTTTTAGTTTTTTCAAAAGAGCCCCTCTCCTCCCTTATAAAAGGGAACCTCCTCCCTCTCTTCCTCACACCAATTTGAGTCTTCATGCTCGTCCAACCCCTGCCAAATTCTCTTCTCCACTTCCCTAGAAACATACTAGAGGTCCTGGTCTTCTTCAAAGACCAATTTTAGTGACCTAAGAGGACGACTCAAAGAGGCGCTTCAAAGAAGAGGTAATGTCCATTACCGATTCTTTCAACTTTATTTCATCTTCCACTTCTTCTTTGTAACACCCCGAGATTTTATGAAAAATATTATTTTTATTTCATTAATGTCTTATGTTGTATTATGCACCAAGATTACCTTGCGCTATACGCAACACCGTATTAGCTTGCAGTATACGCAACACTATTCTTGGACCGTGTTACACACAATTTTGATAATAGTTATTCTACGCAACATTGAGTATATATATATATATATATATATATTAAATGTATAAATGAAATATGGTTGGATTATGTTACACGAAACAATGAAGGATTCTTTCACAACACGCAACCCTGACTTGGCTTGCATTACACGCAATCGCGACCTTCCTCGATAGCGTGTGTTGTACACAATACCGGGTTTTAATAAACAATGTTATATTATTATAATATTTTCATGAACTAGCCGTTATGAATAGTATTAACTAAATTTTGAATTTTATAACATTATTATTCATCTTACACATTTCTAGAACATGGTATAAGAACAAAATAAATTTTTTCGGGTAAAATAAGTATTTTTAAAAAAAATGCAGTTTTGCCACCTTTTGATGGCGCAACCACTTTAAATCTATTTTTTGACATGTTTATAAGTTCAATTTGAGAAAATAAAATTCTTCTTTGGAATCAAGAAATAAAAATTTACTTTGGATAAATTTTTCATATTATTCTGGTAACTTTCACATTTTAATGAATAGTAAAAACACGCTATATTTTAATTAAAAACAACTTTTTTCATCGTAATATATTATGTGGTTAAATTATAATATTGAATGGTTTTAAAGTATAAATAGAATATATTTTTACCATTTAATATAATGTATGTCATTAGCATTGATTTTACCTTGAATTCGTAGGTTAAATCAATTCAATCTTTTGCAATGTTTTAAACAAAAACCCGTTTTTATTCGACAACGGGATTAATTTTAATTTAATTTCTGCAACTTCTGTGTATGGAATTTTAAAAAATGGATTCCATATTTGGAATCAGTGGGTCCAAATTATGTTAATAAACTAATTTTTATTTTTGGAATTTATGAATAGTAACTACGGTAAATTTTATTTACCATAGTTAAAGGTAAATCGGGTAATTAAGGGTAAATATAATATTTTAAAATAACCCTAACAAATGTCAAAATCCTATTGGATGACTACAAGTCGACACATATCACCTAAGGGTCGGATTAGAATCATTTAATGAACATTTTTCCATGAAAATAACTTAATTATTATTAAAACCAAAGAAAGTGACAACATGTCACTCTCTTAAATTTTATAAGTATATTAATTTTAATTTAGTGATAAACTTCATGAAACTTCGAACATGAATAGTCTAAAGAAAGCTAATGAAATTATATACATCATATAAATTTATTTATAATTTTTAGGGATTAAATAATTATCATTAATTATGACACAATAGTGATGCAGAAATTGTTTATCTAGTGAAAAATCAAGAATAATGTTTTTTTTAAACTAATAGTGACCATAAAATGCACAAATACCTAACCAAAACTTATTGGAAATGTAAATGTAAACCATAAGCATCCAATGGTCGAATAGTTGACCATTTGGACCCTTATAAAAGCGATTATGACACTTATATTATTTTATTTTAAATGATGCCAAAGTTCTCACCTTCATAATTTAATAAATATAACAATTTAAATATTGTTATTTTAAGATAATAAATTCGAGTAAAAGTATTATTGTGCAAGGTAATATGTTTATCTTCATCATAGAATTTTATTTTAAATTTTTATACAACAAATAAGTATATTAAATAATTATACAAAAATGATGTAGTAATTATTTTATTAAGAGATAAACCAAATAAATTGTTTTAAAAATAATAAAATAAATATTATATGAACTATTTAATGTGATACACTAATTTTATAGATACATATGACCTTTTATTAATATATTAAAGCTTTTATTTCGAACATATCTTCTGTATATATTTTATTTAAATTAAAATAAATGAATAGTGTCAAAATTGACACTATTGTTATTTTACAAAAATAACATATTATAAAATTGTTTAAAAATCACAAAAATATTTAAAAATTATAAATTTATATTTATATGGTCTATAATGTTATAAAGTAAACAAGTATGGAAAATTCACAACAAATAAGTAATTATTTGTTATAATTTAAAATTTAGAATTTTATTACCACAAATAAACTTAAATAGATTGAATAAGGATAAATCAAAATGATAAGGTTTAAAATAAGATCCAAACATGTCTAAATTTTATTGGTTGATGAGATTACAACCCTATCTCATCTAATATTCGAATATGAGTCATTTTTGGAGGTTTTTAAGTTGGGTTAGATTTATTATAAATTAATATTTTTAAGAATTCCTAAGGTGCCCCTCTCCTCCCTTATAAAAGGGAACCTCCTCCCCCTCCTCCTCACACCAAATTGAGCACTCAAGCTCGTCCAACCCCTGCCAAAATCCATTCTAAACTTCCCTAGAATAATCCTAGAGGTCCTGGTCTTCTTCAAAGACCAATTTTAGTTCCCTAAGTGGAGGATTCAAAGAGGCGTTTCAAAGAAGAGGTAATATCCATTACCGATCTTTTCAATTTCTTTCTTCTTAAACTTCTTCTTCTTTAGTTGTTTCATGAAAAAGTAATAACATCAGTATTACTTACATACTGATATGTTATTATAAATATGAAACAACCCTAATCCACCTTCTATCCATCCTACGGAAAAAATGAAATCACCGCGCGTGTGTACGTACGGAATACCGTCTCCACGCCGTGGTGTAATCTATTTTCCACCACCACCTTAATAGGATGGGTATAATGGTGTAATGAGTAACTATATATTATTATTATAAAGTTATATTGATACTGAAATAGTCTACATACACTTCAACACAATTCCACGACCATGGGAACGATATCATCGCTCGTGCGTACGTACGGACTACCGTCTCCACGACGCGATGAGATTCATTCTCCACTTTAAACCATTCATGAATGATTATAAAGTATATATAATAAGTAATAATTAAATATATTACATAAAAATGATACTGGATTTATGTGTATATATATGAATGTCATCTACTTAATTCCATTCAATTCAATAAGGAAACGAAAACAACGTTCATGCGTACATACGGACTACCGTCTCCATGAACGGTGTATTTCTTTCCCGTTAATAATTTATTATATATATGTATATCCTGAATATATATATATATATATATAAATCATGTTTTATGTTCTGGAATTAAGTAATCATGATCTAAGTAATCATATGAATAATTACAAGTCAAAACACGGATGACAAATGAAACAATTTTACCCAAAACGCTCTTTATCATGGAATTTACAAAAGAACGGGAAATATAAATTCATAAGTGAACCATATATGATATCATAACAATGAATATGATTCTGTAATAAGTAAATGACATTATTTAAATCATTATACAGGAGGTTCGGACACTTACGAAGCAAATCGGACCTAAGGTAAGGGAAATATCACAATCTCATTTTTATCCGAGATTGTTTATACTTTAGTATTTACTGGGGTGTATTTTATCATCCACATCTATGTTTCCTAAATATGTAATGTTATTTACATCCACCTACAATTGTTTAAATCCAATTCTACCCTTTGGTGAGTTTTTAGTAAAAGATATGAAAGGAATCTTTTGTCGTTTTTCGTACGAGGTACATTTTGACTTTTTCGACAAAATTACAAAGAATGTTTTTTTTAACTTATACGGCACGAACGGATTTCTACTGTTTTATAAAGCCTTATTTTCATGAAGCTTCCTATAAAAGATTTCATGACTATTTTCAATAAAATCTCTTTCTTTTAAAATTTCAGGATGTTTTGTGAAAAGAAATTGATTTTGAAGAAGAAAGGATATTTTCCTCAAGAATTCAATTCAAGTGTTTTATCAAAATTATTTTCCATCTAAGATAATAAAGGGTTCTGTTTCTATCCATATTTTTCCATTGATTTGACTATGTTGTGATGGAATTATGTTTATGAATTCCTTTATCTTATATGAATGGTTTTATGATGTCATGTTGTTTAAGAATCCCATTTTTATTACACGGGTTATGCAATGATGTATGATTTATGATTTTGTGGCACACATAAGAATGGTATCATTATGAGATGGGTGGGACCTATATCTCCTTCCAATGCATTGGGTAAAGATTTTATATCTCATGAGATAGACAGGGCTGGAACGGTAGGTTATACCGGTTCAGTGAAACAGGACTAAAACGAGGGTTACTCGATTCAGAAAGGGACTTTGTCCACTAAGATAGTCTTGGCAATTAGTCTTGACTAACAAGAAATGATTATCTATGATTATGTGTGTATGCCAAAAAGTTTCATGTTTTAAGTTATGATTATTGGGATTACTTTTTCACTACCATGATTTATCCCATGATTATGAAATTATGCTCTCTTTTGCAGGTTATGATTTCCAAAATGTTATGTTCTTATGAATATGATGTGATTGATATTTATTTGGTTTACCCTTACTGAGCATTTGAGCTCACCCTTTTATGTTTTCTTTTCCCCAGGATATAAAGAAAGGTTTTAGGTAAAAAAAAAGAGGAAGATCTTTATGGGAGATTTTGAAGATCTTTCACCACGATTAGAAGATTATATTCCGAGTTTCCAAAGACACTAAACTATTACGATCCTTGTGTGTGTGTTTTTGTTATGTACTAAGTATTCCGCAAATGTAATGTAATTTCCACGTACATCAAGATACGGGTCTCTACAGTTGGTATCAGAGGAAAGGATTAGTCAACCTTTGGAAACTAGGATGCGAAAACGTTAGTGAGATCCCTAGAGATATTTCTAAGGTATGTCTAGGGATGTCCCTAAGGATAAGTATACGTATAGGATATAATCCTAGAACTACGATAACTATCTTATAATTTAACCTAAGATGTTAGATATTAAGGGTACTCCCCCTTTACTATGTTGTTTTCCCTAGCATTATTTTTCCTCTCACACTATTCTGTTTGGGTTTTAGAAAATGGCTGGAAACAAGATGATTCACAATAATGGAGGATATGATGGACAATGGAATGATATTCATCATGATCAACCAAATGAAATGGGATTTGGATGTCCAAACATCATTATTATGCCGAATCAGCAATCTCATAATATGATCAATAAAGTAAAATTTGGTAAGTTTCCTGACTCGGCTAATAAGAGAAAGATGGAGTTTGATGATGATCATAGAGGAAAGAAAGTTCAATTTCCCCTATGTAAATCATGTGGGAAGAGGCATCAAGGAGAATGTTTCAAAGGAACTGGAAGATGCTTTGGGTGTGGAAAAGAAGGACACAAAGCAAGTAAATGCAAAGGAAAAGGTTCAGTTAACAACATGGATGAGGATAATGGTATTGCTACGACATCAACAATAGTTAAATGTTTTAAATGTGGAATGTACGGGCATCATGCAAACCAATGCCCTAAGGGAAAGTCTCATGAAGATAATCAGTATGGTCGTATGGGAAGTATTTATGTGGATGATGATGAAGAGACTACAAATGATATGTGAGATGAAAGAATTGTTGAAGCTCGGTCAATGGTTTAAGAATGTAGTGGAATGATTACATGTTTATCATGTGTAATGTTGTATAAGTAATCTCATGGCACTATGGAATAAAGAGACATGTAAGGATTGTTACATTGTTGCCTGATTAATGTTACCAGTATCCATGAAAGGTTATTCAGATATTTTTGGAATGTAGATGATATGCGTATAATGAAGGGATAAGGAGAAAATAAAATGTTTGATAGTATTCATGAGCTCATGACTGATATAAGGAGAAGGTTATATCATGGTTTGAGTATATAGAATTTTTGGACTTTGGTATGTGGAAAGAGTTAACTTTTGACAGCATTCATGTTTTCACTAAGGTTTAATGGGTATTCATATTTTTCAAGAGAATACATCATTAAAGTATTCACATGATTGGAATGTGACCAACAAGATATATGGGGGATAAATGATGTTATTCACATGCTTGGTTGGCGACATTTCAAGTAATCATTTTCTTTATACTATGAGCTTGGACCGAAGTATTTTAGATAAGCCTAAAGATTGTAATGGATTATGTTAACCATAAGTTAGTATTGTTTAAGTATAGAACTTTTTTTGATATTATTTATGTGATGTTATAGTAATGTAGTTTTAGAAAAAGGACAACCTGCAGGACGGGCGACAGCCCATCGCTTCGGACAAGGCTGTGGGAATCGAACCCACAACCGAAGTGCGACTGGCCTTTATCGCCTACCACTGACCTACAGGAAGTCCATGTTTAGTAGAAAACTAGTTTTATTATATTAAGCAGTATGATATGTGAAGTATAAGTTCATTTTAGGAACCATATATGATTAATCTCACTATAGATCGACTTATGTATATAATTTTTGCTAAAATTTTGTTTGAGACAGATGGAATGACCCGTCATTCTATCACATGATCTGCTAACACTTCACGAATAACAAATTCAACTTCATTTATTTAAGAGATGAAGTGGAAATTGTTCAAGGCACGAACAACAGTGAGATTGTACCAAAATAAAGTAAGTATTTATTGTAATTCAAATTTTCAACTTTAGGGAAATGATCTTGAAAACTAAAAATGTTGTCCTAGTGCCCTTATATCCGATGAATCAGATGGTACCCTAGATCATCACAAATTTATGGCTTTGTGATTGCTAGCTTTTCCATAGCCATGTTCTCTACCACTCTCCATCAGAACATGATGGTTAGATTTCTCTTCCATATCCATATTTTCACCTATGTGGAAACCCAGTGATTAGTTTATTTGGGTAACCGTTACGTTTCATACTTTTGTTTTTTTTTAAGATAAGTTTGGGTATTCCTTTTTACGATGTGGGTTTCTATCAAAGAAACTTTCAAATAGTAAACCATTTATAACCCCGACGAATTTCGAGGGCGAAATTCATTTTAAGGGGGGTAGAATGTAACACCCCGAGATTTTATGAAAAATATTATTTTTATTTCATTAATGTCTTATGTTGTATTCTGCACCAAGATTACCTTGCGCTATACGCAACACCGTATTAGCTTGCAGTATACGCAACACTATTCTTGGACCGTGTTACACACAATTTTGATAATAGTTATTCTACGCAACATTGAGTATATATATATATATATATATTAAATGTATAAATGAAATATGGTTGGATTCTGTTATACGAAACAATGAAGGATTCTTTCACAACACGCAACCCTGACTTGGCTTGCATTACACGCAATCGCGACCTTCCTCGATAGCGTGTGTTGTACACAATACCAGGTTTTAATAAACAATGTTATATTATTATAATATTTTCATGAACTAGTCGTTATGAATAGTATTAACTAAATTTTGAATTTTATAACATTATTATTCATCTTACACATTTCTAGAACATGGTATAAGAACAAAATAAATTTTTTCGGGTAAAATAAGTATTTTTAAAAAAAATGCAGTTTTGCCTCTTTTTGATGGCGCAACCACTTTAAATCTATTTTTTGACATGTTTATAAGTTCAATTTGAGAAAATAAAATTCTTCTTTGGAATCAAGAAATAAAAATTTACTTTGGATAAATTTTTCATATTATTCTGGTAACTTTCACATTTTAATGAATAGTAAAAACACGCTATATTTTAATTAAAAACAACTTTTTTCATCGTAATATCTTATGTGGTTAAATTATAATATTGAATGGTTTTAAAGTATAAATAGAATATATTTTTACCATTTAATATAATGTATGTCATTATCATTGATTTTACCTTGAATTCGTAGGTTAAATCAATTCAATCTTTTGCAATGTTTTAAACAAAAACCCGTTTTTATTCGACAACGGGATTAATTTTAATTTAATTTCTGCAACTTCTGGGTATGGAATTTTAAAAAATGGATTCCATATTTGGAATCAGTGGGTCCAAATTATTTTAATAAACTACTTTTTATTTTTGGGATTTATGAATAGTAACTACGGTAAATTTTATTTACCATAGTTAAAGGTAAATCGGGTAATTAAGGGTAAATATAATATTTTAAAATAACCCTAACAAATGTCAAAATCCTATTGGATGACTACAAGTCGACACATATCTCCTAAGGGTCGGATTAGAATCATTTAATGAACATTTTTCCATGAAAATAACGTAATTATTATTAAAACCAAAGAAAGTGACAACATGTCACTCTCTTAAATTTTATAAGTATATTAATTTTAATTTAGTGATAAACTTCATGAAACTTCGAACATGAATAGTCTAAAGAAAGCTAATGAAATTATCTACATCATATAAATTTATTTATAATTTTTAGGGATTAAATAATTATCATTAATTATGACACAATAGTGATGCAGAAATTGTTTATCTAGTGAAAAATCAAGAATAATGTTTTTTTTAAACTAATAGTGACCATAAAATGCACAAATACCTAACCAAAACTTATTGTACATGTAAATGTAAACCATAATCATCCAATGGTCGAATATTTGACCATTTGGGCCCTTATAAAAGCGATTATGACACTTATATTATTTTATTTTATATGATGCCAAAGTTGTCACCTTCATAATTTAATAAATATAACAATTTAAATATTGTTATTTTAAGATGATAAATTCGAGTAAAAGTATTATTGTGCAAGGTAATATATTTATCTTCATCATATAATTTTATTTTAAATTTTTATACAACAAATAAGTATATTAAATAATTATACAAAAATGATGTAGTAATTATTTTATTAAGAGATAAACCAAATAAATTGTTTTAAAAATAATAAAATAAATATTATATGAACTATTTAATGTGATACACTACTTTTATAGATACATATGACATTTTATTAATATATTAATGCTTTTATTTCGAACATATCTTCTGTATATATTTTATTTAAATTAAAATAAATGAATAGTGTCAAAATTGACACTATTGTTATTTTACAAAAATAACATATTATAAAATTGTTTAAAAATCACAAAAATATTTAAAAATTATAAATTTATATTTATATGGTCTATAATGTTATAAAGTAAACAATTATGGAAAATTCACAACAAATAAGTAATTATTTGTTATAATTTAAAATTTAGAATTTTATTACCACAAATAAACTTAAATAGATTGAATAAGGATAAATCAAAATGATAAGGTTTAAAATAAGATCCAAACATGTCTAAATTTTATTGGTTGATGAGATTACAACCTTATATCATATAATCTTCGAATATGAGTCATTTTTGGAGGTTTTTAAGTTGGGTTAGATTTATTATAAATTAATATTTTTAAGAATTCCTAAGGTGCCCCTCTCCTCCCTTATAAAAGGGAACCTCCTCCCCCTCCTCCTCACACCAAATTGAGCACTCAAGCTCGTCCAACCCCTGCCAAAATCCCTTATCCACTTCCCTAGAATAATCCTAGAGGTCCTGGTCTTCTTCAAAGACCAATTTTAGTTCCCTAAGTGGAGGATTCAAAGAGGCGTTTCAAAGAAGAGGTAATATCCATTACCGATCTTTTCAATTTCTTTCTTCTTAAACTTCTTCTTCTTTAGTTGTTTCATGAAAAAGTAATAACATAAGTATTACTTACATACTGATATGTTATTATAAATATGAAACAACCCTAATCCACCTTCTATCCATCCTACGGAAAAAATGAAATCACCGCGCGTGCGTACGTACGGAATACCGTCTCCACGCCGTGGTGTAATCTATTTTCCACCACCACCTTAATAGGATGGGTATAATGGTGTAATGAGTAACTATATATTATTATTATAAAGTGATATTGATACTGAAATAGTCTACATACACTTCAACACAATTCCACGACCATGAGAACGATATCATCGCTCGTGCGTACGTACGGACTACCGTCTCCACGACGCGATGAGATTCATTCTCCACTTTAAACCATTCATGAATGATTATAAAGTATATATAATAAGTAATAATTAAATATATTACATAACAATGATACTGGATTTATGTGTATATATATGAATGTCATCTACTTAATTCCATTCAATTCAATAAGGAAACGAAAACAGCGTTCATGCGTACGTACGGACTACCGTCTCCATGAACGGTGTATTTCTTTCCCGTTAATAATTTATTATATATATGTATATCCTGAATATATATTTATATATAAATCATGTTTTATGTTCTGTAATTAAGTAATAATGATCTAAGTAATCATATGAATAATTACAAGTCAAAACACGGATGACAAATGAAACAATTTTACCCAAAACGCTCTTTATCATGGAATTTACAAAAGAACGGGAAATATAAATTCATAAGTGAACCATATATGATATCATAACAATGAATATGATTCTTTAATAAGTAAATGACATTATTTAAATCATTATACAGGAGGTTCGGACACTTACGAAGCAAATCGGACCTAAGGTAAGGGAAATATCACAATCTCATTTTTATCCGAGATTGTTTATACTTTAGTATTTACTGGGGTGTATTTTATCATCCACATCTATGTTTCCTCAATATGTATTGTTATTTATATCCACCTACAATTGTTTAAATCCAATTCTACCCTTTGGTGAGTTTTTAGTAAAAGATATGAAAGGAATCTTTTGTCGTTTTTCGTACGAGGTACATTTTGACTTTTTCGACAAAAGTACAAAGAATGTTTTTTTTAACTTATACGGCACGAACGGATTTCTACTGTTTTATAAAGCCTTATTTTCATGAATCTTCCTATAAAAGATTTCATGAATATTTTCAATAAAATCTCTTTCTTTTAAAATTTCATGATGTTTTGTGAAAAGAAATTGATTTTGAAGAAGAAAGGATATTTTCCTCAAGAATTCAATTCAAGTGTTTTATCAAAATTATTTTCCATCTAAGATAATAAAGGGTTCTGTTTCTATCCATATTTTTACATTGATTTGACTATGTTGTGATGGAATTATGTTTATGAATTCCTTTATCTTATATGAATGGTTTTATGATGTCATGTTGTTTAAGAATCCCATTTTTATTACACGGGTTATGCAATGATGTATGATTTATGATTTTGTGGCACACATAAGAATGGTATCATTATGAGATGGGTGGGACCTATATCTCCCTCCAATGCATTGGGTAAAGATTTTATATCTCATGAGATAGACAGGGCTGGAACGGTAGGTTATACCGGTTTAGTGAAACAGGACTGAAACGAGGGTTACTCGATTCAGAAAGGGACTTTGTCCACTAAGATAGTCTTGGCAATTAGTCTTGACTAACAAGAAATGATTATCTATGATTATGTGTGTATGCCAAAAAGTTTCATGTTTTAAGTTATGATTATTGGGATTACTTTTTCACTGCCATGATTTATCCCATGATTATGAAATTATGCTCTCTTTTGCAGGTTATGATTTCCAAAATGTTATGTTCTTATGAATATGATGTGATTGATATTTATTTTGTTTACCCTTACTGATCATTTGAGCTCACCCTTTTATGTTTTCTTTTCCCCAGGATATAAAGAAAGGTTTTAGGTAAAAAAAAAGTGGAAGATCTTTATGGGAGATTTTGAAGATCTTTCACCATGATTAGAAGATTATATTCCGAGTTTCCAAAGACACTAAACTATTACGATCCTTGTGTGTGTGTTTTTGTTATGTACTAAGTATTCCGAAAATGTAATGTAATGTCCACGTACATCAAGATACGGGTCTCTACATTCTTCATAGGTTGTTTCATTATGAAGTAATAACATCAGTATCACTCATATACTGATATGTTATTATAAGTTTGAAATAACCCTATTCCACCATCTATCCATCCTACGGAAAACGAAATCACCGCGCGTGCGTACGTACAGAATACCGTCTCCACGCCGTGGTGTAATCTATTTTCCACCATCACCTTACTTGGATGGGTATAATGGTGTACATAATAACTATATATGATTATTTTAAAGTTATATTGATTATGAAATAGTATACATACACTCCAATAGAATTCCACGACCACGAGAAGGATATCATCGCTCGTGCGTACGTACAGACTACCGTCTCCACGACGCGATGAGATTCATTCTCCACATTAACCATTCATGAATGATTATAAAGTATATATAATAATTAATCATGAAATATATTATATAATAATGATACTAGATTTATGTGTATATATATGTATGTCATCTACTTAATTCCATTCAACTCAATAAGGAATCAAAAACAGCGTTCATGCGTACGTACGGCCTACCGTCTCCATGAACGGTGTATTTCTTTCCATTTACTGATCTGTTATATATATATATTCTTAATATATATTATATATAAATCATGCTTTATATTCTGGAATTAAGTAATCATGATCTAAGTAATCATATGAATAATTACAAGTCAAAACACGGACGACAAATGAAACGATTTAACGCAAAACGCTCTTTAACATGAAATTTACAAAAGAACGGGTAATATAAAGTCATAAATGAACCATATATGAAATCATAACAATGAGTATGATTCTGGAATAAGTCAATTACATTATTTAAATCATTATACAGGAGGTTTAGACACTTACAAAGCAAATCGGACCTAAGGTAAGGGATAATTTTACAAATCTCATTTTTATCCGAGATTGCTTATTCGTAAGTATATACTGGGGTTATTTATGTCATCCATGTCCATGTTTTATAAAAGTATTTTCATGTATGTTTAATGTCATTTTTACCCATTTTTGACTTTTAGTACATGGTATGTAAGGAATCTTTCTTTTGTTTACGTTATGAGGTACTTTTTGACTTTTCCGAAAAAAGTACGAGAAAAATGTTTTTTTAACTTATAGGGCATGAATGGATTTTTAAAAACATTATTTCCAAGAAGATTTCTTTATAAGTTTTCAAGTCTATTTTTAATCAAATTCTTTTAGTTTAAAATTGTATGACATGTTAAGAAAAGAAGAGTGTTTTTGAAGTAGAAAGTATATTTTCCTCAAGAATGGAGTTCAAGTGTTTTATCAAAATTATTTTCCATCTAAGATAATAAATGGTTCTGTTTATATCCCTATTATTACATGGATTTTATTATGTTGTGATGGAAATATTTTTATGAATTATTTTATCTTATATGAATTGTTTTATGATGTCACGATGTTTAAGATTCCCATTTTTCTTACATGGATTATGCTATGACGTATGGATTATGATTTTATGGCACAACTAAGAATGGTATCATTATGAGATGGGTGGGACCATTATCTCCCTCCAATGCATTGGGTAAAGATTTATATCTCATGGGATAAACATGTATGGAACGACAAGTTAAACCGGTTCAGTAATACAGGACTGGAACGAGGAGTGAACTCGATTCAGAAAGGGACTTTGTCCACTAAGATGGTCTTGGAAGCAATGCCTTGGCTACTATGGAAATCATATCATGTGCTTAATGGTTGCCACAATTACATGTTTTATTCCCATGCTATTTTATCATTCTTAATGTTTCTTTATGATCTATTCCTTACGTACTTCCATGTTTTGTGTCATTTCTCAAGATTTTGATGTTTAAACATTATGTTCATGTTTTTAAGTTCAAATGTATATGGTGTGTTTCATTTTATCCATGCTTACCCTTACTGAGCATTTGATCTCACCCTTTTTATGTCTTCTTTTACCCAGGATATAAAGAAAGGTTTTAGGTAAGAAAAAAAAGGGAAGATCTTTATGGGAGATGTTAAAGATCTTTCACCACGATTAGAAGATTACGTTCCAAGTTTCCAAAGACACTAAACTATTAAGGTCCTTGTGTGTCTGTTTTTGTTATGTATTAAGTATTCTGCTAAAGTAATGTAATGTCCATGTACGTCAATCTTTGGGTCTCTATAGTTGGTATCAGAGGAAAATTTTAGTCAACCTTTGGAAACTAGGATGTGAAAGAGTTAGTGAGATCCCTAGAGATATTTCTAAGGTATGTCTAGGGATGTCTCTAAGGATAATTATACGTATAGTTTATAGTCCTATAATTGTTCTAACGATCATAGAATTTAACCTAAGATGTTATATATTGAGGGTATTCCCCCTTTACTATGTTGTTTTCCCTAGCATTATTTTTTCCTCTCACACTATTCTTTTTGGGTTTTAGAAAATGGCTGGAAATATGAAGATTCATGATAATGGAGGATATGACGGACAATGGAATGATATTCTTCATGAGAAACCAGATGAAATGGGATTTGGAAGTCCAAAAATCATTATTATGCCTAATCAGCAATCTCATAATATGATCAATAATCTCAACTTTGGTAAGTTTCCCGACTCAGATGATAAGATAAAGATGGAGTTTCATGATGATCATAGAGGAAATAAAGTTCAATTTCCCTCATGTAAATCATGTGGGAAGAGGCATTGAGGAGATTGTTTCATGGGAACTAGAAGATGCTTTGGGTGTGGAAAATACGGACACAAAGCCAGTAAGTGCAAAGGAAAAGGTTCAGTTAACACCATGGATGAGGATAATGGTTTTGCTATGACATCAACAATGGTTAAATGTTTTAAATGTGGAATGTACGGGCATTATGAAAAACAATTCCCTGAGGGAAAGTCTCATGAAGAGAATCAGTATGGCCGTATGGGTAGTATTTATGTTGATGATGATGAAGAGACTGCAAATGATATGTGAGATGAAAGAATTGTTGAATCTCGGTCAATGGTTTAAGAAGTTAGTAGAATGATTACATGTTTATCAAGTGTAATGTTGTATAAGTAATCTCATGGTACTATGGAATAAAGAGACATCTAAGGATTGTTACACTGTTGTCTTTCCTTGAGTTTTGAAAGTGTATGATTAATGGTACCAGTATCCATTAAAGGTTATTCAGATATTTTTGGAATATAGATGATATGCGCATAATGAAGGGATAAGGAGAAAATTAAATGTTTGATAGTATTCATGAGCTCATGACTGATATAAAGAGAAGGTTATATCATGGTTTGAGTATATAGAATTTTTGGATTTTGGTATGTGGAAAGTGTTAACTTTTGACAACATTCATGTTTTCACTAAGGTTTAATGGGTATTCATTTTTCAAGAGAATACATGATTAAGGTATTCACATGATTGGAATGTGACCAACAAGATATATGGGGGATAAATGATGGTATTCACATGCTTGGTTGATGACATTTCAAGTAATCATTTTCTTTATACTATGAGCTTGGACCGAAGTATTTTAGATAAGCCTAAAGATTGGAATGGATTATGTTAGACATAACTTAGGATAGAACTTTTTTGGATATTATTGATGGGATGTTATAGTAATATAGCTTTAGAAAAAGGACAACCTGCATGACAGGTGACAACCCATCGCGTCGGACAAGGCTGTGGGAATCGAACCCACAACCGAAGTGCGACTGGCCTTTATCGCCTACCACTGGCCTACAGGAAGTCCCTATTTAGTAGAAACTAGTTTTATTATATTAAGCAGAATGATATGTGAAGTATAAGTCCATTTTAGGAACTATATATGATTAATCTCACTATAGATGGACAAATGTAGGTTTTGATAACTTTTCTAACCTTTTGTTTGAGACAGAAGGAATGACCCATAATTCCATCACATGATCTGCTAACACATCACGAATGAAAAATTAAACTTCATTTCATTAAGAGATTAAGTGGAAATTGTCCAAAGAACGACCAACGGTGAGACTATACAAAAATCACGAAAGTATTTCTTCTAATTCCAATTTCATCAACTTTAGGGAAATGATCTTGAAAACCAAAAATGTTGTCCTAGTGATCATATATCTGATGAATCATATGGTACCTTAGATCGTCACAAATTTATGGCTTTGTGATTGCTGGATTTTCCATAGCCATGTTCTCTACCACTCTCCATCAGAACATGATGGTTAGATTTCTATTCCATATCCATATTTTCACTTATGTGGAAATCCAATGATTAGTTTATTTGGCTAACCGTTACATTTCATAAATTTGTTTTTGAAGATTTTTTTTGGTATTCCTTTTTATGATGTGGGTTTCTATTAAAGAAACATTTGAGTAGTAAACCATTTATAACCCCGACGAATTTCGAGGGCGAAATTCATTTTAAGGGGGGTAGAATGTAACACCCTAAGATTTTATGAAAAATAATTTTTTTAATTTCATTAATGTCTTGTGTTTTACGCTACACTAAAAGGATCTTTCACAACATGCATCCTTGACTATCCTTGCATTACACGCAATCACGACCTTCCTCGATAGCGTGTGTAGTACGCAATAACGAGTTTCATTAAATAACGATATGCTATTAAAATATTATTAAAACTAGCAGTTATGAATAGTAATAACCACTTTTTGTAATTTTGTAAATTTTATTTTTCAAAATTTAATTCATTTTTGGATTTGGAATATTGAAATTAGCTTAGGGTGAAATTTTGGTACTTTTCGGATAACTTTCATTTTCTGATGAATAGTGAAAATTACTAAATTTTAATTAAAAACAACCTTTTTAATCGAAATAACTAATAGTGATAAATTATTAATTTGAGTGGTTTTAAAGTATATTTAGAATATATTTTTACAATTTAATACAATGTTGGTCATTGGATGTAATTTCACATTTAAACCAGACATAAACAAGTGTCAATCTTTTGATAGTTATTATCTCTTAAGAACACGCTATTTGTTTTGACGACGGGAATTAATTTTTAAATTAAGTAATGAAACTGATATGTTTTGAATTTGGTAAAATAGAAATCATTTTTCAGTTCATAATATCAAATATAGCTTAGGCCTAATTTTTGGTTTTTTATGAAAACATTCATTTTTTGATGAATAGTGAAACCACTAAGTGGTAGTTAAAAAAAATTAATTTTTCGTAAAACTTAATTTTACCGCTTATGTGAGTGGAATTTCAAAAATTTGAGAGACACGGTTGATGTCAGTAAGTAAAATGTGGTTCAATGAGATGAAAATAATTTTTGGTGAATAGTAACTTTTTACTTTTTTTTACCACTGTTAAAAGTAAATAGGGTAATTAAGGGTAAAAATGACATTATTATTACCCTAACACATGTCCTAATTCTATTTTATAAGTGTAATTAGACCCAAAACAACATTAGAAATAAAATATGACCATTTAGGCCCACTTGGATTAGATTAGGACATTTATTATTAATTTATTTAAAAAAGGGTTAAAATAGTTAAAATCAAAGTTTAATAAGTATATCATTTTTAATATAGGGTTATACATAAGATAAATTCGACTATAAATATTCATTAGAAAGATAAAAAGATTTCATACATAATGGTATTTTATTTGTAATTTTTCAACATTAAATAATTTAATTTATGTATGACACAAAGATGATGAAGTAATTAGGTTATTAATGAAATATTGACATAATTGATGTTATAAATACCAAAATAAATGTAATTTGAGACTTTTTATGAATTAAACTAATTTTATAGGTTAATAGGACATGTTATTATTGATATAATTAACTTTTTTTGAACTTATCAGTCTGATATGATTTTCACAAAAATCAATTACTAAATAGTGTCAAAATTGACATAAAATAGTTTTTAAAACAAATATTATATTATTAATTTTTATTTTATTCCTAAAAATATAAGGTTCGGCTAAATTACTTAGATAAGGTTATATATATTAATAATAAACAACTTGGGGTTATTTTTGCTTCTTATAGTAAGTTTATTAACCTTATAGTGTAAGAACACAAAAAGACACGGTAAAAGTAAAATTATCTAACTTAAGGTTAAATCTAAATTATAAGGTTAAAATAGGAACCTAAACTTGTCTAAATTCTATTGGATGAGAGTATTTCGACCCATCCCCACCTTATATTCTAAATAAATCAATTTAGAGCTATTTAAAACCGAATTTGGCTTTATAATAAAATAATATTTTTTGTTTTTCCAAAAGAGCCCCTCTCCTCCCTTATAAAAGGGCACCTCCTACCTCTCTTCCTCACACCAATTTGAGCCTTCAAGCACGGCCAACCCCTGCCAAATTATCTTCTCCACTTCTCTAGAAACATACTAGAGGTCCTGGTCTTCTTCAAAGACCAATTTTAGTTCCCTAAGAGGAGGACTCAAAGTGGCGCTTCAAAGAAGAGGTAATGTCCGTTACCGATTCTTTCAACTTTATTTCTTCTTCCACTTCTTCTTCTTAGGTTGTTTCATTATGAAGTAATAAAATAAGTATCACTCATATAGTGATATGTTATTATAAGTATGAAACAACCCTATTTCACAATCTATCCATCCTACAGAAAATGAAATCACCGCGCGTGCGTACGTACGGAATACCGTCTCCACGCCGTGGTGTAATCAATTTTCCACCACAACCTTACTTGGATGGGTATAATGGTGTACATAATAACTATATATGATTATTGTAAAGTGATATTGATTCTGAAATAGTATACATACACTCCAATACAATTCCACGATCATGAGAACGATATCATCGCTCGTGCGTACGTACGGACTACCGTCTCCACGACGCCATGAGATTCATTCTCCACATTAACCATTCATGAATGATTATAAAGTATATATAATAAGTAATCATGAAATATATGACATAATAATGATACTATATTTATGTGTATATATATATATGTCATCTACTTAATTCCATTCAACTCAATAAGGAAACGAAAACAACGTTCTTGCATACGTATGGCCTACCATCTCCATGAACGGTGTATTTACTTCCATTTACTGATCTATTATATATATATATATATTCTGAATATATATTATATATAAATCATGTTTTATATTCTGGAATTAAGTAATCATGATCTAAGTAATCATATGTATAATTACAAGTCAAAACACGGACGACAAATGAAAAGATTTTACCCAAAACGCTCTTTAACATGGAATTTACAAAAGAACGGGTAATATAAAGACATAAGTGAACCATATATGATATCATAACGATGAGTATGATTCTGGAATAATTCAATTACATTATTTAAATCATTATACAGGAGGTTCAGACACTTACGAAGCAAATCAGACCTATGGTAATGGATAATCTTTCAAATCTCATTTTTATCCGAGATTGCTTATTCGTAAGTATTTACTGGGGTTATTTCTATCATCCATGTCCATGTTTTATAAAAGTATTTTCATGTATGTTTAAAGTAATTTTTACCCATTTTTGACTTTTACTACATGGTATGTAAGGAATCTTTCTTTTGTTTACATTACGAGTTACTTTTTGACTTTTCCGACAAAAGTACGAGAATAATGTTTTTTATCTTATACGGCATGAATGGATTTTTAAAAACATTATTTCCAAGAAGATTCCTTTAAAAGTTTTCAAGTCTATTTTTAATAAACTTCTTTTAGTTTAAAATTGTATGACATGTTAATAAAGGAAGAGTGTTTTTGAAGTAGAAAGAATATTTTCCTCAAGAATGGAGTTCAAGTGTTTTATCAAAATTATTTTCCATCTAAGATAATAAAGGGTTCTGTTTCTATCCCTATTATTACATGGATTTGATTATGTTGTGATGGAAATATTTTTATGAATTCTTTTATCTTATATGAATTATTTTATGATGTCATGATGTCTAAGATTCCCATTTTTATTACATGGTTTATGATATGATGTATGGTTTAGGATTTTGTGGCACACATAAGAATGGTATCATTATGAGATGGGTGGGACCCATATATCCCTCCAATGCATTGGGTAAAGATTTATATCTCATGAGATAGAAATGGCTGGAACGTCAAGTTAAACTTGTTCAGTAATACAGGACTGGAACGAGGAGTAAACTCGATTCAGAAAGGGACTCTGTCCACTAAGATGGTCTTGGCAGCAATGCCTTGGCTACTATGGAAATCATATCATGTGATTAATGGGTGCCACAATTACATGGTTTATTCCCATGCTATGTTATCATTATTAATGTTTCTTTATGATATATTCCTTACGTACTTCCATGTTTTGTGTCATTTCTCAAGATTTTGATGTTTAAACATTATGTTCATGTTTTTAAGTTCAAATGTATATGGTATGTTTTATTTTATCCTTTCTTACCCTTACTGAGCATTTGAGCTCACCCTTTTTATGTTTTAGTTTCCCCAGGATGTAAATAAAGGTTTTAGGTAAGAAAAAAAAGGTAAGATCTTTATGGGAGATATTGAAGATATTTCACCATGATTAGAAGATTACGTTCCATGTTTCCAAAGACACTAAACTATTACGGTCCTTGTGTGTTTGTTTTTATTATGTATTAAGTATTCCGCTAAAGTAATGTAATGTCCATGTACGTCAAGCTTTGGGTCTCTACAAGAAGTCCTATGGATTACTCTATGAGGGATTCCCTTTTCCTGGTTCCATAGAAGATAATAGGATATGTCACTAATCCTAAAAATAAAAATCATGAGTGAAGCCCCTCCCTACAATCTAAAATAGGGAGTACCGTGGAACTAACTTCAAGGTTGTGATCTTTGTTACCATAGGAATGTACAATTGAGGAAATTATGAGGACCCCCCTTATTATTCAGGATACCAATAGGACCTCATTTACCCTGATAATGTATGATGGAGATGGAAATCTTGTATTCCGATACTACGATCATACATTTTGGGGGGGATTTTGTAGAGGCCATGGAGATGTGATTCATGAAGGGGAACACATTAGGCTTAGAACTTCACAAAAAGTGATTTGTGAAGGGTCCTAGTTGGGTCTTAGCATTTTTTGTGGGAGTTTGATATAGATATTTGTTTGGATTGTTTGTGAAGGGGCTGAGGTAATGACGAATGCGTTTCATAAGAGTACCAAGGATGGAGGAACACATACTACCTATTATTTTCTATAAGGCATGGTTTCCAAAAAATATTTCATCCACATGTGGTTCACATAATGCTTCTCCAAAAAGGGATTCACTATGAGGATGGATGGTCCACAAGGGAGTATTTACTATACAGAACACTTTTTATTATATGTTAACCAATTCTTATTCCCTATTTTTTTCAATGTGTGGTGAATATTTTCCTACATAAATCACTTTCTTGAAATTTATAACACACAATTTCCACTCTT
This sequence comes from Viscum album, assembly GCA_963277665.1. Taxonomy (NCBI): domain Eukaryota; kingdom Viridiplantae; phylum Streptophyta; class Magnoliopsida; order Santalales; family Viscaceae; genus Viscum; species Viscum album. The sequence goes on along the minus strand of OY728126.1, from coordinate 1,800,642,069 downwards.
CAAAAAATTACCTCCCCCATCAATTTTTGTGTGGAATTTTTTATAGGGGTGAAGATGTAAGTTCTAAAATGCTACCTACAAAAGATATTTTTTGTGGGAAGCCGCCTCACGCTATAAAGGGACACGATTTTTTGTGGGGATATAAAAGGATACATCTCCTCAAAAATGAACTTCAGTTTTGGGGGCTTGAAAAGGATGCATCACCTAGTGAATGATTTTTTTTGCATGGGGATTGAAAAGGAAACCTCACCCCATTAATGAAATTTCATTGTGAGGGGAATAAAAAGTATGCCTCACCCTATGAATGAAATTTTTTTGCAGGGGGTTATAATGATTCCACGCCCTCTGGATGATTTTTTTTTGCAAGATCTTGAAAATGAAACCTTTCCCCATCAAAAAAATTCTTTTACAGGGGCCTAAAAAGGATTCCTCACCCAAAAAATGATTTTTTTTTGTTTGGGATTTGAAAATACCATCCCACCTTACAAACAAAATTCATTTTTAGGGGAACTTTGAAGAGGATCTATTAGGAGTAGCGAATCATAAAGTGAATATGCTACATGGAATGTAGGGTTCCTTTATAGCTCATAATAATTTACCATTATAATCTTCATGAAATAGCTTGTTTGATATTAATAAATCCATTACAAAATTAATAAAAAAATTTGACCATCCATGCAATCTTTTCTATACAAAAAAAATATCCCCCCTTAGAATGGGGTCTGATCAGTATTAAGAGGTCTCTATTTTAGGGAAGAAATTGGTCTATTTTAATGCTTTGGGAGTTAAATTTGGACCCATAATAGGGACCAAACATATAAAAAGTATCATATTTGACTTATTTTTCACTATCCAAAATTCAGTTATTTATGGTTGGTCAGTGCTCTCCAAACAACACCCTTCTTTGCATATCATCTTCTTCACAAATGACCACTTTCTCAAAGAGAAAATTATCATATACAAATGGGTATTTCCCACAAACTAATTATGATACTTTATGGTCAAATTATTCCCATGAATCCATAGTGTAGTTTTTATAGTTACATAAGTGATTTTTAGTCCGAATTGTGCTATGTCATTCACTAGACATTTCCATAATTTTTTCATCAATGAATCTTACATATTTTTGATTGATTTTTCTTGATATAGGGATAAAATGAATTTTGGATAAGGAGATCTATCTTTTTTAGTGACTGATTCCTCCATTACAGAGAGTATGAATTTTGTTACTGAAAACATTGAAACTGATCCTCAACATCATATCATTACTTAGGATGGTTTTCTGAAGAGTTTCCTTTCATCAGAGTTCTATATTATCCATTTTCCAATAGATTGCCACTATACAACTTCAAACTCCAATAAGATGATCCCATTACATTGGATAATAAAAATAATCCGACAATTTTATTTCAAGTTTCCCCATATTTTTTTCTTGGGAAAATTTTTGCTATGGGACAAATCATTTCTAAATCATGTCACGGAAAGGTTTCCATTAAAAATGGTTCCTCATGGACTCAAAGTAACAAATATAATCAATTTTTTTTTTCAAGTCTACCATTAAATATTATCCATCCATTTTTTACCTATCTTGAAGAAATCATAACGGAGGGTGTATCTCAAAGTTCACTTTATGGTTGGGAGGGAACATTTATAATCAATGGGCCTAAGCATTTTGGGTTTCCTAAAATTTCATGGAATTTTCCAAATGGTTGGAGGCCATTAGATTATATCAGGTGGCATGGATTTATTTTTTCATGGTATATTAAGCAATTGAGATCTTACATGAATTGATCAGTCACCTATGTTCAAGAACCAAATCATACCATTTACTACAAGGAAAATTTAGGATTAGTCTGTGGGATATATACTAATTAGGAGGAATTCCCATTGATGGTAATATTTATGGTTAATTCCTTCCTATAGATAATACCTAGGAAAACACTAAATAAGCTTCCCAAATAATAAGAGGTTTATTGGATGCAGTAGAGAAATCAGCAGCTCCTCCCCTTCACATTCATTCATGTATCCTGTTAAGTGAATTTAAATTTTTTTTCTTTCAATATAGTATTCTAAGTCCAAAGGTTTGATGCACTATGACTTACCAGACTCAGCAATCTAGAGATTTTATAGGCTCATGTTGGGAAACTATCAAGGAATGATAACATACTACCTGGGGTTACCAGATTCAGCCAGTTGTATCTCCATAATTTGGGTTTGTAGGATTCTTCACACTGATTTTGATTGGATTGATCTTCCCATATCATGATGCCTATACTGGTGTCAGTGCCTCTACCATGATAATGGAATATATGTTGGTGGAGTGCCAACCCAAGAAATCATCTATACCCCAAATCACTCATATTTATAAGTTTATAGTCCATATAAAGAAGGGGGATCCCCAAATTACCTCTTTGGACTATTTTAGTTCTATATGGATGGGTAGAAGGACACTTTAGGTGAAAAAAATATCAGTATACCACAGTGAAATCTCATTATACATTTTACCCTACAATGATCATCATTATTGTTATTTCCCCAACATCCCTAGGCATTGGCACTACTATATAAATGTTAAAATATATCTCTCACATAAAATTCATTCTTTATCCAAAACCTTTTGGTGTGGTGGTAGATAATGTTGGAGGAACTTCAAAATAATGGTCTTACATCATCTCATTAGGATATGGGATTCTGGTTTCTTGCCTAGACAGGGTAAAATGTTTTGAGGATTATGCTCTAAATAGTTTCACATGATAATCTGGATGTCCACAGCTAGTTTTATCCTTACCCCTACCAATATTAAAATGGAGTCACACCCCATCATACTCTCCAACTATGGATGATGCTGATGCGAGGGGACTCTAGAATAGATATTTATTTACCTAATGTGAAATACCCTACTAAATTTTCATGGGTTTACACCAAAAATAGATGGAATATTATCCTGATGAGGTGTTTTAGAAACAAGTATGATATGTGGGTGAATTTATGGCTTCTCTGAGTTCCTTTACCATCATTATATCCTCACCAATCTTTGAGGGAGGAAGACTTATGTCCTAATGTTCTAGGTATTCTAAGGGAGTTTCTTCCTCATGTTATCTTTTTGTTGGGAGTGGTACAGACACCAAATGTTTCTATGTCACTATTAGAATATCTACTAATGTTGTTCCCACTGAAACTATTTTAGGTATTCTTTTGATGGATGCTAAACTTGTTGTTTTGGTTCCTGAATTTAAACAAGAGGCAACGATGGAGGACTTTCCTGCAACTATGTCACTCTTTAAATCAAACCCATTTATGAAAAATGTGATCTAGGATTACATAACTATAGTAGTATATGGGAAATATCTGTATCCTAGTCCTTCCATTTAACATAAAGATATGAAAATGGGATTGGCTCCAAGTTTACACCATCATAAAAGAGAATTATTTAGAGAAAATTTATAACAAAGTGGATAGACTTTGTCAAATTTTCCTTGGATTAGTCACAGGTGGGGTTTATTATCGACACCTATCTGTCCTTATTCATCATTTAATCATTTCTCAATAGGAGTTAACCACTCGAGAATGGGATCTTATCTTGTTTAATATTTCCAACCATCATGCATAATATTTAAAGGATACTGCTATAGAGCTGTATCACTTAACCACTGAGGAAGCACTAATTCATGACTTGATTACTTTAAAAATCAGTGAATAAAAATAATATGAGTCTCATGTGGCTAAGATAAAGGAAAACCTATCATCGACAAACATGGGGATAGATGACATGAAATATAAAATCTAAGATATAAACACCTTTATTATGAAAATTTACCCATTTTCTAATGCTGAAGCTGGGTAGTGAACTAGTATTGAATAGGACCTCAACACTTTTCACTAGGAATTGGAAGATATGTTGAAGAAGGTAGGATTAATTCCATTGTAATAATTTTATCTGATTCTCATTTCCTAATAGTGTCACAGAGAGACTCTGAGATATGGATGTTCCGCCCAATTTTTTTCATTGAATGGAAATTTTGATATTCTCAATCATTTGTCTCTTTATTCCAAATTTCCCTTAAAATTTAAATAGTAATACTAAAGTTGAATTATTTTATTATCTTAATGTACACATATTAGTGTATTTAAATAAAATCAATTGAATAAGAAAAATTCCCTAAATAAGAGACTCACTACATATATCTTACTCATGTGAAGAGAAATAAGTATTTTATTCTTAGCATGTGTCCACACACTAAGGGACATGTTTCATATTCTTCTATACAGATCAAAAATATACACTAGAAATAAGTTATTAAATTACGGGGAACCAAGGGTTTATGTTCCATAGACTTCTACACGAATCAATATCTCATGTATATAAGAAATAAGTTAAAATAAATACACCACAAGGTAAATCATCCAGCTAATAATAATGATTTTGTGGATCCTTTAGGCTCACATGAGACTTTGTAAGAATGAGAAATAAGTGAAAATTTGGGAAATCATTTAATTCCACAAGAAAGTGAATGATAGGGAAATGGGGTGGCATTTTTTCCTCAATCGGATTTCATGGAGTGACATGATTGATGTTGATGAAATATCATAATCGAGCATTATAACCATGACTAATGAGTCCTTGATAAAGGATAAGACCCCTACATAGATCAAATTATTATATAGGGGAATGAGATTTTCATATTTTATCCTGGTACGAGATTGGAATAATGTGTGTTTTCAAAGAAGTTAATAGGTACCTTTGCATGGATCTAGATCTCATATAGGTAATGGGTCACATAGAATTGACCATGTGTCATGCAGTTTAATGTCATGATATAAGGACATAGGTTAAGAAACATTCCTTACATCATAACATCGTATGGTGTAGATGAGTGTCATACATTTTAATGTCATCGTGATGAGGACATTTTTGTATATGCTAACATCATATTGTGGGGATGTATGATTGTTTCTCTTAAGGATGTATATATTTGAACAAAAGATTCGTGATTCTTCCATTATAAGGTGATATTACTTAGAATGATCCATCATCATTTAGGCATGAATTTGGAATGATATAAGTTGTAATCTATGGGATTCTAAATCTAAAAAGTGATATGGTATATGTTTTCAAGGGATAACCATAGACTATGTTCAAAAATTGAGTTCCTTGCTTAAAATTGTTAAGGAATATGGAGATATAAGAGGTCTCTCTTGAGGAATAATATCGTACTATTTCATTGGAATTTTGGGGTAGTTTTATACGGGGAAAAACTAGGTCATGTTAAGAATTGTTAAAGCAGAGGTTTCCTTAGGAAACTGGAATTCTATTACCGATGGATAAGGGATGTTTATAATGATTTGAGTATTCATAGACACATAGTTTGATTTATTTAAGGACTATTACTATGTATGGAATGATAATTTCATATCAAAATCACTCAAGAATAATAAGAAGTGTTCCTATGTCTGTCTTACTATGCCGGCGTGACCCATACTCAAGGGATGGATTATTTTTCTTTTCATGGCTAGGACCAGAGACTGAAGGTCTAGGAATCACTATGTATCACATATGTATGGGAATCAATCCATATATATTTCTATATAACAAGAAATGGATGAATGCTAATCATGTTTGAAAGGTGGATTCCATCATAAATACTCCATACACTCGATCAAATTTTTGTGCGAGTAGGGGATCGTTTTTTTTGATATGGGCTCATTAATGAGGTGAGGATCCACCCTTGAACCTTATATATATATATATATATATATATATATATATATTCCACAAACATAGAAGAGTGGGGTAATTTAATATAGCAGTTGGATGAGGATATAAGATCTATTAATCAATACATATCATCTAATGATTAGAATAAATCCATATATAGTTTTTGTAATAAAGTTCACTATGTAGGTATGAATTATACATAGGAATGAAAATTTTTATGTTCCAGATGGACCCAAAATTAGAGATCCCAGAGTCACTATGTATCATAGGATGACAGGAATCAAGCCACACATAGTTCTTGGAAACCATGAATTTTAACATCATGCGATAATAATGAAATATATTCCTTTTAAGGTTGTGTATTTAGGACCATGTTATATCTAACATGAAATAATATGAATTGATCATGTGAGAAATCCTTTACCAAAATTCCTTATCCCACGTGAGCTATGCTTGTTGTGATAAACAAGGAGTGTAAAAGGTTTTTTCACCATATAAAGAATATTAAATGATAGGATAGGGGCGTTTGATTATGTAGTGGATAGACTAGGATGTAGAATCTAGGAATCCCTAAATATCCCATAGGGGTGAGAATCAAGCTGTATGTATTTCTAGGAAACCATGTGGTTTAACGTCAAATGACAAGGAATAATGGTTATCCAATGCCATGGAAAAAATGAGTTATATAATGATTAATGAGCCAGAGATGTTCCTATATTCTTGGGATGTGAGGAAGGGAATTGTAAACCAAGATTATGGGGGATCTCAAATCTGGAAGAGTGATATGGGAAATTTATGAAAGGGATGACTATGGGCCATGTTTTAAAAGAGGGTTCCCTCATAAAGTATTCATGCCTTACATAGATAAAAGTGGTCTCTCCTGAGGAATATTATGCCTATGGTTTACAGGCCTTTTAAGGGATACTTATATAGAAAAAAACTAAGGAATGTTATTCATAGTTAATGAAAAGGTTTATTCCTGAAGCTAACATTTTGTAATGATGGACAAAGAGAGGATATAGAGATCTGAGTTTCCCATGGAAAAGGAGTATCATGTATAGAGAGAATGTTTCTGATCATGAAAGAAGCATTTGAACTAGCATGGGCCATGAGGTATGGAGTTCCTTACACATATCTGACTCATATGTAGTAAAGGTGTCATTTTTGTTTCCATGATGGGCTCATGAGTGAGGGAATCCAATTAAGATATCCTGAATAGAACGTTGTTTGTATGCAGGAGATGAGAGGTATTTCCTTTATCTTGTGGTTATGCCTCGGACATAGGGTATGAGAATCACTACATATCTCATCAAGGTGAGAATCAAGACACTCATAGTTTAATAATATAAGTAGCTTACATAGGCACGTCTAGTACACTAGGATGAGGAACAATTTTTTTATGTGGATAGAACTAGGAATGGAGATCTAGTCATCACTATGTATCCTATGATGGTAGTAATCAATCAATGCTTAGTTCCTGAATGAAGGGCTAGTTGGATACCAACACCTAATGTCATGATCCACTCAAGTAGGGATTGAAATGTTATATAATTTTACATCATACAATGAGGATGTGAACCGAACAGTTTTATGTCGTGTGGATATGATTTTATGTTCGGTCATCCCATATTTATCATATGAGGAATATTAGTTTAATATGGGGTAAGGTTTATAGTTTATCATCATGTACCAAGGATGTTGATTATGGATTATACCTAAAGAGGAGGCCCAATATTTTTGGAATCATGAGGAATATCTAAATTCATGGTGATTTGGGTTTGGTCTGGGCTTACACTTGAGGAGGACTCTCAGGTGTTATGTATTTTAGTGTCATACAACTCTTACTATGGTGTCTTGAAGTTTTAGGTTATACTACTAGGACCACAATGTCCTCACAAGACAATAAGTGATAAACATAATGTGAAGAGAGGAATCATGGGATAATATATGGTTAAAACAATCTTATGGAGGGGGTAAATTTTTGGCTATGTCTAATACAGAATGTATAGGTGTTACTGCATAGAAGGTATGAACAATAGTCAAGACACATGAAGTTAAATAATGAATATGTGGTAAGAGAACAACACTGAGAGAAAGACATCCTCTCTGATGAGGACCCATGGAATTAAATGATTTTAAAAAACATGTGAAATAATGAACCATATAATTTAATATATTTTGGAAAGGACATTAGGATATAAATTTTTTCTCTCCATCAAAAAATCAACAAAATTGACATAAAGAGAGTCCTCTAGGGACAAAGGTTAGAAAAATGATCTTCTGAATGGGTATATTTTAGGATGGGACTCAGAAATGAGGTATAGATATCAGTATGTATCTTGTGTATACAATAATAAAATGATAAAAAGTTATGAAAATAAGTTATGGTGGGAGACTATCACCCAATGTTGTGATATGCTAAAGTACGGACTAAAATATTGAGCAGTTTTATTTCATGAAATAAAGGTATCATGTATGTGACTTTTAAGGTCATGTAAGGAAGAACAATGGTGATATTCCATTTAACATATTTCATCCTTGATGAAGGTTTTGTTCAAACCAAATTTTATATATGAGTAATTATAGTTTCATATGGGGTAGTTGTTAGTTTATTGGCATAGACCATGGACTAGGGGGAATGAGTGTCCTAGGGAGGTTTCACATGATATGAAAGAGTGATAACTCGATGTGAAGGTAGTATTGAAGGGAAACACTAACAAAAAAAATCAATAAATCATACCCTGAGTCAACATCATGACATTGGGGAAGAAAATTCCAGATAGTGATTCGATGAAGGGGATAAACCCAGGATGTGATATCCAAGCATTACTACGTATCACATGAGGATGGGAATCAAGCAAAACCTAGTTCAAGAAAGTGGATGTGGTAGGATAATAGATCCCAAGGTTGTGATTCACTAAATTATGGACTGAAATGTCATGAAATTTAATGTCGTGCAATAAGAACATCAACCATGTAGTTTTACATCATCCATAAAAGATGTCGTCGTACAGTTTAATGTCATGAATCTAGGGAATCAATTTGGGGGTACACCTAAAGAGGAGGCTCATGGGAGCATTTTTTCATGAAAAAATGAAGATAATATCAACTCATGGAGAATTTTAGATATTTTTTTGGGGCTAACACCTTTGGGGGATGCCCAAAGGGCTTTACAGTTTACATTCATATTACTCAAACTATAGTGTCTTGTAGTTTTAGATTATATGACTATGATCATTATTTTTACATTTATGTTTGTGTATATAGGAAAATAAAGATATGTATCTTAACATAAAATGGTGATTATGTTGGTGTCATTTAGTTTATCCTCTTTCATCAAAGACATTGGTTTCATATAATTTATCATCTTACATCCTAGATCACTATTGGTTCATACAACTATGAAGTAGGCCCAATATTATTTTATCACATGAAGTATTTCTCGATAAATATTGCATTAGTAGGGGGTGTAGAATTCTACCCATACATTAATATTAATGATTAATATCCATTGGAGAGGACCTTTTGTATGGCATAGGTTGCTTCCCACATTGGTTTAAGCTTTGGGGGTTTATTCTCTAGTATCATCGGAGTCCTGAGGATTAGTATTAACACTCCTTGAAGGAATGAGTGGAGAAGAACTTTCTTGTTGAAGGATCATGATATAATGTTCTTGTATAATTCCACAAGATGTAGGTTATAAAACATTTTCTCATCGAGTTTCTCTAATTCATAAAACAACTTATGTGATTTTTTGTCATGTGAGAGTTTTTTCACAGATAGCTATTCAAAGTTAGGGCAATTGAACTTCAATTGGAAGCACTACTTTTTTTCTATAGAAAAATGAATAAAATGTTTTTTAAGTAGTTTGGGTTGTAGTTAAGTAGTCCCAAAAGTAGTGTATAAGATTTTTGGACCAAGATTTCATTTCTTTATCCACCATTTTCTGAATAATGTTTGATAGTGTTTTATTGAAATCATCTATCTATACTTTTTCCGTTGCAAGATAGCGGGAAGAATGGATGGATTATATTACTAAACTTCCCTTTAATATATATTAATTCATTATTTATTACATAATATTACATGTAGTAAAAAATAAAATATTGATAAGTCTATTGACTTTGGAAATTAGTTATATTACATGACAATTTAATACATGAACAACATCGTCTTTATTTAAGAATTCCTTAACATTCTCATACAAAAAATTGTGTGTGATAACCCGAGGATATAAATAAGAAAGGGTTGATATATAAATCCCATTAAAAGAATAAACATGGAATAACATGAATAAAATAGTACTTGTTATATGGTAGGCTTATCAATGGGACATAAAATGGATGTGAATCATAAACACGAAGAATAAGACATGATATAGAATGATAATCATAAAGGTGACCTGGGAAATGTAAAACCAACTTAAAACAATGCATAATAAACATATGTTAGAATAAATTCCAAGATAACATGATGGAAAAAGTCCCATGGTGGATTAGATTCACTACTTAATCCTTTTAATGATGTATCGTGAGACGAAAACATCACTCAATGCATTGAAGCTCTATATAATTCTAGGTGCACCCGTCACTTTCATTCCATTATCATACTTAAGTGTGCCACATAGATAACTAAACATGGATTAAATTTTTATCAATTTTTATCCCAATATCAAGGAGTGTGGAATAAATAAAAGTAAGTCCCTAATAACATAATAATAAGTGAGTAAAGTTTAACACCATTGATATGAATTGGGTATGGGTATTCATTACACATTTGTTTGGCATGGAATCCCACAATGAAATTTTAATAGTATAATGGGGGAACATAAACGTTCATGGGATGGATTAAAGAGAGTTAAAGGGGCCTCTAATAATTTATAAATCATAAGGAAAGTATATGGAATGTTTAAAAACACAACCCAACATTAAGAATTTAAAATAAAATGGCACAAAATGAAGAAGATTATTGAATAAAGGGGAGAAAGAGAGGATCCCTTACCTTGAGAGTGTGACATAAAATGATTGGGAGGAGATTCTTGTGGGATTTGGGGAACCTTTTGAGGAATTTATAGAGGTTAGGGAAGATTAATTAAATTATACAAGGATTTTGAGTGAAGATAAATGGGATCTTGGTTGGGTTTATATAAGAAATGACTGGGGATTTCTTTTTTATTTCTCAAACTTATGTTTTGGACTCTATATAATAAAATAACCAAAAAAAACATTCACATGGTTTCTTACCATGGTTTATAACATAGTGGGGTAGATTTAATTATTTTATATATAAAATTTTCTATTTTAATAAAATAACACCCTTTCTAATGTGTAAGTGTGTCATACTCTTACAAAAATTATTTTAAAACCTTAAAACAAATTAATGTTTTTGGAGGATACATAAAGGCTTTATAAAATTAATAAAATAAAAATAAAATCTAATTATTTTAAATTTAAAACATATATTTTTTCTTTTATACCATTTATAGTATTTATAACATTACCTTTGAGTCATTATGATTTCATAATACACATTGTATATTTATACAGTATTTAATTTTTACCCGAAAATATGGTTGTCTCATAAAATTATGAAAAATTCATTATCAGATAATTTTGATGTTCTAATTCAAAAAATTATATTCATTTTATCAAAATAATTTTGTAAATTTTATTTATTTTCATTTTTAAAATATGAATCGATATCTATTGAGAAATGCTATTTTTTGAAAAAAATAGTTTTCAAACCCTTATAAAAATTACATTTGAATTCAAAAAAATTATATGATAATTTAAATTTAATAAAAAAATATTTAATAATAATAATTGATTAAAATATTATTTATTTCAAAAATCTCTTAATTCAGAAAAATAAATTCCTTAGTTGAATTTGAATATTACTAAAAAATACAATTTCTATTTTATTGTAGGAAAATAAAAATTATTTAAAAAATAATAATAAGAAGAAAATACATTCATTATTATATAAAATATACATATACATATTATTATGTTATTGATAAATATCACTTTAATACACTAACAAATTCCCTAAGGTTAAGGTGGGTGATGGTGAGACTTCCATGGGGTGGTTCAGCGTACAAGGTTTGGGTCATGATCTCGATGAGCTTGAAATTCTCTCGTAAATAGTTTTGATCATGCTTAAGTTGTTGGATATTAACAAGGCCTTGTTAAAGTGTAATTCTTAGAGACAATATCTCCCTCATAAGATTCAATAAATGGGCTTCATATGGTACGATCTTACTGGTGGAGTCCATCACTTCCTTTTTCTATGTCAAATGGATTTGTTAAAACCCTATATTTATACTAATCATAGGATCACTACTTAATAGATATATTATCAATGTTATTGATTTTTAATGGTCTTATAAATATTATAGGATATAATAAATCCAAATAAGTTCATGGGTTTTCTATAACCATAATACACAAAAATACATTTAATTAAATTGAAAGGTGAATTTTATTTATAAAAGTTTTTATCGTTACAATCTTCCCCACTTCAGAATTTTTCCCTCAAGATTTTCATTTCCCGCACTAAAATAGATGTTGGTAACTTTATATCATCACCTCCTATAGTTACAACATTAATTATATGAAATTTTGGTTTCTCGACATCACTCTAACAACGTGTGTTGTTTTTTCGTAGAACTTTGTCTTTACAATCTAAGATTTTCACCGGCTACTCTTTATAGGAATGATCATTCTCTAATGGCACCATCTCTAGATTGAGTATGTGTGATGGGTCTGGTATGTAATTCCTCAATATGTATACATAGGAGACATTATGTACTTGAGATAGGTTAGGTGGGATTGCTAGTGGATTGGCCACTGCTTCGATGCGAACAAGGATCTCAAAGGGACTGATATATCTTAAATTATGATTTATTTTACTCCAAAATCTCATCACTTTCTTCTAGGGAGATATGAAAATAAAAACCATGTCTCAAACATTAAACTTTTAGTATTATTGACGATTATCATCATATCTCTTCTGACGACTCTGAGCATCCTGGATTTACCACTGAATGGTCTTAACCTTTTACACCATTTCCACGAACATTTCAAAACATATAAGTTTCAATTCCCAATATTCATCCCAACATTAAGGTGTTTGAAAACACTTTCCATAAATGACTTCATAAGGATATATTTGGGTGCTTGAGTGGAAAATCTTATTGTATAAAAACTCAACCAGAGGAAGATGTTGGTACTATTCTCCTTTAAAGTTAATTGATCTGGATTTCGTCATGTCCTTGATTATCTGTATAATCCAACTAAATTGGCCATCAGTTTGAGGGTGCTAAGTTATTCCGAAGTCCAACTCATTATTTAGAGAATTTTGGAGACTCTTCCTAAACATAGAGGTAAATATTGGATCTTAAACAGATAAAATTGATAGTGGTGTTCCAAGAAGCCTCACCACTTCTCTAATGTATATCCTTGCAATTTTATTTTAACGAACCAAGGTTGAAGTACGTGGAAATTACATTACTTTTACAAAAGAATTAATATATTACACAAACAGAAGCCTGAAGACAGTATTAGTTTGGTGAATTTAAAAACATAGAACATATTACTTTATTTTGGGGAAATATCTTCAACATCTTTCATAAAGATCTCCCCCTTTAGTTTTCCTACCTAAAACCTTTATTTATATCATGGGGAAAACAAAATGTATGAAAAGGGGGAGCTCAGATGCTCAGTAAGAGTAAACAAGGAAAATATCAAACAAAACATGAATATAATAATGTAAAAACCTGAACATAACTTTTGAAAACTATACTGCCTATAACATATATATAAAATCTTGAGTCATGAAATAAATATTGGTAGTTCATAGGGTATAAATCATAAAAGAACACAAGCCATGAAAAAAATAGAATTGGCATAAAAAAAGGAATAGAGGAAAACCCACAAGCATATAAAATAAATTCTATATTATCCAAGTCTCATTTACAAGACCATTATAGTGGGAAAAGTCCATTACAGAACCAAGTTAACTCCTCGTTCCATCCCTTTATTACTGAACTGGGTTAATTAACCTTCCAACCCTGTATTACTAAAGTAAGACCATTTCCTATTCCAGTCTTGTCTATCTAAGGAGATATAAATCTTTACCCAGTTAATTGGAAGTAGATATAGGTCCCACCCATCTCATAATGAAATCATTCTTATGTCTTCCACAAAAACATAAATCATTCATCAAATCATAACCCACGAAATAAAATGGGTTTCATAAACATAATTTAATCATAACATAATCCATGTAAAACTAATGGATTTCATAAATAACATTCCATCATAAAAAATAAATCCATAGTAATAATAGGGAAAATATACTTGAAACATAACCCTATTAATTAAGGACATCTTTGTTGGAAAATAATCTTGATTGAATACTTGAAATTAAATCTTGAGTAAAATAACTTTTCTCCCTAAAAACATCTTCTTTTTCTCAAATTGAAACTCAATTTTAAAAGAAAATAATTTAATTGGAAATAACCTTGAAATATTGTAAAGGAGTATTCCTATAAATAAGTTATTATGAAAACGTAAAAATTCATTCATGCCATATAAGTTTGAAGAAAACATTCTTCTCATACTTTAATTGGATAGGTCGAAAAGTACTTCATATAAAAAATGAAAAAATATTAAGGTAATAAAATTTAATAAAAAATCACCATTGGTTAAAATTTAATTTAAAAAATTGGAGAATAATATAAATAATATTTTTTAATACATATTTAGGAAACATGGGCATGGATGATAAATATAACCTAGTAAATACATACGTATAAACAATCTCAAATAATAATGAGATAGCGAAATTATCCCTTACCACTTAAAATCAGTTCAATAATATAACTCATAAAAGAAATAAATTTATATGAATATTTAAATACCATAACCTTCATAATAAGAATCATAAAAACATTCACGGGCAACATAATCTCCACACAAAAGAAACTGGTGGTGTATAAGGCACATGTCCCACAGAAATAAAAGCGAGACAAAATAATATCTTACCTTATATTAGATTTCCTTTATATATATCTGAACCTCCTATATAATGATTTAAATAATGTAAATGAATTATTCTGGAATCATTTTATTTTTTAATTATTTCATATATGATCATCTTTTCATCCATTTTTTAATAACATTATTACAGGTTCTTCTAGTATTAACGACTTTATCTTCTTACGCATGTTTTACCAGATAAGTTCATGTTACTATTCTTAAGATATAATTATATAATTTATAGAATGGTATAATTATAAAATATATAATATTTATTCATTATAATCACTTATATATTCATGATTTAAAGAATATCACTTATAATGAATCACATTGCAATGTGGAGAGGGTACGCCGTACGTACACACATGCAAAGATATTGTTCTCATAATTATGGAATGGTATTGAAGAGGATGGTGTATATAATATTTAAGAATAAATATAATTTTATAATAATCATATATATTTATTATTTCCATCATTACATGAATTCAAGTAATTTGGTGAGGAAACACAGGTTACACCATGACATGGAGATAGTAAGTCGTACGTATGCATGCACGGTGATTTTGTTTTTCATAGAATGGATAGAAGGTGTAATATAGTTGTTATATAACCGTAATAAAATATAATAATATAATATATATGGTATGTATTACTTTATTATGTAAATAACTCAGTAATATGAAGTAAAATAAGAAATAAGTTTTAATGAATCGGTAGAGGAGATTACATCTTCTTCGACAAGCTCTCTCTAGATTTCCTCTTAAAGGCACCACAGATGGTATTTTGAGAATACTAGAAACTCTAGAATTATTCTAAGGAAGTTGATAATGGAAATGGGTAATGGATATCTATTCTTGAAGGCTCAAAGTGAATTTAAGTTGGGAAGGAGGATGTGCCCTTTTATAATTGAGGTGAGGGGCTAATTTGAAATCTCCAAATATATTAATTTATAATAAAATAAAACCACATGAAAAATAAAAAAATGTAATATTTTAGAATATCATAAGATATAATATTTTAATCTAATAAAATAATAAATTTTAGAAATGTTTGTATATCAATTTAAATTTTATCATTTAAATTAACCCTTAGTTATTCTATTTTAATTTTAACTATGGTAACAAATGTTTCAATATTAAAATATTGTAACTTTTACTTATTTGATGTCAATTAGAACATAAATGAATAATTTCTAACATTTCAGACTATATAATAATTATTTAACATTTTTAAAAATGTTTTATGTTTTTTAAATAATTTAATAAACCATTATTTTGACGAAATATAAATAAAGTCAATTTTGATACCATTAATTTCATCAATTTTTAAAAATATCAAGATACAATGGTATCCTTAGAAAGAATATTTTAATATATACATATGGGGTCAAGTTTATATAAAAAATATATGGGATATATTAAATATCCAAAATTATATTTATTTTTATATTTTTAATAACTATAATTTGATATTTCCATTAAAAAATGATTACTACATCGGTTTTGTGTAATTATTTAATATTATTATATGTTGACTAAAAATTAAAATTAAAATACTATGACCAATATACATCCTCTATATTTTATAATAATACTTATATTATAATATATATTTTTTAAAATATTACATGAAAATGTTATATTTTAAAAACATGAATATGAAAACTTTAACATTACTTTAGATAAAATATTATAAGTGTCATAATCTATTCCATGTCGCTCCAAATGGTTAATAATTTGAACCTTGGATGATTATGGTTGATATATACTCGACCAATAAAATTGAGTCAATTTTTTTTGTCTTTTAATATTTATTATCATTTTAATAAAAAATATTTTATTTATTTTTCATCAGTGAAATAATTTTCGCGTCATCAATGCATAAGAATTTATGGTAATTATTCATTTATTAAAAATTTAAAAAATACCATGATAAATAAGAACATTTTATCTTTAAAATGAGTATTTATATTCAAACTTTTATTTTTATGACCTTTTATTAAAAATGATATATTTATTAACATTTGAGTAAGACATATTTAACTTTTCATTAAATAAAATATATTAAATGTCCTAATATTATCCAAGTGGATTCCATAGGATAAAATTTAGACCAAATAATTATTTCAGTCTAAATACACTCATAAAATTATATTAAGACATGTTTTAGGGTAATTTTATAATTTTATTTTTATCCTTAATTACCCACTTTACCTTTTTATCGTATTGTTAGAAATTACTAAAATTACTATTCATAATTCTAAAAAATAAACGGAAAATATTTACATAATTTGTAAAACCTGATTAAAATTTTGGAATCCATTTTTAAAAATTCAAAACATAGAATTTTCAGTAATTAATTTAAAATTAATCCTGTTTTCAGAACGGGTTTTAAAAGTTAAAACATTACAAATGATTAAAATGTTTTTATATCAGAATACTATATAAAATTAATTAAAATGAAAAAAACTATATAAAATGATATAATAAATTATATATTTATATTTTAAAACCATTAAATAATAAACCTTAACCATATAAATTATTTCAATGAAAATATTTTTTTTCAATTAAAATTTACTATATTTTTACTA
This sequence comes from Viscum album, assembly GCA_963277665.1. Taxonomy (NCBI): domain Eukaryota; kingdom Viridiplantae; phylum Streptophyta; class Magnoliopsida; order Santalales; family Viscaceae; genus Viscum; species Viscum album. The sequence continues at coordinate 1,800,624,713 of OY728126.1, read as the reverse complement.
TTCATAAAAACATGAAACTTATAAGAAAAATATCAAAAATTCATTCAAAGTATATTTTTATATCCCACTTCCAAATAAAAAGTTTATTATTTCAAATATAATATAAAAATGTATAAAAAACTTGATTTAAATGGGTGCGCCATCAAAAGGTGGCAAAACTGAATTTGTTTTTGAAAAATACCACTTTTATCCAAAAAATTGAATTTGTTCTTATATGATTTTTAGAAAACATACACGATGAATTTAAAATATTATATTAAATATATTATAAATAAATTTCATTATTAAAATCCATAAAGAGTGATTTAATTATTTTATAAACTCACTTGTTTTCATTTAAATAGTTTTTCCGAAAAGAAAATTTCATTTTCTTTAAAAAGGATTTATTTTTATTAATAATTAATTTATCACCAAAGAATTAATTATACATACACATTTATAAATAATATTTTAATAATTCAGTTACTACTATTTGTATCTGCAATTATAATGGCTAGGTTGTAAGGTAACATAATAATATTTTGTTGTTCACTTATAATGGATCTTATATGAAATGAATTCTATCAAAAGAACATGAAATTGTGTGTAACAGAAGACAGGAATATTGTTTCATATAACACAAGATAAGTACATGTTTTGTGTAGCATAATCTTATCTTATTGTAGCATACACCATAAGACATCAAGTAAATATATCTCATAAAAATTTTGGGTTGTTACATGCTACCCCCCTTAAAATGAATTTCACCCTCAAAATTCGTCTAGGTTATAAAAGAATCATTACATGAAAGTTTCTTTAAAAGAAAAATTAATTGAAAAAAAGAATAATAAATCTTAATTTTTAAAAAGGGAATGTGAGAAACATTACTGCTACCGAAAGACACTCATTATTGGGTTTCCATATAGGATAATGTTGGTGGAAAGTGAAAACATGGATATGGAAGAGAAATTTATCTATCAAGTTCTAATTGAGAGTGATAGAGAACAAGGTCAGGAGAAATTTATCAATCAAAAAACCATAAATCTACAATTATTTAATTTTCCATTTGATTCATTGGAAACAAAGGTACCATGATATCATTTTTGGTTTTAATATTTGTTCACAAGAGTTGTAGAATGAGAATAAATAAAAACTTGATTATATACAATCTCATCCTTTCCTTGTTCCTTGATCTATTTTCAATTCATCTCTTATTCCAATAAATAAAGTTGTTTTTTTCATTTATGAATCATTAACAGATCATGTGATCCATAAATATGAAGATAGGTAATTCCATATGTTTAACAAAAGGTTAGCACAAGTTATCAAATATGCATAAGTCTACTTATAGTGACATTCTAAAAAATCATCCAAAGTTTAAATTAATATTTTTATCAATTAATAACCTTATAATCCTTATAAATTATGAAAATAAAAAACTTTAGAAAGAGGTCTACTAACTCGACTTAACATTTAATCATCATATATCATGAGGTATCTCTTATTGGTGAAAACCTTCATCATGTATTCTCTTGAGTCTTGATAATAACCTGAATTACCACACATCCCTATTGAAAACATTCTTGTTTCCGGATTCTTAATTCCAAAAGGCTGTAAACTTCATCCATGATAGTGTAAACCACTTTTCAACAAATCCATAATCAGTTATAAGGAAATAATTACCGTCCAATTTTACTTACTCATAACGAAAATATCTCTATCCAAATATCATTATCTCATCAACATTCTCAAATTAAGGGTTATCCTTCCCTTAATCATGTCTTTTCCAAAAATATCAACTTATTACCTCTATCACTTTTCATAGTTACCAAAACCATTAAGTATATTCTTCTAAACTACAACATACTAATACATAGATATTTCATTATTCCATAATACCGTAAATGTGATTCTATAACAATATTCTGGGATCCCATAACATAAACACTAAATCATTCCACCACTTCATTTTTGTACTCTACATCGCCAATAGTAATCACATTTGATTTTACATTGTCTTTGGAGTTAATCGGTTATTGACATCGATCATCATCAATAACCCTAGGATTAAGGAATTTGTTTAAATAATTACCCATTTCATTATACTTGTATCATTGAAGTGTGGGAAGTGAATTTTGTGTACCCTTTTCTCTAATTTCTTCATTAGCAATGTTTTTTACATTAAATCGACACTGAACTGCCTTATAACCTTCTTTTCCACACTAAAAAAATTTACTATCCATTTTAAGAAAATATCCTCCATGATTATTTTCACACTTTGAGCATAAGGAAACACTCTTCTTCTTTTCACCATGGTTTTGAGATTTTCCCCTGAACTCTATCTTATTTTTCTTGTCAAAGCCTTGAGATTGACATGTAACCACAATATCCATTTATACATTGATAGAAAAAATTAACAATCTACTCCTAGATACTAATGTATATTATGGCTAACACCCTTTAAATATTCGTTTTTATGGCACTGAAGAATCGATCAATGTTACTTTTAGGTTGGATGATAATTCCAAAATCATACCTTACAAGTATAATAAAAGTTTCCTCATATGTACCGACAGAATCATAACTCTTTTTATTTAGCTCATGGATCTCCCTTTCCATCTTTGTATGAAGAATAAGATGAAATAACTTATTGAAAAATAAGTTCATGAACTCATCCCATTCCATGGATTCGATTTCATCTCAATACCTTGTATTCTTGATTAGAGTCCACTACTAGTCTGCTTCTCCTTCTAAATGATAAACAACTAAAATTATTTTTTTTCGTGTTATAAATAGTGAAGAGAAGAAAATATCTTTTTAATGTACTGATCCATTGTTCAGAAAAAAGTGGATTAGAAAACCCACTGGAATAAGGTGGATGTTTCTTCATGAAGGACTCAAAATAATATTGTTCCCTTTTTTTCTCATTTGGAAGAATACAATTATTCATAGCTTGTGTATGTATATCAATAATCTTTTTCATTCTAGGTCCCATAACATTTGGTTTTTCAATTGGAAAACCATTAAATTTCCCATTGAATCCATAATTAACATGGTTCATTTGGGTTCCATCCATTGTTCAAAACCCCATATGAATAGTGTTATAGGAAAAATCATACTAGGAAAAAAACATAATCAAGGGGAAGTACTTTCAATCTCTGACATATTAGTTTTAGTACTAATTAAACTGTGATCATTACCAAATTTCAAGGATTATATCCTATACTTTGTCTTATCCTTCGGGACATCCCTAGACATATCCTTAGAAATATTTCCAGGTATATCACTAAATTTTTCACATCATAGTTTCCAATTTTTGACTATACTTTCACTCTGATACCACCTCTAACGAACCATGATTGATGTACATGAACAATATTATGTTTTCATAATACTTAATACATTACACAAACAGACACCCAAAGATTATATTATTTTAGTGAATTTGGAAAAATGGAACACATTCCTCTAATTTGGTGAATTATATTCAACATCCCTATAAATATATCCCCATTTAGTTTTCCTACATAAAACCTTTCTTTACATCTTGTGGAAAATAAAATATATGAAAAGGGTGTGATTAGATGCTCAGTAAGGGTAAAAAAGAAAAATATCAAACAAAAAGCGAACATAATAATGTAAAAACATGAACACATCTTTTGAAAACCATACCATGTACAACATATATAAAAAAAATGAGTCATGAAATAAATCATAGTAGTTCATAAGGCATAAATCATAAAGGAACACAAGCCATGAGAAAATATCATTGGCATAGAACATGGAATTGTGGAAAACACATAAGCATAGAAAATCATTTCCATATTATCTAATGCTACTTTCAAGGAACATCATAGTGGACCAGGACCATTACTGAACCGAGTTCACTCCTCGTTCCAGCCCTGTATTATTGAATCAGAGTTACTTACTATTCCAGCCATGTATTATTGAACCAATATCATATATCATTATTTTCTCAAAAGATATAAATATTTACCCAATTCATTAGAGGGAGATATAGGTCCCACCCATCTCATAATTAAATCATTATTACATTTTCCACGAAAACATAAATCATTCATCATAGCATCACCAAAGGAATAAAATGGGTTTCTTAAACATCATTTCATCATAACATAATCCGTGTAAAATAAATAGATTTCATAAATAAAGTTCCTTTATAAAAAAAGTCAAATAATATGAATAATAGGGATAATCTACATGAACCATAACCCTGTAAAATAATGCAATATTAGATGGAAAATAATCTTTATAGAACACTTGAAATTAATTCTTGAAGAAAATATCATTTATTTTTCAAAAACATCTTCTTTTTCTCAAAATTCCATTAAATTTTAAAATAAAATAATTTATTTTAAAAAAACCTTGAAATATTGTAAAGGAATCTTCATGTAAATAAGGAATTATGAAAACATAAAAAAATTTCATGTTGTATAAGTTAAAAGAAAAACAATTCTCACACTTTTGTTGGATTAGTCGAAAAGTACCTCATATCAAAAATGATAAAATATTCTTTTTATACCATTTAATAAGAATTAAACAATGGGAAAATTAACTGTAAATATTTTTATAAGAATAGAAAGAATATTTTTGAATACATATTTATGAAACATAGACAAGGATGATAAATATACCCTAGTACATACTTACTTATAAACAACCTTAGATAATAATGAGATTAAAAAATTATCCCTTACCAATCTATAATCAGTCATATAATATGCCTCATAAATAAGCAAAATATATTCATATATAAATACCACAACATTCAGAATAATAATAATAAAAACTTTTATGGTATATATATACCCCACACAAAATAAACAGGTGGTGTATAAGGCTTATGTCCCGGAGAAATAAAAGTATGACAAAATAATCTCTTACCTTATGTCTGATATCCTTTTTATGTATTCGAACCTCCTATATAATGATTTAAATAATTTCATTGATTTATTATAGAATCATAGTCATTTTTATGATATCATATATGATCATATTATTATTATTTTTAATAAAATTATTATTCACCCTTCAGGTATTAACTGCTTTATTTTATTATGCATGTTTTGTCAGATAATTTCATGTTACTATTATTAGATTATAGTTATATAATTAAAAAAATGATATTATTATAATATATATAATATTTATTGATTCTATTAATTTTATATTCATTCTTTAATAAAGATCATGTAGAATGAATCACATTGCATCATGGAGACGATAAGTTATATGTACGGATGAGAGACTATATCCTTCCCATAATTGTGGAATAGTATTGAAGTGAATGATGTATATAATATTTTAGAATCAATATAGTGTTATAATAATAATATATAGTTATTATTTCCATCATTACACCCATCCAAGTAATGTTGATGAAAAAATGATTACACCATGATGTGGAGACGATAAGCCGTATGTACGCACGTGTGGTGATTTCATTTCAGTAAGATAGATAGAAGGTGGAATATGGTTGTTACATAAACTTAATAAAATATAATAAAATAATTTATACACGATTTATTACATTATGATGGAAAAAAATATGAATAGGATGTAGAAGAAGAAATATGTTTGAAAGAATTGGTAGAGGAGATTACCTCTTCTTTTATGAGCTCTCTATAGATCTCCTCTAAAAGGAACTACAGTTGGTCTTTTGAGAAAACCTAAACCTATAGAATGTGACTAAATAAGTTGACAAGTGAAATGGTATGGGGATATGTGGTCTTGAAGGATCAATTTGAAGTGATGTTTTGAGGGATGATGTGCCCTTATATAATTGAGGTGAGGGGCACATTTGAAATCTCCAAAAAATATTAATTAATAATAAAATCAAACCACATCCAAAAACATAAAACATATCATATTTTATAATATTACATTATTTAAAATTTTAATATCTTCAACAAATAAGTTTTAGAAACTTTTTTCTATCAATTTAAACCTTATCATTTCAATTAACCCTTAAATATTTTATTTTAATTTTAACTAAGGTAACAAATGTTTTAATATTAAAATAGTGTAATTTTTCTTATTTGATGAAAATTAGACCATTAATGAATAATTTCGAACATTATAGACCACATAATAACTATTTTATATTTTTAAAATTGTTTTATGATTTTTAAATAATTTAATAAAACATTATTTTGACAAAATATCAATAGTGTCAATTTTAACACTATTCATTTATTGGATTTTTCAAAATATCAGGATATGATGTTATACTATTAAAAAATATTTTATTATATCACTAATTTGACAAGGTCATCTAAAAAATTCATTTTATATATTAATTATTCCAAATTATATTTATTTTAATATTTTTAATCGCATTAATTTTATATATCCATTAATAAAATAATTACAACATTAGATTTGTGTAATTATTTAATTTACAAATATGTTCAATGAAAAGGAAAAATAAAATAAAATGATTAATATAAATCCACTAGATTTCATAAGAATACTTATAGTCAAACATAGCTTCTGTAAAATTATACATTAAAAATGTTATATTTATTAAAACATGAATATGACAACTTTAACATTACTTTAGAAAAGATATTATATGTATCATAATATATTCAATGTGGATCCAAATGGATAATAATTTAACCATTTTATGATTATTGTCAATATTTACTCGACCAATAATATTTGGTCTAGTGTTTTAGTCTTTTAATGTTTATTATCATATTAATAAAATTTATTTTATTGATTTTTAATCAGTTAAAGAATTTATGCATCATCAAGGTATAAACTATTAATTTAATTACTTATTTATTAAAAATTAAAAATAATTTACAAAGACAAATAAAAATATATTTCAAATGAGAATTTATAGTCAAACCAATCTTTTTTATGCCCTAGGTTTCAGGGCGGCGACGACGACCCCTCCTCCACAGGGGGAGGGGCAGGATCTCTCGCATGGGGGTTTTCCTCCGGTGAGATGCTCTTTCTTCCCCAGCATGGAGGTTTCTACGAAGGTCCTGAGAATCTTCAACGACCATCCGGTGGTTCCAGTTTCTTCTCAGGAATTCTTTGAAGCTTCGTTGCTTCTTTCCACAGCTCTGATTGCAAAGTTTGTTCGTCGATGACCTTCGGTGGAATTGTTCGACAGGTACGTTAAGGAGGCATGGGGGTTAGGTCATCGTGTGGTTGTCGGTATTCTTGGGCCACGAAAATTTCTAATTTGGATCACCGACGAGGACGATTTTGCTGTGGCATGGTCTCGTGTAAGCAGATCCTTTCAATGGTTTCAGTTCCACCTACATCACTAGACGTTCGACGTGCACATGAATCACGACTCCTCTTCTTCAGAAATCTGGATACAGCTTCTAGGCTTACTGCTGCCATTCCAAAATCTAGATCTCCTATGTTCAATAGGTAATTCAATTGGTTGATTCCTTTGTGCTGATCGGTGGACTGATTCCATGATTCACCTGATTGTGGCATGTATTTGCGTCGAAATGGATCTCTCCCAGCCTCCTCCTAATAGGGTTTGGATTGTGGTTGAGGGACAATACAAGTATGCTAAAAATATTCACTATGAATCATGGTCATCATTTTTTTCCTTCTCCAATAGACAGGGTCACTATTTTGAGGAGTGTCGTAAGAGGTCAATGGCAATGGTTTCAGTGGAAATTCCAGTGGCAGATGAAGGTGTCTTAGTCTAGGTTGAGGGTGGGGGTTCTTGCCCTGTCGAAGGCTCAGTCTCTATTATGTGTAAACAGGGGTCCAAGGAGGTGTCGTCTACTCCTCCTGTCCAAAATGAGGAGCCCGGTGTCGTGCATGAGCATGAGTCTCCGGTTCAACCGGGGGTGGAGATGCCGCAACTTTCTACCCCCTCTGTAGAGGCCCCTTCTGCATTGGGGAGGGGGAGACTTTCAGGATTAGTCATGAAGGCTACACCTAAGGTCTCTGGTCCTCAGGTGGATGTGGGTCTCGATTGTCTACAGAAGGATCTAGGTGGAGTTCAGACACCCATTGGCTTGGGAACTGCTTGTAAGGGTCTTGAGACTGAGGTGTCGGTGGCCCTGTCCAGTGTTTCAACCAAGGATTGGGAGGACCAATACCCTCAGTCTCAATTCAGGGGTCGAGTTTTGAGCAGTCTATAACTTTATAAAATCTGGGTCAGGCCTCAAAGGTTGTCCTGTCCTATACCAAGATGGTCAAGGCTGGAGGAATTTCTTCCCTCTCTCCTAACCGTTTTTCTGTATTGGAAGATGAAGAGAATCCTGAGGTTGAGGTAGGGGATGAGAAAGAGGATGATCTGGTTAGGTATTCTGATTTGGAGTCCACGGAGGAGCCAATTGAAGTGGAATTGGCAAAGGATTATATCATATTATCTGCTACGAAAGGGAAAACACCATAGTTGACACAGAGGGGTTTATAAATCACTCTCACAAGGCAAGGAAGAAGAAATATTATTCCTTCTTGCCTAGCCCTCCTGTCACTAGATCCTCAAGAAAAAGCCAATTTCCTCAGCATGTTGGTGTCCTTGGTGGTATAGATAATTCCAAGGAGAACAATAATGAGGGGGCACGATTGGTCATTATTGAAAATCCTCAGAGGGATGATACGATGAAGTTTATGGCTTCAATGGAGGAACGGTGGGATGTTATCATTCATTCCGAGGACAAAATGTTGGAGATAGTAGTTCCTTTTAATGCCTCCGAAGAAGATTGTGGGAAGTTGTATGAGAGAGTTCTTCGGGTGGCTACCAGTGAGGTGAAAATGGCTTGGATCGACAAGCAAGATTGAATCATGGAATGATGGTCTAATATAGGGAAGATAAACACGGAGGAATTATTATAGGCATGGGATAAGTTTCTAACCTGGTTTGAGGATCTCATTACCGAATATTTGGACAAAGAGGTAACAGGGATTTTATGGAATCTTTTGCGGAGCAATATTTCTAATAAGCATAAACTTGATTTCAATGGCTTGTCTATCTCTTTTTCTGTTTGAAGTTGTTTTTCATAGTTGTTCATTGACTTTTTTTGTAAGGTTTCCACTCTCCCACAATGTGGTTTTTTGAAAATAATAAACATATGATTATGGCTATATTTAACATTTCTTTAAATAAAATATATTAAATGTCCTAATATCATCCAAGTGGCTTAAAAAGGATATAATTTCTTTCCAAGGATGACTTAGGTTGAAAAAACCCATCCAATGATATTAGTACCAGTGTTAGGTTAATTTTGTAATATTATTTTTACCCTTAATTCCCTGATTTACCTTTTTACTATATTAATAAACTTACTGAAGATACTATTGATAATTACCAAGAATAAAATGAATCTATTTACATAATTTTTAACTATTAATTAAAATTATAGAATATATTTTTCAAAATTCAAAATATAGAAGTTATAGAAATTAATTAAAAATTAATCTCATTATCAGGTCATGTTTTAAATGATAAAACATTGCAAAACATTGAATTGTTTTTATATCAAAATACAATGTAAAATTACTTCCAATGGCCTAAATTATATTAAATTATACAAATATAATATATTTATATTTTAAAAATATTAAATTATATAACTTGACTATAAAAATTATTTTTATGAAAAAAGTTATTTTCTATTAAAATTTAGTATATTTTACTATTCATCAAAACTCGAAACATATCAAAAAATATAAAAAATTAATCCAAAGTAAATATTATATACTTATTCCAAAGAAAAGTTTATTTTCTGAAATAAAATATAAAAATGTTCTAAAAACATTGTTTTAAATCGGCGCTCTATCAAATGGTGGCAAAACTGCATTTTATTTAAAAAATACTTCTTTTATTTGAAAAATAGAATTTTTTCTTATATAATGATTATAAAAAAATTTAATATTAATTTTAAACATTATATTAAATATATTCAATATATATTTAATTAATAAAATCCCTATGCAGTGATTTTGTTATTTTATATACACACTTTTTTTCTTTTAAATAGTTTTTTAGAAAAACATTTACATTTATTCAAATAGGGTTTTATTTTTATTTATAATTAATTTCTCACCAAATAATTAATTATATATATACACGTGTAAATAATATTTTCACAATTTAGTTACTAATTTTCATATCCACCGTTATAATGACTAGGTTATAAGGTAACATAATAATATTTAGTTGTTCACTTAAACAAGGTCATGTGTGAAATGAATTCTATCAAATGAAATTGAAATTGTGTGAAACACAAGCCAAAATTAGTGTTGTGTATACCAAAATATAATTCGTTGTTTCATGTAGTGTAAGATTATCTTGGTGTTGCATACAACACAGTACATCAAATAAATATATCTCAAAAAAAATATCAAGTTGTTACATTGATTGAGTGAGAAGTCCTCTCGAATTATAATGAAATGTGAAGTTTTTGTAAGATGATCCGCCACAAATAATATAGCATTATTTCCTCTTGATTTCTTTGAAAGACCAATGAAAAATTCTATGGTTATGTTTTTCCATTCCCATGTATGTATGGGTAATGTTTGCATGATACCTTGGATTTTTTTTCCTTTCTTCATTCACTTGCCGACATACAAGACATCTTGATGTATATTCTGTGATCTTCTTCTTCATATTGTCACACCAACAGTGTCCTAAAAGATCACAATACATTTTTGTGATTCCTTGATGGATGGATAAAGATGAACTATGTTAATCATCTAACAGATCCTTCTTTGACTCTGATTTGATAGTACACAATGTATTGACCCAAATATCCCAACTCCATATTTATTAACATTGAACTCCAAGTATTTCTCTTTTCTTATAGATTCAAAATTCTAATGGATTACCACATCATTTATTTGAGCATCATTTATTCTCTCCATAAGGGATTGTTGATCAATAATTTCTGAAAGTATTTATGATGGTACTTCCTTAATGATTCCCATGTCCATCCTTTTCAAATCTATGAAAATCATATCCCTCTCAATTATCATCAATGATAGAATTGTGGGATCATTTTTACTCAGAGTTTATTACACTTTATTTTTATTCCAAGGATGGTAGTGAATTAATAAGTCATAGTACTTGATTATATCTAACCATATTCATTGGTTCATATTAATCTCTTTCTATGTGAATATATACATGAGGATTGTGTGATCTGTTTATATTTTACACTTATACCGAAATAGATAATGCCACCATATTTTCAAAGATAATATCACTACAGCTAACTATAGATCATTAATTGGGTGGTTATGTTCATGACCATACAACTTCCCTGAATAATAGGCTATCACTTTGTCATTTTTCATAAACACACAAACAAATACATTCTTTAAAGCAGCACTAAATACCAAGAAATTTTTTCCACTTGTGGGTAGTGTGATTACAAGTGTAGTGATAAGTGTGTTGTTCAAATTTTTTAATATATCTTCACATTAATAAATACAATAAAAATTTACTCCCTTCTATGTTATCTTGGTTATAGGGTTTTAAAATCATGAGAAATTTTTCACAAATCAAAGATAGTACCTAGATAATCAAAGAAAGCTACAAATATATGTCACTAATGTTAGCCTCAATCATCTTTAAGTTACTTATATCTTTGAAGGGTCTAAATATATACATTTTTTGTGTGGATATTCCCCAATAATAAGACTTAATTTAAACATAACTCTCATTTTATGTACTTGGAATAAAGCTTCTCCTTCTTTATAGTCTTTAGAACACTTCTTAGATGCTCTTCATGTTCCTCCATTCTTTTTGAGTATATTAGAATAAAATCTATAAATACTATAAAAATTTTGTTGAGGTAGTCTCTAAAGACCCCATTCATAAATTCCATGAATATTTTTGAAGCATTAGTGAGTTCTAATAGAATTAATATGAACTCATAGTGCTCATAACTTGTACGGAACGAAGTCTTGGGGATATCCTCCTTTATCAAACTAACTTAGTAATACCCCAACTATAGATCCACCTAGGAGAAGTATCATTATTTACATAGATTATCAAATAATTCATCAATCCATGGAAAAGGATACTAGTTCTTTATCAAGATATTTTTGATCTCATTATAATCAATGTAAAGGTGCATTGACCCATCCTTATTCTAAAAGAAGAGGACTAGTGCACCCCATGGTTAAGAACTTGGGCATATGAACCCTTTATCTAGATTCTTTTGCAGTTGTTTCTTCAATTACTAAGGTTCCACAAAAACCATTCTATCTGGAATCTTGTAAAATGGTAACGACCCAAGTATAAGCTCAATTAAAAATTCAACCTCTCATCTAGGATGAAGATAATTATATTGTTCATGAAACACTTCAGCATATTCCCTCACAATAAGAATGTTTTTAAGGATGATCCATTCCATATTATCAATAATTTGAACTAAATATGCTTGATCATAGGGAAATAATATCCATGATTGAGATATTGGTACAAAATATGATTCATTGATCTTCATGAATTTTTACAGAATTGGAGGACGATTCACCATATGGAGAGTGATTTCTTTCTCAAAAAAATATATGTTGGATCTCTATCATAAAATCTAATTTGTACCCAAAATTGCATAATATCCCACCAAAGGTAGTAACATAAGGTTTTATGGGATGTTAATCCCACAATATTTTATAGGGGAGGGGTTATATACTTGGGATGGAATAATTTCTTCATTTTTCATTTTCACTGACAGCTCTACTTCCATGTTTTGTGGTGTTGTTTGAATAGTTCTACTAATCATTCATGATATGAAAGAATGTGTAGAAACAGAATTAAAAAGTTCATTATCTATACTTGAATGAATAACTAGCATACCAGTCACCACTTCATTGCCAGGATCCTCCTCAGTGGTTATGATGGCAAGATATCCGTCTTGCTGCTTTATAGGTTGTTGGTTAAATCAAAAAACCCTTGTCTTAGGGAATCAGTTTGCAAAGCTCCATGTTTCTTTGTAGTTGATGCAATGAACAATGCATTGATGGTTGACCAGATCATTCCTATTCTCCATCACATTATTTAGTTTCCCCCATCGATAATCTCTAGCTAGGTTTCCTTCATTATCACACCAAAATCATTTAATTGTTCCCCTTGGGAAAATATTTAGGTGCTTCTTTCCACACTTTTGACAAGTGGGATATGGAAATATCTTGGCATCATTATATTTCTCCATAAAAATAAAATAATTAAGATACAATTTCTACATTTTAACCCCATGATACCCTTGAGACTTTCTAATCTCCATTTTGACTTTTAGGAAACATCGGTGAATTTATTTATAGATATCAATGTCTTGGATAGCTAGGGATATTCATTGATTAGGTTTTATCGCATCAAATAAACTGTAAACTTTTCATTAATGGATAACGATAATGATGAATTTGTATTGTGAAAGTATTTATAAGTTTTCCAAATACACACCGATAGATTTTTTGTGTTCATACATGAGGTAAATAAAATTCCATTCCATTTTAAGTCAGAGAGTGTGAGGAAAATATTTATCAAAAAACATTTTCCATAATTCCTTCCACCCCATCACTTCAATATCTTCTTCAGTATTTGTATTCTTTGTAAATTTAAACCATTTATCAACTTGTCCCTCCATATAATAAATATCCAATAGAACCTTCTCTTTCATAGAACATTTAATGATGGGGAAGATCTTCTCAATAGATATGATCCATTGTTCTATGATTAAGGGATAATATGATCCATTAAAAGGTGAAGGACTTTTTCACATAAAGGTATCAATTCATACATGTTCTCTCTTAGGAGAATTTGGATGCTCCTCCTAATCAATATTTATATTCATAACCTGAGTCAGTTGAGAGGGTATCATCATAATGTTTTCTATTCTTGCTCTTATTAAGTTGGGAACCTCATTGGGCCAGTCATTGTAATTCCCATCACATTGGTTGTTTTCCGGATTCATCCTATTTTCATCCATTAACTAGAATAAATAAAAAATTAGGGATGAGTATTTTTAAACTATTTAAACAATAAACTTTAATACAATGAAATTTAATAAATAACATCTAAATTTAATTTATTTCCTTAACTTATTAGTTTCTAGGATTCAATCTATATTATCCATAATCTATTTACTAACATAAATTATTATAGGTGTTTTCCCCTTAATAATGGCTCAAAATGAGCTTATGAATTTACCAGAGAATATCCCTTGGGAGTGTCAAAACTAGTGTGTAGAATGTCCTATTCTCAAGCATAAGTCCTCGGTTGAGTCTAACTCAATGCAGTGTTTTTGAGTTTTACCCATATGTACATATGTGCTAGAGCCACATCCACTTATAATATCCAGCCAGGTATGTATTTTCTTGATAAAACACTAACTCTATACTTAACAAAATTTAGGGATTATTTCTTATACTTAGTCTTATCCTGAAGTATTTATATATATTTTTCTAATCCTAATCCCAAAAATAACTAAACTTTTAATTTGTTACCAATTATAACAACCCTTATCTTCAATAAATATTAATTCATGAATTATTAAATAATATTACACATAATAAAATGTAAAAGATAAATAAGTCTAGTGTATTTGGGAATTAGGTACACTACATAAAAAATTAAAATAGGAAAAACATAGTCTTTATTGAAAACATCCTTAACATGCTCGTACTTAAAAAAATATGGGATTACAGGGGGACATACATAAGAAAGGGTGAAATATAAATCCTAGTATGGGAATAAACATAGAATGACATGAAAAAATGGTACATGTTAGAAATTTGTCATATAAATGGGGCATAAAATAGGTGATAATCATAAACATGATAAATAATACCTAATATAGTATGATATTTATAAAGACGACATGAAAAATGTGAAAATAACTTAAAACAGTGCAACATAAACATTGGTCAATGATAACTACCAAGAAATATTGATGGAAAGAGTCTTCTAGTAGATTATTTTCCCTCCATAATCCCTTTCATGATATCTGATTAGACTAAAACATTATCCAATGCATTGGACCACTGTATAACTCCTAGCACACCCGTCACATTCATTTAATTCTAATTCTTAGGTGTTCTACATAGATCATACGACCTGGATTCAATTTTCATCACATTTTCTTCCCTGATCATTGAGTGTTTAATACATATATGTAAGTCCCAAATGAAATAATTATAAGTGAATAAAGGATAAACCCATTGATAGGAAATTGATATTGGTATTAACTACACATTTTTTTGTCATGGAATACCATAGTTAAATTTCATCAGTATAACAGGGGCAGAAAAATGCTCATGGGAGGGATTAATGAGAGTGAAAGGGGAATATAATCATTTAAAAATCGTAATGTAAATATAAGGAATGTGTAGAAACACACCCCAAACATTATAAATTTAAATTAAATGTCATAAAATGATTAATATTATCAAATAAAGGGGAGAAAGAGAGGATCCCTTACCTTGAGAGTGTGGCACCAAATGATTGGGAGGAGCTTCTTGAGGTATTGGTGGAACCTTGGGAGGACTCTAGAGAGAATAGGTCATAGTAAAAATGTGATCCAAATTTTTTTAGTGAAGATAAATGAGAGCTTGGGTGGGTTTATATAGGAAATGAGTGGGGATTTCTTAATTATTCCTCAAACATAGGTTTTGGAATCTATGTAATAAAAAAACCGAAAACCTTACCCTTGTTTCTGCCAAAGTGAAGTGGTTATAATTATTTTATAAATTCAAGGGATTAATTTAATAAAATAACACACTTTTTGATGTGGAAGTGGGTACTACTCTTAAAGAAATAATTTTAAATCCTTTAAATATATCAATGAGTTTAAAGGATTAATAAAGGCTTTATAAAATTTATAAAATAAACAAAAAATCACATTATTTTAAACTAAAAAACATAAATTTGGTTGTTGATAACCTTATAGTATTTATTGCATCTATTTGGGTTATTGTTATTTCATAATACAAATCATATATTTATATGGTATTTAATTTTTACCCAAAAATTTGAATGTCTCAAAAAATTATGATAAATTCACCATTGGATAATTTAGGTCTTCGGATTCAAAAATTAATATTAATTTTATAAAAATATTTTTATAAATATTTTTCTTTTCACTTTTAAAATAAGAATTGACATCTATTGAGAACTGATGGGGTTTTTAACAGTAATTGTTTTGAACCCTTGTACAATTTAAATTGGACTTCATAAAAAAATATGATCACATATATTTAATAAAAATTATTTAATAAAATTATCTTATTAAAATATTATTCATTTAAAAAATTCATTAATTCAACAAACAATTCCTTAATTTAATTTGGATATTACCCAAAAATACAATTTGTGTTTTATTGTATCAAAATAAATAAAATTATAAAGAAAAAATAATAAGATGAAAAGATATTCATTATTATATAAAATATACATATTATTATTATTAACATATTGATAAATATCCCTTTAATACATCATAAAATGACCTAAGGGTAAGGTGGGTAATGGTGATACTTTCATGGGGTGGTTCGGCGTATACAGTTTGGGTCGTGATATCGATGATATTGAAATTATCTTATCAAAGGTTTTTCTCATTCTTTAGTTGTTGGATATAAGATTGAGATTGGTCGATGAAAATCCCCGATATTTTATCTCCCTAAAAATCTTTGATAAATGGGATTCACATGGTAAAATCCTACTAGTTGAGGCCATCACTTCCTTTTTTATTTCAAATTGATTAGTAAAATCCCAAAGTTTATAATAACTATAGGATCACAATTCCCCAACAATATTATCAATGGAAATTGTGCTTAATGGTATTTTTAATCTGATAGGATATAATACAACCAAATATGTTTATGTGTTTTCTATAACCATAATACATAATAAGACATTTAATTAAATTGAAAGGGGATTTTTTTATAAAAGATTGGGCCGTTATAGATTAGATGTTGTAATATTGGTAAAAATTCTTAAATCATGAATAACTAAAGTTGGATCCATTGTCAGTAAGTATTGTATGATGGACACTAAATCTGGTAATTATATTTTACTTCACAAATTTGATGATAATTTTGGTTCCGACATCCATAAGAGGTATTTCCTCAACCCATTTAGAAAGTAATTTGGTAGCAGTGAGGATGATATTGAACTACTTGTATTTAGTTGGAGGATATGTCCCTACAATATCCATTTCCCATAAAAAAGGATAGGTGTATGTAGCTGTATAGAGAAACTATGGGGTTTGATGGATGAAGTTGAAATTCACATGAAAGGAATGACACCTTTTGTTGAATTGTGTGAAATCTTGTATCATTGAAGGATTGAAATATCAAAGACTCCCCATTTGGCGAGAAAGATTGGTTCTGGACTAATAGAAACCAATAAAGACAACATGAACTTATTCCATAGTGGTAATCATATCCTTTCTACCATAGCATATGAGGAGAATTTCATCTAATCTTCACTTCTAAAGAACTTTCTGATGGCTCGGGCTATCATAAAGAGTGGAATTACCAACCCACCATTGAATATGTACTTTTCCAAGTCTATCTAGGGGGAGGGACCAATTTTTGAGATATTCTAGGATGATCTTAATCCACCCACTTGAAACATTATCTGGTTTAGGGGTATAATTGATATTGTTGATGTATTCCATTCCACATTGAATAAACAACATTAATGTTTTTTTATGGGAAATTCTAATGAATATTTCATCTAGATTCGGATCTTCCAAGAATACAGAGAAGTTTTATAATTTATATCGCCAGTCATTTTTTGAATTTTGGACATGAGTTACTGTTGGTTTATAGGGGAATTATACAATCAAATATTGAACATATTTAAGAAGGGGGATTAGCTCTTATTTTATGATGGTGTAAACACCATTTATTTTCTCAATTACCAACCCATAATCACATTTTATTCTCAGGTGAGTCACTCGTATTTTTAAATCCAGTTCTAATATTATGATGATTGTTTGGTATTCAGCCTCATTATTAGTACATCCTTTTGAAAATATAAAGGAATAAGGTAAATCTACCTTTACTGGTGAAATGAGAATGGTTCCCAACTCAACATTATTGGGAATGGGGTATTCCAATATCCTTCTATTTGGGCTTATTGATGAACCATTAATGTACATTTATCACATCTAGGTAGATTACCAAATAGTTAATATTTCCTTTTCTGGAATTTTGGTACTCATTTTTGCTTCTTCCATAGAGGTATATTCTGCCAATAAATTTTCTAAAACATGTCCTGTTATTACCTTATGTGGTATGAACCATATATTGAATTATTGCAGAATGACCGTCCACCATGCCTAATATCCAGTCAATATGGGATTATTTAGTATATATTTTAGAGGGTCAATTTGAGATATAAAATGGACATCATGACAATGTAGGTAATGCCTCAATTTCTATATTGTAGAAATTTATTCCAAAAAGTTCTTCTTGATACTCGAATATTAAGTCTCAGTGTTGAGCATTGTGAAACTGATATAATAATGGTTTTTTTCACTACCTGCATCATTGTTCTATATAGGAAAGGAACCTAATGATCCTTACAGATCCATCATGTACAAGATGAATGGATTTACATTAACTGTAAGCATCAACACCAATGGGATAAAGATATATTTTTTATGGCTATTGAATTATTCTTGATTATAATTATTACAATAAAATAATAACCCTTTATTCATAAGTTTAGTGAAGGGAAAAAAATATCATATGAGTTTTGATATGAATAATCAAGTTTTATAAATATTTCCCTATAGTCCTATCAACTATTTAAGGTTTTGTGGAGGTGACATACCCAAAATTTCTATAGTCTTCTTAGGGTTGACTTAAATGCCATAATGGTGTACAACAAGCCGAGGAATTTCAATGAAGTAACACTAAAACAAAATTTTAGGGGATTCTTGTTCAAACTACATAGTCAATGTTTATCAAATACTATTTTAAAATCGACAAGGTGATTAGAATATTTCTATGATTTAAGTATGAAATTGTTGATATAACCCTCAATTGATTCCCCCAAGAATTGTTTGAAGATATGATTCATGGAATGTTGATATGTAACACCAGTATTCTTTAAATCAAAAGGAATTATCCAATATAAAAAATACCCCTTTTGGGTTTCTAAATGTGGTGAATTCTTCATCTTCTAGGGATATAACTATTTTATTGTACCCTAATATACATCCATCATAGAAAGGGTTTGATAGCCAGTCATTTCATTGATAAGAAGTTCTAGGATCATAACCAAGAACTCATCTTTTGGATAGTTCTAGTTGAGGTCTCTAAAATTGATGAAAACCTTCATTTTCCCATTTTAATTCTTGAATGAAACTATGTTGGTATGCCATTTCAGTTATTTGAATTCCCAAATGATGTTGGATTTTATGATCATATCAACTACATATTTGTCCGTAGAAGTATGAGCCAAATATGTTGTTTTGGTTGCCTGCATATATACATGACGGCCTTCTATTATACCTAGTTTATGGTTAACTTGATCAAGATCAATGCTTGGAGTATCTTTATAATTCTAGGGAATAACATCTCGATGTTGCTTCATAAAGGAAGTGTAAATTTCTTGTTTATCTAGGGTCATAGATGCACTGATCAGTGTTTTTCATGGATCCTCCTATGTACCCAAATTGACCTATCTATATTAATCATAGTGGTAGAGGCCTCTTCATCATATGATGGATTATAATCTCTGAGGTAATTTTCTTTCTCTTCTTCCTTTTCTTCTTCCTTCATGTCCATGTCTAGATGTCAAATAGATGTAGGGAAATCATTAAGTCCAGGGGAAAGGTCAGTGTCTGAAGAGCAAGATTCCAATGGAAATATCACAACTTCTATAGGTTTAACCGATGAATTAGTGGTATGATAATGTTTTGAGGATATGTTTTAAGTGTTTCCTACTAAGGTACTTCTACCACTACAAGAATCCATTTTTTCTTCAATAACTTTAGTTTCAACTGACATAACTATTACCATAACGACCGATGATCATGTCTCTGAATCTATGCTGATATTTTCAACCTGACTAATGGGTAGAATATATTCACTATAGAGGTATTTTAAGGGGTTAACTGGGGCTGTTTCTAGTACATTGGGAGTAGTAACTGGAGTGGCATCATAATTTTTGGGTTTTTTCCCTTCTCTCCTATTCAATCCTACATCAATATACCGAGAATCACAAGACTCAAATGTATATTTTTCACTATGTAATGTCTCAATCATCCCATTTATGTAGTATTTTATTTATTGATGGTACTATGAAGGTATTGTAGCATGATGAAGAAACCAAGGAATTCCTAGAAATCCATTTAAATATGTAACTTTCCAGATGACCAAGATCTCTGAATCAGACACTCGATCTCAAAACCGAGTTCTGAGATAAATGATACTAAGTGATTTTTATTCACTTTTATCATAACCCTAAATCATTAGAGCATAAGAGGATAAATTAGCTTCATTATATCCCAGATGGATAATCATTTTGATAGGAATGAGGATAAATATTGATCGATTATCAATGAAACCATGATGGATGTAAATGTCATATAATCTTCTAGATATGTATAGGTGATTGATGTGACCATGTATTATATCATTTAATCCCTCCTTGGTGAAGGAGTTAATTGCATGAAATTTTGTAGGGTCAAACTATGGACAATATACCATAGTAGTAGCAACTTCACCTAAGAATTATTGAGGGAACAACCTATCCTTTACAAGTTCATCCCACGAATCCTTTAATAGATTAAGAGAATAAAGAATTTGAAGTTTTTCTAGAACTAAATTATATTGATTTAGGATTTAAAACTTTTGGGTCAGAGGTATTTATTTTTCTATAGGTAATATTTTCCTAGGAGGAATTTTTGGATCTAACATTACTAGAGTAGATGAGTCAGGTTGTTGAATACATTAGGAGGGAATTATGTCTATTATTGAATCTGGTAGCCTTAACCTATTCACTTTCTTAGCCTGGTTAGGTTATCACATATTCATAAATAGATCTTCAAAAATGATTGGTTCTAAATGATATATGGGGGAATTTTTAAGCTCCTTTTTCTCTTTTCATGGGGACTTCCCATGAGTTTCAGTAGCATAGATACCTTTTCCAGGGATGCAGCTGATATATTTTTTTCGACCATAGTTGTGCCCCCTCTGCTTCCTTAGCACTGGAATCCTTAATTCATTTCCCCCCAATTTGGTTTGAGGAAATAATGTTGATAATAAAAATTAATAATTAGACAATGTATCCATTAAATGAACACATTAATGAATCTGAATATCAACTCTTCATCTGATGAGGACTCGGTTTGATGGGTTGGTGCTCAATGTATCATTTGGCAGGGTGGAGGCCATTCTATTGGGATAGAAGGAATGAATAATGAAATATTTAATGATAGATTTGGACTTGGTGTAGGTTTATCTTAAGGTGTTTGTTTTCCTCCACTCATACCATGTAATTTATTAGAAGGTTGACCTTTAGAGAACTACAGTGCTAATGAAGTTGATCGGTTAACAATGGGAGTGGTTGGGGACACAATTGGTTATTTCAATTGTGATCGGAGAAAAACATGAGTTTAGTTGATTGTATTTTTGATTCATCAAATCACTAATTTATTTCACCTTTTTTGGTGAATTCATGTCGTTCAGACTCTTATTTTGGAACAATGGATGAAGTGTATACCACTTGTGTCGATGGTTTACCTAGATTCACCTATTTAGAGTCAACCATCATTTGTAGGATAACATTGAAGGTGAAATAATACCATATGGTTAGTGAAAGAGGAAATAATTTGGGAGATCTTAGAGACCGACTTGACCAGGTTTCTTGGGCTCTAAAAGAGTCATAAGGTTATTTTCTCGAGCTACTAATAAATAATCAGAAACCTACTCATCTTAGAAGGAGTGAGTTCTACTCCACTTTTATTCAAATTGAGAGTGTTTTGGCTCTCTAATTTCATATTGGTGATGTATATTTTTCTATTATTGCTTCCCCATAGGGGGTTTTAGATGATAAGGTGCAGGCTTTACAGAAAGGGCCAATAAAGGGTCTAGTTTTATAGTGAAAGTTACAACTTCTTCTTTGTTAGTTCTCTTTCACTTGGATACGGGTATTGGTCAAGAGTTGGATCTGGTTCACAAGATAGAGTCTTCCAATATTTTTGAAACTAAATCATGATATCATAACCCACCCACATACTTGACTGTAATGAGTGGTGCTCATAAATCTTTATAAAAGTTTTTTATACACAGAATCAATGAATCTTTATATGGAAACTGTTAATTTGTGGTGTAATTTAAGCCCTTACACCTGGATATAAAGTCTTAAAATAAATAATTTTCCCTTTTATTTCATTTTTATAGGTCAAGTATTGTAGTCATTCATAGCATTGAGATTAATTGATAAATAAATTTCTGGTGGAGGTCTTCCCATCCATTGATCGAATCTTTTAGAAGATTGGAGTACCAAACAAATATTGACCCTTTAAAGGTTTGAAAAAACACTAGAGTTTGGAGACATCTTATTACAACAATATTCCCATCATGGGGCCAAAATGAGATAAATAGTATGTTAGTTATTGATCCAGATCTCCTGAACCATCAAATTTTGGAAATGTAGGATTTCCAAAATTAGGATGGGAAGTTTTGAATATACCCATTTGGGGAAGGGTTTTATTTATTGTTACACTAGTGCACATTTTCCATACATATATTATTTGAAAGATACAAATTTTTTACAAGTTTCAATATGTCTTGTGGAAATGGAAACCTGAGTAGGGATTGGTGGTGGGAAAACAACACTCTAAACTGGTTGTGTGGGTTCTATATACACTTGTGCTTATACTGATTGGTTGTAACTTGACTAAAATTTGTGTGGTTCTTTGTCTAATGGAATAAAATCTAGGTACCCTGGTGTCACTAGTTCAAAATAGATTGGTTTTATTTATTCTATATTGAGTGGAAATTGTGAATCTGTTTTCACTGGTACCACAAGTTCTTTTTATTAGATGACATCATATGGGGGAGTGAAATGAGGTTCTATTGGAAGAACATACCCAATGGGAATATGGCCCTAGAGTAGTTCAACATTAATCCAATTAAATTCATTCATTTTTGTCTTATACTGATCCAATATCTCATCATGTGTGATGGTTTAGAAACATTATTCAATGAATGTGATTAAACCAAAATGTTACCATTTTTCTGTATGATTCCCATCGAGGAAGAAGAATCAGATAATTTATAGGGATTCCCAAATTTTGATTAATACTATAATTTTTGGTATGCACACATTCTTTTGTTGTTTTAGTGTAGAAAATATATGTAATTGATATATGCTCAAATTTTTCTCCCACATTATCTTGATGTTCTTCAGTATTTTTAGAATATTCTATAACCTTTATTAATGAAAACTGCATTAGATTCATTTCATCAGTCATTGAATAATGGGAGAATCTATTTCTATTGGATTTTCTACTAGAAGAGATGTTATTCCTATGATAATTTTTTATCTTGAAAGGTCATTTTTTATTTTGATTGTTAGGGGAGGTCATCCTTTCTTTTAAGGATCTCTTCAATGACTTCAGGTGAAGGGTAACCTGAAGGAAACCTTTGGATAAATTTGTTTCCCGTATCCTTGAATAGGAAAATACATCATGGGATAGGAAGAATCATGAGAATTAAATTTCATGAACTTCTCCTAAAAAATAAAATACTGATTTTCATTGTGGTTGAGGTTAAAATTCCCCCATCCCTGAGGGATGGGGATACTCCTCTTCCACGTTCATAGTGTTTTAGGCCTGATTTGTTGGCTCCAAAGGTAGTGGTAAAACTTTCCTCGACCCTACGGGCTAGGGTTGCTCCTATACTACCACTCCTACAATTATTGTGGATTCTATTATGGTTTTATGTAGATTTTTTTAGACAGGATCTAGATTCATTGTACGAACTACGTCTAAGCTACCTCCAGCAGAATACATTTGTGGTAATTGATAATTTTTTTCTATCTAATGATTGAATTAAATTAAGTGGGAGTCTTTCTCAATATTTCATATTCATGATGGAAAAGTCTCTAATGGAATTATCTCTTCTATAAAGATGTATTTGAGAGCTGTTGTGGGCCAGTTTGTTCTATGCAAACCATCTTTGGTGGGTATAATATATCTATTGAAGCTAGCCTAAGGAAATGGCATTGCATGACATCACAGTTGGAAGGATTTTTTTGTCAAGGTACAAGGTAAAATTAAACTCCCCATGTTCCCCCATCATCTAATATGAACACTACTTTGGGTGTTAGTGATCAAATAACATAGTACATTTAACACATCGATACATACACATTGAAGGGATAATTTCTAATTTCCTAATTTCAGGTGTCGTGTAGTTAGGAGGGATACCAAGTCAATTTTATGGTGTATCTCTTCTTTTAAATTGACATCCTTTGGGTATTCATCATAAGGTAATACCTTTTTTCAATTTAATAGGATTATTCCATATGTTGAGGGGGATTTCATTAACACAATCGTCTTAATATTTCTCCGGAATGCTAAATTGGGGAGTGGATATGGGACAAAACATTATTGGTATATTGTCCTTTTCCAATTTTATCCTCATGAGAAATAAATACCCATAAAATTTTACAAGAGGTTCCTCATCTATATCTGACTAGAGTTTAAATTTTCCCATTGATTTATTATATACAATGTGGTCAACAGAGATTACCTCTCTTATATTAGAAGGTAGGCGATCTAAGGAGGGTTTGATGAAAGACTGATTCCTTAGGATTCCATCTGGTTGAGAAAGAGTATTTCTTATCAATGAAGAGGCATTGGGAATAATTTTCCATAGTTCATTAAGATCCAAATGATAGGAAGGATTTATAAAATTTGATTCATCATGGCGATTACCTTCTTGATGAAATGAAATGTCACAGTGGGGAGAAACTTAACAACAAATGCCATTATGCGGAGGGATACAATCATGGATTGATGTCTGATTATAGAGGGAAATTTTTTAGTATATAACTTAGAGAGGAACTTCTTTATTTGCTATTTCAAGGGGAGGATATTCATGAGATTAGATCTTATGGCCATACAGAGGTGTACCGTGACACTCATTAGGAGATAGGCTCTCGTATTGATCATATTCTTAGTGTGAAGTGAGAATTCATGGTAAGATTTCCAAGGGGGGCCTATTGAACTATCAATAATAAGATTATGGAAAGGAATTTTGAAACTACCAATACCCTCTTGGTAATTAGGTGATAGATTAGTATAATCATGATTCTCTATATATAGGTGTATGGGGGCTCCAGGAACACAAGCATTCAGTAGATCATGGTTATGGACTGAATCTTCAATTCCTAATTTATTTTAGTGAGGATTATTTTTATATTTATTACTCTAGTAAAATGGATCTAACTACTATGGGTGATGAATTTCATATGCAGAAACATTCTTGATTAGTTCCTAAGTTGTTGCGGAATTTTTTTGATAAAATTCTGAAGTTTTGGCAGGGATATATGCTTTCCATAGAGTGCCCACTAGAGTAGACCAAAGACCTATATTAGGAATGAGGATTTAGGCCAAATATGGTTGATCATTTATCATTTTATGTCCATTATCATCCTATATGAGAGTAGGAATATTAATCTACTTCTTAGATAATCTCTAATTATTCATATGATTCCCTTCAAATGCAGAGGTAGGGTTCTGTTCCTGACTCCTATTCCCCAATGATGCTATCATGATATCCTGGAACACTTTCAGAACATGAATGTAGATAAATGAATTTCCTTCAATCATACCCAAGATATATTGAGTAACTTCATTAAATGGAGTGGTAATATACTCTCATTCTATAGCTGGAGCAGGAATATATTCCTACTCTTTTCCTCCAATTATTGTCATGATATGCTGATAATAATTTGATATAGAGGTACAGATATGGATTTACCCCTATTGGTAGTCGAGATATAAAAACAAGTTTCTCTACATGATTTCAAACTATGATAATGAGCTTTATGGGTGTGATAAGGTGTGTGATCCTGCTTAAATTTTCCACCAAATTCATTTAGAAGGATTCTTTAAATCTCTCCAAATTACATGGTCGATCTTGGTTGATGCGAGCAGGTGTAAGTGATTTCTTGGGATTTATCGCCAATTTTTTCTAGTTGTATAATTCAGAAGAAAAAAAAGGAATGAACCTACTCCCTGATAACTAATTTATACCCTTAGTAAACTATCTTGGGTTCCTGGGCCATATGACCAGGGCCAGACTTCTGAGAGTGGAACCCTCATCATACAGTGTGTTAGTTGTAGTGCAACATTGATGGTGATGACTGCAAGCAGGTGAACTTTGGTAGGACCCTTTTTCTCTCTGTTTGATTCCATTGGTGACCATATGATTATCCTACCTAAGACAAGGGAGTAATTTTTTTGCATAATTATAGGGAGAGGATCCCAAAATTATTTGAAACGAAAACTAGTGTCATTTACTTTTGGACCACTAACCATTATTGAGTGGAGGGCTGGAAAGAATTCATGATATGAGGGGCCTATAAAATTGCCTCTAGATTTGGGATGGTATCATTTTGGTGTTATACTTGTACAAGAATGTCTAAGTCCCACCATTGAAGATGTTAGGTTGGTGATGACATCCTCTGATTTCATGAGGACCCATAAGTAGATTCAAAATATAAAGTTGGTTGATAGGATGTCATTGAATTGGTTTGAAGGGAGTTCTTGAAAAAAGTGAATGTGAGAAACATAATCATCTTGGTTAATGTTTCATATTGGGTTCACTGTTTTGTTTTTAATCGTACTTTCGTGCACGCACTCATTACAAGTTGGTTGCAGACCTACTTTCCAAATGCAGGAAGCCACTTGGATTTCTCCAATATGTCCATAGATAGAATTTGGGATGAAATGATGGGATGCTGGTCTCATCACACACTTTTTTGGAGGACTATTTACTACTATGGTACACTCTTATAGATTTAATTCATATTTTTAATCCTTTATTAAATCCCATATATGTCATACAGGTCTCCCCTATATCGAGAATTAATTATTTTTCACGTGTTGATTTCAGAATCATTCATATATATATGAGGTTATTCATTGATGGAGGAAACTATATGTTTCTGAATTTCACCATCTAGGGTACCATTTGGTAAATGTATTTGAGATTCATATATCATTTATTATCAAATATTCCTGTTTTAATCTGCACAGTTCGGAACATGAGATTTTAACATCATCTGAAAAATGGTAGTTGTTTTGATGGTTAGATAGGGACCATGAGATGGGATTCCAAAATATCATTTCAAAAGGAATTAGAACCCAAATTCTTCAGTGCCACATAAATGGAAACATCATAACATTTAAGGTTATGTGAAAAAGACTAAACTGTGTAGTTTATCATCATGCGATAAGGAATTCTAGGAGAAAGGTATATAGTCAATGGATGGTGTGGGACTTACATCGAGGCGGCTCAAAAGAACCTGGAAGGGATATGGTCTCCTAGTTGGGCGTTAGGATCCTACTAGGAATATAACCAAATAATAATGATGATAAATAGGGACCAGAATTAATATGGCCTTCTGAGTTGGATATTAACCTACCAGGGCTACGACCCATAGAACATTAGGGTAAATTTTTGGGTGTTGGGATTGAACCTCAGGGAGGCTTCCTATGTATCTCATTTGGTCAAGAATCAAATAAAACATTGTTATGATTGGTTGGGTCTTACACCTATAGGGATGGATTCCCATGGTTTGGTTGGGGCATATACTGAATAAGAGGAGGCCCATTTACCTCATTGGGAATGTGGATTTTTTAGGAAGTGAGGACATGGTTTTGGGGCATCAACCTATTAGGAGGCCCATTTGAGAGGTGATAGAATGATATTTAAATGGAATCTCCTCCCATGATAGGTATTTGATCCTGAAGATATCATGATTACTACTAACCTCTAATCCCACATGAGTGATGCCCGATGTAAGAAACAAGAGAATGCCAAAGACTTGAAACACTACAAAATCTTCTCCTTCCACTGGTGGAAGAGCATGGGGTTTTTAGAGAAGAAGAAGGGGTATTTATATTCCCATATCATCTCCCATTTTGTAACCAGGATAGTCACAACATGTTACAAATCTGGCTACATCCCATAGGAAATTCCAGTAACTCAATCTAGGAGGGATTCCCTTATCTCAGTTCTAGAGAAGAGAGGAGGATAAGGCTCTAACCCTCAAAGGGAAGAGTAAGCTTGATCCCCCTCCCTACCTTCTAAAATGGGGAGGTCCTTGGATCTACCTTCATGTTTAGGATCCTTGTTACAATGGGAAAGTATGATTTAGAATATTCTGAGGATCCCCCTTATTAGGTAGGTAACCAACAGAACTTCATTTACCATGGGAATTTATGATAGAGTGACAACACTAGTGGGCCCATACTCTTGATCACACATGTTGGGAGGATTTGGTAGTGGCCTTAGAGTGGAGGTTCATGAAGGGGTGAACTTTGGGCTAAGTTCTTCATGAGAAATTCTTTGAAAAGGGGACCAATTGGATATTAATGCTTTGATAGGTAGGTTAAGGGAGAGAATTGATTAAATGTTTTTGAAGGGGTCAAGGTAAGGTTTAATGCTTTGTGGAAGGGGACCGAGGTTGAAGGACCCTAACCCGTATACCATTTTCAATGTGGTATAGTGGCCTATAAAGATTTCATGTAAATGTGGTTCATGTAATGTAGGTTTGAAAAGGGATTCTCTATTTGTATGGATGGTCCTCAAGGGACTCTTTACTATATAGACGTCTTTTTATGCTATGCAGACCAATTATTATACCCTTTTTTATTTATGATGTGTGGTAAATATTTACCTCTTGAATTAATTTTCTCAGACTATCTCACGCACAAGATCCACTCTTAAAAAAATCACCACCCCATCAGTCTACAGATCATGATTTTTATAGGGGCATGGATGTAACTTCTCAACCATCACCCATGAAGGATTTTGGTTTGCGGGTGACCTCCTCACCATATAAAAGGAAAATATTTGTTTGTAGGGGATATAAAATGATGCATCACCCTAAAAATAAAATTCATATTCATGGTGCTTTAAAATAATTCTAACCCCATAAGAAAAATTCATTTTAGGGGGGGTGAAAACGAAATCTCCCCTTTGAAAGAAATTAATTTTTGGGGTTGGCGGATAGAAATGGATTCCTCATCCAATGAACGAAATTAATTTGTGGGTAGCCTGAAAAGAACTCATTGACCCATGGAAAAAATTATTTTTTGGGGATTGAAAAGGAAACCTTACCCTGAAAACAAAACTTACGTGGTCCGGAAAAGGATACCCCACCGTGTCAATGAAATTCATTTTTATGGGGACTAAAAATAATGCCTCTCCCTAAAAACAAAATTTTTTTATGGGGGGATGTAAAATGTAGAGCCCCAGACCAAAAATTCAAGATTCGGTACAAAAATGAGGTATTTTTTTAAATGTAAATGAAAAATAGAAAGACATTTACAATTGAGGATCTTTTTTGAAATAGGATTTTGAGGAAAATGACCACTTTTACATTGTAACAAAGTTGTGATAGTAAATAAAAGGCAAGGATGAAACTTTCCCTATGAGAGCTTCTTATCGGGATAAACTCCATGAAAGCTCAATATGAACCTGAAAACATTTTATAGAAACATAGGGTGAGAAATATTTCCTAGTAAGGGGTCTTTGAAAATCCAGTGAAAACCCATTTTGAAAATACTTATACATTCTTAAAAATACTTTTGAAAATAACTTTGGTAAATACTTTTAAAAATAGATTTTGAAAATGCCTTTTATAAATACTTTTTAAAATAGATTTTGAAAATAACTTTGATAATTATTTTGGAAAATATCTTTGAAAAACAATAAATAAAACCTTTTTAAAATACTTATAATTTTGAAAACATAATTTTGAAAAAATAAATTTCCAAATATAATATCTTTTGAAGTCTTTTAAAAAACCTTCAAAAATATGATTTTGAAAATGAATTTGAAAATATTTATGCCTTTTAAAACATATAAATATATTCTTTGAAAATTATTATGATTTTGGAAATTATTTAATGACTATTAAAATAGTTACACTTTTGAAAACATTATATTTCTTTTGAAAATACTTACACTTTGAAAACACATTAAAATAAACTAGTGAGTTTTCGGAAAACACATTGAAAGATTTTGAAAAAAAAAACAATGGATCCAATTAAACACTTAAGGTTGTTTTGGGGCTTCTCACCTGGTTAGGAATGAGTTCACTCCCCATTCCCTTCTATTTTACAATTTCCAAGTTCTATTGGTTTTATAAAAATAATTTTATCTTTCTTTACATATATACATTTTCCACTGGGGTTTTTGATTTAAAAACATAAAAATGCTTTGAAAACACAAGAAATTTTATAAATATATAAATATTTATTTTCTTAGATAAATCAATTTTTAGATTTGTCACTACCAAATCTCATGTTATTTATATTTTTCATATTCTGTCAATAAATTAATTAACATCCATTTAATTAAAATTTCCAATAAACTACTTTTCATTAAAACATTACCTTTTAAAACTCATCCCCAGATAAAAGTATTAAATACTCATTTAATTAATTAATAATACATTAAATAATATATAAACCTTTCACATAAAATGATAACTTTTATAAATTGAAAGTCACATAAAATAATAGACATTTAATTTTTCTTTCATAGAATTATCATGAGCACATAATATATAAGAATTTAAAATAATGGAATGCGTAATAGTAATTGTGAGATTACTATTCTTAAAAAATAATACCATTAAAACTATATTCATATATATAATTTTACTCCCATGTACAATTATAAGTAAAATTAAATTTACAACAAATTTATAACTTTTAAAGTAAAACGATATAACACATATAAGAAATATAAAAGTAATATTGTCAAAATAAAATATTCTTCATTGATTAGTTTAAAAATATTAAGTTGGATGATTTCATTATTTCAAATGATTTATATAGTCATTTAAAAACACGAAGTAATGATAAGGAATATATATATATATATAATGAAAGAGAAACATTACATTAAATTAAATATCTTTCATTCTTAATTATAATATTTAAAGAAGATGTGATACTTATAAAAAATAAAATTTATAATCAGTAGAAATTTATATATATACATACAAATATGTATATATATACATGGAATAATGTAAAAATAAATTATCACATGAACACCTTAATTTCTTAAACAAAAGTATGAAAAATACTTAAATCACATGAGTTATATTCTCATAATTACTTCCATATATTTGGCTGATAAAAATGAAATGACATGAATATATATATATATATATATAAACTGAGGGTTTTGAAAAAATAGTTTTAAAATAAATATTCCCCTTTCATGTTACTTTGAAAACATTCTTTCAATATTTATAGAAATAAAATGCAACTTAAATTTAATACCAATATAATCAGACATGAAAAAATTGAAAATATCATTTTTATATACATGTTTTTGATTAAAATACTAATATATATATACATATATATATTGGTATATATAAAATAAAATCATTCCACTTATATTAATGTGAATGGAAACCTAATGGAGACAACTCTTCTGCATTCAGGTGTTTGAACAAAAAGAAGGAAATGGACGTCTATCTTGTTTGCTGGTACTCGAATAAGAATAAATTTAAAAAGAAGGAAAACAAAGGTAGGGAGATTCAAATTAGGTAGTCCAACGAGGAGTTCTCCATATATGGAATGCTACATATATATAGGTTCCCATTTAGCTTCCTAGATAAGCTTAAAAAAAGAAGAAACTGAAATGGTATTTTGTGTTACTTTCGAAAGAAGGATTAGATTTAGAAAATGGGTAGGGCTATCAGATTCAACATAACATGAAGATGAGAGAGATGAATAGTGATGGGTTCACCTGGATTTTGGGAGTGTGATCCGATAATAGTAGTAGGGTCACGATTGATGTTGATCGGACGATTGGAATTTTAGGGATTTGTCAGATCTATCTTGGAGATGATGGCATGATCAGCTTATGGTGAGGATGTTGGTCAACGGAGAAGAAGGGGGACACGTCAAGGTTGATCAACAGACTAAGGAAAAGAGATTGATGTTCAAGGTGTGTCATGGTGGTGTCAGTGGAGATATTGTAGTATGGTCACTGGTCGAGCTGCACTCAAGGATGTCAACACACATTTGGGTTTTTATTTTCATTTTTTTGTCATTTCATTTCATTTTAATTTTCTGGGTTTCATTCTTTTTTTTTCATTTTCTTAAATAAATATATATATATTAGTTATATATATATATATATCCTATATAAATGTGTACATTTTTTTGGATATAAATTTATATATATATATCAATTATTAGAATCTAATTGTAGTTTTGTTAAATTGATAATTTATCTATTGGTTGTATCATAATAAATTCCTATGATTTTATTAACCATAAATATTGTAATCAATTTTTATCAAATGAAACATTATTATTAGTATTAATATTATTATTATTTTCTATGTTAGGCTAGTTATACCTTTTATATTTCAATACATCATCATTTTTCAATACTTTATATATATATATATATATAATTGTGTGTATATATTAACACTTAATTTATCATTTTAATTATTATATCTCTATTTATTTTAAGTCTATACAATTAAAAAAATTTCATGTATCACTATATGATCCATTTTTTCTTGTATTTATATTATATTAGCATCTTAATATTAATATTTCATAGGGTACTGTATTAATTATGTAATTTTATGAATATATTATATTATGTTTTATCATTATATATAAATTTATTTTATAGTTATTTATTTCACATTACCTAATGTTTGTATTTTATAAATCATAGCACTATTTTCACTTTATTTTTATGAGGATATATTTATCATTAAATAATATTTTATACCTCTTAATTTGCATTATATATTTTTTTTCCATTTAACATATATATTTATATATTTTAATTTAATATTCCTAAAATAATTTCAAATTAATGGGATTTTATATGTTCTATAATTTAAATAATAAATAATACTAATTTGTCTAAAATCCTAGGAAGTTGTAGAAAATACCACCTTTCCTCACAAACCAAATTCGTTTGAAGCGGAACTATAAAGAGTCACTATGAGGAACAATGACTTGCATAGATAGCACGCTACATGGAAGGAAAGATTCCTCTGTGGATCATAGTAATTTATCATTTTAATATTCATGGAGTAGCTCAATTTCTTTTAATTTGGCCATTCCAAAATGAATAAAATCCTTTTGATCATCCATGAATTATTTTTTGGACCCAATAAAATGCCCCCTCAGAATTTGGTCTGATTGGAATGGAGAATAGTTTATTTAGAGGGGTAAATTGGTCTCGTTTAATGATTTGTACAATTATTTATGAGGTACATGTGGACCCAGAGAAGGAACCACACCTATAAAAGGTGTAAAAAATTACTCTTTTCTCACATTATGAATTCTAGTGCTTTGTGTTCGGTCATGTCTCTATGAATTGTGACCTTCTTCACATATTATCTACTTCATGAACAACCAGCTTCACCTAACAAAAAATTGTATCCATGTATTTATATTTTATTAAAAACGCACTATGATCCTTGAAGTTAACATTTTTTAATGTATCCATAATGTGGTCTATAGATCAATTTAATCTATTCATAGTCTACATAACTCCATGTCATTCACCAAAATTTTCCATATTTTTTTAATTAATATGACATTTTTTATTTGGATTACTATAGTAATAAAATGGATTTCAAAAAACGAGCTATGTCTAGTTTAGTGACTGCTTGTACCTTGACTGAGAGAAGGATTTCTACTATAAAAAATATCAAAATTGATTATTGACATCATATCATTTCTGAAGATGGTATTCCAATGAGTCTCATTTCTCTAGAGATTCTAGATTATCCATTTTCCAAAAAATTACCATTTTATAACTTTAGACTCCATAACAATTCTCTCATTCAATCGGCTGATGAAAATTCTTCAACAGATTTCTTTTGAGGTGTCTATGGATCTTGTTCAAGTGAACATTTCCAATGTGCGGTAAATTATTTCTGAATGGATTTAAGATAAGGTTTCAATTTTGAATGGTTCCTCATGGACTCAAATTAACCATCATAATCAATAAATATCCTTTCATTCTTCCATTCATGATTATCCATACATTATTAACCTATCACAAGAAAATCCCAATAAAGGGTGGATCCCAAAGTGGGATTTGTGGTCTGGAGGGATTTTTTTCTTATGAATGGGTCTGGCCCTTCTAACTGTGCGATAATTTAATAGAATTTCTCGATTGGTTAGAGTTCATAATATTTTATGAAGTGTCATGGATCTCTCTATTCATAATATATTCTCCAACAGTGATCTTACCTAGATTGATCAATCATTGGGGTTTAAGCACCAAAACCTTCCGTTGACCACATGGAGAAGTTGGGATCATCCTTTTGAATATATAACAATAAGGAGGAATTCACATTCTTATAAGTACTTATGATGAATCCCTTCCTCCAGATAACACATGGGAAAATTCCGAACACGTTTCTCTATTAGTGAGAGGTTTACTGTCCATAAAATAGAAATCAATAGACCATCCTCTTCACATTCATTCACTTATCCCATTCCGTGATTGGATAAAGCTGTTCTTATAATCTAGTGGTCCAAGGCTGATGTTTTGATGGACCAAGACTCATCTGAATCAACAATATTGATATATTTTAGGCTCATATTGGTCCACACATGAGGAAAGTAGACATACTACATGGGGTTACCATATTTAGCTTTATGTATCTGTAAAATTTGGGTTTGTAGGATTCTTCACTATCTTTTTGAGTGGGTGTATCTTCCTATATCATGATGCCTATACTTGTGTAAGGTTTGTACCTTGATGTTGGATTCCACTTTGGTGGAGGTAAAACCCATGAACCAAGTGGTACCCACTCTTTCTCTTTTATTAACAAGGTTTTGGGCCACATACAAGAGGGGAGATCCCCAATTCATCTTTTTTGATAGTTTTAGTTTCTATATGGGTGGGTAACAGAACACTCTAGGTTCTATGAATATCGGTATACTGTAATGATCCCTCATTCCATCTTTCTCCCCACAGTGTTCAACATTGCTGATGTTTTCCCTACATCCCTAGGCATAAATAGTGTTATTGAATTGTTAAACAATCTCTCCCATTTTACTTTGAATATTTATCTAGTACCATTAAAAGCGGTGTTAAATAATGGTGGAGGAACTTCATAAGAACTCTCTTACATCATCTTGTAGTGAGATGGGATTCTAGATGCCTAGGTAGATAAAGTGACCATTTTAAATCCTTATGGTTCATATAGGTTCACATAAAAATTATGATGTATGTAACAAGTATCATCCTTACCCCTTACCATGATTAAAATGGAATCACATCCCATCATCCTCTTACAACTATGGTTGATGATGATGCTCATAAACTCTGGCATGGAGATTTCTCTACATTCTAGTAAATCTCCCACCAAATTATCAT
This sequence comes from Viscum album, assembly GCA_963277665.1. Taxonomy (NCBI): domain Eukaryota; kingdom Viridiplantae; phylum Streptophyta; class Magnoliopsida; order Santalales; family Viscaceae; genus Viscum; species Viscum album. Next base: position 1,800,589,121 of record OY728126.1, on the reverse strand, counting down.
AGGATTATGCCAAAATATGGGTGGAATAATATCCTTATGCGGTGTTAGAGAAAATAATATAATGGGTGAATATACCACTAGATTTTCAGAGTTCCTTTCCAATAATTCTATCCTCACCAATATATGGGGGAGGAATAATTATGTCTTAATGTTATGGACATTCTAATGGTGTTCTTCCCCGAATTCTCTCTTTTATTTGGAGTGGTGCATACCCGAATTTTTTTAATGTCACTATTGGTAGATGAACAGATGTTGGTCCCAATGGAACAATGTTATGTATTCCTTTAATCGATAATAAACGTGTTAGTTCGGTCCCTAAAGTTAGATAGGAGACAATTATAGAGGACTTTCCCACAACTACGTCACAATTTAAAGCATCCCCATCTATGAAAAATGTGATCCAAGGTTTCTTACTCATAGTGTAAAATAGAAAGGAAATGGATCATATTGATGCCATTAAAAATAAATCTACATGAAAATGGGCTTGGCTCCATGTTTACACTATCATTTGAGAAACTTATTTAGAGAAAATTTATAATAAAGTGCATATCCTTAGTCAACATTTCCTTGTCTTAGGCACATGTTGGTTTAATTATCAACACTTATATTTCCTTGTTCATCAAGTTATCATTTCTTGAGAGGATTTTTTCACATGTGAATGTGATCATATCATGTTCAATGTTTCCAACCATCATGCCGAATCTTTAATGGATACCACTACTGAGCTACATCACTTAAATGTACAGGAAGCACAACATCATGACTTGATTGATATACCAACTATTTAATTGTGAGAATATAAGGCTCATGTATCCATTATAAAGGCACAACTTTCATCAACAGACATGAGTTTAGAATCCAAAAAATAGAAAATCCAAGAGCTAAACACCTTAATTATGAAAATTTATCCCATAGCCTAAGCTAAAGTTGGGTAATAATCTATTCTCGATCAGGACCTCAATTATTCGCATAATAAATTAGAATATATATTGAATAAATCATGTAAAGTTCTATTGTAATAATTTTATTTTCTTCTCATTTCCCAATAATGTCAATTATAGACTATAATATGTGGATGTTCCTCCAAACAATTTCCACTGAATGGAAATTTTGATGTTCTCAGTCATTTGTCTCTTTATTCTATATTTCACTTGAAATTTCAACAGTAATACTTAATTTGAAATATTTTCCTGTCATAATTTCCTCATATTAGTGTATTTGACTTTAAATTAAGGGAACAAGAAATATTCCATGAATAAGAGGCTCTGTACATAGATTTGACTCATGTGTAAAGAGATAGGGATTTTATTCTTATAATGTTCCCATAAACCAAGTTACATATTTCTGAATCATCTGTGTAGATAAAAATCATACACATGAAATGAGGTATTATTGTTTTTGGGAATCAATGGTTTGTGTTCCAAACACTTCTACATGGATCGATATCTCTTGTAGGTAAGAAAGATATTATGATAAATTCACCATCAGGTAAATCATCATGCAAAACAAAATGTTTTTATAGATCCTTCAAGATCACATGATCCATGATCAGCATGATAAAAAAGATGTAATTTGGGAAATAATTTAAATTAAAATGAAATTTCCTGAGAGGGAACATGTGGTGGCATTTTTCCACAATAGTATTTCATGGATTTACCACTCATATAGGTAATGGGTCACATATAATTGACCTTATGTCACATAGTTTAATTTCATGCTATATGGACTTAGGTGTTATACTATTTAGGGAAATATGATGAGAATCTTTTATTATAGTATAAAATCATATGGCATGGAATAGTTTCATACATTTTAATTTCATTGTGACAAGGACATTTTTGTATATCTTAAAATAATGTTTTGAGGATGTATGATTGTTTATCTTAAGGATGCATGTATTTGACCAAAAGATTGATGATTTTCCTTTAAATGGTGATCTAATTGTGAAATATTGGAACACACTTTATAAAGTGTTCAAATTTTAAAATGTATTACCCTACTAACTATTGTACTATCTACAAGAAGGCTCGATCCAAAAATAGAATGTGCGCAGACGCTAAGAATATATTCTAGGAAGAATATTCTGGTAGATGAGTTTTAAAACATATTAAAAACTAAAACTTATAAAAACTAAACAACTATTTAAAAATGAATATTTTAATTAACTAAAACTATTTAAGAGAAATAAATTATTCTATGGAAGAAATTGGAGGATATGGAAGTGTTATATTTTTGATGTTCGTTCAGGTACATGCAATGCTAATTATTTAATTCCCACAATAAAATATTTATTTATTCAATTATCAAGGATTAAAAATTAAATAAAAATAATATCAGGCCTTTTTATATAATGTTAAACTATATTCTAATTTTTACACAAATCATCCTTTATTTTATTCTCTAGCATGATGAATAATTTTTGTGTCATTGTATTACTGAATCACTCGATGAAATTCTGAAACCTGTTTCTCACAAAGTTGAAGTATCTATTTTCATTGGGTTTTCTTGCATGAGATCACTAATTAAGTATTAATCATGAATGTTTGGAGGATAATTCACATAAAATATTAATTTTTTTAATATATTTATTTATTCATAATTTTCTCATGTACGATTCACAAAATTCTCACACGTGCAAGAAACATCTGAGGAAATAAATTATCTGATGATCTCTCAACAATGATTACTTATTAGGTATCATAAAAATGAGCACCAAAACATGTGTGAAAACTCCAAATAAAAATTAATTCAAACACAGATATAATTAAATAAATAAATATCAAATTAAAATTAGTTAATACAAAAGGAAATCCAAAATGGAAATAAATTAAAGGCATGAAATTACCATGATGTGCAACACAACTTCATCAACTATGAATTTTTCTGCCATTAATAAAGCACAAAAAATAAAATAATAAAAAAATATTACCATGCTTGTGTCACCATAGTGGCCACCACAAGCCACTACTGATGATTATAAAATAATAACCTTCACTCTACCAATGTCCATCATGCCAAACCAAAACATCTCTTTGGTGAAAAAAAAAGATTGAATCAGTGTTTTATCTTAGGTAAAAAAGGTACTCATCTTGCATCATCAATTTATGGAAGAAAAGTGAGGTGCATGTAGACATTATGAAAATTGGACTCTTCTTCAATTACATTAGGAAGTGCAGAGGTAATTTGATGTGGTGGTGTTGCACCGTAGAGGTGGTCGTGGGGGTTGGACAACGAAGGAGGCAAGTTCGACCTGATGGGGCTTTCAGATTAGTGTTGTTGGTGATGTGTACGGAGTAGATTGGTGTCATGTAGTCATGTGATACAATAGATGAGGGAAGAGAATTCATTGGTGGTGCGGTTGTAGGGAGAGGTGGATTGGTGGTGCTTTTTGTAGAGAGGGAGGCTTACTAATCGTTCTCCCATAGGTAATGCGCTGAGAAGAGTTGAACGAGGATGGTGGAGTCCATTGGCCTACTTCTAGTGTGCATAGGGAGGAGGATGAGTAGCCCTCTTGTGGTGAGATTCACCCTAGGGTTCGTACAAATCCCCCTTGGATATGAAGAAGAATATGGAATCCACTCTCTTTATATGATCTGCTACAGGAAAAAAAAGAAACCAAACCAAATTCAAATTTAAGATTTTAAAACTCTAATTATCTAAAGTGATAAATAATAATAATAATAATAACAACAAATAAGACTAGAATTATATGAAAATATGTTAAACTAATTATAGAATAATAATAAGAAGATAATTTTATACAAAAAAATATATATGTGCATATAATTAGGTATATTAATATAATACAGTTAAAATATATACTTAATTAGATATAAATTAAAATTATACATATAATAACATTGTAAAACAACTACTAATAAATACTAATATACTAATAATAACAATCTAATAAAATTGACACTATTATTAATAAAACTACTTATATTAAATGATATATAATAATATATAATATGAACATAAAAAATTAATATAATTAATAAAAAATAAACTAATTTTAATTAAAATACTAAAAATAAATAAACATGTTAGCTATTATATGTTAATAAAGTATAAAATTAATATATAATTACAATAATAATAATAATAAATAACTAATATTAATATATAACTAACTAAAAAATAAATTAATAAAAAAAACACTACAAAACTACGAAAATAAAAAAACTCTTAAAATTGTTAAAATATTTAATTAAAACTATGTTAGAAAATTATAAAAATACTAAAAAAAGATATACATAAAATCCCCCACACATAATATATTTCACTCTTGGGAAAACAATCAGAAATAATATACAACTAGACCTATAGACAAACTAGAACATCAAAATTTCAAGTTCAAAATTTTTCAATCCCTTTTTCACATAAAATATCATGATTCATTTAGAACTACAATTTTAATGATATTTTTTCTTCCAATAATAGTTATTCCAAAACATTCATCTATACTCATGTTTCATAGTGACCTACCCCATCATCACTCTCATTGCACAAACAATTTATTGACAATGATTTTCTCAATTCTATTATACATGCATGCATACTATTGGATTCCATGAATTTCACATCTTCACTAGTGGAAATAAAAAATAATCCATTAATCTAGAGAACTTATAATTAGGTTAAAATGTATTTTAGGATATGGGATGGTCGTTCAAAAAAAAGTTGAGAGTTTTCTGCAAAATGATGGTTGAATCTCCAAATAAATACATGATAAGTGTCAATCCCAATGTCTCACTCAAAATCTAACTCCCCCACACTTAAAATGTTTCTTTTCCCCAAGAATATTATAATCCATTGTTTCTATATTTTTATTTTTTTATTTTATTTTTGGGATTTTCTTTACCCTTTCCTCATTTCTTAGGACACAACTCACTCCAATAATATGGGCAGAAAAAACTAGTGAGTATCAACTCAAAAAACCCATGAAATATAAATAATACAATATCCAAAAAAGGTCAAAATTATCACATACATTATTGCATCTCAATTAAAGTAGGTCATATAGAAACTCTATAGATTTTTGAGAAATAGATCATCACTTTTATAGGTATCCCCAAAAGAAAGTGCTACCACATAACGACCAAAAAAGTACTCACTGTTTGAACAAAAAATAATATATATTCTTTTATCAAAATAAATTTAATGAATGTGGATATTCTAAAATAGAAAAAATGTTATAATTAGGTGAAAATGTTAATAAATTTTCATCAAATGACTATTTTCCCTCAAAGAACTCTCTCTATGAATAAATCTCTCCTTCAAACTTAGATTGAAAATTTTCATGCAAATAGTCAAGAAATTGGTAGGGAAGGGTATCGACTATGGGATCATCCTAAAAATAATTCTTCATTTTTTATAAGGTCTAAATGATAGAGATAATGCAAGGGTTTCTTAGTGGGTTAAAGTGGATAAATATCTCAAACAAATGCCACATTAATTTTAGTGAAACTTTTAAAATTAATATCACTTTGATAGGAAAACATGGAATGTTCGAGAAGACATAACATGTCCAAGATTCCTTCAAGAATAGATAAATAGGAGATGATGTAAAAATTATCCATAATACTCATGGTTATTTATATATAATGATGTAAGGAACATATGATCATGATTGAAAATAAGTGTCTAACATTTTTACAAGTTTCGAAAAAAACATTTTTGAAGCAATGAATAATATCATAAATCATCTAAGTCATGATATCATGGATAAAATAATTCCAAAATGGAATCATGTGTGAAAACTTCCAAGGGAAACAAGTGGTATGTTCCCAACCACGCAATGAAAATAATACATTTTTTTCATGTGGGTTCAATAGATGACAAGAATGTTTTTTTTACATTTTTTTTATTTTTTTGAGTTAGTTATTTTACATTGTGTTTTGGAAGAATAAAATATAATAGAAAATAAAACTCTTCACTGAGTAATTGTACATAGAAATAGGAATTCTGTATGTATCTGATTAATCTCCAATAATGTTTTACCCTGTAAAATCTACACATAGACAACACATACCCACATAATATCAATGATGTCACACCATAATCAAAAGCCTATGGATGATAAAAAATTTATAATGAATTCAAATCCATTATAGTGCCAAGTGAAAACATATTGTTGTAAATGCAGGGGATTTTATTACTAAAAAACTAAATCAATTGAAACTAAATGAAGTAAAAGGGAAAAAACTAATGGTGGATTGCCTCCCATTGAGAGCTATGTATACTTTGTCTTTAGCCATACATCAGTGAAACTCCACCATGATAGAATGGAAATTTATAGCATGCATCTAAATCATTTTTGATTGAAGTGTGGAATCCATTAATTGAAAATGCAATTATCCTAGAAGGTAAAAAATATCTCAATTGAAACTTGTCAAAAAAATGGATGGGTTAAAGAAATGAAAATATCAAATCTCATAAGGGGATGAAAAAAAATCTTATAATGAAAAAATAACCTTATAATTTATGTTTGAGAAAAGGGTGTCATCCTGAAGATTAATAACACTACTTTTTTTAATCTTCAAAATATAATAAATGCACTAACTCGAATATTTTTGTGTTTAAATTATATACATCGTATACTTAAATTTAGTTTTTCGGTTGATAATGTATCCCAATTACTTTTCTCTAAAAAGCACTAGCACATAAAACTCCATTGGTTTCCAAATCAATTCATGCACTATTGTTTTAATGATTGTGCTAAGGTAAAGAATATTGTTAGTGTCTATGGGTATTTAAAGTGATGTGTTTTAACCTTGGTGCATGGATAAAGTGAGGTAGGCTCAATTGGGGAAGATGACTCAATTATTTCAAGAATGGAAAATTATTCCGAAGTTTATTCTATACTGCCCACATCATATTTTTCAATAGGAACATGTATCACTACGAACTCGGGATCCTCTATTAAATCCCATTCTTCCATTATTTCTATAAAATTATGAGTGTTCTCCACCCCCCACAATGAATGATTTTTTGACTCCAAAAATATTTCAAATTTCTACATTTTAGAAAATGTTTCAGACTCATAATTATATTCAAAACGAGAGTGAATACTGATTTCCTGTGACAATATATGTTTTCATGGTTCAATTATAACTCTATTTTAGAAAAGAAGGGCCCTAATTCAATGTCCTCTTCCACATCAAAATTTTTAATTTTATAGACATTTATTGTGTCCTTTTTCACTTTGGGATGGATGAGTTGCGAACTCAAAGAATAAGGATATGAAATCACATTTTTTGAGGGACCAATATATTTAACAGATTGGAATAATATTCCCCCATATTCATGAAATGTGATTATATTGGAAGAATAAAATTGTAATATAGAGGGGTCATTAATTTTATGAATAGAATAGGGATCAATCAAAGTAGTTTCATTATCAAAATAAGGAACTTGATGTGGTTTAAATAGAACCTCTATTTCACTTTCTTCAATAGATTTGTTTTTAATTGGATCATCATGTGGTAGTGAGGAAACTAGTTAGAAAAGATTAGTTCTTTTATTTTTAATATCTTTAATTGAGGAAAGAAATTTCATATTATGTTAATCTTGATGTTAAAACATCCTACTTGTCCTAGTGATATCATAAAGCAACATGTTCTCAATTATTGAATCATTTATTTCTCATGAATTATTAACTTCTAAATTTATTGGGATGCACTGAATTTGAAAATGATTAATAGATGTCTAATAACTTGTATCACAACATGTTGGAGCATTCTCATATGGATCCTAACATTTATTTGAATAAAAAACATTAAAATAAATATGATTTCCTGTAGAGATCTTCTGTGGTGAATCATTATACTTCGTATCATGAGCTATGGGCTTGTATGATGGGTGTTGATTATATTTGTATGGTGATAACCATGAAATTCATAACTTCTGTGTGTCTGTAAATTCCAATAAAAGAAAAATTCTCACAGAATGAAACTGGACATTTTTTTCATTTTTTTTTGTTTTTTTATTTTGAACCTAAATGAATCTCTTTGATGAATTTATAATTCTAACATTCTCCCCAATAACGAAACTAGAAATTTGACATGAGCATTATAAAATGTGAAAATTTTAAAATTTATTAACCTAATAACTTCTATTGAAGCATTTTGTAGGGTCAAACTATAGAGAAAATGTGCAAAAAAACTAGGAATATCCTATAAAAAGAATGTTTAGGTAGATAAGTTTTAAAAGTGAATAAAAATTAAAACTTCTGAAAAATAAATAAATCTTTAAAAATGAATATTTAAATTAACTAAACTATCTTGGTTAACTAAATTATGATATTGAAGAAATTGGTGGAGATAGAAGTGTTATATTTGTGATGTCCATTCAGGTTCATGCAATGCTAATTATTTAATTCAAACATCTGAATATTTATTTATTCTGTTATCACTAATTCCAAATTTAATAAAAAATACTATCGGGTCTCTTTCTTTGATATTATATAGTATTATAGTTTTCATACAAATAATCCTTCATTTTTTCTATGGATTGATGAATAATATGAGTGTCATCACAACAATGAATCAATTGGTGAAATATCACAACTATTTTATCACAAAGTCAAATCATATATCTATGTTAAGTTTGGTGGAATGATATCAAGGATTAAGTATCACTCATGAAATATTCTAGGATAATAAACATAAAATATTAATTATTAAATTAATATATTTATTTATTAGGAAAACACTCATCTGTGATTTATGATTCTCTCATGCACATGAGAAACTTCTAAGAAAATAAATTATCCAATGATCTCTCACCCCTGATTACGTATTAGGTATCACAAAAATGAGAACCAAAACATGTTTGTATACTCCAAATCATAATTAATTCAAACAAAAATATAGTTAATTAAATAAAAATACAATTAAAATTAATTAATTTTAAAAGAAGTCAAACATGTAAATAAACTGAAGGCATGCAATTATCATGTAGTACATCACATCTCTAAAGACTAAGAATTAGCCACCCATAACAACAACATAACAAATAAAATAATAAAAAAATATCACTATGATAATTTCATCGCAATGGTCACCACAAGACACTATTGATGATTGTAAAATAATAATTTTTATTCTACCGATCACAGTCATGATGAACTAAACCATTGCACCACAAAAAATGACCAGATCAGTGTTTTCTCTTAGTGTGAAAATCACTCTACCTACTATGTTGATATGTGGAAGAAAATCATGGTACACATACAAATATAGAAAACTATCCTCTTCTCTAATTATTGTAGGAGGTGTAGGGTAGAACTGATGTGGTGGTGAAGCACTGAAGTGGTGGTTGTAGAGGTTTCACAATGGAGGAGGTGGGTTCAATTGGATGGTGTGAACAACTTTGGGTTTCTAGTGATGTTCAGAGAGTAGGACAGAGACCTGCTGTCAGGTGATGAAGTGAATGAGGGAGGAAAGGATGGTGATTGTGCTACTATAGGGAGAGACGGATCAACAATGCATTCAATGGAGGGGGAGTCTAGCCAATCATGCACCCAGGGGGGTGCACTGAGAGGAGTTAGATGAGGATGGTGGAGGCCAACAACCTATTGCTAGCGTGAAAATAGAGGTGTAGTACAAGCAACCCTCCTTTGGTGTGATGCACCCTAGGGTTCGAACAAATCCCCTTTGGATATAAAGAAGAAGATGGAAACTGCTCTCTTTATATGATATGTTCTGGACAAAAAAAATACAAAAACCAAATCAAAATTAAATTTAATGTTTTAAAACTCTAATTATCTAAAGTGCTAAATAATATTAATGATACTATAAATGAAAATAAAAAGTAAGATTATAATTATATAAAAATATATTAAACTATTTATATATTAATAATAATAATAATAATAAGATAATGTTATATATAAATATATATATATACACACACACACACATATAACTTGGTATGTTAATATAACACAATTAGAATATAAATATAATTAGAAAAAATTATTATTACCCCAAACATAATATAGTTAAAAACTACTAATAATAATAATTATTAATATAATAATAATAACAAACTAATAAAATTAATAATATTATTATTAAAACTAATAATATTAAATGATATACCATAATATATAATAATAATATAAAAAATTAATATCATTATTAATTAAAAATAATAATATAAACTAAAAAAAGAGCTATAATTATTTAAACTACAAAAAAATAGTAAAAGTGTTAGATATTAAATGGTAATAAAGAATAAAATTAGGAAAAACTATTAATAATAATAAATAACTAAAATTAATATATAATTAGCTAAAAATTAACAAAATAACAGAAAAACTAAAAAAATAAACAGAAATAAACAAAAACTATAAAAACGGTTAAAATATTAATTTAAAATATGATAGAAAATTATAAAAATACTAATGAAATCCATGTGCATCAATGTTCCACTATCCTTAAAGTATGAATATGGAAATTTTTAAGTTGTAATCTAGGGCATTATGAATCTGAAAAGTCATATAAGAAAAGTATGCAGAAATGACCTTGGACCATGTTCAAAAACCAAGTTTCTGGCATAAAATGTTTGGAGCGTATGGAGATACATGAGGCTTCTCCTAATGAATATGACTATAGTTGACTAGAATTTTAAGGGTGTTTTATGAATATAAAAATTAGGGCATGTTATGAATAGTCTAAACAGAGGTGTCCCCAAGAAAATGGCATTCTATTACTAATGGATAAGGGATGTTTATAGAGATTCAAGTCTTCCTAGAAATAGAGTTTCATTTATATAAGGACTATTTTTGAGTATAGATAGATCATTTCACATCAGTTCCACTCTAGAGTGGGGAAAAGTGTTTCCTACACAGGTTTAACCCATATGAAAGGGATCTATTGTTATTTTTTATCATAGCTGGTCCTTGATACTGAAGGTCTATGCATCACTACATATTCCATAAGGATGTGAATCAAGACATATATAGTTCTAGATAACTAGAAAGGAATGACCACATACCATGTTCTAAAGACAATTTCCAGTACAAAGACTCCCAACAAGCAATCGTTTTTTTGTGTAAGGAGGGGGATATTTTCTTGTTTGGATAAAGAATCACTAATAGGATGAGAATCTTCACTTTAACCTCTTATTAAGATCTAAATTTTACATATAAGAGTTTGGGAATTTAATATAGAAGCTAAACTAGGATATCAGATCTGGTTGTCACTATGTATCACATAATGATGGAAATCAATCCATACATAGTTCAAATAAGAAATTAACTATGAATGTCTAAAACATACATAGAGAGGGTAATTTTTATGTTGTGATTGGACCTAGAATTAAATATTTAGGCATCACTATGTATCCTGTGATAATGGGAATCAAGACACATGTAGTTCTTGGAAACCATCCAGTTTAACGTCATATGGTAAGGATAAAATATATGCCATTTAAGGCTATGAACTTAGGACCATGTTGTACCTAACATTAAATTCTAAACCTTGATCACGTGGGAAAACCTTTATCAAAATTCATAATCCCATGTGAGTTATGCTCAGTTTGAGAATCAAGGAGTGGAAAAGTTTTATTTCACTACACATAGGTGATTAAAATAAAGGACATGGGTATTTTCTAATGTAGTGGTTGGACAAGGATGTAAACTTCAGGTGTTTATATGTATCTAATAGGGGTGAGAATCAATCCATACATATTTTTAGGAAACCATGTAGTTTATCATCATATGATGAGGATGAATGGTTACCTGATGTCATAGAAACAATGAGTGAAAGAAGGATTACTTTGCCGTTAGTGTTCCTACATGATTTGGAAATGATAAAGGAAATTGTAAACTAGTATCTTAGGGGATCTCAGATTGGGTGGAGTGATATGGAACAAGTATTCAATGGATGACTACGGTCTATGTCTGAAAAGCAGGTTCTAGTATAATTTTTTGGAGGCTTATGGAGATAGAAATGGCCTCTCATGATTCTAAATATGCCTCTGGTTGAATGGACTTTTAAGGGTGACTTATATAGATCTAAATTAGGGTATGTTATGAATATTCAAAGAAAATGTTTCTTCAGGAAACAAAAATTTTGTATTGATGGATGAAGATAGGATATATAGATCTGAGTTTTCCCAAGAAAAGGAGTATGATGTATGAAGTGAATGTGTATGAACAAAAATGATGCATTTGAACTTGAATAGGCCATGAGGTATGAAGTTACCTATGTAGATCTAACTCATAGGAAGGGAAGGGAACATTGTTTATATGATATGCTTTGGAGTGAGGGAACCAAATTAGGATCTCCTGTATATATCATTGTTTTTATGCATGATATAGGAGTTATGTTCTTTATATCAGGTATGGGCCTAGGACATAGGGTCTAAGAATCACTATATGTATCCCTTGATGTTGAGAATCAAGCCATGTGTGGTTATATAATATAACTGTCATGCACAGGTCTGACCCATATATAGGGATGAGGAACTTTTTTTGGTTGTGGATGGAACCAAGACTGGAAATCTGGGCATCACTACATATCCTATGATGGTAGGAATCAAGACACACAATGTTCTTGAATGAAAGAGTGGTAGGAGACCATCATCCAAAGTTATGATCTACTCATGTATAGAAAAAAAGTGTTTTGTAGTTTTACATTATGAAATGAGGATGTGAACCATGCAATTTTGTGTTTTGAATCTATGACATTATGTTTGGTCATCCCATATTTATAATATGATGCATCCTGGTTTAAAATGAGGTAAGTCTTAAAATTCAACATCACGTATGAAGAAAATTTATTTGGGATTATACGTAAAGAGGAGGCCCAATATTTTTTAAACCACAAAGAATATCACAATTTATGGTGATTTGGGTTTGTTCATTGATTACACCTAATGATGAATCCTAAGGGTTATTCATTTTAGATTCATACGTCTCGAACTATGGAGTCTAGTAATTTTAGGTTTTATGACCAGGACCACGATGTCCTCGCTAGCCAATAAGTGATAAAACCAATGTCATGAGAGGCGTCATAGGATAATGGATGGTGAAAACCATGATATGGAGGGTAAATTTGCATTTGAGGCTAATCCATAGAGTCTAGGATTCACTAAATATCATGTATGAACAATAATAAATCCAAAAATAGTTCTTTAATTAAGATGTGGCAGGATACCATCACCCGAAGCATGAAATCATATCTGATGAGGACCCATGGAATTATGTGATTTTCAATCGCATGACAGAGATTGAACCATATATATTAACATCTTTTAGAATGAATTTTAGGATATAATGATGTTCTCACTAGCCAACAAACAAAAAAAAATCAATGTGAAGAGAGGCCTTAGGGGCCAATGATCATAAAAAACTATATTGTGAATTGATATATTTGAGGATAATACTTAGACATGAGGTCTAGAAAATTCTATGTAACCTGTGTAGATATGAATCAATCCATACATAGTTCTGGAAAGAAGGTTTGGTAGGAGACCAATACCCAAGGTTGTGGTCCACTCTTGTATAGACAGAAATGTTATGTAGTTTTACATCATACATCAAGGACATCATGTATTTTCCTTTTATGCTAATGCATATAGGACCAATGATGCAATGTATTTTAATTTCTTGCATCCAGGATGGAAGTTTTGTTAATCCCATATTTATCATATGATGCATCATGATTTCATATAGGGTAGATAATAGTTTATTGTCAAGGAGCTTAGTCCAGGGGGGAATGTCCTAGGGAGGTTTTACATGACATTAAAGAGTGATAACCTAGTGTGAAAGGAGGGTTGAAGGGACCCTCTTCCACACAAAACTAGACAAACCATACCCTGGGTCAACATCATGACACTGGGGAAGGAAATGACTTACTGTGAGTCAAGTAAGGGGCTAGACCTAGGATGAGATATCAACACAAAATTTTGGAAAGAGGATTTGGTAAGAGAACAACACCCAATGTTGTGATATGATCAAGTATAGACCAAAATGTTATCCATTTTTTCATCGTGCAACAAGGAAAACAACCATGTAATTTTATGTGGGAAAGAAAAGGCATTGTTGTATGGTTTAATTTCATGTGAATAGGATTTAAATTAGGGATTACACCTAAAGGGGAGTCCCATGAGAGATTTTTTTTTGAAACCATGAGGATAATATCAACTCATGGATATCTTTTTAGATTTTGTTGGGGATTATACCTTTGGATGATGCCTATAGGGCTATACAGTTTAGATCCATACAACTCAGACTATGGAGTCTTTTAGTTTTAGGTAGTATGACTAGGACCATTGAATTTTCATTTAATTTCATGAATATAGGACCATGAGGCTATGTAGTTTAACTTCATACGATGTGGATGTTGGTGTCATGAAGTCTATTATCTTGTGACCAAGACATTGGTTTCATGAAGCTTATCATCTTGAGACCTGGATAACTATTGGTTCTTACACCTATGAAGGAGGTCTAATGTTCTTTTATCACTTGAATTATTCATTGGGGAATATTTCATTGGTAGGGGGCATATTTTTCTCCCCATCCATTGATATTAATGAGTAAGATCCATTGGAGTGGACCTTGTTTATGTCATAGGTTCCTTCCCACATTGGTTCAAACTTTAGGGGTTTCATCCCTAGTATCATCGAGGTACTAATGACTAGTACAAGATCTTCGTGAACAAATGAATGGAGAGAAAATTTCTTTTTAAAGGATCATGCTATCTGGTTATGGTATACTTCCAAATAATATAGGGCATACAAACTTTTTTCGTCAAGTTTCTCTAATTCATCAAACCACTTCTATGATTTTTAATCATCTGAGAGTTTTTCATAGGTAGAAATTAAAATTGAGGGAAATTGAGATTTCATGGGCCTCACTACTTCTATTTTATAAATTAGAGAGTATAAGATTTCTTGATTAGCAGTATATGTTTTAGTTTGATAGTCTCACTGGCATGTAGAAGTTTGTGAAGAAAATATTTCTTTTTATTTATCAAACATTTTGTGAATATTTTTTGATAGAGTTTTATTGAAATCATGTATCTTTATAGTTACTTATTCATGATAGTAGGAAGAATGTTTGGATATTATATTTTAATCATAGTAAAACTTCTGCAATTTAGAAAAATAAAAGTTGGTGTCATTTTCCATTAGTATTGTATGATGGACACCAAATCTAATAATGATATTTAACATCATGAAATTAATGATACTTATGTTTATAACTTACATAAGAGGTATTTCCTCAGTTTATTTATAAAATAAGTCAGTATTAGTAAGGATGAACATGAAATTATATTCCATAGCTATAGGGAATTTCGCTACAACATCTATCCTTTAAATAGAAAATTGAAAATATTATTTAGTTGTACACAACAACTATGGGAGTTGATGGATTAATATGGAATGAACTTTAAAGGAATTAAACCTTTTGAAAAATTTTGTGCAATCCTATATCATTGACGTCTAGAGATAACCAAGTATCGTAATTTGGGGATAAAATTTTGTTCCTAACTAATGGGAACCACAAGCACCAACATGAACTTCTTCCATGGTTGTAATCATCTATTTTTCATTAATGATTCTGAGGTTAATTCTGATGGGATTCATCCACCTAATTACAGAATTATATATTTTAGGGGTAGAATTGATCCCATTGATCTATTCCATGACAATTTGAACAAATGGAAGTATTGTTCTATGATGGGTGATGATGATTATTATTTCATCCTAATTCAGATCTAACAAGACTATAATAGCATTTTATAATGCATCTTCTTGGGTGTTTTGGGACATCAGCTAATGTGGGTTCATATGGGAATGTTCCCATCAACCATCAAACATAATTATTAAGGGGGGTTATCTCTTATTTTTTAATGGAACAATCACTATTTTTCTTCTTAATTTATAACTCAATGTTACCTTTGATTCTCATGTGAGTCATTAGTATTTGTAAATCTAGTTCTAATCCTGCACTGAGGGCTTGGTATTTAGCTTTATTATTGGTTCATCTTTTTCATAGGAGAAAGGAATAAGGTAAAACTCCCTTTTTTGGTGAAATGAGAATGATTCAAATCATGGAATAGTAAAACTTAATGAATTATAACCTATTTCTAGTTGGGATTCAGGATACACCATCAACATAAATATCCCACATTCAGGAAGAGTCCTGAATGTGAAAGATTACCTCATCTGTAAGACTGATTCTCATTGGTACTTTTACAAATATGGGTGTTATTCAAGAAAATTTACTAAGTCATGGACCTTTATGTCCTTATATGGTATGAACCGAATGTAAAACTATTTCATAATGACCACCCACTATGCCAAACATCCAATAAACAAGGGATGATTGAGGATATATTTGAGCGGGTAAATTCAAGATATCCAATGGACCTTGTAATGATGCTGAAAATTCCTCAATTTATAAATTGTGAAAATCAATTCCAAATAGTTTTTCTCGATACCTGAATAATGAGTTTCATTATCGAGCATAGTGATACTGATATAATAAAGGTTGTTTTCACCACCTTCATCATTTTTTATGCATGAAAGGCACATAACATCCATTTCAGAGCCGTTATATACAAGATGAACATATTTCCTTTAGCTGAGTACATCAAAACCATTGGGATCAGTAGATATTTCATGAGTATGTTGAATTATTCTTGAAAATAATCATTCCACTGAAATAGTGCCCCATTCATCATTATTTTGGGGAAGGGAATCCTTTTTCTGTGAGGTTTTATATAAAGCGTCTAATATAGGAAATATGTTCCTATAGTCCTCTCAACTCATTGAAGCTTTGAAGATGTGAAATACCTAATATTTCCTAGTATTATCATAGTTTAATTCATTTCCACAATGGATTATAATGAAATTGAGGAATTTCCCTAATGTAATGCCGGAATCATATTTCAGGAGATTCATATTAAAACTATATTTTCAAAGACTGTCGAATATAGTTTTTAAATTAATAAGGTGGTCAGAATGTTGATGATATTTTAATATATAATCATCAATGTAACCTCTATTGATTTATTCAAGAAGTGTTTAAGGATATGATGCATGAAACATTGATATGTAATGCCAATATTCGTTAGAAAAAATGCACCACCTAATAGAAAAATTCTCCCCATGAGGCCCTGAATATTGTGGCTTCATGATCTTAAGGGGTCATTCAGTTTTGATTTTACCCCAAATAGACATCCATGAATTAAAGGGACTGATAGCTGTCCATTTCTTCAATCAAAAGTTCTATGATTGGATTTTGGAATTCATATTTTGAACAGTGTTGGTTGAGAACTCTGAAATCAATAAAAACCTTATTTTTCAATTTTTATTATTAACATGAACAATGTTTGTGAGATATTTCTTATATTGAATCTCCCAAATGACGTTTCCTATGAAGATTTTATCAACATAAGATTTGAAATTGGCATCATGAGTTGGATGTGGGCTTCTGGCTGCCTGTGTGTAGCCGAGATAGTCTTCTAGGAGACTTAATTGATGGGTATCCACATAAGGATCCAGTCCTTGAATCTAATAGAAATTATAGGAAAACATTTCTAGATGCTGCTTCAGAAAATAAGTGTAAATTTCTTGTTCCTCAAGGGACAAAAATGAACAAATTAGAGTTGGTTGTGGATACTCATATGTAACTAGATTGATCTGTCAGGGTTCATTGGCAGTGGTAGAGACTACTTCTTCAAATGACCGAGGATAATCTATGAGGTGATTTTATTCCCCTTATTCCTTTTCTTATTCCTTCATGTCCATGTAGAGATGGCCAAGATACATAGGGTTTCCATTATGGTTAGGTGAATGGTTAATGTCATAGGTACTAGCTTCTAATAGATATATCATGATTTCTTTAGGTTCAACAGATGAAGTGATATCATGCTGAAGTCTTGAGGATAAGGATGGAGCATTTCCTTCTATGGTATTGCTGCCAAAATAGGAATCCATGATTTCATCAAGACCATTATATTCAACTGAAATAAAATATATCATAAAGACCAATGATAATGTCTCTGAATCTGAGTAGATATTTTCAACTTGACTAATAGGTAGAACATATTCACTACAGAGGTCATTGAAGGGGTTAAATGGGGTCATTTCCATCCTATTTGGAGTAGTAACCATAGTGAAATCATCAGTAATGGGTTGTTTCTATTATATCTTGTATAATTCTGCATCAATATACTGAGAATGTCAAGACTTGAATGGAGATTTATCAACATGTAACATCACAATATACCCATTTATGTAGTATTTAAGTAATTGATTGTGAGTTGAAGGTATTATTTCATGCTGATGCAATGAAGGAATTCCTAAAAAGGCAATGAAATCTGTATCTTTTTATATGAACAATAACTCGGAATCAAACAACAGATCACCAAACCGATTTAATAACTTAATGCGTACAAGGGGGTTCTATTAACTTTTATCACACCCCTAAAGTATTTGAAAGGAAAGGGATAAATCATATTTAGTTTATCCTAACAGCTGAAGCATTCTTATAGGAATGAGGTTGATTCCAAATCCATTACCAAATAAAGATCAATGGATATTAATGTCATCTAATCTACCAGATATGTATAAGGGACTTATGTGTCCATGTATTCCATCATTTCGATCATCCTCTATGAAGGATATAATTGTATGAAATTGTTTAGGGTCAACCTCCACATGATATACCATAGTGAAAAAAACATCAAATTAAAATTCATAAGGGCACAACAGATCCTCTACAAGTTATTCCCATGGATCCTTTGATATATTGAGATAATCCAAAATTGAAATTTTTTCTAGAAATAAAGGCAATTTCTTCAATATGGCATAATTTTTGGTCTATGGTCCACGTTTACTTATAGTGAAAAATTCCCTATGATTGTTTTTTGGAGATAAATTATATGGAGTAGATAAATCGGGTTGTTGAGAAGATTTGAAGGGAATTCTGTATGCTTTTGAATAAGGTAGCCTCAAACTGTTCACTTTCTTAAGCTAGCTAGGTTTTCACCTATTCATAAATTGATCTTCCAAAATGATTGGTTTTGAATGATGTTTGGGGGAATTTTTATTATTCTATTTCTATTTTCTTAGGGCATTCATATGAGTTTCAACAGCATAAACTGCTCTAACTTGGATGCAGAAAGTATATTGTGTTTGATTGTATTTGCACCCCCTCTTCTTCCTTGACCCCTTTGGAACAAATTATTATATAACCAATTTGGTGTGGGGAGATCATATTGAAAATAAAAATCATCATCAAATAATATAAGCATCAAATTAATTACATTAAGGGATTCTAATATCAACTCTCCATATGATGATGACTCGATTTGATGGTTTGGTTCCCATTGTACCCTCTTGCGGGGCATTTTTTGTTATCTTATGACTAAAGGAATAATGTAAAATAGATTGAAGGATAGATTTGTGATTGTTTGTAGGTTCATATTTTTATGTTTTCTTTTCTCCTATATGGCCATGTCGTTTCTGAAAATATAATCCTTTGGAGGACTGTGGTACCGATAGAGTTGATAGTGCCACAACTAGAGCGGATTGGGACATAGCTGGTTGTTTCAACTATGATATAAGAATAGAATGGTTTTGGTTAATTTAATTTTGATCTATCTAATGACTTTATTATTTCATGCCTTTATTGGTGACTTCCTTCTATTCACCCTCTTTTTCTGGAATAGTGGAAGAAACACATGCCACTTGTACCGACGGTTTAGCAAGTTTCATCTATCCAAAATCATCCATCATTTTCATGATATATTTGTATATAAAATAATCACAGATGGTGGGTGATAACATTTAGTGAAATGGAAAATAATTTCTGATATCTTCATGATCAACTTTATAGGGTTTCTTGTGCTTTGGAATAGTTAAGAGGTTTTTTAAGAGCTTATAAGAAATAACTAGGAACCTTCTCATCTCAGAAGTACTATGTTCTAATCCAATATTCTTCAAATTGAGAGGATTTTAGATCTCTCCTTTCAAACTGATGAGTTTTTGGTTGTTTTTGTTTCCACTCTGAAGTGGGTCCTATGTGATAATGTGCGGGCTTCGGAGTAGGGGATGACAGAGGGGTTGGTTTTAGAGTGACATTTACAGTTTCTTCTTTTCATATCCTCTTTCTTTGATCTATCACTACTGGTTTTGATTTGGATATGGTTTTCAAGATAGATTCTTAAAATATTTTTTCAACTGCTTCAATATCTTGGAACCCACTCATTTTCATGACTTTAATGAGTGGTGTTCATAACTCACCATGGATGTTTTTTATGAATAGACTTGAACAATATTATTATTGAAACTTAAAATTCTTGGAGTAATTTAAGCCATTCATCTTTGAAATAAAATCATATAATCTATCATTTTTTTCATTCCTTTTAGTTTTAGAGGTTGAGGTCTATAATATTTCAAAAATTTTATATGAATTGATAGAGAAATTTCCTATGGAGGTATTTCGATCCTTTGATCGATCATACAGGTAGACTGCAATACTAGAAAAAGGATGTTCCATGCAAGGTTTGAATAAAAAAATTGGATCTTAGAGACTTATTATTGAAGAAAAGTTCCAATAATGGGTCCACACCGAGATACATAGAGTTTCAGATGATAATATAGATATCCAGAACCATCAAATGTTGGAAATGTAGGATTTAAAAAAATATGTGGTGAAAGTGCTACATATACCCATTTGGGGAAGGGTTTTATTTATGAATTCACTAGTGAAAATTGTATTTCCATAGATTCTAGCTAGGCTGTAAATGAATCAATAGTGTCCACATGTTCTGTGGGAATGGGAACCTAATCAGGGACTGGAGTAGGGGGCGCAATAGAATGAACTAGTTTTTTCAGTTCTCTCTACACATATTCTTGAACTAGATGGTTGTAACATGACTACAATTGGTCTAGTTGTTTGTAAAATGGAGGTAAATCTCAGTACCCATATTTCATTGGTACCAGATAGATTATTTTTCTTGATTATATAATGAGCTCGGATTGCAAATCTATTTCCACAAGTACCACAATATCTTATTTCAAAGGGACATCAGCTCGATGAATGAAATGAGGTTCTTTTGGAATAACGTACCCAAAAAGAATATATACCCTAAGTAGTTTATAATTAAGCCTCTTAAATTATATCATTTTAATCTTATACTAATCTAGTCTCTCCTCAAGTGTGAGGGGTTAGAAACCTTCAGTTATTTAGGGGGATTGAACCATAGCCTTACCCTTTTTGAAAGATTCTTGTTGAGGATGAGGTTATAGAGTGTTTGTAGGAATTCCTAAATTTTGAGTAATCATTTTATTTCTAGTACTCACACCTTCATTGGATGTTTTAGTGTGGCTAGTATTTTGAATGGTTATATTCACCTGTTATTCTCCCAAATTAGTTTTATGTTATATAGTATTGTAAAAAATGTGGATGATGTTTACTGACATGAACTGCATTGTGGGAAATTCATCTGTATTTTAATACTGGGAGAATGGGTTTCTTCGGGAGCATATACCTGAAGATATATGATTCCCGGTAACACTTGTTCTATTTATAGGTTAATTCTATCTTTGAAAATTAGGGGAGAGAAAAATTTATTTCAGGGATCTCTTTGAATCCTTATGGTGAAGTTTTACCTAAAGGGAACCTTTAGATAACATTATTTTCCACACCCCTAAAGATGAAACTACATCACGGGAAGGGATGAACTGAGAGTATTCATTTTTCTAAGCTTATCCAAATTGATAAAATATTGATTTCTTAAGGGTGAGGTAAAAATGTCCCCATCCATGTGGGATGGGAGTGTTCTAATACAACTTTCACATCAGTCCATGAATGATTTTTTAGATTCAAAGGTAGTGTAAAAAATTCCCCAAGCTCTACGGGTTAGGGTTGCTCATATACTGCCACTACAAAATTATTGTAGATTCAATTCTAATTTTACATATATTTCGTTGAACATGAGCTAGATGCATGATATGAATTTTATATGAGGTACCTGCTTCTGAAGAAATTTTCAATATTTTGGACATTTTCACTATATGAAGATTGAATTCCCTTAATTTGGATTCTTTCTCAATATTTTGAGATTCATGATGAAAAATAATTTCAATGGAATTCTCTCTTATGGTAAGATATCTCTGAGATCTTTTTCAATCCATTTATTACTGATAATACCATCTGTGATGAGAAGAAACTATATCTTGAAGCCAGCCCGAGGCAATGATATTGCACGATGTCACTTTTTGTGGGATCTGTTGATTGAGGAGTGAGGTAAAATGAAATGCCCCATGTTTCACCCATCCTATGACAAGAAAAAGAGATGGGGTTTTAGTGATCAACTGATATAGTACATTTAGCACATTGATACATGCATGTTGAAGGGATCTTTTCTACTTTCATGATTATAGGTATTGTGTAGCTAGTAGGACCACCAAGTCAAATTGACAGTGCATCTATTCTATTACATTGACCTGATTTGGGTATTCATCAAAAATTAATACCTTTGTTTTTAATTTGAATAATAGTAGTCCATATGTTGAGGTGAAAATCATGCACAAAATCATCCCACAGTGCCTTAGGAATGTTGAATTGGGGAATGTCTAAGGGATAAACCATTACTAATATATTGTCCTTTTCCAATTGTCTCATCATGATAAATATTTATCCTTTATAATTGGTGAGAGGTTCCTTAGCCATATCTGATTAAAGTGTAAATTTTCCCATTAATTTATAAAAAATAGGGTTATAAGGAATTGTCTATGTTTCATTAGAAGGTAGGAGATCTAAAGAGGGCTCAACAAATGAACATTTCCTAAGGGTGTATTCTGGTTGAGAAAGAATATCTATTTTCAATGATGAGGTATCATGAATAACAAAACTCATTCTCCCAAACGCCTCGTGATAGGAGAGATTTATCATATTTGATTCATCAGGGGGAGGACCTACATTATGAAATAAAATGTCTTTGTGGGGAGGACCTTTTCAATGAACGCCATTTTGGGGATGGAAACCATCATGGATTGATTTTGGACAACAAGGATAAATTCTACTGCATAATACCATAGGGAGGACCTTCAGGGTAAATAGTAGTAAGGGGAGGAACTTCTGGCTTTTGGATATTTTGTCCATGAAGACGGCTACCACGACACTCATTAGGATATAGGTACTGATGATCAATAAAAGTCTCAATAGTAAGTGATAATTCATTGTAAGATATCTGAGGAGGATCATTAAAACTATTGGAAGTAAGATTATGGGGAGGACCTTCACAACTAGCTATACTCTCTCTATAATTTGGTGATAGATAATTATAATAACGATCCACCATAGACAGTCTTAGGGATTCAAGAACATCAACATTCAATAGATCTAGGTCATTGACTGGCTCTTTATTTACCAATTGATGTAGGTGAGGCTTCTTTTTAGATTTCATCCTATGGTAATTTTGAGTCACAATCTATAGTGAAAATTTTCATATATGAGAACTTGTTTGATTATTTCCTAAGTATTTGTGGAAAGTTTCTAACATATTTCTAGAGTTTTGGTAAAGATATATGTCTTCCCTAGATTTTACACTAGAGTAGAACAAAGACCTCCAGTTAGAATGGGGATTTGGGCCCAATCTGGTTATCCATATATTGTGGGATGGCCATGAACCTCTAGAGAGGAGAATGAATATACATATTCTTGATGAAGGCTCTATAATTATTCATATGCATCCATTAAAATTCAAAAGTGGTGTTGTGTGACTGAATCCTATTAACCATCGATGATATCATGATATATTAGAAAACTTTTAGAATGTGGACATGGATAGATTCATATCCTTCCATCACTACCAATATATAAGGAGTGACTTAATTAGATAGAGAAAGAATATAATCCCATTATATAGAAGGAGTAGGGTTATATTCCTACTTTTTCATCCTGTTATTTCAGGGATATACGAACAATAATTAGATGTGGGTGTAGAGATATGGGGATTCCCACTATTGGTATCCAGGACCTACAAGTTTGATTCTCCAGGTGCTTCCAAGATTTGTTGACATGCTTGATGGGTCAGGGTAGGTGTGTGAACCTACCCACATTTTGACCCCAAATTCTTTTAGTTGGATTATTTATATGATTCCAAACTATGAAGGATGTCTTCCTTCATGTAGGAATGTGTTGTTACCTGCTCATGATTTTCCACAAAGTTCATCTGGAAGGATTATTTGGAGGGAACATAGGTACGAACTTGTTTCTTGATGACTGACTGCTTCCATAGGAAAATAATTCTTGGATCTTGGGATTGAGTGACCTATGTCAGACTCTTGATAGTGGAAAATTCATCATGATTAGGATTGGTTTTAGTGTGGTGTAAATGATAGTGGTTTCTGGTAGGAGCCTTCTGTTTATACCCTTGTGCTATTAGGGTGAGGCTTTTGGTGACCACTGCATAATCCTCCCTATGATAAGGGAGGAATTTTTTATATCATTATGAGGATAGGTGCCCATAATTTTTTATACAAAAAATGGTATCGCGTTCTTCGAGACGACCATTCAACATTGAGTATTTGTCTATTGATATTTTAATTAGCTTTTGGGAATTTCAAGCTACCTCCATAGTTAGGATGATACCATTTTGGTGGTACCCCTAAATAAGAATGTTTGAGACCCAATGTTAAATATGTTTTACGGGTGATTTCATCTCATATGTTTATGAGGACCTTGAAGAAGATGAAAAAAGCTCATGTTAGTTGAAATGATTCCATTGGATTGTATTTAATGGAGTTATTGAAAACATTTCTTGTGGGAAACATAGTTATCTTGGTTAAGGATTCATGTTGGGTTCACCATATTTTGTTTCTTCCATGCTTCCAAACTTTTTCTGATTTTGAGTTGATGCATGCACACTTTCCAAAGGCATGAAGCCACATGAACTTATCCAGTGTGGTCTTAGAAGGTCTGTGGTATGATAGGATGGGTGGTCGGGCTCATACCACCCTTTTGGGGTCACTATTGGCTAATCCAGGACTCTCTTGTATATTTAATTTGTATTTTAAAATACTTTAAAAAAGCATATACATGTCATAAATGTCTTCCTTGTATAGAAAATTAATTATTCTACATGTGT
Organism: Viscum album; assembly: GCA_963277665.1. Lineage (NCBI taxonomy): Eukaryota > Viridiplantae > Streptophyta > Magnoliopsida > Santalales > Viscaceae > Viscum > Viscum album. The sequence continues at coordinate 1,800,563,997 of OY728126.1, read as the reverse complement.
TGATTTCAGAATTATCAATATATATATGAGGTTCCTCATCGATGGAGGAATCTATATATATATGAGGTTCTCCATTGATGGTACCATTTTTTAAATATATTATAGATTCTTATATTTTTTTTATTGTTAAATATGATAATTTTTATTCACATAGTTGGGAACTCAAGAGTTTAATGTCATTCAAAAAGATGGAAGTATTTCTAATTTTAGGATCGGGCCCATGTGATGGGATTCCTAGTTATCCTTATGAAAGAAATCATAACCCATGTAGTTTGGTGCCACTTAATGGGACACATCCTACCTTTTAATGTCATGCGACAAGGAACAAACTGGGCTATTTAATGTCATGAAGAAAGGACATCTAGGAAAAAGGATCTTATTTAATGGTTGTTGTAGGACTTATTTTGAGTAGGTCCAAAATAACCTATAAGGGATATGGTATCCTAGGCGGGGGCATGATCATAATGGGAATATAGGCCAACAATGATGATAATGAAAAAGGATCTGAAGGAATATGACCTTCTGAGTTGGATATGACCCTACCTAGGATATGAACTAGAGAAAATTAGCGTAAATTTTAGGTTTTTGGGTTTGAAACTCAGGGAGGCTTCCTATGTATACCATTTTAACAAGATGGAAATCCCATGAAGTTTATATTTGTTGTGTATTACACCTATAGAGAAGGATACCCATGGTTTTATTTTGGATTACATCTAATAAGTTGATTCCCATTTACCTTATCAATAATATAGATTCTGAGGAGGTGAAAACATGTTTTTTGGGATTATACCTAGTAAGAGGCCCATTTTAGAGGTGATAAGAAGAATCATAAAGGGTATCTCTTCCTAAGATAGCTATTTTATCATGTGTATATTGTGATCATTTCTAACCACTAAGCCTATGCGAGTCATGATCTGTGTGAGAAACAAGAGGATGTAAAAGATATATAAAACCACACAATCTACTCCTTTTCCTATTGGAAGAGGCTGGGGATATGGGAGACGAAGAAAGTGATTTGATATTCATGTCTTCTCTCCCATTTTGTAACCAGGATAGTCACATAAGGATACCCATCAGGATATGTCCCCTAGGAAAGGCTAGGGGATTACTCCGGGATGGATTCCATTCTTGCAGTTCTAGATACGAGAGGATGATGAGCTACTAACCATAAATGGGAAAATAAATTTGGATACCACTCCCTACCATATGAAATGGGGAGGTCCTTGGAACTAACTTCAAGGTTGGGATCCTCATTACCATGGAAATGTATGATTAATAACATTTTGCAGATCCCCCTTTTTATGTAGTTTACCAATAGGACCTCATTCACCATGTGAATATATGATCCATAGGGCATAGTGGTGTGCCCATACTCTGATCACATATGTTGAAAAGATTTGGCAGAGGCCTTGGAGTGCTAGTTCATCAAGGGGCGCACTTTGGGTTTCATGCTTCATGGGAGGTTCTTCTTGAAGGGGATAAGTTGGGTCTTAGCACTTCATGAGGGAGGTTGATTGGGAGGGGTTTTTGAATGGTTTGGGAAGGGGTTGAGGTAAGGCCAAACACTTCACATAAGGGTACCGAGGCTGAAAGACCCCATCCCACATATTGTTTTTTATGCAGGATGGTGGCCCATATAGATTTTATCAGCATACAGTTAATGGTATATAGGTCCAAAAAGGTATTTTCTCTGCAAATGGATGTTCCACAGGGGGCTCTTTACTATGTGGACCACTTTTATGTTATGCAGACCAATTCTTGTGCCCTCTTTTCTTTGTGATGTATGGTAAATATTTACCTACTGACATTACTTGCTCAAACTATCTCACACACAAGATACACTCCTAAATATTTTCCCATAATCATCATTATATTTGTGGGGGGGGGGTTATAAGGGTGTTGTTGTAACCTCTCATCCACCACCTGTGAAGTATTTTGGTTTGTGGGCAGCCGCTGCATCCAGCAAAAGAAAAGATTCATTTGCTAGTGCAGGGGGGTAGGGGTTCTAAATGGACAAATCACCTTGAAATTAATTTTTTTGTGGGGGGAGGGGGGGTTGAAAAGAATTTCTCTCCCTATGAATGAAATTTATTTTTGGGTGGCCTAAAAAGGACACCATCTCATTAAAATGAAATTATTTTGCAGGGGGGCATGAAAAAGATACGTCACCCCACAAATGAAATTAATTTGTGAGGAGGGGGGGAATGCTGCCTTTCCCCATAAACTAAAGTCATATTTCAAGGACTAAAAAGGATTCATTTCCCTATAAATGAGATTCATTTGTGGGTGATTGAAAAGGATACCTTTCCCTATGAATGAAATTTGTTTGTAGGGTCCTGAAACAGACTCCATGCCCTACAAAATAAATTTGTTTGTAGGGGACCAAAAATACCATCTCACCATGAAAATGAAATTAATTTGTGGGGGTGATATCTGGAGTCACAATGCAGAATAAGGAATCTTGTAGAGTTCATGTTATATGGAATTCAAGGTTATTTTTGTCTCCTTGTAGTTTAACATTTTAATCATCATGGAATGGCTTGGTTGATTTTAATAAGGCCATTCCAAAATGAATAAAAATCCTTCTGGTCTTCCAAAAAATCTTCTTCGGTCCCAATAATGTTGTGTTTGATATTACACTAAGATATATTCAATTAAAACCACTATTAAAGAATCTAGGTATGGGTGGAAAACCTAATTTATCAAGTATATAAAAATAGCTAATGCATTCATGAGATCGAAAAAGATAATGAAATACTCATACAATCCATAACTACTATAAATTGTTGTAAATAGTGTATGTGAGGGTATAACTCATACCTGATGATAGCCTAAAATCAAATAAATATTTGAGAAAAGCCATGTTCCTCAAATCTGGTCAATTATATCTTTCATAAAAGGTAATATATATTGGTTTTAACTATATACAGATTCAAATGATGGTAATTCACAAAAAACCTAAGGGTACCATTCTCCTTCTCGGTGAATAACATGTGTAAACCCTAAGGCGAATTATTAGTTCCAATAAATCCTTTATCTTATAGGTCCTCTAATTGTATCTTGAGTAACTGAAGATAAGTTGGAACCATCTTGTAAGGAGGAATATATATAAATGCTACTCATGAAATAAGTTTAATATTAAACTTTTTCTCTCTCTCAAGTTGTAGTGCATAAAATTTATCCAAGAAAACATATCTGAAAAAATACACTATAGGAGGGAAATCTATATGATGTGTTCCCAGTTCATTTATAAAAATACTAGAAATCTCGGCTGAAACCCCACCCGAACCACAATGGTATGGTCCACCATAAATTTCTTGAACATCCCATTTTTCATGATGAATATAGTTATCTCCCTTAGGGGATATAATATACAACATATGATGCTGAAATTCAATATTGGTGTGATAAATTACCAACCAAACCATTCTAATAATGATGTCAAAATGGTTGTCTCAAAGATGAAGTGGTTCTAGAAGAAACTATAATCACCAATAAAAAGGGGACACCCCTTACACCAGGATACACTTTCTAACCATACTCCCAATAGAGTATTGAAGGTCATAAATCCATATAAAATACTAAATTTGTAGCCTTAAAATTTCCATGATAGCCATAGATACAAAATAATGTGAAGATTGTATATCAAATAAGTCAGATAATAATGATGAACCTACTAAAATCGTACCTTGAACCATAGATGGATCAAAACTCTGCTCCTCAGCTGTATGTTGTGCTACAAATATCTATCCCGATATGTGGTCGGGAGTTGTAATATGAATACCCTAAACAATCCCACTCTTCTAGCACAACATATGAGAGTTATATATTTCTTGACCTCATTCACCTCCTTAGAATTTATGGAATGTAGTACTCGAACATCCTTCTTTTCATGGAGCTACCAATCCCTCTCTAGAAAGTGGAGCTAGAGAAGGTCCTCTCCCAAAAGAAATGGGTAGGAAGGTTTGAAAAAATCACTAAATATGGACTAATATACCAAATGATGATAGTAAAATGGGTCTATGCCACAGTAAGGATTCATGTGATCTGGCATCCCACTCTGATGGAATAACACATGGCTACCCAGGTGAAAAATTTAACCATTATTTTCCCCACAGTAAATATCAAAATGATTATTTCTACCACTGTAAATCTATACACACTACCTAGGCACTAAAATAGAATTCCCCATGACCTCACATTCCCTCAAGTTATGCTCAAAGATGAATACATTTTTCACTATTTAAGACATAGTAGTCAATAAGAAAATGTTCACCTGATATTGGATGAAATTCTTTTGCCTATCCTCAAATCACCTCACTTGAATTAATACATCATTGAAAAGAGTAAGAATGAAACACTGGAGCTCTATGAAAAAAGTTGAATAGTCCATAACAGATATATTTCCCTTATCTAGAAGGATAAAATCCCAAGATCTTTCAACAATCAACATCTCTAGATAGAGGTAATCATAAAAGGTCTGATGGAAATCCCTCTAAACCATGGCTCGGTGCAGATCCGACTGATTAGTAACACCACACCAATTCTTGGTAAAATCACGAAGAATGTACAATATGATATTTACCCTCTAGAGGTATCTGTAGATGATCGAAAATATATGTAATGGAATCTAGATATGACTAGATTTCTTAGGGGCCACTATCCCCTGAGAAAGTAGGTGGATGTTACTGTAGAAATCCTCATGCTAGTTTTTCCATAATTGAGGATGGTTGTGGGTCTTTTTACATGGTCTGCAAAAACTATAGGAAATCATCTAAAGACTAAGAATTGGTTCCCATATCAGGTATAGTATGAGGTTCCATAGGTGAGCTATAGGAGGTAATACTAGTGGTGTAGGTCGCACCACCACAAGATCATGGTCATCACTGCCTACCTGGAACTGGACCTAAGGTCTTCATGGAGTCATAACTATAAAATGACAAGAACTCTCCTCAAATTAGAATCAATATCTGAAATACTACTAATATTAAAAATTTGGACCAAATCCCATTTACATAATAATATAATTGGATTGATTCACTTATAAAAACAATATAGGTATAAGGGCTTGATACTAAAGAAGCACTAACCCAACTACCCACAACTAAGGATAGGGTATTGAAAAGGCTCAAAGTTATATCACAGATTCTTCGTTATATGGAGTGTTAATTAAAAGTTTCAGAGAAATACACTCTTTAACTTGAAATTTAAATCTTTATTTAAATTCAATTGTTTCCCTTAAGAATTAAAAATTAGAAGATTTACACACACACACACATATATATATATACTGTCTTAGTTAGATTTGTATTCTATTACCAATTTATAAAGTTATATTCTTTATAAATTTTAATTATGTAACTATAACTACACTTTTTCAATGTTTTAATTATATGGATCACGGTTCATAATTTATAGAGTCCTATACACTTTATAATTTGAAATTGGCATCCGTTTAACATCAACTACTAACGTTTCATCCCATGAATCCAATGGAACATGGCTCAAACCTGCTATAATTGGTTAGTTGCAGTGCCACTATAAAGATATGTGGGAAAAAACTGTTTCAGTTGATGTAGAAACCTTAATCAATGAATTATTTATCTCACTCATCCTTCAAAAATGTTATTAAAATAGTAGATATATCACTCAAGGAACATACATTAAGTTTAAGTTAATAATGAAATTCAATCCAAAGAGCATGAAATATGCATATCATGTGAATATATATGTGCTGATAATGATACCTGAGACAACACCTCCTTTCCTATATAGACCAAGGGTAAAAATCTATAATCATAAAAAAAATGTTATAAATCATGTACATCACACTATGGTATAATCAGTACAACTATAATAATAGAAATACATAACTACAAGTCACATCCCATGAAACATGGATTTTTTTCTATATATGGGTTATCTACTCCCAAGAACATTCTCATTGAAAGTTTTCAACACATCCTAGTCTCCTTTATTCCAACACAAAATATTAAGGCAAATAAAATATCTCAGATAATAATTTTCAAAGTCTTGGGCCCTTTTCACTCATATGTAACTGAACCTGGTTGACCACATGGATCCAAGCATGCCTCACTATACACTAGAGGCTCCCATCTAGTAGGGAGGGTCTATGATGGTATGATGGGGAGACTATACAATATCTATTATAGTAGATCATGGTTTAAAATAATAATAATCATAAATAACTGGAAAGAAAAATAAAGAAACAATGGAAGTAAATCATCTAATAACAATAAATGATGTAAAAAATAATTATCAGCATCATATACAAAATTTTGATTTCATGATTTTATAAAAAAAATTGCGTAAGGCGAATACGTGGAAGACATCCAACACCACATGCAATATAAAATATAAAAAAGACCACAAATTATCTATAGTAGCATCACAAGCACTAGATCGGTACTTTGATCCCATAATCCATCCGAGTATATAGAAACCAATTGTTCATAGAATGCATCTTTCCCTTGTCCCTATAAGCATCAATGATTTATTTCTGGGTACTAAATGATAGTCCATACAATGTATGAGTAAAACATAGCATTTCACCACCAATGATGTCAATAACTATCTATTCTGTGAAAATATCATGAAGTAGTGTGTAGTTAAAAAAAGAATTAAATGAAATAAATAATAACTATGTCAGCTTAGGTTTCCTATGGGATTCCCATCTAGTACTACCTTATTTGGACTAATCTAGAATGTCTCTAAACATTGACTATTTTATAACCAATAATGAGAGTCATGTCCATTATTTCAAAATAATCATTATGGAACATCATGTCCATAAATACAAAATAAACAATAAGGATTGGCAGGTCCCTTAATTAAAAGTAAACAAAATGAAACATCATTTCCATTAATTCTATATAAAAAAATATATATCATCATGTCCATTAATACTAAATAAACAATAAGGAGCATCACATAAATTTTAGAAATTATGCATGATTTAATCACATCCATGTCATTTTAAAATCAAGCCTAAATAAAGTCCCCCTTTAAATTTTTCAATTCCAATCATGAATTCAATTCATATAACAAATATGTACAAATAAGGGATAATGAATATAAATTGTTCCATTTAATCAATCCAATTAATTATTTAAATCATATGATTGAAGAGTAATAAAAACGGTCCAAGTGTAATACACTTTCCACTAAATAATTTAAGAAGGGTCAAGTGACATGGTCTTAACATTAAACTTCTATTAATTTCAATTATATGTGATTTTGGGGTCCATGGATATGTATATTCTTCATACATCTCATTAATTTCCTTAAATAAACCCATTAAAAAGGCACAAAACAACACATCTCAAAGTTAGTTTAATACCAAGCCAAAAAATAATAGGGTTCATGGGCATATATGCAACTCACCCTAAGGAGGTGGTTTAAGTTGAGGTATGAAAAAACTAAGAATAAATTTGGTTCACAAATACTAACCAATTTAAGTCACAATAATTTATTTAATTAATTTAATATTTAGGAGGTGATGCACAGAATTTCTGGCGTATGACACAACAATGCATGATATAAATAAATAGAGTTTTAGGGGAAAGTATTAGACCACCTACATTATATCGGTCAATGGAACCTCATCCGATTTAGGATTTAGATTTGGTCTAGAATGGGATAAATCACAAACCTATACAAATGATCTGAAAATAGGACACATGATCTCTCACGGAGATAATGTCAAAGACAATATGAGAAACGAAGAAATGAAGGAAGAGGGTTCATAGTCTTACCGAGAGTGATCCAATGAGACAAATGATACTTGAATCAGACACCAGATGGAGGATTAATATCAAATCATAAGAGGAAAATAAAAGGGAGAAACCCACAGGAGTGATTATATGCATATGTAGGAGGAGAACCGTGTGGTTAAAGGTTAAAGTAATGAGGTACAAATAGGTGATTTCACTACTTTTTAATAAGGCGTGGTATGGTCACATGGTTATTCAAACCGTACACCAACTTTATGCTCCTACTCCCTAAGGTGATAGACCCCTCTCACGGTTAGGTGAACAGTTAGAAAAATGGCATGTAGGCTATGTGTGCTCAATATCCAAAGAACCCATGCGTCATATGGTTAGGCGCACAATTAAACAAACCATCCACAAACCATGTAAAATATAACTACACTTTATTTCTATTTTTTCATTTCCATGTGGCCTAACTTGATTGGTTAATCTAACTATGAACCCCTATTACTTTGCCACATGGTTTAGATGCATGGTTACTACTATTTTTGTGCTAATTGTATTCCTCATATAGTTTCTCCAAAAATATGAGCTCCAAGCTCTGAATAAGACCCAGACACTCTCGAACCCTTCATGACCTCCTTATACATTTATATATATATATATATATATATATAATAAAATATTTAAACAAAAAAAATTAAATGATCCATACCTTGAAGAAAAACTGGGATCTTACATAAATAACCCTAAAAACTATAAAAGGCCCCAAATGACCCTAAAAATAACCTAAAACCCTAGAAGACCGTAAAGAACCCTAAAGACCATAAAGACCTTAAAATTATAAAAAGACCTTAAAACAACCTAGAAACAAAAAAGAACCTAAAAACACTAAAAATCATAATAAGTCCCCAAAACACCATAGAAACCCCTAAAATCCAAAAAAACCTTAAAAATACTGTAAAACTGTAAAACCCGAAAAAGATCATAAAATACCCAAAAACCATAAAAATCATAAAACCCCCACAAAAAAACTAAAGAACCTCTACAAACCCCTAAAAAACTAAAAACCCTCAAAATAAAAAAAAACTAAAATAAACCCTAGAAACTAAAAAAACACTAAAACCCCCCAAAACTCCCTTAAACCCCTAACAAAATTAAAAAACCATAAAAACACTGAAAACCCAATGAAACTATAAATAAACCCTAAAAACCAAAGATACCAAAAATACACAAAAAATACTAAAAACCCTAAAGACTCGTACACCCCTAAAAATCCCAAGAAACTCTAAAAATGCCTAAAACACCAAAACACTCCAAAAATCCCCTAAATCCCCTAATCCCCCCCTCAAAATCCTAATTCATAAAAAAAATAATTGAAGACCCTAAAAACATCTAAAAATTTCATGAAATCCCCCAAAACACCTAAAACCCCCTGAAACCCTAAAAATCTCAAAAAATCAATAATATCCCTAAACCCCTAAACTGACCTTAAAATTCATAAAACCTCAAAAAACTCTAAAACCCTATAAACCCTAGAAACCCTAAAAAAACACCCCTCAAAACCCTTAAATATGCTAAAACCCTTAAAATCCCAAGAAACCCAAAAAACCGTAAATCCCCCTTAAAACACTAAAAAATCCAAAAAACACTAAAAACACCCTAATAGCACTAAAAATTCCCTTTAAAACCATAAAAAACAAAAAAAACAAATACCCTAGACCCCTAAAAACTATAAATATACTAAAACACCCTAAAACCCATAAAAACCCTAAAACCCACCAAAACACCATAAACCCCCTTAAAACATTAAAAGACAAAAAAATCATAAAAACCCAAAAAAAATCACTACAAATATAAAATAACGATAAAATACATTAAACATCCAATAAAACACTTGAAATACACTAAAAATACTTAAACACCCTGAAAAACCTAAAAACCCTAAAAGTATTGAAACCCCTAAAAACTCTAAAAATATTAACAGCCCTAAAGCCCCTAAGACCATAAAAAACTAAAACCTACTAAAACCCCTAAAAACCCAAAAAACCCTAAATGACCCTAAAAACCCTAAACCCCTAAAAGACCCTAAAACCCCTATACTAACACTAAAAGACACTAAAATTTTTATAAAACCTCCTAAATACACTACTACAAAACACTATTTTAACAGCATTGGTATTTATCAGCGCTATAACAAAATTCTTATAAATGGAATATTTATCCGTGCTAAATAAAGTGTTGATAAATTTAACCTTTTATCAACACGTCTTTTTTAGTGTCGATAAATGAAAACCTTTATCAAAGCTTTATTTTTAGCGCTGATAAAGGTATTCATTTTCAATGCTTTATTTTTAGTGCTAATAAAGGGTATCCATTATCAATGCTTTATTTTTAGCACTGATACAGGGTATCCTTTATCAGTGCTTTAATTTTAGCGCTGATAAATGGTGTCCTTTATCAGCATTTTTTTAGTACTAATTAATATTAATATAAATAAAATGAAATAATTAAATAAATTAAAGATAAAAATGTGTTTATTAAAAAATATAAAAAAATTTATTAATTAAATAATAATTGATAAAAAAGAATTGATCGATTATACATTATACATTATTAAATATTTTATTAATTAGATAATTATGATAATTAATGTTATTAAATTGTATATATTAAATATATATATATATTAATTTATATAAATATGAATTATAAATTACAAAATATTAATGTGCTTTACATTAAATATTAATTTTTATTTTAAAAAATGGTTTATAATTAAAAATTAATATATATGAATTAAAAATAGTTAATATAATTTCATAGTACTCAACATATAATTGAATTTCGTTTGAATTTTCAATTTAACATAGATCATTTGTGTGTTATATTAATTTTACATATATGTAATTATTCATTTTTATATATAATGTATAGACACCAAACTTATCCATTTTTCAAATTTTAAATTTGTACTTATTCTTAATTTATTTAATTTCACTCATTTTTAACATAGATACACACACTAAAATGTGATATTCATTAGTAATGTTAAAAAAATATTTGTAAAAAAATATTGAAAAATAAATATATTTATAAATATATAGTCTCTATATTTATGAAATTATATATTCATAATTATAAATAAATAAATATATTTTAAGATTATTTATAGAATTATAAATAAATAATTATGTATATTTAAATAATTGTTATATTTATAATAAATTTTCTTAAATAATTAATATATTTACTATATTTATATTTATATATATTTATTAAATATATGTGTATAATTTTATAAATATATATAATTACATATGTAATAACATTTAAAAATATTTCTATAATTAGAAATAAATATTTATAAAATTTTAATATATATATTTAAAAAGGAATGTATCTACTATATTGATATTTAAATATATTTATTAAGTATTTATAAATTTTTACAATTTTTTTATTTATATTTATAATTATAAATCCTTTAACAGCGCTTCAGTAATAAGCGCTGAGAAAAGAATCTTTATCAATGTGTTTTCTGCACTGATAAAGATGAGGATTTATCAATGCTACTAAAGCGCTAATAAAATGAAGATTTTTCAGCACACTAATTTCAGTGCCGATAAATATTGGTTTTATCCACGCATTTTTAAGCCCTGATAAATAGAACTTTTTTCAGCGCTTATGTAATAAGTGCTGATAAAATGGAAATTTATCAGCATTTATTTATAAGAACTAATAAAATAGTTTGGATCTATTTTAAAACCCCTATCCATTTGAAAACTCATCACGATATCAAGAGATTTCCATAGAAACCACCCACTATTGGCGCTCCTCCTCGGTGAATCGAAGGTTGAATCACACCACTCGACTGTTGTCGGTGCTCTAGTTGCATGAACATATCTTCTTACTTCTGGTTTTTGATTTTAGTTGCAATGTAGGTAGGGTTTTGCATAGCTTTCTAGCAATTTCTCAACTTGAGGTAGGTGGTTCCATGCCCTAAAAATTTTAGATTATTTAATTTTCTCAGTTCGTTAATTTTCACATGCTCTATATTTTATTATGGTGATGCAAACATGTTTTTGGACATGTTTTGACATTTATTTGTGTTGAAAATAAAGTTTATAAAGAGAAATTTTTACGTTTCTATGTATTTATTGTTGTGAAAAAACAATATAAGTTTTTAGTTAATTGTTTTAGTAGTGAGAAATGTGTTTTTTTGGGTGCTTAATGTGCACATGGGTTGAAAAAGTTTTTTAGGTGGGAACTGGATCATTTTGGGCATGTTAGCATTGTTTTGTGCTTTTGAGTATGAGTTGTGAAGTGTTTAAATAATGAATAATTTGTTTTTGAAATGAAATTTTGGATGAGGAAATGGTTTATTAAATGGTGTGAGTGATATGAAATGTGTTTTTGAAGGGTTTGGCATGCTTTTTGTTGGTTTTTGGTTTTTTAATGGAAAATGGATATGTTTTCTGTGTGTGTTTTTTGTGTGGTGTTCCATGGTAGGGTTTTATGGGTTATTTGAAAGGTGAACATCATTTTTTAAGGCGCATAAATGCGTATAGGTTTGGAAGTAAGTTATTAAAGTAAATTTACATAATTTTCCATGTTTAACATGTTGTACATTTGTTTATGTGAATTGAAAATTGTTTTTAAGGATAGCAGACATGTTTTGAAAATTATTTTTGGTTGTGTACAAATTTGTAAAAAAAGGACGTACTATGTATTTGGTTTCAAATTGGTGTAAACTCTAGTTTTTTTATTGGATTTGTTCTATAAATTAGTTAATAGGTTTATTAAATTATATAAGTGTTTCTTGTTATGTCCGATGTGGTTATGAAGTGAATTTTGTTTTAAAAGTAGAATTTTCATGTGAACTTGGGTGTGTTTTTTATGTAATGCCATGTCATTCCTCCAAGGATAATTTTATAAAAAAATTTAAATGAATTATTAACATACATAATAGGTGTGATGAATCTTTGTGAAATTATTTGGTGTGCGTATCTTTTCAAATGGGGTTTGGGTGTGCAAGTAGTGGCACACTATGTGTGCTTTGTTTGGCATGACTTGTGTGTTTAAATGTGTTGTGTTAGAGACATGTGAATGTGAAACATGATTAAGTAAAAATAAAAGGGAATCCTAGGTAACTGGGTAACTTGATTGTGTTAGTTTATGGAATCTTTATTTTTTCACATTAAAATCATTTTCCATAGAATTAATGTATTATTTGATATTTATGATTCATTAATTTCATTTTAGTATTACTCAGATAATAATTGTTTTTATATATAGGTGGATTATTTTTTTCGAGTTGGGGTGCTCTATCCAACTTTAGTGCTTCTTCTCCCTTAAAAACTTTTCACCCATGCAGTGGTCCATTTATATCTTTCTTTATAGTTACCTCTACTTACTTTTCAAGAAGAACAATGATGCTGCCTCTACCCAATCACAAAGGTAATATTTATGTTTTCACAATAAAATCATTCTCCATATAATTAATGTATTGTTTAATATTTATGTTTAATTAATTTCTTTTTGGTATTATTCACATAATAATTGTTTTCATATACATGGGTATTCTTTTGTTCGATTTTGGGTGCTTTGTCTAACTCTCATGATCTTTCTCCCTTAAAATATTTTCACCCATGCAGTGGTGAATTTATTACTTTATTTCAACTTACCCCCACTACCTTAGAAAGAATAGAGATGATGTTTCCTCTACTCAATCATAGAGGTAATATTGTGGTTTACATAGTAAAATCATTGTCCCTAGAATTAATTTATTGTTTCATATTTATGTTTATTTAATTTGTTTTTTTTATTACTCATATAATAATTTTTTTCTTATACAGGTGGATTCTTTTGTTCGAGTTGGGGTGCTCTTTCAAACTTTCATGCTTCTTCTCACTCAAAATATTTTCACCCATGTGGTGTTTCATTTATTAGTTTCTTTCAAGTTTCCTCCACATCCTTTAAAGTAAGTGCAACGATGTTGCCTCTGCTCAACCATAGAGGTAATCTTTCTATTTTCATTGTAAAATTATTGTCTATATAATTAATGTATTGTTTCTTATTTATGTTTAATTTATTTCTTCATAGTGTTACCCACATAATAACTATTTTTTTATAAATTGGATTCTTTTGTTCGAGTTTATATGGTTTTTTTGAAACTCCTCATGTTGTATTGACAGTTTAACCAATAACGTAAATTGAAATCATGGTAACATTGAATGTTAGGATTGTTTTTAATGTATTTAATAATTTTTTTATGTAATTGTATAACAAAATGTTTGAAATATCTATAAAATAGTTTTTTTCTAGTATTTTTGTTGTAAATTCCATTTCATTTAAATTCTGTATTGGGACTTTTTTTGTTGATATATCAGGTGTGATTCTGGTACATCTAGTGATGCGGTGTGTTGTAACAGCACACTACAGTGGTGTTGCAGTGTGATCTTATAGCATAATGTTGTATGGAATTTTATCAACACTTTTTATGGAGATGATAAAGAATATCTCTATCTACTATTTTAAAAGTGATGATAAATAACGCATTTATCAATGATTCTAAAAGAAGTGATAAAGGTTTAATTTTTCTATGCTTTTACAGCACTGAAAAAGAATTATTTTAGCAGTGCTTTAAGAAGTGTTGATAAAGATCAAATTTATCAGTGCTTTTATAAGTGCTGATAAATGTCCCCTTTACCAACACTTTTTTAGAACTGATAAAAGTCATGGGATTTTAACATTGCTTACATTTTCACCGCTTTTCTAGCACTGATAAAGGCCATTTATAGAACTATTAAAGGCATATTTTATCGTATTGAAGGACCCTAAAAAACCTTAAACACCTTTAAATACCTACAAACCCTAAAAACCGTTTAAACACTAAAACCCCCAAACCACCTAAAACTCAAAAGAAATAAAAACCCTAAAGTAATCCGAAATAACCCTGAAAATTCCCTTAAAACCCCTAAAACCCTAAAACACCTGAAAACTATGAAAAACCCTAACAAACCCTAAACATAACAAAAAACCTGAAAAAATAAAAAAAAACCCAAAAGTCCCCAAAAGCCCCCTAAAAATCCCTAAATGTTGTAAAAATTCTAAAAAAATATGAAAACACAAAAAATCCCAGAAAATACTAAAAAATCATGAAACCCTTAAAACCCCATTAAACACTTAAACCCTAGAAACCCTAAAAATCATAAAACCCCCTAAAACACAAAAACCCATTTAAAACCCAAAAAACAATAGAAAACTTTAAAATCCATAAAACCCTTAAAAATTTAAAAACCCGAAAAAGACTAAAAACTATAAAAATTATAATAGAACCAAAAAATAATAATAAACACTAAAAATCCATAAAACCCATTTAAAAACTGATGAAAATGAGCTTATAACACCAATGTAGGATTGTTATTAAGGGATATTGATGGCCAAAATTATAGCAAAAAAGAGAGAAAAAATAGATAGAATAAGCAGTGGAGAAAACCACATTTAGGGAACTCGCCCTGAACCTGCCCAAGCCCAAGGCCGAACTCCATTTCTAACTACCTATCTCTCCACTATCCTCCACTCCCTTATAACAAACTACCTGATAGAATCCTCTCATAGAATTCAGCTAAGCCCCCATTTTTCTATTAGGTTGTTGAGGATGGCACCTGATTCAGTTAGGGTTTGAGGCTAGGTGGACCATATTACACATTCCTTAATATACTCTCAATTCAGGTGGGTTGCATGCTCTATTATTATCTCCATCTACAAGAGAAAGATTTTCCACAAGACTAAGGGTTGGGAATTGATTGTAAATGATGAATTCATCTAAATAAGTGGAGTCTTCAATTGGGTGACCCTTCTATTAGACTAACCATTGGGGAGCGACAACTCTACTTGGATGGCTAGAGCGATGAGACATGATAACTTTCATGTCTTCTATTGGTGGGGGGCTCTGTAGGAAAGTTGTTGGGTAGTATTGAAAGTTATTATTGAGGCCCGAGAGCTCTTTTGAGTTGGCACACAAGGAAAAATGGGTGGATGTGGGAGGAAGGGAAATATATAGTAGATAAGCTACTAGGCTGAGCTACTGAATTATATTAAAATAGTGAAAAAATTGAGCATCTAGTTTGGGGGTGATATGGGAACCACCATTGTTGGGCGATGTAGATGAAGCATTAAGAAAAATTCGTCACACACTTGAAAAGGGAGATTGCAGAGATGGAAATCAGCCCGCTATTTTATAGAATGTTGGGTGTGATCAAGGTGATGTTTAAGTTATTGGAGTGCCTCATCATGATCTAATAAATCCTGACCCACTACCTCTACATGGACCTCACTAGAGGGGAACTAAAAAACTATTAGAGGATTGCTCCATAGAAAACTTCAACTGGGGTGGCACTAATAGAGGCATGTCATGTGGTGTTGTAGTAAAATTCAGCCCATGTAAACCAAAAGGACCACTAATGGGGTTGGTCTATGGAAAATCATTGCATGTATGATTTGAGGAAGAGACTAAGGACTTCCATTGGGCCATATGTTTATGGTTTTTAAGTAGATATCATATTGAGGTGTGTTTCCTAGAGGTGAAATTTTTTGGTCAATAATTGGATCATGGAAAGTGGGTCATGACGACTAATGTTGGACTTTGGAATTCCATAGAGATGGAAAATTTCTCTGAGGAATAATTCGGTGACAACATTAGATATAAAGGGGTGTTTAAAAGAAATAAAGTGGGAATATGTGAAGATCCTATCAACTAACACCAATATTACAATAGATAATTTGGAATTGGGGCATCTGGTGATGAAAGTAGACAAAAGATCTTCCCAAATAGCTCTTTAAATTAGAAGAGGTTATGGTTATCCTATAGGTTAAAAGGATGAGTATTTAAAATTCTGACAAATTGGGAAGTTTTTGATGTATTTTGGGATTTGATTGTGCATTCTTAGCCAATAATGGATGGAATACAGCTTCTAGTAAGTGTAGTAGAATCTATAATTTCCTTATTTAGTTGAGGAATGGAATTTGGAGATTAAAGAGGGTATCCAAGGAGAGAAGGCTGAGAGAACCATCCTGCATTTATAGAATAGTATTTCACTATCCAATGTGATGTTTGGGGGGTGAGTAGGGTTGTTTGAGAAGAGATACTATTTTATTTTGGTGATAAAAGGATTTTCCAGGGTGTCATCTAGTAGGGAGGGTCCATTTCACCATAAGGGAAGAGAGATACCTATATAAAGCTCCAAGGAGTCCTACTTTCAAGAAATATCATCAACAATAAAATTTGTGTGCCAGTGCTTATATTTGAAATCAAAATTTTATCCCAATAATTTATCCAGCTAGAATTTTTGGTTCAGAGTTGTAATCTACTATTGGAGGTGGAACTAAAAGCTCCACTAGTCTGAAATACTATAAAGGGTCTCACCTAGAGGTATGGGTTCTAGTGTATTATAACCAGGACCAGGGTCATGATTTCTTTCCCATAGGTGTACATTGATTGGGTTTGGGAAGTATGTTCCTTACTAAAAAAAGAAAATGGGTGCTGCTATTGCATAAGGATAGCTTCTATACCACTGATGGATGCATCACACTCTATTTTAATGGGTGTGGAGAAGTCTCATAAGGCCAAGACTGGGGTAGTTGTTAAACTATGTTTTAAGTCATCAAAGGGTTTCTTTATTATAGGGGTACTGTGGAATCCATCATTACGGGTGATCATTGTGAGGGGATGTGAAATTTTTCCATATTTGTGGATGAACTTATAGTAATAGCCTATCAAGACATGGAATCTCCAGATTCCATTGAAGATAAGGGGGTGGGCTAGTCTAAAACTGGTCAGATTTTGGTGGAATACTTTGAAATACTAGTAGAGAAAATAACGTGGAAAATATATTTGATTTCATGATGGGTGGAAAAACAATTTCTTATTGTAAAAGAATATTTTTTTCATGAAGAATCTTAAAAATATCCATTAAATGGTACAAATGGGATTTCCAATTATGGTTTTAAATGAGAATATCATCGAAGAAAATAATAATAGACTTCTTTAGAAGAGGTCTAAAGATCTCATTCATGATGTATTGAAAGGTGGAAGGATTGTTAGTGAGGACAAAAGGCATAACAAATAATTTATAATTCCTATTGTGAGCACGAAAAACTATTTTTTCCACATTCTCTATAAACATCTACATTTGGTGATACCTAAATTGATTATCTAGATTTGAGAAGTTAGTGGTTCGATGGAGCTTATACAATAATTTATCCACCACAGGATTAGGAAATTTATCTTGAAAAGTCACCTTGAGGAGAGAGAGAAATTAAATACACAAGTTCTTGGAATTATTTTTCTTTTTGGATAATAAATTATCCTTGAATATGAACATGTTTTGGGTTGATTGATGTAAGATTTCAGCATCTTGTGGATTTGTTTCTTAGTCTCTATTTTCTGCAGTTTGGGGTATCTATAACGACGAACTAAAACTAGTCCATGTCCAGGAAGCAATATAATATGATTATAAACTAGGTGTTGTGGAGGGAGGCTTTGGGGGGATTAAAAAAGGACTGAATGTCTGCCAACAGGTGTTGGAGGTCATAGATTTGGGCTAGAGATAAAGTGGGGTCCAACTGACTAAGAGGGATATTTTGGCTAGGAATGGTGAAGGTTTTCAAGGAATAAATGGATTATTCACTGTGTATTTCCCATATTAGGATATTAATTGTCTCATGGACTATAATATCATATTCAAGGCCTTCCAGTTAATCTGGATATCACCCAAAGTACATAACCATGCAATTATTAGAATTTGATATAACCTGTTCATATATAGGATATGAGCAGTAATAAAACAAGATCAGTTACCCATTTTCAATTGTAATGGTTGTATGTATCGATGATACCACAAGTGGTGACCATCCTCAAGCTAGATAGAATTCTTGTGGTGGTTGAATACTGAAAACCCAAGTAGTTTTGTAAGTTGGGGGGAGATAAAATTGTGTGTGGCCCTAAAATCCATGATGACCAGGATGGGGAACTCTCTGATCAGGACCAGGATTTGCATGGTTGTGGGAGTGGTCATCATGTCCATGTGATAAAAGGAGCCATAACCATGGGCTTCCAATATGTGACACTCTATTGGGTTGCTATCGACGTTATCATTTATAGTTGGGAGTAGCGGGTCAAGGTTATCGATAGTAGGTTCATCTTCAACCAACAGGATTAATCTGAATTTAGCATCAAGACACCTATGAAGGGTAGTGTAAGGTTTCCTGCAATGAAAATATAGGCCCTTTTAATTATATTATACTCATTCATGGTTGGTTAATTGATGGATGCATCACCCACCAGTGGAAGGTTACGGATGGGGTTGCTGGTTTGGAGTGTGAATGGGAGGTGTTAGAAGTTTTTCAGGGTGATGAGCATGAGAATAAATCGAGGTATGTGTGGGATGTAGTAGGGATTTTACTAGAATATTAAGGTGAGAAAATGGGGGAGAGGATTGCTGCTACGGATGGAGAGTCCAGTGCCTTGGTGGGCAACTAGTTCCATATAGAGGGCTAAAAGCATTGCCAGAAGATATGTGTCAGGATTTTGTATTCAGAACCAATTGAATACTTCTTCATGTAGACCATGGTGGAAGTATCTAGAATATTTTTTCTATAGTTGTCAAGTAAGGAGAACATCCAAGCATTCAAACTAGTCGATGTAGTCCTATACAGAACAATTTGGGTGGAGGTCAGCTAATTCCTCATAAGGATTCTAGATGTCGAACCCACTGAATACCACTATGAGATCATCTTTAAAAGTTTCCCAGGTGATATTTGGTTGTACCTCATGCATGATGTAAAACCAATTGATAAAAATGACTTCCATGCTGAGTTGGGAAAGAGATACTTTCTTTGAGTCGAGTGTTTGATTGATTCTGAAGATGAGTTCAGCTCAGGTGATCCTACCCTAAGGATTAGATCCATCAAAAATTAGTAAGTCGATACAGTGGCTAGGAAGCTATTGAGGGGGCTAGTAGTCACTATATAGAGGGTTGAGAGGATTATTCAAGATAGATGGATCAAAAAGGGGGAGGGTGTGGGATGTGATGGAGAAGAAGTGGAAACAGAGAAATAGGGCACCTCTACTAGAAAAGAAGCCACATCAATATGACAGATGAGTGCCAAAATTATTTTCTAAAATTCACTAAATGATTTCTCCTGGGTGAGGAGTGATTGTTGAACTTGAACGATGTGCACCTTGTCTGAGAGTCATTGTTGGGTGGTGAGACTATCAATGAAAAAGGACACTGTGGACCTGGTGTCTTTAAGTTTCCCAAGGAACTGTTCAACACCCTCCAAGTGCGATCGATTGTGATTCACTATGAAGAGGGTGTGATTGATCAGACCAATTGATGAAGATCAGATTCTATCACCAATGAGGAATTGTAATTAATGGATATTAATGGATATAATTATAGAAACAAAGACAGGGAAACCGTAGGAATAAGGAGGGAAGAAAACCATAGGTGGAGAACTCACCCTCAACCTGCCCAAGCCCTTGGCCAAACATAGTTTCTAACTACCTACCTCTCCAGTATCCTCCACTCCCTTATAACTGCCAACCTGATAGAATCTTCGAACAAATTATAGTTTGTCCCTCCTCGTTATTTTAGGTTTTTGAGGCTAGCCACCCATTCGGTTAGGGGGGTTAAGGATGGGGTGACTGCTATCCCCATCTGGAATATACTTTCCAGTTGGGTGGGTCATGTGCTCAATCAGAAACCCTAAAACACAAAAAAAAATCATAAAAACCCCCAAAAAACCAAAATCCCCTAATGAACCTACAAACATAAAAGACCCAAAAAACATAGAAATCCTAAAAGGCCACCATAAAACCATAAAACATTTAAAAGACCATCAAAACCTCCAAAACCAAAAAGACCATCAAAACCCTAAAAACCCCTAGAGATAATAAAAATTCTAAAACATGCTAAAAATCCCAAAACCTAAAAGACCATTACAAGAACCTAAAAACCATAACCCCCCAAAAGATCTTAAAAACCCCTAAATGACACAAAAAAACTTGAACACCCCCCTAAAATACCCCGAAACCCCTAAAAAACCTAAAACCCTAAAAGAAACTTAAACCCACTAAAAATCATAAAACACTAAAAAATTAAAATAACAAAAAACCCTAACAGAACTAAAATTCTATATAAACCATAAAAACAAAAAAATCCCTAAACGCCCAAAAAAATGAAATAACCCTAAAATACTCTGAAAACTATAAAAATCGTAAAAGCCCTAAAAAACCCTAAAAGTCCTAACAAACCCCTAAAAGCCCTTATAATATATAAAATACCCATAAAGGACCCTAAAAACCTTAAATATACTAAAATACACTTGAAACCCCTAAAAATCCATAAAAGAACCTAACAACCCCCAAAACCCCTAAATGGACCCTAGAGACCATAAAACCCCCAAACCCCCGTAAAAGACCCTAAAACCCTAAAAGACCCCAAAAACACACTAAAAGACCCTAAAAAACCCTTAAAACCATAAATACCCTAAAAAAATGAAAACACTTAAAAAATCATAAAAACTGTAAAAATGTTAAAAGAATCTAATAAACCGTAATACACCTAAAACCCCTATAAACCATAAAAGACACTAAAAATCCTAAAACCCCTTAAAACACTAAAAACCCATAAAGATGCCTAAAAATCACATAAGAATCACCCAAAACCTAAAAGATCATTAAATACCTAAAAAAACTAAAGAACCACAATACCCATAATACCCCTAAAAACCAACAAAAACCATAAAAACCACTAAAACCCCTAAAAACCCCAATAACAATAAAAACACAAAGAAATCCTAAAAAAATAAAAACCTTAAAAACAAAAAAACCCCCCCTAAAACCCCTAAATGGACCTAAGAACCCTAAAAGACCCTAAAAACCCTAAACGACCCTAAAAGACCCTAAAAATAATAAAAACCATATAAAAACCCTAAAAGACCCTTATAACCTTTTAAACACCATAGATACTATAAAAACTGTTAAAACCCAAATACTCCCTAAAACTATAAAAAAAAATCAAAACCCTTAAACAACTAAAACACCCTAAACCACTTAAAATACTAAAAACCATAAAACAACCATAAAATCCTTAAATTACAATAAAAAACCTAAACCCCTAAAAATATGAGAAAACCATAAAACCAAAAAAACCCTTAAAACCCCTAAAAATATTTTAAACCCCTAAAAATAATAAAAAACCCCAATAATCCTAATAAACCCAATAAAACAATAAAACCCATAACAAATCCTAAAACCCCTAAAAACACTAAAATCTATAAAAAATCATAAAAACCCTAAAATCGTAAAATCTAGAAAAAGTCTAAATACACAAAAAACCCTCAAAAACCCGAAAAAAATAAAAACCCCTAAAATCCTTATGGAATCCCCTAAAAAACTAAAATCTCATCAAAAACCTATGTACCTTAAAAACATAAAAAACCCTAAACCCATAAAGAAGACTAAAAACCCCAGAAACACAAAAAATGCTTAAAATCCCTAAAAAACTAAAACCATAAAAATTCATAAAGAACACCAAAACCTAAAAAATAAAAAAACCACAAACCCCAAAAACACCTAAAAGAAATAAAAACCCCTAAAAATCCTAAAACCCCCCAAAATCCATAAAAAACTAAAATACTAAAAACAATAAAACCCCTAAAGCCCTAAAATTCAAAAAACACTAGATCATATACCCTAGACCCTAAACCATGCATCCTACACCCTATGCTCAACACCCTAAAACCTAAACCATAAACCTTAAACCCTAATCCCTACATGCTACACCCTAAACCCTACACCCTTATCCCAATACACAACACTATAAACACCATTACCTACACCCTATACCCATTTCGTAACACCATAAACCCTAAACCCTAAATAATACACCCTAAAACATAAACCATAAACCCTATACACTAAACCATAAATCTTAACCCTAATACCAACAAACTATACCCTATACCCAAAACCCTAAACCACACAACCTAAAACTTATACCCTATATGCTAAACCCTAAACCTAAAACATCACACACTAAATCTACAACCCTTTACCATAAAGATAAAATACTTCCCACTAAAATCTATATACTACACATAAACCCTAAATCCTACACCATAAAACCTATACCCCATAACCTAAGCCCTATACCTTACACCCTACACGTATACCCTTCATCTTAAAACCGATAACATACACCCTAAAACATATACCCGACACCCTAAAACAAATACGCTACACCTTAAACCCCATACCATACACCCTAAATCCAAAAAAATACACCATAAACCCTATCCCCTACACCATAAACCCTGAAACCTACATCCTAAACCCTAAACACTACACCCTAAACCCTCTCCCCTACACCTTAAACTATAAACCAAACACCTTGAACCATATACCCAACACACTAAACCTGTACCCTACACCCTAAACACTATACCATACACCCTTAACCATATACCCTATACCCTAAACCATAAAACCTACACCATAAACCCAAAACCATACAGTGTAAACCCTAAAACCTACACCACAAACCCTAAACCTGAAACAATAAACAATAAATCCTACACCCTAAACCTAAAATCAAAATGCTACACCTTAAACCATATTCTATACACCCAAAACCCTAAACTCTATACCCTATAACCTATACACTACACTAAAAACCATACACCCTAAACCCTATACACTACACCTAAAACCCAAAACCCAAAACTATAAACCCTACACCTAGAACCCTAAAACCTAATCCCTAAACCCTAAAAAATATTTTTAACACCCTAAACACTAAACCCTCCACCCCAAAACCTATACCCTAAACCCTAAACCATAATACCTAAACATTATACATGAACCCTACAATATACACCCTAAACCCTATACCCTACACTATAAACCCAAAAACCTACATCCTTAACACTATACCCTTCACCCTAATCCCTACACCCTAAACCATACAACCTAAACCATATACCCTAAACCCTAAACCCTATAACCTACACCATAAACCCATTCCCCCACACCCTAAACCCTATGACATACACACTAAACCATAAACTTTACAGCGTAAACCCTATACCTAACACCCTAAACCCTAAACCATACACCCTAATCCTTAAACCCTACACCATATACCCTACACCCTACACCCTACACCATAAAACCTATATCCTACACTCTAAATCTTATATGATACACCCTAAAACCTATACCCTACACCCGAAAACCTATACCTAGTACCCTAAACAAAAAAATTCTAAAACAGCCCTAAAACCCCTAAAAACCCTAAAACCGTGAAAATATGAAAATACCTAAAAATGCTTTCTTTCTAGAGAAATGGTTAATTGTGTAACATTATGGTATGATTGATTTTGGGGGGTTTGGAGTGGAACAATCACCCGTATCAGGTTTACTATTATATATGACACCCACTTGTGACAGATCAATTTCCAATGGGTTTTGTTCATGGAATAGGAACACCCAACGGTTCTCATATCTGTGATGACTCATTGACCTACTTTCCAAAGGAAAAAACTCATTGGGTAGCTTGACCAATGATAATAAATGACTCAAATTGGTTAGGAGTATGGGAATTCAGGCACATCACACCCCTTTGGGGGAAACTATTTCTTATTCTGGGACTCTCTTATAGATTAAATATATGTTCATGAATCCATTATTAATTACAAATTATTAAGTGGATGACCCAAAATTAATGATTAATTAAAATAATAAATGGGTTCAGAATCATTTTTATGTATATGAGGTTCTTCATTAATAGGGATATTAGTATGTATCCACTATTCTCCATCAATGGTACAATTTTATGAATAGACTAGATATTATTTGGTTATTCATTAAAACATTGATAGTTTTTAGCCACATAGTGAGGTGCTCTGGTGTTTGTTGTCATTTAGGGAGATGGAAGTTACTTGGATGTCAGGATCAGGCCCATGAAATGGGATTTCTATGTATCCTTCTGAAATGAATCATCAGACACATGGTTTGGTTCCACATAATAGGACACATAACCTTTTAAGGTCATGTGATGATGAAAAAAACCATTCAGTTTAACATCATGTGGAAATGATGTCCAATTCAAAGATTCCTAGCCAAGGATGATGTGGGACATATGTCGAGGTTCCCTCAGGGACCCAGAAGGGATGTGGTATCCTAGGTGGGTGCATGATTCTATTGAGAATATAGACCAATAAGGATGGTGATGAAATAGACCTGGAAGGAATTTGGCCCTTTATGATGGAAATGACCATACCAAGAATGTTTCCCAAAGAACATTAGGGGAAATTTGGTTATTGAGATTGGACATCAGGGAGGCTTCTTACATATCCTATTTGTTTTGGAATCAAATCCCTCATAGTTTGGATAGGGATGGGACTTAAAACTATACAAGAGGAACAATTTAATAAGGGATGGGGATAAAATATATAGAGAATCCCCATTTATGTAGATATGATTGAGGATTATACCATATCGGAGGCCCATGTTTCTATAACTATGAGAAAATTATCAACTCAGGGTGCTTTGGGGGGTTCTTATTGGGGAATACACTTAGAAGGATGCCCATTTGAGGTTTGGGATTGTGTGGACATCATGATCACCACTATCGTCAAAGACAATGTGAGTCATTCTTATTGTAGGAAATAAGAGGAATTAGTAGATCTAAAGATCCCCTAATCCACTTTTCCTATGAGGGGAGAGATGTTGGAACCCAAAGGGAGAGGTAGAGGGCTTTTAGTGTGCTCATCTTTTCTTTTATTTTGATAACCCAGATAGTCACATCTAGTGATCTTTCCGAGTACAACCCGGGCTGTAGAAGAGGATCAAGAGTGCCACCTCCCACATGAAATACTAGGGACTTAATCTTGGATAGATTCCCTACTCATTCTTGGGGAAGGGAGATTTATCTAGAATTGGAACTCATCGTTGGGAAAGACTAATGGTTCCCCTAAATTCCTATAATGAGGAGGTTCACCTGAGAATCTCCAATATTGTGAGTACCTTCAAGGTCGGTTCCCTTGTTACCATGGTAATGTAAACCAAATAACATCCAAATTATTCCCATTTTTGATGAGGTTATATAGATGATTCTTCTTACCATGATAACATTTAATTGGGAGGACATGATGATGTGCCTAATGATTTTATCATACATATCAAGTGGCTTTATAAGAGGCCTTGGATTGATGCCATTAGAATGATTAACGGAGGGGCTAAAGTGGTACTAGAGGAAAGTAATGGGAGATAGATAAGAGAACACCCCCAATATTCTTCATTATGCATAGAAGGTTCTTATGTGGGATAGGGTTCCTTCTATGTAGTGTACAACCATGCGGGTGAGGGGTATAACTGCATAGCATTTTTCTACATGAGTTCGTGTTCACTCTGCATTGCACTATACTTTGTGGGAGGAAGTCCCATCCATGTAGAATCTTACTATGTGAACTCAAGTTACTCCCATCTAACTTATTACTATACTAGGTAGGGATCCCACCACATAGTATTTTATAATGTAAGGTGATGGTATATAAAGGATCCATCTGCCTGTGCTCTGTGAGATTGTTTTCGGGGAGGGTTTTTGGTTTAAGATGGTTGGGTGAATTAATTTTTTTATTAATGCTATAAAGTGGGTTTTACAGCTTAGAATCAATGGATCCATGTTTCGGATATCATTCGGGCTCTCTTCATGCTCCCATTATTCTTTGCTCTCTTTTTCTATTTCCCTGGGGGTTATTTTATAGAGGAATGAAGGGACTGGGTACCATAATAACTAGTCATCCATAGTGGACCACATAGATTTCATTTGTGGGATCCTAATGAGGACACTTATACCCACAAATGGTTTAATTTTTAGGGCCTGAAAATCACCTCTGTATCCCTTGAATGACTTATCATTTGGGGGGTGTAATTGTTTGTGGGGGAAAAATCATCGTACAGCCTCGAAAGCAATTTGGATTTTTTTCATGGGTGATGATGGTACCATCTCATCTTGTGAATGATATTGTTTTTAGGATGCCTCGCAGAGTGGAAGAATTCCACACAGAGCAGCAGTCCACGTAGCTATTTTGCTACATGAACCATAGTCCTCCATCACAGATTGGCCTATTTAATCACTTTATTCTAACTCTTACTCAGGATTAATTCTACCATTTTCAAGGTTCATATAATTCTATTCTTCTTGAATGTATAATTTTCTGGACCCAACAAATCCCCCCATTATAATTTTCTCGGATTGGGACAAAGAGGAGGTTATTCTGATGAAAAATCCGGTCGTGTTTTTATCCTATTTGTGGTATTATTATGGACCCATAGGGGGGCCACACCTATAGGAGGTCATTTTTTGTTTACTAGATTTCTTGATGAAATTACCACTACATGAATTCTTCATCACATGGTGCTTCCGCGAAGCATTATTCCCTTGTGGCCAAACATTCTTTCAACTGAACCTCATCACATGTGAATGGAAATTTTTAATCACCCACATTGTATCTATATGAATTATTCATTGAGTTCCCCATGGGATAACACCTTTTGGGATGATATCTTTGTAGGACAATGCCACATGGAGTGGTGATTCACAAATATATGTTTGGATAGAGAATTAGCACACATTTTTGTATTTTGAAATCTCACATAATTGTTTTGGTCTTGGAACAAGGATAAAATGTCTCTAGATTCCACCTCAATGAATATAATTTGGAAAATAAATAGAACTCATGAGAACATTGAATATGATCCTTGATATCACAACACCCCCATGAGGTTATTATAAATAACCTAATTTCACAAGGACGTTTGACTTGTCCATTTTCTAATTAACTGCCACTTCACAACTTCTGACTTCAAGACGATGCTCCCCTTCCACCAGTAGACCAAAAACTCCCATACTCTTGGCATGAGGTATCTCAGGATCATTCCCAAGTGAACATATCTGTTGAAGGGAAGATAATTTTTAGGTCATTCCAAGAAAAATTATTTGTACTGAATGGTTCTATGTGGAATCAAATCAACCAACATAGCCATGAAATATCCTTGTAATCATCCATTCATGATTATCCACACATTTTCAACATCTCAAAAGGAGATCACAAAAAAGGTTGGATCTCGATGTGTGAATTGTGGTTGGAGGGAGTTTCTTTGGTGAATGGTCTTGGAAATTCCAAGTGTGCCAAAATGGAAAGGAATTTCTTGGACAAAAGGAGTTATTCGACTTATATCAGGTAGTATGGGTTTCTCATTTTGTCGTTTATTCACTAGTTGAGATGCTAATTGAATTAATCATACATTTGTTTTCGAGCACCAACACTTTCCACTTATCACATGGGGATGTTAGGTTGAACTTATGGGATATCTACCAAATTAGGGGGAATCTCCATTATCATCAATATATATGAAGAGTTACTATCTAAAACCAATACATGGGAAAACATCGAGCAAGAATCTCCAATAGAGAGGTACCTATTGATTACAATAGAGTAATTTCTTGGTAATCCCCTCCATACCCACTCAATTATTTCATTCAATCGTTGGATAAATTTGTTTCTAAAAGATAGAGGTCCAAGGCCAAAAGGTCGATGTAGCAGGAATCATCCAACTCAACTGCCATGAAGAGTTCAGGTTTCATACTGGGATACTATTTATGAAGGACAACATACCACATGGTGTTATAGAATCTGGCCATACATATCACATGACTTAAGGTTGGTTGGATTTTTCTCCATGTTTATGATCAGATGGTTCTTTCCATATCATGATGTCTATACTGGTGTCTAAGTCTGCACCTTAATGATTGAGGTCACATTGGTGGAGGGAAAACCTATCAACTCATTTTTCCCACCCTTGACTGAATTTATTTATTATTTGGTTAGATACAAGAGGGAGGATCCCCACATCGCCTTAGTGGGTCATTTCAATTCTTACATGAGAGGGTGGTGGAACACTATTAATGCTATGAGTATCAGTATACTGCAACAATCTATTGATCCACATTTCTCCTTGAACTAATCAATATTTTTACCATTCACCTGAAATACCTAGGCATTGATGTCATTGTCCAGATAGTAAATAATTTTTCCCAATTTTTTCTCACACGTTATCTATAACCCTATGGAGTAGTAGTGGTTAATGGAAGCGGTTCTATGGAAGAAAGTTCCTATGTCATCTTATTGAGGGATGGGATTTTGAATAATTGGGTGGATGGTATATCCATATTCAAACCTTACACTCCTTATAGGTTTTCAAGACAACTTATATGTCGAAAATAGGTTTCATCCTTACCCTTTACCTAGATGAAAAGGGAACCACACCCAGTCATTCTTCATCAATTATAGTTGATGATGATGTGTGAGGATTCTGGTAAGAAAATTATTTTACCTCCCATGAGATCTTCGACTAACTTATCATGGAAGTATTCCTAAATGTGGGTGGAGTACTATCCTGATGGGGTGATGGGGATGTTAGTCTGATGGGTTCATAAACTATTGGTGACTCCTGGTTCTTTTCTTATAATTCTATCTCTACCCACTTATGTAGGAGGAATACATTCATCTCATAATTATAGACATTCTGATGGATCTTCATCCTCATGTTCTCTTTCAATGGAAAGTGGTGTAGACCCCATACTTTTGACCCACACCATCACAAATACTATGGGGGTTGGTCCAAATGGGACAATATTGGGAATTCTAACAATTGATGCCAACCCTATCAGTTTAGTTCCTGTGATTGAATGGGAAGCATAGATAGAGGAATATCCCATATATGTATCCTATTTTAGAGTGAATATGTCTACTATAAATTTAATCCCAATCTATATACTCATAGTAACGGATAAACGAATCAAGGATCCTAATGTCACAATTTAACATCATGTTGGGAAGAAATGGGTTTGGCACCAAATATACTATATTTTCATGGAAACCCCCTTATAGAAGGTTTCTGATAAGGTGTACACCCTCTGTCATTTTTTCATTGACTTGGGAAGTAGTGGTTTTGATTACCACCACTTTCATATCTTCATCCACCAAGTTCTAGTTGCTCGAGATGAATTGGAAACATGTGAATGTGAACTTGTCCAATTTAGTTCCTTTAATCATCATGTGGAATCTCTAAAGTATAATGTGATAGAGATTTATCACTTAGTTTCTAAAGAATAAAAAAATTTACAATCGGATAACTTCACAAACTACGGATCTATGAAAAGGTGAAGCTCACATGGCTAGTTTGAATGTATAACTATCATAAAAAAATATAGAACATAAAGCTACAAAACAAATAGGTCAAGATATAAGGTCTTTAATTAAATAAATTAACCCACTAGATAAATTTTAATTAGGGTGAAGAAAAAATCATGAGAAGGCTCGTGAAGGCTCACATCAAATATTAGCCAATCTGCTAAATTGGCTATGCTGAGTTTCACTGTATTAATTTTTTCATTATTCCATTTTTTGTAACATTTGGGAGAGAATTTAGAATGTATATACTCTTCCATTATCATTTAATAAATTAATGAAATCTCTTTCCCCTACAATAGTTATCATTTATCTTATCTTACAATTCCAATTAATCATAACTAGTCATTTTTTGAAAGATAATTTCTATTGGATATCAATTGAAATTATAACATGGGATAGAAAAAATGTCAGGATATTGTAATTATATAATTTTTTTCATGAGCCAAGAGACTCAGAGAGAAGATTTTAAACTATTAATAGGGTTACATGACAAACCCTACAAACATTGTGTTTTTTTGTTACAACCCATAACTTTCCCTAAGTCCAATGTGGCATGGGTTTAGTGGGATTAACTTGACTTTTTATTAGGACTCCCTTTGCAGGTTTTCAACCCAAAAAGTTTTTTTTTATTTTTTTATCATTATATTTTTTCTTAAACCATGCAAATCATAGGTTTAGCAAGTTATAAATAAACTTTTATCTAAGGTTCCTTTTGTAGGTTTTCAACCTGTAAAGCACTATGTCTCTTTTTGTAGGAATTATAAATTCTTAAAATCCGGAATAATGTGATTGGTATTTTTGGTTGAAAATTTTTTACTATGAATTATGGAGTAATGAACTCAAAAAGACTTATTGGACAATAATTTACTAACAAAATTCAAATATGAATGGATATTTTTAGACCCTTATTTTGTGATTTTTGAATCCAAGGCTTGGTATGGGACAAGTATGTGAGGAGTGACTAAAAAATATTTTATATCATGATGTTGTTGGGGAGTATAGATATAGAATAGGTCTCTCTTGAGGATGTATTTTCCTTTGGTTGATAGGTTTTTTGTGTGGAAGACTTATGTAGAGCCAACAAGGGCATATTGTACATAATTAAAAAAAGGTTTCCTTAGGACACTGACCCACCAATTATGATTTCTAGTTAGTTTTTAAAAATTTGGATTCCTCAATACCATGAAGGGTGGATTTTAATATAACATATAAAAATGATGAGGGAATCTATAATGCTGTTGGCTATAAGTGAGAAACCACACCTATACGGATTTGACTTGTATGACGGAGGGTTGGAGAATGGTGGAATTTAATGTCGTGTGACTAGGACATAGACCATTTAGTTTAACATCTTATAATAAATACATTCATGGGAGTTCATTTAAGGTCACTTGGATTTTACCGAAGGATAAATGATTTTCCCTTTTCATGGTAGGATATCTAAGAATATTCCATCATCATCAGGTATGAAGGGGAAAAGTTGTATGTTATAATATGAGGGTTTTGAATCTAAGGAGTAGTATGGGAAAAAACATTGTCGGGGAATATGATGATATAATAATTCTCCCCCAAGAATTAATTTTCCTTCGTTTGATAGTCCTTTTTATGAGAAACATATACAGATCCAACTGGGGAATATTTTGCATAGTCAAAAAAAGGTTTCCTTGGGACACTGAACCTTTATTTCCTATGAATATGGAGGTTTGTGAAGATTCATTCTACCCCAGACATATTTTGGTCTATGAAAGGAATGTAATTAAATTATAAAGGATCATTTTAGGTTTAGATTTCCCAAAAATGGGTAGAAATGTTTCCCTTACATATGTATGAAGAATTGGTAAGAAGGAAATATATATTTTGTTATAGTTGGGATCTAGATAGAAGGTCTATTCATCTCTAGGTATCTCATCAAAATGAGAATAATGACATACATATTTTGTGGAAGGTTTTCCCACACAATGATCAATCTATTTTATGGGGAAGTGAACTTTCCTTCAAATACGGGATCAAGAGCAATGTGGGATGTGTATTGGACCTTGCTATGAAAATATATCTCACGTATAGAAGAGTGGGGGATTTTTTTTGTTGTTTTAGTGGAAAAATTGGGATATAAAATTTTGGTCTCACAGAATATCTCCTTAAAAAGTGAATCATACCATATACAATTCCTATATGAAAGCTTCATGTGTAGTTCTGAACCACACATAGGTAACGGGGAAGTTTTTTATGTTATGGTTGGACCTAGGTTTGAGAATCTAAGTGTCACTACGTATCTTGTGATAACAAGAATCAAGACATACATAGTTTTTGGGAATTGTGATGTTTAGTGTCATGTGACTAGGACATCATCCATGCATTTTAACATCATACAACAAGTATGTGGTTGTATAGTTTGGTGTCATGTGACTAGGATGATATTGGGAAATTTTAACATCGTGTGTTGAAAATAGTGTCATACAGTTTATCATCATGTGACTAGGGTGATATGGGGTCTTTCAATTTTAATATATATGGATTGGACTATATGCCTTGTAATTGATGAATAATAAAAGTCTTATCAGACTGGTATGTTTCAATGTGCCTCAATTGCGAGGCAGAATGAAAATGTAAACCATAATTACAAGGGTTATTAGATCAGGAGAAATGATATGGGGAAACAATTAAATTGTGGCATATAGATATATTTAAGGTATCTCCTTAGGATATATTTTACTATGGTTGATAGTTATTTTTTCTAAGATACTTATAGATATCCAACAAGGTCATATTATTCATATTCAAAGGTTTCCTTAGGACACTGACCCTCCATCTTCAATGGATAGATAATGATTGTAGTGATCTAATATTTCTCAGTTCAGAGAGTATGTTAAATGAAACTAATGTGTTTGAGTATGAAAGAATCATTTAGACTAAAATTAGACATGGAATGTGAAGTCCCCTACATAGATTTGACTCATATGAAGGAAGAAACAGTTTTGTTTCCTTGATAGATCCCTAAATGAGGGAAACCAAATGTAAGAACTCTTGCATAGAACATTGTTTGTACGTAGGATATGGGGACATTTATTTATTTATCCCATATACAAGACTAGGAAATGATATCTAGGAAACACTATTCATATAATTAAATTTAGAATAAAGCCGCACATAGTTCTTAAGGTACCATGAAATTTTAATTTCATGCTTCAAGGACATCAACCATGCATTTTAACATCATGTGGTAAAGAGATTGGATCCCTAACACAAAAGAGATATGTATTGTTTGTTCAGGACATCCTTTACTAAAACTCTTAATCCCATGTGTGCTATTCTCAGTGTGAGAAACAAGGGATGAAGAAGTTTTGTTCCACTGAATAGAAGAAACATATAAGTGACTTTTGATTTTATAGCGGATATACTTGGATATATGATCCAAGCATCACTACATATATTATTAGAGTGATAATCAAGTTGTATGTAGTTTTGAAAAAGATTATTGTCTATGTCGGACCCATAAATAGGGAGTGGGAATTTTAATTGGTTGAGGGTTGCAGCTGGACCTAGGATTGGAGTTCCGAGTGTCACAATGTATCCTTTGTGGATTGGAATTAAGAAACTTTTAGTTTTTTAATCCCATGTAGTTTAAAATCATGTAGTGAGGATGAAGGTGACTCAATGTGAAAGATGGGGAATGTTGTGGTTGGCCCCAATATTGGTAATCTAAGCATCACTATGTATTTTATGTGAATAGGAATCAAGACACATGTAGTTCTGGATAAGAACTCTCTATACATTTTTGATCCATATGTAGTGGGGTTCATTTTTTCCCATGATTATTTTGACTATTGTGGATGGACCAAGGATTAGATACATGGGAATCACTACATATCCTATGTGGATAAGAACCAAACCACACATAGTTTTGGATGAGAACTCTCTATTTATATAAGATCCATACATAAAGGGATATGGGGTTCCTATTTATTATTTTTATTATTGTAGCTAGACCCGAGATTAGAGATCCGACCATCACTAGGTATACTTAATGATCAAGAATCTATACACACATAGTTCTTGACATGAAATCTTTATGTAGGTCTGATCCATACAAAGAGGGGTTATTTTTCCCATTTATTGTTTTGATTATTATGGATGGACTCAAGATTATAGGTGCAGAAGTAACTATGTATATTGTGTAGATAGGAATCAAGACACTCATATTTATGAATGGGAACTGTCAATGTAGTCCAATCCATACACATAGGGGAATTTTCCCAATGATTATTTTGATTTTTTAGTTGGAAGTGGGATTGGAGATATAGGCATCCCTATGTGTCATATGTGAACAAGAATCAATCCACACATAATTATGCATGGGAACTCTATATACATGTTTGGTCAGCACATAGAGGGGGAATGCTTTCTATTTATTATTTTTATTATTGCGGTTAGAACTGAGAATGGATATCTTGGAATCACTAGATATCATGTGTGAATAAGAATCAATCAAAATGTATTTATTAATGGGAAGTCTCTATGTAGGTCTGATTCATATGTTGAGGGGTCATTTTTCATTTTGATTATTTTGATTTTTTCATATGGAACCATGATTAGAGATTCAGGCATCACTACGTATCCTTTTTTAATAGGAATCAATCCAGTTGTAGTTCTTGATAGAACTCTCTACAAAATTTTGATCCATACACAAAGGGGGGTGGGGATTTTCCCATTGATAGTTTTGATTTTTGAGGAAGGACCCAGGATTGGATATCTAAGAATAACTATGTATCTTGTGTGAACTAGAATAAAGACAAACATAGTCCTTGAAGAACCATGTGGTTTAATGTCATGCAGCAAGGATGTCATCCATGTAGTTTAACGTCACGTGGTACGAACGTAGTTAAATTTTCATGGAAGGAATGTATTGTTATGGTTGTGCCCAAGATTATAGGTATGGGAATCACTATGTATAATGTGATTGCAGTAATGAAACCATAAATATTTATTGAGTAAGATACTCCCTATGTGTATTTTACTCTCACATAAGGACATGATAATTTCATCTTTTTTATCTATTGATCAAGATCATTTATGATGAATCACCAGTGAGATGATGACTCTTGTGTAATCTATCATCATTGAAAAAGGATGATAGTGTCTTTTAATAATGGTAAAGTTAGTTTTGTAGACTATCATGGAACAAAATCACAATGTGAAAACGGGACATGAAACTAATGGTTAGTAAAAATCATCTGATGAACAAAGGGAAATTTATGGTTTGGCCAAATGCAAGAGTTCTAGGCATCACTACATATCATGAAATTTTAGAAATCAAGCCACACATAGCTCTTCAATATGTCTTGGTAGATGACCAATGCTGGGGGTGATGTCATTTCTTGTGAGGACAATATGGTGTCATTCATTTTAACATCATACAACAAGGACATTGGTGTCATGCAATTTATTGTATTGTGGAATGTACAAAAATTTCATTCTTTTTATGGTCATATGAAAAAGGCTGACCATGAATTTTAACATCATGCATCTGAGATGATTCACCATGAAATTTATTGACATGTGATCATGATGATTTACCATGAATTTTAATGTCACACCATTAGGATGTTTCACCCTGCAGTTTAACATCATGGGATCATGACAATTCACCAGGAATTTTAACATCATGATATCATGAAAATTTATGGTCTGATCACGTGAAATACTTCCTCATGAACCTTGAAATTCTGGTAGAAATATTAATCTATCTATTAATAAAAATAAGATAATATGCTCATTCGGAGTATACCTGGTGTATAGTGTAAGGTCCCTCTAATTTCAGTTCCAACATTGTGGATTATTTTTGGGTTTCATATGATTCTTGATGAAAAAAACCATCTCTCCTTTGAGGAAAGATCATATGTGAGCCTATTTTTTGAAGGATCATGCGATATGGTATCATTTAACTTCAAAATAATGAAAGGTATGCAGTCTATTCTCATCCATTCTCTCCAATTCATTTAGCCATATCTTGGAATTTTCATTAATGGATAACTGATCACAGATTGAAATGAAAATCAAGAGAAATTAAAATTTGATGGGAAATATTGCCTCTATCCTATATACTGGTGAGTAGGGGGTTTTTTGGGTGGGAGTGTGGGTCGTAGTCTCGTAAGCCCACATGGAATGTGAGAGCTTTTCCGACCAAAACTTTTTATCCATAGATAACTACATATTAAGTATAATTGACAGGTTCTTGTTGAAGGTATATATTTTTACATTATATACTACATGGTAGTGGTATGAATTATTGTACTTGATGTAATACTCTTGATATAGACTCTCCAATCCAGCAGAATAGAAATTGGTGCTAGTGCCTATTAATATTTTATGGGGGACACCACATTCGGTGATGATGTTGGATTTCACAAAGAAAAATACATTCTTATCCCAGAATTATTTTAGGGGTATGGATTCATCCCACTTGTAGAATAAGTTAGTTGTAGTGATAATTTACTTGAACTACTTAGACATAGTGGGTGTATATGGTCCACAATGTCCATTCCCCATCAGAAAATGGTCAGGAGTATTTGGTTGTGTGTAGAAACACTAGAGGTTTTTTAATGGAGTTGGTGTGAACCAGGAATGAATGACACTTTTTGGTAAATTTTGTTTAGTCATGTGTTATAGTGGGGTAATAGTACCCAGGAATTCATATTTTATGGGAATGCTACAATCATTTCTGGTGGGAACCACATGCACTACTGTGCATTTACTTCATGACAACATCGGTCTCTTCTCCATAAATTCACCAGAGAAGGACCCCATCAAGGATCCACTTATAAAGGACCTTTTGATGCTTTTTTCAATCATATAAAAAAAATTTAATTGATACTCCTTTAATTTTATCTTTACCTTCTCTGTTCAATGGGATTTCTCTATTTTCAAGGTATTCTATAATGGGTTTCATCTAGCTGGTGGTAGGACCGTACAGTTCAGGGATGGGAATAAAATCATTGATCTATTTCATTTAGGCTTGAAAAAAGGGGAGACCATCTGGAAGTGAAAAATATTGATGGCTGTTTCATCCCTATCTGGATATACTAGAGTATTGGATGCATTTTCTAGGGTGTCTACCAAGGAATTTGGTAATTATAGTGCATGAGTCAGTATCATATCTAATGGGAATACTACTATTAGTCATCATACATGGTTTATAAGGGGGTATAGATCTTCTTTTTTAAGGAATAATCTTAATCAAAGTTCTCAATAACCAATTCATAATCTCCTTTTATCTTAAATTGATTAATTTTTACTTGAATTTTTAGATCCAACCCTACAATAAGAGCCTAATATTCAATTTCATTGTTGATTCACCCTTCTGAAAGTAGTAAAAAGTAAGTTAGGGCTACCTTGACTGTAGAAGAGAGCATGAATCCC
Source organism: Viscum album (assembly GCA_963277665.1). Taxonomy (NCBI): domain Eukaryota; kingdom Viridiplantae; phylum Streptophyta; class Magnoliopsida; order Santalales; family Viscaceae; genus Viscum; species Viscum album. Next base: position 1,800,526,522 of record OY728126.1, on the reverse strand, counting down.
AACTCTATTTTATTGATCTTAGGGTCTTCCATCATTATCCATTTTATTCTTCTAGATTCACCGTAAAAATAATTCCCCATATCTGGGGCCCTATAGAATAGAGAATACCTCTTCATTGGGTAATTATGTATCCAATGAATTCATTTTGGATGAATGATGTTCTGCTAGAAAATCCATAAATTCCTAGCCTTTTATAGCTTTCTATGGCACAAACAAAATTTCAAACTACTCTAGGATAACAACCCACCATGAAAGACACCCATTCATCATCAGATGACTGAGAATGTATTTTAGTGGGTTTCTATAAGAGACCAGACAGACCTCGTGATACTATAGGTAGTGCCTACATTTCTAGATTACAATGATTAGCACCAGAAAACTCTTATTGATATTTGAATAATGAGTCTCAGTATTAGTCATGTTTTGGATAAGGTAATAAAGTCTATTTTTACTACCGGAATAATTCTTTTGTGTGATAAAGGTGCCCAATGATCGATCTAAGGCTTTTAAATTCAAAATAAGAATCCTTCATTCGACAGGAAGCATCAACACTGGTGAAATCAGGAGATATTTCTTGAGTCTATTGAATGTTTCCTAACAACCATCATTCCACAGATATGTAACCCCCTTTTTAATCAAATTTTTGAAGGGGTTGAATTCTCATGCAAGGTTGGCTATAAAGCGCTGGATATAGGCCATGTGTACTTGAGGTACTCTCAACTCTATGGTGTTGTGAGGAGGCGAGATTCAAAGGATGGACTTGGTTTTCTTTAGTATCACATTGATACTATGATATAATATGATGAATCCAAGAAATTTACGTTAGGAAATGCTGAAATAGCATTTAAAGGGGTTTATTTTCAGGTCGTGCTATCACAATTTGTTGAAGACAGTGTCATGTTCTATTAGGTGGTGAGAACCTAGTTGGAATTTAACAACCAAATCATCAACATAAATTTTGACAAACATTACTAGGAAGGGTTTGAAGATACAATTCATGGATCATTATTATATAGTGCTGAAACTCTTCTAGAAAAAGGGTGTTACTCGATAGGATAATACTCCCCAGGGGCCCTAAAGGTGGTGGCATCTTCATATTCTAGGGACATTTGTATTTGATTATATCATGGATATCCATCCATGATGAAGATGTATTTGTATCAAACCATTTCATAAATCAATAAATTTTTTATCAGGAATGGGAAAACATCATATGTCTAGTGCCAGTTGAGATATCTAAAATAAATGCAGACTCTAATTTTACTTTAATTTTTTTATAGAGAAAATATTGGACATCCATTTTTTTATTGGACCTATCTAATGAAGTTGTATTTGATGATTTTATCAAATTATTCCTCGATTTTGGCAGCATGTGTATGGTGTATCCCTCAAGCCACATGTTTAAAGCCTTGGTGGTGCTCTAGTAATCCTAGGTGGCGAGTGGCCACCCCGGGGTCGAGGCCTAGGTAGTTCTTGATGAAAAATACTAATTATACTTTATAAAGGTAGTATATACCTCTTTCTCTTCATATGATGTGGCTTCACTAGTCAAAGTGGGTTGTGGGTCTTGTTTTGTACCCATATTTATTTCCCCGAGTTCATCAATAGTGGTAGAGGAGCCCTCCTTGAATGCTATAGGGGAACCCCTAATTTCCTCCTCCCCCTCCTACTCTTTCTCATCTTCGTCTTCCTATTTTTCCATAGGGGGAGAATGTTGGGCGGTAAGTTCTCCTGAGTGAGGAGAAGAGTGAAAATATTGATATTAAAAGGTTGAAGCAATCTTCTTTGACATAATTGATTGTGTGGGATTTCCTTAAAACTATGGAGAGGATAGAGGAAGAGTGTATTCATCCTATTTGGGTGATGAGACAACCTATTCTACCTTAGATAGTGAGGAATTGACTTCTTGGAGATATAGGGATGGAATGAAGTCATTTTCATCTAAGCTTTCACCATTTTCTAGGGAATCAACAAACTTCTCAAAACAACTGGACTCAATGGTCAAGATGGAAATCATGAAGACCATTGAATATGTGTCTGAACATGCAATCATATGATTGACCTGATTGATGGGTAACATGTGTTCTTCTTTGAGATGCATGAATGGGTTGGTTGGGATTATTTCTAAACTATTCGGGGTGGTGACCCTAGAAACACCATCAACTAGGGGTTGTTTCCCTTCACTTTGATAGAACCCTACATTGATATAATGCAACTCATAGGATTCATACATGGATTTATCAATGTGAAAAATCCCAATTTTTCAATTAATCTAGTATCTGTTGCATTGATGGTATGAAGAGGAGATTGTCACAAGTTGATACGGAAAGGGAATTCCTTGAAATACATTGAGGTTTGTATCTTTCCAAACAACTAGAAATTCTATGTCGGACATGTGGTCTCAAAATTAGTCCCTGAACTTGATTTTTTTTTCCAGTGGACTTTTCTCACTTTTTCTTATACTTGAAGTTTTAGAGTTAAAGGTGATAGGTTTTCTTAATTGTAGCCCAAACAGTGAAGTGTTCGAACTAGAATGAGATTTACTCTAGATCTATTATCAATGAAATATTTTCTAAGATCTAAACTATCTATCCTCCAAGACACAAATAAGGGTTTTATGTGTCCCTATATAACATCATCTTCTTATTAATCTGTGATGGAGTTGACTGTGTGACAATCTGTAAGGTTGGTCTCTATCTAATAGACCTCATGAGTGAAAATTAATATTCAAACTTTTGGGGTCCTAGAAAATCCTCTTTGAGTGCTTCCCTAAGTACTTTTGATAAGCTTATGGAATCCAAGATTGATATCTTGGATAGTTCCAAGGATAACTATTTCAGGATGTCGTAATTCTGATCTAAAGTCCCACACTTTGTGTCATAGGGATGCTCTTTAATTGGAACATTAGGGGATGGATTTTTTATGTAGATGGATCTACCATTGAAAAAGGAGTTGGATGTGCTCCTTTCCTTGGTGGGTTGGTCCGAGCATGTCTGCTTGCACCCCGAGGGTGATTGACACCTGTACCCCTCCAATTTCTATTTTAGAGTAATCGAGGAAGGGTTTATTTTGGAATATGCATTGGGATTTTCCAGATCTTATTGGACTCACTAAAGGTGTCTTTACTGAGTTTTTGAAACATTTATATAATGAGTAGGGATGTTTCCAGAATTCAGATTCCTCTCACAACTAATCCTTCACAACTATCCTTAGCTTCCATGGCCTCTTCCTCTAGATCCCCATTCGGGTGCGGTAAACTTGGGTTCACATCAATACTCATATTCAGATAAGGAATCCATAAAATTAATAAAATTAATGGAATGGAAAATTAACTCTCTATTTGATGATGACTTTATCTAGATGAATTTTTTTGGCAGTATCGTTTATTGGGGAGATGCCTATTATTTCAAATATGAGGGCATAAAGTATGAGAGAATCAAAGATAAATTTTTATTTTATGTAGGTTAATCCTCTTGAATTTTAATTCTTACTTTGTATCCATGACTCTTTTTTAAAGGATGTATTTTGGAGGTTTGTGTGGCCGATGAAGTTGTTTATGTTGCAGCAGAAGCAGTTGGGGGCATAGTTGGTTGTTTTAACTATGTCTGGAGAATACCATGAGTTTGGTTGATTTTATTTTTATTCATCAAACCATAAAACATATATGACCTTATGATATCAACTTCTTGACACTGATATCCTTCCTCGGTTGAATTAGTGAAAATATATGTTACTTGTTCTAGTTTCTTTCCTAACTTTACTTGCCCAGAGCCTGCCATTTTTTGTTGGAGTCTTTAATGATGAAAAATTCTTGAATGGTTTTCCCCAATGTCCCATGGAAGGAGAAATATTTTGGATTGACATTAAGACCTACTTAGTCAGACCTTTTAGGCTTTTATATGTGGATTTTATCATTATCTATAGTGGCTATAATGTAGCTGCATACTTCATCATCTTAGAATGAGGAAACTTTGTTCCTTCACCCCTTAATTGATTCTGCCTGGGTCGCCTCTGATTGTAGAGGTGATGGTGGAGGTTTTTGTTAATGGCCAAGGGTGTCATATGATATGGTTTAGGTTTTGTACATGGGGTCACTGCAGAGACTAGATTAAATGTGATCAATTCCATCTCCACCTTTTCAGTTATTTTCTCCAAAACATGTGGAGTCATCCAGGATATAAGCTTAGTCTATTGTATAGAATATTCCATTCATTAGGAAATGGTGGGAAAATTTTGATATAAAACTATATATTTTACCTGGATAATCAGAATTCATAGCTCATCATGAAGGTTGTCTATGAAAATATTAAACATATCTTCTTGGGGAGGAAATGAATTCATGGAGTAGGTTAACCATTTCGATCTAGAAATAAAATCTTAGAATCTATCATGCTCTCACTATTTTCAATTCAAGTGTTCAAGGATTGTCATATTGTGTAGCATTGAGATGAACTAAAAGATGAACTTATATTAGAGGTCTTCCTATCCTGTGATTAACTGATCTAGAAAATTGGGGTTCCATAAAAAGGCTGGACCTTTCAAGGTTCGAACAAAGCATATGAGATTCACTAGTTTTTAATGTTTGGGGGTTCCCATCATGGGATCAGAATGGGATTCATAGTGAGTAATATGTTGTTATAGGTCGCCTGCTCCATTAAATATAAAAAATTTAGGACTCCCAAAATTAGGTAGGGGTGGAGTTTCAACCACCCAGTCAGGGTAATGTTTCCATTCTGGATGTATTGGTGCACACCATTCCTCCACTACTTCCAATATAATTGTAAATGGCTTGATGGTTTCAATAATAACTTGATGAATGTTTAGTTGAACATGAAATTGGTAGGTGAAACAATGGTTAGGACCTGATGTGATGGTTCTTCCATTTTTTGAAGCCAATATCTAGTTGAGGAATTCTTTTTTGGATTCCCCAGAATCTATTGTGGATGTCTCCATAATGGAGGTAAATCTTCACTACTACACAAAAAGCCTTTAACAATGCCAGAAATGGCCTTTATTAGAGCTATAAAAGCACTAACAATGTGAAAGACATTAAATTCCCATGCCTTTTATCAGTGTTGAAAAAGATTTGATAAATGGAAAATTTCTCATTGTTAATAAAAACGCTAAAAAACAAATTTTTCATACCTTATTAAAGAGCAGATTAAAGATTTCTTTATCAAAACATTCAAAAGAACTGATAAAATACCATAATGCAGTCTGTTGTAACAACACACTGCAGCACCACTACATGGTTATATTACAGAACACCACAACACCAGAAGCACTATAAACACACCAGACTTATCATTTAAAACAAGTACCAATACATAATTTAAATTAAACAAAATTTACCACACAAATACAAGAAAAAAACATTATATTATAGACATTTAAAACATTTTTTATAAAACTACATAAATAGAAATTATTACATATATTAAAAACAATCCAAACTATTAATGTTACATTGATTTCCATTGACTTTTTTTGTCAAACTCTCAACACTTCATTAGCATCATTGAACAAACCACATCAACTCAAATAAAATAATCCACATGTATAAGTAAATAATTATTATGAGAGTAATACTAAGAATAGATAAATTAAACATAAATATGAAACAATACATTAATTATATGGACAATAATTTTACTATGAAAAAATAATTATTACCTCTGTGATTGAGTAGAGGCAGCATCATTACTCTTCCTATAAAGGAAGTGGAGGTAACATGAAATGAAGTGATAAATTTACCACTTTATGGGTGGAATTATTTTAAGGGAGAAAAAGCATGAAAGTTGGACAGATCACCCCAAATTGAACAAAATAATACACTTTTAAAAGAAAACAATTATTATGTGATTAATACTAAAAAGAAATGAATTAAAAATAAATATTAAATAATACATTAATTCTATGGACAATGATTCTTCTATGAAAAAATAAATTTTACCTCTGTGATTGAGCAGAGGTAGCGTCATTGCTCTTCTTCAAAATGCAATGGAGGTAACTTCAAATAAACAGATAAATTCACCATTGCATGGGTGAAATGATTTTAAGGGAGAAAGAGTATGAAAGTTGGATAGAGCACCCCAACACAAACAAAAGAATCCACCTGTATAAGGAAAAAATTATTATGTGAGTAATAAAAATATTAATTAAACATAAATATGAACTAATACATTACCTCTATGTACTATTCTTTTAATGTGAAAACATCAAGATTACCTTTGTGATTGAGAAGAGATAGCGTCGTTTCTCTTCCTTCAAAGGAAGTGGAGGCAGCTTGAAAGAAATTGATAAATGCACCAATGCATGGGTGAAAATATTTTATGGGAGAAGAAGAATTAATTTTGGAAGGAAAACCCCAAATCGAACCAAAGAATACACCTATATAAGAAAAAAATTATTATTCGAGTAATACTAAAAAGAAATGAATTAAACATAAATATGAAACAATAAATTAATTATATGAATAATGATTTTATTGTGAAAACATCAAGATTCCCTAACATAAAAAAATCATGTTTCCCAGTTAAATAGGTTTCACTTTTATTTATGCTCAATCAAGTTTCACATTCACATGTCACTAACACATCACATTTATAAACACATGTCATCCTTAACAAGGTACACATAGTGTGCCACTACTTTCACACCCAAACCACATTTAAAACATATGCACACCAAATTAGTTCACAAACATTCCTCGCACCTATAATGTATGTTAATAATTCATTTAAAAGGTTTTCTAAAAAATCCTCTGGAGGCACCACAAGGAATTACAAACAAAACACACCCATGTTCACATGAAAATTAAACTTTTAAAATCAAATCACTACATAAACACCTCAAACATAATTTTATAAAATTATATAATTTAAAAAATCTATTAACTAATTTATAGTACACTTCTAATTAAAAAATCTAGAGTTTACACCAATTTGCAACCAATCCCATAGAAAGTCCCTTTTAGAAAATTGGTACACAACCTAAAATTATTTTTCAAAACAAGTCTTCCTTATTTTAAAACAATTTAAAATTCACATTAAAAAAAGGAACAACATTTTCAACATGGAAAAAGTATGTCAATTTCCTTTAAGAACTTATTTCCAAACCTATCAGCATTTTTCCTCCATTGAAAAAAATAATTTTCACCTTTCAAACAACCCATAAAACCCTTCCAGAGAACACCACACTAAAACACACACACAAACAACATATCCATTTTCCATTACAAAACCCAAACTCAACAAAAAGAATGTCAAACCCATTGTAAACACAGTTTTCAACACCCACACCATTTAATAAACCATTTCCACATCCCAAATTTCATTTCTAAAACAAATTATTCATTATTTAAACACATCACAAATAATACTCAAAACCGAACAATACCACAATCCGCACTGTCACAACCTACCCCGCACACACATGATCCACATACCACATCCCACCCGCAAACACTTGGGAGACAACCACATCCCATCCTTCCCATAGACACCTAGGCCACAATACCACAACATCATCCCAAAGACACCTATGAATGTATGAAATATCTCATCCCAAAGACACTTGGTAAGCACACCTCACCCACAGACACCTATGCCTCACAACCGCACAACTACTAGCCTGAAGAGTCTAGTGATACCAATGAATAAAATAGGGATCAGAGATGATCCAATAGCTATCCATTCATCCTCCCACCAGGATGTTGCGAAAGTACACCCTCCCCCATAACAATGGGGGTGTTTGACACGTATTGCTCAACACGGGTGGGGAATTCATAGAAATAAAATGAACTACACATATATATGTATAGGTACCAAACACTTAGCCCAACTTATTGTTTCAAAAAAAACAAATAGCCCACACAAAACTACCCTTACTGCTACCTCTAAATGCACATGACAGGAGGAACGATGGTCACTTCGTAATTTGAAAAATGAAATCATCTTAACAACCAATAATTTTAATGTTAATTTGTGTTATCTAGTTATTATATCCCTACTCAAGAAACTCACGACCAAAACATGGAACCAGCCTCACAACCAAGCTAAAAATGACGAAAAATATGATAAAAAACCTCATTTCTTCCCCACATAGCACCCAAGACAACCACTTCCACTATCATTATTCAAAGTCATGCTTCCATGTAATTCCTATCAATAAAAAACCCTCAACAAACCTCATCACTAACACACTTGGTAACCCCACTATAGAAAACCATAACTAGTAACATAAACCCAACACAACCCGAAACTATAGCCCTGTTGCCCAAACACTTCCCAGATGCAGTCCCACTGCATAAAAAATCACCCATTACACAATCTTCCAATCATTAAACATGAGATTCCATTACACCGCCCATACCACCCCACACACAAAACCACACTGCCATCCACAACACCACATACCCATCACAAAAACTCAGTCAAACATAACCATACACAACACAAAACCACACCAAATAGCCAGGTGTGTTTAGATTTAGCAACACTCATTTTTAATACTAGTTTAATTATTCAGGGGTGATCACCAAATAAGTTCAATCATAAGACATACAATAAATTAATTGGATATATGTAACTAACCATATTTCTAAATTTATATCAGTGATTCACAATCCATACATGTGCGAAAATAGAGACCACCAATGAACATGATTTTTAGAAGGCATACAACTCATAATATAGATCAAAGATGACAGATAAAACAACACAAGCATCATCATCATCTTACCTTCCCCTTATTTATTACTTAGGAATCCAAACCCATTATCATAATAGGTTATTTTATCTTCAAAACACTCTTAATTATGATTTCATTTTAACTTAATTTTCAATGATACATGAGTTTACCCACACCTGTATGATGCACAATTAAAAGAGAGAAGAATTAATTTCCTACTTGGAAAAATAAATGATCAGAAACTCCCCCTTGTGCCGAGAATAGTGCATCACACAAACTGCAGGAGGCATTAAGGAAGACTGAATCTGAAGGCCACAAAAAAACACATGAATCTGCGGGGAAGAAGGTCTCAGGGTTCACAATAGAAAAATAAAACACATTGGGTAGAGAGAATCTCAACTTAGACAATTCAAATCCTATATCAAAGGAAGGGAGAGGTTTAAAGGGCCTTTAAAGTTGGATCATGACCAAGATTATGTAGTTTGACTATTTCAAAGGCCCATGAGAATTATGATATTAAATATAAAATTAACATTATTTGAAATACCTTTATAAATTCTAAAACAATGATTTAAACTCAATTTATGTCAAGTATAACATAAGAGTGGAAAAAAAATCTAGAAATAGTTAGAAATGGCTTACTGATGGGAGAGTCACTAAAAGTGATTCACTAAAACCTGGCTCACCGATGCGAGTCACCGATGCCCGACCTAGAAATGCTCGACCTACCGATGTCCTAACCTACTGACTCCCTGAGTCAACGACACCCTGAGTCACTGATGCCCTGACTTTCCAACACCCTGAACTATAGATGTTATGAGTCACTGATGCCTGGATCTACCAACGCCCTGAGTCACAGACACCCTATCCTATTTATTCCCTAAGTCACTGATTCCAAGACCTACCGATACCTTGATTCAATAATATAAAAACTATAATTTTGGAAAACTCTTGAAACACGCTATTATTTCCTTCCAAAACACCCTAAAAACTGGATTTTGACAATCTAATGGACCGAGGAGGTTCAAACCATTAAAATACATCAAAGTCCCTCATCTAAGGGATATTCTAGTGGTTCCCCTTAATCCATAAAATAGGGAGGTTCATTTGAACACCTTTAAGGTTGTGAGAACATCCAATTTCAAGGCCCTTTTTACAATGGGAATGTAGACCAAATAACATCCTGAGGATCCCCCTTTTTTGGGGAGGTTACCCAAACGACTCTACTTACCATTGAAATGTAGACTATAGAGGGCATGCTGATGTGCCCAATGACTTGATCATACATTTCGAATGTCTTTGGGAGAGGATTTAGCCTAATTCCATTATAATGGGTTGTCGAGGGGCTGAAGTGGGACCAGAGGGAAGCAATGGAAGGTGTAGAGGAGAACACTCCCGGATTCCCCATTCCATATTGCAGGTTCTTATGTGGGATTTGGTTATCTCTTCTTACCATACTAACTAATGGGTTAGGGGGGAATTCACGTATCTTATTACTACGTGGGTCCAAGTTTGGTATGCATAGCAGTTTGCTATGCGATTGGGGTCTCATCCGCATAGTGCCTTCCTACGTGGAACCGGGTTCCTCCCACATAGTTTATTACTACACAGGGTAAGAATACTTCCTTATAGTGTTTTACTATGTTGTTTGATGGTATGAAAAGGATCCATTATCTTATGCTCCATGGAATTTTCTTCATAGAGAGTTTTTGGTTTTGGAGTGTCTGGGTGAATTATTTTTGTTTCTTAATGCTATGTGGTTGGTTTACCAACTTTCAATTGAAGGATCCATGTTTCGACTCTCATTTGGGATCTTTTAATGATCCCCATGTTTATTCCTCTATTTTTGGTTTTTCTCAGGGTTCTTTTAGAGAGAAATAGAGGGACAAAGTATTGAGATAACCGGTCCTCTGTGGTGGGCTGGTAATTTCATTTGTGAGAGTCCAATGATGATTCTTAATCCCATAAACAATTTTTTTTTTGTGGGAGCCAAAAATAACCACCCAATCCCATGAATGAATTATCATTTGTGGGGGTAGGGTTTTAATTGTTCGTAGGGGAAAAATCATTGTTCAACCTCAGAAATGATTTTTTCGTTTATGGGCATTAGCGGTACTATCTCAATGAATGAACAATTTCATTCATGGGACACCTCCCAGAGTGAAAGAACGCCATGCAGAGTGGTGGTCGACATTGTTATTTTTCTACAGGAACCATATTCCTCCTTCATGGATTTTGCTCTTCGATCACATACTTCTAACTCTTCCTTGGGTTTATTTCCACCCCTCACCAAATTCATAGAATTCCATTCTTCTTGGATGTAGAATTTTCTAGGCCCAATAATACAAAAAAGAAACCTAAAATCGACAAAGAATCTAAAAAACCCTAAAACCATAACATAATATAAAAAACCTAAAAACCCCGAAATGCACTTAAAAACATAAGAAGGCCCTAAAACCCCTAAAGTCCAAAAAACCCTCAAATTACTAAAAACACTAAAACCCTAAAATACCCAAAAAATCCTACAAAAATCAAAAACGTCTAAAAGCCTTAAAAAAACTCTTAGAACCCCTAACAAACACTAAAAATCTAAAAACCATAAAGATTCCTAAAAAACCCAAAACCCCCTTAAAACCTTACAAAAACATAAAGATAAAACAAAATCCTAAAAAACATAAATGCCCTAAAATAACCGTAAAAGAAACCTAAAAGTCTGAAAAATACCTAAAAACAATAAAAACCCTAAAAGAACCATAAAACCACATAAAACTATAAAAACCAAAAATCCAAAAAACCTTAAAACCCCTAATATACCAGAAAAACCCAAAATCCCCCACGAACACAAAAATGCCAGAAAACCCATTAAAATCCTAAAATTGTGAAAACGCTATAAGGACCCTAAAAACCCTAAAACCCTAAAAAACCCTAGAAACACAAAAATACCCTAAAAATCATAAGTAAAATAAACCCCAAAAAACACATAAATGACCTTTAAAAGGACCAAAAAGACCTAAAACCACCTAAGAAGCCCAAATACCCCTAAACCCATAGAAATTGTAAAAATTCACTAAAAGACTGAAAAAATACTAAAAACCCAAAACACCCAAAACCCCTAAAGACATTTTAAAAACCCTTGAAACCCCCAAAAAAACTAAAAGATCCTATAAATCCTAACCCACCCCCCCCCCCAATCCCCCCTAAAACTCTAAAAACCTCTAAAAACCGAAAAACCCTAAAAAACCTTAAAAACACAAAAACTCATAGAAACCCTAAAAATACTGAAACCCCCTAAAACATTAAAACCCAAAAAGCATAAAAACCCAAAAAAATTAAAAACCCATAAAAGTATTAAATCCCTAAAAAACCCTGAAAATCCAAAGAAAACAGAATGAAACATAAAAAGCATTAAAATCCTTGAAAACCCTAAAAACCTTGGAACACTAAAAACCCCTAAAACCATAAAACCAAAAAAACCAAAAAAAACCTAAAACCCCTAAAAACTCCATAAAGAACCTAAATATCCTATAAACATTAAAATACCCTAAAACCTTGAAAAACATAAAAGACCCAAAAAGATGAAAAGAATATAAAAGACCCTAAAAGACCGTAAATCACCAAAAAACTTCATAGAACCCTAAAAATAACCTAAAAACCCTAAAACCCCCTAAAACACTCAAAATTTCCCTAAAAACAATAAATAAAATTATCCAAAGAAAACAAAAAAAAAAAGAAAAATAACCCCAACCCCCCCCCCCCAAACAAAAAAAGGCTTAAAATCATAAATTCTCTTAAAAATTTGAACCCCCCTAAAATACCCAAAAACCCATGAAACCCCAAAAACACTAAAACCCCAAAAACCCTAAAAAAACCTAAAAACCGTAAAAAGATCTAATGACTTTAAAAACCCATTAAACACAACAAAACCTAATAAACCCCTGACAAAAAAACTAAAACCCCCCAAAACTCGTAAAAACAATAAAAATCCAAAAAACCTTTGAGAATCCTAAAACACTTTAAAACCCCTAAAAAGTCGTGAGAAACCCATAAAACCACTAAAAAACCTATAAAACACTATAAATCCCAAAAAAACACTAAAAACCCTAAAAACCCAATAAACAGCAAAATACACTAAAACTCCCTAAAAATACTAAAAAACCTGAAAGACCAAAAAATCTTAAATACCCAAAAACAATCCTAAAACCCCTATAAACCATGAAACCCTAAAAACCCGTAATAAAATATAAACAACCCAAAAAAAACCCTAAAACCCTAAAAATCCTAAATAACTGAAATAGAAAAATGAACCATAAAAAGCCATAAAAATAACTGAAAACCCTAAATAACCCAAACCCCCAAAAAATTCATAAAAACCAAAACCCCCATGAAAAATCCTAAAAATAATAAAAACCATAAAAGGCCCTAAAAACCTAAAAAATCCTAAAAGACTGGAATAACCCTATAAAAACCCTTCAAGTCTCCAGAACCCCTTAAACACCCTAAAAACACTAAAAATCCTAAAACTCCTCTAGATCCCTAAAATATTTAAAAACCCAGAAAACCCTAAAAACTCTAAAAAACCAAAACACCCCAAAAAACCTAAAAACTCCAAACTCCTAAAAAACCCCAAAACCCAAGAAATTTCTAAAACCCAAAAACCATAAAATAATTCATATAATCCCTAAACCCCTAAAATAATTCTAAAATTCCTATAAAACTCTAAAAACCCTAAAACAATAAAAACCATAACACCCCAAAAACCCTAAAAGCCTTAAAAAAAATCTAAAAACCCTAAAACTACAAAAAATCAATGAAAACCCATAAAAACACTAAAACACATAAAAACCCTAAAACCCCTAAAAACAAAAAAAACTCCCTAAATAACCTAACCTCCCCTAAAAATGCCCGAAACCCCTTAAAATACCTTAAAACACTAAAAACCATAAAAATAACCTAAAATAGCATTAAAAACCTACAAAACCCTCAACACCATAATAACAGTAAATAATTTAAAACCCTTAAAACACATCTAAAATATAAAAATCATTAAAAACACTAAAACCCAAAAAACACTAAAAATCCTAAAAACACTAAAATACCCTAAAAATCCAAAAACCCGAAATGGCCCTAAAATCCCATAAAACCCCTAAAAACAGAAAAACCATTAAATTCTAAATCATTAAAACCATTAACACCCTAAAACCCTAAAAACACCTAAAAAATATATAAACACTAAAATACTAGAAAACCATAAAAACCCCTAAAAGACCCTAAAAACCCCAAAATACCGAAAATACAAAAACACAAAAAAACATACCTTGAAACCCAAAAATGACTTTAAAACCCCTAAAGGACCCTAAAATCTCTAAAAAACATAAAAGGAACCAAAAAAATCTAAAAACCCCAAAAGGACACTAAAAACTATAAAAGACCCTAAAAACTATAAAAATCATAAAGGAACCTAAAACACCAAAATAAACCCCAAAAGGACCCTAAAAATCCCTAAATGACCCTAATAACTGAAATGATCCTAAAAGAACTAAAAATCACAAAAAAAATATAAAACCCCTAAAGTACCATAAAAACCCTAAAAACCCTATAAACACAAAAAAACATAAAACATCATAAAAATACTAAAAGCATTCAATGGTGCTAAAAATATAAAAACCTCAAAACCCATATTAAAACCCCTAAAAATCTGAAAAAATCTCAAAACATCTTAACACTGAAAACCAAATAAACCTTAAATGATAAAAAACAAAAAAAAACAAAAAAACACTAAAAATGTAAAAAAAAATCCAAAAAAACCCAAAAATCCCAAAAATACTTAAAACCATTAAAAACCTAAAAACCCAATAAATATTATATTCTCTAAAATACTATAAAAACCATAAAACCCCTAAAATCACTAAAAACCATAAAAACACTAAAAACTCTAAAAACCATAAAAAACCTTTAAACCCCAAAAAACCCAAAAAACCCATAAAAACCCTAAAACACTAAATACTCTAAAAAACCTAAAAAGTTGTAAACCCTATCCTAATATTTTTTTTGTATTTTCTTAAATCCACTTTGTGGGTTTTTGGGAACCGCACATACCAAAACCCAAATAAAACCCAACCACATCATCCAAGTGGGAAACCAAATTCAAAATTTAAAAAAATAGTACCCAAATCAACCCAAATATGTGAATTCAAAATTAAAAATTGAACCTCAAACCAGGAACCACAAACCACCAAGGGCCAAAAGAAATCACCATCTTCGATGTTAGTCACATCAAGTAAAAATCCACCACAACGTCGTTACCATCTTCAAACACCATTTTCACCATCGCGTCTTCGACAACGCACGCCAGTGGCCCCAATAAATCACACAAGCAACCAGAAACCAGAAGGAATTCTATCCTTCACCAAGTCCAAAGCAATCAAATGCTACATCCTCTTCCAACAGCCTCAAACGCAGGCCGTAGGACAACATCAATCACATCAAACCATCAAAAAATTCAGAACACACCACCGAAACCAATATCAGTTGGCCCTCCACAAAATCACACATCAGGGACAAACAATCCAGATCCAAATCACTCAAACAGAAAATGTAAACAGAAACCATCACCACAAAACACCAAACGCCAGTCCGCGCTGAAAGAAGAAACACTACAAGTCATGAACCTGACCCATTGACCCCTTCACATCTGCCGCAGAGACCATCATGAACCACCCTACGCACTCCCATTTGACACCCGAGACAGCAACCCTTGGACAACAAGATGGAGCTCGACCACTGGATCTCACCGCACCACCAAAGAAACCGTAGCCAACGAAGGAGGAAAAGGTCGTGGAACGGGACATCAAATGGTGGAGAAGTTGTGACAGCTGAGGTCACAATGGAAACACATCCACTGAAGGAGAAACCACCCCGAAACCACCGCGAAGAAGCACAGGGAAGGAGCCGAAGTCGACCTGAGGCAGGGAAGGAGGTGGCGAAAGTTGAGGAAACCCTAGAAGACCTTGACACCCAAAAAAAACAAAAAACCCCCAAAAAACTCAAAAAACCATAAAATACTTTAAAATAGCCCCAAAAACAACAAAAAATCAAAACTCCTTAAAACCCCAAAAAACATTAATAAAATAAAAATTCGAAAAACCCCTAACCCCCCCCCCCCCAAAATACATAAAACCCTATGAAAACCAAAAAAACCCTCTAAAATACCATTAAACACCTTAAAACCCCTAAAACCCCATAAAATCCCTGAGAATCCTCAAAACAATAAAACACATAAAAATCCAAAAAAATTTAAAAACCCAAAAAACTTAAAAACCTGGAAAGACACAGAAAAAACCCAAAAAAATTGTAAAAACCTTGAAAACACCTAAAAACCCTGAAAACACCTAAAAACCCATAAAACAAAAAATCTCCCCTAAAAACACTGAAAGTCTCCAAAAAAACATAAGACTGTTTGATCCCCTAAAACTATTAACCCCCGCCCCAAACCATAAAATCTCTAAAAACCCTCAAAACCCCTAAAACCCAAAAAATCCCAAAAAACATTAAACACACTCAAAATATATAAGAAACCCTTAAATACTAAAAAAACTTTTTAAAATCCACAAATACCATAAAATCCCTAAAAACCCTAAAAACCCTGAAAGCCCTAAGAAAACCCTAAAAAATCAACAAACACTAAAAACCCTAAAAACGTAAAAATCCATAAAAGACTTGAAAACATAAAACCCTAAAACTTCCTAAAAACAATTTAAACCCCTAAAAACCATACCCCCCCCCCCCCAAGCGACCCTAAAAACAATAAAACCCACCAAAAAACCTAAAGGACACTAAATACCCAAAGAAAACCCTAAAAGGCCATAAATAACCCTATAAAATCTAAAAGGACCCTAAAACTACTTTATCACCCTAAAAACCCTGAAAACACTAAAAAACCTAAAACCCTAAAACTCATAAGACCCTAAAAAACACAAGAATACCTAAAAATAAATAAAAATATCTAATACCCATAAGCACCTCAAAACCCCTAAAACCCCTAAAAACCACCTAAAACCACAAAAAAACCCAAAACTCCCTAAACGATCCTAAAAATCCTAAAAATCTAAAACCCTAAAAAATCATAAAAAACTTTAGAAAAACCCTAAAAACCTAAAAACCACTTAAAACCCTTTAAAACTGAAAACCCCCTAAAAACCAAGAAAATCCTTTAAACCCCAAAATACCCCTTAAAATCCCAAAAACCCATAAAACCCCTAAAAACCCCTAAAATCCATAAAACCCCTAAAAATATAAAAAATCATAAAAACCTGAAAACCCCAAAGAATCACTAAAACCCTTAAAAATAATTAAAAAATTGAAAACCCAAAAAAACCATAAAACCCAAAAAAACTATAAAAACCATAAAAAATCGTAACCCCCAATAAATCATTAAAAATCATAAAACTATAAAAACCTTGAATCCATAAAAACCCATGAAAACCCATAAAAATCCCAAAAACCAAAAATCCCTAGATAACCCTAAACCCATAACACACTAAAAACCCTAAAACAATAAAAACTTTTAAAATAATAAAAAACCCTAATAACCATTAAGAACCCCTAAAAATCGTGAAAACCTTAAAAAGCCTTAAAACACAAAAAACCATAAAAGATATTAAATACCATTAAAAACCTAAAACACCATCAAAAAACCCCAAAACCCTGAAAACCCTAAAAATTCTAAAAACACCCAAACCCCTTATAGGGATATAAAAACCCTAAAAAACCCCAAAACCATATAGTTTCATAAAACAATAAAAAACCAAAAACCCCAAAAAATTACTAAAATTCCCTAATAACACTAAAACCCACTAAAAGACTTAAAACCCATAAAAGAGCCAAAAAACCAAAAAACCTTTAAAAGTCCCTTAAAACCTTAAGGACCCCAAGAACCACAAAATAACCATAAAAGGCCCTAAACCCCTAAAAATAAACTAAAATATCCTAACCATATAATACCCTAAGAAAACCCATAAAGAACATAAAATACCCTAATGAATCTAAAAACCCTAAAGGACCCTAAAAACACCAAAAAACCTGAGGACCCATAAATTCCTAATAACACTAAAGTACACTAAACCCCTAAAAAACCCTAAAGGACCCTAAAAACCCTAAAACCCCTAACGAATCCTAAAAACAACTAAGAGACCCTAAATGACCCAAAAACCTAAAAAACCCTAAAAAATCTTAAAACCCATAAAAATAAAAAAACCTAAACACCCCTAGAAAACCCTAAATTGCCATAAAACTCCATAAAACCCTATGGAACCTAAAAAACAAAAAAAACACCCTAACAATTAAAATACTAAAAAACTATAAAAAATCTAAAAACCTTGAATGGCCATAAAAACATTAAAAAACTAAAAAATGTAAAACCATAAAAAAATTAAAAACCTCATATTCATAAAAACCATAGAAACCTATAAAATCCTAGAGTCCCCTAAAAAACCCTAAAACAGTAAAACCACTTTAAAAACATTAAATCCCCCAAAAAACTCTAATGACCCCTAAAACACTAAAACCCATAAATATGAAACAATTCCTAAAAATAACTAAAAATTCCACAAAAACACCTAAACCCCCAAATACCCAAAAAAACCCAAAAGACCCATAAAAACCTAAAAACACAAAAAAAACCAAAAAAAACCTTATAAACCCTAAAAACTCTAAAAAGTAATAAAATCTGTAAATTTCTTAAAACCCATATAAACCCCTGAAAAACCTTAAAACCCCATAAAATCCAAAAGCCCTTAAAAAACATAAAAACCTAAACCTAAAAACCCTGTAAAAATCCTACAAACCACTAAAAGCCACTAAAACAATAAAAACCCAAAAAACATAAAAACTCTAAAAAACATATAAACACATAAACCCTTAAATGACCATAAAACCATTAAAATACTCGAAAACCCATAAAGACCCAAACCCCAAAAAGATCCTAAAACCATATAAAAACCATAAAGACCCTAGAAACCCTTAAACATCCTAAAAACCTAAAAAACCTAAAAACACATAAAACCAAAAAAACCATAAATCCCTTAAAAATCTTAAGACACCATGAAAACACAAAACCCCCTAAAATAATAAAACAACAATAAAAACCCTAAAAACACACAAAATGCTAAAAAAATAAAACCCCTAAAAAATATTAATAAAACCTCTAAAAAACTAAAATCCCTAAAAACTCCTAAAATCCATAAAAACCCTAAAAAACCTATGAGAAACCTAAGAACCTAAAACTCTAAAACCCCTAAAAACCCTTAAAATGCTAAAAATTATAAAAAACCCCAAAACCTAAAAACATTGATAACACTAAATACCAGAAAAAATCATAAAAACCATACATCCCTTAAAAAACCTATCAAAAGAAGAAAACGTTGAAACCCTAAAAACTATAAAAACTCATATATCCCTAAAAAATATAAAAATCAAAATAACCTTAAAAACGATAAAAAAACAAAAAAATCCCTGAAAACCCAAAAAAACATCTAAATCTCAATAAAATCCAGAAAAAATATCAAAAATCCTTAAAAGCCCTAAAACCCTTAAAAACACTAAACCCTAAACCCTATACCCTAAATCCTACACCCAACACCTTAAACAATAATCCCTACACCATAAACCATAAAACCACCACCATAAACCATAAACCCCACACACAAACCTACTACCCGACACTGTAAACCCTAAACCCTACACCCTAAACACTACACCCTTCACCAAAAATACTACACCCTAAACCCTACACCATACACCGTAAAACCTGAAACCTATACCCAAAACTCTATACCCTACACCCAATACTCTACACACTAAACCCTATGCTCTATACCTCAAACCCAAAAGATTACACCCGAAACCCTACATCTGAATCCGTAAATCATAAACCACAAACCCTAAGCCCTAAACCCACCACCCACCACCCTAAACCCTAAACCATAAAAGCTAAACCATAAACCCTAAACGATGCACCATAAAGACTAAATCCTAAACCCTAAACCTACACCCTATATCATAAATCCTACACCCTAAAATTTAAACCCTTCACACTAAACCTTATATCCTACACCCTAAACCCTAAACCCTATACCCCAAACCATATACCCTACACCATAAAACATAAACCCTACACCCTAAACTATATACCATGCACCATAAATCGCAAAACCAAAACCCTAAAACCTAAACAGTAAACCCTAAACCCTATACCTTACACCATAAAACATAAACCCTATCCAACAACCTAAACCATAAACCCAACACCCTAAACCCAATACCCTGCACCTTAAACCCTACACCCTACACCCTATACCTTATACCCTCCACCATAAACCCTAATTCCTACACCCTAAATCATATGCTCTACACCCTAAACCCTAAACCCAACACCCTAAACCAAGACCTGAAACCCAAAACCCTAAATCCTACACCCTAAACCCTACATCCTAAGCCCTAAACCCTAAACCCTAAACCCTAAAACATAATCTCTATTCTATACACCCTAAAACCCATACCCTACACACTAAACCATAAATACTACACCCAAAACACTATACCTTGCACAAGACACCCTAAAGCCTACACCCTAATCCCTATAACCTACACCCTTAAACTTATACACTACACCCTAAACCCTAAACACTAAAACCCATATAACAAACCTAAAAACCCCAAAAATTTAAAAACTCCTTAAAAATGATAAAAACACAAAAAACCCAACCCTCCCCCCCACCTTAAAACCATTAAAAACCAAAAAAAATCTATAAAAACCCATAAAACCCCAAAGACCCTATAAAATATTAATAATCTCTAAAACCCCCTAAAAATACCGTAAAAACCCAGAAAACCCCTAAAATCCCAAAAACTCTAAAAACCCTAAAAATTGTGAAAACCCATAAAAAACCCTTCAAAAAACCAAAAAACACTAAAAACCCAAAAAAACACGTAAACCATAAAACCATATTAACCCTAAAAACCATTAAAATGCTACAAACCCGAAAACCCAAAAAACACTAAAAATCCCTAAAAACAAGGAAAAAATTAAAACCCCTAAAACCCCTAAAAAACTAAAGACCATCAAAATCATAAAAAATACCTAAAAATACATAAAATCCCCTAAAAGAACAAAAACCAAGATAAACCCTAAGAAAAACCAAAAAATCATAAAATCCCAAAAAACCCTAAAACCATAAAATCCCTAAAAACCTCGCAAAACCCCAAAAAACCCTAATATCCTTACAACCAACAAAAATCCAGAAACTTGGGAAAAACCTAAAAAATAAAAAAATAAAAAATAAAAACCCTCCAAACCCCAAAAAAAAATCCTTAAAACCCCTAAATACACCTAAAAGACACTAAAAGAAACAAAAATCCCTAAAAATCAAATAACACCCTACAACCCAAAAAACCCCTAAAAGACACTAAATAACCCTATAAAACATTATAAGAACCTAAAAACCCCTTAGATGTCATAAAAACCATAAAAACACAAAAAACCCAAGAAACCCAAAAAAGAATAAAAACCCGAGAAACCTATAAAAAACCTTAAATCCCAAAAACAGTAATAATAAACATAAAATCAATAAAAAACCTTAAACCACCAAAAATACCTTAAAACCCATAAAACCACCTAAAAATACTAGAACTTTAAAAAACCAATGAAAGACCCTAAAAACATCTAAACCCCCCAAAACCCCTAAATAACATTAAAACCCCAAAAAATCCACAAAATCCTAAAAACATTGAAAACCTTAAAACCACTAAAATACTTAAAACCGTAATAACCATTAAAACCCTAAAAACCCTAAAAACAATAATAATTAATAAAAACACTTAAAAATCCTAAAACCCCCCAAAAATATAAATCCTTAAATAACATAAAACCCTAAACACCCTTAAAAACCTAAAACCCTTAAAACCCTAAAAAACTGAACCCCTAAAAACTATAAAACTATTAAAAACCCCTAAGAACCCTTAAAACCCTTAAAAACTCCAATAACCTTAAAAACTATAAAAAAAAATAAAAATAATGAAAACCTCTAAAAAACCTTAAAACCCCAAAAATAACCTCTGAACCCTTAAAACCCACAAAAACCATAAAAAACCCTGAAATCCCTTGAAATACTTACCAAATAAAAAAAATATTTTAAATCCTTAAAACCCTAAAAACTCCTAAAACCCCAAAAAATGAGTAAACCCCCTAAAAACCCTAAAAACTATAAAAACCCTAAAACCCCTAAAAACCCTCAAAAATATTTTAAACCCTAAAACCCCCAAAATCCTCAAAACCCCTAACACTATTGAGAACCATTAACACCCCTAAAAACCCTAAAAACCAAAAAACCCCATAAAGAACCATAAACCCAAAAAACCCCTAAAAACCATAAAACACTAAAGGACCCTAAAAAATCTTAAATTAAAAAAAGTCCATAATACTCAAAACTCCTAAAAGACCATAAAAATCATAAAATATTTAAAAAACCCTAAAACCCCTAAATAACCATAGAATACCCTAAAACACCTTACATCTCCTAAAATACCCTAAACACCCTAAAATACCCTAAAACAAAAAAACTAAAAATAAATTAAAATATTAATACCCTAAAAACCCATAATACATAAAATGACTTTAAAAACAATGGAATCCCCTAAAACCCAAAAAATCTAAAATAACCTAAAAATCCTAAACAACCCTAAAAACCATAAAAACCTGAAGGCCCATAAAAACCCCTAACAAAACCCTAAAAACCCATAAAACCATAAAAAATTATTAAAACCACTAAAGACACCTAAATGATATTACAAACCCCAAAAATACAAAAAATACCACAAAACCTCAAAAACGAACTAAAAACCTAAAACCCCCTAAAAACACTAAAAACCCCCAAAAATAGTTAAAATCATAATAACCCTTGAAACCCCAAAATACCCTAAAAACACCAAAAAAAACCTTAGCACACCCTTAAAATATCACAAACCTCTAAGATGAAAAAACAACTAAAACCCCATGAAACCCTAAACTCCCCTAAAACCCATAAACCCCCCCCCCCCCTAAAACCCTAAAAATAATAAAAATCCATTAAAACCATTAAAAACCTAAACACCCTCAAACCCCAAAAAACCCTAAAATGATTTGGATTGTGCCTTCCTGCCCCATTTATTTTCTATTTTTAGTGTTGGATGTATTTGACTGGGGTGTTGAAGATGTTTTGTGGAGGTTGGGGTTATAGGAGTAATGAAACCATGACATGAGTTGGTCGTTCAAAGATTTTGTAGCCGGTTGGTTTCACATATTATATAAAAGAAAAGGGAGATTCCATGAAATGAATTTATGTATCAAAATATTAATTAATGATGTGTAACTAATTTAGTCTAAGCTGACCTAATTCTCAATGAAAACCAAATATATAGAATTTTACGCCTTGTATTGGATTCACGGATTGTAATCCATGGGAACTGTTGAATTCATGTCTTGAATCCGTAATTCATGATGCGAAAGGGGAGAGTTCTATGTTTTTATATATTTTGTTCTACCAAATTTTCTCCCCATTAAACAGATTTCTCCCTATCATTTTTGGAGGAACCCTAGGTGAATTTTGGTGACATTATATCATGTATTCTTCTATGTTGATCAATATGTTTTGGTAGTTGATTTTTTTCTATTGAGGTATGATATCCTCTCTACCCCAAAATTTTCCTTGCATTCTTTTTCGGAGATTTTCTACATCATTTTGGTTTTGGTTTGTCATGTGCTTGGGCAGTGTCTTAACAGATACCTTATCTATTTTTGGTTGAACCATCATTACCTTACACAGTTGTGGTTTGATAGTGCTTCTTTCTTCCCCCTATGATGAAAAATAATATTTAAAATCTATGTTTAAGATAGTTAATTTCTTGGTTCTATTTATTGTTTACCATGTGGGAGGGATTTATTTTATTTATCTATATGAAGAGGGTGTTCACAATTTTAATAAAGATAAAGAACCAGTTTAATAGAAATTTAAGGGGTATGATAAATGAATCACCTATTTTATATATCTTTTATGTTATTGTTCATGTTTTGCTTGTATAGGACAAATTCTATAATAAAATAGTGGTCGTTGGGGGTTTAGTTTTCTCTTTAAGTGATTATTTGTAGAACCCTTTCATGTTTTGATTTTTTCATCACCCAAAAAATGGAATGTTTTTAACAACATTTATTTGGATAATAAAATTGTTGTCCTGAAATTATTTATTGTGTGAGATTTACCTAAATAAATAAGTGTAGTGTGATAAAAATCCCCTTTTTAAATTTAAAAATCTATTATGTGATGTGCTTGTGTTGTGACCATGTTGTGGGGCAGTGTGGGGATGTTGTGCTGATTGTGTGACCATGTTGTGGGGTGGTGATGTGATGTCTGGTGAGGTGTGACCATGTAGTGGGGATTTGATGTGTGGTTGTGATGTTTGATTTTGATACATATGAGAAAGCGGTGGTGAGGTGAGGATGGTTGTCTTGACAAGGAGGATGTCCTATTTATTTAATTTTATGTGTTATTCTAGTTTCATGTGTAGTAATGGAATTGGTTAATAATGATTGAAATGGAATGGGGTAAAATGGTTATTTAATTTAATTCGGAATTTTTAAAAGTTTTTTGAATGTAATTAATGGTATTGATAATTGAAATTGGCATATCTTATAATGAAAAATGAGTAGTGTTTTTGACAATTATTTTTCTTATGAGGTGTTGTGAATTTAGTAGTGGTAGAAAAAGTGGCGGCATTGTGAGGTTTGGTGGTGATGTTGTGATATAGTTAGTGGTTTTATTATTAACCTTTATAATGGGATTATGTGTGGCTATGTACATGTACCATGTATATTACTTTTTAATTTCTATACGCACCCTACTAACATAGATCACCATGTGTCGACACTTGTATATCTATATGTGGGTGTTTTCCCAACATCCTCATGATAAGGACGGATGGATGGATTCCCATTTTTTCCTACTCTCTCTTCAAGGTGATGTTGACATGTATGGGTTGTAAGGGCCATAAATAATAATTACATTGTCAATATATGATGTGGTGTGATGGACCAAATGTCTTTGGGTGAGATGTGATGAGATGGCTTATGGAGGGGGTTGTTCATGGTAGGAGGTAGGCACATTGTTGATCTCCTTCATGTTCATGATGTCCTACAACTATTTTTATGGTTGTTATGTGAAGGAAAATTTGTCTTCAGGAAATATGTGAATTGATGGAAAACGTTTTTTGGGGAGGTATATGATATGATGATCATGATGTGGGTTGGTGATATGTGATGTTATACAGAAGAGATGGAAGTGTCGGGATGCACAAAATTGGTGTGTGAGTGAAGAATCCTAGTGAGAAAGTAGTGTAGGGTACCCTTAATTGATATGAATCATATTATGTTATTATACATGGCTTGGTTTATTATATTTGTGACCCCTAGTGAGGATAGGATTGGTTAGTTGACCTATTTAGGTGATTTTTGGTTCTGCAATATTCTCATGGGTGTATTAGTATTCTCTTTTCACATGAACATGATAGACTTTTTTCATCTTACTGAGTATACATGCATTCTCAACCGACATATATAAACCGATTTTCAGGTTTCTAGTAGGACTATGTAGACTGTTCAAGACATTAATATCTCAGACCCATGTATTATTGCTGCATTTCTGCTTTAGCCTTACATTTCAGTATTTACTTTTTAGATATATATTTTTCTATTCACTTTACAAATATATTGTGGTATGGTTTTGTCTTTATTTTTATATTTTTTTTGATTGATTTATCCTATATCAAAACAAAATTTCATATAGATGATAATAACTCCCATTTATGATATTTTTATATGCTTGGTGCTAGTCCCCAACCTAGTTCCTACTAAAGGTGGAACTGTAGGATCATTATCTACGTTCCTTAATTGGGATATCTTGTATGGATGGGGTAATGAAAGAGTGGTATTAGAGTTTATGGTTGAGTGATATAGTGGAGTATAGATTTTGGAACTATGAGTATTACATGAGTTATTATAGAAATGGTGCCATTTTACCTTAGTGTGTGACATAGTCTGGTTATAATGGATAGGAAACAGATTTTATGCCCCCCATGATCCGATGTATGGACTCTGAGATTATTGAATGACTAAGTGAGGTTATCATTTTTTTAGTGTGGAGACCTAGGAGAGGTACATACATCATGAGGACTTGTTTTCCTATTTTATTTGTGCTTTTTTGGTAAGGTTAAATATAATTAGAATGAATTAAATGAATCATGACAGAATTACACACTACCAATATTAGGAAATATTTTTCTTCCTTTTAGCTATGGATCTAGTCTTCTTTTGTGTGTGGTTGGGTAATAGTGGTTCATCTGGTAGGTCTAGTTGATTATCGGAGTATTGATTTGGTTGGGGAGGATGAATTGTGACATAGGATGTTGCATTATTTTCATTTCACAAATTTGGGAAGAAATGAGGGTAGATTTTCTAATGTAGTGATAGAGGACGAATTGGAGGATCTGGAGATTTATATTAGTTTGATTTTTGGTCCCCAATATATTAATTGGTCCCACAAGTAGTTATTTAAATGTGGGGAACTATGCATCAATGGTGGATGTTATATCTTGGTGAGATGAAGGAAGAATATGTTTCATGGGTTTATTTTTAGAAAGTGTTTCACGCATAGTTCCTTTCATAAACAATTAAGGTAGTCAAGAGGAAGGGATTATATATCTTTATCAGGGGTGTATGTTAGTGTAAGAGATTGGTATTAGGTTCAAGGGACTATTTTGTTTTTTTCCTAGACCTTTTTCTAGATGAGGAGTCTCATGTGAGATGTATTAAGGAGGCACCCCATACTTGAATCTTGTATACAGTTACTCCCTTTACAATTCTGACTTATCTAGAGGTTCCTAAGAAGGTAGAGGTTATCTTAGCAGACTCACATGTGAGGAGGTTTTCCATGATAGGGGATCCATCAGGATTCCTCAAGGAGTATATTTTTCAGTTTTAGGTCTGAGGTGCTAGGGCCTTTGAGGTTTTTATTAGCAGGGAGTCGACCTCAGTAGATTCCTTTCCAACCTTCTGGGGATGGTGTTTTCTGGGATTTTCATGGGGGGTTTTTATCCAATATACTTTGTTTATATATTTCATTTTCATCTCTAAAAATAATGTGTTGTGATCCTATCAGCAGATTTTGGTTGAGGAAGAAAATTTTGGCATCATCTTCAGTAGCAGCTTCTAGTAAGGCTATTTGAGTAGTAGGGGTAGCAGTTTTATTCTCCACTAAGAGGGAATGTATCTAATAGAGTGAAACCATATTATATTTCTTTTGTTTAAACACCTTGACCTGAATATGGTTTTGTAGGTGATCATCAGCAAAGAGGCAGGGTAGCTGGGCTTGGCCAGTTACATATAGTTGAGGCGGCTTCGCTAGAGGGACCAAAGATATTTCAAAGTATGATTAGCTTATCAGATGCACTGGTATATGAATTATTTTATTCATCATATTTTCACTCCTTTGTTTCACCTTCTCTATATGTTTTGTAGAACTATACGTAATGTGGCTTCCAATTGCACTAGTGTTAACTATGCTAGTCGGAGGCCAGAGCAACTTGTTTGTTGTTTTCAAAGGTTGTAGATAGATAATGGGTCCACATCAGTATTTATGGGATATTTATATGCTATAAATTTCGTTGTACAATGTCATTATCATCATCAATTGGTTTTTTATGCGTGTTATTGTCAATAGATTTTGGAGAATAGTCGTCTTCTTAGATGTGGAAGACCAGTATATGGGTTTTTAGTGGGGTTGTCAGGTGGTAAGTAGGTGTGTGGATCCCATAATTTCCGTGATGGATGAGTTTTTTGTGGAATCAATAGATGTTTTCATAGTGGAGGTTCCCAAGGTTGTGAGAGGGTTTTCAGTTATTTTTTATAAGGTGGTTGTGGCACTTACTCCATGATGTGATGTTGAGTTCGGGATAGACTTGCATCCCTGTGCTTCTCTGATTTTGATGGAACCGTATTATATGGACCCTTTTAGTTTCAAGAGTTTAGGATTCATATTTATGATCTGATATATATGGATTTCATCTATCCCAGTGTGTCTGCATGGGGTGATCCAGTTTTATTCATCAAAAATGCATATGGTAGTTTATGGTAGTGTATAGACGACCTAAGGTTGAATTGGGTGATGATCAAAAATAATTACTCACTTCTGAGGATAGATGATATTTTTGAATGATTTAGTGGAGTGATTTGGATCTCTAAAATTAATCTATGCTCTGAATATCACTAGTTAATGACATAGATGGGTGATATCTTGAAGTCTTCCTTTGGGTGTAGGTATGGGAACTTTGATTTTGTGGTCATGTTGTAAATTATTAGGAACAAAACAGCAATGATCATGCGTATCATGAAATCTTTGTTTTAGAAATTCCTAGAATATTTTATAGTCATTTTCATCAATGACATATTGATCTACTCAATATTAGAGGAGGAGCATGTCAATTATCTCATGGTTTCCTTATAGGTTCTTCGACACCATCAACATTATGGAAATTCATCCCAGTGTAAGTTTTGGAAATGATAAGTGATTTCCTTAGACATGTGTTGTCTCATAAGGGTGTGGTAGTAGACCCATCGGTGGTCGCGATATTTTCTTCTTAGGTATCACCCTAGAACATGATAGAGGTTCACAGTATCCTTGGTCTTATGAGAGGTTTGTATTTGATTTCTCTTGGGTTGTAGAACCACTTACATCGTTGATGAGGAAGTAATAGGATTTTTTGTGGACTAATTATTGTGTAGGAAGCATTCAATTATTTGAAAGAGAAGTTGATCAGCTCTCTATTTATTCAGCTTCCATAGGAGGTTATGTTGTTCGAGGTTTTCAATGTTTCTTCCTGTCTAATATTGGGGTGTATATTGATTTTGATGAGGGAAGTGATCTCTTATGGGACTAGGAAGGTACATCCTCATAAGTATTACTATTCCACCCATGATATGGAGCTCGTTTAGGTTGTTTTTTCACTAAATTTGTTGTGGAATTACCTCATCGGCGAGTGCATTGTTGTTTTGAAAGACCCTCAGCATTTAAAAATGTATTTTCCCCGTGATATACAAATATATTATAGTAATGGTATTGTGAGTTTCTTCAGGATTATAATTTTTTTGTATCTCTTACCCTATAAAATGTAATTGTGGTTTCCAATGTGCTTAGTCAGAAGTCTATAGGATATGTGGCTTGTGATTTTGTGGATGTCTGGAAAGGGATGGAGGATTGTGAAATCATTCATATTGACAGTGGAGAGAGTAGTGTAAAATGTTTATTTTATCATATGATTGTGTATTATTACTTGATGAAGTAGGTGGAGGAGTATTAGTTTGGAGAATCAAATGTGGAGTTTATGTGTGACCATGTTGTCCATGGTGATGCTTCAGAGGGATGGTCAGAGGATAGTTATAATCAGATTTTGTTTTAGAGGAGTATATTTGTTTTGATAGTGTTTCACAAGGGATTCCTTCATGAGTCTCATATCTCAACTTTTTTGATACACCCAAATGTTTTCAAAGATGTATCATGGCTTTAGGGAATAGTTTTGGTGGCCCATAATGAAACAAACTATGGTAGGTTTTGTGGAAGCATGACTAGTTTTTCAGTAGTTGAAAAACTAACACCATGTTCATAGGAATTTTTTGTATTATTAGTATGAAACCAAGTGTAAATGGGATAAAATATCATTAAATTTCATCATATTGTTACCTTGAGACCAGGGTGGTTGTGATTCTATCTGGGTGATTGTAACACCCGAGACTTTTATGTTATATAAATCATCAAAGGAATCTTTTTCTACACAACACTTGCTTGGCTTTCTTTACACGCAATCGCGACCTTCCTCGATAGCTTGCGTTGTACGCAATACCGAGTTTCACTAAACAACAATATGCTATTAAAACTAGCCGTTATGAATAGTAATAACTACTTTTTGAAATTTTATAAATTTTATTCTTCAAAATGGACTTCATTTTTGGACTCAGAATATCGAAATTAGCCTAGGGTGAAATTTTGGTATTTTTCTGAAAACTTTCAATTTTTGATGAATAGTGAATCCACTAAGTGGTAGGTTAAAAACTGAATTTTGCATAAAACTTAATTTTACCACTTCTGTGAATGGAATTTCAAAAATCCGACAGACACGGTTGATATCAGTAAGTAAAATGTGGTTCAATGAGATAAAAATAATTTTTTGGTGAATATTAACTTTTTACTTTTTTTTACCGCGGTTAATAGTAAATAGGGTAATTAAGGGTAAATATAATATTACTATTACCCTAAAACATGTTCTAATTCTATTGGATAAGTGTAATTCGACCAAAAACAACCTTATGAATAAAATATGACCATTTAGGCCCACTTGAGTTAGATTATGACATTTATTATTAATTTATTTAAAGAAGGGTTAAAATAGTTAAAATCAATGTTTAATAAGTAAATCATTTTTAATATGGGGTTACACATAAGATAAATTCGACAATAAATATTCATCAGAAATCTAACAAGATTTCATACATAATGGTATTTTATTTATAATTTTTAGACATTAAATAATTTAATTTGATTATGACACAACGATGATGCAGTAATTATCTTATTTATGAAATATTGACATAATTGATGTTATAAACACCAA
Organism: Viscum album; assembly: GCA_963277665.1. Lineage (NCBI taxonomy): Eukaryota > Viridiplantae > Streptophyta > Magnoliopsida > Santalales > Viscaceae > Viscum > Viscum album. Next base: position 1,800,496,087 of record OY728126.1, on the reverse strand, counting down.
AATAAATGTAATTTGAGACTTTTTATGAATTACACTAATTTTATAGGTTACTATGATATATTAGTGTTGATTTAATCAACTTGGTTCGAACATATAATTCTGTTATGACTTTCAAAAAAATCATATATCAAATAGTGTCAAAATTGACACAAAATAGTTTTTAAATCAAATATTATATTATTAATTGTTATTTTATTCCTAAAAACATAAGGTTCGGCCAAATGACTTAGATAATGATATATATATATTAATAATAAACAATTTGGGGTTCGTTTGGCATGTTATAGTAAGTGTATTAACCATATAGTGAAAGAAAACAAAAAGACATGGTAAAAGTTAAATTATTTAACTTAGAGTTAAATCTAATTGATAAGGTTAAAATAATACCCTAAACTTGTCTAAATACTATTGGTTGATAGGATTTCGATCCATCCCCACTTTATCTTTGAAATAAGACCCTTTGGAACCATTATAAACCGATTTTGACTTTAATATAAAATAATATTTTGAGATATTCCTAAGGTGCCCCTCTCCTCCCTTATAAAAGGGCACCTCCTCCCTCTCCTCCTCACACCAATTTGAGCACTCAAGCTCGGCCAACCCCTGACATTTTCTCCTCTCCACTTCCCTAGAATAATCCTAGAGGTCCTGGTCTTCTTCAAAGACCAATCTTAGTTCCCTAAGTGGAGGATTCAAAGAGGCGTTCCAAAGAAGAGGTAATATCCATTACCGATATTTTCAATTTCTTTCTTCTTCAACTTCTTCTTATTTAGTTGTTTCATGATAACATCAATATTACTTACATACTGATATGTTATTATAAATATGAAACAACCCTAATTTACCTTCTATCCATCCTACAGAAAAAATGAAATCACCGCGCGTGCGTACGTACGGAATACCGTCTCCACGCCGTGGTGTAATCTATTTTTCCACCATCACATTACAAGGATGGGTATAATGGTGTAATGAGTAACTATTTATGATTATTATAAAGTAATATTGATACTTAAATAATATATATATACTCCAATATAGTTCCACGATCATAGGAATGATATCATCGCTCGTGCGTACGTACGGAATACCGTCTCCACGATGTGATGTGACTCGTTCTACATGATCATCATTACATAGTAATTATATAAATTAATTGAATGAATAAATATGATATATGTTACACTAATAACATTCTGGATGTAAGGTATCTATAACCTTAAAAGAAGAATAAGAATGTATTCGGCAAAACACGCATAAGAACAAAAGGCAATAAAGACCCGAGTAACAAGTAACAATGAAATATTACTAACAAGAAGCTAAGAATATGACCATATATGATATCATATAAATATGTATGATTCTGTAACAAGTAAATAACATTATTTAAACCATTATACAGGAGCTTCGGACACGTACAAAGCAAATCGGACCTAAGGTAAGGGAAATATCACAATCTCATTTTTATCCGAGATTGTTTATTCGTAAGTATTTACTGGGGTGTATTTTATCATCCACATCCATGTTTCATAAATATGTAATATTATTTCCACCACAATTCAATTGTTTAAATCCATTTTTACCCTTCGGTGAGTTTTTAGTAAAAGAAATGAAAGGAATCTTTTGTCGTTTTTTGTATGAGGTACTTTTTTGACTTTTCCGACAAAAGTACGAACAATGTTTTTTTAACTTATATGGCATGAATGGATTTCTAAAACATTATTTCCAAGAAGTTTCCTTTACAAGTATTCAATTTTATTTTTAATCAACTTCTTTTATTTTAAAATTGTATGACATGTTAAGAAAGGAAATGTTTTTTTGAAGTAGAAAGGATATTTTCCTCAAGAATGGAGTTCAAATGTTTTATCAAAATTATTTTCCATCTAAGATAATATAGGGTTCTGTTTTTATCCCTATTATTACACTGATTTTATTATGTTTTGAGGAAATTATTTTTATGAAGTCATTTACCTTATATGATTTGTTTTATGATGTCATGATGTTTCTAGAATCCCATTTTTGTTACATGTGTTATGCGATGATGTATGATTTATGATTATGTGGCACACATAAGAAAGGATTCATTATAAGATGGGTGGGACCTATATCTCCCTCCAATGCATTGGGTAAAGATTTATATCTCATGAGATAGACATGGCTGGAACGGAAGGTTATTTCAGTTCAGTGAAACAGGACTGAAACGAGGAGTGAACTCGGTTCAGAAATGGACTTTGTCTGCTAAGATAGTCTTGGCAATGAGTCATGACTAACAAGAAATGATTTTCCATGATTATGTGTGCATGCCACAAAGTTTCAAGTTTCATGTTATGATTATGGGGATCGCATTTTCACTTCTATGATTTATTCCATGTTAAGATATTATGATCTCTTTTGCAGGTTATGATTTTCAAAAAGATAAGATATGATTTTTATTTCCATTATTTTCCCTTACTGAGCATTTGAGCTCACCCTTTTATGTTTTCTTGTCCCCAGGTCAGGAAGATGGATATTAAGTAGAATATGCTAAAAGGGACCCTAGATATGATGAAATAAATGGGAGACACTGTAGAAGATTCATGAACTAGTTGTTTATGTTTCCCAGTTTCTAAAGACACTATACCTATACGGTCCTTTGTGGTTTTGTCATATGTTGTAATAAGTGTGCTTCAATTTTGAAGTATTAACAATGTATGTAAAGTATGGGTCGTTATAGTTGGTATCATAGGAAAGGTATAGTCAACCTTTGGAAACTAGGATGTGAAAGCCTTAGTAAGAACCCTAATGATAAGTCTAAGCATAGAACACAATCTTAGTGTTTTAGAAATGGCCATGAATAACCTAGGATAAGACCTTAAGCATGAAAATTTTATTCTTGAATTATGTGGTTTTCCTATTATAATTAGTGTTTCTCACACTATTCTTCTTGGTTTTAGTCAATGGATGGAACCCGAAGGAACCGTGTTAATGCGGAATGCGATGGGCAATGCAATGATTGTCCCCCTGAACAACCAAACGATATGGGAGCTGGAATGAAAAATCTTGTAGCCATGCTCACACAACTTTCTCAAGATATGAATCATGCAGGACTTCCAAACGAGCAAAGGAAGGAGCAACATTCTGTTGAATCCTTCATGAGGCAGCGTCCACCTTCTTTCAGCGGGTCTACTGATCCATTAGTTGCTGAACAATGGATTAGTACTACTGAAAAGATATTTTCAGTTCTTCAATGTTCTGAACATGATAAAGTCATCCTAGCAATGTATTGTTTGGAAGGAGATGCTGATAAATGGTGGAATCTTATTAAGAATATGAGGCAAAGGGATGAAATTGAGTCTATGTAATGGGATGAGTTCAAGAACTTATTTTTCAATAAGTACTTCCCCCATATTCTCCCAACAAAGATGGATAAAGAGTTTCTTGAACTGAAGCAAAGGGATGATGAATCTGTTGGTACCTATGAAGCAAATTTTACAAGACTTGCAAGGTACGCTTCTGGTATTATTATCCAACCTGAGAGTAAGATCGATCGATTCATTAGTGGCTTAAAACCAAGTCTTCGAAGGGCGTTAGCCATAAGGGACTTCAATAGCTACGAGGAAATCGTTCGATGTGCTCTCAAAGTCGAGATGGAGATTGGAGTAACCCATCAATCACATGGGTTTGATAAGAAGATGAAGATGGAATTCAAAGGAAAATCTAAAGAGCACACTGAAAAGAAGATGAGTTTTCCCTTATGCTCAATGTGTGGAAAGAAACATGGAGGGAGTTTTCTTAAAGGGACAAGTAAATGTTTCAAATGTGGAAAGGAAGGTCATCGGGCATTTGAATGCCGCGATAATGGGAAGAAGATGTCTAATGATGCAAACAAAGGAAGGGATACACAGAATGAACCTACTACACTTCAATGTTTCAAATGCAAGGAGATGGGGCATTATGCCAATCAATGCCCAAATCCAAGGGTTGATGATGATGGTCGACGTCAACAAAATCTTAAGGCTAAAGACAAAGGAAAGTCACATGCAATTTCTATCAGCGATGTGGAGTACGATAACGAAGTGGTGAAAGGTACACTTACCATCCACTCTAATGTAGCAAATGTTTTATTTGATTCTAGATCCACCCACTCCTTTATTTCTAAAGAATTTTCTAAGGGTATCACCGTACTACCTCAACAATTAGATGTTGAGTTAGCTGTGACAACACCTAATGGCACAACAGTCGCATCAAAAGTTTATAATTCTTCTCCGATCGAAGTTTGTGGGAAAGTGCTTCCTGCAAATCTTGTGATCCTTCCTTTAGTGGAATTTGATGTGATTCTTGGCATGGATTGTCTTTCTCTACATGGAGCTCATATCAATTGCCAAAGAAGGGAAGTCACATTTCATATTCCAGATCAATCTACGATCGTCTATCAATGCAAGGATGAATATAACCATCCAGTGGAAATTCCTTCCATCTTATGGGTGTTGATTCCACTAAATGAAGGTTATTTATCTCAAATGGTTGGTGAGAAACTCACGATTAAGAATATGCCCATTGTACGGGAGTTTGATGATGTATTTCCGGAGGAATTACCGGGTCTTCCACCAAATCGTGATTTGAGTTTTCAATAGAACTCGTACCGGGCGCTTTGCCAATTTCAAAGACACCTTATAGAATGGCCCCAATTGAGTTGCAGGAATTGAAGAAGCAACTACAAGAGAATCTTGATAAGGGATTCATACGCCCTAGTGCGTCACCTTGGGGAGCACCTGTTCTATTTGTTAAGAAGAAAGATGGATCAATGAGACTCTGCATTGATTATCGAGAACTTAACAAGATCACTATCAAGAACAAATATCCTCTCCCACGCATTGATGACTTATTTGACCAACTACGCTGAGCTCAATACTTTTCCAAGATTGATCTTCGTTCAGGGTATCATCAATTAAGGGTCAAAAGGGAGGATATACCAAAGAAGGCTTTCCGTACAAGGTATGGACACTATGAATTTATAGTGATGCCATTTGGTCTTACTAATGCCCCTGCTATCTTCATGGATCTAATGAATAGAGTCTTTAGAGACTATCTTGATCAATTTGTGGTAGTCTTTATAGACGATATTCTTGTCTATTCAAAGAGCAAGGAATATCATGAAGATCACTTGAGAATTATATTGAAGACCCTGGGAAAGGAGAAGCTTTATGCCAAATTTACCAAGTGTGAATTTTGTCTTCAAAAAGTTGCATTTTTGGGTCACATAATCTCAAAAGAGGGGATATCTGTGGATCCAGCAAAAACAGAGGTTATCGAAAGATGGTCGAGACCAACAACAGTAACTGAGATCCAAAGTTTTCTTGGTTTGGCTAGATATTATCGACGTTTTGTAAAATATTTTTCACGATTATCTAATCCACTCACCAAGTTGACTCGGAAAGGAGTTAAGTTTGTTTGGACAGAGGAATGCGAAGATAATTTCAAGGAGTTGAAAAGAAGGTTATCCAGTGCACCTGTGCTCACTCTTCCTTGTAGTGGAGAAAAGTTTGTGATCTACAGTGATGCATCCAAGAAGGGATTGGGGTGTGTTCTTATGCAAAATGATATGGTGATAGCTTATGCCTCACGACAGTTGAAAATCCATGAGCAAAATTACCCAACTCATGATTTGGAGTTGGCTGCGGTAATCTTTGCATTAATGATTTGGAGGCATTACCTTTATGGTGAAAGGTGTGATATTTATACTGATCATAAAAGTTTAAAGTATATTTTCACACAAAAGGAGTTGAATATGCGTCAAAGAAGATGGTTGGAGCTGATTAAGGATTACGACTGCTCAATCCATTACCACCCTGGGAAAGCAAACAAGGTGGCAGATGCATTAAGTCGACAAGAACATGCTAGTTTATCCATGATGAGGATCACAAAAGATCCAATATTTATGGATTTACAAAGGATGGATCTTGGAATTATAATGGAAGGGGAAAAATATTATCTTTCTCAAATGAATGTTCAACCATCTATACATGTGAAGATTAAAGAGGCACAGAAAGAAGATGTCGAGTTACAAAAGAAGGTGAGAAATGTTCCTGAATTCAACCTTGATTGTGATGGGATAATAAAGTTCAGGAATCGGGTTTGTGTTCCTCCCATCCCCGAATTAAAGAAGGAGCTGCTGGATGAGACTCATAGTTCATCATTCTCTATTCATCCTGGAAGCACGAAGATGTATAGGGACCTGAAAGAGTACTTCTGGTGGGATGGCATGAAAAGAGATGTTGCTGAATATGTCTCTCGATGCTTGGTTTGTCAACAAGTTAAAGCTGAGAGACAGAAGTCTAAGGGGATGTTACAACCATTACCCATACCCGAATGGAAATGGGAAAACATCACTATGGACTTTGTCACCGGACTTCCTAAAACATCCAAAGGCAATAATGCTATTTGGGTCATAGTTGATCGTCTTACAAAGTCTGCACACTTCATTGCTATTAGAGAGGATTTATCTCTAGATCAGCTTGCCAGGATATATGTAAAGGAAGTGGTAAGATTGCATGGAGTACCACTTTCTATTATATCTGATCGGGATCCGAGATTTACCTCGAAGTTCTGGCGAAGTCTTCAGCATACTCTGGATATAGAGTTGTGTTTCAGCACTGCTTAACATCCCCAGAAAGACGGTCAGTCTGAGAGAACAATTCAAACCCTAGAAGATATGTTGAGAGCTTGCTCTATGGATTTCAAAGGAGGTTGGGATCAACACCTACCTTTGGTGGAATTTTCTTATAATAATAGCTTTCACTCCAGTATTCAGATGGATCCTTATGATGCTCTCTATGGAAAGAAATGCAGGACTCCAACTTGCTGGGATGAAGTTGGAAAAAGAAAGCTATTAGGACCTGATCTCATTGATGAAATGGAAGAAAAGGTCAGATCTATTCAACAACACATAAGAGCAGCTCAGAGTCGACAGAAAAGCTATGCCGACAACCGAAGAAAAGACCTAGAGTTTGAAGTGGGTGATAAAGTGTTCTTACGAATATCTCCCTGGAAGAGGGTTATGAGATTTGGAAAGAAGGGGAAGTTGAGCCCTAGATATATCGGTCCTTTCGAAATACTGGATCGTGTTGGAAAGGTAGCTTACCGATTGGAGCTTCCACCGAATCTCTCTCAAGTTCACGATGTGTTCCATGTATCTCTCCTGAGAAAGTACATACCTGATCCTTCACATGTACTCAGCTCAGAAGTTGTACCACTGGAGCAAGATCATTCTTATGAAGAACAACCGATAGAGATTCTGGATCATAGCGAAAAAGTCCTACGAAATAAGACCACTCGATTGGTGAAAGTTTTATGGAGGAACCACCAACTTGAAGAAGCTACATGGGAGCTTGAGGATATGATGAGGGAGAAGTATCCTCATCTGTTTTTTACAAAGTGATGAATTTCGAGGGAGAAATTCTTTTTAAGGGGGGTAGAATGTAACACCCGAGACTTTTATGTTATATAAATCATCAAAGGAATCTTTTTCTACACAATACTTGCTTGGCTTGCTTTACACGCAATCGCGACCTTCCTCGATAGCTTGCGTTGTACGCAATACCGAGTTTCACTAAACAACAATATGCCATTAAAACTAGCCGTTATGAATAGTAATAACCACTTTTTGAAATTTTATAAATTTTATTTTTCAAAATGGACTTCATTTTTGGACTCAGAATATCGAAATTAGCCTAGGGTGAAATTTTGGTATTTTTCTGAAAACTTTCAATTTTTGATGAATAGTGAATCCACTAAGTGGTAGGTTAAAAACTGAATTTTGCATAAAACTTAATTTTACCACTACTGTGAATGGAATTTCAAAAATCCGACAGACACGATTGATATCAGTAAGTAAAATGTGGTTCAATGAGATAAATTTTTTTTTGGTGAATAGTAACTTTTTACTTTTTTTTTACAGCGGTTAATAGTAAATAGGGTAACTAAGGGTAAATATGATATTACTATTACCCTAACACATGTCCTAATTCTATTTGATAAGTTTAATTCGACCAAAAACAACCTTATGAATAAAATATGACCATTTAGGCCCACTTGAGTTAGATTATGACATTTATTATTAATTTATTTAAAGAAGGGTTAAAATAGGTAAAATCAAAGTTTAATAAGTAAATCATTTTTAATATGGGGTTACACATAAGATAAATTCGACAATAAATATTCATCAGAAAGCTAACAATATTTCCTACATAATGGTTTTTTATTTATAATTTTTAGACATTAAATAATTTAATTTAATTATGACACAACGATGATGCAGTAATTATCTTATTTATGAAATATTGACATAATTGATGTTATAAACACCAAAATAAATGTAATTTGATACTTTTTATGAATTAAACTAATTTTCTAGGTTACTATGATATATTAGTGTTGATTTAATAAACTTTCTTCGAACATATAATTCTGTTATGACTTTCACAAAAATCATATATCAAATAGTGTCAAAATTGACACAAAATAGTTTTTAAATCAAATATTATATTATTAATTGTTATTTTATTCCTAAAAATATAAGGTTCATCCAAATGACTTAGATAAGGATATATATATTAATAATAAAAAATTTGGGGTTCGTTTGGCATGTTATAGTAAGTGTATTAACCATATAGTGAAAGAAAACAAAAAGACATGGAAAAAGTTAAATTATTTAACTTAGAGTTAAATCTAATTGATAAGGTTAAAATAATACCCTAAACTTGTCTAAATCCTATTGGTTGATAGGATTTCGACCCATCCCCACTTTAGCTTCGAAATAAGACCCTTTGGAACCATTATAAACCGATTTTGACTTTAATATAAAATAATATTTTGAGATATTCCTAAGGTGCCCCTCTCCTCCCTTATAAAAGGGCACCTCCTCCCCCTCCTCCTCACACCAATTTGAGCACTCAAGATCGGACAAACCCTGCCAATTTCTCCTCTCCACTTCCCTAGAATAATCCTAGAGGTCCTGGTCTTCTTCAAAGACCAATCTTAGTTCCCTAAGTGGAAGATTCAAAGAGGCGTTCCAAAGAAGAGGTAATATCCATTACCGATCTTTTCAATTTTTTCTTCTTCAACTTCTTCTTCTTTAGTTGTTTCATGATAACTTCAGTATTACTTACATATTGATATGTTATTATAAATATGAAACAACCCTAATTTACCTTCTATCCATCCTATGGAAAAAATGAAATCACCGTGCGTGCGTACGTACGGAATACCGTCTCCACGCCGTGGTGTAATCTATTTTTCCACCATCACTTTACAAGGATGGGTATAATGGTGTAATGAGTAACTATTTATGATTATTATAAAGTAATATTGATACTGAAATAATATATATATACTCCAATATAGTTCCACGATCATAGGAATGATATCATCACTCGTGCGTACGTACGGAATACCGTCTCCACGATGTGATGCGACTCGTTCAACATGATCATCATTACATAGTAATTATATAAATGAATTGAATGAATAAATATGATATATGTTACACTAATACCATTCTGGATATAAGGTATCTATAACCTTAAAATAAGAATAAGAATGTATTCGGAAAAACACGCATAAGAACAAAAGGCAATAAAGACCCGAGTAACAAGTAACAATGAAATATTACTAACATGAAGCTAAGAATATGACCATATATGATATCATATCAATATGTATGATTCTGGAACAAGTCAATAACATTATTTAAACCATTATACAAGAGCTTCGGACACGTACAAAGCAAATCGGACCTAAGGTAAGGGAAATATCACAATCTCATTTTTATCCGAGATTGTTTATTCGTAAGTATTTACTGGGGTGTATTTTATCATCCACATCCATGTTTCATAAATATGTAATATTATTTCCATCCACCTACAATTTTTTAAATCCATTTTTACCCTTCGGTGAGTTTTTAGTAAAAAAAATGAAAGGAATCTTTTGTCGTTTTTCGTACGAGGTACTTTATGACTTTTCCGACAAAAGTACGAACAATGTTTTTTTAACTTATACGGCATGAATGGATTTCTAAAACATTATTTCCAAGAAGTTTCCTTTACAAGTATTCATGTTTATTTTTAATCAACTTCTTTTAGTTTAAAATTGTATGACATGTTAAGAAAGGAAAAGTTTTTTTGAAGTAGAAAGGATATTTTCCTCAAGAATGGAGTTCAAATGTTTTATCAAAATTATTTTCCATCTATGATAATATATGGTTCTATTTTTATCCCTATCATTACACTGATTTGATTATGTTTTGAGGAAATTATTTTTATGAAGTCATTTACCTTATATGATTTGTTTTATGATGTCATGATGTTTCAAGAATCCCATTTTTGTTACATGTGTTATGCGATGATGTATGATTTATGATTATGTGGCACAAATAAGAAAGGATTCATTATAAGATGGGTGGGACCTATATCTCCCTCCAATGCATTGGGTAAAGATTTATATCTCATGAGATAGACATGGCTGGAACGGAAGGTTATTTCGGTTCAGTGAAACAGGACTGAAACGAGGAGTGAACTCGGTTCAGAAATGGACTTTGTCCGCTAAGATAGTCTTGGCAATGAGTCATGACTAACAAGAAATGATTTTCCATGATTATGTGTGCATGCCACAAAGTTTCAAGTTTCATGTTATGATTATGGGGATCTCATTTTCACTTCTATGATTTCTTCCATGTTAAGATATTATGATCTCTTTTGCAGGTTATGATTTTCAAAAAGATATGATATGATTTTTATTTCCTTTATTTGCCCTTGCTGAGCATTTGAGCTCACCCTTTTATGTTTTCTTTTCCCCAGGTTAGGAAGATGGATATTACGTAGAATATGCTAAAAGGGACCCTAGATATGATGAAATAAATGGGAGACACTGTAGAAGATTCATGAACCAGTTGTTTATGTTTCCCAGTTTCTAAATACACTATACCTATACGGTCCTTTGTGGTTTTGTCATATGTTGTAATAAGTGTGCTTCAATTTTGAAGTATTAACAATGTATGTAAAGTATGGGTCGTTATAGTGATTGTGGATTTGTTGATGAAATTGCCTCACTTTCTAGTGATCAAGGAGTCGGGTTACTAGGATTTTCTACTGAGGAGGTGCATGGATGAGGTGGTGTAGTCACATGGGGTTCTGAGGTCCATTGTATTGGATCAAGACACATGTTTACCTTACTTTTCAGGAGGGTATTATAGTATTATTTCGGCACTCTGTTATGCCACAACACTACTTTCCATCCTCAAATGGATGGGTAGATGTAGAGGGAAATCCAGACACTGGAGGATATATTGTGGGTTCACATTCTAGATATTGATGGATCTTAAGTGTGAAACTTTCCTCTAGTTGTGTTTGCATACAATGACCGTTATCACTGTCCCATCATCATGGATCCATTTGAGGCATTGTATGAGAAGTTTTTTCATTCTCTGTTGTGTTTTATAGATGTTGGGAAGGTAGCAGTTCTTGGTCCTCATGTGGTGAAAATCATGACAAAAGTGGTTCAACTTGTTTGTGAGAGGGTTAAAGTGGAGAAGGACCATAAAAAGGCCTATAATGATCATATGTGGAGGCCCTTGGAGTTTGATGTTTGGGACCACTTGTTCTTGAATGTATCCCCTCAGTGTGGGCAACAGAGGTTTGGTAGGATAAGTAAACTCTTTCCCTAGTTCATTATTCCCATTGAGGTGAGGTGGATTATCAATAGGAATTTCTACCACTAATACGCTCTATTCATTACATATTCCATATCTCTTAGCTCTATCAGTATCTTCATGATGACTCCCATGTCATTGACTGGGGAGATTTAGATATCAAGGAGAGTGATACATTCATAGACTAACCAATGGAGATCTAGGATCAGTGAGAGAAGGTATTTTATGGATAGACCATTCATTTGGTTTTTGTGTTATGGAGGCATGGTATCATAGAGGATAGTACTTGAGAGAGATATATTTAGATTCATGCCTAGTACCTGGAGTAATTTTTTTATTTTCTTTGTTTTTTTCTTTCTTGTGTGATGATGAATCTTACTATTTTATGAGATTTGATTTTCCTTGATGTTTTAATTGATATAAAACTTCCCAAATGTGAAAATATGAGGACCTAAACCATAATCAGTATATTTTATACTTTGACATGATTGAAACCATGTGGGTGAGTAAGTGTCACCCAAAGCTGATAGCATCTTGACATGGACGATTAAATTTCCTAATTTATATGTTTTATTAGTTTAGTTTTGTGTATTATTCATAGTGATTTTTGTCTTGGGCAACATGGATATTGATTTTGAAGCATTGTAGTTGTGTGGAGATGTGGCAGTTTGTGACTAGTACCAGATGACGTGGTTTTGTTCTCAGTGAGAGGTGGTGATGTGGGTACTTAGTGATGTGGTTGTGTGAGGTTTTTTTGAGTGTTTTGATTTAGTCTATTTGGCCTAGTGGTATTTTTTTAAGTGTAATGATATCCTTGATAGTTATCTCTTGGATTAGTCATTAAGGCCTCTTTATTTTGGTAGGTTTGGTTTTTATTCTCAAGGATGAGAATCAATTGAGAGGTATCTGATGTAATGGTATATGCCTCCCTGACCTATTACATTCCCAGTTTTGGTGTTGGGGGTGTTCCATATTAGAATTGAGGATTTTATATGGAGTTGGGGCTATAGGAGTACTGTAGTAGGTTATTAACATCATGAAAGGGATTTATGATGTGAGTTTGTGGTTTACAACATGTGTAGCTAGCTAGTTGCACATGTTATATATGGGAAAATGGGGGTGTCTATGAAATGAATTCACATAGTGAAATGTGAATTCACTAAATGTAATTAATTCAAGATGAGGTGACTTAATTTTTAAAATAAACTGAAGATATGGAGGTTTCAAAACTTATATTGGATTCATGTCTTGTAATCTATGGGGGGCCATCGAACTCATGTTGTGAATCATTAATTCACAATGTTAAAGGGTTGAGTTCTAGGATTTTATATACATTTTTTGGATAATTTTTTTCCCTAATTTAGTTGATTTATCCCTGTCATTTTTATAGAAACCATAGTTACCTTCATGATATATTCCATCCCATATTCTCCTTCATTTATCTACAGGTTTCAGTGGTTGAGTTTTGGTGGTCCAGGTATAATCTCCTCTCTTTTATGTGGTTTTCTTTTCATTATTCATTGGAGATCCTTTATGGAATTTTTTATTTGGTTTATTGTTTATCTGGGATATGCTTTCATTGATCATTGTTTCAATTTATGTTGGTCCGTCATTCAATTTTATGATCTTGGTTTTTGGGTGCATCTTACATCACCCAGAATTGTGTATTGATAATGGAAAGATCTTACTAAGGTAGGGAATCCTTCTTTAATCTTTATTTTCTATAATATGGGAGGGTTTTGATATTATTTGTCTTATGTAAGATGGTTTTCACAAGAATAATAAATATTATGAACCATTTTAAAGAAAATTAGAGGGGAAAGGGAAATTGAATCCCCTATTTTTATAGATTTGATATTATTTTGGATTTTGTGATTGTATAAGATAAATTCCCCACTAAATATGGTGTATGTTTTGGGGTTTTTCAGCATTATAGTTGAGGAGGTGCATAACCCTTTCTTATTGAAATTGTTTTAAATCACTTTAAAATGGAAATTATTTTACCACATATATTTTTTTGATAAAAAGGTTTCCCATGGATTATGGATTTTTTGAGAATTCCCTAAATAATGAAGTGGAATGTTATAAAAAATCCCTTCCTAAATCTAATAAATTGTTATGTGATGTGACTGTTATGTGACCGTGTCATTTGGTGGTGTGGTGTTGATGGGTTTTTGGTGTGACCGTGTTGTGGGGTGGTGATGTGATGTGTAGTGTGGTGTGACTGTACTATGGGGTAGTGATGTGTGGTTTCAATATGGATGAGAAAGGGTTGGTCATGTGAGGAATGTTGTCCTAATTAGGAATATGGGAAATTTGTTTTTGTTTTGTTGCATTGTGATATTTACATGGGTAGTAATAGAATTTCTTAATAATAATTCAAATTGATTGGGTTAAAATGGTTAAATATTGTTATATTAAAATGGGAAATGTGAATATGGTTTTTGAATGAAATTAATGGGATGGATAATGGGAATTTTTTTGGCTTGTAAGGAAAAGTGGTAATTGGTTGTGAATTGTGTTTTTCTTGTGCAATGTTGTGCACTTAGTGGTGGTATTGAAATAGGAAACATTATGAGGTTGGGTGGTGATAATGTTAGCTAGTTAGTTATTTTGTTGTGAACCCTTAGGTTGGGATTGTGTGTGGTTATGTATATGTACGATGTAAGTTACTTATGATTTTATGCATGCACCCCAACCATGTCGGGTACCATGTGTCGAAATATTTAAATATATATGGGATGTTTTCCCTAAAATCCTAATGATCAGGATGGATGGATAGATACCTGCTATTTCCCGCTTTCCCTTATAGGCGATGTTGACATGTACAGGTTGTGATGGTCAGAAGTCAAAAGTGCATTGTCGATATATGGTGTGGTGTGATATCAAAGGTTTTTAAAGGGGAGATGTAATTATATGGATTATTTTGGAGCCATTCATATTAGGAGGTGGGAATGAGTTTGATGTAATTCATGTTCATGTTACCCTACTACTCTGACAATAATTGTGATGTGATGGACTAGGTGTCTTCGAGAAATATGTCATCAGATGGTCTTGGTGTCATTAGAAGAGATGTGATAGGATGGATTTTCTATGGGGTGGTAAGATTTGATGATATACAGAAGAAATGGAAGAACCATGGCATACTTCATTGGGTTATGAGAGTGTAATCCCAAGGGGAAATAGGTGTAGGGTACCCTTTATCGATATGATTAAAATTATGTTATTATAATTGGCTTGTGTTATTTGGTGAGTGGGACATGGTGAGGATGATATTGGTTAGTTGACATATTTATGTGTTGTTTTCTTCTGCTGTTTTTTCATAGGTGAATTAGTATGATCTTTTCAGATGTGCATGAGAGACTTTGATTTCACTACTGAGTATACTTGTATTCTCACCTATGTATATAAAAAATTATCATGCTTCCTAGACGACTACATGGACCATCCTGGATATTACTAGCATGAACCCATGGACTGATTTTTAGAAAAATAATCATATAATCCCTTATTATAAATAAAATCACAGAGTTAAATTGGGTGTAAAGAAGTTATTTAGCATTTATCTTTTTGTTGAAAAGGCAAGGGGTAAAGAGGTAATGAATACGCATGTGTGCAGGCGTCTTGGACCCCCCATTGTTTGTAAGGGTATCTGCGAGGGTGTTTGCTTCATGATTGGTATGAGTGATGATATATTTCATCATAGATAACATGTTCATGGATTCGTACCATCTAAAAGTGAGATTCAATTATAGATGAATGTTACCAAGCCTCATCACCTGAACAACTGTGGTCGAGTCGCATTCAAACCAAACCTCATTACAATTCCCCTATTTAGCCACATGGAAATCAAGGATAAAATCATTCATTTTAGCTTCAAGTGTCATGAATTGTCTGAAAGGTCCATGAATTAAATCAATTATATCTCTATTGTGATCCCTAGTGATGACCCCAAATCCCACTGGACTAGGGTTGCCTGTAGAAGCACCATCCGTGTTGCATTTTTTCATCCCATGAACGGGGAAAACCAAAATACTGTAAGAAATATGTAACTCTGAGGATAATTACCTATAATGTTAAGGTTCTTGAGAACTATGAATCCACTAACAAAGTTGTTGTATTATCATATTTGTAAGTGGTTAGCATTCTGGATAACCGTTGCGATCTCCAAAATATAAGATAAGAGAATGAAGGGAGTGTGTTCATGAATAAGTTAGTTTCTGCATCACCAAACCACATGTAGAAACTCAGCACATGCAGTGTGGAACATGTTTTTGAGTTTCCTGGAAAGAAATATTTTCTATACCACAAGGAGAAGGTTTTCAATTCTGTCTTCATACATTTCATAAATGCCAAACATGTGTAATAATGATTTCCACAAGGCTGAATCCATGGTGATGGAGAGGACAAGGTGGTCTATTTCATCCTTGTGTTGATGGAATTAAACAAACATAGAACATAGGGAAATAACTCTTTTCTATAGGCATTCATCAACTATGACAGATCTATGTGCAATTATCCAAAGTAATTAGAATCTGGATGGTTGTATCCATATATTATTGAACTCTCCAATCTAGCTATTATTAGACCACCTGAATGTTTTGTGTCATTTATTTAGATTTATTTTTGGGTATTTACTTTTGAGATTTGTATCTGTATCAGTTAAATTTATAGATGAATTGTGTGATGGTTTTTTTCTTTTTATGTTATAAAATGTTGTATTTTTCTAATTGATTCATCCTATCTCCCGATCTTGTTTTCATATAGAGGGAAATGCATCCCATTAATAATGTAGTTTACCCTCAGTGTTAGTCATCAACCCAAGGCCTAGTAGTGGCAGGACGCAGGGGTAATTATATCAGTTCCTTTATTATGGTATCTTATATGGAGGGGGTGATGACATAAAAAACCCATAAAATTTGAAAAACCCTAAAAAATCGTAAAAATATAAAAACAATAGAAGGCACTAAAAACCCTGAAAAAAAAAACCTCTAAAACCCTAAAAACCGTAAAATCCATATAAATCCCCAAAAACCCATAAACCACTAAAAAATTTAATCAAATTATATAAACCCTAAAAAAAAGAAGAAAACCATAAAACCATAAAAACCATAAAACCCCCTAAAAGTGATAAAAATTAAAAAACTGAAAAAACCATAAACCATAGAAACAAAATCCTAAAAATCAATAAATACCCTAAAAACCTTAAAATATAAATTAAAACCTAAAATCACTAAAAAAAAAATCCATGAAAACTGTAAAAAACACAACAAAAACACAAAAACCCAAAAAAACCAAAAAACCCATAAAAACCCAAAAGCCCCTCAAAACCATAAAGCCCCTAAAACCCATAAAAACCCTTAAAACCCAAAAACCCTAAACACCCTAAAATACCATAAAAAACATAAAGTCACCTAAAAATCCATAAAAACCCTAAACCGCCTAAAAACCATAAAACCCCTAAAACTCCTAAAAGACACTAAAAACCCTAAAATCCAAAAAACCCTCAAATACCCTAAAAACACTTAAAACCCTAAAGAAACTGTAACAGCCCAAGATTTTATGAAAAATATTCTTTTTAATTTCACTAATGTCTTGTGTTGTACGCAACACAAAAAGGAGCTTGCACAACACGCATCATTGACTTGCCTTGAATTACACGCAATCGCAACCTTCCTCGATAGCGTGTGTAGTGCGTAATACTGAGTTTCACTAAACAACGATATGCTATTAAAATATTATTATAACTAGCCGTTATGAATAGTAATAACCACCTTTTAAAATTTTATAAATTTTAGCTCTCAAAATGGACTTCATTTTTGGATTCAGAGTATCGAATTTAGCCTAAGGTGAAATTTTGGTACTTTTCGGATAACTTTCATATTCTGATGAATAGTGAAAATTACTAAATTATAATTAAAAACAACTTTTTTAATCAAAATAATTAATAGTGATAAATTATTAATTTGAGTTGTTTTAAAGTATATTTAGAATATATTTTTACAATTTAATACAATGTTGGTCCTTGGATGTAATTTCACATTTAAACCAGACATAATCAAGTGTCAATCTTTTGATAGATATTGTTTCTTAAAAACACGCTATTTGTTTTAACAGCGGGATTTAATTATAAAATTAATTAATGCAATTTCTATGTTATGAATTTGGTAAAATAGACTTCATTTTTGAATTTGGAATATGAAATATAGCTTAGGATGAAATTTTGTCTTTTTTCTGAAAACTTTCAATTTTTGATGAATAGTGAAACCACTAAGTGGTAGGTTAAAAACTGAATTTTGCATAAAACTTAATTTTACCGCTTCTGTGAATGGAATTTCGAAAATCCGACAGACACGGTTAATATCAAGGACTAAAATGTGGTTCAATGAGATGAAAATAATTTTTGGTGAATAGTAACTTTTTACTTTTTTTTACCACGGTTAATAGTAAATAGGGTAACTAAGGGTAAATATGATATTACTATTACCCTAACACATGTCCTAATTCTATTGGATAAGTGGAATTCGACCAAAAACAACCTTATGAATATAATATGACCATTTAGGTCCACTTGGATTAGATTATGACATTTAATATTATTTTATTTAATGAATAGTTAAAATCAATGTTTAATAACTAAAACATTTTTAATATGGGGTTATACATAAGATAAATTCGACTATAAATATTCATTAGAAAGATAAAAAGATTTCCTACATAATGATATTTTATTTATAATTTTTAGACTTTAAGTAAATTAATTTATTTATGACACAACGATGATGCAGTAATTACCCTTTTAAGGAAATATTAACATAATTGATGTTATAAATGCTCAAATGAATGTAATTTGAGACTTTTTATGAATTACAATAATTTTATAGGTTACTATGATTTATTAGTGTTGATTTAATCAACTTGGTTCGAACATATAATTCTGTTATGACTTCCACAAAAATCATATATCAAATAGTGTCAAAATTGTCACAAAATAGTTTTTAAATAAAATATTATATTATTAATTGTTATTTTATTCCTAAAAATCTAAGGTTCGGCCAAATGACTTAGATAAGGATATATATATTAATAATAAACAATTTGGGGTTATTTTGGCATGTTATAGTAAGTGTATTAACCATATAGTGAAAGAAAACAAAAAGACACGGTAAAAGTTAAATTATTTAACTTAGAGAGTTAAATCTAATTGATAAAGTTAAAATAATACCCTAAACTTGTCTAAATACTATTGGTTGATAGGATTTCGACCCATCCCCACTTTAGCTTCGAAATAAGACCCTTTGGAACCATTATAAACCGATTTTGACATTAATATAAAATAATATTTTGAGGTATTCCTAAGGTGCCCCTCTCCTCCCTTATAAAAGGACACCTCCTCCCCCTCCTCCTCACACCAATTTGAGCACTCAAGCTCGGCCAACCCCTGCCAAAATCTCTTCTCCACTTCCCTAGAAACATCCTAGAGGTTCTGGTCTTCCTCAAAGACCAATTTTAGTTCCCTAAGAGGAGGTCTCCAAAAGGCGCTTCAAAGAAGAGGTAATTACCGTTACCAATTCTTTCATCTTTATTTCTTCTTCCACTTCTTCTTCTTAGGTTGTTTCATTATGAAGTAATAACATCAGTATCACTCATATACTGATATGTTATTATAAGTATGAAACAACCCCATTTCACCATCTATCCATCGTACGGAAAAAGAAATCACCGCGCGTGCGTACGTACGGAATACCGTCTCCACGCCGTGGTGTAATCTATTTTCCACCACCACCTTACATGGATGGGTATAATGGTGTAAATAATAACTATACATAGTTATTACAACATCATATTGATTCTGATATATTGTATAATCCACTCCAATTCAATTCAATATTTATGGAAATGATATCATCGCTCGTGCGTACGTACGGACTACCGTCTCCACGACGTGATGAGATTCATTCTCCATGTTAACCATTTAAGAATGATTATAAAGTATATATAAGAAATAATAATGAAATATATGACATTATAAAGATACTGGATTTATTTATATATATATATATATATGTATGTCATCTACTTACTTCCATTCAAGACAATAAGGAAAGGAAAACAGCGTTCATACGTACGTACGGACTACCGTCTCCATGAACGGTGTTTTTCATTTCATTTATCTATCTATTATATATATATATATACTGAATATATATTATATATAAATAATATTTTATATTCGTGAAGTAATTAAATCATGATATAAGTAATAATAATGCCAAGAACAACAAGTCAAAACACCTACGATAAAAGAAACGATTTTACCCAAAACGCTTCTTTAACATGGAATTTACAAAAGAACGGGTAATATAATGTCATAAGTAAACCATATATGATATCATAACAATGAATATGATTCTGTAATAAGTCAATGACATTATTTAAACTATTATACAGGAGCTTCGGACACGTACAAAGCAAATCGGACCTAAGGTAAGGGAAATATCACAATCTCATTTTTATCCGAGATTGTTTATTCGTAAGTATTTACTGAGGTGTATTTTATCATCCACATCCATGTTTCATCAATATGTAATATTATTTCCATCCACCTAAAATTGTTTAAATCCATTTTTACCCTTAGGTGAGTTTTTAGTAATATGTATGAAAGGAATCTTTTGTCGTACGAGGTACTTTTTGACTTTTCCGACAAAAGTACGAAGAATGTTTTTTTTAACTTATACGGCATGAATGGATTTTTAAAACATTATTTCCAAGAAACTTCCTTTACAAGTTTTCAAGTTTATTTTTAATCAACTTCTTTTATTTTAAAGTCGTATGACATGTTATGAAAGGAAAAATGTTTTTGAAGTAGAAATGATATTTTCCTCAAGAATGGAGTTCAAGTATTTTATCAAAATTATTTTCCATATAAGACAATAAAAGGGTTCTGTTTTTATCACTATTATTACATGGATTTGATTCTGTTGTGATGGAAATATTTTTATGAATTCCTTTATCTTATATGAATTGTTTTATGATGACATGTTGTTTAAGAATTCCATTTTAATTACATGGGTTACGCTATGATGTATGGTTTATGATTATGTGGCACACATATGTAAGGATTCATTATAAGATGGGTGGGACCTATATCTCCCTCCAATGCATTGGGTAAAGATTTTATATCTCATGAGATAGACATGGCTGGAATGGTAGGTTATACCGGTTCAGTGAAACAGGACTGAAATGAGGGTTACTCGATTCAGAAAGGGACTTTGTCCACTAAGATAGTCTTGGCAATGAGTCTTGACTAACAAGAAATGATTCTCTATGATTATGTGTGAATGCCACAAAGTTTCATGTTTTAACTTATGATTATTGTGATTACATTTCACTACTATGATTTATCCCATGTTATGAAATTATGCTCTCTTTTGCAGGTTAAGATTTCCAAAAGTTATGTTCTTATGAATATGATGTGATTGATTTTCTTTTGTTTACCCTTACTGGGCATTTGAGCTCACCCTTTTATGTTTTCTTTTCCCCAGGATATAAAGAATGGTTTTAGGTAAAAAAAAGGGAAGATCTTTATGGGAGATATTGAAGATCTTTCACCATGATTAGAAGATTATGTTCCCAGTTTCCAAAGACACTAAACTATTACGATCCTTGTGTGTGTGTTTTTGTTATGTACCAAGTATTCCGCAAAAGTAATGTAATGTCCATGTACGTCAAGCTTCGGGTCTCTACAGAAACTAAAAAACCTAAAAAACCCAAAAGACACAAAAAAACCTAAAATACTCTAAAATACCATAAATTACCCTAAATCCCATAAAAGAATCCAAAACACCTAAAAACCTAAAACTATCTAAAAATTTAACAAACTAAAAAGACCAAAAAAATCCTAAGAAAACCTAAAATAACCGTAAAAACATGTAAAGGGTCCTAAAACCCTAAAACACAAAATGTTCTTAAAAAACCAAAAAACCCAAAAGGTCCCAAAAACCCAAAGTAATCCTAAAAACCCTAATGATCCCTAAATCTCGCTCAAAGGTACTAAAACCCTAAAATGCAGTAAACAACACTAAGAAACCATAAAAACCCTAAAAACCTAAACCCCTAAAAACTCTTAAAAAAACGTAAAAAACCTAAGACCATAAAATCCCCTAAAACCCTAAAACCCATAAAATACCCCCAAAAAACTAAAGAAACTCTAAAAACATGTAAAAACCCAAAAACATGAAATTTACAAAAACCCCTAAAAGGCTCTAAAAACCAGAAAAAAACCTAACAACCCCCAAATACCTAAAAAAACACTAAAAATACAAAAAAACATAAAAACCCTTAAACCCCTTAAAAACATAAAAAATTTAAAAGCTAAACCTCAAACCCCACATCCTAAACCCAACACCCTAAACCCTAAACAATAATCGCAAAACTCAATATTATAAACCCTATACACTAAACCCTATATCGCAAACCGTAAAACCAAACCCATATACCCTATACCATAAACTGTAAAATCTACATTCTAAACCCTATACCCTAAATCCTAAACCCTAAACCCTAAACCCTAAACCCTAAACCAAAAACCAAAAACAATATACCCTACACCCAATCCCAAAACCCCACACCCTACACCCTAAACCCTAAACCCTACACCCACAATCCTAAATCCTACACCCTAAAAAATATACCACACACCCTAAACCATAACTCATATACCCTAAACCCAATAAAAATCACCCAAAACACTTAACCCATAACCCTAAACCCTTTACCTATACTACAAAAATAGCAGATTTGTGGTAGTTTTTTAGTGGGGGTTTTGCACCACCCCCTCTAAATTCATTTTAGAAGGGGTTATGTACAAACCTATGAAATATTTAAATTTATAGGGGCTTCACAACCCCCTAAAAATTTTAACACAATTTTTTTTAACATTTGGTTGAATTTTTGAGGTGGTTATGTCAAAACCACCACAAATGTAATAATTAGTGGCGCTGTATGTTCGGTTGGATTATAGAGGTGCTATATATATATATATTATTCATTTGAATATTAGTGTCAATATATACAATATGGATTTTTTTTAGATATAGAAATAGTGAGGGTTCACCACACCCTCTAATTTAAGACATTAGAGGTGGTTCATAAACCACTGTCAATCCCTTAGAATAGAGGGGGTTGTGAACCCCATAAAATTTAATAAATTAGAGGGGATTATGAACCCCATCTAATTTTAGAAATTATAGGGGGTTTTGAACCCCCTCTAATTTATGACATTAGAGGGGGTTCATGAACTCCCGCTAATCCATTTAATTAGAGGTTTTTTTAACCCCCTAAAATTTGTTATTTATATTTTAAATTAAATCTCATATAAATTTAAATTTTATAATATATATGCGTTCGTGTGAATGTGTGTGCACATGTATATATATATATATTAAATAAACACATTTTATTAATGTATTTAAATACATTATAACCTTATAAATATAATGGAATTATATAAATACTTTAAATAATTACTTATACATATAAAAAATGTATACATATATAAATATTGGTATACATAATATAAATGTAATTATAAATATATTTATTCAAATATATAAAATTTATAAATGTTTTTGTAAATACTATACATTTATATTATGATTTATATTACATGTATATTATATTAAATACATTTTTATTGCATATTTATTTATAAATACATTTATATTACATTATGTTTACAAATAAATATAATATTGGTAGAATGAACTATTAATATATATATATATATTATATATATATTAATATTATATATATTTTATTCTATATATATATATATATATTTATATATACTATATAATTATTATATATATATATATCAGTATACCAAGTTAATTATAAATTGATTTAGTGTATATATATATCATTTAATTATATTGTATATTTCCAATTATACGAATGTATTTAATTTTGTGCATATATATATATACATATATATCTGTTTATACATGAGATAACATAAATGTATTTAATATAATATATGTAAACACATTAAAACCCCTAAAAACACTAAAAACCATAAAACCCCTAACAAAACTAAAAACACTAAAAAACCCATAAAAACCCAAAAAACCAAAAAACCCCTAAAAACCCTAACCCCCACCTGAAACCCTAAAAGCCCTAAAATCCCACTAAAAGACCATAAAACCCATAAAAACCCAAAAATACTGAAAAAAACACATAAAAACCCTAAAATATTCTAAAAACTGTAACAACCCTAAAAGATCCTGAACACTCTAAAAACCTAAAGGACCCTAATGCAATCAAAACATTAAAAGACATTAACACCTCAAAAAAACATATAATACCATAAAATACACTGAAAATTCTAAAGGATGATAAAATACCTAAAAATCCAAAATGACCCTAAAAACCCTGAAAGAACATAAAAACCTTAAAGGACCCTAAAAACCCTAAAAAAACATAAAAGACCCTAAAAACCTTAAAAACCTTGAAGGACACAAAAAACTATAAAAAAAATAAAAGGAACTACAATACCCTAAAAACCATATAGGACTCTAAAACCCTAAAAACTCTAAATGACACTAAAAACACCTAAAAACCCAAAAGGCCCTAAAAAAACATATAAATCTAAAAACCATTAAACCACCTAAACCCACTAAAAGGGAAAAAACACCCTAAAACCCTAAAAGACCCTAAAACACTAAAAAACCTAGATACACTAAAAATGATAAAAAAATCACAAAAAATATAAACGACACTAAAAACCCAAAAAACATTAAAATACCCTAAAACCATAAAAACCCATAAAAAACTAAATACCCCTAAAACCCTAAAACTCAAATAAACACTAAAAATCCTTATTAAATCCATCCAAAACACTAAAAACCATAAAATTATAAAAACCCATTAAAATACACCCAAAACCCAAAAAACCAAAAAACCTCTAAAAACACTAAAACCCAATAATAACCCTAAAAACCACCAAAACCCCACAAAACCCCTAAAACTATTTAGAAAATCCTTAAAACCCATTACAAATCATAAAAACGCTTAAAAAAAAGAAAAACAAAAAATCCCCCTAAAATCTGAGAAAATACTTAAAACCATAAAAAATAATAAAACCCCCTAAAACCCCTAAATAACCATAAAACCCCTAAACCCCCATAAAACCCCTAAAATTCATAAAAATCTATAAAACCCAAAAAACCCTAAAAATATAAAAACCCTAAAAATCGTTAAAAACTTTAAAATTTTTGAAGAACCCTAAAAATCCATAAAACCCTTAAAACCCTTAAAACCCTTAAAAATCCACAAAAACCTAAGAAAAACATAAAAACACTTAAAAACTCTAAAACCCTAAAAAACACTGAAACCCTAAAAACCATGAAAAAACCAAAAAATGATAAAAAAATAATCCCTTACGAACCCAAAAACCCTAAGATAACCCTAAACCCCCCCAAAAACCCTAAAAACCATAACACCTAAAAAACCTCTTAAAACCCCAAAACCCTAAATAAATTAAAACCCCTAAAAACCCTAAACCCCACAAGACCCTAAAAATTTTAAAAACCCTAAAATACTATAATTCGTTTAAGATCCTAAAAAACCTCAAAACCCTAAAAAACCTGACAAATTCCAAAACACCCCAAAAAACCATAAAAAATAAAATCCCTATAAAAGCCTTCAAAACCCTAAAACTCCGAAAAAATCTTGAAACCCCAACCCCCCCTCCCCCACAGAATAAAATATGATCCAAAAATATCTAAAAATGGCTAAAAACTCTTTGATTCCTTTTAAAACCCCTAAAACCCTCCAAAAACATTAAAAATGAAAAAACCTAAAACCCAACATCCTTAAATTCCAAAATACTCTAAAACCCATAAAAACCCTTAAAAACCTTGAAAACATTAAAAATCCTAACAACCTAAGAAAAAAAATGAAAAAAAACCATAAACAATAGTAAAAAAAATCCTAAAACCCCCTTAATACCCCAAGATACCATAAAAGCGTAAAAACCCTAAAACTTAGAAAAACCCTGGTAACCCAAAGAAAAACCCAAAACACTAAAAATCCTTAAAACCCCAAAAAATCCATAAAAACCCTAAAAACAGTAAAACTCATAAATATACTAAAACCCCATAAAAACCCAAAAAACCCCCCAAAAAAATCCTAAAAAACTGGAATACCCTAAAAACCTAAAAACCCCTAAATTCCCTAAAAATCCAAAAAACCCTAAATACCAAACAAAAACACCTAAAGACCCTAAAAAACATAAAAGCCTCACAGAACCTAAATAAACATATAAAACCCATAAAAGGACCTAAAATCCCTCAAACACCCAAAAAACCATAAAAACCATAAAAAAAATAAAAATCCAAAAAACCCATAACCCTAAAAACATTAAATACCTTAAAACCCCTAAAAACCATTCGAAAACTAAGAATCACCTTAAACCCCAAAAAAACCAAAAAAACATAAAAACCATAAAAATCCTTAAAATACCGTAAAACCCATAAAATACCATAAAAAACTAAAATTACATTAAAGAACTTAAAAACTTAAAAACCATATAAAATTATAAAATACCCTACATATCACTATAAACCCCCAAAAGACCCTAAATCCCATTAAAAACCTAAAACCGCTAAGACCATAAAAAACACTAAACCCTAAAAACACATAAAAGTAAAAAAACCGATATAAACCTAAAAACCCTAAAGTAACATTAAAAAATTTAAAACCCTAGAAACCCTAAAGAAATACTAAAAACCCTAAAACTCATAAAACCCCTATAACCCCTAAAAATATAAAAACCATAAAATCCCTAATAAAATGAATCCCCTAAAATCCATAAAAACCATGAAAACCCCTAAAACCATTAAAAACCCCAAAACCCCATTAATCCCTTAAAAACAAAAAAAATCCAAAAAATATTATAAATAACTAATGACCCCAAAACACTAAAAAACCCTAAAAACCCTAAACCCCAAAAAACACTCAAACCGCATAAAACCCCAAAAACCCAAAACACCCCCTGTAAACCCTAAAAGTATTAAGTACCCAAAACTCCATTAAATACCATAAAAACCTTAGTAAACCTAAAAACATTAGAAACCCTAAAAAACCTAAAACCCCTTTAAAATCCATAAAAAATATTAAACTCCCTAAAACCATAAAGGATCCTAAAAACCCTATCCGCCACCCACAAAAACTAAAAATAATAAAACACCATAAACACCATAAACCAAAAAACAATAAAAAACATAAAGTAGCTCTAAAAGTCACTAAAAAAACCTTAAAGCCCTAAAAAGACCCTGAAAACCCTAAAAGACCCTAAAAACATAAAATTCCTACAATAAACTAAAAACTCGTATGAGATCATAAACTATACGTAAAACCTTAAAAGACTCTAAAAACCGTAAAAAAAAAATAAAGCTTCCAAAAAACCATATAATCCATCTAAACCATAAGAACTCTAAAAACCCTAAAGGACCCTACAAAATACGAAATGACCCAAAAAACCCAAATAACCATAAATGACCCTAAAAACAGTATAGGTCCATAAAAATCCGAAAACCCCTACATGATCCTAAAAACAATAAAAAATTCCTAAAGTTCCCTAAAACCCATGAAAACCCAAAAGACCCTAAAAGCCTAAAAGATCCTAAAACCCATAAAAAAATAAAAGATCTCAAAACCCAAAAAAAACACTAAAAGTACTTAAAACCCATAAAAAACCTAAAAACCATAAAAACCTTAAAAGAAACTAAAACCGTAAAAAACATTAAATACCCTAAATATCATAAAAAAATATAAAAAAACCCAAACACCTAAATGATACAGAAAACCCTAAAACACGAAAACCACTAATATCCCTAACAAAACACTATAAACCCAAGATCCCAAAAAACCCCAAACATATTTAAAAACCCCAAAACCCCAAAAATCTATAAAGACCCCCAAAACCCCTATAAAAACCCAAAAAGCCCCTAAAAACCCCTTAAACAAAAAAAACCCCTAAAAACCAAAAAAAACCCCAAAACCTCTATAAACACTAAAAAACCTTCAAAACCATAAAAAACCTAAAAACCATAATACCATTAAAAACACCTAAAACGAAAAAAACCCCAGAAAACACTATAACCCCTAAAAACCACTAAAAAACTCTAAAACACCCTAAAAATCATAAAACCTGTAAAATACCTAGAAACCCATGAAACCGTAAAACCCACAAAACAACCTAAGAGTCCTAAAAACTCTAAGTCACCTAGAAAAGCAAAAAAATCCAAAAACCGCCTAAAACCCTAAAAAAAATTAACAACTAAAAATCACTAAAAATGTTTAAAAACCCCAATAAAACCATAATAAAATGAAAATTTTCATAAAAACCTAAATAAAATTAAACATTCCTAAATGCACCAAAAAGACCTTAAAACACTAAAATCCCTGAAACCCATAAAAACCTAAACCCCCAAAAAAACACCAAAAATCAAAACAAATACCTAGATAATATTGAAACTCTAAAAAACCTATGAACATCCCACAACCCCCCAAAAACATAAAAAACCGTAAAAGTCCAAAAAAAACCCTCAACACACTAAAACTGAGATAACCCAAAAAATATTTAAAACACCTAAAACCCTATAAAACTTAAAAAATCCCTATGAAACCCTGAAAACTGCTATAAACCCAAATAAAACCCCTTCAAACCCTAAAAATCCCTAAAACCCCTAAAAGACATAAAACCCCAAAAAAATACTTAAAACCATGAAATACCCTATAAACTCGAAATTACATACAAACCCCCAACCACCCCCCCCCAAAGTACATTAGAAACCCTTAAAACCCCATAAAAACCCTAAAACAATAAAAAATTGAAAACCCTGAAAAACCATGAAAATCCCAAAATCCCAAAAAACCTCTAAATTCCATAAAAACCCGAAAAACCAAAATAATACTATAACCCCCCCCCCAAAATCCTAAAACCTTAAAAAAACCAAAAAAACAACCAAAAATCCTAAGAAAACTCCAAACTCTAAAAAGGAAGAAAAATCCTAAATACATAAAAACCACTTAAAACCCAAAAACCCCCTAGAAACATTAAAAATTATAAAAACCCCTAAAAACCTAAAAAACCATAAAAACCATAGAAAACCCTGAAAACCTTAAAAACCCTTAAAACAATATAAAACCTAAAGGGACATAGAGATGTAGAAAAAAACATAAATGTCACTGAAAACCCTATAAAAAAGACACTAAACTTCTCTATAAATCCTTTAAAAACCTAAAATAAAAAACCCTAAAACCATAAAAATCCCAAAAAAAACCCAAAAAATCCTTAAAACTCATAAAAAACTTTTCAACCACACAAAGACACTAAAAAAATCTAAAAACCCCAAAAAACAAAAACATCTAAAATAAACCTAAAAACCCTTTAATATTTGAAATCCATATGAACCATTAAAGACACTAAAATCCATAAACCCCCTAAATACCGTAACACCCAAAAAACATAAAAAATCATGAAACCCCCTAAAACCACTAAAAACATCTAAATCCCCCTAAAATTTTAACTAAATCCAAAAAATCCCCTAGATAGCCTTAAAATGTCCTAACACTCAAAAAACCCTTAAAACCACTAAAAACCCTAAAACCCTAAAAACTCAAAAACCCTAATGACCATATAACCCCATAAAAAGACAAAGACCCAAAAAAACTAAAACACTAAAAACCCCTTAAAAACCTAAAAACCATAAAAGAGTAAAAACTAAAAAAACACTAAAGACCTTAAAAACTAATAACCATAAAGACCCTAAAATGCCATAAAACACAAAAAGCTTTAAAACCCCTAAAATAACATAAGAAACCCCAAAAATATCATCATAAAACCCTATAAACTATAAAATATCTTAAGGAACCAAAAACCCCTAAATGAGAAAAAAACATTTTGTAAAACCCAAGAAGACCCCACAAATCATTAATACATAAAAACACTCTAAAAACATAAAAAACTAAAAAACATAAAAATATAAAACAGTAAAAACAATAAAAACCCTTAAAAACCCCTAAACCCCAAAAAAACTAAAGAACTCTAAAAAACCCTAAAAATATTAAAGATCTATAGAAATAGTAGAAACCCCTTAAAACCCCCAAACCCCTTAAAATACGAAAAATAAAAAAAGTACTGAAACCCGTTAAAAATTAATAGAAAAACCATAAAACCCTAAAAACCAATAAAAACCCCAAAAACTATAACACCCAAAAACCAAAAACCCCATAAAATCCCTAAATATCATTGAAAACAAAAAAATAACCTAAAACTTCTAAAAATTAAAAAAACCCAAAAATCCTAAAAATCCCTAAAAACCATAAATAATTATAAAATCCCAAAAAACATTTAAAAAACCTAAATTGATAATAAAACCTAAGAAACTCTAAAATTAATAAAACAACAAAATAATCCTGAAACACCTAAAATACCCTAACAAACCCTAAAAACCTAAAAAACCTAAAAACAAATAAAACCATAAAACCCTTTTAAAAACCCAAAAAACCTAAAAAATATAAAAACCCTAAAAACCCCTTTCAGAAAACTAAAACCCATCAAAAAAACAATTCTAAAAACCAAAAAACCTTAAAGCACTGTAGAATCCTAAAAATATTAAAAATCACTAAACCCCCCTAAAACAACTAAAGAAACCCTTAAATCACCCTCACAATACCATAAAATCCATAATAAAACCCAAATACACTTAAAACCCTTAGAAAATCCTTAAAATAACTGAAATAACTCTAAAACCCCAAAATACCCTAAAAAATTAAAACCCTAAAAATACTAAAAATGTAAAAACCATAAAACCCCTTAAAAACATTAAAAAATCTAAAACCCCCTAAAAACATAAAAAATATTTAACGCCCTAAATACCCAAAAAATAGTTAAAATCATAAAAAAAACTATGAAAATCCCTAAAACCCTAAAAAATATTTGAGAAGACTGGAGTAAAAAATCCTTCTTATAGTTTGAAGATGACATCAAGGAGGCTGAATCTCAGCTTACTGTGTGAAAACTCAAATCTCAGTAGCAGGATCCATCTTATGGGGAAGAGATTTATCTACAATCGAAGCTTGATGATCTACTGGCCCTTAAATAGAAGCTCGAGAAAGCGCATTTTAGTGTTAAATGGCTTCAAGAGGGAGACAAAAACTCTAGGTTCTTCCACCGATTTCACAAGGAAAGAAGAATTAGAAATAATCTGAGTGTAGTCCATGTTGGTAATGTTACTTTCACTTCAATAGAGGATATTTCCAAGGCCGAAGTGGAGCACTTTGAAGGGGTATATGAAGACTGTGGTTGTGATTCCCCCTTGCTTACGGACTCGATCCAGCCCTGTATTTCTGGTTAGCAAAATGAGGCCCTCACAGCGGCTCCACCTGAGGGGGAAGTTAGGGCGTCTCTCTTCTCTTTGAATATGGACAGTGTTGTGGGGTAGGATGGATTTGGAAATAAGTTATTTATGTTCTATTGGGACATTCTTCATGTGGATGTGACAAATTTGATTAGAGAATTTTTCCTCTCGGGGTTCATCCCTCAAGGTGAAAATGAAAACATCATCTCTCTGATCCTGAAGAAGGACAATTCCATTAACATTGGTGACTTCCGACTAGTTTCTATTGGAAAAACTATTCCAAAGATAATTATTAAGATAATTTTCATGAGGATGGGGATGATTTTGGGAGACATTATTACTCCAAATCAATACAGATTCATCCCTGGACGATGCATCCAAACCTGCCTCTTCATTGCTTCAGAGGGAATTAATACAATTAGGAAGAATTCAAGGAAAGGGAGCTTTGAAATGAATCTTGATATATCAAAGGCATTTGACATGATAAAATGGAGGTTCATTGTCACGATCCTTAGTAGATATGTCTTTTCTAATCACTTTACAGACTTGATTTCCTTAGTCCTCCATAATTCCAAAGTCTCATTTCTGATTAATGGATCACCCCATGGTTTCTTACGAATATCATGGGGAGTTATAAAAGGGTATCCTCTCTCTATTTTTCTCTTTTAAATGGTGGGGTATTACATGATTCGTTGCATCCTTGATCTTGTGAAAGCAGGGCTATACTCACCAATCAAATCAGGTAGGGACTTTCATGTCCCCTCTCACATCTTTTATGAAAATGACATCATCCTGTTTGGGCAGGCCGATAAGAAAACACTATCTTCAGTTAGGAGAATCTTTCAACATTATAATAGTGTGGTCAGACAAAAAATCAGCTGGATAAAATCATCAATTTTTTTCGGCAAGGGGGTCTCGCCTGCCAGGCAGCTTCTAATTGCAAATTCACTTGGGGTAAAGAGAGGATCTTTGCCCTTTACTTATCTTGGGGTGCCTCTTTTTTGGGGGAGGGAAAAGAGTTGCAACTTTGAGATAATTTCTTATAAAATCACCAAGAAAATGTCTAATTGGAAGGGAAAGTGCCTCTACCAAGCGGACAGGGTCTGCTTGGTTAATTCTGTTATCACATCAATTTTTGTGTGTGTTTTATCTACATACAGATGACTAGCTAGTCTTATTAAAAGCCTAAATTAAAAAATAAGAAATTTTGTTTGGACAAGTTCTATCAATGATCAGAAATTCGTCTCTATGGCATGGAAGCACTGCAGTAAT
Source organism: Viscum album (assembly GCA_963277665.1). Lineage (NCBI taxonomy): Eukaryota > Viridiplantae > Streptophyta > Magnoliopsida > Santalales > Viscaceae > Viscum > Viscum album. The sequence continues at coordinate 1,800,463,708 of OY728126.1, read as the reverse complement.
CCGATTAATCTAAGTGGGTTGGGTATAAAAGATATTCAGTTCTTGAATGATGCTATGATTGGGAGGTTCACCTGGAGCCTTATTGAGCCCCATGGTGATGGATTGGGTTTTCTCATGGAGATATTCATGAATAGGTTATACGATGGATTTACTGGGTATTTAACTTCTTCAGTTTAGCCTGATTTGCGGTCTTCATACAGGGAGATTATGTCGCAGTCCAAATGGATTGTGTCAAGGAATTCTACATTGAATTTCTAGTCTACCCCATGGTTTGAGTAGACCATCCTGGAGGTTATGACACCTCCCCATGAAATTCAGAATCTTACTATTGCTTGTCTCATTTAGAAATGCAGTGACTCGAGGGCACGACTCCCAGATTATATCGCCATGCAAGTCCAGCAATACGCCTTTTCTGATATTGAAACACTCATATGGATTCCCGATATGATCGAGAAATTCAATACCCATGACTATTACAGATTTATGTTGCCGCATGGACTGGCATCACTATCATGGATACTTCAATTCAGAACACCCTTTATTCCTCCATCTTGCTTTGTTCTCATTTGGAATGTTTGGTGGAATTGGATCCAAACTCATGAACAGCTGAAGATGGCTGGCCGACAACTCGCCTATGTGTGTTTATTAAGAAAAAAGGCTGAGGAGCACTGCAACCATACTTTTCTTCATTGCCGTTTTCTTTGGAACTTTGGCACTACCTGTTACAATGCTTTGGGCTGATATGTAGCTTGAGAGGCTCGATCTGTGACTTCTTGCATAGCCTTGTGGAGATCAACCAAAGTGACCAAGTCCAAAACGTATTTCTTGCAGGTGCGGCGATGAATGTTCAATATATTTGGGCTGCCTGCAATTCTAGAGCCTTCAACCGACATCCCCTCTCGTTGCATGGGGGAGTGGTGAACATACACAGGATGATCCAGAATGCCTCACAAATATAGACAAGTAAGATGTTCAATGATGTTAGTGATTTGATAGTTTTGCGCTCTCTTGGGGTTGCTTGTAGAAGTAAAAAACTGATGGTCCTAAAGTACATCAGATGGATCCCCCAACTCTCAGCTTGGATAAAGGTTAATGTTGATGGTGCAACCCTGGGAGCTCCTGGACCCTCGGGGTGTGGTTGAGTTTTCCACACCTCTAGAGGCTTCGTAAAGGGATGTTTCTTTCACTTTATTGGTGATTGTTGTGCTTATGAAGTAGAGCTCTGGGCTATTATAAGGGCTGTGAAGTTCGTGAGTCAGTTTAAGTGGACAAGGCTTTGGATTGAGTCGGATTCGATGCTTGCGGTTTCCACGCTCAAAGGATATTCCATGGACGTGCCATGGAGACTCTTGCCACACTGGATTGAGTGTATCGTCATTTTGTGGACCATAAGCTTTAGTATTTCACAAACATATAGGGAGGCCAATTTGGTTGTAGACGCTCTATCCCAAAGGGCGATTGAGAAAAGATGTTCCATGTGGACCTTCGTAACTCCATAATTTTGCACCCCTTTTGTTGATTCGGACATGAAGGGTGAGACACACTCCCATCCTTTTAGGCCCACCTTGTAACTGTCTGCTTTGGTTTTATTTTAATTTATTCTTGGGGGGACTAGGCTAGCCTAGTCCTACACCTCTTCTTCCCTAAAAACCCTAAAAACCATAAAAAACATTAAAAACCCCAAAAAATATAGAAAAACCCTAAAACCCCAAAGAAATACTTAAAAAACTAACACCTGCTAAAAATCATGAAAATCCCTAAAACCCCTAAAATCTATAAAATCTATAAAAAAATAAAAAACCTACAAAATCCCTAAAAACCCTACTACCCTAAAACCCCAAAAAATACCTAAAACTCTAAGAACCCCATAGAACCCAAAAAACCCTAAATCACCCTAAAAACCCTACAAATGAATAATAACTCAAATACCCAAACAAACCCCAAAACCATAAAATCCCCTAAAATACATTAAAATCGTAAAACCCCAAAAAAACTAAAAACCCTAAAACACTAAAAAAACAATAAAACCCTTAAAAATCCAAATAATTGACAATTTGAAAACCCCAAAAACATTATAAAAACCTAAAACTTATAAAAGATCCTTAAACCCAATAGGACACTAAAAACTCTAAAACATTTTAAACCCTAAAAGACCCTAAAAACCCTATAAAAACCTCAAAGACCCTAAAAACAGTCAAACACACATAAAGGAACTAAATCGTCCTAAAAACCCCTAAAAACAAAAAAACCCTAAAACCCCCAAAAAACATTAAAAACCCATATATAATCTTAAACCCCCCAAAAATCCCTAAACCCCAAAAAAACCATTAAACCCATAAAAAGAATTGAGACCACTAAAAACACTAAATAACCCTTAAAACCATTAAATAACCATGAAAAAACCTAACACACCCTTAAAACCCCTAAAAACCTATAAAACCCTAAAATCCCATAAAACCACAAAAATCCCCAAAACACCAAAAAACACTTAAAAACTCTAAAAAACCTAAAACCTAAAACCCCTAAAAATCCAAACAACCATAACACCAATAACCATAAAACTCAAAAAAACCTCCATTAAAACCCATTAAAACCTAAAATCCTAAACAACCCAAAAAACCAATCAAACCAAAAAAATTGAAAAAACCCCTTTGAAAACACTAAAAACCCAAATAAACTATAACAACACTAAAAATAATAAAAACTCTAAAAACACTAAAAAACATTAAAAACCTAAAAACCCCAAACCCCGTGAAAACCCTAATAACCCTAAAAATCATTAAAACCCCAAGACCCTAAAAACTTAAAAATAGAAAATAAAACCCCTAAAACCCCTAAGAACACTGAAGGACACTAAAACCCCCCCAAAAACCCTAACAGTCCCTATAAATTGCTGAAGATAGTTAAAAACCATAAAGCCCCTAAAAACAAAAAAACCCTAAAAGGCAAAAAAAACCCCTAAAAGAACCTAAAAACCATAAAAACCCTCAAAACCCTAAAATACCATTAAAAACCCTAAAAATACTAAAAGTCCCTAAAAACACTAAAAACCCTGAAATCCCTAAAATGTACTAGAATCCCTAAAAGTATATAAAATACCCAAAACCATAAAAATACTCGAAAAACCCAAAAAAATCCTAAAGGACACTAAAAATACCTAAAAACCCAAAAAATCCTAAAAACCCTAAAAGACACTAGAAAAACATAAAAGCATTTAAAACCCTAAACCCCATAATAAACCCAAAGGACCTTAAAACCCCTAAAATCATAAATGCCCCAAAAGACCCTAAAACACCTAAAAACTTTAAAATTCCCAAAAAACCCTTAAAACCCATAAAAACACTTTAAAACCCCAAAAGACCCAAAAAACACTAAAAACTGTAAAACCCTTAAAAACACTAAAATAAATAAAAACCCAATAAAAAAAATAAAAAACCTAAAAACCTAAAAACCATAAAAACCCTAACTAAAAAACCTAAAAACCTAAAAACCAAAAAACCCCTAAAAACCTAAAGGATACTATAAACACTAAAACCCCTAGAGGACCCTAAGAACCCTAAGAAACCCTAGACGAATCTTAAAAACCCCAAAACCCATAAAAGACCCTAAAAAGAATATAAAAACCTTAAAATCATCTAAAAATCATAAAAGACCATAAAAAACTACAGGACCCTAAAACCCCATAAAGATCCTAAACCCCCCCCCCCCCCCAAACCAAAAAAAACCCGTTAAAGACCCTAAAAACCCAATAAAACATTAAAAGAAAAAAAGATCATTAAACACGAAAAACACACCTTAAAAAATTAAAACCCTAAAAAACATTAAAAAAAATAAAAACCCTAAAACCTCACAAAACCAATAAAAATACTAAATAAAAAAACAATAAAACTCTTTAAAAACCACGATAAACCATAAAAATCCTAAAAAATTCTCAAAATCCAAAAAACACTAAAAAACCTAAAACCCAAAAAAAACATACAAGACAATAAAAGCCTTTAAAACCCAAAAAACCCTTAGAATCCCCTAAATTACCTAAATAATTCAAAAAAACCATAAAACAATAAAATCCATAAAACACTCTAAAACCCTAAAATATCCCTAGAAAACTCAAAAAAATCCTAAAACCCAAAAAACCTAAAATCTTTTAAAAACACTAGAAATCCTAAAAACCCTAACCCCCCCACCAAAAAAACCACGAAGCCCTAAAATACTAAAACACCACGTAAAACCATTAAAACCTAAAAACCCCTCAAAACCCTAAAAACCATATAATACATTAAAAAACCATAAAACCACTAAATTCCACCAAAAACCCTAAAAATCATGAAGAACATAAAATCCAATAAAAACATCGAAACCCATAAAACCATAAAAAACCTAAATAATCCTAAAAAACTAAAAAACACTAAAACACTAAACCCCGTAAAAGACTATAAAAACCATAAAAGACTATAAAACCCCTAAAAACTTCAAAAAGATTCTTAAACACTATAAACCCCTAAAATAGCAATAAAATTACTTAAACACCTTTAAAACCCATAAACCCATAAAAAATATAAAAACCATAAAAACCCATAAGAACCATCAAGATTGAAAAAATGGGAAAAGCCCTAAAACATCCTAAAACATAAATAAAAACCCTAAACACCATAAAACAGCTCAAAAATCCCAAAATACCATCAAAATCACCAAAACCCTAAACAATCCCAAAACCCTTAAATACACTAAAAACTAAACCATAAAAGAGATTAAAACACTAAGAAACCATAAAACCCTAAATGAAACTAAATCCTTAAAAAATATGATAAAACTCTAAAAATAATAAAAAAAAACCCAACACCCTAAAAATTATAAAAAAACATAAAATACCCAAATAACTATAAAACCCATAAAATCCTAAAAACCAAAAATTTATAAAAACCCTAAACTCCTAAAAATCCTAGAAACAATAATAAAACCCAAAAGGTCCATAAAACCCCTAAGAAAACCCCCCAAACCCAAAAAACCGTAACAAAGCTCTTGAAAACTATAATGAAACACTAAAACTAAAAAAATCCTAAAAAACAAAAAAACCCTAAAAAACCCAAAAATATCTCCAAAATCATACAACTATAAATTACCCAAAAAACCCATTAAAATAATAAAAACACCAGAAGCCAAGATAAAAATTCAGACCCACTAAAATAATAAAAAAATCTATAAAAACATAAAAAACCTAGAAACCCCTAAAATACCCTGAAAACACAAAAAATCATAGAAAGCATAAAAAATTGGAAACCCTTAAAAACAATAAAAATTACTAAAAATCCTTATGAAAACCATAAAAATATAAAAAGAATATAAAACCCTAAAACCCCCATAAAAAACCCAAAAAACCTCTTAAAAAATTAACCCCATAAATTACCTTTTCAAACACTTAAAATATCAAAACAATCATAAAACCCTTAAAGAATAGAAAAACACTAAAACACTACAAAAAACCATAAAAATTCAAGAAATACCTAAAACAACCCTAAACCCATAAAAACCCTAAAAATATATAAAATCCTAAAAAACACCCAAAAAATAAAAAAAAACCTAAAACCCCTAAAAACCCATAAGATTACCATAATAAACCCTAAAAAGGGTAAAAATCCTAAAAGCTCCTAAAATCCCTAAAAACCGCTAAACACCCTAAAATACCTTCAAACCCTAAAAACATTTTAAACCCCTAAAATACCTTTTTGGAATCATAGATATGCATCTAAAAAATTCATTGAATTCTTCCAAACATATTCTAGGAGCGTAGAATGTTTTGTAGGTTTTGATTCAACTAGTCATAGAGCCTGAAAAAAGTTATAGATTAGATTTTATGGTCATTTTAATTCATGTTTTTAAATGGTTCACAAATCCTATTCATGGAACCCAACCATGGAGGTATAAATCATAAAGGATTTGACGGTGTCCTCTGTGAGTCTGACACCACTCCGTGATTGTGATAATGTTAATGGATGAAATTTTGAGTCTGATAGAGTCGTTTCCATTCACAAATCCCAAATTTGATTTGCAGCAAGTATCCAAACATTGTGATAAACCATTACCTTTAAATACCACCTCATGCCTTCATTCAATACAAGAGACATCACCGGGTTGTTTCCTGAAGATCTCAATTTGAAAAGCTCATGACCATCCTGATACCATCTTTTATGAAGCCCCTAGGCATCGTTAATACCACTCTCTTACTTTCTTGAAATCCTCCACCCCAGTGGGAGATTCTTTTCTCGAAGTTCTACATCCTTTGTGAAGGAATAATTCCCTATCAGGCATTTGAGTCGTTTCAAAGCATTCATCCTTCGTGAATCACTCTCCTTAGGAATCAAAAAATAACTATGAGGCTAGCGAAACTTGTTTCACGAATCCCCCTTCACGAGACCTTTGCTCCGTAAACTCTGTTCATGAGGTCCCCATGAAATATGGAGAGTCGCACTGCAAATATTTTATGTCAGGTTGAGGAAATTTTCGCTTGCACCCTTATGCAGCCCTTACTTCCATCCCCTATAATACCATGATTCAAGATACCCATACACACTCATTGAAACACTTTGAGTTGACCATCAACTCTTGGCCCATTTTCAATTTATTTAGTTGAGGTTCTCATCTTCGATTCCCTAATCCCCTTGAGTCAAACCATTTCTTAATCAGTTCCTCAAATCCCATCAGTTGACACCCATGACAGGTTGACCTAGAAAGGGTATCTCTTACATAAGTCCCACACCTAACTTTTCATGGAATCTTTTCCAAAATCATTCTATATAAATTAATTTAAACTATAGCATACCCTATCATTCAAGAATAGGATTACTCCCTTGAAAAAACTTGAGATACCTTGTGTGGAAAGCATAAGATACCTCATCATGAGAGAAACATCAAACTTCCACTTTGGAATGCCTCATTAGGTGTAAGCCCTAATAATTTTTCTTGACCCACAAAAAAGGTTGAGATTACTTCATAATATAACATGAGGTCGCCGGAATGAGTAGATTCAATGCATTATCCCCGCACACCTTTTCATTTCAAATGGTGTTAAACTGTGATATTATCCCATTAAATGCTAATGGGATGCCCTCAAGGCCTGGAATGAGTAATAAATGATGGGAATATTCTAGGAATAAGCCCCACACACCTCATCCTTCCACATGATGACAAAATGTGATCTTACCAAATTCAATTCACATGGGTTTCCCTCACGACCTTATATGAGTAAGTAATGAGGTGTATCTCAATGCATAATCCAAGCACACCTCATCTTTCAACATGATGTTAACCTATGATCTTATGTAATGAAATTCACATGGGATTCCCTTAGGTCCTAGCATGAGGAGTACTGAATAGATAACATCCACGTGTAAGCCCCATTCAAATCATTGATGCTCTATAGCGGCACTTGGGATAATTCATTTCTTAATCCTCATTCACATAATTTCCTCTACATAAAGACACTTGGGTTTCTCCTAAGAAGAAGAATACAGGTTCCCAATGCTCCCAACATCCAAAGATGCCCAACCATGGCTACTATTAACATATAATCTAATGAATGTTTCCTAACTTATTTAGAACCTTTGGAATGTCCATATAGGAGTAGAATAATTGATTAGTGTCCACAAAGAGATGGCACTGGGAATGAATTTCACAAACACGACTCAAATATTTGGGGATGACCTGGACAATACAATGAGCTCGAAGGAGGAATCCAGGGTGGACGGAATTGACATCCCAACATCCTGTTTCAATCAAGGAGCTGACATCACCCTTCATAAAGGTGAATTATTCCTACCTTTGGAAAGAGGGAATAGGGAGAAATAAACTTGTAAGACAATAATGATGTGTTCCCCAACATAGAAAGCATAAATAACAGACCTAAAAATTTCAAAAAAAACCCTAAAACCCTAAAACATCTTAAAACCCCCAATAACTCAAAAAATATCTAAAACCCTAAAGCCTTTAAAAAAATAAATGTCATCAAAAACCCAATAAAACCAAAAAAACCCTAAAAAATCTAAAACAATCAAACCTTATACACTAGACCAAAAACCCAAATCCCTACACCACATAACCTATACCCAACACCCAAAATCCTAAACCCAACCCCGAGAACACTACACACTATACCCTACACCCTAAATTGAAACCTTACACCCTAAACCCAGAACTTGAAACCCTAAACAATATACCTTACACCCTAAACCCTAAACACTATACAACCCTAAACCCTAAACCCAAAATCCTTTATTCTAATCCCAACACCCTAGACCCAAAACCCAAAACCCAAAACCCAAAACCCCAAAACCCAAATCTTATACCTTAAACCCTAAGCACTAAACCATATACCTTGAACCCTACACCTTAAACCCTATACTGTACACCCTAAAATCCGAACCCTAAACCCTAAACCCTAAACCCTATATCCTAAGCCTAAAACCCTATACCCAAAACCTAATACACTACCACCAAAAACCTAAATAATAAAACCTACACCCTAAAACCAATACCCCACCCCTTAAACCCTATATTCTACAGTGTAAACTCTAAACCCTACACCCTAAACCTTATTCCCAACACCCTAAACCCTAAACCATACACCCTTAACCCTATACCCTCCATAGTAAACCCTAAACCCTACCCACTAAACTCTATACCCTGCACCCTCAAACCCTAAACATACACCCTAAACCCTACCCACTAAACTCTATACCCTACACCCCCAACCATAAACGATACACCCTAAACCCAACACCGTACACCATAAACTCTAAACACTTAAACCTAGACCATAAACACCTAACCCTACACCCTATACCCTAAATCCTTCACCCTAAACCCAATACCATACACCCAACGATAAAACCTGCACCCTAAACCCCATACCCTACACCCTAAACCCTATACCATACTCTCTTAACCCCAAAACCCATACCGGATACACTATACCCAAAACCCTACACACTAAACCCAATACCCTACACCCTAAACCCTAAACAGTACACCCTAAACCATAAATTATACACCGTAAACTATAAAACCTACACTGTAAACCCTATACCCAATAACTCAAACCCTAAAACCTAAAACCTAAACCCTATATCATTCACCCAAAACCCAAAACCCCACACCTTGAAGCATATACCCAACAACCATAATCCAAAATCCTATACCCTAAACCCTGTATACTTCACCCTAAATCCAAAACCCCACACCCCAAACCCCAAACCCCAAACCCTAAACCATAAACCCTAAACCTTATACCCTACACCATAGTCCCAAAACCTTACACCCTAAAACCAAAACCCAATTGCCGAGAGCCTATACCCTACACATAAACCCTAAACCCGACACCTGAAACCCTATATAATACACCCAACACCCGAAACTCTCTCACTAAAACCCTATACTCTATAACCTAAACCTTAATACATACACCGAAAACCCTATTCCCTACACCCTAACCCCAAAACCTACACCCTAAACCATATATCGTACACGCGAAACCCTATACCTTATACCCAAAACCATATACCACACACCATAAACCCTATACACTACACCCTGAACCCTAAACCCTAAAACCCCAAAAAACTCTACCCCCCTCCAACTGAAAAAACCCTAAACCCTAAAATCCATAAAAACCCTATAAACTTTGAAAATGCTACAAACACAAAAAAAAACCCCATGAAAACCCCTAAAACCCTATAAAAATCCTATAACCTCCCAGAAGGCCCAAAAAACTAAAACTTCCTAAGACCCCAAAACACCTAAAAATCCAAAAAAAACACAAAAACCCTAATAAACCTAAAAACTCTTATAACCCCCAACATACCCTAAAAACACAATAACACTACAAATTCCTATAAAATCCTAAAAACCTTAAAAATTATACAAAACCCTAAAAAACCATAGAAGCCATAAAACCCCAAAAACCCTATACACTAAAAACCCTAAACCCCTAAAAATCCAACCACCCCAAAACATAAAAAAATATTAAAAATTCCTAAAAGCATAAAAGATCCCTAAAAACAGTAAAACCATAAAAATCATAAAAACTCTATAAACACTAAAAAATCCCTTAAAACCCATAATAACCTAAAACCCTAAAAATTGAAAAAACAAAAACACCCATAAAAATACTTAAAACCCTAAAAACCCTAAAAAAAATTAAACACCAAAAACCCATTAAAAAATTTTTAAAAACCATACACCCCTAAAAACCATAAAAACCCCAAAAACCCCAAAAACCCCTAAAAACCCTAAACCACTAAAACCTAGTAACAATCCATGAAAAACCCTAAAACCTCTATAACCCCTAAAAATAAAAAACCCCTATAAATCATAAAAAATCACCAAAACCCTAAAAACTATTAAACCCACTAAAATCTCTAAAAACCCTAAACACCTAAAGACACTACCCCCCCCCCCCCAAAAAACCATAAAACCCTAAAAAGCTAAAAAACCTTTAAACCCCCAAACCCCTAAGAAACCATTTAAAACACTAAAAACCATTAAAAGAATCCTAAAAACCCATATAAAACTGGAACCCCCCTCAAAATCCCTAAAACCCTTAATACTCTAAAAACACTAAAAACCCAAAAAACCCAAAAACCATTAAAAACACCAATAACACTAAGAACCTTGAAACCCATTAAAACCCTTAAAGCCGATAAAAACCGTTAAATCCGAAAAAACCTTAAAACCATTAAAATCCATAAAACCCTAAATACCATGAAGCCCTAAAAATCCCTAAAGACCGTAATTGTCCCTAAGAAGGATAAAATCCTTAAACATCTTAAAAACCCCAAAAAACAATAAAATAATTGTGAAAACCCATAAAAGACTTAAAACCCATAAAAGACCATAAAAACCCTAATGAAATAAAAGACATTGAAAACAATAAAAACCATAAATGACCCTATATACCATTAAAACCCTAAAAGACCCTAAAACCCCTAAAAGACCCTAAAAACCATAAAAATCCTAAAATACACAAAAGAACCCTAAACACCCCTAAAAGGTCATAAGATAACTTAAAAAATAAAGTATTATAAACCCATGCAAAACCCTAAAAGACCCTTAAGGACCCTAAAACCCTAAAAACCCAAATAAAACTATAAACCATAAGAAACTCTGAACAACCATAGAAAAATAAAAACTATATAACCCTAAAAACCTCAAAAGACCCTAAAACACCAAATAGTATAAAAAACCCCAAAGGACCCTACAAACCAAAAAAAACCCCTGGAGTAACATAAAAACCCAAAAATGCCTAGAATCTATAAAAGACCTAGAAACCATAAAAGACACTAAAACCCCCTAAAACCCCAAAAAACCACTAAAACTCCCCAAAAACCTTAAATGACCCTGGAAAATATTAAAAACCCAAAAATATGATAAAACTATAAAAAACACTAAAATACCCTAAAAACCCTAAAAAACCTAAAAACCTCTATAAACCCCAATGATTGTAAAAACCCTAAAATCATTAAAAGACCCTAAAAACTGACCCCCCCCCAAAAAAAAACCCCAAAAGACACTAAATACCTAAAAACCCTAAAAAACCAAAAAACCCCCAAAAACCATAAAATAAGAAAAATCATAAATACCTTAAAAACCATAAAATTCCCAAAATAACTAAAAACCCAAAAAACCTAAAAAACCCTAAAAACATTAAAAGCATTAAAACCTTAAGAACCTTGAAAAAGTCAAAGGAAACACTCATAAACTCTAAAAACTATAAGAAAACCTTAAAACCACTAAAATCATAACAAGAATATAAAAACCCATAAAAACCTAAAAAACCATAATAAACATTAAAACACTACAAATCCAAAAAAAACATGAAAAACCCCTTAAAATACTAAAAAATTAATAAAAAAATAAAAATCCAAAAAAACACTAATAATCATAAAAACCCTTTAAGATTCCAAAACACCTAAACACCCTAAAAATCATAAAAAAACTAAAAACACTAAAACCCTAAAAACCCAAAAACCCTTAAAAAGGCGATAAAACCCTAAAACCCCTAAATGTCCATAAAAGATGATAAAAAACCTAAAAATAACCATAAAAACTAGAAAACACCCTAAAAACCCTAAAGACCCCGAACAAACCTTAATAAAACCATAAAATCCTTAAGAAACCCTAAAACCCCTAAAAATAAAAAAAACTCTAAAATCCAAAAAACCTATAGAACCCATAATAACCTTAACACTGCAAAAATCATAAAACCCCTTAAAAACCGCAAAAAATTCGTTAAACACTAAAAAAATAAAAACCCTAATAATCCCTAAAAACCCCAAACCCCTAAAAAAACCCCTAAAACCCTAAAAACACATAAAAATCTCATAAAATAACCTAAATTCCCTAATACCCTAAAAATGGAAAAAAATCCTAAAAGACCCTAAAACCCCTGAAAAACCTAAAACCCCCCAAAAACCCTAAAAGACACTAAAAACAATAAGAAATCCTTAAATACCCTAAAGAGTCTTAAAAAGACCTAAGAGACCCAAAAAGAAAATTAAAACCCTTAAAACCCAACAAAATTTAAAAAATCCCAAAACCCTGAAAAACCCAAATCCTCCTTAAAACCCCAATAAAAACCCTAAATACCCTAAATACCCAAAAAAACACTAAATACTTTAAAACCCAAAAAAATTTAAGAAAATAGAAAAACTATCCAAAACAATCCTAAAACCATAAAATCCCTTAAAAACACTTCAAAACCCAAAAAACCATAAACATCATAAAATACCCTAAACCCCCCTAAAATCCATGATATACCCTCGAAACACATAAAAATCATTAGAAACCCCAAAACCACTTAAAACCCCATTTTTACCCCAAATAAACCTGAAACCCCAAAACCCCCTAAAATCCTTAAAAACACTTAGACCCAAAAAAAACCCTGGACGCCCCTAAAAACTTAAAAATCTTAAAAACCCTAAAAACTCTAAAAATAAAAGAACCCCTTAAAACCCTAAAACCTTTAAATCCCAAAAAACCATAAAAATCCCTAAAACCACTAAAAAACCATAAAAATCCAAAGAAACTCAAAAAACATTAAAACAATAAAAACCACAAGACACAAAAAAACTAAAAACACTAAAACACATAAAAACAAAAAATAATAATTAAAAACCCTAAAATATACTAAAAAGTCTAAAAACCCTTAATGAACCTAAACACCCTAAACACCCTAAAACACTAAAATACCTAAAACCCACAAAGAACTCTAAAGACCATAAAACCCTAATACCCTAAAAACCCTAAAAGACCATAAAATTTCATAAAACCCTAAAACACAGTAAACCACACAAATTATTTAAAGGATGCTAAAACCCCTAAAACCCTAAAAGACCCTAAAAACCATAAAAACCGTATTGGGAACTAAAAATTCCAAATGACCCTAAAACCAAAAAATGACCATAAAAACACTAAAAACCATAGAGGATCCTAAAAACCCCTAAAAACCCTGAAGTACCCTAAAAACCCTTAAAAACAAAAAATACTATAAAAATCATTAAAAAATCCCTAAAAACCATAAAAACCCTAAGAACCCAAAAAAATCTTAACATCTCCAAAAGAATCCAAAAAGACCCTAAACACCCCAAAACCCATAAATGAGCTTAAAATCAGTAAAAAATACTAAAAGACACTAAAAACACTAAAAATACTAAAAACCTTTAAAGGCCATAAATTTATTATAAGACCACAAAAACAGTAAAAACCCCTAAAATTTCAAAAAAATCAATGAAAACACCCAAAACCCATAAAAACCTAAAAGAAAACTAAACCCCTAAAAATAATTTTTTTAATAAAATATCATAATAAATTAAAACCCCAAAAAACCCTAAAACACCCATAAAAACCCTAAAACCCCTAAAATACCAAAAAGCCCCTAAAAATCTTTAAAACACAAAATACGTAAAAAAATCCAAGAAAAACCTAAAATTCATAAAAACCCGAAAACCCGAAAACCCCCAAACCCCAGAAAAACATCAAAATAGTAAAATACCAAACCCCCCCACCCAAAAACATAAAAACACACCAAAACCCGAAAATTGTAAAAAATAATGAACATACTAAAAATACCCTAAAATCCCAAAATACCCTAAATCACTAAATAACCAAAAAAACCGAAAAAATCAAAAAATCCATAGTCACACTTAAAAATCCAATGAACCCAAACCCCTTATAAATCAAAAAAAAAACCCTAGAAACCACAAAAACCTCAAAAACCGATAAAAACCCTAAAATCCATAAAATGCAATAAATCATAAAAAAAACTAAAACACTAAAAAATGTAAAACCCTTAAAAATATGAAAAAACCACCATAAAACCAAAATCCATAAATTCATAAGAATCCCTAAAAAACCTAAAACCCTAAAAAAACACAAAACCTCTAAAAAACCTAAAACCCTAAAAATCCCTAAAAACTAAAAAAACCATAAAACACCTAAAAGTCCTAAAACACCCCAAAAACCCTAAAAACCATAAAACCCATAAAAACACTAAGAAACTAAATATCTCGAAAAACCATTATGTATTATAAAAACCCCTAAACCCTAAAAAACAAAAAACACCCTTTAAGACCAGAAAACCCATATAAAACACAAAAAATTGTAAAGAAACCTGAAATCCCCCATAACTATAAAAGTCCCTAAAATACCCTAAAAAAACTAAAAACCCCTAAAAGTGATATAACCCCATAAAAATTTAAAAAACCGCCTAAATTCAATTAAAAAAATTTAAAACCTTAATACTCATAAAAACCCAAAAGATCCATAAAATACTAAAAGACACTAAAAAATCCGGAAAACACCTAAAAATAACTAAAACATTGAAACCTATAAAAAACTATAAAGAACCTTTAAAAATCATAAAAATATAAAATATCCATAAAAACCTTAAACACCCTTAAAAATCAAAATCTTGGAAAATCCTATGAAAGCCATTAAAACGCTAAAAAATCCCTAAAACACTAAAAACCTTAAATCCTCATAAAAAACCAAAGAACCCTAAAAAACCAAAAACCCTTGAACCCCCAAAAATCCTTATAACCTGAAAGAACTAAAAAAACAAAAAAAAACACCTTCAAAACCATATAACCCTTAAAATTATATAGGACCCTAAAAAACTTATAAACCCCATTAAAAACACAAAATAATCCTAAAAACGCTAAAAACCACTAGCAACCCTAAAACCCAAAAAAAAGAAAAAAATGCATTAAGATAAGTAATACCTTAAAATAAAAAAATTCCTAAAACCCCTTAGAAACATTAAAATCTGTATAAACCCCTAAAAACCCTAAAACCCTTAAAAACACTAAAATACACTAAAATTATTCTTAAGACCATAAAACCCAAAAAATCCCTAAAAATACTAAAAATAATGAAATTCCATAAAAAACATAAAAAATACTAGAATCCCTAAAGACCCTAAAAACAATTATAAGCTGTAAAAAAATAAAAACCCAAAAAAAATCCAAAAAACAATAATACCTCTAAAAATCCTAAAAAATTTAAAAACCCATAAAACCCCTTAGCGACCATAAAACCATAAAAATACCTATAAACCCCTAAAACCCAAAAAACCCTAAAACCATAAAACCCAAAAAACCATAAAAATCCCTTAAATAATCTAATACCCCCTAAAAACTCCCTAAAACCATAAACAAACCTAAAAAACCCCAAAAAACAAAAAACCCCCAAAAAACACTACAAAAAATTAAAACCCCTAAAAAGCCTAAAGGACCCTAAAACCATAAAAACCCTAAATAAAACTGAAACACATAAAATATCCTAAACCCCTATAAACTTAAAGAACATAAAAATATTATATGTCTCTAAAAACCATAAAAAAAACATTTAAAACCTCTTAAAAACCATAAAGACCCAAAAAATACTAAAGGTCCTAAACTTCTAAAATCCTAAAACCCATAAAACCCCTAAAAAATCAAAAATACCGAAAAGAACCCTAAGAACCCCTTAAAATTCTGAAAACCATAAAAACCATAAACCCCCAAAAAACCCAAAACCCTTAAAACCCATAAAAACACTACAAACCCATAAAAACACTAAAACCCCTAAAAACCCTAAAAGGCATAAAACCCATAATTCTTTTTAAAAAAATCCCATAAAATTGTAAATACCCCTAAAACACCATAAAAATACTTAAATCCCTAATAAAAACAAAAAACCTAAAATACACTAAAACCATTAAAAATCATAAACCCCTAAAAACCCTTAAAACCAATTAAAATCCTAAAAACACCACCCCCTAAAAATACTGAAAACATTAAAACCTATAAAAACTCAAAAAACCCAAAAAACTATAATAACCAAAAAAACCCATAAAACATTAAAAACCACTAAAAATCCTAAAAAACCCTAAAGATCTGTAAACCCCTTAAAATGCTAAAACCCTTAAAAACACAAAAAACCCTAAAAACTCTAAAACCCCATAAAAACCGAAAAACCCTAAACAACCATAAAGGAACCTAAAAACCCTAAAAAACATAAAAATCCCAAAACCCCTAAATGATTGTAAAACCCTAAAAATCATAAAGGTATCTAAAGAACCTATAATCTAAAGGAACCTATAACCCCTAAAATTATATTAAAACATTAATGGCTGCTAAAAAACTCTACAACCCCTAAAGGACCGTAAAAACCCTAAAAGACCAAAAAATCCCTTAAACCCTAAAGGACCCAAAAACCCCTATGAACCACTAAAGTAACATAAAAACCAACAAAACACCTAAAGTAGCCTAAAAACATTAAAAGGAAACTGAAATACTAAATGAACATAAAAACCCGAAAAGCCACAAAGAAACCTAAACCCCCAAATCCCTAAAAGTCCATAAAAATCCTAAAACCCCTAAAAGGCCTTAAACCCCTAAAAACCCTAAAAACCTTTTGAAAGATCCTAAAACCCCTTAGAAACCTTAAAACACCCAAAAAACAATAAAACCCTAAAATACTCTAAAAAACCTAAAAGGCCCAAAAAAGCTAAAAATGCCAAAAACCTGAAAACTAAAAAACCCTAAAGAAACCTAAAAACCCTAAAAACAATAAAATCCTTTAAAAATCATAAAAAACACTAAAAACCCTTAAAATACTAAATATCCCTAAATACCAAAAAACCCTCTAAACTCCCATAAAGCTTATCAAACTCATAAAACCCCAAAACCCCCAAAAAATGAAGAAAACCCAAAAAACATTAAAACACTAAACGAACCAAACTCCTAAAACTATAAAACCCCTTAAAACCCCTAAAGACACCAAAAAAACCTAAAACCCATAAAAACCCTAAAAATACTAAAACCTAAAAAAATTCCTTAAAACCTGAGAACCTCTAAAACCTTAAAAACCATAAAAAACACAGAAAATCCAAAAGAACCCTACAAATCATAAAACAATTTAAACCAATAAAAATTTGTAAAAATCTCTAAAAAATCTAAAAACCCTAAAAAACCGAAAAACCCTAAATACCTAAAAAAACCCTCAGACACTAAAGAATCCAAAAAACCATAAAAACATTAAAAATGCTTAAAATACTGAAACCATTAATGACTTAATAACTCAAGAAAAATCCAAAAAAAAAATAAAAATCCCTAAAACTACTTATAAATATAAAAACCCTTAAAATACATAAGAATCCCAAAAGTCCCTAAAAACCTTATTCAGCCCTTCAAAAAATAAAAATAATAAAACCCTAAAAACACTAAAACCCCAAAAAACCCTAAAAAATATAAAAAACCCGAAGGACACTAAAAACCAAAAATAACCTATAAAACATAAAACCCCTAAATTCTATAAAAATCCTAAAAATCCTAACCCCCCCTAAAAACTAATTAAAACCCCTAAAATACCCAACGACCCCTCAAAGACCGTAAAACCCTAAAAAATCTTAAAGACCCTAAAACCCTTTAAAACCCCTAAAAGACCCTAAAAACTGTAAAAGACCCTAGAAGTCCTTACACAAACCCTAACATACCATACAACACCCCAAAACCCAAAAATAATCTAAACCCTCTAAAGGACTCTAAAACCCCTAAAACCACTAAAAACAGTAAAAATTCATAAAACCCGTAAAAACACTAAAGGACCCTAAAACACCCCAAAAAACCTGAAGGACCCAAAAAACCCATCAAGGACCCTAAAAATATTAAAACCCTAAAGGAACATAAAAATACCAAACACACTAAATTACCCAAAAAACCATAAACAATACTGGGAACCGTAAAAAACCTAAAAACCTAGAAGGCCCTAAAAACACTAAAAACCGTAAAAACCCTAAACCCCCATAATACAGTAAAAAACACTAGAAAACAATAAAAATACTAAAATACCCTAAAACCCCTAAAAGGATCTCAAAAACCAAAAAAAACACTTAAAATACCCTAAAAACAAAAAAACACATTAAAATTCTGTATTAACAATAAAAAACCCTAAAAAATATTAAAATACCCTAAAAACTATAAAAACACTAAAAAACTAAAAACCATAAAAACTCAAAAAAATCATTTAATCCTTAAAAAATGTTTAATTCCCAAAAAATATTATAAATACTAAAACCCTAAAAACCCAAAAGATAACAAATATAACTTAAGACCCCAAAAACCCTTAAGAAACTTAAAAAACCCTAAAACCAAAAAAATCCAAAGAAACATAAAACCTCCGAAAACCCCTAAAGCCCTATAAGACACTAAAAACATTAAAAACATTAAAAGACCCTAAAACCACCAAAACCCTAAAAGACTCTAAAAATATTGAAACCCTTAAAAGACACTAAGGAAGACTAAAAACCAAAAAAACACAAACAAACACCCTAAAAATACACAAACACCTCAAAGACCCCAAAATCCCTAAAAACATTAAAAATTTGAAAAATACACCAAAAGACACTAAAATCCTCCAAAACCCAAAAGACCCTAAAAGACCCCAAAAACCCATAAAAACCATTAAAATGCCCCCAAAACCTAAAAAGATCTTGAAAACCATAACAAACCCTAAAACACTAAAACCCATAAAAAACCTAAAACCCTAAAAACCCTAAGCACAAAAAACCCTAGATAAACATTAAAAGCATTGATAAACCCTAAAAACATAAGAAACCACAAAACTTCTAAATTGTACAGAAACCATAAAACCTGAAAGTCCCAAAAAACACTAAAACTCATGGAAAACCTAAAAACCTAAAAACCCCCAAGAAACCCTTTAAAATTTCCTAAACCCCAAAAACCCTGAAATAATCCTAAAAACACTAAAAACCCTAAAAATCATTAAAACCCCATAAAACACATAAAAACCCAAAAACCCTAAAAACACTAAAAAATCATAAAATCCCAAAACACTCAAAATATCCAAAAACCCCAAATACCTAAAAACCAAAAAAACACTAAAAGACCCTAAAACACTAAAATCTCCTAAAAATTGAAAAATCCTAAAAACACAAAATATCCTAAAAACACGAAAAAAGCTAAAAACCAGAACAACCAACAAAATCCCATATACCTCTAAAAATCATAAAAATATGTAAAAATTAAAAACACAAACCCCCCTAAAAACCCCTTAAAATTCCTAAATACTCTAACAACCCAAAAACTATAAAAACCCCAAAAATAAAAAAACTCTAAAACCCACAAAAACCCTAGAAACCCTAAAACTCCTAAAAACGTATATAACCCTTAAAAACTCTAAAAATAATTAAAACTATAAAAATATTAAAACACCCTAAACACCCTAAAAATCACTAAAAGATCCTAAAGTATATATAAAAACCCAAAAACTTCCTTAGAATCTAAAAGACCCTAAAAACCTCAAAGACCCTACATTCCATAAAAGCCATAAAACCCTAAAAACAGAAAAGAACACTAAAAACCCTAAGAACCCTAAGAACCCAAAAAAACTTGAAAAAATGTAAAAACCCAAAAAAACCCCAAATCCCTAAAGAATAAAAAAACCCTAAAACCATAAAAATCCCCATAAAACCCTAAAAACATTTAAAAAACAAAAACTTAAAAACCGAAAAACCCTAAAATTAAAAAAAACATAAATATCTGAATGCTCCAAAAACCTATAAAAACTCTATAAACCCTAATACAACCCTAAAAAATCCATAAAATCTAAAGAAACCACAAAACTGTAAAAAAACATAAAAACCATAAAAAATCGTAAATCACTAAAATAAATTGAAAAGGACCAAAAAACATTAGCAACCCTAAAACCCATACAAAAACCATATAGTCTCTAAATTAACTGTAATAAACCTGAAACCCTAAAAACACTAAAAAACAATAAAATCCTAAAAAACCCTTTAAACTCTCAAAAACCATAAACCCCCCCAAAACCCCTAAAAATAAAATAAACTATAAAATTACTTGAAACCCCCATAAATAAACACAAAACCCCCTAAAAACCTTAAAAACAAACAAATCCCTAAAAAACCTAAAACCCCTAAAAATAAATAACAATCCTAAAAATCAATAACCCCTTAAAATACTTAAAAACCCTAAAAAATAAAAAATAACTTAAAGCACCTAAAACACTAAAAACACTAAGAAAACTGTAAAAACCCCTAAAAACAATTTTGAACCATTAAAACCTTAAATATTTCTAAAAATACCCTTAAATAAATATTTAATACCAAAACTAATAAAATCCCTTTAAAACATTGAAAACCCCAAAACCCATAAAACACAGTAAAAAACCCTAAAACCCCAAAAAATCCCAAATTAAATGAAAAACCCTATGAAGAAGAAGATGGAACTCTGCTCGCTCAAATCCCATGATAGAGATCCTACTGCTCCACCGATGGCTTGAAGATAACAAAATAGTGGTGCCCTGGCCTCCCCCCTCTACGGGGGAGGGGGGGAAAGATTCTATTATTTCTCAAATCCTGGATCTCTTCCTGATTTCCCTCAGATTGATCTCTGCCCTAAAGTGTTGGGCTTGCACAAAGGGCTTCCAAAGCTCCCTCTGATGATTACAGAGTTCAACAAGGCCACTACACTCTACAGTTTGACCCTTGTGGCCAAGTTCTTGAGCTGGCGTCCCCCGGTTTATTTTTTTCACAGGTTCGTGTTTGAGCATTGGGACCTCAGGGGTCTTTCCACTGTGGGTCTGGTTGATTCAAGTAATATTTAGATTCATTTTTCATCAGAGGAGGACCTCATCTGGGCCTGGTCCTTAGATCCTCGTAGATGTGATTCTTCTCTCTTCTCCCTTTTCTGGTGGAAATTTTAATTTCATTTGAACCGTGATTCCCCTCTGATAGCGATTTGGGTAAGGTTCCCTAAGATCTCTCTTCCCATCCAAAATTTATCAATTCTTTCTATGTTGGGGAATTTGGTTGGGCGGTTTCTATGTGTGGATAACCAGAACAGGGCCCTCTGTCACCCGGTTGCTCTGAAAGTTTTTTTTGAAGTTGATGTCTTGAAGGGATGAGTGGATTTCGACTGGATTGAGATTGGTGAAGAGATTCATTGGAAGCAGCTGGTGGTTTTTGAATCGTGGGAAAATTACTACACCTCATGCTTTTATCTTGGTCATTGGAAAAGGGATTGTGGTCGGAGGGATGGCATAGTGGATAGGTTTGGTAAGGAGCCCATCACTTCAATGGTTTTCTCAACAGGTGACACAGAGGCAAGGAATGTTGTCCCTAGGGATCCTTTGATGGACGTCCGGGGACCTGACAAGATGGAGGATGAGGGATTATCCCCCTGGATTGCTGCGAGAGAGCCTATTTTAGTCAATAGCATATTTAAAAAAGTGAAGGGTGACTTGGGCCTAGGGGAGACACCTCTTCTAAAATGGGAGATGTCATTATGGCTGGCACTGGGGATATTTCCTCATAGCCTGACACTGGCAGGGGCATAGGCTTGGCCTCAAAGTTGGCCTGTCTTGTAATGGAGGGGGTTCTTTTGTCAAGCTCTTCAGTGGATGCTGGATGTGGCCATGAGCTGACTTTTTCTTGAATCAGTCCTTTTATTTGAATCATCTAATCTCCATGGGTACTAAGGAAAGGGGCCAGAGGAGGTTGAAGCTGCAGTAGGTGGAAGCTGATGATATCCTTAAGGATGCAGACCTGCCTTCCCTTATTGTTGGTTCTTGGGAATTGGATGTAGAATGTCCCCTTCCCACTGCGTCCCCTCGATAGCATGTGTCGATGGACCTTACTATGCCTGGGCTTGATCTTCCTGATGGCCTTTTGCCTTTGCAATCCCATGGGAGCCCCTTCCCTGATAAATGGAGCACTCAGCAGCCTGACAAGGGAACAACTCTTGTTCTGTTCGAGAAGCTGCCACCTTGTGTGGAACTGTCTAACCCATTCATGCTGGATTGTTCAAAGATACCACTTGAGCATCATATTTACGATATCTTCTATAAGCCGGATCTGCAGCCGGTGATCTTCCATGGAGATGAGAATGATGAGCACATAAGGCTTGGAGAAATCCTTGGGGACTGTGATGATCTCATGTATTCCAACCTGAACAGAATTAAGAAGGTGTAGGAGATAACAGGTCTTTCTGATTCATCTGGTGGTAAGCCGTAGAGAAGGTCATGGTTTGACCCTGAATGTAGCAAATAGGAAGACATGGTTGTGCCCGCCACCTCAGATCAAATGAAGAGAAAGATTCAGAGTGACCCTCTGGCGAAACGGAGGGCTAGAAGGGACTATTCCTCCATGCCCAGGCCTATGGCTACTAGGGCTTCTTCCAAGTCTATTAGAGTTAAAGGAAACAAAAATGGAAGGGGAGATTGAGCCACCAATGTGAAATCAGATGTGGAACTCAGGAAATATTGTACATCCTTTCTCAAGTAGAATGAATCCTCTGAATGGGAGTTGGTGGACTTGGATTCTTCCTCAGGTTATGGCGCTGACGGTGATCCCTATGGCGATGATGATTTTGTTCTGTAGTTGTCTTGAATTTTGGTCTCTAGGACTTTTTTTGTGTGGGTTTTCAAGGATTTGGGTGAGGGTCGTTTGACCCTACCCCTCCCTTGTTTGCTGCTATTTTTCTCATCTTTATATACCTGGGAGGTCAGGGATAGCCTAGCCTCACACCTTCCTTGCCCTAAAAAATCCCAAACACCTAAAAACCCTAAAAACCCTATACCCATAAAATATTTAAATACCCACAGAACCCTAAAAACCCTAAACAATCCTAAAAACCCAAAAACCCCAAAAATACCTTAAAATGCCTAAAACCCAAAAAAACGACTAAATGACCATAAAACTTTTGACACCTCTAAAAAACCAAAAATCCTTAAAAACCACAAAAATCCCCAAAAGACCCTAAAAACCATTAAAACCCTAAATTACAACAAATAAACCTTTAAAAACCCTAAAAGAACCAAAAAACGCTAAACACACTAAAAAATATAAAAAACCTAAAACCATAAAATCCATTTAAAACCAGAAATGCCATAAAATAATAAAAATACTAAAACCCTTAAAAACAATTAAACACTAAAAACCCAAAAGATCCCTAAAACAATCCTAAAACCATATAAAACGTAAAGAACCAAAAAAATCCAACAAATGCCTAAAAAATCTAAAATTCATAAAATCACTAAAACCCCTTAATACCCATAAAACACATTAAAAACATAAACCCCCCCCCCCCAAAAAATGTAAAGCCCTAATTAACCTAAAAACACTAAAATCCCTAAAAACACAATAAATATAAAAAAACTTTTAAAACTATAAAAACATTAAAAATACTTTAATCCTATTAAAACCATAAAACCCAAAAACCTAGAAACCTAAAAACCCTAAAATACCATAAAAACATTAAAACCATAAAAAACTTTGAAACCATAATGGAAACTAAAAAATAAAAAACCCATAAAATCCTAAAACTCCTAAAAACCCTAACAACCCTAAAAGAAAATAAAAACCCTAAAAGGACATAAAAACCCATAAAAAGGCCTAAAGAACCCTAAAATTTTAAAAACCTATAAATAGTAATAAGAACCCTAAAAACCCTAAAAACCATAAAACATGAATAAATCGATAAAAACCTAAAAACCCCTAAGAGACACTAAAACCCCTAAAAGGTAATAAAATATTCAAAAACCCTAAGATAATCTAAAAAACCTAAAATCCCTAAAATCCCTTAAAACTCCCTAAGGGTATGACGTGGTTCTTAAGTTTTGTTCTATGGATGATGGATTTGGTTGGTTGCTGGTCCTGGGATGTGGCATGCGGCACATCTTAATGTTTT
This sequence comes from Viscum album, assembly GCA_963277665.1. Lineage (NCBI taxonomy): Eukaryota > Viridiplantae > Streptophyta > Magnoliopsida > Santalales > Viscaceae > Viscum > Viscum album. The sequence continues at coordinate 1,800,439,448 of OY728126.1, read as the reverse complement.
CCTTTGTTTACTAGTTCTGATCTTCTGGTATGACTTGGTGCTCGAGTGTTTCAATTGTGGTGGTTCTTATTCTCAGAATGTTGATTCTGGATCATGAGTTTGGAGAAGGTGGGAGTTTCTATCATGCTATTGGTTCAGAGCTGCTTGTTGCAATTTGTTCGTTAATGGATATTGATTGCGTTGAAGGTTATGGATGCTACTATTGTGGTCACTCATTCGGTTGCATGATGATGGTGATGTCTGATGGGTTTGATGCAAGCTATTTTTGAGATCTATATCTGATTAAGGAGGTTCGGGTGCTGCAGAATGGTCCTAGGTGTGGGTGTTAGTGGTCCTATGCTTATTTTGATGGTGATATGCTGGATGATGGCTGGTTATAAGGTCCTGGTTGCTGGAAATCAAAGAGATGGATACCATTTTATACTTTGACGAGGATTGTTGGTCACTTCTTGTGTGTGATGTTGTTGGTTTGGTTCTACCTAAGTTGGTACTACTGGAAGCCGGATTTAGGTCGTAATGCTGATGTGTAGTGTTTGGATGATCTTCTAGGTGACAGCTGGATTTGGATGATGGGGTGTGGCCGCTCACATTGGACTCTATCTTGGTCTGGTATGATAGTGCATGTGGCGGTTTTGGGATGGTGTTGGTTGTTCAGCTTGGCGTCAAGGGCATGTCTTGGTAGGGCAACGCTGTTAAGTGGGGAGGCTTCAGAATCTAATATTGGTGTTTAGGATGATGGTTGTCGAACCTGGTACAGTGATGAAATATGGTGGTGCTAAGATATGGTCTTACTATGGTGCTACAGATATTGTGCTGATGAATGCTAATGAGGTTTCTGTTGATGGATATGGTATTGTTGGATGTTGGCTGCTTTTTGGCGGGGAGGTGCTGATGGGGACATTTCTGATTTTCTGTTTTTCTTGGATTTTGTGTGCTTTTAGGCTTTTGGGTTTAATGGGTTTGGGGTTGTTAAGGGTTTTTGGGTGTGGGTCGTTTGACCTCTCCCCCTCCCCAATTGTCTACTGTATCTTATTTTCTAATAAATTTGGTGGGGGGGGATAGATTAACCATCGCTTCTTCCATTCCTAAATCACCCTAAACCCCTAAAAACCATTAATACCCTAAAAACCCTAAAGAACCAAAAAAAACAAAAAAAACCCTAAAGGTCCATAAAAACCTAAAGGAACCTAGAGAATTCTAAAAACACGAAAATGGCCCTAAATCCAAAAGGCCCAAAAATCAATCTAAAACCCCCTAAAATGCCCTAAAAATCAAAAAACCCACAAAAGAACCTAAAAACATAAAAGTACCTTCAAACACTAAAACTCCTAAAAAAACATAAAAACCTTAAAAGACCCTAAGAAACGAAAAACCATTAAAAGACAAAAAAGGCGTAAAAAACCTGAACACCCCTAAAACCCCAAAAGACCCTAAAAACCCTAAAAACACTAATACCCATAAAAAATAATTATTTAAAAGCCTTAAAAAATTTGAATAAATCCCTATAATCCTTAAAACCCAAAAATACCTAAAAAACTAGAAACCCATAAAAATATTTAAAACATTTAAAACCCTTAAAACCAAAAATCCCCTAACAACCCAACCTATCATTTAAAACCCTTAAAAAAAACCCTAAAAAAACTAAAAACCTTAAAAACCCAAAAAAAATTCCAAAAACCCTAGAAAACCCAAAAACCCATAAAAACCTTAAATTCCCTAAAAACCTATAAACACCAAATAACCTAAGAAAACATTAAACCCCTAAATCCCTATAGAATTCTATAAAAACCCTAAAACTGACTAAAAAACCTAGAAACCCAAAAAAATATAAAATATCATAAAAACACATAAATTCACTAAAAACATGCTAAAAATCATTAAAAACCTAATAAAAGTTTAAAACCCATAAAAGACCCTAAAGGCACAAATCCCATAAAAGACCCAAAAACCCCTTAAAACCCCTAAAAGACCATAAAACCCCTATAAAGATCCTAAAACCCATTAAAACAGATAAACACTCGAAGAACCCTAAAAATATTAAAAACCCCCCAATACCCAAAAAACCCAAAAAATGAAAACACATAAAAAAATAAAACCCCCTAAAAACCCTAAAACCCAAAACCACTAAAACATCTAAAAACCCCAATAAAACCATAAAAAACATTAAACCCCATAACAGACCTTAATAAACAATAAAAAGTAATAAAAATACTAAAATCCCAGGTAACTCTAAAGTCCCTAAAATCACCAAAAAAAAACAAAAAAAAAATCCTAAGAGAAGTATAAAAATCCTAAGAAAACCCTTAAAGCACTAAAACCCCTAAATACCCTAAACACCCCAAAAGAATGAAAAACTCTTTAGAACTCTAAAAAATTAAACCCAATAAGAACCCTAAAACCACTAAAACCCATTAAACCATAAAAATCGTAAATAAATTTAAAATCCCTAAAAGAACATGAATTTTATAAAAAACACCAAAACCTATAAAAAATAAAAACCAAAACCACATACCCTCCACCATAAACCCTAAACCTTGTAACCTACACCCTAAAAAATAAAACCTACACCCAAAACCCCATACCCAACACAATAAACCCGAAACACTAAACTAAAAACCCTACACCCAATATCGTAAACACTAAACCCTACATCATAAAAAGGACACCCTACACCCTCAATCCTAAATACAAAACCCTATACTCTATAACCTACACCCTAAACCCTATACCCTACACCCAAAACCCTATACACTACACCCCAAACCATATACCGTTCACCCTAAACCCTATAGCCTATACGTTTAACCCTACACCCTACACCATAAAACCAAAATTCTACACACTATACCATATAACCTGTATTTAAACCAAAAACCAAAAACCCTATACCCTATACCCAACACCCTAAACACTATAACACACACACCCTAAACCATATAACCTACACCCAGAACCCTATATTGTAGAGAATACACCCTAAACCATATACCAAAATCCCGAAATCCTACACCATAAACCCAAAACAATACACCCCAAACCCCATAACCTAAACCCCAAACCATAAACCAAACACCCCAAACATTATACCCATGCCTTGACCCTAAAACCTACACCCAAAACCAAAAACCAAAAACCCTAACCCCTATAACCTAAAATCTATATCCTACATCATAAACCCTATACCCTACACCCTAAACTCTAAACCCTACACCATATACCCAATACCCAACACGCTAAACCCTAAACCCTAAACCCTATACCTTACACTATAGACCCTAAACCCTACAACAAAAACCCTAAACCCTACAACCAAAACCCTAAACCTTTCCCCCTAAACCTTATAACTTACACCGTAAACACTAAACCCTACACTATAAAACATATACCGAACACTGCAAACCCTAAACCCTACACCCTAAACCATATATCCTACACCCTAAACCCAAAACCCTACATCTTAAACCCTATACCCTACACCCTAAACGATAATCCCTACACCTAGACCCAATACCATGTACCCTAAACCCTAACCCGCAATCCCAAAACCCTAGATCCTCCAACCTAAACCACAAACCATACACCATACACCATAACCCTATACCCTACATAATAAAACATTTACCCAACACCCCACACCAAACACCCCAGACCCAAAAACCTAAACCATACACACTAAACACTATACCCTACGCCCTAAACCCTAAACTCTACACCTTAAACCCAAAAATATACACCCTAAACCCTATACCCTACACCATAAACCCTAAAACCTAAACACCACACCCTAAACCTATAAAATAATCTCTAAATCATAAACCCTACATCCTACACCCTAAACTCAATACCCTCCACCGTAAACCCTCAACCATACACCCAAAACTCTATACCCTCCACCATAAATGATAAACCCTATACCCTTCACCCATACCCTACCCCCTAAACCCTAAACCATATAACCTAAACCCTATACCCTACATCCTAAACCCTAACACCTACAAAATAAACCATATAGGCTACACCCTAAACCTTATATGATACACCCTAAACCCTAAACCATACACCCTAAACCCTATACTCTACACCCTAAAGCTTATAAATTACACCATAAACCCAATAATCTATACCTTAAACCACATACTCAAGACCCCAAGACCCCTAAAACAACCACAGAAACCCAAAAACCCAAAAATCCAAAAAACCATTAATACCCCTAAAAAATACTGAAACCCAAAAACCCCAAAAAACACTAAAAACACCCTTAAAACACTAAAAACTCTTAACCCCCCATACCCCCGGGAAAACCTCAAACCCCCAACCACAAATTATATAAAAAACCTAAAGAATCGTAAAAAAAATATAAAAACCCTAAAACTCCATAAACCAGATAAACACTAAAAACATAAAACAATAAAAATAACTAACAAAACCCTTAAAATCCCAAAGAAACCCATTACCGACCATAAAAACCCATAAAACCCTAAAACCAATTAAATCCCCTAAAAATCCTTACAAACAATAAAAAAACCTAAAAACATAGAAATCCCTTAAAAACCCTAAGAATCCAAAAACCCCCAAAAAACCATAAAACCTGTAAAAACCCTTCAAGCCCTGATAAAAACCCTGAAAACCCCTCAAACCCCAAAAAAGAACCACTTAACCCCCTAAAAACACAATAAATTCAAAAAAACTAAAAATCCAAGAAAATCCTTGAAAACCATAATAAAACCATAAAACTCGTAAAAGATATTAAAATCCAAAAAATCTTTAAAACTCCTAAAAACCCAGAAAAACCCTAAAAATCTAAAAAAACATAAAAACATTTAAACCCCTATGAAATAATAAAAACCATAAACCCCAAAAAACCAAAAAACCCTCCAAAAACACATAAGTCCCTAAAAACCCTAAAACCCCCAAACACCCAAGAAGCCCTAACAGCCACAAAAACCCCCAAAACACCCAAAAAATTTCAAAACATATAAAAACTGTAAAAATCATAAAATATCATAAATACCCATAAATACCATAAATAACTCTATAAAACCCCTAAAATTTCCTAAAATACCCTAAAAGAACCAAAAAATACCTTAAAACCCAAAAAACCCTAACAACTTTGAAATACCCAAAAAACAATAAAACCCATAAAAAACCCCAAAAACCCTAAACCACTAAAAAACACTAAAAACCCCTAAATAACCTAAAATAGTCCTATAAACACTAAAAACCAAAAAATCATAAAAATCATAAAAACCTAAAACCCACAAAATAGTTATGAAAACTCCTCATACCCTAAGAATATTATAAATTACCAAAAACCCCTAAAAACCTCAAAAATCTTAAAAAATCACCCAAAAAATAAGAAAATTTAAAAATTCCCTGAAATCACCAAAACACTAATAAATATAAATGAATTGAAAAAAATATAAAAACCCTAAAAACCTAAAAACTCTAAAAAACCTAAAACCAATAAAAAGCCTAAAACCCTAAAATCGATTAAGAACCCTAAAAATAAAAAAACCACTAAATCCTCTTTAAACCCTAAAAATATATAATAATTCTAAAAACCCCTAAAAGCCTTAAAAACCCTAAAATATGTAAAACCCTAAGAAACACTAGAAACCCCCAAAAACTGTAAAAACCATAAAAATATGATGACCCTTTAAACTCTAAAAATCGTAAAAACCACAAAACCACTAAAACACTAAAAACCAGAAACCCTAAAGAATCATAAAAATCCATAAAACCATTAAACCAATAAACCTCCCCAAATCCTTCAAATTCATAAAATCATATTAACCCTAAAAATCCCTAAAAACCCTATAACCCTTAAAAACCCAAAAAGACATAAACCCCAAAATAATCTAAAACCCCTAAAACCCATAAAACCCGTAAAACCCTGAAAGGGACCCTAAACCCCTTAAAAACTAAAATAATAAAAATCCCTAAAAACCCTAAAAGATGCAAAAATCCCCTAAAAACCCTAAAAGACCATAAAATATCATAGGACACCCTAAATGTTTCTAAAATCCATAAAAACCCAAAAGGACCCTAAAAACTCTTAATCACATTAAGGGACCTAAAACCCATAGAATCCCTAAAGGGATATACAGAACCCTAACAAGCCATAAAGGACCATAAAAAATCTAAAAACCCCTGATAGAACCTAAAAAAATCTAATGGAACCTTAAATCCCTAAGACCCTAGAGGGCCTTAAAAACCTGAAGGACCCTAAAATCTCTAAATCACTAAAATACCTGAAAATCCTTAAAACTCCTAAAACACAAAAAACCAACCTAAAACCCCATAAATAATCCTAAAATTTCACAAAACACACTAAAACACTAAAAGACCCAAATATGCTAAAACCCCTTAAATGGATGTAAAATCCAAAAAAACCTAAACACCATAAAAGATAGACAAGACCAATAAAAATATTAAAAGACCCTAAAATCCATAAAACCCATAATACCCCTAAAACCCTAAAAACCCATAAACCCCCTAAAACCCTAAAAACTAAAATCCCTAAAAATGCCAAAACACTAAAAGACCCTTAAAACTCCTAAAACCCCAAAAATCTCTAATATTTTTATAAAATCCCAAAACCCCCAAAACAACTAAAAACCCTAAAACACATCAAAAACCAAAACATTTCAAAACACTGAAAAATCTAAAACCATTATAAATACTAAAAATATTAAAATATCTAAAATCCCTAAAACCCATAGAATACCCTAAAACCCCTTAAAAACACTAAAAATACACAACTCCCTAAAAATATTAAAAACCCAAAGAAATATAATACTAAAAAAGCTAAAAATCCATAAAAGGGAAAAAACCCTACAACCCTACAAACCCAAAAAAATAAAAAAAACCCCTAAAAACTAAAACAAACTTTAAACCCCCAAAAGTACTAAAATCCATAAAAACCCCTAAAAATATGAAAAATGATAAAACCGTAAAACCCCATAGAACCCAAAAAACCCTAAAATCATTAAAAACCCAGAAAAACCTTGAAAACCCCTAGAAACCTTAAGAAAAGATTAAAACATTCAAATATTAGAAAACCCTACAAACCCCAAAAACAAAAATAAAACAAAAAAACCACAAAAAATCTGAAAAACACAAAAAAACCCCATAAAAACCATAAAAACCCAAAAAAAACCTAAAACATCTAAAAATATTAAAATAACCATAACAACTCATAAACCCCTAAAGACACTTAAAAACTTAATACCCAATAAAATCATAAAACCCCAAAAAACCTAAAACCTCTAAAAATATTAAAATAACCATAAAAACTCTTAAACCTCTATAGACACTTAAAAACATAATACCCAAAAAATCATAAAAACCCTAAAATAACTTGAAAACCACATGAAAGTTCATAAAACCCAACAATATGATGAAATACAGTAGAAATCCTAAAAACCATAAAACCCTAAAAAACACTAAGAACCCTAAACCCCTAAACCCCTAAAACCCCTACAAAATCCAAAACCCCCTGAAACCCTAAAACCCCTTAAAAAGTAATTTTTATTATAAATCCCTAAATCCCTAAAAATCCTAAAAAAGACTCAAAACCCCTGGGAAACCATAAAAAAGTTTAAAAACATTAAACATAATAAAAAAACACTAAAAATCCCATGACAACCCTAAAACCTTGAAAACCATTGAAAAAACCTATGAAACCCCTAAGCACCATAAAAACCTTGAATCCCTAAAAACACTAACCCCCCCTCTAAAACCATAAAAACATAAAAACACTTAAAAACCATAAAAACCATAAGAACCCTACAAACCCTAAAAATGAAAAAAAACTATAAAAAAAACTAAAAATTCGTAAAAACACCTATAACACCTTAATGACCCTAAAACCCCTAAAACTGCACAGAACCCAAAAACCCCTAAAAGACCCAAAAACCATAAAAGGCCCTAAATAACACTATAAACACTATAAATTATCTTCAATTCACAAAAAAACCTAAAAACACTAAATACCCTAAAATCCTAAATCCCTAAACCTCTAAAAACCCAAAAATCCCAAAAATCCTCTAAAAAACCATAATTTCTTATAAACAATAAAATGATAAAAAACATGAACACCCCCTAAAAGACCTTAAAAACACTAAAAACCGAAACTAATTGTAAAATAACCTAAAAACTTAAAAAACCTAAAAGACCCTAAATGACACCACAAAACCCTAAAAGACCATAAACATAGTTAAACAACAAAAAAATACTAAAAACAGTAAAAACCCTAAAAAAACATAAAACCCCTTAATACCCTTAAAAACCTGTAAATAATAAATACTCCAAAAATTGAAAACACACTTAACTGATAAAATAAGTTAAAAATCCTAAAAACTCCATAAAACCATAAAAAAAACTTAATTCCTTAAAAACCGTAATAAACACTAAAACCCTAAACCACTAAAAAGTATAAAAATGTAAAAAACCCTTGAATATCCCCAACAAACCCTAAAACCCAAAAAAACCAAAGGACCCTAAAAACATGAAAACCCATAAAACCTAAAAACCTCATAAAAACCATAATTCTCATTGAAATACCTAAATATCCTAAAAAACCCCAATAAAATTGAAATAACTATAAAAACCAAAACCACCCAAAATTATTAAAAACCCTAAAAACCCCCAATCCTTAAAAACCTTAAAAACACTAAAACACTAAAAATACTAAAAACCCCTAAAATCCTAAAAACCACTAGAAATTATAAAAACACAAAAAGACCTGAAAACAATAAAACCCCTTAAAACCATAAAACTCTAAATACCCTTAAAACCCTAAAAATCCTAAAACCCATAGAGACCCTAAGAATCCTACAAATACAGAAAATATTAAAATCCCTAAAAAACATAAGGAACACTTAAAAACCCAAAAAAAAAACCTCAAAACCCTAAAACTCATAAAGAACCCTTAAAACCCCTTAAACCCTAAAACACATAAAAACCCTAAATAACCATAAAATTCCTAAAGGGTGATAAAAACCCCTTAAATCCATAAATCCCCTTGAAACATGATAACCTCTCAAACCCCATACAACCCCTAAAATATTCCAAAAACAATAAAAGACCCCACAAATCCTAAAATACCCTAAAACCCCTAAAATACACTAAATAACCTAAAAGACCATATTTACAATAAAATGATGAAAGTGTCTTAAAACCCAAAAAATTCAACAGGGATAAAAATTCCCTAAAAACCCCAAAACCCATAAAAACCATAAATAGCCATAAAACCATAAAGGACCCAAAAAACCAAATGAACTTTAAAAACCCCAAAACCCATAAAGAACACTAAAACCCTAAAAAAATAAAAGAACCTAGAAAACCCTAAAAATAACATAAAGGGACATAAAATCCTAAAAATTTTAAAGGACCCTAAAACTAGAAAAATTATAAACACCACTAAAATAGTAGAAACCTAAAAAACCCTAAACCCCCTAAAACCCAAAAAATACCAAAAACCCCTAGAATATGGCGATGCTCCATCTCTCTCTCTATGGCTATTCTCAGCTCCCTTGAAGAATTCGTCGCCGTAACTGATGGATGTGGTGGTGCCGCCCCTCCCTGGGATTGGAGGGGCGGCAGATGGGCTTCCCCTGCAAGCAGAGCATGAGTTCCCCCCCCCCCATTTATTGAGATAGCACTTTGCCCGAAAGTCCCTTGGTGCCAGAACGGTGTGCCCTCGTTCTCGATTTCTACTCAAGAGATTTCTTCGGCCTCTGATCTTCTGGATTTGATGTTGGTGGTTCAGTTTGGGAGGATTTGGCCTCCTATTGATGTTTTTGATAGGTTTGTTGCCTCTTTTTGGAATCTCTGTGAAAGAGATATTGTAGGGTTATTTGATGCTTGAATCCTTTTGGTTCGGTTTGGGAATGAGGAGGATTTGATCTCGGCCTAGGTCATGGCTCCTAGGATTTTTTCTGGTTTTCAGTTCTACTTGTTCCGATGGATCTTTGATTTCCACTTGAATCGTGATCCCCCAAGTGCGGCGTTGTGGGTTACTCTTCCTGGACTTGCACTCCCCTACCAAAATCTGGCTATCCTTCGATTCATAGGTAATCTCATTGGACGATTTCTGTGTATGGATGCGTGGATGAGCACTGCATTTCATCCCTTTGCACCATGTATTTTCATAGAGTTGGACGTTTCCAAACCCCCGGTCAATATTGTTTGTGTTGAGATTGAAGATGAACTCCGGTGGCAGCAGCATGTTTTTTTTGAATCTTGGGTCTTCTTCTGCTCGACTTGCTGCAGATTAGGCCACACTGCATCCGTGTTCCAACGTGGAAGCGGCCCATCCTCTTCTATGCCTGGTCCATCTGTTGTTGCTCCATCATTGTTTTCTGAGATAGTGGCTGGGGGGCTCAACCAATATGGTAGTTTTGGCTCCAGATACTAGTGTGGCTGAATACCCTACACATCATGCTGCTTCTGAGGAATAGGAGGTTATTGCGGTTGGGGATGTTTTGATGCAGGTTGATAGAGGGGGTCAGGCTCAGGTGGAGGTCTATGCCAAGGAGGTTGTTGTGTCCTTTCCAACTGGTAGTGAGATGACTGTTGCTGTGGGGGTGGAATCCAATCTGGGTTCTGGACCACTGAACTCACATATTGTGTAGGATAATCCTCCAGTTGTTCTTGGGAAATTGGTCATTCAGGGTCAACCGGAACCCAAGGTACATGATATCGGTAAGCACTTGAGGAGTGATCTGCAGTTTCTGGATGCTGGAAGCTCTCTTTGCATAGAGGCCTCTACTGGGCTGGAGCTTAAGGAGGAGGTGCAGGGGCCCCCAGACAATGCAGGAGATTAGATGACCGCTGAACAGTTATAGAATAAGGTGCAGGCTGATGCTGCTGGGCATGGTGGAGGGAGTGTGTCCTAGAACCCTCTGGTGGTTGATGCAGGGAGTGCAACGTCTCCTTCTCAGGTTCTGGCTAATGTTCCTGCTACTGGGCAGGTGGGAGGAAGTGTGGAACACATTTCTAGTGAAGCCGAGATGACTTTGAGAACTTTTGGGAGCTTTGATAATGCCGGTGAATGAGAGCATAAGGAGAGGGCTGATCTGAGGATCGAGAATGGTGTGAATGTTGCACAGACTGAGGGTACTGGGGGTGCCCTCACCAGGTTTTTTATGAATGCTTCATAATTCTTTGAACCTATCCCACTCATAGTGGATGATTTAGAGGCTCTCATTTCCTTTAGCGCAAATGATGTTAATTTTGTAGAAGATGGGATGATTAGGGAAATTGTGGATGATAACTCCAAATGTTTGGTTCTGAAGGACTTGGCTTTGTAGCCTTCTATTTTGCAGGAGGGAATGGAATCTGAGTGCTCGTTTCTTTATGAGAGTGGCTCGGATGATGGCTCTAGGATGAAATCTAACATAGACCAGATTATAAAGACAAGGCCATACTCGCTGGGAAAGAGAATTTTGTTGGGGGCCTATCCAGGGAGTGTTTTCCACCTCCCACCTCTTGTTTTCTCAACCAGGATGACTATGTTATTCCTGTCCAGGGGAATCATGGTGATCTCAGAACTACAAACCTGAAAGTATGGAGGCGAAGGAAGGACTACTCCTCCTTTCCGAGAACGGTGTCTACTAGGGCTTCCAGCAAGGGTTTGAAGAACTCCTCTGGTAAGGTGGGGCGGTCTGCTAAGAAGCAATTGAATGTGGAGCAGGTGATGTTAAGGGAGTACTTCACCATCTTTTTGAAGCAGTATGATTCTTCGGAATGGGAGTCAGCAGACACTGATGTGGCCTCTGGATATGGTGCCGAGGGAGACCCCCTGGTGCAGATTACGATGATGATGGTGGGGATGGTCGGTAGACCCTGTGCTAGATGCTGGTTGCGGGTTGTCTGGGAGATGTTGTTGGTTTTACTCTTGTTTTTCATTCTTCTCTCATTTTGTGTGTCTTTTGGTGGTTTTGGGATCTTGGGTTTTTTTAGGGTGTCCAGGGTTTTTGGGTGTGGTTTGATTGAGCCCGCCCCTCCCTTTTCTGCAGTGTCCTTTTTTCTAATAATTTTTTTTTGGGGGGGGGGGTCAGGAATAGCCTTCCCCCGAGCCTTCCTTTCCCTAAAAGTCCCTAAAACCCCTAAACCCTTGAAAACTCAAAAATCCCATAAAACCCCCTAAAAATCATAAATAACACTAAATGACCCTAAAAATTGTAAAAAACCCCAAAAAAATCAAAAACCCCCGTAAAAATACTAAAAGAAACAAAAACACATTAAAACAAAAAAGACCAAAAATCTTAAAAACCAAAAAGACCATAAAACTCCTAATAAACCCAAACACATCAAATGAACCAAAAAACTACTTAAAACTCTAAAAACCATAAAAACCTTTAAAAACATAAGGACCATAAAAACCCTAACAAATACCTAAAAACTATAAAACCCTAAAAAACCATAAAACCCTTAAAAACATCAAAAACACTAACCCCCCTAAAACAATTAGAAACTTTAAAACCCCTAAAAACCCTAACGACCCCTTAAATCAACTAAAAACCCAAAATTAACTCAAACCCCAAAACACTTAGAAACCCTAAGACACAAAAAACTATTAAAATATCAAAATCCTAACAACCATAAAAACCATTAAAATCCCAAAAAACCAAAAAAGATCCAAACCCCAAAAAATCAATAACCACACCCCCTAAAACCCTAAGGACCATAAAAATAATAAATACCACAAATAACATAAAAATTTATAAAAACCACCAAAATACCCTAAAAACCCAAAAACACCCAATAACCATAAAAAAACCTAAAAACATTAAAACTCTTTAAAAACCTAAAAACCAAAAAAAACATAAAAACCATAACACCCATTAAAACACCTAAAATTCCTAAAACCCATAAAATACCCCTTAAAACCCCTAAAAACTCAAACCATTAAAACCCATAAAACCCAAAAAACCCCGAATAATCTTAAAACATGAAAAACATTAAAAACCCAAAAATTATAAAACCCTAAAAACCCAAAAAACCCCAAAATCCTATAAAACCTTAATAACCTAAACAATCATTAAAAATCACTAAATTACCCTAAAAACCTACCCCCCCCCCCCAAAGGACCATAAAAACTCTAAATATCTCTAAAGGATCCTAACAGACATAAAAAAACCCTAAAATGACCCAAAAAAACAGAAAAAACCCAAAAACCCAAAAGGACCCTAAAAACCCTAAAAACCCTTGAATGAACCTAAAAGTTGTAAAACCCACATAAAGGAAACTATGAGAGTTAGAACCCCAAAAAGGACCCTAAAACCATAAATATTTAAGGGATATTGAAAAACCGAAAACCCCATAAAAACACTAAAATACCCAAAAACGGAAAAAACCCTAAAAACAGTAAAGAATGATTAAAAACCCAAAAAAATAAAAAAAACCCCTAAAACCCTAAAAACCCCAAAATACTAAAAAAAATAACAAAAAACTCTCTAAAAACCCTAAAATAAAAAAACCCTAAAACACGTAAAAACCCAAAAAACCCAAAAACCCCCCAAAACCCCCAAAAGACGCAATAAAACTTAAAAACCCAAAAACCCCATAAAAACCCTAAAACAACCCAAAAAATATATTAAATCCATAAAACCATAAAACTATAAATCCCCCTAAAAATACCCTAAAATCCATCAAAACCTTAATAAACACAAAAAACCCTAAAAATCCCTAAAAACACTAAAATCCCTAAAATCCCAAAAAATCATTAAAAACCCTAAAACCCCTAAAAACACTAAATTGTTAAGAAATAGGTTTATCTGGATGAACCATTCTCTCCAGATGGCTCCTTGACAGCGCTAGCGGTGATCCTTCCTCCCCCCCCCCCCCCTACGGGGGAGGGTTCTTCGCTCGATCTCAGTCAGAATCTTGCCTCCATTTATCCTCCTATGACTCTTTGCATTCCCTCCTTCCCTCGAATTGATCTTTTACCAAAGGATACTAACTTATATGAAGGCTAACTTCACTTATCATTATCGGAATCAGAGTTCCATTTAGCATATGTGCTTCACAACTTGAACTTAGTTGATCAGTTCCTAAAGCAACAACCCTCGGTGGAGTCTTTTGGCAGATTCATTTTTAGATGTTGGAACCTTCAAGAACAGGCGACGGTAGGGTTATTGGATGGCCGCCATTTTATGATCTAGTTCTAAATGTATGAAGATATGATCTGGTCTTAGTCTGTAGCCCCTCGAATCCTTAGTGGAATTAGATTCTTCATCTTCCGATGGAGCTTTGACCTGCACATGAACAGGGACTCTCCGTTGATTGCTTCATGGGTAAGGTTCCCAGAACATCCTCTTCCATTTCAGAATCAATCCATTATTTTTATGATCTGGAATCTTTTGGGCTGGTAATTGTGTTTAGACAACCGGACTCAAGCGATTTTCCACCCCATTTCCCCAAGAGTTTTTGTTGAATTGGATGTCTCAAAACCACTGATCGAATTTGTGTGGATCACTATTGACAGGGAGTTTCATTTCAAATAGCCGGCAGTTGTTGAGTCCTCTGTTGTGTTCTTCTCTATATGTAGGCATTTGGGTCATTCTAGAATTTATTATAGACTAAGGGGTAGCAATGCAGGAGTTATAGTGGGTGAATGAATAGTGATGGCAGAAGATCAAAGAAATGTTGTGACAAGGTCTCCTCTGTTAATATCAATTTCGTGGAAATTCGCTGGGCCGAAGGTATCTCATGTGTTTGAGAGACTGAAGTGGGATTTGGTGATTGAGGGTGAGAAGGGAGGAATGGAGACTAAGGAAGGTGTGCGGTACCCTAGTTTGTGTTGTGACGTTTTGTAAGAGCAGGGGCAGGATGGAAGAGTGGAGGAACATGCTTCTGGTTGGAGGGAAATGAAGGTGCAGGACTATGTGGGGGAGGCTGTTGCACAGGGGCTAGTGACAGTGTCACCCCTTTAGTGGTTTGTAGGTGGCACAACTTTGGGGGAATCGAGGGGTTTCTGCTGGCTTGGGAGGAGTGGATGAGGGTCAAGAGACTGTGATTTCCTATAGTGGGCATGATAGACATAAGGAGGCGCTGGCCTTGGATGGTGACCCCTTGTGTAACAGATTTGTTTTTCTTAATTATGTGGAGTCAGAGGGCATGGATGATGTAGAGGGGTATGTGGAGGAGCCGGGGTGATGAAGGAAATGGGGGGGGGTGATGATACTAGGGTTGTGTCTGCTTCTAGGCCTGGTACCATTGTTGAATAAAATGGTCCCTTAGTGGATCCTCTGTCTGGTGATGTTTTTCATAGACAATATGTGTTGGAGTTTCCCCTGCTTATGGGATCATGGTGATAGTGTGGGGGCTAAGGAACGAAAAAGTGAGGATTCAATGGTCCATAGAGGTGATATGTAGGATGGGGTATGACAATTTCATGATGGAGAAAGGGTGGCCCAGATGGGAGAGGAGGCTAAGCAGGGGGAAGTACCTGGGCAAGGGTTATTGGAGGAGCATTGTTCTGTAGTGATGGAGGGCTCCCCGAGGCATGGGCTGGGGCCTTTGGCTTTTTTGGTGCATGAGGGGGGGATCTTATGGTGAGTCTTCTTTACAGGGGGCTCTGGCACGATTTTCTCATGAGTAGAGGGAGGATGCTGAACCTAGGGAGGTGATGGAGCCGGTTGTGGAGGTCTGCAAGCTGACTAGGGAGGAGGGGTGATTGCATCTAGCCCTAACTAGTGTGAAACCTAGCACTCTGTAGTGTGGGGTTCCTATCGCCTACTCCCTAAATTAGGAACCCCCCTTCATACCTGAGCATGTTTTTTTCAGGAGGATTCTCAATTAATGAATTATAATATGGCTATGATCGGTAAGTAAAGGGCCTTGCTAGAGGTTCCCATTCCATATGTGAAGGAAAACAAATCGGAAGGGGCCTCCTTAGACCCCCCAAAGAGAAAACCATGGAAGGACTATTCCACTTTGCCAAAGACAGTGTCCACAAGAGCATCTTGCAAAGCTAAGGAAGTTGCCTCTGCTAGGGGAGGTTGACCTATCAAGGCACAAATATTTGAGGAGTAGCAATGCCTTAGAGTGTACTACACTGAAATCCTAATGCATTATGAATTATCTGAATGGGAGTTGGTGGAGTCGGATGCTTCATGTGGTTGTGGTGCTTATGGGAACCCACATGGGGATCGGGACATTGATATGTAGTTTCAGCTTTTTTCTCTTCTGCTACTGTGTTTGGTCTTTTGTGTCTTTTTCTTTCTTTTTTTCCTTTTGGGGATTGTTTTTTGGGTATGGGTCGATTGGCCCTGCCCCTCCCTGGTCTGTAGTGTCCTCTTTTTCTTAATAAATTTTGGGGGGTCCAGTAATAGCCTGGCTGCCACATCTATCTTGTCCCTAAAAACACTAAAACCCTAAAAAACCCTAAAAACACTAAAAACCACTAAAACCCATTAAAACCCAAAAACCCCTAGATCCCAAAAAAAACTAAAAACCACTAAAAATACTTAAAAACATAAATACCCTAAAAATCATTAAACCCTTAAAACATTTATCACCTAAAACATAAAAAACCATAAAACCCTTAAAAACCTAAAACCACATAAAATGATAAAAGCCCTGAAAAACAAAGAAACCAATAAAACCCCTAAAACCCTGAAAACTCCCCAAAAAGCTAAACAACCCTAACAGACCCTAAAAACCCAAAAACAAAAATAAAAAACTCTAAAAACGCCAAAAAGGCCCAAAAAACCCTAAAAATCCTAAAATAATATAAAACATTAAAGGTCCCTAAAAACACTAAAAGGACCAAAAGACACTAAAAACCTAATGGAACCTATAATCCCTATAATTCCCAAAGGAATAAAAAATCCTAAAAGAACCTAAAAATCCATAAAAAAAACCTAAAGTACTCTAAAAATGCTAAAAAGACCCTAAAAACCCTAAAACCACTAAAGGACTCTAAAAACACCTTAAGAACCCAAAAATCCAAAAAACAAAAAACCCAAAAAGAATTTAAATACAAAAGAAAACCCCCTAAAGGAACCTAAAAACCGTTATAATATTAAACGTCCCTAAAACCCCCTAAAACCCAAAAAACCAAAACCCCCTGAAAATCCTAAAAGACCATAAAACCCCTAAGAACCCTAAAACCAAAAAAACCATTAAAACCCAAAAAACAATAAAAAAACATAAAAACCATAACCCCCCTAAACTCTAGAACCCCCTAAAAGACCCTAAAAACACTAAAGAAAATCTTAAAAGCCTAAAAATCTTAAAAACCATTGAAAACCCCTAAAACCCCCTAAAACCCTTAAAACCCAAAAAAATTACCTAAGAACCCCAAAACCCATAAAAATCATTAAACGCAAAAAACAATTAAAAAATTGATAATAATCCTTAAAAACACTAAAACACTAAAATACACAAAGCCCTCAAACGCCATCAAAAACCTAACAAACTCTAAAAAACCTAAAAACCCTAGAAACTATGAAAACTCTAAAAACTATAGAAACACTAAAAACCTAAAAAACCAAAAATCCTTTAAATTCAATAAAAAAACAAAACCCCAATTTAAATACTTAAAGACCCTTAAAAACCCTTTAAACTAAATAAACCCCCTAAAAACCCAAAAAACCCAAAAAACCTAAAATTTCATAAAAAACCTGAAATATACTAAAAAAATAAAACCCAAAAAATCCCAAAAAAACCTAATAAACATATAGAACCCAAAACGCATTAAAAAACTATAAAACACCAAAAAAAACTAAAAACACTAAAAACACAAAAAACCCTAAAACCCCTAAAAACTAAAAAGGCCCTAAAAATCCCAATGGACCCTAAAACACTAAAAAAATTAAATGACCCTAAAACCCTAAAGTACCTAAAAAAACCTAAAACCTGGATGGGAAAAAAATACTAAAACCCATAAAGGAACCCAAAAACCCTAAAAAAATACTAATGATCTCTAAAAAACATAAAAACCATAAAATACCTTAATAATCCTTAAACTATCATAGAAACCCTAATCATAAAAAAACACCTTCAACCCATAAAAACTAAAAAAGACAATAAACCCAAAAAAGTCCTTAAAACCTAAAAACCCCCATAAGAAACTAGAAACACTAAAAGATACTAAAATCCTTAAAATACCCTATAAAAATGTAAAAAACATTCAAAGCCCCAAAAAACCATAAACCCCTTAAAAACCATAAATCCCTTAAAACCTATAATCCCTTTTAAAAAATAAAACACAAAATACACTAAAAATGTAAGTACCCTAAAAACCATTAAACAATAAAACCTAAAAAACCCTGAAAAATCCTAACAAAACCTTGACACCCCTATAACACTTAAAAACTAAACCCCCATCCCATAAAGCTCTTAGAAACACCTAAAACCCCTAAAAAACCTAAATACTTCTAAATTACCCATAAAACTCTAAAAACCATAAAACCCTAAAACCCAAAAACTCCTAAAAAATAATAGACCCCCCCAAAAAATAAATCCCTAATGCCCCTAAAAACAATAAAATACCCAATATACCCTTAAAGAACATAAAACCCTAAAACCCCTAAAAACTCGAAAAGACACATAATACCCTGAAAGCACCAAAAAAAGCCATGAAAAACACAAAGAAACCCTAAAACCCCATAAAACCCTTAAATCCCTTCAAAATCCTTACAAATCCCCCCAAAAAAACTAAAAACCGTAAAACACTAAAAAGCCTTAATAACCCTAAAAACACTAAATCCCCAAAATAACCATAAAAACCATTTAAAAACTCTAAAAAATTAAATAACCTAAAAAACTATAAAAACTCATATGAACCTTAAAGACCCATAAACCCTTAAAACCCTAATAATAATAAAAATACACTAAAAACCTTAAAACCTCCTTAGAAATAAAAACACTAAAACCATTAAAATCCAAAAAAACCCCTAAAGACCCTACAGATCCTAAAGGACCCAAAAAACCCCAAAAAACACTAAAATCCCTAAAAACCAAAAAACCCCAATCCCCTAAAAACCATAAAAACCTTTTAAACCCCTAAAAACATTGAAACCCCCTTAAAACACCTAAAATAAACTAAAAAGCCGTTAAATACCCCTAAAGCCCCTAAAAACCTAAAAGACCCTAAAATCACAAAAAAACCTAAAATTCCTTAGAAAACCTAAAAACATACAAAACCAAAAAATTACTGAAAACCCTAAAAGACTCTAAGAAACCCTAAATAGAACTAAAACCCACAAACCCCCTAAAATACCCTAAAACCATAAAAATAATAAAGGAACCTAAAAACCCTAAGTGACCCTAAATCTTCTAAAGAACCCTAAAAACCCTAAAATTCCGAACCCCCCTAAAAACCCTAAATGTCCCTAAAATCATTAAAATCCTTTAAACCATGAAACCCCTTAAAAACCATAAAGGACCATAAAAACCCCTTGAAACCCCAAAGGAATCCAAAAACCCTAAAAACACAGAAAGACTATAAAACGCCTAAACACCTATAAAAGACCCTAAAAACAATAAAAAATATTAAAAGACCCTAAAACCGTAAAAACACCTTAAAACCCTAAAACCCCAAAAAGATATTAAAAAAATAAGAACCATAAAAACACTAAATACCCTAAAACCCTAAAGAATATCGTAAAACACTAAAAACCCTAAGAACCCATAAAAACAATAAAACCCTTAAAAATAGGAAAAAAATACTAGAAAACATAAAACCCTAAAAACTGAAAAAATATCCTTTATAAAACCTAATAAGCACCAAAACTAGTAAAAACCTAAAAAACATAAAAGAACCATAAAACCCCCAAAATTCTAAAAACCCTAAAAACTATTAATGACCCTAAAAACCCTAATAAAATCTAAAAGACACTAAAAAACTAAAAATCCCAAAAGTACCATAAAAACCCAAAGGGCCATAATAATTTTGAGAAATCCTAAAAGACCGTAAAGTCCCAAAAAACCCTTAAACGCCCTAAACCCCCTCAAAACCCCTAAAACACCCAAATAACATAAATGAACAAAGAAACTCAAAAAATTACCCTAAAAGACCCTAAAAACCCAAAAATTATAAAAAAACCAAAAATACCATAAAAGACCCAAAAACGATTAAAAATGATAAAAGATCCCAAAAACCTAAAATACTTAAAATGACCTAAAAAACCTAAAAATGTCTACAAACTAAAAAACCCTAATGTCACTAAAAACCCTAAAAAACATTAAACCCCTAAAAAAATAAAACCAACAAAACCCCTACAAACCATAAAAATGTTGAAAAATTATTAAACCCTAAAACCTTAAGAAACCAAAAAAACTACATTAATAGAAGAAACACCTATACTAATGGTTTGGAATCATTGTTCTAGTTCCCCAAACCATGGTATAACTTATACCAACGGTTTGGAGGGTCATTGGATAATTATCAATCGGTATAGACCTATAAAAATGGATCTGAAATAACCATTGGATTAGGATGTCTATAATAATTTTTTATAAATTGTTGGTATAGGTCCTATGAAAAACCATTACCAACAGTTTCCAAAACTGTTGGTATATGTAATGTTAAAATAATCTTGGATGGTTTTGATCCCCGGACCACCCATTTATAATTCAAAAACCTAACCAATAATATATTATTATTTTTGTAAACATATATATATATATATATATATTGAAAATAATTTAAATTTCGATATATTTAATTTTATTTGACAAAATAATTAAGAAACAATTTGGGTACCTATACCAATGGTTTTAAGAACTGTTTGTATAGGTACTCAAATTTTTGGGATGTATACCAATTTTTTTGAAAAAAATTTTGTTATAGGGTCTCATTATGGTACATATACCAATGGTTTTGGGAAAACCATTGGTATAGGCGACACCTATACCAACAGTTTTGGCCAAACTGATGGTATAGTGTGTCTCTATGGTACTTAAACGATCATTTTCAGTAGAACCATTTGTATAGGATCTCTCTATGGTACCTATAACAATGGTTTTGGTCAAACCATTGGTATAGGGTATGTAACACCCCATGTATTTGAAAATAAATTTAATATGGAATGCATGAAACACTGCGTTTCTAAAAAAACACTTTGTTACAACCTAGCTAGTAAACATAATTTTTTCAACTATGTGTTTTGAATTTCAAAAAACATACAAACATAGTTTCATTCAGTAAGATATTTAGAGTATGATAGAATCAACATACTTTTTTGTGAATAGTAAATTGACCCTTATGAATAGTAATGTACCCTTATGAATAGTAATATGACCCTTATGAATAGTAAGAACACCCATGAAACTGTAAATAAAATTCATGCACCTTATAAATGAAATAAAATATTTAATAAATTCATAATTAAGTGTTGGTATTTTTTTGAGTAATAAATATTTAATTATAATTTTAAATTAATAAATTAATAAAATTAATTTTCGTTAAATGTATTCCAAAATAAATATTTTTTTCCTATGATTTTAGGATAATTTTATGAGACCTCGGTTAATTTTTGAATGAATCATAAAATTAGTTCTAAATTTAAAATTTGTATATTTCAAATAAATAATGAATTTATTTACAAATTAAATTTTTCATGTTTAGAAAATTATTTTGATACAATGGAGTCCATTTTTGAATTCTACACATTGAAAAATGGTAATGGTGAATTGTTTAGTATTTTTATAAAATAATAAGATTTTTGGTGAATAGTTAAATACGGTAATTGACGATAACTGCAAAATAGATGACATATTGAGTCATATGTGATGAAAGGATGATGTAAGAACAATTAGTTTGAAATAATTTTCACTTATTATTATTTTAGTAACAATAATAAGTAATATTCATAGTCTTGATCCAAAATAATAAAATAATGATTAACATAATTTGACGTATCTCCTCTCCTCCACTATAAAAGCCACACATCACTCCCTCTTCCCCTCACACCAATTAGGCTTTGAGCCTTTCCTATGTTATGAAAAATTCTCTTCCCAATCCACTTATCCATGTCTAAAACATTATGGTCTCAATAAAAGTCCAACACAAAAGGTTTTATAGAGGTTCTCAAGGAGGAGTACTCAAGAGGTAAACCACTCTTCCTTCTTCTTTCAATTTCTTTTACAAGTTCCTTTATTTATCTTATCCCTCCTCACATAAACTAATAAAAATGATATGATAATTTATAAACCTTAAATTTAATGGAATTTTATTATTATAATGGAATATTTTATCATCATCCCTCTTTCTCCCTCCTCTTATATTAAAAATGGATGCATCATCTGAGATGTGCTAAATTATCACATTCAAGGATGATGAGTATTCAATTTCTATTACCATATTAAATTATGATCATGAAACCATTTTTAGGGTTGAACCATATTATAATATATATAATATATCCTATTTACTATTCTGGAATCATTTTTTATACATGGTATTAATTTACAATACAAAATGAGTTTGTGGTGATCGAAAACTACCAAATTAATCCATGTGTTTATCATTAAAATTTTATACAATGATTCATCCTCACACAAAGTAACCAAACTAATTATATTATCATTTAACATTATATATGAACATTAATACCATATAACATAAATTTTGGAATTCAATTCTCATTTTACATTAACATCCATACAAACAAACTGATCTTGAAAACTAATGAATGGAGAACTCACAAACGATGATATGGAATCTCTTAACCCATAAAAACGACCATAAATGAACTTAATAAAATTATACTGAATCAAATACATGCCTAATAAGTTCTGAATTAATTTATTAATAAGTATAATTTCATATTCCATGACATTAAGTTCAGGAGCGGAAAATATTTAGACATAAGGTAAGGATTTTATACAGAAACCTCCATTTTCATTCGGGTTACTCTTATCCTATATTTACCTCAGTGAAATTATTATTTATTCTTATGTAATCCTCATAAATTCGGTTTTAA
Source organism: Viscum album (assembly GCA_963277665.1). NCBI lineage: Eukaryota > Viridiplantae > Streptophyta > Magnoliopsida > Santalales > Viscaceae > Viscum > Viscum album. The sequence continues at coordinate 1,800,416,505 of OY728126.1, read as the reverse complement.
TGTTCTATATATGTGTACCAACCATAATAATTATTCATTCTATGGGTAGTTACTTGATTTAAAAGGATCTTTCAAAAATTCTTCCAGAAATACAAGCCCATTTAAAGGGAACTTCTCGAATTCATACCAATATTCAAATAAACTGTATAATATGTTTTTAGCCACCATTAATTTTCTAAAATCACTCATTTTATTATTATAAACTATATTAATTTACTTCTGGTCTTATATAAATATATTTTTAAAATAAATCTTATTTTCAACGTAAAGGAGTATTTATCTTAAGAATTACTCAATGATTTTATAAGAGTAATTTTAAATATTTCAATACTCTTATTGAATATTATGTATAATTGAGAATAATATTTTATGATCTCATATAACATATTTTTTGAATGTTTTATTATTTGTTTGACTATGGATGTGTTATCTTGAAACCATTCACCATATTACTCTGAATGGATAGTGTTTATGTTTGGGGAAGTTTGTTTACATTTCATATGTTAGTTTCAAAATGAATGTATATATTGTTTAATTTTACCCCCATTCATGTGAGGAATGCATTGGAATTAGTATGTGATTGGTGGGTCCCACTATAGACACTTGATGCATTAGTAGGTCTCATGTGACATAACAGATATCGAATTGTCCAAGGCCTTTCCCATTTTAGATATGGTTTTGGCTAAGGCCTTAATCATTTTAAGATGTATTATCTGAGGCCTTGATGATATATTTCAGATTTTCCATCATTATGCATTCCTTTATTATGAAAATAGATATTGATAGTCCATGTGATTATTCAACTAAAAGAATATTCGTGGTTATGTTTTATAGAATTATTTATTCAGTTTTTATTCATACCATATTATCATCAAGTTTATTTTTAAAGGCATGAATTTTAGTTATTCATCATGCCTAGAGTTTATGTTTATATTTTCTTCCACTGTATTATTTACCATTACTGATTATTTGAGATCACCCATTTCATAATATTTATTTTCCCCAGGCTGTGAAGAAGTATATTATGAATGACTTGCAAGGATAATGTAGGAGATTATGTGTGATTAAAAAGAAGTTGATATGTTGTATTTCCTTTCAAGTTTTAATTTTGATCTTATTTATGTATCTTGTTTTACAAAAATACCAATCTATTTATTTCTTAAGGATATAACTTCCTTGTTTACATTCGAGGGTAATAAAATAAGGTACTGACTCTGGGAAACTGGGGTTCAGTCATTACAAATTGAATTAGAGGAAGATTAATAGAAAACATAAAAACTAGGTTTATAAAATGTAGATTAGGGAAAAAAATTCTAAGATAGTATTTCAGGATAAACATATAAGAACATAATTTAATTTTGGTAAGGAATAGATTATGTGAATATTTCTAGAAAATAAATCCCTATCTGGATACTACAAGTGGATGTGGTTCTGGAAAAAATTTACCTAGGAGTAACAACTCGGAAAAGGGGATTTAGGCTTTACCTGGGGTATCCTGGTACATCAAAACGGTCCTTACTATGCACCTAGTTGGACAGTCCCAGGGTATATGCTTTGGATAATTCACATTTTCTTTACAACCCATTATAAAGGAATTAAATGTAAATTTTTTCCTCAATGACATAATGTTTATGATTATGAGATTATCTATGAATAGGACTTCAATTTATGCTAAGTATTTTTCTAAGTTTATATTATACACTATGATTCATAACCTAATATAATGTATACAATTATTTAGAAACCGCACCTAGTGTAAGTAATATAAACGACATGAATGCATGTGTCCCATGTATGGATTTCCCACTGATGTAAGATAATGATGTTGGCTCTAGTGTTGTGACTGGTGTTGAGAAACTTATAACTATACTAGGAGAGTTGAATCAGGTTATTAAAAATAACCTTACCCGTATAGAGCATATGGATCCCAAACAAGGAAGAGAAATGTTAGAAATATTTATAAGACAAATCATCCATCATTCAATGGGAATACAAACCCATTCATAGCATAGAAGTGTATACATTTTTTAGAGAAGATATTTCTCGCTTTGGGATGTAATGAGAGAGATAAGGTTGTCATGGAATTTTATCATCTATCGGGAGATTCACATTAGTGGTGGTCATTAATTCAAAACACAAAGGATGAGCAGGAAATAGAATAAATGTAATGGATGGATTTCAAGGAAAACTTATTAGAAAAATACATTCCTTGTGAATAGCGGGAAGATATGGAAAGGATGTTTTTGAATCTGATCTAAAAAGAGGATGATAATGTTGCAATGTGTGAGTCTAACGTCACAAGGTTTTCAAGACATACCACAAACAAAATACATAATTCAAGGAGTAGGATTTATCGATTCTTTTATGGTTTAAAACCATTCCTCTAAAGGGAACTAGTCTCTCAAACATTCTCATCATACAAAAATATTTCCTCATGTGCTATCAAGATAGAGAAATAATTATATTTGTCTTATTAATTCAAGGGAAAACAAGAGAAGAATATGGTGGAAAAGGATAAAATGGATAAAGGGAAGAATAAAAAGGTTAATTTTCCAACATGTGATACTTGTGGATGGAAACACCCTGGTGCCTACATAAAAGCAAATGGAGTGTGCTACAAGTGTGGATAGAAATCCATCATACTGGTGATTTCAAGGGGAATACAGAATCTTTCAATGTCAAATGCTTTAATTGTATGGAGATGGGACACTATGCTAATTATTTTCCAAAGAATCAAGGAAACGTTCCTCATAAACTTCCTAGGGTGCAATGCCAAGCTTATGAAATCAAAACTGCTGAAATTTGAAGTTTATAATGACTTGGTTGAAGGTACTATAATCATATATTCAAACATAGCCAATTATTTATTTGATTCAATGTCATATCATTATTTTATTTCTTCCCAGTGTTCCAAGAAATTTATAAATTTTCAATTTGATTTAATAAAGGAGTTATCAATCAAAACTCCTAAGGGATGTATCATTGCAATAAATCTATGTCAGGAACTCCAAATTATGGCATATGAACGTTCTTAATCAATTTATTTTATCATCAAACCCATGATTGACTTTGATATAATCCTCGGTATGAATTGGATTTCAAATTATGGTGAGAAAATATATTATAATTAGAATGAGGTCACAATTTTTGAGAATGGTGTATAATCCCTTATCTTAAGAGTAGAGACCTCTCCATCTGATTCCCATCTTGATACGCCCCCAATAACTCTACTGAATTCAATTATTGGGGAGTAAGAGAAACCAATATCTATGGGTGAGGAATGGAATGTTCAAATAGATGATGTACCTATTGTGAAAGAATATATTAATGGATTTCGAGATGATTTACCAGGACATCCCCTAGAGTGGGAAGTTGAGTTATATATTTATTTAATTCATGGTTCAAGACCTATATCAAATACTACTTATAAAATGGTCATTGTAGAATTAGTAGAACTGAAGAATCAACTAAATGAATTAAGTGATAAAGGATTTATTTTCCCCAGTGTTTCTCCATGGGGTGCCCCTGTTCTTTTTGTTAATAAGAAAGATGGATCTATGAGGTTGTGCACTGACTATAGGGAGATCAATGCTATAAAAATAAAGTTCAAGTATCACCTACCTCGCACTGAGGATTTATTTGATCAACTTCATGGAGACCAATATTTTTTAAAAATTGAACTTTGATATAGATATCATCAATTCCATGTGTGGAAGGATGATATTCCAAAGACAACATTTCAAACTAGGTATACGCATTATGAGTTTACAATAATTCCATTTGGTCTGACTAATGAACCCCCTATTTTCATAGATCTAAGGAATAGGGTTTTTAAATAATATCTTTATGACTTTTTTGTGGTATTTATTGATGATATATGGGTATACTCCAAAATCTATAAAAAAAATTGAAAACCACTTGCGCATTATTCTAAAGACTCTTAGATGAAATGAATTATATGGGAAGTTTAGCAAGTGTGAATTTTTTCTTCAATAAGTTTCTTTTCAGGGACATATTATCTTCAAGGATGGAATATCCATTGATCTTGTGAAGAAAAAGGTTGTTCAGGAATGACCTACACCAACGAACATAACCTAGGTATATAATTTTATTTGTTTAGCATGTTACTATTGGTATTTCATTTAAAATTCACCCAATTATCCAACCTGTTCACCAAGATTACCTGTAAAGGGGTTAAGTTCATATAGAAAAAATAATGCGAAGAATGTTTCAAATAATTAAATAGGATATTAGTAAATTCTCTGATCCCAACTCTACCATTGTGGAATGATGATTTTTTGATCTACAGGGACACATAAAAGAAAGGAAATGATTGTATCCTTATGCATAATGGTAGAGTTATTGCCTATGCATCAAGGCAGTTAAAAATTCATGAATAGAACTAGGAAACTCGTAATCTTTAGTTATTAGCTATATTTTTTAATCTAATGATACAAAGACACTGTCTTTATGGAAAAATATGTGATATTTATATAGATCACAAGATTCTAAAATATATCTTCTTAGAGAAAGAACTCAACATAAGGAAAATGAGATGGCTCAAACTACTCAAGGATTATAATTGTTCAATACAATACCACACAAGAAAGGAAAATGAGGTAGCTGATGCATTGAGTATAAAGGGTCATGGAGTTTTAAAAAAATGAGGATTGAAAGGGATCCGGTATTCATGGATCTAATAAGGATGCACATGGGAATTATCAAAGAAGGTGAAACATCATTACTTTTTCAATTGGTTTCCTAACCATCTTTATTATAAATAATTAAATGTTTTTAGCCCGCTGAAGATAATATTCAAAATAAAATTAATGTTGTGAATTATGGGAAGTTTCAATACTTTGTATTTGAAGATGAAATTCAAAAAATTGGGAGGACGATCTGTATTCCATTTATACCCAAGATAAAAGGGAGGTATTAGATGATTCCCATAGATTGAATTTATCTATACATCCTAGTAGCACTAATATTTACAGATATTTGAAGGAACATTTCTGGTGGGATAACATGAAGAGGGAAATTGCAGATTATGTATCAAGATGTTTAGTATGTCAATAAGTGAAGGTCAAAAGAAAACATCCTAGAAGAGTAATGAATCCTATAACTATTCATACACGGAAATGGGATGACATCATCCTAGATTCTATCACTGTATTACCAAAAACACCAAGAAACAATGATGCAATATTGGTAATTATGTATTGACTTACGAAATCTACACATTTCCTCCCAAAAAATGGAGGATTTTTCACTAGAGTTCATTGACCGAATCTATATCAATAAAGTTGTGAGAAATCATGGAGAATATCTCTCAATTCTGTCTAGTTATGATCCAAAATTGTACATAGAAATTATGGAAATGTCTTCTGAATTCTTTGGATACAGATATTTTTTTAGTATTTCTTATCACCCACATACTGATGGGAAAACAGAAAGGATGATCCAAACTTTAGAAGACATGTTGAGATCATGATCACTTTATTTTCAAGGTATGTAGGATAAATATTTACCTTTGGTTGAGTTTTCCTAAAATAATAGTTTCCATTCTAGCATTCAAATGGAACCATTTTAAGAAATGTATGGAAAGATATTTCATACACCAATATATTGAGATGAAGTTACTGAAAGGAATTTTGTGGGTCTATAGCTTGTGGATGAAAGAATAATGAAGGTAAAGACTATTTAAACCAATATAAAAGTAGCTCAAAGTAGAAAAAAGAGATATAATGATAATCGAAGGAAGGATTTGGAATTTCAAGGGGGAGATCACATTTTCTTGAAAGTATCCCAATGGTAGGGTGTTATATGATTTGGAAAGAAAGGGAAATTGCACCCCAGGTATAGAGGCCCTTTTAAAAATTTGGAGAGAATTAGAGCTCTAGAATATCATTTGGAAATGCCTCCAAGCCTTTATAAGGTACACAATGTGTTCCATGTCTCATTATTAAGAAATTACATGCCTTACCCAACACATGTCCTCACATCTAAAAGTATAGAATTGAAAGCGAACTTATTTTACTGTGAAGAGACTATCAAGATTCTAGAAATTGAGGAACATGTTTTGTGGAATCGAAAGACACTATTGGTAAAGGTACTTTGGGAAAATCATAAAATTTAATAATAAACATGGGAGAATGAGGAGATTATAATAAAGAACTACCAAAATCAATTTATGTGGTAACATTATGGAATTTTTTGGAAGAACATTTTGTACGGGGGGAGAATGTAACACCCCATGGATTTGAAAATAAATTTAAAAATTAATGCATGGAACACTATGTCTCTACAAAACACCACTTTGTTACAACCTAGCCAGTAAACATATGTTTTCCCCCAATATGTTTTGAATTTTGGAAAACTGACACACATAGTTACATTTATTAAGATATTTAGAGTATGATAGGATCAACTTACCTTTTTTTTGAATAGTAACTTGACCCTTATGAATAGTAATGCATCTTTATGAATAGTAATATGACCCATATGAATAGTAACTTCACCCTTGAAAGTATAAATAAAATTTAGGAACCTTATAAACAAAATAGAATATTTTATAAATTCATAATTAAGTGTTTGTATTTTTGTGAGTAATAAAAATTTAATTACAAATTTAAATTAATAAATAAATAAAATTAATTTACTTAAAAATTATTCATAAATAAATAGTTTTTTCCCAACATTTTAGGATAATTTTATGAGACCGTAGTTAAATTTTGAATGTATTATACAATCAGTTTTAAATTTTAAATCTCTATTTTTCAAGTAACTAATTAATTTATTTAAAAAATAAATTTCACATATTTAGAAAAATATTTTTATAAAATGAAGTCCCTTTTTGAATTATACACATTAAAAAATAGATATGGTAAATTTTTGGGATTTTTCTAAAATACTTGAATTTTTGTTGAATAGTAAAATACGATAATTTATGATAAATGCTAAATACATGATTTATTGAGTCATTGATGATGTAAGGATGATGTAAGAACACTTGGTTTGAAATAACATGAAGATATTAATTTTTGATTCACAGGAATAAATACTATTCAATGTATTGAGCCAAAAATATAAAATAATGATTAAAATAATGGGATATAACTCCTCTCCTCCACTATAAAAGCCACCCATCACTCCCTCTTCCTCTCACACCACTAAAACTTTTAGAATTTCTTATGTTCTTGCAAATACTATTCCCAATACCATTCCCCACATCCAAGACCTTATGGTCTCACCAAAAGGCCAAAACCAAAGGTCTTAAAGAGGTTCTCAAGGAGGACTACTCAATAGGTAAACCCATCTTCCTTTTTCTTTCAATTTCTTTTACAAGTTCCATTCTTTTTTTGTCTCTCCTAACCAGCCTTTATAGAGATTATACGATAATTAAATTACTGTGAATTTAATGTAATTTAATTTTTCTAACGGAATATTTCATCATAATCACTTTTCCCCCTCCTCTTACATTAAAAATGGAAGCACCGTCCGAGATGTGCTAATTTATCACATTCAAGGACAACAGGTATTCAATTTCTATTACCATATTAAATTTTTGTCAAGAATAAATTTTTAAAGTTGAACCGTATCCTAATATATTTAATATATCTTATGTAAATTTCTTTAATCATTTTGTATACATGGTATTAATTTATAAAAAAAATGAGCTCATGGTGATCGAAAAACTACCAATTTAATCAAAGATTTTATCATTAAAATTTTATATAATGATTCATCCTCCACCAAAGTAACCAAATGACATATATGATAATTTAAAATTACTTATGAAAATTAATAACATATAACATCAATTCTAGAATACAATTCCCATTTTAATTTAACTTCCATACAAACAAACCGATCATGAAAACTAATGAAACGAGCACTCACAAACGATGATATTGAATCTCTTAACCCATAAAAACGACCATAAAAGAACTTAATAAAATTATAATAAATAAAATAAATGTCTAATAGGTTTTCAATTAAGTTATTAATAAGTCTAATTTCATATTCTTGTACCATTAGTTCAATAGAAGAACATATTTGGACATAAGGTAAGGATTTTCTACACGAACCTCCATTTTCATTTGGGTTACTATTATCCTCTACTTTACTCAAATAAATTCTTATTTCTTCTTATGTAATCCTAATAAATTCTATGGGAATGTTCTATATATGTTTACCGACCATAATCCTTCTTTATTTTATGGGGAGTTACATTCTTTAAAATGATATTTCAATAATTCTTCTCAAAATACAAGCCTGTTTCAAGGGAACTTCTTAAATTCTTACCTATGTTCAAGTACACTATATAATATGTTTTTAGCCACCATTAATTTTATAAAATGAATAATTTTATTATGAGGAAGAAATATTATTTCACTTCTGGGTTTATAAAAATATATTTCCAAAAGAAATATTCTTTTCAAAGTAAAGGAGTATTTATCTCAAGAATTACTCGATCGTTTTATAAGAGTACTTTTATCTATTTCAAAACTCTTATTGAATCTTATGTATAATTAAGAATAATATTTTATTAAATCATCTACCATATTTTAAAAAAGATTTTATTATTAGTTTGACTATGTATGTTCTATATTTAAACTATTCATTATATTACCCCGAATGGTTAGTGTTTATGTTTAGGGAAAGTTATTTATATTTCATATGTTAGCTTCAATATAAATGTATATATCGTTTAAGTAAATCACCATTCACATGAGCAATGAATTGGATTTAGTATGTGATGGGTCGTCCCTAATATATCCCCTCATGCATCAATAGGTATCATGTGACCAAACATATATGGACTTGGTAGAGAACTTACCCATTTTCATATCTAGTTTTGGCTGAGGCCTTAATCATTTTTATATGTCTTGGCTGAGGCCTTTATGGTATATTTTATAATTTTTTAAATTATTCATTCTTCCATTATTAAACTAGATATTGATATTCCATGTGATTATGTGACTACTATAATATCCATATTTATGTTTTAGAGCAATATTTAATCATTTTTTATTCCAGCTATATTGTCCTCAAGTTAATTTTTAAAGTCATGAATTTTAGTTATTCATCAAGCCTAGAGTTTATGTTTATATTTTCTTTTTATGTATTATTTATCCTTACTGAGCATCTGAGGTCACCCTATTCACATGTTTTATTTTCCCCAAGTAGTAAAAAACACTATTACGAATAACTTCCAAGGATAATCTTGGAGATTATGTGTGATTAAAAAGAAGTTCAAATGTTGTATTTCTTTTCAAGTTGTAATGATGAACTTATATATGTATCTTGATTTCCAAATATACTAAAATATTTGTTCTTTTGGGATACGACATCCTTACAAACAAGACTGTGTAACAAAATATGGAACCAGATGTGGGATACTATGTTTGGGTCTTTATAGGGTACCTATACTAATGTTTTCCCAAATATTTGGTATCGATCCATTGGTATAGCTTTAATTTCTTATAGTGTAAAAAAACTAAAAATCATGAAAAAATCCTAAAACCCCAAAAAACCAAAAACCTAGAAAACACCCTAAAAACTCACATATATAGTAAAACCCACGAAAATCCATAAATACCTAAAAACACCCAAAATTCACTAAATACCATTAAAAATACAACCCCCCCCCCAATCCAACCCCCCGAAAACCCTAAAACCCCTAAAACCCTAAAAACCCTAAAACCCCTAAAAACCCAAAAAAACTAAAATCCTAAAATCCATAAAAACCCTAAAAATACTAAAAACCCTAAAACCCTAAACCCTTAATACCCTAATAAACCTAAACCCCCTAAAACCCTAAAAACACTAAATCCATATAAAGACACTAAAACCCACTAAAAACCTGAATACCCAAAAATCACTATAAACCATTACAGACCAAAGACCCAGAAAAATAAAAACACTAAAACCATAAAACACCTAGAAACCCTTAAACCGCATAAAATACTATAAGGACCCTAAAAACACAAAAAAATCCTAAAAACCATAAAAAAACTTAAAGAACTAAAACCCCTATAAACCCCTAAATACGCTTAAAACCCCCTAGAAACATTAAAGATCCTAAAACCCTAAAACCCAAAACCACCCAAAACATAAAATCCCTAAATAACCACAAAACCAATGAAACCCATAAAAACTATTAAAACCCTAAAAATACCTAAAAAACATAAAAATGCTAACCCCACTTAAAACCCTAAACCCCCTAAAAGATCCCAAAAACCCCTAAAAGTTAAAAATGTTGAAAAAAACTAACCACCTAAAAACCTAAAAAATAAAAACCCAAAAAACACAAAAATCCCAAAAAAACCTAAAAAAACCTGAACCCCCCCCCCCCAACAGTAAATATCATTAAAACCCAAAAAACAACCAAAACACCAAAAACTCTAAAATCCTTAAAAAAATATAAAAACCATTAAAACCAAAAAAATCATTAAAAACCTAAAAACCACTTAAAAATATAATAACCCTAACTCCCAAGAAACCCTAAAACCATTGAAAACTATAAAAACCTAAAAACCCAAAAAACCATAAAAAACCTAAAAAATATATAAAAAACCCAAAGGACTCTAAAAACCGAAAATAACCTATAAAACATAAAACCCCTAAATTCTATAAAAATCCTAAAAATCCTAACCCCCCTAAAAACTAATTAAAACCCCTAAAATACCCAACGACCCCTCAAAGATCGTAAAACACTAAAAAATCCTAAAGACCCTAAAACCCTTTAAAACCACTAAAAGACCCTAAAAACTGTAAAAGACCCTAGAAGTCCCTACACAAACCCTAAAATACCATACAACACCCCAAAACCCAAAAATACTCTAAACCCCCTAAAGGACTCTAAAACCCCTAAAACTACTAAAAACACTAAAAAATCATAAAACCCGTAAAACCCCTAAAGGACCCTAAAACACCCCAAAAAACCTGAAGGACCCAAAAAAACCCCTCAAGGACCCTAAAACAATTAATACCCTGAAGGAACATAAAAATAGCAAACACACTAAATTACCAAAAAACCATAAACAAGACTAGGAACCGTAAAAAACCTAAAAAACTAGAAGGCCCTAAAAACACTAAAAACCGTAAAAACCCTAAACCCCCATAATACAGTAAAAAACATTAAAAATCCTAAAATACCCTAAAACCCCTAAAAGGATCTCAGAAACCAAAAATACCAAACACTTAAAATACCCTATAAACAAAAAAACACTTTAAAATTCTGTATTAACAATAAAAAACCCTAAAAAATATTAAAAGACCCTACAAACTATAAAAACACTAAAAAACTAAAAACCATAAAAACTCAAAAAAATCATTTACTCCTTAAAAAATATTTAATTCCCAAAAAAATATTATAAATACTAAAACCCTAAAAACCCAAAAGATAACAAATATAACCTAAGACCCCAAAAAACCTTAAGAAACTTAAAAAACCCTAAAACCAAAAAAATACAAAGAAACATAAAACCTCTGAAAAACCCTAAAGCCCTATAAGACACTAAAAAAATTAAAAACAATAAAAGACCCTAAAACCAAAAAAACCCTAAAAGAATCTAAAAATATTAAAACCCTTAAAAGACACTAAGAAAGACTAAAAACCAAAAAAACACAAACAAACACCCTAAAAATACAAAAACACCTCAAAGACCCAAAAATCCCTAAAAACATTAAAAACTTGAAAAATACACCAAAAGACACTAAAACCCCCCAAAACCCAAAAGACCCTAAAAGACCCCAAAAACCCATAAAAACCATTAAAATTCCCCCAAAACCTAAAAAGATCCTGAAAACCTTAACAAACCCTAAAACCCTAAACACCATAAAAAACCTAAAACCCTAAAAACCCTAAGCACAAAAAACCCTAGAGAAACATTAAAAGCATTGATTAACCCTAAAAACATAAGAAACCAAAAAACTTCTAAATTGTAGAGAAACCATAAATCCCGAAAGACCCAAAAAACACTAAAACGCATGGAAAACCTAAAAACCTAAAACCCCCACAAGAAACCCTTTAAAATTTCCTAAACCCCAAAAACCCTGAAAAAATACTAAAAACACTAAAAACACTAAAAACCAGTAAAACCCCATAAAACACATAAAAACCCAAAAACCCCAAAAACACTAAAAAATCATAAAACCCAAAAACACTCAAAATATCCAAAAACCGCTAATACCTAAAAAACAAAAAAACACTAAAAGACCCTAAAAACACTAAAACCTCCTAAAAATTGAAAAACCCTAAAAACACAAAATATCCTAAAAACACGAAAAAAAGCTAAAAACCAGAACAACCAACAAAATCCCAGATACCCCTAAAAATCATAAAAATATGTAAAAATTAAAAACACAAACCCCCCTAAAAACCCCTTAAAATTTCTAAATACTCTAATAACCCAAAAACTATAAAAACCCCAAAAATAAAAAAAACTCTGAAACCCACCAAAACCCTAGAAACCGTAAAACTCCTAAAAACATATAAAACCCTTAAAAACTCTAAAAATAATTAAAACTATAAAAATATTAAAAAACCCTAAACCCCCTAAAAATCACTAAAAGATCCTAAAACATATATAAAAACCCAAAAAGTTCCTTAGAATCTAAAACACCCTAAAAACCTCAAATACCCTACATTCCATAAAAGCCCTAAAACCCCAAAAACAGAAAAGAACACTAAAAACCCTAAGAACCATAAAAACCCAAAAAAACTTGAAAAATTTTAAAAAACCAAAAAACCCCAAATCCATAAAGAATAAAAAAAACCCTAAAACCATAAAAATCCCCATAAAACCCTAAAAACATTTAAAAACCCATACCGTAAAAACCAAAAAACCCTGAAATTCAAAAAAAAACATAAATATCTGAATGCTCCAAAAACCAATAAAAACTCTATAAACCCTAATAAAACCCAAAAAATATATAAAATCTAAAGAAATATCAAAACCGTAAAAAAACATAAAAACCATAAAAAATCGTAAATCACGAAAATACATTGAAAAGGACCAAAAAACTCTAACAACCCTAAAACCCATACAAAAACCATATAGTCTCTAAAATAAATCTAATAAACCTGAAACCCTAAAAACACAAAAAAACAATAAAATCCTAAAAAACCCTTTAAACTCTCAAAAACCATAAACCCCCCCAAAACCCATAAAAATAAAATAAACTATAAAATTACTTGAAACCCCCCTAAAAAACCAAAACCCCTAAAAACCTTAAAAACAAACAAATCCCTAAAAAACCAAAAACCCCTAAAAATAAATAACAATCCTAAAAATCATTAACCCCTTAAAATACCTAAAACCCCAAAAAATACAAAAGAACTTAAACCACCTAAAACACTAAAAACACAAAGAAAACTGTAAAAACCCCTAAAAACAATTTTAAACCATTAAAACCTTAAATATTTCTAAAAATACCCTTAAAGAAATATAAAATACCAAAACTAATAAAATCCCTTTAAAAAAATGAAAACCCCAAAACCCCTAAAACACAGTAAAAACCCCTAAAACCCCTAAAAATCCCAAATGAAAAGAAAAACCATAAGAAGAAGAAGATGGAACTCTGCTCGCTCAAATCCCGTGATGGCGCTCCTGATGCTCCACCAATGGCTTGATGAAAACAAAATAGTGCTGCCCTAGCCTCCCCCCTCTGTGGGGGAGGGGGGAAAGACTCTATCCTTTCTCAGATCCTGGCTCGCTCCCTGATTTCCCTCATATTGATCTCTTCCCTAAAGTGTTGGGCTTGCACAAAGGGCTGCCAAAGCTCCCTCTAATGATTGCGGAGTTCAACAAGGCCACTGCACTCTATAGTCTGACCCTTGTGGCCATGTTCTTGAGCTGGCGTCCCCCGGTTTATTTTTTTGACAGGTTCGTGTTTGAGCATTGGGACCTCAGGGGTCGTGCCACTGTGGGTCTAGTTGATTCAAGTCATATTTCGATTCGTTTCTCATCAAAGGAGGACCTCATCCGGGCCTGGTCCTTAGATCCTCGTAGATGTGATGCTTCTCGCTTCTCCCTTTTCTGGTGGAATTTTTAATTTCATTTGAACCGTGATTCCCCTCTGATAGATATTTGGGTAATGTTCCCTGATATCTCTCTTCCCTTTCAAAATTTATCTATTCTTTCTATGCTGGGGAATTTGGTTGGGCGGTTTCTCTATGTGGATAACCAGACCAGGGCCCTTTGTCACCCGGTTTCTCCGAGGGTTTGTGTTGAAGTTGATGTCTTGAAGGGATGAGTGGATTTCGACTGGATTGAGATTGGCGAAGAGATTCATTGGAAGCAGCTGGTGGTTTTTGAATCGTGGGAAAATTACTGCACCTCTTGCTTTTTTCTTGGTCATTTGAAATGGGATTGTGGTCGGAGGGATGGCGTAGTGGATAGGTTTGGCAAGGATCCCATCACTTCAATGGTTTTCTCAACAGGTGACATGGAGGAAAGGAATGTTGTCCCTTGGGATCCTTTGCTGGACGTCCGGGGACATGACAAGATGGAGGATGAGGGATTATCCACCTGGATTGCTGCGAGAGAGACTATTTTAGTCAATAGAATCTTTACACAAGTGAAGGGTGACTTGGGCCTAGGGGGAGACACCTCTTCTAAAATGGGAGATGTCATTATGACTGGCACTGGTGATATTTCCTCATAGTCTGACACTGGTAGGGGCATAGGCTTGGCCTCAAAGCTGGCATGTATTGTAATGGAGGGGGTTCCTTTGTCAGGCCCTTCAGTGGATGATGGATGTGGCCATGAGCTGACTTTTTCTTGAATCAGCCCTTTGATTTGAATCATCTGATCTTCATGGGTACTAAGGAAAGGGGCCCGAGGAGGTTGAAGCTGCAGTAGGTGGAAGCTGATGATAACCTTAAGGATGCAGACATGCCTTCCCCTATTGTTTGTTCTTGGGAATTAGATGTAGAATGTCCCCTTCCCACTACGTCCCCTCGATAGCATGTGACGATGGACCTTACTGTGCCTAGGCTTGATCTGCCTGATGGCCTTTTGCCTTTGCAATCCCCTGGCAGCCCTTTCCCTGATAAATAGAGCACTGAGCAGCCTGACAAGGGCACGACTCTTGTTCTGTTCGAGAAGCTTCCACCTTGTGTGGAACTGTCTGACCCGTTCATGCTGGATTGTTCGAAGATACCACTTGAGCAGGATATTTATGATATCTTCCATAAGCCGGATCTCCAGCCGGTGATCTTCCTTGGAGATGAGAAAGATGAGAACATAAGGCTTGGAGAAATCCTTGGGGACTGTGATGATCTCATGTATTCCAACCTGAACAGAATTAAAAAGGTGTAGGAGATAACAGGTCTTTCTGATTCATCTGGTGGTAAGCCGTAGAGAAGGTCATGGTTTGACCCTTAATGTAGCAAATAGGAAGACATGGTTGTGCCCGCCACCTCAGATCAAATGAAGAGAAAGATTCAGAGTGCCCCTCTGGTGAAACGGCGGGCTAGAAGGGACTATTCCTCCATGCCCAGGCCTATGGCTACCAGGGCTTCTTCCATGTCCAGTAGAGTTAAAGGCAACACACATGGTAGGCGAGATTGATCCACCAATGTGAAATCAGATGTGGAACTCAGTAAATATTGTACATCCTTTCTCAAGCAGTATGAATCATCTGAATGGGAGTTGGTGGACTCAGATTCTTCCTTGGGTTATGGCGCTGATGGTGATCCCTATGGCGATGATGATTTTGTTTCGTAGTTGTCTTAAATTTTGGTCTCCTAGACTTCTTTTTGTGTGGGATGTCAAGGCTTTGGGTGAGGGTCGTTTGACCCTGCCCCTCCATTGTTTGCTGCAATTTTTCTCATCTTTATGTACCTAGGAGGTCAGGGATAGCCTAGCCACACACCCTCCTTGCCCTAAAAAATCCCAAACACCTAAAAACCCTAAAAACCCTATACCCATAAAATATTTAAATACCCACAGAACCCTAAAAACCCTAAACATTCCTAAAAACCCCAAAACCCCATAAATACCTTAAAATACCTAAAACCCATAAAAACGACTAAATGACCATAAAACTTCTGACACCTCTAAAAACCCAAAAATCCTTAAAAACCAAAAAAATCCCCAAAAAACCCTAAAAACCATTAAAACCCTAAATGACAACAAATAAACCTTTAAAAACCCTAAAAGACCCAAAAAACGCTAAACACACTAAAAAATATAAAAATCCTAAAACCATAAAATCCCTTTAAAACTAGAAATGCCATAAAATAATAAAAATACAGAAACCCCTTAAAAATAATTAAACACTAAAAACCCAAAAGATCCCTAAAACAATCCTAAAACCATATAAAATGTAAAGAACCAAAAAAATACAAAAAATCCCTAAAACATCTAAAAGTCATAAAATCACTAAAAACCCTTAAAACCCCTTAATACCCCTAAAACACATTAAAAACATAAACCCCCCCCCCCCAAAAAAAAAAACTTAAAGCCCTAATTTACCTAAAAACACAAAAAAAACATAAAAACCCAAAAAATAACTCTAAAAACACAAAAAATATAAAAAAACCTTTTAAAACTCTAAAAACATTAAAAACACTTTAATCCCATTAAAACCATAAAACCCAAAAACCCAAAAACCATAAAAACTCAAAAATACCATAAAAACATTAAAACCATAAAAAAACTTTGAAACCATAATGGAAACCAAAAAATAAAAAACCCATAAAATCCTAAAACTCCTAAAAACCCTAACAACCCTAAAAAAATAAAAACCCTAAAAGGACATAAAAACGCATAAAAAGGTCTAAAGGACCCTAAAATATTAAAAACCTATAAATAGTAATAAGACCCCTAAAAACCCTAAAAAACCATAAAAACATGAATAAATCGATAGAAACCTAAAAAACCCAAAAAGACACTAAAACCACTAAAAGGTAATAAAATATCCAAAAACCCTAAGATAATCTAAAAAAACTAAAATCCCTTAAAAATCCCTAAGGGTATGACTTGGTGCTTAAGTTTTGTTCTATAGATGATGGATTAGGTTGGATGCTTCTCCTGGGATGTGGCATGAGGCACATCTTAATGTTTTCCCTTTTTTACTGGTTCTGATCTACTTGTATGACTTGGTGCTCGAGTGTTTCAATTGTGGTGGTTCTTATTCTCGGAATGTTGATTCTGGATCATGTGTTTGGAGAAGGTGGGAGTTCCTATCATGCTGTTGGTTCAGAACTGCTTGTTGCAATTTGTTCGTTAATGGATATTGATTGCGTTGAAGGTTATGGATGCTAGTCTGGTTGTCACTCATTCGGTTGAGTGATGCTGGTGTTGTCTGATGGGTTTGATGCGAGCTATTTTTGATATCTGTATCTGATTAAGGAGGTTCGGGTGCTGCAGAATGGTCCTAGGTGTGGGCGTTAGTGGTCCTATGCTTTTTTTGATGGTGATATGCTGGACGATGGCTGGTTATAAGGTCCTGGTTTCTGGAAATCAAAGAGTTGGATACCATTTTATACTTTGACGAGGATTGTTAGTCGCTGCTTGTGTGTGATGTTGTTGGATTGGTTCTACCTATGTTGGTACTGCTGGAAGCCGTCTTTAGGTGGTAATGCTGATGTGAAGTGTTTGGATGTTCTTATAGGTGACATCTGGATTTCGATGATGGGGTGTGGCCGCTCACATTGGACTCTATCTTTGTCTGGTGTGATAGTACATGTGGAGGTTTTGGGATGGTGTTGGTTGTTCAGCTTGGTGTTAAGGGCATGTCGTGGCGGGGCAATGCTGTTAAGTGGGGGAGGCTCCAAAATCTAAGATTGGTGTTTAGGATGATGGTTGTCGAACCTGGTACGGTGATGAAATATGGTGGTGCTTAGATAAGGTCTTACTATGGTGCTACAGATATTGTGCTGATGAATGCTGTTGAGGTTGCTGTTGATGGATATGGTATTGTTGGATGCTGGTTGCTTTTTGGCAGGGAGCTGCTGATGGGGACATTTCTGATTTTCTATTTTTCTTGGATTTTGTGTGCTTTTAGGCTTTTGGGTTTTATGGGTTTGGGGTTGTTAAGGGTTTTTGGGTGTGGGTCATTTGACCTCTCCCCCTCCCCCCTTGTCTACTGCATCTTATTTTCTAACAAATTTGGTGGGGGCGGGAATAGATTAACCCTCACATCTTCCATTCCTAAAACACCCTAAACCCCTAAAAACCATTAATACCCTAAAAACCCTAAAAAACCAAAAAAACAAAAAAAAAACCCTAAAGGTCCATAAAAACCTAAAGGAACCTAGAGAATTCTAAAAACACCAAAATGACCGTAAATCCAAAAGGCCCAAAAATCCCTCTAAAACCCCCTAAAATGCCCTAAAAATCAAAAAACCCACAAAAGAACCTAAAAACATAAAAGTACCTTCAAACACTAAAACCCCTAAAAAAAATAAAAACCGTAAAAGACCCTAAAAAACCAAAAACCATTAAAAGACAAAAAAAGTGTAAAAAACCCGAACACCCCTAAAACCCCTAAAAGACCCTAAAAACCCTAGAAACACTAAAACCCATAAAAAATAATTATTTAAAATCCTTAAAATTTTATAAGAAATCCCTATAATCCCTAAAACCCAAAAATACCTAAAAAACCTAGAAACCCATAAAAATATTTAAAACATTTAAAACCCTTAAAACCAAAAATCCCTTAACAACCCAACCTATCATTTAAAACCCTAAAAACACGAAAACCCTAAAAAAACTAAAAACCCTTAAAACCCAAAAAATCCCAAGCACCCTAGAAAACCCTAAAACCCATAAAAACCTTTAATTCCCTAAAAACCTATAAACACCAAATAAACTAAGAAAACAATAAACCCCTAAATCCCTATAGAATTCTATAAAAACCCTAAAACTGACTAAAAAACCTAGAAACCCAAAAAATTATAAAAAATCATAAAAACACTTAAATTCACTAAAAACATGCCAAAAATCATTAAAAACCTAATAAAAGTTTAAAACCCATAAAAGACCCTAAAGGCATAAATCCCATAAAAGACCCTAAAAACCCTAAAACCCCCTAAAAGACCATAAAACCCCTATAAAGATCCTAAAACCCATTAAAACACATAAACACTCGAAGAACCCTAAAAATATTAAAAACCCCCCGAAACCCAAAAAACCCAAAAAAAACCCAATAAATGAAAACCCATAAAAAAACTAAAACCCCCTAAAAACCCTAAAACCCAAAACCACTAAAACATATAAAAACTCCAATAAAACCCTAAAAAACATTAAACCCCATAACAAACCTTAATAAACAATAAAAAGTAATAAAAATACTATAATCCCAGCTAACTCTAAAGTCCCTAAAATCACCAAAAAAACAAAAAAAAATCCTAAGAGAAGTCTAAAAATCCTAAGAAAACACTTAAAGCACTAAAACCCCTAAATACCCTAAACACCCCAAAAGAATGAAAAACTGTTTAGAACTCTAAAAAATTAAACCCTATAAGAACCCTAAAACCACTAAAAACCATTAAACCATAAAAATCGTAAAAAAATTTAAAATCCCTTAAAGAACATGATTTTTATAAAAAACCCCAAAACCTCTAAAAAATAAAAACCAAAACCACATACCCTCCACCATAAACCCTAAACCTTGTAACCTACACCCTAAACAATAAAACCTACACCCAAACCCCCATACCCAACACAATAAACCCAAAACACTAAACTAAAAACCCTACACCCAATATCGTAAACACTAAACCCTACATCATAAAAAGGACACCCTACACCCTCAACCCTAAATACAAAACCCTATACTCTATAACCTACACCCTAAACCCTATACCCTACACCCAAAACCCTATACACTACACCCCAAACCATATACCGTTCACCCTAAACCATATAGCCTATACGTTTAACCCTACACCCTACACCATAAAACCAAAATTCTACACATTATACCATATAACCTGTATTTAAACCAAAAACCAAAAACCCTATACCCTATACCCAACACCCTAAACACTATAACACACACACCCTAAACCATATAACCTACACCCAGAACCCTATATTGTACAGCATACACCCTAAACCATATACCAAAATCCCGAAATCCTACACCATAAACCCAAAACAATACACCCCAAACCCCATAACCTAAACCCCAAACCATAAACCAAACACCCCAAACATTATACCCATGCCTTGACCCTAAAACCTACACCCAAAACCAAAAACCAAAAACCCTAACCCCTATAACCTAAAATCTATATCCTACATCATAAACCCTATACCCTACACCCTAAACTCTAAACCCTACACCATATACCCAATACCCAACACGCTAAACCCTAAACCCTAAACCCTATACCTTACACTATAGACCCTAAACCCTACAACAAAAACCCTAAACCCTACAACCAAAACCCTAAACCTTGCCCCCTAAACCTTATAACTTACACCGTAAACACTAAACCCTACACTATAAAACATATACCGAACACCACAAACCCTAAACCCTACACCCTAAACCATATATCCTACACCCTAAACCCAAAACCCTACATCTTAAACCCTATACCCTACACCCTAAACGATAATCCCTACACCTAGACCCAATACCATGTACCCTAAACCCTAACCCGCAATCCCAAAACCCTAGATCCTCCAACCTAAACCACAAACCATACACCATACACTATAACCCTATACCCTACATAATAAAACATTTACCCAACACCCCACACCAAACACCCCAGACCCAAAAACCTAAACCATACACACTAAACACTATACCCTACGCCCTAAACCCTAAACTCTACACCTTAAACCCAAAAATATACACCCTAAACCCTATACCCTACACCATAAACCCTAAAACCTAAACACCACACCCTAAACCTATAAAATAATCTCTAAATCATAAACCCTACATCCTACACCCTAAACTCAATACCCTCCACCGTAAACCCTCAACCATACACCCAAAACGCTATACCCTCCACCATAAATGATAAACCCTATACCCTTCACCCATACCCTACCCCCTAAACCCTAAACCATATAACCTAAACCCTATACCCTACATCCTAAACCCTAACACCTACAAAATAAACCATATAGGCTACACCCTAAACCTTATACGATACACCCTAAACCCTAAACCATACACCCTAAACCCTATACTCTACACCCTAAAGCTTATAAATTACACCATAAACCCAATAATCTATACCTTAAACCACATACTCAAGACCCAAAGACCCCTAAAACAACCACAGAAACACAAAAATCCAAAAATCCAAAAAACCATTAATACCCCTAAAAAATACTGAAACCCAAAAACCCCAAAAAACACTAAAAACACCCTTAAAACACTAAAAACTCTTAACCCCCCATACCCCCTGGAAAACCTCAAACCCCCAACCACAAATTATATAAAAAACCTAAATAACCGTAAAAAAAATATAAAAACCCTAAAACTCCATAAACCAGATAAACACTAAAAACATAAAACAATAAAAATAACTAACAAAACCCTTAAAATCCCAAAGAAACCCATTACCGACCATAAAAACCCATAAAACCCTAAAACCAATTAAATCCCCTAAAAATCCTTACAAACAATAAAAAAACCTAAAAACATAGAAATCCCTTAAAAACCCTAAGAATCCAAAAACCCCCAAAAAACCATAAAACCTGTAAAAACCCTTCAAGCCCTGATAAAAACCCTGAAAACCCCTCAAACCCCAAAAAAGAACCACTTAACCCCCTAAAAACACAATAAATTCAAAAAAACTAAAAATCCAAGAAAATCCTTGAAAACCATAATAAAACCATAAAACTCGTAAAAGATATTAAAATCCAAAAAATCTTTAAAACTCCTAAAAACCCAGAAAAACCCTAAAAATCTAAAAAAACATAAAAACATTTAAACCCCTATGAAATAATAAAAACCATAAACCCCAAAAAAACCAAAAAACTCTCCAAAAACACATAAGTCCCTAAAAACCCTAAAACCCCCAAACACCCAAGAAGCCCTAACAGCCACAAAAACCCCCAAAACACCCAAAAAATTTCAAAACATATAAAAACTGTAAAAATCATAAAATATCATAAATACCCATAAATACCATAAATAACTCTATAAAACCCCTAAAATTTCCTAAAATACCCTAAAAGAACCAAAAAATACCTTAAAACCCAAAAAACCCTAACAACTTTGAAATACCCAAAAAACAATAAAACCCATAAAAAACCCCAAAAACCCTAAACCACTAAAAAACACTAAAAACCCCTAAATAACCTAAAATAGTCCTATAAACACTAAAAACCAAAAAATCATAAAAATCATAAAAACCTAAAACCCACAAAATAGATATGAAAACTCCTCATACCCTAAGAATATTATAAATTACCAAAAACCCCCTAAAAACCTCAAAAATCTTAAAAAATCACCCAAAAAATAAGAAAATTTAAAAATTCCCTGAAATCACCAAAACACTAATAAATATAAATGAATTGAAAAAAATATAAAAACCATAAAAACATAAAAACTCTAAAAAACCTAAAACCAATAAAAAGCCTAAAACCCTAAAATCGATTAAGAACCCTAAAAATAAAAAAACCATTAAATCCTCTTTAAACCCTAAAAATATATAATAATTCTAAAAACCCCTAAAATCCTTAAAAACCCTAAAATATGTAAAACCCTAAGAAACACTAGAAACCCCCAAAAACTGTAAAAACCATAAAACTATGATGACCCTTTAAACTCTAAAAATCGTAAAAACCACAAAACCACTAAAACACTAAAAACCAGGAACCCTAAAGAATCATAAAAATCCATAAAACCATTAAACCAATAAACCTCCCCAAATCCTTCAAATTCATAAAACCATAAAAACCCTAAAAATCCCTAAAAACCCTATAACCCTTAAAAACCCAAAAAGACATAAACCCCAAAATAATCTAAAACCCCTAAAACCCATAAAACCCGTAAAACCCTGAAAGGGACCCTAAACCCCTTAAAAACTAAAATAATAAAAATCCCTAAAAACCCTAAAAGATGCAAAAATCCCCTAAAAACCCTAAAAGACCATAAAATATCATAGGACACCCTAAATGTTTCTAAAATCCATAAAAACCCAAAAGGACCCTAAAAACTCTTAATCACATTAAGGGACATAAAAATCATAGAATCCCTAAAGGGATCTACAGAACCCTAATAAGCCATAAAGGACCATAAAAAATCTAAAAACCCCTGATAGAACCTAAAAAATCTAATGGAACCTTAAATCCCTAAGACCCTAGAGGGCCTTAAAAACCTGAAGGACCCTAAAATCTCTAAATCACTAAAATACCTGAAAATCCTTAAAACTCCTAAAACACAAAAAACCAACCTAAAACCCCATAAATAATCCTAAAATTTCACAAAACACACTAAAACACTAAAAGACCCAAATATGCTAAAACCCCTTAAATGGATGTAAAATCCAAAAAAACCTAAACACCATAAAAGATAGACAAGACCAATAAAAATATTAAAAGACCCTAAAATCCATAAAACCCATAATACCCCTAAAACCCTAAAAACCCATAAACCCCCTAAAACCCTAAAAACTAAAATCCCTAAAAATGCCAAAACACTAAAAGACCCTTAAAACTCCTAAAACCCCAAAAATCTCTAATATTTTTATAAAATCCCAAAACCCCCAAAACAACTAAAAACCCTAAAACACATCAAAAACCAAAACATTTCAAAACACTGAAAAATCTAAAACCATTATAAATACTAAAAATATTAAAATATCTAAAATCCCTAAAACCCATAGAATACCCTAAAACCCCTTAAAAACACTAAAAATACACAAATCCCTAAAAATAATAAAAACCCAAAGAAATATAATACTAAAAAAGCTAAAAATCCATAAAAGGGAAAAAACCCTACAACCCTACAACCCAAAAAAATAAAAAAAAACCCCTAAAAACTAAAACAACCTTTAAACCCCCAAAAGTACTAAAATCCATAAAAACCCCTAAAAATATGAAAAATGATAAAACCGTAAAACCCCATAGAACCCAAAAAACCCTAAAATCATTAAAAACCCAGAAAAACCTTGAAAACCCCTAGAAACCTTAAGAAAAGATTAAAACATTCAAATATTAGAAAACCCTACAAACCCCAAAAACAAAAATAAAACAAAAAAACCACAAAAAATCTGAAAAACACAAAAAACCCCATAAAAACCATAAAAACCCAAAAAAAACCTAAAACCTCTAAAAATATTAAAATAACCATAACAACTCATAAACCCCTAAAGACACTTAAAAACTTAATACCCAATAAAATCATAAAACCCCAAAAAACCTAAAACCTCTAAAAATATTAAAATAACCATAAAAACTCTTAAACCTCTATAGACACTTAAAAACATAATACCCAAAAAATCATAAAAACCCTAAAATAACTTGAAAACCACATGAAAGTTCATAAAACCCAACAATATGATGAAATACAGTAGAAATACTAAAAACCATAAAACCCTAAAAAAAACTAAGAACCCTAAACCCCTAAACCCCTAAAACCCCTACAAAATCCAAAACCCCCTGAAACCCTAAAACCCCTTAAAAAGTAATTTTTATTATAAAACCCTAAATCCCTAAAAATCCTAAAAAAGACTCAAAACCCCTGGGAAACCATAAAAAAGTTTAAAAATATTAAACATAATAAAAAAACACTAAAAATCCCATGACAACCCTAAAACCTTGAAAACCATTGAAAAAACCTATGAAACCCCTAATCACCATAAAAACCTTGAATCCCTAAAAACACTAACCCCCCCTCTAAAACCATAAAAACATAAAAACACTTAAAAACCATAAAAACCATAAGAACCCTACAAACCCTAAAAATGAAAAAAACTATAAAAAAAACTAAAAATTCGTAAAAACACCTATAACACCTTAATGACCCTAAAACCCCTAAAACTGCACAGAACCCAAAAACCCCTAAAAGACCCAAAAACCATAAAAGGCCCTAAATAACACTATAAACACTATAAATTATCTTCAATTCACAAAAAAACCTAAAAACACTAAATACCCTAAAATCCTAAATCCCTAAACCTCTAGAAACCCAAAAATCCCTAAAACCCTCTAAAAAACCATAATTTCTTATAAACAATAAAATGATAAAAAACATGAACACCCCCTAAAAGACCTTAAAAACACTAAAAACCGAAAAAACCGAAACTAATTGTAAAATAACCTAAAAACTTAAAAAACCTAAAAGTCCCTAAATGACACCAAAAAAACCCTAAAAGACCATAAACATAGTTAAACAACAAAAAAATACTAAAAACAGTAAAAACCCTAAAAAAACATAAAACCCCTTAATACCCTTAAAAACCTGTAAATAATAAATACTCCAAAAATTGAAAACACACTTAACTGATAAAATAAGTTAAAAATCCTAAAAACTCCATAAAACCATAAAAAAAACTTAATTCCTTAAAAACCGTAATAAACACTAAAACCCTAAACCACTAAAAAGTATAAAAATGTAAAAAACCCTTGAATATCCCCAAAAAACCCTAAAACCCAAAAAAACCAAAGGACCCTAAAAACATGAAAACCCATAAAACCTAAAAACCTCATAAAAACCATAATTCTCATTGAAATACCTAAATATCCTAAAAAACCCCAATAAAATTGAAATAACTATAAAAACCAAAACCACCCAAAATTATTAAAAACCCTAAAACCCCCAATACTTAAAAACCTTAAAAACACTAAAACACTAAAAATACTAAAAACCCCTAAAATCCTAAAAACCACTAGAAATTATAAAAACACAAAAAGACCTGAAAATAATAAAACCCCTTAAAACCATAAAACTCTAAATACCCTTAAAACCCTAAAAATCCTAAAACCCATAGAGACCCTAAGAAACCTAAAAATCCAGAAAATATTAAAATCCCTAAAAAACATAAGGAACACTTAAAAACCCAAAAAAACCTCAAAACCCTAAAACTCATAAAGAACCCTTAAAACCCCTTAAACCCTAAAACACATAAAAACCCTAAATAACCATAAAATTCCTAAAGGGTGATAAAAACCCCTTAAATCCATAAATCCCCTTGAAACATGATAACCTCTCAAACCCCATACAACCCCTAAAATATTCCAAAAACAATAAAAGACCCCACAAATCCTAAAATACCCTAAAACCCCTAAAATACACTAAATAACCTAAAAGACCATATTTACAATAAAACGATGAAAGTGTCTTAAAACCCAAAAAATTCAACAGGGATAAAAATTCCCTAAAAACCCCAAAACCCATAAAAACCATAAATAGCCATAAAACCATAAAGGACCCAAAAAACCAAATGAACTTTAAAAACCCCAAAACCCATAAAGAACACTAAAACCCTAAAAAAATAAAAGAACCTAGAAAACCCTAAAAATAACATAAAGGGACATAAAATCCTAAAAATTTTAAAGGACCCTAAAACTAGAAAAATTATAAACACCACTAAAATAGTAGAAACCTAAAAAACCCTAAACCCCCTAAAACCCAAAAAATACCAAAAACCCCTAGAATATGGCGATGCTCCATCTCTCTCTCTCTATGGCTATTCTCAGCTCCCTTGAAGAATTCGTCGCCGTAATTGATGGATGTGGTGGTGCCGCCCCTCCCTGGGATTGGAGGGGCGGCAGATGGGCTTCCCCTGCAAGCAGAGCATGAGTTCCCCCCCCCCTTTTATTGAGATAGCACTTTGCCCGAAAGTCCCTCGGTGCCAGAACGGTGTGCCCTCGTTCTCGATTTCTACTCAAGAGATTTCTTCGGCCTCTGATCTTCTGGATTTGATGTTGGTGGTTCAGTTTGGGAGGATTTGGCCTCCTATTGATGTTTTTGATAGGTTTGTTGCCTCTTTTTGGAATCTCTGTGAAAGAGATATTGTAGGGTTATTTGATGCTTGAATCCTTTTGGTTCGGTTTGGGAATGAGGAGGATTTGATCTCGGCCTAGGTCATGGCTCCTAGGATTTTTTCTGGTTTTCAGTTCTACTTGTTCCGATGGATCTTTGATTTCCACTTGAATCGTGATCCCCCAAGTGCGGCGTTGTGGGTTACTCTTCCTGGACTTGCACTCCCCTTCCAAAATCTGGCTATCCTTCGATTCATAGGTAATCTCATTGGACGATTTCTGTGTATGGATGCGTGGATGAGCACTGCATTTCATCCCTTTGCACCATGTATTTTCATAGAGTTGGATGTGTCCAAACCCCCGGTCAATATTGTTTGTGTTGAGATTGAAGATGAACTCCGGTGGCAGCAACATGTTTTTTTTGAATCTTGGGTCTTCTTCTGCTCGACTTGCTGCAGATTAGGCCACACTGCATCCGTGTTCCAACGTGGAAGCGGCCCATCCTCTTCTATGCCTGGTCCATCCGTTGTTGCTCCATCATTGTTTTCTGAGATAGTGGGTGGGGGGCTCAACCAATATGGTAGTTTTGGCTCCAGATACTAGTGTGGCTGAATACCCTACACATCATGCTGCTTCTGAGGAATAGGAGGTTATTGCGGTTGGGGATGTTTTGATGCAGGTTGATAGAGGGGGTCAGGCTCAGGTGGAGGTCTATGCCAAGGAGGTTGTTGTGTCCTTTCCAACTGGTAGTGAGATGACTGTTGCTGTGGGGGTGGAATCCAATCTGGGTTCTGGACCACTGAACTCACATATTGTGTAGGATAATCCTCCAGTTGTTCTTGGGAAATTGGTCATCCAGGGTCAACCGGAACCCAAGGTACATGATATCGGTAAGCACTTGAGGAGTGATCTGCAGTTTCTGGATGCTGGAAGCTCTCTTTGCATAGAGGCCTCTACTGGGCTGGAGCTTAAGGAGGAGGTGCAGGGGCCCCCGGACAATGCAGGAGATTAGATGACCGCTGAACAGTTATAGAATAAGGTGCAGGCTGATGCTGCTGGGCATGGTGGAGGGAGTGTGTCCTAGAACCCTCTGGTGGTTGATGCAGGGAGTGCAACGTCTCCTTCTCAGGTTCTGGCTAATGTGCCTGCTACTGGGCAGGTGGGAGGAAGTGTGGAACACATTTCTAGTGAAGCCGAGATGACTTTGAGAACTTTTGGGAGCTTTGATAATGCCGGTGAATGAGAGCATAAGGAGAGGGCTGATCTGAGGATCGAGAATGGTGTGAATGTTTCACAGACTGAGGGTACTGGGGGTGCCCTCACCAGGTTTTTTATGAATGCTTCATAATTCTTTGAACCTATCCCACTCATAGTGGATGATTTAGAGGTGCTCATTTCCTTTAGCGCAAATGATGTTAATTTTGTAGAAGATGGGATGATTAGGGAAATTGTGGATGATAACTCCAAATGTTTGGTTCTGAAGGACTTGGCTTTGTAGCCTTCTATTTTGCAGGAGGGAATGGAATCTGAGTGCTCGTTTCTTTATGAGAGTGGCTCGGATGATGGCTCTAGGATGAAATCTAACATAGACCAGATTATAAAGACAAGGCCATACTCGCTGGGAAAGAGAATTTTGCTGGGGGCCTATCCAGGGAGTGTTTTCCACCTCCCACCTCTTGTTTTCTCAACCAGGATGACTATGTTATTCCTGTCCAGGGGAATCATGGTGATCTCGGCACTACAAACCTGAAAGTATGGAGGCCAAGGAAGGACTACTCCTCCTTTTCGAGAACGGTGTCTACTAGGGATTCCAGCAAGGGTTTGAAGAACTCCTCTGGTAAGGTGGGGCGGTCTGCTAAGAAGCAATTGAATGTGGAGCAGGTGATGTTAAGGGAGTACTTCACCATCTTTTTGAAGCAGTATGATTCTTCGGAATGGGAGTCAGCAGACACTGATGTGGCCTCTGGATATGGTGCCGAGGGAGACCCCCTGGTGCAGATTACGATGATGATGGTGGGGATGGACGGTAGACCCTGTGCTAGATGCTGGTTGCGGGTTGGCTGGGAGATGCTGTTGGTTTTACTCTTGTTTTTCATTGTTCTCTCATTTTGTGTGTCTTTTGGTGGTTTTGGGATCTTGGGTTTTTTAGGGTGTCCAGGGTTTTTGGGTGTGGTTTGATTGAGCCCGCCCCTCCCTTTTCTGCAGTGTCCTTTTTTCTAATAATTTTTTTTTTGGGGGGGGGGGGGGGTCAGGAATAGCCTTCCCCCGAGCCTTCCTTGCCCTAAAAGTCCCTAAAACCCCTAAACCCTTGAAAACTCAAAAATCCCATAAAACCCCCTAAAAATCATAAATAACACTAAATGACCCTAAAAATTGTAAAAAACCCCAAAAAAATCAAAAACCCCCGTAAAAATACTAAAAGAAACAAAAACACATTAAAACAAAAAAGACCAAAAATCTTAAAAACCCAAAAGACCATAAAACTCCTAATAAACCCAAACACATCAAATGAACCAAAAAACTACTTAAAACTCTAAAAACCATAAAAACCTTTAAAAACATAAGGACCATAAAAACCCTAACAAATACCTAAAAACTATAAAACCCTAAAAAACCATAAAACCCTTAAAAACATCAAAAACACTAACCCCCCTAAAACAATTAGAAACTTTAAAACCCCTAAAAACCCTAACGACCCCTTAAATCAACTAAAAACCCAAAATTAACTCAAACCCCAAAACACTTAGAAACCCTAAGACACAAAAAACTATTAAAATATCAAAATCCTAACAACCATAAAAACCATTAAAATCCCAAAAAACCAAAAAAGATCCAAACCCCAAAAAATCAATAACCACACCCCCTAAAACCCTAAGGACCATAAAAATAATAAATACCACAAATAACATAAAAATTTATAAAAACCACCAAAATACCCTAAAAACCCAAAAACACCCAATAACCATAAAAAACCTAAAAACATTAAAACTCTTTAAAAACCTAAAAACCAAAAAAAACATAAAAACCATAACACCCATTAAAACACCTAAAATTCCTAAAACCCATAAAATACCCCTTAAAACCCTTAAAACCCCTAAAAACTCAAACCCTTAAAACCCATAAAACCCAAAAAACCCCGAATAACCTTAAAACATGAAAAACATTAAAAACCCAAAAATTATAAAACCCTAAAAACCCAAAAAACCCCAAAATCCTATAAAACCTTAATAACCTAAACAATCATTAAAAATCACTAAATTACCCTAAAAACCTACCCCCCCCCCCAAAGGACCTTAAAAACTCTAAATATCTCTAAAGGATCCTAACAGACATAAAAAAACCCTAAAATGACCCAAAAAAACAGAAAAAACCCAAAAACCCAAAAGGACCCTAAAAACCCTAAAAACACTTGAATGAACCTAAAAGTTGTAAAACCCACATAAAGGAAACTATGAGAGTTAGAACCCCAAAAAGGACCCTAAACCCATAAATATTTAAGGGATATTGAAAAACCGAAAACCCCATAAAAACACTAAAATACCCAAAAATGGAAAAAACCCTAAAAACAGTAAAGAATGATTAAAAACCCAAAAAAATAAAAAAAACCCCTAAAACCCTAAAAACCCCAAAATACTAAAAAAAATAACAAAAAACTCTCTAAAAACCCTAAAATAAAAAACCCTAAAACACGTAAAAACCCAAAAAACCAAAAAACCCCCCAAAACCCCCAAAAGACGCAATAAAACTTAAAAACCCAAAAACCCCATAAAAACCCTAAAACAACCCAAAAAATATATTAAATCCATAAAACCATAAAACTATAAATCCCCCTAAAAATACCCTAAAATCCATCAAAACCTTAATAAACACAAAAAACCCTAAAAATCCCTAAAAACACTAAAATCCCTAAAATCCCAAAAAATCATTAAAAACCCTAAAACCCCTAAAAACACTAAATTGTTAAGAAATAGGTTTATCTGGATGAACCATTCTCTCCAGATGGCTCCTTGACAGCGCTAGCGGTGATCCTTCCTCCCCCCCCCTACGGGGGAGGGTTCTTCGCTCGATCTCAGTCAGAATCTTGCCTTCATTTATCCTCCTATGACTCTTTGCCTTCCCTCCTTCCCTCGAATTGATCTTTTACCAAAGGATACTAACTTATATGAAGGCTAACATCACTTATCATTATCGGAATCAGAGTTCCATTTAGCATATGTGCTTCACAACTTGAACTTAGTTGATCAGTTCCTAAAGCAACAACCCTCGGTGGAGTCTTTTGGCAGATTCATTTTTAGATGTTGGAACCTTCAAGAACAGGCGACGGTAGGGTTATTGGATGGCCGCCATTTTATGATCTAGTTCGAAATGTATGAAGATATGATCTGGTCTTAGTCTGTAGCCCCTTGAATCCTTAGTGGAATTAGATTCTTCATCTTCCGATGGAGCTTTGACCTGCACATGAACAGGGACTCTCCGCTGATTGCTTCATGGGTAAGGTTCCCAGAAAATCCTCTTCCATTTCAGAATCAATCCATTATTTTTATGATCTGGAATCTTTTGGGCTGGTAATTGTGTTTAGATAACCGGACTCAAGCGATTTTCCACCCCATTTCCCCAAGAGTTTTTGTTGAATTGGATGTCTCAAAACCACTGATCGAATTTGTGTGGATCACTATTGACAGGGAGTTTCATTTCAAATAGCCGGCAGTTGTTGAGTCCTCTGTTGTGTTCTTCTCTATATGTAGGCATTTGGGTCATTCTAGAATTTCTTATAGACTAAGGGGTAGCAATGCAGGAGTTATAGTGGGTGAATGAATAGTGATGGCAGAAGATCAAAGAAATGTTGTGACAAGGTCTCCTCTGTTAATATCAATTTCGTGGAAATTCGCTGGGCCGAAGGTATCTCATGTGTTTGAGAGACTGAAGTGGGATTTGGTGATTGAGGGTGAGAAGGGAGGAATGGAGACTAAGGAAGGTGTGCGGTACCCTAGGTTGTGTTGTGACGTTTTGTAAGAGCAGGGGCAGGATGGAAGAGTGGAGGAACATGCTTCTGGTTGGAGGGAAATGAAGGTGCAGGACTATGTGGGGGAGGCTGTTGCACAGGGGCTAGTGACAGTGTCACCCCTTTAGTGGTTTGTAGGTGGCACAACTTTGGGGGAATCGAGGGGTTGCTGCTGGCTTGGGAGGAGTGGATGAGGGTCAAGAGACTGTGATTTCCTATAGTGGGCATGATAGACATAAGGAGGCGCTGGCCTTGGATGGTGACCCCTTGTGTAACAGATTTGTTTTTCTTAATTATGTGGAGTCAGAGGGCATGGATGATGTAGAGGGGTATGTGGAGGAGCCGGGGTGATGAAGGAAATGGGGGGGGTGATGATACTAGGGTTGTGTCTGCTTCTAGGCCTGGTACCATTGTTGAATAAAATGGTCCCTTAGTGGATCCTCTGTCTGGTGATGTTTTTCATAGACAATATGTGTTGGAGTTTCCCCTGCTTATGGGCTCATGGTGATAGTGTGGGGGCTAAGGAACGAAAAAGTGAGGATTCAATGGTCCATAGAGGTGATATGTAGGATGGGGTATGACAATTTCATGATGGAGAAAGGGTGTCCCAGATGGGAGAGGAGGCTAAGCAGGGGGAAGTACCTGGGCAAGGGTTATTGGAGGAGCATTGTTCTGTAGTGATGGAGGGCTCCCCGAGGCATGGGCTGGGGCCTTTGGCTTTTTTGGTGAATGAGGGGGGGATCTTATGGTGATTCTTCTTTACAGGGGGCTCTGGCTCGATTTTCTCATGAGTAGAGGGAGGATGTTGAACCTAGGGAGGTGATGGAGCCGGTTGTGGAGGTCTGCAAGCTGACTCGGGAGGAGGGGTGATTGCATCTAGCCCTAACTAGTGTGAAACCTAGCACTCTGTAGTGTGGGGTTCCTATCGCCTACTCCCTAAATTAGGAACCCCCCTTCATACCTGAGCATGTTTTTTTCAGGAGGATTCTCAATTAATGAATTATAATATGGCTATGATCGGTAAGTAAAGGGCCTTGCTAGAGGTTCCCATTCCATATGTGAAGGAAAACAAATCGGAAGGGGCCTCCTTAGACCCCCCAAAGAGAAAACCATGGAAGGACTATTCCACTTTGCCAAAGACAGTGTCCACAAGAGCATCTTGCAAAGCTAAGGAAGTTTCCTCTGCTAGGGGAGGTTGACCTATCAAGGCACAAATTTTTGAGGAGTAGCAATGCCTTAGAGTGTACTACACTGACATCCTAATGCATTATGAATTATCTGAATGGGAGTTGGTGGAGTCGGATGCTTCATGTGGTTGTGGTGCTTATGGGAACCCACATGGGGATCGGGACATTGATATGTAGTTTCAGCTTTTTTCTCTTCTGCTACTGTGTTTGGTCTTTTGTGTCTTTTTCTTTCTTTTTTTCCTTTTGGGGATTGTTTTTTGGGTATGGGTCGATTGGCCCTGCCCCTCCCTGGTCTGTAGTGTCCTCTTTTTCTTAATAAATTTTGGGGGGTCCAGTAATAGCCTGGCTGCCACATCTATCTTGTCCCTAAAAACACTAAAACCCTAAAAAACCCTAAAAACACTAAAAACCACTAAAACCCATTAAAACCCAAAAACCCCTAGATCCCAAAAAAAACTAAAAACCACTAAAAATACTTAAAAACATAAATACCCTAAAAATCATTAAACCCTTAAAACATTTATCACCTAAAACATAAAAAACCATAAAACCCTTAAATACCTAAAACCACATAAAATGATAAAAGCCCTGAAAAAGAAAGAAACCAATAAAACCCCTAAAACCCTGAAAACTCCCCAAAAAGCTAAACAACCCTAACAGACCCTAAAAACCCAAAAACAAAAATAAAAAACTCTAAAAACGCCAAAAAGGCCCAAAAAACCCTAAAAATCCTAAAATAATATAAAACATTAAAGGTCCCTAAAAACACTAAAAGGACCAAAAGACACTAAAAACCTAATGGAACCTATAATCCCTATAATTCCCAAAGGAATAAAAAATCCTAAAAGAACCTAAAAATCCATAAAAAAAACTAAAGTACTCTAAAAATGCTAAAAAGACCCTAAAAACCCTAAAACCACTAAAGGACTCTAAAAACACCTTAAGAACCCAAAAATCCAAAAAACAAAAAACCCAAAAAGAATTTAAATACAAAAGAAAACCCCCTAAAGGAACCTAAAAACCGTTATAATATTAAACGTCCCTAAAACCCCCTAAAACCCAAAAAACCAAAACCCCCTGAAAATCCTAAAAGACCATAAAACCCCTAAGAACCCTAAAACCAAAAAAACCATTAAAACCCAAAAAACAATAAAAAAAACATAAAAACCATAACCCCCCTAAACTCTAGAACCCCCTAAAAGACCCTAAAAACACTAAAGAAAATCTTAAAAGCCTAAAAATCTTAAAAACCATTGAAAACCCCTAAAACCCCCTGAAACCCTTAAAACCCAAAAAAAATACCTAAGAACCCCAAAACCCATAAAAATCATTAAACGCAAAAAACAATTAAAAAATTGATAATAATCCTTAAAAACACTAAAACACTAAAATACACAAAGCCCTCAAACGCCATCAAAAACCTAACAAACTCTAAAAAGCCTAAAAACCCTAGAAACTATGAAAACTCTAAAAACTATAGAAACACTAAAAACCTAAAAAACCAAAAATCCTTTAAATTCAATAAAAAAACAAAACCCGAATTTAAATACTTAAAGACCCTTAAAAACCCTTTAAACTAAATAAACCCCCTAAAAACCCAAAAAACCCTAAAAACCTAAAATTTCATAAAAAACCTGAAATATACTAAAAAAATAAAACCCAAAAAATCCCAAAAAAACCTAATAAACATATAGAACCCAAAAAGCATTAAAAAACTATAAAACACCAAAAAAAACTAAAAACACTAAAAACACAAAAAACCCTAAAACCCCTAAAAACTAAAAAGGCCCTAAAAATCCCAATGGACCCTAAAACACTAAAAAAATTAAATGACCCTAAAACCCTAAAGTACCTAAAAAAACCTAAAACCTGGATGGGAAAAAAATACTAAAACCCATAAAGAACCCAAAAACCCTAAAAAAATACTAATGATCTCTAAAAAACATAAAAACCATAAAATACCTTAATAATCCTTAAACTATCATAGAAACCCTAATCATAAAAAAACACCTTCAACCCATAAAAACTAAAAAAGATAATAAACCCAAAAAAGTCCTTAAAACCTAAAAACCCCCATAAGAAACTAGAAACACTAAAAGATACTAAAATCCTTAAAATACCCTATAAAAATGTAAAAAACATTCAAAGCCCCAAAAAACCATAAACCCCTTAAAAACCATAAACCCCTTAAAACCTATAATCCCTTTTAAAAAATAAAACACAAAATACACTAAAAAAGTAAGTACCCTAAAAACCATTAAACAATAAAACCTAAAAAACCCTGAAAAATCCTAACAAAACCTTGACACCCCTATAACACTTAAAAACTAAACCCCCATCCCATAAAGCTCTTAGAAACACCTAAAACCTCTAAAAAACCTAAATACTTCTAAATTACCCATAAAACTCTAAAAACCATAAAACCCTAAAACCCAAAAACTCCTAAAAAATAATAGACCCCCCAAAAAAATAAATCCCTAATGCCCCTAAAAACAATAAAATACCCAATATACCCTTAAAGAACATAAAACCCTAAAACCCCTAAAAACTCGAAAGGACACATAATACCCTGAAAGCACCAAAAAAAGCCATGAAAAACACAAAGAAACCCTAAAACCCCATAAAACCCTTAAATCCCTTCAAAATCCTTACAAATCCCCCCAAAAAAACTAAAAACCATAAAACACTAAAAAGCCTTAATAACCCTAAAAACACTAAATCCCCAAAATAACCATAAAAACCATTTAAAAACTCTAAAAAATTAAATAACCTAAAAAACTATAAAAACTCGTATGAACCTTAAAGACCCATAAACCCTTAAAACCCTAATAATAATAAAAATACCCTAAAAACCTTAAAACCTCCTTAGAAATAAAAACACTAAAACCATTAAAATCCAAAAAAACCCCTAAAGACCCTACAGATCCTAAAGGACCCAAAAAACACTAAAATCCCTAAAAACCAAAAAACCCCAACCCCCTAAAAACCATAAAAACCTTTTAAACCCCTAAAAACATTGAAACCCCCTTAAAACACCTAAAATAAACTAAAAAGCCGTTAAATACCCCTAAAGCCCCTAAAAACCTAAAAGACCCTAAAATCACAAAAAAAACCTAAAATTCCTTAGAAAACCTAAAAACATACAAAACCAAAAAATTACTGAAAACCCTAAAAGACTCTAAGAAACCCTAAATAGAACTAAAACCCACAAACCCCCTAAAATACCCTAAAACCATAAAAATAATAAAGGAACCTAAAAACCCTAAGTGACCCTAAATCTTCTAAAGAACCCTAAAAACCCTAAAATTCCGAACCCCCCTAAAAACCCTAAATGTCCCTAAAATCATTAAAATCCTTTAAACCATGAAACCCCTTAAAAACCATAAAGGACCATAAAAACCCCTTGAAACCCCAAAGGAATCCAAAAACCCTAAAAACACAGAAAGACTATAAAACGCCTAAACACCTATAAAAGACCCTAAAAACAATAAAAAATATTAAAAGACCCTAAAACCGTAAAAACACCTTAAAACCCTAAAACCCCAAAAAGATATTAAAAAAATAAGAACCATAAAAACACTAAATACCCTAAAACCCTAAAGAATATCGTAAAACACTAAAAACCCTAAGAACCCATAAAAACAATAAAACCCTTAAAAATAGGAAAAAAATACTATAAAACATAAAACCCTAAAAACTGAAAAAATATCCTTTATAAAACCTAATAAGCACCAAAACTAGTAAAAACCTAAAAAACATAAAAGAACCATAAAACCCCCAAAATTCTAAAAACCCTAAAAACTATTAATGACCCTAAAAACCCTAATAAAATCTAAAAGACACTAAAAAACTAAAAATCCCAAAAGTACCATAAAAACCCAAAGGGCCATAATAATTTTGAGAAATCCTAAAAGACCGTAAAGTCCCAAAAAACCCTTAAACGCCCTAAACCCCCTCAAAACCCCTAAAACACCCAAATAACATAAATGAACAAAGAAACTCAAAAAATTACCCTAAAAGACCCTAAAAACCCAAAAATTATAAAAAAACCAAAAATACCATAAAAGACCCAAAAACGATTAAAAATGATAAAAGATCCCAAAAACCTAAAATACTTAAAATGACCTAAAAAACCTAAAAATGTCTACAAACTAAAAAACCCTAATGTCACTAAAAACCCTAAAAAACATTAAACCCCTAAAAAAATAAAACCAACAAAACCCCTACAAACCATAAAAATGTTGAAAAATTATTAAACCCTAAAACCTTAAGAAACCAAAAAAACTACATTAATAGAAGAAACACCTATACTAATGGTTTGGAATCATTGTTCTAGTTCCCCAAACCATGGTATAACTTATACCAACGGTTTGGAGGGTCATTGGATAATTATCAATCGGTATAGACCTATAAAAATGGATCTGAAATAACCATTGGATTAGGATGTCTATAATAATTTTTTATAAATTGTTGGTATAGGTCCTATGAAAAACCATTACCAACAGTTTCCAAAACTGTTGGTATATGTAATGTTAAAATAATCTTGGATGGTTTTGATCCCCGGACCACCCATTTATAATTCAAAAACCTAACCAATAATATATTATTATTTTTGTAAACATATATATATATATATATATTGAAAATAATTTAAATTTCGATATATTTAATTTTATTTGACAAAATAATTAAGAAACAATTTGGGTACCTATACCAATGGTTTTAAGAACTGTTTGTATAGGTACTCAAATTTTTGGGATGTATACCAATTTTTTTGAAAAAAAATTTGTTATAGGGTCTCATTATGGTACATATACCAATGGTTTTGGGAAAACCATTGGTATAGGCGACACCTATACCAACAGTTTTGGCCAAACTGATGGTATAGTGTGTCTCTATGGTACTTAAACGATCATTTTCAGTAGAACCATTTGTATAGGATCTCTCTATGGTACCTATAACAATGGTTTTGGTCAAACCATTGGTATAGGGTATGTAACACCCCATGTATTTGAAAATAAATTTAATATGGAATGCATGAAACACTGCGTTTCTAAAAAAACACTTTGTTACAACCTAGCTAGTAAACATAATTTTTTCAACTATGTGTTTTGAATTTCAAAAAACATACAAACATAGTTTCATTCAGTAAGATATTTAGAGTATGATAGAATCAACATACTTTTTTGTGAATAGTAAATTGACCCTTATGAATAGTAATGTACCCTTATGAATAGTAATATGACCCTTATGAATAGTAAGAACACCCATGAAACTGTAAATAAAATTCATGCACCTTATAAATGAAATAAAATATTTAATAAATTCATAATTAAGTGTTGGTATTTTTTTGAGTAATAAATATTTAATTATAATTTTAAATTAATAAATTAATAAAATTAATTTTTGTTAAATGTATTCCAAAATAAATATTTTTTTCCTATGATTTTAGGATAATTTTATGAGACCTCGGTTAATTTTTGAATGAATCATAAAATTAGTTCTAAATTTAAAATTTGTATATTTCAAATAAATAATGAATTTATTTACAAATTAAATTTTTCATGTTTAGAAAATTATTTTGATACAATGGAGTCCATTTTTGAATTCTACACATTGAAAAATGGTAATGGTGAATTGTTTAGTATTTTTATAAAATAATAAGATTTTTGGTGAATAGTTAAATACGGTAATTGACGATAACTGCAAAATAGATGACATATTGAGTCATATGTGATGAAAGGATGATGTAAGAACACTTAGTTTGAAATAATTTTCACTTATTATTATTTTAGTAACAATAATAAGTAATATTCATAGTCTTGATCCAAAATAATAAAATAATGATTAACATAATTTGACGTATCTCCTCTCCTCCACTATAAAAGCCACACATCACTCCCTCTTCCCCTCACACCAATTAGGCTTTGAGCCTTTCCTATGTTATGAAAAATTCTCTTCCCAATCCACTTATCCATGTCTAAAACATTATGGTCTCAATAAAAGTCCAACACAAAAGGTTTTATAGAGGTTCTCAAGGAGGAGTACTCAAGAGGTAAACCACTCTTCCTTCTTCTTTCAATTTCTTTTACAAGTTCCTTTATTTATCTTATCCCTCCTCACATAAACTAATAAAAATGATATGATAATTTATAAACCTTAAATTTAATGGAATTTTATTATTATAATGGAATATTTTATCATCATCCCTCTTTCTCCCTCCTCTTATATTAAAAATGGAAGCATCATCTGAGATGTGCTAAATTATCACATTCAAGGATGATGAGTATTCAATTTCTATTACCATATTAAATTATGATCATGAAACCATTTTTAGGGTTGAACCATATCATAATATATATAATATATCCTATTTACTATTCTGGAATCATTTTTTATACATGGTATTAATTTACAATACAAAATGAGTTTGTGGTGATCGAAAACTACCAAATTAATCCATGTGTTTATCATTAAAATTTTATACAATGATTCATCCTCACACAAAGTAACCAAACTAATTATATTATCATTTAACATTATATATGAACATTAATACCATATAACATAAATTTTGGAATTCAATTCTCATTTTACATTAACATCCATACAAACAAACTGATCTTGAAAACTAATGAATGGAGAACTCACAAACGATGATATGGAATCTCTTAACCCATAAAAACGACCATAAATGAACTTAATAAAATTATACTGAATCAAATACATGCCTAATAAGTTCTGAATTAATTTATTAATAAGTATAATTTCATATTCCATGACATTAAGTTCAGGAGCGGAAAATATTTAGACATAAGGTAAGGATTTTATACAGAAACCTCCATTTTCATTCGGGTTACTCTTATCCTATATTTACCTCAGTGAAATTATTATTTATTCTTATGTAATCCTCATAAATTCGGTTTTAATGTTCTATATATGTGTACCAACCATAATAATTATTCATTCTATGGGTAGTTACTTGATTTAAAAGGATCTTTCAAAAATTCTTCCAGAAATACAAGCCCATTTAAAGGGAACTTCTCGAATTCATACCAATATTCAAATAAACTGTATAATATGTTTTTAGCCACCATTAATTTTCTAAAATCACTCATTTTATTATTATAAACTATATTAATTTACTTCTGGTCTTATATAAATATATTTTTAAAATAAATCTTATTTTCAACGTAAAGGAGTATTTATCTTAAGAATTACTCAATGATTTTATAAGAGTAATTTTAAATATTTCAATACTCTTATTGAATATTATGTATAATTGAGAATAATATTTTATGATCTCATATAACATATTTTTTGAATGTTTTATTATTTGTTTGACTATGGATGTGTTATCTTGAAACCATTCACCATATTACTCTGAATGGATAGTGTTTATGTTTGGGGAAGTTTGTTTACATTTCATATGTTAGTTTCAAAATGAATGTATATATTGTTTAATTTTACCCCCATTCATGTGAGGAATGCATTGGAATTAGTATGTGATTGGTGGGTCCCACTATAGACACTTGATGCATTAGTAGGTCTCATGTGACATAACAGATATCGAATTGTCCAAGGCCTTTCCCATTTTAGATATGGTTTTGGCTAAGGCCTTAATCATTTTAAGATGTATTATCTGAGGCCTTGATGATATATTTCAGATTTTCCATCATTATGCATTCCTTTATTATGAAAATAGATATTGATAGTCCATGTGATTATTCAACTAAAAGAATATTCGTGGTTATGTTTTATAGAATTATTTATTCAGTTTTTATTCATACCATATTATCATCAAGTTTATTTTTAAAGGCATGAATTTTAGTTATTCATCATGCCTAGAGTTTATGTTTATATTTTCTTCCACTGTATTATTTACCATTACTGATTATTTGAGATCACCCATTTCATAATATTTATTTTCCCCAGGCTGTGAAGAAGTATATTATGAATGACTTGCAAGGATAATGTAGGAGATTATGTGTGATTAAAAAGAAGTTGATATGTTGTATTTCCTTTCAAGTTTTAATTTTGATCTTATTTATGTATCTTGTTTTACAAAAATACCAATCTATTTATTTCTTAAGGATATAACTTCCTTGTTTACATTCGAGGGTAATAAAATAAGGTACTGACTCTGGGAAACTGGGGTTCAGTCATTACAATTGGAATTAGAGGAAGATTAATAGAAAACATAAAAACTAGGTTTATAAAATGTAGATTAGGGAAAAAAATTCTAAGATAGTATTTCAGGATAAACATATAAGAACATAATTTAATTTTGGTAAGGAATAGATTATGTGAATATTTCTAGAAAATAAATCCCTATCTGGATACTACAAGTGGATGTGGTTCTGGAAAAAATTTACCTAGGAGTAACAACTCGGAAAAGGGGATTTAGGCTTTACCTGGGGTATCCTGGTACATCAAAACGGTCCTTACTATGCACCTAGTTGGACAGTCCCAGGGTATATGCTTTGGATAATTCACATTTTCTTTACAACCCATTATAAAGGAATTAAATGTAAATTTTTTCCTCAATGACATAATGTTTATGATTATGAGATTATCTATGAATAGGACTTCAATTTATGCTAAGTATTTTTCTAAGTTTATATTATACACTATGATTCATAACCTAATATAATGTATACAATTATTTAGAAACCGCACCTAGTGTAAGTAATATAAACGACATGAATGCATGTGTCCCATGTATGGATTTCCCACTGATGTAAGATAATGATGTTGGCTCTAGTGTTGTGACTGGTGTTGAGAAACTTATAACTATACTAGGAGAGTTGAATCAGGTTATTAAAAATAACCTTACCCGTATAGAGCATATGGATCCCAAACAAGGAAGAGAAATGTTAGAAATATTTATAAGACAAATCATCCATCATTCAATGGGAATACAAACCCATTCATAGCATAGAAGTGTATACATTTTTTAGAGAAGATATTTCTCGCTTTGGGATGTAATGAGAGAGATAAGGTTGTCATGGAATTTTATCATCTATCGGGAGATTCACATTAGTGGTGGTCATTAATTCAAAACACAAAGGATGAGCAGGAAATAGAATAAATGGAATGGATGGATTTCAAGGAAAACTTATTAGAAAAATACATTCCTTGTGAATAGCGGGAAGATATGGAAAGGATGTTTTTGAATCTGATCTAAAAAGAGGATGATAATGTTGCAATGTGTGAGTCTAACGTCACAAGGTTTTCAAGACATACCACAAACAAAATACATAATTCAAGGAGTAGGATTTATCGATTCTTTTATGGTTTAAAACCATTCCTCTAAAGGGAACTAGTCTCTCAAACATTCTCATCATACAAAAATATTTCCTCATGTGCTATCAAGATAGAGAAATAATTATATTTGTCTTATTAATTCAAGGGAAAACAAGAGAAGAATATGGTGGAAAAGGATAAAATGGATAAAGGGAAGAATAAAAAGGTTAATTTTCCAACATGTGATACTTGTGGATGGAAACACCCTGGTGCCTACATAAAAGCAAATGGAGTGTGCTACAAGTGTGGATAGAAATCCATCATACTGGTGATTTCAAGGGGAATACAGAATCTTTCAATGTCAAATGCTTTAATTGTATGGAGATGGGACACTATGCTAATTATTTTCCAAAGAATCAAGGAAACGTTCCTCATAAACTTCCTAGGGTGCAATGCCAAGCTTATGAAATCAAAACTGCTGAAATTTGAAGTTTATAATGACTTGGTTGAAGGTACTATAATCATATATTCAAACATAGACAATTATTTATTTGATTCAATGTCATATCATTATTTTATTTCTTCCCAGTGTTCCAAGAAATTTATAAATTTTCAATTTGATTTAATAAAGGAGTTATCAATCAAAACTCCTAAGGGATGTATCATTGCAATAAATCTATGTCAGGAACTCCAAATTATGGCATATGAACGTTCTTAATCAATTTATTTTATCATCAAACCCATGATTGACTTTGATATAATCCTCGGTATGAATTGGATTTCAAATTATGGTGAGAAAATATATTATAATTAGAAGGAGGTCACAATTTTTGAGAATGGTGTATAATCCCTTATCTTAAGAGTAGAGACCTCTCCATCTGATTCCCATCTTGATACGCCCCCAATAACTCTACTGAATTCAATTATTGGGGAGTAAGAGAAACCAATATCTATGGGTGAGGAATGGAATGTTCAAATAGATGATGTACCTATTGTGAAAGAATATATTAATGGATTTCGAGATGATTTACCAGGACATCCCCTAGAGTGGGAAGTTGAGTTATATATTTATTTAATTCATGGTTCAAGACCTATATCAAATACTACTTATAAAATGGTCATTGTAGAATTAGTAGAACTGAAGAATCAACTAAATGAATTAAGTGATAAAGGATTTATTTTCCCCAGTGTTTCTCCATGGGGTGCCCCTGTTCTTTTTGTTAATAAGAAAGATGGATCTATGAGGTTGTGCACTGACTATAGGGAGATCAATGCTATAAAAATAAAGTTCAAGTATCACCTACCTCGCACTGAGGATTTATTTGATCAACTTCATGGAGACCAATATTTTTTAAAAATTGAACTTTGA
The DNA here is from genome assembly GCA_963277665.1 of Viscum album. Taxonomy (NCBI): domain Eukaryota; kingdom Viridiplantae; phylum Streptophyta; class Magnoliopsida; order Santalales; family Viscaceae; genus Viscum; species Viscum album. Next base: position 1,800,372,783 of record OY728126.1, on the reverse strand, counting down.
TATAGATATCATCAATTCCATGTGTGGAAGGATGATATTCCAAAGACAACATTTCAAACTAGGTATACGCATTATGAGTTTACAATAATTCCATTTGGTCTGACTAATGAACCCCCTATTTTCATAGATCTAAGGAATAGGGTTTTTAAATAATATCTTTATGACTTTTTTGTGGTATTTATTGATGATATATGGGTATACTCCAAAATCTATAAAAAAAATTGAAAACCACTTGCGCATTATTCTAAAGACTCTTAGATGAAATGAATTATATGGGAAGTTTAGCAAGTGTGAATTTTTTCTTCAATAAGTTTCTTTTCAGGGACATATTATCTTCAAGGATGGAATATCCATTGATCTTGTGAAGAAAAAGGTTGTTCAGGAATGACCTACACCAACGAACATAACCTAGGTATATAATTTTATTTGTTTAGCATGTTACTATTGGTATTTCATTTAAAATTCACCCAATTATCCAACCTGTTCACCAAGATTACCTGTAAAGGGGTTAAGTTCATATAGAAAAAATAATGCGAAGAATGTTTCAAATAATTAAATAGGATATTAGTAAATTCTCTGATCCCAACTCTACCATTGTGGAATGATGATTTTTTGATCTACAGGGACACATAAAAGAAAGGAAATGATTGTATCCTTATGCATAATGGTAGAGTTATTGCCTATGCATCAAGGCAGTTAAAAATTCATGAATAGAACTAGGAAACTCGTAATCTTTAGTTATTAGCTATATTTTTTAATCTAATGATACAAAGACACTGTCTTTATGGAAAAATATGTGATATTTATATAGATCACAAGATTCTAAAATATATCTTCTTAGAGAAAGAACTCAACATAAGGAAAATGAGATGGCTCAAACTACTCAAGGATTATAATTGTTCAATACAATACCACACAAGAAAGGAAAATGAGGTAGCTGATGCATTGAGTATAAAGGGTCATGGAGTTTTAAAAAAATGAGGATTGAAAGGGATCCGGTATTCATGGATCTAATAAGGATGCACATGGGAATTATCAAAGAAGGTGAAACATCATTACTTTTTCAATTGGTTTCCTAACCATCTTTATTATAAATAATTAAATGTTTTTAGCCCGCTGAAGATAATATTCAAAATAAAATTAATGTTGTGAATTATGGGAAGTTTCAATACTTTGTATTTGAAGATGAAATTCAAAAAATTGGGAGGACGATCTGTATTCCATTTATACCCAAGCTAAAAGGGAGGTATTAGATGATTCCCATAGATTGAATTTATCTATACATCCTAGTAGCACTAATATTTACAGATATTTGAAGGAACATTTCTGGTGGGATAACATGAAGAGGGAAATTGCAGATTATGTATCAAGATGTTTAGTATGTCAATAAGTGAAGGTCAAAAGAAAACATCCTAGAAGAGTAATGAATCCTATAACTATTCATACACGGAAATGGGATGACATCATCCTAGATTCTATCACTGTATTACCAAAAACACCAAGAAACAATGATGCAATATTGGTAATTATGTATTGACTTACTAAATCTACACATTTCCTCCCAAAAAATGGAGGATTTTTCACTAGAGTTCCTTGACCGAATCTATATCAATAAAGTTGTGAGAAATCATGGAGAATATCTCTCAATTCTGTCTAGTTATGATCCAAAATTGTACATAGAAATTATGGAAATGTCTTCTGAATTCTTTGGATACTGATATTTTTTTAGTATTTCTTATCACCCACATACTGATGGGAAAACAGAAAGGATGATCCAAACTTTAGAAGACATGTTGAGATCATGATCACTTGATTTTCAAGGTATGTAGGATAAATATTTACCTTTGGTTGAGTTTTCCTAAAATAATAGTTTCCATTCTAGCATTCAAATGGAACCATTTTAAGAAATGTATGGAAAGATATTTCATACACCAATATATTGAGATGAAGTTACTGAAAGGACTTTTGTGGGTCTATAGTTTGTGGATGAAATAATAATGAAGGTAAAGACTATTTAAACCAATATAAAAGTAGCTCAAAGTAGAAAAAAGAGATATAATGATAATCGAAGGAAGGATTTGGAATTTCAAGGGGGAGATCACATTTTCTTGAAAGTATCCCAATGGTAGGGTGTTATATGATTTGGAAAGAAAGGGAAATTTCACCCCAGGTATAGAGGCCCTTTTAAAAATTTGGAGAGAATTAGAGCTCTAGAATATCATTTGGAAATGCCTCCAAGCCTTTATAAGGTACACAATGTGTTCCATGTCTCATTATTAAGAAATTACATGCCTTACCCAACACATGTCCTCACATCTAAAAGTATAGAATTGAAAGCGAACTTATTTTACTGTGAAGAGACTATCAAGATTCTAGAAATTGAGGAACATGTTTTGTGGAATCGAAAGACACTATTGGTAAAGGTACTTTGGGAAAATCATAAAATTTAATAATAAACATGGGAGAATGAGGAGATTATAATGAAGAACTACCAAAATCAATTTATGTGGTAACATTATGGAATTTTTTGGAAGAACATTTTGTACGGGGGGAGAATGTAACACCCCATGGATTTGAAAATAAATTTAACAATTAATGCATGGAACACTATGTCTCTACAAAACACCACTTTGTTACAACCTAGCCAGTAAACATATGTTTTCCCCCATTATGTTTTGAATTTTGGAAAACTGACACACATAGTTACATTTATTAAGATATTTAGAGTATGATAGGATCAACTTACCTTTTTTTTGAATAGTAACTTGACCCTTATGAATAGTAATGCATCTTTATGAATAGTAAACACTAAACCCTACATCATAAAAAGGATACCCTACACCCTCAACCCTAAATACAAAACCCTATACTCTATAAACTAAAACCTAAACCCTATACCCTACACCCAAAACCCTATACACTACACCCCAAACCATATACCCTTCACCCTAAACCCTATATCCTATACGTTTAACCCTATACCCTACATGATAAAACCAAAATTCTACACACTATACCATATAACCTGTATTTAAACCAAAAACCAAAAACCCTATACCCTATACCCAACACCCTAAACACTATAACACACACACACTAAACCATATAAACTCCACCCAGAACCCTATATTGTACACCATACACCCTAAACCATATACCGAAATCCCGAAATCCTACACCATAAACCCAAAAAAATACACCCCAAACCCCATACCCTAAACCCCAAACCATAAACCCAACACCCCAAACACTATACCCACGCCTTTACCCTAAAACCTACACCCAAAACTAAAAACCAAAAACCCTAACCCCTATAACCTATAATCTATAACCTACATCATAAACCCTATACCCTACACCCTAAACTCTAAACCCTACACCCTATACCCAATACCCAACACGCTAAACCCTAAACCCTAAACCCTATGACTTACACTATAAAACCTAAACCCTACAACAAAAACCCTAAACCCTACAACCAAAACCCTAAACCTTGCCCCCCTAAACCTTATAACTTACACTGTAAACACTAAACCCTACACTCAAAAACATATACCGAACACCGCAAACCCTAAACCCTACACCCTAAACCATATATTCTACACCCTAAACCCTAAACCCTACATCTTAAACCCTATACCCCACACTCTAAACGATAATCCCTACACCTAAACCCAATACCATGTACCCTAAAAACCAATCCCAAAACCCTAGATCCTCCATCCTAAACCATAAACCCTAAACCATACACCATAACCCTATACCCTACATAATACAACATTTACCCAACACCCAAAACCCCACACCAAACACCCCAGACCCTAAAACGTAAACCATACACACTAAACACTATACCCTACGCACTAAACCCTAAACTCTACACCTTAAACCCAAAAATATACACACTAAACCCTATACCCTACACCATAAACCCTAAACCCTAAACACTACACCCTAAACCTATACAATAATCTCTAAATCATAAACCCTACATCCTACACCCTAAACTCAATACCCTCCACCATAAATCCTCAACCATACACCCAAAACCCTATACCCTCCACCATAAATGCTAAACCCTATGCCCTTCACCCATACCCTACCCCCTAAACCCTAAACCATATAACCTAAACCCTATACCCTACATCATAAACCCTAACACCTATACAATAAACCATATTGGCTACACCCTAAACCTTATATGATACACCCTAAACCCTAAACCATACACCCTAAACCCTATACTCTACACCCTAAAGCTTATAAATTACACCTTAAACCCAATAATCTACACCTTAAACCACATACTCAAGACCCCAAGACCCCTAAAACTACCACAGAAACCCAAAACCCCTAAAAATCCAAAAACCCCTAATACCCCTAAAAAATACCGAAAACCCAAAACCCCAAAAAACACTAAAAACACCCTTAAAACACTAAAAACTCTTAACCCCCCATAACCCCTTGAAAACCTCAAACCCCCAACCACAAATTATCTATAAAACCTAACGAACCGTAAAAAAAATATAAAAACCCTAAAACTTTGTAAACCAGATAAACACTAAAAACATAAAACAATTAAAATAACTAACAAAACCATTGCAATCCCAAAGAAACCCATTACAGACTGTAAAAACCCATAAAAACCCTAAAACCAATTAAATCCCCTAAAAATCCTTACAAACAATAAAAAACCGAAAAACATAGAAAACCTTTAAAAACCCTAAGAACCCAAAAAACCCCCCAAAAAGCTTAAAACCTGTAAAAACCCTTCAAACCCTGATAAAAACCCTGAAAACCCCTGAAAACCCCAAAAAGAACCATTTAACACCCTAAAAACACAATAAATTCAAAAAAAATAAAAAGCCAAGAAAATCCTTGAAAACCAAAATAAAACCATAAAACTCGTAAAAGATATTAAAATCCAAAAAATCTTTAAAACTCCTAAAAACCCAGAAAAACCCTAAAAATATAAAAAACCATAAAAACATTTAAACCCCTAAGAAATACTAAAAACCATAAACCCCTAAAAAACCATAAAACTCTCCAAAAACCCATAAGGCCCTAAAAACCCTAAAACCCCAAAACACCCAAGATGCCCTAACAGCCACAAAAACCCCCAAAACACCCAAAAAATTTCAAAACATATAAAAACTGTAAAACCCATAAACTATCATAAATACACATAAATACCATAAATAACTCTATAAAACCCCTAAAATTTCCTAAAATACCCAAAAAGAACCAAAAAATCCCTTAAAACCCAAAAAACCCTAACAACTTTGAAATACCCAAAAAAACAATAGAACCCATAAAAAACCCCAAAAACCCTAAACCACTAAAAAACACTAAAAACCCCTAAATAACCTAAAATATTCATATAAACACTAAAAACCAAAAAATCATAAAAATCCGAAAAACCTAAAACCCTCAAAATAGATATGAAAACTCCTCATACCCTAAGAATATTAAAAATGACCAAAAACCCTAAAAATCTCAAAAATCCTAAATAATCACCAAAAACAATAAGAAAATTTAAAAATCCCCTGAAATCGCCAAAACACTAATAAATATAAAAGAATTGAAAAAAATATAAAACCCTTAAAAACCTAAAAACTCTAAAAAACCCTAAAACCCATAAAAAGCCTAAAACCCTAAAATCGATTAAGAACCCTAAAAATAAAAAAACCTCTAAAAACCCTTTAAACCCTAAAAATATATAATAATTCTAAAAACCCCTAAAATCCTTAAAAACCCTAAAATACGTAAAACCCTAAGAAACACTAGAAACCCCCAAAAAACTGTAAAAACCTTAAAAACATGATGACCCTTTAAACTCTAAAAACCGTAAAAACCCCAAAAACCACTAAAACACTAAAAACCAGGAACCCTAAAGAATCTTAAAAATCCATAAAACCTTTAAACCAATAAACCTCCCCAAATACTTCAAATTCATAAAACCATAAAAACCCTAAAAATCTCTAAAAACCCTAGAACCCTTAAAAACCCAAAAAGACATAAACCCAAAAAGAATCTAAAACCCCTAAAACCCATAAAACCCGTAAAACCCCGAAAGGGACCCTAAACCCCTTAAAACTAAAATAATAAAAATCCCTAAAAACCCTAAAAGACGCAACAATCCCCTAAAAACCCTAAAAGACCATAAAATATCATAAGACACCATAAATGTTTCTAAAATCCATAAAAACCCAAAAGGACCCTAAAAACTCTTAAACACATTAAGGGACATAAATACCGTAAAATCCCTAAAGGGATCTACAGAACCCTAATAAGCCATAAAGGACCCTAAAAATCTAAAAACCCCTGATAGAACCTAAAAAAATCTAATGGAACCTTAAATCCCTAAGACCCTAGAGGGCCTTGAAAACCTGAAGGACCCTAAAATCTCTAAATCACTAAAATACCTAAAAATCCTTAAAACTCCTAAAACCCAAAAAACCAACCTAAAACCCCATAAATAATCCTAAAATTCCACAAAACACCCTAAAACACTAAAAGACCCTAATATGCTTAAACCCCTTAAATGGATGTAAAATCCTAAAAAAACCTAAACACCATAAAATATAGACAAGACCAATAAAAATATTAAAAGACCCTAAAACCCATAAAACCCATAATACCACTAAAACCCTAAAAACCCATAAACCCCCTAAAACCCTAAAAACTAAAATCCCTAAAAATGCCAAAACACTAAAAGACCCTTAAAAACTCCTAAAACCCCAAAAATCTCTAAAACTTTTATAAAATCCCAAAACCCCAAAAAACAACTAAAAACCCTAAAACACTTCAAAAACCAAAACATTTCAAAACACTGAAAAATCTAAAACCTTTATAAATACTAAAAATATTAAAATATCTAAAATCCCTAAAACCCATAAAATACCCTAAAACCCCTTAAAAACACTAAAAATACACAAATTCCTAAAAAAATAAAAACCCAAAGAAACATAATACTAAAAAATCTAAATATCCATAAAAGGGAAAAAACCCTACAACCGTAAAACCCAAAAAAAGAAAAATAAACCCCTAAAAACACTAAAAACCCTAAAAACTAAAAAACCATTAAACCCCCAAAAGTACTAAAATCCATAAAAAACCCTAAAAATATGAAAAATGATAAAACCGTAAAACCCCATAGAACCCTAAAAACCCTAAAACCATTAAAAATCCAGAAAAACCATGAAAAACTCGAGAAACCTTAAGAAAATATTATACCCTTCAAATATTAGAAAACCCTAAAAACCCCAAAAACAAAAAAAAACAAAAAAAAACCACAAAAAAATATGAAAAACCCTAAAAACCCCATAAAAACCATAAAAACCCAAAAAAACCTAAAACCTCTAAAAATATACAAATAACCATAACAACTCTTAAACACCTAAAGACCCTTAAAAACTTAATACCCAATAAAATCATAAAACCCCTAAAAAACCTAAAACCTCTAAAAATATTAAAATAACCATAAAAACTCTTCAACCTCTATAGACACTTAAAAACATAATACCCAAAAAATCATAAAAACCCTAAAATAACTTGAAAACCACATGAAAGTTCATAAAACCCAACAATATGATGAAATACAGTAGTAATCCTAAAAACCCTAAAACCCTACAAAACACTAAGAACCCTAAACCCCTAAACCCCTAAAACCCCTACAAAATCCTAAAACCCCTGAAACCCTAAAACCCCTTAAAAAGTAATTTTTTTATAAAACCCTAAATCCCTAAAAAACATAAAAAAGACTCAAAACCCCTGAGAAACCATAAAAAACCATAAAAAACTTTAAAAACATTAAACATAATAAAAAAAACACTATAAATCCCATGAAAACCCTAAAACCCTGAAAACCATTGAAAAAACCTATGAAACCCCTAAGCACCATAAAAACCTGAAATCCCAAAAAACACTAATCCCTCCTCTAAAACCATAAAAACATAAAAACACTTAAAAACAATAAAAACCATAGGAACCCTAAAAACCCTAAAAATGAAAAAAACTATAAAAAACACTAAAAATTCGTAAAAACCCATATAACACCTTAATGACCATAAAACCCCTAAAACTACACAGAACCCAAACACCCCTAAAAGACCCAAAAACCATAAAAGACCCTAGATAACACTATAAACACCATAAATTAACTTAAATTCACTTAAAAAACCTAAAAACACTAAATACCCTAAAATCCTAAATCCCTAAACCTCTAAAAACCCAAAAATCCCTAAAACCCCCTAAAAAACCTTAATCCCTTATAAACAATAAAATGATATAAAACATGAAAACCCCCTAAAAGACCTTAAAAACACTAAAAACCGAAAAAATCGAAACCAATTGTAAAATAACCTAAAAGCTTAAAAACCCTAAAAGACCCTAAATGACACCATAAAAACCCAAAAAGACCATAAACATAGTTGAACAACAAAAAAACTCTAAAAAACCCAAAAAACCCAAAAAACCCTAAAAAACCATAAAACCCCTTAATACCCCTAAAACCCATTAAATAATAAATACTCCAAAAACTGAAAACACACTTAAGGGATAAAATAACCTAAAAATCCTAAAAACTCCATAAAACCATTACAAAACCTTAATTCCTTAAAAACCATAATAAACACTAAAACCCTAAACCACTAAAAAGTATAAAAATGTAAAAAACCCTTGAATATCCCCAACAAACCCTAAAACCCAAAAAAACCAATAGACCCAAAAAAACATGAAAACCCCTAAAACCTAAAAACCTCATAAAAACCATAATTCTCATTGAAATACCTAAATATCCTAAAAACCCCAATAAAATTGAAATAACTATAAAAACCAAAAACCCCTAAAACTATTAAAACCCCTAAAAACCCCCAAACCTTAAAAACCTTAAAACCCTAAAACACTAAAAATACTAAAAACCCTAAAATCCTGAAAACCAATAGAAATCATAAAAACACAAAAAGAACTGAAAACAATAAAACCCCTTAAAATCATTAAAACTCTAAAAATGATAAAAACCATTAAAACCCTAAGGACCATAAAAACCCTAACAAATACCTAAAAACTATAAAACCCTATAAAACCATAAAACCCTTAAAAACACCAAAAATACTAACCCCCCTAAATCAATTAGAAACTTTAAAACCCCTAAAAACCCTAACAATCCCTAAAAACACTAAAATCCCTAAAATCCCAAAAAACAATTAAAAACCCTAAAAACCCTAAAACCACTAAATTGTTAGGAAAGAGGTTTCTCCCGATGACCCATTCTCTCCAGATGGCTACTTGAAGGCGCTAGCGGTGATCCTTCTTCCCCCCCTATGGGGGAGGGTTCTTCGCTCGATCTCGGTCAGAATCATGCCTTCATTTCCCCTCCTATGCCTCTTTGCCTTCCCTCCTTCCCTCGAATTGATCTTTTCCCAAAGGATCCTAACTTATATGAAGGATAACCTCACTTATAATTATTGGACTCAGAGTTCCATGTAGCCTCTGTGCTTCACAACTTGAACTTATTTGATCAGTTCCTAAAGCAATAACCCTCGGTGGAGTCTTTTAGAAGATTGATTTTTGGATGTTGGAACCTTCAAGAACGGGCGACGGTAGGGTTATTGGATGGCCGCAATTTTATGATCTAGTTCTAAATGGATGAAGATATGATCCGGGCTTAGTCTGTAGCCCCTCGAAGCCTTAATGGAATCAAATTCCTCATCTTCTGATGGAGCTTTGACCTGAACATGAACAGGGACTCTCCGCAGATTGCTTCATGGGTAAGGTTCCCAGAACTTCCTCTTCCGTTTCAGAATCCATCAATTATTTTTATGATCTGGAATCTTGTGGGCTGGTAATTGTGTTTAGACAACTAGGCTCAAGTGATTTTCCACCCCATTTCCACAAGATTTTTTGTTGAATTGGATGTCTCAAAACCACTAATCGACTTTGTGTGGATCACTATTGACAAGGAGTTTCATTTCAAACACCTGGAAGTTGTTGAGTCCTTTGTTGTGTTCTGATCTATATGTAGGCATTTGGGTCATTCTATCATTTCTTATAGACTAAGTGGTAGCAGCACAGGAGTTATAGTGGGTTAACGACCAGTGATGGCAGAAGATCAAAGAAATGTTGTGACAAGGTCTCCTCTGTTAAAGTCAATTTCATGGAAATTTGCTGGGTCGAAGGTATGTCATGTGTTTGAGAGACTGAAGTGGGATTTGGTGATTGAGGGTGAGAAGGGAGGAATGGAGACTAAGGAAGGTGTGAGGTCCCCTAGGTTGTGTTGTGAAGTTTTGCAAGAGCAGGGGAAGGATGGAAGAGTGGAGGAACATGCTTCGGGTGGGCGGGAAATGAAGGTTCATGACTATGTGGGGGAGGCTGCTGCACAGGGGCTAGTGACAGTTTCACCCCTTTAGTGGTTTTGAGGTGGCACAGCTTTTGGGGAATCGGGGGGTTGCTACTGGCTTGGGAGGAGTGGATGAGGGTCAAGAGACCGTGATTTCAAATAGTGGGCATGATGGACATAAGGAGGAGCTGGCCTTGGATGGTGCCCCCTTGTGTAACAGATTTGTTTTTCTTAATTATGTGGAGTCAGAGGGCATGTATGATATAGAGGGGGATGTGGAGGAGCCAGGGGTGACGAAGGAAATGGCGGAGGCTACTGATACTGGGGTTGTGTCTACTTCTATGCCTGGTACCATTGTTGAATAAAATGGTCCCTTAGTGGATCCTCTGCCTGGTGATGTTTTTCTTAGACAAGATGTGTTGGAGTTTCCCCTACTTATGGCTCATGGTGATAGTGCGGGGGCTGAGGAAGGCCAAAGTGAGGATTCAATGGTCCTTGGAGGTGATATGTAGGATGGGGTATGGGAATTTCATGGTGGAGAAAGGGTGTCTCAGATGGGAGAGGACGCTAAGCAGGGGGAAGTACCTGGGTAAGGGTTATTGTAGGAGCATTGTTCTGTAGTGATGGAGGGATCCCCAAGGCATGGGCTGGGGCCTTTGGCTTTTTTGGTGCATGAGGGGGGATCTTCTGGTGAGTCTTATTTACAGGGGGCTCTGGCTAGATTTTCTCATGAGTAGAGGGAGGCTGCTGAACCTAGGGAGGTGATGGAGCCGGTTGTGGAGGTCTGCAAGCTGACTAGGGAGGAGGGGTGATTGCAGCTAGCCCTAACTAGTGTGGAACCTAGCACTCTATAGTGTGGGGTTCCTGTCACCTACTCCATAAATCAGGACCCCCCCCCCCTCATCCCTGAGCATGTTTTTTTTTCAGGAGGATGCCCAATTAATGAATTATAATATGTCTATGATCGGTAAGGAAAGGGCCTTGCTAGAGGTTTCCATTCCATATGGGAAGTAAAACAAATCGGCAGGGGCCTCCTTAGACCCCCCCAAAGAGAAAACCAAGGAAGGACTATTCCACTTTTCCAAAGATAGTGTCCACGAGAGCATCTTGCAAAGCTAAGGAATTTGCCTCTACTAGGGGAGGTCGACCTATCAAGGCGCAACTTAATGAGGAGTAGCAATGCCTTAGAGAGTACTACACTAACATCCTAATGAATTATGAATTATCTGAATTGGAGTTGGTGGAGTCGGATGCTTCATGTGGTTGTGGTGCTTATGGGAACCCACTTGGGGATCGAGACATTGATATGTAGTTTCAGCTTTTTTCTCTTCTGCTACTGTGTTTGGTCTTTTGTGTCTTTTTATTTCTTTTTTTCCTTTTGGGGATTGTGTTTTGGGTATGGGTCGATTGGCCCTGCCCCTCCCTGGTCTGTAGTGTCCTCTTTTTCTTAATAAATTTGGGGGGGGACAGTAATAGCCTGGCTGTCGCATCTGTCTTGTCACTAAAAACACTAAAACCCTAAAAACCATAAAAACACTAAAAACCACTAAAACCCATTAAAACCCAAAAACCCCTAGAGCCCAAAAAAACTAAAAACCTCTAAAAATACTAAAAAACATAAAGACCCTAAAAATCATTAAACCCTTAAAACATTTATCACCTAAAACATAAAAAACCATAAAACCCTTAAATAACTAAAACCACATAAAATGATAAAAGCCCTGAAAAAAAAAGAAACCCATAAAACCCCCAAAACCCTGAAAACTCCCAAAAAGCTAAACAACCCTAACAGACCCTAAAAACCCAAAAACAAAAATACAAAACTCTAAAAATGCAAAAAAGGCCCGAAAAACCTTAAAAATCCTAAAATAGTATAAAACATTAAAGGTCCCTAAAAACACTAAAAGGACCAAAAGACACTAAAAAACCTAATGGAACCTATAAACCCTATAATTCCCAAAGGAACAAAAAATCCTAAAAGAACCGAAAAATCCATAAAACACCTAAAGTACTCTAAAAACGCTAAAAAGACCCCAAAAACCCTAAAACCACTAAAGGAATCTAAAAACCCCTAAAGGACCCCAAAATCCAAAAAACAAAAAACCCAAAAAGAACTTAAATACTAAAGAAAACCCCCTAAAGGAACCTAAAAACAATTATAATATTAAACGTCCCTAAAACCCCCTAAAACCCAAAAAACCAAAACCCCTGAAAATCCTAAAAGACCATAATACCCCTAAAAACCCTAAAACCAAAAAACCATTAAAACCCTAATAAAAATAAAAAAAACATAAAAAACATAACCCCCTAAACTCTAGAACCCCCTAAAAGACCCTAAAAACAATAAGAAAATCTTAAAACCCTAAAAATCTTAAAAACCATTGAAAACCCCTAAAACCCCCTGAAACCCTTAAAACCCAAAAAAATACCTAAGAACCCCAAAACCCATAAAAATAATAAAACCCAAAAAACAATTAAAAAATTGATAATCATCCTTAAAAAACTAAAACACTAAAATACACAAAGCCCTCAAACGCCATAAAAAACCTAACGAACTCTAAAAAAACCTAAAAACCTTAGAAACTATGAAAACCCAAAAAACTATAGAAACACTAAAAACCTAAAAAACCTAAAATCCATTAAATTTAATAAAAAACAAAACCCCAATTTAAATACTTAAAGACCCTTAAAAACCCTTTAAACTAAATAAACCCCCTAAAAACTGAAAAAACCCTAAAAGGCTAAAATTTCATAAAAAAACCCGAAATATACTAAAAAAATAAAACCCAAAAATCCCAAAAAAACCTAATAAACATAAAGAAACCAAAGAGCATTAAGAAACTATAAAACACCAAAAAATATAAAAACACAAAAAACCATAAAACCCCTAAAAACTAAAAATTCCATAAAAATCCCAATGGACCCTAAAACACTAAAAAAATTAAATGACCCTAAAACCCTAAAGTACCTAAAAAAACATAAAACCCAGATAGGAAACAAAATCCTAAAACCCATAAAGGAACCCAAAAACCCTAAAAAAATACAAATGATCTCTAAAAAACATAAAAACCATAAAATACCTTAAAAATATTAAACGATCATAGAAACCCTAATCATAAAAGAACACCTTAAACCCATAAAAACAAAAAAAGACAATAAACCCAAAAAAGGACTTAAAAACCTAAAAACCCCCATAAGAAACTAGAAACTCTAAAAGATACTAAAATCCTTAAAATACCCTATAAAAATGTAAAAAACATTCAAAGCCCCAAAAAACCATAAACCCCTTAAAAACCATAAACCCCTTAAAACCTATAATCACTTTAAAAAATAAAACACAAAATACACTAAAAATTTAAATACCCTAAAAACCATTAAACACTAAAACCTAAAAAACCCTAAAAAAATCCTAACAAAACCTTGACACCCCTATAACACTTAAAAACTAAACTCCCCAACCCATAAAGCACTTAGAAACACCTAAAACCCCTAAAAAACCAAAATACTTCTAAATTCCCCATAAAACTCTAAAAACCATAAAACCCTAAAACCCAAAAAACCCTAAAAAATGATAGACCCCCCAAACAATAAATCCATAATTCCCCTAAAAACAATAAAACACACAAAATACCCTTAAAGAACATAAAACCCTAAAACCCTTAAAAACTCGAAAAGACACATAATACCCTGAAAGCACCCAAAAAAAGCCATGAAAAACACTAAGAAACCCTAAAACCCCATAAAACCCTTAAATCCCTTAAAAACCCTTACAAATACCCCAAAAAAACTAAAAACCATAAAACCCTAAAAAGCCTTAATAACCCTACAAACACTAAATCCCCAAAATAATCATAAAAACCATTTAAAAACTCTAAAAACTTAAATAACCTAAAAAACTATAAAAACCCATATGAACCTTAAAGACCCTTAAACCCCTAAAACCCTAATAATAATAAAAATACCCGAAAAACCTTAAAAACTCCTTAGAAATAAGATCACTAAAACCATTAAAATCCAAAAAACCCTAAAAACCCTACAGATCCTAAAGGACCCAAAAACCCCAAACAACACTAAAATCCCTAAAAACCAAAAAACCCCAACCCCCTAAAAACCATAAAAACCCTTTAAACCCCTAAAAACACTGAAACCCCCTTAAAACACCTAAAATAAACTAAAAACCCGTTAAATACCCCTAAATCCCCTAAAAACCTAAAAGACCCTAAAATCACAAAAATATCTACAATTCCTTAGAAAACCTAAAAACATACAAAACCAAAAAAATTACTAAAAACCCCAAAAGACTCTAAGAAACCCTAAATAGAACTAAAACCCACAAACCCCCTAAAATACCCTAAAACCATAAAAATAATAAAGGAACCTAAAAACACTAAGTGACCCTAAATCCCCTAAAGAACCCTAAAAACCATAAAACTCTAAACCCCCCTAAAAACCCTAAATGTCCCTAAAATCATTAAAATCCTTTAAACCCTGAAACCCCTTAAAAAACATAAAGGACCATAAAAACCCCTTAAAACCCCAAAGGAATCCAAAAACCCTAAAAACACTAAAAGACTATAAAACCCATAAACACCTATAAAAGACCCTAAAAACAATAAAAAAAATATTAAAAGACACTAAAATCGTAAAAACACCTTAAAACCCTAAAAACCCGAAAAGATATTAAAACAATAAGAACCATAAAAACACTAAAAACCCTAAAACCCACAAGAATATCGTAAAACACTAAAAACCCTAAGAACCCATAAAAACAACAGAAACCCTAAAAATAGAAAAAAAATACTTGAAAACATAAAACCCTAAAAACATAAAAAATATCCTATATAAAACCTAATAAGCAACAAAAACAGTAAAAACCTAAAAAACATAAAAGAACCATAAAACCGCCAAAATTCTAAAAACCCTAAAAACCATTAATGACCCTAAAAACCCTAATAAACTCTAAAAGACACTAAAAAACTAAAAATCCCAAAAGGACCATAAAAACCCAAAGGGCCATAATAATTTTGAGAAATCCTAAAAGATGGTAAAGTCCCAAAAACCCCTTAAATGCCCTAAACCCCCTCAAAACCCATAAAACACCCAAAAAACATAAAGGAACAAAGAAACTCAAAAAATTACCCTAAAATACCCTAAAAACCCCAAAATTATAAAAAATCGAAAAAACCATAAAAGACCCAAAAACAATTAAAAATGATAAAAGACCCAAAAAACCTAAAATACTTAATATAGCCTAAAAAACCTAAAAATTTCTACAAACTAAAAAAACCTAATGTCACTAAAAACCCTAAAATCCATTAAACCCCTACAAAAATAAAACCAACAAAACCCCTAGAAACCATAAAAATGTTGAAAAATTATTAAACCCTAAAACCTTAAAAAACCAAAAAAACTACATTAATAGAAGAAACACCTATACTAATGGTTTGAAACTGTTGTTCTAGTTACCCAAACCATGTTATAACATGTACCAATAGTTTGGAGGGTCAATGGATAGTTATCAATCAGTACAGGCCTATAAAAATGGATTTGAAATAACCATTGGTTTAGGATGTCTATAATAATAGTTTATATATTTTTCGTATAGGTCCAATGAAAAACTATTACCAACAGTTTCCAAAACTATTGGTATATGTAATGTTAAAATAATCATGGATTGTTTTGATCCCCGGACCACCCATTTACAATTCAAAAACCTAACTAATAATATATTATTATTTTTGTAAACATAAATTGATATATATATATGTGTTGAAAATAATTTAAATTTTGATATATTTAATTTTATTTGACAAAATAATTCAGAAAAAATTTGGGTACCTATACCAATGGTTTTAAGAACTGTTTGTATAGGTACTCGAATTTTTGGGATGTATACCAATTGTTTTGAAAAAAAATGTTGTTATAGGGTCTCATTATGGTACCTATACCAATGGTTTTGGGAAAACCATTGGTATAGGAGACACCTATACCAACAGTTTTGGCCAAAATGAAGGTATAGTGTGTCTCTATGGTACTTAAATGATCATTTTCAGTAGAACCATTGGTATAGGATCTCTATATGGTACATATAACAATGGTTTTTCTCAAACCATTGGTATACGGTATGTAACACCCCATAGATTTGAAAATAAATTTAATATGGAATGCATGAAACATTGAGTTTCTAAAAAAATACTTTGTTACAACCTAGATAGTAAACATAATTTTTTCAACTATGTGTTTTGAATTTTGAAAAACATACAAACACAATTTCATTCAGTAAGATATTTAGAGTATGATAGAATCAACTTATTTTTTGTGAATAGTAACTTGACCCTTATGAATAGTAATGTAAACTTATGAATAGTAATATGACCCTTATGAATAGTAACAACACCCATGAAACTGTAAATAAAATTTAGGCACCTTATAAATGAAATAGAATATTTAAGAAATTCATAATTAAGTGTTGGTATTTTTTTGAGTAATAAATATTTAATTATAATTTTAAATTAATAAAATAATAAAATTAATTTTCGTTAAATTTATTCCAAAATAAATATTTTTTTATCCAATGATTTTAGGATAATTTTATGAGACCTTGGTTAATTTTTGAATGAATCATAAAATTAGTTCTAAATTTAAAATCGGTATATTTCAAATAAATAATGAATTTATTTAAAAATTAAATTTTAGAGTTTTAGAAAATTATTTTGTTAAAATGGATTCCATTTTTGAATTCTACACATTGAAAAATGGTAATGGTGAATTTTTTAGTATTTTTATAAAATAATAGGATTTTTGGTGAATAGTTAAATACGGTAATTGACGATAAATGAAAAATAGATGACATATTGAGTCATATGTGATGAAAGGATGATGTAAGAACACTTAGTTTGAAATAATGTGCACTTATTATTATTTTAGTAACAAGAATAAGTAGTATTCATAGTCTTGATCCAAAATAATAAAATAATGATTTACATAATTTGAAGTATCTCCTCTCCTCCACTATAAAAGCCACACATCACTCCCTCTTCCCCTCCCACCAATTAGGCTTTGAACCTTTCCTATGTTCTACAAAATTCTCTTCCCAATCCACTTATACATGTCTAAAACATTATGTTCTCAATAAAAGGCCAACAAAAAAGGTTTTATGGAGGTTCTAAAGGAGGAGTACTCAAGAGGTAAACCACTCTTCCTTCTTCTTTCAATTTCTATTACAAGTTCTATTATTTTACTTATCCCTCCTCACCTCAACTAATAAAAATGATATGATAATATCTAAAACTTAAATTTAATGGAATTTTATTATTATAATGGAATATTTTATCATCATCCCTCTTCCCCCCTCCTCTTATATTAAAAATGGAAGCATCATCTGAGATGTGCTAAATTATCACATTCAAGGATGATGAGTATTCAATTTCTATTACCATATTAAATTATGATCATGAAACCATTTTTAGGGTTGAAACATATCATAATATATATAATATATCCAATTTACTATTCTGGAATCATTTTTTATACATGGTATTAATTTATAATACAAAATGAGTTTGTGGTGATCGAAAACTACCAAATTAATCCATGTGTTTATCATTAAAATTTTATACAATGATTCATCCTCACACAAAGTAACCAAACTAATTATATTATCATTTAAAATTATATATGAAAATTAATACAATATAACATCAATTTTGGAATTAAATTCTCATTTTACATTAACATCCATACAAACAAATCGATCTTAAAAACTAATGAAAAGAGAACTCATAAACGATGATATGGAATCTCTTAACCCATAAAAACGACCATAAATGATCTTAATAAAATTATACTAAATCAAATAAATTCCTAATAGGTTATGAATTAATTTATTAATAAGTATAATTTCATATTCCATGACATTATGTTCAGGAGCGGAAAATATTTAGACATAAGGTAAGGATTTTATACAGAAACCTCCATTTTCATTCGGGTTACTCTTATCCTCTATTTACATCAGTGAAATTATTATTTATTCTTATTTAATCCTCATAAATTCGGTGTTAATGTTATATATATGTGTACCAACCATAATAATTATTCATTTTATGGGTATTTACATGATTTAAAAGTATCTTTCAAAAATTCTTCCAGAAATACAAGCCCATTTAAAAGGAACTTCTCGAATTCATACCAATTTTCAAATAAACTCTATAATATGTTTTTATCCACCATTATTTTTCTAAAATCACTCATTTTATTATTATAAACTATATTAATTTACTTATGGTCTTATATAAATATATTTTTAAAATAAATCGTATTTTCAACATAAAGGAGTATTTATCTTAAGAATTACTCAATGATTTTATAAGAGTAATTTTAAATATTTCAATACACTTATTGAATATTATGTATAATTGAGAATAATATGTTATTATCTCATATACCAAATTTTTTGAATGGTTTATTATTTGTTTGACTATGGATGAGTTATCTTGAAACCATTCACCATATTACTCTGAATGGTTAGTGTTTATGTTTGGGGAAGTTTTTTTACATTTCATATGTTAGTTTCAAAATGAATGTATATATTGTTTAATTTTACCCCCATTTATGTGAGGAATGCATTGGAATTAGTATGTGATTGGTGGGTCCCACTATAGACACTTGATGCATTAGTAGGTCTCATGTGACATAAAAGATATCGAATTGTCCGAGGCCTTTCCCATTTTTGGTATGGTTTTGGCTAAGGCCTTAATCATTTCAAGATGTATTATCTGAGTCCTTGATGATATATTTCAGATTTTCCATCATTATGCATTCCTTTATTATGAAAATAGATATTGATAGTCCATGTTATTATTCAACTAATAGAATATTCATGGTTATTTTTTAAGGAATTATTTAATCAGTTTTTATTCTTACAATATTATCATCAAGTTTATTTTTAAAGGCATGAATTTTAGTTATTCATCATGCCTAGAGTTTATGTTTATATTTTCTTCCACTATATTATTTACCATTACTGATCATTTGAGATCACCCATTTCATAAGTTTTATTTTCCACAGGCTGTGAAGAAGTATATTATGAATGACTTGCAAGGATAATGTAGGAGATTATGTGTGATTAAAAAGAAGTTGATATGTTGTATTTCCTTTCACGTTTTAATTTTGATCTTATGTATGTATCTTGTTTTACAAAAATACCAATCTATTTATTTCTTAAGGATAAAACTTCCTTGTTTACATTCGAGGGTAATAAAATAAGGCACTAACTCTAGGAAACTAGGGTTCGGTCATTACAATTGTAATTAGAGGATGATTAATAGAAAACATAAAAACTAGGTTTATAAAATGTAGATTAGGGAACAAAATCCTAAGACAGTATTTTAGGATAAACATATAAGAACATAATTTAATTTTGGTAAGGAATATATTAAGTGAATATTTCTAGAAAATAAATCCCTATCTGGATACTACAAGTGGATGTGGTTCTGGAACAAATGTACCTAGGAGTAAAAACTCTGAAAATGGGATTCAGGCTTTACCTGGGTTTCCTAGTACATGAAAACGGTCCTTACTATGCACCTAGTTGGACAGTCCCAGGGTATATTCTTAGGATAATTCTCATTTTCATTACAACCCATTATAAAGGAATTAAATGTAAATTTTTTCCTCAAAGAAACAATGTTTATGATTATGAGATTATCTATGAATAGGATTTCAATTTATGCTAAGTATTTTTATAAGATTATATTATACACTATGATTCATAACCTAATATAATGTATAAAATTATTTGGAAACCACACCTAGTGTAAGTAATATAAATGACATGAATTCATGTGTCCCATGTATGTATTTCCATATGATGTAAGATAATGATGTTGGCTCTAGTGTTGTGACTGGTGTTGAGAAACTTATAACTATACAAGGAGAGTTGAATTAGGTTATTAAAAATAACCTTACCCGTATAGAGCATCTGGAACCCCAACAAGGAAGACAAATGTTAGAAATATTTATATGAAAAATCCTCCATCATTCAATGGGAATACAAACCCATTCATAGCATAGAAGTGTATACATTTTTTAGAGAAGATATTTCTCGCTTTGGGATGTAATGAAAGAGATAAGGTTTTCATGGAATTTTATCATCTATCGGGAGATTCACATTAGTGGTGGTCATTAATTCAAAACACAAAGGATGGGAATGAAATAGAATAAATGGAATGGATGGATTTCAAGGAAATTTTATTAGAAAAATACATTCCTCGTGAATAGAGGGAAGATATGGAAAGGAAGTGTTTGAATCTGAGCTAAAAAGAGGATGATAATGTTGCAATGTGTGAGTCTAACTTCACAAGGTTTTCAATACATACCACGAACAAAATACATAATCCAAGGAGTAGGATTTATCGAATCTTTTATGGTTTAAAACCATTACTCTAAAGGGAACTAGTCTCCCAAACATTCTCATCATACAAAAATATTGTCTCATGTGCTATCAAGATAGAGAAATAATTATATTTGTCTTATTAATTAAAGGGAAAACAAGAGAATAATATGGTGGAAAAGGATAGAATGGATAAAGGGAAGAATAAAAAGGTTAATTTTCCAACATGTAATACTTGTGGAAGGAAACACCCTGGTGCCTACATAAAAGGAAATGGAGTGTGCTACATGTTTGGATAGAAATCCCTCATAATTGTGATTTCAAGGGGAAGAAAGAATCTATTAATGTCAAATTCTGTAATTTTATGGAGATGGGACAATATGATAATTATTTTCCAAAGAATCAAGGAAACGTTCCTCATAAACTTCCTAGGGTGAAATGCCAAGCTTATGAAATCAAAACTGCTGAAATTTGAAGTTTATAATGACTTGGTTGAAGGTACTATAATCATATCTTCAAACATAGACAATTCTTTATTTGATTCAGTGTCATCTCATTATTTTATTTCTTTCCAGTGTTCCAAGAAATTTATACATTTTCCATTTGATTTAATAAAGGAGTTATCAATCAAAACTCCTAAGGGAAGTATCATTGCAATAAATCTATGTCAAGAACTCCAAATTATGGCATATGAACGTTCTTTATCAATTTATTTTATCATCAAACCCATGATTGACTTTGATATAATCCTCGGTATTAATTGGATTTCAAATTATGGTGCGAAAATATATTATAATTAGAAGGAGGTCACAATTTTTGAGAATGGTGTATAATCCCTTATCTTAAGAGTAGAGACCTCTCCATCTGATTCCCATCTTGATACACCCCCAATAACTCTACAGAATTCAATTTTTGGTTATTAAGAGAAAGAAATATCTATGGGTGAGGAATGGAATGTTAAAATAGAGGATGTACCTATTGTGCAAGAATATATTAGTGGATTTCCAGATGATTTACACGGACATCCCCTAGAGCAAGAAGTTGAGTTCTCTATTTATTTAATTCCTCGTTCAAGACCTACATCAAATACTACTAATAAAATGGTCATTGTAGAATTAGTAGAACTGAATAAACAACTAAATGAATTAAGTGATAAAGGATTTATTTTCCCTAGTGTTTCTCCATGGGGTGCCCCTGTTCTTTTTGTTAATAAGAAAGATGGATCTATGAGTTTGTGCACTGACTATAGGGAGATCAATGCTATAACAATAAAGATCAAGTATCACCTACCTCGCACTGAGTATTTATTTGATGAACCTCATGGAGACCAATATTTTTTAAACATTGAACTTCGATATAGATATCATCAATTCCGTCTGTGGAAGGATGATATTCCAAAGACAACATTTCAAACTAGGTATACACATTATGAGTTTACAATAATTCCATTTGGACTGACTAATGAACCCTCTATTTTCATAGATCTAAGGAATAAGGTTTTTAAAGAATATCTTGATGACTTTTTTGTGGTTTTTATTGATGATATATGGGTATACTCCAAAATCTATAAAAATTTTGAAAACCACTTGCGCATTATTCCAAAGACTCTTAGATGAAATGAATTATATGGGAAGTTTACCAAGTGTGAATTTTTTCTTCAATAAGTTTCTTTTCAGGGACATATTATCTTCAAGGATGGAATATACATTGATCTTGTGAAGAAAAAGGTTGTTCATGAATGACCTACACCAACGAACATAACCTAGGTACAAAATATTATTTGTTTAGAATTTTATTATTGGTATTTCATTTAAAATTCACCCGATTATCCAACCTGTTCACCAAGATTACCTGTAAAGGGGTTAAGTTCATATGGAAAAAATAATGCGAGGAATGTTTCAAATAATTAAATAGGATATTAGTAAATTCTCTGATCCTAACTCTACCATTGGGGAATGATGATTTTTTGATCTACAATGATACATAAAAGAAAGGACATGATTGTATCCTTATGCATAATGGTAGATTTATTGACTATGCATCAAGGTAGTTAAAAATTCATGAATAGAACTAGGAAACTTGTGATCTTTAGTTAGTAGTTGTATTTTTTTATCTAAAGATACAGAGACACTGTCTTTATGAAAAAATATGTGAGATTTATATAGATCACAAGATTCAAAAATATATCTTCTTAGAGAAAGAACTCAACATAAGGAAAATGAGATGGCTCAAACTACTCAAGGATTATGATCGTTCTATACAATACCACACAAGAAAGGAAAATGAGGTAGCTGATGCATTCAGTATAAAGGGTCATGGAGTTTTAAAAAAAATGAGGATTGAAAGGGATCCGGTATTCTTGGATCTAATAACGATGGACATGGGAATTATCAAAGAAGGTGAAACATCATTACTTTTTCAATTGGTTTCCTTACCATATTTATTATAAATAATTAAATGTTTTTAGCCTGCTGAAGATAATATTCAAAAGAAAATTAATTTTTTGAATTATGGGAAGTTTCAATACTTTTTATTTGATGATGAAATTCAAAAACTTGGGAGGACGATTTGTCTTCCATTTATACCCAAGCTAAAAGGGGGGTATTAGATGATTCCCATAGATTGAATTTATATATACATCCTAGTAGCACTAGTATTTATAGATATTTGAATGAAAATTTCTGGTGGGATAACAAGAAGAGAGAAATTGCAGATTATGTATCAAGATGTTTAGTATGTCAATAAGAGAAGGTCAAACAACAACATCCTAGAAGAGTCATGAATCCTATAACTATTCATACACGAAAATGGGATGAAATCACCCTAGATTCTATCACTGTATTACCAAAAACACCAAGAAACAATGATGAAATATTGGTAATTATGTATTGACTTACGAAATCTACACATTTCCTCCCAAAAAATGGAGGATTTTTCACTAGAGTTCCTTGAACGAATCTATATCAATAAAGTTGTGAGAAATCATGGAGAATCTCCCTCAATTCTATCTAGTTATGATCCAAAACTGTACATAGAAATTATGGAAATGTCTTCTGAATGCTTTGGATACTGATTTTTTTAGTATTTCTTATCACCCACATACTGACGGGAAAACAGAAAGGATGATCGAAACTTTAGAAGACATGTTGAGATCATGATCACTTGATTTTCAAGGTATTTGGGATAAATATTTACCTTTGGTTGAGTTTTCCTAAAATAATAGTTTCCATTCTAGCATTCAAATGGAACCATTTGAAGCAATGTATGGAAAGAGATTTCATACACCAATATATTGAGATGAAGTTACTGAAAGGAATTTTGTGGGTCTATAGCTTGTGGATGAAATAATAATGAAGGTAAAGACCATTTAAACCAATATAAAAGGAGCTCAAAGTAGAAAAAAGAGATATGATGATAATCAAAGGAAGGATTTGGAATTTCAAGGGGGAGATCACATTTTCTTGAAAGTATCCCAATGGTAGGGTGTTATATGATTTGGAAAGAAAGGGAAATTGCACCCCAGTTATAGAGGTCCTTTTAAAATTTTGGAGAGAATTAGAGCTCTAGAGTATCATTTGGAAATGCATCCTATCCTTTATAAGGTACACAATGTGTTCCATGTCTCATTATTAAGAAATTACATGCCATACCCAACGCTTGTCCTCACTTCTAAAAGTATAGAATTGAAATAGAACTTATTTTACTATGAAGAGACTATCCTGATTCTAGAAACTGAGGAACATGTTTTGTGGAATCGAAAAACACTATTGGTAAAGGTACTTTGGGAAAATCATAAAATTTAATAAGAAACATGGGAAAATGAGGAGATTATAATGAATAACTACCAAAATCAATTTATGTGGTAACATTATGGAATTTTGTGTAATAAATTTTTGTACAGGGGTAGAATGTAACACCCCATGGATTTGAAAATAAATTTAATAATGAATTAATGGAACACTATGTCTCTACAAAACACCACTTTGTTACAACCTAGCCAGTAAACATATGTTTTCCCCCACTATGTTTTGAATTTTGGAAAACGGACATACATAGTAACATTTATTAAGATATTTAGAGTATGATAGGATAAACTTACCTTTTTTTTAATAGTAACTTGACCCTTATGAATAGTAATGTATCCTTATGAATAGTAATATGACCCATATGAATAGTAAATTCACCCATGAAAGTATAAATAAAATTTAGGAACCTTATAAACAAAAGATTATATTTTTTAAATTCATAATTAAGTGTTGGTATTTTTGTGAGTAATAAATATTTAATTACAACTTTAAATTAATAAAAAAATAAAATTAATTTCCTTAAAAATCATTCATAAATAAATAGTTTTTTCCCTACATTTTTAGGATTATTTTATGAGACCGTAGTTAAATTTTGAATGTATTATACAATCATTTTTAAATTTTAAATCTCTATTTTTCATGTAAATAATGAATTTATTAAAAATTAAATTTCACATATTTTGAAAAATATTTTTATAAAATGAAGTCCCTTTATGAATTATACACATTAAAAAATGGATATGGTAAATTTTTGGGATTTTTCTAAAATACTTGAATTTTTGTTGAATAGTAAAATACGATAATTTATGATAAATGCTAAATACATGATTTATTGAGTCATTGATGATGTAAGGCTGATGTAAGCACACTTGGTTTGAAATAACATGAAAATATTAAAAAAAGTTTCACAGGAATAAATACTATTCATAGTATTGAGCAAAAAAAATAAAATAATGATTGAAATAATGGGATATAACTCCTCTCCTCCACTATAAAAGCCACCCATCACTCCCTCTTCCTATCACACCACTCAAACTTTTATAATTTCTTATGTTCTTCCCAATACTCTTCCCAATACCATTCCCTAAATAAAAGACCTTATGGTCTCACCAAAAGGCCAAAACCAAAGGACTTAAGGAGGTTCTCAAGGAGGACTACTCAATAGGTAAACCCCTCTTCCTTTTTCTTTCAATTTCTTTTACAAGTTCCATTATTTTTTTTCTCTCCTAACCACCCCTTATAGAGATTATATGATAATTAAATTACTGTAAATTTAATGGAATTTTATTTTTCTAATGGAATAATTCATCATAATAACTTTTTCCCCCTCCTCTTAGATTAAAAATGGAAGCATCGTCCGAGATGTGCTAATTTATCACATTCAAGGACAATAGGTATTCAATTTCTATTACCATATTAAATTATTTTCAAGAATAAATTTTTATAGTTGAACCATATCCTAATATATTTAATATATCTTATGTAAATTTATTTAATCATTTTGTAAACATAGTATTAATTTATAATGGAAAATGAGCTCATGGTGATCGAAAAACTACCAATTTAATCAAAGCTTTTATCATTAAAATTTTATATAATGATTCATCCTCCCCCAATGTAACCAAATGACTTATATGATAATTTATATTTATTTATGAAAATTAATAACATATAACATCAATTCTAGAATACAATTCCCATTTTAATTTATCTTCCATACAAACAAACCGATCATGAAAACTAATGAAACGAGCACTCACAAACGATGATATTGAATCTCATAACCCATAAAAATGACTATAAAAGAACTTAATAAAATTATAATAAATAAAATAAATGTCTAATATGTTTTCAATTAATATATTAAGAAGTCTAATTTCATATTCTTGGACCATTAGTTCAATAGAAGAACATATTCGGACATAAGGTAAGGATTTTCTACACGAACCTCCATTTTCATTTGGGTTACAATTATCCTCTACTTTCCTCAAATAAATTCTTATTTATTCTTATGTATTCCTAATAAATTATCTTTGAATGTTCTATATATGTTTACTGACCATAATCCTTTTTTATTTTAGGGGAGTTACATTCTTTAAAATGATATTTCAATAATTCTTCTCAAAATACAAGCCTGTTTCAAGGGAACTTCTTAAATTCTTACCTATGTTCAAGTACACTATATAATATGTTTTTATCCACCATTAATTTTATAAAATGATTCATTTTATTATGAGGAAGAAATATTATTTCACTTCTGGTTTTATAAAAATATATTTCCAAAAGAAATATTCTTTTCAAATTAAAGTAGTATTTATCTCAAGAATTACTCAATCATTTTATAAGAGTACTTTTATCTATTTCAAAACTCTTATTGAATCTTATGTATAATTAACAGTAATATTTTATTAAATCATCTACCATATTTTAAAAAATAGTTTATTATTAGTTTGACTATGTATGTTCTATCTTTAAACCATTCATTGTATTACCCCTAATGGTTAGTGTTTATGTTTGGGGAAAGTTATGTATATTTCATATGTTAGTTTCAATATGAATGTATATATCGTTTAATTAAATCCCCATTCATATGAGCAATGAATTGGACTTAGTATGTGATGGGTCATCCCAACTATATCCCCTCATTCATCAATAGGTATCATGTGACCAAACAAATATGGACTTGGTAGAGAACTTACCCATTTTCAGATCTAGTTTTGGCTGAGGCCTTAATCATTTTTATATGTCTTGGTTGAGGCCTTGATGGTATATTTTAGAATTTTTGAAATTATTCATTCCTCCATTATTAAACTAGATGTTGATATTCCATGTGATTATTTGACTACTATAATATCCATATTTATGTTTTAGAGCATTATTTAATCATTTTTTATTCCAGCTATATTTTCCTCATGTTAATTTTTAATGTCATGAATTTTAGTTATTCATCAAGCCTAGAGTTTATGTTTATATTTCCTTTTGATGTATTATTTACCCTTACTGAGCATCTGAGGTCACCCCATTAACATGTTATATATTCTCCAAGTTGTAAAAAACACTATTACGAATAACTTGCAAGGATAATCTTGGAGATTATGTGTGATTAAAAAGAAGTTCAAATGTTGTATTTCCTTTCAAGTTGTAATGTTGAACTTATGTATGTATCTTGTTTTCCAAATATACTAAAATATTTGTTCTTTTGGGATACGACATCCTTAGTAACAAGAATGTGTAACAAAATATGGAACCAGATGTGGGATACTATGTTTGGGTCTTTATAGGGTACCTATACTAATGTTTTCCCAAATATTTGGTATCGATCTGTTGGTATAGCTTTAATTTCTTATAGTGTAAAAAACCTAAAAAACTTGAAAAAATCCTAAAACCCCAAAAAAACCAAAAACCCAGAAAACACCCTAAAAACTCACATATATAGTAAAACCCACTAAAATACATAAATACCTAAAAAAACCCAAAATTCACTAAATACCATTAAAAATACAACCCCCCCCCCCCAATCCAACCCCCTCGAAAACCCTAAAACCCTAAAAACCCTAAACCCCTAAAAACCCGAAAAAAAAACTAAAATCCTAAAATCCATATAAACCCTAAAAATACTAAAAACCCTAAAACCCTAAACCCTTAATACCCTAACAAACCTAAAACCCCTAAAACCCTAAAAACATTAAAACCTTATAAAGACAATAAAACCCACTAATAACCCTAATACCCAAAAATCACTAAAAACCATTACAGACCAAAGACCCCGAAAAATAAAAACACTAAAACCATAAAACTCCTAAAAATCCTTAAACCACATAAAATACATTAAGGAACCTAAAACACCAAAAAATCCTAAAAACCATAAAAAAAAACTTAAATAACTAAAACCCCTATAAACCCCTAAATACGCTTAAAACCCCTAGAAACATTAAAGATCCTAAAACCCTAAAACCCAATACCACCCAAAACATAAAATCCCTAAAAAATCACAAAACCAATGAAACCCATAAAAACTATTAACACACTAAAAATACCTAAAAAACATAAAAATGTTATACCCGCTTAAAACCCTAAACCCCCTAAAAGATCCCAAAACCCCCTAAAAGCTAAAAATGTTGAAAAAAAAATTAACCACCTAAAAACCTAAAAAATAAAAACCCTAGAAACACAAAAATCCCAAAAAAACCTAAAAAAACCTGAACCCCCCCCCCCCCCAACACTAAAAATCTTTAAAACACAAAAAAAAAACAAAAACACCAAAAACTCTAAAATCCTTAAAAAATCTAAAAACCATTAAAACCAAAAAAATCATTAAAAACCTAAAAACCACTTAAAAATATAATAACCCTAACTCCCAAGAAGCCCTAAAACCATTGAAAACTATAAAAACCAAAAAACCCAAAAAACCATAAAAAACCCAAAAAAAAATATAAAAAACCCAAAGGACTCTAAAAACCAAAAATAACCTATAAAACATAAAACCCCTAAATTATATAAAATTCATAAAAATACTAACCCCCCTAAAAACTAATTAAAACCCCTAAAATACCCAACGACCCCTCAAAGACCGTAAAACCCTAAAAAATCCTAAAGACCCTAAAACCCTATAAAACCCCTAAAAGACCCTAAAATGTGTAAAAGACCCTAGAAGTTCCTACACAAACCCTAAAATACCATACAACACCCCAAAACCCAAAAATACTCTAAAACCCCTAAAGGACTCTAAAACCCATAAAACCACTAAAAACACTAAAAAATCATAAAACCCATAAAACCCTAAAGGACCCTAAAACACCCCAAAAAACCTGAAGGACCCAAAAAACCCCTCAAGGACCCTATAAAAATTAAAACCCTAAAGTAACATAAAAATACCAAACACACTAAATTACCCAAAAAAACATAAACAAGACTGGGAACCGTAAAAAACCTAAAAACCTAGAAGGCCCTAAAAACACTAAAAACTGTAAAAACCCTAAACCCCCATAATACAGTAAAAAACACTAGAAAACATTAAAAATCCTAAAATACCCTAAAACCCCTAAAAGGATCTCAAAAACAAAAACAACCACACACTTAAAATACCCTAAAAACAAAAAAAACAACATTAAAATTCCATATTAACAATAAAAAACCCTAAAAAATATTAAAAGACCCTAAAAACTATAAAAACACTAAAAAACTAAAAACCATAAAAACTCAAAAAAATCATTTAATCCTTAAAAAATGTTTAATTCCCAAAACAAAATATTATAAATACTAAAACCCTAAAAACCCAAAAGATAAGAAATATAACTTAAGACCCCAAAACCCTTAAGAAACTTAAAAAACCCTAAAACCAAAAAATTCAATGAAACATAAAACCTCCGAAAACCACTAAAGACCTATAAGACACTAAAAACATTAAAAACATTAAAATAACCTAAAACCACCAAAACCCTAAAACCACCAAAACTCTAAAAGACTCTAAAAATATTAAAACCCTTAAAAGACACTAAGAAAGACTAAAAACCAAAAAACACAAACAAAAACCCAAAAAATACATAAACACCTCAAAGACCCAAAAATCCCTAAAAACATTAAAAACATGAAAAATACACCAAAAGAAACTAAAGCCCCCAAAACCCAAAAGACCCTAAAAGACCCCAAAACCCCATAAAAACCATTAAAATTCCCCCAAAACCTAAAAAGATCCTGAAAACCATAACAAAACCTAAAACCCTAAACACCATAAAAAACCTAAAATCCTAAAAACCCTAAGCACAAAAAACCCAAGAAAAATAGTAAAATCTTTGATAAACCCTAAAAACATAAGAAACCACAAAACTTGTAAATTGTATAGAAACCATAAAACCCAAAAGACCCAAAAAACACTAAAATGCATGGAAAACCTAAAAACCTAAAACCCCCCCAAGAAACCCTTTAAAATTTCCTAAACCCCAAAAACGCAGAAAAAATCCTAAAAACACTAAAAACCATTAAAACCCCATAAAACACATAAAAACCCAAAAACCCTAAAAACACTAAAAAATCATAAAACCCAAAAACACTCAAAATATCCAAAAACCCCTAATACCTAAAAACCAAAAAAAACACTAAAAGACCCTAAAAACACTAAAACCTCCTTAAAATTGAAAAACCCTAAAAACACAAAATATCCTAAAAACACGAAAAAAGCTAAAAACCAGAACAACCAACAAAATCCCAGATACCCTTAAAAATCCTAAAAATATGTAAAAATTAAAAACACAAACCCCCCTAAAAACCCCTTAAAATTACTAAATACTCTAATAACCCAAAAACTATAAAAACCCCAAAAATAAAAAAAAACTCTAAAACCCACAAAACCCTAGAAACCCTGAAACTCCTAAATACGTAAAAAACCCTTAAAAACTCTAAAAATAATTAAAACTATACAAATTTTAAAACACCCTAAACCCCCTAAAAATCACTAAAAGATCCTAAAACATATATAAAAACCCCAAAAGTTCCTTAGAATCTAAAACACCCTAAAAGCCTCAAATACCCTACATTCCATAAAAGCCCTAAAACCCCAAAAACAGAAAAGAAAACTAAAAACCCTAAGAACCCTAAAAACCCAAAAAAACTTGAAAAAATGTAAAAACCCAAAAAAACTCCAAATCCCTAAAGAATAAAAAAACCTTAAAACAATAAAAATCCCCATAAAACCCTAAAAACACTTAAAAAACCATACCATAAAAACCAAAAAACCCTGAAATTCAAAAAAAAACATAAATATCTGAATGCTCCAAAAACCTATAAAAACTCTATAAACCCTAATAAAACCCCAAAAAAATACATCAAATCTAAAGAAACCTCAAAACCGTAAAAAAACATAAAAACCATAAAAAATCGTTAATCACTAAAATACATTGAATAGGACCAAAAAACTCTAACAACCCTAAAACCCATACAAAAACCATATAGTCTCTAAAATAACTCTAATAAACCTGAAACCCTAAAAACACTAAAAAACAACAAAATCCTAAAAAACCCTTTAAACTCTCAAAAACCATAAACCCCCCCAAAACCCCTAAAAATAAAATAAACTATAAAATTACTTGAAACCCCCCTAAAACACCAAAACCCCCTAAAAACCTTAAAAACAAACAAATCCCTAAAAAACCAAAAACCCCTAAAAATAAATAACAATCCTAAAAATTATTAACCCCTTAAAATACCTAAAACCCCCAAAAAAATACAAAAGAACTTAAACCACCTAAAACACTAAAAACTCTAAGAAAACTGTAAAAACCCGTAAAAACAATTTTAAACCATTAAAACCTTAAATATTTCTAAAAATACCCTTAAAGAAATATAAAATACCAAAACTATTAAAATACCTTTAAAAAAATGAATACCCCAAAACCCCTAAAACATAGTAAAAAACCCTAAAACCCCTAAAAAATCCCAAATGAAAAGAAAAACCCTAAGAAGAAGAATGTGACACTCTACTCACTCAAATCCCGTGATGGCGCTCCTACTGCTCCACTGATGGCTTGAAGACAACAAAATAGTGGTGCCCTGGCCTCCCCCCTCTGTGGGGGAGGGGGGAAAGATTCTATCCTTTCTCAGATCCGGGGTCGCTTCCTGATTTCCCTCAGATTGATCTCTGCCCTAAAGTGTTGGGCTTGTACAAAGGGCTTCCAAAGCTTCCTCTGATGATTGCGGAGTTCAAAAAGGCCACTGCACTCTACAGTCTGACCCTTGTAGCCAGGTTCTTGAGCTGGTGTCCCCCGATTTATTTTTTTGACAGGTTCGTGTTTGAGCATTGGGACCTCAGGGGTTGTGCCACTGTGGGTCTGGTTGATTCAAGTCATATTTCGATTCGTTTCTCATCAGAGTAGGACCTCATCCGGGCCTGGTCCTTAGATCCTCGTAGATGTGATGGTTCTCACTTCTCCCTTTTCTGGTGGAATTTTTAATTTCATTTGAACCGTGATTCCCCTCTGATAGCGATTTGGTTAAGGTTCCCTGAGATCTCTCTTCCCTTCCAAAATTTATCTATTATTTCTATGTTGGGGAATTTGGTTTGGCAGTTTCTATGTGTGGATAACCAGACCAGGTCCCTCTATCACCCGGTTACACTGAGGGTTTGTGTTGAAGTTGATGTCTTGAAGGGACGAGTGGATTTCGACTGGATTGAGATTGGAGAAGAGATTCATTGGAAGCAGTTGGTGGTTTTTGAATCATGGGAAAATTACTGCACCTCTTGCTTTTATCTCGGTCATTTGAAAAGGGATTGTGGTCAGAGGGAGGGCGTAGTGGATAGGTTTGGCAAGGAGCCCATCACTTCAATGGTTTTCTCAACATGTGACATGGAGGCAAGGAATGTTGTCCCTAGGGATCCTTTGTTGGACATCCGGGGACATGATAAGATGGAGGATGAGGGCTTATCCCCCTGGATTGCTGCGAGAGAGCCTATTTTAGTCAATATCATCTTTACACATGTGAAGGGTGACTTGGGCCTAGGGGGAGACACCTCTTCTAAAATGGGAGATGTCATTATGGCTGGCACTGGCAATATTTCCTCATATCCTGACACTGGCAGGGGCATA
The DNA here is from genome assembly GCA_963277665.1 of Viscum album. Lineage (NCBI taxonomy): Eukaryota > Viridiplantae > Streptophyta > Magnoliopsida > Santalales > Viscaceae > Viscum > Viscum album. The sequence continues at coordinate 1,800,339,668 of OY728126.1, read as the reverse complement.
GGCTTGGCCTCAAAGCTGGCCTATATTATAATGGAGGGGGTTCCTTTGTCGAGCCCTTTAGTGGATGATGGATGTGGCTATGAGCTGACTTTTTCTTAAATCAGTCCTTTGATTTGAATCATCTGATCTCCATGGGTACTAAGGAAAGGGTCCAGAGGAGGTTGAAGCTGCAGTAGGTGGAAGCTGATGATATCCTTAAGGATGCAGACCTGCCTTCCCCTATTGTTGGTTCTTGGGAATTGGATGTAGAATTTCCACTTCCCACTACGTCCCCTCAATAGCATGTGTCGATGGACCTTACTGTTCCTGGGCTTGATCTGCCTGATGGCCTTTTGCCTTTGAAATCCCTTGGTAGCCCTTTCTCGGATAAATGGAGCACTGAGCAGCCTAACAAGGGAACGACTCTTGTTCTGTTCGAGAAGCTGCCACCTTGTGTGGAACTGTCTGACCCATTCATGCTGGATTATTCGAAGATACCACTTGATCAGCATATTTACGATATCTTCCATAAGCCGGATCTGCAGCTGGTGATCTTCCTTGGAGATGAGAATGATGAGCACATAAGGCTTGGAGAAATCCTTGGGGACTATGATGATCTCATGTATTCCAACCTGAAAAGAATTAAGAAGGTGCATGAGATAACAGGTCTTTCTGATTCATCTGGTGGTAAGCCGTAGAGAAGGTCGTGGTTCGACCCTGAATGTAGAAAACGGGAAGACATGGTTGCGCCCGCCACCTCAGATCAAATGAAGAGCAAGATTCAGAGTGACCCTCTAGTGAAACGGTGGGCTAGAAGGGACTATTCCTCCATGCCCAGGCCTATGGCTACCAGGGCTTCTTCCAAGTCCAGTAGAGTTAAAGGAAACACACATGGCAGGGGAGATTGAGCAACAAATGTGAAATCAGATGTGGAACTCAGGAAATATTGTACATCCTTTCTCAAGAAGTATGAATCCTATGAATGGGAGTTGGTGGACTCAGATTCTTCCTCGATTTATGGCGCTGATGGTGATCCCTATGGTGATGATGATTTTGTTCCGTAGTTGTCTTGAATTTTGGTCTCTTGGACTTTTTTTGTGTCGGTTGTCAAGGCTTTGGGTTAGGGTCGTTTGACCATGCCCCTCCCTTGTTTGCTGCTATTTTTCTCATCTTTATATACCTGGGAGGTCAAGGATAGCCTAGTCTCACATCTTCCTTGCCCTAAAAAATTCCAAACCCCTAAAAACCATATACCCATCGAATATTTAAATACCCACAGAACCCCAAAAACCCTAAACAATCCTAAAAACCCAAAAAACCCATAAATACCTTAAAATACCTAAAACCCATAAAAATGACTAAATCACCATAAAACATCTGACACCTCTAAAACCCCAAAAATCCTTAAAAACCACAAAAATCCCCAAAAGACACTAAAAACCATTAAAACCCTAAATGACAACAAATAAACCTTAAAAACCCTAAAAGAACCAAAAAATGCTAAACACACTAAAAAATATAAAAATCCTAAAACCATAAAATCCCTTTAAAATCAAAAATTCCATAAAATAATAAAAATACTAAAACCCCATAAAAAAATTAAACACTAAATACCCAAAAGATCCCTAAAACAATCCTCAAACCATATAAAATGTAAAGAACCAAAAAAATCCAAAAAATACCTAAAAAATCTAAAAGTCATAAAATCATTAAAAACCCTTAAAACCCCTTAATACCCCAAAAACACATTAAAAACATTAAAAAACCCCAAAAACGTAAAGCCCTAATTAACCTAAAAACACTAAAATCCCTAAAAACACAAAAAATATAAAAAAAAATCCTTTTAAAACTCTAAAAACATTAAAAACAGTTTAATCCCATTAAAACCATAAAACCCAAAAACCTAAAAACCTTAAAAACCCTAAAATAACATAAAAACAATAAAACCATAAAAAAACTTTGAAACCATAATTGAAACTAAAAAATAAAAAACCCATAAAATCCTAAAACTCCTAAAAACCCTAACAACCCTAAAAGAAAATAAAAACCCTAAAAGGACCTAAAAACCCATAAAAGGTCTAAAGGACCCTAAAATATTAAAAACCTATAAATAGTAATAAGAACCCTAAAAAACCCTAAAAAACCATAAAAACATGAATAAATCGATAAAACATAAAAACCCAAAAAGACACTAAAACCCCTAAAAGGTAATAAAATATCCAAAAACCCTAAGATAATCTAAAAAACCTAAAATCCCTAAAATCCATTAAAACTCTCTAAGGGTATGACTTGGTGCTTATGTTTTTTTCTATGGATGATGGATTTGGTTGGCTGCTGCTCCTGGGATGTGGTATGAGGCACATCTTAATGTTTTCCTTTGTTTACTGGTTTCGATCTTCTGGTATGACTTGGTGATCGAGTGTTTCAATTGTGGTGGTTCTTATTCTTGGAATGTTGATTCTGGATCATGAGTTTGGAGAAGGTGGGAGTTCCTATCATGCTGTTGGTTCAGAGCTGCTTGTTTCAATTTGTTCGTTAATGGATATTGATTGCGTTGAAGGTTATGGATGCTAGTCTAGTGGTCACTCATTTGGTTGCGTGATGCTGGTGCTTTCTGATGGGTTTGATGTGAGCTATTTTTGGGATCTGTATCTGATTAAGGAGGTTTGGGTGCTGTAGAATGGCCCTAGGTGTTGGTGTTAGTGGTCCTATTCTTATTTTGATGGTGATATGCTGGATGATGGCTGGTTATAAGGTCCTAGTTGCTGGAAATCAAAAATATGGATACCATTTTATACTTTGACGAGGATTTTTGGCCGCTTCTTGTGTCTGATGTTGTTGGTTTGGTTCTACCTAAGTTGGTATAGCTGGAAGCCGGCTTTAGGTGATAATGCTGATGTGCAGTGTTTGGATGATCTTCTAGGTGACACCTATATTTGGATGATGGGGTGTGGCCGCTCACATTGGACTCTATCTTGGTTTGGTATGATAGTGCATGTGGCGGTTTTGGGATAGTGTTGGTTGTTCAGCTCAGCGTCAAGGGCATGTCTTGGCGGGGAAACACTGTTAAGTGGGCGAGGCTTCAGAATCTAAGATTGGTGTTTAGGCTGATGGTTTTCGAACCTGGTATGGTGATGAAATATGGTGGTGCTAAGATAAGGTCTTACTATGGTGCTACAGATATTGTGCTGATGAATGCTGTTGAGGTTGCTGTTGATGGATATGGTATTGTTGGATGCTGGCTACTTTTTGGCAGGGAGGTGATGATGGGGGCATTTCTGATTTTCTGTTTTTCTTGGATTTTGTGTGCTTTTTGGGTTTTGGGTTTTATGGGTTTGGGGTTGTTAAGGGTTTTTGGGTGTGGGTCGTTTGACCTCTCCCCCTACCCCCTTGTCTATTGCATCTTATTTTCTAATAAATTTGGGGGGGGAATAGATTAACCCTCACATCTTCCATTCCTAAAACACCCTAAACCTCTAAAAACCCTTAATACCCTAAAACCCTAAAAAACCAAAAAAACAAAAAAACCCTAAAGGTCCATAAAAACCTAAAGGAACCTAGAGAATTCTAAAAACACCAAAATCCCCCTAAATCCAAAAGGCCCAAAAATCCCTCTAAAACCCCCTAAAATGCCCTAAAAATCAAAAAACCCACAAAAGAACCTAAAAACATAAAAGTACCTTCAAACACTAAAACCCCTAAAAAACATAACAACCTTAAAAGACCCTAAAAACCCAAAAACCATTAAAAGACAAAAAAAGTGTAAAAAATTGAACACCCCTAAAACCCCTAAAAGACACTAAAAACCCTAAAAACACTAAAATACATAAAAAATAATTATTTAAAATCCTTAAAAAAATTTAAGAAATCCCTATAATCCCTAAAACCCAAAAATAACTAAAAAACCTAGAAACCCATAAAAATATTTAAAACATTTAAAACCCTTAAAACCAAAAATCCACTAACAACCCAACCAGTCATTTAAAACCCTAAAAACACAAAAACCCTAAAAAAACTAAAAACCCAAAAAAAAATCCCAAAAACCCTAGAAAACACTAAAACCCATAAAAACCTTAAATTCCCTAAAAACTATAAACCCCTAATAACCTAAGAAAACATTAAACCCCTAAATCCCTATAGAATTCTATAAAAACCCTAAAACTGACTAAAAAACCTAGAAACCCAAAAAAATATAAAAAAATCATAAAAACACTTAAATTCACTAAAAATATGCTAAAAATCATTAAAAACCTAATAAAAGTTTAAAACCCATAAAAGACCCTAAAGGCATAAATCCCATATGAGACCCTAAAAACCCTAAAAACCCCTAAAAGACCATAAAACCCCTATAAATATCCTAAAACCCATTAAAACACATAAACACTCGAAGAACCCTAAAAATATTAAAAACCCCCCAAAACCCAAAAAACCCAAAAAAACACAAAAAATGAAAACAAATAAAAAAACTAAAACCCCCTAAAAACCCTAAAACCCAAAACCACTAAAACATCTAAAACCCCCAATAAAACCTTAAAAACATTATACCCCATAACAAACCTTAATAAACAATAAAAATTAATAAAAATACTAAAATCCCAGGTAACTCTAAAGTCCCTAAAATAACCAAAATAAACAAAAAAAATCCTAAGAGAAGTCTAAAAATCCTAAGAAAACACTTAAAGCACTAAAACCCCGAAATACCCTAAACACCCCAAAAGAATGAAAAACTATTTATAACTCTAAAAAATTAAACCCTATAAGAACCCTAAAACCACTAAAAACCATTAAACCGTAAAAATCGTAAAAAAAATTAAAATCCCTAAAAGAACATGAATTTTATAAAAATCCCCAAAACCTCTAAAAAATAAAACCCAAAACCACATACCCTCCACCATAAACCCTAAACCTTGTAACCTACACCATAAACAATAAAACCTACACCCAAAACCCCATACCCAACACTATAAACCCGAAACACCAAACTAAAAACCCTACACCCAATATCGTAAACACTAAACCCTACATCATAAAAAGGATACCCTACACCCTCAACCCTAAATACAAAATCCTATACTCTATAACATACACCCTAAACCCTATACCCTACACCCAAAACCCTATACACTACACCCCAAACCATATACCCTTCACCCTAAACCCTATAGCCTATACGTTTAACCCTATACCCTACACCATAAAACAAAAATTCTACACACTATACCATATAACCTGTATTTAAACCAAAAACCAAAAACCCTATACCCTATACCCAACACCCTAAACACTATAACACACACACCCTAAACCATATAACCTACACCCCGAACCATATATTGTACACCATACACCCTAAACCATATACCAAAATCCCGAAATCCTACACCATAAACCCAAAAAAATACACCCCAAACCCCATACCCTAAACCCCCAAACCATAAACCCAACACCCCAAACACTATACCCATGCCTTGACCCTAAAACCTATACCCAAAACCAAAAACCCAAAACCCTAAACCCTATAACCTATAATCTATAACCTATATCATAAACCCTATACCCTACACCCTAAACTCTAAACCCTACACCCTATACCCAATACCCAACACGCTAAACCCTAAACCCTAAACCCTATACCTTACACTATAGACCCTAAAACCTACAACAAAAACCCTAAACACTACAACCAAAACCCTAAACCTTGCCCCCTAAACCTTATGACTTACACCGTAAACACTAAACCCTACACTCTAAAACATATACCGAACACCGAACACCGCAAACCCTAAACCCTACACCCTAAACCATATATCCTACACCCTAAACCCAAAACCCTACTTCTTAAACCCTATACCCTACACCCTAAACGATAATCCCTACACCTAAACCCAATACCATGTACCCTAAACCCTAAACCCCAATCCCAAAATCCTAGATCCTCCAACCTAAACCATAAACCATAAACCATACACCATAACACTATACCCTACATAATAAAACATTTACCCAACACCCCACACCAAACACCCCAGACCCAAAAACCTAAACCATACACACTAAACACTATACCCTATGCCCTAAACCCTAAACTCTACAACTTAAACCCAAAAATATACACCCGAAACCCTATACACTACAGCATAAACCCTAAACACTACACCCTAAACCTATACAATAATCTCTAAATCATAAACCCTACATCCTACACCCTAAACTCAATACCCTCCACCATAAACCCTCAACCATACACCCAAAACCCTATACCCTACACCATAAATGCTAAACCCTATACCCTTCACCCATACCCTACCCCCTAAACCCTAAACCAAATAACCTAAACCCTATACCCTACATCCTAAACCCTAACACCTACATAATAAACCATATAGGCTACACCCTAAACCTTATATGATACACCCTAAACCCTAAACCATACACCCTAAACCCTATACTCTGCACCCTAAAGCTTATAAATTACACCTTAAACCCAATAATCTACACCTTAAACCACATACTCAAGACCCCAAGACCCATAAAACTACCACAGAAACCCAAAAACCCTAAAAATAAAAATAACCCCTAATACCCATAAAAAATACCGAAAACCCAAAAACAACAAAATACACAAAAAACACCCTTAAAACACTAAAAAATCTTAACCCCCCATACCCCCTTGAAAACCTAAAACCCCCAACCACAAATTATCTATAAAACCTAAAGAACCGTAAAAAAAATATAAAAACCCTAAAACTTTGTAAACCAGATAAAAACTAAAAACATAAAACAATAAAAAAAGCTAACAAAACCCTTAAAATCCCAAAGAAACCCATTACAGACCATAAATACCCATAAAAACCCTAAAACCAATTAAATCCCCTAAAAATCCTTACAAATAATAAAAAAACCTAAAAACATAGAAAACCCTTAAAAACCCTAAGAACCCAAAAACCCCCAAAAAACCATAAAACCTGTAAAAACCCTTCAAACCCTGATAAAAACCCTGAAAACCCCTCGAACCCCAAAAAAGAACCATTTAACCCCCTAAAAACACAATAGATTCAAAAAAATAAAAAGACAAGAAAATCCTTGAAAACCATAATAAAACCATAAAACTCGTAAAAGATATTAAAATCCAAATAATCTTTAAAACTCATAAAAACCCAGAAAACCCTAAAAATCTAAAAAACCATAAAAACATTTAAACCCCTAAGAAATACTAAAAACCATAAACCCTTAAAAAACCATAAAACTCTCCAAAAACCCATAAGGCCCTAAAAACCCTAAAACCCCCAAACACCCAAGAAGCTCTAACAGCCACAAAGCTAAAAATCCTGGAGAAAGATGGTGGCGCACTCTCCTGGAATTCTCTCTCTCTTGGAGATTCTTCTAGGCTTTCCCCTGGATCCAAATCGAAGCTTCATCGGTGGATCCTTTCTCCTTCGTTCTTGGAGATGGTATGAACTGGATGTGATATTCGTCCTCAAGACGGTGGTGGATTCTGCACTTCTACAACATTGTCTTCCCCGAGTGCTCTGGACTTCAGACTTAGACACGGCTTTGTTCCGTTGCTAGCACGTCTGGCTTCCGACTGCTATGGTGGTCGTGATGCCGTCAGATGTTATTGCTTGGGTCGACATCCTCCAGCAGCTACAGATTGGGGTTGTTTTTTCAGATCTAGGGTTTCTGCAGGCGGGTCAACGCAGTCAAAGGGCGCAATGGCAAAGTTTGTTGCTTCGACGTTCATGTTCTTTTCAGAAGGTGTTTCTTTTAGGCGGATGGTGCGATGATCTGGTCTGGTGATGCTAGTCGGGGTCTTCTCAATCTTACATTGTAGAAGCTCATTTCTTCTGTCGGTTCGCGAAGCAGCTGCAGGTGCGTGCTCAACCTTGTCTATCAGCTTCGCATTTGCTCCAGTTTGTTGCTGATTGTTTCGGTCGGACCTTTTGGCATTCCATGTTCTCCTACTTGATTTCGGTTCTGAAAGGACGCTGGTTTATGGGTCTGTTGAGATGTGTTTGGTGATTTTTGTGGATTGCGGTTTGTTGTACTAATAGGTGTGGAATGCTGAAAGTTTTCTGGTTTGAAGCTCATGACTGCTGGTTGTTAAGCTGAGACTGTTCCGAGAATTCTCTGCTTTCTAGCATGCTGGGTTGTGATGAAGTTGTGGGTTCTAATTCGAGGTGCTGGTGGCACTGTGATATTTTCTATTGTGCTGTTGGTTGTACCTCTTCGTGCGACATGTTGGAGGCTGCAAGGTGTTGGATGCTGGATTTTACGAAATTTGATGATGGCTGCTGTATGGAAGTGCACTCTTCTTGCTGGTTCTTGGTGAGGACGTGTGGCTGTTTGGTATTTGCTGCTGCTGTGGATGAGTTTGTTGCTGTGCTGTTGGAGTGGAAGTGGGATGCTGGGAGATGTTTGGTGGTCAAAAGAGGTGCTGGATGTTTGAAAATGAGGATGCTGGTTGCTGGTTTGTTGTGGATGCTAGTTGGCTGGTTGCTGCTGCTGGATGTTGTTTGCTGTTGTAGTCTGAATGCTGGTTAACGCTGGATGTAGTGCGGTTGGATGCTGGTACTGGCTGAATGTGACGTGATGATGCTGCGGTTTTGTCTATTTTTGTGCCTTTTTCTTTCTTTGTTTTTCTTTCTTTGGCGTGGGTTGTAAGGGTTTTTGGGTGTGGGTCTTTCGACCCCTCCCCTCCCTTGTCTGCAGTGTTTTTGTCTTTTTGTTTAATAAATTTTGGGGGGTGCCAGGAATAGCCTGGACCCGAGCCTTCTTTGCCTAACAGCCACAAAAACCCCCAAAACACCCAAAAAATTTCAAAACATATAAAAACTGTAAAAACCATAAAATATCCTAAATACCATAAATAACTCTATAAAACCCTTAAAATTTCCTAAAATACCCTAAAGGAACCAAAAAATCCCTTAAAACCCAAAAAACCCTAACAACTTTGAAATACCCAAAAAAAAATAAAACCCATAAAAAACCCCAAAAACCCTAAACCAACAAAAACACTAAAAACCCCTAAATAACCTAAAATAGTCCTATAAACACTAAAAACCAAAAAATCCTAAAAATCTTAAAAACCTAAAACCCTCAAAATAGATATGAAAACTCCTCATACCCTAAGAATATTAAAAATAACCAAAAACCCCTAAAAACCACAAAAATCCTAAAAAATCACGCAAAACAATAAGCAAATTTAAAAATCCCCTGAAATTGCCAAAACACTAATAAATATAAAAGAATTGAAAAAAATCTAAAAACCCTAAAAACCTAAAAACTCTAAAAAACCCTAAAACCCATAAAAATCCTAAAACCCTAAAATCGATTAAGAACCCTAAAAATCAAAAAAACCACTAAAACCCCTTTAAACCCTAAAAATATATAATAATTCTAAAAACCCCTAAAAGCCTTAAAACCCCTAAAATACGTAAAACCCTATGAAACACTAGAAACCCCCAAAAAACTGTAAAAACCTTAAAAACATGATGACCCTTTAAACTCTAAAAACCGTAAAAACCCCAAAAACCACTAAAACACTAAAATCCAGGATCCCTAAAGAATCTTAAAAATCCATAAAAACTTTAAACCAATAAACCTCTCAAAATACTTCAAACTCATAAAACCATAAAAACCATAAAAATCTCTAAAAACCCTAGAACCCTTAAAAACCCAAAAAGACATAAACCCCAAAAGAATCTAAAACCCCTAAAACCCATAAAACCCGTAAAACCCCGAAAGGGACCCTAAACCCCTTAAAAACTAAAATTATAAAAATCCTTAAAAACCCTAAAAGATGCAAGAATCCCCTAAAAACCCTAAAAGACCATAAAATATCATAAGACACCCTAAATGTTTCTAAAATCCATAAAAACCCTAAAAGGATCCTAAATACTCCTAAACACATTAAGGGACATAAAAACCATAAAATCCCTAAAGGGATATACAGAACCCTAATAATCCATAAAGGACCCTAAAAAATCTAAAAACCCCAGATAGAACCTAAAAAAAGCTAATGGAACCTTAAATCCCTAAGACCCTATAGGGCCTTAAAAACCTGAAGGACCGTAAAATCTCTAAATCACTAAAATACCTGAAAATCCTTAAAACTCCTAAAACCCAAAAAACCAACCTAAAACCCCATAAATAATCCTAAAATTCCCCAAAACACCCTAAAACACTAAAAGACCCTAATACGCTAAAAAACCTTAAATGGATGTAAAATCCTAAAAAAAACCTAAACACCATAAAAGATAGACAAGTCCAATAAAAATATTAAAAGACCCTAAAACCCATAATACCCCTAAAACCCTAAAAACCCATAAAACCCCTAAAACCCTAAAAACTAAAATCCCTAAAAATGCCAAAACACTAAAAGATCCTTAAAAACTCCTAAAACCCCAATAATCTCTAAAATTTTTCTAAAATCCCAAAACCCCAAAAAACAACTAAAAACCCTAAAACACTTCAAAAACCAAAACATTTCAAAACACTGAAAAATGTAAAACCTTTCTAAATACTAAAAATATTAAAATATCTAAAATCCCTAAAACCCATAGAATACCCTAAAACCCCTTAAAAACACTAAAAATACACAAATCCATAAAAATAATAAAAACCCAAAGAAACATAATACTAAAAAAAAGTAAAAATCCATAAAAGGGAAAAAACCCTACAACCCTAAAACCCAAAAAAATAAAAATAAACCCCTAAAACACTAAAAACCCTAAAAACTAAAAAAACTTTAAACCCCCAAAAGTACTAAAATCCATAAAACCCCCTAAAAATATGAAAAATGATAAAATCGTAAAACCCCATAGAACCCTAAAAACCCTAAAATCATTAAAAACCCAGAAAAACCATGAAAAACCCTAGAAACCTTAAGAAAAGCTTAAACCCATCAAATATTAGAAAACCCTACAAACACCAAAAATAAAAAAAACAAAAAAAACACAAAAAATATGAAAAACCCAAAAAACCTATAAAAACCATAAAAACCCAAAAAAACCTAAAACATCTAAAAATATTAAAATAACCATAACAACTCTTAAACCCCTAAAGACCCTTAAAAACATAATACCCAATAAAATCATAAAACCCCAAAAAACCTAAAACCTCTAAAAATATTAAAAGAACCATAAAAACTCTTAAACCTCTATAGACACTTAAAAACATAATACCAAAAAAATCATAAAAACTCTAAAATAACATGAAAACCACATGAAAGTTCATAAAACCCAACAATATGATAAAATACAGGAGTAATCCTAAAAACCCTAAAACCCTACGAAACACTAAGAACCCTAAACCCCTAAACCCCTAAAACCCTACAAAATCCTAAACCCCCTGAAGCCCTAAAATCCCTTAAAATGTAATTTCTTTTTATAAAACCCTAAATCCCTAAAAATCCTAAAAAAGACTAAAAACCCATGAGAAACCATAAAAAACCATAAAAAAATTATAAAAAAATTAAACCTAATAAAGAAACACTAAAAATCCCATGAAAACCCTAAAACCATGAAAACCATTGAAAAAACCTCTAAAACCCCTAAGCACCATAAAAACCCTGAATCCCTAAAAACACTAACCCCCCCTCTAAAACCATAAAAACATAAAAACACTTAAAAACCATAAAAACCATAGGGACCCTACAAACCCTAAAAATGAAAAAAAAAACTGTAAAAAAAACTAATAATTCATAAAAACCCCTATAACACCTTAATGACCCTAAAACCCCTAAAACTGCACAGAACCCAAAAACCCTAAAAGACCCAAAAACCATAAAAGACCCTAAATAACACTATAAACACCATAAATTCACTTAAATTCATTTAAAAAACCTAAAAACACTAAATACCCTAAAATCCTAAATCCCTAAACCTCTAAAAACCCAAAAATCCAAAAAATCCCCTAAAAAACCTTAATCCCTTATAAACAATAAATTGATAAAAAACATGAAAACCCCCTAAAATACCTTAAAAACACTAAAAACCAAAAAAACCGAAACTAATTGTAAAATAACCTAAAAGCTTAAAAACCTTAAATGACCCTAAATGACACCATAAAAACCCTAAAAGACCATAAACATAGTTAAACAACAAAGAAACTCTAAAAAACACTAAAAACCCTTAATACCCCTAAAGACCGTTAAATAATAAATACTCCAAAAATTTAAAACACACTTAAATGATAAAATAACCTAAAAATCCTAAAAACTCCATAAAACCATAAAAAACTTTAATTCCTTAAAAACAATAATTAACACTAAAACCCTAAACCACAAAAAAGTATAAAAATATAAAAAACCCTTGAATATCCCCAACAAACCCTAAAACCCAAAAAAACCAAAGGACCCTAAAAAACATGAAAACCCCTAAAACCTAAAAAACTCATAAAAACCATAATTCTCATTGAAATACCTAAATATCCTAAAAAACCCCAATAAAATTGAAATAACTATAAAAACCAAGACCCCCAAAAACTATTAAAAACCCTAAAAATCCCCAAACCTTAAAAACCTTAAAAACACTAAAACACTAAAAATACTAAAAACCCTAAAATCCTAAAAACCACTAGAAATCATAAAAACACAAAAGACCTGAAAACAATAAAACCCCTTAAAACCATAAAACTCTAAATACCCTTAAAACCCTTAAAATCCTAAAACCCATAGAAACCCTTAGAAACCTAAAAATCCTAAAAATATTAAAATCCCTAAAAAACATAAGGAACACTTAAAAACCCAAAAAAACTTCAAAACCCTAAAACTCATAAAGAACCCTTAAAACCCATTAAACCCTAATTCACATAAAAATCGTAAATAACCATCAAATTCCTAAAGGGTGATAAAAACCCCTTAAATCCATAAATCCCCTTGAAACATGAAAACCTCTCAAACCCCATACAACCCCTAAAATATTCCAAAAACACTAAAAGACCCTACGAATCCTAAAATACCCTAGAACCCATAAAATACACTAAAAAACCTAAAAGACCATATATACAATAAAATGATGAAAGTGTCTTAAAACCCAAAAAATTCAACAGGGCTAAAAAATCCCTAAAAACCCCAAAACCCATAAAAAACCATGAATAGCCTTAAACCCATAAAGGACCCAAAAAACCTAATGAACTTTAAAAACCACAAAACCCATAAAGAACACTAAAACCCTAAAAAAATAAAAGAACCTAGAAAACCCTAAAAATACCATAAAGGGACATAAAATCTTAAAAATCATAAATGAACCTAAAACTAGAAAAATTATAAACACCACTAAAATTGTAGAAACCTAAAAAACCCTAAAACCCCAAAAATACCAAAAATCCCTAGAATATGGCGCTGCTCCATCTCTCTCTCTCTCTATGGCGATTCTCAGCTTCCTTGAAGAAGACGTCGCCGTAATTGATGGATGTGGTGGTGCCGCCCCTCCCTGGGATTGGAGGGGCGGCAGATGGGCTTCCCCTATAAGCAGAGTAGGAGTTCCCCCCCTTTCCTGAGATAGCGCTTTGCCCGAAAGTCCCTCGGTGCCAGAACGGTGAGCCCTCGTTTTTGATTTCTGCTCAAGAGATTTCTTCGGCCTCTGATCTTCTGGATTTGATGCTGGTGGTTCGGTTTGGGAGCATTCGGCCTCCTATTGATGTTTTTGATAGGTTTGTTGCCTCGTTTTGGAATCTCCGTGAAAGAGATATTGTAGGGTTATTTGATGCTTGACACTTGTTGGTTCGGTTTGGGAATGAGGATGATTTGATCTCATCCTGGGTCATGGCTCCTAGGATTTTTTCTGGTTTTCGGTTCTACATGTTCCGATGGAGCTTTGATTTCCACTTGAATCACGATCCACCAAGTGCGGCTTTGTGGGTTACTCTTCCTGGACTTGCGCTCCCCTTCCAGAATCCGGTTATCCTTCGCATCATAGGTAATCTCATTGGATGATTTCTGTGTATGGATGCGTGGATGAGCACTGCATTTCACCCCTTTGTGTCATGGATTTTCATAGAGGTGGACGTGTCCAAACCCCCGGTCAATGTTGTTTGTGTTGAGATTGAATATGAACTCCGGTGGCAGCAGCAGGTTTTTTTTTGAATCTTGGGTCTTCTTCTGCTCGACTTGCCGCAGGTTAGGCCACATTGCATCCGTGTGCCGATGTGGAAGCGGCCCCTCCTCTTCTATGCCTGGGCCATCTGTTGTTTTTCCATCATATTTTGCTGAGATAGTGGCTGGGGGGTTCACCCAATATGGGAGTTTTGGCTCCAGATACTGGTGTGGCTGAATACCCTATGCATTGTGCTGCTTCTGAGGAATAGGAGGTTATCGTGGTTGGGGATGTTTTGATGTAGGTTGATGGATGGGGTCAGGCTCGGGTGGAGGTCTATGCCAAGGAGGTTTCTGTGGATTTTCCAACTGGTAGTGAGATGACTATTGCTGTGGGGGTGGAATCCGGTCTGGGTTCTGGACCACTGAACTCACAGATTGTGCAGGCTAGTTCTCCAGTTGTGATTGGGAAATTGGTCATCTAGTGTCAACCAGAACCCAAGGTACATGATATCGGCAAGAACTTGAGGAGTGATCTGCAGTTTCTGGATGGTGGAATCTCTCTTTACATAGAGGCCTCTACTAGGCTGGATCTTGAGGAGGAAAGGCAGGGGCCCCCGGACAATGCTGTAGGTTAGATGTCCACTGAACAGTTATAGAATAAGGTGCAGGCTGATGCTGCTGGGCATGGTGGAGGGAGCGTTTCCTAGAACCCTCTGGTGGTTGATGCTGGGAGCGCAACATCTCCTTCTCAGGTGCTGGCTAATGTGCCTTCTACTGGGAAGGTGGGAGGGAGTGTGGAACACCTTTCTAGTGAAGCCGAGATGACTTTGAGCACTTTTGGGAGCTTTGATAATGCTGGTGAATAGGAGCATAACGCGAGGGCTGATCTGAGGACCGAGAATGGTGTGAATGCTTCCCAGGCTGAGGGTAATGGGGGTGTCCTCACCATGTTTTTGATGAACGCTTCAGAATTCATTAAACCTATCCCACTCATAGTGGATGCTTCAGAGGCGCTCATTTCCTTCAGTGAAAATGATGTTAATTTTGTAGAAGATGGGATGATTAGGGACAGTGTGGATGAGAACTCCAAATGTTTGGTTCTGAAAGACTTGGCTTTGTAGCCTTCTATTTTGCAGGAGGGAATGGAATCTGACTGCTTGTTGCTTTAGGAGAGGGGCTCGGATGATGGATCTAGGATGAAATCCAACATAGACCAGATTATAAAGGACAACGCCATACTCGCTGGGAAAGAGAATTTTGTTGGGGGCCTATCCAGGGAGTGTTTTCCACCTCCCACCTCTTGTTTTCTCAACCAGGAGGACTCTGTTATTCATGTCCAGGGGAATCATGGTGATCTCGACACTACAGCCCTGAAAGTAAGGAGGCCAAGGAAGGACTTCTCCTCTTTTCCGAGAATGGTGTCTACTAGGGCTTCCAGCAAGGCTTCGAAGAACTCCTCTGGTAAAGTGGGGCGGTCTGCTAACAAGTAGTTGAATGTGGAGCAGGTGATGTTAAGGGAGTACAACACCAACTTTTTGAAGCAGTATGATTCTTCGGAATGGGAGTCAGCAGACACTGATGTGGCCTCTGGCTATGGTGCTGAGGGAGACCCCCTAGTGCAGATTATGATGATGATGGTGGGGATGGCTGGTAGACCCTGTGCTAGATGCTGGTTGCGGGTTGGCTGGGAGATGCTTTTGGTTTTACTCTTGTTTTTCTTTCCTCTCTCGTTTTGTGTGTCTTTTGGTGGTTTTGGGATCTTGGGTTTTGTCAGGGCGTCTAGGGTTTTTGGGTGTGGGTTGATTGATCCCACCCCTCCCTTGTCTGCAGTGTCCTTTTTTCTAATAAATTTCGGGGGGGGGGGGTCAGGAATAGCCTGCCCTCGAGCCTTCCTTGCCCTAAAAGTCCCTAAAACCCCTAAACCCTTGAAAACTCAAAAAGCCCATGAAACCCCCTAAAAATCATAAATAACACTAAATGACCCTAAAAATTGTAAATAACCTTCAAAAAATAAAAAAACCCCTAAAATACTAAAAGAAACAAAAACACATTAAAACAAAAAAGACCAAAAATCATAAAAACCCAAAAAGACCCTAAAACTCCTAATAAACCCAAACACATCAAATGACCCAAAAAAAACTCATTAAAACTATAAAAACCATAAAAACTTTTAAAACCCTAATGACCATAAAAACCCTAACAAATACCTAAAAACTATAAAACCCTAAAAAACCATAAGACCCTTAAAAACACCAAAAACACTAACCCCCCTAAAACAATTAGAAACTTTAAAACCCCTAAAAACCCTAACGACCCCTTAATTCAACTAAAAACCCAAAATTACCTCAAACCCCAAAACACTTAGAAACCCTAAGACACAAAAAACCATTAAAATATCAAAATCCTAACAACCATAAAAACCATTAAAATCTGAAAAAACCAAAAAAGATCCAAACCCCAAAAAATCAATAACCACCCCCCCTAAAACCCTAAGGACCATAAAAATAATAAAAATAATAAATACCACAAATAACCTAAAAATTTATAAAAACCACCAAAATACCCTAAAAACACAAAAACACCCAATAACCATAAAAAACCCTAAAAAAATTAAAACTCTTTAAAAACCTAAATACCAAAAAAAAACATAAAAACCGTAACACCCATTAAAACACCTAAAATTCCAAAAACCCATAAAATACACCTTAAAACCCTTAAGACCCCTAAAAACTCAAACCCTTAAAACCCAAAAAACCCCTAATAACCTTAAAACATGAAAAACATTAAAACCCCGAAAATTATAAAACCCTAAAAACCCTAAAAAACCCCTAAATCCTATAAAACCTTAATAACCTAAACAATCATTAAAAATCACTAAATTACCCTAAAACCCTAACCCCCCCCCCCCCAAAGGACCTTAAAAACTCTAAATATATCTAAAGGATCCTAACAAACATAAAAAACCCTAAAATGACCCAAAAAAACAGAAAAACCCAAAAAACCCAAAAGGTCCCAAAAAACCCTAAAAACCCTTGAATGAACCTAAAAGTTGTAAAACCCGCATAAAGTAAACTATAAGAGTTAGAACCCCAAAAAGGACCCTAAAAACCATAAAACTTTATGGGATACTGAAAAACCGAAAACCCCATAAAAACTCTAAAATACCCAAAAACTGCAAAAACCCTAAAAATAGTAAAGAATGATTAAAAACCCAAAAAATAAAAAAACCCCTAAAACCCTAAAAACCCAAAAATCCTAAAAAACCAAATAATCCAAAAAACTCTAAAAACTCTAAAAAACCCTAAAACACGTAAAAACCCAAAAAACCGAAAAACCCAAAAGACGCAATAAAACTTAAAAACCCAAAAACCCCATAAAAACCCTAAAACCGCCCCAAAAATATATTAAATCCATAAAACCCTAAAACTATAAAGCCCCATAAAAATACGCTAAAATCCATCAAAACCTTAATAAACACAAAAAACCCTTACAATCCCAAAAAAGTCTAAAATCCCTAAAATCCCAAAAAAATCATTAAAAACCCTAAAACCCCTAAAACCACTAAATTGTTAAGAAAGAGGTTTCTTCAGATGACCCATTCTCTCCAGATGGCTCCTTGAAGGAACTAGCGGTGATCCTTCCTCCCCCCCCCCTACGGGGGAGGGTTCTTTGCTCGATCTCTGTCCGAATCTTGCCTTTATTTCTCCTCCTATGCCTCTTTGCCTTCCCTCCTTCCCTCGAATTGATCTTTTCCCAAACGATCCTAACTTATATGAAGTCTAACCTCACTTATCATTATCAGACTCAGAGTTCCATGTATCATCTGCGCTTTACAACTTGAACTTAGTTGATCAGTTCCTAAAGCAACAACCCTCGGTGGAGTCTTTTGGCAGATTCATTTTTGGATGTTGGAACCTTCAAGAATGGGCGACAATAGGGTTATTGGATGGCCGCCATTTTATGATATAGTTATAAATGGATGAAGATATGATCTGGGCTTAGTCTGTAGCCCCTCAAAGCCTCAATGGAATCAGATTCTTCATCTTCCGATGGAGCTTTGACCTGCACATGAACAGGGACTCTCCGCTGATTGCTTCATGGGTAAGGTTCCCAGAACTTCCTCTTCCGTTTCAGAATCCAGCCATTATTTTTGTGATCTGGAATATTGTGGGCTGGTAATTGTGTTTAGACAACCAGACTCAAGTGATTTTCCACCCCATTTCCCCAAGAGGTTTTGTTGAATTGGATGTCTCAAAACCACTGATCAACTTTGTGTGGATCACTATTGACAGGGAGTTTCATTTCAAACAGCCAATAGTTGTTGAGTCCTCTATTGTGTTCTGCTCTATATGTAGGCATTTGGGTCATTCTAGAATTACTTATAGACTAAGGGGTAGCAGTGTAGGAGTTATAGTGGGTGAACGACCAGTGATGGCAGAAGATCAAAGAAATGTTGTGACAAGGTCTCCTCTGTTAAAGTCAATTTCATGGCAATTAGCTGGGCTGAAGGTATATCATGTGTTTGAGAGACTGAAGTGGGATTTGGTGATTGAGGCTGAGAAGGTAGGAATGGAGACTAAGGAAGGTGTGAGGTCCCCTAGGTTGTGTTGTGATGTTTTGCAACAGTAGGGGCATGATGGAAGAGTGTAGGAACATGCTTCGGGTGGGCGGGAAATGAAGGTGCAGGACTATGTGGGGGAGGCTGCTGCACAGGGGCTAGTGACAGTGTCACCCCGTTAGTGGTTTGGAGGTGGCACAACTTTTGGGGAATCAGGGGGTTGCTGCTGGCTTGGGAGGAGTGGATGAGGGTCAAGAGACCGTGATATCCTATAGTGGGCATGATGGACATAAGGAGGCGCTGGACTTGGATGGTGCCCCCTTGTGTAACAGATTTGTTATTCTTAATTATGTTGAGTCAGAGGGCGTGGATGATGTAGAGGGGGATGTGGAGGAGCCGGGGGTGACGAAGGAAATGGGGGAGGCTGCTGATACTAGGGTTGTGTCTGCTTCTAGGCCTGGTTCCATTGTTGAATAAAATGGTCCCTTAGTGGATCCTCTGCCTGGTGATGTTTGTCATAGACAAGATGTGTTGGAGTTTCCCCTGCTTATGGCTCATGGTGATAGTGCGGGCGCTGAGGAAGGCCAAAGTGAGGATTAAATGGTCCTTGGAGGTGATATGTAGGATGGGGTATGGGAATTTCATGGTGGAGAAAGGGTGGCCCAGATGGGAGAGGAGGCTAAGCAGGGGGAAGTACCTGGGCAAGGGTTATTGGAGGAGAATTGTTCTATAGTGATGGAGGGCTCCCCGAGGCATGGGATGGGGCCTTTGGCTTTTTTGGTGCATCAGGGGGGATCTTCTTGTGAGTCTTCTTTACAGGTTGCTCTGGCTCAATTTTCTCATGAGTAGAGGAAGGCTGCTGAACCTAGGGAGGTGATGGAGCTGGTTGTGGAGGTCTGCAAGCTGACTAGGGAGGAGGGGTGATTGCAACTAGCCCTAACTAGTGTGGAACCTAGCACTCTGTAGTGTGGGGTTCCTGTCACCTAATCCCTAAATCAGGAACCCCCCTTCATCCCTGAGCATGATTTTTTCCAGGAGGATTCTCAATTAATGAATTATAATATGGCTATGATCGGTAAGGAAAGGTCCTTGCGAGAGGTTTACTTTCCATATGGGAAGGAAAAAAAATCGGCAGGGGCCTCCTTAGACCACCCAAAGAGAAAACCAAGGAAGTTCTATTCCACTTTTCCAAAGACAGTGTCCACGAGAGCATCTTGCAAAGCTAAGGAATTTGCCTCTGCTTGGGGAGGTCGACCTATCAAGGCGCAGCTTAATGAGGAGTAGCAATGCCTTAGAGAGTACTACACTAACATCCTAACGCATTATAAATTATCTGAATGGGTGTTGGTGGAGTCGGATGCTTCATGTGGTTGTGGTGCTTATGGGAACCCACATGGGGATCGAGACATTGATATGTAGTTTCATCTTTTTTCTCTTCTGCTACTGTGTTTGGTCTTTTGTGTCTTTTTCTTTCTTTTTTTTCCTTTTGGGGATTGTTTTTTGAGTATGGGTCGATTGGCCCTGCCCCTCCCTGGTCTATAGTGTCCTCTTTTTCTTAATAAATTTTGGGGGGGGGGGGGCAGTAATAGCCTGGCTGCCGCATCTTTCTTGTCCCTAAAAACACTAAAACCCTAAAAAACCCTAAAAACACTAAAAACACTAAAACCCATTAAAACCCAAAAACCGCTAGAGCCAAAAAAAAACTAAAAACCTCTAAAAATACTAAAAAACATAAAGACCCTAAAAATCATTAAACCCTTAAAACATTTATCACCTAAAACATAAAAAACCATAAAACCCTTAAAAACCTAAAACCACATAAAATAAAAAAAGCCCTGAAAAACAAAGAAACCCATAAAACCCTGAAAACTCCCAAAAATCTAAACAACCCTAACGGACCCTAAAAACCCAAAAACAAAAAATCAAAACTCTAAAAACGCCAAAAAGGCCCTAAAACCCCTTAAAATCCTAAAATACTATAAAACATTAAAGGTCCCTAAAAACACTAAAAGGACCAAAAGACACTAAAAAACCTAATAGAACCTATAAACCCTATAATTCCCAAAGGAATAAAAAATCCTAAAAGAACCTAAAAATCCATAAAAAACCTAAAGTACTCTAAAAATTCTAAAAATACCCTAAAACCCCTAAAACCACTAAAGGACTCTAAAAACCCCTAAAGGACCCAAAAATCCAAAAAACTAAAAAACCCAAAAAGAACTTAAATACTAAATAAAATCCCCAAAAGGAACCTAAAACCATTATAATATTAAACGTCCCTAAAACCCCCTAAAACCCAAAAAACCAAAACCCCCTGAAAATCCTAAAAGACCATAAAACCCCTAAAAACCCTAAAACCAAAAAAACCATTAAAACCCTAAAAACAATAAAAAAAACATAAAAACCATAACCCCCCTAAACTCTAGAACCCCCTAAAAGACCCTAAAAACACTAAGAAAACCTTAAAACCCTAAAAATCTTAAAAACCATTGAAAACCCCTAAAACCCCCTGAAACCCTTAAAACCAAAAAAAATACCTAAGAACCCCAAAACCCATAAAAATCATAAAACCCAAAAAACAATTAAAAAATTGATAATAATCCTTAAAAACACTAAAACACTAAAATACACAAAGCCCTCAAACGCCATCAAAAACCTAACGAACTCTAAAAAACCTAAAAACCCTAGAAACTATGAAAACTCTAAAAACTATAGAAACACTAAAAACCTAAAAAACGTAAAATCCTTTAAATTGAATAAAAAAACAAAACCCCAATTTAAATACTTAAAGACCCTTAAAAACCCTTTAAACTAAATAAACCCCCTAAAACCCGAAAAACCCTAAAAACCTAAAATTTCATAAAAACCCCAAAATATAATAAAAAAATAAAACCCAAAAAATCCCCAAAAAACCTAATAAACATAAAGAACCCAAAAGGCATTAAAAAACTATAAAACACCAAAAAACCAAAAAACACTAAAAACACGGAAAACCCTAAAACCCCTAAAAACTAAAAAGTCCCTAAAAATCCCAATGGACCCTAAAACACTAAGAAAATTAAAAGACCCTAAAACCCTAAATTACCTAAAAAAACCTAAAACCCGGATAGGAAACAAAATCCTAAAACCCATAAATGAACCCAAAAACCCTAAAAAAATACTAATGATCTCTAAAAACCATAAAATACCTTAAAAAACCTTAAACGATCATAGAAACCCTATTAAAAAAACACCTTAAACCCATAAAAACTAAAAAAGACAATAAACCCAAAAAAGGCCTTAAAAACCTAAAAACCCCCATAAGAAACTAGAAACACTAAAAGAAACTAAAATCCTTGAAATACCCTATAAAAATGTAAAAAACATTCAAATCCCCAAAAAACCATAAATACCTTAAAAACCATAAACCCCTTAAAACCTATAATCCCTTTTAAAAAATAAAACACAAAATACACTAAAAATGTAAATACCCTAAAAATCATTAAACACTAAAACCTAAAAACCCTAAAAAATCCTAACAAAACCCTGACACCCCTATAACACTTAAAAACTAAACCCCCCAACCCATAAAGCTCTTAGAAACACCTAAAACCCCTATAAAACCTAAATAATTCTAAATTCCCCATAAAAATCCAAAAACCATAAAACCCTAAAACCCAAAAAACCCTAAAAAATGATAGACCTTCCCAAACAATAAATCCCTAATGCCCCTAAAAACAATAAAACACCCAAAATACCCTTAAAGAACATAAAACCCTAAAACCCCAAAAAAACTCGAAAAGACACATAATACCCTGAAAGCACCCAAAAAATAGCCATGAAAAAAACTAAGAAACCCTAAAACCCCATAAAACCCTTAAATACATTAAAAATCCTTACAAATCCCCCCAAAAACCTAAAAACCGTAAAACACTAAAAATCCCTAATAACCCTAAAAACACTAAATCCCCAAAATAACCATAAAAACCATTTAAAAACTCTGAAAACATAAATAACCTAAAAAACTATAAAAACCCATATGAACCTTAAAGACCCTTAAACCCCTAAAACCCTAATAATAATAAAAATACCCTAAAACATTAAAACCTCCTTAGAAATAAGAAAACTAAAACCATTAAAATCCAAAAAAACCCTACAGATCCTAAAGGACCCAAAAAACCCCAGAAAACACTAAAATCCCTAAAAACCATAAAACCCCAACCCCCCTAAAAACCAAAAAAACCCTTTAAACCCCTAAAAACCCTGAAACCCCATTAAAACACCAAAAATAAACTAAAAACCCGTTAAATACCCCTAAATCCCCTAAAAACATAAAAGACCCTAAAATCACAAAAAAAACCTAAAATTCCTTAGAAAACCTAAAAACATACAAAACCAAAAAATTACTAAAAACCCCAAAAGATCTAAGAACCCCTAAATATAACTAAAACCCACAAACCCCCTAAAATACCCTAAAACCATAAAGATAATAAAGGAACCTAAAAACCCTAAGTGACCCTAAATCCCCTAAAGAACCCTAAAAACCCTAAAACTCTAAACCCCCCTAAAAACCCAAAATGTCCCTAAAATCATTAAAATCCTTTAAACCATGAAACCCCTTAAAAACCATAAAGGACCATAAAAACCCCTTAAAACCCCAAAGGAATCCAGAAACCCTAAAAACACTGAAAGGCTATAAAACCCCTAAACACCTATAAAAGACCCTAAAAAGAATAAAAAAATATTAAAAGACCATAAAACCGTAAAAACACCTTAAAACCCTAAAACCCACAAAGATATTAAAACAATAAGAACCATAAAAACACTAAAAACCCTAAAACACTCAAGAATATCGTAAAACACTAAAAACCCTAAGAACCCATACAAACAATAAAAATCCTAAAAACAGAAAAAAATACTAGAAAACATAAAACCCTAAAAACAGAAAAAATATCCTCTATAAAACCTAATAAGCACCAAAAACAGTAATAACCAAAAAAACATAAAAGAACCACAAAACCCCCAAAATTCTAAAAACCCTAAACACCATTAATGACCCTAAAAACCCTAATAAACTCTAAGAGACACTAAAAAACTAAAAATCCCAAAAGGACCATAAAATCCCAAAGGGACATAATAATTTTGAGAAATCCTAAAACACCGTAAAGACCCAAAAAAACCCTTAAACGCCCTAAACCCCCTCAAAACCCCTAAAACACCCAAAAACATAAATGAACAAAGAAACTCAAAAAATTACCCTAAAAGACCCTAAAAACCCAAAAATTATAAAAAACCGAAAAAAACCCTAAAAGACCCAAAAACGATTAAAAATGATAAAAGACCCAAAAAAACTAAAATACTTAAAATGAACTAAAAAACCTAAAAATTTCTACAAACTAAAAAAACCTAATGTCACTAAAAAGCCTAAAAACCATTAAACCCCTACAAAAATAAAAGCAACAAAACCCCTACAAACCATAAAAATGTTGAAAAATTATTTAACCCTAGAACCTTAAAAAACCAAAAAAAACTACATTAATAGAAGAAACACCTATACTAATGGTTTGGAACCGTTGTTCTAGTTTCCCCAACAATGGTATAACATATACCAACGGTTTGGAGGGTCATTGGATAGTTATCAATCGGTATAGACCTATAAAAATGGATCTTAAATAACCATTGGTTTAGGATGTCTATAATAATAGTTTATAAATTGCTGGTATAGGTCCTATGAAAAACCATTACCAACAGTTTCCAAAACTGTTGGTATATGTAATGTTAAAATAATCTTGGATGGTTTTGATCCCCGGACCACCCATTTCTAATTCAAAAACCTAACCAATAAAATATTATTATTTTTGTAAACATAAATTCATATATATATATATATATTGAAAATAATTTAAATTTATATATATTTAATTTTATTTGACAAAATAATTCAGAAAAAATTTGGGTACCTATACCAATGGTTTTAAGAACTGTTTGTATAGGTACTCGAATTTTTGGGATGTATACCAATTGTTTTGAAAACAATGTTGTTATAGGGTCTCATTATTGTACCTATACCAATGGTTTTGGGAAAACCATTGGTATAGGCAACACCTATACCAACAGTTTTGGCCAAATTGATGGTATAGTGTGTCTCTATGGTACTTAAATGATCATTTTCAGTAGAACCATTGGTATATGATCTATCTATGGTACCTATAACAATGGTTTTGTTCAAACCATTGGTATAGGGTATCTAACACCCCATGGATTTGAGAATAAATTTAATATGGAATGCATGAAACACTGCGTTTCTAAACAAACACTTTATTACAACCTAGCTAGTAAATATAATTTTTTCAACTATGTGTTTTGAATTTCGAAAAACATACAAACACACTTTCATTCAGTAAGATATTTAGAGTATGATAGAATCAACTTACTTTTTTTGTGAAAAGTAACTTGACCCTTATGAATAGTAATGTACCCTTATTAATAGTAATATGACCCTTATGAATAGTAACAACACCCATGAAACTGTAAATAAAATTCAGGCACCTTATAAATGAAATAGAATATTTAATAAATTTATAATTAAGTGTTGGTATTTTTTTGAGTAATAAATATTTAATTAAAATTTTAAATTAATAAATTAATAAAATTAATTTTCGTTGAATTTATTCCAAATTTTTTTTGTCCTATGATTTTAGGATAATTTTATGAGACCTCGGTTAATTTTTGAATGAATCATAAAATTAGTTCTAAATCTAAAATCTGTATATTTCAAATAAATAATGAATTTATTTAAAAATTAAATTTTACATATTTAGAAAATTATTTTGATAAAATGGAGTCCTTTTTTGAATTCTACACATTGAAAAATGGTAATGGTGAATTTTTTAGTATTTTTATAAAATAATAGGATTTTTTGTGAATAGTTAAATATGGTAATTGACGATAAATGAAAAATAGATGACATATTGAGTCATATGTGATTAAAGGATGATGTAAGAACACTTAGTTTGAAATCATGTTCACTTATTATTATTTTTGTAACAAGAATAAGTAATATTCATAGTCTTGATCCAAAATAATAAAATAATGATTAACATAATTTGAAGTATCTCCTCTCCTCCACTATAAAATCCACACATCACTCCCTCTTCCCCTCACACCAATTAGGCTTTGAGACTTTCCTATGTTCTACAAAATTCTCTTCCCAATCCACTTATCCATGTCTAAAACATTATGGTCTCAATAAAAGGCCAACAAAAAAGGTTTTATGGAGGTTCTCAAGGAGGAGTACTCAAGAGTTAAACCACTCTTCCTTCTTCTTTAAATTTCTTTTACAAGTTCCTTTATTTTTCTTGTCCTTCCTCACCTCAACTAATAAAAATGATATGATAATTTCTAAACCTTAAATTTAATGTAATTTTATTATTATAATGGAATATTTTATCATCATCCCTCTTTCCCCGTCCTCTTATATTAAAAATTGAAGCATCATTTGAGATGTGCTAAATTATCACATTCAAGGATGATGAGTATTCAATTTCTATTACCATATTAAATTATGATCATGAAACCATTATTAGGGTTGAACCATATAATAATATATGTAATATATCCTATTTACTATTCTGGAATCATTTTTTATACATGGTATTAATTGATAATACAAAATTAGTTTGTGGTGATCGAAAACTACCAAATTAATCCATGTGTTTATCATTAAAATTTTATACAATGATTCATCCTCACAAAAAGTAACAAAACTAATTATATTATCATTTAACATTATATATTAACATTAATTCCATATAACATCAATTTTGGAATTCAATTCTCATTTTACATTGACATCCATACAAACAAACCGATATTGAAAACTAATGAAAAGAGAACTCACAAACGATGATATGGAATATCTTAACCCATAAAAACGACCATAAATGAACTTAATAAAATTATACTAAATCAAATACATGCCTAATAGGTTCTAAAATAATTTATTAATAAGTATAATTTCATATTCCATGACATTAAGTTCAGGAGTGGAAAATATTTATACATAAGGTAAGGATTTTATACAGAAACCTCCATTTTCATTCGGGTTACTCTTATCCTCTATTTACCACAATGAAATTATTATTTATTCTTATTTAATCCTCATAAATTCGGTGTTAATGTTCTATATATGTGTACCAACCATAATAATTATTCATTTTATGGGTAGTTACATGATTTAAAAGGATCTTTCAAAAATTCATCCAGAAATACAAGCCCATTTAAAGGGAACTTCTCGAATTCATACCAATATTCAAATAAACTCTATAATATGTTTTTAGCCACCATTATTTTTCTAAAATAACTCATTTTATTATTATAAACTATATTAATTTACTTCTGGTCTTATATAAATATATTTTTAAAATAAATCGTATTTTCAACGTAAAGGAGTATTTATCTTAAGAATTACTCAATGATTTTATAAGAGTAATTTTAAAAATTTCAATACTCTTATTGAATATTATGTATAATTGAGAATAATTTTTTAGGATCTCATATACCATATTTTTTGAATGGTTTATTATTTGTTTGACTATGGATGTGTTATCTTGAAACCATTCACCATATTACTCTGAATGGTTAGTGTTTATGTTTCGGGAAGTTTGTTTACATTTCATATGTTAGTTTCAAAATGAATGTATATATTGTTGAATTTTACCCCCATTAATGTGAGTAATGCATTAGAATTAGTATGTGATTGGTGGGTCCCACTATAGACACTTGATGCATTAGTAGGTCTCATGTGACATAACAGATATCGAATTGTCCGAGGCCTTTCCCATTTCAAGTATGGTTTTGGCTAAGGCCTTAATCATTTTAAGATGTATTATCTGAGGCCTTGATGATATATTTCAGATTTTCCATCATTATTCATTACTTTATTATGAAAATAGATATTGATAGTCCATGTGATTATTCAACTAATAGAATATTCATGGTTATGTTTTATGGAATTATTTAATCAGTTTTTATTCATACCATATTATCATCAAGTTTATTTTTAAAGGCATGAATTTTAGTTATTCATGATGCCTAGAGTTTATGTTTATATTTTCTTCCACTGTATTATTTACCATTACTGATCATTTGAGATCACTCATTTCATAAGTTTTATTTTCCCCAGGCTGTGAAGAAGTATATTATGAATGACTTGCAAGGATAATGTAGGAGATTATGTGTGATTAAAAACAAGTTGATATGTCGAATTTCCTTTCATGTTTTAATTTTGATCTTATGTATGTATCTTGTTTTACAAAAATACCAATCTATTTATTTCTCAAGGATACAACTTCTTTGTTTACATTCGAGGGTAATAAAATAAGGCACTGACTCTACGATACTAGGGTTCGGTCATTACAATTGGAATTAGAGGAAGATTAATAGAAAACATAAAAACTAGGTTTATAAAATTTAGGTTAGGGAACAAAATTCTAAGACAGTATTTCATGATAAACATATAAGAACAAAATTTATTTTTGGTAAGGAATAGATTATGTGAATATTTCTAGAAAATAAATCCTTATCTGGATACTACAAGTGGACATTGTTCTGGAACAAATGTACCTTGGAGTAACAACTCTAAAAAGGGGATTCAGGCTTTACCTGGGTATCCTGGTATATGAAAAAATTCCTTACTATGCACATAGTTGGACAGTCCCAGGGTATATGCTTAGGATAATTGACATTTTCTTTACAACCCATTATAAAGGAAATAAATGTAAATTTTTTCCTCAAAGAAACAATGTTTTTGATTATGAGATTTTCTATGAATAGGATTTCAATTTATGCTACGTATTTTTCTAAGTTTATATTATACACTATGATTCAAAACCTAATATAATGTATACAATTATTTAGAAACCGCACCTAGTGTAAGTAATATAAACGACATGAATGCATGTGTCCCATGTATGGATCTCCCTCTGATGTAAGATAATGATGTTGGCTCTAGTGTTGTGACTGGTCTTGAGAAACATATAACTATACTAGGAGAGTTGAATCAGGTTACTAAAAATAACCTTACCCGTATAGAGCATCTGGATCCCCAACAAGGAAGAGAAATGTTAGAAATATTTATAAGACAAATCCTCCATCATTCAATGGGAATGAAAAACCCATTCATAGCATAGAAGTGTATAAATTTTTTAGAGAAGATATTTCTCTCTTTGGGATGTAATGAAAGAGATAAGGTTGTAATGGAATTTTTTCATCTATCGGGAGATTCACATTAGTGGTGGTCATTAATTCAAAACACAAAGGATTGGAAAGAAATAGAATAAATCGAATGGATGGATTTCAAGGAAATCTTATTAGAAAAATACATTCCTCGTGAATAGCGGGAAGATATGGAAAGGATGTTTTTGAATCTGAGCTAAAAATAGGTTGATAATGTTGAAATGTGTGAGTCTTACTTCACAAGGTATTCAAGACATACCATGAACAAAATACATAATCCAAGGAGTAGGATTTATCGATTCTTTTATGGTTTAAAACCATTCCTCTAATGGGAACTATTCTCCCAAACATTCTCATCATAAATTTTTTTTGTATCATGTGCTATCAAGATAGAGAAATAATTATATTTGTCTTATGAATTCAAGGGAAAACAAGAGAAGAATATGGTGGAAAAGGATAGAATGGATAAAGGGATGAATAAAAAGGTTAATTTTCCAACATGTGATACTTGTGGAAGGAAACACCCTGGTGCCTACATAAAAGGAAATGGAGTGTTCTGCAAGTGTGGATAGAAATCCATCATACTTGTGATTTCAAGTGGAAGAAAGAATCTATCAATGTCAAATGTTGTAATTGTATGGAGATGGGAAACTATGATAATTATTTTCCAAAGAATCAAGGAAACGTTCCCCATAAACTTCCTATGGTGCAATGCCAAGCTTATGAAATCAAAACTGCTGAAATTTGAAGTTTATAATGACTTGGTTGAAGGTACTAT
The DNA here is from genome assembly GCA_963277665.1 of Viscum album. Taxonomy (NCBI): domain Eukaryota; kingdom Viridiplantae; phylum Streptophyta; class Magnoliopsida; order Santalales; family Viscaceae; genus Viscum; species Viscum album. Next base: position 1,800,310,100 of record OY728126.1, on the reverse strand, counting down.
AATCATATCTTCAAACATAGCCAATTATTTATTTGATTTGGTGTCATCACATTATTTTATTTCTTCCCAGTGTTCCATGAAATTTATAAATTTTCAATTTGATTTAATAAAGGAGTTATCAATCAAAACTCCTAAGGGAAGTATCATTGCAATAAATCTATGTCAGGAACTCCAAATTATGGCATATGAATGTTCTTTATCAATTTATTTTATCATCAAACCCATGATTGACTTTGATATAATCCTCGTTATGAATTGGATTTCAAATTATGGTGCGAAAATATATTATAATTAGAAGGAGGTCACAATTTTTTAGAATGGTGTATAATCCCTTATCTTAAGAGTAGAGACCTCTCCATCTGATTCCCATCTTGATACACCCCAATAACTCTACTGAATTCAATTATTGGGGAGTAAGAGAAAGAAATATCTATGGGTGAGGAATGGAATGTTCAAATAGAGGATGTACCTATTGTTAATGAATATATTAATGGATTTCCAGATGATTTACCAGGACATACCCTAGAGCAGGAAGTTGAGTTCTCTATTTATTTAATTCCTGGTTCAAGACCTATATCAAATACTACTTATAAAATGGTCATTGTAGAATTAGTATAACTGAAGAAACAACTAAATTAATTAAGTGATAAAGGATTTATTTTCCCTAGTGTTTCTTCATGGGGTGCCCCTGTTCTTTTTGTTAATAAGAAATATGGATCTATGAGGTTGTGAACTGACTATAGGGAGATCAATGCTATAGCAATAAAGATCAAGTATCACCTACCTCACACTGAGGATTTATTTGATCAACTTCATGGAGACCAATATTTTTTAAACATTGAAATTTGATATAGATATAATCAATTCCATGTGTGGAAGGATGATATTCCAAAGAAAACATTTCAAACTAGGTATACGCATTATGAGTTTACAATAATTCCATTTGGAATGACTAATGAACCCTCTATTTTCATAGATCTAAGGAATAAGGTTTTTAAATAATATCTTGATGACTTTGTTGTGGTATTTATTGATTATATATGGGTATACTCCAAAAGCTATAAAAAATTTGAAAACCACTTGTGCATTATTCTAAAGACTCTTAGATGAAATGAATTATATGGGATTTTTAGCAAGTGTGAATTTTTTCTTCAATAAGTTTCTTTTCAGGGACATATTATCTTAAAGGATGGAATATCCATTGATCTTGTGAAGAAAATGGTTGTTCAGGAATGACCTAGACCAACGAACATAACCTAGGTACATAATTTTATTTGTTTAGCATGTTATTATTGGAACTTCATTTAAAATTCACCCGATTATCCAACCTGTTCACCAAGATTACCTGTAAAGGGGTTAAGTTCATATGGAAAAAATAATGCGAGGAATGTTTCAAATAATTAAATAGGATATTAGTAAATTCTCTGATCCTAACTCTACTATTGGGGAATGATTATTTTTTGATCTACAGTGACACATAAAAGAAAGGACATTACTGTATCCTTATTCATAATGGTAGAGTTATTGCCTATGCATCAAGGCAGTTAAAAATTCATGAATAAAACTAGAAAACTCGTGATATTTATTTAGTAGCTATATTTTTTTATCTAAAGATACAGAGACACTGTCTTTATGGAAAAATATGTGAGATTTATATAGATCACAAGATTCTAAAATATACCTTCTTAGAGAAAGGACTCAACATAAGGCAAATGAGATGGCTCAAACTACTCAAGGATTATTATTTTTCCATAAAATACCACACAAGAAAGGAAAATGAGGAAGATAATGCATTGAGTATAAAGGGTCATGTAGTTTTAAAAAAATGAGGATTGAAAGGGATCCGGTATTCATGGATCTAATAAAGATGGACATGGGAATTATCAAAGAAGGTGAAACATCATTACTTTTTCAGTTCGTTTCCTAAGAATCTTTATTATAAATAATTAAATGTTTTTATCCCAATGAAGATAATATTCAAAAGAAAATTAATGTTGTGAATTATGGGATGTTTCAATACTTTGTATTTGAAGATGAAATTCAAAAAATTGGGAGGACGATTTGTGTTCCATTTATACCCAAGCTAAAAGGGAGGTATTAGATGATTCCCATAGATTGAATTTATCTATACATCCTAGTAGCACTAATATTTATAGATATTTGATGGAACATTTCTGGTGGGATAACATGAAGAGGGAAATTGCAGATTATGTATCAAGATGTTTAGTATGTCAATAAGTGAAGGTCAAACGACAAAATCCTAGAAGAGTCATGAATCCTATAACTATTCATACATGGAAATGGGATGACATCACCCTAGATTCTATCACTGTATTACCAAAAACACCAAGAAACAATGATGAAATATTGGTAATTATTTATTAACTTATGAAATCTACACATTTCCTCCCAAAAAATGGAGTATTTTTCACTAGAGTTCCTTGAACGAATCTATATCAATAAATTTGTGAGAAATCATGGAGAATATCTCTCAATTCTATCTAGTTATGATCCAAAACTGTACATAGAAATTATGGAAATGTCTTCTGAATGCTTTGGATACTGATTTTTTTTAGTATTTCTTATCACCCACATATTGACGGGAAAACAGAAAGGATGATCCAAACTTTAGAAGACATGTTGAGATCATGATCACTTGATTTTCAAGGTATGTGGGATAAATATTTACCTTTGGTTGAGTTTTACTAAAATAATAGTTTCCATTCTAGCATTCAAATGGAACCATTTGAAGCAATGTATGGAAAGATATTTCATACACCAATATATTGAGATGAAGTTACTGAAAGGAATTTTGTGGGTCTATAGATTGTGGATGAAATAATAATGAAGGTAAAGACTATTTAAACCAATATAAAAGTAGCTCAAAGTATAAAAAAGAGATATGAAGATAATCGAAGGAAGGATTTGGAATTTCAAGGGGGAGATCACATTTTCTTGAAAGTGTCCCAATGGTAGGGTGTTATATGATTTGGAAAGAAAAGGAAATTGCACCCCAGGTATAGAGGCCCTTTTAAAATTTTGGAGAGAATTAGAGCTCTAGAATATCATTTGGAAATTCCTCCTAGCCTTTATAAGGTACAAAATGTGTTCCATGTCTAATTATTAAGAAATTACATGCCATACCCAATGCATCTCCTCACTTCTAAAAGTATATAATTGAAACCGAACTTATTTTACTTTGAAGAGACTATCCAGATTCTAGAAATTGAGGAACATGTTTTGTGGAATTGAAAAACACTATTGGTAAAGGTACTTTGGGAAAATCATAAAATTTAATAAGAAACATGGGAGAATGAGGAGATTATAATGAAGAACTACCAAAATCAATTTATGTGGTAACATTATGGAATTTTGTGGAAGAAATTCTTGTACGGGGGTAGAATGTAACACCCCATGGATTGGAAAATAAATTTAATAATGAATGCATGGAACACTATGTCTCTACAAAACACCACTTTGTTACAACCTAGCTAGTAAACATATGTTTTCCCCCACTATGTTTTCAATTTTGGAAAACTGACATACATAGTTACATTTATTAAGATATTTAGATTATGATAGGATCAACTTACCTTTTTTTTGAATAGTAACTTGGCCCTTATGAAGAGTAATGTATCCTTATGAATAGTAATATGACCCATATGAATAGTAACTTCACCCATGAAAGTATAAATAAAATTTTGGAACCTTATAAACAAAATAGAATATTTTATAAATTCATAATTAAGTGTTGGTATTTTTGTGAGTAATAAATATTTAATTACAACTTTAAATTAATAAATAAATAAAATTAATTTCCGTAAAAATCATTCATAAATAAATAGTTTTTTCCCTATATTTTAAGGATAATTTTATGAGACTGTAGTTAAATTTTGAATGTATTATACAATCAGTTTTAAATTTTAAATCTCCATTTTTCAAGTAAATAATGAATTTATTTAAAAATTAAATTTCACATATTTAGAAAAATATTTTTATAAAATGAAGTCCCTTTTTGAATTATACACATTAAAAAATGGATATGGTAAATTTTTGGGATTTTTCTAAAATACTTGAATTTTTGTTGAATAGTAAAATACAATAATTTATGATAAATGCTAAATACATGATTTATTGAGTCATTGATGATGTAAGGCTGATGTAAGCACACTTGGTTTGAAATAACATGAAGATATTAATTTTTTATTCACAGGAATAAATACTATTCATAGTATTGAACCAAAAAATTAAAATAATGATTAAAATAATGGGATATAACTCCTCTCCTCCACTATAAAAGCCACCCATCACTCCCTCTTCCTCTCACACCACTCAAACTTTTATAATTTCTTATGTTCTTCCAAATACTCTTCGCAATACCATTACCCACATCCAAGACCTTATGGTCTCACCAAAAGGCCAAAACCAAAGTTCTTAAGGAGGTTCTCAAGGAGGAGTACTCAATAGGTAAACCCCTCTTCCTTTTTCTTTCAATTTCTTTTACAAGTTCCATTCTTTTTTTTTGTCTCTCCTAAATAACCTTTATAGAGATTATATGATAATTAAATTACTATAAATTTAATGTAATTTTATTTTTCTAACAGAATATTGCATCATAATCACTTTTTCCTCTTAGATTAAAAATGGAAGCACCGTCCGAGATGTGCTAATTTATCACATTCAAGGACAACGGGTATTCAATTTCTGTTACCATATTAAATTATTGTCAAGAATCAATTTTTATAGTTGAACCGTATCCTAATATATTTAATATATCTTATGTAAATTTCATTAATCACTTTTTACACATGGTATTAATTTATAAAACAAAATGAGCTCATGGTGATCGAAAAACTACCAATTTAATCAAAGCTTTTATCATTAAAATTTAATATAATGATTCATCCTACCCCAAAGTAACCAAATTACTTATATGATAATTTAAAATTATTTATGAAAATTAATAACATATAACATAAATTCTAGAATACAATTCCCATTTTAATTTAACTTCCATACAAACAAACCGATCATGAAAACTAATGAAACGAGCACTCACAAACGATGAGATTGAATCTCTTAACCCATAAAAAAGACCATAAAAGAACTTAATAAAATTATAATAAATAAAATAAATGTCTAATAGGTTTTCAATTAAGATATTAATAATTCTAATTTCATATTCTTGGACCATTAGTTCAATAGAAGAACATATTCAGACATACGGTAAGGATTTTCTACACGAACCTCCATTTTCATTTGGGTTACTATTATCCTCTACTTTCCTGAAATAAATTCTTATTTATTCTTATGTAATCCTAATAAATTCTGTTTGAATTTTCTATATATGTTTACCGACCATAATCCTTCTTTATTTTATGGGGAGTTACGTTCTTTAAAATGATATTTCAATAATTCTTCTAAAAATACAATCCTGTTTCAAGGGAACTTCTTAAATTCTTACCTATGTTCAAGTACACTATATAATATGTTTTTAGCCAACATTAATTTTATAAAATGAATCATTTTATTATGAGGAAGAAATATTATTTCACTTCTGTTTTTATAAAAATATATTTCCAAAAGAAATATTCTTTTCAAAGTAAAGGAGTATTTATCTAAAGAATTACTCGATCATTTTATAAGAGTACTTTTATTTATTTCAAAACTCTTATTGAATCTTATGTATAATTAAGAATAATATTTTATTAAATAATCTACCATATTTTAAAAAATAGTTTATTATTAGTTTGACTATGTATGTTCAATCTTTAAACCATTCATTGTATTACCCCGAATGGTTAGTGTTTATGTTTGGGGAAAGTTGTTTATATTTCATATGTTAGTTTCAATATGAATGTATATATCGTTTAATTAAATCCCCATTCATATGAGCAATGAATTGGATTTAGTATGTGATTGGTCGTCCCTGCTATTTCCCCTCATTAATCAATAGGTATCATGTGACCAAACAGATATGGACTTGGTAGAGAACTTACCCATTTTCAGATCTATTTTTGGCTGAGGCCTTAATCATTTTTATATGTCTTGGCTGAGGCCTTGATGGTATATTTTAGAATTTCTAAAATTATTCATTCCTCCATTATTAGACTAGATATTTATAGTCCATGTGATTATGTGACTACTATAATATCCATATTTATGTTTTAGAGCATTATTTAATCATTTTTTATTCCAGCTATATTGTCCTCAAGTTAATTTTTAAAGTCATGAATTTTAGTTATTCATCAAGCCTAAAGTTTATGTTTATATTTTCTTTTGATGTATTATTTACCCTTACTGAGCATCTGAGGTCACCCCATTCACATGTTTTATTTTCCCCAAGTTGTAAAAAACACTATTACGAATAACTTGCAAGGATAATCTTAGAGATTATGTGTGATTAAAAAGAAGTTCAAATGTTGTATTTCCTTTCAAGTTGTAATGTTGAAATTATGGATGTATCTTGTTTTCCAAATATACTAAAATATTAGTTCTTTTGGGATACGACATCCTTACTAACAAGATAGTGTAACAAAATATGGATCCAGATGTGGGATACTATGTTTGGGTCTTTATAGGGTACCTATACTAATGTTTTCTCAAATATTTGGTATCGATCCATTGGTATAGCTTTAATTTCTTATAGTGTAAAAAACTAAAAATCTTGAAAAAATCTTAAAACCCAAAAAAACCAAAAACCCAGAAAACACCCTAAAAACTCACATATATAGTAAAACCCACTAAAATCCATAAATACCTAAAAACACCCAAAATTCACTAAATACCATTAAAAATACAACCCCCCCCCCCAATCCAACCCCCCGAAAACCCTAAAACCACTAAAACCCTAAAAACCCTAAAACCCCTAAAAACCTGAAAAAAAATTAAAATCCTAAAATCCATAAAAACCCTAAAAATACTGAAAACCATAAAACCCTAAACCCTAATACCCTAATAAACCTAAAACCCCTAAAACCCTAAAAACACTAAAACCTTATAAAGACACTAAAACCCACTAAAAACCCTAATACCCAAAAATCACTAAAAACCATTACAGACCAAAGACCCCGAAAAATAAAAACACTAAAACCATAAAACACCTAAAAACCCTTAAACTACAAAAAATATCTTAAGGACCCAAAAACAACAAAAAATCCTAAAAACCATAAAAAAAACATAATGAACTAAAACCCCTATAAACTCCTAAATACGCTTAAAACCCCCTAGAAACATTAAAGATCCTAAAACCCAAAAACCCAAAACATAAAATCCCTAAAAAACCACAAAACCAATGAAACCCATAAAAACTATTAAAACCCTAAAAATACCTAAAAACATAAAAATGCTAAACCCGCTTAAAACCCTAAACCCCCTAAAAGATCCCAAAACCCCCTAAAAGCTAAAAATGTTGAAAAAAAACTAACCACCTAAAAACCAATAAAATAAAAACCCTAAAATCACAAAAATACCAAAAAAACCTAAAAAACCTAACCCCCCCCCCCAACACTAAAAATCGTTAAAACACAAAAAACAACAAAAACACCAAAAACTCTAAAATCCTTAATAAAATATAAAAACCATTAAAACCAAAAAAAATCATTAAAAACCTAAAAACCACTTAAAAATATAATAACCCAAACTCCCAAGAAACCCTAAAACCATTGAAAACTATAAAAACCTAAAAACCCAAAAAACCATAAAAAACCTAAAAACTCATAAAACCCTATAGAACCCTAAAACCCCTACAACCCCTTTAAACCCCGTTAAACCCATTAATGAACATAAAAACCCAAAAACCCTAAATACCCATAAACTCATAAAATCCCTAATACTCTATAAAAAAAATAAAAGATCCATAAATACCTTTAAACACCCAAACCCCTAAAAAATATAGACCCCCTAAAAAAAACCCCTTACACCCCAAAAACCCCTTAAACAACCTAAAACCATAAAAACCCCTAAAATAATTTAAAAACCACAAACCCCCAAAAACCCCCAAAAATACCAAAACCCCAAAACAACCCTAAAAATAGAAAATCCAAGAAAATTCAAAAAATCTAAAATAACAGAAAAAAAACCTAAAACACCCTAAAAGCCTAAAAAACTTTGAAAAAACCCTAAAAACCCTAAAACCCCTAAATCCCTAAAAAACCATATAACAACCTAAAAACCTTAAACACCCAAGAACCCCTAAAAACCCAAAAACTAAAAGAAAATAATAAAAGCACTAAAAACCCAAAGAAAACACCAAGAAACCCTAATACCACTAAAAATTTATAAAAAAAAACTAAAAACCCCTAAATCCAAAAAAAATGAAAACCCCAAAAACCTTAACACCACAAAAACAAAAGAAAAACCCTAAAAACCCTAAAACCCTAAAAACCCTAATAACCCTAAAACAGCCATAAAATATTTAAAATTCCAAGAACCCCCAAAAAAACATGAAAACCCAAAAACTCCCCTAGAAACCCTATACAATTCTAAAAACACTATAGAATACCCTATAAAACCCCTAAAAGCTTAAATAATTCCCAAAACCACAATTTTTTTTAAAATTATAAAAACCTGAAAAACACAATAAAACTAAAACCTTAAAAGGACCTTAAAAAATAAAAAATCCCCAAAAATACTAAAAACCCATAAACTCCTAAACACCATAAAAAAATATAAAACGCCTAAAACCCTGAAAAAATAAAAAAGCTTTAAAAACCCTTAAAATAATTAAAAACCCACAAAATCCTAAAAAGCACTTAAAATACAAAAAACACCTATAAACCCAAAAAAACATAAAAACCATTGAAAACCCCTAAAAATTCCTTCAAAATTTATAAAAAAAATTTAAGAACCCATAAAATCCTAATATCCCTAAAATCCACAAAACAAACACTGAATACACTGCCAACCCTAACATCCTTTAAAACCCTTAAAAACCCAAAAAATCTTAAAAAATCATAAAACATTAAAAACACTATGAACCCTTTAAATCCCTAAAAATGATAAAAATATTTAAAACCTGATAAATACTAAAAAATAATAAAACCCCATTAAACCCTTAAATATCGATAAAATCCCAAAAACCTAAAAAACTCTAAAAACCCCTAAAACCCTTGAAGGCCCTAAAAAACCAAAATAACCCCAAAATACCCTAAATAAGCTTATATAGACCCTAAAAACTATTAAATATATAAAAATCCCTAAAACAAAAAAAACACAAAACCCTAAAAACCATGAACCCCTAAAAATCCTAAAACCCTGAGAAAAACTAGAATCCCAAAAAACCCTAAAATATTCTTAAAAAACCCTAAGACCCCTAAAAATATAAAACACCAAAAAAACATAAAACAATAAAGACCATTAAAAACACTAAAATCCTTGAAAAATATAAAACAATAAAAATCCTATAATCCCTAATAAACTTGAAAAAAACCATAAAAACAATAAAAACCCTAAAACCCTAAAAACCCATAAAATCCTTAAAAACACCTAAAACCCTAAAACCTCATAAAAACATAAAAAACATAAACCACTTAAAACAATAAAGAAACTAAAAACCATAAAATATCTAAAATATACTAAAAAACTAAATCCCCTAAAAACCATAAAAATAGTAAAATAACCTAAAAGACACTAAAAACTCTAAAACACTAAAAAGACCCTAAAACCCCTAAACCCCTAAAAGAACCAGAAACCCATTTGAAAAACCTAAAATACCCAAAACCCCTAATGAATCCTAAAAGAAACTAAAACCCCAAAAAAATACCCTAAAACTTTAAAAGAATCTAAAAACCATAAAAATCCAAAAGCAACAAAAAAAACTATAAACCCCCTAAAAGACCTTAAAAGACCCTAAAAGACCATAAAAATATTTAAAAACACTAAAACCCCTAAAAACCCTAAAGAAAACAAAAAAATATAAAGGAACCTAAAACACCCTAAAGGACTATAAAAACCCAAAAAAACCTAAATGACCATAAAAATCAGAAAATCCATAAAAACCTTTAAACCCACCAATACCCAAACCCCCTAAAAACCCTAAAAGAACCTAAAACCCTTAGGAGAACATAAAAACCCTAATATATCCTAAAAGCACTGAAAAACATAAAAAATCATAAAACCAAAAAACTTCATAAAAACCACTAAAAATCTTTAAAAGTTCCTAAAGACTACTAAAACCTTCAAATAAATCAATAAACATAAAACCTTATAACCCCCTAAAAACATAAAAAATCATAAAACCCCTATAATACCCTAAAAACCTACCCCCTAAACCATTTAAACACTAAAACCCCTAAAAACCCTAAAACCACTAATAACATAAATAACCTCTATAATCCCAAAAAAACCAAAAAATCCTTAAAACCACTAAAAACTCAAAAAACTCTAATAACAAAAAACCCAAAAAACCCAAAAAACCCATAAAAACCCAAAAAAAATCCTAAAAATGATATAATCCCTAGAAATCCATAAACACCCTAAAAACCCTAAAAACTCTTAAAAACCCAAAAACCTAAAAAACCATAAAAAATATAAAAAACATAAAAACCAATAAAAAAACAAAAACTCCCAAAACCCCAAAACACCCAAAACATCCCTAAAACTCCTATAAGTCCTTAAATACCATAAAAACCATAAAAAAAACTAAGGAACCTAATATTCCTTAAAATACCCAAAAACACCTATAAAACCCCTAAAGTAGCCTTAAAAACTCACAAACGCCTTGAAAATCATAAAACCCAAAAAACCTTAAAACCCAAAAAAAATAAAAATATATAATAATAAACCCTAAACCCCCTTAAAACTCCAATAAACCTAGAAATCCAAAATGACCCTAAAACCCGCAAAAAAACATAAAATCCAATTAAAAACCCAGAAACCTAAAATCTCCAAAATTCCCAAAAAATCATAAAGACCATGAAACCTCTAAAGAAACACCTAACAACCCCAAAAAACTAAATACCCTAATAAATATTAGAAAAATCTAAAAACCTAAAAAATCATAAAAAATCAAAAAACCCAAAAAAACCCTAAAACCAAAACAAACCCTTAAAAACCTTAAAATCCTAACGAAGCCTAAAAACCCCCAATAAACCCCGAGAAACAAAAAAATACCTAAAAACACAAAAAAAAATAAAAAAATAATAATAAGAAAAAACCCATATAAAATATAAATAAAAAAACCTCCACCTAAAACCCTAAACCCAAAATCTAAAACCCTATACCCTACTCCCTAAACCCTAAACTATACACCCCAAACCCTATAACCTACACCCTAAACCACATACCCTACACACGAAACCTTATACCAAACACCCTAAACCCTACACCCAATACCCTATACCCTGCACTATAAACTCTAACTACTACACCCTACACCCTATACTCTACACACTAAACCCTAAACCCTAAACCCAAAACCCCAGACCCCGCACCCTAAACCCTAAAACCTACACCCTAAACTCATTACCCAACACCCTAAACCGTGTACCCTACACTATAATCCATAAAACGTATTACCTACACCCTATACCTACACCCCAAACCTAAAACCCTACACCATAAACCTTATACCTTACACCCTAAACCAAATAACTTAAACCATAAACCCTACACCAAACACTATAAACCATATACCCTACACCTAAACCCTTATTTCCTACACCTTAAACGCTAAACCCTACAACCTAAAATTTATATCCTACAGTATAAACCTTATACCCTACACCCTAAAGAACAAACCTAACATCATAAATCATAAACTCTATACCCTAAACCCTATACCTGAAACCATATACCAAACACCCTAAACAATAAACCCTAATCCCAACACCCAAAACCCTAATCCATATACCGTACACCATAAATCTTAATCCCCACACCCTAAACCATAATCCCTACAACCTTAACCACATAACCTATAAACTAAACCATAAAACCTATATACTAAATCCAATACCATTCCCCATAAACCCTTAACTCTATACCCTAAGCCCTAGACCCACCACCCTAAACCACAAACCGTACACCATAATCCATAAACCACACATGCTAAACTCTATACCCAACAACAAAAACCCTTTACCCTACACCCCAAACCCTCTACCAGACACTATAAACTATATGAAATACACCATAAAATCAATATCGTACACCCTAAAACCTAAACCATACACTCAAAATCCTATTCCATACACCCAAATCCCTAAACCCTTCATCATAAACCCTATGACCTACACACTAAATCCTATACCCTATGGCCTAAACCCTATACCCAACAACCAAGACCCTATACCCTATACCCTACACCCTAAACCACAAACCCTACACCAAAAACTCTAAACCCTATATCGTGAACCCTACACCAAACACACTAATCCTAAAACCCTACACCTTAAAGACTATACCATAAAACCTAAACCATACACCGAAAGATGTGTGCCCTTCACCCTAAACACTAAAAATTAACCCTAAACAATATAACCTATACCCTAAAATCAAAACCCTAGACCCTTAAACTTCAAACCTACACCATGAACCTTGAACCCTACACCACATACCCTACACCCTAAAACTGAAAACATACACCCTAAACCATGTACCATACACCCAAAACAATAAAACTTACACCCTACGCCCTAAACCCCGTACCCTACTACCTAAAACCTTAACCCTATATCCAAAACATAATACCCTATACACCAAACCATAAACCCTACACGTTAATCCCAATACCCTACACCATAAACCCTTAACCCTACACCCTAAACCCTATACCCTGGTCTCTAAACCATAAACCCTCAACCCTACACCCTAAACCCTATACCCCAATCCCAAAACCATGAACCCTACACCATAAACCAAACACCTTATGCCCTAAACCCTAAACCCACACCCTAAAACTTATACCCTACACCCTAATGCCTAATCCCCTCACTCCAAAAACTATAACCTACAACCAAAAATCTATACGATAAACCCTAAAACCAATGACCTAAACTCTAAACTCTAAAACATACAACCTAACCTATATACCATGAACCATAAACCCTATACCCCACACCACAAGACTTATACCCTACACAAAAACCCATTACATTACACCCTAAAACCTATCCCTTAAAACAACCCTAAAAGCACTAAAATCATAAAAACTGTATAAACCTTAAAAACCTTAAAAAGTCCTTGAAACCCATAAAAACCCCCCAAAACATAAAAAACCCCTAAAACCTAGAAAAACCCAAAAAAACCCATAGAAACTCTAAAAATAATAAAAAATACATAAAGCCCATAAATCCATAAAAATCCATAAATTCCATAAAAACCACTAAAACCCTAAAGAATCTATAAAACTCCTAAGAACACAAAAACCCTTATAAACATAAGAAAATCATAAAAGTTCCTAAAAACATCAAGAAAACCCTAAAAACCTAAATCCCTAAAATTCCTAAGATAACCCTAAAAACCATTAAAAACCCTAAAAAACTAAAGAATAATAAACACCATCAAAAACCATTAAAAAAACTAAAAACCATGAAACCCCTAAAAGTCCAAAAGAAGCATATAACCCCAATTTTTTTAAAACCATAAAAACCTTAGAAACCCTAAGACCCTAAAAAGCTAAATATTAATGAAAACCTTGAAAACCCCTAAAAACCTTAAAGAACACTAAATACACTAAAATCGTAAAATCCTAAAAAAATCACCAAAAATAGAAAAATCCCTAAAAATCCTGAAAAACACTTCAAACACAAAGAATATAAAAAAACCTTAAAAAATAAAAACCCATAAAACACCTAAATCCCTTAAAAATATTAAAAACCCTAAAACACTAAAAACATCCAAAACCATAATACCCCTTAAAATGCTAAACCCCTTAATAATAAAAGAACTATAAACCCCTAAAAGACCCTAAAACCCCTAAAACCCCATAAATACCCTAAAAAAGCTAAAAATATCTAAGAGTACCAAAACCTATAAAAACCCTAACAATACTGAATAACCCTATGAAAAAACTAAAATACACTGAAATTCACTTAAACACCATAAAACCCCAAAACAATATATACCTCTTAAAAAACCTAAAAACACTAAAAAACCTAAAAACCCCAAAAAAACCTAAAAAATAGTAAAAACCCTTTAAAACCCCTAAAACAATCTTATAAACTCCCAAAAACGTAAAACCCTAAAAAAACCTAAAACAACAAAACCCTAAAACCCCAATAAATACACCTAAATTTCTAGAAACATAAAAACCACTAAAACCCTAAATAAATCTAAAAACCACAAAATATCCACACATTCCCTAAAAACTCTAAAAACAATAAAATCTGTAATACTATAAAAATCATAAAACCCCCAAAATCCCAAAATGAATTAAAAAAAATCATAAATACCTCTTTGAACCCATAAAAACCATAAAACCTCTAAATAACCTATGACCCCTAAAATCATTAAAAACCATAAAAATATAAAAACACAAAATACCCTTAAAACCATTGAAACATCTGAAAACCCAAAAAAAATGATAAAATAATTTAAAAACCCTAAAATCCCCTTAATACCGCAAAAAGAATTAAAAACCCTAAAAACCCAAAAAACGTAAATTGCCTCAAAACCCTAAAAAATCTAAAAAACCCCATTAAACCCTGAAAACCCTAAAAAAATCCTTAAAACCCTAAAAAAACTATAAAACCCAAAACCCTAAAACCCTACAAACCATAAATACCCTTAAAACACTTAAAGCCATTAAAAACATTAAAACCCTAAAAACCCAAGAAAACCCCTAAAAACCTAAAAATACATAAAAGGCTAAAACCCCGTAAAAGACCATAAAAATAGTAAAAGGCCCTAAAACACCCTAAACCCCCTAAAACCCCAAAAGTCACCAAAAACCCTAAACAAAAATAAAATCCCAATTATACCTAAATATTTTCTAAAAACCCTAAAAGTATCTAAGATTCTGAAGGTCTCTAAAACCCTAAAAAACATAAAGGACCCTAAAAACCATAAAAACCATAAAGGGCCTTAAAACCAAAATAACACCATAAAGGACCCTAATACACCTAAAGGGCCCTAAAAACCCTTCCAAACCCAAAATCACCCTCAAACTCCTTAAAACCCCTAGGAAACCCAAAAAACCCTAATAGAACCTAAAAACCCTAAAATAACCTAAGAACCTAAACCCCTAAAATCCCAAAAAAACCATAAAATCCAAAAAGCCCTAAATGACTATAAAACACACTAAAAACCTTAAAAGACAATAAAAACCCTAAAATACCATTAAAAAACTAAAAAAACTAAAATCTCAAAAAGAAATCCCTTGAAAACGGTTAAAGACCCTACAAACCGTAAAAAACCCTAAAATGCTAAAAACCCCTAAAATCATAAAAATCCATTAAAACCAAAAATACCCTTAAAACCCCCAGAAAACACTAAAAAACATATAAACCCATTAAAAACCTATAAATAAAAAACCCCAAAAAACCTCTAAAACCACTGAAGACCTAACAACCCTAGAAACACATAAAACCCCAAAAAACACTTAGAAATACTAAAACCATATGAAACCTATGAAAACTATAAAACCACATAAAAAACTAAAAAAATTATTAAAATGAAAACCAATCAATACCTCTAAAAACCCCAAAACCCCTAAAAATCATAAAAAAACAAAGAAGGACCCCAAGAGCCTAAAAAACACTAAACACTCTAAAAACCAAAAAACCCCTAAACCCCCTTAATAATATAAAAACCATAAAATAAACCAAAAGGCCCAAAAACCCCATAAATACCTAAAAATATAAAATTTACTAAAAACCCTAAAATCCCAAATATCCCTAGAACCCCTAAAAATCTAAAAAAAACATAAAAATAAACAAAAACACTGAATATAAAAAACAATATCCCCAAAAAACACTAAAACACTTAAAAGAGTGAAAAACATGAAAACCCCTAAAAACATGAAAACTATATAACCCTAAAAACCCATAAAATCATAAAAAAGCATAACAATCCAAAAAAAACACTAAGAAACCCCTAAAATATTATAAACCATAAAAGCACTAAAATTTCTAAAAACCATAAGTCCCTGAAAAAATAAAAAAACCATCAAATCCCTTAAAAACCCTAAAATCACTAAAAACACTAAAACCCCATTAAAACACTAAAATGATCATAAAACCACGAAAAATACTAAAATTCATTAAAACTCATAAAAACCCTAAAAAAATTAAAAACCTCTGAATACTTAAAAACCCAAGAAGACCATAAAACCCATTTAAAACCACTAATACCCAAGAAATACCCTAAACTACCATAACATACCTAAAAACTGAAAAACTCCTTAAAACTCCCTAAAACTCCCTAAAACTCCTAAAACACTAAAATTCCTAAAAGAAGTTAAAAACCCTTAAACCCACTAAAACCTTAAAAACACCTAAAAATCTAAAACCCAAAAAACCTCTAAAACCATTAAAAACCCTTAAAAACCCCTAAAATTCTTAAAAAATCCTAAAAGATCTAAAAACCCTAAAAAAAACTAAAAACCCCTAGAAAAACCTAAAAACCCTATAACCCTAAAAACCTTTAAAAACCTTAAAAGAAATAAAAAACCTTAAATAACTCTTTAAAACCCCAAAACCCTTAAAACCTATATGAAAACCATAAAACCCTTAAAACCCTACAAATTTTTACAAACCCCCAAAGCTCAAAAAAAAATTAAAAATCCTAAAAACCCCAGAACCCTTAAAACCCATAAAAACCCTAAAATACCTTAAAACTATAAAACCCTAAATGCTATAAGAAAATCGTAAAAATAAATAAAACCCCTAGAAATGCTAAAAATAAAAAATATATAAAACCCCTAAAATACCCTAAAAACTATAAAGAACCCTAAAACCATAAAAGAACCTAAAAACCCAACCCCCTACCTAAAATATTCTAAATAACCATATAAAACCCTAAAATCCCCTAAATTCCCCTTAAACACCCAAAAACCCACTGTAACCCCAAAAAACTCTAAAAACCCTAAAACCCATAAAAAATCTACAAACCCTTAAAAATACTATAATCCCCATAAAAATAGTTATACCCCTATTTAAACTAACTTTTAATAAAGTAATGAAAAAATATTATGATAAGTACCTTGGATATTTTAATTATCAAGAAATGTTATAGAGAAACCAAGAGATCCATCAAAAAAGAGATGTGCGGTACACCAACCTGATACACCTACGTCGGGGACCTAGGAAACTGTATTATTCCTTCACCCCTAAGTAATAGAGATTCACCCTAGACCTATGTGGTGGGCCTAAATTGAGAAATTACTTCAACCAGGTCCCCTTATTTCTTATAAATAGGATCCTTGGGCTCCTCATTTTGAGAACTGAAAAATTAAAAGAATCCTCAGATCTCCCATTGTGCAACACCTTCTCCCAGGTCCCCTAAAAATATGAATTAGTTATCTAAAACACGAGGGAATAGGTAATTACAAGTTATAAAAAATACTAGAGTCCCTTTTGGGTTTGAAATAAAAAAATAATTATTTGAGGACCCTTCTCTCTTAAAGATAAATCACCTGCATGAGGTACCCCACCCTAATTAGGGACCTACATGAGACTCTTCCAAGGACATGAGTGGAGACCCCGGGTGTCTTGAAAGAATACTCACCGAATTTTTGTACCTTTTTAGTCCATTTTAAAATTCGTATCTAGCTTGTTCATCCCTTGTTCCCCTGAGCGAAGCATTTTCAATTCCTCTTAGGACCTACGCAGCACACCTGCATGGAAAACTTGTGTTGAACACATTCGCATCCCACCTACATGGTATACCTATTCCAATCATCCATGCTCAAGACCTAAGTGATAGAACCTTTAATCCCTATTCAAATCCACCCATGGTAGGGCCTTTCCTTCCATGGCCCCCTTTCCAAAAATGTACCATGTTGAAACCTCCACTAAGACCTCCTGATTTACAAAGCCTTAGGAAAAATAACATCTTCATGTCTCCCATTAGGATTTGAATTTTTACGGTCTTAGGCTTCCCACACTTATCGTATCAAAGGGTAAGGATGTTTGGGGAATATTTATATTTTAATATATATGGTCACGTGGACCCTTACTTGAGGGAAAGTGTTGAAGAGTTCCCAATCTCATATTACGGGGATATGACTTTGTCCTTCCCTCACCGTCATTGAGATTAATAGCCTCTAGTCCTTAGTAGGGAGGGTAAGGATAAAACTTTCTTTTTTACTTTAAAAAATGAAAAGTCTACCTCTTCTCGAAAGTCCAATCTGAGGGAAACGATCATGGTGTATACCCTTATCCTTTCATTAAGGATGTTACAGTCTTTATCCTCTCTACCTCCTCCACCTTTAGTCCTTCCTTACATTGGAACCATATCCAATGTAAAGTTATGAGAGGTAAGGTTCATTGCTTCATCCTATTCCATCATAGTCGTGTCATTTTACAGCATTAGAGGATGGAAATTGTGTGTTTTGTGTAGTATTTCAGATTCTATTATTTCTCTCACTGAGCATGAATCATGTGGGCTTAAAGATTATTAATGATCAAAACATCCACAAAATCCACATAAAGTAATGAACTATGAGAAATATGATTCCCACCATATCTGAGATACATAGGTAGCATTCCTACAGCCCGATCTCCATACCATCTCATCCATGAAATGAGAAATCATTCCACACTAAAATGGTCCACCTCCTATGTGTAATCCCTAAATAAAACTGAACTACGATAACTTTGATTACTATTAAATAGGATACATAGGAAACCCTCTTATGGTGTGAGATCAATGGGTATCCTCCTTAGAAATAATACCCAATTATAATTCCATTAATTTGGGTATCCTACTCAGAAGTATACCCCATGTTAATCCCCCATATCACCATGAGTTAAAACATCCCTCATGGTCCATTCATAGGGGATATCCTTCATTAGAGTAACCCCAACCTATAATCCGAAAGGGTTATACTCCCCTCTGATACATAATCTTTAGGGACTCCATAGGCAAGGTTACTCAATAGTTAACTATATGGTATTTGATTCCCCTTCAAATGGGATACATAGGAAGCCTCCTAGAGGTTCAAACCCTATATTTTAAACCAACCCAGTTCTTTTGGGTCACATCCCCAATAGGGTCTAATTCAACTTGTAATCTCATATAACATCCAAATCCCTTAGGCTATTTTGACATAAGTCCCACAATAAACTTTTACTATGCACCTTACACATATATTTCATTTCCACATGACCTTAAACTATATAGTTGGGTCTTTATCACGCAACCATAAAAGGAATGATGTGTCCCATTAAGTGGAATTGAACTACATGCGTTCTGAATTAGTTCACAAGGATATGTAGGTATCCAAACTTTGGGTTTGATCCCAATACCATAACAACTTATATCTCCCAAGATAATGATAAATTTCAGAATGACATTCCTCTACCCAGATGACCGTAAACTCCAGAGTGCCCCACTTCGTGGCTTAAAAACCCTCATCTTATTATTAATGACCAAAGAATATCTAATTTTTATATGAGTAGATACCATTGATGGTGAACCTTAGATATATATAGATATCTCCATCAATGAAGAACCTCAAATACATACATATGATTCTAAATTCCACACATTCTATTAATTGATTGCTAACATTGGGATAACTCACATAATACTTGGGAATTAATCATGGATTCATGAACATATATTAAATCGATAAGTTAGTCTTGGAGTAGGTAATAATTCCCCCAAAAGGGTGTGATGAGCTCGACCTCTCATCCTCTCTACCAATGCTATTTCTTAAGAGTCATGCATCAAAATCCCTAACGAGCACCTTCCTTTATAATGAAGGTCCCTTTGGATAAAAAACCATTGGGTTTTTCTGTTCCATAAACAAAACCATTGGAAACCATTCATAAATAGTTATTTCTAACTAGAACACACACATTTGTGAAATAAAAATTAGTTAACCTGATGTGAATCCTTAACCAAGATGATAGGGTTTACCCATCTGTCAGGACCCTATTAGTTGATAAAAGATATCCATAAAAGGCAATCAGTCAGAAATGTGTTCATCCAAAAGGAGTTTTCCTTAATAACATTCTTGTTCATATTTATATCACATATACATGAACAACTTTATAGAAATCCATTAAATCCAAATTGATTCCATCAAGATTACACCTGTGAATGCCCTAGTTGCTACTCTGGATGGACTCTCATCCGCACAAAGGATGCCACCACTGACTCATAGTCTTAAAAACTTGGTCTCTATCGCATTGGTTTAATAGTATCATCAACATGATACCATCTGAATCCTTGAGGCTGACCAATATGCCCTCCAGATCAATAATCAACTCGGTCATCCAGTCAACGATGACCAATGGTCTAGAAGCAGATGGCACTGACCACCATCTTCAACAGTTTCAGGAGCTTATCCTTAGAATACAATGACCAGTCACTCTAATATTTTAGGGAGGTGGATCAGGAGGCCACTAATAGACTCATATAGATTACACATGAGTCCTCAAGGTCTCCTACCAATAATCACCATTTCCAATTCTATGTAGTTGTGGACCCTCAACATGATGAGGGTGTTTCCTTTGACCTTCTGGCCCATCTCCCTCAAACTCAGTAATTCAAGACGGAATGCCAGGGATAAAAAACGGATAATAGGTAGAAGGTTACTACCTTTCCTCCTTCATAAAATCCCACCATAATAGTTTTTTGGAAAATAGAGAGAAGGCACAAAAACCCATCCACCTTTATTCTGTCAGCCAACAGACTTGTCTGGCAGGACCCAACCAATCTTGCCGTTCAAATCTGATGGAGTACCATGATCATGAACATAAAATTGCTTAGAATTATCAAGGTTGTTATCAGACTCATCTGATAGCATTCAAAGAATCTCACAAACCCACCTTGGTATAAACCCACAAGTAGGAATATACACCTTTGTGCACTCACCAAGCCTACCGACAGCCTCATCTGGTAGAACCCAAAGAAGTCAGTTGGAAATATCTGACAACAAGGTGGGGGCTGATTCAATTCTCTTACCCCACACATGATTACTATCATTATTCACTGGAAGTAAAGGGGGGATAGGATTTGGTACCTAAACCTACTCCATACATGTAATGGACATATATTCTCATTCCAGTCACTGAATTCACCAAGTACATCCTTGAAATGGTCAAAGGGAAGACGAAAATTTCAACCCATATATTTGAAACTTTCCAGAATATCATAATTGTAGCAACAATAATACCTTAGGGATGGAAAAAAACTCTATCCTCGTACCTGAGGTGGCTCATCATCATGTCACCCCGAAGAAGATACATACCTCTTCTCCATTCCTGGAGGGTCATGGGTCACACTCCCCCATATCATATTGAAAATCAGATCAGGAACATACACATACTCAAACTAGAGATAATTAGCATATTATGATGGACACTCCCAGGCAGGCAGATACACATTTCCTTGATCACCACTCCTCCTAGCAAGTGGCTCCAACTACATGTAAGAATGAATATAAGAAAAATTATCACCAAACATAGTTAGAGAATCAAGAATCAATATGTGATTTGGATCTTCTTAATAGTGGATTTCTTTAATCCCTTAGAAATTTATCTATTGAAAATCAAGATCCCACTCTTCCATTAGCAACTTATGGGATCAGTATTAGTAATTATGAAGATCCTCATAGAAAAATTCATCATGAAGACTTTCTTTATGACGATTCAGTCAATATTGAGATCCTATCACTTTATGAGATCCACAATGACCCTCCATGTGGCTAGAAGACAAAGTAGTAAGAGGGTATAAACCTTGTTGTAATCCACCATGATAGTCATCCCTATGATGGCATTAAATGAAAAAGTTCTCTCCATAGTAATGATACACACTGTCACAATAATTCTCCAACTGAAAATGTAGTAATAAGAAAGACCTCTTATATTGAGACACTTTAAAATAAAAGTATAGTCTTACCTGATGTCGTGTCACTGGTGGGAGAAATCCATTCTCAATCAGAAGATAGTCAGAGGTGACGGTCATTCTCTAAACCACCCATGGGCCATTTATCTTCCAATTCAACAGATGAACAATCTACTTATCATTCTGATTTAGATGAAATTATAGAAAATCAAAAACATTAGTCTGAATAGGTATAGGAGTCTTTAGAAAAAGAAGAATATGATATGTTGAACATGAGAATAAAAATGGCTAAAAATGAAATACCTCTTAAGATTTGGACTTTGGAAACTCCTCAGTACAACATTTTAGAGATGTTCATGGGAGATTCTATACATGACATCTGCCTCAACATGTGGAAAACTCTACGTTATCCAACAGAAATGATATAACCTTATGAAGAATACCTAAATCATTCCAAGGTAATAGAAGGGTAAAATTTTTAAATTGACTTGGAATCTCTCTTAGATTCTTGACACCCAAATATAGAGAATAAATAGGGATCCCTTCAATGTGCATGCCTCGATGAAATAATGAGGTTGTGATGATTGATCACAGATACCCCATCTAGTGTTCATATTAGAGGATGGGGTATACATGTAGAATTTCATTTCACTATACTCCAAATCCAGAAATTCCTACCAAAAGTGGCCCCATGAAATGTTATTTCTCTGGCCTAATTATAAAAAAAGAATTCTATTCATGAACAAAGAGATTCTCGGAAAGAGCAGGCCTTTGCTAGCTCCCACCAAAGTCAGGCCTGAAGAGATCAATCTGTTTAAATACATTTTCATCAATAATCTACTACCATCAAGTATTCCTCCCTCTTAGAGGATTTCATGTATCATATTGTGTAAAAGTCTAAAATATTTCAATACTCTTCTGAAATAGGCGATTAAAGTGAGTAACAAATAATGAAACCAACCAACGTTCAGACTAGAGTCCATAAAATTAGAAGAGCAGTTGCACTGATATAATCCATAGTAGTTCAGGAGCCACCCCAACCCATAGGGATGGGGTATTTTTTAACACAACCTTTGGATCCAACAAATAGAGCCTAAATGTTTGATAAAGAAGAACATGAATAGTCCCATCCCACAGGGCTAGGGGGTTTTCACATTCACAATACCCTCCTCTATGGAAGTCATTTTTCTCCTGATTGGGGAAGAAGATGCAAAATTAATGCACAAATGAACTATCTAATGATTCCCTTTAGGTTAATGTCTACCAAAAGGTTCCTGAGGAACCAAAAAATCAGAGGAAAAAGTATTGTCGAGGGAACAAAAGAAGGAATTCACACAAAGATACCGATAGAATTCCTGCAAGGCATTATGTGTCAGTGAATTTCATCAATTCCATCATTGAATATCCTTTATAAAATTAATCTAGTTCATGGGGGTTAGAGGATGTGTTTCATATTCATAATGTAGTACACATAGAAGAAAATGAAGGTGGTGTGCATACACAAAATCATAGGATTACCCAAAATTTAGGTATCCCCTCAATAAATCAACTTCCACCTCTTCAAAATGCACTTAATAAGGGGAAAGGAAAAGGTCAAAACATGTATCACCATACACCTAGAGAAGTTCAATCTATTTTTCTTAGGGAATGATTTTCTCATAAATAAAAGATCATGATAGAGTTGAGATGACTCAATGTAGAGTTACTCTGAGGCAATTTTCCTACCAGATATGCTCTGCAATTAGACCCTCAACTTCCAATTCCAGTTGGTGCACCTCAACAATGTGGGTTTTCCACAACAACTAAATCATATAGGGAACATCCACTCAAAGTGATACATAAACCTCAAATATATTTTTATCCTCTAAAAATTCAAGAATTCCCTATATTGAGTACAAAACAAGTGAAATTCTTGGAAAATCCTTACAGTCTTGTCCCCATGGGTTATCCAAGGAAAATACCAGAAGTGCCTACACTAGTGGTCCTGTCAGTCATCGTATCGGTCCAGGATTTAGCCACCACACCTATTATAGTCTCAGCTCTACAAAATATTCCTTGAATTCTTATGAACAACATTGAGTAGTTAACACTCTATTGGAAGCTATGTAAGGATGGTACATACTAGTTCAACCAGAAAATAAGGATTATCCTGTATGGGTAGATCTGACTCCACCTCCGCTAAAATTTGGGAATCCTACATTTTTTATTTTCAATGGATTGGGAGATACAGATTAGAACATGATTCATTTCATCACTTGTTGAGATCCCATGATGGGGACCCGTGTGAAATAAGAAGTGGTGAAACTCAAAATTTTCATTAAATCATTTTAGTGGCCAGCCTTTGTATGGTACACATGTTTTCAGTCTCAATCAATTAATAGATGGGAAGTTCTTCATCATAATTTTCTATTCAGTTCAACCTTAAAGAAGACAACAGTATTTGATCTTTCAAACTACAAACAAATAGATAATGAAAGAGTTTCATATTTCATTGCTAGGTGGAAAGGAATGACTTACTCTTTAATCCTACCACTCCCTTAAAAATAAAATTTTCCGATCTATGTAGAAAATCTCTATGATGAGTTGTTCACATCATTGATCCCTATAAAATAAATAGGGGGCTTTATGATTTGGCCACAAATACTCAATAGTTTAAAAACTACATCACAGATACCAATTCCAAGTCATGGATAATACCATCAACTTAGGAAAGTATAAAAGGAAAGGTAGAGGACATTATAGTTACACTTATGCAGGACCCTATACTTGATTCTACCTCAAATCCTATGTTATAGTGTAGGCCCCACCTCCTGAACATCTACATCAATGACCACATCGTCCGGATGATCAAAGAGATCATAGGTGGAAAAAGGTTGAGGAATTGAAAAACATGGTCTATTATTTTCAAAATGACCAAGTCCCCAGCTAATTTATAACATATTTTTAAAACAACTTAGTTCAATTTCCAATGACAAAGAAACTTAATAAAGAAAGAGATGAGTATTTCCCAAAAAATTTCCCATTCCATAAAATTTTGGGGCACCCCATCAAGGATTTTTTTGTTTTTAACACCTCCTACAAATGTTGACAGACTCTAGGAAATTGAAGCAGGAAAATTCACCAGCCTTGCTAGCATGTTTTATTTTTAACAATCCGGAGGAGGAAGGTGAATGGTAGAAAGTAAAAAAGTAAGAATTCTCAAAACATTTATGATTGGATGGTTCTAAAAAAAATCTAATGAACTCATACAATTCTATGAATATAGTTGAAATAGAATATTTCATCTCCTCCCACTTCTATTATAGCAATGTTTTCAACATAAAAATCCCTATCCTCTAAAGGCTAATTCTCAAAGAATCAAAATTTCTAGAAGAATAATGAGTCAATGGAATAAGTTGAGTTTGTTTCAAGGTAAAAGTTTTCCTTGAACTTAGAAAATTTCATGTTAATCATCTCAAAATCACGGGCACCGCACCTTTAAATGGAACAATAAGAATCAACCAATAAAGAAAAAATTTCATCAGATGAGGAGTTGATCTTCAGATCTGTTAATGTTATTCACTTAATGGATCCCTATATGAATGATGATTCTGATTATGAACATGAGTTCCCCACATATAATTGGGGAACTAGGGGAATCTATTTTTAGGTTCAATGATGTAGGGGAATATGTGGTTGTTCTAGAAGCCACTACTCCAACCATACCATTGCTCAAACTATTTATGCAGTAGAAACTCATGGGAGATCCCTCCAATGAGGTTAGTAAGACAAGGAAACTCCCCCACACATGACTAGGTCTACCATAGCATTATCATCTTGGAAGAACTTTTAGAGGCTATGTTAGCACCTTCTATGAATTTGGGCAGACCTAGCCAGCCTAATTCGCCCAAAGAAGAAGTACTTCTAGCTTCTACCCCAAAATTTGGTCCATCCACATTAGGAGCATCAGCTCCGAAGGAACCTACAAAAGAGAATCTCCGCACTAGAAAATGTAGACCTATGGATCAAAATTATGATGTCTTGAAGAAACTGGCCCAAGTACCACCCAAGTTATCAATCATGGATTCCCTGATTCTGTTGAAGGATCACCAGGAAGCACTCGTTGAGTCTTTTTAAAGTAATCAAGAGTTTGAAGTTGAGGTTTCTACCATAGATGTTTACTATATAGAGAAGGACAATATAGAATGACATGAAGTCATATCTTTCACAATCCAGTATAAGGATATTTTCATACATGGACACACTATTACCTTTCACCTATCTAGAAAGATTAGTGACAATAACATCTCAAATATCATTTATTAATAATGGCTCAAGAATCAACCTCATTACCATTCAGACACTTATCCAATTTGGCCTCACTAAATCCCACTTTTCTCCTTCCAATTTGATGTTACAAGGTTATAAAAAGAATGTGAAATAATATCTTAGTGAGATAATCCTCCGAACTAAGTTTGGGGATCTCATATCTGATTTAGAGTTCATGGTTGTCTGGAAAGACACAACATTAAATGTTCTTCTCGAAAGACCTTGTCTATATCAACATGCATCCATTCATTCATTATAACATCAATGTCCAAAATATTGTGCCAATGGTCAGATAGGGACATTTCATGGTGATAAGGCCCATTAAAAATATGTGAATCTTGGTATATTGATGTATCATTCTTGCATAAAGAGGAAAATAGTCCATGGTAGATTGTGTTACAATAATAAATTCCCCAAATGTTCTCAAGAAGATCTCGGATAACCCATTCAATCATCTCAGTGCAGATTACATGATTCAAATTGATAAAATTGAAAGGGTTGGAACCAATACAATCACTCGTTCAGTGGTTTCTATAATATCAATTGGGGAAACTGAACTTGATAGCACATGAGAAATCATAGACACACCAGATAGTGATGAAATCCTAAATGGAGATGAAATCATTCCATCCACTGAGCTTCAGCAAGTCTTTTCTTCATTGTTCAGGCTTGAAGAAGTTTTCATACTCAAGAAAAAATATAGGAAGGTCAATTCTAAACCCATAATCTTCCCATTAAGAGCTTTAAAAATACCATTCATCATCAATTTAGTTGGAGATGTTTTCCCCCTCTTCAAGATGTCCAAATACAGACTCCTCCCCTAGATTTGAAATTCTTGCTTTATCACATTTTTTCTAAATAGAGGCTGAAGAAGTAACACATGAAGAAGAAGAAGAAGAAGAAGAGGAAAATCTTAGGATTTCCCCTCCATTATTTGAGGGAGGCATCTCCACCACCATGGATATACTCAGAGAAATAAATATGGGTAAAAAATAAGGTCCACACTCCACTCTTATTAGTGTGTCCATGAATAAAGAAATGAAAGAGGTGTATACTTCCTTTTTGAAGAAACACTAGGATTTTTTTCTTGGAATTATACATAATTTTTAGGTCTTGACCCCTGAGGTGGCCACCCATCATTTTGGTTTTCTATAATATCATTGGGGATACAAGTAGGCAACAAGAAGAATACACCTGACTCATGCCTCTAAAATTGAGGCTAAAGTCAACAAAATTATTAAAGCGGAAATCATCCAAGAGGTGAGAAATCCAAATTTGATAGAAAATATTAACCTAATGAAAAAGAATAATGGTAAAATTAGTGTTTTATTGATTTTAGAGATCTCAACTGGAATTTTCCAATAGATATCTTCCTAGTTTCGATCACATAACTCTTGATTGATGAAATAGATGGCTACCAAGCTCTCTCATTTATGAATGGATACTCTAGGTATAAAATTATCCGAATTTCCCCAGAATAGGAGAAATCTATAGCCTTCATATCCCCTCAAGGAATATTTTTCTATCAGGTAATGCCCTTTTGCTGGAAGAATGATGGTGTGACATACTAATGTGAAATTCACTGCATCTCCAAAATTTTCATTGAAAATTTTGTTGAATGCTATGTTGATGATATAGTGGTTAAATATATACAATTTTTCTGATCACATGAATGACTTGAAGATCATATACAAAAATCTTATATATCATAATCTACATATGAACCCCTTGAAATGTTCTTTCAGGGTAACCTCAATAAAATTTCTCAGTTTTGATGTATGCCATTGTGACATCGAAATCGATCCCAAGAAGGCTAAATCTATCCCTACTATTTCACCTCCTCAAAACATGAAATATATGAGAGGACTTAAAGAAACCTTGGCCTATGACTGATTCTTCATAGACAATCTAGAAGGAAAGTGTTTTGTATTCACCAAATTGATGATGAAAGGGGTCACAAATCAATAGACCAATGAATTCCAAAAGGAATTTATACCCTCAAGAAATACCTCTTGAGAACATCAGTATTGATTCCACTTATTTAAGTAAATACAATCATTCTTTATGTGACAACATTAGAGTCATCACTAGGAAACTTCCTTGAATTTAATAATGATGATGGTAATGAATATAGAATTTACTATCTCATCCAAACCATGCTCTATGAAGAGACTTGATATTCAGATACTGAGAAGATCTTTCTAGAATTAATATTTGTAGTTCAGAAGATGAGGCACTACTAGTAGCAACATGAGGTCCACTTGGTATATCACAATAACTCGCTCAAAATTTCCTCAATCATCCTATGTTTACAGGATGTTCAAAATGGTGGGAAATTATTCTGTAGTAGTTTGATATACATTTTGTGCCCCAGAAAGGAGTAAAAGGATGGACCTTGGAAAAAGTTCTTATTGAGCATCCATTTATTGAAGAGATGTCATTAAATAATGATCTACCTAATGATAAAATCTTTTCTATCTTGAAAAGTCCCTAAATATAGGAAATGTATTTTGTTGGTTCTTCGGGAAGTCCAACAGGGAAGAGAATAGAAGACCCTAATCTCATTAAATTTGGGTTTGGAATTGTACTTATCTCCCTAGAAAAGGAAGTTTTTCCATATTCCTTATTATTGTCCTAAGGTGGTACCAAAAATGAGGTAGAATATCAGCCTTTCATTGCAAGACTGGAATTGTAAATCCATGTACCAGTGAACTACCTTGAAGTGAAGGGTGATTCATATTTGGTAATCAAATAGATTAATGGGGATTACACTAGTACAAAAGAAGAGATAATTCCCTTGTTTAGTTATGTCTGAGTGTAAATGGAAGAATGTACCTCATAACAAACTTCATATTATGTCCCATAGTCACAAAATTCCTAAGCTGAAGCATTGTAAAATGCAGTTAAACCCCTAGAAGATCCAAACTACGATGAAACAATCATCATTATTTCTCATCATTCTGTGGTTCCACCTTTTGTTCAAATCAAAATAGAGAAAATCAATTATATCCATCTCATTTCTGAACTATTTGATACTACCATGGGATGGATGACACCCATCATATGATATCTCTATGATGGGGTACTTCCTCTAAATAGAGTTATAAGAGAGCATATCGAATGATGAGTAGTTAATTTCACTCTTTAAGATGGCAAAAATCACCAGACGATCCTTTATCGAGGAGGCCTTGATAGAATTCTCCATAGATACATTTATGGGGAATAAACTACAGCTATCGGGAAAGAATTACATGTAATATCATGTGGTTCCCACCAATATATCTGATCAAATCTAAAGGATTTGATACTTTTAGCCTTCAATTACATAGTTTTTCACAGATTTCACTAAAAAGTGTCATCCCAACCAGGTGCATGCTGACTTCATCCATCAACCCCCAGTGACGCTACATATAACCAAATACTCCGTGCCAATTGCTACATGGGGAATGGATATATTAGGACTTTATCCTCCGGCTACAGCTAAGTAGTTCGAGTACATCTTTATTGCTACCGATTTATTCTCCTAATGGGTTGAGGAAATACCACTCAAGGAAGTTGAGGGAAAAAGTATTTTTATATATTTAAAAGATAATATCATCCATATATTTGGTGTCCCTCATACCATATTAATGGAAAACAACACCAATTTATTTTTTTGTGAGGTAAAGAAGCTATATCAAGAACACGATATCAAATCCAACCATTTCTCCCGCTATCATGCAGCAACTGGTGGAAGGATAGAGGCTTCCAACAAGACTCTGTCTAACATAATCCAAAAGATGGTGGATAAAGAAAATAAATTATGGCCTAATAAACTCTTTAATGCCTTATGGGATTACATGACTATTACCCATACTACAACATGTTCAACTCCATAATCATTGGTATATGGGAAAACGTAGTAATGGCTATTGAAATTCAGTTTCCATCACTTAGAATTTCCATATGTGATCAATTATCTACATTGAGAAATCTAAGAAATGGTTGAATGTGTTGGAGAAACTAGACAAAATGATATTGAATACCTTGCATCAATTGGAAGTCTATCAGAACTTAATAGAATGAGATTTCAACAAGATGGTCTGCCTTTGTTCATTCCTCTAAGGAGAGTTGGTTTTGGTCCTTAGGAATCCAATGAACCTAGGAAAGAATCCTCTGATGCTTGAGACAAAGTGGGAAGGACCATATTCCATACATAAGATTAATTATAATGGATCTTATTCCTTATTCTAAATGGATGGATAACTCACTAAAACTCCAAACAATGCAAGGTTCCTAAAGAAGTAATTTCTGTAATCACACAATGTTATTCCTAGATTTATGATGAAAAAATATGTTACAACCTTCATCCATGCTATACGATGATAAACTGTGTATCATCATTTTCCATGCTGCATGATGTTAAACTACATAACATCATCATCCTTGTTTTACAACAATAAACTAAATGACATGAGGTCCTAGTTGCAAGAGCTAAAACTAAAAAACACCATTTTCCCATCCCACAAGACACTAGACTATATGGTTGGTGTCTCCCTCATTTTACATTAATATATCCCTCATGATAAAATGAATTTAAATTCCTTGGGGTCCCTTAAATGATAAGAATATTCCAAGCATAATACTTAATCATATCACTACCACTCTTTAGTGGCATTTGATACCAATATATTCCCTATGTTTGGGTCAAACCCACATGGGGAACAATATTCATGAACTATATATTGATTTATTCTCATCCAATGAGATATGTAGTGATGACCATATCTCCAATATTGGCTCCAAAAATCATAAAAAGATCCTTCATTCCATATTTGTATGAGTCAAATTTGCACAAGGAACATCTATCCAGAACTATGTCTGGCTTTATTCTTACCCTATCATGATACGTAGTGAAACCTAGGTCCTATCCCCTTGTCTAGATTTAATTTTTCTTTCATATCATGTCACCTTCATCTATACCACATTAAATTAAATGGTACCATTCTTAAATAACTATGTGTGTCCTGATACTCATTCAAATGAGATACATAATGACTCACAAATTTCAAATAATGTGTCCAGCCATGACCATAAAAGAAAAAGTTTCCCATTTCCCTGTATATGAGAATATTATATATTCAAAAATACTCTAGAATAAATGGATTTATTATCATACCATCTTGTATCTTGGGTCTGACCATTATTCTGGAAAGTATTAATGCCCCTCTGTTTCTCACATCAAAATTTTGTTGGTCTGGGAAACCATCTATTCAAGAACTAGGTGTGTCTTGATTCATTCTTCTAAAATATAGGTAGTGACACCTGGGTCCTATCCCTTGGTCTAGATGAAATATTTCAATCTTCTCACATTGATTTATCTTCATCCATACCGCATGATTTTAATCTTCAGGGAAAATTTCCAGAACTCCATATGGCTTGATTCTCATTCCTATGAGATGTGTAGTGATGCCCAAATCTCATATCTCAGGTCCATCCTTAATAAAAAAAACCTTCCTTTCCCTTATGCATGAATCAGATATGCATTGGAGAACTTTACTAGAATTATGTCCTAATTCTCATTATAATGAAATGCACAGTGATATCTAAAATTCATACTTTAGGTCCAACCATAAGTCTAGATTATCAAAATCTATTTCCCCCACATTATATCCCAATTGGTGGGGTGAATATTTATCCAAAACTCTATGTGGATTGATTCTTTCCTGAAAATGATTAGTAGTGAAACCCAGTCCCTACACCCTGGTTTAGCCACCATATAACCATCATTCACATATCATTCATTTGTGTTACCTTTTTATTATAGAATAATCTTTTACCATTATTTTTTTCTCACATAGATCACAAATTATGTGGGTTTAGGAATTTGGTAAAGGAATTTTCTACATAAATAATATATTTCAATTACCATTAGGATTTTCAATGGTCCTGACTGTATGACCTTAAAAGGCAGAACTGATGTCTTCATAAGATAATGATTAATAACATGATATTCTCAAAAACTATGAGTGATTTGATTCTAATTTTCATGAAATGAATCATATAACCCAGACCTTACTATTGGGAAAAACTGTAGAGCTTTTATCACTTCACATCAGTATAGTTATGTCCTTAATTCATGGAGTTAAACTGAATGGAATTTTAAGAAGTTCATGTGGATTGATTGTAACCCCTATGAGGCAAATAGTGACATCCAAATATTTTACCATGGATCCAATCACATCACAATATAAAAAGCTTCCACTTTTCTACATATGAATAAAAAATTCTGTGCAGGAGGTTTTATTTTGGGTCCTATCCATAGAGATCCCACCAAGGAATCAAGATATGTCCCCATTATACATATGAGTTAGATCTATGTGAGGGACTCCAAAATCATGTCCAATATAGTTACAAATACTTCCCTTATTCATTGGACATTACCCCTTAAACATTTCATACTCTTAATCTTGGATACTTTTAGATCTTCATAATCTTTCTTTGGTTTCTGGTGGCAGAATGTCTGATACATGAGAGATATTTTTCCTAACTATGTAGTATCTTCCCCAATTTGTCCTTGAATCAGTTGCTTATATAACGGGATTATCATAAAAAGTATTCCACTATATGGCTATGTTGTAAAATATCAATAACATTGTTCATAAAATAAGCCTCTTATATCCCACTATTCTTTTAGGACTGTATATAGGAATCGATAGTTTAAAGTCATCTCCCTTTGCATATTTTTCCCAAATCCTTTCTCTCGACCAAAAAGTCTCCAAGATCATGGTTTACACTTTTCCCCTCTCATTTTTTTAAATCATATTGGAATAAATTTGGGTCATTTGACCATGTCTCATTCAACGTTTCCACAATATTTTGGTCCAAGTCATATGGCCTAAAACTAAAGGCACAATATTTCCTGTTCTTGGGTTATACTTTCATAGAGATCATATTCCCTAAATTATTTTGAAATTATGAATTGAAATACCTCCTCTTTATTCAGGAAAGTTTCTCCATAAACCAAACTCTGTGATTTGGAATAATCAAATCTCTATAAACATTCTTTGACATTTAGCAAATCAATTTTAGAATTCTTGAGATCTCTTTTACCTGACTATGCAGTATGTGACCCCAGTTGGCCTTGCATAATATCGCCTACAAAATGGGACAGTCATCCAAAGGATTCCACTATTTGGATATGAAACATATTCCATTGCTATCCCTATATAATAAATCCCCATAATGGGTTTGTCAAATAGTGGTAACTTTGTTCTTGGAAGAGACCTCCTCTAATTCCATTTAGCCAATTTTTCCCATATCACTCTTCAGATCTGGAAATCCCAAAATCAAAACTTATAATTTTCTCCTTCCATTTCAAAATATTGTAGATTTTTTCCAGAAATATTACTTAGAATTGTAAAAACATCAGTCAACGATAATTTCTTTAAATTATATCCCCTCTAATATCATTGCTAGATGACATTAAATTATACAACCCCCCTATGTCCTCACTACATGACATTAAACTAAATAACATAATATTATAATGCATTTTTTTCTCACAAATTTTCCCTCCTTCACACATAAAATTCATGTAGGAGTGGTATCCCATTCATCACCTAAATCGGGACAAATGATTCCTTTATTCTCAGACATATTTCCTTGTTAAATCTTCCCACCATGGTCTTGAGACATATAAACCTTAAAATTTCATTGTTCATCATTAAAATAATGAAACAATTCTTGAAAAATCCTTTACCTGAATATGCAGAACATTCCCCCAGTTGGATTTTAATAGAAAAAACCCTTATAATTGATTTTTTAACCAACAGTATCTTCATTTTTAGAAGAGAAATTCTGCATTCCGGAATACCATGCTTGGATATGGAGACAAAAACAATTGTCTCAAGATTCCCCTTGGAAGTATCAAAAGAATATCAGAATATTCCTAGCTATCAATCCTTGTATGGATTCTAATTTAAAAAAAATACAGTCAAATCTAGTCGACCAAATATACTATCCCTTTTAGTATGACATGCACGAATTTAAATTTCAAACAAAAAGAGACATGGTACTCACTATATTGATAACCTACAAAGGGAAATATGGATAATATTTGTGTCTCAGCTCACTAGACCAACACTCTGTATGGTTTAGGAAAATTAAAAGGAAAAAATGCTTGGTTGAAAACCCAAAAAGGGAGGCCTAATCAAAACCCAAGTCTCAGCTGCTAATTATTCTCCATATTGAGTTGAGTTAAAAAATCATGGTGATAACATAAAATTTACAATGATTATTGGGTTGTCCATACAACCCTAGTAATAGTTGAACTACACTCACTAGGCCCCTTGTCTTAAGAAAATATAAATCAACCCCCATCCATATCATTTTAATTATGATGAGATGACATGAATATGAAAAGATATGGAAATATGATTTAACATTATGATTATAGGAATAAATAAGGGATAAATACATGTATGATTGGAGACAAAATCCTTTCCATTTATATGGAAAAATCAGAGGAACATTCAAAGAATGGAGTCTCTCTATCTTATATTAAAAGACGTTTTCAACATAACCCTTCATTTGTTGAACATCATCCTAATCTCTATCAACTTCTTGTTAAAGATTAGTCAATTGACCACCTTAAGTCACCTAATATTTTCAAAGCTCTTCCATGGTCATTCTCATGGGTAGTTACCCCACACAGATGGGCTTCTCTTAATAATTTATAGAGTTATACAAGTCACTCATGAGAAGTATCCAACTCTCACTGATGACAGGACACCGCTTACTAAAGGAGGTACACTTCAAATGCTTTATAGTTGATTTGTCACCTAGACTATTCCAACATTTCACTATCATTGGCCTCTTTCTGGGAAATTTCAGCTAAAAAACCATCTATATTGGAAATCAGTTTGGCCTTTATAAGGTCTTGTTAAAGTTTATTCTCTTATTCCCACTGGTGGATAGTTTCCTTCAAAGTAGTATAAATTGGATGATAATAAAATCCACAAAATCCTAGTACACTAAACAAGGTTGGAAGTCAGCCAAAATGTGAAGGAAAATCTTCCAAAGGAATATTAGAGAAAATTTTCCAAATGATCTGCCATGTCCTTCCACATGTGATATTGAGGGAAACCTACAACTCAAAGACTAAATTAGAGTCACCGCCTTGAGGGGAGATGTATTATAGAATCAAAGCACTCAAAGAAGTGCCTTGATTTTCTCCCTCCGATGCAGTAGAGGCCTCACCTACTGTTGCAGGTCGATCCAATGAAAAAGCTTCACCTTCATACGTAGCCACAAAAGCTGATAATTCTAAATGGTGAATCAAAATCACTGTTAGCATCAAAAGAGTAAAACTAATGGAGCATGATCAATATAGTCAATGAAATTTACCTAGAAATAAGATGAATACTTGATTAGATTCCTTCCTAATACTTCCAACATCAAAATTTTTAACAAGAACCTCTTGGGGAGGGGCTCTCTTCAAAACATATTAATCCAACATGATCAAAGGCCTTAGAGAATCTCCAAATTATGGATTCTAAGTTAGTATTTATCTAACATTTGTAGAGTTAGTATGGAGTAGAATTCCCCATTTTGGAAGGGCCTTTACAACATTCTCTCTAAACAAAGATACGAAAGTTAAACTTTGTTGTGACATATCATATAAAAGAACAATTATGTATGATAAATGAATGAATGAGAAAACTCACATCCTTTTAGTTACTCATGAATGTCCCCAAACTCCTTTATGGAACCTAGAATATAAATGTATGGATTAATAGTTTGTATATTTTTAGTGTATATGGATTCGTACATCACATCATTCTCACAATTTAAGGTATCCAAAAAAATGTTGATTAAGACCTACATTGGATCCACTGATGTTTCTATCCACCATATATTCAATCGGCATGATGCTTTTGGGCCTTGATGAGTCATGATCAACACAGAAACCTTCCTTGGACTTCCCAAGATCCTCATTTCCCCTCCTAGAGCAACAAGAATATCAGCATTGATAACCGCCGAGTCCTATGGTGTTGGAAGAAGATCTATAATATTATGAAGAGTGGAATGTTATAAAAATAATAGGGTACCTAAAGGGAGTACATATAAAATTAACATGATCATATTCCATTCCTCTAGAAGTGGATGCATGCACAACCACACCATTCGACACTTCATCTGTCAAAGTGACAGATTTATCAGCGTCGATCTATACTTCCCCTGGGGTGTCCTTATCAATCCTTGAAAGACCAATTCCAGATCCTTTAGGGGAGGAAATAAATTTTAATTATACAAAAATATGAACATGATAAGAAAAGTTTTCCATGAAAGTCATAATATGATATGGAAGTAAAAATACTCACTTTGACGTACTCACCAGAACTACATTAATGTTCTCTTTTGCTTTCTTTCAAAAGATAGCGAAGAGATTATCCTACTCTTGTTGGAAGAAGATACCTATGTTAATTTTTGAGGGATTTTCATTGACATCACCTCCATCATGGTCCTCCCACTGGGGAAGAGTTATGGATATCTGATGGCCTCAGTCATCATCTCAATAGGGGCACCTGTAGGTCCATATTTTGGTGAATCAATATCCTTTACTTCCACTTATTATTTAGTTGTTTCAAACTTTAAAATAAAATCCCTTAAAGATTAGTGATAGTGGATGAAAAAGTAGAAAAGTTAAAGGATAAAATGGAAATACATCATCAGTATTAACATAAAGCTCCCAATCCTCCCTAGGGTGAACAATTTCCCCTTCAAATACTCCTCAATCTAATATACTAGATACTTTCTTCGAGGCCAGGACATATTCATTAGTTTCATATATGAAATTCATCATCTCCTTCATATAATCCTTATTTAATCAAGATTACTATTCGGGTGACAATAAAATGGTGATTTAATATCACTTTACTCTAGAATTAGAAGTCTAGACTTGAGAAACTCTCATGTTTATTTGAGATTACGAGTTGTGATTTCCCAATAATGGATTTCTAAGGGTCACACATAGTTTGTATATTATGTGGTTGTCTATGGGTAAAACTCAACACCCTATGATTGGAAATCATCTTCAAGCCTCCTTTCTTCTTAAGAAGAGTGAGGGGAAGAGACAAAAACCTCATCTTGATGTTGGAGACTAGATCACCATAGTAATGGGGGAGTTATCTATTTTACATTATCCTCCTTGGTAGACCTTGTACGAGAACATTTTGAAGGCTCTAAGGACTCCAAAGCCTCAACATCATCTTTCGTTTTGGACTTCTTTCCCTGCATTCCCTGACCAACATATTTCATAGACTCTACCCGATATATTCACTTTTTCAAATCCCCTTGAGGGTATGAAGAAACCATGGCCTTTGCATATCCATCATCTAGTCCAATTGATGCCTCTGATGGAGGTAGTGTGATTGATATTTTGGATGTCTCTAGATCCATCAGGATCCATAATTTTTGGGCTACCATTGGATTCTTCTCATTCCAAACATACATGGGAGGGAAAGTACATGATTTTTTAAGACAATTAAACTATCAAGGAAACTAATAAGGGATTTAATCCTCATATATAGTCTAACTATAAATATAGGATACCAGTACACTATCCCTAAATTACATCATATACACCCTCAACTCATAATAATCTTCAATACGATTATCAAAAAAAGTTCCTATTGGTGGGTTACTAAATAGAAAGATGCTAAAATCTCCAGATACATTCAACAAATTCAGCACCTCATCAATTTTTACATTCAACTACTAAATACCAGATAATTTCTAAAAAAAATGGGGTAAATTGACTGTTGGGAATAATAAATTATTTCAGTACTGAATATGAACTGAAATGTGCCACATTCCAATTCCATATCTCCTAGAATGATCCTGTAAGTCTAAACAGAGCCTTACTATTGTATTAATGAAACAAGAAGTTATTGATTATTTCTAGAACAGGAGAATCCAAACTGATATACTTCCCTATTGTTAACCTAGATACAATAACTAATGTCCATAGCCTCACACCACCACTATACCGATGAACTATAAGCAAATAAATACTTAGCCACATTGAAAGGAATATAAACAGGAATATCGTTTCATCAATCTTGGGATTAACCTTATAGTACCAATGTTTGTAATCAACCATATTAAATGTGATAAAAACATGCATGAATCCTGCTGATTGTCTGCAATAGGGAAAACAGTAAGAAGTCTTCAAGTAGGACCCTTCTCATTCATTATTTCTAAAAAGGATTCCATCCACACATATGCTTGGACATCAACCCTAGGATGAGGATCCTTTTTTTCATTATGAAAATATTTTTATATTTTTAATAGATCAGGGGATAATGGTGAGGTCCTCTCCACATAATCCCACATTGTTCTTTTGGGAAAAATTAATTATACATTTCCTCGATAACAGGAGCTTCAAGGATTTGGTAGACAACCCACAACCTGATGCAGACGTCACCATGTGTCAAATGAAAAGAATTTGTTTGGGGAATCCGTAAAATCAAAAATTAAGAAAGATATATATATTATTTTAAACATAGGTATGTCCTACCCAGACAACCTCCTTAATGTGCACATATTACAGATATTTCTTGAA
This sequence comes from Viscum album, assembly GCA_963277665.1. Taxonomy (NCBI): domain Eukaryota; kingdom Viridiplantae; phylum Streptophyta; class Magnoliopsida; order Santalales; family Viscaceae; genus Viscum; species Viscum album. The sequence continues at coordinate 1,800,271,228 of OY728126.1, read as the reverse complement.
CTCTGAACATGTTTGGTGTATCCAAAACGCCCACATCCATTCAGTCCTAACTCCCCCTCCAGAGTAGAGATCCCAGTCATCTTTCCATCCATGATATTGATCTATCTTTGAAGAATGAAAGTTAGAATCATAGAAATGAGTCCTTGGATCTACGATATGATTCTTCATATCAAGAGTAAAACCATTGTGATGTAAGATTAATTCAATAGGGATTGTTCCCTCATTAACAGAGACACCCTTCATAGAGATGTTAAAACTAAGAGCACGGATGTGTTTTACAAACCAAGTCTTTGGTAAATATTTATTATATGTATTAGTATGATCATCCTTATGAATCCCATGCCCATAAAAATTTAGGTAGTTTATTTTTGGATACTCACGTTGATATGGAATCATTGTCTTCTGGAATTTAGGAAGGGTAGTCTCAATAAAAACATAGTAGTCTTGTTTGATAACCTTAATAATTTCAGTCTATCATGCAATAGCTTCCTTAGTTACTGTAATTAAATTAGTCATTAGAATTAAACCTAAAAGAAAGCAACAATTTCTATTATTACGTTAAATATTTAATTAAGAAATATCAAATTTTAACATAGTGGAATTCAATAATTTGGAAAAGGAACATCCTTGCATAGGTCCCTCGACAAGGTACCCCACATAACTCATTCGACAAAGTGCCCCACATAGATCCCTTCAATGAGATCCTTTTATGAAGTACTTTTGACAACCATGACTCCATGTATCCCAATTTCTCAGGTCACTATACCTTGAGAACAATTTTTGGAAACCTTTATGGGTGCACAACGTGACAGAGCTGGATGAAGGATCTACGCTGCGAGAGAAAAACTCGAAAAATGCAAGTGAGGAAAGTGAAAAATGCATGGGGTATTTATTAAAACTTATAGACTATGATACTCACCTACAACAAAAAACTTTTCCCATAAACCTATTAAAATGATATTTACAGAGTAGCTATATAGAGCAGTAATTCAATCTAGTGTTTATCCTTTATAATATTTTCTCCCATGAATTTTACCCTAGAACGAGACACTACTCTATCATCTCAGATCTAATACTTATGGGGTTATTTTGATGAAAATCCATTTTAATAAAGGAATTAAAAAATATAATGAAGATTACCTTGGATATTTTAAGTATCAATTAATTTTAAAGAGAATCTAAGAGATCCATCCAAACAGAGTTGTGTGGTACACCTGTGCAGTACACCTATACTGGGGACCTATACAGCTGTATTATTCCAAAACCCCTACATGAGCGAGCTGAACCCTAGACCTATGCGGTGGAACTACAATGACAAATTATTTTATGTAGGTTCCCTCCTCTCTTACAAAAAGGACCATTGGGATCCACATTTTAGAACACATAAACTAGATGAATCCATGGAGGTTCCATTATGATGAACCTTCACCCATGTCCCCTAAAAGTTTTCAAGTGGCTCTCTAAAACATGAGAGAAGAGAGAATAAAAATGGATAAACAATACCAAAGTCCATTTAGGGTTTAAAATACAAAATACCTTTTTGAGAACCCTCCTCTATTAAGGAAAAATCACCTACACGAGGCCCCCCTCCCTATTAAGGGACTTACGTGAGACTCTTCCAAGGACACCAATGGAGACCCAAGGTGTATTGGATAAAGTATCATCCAAGTGTTTTACCATGGTATTCCATTTTTAAAGAAATATCCAGCTCATTCATCTCTTTTTCCCCTACATGAAGCCTTTTAAGTTCCTCCTAGGACCTATGTTGAAAACCTATGCATCCCACCTATGCGGTACACCTGCGCCAAGAATCTGCACTTAGGACCTATGCAAGCCAACCTGTAATCCATATCAAAATCCACCCATGTAAGTTCCTCTCATTCATTTTATCCCTTTCTAAAAAGGTTCCATGTTAAAACCACCACCAAGACCTCCTCATTTATAAATCCTTGGGAAAAGGTACATCTGTATGTCTCCTATTTGGATTTGAATTTATATGGTCAGAGGTTTCCAACACTTTTCCTATCAGAAGGTAAGGATCCTGATGTAATCTATAGATTTCAATATATTTTTTCTCATGGACCCTTACCCCTGGGATAGTGTTTAGGATTTCACAATATCAGATTCTTGGGATAGGACTCTATCCATCCCTCCTCATCTATGAGATCTAGAGCCTCTGGTCCTTGGTGGTGAGGGTAAGGATCACAATTTCTTTTCCCTTTGACAATGTAAAAGTTTCCCTCATCTCCCGTGACCAATTTGAGGGAAACCATCCTAGTGTAAGCCCATATATTTTCATGTAGGTGTTTGTAACCTTTCTCCTCTCTACCTCTACCGCCTTTAATCATTCATTACGTTGGAATCATATCCAATTTAAAGTGAAGATATGGAACGTTCGTTGCTTCAGCTGCTTCTACCATATCCATGGCCTCTTTCACCAGTAGAGGAAGGAAAGTGTTTGGTTTGTTGAATCTTTAATATTATATTGTTTCTCATACCGAGCATGACTCATGTGGTCTTAGAGATTTGTAATTATCACAACATCCACACAATCCACCTAAAGTAATGAACTATGAGAACCCAGATTCCCATTGTAACTATGATATGTATGAAGCCTTTCTAAGGCCTGGGCTCTATACCATCTCATCCATGAAATGAGAAATCATGACCCCATAAAATTGGCCTCCTCCTAGGTGGAATCACAAAATAGGAATGAACTATTATAAATTTATTTCCTATTAGACAGGATATGTAGGAAACCAACTTAGGGTCTATGATTAATGGGAATCCTCCATAGAAATAATCCCCAAATATAATTTCCTTAATCCGAGTATCCTTCTCATGAGAAAACCTAGAGTTAAGCCCCCACATCACAATGAGTTAAAAATTCCTCATGGTCCCTTCATAGGGGATCTCTTTATCAGGAGTAACCCCCCAAAAAATCATCTCAAAGGGATATAATCCCCTAAGAGACATACCCTTGAGGGAATCCATAGGCATGGGTTTGCAATAAATAACTATATAGGATTCATGTACCTAAAAATATGATACCTAGGAAGCCTTACAAAGGTTTAAACATAACATTCTAAACCAACCCTATTATTTTGGGTCATATACACTGTAGGGACTAATTCAACTTGGAAACTCATATCCCTTCAATGTACCTTGGGTTGTTTCTAAATAATTCCCATACTAAAATTTGACTAGGTACCTTACCCCTAGACACCCTTATCACATTACATTAAACATTATGGTTGGGTCCTTATCACAAGAATTTAAATGGTATGATGTGTCTCATTAAGTGGCATCGAACTATGTGGTTTCTAATTCCCTTCATAAGGTTACATAGGTAGCCCATCTATGTGTTTTATCACAACAACATAACAACTTATGTCACCATGGTTGATGATAAATTCTATATTGAAATTAGTCTACTTGGATGACCATAAATTCCAGAGGTCCCCACTGTGTGGCTTTAAAACCAGCATCGTCATAATAACAACCAATGAATCTCTAAGTTGTATATGAGTATATATAATTGATGGAGAACCTTAGATACATATAGATATCTCCATCAATGAAGAACCTCCAATACATACAGATGATTCTAATTCCACACATGCTAATAATTGATTACTAACATTGGGATAACTCACATCACACTTGGGAATTAATGAAGGATTCATGAACATATCACAAATCTATAAGAGAGTCTTGGGGTATAATTCCCCCCCAAAAGAGAGTGATGATACCCACCTATCATCCTCTCAACCAATGCGAGTTCTTAAGCATCATGGGACAAAATCCCTAAAGAGCACCTGCTGTTGGAAAAAAGGTCCCTTTGGATACACAACCACTGGGTGTTCTTAGTTCCATAAACAACACTATTGGAAGCAATTCGGAAATAGTGATTCCTAACCAAAACACATACATTCTGAGACAAAAAAAACCCTAAAAAACCTCAAACATCCTAAAAACCATTAAAACCCATAAAAGAACCAAAATCCAAAACAACCTAAAATCCTAAAAGACCCTAAAACCCCTTAAAAACCATAAAAACACTAAAATCCCTAAAACCCCATAAAATCCTAAAAACCCTAAAATCTAAAAAATACATAAAGCCCCTAATAATGATAATAAAACCTAAAAACCTTAAAGACCCCAAAACATTGAAAACACTAAAAACCATAAGAAAGTCCTTAAAAACATAAAACCCCCAAAAAAAATAAAAACGCCAAAAACCCCTTAAAATACTTAGAATACTAAAACCCCAAAACACCCCTAAAACACTAAAAACCCCTAAAACCCTAAGACCCTGAAAAACTCAAAAAACATAAACCCCCCAAAAAATCCATAGAAACCCAAAAATTCACTAACAAATAGAAAATCCTAATAAATTCTAGAAACTCTAAAAACCATAAAAAATTAAATCTTATAAACAACCCTAAAACACTCATAAAAAATCATAAAAAGACTAAAAAACCTTTAAAACCCTTTAAAAACCCAAAATACCCTCACAATATTTTAGAAACCCTAAAAACACTAAAACCACCAAAAATCCTAAAAAACCCTAAAATTCCTAAAAAAATACAAAAAAAACACTAAAACCCATAAAACCCTAAAATCCATAAAAACCCTAACAACCCTAAAAACCCTAAAAACCCTAAAAACAATAAAAAACCCTAAAAACATTAAAAACCCCTACTAAATCTAATAAAACTAAAAAACCAAAAAAACACTTAAAATCATATAAAAATATTAAAACCCCAAATCCATAAAAAACCAAAAAAACCAAAAAAAAAATCCTAAACACACTAAAACTCTTAAGTACCCCTACAAACCCATAAAGAACCTAATATACATAAAAACCTGAAACCCTTAAAAATACCTAAAACTCTAAAAACACTAAAAAACCCTAAAAACAAAAAAGACTCCTAAAACACAAAAATATCCTAAAAGTAGTAATGACCCATAAAATGATAAAACCAATAAAAGGTCCTAAAAAACCTAAAACCCTAAAAACCCCTAAAAGACAGTAAAACCCCTAAAAGACCAAAACATATACTAAAAACCTATAAAAGACTAAAAACCCCCAAAACCCTAATGGTCCCTAAAACACTAAAAACCCTAAAACCCCCAAAAACCCCAAAAACCCCAAAAACAACCTAATACCCAAAAACCCATAAAGGATAAAAAAACCTCTAAGGCACCCTAAAAACCCTAAAAACCCTAAAATCACTAAAAGGCCTAAAGGACATTAAAAAACCTAAATGAACCTAGAACCCCAAAAAATACCCTAAATGGCCCAAAATACACTAAAACCCTAAATGAACCAAAAATACTAACAAAACCCAAAACAACTGTGAAAAACTCTACATACCCTAAAGCCCCAGATAACAATAAAAGACCCCAAACCCAAAGAAAAAATCCTAAAAACCCTAAAAACATTAAAAAACCCTAAATTCCCAAAAATATCCATAAAACTCCTAACAACCCTAAAACCCAAAAAACCCTATGACACAAAATATCTGAAACAACCCTATAATAACCTAAAATCCACTAAAAACTAAAAAATCATAAAACATTAAACAACCATAAAACACCCCCAAAACACAACAAATAATAAAAACCCATAAAATATGCACTAACTTTAAGGCCCCTAAAATGCTAATAAAAGGAAAAAACCTAAAAAAATAGCTAAAACCCCTAATAAATTAAAGAGAAACCTTAAAACCATAAAAACCCATAAGAAAACTCTAAAACCCTAAGAAATCCCTTAAAATCCTAAAAATCCCAAAACCCCCTAAAAACCCTAAAAATTAAAACAACCAAAAAAATTTAGAGAAAACCTAAAAACCACTCAAATAGTCTTTCAATCCATATAATCTATTGAAAATAATAAAACCCCTAAATAGACTAAAAACACTAAAATACATAAAAACCATAAAAACAATTAAAACTACTAAAACCACTTTAAAACCCAAAAAACATTTGAAACCTTAAACACCATAAAAACCAAAAAAAATCCATAAAAACTCGTAAAAAAAGAAAATACCAAAACCCCTAAAAACACTAAAAACCCAAAAAACCTAAAAACTACAAAAAACCAAAAAACCCTAAAACATAAAAAACCAAAAAACACCTAAAAACCCAATACCAAAAACTCTAAACCACACACCCTAATCCCAGTAACCTACACCCTAAACACTAAACCCTACACACAAAACCCTATGGATGCACCTTAAATCCTAAACCCTCCAGCCAAAACCCTATACCATACACCTAAAACCCTAAACCATACATAGTAAAACCCATACCGTAAATCCAAAACCCTAGACCCTAAACCATATACCCAACATGCTGATCCCTAAAAAGTACACACTAAACCCTAAAACCTAAACCCTAAACCCTAAACCCTACAACCTATACCCTATAACCTATACACTAAACCATATATCCTACACCCTAAACCATATACCCAACCCTACACCCAATACCCAATACTATACTCCGTAAATCCAAAAACGTACACTTTAAACCCTATACCCTACACCCTAAACCCTAAACCCAACACCCTAAACCCTATACCCCACACCCTAAAACCTATACCCCACCCCATAAAACATATTCCCTACATCCCAAACCCAAACCACTACTCCATAAACCCTATACCCTACACCATATACCTTAAAACCAACACCCCAAACCCTATACATTAAACACTGAACAATAAACTCCACACCATAAACCCTATACCCTACACCCTAAACCCAACACCCTACACCCAAAACTGTATACCCTATACCTTAAACAATATACCCTACCCCATAAACCCTATACCCTACAATCTAAACCAAATCCCTACATCCTAAATTATATACGCTACTACCAAAACCCTAAACCCTACACCTTAAACCATTTTCCCTAAACCCTAAACCCTAAACCCTAAACCTTAAACACTAAACACAATACCATACAACCTAAACCCTAAACCCTATACCCAAATATCTATACCCTGCACTATAAACCATAATTCCTACTCCCTATACCGTATACCCTCCACCCATAACCCAAAACCCTACACCCTAAAATCTAAACCTTATACCCTACACCCTATACCCTAAACCCTACACCTTAAATCCTATACCCTACACCCTAAACCCTATACCATACAACCTAAACCCTATACCTTAAACCCTAAATCCTATACCATGATCCCTATACCCTATACCCTAAACCCCAAATCCTAAAACCTACAACCTAAACCCTATAGCAACACCATAAACTGTAAACCCAAAAACCAAAACCCTATACCCTATACCCTAAACCCTATACCAAACACCCTAAACCATATATCCTACACCATAAACCTTAAACCCTACACCCTAAAACCATTACCCAACACCTAAAAACCAATTCCCTACACTGTAAAAATTCTAAACTATACCCAAAACCATATACACTATACCTTAAACCCAAAACCCTAAAAACACTAAAAACCTTAAAAACCCCATAAAACCCCTATAAAATATGAAAAACCCTTAATAAACTTAATAATATAAAACCATAAAAACTACAAAGACCCTAAAAACCTCAAAAATCAATAAAACTCATATAATCCTTAAAAAACCTAAAAACCCTAAAAACACTAAAACCTCTAAAAACAAAAAAAAACTAAAAAATCCATAAAAACCATTAAAACCCTAAGAAAACCTAAAATCCTTAAAATCCATAAAGACACTCAATAAACCCAAAAAACACTAAAACCCCCTTAAAAATAACAAACCATAAAAACCCTTGAAAACCCATAATAACCCAAAAACAATAAAAACCCTTAAAAATGTAAAAAACCCTATAAACCATTATAAATTTGAAAAAACTAAAAAACCCTAAAATACACTAAAAACCCTTAATACATTAAAACCCCTAAAAATCCTAAAAACACTAAAAACCATAAGAAATCCTAAACCCCATAAAACCTATAAGGACCCTAAAAACCCTTAAGAACCTAAAAGACCCTAAAACACTAAAAACACAAAAATAAAATATAAACCCTAAAGGTAGTAAAATTATAATAACTATAAAAGACCATAAAATAATAAAAAACCCATAAAAACTATAAAAACCATGGAAAAACCGAAAACCCTATAAAACATAAAAGACCCTAACCACCCTTATAGGCCATAAAAACTATAAAAATCCTAAAAGACCCAAAAAAAAATACTAAGAAACCATAAATGACCATAAAATAAACTAAAATCAGCTAAAAGTCTCTAGAAACCCCTAAAAGATCCAAAAAACACCCAAAAGACTTCTAAAAGACGTTAAAACACTAAAACACACTAAAGGACCCTAAAGGGACCTAAAATTCTAAAAAATGCTAAAGGAACCAAAAAACCTTTAAAATCCCCTGAACGACCCTAAACCCGATAAAAACCCAAAAGGTACCAATAAACCGAAAACCTCTAAATGACCCTAAAACACCATTATGAAACCAAAAAAATCATAAAAAACTATAAAAGTCCCTAAAACACAAAAAAACCTAAAAAACATAAAATTTTAAAATGATTAAAACCCACTAAAACCCATAAAATACACCTGAAATCCCTAAAACGGGAGGAAACTGAAGGATTACTGAACCCTTCCAAGACCCATGGCGACCCGAGCCACCTCCAGGGTGGTTAAGCTGAATCTTAAAGTCAATAAGTAGGACCGGCCTCCGCGGAATGGTGAGTAGGAGAGGGCCGGAGAGAAATTATTTTATATGCTTCAAATGTAGGAGGATTATGAGTTAGGCTGGGACTCTATGGATAGGGGATATGACTCAGAATTTTGCTTTACTAACGTGGGAGCTGTTCTTGGTGCAAGATTTGGATCTCTCGGTGTGGAGCTAGATGACTTTAGCGGCGACATTAATTGACATGCTCTTTTGTGTGTCTATTATTTTGGAATTTTTGTGTTGTGAGTCTTGTTGGGGATTTGGGTGTGGGTTGTTTGGCCCTACCCCTCCCTTGTAGCATCTACCTTTTCTTTATATATTTTGGGGGAACCGGGAATAGCCTGGCCATGTATCTTCCTTTCCCTAAAATGTCCATAAAACAATTATATCCCTTTAAAACCCTAAAAATCCTAAAATCCAAAAAACTCTAAGAAAATCCCTAAACCCCTTAATAGACCCTTAAACCACATACAAACATTAACATATAGTAACAACCAGGAAAAACCATGAAAACCCAAAAAGATTCCCAAACACCCTAAAGAACCCTAAAACACAAAAAACCCCTAAGAACACTAAAAACCATAATAAAAAATACCCCCCAAACAAAAACTCTTAAAGCCCAATAACACCCCCTAAATCCATAAAAACACAAAAATATTAGAAAAATCATAAACCCCTAAAAAGCTAAAAAATAATCAAAACACTAAAAAAATGAAAACCTTTAAAACTAAAAAAACTGTAAAAACACTTAAAAACCTAAAAACCCCTAAAAACCCTAAAATCCATATAAAATCCTCAAATCCCGAAAATCCTAAACCCCCCCCCCCCCCTTAAACACTAAAAACCGTAAAAAAACCTAAAAAAATTTAAACCCGTTAACACCCCTAAAACCCTTACAACCATTACAAACTAGAAACCCTTAAATAACCCTAAAACATGAAAAAATACTAAAAACCCTAAAAACCCATAAAGGACGGCAAAATTCATAAAACCCTAAAAGTCCCTAAATAACCCTATAAAACCCCTAAAACCATTAAACACCATAAAGACCTAGAAAAACCCTAAAAATGTTAAAATCTTTAAACCCCCTAAAACCTTAAAAATCTAAAAAACATCAACCCCTAAAAATACAAAAACCCATAAAAACCCTAAAATTTATAAAAAAACTTAAAAATTTTAAAACCCCAAAGAACAATAAATGATTCCAAAAAAACCAAAAAAACCCAAAAAAATATATATAAATGGTAAAATCCTTATAACCCTAAAAAACACTACCAATACTAAACCCCCTTATAAATCCATGAAAGAACCTGAAAAATCCTAGAAAACATAAAATACCAAAAAATACCTAAAAATTTAAAATAACACTAAAAGATGTAAAAACCCTAAAAATTCCTAAAACTCTAAAACACCCTAAAACCCTAAAAACCTTAAAATCTAAAGAGACCCTAAAACCCCAAAAAACACTAAAAATCCCTACAAATCATAAACCCCCTAAAAATTTAAAAACCCCTAAAAACCATGAAACCCTATAAAAACCTTAAAAGACTTTAAAAACCCGAAAACTCATAAAAACATGAAAACCCATTAAAACACATAAAATCCCTAAAACCCCAAAAAACCCTACCCCCCCAGGAACACCAAAACCCCTCATTAAACCCATAAAAACCTAAAAACCTAAAAAAATAACAAACCTAAAAACACTAAAATGCCAAAAAAAATCCCCTAAAAACATTAAAAACACTAAAACATATTAAAATCTCATAAACACACTTAAAAACCTTAAATCATAAAAACCGAAAAAATCCCTTAAAATATAAAAAACCTAAAATCCAAAAATACTCTAAATACTCTAAAAACTCTAAAAACCCTTTAAAACCCTAAAAACCCCTAAAAACACTGAAAACATTTTTAGAACCTAGAAAACGTGAAGGACCCTAAAAACCGTAAAACCCCTAAAACACCCTAAAAAAACCTCAAACCCTAAATTCGCTAAAAATACTAAAAACCCTAAATGAACCTAAAATCCATAAAAACCTTTAAAAGACACACAAAAAACTTAAAAACCATAAAATATCATAAAATATACAAAGAACCTTAAAAGGCCCTAAAAGCACCTTAAAACCCCTAATTGGACATAAAACCATGAACGACCACAAAAACCCTAAAAACACTAAAGAAACATAAAAAACCATAAAAACAATAAAGGACCCTATAAACCCAAAAAGATCATAAAAACCCTTGAAAACATTTAAGGATGCCAAAAAACCTAAAACCCTTAAAAACACTAAAAAACATGAAAACATTAAAAAATCTAAAACTTCAAAAATAGTATAACACCCTAAAACCATAAAATAACCCCAAATAATCCTAAAACTCGTAAAAGACCCTAAAATCTTAAAAACTGCTAAATACCCTTTAAAAACCCCCAAACCCCTTAAAATACAATAAAATCCCAAAAATCCCTAAATACAGTTAAAACCCAAAAAATACCTAAAAAAATGAAAAATAAACACCCTAAAATCTATAAAAACCCTAAAAAATATAAAAACCATAAAACCCTCAATAAACTGTAATATTCGAGGAAAACCAAAAACCACTAAAACCTCTGAAAATTCTCAAAAACCCTAAAAACCCCAAAAAACCTAAAAAAACTAAAACTACCATAAAATAATAAAACCCCAAAAAATATTAAAATGTCCCAAAATATACATAAATAACTAAAACCCCCCAAAAATGAAAAAAAATAAAAACCCAAAAAACCCAAAAATCTATAAAAACTCTAAAAAATTAAATAAAACCACAAAAATCCCAAAAAATCACTAGAAAACCCAAAAACCCTAAAAGCAATAAACATAATAAAAAAACCCTTAAATCCCACAAAAAATATTAGAAACCCCAAAAAACCTAAACGAACCCTAAAACCTATAAACCACCCAAACCCTAAAAGCATAAAACCATAAACAAACATGAAACCCATTGACCCCCTTAAAGGCCCTAAAAACCATAAGACCCTAAAAACATTAAAAGAACCTAAAATACTCTAAAACCCCAATGACACCCTAAAACCCTAAAAACCCTAAAAGGCCCTAAAAATCCCTTTAAAAACATAAACGAACCTTAAAACCCCTTAAAACACTAAAAAACCTAAAATTCTAAATCTCCCTAAAAACAACTAAAACAAAAGAAACCCAAAAAAACCACTAAAAAACCATACAAAAAAACTAAAAACCCAAAAAACACAAAACACATTAAAAATAAAAAATTATAAAAAATTATAAAAAACCATAAAAATATTAAAACCTCTAAAAATCTAGAACCCCATAACAAAATCCACAGACCCCTAATAAACACAAATAACCATAAAACCCTAAAAGAAAAAAAATAAGAAAACATCTAAAGTATCTAAAAACCCCAAAAAACTATAAAAACCCTAAAAACCAATTAAACCTGAAAACCATAATAACCCTAAAAACCCTAAAAACCATAAAAACCTAAATAACCCTAAAACCCTATGAAAACATAAAAACTATAGAACAAAAAAAGACACTAAAAACCCAAAAAAACAATAAAATACCTAACAAACCTAAACCACAAAAAACACATTAAATTGAATTGGTTTTATTGGTACCTGCAAATCCCGTGGGATATAGCCTCTGTAGTGGGATTTCAATTTATAATTGACAAGGAAATAGACAACCCATTATATAGGAATTATGAAATAGTGTTGGTTGAGGTTGACATGGCTAGTACTCTTGTTGAGGAGGTGGTCTTCAACACCCTTGAAGATAGTTTGTCATTGGATATCCAATATGAGAGGCACCCGAAATTCTTTTCCTCTTGTAGTATCTTTGGACATCTGGTTTTTGAATGCAGGAAGTCACTTTCTAGTTCAAACTACATTTTAAAGGGTCATGATGCATCCCATTGCAAGAGAAACTATGGGCCAACTGTAGCTCCTCCTGCTATTAGATAAGGCTCAGTTGTGGCTAAGCCAGAGGGTGGTGTTCAGACAGCTGCTGAGGGTGGGTGGGATGATGTGGGTGATGCCCCTACCTCCCCTGTGGAAAGTAATCACGTTAGTGCCCTGGTGGATTCGGATGTCTCTTGTGGGGGGTCCACAGGTTGCAACGCCTTTGCCTGTGTTACAATAGACCCCCACTTATCCTTCGGGCGTGGCAATGAGGGATAAAGTAAGCGGCTTGAGATGAGTCTTAGGTGAGTTGGGTGCCTTAGTGGCCGAGCCTGGCGATGTTCTAGATACTCAAGTTGTGGCCTACTTAGATAAGGGTGAATCGAGTTGCCCCGCAGCCCCTGCAGTGGAGCCGGTTTTTTCATTAGTTGCTTCAGAAAAGGATATGAGGAAGGTGTAGAAGGTCCCCAAGGAGGAGGCCATCTTCACCCTGAACAAATTCAACCCACTTAGTGGAGTCTTCTGAAGTGACACAGTGGAAGAGGATCAAGCTGATGATGGGCCCACCAACGCTCCCATTGAATCTCAAACAGTTGTTTTCTAGAGTTTGGTGGCGAAATATCTCCTGCCAACTACTAAGAAGAAAGATACTGAACCCAAAAGGAAAGGGAGGAAAGGGAAGGGAAAGGGAAATGGTGATACCCCTATCCGGTCACCCCCAAGCCCTAATGAAGACCTTGTTTTGGAATTTCTATGTGTTGGAGAACACTCCCACAGCTGCAGCCCTAAGGCACTTTCTCTCACAGAAGTCAATGCTTTTTGGGTTAGCTGAACACATGATCAAGTTTGATAGCAAGAAAGGTTTTAACTGGGCTGCTCTTGGTTACTCTCTCTTTTCAAAAAATGAGGATGGAAATGGTCTGGGAACCTAATGGGTTCGGATGAATTATAGTGTCCATATCATCTCATTCGTTTCGTATCCTAAAATGATCTCTGTTACCATCCAAGGGACTGATGGGATCCTCACCATCTCCTTTTTTTACGCTTCATGCTCGTTCACTACCCGCATGCACCTTTGGAGAAGGCTGGTGTAGATAAGTGATGAAATTGATCACAATTAGATAGTTATTGGTGATTTCAACATGGTCCTGAGGCATGAAGAAAATCTAGGTCCGAATTTTTTGTGCACTACAGTAGATGATTTTTCATATTTCCTTGACCAATGTAACCTTTCTAAGGTATCCATTTTGGGGGTAAAATTCACTTGGGGGAATTACACCATTAATGGCAGGTAGGATATTAAAATGGATAGGTGTTTCTCATACATGGTAGGATGTGGTTCGCCAGTGGTTCTGTTTGGCTTCTCCCTCCCAAAACTCAACTCAGATCACAATCCAATTTTTGTTCAACTAAGGGAGTGAGTCCCAAGATCTTCTCCCCGGCCATTTAGATTCAACAATGTCTGGATCACTATTCTGGGGTGCAGGGAAGAGGTGTTGGGGGCATGGAGCAGCACCTTCTATGGTAGTCCCCAGTTTATTGTTATTTCCATGCTGAGAGAAATTAAGCATTGAATGAAGGATTGGAGAAAACGATCCTTCTTAGCATTGGATGATGAGATTAAAGTGGCTGAATCTCAGCTTTCTGCATGTCAAATTATGCATAAGAGGCAAAATGTACCTTCAGGGGAAGATCTTAGACTGCACTCTAAGATGGAAAAGTTTCTCGCCCTCAAATAGAATCTTGCTAAGGCGCAATTCAATGTTAGATGGCTTCAGGATGGGGATCACAACAATATGTTCTTTCATCGACTACATAATGTAAGAAGGGTTAGGAATAATCTGAGTGCTGTTAGAGTTTGAGACTCAACCTTCACTTCGGTGGGGGAAATTGCTAAGGGTTTGGTGGAGTACTTCCAGGGGATATACACTGATGACGGATAGGTATCCCCAATGATTTTTGACTCTATCCCATGGTGTATCACGGGCCAGAAAAATGAGGTCCTCACGGAGGCCCCTTCTGAGGGTGAAGTCAGGGAAACCCTCTTCTCTCTGAATATGGACAGTGCTGCAGGTCCGGATGGTTTTGGAAATAAGTTCTTCATGTTCTACTGGTATATCCTCCATGAGGATGTCACAAATGCGGTCATGGATGTTTTTCACTCAGGATCCATTCCCCATGGTGCCAATACCAACTTCATCTCACTGATCCCAAAAAAAGGTAATGCCATTGCGATTAGTGACTTCTGACCTGTTGCGATTGGCAACACAGTTCCAAAGATTACTAGTAAGATTCTCAGCCTTAGGATGGGTAAATTTTTGGGTGACATTGTGACTCCAAATTAGTTTGGATTCATCCTTCGGTGATGTATCCAATCCTGCTTATTCACTACCTCAGAAGGGATTAATATTATGAGGAAGAAATCGAAATCTGGTAGCTTTGTGCTTAATCTTGACATCTCAAAGTCTTTTGATACTTTGAAATGGAGATTTATTTTTAAGGTCCTTAGAAGATATGTCTTTTATAGTAGCTTCATCAAGATGATCTCTGCAATTATCTAAAGTACCCGAGTCTCGTTCTTGATCAATGGATCCCCCCATGGCTTTTTCCATTGCTCCTGTGGAGTGCGACAGGGTAACCTAATGTCAGGTTTTCTCTTTGCAATCATGGAGGATTACATGAGTCGATGCCTCCTTGATCTTATACAAGAAGGGATGTATTCACCAATTAAGGTAGGTAGGGACCTATGTGTCCCCTCACACCTTCTCTACCCGGATGAAATCCTCCTGTTTGGGCAGGCTGATAAGAAAAATTTGTCCATAGTCAAGAGGATCTTCCGTCATTATGAAAGTGTAGCTGGAAAATATATAAGTTGGATGAAATCATCAATTTTCTTTGGCAATGGGATCTCTTCTGCTAGATAGCTCCTCATAGACAATAGGTTTGGAGTTAAGCGTGGATCCCAACCCTGTACATATCTTGGTGTGTCCCTTTTTTAGGGAAAATCCAAGTGCAGCAACTTTGAGAACATTGCTTCCAAGATTAATCTTCAAATGATGGAATTGAAGGGCAAGTGTCTCTCCCATGCTGGCAGGGTCTGCCTGGTTAACTCGATAATCACCTCTATGTTCATGCATGCCTTCTCCATTTACATATGGATAGATGCTTTCCTCAAAATCATGAATGCTAAGATAAGAAATTTTGTCTGGACTGGTTCTACCAGTGAGCGGAAATTGGTCTCGGTGGCCTGGAAACATTGCACAAAGCCGTTTGAGTTGGACGGGCTTGGTATCAAGGATTTAAGGCATTTCCATGATGCTATTATTGTTAATTTTACATGGAGTCTGATTCGGCCTCAGAGTGGTGGCCTATATTTAATTGGGGAAAGATTCCCAAATAGGTTATGTGATGGTTTTTCGTGTTACATTTCTTCATCAGTCTAGACGGCTCTACGATCCTCTTATAAGGATATTATGTCTCAATCAAAATTGATCATGTCACAGTCCTCCACCCTGAACTATTGGTGTACCCCTTGGCTGGAGCAGATCATCTCATAGGTGATGACGCCTCCCTAGGATATGTAGAATTTAACCATTTCTAGCCTCATTCAGCAGCAGAACGACCTGGGGACCTTGCTCCCGAGCAATATTGTTATGACAATTTAGAGAAATACCTTTGTTGATACTGATACCCTCATATGGAGGCCCAGCATGGTGGGTAAATTCAATACCTGTGATTTTTACCATATGAAGTGCCAGTATGGGATGACTCCCCCATTGTGTCTGGACAAATTTAGGGCTCCTTTCATTCCCCCTTCATACTTCTTTTTGATCAGGAAAATTTGGTGGAATCAGCTTCCAATTCATGCTCAACTGAAAGCGGCTGGATGACATCTTTCATCTGCCTATTTTTTATGATGGAAGTCATAAGAGCACTATGATCACGTCTTCCGGAATTATACCTTTGCCTCAGACCTTTGGCGTTATCTACTACAATGCTTCCTCATGAACTGATGCCTACAAGGACCGATTTGTGATTTTTTGTGTGGCCTGGTAGAGACGAAACGAAGTGATCAGGTTCATAACTTGCTGCTTGCTGGTGTAGAGGAAGTTATTCATTATGTTTGGGCTTCTCACAACACTTAAGCCTTCGATCGACAACCCCTTACACTGCGTGTATGCGTGGTCTCCATTCAAAATAAGATTCAGATTGCTTCGTGAATTCAAACAGGTTCGATGTGGAATGATGTTAATGATATAACTTTACTGCGCTCTCTTGGGGTTGCTGGCCGAAGTAGGAAACCAATGGTCTTGATGTGGGTTAGATGGATTCCTCCAATTCCAACATGTTTGAAATTCAATGTTGATTGTGCGGCACTAGGAGCTCTGGGGCCCTTGGGGTGTGGTGGTGTCTTTCGTACTTCCAGAGGGTTTGTCAAGGGCTACTTCTTTCATTTTATGAGGGATGGTTGTGCAAATGAATCAGAGCTCTGGTCCATTATAAAGGCTGTGAAATATGTGATCCGCTTTGTGTGGAAGAGGATTTGGATTGATTTGGACTCGATGCTTGTGGTGGCGGCTCTCAAATTTTTTTCCCGGGATGTCCCTTGGCGACTACTCACACAGTGGATCAAGTGCCTTGATATCTACCGGTCCCTAAGCTTCAGTGTGTCTCATGTTTATAGGGAGGCCAACTTTGTGGCAGATTCTCTGTTGAAAATGTCGATTGATGAAAGATACTCGATGTGGTCCTTTGTGTCCCTATCTTTTTTTCCTCCCTTGGTTGACTCGGATATGAAGAGTGAGATACACTCTCTCCCTTGTCGACCCAACTTGTAATTGTCTCTATATGTTTTATTGATTTTTTGGGGGCTAGGCTTGCCTAGCCTTGAACCTCTTTCACCCTCAACACACAAAAACCCCTAGAATCCTCTAAATACATTAAAAACCAAAAATATTCTTAAAACCCAAAAAAAACCCCAAAAAAATTAAAATAACCTAATCCCTAAACCCGACATCCTAAACCCTTAACCCTACACCATAAATATTATACCATAAATCTTAAACCCTTAACCCGACACCCTAAATCCTATACCCAACACCAAAAACCCTAAACCGTACACACTACACCCATAACCCTACACCATAAACCCTAGAACCTACACCCAAAATCTAAAATCCTACACCTAAAACCCTTTACACTACACCATAAATCCTAAATCCAACACCCTAAACCCTATAACCTACACCCTAAACCCAAATCCAAAGACACTAACCCCTATATCATACACTCTAAACCTTACACATTACACACTACACCCTAAACCCCATGCCTCATTCCATAAGCTTTAAACCATACACCATAAACCCTTACCCATAACCATATATCCTACACCCTAAACCCCATTCCCTAAACCTAACAACATAATCCCTAAACCATGCTCCCTGAACCATATATCATGCACCCAAAACCATAAAACTTAATCCCCAAACCCTACACTATCCACCCTTAACCCAGAACTAAACACTATAAACCATATACCATAGACCCTAAAACCTAAACCATGCACCCTAAACCCTATACCCTACACCCTATACCATAAAATCAACACACTATACCAAATACCCTAAACCATAAACCATAAACCCAACACTTTATACTCTATACTGACAATCGTAAATTCAACAACTTAAATGCTAAATCATACCCCATAAACCATATACTTAATATCATAAATCCTATATCCCACATAACATTAAAAGACCCCAAAACCCTAAAAATCCCTAAGAGACACAAAACGACCCTAAAACCCCAAAAAATCCATAAAATAACATAAAACCCAATATTACAATAAAAAACATTAAATGCCACAAAAACAACAAAACCCTAAAAGAACCTAAAACCCCATAAAACCTTAATAGACCCTAAAAACCAAAAAAAACACAAAAACACAAAAAATCACTAAAAAACCAAAAATACACTAAAAATTATAAAAATTATTAAAATCCCTAAAACCCCTACAAACTCTAAAAACTATAAAACCATTAAAACCATTAAAAAAATTAAAACCCTAAAAAATAATAACCCTAAAACCCTAAAAAACATATAAACCTTAACCAAAAAACCCTAAGAAACATAAAAAAAATGAATCCCCTAAACTTCTAAAAACCTAGAAAAAAACCTAAAAATTACTTAAACTCTAAAACCCATAAAACCCTAAAAAAACTCCAAAAACCCTAAAAGGCCCCCAAAAACCAAAACCTCTAAAATACTGTAAAAACCACAGAAGACCCAAAAATATATTAAAAACTCCTAAAACCCAAAAACCCTTAAAAACAAAATAAAAAACCTAAGAAAAACTAAAAACCTAAAAACCCATAAAATCCCTAAAAAACATTAAAATCCCAAAACACCCTAAAACCCATAAAACCCTCAAAAAACTGTAGAACCCATGAAAACCTAAAAACCCCTAAAATCCCTAAAATTCCCATTAAACCCCTAAAACCCAAGAAAAAAATATACTAAAAGGCTAAAAACCATAAAATTCCCTTAAAACCACTAAAAACCCAAAAATACTAAAAACCCTAAAAGCCCCTAAAAGCCCTTAAAACCGAAAAACCCTAAACCCCCCTAAAACCCCATAAAACCCTGAAACCTGTAAAAAACCTAAAAAACTAATGAAACCCTTAAAACACCTAAAACAAACTAAAACCCTAAAAAGGTCATAAATGAAAATAAAAACACTAAAACCCTATAAAACTCCTATAAGACCCACAAAACCCTTAAACAACCTAAAAACCCTAAAACCCCACAATAACTATAAAAATCATAAAAACCCTAAAAATCATTTAAAACCCATAGAAAACCAATAAAAAATGAAAACACTAAAAAATAAAAAACCATAAAACCAAAAAACATTTAAAAACTCTAAAAACCCTAGAAAACCTTAATAACACCTAAAACATGAGAAATACCTCAATCCCGAAAAAACTCTAAAAACACTAAAAACCCTAAAACCCATAAAAACACTATAAACCCTAAAACCATAAAACCTTGAAAAACCTTAAAAATGCGAAAAAAACCCCAAAACAAACCTTAGAACTCTAAAAACCCCTAAAACCCAAAGAATACCTAAAAACCCATAAAAATCATGACCTTAAAAACCCATAAAATCCTAAAAAACCCTAAATCCCTTAAAACCAAAGAAAAAAAACCTAAAATCCTTAAAATACTTAAAAATCATAAAAACCCATACAATCCCAAAAACCCTCAAATCCCATAAAAACCATAAAAACTCTAAAACCATAAAACCCCTAAAATACCGTAAAATTCCATAAAATCCCATAAAAACTGATAAAAACTAAAAAACATAAAAAATATTTAAAAACCCTAAAACCCTAAAAACCATTAAAACTATAAAAACAATAGAAAACCTAAAAACAATAAAAAAACTAAAAATATTATAAAAAACATAAAACCTCTAAATGACCCTTAAAACCCTGAAAAACCTAAAATACCCAAAAATTCTTAAAACCCCGAAGAAATATCAATCCCCCTATAAATACCTTAAAAGGTGCTTAAAAACCTATTAACACCCTAATACATGTAAAACCCCAAAAACCCTGGAAATACCTTAAAACCCTAAAAAAACCAAAAGACGCTGAAACAAAAAAAACTAAAAACCCTAAAAGAACTAAAAAAATATTAAACATGGCTAAAAACCCTAAAAACCAAAAATAAACCCAAAAATCCTAAAATACCCTCTAAAACCCACAAGAACTAAAAAACCCATCAAAACCTCTAAAAATATAAAAGTCCTTCAAATTGGTAGAAACCTTAAAACCCCCTAAAACCCCAAAGTCCCCTAGAACACTAGATGGTGGCTCTAGCGACTCTGGCGATTCTAGCGATTTGACTCCTTCGTGATGGAAGCTTCCTCCTAGGTTGAAGACGATAGAAAATGAAGAACCCCCCCCCCCCCCCTCTCTGAGGGGGAGGACCCTCACTCATAGGACATCTCGTCATTCTCCTCTGCTGACTTGTTACCCTCATTCCTGAAAACGGTTCTCTTCCCGAAGGTTTCGTAGTTCTTAGAAGGTTGTCTGCAGCTTCCCCTCTCGATTCGATAGTTCACTGAGGCTTTGGACCTGCACCACTAGACTCTGGTTGCAAGCTTCCTGATGCGGTGACCCCCGGTGGTCACTTTTGACAGGTTCGTTTTGGATTTCTGGAATCTTAGGGCTTGGGTGACTGTGGGCCTGATCGATAGATCCCACATCATGATTAGCTTTTCCTTGGAGGATGACCTGGTCCTTTCCTGGTCAGCAGCTCCTCGGTCATGCAACGATGCTTGTTTCTCCCTCTTTTGGTGGAGCTTTGACTTTCATCTGAAGTGGAGTTCCCCGATTGCAGCTACCTAGGTGAGATTTCCTGAACTTCATCTTCCATTTCAAAATATCTCTATTATTTTAATGCATGGGAATTTGGTGGGTAGGTTACTTTATGTGGATAGTATAACTAGGTCCCTATGTTTTCCGGTTGCACCAAGGGCCTTTGTTGAAGTCGATGCTTCAAAGACTCTTGTGGATGCTATCTGGATTACAGTGGGGGAAGAACTCAGATGGAGGCATCCTGTTATCATTGAGAAATGGTCGGTGTTCTGCTCTTCTTGTTGGAGCTTTGGGAACAGTGACCAATCTGGAGGATGTTATGGCCCTGTCAAGGGTGGTGGTTCTCTGGCTCGCATGTCTTCTGGTGAGAGTATCCTCCCTCTAGTGGAGGTGAAGGGGACAAAGGGGGTGGCTGAGCCATTACCCTCCCATCCTTTGGTTTCTGATGTTCCCTGATCATATGCATTGCTGGATAGAAGGGATTTAAAGGTTTCCTTGATGGATTCGGGTGGCTTTATTGTATGTCTAGATCGAGGTGCTGGTGTTTCGGGAGATGCTGATGAGGAGGAAGTGCTACTGGCTGAGAGGGATAATCGGGTTTCTGCTGAAGGCGTTCATGGGTGTGGTGACTCCCCTAGGAGGCAGAAAGATTTAAGGAAGGCTGTTGTGATGGGAATCTAGAAAGAAAATATGGAGGATCCCTGTTCTCTGAAACTGGGATGAGATGATATAGCTGGCTTGAAGGTTAATGAGAGCACCGATGGATCCCTTCCAGCAGTTATGGTTCTTGTGATTACTCTTAACAACATACAAGTTGCAGCCTTGGCTGAGCCTACTATGGTGGATATGCTGGTGGAAGATGTTGTGAAGGAGGAAATGGTTGCTCAGGGCCCGAGGACTGGGGATGAGTGAAGCTTGTCTTTGGAAGAGGAAAGGTCTATGGCGGAAGAGGAGACCTGGATCCCCAGGGTGCAATACATGAATTGGCGTGATGCCCCTCTGGTTCTGTCCGGGTGTCCCGGCGTGGGGGGACCTGACATGGCGCCTGGGTTATCTCCTCCCACAAATAGCACTAGCGGTGATGAGGATCTTCCCAGTGCCCAGTTTTTGAGCCCTCTGCCGGGGAATGCTGGCGATGCTAGTGATCCATCCATGAACCTGCAGAGGGCTATGGTTCTTCATGGTGTTCCCTCTACTGAATATTTTTTTGTGCAGTTTCATGAGATGGTGTGGGTTGAACGGTAAATGTTCTCGCTTGAGGGTGAAGCTAAGAGTCTTGGGGAGAGGTTTGCTGAGTCTTATCGCCAGATAAACGCTGCTATGGTCATGTCAAAGGAGGAATGATCTAGATGAGGTGCTAAAACTCTTGGGTCAGATTGTAAGAAGTGGACGGCACCATCGGCTGTCAGTGATGGTGTCACTTGTGCGAAGTCAGGTGTTGAACCCGGATCCACTTCCGCCCCTCCGAGGCAAAGACGGAGGAGGGATTATTCTTCCCTCCCATGTCCCATGGAAACTAGGGCCTCTTCACGAGCTATCAGACTTAATATAAAGGTGAATAAGCGAGAGCAGCTTTCAATTTCCGCTGAGCAATAGAAGTCTAGGATGAAGCTGCTATCTAGGCTTGGCATACAAGAGGATTTTGAGTCTAGATTGGACTCAACAGACATGGGTGTTGAGTTGGATTTCAGTTTTTCGGATGTGGGTGACAGCTTTGGTGTGGGCATGGGGTATTGTGGTGCGGAGCTGGATGATTTTGGTGGCAATGTTGACTGATCCTTCCCTTGTGTGCCTTCCCTTTTGGACTTTCTTGACTTGTTGTTCTTTCTTTTTGTTTTTCTTCCTTTCTTTTTGTGGCCTTTGAGCTGAGGTCATAATGGGATTTGGGTGTGGATCGGTGGATCCCTCCCCTCCCTTGTCTGTAGTGTCTTTGTGTCTTTTCTTTTAATAAAATTTGGGGGGTTCCAGGAATATCCTGGACCAGAGCCTTCCTTACCCAAAGACCCCTAAAAACCAAAAAACCCCTAAAATGCTAAAAACCCATAAAACCCTTGAAAACGATTCTAAATCCTTAAAACCCCTTAAGAACCTAAAAATCCGGAAAAATAAAAACACTTAAAAGAACCCAAAATTCCCTAAAAAATGAAAATCCAAAGAATCCCATAAAACCCCTTAAAACCATATGAAACCTAAAAATCCTAAAAACACTAAAATACCTAAAATTATAAAAGCCCTTAAAAACCATAAAACCACCTAAAACATTTGAAGCCCTAGAATCCCAAAAAACACAAAAACCCACTAAAACCCGAGAAATCCAAAAACAGAAAAATCTAAAAGACTCTAAAAACCATAAAAGCACCTAAAACCCCTAAAACCCCTTTACATCTTAAAACCATAAAACCTTGAAAGTACCTTAAATTCCCTAAAAATGCTATAAAAACACCAAAGACCTAAAAAACTATTAAAACCCATAAATACCATAATACCATAAAAACAAAAAAAATCTATGACCCCTAAAAACACTAAAAAACATCAAATACGTAAACTCCCATTAAAATCCTTAAATACATAAGAACCATAATAACCCTAAAAACCCCAATAAACCTAAAAACATTAAAATAATCATGAACAGCCAAAAAACCCCTAAAAACTCAAAAACCCTTGAAAACAACCCAAACATTGAAACCCCTAAAACTCACTAAAAATCCTCAAAACCACCTAAAACCCCTTAAAACCGTTAAAACACTAAAACTATTTATTCCTACTAGAAAATTCAAAAAACTAACAAAACCCTCAAACCTCCTAAACAATCTTAAAAAATGCTAAAATCCCTAAAAACACAAAAAACACCAAAAAATCCTAAAAACATAAAAACCACAAAAAACCTAAATACCCACTAAAAACCCTAAAATCAATAAAAAACTCAAAAACACTAACAACACTTAAAAACCCAAAACCCTAAAAGACCAAAAAAATAAAAACCCATTAAAACACCTAAAAACCATAAAAAACAAAAACAAAAACAAAAAAATAACAAACCCTAAAAACCCTTAAGACTCTAAGATAGATGGCACCCACATCTCCTAGTTCCTCTCGCTTTTAGGTTCTCTAGCAGCGTCCATTCCTCGCATTGTGCTCCTTTGGTGTGGTGATGGATTCTTACGTGTCATCTTGCTCAGCGCTGCTGCTTCCCCCTCTTGAGGTGCGTTTTCTCTTGTTTGATGGTGCCCATGCAGATCTTCTCAAGTGGAAGCTCCATAAAAAATCTTATTTCAAGAATAAGCGGGTCAGATCTAGACCTTCTGGCATGTGGCATTACCGATCTTTGGTGGGATGGTTCGGATTTGGTCTCTCCTATATTTGGAAAGTTAGATCCATGGAGGTTTTAGTTGGATCTGGTCCTTATAGCATGCGGCTTTTCATAGGTTTGACGGGGTGGGTCAGATCTGGTCTTTCCCCTACACGGTGCTTCAGTCCCATGGAGGATATGGTCAATTCCATTTTTTCCAGAGAACAACTTTGCTTCTCGATTGTTTGGGGAATATCTGGGACTCCTAGCTTGTGATGTTGTAATCCTTTGGAGGTTATGTTTGATGGTCTTGGTGGAAGGATTGTCTGGCTCCAGTGAAGGTTTCAAAAGTGGTGGATGCAGCTTTCCTGGTGTGGTGGTGGCCAAACTAGTTCTCTGGTGTGGGTTTTCAAGTTTTCTTGGTACCATTTTGCACAGAAAATACTGGCTCGTGCTTCTAGTTCCTCTATTTCATTTTTTCACTATGTTATTGATGAAAGGATATCCATTTTTTTCTATGTGGATGCTTCTCTTGACTGTGATATTCTGATTCATAGAGAATTTGAAAATGGGTTGTTGCTGGGCTATATGGTTACGAGTTTGAACAAGGTGTTCTGGGTGTTGTGGGTTGGTCCTAGGAGTACATGCTAGTGTATCGATGATATTGATTGGTTGTGTGATATTTCTTGCTTACAAGGTGTGAAAGGCTTTGCTGGTTATTGGGATCTATGGTGCTGGATTCTGTTTGATGATGGGTAGGGTTGTGATAAAGTTGTATGTTCTGGGCATGGGCGTTGGTGGTCCTTTGATGTTGATAGTATCTCCAAGTGTGGCATGCTAGAAGTTGTTAGGATATGAGGTCCCCGATGCTAGTATCTAAGATGCTGGAGGATGGATGCTAATTGGCTGGGTATGGTTAACGAGGGTGATGGACGTTAGAAACGAAGGTGCCATATTTTCAATGATGCTTGGCTAGAAAATGGTGAAGCTGATGTCTATGTTTTTGGTGCTGGAATCACTGTGTTGCTGGAAATTGTTCAAACTAGTGAGGAGGTGTTGTAGGTTGGAGATAGTGAAGTGGGATGCTAGTTACTGCTTGGATGGGAGGTGTTGAAGGTGATGTTTTTTCATTTATACTAGTTTTTGCTTGGCTGGTAGATGATAGAGATGCTTCTGTCTTTCTTCTTTTTATGGTTTTGTGTGTCTTTTTGGTTTTTTGGTGTCTTTTGGGTCTTGTGGGGGTGTCTAGGGTTTTTTTGTGTGGGTTGATTGACCAAATCCCTCCCTTGTCTGCTGCGTTTTCCCCTAAATAAATTTTTCGGGGGGGGGGGGGTCAGGAATAGCCTGACCCTCGCATCTTTCTTTCCCTTAAGACACTAAAACACCTAAAAACCGAAAAAAAAAAACGAAAACAAAAAAACCCCAAAAAACCCCAAAAAAAACTTTAAAAAACTTTAAATCACTAAAATCCAAATAAAAACCGTTAAACACTACCCCCCCAACCTCAAAATCCTAAAAATCCTCAACACCCCTAAAAACCCTAAAACCCATTAAAAGTCCTTCAAACCCTAAATCCCCTAAAAGATCAAAAAATGATAAAAATAACCCTAAAAAACACTAAAACCATAAAACCCCTAAAATAACCTAAATAAATAAAAACCCTAAGAGAACGGAAAAATTATATAAACCATAAAAGAAACATAAGACCATAAAAATATTAAATGACTATAAATATGAAAAAAGACTATAAAAACCAAAAAAAACCTAGACCACCATAAAACCCTAAAAAATAGAAAATACCCAAGAAACCTCTAAAACCCTTAAGCATCCTAAAAACACTAAATAAAAATAAAGGATCCTAAAAAAGCTATAAAAACCAAAAAGGAACCTTGAAAACCTTAAACATCCTAAAAAACACTAAATCCTCAAACCCCCCCCCCCCCTAAAAACCCTAAAACACATTACAAACCCTAAAAACCCTAAAACACATGAGAAAACCATAAAAAATCCAAAACCCTAATAAATATAAAAAAATAAAAAATATTAAAAAACTGTTAAGTCCCGAAAATCCCAAAAAAAATACTGAATAACTAAAAACCCCTAATAACTGTAAAGTCTCTAATAAAACCAAATACACTCTAAAAATCATAAAACCCCTAAGAATTAATACAAACTCTAAAATACTAAGAAAACCATGAAAACCCCAAAAAATCCATAAAACACATTAAAAACCATAAAAATATTTAAATAAATCCATAAAACCCAAATAAAAATTATTAAAACCCTAAAAAACTCTAAAACCCAAAAAAACCCTAAATTAAAAAACACTAAAACCCCTGAAACCCTGAAAAATCCTTAAAAACACCTAAAAACCTAAAATCCACATAAAACCCAAAAACCCATCGAAAACAATAAAAATTTGGAAAAATACTAAAAACTAACAAAAACCTAAAAACATATACAAAACCATAAAAACATATAAAACTAAAAACCCTAAAAACCCCGAAACCCCAAAAAACCCCAAAACCCCAAAACCCCTAAAAATAGTAAGACACCTTAAAATCCCTAAGAATACTAAAAAACCCTAAAAGACACTAAAAATTCCCAAAAACCCCTAAAACCAAACCTATACCCTATACCAAAAACCCTACACCTTAACCCTCTACACTAACCCTAAACCATAAACCATACATCATAAACCCTATAACTCGCACCCTAAACCTGAAATCCTATACTCAAAACACTAAACCCGAAACCCACCACCCTATACCCTATACCATACATGCTAAACCCTAAAACCTACACCCAAAACCATAAACCCTGCACCCTAAACCCTAGACCTAAACCCTATACCCAAAACCCAAAACCCAAATCTCTAAACCATACACCCTAAAACCTATATCATAAACCCTAAAACCTACACCAGAAAACTAATACCCAACAACCAAAATCTAGGACCATACACCCTAAACCCTATAACGAAAATCCAAAATCCAAAACCTCGCACCCAAAAATCAATACCATTCAATGTAAACTATATAAGCCAAATCATACACCCTACACCCTACACCGTAAACCCTAAACCCAATATCCTACACTAAAAACCTAATACTGCAAACTATAAACCTCAAACCATAAACCCTAAACCCTATACCAAATATTGAAAACCCTATACCCTACACCCTAAACCCAATACACTACACCCTAATTGTGACAACTGGGCCCTCAGTAATAGCAAGGCACCCCGCCTTAACATGACCGTCGGGTCCCAACCCACTAAGTACCACCAGTTTCCCCACAGACATGTGGTACCCACCCTAGGGCCCACCCACATGTCTGAACGAGTCATCTGACCAATGACAGTACCCACAGTCCAACCCATGTCCTTTCCTGTGTGCCTTGTCCTCACTCACACACCCCCTGGGTAACTTCCCAAAAGGTTTCTCATCCTAATCACTACTCCAGAAGGTCACCCATTCTACTCAATTATTCTCCCGAAAAGGAAGATTCACCATGCTGACATGATTCATATCATTTATCCATTTAAGCCTTTATCATTCATGGGTGTTACAATAAACCCCCTTTAGATCAAAAAATTCTTTTTGTGGTCCCTAAATGTCAACCCAGGCAGTGCACCGCACTTAAGGCTGGGTACCACCTTTGATACCAAATGTGACAACTAGGCCCCCAGTGATAGCACATACACCCCACATAAACACGGTCGTCAGGTCCCGATCCACCAGGTACCACCTGTTTTCCCACAGACATGTGGTTCCCACCCAAAAGCCCACCCATATGCCTAAATGAGTCATCTAACTAATGACAGTCGCCACAAGCCAACACATGTAATTTCCAGTGTGCTTTGTCCTCACTCACATACACCCGAGGCAACTTCCCAGAAGATCACCCATCATGATCACTACTCCAGGCTAATCACACTTAACTGTGGAGTTTTAATCATGTAGGCTCCTGAAAAAGAAGGTGTACCATGTTGACATGAGTCATATCATATAGCCACTTAACCCTTTATCATTCTAGGGTGTCACACTAAACCTTAAACCCCAAACCCTAAACCCTAAAATCCACACTCAAAACCCAAAAACCAATACCGCTCACACTAAACCCTGAACACAATACCCTAAATCCTATACCATAAAATCTAAACCCTATACACTAAAACAAAAAACCCAAAACCCAAAACCCAAAACCCTATACCCCACACAATAATCACAAAACCTTAATCCCTAAATATTAAACCCTAAACCATTCACCCTAAAAGCTACACCCTAAACCCTAAACCTTAAACCCAACACCCCCAACACTAAACCATAAAATCTACACCCAAAAACTTTTACCCAACACCCAAAATCCTATACCCTTAACCCTAAACCCTAAACCCTAAACCCTAAACCCCACACCTTAAACCCTATACACTACACCCTAATCCCAAATCCAAAAATCGTATACCCTACACTCTAAAGACAACACCATAAACCCTATACAAAATACTCTCAACCCTAAACCCTATACCATACACCCTCAAACCTATACCCCACACCATAAACCCGAAACCCTACATCTTAAAATATAAAACCTAAACTTGAAACCCTAACCATAAACGTTAAATCGAAAACCCTATACCCTACACCCTAAACCCAATACACAATACCCTAAACACTAAACCCTATACCCTACACCCTAAACCGTATACCCAACACCGTAAACTCGAAACTCCACAACATAAACCAAAAAACCTAAAACATAAACCATGACCTTAAATCCTAAACCCAAAACCTTATACCTTAAACCCTAAACCCTAAACCTTGTACAATAAAAATATACCGTAGTCCCTAAAACAACATCCCAACACCCAAAAATCCATACCCCACACCCCAAACCCAAAACCGTCCAACCTAAACCCTATACCCCACACTGAAAACCCTTAATCCTAAAACCTACACCCTAAACCCAATACCATGCATCCTAAAACTAATAACCAACACCCTAAACACTATACTGCCCACCTTAAACCCTACACCCTAATCCCTATACCTCACAACCTAAACTCTAATCGCTACACCATAAACCATAATCCCTACACCCTAAACCCTATACCCACACCATAAACCCTAAACCCTACAAAATAATCTCTAGACCCTATACTTTGCAGCATAAACCATAAACCATACACCGTAAACCCTCTACCATTCACCATAAACCCAAAACCCAATTCCTTACACCCTAAAACTTAATTCCCACACCCTAAACCATATAGCCTTCACCCTAAACACTAAACCCTACACCGTAAACCCTATACTCTAAAACCAAAACCCAAAACCCTATTCCGTATTCCCTAAACCCTACACCCTACACCCAAAACCTACCCCCTAAACCATATACCCTACCCCCTAATCTATATACCCTAAACCCTAACACCTAAAGTTTAAAAATACTAAAATGTCCCTAAAAACCCTATAAAATATGATACACCCAAAATCATATTCCCTAAAAACTAAACCCTAAACCCTAAAAATCCTTAAAACCCCAAAAAACCTAAAAAACCATTTAAAAGAATAAAAAAACTAAAAACACTAAAAATTCCAAAAAACAAAAAAAACAAAAAAAACCCTAAATCCTATAAACACTGTAAAAATCCAAGAACCCCCCCCCCCCCCCTAAAAAACATGAAATCACTAAAAAAACCATGAAAACCATAAGAAAACCTTATAAGCCCTAGGAAAACCCACAAAGCACCTGAAAAAAAAAAACCAGAAAACCCCTAAAAAAGTTGAAACCCTAAAAAACCCTAAAAACCCAAAAAACCATAAAAAAATCCTAAAAAACCCTAAAAACACTAATAACACAACAAAACCATAGAACCCTAAAATCCCTATAAACCCAATGAAATCCAAAAAACACTATAAAATACTAAAAACCCAAAAAGGACCCTAAAACCCCTAAAACCCACAAAAAACCCTAAAAACCTAAATAACCTAAAAATTCTAACAATCCATAAATACCCTAAAAACCATTAAAACCCCAAAACCCATAAAAATACTAAAAACCATAAATTGACACTAAACACCCTATAAACCCCAAAAATATTAAACAACCTTAAAAACATTGAAAAAAATTTACCCCACCCCAACCCTTAAAATCCTAAAACCCCTAAAATCTCCAAGAAACCCTAAAAACTATAAAAGAACCTAAAAACCTGATAAAATTTTAAAAACCATAAAAAAACACTAAAAACCTGAAACAAATCCCTAAATATCATAGACCCTGAAACCCTAAAATACAATAAAAGTCCCTAAAACCCCAAAAAACCCCAAACAAACCTTATAAACATTAAAATTTAAAAATGCCCAAAACCCACATAAAACCCCAAAAAACTAAAAACCACTAAAATCCCCTAAATATTACGACCCCTTAAAAATATTTAAACTATAAATAATCTAAAACCACCCAAAAAACTAAAAACCCCTAAAACCCCTAAAATCCCATAAATCCCATAAAATAACATAAAACCCCTAAAAACCCCAAACCCTAAAAATCCCAAAAAATCCATAATACCCATAAAATAACATAAAAACACAAAAAATCCTATAACCCATAAATGGTCCAAAAATCCCTAAAAATTCCCAAAACCCCTAAATAACCTAAAACCCTTAATATACCTAAAAAACATAAAACCTAGAAAACCCTAAACATCCCTAAAAACTATAAAACACCTTGAAACTACCCATAAAACCCCTAAAACACCACAACCATAAAAGACCATTAAACCATAAAATACAATAAAAACCTAAAACCCCAAAAAGACATTAAAATCCAAAACCCCCATAAATGCCCCATAAAAACCCATAGACACCATAAAAACTCTATAAAGCCCTAAAACTTCTATAGAACCCTAAAAACCCCTGAAAACCCTAAAACTCCCAAAAAATTGTAAAAACCCTAAAAATCTTCTAAAAACCACAATGACAATAAAAAACCCTAAAACAAAAAAATATATGAAAAAAACCCATACCCCTAAAAATCTTAAAAATTCTAAAAAAACTAAAATTCATTAATAACCCTAAAAACCGTTAAAATCACTAAAAAGTTTTAAAAAGCCTAAAATCCATAAAACCCACAAAAATCCCAAAACCCATAAATAACTCAAAATATATGAAAATGAAAAAAAAGAAAAAGAAAATACTAGAAACACACACAAAATCCTTTATAAATCCTAAGAAACACTAAAAACCCTAAAAACCCAAAACCCTATAAAAGCGTAAAAACCCATAAAACCAAAAACACCCAAAAAACCCATAATCCCTAAAAAATCCTAAATTTTTTTAAGGAATTTTAAAAGCCCAAAAAAAACCTTATAAAAACCATAAAACGCCTATAAAACTGTAAAACCCCTAAAAACCTAAAAACCCTAAAAACCTTTAAAACCCATAAATGAACCCTAAAATCCAAGAAATAAGGCTTAAAACCCTTTTCAACACCATGAAAACTCTTAAAAAACTAAAAAGAATAAATAGCACAAAAAATTATTAAAATATGTAAAAATCCTTAAAACAATTAAAAAATCATAAAAACCCTAGGAATAGTTAAAACTATTAAATACCTAAAAAGTCTATAAAACCTAAACACATGAAAAACGTTGAAAACCTTAAAAAATACTAAAAACACTAAAAGAGTCTAAAAACACCTAAAAATTCAAAACCCCTAAAAACACTAAAAGTGATACAACCCCATATGAACCCCTAAAGTATCCTCAAACCCCTGAAAAGACCCTAAAAGACACAATGAAACCTAAAAAACAATAAAATAAACTAAAACCCCTAATGGAATGTAAAATCCATCTAAAACAAAAAAATGGCCCTAGAAGCATTAACAAACCAAAAGATCTTAAAAACATTGGAAACCATAAAGAGACCTAAAAACCCAAAAGAACCCTAAAATCCCTAAAAACCTATAAAGGACCATAAAACCACTAAAACCCATGAAGGAACCCAAAACCCCTCAAAACAACCCAAAGGAACCTTAAACCTTAAACCCTTAAATACCCTAAAAATCCTAAAAAACCAAAAAAACCTAAAAACCCTAACCCCCCCCCCCCAAACCTATAAGACCCAGAAAACTGTAAAAAATCTTAAAACCCCTAAAATCATTTAAATGACCTAAAACCCCATAAAAATCATAAAACCCCCAAAACTCCAAAAAACCTACAATCTCAAAAAACCCCAAAAACCATAAAAACCCTAAAACCCCTAAAAAACACTAATAAAACTATAAAAGTCATAGAAATCAAGAAACATAAAAAACCCTAAAACCACTAAAAACAAAAAAGATACCTAAAGTCCGTAAAAGCCTGAAAACCCCCCACAAAACCCCTAAAATCCTAAAAAAATCTAAAACACCTAAACACCATATAAAAACACAAAAACACAAAAACCCTAATGAACCAAAAATCCACAAACCCCCAGAAGACCTAATGAATCGTAAAAACCCATAAAACTCCATAGAAACCCAAAAACACAAAAAAATATAAAAATACCAAAAAAATACTATAAAAATATTACCAAAAAAATCCCTAAAAACCTAATGAACCCTTAAATCCTCTAAAAACCATAAAACACTAAAAAACCATTGAAAACCTAAAAACCCTTTAAACCCTGAAAACTCAGAAAACCCCAAAAACCATAAAAACCATAGAACCCCTAAAACACATAAAACTCATCGAAAACTAAAATCTATAAAACTTTTAAAAACCCTAAATACCCTAAAACATAAAAAACCATAAAAACCAAAAATTCATAAACCCTCAAAAACTCGTAAAACCCTGAAAAAACCTAAACCCCGAAACACCCTAAAGGACCCTAAAACACCTAAAAATGTTAAAAACCCTAAAAATACTCAAGAAAACATAAAACCCATAAAAACACAAAAACATAAATATCATAAAACACCAAAAATCCCATAAAACACTAAAATATAATAAAAACTCTAAATACCATAAAATACCCTAAAACTGTAAAATACTCTAAAAACTCTAATAACCCAAATGTTCCCTAAAAAACCAAAAAGACCATGAAAACCCCAAAACCCCCCAAAAGCCTCTAAGAAAACCTAAAAACCCTTAACGACACTAAAACCCCAAAATTGACACTAAAAGCCTAAAACCCCTAAATGACCCTAAAAACCCTTTAAACACCATGAAAACCCTAAAACCCCTAAAATCCCATAAAAACCCTTAAACACCATAAATCCCTAAAAGTAGAAAAAACCCAAAATCCCCAAAATGAAAATAAAAATCATCAGAGCCTAAAAGACCCTTAATCCCCAAAAACCCCTAAAAACTCTAAAAACCTCAATAAAATCAGTATACCTTAAAAGTCCCCAAAAACCCTAAAAACATTAAACAACCCTAAAAATCGTAAAAACAGTAAAAACTCCAAAATCCTAAAAGGACATAAATACCCTAAAAACCTTAAAACACTAAAAAAACCAAAAAACCCAAAAAAACCCAAAACCCCTAAGAAACCTTAAAAGACAAAAAAACCTAAAAACCCCTAAAACACTAAAAACACAAAAAAAATCCTAAAATCCCAAAACCATTGAATACTATTAAAACCCTAAAAAATTGATAACCTATAAAATCCTAAAACCACTAAAACCACATAAAACGCATGAAAACCTTAAAAATAAAAAACCCAAAGAAATAATAAAAACCACTAAACCACTTAAAACACTAAAACCCCCAAAAAGACTCTAAAAACCAATAAAATCCCACAAGATTATAAAAACCCTATAACACCCTAATAGATTCCAAAAACCATATAAACCCCTAAAAGATTCTTAAAATCCCTTAAACATAATAAAAACCATAAAACCATAAAAACTAATAAAAAACAAAAAAAACTCACTATAAACCCTAAAAACCTAAAAACCAATAAAAACCCATGAAACCCCAAAAACACTAAAACGTCCTAAAATCCCTAAAAACACTAAAAGTACTAAAAATCCAAAAAACCAAAAAAATCCCCTAAAACCCCTAATCAGCTAAAAAATTCCAAAAATAAAACTAAAATTCCTAAAAATTAAGAAAAAACCATACAAACCATTAATACCCCTAAACCCCCTAAAAACATTAAAACCTTAAAACCCAAATAAACCCTAAAAAACTATAAAAACCCATAAAATGATTTATAAAACCCTTAAAATCTATGAAAAACCTAAACAAACCATTAGAACACCTAAAAAATCCTAAAAAGACTAAAACAATAAAAATAAAAAAACTAAAAACCCTAAATAATTAAAACCCCTAAAACTCCCTAAAACCACCAAATCCCTCCAAAACTATTAGAGGCACTAAATTCCTAAAAGAATCCTAAAACCCTCAGAAACTCCCACACTACTAAAAATCCTAAAAACACTAAAAACCCTAAAAAACACTAAATCACCTAAAAAACAAAAAAACACTTAAAAGGATATTAAAAAACATAAAAACCCTTAAAACCTAAACCTCACATCCCACACTGTAAACACTATACACTAAACCCTAAACCCAATACACTATACCCTAAACCCTAAACCATTAACCCTAAACCCTAAAACCTACTCCCTAAACCCAAAACCCTAGACCAAAAACCCTATACCCTACGCCCTAAACCATAGACCACAAATGTTATACCCTATACCCTACACCTTAAAACCCAAACCATATACCCTAAACCTTATACCCTAACTCATAGACCCTACATGCCAAACCCTATACCCCGCACCCCAAACTATATACACAATAATCTACACCCTAAACCTTATACCCTACACCAATCACCCTAAACCCTAGACCCTAAACCCTAAACCTTAAACCCTAAACCCTATACCCTACAACCTAAAACCTATACCCCACACCATAAAACTGATAACCTAAACACTAAATCCTAATACATACACCATAAACCATACACCATAAACCCTGAACCTTACACTCTAAAACATATACCCTACACCCTAAAACCTAAACACTTTACCCTAATGCTTATAGTCTAAACCTTAAACCCTATACCCTAAACCCTACACCCTACACCGCAAACATTATACCATAAACCCTACACCCTACACACTTAACCCTAGACCCTAGACCCTAAACCCTATACACTACACCCTAAACACAAAACCCTATACCCTACAACTTAAATCATACACCCTACACCCTATACCCTATACCATACACCCTAAAACCTAAATGCTAAACCCTAAACCATATGTCCTATATAATATACCCTACATACTAAACCCTAAACCCTACACTCTAAACCCTATATCCAATAGCCAAAACCCTATACCATACACCTTAATCCACATACACTACACCCTAAACCCCCAATATCTATACCCTGAAACCTAAACCCTACACCCTAAACCAAAAACTGTACACCCAAAACATTATACCATACACCATAATACCAATAGCCTATGCACTAAACCCTTTTAACTACACTATAAACCTTAAACCATACACTATAAACCCTATACCCTCCACCCTAAACCCAAAACCCTGCACCTTACATGACATGAAAATAAACTAATGTCACAATTTTTTTTGTATGGTGTTGTTAAAACCATAATTAAATGTGTTTAAATTTATTTTAGTTTTTTTTCAAAAAAATTAAATTCATTTTTAGCGGTGGTTTTTCAAAAACCGTGGTGAAATAGAAGCAGTTTTAAAAAAAATCATCGCTAAATTAAATGATTTTTTTGAAAACCAATATTTAATTATTTATTATTATTTACTATCATATATGGTTTCTTTTAATTTTAATTAATTATAATGTTTCATTTAATAAATATTTATAATTATTAGTTAATAATAATTTGATACTTAAAACAAATCTTTAATAAGTTCAAAATTAGACTTCAACATCAAATGACTGTAACTTTTGATCTAAATGATTTTTTTTGATCCACAACCAATCAACTTGAAGCTTTTGAAATGGATTAAAACCAAATTGGATTATAATTTTGTAATAATTAAATGAATTAAATTTAATATGGTTTTAAGAAAATTTTAAAATCAAACTCGAACTTCAAATGACCACAACTTTTTATCTTGGTGTCTGTTTGGGTTTCACCACATATAAAATCAAAGACTAGGATGACTTATATTCTCTAATGGCCTAGGAAATCCTAGTCACATTTCTCAAGGCTAAAAAAGTCCCTGAAGGCATCCAAAACTGAGTTTTTTGTCGGGGTATCTCAATTTCTTACCATTCAATGGAATTTCAGCCTCGTTTAAATGGGGTTTATTATATTGTTTATGGTGGGGACTAAACTTATTTCCAAGTCTTGCATTCATATTAATATTATGGTTTTGAATTTTTATCATTTCTTCACATTTTAGTTTAATTTATAATTAAATATATGCATTTTTCTTATATTTACTTTAATAAATCAATTGTATGAATGAATATTAATATAGAAATGTATTTCTAAAAAAATAAATCGTATGGAAATAAATATTTATTATTTGTTTCATTTAAAATAAATAAAAACCCATTTTTTATTTAATAAAAATGCATTAATATTTATATATATACCTATACAATTAATGATTATTTATAAACATGTGTGTGTCAATAAAAAATCTATATTTATGTGTATATTCAAATATATGTAAATAAATACATATATATGTAAATAAATACATATATATGTAAATACTTATGTGTAACTGATATATAAATGTATTTTTATATAAATATATCATTACCAATATATGTATTATATAAATGAATTTAGGGTAAAACTGTATGAATACACACACACACACACACACACATATATATGTAATGATAATATATACATATGAGTGTGCTTTGATAAACAAAAATATATTTATATTTATATTATTTTATATTTAAATAAATATTAACATATAATAAGTATATATATCATACACATTCGATGAGTTTTCATATTTTTTTCAAATAGAGTTCAAAACCTATTTTTTAATTATAAAATCAAAGACCTCTTTCTATCGACGTAGAGGGAGACCCATTAAATAACGTATAGACTTAAGGCCAAGTGGCACATTATATGGGTCCAAAGGACTAGTACAACGTCATGACTTCATCACTGCCTACATATGTCAGGCCTGCATTGTCACCTCTTTATGTCATGCTTATGTCTGTGTCAGCATCATAAATCCCCCAAGGTGCTTGTCAGGATTTGAATCCTAGGATTTTGGATGTTGGATTATGGGGTTTACTACTCAAGCGCCACCCCAGTAATAGATTTTGACTTTATTTAAGACTTTATTCATATGATTTTTATGTCGCTTATGATTTTTATTCCATTAATTTATATTCCTATTGATTTGATGGTGTTTTGATTGCTGTGTTATCGCCTCTTTTGGTAATTTATTATCAATTATATATATATATATGAATTTATGAATATTTGTGTATATTTATATACATTTGTAAATATTTATACATATTTATGTTTATATATTTTTATATCATATATGTGTATATATAAACAGAGATATTTATATTTTGTTTCGTTTATATATATATATATATATATATTAATATACAATTATATATTTTAGTGTGTATGTATATTTATGTAACATAAATGTGTGTTTATATATATTTATATAATTTATTATATGTATATATATTTATAGATATTTATATCCATTTATTATTTCATTATTTTATTATTTATTTATTTATTATTTATTTATTATTTATTATTATTTTATTGTTTAGTTACCATTTATTTAATTATTAATTATTATTTGTTATTTAATATTTAATATTTAATATTTATTATTATTTATTCATTTTTTGTTCATTA
Organism: Viscum album; assembly: GCA_963277665.1. Lineage (NCBI taxonomy): Eukaryota > Viridiplantae > Streptophyta > Magnoliopsida > Santalales > Viscaceae > Viscum > Viscum album. Next base: position 1,800,233,054 of record OY728126.1, on the reverse strand, counting down.
TGTATTCATTATTTATTAATTATTTATTATTTACTAATTATTTACATATTATTTATTATTTATTAATTATTTAATAAATAAATAAATAATTAATTAATTAGTAATATATTTATTTACTGTTTATTTAGTTATTATTTATTTATTTTTATTTTTTATTGATGTAATATTTATGTATTATTTATTTATTTATTATCTATTATTTATTTATTTTTCATTATATTATTATTATTATTTTATTCTTTTATTCTTTTATTTATATATTATTTATTTATTTTATTATTAATTTACATATTATTTATTATTTAGTATATATTATTTATTTATTATTTAGTTGTCGTGTATACATTATTTATTAATTTATTTTCAATTTATTATTGTTTTATTATCATTTGGTTATTATTTTATAATTAATTACTATTATTTTATTACTCATTTAATTTTGATTATTATTTTATTATTTATTTTTTATTTATTAATTCGTTATTATTTTATTGTTTGTACATTAATTATTAAATTAATTTTAGTTTTTTATTATTTAATATTATATTATTAAATTATTATTAACATATTATTAATTAATTATGTATTTTATATTCATTATATATTCATTATTTATTTATTCATAATGTATTATTTATTTATCATATATTAATTTATTTTTCCATTAATTTATTATTTATACATTACTTATATATTATATGTTTATTTTTTATTTTTTATTATTTATTATTTACTATTTACTATTTATTATTAACTATTTATTATTTATTCTTTACTATTTTCTATTAATTATTTATTAATCAGTATTTACTATTTAGTATTTACTATTTTTTTATTTATTATTTATTATTTATTATTTATTATTTATTATTTATTATTTTTATTTAGAATTTAATACTTACAATTTATTACCATATTATTTATTGAATTATTATTCATTTATATGTTATTAATTAATTAGTAATTTTTAATTTGTAATTATTAAATATTAACTATTACTTATTAATTCTTAATTTTTAATTTTTAATTTTTAATTATTTATTAATAGTAATTTATTTTGTGTCTAATTATTATGTATTTTTTCAATCTAAAAATTGATTAGTATATTAAATTCTATTTATTTACCACATAAAGTGTCTGCTATAGTGGTAAAGTCTTTGTAGTGTAAGTGGTAAGGGGTTCAAATCTCACCCAACGTAGAATTTCTATATATGGAGTGCGCAGGTGCATGTGCATGTGCATCGTAATAAAGAATAAATTAAAAAATAAATTAATTATAAGTATTAAAAAATTTCAAAAAAATATTAATAAATTATAAATAATAAATAGTAAAAAATAATAATAAATTAATTATGAGAATTAATAAATTAAAAAAAATAATTGTATTAAATAAATAATAATACATTAATAAAAATAATAATAATAACAATAATAATAAATCCATAAACAAACAAATAAATAAATAAAAAATAGTTGTTAAATCATTCCCCAATGGTTTTGAAAAACCGCTGCTAGTTGATTGTCGATGCATGATTTGTTGGAAGTTTTCCAAAATATCTACAAAATGATTTAGCAGCGATTTAAATCGTAGATAAATGCCTATTTTCGCGTAATGTTAAACCGTACACTGTACACGTTAAAACCTAATCCCTAATCCCCAAACCCTAAACCCTACACCCTAAACCCTTTGTCCTAAACCCTATAACCTACGCCCTAAAACCTAAACCTTATAATCGACACCCTAAACCCTATACCCTATACCCTAAACTCTATACCTTACACCTTAAACCCTTTTCCCTACACCATAGACCAAATACATAACACCCTAAACCCTAAACCCTATATCCTGAACACTATAGCATACACCCTAACCAGTAAACCCTACACCCTAAACCTTATACCACACACCCTAAACATTAAACCCTATACCATACACCATAAAGCTTACACCCTACACCCAAACCCAACACCCTAAACCTTATACCTTGCACACTAAACCCTATACCCTACACCCTAAATTCTTTACCCTACACCATAAACGCTAATCCTAAAAACCATAAAACAACTATAGAAACCCCTAAAACCACTTAAAATATGAAAAATGCATGAAACCCAAAAAACATAAAAACAATTAAAACCCTATAAATATTAATAACCCTTAAAAATTCTAAAAACCCCTAAAATCCATAAACAACCCTACAAAACTAAAAGTCCCTAAAAAATATTAAAACCCTAAAACCCCTAGAAACCACTAAAAATCCATAAAACCCCTAAAAACCTTAAAACCCCTAATAAAACCCTAAAACGATAAAAAATCCAAAAAAAAACCCAAAACCCCAAAACTCCTAAAAACCATAAAGGTTAAGAAAACACTAAAAAACCCAAGAAAACCTAAAAACCCTAAAATACTAAAAACCTAAAAAGACACTAAAACCCCTAAAAAATCTAAAAAATATAAATCCACTAAAAATTATGAAAAACATTAAAAACCCCCAAGGATTCCTTAAAAATCTAAAACCGCCTTAAAAACATTAGAAACCCTAAAATCCCCTAAAAACCCTAAAAGAACCCAAAATATCCTAGAAGATCATTAAAACATTAAAAACCATTAAAATACTCTAAAATAGCCCAATACCCAAAACCCCCTAACAATCCTAAAAATTGTCAAAACTCATACAAGGTCCTAAAAACAGTAAAACCCTCTAACAGACCGTAATGCACTAATTTTTTTTCAAATACACTTAATGTCCATCAAACAGAAAAAAAAGAAAAAAATCTAAAAACCATTAAAATACCCTAAAAATCCCAAAATGCCTAAAACACCTAAAAACCCATAAAACCCCCTAAAAACCCTAAAAATTTGAAAAAACCTAAAAAATCCATAATAGCCCTCCAAACCCCCCAAAACTCTAAAAACCATAAAAAAATTATAAAATCCTTTTCAAACCTAAAAATCCCTCAAAACTATTAAAACCATAAAACTGTTAAAAATAAAAAAAAACCCTAACCCCCCTAAAACCCCTAAAAACCCTTAAACATCTAAAGAATCCATATAAATTGCAAAAAAAAAACTAAAAAAAGAGAACTCTTAAAAATACGCTAATATACCCCCAAAAGAAAAAAATCCTTAAAACCCCTTAATGTCCCAAAAAAACACTAAAATACGCTAAAAACCAAAAAATAATACAAAATTACCTAAAATCCTTAAAACCCCTAAAAGTACATATAATCCTAAAAGACACTAAAATCAATTTAAAAACTGTCAAATCCCTAAAAACCTAAAACCACTAGAAAAAACATAAACCCATAAAAAAACATAAAACACACTAAGATGCACTAAAATACTAAAAACCATAAAACCATAAAAACCTTAAATCCATAAGAACCCTAAAACAACCCTAAATATCCTGAAAACCCCCTTAAACCCATAAACCCTTCTAAAACCCCTAAAACCCCTTTTAAACATAAAAAACTCTAAAAACTCTAAAAACCCTAAAAACCCCAAATACCCTAAACTACTACGAAAATCCGAAAAGAAACCCCCCAAACCCTAAAAAACACTATAGAAACCCTAAAATCATTAAAAAAAACCCCAAAAAAGTAGAAAAAAATAGAAAACGCTAAAAAACCCTAAAACCCCATAAAAATTCATTAAAGACCTAAAAACCCTAAAATCCCATAGAAACATTGAAAACTGTAAAACACAAAAATCCCAACCAAAATTGAAAAATCTTCTACAAGTCTGTAAAACCCTAAAAACACTAAAAATCGTAAAACTCTTTAAAACACTAAAAGATTCCTAAAAATATAAAAGCCCAATAAAACCCTATAAATATTATAACAAAAATCATAAAAATATTAAAAACCCTAAAAACCTTAAAACTACTTAAAACAAAAAAAACCTAAAAGGATCTAAAAGACCCTAAAACCCCTAAATAAGGTAGAAAACCAACCCAAATCGACATGAAACTTTACCCAATAAGGCCCACTAAATGGTGGTAAACAAAAAACCAAAACAAGTCTTATGAATAAATAGAACAAAGTAGACCAAAAAAGTAAAAAGATAAAGAATGTGTATATATCCATGACACATGTTTTGTTTTTTAGTTGTTTACCACCTTGTGGAGGAACTTCTTAGTAATGTGTCAGGTTGATCCTAGTTGGTTCTTTATAAAATCCCAAAAAATCCAAAAAACCCTAAAAAACATGAAAAAATCAAAAATCCTTAAAACCTCAAAAGACCATAGAACCCCATAAAACCCCTAAAACCCCTAAAATACCCATAAAAACCATAAAAATCCCTCAAAACCTAAAAAATATAAAAATTAATATAAACCCTAGAGAACCTGAAAACCCTAATAGTTTTAAAAACACATAAAACCTTAAAAACTGTAAAACTACTAAAAACCCTAAGAACTCTAAAAACCTCTAAAATTTATAAAACCCCATAAAAACCCATAAAGACACTAAAACCCATAAAACAGTAAAAACCCATAAAGGACCCTAAAACCCCTAAAATCTTAAAAACCATAAAACAATAAAAAATCCTAAATGACTATGGAAACTCCATAATAACACTAAAACACTAAAAGACCCTAAAAAACCTAAAACCTTAAAACCCAATAGGAACACCAAAACCCTCTAAAACGCGAAAAATCCCAAAAATACCAAAAAATCTAAAAACAAAAAAAATTAAAAACCCAAAAAACCATAAAACCCAATAAAAAACTGAAAAACTAAAATCCATAAAACTCCTCAAAATAAATAAAAATAGTATAAAACTTTAGAAACCCCTAAAACCCCTATAAGACCCTAAAATCCAAAAAACATAAGAAAACCAAAAAACAACATAAAACCCTAAAAAATATGGAAGGAACTAAAAATATTATAAAACCCCAATAATACACTATGTTCCTATAAACACCCAAAAATACCTTAGAACCTCTAAAAATATAAAAACACTAAAAACCCAAGAAACCATAAAACCCTAAAATAATCATACCTCCACCAAAACCCCCAGCCCCCTAGATATCCATGAAGAACCCTAAAAAATACATAAAACCCTTAAAAACCCTAAAATCCCTGAAAAATCATAAAACCCTACAAAATTTAAAAGCTCTAAAAATTCCAAAAAACCCTAAAATCCAAAAAACGCTAAAAACTTCTTAAAACCGAAAAAAACCTTAAACCCCTTTAATACCCTTAAAATCATAGAAACAACAAAAACACTAAAAAATCCAATAACTTTAAAAACCCTAAAACCACAAAAACCCATAAAACCCTAGACGGGCCCGAAAACTGTAAAAAAATAAAAACAGTCCCTAAAACCCCTAAAATCTATAAAAACTCCCTAAAACACTAAAACCCCCCTAAGAGACCCTAAATAAACATATAAAAATCAAAAACGTAGTTAGATACCTAAAAATCTTAAAAAACCAAAAAACCCTTAAAATCATAAAACCCTAAAAAACCCAAAAACCCCTAAAACCAAAAAGAAAAATAAACCCTAAAAAACCTAAAAACCATAAAAAATACTTAAAATAACTAAAAACCCCTAAAAACCCAAAAAAAACATAAAACATAAAATAAAAAAAAAAACCCCTTAAAAATCCATGGAAAAAAACTAAATATCATAAACCCCCCAAAAACCTAAAAACCTAAAAACCACTAAAAATATCTTAAAACCTCTAAATCCACAAAAAAAACAAAAAATATAGAAATCTCCTAAAACCCTTAAAACCCTAAAATCCTTTTAAAATCCTACCCCCCCCCCCCCCTCCCCAAAAAAACATAATAACCCAAAAACCGTAAAAAACACTAAAAACCCAAAAAATCTATGAAACCATAAAACTTCGAAAAACATTAAAAATATCTAAAACAATAACAACCCTAAAAACTCTAAAAACCCTATAAATTAAAAAAACCTAACAACTCCAAAATAATAAAAACCCATAAAAACCATACAAACCCTAAAACACAACTAACCTCTAACCCCATTAAAAACCATAAACCCATAAATACCAAAAAAAACTTAAAGGACACTAAAAATCGTAAAACCACTAAAACCCCTAAACCCTAAAAAACCTAAACCCCGAAAAAACCCTAAAACCCCTAAAAGACCTTAAAAACCTAAAAACCCATTTAAAGATCCTAAAAATTATAATGAAACATTAAAAAATAAATATAAACCCTAAAAACCATGTAAGACATTAAAATAAATTAAGAAAACATTAAAGACTATAAAATACCCTAAATCCTAAAAGATTGAAAAAACTAAAAAAATCCTGAAGGGCCCTAAAAACCGTAAAATGCCATAAATGACCATACAACATCTCGAAAACCCTAATGGAACGTAAAACACTGAGAAAACCCCCTAATCCCCTAAAACCCCTAAAAGCCCTAACAACACAAAAACCCCTTAAAGAACCAAAAAACACTAAAGGATCCTAAGAACCCTAAAAACCCAAAAGGATCCTAAAACCCCTAAAAACCCTTAAGACTTTATAACCCCGAAAAGACTATAATAACAGTTTTAAATATCCAATATAATAAACAACTAAAAAAACCTAAAACCCTAAAGTCACTAAAAACCTTTAAAATCCTAAAACTATTAAAAACCCATAAAAACCTAAAAACCCTAAAAACTATAAAAACACTTGAACCTATTAATACCTATAAAACACTAATAATACTAAAAAATTAAAATATTCTCTAACCATAATAAAATATAAAATAACTTTAAATCCTAAAAGACACTAAAACCACTAAAAACCCTAAAAACCCTCAAACCCCTTAGAACCCCTAAAACCCTAGAAACCCCTAAAACCATAAAACCATAAAGAAACTAAAATTTCCATAAATCCATAAAATATTATAAAAACGATAAAGACCCTACAAGACAATAAAACCCCTAAAATTCAATAAAATACACTGAAAACTCTGAAATAATCTAAAAACCCATAAAACCCCTAAAGGTACCTATGACCCCCTAAAACCCTTTAAGACCTATGAGTCCTATAATGTTTCCAAGCCTATGGGAAATGTAACCTATAAAGGCTATAGGACTTTTAAGGGTTCCCCCTAATCCCTTGAAAGGGTGGTTATCAAACATCAATAAAAAATGGTCTTCAATCCATTCAGGCTAAAAGACTCTAAAACCCATAAAAAATAAAGGACACTACACCAATATAGGATTTTAAAACCCCTAAAAATTACCTAAAGGACATTAAAAACCATAAAACCCCTAATGGAACTTAAAAGAACCTTATAGGGTCCTGAAAATTACACAAGGGGGAAATATAATTACCCCAATACTTGGAAAAGGGCCGAACTGGTCCACGCACCGACACCCAGCAATAGTATGTGGCCGGTTCGGAAGACCGCCCTCCGCGATTCCACGGACGAGCGATGTCTGCGAAGCGTAGGTGGAACTCTTCCTCGGGTGTGAAGTTGGACAGATGCCCGGCCAGTCCACCACCGTGAACTGCGACAACCAAACCATGCCGCCATGAACCTCATCATTCATGGAATAGAGGCGGATTGGTGTGCCTCCGTGAAGCAACCCCGCCGCGGCCCATCAAGTATCGGTTGACCGAGTCATTCGCGGATGTGGATTCATTCATGTGCTTCTGCAGAAAGTGTTGTGGGCCCATTGATACAGCCTCTTTGTGACTCTATAAATAGTCACCGTGGGGCACCAAAAAATGGAGAAAAAGGGTGGAAGGATGGGTGAAAACCCGTGGGGAGACACTGGAGAAATTGCTCCCAGCGGTGAAGTCCCGCGACCATCTGTAGACCCCATATCATCTGCAGATGAACTCTTCTGCATAGAGGAGAAACCATTCTACGAACCACATGCAGCCATCTCCTCCGTGACCAGCCCATAGTGGCCATCTCCTTTGAGGACGACCACCATATCCGTGGACCAGTGTCATTCATGAAATGTTGGCGGAAACCCCTCCGCAGGCGCTAAGTAGGACGGATTCCATACCCTTTGCAGACACCCTTCACAGACGACCATCTCCTTCATTGAAAGCCTCCTTCACAGACAGCCTTCTCCGCGGCCTACTCCTTCGCGACCCCATCCTCTGCGGCCTACTCCTTTGTGGCCCCATCCTTCGTGGCCTACTCCTTCACGGTTTTCTCCATTGCGGCCAGCTCCTCCGCAGAAACCCTTCATGGACAACCAAACCGCAAACCACATAGGTCCAGCCCTACGTGGCTGGTTCTTTCATAGACAGCCCCTCCACGGCCATCTCCTATGCGGCCAACTCCGTCGTAGCCAGTAACTCGCGGCCCGCCCCATGTGGTAAACCCCATGCACTCGTTGGTACATTCTACGGGGGATGTGCCCCCGCACCCCCGCTCGTGATCAGTGGCGAGCTGTGGTTCCGTCCCTTTGGGCCGGTCCCTTCGCTACAGTCACTGACCCCATGAAAAATGGAGAGTCGCACTGTGAATTTTTTGGGTCGGGGCAATAGTATTTTAAATTTTACCCTTGTGCTACCCCAACATCCATCCTATACATTCCTTGAGTCGAGATACTTCTCATTACTCTCTTATAAACCCATTACCAGCTCCTTTTACTAGGTTCATCCAGAAAGGGCCGCCCTTGCGAAAGTCTCACACCAACCGTTTCTAGGTATCTCCTACCTAGTCGTCCTGACCACATGACGTTAAACTATATGGCCCTCGTCCTGACCACATGACATTAAACTATATGACCCTCATCCTAGCCATATGACCTTAAACTATATGGAAACAGTCTTCTCTACTGTATCATTCCCTATAATTCAATAATTGGATGCCTCTTGCTACATGAAAGAGATTACTTATGTTATGTTTACAGTGGCATAACATCAAGAGCGCTGGAATCCATTCAAACATTCCATCACTCCACCTCATGCTTTGCACGTCCTTCATTCAGATCTTCATTCCCCTGCATGTCTGAAGGGACCCCTAACGGCCTGGACTCATGTCACATCAGCTCACCTACCGTCCGGGGCCAACGCCCCAGAAGACTTTGGACAACACTTTGAGATAGGTCTTGTGTTTCAAACACGGTCAGCAGTCGACCCTCATTTGTTCATCCCCATTTCAGGATAACATGATATGAATGTTGTGTTTAGAACATGGTCAACAGTTATTCTCCATCACCATGCCACCCTCATTGTGTTCCAATTGTCGGGCATGTAATTCACACTTTTCATCTTCCTTTGTTTGGACTGATTCCAACTCCCTTGACGTTATCCCGCTTGTGCACTTGAGCTTAGGAATTGGCCTCCATTATATTCCACAATCCACTAATGGGATGGGATTCCCTCATGGACAGACATGAGGAAGACACTATGGGTGTCCATCCCGGAGTAAGCCCCGACTTTATGGGCCGCCCTCATGCATAATCCCCACTCCACTTCTGACGGATGCACCTTTCGCGACGTGATCCTCTGGTCCCTACTGCCTCTTGTTTCTCACACCGAGCATGACTCACGTGGGCTTAGAGTAAGCATCGACCATGAAATCCTATTCTGGGCATCCTCAGAGTGTAAGCCCCAATCCATCGCCCTATGATTCCTCAGAGTGTAAGCCTGAATCCATCGCCCTGGGCCTCCTCAGAGTGTAATCCCCAATCCATCGACCTGGGCCTCCTCAGAGTGTAAGCCCCAATCCATCATTCTGGGTTGCCTTAGAGTGTAAGTCCCTAGCCAATGCGAACTACGAGGACTCTGATTCCCTACCATAGGGATACGTATGAAACCTCCATGAGGTTCAAGCCCGATCACCAACGGACCCCCAGGTCTACCTTCACGTCAGTTCTCTGTCGCTCCCCTTTAGAACTAAGAGGAATTTGATCCCTGTCTCCTAGGCTGGGTACGTAGGAAGCCTCTGTAAGGTTCAGGCCCAACAACTGGTCGATCCAACAATCTTCACATCAATTCACTGCGCCAATCCCAGCACCGCCTCAATGAGTCCCAACTCCTCGGGGTCATTAATCCAACGAGGGATGGAAAACCTCGGGCATAAATGATTCTGAACCCCTGTATTCAACTGACCATTTCCAACCAGGATAAATCCATGGATACTATGCTTGGGTATAAACCAAATATTCGCGAACATATGAATACATCTTAAATTTACAATAGAGTCCCGGAACAGGCAATAATTCCCCCCAAAAGGGTGCGATGAGCCCGATTTCCCATCCTCTCGACCAATGTGAGTTCTTAGGCGTTGCTGGTCAGACCATCTGAAGAACGCCTTCCTTTGGAAAGAAGGTCCACGCCTCATCGGATACAGAACTGTTGGGAATTTTGAGACCAACCCGAAACAAACCTAAAATAACATAGAGGACCCTAAAAATTCTAAAAATCAAAAAATACCCAAAAACCCTAAAAAACATAATGCAACCCTAAAAACCAAAAAAATAATAAAACCCCCTAAAAACCTTGAAAGACCATAAACACCATAAAAATTCCTTGACGACCCTAATAAACCTAAAACAATTTAAGACCTAGGAAACTATAAATAACATTAAAGACCATAAAACACTATTAAAACCAATAAACCAATAAAAAAATAAAAAACTAAAACCATTAAAATAATAAAAACCCTACAGCCCATAAAAACCCTAAAACCCCTAAAAACCCAAAAAACTGAAACTAAACCCAAAAACTCTTAAAAACATTAAAAACCCTAAAACCTATAGAAACTGCTAAAACCCCCTAACACCCCTAAAAATGACTAAAACCCCTAGAAAACAAAACCCCCCAAAAACCCACTAAAAATAGAAATCACCCATAAAAACCCTAAACCATAAAACACCAAAAACCCTAAAACAACCAAAAAACCAAAAAAAATCCTAGAAATCCTAAAACCACTACCCCCCAAATCCTAAAAAACCATAAAAACCCTTAAAACATTAAAACACATAAAAACCCTAAAAACAAAAAAAAATTCTAAAAACCATAAAAAACCTAAAAACCATAAATACTCTAAAAACAATAAAACCCCCCAAAATCCCTAAAAATAATAAACCTTTAAAAATTAAAAAAATCCTAAAAACACAAAACACCTAAAAATACCTAAAACCCAAATAATCTCTAAAACCCATAAAACCCTACAAAAATCCCATCAAAAACTAGATACCCAAAATCCCTTTAAAACCCTAAAAAATCCTTAGAACCACAAAAAAACCTAAAATCCAAAAATCCCTAAAAACCCCTAAAATACCTAAAACCCATAAATATAATTACATCCCAAAACCCAATGAAATTTCTAAGACACTAAAAACTCTAAAACATTGAAAACTTATAATACCCTAAAAACATTACATCCATTAAAATCCTTAAAACAATAAATACCCTAAACAACACAAAAACCATTAAATCCTGTTAAAAACCATAAAACCCCCAAAATAACTTAAAAACCTAATACTATAAAGGACCGTAAAAAACCTAAACTAACTTAAAAATGCAAAAAACACAAAAACCCAGAGAAACCTAAAAACCCCTAAAAACCAAAAAACCCAAAAAAAATAAAAAACCTAAAAACCCAAAACACATAAAAACTGATAAAAACCCTAGAACCCCCAAAAACAAATATAAAAATTCTCACAAACCCCTAAGATACCCTGAAAAAAATAATAAAACCTAAAACCCCATAAAATCTTGAAAATAAAAAGAATTCCTAAAATCCCTAAATGTCCCAAAAAAACCTTAAAACCCTAAAAGACCATATAAACCTCTTAGAATGGAAAAACCCAAAAAACCATAAATTCCTCTGAAACCCCAAAAACTATTAAAAGAACCTATAACTATAGAAATCCCTAAACCCCTAAGAAATAAAAAAGTCCATAAAACCACTAAAACCCCTAAAAAACTAAAACCTGTAAAAATAATAAAAGTAATAAAAACACTAAAACCCCTAAAACACCTTAAAATCAACAAAATTATAAAAACTCAAAAACCCCTAAAATAATAAACCCCCTAAAACCCTAAAGATCCTAAAACCCCTAAAACCTGAAAAACCAAGAAAAACCAAAAACACTAAAACACTAAAAATCCCAACACCCTAAAAACAAATATAAACCACTAAAAACCCTAAAAATAATAAAACCCCTTAAAACACTAAACCCATAAAACCCACTAAAAATGAATAAAACCCAATAAACCCTAAAGGACCCTAAAACACAAAAAAAAAACCCTAAAAGTACCTAAAACTGCTTAAGACCCCAAAATGACTCTCAAAATCCTTAAACACCCTAAAAACACAAAAAACCTAAAAATACATAAAACCATAAAGAACTAGTACATAAACAATCTAATAAAACCATATAAAACCATAAAACACCTTAAAACCCATAAAACCCTACAAACCCCAAAAAACCCTTATACCCCAAATCCATAAAAATCCTAAAACAGACTTAAAAACCCTAAAATCTCTAAAACCCTAAAAACGCTTAAGAACCTAGAAAAATCATTAAAACCGTAATTTTTTTACAAGAAAATTAAAACCCCTAAAACATTGAAAAACCTAAGAATCCCTAAAACTCCAAAAAACCCTAAAACACACTAAACCCCCTAAAAAACCAAAACCCCCTAAAAAACCTAAAACCATATTAAAACACATAAAACCCCTAAATCCTCTAAATCCATAAACAATATTAAAAACACCTAAAAACACTTGAAACCTGAAAAAAAAAATTAAATCTAGAAAAAAAACCCCCAAAACCCCCAAAATCCCTTAAAACCCATTAAAAATCATAATAAACCTTTTAAAAAATTAAAAACCCAAAAAAAATTATAAAATCCCAATGAAATCCCTAAAAACACTAAAAAACCTAAGAAAACCTTTAAAATCATTAAAAATTTAAATAACCAAAAAACCTGAAAAAGATAAAATATCATAAAAACATTAAAAAACATAAGTACCCAAATACCCAATAAAAACTCCTAAAAATCATAAAACACCTTAAAAATATAACAGCCCTAAATACCTAACAAAACTAAAAACCATAAAAACCCGCAAATTCATAAAACCCCTAAAACCAAAAATGATCCATAAAAATCAGATAAAATATGAAAACACATAACAACCTCTAAAAACACTAAAAACCGATAAAAACACAACAAAACCACATACCCTGCACCCTATGCCCTATTCACTACCCCCTAAACCCTATACCATAGACCTTGGACCTTAAACCCTACACCATAAACCCTATACCTTGCACCCTAAACCCTAAACCCTACTCCCTAAACCTAATATCCTAAAACCTATACCAGACACCATAAACCATTTACCATACACCCAAAACCATATACCCTAAACCCCAAAACCTGAACCCTGTATCCTAAACCCTATGCCCGACATTGTAAACACTACTCTATACATCATAATCCTAAAACCCTACACCTTAAACCCTATGTGCGACCCCATAATCCCTATTCCCAACACCATAAACCCTAAACCATACATTATAAACCCTTTACCCTACACCCTAAACCCTCAACCCTATAACTAAACCAAAAACCCCACACCCTAAACCGTATACCCTATAACCTACACCCTAAAACCAAAACTACACACCCTAAACCATATTACCTACCCACTAAAACCTAAACCCTACACCCTGTACACTATACTCTACAACCTTAACCATTTACCCTACCCCCAAAACCATATACCATATTCTCTAAAACCTAAACCCTAAACCCTTGAACCTAAACCCTATTATAACACCCCTAGTTTTTATGAATTGATTTTTTTGTTAAATTAAATTTCTATAAATAATTTCATTTAACGCATCACCAAGTTAAGGTTCTACAACAGGCAACACAAAATTTTCTTTCATTAAATGAGAGATAGAGTTTTAACAAAACCATTATATATTGTTAATTTTGTTATTCAAATGAGACCATTGTAATGTTTCTGTTAAACTTTTTTATATGAATATTAATGAATAATTTCTTAAAATTAAGTATATTGGTTTTATATAAAGAAAACATATTTATAATAAAATATATAATTTTTAGTATAGTCTTTATATGTTTTAAAAATACTATTTTCTAAAAATGTCCTTATTTCATTTTTTCGAACAAAAAAAACATTAATTTTTGAAAATTTTAGAGAATTAATTTGATAAAATAAAAAATAATTTTTTAATTAAAATTTTTAAATTTATTTATGGGTGAATTTTCATGTTTTTTTGAAAAGTTTCATTTTTTGATGAGTAGTGAAAAATACAGATAATAAATTAAAAGCTGCCTCTTTTAAATTAAATTATAAAGTTAAATTATATTTTAAATTTTTTTAAAGTATAATTAGTTTCAATATAAATCTGTTTATCCAATTTAGGTCATTTTAATCAATTTAATTTTGAAATTGGATATAAAAACATTGTAAATCTTAGATCATTTTCTCTTAAAAAACATGTATTCTCACCACATCTATGGGATTAATTTTAAGTTAATTTTTCCAAATTAGGTGAATAGAATTTTTAAAAATGGATTAAATATTTGTAATCATCATAATTTATATATTCCAATATGTAAAACATAATTTTTGAACAAAATGAATAGTGAATGCAGTAAAAAATAATTACCCCGGTTAAGGAAAAAATGGGTTTACTATGGGATAAAATAAAAATATAATGGTAAAAATAATCTATAAACTTAGATAAAACTATCTTATATCCATAGTTATACCACTAAAGCTATAAGGATATATATTTGTCTATTTGGAACCTATTTTACATATGAAAAACATGGGAGCACTAAATTATTTTCAAAAATACAAAGCGTCTCATCACCCCCAACTTACAAAAGGTCGCCTCTATCCTCCATTATTAACACATTAAAAACTCTTTGGTTTGACCAATACCTACCCCCAACAACTTTCCAAATCCCATAACCTGATACTTGAATCCTTATTTTCAGTATAAATCCATCCTAGTAAGGCTTTTAGTGTAACCCTAAGGAGGATACCCAAAGAAGATGTAATATTCATCAATGAGTGTTTTTTGTTTTATTTCATCCTCCATCCCCTTAAGATATTATTATATCATGATTATATTATAACTAATTTTTTTTACATATAATAAGATGTATTTTTAGTATTTTCATGACCTAAAACCATATCCACTTCCATCAAATGTTTTACCAAGTCATCGTTTGTGTTTTTAGTGTACTACCGCCTCACGGACCGATGCCCTTCGTTTTTCCATTTTACCACCACTTTAGGATAGACATAATTATGGATATATTATTTATATATTATATATATTATGTTTATTATATTTTTATGATTCATTAATTATTATATTACACATTCCATCATACTCACCATTTTGTGGGATTACGATAATGTCACTCATGTGTATGATAGACTACCACCTCATGAAGCAATGTGATTCATTCATGATTTAAATGGAATGTATTAAAGATAGTTTTAATAAAAAAAAATGTGATTTATATTAAATAAAAATAATTCTATAATGATAATATATATCATTTAAATTCCATTCTTCAACCTAGTAGTCAAACTAACAATAACGTTCATGCGTATGTATGACCTACTGTCTCCATGAATAGTGTATTTCATTTCCTATCACTAAATTTTATGGGTTAATATAAATAAATATATAATGAATATATATATTATTTTTATATTACTTTTATATTATTTTTATCAACACTTATATTATGGTGCCATGGTCAAATTAAGAGGACCAAAAATATAACAAATCAAAAAATATAATAAAAACAAAGCGCTTATTAGCCAAAACATATCTTAAACATAGAATTGTAAATAAAAGGGTAATAAAAGGTCATATGAAAATAATATATTGTTTGATATATATGAATATGGATATTTAATATATTTATAATAAACATATATTTATTATACAGACTGTTTGAACGAGTACAATGGAAGTCAAGACTTAAGGGAAGGCTTTTTTGTCTCAATTTTCCTTCTCTGAGACGTATGTTATGTTGTGCACCTATATTAGTTAAAAAGGTGTATATATAAACCCTTTTACATGAAATATTATGTATTTATTCATCCTGATGATATTTTAGGTTCCAATTTATGTTATTACTTTATGGGGTTTATGATTCAATGTTACCAAAGTAGTAATGATTTCAGATTTCAATTCCATTCTTTATCAATATTTATTTGTGATTATGTTTTCAATGATAAAATATTATAACCAATATCCCAATAATTATAATTAATTTCAATATATTATCGTTATCCATGATATTTTCATGTAATGGTACCATTTTCCACTCATTAGTACGTAAAATTGTTAGGAAAAATGTTTTCAAGAAAATCTAACTTTATTTCTCTCTTAGATTGGAAATATATTTTCTTTCAAAACCATGTCGTCTGAAAATGTTTTCAATTTTGTATTACCCTCTTATGTTTTTTAAAATAAATTTTTCCCATGTTTGAATTTTTATTTTTTTTGGAATGGAATCATCTAGTTTTTTTTTCAAACCATTTTTGTTTGGATTTTACCAAAAATTTGATAGGAATCATCATTTTAACGTGTACAACATGAACAAAATTTTATAATGTCATGAAAAATCATCACTTATAATATTTTTTTATAATATTTAAAATTTATTTTCAAATAATTTAATTCAAAATTGTCTTTGTTTTAAAAATTATTTTTCAAATAAGAAAGGATATTTTCCTCAAGAAATGTTTTAAATAGTTTTGTAAATCTTCCTTTATATGTTTTCAATGTTATTTTCAAATAAAATTATTTTTATATTGTTTTTTGTTCTAAAAAATTATTTTCAAAGAAAAAATATTCTCCTCAAGAAAATTCCCAAGTTTTCTTTTAAACTATTTCCCATTTAGGATGGAATTCTTTGATGTTAATTATGCTTTACTAGGGATATGATCCAAGGATACTGTTATTATTATTTCTATGAATGGTTTATGTTTATGATGAAAATATTTTTATGAAATTTGTATATCCTCCATGGTTTATACCATGATAAAATTATTATGAAACTTTCTTCCTTTTCCATAGGTTATTATTTGATGAAATGATGAAATGATTATGAAGCGTGTTTATTTTCCACATGTTATGTTATGATGAAATGAATATAAAACCCATTACATTTCATGGATTTTTCTATGATGAATGTTATATGATATTATGTCACATATATTCATAATTTTCATTATTTGATGGTGGTTATGTTATAAATAATGAAAGTGGTTACTTTAAAAAAAAGACATATGGGTCCTATATCTCCTTCCAATGCATTGGGTAATGATTTATATCTCAGGAGATATATAGGACTCTAATAGAGAGTGAACCTAGTTCCATTGTGACTTTTTACACAATGATGGTCTTTAAGGTGATCCTTTTCTACTGTGATGTTATGCATGGACCTATATTTAATGTCCATAATGTCATGTATGAACCTAATTACATGTTCAAAATGTTAG
This sequence comes from Viscum album, assembly GCA_963277665.1. NCBI lineage: Eukaryota > Viridiplantae > Streptophyta > Magnoliopsida > Santalales > Viscaceae > Viscum > Viscum album. The sequence continues at coordinate 1,800,215,588 of OY728126.1, read as the reverse complement.
GCATGAACCTGATTACATGCTCAGAATGTTATCTTTGGACATATCATTAATGTCCATAATTTTATGCATAGACCTAATTTCATGTTATAATTTTATGCAAGGGGATATTTTCATGTCCTTAAATTAATGAGTGAAATAATTTATAATTATTCATATTCACAATTTTATAAGATGATGTATATGCCAAAAATCTATGATTTATGCTAATGTTTTTATCTCATGACCCAATTTCTTTGATTCCCTTATGATTCATGTCTTATGATCTACCAATATTTATTCCATGACCCATGATTATGTCTATGATAGGTTGGATGTGAACTTCACAACTTTCTTTTTTTATCACATACCATTGTTATTATTCTATTATTTTATGTGATCATAGGTTTATATCACTTATGTTTACCCTTAATGTGAATCTGAGCTCACCCATTTTTATGTTTCATTTCCCCAAGTTCTGAAGAAAGGTTTTATATAGGGTACGTATATAAAGAGTACTAAATGTGAAGATCTTTTTGGGAAACATTGAAGATCATTCACCAAATTAGAATATTGTGTTCCATGTTTTTAATGGAGATGAACTATTAAGGTCCTCATGAATCTGTTTTTAAAATGTAATGAATATTCACATAAAAATATGTAACATCCATGTATGAGAGGCTTGGGTCACTATAGTTGGTATCTCAGGAAAGGCTTAGTTAAACATTGGAAACTTGGTTTAGAAAAATTTAGTGATACCTCTTGGTTTATTTCCAAGGATATTTCTAGGTATATTTCTAAGGATATGTTTAAGGATGAGTTAAATATAGGAGAATATCCTGGAATTTTGTTAAAGTATTATGTGATTGATTTCATAGAAATAAGTCCCTAATGGATAATACAAGTGTATGTGGATCTAGAACATATATACCTAGGGGTAACAACCCCAGTGACACCTTATTTAGCTAGACCTGATCGGGAACTGGTGCACAATAATAGGCCTTGCTTCACACCTGGTTTGACACTCCAGGGAGATAAATATTTAAAATTATTAAACTAATTGGGGTCCATGATGAATTATTTTAATAGATAATGACTATGAGTGACCTATAGTAAACCTAAGATGTTGTAGATTAAAAATAAGGTTCCTTTATTTAGACATCCTAAATTTTTTTCATGCTATAATATTCCATTATGATTACTATTCCTTAGAGTATGCTTTATCATCGTAGTCAATGGCCAAAACATGAAGAAACCATGTTAATAAGGATTAAAATTTAAAATGTAATGACTTTACTCTTAATAAACTAAAATTTATTAGATATGTAATATAAAACATCATTTATATTCTCACACAACATTCTCAAACTATGAATCATGGTGAGCATCCAAATCATAAAAGGAGGGAAAATGTTCTTTTGGGACCTTAATGAGGAAATACCCAATTATTTTAGTGCTTCTACTGATCCATTAGTTGTTGAGAAATGTACTTATACCACTGAAAACATATATTCCTTTCTCCAAATTCCAGATCATGAAAAATTCACTCTGGATGTCTACCATATGGAAGGTGAGAGTTATCAAAGGTGGAATCATACTAAGAATATGAGTGAATAAAAATAAAATTTCTCCATGAAGTGGATGAGTTTAAAATCTTATTTTTCAGTAAGTAATTTCCTCATCTTATTCATAAAAAATTGGGGAAGGAATTTATAGAGATTAAGTAGATGTATGATGAATCTATTGATTCCCATGGATAAAATTGTACAATATATGTTTGTTACTCTTTAGGTATTATAATTCATCCTGAAAGTAAGTTTGATAGATTTTTAGTGCCCTAAAAGAAATTATTTTAAGGCTGTTATCCATAAGGGACTTTGGATACTATCAATAAATCGTTCAATGTGCTCTAAAAGTGGAAATGGAAGTTGAGAACCATCTTGTTTATGGTGACTGGAAACATAAAATGGGGATACATAGAATATACATTGATATGACACATGGTGTTAAGAAAAAATTTTAAACTCATGCATTCCAAAACTATGGAAAGGACAAATTTAGTGAGAGCCTAAATGGAATATGAAGGTGTTTCTTGTGTGGTAATCATAGCCATTAATAAATGTAATGTCGAAGTGATGTGAAGAGGATAGTAAAGGAAATGACAAGAGAGATATCAACATAATGCACCACCCACACTTTAAAGTTTCAATTGCAAGGATTTTAGGATTTATGTAAATCAATACCATAAACAATGGTATAATATTTATTATAATCCACACTAACCTATGAAGATGAAGGAAGAATATAAATCTTATACAATAACAATGTATGAAGTGAATAATTATAATTAGTTAAAACTTATCCTCCTTTACATAGTTGTAAATTTCATATTTGTATTTATATGAATGAGCCTTATAAAAATACTATTGTTCATACTTTAGTGAAATTTCATGTGATTATATCCCTCTACATGGATTCTGGAATAATCAAATCACATTTGATATTCTATCAGTGTAAAGATTAACCCAATCTTCCAATTAATTTTTTTATAGAAGATAAGAGGTTATTTGAGGAATAAAACTCAAAATATTTTGGAAGTATATATCTCTCCAGTTATGATTAACATAAAAGTTATGGACACCATCATGAGTTTATGATTTTAAAGTTGATCATAAGTTTAGAGTTATTAACCCCCCCCCCTTTGGGATTTATGTGATGGGTATTTATCAAGATTAAGGATATTTTAAGAGACATTTATTGAAATACAACCCTTTCGTATTATATATAGTGAAAAATTTATTTGAGGAGGAATTCATTTACAACATTTGGACATATTTTTAAAAGTTACTTTAAGATCTTTTCCTATGGATTTCAAATCTAGTTGAGATCAAAAACATTATTAAATATATTTTTATTAAAATTATAACTTTATCTTGAGAATTCATATGTATTTTTATAAATCCCTTTATGGAAGGAAATGTATTACACCAATGTACTATAATGAAGTTGTAGAAATAAAGCTATTGGGACCTGAGCAAGATGATGAGATGGGAGAGAAGTTTAAATCAATTAAAAAACATGTATGTACTGAAAAAATTTAAAAGAGATGTTATATTGATAATCGACGATATGATAAATATTGTGAAATTAATGATAAGGACTTTATATGAATTTCTCTATGGAAGAAATGAGGAAAAACTAAACCCCCTGTATATCTGCCCCATTAAAATACTTGATTATATTGGGATAATAGCTTATATTTTGGTTCTTCCAAAAAACCAATATCATGTTCAAAAAATTTTCTATGTATCACTATTGAAAAAGTACATACCCTATCCAGAACATGTACTAAGATCATAGGTTGTACCTCTATATCATGATATGTTTTATGAGGAATGACTAGTAGAGATTCTAGATCGAATAGAGAAAGTTCTATGAAACAAGACCACTCACATACTAATTATTTTTTGTGAAACCATCAATTTGAAGAATCCCCAATGAATATTTGTAATTTTATTAGGAAAATTTATCCTCATTTTTTTATTAGAGTAATGAATATCAAGGGTGAAATTCATTTTAACTAGGGTAGAATGCAACACCCCACGTTTTTATGAATTTTTTTTTATTAAATTAAATTTATCTAATGAATTATGTTACATTAAAGACTATGTTAAGCCTTGGTTTATACAAAACATCCTATTAATATTTTATTAAACGCAACACTATCTTAGCTTGAATTATATACAACATTGAGTTTTAACAAAACCATGAGCGTTCATCTATGAATGAGCATTTTGGTTCTATTTATTCCACCACCCCCATAAATTTTTATTATATCAAACATTTATAATAACATAAATATCTTAAATATACTAAGATGTTTTTACATTAACAGAATTACCAAAAACCATACTCACTTTTATAAAATAGGTTATGAAGTCATCATCTGTACATACGACATACTACCACATCACGGACCGATGTTGTTCACTTTTCTATTACCACCTATCGTGGTTGGAAGTAATTTTGGATCTATTTTTTATATTATATATATTATTTTATTATTATATCATTATTATTGAATTATTATATCACAAATACCTTCATACTCTCCATTTTTTGAGAATATGATAATGTTTCTCGTGTGTATGGAAGACTAGGAGCTCGTGAAGCGATGTGATTCATTCACTCATTAATAAAATGTATCAATTATGGGTTTAATAAAAATTTGTGATATATATGACAAAACAATGATTATATAATTATAACATATATCATTTAATTTTCATTCATTCAATCCAACAAGAATATGAAAAACAGTGTTCATGTGTACGTACGACCTACCATCTCAATGAATAGTGTATTTCATTTATATCACTAAATTTTATGGATTACTATAAATAAATATATTCGGAATGTATATAAATATATATATATTATTTTTATATGATTTTTATAATTCTATAGATTATTAATCCATGATAAAATTAATAGGACCAAAAATATAAAAAATCAAAATAGATACGAAAAATAAAATAGTTATTACCAAAAACAAAACTTTAACATGGAATTGTTAATCAATGGGTAATAAAAGGTCATATGAAAATAATTTTTGGTATTATATATATGAATATGGTTATGTAATATATTTATAAAAATCTTATATTTATTATAAATTAGGTATGAATGAGTACAGTGGAAGTCAAGGCTTAAGGTAGGGGATTTTTGTGTAAATTTAGCTTCTCTGAGACGTACGTTATGTTGTGCAACAATATTATTTCATGAGGTGTATATAATAATTCTTTTTCATGTAATATAATTACTTTATTCATTCTCATGATATTTTAATTTTAATTTTATGTTATTCCTTCATGGGGATTATGATTCAATTTTAACAAAGTCGTAAATATTTAAGGTTACAATCCCATTGTTAATTGTGATTGTTTAGGAATATGTTTTTCATAATAAAATATTATGATCCATATCTCAATAATTATCATTAATTTTATTCTAGTCAAGTTATATATGATATATTCAATTAATGGTACCATTTTACACTCTTTTATAGTTAAAATGATGAATAAAAATCTTTTTGGGAAAATCCCACATTATTTCTCTCTTTAGTCAGAAATCTATTTACATAAAAAAACTATGTTACAGAAAAATATTTTCAAAAAAATTATTACTCTATTATTATTATTTTTTTAAAATTCCCCATGTTTGAATTTTTTTTAAAATAAATGACAGTAATATTCGTGTCATTTTTCAAACAATGCCTATTTGGATTTTACAGAAAATGGGAAAGGAATATTCATTTTAACGTATAGGGAAGGAATTTAATTTTCTAATTTCATGAGAAGTAATTTATTTGAAGTTTAAATTATATTTTTTAAGGTTATTTTAAACTAAAAGCGTTTTAAAAATGTTTTATGTTTTAAAAGGCATTTCTCAAAGTGGAAAGGTTATTTTTTCATGAAATGTTTGAAATGATTTTTAAAATCATCCTTTATATTTTTTTATAGTTATTTTCAAATAAATGTATTTTTATAATGTTTTATGTTTTAAATATTGATTTTAAAATAAAATATATTTTCCTCAAGAAATGTATGATTTAGTTTTTTAAAACTATTTTCCATGTAATATGACATTCTTTGAGGTTACTTATTCATTATTGGGGATATAATCCAAGGATAACATTCTTATTATTTTTATATGTGGGTTACATTTTGATGACAAGATTTGTATGAAACCCATTTCTCTTTCATGGGATATCCAATGATAAATTTTATAAGTAACTGACTTCTTTTTCCACAAGATATTCTTTGATGAAATTATGAAATGATAATGAATCTTGTTTATTTTACATAGGTTATGTTATGTTGAAATATTTAGGAAACACATTTCATTTCATGGATTTTGATATGATGAATGTTTTATGATCTTACGGTAGACATATATATTATTTTCATTATGTGATGGTGGTTATATTTTTACCAAGGAGGGTGGTTACGTTATAAACAAATAAGGGGGGTATATACCTCCCTCCAATTCATTGGGTAATGATTTTTATCTCATTAGATAGAACAATTAGAAAAGAGAGTGAACCTAGATCAGTTAGAGGCTTTGTATGCTATGATGGTCTAGGGAGTGGACCATGACTACTATGATGTTATGGATGGACCTAGATTTTATGCTCATAATCTTATGCATGAACAATATTACATGTTCACAATTTTATGCATGAACCTGGTTACATGTTCACAATGATATGCATATACCTATATTTTATGTTCATAATGTTGTGTGTGGACTTGGTTACATGATAATAAGTGTATTCGAGGGAATAATTTCATGTCCTGAACTTAATGAGTGAAACTGTTTCTATTTATATATGTTCACAATGTTATAAGATGATGTGTATGCCAAAAATCTATGTTTATGCCAATTTTATGCAGTCATAGCTCATGTTCTTTGGTTCCCTTATTATTCCTATCTTATGAACTGCCAATCATTATTCCATGACTCATTTTTAAGATATATGAATGTTTGGATATGAACTTCATAAGTTATGTTCATTATCACATACATTTATTATTTTCTTATTGTAGAGACCCGAAGCCTGACGTACATAGACATTACATTACTTTTTTGGAATACTTAGTACATAACAAAAACACACAAACAAGGACCGTAATAGTTTAGTGTCTTTGGATACTCGGAATATAATCTTCTAATCATGGTGAAAGATCTTCAACATCTCCCATAAAGATCTTATTTTGTTTTTCTAAACCTAAATCCTTTCTTTATGTCATGGGAAAAGAAATCATAAAAGGGTGAGCTCAAATGCTCAGTAAGTGTAAACAAAAGAAATATCAATCACGTCATATTCATAAGAACATATCTTTTGGAAATCTTAACCTGTAAAAGAGATCATAATTTCATAACATGGGATAAATCATAGTAGTGAAATTTAATCCCAATAATCATAACTTAAAACATTAAACTTTGTGGCATACACACATAATCATAGAGAATCATTTCTTGTTAGTCAAGACTCATTGCCAAGACTATCTTAGTGGACAAAGTCCCTTTCTGAACCGAGTTCATTCCTCATTTCTGTCCTGTTTCACTTAACCGGTATAACCTACCGTTCCAGCCATGTCTATCCCATGAGATATAAAATCATTACCCAATGCATTGGAGGGAGATATAGGTCCCACCCATCTCATAATGATACCATTCTTATGTGTGCCACAAAACCATAAACCATACATCATTGCATAACCCATGTAATAAAAATGGGAATCTTAAACATCATGACATCATAAAACAATTCATATACGATAAAGGAATTCATAAAAATAATTTTATCACAACATAATCAAATCAATATAATAATATGGATAAAAACAGAACCCTTTATTATCTTAGATGGAAAATAATTTTGATAAAACACTTGAACTTCATTCTTGAGGAAAATATCCTTTCTACTTCAAAAACACGTTTCCTTTCTTAACATGTCGTACAATTTTAAACTAAAAGAAGATGATTAAAAATAAACTTGGGAACTTTTAAAGGAATATTTTTTGAAATAATGTTTTAAAAATCCATTCATGCCGTATAAGTTAAAAAAACATTCTTCGTACTTTTGTCGGAAAAGTCAAAAAGTACCTCGTACGAAAAACGAAAAAAGATTCCTTTCATATCCTTTACTAATAACTCACCGAAGGGTAAAATTGGATTTAAAAAATTGTAGGTGGATGGAAATAATATTACATATTTAGGAAACATTCATGTGGATGATAAAATACACCCCAGTAAATAATAAAGTATAAACAATCTCGGATAAAAATAAGATTGTGATATTTTACCTTACCTTTGGTCCGATATACTTTGTACGTGTCCGAACCTCCTGTATAATGATTTAAATAATGTTATTGAATTTTTACATAATCGTACTTATTTTTATGATATCATATATGGTCATATTCTTAGCTTATTATTAGTAATATTTCATTACTACTTGTTATTCGGGTGTTTATTACTTTTTGTTCTTATGCGTGTTTTGTCAAATAAATTCTTATTTTTCTCTTTAGGTTATAGATAACTCATTTCCAGAATTATATTAGTGTAATATATATCATATTAATTCATTCAATTCATTTATATAATCATTATGAAATGAAGATCATGTAGAATGAGTCGCATCACATCGTGGATACGGTATTCCGTACGTACGCACGAGTGATGATATCGTTCCTATGATCGTGGAATTGTATTGGAGTGTATTTATACTATTTCAGAATCAGTATCACTTTATAATAGTCATATATAGTCATTATTTACACCATTATACCGATACAAGTAAGGTGGTGGTGGAAAATAGATTACACCACGGCGTGGAGACGGTATTCCGTACGTATGCACCCGCGGTGATTTCTTTTTCCGTAGGATGGATAGATGGTCAAATAGGGTTGTTTCATACTTATAATAACATATCGGTATATGAGTGATACTGATGTTATTACTTCATAATGAAACAACTAAAGAAGAATAAGTGGAAGAAGAAAGAAATTGAAAATGATCGGTAATGGATATTACCTCTTTTTGACGCGCCTTTTCTTAACCTCCACTTAAAGAACTAAGGATGGTCTTTGAAGAAGACCAGGACCTCTAGAATGATACTAGGGAAGTGGAGAAGATATTTTGGCAGGGTTTGGCCGAGCATGAATGCTCAAATTGGTTTGAGGAGGAGAGGGAGGAGGTGCCCTTTTATAAGGGAGGAGAGGAGCACCTTAGGAAAATCTCAAAATATTATTTTATATTAAGGTCAAATTCGGTTTATAATGGTTCCAAAGGGTATTATTTAGAAGCTAAAGTGGGTATGGGTCTAAAGAATTTCATCCAATAGGATTTAGACAAGTTTAGGTTATTATTTTAACCTTATCAATTATATTTAACTCTAAGTTAAAGAATTTAACTTTTACCGTGTCTTTTTGTTTTCTTACACTATATGGTTAATAAACTTACCATAACAAGCCAAAAGAACCCCAAGCTGTTTATTATTAATATAGAGATCCTTATCTAAGTCATTTTTCAGAACCTTAAATTTTTAGGAATTAAATAACAATTAATAATATAATATTTGTTTTAAAAACTAATTTATGTCAATTTTGACACTATTTGGTACATGATTTTTATTAAATTCATAAAAAAAATGATAAGTTCGAACCAAGTTACCTATATCAACAATAACATGTCATATTAACCTAGAAAATTAATGTAAGTCATAAAAAGTCTCAAATGACATTTATTTGGGCATTTATAACATCAATTATGTCAATAATTCATTAATAAGACAATTACTGCATCATCTTTGTGTCATAATAAATGATAATTATTTAATCCCAAAAAATTCTAAATAAATTCTTATGATGTAGATAATTGTGTTAGATTTCTGTAGGCTATTCATTTTCAAATTTTCATGAAGTTTATCACTAAATTAAAATTATTATACTTATAAGATTTAAGAAAGTGACATGTTGTCACATTCTTTGGTTTTAATAATAATTAAATTATTTTCATGGAAAAAAGTCCATAAAATGAATCTAATCCGACCCTTAGATTATAAGGGTCTACTTTTAGCCATACAATAGGATTTTTTCAAGTGTTAGGGTAATTTTATAATCTTATATTTACCCTTAATTACCCGATTTACCTTTAACTAGAGTAAATAAAATTTACCGTAGTTACTATTCACAATGCCCAAAAATAAAAAGTAGCTTATTAACATAATTTGTACCCACTGATTCCAAATATGGAATCCATTTTTCCAAATTCAATACGCAAAAGATGTAGAAATTAAATTAAAATTAAACCCATTGTTGAAAGAAAACAGGTTTTTCTTTAAAACATTGCAAAAGATTGAATTGATTTAACCTACGAATTCAAGGTAAAATCAATGATAATGACATAAATTATATTAAATGGTAAAAATATATTCTATTTATACTTTCAAACCATTCAATATTATAATCTATCCACATAATATATTACGATGAAAAAATTTGTTTTTAATTAAAATATAGCGTGTTTTTACTATTCATTAAAATATGAAAGTTATCGGAAAAAATATCAAAACTTTATCTAATGTAAATTTTTATATCCTGATTCAAAAGAAGAATTTTATTTTGTCAAATTGAACTTATAAATATGTAAAAAACTATATTTAAAGTGGGTGTGCCATCAAAAGGTGGCAAAACTGCATTTTTTGAAAAATACTTATTTTACCCGAAAAATTTATTTTGTTCTTATACCATGTTCTAGAAATGTGTAAGATGAATAATAATGTTATAAAATTCAAAATTTAGTTAAAAATATTCATAACGGCTAGTTCATAACAATATTATAATAATATATCATTGTTTAGTAAAACCCGGTATTGCATACAACACACGCTATCGAGGAAGGTCGTGATTGCGTGTAATGCAAGCCAAGTCAGGGTTGCGTGTTATGAAAGAATCCTCCGTTGTTTCATATAACATAATCCAACCATATTTCATTTATACATAGAATATATATATATACTCAATGTTGCGTAGAATAACTATTATCAAAATTGTGTGTAACACGATCCAAGAATAGTGTTGCGTATACTAGAAGCTAATACGTTGTTGCGTATAGCGCAAGGTAATCTTGGTGTATAATACAACACAAGACATTAATGAAATTAAAATAATATTTTTCATAAAATCTCAGGGTGTTACACTTATGCTCCCATAGGATCATAGATTTATATCTCTTATGTTTACCCTTACTGAGCATCTGAGCTCACCCATTCTTATGTTTCCTCTTCAAAGGTTATGAAGAAAGTTTTATAAAGTTTATAAAGATGAAGAGTACTAAATGGGAAGATCATCATGGGAAAATTGATTTTTTTAACAGGTGGTGTCTCATTCAATGACCAAGACACAATTTATTATTAAAAAAAGAGAAAGGGGGGTTACATGATTCTGAGGTAATGGGCTTTTTTACAATCCCTTTCATAAACCCTACACCCTATACCCTACACCCTATACCCCACACGTAAAACTCCATACCCTACAACACCAAAACAACCTAAAAACCCATAAATACTACAATGACCCTAAAAACTAAAAAAATACAACAACACATAAAACCCTCAAAATCCAAAAAAACACAAAAAACCCCTTAAAAACCATAAAAATCCTAAAATCCCTAAAAACATTAGAAACCCAAAAAATCCAAAAAATCCTAAAGTCTATAAAAACAATCCCATAACCATAAAAACTATAAAACCCCTAAAAACCCTAATAAAAACCCCAAACACCTAAAAACCATAAATTCATAAAAACTCTACAGACCCTAAAATACCATCAAACCCTAAAACCCAAAGAAACTCTTAAAAACCCAAAGAAAACCCTAAAACACTCTAAAAATTAAAAATCCATAAAATACCTAAAACCCTAAAAAAAACTAAAAACCCAAAATCCCTAGAAAAAATTGAAAACCCCTTGAAACCCATAAAACCACTAAAAATCCAAATAAATTATAAAACCTCTGAAAACCATAAAAAATTTAAAAACCTTGAAAAACATTAAGAACCCTAAAATCCCCATAATAAACCTAAAAATATTTGAAACCCTAAAACACCTAAAAATCCATAAAATCCCCTAAAACACAAAAATCTTCTAAGAGAACCTAAACACCCAAAAATACCCTAAAAACCAAAAACCCCTATAACCCTAAACCACACTAAAAACCTTGAAAATACTAAAATATCATAAAAACCCAAAAAACCTTAAAAGGCCCTAAAAACACTAAAATATCCTAAAAGACCCCAAAAACCCCAAAAAACCCAAAAAAAATAATAGCATATCATAATACCCCTAAAATACTAAAAATTATCTAAACCCCTAAAAATCATAAGAATCCCAAAAAAACCCTAAAACCTCTTAAAAACCAATAAGATCCCTAAACCCCTGAAACCCCAAAAAACCCTATTAAACCCAAAAATCCCTCAAAATCACTAAAAACCCACAAACACTAAAAAACCATAAATACCATTTAAACCCCTAAAAATACTAAATGACCATAAAAAATCAAAAATAACCTTAAAAACACTAAAAACCCCCAAACCCATAATAAGACCTAAAACCCAAAATAACCCAAAATAACCCTAAAACAAACAAAAACCCTAAAAACGTAAAAACCCTAGAAAACCCTAAAAATACTAAAACCCATTAAAATACCCTAAACAGCCCAAAACGACCCTAAAACCCCATAAAATCCCTTAATGTCCTCAAAACCATTAAATCCTAATAAAAGTCTCTAAAAAACCTAAAATACCCTAAAACTTAAAATACTATAATAGATCATAAAACTCTAAAAGTCACTAAAACAACATTTAAAACCATAGAATACACTAAAATCATTTAAACTCCTTAAAAACTCAAAAAAAATTCTAAAACACCCAAAACCCCTTAAAGGACATAAAAAACCTAAACTCCAAAAAAATATAAAAACCATAATAACCCTAAAAAAATAAAAAATCCAAAAAATCCAAAAAACCCCTAAGAACCATAAAAACCATAACAAACCTCTAAAAAACAAAAAACCATAAAATTTTTAAAACACTAAAAATCCTAATAAATACTAAAAACTATTAAAATGATAATGTTACAAAAAAAACATAAAAACCTAATAAAATCATAAAAATGAAAAAAAAAACCCGAAGAACCCAAAAAACCAAAAAAATCCTAAAAACACTACAAAACCCCGAAACCCAATAAAAATACATAAAACCAAAAAACTAGTAAACACAAAAAAAATATAAAAACCTATAAACCCCCTAAAAGTCTATATACCCATGAAAACCCAAAAATCCCTAAAAACCAAAAAATACCCCAAAACACTAAGAGGTCCTAAAGGAACCTTAAAACCCCTAAAATAAACCTAAAACTATCAAACAAACATAAAATTGTAAAAACCCCTAAATATCCCTAAAACAATAAAACCTCTAAAACCATTTAAAGCTCTAAAAACACAGAAACCCCTAAAAAGACACTATAAAACTTATTTCCCTTAGAAATCGATGGTCCTGGTGGTCGATTATAGGGGATTGAGTTTTTTAAAATTATTCATATCAGGTATACTATTTCCAAACGGCTTGTAAAGGGTTTTTTTGTGGATCCAAAAATAGCCAATGAATCTCGTATCAATGATTCATGGACCTAATTTCTAAAGGTAGGTGTTCACTAGGTAACATGGCCAATGAAACTTAAGAACTCACATTGGTCAAGAGGATTGGAATTCTGGATCATCACTCCTTTTGGGGGGAACTATTTACTTTTTCTAGGAATCTATTTTATATTTAAGATATGTTCATGATTAATCCATCATTCATTCCAAAATGTGTATACTATAGATTACGCTGAGGTAATGACCATTCATTAGTATGCATGGACTTGGAATCAACTGTTTGTATATGAGGTTCTCCATCAAGGGAGGGACCATTTTGTATCCAAGTTTCTCCATCAGTGTTACCCTTTTGTTGATAGATTAGTGATTCCTTAGTTGTTTATACGTATGATACTGGTTTTAAGCTAGGTAGTACGACACTCTAGAGTTTACCATCACCTTGGGGGACAATTTTGTTTTGATATTAGGATAAAACCCATGATATGGGATTCCTATGTATCCAAGTGAGAGGTATATAAACCCAAATTATTCGGTGCCACTTAATGGGGCACATCGCCTTTTAAGTTCATGTGATAAGGACCCAAACATTCAGTTTAACAGCATGCAGCAAGGACTCCTAGGAAAAAGGTTCCTAGTCTAGCTTTGATGTGGCCCTTACAGCATAGAGGACTGAGGGACCTTAGATATATGGTTTCTCTTGAGTGGGGGTGTGATATTAGTGGGGATATAAACCAATTAGGTTGGATGGGGTGTTGGGTTTCATCCTTGGGTAGGCCTCCTACATATTCCAGTTATTTGGGAATCAAATCCCACATTGTTTGGTTGGTTGGGGATTATTTATGGGAGCTTCCTGTTAAAATGGGTATAAATGGGGATTATACTGAATAGGAGCCCCATGCATTAGTCCTCTTCTCATCCACAAATAGACATGGTATAATGGAAAACCTATGGTAGAATTTAATCTTATAAGTAAAGAATTCTATGGAAACAAAAGGACTTACAATGAGGTGGATTCCCATTGGATCTCAATCCTTTGGAAGGCATCCTATGTATCATGATTATGGTGTGAATCAGTGTTCTTAGAGTTTTCTTCATCCTCTAACCCGTTGATTGGTCTTGAGTTACTTGAGGGCATGATTGGGGATTATACTTGAAATAAAACATGTTGCATGAGGAATTCTATTAATTGGATCTGATGTAGGGCTTACTCATGGGAGTTTCCCATTTGATTATTGGTTGGGTATTGGATCTAAAGGGAAGTCCCATATTATTTTGGGATCTTATGGATGTCATGATCTCCACTAACATGTAATCCCATGAGATTCATGCTCTTCGTGAGAAATAAGAGAAATAATTTCATATAAAGATCACACAATATGGATCGTACATTACATATAGATATTATGTCAACATTGAAGAATATTTATAAAAAACCCCATCAAAACCACTAAAATAACATATAGGTTTAGTGTATTTAGAAATTAGGAAATATAAACAACTTGTTCATAAAACACTTATATTGTCTCTCGCATATCTCTTCAAAACTAGACTCTTTTTTGACATATCTTACTTAATACCCTTCTTCATGACATGGGGAGAACAAACATATGAAAGGGTGTGCTAAAATGTTTTGTAAGGGTAAAAAAGGGAAATAACAATCATAAACATAACATTTGAAAATATTATCCTACATATAAAAGATCATAATATAATTAATTGGATAAAAAATAAAAGTGATATGTAATCCAAATAGTCATAAAATAAGACATGAAATTTCATTTCATACACACATAAGCATAGAAAATCATTTTATATTAGTTAAGGCTCATTACCAAGACCATCATAGCAGACAAAGTCAATTACTGAACAGAGTTTACTCCTCATTCAATCCATGTATTACAGAACTATATTTACTTTCCATTCCATTCATTTTTATATCATGAGATATAAATATTAACAAAATTAATTATATGAATAAATAGGTCCCACCCATATGATTATGAAACTATTTTTTGGTTCTATGAAAACATAAAAACATTCACCATAACATAACCCATGAAATAAAATGGGTTCCTTATACATCATTCCATCATAATCCATATAAAATAAATTGATTTTATAAGAATAATTACATCAAAAAAAATAAAATTAAAGTAATAATAGGTATATAAACATAACCATATGGAATCTTATATGGAAAATAATTTTAATAAAACACTTGAACTTAATTCTTGAGGAAAATATCCTTCCTTTTTTAAAAAAATGTTTTATTTTCACAAAATTCCACACAATTTTAAAAGAGAATAATTTAGTTAAAAATAATATTAAATTCTTGTAGAGGAATCTTCATGAAAATAAGGTGTCATGAAACCCTAAAAATTCCATTCATTCCGTTTAATTTAAAAAAATATTCTCCTCATACTTTTGAAGAAAAAGAAATAAAATAAGCTTAGATCGAATAATGAAAAATGATTCCTTTCATACTGTTTAATAAAAATTACCCAAAAAGTTAAAGTAACTTTAATTTTTTTATAATAATATAAATAATTTTACATAATTTGGAAACATGTATTTGGATGATAGATATACCCCAATAAATACTTACATATAAACAATCTCAGATAAAAGTGAGATTGCAAAATTATCCCATACCTTAGGCCCGATATGCTTCATATGTATCTGAACCTCTTATATAATGATTTAAATAATGATAATTATTTATTCCAAAATCATAATCATTTTTAATTGTAACATTTATGATCATATATTAATCCATTTGTTAGTAACATTTCATTGTTACTCATTATTCTGGTGTTAACTGCTTTATGTTCTTATGCCGGTTTTTTTCGGATAAGTTTTTATTCATATTTTTAGGTTATAGTTATATAATTTATATCATGGTATTATTATTATATATATCATATTAAATTAATTTATATAATCATTCTTTAATGAAAATTATGTATAATTAGTCACATTGCACCGTGGAGACAGTAAGATGTATATACGCACGAGTGATGATATCGTTCCCATAATTATTGAATTGTATTGAAGTGGATAGTGTATAGTATCTTAGAATAAAAATAATTTTATATTAGTAATATATATTAATTAATACAATCATTATACCCTTATATGTAAGGTGGTGGTGAAAAATTGATTACACCACGGCGTGGTGATGGAAAGTTGTGCGTACACACGGGTGATGATTTCATTTTTCATATGATGGGTATAAGGTAGAATACTGTTGTTTCTTATTTATAATAACATATAAGTATATGAGTTATACTGATGATATTAATTTACAATGAAACAACTAATTAATAGGAATTAAAATAATAATAAAGTTTGCAAGAATTGGTAAATGATATTACCTCTTCTTTGATGTGCCTCTTCTAAATCTCCTCTTAGAGCCCTAGAGATGGTCTTTGAAGATGACCAGAACCCCTAGAATGAAAATAGGTAAGTTGAGAAGGAAAAATGGCAGAGTTTTGCTGAGATTTAAGGCAATCAATTTAGTGAAGAGGTGAGGTAGTGGGTTCCCTTTTATAATTGAGGTGAGGGGAACTTTTGGAAACTCCACAAATACTAATTTATAATAAAATAAAACCCTTCCCAAAAACATAAAAAATGTCCCAATTTATAATGTTATATGATATTGGGTTGTAATATCATCATCCAATAAATTTTTGACTAGCTAGTTTGTCAATTTAAACCATATATTTTTAAGAGACACCTAGTTATTCAATTTAAATTTAATTCTTGTAATAACATACAAAATATTTAATAGTTATAAATATTTACTTATATGGTGTAAATTTACCATAAATAAATATTTTATGAAATTATAGATCTTATAATTATAAATTTATACTTTTTAAATATTTTATGATTTTTAAATTATTTAATAAAATGTTATTTTTATAAAATATCAATAGTGTCAATTTCGACTCTATTTAATTATTTAAATTTAAATAAAATCCAAATAGAAGATAAATTCAAAAAAGAATATTTAATACCCTCATAATATGTCATATTCATCAATAAAATTCTTTGAGAACATTAATTAGTTCATATGATATTTATTTTAAAATTTTAATACCAATTTTTTATTTTTCTATTAATAAAATATTTTTTACATCAATGTTGTGTCATCATTAATGGAAATTATATAATCTCTAAAAATTATAATTAAATTATTATGATGTAGGAAATTATTTTATATTTCCAAATACTATCTATAGTCAATATTATCTCCTAGTTATCTATATATTAAAAGTAATATACCTATATAAAGTGAGACTGTGACATTTTTTCACATTCATTTGTTTTTATTACATTCATGTCATATTCATAATTAAGTGGACATTACGTGATTCCATTTTGAAAAATATATGATAAGGGTATTATTTTTTCATCCAATAGGATTTTTACAGGGGTTAAGTTAATGTTATAATATTATTTTTACCCTTAATTACTCGATTTACCATTAACCACGATAATAAAAATAATCACCAAAGTTATTATTCATAATGCCCAAAAGTAAAAGTAGCCTATTAAAATAATTTGGACCTAATTATTCCAAATATGGAATAAATATTTTAAAATTCAAAACATATAAGTTTCATTAATTAATTAAAATTACTCCCATTACTGAAATGAGAAAATGGGTTTCAAAAGTTAAAATACTGCAAAAGATTGAAAAGTTTTTACCTATGAATTCAATGTAAAATTAATTATAAGGATATAAATTATATTTAATGATAAAAATATATTATTTTTATACTTTAAAACCACTCAATATTATAACTTAAGCATATAAATAATCTCGACGAATAAAGCATTTTTTAATTAAAATTTAGTGTATTTTACTATTCATCAAAACATGATAGTTATTAGAAAAATATCAGAATCTTATCCAAAGTAAATTTTTATATCCTACTTAAAAATAACATGTTTATGTTTTCATATAAAAATTATTAATATGTCAAAATATTAATTTAAAATTGGTTCGTCATTCAAAGGTGTAAAATTTACAATATTAAAAAATAGGGTTTTATACATCAAATAGGGTTTTATTCATACCCTATGACTAAAATATCCATTGGATGACTAAAAAATAACTTATCATATTAATTTCATTACCAAAATTAATTTACTCAAAAATAAAAATATCTAATTGATTTATAGTTTTCTTAAAAAATTGATAGTCAAATAATTCTCAAAGCATTTTCATAAGTTAGTTATAAGTATTCCCGCTAACCTAACTGATATGATATAATGGAAATTTCATACTAAGGAATTATCATGGTTGTTATAAACTCATGATTTCATGTAATTCAATCTACTGAAGAATAAAAATTATTTAAAGAAAATATTTCATAAAAAACATCCGGGTGTTATATTCTACCCCTTTAAACTGAATTTCACCCTCGAAATTTGTCACATGGAAACAAATAGATGAGGATACCTCTCCCTAATAATATCCTCAAGTTCCCAAGTAACTTATTCAAATTAATGGTTCTTCCATAAAACTTTAACCAAGATGGTGGTCTTTTTTGGAGAACTTTTTAACTACGATCCAGAATCTCTATCAGTTGTTATTCATAAGAAAGATCTTGCTCCAGTGGTACAACTTCTGAGATTGGTACTTGTGAAGGATCTGGTATATACTTTCTTGGGAGATATACATGGAACAAAACCTGAAATTGAGAGAGATTTGGTTGAAGTTTGAATCAATAATCTACCTTCCCAACATGATCCAAAATTTCAAAATGATCGATATACCTAGGGATTAGCTTTCCCTTCTTTCAAAATCTCATTTCTATATTCCATGTAGATATTTGTAAGAACCAATTATCACCCACTTCAAAATATAGGTCTTTTATTTGGTTTTCATCATACTTTTTTTATCGATTCCGAGATGCTCTTATATGTTGTTGAATAGATCTGACCTTTGTTTCCATTTCACCAACAAGATCAGGTCCTAATAGCTTTATTTCCCCAACTTCATCCCATAAAGATGGATTTCTACACTTTGTTTCATATAGGGCTTCATAAATATCCATTTGAATACTTGAGTGAAATATATTATTGTAATAAAATTCTACCAGTGGTAGGTGTTGATCCCAACCACCTTTGAAATCCATAGAGCAAGCTCTCAACATGTCTTCCAGAGTTTGAATTCTCCTCTCGGACTGACCTTCAATCTGAGGTTTATAAGTAGTTTTGAAACATAACCCTGTATCCAGAGCATGTTGAATACTTCTCTAGAACTTCAAGGTAAACCTAGATTCCTGATTGGTTATAATGGAAAGTGGTACTCCATGAAATCTTACCACTACCTTTACATATATCCTAGAAAAGATGATCAAAAGAGAAATCCTCTCTAGTAGAAATTATGTTTGCCATCTTTATAAGGTGGTAAACTATAACCCAGATATAATTATTTCCTTTGGATGTTTTGGGAAGTCTGATGACAAAGTCCATAGTGATGTTTTCCTATTTCAATTATAGTATGGTTAATGGTTGTAACATCCCCTTAGAATTCTATCTCCCAGCTTCAAATTCTTGACACACCAAGCATCAAGAGACATATTTGATAACATCTCTTTTCATGACATCCCCCTTTAAGTACTCATTCAAGTCCATATAAATCTTTGTGCTTCTATGGTTAATAGAGAATGAATAACTATGGGCCTCATCTAATATTTCATTCCTTAATTATGTTATGGGAGGAATAGAAACCTGGTTTCTGAACCTTATTATTTCATCACAATCAAGGTTGAATTCAGGAACATTTCTCACCATCTTTTGTAACTCTACATCTTCCTTCTATGCCTCCTTAATATTCAATTATATAGATGGTTGAACATTCATTTGAGAAATTTTATATTTCTCCCCTTACATTAAAATTTCTAGATCCATCCTTTTCAAATCCATTAATATTGGATCTCTCATGATCCTCATCATGGATAAGATAGCATTGTCTTTTTGACTCAAAGAATCTTCCACCTTATTAAATTTCCTAGGGTGGTGATTTATTGGGCATTCGTAATCTTTAATAAACTCCAACCATCTTATTTGGTGCATATTAATCACCTTTTTTGTGAAAATATACTTTAAACTTTTATGATCATATAAATATCACACCTTTAACCATAAAGATAATGGATCCATATGTTTAATGCAAATATTACCGAAGCTCACTCCAAATCATGAGTTAGGTAATTTTGCTCATGAATATTCAAATTCTGTGAGGCATAAGAAATCACTATATCATTTTGCATGAGAACACAACCTAGCCCCTTCTTGGATGCATTACTGTAGATCACAAACCTTTCTCCACTTCAAGGCAGTGTGAGCATAGGTGCACTGGATAACCTTCTTTTTAGCCTTTTGAAATTCTCTTCACATTCCTCCGTCCAAATGAAATTAACTCCTTTATGAGTCAACTTGGTGAGTGGATTAGATAATTGTGTAAAATTATTCACAAAATGTTGATAATATCCATACAAACCAAGAAAACTTCAGATCTTAGTTACCATTGTTGGTATCAACCATATTTCTATAACATCTGTTTTTGCTGGATCAACAGATATCCCCTCTCTTGAGATTATGTGACCCAAAAATGAAACATTCTGAAGTCAAAATTCACACTTGGTAAATTTTGCATAATTATTCTCCTTTATCAAGGTCTTCAGTACAATTATCAAGTGATCTTGAGGTTCTTAAATGATATTTGAATAGAAAAAAATATCATCTATAAAGAATACCACAAACTGATCATGATAGTCTCTAAAGACTCTATTCATTAGATCCATGATGATAGTGGGGTAATTATTAAGAACAAAAGGCATCACTATAAATTCACAGTGGGAATACCTTGTATGAAATGTTGTATTTGGTATATCAAAATTTTTTTACCCTTAATTGATGATATCCTGAACTAAGATCAATATTTGAAAAGTATTGAGCTCTACATAGGTGGTCAAATAAGTCAGAAATGTGGGGAAGAGGATATTTTTTCTTGATACTGACATTGTTAAGTTCTCTATAATCAATGAAGAGACTCATTGATCCATATTTCTTCTTAACAAATATAATAGGTTCTCCCCAAGGGGATGCACTAGGTCATATGGATCCCTTATCAATATTTTCTTGGAGTTGTTTCTTCAATTCCTACAACTCAATTAGGGCCATTCTATAAGGTGTATTTGAAATAGTCATAGCATCCAATATGAGTTCTACTGAAAACTCAACTTCACGATTTTCTAGAAGACTTGGAAATTCCTCTCGAATGACATCATCAAAATCACATACAATGGGAATATTCTTAATCCTGAGTTTCTCCCAAACCATTTGAGATAAATAACCAACATTTATTGGAATCAGGACCCATAATATAGAAGAAATTTATACTGGAAGTTTATATTCATCCTTTCATAAATAGATATTTATTGATCTTGAATATGAAATGTGACTTCCCTTCCCTGTAAATTGATATGATCTCCAAATAGAGAAATCCAATCCATTCCAAGAATGACATCAAATTACACTATAGGAAGGATCAAAATATTTGTTGGAAGCACATTCCCGCAAACTTGAACTAGAGAAGAATTATAAACTTTTGATTTGACAATTGTTCCAATTAGGAGTTGTCGTATCTAACTCAACATCTATTTGTTGATGTAGTACATTGATACCCTTAGAAAATTATTCAAAAATAAAAAAGTGGGTGGATCCATAATCAAATAAAACATTTTCTACTTTATATTAGATAGTATTTGTAACTTTTACCAGATAATTATCATACTCCAAACTGCATATATTGATTTCATGTGAGCTTCCTTTGTCCTTGGCCTTTAGATTTTGTTGATGTTGATCATCATCAATAACCTATGGATTAGGGAATTGATTGGAATAATTCCCTATTTCATTACACTAGTAACGTTGAAGTGTGTGAGGTTTATTCTGTGTAGCCTTTTCTTTTTTCATGTCATTAAATACCTTTTTGCCATCACTTTAGCATTCAACTGCCCAATTACCTAATTTTACACATTTAAAACATTAATGAGTCCCTTTAAGAAAATTACCTCCATGTTTCTTCCAAAATTTTGAGCATAAGGGGAAACTCATATTTTTTCAGTGTGGTCTTTAGATTTTCATTTGAATTCCATTTTTAATTTCTTATCAAAACCATATGAATGTTAGGTTTCTCCAATATCCATTTCAACCTTAAGAGCACATAAAAAAATTACTCATAGTCATTTAATTCCCTTATGGCTAATTCCCTTAGAAGACATAGTTTTAATCCACTAAATAATCGATCAATTTTACTCTCTACTTGGATAATAATTCATAAATCATACCTTAAAAGTCTTCTAAAATTTTCTTCATAGGTACCAATGGATTCACCATCATTTTTCTTAAGGTAATGGAACTCATTCCCCATCATTGTTTGAAGAATACATGGAAAGTACTTATTGAAAAATAAGTTCTTGAACTCGTCTCATTCCATGGAATCAATTTCATCACCTTACCTCGTATTCTTAATAAGATTCCACCATTGATCAACTTCTCTATCCCAATGATAGACTGCTAAGATGACTTTATCATGTTCAGAACATTGTAGAACTAAAAATATCTTTTTAGTGGTACTGATCCATTATTCAACAACTAATGGATCAAAAGATATGTCGAATGAAGGTGGATGTTGTCTTATGAAAGACTCAAAAAAATGTTGCTCCCACCTTTCCTTGTTTGGAAGTCCTGTGTGATTTATATCTTGTGAAATTTTTGTTATCATGGATACAATATTTTCTATTCTCTCTCCCTTAACATTTTTTTGTTCAGGGGGATAATCATTTTATTGCCCGTCACATTCATCATTAATGCAGTTCCATCAAGTTCTATACATTGACTAAAACCAAGAAGCATAGAGTGAGAAAAACTAATCATAACTAAAAATCACATAATCAAGAATAAAATTTCAATTTAGGTAACATTAGGTTTTATCCTAGGTTATTCATGAACATATCTAAAACACTAGGATAGGATTGTAACATATACTTAGACATATCCTTAGGGTTCTTATTATGGTTATCTCATCCAAGTTTCTAAATGTTAAATATACCTTTTCTCTAATACCAACTATAATGTCCCATACTTTACATATTGATATTACTTAAAAATTGAAGAATATTTATTACATAACACAACAAAACCACACTAGGACCATATAAGTTTAGTGTATTTAGAAACTGGGAAACATAAACAACTACTTTGTAAAACATCTACATTGTATCACGCTTATTTCATCACAACTAGACTCCTTTTTGACATATCATACTTAATAACCTTCTTCATGACCTGGGTAAAATAAACATATGAAAGGGTGAGATCAAATGCTCAAAAAGGTTAAAAAAGGAAAATATCAATCATAAACATAACATTTGAAAATCTTAGCATGAATATAAAAGATCATAATATCATGTCATGGGATAAATCATAAAAGAGAAGTACAATACAAATTGTCCTAATATAAGAAATGAAATTTTGTGGAATACACACATAAGAATATAAAATCATTTTATATTAGTCAAGTATCATTTCCAAGACCATCATAGAAGACAAAGTCCATTACTGAACAAAGTTCACTCCTTGTTCCACCCTTTATTACTGAACCAGATTTACTTTCTGTTCTAGTAATGTTTATCTCATGAGATATAAATCCTTACCCAATTTATTGGAGGGGGATATAGGTCCCACCCATCTCATAATTAAACTATTCTTATGTGTGCCACCACAAAAAACATTCACCATAGCATAACCCATGATATAAAATGGGATCCTTAAACATCATTCCATCATAATACATATATAATAAATGGATTTCATAAAAATAATTCCATAATAAACACAATAAAATAAAAATAATAATAGGGATAGAAACATAAACCTATTTCATGTTAGATGGAAAATAATTTTGATAAAACACTTGAACTTAATTCTTGAAGAAAATATAATTTCTTTTTCAAAAATGTTTTCTTTTCTCAAAATGTTACAAAATTTAAAAAAAATATTTTAGTTGAAAATAATCCTGAAATTGGGTAGAGGAAACTTCATGGAAATATGGTTTCATGAAACCATAAAAATTCCCTTCATGTCATATAAGTTTAAAAAACCATTCTCCTCATACTTTTTCTAGAAATGTGAAAAAAGTACCTTAAATCGAATAACGACCTAAGATTCATTTCATAACATTTAATGAAAAATACCCAAAGGGTAAAATTAAATTAAAAAATTGTATAATAATAGAAATAATTTAACATAATTATGAAACATGGATGTGGATGATAAATATATCCCAGTAAATACTTATGTGTGAACAATCTCGGATAAAAAAGAGATTGCAAAATTATACCATACATTAGGTTTGATATGATTAATAAGTATCCAAACCTCCTATATAATTATTAAAATAATTTTGAAGATTTATTACAAAATCATAATCATTTTTATGATAACATTTATGATCAAATTTCCATGTATTTGCTAATTAAATTTCATTGTTACTCATTATTCAGGTGTTAACTGCTTTGTGTTCTTATGTAAGTTTTGCCGATAAGTTCTTATTCCAGTTTTTATGTTATAGTTATATCAATTATATCATGGTATTAGTATTATATATATATCATATTCAATTCATTTATATAATCATTCATTAATTAAGATTACGCAGAATGAATCACATCGCACTGTAGAGATGGTAAGTCGTACGTATGCACGAGCGACGATATTCTTCCCATAATTGTGGAATGGTATTGAAGTGAATGATGTATAGTATCTCAAAATAAATTTAATTTTATATCAATCATATATATTTATTAATTTCATCATTATACCCATCCATGTAATGTGATGATGAAAAATGGATTACACCACAGTGTGGAGACGACAAGTCGTACGTACGCATGCGTGGTGATTCCATTTTTCATATGATGGGTAAAAGGTATAATATGGTTGTTTAATGTTTATTAAAACATATAATTATATGACTGATAACTATTTTATTACATTATAGTGAAACAGATAATTAAGAGGATTTATAAGAAGAAATAAGTTTGAGAGAATCGGTAAATGATATTACCTCTTCTTCAATGTGCCTCCTCTAAGTATACTATTAGAGCACTAGAGTTAGTCTTTGAAGATTAAAATAACCTATATAATTAAAATAGGTAAGTTGATAAGTAAAAAAGGGAAGGTTTTTTCCATGATTGAGGGATAAAAATGGAGTGAAAAGGAGAGGGAGGGGGTTCCCTTTTATAATTATTGTGAGGGGCACTTTTGGAAACTCCATAAATAATATTTATAATAAAATAAAACCCATCCCAAAAACCCTTCAAAATGTACCAATTTAAAAGATAAGATGATATAGGGTTGTAATCCCTTAAACCAATAAATTTTGTAGAAATTATGTTTTCAATTTAAACCATTTATTTTTAATTGACACTTAGTTATTCTATTTAATTTTAATTATTGTAATAACATACTAAATATTTAATGGTTATAAATATTTAATAATATAGTGTTAATTGACCATAAATAGATATTTAATGACACTTTAGATATGATAATTATCACTTTATAATTTTTAAATATATTTATGATTTTTAAATAATTTAATAAAGTGTTATTTTTATAAAATAACAACAATGTCAATTTTGACACTATTTATTTATTTGACATTAAATACAATCCAAACAGAAGATAAAATCAAAAAAAAAATATTTAATACACTCCTAAAATGTCATAATACCCTATAAAATTCTTATGTCACATTAATTGTTCATATGATATTTATTTTAAAATTTTAATACCATTTTTTTATATTTCTATTAATAATTTTTTTTTAACATCACAATTGTGTCATCATTAATGGAAATTATTTAATCTAAATAAATTATAAATAAATTTATATGATGTAGGTAATTATAATATATTTCTAAAGACTATATATAATAGATATTATATCCTAGTTATCCATATAGTAAAATTTATATACTTATATAAAGTGAGATTGTGATATTTTGTCACATTCATTAGTTTTTATTATATTAATATCGTATTCATAGGTAAGTGGCAATTAAGTGATTCCATTTAGAAAAACAAATATTATTAGAGTCTAATTTAGTCATCCAATTGTTTTTTTACAGGTGTTAAGGTAATTGTATAATATTATTTTTACCCTTAATTACCCGATTTACCATTAACCATGTTAGTAAAAATAATTACCAATGTTACTATTCATAATGCCCAAAAATAAAAGTAGCATATTAACATAATTTGGACCTAATGATTCAAAATATGGAATTAATTTTTCAAAATTCAAAACTAATAAGTTTTAGTAGTTAATTAAAAATTAATCATGTTCTTGAAATGAGAAACGAGTTTTAAAAGTCAAAACATTGCAAAAGATTGAAAAGTTTTTACTTATGAATTCAATGTAAAATTAATGATAATTACATAAATTATATTTAATTATAAAAATATATTCTAATTTTACTTTAAAACCATTAAATATTATAATTTAACCATATAAATTATCATGATGAAAAAGTTTTTTAATTAAAATTTAACATATTTTTACAATTTGTGAAAACCTGAATGTTATTAGAAAAATATCATAAATTTATCCAAAGTAAATTTTGATATCAGGAATCAAAATAAACTATTTATGTTATCATATAAAAAATTATTATTGTGTCAATATCTTAATTTAAAATGGTTTCACAAATCAATTGTGTAAAATTATCCTTAAAAAATATGTTTTTATACATCAAATAGGGTTTTAATCATTACCTATGACTAAAATATCCATTGAATGAATATCAAAAATATTTTATAAAATTAATTTAATTACCAAAAGTAAGTCACTAAAAAATAAAAATATCTAATTGATTTATATTTTTCATAAATAATTGATAGTCAAATAATTCTCAATGTATTTTAATAAGTTAGTTATAATTATTCCTGCTAACCTAACGGGTAGTCTATATGAGTAATTTTTTACAAAGGGTGTATCGTACTTTTTTTAAACTCACAATTATGTGAACCACAATCTAATAATGAATAAAAATCATTTAACGAAAATATTTCATAAAAACATCAGGGTGTTACCCACATGACCCTTCCCATCTACCGATGGATGGAGAAAAAGGACAAAGGGAGAGGGACGAGAGGTTAGGTTTTTTCCCATCTCCCCTTTTATTTTCATTGCTAGGATAGTAATGTCTTGTGATCCATCCTGCTACGTTCTAAGCTAGGGATAAGAAGAGAAAAAGTTCCAACTCCCCAAGAAAGTCTATGGGATTAACTTAGGAGGAGTTCCCTACAATAGATTCCTGGAGTTGGAGGAATGTTCGTCCCTATACCTCATCGAAGGGAAAGGCCAATGGTTACCCTCAATCACTAGAATTAGGAACTTTGTGTTAGCACCCAAACATCAGAACCCTCATTACCCTGGTAATTTAAACTTGATGAAATTCCATGGGTCTAGCTTGTTGATCATGTTACATACTTGACTCTACTTACCATGGGTATATAAACGTAAAAGGGCATACTGATGTGACCAATGATTTTATCATACTTTTATGGTGAATTTTAAAGGGGCCTTGGAATGATTACATTGGAATGGTTTTCTAAGGATCTTACATGGAGTCTGATGATGTGACGGAAGAGGTTGATGGGAACTAGATAATAAAATACCCTAGGATGCCCCATTCCATGTAGCAGGTTCTTATGTGGGATTGAGTTCCCTTTACATGGAATGTCTCTATGCATGAGAGGGGACCTTCTATATAGAGTTGTGCTACACTGACCTAGGTTCCACCCACGTAGTGAGATGCTTCATGGGGTGAGGTTCCACCCACAAACCATATGTACACACGGGGCCGAGTTCCACCCTCATAGTGTTTTTATACATGGGGTAGGGTTGCAAGTGAAGAGAATTCTTCTATATAGAAGGCTAGACTATAGAGGGGTCATTAGCTTTATGCCTTGCATAATGACATCCAAAGAGGGATTTTTGGTTCATAAATGGATAGAAAATATATTAATTCATTATTATTAGGCATATGATTTTACCTTCTGGGAATCAACAGAGGGACTCTAGTTTTAAAGGTGCCTCATCGGTCATTTACTTCATCTATCCTTTATTTCAGTCAGGATCGGTCCTCTTTTTGGTTTTCTTTGAGGTCTATTTATAGGACATGAGATGAACCGGGTACCGGCATGACCAGTCTTTCTTGGTTGGATATGGGGAGTCTTTTGCAGGATCCAAACAGGACTTAGTCTATGGGGAAAAGTCATTTTTAGGGGAATATATTATTTCCTATTACCACAAACTACTTCGCCTTATTTTTGGGAGTTGTTTACAATGCCTATCCTTGTGAGAAATTTAGTTTATGGGGGAATATTCGTCTGTGGGAGTAGAAATCACCACCTATTCCCATAAATATATTTTCTTAATTTGGGGGTGTTTCTGTCTCTACCCCTTCCAATGAACAATTTCCACTCTTGGGTTCATCATGGAGAGGAAAGACAACATGTGGAGAGGTAGTCCAAGGAGTGACATGTGCTTCGTGGTTTTCCCTTCTAAAACTTATTCCTTAATGTTTTCTTCTAGTTTCATATTTCTCCTTTTTCAAATTAATTGAATTATCTTGATATTTTTTATGAAATTTCAGGACCCAAAAAAATTCCCCCCATTGGAATTGGTTCCGATCGAGAAGAATAGTCGGAAATTTGGACGTAGAAAGTGGTCCTATTTTGAATTGGTTTTCAGTATGCTAGTGGAACCACTAGAGAGGACCAAACCAATATGTAATGAGTCCAGGTCATTTTTATGCTACTGTATCTCTCGTAGAAATCAGTATTCTCACAAAACTTCAACCATGAACTGCTTCCGCAAATAGATTCCTTTGCGACCAATGCTTCCACAAACAAAAATAATTCAACCATGAACCATCCACTTAACTGTGAATCAGTAATTTTCACTTACCCACATAGTAAAGAAATGTTTCATGGTTGAAAGGTTTTGTGGATTGATGCTTCATGGAAGTATCATCCCTTGAATTTATGGTTCATTGATCAATACTCGGTGGGACAACTCCTTTGTGGGAACATGGTTTGTGTAGAAATCATTCCATAAATCGATGGTTCTGTGATCTGATGGTTCATGGGTTTATACCTTCATTAAGTAATAGTTTGAAAAATAATGATTCTGTAGATGGATGGTTCATGAGCACTGGTATTCATAAATTCTCCATTTTTTGTAAAAATTAACCATGTCTTGGTCTTTATGTAGATAACATAGGGGACCCTACTGCTTCTACTGCTATCATTGATTCTTCGAGAAGAGATAAAAAGAGGAAAGCTATGATTAACTCTATGAGAAATAAAATCATTTCCAACCCACTTCATCAGCTCCTTGATGGACTCTTCAGTACTAGTCTAAGATTGTATCCAGTATCATATAGGTTTCCCCTTTATGGTGTTGGGCTTCCGTCCGAGGTAGAGATCCTGAAGTCACACAGAAAAAACAAACCTACCACTAGGATATTTGAAAACAATAATATTCACCCATCCAATATTACATTGATGGAAAAATTTGTGTGAGAATCCCTTTATTTCAGATTCATTTTGAATAACTCTCCTCAGTCGCTAGATGATAAGTTCCATTGTTATCATGAGATTTCATGGAAGGCCACAAAGAGCGAGAAACTATGGTGGTCATCAAAATGCGACTTTTGTACTGGGGGATCATTTGGTTTTATCTAGGGATTAACCTTATAGGTTCCCTATAGCTCCTAATAATTCTATGTTGAGTTGAAATATGTGAGGCTATATGAGGCAGTTTGGGTTTCACAGACCTATTACCATAAAAACAGAATGTTTATTCTAAAGTTACTAGTAAAGTATATCCTGGACACTAACACCTTCCACCTACTACATGGGAATGTTGACATAATTCCTTGGGATGTTTGGATTATTTCAGGGGTTCCGATCATCGGTGATATGTATGATTAATTTATGACACCTTCATTGGCTAGGGATGATGAGGATAGGTATCCTCCTCTTTCCTAATATATTATTTCTAATCTGAAGACCTATTTGAATGAGGAACCTCATTCAAATCAATATATCCTCATTTTTTTGGATTAACACCTTTGCTATGTGAAATAGCCAGGAGACTCATGCAAGGAGGCTAAGGGTTTTCCCAACTATTTAAACTCGAAGGTATATGGGAACCAATAGAACAATTCTAGAAGAGGGTTGGTTCAACAAATGGGGCAATATGATCCTTCTTATTGATGACCGACTATTTTGACTGGTATCCTTCCTGGCCATGTTCCAGAGTGATGGATTCTATTTATTCATGATTCTAATATTGGGGTAAGAGTGATGAATTTTATCATGCTGGATTAATTATCCACCGGTAGGTGTATTAATCATTCCATCTTAGTATTGGAAAAAATATAAAATTTATTGGGATGGATTAGTGAGGGGAAGCCACCACACTGGTTGGTGGGTCCTTTCCAGATTATCTGGGGATGGGTGGTAGCTCATACGGGTGGCTACACATTTATCAACCCTCAAAAGATCCTAAAGTCCATTATATTAACATAACTCTAAAGTATAAGTGCGGTGATTGCATTAGACTTGAGTGACTGGGAAATGAAGGAGTGGCTCTACTATAGTAATCGCTTCACTTACAATCCTTACACAACCCCTTCTAGCACATTGTAAAATGATAGATTTGGGGAATTTGACAAGGAATTATATATTTTCTCCTTATGAGAAGGAATTATGGTTTCCATGATCAATGGGGAACTCATCTTTTATGGATATGCACCCTGAATATTTTCTAGTCAATTCAATTGTGTTCAGATGAAGTGTCTGGAAACCCCCAATAGGGCACACTCAGTGAAAAATTTACTAATAGCTCGACAACATTGGATTTTGTTTACTTTGGAGGACACCAATTCCAGATCAGACTTCCCCCATCTATGTATTTTTGGACTACCCTTACCGTATATTATGTCGATACTTGTGGCTAATCTTACCCTACAGACTAATTGTCTAAACTCATTTCTGCTATCATGGTTGGAAAGACAGCCTAGGACATAGGACATTGGAAGAAAATAGTTGGGAATTATAGTCTTGGGAATAAGATAAGTAAGTATATTATTTTTCAACATCCCTAGAATGTTTTGAGGGACTAGGGTTTAACTCCCTATGATTAAGGTGCTACTTCTTAGGACCAAGCATATATTCCTTCCGACGTCGCTTTTCGATCATCATGGAGATAATGTGATTCTCTGTGGGGTGCCCATACATCTCATTCCCTATTAATTTTTTTGCAAGATAAAGAGTTCTCACTAACTGGGTATGGTTATATATTTGTTCCTATTGATATATGTTATTATGAATATGCATAGAGGGTGGGTACTTATATTTGAGAACGTTATGACTCAATCAATTTATGGAACAACCACCATTGATACTCTCGTTGAGATCTCCCTATGTTGAGAATAGAGATTAATGAGGATGATGATAATGATAGCCATTCCTATGGGGTTTCTAATGAATTCTAACCTCCTATGATAATTGTGGTGGGGTTCATTCCTTATTTTAATTTGGTATCCTGCAAACACCCAACCCCATATGGTTTTAGGGCGGCCAAGGTTATTAGAAAGTATTTTTGGCTATTAGAGCCTAGATCAATTCATTTGGTGGACCCTCAAGCATTAAACATCTCTATTATTACAAATTTCTAGAGGCCTATAGGCATTGGGAAACATTGAGGGCTAGACCATCAGCCGAATACATTTGGGATACATTCTTGTAAGATCCCCTCAGTCTTACGGGCTTCGAATCCATCACTACTTGCATGTGGATTTTAGCTAGTGATGATTCATGTGAGGTGGATTATTACCTGAAAGATATAGATACCTTCCTTCACTATTTCAAGGTTAAACTATTTTGGTCTGATCAAGAAGAGTATATGATGATAATTTTAGATCCATACGACACTAACGAAGAGTTAATTAAGGGCTTTTACATCAAAGCTTATTCTTTTGAGGTCATGACCTTAATCTCTTATCAATTGTGCTTGTGGGAATATTGGGATACCCAAGAAATTGCTACTTCCCCATAATACACTCCCAGGGCACCGTAGCCAGGTAGGATGTTCCTTCAGACAAGAGATTCTCTGAGATGGCTCCCCTAGGGTGGTGAAGCATATGGAGGTGGTCCCTGCTGATCTCACTAGGTCATTTCCAACTCCAATCCTATCCTACACCCCTCCCAGGGGATCAAACCTATGTAAAACCATGCGCTGTTGGTAGGAATCACAACTATCAATACATATTAATCCAAGTATAACATCTGATTGCTGCATTTCCTTATATAGTTTCCATTTTTCATGTCTTCATGTGCTGACCAATTAATTTCACAGGAATTGGTATAGCCCTGATGAGTAATCAAGTATAAATCATCTGGGTGCATGTATCCCCTTACCCTTTGGAGGTAGACATGAAAACTAGAATAGCGGTAGCTGAACAAGATAGGAAGGCCATGCCAATTAGGGATGTTGTGGGGGATCTTAAGCCATAGGATAGAATCTACTCAGAATCAAAATACCTATATCCCAACCATGGTAGAGTCTTTAGAGGTTTAAGCTTCAAAGAATCATTTTGATCCTCCTTTTCTGGAGATGAATGTGATGGTCATACTGATAGAAGAAGAGTTCAATGGGGATCCTCTAGAAAATGTGGACATCAGGAAACTTTCATGTCCCGGGAGGTCAATCGCTCCTGATCAAATGAATTAATACCCTATGGAGGGGATGGGGTCTTTGTGAGTCAATATCTTTGATGAGAATATTGATTCAACTCTTATGGGGGGTAAAACCTTAGAAGAGGGAGTGATAGAATCTTGGGAAGAATATGAATCAATTGTCATCCCTAATTCCATCATGATCATTCCGTCCAGTACAATGTTGGTGAGGGATATTCAAGAGATTTATCACTCATTTGCACATGAATATTTACCATGGGTCCCTTCGGAAGAACATGAATTTTATTTTCAATCTATGGATGAAACATCCATTCTACAATGTGACGATGAAATGACAGTGGCCAGGGATGTTGATGTCTCAAAAAGTGGTGGTAATTTTCCTAAATTTCCAATAATTCCCTTTTGTATGGGATTATTTTCCAAATTTTTCAAGAATAAAATTTCATAATTAAAATCCCATGTTTTTGTAGTTTTGATTAATTCTTCGATTTTTCCTCCAACTGATATTGCGAGGGAAGTGGATTTGGCAGGATCGAGT
Organism: Viscum album; assembly: GCA_963277665.1. Taxonomy (NCBI): domain Eukaryota; kingdom Viridiplantae; phylum Streptophyta; class Magnoliopsida; order Santalales; family Viscaceae; genus Viscum; species Viscum album. The sequence goes on along the minus strand of OY728126.1, from coordinate 1,800,181,990 downwards.
CACACTAGGGTTGCTGAGTTGATACCCTCTCTAGTGGATCTTATCACTGAATAAATTCCACCATATAAGAGTGACTCTAAGATGGACTCAGAGTGTATAGATGACCTTATTGGGGACCACCAAAAAGTATTGATGGATATCTGAAAGCTGATTTCTCAAACCCCCTTGCAAACATGCCAATAGAAATTCCCATATTACGCTGCATGATTTTATTTCTTGGGTATGAGGGGTTTGATTAACATGTTATCTATGAAATAATAAAGAAAACAATTTTTATATGATAGAGAGATGACATGATTCGATTTCTCCTTTCTACTTTAGAGTCCGTGGACCATATTTCTGCGGCCAGATAGATCCTTTTTAACAAAGATGTCAAACATGCAGGTACAACATTGAGGGAAAAGGGAAAAATTATGCAACGAATGACCTCAAAGGAGCATCTTTTTTAAGAGTATGAGTATCTTAAAAAAGTGGTGGAGCATATAGCTGAGATCTAGAATGTCATAAGTAGGAATTGGTTCGCACTGAATCATAGGTTAATGAATAGAAGCTGTTGGTAGGGGAAGAGGATAAGGTAGGATTAGACACCAGTAAGAAAATAGAGGCAATGTGGGGTAGTGCAGAATCTAAGGATGTGACCTTTTCAAAGAATATATGAGCCATAGAGGACTCAGACTAGGCATATTTACAACTTTGTGACTCTATTGAGAAACTTTTTTAATCACTATGTCCTTATATAGAGAGACTCTAGACTATAGATATCCTACATTCTTATTTGATAAACAAACACTTTTTGTTGTCTAATACATATGCTATAATATTTCCTATAATATCCATCATTCACAATTTTCCATGTGTTAAAAGAAAAATATTTTTCATATGTCGTGAATTTTAAATCATTGGATATCAAGTTTTTTCAAAATCTAGGATAACCAAATTGAAATTATCACATAATACTCTAATTTTTTTCTGAGACAAGGGACTTAGTGAGCATTTCTTGACTATTTATGTGGGTACACAAACAACCCTACAAAATATGTGTCTTTTCTATAATAACCCTAATTTTTTCTTAAAACCAATTTTATGCATTCTTAGTGGGTATAACGTGACTTTCCTTATACCTGCCTTCACGGGTTTCTGACCTAAAAAGTTTATTTTGACTTTTTTATCCAATAAATTGATTATTTTGTTCCTAATCCATGAAAATCATGGTTCTAGAGAGATGGTACTTGACTTTTGTTAAGGGTTCCCTTTGCAGTTTTTTAACCCAATGAGTTTTATGTATATTTTCCTGGGTAGTTGATATTCTTTCAACCCGAACTAATTACTCTAATGTTTTAGGTCGAAGATCATTGACCCTAAATTATGGGGTGAGATCCCAAACATGACTTATTAAATAATGATGTACCAATATTTTTCAAACATGAAGGAGAGATTTTTTACCATGTTTTCATGGTTTGTGGATATAAGACATGAAATGAAGAAATTATGTGAGGGGTAACTAGGATAATGGTTTCCAAAAAAATGTTGTAAAGTTGTATAGAGGTAAGAAAATCCTCCCTCGAGGACAAAATTTTCTTTGGTTAACTAGCCTTTTGTGGGAAGCTTATGTAGATCCAGCTGGGGAATATTATAAATAGAATAAAAAAAATTTCCTTAGGACATTATCCCCTTATTTTTGATATCCATATAATTTTTTAGAATTTGGATTTGTTCCATTTTTGTAAGACCACATTGGGTAGCCTTTCGAAAGAATGATTTCTAAAAACAATAGGGGCATCTCGATCAGTTATGGACATGAATGAAAAACCAATCCTTCACATATTTGATGTGTGTAAAGGAGTGTTAAAACATTGTTCACTTTAAAGTCTTGAGGTTAGGATGATCGAGGCTTCGTACATAGGGTTACTCCACTTTGACCAAGGGATAAACGATTTCCCCTTTCACGGTAATCTATTCACACATTTCCTATCATCTTCAAGCATGAATGGGGGAGGTTGTAAGAAATAATCTAAGGGATTGTGAAATTGAGTAATGATATAATGGAATGGAATCCATTGTGGATTAAATAGGTAGGAAAATCCTCTCCCAAGGAAAAAATTTCCATTGGTTGACAAGCCTTTTAGATGGGAACCTTTTGCAGATCCAAATGGGGAATTTTGTGCATAGTAAAACAAAGGCATGCTCAGGATACTGGCCCTCTATTTCTGATGTCTAGGGAAGGTTATGGGGATTTGTACCTTTCTGGACATAGAGTATAGTTTTCAAATAGAGAGTACCTAAATAAGAAATGATCATTCTATTTTTAGATTTTCTGAGATTGAGTAGAAAATATTTATTTGTGAAAGTATGGGAATGTTACACGCATAGGTTGGACTCATGCACAATGAAGGGACATTTTTTGTTTTGATATTGTGGCTTGACCAAGGGTTTAAGGCTCAGGAATCACTACATACCCTTCAAGGATAGGAATCAAGCTACATGTAGTTCTGTAAAATTTCCCCACATTCCAATCAATCTTTTGTGTGGTAAATGTCATGTTGCTTTTAAGTTTGAGATCATGAATGGGGTGAGGCTCATATTAGAATCTCCTATAAAGATCCAGTTCACACATAGGAGAGGAGGGATTATTTTTTTGTCATGTATGAAAATATTTTATGCTGGAATGACCCATACATAAAATAAGAGGGGACATTTCTAGACCTGAGATATGTGGTTTGGGTGCTGATACATATCTTATATGAATAGGAGTAATGTTAGATGTAGTTATTTGAAATTTTCATATGTCATTATAACCCATGTATAGGGAGAGATAATTTATAATTTTTTTTGAGGTTGAATAGAATATTGGACATTCGAGTGTCACTATGTACCCTGGTATGGTAGGGATCATGGTAGACATTGTTCTTATTATCATGCAGTTTATCTCCATGTGACTAGGATATTTTCCATGTAGTTTAATTTCATGTGTTAAGGGAAACTTGGGGATCTACAGTTTATGTTATTATGACTAAGACCATTTTTTATAGAAACCATGAGTAACTAGAGGCTAATCGGTTTGGGTTGTTCTAACATACCAGGATGTGAGGGAGAAATAATGTGTAAATCTTGATCCTAGGGATTCTAAGATCTAGATAAATACTATAGGGAATGGAATACATTAGGGAATACTAAGATAGGAAAAGCCTCTCCATAGGATGAATTTTCCTTTGGATGACGGTCCTTTTTTGCGAGTGACTTATGCAGAGACAATTAGGGGGTATTGTGCATAGTCAAACATGCTTCAACTTTTACATCAATCAATTATTTTGTAAATACCAAATCACACATATCATAATCACATATATTGTTTATCATGTATGTTGTTTTAACAATCGTAATCACTTACTTTGTCTTTCAAGTTTGATGTATCCTTAAGAAAGCCATGTTTGTTGTTCACACCCAATGTTTTATATGCTACTTTTGAATCATAACTAGATTATGAATTGAATCATAGTTAGGAATTGTAACATGACTATGTATTGGATTATAATTAGAAATCATAACTAGGTTAAGTACCACATCAAAAATATGCATCGTAACTAGGTTAAGTATTGCATCGTAATCATGTATCGTAATCAAGATAAGTATAGTATCACAATATCATGTATAAAGCATCATAACCAGGTTAAGTACTAAATCATAGTCATTTATCATACTCACAATATCATAACCAGGATATGCATAATCACTTGGTTATGAATCATACTCTTATTATGTATTGCATCCAGGCATCATAACCATATTGAATATCATGCATCATTACCAAGTTAAGAATTGTAACCAGGTTATAATTTATAATTGATATGCATTGTTATTATGATGATCCTAGAAAAAATGTTTTGTATTTCACTTATGAAATGCATTACACACTTATCATAACTTCAATACCTATTACATATATCTCATACTCATTGTTTTATACTTTTTTACTTACTTCTTTCAAACTAAAACGATGTTGTTGAGTTGGTTATTTACCAATCAAAACAATGTCTAGTATTTTGTTTTATTTTGACCATTGTAATTCCAGGTGTCCAAGTCCATCCAAGGTTTTTGAATAAATATGACTATTGGATAAAATTTGAACTTTGGAACCTGTAGCCTATAAAGAGGAGGTTATTCAAACCAGAATATACAAATTTTTCTACTATCAAGTTCTAGAAAGAGATGTTTTGACTTCTCTCTTTCTTCGTGTGAAATCCTTGAAGATATAAGAAGTGAACTACTTGTTCCATGTTATTGTATTTCTATAAGTGCTTCGTTTCTTATGTGTGAGACCAATCATTGTGATAACGATCGAGGTATTTTTGGGATAGGAAGACATGTTGCCGACCATCTTATAGAGGGACTTAAATTTCTTGAAGGAAAGAGGTTCTGATTAACTTCTTAATCGAGGACTTTAGTAGATAGGAAGATATTTATATCGATCATTATATAGAGGGCTTACCAAGGTGGTGGTAAGACATATCTTCTAACCTAGTTGAAAGGATAAACATCTCTTTGGGTTAAAATATTTTTAATACTTTTAAATTTATTCTACTATTTGTATTAGAATGGGAATTGCAATGATTCATCTTTCTTTTCATATTAATTTTAGTTTTAATTGTTTTAATTATCATTCTTTCATTACATATTGTATTAGTCGATTATATTTGCTTTATGGTAGAATCATTTACATTTGTATTACCTTGATCATTATATTCATTTAAAATACAATTATTTTTACATTACTTATAGTATTACATCACATCTTATTATTTCTATCAGATCCAAGACCTATATGGTATATTGTATTGATTTTGAATTGTATTAGTTTATGATATCTTAAACAAAGTTCTTTTTTAAATGTTTTAAATATAATTTTTTTAAACCTTCAATTCACCCCTCTTGTTTTGTGCCATCTAATATACATATACATCTATATTACTATCCAATAATTTGTATCAAATGAGGTTTCCACTATCTTTTATTACTTGCTATATTTATTTTGGAAATACAATTGTATTTCTTTTACAAATATTTTGTTTATAACTACTTAATACACTAACGTGTGGAGTGTAAAAGTATTGTTTTTTAAGATGGAAGGAATGAGTATTGGATCAATTGACAATCTAAATCCAATAGACCACCTATATTTTATGGGAATGATTAAGAGTACTAGAGAGATCGAATGAATACATTTGTTATTAATACTATAGTGGACAACTTTATCATGCTTATTGGAGGTTATAAAATCCCACATAAAAAAGTTAGTACCTTCACTAATCAAGGGAATCAAGAATATCATCTGAATTAGAAGGTACACAATACCTTGTTGTGTTAAATGACCAAAAATATATATCGTCAGATATCATCTTGTGAAGCATCCAATTTTATCTGGAATAAATTGGATGTCACACATTTTGGTACATTCAAAGTCATAGAAACAAAAAGAGAAATGCTTCAAGCAGAATATTATGGATTTATTTTTCCTTATTTAGAACCAGTATGCAAGGTGAAACAAAGGATTATAAAAATCATCAATAGTATACAATCTATGGGAGAGAATGGTCTTGATGATGAAGCACTTGTAAATAGGATTATTGATATTATTCCTTATAAGTGGGAATCATAAAGAACAGTTATTGATGAAAATAGGAAAGTTACTCAAATCACTCGTTGATTAGTTATTTCAGAATCTACTTTAGCACAAGACTAGAATAAAAAGAAATGATAATTTCAATAAGAAGTAGAATGGTAATGGGAGTGTATATTTTACTACAACAAAAGATAAGAAACCATAAAGGATAACAAGATACATAGCTAAGAAATCTATTGTTATATTAGAATCAAGTGATATTTATCACTCAGATAATGATTTAGCTAATCTTGCTCGAAGGATGAACAAGATTGTGGGAAAGAAATACTTTCAATAGTTATTCAAAAATAATGATAGAGAAGAAAATAAATATTCTGAGGTCACTTGTTATGAATGAAAAAGAGCAGATCATATTATACCAGATTGTTCTTTATTAAAAAGAAAAGAAAGAAAGGATAAAACTTATAAATTAAATAAGAAAAAGTATTTTAATGAAAATAAAAGGAGTGTTTTGAAGAAAAATGACACTTGGAGTGCTAGTGGTGGTGATTCATCAGACAAATCCTCGGATTACGAATCTTCTTTTCAAATAAATGTAAGACTCATATCTAGAATACCAAATGAAAAACATTGTTACATGGTTAAGGTACACAATGATGAATCTCAAAAAAAATGTATCATTAAATGAAAATTTCAATGATGATAAACATTCTTACTCCTCAGATGAATAATCTTCCTCAAAAGAGATAAATTTACCTTCCTTTGAAGAAGTTTCCAGATATTCCAAATTACATGAGAATGAAAATTAAAAACTCAAGAGAAAACTTTTTAAGGAAAATTATAGAATATGTATTATTACAAAAGAAATATCATATATTTCAAAATATCTTGATCATAAAACTCTTGATTTGGAAAATACATCAATGTATCTTAAGGAAGTCAGTTCTGAGAATGATAAATCTTATAATGAATTTGAATAACTTGTTTTAAATAATTTTTTTTAAAACCAAAAATAATTCCAAAATAATTTCTTACGAGAATGAAAATTTAGTCATTAGACTAAAATATGAAATATTTTTTCTTAAGAAACTTTTATCAAAATTTACCTATTGTAAGTAAAACATTGATAAGATATATTCTCAAATTTGTCCTTTAAGGAAAAATTATGGATTTGGATAAACTTAATCAAAAACCATTTTTAGTAATAACTATTTTTTCCCCAAAGTGCCCCATTTTGTATGAAATGTCAATGTGGTGGACATTGGGAAAGACGTTGTTCTCTTAATAAGACTCAATCTTTAGGATTTCTCAAATCCCATATTTCAAAACAAATGTGGATTCCCAAAATTATTTTATCTAACATTTACAGATCTAAACAAGTTTGGGTTCAGAAAAACTAATTGATTCTTTTTTAAGAAAATATGTAGTGTACCAACAACTAGATCATTTGGTACATGGATAGTGGTTGTTCTCAACACATGATGGGTAATAAATATTTTTTTTGAAAATACTATTGAAATGAAAGGTGGAAGTGTGACCTTCAGAGATAATTCTCAGGGAAAGATCATTGGTATCAGTAATATTGTTATTTTTGGAAAAGTTTTAATTTCAAATGTTTTGTTTGAAAAAGGTATTAATAAAAACCTTATTAGCATAATCAATTATGTGATGAAGGATACCTTGTAAATTTTAGGAATGATAAATTTTTAGTTCACAAATCCAAGGATGAATTATTTCTTTCTACCCATAGGCATCAGAATGTATACACAATCAACTTAAGAGACCCAAGGATCCAAGACTTTCCTTTCTTAAGTGCAATTGATGACCAATCATGGTTATGGAATAGATGTTTAGGACACTTAAACCTAATAATCCTTTTTAAACATTCAAAGAAAATAATTGTTAACGATCTACCAGATCTTAGGTTTGATTATTCGAAGGTTTATGACCCTGGTAAATAATGAAAGAAATATAAAAATAGAATTAAATCAATCAATGAGGTTTCAACTTCTATGGAATTTTAGTTAGTGAAAATGGATCTCATTTGTCCTACACAAACTAGAATAATCAGAGTAAAATATAATGTATTTGTTTTAGTTGATGACTATACTAGATTTACATGGGTATATTTTCTAGCAAGGAAATATGAAGCCTTTTTCTATTTCAAAACTTTTATATCCAAAGTTAAAAATGAGAAAAACCAACCACTGATAACTATACATTGTGATCATGGTGAAGAATTTAAATTTTTTGATTTTGAATCCTTCTGTAGTAAGAAAGGTATTACTCACAATTTTTCAGCTCTAAGAACCCCTCAGCAAAATGGTGTTTATAAGAGAAGGAATTGAATTATTTAGGAAATAATAGGAACCATGCTGAGTGGATAATCAATTGCTAAGAATTTATGGGCTGAAGTTGTTAGTATTGTATGTTATACTGTAAATCATGTTTTATCTAGACCTTTTCTTAATAAAAAACCTTATGAATTGTGGACTAGCCGAAAACCTAAAGATTTATACTTTAGAGTGTTTGGATTCAAAGTATTTATATTGAATACAAAAGCAAATTTACATAAGTTTTCACCCAAATACGATAAAGGAATATTTCTAGGTTATTCCACAACATCTAAGGATTATAGGGATTTCAGTAAAACATCATGTATTGTTGAATAAATAGTGCATGTAAAATTTGATGAAACTAAGCCCTTTTTTTAAACAATCCATACCTACATCAATTGATATATTTTCACAAAATAATTATAAACGTTTGAATAAAAACTCTTCTAAAAAGAGAAATGTTAATGAAAATGTATCGGAAACATTTACCATGGAATACTTTCTATCATATGTTGATTAATAGGTTTTACAAAACCCAAATCAGTGGTTTCTTAAGAATCATCATACTGATAATATCATTGGAGATGTAAATCAACCTGTAAGGACTATAAATTCCATGAGAAATGAAATAAAACATGTTGTTTTTCTTTCTCAAATCGATCCTAAATCGTCAGATGAAGCCTTAGGTGATGAAGATTGGATTATGTAAATGCAAGATGAACTAAATGAATTTTAGAGGAATTAATTCTATAACTTGGTTGAAGGATCTAAAGAAACAACTATAATTGTTGTGAAACGGGTTTTCAGAAACAAATGTGATGAAAATGTATTCATAGTAGGAAATAAATAAAGACTTGTTGTTGAAGGCTATAATCAACAAGGGGGAATAAACTATGAAGAAACATATGCTCTGGTAGCTAGACATGAATCTATTAAAATTCTATTAGCCTTTGTAGCATAATTCAATTTAAAACTTTTTCAAATGGATGTAAAATGTGATTTTCTCAATGGTTTTGTTCAAGAAGAATATTTTTTTATCAACCCCCAATTTTGGTAGATCCAAAACATCATGTTCATGTTTTTTAAAATTAACAAAAAAATTTATGGCCTTAAACAACCCCCAAAAGAATGGTATGATATACTCACGTGATTTATTTTAGAAAAAAATTATGGAAGAGGTACTCCTAACCCAGCTCTTTTTATAAAAATGGAAAACAAAAATGTTTTAATAGTTCAAATATATGTTGATGACATTATATTTGGCTCAAATCCGCAATCCTTAACCGATTGTTTTGTGATTCTAACGAAATATAAGTTTGAAATGAGTATGATGGGTGAGTTAACATTCTGTTTAGGTTTCTAAATATCTCAAAAACAAGAATGAACCCATGTATACCAACATAAGTATATAAAAGACCTACTCAAACTCTATAGATATGATAATACTAAAAGTATTAGCACTCTAATCGGTACCTCAAATAAACTTGATCTTAATGAAGATGAGAAATCAGGGGATCAAACAACTTTTAGAGGTATGATAGGATGTTTTTTATACATTAAAGGATAGTCATCTGGAATTAATGTTTTCAGTATGCTTATGTACAAGATTCCAATCTAATCCAAAAGAATCTCATTAAAAATCAGTGAGAAGAATTTTTCAATACTTAAAAGAAAATATGGATTTAGGACTGTTCTATTATTTTGGATATGATTTTGTTTTGAAATGTTTTTCAGATGATGAATTTGGTGGATGTATAATAGATATAAAGATTACATCTGTAACATATTTTTTTGGAGATTCATTATTTTCTTGGTCATGCAAGAAACAACACTCAGTAGCACTCTCCACTGATGAAGTAGAATAAGTAGCAGTTGGGAGTTGTTGTGCTCAGGTGTTTTGGAGGCAACACACACTCACTGACTATGGCATGAGTTTCTCAAAAACTCAAATACTATGTTAAAATTCTAGTTCCATTTCTCTTAGAAAAAACTCTGCACATCACTCACATTCAAAACACATAGATATTATGAATCACTTTCTTTGGGATCAGACTCAAAAAGGGGATATTATTTTATAATTCATTGGAACATAAGAACAACTTGCTTACATTTTCACAAAACCATTATCTTCCAATATATTTTAATACATTAAACAGAAACTAGGATTGATCATTGTAAAGTAATCGTTCACATCTATTTCTTGTTTAAGATATCTCCTTACATTTAGATACTAATTTTTTAAAGGTGGAGTATAAATTTCATTTCACTTTTTGTTTTACTATTTATCGATTTCACTTATTGTTTTACAGTTTTTCGATTTCACTTATTGTTTTACAGTTTACCGGTTTCACTTTTTATTTTACAGTTTATCGGTTTCACTATTTTTTTTACAGTTTATCGGGTTCACTTTTTGTTTTACAGTTAATTGGTTTTACTCTTTAGTTTTCTTAAAGATTTATAAATTTTATTGGTTTTATGAGTTTAGGGTTTTGTTTTCAATTTTTTTGGTACTGGATTTAGAATATTGATATTTAATTATCTAATCAACTCTAAACTATCAATATTTCATCACTTAATTAGTATTGAACAATTGATATTGGACAACCTTATCAGTACTAAAATATCAATATCAGAACAAGACAATCATTGTGGATTATTCTATCGGTTCTAAATAATCAGTACCTACCTATTAGATTTTATCAGTTTTAGATTTATTATTGGATTTTGTTTGTTTTGTTAAGAACAATATAATGAAACCATAGTATCTATCTTATTACAATGATAAGTACATTGTCTAAAACATTAATTTGGTTGTTTTAATGACTATATATCATTTATTTCTTATACTTCCAAATTAGATTCACTCTAAATATAATTTTATTTTAAAGAAAACCTTAAGAGTTCAGAATCATTCTTGACCATTATATCTCTTAGATATAATCTTGACCGTCAATTATTTTTAAAATAATATATCATAGATTGAATTCATTTGTGTTTTATTCCAAGACAAGATTCTCTCAAAATAGTCATCAAGGTTCGATGGGTTCTTACCTCAGTTTTTGTAATCAGATAACTTCTCAGCTTTCTTAATCAGTAGGTTCTTTAGGGTGTGAGTTATTCATTCATGATTGAGTATTCTATTTCATCTTTGAAAGAAATTCCTCCAAATAATTTCTCATCCATGACTTTATGTGGTTAAAGTTTGGTCTCTCAAGATTTTTATGAGTCTTTTGAATCTTCTTTGAAAAGAATTATATGTTTTCAAGGATGCGAATCAATTTCTGTGGGAAGACCAGGTTCTGATCAGAACCATGTCTATTATGATGTGGTGTTACAATTTTATGAATCATTAGAGATATACAAGGATCATAATATTTCTTTTAAGATGTATCACAATACTTTTACAACTTCTTCAAAACAAGCCGGTATGTTTCTAGATGTCCCATTTGAGGGAGATTCTTTATGTCCTTCTCATAAGTTACCAAAAGCTAATGGAACTTTTTATAGGAGTAAAGATGAACAAACCCTTTTTTAAATTCATGAGTAAAAAAGAAAAGTGGGTCATCTATCATGAGATAATAGACTTACATCCCTTTGGATGCAAGTGTTTTTTGTGTCAAAAAAAGGTGATAAGGAAACATTGAAAGTTTTAGATGTGTATGTGCTTGACTACTTGGTCAACATGAGGAATTTTAACCTTATGGTGTTTATTTTCCAAACAATTAAAAAGATCAAATCCGGTGGTATAAAATATTTGTTGATCATGTTTCTCTCAGTTATCAGTAATCTTTTTAAAGAGTGTTTGGATTGTGTAATATTGCAATTAAGTCAAATCTGACTTACTTAAAATAGCCCTTAATTAGTAAGGATATGATAAGGAGGCTCAAATTACGTTTCAATTCTGAATTGAAAAATATTGAGAAAGATCTGGATGTTGATAAATAAAAGGGTGATGTTGAAGGTAGTGATAAACCTTCTATGCCATTAAAGTCATATTTTAAAAAAAAGAAAGGCAGTTATGGATTCAACTCTAAAGACCTCAAAGAAACCAAATGTTATATCCGATGAGGTTGTTGCTGAATAGAGGAGGAAAATAAAGAAAGGAAATAAGGGGATCCCCAGTTTGGATTGGATTGGGATGAATCCTTGGCTTTAAAAGTGAGGACTGAAGAGACTTTTAAATAAGAAGAGAAAAGGAAGATATTGAAGAAAAGAAATGACGATTCTATTGATATGGATAGTTTTCTAAGAATATCTCAACAACTAAATTCTGTAATTGAAATAAGGGAGTCATCTGGTAAAACTCAATCGGTTTCAGTTGGGAAATACAAGGGGAAACAAGTTTATGAACAATTGTATACACAATATCTTGCAAAATAACATGATGAAGAGGAAGAAGAACAAGAATAATATGGTCAAGAAGAAAATGATCTGGAATAAAATATACATGAGGAAATATAATATGAAGAAAAAGAAGATAAAAACAATTGAAATCATACCACAGAGTCATCAGAAGTACCATCTTTTGTTTATCCATCTCCAGATCCCCATCCCCCCAAGAGAGTATCTCAAAATGTTTCCTCCAAGAAAGTCATTCTAAATTCTGATAAAGAAGAAGAATAAGAAGAGGAGTAGTAATCCGATAAGAATCAGAATCATCCAGATCAAGTAATCAACATTGAGACTCATTTTGGTGATCATCCAAAATTCACTAAGGACACAGATTCTGAAAGGACAATAACTGTGAAAGGGGTTCAAAACATTGAACATGCTTTGAATATATTGGAGAAGTTGTTACCTTTTATTCCAAAAGTTGAAGCCAGGTTGGAAGTTCATTAAAATGCTCATAATGGTAGAATGGATTCTGTCAAGGTTTTAAGGGACAACTTTCTATGTATTTAAGCTAATTTCTATATATTAAATGAATATTATACTGAGCACTATAAGGCTTTCAATAAAGTTGTGAAGTGGTATTATAACATTGATGAAATCTCAAAGAAACATTTGGAAAAGCAGGAAGAATTGGTAAATCATGTAAACAAACTCAACTCTCTCAATCTAATGTTGATTGATGATTTTAATGAAAAGATTTAATAATTTCAAAGACCTTGTACCTAAAAAGAAGTATCCTCGAAAGATCTTTAGAGTTTAAAAGGAAGTTTTGAATAAAAGTTTAATGGGTTAATTTTACTCTTGAATAGAGTAGATATCTTATAAAAATCCCTTCAACTTAGGATGGATGATTTCAATAACCAGGAAGCAAGAAATAAATCCCAGGAAGCTATTAATCATCTTCATGAATATTGGCTCCTAAAGCAAGAAAAGATTATTGTTGAATAAGATATGAAGTTGAAGGCTCAACAAGAATCTTTGGACAAGCTCATGGAGGATAGAAAAGAGTTAAAGAAGATAAAACTCTTGTTGTTTAATAATTTGGAAAAAGAAAAGGGAAAATAATGATGGTTGAAATCTGGTTGTAATAAAATTTTGTTTCAAGTAACATTTATTGTTTTGAAACCGGTTTGTCTAACCTTTAATAGAAAATAAATTCTTACCCTAACTCATTTTGAAAATAACAAAAGGGGAGAATGGATTTGAAAAAAAAAAGTTTTTTATGAATTTATGATTAAGAGGATTATGTCATAAGAAAAATTAAGGAGATTATGATCCCTTATGATTTGTTTAAACCAAGGGTGGAATTAGTCGTATTAAACAGAGTTATTAAACTCAGGGGGAGATAAGTTTTTATTTTTTTTATCTTGTTTTTTTTTTTGATTTTTTGTGCTTTCAAAAATGGGGAGATTGTTGAGTCAAAACATGTTTTGACTTTTCCATCAATCATTTGTTTTATAAATCAAAAATCAGAAAAATCATAATCACATATATTTTTTATCATGTATGTTGTTTTAACAATCGTAATCACTTTGTTTTTCATGTTTGATGTATCCTTATGAAAGTCATGTTTTTTGTTCATACACGTTGTTTTATATGCTGTTTCAGAATCATAACTAGAATATGCATTGCAGTATAGTCAAGAATTGTAATCTGATTGTGTATTTCATTATAATTAGAAATAATAACCAGGTTAAGTACCACATCATAAATATGCATCTTAACTAGGTTAAACACTGTATCGTAATCATGTATTGTAATCAAGATATGTATAGTATCACAATCTCATGTATCAAGAATCATAACCAAGTCAAGTACTAAATCGTAATCATGTATTATAATCACGATATTGTAACCAGGGTATGCATCATCACTAGGATATGTATCATACTCTTATTGTGTATTTCATCCAATCATTGTAACCTGATTGAATATCATGCATCGTAACCAAGTTAAGAATCGTAACCAGGTTATAATTTTTAATCGATATGCACTGTTATTATGATGAACCTAGAAAACAGGTTATGTATTTCACTTATGAAATTCATTACACTCTTATCATAACTTCAAAACCAATTTCATGTATCTCATAATCTTTGTTTCATAATTTTGTACATACTTCTTTCTAACTAAAACTTTGTTGTTGTTTTGGTTATTTACAAATCAAAATGATATCATGTATTCTGTTTTGTTTTTGACCGTTGTAATGCCAGGTGTCCAAGTCCCTCGGAGTTTTCAAAGAAATATGAATATTGGAGAAAATATGATCATTGGAACCTGAAGCCTAAAAATAGGAGTTTATTCAAACTAGAATATACATATTTTGATACTATCAAGTTCTAGAGAGAGATGTTGTGACTTCTATCTTGTTTTGTGCGAAATCCTTGAAGATACAGGAAGTGAAATGCTTGTTCTGTGTTCTTGTATTTCTATATGTGATTTGTTTCTATTTTGTGTTACTGATCATTTTGATAACGATCAAGGGAATCTGTGAATAGGAAGACGTGTTTCCGATCACTATATCGAGGGCCCTCAATTGATTGAAGGACAGAGGTGTCGATTACCTTTTTAATAGAGGACTTCTGGGGATAGGAAGATAGTCTTATGGATCATCATATTGAGGGCTTAACAAGGTGGTGGTGAGACATACCTTCAATCCTAGGTGAAAGGACACTCTTCTCTCTGGGTTAAAATAATTTTAATACTTTTAAACTTCTACTGCTATTTGTGTTATAAAGGTAATTATATTGATTCATATTTCTTTTCATATTCATTTCAATTGTAATTGTTTCAATTATGATTCTTCCATTATATATTGTATTATTAAATTCTATATGTTGTATGGTAGAATCATTTACATTGGTATTACCTTGATCATTGCATTCATTTCAAATACAATTTTTTTTACATTACTTATAGTATTACATCACATCTTATTATTTCCATCGGATCCAGGACCTATATGGTCTATTGTATAGATTATGAATTATATTATTTTAAGATCTCTTAAACTAATTTATTTCTTATGTATTTTAAATACAATGTTTTTAAACCTAAAATTCACCCCCACCCCCTCTTGTAATGTTCCATCTAATAGACATATAAATCAATATTACGATCCCAAAAAAGGTGTTTTCAAAACACTAGCCCGGTACTTTTAATGGCCGAGGAGGTTTATGAAAATCCAAAATTTCCTAGGGTACAAGGATTAATGAATGGAAAGGATGTGTCTGAGAACATAAGAAATATTCATACTGTGGTTGTCCATGGAGTTTTGAATTTCCCTATATAGATATGGCACATACATGGTGGGAGAACATCTATTTATTTGATGGACCCTGAATGTGGATACCACACTTGAGGTATACTATTTAAATCTTTATTTTTATATAGGATATGGGGGAATATGTTTTACCTATAGATGGGGCTAGGACACGATGCCTAGGCATTTCTATGTAGCTCTTCCAAACGAGAATAAATCCACATGTAGTTCTTGAGGTACCGTGTAGTTTAATTTCATGTAGTTGGGACATGGGTTCCCCAATGTGAAGATGAAAACCCTAACATTAATTTTAAGGGCATGTCACTAGGACCAACTATTGTGGATTAATTTTCCATGATTATGTGGGGAATTCCCTACCAAAAATTTTAATCCCACATGATCTATGCTCGGTGTGGAAAACAGGGGGAAACAAAGGTTTAATCCACAATATTGGGATGGTGTAACCAAGGTTAGGGGGATTTTGTATTTTGGGGTGGCTGGACTAGGATGAAAATAAGGGCTTCTCTTTGTATCATGCGATGAAAGGAATCAATCAACATAAAATTATAGAAAATGGATCCCTGTGAAGACTGGACTTACACATAGAGAGGTGGGAATTATTATATTTTTTGCTTCTATGGATGGACCCCGGATTGAAAGTTGGGCATCACTATACAGCCTGTATAAACCAGAATCAAGAAATACGTAGTTCTGAATGGGAAGGATTCTTACATAGTTCAGGTCCATACGTAGGGAGGGGGGATATTTATTCATGTGGTGGTCTTAAAAATAGGTCTCGTTTGAAATCCCCCTACATGGACTTTGTTTTTATGCAGAGAAAGGGGAATGTTATGAATATCATGGCTAGACCCAGGACATATGATCTGAATGTCACTACGTATCCCATAGAATGAGAATCAAGACACATGTAGTTCATTATAGGAAATCTCCCTACACTGGTCACGTCCATGCGCAGGGACGGGTATTTTTCAGTTTTGGGGTGGATGTACTAGGATGTATAGTCCAAGTTTCACTACATATCATGTATGATAGGAATCAATATATGTGTAGTTTTTTAATATTTCATGGTAGGTGATCGATGTCAAGGTTGAAATTCTATCAGGTGATAACATCATGATGTTGTGTAGTTTGTTGTCTTGAAAAATGGACAACGTATCCTATAGTGTAACTTCATGAAATCAAGATGAGATTCATAGAGCTGTGGGATGGATTATTTTGGAAACCAGTGAGAAACAGTGTCCTGATGTGAGGCTCTGAGGCCAATGGATGGAAAGAAAAACATTCCATGGATGGAGGGAGATTTGTAGATAGTCCTAGAATGGGAAGTCTAGGTGTCACTACTTATCATGTGTTGGAATGAATCAAGTCATACATAGTTCTTAATGGAGTCTCTCTATGCAGTTCTTGCCTATACATAGGAAGTAAGATATTTTTCATTGGGTGGATAGACTAAGATGAAAATTTCAGGTGCTGATACATATCTTTTGTGGGAAGGAATCAAACTGTAAATAATTTTAGAACATAGGATCTATATGTGGACCTTACTATCATGTAGGGGTAAGGGAATTTCATCTTTCTCCTACACAGATCTATCTCATATATTATAAATCATTGATCAGAAAGCTGATTACCATGTAGTTTAACATCATGTGGTAATGATGATGCATCACATTGTATTTTAATGTTATAGTGATGAGATCCATATAGTTTAAAAACATTTGTTAAGGATATGGACCTTTCTATTACATGAAATATTTGTTCAAGAATGCTGCATTGGTGGGAGATCTAATGAGATTTCCATACACTAAGATCAAGTAATAATCCCCTTTGGAGTAGAGTTTGTGAATGGAAGATGGTCCCTCCCATTTTGGATCTAGATTTAAAGGTTTCTTTCTATGTATCATTGGTTTACTGAGAACCATAACCATCTCTCCTTCAATAAAAGATCAAAGAAAAACCATTCTGTTGAAGGCCCGTGAAATCCAATTTTGGTGAACCTCTAAATGGTGAAAGGTATTCAATATCCTTTCATTGATTTTCTCCTATTCAACTAGTCAATTCTAGGATTTCTCATTAATAGATATATGGTAACATATGGAATTGCAAAGTGAGGGTAACTGAGTAACAATGGGAAGGACAACCTCTATTCCATAAACTAATGAGTATGGGGTTACTTGTGTATAAGTCCAGGTCATGGTCCTGGAAGGCCATAAAGAATATAGGAGCTTGTCTATCCATGAATTATTATCTTTTTCTACCATATTCTAATATGACCATTGGACACTGCATAATAGAGGGACAAATGGTTGGAGATGATGTTATACTCCTATCACAACCTTTCCATCTCAGTAGAACAAAAATATGTGCCAATTTCTATAAGTATTGTATGAGGGACACCAGATATGTTGATGATGTTAGCCTTCATGAAGATAGAAATATTATTTTCCCCAACCTCATTGAGGGGTATGACTTCTTCCCCTTTGGAAAAAAATTAGTTAATATGAGAATATACTTGAATTTATTGGTTGTGTGGGGAGGATGTGGTCTTGTAAAATCTATTAACCATATAGAGAATGGATTGGTGTATTTGTCTATGTGAAGTAAATTTGGGTATTGGGGGATGAAGTTGGTATGAACCTAGAAGGAATGACACCTTTTAGTGAATTTAGTGCAGTATTATGTTACAGTGGGCTAGTAGTTTCCTCGACTTTGGATTTTATAGGAATGCTTGGACCTGAACTGGTGAGCACCACATTCCCCAATGTGTACATACTTAATGAAAATTATGGTATCTTTTCCATCAATGCATCTAAGAACTCTATTAAGGCTCCTCTTATATGGTACATTTTTCTAACTCATACCATCATAGAGAACAATGTTAATTGCTCATATTTGGATTTTATCTCTATCGAATTTGTCTGGTGGGAGATATCCCTTTTAAAGGAAGTCCATAGCGGTAATCATCTAGCTGGTGGTAGGAATATAAGGTTTAGGGATGAGGTTTACCTCATTGATTTCTTCCATGATTTCCAGAATTAATGGTGATACCATCTGATTGTGAGTAATGATAATGACTATTTCATCTCAGTTTGGATCGTCCAAAGTTGTGGCTGCATTTTCTAGGGCTTCTGTATAGGAATTTTGTGATCCTGGGACGTGATTTAATGTTTTTTATAGGGAATTTCACCATTAGTCCCTATATATCATTTAGTAGGTGTATTAGCTCTTCCATTTTGATAGTATAATCATTGTTAACCTTCATGATGACCAATTCAGAATCACCTTTAATCTTTAAGTGTTTTATTTGTACTTCAAGTTCTAGCTCTATCATTGTAATGAGAGCCTGATATTATGATTCATTATGCATACACCCCTTTGATAGCAAGGAGTAAGGAAGAACCGCCTTTACTGGAGATATGAGTATGACTCCCAACCCAACTTTGTTGAGTTTGGGGTTTTCCATACTCTTTCTTTTGGGGCTTATGCAGGCACCTTCAATGTGAATTTCCCATATATGCCCCCATGTATTGATAAAACCTCTTCATCAGGTAGTTCAGTGTCCAATGAAGTAATTTATGATGAGTTATTCTCTTCTAGAAACTCCACCAAGGCTTGAAATTTGATTTCTTTATATGGAAAAAAATGAATGTCAAACTGTTGCAGAATGACCATCCATTGTGACAGACATCCAGTCAACATTGGATGAATATGAATGTATTTGATTGGGTTTCTACAAGAGAAAAAATGAACTTTGTGATGTTATTGGTAGTGCCTCAATTTCTGTACTATAAATATGATCACTGGATAGTTCTTATTGGTATTTGAATAATGAGACTCAACATAGATCATGGTTTATCTATGATAATAGAGACTATTTTCACTACCAACATCTTTCTTTTTCCCAAGGAAAGTGCCCAATGATAGCTCTAAGGTCATAACAAACAATATAAATGGACTTCCTTCAACAAGTATAATTAGAATCGATAGGCTTAGATGTTTTCTCTTGATACTATTGAATGATTACTAAAAATCATCAATCCACTGATATGTAAACCTTTTCTTCATCAACCTAGTGAAGGGGAAAAATTTACCTGCTAGTTTGGCTATAAAGTGATGAATGTAGGCCAATTATCCTTGAAGTCCTCGCAATTATGTGATGTTGTGAAGAGGTGACATGCTATGGATGACCTTAAGCTTCTTGGGGTCGAATTTGATACCATTATTGTGTACTATGAAGCCAATAAATTTCCCCGAGGAAATTACGATAGAAAATTTCAAGGGGTTGATTTTTAGGTTTTTCATTCTGGGTTTGTTGAATATGGTTTCAATGTATTCTAGGTGGTTTGAGAAATGTCAAGATTTAATCTTCCCATGAATGGTTTTAATATGTGATGCATTGCATGTTGATATGTAGCACCAACATTATTTAGAACAAAGGGAAACATCTAAAAATAAAACCATCCCTAGGGAGCCCAGATGTTTTTGGAATATTTATCTTCTTTGGTCATTGTGATTGGATTATTTTTGGAATATTCAGTCATTTATGAGAGATCCTAATATTCATCCATTACATCAATCAACAGTTCTGTGATTGGGAGTGTGTATTCATCCTTCCAGCAATACCGATTGTGATCCCTAAAATCAATGAAACCTCTGATTTTTCCATTTTTCTTCTTGATTGGGACTATATTGTCCTGAAAAATGGGTTATTATACCTCAAAAATGAAGTTGAATCTAATGAACTTGTCAAATTTATCCTTTATCTTGGTATCATGTGTTGGGTTCATTCTATTGGAAGCTTGTTTATAGCCTTGATGGTCCTCTGGAAAGCCTTGGTTGTGACTGGGAACCTTGGAATCGAGGAATGGAATCTCTATGTAGTTCTAGGAAAATACATATTGATGCTTATTTATAAAGGAGTTTTATACCACTTTATCTTTGTGGTAAATGATCACACTTATCAAGGTGGATCTTGGATCATATTTTCTCCCAAAGTTTATTTCCTTGAGTTCTTCGATTATGGTAGAGATTTATTCTTTGAATACTATAGGGGAGTCCATAAGGTCCTCCTCTTTTTATTATTATTCCTCTGCTTCATATTCATCATATTTCTCTAGGAAGGAAAGTCTTGAGATGATTTATCTAGTGTTAGGTGTGGGGTCTATGTCTTAATATTCGATAGATGAAGCAATTTCCCATGATCTAGATGATAGTGGGGGATCTCTTTGAATCTATGGAGAGGATGTAGTAGGGGATGGATGAGTTTCTTTGCCCAATTTGAGTGACAAGATGACCTCTTTTACCTCAACTAGAATGGTATGGATTTCTTGGAGCATTAGTGATGGAATGAATGCACTTTCACCAGAGATTTCACCACTATCTTGGAAGACATAAAACTTCTCAACACTACTAGACTCAGTTTTTATGTCTAGAACCATGAATATTTCTAAACATGCATCCATTTTTTGGACTTATGTACTCGATTTGGTAGATTGGTAATAAATACCATTCACTAAGGTGCATTATGTGGTTGACTAGTATCATTTCTAGATAGATTGGGGTGGAAACCCATTCAACACCATCAACTAGGGGTTTATTCCCTTTACCTTGATAGAGTCTTTTGTCAATATAATATGATTCATGGGATTCAAATGGGGCATTATCGGTATGAAACATTTAGTGCTACCCATTAATGTAGTATTTGATTCATTGATGGTAAGATGATATAATTTCCATGTGTTGATGAAATGAAGGAATTCTATGCAGGACATTGAATGTTGTGTCTTGAAGAACCACCAGAAATTCTAAGTCAGCTTAGAGGTATCCAAACTGAGTTTTGACCTTGATTTGTCCCAATAGATTCTACTCAATTTTTTCATATCCCAATAGGGTTATGGTAGAGGAGGTCAAGTTATCCTTGTTTTAACCTAGTTAATGAAGTGTTTGTACTGGGATGAGATTAACTCAAGATCCATTATCAATGAAGACTTTTTGGATATCAACACCATTTATCCAGCTAGAAACAAACAAGGGTTTGGTGTGTCCCTAAGTAATGAAGTCTCCATCATTATCTGTGAAGGAGATAACTACATTAAATTCCATAGGATCAGTCTTTATCTGATAGACCTAGGTTGAGACCACTTAGGATTCAAACTCCCGGGGGCTTAGAAAAGATTCTATGAGTTATTAGCTAAGGTATTTCGATAAAATCATGGCATCCAGGATTGATAGTTTGGCTGGTACCTAATCTAGTTTCTTCAAAGTGTCATACCTATGGTATAAAGAATGGAAATTCCCAGGTTCAAGATTTTCTTTCATAATTTCTTTAGGATCTTGATTATTTGAAGTGGATATATCGACCCTCGGGGCATGAGTTGGAGGTGATCTTATCCATGGTGGGTTGGGTTGGGCATGTCTTCCTTCCCACTAAAGGTGATCTGACACATGTCCTTACTCTGATGGATATTTCATATTATTGGCTTAGAGTGGCTCTGGGAATATTCCTGAATATTTATCAATACTAGTTGGTTCTGCTAAAGGTTTCTCCTATGAGTTTTTAAAATATTACCAGTCCTTGTTGGTGTGTGACTATAAGTTTGATTTCCATTGTAGCTACATATTCCCTTGTGCCCTCATCTCTTGCGACCTCTTTCTTTGGTTACCTAGTATGATGCAGGGAATTCAGGCTCATAGACATAATCACCATTGGAAAAGGTAACCATTAAGTGGATGAAATTAATGGATCCAAATATCAACATCTTATATGATGATTAATTTTCCTGGATAATCATTTTTAGTGATGTCATTTGGTAGGGCGGTGCCCATATTTTCATATCTAATGGCATAAAATTAGATAGGGTCAAATCTAAATTTGGGCTTCATGCTAGTTCATCCTCTAGTACTTCCTCTTGGTCCTTTTTTTCCAACTTCTTTTTGAAAGCCCTCCTTCTGGATTATTTTGGGTCCAAGGACCTTGGTAGAATTTTAGTAGGAGCATATGGGGGCATAATTGGTTGTTTCAAATATTCTCAGAGAATATCATGATTCTGATTGATTGTATTACGAGTTATCCAATTCTAAAATTTTTGAGATCCTTTTATAAAAAACAATTTCTATTAACCTCTATCACCAAGGTTAGTGGTGGAAATATTCACCACTTTTGCTGGCAGTGGTCCCAGTTTTACCATCCCATAATCTATCATTTTTAATATGAGGTCTTTGATGAAGAAACACTCTAGGTTGGTGTATACAAGTATCTAGTGAAAGGGAAAATAATTTGGTCATTTATTGATATCCACCTCATCATCCTTTCTCAGCTCTAGTAAATGGAGTAAATCATGGTCCTTGGTGTCAATGAAATAACAATATAATTAATCATATTAGAACAAGTATACTTTATTTCTCTTTTCCTTGAATTGATTTCATCTCTGTCCCTTTCACTTATCCTGTCGAGGTAGGGTTATTTTTGATTCCCATGGGCTGATTCATGATATGGTGCACTTTTTTGAGCCAAATAAGGGAATAGGTGGGCTTAAGTGTAACTGATGCTGATTTTTCCTTACCTGCTCTTCTCCCCAGGACTGGTGGGGTTATCCTAGAGTTGATCTTAGTCTGTTGTATAGAGTCTTCCATTATTTGGTAAATCATGGAGAAATCCAAGAACCCAATAGTATATTTCACTGGGATGAGTGGTGTTCAAATACCGTTATGGAGGATATCAGTGAAAATAGAAAGCATTTGTTCTAGGGGAGGTGGATAGTTTAAGGAAAAGGTCAATCCATTCCATCAGAAAGTGAAGTAAGATACTCTATTGTTCACTCATTTTTTACAGTTTGAGATGTCATTGAGTGTTTTCTTATAAAGCGTTGAGATTAATTGGAAGAGAAACTATTTAAGGAGGTCTTCCCAACCTCTAATCGACCTAGTTGGAAAACTAACATACTGTATGAAGGCTGACCCTTGAAGATTTTGTATAAAGCATATGTGTTTCACTGCTTCTTGTTTCTATGGGGTTCCCATCATGAAATAAATATAGGAATCATAATGGGTCAAACGATATTCCAAATCATTTGAGCTATTGAATTTTAGAAACATGGGACTCTTGAAATTTGGTGGTGGAGCGGTATCACTCACCCAGTCAAGGTAAGGATATTGTTCCCTCTATACTGGTGCACACTGATCCTCGTTGACCTCCAATCATGCTTCTAATGCCTCGATGGTATTGATAATCCATTGATGTGTGTCTTGTTGAATCTATGCATGAACAAGTGTAGTGATGGGATAGATTTGACATGATAGTTATTACATTTTTTGAGGAAAATATCCAGCCAAGAAATCTTGTGAGGCTTTACCTTAGGTCCATTCCAGCTTTCTTCTTAAGGAGGGAAAATTGTGATATCTACCCATGATTGGTTCCAGGTGAGCCGATGGTCTTGGCACCGAGTTGGATTTTTTTCTTAGCCTTCTTTAAATTGTCGGGGTAAATCATTGTGGATGAAGTACACTGACTAGAAGTGTATGTTGAGGCTCTATCCAGGGATAATATTTAATAATAATGATTCATTGGAGTAAATATGTATTTATTCACCTCAATTTGTTTTATATCCTCTTCCTATCAGGTGAATATTTCTTCAAGCGTAGGAATATTTTTTCATTAATAGAAGGAGGTGGGTTGAATGTGGCCTTGTTTTTATTCTTCTCTCAATTAGGGATTCATAGAGGAAGTAATGAAGGATTGGCTTAGGGGGTGCTCAAATTTAGGGCATCTCTCTGGTATTGAGTACACACGCCTTCAGGCTTAATGGGGGCCACATCCTAGATGGAACCATCATCTATTAAATATTTTTAATTTAAATCATTTGTGGTGCAGTATATAGTATTAACATCCACAATTTTTATCAATTCAAAATGTATAACGTCGTATTGGATGGTAAGAAATATTTTTACATCCTTTGTTGGTTTTCATCCATCAAATTTGGGATTCCCTTCATGTTTCTTAGTGGAGAGTGACTCAAAGGTAACCTTTATGAGTCCTAGCCATATACCTCCTTTATAGATGGCATGAGTTGAGAGATGGGACAGAACGAGATACCTATATCCTTATCATCCACCCTAAACAGGAAAAGAATGATTCCCATCGAGTGGGTGGTTGAGGGGAAAATGATCCCAGTACTATGGGCTGGTGTTTCTTCCTTTCATTTGATGTCATGCCTTTGCCTGGATTTTTTATTCTTAAGTGGGAATCATGTGTTAAAAATACCTCCAACCCAAGAAGGAAGGGTATGATCTTGTACTACGATATCTATTGTTGTTGTCACCACTCTCTTGATATCACACATCGTTACTCATGTGTGAGTCGAATATGATGCTGAATTTTCACACAAACATCTTACTTTGGAGGACATTAGAAATCTTGAAGACTTGATTCCCGTAAGAGAGAATCTTACTAAATGTTCTTGGTTTCCTAGTTCTGATGCATTTCGAAGTACCACCTTTCATGAGTATGGGTTTTTCTTGATAGCTGCCATGGGATAATGAAATTACATGATGCCATTCTTGGTAGGTTCTTCTGAATGAGGTGTGGGGTGAAATGAAGGGATCCATGTTCCCCCCATACCGGATGTGAACACCAGGAAGAGTTTTAGTAATGAGATAACACAACCTATGCAGTTCATTGAGGCAAGTCAGCTGAATTTCTCTCTACTGCCTTTCCGATTTTGGTAACTGTGTAGACGAAAGGGAATCTTGGCTGATTTAACGACGACGTTATCTAGATATATTAATAGGTCTATATACTCATCATAAGGAAATGATTTTTATTTCAATCTAAAAAGAGTCATCAAAATATTGAGACAAATTTTATTCACACATTCTTCTAAAAAATTCCTTAGTAAGTCAAACTGAGAAGTTACTAAGGGCCAAAACATAACATGTATTTCATCCCTAGACAATTGTCTTATTTTTAGAAAAATTTTCTTCAATTATTCTACTAAAGGCTCCCCAACTTGAACATCCAAACATTTATGCTTCTTGACTATTTCTTAGCATGCATTTGGGATTGTAGGGGTGTTTCCCACTAGAATTGGGGATGAACTCGTTGATTTACGGTTCAAACACAACAATCGGTTTCTAACGGGTTTGTTTGTAGAACTGGAAACATCCAATGATTATATATCCATTTGGACCTACATTCCAAAGGTAGGTACTCATTAGTTGTGGACCGATGAGGCTTAGGAATTTTCATTGGTCGAGAGGATGGGAGGTCAGACTCATCAAACCTTTTTTAGGGGAATTATTATCTACTCCGGGACTCTCTTTATAGATTTAAGTTATGTTCACGAATCCTTATTAAATTACAAAGTGTAAAATGACCTTTTCCTTAGATCTAAAAATCAATGATTAAATATGTAGGGAATTTAGAGAATCTTTTATATGTTTTCAAGGTTTTTCATCGATAGAGAATCATCTATGTTTGTTTAGAGATTCTTAGTCAATGGTATCCTTTAATACATTATATAGAATTCTCTTCGTTATTATGATAACCATGCTGGTTTTAAAGCCACTCAGCAGGGCACATGAAGTTTATTGTCATTCAGAAGGACATAAATTGTTTCAGAGTTGGGATCGCACCCGTAGATGGGCTACCTACGTATCCTTTGTTTAGAAAATGAATCAGAACCCACGTAGTTCGAATAAGGGAGTATGATGTTTATGCATTATTAATTGCCCAAAGAAAAGATGTCATGATTACTTTTACACTCTAAGCTCATGTGAGTCATGCTCGGTGTGAGAAACCAGAGTTATTGGTGAAACTAGACAATTGTGCCATGAAAGATGCAATGATGTGGGGCTAATTTGTGTATGACTGCCCAAACAGATAAAGATTAAGATATACTTCCAGGAAGAAATCTGGGAACAAGGTCCATAAAGGTATATGTGCTTTATGGAGATTTGAATACTCTAACCTTGGGGATTACTCCTATAGAAGATGCCCAAGTTAGGGGGAGACTTATGATTGGGTTTTATTCCTGAAAAGGAAGCCCAGATCAAAAAAGTAAATTAAGGCTAGTTAAGATTTGAGACTGGGGCTTACTCCTGAGAAGGAGGCCCAGGTGAAAGGGATTTGAAAATTTAAGGGACTTGTGGCTTACTCCTAAGGAGGATGCCCAATTTGGGAACTTGGACCGGGGCTTACTCCTGAAAAGGAGGCCCAGGTTAAGGGAATAATGACTGGGGCTTACTCCTAAGGAGGATGCCCAAATTATTGAGGACTTGGGGCTTACTCCTAAGGAGGATGCCCAGAAATAAGGGAAATTATGACTGGTGCTTACTCCTGAGAAGGAGGCCCAGGTTAAAGTTCTCTCATCTTAAAGGATGAGGTTGAATGAATGAAATATCTAACTTTAGTGACATAAAAATGTGTAAATAACTATCTTTTGAGAGATGTTCCACATAATTCCTTTTAGATAAGAAATTCAATCAATAAAACATTCCATGAATGGATTTGAAGAGTGTCTTGAAGACTGAATCTTGAATAGGAGAGGTAAAATGGCATAAAAGAGGTGAAATAGGCAGGAGAGGCACCCAAAAAGATAGGGGCACGCAAGTCCTGGAAGGTGCATAGGTACTGCGTGGGCATGAAAGTCCTGGTCGCGGAGGTACTTCATGGCACATGGGTACTTTCACGATTGTTAAGAAGTAGGGTAATACTTGGGTGATCCTTGATCAATGCCTTTAGAATTATCCTGAGGTACTTCCAGAAGAGTGGTGCACATGTTTTAATGAATAGGTAAGGAGGTTCTCAAGTATGTTCATTCTTCTTAAGGGTAAAACACTTAGGTGCGCAAGTTTTAGTGAATTATAACACTTAGACCTTATTCCTCTTGTTTAGACCTTCCATTATAGGTAAAGAATTACCTCAGAAGTGTTCATAAGACTTGAAGAAGTGACTTGGGCGTTCAGAGCTCTGTATCTGAATTCTAGAAAAAATCCTCCCGAAATGGGGGGCCAACTAGGGGTATTTATAGGCTGGAGAAGACCCTGGGTGGTTATCACTTAGGGCGTGCAAGTGACTTGTGCAACCACTAATGCGGCGCACAAGTGTACTTGCATGACCATGGTAGAACTTGTGAGACCCTTGTGCAATGTTCTTCTTATTCATTCCTTTGCCAATTTTTTGATATTTTTTTTCAAAGGATGAATCACTTTGGGCTAAGATATTCCCCTTTTCCAGTCTTTAGACTCTGTGACAAAAGGAGCATCAACAAAAGTCCCCCCTCAGAGTTGGATCCAAAATAAATTGAGGATTTGACTTTGAGGAAATCTAGAATCAAAAGGAAATTAGGGGGCACATGGTATGGAGCACAAATGGGCTTCGGGCATGCAGGGTCTAGTGTGAAGAAATGAGCTTCGGGCGCACAGGGTCCGACATGCAGGGGTATGGCCTTGTCTATAAATAGATGGCCTCACTTTGCGAAAAGCACCCGACTCTCACTTGTTTTCTGCTCTCGGCGCGCAAGTGGACTCCCGGCTTTCACTCGTCCGCGCTTCTTCTTTCTTGTGTCGTGCTTCTGTTAAGGTATTTGGACTTGCACGGTGATACCTACGCGCCCAATACTTGCGCGACCGAAGGAGACTTGCGCACCAACTATGGGACTTGCGTGCCTAAATTCCTTTGTCAATTTTTCAAATTCCTTCACAAATTTTATGAAAAATTACCTTAGTTTAAGAGTTAATTATTCAACTTTTGTGCAGATCCAATGGATCTAAAGAGAATTGGTACAGCTGATGAACTGGAAATCAAAAGAATTGATGATATGATGGACATCGTTGGCCATGATTACTATTCCATCTGCAGAAGTACTCTCCCAGAATTAGCCAAGTACTTGAAGAAGCATCATCTTAATTTCCTGCACAACATCTATCTGCCTCTGTATGCCCATGGTCATCTGCAAGATGTCAATATTCCAGAGGAAAAGAACTATCTCTCGCCTTCCTGGTTTCAGTCATATACTAACTTTTCTTCATCGACTGTCTCAATCACAGGAACATTTTCTAATGCTGGAACTGGAAAGAAATCCTATATAATGTATCATAGCTCTTGTTCAATAGATCTTAAACTTCACAAACCTAAGTTGCAACCACATTTTTATCCCTTAATATTTCAAAATTCTCAGATGGATCAATCCAAATGCTGGAAGGAGAAATGGGAATTTCGTTCTGGGGGAGGGGTGAAGCCAACTTGTATGTGGGATTATTAGGTGCAACAAACTTGTGAAGAGTTTGTCGAGGATCTGAAGAGAGTTTCAATTTATGAAGCCGTCTAGGCTGGGCAGATGTATGTTTATAGGAATTATAATTTTTCACTAGAGTTGTTTAGCCACTGGAGCCCAGAAACGAATTCTTTCCATCTGACCCATGGAGAAGTAGGAATTAGTTTGTGGGATGTATACAAGATCTCAAGGGTTCTAATTTTGGGTGATATATATGATGAATTCATCCCTCCAAAGGCAACTATTAATGATCTGGAGAAGACAATGAATTTGGTTCGAGAGTTATTGAATATTTATCATAAACTCAAAATCTCAAAGAATTCAAAGACTCATTCTAGAAGGGATATTCACCGAGAGGAATGGATGGATGTGTTTCTCAAGGAGAAGATGGAAAAGGGGCCCACCTATACTTGTCCTACTAGCTACCCTAGAGAAGATAAGAGAGGTGTTCCTGGCACATTCTGGCAGACTCTGGAAGTAGGAGAGTTTGAGAATTGGGGGTATGAAGTGAATCATAAAATCCTGGAGAAGACCTGTCTGGCATGCATTTTAGCCTTATGGCTCAGTGTCTATATTTTTCCAGTTAGAGATTCTAAGGGAGGCATCAGGCCAGGGATCTTTTTTATTGCAGCCATGTTGGCTGAGAGGAAGATGGTGGGGTTGGATACCCCAGTTTTGGAAAAGATTCATAGGAGCTTACTCCATGTCTATATGGGTAAGTATCCCTTGAGATTAGTGGGACCAATCCAAGTTCTATGGGGATAGATCGCCAGTCACTTCCGGACATACACTGTACATAATGGAATACAGATTCCTGGAAGTTCTTTCAGGCCGTTTGTTCAGGCCTTCTCTGGAGTTTGTCATTTGGCCCTCAATTCCTATGATATTAGGACAAGGAGGGGTATGAATAAGGAATTACACTTCTTTCCCTATATAAATCCACCGACATGGCGATTTGTTGATGATGGATCATCCATCTTGGAACAGAGGTCTTACATGCTAGACTATAGATATGGTGTACTGGACACCATAATTGATGGAGAAATTATATGTGAGGCCTATGCTCCATATCGATTTTCACGCCAATCCAAGTGTCTGCAGACAACTGTTGTATATCCTCCAATGCACGTCAGATCAGAGCAGCATCCAATGGTTGCTCAACAACTATGGTTGCTAATGGCCATGGAAAGGACTGGGGTAGTCTTTGACTTACCAGATACTGAAGTGGTAAGCAATTTGACCATATGGTATGCTGAAAACTTGATATAATCATATCCTGAGGACATATTGAATAAACCTGTTTATTGGGTTGGGAAGAAGAAGAGAACCATTGAGAAAGAAACAATTCAGGTGCCAGGTGATTCTTCAACTCCTAAATCTGGTTCACCGAGTTCTTCAACAGAGGTTGATTCATCAGATCCTCAGGAGATACAACATGTGTCAAAGTGGCCACATGCTGTATATAATCCTTCTGTCAAAATCAAGAGATATACTCCATCAACTCCTGGTGAGTTACTTTATTGAGGCAATTTAATTTCCAGTAACTTTATAGAGTAACAAGTTTCATTATCTTTTTATAGTTGTAGGATCTAGAAAGAAATTAAAATTCAAGGTTGTAGGACCCTCTTCACAGCCTTCTAGTACACCTGCATATCTACGACCAGAGGCCATCCAGACATGGAGGATGTATATTATGATACTGAAACTATCCAACTGGAGCTATGTGAAGGTCTACATCTTCCTGTAATAGGGACTCTTCAGGCTCCTACAAATATTCATTTCAAGGATAATCCTGATGAAGTAAGAGCCTATGTCAAAGAGTTGAGGAACTCTATATATTCCACCGATGATTCTATCCCTATCACCAAGCGGGTGAAGGAAATGATGGATCACAGCACCACTGATGAGGAGTGGCATGAGTACGTGGCTCCAGAAGATGTAAGTTTTCTTTCCTTATTTTATTTGCAACATGATTTTAGTCGAAGCTTTGTTACTTAAGGAAGTTATTTTCTTCATCTTTGCATCTTGAAAATAAAGGAACTACTGAGGTTCCTTCGCCACAATATAGCCCTGGTGGTACTTCCATCGGGGCTGCTGGTGAATCTCCCCGTGAGTCAGGCGAGATATCTCCAGACCAGTAGGCCATGAATGATGAGTTGGACATGGATTTCCATTCTCCCATTCAAGTGCCTATAAGGGAGACTACTGATACTCCTAAAAATCCAAAAGGGAAAAGGCGATAAAGGAGGAAGTCCACCGCTAACCGCTTTATCAGTAGTGGTAAGTCCTTCGGATAATCATGAATTTTAAACCATGAAAAAGATTGGCAATTTTTCTTTGGGATTGAAAGGGCTTCTTCAATTTACCCTCTGAGGGAAAGGAATGATCCTCCTTTGAGGACCACAGAGGGTGTTGTGTAACAAATGCAAATTTAGGATGACTTGGCTTCTTCTAAAAAAGAGCCAACATCTATTCCCAGTACTGATCTTGTTGCTGCTATAAGTAGAGAAGAACCTGCACTAGAATCATTGGCGGCCGCGGCAACTGAATCTTCCATCCTTCCTGAAGAAGCTGTCTAGGGTCAGGGGTCGCAGAATGAGGGTCACCAAGAGGACACATTAAATGCTCCCACTAGTGAGACTAACCAGGATTCTGAAATATCATTGGATGAAATGATGAATAGTTTCATGTCTTTCAGAGAATTTTATGATCATGCTATGTTATCATGTTATTTAGAAGACCTTAGGCATGATTGTTATCCTTTGTCTAGTAAATTTTCTTATAATTTACACTTCTAATCATGACTAAAAATAATATGCAGTTCCATCCATAGAAGCTACTGAACTGTCAGTGCCTGATGAGGGTGTGGACATTGATGTTAACCCTACCATTGCAGAAACATTAGCTCAAGTGGATCTAAACCCAGTAAACCCTCCTGAGACCCATCTTGAGGAACCTGTTGAAACTGGGAAAGATGGGGAGGAGTCTTCTCAAGCTATTGATCTACTGTTAGGTAATGATTGTACTGAGTTTTCAAGATAGACAACCAACTTCCATTATTCTATGAAACTAACCATACATTTAATTGATCAAATAGGGCTATCAACTTCAATGGCTAGAACTGGATATGATGTCTCAACCTCCGCCAAAATAGTAGTCGAAGGTGAAGAAACTAGGATCAGGGGGGAAGGAGTAGAACATGGCACTTCCTTATGTGCATTAATCCCAGATTACATTTCCCCCTATGATGATGATGTATAATCAGACCCGGAGGTTCTTAAGGTGATCATATTTTCATGAAGCAAGGCATGGAACAACATATGAAAAATCATATCTGAATTGCCTCTTGACGAGATGTCATTAAAGATTTCTCGATTGTCATCCCAGTTCGTCATGCAAGGACTTGGCGGTTTTGGATACCAAGAGATCCATACCGCGGTGAAACAATTCATCTTAAGAAGGGAGCAGGAGCAAAAGTGCCATGAAGAACTGACCAGGGTGAAGCTGTCAGTCAATATCAGCGAATTTGAGGCTACAGTATCCCGAGATGCGGCTGACTATGTTGCCAAGATGAAGGAGCTGAATCATAAGATCAAAGATAAATTTATTCAGAAGATGCACCTTTAGAAATAGTTAGATGTTGTTACTGGGGAACTTGACCAACTCAATAATTTACTGGAGGGAGCTCAAACAAATGGTATGAAATCCATTGAAGATGCCAAGAAATCACTCCATCAAGCTGAAAAGAGTGAATTTGGTCGGGTGCATGAGCTTCAAGTGGCTGCTGATGAAGCTCGGGATGCTATACATCAAGTGAAGACTTATGTTGACAGCCTTCTGTAAATTCATGGAAAAGAGAAGAGACTCCAATATGTGGATGTCCTTCTAAATCTTATGCATCAAATGAAGAACTTTTTCACCTTTATTCATTTGTGCACCTATTTTCCTACCACCTTAATTAAGCCAAGGGGCCTAGTGAGAATAGTTTTATTTTTACTAGGATTAATATAAATAACCCTATAAACATTGAATCTCTTAATTTCTCAATATTACCTAAATCATACAAAATGTATGTTTAGTGAGCTAGAACATGACTTTTATTCAGAGTTCCTTTGTCTTTTGTGGGCAGTTTAAAGTCATGCACATCAGGCATAAAAAAGGCTAATGTTTAAGGTTGAAATATCTTTGACTGAATGAATTCGAATTGACTCAATTCCTTGACAATTTATCAGAAAATATATTACCATACTCAAGTATGAAGGAAAAAAATATGTAAACTACGACATAAGAAAATTTGAATATGAGGAATGAGATGAAAAAGAGTTAAAAGTCATTGGAAGAAGTAGTTCCCAAGAATGAAGTTACCATTATTTAAAAAACCCGTTAGGGGGTTGAATTATACAGGGCCACCTAAGGGCATTTGCTACATAGTCAAATAATAGCATCTTTTGGTTGACAGGTTTGTTTTGTAGACTACTTATGCAAGGCCACCTAAGGGCATGTGCTGCATAGTCTGGCAAAAGAACTCTCAAAAAAGTTACTTTTCTACTGCTAAAAAGCCAGTGAATGTTTATGGAGATTCAAATTTTACAAAGTATAGAGTTTTCTGTATGGAAGGAGGTACTTGAATATGGAGAAAATATTTCCAAACAAGATTGTTTACGAACTGGATGAATGTCACTCCTACAAAGGTCTGACCCAAATGTAGGGAGGGGAAAATATAAACCATAGAATTGAATATTTTCAGATCATGAAAAAGAGTATGAGACAAATATGTAAGGAATGGTTATTTTTGTGGATCCCTACATATCGTCGTTAAGACAACTAAGGAAAAAAAGAGGTTTACATCCTAGGAATGAAGTTACCATATTTAACAAACCCGTTAGGGGGTTGAATTATGCAGGGTTGCCAAAGGTCATTGGCTGTATAGTCAAATAATATCATCTTTTGGCTGACAGGTCTGCTATGTAGACTGTTTATACAAGGCCACCTAAGGGAACATGCTTCATGGTTAGGCAAAAGAATTCTCAGAATTTGGACATTTTGGGGACTAAAAGTCAGGGAAAAGGGTTATGAATATCTGAAAATATTTAAGGTTAGGATTATGACACATAAAAATGGGTATTGTTAAATGTATGTAAATATACATAAATGAATGCTAACCATAATCACGTCATGGCTGGGTCCTGAATTGAAATCTTGGACTTCAATACGTAACCCATAAGGATGGGAATCAATCCATGCGTAGTTCTTGAACTACAGTTTAACGTCATGTGGGACAAAAGGATTGGAGATCTTAGTTTAGGGCCATAGATCTCGGACCATTATAAAAATACACAGTGTGTGTTTTCATGGGGACTTTTCCGTCAAGGGACTGAAAGTAGAATTTTGGGTTAGGCCCAAAATACTTGGGGATGGATTCTAGGGACACTCGAACATTCCTACGTATCCCATAAGGATGAGAATCAAGCCCATGTAGTTCTAGAAATACCCTCTGTACAAATTTGGTTCGTACATGTGAAGGGTGAAAGGGGACTATGGTGCAATGATGGTTTGAACCAAAATAAAAGGTTCGGGCATTTCCATGTATGCATGTAGTCTTTAGAATAAAACATGATTGAAAATCAATGTAAATAATGATTCCCTCTCAGGCGAGGGTATCAAAGAATGTTATAGTTTATTGTCATACTGAACAAAAAATGTTGTACAGTTTAACATCATATAGCAAGGACGAAGTTGAACTAATGTTAAGATATTGATTCTGGGGGTAGTTTCACAAATCAACATCATACGAGGTGGAGGTGAACCGATGTAAAGAGATTGGTTTTGGGCTTGAACCTTGGGATGATTCCTACATACCTAGCCTAGAAGAAAAGGATCAAAGTCTGCATAGTTCAATTAAAGAATTAATTAGTGATCAAGTTGTTCTTGGGAACAACGACCTAAAAAATAGTGTTGGGACTTACACATGGTTAGTATCCCATAGAGAGTGTTATGGTTGATGTTTGCTCTAAGCTCATTTGAGTCAAACTCATTGTGAGAAACAAGAGGTAGCAACAACCCTAACGATGCACAATTTAATGTCATGTAGGACATATGAAAGGATTATGCAGTTTAAAGTCTTGCAGTTAGGACTATTAGTGATGCACAGTTTAATGTCATGTAGCAAGGACAAAGTACAGTTTAATGTCATGTAGGACGTATTAAAGGACTTTTGTACAATTTAGCATCATGTAGCTAGGACGATGGGGACAATATATTTTAACTTCATGTTGGATGAAAGGGGGATTGTACAGTTTAATTTCATGCTGTAAGGACAAAATATTGCACCGTTTAATGTCATATTGGACGTATTAGGGACTTTTTCACAATTTAACATCATGTTGGACGAAAAAGGGACGATATAGTTTAGCGTCATGTTGGACGAAAAAAATTCAAATAGTTTAAAGTCATATGCATGGACCGTTGGTTATGCAGTTTAACGTCTTGCTGGATGTAAGGGACTTCTTTACAGTTTAGCGTCATGTAGCTAGGACGTTACAGTTTAACATCGTGTGGGACTAATGAAATGAAAATAGTTTAAAGTCATATGCATGGACTCTGGATGGTGCAGTTTAACATCGTGCTGGACGTAAGGGACATGCAAATAGTTTAAGGTTGTATGCATGGACCATTGCTGTATAGTTTAACAACATATAGCAAAGACGATGAAGGGGACACAGTTTAACATCATGTTGGATGAATTAGGTAACTTTTTCACATTTTAACGTCATGTTGGATGAAAACGTGAATAGTTTAAGGTCATATGCATGAACCATTGGTTATGTAGTTTAACGTCTTGCTGGTCGTGATGAGCAGTTTTAATGTCATGTAGGATGGTGGTGCAGATTAAGGTCATACAAGACTGATGATGATATATTTTGTGTTTATACAGAATACTTCTTCAGAAATCTGGCATTGGTTGGAGTAGTGAAGAGTTTTCCATCCATCGAGATTAATGAATAAGCTCCATTGGAGTAGAACTTATGTATTGAGTAAGGTCCTTCCCATTTTGGCTCAAGCTTGGGAGGTTTCTTTCCTGGTATCATCGGAGTTCTGATAACTAATACCAGTCCTCCCTGAATCAATGAACGAAGACGAAATTGTTTGTTGAAAGCTTGTGCAATTGAATACTAGTAGACTTCCAAGTGGTGTAGGGTGCACAATCTTTTCTCATCTAACCGTTCCAATTCATCCAATCTCTTTTGAGATTGTTCATA
Source organism: Viscum album (assembly GCA_963277665.1). Classification (NCBI taxonomy): domain Eukaryota; kingdom Viridiplantae; phylum Streptophyta; class Magnoliopsida; order Santalales; family Viscaceae; genus Viscum; species Viscum album. The sequence continues at coordinate 1,800,145,832 of OY728126.1, read as the reverse complement.
TGTAGATGACTGATCAAAAATAGCTACTCTGAGCGAGGGTAGTTGAAATTCAATAGGCAAGACTACTTCTGTTCCATATATCAATGAATATGGAGTTGACCACGTTGCAGTGCGGGTGGTGGTCCGATAAGCCCATAAATAATGAAAGAGTTTATCAGGCCATGACTTCTTATATTTATCCACCATCTTTTGTAGTATGTGTGAAAGATTCTTGTTGAAGTCTTATATCTGTCCATTGGCCGCTGCACGATACCAAGATGAATTATTGGATTTGATGTTGTATTCTTGATACAACTTCTTCACCTCAGATGAACAGAAGTTGGTGCCATTGTCCGTCAATATGGTATGAGGGACACCAAATCTGGTAATGATGTTAGACTTGATGAAGCTAACAATGCATTTAGAACTTACTTCTTTGAGAGGTACAGCCTCTACCCATTTGGAAAAGAAATCAGTAGCAGTAAGAATATACTTAAACTGCTTGGTCATAGCTGAATACTAAGGTCCCACCACAAACATTCCCCATGTGGAAAATGGCCATGAGTATTTAGCTGTATGAAGTGACTCTGGAGGTTGATGAATGAAGTTGGCATGTACTTGGCATGAATGAAGCTTCTTTGTAAAATCAACACAATCTTGTATCATTTAAATCCAAAAGTATCTAAGCCTTCGAATCTAATCAGACAGTCTATGTTCAGACTGGTGGTCACCATAGACTCCGGCATGCACTTCATTCATGACAACCATTGTCTCTTCACCATCAATGCACCTGAAGAGAACTCCATCAAAACCACGTTTGTAGAGAATTTTCTCTAGGTGATTTGGGCTATCATAAAGAGTAAAATTGACCACACATCACCAGATTTGTTCTTTCCTGGCTCTATCAGGTGGAAGTGTTCCATTTTGAAGGTATTCCCTGATAGGTGTCATACATCCTGTAGTATGACCATACGCTTCAGGATTGGGACTAATTTCATTAATTTCCTCTGTTCTGGTTCGAACATAAGGTGAAATTTCACGACAGTGGGCAATACCGATGGTTGTATCGTCCCGATTTGGATCTGCCAGAGTTGTGGCTATATTAGCCAGTGCATCAGCTTGAGCATTTTGTGATCACGGGACATAAGAAAATTTCAGTTCCGTAGAAAATTCCGCCATTAACTCTATGACCTAATCATACAAATGTATTAGTTCTTCATTTCTAATGGCATAATCTCCATTGACTTGTTTGATTACCAGATCTGAATCACCTTTCACCTTTAAGTGATTCACTTGTGCTTGAAGTGCCAACTCCAAGCCTGCAATGAAAGCTTGGTATTCTGCTTCATTATTGGTACCACCTTCCTACAATAATAAGGAATAAGGTAACACTGCCTTTTCTGGAGAAATGAGCACAATTCCTAAGCCAACTTTGTTGAATTTTGGATTTTCCATTTTCCTCCCTGTTGGACTTCTGGAAGCACCATCAAAATACATTTTGCCATACCTGAGGACTTTCTTGAATAGAGAAGACTTACTCATCATGGAGTGAAATATCTGAAGATGCGTCTTCCACTGAAGGGTGTTCAGCCAGGAAATCAGCCAGAGCTTGGCCCTTTATTGCCTTTTGAGACACATACTGAATGTCGAATTGCTGCAAAATAACTTCCCACCTTTCTAGACGTCCTGTAAGAATTGGATGACTAAGGATGAATTTGAGAGGGTTATTACGAGATACAAACTGGACCTCGTGATGTTTCAGGTAGTGTCTCAACTTCTGAACTACAAAGATTAATGCTAGGCAGCACTTCTCAATACTTCAATACCGGGTTTCTGCTTCAAGCATAGTCTGAATGAGGTAGTAGAGGCTATTTTCATTCCCAGCATCAGTCTTCTGAGAAATAAAGGCACCCAATGATTGATCTAATGTTGTCACGTAGAGGATAAGTGGTCTTCCTTCACTAGGTGTCATGAGTACCGGTGGACTCAGGAGGTATTTCTTGAGAATATCGAATGCTTCTTGACATTATTTAATCCACTGGTAAGTGACTCCCTTCTTCATCAATTTGGTGAAGGGTAAACGTTTTCCTGCCAAATTGGTGATGAAACGCTGAATATAGGCTAAGTTTCCTTGAAGTCCTCTTAATTCTTTCAAATTTCAAGGAGGTGACATACCAAGGATTGACTTTTTCTTCTCAAGATTGACTTCAATACCACGATGGCGTACAACAAAGATGAGAAACATTCCTGAGGTTACCTCAAAAGCACATTTTAAGGGGTTCATCTTCAAATTATGTTGTCGAATCTTGCGGAATATGTCTTCTAAATCAGCCAAGTTATTAGAACGTTGTTTGGATTTTACCACCAAATCATCCACATAGCATTCAACAAACTTCCCTAAAAAGGTTTTGAAGATACGATGCATGGCACGCTGATATGTTGCGCCTGCATTATTTAATCCAAAGGGCATTACCCGGTAGCAAAACACACCCTAAGGGGATATGAAGGCTATGGATTCCTCATATTCTGGGGACATTCAAATTTTATTATATCCAGAATATCCATCCATGAAGGAAAGTGCTTCATATCCAGCTGTTGCATCAATTAAGAGTTCTGTAATCACAACTGGGAAATCATCCCTAGGACAATGCCGATTAAGATCTATGAAATCGATGAAAAATCTAATTTTTCCGTTCTTCTTCTTCATAGGGACAATATTAGCCAACCACTTGGGATATTGAACTTCTCTGAAAAAGTTAGCTTTGAAAAGAATATCCACTTCAGCTTCAATTTTGGAATCATAAATTGGGTGTGTTCTTCTGGCAGCTTGCTTAAATCCTCGATGTTCTTCTAGTAAACCCAAATGATGAGTAGAAACATTAGGATCAAGCCCGGGAATCTCTGTATAGTTCCAAGAAAATATGTCTCAATTTTTCTTTAACAAGGAAATATACATCTCTTGTTCTTCATGAGTCATGGCCGCACTGATTAAAGTGGGGCATGGATCTTCTTTTGTACCCAGATTTATTTCTCTGAGTTCATCCATGGTGGTAGAGATACCCTCGTCAAATTATGGAGGAGCATCTCTGAGATCTTCCTCTTCTTCTTCAACATGTGTTATTTCTTCTGTTTCTACTTGCATAGTAGATGATAAAGAAGAATTTCCATGATCAGAAGATATGTTAAAATTTGAACATCTTGAAAAAGAAGCTTCCATTTCTGACCCAATTGATGATGAAGGGTCTTCCTTGGGAAATAAAGAGGAGATGATGGATTGAGAATCGACATCATTGTTCACCTCCGATGTTACTATTACTTCTTCTGTACTGATTGGAGAAGTATATACTTGTTGGATTTTAGTAGATGAAATGAAGACGTCACCATTTGGGCTTTCATAACTGCTTGGTGGGTCACCAATTTCTCCCATGTTGTCTGGCTCGATTATCGTAATTGACATGATGGTTATTTCCATAAGAGAATTTTGATTTCGGTATTTCTTGTCAATTTGACATATAGGAAACACATAATATGTACTCACATGTGCAAATGTATTTACTGGAATCTTTTTCAAACCATATGGAGCATTAACTTTGGTAATCTCCTTTGTTGTGGATTTCTCCCTTCCCATCATGTGATAAAATTCTGCCTCAATGTATTGAGATTCAATGTCTTGAACGGGGCCTTATCACCATACAATGTCCCAACTTGACCATCGAAACAATATTTGAGACTTTGATGGTATGATGATGGGATAGCTACATGTTGATGAAGCCAGGGCCTTCCAAGCAAGATGTTGAAAGCTGAGTCTTGATCAACAACCATGAAATCTGAATTGGATACAAGATCTCCAAACTGAGTTCTGAGTGTAACTTCACCAAGAGGTTCTTGTTCATTTTTATCATATCCTTGTAACATCATGGTAGAAGGAGATAAATCAGATTCTGTGAGGCCCAATCGACAAAGTGTACAAATGGGCATCAGGTTGATTTTTGAACCATTATCAATGAAAGCTCTTTAGACATCTATGCCATTGACCTTGAAAGATAAGTACAAAGGTCTAATATGTCCATGCACGATATCATCTTCATCTTCATCAGTAAAATATATTACTGCATGGCATTCTGCAGCATTATTCTCTATGTGATAGACATCAGCTGCAGCAATTTCAGTTTCAATCTCCTGAGGACTTGACAAAGCCTCAATGAGTGCTTCTCGAAGATCCTTTGATAAATTCAAGGCATCCAGAATTGATAACATGGCTGGTACTTGGACCAAGTGTTTCAATATATCATACTTTTGATCCAAAGGTCTATGTTTCCCAATAGGAACATGTGGTTTAGCAGGTGTCTTGGAAGTTGATGCTTTGGAAGTTGATGCATTTTGTATCGGGATAGGAGTTGGCAATATTCCAGGATTTGGAGGATTAGACTGATTAGATCCATTCACTTGTTGAGAGTATGAAGATGGAACCCCCAGCCAATCCTCCAGAATAACTATTCCAGGACTGAATTTGCTATTGGTGGAAGAACATTCTTGTTCTTGCTGAGCTCGCTGAAGGGCTCTACCATGAGTTTCTACTGTGTACATAGTTCTAGCAGGGGTAGAATTGGAATAGTTGCTTCTAGTATATCCATGTCTTCCCCTATATCCCAGACCCCTGGAACTCCCTCTAATTCCTCTATTTGATACAGGGAATTCCAGCTCATTGAAATTGAAACAATGATTTGTATAAGTATCTGTTAAGTGAATCATGTTAACAGAACAAAACATTAACTCTTCATCCGATGAAGACTCTGTGTAATTATCCAATTTAGGTTGTTCCATTTGGTGGGATGGTGCCTGTTGCTTTGAAGTAGATGGCATGAAATCTACCATAGTCAAAGACAGCTTAGGCTTTGACACATACTCATCTTCTTCTGACTATTCCTCTTTCTGGGAATTGTTCCATTTCTTTTAGGATTTTCCCTCTGATGAAGAGGGTTTTGTTGTGGCATTCATGGTAGAAGGCACAATTGGTTTCTTCAATTGTGTTCGCAAAATATCATGAGTTTGGTTGATCATCTTTCTAACCTTCCAATAATCATATTTTTGTGCATTTTTTCTTTTGACTTCTTGCCACTCGCCTTCCTCCTCTGGAACGGCAGCAGTAACACATGCTACCTGGGCTGAAGAGCCTTTTAGTTTGACTTGTCCCGAGTCGACCATCTTTTTAAGGAGGTTCTTGAAAACAAAACACTCCAGAATGGGATTCCCCAACATCTAGTGAAATGGGCAATAGTTTGGACGGTTATCATCTCCTTCCTTGTTTGGCCTCTTGGGCCTTGGCAATTGAACCAAATTATTTTCCAGAGCTGAAATGATGTATCCAGGAATAGGTTCATTTCATAAAGAATAAACTTTAATCTTCAACTCATCAAATGGTTTCCGTCGTTAATCTCTTTGATCATCATGATGAAACGGCCTCTGTTGTTAATGCTCAGGAGGTGGATCCCTTCAAGAAGATGAAGATTTTGATGTAGAAGCAGGTACAGGTGCTTGTTCAAGCATAACTGTAGCAGTTTCTTATTTACCCATTCTCCTTCCTGGAGCTGATGGAATTACACAAGATTTAGCCTTAGTCTGTATAAGATAATCTTCAATTTGTTGAGCGATTGAGAAAGGTCTCGAAACCCTCCTTTTTATTTCACAGGGATCAACGATGTGCGTAATTCGTCACGCAGAATTGCCACACAGATTGGCAACAGTTCCTCTTGAGGGAGTGCTAAGCTCAGGGAATATGTAAATCCCTTCTAGCGAGCAATGAAATTAGAGACTCTTTCATTCTCCATTTTCTTACATTTTGTAAGATCGAAAATTGTTTCCTTTGGAAAAGTTGATCTGAATTGAAGAAGAAATCATTGACGGAGATCTTCCCATCTGGTAATTGACCGGGATTTCAAGCTTGTGTACCAGACAAAGGCTGGTCCTTGCAAGGTTCGCACAAAGCATCTGAGTTTCACTACTTCTTGTTGTTTTGGAGTTCCCATCATAGGATCGCAACAAGACACGTAATACGTCAAATGCTGTTCAGGATCGCCTGATCCATTGAAAATAGGGAATACAGGGTTCCCAAAACTTGATGGGGGGGGGATTTCATCTACCCATTCAGGGTAAGCTCTCTTTTCCAGTTGAACCTGAGCATGATTTCCCTCCATAGCTTCCAACCGAGCTGGTAATGACTCAATAGTAGTTATTAAATTTTTAGAAACATCCTGTTGAGCTTGAACCTCAACAGGTGCATTGAGTGGATCTTGGGCAAGTATGGAAGCTGGTACTGTAACTGATGGCAGCGCTGCTAATTATTGTTGCACTTGACCCGTAGGATTAGACGTATGAGGGTGTACTGATAAAGGAGCATATTATTGATCCATTTCAGTAGCCACAACAAATTCCCTTGACTGGCTGGCTCCATAACATTTAGTAGGAAGACTACCCTGATGTAGTTCTACATTCATCCTCCTCAATTCCTTCATTTCTTCCTCCTGTTGTGAAAACCATTTCTCTAGTGAGAGCGAATATACTTTTCTAGAAAAAGGTTATGTAACCTGATTCTTTCCCTTCCCCTTTTTTGATCCCTTTTGGATATGGGGAAGTGGGTTATTTGAAGGATTACCTAGGATCTGAGAAATCCTTTGATTTCATGTACGCACACCTTCTTCATTTGTGTCTGTGTGTACAACTTCTTGAGCAGGAACCTATTCATCTAATCCCTCTGAATGAGCCTCATCTGGTGGATCAGAAACAATGGCATTGATGACATTGATTGATGCATAATGCATTTCATCCCTCCTATCGGCATTCTTGCGATATTTTCTTCTTTTATGTATTTGATGAGACATTTCCTTTTGTTGATTTGATCCCTCAGGAACTTCTTGGCGAACCGTAATTTTGAGAGAATCTCTTGATAATTTAGCTATTCGTTCCTCTTGTGGCTTCTTACCTAATAGAGAGAAGACCAATTTTCTTTGAGGAGGGGATTGATGATTTGAAAAAGTCCCCAGTCTAGTGAACTGGGGCTGTTCCTACTATCTTTTCTCAACTCCTCGAATCCTATTTGTTGATTCTGAAGGTTGGTTTAAAAGAGTCCCCAGTCTGGAAAGCTGGTGTGGCTCTTGACATGCTATGTCTGAAACTTTCTTAAAATCTCTCCTGATCTTGTGGATCTTGGTCCAGAAATTAGCTGGATGCATCAATCGACATCCAATTTTATCACCCGGTTCAAAAGACCATTGTATTATTTCTGACACTTCTGTCACTTGATGATGTGATTGCTCCATATGAGAGGCATGTTCAATATTCTCATTCTCTTGATGCACGAGTAATTCAACAACTTGTTCTCTGTATTCTGGATTTTGAGAGGAACTAGTTGAAGCCTGTTCTTGCGAAAGTTTTTGATTGCAAACAAAACCCATTGACTTTAGCCGGCCATGGGAAATAACATTCCATGAAACCATTTTCTGCGGGCATTGTTGACTGGAGAGCACAGTGAAATGTAGTGCTCCATGAACACCCCATCCTCTGACATGAATACCAGATGATGCATTGGCAATTAACTGGCGAAATCTTCTTAGTGCACCAAGGCATGAACGCTGATGGGATCTCTGTTTCTTTTCAGCCTTCGGATATCGAGAGACTGAGAGAGATGAAAAATCAATCTGGCATTGTAACCCTTCTATTATCGTGACATGATTTTCATATTAATCATAAGATAATATTTTCTTTTTCAACTGACAATGAGTTTTCCATATGTTGAGACGAATATCACCAATCCCATCTTCCGTCAACATCTCTAGAATGTCATACTGAGAGTCATCCAAAGGCCAAAACATGACGGGCACTTCACCTTTCGCCAATTGTTTCCTCATATTCAGCACTTCCTCCTTATCATTCAATGAAGATTCTTCTACCTGATTTGACTAGAGCTGGTGCTTCCTTGTTGCTTCATCGGATTCAAAAGGATTGGTAGAGAATTCACTGATCAAACTAGGAGATGAATGACCTGGGGGTCGTTCGGAGAATGACCTACACCCCGGGCAATCTTCTGATTGAGAAAGTATTTCACCTGCTAGCGATGAAGCATCAGACATGATTGGTTTCACATTTGAAAGTTCCTCAAGATAAGAGGGCTTTCTCGGCACTACATTTTCCACTAGAGCATTTTCTTGGAAATGTGTATCACTACTGCGGAGAGGAATTTCGTAGCGAAATTCATCATCATAGGGAGGACCACCGTGGTGGGTTACAACAAAAGATGAGATCTCTTGCTCCTTGGTCTTCTGGCCACACATAGGGTTATTGTAGCTCTCATTTGAAGATGACACATCAAGATTGACCGAACTGTCATGAAGCAAGCCTTCACGAGGAAGTGTCTGTTGAAGACTTTCAAAATTAATGTTTCCACTATTGGGAAATGAGGGAGTAGAATCTTGGATTCCAATAGATAGCTGTCTGAGGGCTTCAAGAAATCCAGCATCGAGCAATGCCTTGTTATAGATTGGCTCTTGATTTCTTGACTGTGTTGGGTAGGTCTTCTTATTAGACGCCTTCTTACTCTCCTTGGAAACCACTTGTTGATGAAATTGGCTACTCTGAGTAGGTGTATGTGCCTTATAAGGAGAGATGTATAGGTTAGGCTGACAATCTCTACTCAAATCAGGTGTATGTGCCTGACTTGGTTGTCCGTATGATATGGGGGAGTATGCCCCCACAAACCTCTTGGACTGTAACAGAGGTGTGTATCTACTCCGGAGTGATCTATTGATGAGTCACACCACTGGTAGGGACAGATTTATGTGTATTTCCCTGAGATATTTCCGAAGTTTTTATAATATCCTGGAAAGCATCCAGAATATGAGTAGGTATTTTCTTCTGCTCTTTCACCATTGACAGAATGTGCTTGGTGACTTCAGCTACCGGAACGGGGATATATGTCCATTCCGTGCTTGGAGTAGGTGTATGTTCCTTCTTTTGTCCTCCTTTTCCTATCAGTGAATCCTGACAGTACTCAAGTGTGGGGGCATAGAGTTGAGTCTGCCTTCTGTTTGTCACCGGAGCTTTCCGACTGACTTCTCCTGGTGCTACCAAACGAGACTGTTGGTAGTCTTGATCAATACTAGCAGGTGTATGTGCCTTCTGATTGTACTTTGTTGAACGTGGATGAAGAGATCCATCATATGTAGTCAGATGAGTCTACTGACTACTTGATGACGTATAAACATGTGTATGTTCCTGCCTATAGTACTCCGCCGTAATTTCCTGGTGGGATTGGCGTGCTGCTGCCAGACGAGTCTACTGGACAGCGGAGTTAAAACGGACGGGTGTATATGCCCGGTCGTTTTTTTCCACCAAGTTAGGTTGGTGGACTTCTCCGTAGATGGAAGAGATTAGAACCTAATCATTGTTGGACATATTTCACCTTTGGCGGTTCTTCTTGCCTGCTCGGGTTCGAGGAACCTGAGTCGAATGCCTAAAAATGATACCCTCATCATGTTGAGGGCGCACTGCCACATGAGTTTGGCAGCGATTGTTGATAGGATCCCTTGGTAAGAACTCCTGTTTCTTTGGATTAAGGCCCTTAGGGGCCTTCTCATTCACCTCCTAAAAATATGGGAGTGAATGGTGATTGCGCTCCGGGGATAATGACCCAAAACGGTTAGAGATGGTGGTTAGTACCGCCTACTTCTTGATCACTGGTTGTCGTTGTTCGGATGACCGGTGTGAGTTGTTCACTTGGAAGGCTTGTCGGGCAGCCTCCAGAGATGGAATGGTACCATGTTGATAGTACTCCTTACCCAGCATGTTTGATACCCAGTGTTGAAGACACTGAGTAGGTGTTGTCGTCCTCAGAGCGGATGACAATCCAACAGGAGTAGCAACAGTGGCATTCGCAGCAGAGGTTTTCACAGTAGACATATTCGTGGGTGTGTGTAACACCCCGAGATTTTATGAAAAATATTCTTTTTAATTTCATTAATGTCTTGTGTTGTACGCTACACCAAAAGGATATTGCACAACACACATCCTTAATTTGCCTTGCATTACACGCAATCACGACCTTCCACGATAGCGTGTGTTGGACGCAATACCGAGTTTCGCTAAACAACGATATGCTATTAAAATATTATTAAAACTAGCCGTTATGAATAGTAATAACCACTTTTTGAAATTTTGTATTTTTTTTTCAAAATGGACTTCATTTTTGGATTCGGAATATCAAAATTAGCTTAGGGTGAAATTTTGGTACTTTTCGGATAACTTTCATATTCTGATGAATAGTGAAAATTACCAAATTTTAATTAAAAACAAATTTTTTAATCGAAATAATTAATAGTGATAAATTATTAATTTTAGTGGTTTTAAAGTATATTTAGAACATATTTTTACAATTTAATACAATTTTGGTCATTGGATGTAATTTCAAATTTAAATCAGACATAAACAAGTGTCAATCTTTTGATAGTTACTATCTCTTAAGAACACGCTATTTGTGTTGACGACGGGAATTAATTTTTAAATTAATTAATGCAACTGATATGTTTTGAATTTGGTAAAATAGAAATCATTTTTGAGTTCATAATATCAAATATATCTTAGGCCTAATTTTTGTTATTTTTCTGGAAACTTTCATTTTTTGATGAATAGTGAAACCACTAAGTGGTTGTTAAAAAAAAATGAATTTTTCATAAAACTTAATTTTACCCCTTCTGTGAGTGGAATTTCAAAAATCCGAGACACACGGTTGATGTCAGTAAGTAAAATGTGGTTCAATGAGATGAAAATAATGTTTGGTGAATAGTAACTTTTTACTTTTTTTTACCACGGTTAAAAGTAAATAGGGTAATTAAGGGTAAAAATGATATTATTATTACCCTAACACATGACCTAATTCTATTGGATAAGTGTAATTCGACCAAAAACAACCTTAGGAATAAAATATGACCATTTAGGCCCCTTGGATTAGATTAGGACATTTATTATTATTTAATTCAAAGAAGAGTTAAAAGAGTTAAAATCAACGTTTATTTACTAAGACATTTTTAATATAGGGATATATATAAGATAAATTACATTTTAAATATTAATTAGAAATCTAATAAGATTTCCTACATAATGATATTTTATTTATAATTTTTAGACATTAAATAATTTAATTTATTTATAACACAATGATGATGCAGTAATTACCATAATAGTGAAAAATTAGAATAATTGATATTATAAATACCCAAATAAATATAATTTGAGACTTTTTATGAATTAAACTAATTTTATATGTTAATATGACATGTCAGTATTGATTTAATTAACGTTTTTCGAACTAATAATTCTGTTATGATTTTCACAAAAATCAATTACTAAATAGTGTCAAAATTGACATAAAATAGTTTTTAAAACAAATATTATATTATTAATTTTTATTTTATTCCTAAAAATCTAAGGTTCTGCAAAATGACTTAGATAAGGTTATATATATTAATAATAAACAACTTGGGGTTCTTTTGGCTTGTTATAGTAAGTTTATTATCCTTATAGTATAAGAACACAAGAAGACACGGTAAAAGTAAAATTATTTAACTTAATGTTAAATCTAAATGATAAGGTTAAAATAGGAACCTAAACTTGTCTAAATTCTATTGGATGAGAGGCTTTATACCCATACCCACCTTATCTTCTAAATAAATCAATTTGGAGCTATTTAAAACCGAATTTGGCTTTATAATAAAATAATATGTTTTGTTATTCCAAAGGTGCCTCTCTCCTCCCTTATAAAATGGAACCCCCTCCCTCTCTTCCTCACACCACTTTGAGCCTTCAAGATCGTCCAAACCCTGACAAATTCTATTCTCCACTTCCCTAGAAACATCCTAGAGGTTCTGGTCTTCCTCAAAGACCAATTTTAATGCCCTAAAAAGAGATCTCAATGAGGCGCTTCAAAGAAGAGGTAAAGTCCGTTACCGATTCTTTCAACTTTATTTCTTCCTCCACTTCTTCTTCTTAGGTTGTTTAATTATGAAGTAATAACATCATTATCACTCATATACTGATATGTAATTATAATTATGAAACAACCCTATTTCACCATCTATCGATCCTACAGAAAACGAAATCACCGCACGTGCGTACGTACGGAATACCGTCTCCACGCCGTGGTGAAATCTATTTTCCACCACCACCTTACTTGGATGGGTATAATGGTTTAAATAATTACTATATATGATTATTTTAAATTGATAGTGATTCTTAAATAGTATACATACACTCCAATACAGTCCCATGATCATGAGAATGATATCATCGCTCGTGCGTACGTACAGACTACCGTCTCCACGACGCGATGAGATTCATTCTCCACTTTAACCATTCATGAATGAATATAAAGTATATATAATAAGTAATCATGAAATATATGACATAATAATGATACTGTATTTATGTGTATATATATGTATGTCATCTACTTAATTCCATTCAACTCAATAAGGAAACGAAAACAGCGTTCATGCGTACGTATGGCCTACCGTCTCCATGAACGGTGTATTTCTTTCCATTTACTGATTTATTATATATATGTATATTCTGAATATATATTATATATAAATCATGTTTTATATTATGGAATTAAGTAATCATGATCTAAGTAATCATATGAATAATTACAAGTCAAAACATGGACGACAAATGAAACAATTTTACCCAAAACGCTCTTTAACATGGAATTTACAAAAGAACGGGTAATATAAAGTCATAAGTGAACCCTATATGATATCATAACAATTAATATGATTCTGTAATAAGTCAATAACATTATTTAAATCATTATACAGGAGGTTTAGACACTTACGAATCAAATCGGACCTAAGGTAAGGGATACATTTTCAATCTCATTTTTATCCGAGATTGCTTATACGTAAGTATTTACTGGGGTTACGTTTATCATCCATGACCATGTTTTCTAAAAATGCTTTCATAAAATATTTACCATTCTTCCATGGATGTTTAAAGTCATTTTTACCCTTTATTGACTTTTTACCACATTGTATGAATTAAATCATTCCTTTGGTTACCATATAAGGTACTTTTTGACTTTTCCGACAAAAGTACGAGGAGAATGTTGTTTTTAACTTATACGACGTGAAAGGATTTTTACGGTTTCATAACGCCTCATTTTCAAGAAGATTACTCTACAAGATTTCATGATTATTTTTAAAAAAACCCTTATCTTTTAAAATTTCATGGAATTTTGTGAAAAGAAAATGATTTTAAAGAAGAAAGGATATTTTCCTCAAGAATTCATTTCGAGTGTTTTGTAAAAATTATTTTCCATCTAAGATGACATTATTTCATATGTGTATGTTTCAAGTAAATTTTCTCTATGATTTAAATGGTTTCAATTTTCTTATGATGAAATGATATCAATAGTTTATGGATTATGTTATGATGGCATGATGTTTAAGAATCCCATTTTATGTCATGGGTTATGCTATGATGTATGATTTATGATTTTGTGGAACATGAAAGAATGATTTCATTATGAGATGGGTGGGACCTATATCTCCCTCCAATGCATTGGGTAAAGAATTATATCTCATGAGATAGACATGGCTGGAACGGCATGTTAAACCGGTTCAGTAAAACAGGACAGAAACGAGGAGTGAACTCGGTTCAAAAAGGGAATTTGTCCACTAATATGGTCTTGGCAGCAATGCCTTGGCTACTATGGAAATCATTACATTTGCTTAATGGATGACACAATTACATGTTTTATTCCCATGCTATTTTATCATGATTTATGTTCCATTATGATTTATGCCTTATGTACTTCCATGTTTTATGTCGTTGTTCAAGATTTTTTATGTTCATGTTTTTTTTAAGTTCAAATGTATATGGTATGTTTTATTTTATCCATGCTCACCATTACTGAGCATTTGAGCTCACCCTTTTTATTTTTTCTTTTCCCCCAGGATTAAAAGAAAGATTTTAGGTAAGGAAACAAAAGTAGGAAGACCTTTATGGGAGATGTTGAAGATCTTTCACCACGATTAGAATATTACGTTCCGAGTTTCCAAAGACACTAAACTATTACGATCCTTGTGTGTCTGTTATTGTTATGTATTAAGTATTCTGATAAAGTAATGTAATATCCATGTACGTCAAGATTTAGGTCTCTACAGTTGGTATCAGAGGAAAGTTTTAGTCAACCTTTGGAAAATAGGATGCAAAAACGTTAGTGAGATCCCTAGAAATATTTCTAGGGTATGTCTAGGGATGTCCCTAAGGATAAGTATACGTATAGGATATAGTCCTTGAACTATAGTAACGATCTTAGAATTAAACCTAAGATGTTAGATATTGAGGGTACTCCCCCTTTTATTAAGTTGTTTTCCCTAGCATGATTTTTGCCTCTCACACAATTCTTTTTGGGTTTTAGACGATGGCTGGAACCCGAAGGAACCATGTTGATCAATGCAATGTACAATGCAATGATTGTCCTCCTGAACAAACAAATGTTATGGGAGATGGAGTGAAAAATCTTATTGCTATACTTACACAAGCTATGAATCATTCTGGACTTCCAAATGAGCAGAGAAGGGAACAATATTCTATTGAGTCCTTCACGAGGCAACGCCCACCTTCTTTCAGTGTGTCTTATGATCCACTTGTTGCTGAACAGTGGATCAGTACCACTGAAAAGATATTTTCAGTTCTTCAATGTTCTGAACATGATAAAGTCATCTTAGCAGTATATCGTTTGGAAGGTGAAGCTGATCAATGGTGGAATCTTATCAAGAATACGAGGCAAAGAGATGAAATTGAGTCCATGGAATGGGACGAGTTAAAGAACTTATTTTTCAATAAGTACTTCCCTCGTATTCTTCGAAAAAAGATGGAGAAGGTGTTTCTTGAACTAAACCAAAAGGATGGTGAATCTGTTGGTATATACGAAGCGAATTTTACAAGGCTTGCAAGGTATGCATCTGGATTTATCATCCAACCTGAAAGTAAAGTTGATCGATTATTCAGTGGCTTAAAACCAAATCTTCAAAGGGAATTAGCTATAAGAGACATCAGTAGCTATGAAGAAATTGTGTGTTGTGCTATCAACGTAGAAATGGAATTTGGTGTTACATATCCATCTCATAGTCTTGACAACAAATGAAAGATGGAGTTCAAGTAGAAATCTCAAAATAATGGTGAAAAGAATATCCATGTTTCCTTATGCTCAAAGTGTGGAAAGAAGCATGGTGGAGATTATCTTAACGGGACAAGTAAATGTTTCAAATGTGGAAAGGAAGGTCATCGGGCATTTGAATGCCGCAATGATGGGAAGAAGATGCCTAATGATGAAAACAAAGGAAAGGATACATAGAATGAACCTACTACACTTCAATTCTTCAAGTGCAAGGAAATGGGGCATTATTCTAATAAATGCCCTAATCCAAGGGTTACTGATGATCGAAATGAGCAACCACTTAAGGAAAAGGAAAAAGGGAAGTCACATGCGATCACTATTGGCGATGTTGAATATGATAACGATGTGGTGGAATGATTAAGTGTTTATGTAATGGGATTCCAAAATAATGTTGTATATAGTATCGTGGAATATTGGAATATTTATGTATTGGTCTATTGTGGTTTTCAATAATTTTATGGTACCGGTAACCATTGAAAGTGATTGAGATATTTTTCAAAAAAGATGATATGCGCATAATGAAGGGATAAGGAAAAAATGAAATATTCATGAGCTCATGATTGATATAAGTACTTAGTGATATCATGGTTTGAGTATAAAGAATTTTGAGGATTTTGGTTTGTGGAAAGTGTTAACTTTTAACTGCATTAATGTTTTCACTAAGGATCAATGGGTATTCATTCTTCAAGAGAATACATGATTAAGGTATTCACATGTTTTTAATTTGACTAAAAAGATATATCTTATGATATATGGGGCATAAATGATGGAATTCACATGATTGTTATGTGACATTTCAAGTAATAATTTTCTTTATACTATGAGCTTGGACCGAATTATTTTAGATAAGCCTGAAGATTGGAATGGATTATATTGTACATAAGTTAGTATTGTTTAAGGATAGAAATTTTTTTTCGATATTATTGATGGGATGTTATAGTAATATAGCTTTAGAAAAAGGACAACCTTCAGGACGGGGGACATCCCATCACGTCGGACAAGGTTGTGGGAATTGAACCCACAACTGAAGTGCGACGGGCCTTTATCGCCTACCACTGGACTACAGGAAGTCCCTGTTTAGTAGAAACTAGTTTTATTATATTAATCAGTATGATATATGAAGTATAAGTCCATTTTAGGAACTATATATGATTAATCTCACTATAGATGGACTTATGTATTTTTTGATAACTTTTCTAACCTTTTGTTTGAGACAGATGGAATGACCCATCATTCTATCACATGATCTACTAACACATCACGAATGACAAATTCAACTTCATTTATTTAATAGATGAAGTGGAAATTGTCCAAATAATGACAAACGGTGAGACTATATCAAAATCACGAAAGTATTTCTTCTAATTCCAATTTCCTCAACTTTAGGGAAATGATCTTGAAAACCAAAAATGTTGACCTAGTGATCTTATATCTGATGAATTAGATGGTACCTTAGATTGTCACAAATCTATGGCTTTGTGATTATGAGCTTTTACATAGCCATGTTCTCTACCACTCTCCATCAGAACATGATGGTTAGATTTCTCTTCCATATCCATATTTTCACCTATGTGGAAACCCAGTGATTAGTTTATTTGGGTAATCGTTACATTTCATACTTTAGTTTTTAAAGCCAAGTTTTGGTATTCCTTTTTACAATGTGGGTATCTATTAAAGAAACTTTCTAGTAGTAAACAATTTATAACCCCGACGAATTTCGAGGGCAAAATTCATTTTAAGGGGGGTAGAATGTAACACCCCGAGATTTTATGAAAAATATTCTTTTTAATTTCATTAATGTCTTGTGTTGTACGCTACACCAAAAGGATCTTGCACAACATGAATCCTTGAATTGCCTTGCATTACATGCAATCGCGATCTTCCACGATAGCGTGTGTTGTACGAAATACCGAGTTTCGCTAAACAACGATATGCTATTAAAATATTATTAAAACTAGCCGTTATGAATAGTGATAAACACTTTTTGAAATTTTGTAATTTTTTTTTTCAAAATGGACTTCATTTTTGGATTCGGAATATCGAAATTAGCTTATGGTGAAATTTTGGTACTTTTCAGATAACTTTCATATTCTGATGAATAGTGAAAATTACCAAATTTTAATTAAAAACAAATTTTTTAATCGAAATAATTAATAGTGATAAATTATAAATTTTAGTGGTTTTAAAGTATATTTAGAATATATTTTTAAAATTTAATACAAGTTTGTCATTGGATGTAATTTCACATTTAAACCAGACATAAACAAGTGTCAATCTTTTGATAATTATTATCTCTTAAGAACACGCAATTTGTGTTGACGATGGGAATTAATTTTTAAATTAATTAATAAAACTGATAGGTTTTGAATTTGGTAAAATAGACATCATTTTTGATTTCATAATATCAAATATAGCTTAGGCCTAATTTTTGGTATTTTTCTGGAAACTTTAATTTTTTGTTGAATAGTGAAACCACTAAGTGGTAGTTAAAAATATAAATTTTTCATAAAATTTAATTTTACCGCTTCTGTGAGTGGAATTTCAAAAATCCAAGAGACACGGTTGATGTCAGTAAGTAAAATGTGGTTCAATGAGATGAAAATAATTTTTGGTGAATAGTAACTTTTTACCTTTTTTTACCACGGTTAAAAGTAAATAGGGTAATTAAGGGTAAAAATGATATTATTATTACCATAACACATGTCCTAATTCTATTGGATAAGTGTAATTCGAATAAAAAAAACCTTAGAAATAAAATATGACAATTTAGGCCCACTTGGATTAGATTAGGACATTTATTATTATTTAATTCAAAGAAGAGTTAAAAGAGTTAAAATCAATGTTTATTTACTAAAACATTTTTAATATAAGGTTATACATAAGATAAATTAGATTATAAATATTAATTATAAATCTAATAAGATTTACTACATAATGATATTTTATTTATAATTTTTAGACATTAAATAATTTAATTTATTTATAACACAATGATGATGCAGTAATTACCATAATAGTGAAAAATTAGAATAATTGATATTATAAATACCCAAATAAATATAATTTGAGCCTTTTTATGAATTACACTAATTTTATATGTTAATATGACATGTTAGTATTGATTTAATTAACTTTTTTCGAACTAATCATTCTGTTGTGATTTTCACAAAAATCAATTACTAAATAGTGTCAAAATTGACATAAAATAGTTTTTAAAACAAATATTATATTATTAATTTTTATTTTATTCCTAAAAATCTAAGGTTCGGCCAAATGACTTAGATAAGGTTATATATATTAATAATAAACAACTTGGGGTTCGTTTGGCTTGTTATAGTAAGTTTATTATCCTTATAGTATAAGAACACAAGAAGACACGGTAAAAGTAAAATTATTTAACTTAATATAAATATAAATGATACGGTTAAAATAGGAACCTAAACTTGTCTAAATTCTATTGTATGAGATTATTTCGACCCATACCCACCTTAGCTTCTAAATAAATCAATTTGGAGCAATTTAAAACCGAATTTGGCTTTATAATAAAATAATATGTTTTGTTATTCCAAAGGTGCCCCTCTCCTCTCTTATAAAAGGGCACCCCCTACCTCTCTTCCTCACACCACTTTGAGCCTTCAAGCTCGGCCAAAATCTGCCAAATTCTCTTCTCCACTTCCCTAACAACATCCTAGAGGTTCTGGTCTTCCTCAAAGACCAATTTTATTGCCCTAAAAGGAGATCTCAAAGAGGCGCTTCAAAGAAGAGGTAATGTTCGTTACCGATTCTTTCAACTTTATTTCTTATTCCACTTCTTCTTATTAGGTTGTTTCATTATGAAGTAATAACATAAGTATCACTCATATATTGATACGTTATTATAAGTATGAAACAACCCTATTTCACCATCTATCCATCCTACAGAAAAAGAAATCACCGCGCGTGCGTACGTACGGAATACCGTCTCCACGCCGTGGTTAAATCTATTTTCCACCACCACCTTACATGGATGGGTATAATGGTGTAAATAATAACTATATATGATTATTTTGAAGTGATATTGATTCTTAAATAGTACACATACACTCCAATACAGTCCCACGATCATGAGAACGATATCATCGCTCATGCGTACGTACGGACTACCGTCTCCACGATGCGATGAGATTCATTCTCCACTTTAACCATTCATGAATGATTATAAAGTATATATAATAAGTAATATTGAAATATATGACATAATAATGATACTGTATTTATGTGTATATATATGTATTTCATCTACTTAATTCCATTCAACTCAATAAGGAAACGAAAATAGCGTTCATGCGTACGTATGGCCTACCGTCTCCATGAACGGTGTATTTCATTCCATTTACTGATTTATTATATATATGTATATTCTAAATATATATTATATATAAATCATGTTTTATATTCTGGAATTAAGTAATCATGATCTACGTAATCATATGAATAATTACAAGTCAAAACATTGACGACAAATGAAACAATTTTACCCAAAACGCTTTTTAACATGGAATTTACAAAAGAACGGGTAATATAAAGTCATAAGTGAACCATATATTATATCATAACAATTAATATGATTCTTTAATAAGTCAATAACATTATTTAAATCATTATACAGGAGGTTCGGATACTTACGAATCAAATCGGACCTAAGGTAAGGGATACATTTTCAATCTCATTTTTATCTGAGATTGCTTATACGTAAGTATTTACTGGGGTTACGTTTATCATCCGTGACCATGTTTTCTAAAAATGCTTTCATAAAATATTTACCATTATTCCATGGATGTTTAAAGTCATTTTTACCCTTTATTGACTTTTTACCACATTGTATGAATGAAATCTTTCCTTTGGTTACCATATAAGGTCCTTTTTGACTTTTCCGACAAAAGTACGAGGAGAATGTTATTTTTAACTTATATGGCGTGAACGTATTTTTAAGGTTTCATAATGCCTCATTTTAAAGAAGATTCCTCTACAATATTTCATGATTATTTTTAACAAAACCCTTATCTTTTAAAATTGCATGGAATTTTGTGAAAAGAAAATGATTTTAAAGAAGAAAGGATATTTTCCTCAAGAATTCATTTCAAGTGTTTTGTCAAAACTATTTTCCATCTAAGATGACATTATTTCATATGTGTATGTTTCAAGTAAAATGTCCCTATGATTTAAATGGTTTCAATTTTCTTATGATCAAATGATATCAATTTTTTATGGATTATGTTATGATGGCATGATGTTTAAGAATCCCATTTTATTTCATGGGTTATGATATGATGTATGATTTATGATTTTGTGGAACATGAAAGAACGATTTCATTATGATATGGGTGGGACCTATATCTCCCTCCAATGCATTGGGTAAAGAATTATATCTCATGATATAGACATGGCTAGAATGGCAGGTTAAACCGGTTCAGTAAAACAGGACTGAAACGAGGAGTGAACTCGATTCAGAAAGGGACTTTGTCTACTAAGATGGTCTTGGCAGCAATGCCATGGCTACTATGGAAATCATTACATGTGATTAATGGATGCCAAAATTAAATGGTTTATTCCCATGCTATTTTATCATGATTTTTGTTCCATTATGATCTATGCATTATGTATTTCCATGTTTTATGTCGTTATTCAAGATTTTTAATGTTCATGTTTTTTTTAAATTCAAATGTATATGGTATGTTTTATTTTATCTATGCTCACCCTTACTGAGAATTTGAGCTCACCCTTTTTATGTTTTCTTTTCTCCCAGGATTAAAAGAAATATTTTATGTAAGGAAACAAAAGTAGGAAGACCTTTATGGGAGATGTTGAAGATCTTTCACCACGATTAGAAGATTACGTTCCGAGTTTCCAAAGACACTAAACTATTACAAACCTTGTGTGTATGTTATTGTTATGTATTAAGTATTCTGCTAAAGTAATGTAATATCCATGTACGTCAAGCTTTGGGTCTCTACAGTTGGTATCAGAGGAAAGGTTTAGTCAACCTTTGGAAAATAGGATGCGAAAACGTCAGTGAGATCCCTAGAAATATTTCTAGGGTATGTCTAGGGATGTCCCTAAGGATAAGTATACGTATAGGATATAGTCCTAGAACTACGGTAACGATCTTAGAATTAAACCTAAGATGTTAGATATTGAGGGTAATCCCCCTTTTATTAAGTTGTTTTCCCTAGAATGATTTTTGCCTCTCACACTATTCTTTTTGGGTTTTAGACGATGGCTGGAACCCGAAGGAACCGTGTTGATCAATGCAATGGAAAATGAAATGATTGTCCTCCTGAACAATCAAATGTTATGGGAGATGGAGTGAAAAATCTTATTTCTATACTTACACAAGCTATGAATCATTCTGGACTTCCAAATGAGCAGAGAAGGGAACAATATTCTATTGATTCCTTCACGAGGCAACGTCCACCTTCTTTCAGTGTGTCTTATGATCCACTTGTTGCTGAACAATGGATCAGTACCACTGAAACGATATTTTCAGTTCTTCAATGTTCTGAACATGATAAATTCATCTTAGCAGTATATCTTTTGGAAGGTGAAGCTGATCAATGGTGGAATGTTATCAAGAATACGAGGCAAAGAGATGAAATTGAGTCCATGGAATGGGACGAGTTCAAGAACTTATTTTTCAATAAGTACTTCCCTCGTATTCTTCGAACAAAGATGGAGAAGGAGTTTCTTGAACTAAACCAAAAGGATGATGAATCTGTTGGTATATACGAAGCAAATTTTACAAGGCTTGCAAGGTATGCATCTGGATTTATCATCCAACCTGAAAGTAAAGTTGATCGATTCTTCAGTGGCTTAAAACTAAATCTTCAAAGGGCATTAGCTATAAGAGACTTCAGTAGCTATGAAGAAATTGTGCGTTGTGCTATCAAGGTAGAAATGGAAGTTGTTGTTACATATCCATCTCATAGTTTTTACAAGAAATGAAAGATGGAGTTCAAGGAGAAATCTCAAAATAATGGTGAAAAGAATATGCATGTTTCCTTATGCTCAAAGTGTGGAAAGAAGCATGGTGGAGATTGTCTTAAAGGGACAAGTAAATGTTTCAAATGTGGAAAGGAAGGTCATCGGGAATTTGAATGCCGCAATTATGGGAAGAAGATTCCTAATGATGCAAACAAAGGAAAGGATACATAGAATGAACCTACTACACTTCAATGCTTCAAGTGCAAGGAAATGGGGAATTATTCTAATAAATGCCCTAATCCAAGGGTTAATGATGATCGAAATGAGCAACCACTTAAGGTAAAGGAAAAAAGGGAAGTCACATGCGATCACTATTGGCAATGTTGAATATGATAACGATGTGGTGGAATGATTAAGTGTTTATGTAATGGGATTCCAAAATAATGTTGTATATAGTATCATGGAATATTGGAATATTTATGTATTGGTCTATTATGGTTTTCAATAATTTTATGGTACCGGTAACCATTGAAAGTGATTGAGATATTTTTCGAAAAAGATGATATGCGCATAATGAAGGGATAAGGAAAAAATGAAATATTCATGAGCTCATGATTGATATAAGGACTAAGTGTTATCATGGTTTGAGTATAAAGAATTTTGAAGATTTTGGTTTGTGGAAAGTGTTAACTTTTAACTGCATTCATGTTTTCACTAAGGATCAATGGGTATTCATTCTTCAAGAGAATACATGATTAAGGTATTCACATGTTTTTAATTTGACTAACAAGATATATCTTATGATATATGGGGGATAAATTATGGCATTCATGTGATTGTTATGTGACATTTCAAGTAATAATTTTCTTTATACTATGAGCTTGGACCGAAATATTTTAGATAAGCCTGAAGATTGGAATGGATTATGTTGGACATAAGTTAGTATTGTTTAAGGATAGAAATTTTTTTTCTATATTATTGATGGGATGTTATAGTAATATAGCTTTAGAAAAAGGACAACCTTCAGGACGGGCGACATCCCATCGCGTCAGACAAGGTCGTGGGAATCGAACCCACAACTGAAGTGCGACTGGCCTTTATCTCCTACCACTGGCCTACAGGAAGTCCCTGTTTAGTAGAAACTAGTTTTATTATATTAAGTAGTATGATATATGAAGTATAAGTCCATTTTAGGAACTATATATGATTAATCTCACTATAGATGGACTTATGTATTTTTTGATAACTTTTCTAAACTTTTGTTTGAGACAGATGGAATGACCCATCATTCTATCACATGATCTGCTAACACATCATGAATGACAAATTCAACTTCATTTCTTTAAGAGATGAAGAGGAAATTTTCCAAATAATGACAAATGGTGAGACTATATCAAAATCACGAAAGTATTTCTTCTAATTCCAATTTCATCAACTTTAGGGAAATGATCTTGAAAACCAAAAATGTTGTCCTAGTGCTCTTATATCTGATGAATTAGATGGTACCTTAGATTTTCACAAATCTATGGCTTTGTGATTGCGGGATTTTCCATAGCCATGTTCTCTACCACTCTCCATCAGAACATGATGGTTAGATTTCTCTTCCATATCCATATTTTCACTTATGTGGAAACCCAGTGATTAGTTTATTTGGGTAATCGTTACATTTCATACTTTAGTTTTTAAAGACAAGTTTTGGTATTCCTTTTTACAATGTGGATTTCTATTAAAGAAACTTTCGAGTAGTAAACCATTTATAACCCCGACGAATTTCGAGGGCAAAATTCATTTTAAGGGGGGTAGAATGTAACACCCCGAGATTTTATGAAAAATATTCTTTTTAATTTCATTAATGTCTTGTGTTGTACGCTACAACAAAAGGATCTTTCACAACACACATCCTTGACTTTCCTTTCATTATACACAATCACGACCTTCCACGATAGCGTGTGTTGTACGCAATACCGAGTTTCTCTAAACAACGATATGCTATTAAAATATTATTAAAACTAGCTATTATGAATAGTAATTACCACTTTTTGAAATTTGGTAATTTTTTTTTCAAAACGGACTTCATTTTTGGATTCGAAATATCGAAATTAGCTTAGGGTGAAATTTTGGTACTTTTCGGAAAACTTTCATATTCTGATGAATAGTGAAAATTACCAAATTTTAATTAAAAACAAAATTTTTAATCGAAATAATTAGTAGTGATAAATTACTAATTTTAGTGGTTTTAAAGTATATTTAGAATATATATTTACAATTTAATACAATGTTGGTCATTGGATGTAATTTCACATTTAAACAAGACATAAACAAGTGTCAATCTTTTGATAGTTATTATCTCTTAAGAACACGCTATTTGTGTTGACGACGGGAATTAATTTTTAAATTAATTAATGCAACTAATATGTTTTGAATTTGGTAAAATAGACATCATTTTTGAGTTCATAATATCAAATATAGCTTAGGCCTAATTTTTGGTATTTTTCTGGAAACTTTCATTTTTTGATGAACAGTGAAACCACTAAGTGGTAGTTAAAAAAACTGAATTTTTCATAAAACTTAATTTTACCGCTTCTTTGAATGGAATTTCAAAAATCTGAGAGACACGGTTGATGTCAGTAAATAAAATTTGGTTCAATGAGATGAAAATAATTTTTGGTGAATAGTAACTTTTTACTTTTTTTACCACGGTTAAAAGTAAATAGGGTAATTAAGGGTAAAAATGATATTATTATTACCCTAACACATGTCCTAATTCTATTAGATAAATTTAATTCGACCAAAAAACACCTTAGGAATAAAATATGACCATTTAGGCCCACTTGGATTAGATTAGGACATTTATTATTATTTAATTCAAAGAAGAGTTAAAAGAGTTAAAATCAATGTTTATTTACTAAAACATTTTTAATATAGGTTTATACATAAGATAAATTACATTATAAATATTAATTAAAAAGATAATAAGATTTCATACATAATTATATTTTATTTATAATTTTTAGACATTAAATACTTTAATTTATTTATAACACAATGATGATGCAGTAATTACCATAATAGTGAAAAATTAGAATAATTGATATTATAAATACCCAAATAAATAAAATTTGAGACTTTTTATGAATTAAACTAATTTTATATGTTAATATGACATGTTAGTATTGATTTAATTAACTTTTTTCGAACTAATAATTCTATTATGATTTTCACAAAAATCAATTACTAAATAGTGTCAAAATTGACATAAAATAGTTTTTAAAACAGATATTATATTATTAATTGTTATTTTATTCCTAAAAATCTAAGGATCGGAAAAATGACTTAGATAAGGTTATATATATTAATAATAAACAACTTGGGGTTCATTTGGCTTGTTACAGTAAGTTTATTATCCTTATATTATAAGAACACAAAAAGACACGGTAAAAGTAAAATTATTTAACTTAATGTTAAATCTAAATGATAAGGTTAAAATAGGAACCTAAACTTGTCTAAATTTTATTGGATGAGAGTAGTTCGACCCATACCCACCTTAGCTTCGAAATAAATCAATTTGGATCTATTTAAAACCGAATTTGTCTTTATAATAAAATAATATTTTTCGTTATTCCAAAGGTGCCCCTCTCCTCCCTTATAAAAGGGAACCTCCTCCCTCTCTTCCTCACACCACTTTGAGCCTTCAAGCTCGGCCAACCACTGCCAAATTATCTTCTCCACTTCCCTATAAATATCCTAGAGGTTCTGGTCTTCCTCAAAGACCAATTTTAATGCCCTAAAAGGAGATCTCAAAGAGGCGCTTCAAAGAAGAGGTAATGTCTGTTACCGATTATTTCAACTTTATTTATTCTTCCACTTCTTCTTCTTAGGATGTTTCATTATGAAGTAATAACATCAGTATCACTCATATACTGATATGTTATTACAAGTATGAAACAACCCTATTTTACCATCTATCCATCCTACGGAAGGCAAAATCACCGCGCGCGCGTACGTACGGAATACGGTCTCCACGCCGTGGTGAAATCTATTTTCCACCACCACCTTACTTGGATGGGTATAATGGTGTGAATAATAACTATATATGATTATTTTAAAGTGATATTTATTCTGAAATATTATACATACACTCCAATACAGTCCCATGATCATGAGAACGATATCATCGGTCGTGCGTACGTACGAACTGCTGTCTCCACGACGCGATGAGATTCATTCTCCACTTTAACCATTCATGAATGATTATAAAGTATATATAATAAGTAATCATGAAATATATGACATATTAATGATGCTGTATTTATGTGTATATATATGTATGTCATCTACTAAATTCCATTCAACTCAATAAGGAAACGGAAACAACATTCATGCGTACGTACGGCCTACCGTCTCCATGAACGGTGTATTTCTTTCCATTTACTAATTTATTATATATATGTATATTCTGAATATATATTATATATAAATCAAGTTTTATATTCTGTAATTAAGTAATCATGATCTAAGTAATCATATGAATAATTACACGTCAAAACATGGACGACAAATGAAACAATTTTACCCAAAACGCTCTTTAACATGGAATTTACAAA
This sequence comes from Viscum album, assembly GCA_963277665.1. Lineage (NCBI taxonomy): Eukaryota > Viridiplantae > Streptophyta > Magnoliopsida > Santalales > Viscaceae > Viscum > Viscum album. The sequence continues at coordinate 1,800,119,060 of OY728126.1, read as the reverse complement.
AGAACAGGTAATATAAAGTCATAAGTGAACCATATATGATATCATAACAATTAATATGATTCTGTAATAAGTAAATAACATTATTTAAATCATTATAAAGGAGGTTCGGACACTTACGAATCAAATCGGACCTAAGGTAAGGGATAAATTTTCAATCTCATTTGTATCCGAGATTGCTTATACCTAAGTATTTACTAGGGTTACGTTTATCATCAATGACCATGTTTTCTAAAAATGATTTCATAAAATATTTACCATTCTTCCATGGATTATTAAAGTCATTTTTACCCTTTTTTAACTTTTTACCACATTTTATGAATGAAATCCTTCCTTTGGTTACCATATAAGGTACTTTTTGACTTTTCCGACAAAAGTACGAGGAGAATGTTGTTTTTAACTTATACGGCGTGAACGGATTTTTACGGTTTCATAACGCCTCATTTTCAAGAATCTTCCTCTACAAGATTGCATGATTATTTTTAACAAAACCCTTATCTTTTAAAATTGCATGGAATTTTGTGAAAAGAAAATGATTTTAAAGAAGAAAGGATATTTTCCTCAAGAATTCATTTCAAGTGTTTTGTCAAAACTATTTTCCATCTAAGATGACATTATTTCATATGTGTATGTTTCAAGTAAAATGTCTCTATGATTTAAATTGTTTCAATTTTCTTATGATGAAATGATATCAATTATTTATGGATTATGTTATGATGGCATGATGTTTAAGAATCCCATTTTAATTCATGGGTTATGCTAGGATGTATGATTTATGATTTTGTGGCACATGAAATAATGATTTCATTATGAGATGGGTGGGACCTATATCTCCCTTGAATTCATTGGGTAAAGATTTATATCTCATGAGATAGACATGCCTGGAACGGCAGGTTAAACCGGTTCAGTAAAACAGGACTGAAACGAGGAGTGAACTCAATTCAGAAAGGGACTTTGTCCACTAAGATGGTCTTGGCAGCAATGCCTTGGCTACTATGGAAATCATTACATGTGATTAATGGATTCCACAATTACATGTTTTATTCCCATTCTATTTTATCATGATTTATGTTCCATTATGATCTATGCCTTATGTACTTCCATGTTTTATGTCGTTGTTCAAGATTTTTAATGTTCATGTTTTTTTAAGTTCAAATGTATATGGTATGTTTTATTTTATCCATGCTCACCCTTAATGAGCATTTGAGCTCACCCTTTTTATGTTTTCTTTTCCCCCAGGATTAAAAGAAAGATTTTAGGTAAGGAAACAAAAGTAGGAAGACCCTTATGAGAGATGTTGAAGATCTTTCACCACGATTAGAAGACTACGTTCTGAGTTTCCAAAGAAACTAAACTATTACGATCCTTGTGGTTCTGTTATTGTTATGTATTAAGTATTCTGCTAAAGTAATGTAATATCCATGTACGTCATGCTTTGGGTCTCTATAGTGTGAACTTAAGAGAATCCATTTTGGAAATGTAGAAGATCATGGAAAAGAGTTCTTGTTTGATATAACAGACATAATCAAGATAAGTCCGGCCACTACATCATTTGGATAAACACATATGTTATTGATTGTCTTGTTGGCCCTCTCATTGAGTTTAAATAGGGTCCTAAAAAATAAGAAAAAAATCATTTTAAATTGGTTAAGGATTCACGTTGGGTTCACCATTTTTTGTTTCCCTCTGGAATTGGGGATTCCCTCATTGATTTAAGGTTCAAACCCTCCAATCGGTTTCTAACGGGTTTGTTCATAGAACCAGAAACATCCAATGATTCCATATCTATTTGGACCTACTTTCCAAAGGTAGTTACTCATTAGTTGTAAAATGATGAGGCTTATGAATTTTCATTGGTCGAGAGGATGGGAGGTCGGACTCATCACACCTTTTTGAGGGGAATTTTTGTCTACTCCGAGACTCTATTTATAGATTTAAGTTAGGTTTGTGAATCCTTATTACATTACCAAGTGTAAAATGAGATTTTCTTTATATCTGACAATCAATGATTAAATATGTAGGGAATTTAGAGAATATTTTATATGTATTCGAGGTTCTTCATCGATAGAGAATAATCTGTGTTTGTTTAGAGATTATTAGTCAATGATATCCTTTAATACATTATATAGAATTCTCTTGGTTATTATGATAACTATGCTGGTTTTAAAGCCACTCAGAAGGTCACTTGAAGTTTATTGTCATTAAGAAGGACATTGATTGTTTCAGATTTGGGATCTCACCCGCAGATGGGCTACCTACATATCCTTTGTTTAGAAAAGGAATCAGAACCCACATAGTTTAAATAAGGGATTATGATGTTTATGCATGATTGATGGCCCAAAGAAAAGATGTCATGATTACTTTTACACGCTAAGCTCACATGAGTCATGCTTGGTGCGAGAAACAAGAGGTATTTGTGAAACCCGACAATTGTTCCATGAAAGATGCAATGATTTGGGGCTTATGTGTGTATGACTTCCCAAACGGATGAAGATTAAGATTTACATAAGGGAAGAAATCCGAGAACAAGTTCCATAAAGGTATATGTTCTTTATGGAGATTTGAATACTCTAACCTTGGGGATTACTCCTAAGGAAGATTCGCAAGTGAGGAGGAGACTTATGATTGGGTTTTACTCTTGAAATAAATCCCAGATCAAAAAAGTAAATTTGGACTGGTTAAGAGTTGAGACTGGGGCTTACTCCTGAGAAGGAGGTCCAGGTGAAAGGGATTTGAAAATTTAATGGACTTGGGTATTACTCCTAAGGGGGATTCCCATATTTGGGAACTTGGACTGGGGATTACTCCTGAAAAGGAGGCCCAGATTAAGGGAATTATTAATGGGGATTACTCCTGAGGAGGATGCCCAAATTAATGAGGACTTTGGGATTACTCCTAAGGAGGATGCCTAGAATTAAGGGAAATTATGATTGGGGCTTACTTCTGAGAAGGAGGCCCTGGTTAAAGTTCTCTCATCTTAAAGGATGAGGTTGAATGAATGAAATCTCTAACTTTAGTGACATGAAAATGTGTAAATCACTAGATTTTGAGATATGTTCCATATAATTCCTTTTAGATAAGAAATTAAATCAAGAAAACATGCCATAAATGTATTTGAAGAGTGTCTTGAAGACTGAATCTTGAATAGAAGAGGTGTAATGGCATAAGAGAGGTGAAATAGGCATGAGAGGCACCCAAAAAGATAGGGGCATGCAAGTCATGGCAGGCATGCAGGTACTGCATGGGCGTGAAAGTCCTAGTCCTGCACATACTACATGGCACATGGGTACTTTCACGATTGTTAATAAGTAGGGTAATACTTGGGCGATCCTTGATCAAAGCCTTTAGATTTATCCCTAGGTACTACCAGAAGAGTGGCACACATGTTTTAATGAATAGGTAAGGAGGCGTGCAAGTTTGTTCATTCCCCTTAAGGGTAAAACACTTAGGCGCACAAGTGTTAGTGAATTCTAACACTTATATCTTATTCCTCTAGTTTAGAACTTCCATTCTAGGTAAAGAATTACATTAGAAGTGTTCGGAAGACTTGAAGAAGAGACTTGAGCATTCAGAGCTCTGTATCTGAATTCTGGAAAAAATCCTCCCAAAATGGGGGGCCCACATGGGGTATTTATAGGCTGGAGAAGACCCTGAGTGGTTATCACTTAGGGCGCGCAAGTGACTTGCGTGACCAAAAATGTGGCGCGCATGTGTACTTGCGCGACCATGGTAGAACTTGCGCGACCCTTGTGCAATGTTCTTCTTATTCATTCCTTTGTCAATTTTTTGATATTTTTGTTCAAAGGATGAATCACTTTGGGCTAAGATATTCCCCTTTTCTAGTATTTAGACTCTGTGACTAAAGGAGAATCAACAAGGGGTCTCACTAATATGAGAGTGGTCCGGGGGTGGCTCAGAGACTAAATATTGGCCTGGGCCATCTTCTAGTTGAGAAAGGATATCACTTATTAATAATAAGGTATCTAACATGTCTAACCCCACCCTTATATTAACCTTATAATATAAGTGCTTTCTTGTACTTCAATTGAAAGGGTGGAACATCATATTGATATGAAAAGTTATTGTGGGGGGGACCATTGTAGTTGGTTCTACCATGGAGAGGACTACCATCATATCTTAATATCCAACTATCGAGATGATTTTTGCAGTTTATACACTAGGGAGGACCTACAGGGTGGGAAAAACCAAGGGGATGACCTTCTCGCTGAAATAAGAATGTCACAACAGGAAGGACCCTCAAAGTTAGTGCTATCATGGTGAGGTCTATCATCATATTTTTATGGCCGACTATAGAGAGAATATCTACTTCATATACCCTAGGGAAAAATTTCAGGGTGGAAAACAACATGGGGAGGACCTTCTCAGAGTTTAATATTCATTTCACGAGGAGGGTTATCGTGATGATCATCAAAATATAGGCTCCCATGAATGATAATTTGGTTCCCATGAAGGAATAATTTCATGGTTGGTGCTATAGTGATGACTTTCAGAGCTTCTAGTAACAATGGTTTGGGGAGGTCCTTCATAACTACTACTACCACTTCCGTAATTTGGTAACAAATTAGCAGGATCATGGGTTTCTAGGGATAGGTTATTGAGGGATTGTTTAACTTTAAGTTACAATAGATAAAGTTCATGAATTTTCTCTTCATTTTCAAACTGTCTTTGGAACAATTCATTTTTGGGATCTCTCTTGTAGATGACTAGGGCCTCTTTATATTAGTGATGACCTTCATTTACAAACATTGATTTTCATCTTCTTATTTTCCATCCAATTTGGGTGACAGGATTTATGTACATCAATAAGAATTTTACTCTACTTATATTTAGGTGCCACCGTATTTTACTAGTGGGCTTCATATTAATGAGCTTGAATTTGCCTTTTGTCGTTTTCAATATTATTTGGGTGATGATCTTGATGTGTGTTATAACGGATATGACTATTCATGTATTTGGTTTACACCATATTAGATAGGTTGGATTCATGCACATCGATAGGGATTTGAATATTCCTTTTGTTTTCCTCCTTATTTACATGATGGTCTTGGTGAGTAGTAGTTTGATTTTTTTCTTTCTCATAACGTGCCACCGTATTTACATGGAAGGCTTAATATAAGTGTGTGGGAATATATGCTCTATCATAGGTTTCAACGATATTTTCATATAGTGATCATTTATATTGAATTATTATATGGGATCGTTCAGGGATATATGATCATTTCCCTATGTGGGATGCCCTGGGGACCCAGTTCAGCATTCTTTTGATTGAGGCCTGTGGGGCTTCATCCTCTACATTTTTAAGATGTTGGGTCACATGGTGTTGGAGAGGATGTTTTTCGGTAGGATCCCTTTCATGGGACACCTATTATATAGAGATTAAATCATTGGTGAAAACTTCATCATCCTCCCTAAGATAAGGGAGGCACTCATTATCATGTTTTGGGTACATGCACCTGAAAAGGTTGGAGATGACCACTAGAGACACCTTGTTCTAATTTGCTGACCATTACTGGTTGGATGGTTGGTGAGGATTCATTGACTGGAGGGCCTATCAAGATGCCTCTAGGTGGGGAGAGTACCATTATTATGGTACTTCCTGACCATAATATTTGTAACCCAACATTGGTGACTCTAGGTGGGTGAGGGAGTTCTCTTCTTTGTGAAGGACCCAGACACCTATGCAGTTGTCGATGCAAGTGTCGGTGAATTGTTTTTGATATTATACTGGATTTAAGGAAGCTATAAAGTGTGCCTACAATATAGGTAATAGATAAAAACATAAAAACCGCTCTAAAGAATAATCTCATGACCACATCCATAATTCATTATCTCAATTAGACCTCTTTAATTTGGGATGAGGAAGGGGTCTCGATCGGGGTAACACTGCCACATAGCTATGGATTCACATTCGGAACACCATTTTTCCATCATAAATATGTTAGTCCCGATGGTTGACTATAGAAGGTTTAATTTTTTAAAATCATTCACATAGGGTCCAATATTTCCAAACGGTCTCTAGTAGGTTTTGTTTGTGGGGCCAGAAATACCCAATGGCTCTCATATCCATGATTTGTGGACCTACTTTCTAAAGGCAGACATTCACTGGTAAACATGGAGAATGAAACTTGAGAACTCAAATTGGTTTAGAGGATGGGAATTCAGGCCCATAACACTCTTTGGGGGAACTATTTCTCTGTTCTAGGACTCTCTTATAGATTTAAGATATGTTCATGAATCCTTGGTTCATTCCCAAATGTGTATATTATTGATTACCCTGAGTTAATGGACAATCGCCAGTAAACATCAATTCAGAATAATCTATATACATTTATGGTTCTCCATCAATAGAGGGACCTATATATATATATATAAGTTTATCCATCAATGATAACCTTTTATGTATAGATCAATAATTCCTTGGTCATTTGTTGGGGAGGCACTGGTTTTAAGTTGTGTAATAGGGAGCTCTAAAGTTGGTCGTCATATAGGTAACACAAGCTATTTTTTTATTAGGATGAAACCCATGATATGGGATTATTATGTATCCTAGTGATAAGAATTAGAACCCACATATTTCGATGCCACTTAACAGGGAACATCACATTTTAAGGTCCCATGACAAGAACCCAACCATGCAGTTTAATTTCATGAGGCTTGGACTCCTAGGAAGAAGTTTCATAGTCATGATTTGATGCGGGGCTTAGGCCAAGGTGGCATAAGGGACTTGTGAGAGATGTGGCCTCCCGAGTAGGGGCATGATCTTACTGAGGATATGGCCTAATAAGGGTGGATTTTGGTGATTTTTTGGACCTTAGGGAGTCTTCCTACCTTTCCCTATTAGTTGGGAATCAAATCCCACATAGTTTGGTTGGTTGGAGCTTACATGTGGTAGCTTCCCATTAAAATGGGCATGACTGGGGATTATACTGAATAGGAGTCCCATAGATGATTCCTCTTCTTATTTGCTGACAGATGAGTAAGGATAGAAGGCCTATGAAAGAATTTAATCCTATAATTTAGGAATACTTGGGACATGAAGGGACTTACACCAAGGTGGATTTACATTGGAGCTCGGGCCTTATAAAGGCGTCCTATGTATCCCAATTATAGCAGGAATCAGAGTTATCATAGTTCACTTCATCCTCCAACATGTTGATGAGTATTTTTGTACTTGAGGGAATGATTAGGGGTTGTACATGAAATGATTACAATTTCAATAGGAATGATCTTTGTTGGATTTGATGTGGGGCTTACGCATGGGAGATTCCCATTTGATTGGTGGCTAGGAATTAAATTTATATAGAACGAACATTTTATTTTTGTATTTTATAGATTTTATGATCTACACTAACCTCTAATCCTATAGGATTCATGTTCAGTGTGATAAAAAAGAGGAAGAATTGGATTTGAAGAACGCATGACCCTTTCCATTCACTGATGGATGAAGATAAATCCCAAATGGAGAGGGAAGGAACATTGAATTTTTTCTCATATCCTCTTTTATTTTCATATCTAGGATAGTCATGTTTGTTGATCCATCGCAGTATGTCCCGTTCTTGGGTGAAGAGTAGAAAAAGTTCTACCTTCTATAAGAAAGGATAGGGGCTTACCTTAGGAGGAGTTCCCTGTAATCGGTTCATGGAGTAGGAGGAATGTTTGTCATTGGCCCTCATCGAAGGGAATGGCCAGCGGTTCCCCCCAATCCCTAGAACGAGGAGGTTCATGTGAGAACCCCAAGATCAAAACCCTCCTTACTATGGGAATGTAAACTTGAAGGAATTCAATGGGCCCGCCTTTTAGAGTAAGCTACACATGTGACTCCGCTTACCATGTGTATGTGAACCTAAAAGGGGACATTGATGCACCCAATAATTTTATCATACTTTTCTAGTGGATTTGGAAGTGGCCTTGGATTGATTCCATTAGAATGGTTCATTTAGGATTTGACATGGGGGATGATGACATGCCATGAGAGGATTATGGGAAAAGGATATTAGAACACCCTTTTATGCCCAGTTCATCATAGATCTTATGTGGGATGGAGTTCCCTATGCATGGTGTGTCGCTCTGTGGGATAAGGGACCATCTATGTTGTGTTGTGATACACAGACATAGGTTCCACCCACGTAGCATGAATATTTATGGGTCCAAGTTCTACTCTCATAGAATATGGCTATGTGGGGCCAAGTATCACCCGTATAGTGTTTTTCCACATGGGGAAGGGTTTTTCCAACATTTCATTTTGCCGTGCTGGATTTGGGTACGCAGAGGGGTCATCGGCTTTATGACATAAAAATGAAATATGCAGAGGGATTTTGGGTTTGTTGATGTATAAGAAAGATAATAATTCAATATTATTATTATGAGACAGGTTTTACTTGATGGTAGTCAACGAAGGGACTTCAGTTTTTTCAATGCCTCATCGGTTGTTTACTTCATTTATCCTTCATTATATTTAGGATCGGTCCTATTTTCAGTTCCCTTTGAGGTCAATTTATAGGAGACTATAGGTACCAAGTACCAGAGTGTCCAGTCATCCATGGAGGGCCACATGGCATCTTTTTTCAAAGCCTGTGATGAATTATCTATTGAGGCAAATCCTTCCCCAGGGGCGGATATTACCACCACTTCCTGAAAATGAATTTTCCTTGTTTTTGGGATCCATCAACACCACCTCACCCCATGAGTTTTTTAGTTTTTAGGGGATATTTTTTATACTAGTAGAAATCACCACCTCTTCCCACATATAAATTATCTTTGTTTTCGGGAACTACCAGATCCACTCCTTCTAATTACCAATTTCTCTCATAGGTGTTTCGCGGAGTAGCAAAATGCTAGGTAGAGTGGTGTTCCGTAGAGCGGAGTTCTGTGGAGTGTCAGTCTGTGCAGTGATATGTGATTAAAGGTTTACCGTTCCAAACCTCCTTCCTCAAAATTTTATTTTGATTTCATATTTCTTCTTTTCTAAATTAATTAAATTATCTTAATCTTTTTTTGTAAAAAATTCAGGACCCAAAAACCCTAAAAATTCTAGCAAACCAACCTGGACTGACATGATACTTCACCTGTGAAGGCCCCCACATAGTGGTAAATAACCAGGAAACAAAATAAGTCTCATGAATAACTAAATTTAACTATACTAACATAGTTTAGAAAAAACGAAATATTACACATCCACATGACATGTTTTGTTATTGGGTTGTCTACCACCATGTGGCATACCTTCATAAGTGACCTATCATGTTAACCTTGGTTGGTTCCTTATAAAAACACTAAAAAACTCTAAAAACCCCCAAAAGAACCTAAAAACGCCTAAAGACCCTAAATCCCCTTAAAACATAAAACCCTAACAAATCATATAAATCATAAAACCCATAAAACACCAAAAAAACACAAAAAAATACACTAAAAACACTAAAAACCCCTTAAACTCCTAAGAACCCTAAACCCCCAAAAAAATCACAAAAAAACACCCTAAAAACACTAAAAACCCCTTAAACTCCTTAAAACCCTAAACCCCTAAAAACCCAAAACCTCCCTAAAAACCCTAAAAACCCGTAAACATAAAAAACTGTAAACCCCTAAAACCCCTAAGAACCCTAAAACCCCTAAAAATACCTAAAAACTTAAAAACCCTAAAAACCCAAAAAACCATAAAACCCTAAAAATACTAAAAAACTCAAAAAAAACATAAGAAAAACCTCAAAAATCTAAATGTCACATGAAAACACAAAAAAGATGAAACACTAAAAACATTAAAACCCCTAAAAATCCTTAAAACCCCCAAAAAACTCAAAAAAAAAACTAAAAACCCCTAAAAACACACAACAACCAAAAACCCCAAAAAACCATAAACCCCTAAAAATCCCTTTAAACCCATAAAAATACAATAAAACCATAATCACCAAAATCCCCTAAAAGACCCTAAAAACCCTAAAAATGCTTAAAACCCCTATAAAACACTCAATTCCCTAAAAACCTTATTAAACCACTAAAAGACCATAATCCTCCTTAAAACCCGTAAAAACCTTTAAAAACACCATATAAACTAAAAGCCTAGAAATCCTTAAAAACCCTTTAAATGCCTAAAATAGATTAAAACCCCTAAAAATCTATAAAATCCCAAAAAACTGTAAAAAAACCCATATATACTAAAGGATATTAAATACCCTAAAAACACTAGAAACCTTAAAACACAATAAAAACCCAAAAATCCTATCAAAACCCCTAAACCCTTAAAAAATTCTAAAAACCCTAAAAACCTTGACAACCTATAAAAATCACCCCAAAAAACAAAAACACCTAAAATCACTAAAACTTTAAAAAACATAAAAAACCCTTAAGAACCCTAAAAAACCTAAAACCTGTAAAACAAAAATAATCATAAAAACATTTAAAACATTTAAAAACCCTAAAACCCAAAAAATCCCTAAAAACCCTAAAATCCCTAAAACCCTAAAACCCTAGAAGGCCCTAGAAACCCTAAAAACCCTTAAAAGACACAAAAAACACTAAAACCCAATAAAATTGTCTAAAAAACCTAAAACCCTAAAGGATCATATTTAACCCAAAAAAAACAATGAAAAACTCAAAAAACCCATCAATCACCCTAAACATCCTAAAAAACCTAAAACCCTAAAAACCCTAAAATCCCCCCCCCCCACAAATCATAAACCCCCTAAACCCCATAAAATAAACCGATGATCTGTAAAAACCCTTAAAAACACTAAAAATCCAAAAAAACCTAAAATCCCTCAAAACGCATAAAAACACCTAAAAACCTAAAAAAATCCTCAAAAACTCTTAAAATCCAATAAAAATCCTAAATATACTAAAATCCCCAAGAACCCATAAACCCTTTAGAAACCCTAAAATCCCCAAAAACCCTAAAAACCACTAAAAACCTTAAAAAACCCTAAAACCCTAAAACCCCCATAAAAACACTAAAAACCCTCAAAATACTAAAACCCCTAAAAACCCTAAAACCCTAAAACCCCCTAAAAACCAGAAAAACCTATAAAACACTAAAAACATAAAAATAAGAATGAAACCTAAAAACTCAAAAAAAAACATTAAAACCCCTAAAACCCCATTACAAATCCTTAAAACCCTAAAACCCTAAAAACACTCAAAAACCTAAAAAAATACTAAAAACACCTAAAACCCATAAATCATATACCTACAACCTAAACCCCAAACACTACACCCAAAATGATATTATATACACCCTAAACTCTAAATATTACACCCTAAACTGTATAACTACACACTAAATAATAAATCGTACTCCATTTTTTTGAAAGGTGAGATATGGGTTGGTCTTCTAACCCATATCCAATTAAAATGATTAACTATAGGTACCAAAACTTATTTGTAGAAAAATAAATATTTGTTTATATTAGTAGTTAAATATCAATAAATATTTTACTTACATTTAAATTTGTTTTCTTATCAAAATAATACCATCAAATGTTTTATCAATAAATGGATATTTTTTTATAGTTATTATTACCAACAAATTGTTTACCATTAAAAATCATGTTATGAATAAATTATTCTATAATAAAAAATATTTAACAAAATCTTTAATATATATATTACCTATCATAAGAATATCATTTTGAAACTAAAAATATATAATTAATTAAAATATCCATAATTTGGTAAAATGTATTGGAAATATATAAATATATTGATACATACATGCATAATCCTTATACAATATAATTTTTTATATAAATTCATAATTTTTTTTCATTATATATTTATATATAAATATATATATATAAAAATAAAACCCTAATACACCCCAAAACAACCCCCCCCCCCAATGTCATTCCCTAGGACCTCCCTCCCCCAACCCTACCTCTATGTTCTCCACCGGAGTTCCTTCTAGTCAGTGTTCCCTACAACCAGCATTCTTTATAAACATCCTCACAGGAACCCCTTTATTGTTCCTAACCAATGTTCATCATTGATGTTTTCTCAAGAATACCCCTCCCTATTCCCCTCCAGAATCACCCTCGAACATCATTTTATGAACCCCATACCTGTTCCTAAGTGGCTTCCTCACGTGAAATCCCATTGTCAGAATAACCCTCCACTAGGATACCCTATATCCCCATGTCAACATCCTTTATTCATCAGTTCTCTTTCTCATATCACTTCTCAACATAAACTATTAAATCACCCTCCAATAGAATTTGTAGTATCTTATTTCATTTTGGTTCTTCATTTTTATAAAATTAAATTGCGTTTTTGTTAAGAGTACATTCAATATTGATATGCTATTCTTCATATTTTCCATTTTTTTCTCCATTTTGTTACTCTGTACTGGGAATATTTTCTTAGGTTTATTTATTTTTATTATTTGAATGTTCATATCTACACTTTATGTGTCCATTTTATTGCCTCAGGCATAGTTACCACCATTTTTTCAATTCCCAATACTGCGATGTTTGTGGTGGTTTTATAGTTCATAGATAAAATCTATATTAGATCCTTATATCATGTAATTTTTAAGAATAAATTATATAAATCAATACTATATTCCTCTACTAGTATGCATAAAATCTGGATACATTCTATAAATTCATGAAATTACAGTATACATAAAATTTAAATAGATTAAAACAATAGAAAATTGACCTACACCTATACAACATGAAGATGAAATATAGGCAGATTTCTGAGTAACGCACTACATGAACTACATTGATATTCATTGAGAACATCCATTTTTAAGATAAATTATTATTTTTACATACAAAGATATATTATAAAACATCATGTTACTAACATTTTTGGTTCAAAATAGTCGATTCATAATCTATTAATTATTATGCCATCACAATTATATCTAATTTCCATGTTTTATAACATGATGCTATATAGGAAAGGGATGTAGTAAGAAATGTAGTCACTCTAATAATATATAGGATATTAAAATAAAGATATGCACATGAATCCAAAATATATTCCTTATTTCCATAATTATTACGGTTTGGTTACACCTTTTGTTGAACTTTTATTTCTTATTTTTTACTATATCCTACTAAATCTTTAGTGTGTTTTTTTTCACCAAAAATCTCAATTTAGCATTACCGGAGAAAACATATTGGTTTTTATATTCCAAAAACTACTCCATTGTGGTTTTTAATTCTTGTTTGATAGAAAACTCGAACTTGAAATTTATATTTTTTTATCAAGTAATCAAAGAGTGGTGGATCAGCATCTAAGGTTCATGGTATGACAAAACAAATTTTCTAGAAACATTAAAAATATTATTCAATGGGATCTTCAAGATGATGCTTATTACAGTACTCATTAAAAATATTTTACTTAAAAATTAATATATTATTTCAAAATTTATAACTATTTTTTTCATTTATATTCTTTTCAAAAAAAATGTTTGTAAAACATGTTTTTTGGCTATCATGATTGTGATAAAATATATCAAAATGGAAAACCTATTAATATTGTGACATAGTTAATTTATTTAAATATGATTTTTTAGATTTTTTCATTCTTCACGGTCACTTTTTTCATCTGTTAAGCATGTAATACTTTCTACATTTTCGAACAGATTTTTTTTTCAAATTGCAGTGATAGATGCATCACTGGGGTAGTCATTTTCTTAGGTGTTTTGAATTGTAATTTTTTACATCTCTTATGTATTTCATACTTTTAAAATTTTTAATCCCATTTTTATTTTGTTTGTAGTGTTAGGTCCTTCATGTGGGCATGATTTTGTTGAGCATGGGAATTAGGGATTGATGAGATGTGCTTACAATGTATTGATATAATATTTGAATTGACTTTAAAATGTAAGGTTTTTATATGTATTGTGATTTCTAAATAGGATTGATTAAGTTCATGAATGAAAGGTATTTTTTGTGTAAATTTATATGGAGTACCAACACCATGTTGTATTTTTTTCATTGAATAAATGTCTATTTATCATTTAATAATTGTGGAAATTTGAGGGAAAAATAAAAGATATGGTGAAAATTTTAAAAGGTCTACTATATGATTAATTTAAAAATATAATTATTGTTTTATTTTCATTCACACCTTGTGTAATATATGGGTAATGCTTATATTTGGATATGATATCATTTATTTTGAAGTTATTATTCAGAAGTGTGTCCCTAAAAAAGATTTAATAGGTGTTTTTATAATTCTATTTTTTATTTCATTAATTTATGTGTTCTTATTTTCATATTTTTATATCTATATATTTATTTATTTATTTTTCATTTATTCAATGATTTTAATGTTCCAGTTTCATTACTTATGATTAATCAAGTGGCTAAAAATTAAATGATTATTGAATATTATGTCTTTTACTGTATCTCATGCTCAATGATATTATTATCTATAACAAAAAAATATTCATATAATTATGTAGTTTTAACATAAATGCAGATTGTCACATTGAATTTATATGCATTTTCAACATGTATTCAATTTTCATATAGTTTCAACATGAATTAAATCGAGTTCATTCTTTATACTGATCAATTGTAGAAATAATTTATAAGTAAAGAGATATAGGGTCCCCCAGACATAGACCTAAAATGGATTTATTTAATCCATATGATTAAACATTAAGTGAAATTGAATACTAAGTCAATGCGATGTATCAAGAAGATCAGTCCAAAAAACCTTCAACAAATACCATCTTCCTTGTATAATTAAGAATTAATCCCCAGTCATCCTTTTTAATATGAAATTTATATATCAATCAAACCCATAACATTTCTACCAAGTAACCTATAATATAATAATATCTAAATATCTTTTGACCTGACTACCAACCCATGAATACTCATACCTTTATGAATATATTGTTCATATGAGGTAATAGGATGATGACGATAAAGTTTATTGTCATTATACATTTTAATAAAAAATTTATATGAGATGTTACATAGATTATTATAATGACAAAATCTAAAAAGAAATAGTTTTTAATGTTGGGGAAAAAGACAAGAGATGTTACGTTTGTAACTATGGGTATATTACCTCCACTAAATAAATTCAACATTGAATTAATAAGGTAATTTTTTATTTTCATCCATTATACTACATTTAATGATCATATAAAACCAGATGGGAACTTTTTAAATTAGTGTAATAGAATCTTTACTTATTCTAATAATACAACTTCGTCAAAAAATATTGACCCTAATTTCATTATGATGTTCAGTAGATTTGATTCGACTCTTAAAAGAATCATGAATGATAAACCTTTTTACCCAATACACTAGGTGTTCAAATAGAAATCTAGAAGTTTGGGCATTTCCTTCACCCCTCTAGAGATGAGATTAAAGGCCATTAATTGAAGGTTTCCAAGAGATGTTCATTTTAGAAACTGATGAATTCAATTATGGGAAAAAGGTGAGTTTTGTGTTTTAATATTAGTTGTTATGAGCCTCCACTTTTTTGGTTTTATATTTTATAGAACAACATGGACTAGATCTATTTAATTTACTATTTTGAGTACCAATTTGTGGAGGTTCTATGCTTTTCTCAAATCCTTGATATGTCAATAGGGATGATAAACAATTCTCACTATACAAATCATTTTTTTACTTCTGTTTATTTTTATCTTGGTTTAAATTAATTCAGATATTTTTCCTTGATTTGTGGTTTTTTTGGTTGATTGTGATGACAATATTGGAGCTAAAGGGTGTGGCATAACAAAAACTTGAGGTTTCTCAAAATTATTTGAGCTGGCTCGATTTGTTTCTCACTGGTAAAAGAGCTGACTCATTTTTGGTACGCTCTATGGTTGTGTGAGGTGGATATATTAAAGATGAAGTTTGTGGTATAGCAACAACCAGAGGTTTATCTCTGGTGCTGGAGTTAGCTCATTGGTTGCAGGGTGTGGACTGGTTGCTAATGGTTGTGGTATAGATACAGCTGGCTGACTGGTCTTAGTTCATGGATGGGACAGTAGAGTTAGATCACTAGTACTGGAGCATGGATGGGTCTTGATAAATTATGGGTTGCTGGTATTGGGGGGTGCGGGGTGGGGGTGTGATGGATCCTGTTGGGGGATGGATCCTGCCTTTTTGTATTAATTCATTTTTTTTTAAATTTTATTTTTAATATAAATAATTTTTCTCTATATATAAAAATTCATGTAAGTTTTCTTCTATTTAATAATTAAAATAGATGAATTATATATGATAAATAAATTAATATAATATGAAAATATAGTAGATATAAAAATTTATAATCTTTTGTCCAATGTCATTTATAAATAAATATTATATGTTGGTAGTATTATTTCCAACAAAAAAATCATAAGAATTTGTTGCTATACAATTTAACCAACATATATTTTTTATCAATTGGTATTATTATAATTGTAACATAAATATTTTATTTGTCACAATAAAATTGATAGAAAAAGTTTTTACCGACAATTTAGTGACATGGGAATATGTGTTGGTAAAACCTTTCACCAATAGAAAGTATACTTTTACCAATAGATATGTCTATGTTGGAAAAAGATAAATATTTTTTAGTGAACCTTTCACCCTAAAACCTGATGACTAAACCCAAAACCCAAAAATCTATAAACTATGCCCTAATCCCTACTCCCTAAATGCTAAATAAACATCTAAAAACCCTAAATCCCCTAAAATCCTAAAAACCCTAGAAAACCTAAATACCGCAAAACCCCTAAAAACAGTAATGGACAGAAAAACATCTAAAGGTCCATAAAAACTTAAAACACTAAAAAACCCTAAAACCCATAAACCCCCTAAAAACAATAAAAGAAAAAAAACCCTAAAACCCAAAAACCCTATAACCCCAAAAGACCCTTAAATAACATCAAAATCCATAAACAACCCTAATAAAATATTAAAATACCCAAAAACCGTAAAAGAACCTACAAACATTAAATGATATTTAAAAACATTAAAGACCCTATAAACTATAAAAAACCATAAAAACCCTAAAACCCTAAAGACCCAAAATACACAAAAAACCCTAAAACCCCTAAAAAACATCACCAAACCCTAAAAACCTTAAAAAATATAAATCCCTAATAATAAAAAAAATTAAAAACACTAAAAACCCTAAAAACCATTAAACCTTAAAAACCTATAAAAACCCTAAAACCCTAAAAAACCTTAAAAACCAAAATAACCCCTAAAAACTCAAAAATCATAATAAAACCCAAAAAACCCTTATAACCAAAAAAACAATAAAAAACCATTTAACCCATAAACCCTATAAACACCCCCCCCCCCAAACCCCTAAAAATTTGAAAACTGCCTGAAAAAGGTAAAACCCATATCATCCCCAAAAACACATAAATGACCCAAAAAACCCTAAAACAAACTAAAAACACCTAAAAAATCCTAAAACATAAAATACATAAAAACCCTAACAAAAACCTAAAAACCTAAAAAACTTAAATATCCTAAAAACTCCAAAAAATATCAAATTTCCTAAAACCGATAAAAATATTCTCAAAAAACCCAAAAAATCCTAAAACACAACATAAACTCTAAAAACCCCAAAAACAGTAAAAAACCCCAAAATCCCTATAAAAATTTAAAAACCAAAAAAAATCCTAAAAACCCTAAAAAATAAATAACTCATTAAAAACATTAAAATACCAATAGACAAAAAATCATAAAACCTCCATAAAAAATACATAAATCCCCTAAAAACCATAAAAAATTTAATGTACCATAAAAACTATAAAAACCATGAAAACACCTAAACACATAAATGATCCTATAAACCTTAAAAACTATAAAAAACCCAAAAAGATCGTAAAAACCATAAAAAAACTAAAAACCTAAAAACCAATAAATACTTAAAACCCCAAATAAACAAATAAATCCCTAAATAACCAAAAAAACAAAGCAACCCAAAATTTCATTTAAAAAGGATTAAAAAATATAAAAACCCCTAAAAATCCAAAAAATCCATAAAACCCCTAAAAACCCTAAAAATCATAAAAACCCAAGAACCCCTGAACTCTTAAAAGGATATGAAACCACAAAAAAACCATAAACACCATAAAACTCTAAAACCCTAAAAATATCTAAACTAATAAAAACCTAATAACCCCTAAAACACTAAAACACACTAAAACCCCTAAATATCAAAAAAGATCCCAAAAACGCAAACCCCCCCGCCCAATCCCAAAAAACTCCAAAACCCTAAAAAACATAAAAACCTAACAACCCCTCAAAAACCTTAAAATCGCCAAAATACCTAAAAAACACTAAAAGCCACAAAAAATATCAAAACCCTAAAACCCCTAAAAGGTACAAAATACTCTAAACCCACCTCGAAATCTATGTTATATTCATAAAACCTTAGAAAGCCTAAAAACCCCTAACCCCCCCAAAAAAACACTTAAAACTCCCAAAAAAAATCCTAAAATCCCTTTAAAAAAAATAAATAACCCTAAAGACCCCAAAAACAATACAAACACAAAAAGAACCTAAAAATATTAATACCTACAAAAGAAACTAAAAACCCTAAAACCCTACAGAAATCACATAAGACCATAAAAATCCTTAAACACCAAAAAATATATAAATAACACTAAAATAATAAATAACATAAAAAATCCAAAAAAATAATTAAAAACACTAAAACCTTTTAAACCCCTAAAACATCCTAAAAACCCAAGAAACCCAAAATAACCCCTAAAACCCTTAAAAATACTAAAACAACACTAAAAAATACGAACAATACAGAGAAACCTCTTTTATCTTATAAAAATGTAAAAACCCCAAAACATTCCTCAAAATCATATTTCCGTAACTAAAACATAAAAACCATTAAAAACCCTAAAACCCATACAAACCCTAAAACCCAATAAATAATAAAATATCTAAAATAACCCCATAAACCCCTAAAAAACATTTAGAACTATAAAAAAATAAAAATACCAAAAAAAAAATTAACTGACACGAAAACACTAAGAAATAATACAAAACCCTAAAAATCCTAAAAATCCCTAAAATCCCCTAGAAAACATTAAAAACCCCTAAAAACATTTTAAAATCATAACAAACTCTAAAAACCCTAAAAAACTATTGAAACTATATAAAACCCTAAAAACCCTAAAAAACCTATAATAAGCCTAACACCCCTAAAATAACCCTTAAACCTTAAAAAATATAAAAATAATAAAACACCTAAAAAACATTAAAACCCTACAAAACACTAAAAGCCCTAAAAAGACACAAAAAACCCAAAAAACACAAAAAACCCTTAAAATCAATAGAACCCCTAAAAAATAATAATAAAAATTAATAACCCATAAAACACCTAAAAGTCCCTAACCCCCATCTCCCACCCCAATGTCCCCAAATCCCCAAAACCCCTTAAAACCTTAAAAAATCCTAGAAACCCTAAAAAATGTAAAACCCCCTAAAAAACCAAAAAAATCATTAAATTACTACAAAAACCTAAAACCATAAAATGAAAATAATAACATAAAAAATCCTACAATCAACCCCCCCCCCCCCCTAAATCACCCGAAGAACCCTTAAATTCCCTAAAACCTTTAAAATCCCTAAACCCCTTTAAAATCCATTATTTTTTTAAAAAAAATCCCTAAATCCTCTAAATATACGTAAAAACTCTAAATATCCCTAAATAAATCTAAAAATAAAAAAAACATGATACACATAAACCCTTTATAATCCCTAAATCATTGTAAATCACTAAAAACCCAAAACCCCCTAAAAATTCTAAAAAAACCCTAACACCCCAATAAAACCTAAAAATACTAAAAAATAATTTAAACACCTAAAAACCCAAAAAACCCCAAAATATCATGGAAAACCAAAAAACCAAAAAAAAATAAAACACTACAAACCATACAAACTCTATAAACCCGTAAAACCCATAAAACTAATAAAAAACCATAAAGAACCATAAAAACTCTGAAAACCATAAAAAAAAAATAAAAGCCCTAAAATATCTAAAAAAATAGAACACCATAAATACAAATAAAAAACACAAAAACCCTAACATCCTTAAAAAACCTAAAAACCCTAAAACCCTAAATTCCACCAAAACCCCTTAAAACCCTAAAAACACTTTAAAACCTAAAAATCTCTAAAAAACCTACAGACTCTTGAATCCCAAAAAAATCCCCAAAACCCCAACAACCCTAAAACTATAAAATCCACTAAAATCCAACGAAAACCCTAAAACCTCTTAAAAATACACAAAACCATTAAAGTCCAAAAATCCCCCCAAAACCCCCAAAACCCTAAAACCTCTTAAAACCACTAAAAAATATCAGAACAACCCTATGAAACATAAAATATCCTAAAAACCTCGAAATAACATAATATAATAAAATTATAAAAAACATAAAATCCTAAATTCAATAAAAAAACTAAACCCTAAAAAAACATGAATTAAACATTAAGAACCATAAAAAAAACTAAAACCCTTAAAAATAAATATAATCCTATAAACCCTGTGTTAGACTAAAAACCCCTAAAACACTAAAACATTCCCAAAATCCCAAAAACACCTAATAAACTCTAAAAACCCCAAACCCCCGGAATATCCCTAAAATCCAGGAAACCATAAAAACTCAAAAATCCCAAAAAAAAACAAAAACCCCTTAAACCTCTAAAATGCTGAAGCACCCAAAAACCCCTAAAAGACCTTAAATACCCTAAAAGACCATAAAACCCCCTGAAAACCATAAAAGTCACAAAAAGTACTATAAAATACCGAAAAAGACTCTAAAAACCATAAAAATACCTATTTTTAGTAAAACCCAAAAACCCATTAAAGGCCATAAAACACGATTATAATCCCTAAAATACTCTTAAACCAAAATTAAAACCTAAAGGACCATAAAAACACTAAAAAACTAAAAGTTTATAAAAACCCTGAAAACCATAAAGGACCCTAAAAATATTTATGTTCCTTTGAAACCCTAAAAAAACTCCAACGAACCCTAAAAATTCATAAGAACCCTAATGGACCATAAAAGAAATAAAACCCAAAAAGACCCTAAAACCCATAAAAATCATTAAAAACCCAAAAAACCTTAAACCCTAAAAAAATCATAAAAGACTCTAAAAACTAAAATACCCTAAAAACCCTAAAAGACCTTAAGAAATTAAAACCCCTAAAATACCTTAGATGATCTGGAAACACCTAAAAATTTAAAAGACCCTAAAAACTGTAAAAACCCCGAAAACCAAAAAAAAATAAAAAAGACCATATAAACCCTAAAAATATTAAAAAAATAAAAACACTATCCCCCCCAAACTAAATCCATAAATAACCCTAAAAAATACTAAAAACCATAAAACCCTAAAAAACATTAACCCCCCCCCCCAAACAAACTCTAAAAACACCCTAAAACCACTTAAAACATTAAAAACCCCATAAAAACTAAAAAACCACAAACATACTTAAAAACATGAAGGAACATTAAAACCCATAAAACCTCTAAAAACACTAACCCCATAAAATTCCTAAAAACCATAAAATAACTAAATCCCCCCCTAAAACTTTTAAAAGACTCTAAAAACGTAAAAAACTAGAAAACCCAAAAAAAATTATTAATAGACCCTTGAAACACTAAAAACAATAAAATAACATAAAATAACCCTAAAATCCCCTAGAAACCCCTAATACCCTAAATAACCCTAAAAAACACAAAAACCCATAAACCCCAAAAAACCATTATGCCCCGAAAAAACACTAAACCCCCCAAAATCCCTTAAAACCCCTAAACCCACTAAAAACATAACAAACACAAAAAATCCCTAAAAACATGAAACCCAGTATAATGCATAAAATATTAAAAACCCCAAAAAACCTAAAAAATAATAAAAAACTATAAATCATAAAAAATAAGAGAAACCTAAAAATCTAACCCCCCCCCCCATCCTAGAAAACCATAAAAACCATCAAAATCCCTACAAACCTTAACACCACTAAAATTCCAAAAACTCAAGAAATCCAGAAACATAAAAATCTGTAAAAAGTCCAAAATATCTGAAAAGCCATTAAAATTCCAAAAAACACTTAAAACCCTTAAAATCACCTAAAAACCCCAAACCCTAAAGACCTATAATCCCTAAAAACACCTAAAACCCCATAAAAACCTTATAAAACCCCTTAAAACATTAAAATCCTAATAAAATGTTAAAACCCCAAAACCATAAAAACCCTAAAAAACATAAAAACCCATAAAATTCTAAAAAACCCTAAAAACGTAAAACCCTAAAATACATTAAATTTTTTTGAACACTAAAAAATCATAAAACCGTATAAAAACCCTAAAAACATAAAAACCACAAAATAACCCTAAAACAAAATACCCTAAACCCCCTAAAAACCCTAAAAACCTAGAAAACCACAAAAAATCTTAAAACCATAAAAGACTAAAAATAATATAAAATACCAAAATAAAATTCAAAATCCAAAACACTAAAAACAAAAGAACAAAACTAAAAACCCATAAAAATGATATAAACTCTTAAAACCTCAAAAAACACCTAAAATCCATAAAAATATCAAAAACCCTAAAAGGTCTAACAAAGTTAAAAACCCCCAAACCCTCAAAACCTATGACCCCCCTAAAACCCTAATACTCCCTAAAAACCCTAAAAGGCCTAAACCTCTAAAAACCATAAAACCTCTAAAATCCCCATAGAATTTGGAAAAACCCCGAAAGACCAAAAAAACCCTAAAATACTCAAAAACCCCTAAAAACGTTAAAAACCATAAAAGCCATAAGCACACATATAATCCAACAAAACTCTAAACCCCCTCAAAAACACTAAGTAGCCTAAAAACCATAAGCCCCAATGAATCCTAAAAAACAATAAAAAACCATGGAAAACACTAAAACTAATTTAATAACACTGAAAAAAATCCTAAAAACAATTAAAATCCTAAGAATCTATGAATCTGACTAACCCCAAACCCTAATTACCCTAAAAAACCTAAAAAACATAAACCCCTTAAGAAACCGAAAAAAGCCTTAAACCCCCAAAAACATCGAAACCCCTAAAAATATAATAATCACATAAAAGACCATAAAAACCCTAAAAGATGCTAAAAACATCCTTAAAGACCCTAAATGACCATATAAAAATCGTAAAAGACACTAAAAACAATTAAAACCCTTAAAACACCAAAACCCACCAAATCTCCTAGAAATGTAAAAAAACAAACAACACTATGGTTGCAACTTGGGTTAGATTTCCCAGACTCCCCCTTCCCTTCCAAAATTTCTCTATTATCTATATGCTTGGGAATATGATGGGGAGGTTTCTTTGTATGGATAGTAGGACATGATCTCTCTATCACCCTGTTTCCCCAAGGTTCTGTATTGAGGTTGATGCTTCAAGGGATCCGGTGGATGATACCTAGATTGTTGTGGGGGAGGAGCTCCATTGGAAGCAGCCAGTGGTTTCTGAATTGTGGTTGGTCTTCTATTCTAGATATTGGATCTTTGAGCATAATTTTATGTCTGGTAGATGTGATGTCCCTAGTAATATTGGTGTAAACATAGTTCAGTTGTGTTCTGGTGAGAACAACCGAGTCCTAGTGGAGGCGAAGGGGGTAACCAAGACATTGCCCAAAAAATCTTCAGTTGCTGCATTTTCAGTTCCTATGAAGATAGACCTGATGTTTGTGAGTGATCCTGAAGTATCATTGATCGAATCGGGTGGTTTCAGATTGTGTTTGGATGGGAATGTTTGGGATTCCGGAGATACAGTCACTAAATCAGTGCTCATGGCTGAAGGGAGAACATGATCTTGTGATGAGGATGTCTGTGGAATTGGAAATTTTTTAGGGAGAGAGTTGGAAAAGGGGGAGGCTATTGTGAAGGAATCTTGGCTTGGGAATGCACATTTGGAGGCCCCCTAGCACTGTCCCTGAAAGGAGAGGTTATGGTCCATCAGAAGAGCGGTGGTGGTGCTAGTAGTAGCCTACTGTTGGATGCGAACATGTTGACTCTACAAAACAGGATTCCAGACCTAGCCTCAGCTGAGCCGGTCGGTGATACTGATGTGATGGTGGGTGAGAACATGTAGGGGATGTTTCTGATCTAGATATGAGAGGTGGGGATGAGTGGAAACTATCCTCGGTTGAGAAGGATATGATCGTTCCAGAGGAGAAAACCTGGAGTCCTGGAGTACCTGGTGCTCGTGTGGAGGATCCGGTTAGGATCCATCTACCGGAATCCAATATTGATTAAAGGGAGATATTTCCAAACCTGCAAAGCGCCATGGTTTTTTATGGGGTTCTATCTGTTGAAGACGATTATGTATTACTGCATGACATGATGATGGTCGAATTGGAATGGTTTTCCCTATAGGTTGAGGCTAAGAGACATGGGGAGAGGTTCGCTAAGGATGACTACAGGATAAATGCTGATATGTCTAGGTCCAAGGAAGAGAAGAAGAAGCTCCAAAAAAGGGGTGTCGCAACTCCTAGTTCAGAAAGCAAGAAGGGGAAGAAAGAGTCCTCATGTACGGCCAGCGATGGAGTCATACGTGAGAAGGAAGTCCATGAAGATGGTTCCAACTCCCCCCCCCCAAGAGAAGGCAGTGTAAGGATTACACTTCCCTTACATGACCTAAGGTGACCCAGGACACCTCCAGGGTAGTCAAGTTGAGTCTCAAAGTCAATAAGAAGGAGCGACCTCCACGAAATTCTGAACAGGAGAGGGCCAGAGAGGAACTTTTTTCAATTCTTAGAATGTTGGAGGACGACGAGTCGGGCTGGGACTCTATGAATATAGGTGCTAACTCATAATTTTTCTTTACTAAGGTGGGTGATGGTCCTGGTACGAACTTTGGTTCCTGCACTATGGAGATGGATGAATTTGGTGGTGATATTGACTGACTTTATCTTTGGTGTGTCGTTTATTTTGGACTTTTTGGGGTTTGAGTCTTGTTGTGGTTTTTTGGTGTGGGTTGTTTAGCCCTGCCCCTCCCTTGTGGTGTTTGATTTTTCTTAATATATTTTTTTTTGGGGGGGGGGGGTCAGGAATAGATTGACTCCACATCATCTTGCCTTTCCCTAGAAATCCTTTAAACCCAAAAACCCTAAAAGACACTAAAAACTCTAAAACCCCTAAAAGACCCCAAAAAAACTAAATGATCCTAAAAATCCCTAAACGCCCTAAAAGACCCAACCCCCCCCCAGAAACTAAAAAATGCATTAAACACCCCCTCAAATCATAATTGAAAAAAATACACTAAATTCCTAAAAGACTAAAAGACCCTAAAACCTCTAAAGGATAATAAAACCCCTAAAAACCAAGAGGACCTAAAAACTAATAAATCCATAAAGGTCTCTAAGACCCCAAAAACCCAAAATAACAATTAAACCCATAAGGGACTCCAAAAACCATAAAAATCTTTAAAAAAACCAAAAAAACACATAAACCCCCCTAAAAACACTAAATTATCCTATAACTGTAAAATACCCTAAAAACCCCAAAACCTGAAAAAACCCGTAAAAACAATAAAGGTCCCTAAAAACATTAACAAACCCCAAATTTTCATAAAACAACTAAATACCCTAAAAACCATAAAAAACATAAAATCCAAAAAAAATCCGAAAACACTAAAAAATCCAAAAAACATTAAAATACCAAAACCCCCAAAATCCCTAAAAGATGAAAAAAAACCACTAAAACCCCTAAAAAACTAAAAATACCAAAAAAACATGAAAACCCCTAAAACCCTAAAAACATTAAACCCCTAAAATCCCCTAGACCCTAAAAATCCCCCATGAACACCGAAAATATCCCAAAAATGAAAATAGCAAAGAAAACCATAAATATAAAAAATACCTTAAAATTTGTATAAATCCAAAAAAAACATAAAAACATATTAAAATATTTAGAACACTAAAAACCCTAAAAGGATCTAAAGACTCTAAAAACCCCTAAGAACCCTAAAAACCCTAAAACCCAAAAGAAAACTATTAAAAATAGTAAAAACATAAATAAATCTACAAATCTAAATGACGTAATACCCTTAAAAAATCTCAAAAACCCTACAAATCCCTAAAAATGATAAATATCATAAAAGATCAAAAACCCTAAAACCCTAAAAACCCTAAAAAATCATAAAACCCACATAAATCCTCAAAACCATAAACACCAAAAAAACAATTTAAAACCACTAAACCCCAAAGAATACCCTGAAATCCCCTAAATCCACTAAAACCCCTAAAAACCGTAAAACATTAAAAAACAAAAATCCCAAAAAAAGCATTGAAAACCATTAAAATACTTCAAAACTCCTAAAACCATTAAATCCTCTAAAATAACCCTAAAATAACCCTAAAACCCCTAAAAGACTAAAAATGAAGAGAAAAATTAAAAGACTCTGAAAACTAATAAAAAAATCCCTAAAAACAATAAAACTCCCTAAAACCCATAAAACCCCCTCAAAAAATAATAAAATCCATTAACCCCCTAAAAATCTAAAAACCCCTAAAACCTAAAACACCCTAAAAACCAAAAACTCTAAAAAAACTCTCAAACCCCTAAAAATAACTATAAAGAAAAAATCCCTAAAAACCTGAAATAAAAAAAACTCTACGAAGACTCTAAAAACACTAGAAAAAAATCTAAAAACCCAAAAACTCTATAAAAATACTAAAAAAACTAAAACTCTTAAGAACCCTAATATCCCCTATATTCTCTAAACCCCCCCCCCCCCAAAACCCCCAAAACCCCAAAAGAAAACCAAAAAACTCCTAAAACATTAAAGAAATATTTAAAACAATTAAAACTCTAAAAAACCCCTAAAACCCCAAACAATCATAAAATCCATTAAAATCCTAAAAAAGGCATAAAATATAAAAAAACCCTAAAAACTCTAAAACCACCGAAAAACCCTAAAGCCCTAAGAAAACATTAAGTCCCCTTTAAAACACTAAAACCCCTAAAACCATTGAAAACCCTAAAAATTCCTAAAAACCCATAAAACAACTTACTAACATTGAAAACCCTTAAATTAAAAAAATCCTAAAATCTAAAAAATCCATAAAACAAGTAAACCCCCCCTAAAACCCCACAAACTCCAAAAACACCATAAATCCCCAAAAAGACCCTAAAATTCTAAAAAAACTGAAAAACCCCTAAAACCCTAAAAGGCATAAAAACCATAAAATCTATTAAATGATCCTAAATATACCTAATGTCATTAAAATACCCCAAACCCCCTTAAACACCCTAAAAACACTAAGAACCCCTAAACCCCCTAAAAATCTGAAAAATCTAAAAAAACACTAAAAACCCGAAAAAAAACCCCACAAAAACCCTAAAACCCCTAAAATACCCTAAAAACACTAAAAACCACTTAAAATACCTTAAATAACCCTATAAAACCCTTTTTACGCATTAAAACCCTAAAAAACATAAAAACCCTAAAACCCTAAAAAACCCTACGCCCCCCCCCCCCCCAAACAATAACAACTTATAAAACCTCGAAAAAATCCAGAGAACCCTAATACCCCTATAAACCCATAAAATCATTAAAACCCTAAAAATCATTGAAAAACACTAAAACCCCAAAAAACACTAAAAACCCTAAAACCCAAAAAACCCCTAAAATACTAAAAAATAATTAAAATCCCTAAAATCCATAAAAACCATAAACCCCCAAAAAATTATTAAAATAACTAAATCCCCAATATACTCTAATAAATTCTAAAAACCCAAAAAATCCCTAAAACCCCTAAAACCCCTAAATACACTAAAACCCGAAAAAAACCCTTAAAACACTAAAATCCTCTAAAACACTAAACCCCCTTAAAACCCATGAAAAATTTAAAAACCCAAAAACATAAAAACACCTTAAAAAAATATAGACCCTAAAAACTATAAAAACATTAAAACCCTAAAACCCCTAAGAATAATAAAAACCCTAAAATCCCTAAAAACCCTAAAAACCCATAAAACCCATAAAACCCTAAAAACCAAGATACCAAGAAACCCATAAAAACCATAAAAACCTAAAGGAAACTAAAACACCTAAAAACACTAAAAAAATAAGAAAAATCCTAAGAATATTAAAAACCCTAAAATGCTGTAAAAACCCTAAAAACCATCAAATGCCTAAAATATCCTAAAAACCATAAAAGACCCTAAAACCCCTAAAATTAATAAAATACCAAAAAATCAAAAAACCCTTAAATAAATTAAAAACACTAAACACTATCAAATAATTAAAAAACACAAAAAGTTTGTAAAACACTGAAGGGCACTAAAAACCCCAAAAAAATATTAAAGGACCCTAAAATCACTAAAAACCCTAAATGACACAAAAAACCCTAAACATACTAATGGACCCTAAAAACCCCTAAAGGAACCTAACGTCCCCTAAAAATAAAAAAAAACCAAAAATACATAAAGGAAAATAAAAACCATAATAATACTATAAAGGACCCGAAAACCCTAAAAACCCTAACAAACCTAAATGACCCTAAAAACTCAAAAAACCCAATAAAAAAACTTAAATCCCCTAGAAACCCTAATATACCCAAAAAAACTCAAAGGATCTTAAAAACCCTAATAGACCCTAAAAACCTAAAAACTGCTAAAACCCTTAAAAACCATAAAAGACTATAAAGACCATAAAAACCTATTGAGGACCCCAAAATTGTATATAACTCTAAAATACCTAAAACTACTAAAAACTATAATAACCCTAACAAAACCCTAAAACCCTTAAAACCATAGAAAACCTTAAAACCCTAGAAAAACCCAAAAAACCCCATAGAAACCAGTAAAAACCATAAAAAACTACTAAAAACCCCTAAAAACCATAAAAAACTACTAAAAACCCCTAAAAACCTAAAACCCCAAAAAACCAAAAACCAATAAAAACCTAAAAAAACCTAAAAAATCCAAAAAAAAAGTTAAAAAATACTAAAAAACTTAATGAACTCCAAAAAATACATAAAACTCTAAAACCCCTAAGAACCCTAAAACCCCATAAAAACACTAAAAACATAAAAACATAAAACCCCTAAAACCCTAAAAATCCATTAAAACACCTAAAACCCCCAAAACACTTATAAAACCCTAAAACCCCAAAAAACAAAAAAAAAAACCTAAAACCCGCTAAAACCATAAAGAGCCTAAACCCCATGAAAACACAAAAAAATAAAAAATACAATGTTTAAAATACTAAAACCCCCTAAATTCACTAAAAACTGTTAAAATCATAATAAACCTAAAACTCTAAAAACCCAAAAAAAAGACAAGAAATATAAAAAACATCAAAACACTATCAAACCATAAAAACCCCTAAAACCCAAAAACTAACCCCCCCTAAAAAACCCCTAATACCATAAGAACCCTAAGGGACACTAAACAACAAAACCCCTAAAACCCTAAAACACCCTAATACCCTTAAATATCATCAAAATCCCTAAAAGATCCTAAAAACCCATAATCCCTAAAAAATGTAAAGTACCATACAATCCTAAAAACCCTAAAATACACTAAAAACCCTAGAAGACCATAATTTACCCTAAAAAATAAAATACACTAAAACCCACTAATAATGATAAATGGACTTAAAAACCATAAAAATCTAAAATATCCTAAAACACTAAACCCTAAAAACCCAAAATTTCCTTAATAACCCCTAAATACCTATCACACCGAAAAAAATTTCTTGTATTTTAATCCAATTAATCCTTGATCTTGGTTTTCCACTCGTGCTCCAGGTGTTCCATGGTTTTATCATGAGCTATTATTTTTTATATATATGGAATACAGTTCATTTCATAGTTTTATTGATAGTTTTTGTGGAAAAATTAATGTTTTGGGCTTGGAAGCAAGAGGCTAATGGTTATCACATAGTTTTTCAAACTGTGTGCTCTTTCCCAGGAAACCGTGCGACAAGTTGATATTTTGGGATAGTGGAATTTGGTGAAATTGGCGCTTAGTTTAGAAAATGTACAGCCAAAATGTGTGGGGGTATAGGTGTTCCCAATAATGGGGGAATCATTGGTCCACATTTTGGTAAACCATGTGGACAAACTGTGTGAGCTTCCCATATCTTGAAATTATTCAAAATTCCAATTATACCAACATCGATATTTAAACCCAAATCATTTTATTTTCCCCCCATTTGGTAAATTCGACCAAATGAGGACTCTCTCTTAATCCTCTTTACTCTGACATCCTTTTATAGTGATTATAAAAAGATTTATTCAAGTGTTGACATTGATTCTTCAAGGTAATCTCATTCTTTCTTCTTCCTCTTTTGTTTTCTCTTAAGATCCATTTCTCCCTTGGTCATGTGGATATAGGTTTTGTGTTTACCTTGGTTTATGATGGGAGTTTTTCTTTTTTAGGGTTCCTCTTGGTATATCTTGGATCTTGGAACCTCTGTAGAGTTGTTTTGGTTGTGTGTTGTCGATGCACCATGGATTTGAGGTAGGTTCCCCTTATAATTGCCTTTATAAATTATGATTCATCGGTTTCATGCTATTCTCTACTTTATTACATGATAAATATTGATGATTGATCTTTTGAAAAAAAAAATGGTGTGAAAAATGGTGGTTTTTTCCTTGTTTTATGATAAATAGTATTGTTTTTTTAAATGTTTCACAAAAAGTGTTTGATAAAATTTTAGATTAGTGTTTGAAAGTGATTTGTGATTTAAAAAATCTTGGTTTATATTTGTAAATATATTTTTGACATGTTAAATGATGATTTAGGTTCCTCTAATGAGATTTTAAAGTTGTTTTGTGTTTTAATAAGGTGTGTATTTGGATTTATGGAATGGTTTGACTGGTGATAATGATAAATGGCTTGTTTGGAATCTTTATGAAAATTAATTAACATGAAAGTTTGAAGTGGATGTTTAAAATATATTGGTAAAAAATGGTTTTGAATTGGTAAATGGTGTGTTTCAGACTTCTTGGAAAGTTTGATTTGATTCTTTTAAAAATGATGGCATTATGAAGAATTCTTAAAGGACCATTTGGGAACTTTGTGAAAAAGTGACAGTGTTTATTTTGAAAACCTTTCATGGACAATTGTCTTCAATTTT
Source organism: Viscum album (assembly GCA_963277665.1). Lineage (NCBI taxonomy): Eukaryota > Viridiplantae > Streptophyta > Magnoliopsida > Santalales > Viscaceae > Viscum > Viscum album. Next base: position 1,800,087,966 of record OY728126.1, on the reverse strand, counting down.
TTAAATAAACATTGAGTGGGTAGGATACCCTTGATGTGAAATCCTTATGACCCATTCACTTTTTATGGAATGGGAGATCATCATTATAGACTCCATGTGATCTATATTTTTGGGGCTAGAGATTGGTTCTTGGATTGGATAGGGGTGGTGTCTGTTGTTTGATTATATATATAAATGTTATTAGATTCTTAGTTGGAATCAGTTGGATCACCACTATTCAATACTCTTGACATGGTGAACCTTGCATAGCTATTTATGATTCTGAGAGTGATTGCTGCACTGGTTAGATTACGCACTAGCTAGTGGCTCATAGCAGGCAGATATATGTTGGGTTTATTGCTATGAGATTTTCCACTCAGTCAATCCCAAGTCAGGGGTGTCCAAGAGTGTTAGGGAGATTTTAATCTCATCGTGAGAGGCATACTTTCAAGGGATGATTCATCATGTATGATTATGTTCTAGATTATTCATGAGCTCTTATGTTTCACCCATTTCTATCAGTAGTAATGATGTGATGCATTGTTGTATAGATACTCTTGTGTGATATTTCACATTTCTAATGTTGTATGATTTTTGTGAACACTTCATGAGAAATATAGAGTTATGGAAGAAATGGTAAAATGTTATAAAGTATTTTTGGAAAGAGTTTTTTGAAATGTTTTGTGCTATTTAACTTATCTAAGAAATAAATGTCAATTTATCTTTCAAAATTTATATGGTTTCTCCATTGTAAGATTTTTTTTAAATAGAAAATGGTAAATGGAAGATGATTGTTTTTTATTAGAAAAATGTGTGTAAAATATTACTTTTATATATTTTATTTCAAACCTGAAGTTGATGTTTCTTTTATTTTAAGGAAAGTGCATTGGGAATATATTTTCCAGGCACACCTACTAAGTTTTAGGACCCACACCTATTGTTTCTTCTTGTTTTTAGCGTAAGGTGTAGGTTCCATAATATCTCTAATCGTCAAGGGTGATGTTTGTTTTTGGTACCAAAAAGTGAAAATTAGGGTCACATAGAGGCATTGTTCTCATCAGGTTAAGTTTGGTTTTTGTAGTATTTACATTTTTTGTGTAATATGTTTAGTATGGATATTTTAACTATTTTATATATGATTGGGATGTCCTTTTTAGTTTCCACTTTTTTATTTATTTCATTATCTTGGGATAAATCACTCCCTATGGTATCTCTTTTGATGCCTGACATTATTTTGCACCCCATGGGGACCAGGAACACCCTTCTGGCCATGCCACAAATCGGATCGGGTGACCGGTTAGGGGTTGACTTGGGTTAGTTCTTGAAAAAACCCCAAAGGACCCTAAAAACCAGAAAAAATACATAAAGGATGATAAAATCCTAAGGGTACATAAAAACTAGAATACCCTAAAGGCACCTAAAACCCTATAAATACCATGAAGGACATTAAAATCCCTAAAAACACAAATATATATAAAAAACCTAAAAACATAAAAACACTAAAACCTCTTAAAACCCCTAAAAACTGAAAAAATAACAAAAAAACATAATAAAACCCTTAAAAACTAAATTACCCTAAAAACCCTAAAAAGACCTCAAACAACACTAAAACCCCTTAAAAGACCCTTAAAAACTTCTAAAGACCCTAAAAACAAAATTTACCCTAAAAACCCAAAGACCACCTCCAAAATGTAGAAACCCTAAAAACCATTTAAAAAACTAAAAATACCAACTAAAACCTAAAAATACTAAAGCCCCTAAAACCCATTCAAAATTTTAAAACCCCAAATAACATTAAAACACCTAAAACCCCTAAAAATATTAAAAATCCTTTAAACCCATAATAATCCAAAACCTCCCCCCCCCCAAAACCTGAAACACCACTAGAAACCTAAAAACACCATAAAACTCTATAACAATGAAAACCCCTAAAACCCATAAAACCATTAAAACATAAAAAACCAAAACCCTAAAACCACTAAAAATCGCAAAATCTTTAAAAATCCTAAAACACCAATAAAACATAAAACCCCTAAATATCCTAAAAACCCCTAATAAATTTTAAAAAAATCTAATAACCCTAAAAATAATAAAACCCAGTAAGCCTAAAAACACATTAAAAACCCTAAAACCACTAAAAACCCTAAAAATTCTAAAAAAATTAAAAAGGCTGGCCATTTTGTGCTGTGTGGATGCTTTGACGGACTGTGATTTCCTGAGTCATATAGAATTTGGATGTGAGCTATTGTTGAGATATATGGTTACGAGTTTGAAAAAGGATTTCTGGGTGTTTTGGTTTGGCCCTAGGAGTAGGTGATGGTGTGTTGATGCGATTGATTGGTTGTGTGTTTTTTCTTTCTTACGTGGTGTAAATGGAATTGCTGGTTGTTGGGATATATAGTGTTGGATTCTATTTGATGCTGGGCTGGGATGTGATGGAGCTGTAAGTTCTAGGCATGACCGCTCGTGGTCATGTGCTGTTGATTTTCTCTCTAGGTGATGTATGCTTGAAGTTGTTAGGATAAGAGGTCCCTTATGCTGGTATCTGAGATGCTGGAGGATTGATGCTACTTGGCTGGGTATGGTTGATGAGGGTGATGGTTGTTGGAAACTGAGGTGACATATTTTCGATGATGCTTGGCTAGAAAATGATGAAGCTGATTTCTATGTTTTTTGTGGTGGAAACTCTGTGTTGTTGGTAGTTGTTCTAACTGGTGAGGAGGTTCTGGATGCTGGAGGTCATGAAGTGGGATGCTGGTTGCTACTTGGATGGGTGGTCCTGAAGGTGATGTTTCTGCATTTCTACTGGTTGTTGCTTGGCTGGGAGATGCAGGAGATGCTTCTGTCTTTCTACTTTTTATGGTTTTTTGTGTCTTTTAGGGTTTTTTGGTGTCTTTGGGGTCTTGTGGGGGTGTCTAGGGTTTTTGGGTGTGGGTTTATTGACCCCGCCCCTCCCTTGTCTATTTCATTTTCCCTAATAAATTAGGGGGTCGGGAATAGCCTAACCCCCGCATCTTCCTTTCCCTTAAAAACCTAAACCCCCTAAAATCCCTAAAACCCTAAAAAAAATCCTAAAACCCCTAAGGGACCCTAAAAATAAGAAAACTACTAAAACCCCTAAAAATATAAATAGGCAAAAATCCTAAAACCCCTTTAAACCCCCTTAAAAACGCCTTAAAAACCCCTAAAAACCTAAAATCAATAAATCCCTCAAAACACTGAAATTCTATAGAGTCCCTAAAATACTAAAAACCAAAAAAGAAATTAAAACCCCTAAAAAATTCCATAAAGACCATAGATCCCATAAAAACCCTAATAGACATTAAAACCCCCAAAAAAATATGAAATATCTTAAAACACCTAAAGGACACTAAAACCCCTAAAAAACTAAAGGTATTTAAAAATGATAAAGACCCTACAGACCATAAAAAATACTAAAGGATAAAAAACCCTAAAAAACCTAAAGGACCTTAAAAAACCAAAAAACAACTAAAGGACCTGACAATCCTAAATCCCTAAAAGAGTCTGGAAACCCCTTAAAACCTAAAGGAACCTTAAAAACCACCTAAATGAGCCAAAAACCCCTAAAAAACCCTAAAACCCTTAAAACCTATAATCAATACCAAAAACCATTAACAACTCAAAAACCACATAAAACCCTAAAAATCACTTTAAACCCTTAAATCTAAAAAACCAAAAAACTGTATGGAACCCCTAAAAACCAATAAAACCCTAAAAACCTTGAAAAAATAAAAAATAAATCCAAAACACTATAAAAAACATCAAAATCATAAAAAACCAAAATACAAATAAAAAATTTTAAAACCCCTAAAACCCAAAAATATCCCTAGATACCCTAAAACCCCCTAAAATCCCTAAAAATTTAATAATGAAATATAAAATATAAAAATACCCTAAAACACCCTAAAACATTCAAAACCCCTAAAATCCCAAAAAAACCACAAAACACTAAAAACCCCTAAAACCACTAAAAAACCTAAAACTATCTTAGAAAATACTAAAACCGTATAAAATTTCTAATAACCCTAAGAAACCCACAAAACCACTAGAAACCCAAAAAACAGTTAAAGTCCCAAAAACCCAAAAAACCCTATAAACCCTATAAACCCTAAAACCCCTAAAAACCCTTAAAATTTTAAAAACATAAAAGGACATAACATACCTAAAACCCAAATCTACCCTAAAACCCCTAAAAACAAAAAAAAACAATAAAAAAATAAGAAAGTTCTATAAAACCCTAAAAAACCATAAAAACAATAAAAACCCCTTAAATCCATAAATCTCTAAAACCCTAAAAACAAAATAAATCCATTTGAAAACCATAAAGACCATAAGACCATATAAAAATACTAAAATACATTAAAACATAAACATGAAAAAAACAATAAAAACCATTAAAACTGTAAAATTCATAAAAAACCCAAAAAATACATTAAAACCCTAAAATATATAAAAAATATAAAAACCCTTATAAAACCCAAAAAAATAAAAATAATAAAAAATATGAGGACCCCCAAAAAACCCTATAACCCATTAAAAAAGAAAAATCATAAAAATCCCAAACGTAAATAGAAACCTAAAAAACCCTTAAAACACCATAAAAATCCAAAAAAATCCAAAAACACACTAACACCTCTAAAAAACTAAAAACACTAAATGAACATTAAAACCTGAATAAAACCTAAAACCCCAAATAAATTCCCCTAAGAAAACTAAAAAAACACTTAAAACCCCTAAGAAAACCCTAAGAAACCCAAAGAACATACGAAAACCCTTAGAAACTCAAAACACCATAAAAAACCCTAAAAGTGTAAAAACATTTAAAAACTAGAATAAATCCTAAAACCCTATAAAACCTTCAAATAACTATTTTGAACCATTTCACTTCGAGGAGATGGAGGACTAATGAGCCCGACTGTCGATCTCACAGATGGCTAAGCCCCACTCGATTGTTAAAGTCGGGTACACCAGTCTTTGTTTTGAAATCCCAACGGTTCCATATCCAACGATACATGGACCTACTTTCAAAAGGCAGGCGTCCTCTAGGTGGTTTGGCTAGCGATGCTTAAGAACTCACATTGGTTGATAGGATGGGATGTCCGGCTCATCGCACCCTTTTGGGGGGAATTATTTCCTGTTCCGGGACTCTCTTATAGATTTAAGACGTATTCAGATGTTCGCAAATCCTTGGTTTATAACCAAGCATAGTATCCATGGATTTCTCCTGGTTGGTCATGGTGAGCTGAACACGAGGACTTAGAATCATTTATACCTAAGGTTTACCATCGCTCGTTGGACTAATGACCCCGAGGAGTCTGGACTCATTGAGGCGACACTAGGGGTGGTGCGGTGAACCGACGTGAAGATAGTCGGATCGACCGGTTGTTGGGATTGAACATTAGGGAGGCTTCCTGCGTACCCTTACTAGGAGACAGGGATCAAAGTCCACATAGTTCATTCGGGAGTGTCGGAGAACTGACGTGAATGTGGACCCGAGGGTCCACTGGTGATCGGGCTTGAAACTCTTTGAGGATTCCTACGTTCCCTACCTAGGAGGCAGGGATCAAAGTCCACGTAGTTCACATGTGTATGGGTATTACACTCTGAGGAATCCTAGAGTAATGGATTGGAACTTATACTCTGAGGAGGCCCATAAGAGGATGTCATGGTCAATGCCTACTCTAAGCCCACATGAGTCATGTTCGGTTTGAGAAACAAGAGACAACAGGGAACAGACGATCAGGTCACGAAAGGAACGTCTGTGGGAAGTCGAATGGGGCTTATCCATGGAGTGGCCCATAGTAATGGATTGGGGGCTTACACTCTGAGGAGGCCCAGAGCGACAAAGCTCAATGGGATAGGGAAGGAGGTTCTCATGTTCACGTCACCTCTCTTGTTCTCAGGGGAAGTACAGAGGTGCATGGTGGATTCCTTCTGATGGGTATTTAACTACCCCTAAAGAAGGGAGAAGTAACCCAGCCCCAAAAAGTGGAGGGGTAGAGAGGGGACTCTCGTGCTCAGACTCCACATTACCGGGGGAATGTGAACCCAGGAATGCTTCAGAAACTTACTCAAGGGTCGGGGCAACCCCTTCGCCCCTATATACAGTGGGTATGTGAAATCAAAATGGTGTGTTGGTGCGCTTGAGGGTTACACCACATGGGTCTGGGGGCTCTGTTGGAGGCCTCAGCTTGGGGCCGATGAGTTGGCCAATGAGGGAGTCATGGAGGATAAGAACGGATTGGACGGATTTTATCTGGCTCGTGGAATGGGAACTCTGAAGGATTCGACGTGCCACATGGGGGTATGGTTTTTGGCTCCCTTCACGTAGCGAAGTGCTACGTGATTGGAGAAATCATCCAAAAACCAGGGTGGTCTGCGGACTGATAAGCATCCCGCGAACCAGGGTGGTTCGTGGAATAGTGAGAATCCAGCGAACCAAGGATGTTCACAGCTTTGGGTTCAATCCATGTACCAGGGTGGTATGTGGAGGGTTCCATGTGAGTAGTGGCGGCGAAGGGCAGCACCAATCGAGAATTCTTCAGTCGAGGCTTCGCCCGCATAGGAGGGTGCTACACGGTGCGACAGATCGGAAAAGAAGCATAAACACCCCGGTCTACAGGGAGTGCATCCGCGGAGTAGCCATGGTTCGAGGTATTCTCTTCTTTGTTATTTTATGTTCGTAGTTCACCAAGTTATTAGGCATTTTTGGGTTCCTTATTAGTTCATTCCCAGGTTCATACCTACTTTGGTTCACAAACTGGAACTTTGCTGTTTGTGAAATCTTAAGCCTTCCTTCGAAATCCTTACACCCGAATCTGATCTATCTCCTCCAAATCCCCATCCCTCTTCCCCCTCGGTCTCATTTTATAGAGTGGGGAAAGAGATGTATCTGTGGACACATGACACCTTTTGTGGAGGCCCATGACCGAAAACCTGGTTTACGGCTGACATGGTCAATCTGTGACTCGCGGTGGGCACTGAGCACATCTCCCTCGCAAACTGAATGAGCTCGGGGAATGCTTCGCGGCCACGTAGGGTTCTGCCTCCATTCTGCAAATGACAGCGGATGCGGCTTGAGACGATCAAAGTGGTCCATGTCTTGGGCGGTTCATAACGGTGAAATGGATTGGCACTCGTCCTGCCTCGTGCCCACGGAGGATCTCCGCCTACATTTCGCGAACGACATCGGTCCGCAGAGGGGGTGCTCCGCGGAACTGGCTACGTGCTTGTTTGGACCGGTCTATAGAATGGTTCATCTTGTGAATTTATTCTCCATAATTTACCCAATTATTTGGGTAAAATTGGGTATGATCTCCCTTGGGTTAAAAGGGGATTCTCATTCTCCTTTGTTGATTTTTCAAGAACCTACAAATGCCCCCCACCGGAATGGGGGCCGATCGGAACGAAGAGGAGGTCATTCTGATGTAGAGTGGTCCTGAAACATGTATGGTTTGCGGTAGGGGAGTGGACCCAGTGGGGTACCACACCTATAAATATGGGGGGTCCTTCATTTTTCCTTTGCCGAATTCTTCGAGAAACCAGAGCTCTCTTGCGTTTCTGTCTGTGCGTGCTCATTCCTTCACGTGACGCTTCATCCGTGAACCAACTACCACTTCCACAAACCATTCCTCCTTCACGGTCGCCTTGACCCATTAAACAATTTCCAACCACAAACCAATACTTTTAATTAATTAAAAAGTAAGTCACGAAAGGATGCGGAGGAACTCGCTTCACGGTTTTGATGGTCAGTGAATTGAAATCTTCTGGACTTTGAAACTTTCTTAATTCTTCCAATCCAAATTATTTAAATCCGGGATTAAGATTCCATGGAGCAATCTAGTTTACATTTTTCTGGACAATGCTCCGCGAGCCATAGTACCGCGGACCCCTTCCACGAAAGGCTGGTTCGTGGGATACAGTCATCGCGAACCACCTAATGAGGCCTACTTGCGGACCTTATCATGAAGTCTTCTCGACGCATTTGTCATACAGTTGGTATTTTTGTCCAGATTTTATTATTCTAGACTAACCATTTTCCTTGTCTTTATGATGCAGGGAGAAAACATGGTTCCCCCTAGCCCCATACCTAGACCTGCTGTTGAGCCTCTCCCAATTAGTTCAGGGAGACGTCCAGCTATGATTCGTAGAGAGGAGATCATCAAGGAGGACCCCAGTCGATCCATTATTCCTGAAAATGGTGTTTTGAAAGGCTTGTTCTCTCACGAGCTCTTGGGTTATCCAATATGAAATTGGATTCCACTTTATGGATTCGGTCTTCAAGACGACGTCTCTATCCCCCCTACTTTCTCAGGTCTTCTGTCTCCTCTACTGAAGGTGTTACCAAAGTGAATTCGGGTGAACCTTACCCCATTGGGGGAGATAACCTCTGATTCTAATCCGAAAGACACTTTCATCTTGAGAGGAACTGTCTAGACCCAATGTGATCAGTGCACTCAAGACTTTTCTCAAGAGGCTGTCTTCAAGAGTTACCCCTCCATTATCAATCTTACTTGATTGGATCCTGATGCGGGGGGGATTCCTAGGTGGGATCTTTGATCTGATGGGTTCTTCTCAAATGACTGGGTGTGGGCCTTCTGGGTCCATCATCATTGCAGGGAGTCTCCTGAGTCACTAGAAGAAGTCAATTTGTACTCTGTAGTGTGGGCTTCCAAATTTACTATTTACCCACAATCCATGATCCTGCCTGACCTGCTCAGTCGCTGGTGTTCAAGCACTAATACTTTCCACCTTGCCCATGGTGAAGTTGGCATTAGTCTATGGGACATCTGTCAATTGGGAGGGCTCTCGATTATCGGTAGGATATATGACGAGTTCCTGCCCACTCCTGGTGCGTGGGAAGACGTCGAACAAGTGACTTCTTTGGAAAGGGATATGCTGGTTATGGCGGAGAAATCACTAGGTTAGGCTTTGCGTGCCCGCTCTCTTATTCCCTATAGCACTTGGATGGGGTTATTTCTGAACACCACTGGTCCTGTGCTGAAGATCATGCGCCCCAGGACTCATCCTTCTCAACATTCACGAACCATCTCAGGTTCCTACTGGGCGGTTCTGGAGGTAGGCGACCACCTTTCATGGGGTTACGAGGTGCAACCCAGTGTTCCTCATATGCTTCGGCTGGCAGGTCTATTTACCATGTTTCTGAGTGGGTGGTTATTCCCTTCTTGGGATATCAATCCAGGTGTCAGGGCATGCACCTTGATGATGGCAGTTGAGTTGGCAGAGGGTCTTCCGGTGAATTTGGTCATGCCCAATTTAGCTCGTATTTATGAACTACTAAGCCACATGCAGGAGGGAGGGTCACCCTAACGTTTGAGTGGGCCATTTCATTTCTTATACGGCTAGAAATAATATCATTGTCTCTATTATGAGTGTTGTCAAAACACAGTCATCCCACTTCCTACCTTCCGGCCTACTCTGCTTGATATAGCTAGGGTCCATCTGAAGTCCATCAATTCTGATGAAATTATCTAACTTCTATGTGACTTCTCCTAGTTTTCTTTTGCTCCCTACCCCACTCCTTCTGGCGTCGTGGTTGACAACCGTAGGGGGAGCCTTGAGGAATGTTCATACATGATTTCACTACGGGACGGGTTTCTGGCCGCACAGATTGACGGGGTTTCTCCATGCGAGTTGTATTCCCCCATCGTTTCGCCCGTCAGTTTGGGTGTATGAAACTCCAAGTTTCCCTTCCCCCTCTTTGGGCTCAAGGACTTCACCCGACCACTCTCCTTAAATGGTGGTTGATTCTGATGCGAGAGGGATCTGACACAATCATCCATTTTCCTGGTACGGGAGCAGCTTCCAACCTATCCTTAGAGTACGTAAGGATGTGGGCAAAACATTACACCAATGGGGTCCTAGGGAAGGCTATCCGGAAGGTTCTCAAGTCAGGAGTCATTGTGCCTGTTGTGCCTACCACACCTTCCTCATCGGCTCTGAGGGAGGACCGACGGATGGCTCGTCGGTAAAAGCGACTCAGGGTATTTTCCTCTCCCATCCCCTTTGTGGCCGAAGATTGAACAAACCTGACCTTCTTGGATGCAGATGTGGATGACTCTGTGGCTTCGGGTCCTAGAGATAAAATTCCTAAAGTTTTTTCAATCAGTACCGGACTTAGAAACTTGACTCCCAAACTCGAACTGGGGTTAGAAGCTTCAGATATTCCAACTTCGAAACCATCATCTAGCATGCACGTGCATGTGCTAGTTTCAATGCCATACTTTGAAATCGTGCTGTCTAGAGAGGATACCAAAGATCCTCGTGTCATGGCAGATCACTGGGTAGTGCACAGGTGGGCCTAGCCCCAGATTTGCGTGATTGTCACTGAAACTCCTCTGGCCAAAATGGAAACTAAAACTGAAGCACTCCGACAACTCTTCCAGGGTTTGGGGTCGAGTGGCTTTGACTATCAGTAATTTCATTTTCTCACCTTCCAGGTTGTCATTGCCCACGGGGAAGTTGCCGATGGTGAGCATAAACTTGATCACCTTACTGCTTCTCATTGTGGGACCCGAACCCTAGATGGATCCATGATAATTCCCCATCAGCTGATAGCACAGGAGGCGAGCTCTCAAGATCAAGCGGTCTTTCTATCTTCCGAGTTGTATGAATGTAAATTATGGGCAGCAATGCTGAGGGACCAATTGTCAGCTCTGACTGGTAACCTTGAAGCCACAAGGAGAGGGATCACCAATCTCTAAACAACAGGGGACCACACTTGTTCGGTAGTCGAGGTTGAGGCCAGGGAGAAGGCCATGCTGGATCAGACTTGCAACAGCCTTCGCTGCACAGTTTTCGATCTGATGGAGAGAGCGAATCAGGATCCTTTAGGACTGTTAGAGCCATTATTGTACTCTCTGTTTTTCTTACCCCTCTTCTCTTTTTTTTGAGGGAGATACCCCAGCCTGTGGATGTACTCCCTTTTTTCAAATGGAATACAATCCTTGTCAATATTTTGTTGCTGTAAAATTTTATTGTTACTAAAATAATCTTTGTGTAAATAACAACCCACTGACTCAGTATTAATCATGACTCAGGAAAACAAACTCTAACTTTTTCCTGGACCATGGGATCTAGTAAGCATAGTTTGACTATTGCTAGGGTTTTGTAGAAAAGCCCCCACAAACTTTTTGTCTTTTCTTTTAATGCCCAATTTTTTCCTGGGCCCATTTAGTGTGGACCCAGCAGGTATGGCCCGACTTTTTCTTAGGTCTCCCTTTTCGGGTTTTCGGCCTAACAGGCTTTGTGCCTCTTTTGCGAGTGGTTCAAAGTCCCTCCATCGAGAATATCATTACTGGTGTTTTAGGTCGAACATCTTTGACCAAATATGGTGGGGTAAGGTCCCCAATGAGGTTTGGTTGATTAAAATATGTCTCGATGTCCTTTAGATGCATGTGAAGGGAGTGTGTTTAGATTTGAACGATGTGCAGGGCATGACTCAAGGCATGGGAGCCATACCGGTGTGCAGAGGTAGGAAGAGAATCGCCTAAGGAAATCTTGCCTTTGGTAGATGGGTCAGGGGCGATCAATATTTAGAGCCGCTAAGGGCATGGTATGCATAGTCGTGTAAAGGTGTCCCTAAGTCAATGACTCTCCATTTCTGATGGCCATAGGACTTCATGAAAGTCGGGTTTACCGAGACCACCATGGGTGTCTTGGAGAATTATGAAAACCACCGGGGGTGGCTTGGAAAGGTTATGTGACGTTTGAAATGTTTTGAGAACATCTGTATCAATCAGGAGTGTGGAAGCAAGGTTCATATCCTATGAATTTATCTAGCGTAAATGATGGTTGGAGATTGGTGCAATTTAACATCATGCAGCTAGGACATTATCTAGAATGGAATGGCTTCTCTAGGTCCTTAGTAATCTTGCCAGAGACGTTCTTCCATATTCAGGAAGGGTTTTGAAAGAGGTTGGTAAACTATACCTAGAGGTTTTCTAAATCATGGGATGGACATAGGGCTCAAGGGCCATGATTCATACGGAGAGGAGCATCACATAAGGAAATCTTGTCTTTGGTAGATGGGCCAGGGGCTATCAATATGTAGAGCCTCTGAAGGCATGGTATGCATAGTCCTGCAAAGGTGTCCTTAGTTCAATGATTGTATTCTCCCGATAGCCGAGAAACTTCAGGGAAGTTGAGATTCGGGACCACCAGGGGTGGTTTATGAGAGTTCATATTTTTTGAGTACAGAGTATGGTTTATGAGAAGAGGGTGCCTGGATACGGGGGGAGCATCTGGGCTATGTATCCTGAGAATGGATGAAGTCATTCCTTCTCACGTTGGTGTGAGACGGTGGTTCGTGCAGGTATGACACATGCACTAAGGGATATAGAAAAGCCTATGTTCCTTACTGAACCCATGACGGGTTTTGCCGTGTAGTTTAATGTCATGCGATAAAGACAGGGATCATTATTCAAAGGTTTTGTGCAGTTTACTGTCATGCAGTGAGGATGGAGGCACATTTAAATTTTGTATAGTTTAATTTCATGCTACAAGGACAGATTCTGTGTATTTTAACATCATGCGGTAAGGATGACTTCCACACAGTTTAATGTCATGCGTTAAGGATGGGATCATTTTTAAACCAGTGAAAATTCTTGTAGTTGGAGGAATTTCCCTGAATGTTTAATTCTTGGTCTTTGAAGATTTATGTTAATCAGTGAAGATGTTTCGTGCAGTTTACCGTCATGCGGTTAGGAAGTAGTTGTGAAGGATGCTCTTGATCAGACTGCAACTGGGCTTGAACATCTCGGCATGTCCAAGACGTGGAGAGGGGTTGATAGTGTAAATCGTGGTTCCAAGGTTCCTTGGATTAGGAGAAATGATATGGGGGCTCTGAGGTCGGTAAGCGTACGGTGATAGGAAGAGTATCGCATGAGGAAATCCTGCCTTTGATAGATGGACCAGGGGCTATCAATATGTAGAGCTGCTGAGGTCATGGTATGCATAGTCATACAAAGGTGTCCACGGGTCGATAACTTTCCACTTCCGATGTCTGTGAGTGGTTATGAGGATCCGCGATTGTCTGGGCCACGAAGTCTGTAATTTGGTAAGAAAATATTTGGACATGCCGGGCATGTTCGGCCCTGCTTGTTGTTAAAGCATAGGGATCTCCTTGTGCTAATTTATCTTGAACATGGGGGTGTACCTTCACTCCTATGCAGTTTAACGTCATGCGGTGAGGAAGAGGTATTCTTAGTTTTTCTGTCATAGAGCTCAGACTACTGGGTGACTATTGCTACAGTCACTCAAAGGATAACTGAGTTAACATGATCTGATATACTCTGAACAGGGTGGGGGATGGAGGTTGTAAACTGTAACTCTGAGGTTTCCCGGATCAGGAGATGTGGTGTGGGGGCTCTGAGGTCGGTCAGCGTATGGGGCTAGGAAGAGTACTACCTGAGGAAATATTTTTTTTGGTAGACGGGCCATGGGATATCAATATACAAAGCCACTGAGGGCATGGTATGCATAGTCATGCAAAGGTGTCCTCGGGTCGATGACTTTCCACTTCTGATGGAAATGAATGATTATGAAAATCTGAGATTTCTCACAGTGCAAAGTTCGGCACGTGGGGATAATGGTGTCCGAGCATACAGGAAACATCTTCACTACAATTTTCCATTGAGTCAAAGTAGCCTAGCCCTGGCTTGATGTTCATTGATGCAGGTCGTCATGTGAACCATAGTCGAATACATAGGCCAACCGGGTAGGGGTACCCTGGAAAAATTTGGATGTGAAAAGGGGAATGAGCTTGTAAACCACTGCTCCATAAATTTTTGGATCGGGAGATGTGATATGGGGGCTCTAAGGCCGGTAAGCGTACGGAGCTAGAAATAGTACCGCCCGAGGAAATCTTTCCTTTGGTAGATGGGAAGGGGATATCAATATGTCGAGCCGCTGAGGTCATGGTATGCATAGTCATACAACGGTGTCCACGGGTTGATAACTTTCCACTTCCGATTGTCGCGAATGGTTATAAAGATTCGCAATTATCCAGGTCGTGGAGTCTGATGTATGGAGAGGATGCACCCAAATATACACGGAGTATTCACATCTCGTGTCTCCATATATATTGGGTGGGTCACTATGAAGTTCGTGCAGTTTAACATCGTGCGGTGAGGACGACTTCAGTGCAGTTTAACGTCATGCGGTAAGGATGAAGTATACACCCCATTGAAGACTAGTCCATACACGGGGGAAAGGGATAATTTTTAAATCTTATTATCCAGGTGGTTTAATGTCGTGCGGTAAGGACATGGAATACACCACGTGTAGGTCTGGTCCATACACGGGGGGAAGAAGGCATTTTTAACATCTTATCAGGGGGTGGCCAGGCCAGGATGAGGAACCCTGGCGTCGCTAAGTATCCTGCAAAGGCATGAATTTGGACGAGTGTAGTTTTTAAAAGATGATACACCCCATGCAGGTCTGGTCTATACATAGGAGAAAAGGGAATTTTTTTTCTTATCCATGTAGATTAACATCATGCGGTAAGGACGAGGGATACACCCCATGCAGGTCTGGTCCATACACGGGGGTAGAAGGCATTTTTAACTTTTATTTGGGGGTGGCTAGGCTAGGATGGGGAACCCTGGAATCTCTACATATCCTGCAAGGGAAGGAATCAAGTCGTACATAGTTATCTGAAAGAAGTACACCCCGTGAAGGGCTGGTCCGTACGCTGGGGAAGGGGACATTTTTAATTTCATCCCACCTGGGAATGGCTGGGCCAGGATAAAGGATCCCGGCATCGCTATGTACCCTACAAAGGAAGGAATCAAGCCATACGTAGTTCTCTTTGATGTACAACCTGTGCATGTCTGGTCCATACATGGGGGAAAGTGGAATTTTTAACTTTCATTATCCATGCAATTTAGTGTCATGTGGAGAGGACGTAAAGATACACCCAGTGCAGGTCTAGCCTATACATGGGGGGAAGGGAAATTTTTAATTTTATTTGGGAGTGGTCGGTCTAGGAAGAGGAACCCTGACGTCACTACATATCCTGCGAGGGAAGGAATCAAGCCATACGTAGTTCTCTGCTAGATACACCCCTTGCAGGTCTGGTCCGTACACGGGGGAAAGAGGGCTTTTTTTCTCTTTTTTTTGAGGGGTGGCTGGGCCAGGATGAGGAACCCCAGCGTCACTATGTATCCTGTGAGGGTAGAAATCAATCTGTATGTTGTTATCTAAATGATGATATACCGCGTGTAGGTATGGTCCATACATGGGGGGAGGGATCATTTTTAAAACATCTTGTCTGTGCAGTTTAACGTCGTGCGGTGAGGATGAAATACTCTTAGTTTAAGGTCATAGAGTTTGGACCGTTGGGTTCTTGGCAGTTTAACATCATGCAGCTCGAATGAAATACTCTTAGTTTAAGGTCATAGAGTTTGGACTGTTGGTTGCTTGGTAGTTTAACGACATGCAGCTCGGACAAAATACTCATGTTTTAGTTATTAGGCGAAATACTTATTCAGGAATCTCTCATTTGTAGGAGCGGTTGTAAATTGTTCATCCATTGAGATCAGGGAATAAGTTCCACTGGAGTAGACCTTGTGTATAACATACGGTCCCTCCCACATGGGCTCCAGCTTTGGAGGCTTCTTTCCAGGTATCATTGGGGTCCAGAGGACCAACACCAATTCTCCTTCCAAGAAAGACTGAAGACGAACCTTTTTGTTTAAGGCTCGTGCGATTTGGTTCTGGTATACTTCCAGATAGTAAAAAGTGTGCAACCGCTTCTCATCTAGCTGTTCCAATTCACCTATCCACTTTACCGATTACTCATCGTTGGATAATTGATCCCACATGGAAATGCCGAGCGAGGGTAATTGGAGCTCAATTGGAAGAACCACTTCTGTTCTGTATACTAATGAGTACGGAGTAGCCAGGGTAGTGGTGCATATTGTGGTTCGATAATCCCACAATGCATAGGGGAGTTTATCCAGCCATGAATTCTTGTTTTTTTCCACCATTTTCTAGAGAATATTGGACATGGTCTTGTTGAAATCCTCTATCTGTCTGTTGGTCGCCGCATGGTAGTGGGATGAGTGGTTAGCTTTGATGCCATATTCTTGGTATAGCTTCTCCAATTCAACAGAGCAGAAGTTGGTGTCGTTATCCTTCAGTATAGTATGAGGGAAAACAAATATTGTGATGAATTTGGCCTTCACGAAGCTGACAACACATCTGGACCTAACTTCTTTAAGGGGTAAAACTTCTGCCCATTTGGAAAAGAATTCGGTTGATGTGAGGATATATTTCAGCTGTTTTGCTGTGGTGGGAGGATACTGTTCCACGACGTCCATTCCCCAGATGGAAAATGGGAAGGAGTACTTGGCCTAATGAAGTAACTCCGGGGGATGGTGAATGAAGTTAGCATGAATCTGGCATGAGTGGCATTTTGTGGTAAAACGCTCTCAATCTCGTGCCACTGTGGGCCAGTAGTATCCAAGCCTTCGAACCTGGTGGGAAATCTTGGACCATGACTAGTGTGCTCCACATGATCCGGCATACACTTCAGCGATGACGGAAGCGGTTTCCTCTCCATCAATTCCCCTGATGAGGATTCTGTCAAGGCCTCATTTATAGAGGACCTCTTGTTGACATGCGCCTCCATATAGGAGAAATTTAATTGTCCTTCTCCGTATTTGATCTCGTTCAGACCTGTCTGATGGAAGTTCTCCCCATTGATGGTAGTTTTCAATGGGGTCATCCAACCGATGGTGAGAGCATACGACTCAGAGATAGGACTGAATTCATGGATTTCTTTTGTCTTTGTCTGAACATATGGCAAGACCGTTCGACGATGACAAATACTGATGATTGTTTCATCCCAGCGTGGGTCGGCCAGGGCCGTGGCCGCATTGGCTAATGCATCGGCCTGTGCATTATGGGACTGAGGAATATAGGTCAATGTTGGTTCTGTAGAGAATTACCCCATTAACCCTCGGATGTGGTCAAACAGGGGAATTATCTCCTCCTTTTTTATAGCATAGTCACCATTTACTTGCTTGGTGACCAATTCCGAGTCACCTTTTACCTTAAGGTGTTGCAGTTGAGCCTGGAGTGCAAGCTCTAGGCCTACAATGAGGGCTTGATACTCCGCCTCATCATTCATACGTCCTTCTGAAAGGAGGAAGGAATATGGAAAAAATGTCTTCTCCGGGGTCACGATTATTATCCCCAAACACACCTTGTCAAATTTGGTATCTTCTATACTTTTCCCTATTGGGCTTCAGGATGCGCCATTGAAGTACATTTCCCATGCTGGGAACCCCTATTTAACCGAGAAGATATCTTCATCGAGTAGCTCGACGTCCGTCCCTGTTGAGGGGTGCTCTGCTAGAAAATATACTAATGCCTGGACTTTAATGGCCTTTTGAGGCACGAACCGGATGTCGAACTGTTGCAGGATGACTGCCCATCGGGATAGGCGCCTGGTCAGCATCGGGCGGCTAAGGATGTACTTGAGCAGGTTATTGTGTGAGACCAAATGGACTTCATGATGCTGAAAATAATGTCACAACTTTTGAACTGCAAATACCAAGGCCAAATAACTCTTCTCAACGTTTGAATATCGAGTCTCAACATCAATCATGGTTCGACTGAGGTAATAGAGATTGTTTTCACTGCCCGCGTCATTTTTTTGTGTGATGAAGGCTCCCAGTGGCCGTTCTAGGGTGGACATGTAAATGTTGGTAGGCCTTCCTTTGACCGGGGGCATGAGCACCAGTGGGCTTAAGAGGTACTTCTTCAGGCTTTCGAACGCCTCTTGGCAGTTATCTTTCCATTGGTACATGACTCCCTTCTTCATTAACCTGGTAAAGGGAAAACATTTGCCTGCCAAGTTGGCTATAAACCACCTGATATAGGCCAGGTTCCCTTGGAATCCCCCCAAATCGATGAGATTGCAGGGAGGTGGAAAGCTGAGGATAGCCTTAGTCTTTTCCGGGTTGACTTCGATGTTGTGGTGGCATACAACGAAGCGAATAAATTTCCCTGAGGTAACCCCGAAGGTGCACTTCAAGGGGTTCATCTTCAGACTATGCTGTCAGAGTTTGTTGAAGATGGTCTCAAGGTATGATAGGTGATCTGAGCGCTATCTTGATTTGACCACCAAGTCATCTACGTAACATTCAACGAATCTCCCCAGGAATGGCTTAAAATACAATGTATGGAGTGCTGATATGTGGTTCCATCATTCTTGAGACCAAAGGGCATGAACCTATAATAGAATATTCCTTAAGGGGACCTGAAGGCAGTAGCTGCCTCGTCTTCTCAGGCCATCCTGATTTGATTATAGCCAGAATAGCTATCCATGAAGGATAGAGGCTCATACCTAGCCTTTGCGTTGATTAATAACTCGGTGATTGGGACCGGGAAATCATCTTTAGGGACATTCCGATTGAGATCTCTAAAATCATTGTAGATGCGGATTTGTCCATTATTTGTTTTGACAGGGACAATGTTGGCCAACCAGATGCGGTACTGGACCTCCCGTATGAATCTTGCTTTAATGAGCTTATCGAATTCAACCCTTATTTTGGCAGCATGTGTGGGGTGCATCCTTCTGGGGTCTTGTTTATAGCCCTGGTGGTCTTCTTGTAGACCTAAACGGTGCTTCACCACTTCGGGATCGAGTCCCAGCATCTCTGTGTAATTCCAGGCAAAAACATCCCAATTTTGCTTTAGGAAAGAGGTATATACCTCGTGCTCCTCAGGGGACATGGCTACACTAATGAGAGTAGGCCTAGGATCTTCCTCGATACCCAGGTTTATTTCCCTGATCTCATCCACCGTGGTGGAGATACCTTCCTCAAATGTAGGAGGTGCATCCCTGATATCTTCCTCCTCTTCTTCTTCCAAATCCTAGTCTTCTTGATCTGACGGGAGGAGAGCTCCTAGAGCAGGTTCTTGGGAGTCTGGAGGTGAGGGTGAGGCATCGTGGGTATCCCCACTTGAGTATTTGTCCCCATATTGTGGGTTGGCGGACATCCTCGCATCGTCACACTCGACCGTTGTGGATGAATTCATGAATACATTTAAGTGTGCGTCTGAACTTGAACCCTTTCTCTCAATATGGTTGATGGGTAGTATGTAGTCTCTACCAAGCTTCCTAAGGGGGTCGTCAGGAACCACTTCCAGACCATTGGGAGCAGGGATCCAGTGAACACCATCAGCCAAAGGCTTCCTTTTCTTTTTCTCATAAAATCCGGCATCAATGTAGTGTGACTCCAAGAGCTTGAAAGGGGCCTTTTCGGTGTACAATGTCCCACTTTTCCCATTGAAACAGTACTTAATACACTGGTGGTATGATGAAGGAATGACCATGTGCTTATAGAGCCACGACCTTCCCAACAGATCATTTAATGTTGTGTTCTATCAGACCACCAGGAATTCCAAGTAGGCCACGAGGTCACCAAAATGGGTCTTTAGCTTAATTTGTCCCATTCACTTCTGCTCGCTCTTTTCGTAACCCAATAGAGTTGTGGCTGAGGGTACTAAATCATCCTCACTATAGCCCAACTTACACAGTGTCCGTACGGGAAAGAGGTTAACTCTAGAGTCGTTGTCGATGAAGACTTTGCGGATCTCAACACCATTCAGTTTTCCAGACACATATAGTGGTTTGATGTGTCCTAGAATGATGGCATCTTCATCTTGATTGTTGAATGAAATCACCACATTGCATTCAACCGGGCCAGTCTCCATCCAGAAAATCTCAGCGGCAGCTACCTCATCTTGAACTCCTCGGGGCTAAGCAAGGCTTTGATAAGCACCTCCCTGAGGTCGGTTGACAAACTCAGGGCATCCAGGATTGACAACATGGCTAGTAATAACGCCAAATGCTTAAGGATGTCGTATTTTTTCTCCAACGGCCGACGCTTCTCCGCTGGTGGAATATTTCTAGCATGCAGCTTGGGAGCTGGAGTACGTGATGAGGAGGGACCGATCACGGGATCAGATGTCAACGATGTTCCCACATTCTGGGCACTCAGTCTGATCAGTCTGTTTGTGCACACTAGGTGACTAGACGCTTGTTCCTCCTCTGACAGGTATCACAGAATAACGGGGTTAGAGTGGCTGCTTGCAGAGGTGGAGGGGTATTCTTTCTCTCATTGAGTCTGTTGAAGGTCTCTCCCATGGGTTTCCGCGATATTGACAGTTTGGGCTGAGGCCCAACCATAAGGTTGGTTCCAGCCGTGACTACACCTTCACTGATATCCCCTGCCTCTGCAATTCCATGTCCCAACTCCTCATGTTGGGAACTCGGGTTCATAGCCATACCCTTCATCAGGGAATGATTCCAGAAGATGGATGAAATTAATGGAACCAAATATTGGCACTTCATCCTCTGACAGGTCAACTAGGTCGGTTGTCCCTGATGGTTCCGTTTGGTGGGTCGGTGCCCGTGGTGGCAAATTTGAGGGCATATAATCCACCAGGGTCGGAACTAACATTGGCCCCGTTGTGGACTGCTCCTCTTGTGATTGTTTCTTCCTTCTTCGACTATGCCCAGATGACCGGCTCATGGAGGGTTGTGAGGCCGATACTGTCGGTTGTGCGGCGTCATGGGCTATTGGCGGCAACACCGGCTACTATAGTTGAGCTCAGAGTATGACATGGGCTCAATTGATAGTCTTTCGAGTCATCCAGTTATCAAATTTCTTCCCCTTATTGCTAGTGACCTCCTTCCACCCCTCCCCTTTGTCGTATTCAGTGGTAGAAATATACGTCACATGTGCTGGGGGTGGTCCCACCACGACATGCTCGGAGTATACCATCCTTTGTAGGAGGTCATTGAAGACGAAGCATTCCCGAATATTTTTCCCCAACATTAGATGGTAGGGACAGTAATCTGGCCTATCATCGCAGCCAACTTCTTCAGGTTTCCTCAGATCCGAGAGGTGGAGCAAGTAGCAGTTCATGGCAGTGATGAAGTAGCCACGGACTTGGTCCTCTCAGAATGAGTATACTCTTTTCCTTCATTCCTCAAACTTTTTTCAGTTAGATCCTCTCGGATCATCCCACCTGAGCGGACGTGGGTGCTGATGCACAAGGGGACCTTGATGATTTGGTGGAAGCCTGAGTTGTGGAGCAGGTGCAGGGGCTGACTTGAGTGTGAAAGAGGACACTTCAGCTCTAGCTTCTCTCTTTGCAGGAGCCTATGAGGCCACTCAGGACTTCATATTGGTCCGCCACAGGGAGTCCTCAAGTCTCTGGGCAATGGTTGATAGATGGCGGAAGCCAGTGGTGCACTCTACTGGTATGATCGGTGTTCGCAGCTCATCTCGAAGATTATCGATGCATATAGAAAGCAACTCGTCTTGAGGCATTGTCCTATTCAGAGAGTAGGTCAGAACTTTCCATCTTACGATGAAATCTGAGACCCTCTCATTCTCAATTTTCTTGCAGTTCATGAGGTCACTGACTGTTGTTTTAGGCAACGTTGAGCTGAAGTGGAACAGGAACTGCTGTCGAAGGTCTTCCCAGCTTCTTATTGACTGGGCTGGTAGACTCGTATACCAGACGAAGGCGGATCCTTGCAAGGTCCGCACGAAGAATCTGAGTTTCAATGCTTCTTGTTGTTTCAGAGTTCCCATCATAGGGTCTCAATAGGATGCATAGTGCATCAAATGTTGTTCTGGATCGCCCGATCCATTGAATATAGGAAATACAGGGCTCCAAAAATTGGGTGGAGGAGGTGTGTTGCTCACCCAATCCAGGTAAGGCTTCCGCTCTGGTTGTATCATAGTACGTCGACCTTCCATTGCTTCCAATCGATCTGTCAGTGCCTAAATGGTGTTGGTGAGACCCTGGTTTACATCATTTTGGGCTCGGTACTAGGTAGGCATAGCCTGAGGCATTACCTTGGGATCCGGATTGGCCGGGACCAAGGGTGCGTATGTCGTTTGTGACACCTTCGGAGGGTTCAGGCGTACTCTCTCTGGTTGATTCCTGAGTTTAAGGAAGTCTTGCAATTCATCCGAATCTACATTTTGGTAGTTGTACGGGCCATGCGCATCATTGTATGGGAGCCCTGACCGTGCTTCATTTGCTGGGGAAAGCCTTAGTCTTTGAGGTGCACTTGCTGGGAGTGCATGATGTGGCCCCTCCCAGGACGCACATTCAATAAGGTGGTTGCTTTGGAGTATCTTGGCGTTAATACACCTCAATTGTTTCATCTCATCTTCATGTCGATTGAATATCTCTTCAAGAGTGGGAGGCTCATTTTTGTCGAGAGAAGGAGGCAGGTTAAGGGTAACCAGTCCTTTATTCTTATCCTTATTGGAAGCTCGCTGGGTAGGCTTAGGAGGGTTTGCTGGAAGGACAACCATATTTAGGGAAGCCCTCTGGTTCCAGGTGTGCACACCTAAGGGTTCGTTGTGAGTCACAGCCTGACCGGAACCATCGTCTCCTAATCCATCCAGATTTTCATCATCTCCGGCATCACCCGTGGGGTTATCCTCTATGACGTTGATGGATACATATCGTGGGGTGGAGAAGATGTCATATTCCAAATGGTAAGAGGATCTCCCACATCTCTTACTGGACTTCCTTTTCATGTCCCGGGATGGCCTTTGGACCCCTTGATGAAGGGTGACGTGGAGAGTTATTTGATGCGACCAAATGGTACACCTTCCTCTCAGAGGGGATGATGATTTAAATGATGGGATAGGACGAGAACCACCTCTTCTAACTGTCCTCTGTTGGATTTGGTGGTCTAGAACCAACTACATTGTACTTTATTCATTAATAAAATCCTTATCACATCTTGATTGTTCTTCTGCGTGATAATGCATGTGATAATGTCCTAAGGATAGCTGTTGCATTAATGGGTCACACCAGATCCCTACTATGATGAGAACCTAGAAGTTCCATAACACTGTTCTTGAAATATATATTCTATGGCCGGATGATATTATTTGAGGGACACAAATAATACAGGTCCTTAGGGGTGAGGACTCATAAAACCATGAGGCACCTTCTCATGGTGTGTTCCCTGGGTAATATCCAAGAGGATATTATGAGAACGAGACCCCCCAGTAGGAAATCCACTTTTCATAGTGTCATTGGATGTTCTTATCTGTGGATGTGTGTATTGGTCCTTAGACTTTAAGATTATTATTAATGGGAATTACAACTCCCACACTTAGATGTTTTGACGAAAACTGTGACGACACACTGTTCACAATGAGGTAGGATACGTTGGTTGTGTCATGAGTAATACTGCATTAATAGATAATGCAAGAAAGGATTTGTCCCTTATGTTCCATAACAGAAGTAGATATCTCAGGCCCTTTGATGGAATTGATATAGCCTGCATAAATCCATGGCCATGGCATGGTATGGGCGAGTTCAATTCCGGGAAGTCAAAGAAAGAATAATCGAGCACATGGGTTGATGGCACTAGTATGCACCCCGCTTGATTAGAGATATTAAGATAAAGGTATTATATTACACGGTAAGAGTTCGTAGGATGTGACACGTCATTGCGGTGTTAACTTCTTTCTATATGGGTGCCTTGGCGTGTTGCTAGACGCTAACCTTGGACATTAGGCAGGCTCAGCCTAATGCCACTGAGAAAGAGGCCTTGAAGGTCACACACTAAGTGTGTCCATGTATATCAGTTTAAAATTAATTTAACAAGTTGAATAGAGATTATTCCCGATTGTGGTTTAATAATTATTCAAGAATGTTTGATCGCATTTATTTCGACACTATTTATTCGAGAGAATATATTGTGGGTGAAATAATATATATTTATTAGTGAGTAATACAGTTACATTTATTTAAGAAATAAATAGCCATTACTCAAGGTCTAATAAATATGGTGGAGGAAAATAAATAAAACTGAAAAATAAAAGTTCACGCTGTGTATATTTATATATACACGCCATGTAGTTTATTTTTTGGGGATTCTTGAGAAAATATTGTTTATTTAATAAAATGATATTAAATGTAATACGTTGGATGCATGTCAAGTAATAATGATGGTCAACTGTCATTATTAAGACATTGGGTATTACTAAGAATTAAATGAAATGATTAAATTCTTATGAGAAATTAATTTATTATATTATTATAAGTATTATAAATCCTAATTACATTATTCTTAAATGGGTTATCCATTTTTGGTTGTGCACAATGGATTATAAATACTCTCAAGCCAAGAGATAATTCCCTTTCCACCAATAATTCTTTCAAGTTATGAAAGCAAGATTCTCCACCGGATCAAGGCGATCGAAGACGTACATTGCAAGTGAAGGATCTTCCACGCTAGCACCTAGAGTTCCCTTCGGCGACGTCCAGAGATACGTGGCACACATGTGGATCACCTCTACAGGAATCCTACACTTGGATTCTCCGACTCAACGACAGATCAAAGGATCGTGACCGGAGACACCAACGAAGAAATAATTCCATCGAGGTAATTCTTATGAATTAATTAAATTAATTATAACCAACATATGAAGATCCTATCTCAAGGTTTTCGGGACTCTTCTTTTCTTTCTCGTTCTTCGTTCTATTCTGAAGATCCGGAGTTTTATATCGTGATGGATCTCGGATTGAACGTCGTTTAACGCTAAAATTAAAGTTGGTCAAACCCACCAACGTGCTTCTGCTACGCCCGGATCATACAAGTGGTATCAGAGCGGTCATATCGTTGGTTATAATTATTTAGTTTTTCGTTGATGTTTACACATTTAATAATTTAGTTGTTTCAATTGAATTTTAATAGTTTTGGAAATCTTAATATCGAGAACTGTTCCTCCTCCCTCGTTTCTCTTTCACCTCACAGAAACAAATTTTTCTTTTAATTTTGATTAAAATAAAATAGAAGAACTCATCTGGAGGATCTAAACGTTTCTGGACGTACAAAACTAGAATACACGGTGTGTATTTGGAAGTACATGTCGTGTAGTCTAGGTTCAATGCATTGACTGATCCGCCAAATCAGGACGTGTATTGAGGTCATTTACGACACCATGTGTTGACCAGAAACAGGTGGCACACGGTTTTCGGATTACATGTCGTGTGGTCCAACTGAACACAGCGTGTAGTCCCTTCGGGTTCGGGTTTGTCTGTGTACCCCGTACATAGCTTTCCCAGCTGGAAACCATGTAACGCGGAAACTACACGGCTTGTTTCCAAAAGAACATGTCATGTACTCCGAAAATTTCCGAAGTACATTTACACGCCATGTCCCTGGGCATGTACTTCGGATGGACGGTGAAGAAAAGTACACGCCGTGTAGTTAGAACTACAAGCCATGTAGTCACCCAAATTACGCATATTTATTAAAATTTAATTATTATGTTATAAAAACCCTTGAGACGTGTACCATGGTGCAGGCGTAAAGCTGAGGCACAACACGTGATAGGTGTTTTATATATATGTGTTTAATTTAACATCTTCTTAATGGAGGGAAATTCATCAGGTTGCCTCCAAGGTACAAGTTACGTACAAGGATAATTTTAAATAAATTTATTTGTTTAAAATTATTATGGATGAGAATATCAAGGAAGTTCAGAAAAGGGTTTCAGATGAAAGGATTGATTAATTAAAGATAATTAATTGATTCGAGCATGATTTATCTTAAACAAGAACGATTAAATAATTGAATACTAAGTTTTATTTATGCGTAAATGTTGATGCATGTATGGATGATCATGAGCTAGACCGAGACCTTTGTATGTGAATGGTTTCTTTTAATTTATTTATTTAAATTAAATTTGTTGGCCTGTGAGCCATCTCCTCATTAATATGTAGGGACTATGTTTCCAAGGATTCTTTTATGTAAAACCCCCTTTTTACCCCTCACCTGCGTGTGAGATAAATGCATATGTAATGGATGGAGCTCCCAAGCTAGTGGAGGTGGCTCAAGTCAGGAGCCGAGGTGAAACCAATCCAAGGAGATACAAAGGTGGGCAGGTGGAAAGATGTAAATATGAACCCACAAGGTTCAAGGTGTTTCTCCCCTAGGTCTTGGGTTAGTTTATCAACTTCTAGATAAACTAACCAATAGAACAAGCTCATGATCATACCATTTATTTTATTTCTGTTAGTTTCATGGTTTATTTATTGTGGGTGTGTTGTCACGATCACACAATTAATGAATATAACAATCATGCAAGATATAACTAAAATAAGACTGGTTTATATGTAAATATTATCTTAGACATGGTTAATCACTTAAGTATATCCCACTTAATATTAAAAAGCATGTAATCAAAGATAATAAAATGACAATTTATGTATAAGGATAAAATCCCTCAAAAGAAATATTAAGTCGGTATAGCCTTCCATAATCTTGGTTATAATCGAACCATAGTTCAAAGTGCTTGACCAACCCTAGTTGGGGTGCTTTCAATTATCAGGGAATTATAATTCAAGGTTTTGGGTTGAATTGACTTGGTTCACATCAAGGGTTGACTGCCACAGTAGGACTTGGTGTGGCCAAGAGGCAAAGGTTGAGGAAATCCAAAATAATAGGATTTCAGGATTGGGGAGTCCACTCAGTAGATCAAGGAGCTGTGAGTTAATCTAGTTGGAATTTGGAATGCCTACCTAAAACCCTTCAAGTTTCTTGACCAAAACTGGTTGGGATAATGCGAAGGGTAATATGGATCATTTCCACTAAAATATTCAGGCAACGGAATATTCCGAAGTCAATGGTGAGGGATATTGGATTTCTATAAAATAGTGGGAGACTAATAAGTATTAATTTATTTGCCTCAATTTTTTGTAATAAAGTACTAAACCTTTTCTCATCTTAATTTGTATAAATGGAAAGAAAATGACCTCAAACATATCATTGCGCACCATACTCGAGAAGGAAAACCTTCTCATCGGCACCAATTTCCAAGAGTGGCAGAGGCATTTACGCGTCGTCCTTCACCACGAAAGGAAATTGTATGTGCTGGAAGAGCCTATTCCAGTTGTTCCTGGGAAAGAGACCAGTGATGAGGAATTATCTCTCTATATGAAACACATGTATGATGCCACATATATCCAGTGTTTCATGCTATCGTCCATGTCTAATGATCTCTTGAAGCAACATGAAAACATGGACACTTATAGCATGATGTCTCACCTTAAGGATCTCTACCAAGAGAAGGAGAGACAAGAGAGGTATGAGATGTCCAATGCTTTGTTCACCATAAATCTTGGAGAGTCTTCACTAGCTGGGCCTCATGTAGTCAAGCTTATTGGCTACATTGAACGTCTGGACATCTTAGGGATTAAATTCCTAGATGAGTTGCGTACAGATCTCATCCTATCATCACTGCCCAAGACCTTATCTAGCTTCATTGTCAACTATAATATGAACGGCAATGAGAAGAGTCTATCAGAGCTTCTGACCTTGATTCACCAGGTAGATAAGGACATGGGGCGTGACAAACCCGCGGTCTTTATGGTGAACAAGAAAATGAAGGACAAGGAAAAGGGGACAAAGAATTATAAACGGTCTAAAGCCCCCAAGCACCATCCCTCCTAGAAGGGGAAGATCCAGAGGTAGGGAAATGAATGGGAGGTAGTGTGTTTTTCATGTGGAAAGCAGGGCCACTAGAAGAGGAACTTCACCCAGAAGCGTGGGGATGCTAAAGGTATGTTTGTTATCGAGTGCAATCTTTCTATTTCTACACATTGGTTATTAGATACAGCTTTTGTGACTCACATATGTATTCAAATGCAGGAACCAAGTAGATTTATAAAGATTTCCATAGAAGAGGTGGATCTTCATGTTTCCAATGGAGCAAGGCTGGATGCATTGGCTATTAGAGACTACCACCTCTCATTGCCAACTAGCATGATTTTGGTTTTACAAAACTGTTATTTTGTGCCTAGTGTTACCAAGAACATAATTTCTGTATCTTGTTTGGATATGGATGGATTTGTTTTAAAGTTTGGAAATAAGGGTTGTCTCTTTTATAAGAACAATGTATGTTATGGTATGTCACATTTAAATAATGGTTTGAATGTATTAAATTACAAAAACCAAGTGTTGGCAATCGATAACGAAACAAACTCACATGACTCATACATCCCCAGTTGTGGCATCACCGCCTTGGTCATGTAAACGAGAATCATTTGACAAATCTCTGTCAAGAGGGATATTTAGACTCCACTGAGCTAAAAACACTTGATAGATGTCACTCTTGTTTACAAGGTAAAATGGCCAAGATGCCTTTCGGTGGACAGGGTGAAAGGGCCACAGAGCTTCTAGGATTGGTACACACAGATGTATGTGAACCATTTCCAGTAGAAGCTAGAGGTGGATATTCTTACTTCATTACTTTTACTGATGATTTGAGTAGATATGGATTTGTCTACTTAATGAGGTATAAGTCAGAAGCCTTAGAGAAATTTAAGGAATTCAAGAATGAAGTAGATAATCATCTTAGTAAGAAGATAAAAAGGCTTTGATCGGATCGAGGTGGAGAATTTCTGAACCAAGAGTTCATCGATCTTCTACGGGAGTCTGGGATTCTATCTCAGATCACTCCTCCTTACATACCATAGTGGAATGGTGTTAGTGAAAGGAGTAACCACACCTTGTTGGACATGGTGAGGTCGATGATGAGTCATGCAGATCTTCCATTATCCTTTTGGGTATATGCATTACAAACTGCAACATACACATTAAACCGAGTACCATCTAAAGCGGAAAATGAAATTCCCTCTGAGTTATGGAATGGAAAGAAACCTATTTTGTCACATACACGTGTATGGGGATGAGAGGAATTTGTTAAATCCTTCTCAGGTAACAAACTAGCACCCCGGGGTACGAAGTGTATCTTTATAGGATATCCAAAGGAAACAAAAGGATATTACCTATATAACCCTCAAGAAAAGAAAGTGACTATCACCAGACAAGCCATCTTTCTTGAGAGGTAAAACAACCTCAAAAAGTATAGTGGGAGCAAGATTGACTTTGACAAAGTTGATGCTCAAGATACACAGGAGTTGGTATAGGAACAAGTTCCACGGTTCCCCATGGAAGAGGTTCCAGAAAAACAAGTATTGTATAGGAGCTCAAGAGAGGTAAGGGAACCAGAGAGATTTGGTTTCCTAGTCACCGAGGATGGTGAATCATTATTGTTGGACAATGATGAACCACTTTCCTACAAGGAAGCAGCAGAAAGCTCAGAAGATGCAAGATGGAAAGAATCTATGAATTTTGAGATGGATTCCATGTATCAGAACCAAGTTTGGGTTTTGGTCGATGAGCCAGTTGATGAAAATCAGGTTGGATGCAAATGGGTGTTAAAGAGAAAGCTGGACATGGAAGGTCATGTTAGCACCTATAAAGCAAGGCTAGTGGATAAAGGATTCAAACAGTATCAAGGAATTGACTATGATGAAAACTTTTCACCAGTTTCCATGTTTAAATCCATAAGAATCATACTTTCCATAAGAGCATACCATGACTATGAGATTTGGCAGATGGATGTCAAAACAGCATTCCTCAATGGGAACCTTCAGGAAGATGTCTATATGACACAACCACAAGGTTTTGTGACACCAGGTGAAGCCAAACTGGTTTTCAAGTTGCAGAAATCCATTTATGGATTGAAGAAATCATCTAGGTCATGGAACATTCGATTTGATGAAGCCATAAAGGAATTTAGTTTCATTAAGAATGAATGTGAGCCATGTGTTTATAAGCGGTTTAATAGGAATGTGATCATTATCCTAGTAGTATATGTTGACGACATATTACTTATTGGAAATGATCTACCAGTCTTACAATCAGTTAAGGACTGGTTGAACATGTGTTTCTCCATGAAGGACTTGGGAGAAGTAACCTACATTCTAGGGATCAATATCATTCGTGATAGATCCAAGAGGCTTCTTGGACTAAGTCAGGGAACATACATTGACCAGATACTAAAGATATTTAGTATGAAAAAATCCAATAGGGGATTGGTTCCAGTGTCACATGGCTTACATATTTCTATGAAAATGTGTCCCCAGACACAATAGGAGAAAGATAGGATGAGAAAGATCTTGCACACATCAGCTATAGGATCCATCATGTATGCCATGTTATGTACCAGGCTTGATTTTTCATATGCACTAAGCATTGTAGGCAGATCTCATGCAGATCCAGGGGAACAACATTGGACTGCTGTTAAGACTATCCTTAAGTATCTGAGAAGAACTAAGGATATGTTCCTGGTGTATGGAGGAGACAAGGAGCTTTTCATAAAAGGGTATGATGATGCTGGTTTTCAGACAGATCAGAATGATCTGAAGTCACAATCTGGATATGTTTTCAGTCTCAATGGAGGAGCCGTGAGCTGGAAGAGTTCAAAGAAGCCAGTTGTCTCTGATTCTACATTGGAGTCTGAGTATAAAGCGGCTTCTAATGCAGCCAAGGAAGATGTCTAGATTTATAACTTTGTCCAAGAGATAGATGTGGTGCCTAGCAGTAAAGATCCCATTACATTGTATTGTGATAAAACTGTAGTGGTGGCTCTTGCAAAAGAACCAAGGTCACATCAACGGACAAAGCACATACTCCGTAAGTATCACCTTTTGAGGGATTTCTATAAAAGGGGTGAAGTTGCAGTGAGTATAGTGTCCACAGAAGAGAACGATGTAGACCCCATGACTAAAGGCCTATCTCAGCAGAAGCATGAATATCATGTGAGAGATAGCGGGTTAAAAGTTGTTAGCAGTTGGATCTAGTCCAAGTGGGAGTCTGTTGGAGTTGGTGGTCTAGAACCAACAACTTTGTACTTTATTCATTAATAAAAGACTTATCACATATTGATTTTTCTTCTGCGTGACAATGCATGTGATAATGTCAAAAGGATAGTTGTTGCATTAATGGGTCATAGTGGATCCCTGCTATGATGAGAACCCAGAAGTTGCATTACACTGTTCTTGAAATATATGTTCTATGGACGGATGATATTATTTGAGGGACACAAATAATACAAGTCATTAGGGGTGAGGACTCATAAAAATTTGAGGCACCTTATCATGGTGTACGCCCTTTGTAATATCCAGGAGGATATTATGAGAATGAGACCCGCCAGTAGGAAATCCACTTTTCATAGTGTCATTGGATGTTCCTATCTGCGGACGTGTGTATTGGTCCTTAGACTTTAAGATTATTATTAATGGGTATTACAACTCGCACACTTAGATGTATTCATGAAAACTATGACGACACACTGTTCGCAGTGAGGTAGGATATGTTGTGTCTGTCACGAGTAATACTGCATTAATAGATAACGAGAGAAAGTATTTGTCCCTTCTGTTCTATAAAAAAAGTAGATATATCAAACCCTTTGATGGAATTGATATAGCCTACATAAATCCATGGCCATGGTAAGGTATGGGCGAGTTCAATTCTGGGAATTCAAAGAAAGAATAATCGAGCACATGGGTTGATGGCACTAGTATGCAACCCGCTTGATTAGAGATATTGAGACAAAGGGATTATATTACACGGTAAGCGTTCATAGGAGGTGACACGTCATTGCGGCATTAACTTCTTTCTATATGGGTTCCTTGGCGTGATGCTAGATTCTAACATTGGACTTTAGGCAGGCTCAGCCTAATGCCACTGAGAAAGAGGCCTAGAGGGTCACACACTAAGTGTGTCCATGTATCTCAGTTAAAAATTAATTTAACAAGTTGAATAAAAATTATGCCTGATTGTGGTTTAATAATTATTCAAGGATGTCTGATCGCATTTATTTTGACACTAGTTATTCGAGAGAATATATTGTGCGAGAAATAATATATATTTATTAGTGAGTAATGCAGTTACATTTATTTAAGAAATAAATAGCCATTACTCAAGGTCTAATAAATATGGTGGAGGAAAATAAATAAAACTGAAAAATAAAAGTACACGCCGTGTATATTTATATATACACGTCGTGTAGTTTATTTTTTCAGGATTCGTGAGAAAATATTGTTTATTTAATTAAATGATATTAAATTAATATGTTGGATACATTTCAAGTAATAATGATGGTAAACTGTCATTATTAAGACATGGGGTATTACTAAGAATTAAATGAAATGATTAAATGCTTATGAGCAATTAATTTATTTTATTATTCTAAGTATTATAAATCCTAATTACATTATTATCAAAGGGTTTATACATTTTTGGTTGTGCACAATGGATTGGAAATACCCTCAAGCCAAGAGAGAATTCCTTTCCACCAAGAACGCTTTCAAATTACGAAAGCAAGATCCTCCATTGGATCAAGGGGATCAAAGACGGACATCACAAGAGAAGGATCTTCCGCGCTAGCACCTGGATTTCCCTTCAGCGACGTCCAGAGATACATGGCACACATGTGGATCACCGCTAGAGAAATCCTACACTTGGATTCTCTGACGCAACGAAGGATCACATGATCATGACCGGAGACACCAACGAAGAAATAATTCTATCGAGGTAATTATTATGAATTAATTAAATTAATTATAACCAATATATGAAGATCCTATCTCAAGGGTTCCGGGACTCTTCTTTTCTTTTTCGTTCTTCATTCTATTCCGAATATCTGGCATTTTATATCGCGATGGATCTCGGATTGAACGTCGTTTAACGCTAAAATTAAAGTTGGGAAAACCCACCAACATGCTCCCACTGCGCCCGGATCCTACATCCTCCCTAGATGATAGAATACTGACTCTAGTGGGGGAGGTTTTTGTTGAGGGGGTAATAATTCCCCTAGGCCTAAGGGATGGGGTTGGGTCTGTTCCTTGTATGTTGAGTCCCCTCCTGTTTTTATTGGTCTTACGGGGGAATTTGTTGTTAAAAATGCCCCCAGCCCTGTAGGCTGGGGTTGAACCTGGATTGCGGCTGTGGCTGCAGCTATCTCTACCTGCCTGATCTTGCATGCCCCCATTCAAGGTTGAACTGGGTTTGATGCTAAGTTATTTTGTGGATCAATCCCTTCTAGGGAGGCAGGCAATGACCGTTGATTGGACTCACTTAGGCGAGAGGCCTTTTGTATGAACTCGGTGGCATGATTCAGGAGTTCTTTAATGGCTTGTTCCCACTGGGCCTGACACTTCTGGGACTTACTCAAGGCCTGACCCTGTTGGGTGTGTTGCCTTTCCTGAATAGGGAGACCACTTGATTGTTGTCTTGTCGTGATGACGTTGGAAGACACCATGCCTAACGGGTTCTACTAGGTGGGGAGTTGAGTAAAATGTAGAGCTCTGTGATCCCCCATCCCCTGATATGGAATCCCATCAGAGCGTCATCGATGAGGCGACACAGCTCATGCAGTGCACGGAGGCAGGCTATCTACAAGTTTCCTTTACGTTTCTCGGGGCGCTATCGTCGCACTGAAGGAGGGGCCTCTAGGTCGATGTGACACAGGAGGTATCCTATCATCTTGACATGGTCTACATACCAGTCATAGGGCAAAAATCTTGATTTCAGTCAGTGGAGGGTTGTCCATAAATTTTATTGAATTTTGTGCATGCATTCTTCCGACAATTCTCTGGGTATGTCGAACTCAGAGGTGGTTGTGGGCCAAAACATGACTGGTATATCATTTTTGGCCGGTCATTTCGTCATGTGAAACATGTAGACATACTATTTCGCCAGTGATTCCTCTACTTGGTCAGCCCAACTGAGGAGCTCAATGAAATTGTGATCGAGGCAGTGGGACCGGTAGGTATTGAATTGTCATGTGGGCGATTATGAGGTGGTTCAGAAGATGAATGCGGCCCTGGAACGTCTCCTGATCGAAGATGGGCATCATTAGTGACTTTCTGGGAATTTGACATGCTCGATCCCATCCTTCTGAGTGCCTTGGCATACCAGGGCTTTTCTATGCTTGATTCGGCAGGAGGAGGACCTTTCTGTCGATATGGTTGGTCATCGCAGGGAGGACCTCTGCAATGGCGGTCGTAATGGCGAGGACTACCATTATTGCTTGATTCTTCACTGTATAGAGGAATTTTTTAGTGAACACCCTCAGGAGGACCTCCAAGGCATGTCGCAGTAAGGGGAGGACCTTCTGGCTATGTAGAATCGTTACGGGGAGGGCCTTTGCAACAACTGCCATGATGGGGAGGATGAACATCATGGATTGACGTTCGATGTGAATCTTGGTGAGGACATTCAGGACACACTGCAATAAGGGGGAGACCTTCTTATTGCTTGGGGCCAATGCGGGGAGGACCTTCGCAATAGAATTCGTGGTGGCGAGGACTACCATCACATTTGGGGAAATGGTGAGACTACCATTACAGCTTCCGTAGGGAGAATATCTATAGGATACATCTTGGGGAGGGCCTTTAGGATGTACCAAAACAAAGGTAGGGCCTTCTCGTTGC
Organism: Viscum album; assembly: GCA_963277665.1. Lineage (NCBI taxonomy): Eukaryota > Viridiplantae > Streptophyta > Magnoliopsida > Santalales > Viscaceae > Viscum > Viscum album. The sequence goes on along the minus strand of OY728126.1, from coordinate 1,800,053,592 downwards.
TTGACTTCTCTACCCGGAGGACCTCCGTTATCAGGGTGGCGAGGACTACCATCGTGATCTAATGCCCAGCTGTGCGGAGTGTCATTGTAATGTAACCCCTAGGGAGGACCTTTAGGGCAGGCCACGAAAAGGGGAGGGAATTCCTTTCATGATGAGACATCACTATGGGGAGGACCTCTGTAGTTGCGACTATGATAGCGAGGAATACTATCACAATCTGTGGACCCACTACATGGAGAGTGTTTGCAGCGTATACCCCGGGGAGGGCCTTCAGGGTGGACCGTAGAAAGTGGAGAAACTTCTTGCTGCTCGATCTTCTGGTCACGTGGATGGTTTACATGACTCGCATCAGAAAAGGAGCCCTCGTGATCGATCGTTATATACCCGTGGGGGAGACCCCACGGGTCCTCTATGGAGGACCTTCAGAGCTGCTGGTAGAAACATTGCGAGGAGGACCTTCGCAACTGCAACTGCCACTCCCATAATATGGTAATGGGTGGGTAGGGTTCTGAGCCTGCGATGTGTTCCTAGCAGTGTTGGGAACCCCAGATTCCAGTACAGTAGAGTCATGAACCTGCACTTTATTTTTCGGCTGCCTTCAGTGCATTCAGGGCACTCTCTTGCGAGCAGTGGGGACCTTCTACTGTTGAAAACGACCTTTACCCTTGGGTCCCTATCTAATTGGGTCTCGTGATGCTGTCGGGATACGACGATGAACATCTTGACTTTTATCAGGGATATATGACTACTCTGGATCATCCACCGTGATGGACGGGTGTCCCCCAGTTGGTATGAGTGAAGCTGCTCGATTTGGTTGCCCTTGCATTGCAGAATATAGTCGGAGACCCTCTTGGGCGGAATCAGGGATGCAGATCTGCTCCAAGGCGACTATATTTTCTCTTAGATGAGTCGCCTCAATTGGGGAGACAGGATCACGGGCCTGAATCCTTGCTGTTTCAATTGATGCAATTACATTCTGTGAAGTCTGCAAGATATGATATGGGATCGATACCTACTCCTCCACCATTTCCCGGATATGCAGAGAGGCATCTTTGGCTGGAACGGGTATGAAGGCCCATTCCGGTGTTGGAGTAGGAATATCCTGCTCCGGTCCTCTGGTGGTCAATGGGTACTGACAATTCTCCTCTGTCGGGGCAGCTGAATGAATCTGCCCCTGTACCGGAATACGCCGGTTTATCTACCCGTTTTCCACCACATCGGGGTGGAAGAATTTACTTGCATCCGCAGGGAACTGGACCTTCATATATTGGTTTCCCACTGTATCAATTTGGTGGCATTTGTTGGCAGGGAGACGTTCCCACCTATGAGTTGCTCCCACATCTGGGTTGCAGGGTTTTTTGATCACCACCATATCGAGATGGTAGGCATCAGGAGAATCTTCAAGGAGTTGGTCCTGCAGGCACTGATTTTCTACCACTTCGGGTTGGTAGGCTTCATGACCCTGGGCAGGGAGAGGCGCCTGCCAGGTAAGTGTTGTCCTGTGTGAGCGACGGGCTTGATGGAGCTTGGAGGGAATGAGCACCTGCTCGGATGATACATCCATGTCTGGATGGCGAGCCACCATGTCTGGATTGCAGGCTTTGGAGGGGCGAATAGGCGTATGTTCATGTTCGTGATGCGTCTCCATGATGGGGCAGCAGAGCTCCTCCTCGGGGACAAGGGTGATGACCGGTCCCCGGTTGAAAGTTTTCCGCCCTCGTTGGGTGGTCCGAGGGCCCAGAGCTTGGGGAGAGTGGGCCTGGATCCTTAGGGCTACATCCTCCTCAGTGTGAGGATGTTGAGTCGCGGCGTGACCGCGATGACGTCTTCCAGCGTGGGCCTTGGAGCAGAACCCCCATTCGGTGGGGATGAAGTCCTCAGTGTCGACCTCGTCCGCCTCCCTAAGATAAGGGAGGTACACATTATCTCATTCCAGGGATAGACTCTCGAAATAGTTGGAGACAGCAACAGGGGCTATCTGGATCTTCCTTTACGGCTGTTACTGGTCAGGCGACCGGTGAGTCCTGGTAGATTGGTGGGTGTGCATGGCCGCCTCCACCTTCGGGAGAGTACCGTTTACGTGGTACTCTCGGATCAGTGCGTCTAAGACCCAGCGTTGAAGTTGCTGGGTGGGTGATGGGGTCCTCCGTTGGTGAGGATGCACAGTCATCGCGTAGCCTGAAGTGCGCACTTGCAAGTTCCTTTGTGACGCCATTGGATCGAAGGGAGTTCTGTGTGGTACCTGTAAAACATTTTAACAAATACAGACAGAAAACCCGTCAAACTAGCATCTCATGATCCCATGCATAATTAATGACCTTGCTTGGCCCTCCATGAGAGTATAAGAGGGAACATGGTGGTATTAGGTTCAATCTGTCATTCTTGGTTAAATATTCATGTCGGGTTCAACATTTTTTGTTTCGGACCATTTCCCTTCGAGGAGAAGGAGGACTAACACGCCCGACTGTCGATCTCATGGATGGATGATCCCCGCTCGATTGCCAAAGTCAGGTACACTGGTCTTCATTTCGAAATGCCCAACTGTTCCATATCCAATGATACGTGGACCTGCATTCCAAAGGCAGACATCCTCTAGGTGGTTTGGCCAGCGATGCTTAAGAACTCACATTGGCGGAGAGGATGGGAAGTCGGGCTCATCGCACCCATTTGGGGGGGAATTATTTTCTGTTCCTAGACTCTCTTATATATTTAAGATGTATTTATATGTTCAATAATATTTGGTTTATACCCAAGCATAGTATCCATGGATTTCTCTTGGTTGGAAATGGTCAGCTGAACGTGGGGACATAGAATCATTTATACCCAAGGTTTACTATCCCTCATTGGACTAATGACCCCGAGGGGTTTAGACTCATTGAGGCGGCACTAGGGGTGGTGAGGTGAATCAACATGAAGATAGTCAGATCGACTGGTTGTTGGGCTTGAAACTCAGCGAGGCTTCCTACATACCCTGCCTAGGAGACAAGGATCAAAGTCCACATAGTTCGTTCGAGAGTGTTGGATAACTGACATGAATGTGGACCTGGGGGTCCGATGGTGATCAGGATTGAACCTCTTGGGGTATTTCTACGTACCATACCTAGGATGTAGGGATCAAATTCCACGTAGTTCGCATGAGTATGGGGCTTACACTCTGAGGAGCCCTAGAGTAATGGATTGGGGCTTATACTCTGAGGAGGCCCATAAGATGATGTCATGGTAAATGTTGACTCTAAGCCCACATGAGTCATGCTCGTTGTGAGAAACAAGAGGCAGCAGGGACCAGACAATCACATCGTAAAAGGTGCGTCTGTGGGAAGTGGTGTGGGGATTACGCATGGAGCGGCCCATAGTAATGGATTGTGGCTTACACTCTGAGGAGGCCCAGGGCGACAAAGCACAACGGGAGAGGGAAAGTGGTGCTCCTGTGCCCGTCACCTCTCTTGTTCTCGGGGGAAGTACAGAGGTGCATGGGGGATTCCTTCTGATGGGTATTTTACTACCCCCGAAGAAGGGAGAAGTGCCCCAGCCCCAAAAAGTGGAGGGGCAGAGAGGGGTCTCCCGTGCTCAGACTCCAAATTACCGTGGGAATGTGAACCCAGGAATGCTTCAAAAATCTGATCAAGGGTTGGGGAAACCCCTTCGCCCCTGCTTACCGTGGGTATGTGAACTAAAAACGGCACATTGGTGCACCTGGGGGTTACACCACACGGATCTTGTGGCTCTGGTGGAGGCCTCGGCTCGGGGCTGATGAGTATTCCAATGAGGGAGTCATAGAGGATCAGGCCGGATTGGAAGGATTTTATCTGGATCGTGGAACGGGTACTCCGAAGGATTCGACGGGCTACACGGGGGTATGGGTTGTGGCGCCCTTCACGTAGGGAAGTGCTACACGATTGGAGAAACTGTCCATGAACCAGGGTGGCCCATGAACTGATGAGCATCCCGTGAACCAGGGTGGTTAATGGAACAGTGAGAATCCCACGAACCAAGGAGGTTCACGGCTTCGGGTTCAATCTGCGTACCAGGGTGGTACATGGAGGGTTCCATTCGAGCAACGGCGGCCAAGGGCGGTGCCGGTCAGGGGTTCATCGGTCGAGACTTCGCCCGCGTAGGAGGGTGCTATGCGGTGCGGTGGATCGGAAAAGGGGCATACACACCCCGGTCTGTGGGGAGTGCATCCGCGGAGGGGCCATGGTTCGCGGTCTTCTTTTCTTTGTTATTTTAGGTTCACAGTTCACCAAGTTATTATGCATTTTTGGGTTCCTTATTAGTTCATTCCCAGGTTAATACCTGCTCTGGTTCATGAACTGGAACATCGCTGTTTGCGAAATCCTAAGCCTTCCTTCGAAATCCTTCCACCCAAATCTGATCGATCTCCTCCGAATTCTCTTCCCTTTTCCCCCTCAGTCTTCTTTTATAGAGTGGTGGAAAATATGTATCTGTGGTCACGCGACACCTTTTGTGGAGTCCCATGACCGAAAACCTGGTTTACGGCGGACTTGGTCAATCTGCGACTCGTGGTGGGCACTGAGCGCATCTCCCCCACGAACCGAACGAGATCGGGGAATTCTCCGCGATCGCGTAGGGTTCCGCCTCCATTCTACGAACGACAGCAGATGCAGCTTGAGCCGGTCGATGCGGTCCGCAGCTGGGGCGGTTCATAACAGTGAACCGGATCGGCGCCCGTCCTGCCTCACGTCCGCGGAGGATCTCCGCCTACATTTCGCGAATGACATCGGTCCGCGGAGGGGGTGCTCCTCGGAACCGGCCGCGTGCTTGTTTGGACGGGTCTGCGGACCGATTCATCTTGTGCCTTTATTCTCAATACTTTCCACAATTCTTTGGGGAAAATTGGGTATGATCTCCCTTGGGTTAAAAGGGGATTCTCATTCTCCTTTGAGGAATTTTCAGGAACATACAATAACCATTAAACCCTAAAAACATTTGAAAATAATAAACCCCCTAAAAACACTTTAAAACCATTAAAACCTAAAATACCTTAAACCACTAAAAACTATAAAAAAGTTTAGAGGCCTTATAAAAACAACAAAAAAATCTAAAAATCCTCAACACACCAAAAACAATAAAAAAAATAAAATCCTAAAAAACCCTTACAGCCCTAAACCCTATACTCTAAACCCTAAACACTAAACCCTAAACCTTATGCCCAATACCCTAAACCCTAAACCCTAAACCTAAATCCCTTTTCACTACACCCTAAACTCTCTATATTATACCCCAAACCCTAAACTGTACACCCTAAAACCTACACCCTAAAACCTACACCCTATAACCTACATCATAAACCCTATTCTATACCACCTAAACCATTTAGCCTACACCGTAAACCCTATACCCTAAACCTTATATCCAATACCCTGCCCCCTAGACTTTATACCCAACACCCTAAATTGTATACCATACACCCTAAACCCAATTACTCGTACCCAAAACCATATACCCAACACCCTAATTTTGATACCATATACACTAAACTCGTAACCATAAACTCAAAACCCTACACCCTATACCCTACACCCTTAACCCCAAACCTTAAACCCAATACCAAACACCCTAAAACCAATACCCTACACCCCAAACCCAATAACCTACACCCTAAACCCAATACCCTAAAACCTGAACTAAAAAACCTAAACCCTACACCTTAAACCCAAAACCCTACACCCTAAACCATTACCTTACTCACTAATTTGAAAATGCTACACCATAAAATGTATACCCTAAATACTAAACCTTACACCCTACACCTTACACCCTATACCCAGTACCCTAAAACAAAAACCCTACACTGTAAACCATATAACCTACACCCTAACCCCTATACACTAAATCCAATACCCAATACCCTAAACCCTACACCATAAACCCAACTACCAAAACCCAATACCGTAGACCAAAACACTAAACCCTACAACAAAAACCATATACCCCACACCCTGATACCTAAACCCAATACCTAAACCCTATACCATACACCCTAAACCATATAACCTATATCATACATCCTATACCCTACACCATAAATCCAAAACAATACATCCAAAAACCCTCTATCCAACACCCTAAACCCTATACCCTACACCCTCATCCCAATACACTACACCCTTAACCCTATACCCTTCACCATAAACCCAAAATACTAAAAGAACCCATAAAACCATAAAAACCCTAAAAACATAAAAAACAAAAGAAATAAAGAAAATATCATAAAAAACCTAAATCCCTACAAAAATTGAAAACCCTAAAAAACTCTAAAAACCCTAAATTCCCTAAAATCCCTAAAACCATAAAAATCCCTAAAACCCCTAAAAACTCTAAAAACCCTGAAAACCCCAAAAAAACCACTAAAAACAAAAACAAACCTAATAAAACCCTAAAATCCCAGGGAATCCCAAATTAATCCCTTTAACCCTCAAAAATCATTAAAACCTATAAAAACCATAAAACCCTAAAACCCTAAAACCACGTAAACCCCCCCCCCCCCCCCAAAGAAACACTAAAACCCTTAAAAGTAATAATAAAACACTAATAACCCATGAAAAATTATAAAAATACTTTAAACCCTTAAAATATTAATAACCATAAAGGAACCTAAATACCATTAAAAACCATAATAATTCATAATGCTCTAAAACCCAAAATAACAAAAAAAACCAAAAACACTCAAAAACCCCTTAAAGCCATAAAAATATTCAACGACCCAAAAGGACATGAAAATAAAAAAATACCAAAAAACCCCAAAAAACCCCAAAAAACCAAAAAAAAACATAATACCCCTAAAAACCCTAAAAAACCTAAAAACCCATTAAAACTTCAAAAACACTAAAAATGCCAAAAAAAACCTAAAAACTCTAAAAACTCATGAAAGACCCTAAAACCCATAAAAACAATAAATGACCATTAAACCCCTAAAACCCTAAATGTCCCTAAAAACCCTAAAATATTATAAAACCTATACAAACCCTAAAAGACTCTTAAAAACACTAAATGTCCATAAAATACCCTAAACCCCTAAAAGACTTTAAAAATGCAAAGATACCACCAAAGCGGCCCAAAAATCCCCAAAACCCCTATAGGACCCTAAAACCCCAAAAAGACCCTAAAAACCCCGAAAACCCCTAAAAAACTCAAAAACCCATAAAACACCCAAATCAACCTAAAAACCTTAAAAACCGAAAATGTCCCTTAGAAACTCTATAAACCCAAAACAACCTTAAAACCCAACAAAACATTAAAAGGGCCTTTAAAACCCCAAAAAAACTAAAAGACCCTAAATCCCATAAAAATTATAAAACCCATAAAACACCCTAAAAACACGTAAAGACCCAAAAAACCTAAAAAAAACTCTAAACCACAACAAATAACCATGAAAAAACTAAACGAAACTAAAAACTCTGAAATCCCTTAAAACAATAAAATTATCTAAAAGATCCTAAAAACACTAAAAACATTAAAAGGCATAAAAACCCATAAAATCCATAAAAACAATAAAAACCTAAACACCTAAAAGCCCAAAACAACTAAAAACCCCAAAAACCCTAAGAACGATTAAAAACCTTAAAACCCTATAAAACTCTAAAAACCCTAAAAATTAAAAAACACCCTAAAAGACCCTAAGAACAATAAAAACCCTTAAAACACTAAAAGAAAACATAAACCCTAAAAAATTTAAATGAAACTCAAAATCATAAAACCCCTAAAACCCATAAAAACAATAAAAGACCCTAAAACCCACGAAATCCTAAATACCAAAAAAACATTAAAAAATATAAAATCCTAAAACCACAAAAAAAACCCTAACAAAACCTAAATGCAGAAAAAGCCCTTTTAAAACCCCTAAAAACACATTAAATCCATAAAATCCCTAAAAATCGTCAAAAACCCTAAAAACAGCCAAAAAAACCCTTGGAAACCCAAAAAACACTAAAAGTCCTTAAAAATCATGAAATCTATAAAAACCATAAAATCCATAAATCCTCTAAGGAACATAAAAATTCCTTAAAACCATAAAAATCAATAAACACCCCAAAACTCTAAAAACCCTAAATACCTCTAAAGACCATAACCCCCCCTGAAAACTCAAAAAACTCATAAAAACTAATACCTCCCCTAAAAACCATGAAATACCTAAAAATCATGACACCCTAAAAATAGTAAAACCAATAAATACCCTAAAAATTGTAAAAAACATAAAAAACCTACTATAATTCCAAAAAAATAAAATATCCATAAAATCACTAAAAACCCCTAAAAACCCTAATATACTATAAAAACCAAAGAAAACCCAAATACCCCTTAAAATCAGAAAAAATTCTATAAATATTACAAAACCATAAAAAGCATAAAAATTTATAAAACCCAAAACATCATAAAAACCCAAAAATAACGCTAAAAACCATAAAACCTATAAACTCTAAAATACTGAATGAAAAAAAATAAAAGACCCAAAAATCCCTAAAAACACTGAAAACATAAAAATGCTCAAAAACCTGTAAAGCCCTATAAAACCCTAAAAACCAAAACACCCCAAACCCTAAAACCCTAAAACCCTAAGAAAACACTAAATAACCCTAACACTACTATAAAAACTTTAAAAGAACCTTTAAACCCCTTAAACACCCAAAGAAAGCTGAAAACACTAAAAAAATAAAAACAAAAAACCCCTAAAAACCCAAAAAAACTAGAGAACCTAAAACCCTATAAAATCCTAAAAACCCTAAAAAAACATTAAAACCCTTAAAACCCCTTAATATCCTAAAAACGCTATAAAATCCATAAAACCCATAAAAACAACCCTAAACCCCCTAAAACCCCTAAAAATCCATAAAAACCCAAAAACCCCATCTCAAACCCACAAAACCTTTAAAAACACTAAAAAACCCTTAAAACCCCTAAACCCTTAAAAATCCTAATAAAAGGTAAAGAAACCCCGAAATGACCGTAAAAATATTATTAAACACTAAATGATCCATAAAACCCCTTAAACAACATAAAAAAACTAAAAACCCTTAATACCGTCATAAAACCCAAAAAACCCTAAAACCCATAAAAACACATAAAAAGTAAAAATCCATATAACACAATATAAAATCGAAGAAACACTATGACACCCTAAAAACCATATAAACCATAAAACAGCCATAAAATTTTTTAAAAACCTAAAAAATATGAAAAAAACCATGAAATTCTTAAAAAATAAAAGTCTGGGAAAGCCCTAAATACCAAAAAAATGAAAACAATCTAAAATCCCATAAAAATAAAATACAACCATAAAAATATAAAAATAAAATAAAACTAAAAAAACTAAAAAACCCCAAACAACACTAAAAAACTAAATTACTTAAAAACCCATAAACCCAAAAATAACCTAAAACCCAAAAAACCCAAAAAAACCTAAAATTATAAAAATCCTCTAAAACTCTTAACTAACCTAAATAATATAAAACAACCCTTAAAGACAAAAAATATCTCCAAAAAACTGAAAAAAATCTAAAATCCCTAGAAAACCCTTAAAACTTCATAAAAAGTGAAACCCCCGCCCTGAAAACCTACTAAGAAAATCCTAAAAACTGTAAAAACTATAAAAAAATCATGAAAAACACCGAAAACACCAAATAAAATCCTTAAAATCCCGAAAAACACTAAAAACCCAATAATCCCTAAAAAACACAAAACCTCAAAAACCATGAAACACACAATAAACATAAAACCCCCTAAAATGCCAACAAACCAATAAAAACCCTTTAATCCCCTAAAACAAAATCTAAAATAATTTAAAACCCCTAAAAATATAAAAAACCCTAAATACAATAAAAACTCCAAAAACCCCTAAAAATCCTAAAAATACTAAAACCTAAAAACCACTAAAAATACTGAAACCCCAAATAATCAAGAAAAAATATAAAACCACCTAAAAACTTTAAAACCCAAAAAACCCATAAAATCACAAAAATCCCTATTCCATATTTCTAAAACCTTAAACAGTACACCCAAAATCTTATACCAAACACACTAAACCCTGAACAATGCATCCTAAAACCTACACCCTACAACCCAAACCACATAACCTACACCCTAAACGATATACATTACACCCTAAACCCAAATCCCTACACCATAAACTCAATACCTTTTAAACTAAACAATAAACCATACACCCCGAACCCTATACCCTACACGCTAACTCTATACCCTACACACTAAACCAAATACCCTACATCCGAAATTTTATATGATACACCCTTAACCTTATATCCTACACCAGGGGCCCTAAACCCTAAAACGTAAACCCAATACCCAACACCGTAATCCCTACACCCTTCAGCCAAAACCCTATAACCAACACCCTAAACCCAAAAACCTACACTCTGAACTCTATACCCAACACCCTAAACGCAATACCCAAAACCCTAACCATATACCCTACACCCAGAACCCTATATGCAACACCCTAAACCATAAACCATACACCCTAAACCCTATACCCGACACCCTAGAACCTAAACCATAAACCCTACAACATATAAACTATACCCTAAATCCAACACACTAAAACCTATACCTTACACCCTAAACCCAAAACACTACAACATAAACCCAATATCCTAAACCCTAAACGTTACACCCAAAACCACATACCCTACACCTTTATCCAAAAACCCAACACCCTAGACTGTATACCATATACCTCAAAACCTAAAACCTATGCCCTAAACCCTACACCCTAAACCCAATACCCTACAAACGAAACCCTAATCACTACAACCTAAACTGTATACCATTCACTGTAAACCCTAAACCCTACACCCTGAATCCTATAACCTGCACTATAAACCCTAAACCCTACAATATAAACTCTATACCCAACACCCTAAATCCAAATTCATACACCATATATCCTATAAACTACACCCAAAACCCTATACCGTTAAAACTAAACCATGTACCCTACACATTAAACCCTATACCCTAAACCAAATCCCCAAAACCAGAAACACTACACCCTAAAACCTATACCCTACAACCTAAACCCCAAACCACTCACTTTAAACCATATACCCAAACAATTAAGCTTAAACCCCAAATCCAGAACCCTATACCCTACACTCTAAAACCTATAACCAACACCAAATATCTTATTCCCTACATACTAAAGCCTATACCCTAAACCGCAAGCCTTAAACTGTAAATGCTACACCCTAAACCCGAAACCCAAAACCCTAATCCCTATACAAAAAACCATGTACCCCACACCCTAAACCCTATATCCTAAATCCTAAACCCTATACCCTATACCTTAAACCCTATACCCTACACCCCAAACCATTCATCCTAAACCATATACCTTTCAACCTAAACCCCATACCCTAAACCCTATACTCTAAACCATAAACCCTAAACCCTACAACCAAAACCAAATACAGTACATCGTAAACCCAAAACCCTACACCCTAAACCCTACACCTTAAACCCTAAACCATTCATCCTATACACTAAACCCTAAAATGTACACCCCAAAACCATATACCTGACATCCTAAACCATAAAACCTACACTGTAAACAATATATCATGCACCCTCTACCCTGAAACCTACACCCTAAACTCTCTACACTCTACCCTAAACCCTAAACCCTACACCCTAAAATATACACCAAAAAACCAATACCCCAAACCATATACCCTACACTATAACCCTAAAACCTACATCACAAACACTATACACAACACCCTGAACCCTAAACCCTACACCCAAAACAGTACACCCACACCCTAAACCCTACACCCAAACCACTATACACACACCCTAAACCCTACAACGAACACCCTAAACCCCATAGGATACACCTTAAACCATAAATGATACACCATAAACCCTATACCCTACACCCTAAACCATAAACCCTACACCCTAAACCTTATTCCATACACCCTATACCCTATACCCTACACCCTAAATTGTATAACCAACATGGTAAACCCTTTACCAAAAACCCTAATCACAATACCCTATACCATAAATCCTAAAACCTACACCCTAAAACCTAAACAATATACCTTTCACCCTAATCCCTAAAGCCTTAAAACCTGAAAAAAACACCCTATAAACTTTTAAAAATAAAAAATCCAAAAACTCCAAAAACCCTAAAAAGAAAAAAAAACCTTAAAAACCCAACGAATATAAGAAACATTAAAACCCTTAAAAACCAGAAAACGCCTAAAGACACTATAAACCGTAAAATCTCAAAAGAACATCAAAAACTGTAAAATTATTTAAAGCCCAAAAAACCCCAAAATCCTTAAAATCCATAAGAACTCTAAAAACCATAAAAACCGGTAAAAAATATAAAAACCCAAAAAACCAAAAAACCACTTAAAAATACTATGAATTACTAAGAAAAACCTAAACCCACAAAAAATACTAAGAAAAATTATAAAAACCATAAAAAAACCCCTAAAAAAACCTAAAAACACTAATAAATCCCTGAAAAATTAAAAAACCCTTAAAAAAGACCATAAAAACCTACAAAAATAAAAACCCTAAATTCCCTAAAAAACAAAAAATATAGTTAAACCCCTAAAAACACTAGAAAACATCAATACCCAAAAACCCCTAAATAACCCAAAACCCCAGAAAAACATTAAAACCCTTAAAATCCTATAGGGCTTTAAAAACCCTAAAAATTTTAAAAACCTCTAAAATCCCCTAAAAATCATAAAACCCCCCAAAACCCCAAAACCCACAAAATCCCTAAAAACCCAAAAAAATATATTAAAACCCAAAAAATTTAAGCACTCTAAACACTCAAAAAACCCCTAAAAGTCCCTAAAATGCTAAAAATTCCAAAAAACTATAAGACACCCTAAAAGTCCCTAAAACCCATAAAACCCATAAATCCCCAAAAAGTCACTAAACCCCCTAAAAATCCTAAGGTCCCTAAAAATACAAAAAGACCCTAAAAACTAAAAAAAATCATAAAGACCAAAAAATTCTAAAAACCCCTGAAATAGCATAATACACCATAAAACCCTTTAAAAGACCCTTAAAATACCTAAAACCCTTAAAGGAAAATAAAAAACTTAAATAACACAAAACACTTTAAAATTTTGAAGGCCCCCAGTAATCCTAAAAACCCATAGAAATCTCTAAAAACACATAGACATCCCTAAAAACAATAAAAACCCTAAAGGTCCATAAAAACCCTTAAAACTCTAAAGCACCCTAAAACCCATAAAGAAGCCTAAATCCTATAAAAACACTAAAAGTCCATTTAATACCCTAAAACCCCTAAAAACACCTAAGACCCATAAAAGCCCTAGAAAACCCTAAAAACCTCTAAGAAAACCTAAAACACCCTTAAAAACACCAAACACATCTTAAACCATAAAAACCTAAAAAAAATTAAAACCCAAAAAATTCCTAAAAACTTACAATTCCATAAAAATCAAAAAATACCATAAAAATATAAAAATAACTAAAATACACTAAAAGAATTATATAACCATAAAAATCCTTAAAACCCCTAACAAACCTAAAAGATCATAAAAGACAATAAAACCCCCTAAAATGCCCTTAAAATACTAGAAATCCAAAAAAATCCCAAAATCTCTAAAAGACCCTAAAAACCACAAAGGGTTTAAACAACCAAAAAAACGTAAAAAAAGATTTAAACACATAAAATACACTAAAAATACAAAATAAACAAAAATAATAAAACCCATAAAAATCCTCAAAACCCTAAAAACCCTAAAATATAAACCCATAAAACACATTAATCCCTTAATCCCTAAAAAAACCAAAACAACAAGAAAACTGTTAAATTACCTAAAACCCAATAAAACATGAAACCCTAAAAAATCCTAAAATTCCCAAAAAATCCTTAAAAAACCTCAAAACCATAAAAACCCTTTAAACCCCCCAAAACCACTAAAATTACCTAGAACCCTAAAAACCCTAAACCCCCTAAAAACCCCCAAAATACTTGAAAAATAAAATAAAAAACCCATAAAATAATATAAATCACCAACAACCCAAGAAACCATACTAACCCTAAAATACCTTAAAAACTAAAAACAATAGACACTAAAACCCAAAAAAAATCCCTATAGAAACCCTAGAAGGAAAAAAACCCTCTAAAAACCCTACCACCCATAAAATCAAAAAAACCCTATAACCCCCTAAAAATATAAAACCTCTAAAACCCTAAAAACCCAAAAACATAAAATCCTAATAAAACGTAAAACCCTTTAAATAAACAAAAATTTCTAAAATACCTGAAAAAACTAATCCACTAAAAACCCAAAATAAACCCTAAGAACCCCAAAAATCCAAAAAGACGTAGAAATCCCTATAGAAACCCAAAAACTCCATTTAAAACCATTAAAATTCCCTAAATCCTAAAAACACTAAAATATATAGAACCCTATATAATCCCTAAAACCCTTAAAACCCTAAAACCCTAAAACACCATAAAACACCTAAATACACCCTAAAACCCTAAAACCTCCCCCAAAAAACATAAAACCCTTAAATATTAAAAATAATTAATAATATTAATGAAATTTTTGAATCACTAAAAACCCTAAAACCCCTAAAAAACATAAAAACTCAAAAGACACCATATAAACAAAAAAACCTAGTAAATCATCAAAACCCAAAAAACCCAAAAAAACCCCTAAAAATCCAAAAATCCATAAAAACTCTAAACCCCCCTAAGATATAGTTTCAAGAAGAAGGGTATATGATCAGTGACCTTGTAAAATTAAAGGGATTCGGTGATATTTAATCATTTCTATCAGGTTGCCTATCTACCTAGATTTTCTTGGTCTCCAACGGGTTTATTCACAGATCCAGAAACGCCCAACAGTTCTTATATCCAATGATTCGTGGACCTATTTTCCAAAGTCATGCGCTCGTTGGGTGATATGGACAATGACACTTAATAACTCACCTTGGTTGAGAGGATGGGAAGTTGGGCTCATCGCACCCTTTGGGGGGTAATTATTGCCTATTCCGGGACTCTCTTATAGATTTAAGACGTGTTCTTATGTTCATGAATATTTGGTTTATCCCCAAGCATTGTATCCATGGATTACCCCTGGGTTTCATGTCATAGGTATACATAGGGATATGGAGCCATATATATTCAAGTTTTAACATACCTCATTGTATTAACGATTCTAGGGAAGTTTGAGTTTGTTCAAACAACACTAGTCTCAAGGCTTATGATTGGGTTCTCGGGAGTTTATTATCATCCAGGTGGGATAGAGAGTGACTTGAGTGTTTGGATCTAAACCATAATATGGTCTAACTATGAATCCTCATGAGAAGAATCAGAATCTACAATGTTCGGTGCCACTTAATAGGACACATCACCTTTTAAGGCCATGTGACAAGTGTCCTATGTATCATGGTTTGGTCAGGAATTAGAGTTATTATAGTTTGGAACATGTGGAAATTTTTTAATCCTTACAAACCTCTAATTCCTTGTGAGTCATTCATGGTGTGAGAACCAATAGTATGTGAAAGATTTTAAAATGCACATGCCTCCTCCCCTATTGGTGGGGGAGGGAGAGCCCACGGTAGATGAGGTTAGGGAGACTGTGGGTGAGGGTGAAGAATAATGAACCTTCCCATATGAAAGGGGAAAGACTATTTCTATATACTGAGGATGGTGTGGGTCTTACTCCAGGAGGGATTCCCATTTCTAATTAAAGGTAGTCGGTGCCTGTGTCTGATTAAAGTGATTCAGTGCTGTTTAATCATTTCTATCAGGTTCCCTATCTTCGTGGCTTTGCCAGGTCTCCAATGGGTTTATTCACAGAGCCCGAAACACCTAATGGTTCTTGTATCCAATGATCCAAGGACCTTGTTTCCAAAGGCAAGTGCTTGTTGGGTGATATGTACCACTACACTTAAGAACTCACATTGGTTGAGAGGATGGGAAGGCAGGCACCTCACACCCTTTTGGGGGGAATTATTTCCTATTTTGGGACTCTCTTATAGATTTAAGATGTGTTCATATGTTCACAAATCTTTGGTTTATCCCCAAGAATATTATGCATGGATTACCCTTGGGTTTCAATTCATAGGTATACGCAGGTATCTAGAGCCATCTATATCTGAGGTTTAGCATCCCTCATTGGATTAACGGTTCTAGGGATGTTTGAGTTTTTTCAGAAAGCACCGGTCTCAAGCCTTATAATTGGGTACTCTAGAGATTGTTGTCATCTAG
Organism: Viscum album; assembly: GCA_963277665.1. Lineage (NCBI taxonomy): Eukaryota > Viridiplantae > Streptophyta > Magnoliopsida > Santalales > Viscaceae > Viscum > Viscum album. Next base: position 1,800,037,334 of record OY728126.1, on the reverse strand, counting down.
GGGGGATAGAGAGTGACTTGATAATTTGGATCGAACCGATAATATGCACTTCCTACATATCCTCAAGAGAGGAATCATAATCCATGTAGTTTGGTGCCACTTAACAGGACACAACACCATTTTAGGTCGTGTGACAAGGACCCAACCATACAGTTTGATGTCATGTGGAAAGGATGTCTAGGCTACATGTTCATAGTCAAGGTTGGTGTGGGACTTATCACAAAGAGGCCTAGAGGACTCGAGAAAAAAAATGATTTTTGAGGCCCATATATGATCATGCATGGGGAAAGGGGACACAACCTAATAAGGATATATGGGTATCAAACATGGATGTTAGGTCTTACATGTGGTTGGTGGCTCGAGTTGCAATTTAACCTCAAGGAGGTGTCCTACATACCCTACATATAAGACAGGGATTAAAACCCATGCAGTTCGTTCATGTGGGGCTTAATCATGGAAGCTGCCCATTAGATGGGAACATAATTGGGTGGACCATTTAAGAATGGGAACCCTTTTGAGCTTATGACTTCTAGAAGGCATCGTACGTATCCTAATTTGGTCAGGAATCTGAGTTCTCATAGATCGAGACATGTGGTAATTTTTTAATCCTTAAAAACCTCTAATCCCACGTGATTCATGATCGGTGTGAGAAACAAGAGGATGTGAAAGATTTTACAATGCACATGCCTCCTCCCCCGTTGGTGGGGGAGGGAGATCCCACAATAGAAGAGGTCGGGACAACCGTTGGTGAGGGCGTGGAACAATGAACCTTCCCCAATGAAAATGGAATATATATTAACATCCATTGAGGATGGTGTGGGGATTAATCTAGGAGTTATTCCCTATAGATTTATCTAGGGGAGAGGACTGGTGCTCCTTAAATGGAAAAGTGACCAGGATCCCCCAATCCTAAAGAGTGGAGAGGCATAAAGGGGATCTCAGGCTCGGACTCAGCACTACCATGGGTATGTGAACCCAAGAATGCTCCGGATGTCCATTCAAGGGATGGGGTAACCCCTTTGTCTCTACCTACCATGGGTATGTGAAATAAGTAAGGCACGCTAATCCACTTAAAGGTTTCAGCATGCCGGTTCATCGTCTTTGGGAGAGGCCTTGGCTTGGTGATAAGGGATAGGATACTGAGGGGATTATGGAGGATCAGACTAAACTTTAAGGGATTTATATGACTCGAGGGATGGAAAAGCCGAAGGCCATGGAAGACCACATGGCCATATGTGGAGTGATACCATTCACGTAGGTAGGTGTTATGTGGATGGAGAGGCCATCCACCTACCAGTGTGATACGCGAACTGAGGGGCCTCCCACGTACCAAAGTGGTACGTGACTTTTGGTTTGGTCTGAATACCAAATTGGTACGCGACACTGGAGTGTGCTCAATTGAAAGTGGCTAGGGGAAGTTCCGGTTGGAGATTCTCTCATGTAGGGGGGTGCTATGCGGTGCGCTGGATCGAAGAAGGGGCATAGGGTCCCTGGTTTGCAGGGAGTGCATCCACGTAAGGACCATGGTTCATGGTCTAGAAATTTTAAGTTCACAGTATAAAAATTTACTTATGCATTCTTCAGTTATTAAAAATTTATCCCCAATTTATACCTATTGCTGGTTTGTGAATCGGAACATCAGGGTCCATGATATCCTAATCTCTTATAAGCCTTTTCCATCAAAGAGTTGATCACCAAGAATCTGATCCTCAATCAGATGATCCCTTTCTTCTCCCCTATTGATTTCATTTTATAGAGGGGTAAAAGGGTTGTATCTATGGTCATGTGACACCTTTTTTAGAGTCCCATGAATTAAAACCCATCCTAAAGATGAATTAGTCAATCTGAGGTTCACAAGGTATATTGAAAGCACCTCACCCGTGAACCAACTCGACCACAGTGGTGCATCACAGCCGCACAGGGTTTTGCCTCCGTTTCTTGAATGAAATTGTGCACAACAGGGGGACAGTCCACCTAGTTCATGGCTATCGTGGTCTGCATCTACATATCAGTCCAGCTGCACTTTTCTAGCCATTTGGTTTGTGCCCGCATAGGATTTCTGCCTTTGTTTTGAAAACGACGTGATGCGCGGGCAACACAGTTAGCCAAACCGGCTGCGTACCACTGATGACGAACTGATACATGGACTGGTTAGGTCATTTACCATTTATTCAGAGAATTCATCATATTTTACCCAAATTATTGATGAAGATTGGGTATATTCTTCCACAGATTTTAAGGGGGTATCATCCTTCCCTTCTGCAGATTTTTTAGGACACTATAAATGCCCCCTATCAGAATGGGGTCTGATCGGAATGAAGTGGAGGCTATTCTGGTGTAGAGTGGTCCTGAAACATGAGTGGTTTGTGGTAGAGAGTTGGACCTCTTGGGATACCATGCCTATATAAAGGGGTCTATGCGACTTTCCTTTATCAGATCCTTTGGTGAAAAGATATCTCGTTCCCTACTTCCGTGCACTACCTCTGCATATAACTTCCTTCGCAAACTGCTTCATCTGTGATCCAAATTCAGCTTCCATGAACTGATCCTCGTTCATGCTCTCCCCCATCCATGAACTAAATTCCGAGCTGCGAACTCATCGTAAATAGCTTAAAAAGTAAATCACGGAGGGCCGCATAGGGAAAATGCCACGTGGTTTAGTGGTTCGTGAACTGGAATTATCCTTCAAACATTGAAATTTTCATGTCAAATTTCAATTAAGACTCAAATTATGAGATCCTGTGTAGGGGCTTGGTACACGGTCTTATAGACACCACTCTATAGGACAAGATTTTTTGGACCTCTTCCATGTACCACTGGTTTGCAAAAGATGGGCATCACGAACCAACTCTGGGGTCGGTACACAGGGAGTAGTATGCATTCCCTTTGGGGTTCCTTTTCCAAATGTTTGTAATTTTCATGAATATAATACTTTGGACTAAACCTTGGTATAGATTCTTGATATAGGAAGAAAACATGGTTCCTTCACAAGATGCTGCTAAATTGATGTAGACGAGGGCCGGAATGGAAAAGAATGTCGATGATAATCTTCAAACCCACATCATTCCCCATGACATCATTCTGACAGTTTTACTGATGCTAGGGATCTTAACTTTCCCATTATCCATACAATTGATTCTTTATGGTTATGGTCTTCCCAATGACGTACATCTGCCACTGCCTGACCCTGACCTCCATTTCATCCAATTAGAGGCACTTCAAGGTCGTGATCGTTCCAAACTTTCCCCAATAGGAGAAATCATTTCTACTCTGATTGAGGAGAACATCTTCATAATACGTGGCATGGCATGGACTCAGGGCCCCTGCAGGTTCCGTGATGATGTCCCAAGATTAGATTCCCAAGAGTACCCATACATTATCAACATGTCCTAAGAAAATCCTAGTGGAGGAAGGGGTGGTAAGTGGGATTTGTTGGTCGGGGGATGATTCTATGATGAGTAGGCTTGAGTGTTATATATGCATCAAACCTGTCTGGAGTTCCTTGACTAGCTGGAGGTAGTGGTCTTGCACCTGGTAGCCTGGGTGTCTCATTTTGTAATCTTCTCTCCAGGTGAAATTCTTCCGGATTTGTTGAGATGCTAGTGTTCGAGTACACACACCTTTAACCTACTACATGGAGAGGTGGGGATCAGTCTATAATAAATAAAACAACATGTAGATCTCCCTATTCTTTGAAAAATGTATGATGAGTTTCTCCTAGCAGCTTCCACATGGACTGATACCGATCACATTTCTCCTTTGACAATGAGTTTTCTAGTTACAGCGGAGGGATTACTGGGTCATCCTCTCAAGCCATGTTCCCTCATCTGGTTCGAAGCATGGATAAGGTTATTATTACATATAAACAGACATAGGTCGAAGGTGCATTGAAATAAACCTCCCCAAAGTCGTCAATCCTGCCAAACTCTAGGTTCATATTGTTCCACCCTTGAAGCAGGGTGGTATGACTCATGGGGGAATGAGCTCTGGTCAGATGTTTTGCCTACGCTTTGGTTAGCAGGTTTCTCCTCCATGTTCTTAAGTGGATGGATTTTACCATCCCTTGACACATACAACAGCGTTCAGGCCTGCACCTTGATGATGGAAGCCATCCTGGCGGAGGGTCAACCTATTAATTTGTCCCTTCCTACCCTCAACCGTATTTATGAATTACTGGGATAGATTTAGGAAGGCAGGTCTCCACACCATCTCATCATGCCATTCCAATTTCAGTACGGGTTGATGGTGGAACACTTCTCCTATTATGAGTATCGACATACCACATTGGTTCCTCATTCCGACTTTCACCCAGTTCTTCTCAACATTTCTGGTGTTCGTCCCAGTACTCGGAGCATTACCTATGTTGTTGGGAAGTTGAATGATGCCTATAATTTCCTATTAGCGCCGCATCCTACTCCTCATGAATACTTAAGAGGTGACATGAATGGTTATTTGGAGTAATGTTCATACCTCATCAATCTTTGGGACGAGATTCTCACCGCCCGTTTAGACAGAGTAGTTATTTGTGAACCGTACCTCCCCTACCGATTTTCTAGGCACTTTGGATGCCTTCAACAGACTGGGTTGCTTCTGGTTGTTCAACTAAGGGGATAATCTCATCCAATGGTTTTCCATAAATTGTGGTTTATGATGATGCACAAAGGCACTGATAGAGAAATTAGTATTCCTAATTAACGGGTCCACCTTCCTATCGCTAGAGTATGCCCAAATATGGGTTGATTGTTACCTCGCGGGAATGCTGAAAGAGCCTATTCAGTGGGTGCAGAAACCCTTGACCATTTCCTATCTCATTCCTACCCCAATGACAACACCACACATTCCCTTCATCATGGGAGGTTCAATAGCCATGCATTCATCTAACGTCCCTTCATCAACCCAGATGGATACACATACTACTCCCGCTCTTGCAGTGAGAAGGTGCTCAATCCATCATCAAAATTGGCTGAGAGGGATTTCATCAGTGCAACCCATTTTGGTGGGAATCGATTCAAACTGCTCCCCTACTGTGGATATTGTCCACGATTTTCATGGGGCCAGTACTAGCCAAGTATCGCTGATCAACCCAGAGGCTGCAGCTAGTCCTCTACATCCGTCTTCGGTGGCTGGGACATCAAAGGGAAAGAAGAGTCTCCCACCTTGGGTGACTAGCATTAGGTATATCTCCCCACCTATGGCGATGTTTCCTGCTTGTAGATATGTGACAACAGAGGAGGATCAAAGTGCTGATGTTGTATCAAGACACCAGGCATTGCGCAAAGATTCAAGGTGCCAGTTGTGTTCTCTTACTGCAGAGACACCCCTATCCAATCTCACCAACGAGGGTGATAATTTTCAGTGATTATTTATTGAGTTGGTTTTTAGAGGAATTGATTACTAAAACCTTCACTCCCTTATTTACCAAATCATCATCTCTTGAGGAGACCTCACCTCCTACAAAGAAAATCTGACCATGTCCAATTTTCACACTACTAGTTGGCAACATTCCGAGATATTTCAAAAACACTTGATCATCTGATGGACAAGGAAGTGAAGGCCCATGATTTTGTGGTGGTTCAAGAGGAAGAGCTATGAGAGTGTGAATACCATGCAACCAAGTTGGTGGGACAAATGGACTCCTCGTTCCTGACTTATGAAGTTGTTGAGAAAAATGGGTGGGACCTTAAAGATGTCTTGGAGAAGGTGCGTCCAATGGCTAAACCAGAAATGGAGGAAAGAGCTTCCTTAGAACAAACAATCGATGGCATGTGGAAATCACTCTCTATAAATTTGGAAAGGGAGAACTGGACCCTATTATAGCTCTGTCCCAAATAATAGCATGTACTCTCCCCCTCCCCTTTTTTGTTTTGTACTCTAGAGAGAATCTGAATTGGGGATGTTCCTCCATTTTTGCAGAACCTGATGAAATAGATTTGGATTTTAAATATCTCCTCTCCATCTCTTCTTGTCATCATTATTCCAATCAAGCATTAAATTTTTTAATTTTTTTAACCATGACTTGAAATCAATAAACTGAAATAACTGAACCGAGATCTAATTTTTGCCTGAGACAAGGGACTCAACGATCATAGTTCCACTATTGCTGAGTTATTATGGAACACCTCATGAACTTTTCTATCTTTTTCATGACACCCTAATGTTTTCATAAACCCATTTAGTGTGGACCTAGTGGGTATATATTGGATTTTTCCTGGTCCCCCCTTTGCGGCTTCTCAACCTAACGGGCTTTGGGCCACTTGAGTTTTTATTGCTCAAAGTTTTTTCAGGGCTATACAATGTGTAGGCCTGGCGAGCTGATACTCAGCTTTTTTCCAAGACACCCTTTGTGGGTTTTCATCTTGGTGAGTTTTATACATATTTCTGTGAGCGTTTTAATGTCCCACAAACAAGAGTATCATTTATGGTGTTTTAGGTTGAATTGATTTGACAAAATTTGGTAGGGAGAGGGCCCTGATGGGGTTTTTTACTGATTGGGGATGCCTAAATACCTCTCAGACATATATGTGGTGAATTTTTCACTATAGTTTGAATAGCATACAGGGCATTCCATGGGGAATAGGAGCCATATGGGCGTACATAGGTAGGAAAAAGCATCGCCTAAGGAAGACTTTCCATTGGTAGATGGGATAGGGGCGATAAATATGCAGAGACACTAAGGGAATGTTATAAATAGTCATACAAAGGTGTCCTTAAGTCAATGAATGTCTATTTCTGATGGCTGGGTAACTTCATGGAAGTTATGATTATGAAGACCACTAGGGTGGCTTAAAAAGGACATGGTGTCTCGAAGGTTTTGGGACATCCATATCAATCATGGATATGGATATGATACCACTTCTACACACACATGGTCATCGTGAATGAGTGTTAGAGCATGACGCAGTTTAAAGTCATGCAACTGGGGAATTCTTTCAAAGTGGAATGGCTTTCCCTAGTTCTCGGGGAATTAATCAGAAATTTCCCATGATACTCAGATGTGATTGTGAAATGTTTTGTAAACTTTAGCTCAGAGATTTTTTGAATCCCAAGTTGGATATGAGGGCTTACAGGCCAAGAGGAATTCAGAAAGAAGCATTGCCTAAGGAAGAATTTCCTTTGGTAGAGAGAACATGGGAAACAATATGCATAGGAGTTAGGGGTATTGTATTGATAGTCATGAAAAGGTGTCCTTAGGTCAATGGTTGTATTCTCCCGATAGTTGAGAACCTTTAGGGAAGTTGGGATTCATGACCACCTTGGGTGGTTTGTGGGAGTTTGGTTCTTTCTGGTTATATATTATGGTTCATGAGGAGGGGGTGTCTGGTCATGGGAGATGCATTCTGGGTTAAGATATCCCAGGAATGGGTGAAGTCATCCCTCTCATCCAGGCATGAGACGATGATATGTGCATGTCTGACCCGTGCACTAAGGAAGACAGGGAAGCCTCCTTTCCTAACAGAATGCATGAAGAGTTCTTTCAAGACTGTTTTGTTTAACATCATGCGGCAACGATGGTCTCCGTGTAGTTTAATGTCATGCGGTAAGGATGGTATTCATGCAGTTTAATGTCATGTGGTAAGAAAGAGGGGAATTTTTTATATATAAATGCTTGTAACTGGGGACATTTTTGAATGTCGAGGTGCTTGGAATTTGGAGTTTATCATCACATAGTGAGAATGAGCTCTGTTTAGTTTATCATCATGTGGTAAGGATGCTACTGTAAAGGTCACTCTTGATTAAAATGTAACCAGGACTGAATACCATGACATGTTGAAGACATGGGAAGGATGCAGATAGTGTAAACTGTGATTCTGGGGCCTCTTGGATCAGGAGAAATGATATGAGGTCTCTAGGGCCGTTGAGCGTGCGGTGGTAGGAAGAGTATCACCTGAGGATGACTTTCCATTGTTAAATGGTCCAAGGGCGATCAATATGTAGAGCCACTAATGGCATGGTATGAATAGTCATGAAAAGGTGTCCACAAGTCAATGACCTTCCATGTATGATGGCCTTGGATGTTTATGAGGATCCATGATTATCCGGGTCACAGAGTCTGATGTACCAAAAGGGTATGTCTGGTCATGTTAGAGATATTAGGCTTTGGTTACCTTTGAAGCATAGGTAGTTCCATGCACTGATTTACCCTATGCGTGGGGTGCACTTTTATTCCGTGCAATTTAACATCATGTGCTAAGTACTCTCTACTCTTATTTTAATAGTCATAGAGTTTAAACCACTATTGGATGATGTTATGATTACTTATGGGATAATCGAATTAGGATTATCTGGCATGATCTGATTAGAAAGCGGGATGAAGGTGTAAATTTTAATACTGGGGTCTCTTGAATGATGAGATGTGGTGTGGGGGCTCTGAGGCCGGTATGCATATGGAGATGAGAAGAGTGTCGCCTGAGGAATACATGCCTTTGGTAGATGGTCCAGGGGAGATCAATATGCAGAGCTGCTGAGGGCATGGTATGAATAGTCATGCAAAGGTTTCCACAGGTCGATGAACTTCCATGTTGGATGGCCATAAATGATTATGAAGATCCAGGATCGCTCATGAAAAAGAGTTTAGAAGATGGGTAGAGAGGTTTCCAAGCATATGAGAAACAACCATATTGCAATTGTATGTTGGATTAAAGTATCATAGCTCTGGTGTTATGTTGTGAATGAAGACTATCATAAGTACCATGGGTGGATACATAAGCTCAATAGGTAGGGGAACCTTGGAATTTTCTAGATGTGAAGGGTACAAAAATGTAAACCATTTCTTCGGGAATTTGTGGATCAGGAAAGGTGATATGGGGGATATGGGGCTAGTAAGCGTACATGGCTAGGAAGAGCATCACCTAAGGAAGTCTTGCCTTTGGTAGATAGGACAAGGTTGGTCAATATGCAAAGCCGCTTAGGGCATGGTATGCATAGTCATGCAAATGTGTCTGCAGGATGATGACCTTCCATGTCCGATGGAATGGGTGATTATGAATATCAACAATCCTCCAGGTCATGAAGTCTGATGCATGGGAAGGATGAATCCGAACGTTCTAGGAGTGTTCCATTCATTGTTTACCATGTATCTTGAATGAATTATGACTTGTACCATGAAGTTTACAGTCGTGTGGTAAAGTTGATTTCTGTGTAGTTTATCATCATGCGGTAAGGACGAGGAGTATTTTTAAATCCATGAGGATTTAAAATCATGTAATTTGGATGGTGTTGAACTGACTTGAAAAGGGATTACATGCAGTTTAACGTCATGCAGTAAGGATGGCGGTGAATCGATGTGAGAATAAAAGGGAATCATGCAGTTTAATGTCTTGAGGTAAGGATGAGCTCCGTGCAGTTTAGCATCATGCAGTAAGGACGGGGGGTCATCATTTTTTTAGGGGAGGTTGGGCCAAGATACAGAAATTCCAGTGTCTCTACATATCCTATGTTGGTAGGAGTCAAGACATACATAGTTCTCAAAGCCCCGTAATTCAAAGGGGTTCCTGCTCAAATATGACTTATACGAAGTAAGGGGAATCTTTTTTCAGGGGTGGCTAGGCCAAGATACAGAAATCCCAGTGTTTCAACATATCATGTGAGGGCAGGAATCAAGTCATACCTAGTTATTTGAATGTGGTGCAGTAGATGAAAAATTTATGGAGACCAGTGCTTTCTCAGGTGAAGACATTATCTCGTTATGCACTTTAAAGTCACGCAATTAGGACATATTTATCTTATCATAGGGCCATATAGTTTGGACCGAAATGACAAAAATTATATCACATCACAGGGATGAAGTACCATGTATTTTAATGTCGTGCGGTAAGGAAGAGGTGTATTTTTAATTTAAAATTTTGCAGCTCAGACGATTTACAATGCAGTTTATTGTCATGCAGTAAGGACATCTTTCTCTTATTTTGGGGGTCATAGAGCTCGGACCTACAGTAATTACTTCCAAATAGGGGAACATGCTATGATTTTATAGCAGAACTAATGTGAATGAGGTTTGGATCCTCTGACACGCACCTCATGGTGGAGATCTTGGATTTTTTGAGGTCACAGTACCCGAATTATTGGATCTTGGTTTAGGGTCATAGTGTTCGGACTGGTGCGGTACATTTTATTGTCATGTCACAGGGACGAAGCACCAGGCAGTTTTACGTCATGTGGTAAGGACGAGGGATTGGAAATTTAACGTCCTGTAGTTTAGACTAAAACTTCTCTTATGGTTACATGAAATATATCTTCAGAAATCTCGTGTTTGTAGGAGTGGTGGTGAGCTTCCCATCCATGGAGATTAGGGCATATGCTCCATTGGATTAGAAATTGTGTATGACATATAGTCCCTCCCACATTGGCTCCAGATTCAATGGATTATTTCTAGGTATCATCGGGGTCTGAAGGACCAATACCAATTCTCCTTCAAGGAAAGACCAAATACGAACATTTTTGTTGAAGGCTTTTTCAATCTAGTTCTGATATATTTCCAGGTGGTGAAAAGTGTGGAACTACTTCTCATCCAGTAACTCTAATTCATAAAGTCTCTTTTTTTGATTTCTCATCATCAGACAGTTGATCAAAAATTGAAATACGGAGTGACAACAGTTGGAGTTCAATGGGTGGAACTGATTCTATTACATATACTAATGAGTATGGAGCATCCTGGGTAGCGGTGTGAGTTGTGGTTTGATAGGCCCACAAGGCATGGAAGTGTTTGTTAGTTGATGAATAATTGTCTTTGTCCACCATTTTCTAGAGTGTGTTAGATAAGGTCTTTTTGAAGGCCTCTATCTATCCTTTGGCCAATGTGTGGTAGCAGTACGAATGGTTGGTCTTGATACAATATTCCTGGTATAGTTTCTCTAATTTGGTAGAGTAGAAGTTGGTGTTTCTATCCATCAGTATTGTATGAGGGAAACCAAACATGGTGATGATATTGGATTTCATGAAGCTGATGATGCTTCTTGTCCTGAATTCTTTACGGGGTGCAGCTTATACCCACTTGGAAAAGAAGCCAGTCGCTATGAGAATATATTAGAATTTTTTGACCATGGTAGGATTATATGGTCCCACGACATCCATTCCAAATATGGAGAATGGATAGCAGTACTTAGCTTGGTGAAGTAGCTATGAGGGATGATTAATTAAGTGGGCTTGAATTTGGGAGGAGTGACATTTCATGGTAAAGTTCGCGCAATCTCGTGCCAGGGTGGGCCATTAGTATCCAAGCCTTTGATTCTAATGAGAAAGGTCGGATACCAATTGATTTACTTCACATACTCTAGCATGCACTTCATTAATGATGGAAACAGTCTCTTCTCCATTAATGCATCTGAGAAGGAAACTGTCAAGGCCTCACTTATAGAGGACCTTCTGCTAGATGATGTACCCATACAGGAAAACATTAACTGACCTTCCCCGTATTTGATCTCTTTCAGCCCTGTCCGAAGGAAGTTCTCCCCTCTAAAGGTAGTTCGTAATGGGAGTCATCTAGCCAGTAGGAGGATCATATAGATTAGGGACAGGGCTAACATCATCAATTTCTTCTGCATTATTTCAAACAAACAGAAATACCATTAGATGGTGAGCAATGTTGATAACTATTTCATCCTAGTCTGGGTTAGCTAGGGCTATGGCTGCATTGTCTAATGCTTATACCTAATAATTATGAGAACGGGGAACATAGTTCAATGTCTGCTCTGTGGGGAACTCTATCATTAACCCTCATACATGGTCGAACAGGGGGATCAACTACTCCTTCTTAATTACATATTCACCATTGAATTTCATAATTATCAGTTCTGAGTTGCCTTTTACTTTAAGGTGTTTCACATTCTCCTAGAGTGCGAGCTCTAGACCTGTAATGAGGGCCTGGTATTCTGCCTCATTGTTTGTGCATCCTTCTAACAGGAGGAAGGAATATGGAAAAACTACCTGCTCAGAGGATATGAGTATGAATCCTAGACCCACCTTGTTAAACATGGGGTCTTCCATTATTTTACATATCAGGCTTTTGGATGTGTCGTCAAAGTACATTTCCCACATTCAAGAATCCTTTTTCATAGAGAAGACGACTTTGTCGGGTAGTTTGACATCTAATGAGGCACTCTCTGTTGAGGGTTGATCCGCCAGAAAATCTTCCAACGCTTGGACCTTGATTGGTTTTTGAGTCACAAACTAGTTGTCAAAATTTTTCAGGATGACTTCCCATTAGGATAGGTGTCTGGTCGTCATTTTATTACTAAGGATGTACTTTAGCGGATTACTATGCACGATCAGATGGACTTCATGATGATCCAGATAATGTTGCAACTTCTGGACCATGAAGACCAAATGAAAACAGCTCTTCTCGATATTTGAATACTGGGTCTCAGCATCAATAATGGTTTGGTTGAGGTAATAAAGGTCGTTTTCACTACTGACATCATTCTTCTACACGAGGAATGATCGTAGTGACCACTCGAAGGCCACTACGTACATGATAAGTTCCATTCCTTCAACTGGAAGTATGAGAACTATTGGACTCAAGAGGTACTACTTGAGGCTGTTGAATTCTTCATGGAAACCATCTATCCTTTGGTAGGTAACTCCCTTCTTCATAAACAAGTTAAAGGGAAAACATTTTCATGCGAGGTTGGCTATAAAATTCCTGATATAGGCCAGGTGTCTTTGGAGTCCACTCAGATCAGTGAGGTAGCAGGTAGGTGGAAAACCAAGGATTGTCTTTGTCTTCTCAGGGTTTATTTCCATGCCACTATGGCGTACAATAAAGCTGAGAAATTTCCCTAAGGTAACACCGAATTCTCATTTAAAGGGATTCATCTTCAGTCTGTGTTGCTGAAGTTTTCTAAAGATGGTTTCCAGGTCTGACAGGTGATCTAAGCACTATTGTGATTTGACTACAAATTCATCAACATAACATTCAATGAACTTCCCCAGGAAATGATTAAAAATGTGATTCATGGCACATTGATATGTGGCATGAACATTTTTAAGACCAAAGGGCATGTCCTTGAAGAGAAATACTCCCTAGGGGGACCTGAAGGCATTGGATTCTCCATATTATTGGTCCATTCTGATTTGATTATATCCAGAATAAACATTCATGAAGGAGAGAGCCTCATATACAGCCATCACATCGATCAATAGCTCGGTGATCGGCATGGGAAATCCTCTTTTAGGCAGTGCCGATTGGGATCTCTAAAATCGATGCAGACACAGATATGTCCTTTATTCTTTTTTATGGGGACTATGTTGGCCAACCAGATGGGATATTAGACCTCCCGAATGAATTCTTCTTTTATGAGCTTGTTGACTTTAGCCTCTATCATGGTCGCATGTGTGGGGTGCGTCCTTATGGCGTCTTGCTTATAGCCTCGATGATCTTCTGGAAGGCCTAGGTTTGTGTCTCCACCTCAGGATCGAGTCCTGGAATTTCTTTGTAATTACTAGTGAAAACATCTCGATGCTGCCTCAAGAAGGAGGTATATGCCACTTGTTCTTCGGAAGACATGGCTGTACTAATGAGAGTGGGTCTTGGGTCTTCTTCGGTACCCAGGTTTACTTCCTTGAGTTCATCAACAGTGGTAGAGATACTATCTTTGAATGCAGGGGAAATCTCTAAGGCCTTCTTCCTCTTCCTCCCCCAAATCCTCCCCTTTTCTTCTTCTAATGGGGAGAGATCTCTTGATGTGGGATCTCCAGATCTCAGAGGCAAGATGTTTCATGGACGATCTATAGAAAAAGTGACTCCCTCTAACTCAATTGTTTGTGAGGATGCTTCTGGAGAGGGAGAAGCATGGGGGTGACAAGAGTCTTATCCTTCTTCCATTTTAGAGAGTGTGTTAGGGATATCTTGATATTCCCAGGATGGGGTGTGGGAACCCTTGCTCAAGCATTATTCCTCATATTGAGGGTCATCAATTGCTTCTACATTGTCAGCCTCGGCTGTCTTGACTAATATGATCAGAACAATTGAATACGCATACGAACTCAGATTCTTTCTCTCAACATGGTTGATGGGTAGCATGTACTCCTAACCGATCTACTTTAGGGGGTCTTTGGGAACCACTTCTAGACCATTTTGGGTGGGGACCCAACCAATACCATCAATTTTATATGTCTTCCCCTTTTTATCATATAATCCAGCATCGATATAATGCGACTCAAAGAGCTTGAAAGGGGCCATATCAGCATGCAATGTCCCACCTTGTCCATTGATGCAATATTTGATACACTGGTAGTAGGAGGAAGGAATGGAAATGTGTTGATTCACCCATGGACTTCCTAACAGGGTGTTGAATTCTATGTTTTTTCAAACCACCAAGAACTCTTAATTGGCCACAAGGTCACAAAAATGGGTTCTGATCTTGAATTTTCCCACTGGTTTCTATTTGTTCATGTCATAAACCAAGAGATTTTTGTCCGAGGGTGTCAGATCATCCACGTTATAGCCCAACCGATGAAGTGTTCATAGTGGGAGAAGGTTGACTCTGGAGCCATTATCGATAAAGACAATCCGGACATCAACATCATTTAGCATTCTAGAAACATATAGGGGTTTGATGTGTCCTTTCATAGTGGAATCTTCATCCAGATCGGGGAAGGAAATCACTATGTTACATTATGTCGGGCTAGTCTCTGTTCGATATATCTCAATGGTAGCAACTTCGGCATGAAATTCCTAGGGGATAAGTAGGGATTCTATGAGTGCCTCCCTAAGGTATGATGAAAAACTCAGGGCATCCAATATTGATAGCTTGGATGGTACTATGGCTAACCACATTAGGATATCATAATTTTTCTTTAGAGGTCAACGCTTCTCCATTTACGGGAGCTCCTTAATAGTCACTTTAGGAGCTGGAGCACGAGATGATGAGGGATCATTCATAGGCGAAAGAGTTGGTGGTGCATATGAATTTTAAGGACCTAACCTGGTCGGCTTACGTGTGTGCCCTTGGCGGCTAGAAACTTGTTCCTCATATGATTGGAACTGCAGAATAATGGGGCTAGAGCAGCTACTCATTGGGGTTGGGGAATATTCTTACTCATACTAGGTCCACTGAATGGATCTCCCATGAGTTTCTACAATATTGATGGTTTGATCCATGGTATAACTGTAGAGTTGGTTCTAGCCACAACTATGTCTACCTTGGTATCCCCTAATTATATGATTCCTCCTTCCGGTTCCCCGATCGGGTGTCAGGAACTCAGGTTCCTAACCATACACTTTTTCAAAGATTTGATTCATTAAATGGATGAAATTGATGGACCCTAATATTAATTTATCATTAGATTAAAGATTAGCCTATTTTTCTATGTCTAATAGTTCCGTTTAGCGGGTCAGTACCCATTGTGTGAAGCCTGAGGTCATGAAATCTGAAAGTGTCAAGGCTATCTTTGGCCCTATCATAGACTGCTCCTCTTGTACACGCATCTCCCACCTATGATTACACCCGGATGACCAACTTGTGGAGGGAGGTGGGGTCAAGGATGGTGGTTTTGTTGCATTAGGAGCTGTTGGTGGCACAATTGATTGCTGTAATGGAGCTTGGAGTATGAAATGAGCTCAGTTAAACGTCTTCCGAGTCATCCAACCATTAAATTTCTGCTCCCTTTTTCTAAAAACTTTCTTCAACCCTCCCCCTTATCTGGGTCGATGGAAAAAACATATGCTACGTGTTCCATGGGAAGTCCTAGATTTACCTACCCTGAGTCCACCATCCTTTGTAGGAGGTCTTTGAAGATGAATCATTCTTGAATATTGTGGCCCCACATCCAAGGGTAGGGAAAATAATCCGGTTAGTTGTCTAGGATGATTTATTTAGGATTTCTTGGAGCTGGTAAGTGGATCAAGATGAAATTCATGGTGGATATGAAATAGCCACGTACTTGGTCCCCTCGGAATGAGTAAAATTTCATTCTTCATTCCTCAAATTTGATTTGACTAGGTCCTCTTTGATCATCTCGCCGGGACGGAGGCGGTCGTTGATGCACAAGAGGCCCTTAGTGATTCGGAGGAGGCCTAGGTGGTAGAGTAGGTACGGGGGATGGATTGAACGTGAAAAAGGACACTTCTGCTCCACCATCTCTCTTTAAAAGATCATGTGAGGCTATTCGGTACATGAGGTTAGTCCGCTATAGGGAGTCTTTTATTCTATGGGCAATAATAGAGAAATCCCAGAATATGGTGGTGAATTTCAGTTGTAAGAGTGGTGTTCACAGCTCATCTTAGAGGTTGTTGATGCATATAGAAATTATCTTGTCCTGGGGAAGTGTTCTATTCCGGGAGTAGGTCTGACCCTTCCATCTAGCGATGATGTCTGAGACCCTCTCATTCTCCCTTTTTTCAATTCATGAGGTAACTAATCTTCATTTTAGGAAACGTTAAGCTAAATTGGAACAATCATTGCTTCCAAATATCCTCCAATCCTTTTATTGACTATGCTGGAAAAATTTTATACCAGAAGAAGGCCGAACCATGTATGTTTCGCACGAAGCATCTGAGTTTCACTACTTCTTTTTGTTCTGTAGTACCCATCATAGGGTCGCAATAAGATGCGTAGTGCATCAAATGTTGTTCTGGATCACCTGAGCCATCGAATATAGGGAATAAATGGCTCCCCAAATTTGGTGGAGGCGATTTGTTTCTCACCCAGTCTAGGTAAGGCTTTCTCTTTGGTTGTATCGGAGCGCATAGACCTTCCATTGCTTCCAATCAAGCTGTCAGTGCACCGATGGTGTTGGCGAGACCTTGGTTTACATCCTTTTGGGTCTGATCCCAAATGGGTATAGCTTGGGGTACTACTTGAAGTGTTGGCTCAGCTGGTACCTGAGGAAAATATGCCATCAGTGGTACCTTTAGAGGATTTAGATGTACTCACTCCGGCTGCATCTTATGTAGAGGAATGCCTTGGTATGCACCTGATTCAAAATTTAGGTAGTTTGATAGGCCAGGTTCCACACTGGGCGGGGGCCCTGACCTTGTTTTTTTTCTGGGGGAAACCCTTGTTGTTGAGTCGCACTTGTTGAAAGTGCATACTGTAACTCATCCTTGGGAACATACTCAAAAGGACAGTTTCTATGGATTAGCTCGACGTTAATCCACATTAATTCCTTAATTCATCCTACCAAGAAAAAAACTCTTTGAGCATGAGAGGATCATTTCTGTTGAGAGAAAGAGAAAGGTTGAGGAAAACAAGGCCTTTTTTCCTATCTCTATTGGTGATTCACTGGGGGAGTGGAGGGGGATTTTATGGAGTGGCCAGGTTCAAGGAATTCCTCTTGTTCCGGGTGTGCATACCTGCTGGCTCATTGTGAATCACATCCAAAATGGAACCATCTTCTCCCGAACCATCCATATTTGAAATTTCCTCAGTTCCATTTATGGGTTTGACATCCATGATGTAGAAAGATGCATAATACGGGGTGGAGGATTTGTCATCTTCCAATTTGGAAGAGGGCCTTTCATACCTTATACTGGTTTTCCTACTTCTATCCTAGGATTGTCTTCGGGTCTCTTGACAAAGGATGACATAGAGGGGTTCTTTTTTATGAACTTTTATCATGCCTTGATCATAGAGGGTATGATGTTTCAAAGGACGAGAACAAACATAAACCTCCTCTTCTGACAATCCTCCCCAAATGAGATAATATTGATTCTTATGGGGGAGGTTGTAGTTGAGGTAAAAATGCCCCCAGCCCCGGGGGCTGGGGTTGGGTCTGTTGCTTGAGGGATACATCTCTTCCCATTTTTGTTGGTGTTATGAGGGAATTTGTTGTTAAAAATGACCCTAGCCCTGCAGGACGGGGTTGGTCCCATATTTCGACAACTACTGCTATTATCGCTTCCTGCCTGATCTGGCCTGCTTTCATTAGAGGGTGAGCTAGGCCTATTATTGAGTTCACCTATGAATTAATTACCTCTGGGGAGGCAAGAACTGATCTATGATTTTCTTTTCTTAGGAGAGAAGCCTGCCAAATGTTTTTGGTATTCTGATTCAGTAGTTCGTGAGTGGCTCTCTCTCGTCAGGCCTGATGCTTTTGAGACTTACTCAAGGCCTACATCTATCAGATGTTCCACCTCTCCTAAATAGGGACTTCATTTGATTTCCTTCTTTAAGTGATGGAATTTCAAGACCTTATGCTAAATGGGTTTTGCTGGATAGGGAGTGTGAAATGAAGATCCCCATGTTCTTCCCATCCATGGATATGAACTCCAGTCGAAGCATCGTCAATAAGGGGACACAATTTTTGCAGTGCATGGAGGCAGGTTAACTCAAGGTCCCTTTGGCACCTCTATGATCATAGTTGTCATGCTGAAGGAAGGGATTCCATGTCAATGTGAAGAATGAGATATCCTATTATCTTGATATGATATACATACCCTTCATAAGGTAGGAAGTTTAATTTCAACTAGAAAAGGGTTGTCTAGATATTGGAGTAGATGTCATGTGCACTTCCTTATGACAACTGTCAAGGTATGTCGAACTGAGAGGTGGTCATGGGAAAAAACATTACTGGTATATCATCCCTGACCTACTATTTTTCTTAGGTGCAATATATCAGCAAGTACCTCTACCATCGATTCCTTTACTTGATCAGCCCATCTGAGATTCTCCTTGACAGTATAATTAGAGGTAGCAGGGCTGGTAGGGATAAAATTGTTATGTGGGAGACTCTAGGGTGGCTTAGAGGATGAATGAGGTCCTGAACTATCTTCTAATTGATGAAGGATTTCATTGATAGTTGAATTGGAATCTGACATGCTTGATTTCCTCCTTCTAATTGACTTAGCATAGGAGGTCTTTTCTGTACTTTATTCGGTAGGGGGAGGACCTTCCTATTGGTATGATATGTCACCGCATGAAGGAACTTCGTAGTTGGTTTTGCAGTGGCAAGGACTACCAATGTAGCTTGAATTATGACTGAAAGAAATAATTTCATAGTGTATACCTTGGGGAGGACCTTCAGAGTTGACTACAGCATGGGGAGGACCTTCTTGCTATTCAAGGCCATTATAGGGAGGGCCTTCACAATGGCTGTCATGGTAGAGAGGACTACCACCAATACTGTTGCAGGGATAAAACCTATAGGGTACACCCTGGAGAGGGCCTTCAGAATGTACCGCTATGAGGGGAGGTCTTTCTCATAGCATGACGTGTTTGTGGGGAGGACCTATGCTATCTGTGTTATAATGGCGAGGACTACCATTACCGCCTAGCTTCTCACTACATAGAGGGATTTTGCAGGGTGTACCCAGGGGAGGACCTTTAGGGTGAACTATGGAAAGGGGAGGACCTTTTGGCTACATAGTGTCATTAGGAGGAGGCCCTTCACAACATATTCCATCATGGTGAGGATGACCAAAATGGTTTGACGTTCAATGTGCATCCTAGGGAGGGCCTTTAGGACACACTGCTATAAGGAGATGACCTTCTTTTAGCTTAAGGCCATTGCGGTGGGGACCTTCGCAATGGAAGCCATGATGGCGAGGACAACCATCATAGATGTCATGATGAAGAAGAATACCATAAAAACTATTGTAGGGAGAATATCTATGGGGCACACCCAGGGGAGGGACTTCAGAATGTACCACAATGAGGGGAGGTCCTTCTCGTTGCTTGACATCTCTGCAGAAAGGACCTCCGCTATTACAGTAGTGAGGACTACTATTATAATCTGATGCCTGGCTGCGTGAAATATCATTGCAATTTGACCCCTAGGGAGGGCCTTTGGGGCAGTCCATGATAAGGGGAGGAACACCTTGTCGTGATGAGATGTCACTGTGGGGAGGACCTCCATAGTTGTGACTATGATGGTGAGGATTACCATCATAATATGTGGTCCCACTACACAGAGAGTGTTTTTATCGTATACACTGAAGGGGACCATCTGGGTGGACCAAAAAAAGTGGGGTACCTTCTTGTTTTTCGATCTTTTGGTCATGCTTAGGGCATCCATGACTCGCATCAAAAGAGGAGCTCTCGTGATCGATCGTTATATGCCCATGAGGGAGTCCCTCATGGGTGTTATACGAAGAACCTTCAGAGCTGCTGGTAGCGATATTGTGGGGAGAACCTTCAAAAATTCTACTTCTGCTCCCTTATTATGGTAATGGGATGGTAGTATTCTGAGCCTTTGATACATGTTTGGTGGCGATGAGAACCCCAGCTTCCAGCAGAGTGGGGTCCTGGACCCACTCTTTATTTTCTGATTTCCTTTGGCGCATTCGGGGTGCTCTCTTGTAGGCAGCGGGGACTGTCGGCAGTTGATAATGGACATCACCTATGGGTCCCTGTCTAACTGGGTCCTGTGATGCTGTTAGGATATACCGACAAACATATTGAGTTCTAGAAGAGATATATGCCTGCACTGGAGCATCCACCATGATGGACAGCTGTCCCCAAGTTGGAATGAGTGAGTATACACAATCTCGTTGCCCTTGTATCGTGGTATATAGCCGATGACCATCCTGGGTGGAAGTAGGGATGATGATCTGCTCCGAGGTGACTATCTCGTCTCTTAGATGAGTCACTTCAATTTGGGAGATGTGATCATGGGCCCGAGTCTTTGCTATTATCGCCGATGCAATTACATTTTAGAAAGTCTGCAAGATATGATCTGGGATCAATACCAGCTCCTCTATCATTTCTAGGATATATAGAGAGAAATCCTTGGATGGAATGGGTATGAGGGCCCATTTCATTGTTGAAGTAGGAATGTTTTTCTCTATTTCTCCAATGGTCAGTTGATACTAATAATTCTCCTATGTCAGGGCAGGTGAATGAGTATGCCTCTATGCTAGGATGTTCCATCTTACTTCTCTGTTTACTGCCACATCGGGACGACATACTTTACTTTAATTCATAGGGAGCAGGCCCTGCATATGTTGGTGTCCTACCATATTGAGTTGGTGGCCTCTGTTGGCAGGGAGACGTGTCTTCCTGTTGATCGTCACCATATCGGGATGGTAGGCATTAGGAGCATCTGTAAGGAGCTGGTCTTGTAGGAACTAGATCACCACCACATCTGGTTGTTGGGCTTCATGATCCTAGGTAGGGAGAGGTGCCTTTCGGGTAGGTGTCATCTTGTTTGTGTGACAGGCATGATGAGGCTCGGTGGGGATGTGCGCCTGCTCGTGGGGTGCCTTTCATGTTGGGATGGAGGGATTTGGAAAAGCAGACATGTGCATGGGCCTGCCAGTGATATGCCTCTTTGTCTGAACAGTGGAGTTCTTCCTCATGAATGAGGGTGATGACTTGTTCTTGGTTGTATGTTCCTTGACCTAGGCGGGAGGTCTGAGGGGCTGGAGCACGAAGAGCATGGTCATAGATCCTCGGGGTGGTATCCTCTTCAAGGTGAGGATACGAGGTCGCGACATAGTTGCGGCGATGTCTTCGGGTGGGGGCCTTGGAAAGGAACCCCCTAAAACCCTAAAAATCCTATAAAATCATAAAATACCTAAAACCTCATAAAATGATAAAAAATGATAAAAACCCTAAAAATTGTCCCCTACACCCAAAACCCAAACCACTATACCCAAACCATATACCCTAAACACTACATGATACATCGAAACCCCTATACCCTACACCCTAACCCTACACCATAAACCATATACCATATTCCCTACAACACAAACCATAAACCCTAAACTGTAAACCCAATAACCTACACCTTAAACCCTAAACCCTACATGCTTAAACCATAAGCCTACAACCTAATCTCAAAACACCTAAAACCTGAACCATATAACCTACACCCTAAACTCTATACCCTACACCCTAAACTAGATACCATACACCATACACCCTAAACCCTAAAACCTACACATTAAACCCTATATCCTACATGCAAAACCCTAAAAATTACACAGGAAACCCCATACCCTACATCATAAACCCCAAACCCCACATAGTAATCCCTATAACCAGCAAAAAAACTCTATACTCCACACCGTATATCCTATATCATACACCATAACCCTATAGCCTAATCCCTAAACCCTAATCTCTAAACCCTAAAACCTGCACACTATATTCTATACCCAACATCTCAAACCCTAAAACCTACACCGTTCACCCTATACCCTAAACCCTAAACCATATACCCTAAACCATATACCCTAAACCCTAAACCTTAAACCCTAAACCCTAAACCCTAAAACCTAAACACTAAACCCTATATCCTATACCATAACCCATATACCGTATATCCTATACCCTAAAACCAACACCCCAAAAGAATATACCATTCACCCAAAACCCAAAACCCAAAACCCAAAACCCAAAACCCAAAACCCCACACACTATACCCCAAACCTTAAACCATATACCCTAAATCATATATACATCTACTTAAAGCCTAAACTCTACACTATATACCATATACCCCACACCCTAAAACCTAAACACTACACCAAACACCCTATACCCTACACCCTAAACCATAATCCCTTAACCCAAAACCCTATACTCTATAGTATAATACCTAAACCCTACACCATAAACCCTATACCCTCCACCTTAAACGTTAAACTATACAGTCTAAACCAAATACCATAAACCATAAAACCTTTACCCTACACCAAAAACCTTAAACCCTACACCCAAACCCTATACCCTACACCATAAACCCTACACCCAAAACCGTAAACCCTATAACCTACACCCAAAACTGTAAACCATGTAGCCTAAACACAATATACTATATGATAAAACGTAAACCCTACACCCTATACCCCATAACTTACACCATAAACCCTATACCCTACACCTTAAACCCTATAACTTATGCCTAACTATTTTTTTTGTATTTTTTAAACATGGGTATATATGTTGGTACAAGTGAATTTTATGTTGATAAAGAGTTTTACCAACAAAAATTGTCTTATCGCTAAATTGTTGGTAAAAAATATTTCATTAAATGTTATTGTGTGAGATAAAGTAATTTTGTTGCAATTATAACTATACTAACATATAATATATATGTTGGTTAAAA
This sequence comes from Viscum album, assembly GCA_963277665.1. NCBI lineage: Eukaryota > Viridiplantae > Streptophyta > Magnoliopsida > Santalales > Viscaceae > Viscum > Viscum album. The sequence goes on along the minus strand of OY728126.1, from coordinate 1,800,014,345 downwards.
TGTTTAGCAACAAATTCATATGAAATATTTATATATTGATAATATTGGAACATTTATCTTTCCAATTTCATAATCAATATGAACAATTAATATATTTTTTAAAATTATATTTTAAAATAAATTTTAGGCTTGGGTATTCTAATATTTGTTAGTAAAATTTTAGATTATATTTATTAATCTAAATATATAAAATATAATTACTATATTTTTTATTTTTGTTATATAATAGTGATAAATGATCTTATATGAAACTATAATAGAATATTTATTTTTAAAAATATCTTCTAACATAATTTTAAAACATGTTCAAAGTCTAATAAAATAGATTATGCCCAAGAAACATGTTACAATCATGTTCAAACTCAAAAAAAACTTTTCATGAAAATATATGAAACTCCATCTGAAATATGTTCTTCTTACACATCAAGTGTCCCTGTCATAGTTCACAAAGTTGAAAAGTACACATATGTAGTTCACTCACTTAATTATGATGTGTCCTCAATAGAAATGATCACATATAGAAATCACATTGTAAGCATGAAGCATATCATCCGTAATTTCATATGTATATTTTATAGATGATTGTACCCAATAATATAATCCAATACCATTTCTTGTACCTTTGGATTGAGGTAGTTCATCCCAAATATCATCCTAGAAGATAGAAAATCCCAATGATTAAATATTTTTAAAAATAATATATTAAAAAAAAGTGAAGAAATTTAATAACTCAGTCAAACATGTTTAGATATTAAATAAAACATCTATATATTATTAATTTTTTTATAAACAACATGTATATGTGATGGTCCAAGTAATGAAAAAACATTATTATGCTGAATGATTTCATTGAAAAATAATAAAATTGTTATCAAATTTATAAATATCTAAAATAATATGTCACGGTGTTATATTATAAATAAAATACAAAGCTATTGTTAATTCAAATTTCCTTTCATAAATCTAATGGAGGAACTCATAGAATGCAATAAATTATTTATAATTTTATGATCAAGGAATATAATAGATATATTTTTAATTATCCTACAATATATGAGATTAAAATTCTTGTCCATGGTTTTTATACCAAGAACACCTCTGAGAGTATTTATGATTTTATTTATAAAAAATAATAACGATTTTAGGTTGTGAAAATAACAATTGAATGAAACAGTAGGAAAAAATGGAATGGAGAGGATGAAGTTAGTGACCCAAAAAATGTATTAAATATAATATTTCAAATAATTCAAAATAACTCCAATAATCTAAAACCACAAAATTCATTAATAAAATTGATTGAATATTAAATAAAAAATAAATTTACTAGTGTAAGATACTATTATTTACAAAAAAATTAGTCAATGATTTTTATTGGAATTCACAGAAAGATGGGAAAACACCAAAAAATAACAAACCAAGATCCAAATCCACCTCCATCATATAATTATGTACATGAAAAAAAACTAGATTATAGAAGATGAGGAGGAAGAAAAAACATTTTAGATTTTAGAAATTACAATCCATCACCCTCCACAGTCAAGTGTGATGTACACCATCAGCTTAAATGATTATTACCTATACACCTAGCCACTGGAATTTTTAAAATGAGTCAAAGAATCAAATAAAAGGCTAGAAAACTTACAATGGGTGGTCACAAGCCCCATTATTAAACAAATCATGATGGCCCCATCAATTGTACCCTAAATATGAATGACTAATCCTATAAATAACTATCTTATTCAAATTAACTTTTGAAGATGATAATGAGAATAAAAAAATAGATTCCATATGAAATAAAAAATTTAATTGGAATACTAAATCAAATTACATATTCCAGATTTTAAACAGAGATCATCTATGCAATCTTAGTATAATTTGGGTCATGTGTGCAATCTAAGTAGAACACTAAGAAACTTGGAAAAAAAGTATTTAATTGGATAGATTTCATAGATTTCATAGATAAACCTTTTTATTATATTTATACCAAATAATAATATGAACATGTCAACAAATATTCCCTTCCACCATATAATTTTAGTATACATTCTAATTACTCATTACTAATTTATTAACTGAACATTATAGTATTACTGTGGCTCGATATAATAGGGTAAATGGTTAAATAGGATAAGTATAGGTTAATGTACCTTTTTCCAGGTTATATTTTTTTGATTTTACCTACCAGTTCAAGTATATATGTTATGATTTATTCATCCATATAATAAATTTTATAGGTATAGGTTCAACAAGAATCATCATAATGTATGGAAATCCAACCTCTTATTTGTGTCCTTATACCCCCTTTCAATGATAGTAATGTTTCACACATCCCTAACCATATAGGTCTGGTCTTTGATTCTCTTTCATTCCCAAAAATAGTAAGAATCCCATCACTAATAGTGTTTGTTTGGACACTAGTCTTTTCCTTGGATCCCACAATCCAACCCCATATTCTTCCACATAAAATCATAGTGAGAGAAAGTATATCCAAGTAGAAATAATATTTATATTTATATTCTTTAATTCTAAAAATATGCAACTATAAATTTTAATAATTTATATTGATATAGTTAACATGAATTTTGATGATTCATATTTATAGTATGAGAATTTTATATATGATTTTCCCATATCTTATTTTGATTATGGGTATTGTTGATCCCTTAAAGACACTCTTCAGGGATAGAATCAATGAATCCTTACGTTAATTTATAGAATCCATGCATGGAATAAATCCTCTAATCCCTAAATTTGGCGTGAAATAACCATATGGATCTTTAAATATAATACACATTTAATGATCTAATGTTATTATGGATTGGTAAATACTTATAAATAACCTTTTTATTATATCATTCCATAAATACTAATTCACTAGTTATAGTAAAATATATCCACCAAGAAAAACTCTACAAATATATATATAATGATATGAATAAACATATGATGTAAAATGTGTTCACAAGACCAACAGGAAATGGGAGAAAACCCACAAGCGCTGAAGAGAATCTTATAAAACGTCAAATGAAATTGTGGATAAATTGAGATTAGATCAAAACACTACTGATATAATGGTATAGTTTAATATCCATATATCACAAAATTGAAGAAAAAATAATAGTTATATAAAAAGAAAACACAAAAATCAAGAAGAAAAAAATAAAATAGTGATAATGAAAACGTGCTACAATGTAACACCCCAAGATTTTATGAACCTTTTTTTAATAAAGTAATATTATTTGATGTATGGAATTGAATGATAAACTAATTCATATGTTCATTATAATAAAAAAAAATTAATATTTCACTACATGCAACACTGACTTGGCTTGCGTTACACGGAACACTGAGATTCCATGAAACAAAATTTTATTATTATAATTATTTAAACATGATATTTATAATATATCTGTTAAACATTGTAGTATGAATAGTAATAATTTTTAAAAAATATTATTCATAATGGTTTTTTATGAAAATATATATATTGATAATAAAACATACAAATTTTTTTTATTCATTATATCTTTAAAAATACTATTTTCTCAAATGAACTACTTTTTATATCCTTCTGTGAACAATAATAAAATTAATTTTACACAATTTTATAAATTTAATTTGATAAAATAAAAATAATTTTTGAATTATAATATAAAAAATATATTAGGGTGAATTTTCAATATTTTTCTAAAACAATTCATTTTTTGATGATTAGTAAAAAATACAGAATTTTAATTCAAAACTGCTTTTTCATCTAATTTATTTTTATAGTTAAATTATATTTTTATTTTGTTTTAAAGTATACTTAGATAAATTTTACATAAATTAATCCTATTTAGTTCATTTTAACCAATTTTACATTGTAATTGTATAAGAAACACTTCAAACTCTTAAACATTTTCACTTGAAAACCCGCTGTCACAACATGACTGTAGGGTTAATTTTAAATTAATTTCAGCCACTTGTATAATTATAATTTGGAAAAATGGATTATATATTTTGAATAAGAATAATTTATAATTTATCATATGTTTAAATTATTTTTTTAGACAAAATATTAGTTAAAGTAATTAAAATTAATTACAGGCGTGGCGGCGGTTCCTCTTCCAGGCGTGGCGTCGAGGTACCTCCTTGAGCGCGGCTGTCTAGGATTTTCCCACCGTTTTCTGGCCTATTCTTTTTACAGTGATGTGTTTACAGTGGTTGTAGATCCATATACTCTTGGATGGGGGTTGATTCTTCGATTTTGTGTCAGCTGGGGGCGCGTGCGGCGGTTCGATGTGGATTCTGGGTGAGTTTGCGAAGGCGGCGATAGGATCTGGCTTTGATTTGCAGTTGGGCATCACGACTGTCTTTGTGGTTTTGATCTCTTTTTGATTTTATGCCCTTGTGATTTGTCTGTGGGTGTGGTTGAGCCCTGTTTGTAGCATGGTGATTCAGGGTTCTCATTTTGCGTTTCGTTCGGATCCGACGTTGTTGCAGCGGCGACATGGACGAGATGCGTTGGGTTTTCTTGGTGAAGTTTAATTGCGAATTTCTGTTTAGTGATGAGTTTGATTCTATTTTCATCCACCATTTGTATGCAATGGTATGATTTCGGTGGAGGAACAAGTGTTGGTGATGGAATTCATGGTTTTGGCGACCGATGAAGGATTCAGTATGGGGTCTTGGATCGGGTGTGTTTGCGTTGTTTGGGGACATCATAAGAGGAGAATTCATGTGGCCGTGAAGACTGTTTGAGGTGATATGTGTTGTTTGAACTGGTTATTTTAGATTTCAGATTTTGTATTTTGGATTGTGGGTGATTGGTTTGATGTCTGTAGGTTCTCACTAACTCAAAAAGTTACTTATTTTAAAATAAAAAAAAGAAGTTTCAGTCAAGGTAAAAATTAGTTTACTTAATGGTTACACTTTAATATTAAGGGGTTAAATGACCTACACACATGTCCAAAATACTTTTGATTTATATATTTAGAAACATTAACATCTTTTATATAATTTGTAAAATTATTGTATTCCCATGATGTAAGGGGTACGTATCCATAGTGTTTACCTTTTTATATTTACAAGAATGAAACTCATCCTCCACTATAAAAGGGAACCCCCCTGACTTTGTCACATCTATCAAGAAATTTTTCATGCCAATAATCAAACCAAATATCCTCCAATATTCCCTCCCCTTATCCTAGAAGCCTCAATTTTGGAATAAATCCATCCAAAGAATCCCTTTTGGGAAAACAAAGAGTGGTTACACAAAGAAGAGGTAGCACCCTTCTTCAAGCTCTTTTTTTTATTTTCATTATCCAGCCCTAAAATATTATTATTAAATTATTAAATAATAATATAAATACCATAACTATACTAGTATTTATTTATATTAAGGGTTTTAATTATACTCACACACACTTCCATCGAATGGGTAACAAAATTACAGTTTGTGTGTTAGGAAAACTACAGCCTCGCGAAACAATGTTGTTCGTTTTTTCCATCACCACCTATCATGGTTGGTAATTATGATGTAAAATATGTTTTTATATGATATATATTATATTTATAAATTATTTATGATTTTTTATATTATTATATAACACATACCTTCACGATTTTCATTTTGTGTGAATATGATAACTTCGTTTACTATCTCCTCAAAGCGATGTGATTCATTCACACATTACATGGAATGTATTAATGATGGGTTTAGTAAAATTATATAATATATATGAAATAATAATTATAATGTATTTATTATATATTTATACATATATTTCATTTACTTTATTTAAAAATGATAATTACAAGGAAACATCACTCATGCATATGTACATCCTACTTTCCCCAAGAGTTGTGTATTCCATTTCATATTTATATCATTTATTTATTATTATAAATATTTATATATTGAATATATATGATATTTATATCAATTTTACATTATATAATTAATTTAATTATTATATAATTAATATTATCAATAATAACAAGTCAAAACATATACGAAAAACAAAGCATATATTATCTGAAACGTACCATTAACATGGATTTGTTAATAAATGAGTAATATAAGGTCAAAAGTAAATCATATATGGTATTATGTAATTTAATATTGATATTTAATAGATTTATTATAAACTAATATTTATTATAAAATAGTTTTGAATGAGTATGATGGGAGTCAAGACATAATATAAGCGGATTTTGCGTCTCACATTAATTCTGTGAGACTTATGCCTTATTCACCACTCATGTCTTTTTTATGGTGTATATAATTTCAATGAATTTATTATATGATTTTATACATAAATTTATGATTGTTTACATATCCATTTGATTATTTATATTTCATGGTGTTTTACGGTTCAAAATTCACCAAATGAGTAAGGTAGTTTTGTCTCAATTTTCCTTCTTTGAGAGAGATGTTTTGTTATAAACCTATATTCTTTTACGAGGTGTGAATACTGAAATTTGTTATGTTATATCATGAATAACCTTATTTTCATAATATTTCAAGCATCATTTAATATAATTTTCTTATATTGGGTGTATGATTCCATGTTACCAAGTGGTAAGAGTTTATTGAAACAATCTCATCATTTATTGATATTTTTTATGATTATTATTCCATTTATGAAATATTATGATACCTGTAACACCCATATATTTTTATTAAATATTTTATTTAAATAATTTTTATTCTTTAGTAGCTTTATTTTCATGTAATTGTGAGTTTAAATGAACCTCTAGATGCCCTTATTACAAAATTACCGTTATAGACAAGTCGTTAGGTTAGTAGGATTAATTATAACTAACTTACGAAAATGCATTGTGAATTCATTGGCTATCAATTATTTATGAAAAATATAAATCAATTATGTATTTTTATTTTTGAGTGAATTAATTTTTGAAGTGAAATTAATGGGATATATATGTGTTATATACATAATAATATATTTTTGATATTCATAAAATGGATATTTTAGTCACAAGATATGAATAAAACCCTATTTGAAGTATAAAATCCTATTTTGTTAAAAGATAAATTTTACACCTTTGAATGGATAACCACTTTTAAATTAATATTTTGACACATTAATAATTTTTATATGAGAACATAAAAATTTTATTTTGAATCGGGATATAAAAATTTACTTAGGTTGCATTTTTGATTTTTTTTGATAATTTTCTTGTTTTGATGAATAGTAAAAATACCATAAATTTTAATTGAAAATAACTTTTCTCATTGAAATAATTTATATGGTTAAATTATACTATTTAATGGTTTCAAAGTTTTAATATAATATATTTTTACCATTTAACATAATGTAGGTCATTGTAACTAATTTTACATTAAATTCAGATGTAAAAACATTTCAATCTTTTATAATATTTTAACTTTTAAAACTCATTTTCTCATTTCAACAATGAGATTAATTTTAAATTAATTACTGTAAATTCTATTTTATGAATTTTGAAAAATAGATTCCATATTTGGAATTAGTAGGTCCAAATTTTGTAAATATATTAATTTTATTTTGGGGTAATATGAATTGTTGCTTTGTTAAATTTTATTAACATAATAAAATGGTAAATCAGGTAATTAAGAGTATAAATAATATTATAAAGTTTCCATGACACTAGTCTTAATATAATTTTATGATTATAATTTTACATAAAACATATTTGGTTCGAAATGGTTTCCATTGGGAACCACTTGGATGAGATTATAGAATTTAATTTAATTTATTCAAGTAAATGTGAAATATGTCTCACTCAAACATTAATAATTAATTTTCATTATATAAGGTTCTACAAAATATAAATTTTATTATAAATACTCATTTTAAATATAAAATATTTTTATTTATCATGAAAATTTATTTTTAATTTTTAAGAAATAAATAATTACCTTAAATAATTATACTTGGATGATGAAAAAATAAATTAATTAATGAGAAATAAATATTTTTTTTAAAATTTTAATAATAATCAAAAGGCCCAAAAACATGACCAAAATTTTTTAGAAGAGTATATATGGACCATAATAATACATGGATTGACTTATTTTCCATTTTTAGACTTATATAAGATATTATAACACTTATATTATTTTATTTAAAGTGAAGATCAATTTGTCACATTAATGTTTTAAAAGAGTATTGCATTTTTAATGTTGGGTTTTTTGTAAGATACATTTTACTAAAAGTGTTATTATAAAATATATTTTATTTATATTCATAATATTATTTTATTTTTAATTTTTATTTAATAAAAAATTATATTAAATAATTACACAAAATATAGGTAGTAATTATTTTTTAAAAAAATATTTCAAATAAATGTTTTTAAATGTATTTTAATAAATATAATTTGGGATTAGTATTATATAAAATTAATTTTCTAGATTACCTTGAGCCTTTAGTGATATAATAAAAAATTTGGATCTAGGTTTAATTATTATTTTTTATATTTTTAAGAATCCATGAAATAAATAATGTCAAAATTGACACTATTGATATTTTGTCAAAATATGGTTTTCATAAATGATTTAAAAATCATAAAATATTTTTAAAAATATATAATAACTATGATACGGTCTAAAAGTTTATAAATTATTCAATTATTGTCTAATTTACTTCAAATTAGTAAATATTTCACCCTTTTAATATTGAAATATTTGTTACCCTACTTAAAAATTAAATAAAATAGCTAAGTGTTAATTAAAATGTAAATGCTTAAATTGACATAAAAATATGTCTAAAATTTATTTTTTGATGATATTACAACTCTATATCATCTAATATTCCGAATCGGTACATTTTTTAGGTTTTTAATTGGTGTTATATTTTATTATAAATTAATATTTTTGAGGTTTCTAAAAGTGCCCCTCACCTCAATTATAAAAGTGCACTTCCTCCCTCAACCCTTAAATTCATTTTGAGCATTCAATATCAACCATACCATACCCATTTCCATTATTAACATCAATATAAACATTATAGAGGTCCTGGTGTTCTTAAAAAGTCCAACTCTAGTGCTCTAAGAGAATATATAGAGGAGGGACGTCGAAGTAGAGGTAATATCATTTACTGATTCTTTCAAACTTATTTCTTCTTCTACTTCCACCTCATGAGTTGTTTCATTATAAAGTAATAACATAATAAGTACATATATACTTAGAGTTTATTATGATTATAAAACCAACATAGTCCACCTTCTATCCATCCTATAAAAAATGAAATCGCCGTGTGTGCGTACGTACGGCTTACTATCTCCACGTCGTGGTGTTATCCGTTTTTCACCACCACCATACATGGATGGGTATAATGATGGAATTAATAATTTTATATATAATTAATATAAAATTATATTGATTCTTATATACTTTACACTATCCACTTCAATACCATTCAACAATTAAGGGAATGATATCGTCTCTTGTGAATATGTACGGTTTACCGTCTCCACGGTGGGATGTGATTTGTTCTACCTAATATTCATTAGAGAATGATTATATTAATTAATTAAATTAAAAAATATGATATATATTATACTAGTAACATTATTTTAATTATATAACTATAACTTAAAAAGATTAATAAGAAATTATGTGACAAAATATGCATAAGAACATAAAGTAGTTTATACCTGAATAACGAGTAAAAATTAAATGTTACTAAAAAATGGATGAAAATATGATCATAAATGTTATCATAAAAATTATTATGATTATGGAATAAATCAGAAACATTATTTAAATCATTACACAATAGTTTTGGATACATATGAAGCATACCAGACCAAAGGTAAGGGTTATCTTTTCAAATCTTTTTTTATCTGAGATTGTTTTTTTGTAAGTATTTACTGGGGTATATTTATCATCCACATCCATGTTTACTAAATATGTATTTCAAAATATTTTTTATATCCTTATATATTTTTTAATGGTAATCTTATACACTGGTAATTTTTTACTAAATGGTATGAATGGTATCGTTTTTCATTTTCGGTACAAGGTATTTTTCGACATTTTGGGCAAAAGTATGAGAAAAATATATTTTCAACTTGTACTATATAAATGGATTTTTATTCTTTAATAATGCCTTATTTACTTGAAGATTACCCAAAAATATTACATGTTTATTTTCACATAAAATTATTTCTTCTAAAATTTCGTGGCATTTTGAAGAAGCAAAACGTTTTTAAAGAAGAAAGGATATTTTCCTCAAGAATTAATTTCAAGTGTTTTCTCAAAATTATTTTCCATCTAAGGTGAAACTATTTAAATAGGGTTTTATTTCTATACATGTTATTAATAATATCTAATTGTGTTTATGATGAAATGTTATTTATTAAATCTAGTTTTTTATATCAATTATGATGGAATGATGTTTAAGAAACCCATTTTATTTAATGGGTTATGCTATGATTAATGTTTTTATGTTTTTGTGACACATGTAGGAATGGTTTCATTATGATATGGTTGAGACCTATATCTTCCTCAAATTAATTGGGTAAATATTTATATCTCATGATATAGACATGGTTGGAAGAGAAAGTAAATCAGGTTTTGTAATACAGGGTTGGAACAAGGAGTGAACTCAGTTTAGTAATAAACTTTGGCTGCTATGATGGTCTTGGCAATGAGATTTGACTAATATAAAATGGTTTTCTATACTTATGTGTGTATGACACTAAATTTAGTGTCCTATTTTATGACTATTAGGATTACATTTCTCTTTTATGATTTATCCCATGACATGATATTATGATCTTTTATATGTAAGATAAGATTTTCAAATGTTATGTTCCTATGTTTATGATTTGATAGATATTTACCTTGTTTATCCTTACTGAGCATTTGACCTCACCCTTAAATTTTTTTGGTTTTCTCAAGGTCATGATGAAGGGTATTGAGTAAGATATGTTAAAAAGGAGTCTAGTTATGAAGACAGAAGTGGGGAACAATGTAGATGTTTTATGAACCAGTTGTTTATGTTTCCCAGTTTCTAAAGACACTAGACCTATATAGTCTTGAAATAGTTTTTTTATGTTATGTAATAAATATAGTTCAATGTTGAAGTAAAAATATGCGTGTAAATTATGGCCCATTATAGTTTGTATCAGAGAAAAGGTATAGTTAAACTTTGTAAACTAGGTTAAGAGAACCTTAGTAATGACCCTAAGGATATGACTCTATATAGGTTACAATACTATGCAAGTGTTTTAGATATTTTTATGAATAACCTTGGATGAAACCTAAAGTGTCCTAAATTTAAATTCCATTCTGTATTTATGTGGTTTTCCCATTATTATTAGTGTTTCTCACACTATGATTCATGGTTTTAGTCAATGGCCAGAACCCAAAGGAACCACATTAATACTGAATGAGATGGTCAATGTAATTATTTACCCCCTAAGCAACCAAATGTTATGGGATATGGAATTAAAAGTCCTATTACCATGCTCACAAAACTTTCTTAAGCTATGAACCATGCCAGACTTCCAAATGAGAAAAGGAGGGTGGAACATTCTATTGAATCCTTCATGAGGCAGTGTCCACCTTCATTCAGGGGGTCTTCTAATCCATTAGTGTTTTAACAGTGGATTAGTACAATTGAAAAGATATTTTCAGTTCTACAATGTTCTGAATATGATATAGTCATATTAACATTATAATTTTTGGAAGGAGAAGCTGATCAATGGTGGGATCCTACCAAGAATGTGAAGAAAAGCGATGAAATTGAGTCCATGGAATGGGATGAGTTCAAGAAAATATTTTTCAACAAGTAAATTCCTCATACTCTTCGAACAAAGATATAGAAGGAGTTCATTGAATTTAAGAAAAAGGATGATGGATCCATTGGTACCTACAAATTTTTTTTACAAGACATTCAAAGTATGCTTATGGAATTATTATCCATCCTAAGAGTAAAATTGATCAATTCTTTATTGGAATAAAAGCAAGTCTCCAAATGGAATTAGCCATAAGGGACTTCAATAGCTACGAGGAATTTTTTTGATGTGCTCTCAAGGTTGAAATAGATATTGGAGTAACCCATCAGTCATATGGGTTTGATAAGAAGAGAAAAATGGAATTCAAAGGAAAATAGAAATACCACAATAAAAAGAAGATGTGTTTTCCCTTATTCTCAATGTGTGGAAGGAAAAATGGAGGAAATTTTCTTAAAGGGACTAGTAAATGTTTTATGTGTAGAAAATATGTTCGTCTAACAGTTGAATGATAAAGTTATGGGAAAAGGATGTCTAATAATGCGAAAAATGAAAAGGCTGCATAAAATTCACCTCCAACACTCCAATGATACAAGTGAAAAAAATGGGGTATTATGCCAATAAATTATCTAATCCAAGGTTTATTTATGATGATCGATGCTAATAAACTCTTATGGAAAAATAAAAATGAATGTCACTTTCAATCACTATCGGAGTTGTGGGGTATGCTAATGAATTGGTGAAAGGTACACTTCCCATCCACTCTAAACTATAAAATATTTTACTTGATTCTGGATACACCCACTCCTTTATTTCTGAAGAATTTTCTAAGGGTATCACCATATTACCTCAATAACTAGATATTGAGTTAGCTATGAAAACTCATAATGGAACAACAGTCGTATAAAAAGTTTATAATTCCTCTCTGGTTGAAGTTTGTGGGAATTTATTCATACAAATATTTTGATCCTTCCTATAGTGGAATTTAATTCAATTCATGGAATGGATTGGATTTCTCTACGTGGATCTAATATCAATTCCATGGAAGGGAAGTCACATTTCATATTCTAGATCAATCTATGATCATCTATCTATGCAAGGATGAATATAACCTTATAGTAGAAATTTCGTCCATTTTATGGGTCTCGATTCTTATAAATGAAGTTTATTTATCTCAAATTTTAGGGGAGAAACTCATGATTAAAAATACACTCATTGTACGGGAGTATGATGATATCTCTATAGAGGAATTTCTAGGTCTTCCACCAAATAATGAAGTTGAGTTTTCAATAGAACTTATACTCGGTGATATGCCTATTTTAAAGACACCTTATAGAATGGACCAAATTGAGTTGCAGGAATTGAAGAAGAAACTCCAAGAATATTGATAAGGGATTCATATGCGCTAGTGCATCACCTTGGGGATCACATTTTCTATTTTTTAAAAGTAAATATGGATCAATGAGACTCTGTATTAATTATCAAGAAACTAAAAATATCACTATCAAGAAAAATATCCTCTTCCCCACATTGATGAATTATTTGACCAATTACATGGAGCTCAATACTTTTCCAATATTGATCATCATTTAAGATATCATCAATTAAGGGTAAAATGATGATATACCAAAGATGACATTCCATAAAAGGTATGGAATCTATTAATTTATATTTATTTATTTTGGTTATACTAATGCACCTCCTATCTTCATAGATCTAATGAATTGTGTATTTAGAGACTATATTGATCAATTTTTTGTAGTCTTTATAAATGATATTCTTGTATATTCAAATTTGAATGAAGAACATGATGACCACTTGAGAATTGTACTAAAGACCCTGAGAAATGAGTTTTTTTATGTGAAATTTTCCATGTGAATTTTGGCTTTATAAAATTTCATTTTTGGGAAACATAATCTCAAGAGAAGGGATGTATGTGGATCCATCAAAAATAGAAGTTGTTGAAAGTCAATCGAGACCAAAAATAGTAACTGAGATATGATGTTTTCTTGGTTGGGATGGATATTATCGACATTTTGTGAATGATTTTCATGATAATATAATCCACTCCCCAAGTTGACTCTAAAATAAGATAATTTCATTTGGACAAAGAAATCTGAAGAGAATTTCAATGAGCTAAAAATTAGGTTATCCAATTCACCTATGCTCAAACTCCATTGTAGTGGAGAAAGTTTTGTGATCTACAGTGATGCAACCAAGATGGGGATAAGATTTTTTCTCATGAAAAATGATTTGGGGATAGCATATGCCTCACGAAAGATGAAAATTCATGATAATAATTTCCCAATTCATGATTTGGAGTTAGCTCTAATAATACTTTCATTAAATATATGAAGGAATTATCTTCATGGTGAAATATGTAATATTTATACTGATCATAAATGTTTAAAGTATATTTTCACACAAAATGAGTTGAATATGCACCAAAGAAGATGGTTGGAGTTGATTAATGATTATGACTTCTCAATACATTACCACTCTAGGAAAGTAAACAAGGCGGCATATGATTTGAGTCGACAAGACCATGCAAGCCTATCCATGACGAGGATAAAAAAATATCCATTATTTGTGGATTTTCAAAGGATGTATATTGAAATTTTAAATTAATGGTATAAATATTATCTTTCTAAAATAATTCTTTACTATCTATACAAGTGAGGATTAAGAAGGCATAGACGAAATATGTAGAGCAAAAAAAGAAGGTGAGAAATGTTTTGGAATTCAACATTGATTGTGATGAAATAATATGGTTCAAGAATAGGGTTTTTGTTCATCCAATACTATAATTAAAGAAGTATCTATTGGATGAGGCTCATAGTTATTAATTCTCTATTCACCCTAGGAGCACAAAGATGTACAGGGACATGAGAGAATATTTTTAGTGGAATGGAATGAAAAGAGATGTCACTGAATATGTCTCTTGATGCTTGGTTTTCAGCAAGTTAAGGTTGAGAGATGGAAGTATAAGGGAATGTTTAAACCATTACCCATACTAGAATGGAAATGAGAAAACATCACTATGGACTTTATTGTCGAAATTCCAAAAATATATAAAGTCCATAATGTTGTATGGGTAATAGTTGATCACTTTACACATTTGGTACACTTCATTTCAATTAGTGAGGATTTCTCTCTTAATCACCTTTCCAGGATATATGTAAATGAAGTGGTAATATTTCATGGAGTACAACTTTCCATTATATCTAATCGAGATCTAAGGTTTAACTCAATGTTCTAGAGAAGGATTTAGAATGATTTGGATAAAGATTTAAGTTTCAACACTACTTATCATCCTCAGATAGACATTTAGTCTAAGTGGAAAAATCAAACTCTAGAAGACATGTTGAGAGATTTATCTTTGGAATTCAAAGGTGGTTGTAATGAATACCTATATTTGGTGGAATTTTCTTACATTAATTGTTTTCACTTCCGTATTCAGATTACTATTTATGAGTCCCTCTATAAAAATAAGTGCAATACTCCAAATTTCTTATATTATGTTGGGAAAAGAAATCTGTTATGACCTAATATTGTTGATGAAATGGTAGAAAAGGTCAGATATATTCAACAACACATAAGAGTAAATTAGATTAAATAAACAATTTTTTCTGATAATCAAAAAAAGACCTAGAGTTTGATGTGGGTGATAATGCATTTCTATGAATATATCCTTGTATGTGGGTAATGAGATTTTGAAATAAGTGAAATTTGATCCCTAGGTATATCAGTCCTTTGGAAATTCTAGATTGTGTTGGGAAGGTAGCTTACCGATTGAAATTTTCACCAAATATCTCTCATGTTCAGGATGTGTTCCATGTATCTCTCCTAAGAATGTACATACCTAATTCTTCACATGTACTAAGCTCAAAATTGATACCACTGGAGAAAGATCTTTCTTATGAAAAACAACTGATAGAGATTCTAGATCGTAGAAAACAAGTTATACGAAAATAGATGACTTTCTTAGTTAAAGTTTTATAAAGGGACCACCAATTTAAAGAAGCTACATGGTATGTTGAGGATATGATGAGGGAGGGGTATCCTCATCTATTTGTTTCCATGTGATGAATTTTGATGGAGAAATTCAATTTAAGGGTGGTAGAATGTAATAGTTGTATGTTTTTATGGAATATTTTCTTTAAATAATTTTTATTCTTCAGTAGCTTACTTTGAACACAATAATGAGTTTAAACGAATGACGAGATGACATTATTATAAAATTACCATTATCGAAAATCTGTTAGGTTAGCAGTAATAATTATAACTAACTTAGGAAAATACATTGTGAATTCATTAGTAATCAATTATTTATAAAAAATATAAATCAATTAGATATTTTTATTTTTGGGTGAATTAATTTTGGTAATAAAATTAATAAGATATATATGTGTTATATAATTAAAAATATAATTTTTATATTCATCCAATGGATATTTTAGTCACAGGGTGTGAATAAAACCCTATTTGATGTATAGAAACCCATTGTTTAAAAGGTCAATTTTAGGCCATTGAAGAGAGAACCCCTTTTAAATTAATATTTTTACATATTAGAAATTTTATATGACAATATTAACTTTTTATTTTTATTTATGATATAAAAATCTTCTTTGGATTAATTTATGATATTTTTCTAATAACTTTCATGTTTCGATGAATCGTAAAAATATGCTAAATTTTAATTGAAAATAAATTTTTTCATTGAAATAATTTATATGGTTAAGTTATATTATTTAATGTTTTAAAATTATAAATTGAATATATTTTTACCATTTAATATAATTTAGGTCATTGGAATTAATTTTACATTAAATTTAGATGTAAAAACATTTTAATATTTTGCAATATTTTAAATTTTAAAACATGTTTTCTCATTTCAACAATGGGATTAATTTTAAATTAATTAATACATATTTTATGTTTTGAATTTTAAAAAATAGATCCCATATTTTGAATCATTTGTTATAAATTATGTAAATAGATTTATTTTATTTTTGGGCAACATGAATAGTATCTTTGGTGAATTTTATTAACATGGTAAAAGGGTAAATCAGGTAATTAAGGGTAAAAATAATATTATAAAATTATCCGAATACTTTTATTAATACGATTGGATGTTTATAATATTCCCTAAAACATACTTGGGTCGAAATGGTCTCCATTGGAACCCACTTTCATGAGATTAGAACATTTAATTTATTTTATTTAATGAAAAGTGAAATATGTCTCACTCAACCTTAATAATTAAAATATTTTTAATATAAGGTTATATAGAAGATAAATTTAATTATAGATAATAATTTGAAAGATAAAATTTATTTATTTATCATGAAAATTTATTTTTAATTTTTAAGAAATAAATATCACCTTAATGACTTATACGTGGATGATTAAAAAAATTAATTAATTGATGAGAAATCAATAAAACAATTATTATTAAAATATTCATAACCATCAAATGGCCTAAAAAATTTTCCAAACCTTATTGGTTGAGTATATATCGACAATAATAATCCAATGGTCAACTTATTAACCATTTGGAGGCTTATAGAAGAGATTATGACACTTATATTATTTTATTTATAGTGAAGATAAATTTTTCACATTCATGTTTTAATAGAGTATATCATTTTTAATGTTGGGAATTTCTGATGATAAATTATAATAAAAGTATTCATGTGAAATATAATCAATTTATATTCATCTTATTATTTTATTTTTAATTTTTATTCAACTAATAATTATATTAAATAACTACACCAAATTGTGGTAGTAATTATTTTATTAATAAAGAGATCAAATAAATATTATTAAAAATATATTAATAAATATAATATGGGATGATTATTATGTAAAATTAATTTTATAGGTTACCTTGACCCCGTATGTATTTAATAAAATATTTTTATCGAGGTTCACTTCTTATTTTTATATTTTAAAAAATCCATGAAATAAATAGTTTCAAAATTGAAACTATTGATATTTTGTCAAAATATGGTTTTTAAAAATTATTTAAAAATCATAAAGAATTTTTAAAAATATATTATAATTATTATAGGGTCTAAAATTTCCTAAATTATTCATTTATGAACTAATTAACTTCAAATAAGTAAATATTTTACCCTTTTAATATTGAAAAATTTGAAACCCAGTTAAAAATTAAGTATAATAACTAAGTGTAAATTAAAATGATAATGCATAATTTGACATATGAACTTGTCCAAAATTTATTTGATGATGATATTAGAACCCTATATCAACTAATATTCTAAATTGGGACATTTTTTAGGTTTTTATGTGGGTTTTTATTTTATTATAAATTAATATTTTGGAGGTTTCCAAAAGCGCCCCTCACATCAATTATAAAATGGAACTTCCTCCCTCAACTATTCACATTATTTTTATCCTTCATGCTCTACTATAACCTTCCAATTTACCTTTTAAAATTACGTATAAACATTCTATAGGTCATGGTATTCTTCAAAAGACCAACTCTAGTGCTCTAAAAGAATATTTATAGAAGGCACATCGAAGAAAAGGTAGTATAATTTACCGATTCTTTCAAACTTCTCTCTTATTCTACTTCCTACTCATTAGTTGTTTCATTATAATGTAATAAATTCATTTTTACTTATATAAAGATAGGTTATTATTATTATGAAATAACCATAGTCCACCTTGTACCCATCCAATAAAAAATTAAATCACTGCACGTGCGTACGTACGACTTACCGTCTCCACACCGTGGTGTAATTCATTTTTCACCACCACCCTACATGGATGGGTATAATTATGGAATATATATATATATATAAGATTGATACAAAATTATATTTATTCTGAGATACTATACACCCTCCACTTCAATACTATTCGTCAATTACGGGAACAATATCATCGCTCGTAGGTACGCACGGCTTACCGTCCCCACGGGGCGATGTGATTCGTTCGATATAATATATATTAAAGAATGACTATATTACTGAATTTAATGAATCTATATGATAAATATTATAATAATAACATTATTTAAATGATATAATTATTACCTAAAAAGAGTAATAAGAACATATCCGACAAAACTTGCATAAGAACATAAAGTAGTTAATACACGAATAACAAGTAACAAAATAATGTTACTAGACAAAAGATAAAAATATGATCATAAATGCTATAATAAAAATTATTATGATTCTATAATGAAGTTTTAACATTATATAAATCATTATACATGATTTTAGGATACATACAAAGCATATCAGACCTAAGGTAAGAGATACCTTTACAAATCTCATTTTTACCCAAGATTGTTTATTCGAAAGTATTTACTGGGGTATATTTATCATCCATGTCCATGTTTCCTAAATATGTATTTTAAAATATTATTTAAATACATCTATAATTTTTTAATACCCATTGGTAAATTTTTACTAAACTATATGAAAGGAATCTTTGGACGTTTTCAGTACAAGCTGCTTTCTACCAGAATAATTTTTTTTAACATGTACGACATGAACGGAATATTATGATTTCATGATAACTTATTTCCTTGAATATTCCCCAAAATTTTTACAAGGTTATTTTCACATAAAATTATTTCTTGTAAAATTGTGTAGCATTTTTATGAAGGAAAACCTTTTTGAAAAAGAAAGGATATTTTTATTAAGAATTAATTTCAAGGGTCTTATCAAAATTATTTTCCATCTAAGATGAAACTCTATAGGCAGGGTTATATTTATATTATTATTATTAATATTATTTTTTTGTGTTTATGTTGGAATTATTTTTTTAAAAAAAATCCATTTTTATATAAATTATAATGGAATGATGTTTAAGAGACCCATTTTATTTCCTGGGTTATGATATTATGAACATTTTTATGTTTTTGTGGCACACATAAGAATGGTTTAATTATGAGATGTGGAGGACCTATATCTCCCTCAAATTAATTGGGTAAATATTTATATCTCATGAGATAGACATGAATGGGATGGAAAGTAAACCTGGTTCAGTAATACAAGGCTGGAGCAAAGAGTGAACTCTGTTCAATGATGGACTTTGTCCACTATGATGGTCTTGGAAATGAGCCTTGATTAATATGAAATGCTTTTCTACGATTATGTGTGTATGTTAATAAATTTCGTGTCTTATGTAATGGTCTTGGAAATGATCCTTGATTATGTTTCCTAGTTTCTAAAGACACTAGACCTATACGGTCCTAATGTTTTTTTTGTTATGTTATGTAAAAAATATTCTTAAATGTTGAAGTAAAATCTATATTTAAAGTACGGGCCATTATAATAAATTTCTCAATAACACTCATGAATTTTATAATCTTATGTATATTAATTCTTTATTCATGTATTAGTAGCATTTTTACACTCTTTGGTTCTAAATATAATTAAGAATTTTTTTTAAGAAAATATGACCTCATTTATATTTTTGGTTGGAAATCTGTTTTATTAGAAAAAATGTTTTAAAAAATGTTTTCAAAATTATATTTTAAGACAATTTTAAATTAAAATGTATTTTAAAAATGTTTTATTATTTTCTGTGCTTCCTTTATAAGTTTTCAAAGCTAGTTTCAAAGAAAATGTTTTTCAAAAATGATTTTTATTTTAAAAAGTATTATTCATGTAAGAAAGGATATTTTTTCCAAGAAATGTTTTTAAAGGATATTTATAAATTATTTTCCATATAATATGACAAATTTTGGTTTTAATCATGACTTTTTGGGAAATTATACCAAGGTTCCATTGATATTCTTTCTCTGAATAGTTTATGTTTTGATGGCATGTTTTTTATGAAACTGGTTTCCCTTTAATGGGTTATATGATTATGAAACCAACATATTTTCATGGTTTATGATTTGATAAAATGGTTAGGAGAACTATCTATTTTCCATAGGTAATGATATGATGAAATATTTATGATACCCCTTTCATTTCACGGGTTATGATATGATGCTTATCAAACTCATCTCTTTTTATGGG
Organism: Viscum album; assembly: GCA_963277665.1. NCBI lineage: Eukaryota > Viridiplantae > Streptophyta > Magnoliopsida > Santalales > Viscaceae > Viscum > Viscum album. Next base: position 1,799,993,607 of record OY728126.1, on the reverse strand, counting down.
TCGTGATATGATGCATGTTTTATTACCTTGTGGAACATGTATGTATGATATTATTATGTGATGGGTGGGACCTATATCTCAATCCAATTAATTGGGTAAATATTTATATCCCATGAATTAATTATGCTAATCAAGTCTATGGGCTTGATCAACTATGGAAGATGGGGAAACTCGATCCATAATGGGTAGATGGGGAAACTGAATGCACTATGGGAAGATGGGGAAACCCAGTCCACTATGGGAAAATGGGGAAACCCAATCCATTATAAGGAAAGGACTGTGAATGGGGATGGTGATGTGTCCCGCCCAGTAGTTGTTGTCCCCATGAAGTGACCTAATATGTTTTGGCAGTGATCCCTAACATATGTGGAATGTTTTTCTATTCTTATGTGAATGCCAAAAGTATATGTATTATTCCATCATGTTATTTGTTTCCCTTATGATTAATGTCTCATGAAATTCAAATATTTATTATATTAATCATGTATATGATCTTTGATATTTAGGGTATGATATTCTAATGTTATGGTTAGGTTCTCATACTCATATTTTCATGATTATCCTTATGTATCTCCCATGTTTACCCTTACTAAGCATATGAGCTCACCCTTCATTATGTTTACCACGCCAATTTTATGAAGATATGTATTATGTATGATATGTCTAAATAGTTTTCAAGCCATGAGAATCACATTAAGAGATAATTTATCTCAATTACGTACCAGAGTTTACATTTCCATGTTTCAAAAGACACAAGAATAATATGGTATTTGGGAATCTGTTTGTGTAATGTATTAAGAATTCCAACAAAATGATGTAATGTTAATGAATGTGATAAATGGGTCACTGTAGATGGTATCGAGGAAAAATTTTATTTATCCTTTGGAAACTATAATGAGAAGACATTAGAGAAAACCCTAATGACATGTCTACAGATAAGTCTAAGGATGAGGAAAAGTATAGGAAAATGTCTTGGATTTTGGTAAAGGATAGAGTGAGTGGTTTCCTAGAAATACATCACTATATTGATACTAAAAGCGGATGTGGATTTGGAATAAATTTACATAGGGGTAAAATCCCTAAAAACACTCTGTTGAGCGAGACTCATTCAGTAATAGGGGTAGGACAATAGACCTTACTGTAAACCTGGTTTGACACTCCCGAAGGATATGATTTAGGAATTCACAATTTCTTTAGGATACATCATGAAGGATTTAAATATAATTTGGATATTAATAACCTATGATAAACCTAAGGCATCATAGATCAACTAAGTGTTCTTAATTTAGTCATCCTAGAAGAAGGTTTTCTGGATTATGTGGTTCCTCAAAGTGGTAACTATTTCTTGCTATATTCTGTTTGGTTTTATTCAATGGATAGATCCCCAAGGAACTTATTTATTGATGATTTTTAAGTAAAATGAAACAATTTTCCTCCTAATAACTGAAATTATATGGTAGATGGAATGGAAAATATTTTTTCTATGCTCACCCAAATTTCTCATTCTATGAACCATTATAGACATCCAAATAAGTAAAGGAGGGAAAAAATCCATTGAGTCCTTTATGGAGCAACGTCCTCCTTCTTTCAGTGGGTCTTCTGATACACTCATTACTGAAAAATGGATCAGTACCACTGAAAATATATTTTCCATCTTCCATTGTTTAGAACAAAATAAATTTATTCTGAAAATTAATCATTTAGAAGGTGAATCAGAATAGTGGTAGACTCTAATCAAGAATACAAGGAAGCAATATGAAATAGAATCTAGGGATTGCGACAAGTTAAAGTACTTATTCTTCAATAAGTACTTTCCTTGTGTTCGTAATTAGAATATGGAAAAGTCGTTACTTGAGTTAAAGAAATAGTATGATGGATTATTAAATACCTAGGAGGCTAATTTTACAAGACATTCATTGTACTATTTTGGAATTATCATCCAAATGAAAAGTAAGGTTGATCAATTCTTTAGTGTCTTAAAGAAAATTATCATAACAGTGCTATCCATAAGAGACTTCATTAGCTATTGATAGATTTTTTGTTGTGCAATCAATGTTGAAATGGATGTTGGAGTTACGTATCAATCTTGTGGTTTAAAAAAAAGTAATATGGATTTAAAATTAAAATCTAAAAATTATGGAGAAAATAAGATGAGACATCGTTTCTTCTCTAAGTGTTGAAGGAAGCATGGAGGAAATTCCCCTATGGGGTATATTAAATATTTTGAGTGTGGAGGGGAAGTCCACGGGGAAATTGATTTCAAAACTAATGGGATGAAGTTGTAAAATGATGTGAATAGAGGGAAATTGACATGGGATACACCTCCCACACTTCAGTTCTTTAATTTTAAGAAGAATGAACACTATGCTAACCAATGCACAGACCTGACGGTCAGTAATGATGATTAGTGTTAGTAACCTCTTAAGCTGAGGGATAATGGAAAATCCCATGCAATCAATATTTATAATGAGGTATGTGATAATGACATGGTGAAAGGTACACTTTCCATCCAATATTGAACATTTAATGTCTTGTTTGATTTTGGATCTACCAACTTATTCATATCTAAATAATTTACTAATAGTGTTATGGTTCCACCAAAATAATTAGATGTGGAATTAGTAGGGAAAACCTTAGTTATATGATTATTTCATCTCAAGTCTATGATTCCTCTCTATTTGATGTTTTTGGGATTGTGTATCTTGAAAATCTTGATATCTTCCTCTGGTTGAATTTAATGTCATCTTAGGCATGGATTGGTTTCTCTGCATAAATCCCAAATCAATTTTAAAGGAATTTAATTCATGTCATATGTTTCAAACCAACCAATTATTTTTACTAAATGAGAAAATATGTGTGAAATTCCTATGGAGATTAAATCATATGCATGGGTCTTAATATCCATTAAAAGGATTGTTTGTCTCTAATGGTTAGGGAGAAACTTGACATCGATGATATGGATATTATTTGGGAATTTTTTGATGTTTTACCAGAATATTTTCCTAGAATTCCACCAAAACATGAAGTTGAGTTCTCAAAACAACTCATACCTGGTTCTACACCAATTTCAAAGACTCCCTATAGGATGGTCTGAGTCATGTTTTTCGAATTGAAGAAGAATCTCCAAGAAAACCTGGATAAGGTAATCATTCATCCAAGTGTATTACATTGGGGTAAACCTATTCTATTTGTGAAAAATAATTATCAATCAATGTAACTATACATTAATTATTTGGATTTGAACAATATAACAATAAAAAACAAGAATCTTATTCCCCATATTGATGACATATTTGATCAACTGTGTAGAGCTCAATACTTTTCCAATTATGGATATCCTCAATTGACAGTCAAGAAGGAGGATATACCCAAGAATTAATTTCATATAATGTATACACAGTATGAATATATTGTGATTACTTTTGGTCTTACTAATACCCCTTCCATCTTCATGGATTTGTTGAATATATTATTTATAGATTACATTGATTAGTTCATGGTAGTCTTTATAGATGATATTCTTTTTTACTCCAAGATTAAGGAAGAGGATGAAGACCGCTTGAAAATTTTACTAAATATCCAAAGGAAGGAGAAAATGTTTACACAATTTTATATGAGTGAATTTTGGCTGCAAAAGGTTTCATTTTTGGGTCACATAATCTGATAAGATGGTATAGTAGTTGATCCATAAATGAAAGAGGCTATTTAATATTGGCCTATAACAACCACTGTGATTGAAATCCATTTATTTATTGGTTTAACTGAATATTATCGATTGCTTGTGCATAATTTATCATAAATATCTAATCCTCTGATCATGTTAACTTGGAAGGATACCATATTTCTTTAGATAGATTAATGTTAGAAAAATTTCAAGGAAATAAAGAGAAGGTGGGTTAGAACACTTGTTCTTACATTACCATGTAGTGGAGAACGGTTTTTAATCTATAGTGGTGCATACATGAAGGTATTGTGATGTGTTGTTCTGAATAATAAAATGGTTATAGCCTATGCCTCATGAATGTGAACGATTCATGAGAAAAATTACCCAAATCATGATTTGGATTTACCTGTGGTAATTTTTTCACTAATGATTTAGAGGAATTATCTTTGTAAGGAAATGTTTGATATATATAATGTTCATAAAAGTTTGAAATATATATTCACACAAAAGGAGTTGAAAATGTGCCATAGAAGATGGTTAAAGCTGATAAAGGATAATGACTTCCCAATACATTACCACCCTGGGAAAGGGAAAAATTGGTAGATACTTTGATTTAAAAGATCATGATATCTTATCCACAGTAAGGATAAAAAATATCCAATATTTATATATTTGAAAAGGATGGATATTGAAATAATGATGGAAGGGGAAAATATTATCTTGCTCAATTACATGTTCAACCCTCCATCCAAGAGAAGATTAAAGAGGAAAAAAAGGAAGATGTGATGGTGAAAAATAATGTTATAAATATTTCTGAGTTTAAGCTTGACTAGGAAGTAATGATAATGTTCTGGAACCATGTATGTGTTTTATCCACATCGGATTTGAAGAAGGATCTATTGGAGGAAGCTCATAGTTTTTCATTCTCTGTTCATCCTAGAGGTATGAAGATGTATAGAGACTTGAAATAATACATCTTGTTGGATGTAATGAATATATATATATATATATATATCATAGATTTTGTATCTTGGTGCTTTGTATTCTAGAAATTTAAGGCTAAAAATTGAAATCTATGGGTATGTTGCATCAATTACCCATACTAGAATGGAAATGGGAGAACATCACTATACATTTTTTCTTCGGACTCCCAAAATCTTCTAAAGGTTTTAATTTCTATATGGGTGGTATTCAATCACCTTAAAATGTTTTAACACTTCATTACTATCAGAGAATACTTATCTTTGGATCTTATTTCCATGATATACATTAAATAAGTGGTAAGGTTTCAGGGAGTAACAAATTATATTGTATCTGATCAAGATACTTGGTTTACCTAAAAATTCCAGCAAAGTATTTATCAAGAAAATGATACATAATTTAGTTTCATTACTGCTTATAATCTATAAATGGATGGCTAGTCTGAAAGAAAAAAATAAAACTCTAGTGGATATGTTGAGATTTTATTCTATGGATTTCAAAGGTGGTTGGGATGAACACCTTCCTCTAGTTTATTATTCTTAGAAAATATATTTCACTCAAACATTTAGGTTTCTCCTTATTAATATCTATGTGAGAAGAAATGTTGAAGTCCAATGTGATGGGATGAATTTACAGAAAGAATACTATTGGGACCTGAGACCACTGAAGAAATTTTCAACTAGGTTAGAACCATTCGGTAGTATATCAAGGTAGCTCAATGTCAGTATAAAATTTATGCTGATAACTTTATGAATGGTCTATATTTTGAATTTGGTGAGAAGATTTTTCTATGAATGTCTCCATGGAAAAAGGTTATGATATTTGTGATGAAATGGAAACTGAGACCTAGGTATATCGGTCCCTTTGAGATTCTTGATCATAACAGGATGGTAGCCTAACACTTGGAACTTTCTCAAAATATCTATCAATTACATGATGTGTTCCATGTATCCCTCATGAGGAAGTAAATACTTTATCCTTCACATGTACTAAACTCAGAAGTCGTACTACTTTAGTCAGATATTTCTTATGAGGAATAACTAGTTAAAATTATAGATCATACAGATAAAGTTCTACAAAACAAGACCACTAATCTGGTCAATGTTTTCGGATAACTAAAAAGTTATTAGAAGATATGTTTTAATTTGAGTATATATCAAGGCATAAGTATAATTATTTTCTTATTTCAGAATGATTAATTTCGACGGTGAAATTCCTTTTGAGGGGGTAGAATGTAACACCCCATGTTTTTATCAACCTTTTTGTTAATAAATTAATTTTATTTGATTTCTTCCCTTTCATTCTAAACTAAGACCTAATTTCATTATACTCTACACCAAGTTAATCTTATTATATACACAACAAAAAAAACTCTTGCATTACACATAACACTGAGATTCTACGAAACAATATTTTTTTATTATAATTATTTATAGAAAAAAGTTATAACATAAACTGTAGAATTGGTAATATGACTAGTAATAATTAATTATTAAATATTGTTTACAATGTTTTCATATAAATAAAACTTATTGATAATAAAACATATAAATTTTAGAAAATTCATTATATGTTTTAAAATACTATTTTCTCAAATAAACTAAATTGTATGTCCTTCTGTGGTCAATAAAAAAATTAATTTTTGAAATTTTTCAAAATTTAATTTAATAAAATAAAATTAATTTTTGAACTCATAATTTAAAAATTATCATAGGTTTAATTTTTGAAATTTTTCTGAGAAACTTCATTTTTTGGATAAATAGTCAAAATTATGGAATTTTAATTCAAATTTTATTTTTCTTTTAATTTATTTATATTTTTAAATAATATTTTAGTTTTTTAAAATCATAAGTAGATAAATTGTACATAATATAATCCAATTTATTTCATTTTAATGAATTTCACATTGAAATTAGATATATAAACATTCCTAACTTTTAAACATTTTTTCATAAAAACCCGTTGTGGCGACATGATTGGGGGATTAATTTCAAATTAATTTCTTACACTTTTATGATTAGAATTTATAAAAATGGATTCCATATTTTTAATTTGAATGATTTTTAATTTATAATATGTTCAATTTTTTTTTATCAAAAATATTAGTGATAGTAATTGAAATTAAATATATAAATTAGGGTAAAAATTAGTTTACTTAATGGAAAAAATTTCATTTTACATAGCCAAATGACCTAGACACATGTAAAAAGTATATTTTATGGAAATATTCTTACTAATAACCCTATTTTATATAATTTGTAAAATTACTGGATTCCCATTATGTAAGGGAGACCTCTCAATAGTTTTTACCTTTTTAAAATTACAAGAATGTCACTTCTCCACTATAAATGGGGATCCCCTTCACCTCTTCACTAATATAATACCATTTTTATCATAAAAAACTACCCCAATATCCTCCAAAATTACCTCCATTAATATTATAATCCTCCATTTTTTCATAAATCCATCCATGGAAGCCCTTTGGTTCAATCCAAAAGGAATTACACAAAGAAGAGGCAACACCCTTCTGCAAACTCTTTTATTTTATTTTCATTCTCCAAAACATTCAAATTTTCTTATCACATGATTACATAATAACCATAGTATCCTAAATATAAAAACATTTAGTTTTATTGAGTTTTTTTCCTACACTTACACACACTTCCATCAAAATGGTTCATGAACTTACCGTTTGTGTGTACGGAAGACTATCGCCTTGGGAAATGATGTTGTTCATTTTTCCTTTACCACATCTCATGGTTGGAAATTATGATAGAAACTCTATTTTAATATAATATATAAGATATTTATTATTTATATATTCTTTTTTAATTATATAAAACACATTACGTCATGATTTAAATTTTTTGTAAATATGATAACTTCGTTTCTTTATGTGTTGACTACAACCTTCTCAAAGCGATGCGATTCATTCACAAATTACATGAAATGTATTAAGGATGGGTTTAGTAAAATTATATAATATATATTAAATAATAATTTTACTATAATTAGAATATATATATATATATATATATATATTTCATTTTCCTTATTTCTTTCAAAGTGACAATAAAATGGAAACAATTTTCATGCGTATGTACGACCTACTGTCTCTATTAACAGTTTATTCCCTTTCATATTTCATTAATTTAAATATTTTAATATATATATATATTGAATATATATGATATTTATATCATGTTTTACTTTATATAAATAATTAAATCATTATCTAATTAATAGGATCAAGAATAAAAAATCAAAATGTATACAAAAAACAATGCTGATATTACACGAAACGTAACATTAATAAGGAATTGTTAACTACTGGGTAATAAAAGTCAATAATAAAATAATATATGGTATTATTTAATAGAATATGGCTCTATAATAGTTTTAAAATAAAATTATTTTTATTATTTGAGAGCTTTTAATGAGTACGGTGAGAGTCAAGACATAAGGTATGAGGATTTCTCGTCTCCCTTTCATTTCTGTGAGACTTATGCCTTATTCAGAACTCATTTATTTTGTGTGGGGTATATATGTAATATTAATGTATTATATTAATCATATACTTTAATTTATCATTTTTTACATATCCATTTTATTATCTCTATTTCATGGTTTTTATTGTTTTAAAAGTTACCTAGCCTGTAAGGTAGTTTTGCCTCAATTTTCCTTCTTTAAGACACATGTTTTATTATGAAACTATATTCCTATATGAGGTCTAAATACTCACATTTGACATTATATATCATGAATATAATTATTTAAATTATATTTTATGCTTCATGTAATTTCATTTTTTTACATGTAGAGTATGACTTAAAGTTACCAAGTTGTAAGAGTTTATCGAAAAATTTTATTATTTATCAGGATTATTTATGATTATACTTCCATTGATGAAATATTATGATCTATATATCAATAAAAATAATGAATTTTATTATCCACTATTTATTAAAGATATTTTTCATGTATCAGTACCATTTTACAACTATTTGGTACCTGTGATAATTAAGAATTTTTTTAATAAAATATGACATCATTTCTCTTTTCGGTCGGAAATATCTTTTATTCAAAAAACCATGATTTCAAAAATGTTTCAAAAATGTTTTAAAAATTATATTTTTTTATAATTTTGAAGGAAAATTAATTTCAAAAATATCATATGGTTTTCAATTATTTTTTTTATATTTTTTGAAATCTATTTTCAAAGAACAAGTTTTATAAACTGTTTTATGTTTTAAAAAGTGTTTTTTTCCAAGAAGAAATGATATTTTCCTCACGAAATGTTATTAAATAATATTTAAAAATTATTTTCCATTTAAGATGACATATATTGGTGTTACTCATTCCTTTTTCATAAATGATAAAAATTTTCCATTCAAATTAATTCCCTAAATGGTTTATGTTTTGATGGAATGATGTTTATGAAACTCATTTCCCTTTCATGGGTATTATGCTCATGAAACCCGCTTCATTTAATGGGTTATGGTTTGATGAAATGATTATGATAACTATATATTTTCCATAGGTAATGATATAATGAAATTTTTATGATACCCATTTCATTTCATGGGTTGTGATATGATGTTTATGAGACCCATCTCTTTTTATGGGTCATGATATGATGTATGTTTTATTATCTTGTGTCACATGTATGTATGATTTTATTAAAGATAGGTGGGACCTATATATCCATCCAATTCATCAGGTAAATATTTATATATCATGAGATAATTATGGGAATCAATTCAAAGGGATAGATACAATATGGAATATTGGGAAACTAGATTCACTATGGGATTATGGGGAAACTGGATCCACTAAGGGATGTTGGGGAAACCCGATCCACTATGGGATGATAGGAAAACTTGATCCCTTATAAGGAAGTGATTGTGACTCTTGATGGTGTAGTTTCCTGGCCAGTAGTTTTAGTCCTCATGAAGTGCCTTGATACTTTTTCTCAATGAACCTTTACTTATAAGGAATGTTTTTATATGCTTATGTTAATTCCACAAGTCTATGTCTTATACCACAATGTTCTTTGATTCCCTTATGATTATGGTCTTTAGAACTACAAATATTTATTCCATAACTCGTGTATATGGTATTTGATATGAAGAGTATGATCTTCTAATATAATCTCATATTCTCAAAACCTTATGTTCATTATTATGCTTGTGTGTTTCCATTGTTTACCCTTACTATGAGTCTAAGATCATCATTCTTTATCATTTACTTACCTAGGTTATGAAGATATGTATTATGTATGATGTGTATATGAAGGTTTATACTCATTAAGAACCGAGGGGGGAGATAATTTAGCTCACTTATGTACTTGTGATTATGTTTCCATGTTTCCAAACTCACTAGACTAATTCAGTCTTTGGGAGTATGTTTATGAAATGTATTAAGTATTTCAAAAAAATGATGTAATGTTAATGTATAAGAAGTGTGTTTATTTATATACAAGACCATAAAGATTCCATTAGAACATTCCAAACATCATTTATGGCCAAGGGGTATCCTACACCAAGCACTGAGAATTCAATGTTGTGGAAGTCCCTCACTTCCTATCCAATAATAATTCTATGGCCTCCTACCAAGTATATTGTTGTATTTTTCTACCACTCACAAATCTCCAAATATTTTACCCATGTTGATATCCTTATTTTTATCTTTAACTCAATATTATGATGTATAAAACATATATTATGACTCTATAAATACATAAAAATGGTTTTTATTACAACCAAAAATCCAAAATTTGAAATTCACCATTTGTGGGACACAAAACAATAATGGTTCTATTTTATGAAAGACACTCTTTCAACTAACTAGAATTCCCACTAAGTTCTTTATGATATCAATCATTAAATATTCATTTTTTATAAGATCTTCCTATAATTTTATGTATCATTATATTTGAAATTGAATAATAATATAATGGTTAATAGAATATTTATTGAATATGTTAAAAATTAAAAATACTATGATTGAAGAAATTACAAGGTCTATTGAAAAAACACATAATAACTTCTAAAAAATCCCTTGGTAGAGAATTAAAATATAAATATTTTGAAAAATATTTTCATAACATAATAATATTAATAGAAAGATTCAAAGAAGAAATGTTAACAATCTGTACTATCTCAAAAAATATTCTCAATCCATGATCTTATTTAATATGTTCAAAAGGTACTTGGAAATAAATCAATAAAATTTTCTCAAAATACACTTAATATTTCTAAAGATCGCCAATAATATAACCACATCAATTAGCACAAATTAAAATCAAGATTTATTAATTAAAAAGGAACAATTTTTATTGAAAACACAAATACTGATCAATTTTCTTATTGAGATGCAGCAAAACTATCAAAAATAGTTTCATAAAATAATGAAATGAAATGAAATCTTCCTCGGAAAATTGAAGAAAAACATGATTTCAATATGGAATAGAAGATAACCAAATGCAACATCTGATGTTCCATCCCAAGGCATATTGTAATCATCCAATCCAAACCACCAAATCAAAAAACAAAAACAAAAACAACAGATTTGAGTGAAATAAATTTAATTGGATATATGATTCATTGGGTGATTGAAAATAAAAATTCAGAAATGAAGTAGATAACTGAGAATAATTAGTAGAAAAAAGTATATTTTTAAAAATTAATGGTATAAATCTGTTGGTAAATAATGTTTTTTAATTATTATATAGTGGATCAGATGTTATCATGCAATTAAGGTATAAAACGTAATAATTTATGATATTCTTGACATTGTGGAAGCTTAGGGTAATCAACATCAGTCTAATTTTTATATCTAGGGTGTCATTATATCTGAAATGAAAAAACTGGTCAATAATTTTACAATTTAAAATATCTTGATGATAATCATAAGCTTATTTAATGTAAATTATTAGTAGATAATCCATTTTTATGTTTGATAGAATGAGAAATATATTTGATATAAACAGTTATGAAAAAACAATTTTCTTATTTTATATCAGAGATAGGCATACCAATTGTGAAAAATCATTTTAAATATTAAGTCAGTATATGGGATTCAGTGATAGTTCATTGGTAAATTCTATATCCACATAAGAGTAATTCTAAACATTTCATATTCATGGTTCATAGATATTTCAAACTAATATAGAGTTTTTTAGAAAATTTTAGATGATTGAAAAAGAGAATGGATGTTGAGATATATTCTATTGTTTAGTTCTAATACACTATAGTGAACTTACCCACCAGACCCATATGTCACCCTTTATAATCCTCAAATATTTCTAAGTTACTTCTAAAAAACTTAGTAATTAAAACATAGGTTTAAAAATAGTAACTTAAGCCTAATTTTGGAAGCAATTATATAAAACTATAATGCATTTTTAGGAATAAAACAATTATTAACAAAATTTGAAGAATCTATTTTGGATTACCAAATATTGAAAACATTATTAAAAAATGATATTTTGAGACTTGAACACTTTAGACTATAGGTATGTACATTGGTAGTTATTTTGGAAAAAACAAAAATTAAATGGGGTTTTTTTATATTTATCCTAAATTTTGTAATTAAAATTCATATTAAAACTAATAATTTAAGTGGAATAAACCCAATATATTAATAATATGTTAGGAAATAATTGTATAGAAAGAATTCTGTAGTCATGAAATGAAAATGTATGACATGACTTAACCATAACTGATTGTATCAATTACATGTTATGATAAACTGTTTAAAATATGTTATTGAAAAGTGATATCAGTAAAAAATGGAAATATAAATAATTAAAGATTATTAATTTTTTATATAAATAAAAAACTGTATGATGATAATAGATACCTGAAAACATTTACTGATCTCATGTAGTGTTTTTTTGTTACAAAATATTTGATGAGTTGAATATATAGTCAGAAATGATGTTGATATCATACTGATAAGTTGGAAAAATGACTATGGTGTTGACTTCAAATAGAAAACAATGAATAAAAATATATATGATTAATTACAAAAAAAAATATTTATCTATAATAGTTAATATAGTAGACCTAGTTTTAAGGAATCTGATTAATCATTTATATGAGCATTGGTTATGCATGATGCATATAAGATGTTTGTACATAATATATCATTGGGATTTGAATGTTTTTATAAATGGAATGGTAGGATTGAACATCAGTTATTATGCAAGAAATATGTATGAAAAAATTTAACATGACAAAAAAATATGTCAGCTTTAAATTTATGAGTATATCCAATATGATATAAATAAATTTATATAATTAAATACATGTTAAAAAAATATACTTGGTGTACTAATTGAGTTGAACATATTAATTAGATTTTAAACCCACTGGATCCTCTGTTTTAAGAAATCATTGTCCAAAATTTAATAATTATATTTGATAAGGTGTAAGATTCATATACAAAAAAACCTTGTAATATAAGAAACCAATGATTATTTTCTTAAAATAAAATTGTAATGTGAAATATAAGATGGTGTCAGTTATTTTGAATTTGAATTTTTTATAAACATATTCTCATTTCATATTATATTTCCAATCTCATTAATTGTTTCTAAAATATTCTTCGCATACATGCAAGACATCAACACATACAGAAGGATCTTAAGCTTGTAAGAAAAAGGAAAATTACTAGCATTATAAGTTCTTAAAATAATACTATACATGGATGAAACATCAAAAAAACATAACTAAATCACATAAAATATCGTTTTATATTTTATATTTATTACCCTACAAAAACATGACTCACATTGAACACCATATACTAAGGATATGTAAATTTTATTGAAAATTGTGGAATAAAGTATGGTGGAAGTTTGTTGACCAAATTATTTTTCTATATAGAAATTTTTTAGAATCATTTTGAGAGTATATATGAAATAGTTCCTTAATAATATACTAAAAAATTCTTGATATCCTAATGTAATATTTGATAAAATAGAGTGTGGGATGAATCCAATGATTTCCCTTCTTTTATCGTCTGTTTAAACACTATATTTCTATGGAATGTAAATAAAATCAAAAACTAGGAAAAGAGAATTGATGAAAATAAATGCTAATCCCTAGATCAAATAACTAGAGTGTATCTTGAGAAAAAAAATTAAAAAACACATTTCATCATAATTTAACAAAACCCTAGATGTTATTCAATTTAAACAATTTATACCCATGATTTCAAGGTTTTAAAACATAAAGATAAAAAGCACATACATTATAATAGGCTCAATCATTATTCTGATTGATTGAGACTTGATTTTATATCCATTCTCCTCCTAACACCTATTATTTTTATATTATCATAGAAAATAGAAATCGAACATTGATATATGGGGGGTGTAGGTGATAGTATAAAATTGAGGGGGTGTGATTGTGGCTGAAGGTGACAGTGATGGATCATGTTTGTGAGTGCATGTAGTGATTTAAGGTGTGGGGGAAGGGTTGATGAAGATGTGGGAACAAATGGAGGCACGAGGAAGACATAATTATTACATAGGTAAATTATTATTTATTTATTTATTTAAATTTTTTTCAGTACTATTTTTTATTATTTTTTGAAAAAAATCAATTCTGAATAAATATAGATTGAATATAATTTTAATTATATTTATAATATAATTTATATTAGATATTTTTTAAAAATTTTTCCAAATAATTTCCATATTTTTTTAATAACAACAAAATTTTTCATAATTAACTTATAAATTGATTTTTAATCAGTTTTTGTTAACATAAATATAATTTTTTTTGTAAATAGTTTAATAGTAGTAACAACAATTTTTATTGTGAAATTATTTATTCCTATTGAATAAATATTATCCAAAAATTTCTATGTTGTAAGAAATTATTAGTAACAATGGTTAATTATAACATATTTATTTTTTCGTAAAAACTGTCAATATTAATATGATAATGTACGAAATGAAATTGGAGGAAAAATATTTGTTAGAATTAAAAATTAATAAGAATATATATATATATATATATATATATATATGTTGGAAAAAATAAAGGTTGGTAAAAAAATTAATATTCAAAATATCTAATATTTTTTGGAAATGTAAATTTTTACCTACATATATGTTATTCATCACTAAATTTCTATTGGTAGAATTCCTTTTTTTGTAGATGCCCAAACCCTAATGCCTACACCCCAAACTCTACACCCAACACCCTAAACCCAATACTTTATACCCTAAACCTAATACTCTACACCATAAACCCTATACCCTACACCTGAAACCCTAAACCCTAAAAACCATAAAGCTACCCTAAAACCCCTAAAATCCCTAAAAATCCTATAAACCCCATAAAACCCCTAAAAATATGAAAAAGTCATAAAAAATAAAGACAAAGAAACACCGTAAAAACCCATAAACCCCAAAAAAAAACCCTTTAAACCCCAAAAAGCCCTTGGAATACCTTAAAACTCTAAAATCCATAAAAAACACTAAAAACCTATAAAACCATAAAACTCTAAAAATATGAAACCCCTAAAAGTGATAATAACCATAATAAAACTATAAACCCCCCTGAAACCCAATGAAAATCCACAAAAACAGCAAAAAAACCATTAACACCATTAAAACCCCAAAAAATACTAAAAGACCCAAACCCCTCAAAACATTTATAAAACCCTAAAAACACAAAAAACCCTAAAAATCACTAACAAACACTAAAAAACAAAATAACCCTAGAAGACCATAAATGTCTTAAAAACCCTTCAAAACCACTAAAACCCTTATGACACTTAAAATCCTAAAAACCATCAAAACCTTTAAAACCCCAAAAAACCCCAAAATAATTATAAAAACTCTAAGAACCCTAAAAACCCAAAAAACCCAAAAACAATAAATAAACCTCACTAAAATTTCTAAAACCCCCCAAAAAACCAAAAACCCCGAAAAACGACTAAAGGTCCCTAAACCCCTAAAGGAACCTAAAGGACCCCAAGAACCCTAAAACCCCATAAAACTCCATAAAAACAATAAAATACCCTAAAATAATAAAAACAAAACCCCCTAAAAAACTCTAAAACCCCCTAAAATAAACTAAAAACCCAATAACACCATAAAAACTATAAAAACCCTAAAAGACCCTAAAAACTGCAAGAAACCCTAAATAACACAAAAACCCCAAAATACCAAAAAATACCTAAAAGAATCTCAAAACCTAAAAAGCACTCAAATACCATAAAATAACATGAATCCTTAAAAGTTCCTAAAAACAAAAGACACCAAAGGACCCTGAAACCCTAAAATTCCTAAAAAAATCCTTAAAGGACAGTAACAAATAAAAAACCCCTAAATGTCCCAAAAACCCTAAAAACCCATATGAAAACCTAAAAACCATAAAACCCAAAATGGACATAAAAACCCCAAAAACCTAAAAGAAACTAAACACCCCTCAAAACCCTAAATGTTGTTAAATACCGTAAAAATATCAAAAATTCCATTAAAAACAGAAAAGACAAAAAACTACAAAAAACCCTTAAAAACCCAAAGACCACCTAAAACCCTAAAAGATCTTATGAAACCATAAAAAATATAAACAACCCGAAACCCCTTAAAACTGCTAAAAGAACAAAAAACCCTCAAATTCCCTAAAACCCCTAAAATTCCCTAAAAGACCCTAAAATATTAAAAGATACTAAAAACCATAAAAAACCAAAAAACCGTAAAAGACTCTAAAAACCCTAAAAACCTAATACACCCTAAAGCACTAAAAACCCTAAAAATTATAAAAAACCTTAAAACCCGCAAAAAACATAAAAACCCTTAAAATTGTAAAAACCCTAAAAACCATAAGACAAAAAACAAAATAAAAACTCTACAACCACTTAAAACCAAAAAGCAACCAAAATTAAAACTAAAAAACCCTAAAACCCTAAATAACTCTAAAAACCCTAAAACCCCTATAACCTATAAATTACCCTATCAAATAACCCAAAAAACCATAAACCCCCTAAAAATCCCTAAAAAAAATTTAAACCCTAAAATCCCCAAAAAAACCCCTAAAGATACCCTAAAACAACCCCCAATAAAAACCATGAAACCCTTAAAAACCCTAAAAACCCCTAAAAACCATAATAATCCCTGTAATACCATTAAAATCCCTAAAACCCCTAAAGACATTAAAAACCTAACAAATTGTATGAAACCCCAAAAAACCCCTCAAAACCCATTAAAATCCCAAAATTCTCTAAAATCTCAAAAAATCCTTAGAACCCTTAATAACCTAGAAACTCTAAAAACCCATAAAACCCTAAAAACCCTGAAAACCCTGAAAACCGTATTACCCCCAAGAAAACAATCAAAATCCAAAAAAAATCCCTAAAAACCCAAACAACACAAAAACCCCAAATACCCCAAAAACCCTAAAAACACTAAAAAATTTAAAACCCAAAACCCTAAATAACCCTTAAAACTCTAAACCCCTAAATGAACCTAAAACCCCTAAAACCATTAACCCCCTAAAATACCCTTAAACCCTGAAAGAAACCCTAGGAAACTCTAAAAATCCTTAAAGACCCTAAAAATCCAAAAACGAAATTAAACAACTTTATATAAACCCCAAAAGACCCTAAAACCTGTTAAGCACCCTAAATTTCTAAAAACCACAAAACCCTAAAAACCATTAAAAACCATAAAACCCTAAAAATAATAAAAACCCTAAAAACCCCCAAAAAACTAAAAAAATACAAAAACCATGAAATCCATGAAAATCCTAAAAATCCTAAAAACCCTAAAAACCTAAAACCCCAAGAAACCATAAAAACATTAGAAAGATGATAGATAAAGGATCCCATACATCCCTGATGACTGTGTACAAGGAAAAAGTTATAATCCCTCAAATTGCATCATTGCATATTTTGTTAAGAAGTAACTAGATTTCATCGAGCATAAAGAGCTCTTTCACATATATAATCCCCTCAATGTAAATACAGATGATCATCGTGTAGGTCTGTATTTGGATGATCCAAGGAAGAATTTTTCAGAGGTCATCAAGGAAGAAATATCAATTTCTTTCTCAAACTTAAATATTCCCTCTCCTGACAGATTCATCAAGAAGGGGTGTGTATCCCATGTCTCCAGAAATTAGGAGTCTATTTAGGAAATAATTGTATTGTGACGGTTTTATATCATTACTGGAGTTCTAATCCAAAAATAGGAAAATCTTTGGAGTTTTGGGAATCTTGTGAAGGAAATTTTAAAAGTTTTGGGGTTAGATTAATGTAAGATGACTTCCTTGGGAAAATTATTTTATCACATTGTATTCCCTTCAGATGATTGGAAAAAAGGGCTTGGATATTCAGCTAGATTTCTCTCAATTCAGTTACCCTCTAGATATAGGATTATGAACTAAAGTTTGATCCATCTAGTGTGAAGAACACATTAACATAATTCTATATCCATATTTGTAAACTTAATTGGATCTATTATCACCCTTGGATCCTATGGGGTATCTCTAATTCAATCAAATTCCTAATTAGAATTTACTGGGAAACATATAATCATAGTTTTGGGAATTATGCCAGGGTTCTTCTTGAAGTCGATTTGGAAAACACCCTGTTTGAGGAGGTTATTATTACTACTATAGTAGATAGTCTAAATATATAAATTTAGTATGAAATAAGGCCCGTATTATGTAGAAACTGCCACATTCTTGGTCATTCACTCTCTAAAATTAGAAGGCTCAATATTTGCAGGGTTTGCAGCCTTCATGTCGACAATAATGGAACACGCCAGAGGAACCGAAGGAAGGTAAATGAGAAGTCCATTGATCCCTCCACTATAAACCATCCCACTATCAGGATTAATGATGCAGTTAACTCCTATCAAGATCAATCTATCATAGAGGCCTTCCCCCTCCCTGATTACTATGTCTAACAATGAATGATCAAGGCCCCCAGATGTTAAGATAACCTAATAGAATCAAGTAAATAAGGCACACCCCCGACCATATAATATAGAGCACAGGGATTGAGGGAATGAACCCCATGGTAAGGTTAATATTGAATTTCCCAAGTCATCCACTGATACTTTTACATCCACTCTTGATAGGTCAGATGCATAGTTGAATTTACATGTGCATGTTGTAGCTCACACCACTTACTTAGAATAGATTGACCCTATAAAAGTTTATAGAAACGCCCATTCTCTAATCCATGTTTCATATAAAGAAGAAAGAGGTAGGGGTTACGGTACACAATGGTCTTCATATCTGTACGATCACTCCACTGAGTTGAAATCGAAGGACCCCCTAGGTTGAGTAGAACAGTTTTACTACATCCCCTATTGTTAATGCTAACGAAGGGGATAAAGGGGCCTCCACAACACATGACCTAGTAATTATGGAATCCCCATAGTCTATCAAGGTGTTTCCAATTGTCTATGTGAATCCTATCCCTGAGATGGTTGTGGAAGTGCTTCCCAATCCTTATTTAGGCAAGGTGCACCCTTTTTCTACCAGGTCCAGTGCACAACAGGTTGAGGGGAGGCCTAATTATTACCCTGTTATTAATGTGTCAAGGATCATTAATCATGATGATGATATCATAGCTCCAGTATCCTCTCCCACCCATAAGATAGTGTAGAATGTTTTGACCACTCTCTATTCTGCCATGGTTTCTCCGACTCCTGGCATGTCTAAGGAACAAATGACTGAGGGAAGGGGCACTATTTCATCCCCTGATGCTGTTGATGCAAGTATATTTTCTATTAATATAGTTATAGATACACTAGCTTACATATAAATAATTTCTAAGTCGCCTTCCCATGATGGGGAACTCAACCAGCAATGTGTCACATCGGGCATTGCAACTGACCCCCTGATATCCTTTGTGCTGTGAAAGTGAACTATTGTCACTCTGAGGTGTAGGTGGACACAACCAAAAGATAATATATGATTTAATTAAGTTTAGATTCATTCACATTGGTTTCCTTATGCAATAATAAAAAGAAGAAACCAGATAGGGAACCATCCAAATAAGGATTATTCTATATGAATAAATTCACCCTGTTGAGTTGTAGATACTAGGCTGATGATGATGAGGAAATTTTTCACCCGGTATATGGAAATATAGAGTGAAAAACAATGCACCTAAACCCAAAAATAATCTTATAGGTGGGGGAAAAACAAAATGAAATAAAGGTAAAGTTAATGAAAGTTATCCATACTCTAATTCTGGTAAAACGAACATACTTCATTATAGGGGGAACACATCCCTCATTTAATAAAGATCATGTTTTCAAACATCCAGGGGATTGGAAATTATCCCACAACCAAAATAATTATCCACTTTATTATCTATAATAAGACCATGCTAGTTGGGATTGCTGAAATAAAGATGAATTTTGAGAACTAGAAGGGATTGAATTAGACCTACCTTGGTTAGTCACTTGTCTCACACAATAGGAATGAGAGTTTCTTGGAAACATTATGGTATATGAAGCATGATGACATTCAAGTTATTTCTTATGAGATGAGGTCTCAACTCATCTCCCTATTAATATGATTTTAGGATACTTCACTAACCCTTTTTTTGTATATGAATCCTTCTTGTACTATAGAATAAGGGAACTTTGGAGGAATTTGACTCAGATAAATGAGAAAAGGGACCAAAACTATACAGTCATTAGAGACTTCAATACTATCCTAAGACCAGATGTAATGATTGGACCACACATCTCTAGAACTCTTGTAGATGATTTCTCTTATTTCTTGGATCAATGTGACCTCATTGAAGTCCCAATTGTTGGAGCTAAATTTACACGTGGAAGGTTCACTATCAATGAAATATGGGCTAATAAACTTGATAGATTTTTATTTTAGATCATTGATTGGGTTCCTACCACTAAAAACATTGGATTTATTCTTTCCATGTTCAACTCAGACCATAACCCACTTATTTTTTATATCAGAGAGGGTACCATGAGGTCATCCCCTATGCCTTTAAAATTTAACAATGCTTGGATTTCAAAACATGGATGAAGGTAAGTGGTTATAAATTGATGGAATAACACCATTCATGGTATACCCCACTTTATTGTGGCTAGTAACCTATATAAAATCAAAGGTCTTCTGAGTGTGTGGAGTAAGAAATCTTTTCCCATGTTGGATAATGACATTAAGGATACTAAAACACAACTTACCCACTACAAATTCAACAATCAACAGCTTCATAGGCCTTCCTAGGAGGATCTGCAGCTACATTCCAAGATGGATAACCATCTCATTCTAAAGGAGAGGCAGTTTAGGAACAAATTTAATGTAATGTGGCTCAAATATGGGGAGAAGAAGTCCAAATTTTTCCACCGTTTACATAGGGAGAAAAATACCATGAAGGTAATAAATTCCATCCAAATCAATGATTCCCTCTATATATCTGAGAATGATATCTCAAATGTTTTGGTGTATTATTTCAAGACATTATTAAATGATGGTGGTAATTTTCATTCCACTCAACTGATTGAATTCATTATTCCATGTATTTAATATCATCAATACAAGTTCCTAAATGATTCCCCCTTTGAGGAGGATGTTAAATCCTCCCTATTATATCTTAATATGGAATGTGCAATGTGTGTGGGTAGCTTTAGCAATAGGTTCTTCATGTTCTATTGGGACATCATGCATGTGTAGATTACCAATGCATCAGGGAATTATTTCTCTCTAACTCTCTCCCTCATGGAACAAAATCTAATATTATTGATCTGATTCCAAATATGGAAAATGATTTTGGCATAAGATAATTTCAGCTATTTTCCCTTGGAAACACCATTCGAAAGATCATTAGCAAGATTCTGACCATGTGGATGGTGAATCTTCTGTGTTAACTCATCACCCCAAACCAATTTGGGTTTATTTTGGGTATTAGATTTCAAAACATTCTTTTTATATTATCGGAAGATATCAACATCATGTGGAAAGAAACCAAGAATGGGAACTTTTTCCTAAAGTTGGACATCCCAAATGACTTTGACACCATAAACTAGAGTTTCATATTCAATGTCCTTAGTTTTTGTGGCTTCTATAGCACTCTCATTAGATTAATTTCCAATATTTTGGCAGGTTCTTGGGTTTCAATTCTTATCTGTAGTTCCCCAAAAAGGTTTTTTCAATTCTCTCATGCAGTCAGGAAGGGGGATCCACTTTTAAGACTCTTATTTTTGCTTTGTGAAGATTACCTAAGCATTTTCATCAAAGAACTTTTATATGATGGTATTTATAAGAAAATATGGGAAGGAAAATATATCTACGTGCCTTAACATCTTTTGTACATGGATGAAATCCTTCTTTTTGGACAATCCTAGAAGAATACCTTAACTTCGGTCAAAATGATATTTTTCCACTTTGAAAAAGTGGAAGGGAAGTCCATCAACCGCAATAGGTATTCCATCATCATTGTAAAAAATATTTCATCTTCAAGACAATTTATGATTTCTAGAAATCTTGTTGTGAAGAGGGATTCTCTACCCTTTGTGTACTTGGGTTTTATCCTCATCTGGGGGAAGTCTTGAAGTTTCTACCATGAAATCATTTTGATGAAAATTACTATTAAATTGGACAACTACAAAGGGAAATTAATTTATCAGGTGGGTAGGAAATTTTTGATTAATTATTTTATCCCCTCATTGTTTTTTCATTTTTTTTCTCTATTTATAGATGGCTCATCAGTCATATAAAATCCTAAAATACAATATCAAAATTTTTTCTTGGACGAGCTGTAAGAGTGAGAGGAAGCTGTTTTCTGTCACATAGAATTAATACACCAAACCGATTGATATGGGTGGGTTGGAAATTAAGGATCTCTGGATATTCAATGAATAAATTATTGGAATGTTCAGTTGGATCTTTCTCACCCCATTAGAAGGACCCCTGAATTTTCTCCATGATAGGTTCACTCAAAAACTCGGTAATAGATTATCATTTTACTTCCGTTCTTCAGTTTGGAATTCCATCAGATCCTTATATCATGATATTATGTCCTATTCAAAATGGTCTGTTTCAAAATAATTGAACATGAACTATTGGATCACAACCTGGCTTGATAGTCCCCTGCTTGAAACTGTGTTGCCTCCTCATAATTTACTACATATGGGTATTACTGATCTCAACTAGAGGATTGGAGAACTTCATGACATTCTTCAATCTCATATCATTCTTAAAATTCTAAGGTTTAACATCATTGACACAGATATTCTCATATCGAAACTAAACCTTGTCGAGTATCTTGATGCTAGATAATTCTACCGGCATAAATGTTTACAAGGAATTGATCCTCCAACATGGCTCTTAAAATTCTGGAGGCCTTTCATTCCACCAGCTAAGAACATCCATTTGTGGAAGATATAAGGAAATAGGTTTCCCATTGAAGAATAATTGTAGAAGGCTAGATGGCACATGGTATCAATTTTCTATCTCAGCCTTCAGGTTGAGGAGAGTGTACAACAGACTTTCCTCCAATGATGGTTTGTTGCTGAGCTATTGGAATACCAGTAGTGTCTATTTGGTATTGATCTATACATGGAAAGTCAGCCTCCCAACCAACATAGTAGTATTTCCGGGATGAAACTATGTGAACAAGTTCACAACTTCCTTCTCACAACATCTAGCACAATTTTTTCATACATATGGGCTTCTAGTAATGTTGCAACTTTTAGTTACAAAACTAGCTCCTTTCATAGTGAAGTTTTAGCCATTCATAAAGTGGTACATGCAGTGTATATAATCCAAACAAGTTCAATGGATAATGATGTCACTAACCTTATTATCTTGTGTATTCTTGGAGTATCTAGTATGAGAAAAAAGCCATAGGTTCTGAAGCACATCTGATGGATTCCCCCGATTACATCATGGATCAAAATTGATGTGGACGGTGCAGCTTTGGGTGCACCTGGCCCCTCGAGATGTGGTGGGGTATTCATTAATAATTAAGGATTTTTGAAAGGATAATTCTGCCACTTCATTGCAAATGGATGTGCATACAAGGCTGATCTTTGGGCAATGATGAAGGCCATCAATTTTTCTTCTCACTTTGTGTTGAAACTTCACTAGGTTGAATCTGACTTGATACTGGTAGTGGAGGCCCTAAAGAACAAATCCAGAAGCGTCCCTTCAGAAATCTTCCCACACTGGATTGAATGTATCAACCACTCCCAGACCCTCAAACTCAATGTCACAAATGCCTATAGAGAGGTCAACATGGTGGCATATGCGCTATCCAAAAAACAAATTTCGGAAAGGAGCTCAATATGGTCCTTTTCACCTGACAGTTTTTTGTTCCCTCTATGGACTCAGATATGAAGGGTGAACTACACACTCATGTTTGTAGACCCTCATTATAATGCATTGACATTACTTTTTGTTAAAAAACATTGGGGACCAGACATGCTTTGTTTTGAGCCTTCTTTTACTAAAAAACCCTAAAACTTTAAATAACCTTAAAACCATTAAAAATTCCTAAAAGTGCAAAAACCCCTAAAATTATAAAAAATCCATAAACACCCTAAAACCATTTAAACCCATTAAAACCCATGGAAAGTTGTAAGTACCCTAAAAACCAAAATAACACTAAAAACCCTAAAAATATCTCTTAAAAACCTAAGAAACCATAATAACCCTGTAAAACCATTAAAAACATTAAAATCCATAAAAACCTAAACAACCCTAAAAATGATAGAAACTAGAAAAATACCTTGAAATCCTAAATGCCCTAAAAATCCTAAAATACCTAAAATCTTTTAGAAATGTAAAAAAACATAAAACCCCTTAAAACCCTAAAAACTAAAAATTCAAAAAAACCACTAAAACATAAAAAATCTATAAAACCCCAAAAAACACATAACAATTTAAATCCCTAAAACCCTTAAAAAAATTAAAAACACCTAAAACATTTAAAATCCCTAAACCCCCCCCCCCCTGAAAACCCTAAAAACCCTAAAAATTGTAAAAACCTTAAAAACACAAAAAGACCATGAAAACCAAAAAACCTCTAAATGAAACTAAAAAATATAAAAAATATAAAAGGCCCAAAAATCCCTAAAAATTATAAATGAACCTCAAACCCCTAAAAGAAACTAGAAACACTAAAAACTCTTAATGACAGAAAACACCTTAAAATGCCGAAAAGACTCCAAGAAACCATAAAACACACTAAAAGTCCTTTAAGGCCACCAAAACCCCCAAAATATCCTGAAATCATAAAACCCAAAAAGGTCCCTAAAATCCCTAAATGAACCTATGAAACCATAAAACCCTAAAAGGACCTAAATACCCTAAGTAACCCTATAAACCCTAAAAACCCAAAAGGAATCTAAAATCCTAAAAAAATAAAGGACCATAAAAACCCTAACATGCCAAAAGACCCAAAAAAACCCCAATAACCCTAAAACCCCCTAAAAACCATAGAAAATCCTAAAAACCCGAAAACCCCTAAATGACCCTAAACCCCCATGAAACATAAAGGACCATAAAAACCCTAAAAATGCTAAAAAACCATAAAAACCTTAAAACCCTAAAACCATAGAAAATCCCAAATCCCCAAAAAACCCTTAAAAACCAAAAAACTCTTCAACCCCCTAAAACGCCCATAACACCTTAAAACCTGGAAACCCCCTAACTCCCCCCCCCCCAAACCCCTAAAATCCCCTTAAAATCCACTTTAAACTACCCAAAACCCTAAAATCCATAAAACCCATAAATAACCACAAAACCTTCAAAATATGAAAAAAAAATCCTAAAATCCCTAAAAACCATAAAATCCTAAAAACCCTAAAAACAATAAAAACACCTAAAACCACTAAAACCCCTAAAAACACTAAGACACCTAAAAACCCTAAAACCACTAAAAATCCTAAATCCCTTAGAAACCCCTAAAAACCCTAAAACGCATAAATGCCCTAAAACCCATAAAACCCAAAGAACCCAAAAAACCAAAAAAACCGTAAAAGAACCTAAAACCCCAAATCCCCTAAAAACCCTAAAAACCAAAAAATTCTAAAAGACTATTAAACTCATAAAAACCAAAAAAGTCCATAAACCCTATAAAAACCAAAAATACCCTTAAAATCATAAAAAAATCATAAAAACTATAAAACCCCAGACAACCCTAATTATACCCTAAAACCCCTAAAACCATAAAATAAAAAAACTCAAAAAAACCGAAAAACCATTAAAATCCCTAAAAATCCTTAAAACCCCTACAAACCTAAAAAATATAAAAACCCAAATAAATCCTAAAAATGTAAAAGAATCACTAAAAGTACTTGTAACCTGAAAAATGGAAGGACAACAAAAAAATCCCTAAAACCCCATAAAACACCTAAAAACTAATAAAACCCTAAAAAACTAAAAATACTAAGAAAACCCTAAAAACACTAATAACTGTAACCCCCTGAGAACCCTAAAAACCCAAAACCCTTGAAAAGACCATAAAAACACAAAAATCATAAAACTCCTAAAAACCCAAAAAATCAAAAAACCCAAAAAACCAAAAAAAATCTCTTTAAAACCGTAAAAACATTAAATAACCTTAAAACCCTAAACCACCAAAAACAGTAAAGAACACCAAAAATACCTAAAAACCTAGAAATCCCCTAAATCCATATAACCCAGTAAAACCCCAAAACTCCATGAAAATCCTAAAAACCCTAAAACCCCTAAAAACCCTAAAAACCTTAAAAACATTAAAATGCATAAAAAATCAAAAAAACTAAAATATTGTAAATCATATACCATACAACCTAAACCTAAAAATTACACCCAAAACCCTACACCATACACCCTAAATCCTAAACCGTAAACCCGATATCAAAAACCCTATACCTTACACCCTGCACCTTATACAATACATCATAAACCCTAAATTCCAAACCATACACCAAAAACCTTGGCCCCTATACCCTAAACCCTAAACCCTAAACCCTAACACATATAACCAACACCAAGATACATAAACCCTACACCATAAAGCTTACTACCAACACCCTAAACCCTAAACCCTATACTATATACACTACTCCCGGAACCCTAAATACTACACCATAAATTCAATACCCTACACCCTCAAACATAAACCACACACCATAAACTCTAAATAATAAACCCTAAAACATATACCTAAAACCATCTATTATACACCCTAAACCAAAAACCCCAAAACACCCTAAAAGTCCCTAAAACCCCTTAATACTCTAAATGATCATAAGAAACAAGATGAAACCCAAAAGCCCCTAAACCCCTAAAACACCCTAAATGAAAATAAAAACATCCAAAATGACTTAAAAAACCTAAAAGGCCCTAAAATTCTTTAAAGAGATAATATACCCTAAAAATATTAAAAACATAAAAAATTCCTAAAACCCCTAAAATATCATTAAAATCCTAGAAAACCATAATGTGACTTAAAAACCCAAAAAACCAAAAAAAAACTCTAAAAACCAAAAAAACCATTGAAAACCATTAAAAACATAAAAATCTAATACCTTAAAAACCCTAAAACGATAAAACCCCTAAAAAACATTAAACCATAAAACACAAAAAACCCTAAAAAATCCTAAAAACCATTTAAATCCATAAAATCCAAAAAAAACTTAAAAACCCTAAAAAACCTAAAAATCCTAAAAATCTAAATACCATAAAAAAAACTAAAACCCCTAAATATACCTAAAAACATATCCACCCAAACCATAAAAAAAACATAAATCTCAAAACCCCAATAAACCCTAACAAAACCCTTAAAACCAGAAAAACCAGAAAACCTAAAAAACCGCAAAAATTCCGAAAAAACCCCTAAAGAACCTAAAATACCAAAATATTAAAAAAACACAAATAAACATAAGAAACCCTAAAACTATAAGACTCATAAATATACCTAAATCCATATAATACAACAAATATGTAAAAAATACATTAAAAAACTAAAAACATTAAAAACCCCTAAAACCTAACAAACCCTGAACACCCATAAAAACCCAAAAAACCATGAAAACCCTAAAACCCCTAAAAACCTATGAAATTGTACAAACCCTAAAACATTAAAAACCATAAAAAACAAGAAATCCCTATAAACCTCTAAAACCCCCTAAAACTCATAAAACCCTAAAACCACTAAAAATTCTAAAAACCCTAAGAATACCTAAGAACCCTAATAACCCCTCAGAAGGATTTTGCTGATACCTCCTGGTGTTTCTCTATTATTGATAAAATCTCTAGGTATTACTCATAGAGTCCTTCATGGTGGCTTTGCTTCGCTGCTCATCTCCTCCTTCCTTTCGTCTTTGGTCTCCTCTCTCTTTATCTCTCTCTTTTGGAGTAGGCATCACGATTTGGAAGGGGTGGTGTTATTTAGTAATGGTGCTGAGGGATCAGGATTCACATGAAATCCCCTTATTTAATCACTTCCTTTTGTAAGAGTTTCCCTCTAGTGGATCAGCTATCTCAGTAATGGGAATGACTGTTCTCGTCGGATGTCACGATCCAAGCTGAGATACCATCTGACCTGACACCCGACTCAATCCACGACATGACCTGAAGGGCGTTCCCAATCCCCACAGGCTGGAAAAAAGTGTCGGGCATCAAAATAAAATAAGAGGGAATGATTTAGCCCAAAAATAATAGGATAAAAAAATAAAACATTAAAAATGCAGCAGATCTAACCACAACTGAATCTCAATAAAATAACAATCTAGTCCAATACAAATACAACTAAATAAAACTAACACTGAAAGAACCAAGAGATACAATAAAATAAAACAATCAACTACTAACACGATCTCCATGTGACCTCCTGGTCACCTCCAACCACAAGACCACACTGCTCCAGGAGATAACTCGAACTAGAAAAACTTGATCAAAACCTGAACCTTCAAAATAGCTCAGGTCTACTAACACTGAGTGGTATAGGTAGGGTGTGAGCTAACAACTCAGTAGGAAATCACCATAGTTTCCAAGTGTTTCCTTTCCCAAAACAGTCCACTAACACCAGTTTAAAATACAATTATAAAAATAGTTTTTTCAAATTTTATTAAGCAACCATAAATTTCTCATTTCAAAGGCCAACACATGCCACCATCTATTTTTCAATAAAACTATCATTTTATAACAAAAACCCAACCCAAAAATTACTAGTAACAATTTTCAATGGAACAAATTTAAATGGTAAACAATTTCAAATAATGTAAATTTAAATATAAAACACTTACATTTAAAATTAACAACCCAACCTATCGTATGCCAACGAGAGGTACAATATAATCATTAAGCACTAGTCACGGGAATGCCCCTAGGCACTAGCTAGCTGTGAGCCCCATGTACCTCATATCTCGGTGAAAAGTAACCGTAACAATATCCTTTCTCTTGCACGATCCACTAGTAGGGAACATACCCATAACCTAGTGGTCCCCAACATCATCATCATAGTTTAGTTAGTGTTGTCATCGTCAAACTTGCTATGTGAAACAGGGGCCAAACCCCACAGGATCACTAGCATACTAGTACAAGTCCGCCCACCTTGATACCCAGGCTTCCCATTTTGTTCTCAATCAAATTTCACACATCACATGTTACCACATACACCATTTATCAACCACACTGAGCATCTCATTTCATAAGCCACCACTTTCACATCACAAACCAACTTTTGAGAAAATATGCAAACCGAAACATTTACAAATCACTTAAAAAACCATCAGGAACACCACCTCTTAAAATATTTTCTAAACAAGCCTTTCCACATTTTAGAAAAAAAACATAAAACAATAGAAACATTCCAAACGGTCCATAAAATCACTTAAGCATTCAAACTGTCTTTTAAAACACCATAAGTTCCCAACCGATCATTCCCATTTTCTGATTCACATTCTTTTCTAAAATCAACACAAAACATCACCTTTAAAGCTACAATTCTAAATGAGCCTTTATGTTTACACACCCAAATTCATTTACCAAGACATTTCCAAAATTATTTCCAAAACCATCTGCAGGTGTGAAATGCCAAACAACCCCTCAAGCCAAACATTTTCCAAAACACACACACCAAAAGCCAAACGGGCATATCCCCCCATGGGATTTAATTTTAAACAACATTTATGAAACTAATATTTCTATGAACACCAAAAAACCACTTCCACAAAACCAATAATTTTCTTTAAAACCACATCTAACCATTCACATTATTCAAAGAACTCAAATACAATCCCATTGTAACCATAAAACCCTTTTTACAACATTTTAACACTTTTCAAAATGATATATCATTACCAAACCATACACACCAAATCAGGACCACAAATAATAAATAACCATCCCACCATAATCAAGGCTAAACATTTCATAAAAACCCCCAATTTAACTTTAAGCAACAATGAGTTTTTAAACAATAACCCTAGGTGCAATAAACCGTGGTATTTCACACAAATCCCTTCGAAGATATATTTTTAGTAAATTCTACAAATACGAAGTCATCATTTGCATCAGGCCATAGATATATTAGAGGTTAAAATGACATTAAAAATTAAATGAAAAAACACAAGTGCATGTGGAGTGTTCCAAAAAGGAAAAAGTTGGAAACGCCTACCTCAACCATGTGTGAATGGAACGAAACTTCAAGGGATGTGAGATCTAAGCCCCACTGACCATTCGCACATCATAGATCGAAAAAAAATGAACCAAGCATAGACCCTAGACATTAGGGTTTGGACATGGAAGAAAACCCCCAAAGGAAACCCAAGAACAAAGAGGGAAAGAGAAGGAGAGAATATTTGATGAAGGAAACATGAAGAAACACAAACCTTTCTTGATGAATAGACCCAAAATGTCCTCAAATAGTAGGAAGGAGGGGGAAGCTCCTCTGGTAGATTCCCAATAGATAGATCTTCATTTTGGTGGTGGAATCACCCCAATTGGAGCTCCATGTCAAAACTTATAAAGCCCTCAAGTGGCTACAAGGTTTGGCTGCACGGTTTGTCAAACCGTGCACAAACTGTGTGTGGGCTACTGGAAACTCCTGCAACTTCGCATGGTTAGGTTTCACGGGTTTTCTAGGCCATGCTCAAACCGTGCAACCCAAAAAATTGGCCAAAAACCTCCAAATTTCATCCCAAACACTAGGGATGTCCACCCATTGATCCTTGAATGTTTTAAATGCAATATAGAGGCACCAACGACATCACAAACTCTGCAACATTAAACTTTATCTCAATACCAACAAGAATAACTAATAATAGGTATAAAAGGAAATCCAAAACCACAAAAACACTAGGACTTTTGTTGGGAACTCAACCCAAACCTCAAACAAAAGATCTGACATTGAGAAAAGAATAAAATAAGGGAGTATCTGTGGTCGGGGTGTGACAATTCTCCCCACCACAGACACTTTCTGCCCCCAAAAAGTCACCCATCCAAAATTCAAGCAAAGCTCAAGTCCATACCCGACAAAAACCAAGGGGAAACCATGAACTCCAGGATGACTATTCACTCCATAAGTCACACCCGGCCGATCAAGAAGAAACCACAACGCATTGATGAGGATGAGGGGGGACATGAGAGGGTTCTCCCCACCACAAGAACTCAACTAATTCAAAAATCCATTAAACTCCAAAAAACACCATCACTGCAACCAGGAACAAGGGATTTTAATATTTAAAATTTTCATACAGCTCACATGGTTTGGTCGCATGGTTTACCAAACCGTGCACCAACCATGCATGAAATACTGGATGGAAGGGGCACCCCGCACAGCTTGGCCACACAATTTAAAAACTGTATGCCAACCGTTCCAATGCGTCCACCCAAAAATGACATAAGGACACATGGTTATAAGATATACTGTATGATCGTGCGCTGGCTGTGCAGTTTGTTTTGTCCACCTGGCTGGGGATGCATGGTTTCGACTAGCCGTGCGGTAACTGTGCTTCACTTGGAAAAATATCTTGAAAACTCCAAAAACACAGAAACCTCGACCGAGATAAAACCTGAACTTCCATACACAAGATAGACACTACCACCACTAAAATAGGGACCCTACCAAACAAACCGGACACACAATAAACCAATTATACAAAACTCAAGCATCTCCAAATGAGCACTTCCAAAAGTTAAAACTCCGACTGACCTACATGAAGGCAAGAAAAACTCAAAGGAGAATGAAAAATTTCAAAGTCCACATTTAGATAGAATCGTCTTTTTGGGTTACAAGAGATCTACTTTATCTCACCCTTACCACAAATGGTTAACTTACAAAATCAAGTAAACAATAACAAGGATTGGTAAATCATTTCCATACCAACACAGAAAACAAAGCTAGGATGGGTTTCACACCCCCTTGTCACTCCTGACTCTGCGTGAGCTTCACCCCAAGACCTGTGGTTGGGGCTCTGATGGCTGAAGCATCTCCTTCCTCACAGTCAGGAAACACATCCTCCAATCAAGACTTCATTTTCAGACAACACCCCCTACATAACTTCTTCAAATGACCCCAATGGCCATAGCGGCGACAAGTATTCGAAGGAATACGACAAGAGGGCTTTGAGTGACCAAACCAGCCACACTAGAAACATACAAGATAATGGTCTGATGAACTAAATTCGGAGCCGACAGAGAAAGTTTTTCAGAAACCGATTCCCCTAGCACACCTTACTCTACAGATGGGGAACCCTTACGAGAACCAATAACCACTGGATGACCCCAAAAACCATCTCATCCATTAATACCTCATCCACCAACCACTTGAAACAGGTTTCACTGGATGTGATCACTTTCTCCATAATTTCAGGAGGAAGAACCCAAATAAAGAGATGGGCCTTCATATGATCCTCTGATGCAACTTCCAAAGAGAATGGAACTAGCTCTCTAAAATATTCAACATAAGGCCTTACGGATCGCTGGTCCTACCAAACATCCTATAGCTCTACCACATTCTTCTACTTCACCTCCTCTAGTATGAACCGTTGGATGAAAGTGGCCTTAAACACCTCCCACGAAATCTCACCTTCCGTCGATGACAGGGAGACCAACCGCCACTAGAACAAGGATGGACACTCAAACAACCTGTGAACTGCACGGACTCTAACAACATCAGAAGTTTCCAATGACTTAAAGACACACTCGACTTCCTCAAGCTATTCCATAGCCTCAAGAGAACTTTGATCACCATATAAAATAGGAAAATCTTGTGAAGGAAAAGGAACTGGGCATGACTCATTAGGAACTTGGGGGACTTTTTTGGGCGGCATTTTCTAAACAAAATGAAAATCGTAGACCAAATCCAACATAAAACTGAGGAAAAAACAAAGAGGAACACCTCAAACCAAAACCAACTAGCTCAAAATCCAAGTAAAAACAAACATCACCAGAATATATATTTTTCAAAAACCATCATTTTACTTTTAAAATTCAAAACAGCCTTCTTCCAAGGCTAATTCCCAAATACCAATAACCCATTTTTCAACAAAAAATTCCCGAAATAATTTTCTCATTCAAATCCACTTTAAGAAAACCATGCTAATCCTTTAATTCCAAAACTGAACCCATGGTATCCCATGAACTGTTACATGTGTGTCCATCCATTCCCATCCTCACGTGCCAACACACACTTCTCTCACATACTCACACACATGTAAACATCCATAAGTAATACCAAGGGACACATTCCATTAACATTATCAAACCCAAATCACCCTCAATTTTTGAAAACCCACTTTCCCAATTTAACCCCATTTCATGGAAAACACTTCCATTCTTAAATCCATTTTTGTTTCAAAGTACACTTTAATTTTCCACATACACTTACACCAACTAAGAAAATGAAACTTAACCAACAATGGACCACCAGAATGAGGGAATAGTGACTATGCATAGACCGAGAACATGGTGGTGAGCCATGCCCCAAGTAAGGAATAACACTAGGAGGGCCTTGAATCAGGCACTTGGACATCACATGGGTTA
The DNA here is from genome assembly GCA_963277665.1 of Viscum album. Classification (NCBI taxonomy): domain Eukaryota; kingdom Viridiplantae; phylum Streptophyta; class Magnoliopsida; order Santalales; family Viscaceae; genus Viscum; species Viscum album. The sequence goes on along the minus strand of OY728126.1, from coordinate 1,799,959,971 downwards.
CCACCACACGTAAGGCCACAACATAACCCGGCTCACCTCCATTGTCATCCTTCAATTCCAAAACAACACAAGACACAATACTCAACCCCAGACTACCCCTGGTAGCTCAAGGTTTAGAACGAGCAAGGGTTCATGAAGCCCTTCCCGCACCTACCTCCTATGTCCCGACAACCCTAGTCGCATTCTACCAGACACCCCAAATAACAAGAACCTCCCCGATACCATTTTTTCATGAACCAAGACGGGATACCATCTGACCCGGCACCCGACTCGATCCACGACATGACCCGAAGGGTGTTCTAGATCCCCATGGGCTGGCAACAAGTGTCGAACATCAAAATAAAACAAGAGGGAACAATTTAGCCCAAAAATAATAGGAAAAAAATACGACATTAAAAATGAACCAGAGCTAACCACAAATGAATCTCAATAAAATAACAATCTAGTCCAATATGAATACAACTAAATAAAACTAACACTAAAAGAACCATGAGATACAATAAAATAAAACAACCAACTACTAACACGATCTCCATGTGACCTCCTAGTCACCTCCAACCACAAGACCACCCTGATCCAGGAGATAACTCAAACTAGAAAAACCTTATTAAAACCTGAACCTGAAAAATAGCTCGGGTCTACCGACACCGAGTGGTATAGGTAGGGTGTGAGCTAACAGCTCAGTAGGCAATCACCACAGATTCCAAGTGTTTCCTTTCCCAAAATAGTCCACTAACATTAGTTTAAAATAAAATTATAAAAATAGTTTTTTTCACATTTTATTAAACAACCATAACTTTCCCATTTCAAAGGCCAACACATGCCACCATCCATTCTTAAATAAAACTATCATTTTATAACAAAAACCCAACCCATACATTACTAGTAACAATTTTCAATGGAAAAAATTTAAATGGAAAACAATTTCAAAGAATGTAACTTTAAATAGAAAACACTTACATTTATAATTACCAACCCAACCTACCATATGCCGATGGGATGTGTAATATAATCATTAAGCACTAGTCACGGGAACACCCTTAGGCACTAGCTAGCTGTGAGCCCCATGTACCTCGTATCTCGGTGAAAAGTAACCGTAACAATATCCTTTCTCATACAGAAGCCACTAGTAGGGAACATAACTATAACCTAGTGGTCCCCAACACCATCATCATAGTTTAGTTAGTGTTGTCATCGTCAAACTTGCAATTTGAAACAGGGGACAAACCCCACAGGATCACTAGCATACTAGTACAAGTTCACCCACCTAGATACCCAGGCTTCCCATTTTGTGCTCAATCAAATTTCACACATCACATGTTACCACATACACCATTTATCAACAACATCTAGAATCTCATTTCATAAGCAACCACTTTCACTTCACAAACCCACTCTTGAGAAATTATGCAAACCAAAACATTTACAAATCACTTAAAAAACCATGAGGAACACTGACTCTTAAAATATTTTCTAAACAATACTTTCCAAATTTTAGAAAAAAACATAAAACACTAGAAACATTCCAAACAGGCCATCACATCACTTAAGCATTCAAACCATCTTTTAAAACACCTTAAGTTCCGAACCGGGTATTCCCATTTTCTGATTCACATTGTTTTCTAAAATCAACATAAAACATCACCTTTAAAGGTACAATTCCAAACGAGCCTTTATGTTTATAGACCCACATTCATTTACCAAAACATTTCAAAAATTATTTCCAAAACCATCCTCAAGTGTGAAATTCCAAACGGCCCCTCAAGCCAAAAAGTTTCCAAAACACACACACCAAAAGCCAAACGGGCATATCCCCCCATGGGATTCCATTTTAAACAACATTTATGAAAATAATATTTCAATGAACACCCAAAAACCACTTCCACAAAACCAATAATTTTCTTTAAAACCACATCCAACTATCCACATCATTCAAAGAACATAAAACAATCCCATTGTAACCATAAAACCCTTTTTACAACATTTTAAGACTTTTAAAAAAGATAAATCATTACCAAACCATAGACACCAAATCAAGACCACAAATAATAAACAACCATCCCACCATAATCAAGGATAAAAATTTCATAAAAACCCCCAATTTAACTTTAAAGAACAATGAGTTTTTAAACAACAACCCTAGGTGAAATAAACCTAGTTTTTTCACACAAATCCCTTTGAAAACCTATTTTTAGTAAATTCTAAAAATACGAATACATCATTTTCATCAATCCATAGATATATTAGAGGTGAAAAAGACATTTAAAAATTAAATGAAAACACACAAGTGCATGTGGAGTGTTCCAAAAAGGAAAAAGTTGGAAATGCCTACCTCAACCATTTGTGAATGGAACAAAACTTCAAGGGAGGAGAGATCTAAGCCCCACTGACCATTCGCACACCCTAGATCCAAATAAAAACGAACCAAACATAAAACCTAGACATTGAGGTTTGGTCATGGAAGAAAACCCCCAAAGGAAACCCAATAACAAAGAGGTAAAGTGAAGGAGAAAAGATTTGATGAAGGAAACATGAAGAAACACCAAACTTTCTTGATAAATCGACCCAAAATGGCCTCAAATAGAAGTAGGAAGGAGGGGGAAGCTCCTATGGTCGATTCCCAACAGATAGGGATTCATTTTGGAGGTGGAATCACCCCAATCGGAGCTCCCCATCAAAACTTATAAAGCCCACAAGTGGCCACACTGTTTGGCTGCACAGTTTGTCAAACCGTGCACAAACTGTGCGGGGGCTACTGAAAACTCCTGAAACTTCACATAGTTAGGTTGCACGGTTTTTCTAGGCCATGATCAAACTATGAAACCCCAAAAATTGGCCAAAAACCACCAAATTACATCCCAAACACTAGGGAAGTCCACCCATTGATCCTTGAATGTTTTAAACACAATATAGAGACACCGACGACATCACAAACTCTCCAACATTAAACTTTATCTCAATACCAACATGAATAACTAATTATAGGTATAAAAGGAAATCCAAAACCAAAAAAACACCCGGACTTTTTTTGGTCACTCAACCCAAACCTCAAACAAAAGATCCAACATTGAGAAAAGAATAAAATAAGGGAGTATCTGTGGTCGGGGTGTGACATCGGAGGTGCATCCTGAAGGACTAGAAGTTTCGGATGGGCCCTATTCAGTCGTCAGTTAAGCAGTTCACAAATATGATTACATATATATCTTTGGGAGGGATTTGGTGACTTTTCTATCATCATGATGAATCAATGAGGGTTCATAGGGCACTGTGATGGGTTGGAAGTAGCGCGCTCAGTCCTATTGTGTGGGTGTTCAGATCTTTTCATCATATTTGGTTGGATTTCAGTAGGGATTCACTTGTGTTGGTAGATGGTGATGAGTGGGGGACTTCATTTGTGGTTGTTTCACTAGTGTGGTGGGGTTATAGTGTGGATTTGGCCCTCATTGAGGATTGCAGTAGTCTTGAATCCTAGGGTGGTGGTCTTTGTCAGTAGAGGGCTGGGGATGGTGTTTGGTTTAGGGAAAGGTGTGATTGGTACAGGTGCTGGATTTGGATGCTAGATATTGGAAGCGGGTTCATTATGATGATGGGAAGGTTGTGGAGTTGTGCTGATAGCTGTGGAATGGATTTGGGAGAGGGTTTTTGATGATTTTGTGTTGCATGTGGTGGGTTTTGTGGTGTGTTGGGCCTATTGCAGGCTGGGAGCAGCTGGGTGTAAGTTGCTGGATGTTGGGATCTGATTAGCTAAGAGGTTCTGGATGATGGAAGCTGATAAATGTTTCTGAGGCCCGCAGTGGAAGCCGATGGTCCATGGAATTTAAAATACATTGATCAACGGGTCAATGGAACATGTGGATGTCGATGATACGAGCCTTCGTAAGGTCCTAGGATCTCGTGTAAATTATTAAGAGCGCATAAATTAAAACTAAAATATTACTTATTTATTTTTAAAGCTATGATTGACTGTAAATTATCGATGGAGATCGATTATTGAAGGATCACTTAACGGAACCCTCTAGATCATCCAAACGCACTTCAAAAACTCGTGAGGGCGTTGATCATTGAATTATAGGTGCTAGCGTGGAGATCTGATGAGGAATTCAACATCCCAAGGATCACCACATCTAGATGACTTCAATTCTTGATGGAAATTTTAATTCATGTTCTAGGATAAAGATTTTTTCCCTCTAGATTTAGGGAGGAGAGATAGGCTATGTTTTTCATTCTATAAATGAATTAATAGTCACATTGAGTGAGATCCTCCCCTCTATTTATAGTGGAGTTTCTAAATACCAAATTGGGTTCCCCAACCCCCAACTATTTCAAATTCCACTAAAGAAATAATAATGACAAAATAATCTGTGTTAATATAATTTACTATTTTATCACATAAATGTCACATATATAAAATATATTACGTGATAAAAACTGATCCATTTAACTCGACTCGCTATCCTGCTTAGTATTAGATGAACCTTGAATATTAATATAATATTTGTTTAATTAATATTATCTCATATTTACAAAACTTTTAAATAGTTTAAATAAATTCAATAAAATTACTCAAAATATGAATAATAATGAATTTATTTATTTATCAGTTTTCGATAACTTGAACAACACTTGAACCCTATGGTACCCCAGCTCAATATACCTATTCATTTTAATAGAGAATATTATTAAGTATAATATTGTGTGTGACCATCTAGGACCTTATCTCAATAGCAGTGAATAAAATCTATAGACTAAGAGCAGATTCTAGCAACCCATCATAGCTCCTAAAGAGATAAGGATAGTCATAGCAATGACTACCATCCAACAAAAACTGACTGTGTACTATAATACATTTTTCATTAAATATTTCATAAATCAGGACACAGACTTTTGTCATCATCCTTTTCTTACATTATTATTTGTTTATCTAACCAGATGGATTTTTCTTTCGATTGATTTATAAAAAGACATATAAATTTAGAACCATCTGGATCAACCAAGCCAAAGATATACAACTTCTAGAACCAGGAAGTGACAAATCATTTCTTGACCATTCAAACAATGTCATACCACCTACAACACACCCAACACAAGCTACCTCACCATGATTTCAATACCATGGTTTTTTTCTACATCAATGTTCACAATCAAATGGTACACACTGGTAATGATATCCTGTTAGGAGACCAATATAGATTTCTATAGATAAAAACAAACAATGACACCCAAAACATGTGGTGTTACCCTTGGTGGTCTCTCATCATGATCTCACTACTAGAGATCACTATGTGAAAAATTCATGAGAAGAAGTCTCAATTCTTATAATCCCCCAACACCAGATAGTCAAACACAAATTGTGTTCAATCATTATGATACATCTATACCATATGACCTTTGTTTAATATTAATGTTCTTGTATCTTGAGGTTCTTATTATAGCCTGGGATCTGCTATAACCTTTTGATAATAAAATTAATCTAGTACATTACCATGAAATAGTAGATGTAAAAATTTCTACACTATAATGGTAAGAAATTATCATGTATACTTAACTGTATACACGATATGGAAATAAAAAGTACTACATAGTTGGGTCTAGGGAACCCACTACTTCAACACTCCCACTTGAACTAGATTAAACTTGATAATCTTACTTGTTAGCTACTCACATGATGAATATCATGTTTCTATTGAGTAATAGATTTAGATGATGGGTCTTCCATGTTTTAGTCATGTGGTTATTCTGCTATATGTGACCTCATCTCATTGAGTAAATCTTTTCGAGAGATGGAAACCACAAGTATATACGTTTTTTACGCTGTCTAATCTCGACATATTGGATAGTAAAAATATCATAATTTTAATTATGATAATACTTTTCCTACTAGGTGCGATTCTAAGAACAGGAAAAAATCGTTGCATTCAACCACTTCTTATCTTCCTTAGAAGCTGCAATGTACTCAATATCTGTAGATATGAATACCACAGGATTTTATGAGCTTGAATCCCTCTTCATGTTAGCCTAGCTGCGATTCTAGATCGAATTGATTTGAGGAAGACTAGTTTATGTCCCACCATAACTAGAATCCTTCTTCTCCATATATCAGGTACATATCATTTATACTTTCTGAGGTAAAATAAGATAATGTTGGCTTCATTACTTGTAGTTCTCTAAATACAATTGATATCTGACTACTAAATAGTATATCCTTGAAATATGAATTCATGTACATATCATGGTAAATGTGATTGACCCATCTCTAAAGAAAATGGATTTAGACTCACCATGTTAATCTATTTCCATGTACTAAACATGTCAACCAGGAGAGATTATTCCATGTGACATTGACAACAATTCTCTTTTAAATTTTCCCTACTTGTATTTTCCAATACCTTATCACTTTATGTACGACTGACTGGGTCCAAAAAACTATTAGATCTATCTTAGTAGATCAAGATCCCTAGAATTAGGTTGCTACATTATGTTAATAACTGGAGAATTACTTTTATTTTAGTCTTAACTAACTGTAAGACAAAAGTCTGTTTTACATATGTTATACATATTTCTATTGGAAAAATTTTGTGCTCCCACTAACTTTTGGTAGAAACATGAAAAATATTCATTCCAAATAAATTTTCTAATATATTTTTTTATTACTTTAATCCTGAACTAGATTAATGTAACTTGAAACCTTTATTGGCATCATATGATGTCATTATCTCTTTCTAGTTGCGTCATTAGACACCTTCCATGAAAGTTGATCGTGACAAATAATGGCCAATAGAATGATATTAGAAGTTTTAAATGATAAGTAAATTTATAATGGATTTAGGCATACCAACTTGAAATAACCAATCGAGTCTTATTGGTACCACACTTGTACCACCCATGTATCAATTCATTTGAATACCCACCATGGTATTAAATTTATAAACCCATTTTCAATTTGAAACATGGATCCATTATTTATTTTTATTGATCATGTAAATATTAGATAATTTTCATATACTGCTTACTTATAGGAATTATCATTATCAAAGAGTATTGTATCACTATCTGTGGTGAACTCAGAACCATCATAGTGGTTTTTAACCTTCTTACACAATATGTGTCCCCGGAACATTCCTCTTTCACATGTACTTGGGGAACTTGTTCCTATTCCAACCATTTGTGCATATCAAGCATTGAATAAACTGATATAAATTTTTCTCCCACTATCTCTAATAGATATGTGCACATTTATATAGAAATGTAGTCTATCAATTGACTACCACTTGCCTGTATTAGGGATTTAGGTAATATCCTAAGAAACTATTAGGATAATTATTTAGATGCACCATGTGTTTAGCTTGATGCATGTTTTTTAAATACTAATAAACTCAATTCATCTAAACACATTTCTTTTGAAATAATGGATTTTATTCATACTGTGAATCTTATGATATAAATTTATCATTTTTTGTTGGAATATTGGTTATGGGATTTTTCTGTAATTGGAAAACCACGTCTTGAAATATAATGGAAGTTTCTACAAGATGTAATATTGATATTACCTACACCATTACTTTGATGTAAAAAATGTGTGTTTATAAATTAATCCATGCTAAATTTTGTTGACCAATGTTAACATGTAAGACTCTTCATCGATCCTTCTTATTAACATTAATTTTGTGATGTAAATACGTTAATGTGAGTTTAGAAATTTCTTCATGCTGCATTATTATGATTGATGAATACTTGGTCAACATCTTCTTTGGAATCCTGATCTGAAGCACCATATATATTATGAACATGCCTATAATTTAATTTAATATTCCTTAATAACTTAAAATAATCTTATGAAGTATCTTTACCTCTATATTTCCTTTGGAATAGTTTACGCTCACTTGTTGAACTAACCAAAAAAGCTTTGTGGCATACCTTTATTTAAGGGATTATTCGTCTAAACTAAAGATGTAAATAATACCATAGGTTTTCAGCTATTCTGATCTTAAATACCATACTGGGTATATTCATGACATCCAATTTTAGTTTTACTTGAAAAATAGTTATGTTTCCACAACTAGGTAAGTCTTACATTTTATATTCATCACATATTACCTTTGAATCAAGTATGTCTGACTATTTGTTGAGTATGTTACCCCACAAACAACATTCATTTGTGAACATGGACTAATGTCTCATTGTGACCAAAAGGTAATGTGAGATAAATGTTTTGGTTATACTCAACAACTTTTTTAACTAGAATAATTCACTTGGTAGTTAGAAGTTATGTGTTTCTCACCACTGACTTAGGAATCACCCTTCCTCAACAACTTGGAGAAGACATTTTACTTCTTACAATGTTCCTATACTTACTTGGTTATTATATTTAAATACACATATATTATTGGAATATTGTATTTAATACACAATAATTATGTTATAAACATCAATATGATTAATATATATATATATATATATATATATATACGGAAGAAAAGAGGGTTCTTGCTTATTCAATTCAATTCATTTCATTTTTAAACATCCATATTTTGTTATTTTTTAATATGTGATGAAAATAATCTCCTATTAAATAACCGACCTCATCATTAAGAGATGTTTTGAATATTCCTTTGGAATTTCACATTCCATTGGCCTTTTATCTTTTTCATCCAATTTATTTTCCATAAAAAAATAAAGGTGGTACTTTTTTTAATATTTCTATTACATGGTAAACCTTGCCAAAAGGTATTGAAGTGCATACTCTGTACTGTTCATTTGTACTCATAAATTAAAATGGAGTAATTTGATGTACTAATGAGATGTCATGAAATATCATACTCTACCTTTCATGTTTACCCAAAACCAATGTAATCATAAAATTCAAAACTTTCATAGCTTACTCCTCAATAACTTCTCAGAGATGAGACTACATGTTCTTATCATTCATGTCCAAATGTAGTAACTAAAACTAACATTAGGTGTTAATTATAGCATTATGATCGAACCATCATATGATCAATTAATGAGTCTCATGTAAGCAATTTATCACCCATGTTTTCTAAGATGGATTAACATGTAGGTACACTAGCACTGAAAATTGTCGATATAGCAGTAATGTGTGAAAGTTCCTATACTACACAAGAAATTTCATGCTAGTTTGGATACTAACTTTAACCATTAATTATCACAGTTTTTACTTGGTATTAAATTCCGTTTTTTCTACAAATAAACTTTAGAATATTAGTACTTTTATGTGGATTACCAAATGTGACATTACCAATTAATTTAATCATTGAATGTATCCCACTAATTTATCTAATTCTAGGAACCCTCTGTACTAGAATCAAAATACTCTATCGTTTGAGTATTCTTGTGGAAAAGATCTCAGAACCTCCCCTCAAAGTCTACAAGCTATGGCTACACCTCTACTTGGAGATTTTAAGGTATACATTTGGTTGGCCAACCACATTAACTCACAGTTCCTTGATCTACTGAGTGAAGACCCAACTTCAAAAATCAGAATTATTGTTTACTCAACTCTTGCATCTAATTTTAAAAAAATCTATTTATTATTTTTTTTGCTGCAATTTTATTTAAATCCACTCATCACTCTATAAGAACTCTCTGGTAGTAAGAGGAACCCTCATCTTTGGCATGACTGGCACCCCAAACACCATGTTTTGTTCAAACATGAATGATGGGAGGAGATATTGATTTAACATTACTTTGAGGGTTTTATGTGTTTTTCTCTCGATGAATGTAATCCATTTATATTAATCTTGTTCATCTATGTTATCATACTCACAACTAAACATTAATAGAAAAACATATGTCGCTTCTTTATGAATTTGATTATTCATTATTTTAGGTATTTTTTCATTGTAATAAAATTCTTAAAATAATAAATAAATTCATAATTGTAAACTATCAATCGACTATTCTTGAGAATCTAAATGACCTAGGGGCATCATATCTAAGTCATAGTTTGACTCCTGATGCAGCTTGACCCCCGTCATGTATATCTGCTTCTCTTATAGAGTATCACCTTGTCTTAGTAGGGTCCACATCATGTCTTGGAGTACCATGTCATATTGGATAGGTCCATGTCATGTCTTGTATCATCTTCATCCGAAGTACATACATACTTGCACGTAGGCGTGTGAGACTAGGGGTATAAATTTACATTATTTAAAATTGGACACACATTCCCTTGTACATTTTAACAAAAAAAGTAGACGATGTGAAGACCATAAATTAATTAATTACAGACATCACACATAGTTAAATAATTAATTAAACAAATGAAAACATATGTGGGTCGATGATCAAGACTTATATGTGGGTAAAATATTGTGCAATAAAATCAAACTACATTAAATAAAAAAGAGGTCTATTTAATTAAATTAAATTAACTAATAAATTAAAATAATTTAATCATTTAACTGTTCTTTAATTAAATTAATTTTTATGCCAAAATTATAATAATTAATTAATTTAATTTAATTGAAAAATTAAATTAATTTATATTCTCTGGTATTAAAACATATTATTTTCTACCATAATTAAAATATTAATCAATTTAATTTCATTAAGTAAATTAAATTAATTAATTTAATTTAATTTATTTATAACTCAAGCCCTAAATCCATGCTCTGACCTGTTGCGGGTCGCGCTGAACCTGTGTAGACCCACAGTAGGCCAGGGAAAGCCTGTTCTAGGCCTATCTAGGCCAGACAGGTTTTCCCTTACCCATATTTCATCAGGCTGATCTGCTCAGCCTTATTTCAAGGAAAACTAGGCCCTACTGAACTCATGAGGGATAACCTACATAACTGCTTTGTCTGGATCCTACAGTGGTGATGCCCACGGTTGCAGTAGGCTATTGTAACAGCTACAAGACACCATGGCCATACCCAATGCAACGGTTTGAGTGTGGAGTGGAAGGGAGGCTAGTGATAGTGCGGGATGGCGATTTTTGTGGCTAGGGGAAACCGATAGGAGTGGACCAGAGGGGGCCATGATGGAAGTGCGAGGAGGACGGAAAAACAGATCTATCCAGTGCGGCCTGGTTCGGCGAGAGGAGTGCACTTCCGGTGCTGCCCATGGAGGAGGCCGGCAGACTTCAGGGTGACTAGAGCCAAGCACGCCCACAGGGGGGGGATGCTACTGCTGATGCAGCGGGGAGGCTGGTGCAGCGACCTTTGAGGGAGTCAAAAGGCAGCAGATGGGAGGAGGGAAGTGACTGACCGAGGTGGTCACGATCTAGAGTTGGAGTCGGTCAACAGCTGGGAGGTCTGACCATGATTTGCCTGGCATAGAACAGGGCGGTGGCGTCGTCCGCTGTCTCGTGCTGGGGGTGAAGGAGACCACCTAAGCGGGGAGGCTGGTGCAGCGACCTTTGAGGGAGTCAAAAGGCAGCAGATGGGAGGAGGGAAGTGACTGACCGAGGTGGTCACGATCTAGAGTTGGAGTCGGTCAACAGCTGGGAGGTCTGACCATGATTTGCCTGGCATAGAACAGGGCGGTGGCGTCGTCCGCTGTCTCGTGCTGGGGGTGAAGGAGACCACCTGGTTGGGTGGTCCGCACCATGTGGGGAGAGACCAGGAAGGGGGACCACACGCCCCCCTTTTTTATGTTTTTTTAATTATTTTTGTTTTGTACTTCTTTTCCACCACTCAAAATCCCACCCCCTCCTTTTTCCCACATGTGTGGAATTCCACACATAAAACCAAAAACCTCAATTAATTTTTTTTCCAAAGGCTACTTACCCTTTAAAATATAATAATAAGAATATTATTATTATAAAATAACAATTTATTATTATTATTATATCATTATAATTATAAAATAATTATAATTATAATAATAAAATTATAATTCAAATTATAAAATTATAAAATTATAAAGTTATAAATTATAATTTTCCAAATTAGGATTATTTTTGATGAACCGATCAAAACATGATCGGTTCTATAGGAGGAAATAAATTTTAGAACTCGAGAAAAAAATGAAAAATAGATCCATATAAAAAAAATTATTGACCATAACATGGATGTTCAAGATCGAATTGACGTGTGTTTTGAATGGTTGAGACTGATTTCAAACAAAAATTGAGGGATGAAGTCAATGGAACATGTGGACACCGATGATCTGAGCACGAGTAAGGTATGAGGATCTCACGTAAATTATAAAGAGTAACTAAATTAAAACTAAATCGTACCTATTCAGTTTGGAAACTACGTTTGACTAAAACCTTTCTATAGAGATCGATGCACAAAGGATACATAATAGGAACCCTCTCTATCATCCAAATACATCTAAAAAACTTGATAGTGTGTCGATCAACGAATTCCAGGTTCTATCATGCAGATCTGATGACACCTTCGATGTCCTAACGATCACCGCATCGAGATGCCTTCGATGCTTAAGGGAAATCTTGATCTGAGTTCTTGGATCAAGATTTTCACTCTCTAGAGAGTAGGAGGAGAGAGTGGATTTGGTTTTTCATTCCATAAATGAATGAGTAGTCACATGGAGTGATAGTCTCCCCTCTATTTATAGTGGAGTTTCTAAATATCCGGTTGGGTTCCCCGCCCCCATTTATTTCAACGTCTACTAAATAAATAATAATGAAAAACTAATCTACATCAATATTATTTATTATTTTATCACATAACTGTAATATATATAAAATATACTACATAATAAAAAATGTTCCATTTAACTCAACTCACTATCGCACTTATTATTAAACAAACCTTGAAAATTAATGTAATATCCATTCAATTAATATTATCTTATAATTACTAAAATTGTAAATACATTAAATAAATTCAATCCAATTACTCATAATATGAATAATAATGAATTTATTTATTTATCAATGATCGATTAATTGAATAAAACTTGAACCCCATAGTGGGGCCCACCATGCTCAATATACTTATTCATCTAAATAGAGTAGATTCTTGAATATGATATTGTGTGTGACCCTCTAGGCCCTTATCTCTATTGTAGTGAATAAAATACACAGACCAAGAGTGGAGTCTAGAAACCCATCATGGGCCCTAAAGAGATAAGGATAGTCCTAACAATGACTACCATCCTATTAACACTGACTGTGTACTATTATATCTTTTTCATTAAATATCTCATAAAGCAGGACACACATTTGCGTCATCATCCATTTCTTGCTTGATTATTTGTTGATATAACTGGATGGATTTCCCATTTGACATCTTTGGCCAAAGACTTATAAAGTTATCACCATCCAGATTAACCAAGCCTAAGATATACAACTTCTATAACTAGGAAGCGACGAATAATTTCTTGGCCAATCAACCAATATAATACCATCAATGACACACCCAACACAAGCTACCTTTCCATGATTTAAATAGCATGGTTTTTTCCTTGCAACAAAGTACGCAATCAAATTGTATAAACTTCTAATGATCTCATGTCAGGAGACCAATACACATGTTTGTAGATAAGAACAAATAATGACACCCAAAACATGTGGCATTTTTACTTGTAGATAAGAACAAATAATGACACCCAAAACATGTGGCATTTTTACTCGCAGGTCTTTCCTCATGATATCACAACTAGAGATCACCAAGTGCGAACTTCATGAGAAGAAGCCTCAATGATTATGAGCACCCAACACCTGATAGTCATAAATCAACTAGGTCCAGTCAGTATGATACATCTAAAAAATATGACATTTTTTTAGAATAATGTCATTGTATCTTGAGATTCTCATTATAGCCTGGGATATGATATAACCTTTTTACAATTAATCTAGGAAATTACCATTAAATAGTGGATGCAGAAAATTCTACACTATAATGGTAAGAATTCATCATGTATACATAATGATATAAATGATATAGTAATCAAAATTACAACATAGTTGGGTCTAGGTCACCCAATATTTCAACAACTGAGCTGTTAGATTCCAGTTGCTTCATTATTAGTAGGTGATGGAGGTGTTTACACTATGTTATTATTGGAGTACTGGCTGGAAGTTGTGGATGGATTGGTTGTGATTTTTTGTTGGTGCTGGTTTCTATAGGTGATGCGAGGTGATGGTATCTATCAGAAGATGATATGCAGACACTGGGATGATAGAGGTGCGGTTTGGAGCTGGGTTATAGTAAAGGGGTGCTAGAGGATCGGTGTTTGGAGTTGGGATTTGGGAGTTCATTGGGACCTACTGCTTCTTGGAGATGATGTTTACGTTGGTATAACAAAGACTCAAGGCAGAGTTTACTATGGATGCTGATGTCGCTACTGATTGTGGTTTCATTAACATAGCTCTTATTCTGAACAAGAGATAGTGGATGATGGTGTAGTTGCTGTGTTTTTCTATGGTGGAGAGGTTGATCCCTATGATGTAACATTTTGGTCGTTGGTTGTTTGACTCTACCCCTCTCTTTTTTGCATAGTTTTTTTCAAATAAATTTTAGGGAGGCTAGAATAGACTAGTCTTACACCTTCTTTTCCCTATAACACCTAAAACTCATAATAACCATAAAAAACATAAAAAATTAGAAGAAAAAAACAAACTCCAAAAACAAAAAAAACACAAAACGGCACTAAATCCCTAAAATCCCCTAAAAGGACCAAAAAAACCTAAATGACCCTAAAAGACCATAAAAACCCTAAAACTAGAAAGAACATATAAAATTCAGCCGCTCCCTCCTGGGCTCTCCCTCCTGATGCGGCGATCTCTAGGGTTCCATCTTGGAATCCTCTTCAGCGGCTTCGTCGATCTCTTCCAGCTCAGGCTTTGTGATGCGGAGGATTTTCTGTTCGAGTGGCTTTCTCCCCTGGCATGATGGTGGAAATCGAGGTGGATTGTTGATGGCGCTGGTATATGGTCTTTTGGTGTTTAGTGCTTTGGATATCATCTTTGGTGCGGCAAGACGCTCTGGTGGCTTTGTCTGGGAGAGATTTGGATTCGTTTTGGTGATAAGTGGGTTTTCCGGGCTTTGCGACTTCTTAGCGATGGCATTTTCGGTTCTGTGCTCAGATCTGTGCTTTTTGTTTGGACCTGAGGAGGGTCTTGCTGGACTTTCTAGCATCTCGATGGGTCATGGTGGACGAAAAGGGCAAAAATGCAGGTTTTCTTTCCTGTTTCCGCTTTTTTGTTATTGGATCTTTCTGCTGATAAAGGTATGGTCATACTGTGCTATGTTCGTTCTGATATGCTGGCCTGCATGTTCTTGCGTAGTGGATGGTTTGGTTTTGAGCTGCTGTTACTGCTGAATGATGGTCGCCAGATTCTATGTTTTTATATGACGTTTTCTGTTGGTTTTTGGTTCCTTCATAAGTTGCTGCTGAATTTTGGTCGGATATTGAGTTGATGGATGATGAGCTACTGGCCTTTGGCTACCGCTTACCTTGAGTGGAGTTGGTGGGTGCTATAAATCTATTATGGTGGTGTTTCTTGGTGTTGGTGTTGCTGGTTGCTGAGGTGGAAGTGGGATGTTGGCTATCAGAATCTGATGGGCTGGACGTTGGATGCGGCTTGGCTGAGATGGGATGTTGCTGATGCTTTGGAGGAGATGAAGTTGCTGAGTATGGTGATGGTGATGGTGCTACTGGATGTTGGTTGCTACTTGGTTGGGACACTTGTTGGACCTTTCTTGCTTGGCTTTGTGTGTTTTTTCCTTTTTGATCTTTCTTTTTTTGGGGTCTTTTGTGTTTTGGGTTTGTAAAGGGTTTTTGGGTGTGGGTCATTTGACCCCTCCCCTCCCTTGTCTGCTGCGTCTTTTTTTCATAATAAAATTTGGGGGGTTGGGAATAGCCCGATCCTCGCATCTTCCTTGCCCTAAAGCCCCTAAAACCCTAAAACCCCTAAAATCCAAAAAAACCCTTAAAATTCTAAAACCCTAAAACAGCCCTAAAAACCTATAGACCCAAAAAAAATCCTAAAAAACCCATAATTCCGTAAAACACTAAAAAACATAAAAAAAATATGAAAACCCTAAATCATATAAAACCTTTAAAATCCATAAAAACACTAAAAACCTTAAAAATCCAAAAAACACTAATGACCTTAAAAATTGTAATAATACCCTAAAAGCCCTAGAAACCCTCATAACCCTAAAACCATAAAAAAACCTAAACAGTAAAATCCTGTTATTTAAAAAAACCCCTAAATAATCCATAAAACCCTAAAATACCCCAAAAAGCCCTAAGAAATCCATAAAAACCAATAAAACACTAAGAAACCCATAAAAACATAAAACCCCTACAAACACTAAAGAAATGTAAAAAACCTAAAATATATAATAAGACCCTAAAACCTTGAAAACCCCCAAAAAATACCCAAAATACCCTAAAACTCTAAAATCCAAAAACCCTTACAATAACTTAAAAACTTTTAAAAGCATGGAAAACATTACAACCCTAATAACCCTCAATAAACAAAAAATACCATAAAACACTAAAACCCCTAAAATCATTAAAATACCCTAAAACCCCTAAAAACTATAAAAAATGAAAGCCCCAAAACCCTAATAAACCCTAAAATCCACTTTAAACCCCTAAAACACTAAAACAACTTAAATCCCTAAAAACATAAAAACCCCTAACAAAATCATAAAAGCCCTAAAACCCACTGCAAGACCCTAAAAATATAAAAACCCTAAATCCTTAAATTCCCTTAAAAACCATAAAAACATTAACATAACTTCAAATTGATTTAAAAACCTAAAATATGGGATAAAAACAAGAAACCCATAAAACCTCTAAAAACTCTAAAACCTAAAAAACCCATAAAACACTAAACCATCCGTAAAATCCCAAAATACAATACAATACCATATAAATACTATAAATATATAAAAAATCTTAAAACACCCATAAAACTCAAATAACCAAAAAACCATAAGAACACTAAAAACTATAAAATCCTTTAAAACCCTACAAACCCCCAAAAAACAAAAAAACAAAAAAACCCATAAAAATCATAAAAATCATAAAAAACCCTCAAATAAATTAAAACCCTTAAAAAATCCAAAAACACTATAATTCCCTACAACATATAAAAGGACCTAAAAACCATAAAGCCCTAAAAAATCAAGAACACCCCTCAAAACCCCCTAATGACCCCTAAACACCTTAAAAATATTAAAAAAATCCCCAAAATACCTAAAAACACAAAACTCTATAAAAAACCTAAAATACCCTAAAATTTGATGAGGAATCCCTAAAACCTAAAGACCCTAAAAACCCTAAAAACAACTCAAACCTGAAAAACCTCTAAAACCCAAAAAAAACCCAAACCTCACCCCAAACCATAAAATCCCTTAAAAACCTAAATTCTAAAAACCCAAAAAAAATCATAAAAACAACTTAAAACCACTAAAAAAACATGAAACAAAAAAATGATAAAAACCTCTAAAGGATCATAAAAACTATAAAAAACCTTAAAACCACATAAAATCCCTAAAACACTGTAAATACCCCAAAAGACCCTAAATAACCCTATAAAAACCTTTAAATAACCTAAAATAGATTTAACACCCTAACCCCCTAAAACCCCAAAAAAACCTTCAACCCCTAAAAAATCGCTAAAAACCAGAACTAGGATATCGAAAATGAATTTTTTGGACACATACTTGGTTGGATAATCCATTATCTGAAGTGTTGACATCCCCCTAGGAGTTTCCAGACAAGTTAATTGCTGCCCTCATTTAGCATAGTGATGTCTTAAATGAGACTCCTATATCCAACATTGTCATGAATGTACAATGATATGTGTTCATGGATATTGATACTCTCATTTGGAAACTAAATCTGGTGGGACAGTTTATTATACGTGATTTCTATAGGCTGAAATGTTCACAAGGAGTTGTTCCACCATCCTGGCTGCTCAAATTCAGAGTCCATTTTATTCCTATGACACACCATCTGTAGATGTTGAATCTATAGAAAAACAAGCTATCTATTCTAGAGAAACTGAAGAAAGATGGATGGAAACTTGCATATGTCTGTTACGTTCACCTACAATCTGAAGAGAGCATCCATCACCTATTCTTTCAAAGTCATTTTGCTTCTGTACTTTGGGCGGAATTGGAAAATGTTTTTGAAATAAAATTATGCTTGTAGGTTCTAGTATATAGCATGATAAAAGGCTTGGTAAAGCTAAAACGAGGCCTCTAAATTTCATAATTTGATACTTTCAGGGGTGGAAACTACTGTCTCCTGTATATGGAATACCCGCTATGTGGTGGCCATCAACATTCGTCATCTCTCTCTCTATGTTGGTGTCATATTTTTTCACAAGTAAATTTAGGTGGATTCTTGATTATAAATCGGTTAGATAAAAAATTAAATCAATGAACTAATTAAATTGCATTTACATGGAGTTTCTGGTCAGAGAAAAAAGTCATAGATGTTAAAATATGTTTATAGGATTCCTCCTTCCACATCATGGATAAATGTTAATGTGGACAGTGCAGCTTTGGGTGTTCCCGGGCCCTCAAGGTGTGGTGGGATCGTTCATACATGCATAGGATTTGTGAAGCACTAATTTTATAACTTCTTCCGAAATAGATGTTCTTATGAAGTTGAACTTTGGGAAATCATGATGGTGGTTAAGTTTGCGGCCCAATTCGGGGTGAACTTGCTCTGGCTTTAGTCCAACTTGAATCTTTCGGTGGATATCATCAAGAAACAATCTAGGAAGGTTCCATGGAGTCTCCTTCCACAATGGACCGAGTTCCTCAATATATCTTATACTATTAAGTGGAATGTCACACATGTGTATAGGGATGTGAATATAATGGAAGATGTACTCTCCAAGAAGGCAACTGAGGAATAGAGTTCGATGTGGTCCTTTATCACGCCTACTTTTTGTGTGCCCCTTGTGGAATCTGATATGAGGGGTGACCTGCACACCTGGGCTTGTAATCCCTCCTTGTAACATATTTTCTAATATTTTGTAATAAATTTGGGGGGGGGGAATACATGCTTGTCTAGAGCCATATTAACCATAAAATCCTGAAAACCCCTAAAACCTTAAAAATCTCTAAAACCCCACAAATCCCTATAAACCTAAAAAACCCCTTAAAAAAATATGTAAAATAATCCAAAAACCTCGAAACCCATATAACCCATCTAAAATCCTTGGACACCCTAATATCCATAAAACCACCCCCAAAAAACCAAAAACACTAAAAAAATTCATGAAAGCTTCTAAATCCCAAAAAACATTAAAAACCTAAAAACCCTAGAACCACCAATAATCTTAAGAAATCCCTAAAACCCCTAAATATAATAAAATCCCTAAAAAACCTAATATATCTAAAAACCCTAAAATCCCTAAAGACCCATAAAACCCCAAAAAACCCAAAAACCCTAAATCCCTAAAAAACCATAAAAACACTAAAACCCTAAAAGTAATAAAAACCCTAAAAATGTAAATAAATAATGAAACCTAAAACATTAAGAACCATAAAATCCCTAATAACCCTAGAAAAGAATAAACTAAAAACCCATAAAAATTCCTAAAAACCTATAAAACCCTTAAAAATCCTTAAAATCCCTAAAACCCCTGAAAATATAAAAAAAATACATAAATCCCATAAAAACCCTAAAACCCCTAAAAACACGTAAAACTGCTAAAAATCCCAAAAACCTAAAACACCTAAAACCCCTGAAAGCATTTAAAACCCTAAAAAACATGATCCCCTTAAAACCCATAAAAACCCTTTAAACCCTAAAAGACCCTAAAAGAACCTTAAACCACCAAAAGAACATGGAAAACCCTTAAAACCCCTTAAAGAACCCTAAATCCCCTAAAAATAACTTTTAAAAACCCAAATCCAAAAAGAAACCTAAAACCCAAAAAACCCTAAAAATCGTATAAGACTATAAAAACTCGAAAAAATATTAATTTACCAAAACCCTAAAAGGACATTTAACACCCTAAAACCCCAAAAACACCTAAAATAACTGAAAATATTTTGAAAATCCTAAAGACCCATTAAAAATCTAAAAACCCTAAAACCCATAAATAAACCTAATGCCCCTAAAACTCTCAAAACACCTCAAAGAACTAAGAAAAAAATCACTAAAATCCCTTTAAAACCCTAAAAACCCCAAAAAAACTAAATCCCCAAAAACTCTAAAAGACCATTTAAACAATAAAATCCCTAAACGGCACTAAAAATCCTAAAATCGCAAAGCAAGAATAAAATACCCTAAAAACCCATAAAAACCTAAAACCAAAAAAATATGCAAACACCTAAAACACCATACAACCCTAAAAACCCATAAACCCCTAAAACCTCTAAAACCTCATAAAAACTCTAAAATACACAAAAACCCCAAAACCCCCAAAGAGTGAGAAAAACCCCAAAATCCTAAAAATCCTAAAAAACTCTAAAACCTCAAAAAACCCCAAAACATCTTAAACCCCTAAAAGACTGTAAAAACAAATTAATCCCTAAATAACCCTAAAAACCCTAAAAATAAATAAAAACCCAATATAATAATAAGTAACACAAAAAATAGAACCCCCAACCCTTAATAAACCTAAAACCCCTATAAACCCTAATCACCTTAAAAATCTATAAAAACAAAAAAAATCCTAAAACACCCCTAAAAGACTATAAAAACCCTAAAACCCAATGGACCCCAAAACAGTTTAAAACCATAAAAGATCCTAAAAAACTAAAACCACGATAAATACTTTAAAAACCAAAAGACACTAAAACCCAAAGCCTTTGACAACATTAAGTGGTAGTTTCTGTTCAAGGTTTTGAGTATGTATGAATTTTCATCCAAATTTATTAGTATGATTTATTCTATTTTAGAGAGTTCCAAAATCATTGTTCTGGTTAATGGGGTGCCAAAATGTTCCTTTCAATGTTCACGAGGGGTTAGATAGGGAGACCCACTCTCTGGGATTCTCTTTTCACTTGCAGAAGATTATCTGAGTCATATTGTTACTAATGCAATGATGGCAGGATTTTATTGTCCTATCAAAGCTAACACAGACTCTTTTGTACCCTCACATCTTTTTTATGCTGATGATATCCTTCTCTTTGGGCAGGCTAATATGCGAACTATATCATCTATTCAGAAAATCTTTAATCACTATGAAGATGTTGCTGGACAGGCAATCAGTTGGAGTAAATCATCTATTGTATTTGGGAAAGGGAGCTCCTCTGTGAGGCAAAAAAAATCATTATATGTCTTGGTATCATAAAAGGATATCTGCCATTAAATTACCTTGGGGTTACCCTCTTTTGGGGAAAGGTAAAGCATTTCCATTTGGAAAGCATCTCTGTTAACATCACACAACAGCTGGCTAAATGGAAGGGAAAGTCCCTGTCCCAAGTAGGCAGAGTATGTCTTATCAACTCTGTCATCACCTCAATGTTTGTTCATGCCTTCTCTATATATAGATGTCTAGTAAGTCTGTTCAAGTCTCTTCAAGCCAAGATTTGGAACTTCTCATGGACAGGATGCATTAATGAAAAGAAATTGGTAACTATTTCACGGAAAGACTGCATTAAACCCATTGAAATGGGTGGTCTTGGAATTAAAGATCTCAGGGTTTTCAATGAGGCCTTGTTGGACAAATTCACCTGGATCCTCTTCGTACACAAGGAAGGTGAGATGGATTTTATTAAAGATAGATTTACTACTCACTTGTGCAATGGTTACACTGGGTACATGCTCTCCTCTGTCTGGACCACAATTAAATCCTCATACCAGGAAATTATCTCTCAGTCTATTTGGGATGTTTCAAGTCATTCCAATCTGAACTATTGGATCACTTTGTGGCTCGATCATCCTCTACATGAAATCATGCAAGTACCTCAGGGTCTGCAACACATGTCTATCAACGATCTCAACGCCAGGCTGATAGAGTTGGATGGACTTCTACCACCACACATCATCTCCCAGATTCATCATTACAACTACATTGATTCAGATACTCTCATATGGAAGTCGAATCTGATTGGCTAGCTCAGTACAAGGGAGTTCTACAAGAATAAATTCCGGAAAGGCTTGGATCCCCCCTCATGGATTCTGAAATACAAGTGTCAATTCATTCCCCCAAGAAACTTCCTTCTTCTTTGGAAAATTTTGATAAAAAGGATGCCTGTGCATGGTCAACTGCAAAAATTCGGATGGCAGATTGCTTCAGCCTGCAACATTTGTTTGTGAGGTACTGAAAGCATACAACAACTCTTTGTTGAATGCAATATCGTGCATAGACTATAGAATTACATGAAAGATTTCATTGGTCTCCGTTTAACCCCTGGAACCTTTTCCCAAAGTATGCTCTTTATTACAGATTTCAGCTGTAGTGAGCAGCTTCAAAATCTCCTTCTTGCTGCATCTGCAGTAATTGTTGCCTTCCTATGGGCTGCGAGAAATTCTACTATGTTTTGGAATAAATCATGCTCCACACATGAGGGTATTATTTCCATGCACAATGCTGTTCGAATGGCTTGGTGTATTCAATCAGGTACGATGAACAAATGCTTCAATGATCTTGTTACACTCCGCACTATTGGTGTTCCTGGTAGGTGAAAAAACCCGATGTTGATGAAGTACATTAGATGGATTCCACCAATACCGTCATGGATCAAAGTTAATGTTGATGGTGTGGTAGTAGGCTCACCAGGCCCTTCAGGTTGCGGTGGTGTTTTTCGTACTTATCAAGGATTTATCAAGGGTATTTTGTATCATTACATTGAGAATGGATGCACCTATGAGGCAGAGTTTTGGGCTATTATCAAGGCTGTTCGTTTTGAAAATCAGTTTGGGTGGATGTATCTATGGATCGAATCAGATTCGATGCTTGCAGTGGAGGCTCTCCGCCAAAACTCAAGGAAGGTTCAATGGCGACTTCTACCCCAATTGATTTAATGCCTTAGCCTTTCCAAGAACATGAGTCTCAAGATCAATCATGCATATAGGGAAGCCAATATGGTGGCTGATGTTCTCTCCAATATGGCTATTGAAGAATGCTGCTTACGGTGGTCATTCATTGCTCATTCTTTTTTTCACATCTCATGTAGTCTCTGACATGAAGGGCACTACTCGCACTCGAATGTACAAGTCCCCCTGTAATGTTTTTTACTTTATCTTTTTTATAAATTGAGGCGCCAAGCTCTCCGCTTGCCCCACACCCTCTTTGCCTTAAAAACCCATAAATACTCTAAAAATCCTAAAAACACTGAAGACCCTTAAAATCCCTAAAAACACTAGACACTTAAAACCATAAAAAATATAAATATTATATGAAATATAAAAATTCTAAAAATCCTAAAAACCCCAAAACATTTAAATCCTTTTAAAACCCTAAAACCATAAAAACCAGAAAATCCATAAAAACCCTAAAACACCCTCAAAACCCTAAAAAACTATAAAAACTGAAAAAAACCCAAAAATGGAAAACCAGAAGATAGTCATAAAAACCTAAAAAACCCCTAAGAAAAACATAAAAACCTTATGAAAACCCTAAACCCCATAAAACACTGAAAACCCTAAAAACACTAGAAAATCTTAAAGACCCCTAAAATCTCCTAAAAACCCTAAAAACCCAAGAAAACCGAAACCCCTAAAAACTAAAAATATATAAAATACATAGAATCCTAAAAACCCATTAAAACAAAATAAACCAAAAAAACATCATACGAACCCTAAAAACCTAAAAAATCCTAATCCTCTAAAAATTTCAGACAACACTAAAATAACCTAAAAATCCCAAAGCACCCAAAAACCCAAAAACCCCTTAAACAACCAACAAAAAACATAAACCCTTAAAACCCTAAAACCCCCTAAACACCTAAAATCCAAAAAAAACCATAAGAAGTTACTAAAATCCGAAAACCTGAAAAAAAATTAAAAATCCCTAAAAACCATTGAAATAGTCAAAACCCCTAATAATCGGGAAACCCCTAAAACCCAAAACCACCCTAAAATCCCTAAACACACTAAAAACCCTAAAACCCCATTAAAACCCTAAAACCTTAAAATTATAAAAACCCTAAAACATATTTTTTGGGTGTGATCACACCAGCATTAATACACTAGTTCCCATTAGAACTCTCCAGTTAAGCATGCTTGGGAGAGATTAATACTAGGATGGGTGACCACCGGGGAAGTAATAATGTCTCACCCTTCAATTTTACGTCTTCGTTTGGTGATGTGTTTTTACGAATTCATAATGGTTTTTTGTTATTTCTGGTAATGTTCGTCTTGGCTGTGATTTCTCGATGTTTTTTCTTTGACAGCTGTATTTTCTGGTTGGATGGATATGCTTTGTGTGACGCTGATGGTGGTTCCGAAGAGTGTGGTTTGTGGTCCAGTCCAAGGTCATCCCTCCTTGATTAATCCTTTCGTCTCTAATCTCTGGTCTGGCCTCTGGTTCCTTCTCGCCAAGCCAAGTTGGTTTGGTGCATTGGATCCTATTGAGGTTTTGGGATGGTGTGTTTTGAGCTGCGGTTGGGGTATCAGGAGGTGCGACCTGGAAGACAATGGATGCTCTGATGGTGTCCTTTTGTTCACAATGGTGGTGTTGCATGTTGTGTGTTTTCGACAACGATGATGGTTCTTAATGTCGATGATGATGGATCCTAGCAGCTTCCTCTCCGGTGGCTGGTGATGATTGGTGATGACGATGGTTGATTACCGATGATGATGTTGATTGCTGATGGCAAATGAAGCTACTTAGGATGACATGGGAGACTCCTGAATCGAGGCATTGGGTTCTGTGTTGTTTTTGAAATTCAAATTTGGCAATTGTTTGTGTGTTGTATTTTGCAACTTTGGATTCCCACTTGGTGATGTTGTATCTTTTGGGACTGTAACTTTGGTTATTTAAAAACCCAAAAAATCCTAACACCAAAAAATACTATAAAAAACCTAAAACCCCAAAAAATAATTAAAACCCCTAAAAACACTAACAATGTTAAAAACCATAAAAACACTAAAACCCTAAACACCCTAAAAACATTAAAACCCATAAAACCCTAAGTAACCCAAAATCCCCTTAAAACCCCTAAAAACCCAAAACCCCCTATAAACCATAAAAACCATAAAACCCCTTAAAAACCAACAATTCGAAAAAACCCAAAAAACATTAAAACATTTAAAAACACATAAAAGCATAAAATACATTTAAAACCCAAAAAACCTAAAAACACTAAATACCAAAAAAGTAAACCAGACACCCTAAATCCCTAAAAGCCCAGAAAAAAATAAAAAAAAAATCCTAAAATCCCACTAAACAACCAAAAAACCAAAAAACCCCTAAAAACCCAAAAATTCTAAATATCCCTAAAAACCCTAAAATCCCAAAAAACCCAAAAAACCCTAAATAAAATTATAAACCCTAAAAACCACGAAAAATCATAAAGACCCTAAAAATCCTAGAAAACACTACAAGGAACTAAAAACCCCTAAAAAATAGAAAAGGACCTAACTACCCTTAAAACCTAAAATAACTTAAAAACCTAAATACTGAAACCCCCCCTAAAAACACTAAGGACACTTAAAACTGACTAAAGACCCCTATAATCCCCTAAAATCCCTAAAAACTCCCAAAAAACCCAAAACCCAAAAAACCCTATAAAATCTAAATTAGGATAAAAACCCTTGAAAACCCTCGAAAACCCTAAAAAATACCCAAAACCCTAAAGAATCCCTAAAACCCTAAAAATACTAAATAACCTGAAAAACCCTTACCATCACCTAAATTCTCCAAAAACCCTAAAAACACTAAAAACTATAAAATACCATAAAAAAATTAAAATCCCTAAAAACCCCAAAAAACCCTAAAACACTGAAAAAACAGCATAAAACCGCATAAAACCCCTTAAGACAATAAAAAACCTAAAATACACTACAAGATACTAAAAGAACCTAAAAACCTTAAAACCCCAAAATGACACTAGATACCTTAAATAACCTAAAATACGCTAAAATCCTTTGAATCCCTTAAAGACCCTAAAACCCGAAAAGACACTAAAAATCTATAAAAACATTAAAAGAGCCAAAAACCCCCTTAAAGTAACTAAAAATATAAAAAAACTAAAAAAACCCAAAAATGACTAAATTTTTAAAAAAACCTTGAAAACCATAAATACCATAAATACCCTAAAAACTCTAAAAACCCAAAAAACCCTACAAAATCATAAAACCCATAAGAACTCTAAAACAATAATAAAAATCCATAAATAAACCCAAAAAACCCTTAAATCCTAAAAACCCCTATAAACCCTCCAACCCCTAAGATCCATAAAACACAAAAAGCCTTAAATTCATCAAAAGTCCAAAAACCCTAAAGAACATGGAATCACTAAATACCCAAAAAAATTAATCCCTCCCTCAAAACACTATAAAACCCCTAAAAGCTATAGAAAAACCAAAAACCCTCTAAACACATAAATCCATTAAAACCACTAAAAATGTTATAAAACTATAAAAACCGTAAAACCCCTTATAGAACCCTAAACACCCCCAAAAACCTGAAACCCCTTAAAAGAACCCTAAACCCTAGAAGAACCCTATAAAATCTAAATTCTGTGAAAAACCCCAAAACACTAAAAACCCTAACAAACATAAAAAACATAAAAAACTAAAAATTATTTAAAATAAACTAAAACCCTTAAAACTTCATAAAATACCTAAAAAATATAATTATCCAATAGATGTTGACATGACACATCCCCCAAGTTGGCCCACCACATGGTGGTAAATAACCAAACAACAATTCAATTATCATGAATAACTAGAATAAAAGAGACTGACAATGTAAAAAGAGGAAGAAAGATCGCCCATACATTAGACATGTTTTGTTGTTTGGTTGTTTACCACTATGTGGAGGGCCTTCTCAGACAATGTTTCTTGTCATCTCGGGTTGGTTCATTATAGAAAGCCTAAAAAACCTTAAAAAAATCTATAACCCCTAACCCCCTCCGCCACAAAAAAACTCCTAAAATACCCTAAAACCCCTCAAATCCATAAAGACCCTAAAAATTAAAAAACCCCTAAAACTCTCAAAAAACCCAAAAAACCATAATAAATAATAAAATACCCCTAAAATGAAAAAAACCCTAAAAACCCTAACAAGACATGAAAAACCTAAAAACACCCAAAAAACTCTAATTACAATTTAAAGGTCCTACCCCAATAAAAACCCAAAAAACCATTAAAAATTTAAATCCCTAAATTGCTAAAACCCCTAAAAACCCTAAAAATTTTAACCCCCCCAAAACCATAAACCCCTTATAACCCCTTGAAACCATTGAATCCCTATAAACCCAGAAAACCCACAGAAACCTGAAATTACTGTAATGCCTAAAAACCCTATGAACCATAAAAAACCACAAATATCCAAAGAAAACCCAAGAAACAATAAAAAATGTCAAAAAACCCCTAAAAACCTAAAACCATGAAATCCACAAAACACTAAAAAAATAAAAACTCCGAAAAACATTAATTTTTTTTAAAATGTTTAAAACCTTAAAACCCCATAAAAACCCAAAAAACCAATAAAACCCCCATGAAGCACTCAAAATTTCATAAAAGAAACCTAAAAGACCCTAAAACCCGAAAACCCTAAAAGTCACAAAAACCCTAAATACCATTAAAGATACTAAAAATCTTATAAGAGTATTCAAAGACCATAAAAACACTTAAAAACCTTTAAAACTCACAAAAAGCCCTAAAATTCTAAAAACCATAAAAATCATAAAATAATCCTAAAAATACTAAAACACTAAAAAAACCTAAAGACCAAAAAACCCCCATTAAAAACTATAAAACCCCCTAAATAAACTAAAAACCCCTAAACCCCCATAAAACCCTAAATATTCTCTAAACATATTAAAAATTATAAACCCCTAAATGCACTAAAAACCCTAAAAATGGAAAGAACACTAAAAAAACCTAAACCCAAATTACCATAAAAACACTTTGAACCCCAAGAAAACCATAGCATACCTAAAAACCCTATAACCCCATGAAAACCCATAATAACAATAAAACCCCATAAAATTGTAAAACCCTAAAAAACAAAAAATCCCTAGAAACATTTACCACAAAAACCCCCAAAACCACATAAAAATCCCAAACCATAAAATCCTAAAAACCTAATAACCCAAAATCCCTTAAAAACCATAACAATCATATAAACCCTAAAAACCCAAAAAGAACATAAAATCCCTAACACCCCTACAAGACCCTAAAACCCCTAAAACCATTAAATAATATAAAAACCCTATAAATCCTCTAAAAACCCTAAAACCCATTATCACTCTCAAAACCCCAAAAAACTTAAAAAGATAAAAACTCTAAAACACTAAAAAGCATGAAAATCCATAAATCCTCTAAAACCCCCTAACAACCTAAAACCCCAAAACCCCTAAAAAATACATAAAACATCCTAAAACCCTAAAACTCCTAAAACAATTCTAAACCCCCCTTAAACCCCTAAAAATCCTAGAAAACCCCTTATAAACCCTAAAATCCCCAAAAAAGCTAAAAATCTCAAAAAAAAAACAAAGATGGCATAAAAACTGTGAGAAAACCTAAAAACCCTAAGAAACCCAAAAAACTCCTAAAAAATTATAAAATTCCAAAAAAACCCATAAAATCACTAAAACCTAATAAATTTAAAAAACCCCTAAAAACACATATAACCCCCAAAAATCCTTAAAATTTCTAAAAACCATTTAAAACCCTAAAATCCATAAAAACCCTAAAAACCCATAAATTCCTAAAAAACCCAAAAACACTAAAAACCCTAAAAACATATTAAACCCCCAAAAATCCACAAAAATTAAAAATTACATAAAAAACTCTAAAAATCATAAAAACCCCTAAAACCCATAAACCCTCAAAATCAGAAAAAATACTAAAAACCCTAAAACAATAAAAATTATTTAAAACCCTAAAACCCACAAAAACTTAATAAACATAAACCCTGCAAAAGACAATGAAACACTAAAAACCCCTGAAAACTCAAAAAACCCACAGAAATAAAAAAAACTGTAAAAAACATAGAATCCAAAATAACCATGAAACAATAAAGCCCCTAAAAACTCTAAAACCACTAAAAGGACCCTAAAAACCTTAAAACTCATTAAAACCTTCATACCATATTAAAATCCTAAAGAAACATAAAAACCTAAAAACCCTTAAAACTCTTAAAAGGCCTAAAAATTATTAAAAATCCTAAAAAAATAAAAACTCTTAAAAGACCTAAAACCCCTAAATGGCCCTAAAATTTTGAAAAGTCCTAAAAAACGCTAAAACCCGACAGGAACCTTAATAACCTTAGAACCCTAAAAAACATAGAGAAGTTAAAAGACTATAAAACATTCCAAAAACCTAAAATACACTAAAGGGACCTAAAAAATCTAAAAGATCCTAAAAAACCCTAAAACCCCTAAAGGATCAAAATACCAAAAAAACCTAAAAGACCCTAACAAACCATAAAAACCCTTAATGACCCTAACACCACTAATGGTCCCTAAAAGTCCCTAAAACCGTGAAGGGCAACATAAAATCCAAAAAACCATAAAGGACCCTAAAAACCCTAAAACACCTAAATGACCCTAAAAACCCGAAATACCTAAAAGTCACTATAATTCATTAAAACCATTAAAATCCGAAAACCCCTGAAAACCCCTAAAAGACCCTAAAACCATAAAAATCCTTAATAAAACTAAAACCCCTAAAAGTTCCTAAAAGACCCTAAAAACCATAAAACCCCTAAAAGTCCCTAAAAATATTAAAAAAACATTAAAATTCCCTTAAAAGTGTAAAGAAAACTTTAAGACCCAAAAAACAGAAAAACCTTAATACACTAAAAAACCCCAAAAAGAAACCCAAAAACCGATAAAAACCCCAAAAACAAAAACAAATCATGAAAAACCCCATAAAATCTAGAAAAACTAAAAAAAAACATAAAAATCCCTAAAAGCCCTAAAAGCCTAAGACCCCAAAAAACCCCAAAATCCTAAGAAACCATAAATGACACCCAAACCCCCTGAAAACCATAAAAACCCTAAAAACCCTAAAACCCCTAAAGGACCCTAAATAACCTAAAAACCATGAAAGACCCTAAAAATCATAAAAACATTAAAAGTACCTTAAACCCCCAAAAATACAAAAAAAAAACCATAAACCCCTAAAACCCATAAAAGACCATATAACTCTTTGTATCCTCAAACAACATATAACATGAAAAAAAACCTTAAAAGGAAATAAACCCCCCTAACACCCCCAAAATACCCATGAAATACCTAAAAACCTAAATAAATTAAAATATCCTAATAACACTTAACACCTAATTGATTATAAAAATAAAAAAAACTCCTAAAATTCCGAAACCCCATAACCACAATAAGAACCTAAAAAACCCTAAAAAACCTAAAAACCCAAAAAACCCTACAAACCCAAAAAATTTAAAAACCCCTAAAAACCATAATCCCCTAAAAACCAATAACACCCCCACCAACCCCATAAACTCTAAAGAACTTTTAAAACCCCCCAAAACCCCTAAAAACCCTAAAACCCCTATAAATCCTACAAACACACAAAACAAAGCCAACTCCCCAAAACCTTAAATGCTATAAAAAACTTAATAAACCTTAAAAAACTCTAAAAACCAAAAAACCCAAAACCCAAAAAAATAATTGAAACCAGAAAAATTGTAAAAAACCCTAAAAACATTAAAAACCCAAAAAACACTAAAAATGATAAAAACCCTAAAAACCCAATACCCCATAAAACCCCCCAAAACCCCAAGAGAACCCGAAACCCCTAAAACTCATAAAACCCATAAACTCCTAAAACTCATAAAAACCCAAAAGTCCTTAAAAACTGTATAAAACCTAAAAGACACTAAAAACTCATAAACACCCAAAATTCTTAAAAAAATCATAAATATTATAAATACCCTATAACCCCTAAAAACACCTTAAAACCCCTAGAATTCCCTAAAATCCCTAAAAAAACATAAATGCTAAAAAACCTGAAATAACCCTAAAACCCAAAAAACTCAATAATATCTCTAAAGCCTGAAAAACCAAAAAATCCTAAAAACTGAAATCCCTAAAAACCTAAAATACCCTTAAAACCTTAAATTCTGTAAAAAAAACTCTAAACCACTAAAATCCATAAAAACCATAAAACCCCTATGAAAACTCTAAATCACTAAATACGCTAAAAAATCTTAAAAATTCTAGAAAACCTAAAAACCCTAAAACTAGAAAAAACTCTAAAAACACCTAAAACCCTATAAAACCCTAAAAATCATTAAAAACTCTTAAAATAGAAAAACCCAAAACCCCCAAAAATCCCTCAAAACCATAAAACCACTAAAACCCAAAACCCTAAAAACAACTAAAAATGAAAAATAACCCTAAAACACCTAAATCCCCTAAAATCACTAAAATAAAAAAACCATAAAATCTCTAAAAAAACTAAAAAACCAAAAACAACTAATACACTTAGAAAACAAAAAAAATTAAATCCCAGAAAAAATGAAGAAAATATATAAAAACAATAAATCACAAAAAAACATATAAAAACATTCATACCCTAAAATACTTAAAAACCAAAAACTTCTAAACCACCTGAAATACCATAAACCCCCCAATAACTTATAAAGGGCCTAAAAACCGTAATATCTCTAAAACAACTAAAAACCCTAAAAACCCCTAAAACACTAACAAAGCCCTAAAACCCAGAAAAAACCTAAAAAATCCTCAAACCCTGTAAAAATATTTATAAAAACTAAAAAACCGTAAAATTTATAAAGGACCCTAAAACCCTAAAAACAATAATAGTCCGTAAAAGACCATTAAAAACCTAAAACCCTAAAATCCTTAAAAGACCCTAAAAACCTAAAAACCCCAAACTACCCAAATACTATAAATAAAAAAAGACACTAAAACCCTTAAACCCGAAAATAACCTAACACAAAAAAGTCTATAAATAGAACTATAAACACTATAAGACCCTAGAACCACTAAAACCCTAAAATACAGTAAAAAACATAAAAAATCCAAAAGTACCCTAAAAACCAAAACCCCCCCAAAAAATCCTAAAATATAATAAAACCCCAAAAACCCAACAAACACTAAACCCCTAACACCCAAAAAGAACATAAAAACCCTTAAAATCCCTTAAGAGACCCTAAAGGACCTTAAAACCACTAAAAACACAAAAGGACCATAAAAAACTAGAAAACACTAAAAGGCCCTAAAAACCCTAAAACCCTAAAACCCCTAAAAACCTTAAAAGACGCCAAAAAACCTACTACACTACAAACCCCTAAAAACACCAAAAATCTCAAAAATGTCCTACAAACCAAAAATTAATTTAAAACCTAACAAAACCAAAAAACTATAAAAACCATAAAAACCCTAAAAAACCCAAAAACAGGTAAAAGTACCTTAAAACCTTTGAAACCTTTAAAGACCCATATAACTAATAAAAACCCTAAATACCATAAAAACCGCAAAAACCCTAAACACTTAAAAACCAAAAAAACCTTAAAACCCTAAACCTCCTAAAAATTCATAAAACACAAAAGACACTAATTCCCAAATAAGAACCCTAAAACACCCTAAAACACCTTAAACACCGTAAAATTACCAAAACCACTAAAAACATAAAAATAGTAAAACCCTTTGAAAACCTTGGAAACCCTAAAACCCCTAAAAAAATAAAAGTCCATAAAAACAATAAAAACACCAAATTTCTTCATAACTTAAAACACCAAAACCCTAAATCACATAAAATCCCTAAAAACCATACCAAACTGAAAAACCCTTAAAAAAATAAAAAATCATAAAAGCCTAAAAAGCCTAAAAACCATAAAACAGCCAAAAAACACTAAAAAAAATAAAAACCATAAACAAATAAATAAAAACCCCAATTCCCTAAAATCCTTTAAAAGTACAAAATTTTTAAAAATTCATTAAACTAAAAAAAACCCTAACACCCAATAAAAATCCATAAAAGACCCTAAAATCCATGAAAAATCAAAAAAAAAAAACTAAAGCCCAGAACACCGTAAACCACTAAAATCCCAAGAAACACTTAAAACCCCAAAAAACACTAAAACCCCTTTAAACCCATTAAACCCCCAAAAAATAGTAAAACACCACAATCCCCAAAAAACACTAATAGACACTAAAAACTATAAAAACCCCTAAAAACCATAAAAACCCAACGAAGCATTAAAAAATTCTGAAACCTCTAAATACCCAAAACCCCCTAAAACATTAAAAAAACTATAACCCCTAGAAAAGAAAAAAAATATAAAACCTTTAATACCCATAAGATGACCTAAAATGCTAGAAATAGATTAAGGACATTAACAAACCCTACCAACCCCTAAAAACCGAAAAACCCTTAAAACCCTAAAACCCTAAAAATGCTAAAAAACATAAAAAACATAAAACCCCTTAAAAGTCCCTAAAACCCACTAAAACACATTAAAGAACCTAAATCCCCCAAAATCCCCTAAAAGACCTAAAAAACCTGAAAAACCTAAATGACACTAAAAATACTAGAATCCCCAAATGAATATAAAAATACCAAAAACCCTAAAAAGATCTTAAAACCCCTAAAAACCCTAAGACACTAAAACCCTAAAAGACCCAAAATAACCTAAAACCCTAAAAGACTCAAGACCCCCCCCTAGAGATTCCGAAAACCCTAAAAACACTAGAAACACTATAATACCTAAATATACCCTAAAGGGCCCTAAAAACCACAAGCACCCTAAAACCCATAAAAGCCCTTGAAATACTCTAACAATACTTAACCCCATAAAAACCTTAAAAACCATAAAAAATGATACAAAATTTTAAAGGGAATTAAATAACCAAAACCCATAAAATTTCTCAATAAATACAAAAAACCCTAAAACAACCTAACAACCCTAAAACCCCTAAATATCCATGAAACCTGTATAAAACAATAAAACAATAAAACAATAAAAAACCCATAAAACCCTAAAAACCATAAAAACCCTAAAATACACTAAAAACTTTTAAAAATATAACCACACTAAAAACCCTAAAAACATAAAACCCCTAAAATTTACAAAAACCCTAAAATAACCTAAAACCCCTAAAACCTTAAAAAACTGAAAAAAGTAAAAACCCAAAAAACACCAAGAGACCCTAAAAACCCTTAAAATCCAAAAAACACCTAAAACGCCTAAAAAAATTAGAAACCCTAAATCCTAAAAATCTAACAAACCTTAAAACTTTAAATAACCCTAAAAACCATGACAACCAAAATAAAACAAGAAGCAATAAAAACTATGAAACCATAAACAATTCTTAAAACCCTCAAAACCCCTAAAACCATTAAAAATCAAACAAACCATAAAAATCCTAAAAACACTAAAAATTCCAAAAAAATAGAAAACAATAAAAACCCTAAAAAACAACTAGGAACACTAGAAACCCGAAAAATTCTAAAATTCCTAAATGCCCTAAAATCACTAAATAACCCAAAAAACCAAAAAACCAAAAATATCTAAAAAAATCATAAAAACATTAAAAATTCTTAAATACCATTAAAAAAATATGAAAAAACCCCCCAAACCCCCCAAACCCCCCAAACCCACTAAAACTATAAAAAATCATAAAAACCTTTTAAAACACCAAAAAACTAGAATACCCCTAAAACACCAAATAATCGCTAAAACTCATAAAACCCAAAAATCCATAAAAATGATAAAAACCATAAAACCCCTAAAAACCCCAAAACCCATAGAAACACTAAAAACCCATGATAACCCTTAACAAATTAAAAACACTAAAAATACTAAAAAGAACTAAAACCTAAAAACACAAAAAACCCAAAAAATAAATTAAGCCTCCAAAAAGCATAAAACCCCCCAAAACATATAAAAACACTAAAAAACAAAAATAACAAATTATCCATAAAAAACCTTTAAACCATAAAAACCATAAAACTCTAAAAAAACCCAAAAAACCTATAAAAGGCCCTAAAAACCCCAAAAAACCTAAAAAGTCCGTAAAACCCAAAAAACCAATAAATCTTTAAAACACCCATAAAACTAGTTAAACACTAAAAAACAAGAAAAAGTTTTAAACCCCTAAAATCAGTAAAAACACCAAAAAATCAAAAAACCCAAAAATTGATTAAACAGCTAAAACCCTAAAACCACTTAAAACACTAAAAAACCTAAAATATCCCCGTAACCCTAAAAACCCTAAAAACCCCTAAAATTCACCAAAAACACATAAAAACCAACAAAAACCCAAATAACCCTAAGAAAACCCAAAATCCTAAAAACCCCTTAAACCCCCTAAAATAGTAAAAAAACATGAAAACCCCTAAACACTCAATGAAAATCCTTAAACTCCCTAAAACCCCAAACCCCCCAAAAATACATAAAAAAAGTAAAAACCCTAACAACCTTAAGAATTCCTAAAACCCTAATATAACCTTAAAACCCCTAAAACAAAAAAAACTGTAAAAACCCTACAAAACCCTACAAAACACCAAAAACCCAAAAACCCTAAAAAACCATAAAACCTTAAGGCAACCCTAAAACCCTTGAAAACCCTAAAAACTTAAAAACCCCTAAAACTCAAAAAGACAAATAAATTCCTAAAACCCAAAAAACCCCTAAAAGAAAAAAAATCCCTAAATTCCATTGAAACCCCTAAAAATCCTTAAAACCCCCAAAACCCTAATCACCCCTAAAAATCATAAAAACTCAAAGAACACTATAAAGTGTAGACCTCTAAAAACCCTAAACCCCTTAAACCCCTAAAACCCCTAAAAACCATAAAACCACTAAAAACTCTAAAAAAACCGTAAAAATCACTAAAAGATACTAAAACCCCTAGAAAGTTCCTAACACCCATAAACCCCTAAAAGAACAATAAAACACAAGAATACTAAAACCACTATAAAAACCCTAAAACACACATAAAATCCCTTGAAAACCTAAAAGCATAAAACACTAAAATACCAAAAAACCCTAAGTTCATGAACACCCCCCAAACCCTAAGAACAATCGAACCCATAAAACCCTAAAAGTCTCTAAAAAAACAAAAAAATCCTAAAAATCCTAAAAAAACCTAAAAAATTGAAAACCACTAAAAATACTAAAAACTTTAAAAGACCCTTAAACTTCCTTAAAACCCTAAAAATAATAAAATCCCTTAAAACCCAAAGAACCCTAAACCACCAAAAATTCTAAAAACCCATAGAACTATAAAAATCAATAAAACCCCTAAAAATACTAAAACCCCTAAAACCCTAAAGAAACCAAGAGAAATACTTAAAACCCTTTTAAATCCCATGAAACCTCAAAACACCATAAAAACATAGAAAAATCTAAAATATCTCTAAAAACTATAAAAAACCTAAAACCATAGAAAAAAAATCCAAAAAATCACCAAAGTCCCTAAGAAAACCCTAAAAAATCCAAAAAATAGTTAAATCACTAATACGCCCAAAAACTAAAAAAAAACCCTAACACCCCTAAATCCCATTAAACCCTAAAAAACACTAAAACCATAAAAAATCCCTAAAACCAAAAAAATACTAAAAAACATAAAACCATAAAACCCCTAAAAACCATAAAAACTATAAAGACCCCAAAGACCATAAAATCCCTAAAACCCTAAAATCCTAAAAACCTAAAAACCATAAAAACCCTAAAAGAGACAAAGTAACCATATAAAATCCCAAAAGAACCTAAAACCCCTAAAAACCCTAAAAACCTATAAAACCTAAAATCATAAATACTCATAAAAGCCTTAAAACCCCTTCAACCCACTAAAAAACAAAAAAAAAGGAAAACCCCTAAAACCCCTACAACACTAAAACCCATAAAAACCTAAAAATACGTGAAAATAAAATCATTTAAAATCATAAAAAACCTAAAAGACCCTAAAACTCATAAAAATCCTAAAAATTACTTGAAACCCGCTAAATAAATCTAAGAAACATACAATGCCTTAAAACCCTAATAACTCTAAAAAACACAAAATACCCCAAAATACCCTAAAACCCTTAAAAACTCCAAAACCCTCCAAAAAAAGAAAAAACCTACAAAACATAACTTCCTTAAAAATAATAAAAACCATAAAAATCCTAAAAATCTCTACAAACTCTAAAAAACAAAAAAAATCTATAAAAACATTAAAAACTGGAAAACACTAAAAACCATAAAACATTAAAAACCATTAAAATACGTAAACCCCATAAAACCCCTAATAACCCTAAAGTTTCTAAAAACCATAAAACCCACAAACACCATATAAAAACACAAAAAAAATTAAAAATAACCATTAAAACCCAAAAACCAGTATGAAAACCTTAAAAGCCCAAAAACACTAAAAAAACCTCAAAACATAAAAAACAATAAAATCCCTAAAAACATAAAAGTTATAAAACCATAATAACCTTAAAATACCTAAAAACCATAAAAACAATAAAAACCATAAAATCCATAAAACACCTAAAAACCCTAAAAACTAATAAAATACCCTAAATCCCCCTAAAATACACTAAACCCCCTAAAACCCCAAAATAATAAAAAATACCTTAAATACCCTAAAAATTCACAAAAACTCTAAAAACACACTAAAAACCCCTAAATCCATAAAAGACCAGAAAATACCCTAAATCCTTAAAAGAATTTGAAAACCCCTAAAACTCTAAAATACCCTAAAACCCTAAAAACTCTTAAAGAACCCTAAACACCCTAAATAACCCTATAGTTCCCTAAAAATATTAGATACCCAAAAGGACTTTAAAAACCCTAAAATTCTATAAAAACCCTAAAGGATCCTAAAAACCAAAAAATACCCCAATGTTCCCTAAAAATCATCATAGACCTTAAATATCCTAAAACCTAAAAATGACCCTAAAAACCCCAAAACACCTAAAATACATTTAAAACCCAAAAACCTCAAAAACCTTAAATCCCCCCCCCCCCAAAAAAAACCTAAATAACCCTAAAAATCCAAAAAAAACTTAAAGAACCAAAAATAATTAAAAAAACACTAAAAAAACACTAAAAACCTAATAATCCCTAAAAACATTAAAAAGCCCCAAAAACCTATAATTTTTTAAATGATCCTAAAAATCCAAAAAAAATCTCGAAACCCTAAGAAATACTAAAAGTACCTAAAAATTTGAGAAACATTAGAAACCTAAAAACTATAAAAAAACACTACCCCACCCCCCAGTACTAAAATCCCTAATAAAATCATAAAACCTAAAACCCCCTAAATAACATAAAACGCCCAAGAAAACATAAAACCCCTAAAAATGACTAAAAATCAATAAAACCCCTTTAACTATTAAAACCTAAAGAAATATGAAAAAAAGAAACAACCCAAAACCCAAAAAAAACACTAAAACCCCTAGAACACTTATAAATACAAAAAACCCTATAAATCCCTTAAAACCATTCAAACCCTATAACCCATAAGAAAGTCCTAAAAACCCTATAAATACCCTAAAAGCCCTAAAACAAAAAATGCCCCTAAAAAATCAGTAAGGCTGTAAAAACCCAAAACACCCTAAAATACCATTTAAACTCTAAAAAATATAAATCAACCTAACACCCCTTAAAAGTACATGAAACCCCTATAAAATCCCTAAAACAACTTTTAAAGCCCTTAAACCCCTTAAACCCCTTAAAACCCTAAACCCATTAAAAAGTCCAAAACCCCTAAAAATACTAAGAAACATAAAAACCCTAAAAATAATAAAAACAATAAAAAACCCCCATAAAGTTCCCTAAAACACTAAAAACCCCCTAAAATCCCAAAAACCCATAGAAGAAAAATAAAAAACCTAAAAACCTAAAATAACCAAAAACAAAATAAAAATTCAAAAGTCCCAAAACAAAAAAAAACACTTGAAACACAAAAAAAATACTATAAAAACCTTGAAAATATTAAGAAACCTAACCAACCATACATAATCCTAAAACCCTAAAAACTGAGAAATACACTAAAACCCATAAAAATCCCTAAAAATCCCTAAAACCCTTAAAACCCCAAAACCCCTTATTGGGTCTTAAAAAGTCTTCATTGATGAAGAAGAAATTTTCATCAATTTAAAAAAGGAATAAAAAATAATCAAAGGATAAGTTGAAAGAAAAATGATCAATGAAGATGAAAATTTGAAAGCATGGAAACAACACCATGTAGAAAAGGATCCCATTGCCGGCCGTCACTCTGAATTGCGGTCTTCCGCTCCATAATATCCCTATGAAGAGAAACATTTCTTAGAAGGGGTGGATCCAACGGTTCCCATGAATGATAAAAATTCATTTATGAAAAGGGGTGTTGATATCCTCCCTCTAAAATAATTCCCCATGAAGGAAATTGTTTGCGGGGAATGGTGGTGTTGATGGCTCCCATAGAGGAAAAAAAGTTGTCTACGGAGCCAGGTAGGGATTTGGATCACCTGAAATTCCCCCCACCCCCACACAATGACTAGTTCCTTCATGGGATTCAATAAAAGATTATCACGGCCCACCATGGATGACCGGCTTCCCCACTATCTAGCTACTATACTCTTCTATAAATAGAACCCAATGGGAACCAGGAAAGGGTTCAATAGATTGATTCACTAAGATATCCAAAAGGAATCGACCTATATATAGATAAATCTAAAAAATATGGACTCCTTTTATGATTCCGTATAGGTAAAACCTCACTGCATAACATTAAAGAAGGAGAAAAACTGAAAATGAATCGGTAGTCTATGAACTCAATATCCTTTACGGGCATAATCCTCGTAAAGTGAAGCACCAAATACCTATATGAAATCAAGAATCCCGTATAAAAAACTCTACACATGTGGAACCTTTCCTCACATAGAAAATCACTATATGGGAGGAATTAAATCTCACATAACACCATGCTATTCAGGTGGAACCCATTCCTGCATAGTAAAGTACTACATAGACGAAACCCAAGTCCACATACCACGATGGTATGTGTATGGACCCCATAACTTCAATAAGCATGATTTGTGGTGAGAACCACATCCCGTATGAGAATATTCTATATAGAATGGGGAATCCTAAGGTGTTCCACTCTCCACCTCTAGTTATGCCTTTTTCGCATCATCAGGTCCTATGATAGCCCCTCCATACACAAATCTAATGGTATCTGGTTGAGGCCTCTTACAAATCCACCAAAAAATTATCATAAGGCAATTAGGCCCATAAGTGTGCCTTTTTTAGTCTACATAACAATGGAAATAGGAGTCGTGTGGCTAATACCAATGATATGGTAGACCCTTAGAATGACCTTGAGTATACATTTCCATAGAAAGGAGTGTTCTAGTCGTGGGGTACTAATTTGAACCTCCTCGGCCTAGGGATTATGGGGATCTTCCGGCCTTTCCCTTTGATGAGAGCCAGTGTTGTACATGTTTCCATTTTCCCTAGAATCGAATCATAAGCACTCATCTTGAGTTAGTACCCTATCCTTTCAGGTGGGAGTCAATGCTCTTGATCCTCTTCACATCATCCTATGATGTATTTGGATAGGTCTCCAAATATGACTATCCTGGATATGAAAACAATAGAAGAAATGGGCATAGTCAAGGCCCCTCTCCCCCCTTTTATTCTCTAACACCATCCACCAGTAGATGGAGCGGGATGTTCGGCATTCATATCCACCACCTCCTCTGGTTTTTCACACTGACCATGACTCACGTGGACTTAGAGGTTAGAGATGATAATGAAATCCATGCTATCCCAAATCATATCATGGAATTCCCATATGTTATAAGCCCCAATTTCATTCCTCTTAATAGGCTTCCCATATGGTATAATCCCCAACCATTAACCAAGTATCAAGATTCAATGCATAATCCCAAACCACAAATCAAATGGACCTTCTCCGTAGATATTATCCCCAACCATAAATCAAATGGGCCTTCTCTATGATCTAATACCCAAAAAACAAATCAAATCGGCCTCCTATATGGTTTAATCCCTATAAATAATACTGAAAACTTCAACAGGACATATTCCCAATAAATTAGCTAGATGGGCTTTCTATATAGTATAATCCCCAATTATATTAAATCCAAATGGGAATCTCCCATGTGTAAGCCCCACATCAGAAAAAATTTCTTATTTAACAGGACTAACTTGGGGTTTATATCCCAATACAATCTAATTACATGGGCTAACTAAGTAGGATGCCTTCATAAGGTCCAAAAGCAACAGTCGAATTTATCCTTGTTAGTCCACATCCCCAATAGGATCATTCCACAACCTAGGATACCACATCCCTTCTTTGTCCCTCGGATGTCTTGGTATAAGTCCCACATTTAATCGTGACTAGGTCCCATCCACCTAGGGTTCCTTTACACATGAAAATAAATTTCATGGTTGGGTCCTTGTCACATGACCCTAAAAGGTGACATGTCAAGATAAGTGACACCAAAATACATGGGTTATGATTCCTCTAACTAGGATACGTAAGGAGGCCATCTTGTGCATTCGATCTCAACATTAGTACAACTCTCGTCCCACCTAGATGATGATAAACACCATAACATGATTCTATGTGGATTAAATCTAGATTTTTCTGAGTGAATGACCAAATAATATCTTATATTTCCATAAAAAGGTCACATTAATAGAGAATCATTAATATATATTGATGATTATGTATCCATGCATGACCAAGAATAATATTTACCTTGGGGTAATCTGTGGACACATTCTTGGGAATGGACTAAGGATTCACAAACATATAAACATTAATTAAATCTATAAGAGAGTCCCAGAATAAAAAATATTTCCCCTAGAAATTTTGTGATGAGCCGGAATTCCCATCCTATTGACCAATGTGAGTTCTCAATTTTATTTGGCCAAGTCATCCAACAAGTGCCTACCATTGGAAATTAGTTCCATGAATCATCGATAAGAGAGTCGTTAAACATTTTCAGATCCATGAATAAATCCATTAGAGACCACATGAATACCTTTTATCCAACATCAATAATTGTTCACCATCCAACCCCCAAAAATTATTGGTTTAGGCCACAAACGCACCATTGGTGGAAACAAAAGGGTAACTTGATGAAAAAGACTTCACTACGGCACATCCTTCATGAAATAAAAAAGGATACACTATCGAGTCCCCATTGGACCATTTCATTCCTAACCCCATACCATATTTTCCACAGGTACAAAAATTTCCTTGAGTGAAACAAAAAGTGTGAACATGAAGTGAATGAATTAATTACGACATTTCCATCAATAAAAGGGATATATTGATCAGTCTCCGTCAGACCATTTTGTTTCTCAACAAATTCCCAATTCTATCCGAAACAAAAATGGTTAACCCAACATGAATCCTTAACGAAGGTGGTAGTGTTACCCCACTGCAATCCTTGTTCACATCCAAAATAGAAGAGGGACAATAGATATCATCAATTACACATGTGTTCATGAGATTCTACATTGAAAATTTTGTATTGTCTATACTTTTCACATATATTGTAGTAATTTTTCATACCTTCCCTTAATCCAATGTCATCCTATAATTTCTCATGGACACACATGTAAACCACTGCACTAGATGATTCCTCAACGATTTGGGGGGCTCCATTTCCTACCCATCATCTCCAACGCTGGGTTTCAAATGCACCGATTCAAGAGAACCATTGGAATATTACTCTACCAATTCTGGAGGAAGCAAGAATAGCCCTCTATTCAATGAAATCCTGCCATCCACCCACTCATTAGAGACTGGTTTCCCAGAACTAGGCAGCTCCACTAGCTGTCTCTTACAGTTTTGGGATCCTGTCCCTGGAACATGACAATGAGTACCTCCCTTATCTTAGGGAGGAAAATGAAGTCATATCCAATGACTTCATCCTTACTATACAAAGGTACCACTCAAGGGACTCTACTATAATACATTTCCTCCAACACCATGAAGCATAGTATCCTCACCCTGAGGAGCATATTGTTACAAGGGACCTTTT
The DNA here is from genome assembly GCA_963277665.1 of Viscum album. NCBI lineage: Eukaryota > Viridiplantae > Streptophyta > Magnoliopsida > Santalales > Viscaceae > Viscum > Viscum album. The sequence goes on along the minus strand of OY728126.1, from coordinate 1,799,916,957 downwards.
TTATTTCAAATGAACACAGGTCCCCATGGCTTCCAACAAAGGGAGAAAAATGTATAATTAGGAATAGTTCATCACCCTGGTTCCCAAGGAAGATATATTCCTTATAAATATTGGAGCATACTATATTCAAGAATATATTCCTTCTCCCTCTTCTTAATTCCTCCATGAAAATATGGTGGAAAATTACAAGAAAGCAGAAATCCCTGCTAATTCACCCTAAGGTTGTTGCACAAATAGTGCCGAAAATTATAAGAAGATAAAAATCCATTTTGAGGCACATGAATCCATTCATCCAAATACAGTTCCAACTATCTATGAGTATATGAAAATTCCTACTAAAATATACCAATCCGTTCATCCAAATACGGTATCAAACTAAAGGCAGGCACATATCCCTACCAAGGAATATGAATCCCAACAATCAAATATGGTGGAAATAAAATACAAGTAGAGTTAAATTCCTACTCCATCATATCAAGCCCACTTGTTAAATATGGTGGAGAAAAAGTACCATTAGTGTCAAATTTATGTGGATACATATCATCCTCATCAAAAAAATATAGTGGCAAGTATGAAGGTGAAAATCCATGCTCAAAAATATAAATCCCATCAGTCAAATTTGATCAAAATCATATAAAACAATTAGTATATCCAATCCATAAATCAAGGGAATACTCATTCCTCTACCTTGACACAGGAGAACTGCTAGTACCCACTAGAAATATATGGAGGATTGAAGAAGGCACTTTTTCCCGCTCCAACATCCGAATGAGAATATATCCATGTTCCAACCAAAGAAATATCTCAACACATCCTAGGGATGAAGGTGGATTAGAAATCAACTCCAGATAATATCCTCCAGACCTATCAAGATGTAATCATGTCCAAAAAAATAGAAAGGAGTCGAGTCCACAACCCCGTATCCTCGTGTGGGGTGACTCACCCACAAAATATTGTAGTCAGCTTAGAGCATACCTGTATCCCTACTCCAGTACAGGATGGATATTGACTATATTCCCTGATTAATGGACAACTAGATCAAGAAAAATACTTATTTCATCTTTGGAAATTGTTCCACCATGATGGACACTCCATGTATGGCATATATCTCTTCCATAACTAAAGACACTCATTAGTGTTTCTTAGAGGAATCACGGGAACGACTCAAACATGATCCCATATATCAAGGTTGTTACCAATTGTCGGTGGCCCCAGTTGCCCATAAGAGAGTGCCCAAAAATTAAACATGCCAAAGAAAATCGGAAAATGAAGAGCACATTCATGAATTTTTTCTACATGAAGCTAGAGTTCTTGATGCCATCAAACACTTATCAATAAAGGCTATTGATATTTCCAATCTATTACAAATTTACAGAAGTGGTAGTAGATTTTGTGAAATTACTCCCTGAAATATTGTTACCAAAATCTCTAAAGTTCCTCCCCATAGTATGTACCATGGAGGCATACTTTTTAGATTCAAAAAGATCGATCTAGAGAGCCTATCTCCTAATGAGCATCAAGATAGAATTCCTTATAGCCAGAAGATAGAACAACAGGTTGGTCCTACCCTTACTGTGGTCCACCTAGATGGTCCTCCCCAAGGTATATGATGAATAAATTCTCCCAATAGTATGACATATAGTTATTATGGTATTCCTAACCATGATTGTAGTCTCTACGAAGGTCCTCTATTTAATGACATCAAGAAACAAAAATATCCACCCTTACTAAAGTCTACCATGAAGTTCCTCCCCATGGTATACACTAAAGAAATTATCCCTTTAGTCAGACATTCATATATGATGGTATTCCTCACCATGATGGAAGTGGCTGCAAAGGTCCCCCCTGCAGTGAAGTCAAGCATAAAAAGGTTCTCCCCTTACTGCGGTCCACCATGAAGGTCCTACGTAGGCTATATGTTATAGAAATTATCCATATATTCTAACATCACTCCACTATGAAAAACCTTTCCATAAAGACATCAACTATGAAGGTAATCCTTACAATGAAATTTCACACTGTAAATAAGGTCCCCCCCTTATGAAGTCAGGCATGAGGAAGCCATCATCTTCTGAGGTGCAATGAAATATTGTTTCATACATGTTAGATACTTTTTTAGTATCAAGCGAAATCCTTTCTCAACTAGGAGAGAGCCTGGTTCCATGCTTGGCTTCTGAGCCACCTCTATATTATTCATATATCAATGAGATCCCTACATGCCCCGTTACTTATGACGAGATATTCAAGAATCATCCAAATTTGGCAGATCAAGTAGAGGTGTCCCTGGCGGAAGAATAAATGGATACATTACTTGTGAGAAGACAATTATCCAGGGATGACATACCCGTTATGATTTATCCCACATCCACTTCTTAGTTTAACATACCTTGAGAGTTTTCAGAATAATGCAAGCATAAATTGTTTCTTAATATATGTAAAACTCCTTAACAACTGAAAACCAAACTATTTCCCTATGATGTGCATGCATAACATGTCAAAATAGTGAGAGATATTACCCATAAAATCAACCTGAAATCCCTTCCATCTGTGCGGTGACCACAACCAGAGAGGTGAATGAAAGATCTTGAATTGGAATACCTCAATGTGCTACATAAGTTGTGTTGTCCTATTAGAGATGCCACATATGGAGTTCATGTTTGGGGATTGAGAGATCATGTAGCTTTTCACTTCAACACATGTCAGTTTCAACATAACCCATTGGTAATGAAATCCTATAATTTCATTATCCCTTGATGAAAATAAAATAATATCCTCATCTAGAAAAGGAGACATTCTTGATAGGGACCAACTTTGAGTAAGTCTTAAAAGCATTAGTCTCGATGAGGGTGATCCATTAAATAACTCATGAACCTAGAAACTGAGAATATTCTCTAGGATTATTGCCTAAGAGAATCCAATCATCAAGCATTTATAATGTCCTTAGAAGGAAATAATCCATGTGAAAACCCAACACCATCTCTAGATCACACCGTAATGAGAATATACGAGATCAAGAAAGAAAGAAACAACACTAGAAACTACCACACTATGATATTAGCCCTATCCCATAGGGATGATGTAATTTTTAACACAAAATTTCATTGTAACCTCAATAAATCCTAAAAAGGAATAATGATAAGGGAACAGTAGAAAACCTAGCCTGTAGGGCTGGGTGAATTTTTACCTCAACCACCCACCCATCAAAAATACGTCATTTCCTAGTTAGGGAGGATGGAAAATAGATAGGTCTCCAATTCCATCCTATCACATGACTCCTTCTCCCCAAAAGGGAGGTGTATAAAAAGGTCATATAAATGTTCCCTCTTAGTCACCTGTTATCAAGTAGTATGAAGTGGATCCCAGAAGGGGGGGGGGGGGGGGGGAGAGGTCCCATAAATGGAATAAAGAATCCTCTTATTATCCAGCATCTAGTATTCCACCCACACTGCATTATGCATAAGTGAATGTCAAATATGTTAATCATTCATACCACACCAATAACGATGCAAATTCAGAAGAGAAGGGAGGTGATGGTTCCACATAGAATCTGATCCACATTAAACCTTAAGGTGTGAATACCCAAAACTAGAGAGCTTACATAAATTTGGGAACTCCTTCAGCAAATCCCTCATTAAAACATTTGTGAATATCCAAAAAAGAGAAGAATTAGAACAAGGTCACACAAGATCTGCCTCCTCCTCCCCATAAGAACAAGCCCCATTGGCCCGAGGATAGATTTTCTCAGAAAGAGAAAGAAATTGTCCATTCTTGCCTCTATAGTTCCCACCATACTTAGGTTCAGTAGGACATGAATCAAGGGATAATTAATAATATTGAGTGATTGTAAAATATATTGGAATCTTTGGAGGATCACCACACTCTTGGAAAAACAAAATGGAAACCTTACCCCGAATGGGTGAGTAAAACCCTACCACCATAAAATTTTGGGAACCTCGTGTTCCCAATATTGGGTGTCTTAGGCAACCCAAAACAACATCTGATGCTTTAAGAATCTTATTATAATCCCATGATGGGAACCCTATAGTAACAAGAAGTATTGAAACTCAGATGCTTCATGTGAACTCTGAAAGGTTCAACCATTATATGGTGCACTCGTTTTCTAGATCAGTTTATAGTAGGTTGGGAGGATCTGTGATGAAATTTACTTTACCAGTTTAGTTCAACACTACCAAATAAAATAGTCAGTAACCTCATTAACTCTAAATAGAGGGATAATGAAAGTGTCTTATAATTCATTACCATTTGGAAATGTCTGACATACTCTTTTAATCGACCACTTCCCCAAGATGATATGCTTGCGATATGCATCCATAAACTCCATGACAACTTGCGAATTCCACTCATCCCAGTATAATAAAAAGTTGATATTTTTATTTCTCCACCATTGCACATATAATAGATTATTTATTACAATGGAATAATATCAAGTCCCTGGTAGACCCACTAACTATAGGAATAAGAGTGGGAAGAACTAAAGAGGCTTCTATTATGGTTAATCCACCCATTCACCGACTCTAGCCCCTAGACCTTCCCCGAATCCTACAGGGGACCATAGAATTCAACAAAAACCTCATCCTAAATAGGATAAATGGAGGGGAACCTGGTGAAATATATTTGAGGAATGGAAGAATAAATTTTTCTTGTTTAGAGATGATATATTCTGTGGCTATTTTGTAGCCACTATGAAATGGAAATTGCTCCATCAACCAAATACAATGATGGCTGATGATGTTGGTCTCGATGAATGGATAGATTATTCTCACTTCCACCAGATACTTAGAAACACCATCCAAGAGCATTTCATCTCCAAAGACCTCTTGATGAAAATGATAGACTCTGGTCTAGTCATGTTGGGACTACCACCAGCACAAGTGGCACATATTTCCACCACTGAACCTGATAAAGGAGAGGAGAGGGAAAGGTTCTCAGAAAAAGGGAGTGAAATTTTGATAGTTGGTTGACTCGTAAAATAGTCAACTGATCTCATGGAATACTAAAATCACAGTTAAAGAAATCATTTATTCCCCAAGTAGTTCCTTCTATAACACAGCTGACATCCTCAGACCCACAATCCTCCAAAAAAGCAATTTGACCAAAAACACAAAGATGAAGCCTTATCAATGATAATGTTATCCATAAAACACTCAGATTTTATTCCATTGAATCTGAAAGAATGACATCTATCCTACCAAGAAGCACCCTCATAAGTAGTCAGTCGGGAAGATTCATCATCAGATGAAGAGTATATTTTTTGTTTCATTCATTTCCTTCACCTAGTGGATCCTTTCATTGATGATGAATATGTCTATAAACCAAATTACCCCACACCTGATTATAGAACTAGGGGAAGTAGTTGAAAAATTTAGGGATTCCAAGGATGATTCATCCATTGTTGAAACCAGAATTATGGCCTCACCCCTGCTCAAACCATCAATGTTGTATAAACTCATGGAATGTCTCTTCGGTGGACCCAACAATGACAATAAATTCCCCTACACCCACTAGAATCCACTATGTCCTGATCATTCAGAAGTATCCATTAGAATAATAATAGGTATTTAGTATCCCTTGGTGTATGGGTAGACTATCCTGATCCAACCCACAAAAAATGTAAGCTCCTCCAGCTCCTCTCCCGAGGGATAATCCATATTCATCTAATGTTCAATCCCTTAAAGAGACTGCAAAAGGGAATCCCCATGCTATGATGATCCGGACATTAGAACATGAATATGAAATAATGAAGAAATTGGCCTTATTACCTACCAAACTATCAACCCTGGATGCCCTAGTTTTTTCAAATGACCTTAGAGATGCACTCATAGAGGCTCTTCTAATTCCTTAGAAGTTTGAAGCTAATGCGGCTACTGCTAAAGTCTATCATATAAAGACTGATCCAGGAATGTCATGTGGTTATATCCTTCACAACTAAAGATGAATATTTCATTATTCAATGGCAAATTAGACCCCTATACTTGTATGGAATGATAAATGGTGTCAATTTTTGAAACCTTTTCATTGAAAATGGCTCTGGAGTCAACCTCCTCACTGTACGAACACTCCGTCACATGGGCTATGATGAGAGTTTCCTGAAACCTACCTTGATGAAATTAAAAGGAAATGAATAAATACAATAGAATCTATTGGTCCAAAATCATGATCAATACTCAGTTTAAATACCTTATAGATGACTTAGAATTTCTGGTGGTTCAGCAGAACATAGACTTCAACATCATTCTTGGATGGTATTGGTTACAAAAACACACAAAAATTTCCTAATCGTACCATCAATGAATCAAACACTAAAAAAATGGAAAAATCAATACATTTTATAGTAGTAAGACCCCATTTTAATCTTATGAGTCACATTATATCAATATGGGATTCTATCCCAGAAAAGGGAAGCAATCACTGGTTGATGGTTTTGAAAGGGTCACTTCACCGAATGGTTTGAAAATGATTCAATTAGACCCCTTCGAACATCTCAGTGAAGAATATATTTTAACTATTGACCATTTTTATGAGGTATTACCAAGGAAATTCACACATTCATAAATCTTCATGATTTCCGTAATGACTACTAAATCTAGCAGTGTTGCATGATCAGATGATTCCATAGGCAATTGTGAAAGATTGGTTGGAAATTCCTTCAATCCACCCCCCGAGCTCCAGGAAATCTCTTCCCCACTAATGGTGGTAGGAGGGGATTTATCATCACCCAAAGAGGGTAAGTACACTCCTCCTTCCTTTATCCCATCCCTTCCATAGTTCTAAATATATCCTATACTAGTAGTCAAATCTGAGGAAGTTGTTCCATCTTTTAGATTCCAAGGTATTGAATCCTCTCTAAAATCTAGAGAACTCATCCTCAGGATTGTATCCCCATAAGAGTAAGAAGAAGAATATAAGGAGGAGGATAAATAATAGTAAGAGGAGTGATATCTTAGATACACCCCTATAGCATTTTAGGAGGGCATTTCTACTAATATTGATGAACTTACATAAATAAATTTTGGTACCGAGGAAGATACATGGACCACCTTGATTAGAACATTCATGTATTCTGAAGAACAAGGGGTATATACCTATTTTCTAAGGAAACATCAAGATATATTCAGCAATAACTACAACAAAAATTCTAGGCCCTAATCCTGAGGTAAAAAATCATGACCTGATCCTTCCAGAGTGCCACTAGGGATATAAGTAAGAAGCCATAAGAATGGACTTGACAGATCCTTCAAAGATAGAGGTTGGAGTTGAAAAGATCATCAGATAATCTTCATTAGGGAGGTTAAATATTCTATATGGATGTATAATATAGTCCACATAAAATATAATAACTAAAAAAATCAGAGTCTGAATTTATTTTAGGGATCTTAACAGGCACTTCCTGATAGATGACTTCCCAGTCTTGATTATAAAATTGTTATCGATGCAACTACTGGAAATCAGGCTCCCTCTTTCATGGATGGCTATTCAGGATATAACCAAATATAAATGGCCAAATAATATGAAGAATATTCCACCTTCAAGTCCCATTAGGGTGTATTTTATACAAGTTAATTACCTTTGGTTTGAGGAATGTCAGTGCCACATATCATCGTGGCATGCATCACATCTTCAAACCCTTCGTTGGAAAGTTTTTTGAATGCTATGTTGGTGACTTGGTGGTTAAATCACAACAATGATTAGAACACCTATTATATCTTTAACCCATCTCCAACAAACTGCAATAACAGAATCATAAAATAAACCCCTTGAAATGCATTTTCAATGTTACATCAGGAAAATTCCTCGACATCGTCATATGACATAATGGTATCAAAGTCGACCCTGAGAAGAAAAATTATATCCTTGGCATGTCACCTCCTTATAACCTAACTGAGTTGAGATGAATTCAAGGATATCTAGGCTAAATTCAACGATTCATATCCAACCTTTTATTCAAATGTTTTCCCTTTATTAAGTTGATGAAAATGGGGTTGTGTATCAATGGACTGATGATTATATGGATTCATTCGAAAGTCTGAAGAAATATATTTTAGGTCCACTAGTGCTAATGCCACCCATCAATGGAAGACCACTTATGTTTTATGTGACTACCTTGGATAAATGACTAGGCACCTTACTCACAAAACATAATGACGCTAGTAGTGAAAACAATCTTTATTATCTCATCCAAACCATGACTGATGATGAGATTCGGTATTCAAATATTGAAAGGAGCTGTCTAGCACTAATATTTGTTATTCAGAAGATGAGGCACTATCTATAACACAACAAGGTTTATTTTCTCTTATGCAACAACCTATTAAATTATATTCATAGCTATATAATATTGATAGGACTCCTAGCACAGTGGATGCTCATCCAAAAGCAGTTTGACATACGGTTTGTGCCTCAAAATTCATCAAATACCAAGAGTTAGAAAATTTTCTGGTAGGGAACCCATCATCAGAAACTGCTTTATTAGATGTTGAACTACCCAATGAAGAGGATTTATCTATTCAAGAATATCCTTATATATGAGATATTCATTTCGTTGGTGCATCAAGAATCCTGATAGGAAAAAAGGATGGAAGACCCCAGGATTAATAAATATTTGTTGGGAGTCGTGCTCATATCTTCAACAAAGGAAGCCATGCCTTACTCTTTCCAAGTATTAAAGGGGTGCAGAAACAATGAAGCAGAGTATCAAGATCACAATGCAGGACTAGAGCTAGCACTTCAAGTGCAAGTAAAACATTTGAAGATAAAAGGCAATTCAGAGATTTTCACCAAGCATATTAATGGGGAGTATGTCATCAAGAAGGAATAACTGATCCCTTTATTTGATCACGTCTGAGGACTAATGGGTGAATTCCCATAAGATCCAACATTAAATAATATCCTCCATTAAAAAAATGCATAGTATGATGCATTAGAAAATGCATCCATGGATCTGGCTAATCCAGAACAAGACCAAATGGTCATCAATATTTCCCATCATCAGATGGTCTCACCATGCATTCATAATAAAACATAATAAATCAGCCAGATCCTCCCAATCCATAATTCGTATAGGAATTCCACTAGATGGATGAAAATCATTAGGGAATATCTCAAAAAAAATATCTCCCACTAGAGAGGCCAGAAAGGGAGAGAATCCATAGATGAGTAATTGATTTTGTTACGCATGACAACACAAATCAAAAAAATTTAATCTATAAGAAGGTCCTTCATTGGGTCCTTCTCTGGTGAATTGATAGAGAAGAAACCACCATTGATATAAAAGACGTACACTTTAAAGCCTATGGTGCACATCATCAGGATACGCAATTTCCCATCAAATTCATAGGCTTGGATATGATTGGCCAAATGTGAAAAAATATTGCACTAAATTCACCAAGAAGTTCCATTTCTATCAAGTTCATGCCAATTTAATCCATCAACCCTAGATTTACATCACATAGCCATGTACTTCTGGCCATTAGCCATATGGGGAATGGATGTCATGAGACAATATCCTTCCACTATGGCTAAGAAATTCAAGTATATTCTCACAATAACTAACTAATTTTTCTTAATGGGTAGAAGATGTTCCCCTAAAAGAAGTCTGGATAATGAAAATTGTCAGCTTTGTGAAATCCAACATCATCACCATATTTAGTGTCACTCACACCATACTTCCAAACAACTACACCAATTTCTATTTTCCTAAATTGGATAAATTATATCAGGTTTTTGTTATTAATAACAATTTTTCTTCCTGCTATCATGAGGTAGCCAACAGACAGATAAAGGTCTTCAATAAGACCCTATCTAATATATTCCAAAAGATGGTGGATAAAGATAAGAATCTATGGCTAGGAAAGCTCCTCCATGATTTGTGGGATTACCATACCATGACAGGAACCACCACTCAGGAAACCCCATGCTCATTAGTATACATGATAGAGGTGGTCCTACCCATCGATGTTCAATTTCCCTCACTCTTCATGGCCTTATGTGATCAACTATTCACATATGTGAAATTCTATAAATGACGGGATGAATTGGAGTGACTTGATGAAAAGATATTGCATACTAGGAACCATTTTAAGGTTTACCAAAAATAGATTGCATAAGCCTTTAAAAAGAAAGTTAAACTATATTTTTTCCTTACAGGAGAAATGGTGTTGGTCCTCATAACTCCAATGATACTCCAAAAGAAACCTCTAAAATTCGAGACAAAATGGGAAGGATCGTGTGACATATACAACGTATACTTTAATGCATCATATTCCTTAATTTCAATGGATTGATAGCTTATAACAGCTCCTACCAATATGAGATTCTTGAAAAAATATTTCATGTATCCAAAGGATGAAACATACCAATCACATGATGTTAAACTACATGATGTATGTCCCTGCTTTATAACATTAAATTACATAGTAGACAGCGTCCTAATCACATGAAATTAAGTTGTATGTAGTTTTTACCCATGACGTTATGTTAAACTTTTCTTCCATAATCCTGATCAAAAGAAATTAAACTGCATGATAAATATCCTCACTGCATGACTTTAAACTGAATAACACGACAGTGTTCTCTCCTGTGAGGTCTTTGACTTTTGTATTGGTCATCCACCATACCATATTACAGAACTATGTATGGCTTCATTCCTGTCCACACATGATACATAGCGACTCTAAGACTTTTCATTTTGGTCCATTCACTCCAAAAGAATGGATACATATCCACCTTTCACTATGCACATGGATCAAACCTATTAAATTATATTCATGAATAACTATGTATGACTTGATTCCTTCCCTTTCAGGAAATGTAGCGATTCTCTGATATCGTATATCAGGTCCATCCACCATCAATGAAATAAAAATTCCCCTCCTTATATACGGTCTAAATCGGTGTAGGGAAGATTCTTTCCAGAACTATGTATGGATTGATTCTCATTTCAACAAGATATGTAGTGATAGACATACCCTATATCTTTGACCCAGCCACGAATGATGAAAAAAAATCCCTCCTTTGGGATTGGGTTAGACTTTTGCGTAGAATCCCTATCAAGAAATATGTGTGGATTGATTCCCATCCATATGGGATATGTAGTGACACCTAGACTCTGCATATCAGGACCAACTGCAACATTCCCCTATTCCATGTTGGGTCACTAATGTCCATACTGCATGAATATAAATAGCATGGGGTTCTATAACTATGTATGGCTTGATTCATATTATCACAGGATATGTAGTGATTCATGATCATTCTATTTTCAGGACTAGTCACAAATCCATTCAACTATATGGCCCCTTGGCCAGATATTACTTTAAGATTGTGTTTTGTGGAATATGACCTCTTAGGTTCTTATTCATATCATCCCTTCTTTTCACCTTCTACTGGAACAATCTTTCCCCCCCTTCCTTGAAAAATGACATTAAATTGTGATTCTAATGTTCTTAACGCATGAAATTTAGCTGGATAGACATGTTTTTCTAGTTTTATGATGTCTAATGACATAAAAAAATCCTCACTACAAAATGATAGCTAAAATACATCTACTCCCTTTTCATATGATGCTAAATTGTATGGAAATTGACCTCATGACATGATATTAAACTACATAACACAACAATTTTATCACCTTAGTGGACATTTTCATTGGTATTGGTCCCCTACCATGCCATGTTATAAAAATACGAATGGATGGATTCTTATATACACAGGATTCGTAAATACCCCTATATTTCAAATTTGGTCCAACTAACTCACATAATAATAAAACTACCACTTCCCAGTGTATGGGTCATACCTGTGCAAAGAAATTCAAGAACTATGTGTGGAGTGATTCTTTATCGAATGACATACGTAGTGATGCCGGGTATTATTTCCTAGCCCCAACCACAATTAAACACTAAATGTACCCATATCCTATATGCAAGTATAAGGTATACATAGGAGATCTTGAGTTGGGGTTCCTCATTATGGGATCTGTCAAGGAAATAGAAGTTCCCCCTATATATGAGCCAAATCTATATAAGGAAACATCAAACTTCATGGAAAATTGTGGTGGTAATTTTTATTATATACTCATACACATATTTTCAATTTATCAATCTATTCCCCATGAAATATTATATCCCAATAAACGTCACTGACCATCAGAAAAAGATGGTTAGTGTCTTGAGGACATATTTTCTTGAATATTCACAATATGCCTTGATGGATCTGCATAAGTTATAATAAAAGGAATTTAAACAAGATAAAAATTCATCCTTAGGAGAGGCTTTCCTTACTTAAGTATTCCCCCAATGGCTTCATTCCCTGTATCATGTCTCCTAATCTGAGAACCCCCAGATTCATGGTTTACACATTCCTTCCCTCTAATCTTCAAGGAATGAAAAAATATCCTAGCCAGATTATCCCTCATTTACTCATGGTTTCTATGAAAATTATTCCCCATAACATGACATTAAATAGTTCATTCAATGTCCTCACTACATGACATTAAATTGTGTGGTCAAATTTTCCTAATCGTATGAAGTTAAAACTACATGATGAAATTTTCCTAGTTGTATGATGTTAAACTGCATGAAATCACAGTGTTCTCACTTGAGAGGACATATCCCCCGACATAATTTACCCACCATGTCGTGTTACAAAATTCAGTATGGCTTGATTCCTGTCTACATAGGATTTTTAGTGATGTCTGAACATGATTCATGGCCCAGCCACCCCAAAAGTGAAATATGCCCCTACATATGGGCTATACCTATGCATAGTTCTTTCTATATATAACTATGTGTTTCTTGATTTCCATCCCATGGGATACCTAGTGATTCCCAGATCTTATTATCTGGTCCCAGCCAAGAAATGCATAGAAATTCCCTATCCTCTACTTGAAAACTATGTCAAAGTAGGGGACTCCCAAACATGCACTATTTATAAGACCATTTTAAGAGTGAGAATCATCCCCATATTTCATGTCAATTCATTTACATCCTCGTTGGATTATGATAAATTGCATGGCATCTACGTCCTTTCCACATGACACTAAACTTTCTAGAAATTTACATAATAATACGCCTTTAAACTACTTGATAAAAAATGTCCTTGTTATATGATCTTAATCTAGACAAAATCATTGTTTTCTCACTCTAGAATTCATTTTCCCAAAATATTAAATTCTCATATCCTTCGTTACTCTGTCCTTAGGTGGTGGATTAAATCTTTTCCTCCCCTTGTTTCTCACACTGATCACAACTCACATGGGCTTAGGGACCTCGATAGGGGGATTCCCTATAGAGCCATGGAAAATCAATCCATAATGGTTGGTCCAGATGGTAAGACCTTAAAAGGAACGTTTTAGTTTTCCCATTCACATTATAAAAGCCAAATTTCTAACCGCATACATTAATCTGCAAGGTACCCCAAGATCTATGTTAGACATGATTCTTGTACATGCATGATACATAGTGACTCATGGATGGTAGATCTTAGACCCGACCATCCCCAAAGGAAAAACTGTATAACAAACATTCCCCCTCTCTCTTCACGTGGACTGAACCTATGTAGGGGGTCTAATTTCAAGAACTATGTGTGACTTGATTTCTATTATCACATGATATATAGTGACACCCGAATCTTCAAACCCGGGTCCAGCTACAACAAAGGAATAAAAAATCCCCCTCCCTACAGATGAGTTAGATCTATATAGAGAGTTTTTAACGCCATATTTAATCAGGGTATAAATGTTTCTAATATGTCAAGACACATCATTTCCATTTATCAAACTCTATTCCTCAAAAAAATTTGGATCCTTATAAACCTCCTCGACCATCGGAAATAGAATGTCAGTGTCCTGATGACACCATTGTTTTAATATGCACAACATGCCCTAGTGTCTCTTCATAAGTTCTCGACAAAAAATGTCTATCAGCCGAAGATAAATTCATCCTTATGGGAGTATTTTCCAACTTATTTACACCCAAATGGTTTCCATTTCCCATATCATTTCTACAAATCCAAGAACCCCCAGAACCATGGTTTATTCTCTCCTTCCCCTCATGTATTGGGCCTGTTAGGACTTCCAGACCTAGTTATCCTATAGTTAATCAAGGATTCTATATCAAAATCCTAATCACATGACATTAAAGCTACATGATAATTAATACCCAATGTTTATAGTTGATCCCAGTCACAACAAATACTACATACACCACTTCCCGACATATAGCCCAGACCTACACAAGAAATTTTCATGAACAAAAAAGCATATTTCCCCCATGTTCCTATACGTAAAATAAATCCATACAGGAAAGCCCTATATGAGTCCCACCTCATCAGTGACCTTTTATATAAGAATAAAATGGTCCATTACATTATGTGAACTAGATATTCATATTAAACCTAAAAATAACTATGTTTGATAAGATTCATATTATTGTAGGATATGTAATGACACCTAAATATCATATCTATGGTCTAGACATGAAACAAAATTGTCCCCTATTTTCTTTTTCATGGGTCAGACTTGTGCAGGGAACCTCCTCCCACTTGTATAGGGAGAACATGAATACTTATTATTGGGAAATTTTGTCTTGAAATTCCTATTTCATGTTCATTAACTATATTTTCCAAAATAATACTCTATTTCTGGATAGGATAGAATCCCTAAAACCATCCCTAGACATCGAAAAGGGAAGTAAAATGTCCTAAGGACACCATTGTTTGACCATTCACACTATTCCCGGGTAGCTCTTCATAAGTTTCCCATAAAAATGTATGTCAACTAAATGAAAATTATTCCTGAAGAGAGGCTTTTACTACCTTTGTATGCCACTATGAGGTTTATTTCCCACATCAATCCATGGTTTTGGAAATTCCCCATATTATAGTTTACACCTCCCCCCCCCATTCATGACTGATGATGATAGAACATTCCTGGTTAGACTACCATGAAAAGGGAGAAACTTTTACCACATGTTTTTTATTTAAAATAACCATAAATATGGTAGTAAGGCATTAAACATCACCACTCACATCCTAATTGCACAACATTAAATAAAACCATCCCTTATCCCTGGTTTAGATAAGAAAAATATGTATAGAAGTGGTCTCTAATTCATAATCAAAGTTGATATGAATGAACTCATTATTTTCAGACACAAATCCTATGATACACGACCCCTCATGGTACTGAGAAAAAAATCCCTATAAAATTAGATGGCCATCGAAAATGGAGGGTTGATGTCATGATGGAACCTTTTTTTACTATTCATAATATGCCCTGGGTGGCTCTGTATAAGCTACCCACAAAAATTTATGTCAATTGGAGGAAAATACATCCTCAGGTGTGGCTTCTCCTACCTACTTATGCCTCAATGGATTCTATTTCCCATATCATGTCTCGCATCCTTAAATCAAAAATCAGGGTCATGAAAAATATCTCGTTCATTTCTAAAAAAATATTGGTAAATCCATGGTCAATGTGTCCTATTTGGGGACCTTAGCCCACAATTAATGGTCAATGTTTCCCGACTTAAAACATCAGTAATGTTAGTCTAGGTCTCATGACTCTAAAATACACATCATTAGGATGAAAATCCACAAATGGAAACCCAGATAGAAGTTGAGTACCAGCTCACCAAACCTATGATTTCCATAGTTTTGGAAAAATATTGTACAATTTGAGAAACAAAAGAGACACAAAATCTTTTTAGGTCCAAAACCCATGAAGGGAAGCTTAAGAAAAAGTCATTTTATATCCACTAATCCCACAAAAAAATAGGGTTTAGGATAAAATTAGGGTAATAATGAAAAAGACACAAATTTGTACGATTTTGTATGTTACCTTAGAAATAGGCAAACTATGCTCATTGGATCCATCGATTCGAGAACAAATTATATAATTATATGTTTTTCCAACTTTATTCTCTTAGATCGTGATGTAAGTCAATAATCTATGAATATTATCATTCAAATAGTGATCACTTATAATTAATTGGCACAGTAGAAGATTAAAAAAAGACAAGAAGTGGATAGATTTTTTTCACTCCATTAAGTAAGAGTGAAGGAGCATACACACCCTAAAGCCTCCCCCTGATGTTAACAAAAAAATTGGGGAATATAATAGACTAGAATAATTATAGTGAAGCATAGCAAGCTTGATAAAAAAATTTGACCACCATATAACATGGTCCATGAAGGGTTTATTTTAAATAATTAATCTATTCATCTTTAGCTTCAACTACTGGACCCACTTATTAAATAATGGCCCGGGGATCTCATACTTTGTATTTTATGGCTTCAAATTTTTCACTTTTTAATGAAAGTTTCACCTTTAGCCTAGCCACATGACACTCATGCTCCCATAACTCTTCTATTTGGGAAATCATTTGGTCATAAACATTTTATTCCTCAACCACAAGGTGGTGAAACTCCTCAGTAATATCCAAAAAGGCCTCTTCTTGATGATGAGAGGTGTTGAACAGAGCAAGGTCACCTTCATGAGTAGCAATATCCTCTAGAGCTTTGAAAATTTGGTTTAAAAGAAGGTGAAAGTGATGATAGTTAAAGCCACTCAAGCCCAAATAAATAAAAAAATTATGAAGGGTTTCCTCCTCACTAGGAAATTATTCCATGAGAGTTTCTATGATGACAGTTCAAATTTGATATTATACCCATCTTTGCACTTCCTGGTGTTCCCTAACAGCATTGGAACCTCGACATTTCCCCTCCACCGCAATAGGTATATAATCTAGAAATGAAATCATGGAATTTGGAGTCTCCCAAGGTTGAGTTACCCAAGATGGAGAAACATACCTTTTTATAGGTGGTTCAATATTTGATGCTAAGCATATGGGGTTGATTTCAATTTTAGGTATGCCTGGTGATCTTCCACCTGGGTCGGCCTCATTAAGATCGTAGACCATGTTAGTCAATGATATAGGGTTTGATTCACTCTCCATAAAGATAAGGTGTGTAGACAATGTCCCCTCTGAAAACATGTGACAATGAATAGAACACCTTCTTATAGAAGTAATGGAGGAAGATGACACAATTGGCAAAAGACTGGGAGCAGCCAATAGTCTATAAACTCGTTATAATAACCTTTACAATACTCCAACAGGATATAAAGAAACACACATTTTAGCATACTCCCACGATAATTAGGTTAAAGATGTACTGGAGGTAATAAGGACTTGCAAACTCAGGTATTCACACATCATCATAAGTCATAATTGGTGAAGTATTACTAGGTGAGATTCCCTCTTAACCTTTCTAACTAGGAGAAATGCGACCTACTTTTAGCATCCAAATTACCAATAAAATGTATAAGGATTATATGGTTTGAAAACAATTATTCTATCTATTCGAACAGTTAATATTATGTCTTATAATGAAATTTCATAGGAATGTTCTTTTAATTACCCCCTTCCACCATCTACCACTACTCCATAAGGTTAGGGGTGAGGTATAAAAGAAAAATAATAAAAATCATTCAACAATCCAATCATGTTGTCAACAATCAATGATTAGGTATGAACAATGGAAATGTTGAGTAAGACCAAACATAAATCAGAATAAGGAACAATTATGGTATGTCGATACTCATAGCAAGAAAAATGCTTCATCACCTGGCCATATCAAAATTTAAATGGACTGTTAATAAGATGTTGAGATCATGCTTCCTGTATCTTCCCCAGTAATTCCTAAATATAGGAAATGGTGGAGATGGATAAATTTTTGGGTTGTCCTTATACCAATGTAGCTTCCATAATCAATAGGAAAACTCTAACACCATTATAAACATCATAGGAATAAATAATACATCCACTCAGGAACAAGGCAATGAAACCCACTAGTCTAAGATTAGATTATACATCTAATTGGACTCCGCTGCCCCATGAGGTGTATTTTACTACTTCAAGGGTATAATATTATGATACTGTAAGGAATCATGATTTCTGTTTTTGGTGCATCCAAAAATGGTAGACTTTTGTTCTTGGTCCATTCAGCTACAAAAAAACTCATTTATCCAGTTTTCAAATGGAAAGAGGGAGCGATCATGGAGGGGTTGACCACGAAATCTCTGGAAATGACTAGAAAATATATCATCAATATGGAAACATTCTTAACATTATCCCAGGTATTGGCCTTCGGTAAGAATTGTTTTTACATATTACTATAGATAGGATGTCCTTCCAACTGTTAGATATATCACAAGTTAATTCCAACTTCACCATGTGAAAAGTTAAAGGTGTTAGTGCATAAAAACCACTGACTAAGAAGTTCAGAAAGCAACTCACCTGATGAATAAATTTAAAATTAAGAAACCCACTCTACCTTGTATAATTTATTACCCTCCAACTATTTAGGAAGTTCCACGAAGTTTTGGTGTACCCAGAATTCCAAGCCCATTCATTATAGGAACACCCTACAGACTAAAGATCCCATTTGAAGATCCACCCTCCATGGGGATTTCCTTGATAAATGTTAACAATGTTTGGATAATCATGGATGACATATTTGAAGGACTAATTATGGCTATATTGATTATTTTTCATCCACATGGAGAAATTTAGGATAAACACATCTTCTTGGACCAAATATGATATGATCTCCCCATGGTTGAAACATTTTCTCAATTTCACCCCTAAGACCTCTTGAGATGAATTGTAAAGACATTCCATTCAATTAGAGGTAGAGGAACATAATCTTGGAGTCTAAAGTTATAAAATGGAAATCCACTAAACATTAGTTAGGTAAAAAGCTTTGATCGAATGAGATCTTTTAGAGTAATATCCTAAGGGATAACACAATCCCAAAGATCATCTTCAACATTCTAGAACATATTCACTCTTCTTCTAATAACATTCATTATAATGAGAATTAGATCCATTATTATTATTCATGCAATGGATCATCCACAGGATTTAATGTCTACAAAATTAGAAATGGACTGAAATATTGGTCCGCATAATCAGTGTTTCGTAGAAACCATCAGCCTGTGAACCATAAATCCATGAAATGTTGGCCTATAATGAAATTTACAATGAAGAAATAGTTCGTGGAATTAATTTTCCAGGAATAATTTCTTGTTATGTGGAAGATATTTCTCGCCCTTCACAACTGAAGTATTTTAGTTCATGGGTGAAATGTTCCCATTCGTAGGTGAAGACGTCTACAAAAGATACAATTAATGGAAATCATATGCAGTCGGGGATTTGTGGGAGAAATAAATTCACAAAAAAAATGGTGGAAAAAAAATTAAATGTCCCACTATATATCATTATGGCCCAATCCTATGGGTCCCTTGGTTTATCGAAAACTATCTCAAATCAGGACCGCTTTCTACATTAGAATAGCCTCCACTTCATCCCAATCGAAACCCATTCTGATGGGTGGAATTTTTTGGGTCCAAAAAATTCATCATATATGAAGAAGACACATTGTTCAACATGAAAAATGAAGAAAAATAAATCAATGTAAAATTTGAATGAAAAATCATCAAAGAAGATGAAAATTACAATGGAAGGAAATGAGGTCATGACGCAAAGAATCCCTTTGTGGAGTTCCACTTCATATAGTAATTTGGAACTCCATGAAATCCACTTGAATGGAAATAGTTCATGGAAGGTTGGATTCTTGCAACACCCATGAATGACATAAATTTGTTCTTAAAATGAGGTGGTGATATCCACACTCAAAAATGATTTCCCCCTAGTGAAATCATTCACAGAGAAAGGTGGTATCACTGGCACTTGCTGAAGAAACAAAGTCATCTATGGAGCCAAGAGGGGATTTCGGTTAACACAAAGGCCCCCACTGACTAAATACTTCTTGGGATTCTTCAAAATAAACCTACAACCCACAGTGGACGACCATCCACACTGATATCTAGTCCCTCCACCTCTCTATAAATAAAACCCAAGGGGAATTGAAAATGGGATCCATAGATCAATGACTGAATAAATCAAAAGGTGATATATCGAAAGATTCATATCTCTGAAAAATATGGACTCCTTCAATTATTTCCTATATGTAAAACCTCTTCGTATAGAATTAAGTAGGAGAAAAACTAAAAAACCTTTGGTAGTCTGTGAAATCAATATACTTTGTGGGCATAATCCCCACAAGGCACAAAACCAATTCCCCCTTTTCCATCAGGATTACTATATAGAAAAATTATATACAGGTGTAACCCTACCCCACATATCAAATCACTATGTGGTAGGAACTCAATCCTGCGTAGCACCATGCTATGTGGGTGGAACCCAGCCCCACGTAGCAAAGCGCTATGCAGACCAAACCTAGGTTCATATAACATAACGATATGAAGATGAATCCCATTCCTAAAAAGAAGAACACTATGTAGAGGGAAATCCATCCCATATGATAACATTCTAAGAGGAATGGGGAATCCTAGGGTATTATACTCCCTGGCTCTAGTTATGCACTTCTTTTGTATCATCAACTCTTATGCAAGCCCCTCCACGAACAAGTCTAATGACATCAGGTCAAGGACTCTTCCAATGCCACCATACATTTATGATAAGGTCATCAAGCACATTAGTATTCCATTTTGATTCTACATACACATGGTATCTAGAGTCTCATGGGTTACCCTAGTGATAAGATGGTCCCTCGGAATGAACTTGAGTATACATTCCCATGGTAATAGGATTCTGACCATGGGTTTCAAATGTGAACCTCCCCATTCCTGTAATTTAGGGGATCTATTTTCCATTCCTTTTGATGAGATTCAGTGTTTAACATCTTTTCATTTTCCCTGGAATTGAATCTAGGTCACTTCTTCTGATGTAACCCCTAGCCTTTCTAGCTATAGGAAACAATCTTTGTCTTCTTCACCTCATCCTAGGATATATCTGGATAAGGAGAAAAATATGATACTAGTTATGAAAAAAGAGAGAGAAAATGAACACAATAAAGGCCCCTCTATCTCCACCTTTAGTCTCCAACACCATTCACTATTATTCAAAGCGGGACATGCAATCTTCAAATCCACTACCTCATCTTGTTTTTTACAATGAGTAGGACTCACGTGAGCTTAAATGTTATCAGTGATCATGACATCCATGTGACTCAAAATCATATCATAGGCCTCTCATATAGTATAATCTCCAATAAAATTACTCTTAATGGGCCTCCCATATGGTATAATCCCCAACCATGAACCAAGTGGGAAACTTCCATGAGTTTTCCCCAACCAAAAATCAAATTGTCCTTCTTCATATTTGTAAAGAAAAACCATAACTCAAATGGTCCTTCCCTATGATTTAATCCCCTGCCACAAATCATATGGGCCTCCCATATAGTATAAACCTAGAAAATCATTCCACAACATTTAAATTACTTCATTAATAAATGTGTGACTTTTAAATGATTTAAAAAAGAGAGATATTTCTCTCAAATAGTTTTGATTTCATCTATGTCAACATCCTTTGATGGATTTTAAGTTTATTTGAAGTTGATTTATTATGATAAAAAACTTCCATATTGTTTTGACGTTTTTGTGATGTGTTTGACTGTGGATGTGTTATATTTATACCATTCGTGGTTTATGGATAAAGTATTTACATTTCGTATGCTAGTTTTAATATGAATTTTTATGTTATGTTTAAACCTTTCATTATGGGAATGCATTGGACTTAATATGTGATGGGTGGATCCCGCTATCGTTTCTCGATGCATTGGTAGGTCTCATGATACAAACTGGTGTCTTAGCACAAGGCTTTGGAAAAATATTATTTGTAGTCTTGGCACGAGGCCTTGGCTATGTGGTTATGATAGTCTGGAATTATGCATTCCATCATTATGAAAGTGGTTATTCATATTGCATGTGATTATTTGATTAGTAGAATATCCATGTGAATAAGTAAATGGAATTATTTTATTTTATTTTTTCCATACTATGTTTAAGTTCAAGTTTAAAAGGCTTTTGTTTCAGTTATATGTTGCCTTAAATGTTTATTCTTATTTATGAAAGTTTTCGCTATATTGTTATACTTACTAGGAATTTTAGCTCACCCCTTTTTCTATGTTTTATTTTTCCCAGGATGTGAAGAAGTATTTTATGAATGACCTGGAGGGATAGTATGAGGGGATATGAAGACAATATGTTGTTGTAGTTTTTCACTTATTGATGTAATGTAAACTTTATGAATATATCTAGTGATTACAAGGCTACTAAACAAATCAGTCTTTCGAGACTTGATCTTTCTTGTGATCATGCCAATGTTATGTAATAATGCACCGACTCTGGGTATCTAGGGTCAGGGCATTATAGTTGGAATCAGAGTAAGTTTAGTACAAAACTTGGAAGCTAGATTTAGATAAACTCTGATTATAGCATGTATACCTAATATGATCTTTTAGGATTAGTATAGAAGAACTTCCTAGAATTTTGGTATTGTAGATATTTTGTGAGTTTTCTGTGAAATACATCCATGTCTGGATACGAGTAGGTAGAGGCGGCTCTGGCACAGATGTACCTAGGGGTAAAACCCGAAAACACCGCTTTGAGCTAGACACGAACGGGAACTGGTGCACAAAAATGGGCCTTGCAGCACTCTTGGTTACGACACTCCCTGGGGATATGCTTAGGATAATTCACATTTTCTTTACAAACCATTATGAAGGGTTTATGAGTATATTCTTCCTCAAAGGAGACATTTTTATGATTATGGATTGTATCCATAAACTATTTAATTTATGTTATGTGTTTTACAAGTTTGGGATTAGGTATTGTTATTCATAAAATAATCTAGTGTATTCCATTGTTTAGAAATGGCACCCAGTAGAAGGAATGAGAACTCCAGCAATGCACATGATCCAAAGAGAAAGAAGGATCATATCTGTCATGGTCATAATCTAGAATTTTTAAGAGAAATAGTCTACCATGTATTATCATCATATGAAGAAATAATATCATGTGTTGATAAGATAAGTAAAGAGTTTACTAAGTCCTATGGCTTTGAAGGGAAGAAAGAGAAGAAAAGGATGGAAGAGAGAAATATGGATAAAGGGAAGAGGGAAAAGAATAATTTTCCCATATGTGATAACTTTGGGAAGAAACACCCTCGAACTTGCCTGAAAGGAATGGGAGTTAATTATAAGTGTGGAGGAAAAAGGCACAAAGTACGTGACTGCAAGGGTATTAAAATGGTTTCAAATGTACAATGATTCATTTGCAAGGAGTTTGGACACTACACAAACCTATGTCCCGGTCATCAGACTATGTCACAAATGATGCTATTAGATAATAATCAAGTTATGACACTACCACAGATGAAGAGGAATGATTAGAGTTCTTATGTTGATTATGTCATTTGAGTGCTGTATCAACAATGTACTTGTTATAATAATTATGGAGTATATAAGGATTGTACTTGAGTACTATTTCATTAAGGATTTGAGATTGTGTGGAACAAAGAAAAGTGACTCAATAGCAGGTTAAATTTTTGGAAAATATATGGTTGAGAGAAAGATAAACCATAATATGGTTCTGATACCGAGGTAGTGATTTTAGAATAATACATGATTGATTTGGATAAATTATATTGGATATTCTTGACTACCTTGAAACTGATTAATGATTTGTATATTCCATCATTGTTGGGGTTTACAACATTTTTGGATTGAAGGAGTATATCTATTATTCTTTAAGGAATAAGGGATCATGAATGTAATCAATAAGGTTTTATGGTAATTCAGGATGTTGCAGTGTTTTAAAAGAATACATTATGAAGGTGATCACATGTTATTACACGGGAAAAAGGATATTCTTTGTTTTTACCTTCCTTATAAATTTTGGACTGAAGTATTTTGGATAGTTCTAGTTTGGATTATTTTGGATTGCCATAAAAGGACAACTCGGAGGTCGGGCGGCAACCCGTCGCGTCCGGTGTGGCCGTGAGACTTGAATCCACAACCAAAGGGCGACAAGGGTGTATCACCTACCACTGACCCACGTGATGTCCTGGATTGAATAATGTCATTTTTTAATGGTTCTACTAGATGAATTATAAATTCATTTTTTAACCCTATACGAATAGAATATTATTTTTAAGTTCTATTATCTTTTAGAGTGAAAGATGAGTATGTGGTAGAACTTAGTTAAACGATGAGACTCTACTTGTCAAATATATATTTTTCTTCTTCTCTATTCAATGATGAAATTAATTCTTATACTTTAGTGAAGGGATCTTAAAACAAAAAAAAGTGTTATCCTAATAACGTATGTTTTGCTGAACCGATGGTATTTTAAATCATCATAGATTGATGAATTTAAGGCCCTCAATTTTACACTTGTTTGTGATTGATGACCTCAATCACTACCTATAAATATTTATGTTTTTCCTCCAATTATATGTCTCTAATTTCCACCAATATTCTCCGAATAGAGATCATAATTTGGTGGTGACCCTTTCATTTCTCTTTTCCTCTAATTAAGACTATATTTTATTAACCCAATTTCCGATGTGGGTTTTCCCAGAAAGATATTTTCTATATTAAACCTTTTATTTTCGAACGACAATTTCAAATTTCGAGGACGCAATTTATTTAAGGAGGGGAGAATGTAGCACCCCAAGATTTCATAGTGTGTTATTTCTTCAAAATAATTCAATAAATTGCACCACACGCAACACCGAGTTCAAGAGCACCATGACTTACCAAACAAGTCGTTCAAAAGAGGTTATGAATAGTATTAACTAAATTTTAAACCGTATATAATCCTTATAATTTTAGAATCCATATTTTGAGTTTCTTAGACATAATTTAAGAACAAATTCATTTTCAGTATTGCACTTTTACCAACTTTTAATAGTGAACCCTTTTTAAATCCAATATTGTAAACTTTTATATATTCAATTTGACTAAATAAATTTACTTTTTAGAATGGGGACATCAAAAAAATTTACAATGAAACATCCCAAGCTTCCACGACACGCTTTCCTTTGAATAATACAGTAGCGTGTGTTGTATGCAACTTTGAGTTCTAACACACACCACAACAAATCAAACTAGCCGTTATGAATAGTAATACCTACTTTTTGAAATTTTATAAATTTTATCTCTCAAAATGGACTTAATTTTTGTATTCGGAGTATCAAATTTAGCCTAAGGTAAAATTGTGGAACTTTTCGGATAACATTTATATTTTGATGAATAGTGAAAATTACTAAATTTTAATTAAAAACAACTTTTTCAATCGAAATAATTTATATTGATAAATTATGAATTTGAGTGGTTTTAAAGTATATTTAGAATAAATTTTCACCATTTAATACAATGTTGGTCATTGTACATAATTTCACAATTAAACCAGACATAAACAAGTGTCAATCTTTTGATAGTTATTATCTCTTAAAAACACACTATTTATTTTGACGACGGGAATTAATTTTTAAATTAATTAATGAAACTGATATGTTTTGAATTTGGTAAAATAGACATCATTTTTGGATTCATAATATAAAATATAGCTTAGGCTTTGTTTTTGGTATTTTTCTGGAAACTTTCATTTTTTGATGAATAGTGAAACCACTAAGTGGTAGTTAAAAAACTAAATTTTTCATAAAACTTAATTTCACCACTTCTGTGAGTGTAATTTTGAAAATAAGAGAGACACGGTTAATATCAAGGAGTAAAATGAGGTTGAATGAGATGAAAATAATTTTTGGTGAATAGAAACTTTTTACTTTTATTTTCCACTGTTAAAAGTAAATAGGGTAATTAAGGGTAAAAATGATATTAATATTACCTTAACACATGTACTAATTTTATTAGAAAAGTTTAACTCGTCAAAAAACAACCTTAGGAGTAAAATATTATCATTTAGGTCCACTTGGATTAGATTAGGACATTTATTATTATTTAATTCAAAGAAGAGTTAAAAGAGTTAAAATCAAATTTTATTTACAAAATCATTTTTAATATAGGGTTACACATAAGATAAATTAGATTATAAATATTAATTATAAAGATAAAAAGATTTCATACATAATTATATTTTATTTATAATTTTTATACATTAAAAAATTTATCTTATTTATGACACAATGATGATAAAGTAATTACTATAATAGTGAACAATTAAAATAATTGATATTATAAATACGCAAATAAATATAATTTGAGACTTTTTATGAATAAAAGAAATTTAATAGGTTAATATAACATGTTAGGAAGAAATGTATTAACTTTTTTTGAAGTAATGCTTCTTTTGTGATTTTTAAAAAAATCAATTATTGAATAGTTTCAAAATTGACATAAAAGCGTTTTTAAAACAAATATTATATTATTAATTGATATTAAATTCTTAAAAATCTAAGGTTCAGCCAAGAGACTTATATCATTATAGGTGTATCATTAATGGACCACTTTGGGGTCTCTTGGAGGTATATACTATGTTTATTAACTATATACTATACAAATATATAGTGACATGGTAAGTGTCAAACTAATTAACTAAGAGTTAAAACTAAAAGATAAGGTTAATATAATGAACCAAACCTGTATAAATTATATTTTCTGAGTGGTTTTCGACTCATCCCCACCTTAAACGTTAAATAATACACTTTTGAGCCATTAGAAACCGAATATGAATTTATTATAAAATAATATTTCTAACTTTTCCAAAGGTGCCCCTCACCCCTCTTATAAAAGGAAACCCCCCTTCTCACTACTTCACACACTCAAAGCCTTTGTGTTCGGCCAAACCCTGCCCAAATACTCTCTCAACTTCACTAAATACAACATAGAGTGCTTATTTTGATCATAAAGCCAACCTAAGGAGCCCTTTTGATCAAATAAAAAGTAATAACCCGAAGAAGAGGTAATATTTTCACCACCCTTTTTCAAATTCATTTCTTCTTAAAATTCTTATTTCTTTATTATTACCATTCTAAAATAATTAATCCAGTATCTACTATATACTATAATATTATTATAAATATGTTACAACAATATTCAGTATTCAATCCATCCTTTGAATGACATGTCACCATACGTGCGTACGTACGACTTACCGTCTCCACGTCGTGGTGTAATTGTTATTCAATATATTATTATTTAGATGGCTATAATAATTATGTGTAATTCATTTAAATAATAAATATAACATGATAATGATTCTGTATATAATATATACCATCCAATTAAATATTATTTTAATATCAAAAGAATGATATTGTCGCTCGTGCGTACGTACAGACTACCGTCTCCACAAACGCGATAAGATTCATTCTCCATCGTATCCATTCAAGTATAATTATCATTTGATTATTTAAAAATAATGTTTAAGGACTTGATATCATTATGGGTATGAATAAGATACAACCTATCCATGACAAACATGTCTTACATAACAAAACATATAAAATAAAATGAATAAGTTAACACCCAAAACGACGATAATACTAAGATATTATTAACAAAGTAATGTTAAAATATCATATATGATAACATAATAATGTATATGATTATTTTATAATTTAATAACAATTATTTCACCATTATACAGGAGGTTAACCTACCCCCAACCAAGGAAAATTACAAGGTAAGGGTTATTTCACAATCTCTTCATTATCTGAGGTTGTTTATACGTAATTATCTACTGGGACCTCTTTATCATCCACATCCATGTTTCTTGAAAGTGTATTTCAAAACATTATTACTATTTTACAGAATATGGGTTGATGTCATTTATACCCTTGTTTTACTTTTTACAATATGTTTATAAAGGAATCTTTCTGTTGTTTTCCAAACAAGGTCCTTTTTAACCTTTTCGACAGAATTAAGGTAAGAATGTCTTTTTTTTAACTTATACGGCGGGTGCGGATATTTTCCGCCGTTGTAAAATTTTTGAAACTTCCCTTACAAGATTATAAGGATATTTTCAAAGTAAATGTTTTATTTTTTAGTTATGTGACTTTTAAATGATTTCAAAATGAATATTTTAAGATTTTTTGAACGGCACTCTTTATCAAAATCAGAATTTTTAATGTTTTAAAGATTTATCTTTCTAAATATTTTTAATTAATGTCCATATTTTAAAAATTATTTTAAGGATTTATTTATATAGACATGAATGTTTTGAAATGATATTTATTTTCAAATGTTTCAAAGTGGTATGGGACACTTTGATTCAATAATCTTTTTTAAATTACGTCCTTAATAAATGTGTGACTTTTAAATGATTAAAAAAAAGAGACATTTCTCTCAAATAGTTTTGATTTCATCTATGTCAACATCCTTTGATGGATTTTAAGTTTATTTGAAGTTGATTTATTGTGATACAAAACTTCCATATTGTTTTGATGTTTTTGTGATGTGTTTGACTGTGGATGTGTTATTTTTATACCATTCGTGGTTTATGGATGAAGTATTTACATTTCATATGCTAGTTTTAATACGAATGATTATGTTATGTTTAAACCTTTTCATATAGGAATGCATTGGACTTAATATCTGACGGGTGGAGCCCTCTATAGCTCCTTGATGCATTGGTAGGTCTCATGAGAAAAACTAGTGTATCGGCACAAGGCCTTGGAAAAATCTTATTTGTAGTCTTGGCACGAGGACTTGGCTATGTGGTTATGATAGTCTGGAATTATGCATTCCATCATTATGAAAGTGGTTATTGATATTTCATGTGATTGTTCGATTAGTAGAATATCCATGAGAATAAGTAAATTGAATTATTTTATTTTATTTTTTCCATAATATATTGAAGTTCAAGTTTAAAAGGCTTTTGTTTCAGTTATACGTTGCATTAAATGTTTATTATTATTTATTAAAGTTTCCGCTTTATTGTTATCCTTACTAGGCATTTGAGATCACCCCTTTTTCTATGTTTTTTTTCCTAGGATGTGAAGAAGTATTTTATGAATGACCTGCAAGGATAGTATGAGGGGATATGAAGACAACATGTTTTTGTAGTTTTTCACTTATTGATGTAATGTAAAATTTATGAATATATCTAGTGTTTCAAAGGCTACTAAACTAATTGGTCTTTTGAGACTTGATCTTTCTTGGGATCATTCCAATGTTTTGTAATAATGCACCGACTATGGGTATCTAGGTTCGGGGCGTTACAAATTCACCATGGAGGAACAAATGAAAACCAATTTCTAATTGATAATTAATAAAAAACATTCACTTAGAAGCCAATGTGATATAAATATGTTGAATACTATCCTCATTAGGGATGTCGTTATTGTAAACTCTCCAAAGAGAAAGATATATTTATGCAATATATCATTTCACATTAGTCTTGAGCCCAAACTGTCTACAATAGATGATTAATGAGTCATAATACAAAAAATAGGGCAGTTAAGACTTCTAGAATGAGATGAAATGATGGAGAACTAATAAAGATCCTCAGAAAAAAATAAATTTTCTGAATGACCTCATTTTGATCCACATTGTGAACTGAATCAGTGAACTGGGGATGGGAACAGTCTTGATGGAGGTTGATATCTAGAACTTGATAGATAGGGAAGAATAAAATAGAGCCAACCCAATATTTTCCCCAAAAAAATGTCTCAATTCCCAAAAAAACCACCTAGAATTATCCATAATTGGAGGAACAATTCTCTTAATGGGAATCCATAGGTAATATCTATAATTTCTATTGGTCCAATAAAAATGATACTCCCCATACTCCCTTTTTATAAGTTAAGACCCGAGAGAGACCACAAAAATTATCTCCCAAACCAGTTTATCCTAAAAACATGACATACTATGTCAAATTCCTTTAAGATTGATACCCCCTATTAAAATGGTCTTTATAGACATTTACAACTAGCCTAATGATAAAACCCTTCTTTTTTAGAGTCCCAAATTAAACTATTAAGAATAATTTCAATGTTCTTGATCAATAATTTCGGAGGACTACACACTGCTAAAATATACATTGGAATTGAAGATAAAAAAATATTATGCAGAGTAATCCATACCCCAAATGATAGAAAATGACTTTTATATCTCAAGATACTCCCCAAAATAATTTTAACAATTTTATCAGGGTGATGAATTCTAACCCTCCCATTAGATAAAGGAGAACCCAGATAATCCAAAGGAATTATTTAAGCAGAAAAGAAAATCATATCATGAATAAGCTTGGATATCTTGGAATAGCACTTTTTGGAGATAAAAACAACACTTTTATTGATATTAAAACATTTACAAGATTTATTGAAATAATTATTTAGATTCAACAAGAAATTACTGATTTAATTTTCACTTACATTGATGGGAAACAACATATAATCTTCAAAGAAAATATATGAAATATCAATGAAAGAATACCTCCCATTAAAATGATAAAACAACCCTTCCTCAAAACTATTATTAAGTTTCTTAATGAGGAAATAATGTTCCATAATGAAATGGAGTTGTGAAATTAGGTTACCCTATCTAAACCCCCTAGAGGATTTTAAGAAACCAAATCCCTTCCCTATTATATAGATTGATAACCATGGAGAGGAGAAATGCATGAAGAAAAGATCACATAACCATTCAGAAAAACAACAATTCTTGAGAACATTAACAATAAAATACCTATCACTTCGATTATAGGAATTTTTCATATTTATCTTATGCATCAAATTGATTTCAATAACTCTCCTATCAATATCACTGATCATTTCATAATCAATCCTGATATCTCCCTGGATGCCTTTCCCTTTGATGAAACTATGTTTTTATTTATATACACATCAAGGAAGACTAATAAATGATATTTTTTTGAGAATCTTTTTCAACACCTTATAAGAAAAATTACAAATTATG
Source organism: Viscum album (assembly GCA_963277665.1). NCBI lineage: Eukaryota > Viridiplantae > Streptophyta > Magnoliopsida > Santalales > Viscaceae > Viscum > Viscum album. Next base: position 1,799,886,132 of record OY728126.1, on the reverse strand, counting down.
ATGGGATGAAACTGGCCCAAGATGTTAGGCTGGTTGACTTCAGGAATAAAATCCAGAACTATTTCCAATGTTACTCTAGGTAAAGGACCACACCAAAAAATAATCCCAAATAGAAAAAACAACATAATATTTTATAATGATCCAAGATTTATTATATAATTCATCTTGGAACCATTTGGACCTAGTGAGATCTTAAGATTAAGAGTCTTAGAAAATTCAAAAATATCATCTTCATCCCGTAGAGAACACATCCTCTAATTGTACAGGTCAAATATACAAGATTTAATGATATCTAAAAAGGGGTCCTGAGCTCCCTAATCTTGAAAGGAACCCTCTTGATAGTGGTTTTTACCATAAATATCTCTAGAGAAATAATCCAATTCCATAGGACACAAAATAATTTCATTAACTGTGTTGGAACCATTATGAAGTGGAAGGTTGATCCACACATGAAACTTCTTAGCCCTAATACATGAGTGAAATAAAGTCGTATTTATATCCCCTACCTTAATCCAATTATCTTTATATCACTATCTGAAAAAATTATAAATGTCTTGTAAGGAATCCTACAGCCTATCCTTTTTACTAAATAGAAAATTGTAGGAATTATCATACCATTGGGATTAAAACTGAAGAACAAGTAGAAGAATCTATTCCTAGAGGATTTTTGAATTAACATCCTGGTTGGGGAGAAAAATAATCAAAGAAAGAATGTATCTTTTGAGACTTATTAATTTATTTTGAAGAGAAACCTAATAAAAACATTGAACTGGAGTATACCAAGATTAGAGAACCATTTATCTGAAACCCTCTAACTGTATCCATTGGATGGTATAGAAAAAACCTGTATAACAATCCATTGAAGAATAAACATGAAAGAGAATATGGGAGTTGTCTGATAAACATATAGAAAAGTAAGTCATTTAAGAGTCATAGAAGGTAGAAATAGCTCGGAGATTGCCCAAATATTTATCAATAAGTCTCCATATTCTGTTACTACCCCTTCTATTGTTGCACCAGGAAAAATAATCCCCTAAACAGACCATATCCTAGAGTTGATTAGAAGATGTGAAGGATTGGAAATCCGGAATACTATTTATCGGGAAAGTCCTCACCCTTTCTTTCATATAGATCAAGAATCATATTGAAATTTCCTCTAATAAACCATGCATTAATATCACTATTAGAGGGTGAAAGAGAGTTCAATAGTTATTTTCTCTGATATGGGTAAAATTTTTCATTAACAGTAGACATAATATAGGTTATTATTTGGTAATTATATTAATAGAGAGGTTTTGGTTCGTACATCCTAATATGTCCATCAAGATTTGGTAATTCCAAAAAATCCAAATATGATCGTTAACCTGCTGGCCATGCATAAATTTGTTAATGTGGATTCTTGGAGCAATTTTATTGACGGAATCAGAATTAATCTCAGGTTCGAGGATGGAAAAAAAGAAACATTCTTCTTTCAAATGTACTTTATGATGAACTCCCATTTAGCTAAGGACCTCAGACCCCTGGAATTCCAAATGCTTGAATAAATTGTTGAGGAAGGGAAGCTGCAGCCTTTAGGAATAATTTATGTGAAGATCCTTAGATATTATCACCATCAACATATTTTTTTTTGGATCAGGTATAAATGATTCTTGAAAGTATCTTGGATTTAACCATCTTAGAAAAACAATAGTATTGGATGACTGGACAACATCCTCCTCAACCTTTTCTAGCACTTGAAAGGAATTCTAAGTGGGATTAGTTTCAATGGAGGGATAACACTTGATATTTTCATTCGAGGGAGAATAATAGATCGAACTAGGAAAGATTATGAGAGGGGGTTCATCAAAACACTTCTATTTACTAGGAGAAGGACAAACTAGAGGCTCCATCACTAGTCCTTAATTGTTGGTTTAGGAAAAGACTGCGGAAAAAAATATGAGGTAGGATCCACTAGATCCTTAAGAGAAAAAGACGACTCACCCCGGAAATGATGATAATTGGGAGACTATACGGCCTGAGAAGGCACCTTTCTAAATGCAACAGGTAGCACCACTGGAAGATCAAGGGCCAAGAAAATAGGGGGGCTTTTCCCAGGGGACCCTCCAAGCTAAGATATGTTCAACAAGAACATATTATAAAATAGGGGGATCATTGGTCAGAATATATTCGTAATCTCTCTCATGGTCTATTGGAAAAGGGTCCAAAGAGGGGAGCTTTAGTTGGAGACCTAGACCGAATCCCCTGGTTCCTGCATGAATAATGAAAATTACCTTGCATAAAACCTGGAGAGAAAAATCCTAGAGAAAAGGAAAAAACAATTTTTCTTCAAATTGTGTGAATGGTACCAATATGCAAGAGATTAATGTGCAGGAGGGGAGTATCTAGATCAAACTCCACATAGATATGAGCCACCATGGTGTGCTCCATCCTTAGAGTTACTTCATATGTGTAGAGGAAACGATCAAGATTTTTAGTAATGGATTTAAAAATGGACATATTCTAAAATGTAAGAGGGGTACTATAGAGGTAGATCCATAACACCACAAAGGAGGATTCCATACCTCAATGAGCCTCATGTGACCACCAATGAAGAAGAGATATTTTATTACCAGAAGACCACCACTCCGAAGCCCAATCTCAGATGAACTCCAAAAAAAATAATATGTGTATATAGAATGACTTCCTAGAAAAGATGGATACCAACACCAAAACCACAATATCTTAGGAATTTTCAAAGCTGGAGAAGACCCCAAGAGTAGTCAGATCGTAACCAAACTTCACAATGAGGGAACAAAAGTGGCATCTATATCCTTTAGTATGTAAAATATTTGAAAGAGATACGGATGGGCTACCATCCAACAATTCCAATTCCTTCAGTTCCATGAATATTGGAGGAACTGATCAAAGAGGTTGATGAGAATCCAGGTGAAAAGCACCAGTCACCACCAATCTAAATGTCGAAGATGGAGAAGGGGGACCAAAGGTACCATGGTGAGGATATAGGGATGGTTGAACCGAGATAGCGGAATCTAGAGACACCCCTTTAAAAGGCCGAAGTGTTCTAGAGGGAAGAGGGTGAATTTTACCAACTAATAGATTCATAGGATCTCCCTCCATGCATGCCAGATCTGAGAACGAGCCTAAAACATCCAAAAGAATAATGCCAAATGTGATAGTGACGTATTTTAGGAAGATTCTAAAATCATGAGGTTCATGAGGTTTATAATTATTGTGTAACTCCATTTCCATTACACCTTAAAACCTTAAACACCCTAAAATTCCCAAAATTCACTAAATGATCCAAAATACACCTAAAATAACCTAAAACCCTAAAAACAATAAAACCCTAAAACCCTTAAAAACCCTAAAACATCTAAAAACCCTACAAAACATTGAAGCCCTAAAAATTTTTAAGACACAAAAAAACCATTAAAACCCCTTAAAACCATAACAATCTTAAAACCCCTATGAAACCGTAAAAACCCAACTAAAACCAAAAAACAAAAAAAACCATTAAAACCTGAAGAGAACCCCTAAAATATCTAAATGAACCATAAAACCCATAAAAGATCCCTAAACCACTTAAACAGTAACAAATAATCCTATGGACCCATAAAGACCCAAAAAACCCCTTAAACCCAAAAATCACTTAAAACCCTCAAAATCAATAAAAAAAACTTAAAACCCATAAAGACATTAAAATCCATAAAAAAACCTAAAAAACATAAAAACCCCTAAATAATCCTAAAATTCTGAAAAAAAAATAAAATACATAAAATCCCAAAAAAATCTAAAAACACTAAACACCCTAAAAATAATAAAACCCCTAAAAACCTTAGAAGACCCGAATAAAATTAAAAAAAACCCCAAAATTCAAAGAAACCTAAAAATCCAAAAAACCCTTGCAAAACCCCAAAAACCCTACATCCCTAAAATCCCAAAACCCTAAAAACCATAACAACTCCTTCCAAATCCATAAAATACCCAAAACCCCTAAAAACACCAACAAACCCTAAAAACCATAAAAAAACTACAAAACCCTAAAAATCCATAAAAACCAATAAGAACCCAAACAACATTAAAAAAACCTAAAAACCCTAAAAATCTAAAATCACTAAAACAATACCAAAAAAACAGAAAAACTGAAAATCAATCATACCCTAAAAACACTAAAAACCCTAAAAAGAAAATAAAAATCCCAAAATAATAAAAACCCATAAAATCCTCTAAAAACAATTAGAACAATGAAAACCCTAAAAAACTCTAAAACCCATAACTTCCCTTAATACCCATTAAATTTAATATATCGTCAAAACACCCTAAAAGGCCATAAAACCCCCAAAACACAAAAAATAACTTAAAATCATAAAACACTAAAAACCCCATAAAAAACCTAAAACCCAAAGAAATAAAAAAAATAGTAAAAACATTAAAAACCCTAAAACCCTTAAATAAAACTAAAACCTCTAAAACTACAAAAAACCCCAAAAATCCCTAACAAACCCTCAAAACCCCTAAAACCATAAAACCATAAAAAAACCCTAAATACTATAAAAACCTATTAAACCCTAAAACCCCTAAAGCCATAAAACCTTAAAACCCCCTCAGACCCTTTAAAAACTTTTAAAACCCATAAAACACTAAAAAATTCTTAAAAATACAAAGAAGGTTTTAAAACCAAAAAAGTTCTAAATGCCCCTGAAACCGCTAAAATCGGTAAAACTCATAAAAATTTGAAAAATTTTGAAACCCCCTTAAAAATATAAAAACCCATAAATCAATAAAAACCAGAAAAAACACAAAAAACCCCTAAAAGCTCATTAAAACCCTGATCCCCAAAAAACCTAAAAACAGTACAAACTTTAAAAACCCTAAAAACCCTAAGAACCCTAAACCCCTATAAACCCGAAAAACCCCTTAAACAATAAAACAACCCTAAAAGACACTAATAAACCTAAAAATTGATAAATGATCCTAAAACCCTAAAAACCTTAAAACCCCATAGACATCATAAAAAACCCCTAAAAACCTAAAAACCCTATAAAACTCTAGAAACCCCCAAAACAATAAAAAGTCAAAAAAACCAAAAAACACCATAAAAATCATAAAAACCCCTAAAACCCTAAAACACTAAAAAACATTAAAACCCATAAAACCCATAAAACCCCTAAAAGTCCTCAAACCCCTAAAACCCTAAAAGAACGTAAAAACCTAATAATCCCAAAAAAAACCTAAAAGTCCAAAAATAACTAAATCCCTAAAAACCCTAATATGTATAAAACCCCATAAAAACCATAAAACCGCTAAGAACCTAAAACCACTAAAATTTATAACAAACCCTATACTCCTAAAATCCCTAAAAACCATTAATAACATTTAAATGCCAATGAATATAAACCCCTAAACCCCCCTAAAACCATAAAAGCACTAAAACCCTTAAAATATTTTGCTTACATTAAAAATTAATTGATCTAACGGTTGATTGCAGGTGGTTGAGTTCTATGAAATCATTCACATCAGGTTTACTACTTCTGAACGGTCTCCAATGGTTTTTGTTTAGGGATCTAAAAACACCCAATTGCTTTATAACCATGATTCATGGACCTAATTTCTAAAGGCCTATTTTTACTAGGAAAATCTTATAGTGACACTTAATAACTCAAAATTATTGAGCGGATGGGAAGTAAAGATCACCACACCCTTTTGGGGGAAACTATTGGATGTTATAGGACTCTTTTATAAATTTAATATATGTTCCTGAATCCTTTGTCCATACACAGGTGTATATATTATAGATTACCCTGAGGTAGTGATTCATTACTATTACACATAGGTTTGGAATCATTTGTATGTATCTATGTTTCTCCATTAATGGGGGGACCTGTATGTATCTGATTTTCTCAATCAATGTTACCATTTTATGAAAAAATTTGGATTTAGTTTCCTTTTATCAAGAAAACATGGGTTTTAATCCACATGGTGTGGTGCTCTAGAGTTTATCATCTTCCATGGGGGATGGAAATTTTCTTAATGTTGGGATTAAACCCATAAAACAAGCTTCCGATGTATCCTCATGAGAAGAATCCAAACCCATGTAGTTTGATGCCTCTTAATGGGGCACATCACCTTTTAAGGACGTATGACATGGACTCAACAATGTAGTTTAAAATATTATGTCAATGATGTGTGGGAGGAAGGTTCCTAGTCAAGATTTAATATGAGGAATCACTCCTAGAAAACCTGAGGGACATGGATGATATGTGGTCTCCTGGGTGGGTATATGACCATACTCAGGATATGGCTCAAAAAGGGTGGATTTTGGTTCTAGGTTTGGACCTCAGCGAGGCTTCTTGCATATCCCAATTAGTTTGGAATCAAAGCCCCATAGTTTGATAATTGGGGATTATGCATGAAAGCTTCCCATATGGCGATCCTTTATTAGGGATATGGTCCTTTGAAGTTTGATACACTGAAGTGGGGACTTATATTTATAGAGAAGTTATGAATGTGTTTATGGTTGGGGATTATGCATAGGATTGGGCCATATGGTGCAGGACCGTGAGGATGTCATGATCACCTCTATCCTCGAATCCCATATGAGTTATGATTGGTGTGAGAAACAAGAGGGAGAATTAGATCTGAATATCACATTGTTCCACTCTATCCACATAAGGATAATGCTACAACCAAAAGGGAGAGTTATGGTACTTTGATTTTCTACTTATCTCTAATTTTGTTTTTATAACCAAGGTATTCATGTCGGGTGATCCATTAGGCTACGTCCTAGGCCGAGGTGAAGAGGTTAAAGAGTTCCACCTCCTAAAATAAAGGCTAGGGGATTAACTCAGTAGGAGTTCAACAATGTTGGTTCTAGTAATAGAGGGTGATGTTCAAAACTGGCACATATTGAAGGGAACAACCAATGGTTCTACTTTATCCTATGAACATGGATGTTTATGTGAGCACCCCATAGTCGCACCCCATGTTACCATGAGAATGTAAACTTGAGAAAATTACAAAAATATGCCCTACGTCGATGGTGACCCACACGATTCGACTTACCATGATTATGTAAACATGATAGTACATGATGATGTTCCCAATGGAGGTATCATACATGTTTGGTGGCTTTGTAAGAGGCCTTGTCCTAATGATTTCAAACTTGTTTGAGGATGGGAAAACACAGGTACTTATACCATGGAAGAGAATAATGGGAGTTGGAGAGTAGAACTACTTAGGTTTCCTCATCATGTATAGCATTTTATTACAAGGGATGTGATTCCCTCAGTGTATCATGCTTCGATGTGGGTCATGGTACCATATATGTAAAATTAGGCTACGTGGACCAAGGTTTTTTATCCATAGAATTGGACTACATGGGTCCGAGTTCCACCTCTGCAAAATTTTTCTACATGGGGTAGGGTTCTGCTTGCATAGAATTTTTCTATGCTGGATGCTTATTTGAAAAGGGACTATTGGGTATGTGCCTCACAAAGATTATGTCCCAAAAGTATTTTTGAGTTCATGGATTTCTAGATGATTTATTTTATCCTCTATAATGATATTCGTATAGATTAACTATAATGACCCATACTTTACATACATTGTTATTACTTCAAAATTGAAGCATACTTTTTACAACATATAATAAAACCATGAAAGGACCGTATAGGTATAGTGTCTTTGGAAACGGGGAAACATAAACAACAGGTTCATAAAGCGTCTACACTATCTCCCATTTATTTAATCATATCTATAGTCCATTTTGGCATATCTTACTTAATAAACTTTTTCCTGACATGGGGAAAGAAAACATAAAAAAGGGTCAGCTCAAATGCTCATTAAGGGTAAACAAAAGAAATATCAATCACATCATATTCATAAGAACATAACATTTTGGAAATCTTAACCTGCAAAAGAGAGCATAATTTCATAACATGGGATAAATCATAGTAGTGAAATTAAATCCCAATAATCATAACTTAAAACATGATACTTTATGGAATACACACATAACAATAGAGAATAATTTCTTATTAGTCAAGACTCATTGCCAAGACTATCTTAGTGGAAAAAGTCCATTTCTGAACTGAGTTCACTCCTCGTTTCAGTCCTGTTTCACTGAACTGGTTTAACCTGCCATTCCAGCCATGTCTATCTCATGAGATATAAAATCTTTAACCAATGCATTGGAGGGAGATATAGGTCCCACCCATCTCATAATGATACCATTCTTATGTGTGCCACAAAATCATAAATCATACATCATTGCATAACCCATGTAATAAAAAATGGGATTCTTAAACATCATGACATCATAAAACAATTCATATATGATAAAGTAATTCATAAAAATAATTCCATCACAACATAATCAAATCAATTTAATAATATGGATAGAAACAGAACCCTATATTATCTTAGATGGAAAATAATTTTGATAAAACACTTGAACTCCATTCTTGAGGAAAATATCTTTTCTACTTCAAAAAACATTTTTCATTCTTAACATGTCATACAATTTTAAACTAAAAGAAGTTGGTTAAAAATAAACTTGAAAACTTTTAAAGTAATATTCTTGTAAATAATGTTTTAAAAACCCATTCATGCCGTATAAGTTAAAAAAACATTCTTCTTGTACTTTTGTCGGAAAAGTCAAAAAGTACCTCGTACGAAAAACGACAAAAGATTCCTTTCATATATTTTACTAAAAACTCACTGAAGGGTAAAATTGGATTTAAAAAATTGTAGGTGGATGGAAACAACATTACATATTGAGGAAACATGTATGTGGATGATAAAATACACCCTAGTAAATACCAAAGTATAAACAATCTCGGATAAAATGAGATTGTGATATTTTCCCTTACCTTAGGTCCAATTTTCTTCGTAAGTGTATGAACCTCATGTATAATGATTTAAATAATGTTATTGACTTATTACATAATCATAATTATTTTTATGATATCATATATGGTCATATTCTTAGCTTCTTATTAGTAATATTTCATTACTACTTGTTATTCAGGTGTTTATTACTTTTTGTTCTTATGCGTGTTTTCTCGAATAAATTATTATTCTTCTATTTTAGGTTATAGATACCTCATTTCCAGAATGTTATTAGTGTAATATATATCATATTAATTCATTAAATTCATTTATATAATCAATATGCAATGAAGATCATGTATAATGAGTCACATCACATCGTGGAGATGGTATTTCGTACGTACGCACGAGCGATGATATCGTTCCCATGATCGTGGAATTGTATTGGAGTGTATGTATACTATTTTAGAATCAATATAACTTTACAATAATAATATATAGTTATTATTTAAACCATTATACCCATCCGAGTAAGGTGGTGGTGGAAAATATATTCCACCACAGCGTGGAGACGGTATTCCGTACGTACGCACGCGTGGTGATTTCATTTTCCATAGGATGGATAGATGGTGAAATAGGGTTTTTTCATACTTATAATAACATATCAGTATATGATTGATACTGATGTTATTACTTCATAATGAAACAACTAAATAAGAAGAAGTGTAAGAAGAAATAAAGATGAAAGAGTCGGTAACGGGCATTACCTCTTCTTTCAAGCGCCTCTTTGAGACCTCCTCTTAGGGCACTAAAATTGGTCTTTGAAGAAGTCCAGGACCTCTAAGATGTTTCTAGGGAAGTGTAGAGGAGATATTGGCAGGGGTTGGATGAGATTGAAGGCTCAAAGTGGTGTGAGGAAGAGAGGGAGGAGGTGCCCTTTTATAAGGGAGGAGAGGGGCACCTTTGGAATAACTAAAAATATTATTTTATTATAAAGTCAAATGCGGGTTTTACTAGCTACAAATTGATATATTCATAAGATAAGGTGGGGCTGGGTAGAAATAATCTCATCCAATAAAATTTAGACAAGTTTAGGTGTCAGTTTTAACCTTATCATTTAGATTTAACTTTAAGCTAGATAATTTAACTTTTATCGTGTCTTCTTGTTTTCTTACACTATAAGGTTAATAAACATACTATATCAAGCCAAACGAACCCCAAGTTGTTTATTATTAAAATATATAACCGTATATAAGTCATTTGGCCGAACCTTAGATTTTTAGAAATAAAATAACAATTAATAATATAGTACTGTTTTTAAAAACTATTTTATGTCAATTTTGACACTATTTGGTACTTGATTTTTGTGAAAATCATAACAGAATGATTAGTTCTAAAACACTTAATTAAATCAATACTAACATGTCATATTAACATATAAAATTATTTTAATTCATAAAAAGTCTCAAATTACATTTATTTGGGTATTTATATCATCAATTATGTCAATATTTCATTAATAAGATAATTACTGCATCATCATTGTGTCATAAATAAATTAAATTATTTAATATCTAAAAATTATAAATAAAATAACATTATGTAGGAAATATTTTTATCTTTCTAATGAATATTTATAGTAGAATTTATCTTATATATTACCCTATATTAAAAATTCATTAGTTATTAAACTTTGATTTTAACTATTTTAACCCTTCTTTAAATAAATTGATAATAAATGTCCTAATCTAATCCAAGTGGGCCTAAATGGTCATATTTTATTCCAAAGGTTTTTTTTGGTCGAATTAAACTTATCCAATAGAATTAGTACATGTGTTAGGGTAATAATAATATCATTTTTACACTTAACTACCCTATTTACTTTTAACCGTGGTAAAAAAATGTAAAAAGTTACTATTCACTGAAAATTATTTTCATCTCATTGAACCACATTTTAGTCCTTTATATTAGACTTGTCTCTCGGATTTTCAAAATTCCACTCAGAGAAGCGGTAAAATTAAGTTTTATGAAAAAATTCAGTTTTTTAACTACCACTTAGTTGTTTCACTATTCATCAAAAAATGAAAGTTTCTAGAAAAATACCAAAAATTATGCCTAAGATATATTTGATATTTTGAATTCAAAAATGATGTTTATTTTACTTAATTAAAAACATATCAGTTACATTAACTAATTTAAAAATTAATTCCCGTCGTCAAAACAAATAGCGTGTTTTTAAAAGATAATAACTATCAAAAGATTGACACTTGTTTATGTCTGGTTTAAATCTGAAATTACATCAAATGAACAACATTGTATTAAATTGTAAAAATATTTTCTACATATACTTTAAAACCACTAAAATGAATAATTTATCACTATTAATTATTTCGATTAAAAAAGTTGTTTTTAAATAACATTTAGTAATTTTCACTATTCATCAGAATATGAAAGTTATCCGAAAATTACCAAAATTTCACCCTAAGCTAATATAGATATTCCGAATCCAAAAATGAAGTCCAAAATTTCAAAAAGTGGTTATTACTATTCATAACGGCTAGTTTTAATAATATTTTAATAGCATATCGTTGTTTAGTGAAACTCTGTATTGCGCACGACGCAAGCTATTGAGGAAGGCTGCGGTTGCGTGTAAAGCAAGCCAAGCTAGTGTTGTGTGTAGTGAAAGATTACTTTGATGATTTATATAACATAAAAACAAAATATTTCTCATAAAATTCTCGGGTGTTACATTCTACTCCCATTAAAATGGATTTCACCTCGAAATTTGTCACTTTGTAACAAAAAGATGAGGATACCTCTCCCTCATCATATCCTCAAGCTCCCATGTAGATTATTCTAATTGGTGGTTCCTCCATAAAACTTTCACCAAGAGATTGGTCTTGTTTTGTAGGAATTTTTCGCTACGATCTAGAATCTCTATGGGCTGTTCTTCATAAGAAAGATCTTGCTCCAGCGGTACAACTTCTGAGATGAGTACATGTGAAGGATCAGGTATGTACTTTCTAAGGAGAGATACATGGAACACATCGTGAACTTGAGAGAGATTCGGTGGAAGTGCCAATCGGTAAGATACCTTTCCAACACGATCCAGTATTTCGAAAGGAACGATATATCTAGGGCTCAACATCCCCTTTTTTCCAAATCTCATGACCCTCTTCCAGGGAGATATTTGTAAGAACACTTTATCACCCACTTCAAACTCTAGGCCTATTCTTCGGTTGTCGGAATAACTTTTCTGTCGACTCTGAGCTGCTCTTATGTGTTGTTGAATAGATCAGACCTTTTCTGCCATCTCATCAACAAGAGAAGGTCCTAATAGCTTTCTTTCCCCAACTTCATCCCAGCAAGTTGGAGTCCTGCATTTCTTTCCATAGAGAGCTTCATAAGGAGCCATCTGAATACTGGAGTGAAAGATATTATTATAAGAAAATTCCACCAAAGGTAGGTGTTGATCCCAACCACCTTTGAAATCCATAGAGCAAGATCTCAATATATCTTCTAGAGTTTGAATTGTTCTCTCAGACTGACCGTCTGTCTAAGGATGATAAGCAGTGATGAAACTCAACTCTATATCCAGAGTATACTGAAGACTTCGCCAGAACTTTGAGGAAAATCTCGGATCCCGATCAGATATAATAGAAAGTGGTACTCCATGCAATCTTACCACTTCCATTACATATATCCTGGCAAGCTGATCTAGAGATAAATCCTCTCTAATAGCAATGAAGTATGCAGACTTTGTAAGACGATCAACTATGACCCAGATAGCATTATTTCCTTTGGATTGTTTAGGAAGTCCTGTGACAAAGTCCATAGTGATGTTTTCCCATTTCCATTCGAGTATGGGTAATGGTTGTAACATCCCCTTTGAATTCTATCTCTCAACTTTAACTTTCTGGAAAACCAAGCATTGAGAGACATATTCAGCAACATCTCTTTTCATGCCATCCCACCAAAAGTACTCTTTCAGGTCCCTATATATCTTCGTTCTTCCAGGATGAATAGAGAATGAAGAACTCTGAGCCTCATCCAGCAGCTCCTTATTTAATTCGGGGATGGGAGGAACACAAACCCGATTCCTGAACTTTATTATCCCATCACAATCAAGGTTGAATTCAGGAATATTTCTCACCTTCTTTTGTAACTCTACATATTCTTTCTGTGCCTCTTTAATCTTCACATGTATAGATGGTTGAACATTAATTTGAGAAAGATAAGATTTCTCCCCTTCCATTAAAATTACAAGATCCATCCTTTGTAAATCCATAAATATTGGATCTTTTGTGATCCTCATCATGGATAAGCTAGCATGGTCTTGTCGACTTAATGCATCTGCCACCTTGTTTGCTTTCCCTGGGTGGTAATGAATTGATCAGTCGTAATCCTTAATCAGTTCCAACCATCTTTTTTGGCACATATTCAGATCCTTTTGTGTGAAAATATACTTTAAACTTTTATGATCAGTATAAATGTCACACCTTTCTCCATAAAGATAATGCCTCCAAATATTTAATGCAAAGATTACCGCAGATAACTCCAAATCATGTGTTGGGTAATTTTGTTCATGGATTTTCAACTGTCGTGAGGCATAAGATATCACCATATCATTTTGCATAAGAACACACCCCAACCCCTTCTTGGATGCATCACTACAAACCTTTCTCCACTATAAGGCAGTGTGAGCACAGGTGCACTGGATAACCTTCTTTTCAACTCCTTGAAATTCTCTTCCCATTCCTCCGTCCAAACAAACTTAACTCCTTTCCGAGTCAACCTGGTGAGTGGATTAGATAATCGTGAAAAATCTTTCACAAAACATCGATAATATCCAGCCAAACCAAGAAAACTTTGGATCTCGGTTACTGTTGTTGGTCTTGACAATTTTTCGATAACCTCTGTTTTTGATGGATCCACAGATATCCCCTCTTTTGAGATTATGTGACCCAAAAATGTAACTTTTTGAAGCCAAAATTCACACTTGGTAAATTTGGCATAAATCTACTCCTTTCCCAGGGTCATTAATATAATTCTCAAGTGATCTTCATGTTCTTACATTATCTTTGAATAAACAATAATATCGTCTATAAAGACTACCACAAATTGATCAATATAGTCTCTAAAGACTATATTCATTAGATCCATGAAGATAGCAGGGGCATTAGTAAGACCAAATGGCATCACTATAAATTCATAGTGTCCATACCTTGTACGGAAAGCCGTCTTTGGTATATCCTCCCTTTTGACCCTTAATTGATGATACCCCAAACGAAGATCAATCTTGGAAAAGTATTTAGCTCCGCATATTTGGTCAAATAAGTCATCAATGCGAGGGAGAGGATATTTTTTCTTGATAGTGCTCTTGTTAAGTTCTCGATAATCAATGCAGAGTCTCATTGATCCATATTTCTTCTTAACAAACAGAACAGGTGCTTCCCAAGGTGACGCACTAGGGCATATGAATCCCTTATCTAGATTCTCTTGGAGTTGCTTCTTCAATTCCGGCAACTCAATTGGGGCCATTCTATAAGGTTTCTTTGAAATAGGAAAAGCACCCGGTACAAGTTCTATTGAAAACTCAACTTCACGATTTGGTGGAAGACCCGGAAATTCCTCCGGAAAGACATCATCGAACTCCCGTACAATGGGAATATTATTAATTGTGAGTTTCTCACCAACCATTTGAGATAAATAACCTTCATTCAGTGGAATCAACACCCATAAGATGGATGAAATTTCCACTGGAAGGTTATGTTCATCCTTGCATCGATAAACGATCATAGATTGATCTGGAAAATGAAATGTGACTTCCCTTCTTTGGAAATTGATATGAGCTCCATATAAAGAAAGCCAATCCATGCCAAGAATCACATAAAATTCCACTATAGGAAGGATCACAGGATTTGCAGGAAACACTTTCCCACAAACTTAAATCGGGGAAGAATTATAAACTTTTGATGTGACTGTTGTGCCATTAGGAGTTGTCACAGCTAACTCAACATCTAATTGTTGAGGTAATATGGTGATACCCTTAGAAAAATCTTCAGAAATAAAAGAGTTGGTGGATCCAGAATCAAATAAAACATTTTCTACTTTAGAGTGGATGGTAAGTGTACCTTTCACCACATCATTATCATACTCCACATCGCTGATATAAATTTCATGTGACTTTCCTTTGTCTTTAGCCTTAAGATTTTGTTGATGTCGATCATCATCAACAACCCTTGGATTAGGGAATTTATTGGCATAATTCCCCTTCTCCTTGCACTTGAAACATTGAAGTGTATTAGGTTCATTCTGTGTGTCCCTTCCTTTGTTTGCATCATTAGACATCTTCTTCCCATCATTTTGGCATTCAAATGACCGATGACCTTCCTTTACACATTTGAAACATTTACTTGTCCCTTTAAGACAACTCCCTCCATGTTTCTTTCCACACTTTGAGCATAAGGGAAAGCTCATCTTCTTTTCAGTGTGCTCTTTAGATTTTCTTTTGAATTCCATTTTCCTCTTCTTATCAAACCCATATGACTGATGGGTTACTCCAATATCCATCTCAACTTTGAGAGCACATAGAATAATTTCCTCGTAGCTATTGAAGTCCCTTATGGTTAACTCCCTTCAAAGACTTGGTTTTATGTCACTAAAGAATTGATCGATCTTACTCCCAGGTTGGATAATAATACCAGAAGCGTACCGTGCAAGTCTTGTAAAATTTTCTTCATAGGTACCAACAGATTCATCATCCTTTTTCTTCAGTTCAAGAAACTCTTTCTCCATCTTTTTTCGCAGAATACAAGGGAAGTACTTATTTAAAAATAAGTTCTTTAACTCGTCCCATTCCATGGACTCAATTTCATCCCTTTGCCTCATATTGTTAATAAGATTCCACCATTGATCAACATCTCCTTCCAAACGATACAATGCTAGGATGACTTTATCATGTTCAGAACATTGAATAACTGAAAATATCTTTTCAGTAGTACTAATCCATTGTTCAGCAACTAATGGACCAGTAGACCCGCTAAAAGAAGGTGGACGCTATCTCATAAAGGATTCAACAGAATGTTGCTCCTTCCTTTTCACTTTTGGAAGTCCTGCATGATTCATAGCTTGAGAAAGTTGTGTGAGCATGGCTATAAGATTTTTCATTCGAGCTCCCATAACGTTTGGATGCTCAGGGGGACAATCATTGCATTTCCCGTCGCATTCCGCATTAACACGGTTCCTTCGGGTTCCAACAATTGACTAAAACCAAGAATAATAGTGTGAGCAACACTAATTATAATAGGAAAACCACATAATCAAGAATAAAATTTCACATTTAAGGTCTTATCATTGGTTGTTCATGGCCATTTCTAAAACACTAAGATTGTGTTCTATGGTTAGACTTATCCTTAGGGTTCTTACTAAGGCTTTCACATCCTAGTTTCCAAAGGTGGACTATACCTTTCCTCTGATACCTACTATAACGACCCATACTTTGCATACATTGTTATTACTTCAAAATTGAAGCATACTTATTACAACATATAACAAAACCATGAAATGGCCGTATAGGTATAGTGTCTTTGGAAATTGGGAAACATAAACAACTGGTTCATAAAGAGTCTACACTGTCTCCCATTTATTTCATCATATCTATAGTACCTTTTGGCATATCTTACTTAATAACCTTCTTACTCACTTGGGGAAAGAAAACATACAAAAGGGTGAGCTCAAATTCTCAGTAAGGGTAAACAAAAGAAATATCAATCACATCATATTCATAAGAACATAAAATTTTAGAAATCGTAACCTGCAAAAGAGAGCATAATTTCATAACATGGGATAAATCATAGTAGTGAAATTAAATCCCAATAATCATAACTTAAAACATGAAACTTTGTGGCATACACATATAATCATAGAGAATCATTTCTTATTAGTCAAGACTCATTTCCAAGACTATCTTAGTGGACAAAGTCCATTTCTGAACCGAGTTAACTCCTCGTTTCAGTCCAGTTTCACTAAACCGGTTTAACCTCCTGTTCCAGCCATGTATATCTCATGAGATATAAAATCTTTACCCAATTCATTAGAGGGAGAAATAGGTCCCACCCATCTCATAATGATACCATTCTTAATTTTGCCACAAAATCATAAATCATGCATCATTGCATAACCCATGTAATAAAAAATGGGATTCTTAAACATCATGACATCATAAAACAATTCATATAAGATAAAGTAACTAATAAAAATAATTCCATCACAACATAATCAAATCAATTTAATAAGAGGGATAGAAATATAACCCTATATTATCTTAGACGGAAATTTTTTTTGATAAAACACTTGAACTCCATTCTTGAGGAAAATATCCTTTCTACTTCAATAACATTTTCCTTTCTTAACATGTCATACAATTTTAAACTAAAAGAAGTTGATTAAAAGTAAACTTGAAAACTTGTAAAGGATTATTCTTGGAAATAATTTTTAAAAAATCCATTCATGTCGTATAAGTTAAAAAAAATATTTTTCTCGTACTTTTGTCGGAAAAGTCAAAAAGTACCTCGTACGAAAAACGACAAAAGATTCCTTTCATATCTTTTACTAAAAACTCACTGAAGGGTAAAATTGGATTTAAAAAATTTTATGTGGATGGAAACAATATTAAATATTGAGGAAACATGGATGTGTATGATAAAATACACCCCAGTAAATACCAAAGTATAAACAATCTCGGATAAAATGAGATTGTGATATTTTCCCTTAGCTTAGGTCTGATTTGCTTTGTAAGTGTCCGAACCTCATATATAATGATTTAAATAATGCTATTGACTTATTAAATAATAATACTTATTTTTATGATATCATATATGGTCATATTCTTAGCTTATTATTAGTAATATTTCATTACTACTTGTTATTCGGGTGTTTATTACTTTTTGTTCTTATGCGTGTTTTGTCAAATAAATTCTTATTCTTATTTTTTAGGTTATAGATACCTCATTTACAGAATGTTATTAGTGTAATATATATCATATTAATTCATTAAATTCATTTATATAATCATTATGCAATGAAGATCATGTATAACGAGTCACATCACATCGTGGAGACGGTATTCCGTACGTACGCACGATCGATGATATCGTTCCCATGATCGTGGAATTGTATTGGAGTGTATGTATACTATTTCAGAATCAATATCACTTTAAAATAATAATATATAGTTATTATTTACATCATTATACCCATCCGAGTAAGGTGGTGGTGGAAAATAGATTACACCACGGCGTGGAGACGGTATTCCGTACGAACGCACGCGTGATGATTTCGTTTTACGTATGATGGATAGATGGTGAAATAGGGTTGTTTCATACCTATAATAAAATATAAGTATATTAGTGATACTGATGTTATTACTTCATAATGAAACAACTAAAGAAGAAGAATTGGAAGAAGAAATAAAGATGAAAGAGTCGGTAACGGGCATTACCTCTTCTTTGAAGCGCCTCTTTGAGACCTCCTCTTAGGGCATTAAAATTGGTCTTTTAAGAAGACGAGGACCTCTAGGATGTTTCTAGGGAAGTGTATTGGAGATATTGGCCAGGTTTTTCTGAGATTTAAGGCTCAAAGTGGTGTGAGGAAGAGTGGGAGGAGGTGCCCTTTTATAAGGGAGGAGAGGGGCACCTTTGGAATAACTAAAAATATTATTTTATTATAAAGTCAAATTCGGTTTTTAATAGATCTAAATTGATATATTTAGAATATAAGGTGGGTATGGGTCTAAATTCTCTCATCCAATAGAATTTAGACAAGTTTAGATGTCAATTTTAACCTTATCATTTAGACTTAACTGTAAGTTAGATAATTTAACTTTTACTGTGTCTTCTTGTTTGCTTACACTATAAGGTAAATAAACTTACTATATCAAGCCAATCAAACCAAAAGTTGTTTATTATTAATATATATAACCTTATATAAGTCATTTTGCAGATCCTTATATTTTTAGGAATAAAATAACAATTAATAATATGGTATTTGTTTTAAAAACTATTTTATGTCAATTTTGACACTATTTGGTAATTGATTTTTGTGAAAATCATAACAGAATTATTAGTTCTAAAAAACTTAATTAAATAAATACTAACATGTAATATTAACATATAAAATTATTTTAATTCATAAAAAGTCTCAAATTACATTTATTTGGGTATTTATATCATCAATTATGTCAATATTTCATTAATAAGATAATTACTGCATCATCATTGTGTCATAAATAAATTAAATTATTTAATGTCTAAAAATTATAAATAAAATACCATTATGTAGGAAATCTTTTTATCTTTCTAATTAATGTTAATAGTTGAATTTATCTTATGTATGTCCCTATATTAAAAATGCTTTAGTTATTAGACTTTGATTTTAACTATTTTAACCATTCTTTAAATAAATTAACAATAAATGTCCTAATCTAATCCAAGTGGGCCTAAATGGTCATATTTTATTCCTAAGGTTGTTTTTGGTAGAATTACACTTATCCAATAGAATTAGGTCATGTTTTAGGGTAATAATAATATCATTTTTACCCTTAACTACACTATTTACTTTTAACCGTGGTAAAAAAAGTAAAAAGTTACTATTCACCAAAAAATATTTTCATCTCATTGAACCAGATTTTAGTCCTGGATATTAACTGTGTCTTTCGAATTTTTGAAATTCCACTCACAGAAGCGGTAAAATTAATTTTTATGAAAAAATTCAGTTTTTTAACTACCACTTAGTGGTTTCACTGTTCATCAAAAAATGAAAGTTTTGAGAAAAATTCCAAAAATTAGGCCTAAGCTATATTTGATATTATGAATTCAAAAATTATTTTTATTTTACAAAATTCAAAACATATTAGTTACATTAAATAATTTAAAAATTAATTCCCGTCGTCAAAACAAATAGCGTGTTTTTAAAAGATAATAACTATCAAAAGATTTACACTTGTTTATGTCTGGTTTAAATGTGAAATTACATCCAATGAACAACATTGTATTAAATTGTAAAAATATATTCTACATATAATTTAAAACCACTAAAATTAATAATTTATCACTATTAATTATTTTGATTAAAAAAGTTGTTTTTAATTAAAATTTACTAATTCTCACTATTCATCATAATATGAAAGTTATCCGAAAAGTACCAAACTTTCACCCTAAGCTAATTTCGATATTCTAAATCCAAAAATGAAGTCCAAAATTTCAAAATTTGGTTATTACTATTCATAATGGCTAGTTTTAATAATATTTTAATAGCATATCGTTGTTTAGTGAAGCTCGGTATTACGTATGACGCAAGATATTGAGGAAGGCCGCAGTTGCGTGTAAAGAAAGACAAGCTAGTGTTGTGTGTAGTGAAATATTCCTTTGATGATTTATATAACATAAAAACAAAATATTTCTCATAAAAGTCTCAGGTGTTACATTAACCTTCTAGGAATCATCCTTGGTCTTCATATTTCATGGTTCCTTGCTTCGGATCCTTTGGGATTGTATGCCCGTGTGTGGCTCTTGCCCCTTTCATCCTTTTTTCTCTCGGTTCCCATCAATTATATTTATAGAAGAATTGAAAAATTGAATACCAGTATAGCTGATCATATAAAATGGGTTGTGAGCCTTCATTTGTAGAATCCCAAAAGGAATGCCCAACATGAGAATGAATTGTTCAGTGGGGGAATCATTTGCAGAAGGGGGAATCTTTTGTGAGGACGGAGACCACCACCACATTCTAGAAAATGAAATCACTTCATTTATGAGGAGCCAATGACACTACCTCATCCAGTGAACTAATTTTGTTTTTTGTGGGAGTGAAATTTACCACCTCCTTCTCAAAAACGACTTCATTTCATTTGTAGGCTATGGATCCACCGTCTCTATCCTGTTATCTTTTTAGTTTGTGGGTGTTTCACAAATTAGCTGAGCACCTTGAAAAGATAATGTCTGTGAAGGGATTTCCACTTTACCGTCACATCCCCTTTGAATATTTTTCTTCAAATATTCCTCTAATTTGTTTAACTTACATTTCATAATCCATATATTTACATCGATCTCATTTATGAAATTTTCATGAACCAACAAATGCCCTTCATTATAATGGGTTTGGATCGGGATGAAAAAGAGGTTGTTTTGATGTAGAAATGGGCCATGTTTTCAACTAGTTTGTGGTAGACTAGTGGAACTAAAGGAAGGGATGTAAACTATATATATGGGTCCTAGATCATTTTTCTTTTACTAATTCTCTCAATGAACTTAGAACTCCCACGAACTCTCTCGATCGCTTTTGCTTCCACGAACTGCCTCCTATTCGGACACCCTCATCCGTGAACTGAGATTTATCATTCACAAACTGAAAAACATTACTTTAAAAGGTAAGTATTTAAATCTAAATAGAGTTTATATACTTCACATATGGAACATCCCATGGCCCTTTTCTCTATTTTAAAAATGCTTCATGGGCCAACACCTTCATGAATAGATGGTTCACGGGTTGATGGTTTGTGGGATTTACTATGTATTTATTAAATGAATCTACCAAGACTTTACTAAACTTTGTATTGGATAAAATGGATTGAATATTTATGACTATGACTATGAGACATGATATCATGGATGAGAATGTTGAGGGGGATATTTGACATCATATAATTCATAGAGAGGGTACATTGAAGGACCTTATTACTCCAGAACTTCGGGCCTATTTTTTGTTGAATTGAATACCACTATATAATTTAGATCTTCAAGATTACTCCCTTATTCTACTAGGTGATCAAAAACTCCCATCTTTTTGGTCTAAGATGTCTCGGAAGAATTCCCAAGTGAAAATTTCTTCCATAGGTAAGATCATTTCTAGTTCATGTCTAGAGAATATCTTTGTTCTGAGTGGCTCCATGTGGGAAAAAATTAATCAGCACAACCATGATATATCCCTTTATGGGGTCATTCAAGGCTATCTTCCCATTATCAACTTCTCATGAGGAAATAATATTGGGGGATGTAGTTCCAAATGGTATTTTCAGTCTAGAGGGAGCTTCTCAGATTAATGGGATTAGGTGTTCTGGGTTCACTAGAACTACATAGAATTACTAGAATAATTGGAGGATATTAATTTTTACCTGGAATTGTGGACTTATCAATTTGCGCTTTATTCACCGGTCAAGATTCCACTTAAACTACTCAATCATTGTTGTTTGAGCACCCAAAACTGTCAATGACCACATGGTGTGGTGGGGATTAGTTTGTGGTTTGTCTACAAGCTAGGGGAGACCCCATCCTTGGTAATATGTATGATGAATTATTGCATGTAGACAATACCTAGGAGAAAATCAATCAAGTATCTCCACTAGAGAGAGATTTGTTGATCAAAGTTGATAGATTTCTTAGTCAACCCCTCTGTGCTCGTTCACTCATTTCATTCGAATATTTATAGAGTTGTTTTTGAAGGTTAATGACCCCAAGATAAAATTCTGTTGTTGGACTCATGCAACCCAACTATCGTAATGCATCCTAGGTTCATATTTTGTACCCTTGTGGTGCGACAATACAAAAAATGAGGTTACAGGGTTTGACCAAACATATCACCTAAACATAGACTAGAAGGTTTCTTTTCCATGTTCCTGAGTAGATGTATTTTCGCATCTCATGACATTTATACTGGCATCTGAGTCGGCACCCTAATGGTGGCATCCACATTGGCAGAGGGATAACCCATTAATTTGGGTGTCCCTACCCTTTCTCACATTTATGGATTGTTGGGTCAGATAAAGGTGGGAAGATCCCCACATCACCTTAGTGGGCCATTCCAATTTCAATATGGCTTGATGTCAGAGCATTATCACTATTACGAGTATCAACATATCACAACAATTATTCATTATGAATTCCTACCTACCCTTCTCAATATTTTTTTTGTTCTCCCCAAATCCTTTAGTATCAATAGAATTGTTGAACTGTTGAGTGATATTTTTTAATTTTGTTTTGTACCTTACACTACACCCCATGGAGAATAGGTAGATGATGGTATAGGTTCTTCAGAAGAAGGTTCCTATATTATTATGTTGTGAGATGGTATCTTAATTACTCTCATCGATAGAAAATAAATTTTTAAACCTTAAACCCCTTAATGGTTTGATAGGAAATTTGGATGCCTATAGAATATCACATTTCATCCGACTACTTTGGTCAAGAAAGAATATAATCCAGTTATTATTCTCCAATTATGGCTAGTGATGATGCGTAAGGACTCTAGAGAGAAAATCCTCATTCCACCCATAGTTTCATCGAGTAACCTAATATGGTAATATACTAAGATTTGGGTGGGACACTACCCTGATGGAGTGTTATCAAGGTTAGTTTGATGAGTTAAAAAACAATTTGTTTCACCTAGTCCTATATCGGTTGCGCTGTATCTTTCTATCACTCCTAAAAGAGGATGTTATTGTTTTCGCCACATGATTTTGGAGGGGGACTCATCTACATGACCCATTTATATGGAGAGTGAATCAGACACTATATTCTTGGATGATTCTATTGACAAACCTTCTGAGGCTGTCCCGACAGAAACCACACTAACTATTCCTAAAATTAAACCCAACCATATACACTCATCTTCTGAGATTGAAAAACTTATATAGATGGATGATTTTTCCTCTTGGGTGTCTCAATTTAGAGAGATTCTATCTATTGTAACCACAATCCTAAATTATATACATGTTTATGATAGGGGAACAGGACAGAGATTCAGGTGTTGGCCACAAACATCAAGTTTTGCAGAGATGGGCATGGAACAAAATCTATAATATTATCATAAAGACCCCTTTAGTGAAAATTACTAATAAAGTAGAAACCTTAACTCAAATTTTTACTAATTTAGGCTCAGTTTGATTTGACTATCAGCAATGAAACCTCCTTATCTAGTAGATTGTGATATCTCGAGAATATTTGGATACATTGAATGAGTCCTTTCTTAGTTTAACACCTTCCATAATCAAATAGAATCATTTTATTATATTACCACTGAGTTTCACCACTTGGCAGTTGAAGAAGCAAGTTCTTATGACCAAATGGTTGCACAAACCATAGATTTGTAGGAGTTTGAGGATCATGTAACTAGGCTTAATGTAAAATTATCACAGGAGAGTTCCAATTTTGATGCCATCAAGATGAAAGTTAAAGACCTTAAGTCCATTGTCAAGAAAATGCATCCAATGTTAGAATCCAAAGATAAAAAAACAGTTTCTTTTGAATAGACCCTTGATGGCCCATGCTAGAAAGTTTTCAACTTTCCAATGAAATCAAAATGGGCTTCATTGTAACCATTTATCTTGTCATATAATATTTCCTTTCATTATCAAGGAGAGAATACAAGCTGTAGATGCTCCTCCATTTTTATAAAATTGAACAAAAACATGTTTTCTCTCCAATTATTTTCCTTTTACTTTTTATTGCAATGATAATAAAATATGGTTGATCAAATTTTCAATGATGATCTCCATCGAATATCATATTAAATCTAGATTCAGTATTACGAAATTCATATGGTCATCTAATTCTCTAATTTTTTTCCTAATCCAAGGGACCCAATGATCATAGATTGAATATTGTAGGGTTACCTGAAAAACCCTAAAAACTTTTTGTATTTTCTATTATATCCCTAAATTTTTCCTAATCCCATTATGGAGTAGACCATGTGGGTGTAACATGACTTCTTCCTAGGCCACCCTTTATAGGTTTTCAACCCAACATGTTTTGTGCCTATATGATTTCTTGATTACACGATATTTTGTTTTAAACATGTATGACATAGGTCTAGCAGGCTGGTACTAAACATTTATCCCTAGTCTCCCTTTGTGGATTTTTCCCTGTTTAGTTTTATTCATTTTTTTAGTAATTTATAGTCTTAATAACTGGTCTAACATTATTGATGTTTTAGGTTGAACAACATTAACAATAGATTACAGGGTGAGGGCTGTAGAAGATTTTATTATCTGAAAATGTATTAAATATTTTTCATAAATGAATGAGGGATTTTTTATCCTGATTTTATGATATCAAGATATGATAAGGTGAATGTTTGTAGGGATTAATAACAAAAATGGTTTCCAACATGATGTTGTTGAGGGAATATGGAGGTAGAAAAAAACTCTCTTGAGGATGAATTTTCCTTTGGTTGATGACGTGACCACACACGTCATTTAATTCATGAAAACTGAGGTCATATTAGATTCTAATGTCTCCCAAAATAAACTTTATAAAAATGTTTTGTATAGAGATAGTCAGGGGTCGATGCCATGGGGAGTTAGGCTGGAAGTAGTAACCTTTTGCTGGGAACCCTTTGGAGTAGGAGTCCTCAAAATTTGATTGAGTGTTCGAAAACTATTTCTAGAGAGTTGAGGGTTGAATTCAGTAATAATAAAGATATTGAGATCAATTTAGGATATATGTAGAAAATATGATCTTAATTCTAATCTGGTAAAATCCTAAGGTTTATGAAGCGATGAAAATGAGGGTCGCTGGTTGACTATGGTCAAATCAACTAGTTCTACATAAGAGGTAATATTTCTTTGAAAAGAGATAGTGAAAAACTAAATCAATTATTCTTAGCCT
Source organism: Viscum album (assembly GCA_963277665.1). Lineage (NCBI taxonomy): Eukaryota > Viridiplantae > Streptophyta > Magnoliopsida > Santalales > Viscaceae > Viscum > Viscum album. The sequence goes on along the minus strand of OY728126.1, from coordinate 1,799,860,642 downwards.
CTAAGACAGAAAGTGTCTTAGGATATTTTTCATATCATAATCCCCTTCAACAAGGATATGGTCCATCATTCAAATGTCCATAGTCAGAGATGTTTGGATGCAGGGGATATAAAATTTTTATTTCTTTTCATTAATAACCCTTAAGGTTACCAAGTTGAGAATTAAATATTTATTGAGTTTAGACACACCTAATCTCGATCAATACCATATGTGGTATAGCCACTCATGGACAGATTGAATGATAATAAATTATGAATTAAAATCAGGATTAAAATGCTGGAAAATTTGATATTAAATGATTGAAAAAACATGAAATAATTAAAGATAAGAAAATTTACATACATAAAACCAAGAAAAAGAAGTATAGATCTCAAATCAAACACAATTCATTTAACTACTTACTTAAAATAAGGATGAGAACAATCACACCAATGGTTCATCATATTTTTCTACTCAAAATGAAAAATGAGGGAAACATAATTAATAATGTAAACCGAATGAAAAATGGCCATGAATTTAATCTAAAATTCTTGTATTAAAGTAAAAAAAATAAAAATAGACTATGAAATTTTAGTTTGGGGTAGAGGATTTAGTAGATGACGGTAGAGGAATGAAAGAACAAAAGCTGGCTTATTTGGAACCTATTCAAAATCTGATGCCTTGCTACTATATATATATATATATGCAAAATATTACAAGACATGTAAAGGTGATTCATGTAATGTAATGATGATCCATAGTTTTCTCAATGGATTTTGAATCTAAATGTATCTCATCCATATAACATCCTATATTTCAGATTTTGACTCTTCTCACGATGTGTAACTTGGATTCACGGCATGTATCTTCTTTTGGCTAGTAGGAGATATGTTTTGAAAGCTTCATGATGTAAATCAGCAACTCATTTCTTATAATATATTCTCCAACTTAATTTTTACCTGAATTCAATCATGACTTACTTCACGACTTTCAGCATTCTATGAAACTCAACTAAACATCATGTAAATATGTTTCTCGACGTGTAATAGGAAAAATTTCTCCTTTTCCGAATTTTCTCCTTTAAAACTTTAGAAGCCTATTTTTCTAAAAAATCAACACATTCCAAGTGAATAATCAAATAAATCATTGAAAATATTTAATCAAATGATATAAAAATGTCTATCTGATTTCATATTATCAAATTCTGCCACACTTGAACAATTTATTGTCCTTAAGAAAAAAATGTCTCAAGAGATATTTCAAAAAGGTAAGAAAATTTTAAAATAAGAAATAATCATTATATCTAGGTAAATAAAATGTAATATAAGTGGAAAAGGATAGTCTTTATAATCACCTTTTCATATAAAACCATTCATTCCTTATATATTAGTTCATTAAACAAATTCTTATTTTTTCACAATTACATAACTTTTCCATGAATTCTATACCCATTTTCAATTTACCTCACAATGAATTTTTACTCAACACTCAGGGTGAAATGAAATAAAATTTATGATCATACCCTGAGTACATGTTCCTAACCATAGTCTTGCATTGGTTTTATCATCTACACTTTATAAATACAAATACAAGATCAATCATGAGGGCTTTAGTGATTAGGTTCTAATGACTCTAAGGCTGTGGACATGTAGGTAAATAGTGGAATAAAATATCAATAGAGAGGGTAGGATCTAAATCAAAAAGGATTAATTTCATGAAAAGTATAATAAAATGACTCTTCTATATCTTAATAAAGTACATTCTCCCAGCCTCTCAAGTTGGATCCATGTATATGTCTAGTAAGTGCAAGAGAGGTATCTTGTTCCTTCCTTTTTCATTTTTATTTACATTATTTTAAATTCATGTCTTGGACAGATCTCACATCCATCCCCAAATCGTATATGATCCTTCATGGGATTCAGCAGTCCAGAAATGGTGATTTTTAAGCTTCATAATACCCAAACCATGTCAGTTTTTTCTTTTCCTTTTGTATTTTGTAAAGGGATAGGATAGCTGTGAAATGATACAAAGTATACATGGATCACAATAAAGTGGTCTGATGAGAAACACAATACATATCCATAGTAGAATCATCTCATTCTAATATAAAGATTCCCCCACACTTGTTCAAATTAAAGTCAGGCATAATACAAAGAGTAGGGTAGGAAGGTATAATCAGCTTGGAATAGATGCAACTTATATGGTCATTAAAGGCAACTACAAGATTAATGTGGGAAATATATAAGGCGGGTCTCAGGAAAATGTAGATCAACAAAGATTTCCTCAATTATTTTAATATTGTATTTTTTCAGACTTAGCCTCAATAAGATCTCAATGGAAATTTTGATAGGTTTACATGTCCCATGTATCCATTAAGAAATATTCTTAGAAAATAATATGAAATTCTATGCTCAGAATCCTCTCAAGAATGAGAATAAAAATAAAAATTGGTAATTACTAAGTGTATAAAACCAAATAATAAATAAACGAACCATATTTTAAAAAATTATTAATTTGAATTAAATCACTACGATCAAAATGCATTATAAAAATCTGAATACAAATAAAACATGGATTTCAAACAATTTCCAACTTATCCTTTTCTTTTATTTAAATGCGTAAAATTGTTTTTAGTTTTAAATAATGATTAAAATTTTAAAAAATTCTCATGGAAATATGAGAAAAGTAAAGACATAAAGTTTATCAAAAGTGAATTTCCTGCAAAATTCACCCATACTTAGAAGGAGATAGTTTCTAAACTATCTATTGAGGTATTGTGGGAGTGTTATGGAAAATAATTCTGAAAACAATTAAATGGAAATTGAATATTTTAAGACATAGGGAATTGAGATCTCCCTTTACAGAGTGGCATTCCATGAGGGAAATTCAGTTTCATGATTGGAATTTGGGATACCTAAAAATTGGTTAGAAATATTAATCTTGGAATAGAGAAAACATTAGTCCATAGGTTTGAAAACATTTTGAAAGTAGGAATAAATGATGGTGCAAAGTATGAATAATAATGAAATTGGATTTATTTTAATACAAAATATATATATAATAATTATCAAGATGACCAATAATAAGGATAAATAGGACAAAATTAGGACTATAAAAAGGTATAAAACCGATGAAATATGGGTTTCCTCTAAAAAAATAATTAATAAATAATGTCTTCAGCCAGATAGATGGATCAAAGTATGGGTAAGTACTTTCCATAAGCTCCGTGTCTCCTTTGGCATCTACAAATACTCATGGAAGATTCATACATCTCACTATGTCTTTGGATATTATTGATGACTTCAAGAGAATTTTGAGTATAGATTAGATTTTAAATGAAGGGTGTCGTAGATGTGGTGGTGGATTCTGTGAATGAATATCCGGTGAGAGTTCTGGATGTTGGAATTCTATTTTAGCCACATTCTAAGTCACTCATTGAATTAGAGCATAAGGTGGTACATGAGAATTGACAATCATAGGTGAAATAGAGGATATAGAAATTTCTACCATGAAAATAATATTGATTTAAATTTTAATCCATGTAATGTGTAAAAAAACCATTCCCCATAAATAGATAAGTGTAGTAGTGAAATATGACATGGTACTAAAATTAAAATATGGAAGTATCCATCCCTTACATAAAATTATAAAACAAAAATAAATAAAATAACCAACTAAGATAACTATGTAGAATCAAAATCTCCTCCAATGTTCACTATCAATCAGGTGGTGGTTGTAGTTGTCCCGCCCGATCAATGACAGTGACAGAAGTAAGGACAAGTGGATTAGCTACAAAGCATGAAGTTGTGGTGCTAGGAATACGGGATGGGGTATGTGATGGAGAGGTGTTGATCCTAAGTGGGGTCATGAGTCTGTAAGATAGATCTATATATGTAATCTTAGTGAATGTGGTAGTGTCCAACCCCTTGCCCTATCGGACATGCTCGGTGTGGAACTCCTACTGGGAAGCAGGGTTAGAGACCCCTAAGGGAAAGTTGGTGTGGAATGTCGGTGGGGCAGGAATAATAGAAGAGGATGGGCGGGTAGTTGTTGATGGTGGCTAAGATCCTGGAGGAGAAGAGGGTGGTGGAGGGGGGGGGGTAAAATGGGAATTTTCGGTGAAGGGGAGGTAGATATGGTAAGAGATCCATTTTAGGTAATCCAGGATACACAAATTCATGGCCTAGATATCTGGCTGGGTGGGATGGGTGGGTGGATCAATAGTGAATGTATAAGTGGTAGAGGAAGGGATATGTGTCAGAGGGTGGATTTTGGTTTTGTGGCCGAGAGAGGAGGATAGGGAGGGGTGGTAGGTTGTTAACATGGTAAGAAGGCAACGAGACGTTGGAGGAAGGAGGAGCATTGGGTCATGAACCCTCGGTTCATGACCTATTTAAAAAAAAAACTAGTTCGAGAGATTACACCACATGTAACTGCATTTCACATCTTGTAACATAGGGTTTGTTGATTTTTTTGAAGAAAAGGTACACATTGTGAAACAGGGTTACATGATGGGAAATTAACATTTTTGGATTAGATTTGGTTCAAAATATATCCTTTAGCTTCTAGAATATCCAAATATTTCCTAATAAAATTGTAATATAATCTTGTCTACGATGACCTACCCTAGGTTTCCTCCCAGTCAGTGCTTCCCTTAATGTAGAGATATTTACTCTTTAAGGATCTAATGAACTTTAGGATGATGAAGCAGCCTTCACAAAGGGTTCTTGAATGATTTTAAACCTTTTGATGTTAACTTTAAAGGTGGTCCACCTTCCTTCTAAATTTTGATGGTCCCTTTAGGGAAAACTTGGATAACTTTTAAAGGACCAAAACATCTAGATTTTAGATTCCTAGGGAAAATTTTAAACATGATTTGAATAAGAGTGCATTATTTACTAAGAAAAAGATGTGCCTTGTAATGCATTGATCATGACATTTCTTGGTTCTCTCTTTGTATATCTTGGAATTATCAAACAAATCTATTCTAATTTCTCCCAATTTATCTAACCGTAGCATCCAAGATTCTCTAGATTTTTGAGAATCTAAATTTATCTTCTTAATTTCCTTATATGATTGAAGGTCTAGTTTAACTAGAAGATGACACGGTTTCCCATAAACCAATCTAAAAGGTGTGATAACAATAGTTGTTTGTAGGAAGTTCGGTAATCCCACAGTGTGTTATCTAGTTTCAAACTCCATTTATATTGACCTGTGTTCGCAGTCTTCTCAAAGATTTGATTTATTTCCCTATTTGATAATTAGACAATCCCATTTGTTTGTGGGTGGTATGGAGTTCGTGTGTCATAGAAGATTCTATATTTTTCAATAACTCATTTAACAGCTTGATTGGTAATATGTGTTCCTTTATCACTGATGATTAATCTATGAAATCAATTTTTTGGCAACACATTCCTTTTTATGAAACTTTTGAGCACTTTTGTTTTTCATGTGATGTGTCTTTAGCTTCTACACATTTTGAGATGTAGTCAACACCAATAATAATGTAGTATTTTCCATGTTAATTGGGAAATGGTTCCATGGAATCTATGCACCAAACGTTGAAGATTTAGACTTACATGATTGGTTTTGAGTCATTTAATTTCTTTTTTCCAATGGTTCTAGTTTGATGAAACCTCTACCAAATCTTTGACAGAATTCACTTGAGTTTTGGGGTAGCATGGGCCAGAAAATTCCACTTTGTATAATCCTTGATATAGTGCACTTCGGTCCATGATGTCCTCTAGTTGAAGACGTATGAAACATTTCTATCTAATTTGGGATTTCATTTTCAGGGATGAAACGTCACAACAAGACATCATCACGATGTTTGAATAGTGGAGGTTAATCCCAGTAATAATGTTTTTATTCATCTAAAAGTATAATTCTTTTTTGGTAGGAGAGGTATTGGAGTAAAAATACCATTTTGAAATAATTAGAAAAATTGGAAAACCATGGTTGTACCTTAAAACTGAAAAGGGTTTCATCAGGAAAACCGACTTCAATGTCAATATCATCATCATCCCTAATGAGTGGAAGATAAAATCAAGATATATTATCAATAATCACATTTCTTGTGTCTTTGGTATATTTTATGAAAATATGTAATTCTTGGTGTAAGAGGATCCACCTCATTATCATTGGATAGGTATCCTTCATGTTCATTAAATATCTGAGGGCAGTGTGATCAGTTTGTACAATTAACTTGGATAAGATCAATTAAGAAAATAATTTTTCAGAAGCATACACAACTTCTTAGAGCTATTTGTATGTAGTTTTTTTAGTTGACTTGTGATTCATTCAGTTTGTGACTGGAATAGTAGATAGGACAAATGCAGTGACCAACTTATTGTCCAAAAAAGTTCCCAAAGCAAAGATGCTAGTGTCACACATCAATTCAAATTCATTGTCCCAATCAGGTGAAATGATTATAGGGGACGATAGGAGGATTTTCTATAAAGTATTTAATTTCTACAAAAATTATTCAGTAAATTAAAATGGAAATTCTCTTGAAAACAAGTGCATTATTGGTCAGAAAACTTTTGAAAAGTCTTTGACAAATCACCTATAGAATCCAGCATGGACTAGAAATCTCTTTATACCCTTAACTATTAGAAGGTTCATGTAAATCATTGATGGCATTTATCTTAGCTAGATCAAATTATATGACCTATTTTAAAATTTTATGTCTGGAGACTATGAATCCTTGAACCATAAAATTAAATTATCCCTAATTTAAAACATAATATTTCTCTTCACTGCATCATAGGACTAACTAATGATTGCTTAGGTATACTTTGAATAATTTCCCAAAAACTAAATAGTTTTCCATGAAGATTTCTTATAATTCATCCACCCTATCATGTAAAATATGAATCATGCAACTGTGAAATGTTTTTGGTACATTACACATATCGAATGACATGAAACTTTTGAAGAAAGTGCCAAATGGACATGTGAATGTTGTTTTTGAGTAATTAGCAGGGTTGACTACAATCTAATGGTATCCTGAATATCCATCTAGGAAACAGTATAATTCATGATTGGATAGTCTTTCCAAAATTTTATCCATAAATGGAAAAGGAAAATTATATTTTTATGTTTCTTTATTTAATATTATATAATATATGAAAACTATCCATCAAGTGATGGTGTGTGTTGATATCAATTCATTTTCATCAGTTTTCTTCACTGTGAGCCCACATTTTTTGGGAACTAATTGTAGTGGTCTCACCTAGTCACTATCAGAGATTGAAATGATTATTTCTACAACTAGAAGTTTTATTACTTCCTTTTGAACAAATTCCTTCATTGGTGTTGTGATCCACCTTTCAGGTTGACATTTGGGTTTTGCGTCTTTCTCAAGCAAAATTTTTTGGGTGCATACAGTAGGAATGATTCCTTTGATGTCATCCACTCCCATGAAATTGAATTATTATGTCTTTTCGAGACTTCAACCAATTGTTTCTCTTGTGACTGAGATAGTACAGAGTTAATTATTATTGGTAGAGACGTTTAAGCTCCTAATTATTAATACCTAAGAGTACTGGGTAGAGGATTCAACTCCAATGTAAGTGGTTGAATAATTGAGGGGGTGAATGGTGGAAAAGTATTCATTATGAGAGTTTCATTGAAGCTAACTTCCTCAAAATCATACAATTCTTATAATTTAGAGAGTGACTCCTCACTATCTTTTTCTAGGGCCATATATTCATCTATTTATTAGTTAATAGAGATATAATTACAATCAAATGAATCAAATAATTATTTAGTATATTTGATGAGGTTGAAGGATACATATACTTCTCAGACACAAAAAATTAGATTCCCTTGATTCATGTCTATCAGGTCCTATATTATGGCCAAGAATATTATTCTGAGAATAATGGGGATGTCACATTCTTCTTCTAAGTCCAAAACCAGGAATTTTGTTTGAAATGTGAAATTTATGACGTTTCCTAAAACATCCATTAGAATTCCCCATTCTAGGGTATATTACTGATTGGTTTGATATTTGTAGTTCTACTCAAGTTGTTTTAAGATCTTGAAGTCCCAACTTGTGAAATACACTCATTGACATGAGGTTGACACTAGCTCCAAGATCCAGCAGATCTCTTCCAAATTTACACTTTCCAATAGCACGTGAAATTAAAAAAATTTAGAGGTCTCTCATCTTTGGTGTTATTTTTTACTGAACGATAGTAGAGAATTCTTCATTCCCTTATATGACACCAAAATATTCCATTTTCCTTTTGTTGGAAATCATATCATTTAGGAATTTGGAATAAATTGACATCTGAGCAATATCCTTTATAAAGGGTATGTTGATATGAAATTGCTTGAACATTTCCAAGTAATTTTTATACTACTCTTCCTGTTTGAATTGTCTTATCTTTTTGAAATAGTAAGAGGTGTCTTGTATAGTGGTGGGGTATCATAGCATGGATGTTTTGGTTTCTTAGGTGTTTGGGTGATTGTAGCCAGTGATACATCTTGTGGTATTACTCATGTGGTCTCATAAACTTTTAATTCTTCTACTAGTGAATAATTCTAAGGTTTCTCAGATTGTCATTCATCCATTCCACCCGGTTTTTGAAAATCCAAAATTTTTCAACTTCTCAGCACTATAGGCTTAGATTCTTCACTTCGTTATGTCATTGTATTACCAGGTAGAGTACTTGGTAACATGTCTGATCAATTATTTGAGATATGAACGATCAAAACTTCTAGATTTCATAAGTTATCTCATTGGTTATGAATCTCTATCACTTGAGTAGTCATTTTTTGGTCTTCTTTTTGAACAAAAGTTTCCAGGTGGTTCTCAAAGTTTTTCTTGAGAGGGGAAGTTTACTACTGAGTTCTTGGTTGAGATGGTTGAAACTGATACTATTCTCTCTAAGGAAAATGATGTTGTTGTAATTATTCTTGTGTCCATGGAACAAAGTTCATGGGTGGGTACGGTGGTGGTCCTTGGTTATGAAGTGGTGTTTTACCACATAATTGTTGAAAATAGCCTTGGTTGTTTTACGGTGGCTACTGAGCTGGCCTCTATTAAAATTATAATTGTCACTGTTGGAATGAGGGATTTTTCTGATTGTAATTTATGAAATTAAAATCTTGAGATTGTTGTTCTTAAACTCCATCCTTTTAGTATTGGTATAAGTGTGAGCCCCCACAGATTTCACATAACTGTATCTCCTTTACATGAGCTAGTGGGTGTGGTATAGCAGGCAGCTAGAATGAATCTAGCTTCTTTGTGCATTCTTAGACTTGCACTGCTAGTCTAGTATTTTCATCCAATTGGTGGATTCCACACCAAGGTGGTCAATATCACTCAGTCATAGGCTGGACTTGTGAGAGGATTCATCCAAAATGTATCTTTCGACTTCTAGTGTCTTGAACATAATTACCCCATTTTCATCAACATCTTCTACTGTGCGTATGGCTATTTTGAGACCATGGTATAATTTCTGGAGCTAGATCCACATGTCTAGTCCATATTTCAGGAACTTTATCATCAACTCCTCAAATCTATCCCATGCTTCCCATGTAAATTCTCCATCAATCCGAGGGATTTTTTGAATGTCATTACATTGATTCCAAGTCTATTTTAGTGGGATGTATTTGTATGGGATCTTTTTGGCTAGATCATACCAAGTCAGGATTGACTCAAGAGCATGAAAATTTATTAAATCTTTCACTCTGTCTCATTGGATGATGGGAAATACACAGATCCTGATTGCATCAGATGATACTCACTAGTTGCGAAAGTTATCACATACTTCCAAGAAGTTAGAGATGTGAACATGAGGATCTTCCCTTTGAATAACACCAAACTAGACCTTGTTCTGGATCATGTGAATGAGTCTAGGTTTTATTTCAAAGGTGTGGTCATAAATATTATGGCTCATTATTCTTGGGGTAGCACATTGGATTTATTGAAATCCATAATCCATGATAGTTTGTTGTTATTGTACCGAGTTCTCTCCAGGAATTATCAATAGCATGTTTGAAGGATTATCTAGGTAGGGACCTATTGGATTATTTGGATTGACCATGTTTGACCGGAGACAAGCAGAGAGATACTATTCGATTTTAGGATTGAAGGCTAGCTGTTATTGGGCTTCAAGGCTCCTTGAATGAGTTAGAGGGCCCTAATGCATGCAATATGATGCAAGAATCAAGGAAACAGTGTTGTAAAAAATAAAATAAGATATAAAGGGGTTACATGATAGGTAATATCCAGTATTTACCTAATGGTTTCATGTGTGAAAAATATCCCTTGACCTAGACTACGGTGACAACATTTGACATGCCTGTATGCATTGTTTAATTCATGTCGGTTCTGGTCATATTAAATTTTCTTGTTTCCAAAACATCACATGATATCAAGACATAGTATAACAGTAGTCTGAGGTAAATCCCAAAAGGGTTTAGGCTATTAATGGTAACCATTGGCTAGGAATCCTTTGTCATAGGAGTCCTCATCAGTTGATTCATTTTGGGAAACATATTGCTAGATAGTGGAGGGTCGATATAAGGAATAAGTAAGGGATCATGATCAATTTCAATGATCTCTTGAAAAGTTGATCTAAATTCTAACATGGTGGGATTCTAAGGTTTTTAATGCAAATAATTAAGTGGTCACTAGTTAAGTATGGTTAAATCAACTAGTTCTACCAAAGAGGTAACCATTCCTTGATCTAATGATAGTGACAACCTAGAAGCGTTAAGCTTTGATTCTATGGTTGAAAGTGTATTAGGATATTTTTTAGGGCATAATCCACTCCAACCAGGATAGGGTCCTTCATTTAAATGTCTCTTGGTTAGGGATGTTTTAATGAATTGGATAGAGAATTTTTATTTATCCTAACTACTAAAACATAAGGTTACCAAGTTGAGAATTACATATTTATTGACTTCAGACGCCCCTACTCTCAATTCCTACCCTAGGTTGTTTATCCAATCATGGTTGGATTGAATTCAAGTAAATGAGGAATTAAAATCATGCTTAACATGATGGAAAAAGTTGAGATTAATTGATATAAAAACAGGAAATGATTCAGTATAACAAAATTAAAAGAAAATTCAACCACGAATAAGAAATACAGATCTGGAATCACACACAATTATATTAACTAATTACTTGAAATAAGGATGAGAAAAATCGCACCAACGGTTCATCATGGTTTGCTACTCGAAATAAAAAATGAGATAAACAACATCAATAATTTAAATGAAATTAAAAACGGCCTATAATTCGATCCACAATGCCTGTATTGAAGTAAAACAATAAAAAGAGGCTACAAAATTTGGGTTTAGTATAGAGGAAGTAGTAGAGAATGAGAGAGGAATGAAATAACAGAAGTCATTTTCCTTGGAACCTCTTTATAATCCAATTCCCTGGTGTTATATATATAGGTGAAGTATTACATGATGTGTAAATTCGATTCAAATCTTGTAATGACGATCCTCATATTTTGAATCTATGTGTATCCCATGTGTATCTTGTCTGATATTTGAAACTTTGAATCTTCTCACAATGTGTAATTTTAATTCATGACATGTATCTTCCTTAATTTTGTGGGAGATATGTTATGATGACTTCAAAATGTGTATCAAAAACTCAAATTCTGTAATGTCTTATCCACTTGATGTTTTCCATGAATTCTATCACAACATTCTTCATGACTTGCAACATTTTTTGAAACTCATCTAAATTTTGTGTAAAGAGGTTTCATGATGTATATTAGGAATATTTTCTCCTTTTATTAATTCAATAATTTTAAACTTGGGAAGATTATTTTCGTCAAAAATCAACACATACCATGTTCGTTATTGAATAACTCATTAAAAATCCTTAATAAGATGATATAGAAATGTATATATGATTTCATCTTATCAGTTAACACGCCCTTTTTGGTGGGAATCTTATACAAAGCCAAATGGGGCAAATTGTGCATAGTCAAAAAAAATTTCTCAAGAAATTAGACCTCTATTTCCAATGGTTGGGTAATTTTAGAAAACAAATTTGTCTCCCAAGACCCTGAGGGGTGGATTTCTAAGGGAGTGATATCTAGAAATGAAAATGGAATATTTATCATCTTTGATCATGAATGGTAAACCAATCCCACACATATTTGGTTTGTGTGAATGATTACTGAAGTATATTGCATTTTAATATCATTCAACTAGTACATGGATGGTGTAATTTAATTTCTTACTTCCAATACATTTAGGAATTCAAATAAAAACCCAAATATAAATGATTTTGCCTTCTCAGGGTAACCTGATCAATAATGTTCTAGCATTTTCAGGCATGAGGGGGGGGGGGAGGGGGCAGTGTGAACTTTATCCAAGGGGTTTCCCAATCTATGGAGTGATGTGTGATGTAAAAATAATAATGATTTATGGAGGTAGGATAATCCTACCCTAAGAAATAATTTTCCTTTGGTTGATACAAATTTTTGTGGGAAACTTATGCCGATCCAACTCGGGCATATTGTGTATAGTCAAAAAAGGTTTCTTTAGGACACTGACCCTCCACATCTGATGGACATGGGTTTATTGGGATTTATACCTTTCTAGATATAGAGTTTTTTTTGAAAGGAGGGTTCCTGAACATGAAAGGGTAATTTCAGGTTGCAATCTTTCGAGAATATGTAGAGTTGTTCCCCTATGTGCATATAAGAAGGCTACCTATGTAGGTATGACCCATTCACATGAAAAGGTACACATTTTCTTTTTAATAAAATATAACTGATATGGAAGGTCCCATTTTAACAATCCCATGTAGATTTATCTCATAAATAGGTACATGGGGGAGAAATTTTCTCGTTTCCTTTGAAAATTATCCTATGTAGGTCTCGTCCATGTATAGGAAAATAGGATAATTTTTAACTCCTTGATGGACATGATATATTAGGTTTTAGAATCATTGTGTGTCATGTGGTAATAAGAATCAATATAAACATAATTCATTCAAGTTTTCTCATGCATGTCTGACCTATACACCCGGAAAGGGTCATTTGTAATCATTGTTGTGTATGGACCCAAGATTGAACATAGAGAATCAATACAGGTCCCATAATATGAAAATCAAGCCAAAAATAGTTCTTGATATCCTGATGTTTTAGTATCATATGATGAATACATTGGTCCTTCTTGTTTAATGTCATTCAGTGATGATAAATTATCATATAAATCATGAGTAACTAAAGAATAATCGAACTGGGATATTCTAACATGCCCCAGATGTGAGGGGGAAGGAAATTATAAACCATGGTTTTAGGGATTCTCATATTAGAAGAAATGATACGAGACAAGGAATTCATTGGGGGAATGAAGAGGTATAAAAATCCACCGTTGAGGAGGAATTTTCCTTTGTTTGACATGTATTTTTTATGGTAAACCTATTATAGAGCCAACCATGGGATATTTTGTATAGTCAAACAAAGGTTTCCTCAGGAAATCAAACCTCTATTTCTAATTGCGATGGAAGTATAGGAAGATCTGAAATTTTTAGTGGCATAAAGTTTGATGAATGGAAGGGATGTGTTGGGTATATAAGAAACATTCATACTGCAATTGGCCATGGAGTTTCAAAATTCCCTTCATAGTTGTGACTCATACGTAGGGGAACACTTTTTTTCTTTGATGGATCCATGAATGAGAAATCCCAAATTCGGACCTCCTATATAAATCTATATTTGAATACAGGATATGGGGACATTTTTCTTTTCTTTTTATTGGGTCTAGGACTAGGACACAGGACCTAAGCATCACTATGTATTCTATTGACAGGAAAATAAAACCATACATATTTATTGAGGCACCATGAAATTTAATTTCATGTGGTGAGGAATTCAGTGTTCCTTTTCAAGTCCTTATAATAAGACCATATAAACATTTATATGGATGGATATACATTAGTCATGTGGGGAATCGTTTGCCGAACCTCCTAAGACCATGTGAGCTATGGTCAGTGTGAGAAAATAATGGTTAAAAGGTTTATTTCTCCAAATAGACGTGATAGAACGAAGGATACATTCATTTTGAATTTGTGGTGTACAGGCCTAGGAATAGAAATCCATGAATCTCTATGTATCTTGTATATACATGAATCAAGACATACATAATTATTAAAATAAAACTCCTTTAATCGGTAAGACTCATACATAGAGAAGGGGATTGTCCTTATTTATATGTCTAGACTTGTGATTGGAGATCGGGGTGTCACTATGTATCAGGAAAGGGAAGGAATCAAGTCAAATGTATTTCTAGGAAACCCATTAAGTTAAACGTCTTGTGGTGAGGAAATTAATGGTAAAATAATGAGTAGGATGATTTTGTAGTCCAAAAAGATACATAATACTGACGTGAAAGAGGCCTTGAGACCAAAGATGGAAAGAAAATCATCCCATAGATGTAATATAATTAGTATATGGACTTTATATATATATTCTAGGCATCAATATATATCCTACACTGGAAGGAATCAATCGACCCATAGTTCTCGAGAAAGAGGATTCCTATGTGGATCTGACTCTTACATTAGTATAGATGCATTTCATCTTTATTCCGCACATATTTGGCTGAAGTATGGAGAATAATTGACTGAAACAATGATTCTCATGAAGTTTAACATCATGTAGTTAGGATGATACATCCTACAGTTTAACATCATGCAATCAGTATGATGCAACACATTTTATTTTCATGTTTTCGGGATGATCTCCATATAGTTTAACATCTTGTGTAAAGGACATGGAAATTTCAGTTACATGAAATATTTATTCAATAAAATTCATTGGTGAGATTTTTAATGATCTTTTCATCCATTAAGATCAAGTAATAATCTCCATTGTAGTATATTTTGTGTAGGTAATATGGTCTCTCCCATTTTGGATCTATATTTGGAGGTTTCTTTCTGAGTATCATTGGGGTCCTGAGAACCAGCACCATTTATCCTTTAAGTAAATATGAAAGGTGATCCTTTTTGTTGAAGGATCATGCAATCTTGTTTTGGAGAACCACCTAATGGTGAAAGGTTTTGAAATATCTTTTCATCAAGTTTCTCCCATTTATCCTTCCATTTCTAGGATTTCTCATCTATGAACAATTGATCATAGAAGGAAATGAGGAGAGAGTAAAATTGAACTTGCATGGGTAGGACCTCCTTTTATCCATATACTAACGAATATGGGGTTTCCTGAGTGGTAGTTCACATCATAGTCCGGTAGTCCCACAAAGCATAGAGGAGCTTATCCATCCATAGAGTCTTATCCTAATTTACCATATTCTAGTGTATATTGGATAGGGTTTTGATTATGTCCTCTATCTTCTTATTGGCCACTACAAGGTATAAGGATGAATTGTTGGACTTGATTTCATAATCATGATACAACCTTTCCAACTCAGTGAAACAAAAATTGGTGTCATTTTTTATCAGTATTCTATGAGGGACACCAAATCTTATGATGAAGTTGGATTTCAAAAAGCTAACAATGTTCTTTTCCCAAACCTATATGTGGTGTATTACATATTCCCAATTTAAAAATAAGTCAGTTTCAATGGGAATGTACTTGAATTTATTGGCCACGGTGGGAGGATATGGTCCCATGACATCCATTCCCTATATGGAAAATGGCTAGGAGTACATGGCTAAATGATGTAACTCTAGGGGTTAGTGGATTAAGTTTTAATGATCCTATAAATAATGACACTTCATGGTGATTTTAGTATAATCCTTCATTACAGTGGGCCATTAGTATCCAATCCTTTGAATTTTATGGGAAATATTGGATCTTGATTGTTGGGAACCATGGGCTCTAGTGTGTACTTATTTAATGACAACAACAGTCTCTTCTACATTAATGAAACTGAGAAAGGTCCCATCAAGGCTCCACTTATAAATACCTTTTATTGATTTATTTCATAATACAAAAAAAGATAATTTCTTTCCTTTATATTTTCTATCTCTAGGATCTATCTGGTGGGAGCTCTCCTTTTTGAATATATTCCACAATGGGAGTCATCTAGCTGGTGGTAGGACCATACAGTTTAGGTATGGGGATAATATCATTGATTTTTTTCATATTGGACTGAAAAAATGGTGATACCATCTAATGTTGAGAGATATTGATGACCGTTACATCCCAGTATAGATCATCCGGAGCTATGGGTGTATTTTCTAATGCATCATCCAATGCATTATGTGACCATGGAATATGAATTAATATTAGTTTTGAAGAGATTTCTTACAATTGTCTTTATATGTGTTCTAACAAGGGGATTATATCTTCCTTTTTGATAGCATAATTTCCATTAACCTACTTGATAACCTGTTCCATGTTACCTTTATCTTAAAGTGTTTTACTTGTACCTAAAGTGTAGTTCTATCCCTGTAATGAGAGCCAGATATTTTGTTTATTATTCATGAAACCCTCTATCAACCAAAAGAATAAGGAAAGACCGCCTTTTCTATAGATATGTCTATGAATCGCAGACCCACTTTTTGAGATTGGGGAATTCCATCATTTTCCTTTTTGGGATTCTATATGTACCATAAAAATACATCTCCCATATTTTTTGGTCATATTATAAAGGGAAAACAACTTCATTAAGAAGTTTGATATTTAATGAATTAATTTTTTCTGAGGGGTGTTCTTCCAAAAAATCTACTAATTCCAAGACTTTGATATATTTGTGAGGCATGAAATGTATATCAAACTATTGTAGGATGCATGTTCCAACCATAATTGTATTACTAAGAATATATTTAATCACGATACTATGAGATACCAAATGAACCTCTTGATGCTGCTGGTATTGCCTCCGCATTGGGACTGTAAAGATTAGTTCTATATAGCTTTTCTTGATATCTAAGTAATGAGTTTCAAAATTGATCTTGGTTTGGCTAAGATAATAATGTTTTTTACTTATTATTCCATTCTTATATGTAAGGAAAATACCTTGGGATCACTCTAAGGTAGTCACATAAAAAATGAGTGGTCTTCCCTCAACAGGTGGAATTAGCACTGGAGGGCTTAAGATATATCTATTAAGACTGTAAAATTATTCTTTACAATTATCCATCCACTGATATGCAACCGCTTTTTTCATAAACCTAGTTAGGGAAAAAAAATTTCCTACAAGATTAGAAATGAAGCTTATAATGTAAGATAATATTCCTTGAATCCCTCTTAACATAGTGAGGATACAAGGAGGTTACATACCAAGGATAGAATTTTTCCTCTCAGGGTCGAATTCTATTCCATAATGACATATAATGAAACCAAGTAATTTCTCAAAGGTAACGGAAAAAGTTCATTTTAAGTGGTCCATTTCCAAAATATGTTTTCATGCTTTGTTGATGAAAATTAATAAATCTAGCATGTGGTCCAAGAATTACTGCAACTTAAACACCATGTCATTAATATAGTGTTAAAAAACGTTCCCATGAAGGTTTTAAAGATGCAGTGCATGGAATATTGATATACAACATTGACATTCTTCAAAACAAAGGGAATTACCCAATAGAAAATCACTCCCTGGTAGGCCTTTAAGGTAGTTTAATCTTAATATTATTAATCTATGTGGATTTTTTTGTATACTAAATATCCATCCATTAAAGAGAGTTCATGATATCCAGTAGTTTCATCGATTTTCCATCTTTTCATCAGGAAAAGGAAATCATCTTTCAGAAAGTTCCAATTGAGATCTCTTAAATCAATGAAAACCTTGATTTTTCTAGTATTTTCTTGATAGGGACTATAATGACCCATACTTTACATACATTGTTAATACTTCAAAATTGAAGCACACTTATTACAACATATGAAAAAACCACAAAGCACCGTATAGGTATAGTGTCTTTAGAAACTGGGAAACATAAACAACTGGTTTATAAATCTTCTACAGTGTATCCCATTTATTTCATCATATCTAGGGTCCCTTTTAGCATAATCTACTTAATATCAATTTCCTGACCTGGGGAAAAGAAAACATAAAAGGGTGAGCTCAAATGCTCAGCAAGGTCAAATAAAGGAAATAAAAATCATATCATATCTTTTTGAAAATCATAACCTGCAAAAGAGATCATAATATCTTAACATGGAATAAATCATAGAAGTGAAAATGAGATCCCCATAATCATAACATGAAACTTTAAACTATGTGTCATGCACACATAATCATGTAAAATCATTTCTTGTTAGTCATGACTCATTGCCAAGACTATCTTAGTGGACAAAGTCCCTTTCTTAACCGAGTTCACTCCTCGTTTCAGTCCTGTATCACTGAACCGAAATAACCTTCCGTTCCAGACATGTCTATCTCATGAGATATAAAATCTTTACCCAATGCATTGGAGGGATATATAGGTCCCACCCATCTTATAATGAATCCTTTCTTATGTGTGCCACATAATCATAAACCATACATCATAGCGTAACCCATGTAATAAAAATGGGATTCTTAAACAACATGACATCATAAAACAATTCATATAAGATAAAGTAATTCATAAAAATATTTACATCACAACATAATAAAACCAATGTAATAATAGGGATAAAAACAGAACCCTTTTATATCTTATATGGAAAATAATTTTGATAAAATACTTGAGCTCCATTCTTGAGGAAAATATCCTTTCTACTTCAAAAACATTTTTCCTTTCATAACATGTCATACAACATTAAAATAAAAGAAGTTGATTAAAAATAAACTTGAAAACTTGTAAAGTAAGTTTTTTAGAAATAATGTTTTAAAAATCCATTCATGCCGTATAAGTTAAAAAAACATTCTTCGTACCTTTGTTGGAAAAGTCAAAATGTACCTCGTACGAAAAAAAAGACAAAAGATTCCTTTCATATTCTTTACTAAAAACTCACCGAAGGGTAAAATTGGATTTAAACTATTGTAAGTGGATGGAAACAGTATTACATATTGAGGGAACATGGATGTGGATGATAAAATACACCCTAGTAAATACTTACGAATAAACAATCTCGGATAAAAATGAGATTGTGATATTTCCCTTACCTTAGGTCCGATTTGCTTTGTACGTGTCCGAAGCTCCTGTATAATGGTTTAAATAATGTTATTAACTTATTCCAGAATCATACATATTGATATGATATCATATATGGTTATATTATTATCTTCTTGTTAGTAATATTTCATTGTTACTTGTTACTCGGGTCTTTATTGCCTTTTGTTCTTATGCGTGTTTTGCCGAATAAATTCTTATTCTTCTTTTAAGGTTATAGATACCTTATATCCAAAAAGGTATTAGTGTAACATATATCATATTTATCCATTCAATTCATTTATATAATTACTATGTAATGATGATCATGTAGAACGAGTCGCATCACATCGTGGAGACGGTATTCCGTACGTACGCACGAGTGATGATATCATTCCTATGATCGTGGAACTATATTGGAGTATATATATATTATTTCAGTATCAATATTACTTTATAATAATCATAAATAGTTACTCATTACACCATTATACCCATCCTTGTAATGTGATGGTGGAAAATAGATTACACCACGGCGTGGAGACGGTATTCCGTACGTACGCACGCGCGGTGATTTCATTTTTCCGTAGGATGGATAGAAGGTGAATTAGGGTTGTTTCATATTTATAATAACATATCAGTATGTAAGTAATACTGATGTTATTACTTTATCATGAAACAACTAAAGAAGAAGAAGTTGAAGAAGAAAGAAATTGAAAATATCGGTAATGGATATTACCTTTTCTTTGGAACGCCTCTTTAAATCCTCCACATAGGGAACTAAGATTGGTCTTTGAAGAAGACCAGGACCTCTAGGATTATTCTAGGGAAGTGGAGAGGAGAAAATGGCAGGGGTTTTCCGAGCTTGAGTGCTCAAATTGGTGTGAGGAGGAGGGGGAGGAGGTGCCCTTTTATAAGGGAGGAGAGGGGCACCTTAGGAATATCTCAAAATATTATTTTATATTAAAGTCAAAATCGGTTTATAATGGTTACAAAGGGTCGTATTTTGAAGCTAAAGTGGGGATGAGTCGAAATCCTATCAACCAATAGGATTTAGACAAGTTTAGGGTATTATTTTAACCTTATCAATTAGATTTAACTCTAAGTTAAATAATTTAACTTTTACCATGTCTTTTTGTTTTATTTCACTATATGGTTAATACACTTACTATAACATGCCAAACGAACCCCAAATTGTTTATTATTAATATATATATCCTTATCTAAGTCATTTGGCCGAACCTTAGATTTTTAGGAATAAAATAACAATTAATAATATAATATTTGATTTAAAAACTATTTTGTGTCAATTTTGACACTATTTGATATATGATTTTTTTGAAAGTCATAACAGAATTATATGTTCGAACCAAGTTGATTAAATCAACACTAATATATCATAGTAACCTAGAAAATTAGTGTAATTCATAAAAAGTCTCAAATTACATTTATATTGGTGTTTATAACATCAATTATGTCAATATTTCATAAATAAGATAATTACTGCATCATCGTTGTGTCATAATTAAATTAAATTATTTAATGTCTAAAAATTATAAATAAAATACCATTATGTAGGAAATCTTGTTACCTTTATGATGAATATTTATTGTCGAATTTATCTTATGTGTAACCCCATATTAAAAATGATTTACTTATTAAACTTTGATTTTAACTATTTTAACCCTTCTTTAAATAAATTAATAATAAATGTCATAATCTAATTCAAGTGGGCCTAAATGGTCATATTTTATTCATAAGGTTGTTTTTGGTAGAATTACACTTATCCAATAGAATTAGGACATGTGTTAGGGTAATAGTAATATCATATTTACCCTTAGTTACCCTATTTACTATTAACCGCGGTAAAAAAAAGTAAAAAGTTACTATTCACCAAAAAATTATTTTTATCTCATTGAACCACATTTTACTTACTGATATCAACCGTGTCTGTCGGATTTTTGAAATTCCATTCACAGAAGTGGTAAAATTATGTTTTATGCAAAATTCAGTTTTTAACCTACCACTTAGTGGATTCACTATTCATCAAAAATTGAAAGTTTTCAGAAAAATACCAAAATTTCACCCTAGGCTAATTTCGATATTCTGAGTCCAAAAATGAAGTCCATTTTGAAAAATAAAATTTATAAAATTTCAAAAAGTGGTTATTACTATTCATAACGGCTAGTTTTGATAGCATATTGTTGTTTAGTGAAACTCGGTATTGCGTACAACGCAAGCTATCGAGGAAGGTCGCGATTGCGTGTAAAGCAAGACAAGCAAGTGTTGTGTAGAAAAAGATTCCTTTTATGATTTATATAACATAAAAGTCTCGGGTGTTACATTCTACCCCCCTTAAAAAGAATTTCGCCCTCAAAATTCGTCACTTTGTAACAAACAGATGAGGATACTTCTCCCTCATCATATCCTCAAGCTCCCATGTAGCTTCTTCAAGTTGGTGGTTCCTCCATAAAACTTTCACCAATCGAGTGGTATTATTTCGTAGGAATTTTTCGCTATGATCCAGAATCTCTATCGGTTGTTCTTCATAAGAAAGATCTTGCTCCAGCGGTACAACTTCTGAGCTGAGTACATGTGAAGGATCAGGTATGTACTTTCTCAGGAGAGATACATGGTACACATCGTGAACTTGAGAGAGATTCGGTGGAAGCGCCAATCGGTAAGCTACCTTTCCAACACGATCCAGTATTTCGAAAGGACCGATATATCTAGGGCTCAACTTCCCCTTCTTTCCAAATCTCATAACCTTCTTCCAGGGAGATATTCGTAAGAACACTTTATCACCCACTTCAAACTCTAGGTCTTTTTTTCGGTTGTCGGCATAGCTTTTCTGTCGAATCTGAGCTGCTCTTATGTGTTGTTGAATAGATCTGACCTTTTCTGCCATTTCATCAACGAGATCAGGTCCTAATAGCTTTCTTTCCCCAACTTCATCCCAGCAAGTTGGAGTCCTGCATTTCTTTCCATAGAGAGATTCATAAGGAGCCATCTGAATACTGGAGTGAAAGGTATTATTATAAGAAAATTCCACCAAAGGTAGGTGTTGATCCCAACCTCCTTTTAAATCCATAGAGCAGGCTCTCAATATATCTTCTAGGGTTTGAATTGTTCTCTCAGACTGACCGTCTGTCTGGGGATGATAAGCAGTGCTGAAACTCAACTCTGTATCCAGAGTATACTGAAGACTTCGCCAGAACTTCGAGGTAAATCTCGGATCCCGATCAGATATAATAGAAAGTGGTACTCCATGCAATCTTACCACTTCCTTTACATATATCCTGGCAAGCTGGTCTAGAGAGAAATCCTCTCTAATAGCAATGAAGTGTGCAGACTTTGTAAGACGATCAACTATGACCCAAATAACATTATTGCCTTTGGATGTTTTAGGATGTCCGGTGACAAAGTCCATAGTGATGTTTTCCCATTTCCATTCGGGTATGGGTAATGGTTGTAACATCCCCTTAGACTTCTGTCTCTCATCTTTAACTTGTTGACAAACCAAGCATCGAGAGACATATTCAGCAACATCTCTTTTCATGCCATCCCACCAGAAGTACTCTTTCAGGTCCCTATACATCTTCGTGCTTCCAGGATGAATAGAGAATGATGAACTATGAGCCTCATCCAGCAGCTCCTTTAATTCGGGGATGGGAGGAACAGAAACCCGATTCATGTACTTTATTATCCCATCACAATCAAGGTTGAATTCAGGAACATTTCTCACCTTCTTTTGTAACTCGACATCTTCTTTCTGTGCCTCTTTAATCTTCACATGTATAGATGGTTGAACATTCATTTGAGAAAGATAAGATTTTTCCCCTTCCATTATAATTCCAAGATCCATCCTTTGTAAATCCATAAATATTGGATCTTTTGTGATCATCATCATGGATAAACTAGCATGTTCTTGTCGACTTAATGCATCTGCCACCTTGTTTGCTTTCCCAGGGTGGTAATGGATTGAGCAGTCGTAATCCTTAATCAGCTCCACCCATCTTCTTTGACGCATATTCAACTCCTTTTGTGTGAAAATATACTTTAAACTTTTATGATCAGTATAAATATCACACCTTTCACCATAAAGGTAATGCCTCCAAATCTTTAATGCAATGATTACCGCAGCCAACTCCAAATCATGAGTTGGGTAATTTTTCTCATGGATTTTCAACTGTCGTGAGGCATAAGCTATCACCATATCATTTTGCATAAGAACACACCCCAATCCCTTCTTGGATGCATCACTGTAGATCACAAACTTTTCTCCACTACAAGGCAGTGTGAGCACAGGTGCACTGGATAACCTTCTTTTCTACTCCTTGAAATTCTCTTCACATTCCTCTGTGCAAACAAACATAACTCCTTTCCGAGTCAACTTGGTGAGTGGATTAGATAATCGTGAGAAATCTTTTACAAAACATCGATAATATCCAGCCAAACCAAGAAAACTTTGGATCTCAGATACTGTTGTTGGTCTTGACCATATTTCGATAACCTCTATTTTTGCTGGATCCACAGATATCCCCTCTTTTGAGATTATGTGACCCAAAAATGCAACTTTTTGAAGCCAAAATTCACACTTGGTAAATTTGGCATAAAGCTTCTCCTTTCTCAGGGTCTTCAATATAATTCTTAAGTGATCTTCATGCTCTTCCTTTCTCTTTGAATAGACAAGAATATCGTCTATAAAAACTACCACAAATTGATCAAGATAGTCTCTAAAGACTCTATTCATTAGATCCATGAAGATAGCAGGGGCATTAGTAAGACCAAATGGCGTCACTATAAATTCATAGTGTCCATACCTTGTACGGAAAGCCGTCTTTGGTATATCCTCCCTTTTGACCCTTAATTGATGATACCCTGAACGAAGATCAATCTTGGAAAAGTATTGAGCTCCGCGTAGTTGGTCAAATAAGTCATCAATGCATGGGAGAGGATATTTGTTCTTGATAGTGATCTTGTTAAGTTCTCGATAATCAATGCAGAGTCTCATTGATCCATCTTTCTTCTTAACAAATAGAACAGGTGCTCCCCAAGGTGACGCACTAGGGCGTATGAATCCCTTATCAAGATTATCTTGGAGTTGCTTCTTCAATTCCTGAAACTCAGTTGGGGCCATTCTATATGGTGTCTTTGAAATAGGAAAAGCACCCGGTACGAGTTCTATTGAAAACTCAACTTCACGATTTAGTGGAAGACCCGGTAATTCCTCCGGAAATACATCATCAAACTCCCGTACAATGGGCATATTCTTAATCGTGAGTTTCTCACCAACCATTTGAGATAAATAACCTTCATTTAGTGGAATCAACACCCATAAGATGGAAGGAATTTCCACTGGAAGGTTATATTCCTCCTTGCATTGATAGACGATCGTAGATTGATCTGGAATATGAAATGTGACTTACCTTCTTTGGCAATTGATATGAGCTCCATGTAGAGAAAGCCAATCCATGCCAAGAATCACATAAAATTACACTAAAGGAAGGATCACAAGATTTGCAGGAAGCACTTTCCCACAAACTTCGATCGGAGAAGAATTATAAAATTTTGATGCGACTGTTGTGCCATTAGGTGTTGTCACAACTAACTCAACATCTAATTGTTGAGGTAATACGGTGATACCCTTAGAAAATTCTTTATAAATAAAAGAGTGGGTGGATCCAGAATCAAATAAAACATTTGCTACTTTAGAGTGGATGGTAATTGTACCTTTCACCACTTCGTTATCATACTCCACATCACTGATAGAAATTGCATGTGACTTTCCTTTGTCTTTAGCCTTAAGATTTTGTTGACGTCCACCATCATCATCAACCCTTGGATTTGGGCATTGATTGGCATAATGCCCCATCTCCTTGCACTTGAAACATTGAAGTGTAGTAGGTTCATTCTGTGTATCCCTTCCTTTGTTTGCGTCATTAGACATCTTCTTCCCATTATCACGGCATTCAAATGCCCGATGACCTTCCTTTCCACATTTAAAACATTTACTTGTCCCTTTAAGACAACTCCCTCCATGTTTCTTTCCACACTTTGAGCATAAGGAAAATATCATCTTCTTTTCCGTGTGCTCTTTAGATTTTTCTTTGAATTCCATCTTCCTCTTCTTATCAAACCCATGTGACTGATGGGTTATTCCAATATCCATCTCGACTTTGAGAGCACATCAAACAATTTACTCATAGCTATTGAAGTCCCTTATGGCTAACGCCCTTCGAAGACTTGTTTTTAAGCCACTAAAGAATCGATCGATCTTACTCTCAGGTTGGATAATAATACCAGAAGCGTACCTTGCAAGTCTGGTAAAATTTGCTTCATAGGTACCAACAGATTCATCATCCCTTTGCTTCAGTTCAAGAAACTCTTTCTCCATCTTTTTTCGGAGAATACGAGGGAATTACTTATTGAAAAATAAGTTCTTGAACTCGTCCCATTCCATAGACTCAATTTCATCCCTTTGCCTCGTATTCTTAATAAGATTCCACCATTGATCAGCATCTCCTTCCAAACGATACACTGCTAGGATGACTTTATCATGTTCAGAACATTGAAGAACTGAAAATATCTTTTCAGTAGTACTAATCCATTGTTCAGCAACTAATGGATCAGTAGACCCACTGAAAGAAGGTGGATGCTGCCTCATGAAGGATTCAACAGAATGTTACTCCTTCCTTTGCTCGTTTGGAAGTCCTGCACGATTCATAGCTTGAGAAAGTTGTGTGAGCATGGCTACAAGATTTTTCATTCCAGCTCCCATATCGTTTGGTTGCTCAGGTGGACAATCATTGCATTGCCCATCGCATTCCGCATTAACACGGTTCCTTCGGGTTCCAGCCATTGACTAAAACCAAGAAGAATAGTGTGAGCAACACTAATTATAATAGGAAAACCACATAATTCAAGAATAAAATTTTCATGCTTAAGGTCTTATCCTAGGTTATTCATGGCCATTTCTAAAACACTAAGATTGTCTTCTATGCTTAGACTTATCCTTAGGATTCTTACTAAGGCTTTCACATCCTAGTTTTCAAAGGTTGACTATACCTTTCCTATGATACCAACTATAACGACCCATACTTTACATACATTGTTAATACTTCAAAATTGAAGCACACTTATTACAACATATGACAAAACCACAAAGGACCGTATAGGTATAGTGTCTTTAGAAACTGGGAAACATAAACAATTCGTTCATAAATATTCTACAGTGTCTCTCATTTATTTCATCATATCTAGGGTCCCTTTTAGCATATTCTACTTAATATCCATCTTCCTGACCTGGGGAAAAGAAAACATAAAAGGGTGAGCTCAAATGCTCAGCAAGGGAAATAAAGGAAATAAAAATCATATCATATCTTTTTGAAAATCATAACCTGCAAAAGAGATCATAATATCTTAACATGGAATAAATCATAGAAGTGAAAATGAGATCCCCATAATCATAACATGAAACTTTAAACTTTGTGGCATGCACACATAATCATGGAAAATCATTTCTTGTTAGTCATGACTCATTGCCAAGACTATCTTAGTGGACAAAGTCCCTTTCTGAACCGAGTTCACTCCTCGTTTCAGTCCTGTATCACTGAACCGAAATAACCTTCCGTTCCAGCCATGTCTATCTCATGAGATATAAAATCTTTACCCAATGCATTGGAGGGATATATAGGTCCCACCCATCTTATAATGAATCCTTTCTTATGTGTGCCACATAATCAGAAACCATACATCATAGCGTAACCCATGTAATAAAAATGGGATTCTTAAACAACATGACATCATAAAACAATTCATATAAGATAAAGTAATTCATAAAAATATTTCCATCACAACATAATCAAACCAATTTAATAATAGGGATAAAAACAGAACCCTTTTATATCTTATATGGAAAATAATTTTGATAAAATACTTGAACTCCATTCTTGAGGAAAATATCCTTTCTACTTCAAAAACATTTTTCCTTTCATAACATGTCATACAACTTTAAAATAAAAGAAGTTGATTAAAAATAAACTTGAAAACTTGTAAAGTAAGTTTCTTGGAAATAATGTTTTAAAAATCCATTCATGCCGTATAAGTTAAAAAAAACATTCTTCGTACCTTTTTCGGAAAAGTCAAAAAGTACCTCGTACGAAAAAAAACGACAAAAGATTCCTTTCATATTCTTTACTAAAAACTCACCGAAGGGTAAAATTGGATTTAAACTATTGTAATTGGATGTAAACAATATTACATATTGAGGGAACATGGATGTGGATGATAAAATACACCCTAGTAAATACTTACGAATAAACAATCTCGGATAAAAATGAGATTGTGATATTTCCCTTACCTTTGGTCCGATTTGCTTTGTACGTGTCCGAAGCTCCTGTATAATGGTTTAAATAATGTTATTGACTTATTACATAATCATACATATTGATATTATATCATATATGGTCATATTCTTAGCTTCTTGTTAGTAATATTTCATTGTTACTTGTTACTCGGGTCTTTATTGCCTTTTGTTCTTATGCGTGTTTTGCCGAATAAATTCTTATTATTCTTTTAAGGTTATAGATAACTTATATCCAGAATGGTATTAGTGTAACATATATCATATTTATTCATTCAATTAATTTATATAATTACTATGTAATGATGATCATGTAGAACGAGTCGCATCACATCGTGGAGACGGTATTCCGTAGGCACGCACGAGTGATGATATCATTCCTATGATCGTGGAACTATATTGGAGTATATATATATTATTTCAATATAAATATTACTTTATAATAATCATAAATAGTTACTCATTACACCATTATACCCATCCTTGTAATGTGATGGTGGAAAATAGATTACACCATGGCGTGGAGACGGTATTCCGTACGTACGCACGCGCGGTGATTTCATTTTTCCGTAGGATGGATAGAAGGTTAATTAGGGTTGTTTCATATTTATAATAACATATCAGTATGTAAGTAATACTGATGTTATTACTTTATCATGAAACAACTAAATAAGAAGAAGTTGAAGAAGAAAGAAATTGAAAAGATCGGTAATGGATATTACCTCTTCTTTGGAACGCCTCTTTGAATCCTCCACTTAGGGAACTAATATTGGTCTTTGAAGAAGACAAGGACCTCTAGGATTATTCTAGGGAAGTGTAGAGGAGAAAATGGCAGGGGTTGGCCGAGCTTGAGTGCTCAAATTGGTGTGAGGAGGAGGGGGAGGAGGTGCCCTTTTATAAGGGAGGAGAGGGGCACCTTAGGAATATCTCAAAATATTATTTTATATTAAAGTCAAAATCGGTTTATAATGGTTCCAAAGGGTCTTATTTCGAAGCTAAAGTGGGTATGGGTCGAAATCATATCAACCAATAGGATTTAGACAAGTTTAGGGTATTATTTTAACCTTATCAATTAGATTTAACTCTAAGTTAAATAATTTAACTTTTACCATGTCTTTTTGTTTTCTTTCACTATATGGTTAATACACTTACTATAACATGCCAAAAGAACCCCAAATTGTTTATTATTAATATATATATCCTTATATAAGTCATTTGTCCGAACCTTAGATTTTTAGGAATAAAATAACAATTAATAATATAATATTTGATTTAAAAACTATTTTGTGTCAATTTTGACACTATTTGATATATGATTTTTGTGAAAGTCATAACAGAATTATATGTTCAAACGAAGTTGATTAAATCAACACTAATATATCATAGTAACCTATAAAATTAGTTTAATTCATAAAAAGTCTCAAATTACATTTATTTTGGTGTTTATAACATCAATTATGTCAATATTTCATAAATAAGATAATTACTGCATCATCGTTGTGTCATAATTAAATTAAATTATTTAATGTCTAAAAATTATAAATAAAATACCATTATGTATGAAATCTTGTTAACTTTCTGATGAATATTTATTGTCGAATTTATCTTATGTGTAACCCCATATTAAAAATGATTTACTTATTAAACTTTGATTTTAACTATTTTAACCCTTCTTTAAATAAATTAATAATAAATGTCATAATCTAACTCAAGTGGGACTAAATGGTCATATTTTATTCATAAGGTTGTTTTTGGTCTAATTACACTTATCCAATAGAATTAGGACATGTGTTAGGGTAATAGTAATATCATATTTACCCTTAGTTACCCTATTTACGATTAACCGCGGTAAAAAAAGTAAAAAGTTACTATTCACCAAAAAATTATTTTTATCTCATTGAACCACATTTTACTTACTGATATCAACCGTGTCTGTCGGATTTTTGAAATTCCATTCACATAAGTGGTAAAATTAAGTTTTATGCAAAATTGAGTTTTTAACCTACCACTTAGTGGATTCACTATTCATCAAAAATTGAAAGTTTTCAGAAAAATACCAAAATTTCACCCTTGGCTAATTTCGATATTCTGAGTCCAAAAATGAAGTCCATTTTGAAAAATAAAATTTATAAAATTTCAAAAAGTGGTTATTACTATTCATAACGGCTAGTTTTAATAGCATATTGTTGTTTAGTGAAACTCGGTATTGCGTACAACGCAAGCTATCGAGGAAGGTCGCGATTGCGTGTAAAGCAAGCCAAGAAAGTGTTGGGTAGAAAAAGATTCCTTTGATGATTTATATAACATAAATGTCTCGGGTGTTACAGGGACTATATTGGCCATTCACGTGGGGTGTTGGTCTTCTCGAATGAATCTACATGTAATAATCTTGTCGACCTCAGGCTCAATTTTGGTTGCATGAGTCAGATGTATCCTTATAGATAATTTTTAATGGCCTTAGTGATCTTTTAGTAGACCCAAGTGGTGAGTAGAAACCTAGGGATTGAGGCATAACATTTCTATGTAATTATATGAAAAATATTGATGTTCTCATAGAAAGTAGGTGTGTATATCTTTCTCATCAAAATACATGGTTATATTAATCAATTTGGGCTACATATCTTCTTCTATAACAATATTTATTTCATTGAGTTCATCAATGGTGGTGGAGATTCCCTCCTCAAATACTAGAGGGGTGTCTCTAAGGTCCTCCTCCTCCTCCTATTCCTCTTTTAATCATCTTTCTCTATGTATTAAAGGGGAAAAAATTATTGAGATATGTTTTTCATAGTTGGGAGAGGATTCGATATCTTGATATTCATAAGATGAAGCAAATTTATCTAACCCATCTTATATCAAGGGATTCCTATGAAACTATAGAGACGAGTGAGGAAGGTATAAATTAGGGTCTTCATCCTCTTTGGTTGATTAGGTGACCTCTAAAACCTCAATTGGTGAGGAAATGATTTCCTAGGGCTCTGTGGGTGAGATGTAGGCATTTTTATCTAAGATTTCACCACATTCTGAAGAGTTAGAATATCTTTCAACACTGTTGGAATTAGTGGTTATGATGGAAATCAAGAAGAACCCTAGATATGAATTTATATTTGGATCCATATGCCCAATTCCGTTGATAGGTAGAACATATTCCTCACTGATATATTTGGAGGGTTCAGATGAAATCATCTCCAGACCATTTGGGACAGTGATCCAATACACGCCATCAACTAGGGTTTGTTCCCCTTTTCCATGATAGAATACAAAATCAATATAGCGTGACTTGTTGGATGTAAATGGGGTTTTATTTGTATGTAACTTCATGATATTTATATTAATGAAGTACTTGATGCATTGATGGTATGATAAGGGGACTACAACATGATGATGCAACCAGTGCCTTCCTAGTAGGATGTTGAAGGTCGTATTCTGCTGAACCACTAGAAATTCTGAGTCAGCCATGAGATCTTCAAACTGTTCCTTGAGATTTATTTATTCCCATGGGTTATGATCACGTTTTTAATATCCTTCCTGTGTTGTATAGGAAATTTCAAGGTTATTTTCATCTCAACCCATATGACAAAGTGTTCACACTGGAATGAAATTAACATAAAATCCATTATCAATGAATACTTTTCGTACATTGAAATAATTTATCATACCAGACACATACGGGGTTTTTTTTGTGTCCATGTGTAATAGAACATTCATCTTGATCTTTGAAGGAGTTAACTGAATGAAATTATGAGGGATTGGTCTCTATCTGATAGACCAAGGTGGCATCCAACATCAAACTCATGGGGATTTAGTAGAGCCCTGATGAGTGCTTTCCTAATATATTTGGACATGATCAGGGAATCCAGGATTGATAGATGTGTGGATAATAAGGATAAATTCTATAAGATATCATACCTATGGTATAAAGGAATGTGCTTCCCAATAAGGGGATTCCCTTTTTCAGACGCTTTAGGGGATGGGGTACCGAATGTATATTGATCGACCACTAAGATAGGAGATGGAGGAACTCATGTTTTTTGTGGGGTGGGTAAGGAAATTTTTACTACATTCTGAGAGAAATTAGATATATTCTCTTCTTCTGATGGATATTCTAGAATGCTTGCACCAGATTGGGTTCTAACATGTGAAGGAGGAATTTCCTCTTCTTTTTGGAACCACTAAAGCTGTCATTCACATATTTCTGGGACATTGAAAGTATGAAAAGGGGTGAAACTAGAAGTCTAGTTTCTTCCACGACTGCCTCTTTCCCAATATCCCTGATTCCTAAAGCCTATACCTTTAAATCCATGATTCAGTGTGGGGATCTAGAATTCATATCCATACTCATCATTGGATAAGGGATCCATTAATTGAATGACATTAATGTAGTTGAAGATCAACACCTCATTTGACGGTTACTCTCTGTGGTCGACTACTTACGGTGGTGTCATTTGGCGGGGTAGTGCCTATACATTCATATCTAAAGGAATAATGTCTAAGAGGTTCAGATCTAAATTTTTCCATAATGTGGGTTCATCCCCTTTCATTTCATACATTTATTTCTGGTTAGGATTCTTTTTTAATGTTTTTCTTCT
Organism: Viscum album; assembly: GCA_963277665.1. NCBI lineage: Eukaryota > Viridiplantae > Streptophyta > Magnoliopsida > Santalales > Viscaceae > Viscum > Viscum album. Next base: position 1,799,828,676 of record OY728126.1, on the reverse strand, counting down.
AGTAGTTTGTGGTTTTGATGATGTTGATCGTGTTACAGCAAAAGTGGCTGGGGGTACATTCGGTTGTTTCAACAATGCCTAGTGGATTCCATGATCTCAGTGTATTGTTTTATAATTCATTAAACTATCATGATTTTTTCCCTTTTGTTAACTTCCCAATACTAGCCTCTATCAAGGTATGTGGTGGAAAAATATGCCACTTTTGATGGTGGTAGACCCAGTTTTACCTGCCTAGAATCTATAATTTTTTATAGGAGGTATTTAAAGATAAAATATTATTGGATAGTGTGCATAAATATCCTATTAAGTGGATAATAATCTGGTCAGTCATTGAGACCTACCTCCCCAAACCATTTCAGACATGTTACATGGAGTAACTCTCAGTTCATAGTGGCTATAAAATAGTCACATATTTGATCATCTTGGAATAAGTATAAATTATTCTTTCATTCCTTGAATTATTTTTTCCTTGGTCCTCTCCAATCATCTTATTGGGGTGGAGGTTTTTGTTGATGCCTAGGGGCACTTCATAATACAGTGGAGGCCTCAATGGTGGAGTATGTGCAGGGGACAGATTAAGCATGACAAAGGCTCCTTTGGCTTTTTCCACACTTTTCCATGGAACTGGTGGAGTTACTCAATATTTGATCTTAGTCAGTTGTATAGAATCTTCCATTATTTGAGAAATGGTAGAGAAATCCTAGAACTCACTCACGTACTTTACTAGGATGAGTGTAATTCAAAACTCATCGAGGAGGTTCTCGATGCTCATAGCTAGCATTTTGTCATGTTGGAGTGGCCAGTTCAAACTATTGGTCATCCCTTTCCATCTATAAATGAAGTATAATACTCTATCATTCTCTAGTTTTTTGAAGTTTGAGAGGCTCTGACTAAATTTCTTTGGCAACATTGAGCTAAACTAGAAGAGGAACTTCCTATGGAGATCCTCCCATCCTGCTATTAACCCAACTAGAAAACTATTGTACCATACGAAAGCTAACCCTGATATGTTTTTCACAAAGAATCTGAGTTTCACTACTTCTTGTTTCTTGGGGGTTCCAATCATGGGATCATAGTAAGACTCATAGTGTATCAGATGTTTTTTTTGTAACATTAGCCATTGATTATTGGAAACATTGAGCTCCAAAAATTTGGCCGCAACGAGGTGTCGCTCACCTAATCGGGGCAAGGTTTTCATTCTAGTTATATTGGTGCATGCCATTCCTCCATGGATTCCAATAAATATTCCAATGTCTCAATGGTACTGATAAGTCCTTGATGTGTGTTTTGTTGAACCACAAATTAGAAAAAATGTGGTGAAGGTCTGGATTGAACGTGGAAATTCTGCTGGTATCTGAGGCAGATATCAGACATGCAACATTTTTTGAGGACTTACCGAACGTATTTAGTTTTTATCTTTAATTGAGGGAAATATTGGTATCCATATGTTATTTGGTCAAGGAAAACTGATGGTCCAGGAACTGAGTTGGACAGTTGTCTGAGATTTGTTTCAATTGTTGGGGTATGCCATTGTGGCTGAGGCACACCTGCTAGATGTGTACATTGAGGATCTGTTAGGGGATCATATTTTATGGGGAGGCTACCCTGAAGCATATCATCATTGATTCATATCAACTCTTTCATTTCATCTTCCTACTGAGTGAATCTTTATTCAAGCATAGGAATCTCATTTTCATTAAGATAATGAGGCAGGTTGGGTGTGACCTAGCTTTTATTATTCCCTTTGTTAATGATTTTTAAAGGAGCTAATGAGATATTGGCTAAGGGAACATCCAAATTTAGGGAAGCTCTATGGTTCTGGGTATGCATGCCTTCAGGCTCAATGTGGACCAGCCCTAGGATGGAGCCATCCTCTTTTGGATCCTCATTTTTTTATTATTTTTGGTAATGTACATAGGATTAATGTCCAAGATGTTTATCGATGAATAATCTATTGAGGGTGGCGTACTAGTTTCTAATTGGTATGCGGGTTGTTTGCATACCTTTTGGAACTCTTCCATGCATTTAGGGACACTATTTGGGCTCCTTGGCAAAGAGTTCCTCTAAGAGATCCCTAGGTATGGATTTTTCATACTCTTGTCGTCTGAGGGAAATGAGTCATGTGATGGGGAGTAATGGGAGACCTCTCTAGTTTTTATCCTCCCAAAAATGGGAAAATACTGATTTCCACTAGGAGGAGGATTGAGGTAAAAATTCCCGCATTCCAGTGGGCTAGGATTGTTCCCATTCCATTATCAATGTGCCTTGGACCAAATTTTTTGGTCTTATGGGGGAAATTTTTTGTTAACAATACCCCTAGCCCTCTGGGATGGGGATGACCCCATTCTATATCAGTTACTACAGTTATTCCCATTTTCTTAATCTAATGAAATCTATCTCAAGTATGAGCTGGATACGATGCGAGTTCTGTATGTGAACCACTTAACTTTGATTCCGTTAGTAGTTCTTGATGATTGTATTCTATTAAGTGGGAATCCAAATTAATATTCTCAATTTCCTAGTTCAGGAGTTTTTCAAAGGCTTTCTCTTATTGGGCCTAACACTTTTGAGACTTACTAAGGGATAATTATTATTGGGTGTCCTACCTTTCCTAAGTAGAATGTTCATTTAATTTCCTCCTTCAGATGATGAAATTATATGATTTTGTTCCCAATGGGTTCTACTAAACAGTGTGTGGGTTGAAATGAAAATATCCATGTTCTCCCTAGCCCTGGATATGAGCACCAGGAGGGGAATCAACAATTAGATGATGTAACTTATACAGCACATTGAGGTAGGTTAGTTTGATATCTTCTTATTTCCTCTCTGACTATGGTTATTACATAGATGGAATGGCATCTAGGTCGATTTTCAATGGAGATCTCCAAACATTATAACATGGTATGCATTCATATTATAGGGAAATAAATTTGTTTTGTGGTGGTGGAGGGTTTTCTAGAGATTGATTGAAATGTTATATATATTTCTCTAACAATTACGAGTTTTTTTTATTTTTATATGTTTATTAAAAAAAATTATTTTTTAAAAAATGCTTGGGTTTAAATTTTTTTAAAACTGCGCCTCAAAGGAGGCATCGCAGATGCCGCCTTTCCACTAAAACAAAAAAAATTAATTTTATTTAAAATTTTATTTTAATTTTTTGTTCTGGTTTGTGTATATATATATATAAACAAAAAAACAAAAATAAAAAATAAAAAAAATCAGCAGAATTTATCTGCTATTTAAAATCCAACAGTACTACCATTACATCAGTCTGGATTCTAATAGAAGCACTCACCCAGGGCTCTCTTTTATAAAAAATCTTACCCTGGAAATCATTCTGCATTTCCGATGTGGGATTCTGGTTCTCCATTTCCTATGTAGAACATTTTGCATTTCTGATGTGGGATTTTGTAACAGCCCGAGATTTTCTAAAAAAATATTCTTTTTAATTTCATTAATGTCTTGTGTTGTACGCTACACCAAAAGGATCTTTCTCAACACACATCCTTGACTTTCTTTGCATTACATGCAATCACGACCTTCCTCGATAGCGTGTGTAGTACGCAATACCGAGTTTCACTAAACAACGATATGCTATTAAAATATTATTAAAACTAGCCGTTATGAATAGTAATAACAACCTTTTAAAATTTTAGAAATTATAGATCTCAAAATGGACTTCATTTTTGGATTCGGAGTATCGAATTTAGCCTAAGGTGAAATTTTGGTACTTTTCAGATAACTTTCATATTCTGATGAATAGTGAAAATTACTAAATTATAATTAAAAACAACTTTTTTAATAGAAATAATTAATAGTGATAAATTATTAATTTTAGTGGTTTTAAAGTATATTTAGAATATATTTTTACAATTTAATACAATGTTGGTCATTGGATGTAATTTCACATTTAAACTAGTCATAAACAAGTGTCAATCTTTTGATAGTTACTATCTCTTAAGAACACGCTATTTGTTTTGATGACGGGAATTAATTTTTAAATTAATTAATGCAATTGATATGTTTTGAATTTGATAAAATAGAAATCATTTTTGAATTAATAATATCAAATATATCTTAGATCTAATTTTTGGTATTTTTCTGGAAACTTTCATTTTCTGATGAATAGTGAAACCACTAAGTGGTAGTTAAAAAACTGAATTTTTCATAAAACATAATTTTCCGCTTATGTGAGGGGAATTTCGAAAATCCGAGAGACACGGTTGATGTCAGTAAGTAAAATGTGGTTTAATGAGATGAAAATAATATTTTTGGTGAATAGTAACTTTTTACTTTTTTTTACCACGGTTAAAAGTAAATAGGGTAATTAAGGGTAAAAATAATAATATTATTACCCTAACACATGTCCTAATTCTATTGGACAAGTGTAATTCGACCAAAAACAACCTTAGGAATAAAATATGACCATTTAGGCCCACTTAGATTAGATTAGGACATTTATTATTAATTTATTTAAAGAAGGGTTAAAATAATTAAAATCAAAGTTTAATAAGTAAATAATTATTAATATGGGGTTATACATAAGATAAATTCGACTATAAATATTAATTGGAAAGCTAAAAAGAGTTCCTACATAATTGTATTTTATTTGTAATTTTTAGACATTAAATAATTTAATTTATTTGTGACACAACGATGATGCAGTAATTATCTTATTAATGAAATATTGACATAATTGATGATATAAATACCCAAATAAATATAATTTGAGACTTTTTATGAACTAAAACAATTTAATAGGTTAATATGACATGTTAAGATTGATTTAATTAACTGTGGTCGAAGTAATCATTCTGTTATAAGTTTCAAAAAAATCAACTATTGAATAGTGTCAAAGTTGACATAAAATAGTTTTTTAAAAAAATATTATATTATTAATTGTTATTTTATTCCTAAAAATATAAGGTTCGGCAAAATGACTTAGATAAGATTATATATATTAATAAAACACAACTTGGGGGTCGCTTGGATGTATATGGTATGTTTATTAACTATATAATATAAAAATACAAAGTGACATGGTAAATGTCAATCTAATTAACTAAGAGTTAAAACTAAAAGATAAGGTTAATATAATGACCTAAACTTGTCTATATTCTATTTGATGAGATGATTTCGACCCCTCCCCACCTTATCTTCTAAATAACTCAATTTGGAGCTATTTAAAACCGAACATGACTTTATAATAAAATAATATTTTTTGTTATTCCGAAGGTGCCCCTCTCCTCCCTTATAAAAGGGCACCTCCTCCCCCTCTTCCTCGCACCACTTTGAGCCTTCAAGATCGTCCAACACCTGACAATTTCTTCTCTCCACTTCCCTAGAAACATCCTAGAGGTTCTGGTCTTCTTCAAAGACCTATTTTAGTGCCCTAAAAGGAGGTCTCAAAGAAGCACTTCAAAGAAGAGGTAATGTCCGTTACCGATTCTTTCATCTTTATTTCTTCTTCCACTTCTTCTTCTTTTGTTGTTTCATTATGAAGTAATAACATCAGTATCACCCATATACTGATATGTTATTATAAGTATGAAATAACCCTGTTTCACCATCTATCCTTCCTACAGAAAAAGAAATCCCCGCGCGTGCGTACGTACGAAATATCGTCTCCACGTCGTGGTGTAATCTATTTTCCACCACCACCTTACTTGGATGGGTATAATGGTGTAAATAATGACTATATATGACTATTATAAAGTGATATTGATTCTGAAATAGTATACATACACTCCAATACAATTCCACGATCATAGGAACGATATCATCACTCGTGTGTACGTACGGAATATCGTCTCCACGATGTGATGCGACTCATTCTACATGATCTTCATTTCATAATGATTATATAAATGGATTTAATGAATTAATATGATATATATTACACTAATACCATTCTGGAAATGCGGTATCTATATCCTAAAGATAAGAATAAGAATTTATTCGACAAAACACGCATAAGAACAAAAAGTAATAAACACCCGAATAACAAGTAGTAATGAAAGATTACTAATAATAAGCTAAGAATATGACCATATATGATATCATAAAAATAATTATGATTCTGTAACAAGTCAATAACATTATTTAAATCATTATACAGGAGGTTCGGACAAGGCTGGAATGGTAGGTTATACCGGTTCAGTGAAACAGGACTGAAACGAGGGTGAGTCGGTTCAGAAATGGACTTTGTCCACTAAGATCTCCTTGGCAATGAGTCTTGACTAATAAGATATGATTATCTATGATTATGTGTGTATGCCACAAAGTTTCATGTTTTAATTTATGATTATTGGGATTTCATTTCACTACTATGATTTTTCCCATGTTATGAAATTATGCTCTCTTTTGCAGGTTAAGATTTCCAAAATGTTATGTTCTTATGAAAATGATGTGATTGATATTTCTTTTGTTTACCCTTACTGAGCATTTGAGCTCACCCTTTTATTTTTTCTTTTCCCCAGGATATAAAGAAAGGTTTTAGGTAAAAAAAGGAAGATATTTATGGGAGATGTTCAAGATCTTTCACTATGATTAGAAGATTATATTCTGAGTTTCCAAAGACACTAAACTATTACGATCCTTATGTGTGTGTTTTTGTTATGTACTAAGTATTCCGAAAAAGTAATGTAATGTCCATGTACGTCAAACTTCGGGTCTCTACAGTTGGTATTAGAGGAAATGTTTAGTCAACCTTTGGAAACAAGGATGCGAAAACGTTAGTGAGATCCCTAGAGATATTTCTAAGGTATGTCTAGGGATGTCCCTAAGGATACGTATATGTATAGGATATAGTCCTAGAACTATGGTAAAGATATTAGATTAAACCAAAGATGTTTGATATTGAAGTTACTCCCCCTTTATTATGATTTCTTCCTCTCACACTATTCTTTTCGGGTTTTATAAAATGGATGGAAACAAGATGATTCACGATAATGGAGGATATGATGGACAATGGAATGATATTATTCATGAGAAACCAAATGAAATGGGATTTGAAAGTCCAAACATAATTATTATGCCGAATCAGCAATCTCATAATATGATCGATAAAGTAAAATTTGGTAAGTTTCCTGACTCAGCTAATAAGAGAAAGATGGAATTTCATGATGATCATAGAGGAAAGAAAGTTCAATTTCCCCTATGTAAATCATGTGGGAAGAGGCATCAAGGAGAATGTTTCAAAGGAACTGGAAGATGCTTTGGGTGTGGAAAAGAAGGACACAAAGCCAGTAAGTGCAAAGGAAAAGGTTCAGTTAACACCAGGGATGAGGATAATGGTATTGCTATGACATCAACAAGGGTTAAATGTTTTAAATGTGGAATGTATGGGCATTATGAAAACCAATTCCCTAAGGAAAAGTCCCATGAAGAGAATCAGTATGGTCGTATGGGTAGTATTTATGTGGATGATGATGAAGAGACTATAAATGATATGTGAGATGAAAGAATTGTTGAAGATCGGTCAATGGTTTAAGAATGTAGTGGAATGATTACATGTTTATCATGTGTAATGTTGTATAAGTAATCTCATGGTACTATGGAATAAAGAGACATCTAAGGATTGTTACACTGTTGTCTTTCCTTGAGTTTTGAATGTGTATGATTAATGTTACCAGTATCCATGAAAGGTTATTCAGACATTTTTTGAATGTAGATGATATATGCATAATGAAGGGATAAGGAGAAAATTAAATGTTAGATAGTATTCATGAGCTCATGACTAAAATAAGAAGAAGGTTATATCATGGTTTGAGTATATAGAATTTTTGGATTTTGGTATGTGGAAAGAGTTAACTTTTGACAGCATTCATGTTTTCACTAAGGTTTAATGGGTATTAATTTTTCAAGAGAATACATCATTAAGGTATTCACATGATTGGAATGTGACCAACAAGATATATGCGGGATAAATGATGGTATTCACATGCTTGGTTGACGACATTTCAAGTTATCGTTTTCTTTATACTATGAGCTTGGACCGAAGTATTTTAGATAAGCCTAAAGATTGGAATGGATTATGTTAACCATAAGTTAGTATTGTTTAAGGATAGAAATTTTTTTGATATTATTTATGTGATGTTATATTAATGTAGTTTTAGAAAAAGGGCAACATGCAGGACGGGCGACAGCCCATCGCGTCGGACAAGGCTGTGGGAATCGAACCCACAACCGAAGTGCGACTGGCCTTTATCGCCTACCACTGCCCAACAGGAAGTCCTTGTTTAGAAGAAACTAGTTTTATTATATTAAGCAGTATGATATATGAAGTATAAGTCCATTTTAGGAACTATATATGATTAATCTCACTATAGATGGACTTATTTAACTTGTCTAACCTTTTTTTTGAGACAGATGGAATTACCCATCATTCTATCACATGATCTGCTAACACATCACGAATGAAAAATTCAACTTCATTTCTTTAAGAGATGAAGTGGAAATTTTCCAAAGAACGACAAACAGTGAGACTATACCAAAATCACGAAAGTATTTCTTCTAATTTCATCAACTTTAGTGAAATGATCTTGAAAACCAAAAATGTTGTCCTAGTGCTCTTATATCTGATGAATAAGATGGTACCTTAGATCGTCACAAATTTATGGCTTTGTGATTGCTGGATTTTCCATAGCCATTTTCTCTACCACTCTCCATCAGAACATGATGGTTAGATTTCTCTTCCATATCCATATTTTCACCTATGTGGAAACCCAATGATTAGTTTATTTGGGTAATCGTTACATTTCATACTTTAGTTTTTAAAGCCAAGTTTTGGTATTCCTTTTTACGATGTGGGTTTCTATTAAAGAAACTTTCGATTAGTAAACCATTTATAATCCTGATGAATTTCAAGGGCGAAATTCATTTTAAGGGGGTAGAATGTAACAACCCGAGATTTTATAAAAAAATATTCTTTTTAATTTTATTAATGTCTTGTGTTGTACGTTACACCAAAATGATCATGCTCAACACACATTCTTGACTTGCCTTGCATTACACGCAATTGCGACCTTCCTCGATAGTGTGTGTAGTACGCAATACCGAGTTTCACTAAACAACGACTTGCTATTAAAATATTATTAAAACTAGCCGTTATGAATAGTAATAACCACCTTTTAAAATTTTAGAAATTTTAGCTCTCAAAATGGACTTCATTTTTGGATTCAGAGTATCAGATTTAGCCTAAGGTAAAATTTTGGTACTTTTCGGATAACTTTCATATTCTGATGAATAGTGAAAATTACTAAATTATAATTAAAAACAACTTTTTAAATCGAAATAATTAATAGTGATAAATTATTAATTTTAGTGGTTTTAAAGTATATTTATAATATATTTTTACAATTTATTACAATGTAGGTCATTGGATGTAATTTCACATTTAAACCAGTCATAAACAAGTGTCAATCTTTTGATAGTTACTATCTCTTAAGAACACGCTATTTGTTTTGACGACGGTAATTAATTTTTAAATTAATTAATGCAACTGATATTTTTGAATTTGATAAAATAGACATCATTTTTGAATTCATAATATCAAATATAGCTTAGATCCAATTTTTGGTATTTTTCTGGAAACTTTCATTTTTTGATGAATAGTAAAACCACTAAGTGGTAGTTAAAAAATTGAATTTTTCATAAAACATAATTTTACCACTTCTGTGAGTGGAATTTGAAAATCCGAGAGACACGATTGATGTCAGTAAGTAAAATGTGGTTCAATGAGATGAAAATAATTTTTTGGTGAATAGTAACTTTTTACTTTATTTTACCACGGTTAAAAGTAAATAGGGTAATTAAGGGTAAAAAGGATATTATTATTACCCTAACACATGTCCTAATTCTATTGGACAATTTTAATTCGACCAAAAACAACCTTAGGAATAAAATATTACCATTTAGGCCCACTTAGATTAGATTAGGACATTTATTATTAATTTATTTAAAGAAGGGTTAAAATAGTTAAAATCAAAGTTTAATAAGTAAATAATTCTTAATATGGGGTTATACATAATATAAATTCGACTATAAATATTCATTGAAAAGATAAAAATATTTCCTACATAATGGAATTTTTTTTGTAATTTTTAGACATTAAATAATGTAATTTATTTATGACACAACGATGATGCAGTAATTATCTTATTAATGTAATATTGACATAATTGATGTTATAAATACCCAAATAAATATAATTTGAGACTTTTTATGAACTAAACTAATTTTCTTGGTTAATATGACATGTTAGGATTGATTTAATTTACTTTGGTCTAAGTAATCATTCTGTTATAAGTTTCAAAAAAATCAACTATTGAATAGTGTCAAAATTGACATAAAATAGTTTTTAAAACAAATATTATATTATTAATTGTTATTTTATTCCTAAAAATCTAAGTTTCGGAAAAATTACTTAGATAAGGTTATATATATTAATAAAACACAACTTGGGGGTCTCTTGGATGTATATGGAATGTTTATTAACTATATAATATAAAAATACAAAGTTACATGGTAAATGTCAATCTAATTAACTAAGAGTTAAAACTAAAAGATAAGGTTCATATAATGACCTAAACATGTCTAAATTCTATTATATGAGAGGATTTAGACCCATACCCACCTTATCTTCGAAATAACTCAATTTTGAGCTATTTAAAACCGAACATGACTTTATAATAAAATAATATTTTTAGTTATTCCAACGGTGCCCCTCTCCTCCCTTATAAAAGGGCACCTCCTCCCCCTCTTCTTCACAACACTTTGAGCCTTCAAGCTCGGCCAACCCCTGCCAATTTATTCTCTCCACTTCCCTAGAAACATCCTAGAGGTTCTGGTCTTCTTCAAAGACCTATTTTAGTGCCCTAAAAGGAGGTTTCAAAGAAGCACTTCAAAGAAGAGGTAATGTCCGTTACTGATTCTTTCATGTTTATTTCTTCTTCCACTTCTTCTTCTTTAGTTGTTTCATTATGAAGTAATAACATCAGTATCACTCATATAATTATATGTATTTATAAGTATGAAACAACCCTATTTCACCATCTATCCTTCCTACAGAAAAAGAAATCACCGCGCGTGCGTACGTACAGAATATCGTCTCCACGTCGTGGTGTAATCTATTTTCCACCACCACCTTACTTGGATGGGTATAATGGTGTAAATAATGACTATATATGACTATTATAAAGTGATATTTATTATGAAATAGTATACATACACTGCAATACAATTCCACGATCATAGGAATGATATCATCACTCGTGCGTACGTACGGAATACCGTCTCCACGATGTGATGCGACTCATTCTACATGATCTTCATTTCATAATGATTATATAAATGAATTGAATGAATGAATATGATATATATTACACTAATACCATTCTGTAAATGAGGTATCTATAACCTAAAGATAAGAATAAGAATTTATTCGACAAAACACGCATAAGAACAAAACGTAATAAACACCCGAATAACAAGTAGTAATGAAATATTACTAATAATAAGATAAGAATATGACCATATAAGATATCATAAAATTAAGTATGATTATGTAATAAGTCAATAACATTATTTAAATCATTATACAGGAGGTTCAGACACGTACAAAGCATATCGGACCAATGGTAAGGGAAATATCACAATCTCATTTTTATCCGAGATTGTTTATACTTTAGTATTTACTGGGGTGTATTTATTAATCCATATCCATGTTTCCTCAATATGTAATATTATTTCCATCCACCTACAATTGTTTAAATCCAATTTTACCCTTCGGTGAGTTTTTAGTAAAAGATATGAAAGGAATCTTTTTTCGTTTTCCGTACGAATACCTTTTGACTTTTCCGACAAAAGTACGAGAAGAATGTTTTTTTAACTTATACGGCATGAATGGATTTTTAAAACATTATTTACAAGAATCTTACTTTACAAGTTTTCAAGTTTATTTTTAATCAACTTCTTTAGATTAAAATTTTATGACATGTTAAAAAAAGGAAAAATGTTTTTCAAGTAGAAAGGATACTTTCCTCAAGAATGGAGCTCAAGTGTTTTATCAAAATTATTTTCCATTTAAGATAATAAAGGGTTTTATTTCTATCCATATTATTACATTGATTTGATTATGTTGTGATGGAATTATTTTTATGAATTCCTTTATCTTATATGAATTGTTTTATGATGTCACGATGTTTAAGAATCCCATTTTTATTACATGGGTTATGCAATGATGTATGATTTATGATTTTGTGGCACAATAAGAATGGTATCATTATGAGATGGGTGGGACCTATATCTCCCTCCAATGCATTGGGTAAAGATTTTATATCTCATGAGATAGACATGGCTGGAATGGTAGGTTATACCGGTTCAGTGAAACAGGACTGAAACGAGGGTGACTCGGTTCAGAAATGGACTTTGTCCACTAAGATAGTCTTGGAAATGAGTCTTGACTAATAAGATATGATTCTCTATGATTAAGTGTGTATGCCACAATGTTTCATGTTTTAAGTTATGATTATTGGGATTTCATTTCACTACTATGATTTATCCCATGTTATGAAATTATGCTCTCTTTTGCAGGTTAAGATTTCCAAAATGTTATGTTCTTATGATAATGATGTGATTGATATTTCTTTTGTTTACCCTTACTGAGCATTTGAGCTCACCCTTTTATGTTTTCTTTTCCCCAGGATATAAAGAAAGGTTTTAGGTATAAAAAAAGGATGATCTTTATGGGAGATGTTCAAGATCTTTCACCATGATTAGAAGATTATATTCTGAGTTTCCAAAGACACTAAACTATTACGATCCTTGTGTGTGTTTTTTTGTTATTTACTAAGTATTCCGCAAAAGTAATGTAATGTCCATGTACGTCAAGCTTCGAGTCTCTACAGATTTTGTTTCAAGTACGTGAATTTGAAAGACTATAAAATATAAACTATAAGACCAATATAAATGAAACTTAAAACATGAATTAAACATATAAATAATAGTTGAAAACAAAAAAAGTTTCATAAAACATAATGATAAAAAATAATTTATAAGCTTTCAAAACCACATACTTGAAACTTAAAAAGTTTCAAGTACGTGACTTTAGAAACCTATAAAATATAAACTACAAGACCAATATAACTGAAACGTAATACATGGATTAAAAATATAACAAATAGTTTAAAATAAAAAGAATTTTTTTAAAAATATTGATGGAAAATAATTTATATGTTTTCAAAGACACCTACATGAAACTTAAAAATGTTTCAAGCACGTGACTTTGAAAGCCTATAAAATATAAACTATAAGAATGATATAAATGAAACATAAAACATGGATTAACCATATAACAAATAGTTGAAAATAAAAAATAATTTAATAAAATAATTTCATGAAAATTGATAATCTTTTGAAACCACCTATTTGAAACTTAAAAATGATTCAAGTACGTGGCTTCAAAATACTATAAAATATAAACTATAAGACCAATATAATTTAAAGTTAAAACATGGATTAAATATATAATAAATTATTAAATTATTAAACTATTATTATTAAAAATTAATTATATAATAATTAATTAGTTAATTATTAATTATTACTAATTAATTATATAATAATTAACTAATTAATTAGTAATATAATGACTTTTAATAATTAAAATTTAATAATTATAATGAGAAATTAAAATTTATAACTATATTACCAATTAACTAATTAACTATTATATAATTAATAATTATATTACTAATTAACTAATTAATTATTATATAATAATTTTTAATAAATACTAATAAATAATTATAATGAATAATTTTTATTTATAATTATATTCCTAATTATATAATTATAAAAAGAGCCTCGACTCTATCTTTCTCAAAAAATTAACTAATTAACTATTATATATTTAATAATTATATTACTAATTAACTAATTAATTATTATATAATTAATGATTAATAATTACGGATTAACTAAATAAAAATTATATAATTAATAATTATATTACTACTTAACAAATTAATTTTTATATAATTAATAATTATATTACTAAGTAACTAATTACATATTAAATAATTAATAATTATATTACTAATTAACTAATTATATTACTAATTAACTAATTAATTATAATAAAATTAATTATTAATAATTACATATTTACTACCTAATTATTATATAATTAATAGTTATATAATTGATAATTATATTTTTAATTAACTAATTTATAAATAATAATAAATAATTAATAGTTATAATGAATAATTATAATGAATAATTATAAGGAATAATTAAAAAGAACAATTATAAATAATAATTATATTACTAATTAACTAATTAATTATTATATAATAATTTTTAATAATTACGAATTAATAATTATAATGAATAATTATATTACTAATTACCTTCTTAACTATTATATAATTAATATTTATATTACCAATTAACAAATTAATTACTATATATTAATTTTTAATAAATACTAAATAATAATAATAATTAATAATTATAATTTATAATTATATTACTAATTAACTAATTATAAAAAGGGCCCCATCTCTATCTTTCTCAAAAAATTAACAAATTACCTGTTATATATTTAATAATTATATTAAAAATTAACTAATTAGTTATTAAATAAATAATTATTAATAATTACTAATTAACTAATTACAAATTATATAATTAATAATTATATTACTAATTATCTAATTAATTATTATATAATTAATAATTATATTACTAAGCAACTAATTAATTATGAAATAACTAATAATTATATTACTAATTATCTAATTATATTACTAATTAACTAATTACATTACAAATTAACTAATTAATTATTATATAATTAATTATTAATAATTACTAATTTACTAACTAATTATTATATAATTAATAGTTATATAACTAATAATTATATTAGTAATTGATAATTAATAATTAATAATTATAATGAAAATTATAATGAATAATTATAAAGAATAATTATATTAGTAATTAATTAATTGATTATTATATGATATTTTTTAATAATTACTAGTTAATAATTATACAGAATAATTATATTACTAATTAACTAATTGACTATTATATAATTAATAATTGTATTACCAATTAACTAATTAATTATTATATAATAATTATTAATAAATACTAATTCATGCTTATAAAAAATAATTATAATTTATAATTGTATTTTTAATTAACTAGTTATAAAAGGGGTCTCGACTATATCTTTCTCAAAAAATTAACTAATTAACTATTATATAATTAATAATTACACTACTAATTAAATAATTAGTTACTATATAATTAATGCTTAATAATAACTAATTACCTAATTACAAATTATATAATTAATAATTCTATTACTAATTAACTAATTAATTATTATATAATTCATAATTATATTACTATGTAACAAATTAATTATTAAATAATTTATAATTATATTACTAATTAACTAATTATATTACTATTTAACTAATTAATTATTATATAAATAATTATTAATAATTACTAATTAAGTAACTAATTATTATAAAAATAATAGTTATATAATTAATAATTATATTAATAATTAATAATTAATAATTAATAATTAATAATTATAGTTATTAATTATAATGAATAATTATGAATAGTAATTATAATTAATAATTAGAATTAATAATTATAATGAATAATGATAATTTATAAATATATTACTAATTAACTAATTAACTATTATATAATTAATAATTATATTACCAATTAACTAATTAATTATCATATAATAATTTTTAATAATTACTAATTTTTAATTAAAATTAATAAATATAATTTATAATTATATTACTAATTAACTAATTAACTATTATATACTGAATAATTATATTACTAATTAATTAATTAATTATTATATAATTAATTATTAATAATTATTATTAAATAATTATTTATTATATAATTATTTATTAATAATATTAATATAATAACATAATAATTTAATAATTTATTATACTTTTAATCCTTGTTTTATCTTTAAAATATATCGGTCTTATAGTTTATATTTTATAATATTTCAAAGCCACATACTTGAATAGTTTTTATGTTTCAAGTAGGAGGTTTTGAATGCTTATAAATTGGTTTTCATGAACATTTTTTATTAAATTATTTTTATTTTCAACTATTTGTTACATGTTCAATCCATGTTTTAAGTTTCACTTATATCGATCTTATAGTTTTTATTTTATAGGCTTTCAAAGTCACGTCCTTGAAACATTTTTAAGTTTCATGTAGGTGTCTTTGAAAACTTGTAAATTATTTTCCATCAACATTTTTTACGAAATTCGTTTTATTTTAAACTATTTGTTATATGTTTTACCGATGTATTACGTTTCAATTATATTGGCCTTGTAGTTTATATTTTTTAGACTTTTAAAGTCACGTACTTGATACTTTTTAAGTTTCAAGTATGTGGTTTTGAAAGCTTATAAATTACTTTTTATCATCATTTTTTATGAAATTAATTTTTTTTCATCTATTTTTATATGTTTAATTCGTGTTTTATGTTTCATTTATATTGGTCTTATAGTTTATAATTTATAGTCATTCAAAGTCACGTACTTGAAACAGAATCCCATGTTAGAAATGGAGAATGTTCTGCATAGGAAACAGAGGACCAGAATCCCACATCGGAAATGCAGAATGATTTTCAGGGTAAGCTCTCTTATAAAAGAGCACCCTGGGTGAGTGTTTCTGTCAAAATTCAGACTGCTGTAATAGTAGTACTACTGGATCTTAAATAGCGGATAAATTCTGCTGAAAATTTTAATTTCAAATGTGTTTTGTTTTGTTTTATATATATATATATATATAAACAAAACAAAACAAATAAAAATTAAAAATAAAAATTAAAAAAAAATAGTAGAAAGGCCACAACAGAGTTGCCGCCTTTCAACTTAACCCGAAAGGCGGCAACACCGATGCCGCGTTTTGCTCGAAGCCTAAAGGCGGCATCTGCCCTGCCACCTTTAGGGCTTATTTTTAAGAAAATTTTTAACCTAGACATTTTTTATAAAATAATTTAAAAAAAAAACGTATTTTAAAAAAAATCCAACAACACCCTTGGAATATCAAACTGAGAAATGGATGAGGGATAGAAAAACAATTGGTACATCATCCATGGACAATTTTCTACTTGTAAGAAATATATTCTTTTGATCCTATGAAAGATACTCCTCTAATTCATCTTCCCAACATGAACACTTCTTGATTACATCATAAAAAGTATCAAGGTTAATAGGGGTCTCACTCATTTTGGAACGATCACAGGGTGGCTTGGAGACTAAGTGTTGCTCTGATCCATAATTTAGTTGATAAATGATGTCACTTGTTACTGATAGGATATATAACATGTATGGACCCACCCTTCCAAGTGTCTCACAATATGAGGGATTTATCATATTTGAATTGATAAGGGGAGGACCTTCCTAACGATATTAAATGTTACTATGGGGAGGACCCTCGTAGTTGGTGCTACATTGGTGAGGAATACCATCATAGCTTGATGTCTGATTGTTGGTACAAATTTTGTGGTGTATACCCTGGAGAGGATATTCAGTGTGGATTGTATCAAGGGGAGTACCTTTTTCTATAATAAGACGTCACTACGGTGAGGGCCTTCATAGTTGGTTCTATCATAGAAATGACTACTATCATAGTTTAATGTCTGATTTCATGAAGAATATCTACAATGTATACCCTGGGGAGGACCCTCAGGATAAACGATAGAAAGGGGAGAACCTTCTTACTATTTTATCTTCAGTCCATGAAGAGGGTTACCATGACACTCATCAAGAGATATACTCTCATGATTGATCATTCTATTCCCGTGAAGGAATCATTTGTGGTGGGTGATCTGGGGAGGACCTTCTTGAGCTGCTAGTAGAATCATTTTAGGGAGGGCCTTCACAATATCTACATACACTTCTTTAATTTGAAAAATTATTATCAAAATCATGTAATACATGGGAAAGGTGCATAAGGGCTTCTTGAACTCCATCTTCCAGCAGAGCAGTGTCATGAATTTTATCATCATTTTCTTGTTTTTTTTGGCGTGATTTATTTTTGGGTTCTCTATTACAAGTGAATAGAGACATTATCATTGGTATAAGGCCTTCATACATGGGTTCCTATTTGAGTGGATCGTATGGGGATTTTGAGATAATCTAGTGAGAATCCTGAGTTTTGGTAGGAATATATACCTACCATAGAGCAGCCACCATAGTGGATCAATGTCCTCTAGTTAGAATGAGTATTTTTTCTAGATCAAGTTGTATATTTATCACAAAATGTTTTTATGACCCTCATGGATAGTAGAAGGAATGAATTTATGATCTAGAGTGACTGTCCTATTTTGTGGAATATCCACACCACTTGGGGATATAGGGTTCTGGGCCATCATTTTTGATATTGTGGATTTTGTGATTACATCATAACTATTCTGTATGATATGGTCAGAAATTGATGCATTATCCCCCATCATTGATAAGATATGTTGAGAGGTATCCTTAGAAATAATAGGGATATATTCCCATTCCAATTTCAGAACAGAAATACGTGTTTGTACCATTCCTTTATTTTTTTTCTAATAGGTACTAGCAGTTATCCTATGCAGGGGATGTAATATGAGTCTTCCCCTAATTTATAGATGGGATATGCCTACTGGTTTCCCTGGTTTCCATTTTAGTTGAATGATGGGATTCATATTTGAGAATATGGATTTGTGTTTTCTCATTTTCCATTTTATTGTTATGATGAGATTGATATGCATCCAGATGTATTTGACTCTTCTTGTATTTGGGTGCCACCATATTTGACTGGTGGGATTTTCATTCACATGTAAAAATTTGCATCTTCTTTTTTTCTATCCTATTTGGGTGAAAGGATTGATGTGTTTCATCATGGATTCATCTCTTGATATATTTGGTTGCCACCATATTTGACTAGTGGTATTCGTGCGCACTAACAAGGATATGCATTTGCCTATAAATTCCATCCTTATTTGCACGACAGGTCTGGCGATTAGTGGATTTAATTTGTGTCTTCTCATAACATGCCACCATAATTTTATGGTGGGATTCATAAGAGGGGAAAGTAATTTGTGTCTACTCAGTGTTATCCATCACATTTGAATGATGACATTGGTATGTGTTGGCAGTAATATGTGTCTGCTTGTAACCGGCCACCATGTTTCCAAGTTGGGCTTCTTCAGTTGTAATATGTTTGATGGACTATTTCTGATTGTATGGTTTCCATTCCTCATGAGTCTCCCTAGGGACTCAAATCCATAGGACTTTAGCTGGGGTCTTCATATTTTTATCCTCAACATACTAAGGATACTGGGCCGTATGGCTTTGGTAGTGACAATTTCTGACAGGAGCCCTTGGGTGGGATCCTTGTGTTGTATAGATGAAATCTTTGGAGATTACTTCATCAGACTTTCTAAAGTAAGGGAGGTACTCATTATCGCATTCAGGGGACATTATTACAAAATAATTGGATATGTCTAGGAGAGTTTCCTTTTTCTAGACCACCAAATGTTGCTGGGCGGATAGAAGGTGGGGCTTTATTGACTGGGGGATGTCTAATTGCCTCCAGGGTGGGGAGAGTACCAATTTGATAGTACTCCATGACCAGTTCATTTGAGATCCAATAATAGAGGTGATAGAAGGGTGATGAAGTACTCTTCTGTCATGAGTACCCAGATGCCTGACCAGTCATTAATGCACGTGTCAGAGTGAACTAGTGAGATGACATTGGATTGAAGGAATCTCTCAAGAGTGACTATAATATATGTTATAGACATAGACAAAAAACCTCAACAATGTAACATCTCATGACTAAATTCTTAATTGATGGTCTCATTTTTACTCTTCTATTTTGGATGTGAAATGGACCCGATGCAAGGTAACACCTCCACCTTAGTTAAGTATTCATGTTGGCCTCACCATTTTTTTCCATTGAAAATGTGTTGGACCGATGGTTGATTGTAGGTGGTTGCATTCTATAAAATCATTCACGTCAGATTTACTGATTCTGAATTGTCTCGAACAATATTTTTTCATGGATCTGAAAACACCCAATCGCACTATATCCCTGATTCAGGGACCTACTCTCCAAATGCTGGTTTTCACTTGGCGACTCATCCAGTGACACTTAAGAACTAACATTGGTTGAGAGGATGGAAATTCAGGATCATCAAACCCTTTTTGGGGAAACTATTTCTTGTTCTGGGACTCTCTTATATATTTAAGATATCATGAACCATTTTTTCATACCCAAGTGTGTATATTATGGGTTTCCCCGTGGTAGTGATCCATAATTATTATGAATCTATTTGGAGTCATTTGTATGTATCTGAGCTTATCCATCAATAAATGGACCTGTATTTATCAGAGGTCCTCCATTAATGTTACCCTTTTATGGAAAAATTAGGAATTACTTGGAATTTTATTAGGAAAACAAGGGTTTTAAGTCACATGGTGGGGCACTTTGGAATTTACCATCATCCATGGGGTATATAAATTTTCTTGATGTTGGGATCGACCCATAAAATGGGATTCCCACATATCCTTATGAGAGGAATCAGAACCCACATAGTTGATTCCATTTAATGGGGCACATCAACTTTTAAAGTCTGGTGACAAGGACCAAACAATGTAATTTGAATTCTTACGACAAGGAAATCAAGGTGTAAGGTTCGTAGTAATGCATTAATTTAGGGAGATATGCCGAGGAAGCCTGAGGGACCCAGAAGATATGTGGTATCATGGGTGGGTACATGACCTTACTGATGATGTGACCCAATAAGGGTGGATTTGGGGGATAGTTTTAGATCTCATAGAGGCTTCCTATGTATCCCAATTAGTTGGGAATCAAATCCCATGTAGTTCGATTGTTTGGGGACACACCAGAAATCTTCCTATCCAGTGCTTCTTTATTGGGACTATGGACCTTTAATGGTTGAGAGACTAATTTTGGGACTTATATCTATAAATAAGGTATGGAAGAGTTTTTGGTTGGGGTATATGAATGGGAGTATCCCATATGGTGTCAGACCATGTTGATGTCATGATTGATGTTTACCACTAATCCCACACGAGTTATTGTTGGTGTGATAAACAAGAGGAATCAGTAGATATGAAGATAACACAGTTCCACTCTATCAACTGATGGATGATGCTATAGCCCATAGGGAGAGGGAGGAGACTTTGAGTTTCTTCCCATATCCTCTTTTATTTTTATAACCAGGATAATCACATTAGGTGATCCATATAGCTTCATCCTGGGATGAGTTAAAGAGTAGAAAGGGTGCCACATCCTACAAGAAAGGTTTGGGTCTTAACTTAGGAGGAGTTCACTAATGTTGGTTCTAGGGAAAGAGGGGGATGTTCAACACTAGACCTCATCAAAGGCAAAGTATAGGGGTACCACTTTATACCTATAATGGGAAGTTTTATGTGACCAACCCAAGGTTGGACCTTAGGTAACCATGGGAATGCAAACATTATAACATTCAGAAGGTTTTCTCTACTATTGGGGTCTCCCACGTGAATCACCTAACCATGATTACATAAACTCGACTGGGAAAACTAATGTTTCTGATGATCTTATCCTACATGTATGGTGGATTTGGAAGGGGCCTTGTCTTGATGTCATTAGACTAGTTTGTAGAGGTTTCGACATGGGTATTTATCTCATGGAAGAGAATGATGAGGGTAAGAGAGTAGAACACCGTAGGATACCTCATTCTATTTATCATGTTCTTACACAGGATGGGGTTCCCTTCACATAGGATGCTACTATGTGGGTAAATATATCATCAGTTTAGTGTTAGGATATCTTGGTCTAGGTTTTGTTCTCATGGATTTTGGATATGTGGGACTGGGTTCCATCGGCATAGCATTTTGATATGTGGGGTGTCTATTTTCAAAGGGTCCATTGGGTCAGCATGTTGTGGGGATTATTTTAGAAAAGTATTTTTGAGTTCATGGTTTAATAGATTATTTATTTTATCTTTCTTAATGATATATGGTGGGTTTTACCTACTATGAATTGCCAAAGGGATTTATCTTTCATGGTGACTTCCTTGGGCTCTCTTTACTTCATATATTTGAGTGTGGATCTCACCCCTCTTTTTCCCCCTCGGTTCCCCTCAGTTCTATTTATAAAAGAGTGGAGGAATGAGATTCTAGTATATATTGTCATTTACGGTGGGCCGTGCGCCTTATTTTTTAGAATCCCATAGGGAATGCCTGGCATGTGAATTACTTTCTCAGTGGGGAATCATTTTAGGAAGGGGGACATCATTTTTGGGGATGGGGATCACCACCTCATTCAAACAAATGACATAGCTTCGTGTGTGGGGACCTGACGACACTGCCTCATCCCAGGAACTATTTTCGTTTGCATGGATATTAATTTATGGGAGTGAAAATTACCGTCTCCTTCCTGTAAACAACTTTATTTCAATCACAGGTGATGGCACCACCGTCTACATCCTGTGAAATATTTAGTTCATGGGTTCTTCGCAAATCATCGGATCAACAAATGGAGTGGCGATCCATGAATGTATTTTTGCTTCATAGTCACATCCCTTTTGAATATTTTTCTTCAAAACTTCCTCTAATTTTTTCCTCTTCCTTTTCCAAATCCATGGAATTACTTCGATCTGATTTACAAAATATTTAGGACCCAACATTGTAAAAACCCCTAACACCACTTAAAAAACCTAATGACCCAAATAAACCTAAAAACTATAAAAATCCATAAAACCCAAGAAACCATAGAAAATACAAAAAACCCCTAAAAACCTACAAACTCTAAATACCCTAAAAGATCCTAAAATCCTATATGTTCCTAAAAATACTCTAAATCCCTTAATACCCCCAAAACTTAAAAACCCTAAACCACTAAAAAGCCACCCAAACCCCTAAAACCCCTAAAGCATTCTTAAAAAACATAAAACATAAAACCCTTAATAACCCAAAACACCCTAAAAACCATGAAAAACCTTGAAAACCCTAAAAACAATAAAAACCGTACAACCCCATAAAACCCCCAAACCCCCTAAAAATCCCTAAAAAACAATAAAAACCCAAAATATCCCCTTAAACCCCAAAATAATCCAGAAACCCTAAAGACCCCTAAAAATTCCTAAAATACTATAAAAACATCTAAAACCCATAAAAACACTAAAACTATACTGAACCCGAAAAACCCTAAAACCCTAAAGACCATAAAACCCTAAAAACTATAAAAAAATAATAAAAACAAAAAAACTGTAAACCCAATAAACCCCCTAAAATCCTAAAAACCCAAGATACCCTAAAACCCCTAAAACCCCTAAAACCCTCATGGAAACCTCAAAACACCTTAGAACCCCTAAAACACTAAAAAATGATAAAATATCAAAAAAAACAAAAAATCCCTAAAATAAATTAATAAACTCAAAAACCCTGAAAAACCTAAAAAACCATAAAACCCAAAAAAATTGAAAATCCTCATAAACCGTAAATACATAAGAACCCTTAAAACCCAAAAACACTAAAATATCATAAAAACCTTAAAAAACACTATAAAATATAATAAAAAACTCTTAAAACCCCAAAATCCTCCAAAAAACCTAATACTCTTAAAAACCCTAAAACTGAAACCCTAAAAACATGAAAAACCCTTGAAAACCCTAAAGGAACCTAAAAACCCTAAAAAAATTCCTAGAGGTCCCTAAAAATACTTCAAACACTAAAGAACACTAAAAACCCCTAAATCCCAAAAAACCGTAAAATCCCAGACACCATTAAAACCCATAAAAACCCATAAGAACCCTAAAAAACTATAAAAATATAAAACCCCTAAAGACACTAAAAACACCAAAACTCCACCCCTCTAAAACACCCTAAAAACCCTAAAACCCCCTAAAAAAATTAAAAACCCCTTAGGGAATCTTAAAATAGAAAAACCTCAACAGACCCAAAAAACTCTACAAATAACATAAATGACCCAAAAGTCAAAAGAAATCTAAAAGACCCTAAAAACCCTAATA
The DNA here is from genome assembly GCA_963277665.1 of Viscum album. Taxonomy (NCBI): domain Eukaryota; kingdom Viridiplantae; phylum Streptophyta; class Magnoliopsida; order Santalales; family Viscaceae; genus Viscum; species Viscum album. The sequence goes on along the minus strand of OY728126.1, from coordinate 1,799,804,570 downwards.
TCCCTTAAACATGCAAAAAAACGCTAAAAACCATGAAACGCTTAAAACCCATGAAAAACCGAATAATCCCCTAAACCCCTTAAAAACCTAACACATGCTAAAACCCCTAAAAGAACCTAAAACCCCTAAAAGTACTAAAACCCATAAAATTCCCGGAAAAATCCTAAAACCCTTAAAAACCATAAACAACCCTATAAAATATAACAAGTTAAATGACCCTAAAAATTATAAAACCGAAAAAGTGATAAAATCCCCAAAATCATTAAAAACCATAATAAATCCTAAAACCCCTAAAAAACCAAAAAACCATAAATTATCCCTGAAAACAATAAATATCCTAAAAACCATAAAAAACATAAAAACCCACAAAACATATAAAACCCCTAAAAACACATATACATCCCAAAACCCCTAAAATCCTAATAAATCCCTAAAATGCCATAAAAAAATTTAAAACCCCAAATAACCCAAAAGATCCTAAAACCCAAATAGAAATTTAAAAACCTAAACAAAAATATAATCCCTAATATCCCTAAAATACCTAAAACCATAAAACCAAGGAGAAAACCCTAAAACCACAAAAAACTATCTAAACCCCTGATGAACTATAAAACCCCCTAAAACCCATAAAAAACCCTAAAATGCCCAATGGAACTTAAATACACTAAAACCATAAAAACAATAAACACCCAAAAAATCATTAAAAATCCAAAAAACCCATAAATACCCTAAAAAACAAAAAACCCAAAAAACCACTAAAACAACCTAAACAACCTAAAAACCGAAAAAACCTAAAAAACACAAAAAACATAAGAATTATTCAAAAACCTTAAAAAACCTAACATATTTGAAAACACTAAAAATTATTGAAACCAATAACCCCCCCCCCCACCAAAAAATGATAAAAACACCAGTAAGAACTCTAAACATTAAAAGAACCCTAAAAACCTAAAACCCTAAAATGATCTGTAAAACCATTAAAAACACTACAAAATCTGAACTCTAAAAAACCATAAAAACCCTCAAAACACAAAAAAAACCTTATAAACACTAATACACAAAAATAAATTAAAAAACCAAAAATACCTGAAAAACACAATTAAAACAAAAAATAATAAAAAACCCAATAAACCATAAAAACCTAAAAACAATAACAAACCCTAAAAACCTGAAAAAAACTATCAAAACCTAAAACCCTAAAATCCCTAAAAATCTTGGAAACCATTCAAAACCATAAAATATAAAAAAACCTAAAAACTCAAAAACCCTAAAAATCCAAAAAAACAAACTTAAAGACCCTAAACACCTGAAAACAAACAAAAACCCTAAAACACATCTAAAATCCCCAAAAAACCCTAAAAAATTAAAACCCCCAAATATCCGAAAACCCCATAAATCCCTAAAATTCATAAACCCCCCTAAAATCCCTAAACCCCACAAAACCCCTAAAAATAATAAAAACCACAAAACCCTAAAACCCCAAAAAGTATATAAAATCCCCTAATAGCCCTAAAAACCCTAAAAACTCATAAAATAGTAATATCTATAAAAAACCAAAAAAACAAAATTTATTAAAAAAACCTAAACCCTATGCACTACACACTAAACCCTATACCCCACACCCTAAACTTTATACCCTACACCCTAAACCCAACACTTGAAACCCTATAATGTACACCAAAAACTCAAAACCCTATACACTAAACCCTATACCTGACACCCAATATCCTAAACCATACACCCTAAAACCATACACCCTACACACAAAACATTTAACTATATACCTTAAACCCTAAACCTTATACCATAAACCCTAAACCATATACCATAAAACACTAAACCCTAAAATCCCATAAAAATCCTAAAAACCATAAATGAACCTAAAACCCCAAAAATAACCAAATAACCTAAAAACCCCTAACAAACCCTAAAATACTCTAAAACCCTAAAATACCCAAAAAGACCATAAAAACATAAAACCCCTAACATTACCGGAAAAATCATAAACCTTAAACATCAGAAAAACATAAAATACCCAAAACACCATAAAAATAAAAAAAAAAACACTTGAAACCCCTAAAAACACTAAAAATCCCTAAAACCCTAAAAACCATAAAACCCCTAAAAATCCTAAAAATCCCAAAAGACCAATATCCTCTAAAAACTCCAAAATAACCCTACATAAACCCTAAAATCGTTTAAAATAACAATCCCTAAAAAACCATAAACACCCCCCCCCAAAAAAAACCCTAATGAAAATATAAAAACCCTAAAAAGACCCTAAATCCTAAAAAACCCCTAAAAACCATCAAACCCAATAAAACCCTAAAATCCCCAAAAACTCATACAAACCCTGAAAGATCCTAAAAACCCTAAAACCCCCTAAACTACCCTAAAACATGGAAAAAATACTAAAACCCTAAATGAACCATAAATGGCCCTAAAACACCCATAAAATAGCCTAAAATCACAAAATCACCTTAAAAACCTTAATACCCCATAAACACCATTAAAACCCAACAAACCCATAAAAACATTGAAAACCCCTAAAGACATTAAATACCTATAAAAACCCAATCCCCCTATAAACTTATAAAAATCCTAAAATAATTAAAACCATGAAATAACCCTAATACCATAAAATACCTATAAAACAGATAAAACTAGTAAAAAACCCAAAAACACTAAAAGACCCAAAAAATTGTAAAAGACTAAAAAGGCCCAAAACCCCCTAAAACACCCTAAACCACTAAAAAACTAAAAAACAAAAAAATCCATAAAAAGTCTAAAATCCCCTTAAAACACTAAAACCCTAAAAACACTAAAACAATAAAACCCCTAAAAATCCTAAATCCCTAAAAACACATAAAAACATAAATCCCCTAAAGTCCCCAAAAAACCCTAATATCCCTAAAGGCCCTAAAAACAGCAAAACCCCTGAAAAAACATAAATACCACTAAAACACCCTAAAAACCATGAAAATCACCAAAATCCCTGATTACCATATACAGTCCTAGAAATACTAAAACCCCATAAAACCCCAAAACCACTAAAAACATGAAAAAACCATTAAAACCCCTAAAAAGAACTAAAGAGACCATAAAAACATCTAAAACATACTAAATACAGTAAAAACCAAGAAATCCTCAAAAGACCCGAAAAATACTATAAAGACCCTAAAACCCCTAAATCATCAAAAACCCAAGAAAAAACCCTAAAAGACACTAAAACCCCCAAAACCCTCTAAAAAACCAAAAATCATTAAATGACTCTAACCTCTAAAAACCTTAAACCCCTAAAACCCTAAACACCCCTAAAACCCCTTAAAACATTAGAACTCCTAAATAAACTTAAAATCCTAAATACCTTAAATACCCATAAAACCTTTTAAAAACTCTAAAAACTTTAAAAACCCCTAAAAACCATAAACTCCCCTAAAAGCCTAATACAACCCTAAAAAATTTATAACCCAAAAGGACTCTACAAAATCTAAAACACCCAAAAACCATAAACCCCTAAACCCCTCAAAAACTAAAAAACCTAAAACCCCACAAAAAAACCTAAAACTTCTAAAAACACTAAAAACTCTAAAAAGACAAAATAAACACTAAAACCCCTAAAAACCCATAAAATACCAAAAAATATAAAAACACCCTAAAAACCATGGAAACCCCTAAAATCCCTAACACCTCTAAAAATGAATTTAAAACTCTCAAAACCCCTAAAAACCATAAAAACAATAAAAACCTTATAAACCATAAATAGACACTAAAACCCATAAAAACCCTAGATCCTCAAGAAACCCAAAAACCTCTTAAACCCTCAAAACCCTAAAATTTTAAAAACCCAAAAACCCCTGAAAACACTAAACCCTAAAAATATAATAAATAAAATAAAAAACCTAAAACCCCCTAAAATCCTCTAAAAAAGTTAAAAAAACCTAAATAATATTGAAACCCTAAAAATACATAAAAACCATGACAACACATAAAAACCATGAAAACCCCTAAAAGACCCTTAATTAAACCCGAGAACCTTAAACTATAAAAAATTCTAAAAACCCTAAAAAAATCCTAAATTCCATAAAATCCATAAAAGCTCCAAAAACCGAAAAAATATAAAACCCCTAAAATATTTGGAAATAATGATAAAAAACCTAATAACTCCTAGAAAAGAAAAAACCAAAAATAAACCAACATTATCCGAGAAACACCTAATATAACCCCTGAAACATTCAAAAACCCTAAAACCTGTAAAATCTTCTAAAAACCCTAAAACCCAAAAAAAATTTAAAATCCCATAAAAAACACTAAAATGCCCTAAAAACCGAAAAACCATTAATCCTCCCCATCCCTAAAAACCTATAAAACCCCTAAACCCCCTAAACCCCCTAAAAACACAAAAACACCAAAAAACTTAACAAACTCCAAAACCCTTAAAACCCTAAAAACCAATATATATATACATAAAGATAAACCCCTACCCTAAAATAACAAAAACAACCTTTAAAAACTCTAAAACACCATAAAATGAAAAACAAAAGGCCCTAAAAACTGTAAAAACACTAAAAACACTAAAAGACCACGAAAAACCTTAAACACCATTAAACCCCCAAAAACCAAAAAAACATAAAATCCCACAAACACCTATAAACCCTAAAAATTGATTTAAATGTTATAAACAATAAAACAATCCTAAAATCCCTAAAATACCAAAATATTAAAAAAATTGAAAATAAAAAAAGCCTAATATCCTAAAAATCCCTAAAACCCACAAAACCATAAAAATAAAAACCACTGAAACCCTAACATACCATAAAGACCATAAAACCATTTAAAATTTATAAAAACCATGATCCCTCGAAACCCCTGAAAAAACCTAAAAATCCCTAAAATCCCTAAAACCACTTAAAAATCCCTAGGCACCATAAAAACCCTAAAACTAGAAAAACCCCTAAAACCATAAAAAACCATAAAACACAAAAAAAACTAAAACACTAAAACCCACCAAAAAACCAAAAAACACTTAAACCCCCCAAAACCCCTAAAAATCTAAAAATTCATAAACACCCACCTGAAATACCCTAAAAACCAATAAACCCATAAAGGACCAAAAAACACATCAAACCCTATAAAACCCTTAAACACACTAAAAACCTAAACAATATTGAACCTTAGAAAATCCCAAACCCCCATGAAAACCCTAAAAACACTAGAAAACATCGAAGAAATCCTGAAACCCCCTAAAATCCCCAAAAACTTCCAAAAACCTCCAAAAACCACTAAACCCTCCAAAAACCCTTAAAAACCCCTTCAACCCCTAAAACCTGTAAAACCCCTTAAAAAGACTAAAAATTTATTAAACTAATAAGAACTAATTGATTCCACAAGAAATCCCAAAACCATAAAAATGATAAAAACCCATAAGAATCTATAAAATCCATTAAAATCCCAAAAAAATACGAAATACCCTAAAACCATTAAAACTCCTAAAAACCAATAAAAATGTTAAAAAACCTAAAAGGAATAAAAACACTAGAAATAATAAATAATTGAAATTAAAGTAAATCCCCTAAAAACCTAAAAACCCGAAAACCCTAAATAGCCCTAAAACCCGTAAAATCATTTAAAACCACCAAAAACTAAAAACCCAAAAAACCAATAAAAAACAGAAAACCTGAAAACCCATACTGAACATCAAGAACCCTAAAACCCATAAAACTATAAAAATATTTAAAAAACCCAAAACACTAACCCCCCTGAAAACCCTATAAAACTCCTAAAACATGAAAAAACACATCAAGCCGTAAAAATCATAAAAACCATTAATCCCACCAAAAATAGTAAAACCCCCAAAACCCATAATACCCCAAAACCCAAAAACCCACACAAACTACTAAAACCCTAAAAACCCTAAATGAGATTAAACCTTCAATTAAACCCCCAAAAGACTCAAAAAACTCTTAAAAACCCTAAAACCCTAAAACATCTAAAAATCCAAAAAATACTAAAAAACCAAAAACCACTCCAAATCATAAAAAAAATAAAACCCCTAAAAACATATAAAAATCCTAAAAACCATAAACACCCCTTAGAACATTAAAAAATTCTAAAACCAATGAAAACCCGAAAAACACAGACAAATCACCAAAACACCTAAAAATCCAAAAAAAATGTAACACCCTAAAAACCCTGGAAAAACCCAAAAAACCTAAAAAAATATAAAAATTACATCAAAACCCTACATACCCTTTAAAAAAAATAAAAATAGGAAAAAATTTAAAAACACAAAAAACACAAAATAATACGAAAAATCCTAAAAAATACTAAAAAAAATAAAAACCCCTAAAACCCCCTAAAAACCCCGAAAAACATTTAAAACCCCTAAAAACACAAAAAACCTTTAATAACTAATAAAACCATGAATACTTGAAAACCTTAAAAACCATTAAAATTCAAAAAAAATATTCAAAAATAAAAAACCTATCAAAAACTAAAACCACTAAAAATCCCTATAAATGATAAAAAACCTAAAAACCCATGAAAATCCTAAAATCAATAAAACCCCTAAAAACTGTAAAAACAATAAATTATTCAAAAGATCTAATAATCCTTGAAACCCTTAAACCCCTAAAAAACCAAACAACCCCAAAACCCTAGAAATTCTTAAAAACACCAAAACCCCTTTAAAGACACTAAAACTCATAAAAAACTCATAAAACTCTAAAAACACTAAAAAGTAAAAACCAATAAAAACCCTACCCCACCCCACCACCCCCCCCCAAACATAAAAACCATGAAAAAACATAAAACCCCTAAACCAAAAAGACCCAAGAAACCCAGAAAACCCTAAAACCTCGTAAAATACTCTAACCTTAGTACCCTTAAAACCCCATAAACCCCTAAAAACCAAAAAAAATAACTAAAACCCCTAAAATTCCATAAAAATCATAAAATCCCTAAAAACCACTAAAACCCCTAACTCCCTCTGCAAATCTTTGAAACATAAAAAAACTTCAAACCATAAAAACCTAAAATAAACCATAAAAACTCCTCAAAACCTAAGAAACCCTTAAAACCCTAAATCCCATAAAATTCCACCCCCCCCACAAACCTTAAAAACATTTAAATAATCCCTTAAAGGATATAACAATAAATAAAAAACCCTTAAAATGTAAAAAAATATAAATACCCCAAAAATCCCTGTTGAATGATGGTTGCTACTTGGTGGTCCTAAAGCCTGAATGGCCTGAAGGACTTATTTTTATTGATTTTTGATAACCCCCCTTTCAAGGGATGAGAGGTATCCTTTAAAAGGATCATAGGCTCAGAGATTACAAGGCCTGTAGGCTTAGGAGATTACATGATTCAAAGGTTGTGGGGAATTCAATCAGACTATCTACAAGGAACTGCCCCTCCCCAGAATCTACATCATGATTAGAGATCTCCACCTTCGCATGGCCGTATTACTAGGCTTCCCGTGCAACCACAGGCTGGTCCTGATGGGATAGCATTACCCTCTCATTATGACAATCCATTTGGCTCTAATCTTGTGAGTGCACCAACTCTGAATCCCCTTCTGAGACTGCTCCTTTTTTGTAGAGTTTGTCTGGGGAAACTATATGTGGCCTGAAGGCCTTGATGTGGACTGAAGGCCTTAAATTTGGCCTGAATGTTAGACTGAACCAAAGGCCTGGGTTTCCCGGAATCCTTAAGGACTCCAAGCCCACACCGATGGCCCAAGGTGAATAGTTCCAGCTGCTGCAATACCGAACATTACCTATTACAATACTACTACAGTGACTGCCACAGTACCCACACAGTGTACAGTTCTACTATAGTACCCGCTACAGTGTACATCACTGCTACAGAACTACTACGGTAATAGAAAAATATGCCTCTACTTGGTTTTGATCCTGGGTCTCATGGATGAACTTAAGGATACCTCACCAACTGGGCTGAGGTTCATGTGCTAGTGGTCCTGAAGCTGTTTCTACATTTGGTATTTTGTGTGTCCTTTTCTTCTTTGTTTTATTTTCTAGGTTTGTCTTTTGGTTTGGGTTTTTTGACTCTACCTCTCCCTTGTCTGCTGCGTCATTTCGAATAATTATTTGGGGGGGGGGGGGTCGGGAATAGCTTGGCCATGCACCTTCCTTTCCCTTAAACACACTAAAACCATAAAAACCCTAAAAATCAAAAAACACCCATAAACACCCTAAAAACCATACAAAACGTTTAAAAACCCAAAATACCTTAAAACCCCTAAAAACCAAAAAAACCCTAAAAACATTTAAAACCCCTAAAACTGAAAAAAAAATTGAAAAATCTAAAAACCCATAAACAATCATGAAAACCATAAAAATACATAAAATACCATAGAACACCAAAATCCATAAAAAACCTAAAAATCCAAAATTCCTCTAATAACCCTTTAAATACATAAAAATCCTTGAAAACCCATAAAATCCCATAAACCCATGACACCCCTAAAAATAGTAAAATCCCTATATATCTCAAAAAATCCGTTAAAATAGTAAAGAGTACTAAAGATTCCGAAACCCTTGAAATTCTTCAAAACCCTAAAAATTCAAAAAATCAAAAAAATCCAAAAATCCATAAAAATAATTGAAGCAATAAAAAAAACCCTTATAACTCCAAACACCCCTTAAAACCCAAAAAACATATTAATAACCCTTTAAACCAAAAAAAACCCTAAAACCCCTTAAAACCCTATAAAAACCGTAAAACCCTTAAAACCCCTAAAACACATAAAACTCTAAGAACCATTAAAACCCTAAATATCATAAAACCCATAAAACCCCTAAAAACCTTAAAAATAACCTAAAAAACTAAATAATTAAAAAACCTTAAAAACCCAAAAAAAACTCGTAAAAGGTCCTGAAAACACTAAAACCATAATAAATCATAAATACCAAAAATCCCCAAGAATCATTAAAGAACCCCTTAAATCCCCCAAAAATACTAACTATCCTAAAAACCATAAAACATCAAAAATACCTAAAAACATTTAAACCCCTTACACTCTAAATAACCTCAAAAAGACTCTAAAATCACCTAAAACACTAAAAGTTACTTAAAACAACTAAAACCCACTAAATGAACCCAAAACACCCTAAACCCCTAAAAGAATCTAAAAACACTAAAATTATCTAAAAACCCAAAAAACCTCAAAACACTTAAAACCCCTAAAAGGCAATAAATCACTAAAACCCTTAAATAATTCTAAGATACCCTAACAACCCTAAAAGAGCCTAAAGGCCCTAAAGGGCCCTAAAACCCCTAAAAACCCAAAAAAAACCCATAAAAAACCAGAAGGACCATAAACCCCATAAAAGCTGTTTAGGGATCTTAAAAACCCTAAAAACCCTAAATTCCCTAAAATACCCTAAAATCCCCCAAAAAAACTAAAAAACCCCGACATCCCCTATAAAACACTAAAAACCCTAAACACCCCCAAAAATGCTAATAAACCCTATTAGCCTTGAATTTTTTTCTAAAACCCGAAAATATCTCTTCAACCCCTAAAAGACCCTAAAAACCCTAAAAACCACTTAAAGAACCTAAACACCCCTGAAAAACTAAATGCAATAAAATACCCTAAAAGACCCTAAAAATCCTAAAAATGTTAAAATACCCTAAAAACAAACCTTTAAAAACTCCCACACCTAAGCACTGAGGAATCCTCAAAAATACCTTAAAACCCTAAAACCCTAAAAAATCCAAAAAACCGAAAACCATAAATAAATAAAATACATTAAAAGACCCTAAAAACCAACCCCCCTAAACCTTAAAACCCCCTAAAAATACTAAAAACCCTAAAAACCATAAAAACCATAACCCCCCCCCTAAAAACTCTAAAACCCCCTAAAAATACTAAATAAGAAGGATAGAGGTGAACTCCCATAACTCTCTCTCCTACTTGATTCCACATCCAGGTTGTCCCTTAGATTATTCTCGGAGATTTGGTGATGGATCCTCACTTATTCTCTGTTCTCGGTAACGGTGTTCTTTGGAAGTGCTCTTCGGACTCAACACGATGGTGGATTACTATCTTTGGCAGCTTCATCTTCCCCAGCAGTGTCATTACTTAGGATTTTGATTTTGGATGGGGCTTCACTCCTCAGCTTATGCCCTTAGGATTTGATGGCTATGGAGGTTGGGTGATCAATTGTGGTTTTAGATCGAATCTATTTGGCAAGGGATGAAGCCCATGGCTCCTTGGAAGTCAGAAACCCTTCTAGACATCAGCTGTAGATCCAGGTAGAATTTGAAGATATGGGGTTTCCATAGATGGGTCAGCATGGAAAAGGGCCTCAATGGTGGAGAAGTTTTCTTCAGTAGCACAGATTATGGTCTCTTCAAAAGTCGGTCTCCTTTTGTGGTTTTCTACTTCAGTGTTCATTTTCTTCTCTGATGGTGCTTCGAATCTAGTATATTGTCTCTCCTATGGTGTTGATCCTGCAATTTTTGTGTGTGTCGGTGGATCGTGGATTCTGTACCCTTTGGTTTATAAGGTACATGATTTATCATCTATTAGAGATTTTTGTACTAATGTATTGGTATATTGTTTAGCTTTTTCATCTATTTAGGGGTTTTTTATTAAGTCTCCTATTAATGTAATTCTAGATTTATCGATATTTTTTATTTTACAGTGGAAATGGGTGTGTGATGATGCGGGAGATGGGTTGTTTATTGATACTCATTTACGAGTTGTGTAAGGAGATGTTGGTTGTTGAAATTGGTGGTACTTAATGCTGATTTCAGATGGTATACGATGTGATGAAGTTGATATTCACGAGTTTGGTGCTGGTAGCACTATATTGCGGGCGGTGGATCTTCTTGGTGAGGAGGTGATGAAAGCGGGTGATGCTTGTGGTTTTGTGTTTCTATCAGGTGATCTACTTGTAAATGAGGTGATGAATGATGGTAATGGAGCTGCAGGATGGTTTCTTCTTGGCTGGGATGTGATGAAGTTGATATTTTTGATTTTGCTGTTGATGGTTTGGTGCTTCAAGCTATGGATCTTTTTGATGCGGAAGTGATGGATGTTGGATTTTGTGAGATTGGATGATATTGATTGCTTGGTTGTGAGTTTCTAGATACTGGTTCATTCTTAGATGGGAAGTGATGATGCTGCAGTTGATGGTGTTGTCATTGTACTCTTTTTTTTTTCTTTTTTGGGGATGTTTAGGGTTTTTTGGTGTGTGTTGATTGACTCCACCCCTCCCTAGTCTGCTGTGTTTTCTTTTTAATAAATCTGGGGGGGAAAATAGCCTTCCCCTACACCTACCTTTCCCTAAAACCCAAAAAATACCCATAAATCCCATTAAAATCAACCAAAACACCCTAAACCTCTAAAAATCAATAACGCCCCTAGAATATGTAAACACACGTAAACCCATAAAACCCCTAAAAATCATTAAAATGTGAAAAACCCCATAACCCACTAAAACCGCTTAAAACTTTAAAACACCAAATAACAAACAACCACCCAAAACTTCTAAAAACTGAAAATACCCTAAAACCCTGAGAACCTTAAAACCCCATAAAACTGAAAAACACTTAAAAATCACTAAACCCCCCAAACCCTAAATAACCCTAAATCTCTAAAAACACCTAAAAACCCTATAACCAAAAAAACCATATAAAACACCAAAACCTCTTATTGGGTCCTAAAAAAATTTCAAATATAAATCAAATACTCCTAGGGATTTGTAAAAGGAAGGAAAATTAATTGAACTGATAATTGAAGAACAAATTTGAAGAAGCAAAAAACATGGAAATGTAAAGATGAGGAGATGTGAAGAAGAAATCCTTTGTGGATCACCGCTTCACGTGGTGTTCCACTTCATGAAGTTCCCATGAACTAATCAGTTCATGAGATGGAGGTGACGACACCGATCCCCCGCAAATGAAATTGATTATGGGAAGGAGGAAAAGAAATCCACACACATAAAATCCACCACGAACTCAAATGGTTCATGGGAGAATCGAAGTCAATGACTTCCCAAAAAAGAAAAAAATTATTCGCAGGACTGAGGTGGTGATCCTTGTAAAGACCTGTAAAATTCAAGGAATTTTTTTTTCTTAATTTTCTTGGAAATTTTACTAGAACACAGTTTCTGACGGCACCTAATTCTGAGGCCCGGTGTGGCCAAAATCATTTTCCGAAGTTTAGCTCGGGTACGTTCAGTGAACGAATGAGCGGGGTTTTCTAACTTTTGAACCGGTGCTCGGAATCAAATTCTGAGGGCACTGATGGAATCTTAGTGCCGGTATTTGCTTAGAAATGCCTTTTTCGGAGTTGCGTTTTCTCAGGTGTGGTTTTTAATTTTTGTGGTTAAGTTAAGAAATAAAATAAAGTGGTGCGACAACTTTATTTAATTTCACTTAAAGCCACTTAAGCCAAGTTAAGCGGATAGGGTGGAACCCAAAATATCTTACCCACTTGGTAGGATATTTGTGAGGTGGGGCCCACACGAGCCCCACCATTTCTTCCCTCCTAATTAACGCACCCGCAAACCCCCTCTTTAATGAAAGTCAACCGTGCATTTTTCTAGTTAAGAAACGCCCCATTTAATTGGGCAGTTAAATCGTTATAGTTTGTTCGTTGAATTGGTTATTCATTTCTTATCTTTGATTTTCAAATTGTTGGAATGGGAATAAAATAAGACCAATACTAGGTTTGTTGAGGGGTTGCTTGTTGAGAGAATTTGGAGAAACTCTAAAGCTTGAAGATCTTCATCCCCCTTCGTTGAAGAACGCGAAGAACGCGAAGAAAGCGAAGAACGCATCATCGCTGACGAAGAATGCTGGCCTCCGACGAAGGGAGACGAAGAGCACCAAACCCTCAGAGATCGACGACGCGATGCTATGTACCGCAACGTCGACGATCCTCTTTCTGCGACGCTTCTTCCACGACGTTCCTTCCCCGTGACAACCTTCGATCAACAATCGATTGAGGTAGGGGATTGCGGTTCTTTTAAATTCTTCATGAATTATATCCTCGGATTGATTTCAATTGGTGCATTCTTAATCTTGTGAATTTATACCCACGACATATGTTTAAAATATTTGTCGGAAGACTTTTTAAAAACGCTAACAAGGTGGGTGCGGACCAACGAACAAGTCCGAACCCACCGTCTCTTCATTCTTGGTGAGCAGATTGGTGGGCGACGACAAAGTGGGCCGGACAGGCGATGTGAGGCCCTCGCAGTGAATGACGGGCCCCAAAAGGGCCATTGGCGAAGACGACACTCAATTTCCGACCACCGGAACTCGTACGGTGCTCCGCGGAGCGGCCCGCCAGCGTGCCGCCGGGAGGAGCCGTTGCGGCTGAAGCCGCGGTGGTAGGCCGCTTTCCTGCGACCGTGCGGGACCGGAAGGGGCGGGACATGGCAACCGGGTGCGTCCGCTAGCAAGGGAGGCCCCACGGGGGGCCGCGATCTCTCCATGCGGGGGTAACACGCCCCCCGCTTTGCTCGGCCGTAACGGCCGAGCCGACCCGCTGGCCACCCAGCCAGCGCCAGCCGGGTCGCGCCCAGGCCGGGCCGAGCAACGCCATCTGGGCCGGGTCGCGCCATCCGGGTCAGACCCGGACCCAGGTCAGGTCGACCCGGTTTGGGCCGACCCAGGGGGGGCCGGGTCGGGTCGGTCCGGGCCCAAACCCCCAGTTTTCGGACCTCTTTCGGTCTTTGGACCATAACTTGAGCTACCGGCCTCCGATCGATGCACCGTCAGATAAGATGCGATACTTGGATTGAGACGGTCATTTTGGTATATCTCACTCAAGGTTTCGGAATACATTGGGTTCAGCCGAGTTGGTTCGTACACGAAACCAACCGGGCCCTCGGAGCGGAAACGCTTATAACTTGAGTTCCGGACATCCGATTGACGTGTCGTCGACTTTGATGGATTCCTCTAAGTTAGATGGATATTTTGGATTACTATTATTGAGGTTTGTATGCAGTTGGAGTTTGTTCAGTTGGTTTTGACTTAAAAACCAACCGGGCCCCTCGGACGAAAAGGCCAATAACTCTCAGACCGGGCGTCCGATTGGCGCACCGTCTGCGAAGTTGAGTTCCTGTTGACGATACGGAACTTTTGGATACATCAACTACAGACTATGTGTTAGTTGATGTATCAGCCTCTCGACTCGTGGAGCGGACCCTCCCGAACGAGCTTGCTATGTGCGGGAACCCTAGATCTGGCTGCGACTGCGACTACTACGACGACGACTGTACAGAGATCCTCAGTGGATTTGATGGAGACGACTACAACACTCAACGATCGTACATGGATCAGTGCTAAAGATACTGTGAGGGTCCGATCCTTTGTGGGTCAGCGCTCAGTGGTCCTGTGTGGGCCAGCGCCTACAGATCCTGTGTGGGTCTGATCCTGTGTGGGTCTTTGCGGGGGTTAGTTACCTATCGATCTTGTGTGGGTCAGATCCTTTGTGGGTCCTTGCGGGGGTTAGTTACCTATCAGTCCTGTGTGGGTCAGATCCTTTGTGGGTCATTACGGGGGTTAGTACCTATCGATCCTTTGTGGGTCTGATGGCTTAGATGAATCAGTGGCTATATCTGATCATCTCTATCTTCATACGAAGAAGTATACCTATGTGAATTGAATCCTATTTTTATTTCCTATGTGAATTGTGTGTGCTATCCTGTGTGGATTTATATTTTGCTTTCCTGTGTGGACTGGGTTGTACTTGGGCTCAGATGTTGGAGCTGAACGAGAATTTATGACTTAGGTATATGTATGGGAATATACCTAAGCAGTCTCGAATGCTACTTCGTGATTATATCTTTCCTTTGTGGTTTATCCATTGTGGATTCTGAGAGAACTTAGGGGGTCTCGGGTTCCCTACTTAGTAGATTATACTCACCCCTACATGGGCTATACCCACACAACGTTGTGTTGGTTGCGGACGATAGAAAACACTAATCGTGGTTGAGGCTTGCGGAGTAGGACGGTACTTGGAGGTGGACCACTGGACAGGACGTTCTCGGAGCGGATGGCTAGACCTGAGGAGCTGTGGAGGCTATCTGTACTCACCCTTCAGTTGGTATTTCTAGTGGACAGCTCGACGTTGCAACTTTACTTTACAGTTTCTATTTTCCCTTCAAGTTGTACTTTACATTCAGTTTGGGTTTGTATACTTGCCCACTTACTTTTCCTCACTTACTGTTGTACTCAGTTTTTACTTAGTGTTTACTTCTACTGCTTGCTTGCTCTGTGGTGTTTGTTTACTTTACAAAGGAAATGCCTTCCCTTTTTACTGTTAATGACACCTTGGTTCTAGTCATCAGCCCCTGGCCTATGGTAGTCGGGCTTGGGGTAGTCACGACACAGGCCCCTAGGATGGATCGTGACAAATTGGTATCAGAGGAGTTCGATTCTACCACAGAACTTTGGACTCTGATCTTTTTCTATGTGAAGCAATAGTGTTAAGCATATTGAGTGTGGTTATCAGTCCAGGGAGTCCAATTTTGGTGCGGCGGCCGACGTATCCGTACACCAGGACCCTGACTTCTGATTTCCGACTTAATGCACGAAAACATTGATTGCGTGTGTGTCTTTCAAGTTTTCGTTGTGATAACTTTGTGTCAGCTCACCAGATATACTGTTCTGACCATGGCACACCTGTTTCCATTTCAGGATGGCCCCACGACGACAGCCAGCTAGGGTTCCAAGAGTTGAGCATGACGAAAACCCACCGAGCGATGAGGCCTCGGTACAGGGCCCTTTGACAGCTGAGGCACCGGCGGTACCTTTACCCGCGGAGCCACCGATGCTTCCAGCCCCAGCCACTGACAATGCACGTCGCCTTAGTGCACTGCACAAGTTTCAGAACCAGCGACTGCCCAAGTTCTGTAGGGAGACGGACCCCCAGGCAGCCGAGGATTGGCTGGAGGCAGTGGTACGGGTTTTCAGGTTAGTGATGACACCAACAGACCTCATTGTGATCCTCGCAGCGAGCCTACTGCACGCGGCAGCAGGCCGATGGTGGAGCTTGATGCTCCAGGTTCATGATGAGGCATCTCTCCTCTAGATAGTCTTTGAGAGACTCTTTCTCTCGGAGTTCGTCCTAGCCACCCTCCGTGCGGTGCGCATCCAGGAGATTCTTCAGCTGCGGTTGGGCAGCTTGATGGTCGCCCAGTACTCAGCGAGATTTACCGATCTCTCGCGCTACTCGACAGACATGGTCCGAGACCCATTATTCTAGGCCTAGACTTTTGAGCAGGGATTAAGGTATGAGATCAGGGCATCGCTAATCTCCCTCAGCATTCTGACCCAGGCAGGAGTACTGGAGCGAGCCCTTTTGATCGAGAGCTTCCTTACTACGCCTTCATCAGCAGCGAGACCTATCGCGGGGCGGCACGTAGCAGAGTCTTCTGCAACAGGCAGTCGATGGATGACTCATGGGTCTAGGCAGACTAGACCCTCAGGCAGACGACCTCAGGACACTGGCTCAGCAGTGCGGGGCACACAGCGCGGAGCCAGTCTTTCGAGAGGTAGGCAGTGCTACACATGCGGTGGGTAGGGCTACATGGTTCGTGACTGCCTGACCCACCATGCCAAGGAGTAGCAGACGGTTGAGGGGCCACCCAGGCAGCGGCAGAGTGTTGACCGTGGCAGTCCGTAGGGAGAAGGCAGATGAGGCATAGGAACTGGACGAGCAGCATGTGGTGGGAGAAGCTTTGAGGCTCTACCACCACCACCACTCGGAGGTCCACCCCGACCACAGGGAGCTGGCGGGCAGAGACAGGCACAACTCCAGGAAGCGGAGGCCTACGACCACAGTGTGCCCGAGATTATTCGAGGTACTATCTATGTCTATTCCACCCTTTCTGCAGTTCTTATAGACATAGGAGCGATTCATTCTTTTATAGCCGCTGCCCTTGTTTGGAGCTCGGAGATTCCGACAGAGTCATTGGCTCGATCCTTACAGCTAGAGACTCCTACGGCAACAGACTCGACGATTACGCACTAGTTCCAGAAGTGTGAGCCTACTCTAGGAGGCGAGAGCTTCGGCTGGGATCTTCTTGTAGCGGTGTCGAGGCCTTACGACGTCATCTTGGGCATGGATTGGTTATCTACAGTCCATGCACATATTGACTGTATTAGGCGCAAGGTGCGATGTGTATGCTCCGACGGGAGCTGGTTCACCTTCACCAGCGAGAAGGGAGCCTTCACAGCACAGGATGGACTTCTGCAGAGAAGAGGACAACCCATCACTAATCAGTTGGCTAGCCACATCCTAGGAGCAGTTGATGTGAGAAGTCCTAGTTTTCCTACAGTGGTGGATCAGTATGCGGGCATCTTTACCGACGACGTTCCAGGACTACCTCCTCGTAGATAGGTAGACTTTTATATTGATCTTCACCCCGGGATATCCTTGATATCCACCCCAGCATATCGGATGGCTCCCGCTGAGCTTTGAGAGCTACGGGTACAGTTGGAGGAATTTCAGGGCAAGGGATTCATCTGATCCAGTGTTTCACCCTGGGCTTCCCTGATATTGTTCGCCAAGAAGGAGGAAGGGAGCTTACGACTTTGTGTTGACTATCGTCACCTGAACCAGGTGACATTAAGGAACAAGTATCCGCTACCGAGGATTTATGACCTCTTCGATCAGCTCAAGGGAGCACGGTGGTTCTCAAAGATAAACCTCAGGTCAGGCTATCATCATCTCAGTGTTCGGTATGAGGACGTGCAGAAGATGGACTTCAGATGTCGGTATGGCCACTATGAGTTCTTGGTTATGCCATTTGGCATAAAAAATGCTCCAACAGTGTTCATGGGCATCATGAACAGGATCTTTCAGCCATACCTCGATCAATTTGTCATGGTCTTCATCAAAGACATTTTGATATACTCGACGACTGAGGAGAATCACGCCTACCACTTTCGGGTTATACTAGACACACTCCGAGAGCACCAGCTTTATGGAAAACTCTCGAAGTGTCAGTTCTGGATACGCGAGGTCCACTTATTGGGACACATCATCTCTAAGGCGGGAGTTGCGGTGGATCTTGCGAAGATCCAGGCAGTGCTAGCTTGGGAGCCACCCAGGAGCGCGATGGAGGTGAGGAGTTTCTTGGGATTAGCTGGATACTATCGGAGATTTGTGCCGGACTTTTCTAGAGTTGCGACACCACTCTGAGCTTTGATGAAGAAGGGGAAACCCTTTGTGTGGTCAGAAAAATGTCATCAGAGCTTCAAGGAGATGAGACAGAGATTGACTAGCGCCCCGATCTTGAGGTTTTCGGAGGAGGGAGTAGGGTACGTAGTCTACTGCGATGCATTAGGGACCGGACTCGGATGTTTCCTAATGCAGGAGTGGGTGGTGATCGCCAATGGATCACGTCAGTTGAGGACGCATGAGTATAACTACGCTACCCATGACCTGGAGTTAGCAGTAGTGGTATTCTCTCTGAAGACATGGTGACACTACCTGATGGGAGAGAACTTTATAGTCTTTTCTGACCATCAGAGTCTCAGGTACATATTCTCTCAAAAGGACCTGAACCTGAGATAGTGGCGATGGCTTGAGTTCCTCCAGGACTATGAATTTGAGATAGTCTATACTCCTGGGAAGGGGAACGTGGTAGCAGATGCTCTCAGCAGGAGGACTGACATTCAACTACTTGAGGAGGCGACAGAGCAGCTAGCCGCTTTGCCGATATCCTTCGTGGATAGAGATGGGGCAGCCTTACTTCAGTCTCTCACAGTCACCCCTCCACTACTACAGCGGGTCAGATATGCACAGTGTGGGGACACTGACTGTGAGATGCGGCATGCGCAGATATCCTCAGGACAAGCACCTGATGGTTTATCCTTTGGAGCAGAGCACGACGTCCTTTTTAGAGGATGTACCTTGGTACCAGTTTCTTTATGGGAGGAGGTGTTGAGAGAGTTTCACACTTCTCCTTTGGCGGTACATCCTAGAGTGGAGAAGATGTACCAGGATCTCAGACAACAACACTGGTGGCCAGGCATGAAGAAAGCTGTGGAAGAGTTCTTTTCTCGATGCCTCATCTTCCAGTAGGTGAAGGCAGAGAATCAGGTACCAGCAGGCTTGGTACAACCCTTGGAGGTCCCAGAGTGGAAGTGGGACGGGATATCTATAGACTTTGTGACTGTACTTCCACACACTTCTAGAGGTCACGACTCCATTTGGGTGATTGTCGACCGACTCACCAAGTCGGCTCACTTCTTACCCATCAGGGAGCAGGGATCAGTGGAGAGCTTGTGATGTCTATACGTTTAGGAGATTTTACGGCTTCACGGTGTTCCATCATCTATCATCTCTGATCGAGATGCTCGCTTTACTTCCCAACTTTGGAAGGGGTTGCAGGAGGCATTCGGGACGCAGTTACATATGAGCACTGCCTTTCACCCTCAGACGGATGGTCAGACGGAGAGGACCATACAGACTCTCGAGGAAATGCTACGCGCATGTGTCCTCGACTTTGGTCGCAGCTGGGAGGACCACGTACCCTTGGTGGAGTTTGCATACAACAACAGCTACCACTCTACCATTGGGATGGCACCATACGAGGTATTGTACGAACGAACTTGAAGATCTCCTTTGTGCTGGACAGACCCTGGGGAGTCAGCACTTGTGGGACCGAAGATGGTCCAGGCCATGACAGAGAAGGTCCAGGTCATCCAGGAGCGGATGAGGACAGCTTAGAGCTGGCAGAAGTCTTATGCTGACAGGAGGCGGAGGCCACTAGAGTTCGAGGATGGCGACCACGTCTTCTTGCGTGTCTCACCTTGATGTGGATTACAGATATTTGACCAAGGCGGCAAGTTGTCTCCACGCTTCATCGGACCATTGCAGGTCCTCAGCAGGATTGGCGAGGTGGCTTATCGCCTGGCTCTACCAGCTCAGTTGCACCGGGTGCACGACGTCTTCCACGTATCTCAGCTGAGGAGATACGTGCACGACCCGTCGCAAATCATTGACGATGGGGAGCTAGACGTTGATGATGGGGCGACTTTTTTAGAGATTCCGGTGGAGATCGATGATTGACAGGAGCGAGTCCTAAGTGGATGGTCGATTCCTCTAGTGCGCATCATATGGAATCATGGGAACCTCCAGAAGAGCACTTGGGAGCGGGAGGCTCAGATGCGTGCTCAGTACCCACTTTGGTTCCCCTAGTTTTGATGTATCTTTATGGGGATGTAAATCACTGAGGTGGGAGTGATGTAAATAACCGTAGAATTCAAAGAATTTTTTTTCTTCTTAATATTCTTGGGAATTTTACAAGAACGCAGTTTCTGACGGCACCTGATTCCGAGGCCCGGTGTGACCGGAATCATTTCCCGAAGTTTAGTTCGGGTACGTTCAGTGAACGAATGAGCGGGGTTTTCTAAATTTTGAATCGGTGCTCGGAATTGAATTCCGAGGGCACCGATGGAATCGCAGTGCCGGTATTTTCTTAGAAATTCCTTTTCCAAAGTTGCGTTTGCTCGGGTGTGGTTTTTAATTTTTGTGGTTAAGTTAAGAAATAAAATAAAGTGGTGCGAAAAAATTATTTTATTTCACTCAAAGCCACTTAAGCCAAGTTAAGCGGATAGGGTGGAACCCAAAATATCCTACCCACTTGGTAGGATATTTGTGAGGTGGGGCCCGCACAAGCCCCACCATTTCTTCCCTCCTATGTAACGCACCCGCAAACCCCCTCTATAATGAAATTCAACCGTGCCTTTTTATGGTTAAGAAACACCCCATTTAATTGGGCAGTTAAATCGTTACAATTAGTTCATTGAATTAATTTTTTGTTTCTTATCATTGAATTTCAAATTGTTGGCATGGGAATAAAATAATACCAACCATAGGTTTGTTGAGGGGTTTCTTGTTGAGAGGATTTGGAGAAACTCTAAAGCATTAATATCTTCATCCTCTTTCATTGAAGAATGCGAAGAACGTGAAAAACGCGAAGAACGCCAATAACACATCGTCGCCGACGAAGAACTCCGGCCTCCGACGAAGGGCGACGAAGAGCGCCGAACCCTCGGAGATCGACGATGCAATTCTGTGTACCAGGACGCTGATGATCCTCCTTCCGCAACGCTTCTTCCGCGACATTCCTTCCCTGCGACAACCTTTGATCAACAACCGATTGAGGTAGGGGATTGCGGTTCTTTTAAATTCTTCGTGAATTATATCCTCAGCTTGATTTCAATTGGTGCATTCTTAATCTTGTAAATTTATAACCATGACATATGTTTGAAATATTTGTCAGAATACTTTTTAAAACCACTAACACGGTGGGTGCGGACCAACGAACAAGTCCGAACCCACCGTCTCTTCGTTCTTGGTGAGCCGATTGGTGGGTGACGACAAAGCGGGCCGTACGGGTGATGTGAGGCCCTCGCAGTGAAGGACGGGCACCGGGAGGGCCATTGGCGAAGACGACATGCAATTTTCGACCACCGGAACTTGTCTGGTAGACCACGGAGCAGCCCGCCGGTGCACCTCGCCGGCACGACGGCGCCGACGGCAGGTGGCGGCGGTGCCTGGCTCGCCGCCGGGAGGAGCCGCCGTGACTGAAGCCACGACGGCAGGCCATGGTCCCGCGACCGCGCGGGACAGGAAGGAGCAGGATGCTACATCCAGCCGCGTCTACTGGCAAGGGTGGCCCCACACGGGGCCGCGGTCCCTCCACGCGGGGGCAGCACGCCCCCCGCTTCGCTTGGCCGTAATGGCCGAGCCGACCCGCTGGCCGCCCGGCCAGCGCCAGCCGGGTCGCGCCAGGCCATGCCGGGCCGCACCGGCTGGGCTGGGTCACGCCATTCGGGTTGGAACCGGACCTGGGTCGGGTCGACCTGGTTCGGGCCGACCCAGGGGGGTTGGGCCGGGTCGGTCCGGGCTCAGACCCCCCGTTTTCGGACCTCTTTCGGTCTTTGGCCCATAACTTGAGCTACAAGCCTCCAATCGACACATCGTCAGATGAGATGCGATCCTTGGATCGAGATGATAATTTCGGTATATCGCACTCAAGGTTTCAGAATACTTTGGGTTCGGCCAGGTTGGTTCGTACACGAAACCAACCGGGCCCTCGGATCGGAAATGCCTATAACTTGAGCTCCGGACGTCTGATTGACATGCTGTTAACTTTGATGGATTCCTCTAAGTGAGACGGATCTTTTGGCTTACTCCGCTCGATGTTTGGATACAGTTGGAGTACAGTCGGGTTGGTTTTTACTTGAAAACCAACCAGGCCCCTGGGACGAAAAGGCGAATAACTCTCAGACCGGGCGTCCGATTGACGCCGTCTGCGACGTTGAGTTCCTGTTGACGATACAGAACTTTTGGATACATCAACTTTGGACTATGTGTCAGTTGATGTATCAGCCTCTCGGCTCGTGGGGCGGACCCTCCCGAATGAGCTTACTGTGTGCGGGAACCCTAGAGCTGGCTGCGACTGCGGCTACTACGACGACGACTATACAGAGATCCTCAGTGGATTCGGCGGCAACGACTACAACACTCAGCGATCATATGTGGATCAGTGCTATAGATTCTGTGTGGGTCCGATCCGGTGTGGGTCAGCGCTCAACGGTACTGTGTGGGCCAGCGCCTACAGATCCTGTGTGGGTCTTTGCGGGGGTTAGTTACCTATCGATCCTGTGTGGGTCAGATCCTTTGTGGTTCATTGCGGGGGTTAGTTACCTACCGATCATGTGTGGGTAAGATCCTTTGTGGGTCATTTCGAGGGTTAGTACCTATCGATCCTTTGTGGGTCCGACGGCTTAGATGAATCAATGGCTATATCTGATCATCTCTATCGTCATATGAAAAAGTATACCTGTGTGAGCTGAATCATGTTTTGCTTTCCTATGTGGATTGTGTTGTGCTATCCTGTGTGGATTTACATTATGCTTTCCTGTGTGGACAGGGTTGTACTTGGGCTCGGATGTTGGAGCCGAACGAGAATTGATGACTTAG
Organism: Viscum album; assembly: GCA_963277665.1. Classification (NCBI taxonomy): domain Eukaryota; kingdom Viridiplantae; phylum Streptophyta; class Magnoliopsida; order Santalales; family Viscaceae; genus Viscum; species Viscum album. The sequence continues at coordinate 1,799,781,580 of OY728126.1, read as the reverse complement.
GTATATGTATGGGCATATACCTAATCAGTGTCGAGTGTTACTTCGTGATTGTATCTTTCCTTTGTGGTTTATCCTTTGTTGATTCCAGGAGACCTTCGGTGGTCTCGGGGTCCCTACTGAGTAGCTTATACTCACCCCTGCATGGGCTATGACCGCACTACATTGTGTTGGTTATAGACGACGGACATCGCTGATCGTGGCTGAGGCTTGCAGAGTGGGAAGGTACTTGGAGGTGGATCACTGTACGGGACGTTCTCGGAGCGGACGGTTGGACCTGAGGAGCTATGGAGGCTATCTGTACTCACCCTTCAGGTGGGATTTCCAGTGGACAGCTCGATGTTGCGGCTTTACTTTACAGTTTCTATTTTCCCTTCCAGTTGTACTTTACATTCAGTTTGGGTTTGTATACTGGCCCACTTACTTTTCCGCACTTACTATTGTACTCAGTTTTTTCTTACTATTTACTTCTACTTCTTGCTTGCTCCGTGGTGTTTGTATACTTTACACAGGCAATGCCTTCCCTTTTTATCGGGAATTACACCTTGGTGCTAGTCGCCAGCCCCTGGCCTATGGAAGGCGGGGTTAGGTAAGTCACGGCACGGGCCCTGAGGACGGGTCGTGACAATCCTCACTGCCATGGATGATGACCATGTTCCCCCACTAACTGAGTCATCCGTGGACCGGGTTGCTCATGTGGGCCTATATAAAAGATGTTATGTGGCCCACTGATCCATTTCTTCCACCCCTCTATAAAAGGAACCCGAGGGGTCTGAAGAGGTGGAACTTTTGGGGGAGGACTTGAGTGATCAAAGGCACAAAAGAAGATATGACCACAAAAGATGGACTCTTTCGATGATTCCCTATAGGTATAACCTACCGCATAGCATTAAGGAAGGAAATATTTTACTAATTGGCAGACTGTGAACCCATATTCCTTCATAGATGAATTTCTAACTATGAGAAGAACCAATTCCATTTATTAAATCCAGCATCCCTCATAGCCATATGCTATGTGGTGGAACCCTACACTATGTAGAAAATTACTACATAGATGGATCTGAACCCCGCGTAGCATCATGCTACATAGATAGATTTCAGCACTGTGTAGCGAAACACTCCACTGACAGAACATGGTTCCACATAGAAAAACACTACAAGGACAAAATCCAGGTCCACATACCATCACAATATGTGAAAAACCATTCACCCACTTATCAACACACAATACGGGGGGAAAATCCATCCTTCATAATGAAATGGTGTGCAGAATGGGGTATTCTCATGCATTCCACCCTATAGATTCAATATTTTCCTTCAATTTCCATTTCATTATTCATAACCTATACACGAACTTGTCCAACAACGCTAGGAAAAAGCCTCTTTTAACGACACTAGAACTATATGATAAAACCATCAGGTTCACTATCACACCCTTCTGAGTTTACATACCCATGGTAAATAGAGTTATATGGGTAATCCCTATAATGAGGTGGACCCCCAGAATGTCTCTAAGTTTACATTCCCATGGTAATGTGGGATCTAACATCAGGATGCTCACATGTACCTCCCTATTCTAGGGATTATATTTGATTGTTGGCCTTTCCCTTCGATTAGTTCTAGAGATAAATAAAGGAAATTCACACTTTATTTCCCCTTTAACGGGGAGTTATGCTCCTCCCCTTTCCCAGAATCAATCCTAGGTCACTCTATCTGGGGTAAGCCCCATTCCTCTCTTAGGGAAAGTGCCGCATTCTCACCCTCTCCCATGGTTCTCCTCCTCCTTTTCTACTAGTAAAGAGGTGAAAGTTCAGGATTTTTTGGATCTACAACTTTCTCTTGTTTCTCACACCGAGCATGAATCACGGGGGCTTAGAGTTGAGTTTCAATCATGGAATACACATGATTCACTCAAAAGTTTAACTACAAGAACTCTGATTCCATCCCTAACCTGGATATATAAAATTCCTGCCTATGGCCTAAGTTCAAAAAGTCATTCTCTATGGATTTAAGCCCCAAATCATGCCTCCTTCATGTTACTCTTGAACGCATAATTCCCATATTTCAATAACTACATGGTATTTGATTACCAACTAGATGTGATATGTAGGAAACCTCTCTAAGGTTCTATCCTGACACTATCATTTCACGCCAGTCCATTCTCTTCCTGGCCAAGTGATGTGAAACTGTACGGGTCACAAAAAATATGTGGGTTTTGATTAATCTCACAAGAATACGTAGGAAGCCCATCTTTTGGTTTTCATCCCAACATTAAAACAGTTCCCATCATCTTGGATGACAATAAACTATAGAGAACTATCCCATTTGGTTCAAAAACCAATGTTGTCTTAGGGAATGGCCAAGGAATTACTTATTTGTTCATAATAGGTAACATTGATGAAGAACCTCAGATACAAAAATAGATCTTCCATAATAGAGAAACTCATATTTAAACAGATAATTCCAAACTCATGAGTATTCATGATTGATCTTACGACCTAGTAGTAATCTGCATACACATTCTAGGGAATGAACCGAGGATTTATGAACATAGGTACATCGATTAATTATGTAAGAGAGTCCTAGAATAAAAAATAGTTCCCTCTAAAAGGGTGTGATGATCCCGAGTTCCCATCCTCTCGACCAATGTGAGTTCTTAAGTGTCATCGTAAAATAATTCGACAAATGTATTCATTTATAAATAAGGTCCATGAATCATGGTTGTGATATCCATTGAGTATTTCTAGATCTATCAATAAACCCATTGAGGATCATCTGAGGATGTTTTACCCGACATGTAAGGATTTCACAAAAACTTAACCCCTAGAAATTACCCATTGGGACCACTTAATTATGGAACCTCCTTCATAAGATAAAAAAAGATATAATTAACAGTACTCGTTGGACCATTTTCATTCATGGGTATGGAGCACCTTCATGGTGAATCAAAAATTTTGAACCCAACATGAATCCTTAACCATGGTTGCGGTATTACCCTACTGAATCCCCTTTAGCACCCAACAAGAAAGATATCAAAGATAGATCATAAATTATTCATGTGGTCATGGGATGTTACTTTAAAAGGGTTTTCATCATATTTGTCACATATATTGTAGGTCAATAGAGCTACCTTCAATCTAATGGAATCCTAAAAGATCTAAAAGACATGCATGTTTATCAACACACCAGATAGGTCTTAAAAAAAGTAGAGGACTCCATCCCACAACCAGTGTCTCCAATGCTGGGTTTTGAACCCATTGATCTGTGAGTACAACCAATATAGTGATATACCTATAGTGAAGGCTATAAGATATTCCCTCCAATTAGTGAAATCTTCCTAGACACCTATTTAATAGAAGCCAGTATTCTAGAATAGGGTGGTCCCACTATTTATCTCTTAACATTTTAGGAGCATGTCCCTAGAACATGACAATGAGTACCTACCTTATCTTAGGGAGGAATCTGAAGACATATTCAATGAATTCTTTCCGACTATACAAGGGTATCACTCAAGGTCCCCTACAAGAAGATGTCACCACCAACATTGTGTGACCTAGTATCCTTGTTATTAAGAGGATACCACATCGATGGCTCCTGATAAATTTCAACAAACACCAGTCCCTCAAGCTGCCCACCATGGGAAATGAATATATAATCAGACCAGGTAATCACCTTGGTTCCTGATAAATATTTTTCATGTGCTAATATGATGGAATACTATGGGTATACATACAGTCCTACCCCCTCTTCTGAAGCCCTCTATGGAAATACGATGCAAACCTATGAGCAGAAGCATATCCCCACTCACTCTTATCAAGCCCACCATGAAAAAATGCGGGAACATTACGAGAAAGGGAAACTTTTCGCTAATGATTGATAGTCTCACCACAGAAACAGAGCAGAAAATTATAAACAAATGTAAGTCCCTCCTGATGCGCATAAATACAATCATCCAAATATCATGAAAAAATACAGGCACATACACATCTTTACCCCTGAATATGAATTCGACAAATCAAATACGGTGTAAATCATGTATGGGAAGAGTCAATTCCCTTCTCCCTCATGTAAAAACCATCAGTAAAAATACAATTTAAATCAAGTATAGAAAGAGTCAAATTCCTACGAATGTAAATCAAGACCATGAGAAAAATACAGTGGAGAATGACTAGACACAAATACCTACTCGCAAATATAAATAATGTTATCCAAATAGGATGGAGTAGAATCTTTCCTCTTCCCCAACAACGTAGAAATGTCAGTACCCACTAAAAACCATGGAGGAACAAAATAGGAACAAAATACTCCTCCAACATCACAATGGGAATAAATTCATGTTATATCTAAATATGTTTCTCAATACATCCTAGAAATGATGTGGGACTAAACATCAGTTCCTGATCATGTCCTCTAGACTTGTGAATAAGTAATCATATCCATGGAAATAGTAAAGAGTTGGCCCCCCAACCCCATCTTCCCAAGTGGGGTGATTCGTCCAAAAAATAATATAGTCTTTATGGAGTAGACCTATCTCCCTACTCTAGTCCAAGAGGGTCAATGATCATATTATATGATAAAAGGAGAAATAGATTAGGAAAAAAACCCATTCCAACTCGAGGACACTGGTCTACCATGGTGGCTACTTCTGGGAAAGAATATATCCATGTTATAATGTAAGATGCTCATCAATATATCCTAACAGTGTCATGGTAACTGACCAAATAGGAACCCAAATATGATGGTCATTACCATTATCAATCCGCCCCAGTTTCCATCCAGAGAGTGCCCAAAAATGAAATGCGCAAAAGGAAATTTTAAAATATAGATCACATTCATGATTATACTCTTCTTGAAGCTATATTTCTTGATTCCATTAAGCACCTATCAATATAATCTCAATATTCTATTGACCCATTACAAAATTATTGGATTGGATGTAGTAGTTGAGAAGGCCATCCCCAAAATATTATTACCAGAAGTTTTGAAGGTCCTCCTTAGAGCACCCATGGGGGATTACTTCATGGGAAAGAAATGATCGATCATGAGAACCTATATTCTGATTAGTGTCACATTAGACCTACCCATGAATAGAAGATCAGATAGAGAGAAGGTCATCCCCTTGATTTCATCTTCCCTAATGGTCCTCCCCATGGTATATGCTATAGAAATTCTCCCTATAGTCGGATGTCAAGCTATGATGGCAGTCATCTCCATGATGGCAGTCGCTGCAAAGGCCCTTTCCATAGAAACATCAAGCAATGAAAAGGTTCTCCCCTTGTTCCAGCCCAACCCAAAGGTCATCCCAAGGATATTTAGTGTAGATATTCTCCCTACGATAAGAAATCTATCTATGATGGTAGTCCTCTCCCTGATGCTATTTATTGCGAACGACCACCCCATAGTGACATAAAGTAGCAGGAAGGTCCTACCCTAGTCATAATACACCCTTAAGGTACTCTCTAGGGTATATTCCATAAAACATCTCCCTATTGTCAGATATTAAGATGTGGTGGTAGTACTTCCCACCACAACATCATCTACAGAGGTCCTCCCTGGAGTCAGTATTCGCATGAGAAAGAAGATCCTCCCCTCTTCAATCCATACATGAGAAGGTCCTCATATTTTTAAAAGCATGGAAATATGGAGTCATACATTTTTGATACTCTTTTAATGAAAAGTGAAACCCTTTCTCAACTAGAAGATGGTCCAGGGCCTTGCTCGTCATCTAAACCACCCCATACCATTAATATATTGATGAGACACATACTAGCCCCAATATTGAGGATGAAATCATTAAGAATCATCCACGTTGGGTAGACCAAGTAGAGGAGTCTCTGGAAAATGAGCAAAAGGATATGTTTCTAATGATAAGAAAACTATCTAGGAATGAAAAAATAGTTATGGTTTATCCAACATCCACTTATTAGTTTGACATACTGGGAGAGTTGTCCAAGGAATGCATGAATAACATTCATCTCAATATCTAGAAAAATCTCTACCATATGAAAAAAATTATTTACCCTATTACAGGTATGTAAATGATGTTAATAAATTGGGGGAGCTTCTCCAAAAAATTGAACTAGAATAAATTCCATCTACAAGATGGACATAATCTGAGAGGCGAAGAAAATATATTGAACTGGTATTACTCCACTCACTTCAAAAGTTGTGTTGCCTTATTAGGGACGCACCATCTGGTGTTCATATCCAGGGTTGTGGAGAGCATGGATGATTTCAATTTACCCCACTTCTGGTATAGAAAACCCATTGTAAATGAAATCCTATAATGTCATTTTCTGAAGATGATGATCAAATTTAATCCTTATTTAAGAAAGGAAACATTCTCGACTAGAAACTGCTATATGTAAGTCTCTAAGCATCAATCCTGATAAGAAAAAGTCATTGAAAAACTCCTGAACTATGAAACCGAGAACATTAAGCATGCTTCTCACTTAAGGGAAGAAAATCATAAAAAAATTATCATGTCCTCATATAAAAATACTTCATGTGATGACCCAACACTATATCGGTCTCACTATATAATGAGAATGCATGAGATAAAAAAATCAGAAACATTAGTTGTGACTACCGCGGTATGAGATCAACCCCAACCAATAGGTATATGGTGAATTTTTAACACAAAAATTCCCTCATAAGACCAACAAATATGGGTTGAGGCACAATATTCATGGAACAAGAGCAACCCCATCCTGCAGGGCTAGGGAAATTTTTACCTTAACTTCCCATCCATCAGATGTTAGTCTATTCCTGCCTAGGGAGGAAAAAGAATAGAGAGGACACTCATTCAATCCCATCTCATGATTAATTTCCCATGTAAGGGAGGCATATAATAAGGTTATATAAGGGTTACCTCAGAGTTACCCTTCCCCAAGAAACTTGAAGAGGATCATAGAATAGAAGGATAAAATCAACTAAAGGATTAAAAAAACTCTCCTACCCTTTAGATATGAGTAAAAAACCCACCATGTTCTATGCATCAGTGAAAATTATGGACATCAATCCAATAGACCACACTGAAAATGATGAAAATACAGAAAAAAAGGGAGAGGTTGGTTCCATCCAGGATCTAATCTGTACTGAACCAAGAGGTTTGCACACCCAGAATCTGTGGGATGCCATAAATTTAGGCACTCCCTCAGTTAGTCCCTCGTTACCTTCTTTGTGAATCCCCAACAACCAAACTAAGAAAACAACTTCATACTGATCCCCCCAATTGTAACGAGTCATAGATTCATGAGGATAGATATGATTAACTGGAGGAAGAAAATAAGAAGTTTAAGATAATCAATGTTGAGCTGATCTAAGGATTTCATCTTATTGGTTATGTTCCCCAGGTAGAGCTGCAACATACCCTTATATCAGGTGTACCTATTCCATAAGAGATGATCCTGAAAAATGAAGTAAGGACTGAAATCTTGTCCAAGGAAGTTTCAGGACCATCAGTCTATCTAAACCCAATCCTAATAGGATATCATGATTTCCCTCCATTGAGGAAACAACTGGAATAGGTTCAGGTAAATCCAAAAAGGGTACCCCCTATTGTATATATGCCTCAAGTTCCAACAGTGTTGAACTGACAAATTTTTTCCCTTACTGCGCCAACCCATGCTTAGGTATAATAGGTCACAGATCAAGGGATCATTAATACCATCAAGTCATTGACAACATGATTAGAATTCATAGAAGGAAAGAATGTGCAAATACAGCTGAAATGTAAACACCATCCTGACTAAGTGAGTAATGTTACACTACCACCAAACTTTGAGAACACCTTATTCCCAATAGTAAATGGCTCAGGTGACCTAGAACAACATCTGATGCATTACGCATCCTATTGAGATATCATGATGGGAACCCCAGAACAATAAGAAGTAGTGAAACTCAGATGATTCGTGCAAACCCAACAAGGTTCATCCTCTATATGGTATACCAATTTTCCAGTTTAGTCAATAACAGGATAGGAGGATCTCTAGTGTCAATTCCTTTTCATGTTTAGTTTAATGTTCCCAAAAACAATAGTCAGTGAACTTATAAAATAAAAAAATTGATAGAATAAAATAGTCTCAATTTCCACTGCTAGATAGAAAGGCTTGAACCACTCTCTAAACTGACCACTTCCCCAAGATGAGATGCTCTCTATGTGCATCAATAACCTATGTGATCAGCTGTGAATACCACTCATCCCGGAAAAATATACAAGTGGGTTTCAAGATTTATCTTCCATTTCTCAAAGGATAGATGATTATTTATAATAGAATAATCTCAAATATTGGGCAGCCCCATTGACCCCAAGAATAATATGGGAAGAGTTGAAGTGGATTTTGTTACACTTATGCCACCCCCCTGCACCAGCCGCGACTCCAAGACCTACACTGAATCATACAGGCCCCTTAGATAGAAGCCTCATCCTCATCAAGATGAGTAGAGGGGACCTAGGAAAAATCAATTCTAGGAATGAAGGTGTTAAATTTTTTCATTCCAAGATGACCATGTTCGTGGAAACTTTGTAGCCGCCATGAAGTGTAACTTTCCCCAGCTACCAGAGGAAAAGAGTGTTGATGATGTCTGTATAGATGACCATACATATTATTATATCTTCCAATGGATACTAGGACACACCATTTAGGAGTTATTTGTCTTCAAGGACCTCTTACAATGTATGTTAGAATCTAGGAAAGTCTAATTGGGACCACCACCATCACAAGTGGCACATGTTTCCACCATTAACCTAGATGAAGGAGGGGAGTAGGAAAATGTTTTTATCAAAAGAAAACATAATTTTGATAGTTTTATGACTTTGAAAAAAGTAAACAGAGCCCATGGAATACTCCTACTGATGTTAATGAATCTGATTATGCCTCTGATAGCTTCTGATACAACACAACCAATATCCTCAGCCACACAATCCTCATAAGGTCAAGAATCCAAAAATCTTTTGGACTAGAGAGGAGAATATAAAATGAAATTAGTTGAACCTGCACCATGGAAAAAGATGAATTTGACACTCAATGATTTTATACCATCAATTATGAAGAGACGTTCACTGGCCCACCAAATATTGCCACTAGAGGGAGTGAATCAGGAAAAATCATCATCCGATGAGGTGTTTATCTTTGGCTCCATTAATGTGATTCACTTAGTGGATCCCTTCTCTAATGAAGAGTATGGATATGAACCCACATTTCCAACACTCAGATGGGAAATTTAAATAAGTAGCTATAGAATTCAAGGATACCTAAGAGCATGTAATCATGTAAGAAAACTAATATTTGGATACACCTCAACTCAGACTATAAACATTACAGAAAACCATGGAAGAGACCTTCAGCAAACCCAACCGGAATAGGAAAATTACCTTGACCCCAATAGATGATAATCAGACCTGATCATCCTGGAATATACATCAGAATTGGAACAAATTTCTAATCAAACAAGGAAATGTGGGAAGACTTTCTGGACCAAATTCAAAAAGTACAGAAGAAACACCAACTCTTATCCTGGGGACCAATACATCTTCATCCAATGATTAGGGCTCTAAATATCCTATGAAAGAGACTACCCATGTCAGGATGTTTCAACATTTAGATTATAATGGTGATATTCTGAAATAATTGGCTTTAGTACGAGACATGTTTTCAATCATGGACGCCCTTAATATTTCAAAAGATCACAATGAATTAGTTATAGAAGCTTTTCTAAGCCCCCAAGAGTTTAAAGCCCAAGTAACTATTGCTTAAGTCTATCAGGATGAGGCCAATACTACTGAATTATATGCTATTATCTCCTTCACAAATTGAGATAATGATGCCACTATATAGGGAGACATAAAACTTGTATATGTGTTTGAAAAGATAAATGATGTCGATACCTGAAAAGTATTCATCAACAATGGAACCATAGTTAATCTCATTCCACTGAGGAAAATTCATTGGTTGGGCTTTAATGGGGATATCCTAACACCCTACACCACAACCTTATTGGGCTTTGATAAATGGGAGTAGATTCTACTAGGAAATATAAAACTAAAATATTTATTTTGTGACCTCTTAGATGACACAATATTTTTGGTAGTCCAAAAAAATACAACATTTAACATCCTATTAGGAAGGATTTAGTTGCATCAGCATATAGTGATTCCCTCATCATTCCATCAGTGCATCAAGTATTTTAATAATGGACAGTGTGAAACATTTCCCACTATTAAGGCCCCATTCAAATCTTGTGAGTCATACTATATCGATGCAGAATTCTATGAGAAGGAAGCAAAGAAATCATCAGTCGATGGGAATGATTGGTTCACCACTCAAAATGGTTTGGAAATAGTCCCTAAAAACCCCTTAAAGCTACTCAATGAATAACACATACTAGACATCAATCACATGGAGTGAATGAGTCCAAATTTAGACATGTATTCTATAGTGTTCATAATTTTAGTCATGACCACCAAGACAAATAGTGCAGAAACATCCACTAGCCCCCAAAACAATAGGAAATGATCAAATGGAAATTCCATAAATCCATATTTAGGGATCCAGATATTATATACCTCATCCTTTAAGGTAGAAGATAATTAATACACTTTTCATTACCTCAGTCCATCCTCTAATAAAAATTCGTCAATGTCAGTTGGGTCAGAAGAAGTCGCCTCAGCCTCCAAATGCTAAAATTGTGATTCTTCTCTCAAATTTGGAGATCTCATCTCAAGAATTGTTTCCCTATAGGAAGAATAATAATATGAGGAGGATTTATAAGAGGAATAAGAATAAGACCTTAGTGATTCCCATACATCATTTTAGGAGGGTGTCTCTACCACCACTGATGAACTCAAGGAAATAAACCTAGGTACTAATGAAGATCTACAACCCAATATGATTAGTGAGTCCATGACTTCCAAAGAGAAAGAGGCATACACCTCCTTACTAAGGAAGAATTGATATATTTTCTCCTATAATTATTTAGATATTCTAGTTCTCAATCTTGAAGTGGCCACTCACCGCCTGGGCCTTCCAGAAGACCCCCATGGCTATAAAATAGCTAACAGTAGGGCGCAACGGGCACATGCTACTAAAATAGAGGTTGAATTTGATATGATCATTAGAAAAAACCTCTTTCAGGGGGTTCAATATCCCATATATATAAAAAATATATTCCTCGTATAAAATAATAATTAGAACATTAGTGTTTACATCAATTTCAGGGTCCTCAATCGGAACTTCTCAAAGGATAACTTTTTGAGCATGATTACAAAATTATTTATATATGAAAATTACAAATATCAATATTTCTCCTTCATGGATAGATATTTATGAAATATCCAAATCCGAATATCCCAAGAAAATGAATATTTCACCTATTTCAGGGGCCCCCAGTGAGTGTTTTTATACAAGGCAATGCCCATTTGGTTTGAAAAATGATGGCGCCACATACCAACGTTACATGAATCTCATTTTCAAAACTTTCCTAGGGGGATTCATCAAATTCTATTTTAATGATCTGGTGGTTAAAACATGACAAATCTTAGACCACTTATCATATCTTGAAATTGTATTAAATAAAATGAAACTATACAGTCTAAAAATGAACTTAAAATTTTATTTCGGTGTTACCTTAGTGAAATTACTCAGTTTCATTGTACACTAGTGTGTCATTGAAGTCGACCACTAGAAGACAAGGTATATCCTTGGTATGTCACCTCCTTGTATCCTCACTGATATAAGAGGAATTCGATGACATTTCGCCTACACTTATCACTTAATTTCCAAACTTGTAAGAAAATGTTTTCCCATAAAAATGTTGATAAAAAGGGGGTTTAATATCAATGGAATGATGATTGTAAAGAATCATTTGAAATCCTCACAAAATATATCTTGATTCTTCTAGTGCTAATGTCAGCCATCGAAGGATGACCACTAATTTCATCTGTGATTTCCTTGGAGTGATCCCTTGGAAACATTCTCATGAAAAATAATGGCACTGGTAGTGAAAATAACCTTTATTATCTCTTTCAAACAATGATTGATGTTATGACTCATTTTTCAAATATTGAGAAGAGTTGTCTAGCCCTGATCTTTGTGGTCCAAGATATGAAAAAACATCTGTAGAACAATGAGGTCCACATGGTCTCGCGTAGTTACCCTCTCAAGTACATACTTAGTCATCCAATCTTTAATGGATGCCTATCATGATAGGTGGTCATCCTGAAGTAGTTTAATATACAATTTATACCTCAGAAAGATTTCAAGTGCCAAGCATTAGCAGATTTCCTAGAAGAACACCCATCTACAGAGATAAATTTATCAGAAGATGAACTACATGATGAAGATATTTTCTCTATAAAGGAATATTCCATGATGTGGGAGATTAATTTTGAGGGTGGATCTATAATCCTGATGGAAAAAAGGAAGGAAAACCCCAAGATCAACAAATTAGGGCTAGGAGTCATACTCAAATATCTAAAAAGGGAAGTCGTTTCTTACTCATTCATACTATCTGAGGGGTACACAAACAACGAAGCAGAGTATCAAACCCACATTTAAGGCATGGATCTATCACTTAAAGTACAAGAAGAAAAAATGAATATAAAAGGTGATTCAGAACTAGTCATCAATAAATTCAATGGTGACTGTGATATCAATAAGGAGGAGATAATCTCTTTTATGGGTAATTTCTAAGAACTGATGGTAGAGTTACCCTCAGAATTGACAGTAACTCACATCCATTAGTCACAAAATTAATAGGATGATGCATTAGCTAATGAAGCCACAACTTTGGATGATCCAGACTGGGAAAAAATGGTCATCAACATTGCCCACCATAAAATAGTCTTACCAATTATTTAGGACAACATGGAATAATATGATGAGATTAGTCCCATCCCTGAGCCATACGGTCCTGCCACTGGCTGGATGTCCCCCATTACAGACTAACTTAAAAAGGGATAACTCTCACCAGATAAGGATGAAAGGGAAGAAATAAGAAGATGAGAAATCCAAATTGTTCTGTATGATGGAAATATCAAAAAAAGGTCCTCTACAAGTGGGGACTTGATGGGGTCCTTCTGATGTGCATTAATGGAGAAGATACCACTACCATCATGAAGGAAGTGCATGCTGAAGCCTATGGGGAACATCAAGCCACATCCAATCTCTCTCACCAACTTAGATGACTTGGGTACTATTGGCCCCCTGTGATACAAGATTTCCATGAATTTACCAAAAATTTTCATTACTGTCTGGTTCATGCCAATTTCATCCATCAACCCCTACTGTTACTTCACAAATCTATGTAATCTTATCCATTTTCCATATAGTGAATGGACATTAAGGGACCATACCATCCTACCATAATGAAACAATTCATTTATATTCCAACAAAAACCAAATGATGTTCCAAATGGGCATATATTAAACCTTTTAAAGTGGTCAGGGCAAGAATCGTTGTCATATTAGTGAAATCCAACATCATCACTAGATTTGGTGTCCCTCATAAAAAATTGACTGACAATGAAACCAATTTCTTATCTATTGAATTGGATAAGCTATATCAAGAGTATGGAATCAAGTCCAATCATTCATCCCACTACTATTTAGTTAACAATAGAATGATAGAGGCCTTCAGTAAGACTATATACAACATACTCTTGACAATGTTAGACAAAGATATAAAATAATGGCCAGACAAGCTCCTCTATTCTATATGATATTACCATACCATGACCTATACCACTACTCTAGAAACTACATACTCATTAGTATACATGACAGAGGAAGTTATACCCATCAAAGTTCAACTACCATCACTTTGTTTTTTTTGTCTGTGATCAACTATCTATGAATGAGAAATCCCAAAAACATCTTGTAGAGTTGTAGAAACTAGATGAGAAAATATTGTACACTTTTAACCATTTGTATGTTTACCAAAAATGTATTGCAAAATCCTTAAATAAAAAAGTTCACCTATGATATTTCCTAAAAGGAGAAGTGGTGTTTGTCCTTAGAACCCCAATGATTATTGTAAATAAACCTCGAAGATTAGAATGAAAATAGGAAGAACCATATCCCATACACAAGGTCTACTCAAATGGATCATATCACGTAATTTCTCTAGACAGAAAGCTTATCACATATCCCTCCATTGCATGGTTCTTGAATAAATATTTCATGTAGTCAAAAGAAAAGCTTCCTAATCGCATGACGTAAAACTGGATAATGAAATCATCTTCACCGCATGACATTAATCTACATACCCAAAACATATTTTAATCATGATATTAAACTACATAACATGGATATTCTATCCACAAAGAAATAAACATCATGGTATAACAAGCCTTTACATTCACGTTGGGTGATTCACATCCTAACCACAATACATTAAACTTCATGGCCAAATTGTCCTGATCGTAGGACGTTAAACTACATCGTATGGATGTCCTTATCATATGATGTTAAAATTAATGGAAACTATCATCCTAACCAAATGCTGTTAAAATATACCAGGATCATTGTGTTCCAATCAATGATTCATCAAACATGATTTATATCTGTGTTGGAGAACTATAAAATTCCCATGTACTTATCCGAGAGACAGATCCACATGGGAACCCTCTTTCTCAAGAACAATGTGTGGATTGATTGATATCTTCATAGGATATATAGTGACACCTAGACTCTATGTCCCAAGCCCAAACACAAACACCCCAAACAGAATTCTCCCTCTCCATGTACGGTCTAGACCTACATGGGTAGGTCACTTCAAAGAACTACATACAACTTTATTTCCCTCTTTTAATGGGATATGTATAGATACCTCAATCCTAGATCTGGGTCCAGCCACCACATGATACAAAATACCTCTTTCTTACCCTCAAATAACCCTATATTTCAAGAGAATACCCTTTCTATTGATTATTTCTCAAACTGAGTATAACTCACTTGATCTTCTGAATAAAGGTAAGGGATTTCCCCACATGAATAAAGTGTAAAGGAAGATGATAGGCCCATTACCTCAAAATAATGGTTTAGAAATGCACCCTCTCCCTATGTACGGACCAATCCTATACAGGGATAAATCTTTTAGAACTTCATGTGGATTGATTTCTATCCTCATAGGACATGTAGTGACTCTCAAATTTTACATCCTGGTTCAGCCGCCACTTGAAAAAAATAATCCCCCATCCCTATGAATGGGTCAGACCAGTATAGGTATCATACATTTAGAACTACATGTGTCTTGATTCCCACCCTCATGGGATACAAAGTGATGCCTAAATTCTACTTCCCGATATAGCTGACATAAAAATATTTCCCCCATCTCTTTTATAAAAATGTAAACCTATAAAAGAGATCCCAAACATTTATTCCTTCCACAATGATTTTTTGAAAGATCATTACCCTTATATATGATTCAGATCTATGTGGAGGATTCTATACTTCACAACTAATAATGATATGGAAATTTCTATTATTCTTGGATGTACACTTTCCAGCCATCAAACTCTAAGCCCTGAGAAATAATAGATCACCATAATCAACTATGGCTATGGAAAATGGAATTTCATTATCTTGTAGACACATTTTTTTGACTATACACTCAATTACCTGATGACTCTACATATGTTACCCCCAAAAAAGGCCTATCAACCAAAGGAACATTCATCCTCAAGATAGGATTTTCAAACCTTATTACACCTAATGTATTCCAAGACCCAAATCATTCATCCTGATCTAAATGTCTCTGGGTTCATGGTTTATGTTTTCTTCTCCCCTCTATGCTTGGAGCATGCCATACATTCCTTATCTATGAGACCATTTCAAAAATAATCACATGTCCCTTATTTCATCTTGATTTATACACTTCCTCATCATACGATGATAAACTACAAGGAATCTAATTCCTCTCCACATGACATTAAACTGTACAATAATTTTCCTAATTGCATGACATTTAACTACATGATAAAACATCCTTGTGGTATGAAATTAAAATTGCACAACATCACCGCAAATATAAAATTCTCCTTTCCTTGATCACATCATCCTTAAGTGGTGGATTAAATTCATTCCTCACTTGTTTTTCACACTAAGAACTACTCACATGGGCTTAGGGACCTTGGTAGGGGATTCCCCAAAAATCCATCTAAAATCAATCCATTAATGTTGGTCTTGGTGGTACGACCATAAATGGTATGCTAGAGTTCTCCCCTCCATGTTGGGGAACCAATATACTAACCATATGACTATAAACTTTGAGGTACCCTAGTAACTATGTTTTTTTTGATTACTATACATACGGGACACATAGTAACGCTTCGATGAAGGATGATAGGCCCAACTAACTTCAATAGAATCAAATATAGCTATCATTCCACCACTCGATGCGTATAGACTATACCTAAGCATGGAGTCTAATTTCAAGACATGAAGATCTTCAGAACTGATTCTAGGTCCAATAAAGGAATTAAAATGGCCCACCCTACATACGAGTAAGATCTATGTAGGGAAATCATATATTGTGTGGGTAATCATATCCGAAATAATTCTAAATATGTCTAGATACATCATTCACAATAAAAAAAACATGTCATTTCAGTAATCATGGATCTTCAAAAATCTCCCCAACCATAGTAAATGGAAGGTTGGTGTTCAAGGGACATCATTGTTTGACTATGCACATAATTCCCCAGCAGCTCTGCATAAGTTTCCCACAAAAGGGCCTATAAACCAATGGAAAATTCATCCTTGGGAGATGTGTTTCCTATCTCTATTCACCCAATGACTACCAATACCATACCATTTCTATCGATCCAAGAGCCTTCATAACCATGTTTTGTACTTTCCTTCCTATCCACATCTTGGAAATGTTGGGATATCCTAGTCTAGTTATCATCCAGTAAATTGGGGATTCTATATCAATGTCCTAATCACATGACATAAAAACTGCATAATTATTGACACCCAATGTTCACTCTTGGGTCTAGAAATATAAAAGAATACATTTCCCCCCATGTTCCTATGCACAAAATAAATCCACATTGGAATGTTCGGTATACATCTTGCCTCATTAGTGAGTTCGTATGCAAGACACAAATTCCCCATTCATATGCATGAATCATATCCACAAGTGGATAAACATTAAACTTTACAAGAACAATGTCAGAATTGATTCATATCATCCTAGTATATGTATTGATGCCCAAATATCATATATTGAGTCAATACATGAAATAATTTTCCTCCTCCTTTCATGCGCAAGTTTCACACATGGGTAGGGAACCACCTCACACGATAATAGGAAAAATGTCTCCACCCACTATTGGGAAATCATAGCCTAAAATTCCACCTTTAATATTCATGAACCCCCCTTCAAAAACCATAATTCATGTCCAAAAATGTTTTAATACCCATAACAATCCATGGCCTTCATAAATTGATGGACAGTGTCCTGCAGTCACCTTTGTTTGTCTATGCACACAATTCCATGGAAGCTTGGCATAAGTTTCCTAGAAAACGTCATATCAACCAAAGGAAAATTCATCCTTAGGAGAGTATTTTTCTACCTCCATACTCCCTTGACGTTTATGCCTCACCTCACTATTGGTTTCAGAATCCCCCAGATTACACTTTACATTCTATCTCTCCTTCCATGCCTGATGATTATATAACATTTAGGGTCAGAATACAATGAAAAAGATGAATCTTTTCCCCCTATAGTTAGAGAAAAATGAATTTATGTCATAAATCTCAAAAGTAGCAGCTTTATGATGTTAAAATTCACCATTCTTCATCCCCGATTTACACTAGTCAAATCCGTGTAGTTATGAAATTCCCATTCAAATCCAATGAAAATGCCCCTACTACATTCAAACATCATTTCCTATATAGGCCACTCACTGAGTCCTTCAACAAAAAAAGGAATTAAAATCCTCATAAAATTTCATATCATCCATAATGGATGAATAGTTTCTTGCGAACACCTTGGTTTGACTATGCACACAATTCCCCCACGGCTCTGCATAAGTTTTCCCCAAAAAGGCTTATCATTTGAAGGAAACTTTATCCTCAGGAGAGGCTTTTCCTACTTATGTATTCCCCATGGATTCCATGTCCTATATCATATCCTATATCCATAAACCACAAAATCCGGTTTAGGAAAAATCCCTCATTGATGTCAGAACGATACTGGGACATCCTTAGTCAATGATCCCAAAATTAGGGATCTTTCCCTACAAATCATGTTCAAAACTGTTTAACCTAAAACACCTATCTCAGTCAAAACTATTCAACCTAAAACATCACTCTCGATAAAATTTGTTTGACCTAAAAAATTATTAATGATTCTCTAGTTTTCAAGACTCTAAACTATCCATAAAGAAGATACAAAACTCGCTAGGATGAAAACCCTCAAAGAGAACCCCGAACAAAAGTCGAGTACCAGCTCTCTAAACATACACATTGTATGTTTTATGAAAAATATTGAGCAATCAAGAATCCCAAGAGGTACAAATCTTGTTATTTCAAAAACAATCAAAGCGATACTTAAGAAAAAGTTAGGTTATAACTACTATTCCCACACCAAATCAGGTTTAAGAAAAATTAGGGTGATAAAAAAAAGAAGAAAAGTTTTTAGGGTTTTCTATATAATCCTAGAAATAGTTGAACTATTCTCTTTGGGTGCCTCAACTCCAGAAAAAAGTAGAGACTGATTTAATTAATTTAATTTAATTATACTAGATCGTGATTCATATTGATATCTAGTAAAAGATTATCATTCGAGATATTGTCAATTATAATTTATTGAAATTGAAAGAAAAGACGAAGGAGAATCACAAAAGAGTAAGAAAGTATCCATTTTATTGAATGGGAATTGGGGAACATCCACTATATGCAGTCTCTCACTAATGTCAAAAAAATATATGGTATAGGATAACTCAAAAGATTACAATGAATCTTGACTGACTCTTTCTAGTAGATTCACAATTTATTAACGTGTTCCATCAAGGGCTTTTTCTAATGCGGTCCTTAGTTCGGTTTCAGCCTCAACTTCTAGATGCACTCACTTAACAATATCCCCAAGATCACGCCCTTTCTGTTTATTGGACTCCTATTTGACAATTTTTTTTCTAGTTTCACCTTCATCTTAGACATACAAGCCTTGAAATCCTGTAACTCTTCTGTTTGGGCTATCACTTGGTCACAAGCATTCTCTTTGTCATCTACTAGGTGGTGCAACTCCTCAGTAATATCCTGAAAGGTCTTCATTGTATGATGTGAGGAATTTAATTGAGTAAGGATGAATTCAAGAGTAGCTAGATCCTCCTGATCCATGAAAATATTATATACGAGAATGTGTAGGTGTCAGTAATAAAAGATTCCTGAACTTAACTCAATAAAAAATCATTGAAGAGTTCCATACTCATTAGGAAAGTTCACAAGGGGATATATTGTGGGAATGATATAGAATTAAAGCCACTCCCAAATCTTCATGGCTCTGTGTTCCCTAATGGAATTGGGACTTTGGATTTTCCCATCCTCCATGATGGGTATATAATCAAGAAGATTCATCACAACTGATGGATCTTCCCTTATCTGATTTACCCAATAAAAATAAATCTCCCACTCTATAGGTTGTTTTACATGTAAAGATAAACATATAGGGCTTGATAAAATTTTAGGAATGTCTAATGATGTCTCACTCAGGCTGTCTTCAGTAGGATTGCAAGCTGTACCTGCCAGAAATATGGGGTCTGAGTCACTCTATATAGAGATATGTTGTGTAGATGAAGTCCTTTCCAAATGCATGCGATGAAAAATAGAATGCCTTATTACAATAGAAATTGAGGAAGATGGTGCAATAGTAATAGTTGGGATAGGACTTGATGCAGTCAAAGACCATTGAACTCATCGAATTAGCCTTGAAAATACCCCAATCAGGATAGTATGCAACCCACAATTAGTCATAATCCAATAATAAGTGAGTGGATTCCACTATGGTCAGAATAAGGACATGAATTCTAGAGTCGTCGAACAAAATCATCTACCCTTTTTGTCTAAGGATTACTGAATAAGATTCCTTCTTGACTTGGGTGACTGTGAGTAATGAGACTTGATGCATGCATCTAAATTTCTTAGCAAACATGTAAGGAGTATATGGTACCCAGATGGTTACTCTATCAATATGGGTGGTGAGGATTCCATCTTGTAGTGAAATAACATAAGAATTTTCTTCTAAATAACTGATACCTTCATTCACCATTCCTCTATGATGAACAGAATAGGAAAAAAGGCAATGTGAGAAAAATAACTCAACATTTCGATCATTCTATCAACATCTAGGGTTTTGGGATGGACCACAATAATATTGAATAGAGCCGAGTGGAATTGAAAATTGTAAAACATCACGGTATTTCGATACTCATAGTAGGAAAAGGGATATTCTATCTAGACATATAAAAATTAAAATAGACTTCTAGGATAATGTGAAGGTCTTCTCTCCGATATATACCATAAAACTCATAAATTCAGGAAAGGGTGGAGATGGCTACATAGATAGGTTATCCCACTTCTAATATGGATTACATAATTAAAGTGCTAACCCAGACACTATTATAAATTTCATGGGAAGGGAAGATCCACCCTCTTAAGAACATGGCAGAAAAAGCTTCTAATCTAAGTTTAGAAGATAGGTCTGTTCAGACCTTATAACCCTAGGTGGTGTATCGACCCACCTCAAGGTTTGCACAGTAAGAGCCAGGAATGAGCCACGACTACTGGGTTGGATGATCTCATCTATGGAGAACTCTCAGACTTGGCCCATTCACCTACAATAATATACCTATCCAATACTTGAATGAAATAAGTGAGTGAGCATGAAAAGTCTGACCAAGTAGTCTCTCCGCCATGATCCAAAATTCACCCATTAATGGGGATACATGTTCAATATTCCTCTAAGTGTTGGCCATGGGTAAAAATTCATCATAAATATTATTGAGAATGGGAAGTCCCCCTATGTAGTAGATATCCCCCAAACTGATCCTCACTTCACCATGGGACAAGTAAAAGGTGTTGGTGCTTGAACAATAGTGACTATGCAACTCAAGTTGTATCTCACCCGGTGAATAAATGGTGAATGGGGAGACCCACACCACTAGGTATAGGTTGGTAGCTTCCAGTAGATCAGTGGATTTCAAGAAGTTTTGATGAACCTAGAACACTAAGGTCCACTTATTGGAAAATCACCCACTAGACTTCATATCCTCTTTGGAGCTCCACCACCACTATGATCATGCCTTGAAAGGTTAACAATTGACGAGTATTCATGGAAAACTGATTACAATGTTGTGTTGTAGCTATGAAAATTACTCTTCATACAGATGGATCCATTATGTATGAATCTTTCCTTTCAACCTGAGTCAAATTTGATTTCCCCCATAGAAGAGATGTGTTCTTAATCGTTTCCCCTGAACATCTATAGGCGAACAATAGGGTTGTTATGATCAACCAGAAGAAAAGGGGTATTTTCTTGAAGACCAATGATATAAAGTGGTAAGTAACTAGAAAATGGGTAGGTGATGAACTCTGGAGAAAGTAGGTATTTCATAATACTCTCCTGATGGATAATGGTGGACCAATGATCATTTGAAACATTCTCAGCCATAAATTCTCTTCTTCCAGCCATATTCGTTGAAGTAGGAACCCAATCCATCCCGTTCCTGTGTCAAAATTCCATGAAAAAAATTAGTCCTACATAGAAATTAAAAAAGGACTAAAATTAGTCTGCATACATACAGGTCCATGAACTAATTTTCTATAGAAGGCACTGTCCATGAACTGACGGTTTGTAGAAGCTCCCGAGGCGTTGGACCACGAATCATTGGACAACGAACCGATAGTTCATGAAACAATAGAACCTTGTACAAACCCATACTATGAAGAGGTCTAAACATACAGTTATTTGATGAATTTTTTTAGTTCTTTTATGCAAATTTCAGTTCGTGGGTGAAGGGCATCCTCAAAGAATAGGGTTTGCAGAAATGAAGAGGCAAAAAGAATTGTAGGAGCATAACATCCAAAGAGATACATGGTAGAAGGAAAAATGACCTACCCCCCTATATGTAGGCATTCCCCCTACATTTACACCATTATATTAAAATCCATTTCATGTCAGAAATGCTTTCTATATCAGAATATCCTCTTCTTCATCCAAATCAGAATCCATTCCAATGGAGGGAGTTTGTTGGGTCTTGAAAACATTTCAAAAGGAAATCAAACACTCATGTGGATTTGACAAAGTAAGGAAAACGAATTGAATGATGAATTGAAGAATAAATTTTAAGAAATAAAAAATTTGGAAAAGGAATGAATAGGCATCACGAATAAAATCTCCTTTACAGACCGCTCCATTGCATGGAGGTCCACTTCATGAAGTGCCCACAAAATAATTAGTTCGCGGGAAGGATGTGAGCATGTCAGACCCACTTAAATTAAATCCTTTTTGGGAAGGAGGTGTATAAATATTTCCCACATATGATACCACACAAACTCATAAGGTTCGTGGGTGAGGTGAAGCCAGTGACTTCCCATGAATGAAACGAAATCATTTGCGGGACTGAGGTGGTGATCCTCACCATCACAGATGATGACCTTATTCCCCCACTAACTGAGTCATCTGCGGACTGGGTTTCTCCCATGGGCATCCAAAAAAGACACTATGCAGCCACACAAAACATTTCTTCCACCTCTCTATAAAAAGGACCCCAAGGGGGAAATAATAGGAGATCCTTTTGGGGGAGTACATGAGAAATCAATTCCATGAAAGAAGAGAGAACCGTAAAAGAATGACTCTTTCGATTATTCCCTATAAGTATATCCCACCACATAAAATTAAAAAAATAACTATAATACTAATTGGTAGACTGCGATCCTATATTCCTTCATGGATGAATTTACCATGAAAATCATAACCAATGCCCCTTCATCTATCTGACATCCCTTATAGCCATATGTTATGTGGTGTAACACTTCACCACATAGAAAATTGCAACTTGAATGGATCCCAACCCTCCGTAGTATCATACTATGCAAATAGAACATAGCACTGCATAGTGAAATGCTACATGGATGGAACATGGTTCTATATAGAAAAATGCTATGCAGACCGAATCCTAGTCTTCATACCATCACGGTATGTAGAAATCCCCTTCACCCTCATAGAGACATGCTTTGTAGGGGAAACCCCATCCCGTGTAAAGAAATGTTACACAGAATAGGATATTATCGGGGGTTCCACCGTTAGGATTTAATAATTTCCTCTATTTTCCATCACATTATCCATAGAGTCTCTACCAAATAGTCTAAAAACACTTGGCCAAAGAGTATTCCAAATCCACCAGACCTGTATGATAAAACCATTGGGCACATAAACACACCCTTCTGAGTTTACATACCCATGGTATGTGGAGACACATGGTAAATCCCTATAATAAGGATAACCCTCGAAATATCTCTATGTCTACATTCCTATGGTAATGCGGGTTCTGACCATGGGATGCTCACATATACCTTCCCATTATTGGGATTAAGGGTAATTTCTAGCCTTTCTCTTCGATGAGGGAAAATTATAAATAAGGGAAAATAACACTTTATTTTCTCTTTAATGAGTATTCATTCTCCTCACCTTTCCTATAATCAATCTTAGGGAACTCTATTTAAGGTATGTACCACTCCTCTCTTCAGGGAAGGGTCATATCCCCAACCTCTCCCATGGTCATCCTCATACTTTTCCAAAATTAGAGAGGGAAAAGTTCATGATTTTCCATATCTTCCTCCTCCTCTTATTTCTCACACTGATTATGACTCATGTGGTCTTATAGATTAGTGGATATCATGGGATCCACATGATTCACCCAACCATTTAACTATAAGAACTCTGATTCCTGGTCTAACTAGAATACATAGGATTCCTTCCTAAGGCCTAAGATCATTTGAACCTTACCTCTATAGGTAATCCCAAAATCATGCCTCTTTCATGAGCCACTTGAATTCATAAGTCACAACTTTCAACAACTATGTGAACATTGATTCCAAGCTAGCAGGGATACGTACAAAAATCCTTGAGTTTCAAGATCGACAATATCATTTTCATACCATTCCACTCTCATCCTGACCGCTTGACATTAAACTGTATAGGTCATTGAACTATGTGGGTTCTAATTCCTCTTGCAAGAATATGTTGGAATCCCATATTATAGGTTCAATCCCAACATTGAAAAAATTCCCATCCCTCTAGATCTCAATAAACTCTAGAGCGTCATCCCTTATGTCTCCAAACTAGTATTGTATTAGAGAATGAACAACGAATTCATGATTTTTCTATAAGAGGGTAACATTGATGAGGAACATCTAATACAAACAAATGTCTTATTTAAAAGAGAACCTCAGATTCATAAAAATAATTCCAAATCCATGAGTATTCATGATTGATCTAGCAACCTAGGAGTAATCCAAGGACACATGCATGAGAATAGACCAAGTATTCACGAACATATGAACATGGATTAAATCTATAAGAGAGACCCAAAATAGGCAATAGTTCCCCACAAAAGGGTGCGATGAGCCTGAGTTCCCATCATGTTGACTAATGTGAGTTATTAAGTTTCATTGGACAAATCATCCAATGTAGACATTACTTTGGAAAGAAGGTCCATGTATCATGGATGTGAGAGTCGTTGGGAGTTTCTGGCTCCCCGAATAAACTCATTAGAGACCATTTGAGGATGTTGTACCTGACATGGACTGATTGTACAAACACTTAACCCCCTACAATCACCTACCAAGACCATTTAACTATAGAACCTCCTTCGTAAAAAAATAAGGATATAATACCCAGTACCCATTGGAGCATTTTTATTCTTGGGTATGACATGCCTTCAGGGTGAAATAAAAATGGTGAACCTAACGTGAATCCTTAACCAATGTGGTTTTATTACCCAACTAAATCTCTTTTCACATCTAATAAGAATGAGTGCCAGGTAAGATCATAAATTAGGAATGTGGATATGAGATTCAACATTGATAGGGTTTTAGTCCATATTTTTGACATATATTTTTGGTATATGGAGCTTCCTTCAATCCAATGGCATCCTCAATGTTCTCATAGACACACATGTCAATCAACACGCCAACTAAGTCTTCTACAAAGAAGAAGCCTATATCACCCAACCATCATCTACAATGATAGGTTTCGAACATGCTAATCAAAGAGTACCCCAAGAATGGTAATCTTCATATAGTAGAGGCTATAATATTAATCGTACAATTGGTGAAAGATCACCAGCTGCCTCTTCAACATAACCTGATATTCCAGATTAGGGTGGCCCCACTAGTCATATTTAATCATTTTGGGGGAATTTTCGTATAACGTGACAATTTATACCTCCCTTATCTTAGGGATACATATGAGGACATCATCAATGAATTATTACTATCTATACAGGGGTATCACTGAAGGGACCATACAGTAAGACATCGCTAGTGATGTCGTATGACCTAGTATCCTTGTTCTTAAGGGGATACCACCGTTAGGGCTCCGGCTGAAGTTCAACAAACACAAGTCCCTCAGGATTCCCACTATGGGAAATGAACATATAATCATGAGTGGGTCATCAACCTATATCATGAGCAATAGATCCTCCATGAAAATAAAATGTAATACAACAATCAAGAAAACAATCTTTCCCCCTCTTCTGTTGCCCACCAGAAAAATATAGTACCGGCCTATGAGAAGATACATATCCCCATTCACTATTATGAATCCCACCATGAAAATATGGTGTAACTTTATGAGAAAGTGAAAGTTACCACTAATTATTTATAGTATCTCTACCAAAACAGGGTGGAAAATTATAGGTAAATGAAAATCCCTACCGATGAGCATGAATCCTGTCATCAAAAAAGGGTGGAAAACTATAGGAAGATGAACATACCTGCCAATGAATTTAAACCACACCAATCAAATAGAATGGAAATCAAGTATGGGAAGAGTCAAGTCCCAGACCCCTCATGTCAATACCATTGGTAAAATACAATGGAAATCACGTACATCAACGTCAAATTCCTAGGGATTCTTATCAAGACCATGTGAAAAATAAAGTAGAAAATGAGCAGACATAAATCCATAATATGACATATAAATACCATCATTCAAATAGGATGGAAAATTGAGAAAAAATATGGTGTATACCATTCATAAATCAGGGGTAGACTCATTCCTCTACCCTGACATAGGAGAACTACTAGTACCCACAAGAAAACCATAGAGGATTGGATTTGGAACAAACTCATCCTCCAACATCAGAATTGGAATATATCCATATTCTAGATGAAGAAATATCACAACACATCATGAAAATTATAGAGTAACAGAAATCAATTTCCATTCATATCCTCCAGGTCTGTCAAGATGTTACTGCATCCATGAAGTCAACAAGGAGTCGAGCTCTCAAACCCATCTCCCTAAGTGGGATGATTCATCCAAAAAATATGATAGTCACTCTAGAGTAGGCCTGCAACCCTGATTTAGTCCAAGAGTGTTGAAGGACATATTCTGTGAGAAAAGGAAAACCAGATCAGAAATAAACACTCATTCCAACTAGGGAACACTGATCCACCATGGTGGCCACTCTAGGGCATGAATATATCCCATTCAAAACTCATAATCCCAATCAACACATACCAGTGGCATCATGGGAACCAACAAAATAGGAACTTAAATATGAATGCCATTATAAACAACATGTGGCTCTAGTTTCTCACAAGAGAGCACCCAAAAATTAAATGTGCCAAAGGTAATTGGGAAATGAAGAGAATATTCATGATCCTGCTCTACTGGAATCTTGAGTTTGTGGTTCCATAAAGCACCTATAAATATAATATCAAGATCCTATCAACCCATTAAAAAATTATGGGAGTAGAAGTAGTGGTTGTGAAGGTCCTCCCCACAATATTATGACCAACAATTATAAAGGTCCTCCTCAGAGCACCCACAGGGGCTTACTTCGTGGGAAAGAATTATCGATCATGAGAAACTATATCCTGATGAGTGTCATGGTAGACCTCCCCCTGACTAGAAGATCATACAGTAAGAAGGTCCTCCCCTTGATTTCATCCACCCTGATGGTCCTCCCCAAGGTATATGCTGCAAAAATTCTCTCTGTAGTCAGACATCAAGCTATGATGGTAGTACTTTCCATGAAAAAATTCATCGTGAAGACCCTCCCTACAGTGACATCAAGTAGTTAAAATGTACTCCCCTTGTTATAGTCTATCATATAGGTCCTCCCCAATATACGAACTATAGATTTTCTCCCTATAATTAGAAATCTTGCTACGATGGTAGTCCTCACCATGATGATAGTCATTGTGAAGGCCCTCTCCATAGCGACATCAATCAACAAGAAGGTCCTCCCCTTGTTTTAGTCTGCCCTGAAGGTCCTCCTTAGGGTATATTCTATAAAATATCTCCCTAGGAACAGACACTTACCTATGATCATAGTCCTCAAGACCATGAAATAATCTAAAAAGTTCCTCTACATAGTCAACATTCACACCGGAAAGAAGATACTCCCCTCGTCGAACCAAAAAAGAGAAGGCCCTTATATTATGACGCGCTTGAAAAGATGGAGTCAGATATGTTAGATAATCTCTCAATGATAGGAAAAAAAATTTCTCAGCCATAAAATGGTCTGAGGCCACGCTCATCTTCCAAGACCCCCCCTCGTACCATTCATATATTGATGATACTCTTACTATCCCCAATGTTGGTTATGAAATCATTAAGAAGCATCAAATTTGTGTAGACCTAGTATAGGAGTCTCTAGAAAATGATAAAATGGATATGTTTTTTAAGAGAAGATAACTTTCCATGGATGACCTAACAATATTTTTTGGCCCACATCCAATTCTCAGTTTGAAAAACCAAGAGAGTTGTCGGAGGAATACATACATAACATTTTTATAAATATCTAAACAACTCTCCACCATCTGAAAGGAATGTTTTTATCCTATAATGGGTATGCAGACCATGTCAATATATTGGGGTAGAATCACCCGTAAATTGACCAATAATACCTTTCGTCTACACGAAAACCCCAATCTGAGAGGTGTAAGAATGATCTCAAACTGATCTCCCTCCAATCGTTGCACAAGTTGCATTTTCTTATCGGTGACACATCGTCTGGTGTTCATATCCAGGGTTGTGGATAGCATGGAGCATTGCACTTTACCCTACCTCCCATCCAACACAACCCATTGGAAATGAAATCTTATAAATTTATAATCCCAAGATGATGATAAAATGAAATCCTTGTTCAGGAAAGGAAATATTCTAAAAAAGAAATGGTTGTAACTAAGTGTCAAAAACATCAAGACAAATGAGAATGATCCATTGAAAAAAATCCTAAACCAGGAAACTGAGAACATTCATCAGGCTTCTCACCTAATAGAATTCAATCATCATTCAGTGCTCATGTTCTTGAAATTAAATATTTCATGTGGAAACCCATCACCATATTTGGCTCACCCTCGAATGAGAATGCGCGAGATCAAGAAAGAGGTAATAAAAGTAGTGACTGCTGCAGTACTGGATCAGCCCTAGCCCATAGGGATAGGGGAATTTTTAACACAAAATTCCCCCATAAGACCGAAAAATATTGGACAAGGGACAATGACAATGGAATGGGAGCAACCCCATCTTACAGGGATGGGTGTATTTTTAACTCATCTACTTTCCAAACAGATGTCAGTTTTTTCCCGCAAAGGGAGGACAATGAATAGAGAGGCCACCCATTATGTCTCATATCTTGATTCATTTCCCCTGCAAGGGAGGCATAAAACAAGGTAATATAAGTGTTAAATATAAGCTAAACTTTTCCATGAAACTTGAAGAGGATCTCAAAATGAAAGATAAAATTCATTAAAGGATGCAAAAAAAATCTATAACAATTCAGAAACTAGTATGAAACCTACCATGCACAATGCATCAGTACACGTCATGGAAATCAATCCTACAGACCACACTGAAAATGATGTAAATGTGGATGAATAGAGAGAGGATAGTTCTACCCAGAATCTGATCTTCACCAAACACAGAGGTGTGAACACTCAGAATTAGAGGGCTTCCCTAAATTTGGGTGCTCCCTCAGTACCTCCTTTGGGAGTCTCCAACAACCAAAAGAATAAACACAAGGTCATATACGACCTCCCTCTCCACAAAAAACATATAAAATCCTAAAAATCACTAAAACCCCTAAAAGTCCCATAAAACCATAAAAACCCAAAAAAAACTAAAGACCCTAACCCCCCCCCCCCCCAAGAAAATTTAAAATCCGAAAAATCACTTCAAAACCTAAAAACCTAAAATAAACCATCAAAACCCTAAAACCATAAGAAAACCTAAAAAACACAAAATTGCCCCAAAATAAATTAAAATATAAAACCACCTAAAAACCTCAAAAAAACATAAAAACACTTAAAACCCCAGAACCACTAAAACCCTAAAAACATTAAAAACTCAAGAACCAATAAAAACACTAAAAACTGAAAAAAACAACTAAAAAACTAAAAAATTCTAAAACCCCCTAAAACCCTTAAGAAACCCAAAAACCAAAAAATGCCTAAAACCCTAAAAACCCTAAAACCCTAAAAACCCCAAACAACCTAAAGCCAAAAAAACCCCTTATCCCCCTTAAAACCTCTAAAAACCCCAAAAACCCAAAAACCCTATAAAACCTACAACCATAAAAAATCCAAAAAAGATAAAAAAACTAAAAACCCCAAAACTCCCTAAAACATCCTAAAAACCCCAATTCACTAAAAGACCCTAAAACCGTTAAAATACGCTATAAAAACAATAAATTCTCTAAAACCCATAAGCACACTAAAAACCCTAACCCCCAACCTAAGAAAATATAAAACACACTAAAAATCCTAAACGGCCCTAGAAACCCTACAAACTCTAAACAACCCTAAGAACCGTAAAATAATCCTAAAAAAACTTTAAACCCTTTAAACCTCTAAAACCATAAAAATATTAAAACCCACAAAAAACCCTAAACACCCCTAAAAAGGTCTTCAAACCCAAGAAACCCAAAAAAACCCAAACATCTATAAAAAACAATAGCCCCTATAAACCCTAAAAACCCTAAAATTCATAAAAATTTAAAAAAAGGAACTAAAACACCATAAAAACCCTAAAACCCAATAAAAATATAAAAATAAATTAAAAAAAAAATATGAAAAAACATGAAACCCCCTAAAACCCTTTATAAAGACCCAAAAACCCTAAAAACTCTAAAAGGACTAAAAAACCCTAATAATGCCAAAAAACCCTAATAAATTTAAAAAGTCCCCAAAACGACCCTTAAACCCCTGAATACACTAAAGGACACTAAAACCCATAAAAGACCCTAAAATCCATATAAAAACCCAGAAATTCCCTAAAACCCATTAAACACGCTAAAACCTTTGAACCCCTAAAAATATAAAAACCCTAAAAAACCCTAAACCACCCTAAAAACAATAAAAACCTTTAGAAACCCTAAAAACCTAAAAACCACTAAAAACATGAAAAATCCTAAAAAATTTAGAACTTCTAAATACACTAAAACTAAAAAAACTGAACACTATTTAATTCCCTAAAATGATGAGGAAGACACTCAAAATCTCTAAAATACCCATAAACCCCTAATACCATAAAAACACTAAAAATCCAAAAATACTCTATTAACCCCTACAATCCGTAAAAATCATTCAAAACCACTAAAATCCCTAAAACCCTAGACATACCTAAAAATATTAAAAACATTGGAAATCCCAAAACACCATTAAAATAGTAAAAAGCACTAAAGATTTCTAAAACAACCTAAAACCCTTAAAATCCATAAAAACCCTTAAAATCTATAAAATCCAAAAAACCCCAAAAATACTTACAAATCCTTAAAGCTATAAAATAACTTAAAACCCCTAACACCACTTAAAACCCATAAAAACCTTAATAACGCTTTAAGCCCAAAACATTTCTATACCCCCCAAACCCTATGAAAACTCTAATACCCATAAAACCCCTAAAATAAATTAAAACACTAAAAACATAAAAACACTTAAAAACCTAAAACCCCTAAAAACCCTAAAAACATTAAAAATAACCTAAAAAATAAATAACTAAAAAACTCTAAAAACCCAAAAATACCCTAAAGGACCCTGAAAACCATAAAACCTTAAAAACCCCTAAATACCCAAAAAATCCAAGAAACCTAAAATAGCCCCTTAAAACCCCCTAAATATCCTAAGAACCATAAAAACCATAAAACATTAAAAATACCTAAAAACATTAAAACCCCTTACACTCGAAATGTAATCTAAAAGACCCTAAAATCACCCAAAACACTAAGAGTTCCTAAAAACCCCATAAAACCTACTAAATGAACTGAAACCTCCTAAAAACCATAAAAGAATCTAAAAACCCTAAAAGTACCTAAAAATCCTAAAACCCACAAAATAACCTAAAACACTAAAAACTCCTAAGAGACACTAAAAACACTAAAAACCTAAAAATACTATAAGATACCATAACAACCTCAAAGACTCTAAAACCCTGAAGGATATTATAAACCTTAAAACCCCTAAAAGGAACCTAAAAAACTAGAGGTATCATAAAATACATAAAAACCCTTAAGGACTCTTAAAACATTAAATAACCATTAAATCTCTAAAATACCCTAAAAACCCAAAAAAACTAAAAAAACCCTAAAACCCCTACAAAACCCTAAATAACCAAACCTCCCCCCCCCAAAAAAAGCTAATAACCCCTATTTACCTTGTAAAAAAGTCTAAAACCTTATAAACCACTAAAACCCCAAAATACTATAGAAAACCATGAAATCCCTAAATGTACCTAAACACCAAAAAAACACTAAAAACCATAAAAGTCCCTAAAAACCCTAAAAACTCTATAAACTATTAAAACCCTAAAAGACCCTACAAAACCTAAAAATTATAAAAGATCCTACAAATAAATCAAACCATTTAAAACCCCTAAATTCCCTTAAAGGTTCATAAATTTCCTAAAAATGCTAATTTTATTTAAAAAAACACTAAACCTATAAAAACCCATAAAAAACATCTTAAACCCCTAAAAACCCCTAAGAATTGTTGAAAAATATATAATATTTTAAAATTGAAAAAAACCATAAAAGGACCCAAAAACCTCAAAAAACAATACTAACCATAAAAGACCTTAAAATCCCATATAAACCTAAAAAAACCCAAAAAACAATAAAAAACTCTAAACACATAAAAGACTAAAAACCTTAAAAACATAAAAATTATAAAACCCCTAAAAACACTAAAACCCCCTAAAAATCCTAAAAACCATAAAAACCCACAAATCCCATTAAAATCCAAAATCAAAATCATAAAAACTCAGAAAAAAACCCCATGAAATTTCTAGAAACCATAAACCCAAAACCCCCAAAAATCCCTTAAAATGCTAACCTCGCCCCCCAAAAAAACCCATAAAACCCATAAAACCCTAAATAAACCAACACTCCCCAAAACTCTTAAAAACCCAAAAATACCCTAAAAACCCTAACACCCCTAAAACCCCTTAAAAAACAAAAATAATTATGTAAAAATACCTAAACTTCAAAAACCCAAAATAAACAAAAATCTCTAAAACCACCTAAATCCCTAAAACCCTAAAAACCATTGAAGGCCCTGAAAACCCCTAAAAGACCCTAAAACCCCAAAATACTATAAAATACCTAAAACCATAGACGACATTAAAACCCCTAAAAATTATAATGTAATATAAAAACCTAAAAACCCTAAGAGACACTAAAACCACTATAAAATCCCTAAATGACACAAAAAACCCTTAAACACCCTTAAAACTCTAAAAATAATAAACCCATAAAATCCCTTAATTCCTAAAAAACCCTTAAAAATACAGAAACACATAAAACCCATAAGTACCATAAAAAATGAAAAAACACTAAAAACCCTTAAGCCCCTAGAAACCCTAAAAACCCTTAAATAACCACAAAATATATAAATATAATAAAAACCCCTAAAACCCTTTAAAAAAACCCATAAAATTCATTATAAATCCTAAAAACCCTAAAACCTCTAAAAGTCCTAAAAACCCCAAAACTCCCAAAAACCCTTAGAAAATAGAACCCCCCATCAAAACCATAATAATCCCTAAGAAACCCTAGAAAACCCTAGAAAACAGTAAAACCCATAATAAACCTTAAAACATGTAAAAAATCCAAAAAAGGTGAAAAAACATAAAAAAACTTCAAAACCCCTAAAAAACCTATAAAATTCAAAAACTCCTAAACCCGAAAAAACCATAAACTCCATAAAAAATATAAAAGAACCTTAAAGTGCTCTAAAATAACCCAAAAACACTAAAAACACTAAAACCCTAAAACACTAAAACCCCTAAAAAACCATTAAAATCCCTAAAACACTAAAAACCAAAAAAGATACTAAAAACTCAAAAAACTGAAAACCTGGAAAAACCCCCCAAAAACCCAATGATAAAGTAAGATTTTAGTGGTGGTTGCAAAATCGTGTATCACTAATCATTTAATTGTTGTTTTCAAAACAACTATCAACGGATTTTGCAGTGGGTTTTGAAAAACTGGGGGAATTTAGTGGTAGTTTAAACGAATAGTAAATTGTTTTGAAACATTTTTTTATTTTTTATTTTTTTACATTAATAATAATTAAAGATTAATAATTAATAATTTATAGATTAATATTTAATATTGATTATTTTTTATTTTATTATTATTATTTATTAATTATTATTTATTTATTATATATTTATTACCATACATATGTCATATAATTCTTGTTGAAGTTCATCATATATATTTGTTGGGTGATATTTGAACCTCTTGTGTCTTGGTTATTTTTAATGACTTTACACTCTTGCAAGATTTTCATGTGATTAGTAAACCAAATTTAATATACATATATATAATGATAAAAAATAAATTAATAATATTAAATAATAATAATAATAAACAAATAATATGTAACAAAGAAATACAAACTAAATAATTAATAAATAATAAATAAAAAGTAAAAAAATATTAATAAGTAAATAAAATGGTAATAAATAGTAAATAATAAATAAGTAATAATAAATAATAAATAAGCATTACTAATTAATAAGTAATAAATTAATAATAAATATATAAATTATTAATTAATAATTAATAAACAATTAATATGTAATTAATAAATAATAAATAATTAATAAATTAATAAAAATGAATAAATGATTATATGATATATGGATAATAAATTAATAATTAATATATAATAAAATAATAAATACTATATAACAAATAAATAATTAATATATAATGAATATAAAATAAAAAAGTAATAAATAATTAACAAATAAAATGTTAACAAAAATTTTTAAAAAACAACACAAAATTAAAAAAGAATAGTAAATATAAACACTTTAATTAAATAAAAAATATTTAAATAATACGTAAAAAATAATAAAATAATAGTTCATAAAAAATCAATATAAAATAAATATGTAGAAAATAATTAATAAATCAATATATGATAAATAATAAATAATAAATATGTTGTAAATAAATAATAATTAATTTATTAATAAATAGTACATAAATAATAAATAAATAATAAATAAAAAATACATCAATACATCAATCAACAATTAATAATAAATAATAATTAAATTATAAATTAATAAATTATAATTAATAAATTATTAATTATAAATAACATGTAATAATATATAATAAATATTAAATAATAAGTTAATAATAATTTAATAATAAATAATAAATGGATACAAATATCTATAAATATATACACATATAAAAAAATTTACATAAATATATATAAGAAAACATTTATGTTACATTAATATATGTATAAACACACACACATATATACATTTATATAAACATAAAAATATATATAAACACAAGTATAAATATCTTTATATATATACCCATATAAGATATAAAAATATATAAGCATTAATAACTATAAATATTTACAAATGTATATAAATTCATATAAATATTCATAAATACATATAAAATTCGATGCATAGATACAATTATAAATAATTATAAATAAACTCTGATAATTAAAAATATAAATACATAAAAAGAACCTAAAATCCCAAAAAAAAATTATAAACTCTAAAAACTTTTAAAATGCCATAGAAATCCTAGAAACCCATAGAAACACTAAAAACCCCTAAAAACCAAAAAACACATAAAAACTTGTAAAACCGTAAAACACTAAAATAACCCTAAAACCCTAAAAACACCAAAAACCCCTAAAAACCCCTAAAACCCCGAAAACCATAAAAACTCTACAAACATTGAAAACCCTTAAAAACACTTAAATCCCCAAAAGGCATAAAAGGACCTAAAGCCACTAAAATAATAAAAACCCTAAGAACTCTGAAACCCAAAAAACCCCTAAAAACAATAAAATCCCTAAAACAACTACAAAACCCCCCAAAAAATCCTTTAAAATCCCTAAAATTAAAAAAAACTATAAAAACCCAAGAACGCATAAAAATCCTAAATCCCCTAAATCCCCTAATATCCCAAAAAATCCCTAAAAAACCCTAAACCACCTAAAATACATGAAGAACCCTAAAAATTTCTAAAACCCCCAAAAACACTTAAAACCCAAAAAATCCCAAAAATCCCAAAAAAATTAAAACACCTTAAAAAATTGAAACCCTAGAACCCATAGATATAAAGAACCGAAAAACCAAAAAACCAAAAAAAAACTTAAACCCCTTAAAAAACCCTAAAAACCTAAAAAACCCTAAAATCCAAAAAAACCTTTAAATCCTAGAAACCCACAAAAAACACTAAAACCACTAAAAACACTAAAAATAACATTCAAACTCCTAAAAACCCAAAAAATACCAAAAAACTTTAAGATCCTTAGAACCGTAAAACACATAAAAATCACTAATAACCTTAGACACCCCTAAAAATATTAAATAACCTTTAAAACCCTAAAAACCCCTAAGACAACATGAAAACATTTAAAAAACTAAAAGTCCATAAATACCCTAAAACCCTAAATTCCCCTAAAGATAGAAAAAAACTAAAAAAACTAAAAACCCTATAAATATGTAAAATACCCCCAAAACCCTTACACACCCTAAAAATACAAAAAACCTAAACCCTAAAAACCATAAAACACCCAAAAAAACCATAAGAATCATAAACACCACTGAAACCTATAAAAAACCAAAAAACCCAAAATATCCCATAAAAACCCACAAGAGAAGGGATGGAGGTGCACTCCCCCAGCTCTCTCTATCACTCGACACCTCTTACAGGTTTTCTCCTAGTTTCTTCTCGGGGACCTGGCATGGGTTCCTCACTTTTTACCAGCTCTCAGTGATGGTGCTCTCTGGATGAGCTCTTTGATCTCAATAAAGTGTTTCTTTGGAGGCTTCGTCTTCCCCTAGCGATCCCCTTTCCATGGATTTCATATTTGGAAGGGCCTTCACTCCTTTGCTGGAGCTCTGGGGATTCATTGGCTTGGAGGATTTTATGGGCTGTTGTGGACTCAGATCGGTCCAATCTGGCTTGTGGTAAAGTAGATGGATCTTTGGTAGTCGGAAACCTCCC
Source organism: Viscum album (assembly GCA_963277665.1). Taxonomy (NCBI): domain Eukaryota; kingdom Viridiplantae; phylum Streptophyta; class Magnoliopsida; order Santalales; family Viscaceae; genus Viscum; species Viscum album. The sequence continues at coordinate 1,799,744,841 of OY728126.1, read as the reverse complement.
TAGAATTTTGTCACAGATCGGGGATTACATTACAGATCTAGGGATTCCTCCGAAAGGTTAGTGGATTCAGGGGCCTCAAAGAGGGAGCAAGATGCACCGATGATAGAGGTTCCGGTCGCATCGGCAGGCAATCAACTTTCTTGGTTTTCTACTTCAGTCTTCTATGGGTCATGGGGAGATGAGGTTTTGTGGCAATGATCGGGGATAGTTGACTCTTGGTGGATATTTTGTCTTTGTGAAGTATTTTAGAGATTGGTGATCAAGGCTATGATGGGGGCTCTCATGTCTGCTCAAAGGCTGTAAGAGGTGTAGATGAGTTCGGCTTGGAATCAGTTTATGGATAAGATGAAGGTTTTTTTTTCAGGGTTTCCTCTTGTGGATCTATTTCTTTCATTTGATGAAGGGCCTGTTAAGTTGTGTTGAGCTATGGATACTATGCTGGATTGTGTCATACTGTGTTGTGGTTGGTTTGGTTTTGAATCATTGAGGGTGATGGATATTGTTTCGGTTGAGTGGTGCAGGATGCTCTCTTGCCTTTGGGTGCTGCAGATGGGTTCTATGCATGGGTGATGGTTGCCCTGTGTCCCTAGATGTGACACTAGGTGTGAAAATCTAGCAGATGACCAGATAAGAGGTGATGGTTTCTAGAATCCAAGTTGTTGGGTGATGGATGATGGTTGGCTGGGATGTGATGAAAGATACTGGTGCTTGGTAATGGTTGTTGCTTCACTGTGAGGTAACGAAGGGGAGACTTATGACTTTGATGCTGGCAGTTCTATGATTCTGGTGGTGAACATGCTTCGTAAGGAGATGATGGCTGATGAAAATGGTGTTGCGGGACGCTGGATCTATTTGGATGGAAGATAATGTTGGAGGTGCTGATGGAGATGATTGTGAATGTCTACTTTGTCTGGATTTTGTGTGTTTTTTGGGTTTTGGGTTTTTATGGGATTGGAGTTTTAAGGGTTTTTGGGTGTGGTTCGTTTGACCCCTCCACTCCTTTGTATGATGTGTCTTTTCTTATAATAAATTTGGGGGGGGGGGGGTCTGTATTAGCCTCACCCTAAACCTTATTTTCCCTAAAAACCCCCAAAACATTAAAACCCCTAAAAGACATGAAAAATCAAAAAAAATATAAAATTCTTAAAATACCAAAAAACCCCTTAAAATCCCAAAAAAATTCTAAAAACACGTAAAATCCCTAAAAATAATTTTAACTTTAAAAACCCATAAAAACCCTAAAAATATTTAAACCCCAAAACCCATAAAAACCCCTTGAAATGCTTAAATTCAAAAAAAAAACCTAAAATACCTTTAAACCACTTTACAACCCCTAAAACCCTAAAAACACTAAAAAACCAAAAAATGATAAAAACAATTAAAACCTTAAAAAAATACTCAAATAACATGGAATCACTGAAAACTGTATAAGCCCTAAAAACCCATAAACCACCAAAAAAAACCATAAAACCCCATAAACCCTCAAAACCCCTTAAATCCATAAAAACCCTTTAAAACCATAAAACACTAAAAAAATATTAAAACCCCTACAAATTATAAAAACCCTACAAAATACTTACACCTCAAAACCACTAAAAACCCTAAAAAATGAATGAAACCATTAAAACCATAAAAGTCATAAAAATAATAAAACCACTCAAAACACTCAAAACACATAAATAACCTATAATCCCAAAAACTACATACAATATTAAAATACCCTAATACCCAATAAAACCATAAAGTCCCTAAATGACCCAAAAACCCTATGAAAACCCTAAAATACTATAAAACACCCTAAAACCCTAAACAGATCTGAAAACCCCAAAGTAACCTAAAAACTCTAAAACACTTAAGATACCCTGAAATTCCCTAAAAATTATATGGGATCCTAAAAACCCCTAATGAATGCTAAAAAATCCTTAGAAAACATTAAATGAAACAGAAAACCCAAAAATAACCTAAAGGACCCTAAAAAAGTAAACAACCCTAAAGGATCCTAAAACCCTAAAATCCTTGAAGGAGCATAAAAACCCCAAAACACTAAAAACTCTAAAAAATTCAAAAAGCTCATAAGAATCCCTAAAAACCAAAAAAACTCTCAAAACCCAAAACCACCTAGAAACTGAAAAGATATATACAACCCTAAAACCCCCTAAAATACAATAAAAACTCTAAAAGACCATAAAATAAAAATTAAACCTTAAAACACCTTAAAAAACCTAAAAGTAAATAAATTCCATAAAAACATTAAAAACACAATAAATCATAAGAAACAATAAAAATCCCAAAAACCCTTAAAAACCCTCAAAACACTAAATCCCTAAGAAACACTGAAAACCTTTAAAACCCAAAAAACCCAAAAACCCTTAAAAACCCTAGAAACCCTAAAAAACCAAAGAACCAATAAAACACAAAAAAATTATAAAAAAATAAAAATACTTAAAACACTGAAACCCTGCATTTTTTTTAAAACCCCCAAAGCCATTTAAAAAACCCAAAAACCCATGAAATCCTAATGGACACTAAAAAACCTATAAACCCTAAAAATACCTAACAACCCTAAAATCCCCTAAAAGACCCTAAAAGACCCTAAAAACATAAAAACCCTAAAAGACCATAAAATCCCCAAAAACCCTAAAAACATAAAAACCATACCCCTAAAAACCATAAAGGCCCTAAAAACAGTAAAAACAAAAAAAACCAATCCCCCGCTAAAATTCCCTAAAACATTAATAAACCCAAAAAACCGTAAAAACCATAAAAACACTAAAACCCTAAAATACCATAAAACCATAGAAACCCAAAAAAACCCAAAAACTATAAAAACTATAAAACCCCCAAAAGTCCCTAAAATCCCTAAAAATTCAAAAAAAACATATGCCCCAAAAAACCCCTAAAACTCCCAAAAAAACTCTAAAAACCTAAAAAACCCTTATGCCACTAAAACCGCCAAAAAACCCCTAAAACCCTAAAACCCCTAAAACCAGAATAAACTCCTAAATACCTAAAAATATACTAAAAACCAAAAAATACCGTAAAACCCTTAAAAACCCAAAAATCCATAAAAACACTAGAAATAAAAAACCCCTTAAAACACCTAAAAATCCTTAAAATCCCTAACAACCCAAAAATAAAAACCCCTAAAAAACCCTAAAGTTCCTAGAAAACACTAAAAACCCCTAACAACCCTAAAACCCTAAAACCCTAAAACCGAAAACTGATAAAACCCCTAAAAGACCGAAAAAACCCTATACCCCCAAAGACCCTAAATACCCTAAAACCCCTAAAAGATCCTAACAACCTTATAAAAACCCTAAAAAAACTTAAAACCCTTAAACACAAAAAACCCTTAAAATCATTAAAGAAAACACTAAAACCATATAATAACAATACCAACTAAAACCCCTAAAACCGTAAAAACAATAGACAACCTAAAAACCCTTAAAACACTAAAAACCATAAAACAACCCTAAAACCACAAAAAACCCTAAAAACTGTAACAAATAGATAAAAAACCATATAAACCTCTACATACCTGAAACCATAAATCCTAAAATTCATAAAAACCATAAAAACCCTAAAAAACATAAAAACCATAAAATCCCTAAGAAACCATAAAACCCTAAAACCCTTTGAAAATATTAAAAGCCATAAAAATCCTATGAAAACCCTAAAACCCTAAATAACTATAAAAACAAAAAAAAAATACTAAAAAACTAAAAGAATCAGAAAAAAAAAGAAATCCATAGGACTTGTAAAAATCCTAAATCCCTAAAAATCATAAAAACCATGAATAATAACATTAGACCCCTTAAACCAATAAAAAACATAAAAACCATAAAATCCCCTAAATTACCTAAAAACCAAAAATCCAATAAAAACACTAATAACCTTAAAAACACAAAAAATCCCTAAAACCCTAAATCACATAAAAATTAAATAAAAACCATTACAAACTTGAAAATCATAAAAAACCCTAAATCCCATTGAAAACAAAAAAAAACATTTAAAAACACTAAAACCCGAAAATGCATAAAAACATAAAAACCAATAAACACACTAAAAGACTCTAAAACACCTAAAACCCCCTAAAACCCTTATACCCCTAAAAACCTTAAAACCCTAAAAATCTAAAAACATTAAAACCCCTTAAAACCTGAAATACCTAAAAAACCTAAAAACCTAAGCCCCCAAAACCCATAAAAACATTAAAACACTTAAAAAACCTAAAATACCCTAAAACCAAATAAACCCCACAAAAAAACCATAATACCCAAAAAACCCTAAAAACGTATAAAAACCATAGTAAACCTAAAAATCATAAAACCATAAGAATCCTATAAAACCTTAAAATCCTAAAAAACCCCTAAAAATATGAAGACATCATAAAAATATTATAAAACGCATAAAACCCATTAAAATCCCAAAAACCCTGAAAAATCCTAAAAGAAACTAAAAACTATCAAAACTCTAAAACCCTTAAAACCCTAAAACCTAAAAACTATCTTTGAAAAACACTAAACCCCTAAAAACACTAAAACCCTAAAACTACTAAAACCCTTTTAAAACATTCAAACCCCATCTAAATTTCTTAATAGACCTTAAGACCACTCAATACACCTTAAAACCCTAAACAACCTAAAACCCTAAAAACCCTAAACGTACCTGAAAACACTAAGAACCCTAAAAATGCTAAAAATCATAAAACCCTAGAAAAACTCAAAACCCCCTAAAATCCCTAAAAACACTAAAAATTTGAAAACCCCCTAAAATAAAAAGAAATATGTAAAAGAACCTAAAATCCAAAAAACACTAAAACCCATTAAAACCCAAAAAAACAAAAACTAAAAAAAAATTTAATTAAAATCCACAAACCCCCAAAACCCCTAAAAACTCACTAAACCTAAAAAATATAAAATCCCTAATAATATTAATAACCCTAAAACCCTAAAAAATATAAAACACCTAAAACCCTTAATAAAAATAAAAAGTATTAAAAATCCTTAAACTGCCTAAAAACCGCTAAAAGACCTTAAAAACCCTAAAACTCCTTAAAACACTAACACCCATAAAAAACCTAAAAACATAAAACCCAATAAAACCATAAAAACCCATATAAATCCAAAAAATAAAAAAATACCATAAGACCCTAAACCCCCTAAAAGTTCCTCAGAACCCCTATAAAAACCTAAAATACCAAAAAACCCCTAAAAGGTCCTAAAAGACCCTAAAATATTGATTACTATAAATACCCTAAAGAACCCTAAAAGTTTCTAACAATACCTAAAACCATTAAAGGACACTATAAAACCAAAAAACCCCTAAATTTCCCTAAAACTCCCAAAAAACCCACTAATGGACTCTAAAAACTCAAAACCCCTAAAGGACTCTAAGACCCCTAAAAACCTAAATAAACCAAAAATCCTAAAAACCATAACGGGACCTAAAACAATAAAGTTACCTAAAAACTATAAAATCCTTAAAAGACCACGAAATATTACAAAAACTAAAAGACCGTAAAACCCTAAAAACCACAGAAAAACCCAAAAAACTAAAAAACCTAAAAACACCTAAAACCCCTAAAAGGCCTTAAAACCCCTAAAAACCCCTTTAATGACCCTAAAAACCCAAAATGACACTAAAAACCTTAAAAAAAACTCATAAACCTAAAAACCCTAAATACTTTAAAAGTCCCCAAAAATGTAAAAAAACTCTTAAAAACCTAAAAACACTAAAAAGAACATAAAAACCCCAAATGCCTAAAAACAAAAAAAACCCAAAAAAGCCTAAAATAATAAAAAAACCTTTAAAATCTTAAAAATTGAAAACCCATAAAAACCTTAGAAACCATAAAAAACATTAAGAACATAAAAACTGCTAAAGACTGCAATATCATCAAAAACCAAGAAAAAACATTAAAAACACTAAAGGATCCGAAAAATCCTAAAAGTCCATAAAGTACACTAAAAAACCTAAAAATACTTAAAACTTTAAAATACCCTAAATATCTAAAACCTATAAAAACCCTAAAAGAAAATAAAAACCATAAAAAAACAAAAAAGAAACCATAAAACCCCTTTAATATCCCTAAAAGATGATAAAAACAATAAAGAACCCAAAACCCCAAAACAACCAAAAAAAATCTAAAAAGCATTAAAAGATCAAAAAAATGTAGAAACCAGTAAAACACCCTAAAATCATCAAATGTAAATAAAACTCCTAAATTATTAAAACCCCTTAAACCCATAAAACCCTAAAAAAAAGAAAAACCCAAAGACCATTAAAAAACCAAAAAACCATAAAAACCTATAAAAAACCCCCAAAACCCCAAAACCCCTAAAAACCTTTACCACCCTTAAAAACCTTAAAAATTATAAAAAACACTAAGAACACTAAAAGACCCTAAAACCCCAAACAACCCTAAAAATCCTAAAACCCCTAAAAACACTAAAACCCCCCAAAAACCCTAAACAAATAAAAACCACAAAATTCCCCAAAAAACCCTAAAACCATAGAATACCCAGAAAACTTTAAAACTCCTAAATATCCCCAAAATCCATAAAAACATAAATATAGTAAAAACAAATTTTACACCAAAAATTCTAAACACCATAAAAGCCCATAAAACCCCTAAAAACTCTAAAATCCCCTAAAACCCTAAAAACTATGACCTCAAACCCAAAAAAACCAACCTCAAACCCTATAAAACCCAAAATACCTCGAAAACCCAAAAAACATAAAAACAATAAAAAATTATAAAAACCAATAAAAATCCAAAAAATACCAGAATCCCCGAAAATCCCCAAAAACCCAAAAAACAACCTAAAAGACCCTAACCCCCCAAACTCTAAAATATAGTAAAACCCTTATAAATCCCAACTATATAACTAAAAACCCTAAAACCCCCTCAAAACCATATGAAGTCAAGAAACCCCTAAAAACACTAAAAACACTAAAAACCTAAAGAAACCCAAAGAAACCCAAAAAACACTACAAACCCTTAAAAAATCTAAAAACACCAAAAACCATAAAACCCTAAAAAACCATAAATTCCCTAAAAACCCATTAAAACCTTAAAAACCCTACCCCCTATGATAATCCAATTTTTTTTTGAGAAAACGATAACAGCCCTAAAAAACTATGAAACACATAAAACCCTAAAACCCTAAAACACTAAAAACCCTAAAAGAACAAAAAATAACTAAAAACACCAAAAAACCCCAAGAGACAACACAAATTCCTAAAAACCATAAAAACATAAAAAACCCTGAAACCCTAAAAATCATCAGAACCCAAGAAACGTGAAAAATACTAAAAAACCTAAAATCCCGAGAATCCCTTAAAACCCCTAAAACCTTGAAAACCCTAAAAAATATAAAATCCCTTAAAACCCTAGAAACAAAAAAAACCCCTAAAAATCTTAAAAATCATTAAATCCTAAAAAAATCTCTTCAACACACTAAAAACCATTAAAACCATCAAAAACCCCAAAACCCCTAATACCAATTAAAACCCCAAAAATCTTAAAAACCCTAAACCACTTAAAACACCTAAACCCCAAAAAACCCTGAAAACTATTAAAAACTATAAAAAATAATATAACCCTTTAAAAATATTAAAAAACCTAAAAACAATTAAAATGAACTTAAACCCCCTTTGAAAACCCTAAAACACTAAAACCCTAAATGTCCATAAAACACTAAGAACATAAAGGACCCTAAAATCCATAAAACCCCTAAAACCACTAAACACATAAATACCCTAAAAACACCCTAAAAACTCATAAAACCACTAAAATACTAAAAATATTAAAACCTATAAAACCATAAAAAGACCCTAAAAACTATAATGAACCATAAACTACCCTAAAACCCCTTAATACCCCTCAATGACCCTAAAAATCTAAAAAATCGTAAAAGACCAAAAAAATCCATAAAACAATAAAAGACAATTAAAATCCTAAGAACCTTGAAGAACATAAAAATTCCAAAAAACCCTAAAAGACACTAAAAACCATAAAAATCCATAAATACCATAAAATACACTACCAATCCTATGTGTTTCAAAAAAACCTTAAGAAACCCTTTGGACCCTTGAAAACCCTAAAACCCTTAAAATACTGTAAAATCCCTAAACCCCCTAAAACCCCTAAAGGATTCTAAAAAACTCTAAAAATCCTTAAGGGATCCTAAAAACACCAAAACCCCTAGAAACCTAGAAAATCCCAAAAAAAATCCTATAACACCCTATAAATACTAAAAGACCATATTCAACCATAAAAATCATTAAAATAATTCTAAGTGACCCTAATGAACCATATAAACCCGAAAAAACACTAAAAGAACTTAAAATCTCTAAAAACATACAGAGAATAATAAAAATCCCTTAACCCTTAATAGATCATAAAAAATAATCAGCTCCTGAAAACCCTAAAAAACTTAAGACCCCCTAAAAACCCTAAAGCACCATAAGAAATCTAAAAATCCAAAAAACCTAAAACTCATAAAAACACCTAAAGCCCCCCAAAACCCCTAGAAAAACCTGAAATCCCATAAAACACCATAAAATACCCTAAAAACTGTAAAAAAATTAAATAATATTTTAAACCCTAAAAGACCCCAAAAGCCCTAAAAAACCCTAGAAACTCCAAAAGCCTCTAAGACTCCTAAAAACCCTAAAAACCATAAAAAACAAAAACCAAAAAATTCTAAAAAGTCCTAAAGGAAAATAAAACCCCCAAAGGCACCAAAAATATAGAAAAAACTTAAAACCCCTAGAAAATATTAAAACCATAAAACCTTAAATACTCTAAAACCCTAAAAATCCAAAAACACCCCTAAAAGTATCTAAAACCCTTAACCCCCTAAAATATCATAAAAACCCTAAAACCCTAAAACACCTTTAAACCCCAAAAAGTCCCTGAAAAACCCTAAAAGAAAATATATAAAGAGAAGATGTCACCGCTATCTCCTGGGTTATCCCTCCCGACGCTGCGATCTCCAGTGTTCCCTCTTAAAACCCTCCTTGGCGGCTTTGTTGGTGATGAAGATGGGGTTTGTTTAGAGGGTTCTTCTTCAATAGTGTTGTGCTTGTTAGAGATGATGAATATTCTTGGTGGTGAAGGGCTTCGACAGATCTGTTAGGGCACGGGAGGTGATGGCTTGGACTCAATATTACGAAGAAATGGATTGGCTTCGATAGATCTAGAAACCACTATTCCACGATCGATGTTTTGTGGGTGTCAGCATCTTCTTTTTCGTGGTAGTGTCTTTGGTATACTCATCGGGTGGTGGGGATTCACATCAACAGAACTTGGATCACTTCTTGATAGTGGAGAAGTATCCTGTTATCAGGAAGCATCACACCTTCTTGCGTTTCTCAGATTCAGGTGACATGTGAGAAGTCACTATGTGGTGGGGTTTTCCGGTGGTGATATGAGGATGGGGGGATCTTGTTGTCCTTTCTAGACTTGTGATGGAATATGGAAAATGGATCTGGATGTTGTGATGGGGGATTTTGGATCTACAAAGGGGATGAAGGAGGCGTAGATGAGATCATATTGGTTTCATTTTGTGTAGAAGGTGCATGTTCATGTTTCTAGTTCCTCTTTCTCGGATCTGTTTTACGCTGCTTTGGAAGGGATGGTTATGATCTGCTACGTTATGGCTACTGTGTTGGACTGTGGTGTTCTGTGTTGTGACTAGTTTGGTTGTGAATCATTGTGGTTTCTGGATATTGGTTCTTTGGAGTGGCTCTGGATGTTGTCAAGCCTTTGGGAGTTGCGGATGTGTTCTAGGAATTGGTGTTGGTTTCCTTGTGTCTGTGGATGCGCTACTAGGTGTGAAATGCTAGAAGATGGCTGGATAGAAGGTCATGGTTTTTGATCATAAGTTGTTGGGTGATGGATATTTCCTGGTTGGGATGTGATGAAATATGTTGGTTGCTGATTGGTTAGGAGGTTCTGACGGAGTGTTCTTTTCTCTTGGTGATGGTTGCTTCTTGGCTGTGATAAGATGAAGGTGAGATTTTTGAATTTGACAGTAGTGGTTCTATGATGTTGGCGATGGATAGGCTTGTCAAGTAGGTGGTGGATGATGAAAATGATGTTGCGGGATACTGGTTTCTATTTGGATGGGATATGCTATTGGAGATGCTTTTAATTTTCTACTTTGTCTTGTTTTGTGTGCCTTTTGGGTTTTTTGGGAACTTTTGGGTTTTGTGGCTGTGTATAGGGTTTTTTGGGTGTGGGTTTCTTGATCTCTCCCCCCCCCTTGTCCGTTGTGTCTTTTTTTCTAATAAATTGGTGGGGGGGGGGGGGGGTCAGGAATAGCATGTACATACACCTTCCTTGACCTAAAAGACCCTAATAACCCTAAAGCCCTAAAAGACCCTAAAAACTCTCAAAACCAATAGAAAACTCTACAAAACCATAAAATACAATAAATGTTTAAAAAATACTTGAAAGTGACAAAAAACCATAAAAAACAAAAAAGACCCTAAAACCCATAAAAATCATAAAAAGACAGTAAAACCCATAAAAGCCTCAAAGTCTATAAAATACCCTGAAACCCTTAAAGTTATCCTAAAGAAATAAAAACTAAAAGTAACATAAAAACATTAATACCCCTAAAAACCATAAAGGGCATAAAATGTTTGAAACCCATAATGAACCCAAAAAAACCGTAAAAAAAACCTAAATAACCCCAACCCCCTTAAAGACCCTAAAAACCCTACACCACATAATACATATAAAATGCCTTAAAGTACCCTAAAACGCGGAAGTAAACTAAAAACCATAAGGAAACCAAAAACCCCTTATAAAACCTCTAAAAACTCTAGAAAACCATAAAATACTTGAAAAAAATAAAACCCTAAAAAACCTAACACCCCTAAAAAGCCAAAATGACCAAAAAACCCTAAAAACAATAAAAGACCCTAAAATCCTAAAGCCATGAAATCCCCTTAAAAGACCCTAGAAATCCCTAAAACCAATAAATGGAACTAAATAACTCAAAAAACCAAAAAAACCCTAAAACCCTAAACCCCTAATAAACCCTTAAACATGTAAAATACCCTAAAAACCATAAATACCATAAAACACTAAACACTGTAAAAATTGAAAAAAAACATAATAATCCTAAAACCCATAAAAATCCATAAAACTCCAAAACCCCAAAAGTCCTAAAAACCCCCAAAACCCTTAAAAACCGTAAAAACCCTGACAACTCTAAAAACCCATAAAACACCTAAAATCCCTAAAAATAATTTTTTTAAGAAAATATTAAAAACCCGTAAAACCATAAGAACACTAAAACCCTAAAAAACCCTTAATAACACTAAAGAAACAAAAATCCCTAAAATCCCTAAAAGCCCATAAAAATAAAAACACAAAAAAACCTAAAAACCTAAAAAACCCCAAAAAACTCAAATTGTTTAAATAACACTACACACCTAAAAACAATAAAACCCACCAAAAACACTAAACCCCAAACCCTTAATAACCAAAAAACCCACATAAAACCCAAAAAAACCTATAAACCCCAAAAACATGAAAACCCCTAAAACCATAAAAACCCAAAAAAACATAATAACCCTAACCAATCCCCCCCCCCCCCCCCCGTCAAAAAAACCGCTAAAACCCCTACGAAGCATTAAAGCACTAAAACCCTGAAAAAGAAATAAAGGCATAAAACTCTTAGAAATCCTAAAAACTTTAAAAAACCTAAATACCCTAAAAACCAAAAAAACCTATAAGAACTCTTAAACACTATAATCCTAAAAACCTTAAAACCCCTAAAATCCTAAAACTCCTAAAACACTTAAAACCTAAAATCATAAAAAATACCAAAAAACAAGAAAACCCCTAAAACAGAAAAAAACACTGAAACCATAAAAACCATTAGAAAATATAAATCACTAAAACCTCCTAAAACCATAAAAGATCCTACAAAAACACATAAAAACGTAAACGACCCTTAAAATCCACAAACTAAAAAACCCCAAAACCCCAAAACCCTAGTAAACCCTAAAAACCATGAAAACTCTAAATATTTGAAAAAAACCCAAAAGACCATAAAAACCCATAAAACACCATAAAATCCCAAAAAGTCCATAAAATAATAAAAACCCGAAAAACTAAAGAAACATGAAAATCCAAAAAAACACATTAAACCCATAGAAAACCTTAACTCTTACAAATCCTAAAATAATTAAAAATCCTAAAACCCATAACATCATAAAACCCCTAAAGAAACCCTAACCCCCCCTAAAAACACTTTAAACCCCTAAAAACCTAAAGGTCTTTAAAACCCTAAAAAAGTAAAACCCCATAACCCTAAAGCCCATAAAACAATAAAAAACACAAAAAACCATAAAAAATCTGAAAGAACAAAAAAGAATTAAAAACACTAAAAATACCCAATAATTATAAAAAACCTAAAAATATATAAAAATTTGAAAAACCCCTAAATCATTAAAAACTCATAAAACCCATAAACCATAAAAATCACTAAAAACCATTAAAGACCCTGAATCCCATAAAAACCCTAAATACCCAAAAAATGAAAAAAACCCTAAAAATTTTGAAAAATGCTAGAAAATTCTAAAAAACCCTTAAAACCCTAAAAAACCATAAAATCCCCCTAAAATCACTAAAACCTTATAAAAACCTAAAATATACTTAGAACCATTAAAACCCCTTAAAACCTGAAAAATCCATAAAACCACCATGAAAACCATAAAAACCTTGAAGAAACTCTAAAACCCATACAAACCTTAAAGTACTAAAACCCTTAAAAATCCAAAGGACCATAAAAACTATAAAAAACCTAAAAACCCTAAAAAACCTAAAAACCCAAAAACCCTAAAAAACACTTTTATTTATAAAAATACATAAAACCCCTATAAAAATAAATCCATAAAAAACAAAAAAACCTAAAAGAATCCACAAACACCGCAAACCCCACCTAAAATGCCTAAAACCCCAAAAACCCATAAAAAATTAAAATCCCTACTAAAATCCTACAAACCCTAAAATCCCAAAAAACACTAAAAACCCTAAATACATAAAAACACTAAAACCCCTAAATGATCCTAAAACAATGATAAAACCCATCGAAGGGTCCTAAAAAACCTTGAAACCCCCCTAAAAGAACCCAGAAACCCCTAAAAGAACCCTTAGAACACCTAAAAATCTTAAAACACTAAAACCCTTATAAAACCCCAAAACCCTAAAAGTCCAAAAATGAATTAAAAGGATCCTAAAAACACTCTAAAACCCCTAATACCCCTAAAAACCATAAAAATTATATAAAACCCTAAAAAATATTAAAACCCCAAAAAATCCATAAAAACACTAAAAAAACTAAAAACCCTAAAAACCCAAAACCCCCTAAAAATATTAAAAACCAAAGACCCCAAAAAAACTCTAAACCCCAAAAAAATACAAAAAGTTGATAAAATACCATAAAACCTAAAAAAACCAAAAAAAGCCATAAAATTATAAAATACTTAAAAACTAGAAAATCCAAAAACCCCTAAAAACCCATAAAATCCATTATGTCCTTAAAATTACAAAAATACTTAAAAAACACTAGAAAACCCAACATTACCCTAAAATCACCTAAAATCCCTAAAAACCCAAAATCCTCTAAAATCCTAAAAAACATAAATAGCACCAAAAACCCCCTAAAACCCTAATAAATAATATGAAATACCTAAAATCCTAAAAAACCATAATCCCTCATTCCGAAAACCATATAGTCAAAACCATATACCCTACACCATAAACCCTACACCTAAAACCCAATACCCTATATCCTAAACCTGAAACAGTACACATAAAACTATACAAACTATTTTGTAGTTCCTTGAAACATGTGTTCTAGTATTAATAATCACTGCTTCTAGGAAGTTTCCATTGGATGTTTTCATGGAACCTGAAACACCCCACAATTATTTTTCCAAAAGGGACCTGCTTTACAAATGATCACATTCAATAAATTTAAGCTTTAAGATACATAAGAACGTGCATTGGTTGAGAGGATTGGAGGTCTGACTCATCCCACCCTTTTAGGGGGAATTGTGGTCTACTCTGGGTCTCTCTTGGTAAATTTAGGATATTTTCACGAATCATTATTAATTCTCCAAGTATAATATAACTTTACATTGGAATTTTCAATCACTTTTTAACATGTCTAAAATTTATAATCATCTGTATGTATTTGAGGTTCTTTATTAATGGTATCCTCTCATATACTATTTAGAGATTAATTTTACCATCATTATGATGATACTAGTTTTTAAGACACACAATGGGACACTCTAGAATTTATTTTCGTCTAAGGATACAATGTTTTGTTTAGATATTAGGATCATACCCCTAAATGGGCTTCCTACTTATCCTAGTGAACGGAATCCAAACGCTCATAGTTCAGTGCCTCTTAATGGGACACATCATACATTTTAATGTCATGTGATAAGGAACTAGACATATAGGTTAATGTCATGTGGTAAGGACATCTAGGAGAAAGGTGTTTAGTGAATTTTTGGTGTGTGACTTATACCTAGGCTTCCCAATGAACATGTAAATATAATGGGTTTCCAAGTACGATTAGGCCCTACTGTGAATACAGACTGTGGAGAACAGGGTTTATTTGATGTGTTGGGTTTGAACCTCAAGGAGGAATCCTACGTATCCCATTTGGATGGGAATCAAATCCCACATAGTTTGATAAGACTCATAGGAGAGTATAGTCTTTTGAGAGAAATGGGTTTTAGATTTCTTCCTAAAAATGAATGCCTTGGAAATTTGGGGGTTTAATTTTGGGATTATTCCTAAGGAGGATGCCCATATTAAGGGGATTAGGGATGAATTCCCAAAGATGATATTCAATGAGATGGTGTTGTGAAAAGGCTTCCTACATATCCTTGTGAAAGGAATCAGAGTTCTCGTAGTTCATTCATTATTTTGGGGATTATGCATAAAAGCTTCCCATTTTGGGGGACATGATTGGGTAAACACTTTTTGGAAGGGCACCCTTTCAATCTCGAGCCTTCAAGAATATGTCCTACATATCCTAGTTTTAATAGGAATCAGAGTTCTCATAGTTTAATAATTTGTGAAAATGTTGTGCCCATGAAAAATCTCTAATCCCATGTGAGTTCGGCTTGGTGTGAGAAACAAGAGTATGTAAAATATTCAATAAAGGAACCCACAATTTTCCTCCTCCGATGGTGGAAGAGGGAACAACTACGATGGATAGGTTAGATGAGGTTGAGTCTATTTGAGAAGTGGGTGAGGTAAAAATCCTTTGTTCTATTCACTTTACATTGTACAAGAGTCCAATGTAAGGAAAGGGTGAAGTTGATGGAAGTAGAGAGGATCACGACTGAAACCTTATACATGAAAGGTTAGGGGATTAAACCAGGAAGGCTGCCCTAAAATTGATCTTGGTAGGGGAGGGAGACTTTTTTTTCCTTTCAAGAAAAAACAAGGGTGAACCATACCTTCCCTACCATATACATGAGGTTCTAGGTCTTAAATAAGAGAAGGGGATGTCAGAACCCAAACCCCAATCCTCCAAACCAGGAACTTCCCAACACTATTCCTGGGTGAATGGTCCATGTGATTGCAGATATAAAAAACTACATAAACTCCATGAATCCTAACCCCATCATGAAAAAAATGTGGGAAACCTCGGACTATGGAAATTCGAACCCAAATAAGAGACCCATTGATGTGACCTTCCCTGGGGTTTGATAAGTCAGGAGGTTTTGGTAAAGGTCTCAATATAATCCCTTTCAAACAAGGGATCTAATGAAGAATATGCCTTTACTTTAATGGATTTGAATAGGGATTAATGTCTTGTATACTAAACAGAGTAAGTGAATCTAAGAGGGGATCCCAATTAGGTACGAGCGCACAAGTATGGGTACACAAGTATCGGTGTGAAAGTAGGATTGGGAAACCTGATGTTCACTTAAGTGACGAACAAAATGGACGTTAATACTTGGTTGAGACCTGACTCAATCCTTCAAGAGTATTCACAGGTATTCCCAAAAGTGGGGACCTCATGTTCCTGTGAAAGGAATAAGTGGAATGCATTTGTTTATAATTTAGGGAGGTTGGGAACTTTATGCTCACAAGTGTTATGAATTTCAAACACTAAAAGGTCTTAAGTCCTATGATCCTCCTTAAATTCCTCTGTTTAAAGTGTTAAAGAACTACCTTGAAACGTTTGAAGGATTTTGGTGAAGCACTAGGGTGACAAGAGAAGCAATTAGGATTCATGGAAACTTTTTTGTACATATGAAGTCCCCAAAGGGTCTATTTATAGGAAAAATTTGGACCTTGGGAAATAGAGATTGGGTGCACAAGTGGGATGCATGCCTGATCTGGGTGTGCAAGTACCTTGTGCATCGACAACTTCATGGTTCAACTAGGGTGATTCAAAACTCAAGCATTTGGAAATATTTTTTTTCTTTCAGGAAGTTTCTCCTCTTTTTTCTAAGGTATTTACCTTTTCAATTTTTAGACTCTTTGTTAGAATAGAGTGTCAACAAAATCCCCCCCCCCTTAGAATTTGATTCTAAATGAAAAGAAGATCCTATAAAAAAATTAGGTACAACCACAAAAGCGGAACACACACAAGTAAGAAAATTACATGTAAATCGCAAGCCTGGGGACTTGAAAAGAGGATACTATACTAAGGTAATGTAATGAATAAGACAAAATAGAGTACTAGGGCACACATGTTTGAGGCGCGTAAGATTAAATGGTGTGCATGTTGGTAGCGCGTAGGATTCTAGCACACAAGTTGACTTGCATCGCTTATATATATTGGCTTAACTTCCGTGAAAATTATCCTGAGTTCCAAGAATTCTTCTCTTGGTACGCAAGTATTTTTTTCTTGGACACTTTTGTTTAGTTGCAATTTTGCTGTATGTTTTTTTACTTGCATGCTATAATAGGGAAACCACACATGCGCACCAGTTTATACTTGCGCTCCATGTTTTTTACTTGCGCGCCTTAATGCCTTGTTCAATTTACTTCAATTATTTTTTCAAAACAAAAAAATGAACTTACTTTAAATAAGAATTTTTTATCTCTTTTGCAACTTCATTAGCTCCCAAAATAATTAGAACTGCTAATAGACTGGCCAATAAGTGGATTATGACTTGATGAAAATTTTCAGTAATGACTACTTTGACATCTTTGATACCATGATTCCAGACATAGAAAAATATACAATGAAATATCACTTCAATTTTCCCTAAATCACTTATTTTTTTTCTATATAGCTATGGCCATCTACAAGATGTCAATATTCTAGACCCGAGGAACTATGTCCTCCTATCTTGGTTTCATGATTATACCAATTTTTCATTTGTTAATGTTTATATTGAGGGATCATTTGCTAATGTTGGGATAATAGATAATGATCATATCATGGATCACATCCCGTGTGCTTTATATTTGAAAACACACACACCCAAGCTGCAGACACACTATTATTCATTCATATTTAGCGATTCTCAGATGGATCAATCCAAAGGACGACATAAAATTTTGTATTTCTTCCCATATGTAGGTGTAAAACCTGCATAAATGTGGACATATTGGGTGTGCAAGACGTGTGCATAATTTACAGATGACTTAAAAGGTGTTGAAATTTATGAGGCTGTATGGGTTGGGAAGACCTATGTGTATTGGAATGACGATTTTGTGCCGGAGATACAAAGATGATTTAGTCTAGAAACTAACTATTTCCACTTGACACATGGAGAATTAGGAATCAGTTTGTGGGATGTGTACAAGATCTATGAAGCTCCAATCCTTGGAGATATGTACGGTGAGTTTATTCCCCCAATGTGTTGTGGAATGACTCAGAGAAGACACCGACCTTGGTATGTGAGTTAATGAAAATATTTTATATACTCAAGAATAAAACAACCACTAAGTTCCACACAAGAAGGCATATTCATCCAAATAAGTGGATGAAAATATTCCTAGTAAAGAAAAAGGAAAAATTTCCCACCTGCACTCGTCCGACCAGCTGTCCAAAGGTAGATAAGAGAGGCACCCATGACACTTTTTGGACAACATTAGTGAAATGAGAGATTGATAAGTGGGGACATGTAGTTAATTCAAATATTCATATGGAGACACATTTGGTAGGTTTCTTGGCCATGTGGATGAGAGGGTATTTAATACCAGTCTGAGATTACAAAGGAGGTGTGAGGCCATGAACATTTATTATCGCATCCAAGGTAGACAAGAGAAGGATGGTTGGGTGTGTCACTTCTATTTTAGAAAATATTCATAGGATCATAATGCATATTAATATGGGGAAGATTATTTTTAGAATAGAAAGACCATTTAATGTGTTATAGGGACATATCATTACTCATTTTAGTACTTATGATGTACATAGTGGGGTACGAGTCTTTGTATGTTCTTTTTGACCATCTGTTCATGATTTATTTGGTATTTCATCTTTGTCTTTGAATGCTTACAATATCAAAGGTAGGTTGAGTATGCATAAGGAATTTCATATCTTCCCTTATGGGAATCCGCCTACTAGGAGATTCATTGATGATGGGAAAACTAGTTTAGAGATAAGAGCATACACTCTAGCTTGCAGAGAAGGAATATTGGCCACTAGGATTGATGGAGAAATAATATGTGAGGCCTATGATCCTTATATATTTGCGCTTCAATTCAAATGTCTACAATAAATTGATGTAACCCCCCTGTGTATGTTAGATTAGAGCAACATCCAATGGTTTCCCGAAAACTATGTTTGCTGACATCTGTGGAGAAGACTGGAGAAGTATTTAATATACCTTCCATTGATGTAGTAAGCAGATTGACTGTCTGGTATGCTGAAATTTGGGTCACATCTTCCCCTGAAGGGGTATTAAACAATTTTTTCCCTCGAGTGGGGATAAATAGAAGTAGTAGAAAGAACACCCTTTGTTTGTAATGTAATTATAATTTATTTGGGGTCGAATCAATAGAGTCAGAAGGTGGAGGTAACAAGGCTCCAAATTCATCTAAGAATCCTCATTCCATATATAATCCACCTACCAGAGTTAAGATATCCACCACATCAATTCCTACTAAGGATATACTGAGGTGATATATTCACCATCATTCCTAAGAGTGATGAGTCCCATTTTCCCATCCCCCATATGTGACTATAGAAATTGGGAAGAAACTTAAATCTAAGGCTGCAGGATCCTCTTCACAACCCTCTGGCATGTATTATGAATATATATGACCAGAGGCTATCAAAACATGCAAAAGTTTATATTGTGATGCTGAAACCACATGGATGGATTTGTGTGAAGGGATTTATATTCAAGGAGTAGGGGATCTACGAGCCTCTTCTGATATTCTATTTAAGGACAATCCCAATAAAGTTAGAACTTACATTTGATAGCAAGAAATGCTCATATATGCAACCGACGAATCAATTCTCACCACTAAGTGGGTGAAGGAAATGATAGATCGTGGTAACACTTGAGGGATCAATCTTTCATTAGATGAAGAATTTAATTATTTTATTAATCCTAAAGATGTTTGTTTTATTTTTCTCAAATTCTCTTCTGCTTTTCAATTTGTTTTTTTTCAATGTTTTGATACTAATAGGAAATATTATCTTAAATTGAATTTAGTTAAGGGAAAATCAACTAATGTTCCATTGTCACGATATAGACCTGGTAGTACCTCTCTTGGAACTACTAGGTCACCCTGTGAATCGGAAGAAATATCTCTAGGCCAACAGGCCATGGAGGATGATATTGAAAGGTTATTGCTATCTCCAATACCTATTTTTAGAGATGATGATGCAATTCATCATAAGAAGGTGACAAAAAAGATCATCAAAGAAAGAAAACCATGGTTATACGATTTCTCAGTAGTGGTAAGCCTTCCTAATAATCATGAATTTTAGCATTATTCATGAAAAAGTGTTTAAAATTCGTGGAATTTTAGGGGATTCTTCTATTTCTTCTCTAAAATAAAATAATGATAAGCATCAATGAACTATGGAGGGTGCATCTGAACAGGAACAAATTCATGCTAACCCAGTTGTTCCTGAAGATGCATTGAGGTCAAAGGAACCAACGTATGTTCCCAGCACTACTCTTGTTCCTTCTATTAGAAGAGAGGAGGCCTATGGTAAATAAACAGCGCTTTATAAGACATCAAATGTAACAACAATTGACATTCATCTTCTGATACTTTAGGTTCATCACATGCACCAGAAAATATGGTGACAACTAATGTTGACCCCACAACTATTGCTGAGGGAGCTATTCATGGTTAATGGTTGTTGGAGGAAGGTTGTATAGAAAACACGCTGAGTGCTCCCCTGGGTGAGACTAACCTATGATATGAGATATCATTCAATGATATGATGAACATTGTCATGTCTTTTGAAAAGTATTAGAACATGATAATATACCAAATGATTTAGAAGATTTTTAAGTTCTTTGTATTGAATAAACTAGATGTGAGTTTTTATTATTCATCCGATCAATCTTCTTATGATTAAATTTCCAACCACGGATGGTAGAAATATGTAGTTCCATCTAAAGAAACTACTTCCATGATGATTCTTGTCAGAATTATTGACATTAATGACAATCCAATCATTATGGAGACATTGGATCAGGTGAATCTTGAGACAAGAGATCTTCTTGAGATTCATTCTGAGGATCCTGAGAAACTTAAAGAAGGCATTCCCCACCCAGAGATAACAAACAAAACTATTGAAACTAAGAATATTGGGGAGGAGTCCTCTCAAGCTGTCGACCTACTATTAGGTAAGAGATATTTATATTGTGATTTTCCTTACTTTTTTTCTCCCTTTAAACTAACCATAACCGTAATTATTAATTTACCATATAGGGCTATAACTTCAATGGATAGGTCCAGAGTTGAAGCCTCTGCATCAACTCAAACAGTTTTAGAGGGTGAAGAAGTCATTTTCATGGAAGGAGCAGAACATGGTAGTTCTTTAAGAGAGTTAATCATAGAATATTCCCCTCCTTATGAAAGTGTCTCTAAATTAGACCCAAAACTACAAAAATCCCTTCTTCTTGCACTTCTCATGGTATGAAAAAATGGAAGATAATATTTGAAATTACCCTTGAGGAACTTCCTTCAATAATTCCATGAATTTCATTACTATTTATCACACTGGGATTTAGATGTTTTGAAAACTGTGAAATTCATACCATTGTGAAAGAGATTATCCGAAAGAGGGAGCAAGAGAAGAAGTTTTATTAAGACCTGATAAAGACTAAACTGTTGATTAATATTGATGAATTCCAAGTAGTGTTATCCTGAGATGAATCCAATCATACTACATTGTTGAATTAATTGAAGTAGAAGATTAATAAAAATATTGTTCAATAGGTGTGTCTTCAACATGAATTAGATATCATCACAAGGGAGCTTGACCGCTTCATATCTCATTAGGAGAAGTCCAGAAGGATGTTGCAAAATCCATTGCAGATGCTAAAGAAGCACGTTTTTATGACGAAAATAACGAATATGGTTAGATAAATGGACATTAACGGGAACCTAATGGGGATCAATACATTGTTAACCAAATGAGGAGTTATGAAGAAAACCATTTGTGATTTATGACAAAATAGAGATTCAAATTTTTGGATGCTCCTATGTGAAATTTTTATCATAAATGAAAAGAATTTCTTCTTCAATAATCTGTGTTTTCATTATTGCTAGCTTCTTTGTGTTTACCTAAGATTATGGTCTTAGTCAGCTTAGTTTTATTTTTTCTAGGGTTATACAGACAACCCCACAAACATTGGATCTTTTTACTTTTTTTCCTCAATATTTCCTAAATCATATAAAATTTACCTTTAGTGATTTGTGACTCAAATTTTGTTCAGAGTGCCCTTTGAGGGTTCCCAATTTTGTGAGTACCATGCCTCTTATTATTGGGAGTTTAGAGTCATGAATGTTTTACTATAAAGGGATAATTTTTACCATCGAATATCTTTGACCATAAATTTTGAAATTAGATTCCAAACAAGACTCGGTGGTGAAGAATTTCTCTAATATTCATTAAATATTTCCAAGGGGAATCTTGAGCCATGATTTTTATGGTCACCAAATCTAAAACATGTATAAACATAAAATAAGTAATTTCCAAGAATGAGGTTACATTTATTTAATAAACCAGTTATGGGAGTTTTGTTATACCGGACTGACTAGGTCATATGCTGCATAGCCAAATAGTGGCATCTTTTGACTGAAAGACCTATTATGTATTCAATTTTATGCAAGAACATCTAAGGGAATGTACTGCATAGTCAAGAAAAATAGCTCTTAGGAATTTAACATTTTACTATTGATAAGCAAGGGAATGTAAGATTTGGGTGACTCAAGACCATAGTCGGTGGTTTTTCTAAGGAAAGGTGTTTTAAGAATAAAGGATTACCTATGACGACATATGTTGTGAATAGGGAAACCTCTTCTACACAAATTTGGTGTATAAGTAATGGTTGAAATTTTTCATAAATAAGAATTTATGATATCATGTTATGTAGTTTTAAGTCATGTAGTGAGGAAATTGTACTGTGCAGTTTTAAGTCTTACAGTGAGGATATTGTACTATACAGTTTTAAGTCATGCAATGAGGAAATTGTACTGTTTTGTTTTATGTCATGTGGTGAGGACATTGGGTAGCTTTAATATAAGTTATTTAGCTTCGAAAAATGGTATAAGACTCTCCCAATTTCATGATATTTTTTTGGAAACATACTACTATTTCCATGTATGGAAGGAAAAATTCCAAATAGTGATTTGCTCATTTTTGGATCTAATGAATGATATGGGAAAAGGGATAAAATCATTAGAGGATATCTTTCCAAGAATGAATTTACCATCATTTTACAAACCTGTTATGGGGGATGTATTATGCCGGGTCAAATGGGGAAAATACTGTATAGCCAAATAGTGTCATCTTTTGACCAACAAGCCCATTATGTAGGCAACTTATGAAAGACCACCTCAGTGCGTGTAATGCATAGTCAGGTAAAGGAGATCTCAAAACATTGACATTATATTGTAAAAATATGAAGAAAGTTTATAGAGATTTATTTTTCCCAAAGCACGGAGTTTGGTTTATGGAGAAAATTACTTA
The DNA here is from genome assembly GCA_963277665.1 of Viscum album. Taxonomy (NCBI): domain Eukaryota; kingdom Viridiplantae; phylum Streptophyta; class Magnoliopsida; order Santalales; family Viscaceae; genus Viscum; species Viscum album. Next base: position 1,799,721,655 of record OY728126.1, on the reverse strand, counting down.
AATATGAAGAGGGTATTTCCAATCCTGATTTCCTAAGAATAAGAGGAGCAGGATTTCTATGAAGGTATGACCCATACATAGTATGTATGGTGTCTGTAGTTTTTAGGTCATACGACTAGGACTAAAGATGAAAATATTATATAATATGTGGTGAAGTGATCCAAGGTTATATCATATTTCTTTGAACACATGGAGTGGTAAATCTGTAAACCATGGTCTTGAAGACATTCAATTTGAGAGAAAGGTAATGGGACACATATACATGAATAACTGATTTAAAATACATATTATTGTATATTTTTATCAATGTTTAAAGGGGAAAAAAGACACTTTAACCAAGAACAAAATTACCATCATTTGAAAAACCTATTATAGGGGTTTTATTTTGCAGGGACGACTAGGGAATATACTGCATAGATAAATAGTGGCATCTTTTGAATGGTAGGATCATTATGTAGGAAACATTTGCATGACCACCTAAGGGCACGTACTGCACATTCAGTTATAAGAGCTCTCAGATACCAGAGACTCTATCACCAAAAAACTGTAAGAAAGATTATGAATATTTGAAAATATTCAAGATTAAGAGTGTCAAATATGGAAGGTGGTTATGATCAATGCATATGAGAAATATTTTAATCAATATTGGACATGATTTTTAAGTCCTTTACAAAGATCCGACTCATATGTAAAAATTGTGACTTTCTTTGTTTCCATTGAATCAGTATTATGCTGTTCAATTTAGAGTCATGCAGTGAAGACATATGTTATTACTTTTAAGGTCTTTCATCTAGAAATATTGGTAACCCCAAAAGTAATTTAGACACCTTATTTATATATAGAATCCTTTTACCAAATTACTAATCCCATGTGATCTATAATCACTGTGATAAAAAAAGAGAAGTAAGGGTTTCTTCTGTAACACAAATGGTGACACAAGTGAAGAATAGGGGTATTATGATTAAGTGATGGCTAAGCCAAGGCATAGGACTCAATCTCACTACGTATCATGCTGGAGGAAATAATAAATCCAACCATAGTACATAGATTTTATTTTCAGTTTAACATCTTGTTGTACGGATGAAGAAGAAATGATGTGAAAAGAAAGTCATATTATAGCTAGACTATGGGATAAAACCCATGTGTCACTACATGTCTTACTAGGAGAAAGAATCAAGACATATGTAGTTATTTAAACATTCCCTTTGCAGGTTCGATTCATATATAAGGAATAAAGGAGGGGGGGGTTATCATGGATGGGACAAATATTGGAGATCTAACTATCACTAAGTATCTCATATAGATGAGAATCAAGACATACATAGTTCTTGAAACATTCATTTCCCACAACAATCAAGTTTGATATGGGATATGGGGGATTTTGAAACGTTCTAGAAGAACATTTATACTTAAGAAAAAAAAATTTATGAAAAATAAAACCATATATCTTAAGGGAAAACTTTGTATAGATATGATTCATATACAGGAGGAGAAAATGAAATAATTTTTTTTTGGCTATAGTTGGGCCCAATATTGGAGATCCAGGCATCTCTACATATATCAAATAGATGAGAATCATGCCACATGTAGTTATTGAAATGAGGTCCCTATACAGATCTGACTATAACATAGGGAAGAAACGGAATCATGCGCCACTTAGGAGAAGCAACAATTCCAATTATTCTTGCATATGGAAGCTCATAATTTCAAGTACATAAAACATTAATCGTACAGTTTAATGTTCTATAATTTGGAAAAATGATGTCATGCATTTTATTGTTGTGCGACAAGGAAAAAAGATAATACATATTTTATCGTCATGCAGCATGGATGCTTTTGATTGTTAAGTAGTTTAATGTCTTGAAACTAGGACTTTGTGCTGTATAGTTGAAATTTATACAGTGAGGACATTTTGTAGTAACACAAAGTATTTCTTCAAGAATCTCGCATTGGTTGGAGTTGTGATAATCTCTCCATCCACTAGGATTAAGGCATAAACTGCATTTTATTAGACTTTATTTATGGAATAAGGTCATTACCACTTTGGCTCATGCTTTGGAGGTTTCATTCCTAGTATCATTAGAGTCAAGAGGTCCAATTCCAATTCTCTTTGAAAAATTAATGGAGGAAAACATTATTGTTAAAGGCTTGCACTATTTTGTTCTCATAGACTTACAGATGTGGAAAAGTATCCAATATTTTTTCATCTAATAATTCCATCTCATCAAACCATTTCTGAGACTTCTCATCCATGGAAAACTGATCAAAAATTTCAAATCTGAGTGAAGGGAATTAAATTTCAATAGGAAAACTAAATATATTACATACAACAATGAATAAGGGGTTGCCTGAGTGGCAATATGGGTAGTAGTATGATAAGCCCATAAAGAAAGATGAAGTTTATCAAGAAATGATTTCTTATCTTTATCCACAAAATTATGGAGTATATTTGATAGTGTCTTATTGAAGGACTCTATATATGAATTAGCTACTTCATTATGGTGAGATAAATGGTTGGATTTGATATTATGCTCCTAATATAACTTCTTTACCTCAACGAAATAGAAATTGGTTCCATTTTCTATCAATATAGTATGAGGGACACCAAATTTGGTGATGATGTTAGTTTTTTAAAAAAACTAATAATGCTTTTGGATCTGACTTCTTTGATAGGTATTTCCTCAGCCCATTTGAAGAAGAAGTCGGTAGTAGTAATAATTTACTTGAACTTATTAGCTGTAGCTGGAGGATAACACCCCAATACATCCATTCCTCATGTGGAAAACGGAATGAAGTATTTAGATGTATGTAACATCTTCAGCGGTTGAGGAATAAACATGGAATGCACTTGGCAGGGATGAAATTTATTATTGAAATCTATGCAACCCTATGTCATTGAAGGCAAAAAGTATCCAAGCCTTCAGATTTGATCAGAAAGCCTATGCCCATACTGGTAAGCACCACAAGCTCCTGAATGTAATTTTTTTCATTACATATGTAGTTTCATCTCCATCAATACACCTGAAGAGGATTCCATCAAATCCTCATTTATAGAGGATCTTATGGTGATCTGAACTATCATAAAGAGTAAAATTGTCCACTCGTCATCAGATCTATTCTTTTTCAACCCTATCAGGTGGAAGTACTCCATTTTAAGGTATTATATGATGAGTGTTATCCATCCCATGTTATGACTATATATGGCTTAGAAATAGTGTAATTTCAAAACATTTTCCATTCTAGTTTTAACAAAAGGTGAGACCACATGATGACGGGATATACTGATTATTGTCTCATCCCAATTTGGATATTCCGAGGCTATAGCTACATCAGCCAGTGCATCAGTTGGGTGTTTTGTGATCATGGGACGTAAGACAATGTTGAATCTGAGGGAAATTCATCAATTAACCCTCTGATGTAATCACATAAATGGATTAACTCTTCTTTTCTGATAGAATAATCCCCATTTATTTGTTTGATTACCAATTCTGAATCACCATTCACATTCATGTGGTTCACTTGTACCTGAAGTGACAATTCTGGGACTGATATGAGAGCTTGATACTCTACTTAATTGTTGGTACCGCCTTCTAACAACTGGAAGGAATAAAGCAACACTACCATTTCTAAGTAGATAAGAACAATTCCTAACCCAACATTATTGAGTTTAGGGTTTTACATTCTTTTCCCTGTTATACTTCTAGGGGCGCCATCATAGTAAATTTCCCATGTTTGGGAATTATCATGAATAGAGAAGACCTCTTCATCTGAAAGTTCAATACTCAATGATGTATCTTCCCCATATGGGTGTTCAGCAAGGAAGTCGGCCAGAGCTAAGCCCTTTATTGCCTTATAAGGCACAAACTAGATATCAAACTATTGAAAAATAAGTACCCACTGTGCCAGACACCCTATAAGCATAGGATGAGTGAGGATAAATTTGGGTGGGTTATTGAGAGACACCAATTGGTCCTCATCATGTTTTAGGTAGTCCCTCAACTTTTAAACTGCAAATATTATTGATAGATAGTGCTTTTTAATGTTTGAATACCATGTTTTTGCATCAAGCATAGTTCTACTAAGAGAGTAAAGGATATTTTAATTCATATAATCATTATTTTGGGTAATGAAAGGAACCTAGTGATCTCTCTAAAGCTGTCACAGAGAGAATAATTGTTCTTCCTTAAACAGGTGGCATTAATACCGGTGGACTCAAGAGATATTTCTGGACGATATCAAATGCCTCTTGGTAGTCTTTAGTCCATTGATAGGTGACTCCCTTATTCATTAATCTGGTGATGGGTAAACACTTTCCTACCAAATTGGTGATAAAGCACTGAATATAGGCCAAGTGTCCTTAAATTCCTCTTAATTATTTCTAATTTTGAGAAGGTGACCTGATAAGGATTTTTTTTTTCTTAGGATCTAATTCGATGCCACGATATCATACATCAAAGTTGAGGAATTTTCATGAAGTTACCCTGAATGCACATTTTGAGGGGTTCATCTTAAAATTTTGTTGCTGAATATTATTGAATATGGTCTCCAAATCAGCCAAGTGATTTGAATATTTTCTGGATTTAACCACCAAATCATCCACATAACATTTGAAAAATATTCCTAATATGGGTTTAAAGATATGGTGCATGGAATATTGATACGTTGCACCTTAATTATTTAAGCCAAAGGGTATTACATAATAGAAAAACATACACTGAGGGGATCTGAATGTTGTAGAATATTCATCTTCTAGGGACATGCAGATTTGATTATTCCTAGAGTAGCCATCCATGATGGAAATAGCTTCAAATCTAGTTATTTCATCAATTAAAAGCTATGTGATTAGAACTAGACTATCATCTTTGGGACAATACCCATTAAGATATTTCAAATCAATGCAATCTCTAATTGGACCATTCTTATTTTTGACTAGTACAATGTTGTCCATCCATTTGGGATATTGAACCTCCCTAAAAAATTAAGCCTTGATAAGCTTATCGACTTTATCTTCAATTTTAGAGGCATAAGTTGGGTGTTTTCATCATACTACCTTCTTGAATCCTCAATATTCTTATGGAAAACCCAAATGATGAGTGGCTACATCGGGATTAAGACCTAGAATTTATGTATAGTTCCAAGTAAATATATCTCAATGTTTCTTTAGGTATAATGTATATTTCTCTTGCACTTCAGGATTCAGGACCACACTAATTAGAGTGGGGCATGGATATTTTTATATACACAGAATTATTTCTCTGAGTTCATCCATAGTGGTAGAGACACCTTCCTTAAATGCCAGAGGATAATCCCAAAGATATTCCACTTCTTATTCATTAAGTGTTACTTGTTCTGTTTCTACTCACATAGTAGATAATGAGGAAAAACATTCAGAGCTAGTAGAGAAGTCAGTATTTGAACATCTAGAAGAAGAGGCCACCATTTCCGACCCTACTGATGATGAAGTGTCTTCTTGGGTAATAAAGAAGAAATGATGGATTGGTAATAAACATCCTTGTATACCTCAAGTATTGCTATAACTTCTTCTAATCTAATTGAAAAAGTAGTGTTTTGATAAAGTTCAGTGGATGAAATGAAGAAATATCTATTTATGATTTCACCATTGCTTGGTGAATCTACAATTTGTCCAATGCTACCAGGATCGATTTCTGCAATTGGCATTATAGAATTCACTAGATGAGTGCTTGGATTTGGGTTTACCCTTTCAATCTAATTTATTGGAAAAACATAGTGCGTACACAGATGTATGAATGGGTTTACTGATATCTTTTCCAGATCATTTGGAGCATTTATTCTGGTTACCTCCATTTTCATAGACCTCGTTCCCTTCGTGTGATAAAATTATGCCTCAATGTATTGAGATTCACATTTTTTGAATGGAGACTTTTCACCATATAATGTACCAATTTTACCATTGAAACAGTACATGAGACATTGGTGGTATGATGAAGGTATGGATACATATTGATGTAGGCAAGGCCTAAAAAGAATAATTATGAAGGCCGTGTCCTAACGGGAAATCCTAAAATTGGAATTAGACACAAGATCTCTGAACTAAGTTCTGATTGTAATCTCACCCAGAGGTTCTTGATCATTCTTTTAATATCCTTGCAACATTAAATTTGAAGAAGATAAGTCAGATTCAGTGAGGCCCAATTGAAAAAGTGTACGAATATTAATGAGGTTTACTCCTGAGACATTATCAATAAAGGCTCATCGGATGTCTATGTCATTGACCCTACTAGATATATTCAAGGGATTTATATGTCAAGGTACAAAGTTATATTCATCTTCATCTGTAAAGTATATAATGGAATGAAATTATGCAGGATCATTCTCAATATGGTAAACCTCAATAGTAGAAACTTCAGTTTCAAACTATTGAGGACTTTACAAAGCCTCAATAAGTTCTTATCGAAGAACTCTTGATATATTCTAGGCATCCACAATTAAAAACCTAGATGGTACATGGGCCAGCTATTTCAAAACATCATACTTTTGTTCCAAAGGTCTGTATTTCCCATCTTGGAGATGCAGTTTTGTAGGTGCCTTGGATGTTGACGCTCCTGATGTAGATGTACCCTGGGTCAGAGCAGAAAATAGATATACTACTGGATTTGGTAGATTAGGCTGGCTTGGTCTATTTATTTTCTAAGAAGAAGATGGTGTAACCTCTAATCAGTCATCCAAAATAATCATGTCAGGACCAAAATTGTCATGCATGGAAGAATATTCTTATTCTTGATGAGACTGATGAAGGGATCTCCCACAAGTTTTTGTTGCATATACGGTTCATGTAGGGGTAGAGTTAAAATAGCAGTTTCTAGAATACCCATGTCTTCCCTTGTATCCTCAACCATGGACTCTTCTTATGATTACCTAATTAGGTATAGGGATATTAGGCTCATTATAATCAAAACCACCATTGTCATAGGTATTCGATACGTGGATCGTGTTGATGGAACCAAAGATCAATTATTCATCTAATGAATATTTTTCCTAATAGGTCAGTTGTAGTTGTGTCATTTGGTGGGGTGGTGCCCGTGCTTTTAAAACAGATGGCATAAAATCTACCACAGTCAAGTAAATCTTTTTCCTTGATAGGATCTCATCATCTCTTGAATACTCTTTTTTTCCTTTTGATCACATGGCTTATTTGATGAATGACTTTTAGAAGACTAATCTTTGGATGAATGTGGTTTTTTTATGGAAAGATTCATAGAAGAAGCAATTGGTTGATTCAAATATGTTCTTATAATTGCATGAGTTTGGTTGATCATGTTCCTGGTAATAAAATCATCATATTTCTGCACATTTTCACTTTTGACTTCATGCCATTCTCTTTCTTCCTCTAGATCAGTAGTAGTAAAATATGATAGTTGGTTTGACGAACTTTTCAATTTCACTTATCCATAGTTTAACATTTTTGGTAGTTGGTATTTTAAAACAAAACACTCTTAAATGGGATGTCCAAACATCTAGTGAAGGAGATGATAGTTTGAAAGATATTATTCTCCTTATTTTTTTGGTTTATTTGGCCTTGGAAACTGAAAAAAATTATTTTACAGAGCTGATATGAAGTAACTGAGAACCTATTCATTCCAGAAAGAATAAAATTTGTTCTTTAACTCCTAAAACTATTTTTACCTTTGATCTATTTTATCATATTGATGAGTTAGTCATTGCTGCTGATGCTCATTAGGTGGATACCTTTTATATGATGAAAGTTTTAAAGTGGAAGTAGGTACAAGTTCTTACTTTAGCGTGATTGTAGCAGCCTCTATTTTCCCTGATCTCCTTCCCAGAGCTGATGGAATTACAAAAGTTTTAGATTTAGTTTCCATAATGGAATCTTCTATATTTTGAGAAATTGAATCAAGTTATTGAAACCCTCCTATGTATTTCACAAGGACCAGTGGTGGGTGTAACTCATCACCCAATTTTTCCACACAAATTGGCTACAACTCTTCCTAATGAAGTTCTATATTTAACGAATATGTTAATCCTTTCCATCGAGAAATGAAATCTGAAACTCTTTCATTTTCCATTTTTTCAATTTTTTAAATAAAAAACTATTGTCTTCGTCAGCTTTGAATTGAATTGAAAAAGGAGTTTATGATGGGGATATTTCCACCTAGTAATTGAACGAGATTACAAACATGTATAGAATACAAAAGCTAGTCCCTATAATGACTACAAAAATCACCTAAGCTTTAATGATTCTTGTGATTGAGGAACCCCCATCATGGGGTCACAACGAGAAATGAAATGTGTTAAGTGTTTATCTGGATCACCCGAACCATTAAGGATTAGTAATGTACTATTCATAGAATTTGTTGCGGAAGGATCAGATCCACCCACTCAGGGTAAGATTTATTTTCCGGATGAACTGGCACATACCTTTCTTACATAGCTTCCAATAAAGTTGTTAATGTCCCAATTGTCTTTATAATCACTAAATGAAGATTCAAATGAGCTGAGACATGTACTGGTACAGTAGCCGGATCTTAAATTGATTCAACAACTAGAAAAACAGCTGGTGGTGGTGCTTCTAGTATTTTCCTTGGATAACACATGGGAACAAGCCTATAAGGATGTGTTTCATCCTACCCTGGATGTGTACCCAATGGAGGGAATTCATTATCCACATCTATAGTTACCAAAAATCCTCTTTTTTGGGGAGCTACTATAGGATGTACAAGTTGAGGATCTTCCTGGGGAGTATGTCTAGTAGAAATGCATCTTCGAAGTAACTCGGTATTGAGTCTTTTAAACTCTTTCATCTCTACTTAATATTGTGAAAATAGTTCTTCAAGTGAAAGGGATTGACCTTCTCCAGTGGAAACGTGAGATGCGATCTGATTTTTACCATTCCCCTTGTTAGATGACTTTATGAGGGGCAGGAGTGGGTTATTTGAGGGCATACCAAGATTCTGGGTAAGCCTATGATTTCAGGTACATAAACCTTCTTCATTTTCTTCAGTGTGTACCATATTATGGATAAGAACTTCATCATCTAATTCCACTGAATTAGACTCTTTTTCTAGAGTATCTTCTCTGATAGTGTTAAATACATTTTCTGATGCATAATGCATTGATAAAAATATATCAGTATCTTTATAATATCATTTCCTTCTATATCTTTCATGAGACTCTGTTCTCTTATTTGATGAATTCTCGGGAACTGGTTGGCAGATAGTAACCTGAAGGGAATCCTTGGATAGTTTAGTTGTGCGCTCTCTTTGTGGATTCTTCCCTAATCGGGAGGAAATAGATTTCCGTTGAGGAGGGGATTTTAGATGTGAAAAATCCCCCAGCCCTGCAAGCTAGGGTTGTTCTTGTTCTTATTATTCAAACCTTTGAACTTTGTTTATTGAACCCAAAGGATGAATTAAACAATCCCCCATCCCTACAAGATAGGGTGGCTTTTAACTTATATGGATGAGATTTTTGCAGTTTATCTTCTGATTATGAGGGTTTTGGTTTGGACATTATCTGGGTGTATTATCCCACAACCACTCAAATCACTAGTTTCGGAATAACATTGTTCTATTTTAGACATTTGCATTATCTGATGACTCAAATCCTCAAAGTGGGAGTCCTGGCGGAGATTCTTAGATGCTTCATGAAAAAGTAACTCAAAAAATTGTTTTCTTATGTCCTGACTCTGATGAGAGCTAGTCGAGTACTGTTCTTGAGCGTACATTTTTTTACGTACAAAATTTGTTGATTGTAGTTGGCTATGGGAAATAACATTTCATGAGACCACATTTGGCAGACTTTGCAGATTCTGGAGCATAGTGAATTGAAATGTTCTGTGTGCACCCCATCCTATGATATGAACAACAGAGGGGAATCATAAATTAACTGGCACAACCTCTTTAGTGCATGAAGGCATGCATGCTAAAGTGTTCCCTACTACTTTTCAACATTTGGATGTTAGAAAACTAAGGGATATTCCAAGTCAATTTGGATTTTAAACCCTTTTATTACCTTCACATGATTTTGATATTCATAATATGGTAATACTTTTGTTTTCAAATGACGTTGAGTCTACCATAAGTTCAGGCCGACATCATGAATGCAATATTCTGCCAACAATTCTGGAATTTTGTATTAAGAATTTTCCAAAGGCCAAAACATGACTGGTACATCTATTTTAGCCAATTGTTTTCTCATGTTTTACATATCTTCAACATCTTTCAGTAGAGTTTTATACACTTGGTTTGATCAATGTGGACACTTATTTATTGTTTTATTAAAAGTAATGGAATTAGTCACTTTTTCCATTACTATATTAGAAGATAAATAACCAAAGGGGGTTCTTTGAATGACTGTTCCTTGAAGATATCTTCTAGTTGAGAAATAATTCCACCCATTAATGTTAACGAATCAAACATGACTGGACTTGTGTTAGAATGTTCCTTGAGAAAAGAGGGATTTCTCATTACAACATTGTAAATTATAGAATTATCTTGAAAATGTGAAATAATACTGTGGAGAGAACATTTATAGTGAATACCATCATGAGGAGGAACACCATGGTGGATTACAGCAAGGGATAAATCCTCTTTCTCATTGGTCTTCTAGCCACACAGAGGGTTGTTGTGGCTCTCATACAATGATAGGATCTCAAGATTGACCGAATTTTAATGTTTCAAGCCTTCATGATGAAGTCTCTGATAGAGAAATTCATAATTACTACTACTACTCCCACAATTTGGTAAAGAGAGGGAAGTATCTTGAGCTGTAATAGATTAATGTCTGAGGGTTCAAGAACTCCAGTATTTTGAGGATCCATACCACATCTTGGATCATTATTTTCCAACTGTGTTTGGCGAGAATTATTATTGCATTATCTCTTACACTTAGTTGGGGAAACTTTCTAGGAGAAGTGGTTATCATGGGAAGTATGCGCCTGTCTTGGAGTGGTTATCTTAAAGGTCCGATTACCTCCAATTGGAAAAAGGTGGATATTCTAGATCCTGTTGTTTGTATGATATGGGGGAGTATCCCCTATAACCCACCTAGACTGGAATAGAGGTATGTATCTCCTCCAGGATGGCTTGAAGATTTTTCATCCTAGGTGTGGGGACAAATTTATATGTCTTTTCCCTAGGTATTGTTGTAGTTTTTGTTATAATATTCTAGCATGCTTCCAGAATATGGGCAGAAATTTGTGTCTACCCTTTCACCATAGATAAGATGTGTTTGGTGACTTCAGTGGTCAGAATAGGAATATACATCCGTTCCATATATGAATTAGGTGTTTGATACTGCTCTTTTCCTCCTTTTCCTATCATTGGATACTGACATTACTCATGCATGGGGGTAGAGAGTAGAGTCTACCCAAGATTTGTCATCGGAGCTTTCCCACTAACTGCACCGAGTGCTTCCAAACGATATTGTTGGCAGGATTGATGAATACTAGCAGAAGTATGTGCCTAATAGATATTTTTATCAAGAATGGATGGAAAAATTCTTTTAATACTAGAAAAATATACTGCTGACATAATTAATGAGTGTAAGCAGGTGTAGGTTCCTATTAACCAGTTGCCACCTCATTTGATCATCGGGCTTCCTTAAATGCTGTCAGACGAGCCAACTGACTGGTTGATAATTTGTAAACAAGTGTATCTTCCTATTAATAGTACTCCACTATAATTTCCTGGTGGTATTGGTGAGTCCCTGCTAGATGAGTTTTTTATCCAATGGAATTGGGATGAACGTGTGTATGTTCCCACTCATTGTTTTCCATCAAGTTCGGTTGATGGACTTTTCCAGAGGGGAAATGGTAAGAACTTGCTCATTTCTTACCAAACATTGCCCCCGACAGTTCTTATTGTGCACCCAGTTCTGAGTGACCTGGATCAAACGTCTAGAGGCAACACCCCCATCATGTTGGGGGTTCACTACTGTATGATTCTACTGCGGAGATTGTTGGTGGGAGTCCTCAAAAAGGACCCCTGCAGCTTTGAAATGAGGCCCTGAGTGACCTATTGATCCACCTCAATAAGTAAAAGAGGGACAAGTTGATGGGTTTTGGGGATAAGGACCTGAAATGGTTATAGATGGTTGTTGGCATCGTCTACTTCTTAATCATCAGTTGTCATTGGCCGAACAATCCTGGATTGCTATAAACCTAGAGATCCTGTTGGGCAGCCTCCAGGGTTGGGACTATGTCATGTGGATGGTACTCCCTTATCAGCACGTTGGATACCCAAAATTAAAGATGATGAGTGGGTGATGATGTCATTACTATGGATGAGGATCAAATTTGAGAAGTGTCCATGATGTTCACAGATTTCATCTTGAAGAAATCCATTTTGGACTGAAGGGAGTTCTGAGAAATAAATACATGAAAACAACAATAAACTCAAAGAAAAATCTTTAAGATGGATACATGCGTGATTTATTACTTTGTTTTGGTATTCCATTATCAATTTATAGGGGCCTAATAGGTGGGTAACATTATTTTCTTGGTTAAGGATTCAAGTCAGGTTCACCATTTTTGTTTCTCAGTTCCTTGAAACATGTGTTCTAGTTTTAAGATTAACTACTTCCAAGAGGTTTCCATTATATTTATTCGTGGAACTAGAAACACCCAATAATTCCATATCCAAAAGGGAAATTCTTTATAAAGGTAGGAATTAAATATGTTTGAACTTTATGATACTTAAGAACATGCATTGGTCGAGAGGATGGGAGGTCAGACTCATCACACAATTTTTGGGGGAATTATTATCTACTCTGGGAATCTCTTTATAAATTTAATATATTTTCATGAATCCTTATTAATTCACCATATATAACATAAATTTACCTTGTAATTTTCAATCACTTATTAACATGTGTAAAATTTATAATCATTAGTATGTATTTGAGGTTCTTCATTAATGGTATCCTCTCATAAACTATTTAGGTATTCTTTTAATCATCATTATGATGATGCTGGTTTTTAAGACACTCAGTGAATCACTTTGGAATTTATTATCATCTAGGGAGATGAAGGTTTGTTTTGATATTGGGATCATACCCATAAAATGGGATACCTACATATCCTTGTGAAATGAATTAGAACCCTCATAGTTCGGTGCCACTTATTGGAACACATCATACCTTTTGAGGTCATGTGATAAGGACCTAGCCATACGATTTAATGTCATGTGGTAAGGACCTCTATGAGAAAAATGATTAGTCAGATTTTGGTGTGGGACTTAAACCTAGGCTGCCCAAGGAACATGGAAGGAACATGGGTTTCCATATAAGATTAGACTCTATTAGGAATATGGCCCAAGGAGAATAGGGTTGATTTGAACTGTTGGGTTTGAACCTCATGGAGGCATCCTACATATCGCATTTGGATGGGAATCAAATCCTACATAGTTCCATAAGTCTTATAGGATAGTATATTCCTTTGAGAAATATGATTTTGTGATTACATCCCAAAACGGATTCCTTGGTTATTTTGGGGTTTAATTTAGGGATTATTCCTAAGGAGGATGCCTAGATTAAAGGAATTAGGGGTGAATTCCTGAAGAGGTTATCCAATGAGCTCATGCCCCAAGAATGCTTCCTATGTATCATTGTAAAAGGAATCAGAGTTCTCATAGATTATTTATTATGTTGGGGATTATGTATAAAATCTTCCCATTTTTGGGGACATGATTGGGTGAACCTTTTTTAGAAGGGAACCCTTTTGATCTCGGGCCTTCAATCAGACATCCTACCTATCCTAGTTTGAACAAGAATCATAGTTCTCGTAGTTCAAGAAGTTTTGAAAAAGTTGTGACCATGAAAACTTTCTAAGCCTACGTGGGTCATGCTCGGTGTGAGAAATAAGAGAATGTAAAATATTCAACAAAGGCACCAATACCTTTAAACCAATATTGGTGGAAGAGGGCATGCATATGGATACCAGGGTGTATGAGGTCAAGTCGACCAGAGAAGAGGGAGAGGCAATGAGCCTTACCTCTATTTAATTTACATTGGACAAGGGTAAATGTAAGGAAGGAGTGAAGGGGGTGGAAGTAGAGAGGAGTAAGACTGCAACATCCTACTTGAATGCTTAGGGTCTTACACTAGGATGGCTGCCCTAAAATTGGTCCTGTTAGGGGATGGAGACTTATTTTTCTTAAATGGAAAAGAATGTGTGAACCATACCTTCCCTACCAGAGACCTGAGGATCCGAGTCTTAGAGATGAGAAGGGGAGGACAGAACCCAAACCCCAATCCTCCAAATCATGAACTTCCAAACACTGTTCTAGGGAAAAAGTTCCATGTGACTATGAATATACGAACCCATAGACACTCCATGAATACTAACCCCATTGTGAAACAAATGTGGGAAACCTATGACTGTGGAAATATAAATCCAAATAGAAGACACACTGATGTTCCTTTCCAAAGGGTTTGATAAGTCATGGGGTTCTGGTGAAGGTCTCAACATAATACTTTTAGACAAGGGATCCAATGAACAATAATCCTTTCCATGAATGGATTTGAATATGTCTTAATGGGTTGTATATTGAAGAGAGTATGTGAATAAAAGAGGGGTGAAAATGTAGGTACTAGCGCACAAGTATTGGCGCGCAATTAGGATTGGGCAACCTGATGTTCACTTATGTGATGAACATCCTGGATGTTAATACATGGGCGAGACTTGACTTAATCCTTCAAGAGTATTCCTAGGTATTCCCATATGTGGGGTTCTCATGTTCTAATGAAAGGAATAAGTGGTATGCAAGTGTTTCTAATTTAAAGAGGTTGGGCGCTTTAGGCACGCAAGTGTTATGAATTTCAAACACTAAAAGGACTTAAGTCCTATGATTCTCCTTCAATTACTCCTATTTTGGTGTTAAAGAACTACCTTGAAACCATCAGAGGACTTGGGAGAAGCACCAGGGCGACCAGAGCAGCAATTGGGATTCAGGGAAACTCGATCGTACAAATGAAGACCCCAAGGTTCTATTTATAGGAAAAAATAGGACCTTACGGGAAAAGAGATTGGTCGCGCAAGTGGGTTGCACGCCAGTTTTGGGCACGCAAGTACCTTGCCTGCCGACAAGTCCTTGGTCAGACTAGGGCGATCCAAAACTCAAGGCTTAGAAAATCTTGATTTTCTTCATTTATTTTTCTCCACTTTTTTTATGGTATTTCCATTTGTCATTTTTCAGAATCTTTCACGGAACGGAGTGTCAACACACCCAAAACCTTACACCCAAAACCCTATACCATACACCCTAAACTCTAAATAATACACCATAAACCCTATATCATACATTTTAAACCGTCAAACTACACCCTAATACCTAAACCATACACCGTAAACCCAAAATCCTCCACCCTAGATACTATAGCCTATCCCCTAAACCCTAAATGACTCTAAAAACCTAAAACCATAAAAAACCAAAACCCCTAAAAGACCATAAAACCAATTAAAAACCCTAAATACCCTAAAATATCCTAAAACCCCTAAAACACTTAAAAAGGACCTAAATCCATTAAACCCCTAAAAGACCCTACAAACAAAAAAACATAAAATTCCCTAAAACCCTAAGTAACCATAAAAATCCTAAAAACTGTAAAAGAATATAATAACCTTAAAACCATTTAAAAACTATAAAACCCTAAAAATACTTGAAACCAAAAATGCCAAAAATATCCTAATAACCATTAAAACCCAAAAAACTATAAATAAACAATAAAACCCTAAAAATACCCTATCAACCCTAAAAACTCTTAAACTCATAAAAAGATGCAAAAATTCCCAAAAACCCTAAAAACCATAAAATTTAAAAAATGATCCTAAACCCACAGAAAACAAAAGAAGGATTCTAAAAATTAAAATTAACACTAAAAAGATCCCAAAACCCTAAAAACCCCAAACCCCAAACCCCTCCTAAAAAACCTAAAACCCCAGAAGCCCAAAAAAGATCCTTAAAAACCATAAAAGACCCTAAAACACCAAAAGATACATTTAAACTACAAAAACACATTAAGAACCTTCAAACCCCCCCAAAACCAATTAAAAATCCAAAAACCCTAAAAATAATAAAACCCTAAAAATTCAAAAAACCAAAAAAACACACTAAAATCTCTAAATACAATAAAAACATTCAAACTCTAAAAACAAAAAAAAGCCATTAGAATCTAAAAAACAAGAAAGGGCATAAAAGTCCCTAAAAACCTAAAATATGTTAAAATCCCTAAAACACCCTAAAACTATAAAACCCATAAAAACACTAAAACAATGATAAAAATATTAAAACCCCTTAAACCCTAAAAACCCAAAAATTACCTAAAAACCCTAAAAATTCTAAAACCCCCTTAAAACACAAGAATCATAAAACCATTAAAATCCATAAAACCCTAAAACACCTAAAAACCTAAAACGACCCTAAAAACTAAAAAACAGAACGAAATCCATAAAAATAACTGAAAATCCCAAAAACCCCTAAAATTAATTAAAACCTCTAATGTCCCTCAAACCCCTAGAAACCACAAAAACAGTAAATTCTAAAAAACCTCTAAAGAGGCCATAAAATACCCTAAATCACTAAAACACCATAAACTCCTAAAAAGACACTAAAAAGATCCTAGGAAGAACATAAATCCCCTAAAAATCCCAAAAACATAAAAATCCTAAAGGACCCTAAAACCCCTAAAAGACTCGAAAAGACCCTAAAACCCCTAAAAACCAAAAATGCACCAAAAAACCCAAAAATACATTGAAAAAACCCGACAAATAGAAAACATACTTAAAATCATCAAAAAATTAAAAACCCCAAATACCATTAAAAACCTAAAAACTTGAAGAACATTGAAATTCCTACAAAATCATAAAATCTATAAACCCCCTATAAATCCTACAAACCTATAAATAACCATAAAAATCTATAAAACACTTAAAGAACCTTAAACAAATATAAAAATGCAAAAAGACAACTAAAACGTACCAAAACCACCAAATAGTACAACAACCCATGAAATAATTCTGTAAACCACTAAAACAATGAAGAACCTAAAAACCATAAAAACCATAAAACCCCCTAAAACACTTAAAACCCATAGAGACCCTTAAAATCGGAAAAACCCAAAAATACACCAATAAAATCCCAAAAAATTTCCTAAAAATCCTAAAATATCTAAAATACCTAAAACTGGTAATAACCACTAAAATACCCAGAAAATCCTATAAAACCCTAAAAACCATAAAATGAATAAAACCCCTAAAACCACTAAAAACAAAAAAAATAATAAAAAACCATAAAAACCCACAAAACATGAAAAACCTAAATCCTTAAAAACCCTAAAATTCCTAAAAACATTAAGAAAACCCTAAATCACTAAAAATAATAAAACCCAAAAGACACTAAAAATTGAAAACCTTAAAAAACACCTAAAACCCAAAAAAACATCTAAAATCCCTAAAATCACTAAACCCCTAAAAATATAAAAAACCTTAATAACCCTATTAACATTTAAATCCCTAAAAACACTAAAACCCAAAAAACAATAAAATCCCTAAAACTCATAAAATCCCTAGAATCCCTAAAACCGCTAAAACCATAAAAATACATGAAAACCCTAAAATCTTGAAAATGCCCTTGAACACCCCAAAAAACCAAAAAAAACACTAAACCCCCCAAAAACCTAAAAACCCTATGAAACTCCTAACAGACCCTAAAAACCATAAAAGACCATTTATCCCCTAAAATCCCTAAAATACTCTAAAAACTACTAAAGGAACCTAAAACAATAAATGACACTAAACACAAAAAAACTCATAAAAACCAAAAAAATGCTTTTAACACCCTCAAAACCCCAAAACACCTAACCCATAAAAAAAACAAAAATCCCTTTGAAAACCCTAAAACCCTAAAAATCCTAGAAACCTAAAAAACCCATAAAAACAAAAAAAAAACAAAAAAACCATAAAACCCTAAAACAATCCTACATGCCATAAAATAATAATAAAAAACCTAAAAACATCTAAGAAACATTTAAAACCCGAAAACCCAAAAACCCAAAAACCCAAAAACCCAAAAACCCATAAAAACCCTAGACACCCTCTAAAACATGAAAAACCCCTCAAAAGACATAAAAAACTCTAAAAATCCTTAAAACACTAAAAACCATTAAAACTATGAAAAACACTAAAAATAAAAAAAACCCATTTAAAATCCTAGAAACCCCAAAAAATAAAAAAAAACCCCAAATGCCTCCAAAACCCTACAAACCCAAATGACCAAATCCCCTAAAAACATTAAAAGGTCCTAAACCCCCAAAAATCTTTTAAAAACTCTAAAACTCATAGACACCCTAAAAACCATATGAAAACTCTAAAATGAAAAAATACTAAAAATACTTTAAAAACCATAAAAACCCTCTAACCCAAAAAACACTTAAACACCATAAATAACTATAAAAACACAGAAACAATCCTAAAAACCCTAAATCCCTCCAAAAAACTAAAACCCACCTAAAACTCTAAAACTATCAAAAACCCCAAACCCATAAAAATCCCTAAAAACTGCTAAAAACCAAAAAACCAAAAAAACCCCTAAAAACAAGAATACCCTAAACCTCCTAAAAACCATGAAACACCTAAAATCCCAAAAACCCCTAAAAACAAAAACAAAAAAATAAATCCCATAAACCCCCTAAAACCCCAAAAAACACAAAACCTCAAAAAACACTAAAAACCCCTAAAAACAAAAAAACCCTAAAAATTCATAAAAATCGAAAAATAACTTAAAAACCCAAATAAACCGTAAAAATAATAAAAGAAACCTAAAACCTCTAAAAGCATCTAAAAACCCAGAAGACCCTAAAATCCCTTTTAGACCCTAAAAGACCCAAAAAACCAAAAAAACCCCAAAACACTAAAATTCCATACAAACCATAAAAGAACCTAAAAACCTTTAAACCGCAAAAGAAACTAAAAACACTAAAAATCTAAAATCCCCAAAAGGATACTAATAACCCCAAGTGACTGGAAAAACCTTTAAAGGTCCCTAAAAACCCAAAAACCAAAAGGAGCCTAAAAACCCTAAAGAACCCTAAATGAGACAAAAAACCTAAGAAACCCAAATGTTCCCCAAAAAAACCCTAAAGGACCATAATGAACCATAAAAATTCAAGGGGACCCTAAAAAATTATAATACTTAAAAGACCCAAAAACTATAGAAAACCATAAAAGATCCTACACAACATTAAAACCCTTAAAACCCCCAGAAAAAACTAACAACCCTAAACACACTAAAAATGTAAAAGACCATAATACCCATAAAACCCTAAAATACACTAGAAACAAAAAAATTCTAAAACCTAATAAGTCCCTAAAACCCCCAAAATCATTTAAATGCTAAATACTCATAAAGGACCCTAAAAACCCTAAAATTTTTAAAGGAAACGAAAACCATAAAAAAGTGTAAAACCCCTAAAATTAAAAAAGACACGAAGAATACTAAAATATCGTTAAAATCCCTAAAATCCCTAGAAACCCTTAAGACAATAAAACCCTAAAACCAAAAAAACTGTAAAAATTCTAAAATCACTAAAACCACTCAAAAACTAGGAAAAATTTAAACCACCAAAAAACCATAAAACTCCCTAAAAGATCTTAATAAAACCTAAAATCTATAGTAATCCCTAAAACCCCTAAATCACCTTAAATTCCTAAAACCCTAAAGAGACTGAAAAAGCATAGAAACACTTAGAAACACAGATAAACCATAAAACTCTAAAAACCCCAAACCCCTAGAAACCCCTAAAAAATCTATAAACCAAAAAACCCCTAAAAATCATAATGCATTAAAAACCCATTGAAACCCTAAAAATTATAAAAAATTGAAACTCCCAAAACCCCATAAAACACTAAAAACTCTAAAAACCCTAAAAGCCTCCAAAATCCTTAAAACCCTAAAACTCCCATAAATCACCTAAAAACCATAAAAACACATAATACCATAAAAATGCTAAAAACCATCAAAATATCAACCCCCCAAACCCCAAAAACCCTTAAGAACTCCTAAAATCCCTAAAACCCTATAAAACCCTAAAACCCTAAAAAACCCTAAAAAACTAAAGACACTAAAACCCTCTAAATGACCATAAAAAACAATACAAGAACCTAAAACCCTGAAAATCCCCAACATCCCAAACAAAAACATGAAAAATGATAAAACCTCTAGAAAAAAAAACCAGAAAAACCCCTAAAACCAGAAAATACCCCTAAATAACCCTAAAACACCACAAAACTCTAAAATACCCTAAAATTTTAAAAATTCTAAAAGACCCTAAAAAATGAAAGACAATAAAACCCACTATAAAATTCAAAATACCGAAAATCCCTTATACACCATAGAAACCATAAATGACCCTAAAATCCATACCCACCAAGCCGTAAAAACTAAAAAACCCTAAAACCCATAAAAACCATTAAACACCCCAAATTGCCTAAAACACCCTAAAAACCTAAAACCCCACAAAACCCCTAAAAATATTAAAACCTAATAAAACCATAATAACCCTAAAAATAATAAAAAAACCCAAACCCCTTAAATGATGAAAAAACCCAAAAACCCAAAAAATATAAAAAAACCCTAAAACCCTTTTAAACCTTTAAAATTACTTAAAATCATTAAAAACCTTAAAATCACAAAAAAACATTAAATACCTAAAAACACTAAAATCCTTAAAATGCATAAAATACTTAAAAACCCTTAAAAACTCTAAAAAACATTAAACCCTAAAAAACACTATGAAAATCCTAAGAACTCTAAAAACCTTAAGAAACACCTAAAATCCCTAAAACTATACAAAAAACATTAAAATAATAAATCCGATTAAAAAAATTAAAAATCCTAACAAACCATTAACTCACTAAAAACCATAAAAACCCATAAACCAAACAAAACCCACAATGATCTAAAATGAAACAAAAAACTAGAAACCCTAAAAACCCCAAAAAACCTCTGAGGGCCTTTAAAACCTATAAAAACACAGAAAACCTAAAATACCCAAAACAACCTTAAAAACCCAAAACCCTAAAAACATTAATACACTAAAAAGACTAAAAACCCTAAAAAGACACAAAAAACCTAAAAATATAGCAAACCCTAAAAGGCTAAATGAACCATAAATAAACCATAAAATAACTAAAACCCCTTAATATCCTAAAAACCCTAAAAACCTAAAAACTGAAAAAACCAAAAAATCCATATGAATATCCTAAAAAATTCTATAACCCATAAATCATAAAAAACACTAAAACACCCAAAAACAATATAACCCATTAAAAATTCCAAAACATCATGAAAAATACTATGAACCCCAAAACCCATAAAAACCATAAAAAAATAAAACCCCCAAAAAACCCAGAGAAACCCTAAAAGCAAAAAAATATAAAACCAAAAAAATATAAAACAATTAAAAACCATAAAACTATAGAAAACCCTAAAAGCCCATAAAACCATAAAAACCATTAAACCTATAAAAACTGTAAAACCCTTAAATGACCTCAAACCCCAAAACCCCCTAGAAGTCCCAAAAATCCCCAAACCACCTAAAAACCATAAAACCCTAAAAGATCTAAAAACCCTAAAAAATAATATGAAAACCTAAAAACTATAAAGAAAACTAGAACCCCTGAAATTTCCTTAAAACCCCTTGAAAATATAAAAACTAGAAAACCCTAAAAATCCTAAAACACATGAAAATCCCCCTAAAACCCAAAAATATCTTAAAACACATAAAAAATCAAAAACCCTAAAAACATTAAAAAATATAAAAGCACAAAAAATACATGAAGAACCCTAAAACCCCTAAAAACCCCTAAAAACTTCTAAAAACCCTAAAACCCATAAAAACCCTAAATCACTAAAAAATTCATAAAACCCATTAAAAACCATAAAACTCCTAATAATCCCTAAAGACCATAAAAAACCATAAAAACAATAATAACCCTAAAATATCTAAAAATATTAAAAACCCTAAATAACTATAAAAACTGGAAAAATCATTAAAAAAATTAAAACCATTAGAAAACATAAATCCCTAAAAATACCGAACACCCTAAAACCCCCAGACAACACTAAAAACACTTAAAATTCACGAAACTCTAAATCCCAAAAAAACACTAAAAAACCAATAAAACTGACAATCCCTAAAAATATAAAAAAATATTTTAAAAACCTAAAACCCTTATAACCCTAAACTCCCTAAAAACATTAAAAATCCTTAAAGACCCTAAAAACCCTAAAAATCATTTAAAACCCAAAAAATGATATAAAACCTTAAAATTCCCTAAAACACTTAAACACCCTAAGACTCCAAACCCATAAAAAACATAAATAACTAAAAAGACCTAAAAATATAGGAAAACCTCCCAAATCCATAGAAACCCCTAAGAAGTCTTAAACCCCTCAAAAACCTAAAAATCCCATGAAAACCCATATATCCCCCAAACCCCCCTATAAATTTGGAATCCCCTAAAAACCCCAAAAAATCCTAAAGACCGTAAAAAAACATAAAACCCATAAAACCTAATAACCCATAAAATTATAAATACCCATATAATACCTAAAAACAAATAATACCCCAAAAAACCAAAAAAACCCTAAAACATCGAAAAACCCTTAAAAACCCTTAAAAACCTTAAAGCCCCCAAAACAACGAAAACCCTAAAAAACACCTAAAAACCTATAACCATGAAGAAACCAAAAACAACTAGAAACCATAAAAACCCAAAAAACACTAAAAATCCTGAAAATCACTAAAAACCCATAAACCGAAAAACCCAAAAAATAATAAAACCCTTAAAAGGCCCAAAAAACCAAAAACCCAACAAACTAGTAAATATCATAAAAACACTATAAATCATAAAAAACCCTAAAACCCTTATAAAACCCTATAAAACACCTAAAGGACACTAAAAACTAAAAAAATAGTGAAAACACCAAAAAGATCAATGAAATCATAAAAAACAAAGAAAACCATAAACATATAAAATCCCTAAAACCCCCTAAAACCCATAAGGGAAGAAAAAATAAAGATGACAGCCAAATCTCTAGGTGTCTCTCACGCTCGGGTTCCCCTTTGAGGTCTCATCTCATGGTTCATCTCCTCCAGCATGGTGGTGCCTCCTCTATGGCGATGGAGTATTTGGCATCAGACTTCACAACATTGCCTCTTCCGGTGGTCTTTGGGCTTGGTGATGCCCTTCCATTTTGGAGTTCTCGGGTGCTGGATTTGGATGAAGGCTTCATACTTGGATGACTCAGTCAGATCTGGTCTCCCTAGCTTGCGGCGTTGTAGATTCTTGGAGGTGTGGTCCTGTTCTAGTCTCTCCTCGGTGTAGTGTTGCATCACATTTGTGGAGCCGCTTTGATCTGGGACTTTTTCGTGCAGCGCTTCAGTTCCATGGAGGTGATAGATAGATTTGGGCGATATGGTTTGTGGTTTTGAAGATCTATATCCCTTATCATTTTCATGGGGCGATCTCGGCGGTCATGGGCTTTGGCGGCCTCCTTCAATTTCAGGGTGGCTGGGATCTCCCAGCTTCTTTAGTGGCTTGGTCTTCTCCAAGCAGTGGCTTAGTGGGTGATGCAGTATGTATCTCTCATTTTTTGGTGATGAGGTTCTTATCAATGGTGCGACAAGTTGGTTTGGCGGCATCGGTTGGTACCATCTTGGTCACCGGTCAAGTGTATGGTTCTAGGCTTGGGATGGATGTGATGGCCTCTCTGAATTTGCAGCGGTGAAAGGTGGGTGTGGCAGGCTCTGAGATGTCTTGGCAGCAGTGTGCTCGTTCCAATGCTTGGATCTGTTTTTTTATATCTGATTTTGTGTGGGACTTTCTATCTCTCATGGCTTCTTAAAGGGTTTTAGTGGATACTAGGAGTGAATATTCATGTTTATGTCTCGGGTTCCCCAGTTTCCTCTTTGATTTATGCTACTGATGAAGTCTAGTCAAGTTGTGTTGCGTTTTGGATGCTATGTTGGAATGTGGTCTTCTGAGATGTAGCTGGTTTGGTTGTGAGTCATTGATGGTGTTGGATTTGAGGCTAGATGATGTGGAAGTTGATGGTTGTGGTGCTGGTTTCGTTTTAAATTGTTTTGGGTGCTGGCTATTGGTTCTATTGAGTGGCGCTAGATGTTGTCTTGCCTTTGGGTGCTACGGACGTGTTCCTGGATGTGCTACTAGGTGTGAATTGCTGGAAGCTGATTGGATAAGAGGTTATGATTGTTGGAATCTAAGTTTCTGGGTGATGGATGATGCTTGGCTGGGATGTGATGATAGATTCTAGTTCATAGTGATGGTTTCTTCTTCGCTGCGAGGTAACATAGGTGAAATTTACGACTCTGATGTTGGTGGTTATGTGATGCTGGCAGTGGATATGCATGGAAAAGAGGTTTTGGTTAATGATAGTGGTGCTGAGAGATGCTGGTTTCTGTTTTGAAGGGTGACCCTACTAGAGATGCTTCCGTTTTGTGTGTCTTTTGGGTTTTTTGTAGACTTTTGGGTTTTGTGGAGGTGTGCAGGGTTTTTGGGCATGAGTTGATTGACCCCGCCTTTCCATCATCTACTGAACCTTTTTTCAAATAATTTTTTTGGGTGGGGGGGAATAGGAATAGCCTGGCCCCAAATAGTTGTTTCCCCTAAAACCCCTAAAAATCCTCAAAAAAATAAAAACATCTTAAATACCAAAAGAACCCAAAAAACAATTTAAAATTTAAAAACATTAAAATCATTGTAAAAATTCCATTAAGAACCTAAAAACCCCCCACACCCCTAAAAATTATAAAAACCATAAAAACTATAATTTATTATTAAAGAAATCCCTAAAACCATTAAAAACTTCAAAACACCTAAAAACCATAAACACCAAAACAGTAAAAACCCATGGAAACCCCAAAAACCAAACACCCCAAAAAATAATAAAACCCTAAACCCCTAAAAACACTAAAAACCTAAAAAAACCCTAAAAAATCCTAACCCCCCCAAACCATAATACAAAAAAATCCTAAAAATCACTAAAAACCCTAAAATATTAAAATTATTATTACCCTAAAAACCCTAAAAACTATAATAACCCAAAACCCGAGAAACCATAAAAACACCAAGAAACCTTACTAAACCCTAAAACCCCTAAAAACCATTGAAGATCCTAAAGTCCCAAATATAATTAAAAGACCCTTAAAACAATAATAAAAACACAAAAAAGACCCTAGAACCATATAAAACCCCTAAAATGCCTAAAACCCTATATAATTTGAAAAACCAATGAACCACATAAAACCCTAAATAGGAAAAAAATTAAAAAAACAAGAAAACCCTAAAAACCCTAAAACTCTTTAAACTCTAAAAACACTAAAACATTCATAAACACCCATAAAACCTAGAATACCATAAAACCATAAAAAACCCAAAAATCGATGAAATCCCCTAACAACCCTAAAAAAACATAAATCCCCTAAAACCCTAAAATTACCAGTAACCTAAAACACCTAAAAGAATAAAAACCCCTAAAAATCTTAAAAAACCTGAAAACCATAAAACCCAATAAAACACAAAAACCCCTTTAAAACCCTAAAACCCAAAAAACCCGAACACCCCTAAATAACCCCAAATCTCGTAAAACCCCCATAACCCCAAACCCATAAAAACCATAAAAACCCCATAAAAAGCTAAAATCCCTAAAACACAAAAAAATCCTAATATCCCTAAAACCAATAAAATCGTTAAAAATCCTAAGAAAATCTTAAATCCATTAATCCACTAAATGACCCTAAAACCCCAAAATGGACTTAAAAACCTAAATGATCCTAAAAACCCTAGAAAACCCCTAAAAGACTATAAAAACCTAAAACATCCTAAAAACCTAAAACTCTTTGAAACCATAAAACCATAAAACCCTAAAACCCCTAAAACCATCAAACCCCCTAAACCAGCTAAAAACCCGAAAAAGCATAAAACAATAAAAAACAACCACAAAAACCCTAAAACCTCTAAAACCCCAAAACATATTTAAAACCCTAAAAACCCTAAAACCATAAAAAACTTAAATCCCATAAAAAGGTGAGGAAGAAACATAAAAACCCTAAAAAACAAAGAAACCCAAAAAGACCAAAAACCCCAAAACCCTAAAAATCCATAGGAACCATTAAAAACCCTTAACCCCCCCATAATATCCCTAAACCCCTAAAAAATCTAAAAAACCCTAAAACCCATGAAAGACTAAAAAACCTAAAAAACCCTAAAAATCTGTAACCAACAAAAACCCCTTAAACCCCTATAAAAACCTTACAACCCAAAAAAACTGATAAACCTAAATTCAAAAAAAAAGAAAAAAAACTAAAAAAACATTAATACACTAAAAAACCCTAAAAACTTATAATTAATATAAAAAACCTAAAAAACATAAAAACCCTAAAAAACCCTAAAACTCTAAAAATCCCAAAAACACCGCAAAAATACTAAACGCAACCAAAAGACGTGAAATTTCCCTAAAAGAACCCAAAACCCACTAAAAACCCTAAAATACCAAAAACCAGTAAAACCCAAAAATCCCTAAAAAACTAAAAACTAAAAAAAATCATAAAAAATAAAATCCCTAAAACACTATAGAAGCCATAAAAGAATCCTAAAATAAAAAAACAAGTAAAAACCTAAAAATCCATAACTCATAAATCCCACAAAAAACCTAAAAAATTTAAAAAACCTAAAAATCCATGAAAACCCTAAACCCCTAAAAACATCTAAAAAACCAAAAACCCTAACAACCCTTTAGAAACCTAAAAATCCTAAAAAAACCTAGAAAACCCTAAATCCAACTAAAAAACCTAAAACCCTAAAAACTCTAGAAAAACACTAAAAACTATAAAATCCACTTAGAACCCTAAAAATGCTAAAAACATTAAAACCCCTAAACAATCTAAAAACACCTAAAAACCCTAAAACCTTTAATTCCTTAAAAACATTATTAAAATTAAAAAATCTAAAAACCTTAAAAATACTAAAACCCCAAAATACACTAAGGTCCCTAAAAACCATTTGTACCTATAATACACTACAAACCCCTAGAAACCTTAATAACCCCCAAAACCCTTAAAATACCCTAAAAATCCTAAAACCATTAAAACACTAAAAAATCCCTCAATCCCCAAAAATCCCCTAAAAACACTAGAAATCCCTAAAACCGCACTAAAGGACCCTAAAATCCTAAAAACACTAATAGACCCTAAAATCTATAAAAACTCAAAAATTCCTTAAAAATAAAAAATACTAGAAACCATAAAAAACCCAAAACACCCAAAAAATAGCAAAATTCCTAAGAACCCTAAAATCTTAAAAGCCCCTACAAACACTAAAACCCCATAAAATAATTATAAAACCCTAAACCCCCAAAAAATAATAAAACACCATAAAACCCTTAAAACCCTAAAAACCCTTAAAATTATGATGACCATAAAACCCCATAAAAATCCATCGAAACCCTAAAGCCCCCTAAAAATCCAGAAAACCTAAAAACTCTATAAAACACCTAAAAATCCCTAGGAAACCCTAAAAACCATAAAAACCCTAAAAACCCATAAAAAATCAAATATCCCAAAAATATTTAAAACCATAAAAATCCCGACCCCACATCCCAAACTCTAGAAAACCCTAAAAACAAAAATAAATCCGAAAAAGACTAAAAACCCTTAAACCACTAAAAACCCTAAACACCTTAATATCCCTAACAACCCTAAAAAACATTTAAAACCATAAAACCCCTAAAACACTTCAAAACCTAAGAAACCACTAAACCCCTCAAAACCCCAAAAAACCATTTAAAACCCTAAATATACCTAAAAACCAAAAAACCCTAAAATCGATACAACCCATAAAAACTGTAGACCCCTAAAACTAAAGAAAACTAAACCACCCTAAAAGACCCAAAAAGGCCATGAAAACACTAATAAATCCAAAAATTCCCTAAACACCTGAAAACCCTTAAAGGAACCTAAATACCTTGAAACCCCATAAAAGACCCTAAAACCCCTAATGGACACTAAAAACCCTTAGAAACCCAAAAGGACCCCAAATCCCTAAAATACCCTAAACACCCAAAAACCCCTAAAAGACTTTTAAAATAATAAAAAACATAAACGGCCCTAAAAATATTATAAAAACCTTAAAATACCATTAAAATCTCTATAACAACCTGAAAATCCTAAAACCCTAAAACACATAAAAACACAAAATACCCAAAAAAACAATAAACCCTTAAAAACCCTAAAACCATACAAACTCATTAAACTCCTAACAATCCATAACACTACATAAAATTCATAAAATGCTAAAACAAACCTAAAAACCCCATGAATCAGAAACAACCCAAAAATACCAATAATACAAAAAACCTTATAAATACTAAAAACAATAGAAACCCATAAAACTCATAAAAACCCTAAAATCTCTAAAAGATCAAAAATATATAAAGACCCTAAGAAACCCATAAAAACCCATAAAACCCCTTAAGAAAATTATAAAAACAGTAAACCCATTAAAATCCCTGAAAACCAAAAAACCCTAAAAACCATGAAATAATTTTAAAAACCGTAAAAATATTAAAAATCTTTAAAACCCTCAAACCCCTAAAAATCCATTAAATTACCTTGAATATCTAAAAACCCTAAAACCCTAAAAAACCAAAGAAACCCTAGAAACCCTTACAACAAAAAAAACTAAAACTCCCTAAAACCACTAAAAACCCTAAAACCCCTTAAAAACTAAAAACAACTAAAAACTCTAAAACCCAAAAAACACGAAAAATCCATAAAATCAAAAAAAAAAAAACATAAAGTAACCCTAAAAACAAAAAAAACCCTTAAAACCCCTAAAACCTTAATAAAACATAATAACTATAAAAAATGTAAAAACATTGAAACACCTAAAAAACCTCAAAACACTAAAAAGTATAAAAATATATAAAAACATAAATCCCTAAAACCTCTAAACACCCATACAAACCATATAACCCCTGAAAACCATAAAACCCATAAAACACAAAAAGGATTGTAAAAACCATAAAAACACTAAAAATACCGAAAAACACTTAAAAAATTAAATAACCATAAACCCCTAAAAAACCTAAAACCCTAAATACCTCTAAAATCCCCAATGGATGCTAAACCCCATAAAAACCCTAAAATTTCTTAAAAACCCAAAATACCAAAAAATCTAAATCGCCTAAAAGATCAAAGAAACCCAAAAAAATCCCTAAAAGACCCAAAAACAATCATTACCCAAAAAATCGTAAACCCTAAAAACACTAAAAGACAATAAAAAACCTAAAAACACTAAAATTCCCAAAAAAAATAATGAAAACTCTAAAAGAACCTAAAAAACCTAAAACCCTAAAAGACCATAAAAACTGTAAAATACCCCCAAACCCCTAAAAACAATAAAAGACCCAAAAATCATTAAAACCCCTTAAAAACTCTAAAAACACTAAAAATCATTATGGACTCAAAAAACCATAGAAAACCTAAAAGAAACTAAAACCCCCTTAAAACCCCTAAAGGTCCCTAAAAACCTAAAAACCCAAAAGGATGATAAAAACATGGAAAATCCTTAAAATCCTAAATACACTATAAACCCTAACCCCATTGAAACCCCTAAAATACCCTAAAACTCTAAATCCCCTAAAGAATATAAAGAACCCTAACAACTTAAAAAACATAAAGGACCCTAAACCCCTAAAAATCCTAAAATAAATTAAAAAACCAAAAAACCCTAAAAGAACCTAAAAACTCTAAAACCATAAAATTCCTTAGAAACCTTAAAAGCCCTAAAACCTCCTAAAACACACTAAAAAACCATAAAGACCACAAAACCCCTCTAAACCCTAAAACACCCTAAAAATCTTAAACCCCTAAAATTCCCCAAAATCAAAACAAAACCTAAAAAAATATAATAAACCCAAAAAATTTATAAGACACTAAAAAATGTAAAAAATACCTAAAACCCTCAAAAATCCCTAAATGACACTAAATCCTTAAAACCCTAAAACCCCTAAATGTAACGTCCCATGATTTCATAGTATGTTATTTCTTCAAAGTAATTTAATAACTTACACTACACGCAACACTGACTTCAAGCGCACCACGACTTACCAAACTAGCCGTTCAAAAGCGGTTATAAATAGTATTAACTGAATTTTAAACATTATATAATCCTTATAATTTTAGAATCCGTATTATGAGTTTCTTAGACATAATGTGAGAACCAATTCATTTTTCAGATAAAAGAAATATTTTTCAAAAAAATGCAATTTTACCGCCTTTTAATGGCGAACCCTTTTTAGATCCAATATTTGAAACTTTTATATATTCAATTTGACAAAATAAAATTTTTATTTAGATTTGGGATATAATAATTTAGTTTCAATAAATTTTTGGTGTTTTCTGATAACTTTCATATTTGGGTGAATAGTGAAAAATACTATATTTTAACTGAAAATAACTTTTTTAATCAATATAATTTATATTGTTGAATTATAAATTTTAATGGTTTGGAAGTA
Source organism: Viscum album (assembly GCA_963277665.1). Taxonomy (NCBI): domain Eukaryota; kingdom Viridiplantae; phylum Streptophyta; class Magnoliopsida; order Santalales; family Viscaceae; genus Viscum; species Viscum album. The sequence goes on along the minus strand of OY728126.1, from coordinate 1,799,691,062 downwards.
TAATTAGATTATATTTTTACCATTTAATCCAATTTAGGTCATTATATGTAATTTTACATCTAAATTTGAGATAAACCCATGTCAATCTTTTGATAGTCTTCACTTTTTAAATATCCCGCTTGTTGGTTTTGACAATAGGAATTAATTTTAAATTAATAAAATAATCTTATATGTTTTGAATTTGTTAAAATAGGCTTAATTTTTTAACTTGGAATATCAAAATTATCTTTGGGTAAATTTTTGGTATTTTTCTAAAAACGTTAAATTTTTTATGAATAGTGAAAAACACTCCGTTATTGTTTAAAACTGAATTTTTATTTAAGTAATTAGTTATTTTATTTTAATTTATTTTAGGAAAAAATAGATATATAATACCTATATAAGTTTAATGTAATTCATTGGTGTCATTTTATAATAAGTTTAGATATAAAAAATTTTATCGAACTTTTTACCGCCTTTTACTCACCTCCAAGGTGCATTTGCAAATTTGCATAAAACATAATTTTACCGCTTCTGTGAGTTGAATTTAAAAAATCAAGGAGACAAGGTTAATCTCAGTAAGTAAAATGTGGTTCAATAAGATGAAAATAATTTTTTTGTGAATAGTAACTTTTGACATTTATTTACCACAGTTAAAAGTAAATTGGGTAATTAAGGAAAAATGATATTATAATTAACCATAAACATGTCCTAAATATAATGGATAAGTTTAATTCGACCAAATAAAACTTTAGTAATAAAATATGATCATTTAGGTCCACTTGGATTAGATTAGGACATTTATTATTATTTAATTCAAAGAAGAGTTAAAAGTGTTAAATTCAAAGTTTAATAACTAAAACATTTTTAATATAGGGTTAAACATAAGATAAATTAGACTATAAAAATTAGTTAAAAAGATAAAAATATTTCCTAAATAATTTAATTTTATTTATATTTTTTAGAAATTAAATAAATTTATTTATTTATGACACAATGATGATTCAATAATTACCTAATTAATGAAATATTAAAATAATTTATTTTATAAATATCTAAATAAATGTAATTTGAGACTTTTTATGAATTAAACTAATTTAATTGGTTAATATTACATTTAATGGTTGGTTGGATGAATTTTATATGAAGTAATAATGATTTTATGAATTTAAAAATAACAAAATAACAATTAGTATCAAAATTGACATAAAAGAGTTTTTAAAACAAATATTATATTATTAATTGATATTATATTCCTAAATATCTAAGTTTCTGCCAAAAGACATATATAATGATATTTGTATCCTTAATGAACCACTTGGATTTCTCTTGAAAGTATATAGTATGTTTATAATCCATATAATATAAAAATACAAAGAGACATGGTAAATGTCAAACTATTTAACTAAGAGTTAAATCGAAAAGATAATGTTAATATAGTGACCCAAACATGTCTAAATCCTATTGTTTGAGTGGTTTTCGACCCATCCTTACCTTATCTTATAAATAATTCATTTTTTATCCATTATAAACCTAAATTTGTTTTATTATAAAATAATATGTCTAGGTTTTTCTAAGGTACCCCTCACCCCTCTTATAAAAGGGAACTCACCATTCTCTATAATTCACACCTTCAAATCCATTTTGCTGAGACAAAACCTGACCAAATATCCTCTCAACGTCCTTGCCTTCATCCTAGTGGCCTTACTTTGGTATGAAAGCCAACCCAAGGATCTCTTTTGATCAAATCAAAAGGAAGAACCCAAAAGAGAGGTAAATATTTCATCACATCTTTCAAGTGTTTTTCTTCTTCCACTTTCTTTGTGGTTTCCATTCTAAAAAAATATTATCTTCTATATAATTTGATGTTATTATATTAATGGTACAACCATTTTCATTATTCAATCCATCCAATAAATTAAAATGTTACCATACATACGTATGTACAGATTACCTCTCCACGTCGTGGTGTAGTTTGTTATTCAAACACTTCATTATTTGGATGGGTATAATAATGAGTATAACAGATGTAAATAATAAATATAACATGTTAATTATTCTGTATATATTATATAACATCCAATTATATAATATTTCTCCATCAAAATAATAATAATGTCGCTCGTCCGTACATACAGATTACCATCTCCACGACGTGATGAGATTCATTTCCACGTTCACCATTCAACGATGATTATACAATATATATCAGTAGTAAGTATGTAATATATGAAATAATAATTCTCCTAGAGAGTTATATATATATATATGTATTTATGTATGTATGTATGTATTTATGTATGTATGTATGTATGTACCTGCGTATATCTTATTCACTTAGTTCTGTTCAATACGATATGAAAACGGAAACAACGTTTGTGCATATGTACGGACTACTGTCTCCATAAACGGTGTTTTCCATTTTATATATATGTCTGTTATACATATTTATTTTCTAAATATATATGATATGTAAATCATGTTTTATATTCTTTAAGTATTTAAATCATGATCTATGTGATACAATCAAGAGGAACAAGTTAAGACACATACGATAAAGAAAGCGATTATTACCCAAAATGTTTATTTAACATGGAAATTATTATTAAATGGGTAGTATAAAGTCATAAATGAAACATTTATAATATCATAAATATTAATATGGTTCTGGAATAAATTAATAACATACTATGGTCTTCATATGGAAGGTTGAATGTACCCTCGACTAAAAAAAGTGAAAGGTAAGGGTTAATTTTACAATCTCAATATTATCCGAGGTTTTTTTACGTAAGTATCTACTGGGAAATATTTATTATCCATGTCCATGTTTCATAAAATTGTTTTCAAAGAGATTATTTTTAAGGGAATTTTTTTTACTAAAACATCATTTTAAATGATTTAATTGTTTACTCTCCTAAATCATTCTCATTAATGTCCATGTTTTCAAAATGGTTTTTAAGGATTTATTTATATAGACATGAATGTTTTTTAATGTTAATTCCTTTCAAAAGTTTCAGAGTGGTATGGGACACTTTGATTCAAAAATGTCTTTAAATGTATTTCTTTCTAAATTGTTAGAATTTTAAATGTTTTTATGAAAAAGGGATATTTCTCACAAAGATTTTTCCAAATCATTTTCATCTATGTCAAAATCCTTTAATGGATTTTAAAATTATTTGAATTTGATTTATTATGATACAAATATTCCATATTGTGTTGAATGTTTTGCGATATGTTTGACTGTGGATGTGTTATTTTTATACCATTCATGGAATATGGATAAGGTATTGACATTTCGTATGCCAGTTTTAATACAAATGTTTATGTTATTTTTAAACCTTTTCATATAAGGAATGCATTGGACTTAGAAAGTGATGGGTGGAGCCCACTATAGCTCCTCGATGCATCAGTAGTTCTCATGAGACAAACTAGTGTCTTGTAACAAGGTATTGACAAAATATTATTTTTAGTCTTGGCACAAGGCCTTACATATGTGGTTATGAAGTCTGGCATTATGCATTCCATCATTATAAAATTGGCTATTGATATTGATTGTGATTATCCGACTAGTAGAATATACATTTGAATAAGTAAATGGAATTATTTGATTTTATCTTTTCCATATTATAAAGAAGTTCAAGTTTAAATTTCTTTTGTTAAGTCTTATACATTTCCTTAAATTTTTATTCATATTTATGATTGTTTTCGCTTTACTGTTATCCTTACTGAGAATCTGAGCTCACCCCATTTTATGTTTTATTTTTCCCAGGATGCGAAGAAGTGTATTATGATTGATAAGCATGGTTATGATATGGGATTGATGGAATTATCAAAGGATAATTTATGTTGTGTTTTATTTTCTAATGCTTAATGTAACATTCATGTAGGTAATCTATTTTCAAAGAATGCTAAACTGATCGGTATTCCGGGACTTGATTCATTCTAATCATGCCAATTTATTAAAATAATGCACCGACTCTGGGTAACTGGGGTCAGGGAATTATAGTTGGTATCAAAGGTGGTTTTTAAATATCCTTCGAAACTATATTTATATAAAGTCTGATTAGATCACATTACCCTAAGATAGAATTTGAGTATTAGTATAGAATAACATCTTAGAATTTTGGTAAGGTAGTGATTTTGTGAGTTTTTCATGCGATACATCCATGTATGGATACGAGCAGGTAGAGGTGGGTCTAGAATAGATGTACCTAGGGGTAAAACCCAAAAACACCACTTTGAGCTAGATACGAACGGGAACTGGTGCATGACAACGGGCCTTGCTACACTCTTGGTTACGAAACCCCCAGGGGGATATGCATAGGATAATTCACCTTATTCATTACAAGCCATTTTGAAGGATTTAGGAGTAAATACTTCCCAAAAAAACATTTTTATGATTTTGGATTATATCCATAAATTGTTCAATTTATGTTAGGTATTTCACATGTTTGGAATTATGAATTGCAATTCATAAACTGGTCTAGTGTATTCCATTGTTAATAAATGGTGCCTAGTAGAAGGAATAAGAACTCCAACAATATGTATGATCAAAAAAGTAAAAATGGATCATATATTTCCAGGTATTCAGAGAACATTTAGAAGGGAAATAGTCTCCCATATATTACCAACATATGAAGAAATTATATCATGTCTTAATATGATATGTAAAGAATTCTCTAAGTCCTATGGCTTTGAAGGGAAGCAAGAGAAGAAAAGGATGGTTGAGAGAAATATGGATAAAGGGAAGAGGGGAAAGAAGGATTTTCCCATATGTGATAAATGTGGAAATAATCACCTTGGTAAATTCGTGAAGGGAGTGGGAGTTTGTTATATGTGTGGAGAAAAATGCCACCAATTATGTGAATGAAAGGGTAAGAAAAAGGATTCAAATGTAAAATACTTCATCTTCAAGGCGTTGGGACACTACACGAATCAATGTCCCAGTCATCAGAGTATACCTCAAATGATGCTATTGGATAATAATCACGTTTTGATACTACCTCAGATGAAGAGGAATGACTAATGTTATTATGTTGTTCATATAAAATTATTTCATTTGAGTGTTGTATCAACAATATACAGGTTATATGAATTATGGAGTTAAATAAGAATTGTACTGTAGTACTATTTTATTGAGGATTTTAGATTATATGGTTCTAAGAAAAGTGACTTTATAGTAAGTTACACTTTTTTGGAAAGTACATGGTTGAAGGATAGTAGATCCTTAATATGGTCCTGATAATAAGGTATTGATTTTGGAATAAGAGATGTTTGATTTGGATAAAATATATTGGATATTCTTGACTTCCTTGGAACTGATTAATAGCTTGTTTATTTCATCATTGTTGGAATTTTAAAAAAATTTGGATATAAGGAATATATCTAGTATTATATAAAGTATAAGGGAGCATGAATGTAATCAATAAGGTTTTATGGTAATTCAAGGTGTTTCCATGTTTTAACATAATACATGATGAAGGTGTTCACAAGTTATTATGTGGAAAAAAGGATTTATCATTGTGTTTAGCTTCCTTTAAAATTTTGGATTGTGAGTTTGGATAGAAGTATTTTGGATAAGTCTAAAGGTTGGAATAGATTAAGTTTGAAATTGGGTACTATTGTTAAGGTTATTTTTGGATTTTTATAAAAAGGACAACATGCAGACCGTGTGACAATCCGTCACATTAGACAAAGCTGCGGGAATCGAACCCACAACCATAATGCGATTGAGATTTATCACCTACCACTGGACTACGTGAAGTTCCTGAATTGTATAATCTAGTTTTTTTAAATGTTATGATTGGAGAATTATAAATTCATTATTTTTTTTGTGGAACCCAATACGATTAGGATAAATAGAATATATATTTTTTTGAAATCTTTTGGAGTGAATGATGAGTTTGTGGTAGGAATTAGTTGAAGGATGAAACTCTACTTGTCACGTGTGTATATATATATATAATCTTTTTTCCTCTTTTTTGGGGTAAATAAATTCATAAACATTAGGGAAGGGATCTTAAAACCAAATTTTTTTTATCCTAATACCTTATGTTTTGTTGAACCGATGGTATTTTAAATCATCCTAGATTGATGGATTTGAGGCCCTCTGTTTTACACTTGTTTGTGATTGATGACCTCAATCACTCCCTATAAATATTTACATTTTCCCTCCAATTATTTGTCTCTAATTTCCACCAATGTTCTCCTAATAGAGATCATAATTTGGTGGTGACTTTTTCATTCCCCTTTTCCCTCTAATTAAGCCTAAATTTTATTAACCCAATTTCTGATGTGGGTTTTTCCACAAAGGTATTTTCTATTTTCAACATTTTATTTTTGAAGAGAAATTTCAAATTTCAAGGACTCAATTTATTTTAGGAGAGAAGATTTTAACACCCCATGATTTCATTGTATGCTATTTCTTTAAAGTAATTCAATAACTTGCACTACATGCAACACTGAGTTTAAGCGCAACATGACTTACCAAACTAGCCATTCAAAAGCGGTTACGAATAGTATTAACATAATTTTGAACTTTATACAATCCTTATAATTTTAGAATCAATATTAGGAGTTTCTTAGACATAATGTAAGAACAAATTCATTTTTTTTCAGATAAAAGAAGTATTTTTCAAAAAAATGCAATTTTACCGCATTTTAATGGAGAACCCTTTTTAAATCCAATATTTGAAACTTTTATATATTATATTTGACTAAATAATATTTTTATTTATAATCAGGACATAAGAATTTAGTTTCAATAAATTTTTGTTTTTTTCTGATAACTTTCATAATTAGGCGAATAGTGAAAAATACTATATTTTAACTGAAAACAACTTTTTTAATCAAAATAATTTATAGTGTTTAATTATACATTTTAATGGTTTGAAAGTATAATTAGATTATATTTTTATCTTTTAATCCAATTTAGGTCATTATAAGTAATTTCACATCTAAAGTTTACATAAACACATGTCAATCTTTTGATAGTTTTCACTTTTTAAAGATCCCACTTTTTGGTTTTGACAATGTGAATTAATTTTAAATTAATAAATGCATTTTCTATGTTTTTAATTTGTTATAATAGACTTCATTTTTGAATTTGGAATATCATAATTAGATTTGGGTGAATTTTTTGTATTTTTCTTAAAACTTTAAATTTTGGATGAATAGAAAAAACAACTTCGTTATTGTTTAAAACCGACTTTTTATTTAAGTAATTAATTATTTTATTTTAATTTATTTTATGTAAAAATAGATATATAATACCTATATAAGTTTAATGTAAATAATTGGAGTCATTTTATAAAATGTTTAAATATATAAAATTTTATCGATATTTTTACCGTCTTTTACCAACCTCCAAGGAGCATTTGCAAATTTGCATAAAAAATAATTTTACCGCTTTTGTGAGTTGATTTTCAAAACTCTGAGAGACACGGTTAACATAAGTAAGTAAAATTTGGTTCAATAAGATGAAAATAATTTTTGGCCAATAGTAAATTTTGACTTTTTTATACCACGATAAAAAGTAAATAGAGTAATTAAGGGTAAAAATGATATTATAATTAACCTAACACATGTCCTAATTATATTGGATAAGTGTAAGTTGACCAAAAACAACTATAGGAATAAAATATTATCCTTTAGGTTCACTTGGATTAGATTAGGACATTTATTAGTATTTAATTCAAAGAATAGTTAAAAGTGTTAAATTCAAAGTTTAATAACAAAAAAAATTTTAATATAGGGTTACACATAAGATAAATTCGACTATAAATATTAATTAGAAATATAAAAATATTTACTAAATAATGGAATTATATATATATTTTTTAGACTATAAATATTTTAATTTATTTATGACACAATTAGGATGCAGTAATTACCTAATTAATGAAATGTTAAAATAATTGATATTATAAATATCCAAATAAATGTAATTTGAGACTTTTTATGAATTAAAATAATTTTCAATGTTAATATGACATCTTAGGATTTTTAGATGATTTTTTTTGAAGTAATAATGTTGTTATGAAATTATCAAAACCAAAATACCAATTAGTGTCAAAATTGACATAAAAGTGTTTTTAAAACAAATATTATATTATTAATTTATATTCTATTCTTAAAAATATAAGGTTCTACCAAAAGACTTATATAATGATAGTTGTATCATTAATGAACCACATGGGGTTCTCTTGTAAGTATATAGTAAGTTTATGAACCATATAATATAAAAATACAAAGAGGCATGGTAAATGTCCAACTATTTAACTAAGAGTTAAATCTAAAATATAAAGTTAATATAGTGACAAAAACCTATCTAAAAACTATTGGTTGAGTTCTTTTAGATCCATACTCACCTTAAACTTTAAATAATTCATTTTTGAGTCATTATAAACTGAAAATTATTTTTTTATAAATAATATTTCTACCTTTTCCTAAGGTGCCCACACCCCTCTTATAAAAGGGAACTCCCCCTTCTCTCTAATTAACACCTTCAAAGTCATTTGTATCGGCCAAACCCTGACCAAATATCCTCCAAAAATTCCTACCATCGTCCTATAGGCCTCCCTTTGGTCAGAAAGCCAAATAAATGATCCATTTTGATCAAATAGAAAGGAAGAACCCGAAAAGAGGTAAATATTTCAGCACATATTTCAAGTTATTTTATTCTTCCACTTCCTCTTTCTTTGTTGTTTCCATTATAGAATAATTACTCCAGTATCTTCTATATGATGTGATGTTATTATAGAAATGTTACAACCATATTCATTATTCTATCCATCCTATAAATGTCAAATTTACCATACGTGCGTACGTACGGATTACCTCTCCACGTCGTGGTGTAGTTTGTTAGTCAAACACTTCATTATTTGGATGGGTATAATAATGAGTATAACTGATGTAAATAATAATTATAACATGTTAATTATTATGTATATATGATATACCATCAAATTAAAAATTATTTATCCATCAATATAATGATATTTTCTCTTGTGTGTACGTACGGATTACCGTATCCACAACGTGATGAGATTCATTTCCACATTCCCCATTCAACGATGATTATGAAATATATATCATTAATTAGTAAGTAATATGTGATATAATAATTATAATTGATATATATATATGTGTGTGTGTGTGTGTGTGTGTTTGTTTGTTTGTGTTTGTACTTATGTATATCTTATTCACTTAGTTCCATTCAATACTATATGAAAACGGAAACAACATTAATGCATACGTATAGACTACCATATCTAGAAACAGTGTGTTCCATTTCATATATATGTCTATTATACATATTTATATTCCAAATATATATAATATATAAATCATTTTATATATTCCTGAAGTATTTAAATCATGATCTAAGTGATACAATCAAGAGTAACAAGTTAAAACATTTAAGATAAAGAAAGCGATTATTACCTGAAATGTTAATTTAACATGGAAATTATTATTAAATGGGTGGTATAAAGTCATAAATGAATCATGTATTATATCATAAATATTAATATGGTTATTTTATAATTTAATAACATACTACAGTCTTCATACCCGAGGTTAAATGTACCCTCGATTAAAGGAAAGTGCAAGGTAAAGGTTAATTTTACAATCTCATTATTATCCGAGGTTGTTTTTACGTATGTATCTACTGGGACATATTTATTATCCATGTACACGTTTCATAAAAGATTTTTCAAAGGGAATATTTTTAAGTGACCTTTTTTTTACTAAAACATCATTTTAAATATTTTAATTATTTATTCTTATAAATCATTCTCATTAATTTCCCTGTTTTCAAAATGGGTTTTAAGGATTTATTTATATGGATATGAATGTTTTTTAAAGATTTAATTCCATTAAAAAGTTTTAAAGTGGTATGGACACTTTGATTAAAAAATGACTTTAAATGTATTTCCTTCTATGTTGTGTGATTTTTAAATTTTTTTATGAAAAAGGGAAATTTCACACAAAGAGTTTTACAAATCATTTTCAACTATATCAAAATCCTTTAATGTATTTTAACTTTGTTTGAAGTTTATTTATTATGATAAAAATATTCCATATTGTATTGGACATATTGTGATATGTTTTATTATGGATGTATTATTTTTATACCATTCATGTATTATGGATAAATTATTGACATTTCGTATTCCAGTTTCAATATGAATGTTTATGTTATGTTTAAACCTTTTCATACGAGGAATGAATTTGACTTATAAAGTGACAAGGGGAGCTCGCTATAGATCCTCGATGCATCGGTAGGTCTCATTAGACAAACTAGTGTATTGGCATAAGGCCTTGACAAAATCTTATTTGTAGTCTTGGCACAAGGCATTGACTATGTGGTTGTGAAGTCTGGAATTTTTCATTCTATCGTTATGAAAGTGGATATTGATATTGCATGTGATTATTTGACTAGTAGAATATCCATGTGAATAAGTAAATGGATTAGTTTATTTTATCTTTTTTATATTATGGCGACGTTCAAGTTTAAAAGGCTTTTGTTTTAGTCTTATACATTGCCGTATATGTTTATGCTTATTTATGAAAGTTTCCGCTTTACTGTTATCCTTACTGAGCATCTGATATCAACCCTTTATATGTTTTATTTTTCCCAGGATGTGAAGACGTGTATTATGTTTGATAAGAAGGGTTAATATATGGGATTAATGGAATTATCAAAGGATCCTTTATGTTGTGTTTTATTTTCTAATGTGTAATGTAACGTTCATGTATATAATCTATTTTCCAAGACGGCTGAAATGATCGGTCTTTTGGGACTTGATTCCTTTTAATCATGTCAATGTATTAAAAAAATGCACCGATTCTGGGTAACTGGGGTCAGGACGTTATACTAAAAATGCAAAAATCCCAAATAACCCTAAAAATAAACTTAAAACCCTAAAATTCAAAAAACCATAAATGCCCAAAAATTCCCTAAAAACCAAAAGGCACTAAAATGTAATAAAATACACTAAACCATGAAAACCCTAAAACTACTAAAAACCATTAAAAACACTAAAATTTATAAAACCATAAAAGCCTAAAAATCCTAGAACCTTAAAAACCCCAAAAAAGCAGAAAAAATAATAAAACAATAAAAGCCTGAAAAATCCAAAAACAAATTAAGACACCCTCATGAACATTGAAAATTTCTAAAAACCCTTGAAACCATAAAACTCATAAAAAAAGTAAAAACACTAAAAAACCAAAAAAACTCTAAAACCTTAAAACAACATAAAATGCCTTAAAACACCCTAAAGACCCCAAACACTCATAAGTAACAATAAAAGTCCAAGAAAACCTTAAAACCCCAAAGAACCTCTTAAAACCCTAAAAACAATAAAACCCCTAAAAACCCTAATATCCCAAAACCCCAAAAAACCAATTTAAACCCTTAAACCCTTAAAAAGACCAAAAACCATTAAAATAACATAAAATTATAAAGAAAATAAAAAACCAAAAACAACCTAAAGACCTAAAAGGGACCAAAAAACCCCAAAAAACCCTAAAAACAATAAAAACAATAAAAACACCAAATACCATTAAAACCCCTAAAAACAATTACAATTCCACAAAACCCCAGAAATGCCCAAAAAGAAAAAAACTTGAAAGACCTAAAAGGTTTTAAAACACAAAAAGTACCTAAAACACATAATACCCCTAAAAAACATCAGACCCATAAAACCCAGAAAAAATAGTAAAAACACTAAAACCCTAAAATACTCTCATAACCTTAAAAATCCCTAAAACCACTAAAACACTAAACACCAGTAAAAGGCCCTAAAATATCCATGAATCCCCCATTAAGACACTAAAATCCTATAGTATACTAAAATCCCCTAAAATATCAAAGAACCCTAAAAACCATAAAACAATATAAAGGGCCCCCAAAACTCTTAAAGAACCCTAAATACCATATAACCCATTAAGTAAAATAAAAATCATTAAAAGCTATAAAATATTCAAATATCCCTAAAACAAAAAAACACCCTAAAACCATATAAAAACCCTAAAATACCATAAAACCCTAAACAAAACTAAAAACCTAAAAAAACACTAAAACCCCCTTAAGGACCTTTAAAAAAATAAAAACATAAAAACCCATACACCCCTAAAAGATCCTAAAAACTACAAAACCTTAAAAGACCCTAAAACCCATAAAAACGTAAAAAAAGGAAAACCCCCTAATTGACCATAAAAACCCAAAAAAACCTGAAATAAAAAAAGAAATATATAAACCCATAAAAACAATAAAAACCTATAAAAACCTTTAACAACCCAAAAACCCTTACAACCCCCCAAAACCCTAAAAGCCCAAAAAAAACATAAAATACCATGAAACCCTAAAACACTGTAAAAACACTAGAATAACTTAAAGAACCCAAAAATAACTTAAAATACCTAAATAAATTAAACCCTTAGAAGAACTTAAAATTACAAAAACCTCTAAAAACCTAAATCCTTAAAAATTATAAAAACATAAAAAACACTAAAAAACCCTAAAACTATTAAAACCCTAGAAAACCATAAAATACATGATAAACCTCAATAATCATAACCCCCAAAACCCTGAAAAACTATAAAACTCTTTATAAACCTATAAAAACACTAAATCCCCTAAAACCCCATAAAACCCCTTAAAACACATAAAAATCCTAAAAGCACTTAAAACCACCAAAGCCGCAAAAAAACTCCGACCCCCCCCCCCAAAAAAAAACCATGGAAAATACTAAAATTCTTAAAACAATTATATATTGTGAGAAGGTTAACATTTTTATGCTCACTACATCATTTTTTGTTTTCATGTATATTTGGGATTCTATAAATGCGGTCGCTCTCAATAGCAAATAGCTCTCCATTCATGGTGGATTCATGTTTATTAATAATGTGGTTCATGCGGGGTCCCATATTAAAACATGTTTGATGGATAATGATGTAAATGATCTCATTATTTTAAGAATGCATGGAGTTTCTGGAAGGAACCAAAAACAACATGTTCTGAATTTTATTCATTGGATCCCCCCATTACATCCTGGATCAATGTTAATGTTGATGGCACGACCTTTGGGACACCTAGCCCCTTGAGATGTGGTATTGTATTCATTGAAACCCCTATAATTTTATTAAAATAATGATGATCCCTAAAAACACTTAAACCCCAAAAACCGTTTAAATCCCTAAAAACCATAAAACCTAAAAATCCTAAAAATCCCTTAAAAACACTACAAAAGGAAAAAACTCCTAAAACCCCAAAAAACACTATAAAAACTATAAAACCCCTAAAACTCTTAAAAGAAATAAAATCCGTAGAAACCCCTAAAAACTCAAAAACAATCAAAAAACCCCATAAAACCCAAAAAAACCCTACGAACTATAAAACTTTCTAAAACACCTGAAACCCCTAAAAACCTGTAGAAGCCCTTAAAACCCTTAAATCCCCAAAAAACCTGGAAAACCCTAATTATCCTAAAAACACATAAAACCATTAAAAACCCAAAAACCCCATAAAAACCCTATAAAACCCCCATAACCCCTAAAATAGCCTAAAAAACTAAAAAAAGGAGAAAACCCCTAAAACCTAAAGGAACCTTAAAACCCTAATGTCCCATAAAACCTTATAAAAACCCTAAAAGACCCTTAAAATTCGAAAAAACCATTAAAACCCCTAAAAACACAAACTCCTAAAAACCCCCATTACCGAAAAAATATCCAAAAATCCCTAAAACCTGATATAATTGTAAAAACCATAAAAACACAAAAAACACTAAAGATCCTAAAAACTCTAAAGTTCATAAAATAATTATAAAAAACCCTAAAACCCCATAAAACATTAAAAAAATAAAATATAAAAAACTATAAAACCTTAAATCCCTTTAAAACCCTAAAATACCTAATAATACTATAGAGAACTCGAAAACCCCGAAAACCCTGAAAGCCATAAACCCCTAAAACCCTAAAAATCCTTAAAAATTCATAATACCCAAAAACCCATAAAATTCATAAAATACCTAAATACCTTAAAAACCAATAATACATTAAAACCCCTAGAATTTGAAAAACCCTAAAACCCATTTAGAGACCCAAAAACAATTAAAAATCAAAAAAACATAGAAAAACCCTTACAACCATAAGACACTAAATAACACCAAAAATTTCCGACAAACAATCAAAACCCAAATATCCCAAATATCCCTAAATGACTTAAAAACCTTAAAAATCCCAAACACCCTAAAACCCCTAAAAGAAACTAAAATCCCGTAAATAACCTAAAACACTAAGAACCATAAAATTCTCTAAGAACTATAAAACTTTTAAAGGGCCCTGAAAATCCCATAAACACTGTAGAAACTTAAAAAACTAAAAAACCCTAAAGCCATTGAAAACCACTAAAACCCCTACAAACCCAAAGACCCCAATAAAACCTAAAACCCTTCCAAAAAACCCCTAAAACCATAATGTAATCCTAAAAACCCTAGAATACTAAAAAATCTTAAAAAACCTTCGAGCCCCTAATCCACTAAATAATTATTCAAAACCCCCAAAACCCCAAAACCACTAAAATCCACAAAAATTCCCTAAAAACCATAAAAACTATAAAAACCATAACGAAACAACCCCCCCCATAAGAACCTAAAGACCCTAAAACACCTAAAAACATGAAAAACCCCTAAAACACTATAAAACCCTTACATCTCTAAAATAACCATAATAACCATAATAACCAAGAAAACCTTAAAAACAAAAAAAACCATAAAAACCCATAAAACCCTAAAAACCCTAAAATTGCTAAAAACCCTAAAAACCCCTAAAACCCTAAAAATAATAAACATCCAAGAAGGATACTAAAAAACTAAAAACCCATAAAAACTTTTAAAAACACTTAAGACCCTTAAAACCTAAAAACCCTAAATTCCAATAAACCCTAAGAAACAATAAATAAACTACAAATACCTAAAAACCATAAAAACCCTAAGAACCCTAAAAGACCATAAAACCCCTAAAAATATCTAAAAGACCCTAAAACTCCCTAAATCCTTCTAAAAATCATAAAAATCCCAAACAACCCAAAAAGACACTCACACCACTAAGTAAACCCTAAACAAACATTAAATACCTTATAACCCGAAATGATTCTAAAAATCATAAAAATGATAAATGTCCAAAAAAACTAAAAAACCTAAAACACCCTAAAACACCCTAAAAACCTAAAGGACGCTAAAAATACATAAAAACCCTAAAAGATACTTAAAACCAATAAATAAACCTGAAAACTCTAAAAGACCCAAAAAATAATAAAGCTCCCCAAAGACCATTGGAAACCCTAAAAGCCTTAAAGACCCTAAAAATTCTAATAACCCCTAATAAAACCATAAAAATAAAAACCCCTAAAAGACCCAAAAAAACCCTGTAAACCCCAAAATGACCCTAAAAACACCAAAAGACCCTAAAATACCATAAAACCACTAAACTCCTAATAAAAAAACTACCTTAAAAACAATAAAAGTCCCAACACCCAAAAAACACTAAAAACAAAAAAAATCGTATAAGACCCTAAAAACATAAAAAACCTAAAACCCCTATAGAACATAAAACCAATAAACAAAAAACCCAAAAAACATAAAACCATTAAAATCTATAAAACCCTAAAAATCCTGAAATTCATAAAAACCATAAAACCCTAAAAACATAAAACACTAAATATAAAAAAACATTAAAAATGGTTAAAAACCCTAAAACATACAAAAACTAAAAGAACCTAGAAATTATTAAAGGACCCTAAAACCCCTAAAAACCATAAAAATTCAAAAAACTGTAAGAGACCCTAAAAACCATAAAAATTAAAAAAACCCTAAAGGCCCTAAAAACCCTAGACGATCCTCAAAACCCTAAAACAAGACTAAAATAACTTAAAACCATAAAAACCATAAAAACACAACAACCATAAAAAATATAAAAGTTCTTAATAACCCATAGAAATCCTAGAAACCCTATAACCCACAAAGGACACTATAAACACTAGAAACCAAAAAATCTAAGAAACCCAAAACACACTAAAACACCTAAAAACACCAAAGAAATTAAAAACCCAAAAAACCATAAATTCCCTAAAAACCACTAAAATGCATAAAAACCATAAATATACAAAAAAAAACTGAAAACCCCTAAAACCCCCAAACTATAAAACCCCTAAAATTCTTTAAAAACTCTTAAGAACCCCCAAACCCCCTTAAAAACAATAACAACACTAAAACCTCTATAAATCCCTAAAACCTAAAAAACCCCCGTTAACAACAAATAAACCACTAAATCCCCAAAAACAAATAAAAACACCAAAATAATAATAAAACCCACAAAACACCCTAAAAACACTAAAACCATAAATCCATAAAAACCCTAAAATCCCAAAAGCATCTAAAACCCATACATATCCTAAAAAAATAAAAACCCTAAAAACACAAAAAACCATAAAATACCATAAAAATCATAATCCATAAAAGTAATAAAATCCCCTAAAACACTAATAATCCATAAAAATCCTAAAAAAACTAAAAATACCTTAAATCCCTAAAAACCCCAAAACCCTAGAAAACCCTAAAAACCACAAAAAAACCTAAAATCTAAAAAAACATAAAAAAAAATAAAAAACCATGGAACACTGAAAACCCATAAAACCCTAAAAGACCCTAAAACTCTAAAAGACCCAAAAAAAAACCCTATAACCCCAAAATAACCCCAACTGACCCTTAAAAAATCAAACACACAAAACCCCTAAAAATCCATAAAACCCTCTAAAAACACTTAAAAAACATAAAACCCTAAAAAACATAAAAATCCCTAAAAACCCTAGAACACCACGAAAACCACAAAAATACTAAAAACTGGAAGAACATTTAAAATTCAAAAACCCTAACACAGCCCTAAAACCTAAAAAACCCCAAAAAACCCTTAAACCCAGAAAAATGTGAATAAATCATAAAAACCCCTAGAAAACGCTTAAACACCTAAAAACCATTAAATCCATGTAGCAATAAAATCCTATATATACCTAAAAATCCTAAAATACCTAAAAACCTAAAACTTAAAAAATCACAAAAGTCCCTAAGAACATAAAAAACACTAAAACCCTTAAACCCTTATAAAACACAAAAATACATTGAAAACCCTTAAACACCACCGAATAATAATAAGAATCCTAACAACACTTAAAGGCTCCTAAAAACATTTAAAACCCATAAGGTACCCTAAAATACACCAAAACCCCCAAAACCCCTAAAAAACGTAAAACCCTCTACGAAAAATCCAAATGGCGGCAGTTCATCTCTAACAATGGGTGCTCCCCTCCTCACCATGGATGTTGATGACGACATAGATTATGGATTTATAGACGTCGCCCCACCCTGCACCCTAGACAGGGGAGGCGGTCGATGGGACATTACCACAGAATCCTTCTTCCCCTTCATCTGATCCAGCATGACTTCCTTTATTTCCCGAGATTGACATTTTCCCCAAATTCCCCAACTACGAGAATTGTGTACCTTCATTTTATATCTCTTCCTGGGAGTTATTTGTGGCCTCCTCTCTCTTTGATCTCACATTGGGGGCCCAATTTGGATAGATACGGCCCTATATGGTAGATTTTAATAGGTTTGTTTCTTCTTCTTGGAATCTCTGTGAATAGGTGATTGTAGGGTTGTTGGATGCTTGGAACTTTCTGATTTAGTTTAGGAATGAAGAGGATCTAATTTCAGTTTGGTATTTTTATCCATGATCTTTTGATGGCCTTTAGATTCACTTATTCCACTGGAATTTTGACTTTCATATGCACTGTGATTCCACGGGTGTGGCTTTGTTGGTTACCCTTCCAGGTCTTTCCCTGCCCTTCTAAAACCCAGCCATCCTTAATATCATTGGTAACCTCATTGGTAGATACTTGTGTATGGATGCACAGACTAGTGCTTCCTGCCACCCAGTTTCACCGAGGATTTTCATTGAGGTGGATGTGTCCAAAGATCGGATTAATTCTATCTACATTGAGATTGAGGGTGAGCTCTGGTGGCACCAGATGATCTTCTTTGAGTTCTGGGTGCCTTTTTTCTTGTCTTGATATAAACTAGGCCACTATGCGTCTACCTGTATGTCTGTTTTTTCTTTTAAGCCTACACTTCAGTGGCCAAATTCTCCATATTATGGTCTGCAAACAGATGCACCTCCCCGGGGGCCATGTAATACAAAATGCGGGTTTCCCTACTGGACATGCAAATTGCCTCTGGCCGAGTATCATGTTGTTATAGTTGTTGGGGATGTTCCACTGTGGGTTGATTGATTGTACCTTTCTAAATCGAGGGTCTGTGATGTCTTTGATATGAGGAATTTTCACCTGGGAATTGTGGCCGATAATGGGGAGATGAATCCTATGGAAGGATGCAACAGTTTGAGGATGATGGAGCCATGGAAGTAGATATTCCTGGGCTATCTCTTGTTTTTGGAGGTCTATAGGAGTCTAGATATTCTTCTAAAGAATTGTTATTTCTTGAGGGATATTATGATGTCCGTTTGTACAATCAGTTTTATGGCTTGGCCTCGGTGGAGTTGACTCAGAATCATCACATTGTGCAACCAAAGTTGGAAAGTTACTTTGATGAGAAAGATGAGAAGAATGCATGCTCTGGGCATTAGGGATTGGCTTGTAATGATAGGGGTAAGGGATCCTGGAACAATGGTGGTGAAATTATATTGGTTGTTTCATTGTTCCTTAACGAAGTGCTGGTAGGTCAACCTGCTTGTAATGACAAAAAGTTTGTAGGTGCTGATGTGTAGGATCCCCTTCCCAACTGTGATGCTAGTGATGAGATTGATCATTCTGTACATGTTGAAGAAGAGGGGGAAGTATCTGCACAAGGGGACATGGATGAGCAGATGGTGTTGGATGAACATAGAGAGGTCCTCCGAGTGGTGATCAATGTGGCAGTTGGGGAGGATGGTTTCAAGTGTGTGGCTAGTCACAGGCTTTCTGGACTGGACTTTCATATTCCTGGGGCAGTGTTTGAGGGGTCTCTTAGTGGTTCTTCTTTTCATGTGACTGAGCATGGGAAGGTGGAGGAGAAGGGGGAAGTTAATAGATTGGAGGAGGTGGATGATCAGGGGGGGTCTAAGGAAGAGACGGTGTGCGAGAAGGGGGAGGGTTTAGGGATGGGGGATGATCATGAGCAGGGGGACGCCACTGCATAGGAGGAGGTGATGGGGATGGTCATGGAGGTGCATGAGGATTTCCTGGATTACAGGCTTGGATGTATGGTCTTGCATGAGTTGGATCTGGTGGACAGCCTAGGTGGCCCCTAGAAAGGAAGCCCCAAGGTGGATCTGCCTGAGCGACTGGAGGTGTTGGATGGACTAGCTACCGGGGCACCTGAAGTGTCCCCTACCATGCTGTGTGGTGGGGTTCTTGCTGGTTGCTCACTAAACCAGAAAGCCTCCTTCATTCCTGATGAAGTCCAGGAGGATGAAGTAATGATGAATCATTACATGGATATGATCCTTAATGAGAGGTCCTTGCTTGAGGAGGCCATTGGGAAAGAAAAACAAGCCTGCTGGGGTCCCTATTAACTCATGAAGGATGAATACTAGGAAGTAAAAATCTTCTTTTCCAAAGACTATTTCCACAAGAGCCTCCTACAAAGCTAAGGAAAATGCCTATGGAAGGGGAAAAGGGTTGTCAAGGTGTAGTGGAATGTGGATCATCAACATATCAGGGAGTATTGCTCCAACTTTCTCAAGCAATATGACTCATCTGAATAGGTGTTGGTGGACTCGAATGCTTCCTCTAGGTATGGTGCTAATGGGGATCCATATGGAGATGATGCGGCCTATGGATATGGTGAAAAGCGTGACCCTCATGGAAATACTTATGTTTTTTATTTTGGTGGTGACATTGACTGACTTAATTTTCTTTTAGGACTTTTCTTTTTCTTTATTTTTTGGTTATAGAATCCTTAAGGGTTTTGGGACTTGGTCAATTGGCCCCTCCCCACCATTTTCTATTATGTCTTTTTTTCAAATAAATTTGGGGGGGGGGGTCATGATTAGCCTATCCTTGTACCTTCCTTGACCTAAAAACCTCTAAAATAACTTAAAGAACCTTAAAACCCCTAATACCCCATAAAAATCGTAAAAACACAAAAAAATTAAAAATCCCAAAAACCGTAAAACTCTTAAAATCCATAAAGTCCTGAAAACACCAAAAACCTTAAAAAAATAAAAATACCCTAAAAACCATAAAAAACCAAAGAAATAATAATAATACTTAAACCTCGATAACCCTAAAATAAAAATATAATAGGAATACCTAAAAACCCAAAAATCCCTAAACACCCAAAAAAAAAAAAAGTTTAAATCACTAAAACCATAAGAACAATCAAAACCAAAACGACATAAAAATAAATAAAACCAATAAAACCCCTAAAAACCCTAATAACACAAAAAACCCAAATACCCATAAAATCCAAAAAAAAAACCCTAAAACCCTAAACCTCTAAATACCCTGAAAAACATAAAAGAACCCCAAAACTCCCAAATAAAACTCTTTACCCAACAACACGTTTGAAAACCACTAAAAATCCTAAAAAAGAGATGGCTTAAGGAAGGGGGATTGATGGTGATAGAGATCCCATCCGACCTCTGGTTGTTCCGCCCCCTTTCGGCAAGGTGGAGCGTGCTCCGACTCTAATAGAGGTCTTCGACCACAACGAGCTCTTTAAATTATGTAATCGACCATCCTATAGGATTGGTGTGATCGATGGCACACCGAAGGTTTCGGGACTAAAGATTAACTTTGCATAGGTGGAAAAATCCTTGACCTCTTTTACCTTATCTGACATTGATCCCCCCTCCCCCGGTTGGGTCATTCGGAAGCAGAGAGTGGGTCATGTATCAACTAATCGAGAGGAAGTAGAGGAAAGATGCAATCTATGTCAATTATCCGTTATTTCTAGGGTGTTGACCCCCAAGGGTGAGCGGCTCTAGAAATTTTCTGATCTCACTAATCGGGTCAAATAAATCCAGGGCTTCTCTGAATGGCATATGACTGCTATGTGGAGAAGACAGTTTCATATTGTCTTCCCATCAGATGAATTCAAGAGAGGATCTTGGAGAATCGGCTCCCTTAACATGAAACCTGGCCTTCTAAGGATCTAGAAGTGGGATCAGAATTTTGACCCATTGAACATCAAGAACACCTCTGCGTAGGTATGGATTCACATTTGTAAGCTTAGATGGCTTTATTGGCATCCTTGTATCCTATGGGACATTTCCTCTTCGGTGGGTTATCCTATATGCATTGATAAGGGGACTGAAAATCCAAAGTATGGGCACTATTCCAGTGTCATTTTTGAAGTTGAATTAGCCTCCACACTGATTGAGGAAGTGGTTCTCAACACTGACGAAGACAACATCATGCTAGGGATTAAATACAAGCACAAACCCCAGTTTTGCCTCCTTTATAATCTCTTTGGGAACCTCATCTCTGACTGTCGATGTCTGAAAGTATTCACCAAGTGCAATCCTAAAGAGAATGTCGCTAAATCCTACAACATGAAATCAGGAGCTGGAGTGGGGGAAAAGACCCTAGACCAGGCACCTATTCCCTCCTAGTCTGGTTCTACTGTGGTTGGTTTTCCTATGGAGCAGCCTTCATCAAGGAGGGCACCATAGGTCATTGCTACTTTCTGCCATGAGATACCATCCCACATGCAGGGAGTCGCTGCTGGGTCTAACCCCCCGGCTGAATAGATGGCTGCCTCAGAGTTTACTACTACCCCAAGCCTGCAGGCAGTCGTGATTGAGCCTGGCTAAACCTCAGAGCCTACTGTTGGTCAGGCAGTTACAGCTGAACCTCTCCAGTCTGCCACGCACTCTGGTCCTACTATGGTGGCGAGTCCCGCCTGCTACTTGGGAGAATCCCCTCCCATCTAGGAGGTGGATGATGGGCTGGTCCACACAGGGCCTCCCCCTCTTGGCCCTGAGAAGGACTGCCCACCTCTGGCCCTCCTTTCACTGTCTGATGACTTCTTTATGGCTATGTACTCTAGTAAGGTTGCACGATGAGACACAGCTAAAAGTGCCTCCCCTATGACACTCTTCCCCATGAACAGGTTCACCCCTCTCAGCGGTAGCTTCTTGGCTAATGAGGCTGAAGAACAGAATGATGAGGAGGCAGAAGTGTCCTCTAGGATGATCGATAAGAACAACCTCTCGATGACCTGGACTAAAATACCGGATCGTAGAAGTTGATCCTTCTACTAAGAAGAACCCTATGGGAAGGCCCAATGAGAAGGGGAAGAAGGTAAAATCAAAGGAAGTGCCTCTAAATGCTAACACCAGCCTTAGGAAAGGGGCTAATTCTGCTTAATTTGATGCAGATCCTCTTCTAGAACTGCGATGGGATTGGGAATCCTCCCACTACCTCAGCCCTTAGGCATTTCCTCACTTCCAAGAGGCTTATGAATCTTGGTATTGCTGAGCCAATGATCTCGTTCGATAAATGGACAGGTTTCAACTGGGAAAACCTTGGTTACTTATATGTTTCCAAGACTTCTAATGAGAATGGTCTGGACACCCTTTGGGTGCTAAAGCATGATGACATTCAGTTGACATCTATGGACATGAGTCCCCAGGTCATCACCTTGTCTGTCATTTACAATGCTACCCCTCTCTCCCTATCCTTTATGTATTCTTCTTACTACTACATGAGGATATGTTATCTATGGGAGAAACTGAATACTTTATATGGGATCATCGAGAGTAGATAGATTGTGATTGGGGATTTCTACATTTTCATCTGCCCGGATGAGAATATTGGCTCCAACTTCTCTGGTTCATCTGCTGAGGATTTCTCCTTCTGCCTTGATACTTGTGATCTCATAGAAGTCCCTATCTCTGGAGCCTCCTTCACATGGGGGTGCTTTAATATTAATGGAAATGAGGCTATCAAGTAAGACATGTGGTTTTACCAGATTAATAATGGGAGTCCTCCCCTTGATATCTCAGGCTTTACTCTCCCCAAATTCTATTCAGATCACAATCCCTTGATTTCGGATTGTTCCATAGGCTCTCCAAGGCCGTCACCCATTCTGTTCAAGTTCAATAATTCCTGGATAATGGTCCTAGGATATAGGGATGTTTTCATCAGTGGCTGGAATGAAGACTTTTGGGTTAGTCACTATTATAGGTTGGTTTGTAGGATAAAAAAAATCGAACCCTTGCTCAAAGAATGGAGTAGGAGCTCCTTATCTAGTATGGATGAAGACATTCGGGCTACTGAACAATAACTCACCTTCCATCAGGACTCTAATAAACACCTTCCCCTTCCGTCTGGAGAGTAGTAGCAGCTCAGTTCCAAGATTGATGAACTTCTGGCTCATAAAGGAAAGATGGCTAAGAATCAGTTCAATATTAGATGGCTCAAATATGGAGATCACAACTCAAAATTTTTCCATCGGTTGCACAGGGAGAAAAGGAAAAAAAGTTTCTAAAAGATGTTCATATCTTGGGCTATACCTTCACTTTGGATGATGATATTTATCCTGCTATTATCAATCACTTCCAAGGGATTAATTTGGATGATGGTGGGAACTTCACCCTCCATTTGATGGACTCCATCCTATCACATGTTGATGAACAACAAAACAGGTCTCTAATTATTGCCCCCCTCCTGGAGGAAGTTAGGGATTCTTTTATCTCTCTAAAAATTGATAGTACAGCGGGACCAGATGGCTTCACTAACATGTTCTTCATGTCTTACTGAGATATCATGCATGAGAGCATCACCAGCACTGTCTGAGAATTTTTTTCTCTCTAGTGTGTTCCCACATGGGGTCAATTATAACTTCATTTACCTGATTCCCAAATGGGACAATGACATTGACATAGGTGACTTTCGGCCAGTGGCCATTGGAAACATTATCCCCAAAATCATCAGCAAGATTATGGTCATGCGAATAGTGAAATTTGTGGGGGGATTTCTAACCCCTAAACAGTTCGGGTTCGTCTCTGGGAGGAACATTTAGAAATGCCTCTTCACGGCCTCAGAGAGCATCAACATTATGTAGAAGCAGTCCAAACAGGGAAACTTTGCTCTTAAGATCAACATCTCCCAAAGCCTTCGACACTATTAAGTGGAGCTTTATCTCCCAGGTCCTTTCAAGTATGGATTCTCTAGTAGATTTATCACGATTATATATCCATTCTAAGCAGTTTCTGGGTCTCCGTTATTTTAAATGGATCCCTAAAGGGGTTCTTCCCATTTTCCCATGGGGTCATATAGAGAGACCCGCTCTCAGGAATCATCTTTTCTATTGCAGAAGATTACTTGAGTAGGTGCCTCATTGACCTTTCCTAGGATGGACTTTTCAATCCTATTACGGTAAGGAGGGATCATCATGTGTCGTCCCATCTATTCTATTCTGATGATATTCTTCTGTTTGGACAAGATGACAAAAGGACCTTAGAATCCATCTGGATGATCTTATGGCATTATGAAAATGTGGCAGGGAAATCTATCAGTTGGAGCAAGTCCTTGATCATATTTGGGGAGGGGGTCACACGGTCCCGTCAGATTTCCATTACAAGATACCTTGATATTAAGATGGGGTCACTTCCTTTTGATTACATGGGTGTTCTTATTTTTTGGGGATGTGCCAAATGCGGTCAACTTGAGAGAATTGCCTCTTAAATTACCCAATAGCTGGCGAAATGGAAACGAGAATCCCTTTTGCAAGCCGGAAGGGTTTGTCTTATCAACTCGATGATCACTTCCATGTTCACTTATGATTTCTCCATCTATAGATGGCCGGTAAATATTATTAAGGACCTATAAAAAAAGATCAGGAATTTTTCCTAGATGGGGTGAATAAGCCACAAGAAATTGGATTCAGTGTCCTGGAAGGACCGCACCAAACCAATTGAGCTGGGAGGGCTGGGTATCAAAGACCTCCAGCCAGCCATCTCCTTCTCTGGAAAATCTGGAAGAATCGACTACCAATGAAAAATTAGATATAGAATGCCAGGCACATTCTTTCCTCTATTTGTCTCCTCTGCCTATGTGTGGAAGAAAATACTCTGCACACCTTCCTCTAATGAAGATTTAGTGTAGAACTCTAGGGATACCTGCAGCAGATTTTTCGGTTCCCTTTTCGCCTGGACAGGTCTCTCTTAGAGCTCCGGGATGACTTGTCCAACTGGGATTATAGTGAACAGGTCCTCAACCACCAGCGGGTCGTTGTTGTAGCCACTATATCCTATATCTGGACTACTCGGAATGCAGTTTCCTTTAATAAGAAATAGCTTTCCATTCATGGTTGTGTGGTGACGATCCACAGGGATGTCTACATGGCTTTCTGCATTCAAACATGACACATGGAAAATGATGTCATCGAGCTCATTATCCTTTGTCTTCTTGACATCTCTGGCAGGGCAAAAAACCATTTATTCCCAATTTTATCTGATGGATCCCTCCCCTCCCCTCTTGGATTAATTTTAATGTGGATGGTGCATCCCAAGGTGTGTAGTGTCCTGATGGATGCGGTGGAGTCTTCCGCACCTATCGGGGCTTTGTCAAATGAAGCTTCCAACACTTAATTGGTGATGGGTACGCCCTTGAAGCTGAATTGTGGGCCATGATAAAGGTGATTGAGTATGCTGTCAGTTTTGAGTGGAACTTCCGGTGGCTTGAGTATGACTCAACGCTTGTTGTGAATGCTCTTAAAACCATATCTAGATGCTATCCCTGGAGGATCCTCACCCAATGGATGGAATGCCTCATCATGTGTCAAAGGATTAATCTCACTGTGAAACATGCCTATCGGGAAGCGAATGCGGTTGCATATGCTCTCTCTAAATAGGACATTGTGGAGAGGTGCTTGTTGTGGTCCTTTGTTTCCACACCCTCCTTCTCCTCGCTTGTGGACGCTAACTTGATGGGTGAATTGCACACCAAGTTATGTAACCCCTCCTTATAGCACAATGTTTGTTCTTTCCTTTTGGTGTAATTTTGGTGTACCAGGCTTGCCTGGTCTCGAGCCTTCCCTTCCCAAAAGGACCATAAAAACCATAAAAACACTAAATGAAGCTAAAACACCATAAAACCCTAAAGGACCCTAACCCCCCCCCCCCCACCCCCACCATAAAGTTACAAAAAACCCCTAAATGACCCTAAAACCCTAATGGACTAAAAAAACACTAATGGACACAACAAACCCTAAAAAACTGTGAAATTCTTTAAAACCCGAACAACCATAAAAGACTGAAAAAGACCCTAAAAAACATTAAAACACCTAACCCCCCCTAAAACCCCAAAATATTACAAACCCCAAAAAAAATCCTTAATTGCCCGAATATTCCCTAAAAACCCTAAAAACCCTAGAAACCGAAAACACCCTAACATACCCCAAAACCCCTAAAATATTAAAGACACTAAAAAACCATAAAAAACCTAAAAACACTATAAACCCCTAAACGACCCTAAAAAACCTAAAATCCCAAAAAATAGAAACCCCTAAAAACCCTATAAACCCTTAAAACCCTAAAACCCATGAGATCCCCTAAAAACCCTAAAAACCAAAAATACCCTAAAAACAAAAAAAATCACAAAACCTCTAAAACCCTAAAAAATCCTAAAATGATTTAAAACCAAAAAAAAATTCTCTAAAACCTCCTAAATGGCCATAAAAACCCTAAAGCATCCTAAAACCACAATACACCAAAATAGACCTAAAAACCCAAAAAGTACCTAAAATCCCAAAAAAAAACCCTAAAGCACCTAAATACCCTAAACGACCCTAAAACCCCAAATTACCATAAAAACCATAAAACAACCTTAAAATACCTAGTAAATCTAAAAACCCCCCAAAATACCTAAAAGGACTAAAAACCCTAAATGACATAAAACACTAAAATCCATAAATCCCCCTAAAAACCCTAAAAACCATAAAAACCCTTAAAACGCCTAAAAATGATATAAACAGAAAAAACCCTAAAACTGTAAAAATCATCAACAACCCAAAAAACACAAAAAACCTTAAAAATACAAAAATCCTCTAAAATCCCTAAAAACATAAAACTCTTAAAAATAGCTGAAAACACTAAAGCCCTTAAAAACATAAAACTCACTAAAAACATGGAAACCATTTAATACCCTAAAAATACTAAAAAACCGCAACACCCCAAAAAACCATTAAAATAATAAAAAAATTAAAACCCAAAAAATCCCAGAAAAAACCCTAAAACAAATAAAAAACCCTAAAACCACTAAAACATTCAAAAACCCAAAAATCCATTACAACCCCAAAAAACCATAGAAAACACTAAAAATCCCAAAAAATGCTAAAAACCTAATAGTCATAAAACCACTAAAAACCCATAAAAACCCTAAACCCCTAAAAGATAATAAATACTATCAAAACTCCCTAACCCCCAATAGACCATAAGATCCTAAATAGCTAAAAACCCTTAAAACCCTATAAAATCCTTAAAAGATCCTTAAACACCCTAAAACCCATAAAAACCCTAAATACCCTAAAAAACCTAAAAAATCCTAAAAAAACATAAAATGATGAAAACCCATTAAAAAAATAAAACACCTAAAATAAACCTATAAACCTAAGATACCATAAAAACGCAAGAAAATATCTAAAAATTATAAAAACCCAAAAAACCAAAAACCCCCTAAAACCCAAAAAACCCATTAAAACCCTAAAACCATAAAAAATTCTAAAACCCATTAAATCATGAATAACCATAAAAACATAAATCCCTAAAACTTTTAAAACCCCAATAAAATACTAAAACATTGAAAACCCTAAGCAAACCCAAAAAACATGAAAACCCACTAAAACCCGAGAAACCTGAAAAAGGTAATAAAAATTAAAAAACCATTAAAACCCATTAACACACCTGAAAGAAGAGAATGATGGTGGTGCACTCTACTGGAATTATCTCCCTCTCGTCATAGCTCTTAGGGTTTCCTTCGAATTCCCCTAGAGAATATGGGGCTAGATTTTCTCTCCGGCCCTCTCGGCCTTGTGGGATACTCTTGTGGCTACGGTGGTTCGATGATGAGTCCTTCAGTGCAGATGATGATCTTTGACGGCTTCTCATTTCCTCAGTTGAGATGGAAATTTGTTCTTGTAGGGGGAGATCTGGGTGACTCTAGCCTTCAGTAGTGTTTTGGGGGAAAAAGGCGCAGGCTTCAGTGGTCCTTCCTCATTTCAGCTCTCAGTGTCTCGATCTCGCGATGCTGAAGATGGGTCAACAGGGTCAAGGACCTCGTTGTAAAAGGTTGCAGCGGCCCGACCGAAGGTGGAGAGGGCTTCATTAGAGGACATGGGATCTTTGACGATGCTCAGTGTTCTGAGGCTTTTCATCAGTCTGTCTGCGGTACGGGGTCTCCGTTCTACAGGTCAACGATGTGCTCTGAAGTTTCAGATCGGAGGCTTTGGCGTGGCCTGGTTTTTTCGGCGGTCTAGCTCAGTTTTGACGGTTCCTGCTCCTGGCGTGCGGCGTCTTAGATCCACGGAGGTGTGGGATAGATCTGATCTTTTCTTGGTGCGGCAGTGCACTACCATGGAGGAGCCTCTCAAATCTAGAGTGTGGCGGTCTTGTCGGTTTTTGCCAATCCTTGAAGCTGCGCGGGGAGCCTTTGCTTTGGTCTGGCTCGAGCTGCCAGGTAATGGTTCTGATTTCTCTTTGTGGCTCTCAATGCGGAAGTAGGTTTGTTCATGGACTTTTTTTTGTGGTATAATCTTGTTGCTGTTCTGGATAAGTGTTGCGTTCTGGGCTCTCTATTTGGATATGGTGGTTGTTTCCTGGATTGTGGTGGGATTGGATTGGTGTGGGTTTTTAGTTCTATTCTGAGGTATTGGATGATGTCTGCTCTTGGTGTGCGAGTTCTGTGGTACTTGTTGTGGATCTCCTCGGTAGTTATTTGTCATCTACTAGTCTTTGTGAAGAAGGATGATGATTGTTGTATGGATGTGTTGGATTTTGGTCTTTGCGAGCACGGATACTGTTTTCTGCTTGGTGGTGAGCTGCGGAATGCTGGTGATGGTGAGGCTTGTATTTTTGATGCTGGTGGTTCGCTGATGTTGGTTGCTAGTGGTTCTAGATGCTGGTTGCTGCTTGGATGGGAGGCGCTAAAGATGCAGTTTATGGTTGTACTGCTGTTGGATGTTGTTTGCTGTTTGAGTTTGGATGTTGTTCACTGGTTTGTTGTGAGGTGCTGGATGCTGGGATGCTAGATGATGGTGGTGGCTGCTTTGCTTTGTGTGTTTTCTTTTTTCCTTCTTGACTTTTTTTGGGTCTCTTGTCTTGGGTCGTTAAGGGTTTTAGGGTGTGGGTCGATTGACCCCTCCCCTCCCTTGTCTGCTGAGTCTTTTTTTTCTTTATAATAAATTTGGGGGGGTCGGGAATAGCCCGAACCTCGCATCTTCTTTGCCATTAACACACCCTAAAAACATTAAAAATCATTTAAAACTGCAAAAACTATAAAAAAACCTAAAATGATAAAATCCCTAAAATTTACTAAAATCCTTAAAAAATACATAAAACCCTAAAAACATAAAGCACTAAAAATATCTTAAAACCCCAAAGAAACAAAAAAACTGAAAAAACCCTAAAAAACCTAGAAACCTAAAAACACCTAAAAACATTAAAAATTCTTAAAACCCAAAACCCCTAAAATCTCTAAAAACCCTAAAAACTATATAAATGCTCAAAAATCTTGATAACCCCTAAAAACACCAAAAACCATTAAAACTCTAAAAGATCTGAAAAACCTAATAATAGTAAAAACCCCTAAAATTACTAAATCCACTAAAATCCCTTAAAATAATTAAAAACTCTAAGAACACTTAAAAAATCTAATAACACTAAAACCCTTAAAACCTCTAAAACTCTTTAAAACCCCATAAAACCCTAAAAACACTAAAACCCCCTAAAATTAGGGAAAACCATAAATCACCTTAAAAACCTTAAAAGTCATAAAAAGGCATTATAAATCCAAAAAAAACCATGTACACCATATAAAAATTAAATACCGTAAAAACCTAAAAAACCCAAAAAACCCAAAAAACCCAAAAAACCCAAAATCCCTAAAAACCCAAATAAAAATTATTTTTTAAAAATCCCTGTAAAAACCTTAAAGTCATTTAAAACCCCATTAAAACTCCATAAAACCTAAAAAACCAAAAAACCCCAAAACCCCAAAAATAGTTTAAAACCATTAAAAAAACTAAAAAATTGTTAGAACCCTAAATACAATGAAAACCCTGAAACCGCCCAAAACCCCATTAAAACCACTAAAACCCTAAAAACCCTTTAAAAACTAGTAACCCTAAAAATACCAAAAAAAACATGAAGGCCCCTAAAAACCCTAAATGCTCCAAAATGACCATTAAACCCTAAGACCCCATAAAATACACAAAACACCTAAAAAACACTAAACCCCTCATAATCCCAAAAAACCCTGAAGACCCCCTAAAATACTCATACTGGCCCTAAAAACCCTAGAATCCATAAATACCCAAAAAACCAAAAAAACCCATAAAAATCCTAAAAGTCCCTAAAAACACAAAAAACAATAAAAACAATGAAAAACCATTAAAACTATAGAAACCCTTGAAAAAATTAATACACACTCAAAACATTATTTCTATAACAAATCCTCCAAACCCTTGAAACACTAAAACACCATAAAAACCTTAAAAACTGTAAAACCATAAAAACTCTCAGAACCCCTAAAAACCTTAAAAACACTAAAACACTAAAAAAAATTAAAAATCCAAAAAATACTAAAAACACTAAAAATATAAAAACTTTAAAACCCTAAATGATCTTAAAACCCACTAATAACCCCTAAATACACTATAAGAACCTAAAAAACACAAAAATCCAAAATACCTAAAATACCTAAAAAACCTAAAAAACCCTAAAACACCCTATTACCCCTAAATACACTAAAAAAATTGTAAAACCCCCAAAAAACATAATGGACCTCTAAAAACACCCAAAAATGTATAAAACCATTAAAATAACTAAGAAACAAATAACCCAAAAAACCTAGAAAACCATAAAATCCCCTAAAACCACGAAAACCCTAAAAACATAATGTTTATTAAAAGACTATAATAAAACTAAATAACCCTTCAAACCCTAGAAACTATAAAAAACCTTAAACCCTAAACACATAAAAAACCTAAAAACCATAAAAACTCTAAAACCCTCAAAAAATCATGAAACCTTAAACACCCCTAAAAACACTAAAACTAAAAAAACAATAAAATCAAAAAATAACCAAAAATCTATAAAAATGACAAAACCCAAAAAAACCCCTAAAACACTTTAAACCCTAAGAACCTATAAAAATATAAAAAACATAACTGATCCGAAGACCCTATAAAAACCCTAAATGAACATAAAAACCCTCAAAATCCCCTAAAACCCCTAAAACCAATAGAACACTAAAAACCTAAAAACCACTATAAATCCAAAAACCCATTATCTATAATGTCCTAAAACCCCTAGAATGTTGAAAAACCATAATACACCAAAACAATAAAACCCCAAAATTCCATGTAAACCCTAAAATCCCTAAAAATGATAAAATACCCCTATAAGACCCTAAAACTCCTTAAATAACTTAGAAAACCTAACGACCCTAAATACCTTGAAATCCTATAAAAACCCTAAAAATCCAAAAAAATATATACTAAAGTTCCCTAAAACCTCAAATAAAAACACTAAAAATCCATAACAACCATTTCAACACCCAAAAAATTATAAAAACCCCTATAAAAACATAAAAACAAATGAAGCCTCCTAAACCCTAAGAAAACCTTCCTAACCATAAAAAACCATAAAAAATTACAGAACATAAAAACCCTAAAAATCATAAAACCTTTAAAAACCCTAAAATCTATAGAAAATCCTAAAATCCCTAAAAACCCAAAAATACTCTAAAATAAAAAAAATCCAAAAAACTAAAAATATCTGAAGAAAATCCTAGAAAACTCTAAAATACACTAAGAAACATTATGAAAACCCCAAAAGCTATAAAACCCCAACAAACCATAGAAACTATAAAAACCATAAAGAACCTATAAAACCTTAAATCCCATAAAATCCCCGACCCCTTAAAACACCTAAAGAACCATAAAACCCCTAAAACCCACAAAAACATAAAAGATCATAAAAAACCCTAATCCCGTAAAAAAATTAAAACCCCCTAAAATCCAAAAAACCCTACACACCCTAAAAACCCTTAAAATAATAAAAACACTAAAAACCCTAAAAGTTATTTAAATGAGTAAGAAACCCACAAAAGAGTAAAAAAAACACTAAAACCAAAAAAACCCAAAACACCTTTAAAAAGATAAAAAAACGAAAACCCTAAAAAATCCTTTTAATACCCCAAAAATTAAGCCCATAGAAACCCTAAAAATTGTATAAAACCCAATAACACCCCCTAAAAAAATATAAATCCCCTAAAAATTACTAAAACCCCAAAAAACTCCTTAAAATCCCTAATACCATAATACACCATAAAAACCCTACAACCCTAAAAATCATAAAACCCATAAAACCCATAAAACCCATAAAACCCATAAAACCCAAAAAACACTAAAAACTAAAAAACCCTAAAAACCAAAAGGGGACTAAAAACACCAAAAAATACTATAAGTATAATAAGAACCATAAAACCCTAAAAACACTAAAAACCCCTAAAAACCCTAAAAACATGAAAACCCTAAAACCCCACAAAAATATCTAAAACCTAAAGATACATAAAAATAATAAAAATAATAACAACCCTAAAAATATCTAAAACCCCTAAAACCCTAAAAACACTAAATTTAAAAAAACCATTAAACCCCCTAATAGACTCTAGAAAAACCATAAGATGGTAGTGTGCTCTCCTGGAGTATCTCCCCCATCACAGTGATCTCCTATGTTCATTGTCCTCAATTCGGCACTCATATCCAAGATCAATCTTCACGGTGTGGTTGGAGAGGCGTTCACCCAGTTCTCCCCTCTGGTAGGGGGATCATGGAGGTTGATGCTTCTTATCGGTGGTGAAGGGCTCAGATGAGGTTGGGTGGGTCAAGACAGCATCAGCTTGGGCATGTTTCTTTAGATTTTTGGTCTGCGATTGGAAGATCTCGAAGCTATTCTCCCTCAGTTGTTGGTTTTCTTAGGGTGGTGTCTTTATCATGGTGTCAGCATTAGATGACTCTAGGTATCGTCAGTTGGATGCAATGATGCGGTCATATTTGGGTTACTGAGATCCCTATAGCTTGTGATTCATGGCATTGTCAGGTTCTGAGGTGACTTGTGCTATATCCAACTATTCATCTGCTCCAATCTACGATGGTTTAAGGCAGATGTGGAAGAACATGATGCTGCTTGGTGGCATTTTCTAAACAGATTTGGTAGGGGTGGCATGGTGTTGATGTCTGACATGGTGGGGATGGCTTCGACTTGTGCGGAAACTACAGGTTTTTATTCATGTTTAGTGATTGATTCCCTAGATTTGTAACATAGTAGGGTGGATGTGGTGGGAATTATTCCATATTGGTGGTGGTGTTCTCCCCCCTACTTTGAGGACTACAGATCTAGTATTAATCAGTTTGCACAGATGGTGTAGTGACGTTTTCTCTATTTCTTTGATTTCATGTTGTTTTGTCCCTGCTTGATTGTTGGTGCATTGGTTGTGGCTGTTTTGAATGTGAGTTACTGCTGGTGTTGGATATTGGATTGGAGGTGAGGGGATGCTTGGTTATGGGTCTGAACAAAGAGTTATGGGTGATGTGGTATGGTTTGAGGCATGGAATCTGGTGGTCCTGTGTTGCTAATGTTAGGTGTGATATTCTGGAAGCTTCTTGTCTTGGAGGTGCTGGTTGCTAGAAATTGAGGAGTTGGGTGTTGGATACTTCTTGGATGGGAATTGCTGAAGGAGGTGTTGGTGGTGAGGCTTATGAGTTTGGTATTGGTTGTAAAATTCTGCAATATCATGATCTATATGAGTGGTCCTGTGGATTCTGGTCGTCTGATGTTTCTGGTTTCATTGTTGGGTGTTTTATGGTAGGCATTGATTAGTTAGGAAGTGTTGTCTAATGTCTGACTGATTGGATGTGTGCTAGCTTTCGGAAGCTGAGATGCTGGATTACTGCTTGGATGGACTATGAGGGTACTGACGTATATGATTTTAGTACCGGAGGTTTTGTGACACTGGTGGTGGATTTTCTTGAAGAGGTGGTGTTGAATACTTGAAGAGGTTGTTCCATGTATTTTCTTTTTATTTATTTGTTTATTTCATTTTTTTCATCTTTGGGGATTTTCTTTGGGTGTGGGTCGATTGACCCTACCCCTCCTTTGTCTATAGTGAATTTTTCTTAATAAAATTGGGGGGAATCAACAATAAGCTGGTTCCCAGATCTGCCTTCCCCCTAATATACTGTAAAAACCCAAAATACAGTTAAAATCCAAGATTAAATCATAAAAGACCATAAAACCCTAAAAATCGTAAAAGTTCTAAAAAA
The DNA here is from genome assembly GCA_963277665.1 of Viscum album. Lineage (NCBI taxonomy): Eukaryota > Viridiplantae > Streptophyta > Magnoliopsida > Santalales > Viscaceae > Viscum > Viscum album. Next base: position 1,799,656,470 of record OY728126.1, on the reverse strand, counting down.
ATAAAATACACTAAAAAACCCAAAAAATCCAAAAAATCCAAAAAACCCTAAAACCACTAAAAACCCTAAAAACCCTAAAAAACCGTAAAAACCATAAAAACTGAAAACACATTGAAAACCTTAAAATTCTAAAAAACTGTAAAAAAACCAAAGGCTCTTAAAAAACCAGAAGAACACTAAAACAAACCAAACCCCCTAAAAGGTTGAAAAAACCCTAAAACCCTAAGAAAATAAAAAACCATAAAAATCAAGAAAACATTTAAAGCTCTAAAACCCCCTAAAATATAGAAAAAAACCTATAAACCCTAAATTCCTGTAAAATACTCTAAAATAAATGAAAATTCAAAACCCATAAATTCATAAAAACCAAATGAGAATACTAAAATCCCTTAGAACACCTTAAAGGATTTTAAACCATAAAATCTTATAAAACCACAAATCCCATTAAAACCCCTAACAGCAACTAAAAACCATAAAACCCACCAAAGCTCCTAAAACCCTAAAACACTAAAAAACCCATAAAACCCCTAAAATAACCATAAATCCTAAAAACCGCTAAAAAACCAAAAACATTAAATATGCTGAAAACCCTTAAAACATTTAAAAAAACAAAAAACACTATAGACACTAAAAAAACATGAAAATCCTGAAAACCCCATAGAGCCTAAAAAACCGTAAATACTCTAAATGAAATAAAACCCCTAAAACCCCTAAAATTACATAAGATAAATACCCCCCCCCCAAAAAAATCACCCTAAACCTCATGAAATCCTTTAAAACCCCTAAAAGCCTAAAAATAATAAAAGTCCTAAAAATCCATAAAAACCATAAAAATCCAAAAACACCTAGAACACATAAAAAGAAATTAAATCCCAAAAACCCAAACCCCCCCTAAAACACTCTAAAAACCTAATAACCCTAAAAACCACTAAACCCTTAACAACCCTAAAACCCATTAAAACCCCTAAAAACCCTGAAACCCCAAAAACTATATAAAACCCTTAAAACCGTGAAAACACTAAAAACCTCTCAAAACACTAAACACACCAAAAATCCCATAACAACTCTTGAAAACCCCTAAAACCCCCAAAAACATGAAGCCCTCTAAAAACCCTTTAAACCCTAAAAACCAAAAAACACTAAAAACCATAAAACAACCCCCATAACCCTAAAAACCATTAAATCCCATATATATCATAAACCCCCCTAAAACCCTTAAAAACTCTAAAAACCCTTAAAAACCCTAAAAACAATAAAAATACTTTAAAACCCAGAAACCCAAAAAATCTTTAAAACCCTAAAAGACCCAAGAAATCAAAAAAATTAAAAACCCTAAAAACCCTATATAACCCTAAACCCCCTAAAAACCTAAAAGATCATTAAAACCCCTAAAAAACTACTAAAAAACCAAGAAAAACCTAAAACCTGAAAATTCCCAAAAAAACACTAAAAACCCTTAAAAACCCTAAGAAATATAAAAACCATAAAATCTCTTAAACCCCAAAAATTCATAAAAACAAAAAAACATTAAGCCCCCTCCAAAACCCATAAAAATACCTAAAAATCTAAAATACAATAAACCCATAAAACCCTAGAAAACCTTAATGAGACACATTTCTTTGATAAACACCACATAAAAAAAAACTCAAGAAAACCTAAAAAACCCAAAAAATAATTAAAAACCCTAAAATCCTAAAAAACCCTAAAGATGTTAATAATCCCTAAAAACACTAAACCCCCAAAAAATCCTAAAAACCCTAAAAAACTCTCAATTTCCTAAAATCCCCAAAAAATTCTTAAGAAACCCTTAAAACCCTTACAGCCCCTAAAAACTTCAAAAAAAATGAAACCCTAAAACCCCTCAGACACTAAAAAAGACCTTAAAACCCTTAAAACACTAGAAAAGATTAGAAAATTGTAATGGACCCTAAAACCCTAAAATACCCTAAAACCCTAAAAAACACTAAAAGTTACAAAAACCCTAAAAAACCCCCAAATACCGTAAAAATCTATAAAACCGCAAAATGATCCAAAAACAAATAAACACCCTAAAATAGTAAAATCCAAAAAATCCCTAAAAACTAAAATCTCTAAAACCCACAAAAAACCCAGAAAAACCCCAAAAACATTAAAAACATGTAGAACACTAAAACAACAATAAAAACCTTATGGAACTAAAAAACACCTATAACCTCCAAAAACTATAAACCCTATAACAATCATAAAATATTTAAAAAAACCATAAACCCTATAAATCATAAAAACCTTAAAAAACCAAAAGAATCCAAAGACCCCTAAAATACCATAAAAATTAGTAAATGACCCTAAAACCCTAAAGAACCCTAAATACCCTAAAATTCATAAAATAACCCAATAATCATAAAAACCCTCAAAATCTAAACCCCCCCTAAAAACCCTATAAGATTGTAAAAACCATAAAAACCCTTGATGGAAAAAACCCCTTAAAATACCTAAAAAATTCTAAAAACCCTAAAAACCGAAAATTCACCTAAAACCCGTACAACTATAAAAGAAACTAAAAATAGTAAGACCCCTAAGAAGACCTAAAAACCCTAAAAACCCATTAATGACCCCATGAACTGTAAAAACAATAAAACCCATAAAAACAATAAAAACCATTAAAAACAAAGAAAATCCAAAATACCCTAGAAAACCCCAAATCCCTAAATACCCTAGAAAACCCCCGAAAATATAAAACCCTAAAACCCAAAATAATTAAAAACCCCCAAAAACCAAAAAATCCCCTAAAACCATAAAAAACCCTACCCCATCCTAAAACCCATAAACACTTGAGAAATCCCTAAAATCCCTAAAAACACCAAAAACATAAAAAATTAAAAATCCATGAAAAACCAAAAAAACCCAAAAAACACTAAAATACAAGAAACAATAAAACCCATTAAAACCATAAATATTGTAAAAAAATACCTAAAACCATAAAACCCTAAAAACACAAAAAACACTGACCCTCCCTAAACCCCCTAAAAATTAAAACCCACTAAATTCCCTTCAAAACATAAAATCAATAAAAGTCCCTAAGAACATTAAAAACCCTAAATACCCCAAAATAAACATAAAATCACATAAACACATTAAATGATATAACTCCAAAAAACCCTAAAACACATAAAAAATATGAAAAGACTAAAAACCCCTAAAACCCATAAAAACCATAGAACCCTAAATCCCCCCAAAACAAAAAAAAACCCATAAAACCCCTAAACCCAAAAGGACCATAAAAGCCCATAAAATTATAAAAATCCTAAAACATCCCTAAAAATATAAAACCCCTTAAAATATGAAAAACCCATAAAAACACAAAAAAATATCTAAAAACCCAAAAAACCCCCCAAAATTGTAATAACTTTAAAACCCCCTAAACCCATAGAAGACAGTAAAACCCCTAGAAACCCTAGAAAGCCCTAAAAACCATAAAACCCATAAAACCCCTAAAAACTGTATAAATAAAAAATCACTAAAAACCCTAAAAACCCAAAAGTGATAAAATACTAAAACCCATAAAACCCCCTAAACCCCTTGAAATACCTAAAAACCTAAATCTAAAGGGATATCTAAAACCCCCTAAGAATCCTAAAATACCATAAAACCTTTAGAACCCAAAAAACCTATAAAACGTATCAAAAATCCCTCAAATCCACTAAATCCTAAAAAAACCCCTTAAAGAATTAAAAAATATACACCACTAAAATAACCCTTAAACTAATTTAAACCCCATAAAACTATTAAAAACACTAAAAACCCTAAAAACCCTTAACAATGCTTTAATACCCCCAAACCATAAAACCCCCAAAACCCTAAAAGCTGCAAAAAAATCCTAAAACAAACTAAAACCCGTAAAAACCAAAAAATCCAAATAAAACAAACCCCCCCAAACACTAAAATACACTAAAAACTGATAAAACACTAAAAACACTAAAAATCATAAAACACATAATAATTATAAAAAACCCTAAAACCCCTAAAAACCCCAATACCCTAAGAACACTAAAATGTTCTTAAAACCCTAATCCCCTAAAGACATAAAAACACTAAAACCCTAAAACCCTAAAAATCCCCTAAAATACTAAATACTCTTAACATACATTAAAAACCATAAAATTCCTTTAAACCCTAATAACTTGAAAAAAACACTAAAAACCCATAAAACCATCAAAAACCCTAAAAACTTTTAAAATCATAAAAAGTCACTAAAATAAAATAAAATAACTCAAAATATGTAAAAAACCTGAAAATCATAAAACCTATAAAAACCCTAAAACCCTGAAACACCATAAAAATACTTAAACCCAAAAAATATTATAAAACATAAAAATCATAAGATTACCCACCTAGTGTTCAAGTATCACTAAGAGGGGGAGGGGTGAATTATTGATATTTTTTCTTTTATGTTTCTCTATGTTAGAAACAACATTCACCTCCTATTAAAGAGTTATTTATCTACTGAAAACAAATCAAACACATAACCATAGGAACACAAGAATTTATAAGGTTTTCTACTCAACAAGAGTAGCTAGTCATTGGTATGGTTCAGAAATAATCCAATGCCATACAACACACTAGAAAAAATTATTTTGTGTAAAATAAAAAGAGTAGGATATTCCCTTACACTCAAGTATCATATGTTCAATAAAATAGTGCATGTGCTTCAAATATAACAAAATGATGTAATATGTTTTTGTAACAAACATGTTACGGTGCTTCTTGATCAACTTTCAAAAATATTATCTTTTAAAATAATTCATCATCTTCTTACCAAATAGCTGGTAAGAACTTCTTGGACTTTGTAATGATAGTCATCATGATTTACTAGTCTGATTCTCCAATCCAATTTTCTAAATATATAAAAATAACTCTGTTGGAATACTACGAAAAAATATGAACTGCTTGTATCTCACTACGAAAATCCCAATCTGATTGATTGGTCCAATTACAAAAACTGAATACGATATTGTCACTTTTCCATTTCATCTAATATCCGGAAATATTCTTCAATAAAACACAATCCAAAAAATTATTCTTGACTAAATTTTAGATCTTATCTCTCCTATTTCATGAATAATGAACGTTAAAAAATATAGGAAGTACTATCCTCATATTCATAGTCTCTAAAAAATGGTTTAAGTGGGATCCTGAAAAGGTGTTCCCACTTTACCAAAACTCTTGAATCATTGATATTCCTTCAATATTAGATCTTACTTTGACTCATAAATTACCCCTATAATATGAACCATTCTTTTTTTATGAAGGTTGTTCCTCAATCAATGACCAAGGCACAATTTTTTGAATGTATAAAAAATGGAGTTACATGAGGCTGAGGATGGGAGTTTCATACAATATTTATCATACAAATGGTGAAATTCAGGAAGTAAGGTATCAGACCAAGTCAAGTATTGATTGATATATTTGTTGGAAAGGGCATCGACAACCATATTCGCCTCCCCATACGCATGTGTGACGATGTAGATGATATCTCAATGAAAATCAAGAAATCTCATACAGCAGGTGGTAAGAGGCCATGTGAGATGGATCACACCATTCCAGATATCATGGAAAATTGTGGTCAAGTAACTCTCAATCCAAATATCCCACCATCCTCATTGATGGGAAAAATTAACATCATGTATCATAGCCGTCATTTCTGATTCCAATGAGGAGGTCGTACTACAGGAACCATAGAAGCACCCATGGCACTGGCCAAGGTAGTCTATGAAGATAGCTCCACAACCCGTAGGACCTGGATTTCCTTTTGAGGCCCCATAAATGTTGACTTTGATTCATCCAGGGAGCGGGGATTTCTAGAAAACTTCAAGGGTTCATTTGGGTTTCCTATAGATTCCATTAATCTATAGTTTGCGAAGAATCTCAAAGTCACTAACTGAGTTGTTGCAGTGCTCCTTCTGGATAGAGGCTGCTTCTTGCAACACAATGAGGATCCTAGCTTTACCTTCATTGAGATTTAATGATCATTTTTTGTGAATAACATTATATGAATCTTATTTGAATTCTTTAACCTTACATGAATTTCTGATCTTCTCTCAAATTTATCTCCCATTAGTCCTTTGAACAAATCTCCAATCTAATTCCAAATTTTCATTACAATTTTCCCATTATGATTCTCCACTATGACGGTCATCCTGATTTCTTGACCAAATTTTTAATTTGGACCTAATGACTTACTAAAAAAATCAGTCCAAATCTAATTCCTAATTCTAATTTTCCAACACAATTTCATCATTATGATAAAGGAATTTTTTCACTCTAATTTTCATGACCTTCTTGCAACTCTGCACCACCTACAAGTCTATACTCTGATTATGATTTCCTTATTATGAAGGAAGAATATGTTCAAAAACAATTTCTTCATTTTGTTTCTCTACACCAAATGTAATAAGGAAAACATATGTATTTTCATATTGACTTTTTGAACCAACTCTCATTATGATTTCTTCATTATGTTGGTGACATAAAATTCTTTCAAACTTATTCATCCATATATACTTATTATTTTCTAAATATGATTATAATGATGTTTTAGAACTTAGTTTTTTTTTAATTTTTTGACAATGATTCTTGTAAACTTATTTCTCATTATATTTAAATATTTTTATTTTTTTCTGACTAAAACCCAATATCTTTGGTTTATCTCATTATGATCATGAAAACCTTCCCAAACTTCAAAAAAAATCTAAATTCTATGATCTAATTCCAAAAATATTTTACTTCAACAACTTCCATATTCCACAATCTTTTACTTGTAATAATATCTTCTTATATGAATTTTATTATGTTGAATATCATATTTAACATTGTCTGACTTACCAAGGAAATTATTTCAACTTCTAGATCTTTTAGCAACATATTTATTTCTAATCAAACCTGAATACAATTGGAAATACCTTTTCTCCCGCTTTCCTTAATAAGGATTTAATCACATTTTCTCCAAAAAACTTATGATATTTTTTAATACAAATCAGTAAGGTCATATTTAGATTCATATTAGATATTTGTAGACTCCAAAGAAGCACCTCATTGTGATTTTCCTTTCATTTCAGGCCCATAGTGAGTTCGATAAACCTTTTCTTCCAAAAAACATATTTCCAATACTATAGAATTTTTTACTATTTGTGAGTTTTATCACCCATAATTACAATGTAAATTTATTTTTCTAATTTTATAAAAAAATAAAACATACTTTTAAAAACCTTCTTCTATCTTCCAGAAACCTTTTCCAGCCAACTTGGTCCCAACAATCTCCCCCTTGGAATTTTTTTGTCAACCAAGGTTTATAAATCAATGAACTTTGTAACCTCATGAAATTGATCACTTATAAATAATTATAAGCCTATGTGAGATAAATATATGTAGTAAACAAGAATCATTTATAGAAAAACCATGATGTCCAAAAGAAGGGGCTCTTGAAAAACATCCTCATATTTATTCCTCGGCCTTTCTTCCTCAGCTTTCTTCCTCAACTTTATTCCTCAAAATTCATCCCCACCATTCATCCTATGCTTTTTTCCTCATATTTCTTCCTCATCCTTGTCTCCACTTCATCAAATTCTGTATAATACAAAAAATTTTTTTTTCTTAAAACCACTCCAACAAATAGTTAGAATATTTCACACAATTACAGGCTGGATTCAAAACATACCCACAAATCCTCATTATAACGCGCTTTCATAAGGAAGGATTTATGAAAAAAATACCCCCTCGATAAAACTATCCAATGATAATATTAGAGAGGGTAAAAACATACCTCAAATTTTAGAGAAATAGGTTGGATACCCATGTTCAACTATAATTTATTAAAAGGTTCCTTTGGAAAAAAATTTGTGAATATGTCAACAACTTGTTCTGGTGTAAGAACATACTATTTCTTAAAATAATTATTCTCTAGATTCTATTTGATGAGATGATATTCAACATCAATATGTTTTTAATGATAATTTCTTAATGGATTACACAAAAGGTTGATTTTTCTTTTATTATCATATCCCAAAAGCATGGGTAACTTCACTTCAACATATAAATATTCCAAGTGAGTCTTTATCCACATAAGTTAGGTAGTGTCTTGACTGTCACTAAGATACTCAGCTTCAACTGTACTAAGAGTTACTAATTATTTATCATTATATGCAAAAAAAATTCTATAGAGAGAAAACTCTACCAGATGTGGATATTCTATCATCAACATTTTCTACCCTATTATCATCCAAATAACCAAACAAGTCAATAATTTATGAGCTCTCATAACTGATTTAAATTTTTTTTGTGCATTTGATATATTTGAGAATTATTTTTCTAGCATGTAAATGTGATTTTATAGGATTAATCTCAAATATATCACATATGGTGACAACACAAACAATATAGGGTCTTGAGGCAGTCAAACATAATAAACTTTCAATTATCCTTCAAAACTCATTCTAATCAAATTACTTGCATTCTATATAACTAGAAAGCTTCATTCCCACTGAAATTGGTGTGGAAACTAGTTTCAAATTTTCTGTGAAAAACTTCTTAAAAAGTTCCTTAGCATACTGTTATTGAGAAAGAAAAATTCATTTCATATTTTTTAAAATTTGATAACAAAGAAATCATTTCATTTCTCAAATCATGGACATATCAAAAAACTTTTTCCTATCTTCATAAATTATTTCAAAAGTCATTTCATAATTCTCATAAAATATAATGTCATCCACATAAACATTTATGATGAGGGAAAACTCTTGGATTTCCTAGATTTAAATATTTCTATCAACTCTTCCCATAATGAAACTCATCTTCCTTAAGAAAATATCTAATTTTTGATTACCCGGACCACAGAGATTTTTTTTAATCCATACAATGATTTCTTTAACATACCCACATAAATTACATCATTCAAGACAATAAAGACACAATGATGTTCAATGTATACTTCCACATCATGATCACCATTCAAGAATGCGGACTTCACATCCATTTGAAAGATTTTATAACATTGTTGTGTATAAAGAGAAAGAAAGATTATTATTTTTTCTAACCTTTCCACTAGATCCAAAGTCTCATAAAAATCAACACAATTAATTTCTAATTAAATTTTTCACAATTATATTTATTTTTCCCTTATCAATTCAGCTTATTCATTCAGGTTATTCCAAAAACCCCTCTTTGTACTAATAACAGTTTTGTTATCCAGTTTTCATATGAGTTCCCAAGTATCATTCTTTTCTATCTGATCATGCTATCCATTAATATATTAAACCCATTATGAATGTTTAAAAGTTTCATAAACATATTTTGACTTGAATTTTGAATACAAGGAACTATATATAAATTTTTTTGAAGTTATTCTCATTTGAACCTTCTAATGTTGATCACTAATAATGTTCTAAGCCTCCACTAGTTTCCTTATCCTAGGATGATTTATTTCATTTTCATCATTATCACTTGAAATAGGTGAGTATTATTTTTGAGTAGGATCACAATTATCAACATCCTTATAAGAATCATCATCAACCTTTCTTTCAAACTATTCATCTTCTTTATATTTATAAGTTTTTTATCTTCTTTGCATTTTTCATTGATTTTAACATCAACATCATAAATAATTATCCTCATTTAATTATTAAAATATGTGTACCGTATTCCTTCTAGAGGATAGCCATAAAAAATTCTATCTTCACCTCTATGCTCAAACTTTTCCAAGTTTCCACCTCTCTTATTTATAGTACTTGGACTCCAAAAACTCCTAAGTGTTACAAACATTGATTTTTCTAATAAAACATTTCATATGAAGTCATATATGAAAATTTTCTTTAGAAACATCAGTTTTAAATATATACATCAGTGATCATTTATTTCCTCCAAACATAATGAGAAAGGCCATGTTCATGTAACATAGTTTTCCCCATTTCCACCAAACAACTGTTCTTCCTTTCAGAATACCCATTTTGATGAGGAGAATATGGTGAACTGAAATCATTCCAAATTCCATGATTCTCAAGTTAACCTTCAAATTATTCATTTTAATGCTCACCAGAATTATCATTTCTCAACTTCTTTATAGAATACTCACATTACATATCATATTTTCTCTTGAAACATTTAAAAAATTAAGAGCCTATAACTTATGTTTCATATACATAACACAGGTAATGAAAGTAATGTTATCAATAAAAGTGATGAAGTACTTATCTCCACTAGATTATTGTTTTCTCATTGACCCACAAATATACAAATGAATAATTTCCAAGGGTTTTTTAATATATCTCATCTTTCTTATGCACAGACATTGTAATTTTTTTGTTATTGCAAATAGTACAACAATAGTATATTCATCTTAACATATCAGGAATTTCTTAGACACTATATATATTTGATATCTCACTCATGTTTCATTGAAACATGTGTCCCATTCTTTTATCCAATATCTAATTTTCTTCCACCATACCCAAGAAAAAAGGGTTTTGTATTTAACCATCTTGGAACAAGTTTCCTTTTGTATGTTGGACTCTTTTACCTATCATTCCATCTTCCTCACTTTTCACAAAACAAACCCATTGTTATGAATATAACTATGTTTAACTCATCACAATGTTGTGAAAGACTTTGTGGGTTGTGTTTCATCCCATAAACATATAAATCTTTCTTGAATTTCATATTTTCTTTCCCAAAAATAGTTGATCCAACATCTTTGATTCTTAGAGATTCATCATTTCCAAATGTCACAATTACTTATTTTAAGTCTTTCACATTATTCAACAACCTTATGTCTCTTATCATATGATAAGAACACCAACTGTTAATAATCCAAGTTCATTATTCTTTTATGGCATTCAAAGAGGATTCAAAAAGAATTTCATTTCTATTTTCACTTATCTCTTTTCACCTCCCGCTTCTGAGAATTGTCAAGAAACTTCTTTTGGGCTGGTAACAAAACAATAAAACCCTTATAAATATGTCTAGGTTGTTCAAATCATTAAAAAATCGATTCTAGGGTTTGGAACTTATTCCCAACTTTAACACCAATTATGAACATCCTTATTAAACTTCTTATTTTGATAGGACTAACTCCCCATCACACCTTTCCTTCCATAACTTATAGAATAATTGTAAATTTTTTAGTTGAACGAAAACATATTTTATGTATGTATGGATCCACCAAAATACTAGTAGTATCCAAAAAAAGATTATTTTACTCTAAAACATTTTTATTGACATGTTTTATGAGTATTTTTTTAGAAACCTTCTTAATTGAAATTTCTTGACCACAAATCTTTTTGTTTTCAAACAGAATATTATTTTTCAGATCAGTTTTCTTTTCATCCTTAATAGAACTAGAAGTAATAGAAAATTTACTGAACTATGATTTTTTAGAATTTTTTTCGAAGTCATAGTTTTTAGAAACTTATGAATTCTCTATTTTTTAATATTTTCCATATATATAAATTTCTTATCTTTCTTTATGTAAAATGTTTAAGGAATTTTGTTGACCATTATTCGGTTTCTCCTCGGGATAACTTTCACTGACTTCAGATATATATTATTTTATACTTATATCCCTCTATTCATATTTGCAATTTTTTTAAAATGTTCCAACTGATATTATTTTTTCTTTAGCTTTACTTCTAAATGATCATTATGACTCATTTCTTTATCAAGAAATTTCTCTAAATCATAATCCTCTTTAAGCAGATTAAATTTCTCATCAAGAAAACAATATTGATTTTTTATTGAGGAACATTCATTTACCACCTTACTATTTTCCTTCTTAGGACTTCTAATATTTCCTAGACATTCTTTCAACTCTTCTCTGAAATTAAATTCATGTTCAGTTTTTTCTTCTTCAGAATTGCTTCTTTCAAAATATTATTAACTATTATAGAAAATTTATTCTCTCTAGCTTTCTCAACAAATTATTTTTGGATTCAGTTTCTCTATATACTTCTTATTTATCTTTAGACAAAAAATTTCTTCTTTTATATTTTAATAACTTTTTATCTTTCCCTCTGGGAAAATTTTTATCCTTATCACCCTTTTACTACAACAACCTTCTTGGCCTTTATTATTCTTCATTAATATCATATAATTTCATTATTCAATGAAAATTAGCAGCCAAGTGATCGATATCTTCACATTAAAAACACTTCAACGGAATTTTACCCTTATATTTACCCGTACCTCATCTAAAATTTTTAGAAAACAAGGATAAAAATCACATACGTCGTTTTCAGAGTCAGAGCAACATCATATTCCTCAACAAAATTCTTGGAATTTTCTTTCTTGGTCAGTTTGAATGAAATTTCTATATCATATTTTGTTTTCACTTAATAACTTTTCCCTTATAATTTAATAAGTAATGATAGTTCTTTGAATATAATCAAGAGATAAAGTTTTAGGATATCTATCTTCCAATGAGGAAACATTGGCATCAAAATTGTCTAGAATGATTATCAAGATATTTTCAATAATACTAGAATCTAATAACTTTTGACCAAGACATATGATATTGTTCACAATTTCATTTACCCTAGTAAAGAAGTCACCAACAGATTCATGTTCACCCATATTAATATCTTCATACTTAAGCCTCTAGATTTCTAACTTTTTCTTCTTCACTTTTTTATTGCCTTCATAAATGCTTTTCAAATTATCCCAAATTCCTTGGGTTGTGGAAACACCATTCCCTCTTAAGAACTCACTATTATAAAGTGGTGAGATTTAGGCATTTTTCACAATTATATCATTCTCAGGATTCAAGTATCACTGAGAGTGGGAGGATCCAAATAAGTGACATATTTTTTCTTTATGTTTATTTATGTTAGAAACAAACTTTTCCTACTATTAAGTATTTATTTCTATTCTGAAAATAAGTCAAACATATAAAAATAAGAATATGAAAATTTATGATGTTCACTACTCAATTAGAGTACCTACCATTGGTATAATTTTGAAATAATCCAATACCAAAAAATCTAGTCGAAAAAATTCCTTTTGTGTGGAATACAAATAGTACGATAATCCCTTACACTAATGTATTACTATGTTCAACACAATAGTGCATGTGATTCAAATATCGTGAAATGATGTAATATAGTTCGTGTAGCAAACATGTTAGGGTGCTTCGTGGTAAAATTAATCATATATGATCTTTCAAAACAATTCTTCACTTTCTTACCCAAAATATGGTCAGAACTTCCTGACATTTTAATGATAATGAGTCCCACTTCCCAATTGGATTCCCAAGTCCAATTTTCTAAATAAGAAAGAATAACTCAATCTTAATACTACTAAAATAAATATAAATTGATTTTTTTCTCTATCTATAAATCCTTATCTGATTGATCAGTCTAATTTTGGAAACTGGATAAAATCTTGTCTCATCACCCTAAAAGTCCATAAAAGACCCAAAAAACCAATATATACCCTAAAACCCAAAAAACAATAAAAACACACTAAAAATCCTAAAAACGACTAATATCCCCAAAAAACTAAAAGGACTTAAACCCCTAAAAGGTTCTAATAGCCCCTTATTGACCCTAAAAACCATAAAACCCCAAAACCCCAATTCAACCAAAAACCTTATCTACAAGGGAAAAATCATAAAACCACTAAAAACCCCAAAAAACCAAAACCCCCAAACCCCCCCACCTAAAATACTAAAAACCCCTATTAAAACCCTAAAACACTAAAAGAATAAGAAAACCCAAATAGAAAATAAATTCCTGAAATACCCAAAAAATGAAAAAAAACATAAAAACCCCCAAAACCCTAAAAACATTTAAAACCCCTAAAACACTAAAACCATAAGAATACTATAATAACCATAAAAACCCTAAAAGAAACTAAAAACAAAAAACATAAAAGACTAATAAACCCCCAAAAAACCTAATAACCCTAAAAACCCTAAAAACCATAAGAATCCAAAAAACACTAAAACCCCTAAAACACCCCTAAAAACTCTAGAAAAAGTAAAATGCATAAAAGACCCTAAAAGAACAGAAAAATGTCTAGACCCTAGAAACCCTAAAAAACATTTAAACTATAATAAAACCTAAAACACTAAAAAATACCTAAAAGACCCAAAACCCCTTAAAACCATAAAAATAATAAAAAACTCTAAAAAACCAAAAACCCAAAAAACCCCTTAAAACACTAAACATCATAAGAAACCCCAAAATCACTTAAACCCCAAAAAACTCTATAAAATTTATAACAACCCTAAAATAATTCTAAAGGACCCTAAAAACAAATGAAATGCCTTAAATACCCCAACATCCCTATAAAATATAAAAAACCTAAAAACCCTAAAAAACACCAAACTACCATAAACATACCTAAAACACCTCAAAATCCATAAAAACATAAAAACCCTAACCCCCCCCGCCCAATAAACCCTAAAAACTCTAAAAATCCACGAATCCCTAAAAACCACTAAAACCCCTAAAAATCCTAAAAAATCTAAAAGAAACCTAAAAACCTAAAAAACCAAAAAAACCAAAAAATATAATAAACACTAACAAAAATCAATTGTAGAATACTCTAAAAACTCAAAAAAACCAAAACACCTTAAAATCCTAAATTTTTTTAAATACTTAAATTCCCATAAAACCCATAAATCCCCATAAAGCACTAAAAATCCTAAAAGACCTGAAAATCCATACTAACCATAGAAACCATAAAAATGTCGTAAAACCCCAAAAAACCCCTAAAAACCGAACTAACCCAAACAAACTCCCAAAAATAAAAAAACCCCAAAAACCTTAAAAATCCTTAAAAACCCCTAAAAATATTAAATCCCATAAAACCCCTAAAACCACTTAATAGACCAAAAAAATATCAAAAAGACTCTAAACCCCTAAAAAACCCTAAAAGACTCTAAAACCCACAAATACCTTAGAGGGCCCTAAACCAACCTAAAATACCCAAAAACCCCTACAGGTCCCTAAAAACCGTGAAAGACCCAAAAAATACAAAAGTCTATAAAATTTCCTAAAGGATCCCAACAAATATAAAAACCCCCACAAGTCCTAAAAACCATAAAAACCCAACAATACCAAAAACCCCTAAAACACCAAAAACCCTAAAAATCCAAAGAAAACCCCTAAAACCTATAAAAATAAACATAAAAACCCCAAAACAATAAATATTCTAAAGCCACTAAAAACCATAAAATACCCTAATAACCCTAAAAGACCTTTAAAACCCTAAAAACATTTAGATATGCTAAAAATATATATAATACCTTAAAATTATAAAAACCCTAAAAAACAAATAAAAACCCTAAATCCATAAAAAAACCTTACAAAAAATAAAACCACCTGAAACCCAACCCCCCTAAAAACCCCAAAAGACCCTAAAAATCATAACAACCATTAAAACCATATAAACCCATAAAACAACATTTATATCTCATGAAATCCCCTAAAATTCCAAAAAACAATGAAACCAAAAAACACCAAAAATCCAAAAGACATTAAAAACTCATAAAATCACTAAAAAAATATTAACCCATAAAATCATTAAAAACCCTTAATAAACCTTAAAACCCCTAAATCGCCTAAAACCCTAAAGATACCCTAAAATACCCAAAAAAAAGTCTTAATTACCTGCTAAGACCCTAAAAGACCCTGAATCCTCAAAAACAATAAAAACACTAAACCCTAACAAACCCAAAACACTAAAAAACTTATAAAATCACAAAATCAAAAAATGACCCTAAAACCTTAAAACATCTCTTAAACACCCTAATAATATCAAAAAACATAAAACCTATCAAAATCCCCCAAAACCAAAAAAATCCATAAAACCCATAAAACACCATAAAAACACTGAAACCCCATAAAACCTCTATAAAATAATAAAAAACCATTAAAATTTAAAAAATACTAAAACCCATTAAAATGATAAACACCCCTAACAACCTATAAAATCCTAAAATTCCCTAAAAGACCCTAAATGAAATTATAATCCCTAAAAATGCCGAAAACCCACAAAATATATAGAAACCCTAACCCCCATAAAACCCCAAAAACCTTATAAACCCATGAGAACTCTAAAACCCCCTAAACAACTAAAACCAGATAAAACCCTAAAAACTATAAAAATTACCCAAAATGCCAAAAATACCTAACACCTCTAAAACCCTAAAATCCCAAAACACCCTAAAAGTCAACAAAAACCATTAAAAACGTTAAAATACCCTAAAAACATTAACAAACCAAAAATACTCTAAAAGCCATAAAAAGATGTTGAAACCCCTAAAACCCCTTCAATATAATAAAAACCCTAAAACCCTAATAACCCTAAAACCATTTTAAAAATATTAAATTAACCTAAAACCCATAAAAGGCCCTAAAACCCCAAAAGACTCTAAAAGAAAATAAAAACACTAAAAAACAGTAAAAGGCCCTAAAGCACCCTTAAACCCCTAAAAGACTCTGAATCCCCATAAAACACATAAAGAGCCCTAAAACCCTAAAAACCCTAAATGACCGTAAAAATCCTAAAAAAACTAAATGATTCTAAAACCCATTAAAACCTATAATATCCTCAAAATATCCACAAAATCATAAAAATCTTTAAAAACCCAAAAAACCATAAAGAGATAGAAAAACATAAAAACCTTAAAATACCCTAAAGGCCCAAAAATCCCTAAAAACTCATAACATGCCTAAAAATCCAAAAAAGTAAAAATCCTGAAAACACTGACACTACAAAAAGATCCCATAAACCCCTAAAAACATAAAAACCCTAAAAATATAAAAACCCTAAAACCCATAAAACCCATAATACCCCATAAAACCAAAAAAACCCTAAAACCCTTAAAGAACCTAAAAACCCCCAAAAACCCTTAAATCCCTTAACCAGCCCCCCCCAAAAAAAAACCCTTCAAACCCCCAAAACCCCTAAAAACCTTAAAAATACAAGTAAACCCCTAAATACACTAAAACCCTTATAAACATTAAAACCAATTGAAACCCTAAAAACACTAAAATCCTAAAAATCCTAAAAACCCTAAAACCCAAAAAAACAATAAAAACATTTAATACCCAAAAAACCTGTAAATCCCTAAAAATAAAAAAACACCAAAAAATGAAAACAATCCAAAAAACACTATAAACCCTAAAAATCCTAGACCTCATACTCTAAACCCTAAATAATACAACCTAAACCCTAAACCCTACACCCTAAACACTATACCATACACCTAAAAAAATATACACTTCACCCAAAACCCAAAACTCTACACCATTAACCCTATACCAATAACCCAAAACATTAAACCTAAACCACAAACCTTATACCTTAGACACTAAACCATAATCATGACACCATAAACTCTATATATTACACCTTAAACCCTGAACCCTACACTGTAAAACCTAAACCCTACAACCTAAAATCTTAGAGACACTGAAACCATAAAACACTAAATGATCCATAAAATACCATAAAATACCCTAAAACCTTAAACCCCACAAAATAGCTAAAACCTTAAAAACCTATTAAAAAACCAAAAGTCCCAAACACCATATAAACTCTAAAATACCATAAACCCTGTAAAAAACCTAAAATATCCTATGATACTAAAAAACATAATAGAACCTAAAAACTATAAAAAGTCCTAAAAATCTAAAACACAATAAAAAGTATAAAAATGATAAAAACCATAAAAGCCAAAAAAATACTTAAAAAACTAAAAATATGAAAACCCCCTTAAAATACCCAAAACATTAAAATACATAAATAAAACATAAATATTTTTAAAAATCATAAAAGCTCGAAAAAATACAAATAAACCCTAAAAACTCTTAAAAACACTAAAGTGACCATAAAAACAAAAAATTCATAAAAATACTAAAACCCCTAAAAATACATTAAAACCCCTAAGACCCCAAAAGACCATAAAACCCATAAATATTCCTAAAGAGACTATATACAACCCTAAAACCCCTAAAACCCCTAGAATACCTTAAAACCCCTAAAATCCTCAAAAGAACACTAATAACCTAGAATATGATAAAAACCATAAAAATACCATAAACCACCTAAAAATACTCTAAACACCATAAAAAGCCTAAAAACATAAAAACATACAAAACAATAAAAACAAAAAAAACCCAAAAAACTCTAAAAAACAACAAATCCCATAAAACCCTAAAACCCTTAAAATCATAAAAACACTTAAAATTATAAAATCTATGAAAACCTAAAACCCTAAAACTATAAAAACAATATCAAAAACCTAGAATACCCTAAACCCCCTAAAATACCCTAAAAGACCATGAAAACACCTAAACGACCCTAAAACCCTAAAGATCCTAAAAAACCTAAACCCCTCAAAACCCATAAAACCCTTGAAAACCCTAAAAAACCTATAAAACCATAAAACCCCATAAATACCCAACATATATAAAAATATTTAAAAAACCAAAAAATGCATCAAATGAAATATAACTAAGAGGAAAAACCCTAGAGAAGATGGAAACATCGGCGGCTCTGCTCCCTCGTGATGGAGGCTTCCCCTCCCTCCCAAGATGAAGATGATTGTGGACCAAGAACCTCCACCCTCTCTATGGGGGAGGTTCCTCCCTCTGAGGGCCGCTCTTTCTATCCTTTCTCTTCCCCTGACTCTCTACCCTCCTTTCCGCGAAGATTGATTAACCTAGAGGTCTGGAGCTATTTGAAGTATGACAGTAGTTTCCCATTTCACTTTAGGAGTTCAATGAAGCTTCGGATATGCACTGCTTGACTCTGGTTACAAGGTTCCTAAAGTGGCGCCCCCCGATGGACACTTTTGACAGGGTTTTCTATGATCTTTGGAATCTAAGGAATCATGTGACGGTGGGTCTAGTTGACAGCTCCCACATCATGATTTTATTTGCGTCTGAGGAAGACCTGATCCTTACCTGGTCTGCGGAACCCCGATCCTATAATGACGCTCTTTTCTCCCTCATTAGGTATAGTTTTGACTTTCACCTGAAGTGTAACTCTCCGATGGTTGTGACTTGGGTTAGACTTTCTAAACTCCCACTTCCCTTAGAAAATTTCTCTATTATTTCTACTCTTGGGAATCTGGTGGTGAAGATTCTCTATGTGGATAGTAGGACTCGGTCCCTCTCTCACCATGCTTCCCTAAGGGCTTTTGTTGAGGTTGATGCTTCAAAGGATTCGGCGGATGCTGTCTAGATTGCTGTAGGGGAGGAGCACTATTCTAAACAACCAGTAATTTTTGAAACATGGCCTGTTTTTTGTTCTAGCTATTGGAGCTTCGGGCATAGTGCTCAGTCTGGAAGATGTGATGACCCTGGTGGGAATGGCTTAAACCTGGTTCAGTTGAGTTCTGGTGAGAACAACTGTGCTCTGGTAGAGGCAAATGGGGTCAAGGGGGTGACCAAGAATTTTCCCTCCCAACCACTGGTTGCTGCAGTCCATGTTACTATCATGACAGACCTGATGTCTGGGAGCGATCTTGAAGTATCTTTTATTGAATCAGGTGGTTTTATTTTAAGTGTGGCAGGAAATGTATGTGAATCAGGAGTTGTTTTCCTTGAAGTATTTCTCATGGATGAAGGGAGAACTCAGTCTTGCATTGATGAGGCTTTTGGAAGTGGTAATTTTGTAGGGAGACAGTTGGAAATGGGAAAGGTTGCAGTGTTGGAATCTTGGCACGGTAATAAACATAAGGTGGCTCCCCTGATGTTATCCCTGGTAGGGGAGGCTATGGTCTGGAATAAGAATAATGGGGGTTCCGGTAGTAGCATACTATCAGATGCGAATGCAGTGACTCTGAAAAATAGGTTTCAGGACTTATCTTCGGCTGAGTCGGTTGATACTGATGTGCTAGTGGGTGAGATCATGTAGGGGGATGTGGCTGACAAATAGATGATTGTGGCAGAGGAGATGACCTGGAGTCCTTGGGTGTGATTCCCCAATTGGCGAACTTCCCCCTGGTGTTTACTGGGTGTGGCGATGCGGAGGGACCTAACATGAGGGCTGGGACATGTCCTCATACAGAAGAGACTAGCGCTAGCTCTATTGATGGGTTTCCTGGTGCTCATATGGAGGTTCTGGTTGGGATCCCTCCACTGGGCCCCAACATAGACAAAGGCAAGCTACCCCGAACCTGAAGAGGGCCATGGTTGTATATGGTGTTCCATCTGTTGAAGACCATTGTGTGCTCCTGAATGATATAATGATGATTGAATGGGAAATGCTTCCCCTTGGGTATGTGTCTAGAAAACATGGGGAGAGGTTTGCTAAGGATGCCCATACGATAAATGCTGCTATGGCCAGGTGCTAGGAAGAAAAGAGAAATCTACAAAAAAGGGGTGGCCCAACTCCTGGGACAGAAAGCAAGAATGGGAACAAAGTCTCCTCAAGTGCGGCCAATGATGGAGTAATTTATGAGTAGGCAGTTCATGAAGATGGTTTCATATCTTCCTCTCCAAAATGAAGGTAGCAGAAGGACTACTCTACCCTTCCCAGACAAATGGAGACTCGAGCCACCTCTAGGTCGGTCAAGATGAATCTCAAAGTTAATAAATGGGAGTGGCCTCTGAAAATTTCTAAGGAAGAGAGGGCCAGAGAGAAACTTTTTTCTATGCTCAGAATGCATGAGGACTATGAGTCGGGTTGGGACTCTATGGACATAGTAGCTGACTCAGACTTCTGCTTTACTGATGTGGGCACTAGTCATACTGCAAGCATTGGACCCCGTGGGGTGGACCTGGATGGCTTTGGCGGTGACATTGACTGACTTTCCCTTTTGTGTGTCCTTTTTTCGACCTTTTGGGGTTTGAGTCTTTTGTGAATTCTTCTTTCTTGGTTTTCCTTTTGGGGATTGTTTTTTGGGTATAGGTTGATTGACCTTTCCCCTCCCCAGTCTAAAGTGTCCCCTTTTTTGTAATACATTTTGGGTGTCTAGGCTATCATATTCCTACCCCACTTCTTCCCTAAAAATGCATCAAAATCCTAAGAAACCTAAAAAACCATAAAAACACAAAAAACCTAAAAAGTCTTGAAATTCCCTAAAAACTCTAAAAGTCCCTAAAAATCCCTAAAACCCCTTAAAACCTCTAAAAGGATTCTAGAAGTCCCTAAACCCATAAAAAGACCCTAAAAGACCCTAAACCATAAAAAGACCTGAAAAAAACCATAAAATATGGTAAAACACTAAATTATAATAAAAAAACTAAAATACAATAAAATAATAAAAACAATAAAACCCCTAAAACCCAAAAAACATTAAAACCCAAATAATCATTAAAACCCTAAAAATCCTAAAACCCCTAAAAACCTAAAACACCTAAAAATCCATAAAAACTCTAAATCCCCTAAAAACCATTAAAACCCTTAAAACCCCTAAAAACTATAAAAAACCAAAAGAATACAAACACCCTACAATAATCATAAAAATACAAATAATAAAATATAATAATCCTACAATCAACTAAAACCCAAAAAAACAAAAAAAAACCCAATAACTGTTAAGAACCCATAAAACCTAGAAACCCCAAAAACCCCCAAAAACACTAAAACCCAATAAAAGCCTTGAAAACCCCTAAAAAATTGATAAAAACCCTAAACAACCCCTATAAATTCTAAAAACACCTAAATATAAGAAAACATTAAAACTCTTAAAATGCTCTAAAACTCCCTAAAACATCATAAAATCCCTTTAAACCCCTAAAATCCTAAAAAACCCTTAAAACCCAAAAAAATCTTAAAAACCCATAAAACCCCTAGAAAACTCTAAAAACCCTAAAAACCCTAAAAACCCTAAAAACTGCTAAAAATCCTAAAAACACCCAAAAACCATAAAATCCATTAAAACCTTATAAACCTAAAAAAAACCTTAAAAACAAAAAACCCTTAAAGAAACTGAAAACCCCTAAAACCATAATAAGCCCTAAAAATTAATAAAACCCTAAAAACCCCAAAACCCCTAAAACCATTAAACTCAAAACAAACACTACCATTATAAACCCCCACAAATATCAAAAATACCCTTCGAACCCTAACAAACCTAAAAGACCCTAAAAACCATTAAAAAATATAAAAACCATAAATACACCCAAAACCCTAAAAACCATAAAGGTCCATAAAAACCCCAAAACACAAGAATCACTCGAAACCCCATTAAAACCCCTAAAAGGCAGTAAAAAACATTTAAAACCCTAAAAGATATCAAAAAAAATTAAGAAAACCTAAAACACCCTAAAATACTATAAAAAACCCTAAACTCCCTAAAGGACACTAAAACCCTAAAACCCTCAAAGAACACTAAAACCACATAAAAACCCCAAAAGACCCTAAAAAACTAAAGGACCATTAAAACCCATAAAAACCAAAAGGAACGTGAAGACACTAAAGGACCCTAAAACCCTAAAGGACCCTAAAACGCTAAAAATCCCAAAAACACTACAAAAATCCCAAATAACACCAAAATACCTTAAAACCCAAAAAACCATAAAAAACCTAAAAATAACTTGAAACACCCCTGAAAAACACCTTAAAATTCGTAAAAGACCTTATAAAGTCAAAAAACACTAAAAGACCCTAAAAACCTAAAAACCCTAAAAACCCCTAAAACCCTAAAGTCCCTAAATAATCCTAAAATAATCTAAACCCCTAAGAACAATAAAATATCCTAAAAAATAAATAACATAAAGAATCATATGAAAACTCTAAAAAACTATAAAAACCCCTAAAACACCCTAAAACCCTTTAAAACATTAAAAACCCTAAAACCCCTAAAATCTTTAAAAGCCCTAAAACCACTAAACCAAATCAAAAATATAAAAAACTCTTAAAAATTAAAAAACCCTAAAAACCATTCAACCCCTAAAATATCCTAAAATCCCCTAAAACCATTTAAAACTATAAATGACCCTAATTACTCAAAAAAAAACCAAAACCCCTAAAATCTCTAAAACACCCTAAAACCCAAAAGGAACTAAAAATCCTATAGACCCCAAAACCCCGTAAAATACATTTTAAAAATCCTAAAACCACTAAAACCCCTTTGAAACCATGAAGATCCTAAAAGCATGAAAAAAACACCAAAAATCCTAAATACCATAAAAATTCATAAACCCCATTAAATCCAAAGAAACTCTAAAAAACCTAAAAACCTTCAAACACCATAAAAACACTAAAGAAACCCTAAACCCCATTAAAACTCTAAAAACCCTACCAACCATAAAACCCCTGACGACCCATAAAAACTCAAAAAGTCATAAAAAATAAAAACCTAAAAACCACTAAAAACTATAAAACACCACTAAATGACCCAAAAAACTCTCAATCGCCCAAATACCCTAAAAACTATAAAACCCCATAAAAGACACTAAAAGCTTTAAAAACCCCAAAAGAACTTTAAAAACACTAAGAAAAGCCTCAAAGACCCTAAAACCCCGATAAGCACCCAATGCCCTTAAATATCCAAGAGACACTTCAAAAAACATAAAAACCCATAACACACCCTAAAAACACGAAAACCCCCTAGAAACTTGAAAACCTCGAAAAACCCTAAGAAATCTCAAAACACCCAAAAACCACTAAAACCCCCCATCACCATTAAAACCTCTAGGAAACACAAAAATATAAAAAACCCTGAAACAACCCTAAAACCCAAAACAACCCCTAAAACCACTAAAAACCATAAAACCACTAAAAAAATTAAGAATCTATAAAACCCTTTAAAATCTTTATATACCCTAAAACACATAAAAGGCCCCAAAACCCAAAAAACCCTAAAATCCATAATAACATTAAATCCCCTAAAATACCTACAATAATAAAAAACTGTACAACCCTAAATGACCCTAAAAACATTAAAAGTCTTAAAAATACAAAAAATCAACAAAACCCATGGAATCACAAAAAAATCTTAAATATCTTATAAACCAATAAAAACCCTAAAACCTATAAATACCCTAAAAATCATAAAAACCATAAAAAACCTAAAATCCTAAAAACCTTGGAAACCAAACAAACCCCTAAAAACTAAAACCCCCCTATAGATTCTAAATACTAAAAAACTAAAAGCATTCAAACCCCTTATACCCCTTAAAGACACTAAAAACCGGATAAAACTCCTAAAACCCTGTAAGACCCCAAAAAACATAAAAACGTAAAAAACCCTAAAATAGATTAAAACCCCTAAAACCCAAAAAAGCACTAAAAACACTGAAAACCCCAAATAATCTTAAAACTCTAAAAGTCATTTAAAAACCCAAAAAACGTTAAAAAATCCTAACTAACACTAAAAACAAAAAATCCTAGAAAATCCAAAAAATGAATAAATACCCTAAAACCCCAATAAAACCATAATAAATATAAATCCCTAAAAAACATTTAAACACCCTAAAAATGTGAAAACCCTAAAAAGAAACCCTAAACCCCCAAAAAACATAATAAAATCCAAAACAACTAAAAACCCTTAAAACTAATAATAAACCCTAAGAACAATAAAAAATCCCTAAAAATCCTAAAACCCCTAAAACCACAAAAAACTGTAAACCCCAAAAAAACCTAATAACCATAAACACTATAAAAAACCCTGTAAACCCCCTAAAACCTAAAATACCATAAAATCCCTACAACATCTAAAAATCCTTAAACTCTTAAAAACACTAAAATGTTTAAAAATTCATAAAACACCAAAAATACATATAATCCCTTAAAAACCATAAACCCCATAAATACATAAAATAACCTAACAACCATGAATCCCCTAAAAGACCCTTAAACCTCTAAAAGAAAATAAAAGCCTATAACACCTTAAAATACCATAAAACACTAAAAGATCCTAAAAATTATTTATCTAAGAAAAAGACTAAAACACTTAAAACCCCAATTAAAACACTATAAAACACTATAAAATCTTATAAAATCGTTAAAAACCCAAAAATACCAAAAATAGCAAATAACTAAAAAACCCATAAAAACCTTAAGAACTCTAAAATAATCTAAGAACCACCCAAAAAATAAAAAACTATAAAAAAAAAATCAAAAACCCATAAAACCCTAAAAACCCCTAAAAACTCTAAAAACTCTAAAACCCCAAAAAAACTATATTGTTAAAAACCAT
This sequence comes from Viscum album, assembly GCA_963277665.1. Lineage (NCBI taxonomy): Eukaryota > Viridiplantae > Streptophyta > Magnoliopsida > Santalales > Viscaceae > Viscum > Viscum album. The sequence continues at coordinate 1,799,631,344 of OY728126.1, read as the reverse complement.
TAATACCCTAATAAAATCATAAAAATGCCTAAAAACCCTATGAAACCCTATAAAACCATAAAAACCAAAAAAAATCAAAAAAACTCCAAAAAAACCACTAAAAACCATAAAAACTTATAAAACCTAAACAACACTAAATTTTTTTAAAAACCCATAACAAACACTAAAACCCCTAATAACCATAAAAACCCTAAAACCCCAAAAGCCCCAAAAAACCCCTAAAGACCTAAAAACTCTAAAATCCATAATACCTCTATAAGAACCCCAAAAAACCAAAATCCCTACAAACTCCTCAAAATCTGGAAAACTGTAAAAACACTAAAACCCCATATAAACAATAAAAAAAATCCCTAAAACACCAAACGCCCAAAAAGTTACATAAAATCCCAAAAAAAATCATTAAATCCCTAAAAACATAAAAATACATAAAAACTCAAAATACCCCTAAAAATTTTAAATACCCTAAAATCCCTAAAAACTATATAAGATACTAAAAACCCCTAAAACCCCATAAAATACCCCAAAACCGCAAAAAACCCCTAAGAAGACCTTAAGCCTCTTAAAAGACTAAAAATACTAAAAAACAAAAAATCCTCGGAAAACCCCTATAAAAAACTTAAACCGCAAACAATTAAAAATTCACAAAAACACTTAAAGACGTTTAAAAACCATTAAAACCCTACAAAACATAAAAGAACTAAACACCCCTGTAACCCATAAACACTGAACCCCCACTCCCCCCCTAAAACCTCTCAAAACTCCTCCAAATCTATAAAAATATTTAAAAGGAACAAAAAAACATGAAAAATGCTATAAACGACGAGAAACCCAAAAAATAAAAAACAGCTAAAAACCACTAAAAATCCTAAAAACCACTAAAAATCCTAAAAACCCTAAAACCATAAATTCCTTAAAAAAACTCAAAAAACAAGGATCCCTAAATCCTTTAAAAACCCTAAAACCCCTAAAAACACTAGAACCCTAAATACCTTGAACTCCACCCCCCCCCACTAAACCACCCCCATAAACCCCTTAAAACACTAAAACCTATAAACCCCGTAAGAAAACCCAAAAACCAGAAAAAACCGTTGAAACACAAAAAAAACCTAATAAACCCTAAAATAAACTAAACCCCCTAAAAACCTTAAATACCCTAAAACACTTAAAAACTTGAAAATTCCAACAAAAATCCCTTAAAAACCCAAAAAGCAACAAAACCCCTTAAGCTAGTAAAACACCACAAAAACCCCTAAAATCCCTAATATTTGTAAAACCCTAAAAACCTCAAAAATCCTAAAACCGCCTAAATCACTTAAAACCCCTAAATTCATTTAAAAATAAACAAAACTCCCTGAAACCCCCTAAAACCAAAAAAACCAAACCCCATAAAAAATCCATAAACCCTAAAACTCTACAAACCGCTAAAAATACCAAAAACCCCTAGAAAAACGAAAAAACCTAGAAAACCCCTTTAAAGATATGAAAACATTAAAAATATAAAAACCCTAAAAAACTCTTCATAGCCCTAAACATCCTAAAAATACTCAAATACACTAAATTATCAAAAAAATTACCCAAACCCCCTTTTAAAAACCCATAAAAACTAAAAAACATAAAACTCCATAAAAACTCTAAAAAACCCTAAAAACACTAAGAATCCCATAAAACCCATAAAAACCCAAAACACATAATAATAGTAAAAAACACTAAATCATTAAAAACCCTAAAACTAAAATAACTCTAAAAATGAATAAAACATTAAAAACACTGAAAACCCCTATAAAACCCTAAAACCATATAAAATACTAAAAAACTATAAATAACAATAAAAAAACCTAAAACCCCTAAAAGGTACAAAATACCTAAAACCCCGAAAAACCCTAAAACAATTAAAAACCCTACAAACCCAAAAAAAATCAATGAAAAAGACTAAAAATCATAAAACCAATAAAACCCTAAAAAAACTGAAAACCCCCTAAAAACACTAAAAAATATCTAAAACCTAGAAACCCATTAAACCATCTAAATTTTTTGTAAAATCCAAAAAACCCTATAAAATATAAAAAAAACTAAAACCCTAAAAACCCTAATAACACTAAATTCCTTAACAACCATAAACCCCTAAAAACTCAAAGAAACTAAAGAAACAATTAAAAATTCTAAAACCCTAAAAACATTTAAACCCTTTTAACTTTTAAAAATCCGAAAAAATCATAAAAATTTCTAAAATCCCCAAAAACCCATAAAATACCTTAAAACCCCAAAAAACTATATTACACCCTAAAACCCCTAAAAATACCTAAAAACCCTGAAACCCCAAACAAACTGAAATTACCTAAAAACGCCAAAAAAACTAAAACCATAAAAAACCTCAAATGAAACTAAAATCCAAAAATAACACTAAAAGACCATAAAAATATCTATAACCCTAAAATACTCTAAAAACCTAAATCTGAAAAAACACCCTAAAACCTTAAATGACCCTAAAACCCATAAAAACCTAAAGTACCATAAAAACCATAAAACCCATAAGTGTACCAAAAAAATCCAAAAAACCCTAAAGTACCCTAATAACTCCTACAAACGCTAAAAACTGTAAAAAAAACCTTGCAAATTTTACAAAACCCTAAACCCCCTAAAAGCCCCTAAAAGCCCCTAAAACCCTAAAAGACCCTATAAAACCATTGAAAACTATAAATGACCCCTAAAATACTAAAAACCCTAAAATACCATGAAAACCATATAAAAACATAATACCACTAAAATATACTAAAATCCATAAAACATTAAATTGACCAAACAACAGTAAAACCCCTAAACCTTTAAAAACTATAAAAGACCCTAAAATCCCTAAATCCACCAAAAAACTAAAAATACCTAAAAAAATAAAATCACTAAAAACCCAAAAAATGTTAAAAGACCTAAAAACCTCTCAGACCCTAGAAAACCCAACCCCCCTCCCCCATCCCAAAAACCCTATAAAGTACCCTAAAACCACTAATGTATCCTTAAAACCCTAGAAAACACTAATGGAACCTAAAACCCCTAAAACCCCCTAAAAGACCTTAAAAACCCACAATCCCCTAAAAACCATAAAACCCCTAAAAATAATTATTTTCAATGAAATAATTATTGTACCTGATGATTGATTATAGGGGTTGAGTTCTGTAAAATCATTCATGTCAGGTTCACTATTCTTGAAAATTCTCCGATGGTTTTTTTTCGTGGATCCAAAAACAAGCAATGGTTCCCTTATTAGAACCTACATTCCAATAGTATGAGGTTATTGTAAATTGGTCCAAAAATTCTTGGGAAATCACATAGGTTGATAGGATGGGAAGTCGGCCTCATCAAACCATTTTGGAGGGGAATTTTTTCCTAATCTAGAACTCTCTCAATGATTTAAAACATGTTCATGAATCTATCTTTAATTCCTAAGAATATTGGGGATCACCCTTGGATTAAAAATAATTTAGTAGCATGTATGTAACATAGAATATTTTATATGTATCTGAGTTTCTTCATAAATTGAGATATATATGTGTATAAGTGGTTCTCCATAAATGGTACACTCTTATATACTGATCAAAGATTCTTTTGTCATTTATTATTAAAATTATAGTTTCAAGACACACAGTGGGGTGCTTTGGAGTGTCTCATTGTATAGGGATATGAAAGTTTTTTTGATGTTAGTATCAGACCCATGAATGCGAATCCTATGTTTCCTCATGAAATGAATCATAATCCACATAGTTCAATGCCATTTAATGGGACACATCATATGTTTTAAGTTCATGTGGTAAATACCAAAACATGCAGTTTATCATTATAGGAAAAGGATGTCTAGGAAAAAGGTTTCTTTTCAAAATTAAGCATGGGACTTATATCAACATGTACTAGGGAACCTATAAGGGATATGGGTTCCTAGGTTGAATAATACTCTTCTCCCATTTGGATGGGAATTAAATACCATGTAGGTCATTTGTGAGGAACCACACCTTTGGAGGTCCCATAAAGGTTCTTACCATAGGTTAATATGGCCCTTTGAGAGGATTATGTTTGGGCTTACTCCTATAGAGGATTCCATAGTGATATTGGAGTATGGTTACGGCTTACTCTTAATGAGGATTCCCTAGTTTAGTTGTTTATGATTACACTTGGAATGATTCACATAGGTTATTGGTATCAGGAATTACACTATATAGGAGGATTTCATTATGAATGGGGTTGTGAGGGATATCTTGACTCATGGTGATTTGAAGGTTTTGTTGGATCTTACTCCAGGAGGGTTTCCCTTTTAAGGTCGGGCCTTAGTAACATGTCCTACATATCCTGAGTATTTTAGGAATAATATTTCTTGTAGATCGATTGGTTATGGATTACACACTAAGGTTTCATTTTGAAGAGATTGTAGCACAGATAAGTATTACATGTGGTATGATTTCAAAAGGATTGAGTGTGATTGGGGCTTAACTAAATCTAAGGTATAGGGATCAGTTGGGGCTTACCCTTGTAATCATTCCCATAGGTTTTAGTTTTATTAGGGTTTATACCAAATAAGAGGCCCTTGGTCTAGCTAGGTCTCACTATTAGAATAATGTAAAAAAGTTTGAGTGTTATTGGGGATTATTCCAAATATGAGGCCAATAGTTTAGTTTAGTTTAGGGTTACACATGAAATGATTCCAAAAATTTTGATTGTGATTGGGGATTATACCAAATAGGATGTTTATGGTTTACTTGGTGTTTACACTTTGAATGATTCCCAAAGTTTTTAGTGTTATTGGGTATCATATCAAATAATAATCCCATGATTTAGTGAGGTATTACACTTGGAATGATGCCTTGAAGTTTGAGTGTGATTCGGGCTTATACCAAATATGAGTCACATGGTTCAGTTGGATATTACACTTGGAATGATGCACAATGGTTTGAGATCATGTAGAAATCAAGATCATTTCACACCTTTAATCACCCTTGAGGCACACTCTAATGTAAAAAACTAGAGGAATTAATGATCTAGGTAATTGAAAAATCATTCTCCCACTACTGAATGAGGTTATGATAAAGGGATAATAAAAAATGGCTTTGATGTGCCCATTCCCTCTCATCGGTGTGCCCAGGATAGTCACATCTAATTACCCATATGGGTACAACCCCTGGGCATGTAAAAGGAGGAAGTAATGAAGTAGTATAGGTCCTTTAAGAAAGTCTAGGATCCTACTCTAGTATGGATTCCCTAGTTTTGGTTTCTAGGGAATAAAGAAGGATAATCCACTACACCTCAAAGGGAAATGAAATTGTGAACCTCTCCCTCCCTGATAGAACTGGAGGACCCTGGTAATAGAGGAGATGAGGTGAGGACATGGTAATATCCCTGATATCCAAGAATGAGAGATCCATGACACCTCCACCATGGTCGGGACCTCTTTTTCATGGGAATTCATATCTACATGCACCCCCAGGACCCTACCCATTATGGAGGAGAAGTGTGGGACACCTACGATCGAAGGAATGAATATCCAAATGGGATACATAATGGAATGCGTCTTACCATAGTCTTAAAATTAAATAGGTTCTGATGGAGGTTAAAATTTTCCCCCTAGGATGAGGAATCCAAGGGTAGAGGATCCATGCCATTAGTGCAATGGAAGAAGGCTCAAAAGGAGGCTCACACAGGTCATGTCTTGGTGAACAAAGGATCTTTATGCTGGGATTGGGCGGATTTGGAAGTGATTTTCATTGGGGCTAGGCTTTCATAGGATGTGGATGCCTTAGGTAATGGACAAAAATGGAAATAAAACCTGGATAATGCCTTATCCTAGGTACCACGAGTCATCTAAGGTGTCCCTAGTGTGGCCTCTTGTAGGTCCCCAATTAAATAATGTACCTTCGCGTAAGTTTCGTTCCATTAGAAGGAATGGGTCATCATGCAGGGGTCTTTTGTTTCAAACCCTGATGGGACTTAGATATCTATTACCCCCTTATCCCCCATTTCTATTTGGTTTTGTAGAGCTACCAGAGAGATTTTTGAGGACTAGGGTGAAGGGACTATGTTAACAGAGGTTGGTGGCATCTTCTAATTTTATAGTTCTTTAAATTCCAATCCCCAATGTCCATTTCATAGGAAAATATGGGATCCTATTTAAAGGATGTTTTCCCTGAAGGTACCTAGTGATGGTATCTTGTATAGGTACCCCTTTCATGAGTGATGATCCTATAGTGATATGAATTGGGAATGTGCGAGACCTCTGGTGCAAAGGGTTCCTCGTGTAGGGATGACGTCACCTTCTGGGCTGCACTGGAAGGGTTTCACTATGAAATTTGTGTCCCAGGTCAAGGAATCATTGTTCCATGACACATAAATCCCCACCTATCATTACCAATCCATGGTATACTCCAAAAGGGAGTTTCTAACCACTATTACATTGGATTGGGAAATGATTATGATGAATCTGCATCCCTTGATGTGTGAGAATTCTTCCAGCCCGTGGAAATAAAATCTTCTATTTCTTCCAACATAAATATTCATTTCAAATTAAACTCTACATTCTTTTATAAGTGACTATAACATCATTAATTATATGGAAAAGTTCATTAAACACATTTCACAATTTCAAAAAAATCCACCCCTTAGAAATAGATTCATTTGAAATTAAAAGAATATAGTTCAAAGGAAATTGTGAGGAACATTGATGTATTCCAAAATAAGTTGGTGGGATTTAGAGAAATCTAAATAGTGTAAGGATGAAATAATTTTTTACCAATCCATGGGTCCTAGAGATTATAGTTCGATTGTTTATGGGGTCATATGGACAACCCTAATAACATTGTGTGTTTTGTGTCATCACTCTAATTTTTACCTAAGTCAAATTACAAAGACTTAGTGGGAGAGACATGGTTTTTTCTTAGGCAACCCTTCACTATTTTTCAACATAATAAGATTCATTCCTTTATTCCTTTTCAGTGCTCAAATCTTTAATAAAACTGGTATAGTATAGTTCTAGTTAGTAGAGACATGAATTTTATACAAAGTTCCCTTTTAAGGTTTTGAACCTGGAAAGTATTGTGTATATTTTTGTAGTTTTTTTAAAGTCATGCAATATGGACTATAAAGACTGATGTTTTAGGTAGAACATATTTGACCATGAGTTTTTGAATGATCAACCTCAAAAATCTTTCTTGATAATAATGTTCTGATATTCTTTAGATACCCCAAAGGAAATATGACTCATGATTTTATGATTTCTGTATCTAAAAAATGATTTGTGACAAGTATGAGAGGAATGACCATGAACTGGGTTTGGAAAGAGGATTGAAGCATGATATTTCCAAGGATAATGGGAATATATGAGGTCTCTCAAAAGGATGAATATGTTGTTTTTTGACAGACCTGTTTTATGGGTGACATTTTACAAATCCAACAGGGTTGTGTTTCTGAATAATCAAAAAGTGGCATCCTCTAGATGACAGGTCCTTTATATGGATGATATAATAAAATCCAATAGTGGTATGTTATAGTATAGTCATAAAAAGTAGTTATTAGGATTTATGACCTTTTATTATTGATGGTTTAGGGAATTTTACGAAGAATCATATTTTTCAAAACCATGATGGGTGGTTTGACAAGGGATGATATCTAATGATGTGGATAATATATTTATTGGTATTATCCATGAATGTAAAACCTCTCCTACACAAATTTGGATTGTGTGAAAGAGGATACATTTTTTTATGTGACTGATTCCAGAGGGGAAGGAATTTTTTTTGAAAATGGTTGGAGCATCATGTAGTTTAATGTTGTGTTACCAAGACATGGACTATGTAGTTTAACATCTTACGGTAAGGATTTCGATCTATTGTTTAACATCTTGTGATAGGGAAATTATGATATGTAGTTTAAAGTTGTACAATAAGGAAATATACGCTTCATTTTAATGTCATACAAAAAAGATATTGGGGTATATAATTTGAAATTCATTTAACTTTAACCAAAATGATAGTATTTTTCCATTCCAAGATTATTGGTTTGGGAACATTCCAGCATCCTCAGGCATGAAGGTGGAAAATTCATAAACTATAATCTGTGGGATTTTGAACCTATGGAGTGAAATTGGAAAATTATGCAATAAAACACAATGAATTTGGGGCTTATAGTGATAAAAGAGGATTATCCTAAATAATAATGTTTTTTGGTTGAAAATAGTTTTGTGGGATACTTTATGTAGATCCAAATGGGGTGTGTTATAATAATGTCAAACAATTACATCCTCTAGTTAACATGCCTGTTTGTGGGAAAATTTATGTGAATAAAAATTTTGTGTGGTATAGCATAGTCAAGACAAAGGTTCCCTTGGGTACCAGACATTCCATTTCCAATGACCAATGAAATCTTGTGGATATTCATTTTTCCCTTGACACAGAGTTTTGTTTATGTAAAGAAAGTTTCTGAGTACATAAAGATATTTTCATTCCAAATTCACTTGGGAATGGGGGAAAATACCTCCTTATGCATGTCAGACCCATATGCAGGAAATATGATTCCCATATTTTTATGTTATGCTACTAGGTTCATAGTATTATGGAAATTATTGGTAATATGCGGTCTACCAGACCAAGGTTATTCAGGCATACACCAAACATGAGGGATGAAATTGTAAACCATGATCTTGGGGTCTCCTAGATTCAGTTAAATGATGTGTTACAAACATGTGAGGGATAAAAACAGACCAAATTTGAATCATGGGGAACAAAATAATGTCATCGAGCCTTTTATAGACATTAGAGGCTTCTCCAATAGATAAAATGTGTCACTAGTTGAAAAACCCATTTTTGTAGGATACATTATGCCAAGAAAATTGAGGTATGTTAAAGTATAGTAAAATAGTGGAATCATTTGGCTGAAAGGCCCATTATGTATGAGACTTTATGCCATGCCAACTGGGGAACATTACAACGTAGTTTGACAAAGGATTCCTCAAGTATCATATATTTGATCAATAGTAGTTGGAGAATGATGATGTTGATTTGAAAGTTCCAAAATTAAGGGTATTATGTGTGGAAGGAATTTTCCATGTATAAGGAATGAATTTGTACATGAATTGGCCACGATGGAGTACCTTTTCATAGATCTGACTTATATATAGGAGGGGAAATTTCTATTTCTTGGGGGACACATGAATGAGGGGACCCTAAATAAGAGCTTCTATAGAGATTTTTGGTTTCTATGAAGGAGAGGGAGAGTTATTATTTACCACATGGAAATGCTTATGAAAAAATACCTAGAAATCACTATGTATCTCATTTGGATTAGAATTAAGCCACACATAATTCTTAGGGAACCATGAAGTTTGACATCATGCGGTAAGGACACCATCCATTCAATTTAACGTCATCCAGTTATTGAGAAGGTGACTCGATGTGAAAAAGTAATATTGGTGTTGTACTATGGTATACGAAACAAGAATCACTATGTATCTTTGTAGAGAAATAATTAATACACAATTAGCTCTATAAAGTGTTCCCCACACTGATTAGATTCATGTGTGGAGACAAAGGAGGTTTTATTAATATAGGATCTCGCATGGGGTGAGTACCCATATTAGATCATCCTTTATAGATTTGAATCATACATTAGAGAGTGGGTCATGTATTATGGCTACACCAAGATATAGGATTTCGCTATCATGATGTATCACATGAAAATGAGAATCAAGCCATACGTAGTTCTTAAAGAACCATTCGGTTTAAATTCTTATAGTGAAAGACATATGGTGTACCTTTTATGGTCTTCAAACCATGACCATGATAACCCTAATGTGAATTTTTATGCATTAATTATGTAGGAATATTATTTAAAAAAATTTATTGGCACACACGAGTTATACATGGTGTGGGAAACAAGGAGTGTCAAGGGTTTCATCCAAATTACAAAGGAGATAAAAATTAACTATAAGGTAATTTAGATTCTACAGTAGCTGGGAAAGGATGTATGATCTAAGAATCTCTAAATATGTTATTTGAATGAGAATAAAACCACATGTTGTTCTTGAAAGGTTCCATGTGTAAGTCTAACCCAAACACAAGGAGGAGGGGATTTTTTTGTGTCTGGTATCAAGATTGGAGATCTATACAACACTACGTATCTAATTAAAATGAGAATTAAGACACACATATTTCATGAGGATATAATTTGTTTTATTTTGATGTGATGAGAACCATTACCGGTCATTTTAACATCTTGTGATAAGGATGTTGGTCACCCGATGTTGAAGGGAAGTAGTATTGAAACGTGGCCCAAGATTAGGGGTTTGGGTGTCACTATATATCATGTGATGGTAGGAATTAAGCCAGAAATAGCTCTTGAAAATAGTTCACCACATCAATTAGGTTTGATGTGGGGAATGGGTAGTTTGATTTTTTTCAGAGTTAATGGATGGGACCAAGATTTAAGTTCTACGTGTCACTACATATTTCATTGTGATTATAATCATGGAACATAGAGTTCTTGAAGGAAGATGTGGTAGGGAAATAGAAACCTAAAATTTGATCCTTTAAAACAATGACCAAAAAACTATATAATATTACATTATTTAGAAAGGACATGATCCGTGTAGTTTTAAATCCTGAGGAAAGGATGTTTTCATACAGTTTTACATCTTGTGACTAAGTCAATGCATCATGCCTTTGAAGGTCATGTGACAAATACCTACTATGCCGTTTAATGTCATAGAGCTGAGACATATACCATGTAATTTAATGTCATACAGGTAGGACAACATGTTACATTGTTTAAAGTCTTACATCGTAGACTATGTAATATTTTTCAGTTTAGTATCATTCTGCTAGGATGAGTGTCATGGGATTTCACTATATATTTCTCCTGGAACCTTACATTGGTTGGGATCATAATGAGGTCTCCATCTTCTGATATCAATGAATAAGATCTATTAGGGTGAACCTTCTGTATGGATTTAGGTCCTTCCCACTTTATCTCAAGATTTGGAGGCTTCTTTCCTACTATAATTGGAGTCTTAAATACTAGTACCAATTATCCATATATGAATAAATGATGGTGGTATTTCTTGAAAAATACAGTGCTATCCAATTTTGATGGACCTCTAAGTGATGAAATTTGTGCAATATTTTCTTATCGAGTTGTTCCAATGCATACAATCATTTCCGGGGATTCTCATCCATGGATAAATGATCACATATTGCAATGGGGAGCAAGGTAAATTGATCTTGAATTGGTAAGACATCTTATGATCCATATACAATTGAATATAGGGATTCTTACATTGCCTTATGGGTTTTGGTTTGGTAGGTCTATAAGGAATGAAAGAGCTTATTAGGGAATATTTCATATACATATCCACCATCTTCTGGAGATTGTTTCACTACTGGAAAGGGGAGTTTTCCCAACACTTGTATACCAACGGTTCAAATAACCATTGGTATATGTTGTCATTCCCAATGGTTTATATAAACCGTTGGTAAAGACCTTGAAGAACTGACTTTTCCCAACAGTTTTATGAAACCGTTGGGAAAAGTGGGGAAAAACTTAGTTTTCCCAAGGGTTTTATGAAAAATTTGGGAAAGATTGGGTTTTCCCAACGGTTTTTAAGAACCGTTGTGAAAAAAATTCCCAAATACCCAAATGTAGGTAGCGGCCTCCCCACGATTCCAGAAGCCTTCCGCACATCTCCAGACGCGATTCCTTGGTAGAAGCACTTCCTAATCCCGACATCTTCCATCGGATCAACAGCTACCAAGTTAGAATCCTTCTATATTTTATCAAGGATATAATTCCACCTCTTATAAATCATATCCTTCTATTCTCAATGATTTCGTTATTCCTAATTTTTACGGTTTTTGTAAAATTTTATGATTTTTCCACGAATTGTACTCAAATCCCTATATCGGTGTATGTCCAATTAATGTTTTCATTACACATTTACATTTATAAGGGCATGGTGTATCTTTATTGTGTTCTAATTTTCAATATTCATAGTTTTTTTAATCTGGTTCAAATATTATAGGTTCGTGTATAGGAACTAATAAGAAATTGTTTGTAATATTTATTGATATTATTTCATGAAAATCACTCTTTCATTAAGATCATGCCAAACATGAAGATCTTGTTCATCTTAATTTTTTTACACTATGTGTATTACATAACAAGTGTGTATCATGTTTCTATCAAAATCTATATATATATAGTATGAAACATTGTTCACTTATCCTTTGCACAATAGAACATATGGAGTATCTTCTTGAACTTTGCCAAATAGTATGTGGTCCCTAATTAGTACTTCTTCCTTTTTCATGAAACTAATCCACAGAATTTCAAATTCAAAATATTAGTGAATATTAGTTTTTCTAATATAACCATTAATCATTCTGCCTTCGACATCGTATATGTGTTATTCAATCACCTTTTTAAAACACAATGACCATTTTAACTGATTTGGGGTTCCTCATAATTCTTGGGAAAATCAGAAAAATGCATGTATTGAATCGTGTTTCTCATATTGTTTCATGGATACAAGTTCATCTCGAAAATCATGACTGTGTGGTTCAAATATCATGAGGACCAGGAGATTATTATTCTTCACACAAATGATGTTTTTTTCTACAACTATGTGTTTTTTTTCACTTTTGATTTGGCCGAAATGGGAGCTTTGTGGTCATTAATCATTGTTTTGGGTGGTCATTTATGATGTAAGATAGTATGACTTCATTTTACTTGATATATCCAATATTATTATTGTTTTTTGTTCAATTTTATTATCTTTAATAAGTGATGATATTTAATAAGTTGTTATTAATGGTTGTAATAATGACGATATGATATAAGGGTTCATATGGTGTGTATAAGGGTTCACATGGTGTGTATAACAGTTGACATGGTATTAGTGAACTCAAGTCATTAATTTAAGTCTTCATTCAGACTAGCATATAAGAAATTGAATGATGTAATCCCATCCTCACATGATTTCTTACCTTAGATAGTGTCCAATATATGAAATATGAGCTTTTTAATTCATCAGTTAACCAGGATCATATATTCCATTTCCCCCAAGATAACTATTCTAATATAACTTTAGGGTCAACTAAATATGGTTCTCATTGTACATTGTATATTATGTCTCCTTCTTGGACAATACTCTCTTTTATGAGGGTGGGGTGCTTTTCACTACATCGACTAGAATCTTCTTCCTTTATCATTTACTTAAATGTATTTTCTATTAATGTTCAATACTATTGAATTGTTTATGACAAAATGACTTAGATAAATTCTTTTTACAGAATGGATAGAAGTTGGATGTATGAAACCGATTGGATCTCAAGTGATTTTCAAAACAATTTGGAGAGATTTATAGATTTTTCATTTCACAATGCTTCAGATAGTGGTCGCATACAGTGCCCATGTTCCAATTGTGTTGGTAGACCTTGGTTGAGCCGTGAAGAAGTCATCTACCACATAACCAAAAATGGTTTTCAAGAAAACTAATTTGTGTGGTATCATAATGGGGAGAACATGAAATCTCAAATTGGTGATGATCGAAATGAAAAAACTGGAATGGAGAATTTGTTAGATGATCGGTTTCTGTTTATTCTTCATCATAAAAAAGAAAGGATTTCGACTCAAGAAGACTTTGATATGAGCACAGCTAATGCATCTAGTGAAAATTATGATATTGATAGGGTGAAAAAATTGAATGATGCTGCCATGACTCCAGTATATCGACAATGCGATAAAATGAAAAAGCTGGAATTTTTAATCCGATTGTTTCATGGGAAAACTATGTATGGGATTTCAAATACAACAATCGATTACATTCTTATCCTCTTGAAGGATTTACTTCTAGATGATGCAGATATTCCCTCAAACCACTATATGGCATGGAATTTAGTTGAGGAACTTGGATTTTCAAGAAACAAAATTCATGCTTTCCTGAAAGATTGCAATTTATTCTAGGAGGAAACTGCTGAACAAAATGATTTTATTAAATGTGGCACATCCCGCTGGAAGTCAAAATCTGATGGAACACCATCCTGCGTTCCACAGAAAGTAATGTGGCACTTTCCATTGATCCCCAAATCCTAGAAGATTTTCATGTCTGATGACATATCAATAAAAATGATATGGAATGATACCAAGAGAAAGAAGACTAATGATGAGTTGGTTAATCCTGCAGATGGATTTGCATGGAAGAGATTTGATGCTCGACATCCTAATTTTGCAGCTGACGTGCGTAATGTGAGGCTGGGTCTTTCATGAGACAGTTTTAATCCCTTTGGGAATATTCTTACTTCGCACAGCACATGGCCAGTTTTTATACACATTTATAATATTTCCCCATGGTTGTGTATGAAAAAACCATTCACTTTCATGAGTATACTCATATCTTGTCCTTTTGATCCTGACATTGATATTGATGTCAACATGCAACCTTAAATAAAATAGTTGAAACTTATTTGGGATGTGGGTGTGCGCACATACAATGCATGTTCGAAAGACATATTTCTAATGCATGCTGCGCTTATGTGGATGATCAATGATTTTCCGGCTAATGCAATGATTTATGGATGGGGTACGAAGAGAAAATTGTCATTTCTAGTTTATATGAAGAATAAATGATCCAGAATACCGAAACATCGTTGTAGTTTCAGTTTTATGGGACATCTATGATTCTTGCCAAAGGATCATCCATATAGAATGAATCGTTGAAGATTTGATAATACCATAGAGACCGATGATCCACCTCAGCGTATGTCTGGAACTGACATGCTTAATGAATTGAAAGATTTCAGTTTTTCATTCGGGAAGGGTCAAATGAAATCTGGAAAGAGAAAGAATGTTTCCACTGAAACTTGTTACAATTGGAGGAAGAGGAGTATCTTTTTTGATTTTCCTTATTGGTCAACCAATTTGTTACGTCATTTCTTAGACGTAATGCATATTGAAAAGAATATATGTGAAATGTTGCTTTTGGTTCTTCTAAATGTCAAGGGGAAGACAAAAGATGATTTATGATCTCTGCGTGACTTGGTGGATTGGGGAATCATAACAGAATTACATCTTGTGCGTATCATTGAAAATAAATGGCAACTTCCATGTGCTTCTTATGTGATGACACCTACGGAAAAAAACTATTTCTGGAATTATTAGAGACTATTAGAGTTCCAAATGTCTATTCAAGCAACATATCTAAACGGTTCAACAGAAGAGAGTTGAAACTAAAATCTTTGAAGACTCATGATTATCACGTTCTACTGCATGAGTTGATTCCAATAGCAATCTGTCAACTTTTTTCCAATAATGTAAGGGTGGTTGTTATTCGGTTGTGCCATTTGTTTAGAGATCCTTGTGCTAAGAATTTTTCCAAGTATTTCTTGCAAAAAATTTTGACAGATGCCCCATTAATTTTGTGTGAGTTGGGGAAAATATTTCCTCCATCATTTTTCACATGCATGCTGCATCTGACTATCCATATTCCCACTGAAAT
Source organism: Viscum album (assembly GCA_963277665.1). Lineage (NCBI taxonomy): Eukaryota > Viridiplantae > Streptophyta > Magnoliopsida > Santalales > Viscaceae > Viscum > Viscum album. The sequence continues at coordinate 1,799,615,830 of OY728126.1, read as the reverse complement.
AATTCTCGAAGGACCTGTTTCATTTCGTTGGATGTATCCAACTGAAATAAATATGTTCACATTAAAGACTTATGTCCGAAACAGAAATCATCCTGAAGGTTCTATTGTGAACGGTTACTTGGCTCAAGAATGTATGGATTTATGCTCGATGTATTTGTTTGATCTTACTACAAGATTGAATAGACCAATGAGAAATTAAGAAGAACTGTATGAGAAAATTGAACCTAGTTTTCCATCACTTCTTCAAATAGGAGGAATTCCTGGATCATATACATTGAAGACATTAATCCATGAAGAGCGAGAGATGGCACATCGCACAGTTTTGTTAAACTGTGATTTGTTCGATGACTATATCAGGTAACTAAATTGATTATGTATATCTTACATATATATCTGTTAAACTATTCATATTTTTTATATAAAGGGAACATAAAACAATGATAAATAGGATGCATCGTTCTTTATCATTGAGAAGGAGAGAGACTTTGCATAGCAAAGAATTCTGCTTGGTTAAAATTGAAGGTATAAAAAATTAATGTTTAAAATAATTATATCAATATTTAATTAAGTTTAATAATCATTTATATTGCAGGTATGGAGTTTGTCTGCTGACTCTATCTCTAAGGAAATAATAGCTTTTGCTTTTGGTCCTAATACCGTGGTTCGTGACTGTAAATCAATTGTTATCAATGGGTACAAATTTATTGTCACTAAATGAGAAAAGAACATGAGAACACAACATGATGGTGTTATGGTTACTACCACAACAGATTGTTATGCCAGTGCATCAGATAATAGACCGCAATTTGAAAATGTGGGTTATTATAGATTTGTTGAGAAACTAATAATATTGGATTATTAATCTCATGGACGAGTCAAAATGATGAAATGCCATTGGTTTCATTCGATGACGAGACATGGCACATTTATTGATGATTGTGGATTTTGAGTAATTAGTATGACTCGCAATCTTACTACCGAAGAACCATATGTGTTGGCATCAATGGATAAACAAGTTTTTTATGTCAAGGACCAACTTCAACCTGAATTTGGTGTCATAGTTGAAGTAATTCTAAGACATATTTTTGATGATGGTGATGATGGAATTGACACTGTCCCTAGTGTCATTGAAACCAATCCATTTATTTCTTTTTATGACTCAAATAGCTCAATTTTCAGAGTTGATTGTGTACCTGAAGTTGTGGTTGAAAATATATAGAATCATTCATCCATGTTCTCATTTATTTTGGTTTACCTCGAGTTGGGTTGTTAAGGTTGGAAATATTCAAATTTATTTAGTATTAATCACAAATATGTTTTAGCTGACTTGACTGTTATGTGAATTTTCAATGTTTATTTGTTGTAGTTTTATTTGAATTGCATTTTCTAATTTGGAATTGAACTGTATTCAAACATAGTGAAACAATATTTCAAACTTGGTGAACATTAAAACTCGTATGATTTATTAAATCCATTCAATCTCTTCTAAAACAATTGATAGCTGACTTGACTGTTATGTGAATTTTCAATGTTTATTGGTTACAGTTTTATTTGAATTGCATTTTCTAATATGGAATTGTACTGTATTCAAACATAGTCAAACAATATTTCTAACTTGGTGCACATTACAACTTGTATGATTTATTAAATTCATTCAATCTCTTCTAAAACAATTGATAGTTGACTTGACCGTTATGTGAATTTTCAATGTTTATTGGTTACAGTTTTATTTGAATTGCATTTTATAATTTGGAATTGAACTATATTCAAACATAGTCAAACAATATTTCTAACTTGGTAAACATTACATCTTGTATGATTTATTAAATCCATTCAATATCTTCTAAAACAATTGATCGCTGACTTGACCATTATGTGAATTTTCAATGTTTATTGGTTGCAGTTTTATTTGAATTGCATTTTCTACTTTGGAATTGAACTGTATTCAAACATATTCAAACAATATTTCTAACTTGGTGAACATTACAACTTGTATGATTTATTAATTGAATTCATGCTCTTATAAAAAAATTGATAGCTGACTTGACCATTATGTGAATTTTCAATGTTTATTGGTTGCAGTTTTATTTGAATTCCATTTTCTAATCTGGAATTGAACTGTATTCAAACATAGTAAAAAAATATTTCTAACTTGGTGAACATTACAACTTGTATGATTTATTAAATCCATTCAAGCTCTTCTAAAACAACTCATAGCTAAATTACCAATGAATCCCCCTATTCCCTCATATATTTAGTTTTTTGGGTTACACATTAGTTTTCTTTTTCTAATTAATTACATATTTGTTTTCAAAAGCAGAAAATGAAGAAAATTGAAGAGATACGAAGGAAAAAAATGATGGAGAACAATCGTCGAATGACAGAGTTGGGAATTCCATCATTAGTGCTTGTAGTGAGTACTTTATTTCAAATTGATATATTTAAAGAATATATAATGTCATGTGATTAATTGTTTTGTAAAAATTTTTGTAGGATCCACCTATACGTTGACAGTTATTCGAAGAGGAGCCTAGTACTAGTCCTAGTACTTAGGCCAGTGGTGCGAGGAGGGTTCGTACCAGTGGTGGACGAGCAGCTACGCATACCCGACTAGACCCTGCCCCTCCCACTAACATGTCATCCTTCCCACATTCTGATCCTAATGTGTCATTAGGGACACACGGGATATTTAGGCTTCCCATGTTTTCGCTACCTTCTACATCTTTTGTCCCATCATTTTCATATCCCATGATGATTCCAACTCCGCAGTCAGCATCCGGTCAGACAGCTGTCCCATCTTCTTTTCCTTCTACTTCTGTCTTTTTGATCTTCTATATTACATCGTCTTAGACTCCTGTTCCACCACAGGGTGTTCCATCAGTTTCTGTGGATCCAGCGGCACTCAGCGATCAGATTGGCACAGGTATATTTATAGAACCCTAACAAATTTTTATAGAAATATTTATTTTCATTATAACATGTTTTGATAAAATATCTGTTTTTCTTTCATGACAGAAACATCTACTGACAGGAGGCGTGGGTGGGGGCGTACACGCATGCATTCGGTGTGGAACCACCGCACACAAGTTATGGTTTATTATAATGAAGACAACCAAATAGTTGAGAAAACAGGGCAGCAATGTCGGAGTTTTTTTGGCAACGCTTTTCAAATACTCCGACATCATTCCCGTTAGCCTTCTATCATGGAGACATTTTCCAGATGAGGTCAAGGATAGATCTTGGGCAGAGATATGGGTAAAAAAATCTGTTCTATTTAATTCCATGAATTATTTTTGTATTTATATGAATTAATATTTTGATTTCATCTTCGATTTAATTTTCCCGATGGTGAGGGTGCATGACCGGAACATCTAAAGGATTTAGGAAAGCTTTAGAGAGCCTAAAAGCATGAGCTGTATATTGGCTGGGTTGCTAGAGTTGGCACTGAGTTAGAGGCGGTACCAGTGGTGGATGATTGTCCTATAGAGCAGTATCGTCAGATGATTACTCATTGGATGAGTACCCAGTTTAAGGTATTTATAACATTTGAGGTATTTAAATAATAACTTTCATCTTTATCATTAATACTATATGTTGCATTTTCTTATTTTATTTAGGAATCATATGGAAAAAATAAAAAGAACATTGATGCAAAAAATACCTCCACAGACTGGGATGCACTACGATGCTTGATCATGAGAGGAAGCAGGTATGAAAATTGTTTATAAGTTTTCTTTACGCCTTATACTTTCTTTTGTTTCCTCAATTATTTAATAGTTTGATAATGTTTTCATATAACTTTAGTTTTAAATGTCATTGTAGAGGAAAATACAAAATATTGAAGGACGTGTGCCTCGAGCAAATTTTTTTGCTCAAGTAGACGGAAAAAGGATGGAAGTGCCGTCAACGAAGCGACTCAGCAGCAGATTGTAAGTTTTAATCTATTAAATTTATATTTTAATATCTATTTTTTAACTTAATGATATATTTATATTTGTAACAGGCTTCTTTAGAGGCCATTGATGCCCATGAACCAGACAATTTTGGGCCAACATATCACTTACATCAGGTCTTGGTAGAGGAGCATTCTGGCAGAGTACGCTGCCGACCTAGGATAGCCTCGATGAGGTATTGGCCATCCTCAGGTACGAGATGTAGTGCCAGCGAGCTGCTGCAAGTTAGGGCATAGGAAACACAGGCTGAGAAAAGGGCCACAGAGATGGCAGAACAGTCTGCTAGGGAAAACAATGCATTTAGGAAATTTATTGAAGTTCTACGTCCTACACTTCCAGCAGAGGCCAACCCAGCTTTTGATAAGTATATGTCGTCGATACGTTCTATATACGGTGCACCAAGTGGAAATTCTAGTGGTTGTCAAGACGATGTACAGCTTGATGATGATGATGGCAAGGAGTCTGATGCAGAAGAGGAGGGGTGACAAAAGTCCAAAACATGACTAGTATGTCATCATTATCTAGCTACTTCCCCATGTTTTTCACAACTTCTTTGACCATCACTACAGGTTTCTCAACCTAGTTTGACAAAAAAAAGTTTCTTCTCTACTGCATTATTTTAAGTTAAAATATTATTAGGGACTACATCTATAATATTTGAAGGCATATGATTCTAGGGTGGTTTAGATGATGACCATTTCCTTGGAATGTCCTCTAGAAGAGAAAGAATTTCAATTGTTAATGACAATACATCATACATGAATTACATTTTCTCCATGTTCCTCATGGTATGCGGTCTTTCTCATCATTAAATTTCCAATGGTAGGACCTATTGATGAGGTGAAACAATATGGGAGAGAGAACCTTCGCAGTGAATGACATCATGGGGAGGACTACTATGGTGGATCACAGTAAGGGAAATACCCTCCTGATATTTGATCTTCATGCCACATAGAGGGATATAATGAAATTCATTGGAATATGGGCTCTCAAGATCGATCAAATTATGAACATGTATCAAGTCCTCATGCTGATTCATCCAGGGATGGCCTTCAGAATTACTACTACTACTCTTGTAATTTGGTAATAGGAGAGTAGGTTCTTGAGATTCCATAGATAAGTTTATGAGGGATTCAAGATCTCCTATATTATGTATAGTAGGATTTTATATTAGAAATTCACTTTATATTCATCAAGGTTGAGACTTATTTTTGGATGCCTTCTTTTGATAGGATGAGGCCACTTTGTGGGAAAAGAGGTTTTCCAGTACAAAAGTTTGTTTGACTATCTCTCATGGTTTCCTTTGTAATTTTCCAATTGGATTCTTGAAATTTGGAAGGGGTTCATGCCTGCCTTGGGGTTTCCATTAGAATAATTTTATTACCTCAAATTGTAATTAGTGTGTGTTCATGATCCAACTGTCTATATATCATGAGGGATTTTTTCCCCACAACCCTCCTATAAGGGAGAAGAGGTGTTTGTCTTATCTGGGGCAACATACTAAGGAGTCACCTGATTTGTGGGTATGGAGTGGTGTTTCCACCCCTATCAAACAACCATTGTCATTTTATGATATCTTGGAATGTATGTATGATGTGGGTATGAATTTTTGTTTGTCACTTCACCATTGTCAGGATATGCTTGGTGACATCAATGATTCGAAAAAGGATATGTGCCCATTCCATATCCAAAGCAGTGTTATGTGGCTACCCCAATCCTCTGTTTCATATCATTGGATATTCACTATAATCATGTGTGGGGTAGATATTTGGGTATCCCCCTATTTGTCACTGGTACTTTCCAACTAACTTCTTTGGGTGCTTCTAGATGATTCTGCTAAAGGGATTGATAAGTTAAGATAAGTGTGTGCACCTACTCTAGGTTTTCCATTAGATTCAACTGGGGGAATATTTTGGACATCTCTATATGAGGCCGCTAGTGGGCATGATTGATGTGGGTAGGTTTTTTCACCTGATCCAGAATTTTCACTAAATTTGAATGGTGGGATTCCTTGGAAAATCCAAGACGATCCTTATAGAAGGCTTGGTTGGCATGGAAAATTGTATGTTACTACTCACATTTTTTCACCAAATTTGATTGGTGGGATTTTCAGAAGGGGATAGTGTTGTAAAACTCTTACCTGTTAGTCAGTTGTTGTCTCTAGCTAGATGTCCTGCAAGTTCGGTTCTGGATCACCTGGGCCGAACAGTTAGGGATGTCACCCTCATCATGTTGAGGGTTCACTTTCATGAAACATTGATGATGGTGATTGATGGAAGGATACCCTTTAAAGGAAACATGTGTATTTTGGATAAGGTATTATGTGGCCTCTTAGTCCACCTCCCAAAGATAAGGGGGAACTGGTTATTATGTTATGGGGATAAGCTCCTAAAATAGTTAGAGATGGTGATTTGTACCATCTACTTCTTGACCACCAGTCATCACTGATTGGAATAGTGGTAGTGATTTGTGAAATAGAGGGACTGTCAGGTAGCCTCTAGTGTTGGGATAGTACCATTCTAGTGGTACTCTTAGTCCATTTAATTAGAGACCCAGTTTTGAAGACAATAGGTTGGGAACGAAATCCTCTACATGGATCGATGAGAAACCAGTATGGGTGGTAGTCAGAGCATTCATCTATGAGATACGATACGATTCCATTTGGGATAAAGGGTGATCTTGTTGGATGTTCTTGAAACATTTGTGAAAAATTAAAATAAGAAAACACCATAAAAGGATCATCCTAATAAAAAACACATTAATGGTTGATTTTCCTATTTGGACCTCTTTTATCTTGATATTGCTAGTGGCCCCACAAGTGGGTGGCTCCATCATCTCAGTTAATGGTTTATGTCAGGTTCAATAATTTTTTTGATGAAAAAATAATTACACCTGATGATTTAGTATAGGTGTTTAGTTTTTTATAATCATTCATGTTGAGTTTACCATTCTTGAATAGTATCCAATGGGGTTTTTAATGGAGCCAAAAACATCCAATGGTTCCCTTATTTGAACCTACTTTCCAAAGGAAGACAGTTATATGAAATTGGCACAACAACGCTTGGGGACTCACATTAGTTGAGAGGATGAGAGGTCGATATAATCACACCCTTTGGGGGGAGTTCTTTTATACTCTAAGAGTCTCTTAAATATTTAATACATGTTAATGAATCCTTCATTAATTTCCAAGCATGATGTGGACTTCCATTTTGTTAATAATCAATTACTAGCATGTATGGAACATAGAATCATCTGTATGTTTCCAAGGTTCATTATCAATGGAGATATTTGTATGCAATAGAGGTTCTCCATCAATTGTACCCTATTTTTTACTAATCATAGATTATTTTTTCATTTATTATTATGGCATTGGTTTTGAGCCACACATTGGGGAACTCATGATTGTTTCATCCAACAAGGATATGTGAGTTGTTTTGATGTTGGGATCGTACACAATAATGGGATTCCAACATATCCTTGTGAAAGGAATAAAAACCAACATAGTTTGGTTCAATTTAATGGGAAAAATCATAACTTTTAAGGTCATTTGATAAAGACCAAACCATGATGTTTATCATCATATAAAAAATATGTCTAGGTATCATGTTCCTAGTCAAAGTTGAGATTTGGACTTATGCTGAGGCAGACTAGTGAACCTGGTAGGGATATGGGTTTTCAGGTTGAATAAGACTCTATTGGGAATGTACCCCATAGATAATTAGGGTTGATCTAGGGTATTGGTTTTGGACCTCAAGGAGGCTTCTTACATGTCCCATTTAGATAGGAATCAAATCCCACATAGTTCAATTTTGAGGACCCACACCTATGGAGGCCGTATGAAGGACTTTATTGTGGTGTAATATTGAAATTTTTTAGGATTGAGTCGGGCCTTACTTCTAAAAAGGATTCCCTATTTATTTGGGAGGTTCGATTGAGGCATTCTTCTAAGGAGGATTTCCAAGTTTGGTTGTTGTGTCTTACAAATGGATTGATGCCCATATTTGATTCTTCTCAAGGATTATGTCTTATAAATGGATTCCCTTATGAATGGGGACAAAAGGGATATCATGACTCATGGTTTCTTTTAGTTTTGTTTGGGGTATACATAGGGTGGGATTCCCTTTTGATCTCAGTCATTAGGAAGACATACTACATATCCTAAGTATATTAGGAATCATATTTATCATAGTTCTATTGGTTAGGGATTACACACTAAGGTTTCCTTTTGATGATATTTTAGCATAGATGTGGCTTAAACCTATAATTATGCCCAAAGGCTTAAGTGTGATTGGGGATTATACCAACGAGGAGGCCCATGGTTCAGTTAGGTTTTACACTTGGGATGATGCCCAAATGTTTGATTATGATGGGGGATTATACCAAATAGGATACCTATGGTTCATTTGAGGCTTACACTTGGAAGGATGCCCAAATGATTGAGTGTGTTTGGGTATTATACCAAATAAGAGGCCCATGGTTTAGTTTTGGATTAAACATAGAATGATTCCCAAAGGGTTGAGTGTGATTGGATATTATACCAAATAGAGGCCCATGGTTCAATTTGGGCTTACAATTGGAATGATACCAAATGGTTTGACTGTGATTGATAATTATACCAAATAAGAGGCCCATAGTTCAGTTATGGCTTTCACTTTCAATAATGTACAATGGTTTGAGTGTGATTTGGGCTTATAACAAATAAGAGGCCCATGGTTCTGTTGGGGATTAAACAAGAAATGATTCCCAAATTTGGGGATTGTGTAGATGTGATGATCATTTCCCCCATATAAGACCACGTGATTTAGTGTTGAATTTGAGAAAAAAAAGGATACGGTACATCTAAAAAAACTTCCCAATCCTTTTACAAATGGTGGAAAAGGTTGGGGTGACAACAGATGATCAAAGGGATTTGATGTGACCATTCCATCATATCATTGTACCCAAGATAGTCACATATGACTACCCATGAGGATACATCCCTCAGTCATATAGGAGAGTAAGGAATGAAGTAGGAGAGTTCCTGCAAGAAAGGACATGAGATAACTCTATGATTTATTCCATAGTCCTTGTTCTTGGTGTATAAAAGAGGATACACAACTAAAACTCAAAGCGAAAGGCAAGTGTGATCCTATACCTCCCCACTAGAACTATAGTTCCTTTGTATTAGGGACAATGAGGGAAGGACATAGTCCTAGCCCTGGTATCTGATACCAATAGATCCTTGACACCACCCCTAGGGTTGGGGTCCTCATGACCATGGGAATTCATATATATATATATATCCACCTCTAAGACCCTATCTATTAGGGATGAAAAGTGTGGGACACCTATGACCAATGGAATTAATATCCAAATATGATACATGATGGTGTGCCTCCTACCATGACCTCAAACATTCAAAGGTTTCAGTGGAGGTTTCAATTTGGTCTCTCCCAAATTATGAATCAAAAGGGAGAGGATTCCTACAATTTTTGTCTTGGAAGAGGGCTCAAAAGGAGGCTTGCGTGGGTCCTATCTTGGTGAACAAATGTGCATCACATAGGACTTGTGAGGAGTTATAAGTGAGTCATGTAGGGGGATAGGCATATATGAGATGGATATTCTTTAGAAAATGGAACACCTAGGAAACACTACTTGCCTGAGGTGTTATCCATGGCACCACAGGTCTCCTTAGGTGTCTCCAAAAGTGTATCATGCTGGTCCTTGATTAAGGAAGGGACCTTAATACATGTTCCTTACCAAAAGGAGGAACGGGTTCTCATATATATTTCATGAGTTTCATTCCCATAAAGAACATGGATCCCCATTTTCCTCTTTATCCCCCTCTTCTCTTAGGTTTTGGAGTGCCACCAGAGTGATTTTTGAGGACCTGGTCAAAGGGGATGCACAACCAAAGATTGGGGGCTTCTTATTATTTTCAAGTTCATCAAATGAGGATCCATAAGGTCCTATTTATAGGAATATACGAGACCATTTTCAAATGTGGCTATCTATGTAGATAACCAACATAGGTACCCCATGTAGGTACCCTGTATAGGGGTGGCGGTCCTTCAGTGCCATCTCGGGGGGCTTGTGCGAGCCTCCTGGTGTGCAGGGAGCCTAGAACAGGGGCGTTTGTGCCTTCTGGGATATATAAGAAGGGTCGTATTGTGAAATTTTCAGCCTAGGTCGAGGATGTTTTGAGTCGCAACACATAAAACCCCACCTCTCATTCCCAATCCATGGATTCCTCTTAGAGGGAGGTTCTCACAACTTTTTCATTAGATTGGGGAATTTTTCTAAGGAACCTTTGTCCCTCGATGTTTGATAATTTTTATAGAAAGTGGAAATCCAATCTTCACATTCTCCATGATAAATATGCATTTCTACTCAAACTCGAAATTGATTGTTTAAGTGTGGATAACATCATGAATTCTATGGCAATGTGCATGGAAAAAATTTCATGGTGTCAACAACCCCAACCACCCTAAAAAACCTCAAATACCCATGAAAACACTAAAATTCCTAAATGAACCTAAAAACCCAGAAAACCATAAAAGACCCTAAAAATCCTAAAATCCCTAAAAACCAAAAAACCACATAAAACCCCTAAGTCCCTAACAGCTTTAAAATACCCTAAAACCATTAAGAACACCTAAAAACCCTAAACACCTGTTAAGGACCCAAAGAACCCCTAAAAACCCTAAACTACCTTTACAACCCCTAAAACCCCTGAAAAATATTAAAAACCCCTAAAAACCTTTGAAACCTCTTATATACCCTAATCCCCCTAAAAACACTAAATACCCAAAAAAACCTTTTAAAAACCATAAAAACCCCTAAAATCTATAAAATCCATTAAACCCCTAAAAACCATAAAACCCTAAAAATCCTAAAACCCCATAAAACCCCCCAAAAAACTCATATTTTTTTTAAACCCCTAAAAACCCCTAAAACCTCAAAAAATATTAGAAATCCCTAAAACCTTAAAACCACTAAAACCCATGAAAATCTATAAAAACCCCAAACAAACCCCTACAACTCTGAAAACCCTAAAAATTCTAAAAACACTAAAACAATAAAAAAATACCTTAGGTCTTTAAAAACCCTAAAAACCCTTAAATCCCTAAAAATACTAAAAACCAAAAAAACACCTAAAAAACCTAAATATCATAAAAAAATCTATAAAACCATAATAACACTAAAAATCCATAACATTCTTCAAACTCATAATAACCTAAAACCCCTAAAAATAATAAAGGACAATAAAAACACTAAAAGATCCAAAACCCATATAAATAACCCTTAAAGGATCCAAAAAATTCCAAAAACCCCTTAGGTGTTGTAAAAGTGGGTTCCCTATACTATATTTGAAAAAAAAATCGATTACCACATCAGGTATACAATGAGATATGTAGGATGTTCACCTACCATAACAGTTTTGAAAATTCTACATCCACTATTTACAGGGTAATTTCCTTAGCTTATTTGTCATATAACTAAAGTTATAGAAATTTCCAACTATAATGAGAACATAAAAATACTATGACACTAATCTGAAACATATTTACTATGGTCTAGATACATCATATTGATTCGAAATATGTGATGTATGACTATCAAGTGTTGGGGGATCATAATCCTTGAGACTAATTCTCATGAAGTTTTCACATGGTGATCTCAAGAAGAGGAGAACAAGATTAAAGACCCGCCAATTGGAACACTGCATGTTTTGGGTGTCATTGGTAGTTCCTATTTGTGAACACGTGTATTGGTCTCCCAACTTGATATCATTATTAGTGTGTATAATTCAATTACACACTTTAATTCAAGACAAAAACCATATATTTTGTGTCATCATGAGGTAGCTTTCATTGGGTGTATCATTAGTGGTATTCCATTAATTTAATGATCAAGATAGTTTTCGTCACTTTCAAAAGGATGATATGTCTTAGGCTCAGTTGAACTTGATAGTAGTACCTTTATTAAATCCATGTCCATGGTAATTAAAGGTAAGTCCATCTATTAAGGACAATGAATAATAAAGAAAGATTTTATGGTGACATGAACTATACATCTTTCTTTATCAGATTTCATGAGAAAAAGAGATAATAGTTCATGACATGAGTTTATAGACGATTGTTGCAGATATGAATATTACTTTAATACATAGGGGCTATTATGGGATTCTAGATTTTTCTCCTGGTCTATGAATAATATTCACCAGTATGGAGATAAAGTTCTATAGGGTTACACACAAACCAAATTCCGAAACTTGGTAAATTATAGTGAATTGTAGTTTAGGACATAGTGGGACCTGTGGTGGTGGATGGGTAATGTACAAGATTATAAAATCACAACAGAATTAAATAAACTCAATATTATATAAGATTATATTAATGTCCATTGAATTTATTTACATATTATATTAAAAAAAATTAGTGAATATAATGAAATTGTTTATCAAGTGACTATAAAATATTTAAAATTAATGATTTTTTAATACTTATGAGAGATATGTGTCAATTTAATGACTCATATTTTATCATGTAATATAGTTTATACATGTGAAAAAATATAGGAAAAATTTTGGGAAATTTTTAAGTGTTTTTATGTAATTATTGGGTACATTTAAAGGTTTAACTCCCATGAGGGGCTAAATTCTATTTATGGAAGTTATGACCATAGTATAAAATCATTCTAACCCAAAAAATGTGAGTGAGATGGGTTTTCATGAATTATCTCTCCTTTATCCCACTCTAAATTTCTAGAGAGATAAATCATAGTGAAGATCAATGATTTTTCTATCCATGTTCATGGATCATTTTCTTAATCTCTCACAATCAAGACGACATCGAAGAGCCATATATTATATATGATACCACCTGGATTTCATAGTGTAATGATCAATAAAGCTTATGGAATGCATGTGGAAAATCTAGAACATTCAGGGTTTGGTTATTTTGAGCAACGATCATTAATGATGAGGAAAGTATGTCTTTGATAGAAATTGAATGAGGTAATTTTATTATTTAATTTTAAATTTTAAATTCCTTAAAATTCATGAATTAATCTAGGATAGTTTATAGAAGATTTTATGTTATTAATGAAATACACACCTAAAAATTTTAATACACCATATTTCACACTTCCTCCAAGACTGGTTTCCTTTATTTGGTATCAATGGTATCAATTCATTTAATTATGAAAAATAAAAAAGGAAATTTGTTTTTATTTGATAATTGAACTTCTCAAAGGTCATTTCATCGTAAATGGTGCGTTGATCAAAGATCATATGATCGATATATGGGGATCCGAGATTGAAAAATTAATTATTCAAGATTAAAACCAGAGAACACACACACACACACACACATATATATATATATATCACTAGTTCTAGTATGTTTCACTAATGACATATAATATGGGGTCAGGAGAAATGTTCTAAATCCTGCTTGTGTAGGATCCATACGATGAGCTTCATTACTTTGGGAGTCTGAATGAACACAAGAATTGTTTAAAAAATGCATTATAATATATATATATATATGCACTAATGGGTGGGGGGATCCATTCACGCTCTAAGCCTCCATATAGGATTTTGAAAACCCAACCTTCCATGCTTTTTGTTTTAACAATTTTCCAAGCCTAATGATTAGGATTTTCGAGAAAAACAAAGGGTGGAAGTAGGGTGTAAGCTCACTGACGCACGCCTGTCATAGGGCGTGGCAAAACAATTATTTCCTAAGTTAAAATGTAGTAATGTGGTTGACCTAGGATATCTCCCGAAGAGGAGTGCACACAAAATGGGTTGTCACTTTAAAACGGGGGTAAAAATGTTGTGAAAGGAAATTTAAAATTGAAATGATTGAAAAATAATGAAATTAAAAGGGTGATTAGGTCAGGGTCGGTTTCCTAATTATAATTCTATCCTTGTTCAATTTAATTCAAACCTCTTCTTCTTAGTTGATTAAAGGGAGTTTCCACAATCGTTTCCTCTCACTTCCTTGGTGAAATTGTTATTGTGAGAGAAAACCTTACCAAGATCTTGGTTTGGTCAACTCTCCTTCCATGTGTAAAATAATTGTATTGAATATCCTTAATTGAAATGGGAAATTCCTGATCGGGTTTTGTTTATCCCAAACAATCAAGAACATTCACTACACCTTTTACACGTACTGACGATCGTCGAGTACTTCACCACTAATTCCTAGTTTATTCCATCGTATATAAACCAGAAATTAGTGGAGGGAGATATTGATTATTTTACCAAGGCAAAAATAAATAACGGAATTAATATTCAAGAACGATCGCACTTGATTATAAAATCCGCTATAAGAAATTGAAAACAACTTTGAAGAAGAAAGAAATTTATTCAATTACGTCCAAGAACTCAAGCATTACAATATAGAAAACCAACCCTTCCCCAATCACTCCAAAAGTTTACCCCACCATGGTAAGGGTAATCGAGTTGAATGGGGAAGAAGAAGGCATTACAAAACTATGAAAAAGAAAATAAATAAAAGAGAAGGCCGAAAAGTTCTCCTTCTTGGTGTCCCGGAAGGAATGGGATGGAGAATGGATTGCTTTGAGAGGGTGGAGCTCTCCTCCTTTTATAGCCAGAATTCTTTCCCCGAATGTCGACGCGTTGTAGACCAATTAAATGACATCTTCACGAGTTGATCCCTTCATGAATGTTGTTCATAATTCCCTTTTACGGGTCCCCTCAAAGTTTCAGCGGATTTGGACATGTATTCTGAGAGTGATGGCCGTTTTACTATGAGCATTTATTCTGTCCAGTCAGAATCTTCAAAATGAAATCCTCCGGATTAGGGTGCTTTAATGGCCCCATAAACGGCCAATTCACTCGGTGCTTCCTTCATAAAAGATGCTTTAAAACTCCTTGCTCGTCCACCCACCGAATTTCACAAGCTTTGGGCCCACAGTGGATGAGTTATGGATCCCACAACAAAAATAGTCAGAACTGAAAACAGTTTTCTTGAGAAAACGTGTGAGCTTTTTTTGAGCTTTCATATGGCCGATTCAGATTTTGGTACAAATATATTAAATGAAGCCCTGGATGTGTAGAATCTGTAAAAGAAAGAATTTTGCAATTTGGATCAGTGTATATAATGTTATGGCCAAACTATCGAAATAATTTAAAACTGTTAAAAATCCAAAATGGCCAATTTTTACTATTCAGCTCAAAATAACACCATTATCATAAAAATGAAACAATTCATCTTAGAAGAACAATTTTGTGGGTTTAAAAAAATGATATTCAATATAAATTAATTGAAAATATTTTCTCTATCAATTCCCCCACACTTAGCACTTGGAATCCTGGACAAGTAAAAATCAAATCAAATCAAAATCGAAACACATATCAATGAGATCAATCAAATCAATTTCAAGAAACAAAAAGATATCATGACTCAACAAAAACTGTTATTTCAAGTTCTCCATTTAATATTTTAATATATTTCCACTTCATTTCTTATCCCATGCACACAAAACACCTACCTCGCATGAATTTTCTCTCATCTCACAAATGTAAAGGCTGAACAAGGTTTTTCTCATCCAAACTCACACAAGAGTCACCATAGGTTTGATAAATTCCTACATCTCCACCCGATGTGAGTCAAGAACATGTGTTTCTCATGAGGACTTTTCAGGGTTGTTCTGTGGCTTTTGGTTGTTAGGATTTAGATGTTAAAAGTTCTGAGGCCGAAAAAGGAAGGCTTGGCTCTTATTGAAGCAAAATTGCAAGATTCTAGTTTTCACTCAAATATGGTCTCCTTCACTTCCCCTTTGTTGAAAATAGGCTCCATCATCATTCAATCAGCTCAGAAGCAAACATTTCAATCTTTTCAAACATAATTTTTTTTAAAGCTCCAGATAGGAACAACTTTCTTTTTACATTGGAAGCTCCAGAAAGGCACAACTTCTCTTGTCATAAAAGCTCCAGAAAAGGCACAGCTTTCAACAGAATAATTTTTCAGCATCACACACATATCTTCCACAATTTATTTTCCGCCCAAAGTATAACCAAATGAGGTAGTACACCACAAGACATCTTCCCCCACACTTAAGTTCAACAAGATCATGCAATTTTACTTCAAGAGCAGGTATGATAGGGAAAATTGGCTTGTAATGTGGCTAACCTAACAGGCAATTCATGGATACTAGGGGCTACAATGAAGGATAAATGTAAAGGGGGGCCATAATGAAAAGGATTATTTTGAAAAGGGGGATTCAAACAAAATAAGTGCCTCAATCATTTAAAACACATGTACCCCAACCCTCAAGTTTTGAAAGGAATAAATCAAATTCTGGTTAAATCAAGCATGGTCTGGTTCTCTCAAGAAATGAGGTGAATGAAAAGAATATGACAAAAATGGTTCAGAAGCCTCACAGGAAAGTTATTTCAATGATATAGACAGTGAAATATGGCATGGGTTTCAAAAATCAGTGTACTTTTCATGAAATTCTAAAATATTTGAACTTGAAAAGAAGTCATTTCAGCATTCATTTAAGCTCGGTTTCATGAAATAGACTGGTTCACTCATTGACATGGGTTTCAAAAATGGTATTGATAATCATTTCAGCTCAAAAGTTTCAGAAACACACCAAAAATTGAAAAATAAACACACAAAAATTTGAAAACACACAATTTTTTTTATTTTTTATTTTTTAAAAACAAACATTTTTATTTTTGAAAACAAACATCAAATAAAAATTCTATACTACAAAGGTTCCCTCCCCCACACTTAAATGATGCAGTGTCCTCGATGCATCCAAGTGGATTTAACATGTAAGGCAATTTTCAAATTAATCACAACATCAAGAAAGTGTGAAAGAGAGGTACAACCGGATTTATTCATAGTGCAACATTGAGTTAAGCTTCCAAGTGTTGCACTCTGAAAACCTACAAATAAAAGAACAAAAGAAAACATAAGATATTTATTGAAAGAAATAAAAATAGAAGTAGGATGAGAATAGAAGGATAAAACTTGGTTTAATCCCCCAAGTGGGCCCTGGGTTTTGACTGCCTCCAGAGGGGCAGTTGTAATTGTTTATCCCCAATCTGATGGTGGGTGAGGTTTCTTTGATTTGAACCACCACATGTGGCTCTTCCCAGCTTTCATTTCATTGTTCTTGTTGAGGAGGACTCCATAGATAGAGTATACCAGATCCACCCCCTTCGCAATGTTGTACACCGTGCATGGTTGGGGTAGGATAAAGTACAGAGCCTCCCCCTTCTTGGGTTCCGCATGAAAAACATCTTCTTTATTTTTCAGTGGTTGCTGAAGGTATGATACATCTGGGAAAAAATCAAAGGGAATGTCAGAGTTTAATTCTATTTGAAAAAAATTAAAGCATGAAGAATCAATATCAAATTCTTCCCTTTCAATGTAAGTAGCTTGTGTCTCATTTTCCTCCAGAAAATCCACTTTGATCTTCTCTTGTACTCCCTCCATTAAATGTTCAACAGTTTTGGGGAGCTCTAAATGTTCCTCTTCAGATGCATATTCTCCCTCCAAGGAAATACAAGTGTTGGATGAATCTGAAAAATTAAAACAAGGGGAGGTAATACTCAAATTAGTTTCAACAAAATCAAAAGATAATGAGTTTATGAAAAGATTAACTCCCTGATCTTGTTTGGATTCAATTGGTTCTTCAATGGGAGGTGGCTCTTGGAGTTGAATTTCCGTAGATAGAGGTAGGTAGCCAGACTCTTCTATCTTCTCTTCAAATTCCACTGCTTGGTTGGTTTCTTCCTTCAATGTTGCTGAATCATCTACATTATGAGGAATAGTTGGCTCAAGAAGTTCCTCACACTCATTCCAGAAGTTATCCAGATCCTTTTGATCTCCCATATGTATTTCAATTGCTAAATCTTCTTCATCAATCTCATCCAACATTGATTGAGATGGGTTCAATTGATCTTCTTTTAATTTCATCAATGCTTCCATGGGTTCTTCAACTTGAAGGATTTGTGGGGATACTTCTTCCATCAATTTTTCTGGTTCTGGTTCTTGTTCGGGCTCCATTTTTTGTTGATCCTGGGATGCATGTACTTGTTCCGCAATCCACTGTATTGAGGTCTCTAGGTTTTGAACTGTTTGACTAATTCTTTCAAATTGGGATTCAATATCCTTGTGAACTTCTTCTTCTTGGTGTTGTAAATTGATTATGTCTTGATAAAATTCCGGAAAATACTCCTGAAGTTCAATTAATTCTCTTGCCAATCCCTCCAACACTGGTTATTCGAGGTTCTCTTTAAGGTTTTCAATGAGAACCTTGAATTCATCCTCGGTTACGATTTGGATTTGAGCTCCCCGAATTTGTTTAGCCAAGAAAGAAACTTTATACTCTATAGACCAAGGTGATTCAATAATTGGTTCTTGAACTGGTGGGTAATTATTCCATGAATTAAAGAAATAATCATTTGAAAACAACATGGCAAAAGATTTTTTTTAAATTTTTTTTTTAAATTGAAAAGGTCAAATATTTACAATTAGTTTGTGGCACTACCTCCCCAGCAACGGCGCCAAGTTTGACGCACGCCTGTCGTAGGGCGTGGAAAAACAATTATTTCCTAAGTTAAAATGTAGTAATGTGGTTGACCTAGGATATCTCCCGAAGAGGAGTGCACACAAAATGGGTTGTCACTTTAAAACGGGGGTAAAAATGTTGTGAAAGGAAATTTAAAATTCAAATGATTGAAAAACAATGAAATTAAAAGGGTGATTAGGTCAGGGTCAGTTTCCTAATTATAATTCTATCCTTGTTCAATTTAACTCAAACCTCTTCTTCTTAGTTGATTAAAGTGAGTTTCCACAATCGTTTCCTCTCACTTCCTTGGTGAAATTGTTATTGTGAGAGAAAACCTTACCAAGATCTTGCTTTGGTCAACTCTCCTTCCATGTGTAAAATAATTGTATTGAATATCCTTAATTGAAATGGGAAATTCCCGATCGGGTTTTGTTTATCCCAAACAATCAAGAACATTCACTACACCTTTTACACGTACTGACGATCGTCGAGTACTTCACCACTAATTCCTAGTTTATTCCATCGTATATAAACCAGAAATTAGTGGAGGGAGATATTGATTATTTTACCAAGGCAAAAATAAATAACGGAATTAATATTCAAGAACGATCGCACTTGATTATAAAATCCGCTATAAAAAATTGAAAACAACTTTGAAGAAGAAAGAAATTTATTCAATTACGTCCAAGAACTCAAGCATTACAATATAGAAAACCAACCCTTCCCCAATCACTCCAAAAGTTTACCCCACCATGGTAAGGGTAATCGAGTTGAATGGGGAAGAAGAAGGCATTACAAAACTATGAAAAAGAAAATAAATAAAAGAGAAGGCCGAAAAGTTCTCCTTCTTGGTGTCCCGGAAGGAATGGGATGGAGAATGGATTGCTTTGAGAGGGTGGAGCTCTCCTCCTTTTATAGCCAGAATTCTTCCCACGAATGTAGACGAGTTGTAGACCCACTAAATGACATCTTCACGAGTTGCGCCCTTCATGAATGTTGTTCATAATTCCCTTGTCCGTGTCCCCTCAAAATTTCAGCGGATTTGGACATGTATTCTGAGAGTGATGGCCGTTTTACTATGAGCATTTATTCTGTCCAGTCAGACTCTTCAAAATGAAATCCTCCGGCTTAGGGTGCTTTAATGGCCCCATAAACGGCCAATTCACTCGGTACTTCCTTAATAAAAGATTCTTGAAAACTCCTTTCTCGTCCACCCACCGAATTTCACAAGCTTTGGGCCCACAGTGGATGAGTTATGGATCCCACAACAAAAATAGTCAGAACTGAAAACAGTTTTCTTGAGAAAACTTGTGATCTTCTTTTGAGCTTTCATATGGCCGATTCAGATTTTGGTACAAATATATTAAATGAAGCCCTGGATGTGTAGAATCTTTAAAAGAAAGAATTTTGCAATTTGGATCAGTGTAGATAATGTTATGGCCAAACTACCGAAATAATTTAAAACTGTTAAAAATCCAAAATGGCCAATTTTTACTATTCAGCTCAAAATAACACCATTATCATAAAAATGAAACAATTCATCTTAGAGGAACAATTTTGTGGGTTTAAAACAATGATATTCAATATAAATTAATTGAAAATATTTTCTCTATCAATTCCCCCACACTTAGCACTTGGACTCCTGGACAAGTAAAAATCAAATCAAATCAAAATCGAAACACATATCAATGAGATCAATCAAATCAATTTCAAGAAACAAAAAGATATCATGACTCAACAAAAACTGTTATTTCAAGTTCTCCATTTAATATTTTAATATATTTCCACTTCATTTCTTATCCCATGCACACAAAACACCTACCTCACATGAATTTTCTCTCATCTGACAAATGTAAAGGCTGAACAAGGTTTTTCTCATCCAAACTCACACAAGAGTCACCATAGGTTTGATAAATTCCTACATCTCCACCCGATGTGAGTCAAGAACATGTGTTTCTCATGAGTACTTTTCAGGGTTGTTCTGTGGCTTTTGGTTGTTAGGATTTAGATGTTAAAAGTTCTGAGGCCGAAAAAGGAAGGCTTGGCTCTTATTGAAGCAAAATTGCAAGATTCTAGTTTTCACTCAAATATGGTCTCCTTCACTTCCCCTTTGTTGAAAATAGGCTCCATCATCATTCAATCAGCTCAGAAGCAAACATTTCAATCTTTTCAAACATAATTTTTTTTAAAGCTCCAGATAGGCACAACTTTCTTTTTACATTGGAAGCTCCAGAAAGGCACAGCTTCTCTTGTCATAAAAGCTCCAGAAAAGGCACAGCTTTCAACAGAATAATTTTTCAGCATCACACACATCTCTTCCACAATTTATTTTCCGCCCAAAGTATAACCAAATGAGGTAGTACACCACAAGACATCTTCCCCCACACTTAAGTTCAACAAGATCATGCAATTTTACTTCAAGAGCAGGTATGATAGGGAAAATTGGCTTGTAATGTGGCTAACCTAACAGGCAATTCATGGATACTAGGGGCTACAATGAAGGATAAATGTAAAGGTGGGCCATAATGAAAAGGATTATTTTGAAAAGGGGGATTCAAACAAAATAAGTGCCTCAATCATTTAAAACACATGTACCCCAACCCTCAAGTTTTGAAAGGAATAAATCAAATTCTGGTTAAATCAAGCATGGTCTGGTTCTCTCAAGAAATGAGGTGAATGAAAAGAATATGACAAAAATGGTTCAGAATCCTCACAGGAAAGTTATTTCAATGATATAGACAGTGAAATATGGCATGGGTTTCAAAAATCAGTGTACTTTTCATGAAATTCTAATATATTTGAACTTGAAAAGAAGTCATTTCAGCATTCATTTAAGCTCGGTTTCATGAAATAGACTGGTTCACTCATTGACATGGGTTTCAAAAATGGTATTGATAATCATTTCAGCTCAAAAGTTTCAGAAACACACCAAAAATTGAAAAATAAACACACAAAAAATTGAAAACACACAATTTTTTTTTTTAAAACAAACATTTTTATTTTGGAAAACAAACATCAAATAAAAATTCTATACTACAAATGTTCCCTCCCCCACAGTTAAATGATGCAGTGTCCTCGATGCATCCAAGTGGATTTAACATGTAAGGCAATTTTCAAATTAATCACAACATCAAGAAAGTGTGAAAGAGAGGTACAACCTGATTTATTCATAGTGCAACATTGAGTTAAGCTTCCAAGTGTTGCACTCTGAAAACCTACAAATAAAAGAACAAAAGAAAACATAAGATATTTATTGAAAGAAATAAAAATAGAAGTAGAGAGAGAATAGAAGGATAAAACTTGGTTTAATCCCCCAAGTGGGCCCTGGGTTTTGACTGCCTCCAGAGGGGCAGTTGTAATTGTTTATCCCCAATCTGATGGTGGGTGAGGTTTCTTTGATTTGAACCACCACATGTGGCTCTTCCCAGCTTTCATTTCATTGTTCTTGTTGAGGAGGACTCCATAGATAGAGTATACTAGATCCACCCCCTTCGCAATGTTGTACACCGTGCATGGTTGGGGTAGGATAAAGTACAGAGCCTCCCCCTTCTTGGGTTCCGCATGAACAACATCTTCTTTATTTTTCAGTGGTTGCTGAAGGTATGATACATCTGGGAAAAAATCAAAGGGAATGTCAGAGTTTAATTCTATTTGAAAAAAATTAAAGCATGAAGAATCAATATCAAATTCTTCCCTTTCAATGTAAGTAGCTTGTGTCTCATTTTCCTCCAGAAAATCCACTTTGATCTTCTCTTGTACTCCCTCCATTAAATGTTCAACAGTTTTGGGGAGCTCTAAATGTTCCTCTTCAGATGCATATTCTCCCTCCAAGGAAATACAAGTGTTGGATGAATCTGAAAAATTAAAACAAGGGGAGGTAATACTCAATTTTGTTTCAACAAAATCAAAAGATAATGAGTTTATGAAAAGATTAACTCCCTGATCTTGTTTGGATTCAATTGGTTCTTCAATGGGAGGTGGCTCTTGGAGTTGAATTTCTGTAGATAGAGGTAGGTAGCCAGACTCTTCTATCTTCTCTTCAAATTCCACTGCTTGGTTGGTTTCTTCCTTCAATGTTGCTGAATCATCTACATTATGAGGAATAGTTGGCTCAAGAAGTTCCTCACACTCATTCCAGAAGTTATCCAGATCCTTTTGATCTCCCATATGTATTTCAATTGCTAAATCTTCTTCATCAATCTCATCCAACATTGATTGAGATGGGTTCAATAGATCTTCTTTTAATTTCATCAATGCTTCCATGGGTTCTTCAACTTGAAGGATTTGTGGGGATACTTCTTCCATCAATTTTTCTGGTTCTGGTTCTTGTTCGGGCTCCATTTTTTGTTGATCCTGGGATGCATGTACTTGTTCCGCAATCCACTGTATTGAGGTCTCTAGGTTTTGAACTGTTTGACTAATTCTTTCAAATTGGGATTCAATATCCTTGTGAACTTCTTCTTCTTGGTGTTGTACATTGATTATGTCTTGATAAAATTCCGGAAAATACTCCTGAAGTTCAATTAATTCTCTTGCCAATCCCTCCAACACTGGGTATTCGAGGTTCTCTTTAAGGTTTTCAATGAGAACCTTGAATTCATCCTCGGTTACGATTTGGATTTGAGCTCCCCGAATTTGTTTAGCCAAGAAAGAAACTTTATACTCTATAGACCAAGGTGATTCAATAATTGGTTCTTGAACTGGTGGGTAATTATTCCATGAATTAAAGAAATAATCATTTGAAAACAATATGGAAAAAGATTTTTTTTAAATTTTTTTTTAAAATTGAAAAGGTCAAATATTTACAATTAGTTTGTGGAACTACCTCCCCGGCAACGGCGCCAAGTTTGACGCACGCCTGTCGTAGGGCATGGAAAAACAATTATTTCCTAAGTTAAAATGCAGTAATGTGGTTGACCTAGGATATCTCCCGAAGAGGAGTGCACACAAAATGGGTTGTCACTTTAAAACGGGGGTAAAAATGTTGTGAAAGGAAATTTAAAATTCAAATGATTGAAAAACAATGAAATTAAAAGGGTGATTAGGTCAGGGTCGGTTTCCTAATTATAATTCTATCCTTGTTCAATTTAATTCAAACCTCTTCTTCTTAGTTGATTAAATTGAGTTTCCACAATCGTTTCCTCTCACTTCCTTGGTGAAATTGTTATTGTGAGAGAAAACCTTACCAAGATCTTGGTTTGGTCAACTCTCCTTCCATGTGTAAAATAATTGTATTGAATATCCTTAATTGAAATGGGCAATTCCCGATCGGGTTTTGTTTATCCCAAACAATCAAGAACATTCACTACACCTTTTACACGTACTGACGATCGTCGAGTACTTCACCACTAATTCCTAGTTTATTCCATCGTATATAAACCAGAAATTAGTGGAGGGAGATATTGATTATTTTACCAAGGCAAAAATAAATAACGGAATTAATATTCAAGAACGATCGCACTTGATTATAAAATCCGCTATAAGAAATTGAAAACAACTTTGAAGAAGAAAGAAATTTATTCAATTACGTCCAAGAACTCAAGCATTACAATATAGAAAACCAACCCTTCCCCAATCACTCCAAAAGTTTACCCCACCATGGTAAGGGTAATCGAGTTGAATGGGGAAGAAGAAGGCATTACAAAACTATGAAAAAGAAAATAAATAAAAGAGAAGGCCTAAAAGTTCTCCTTCTTGGTGTCCCGGAAGGAATGGGATGGAGAATGGATTGCTTTGAGAGGGTGGAGCTCTCCTCCTTTTATAGCCAGAATTCTTCCCCCGAATGTCGACGCGTTGTAGACCCATTAAATGACATCTTCACGAGTTGAGCCCTTCATGAATGTTGTTCATAATTCCCTTTTCCGTGTCCCCTCAAAATTTCAGCGGATTTGGACATGTATTCTGAGAGTGATGGCCGTTTTACTATGAGCATTTATTCTGTCCAGTCAGACTTTTCAAAATGAAATCCTCCGGATTAGGGTGCTTTAATGGCCCCATAAACGGCCAATTCACTCGGTGCTTCCTTCATAAAAGATGCTTGAAAACTCCTTTCTCGTCCACCCACCGAATTTCACAAGCTTTGGACCCACAGTGGATGAGTTATGGATCCCACAGCAAAAATAGTCAGAACTGAAAACAGTTTTCTTGAGAAAACTTGTGAGCTTCTTTTGAGCTTTCATATGGCCGATTCAGATTTTGGTACAAATATATTAACTGAAGCCCTGGATGTGTAGAATCTGTAAAAGAAAGAATTTTGCAATTTGGATCAGTGTAGATAATGTTATGGCCAAACTACCGAAATAATTTAAAACTGTTAAAAATCCAAAATGGCCAATTTTTACTATTCAGCTCAAAATAACACCATTATCATAAAAATGAAACAATTCATCTTAGAGGAACAATTTTGTGGGTTTAAAACAATGATATTCAATATAAATTAATTGAAAATATTTTCTCTATCACTCACCCTATGTGGAGGAAAGAAAAATGAGATCACTTTTAGGTGGAGGATTAAGTCACCATAAGTTACGATTCTAAAAAAGTAAAACATTTCATAAAGGCATTTGGGGAGAGTGCTTAATAATATAATTAAAATTAATAATTTTTAAAATTTAATATCGGCACCCTATTTTGGGGCCTCCCCCTTCCCATGAACATGTTTTGTGGGTTTTCACATGCCCAGAAATAGAACCAACGTCGAGTTGGACTATCCTCGAAGAGGTCTAGTCAATTTATTCTCGATCTATCTAGCCCTTTTGTGTTTTCCCCTGCAATCTGAAATCCCTAAAGGGGAATTAAAAATGATAAATATTATTAAATAAATCTATACAAATTATAAAATAATTTAAATAATACTTTTAATTTACTTAAATAATTATTATAACCATGTGACAAGTTTTTGTGAATTAAAATTAAATTACTTTAATTTTAATTCATAAAAAATACCCACAAGTTCAATTCATTGAAATTTAATTTATTTATGAATGTTTAATTCATATATAATGATAATGAGACTTAGAAAAACCAATGCATGTCCATTATTTGTTTATTTATTTATTTAAATATTACAATGTTGGGTTTTCAATAATTATTTTATAATTGACAATCTGTGTGTCATATTTTTCATCGTTATATGTATAAGGGCTTGTATTCCCAAATGAATATTATTTCTCTATATTTTGTATTATCTATATCCCATCACTAGTGACCAATTATTTTTTTATAATGATGAGGTTGATAAGTGACTTAGTTCATGTTGAAATTTAGAGACATACTAGAAAGGTGTTTGACACATTGAATGAGTAGGTTCTAAAAGTGAAGTTGCTAGCATTATGACTCAAGAAGTTAACACTATGATCTAGGTTGGTCCATTATTCACTAAATGGATCTACCATTGTTATAATATCAGGATTAACTCATCTAATTTTATTTATGTGTGGTTTATTATTTTATATATTTTTAGTTTTATATGAAATCACATAAAGTAATAAGTGAGCATGTATAGATAAAATGGACTTGTTCCATGAGTATTTTTCTATTTGTAGCATTATTATTATGTGATCATAGTCACACAGAACAATAAATTGTAAATAGAAATGGATTATAGTCACCAAAAATAATAAAAGCTATCAATGAAATAATAATTCATGTCACCTTACATCACATAATTTTTACCAAAGATGATTGTATGAGGTTCTCATTATCCGAAATTGAGTGTGACTCCTAAAATTGGGAAGTTATTATACAAGTGGAGGGTTGAATAAAAAAAAGTTGACAAAAAATAAATAACCATAACTATATTTTTATCTTTAGAGGAAAAGTGTTAAGAAATTAATGGTTATCCATTGCAGGATGTGAGACTCCACTCAGTAGATCAAGGAGTTGTGAGTTAATATAGTTGCCCAACTGAAAGCCTGCCTTTAGACTATTCGAGTAGTGGTGTATCCATTGATTAGACTGTTATTTGGGTTTTTAAGTATCCTTTCGACTATAATACTAAAGTGACTAATTATTATGAATCTAATAGCTTAGGGATACTAGATTTTAATAAAATAGTGGGTGTAATTTAAGATAATAAAATGTATAATTCTTAATAACTGGTAATGAAGATAAAAGTACTAATTTTATTCGGCAATATTTTTTACATTAATGGATGGTAATACCTCAAGTTCACTATAATAAATACTATACAAACTACATATCCTTTATGAGATGAATTATTTAGTGTAGTACAAGATCATACACAAAGTACTATGATGTGAATGGAAATTCTATGTGAGAAAATCCCCACTAATAATTGAGTCACCCCAGGATGTGAGTGTAAAAAGTAAGTTTACAAGAGACACATGATTGATTCATCTTATGTATACATAATTATTCTATCATCAATGTCTAATTAATTGTGGAAAAACATTATTACATGGATGAATTCACATGTTTTCTTATCTCCGAGAAGTATTCAAGGAGATAGTGAAGTAATAAATGAATGAGAATAGGATTAAACTACACATGTGTAAATTTAAAGATGTATCAAGATCTTTCAATACATCCCTTTAAAATTTCATTATCACTTAATTAATCTAATTTTATTAGGATTTTAAAAGGAAAAATATGGTGAAAATGATCCATTTACTTTTGTGTAAAGTTTTCCAAGAAGAAAAGAACTTATAGAAATATTAATATTTAGTTTTTAAGGTGATAGAGTTAAAAGAAAAGGTGAAAAGGCTAATGGAAAATTTGATTCAAAAGTTATCATCACAATTTCCTTCAAGGAAAATAGGAAAATAATCATACAATAGGCTATCTTCTTTGAATGTCATGATATAATTCCACGAAATATTAAATTCAATGGATTGAAGTATAAACAAGAAGTGGCTTCTACTTAGTGTATATTCATCATTATATGTGACGTTTTAGTTTTATTACTTAGGTTTTAGATACTGAATTTGTTTCACACATTTTTATCCAAATATAATAACCATGTAAGCATATAAATGTTATAAGTAAGATGAATTCTCTAAGATCCCGAGAAAGGGAGATACCTAAGTCATTAGTGAGAAGTACACTACTTAAAATTCCCAAGTTAATGACTCTAACTTAGCTTTTATTAATTACTACCAAAAAAATTATATCACGTTTCAATTTGTCACAAGTAAAAATTATTCCATTTTTGGAATGAATGTTTTTTTCTGCGTTTCATACTCAACTAATAGTTCACTAATGCATAAATTATTTAAAATATCTAATGAATATAAAATTTAATACTGAAATACTAGTTTTTTAAATATGATTATTTATCTAGTAAAAATAAATTTAGTAATAAAAGATATTCTTGTTATAGTATTTAGACTCTTTAGAGATAAAAATATTGGGTTTTATTGACATATTTACTTATCTAGTTTTTATAAAGAAATGTTTAGAAATAAATATAAGCCAAAAATTTATTGAAATTAGTTCAACTAGATAGAGTGAACTATTCCAAACATATCTAGAAGAAAATTCATTTATTTCATTAGATTCCTGGAAGATTTTAAAGGAATGTAAAAATAAAGTAATGAAAATTCATGGAAAGAAGATATGAGTTGCTTTGGGCCTATGATCAGAATAATATATTGATTAATAATTCATTGATCATGAAAATGCAGTATGGATTTATTTCTCTAATAACATTTCATTATTTACATAAAATCCATGATTTTGGTACAAGGAGGATCAATACTGAGTATTACATGCATAAATTTATCATTAAAATATAACATGGATCAACTCATATATGAAAATTCCCTTATACACATCAAATTCATGAAGTTATTAAATGGATTATCAATGATAAGATTTGAAAATACGTGTAAAATATTTCATTATATTTTCAAGAAATACAATGTAAATGGAATAGTTAACCCATAACCATAGTCTAACTATAATAATAAATTAATTATAGTATAATTTAAATACATTATTTCATACTCCATGTGTTTATATAAAAATATTTTTTCAAGGATATGTCAATAAACAAACCTGCATCAAGAATAACACAATGTAAATCTATGGTAACCATCCTAATGGTTTCCAATCATATTAGAGAAACCCCAATGATATAAAATCTATATTCACATGATAAAATACAATTATATAAAAGTATGCACATCTATTTGAGATAGTGGGAGATAAATTGTCTTGTGTAAATTCAAGGATAGAGACTCACAAGTAGTTGTTATAGTAAAAACTTCCCCAATAGCTTGTGGAAAAAAAATGTTTCAAAGGCACATGATATATTGGAAGGTTAAAACTATAGTGATGGTTTTATATTCATAAATAAGGTTGATATATAATTAGATAAGAATAATGGATCTTATGAAGAAGTAGTAGATGGAAATAATCTATGATTGACATGTTCAAATGAGTCCTATAAAATGTATTCCATATATTAAATTCACATATGTATTTTGGTAATTTCTATAATTGATGTAAAGTCATTAACGAATATTTAAGAGAAACTATACAAGGATGGTATAAGAATCATATAAATAAGGCTTTATTGGTTATACCAAATCATCATACTCAAATCCATCAGATTTCCACATTTCATTGAATGTTTCTATGATCGTTATATTGGGAATTGCATATCATGAACACCTTTATTGGAAGGCATATATACGATGCAACAATAAAGGGTTTATGAAACCAATGAATTCTAATAAGAAATTAAATTTTAATAGATCCATTTATGGATTAATGAAAACATATTGATCATATAATATTCACTCGGAGTGAATATATGTTATGATTCTATAGTGAGAGCACATAGTTTCCAAGTAAAACATATTGATAATATATGTAAAACTATTATTAGTGTTATAGTTAGTGAATATTGTGTTGAAACAATATCTCCAAATATTAACATATAATATAACCCAATTTCTAGGAAACAAAATCTGTTGAGGTAGATATAACGGTTTCTTAGACCATGTCAATGTATATATACAGATAGTTTACTGGAAAAATTCAAGAGATGATTTTTTTAATGTAATATGGCATAAATCTATCCATGAATACATATATGAGATCGTGGGGTAGATTAAAATGGCTAGTAGAATTAAATAAACATCTTTAATGGATTTATATAATATTAGATTCTATGTTTTAAATATTTACATCATATTATTTATAGAAAGAAATGTATGTTAAATCTATAAAAACTACACAAGAAGCAATCATAACTATCCAATTGTACTTAATAATGTACAAGGGATACATACCTAGTACTTGGAGAGGAAGGGGTAAAAGCAATAAGGGGACACGAACATGTCTTCCAATGGAACAACATTATAAAACATAGTAGTTAGGATATGGTAATGAGAAATAAAATATCAATCAATCTTTTGGTATCCATATCTCCAAATACTAAATATGTTGCTACTTCTAATACATCTAAAGAAACATAAAATATGGAAGGATTTTTTTACAGTTTTTAGAGTTTTACTTTATGTAATAACCAATATGTTAGGATTATGATAGTGGGAAAAAAATACATACAGTTTATAATCTGTTGAGGAGTCTTACTCAACGAGGTGAATTCATGAATTGCAGAGTATTCATGTAAGAAAATGTGATAGGCCTAATGGATAAATCCATAACTCAACAAAAGAATGATCTTATCAAATTAGATCCAACAAGTTGATCATTAGTAAGTTTTCTCTAGTAAAAGTGTGAGGTTTGTAAAATTTGGTTCTCTAGATGAAACTAAAAAAGTACTTTTTTTATTAACATATCTTGTATATGGTGAGTAATATTCCTTGTTTTGGATGAAGTTGGAAATTCTAAAGGAATTTTAATTTATGTTTAATGGATGGGAAAAATGTTAAAAAAATATTTAAAATGAAATTTTTAGAGTTTTAACTATTAAAAGTATTGTTTTTATGGGTTTTAAGGACAAATAGGTGTCTCGAAATCCCAGAATTGTTTTAGGAGCCTTGGGCTTTAGAAGCTCAATTTTAGGAGAAATAGATTTGGGTGCATAGTTGGTGCATGCTTATTGCTCACTGTGCGGCCCAATTCATGTGGGCCTTTTGTATAGACACATAGATTGTAAAAACTATGTGAGGGGATCTAAAAAACAATATTAGAGGGTTAAAATAATAAAGTGACACACATATTTTGTGCCAGACATGTCTAACTATGAGATGAAACTGTGCGATGTGTGGTGTGTGGGACAACAAGTCCATCACAATTGGTACACAGGTTTTCAAACCATGCGACCAAAAATTGTGTTTCATTAATGATATAGAAAAATACCATTTTTTGCTATTTTATTTAACCATAATCTATGATATCTCCTTCCTATATATACATATAATTCCATCCATAGGATATATCTTGTCCCTCTCCTCTACGATTTTATGTTTCTCCTTCATCCATGCTCTGATTCGACTATCATTCATCACATATGATTCCTTTTAGTATGTATAAGATTCTACTTATAAATTTTCTATATTTTATTATCTATAGTGGAAGTTATTTTTTTGTGAGATCATACACCCTATTTTCAATGTTTTGTCTTTTTTCTTCGATTTCTCTCATTCTAGCCCAAAACAAAGGCCGATATCATCTGATTGAATATTAATAATCTTAAGAAAGGTTGTCTATGACTTTTCCCTAAAATTCATGTCATTTATAAAAAAAAATTTTTGTGTCACACAATGGAACCTTCCTAAAATTACCTAATGATGTGTAATCCTTAAATTAATTATCTATAACATGGACTATAACCTCATTAGACTCGATGACATTGCTCTAGGGTTGTGGCCCCAACTATGATCACCCCTTTGGGTGTGTATTATTATTTAACCACATTGGATATGGATTTTAATTTGTGAAAACCCCACTAAGGTTTGTTAGTTTGATACATAAAATGAGAATTTATTAAATGATATTAAATGAAATGACTGAATTATAATAAGAAATGAATACCTAATTTTCACATGATAAATTATAAAGTATGAACTTGGATAAATAGGGAATTTAATTATATGTGAAACTCATATGATTAAATTTCTTCAACCAAGACTATTATTCCCTTAACAACATTTGAGTTTGATGACCTTGGTTTGAACCACCCATTAGGGTATGAGATAATAAATGGTTTTTAATACCATGCAATGACTATGTAACTAAACACCCTTCTATGATGTGTTAGAATTTCTCTAATGATTTAATGACCAAATGGAGTTAATTAATTTGTGAAAAGTTAATGGGTATATTAAGTACCCCTTTTATTATTCTCACCAAAGGCTTGGGAATTTTCTATATATATAACGACTAAGTTAAATTAAATACATTTTTATATTCCTTGGGCACTTGAAAATAAAATGATTAATGGTATTATTTTATTATATATTGGAATGGATATTTATCGATTCCTAGGTTTAATTTTTATATGTAATGTGAGTTTTCACAATATCATTCCCTGAGAAATACATGGGTTCAAATATGGAATTCGTTTGAAGGGATCAAAAGGAACATTGAATTAAACTAATTAAATAGTTAAGCGATGTTGTACATGGAATTCCTTATTTTTTATTTGAAATTATTGGGCATGATGATCATCATTAATTATTTGATGTTATTATACATGGTGCTTTATATTATTGATTTCAAATTATAGTCCATTGTTCTCCTCGACATTTATTTTAAATCTATGTACATGGATCTCCTCATTATTTAATGGATTTTTTTGGTAATGGTTCTCTTTATCATTTGTAGGGAACATTGGACACGAATCTCCACATTCCTCTTATTAGATGCTCATATTGATGCACTTATTTAAATATGAAACCCCATATTATTATATTTATACAATGAAAACTTAGTTATATACCAACAGTTATAGTTTTATTTATAAAAAAGATAAAATTCTCAGCGATATTCTGGATTTGAATGAAGTAGGTTATGTTCGTCAAGGATCATATGAGGTGCCTGAGTCTAATGTGGATTATTTTTTTCTCTACTACCATATATTTAGTAAACATGCACACTTCACATTTTTTATATTCATAGACTGGATCTTCAGTTGACATCATTGGTGGTGGCAAACATATTTGTACTCACACCCTCTTTAGGCAACCATTTGGTACCCGGACAGATTTCTTAACTAGAGGTCGAGATCTTGGACCATGCTTCTTGTTGTTACTATATTTGGGATAATAATTGACACGGGATTTGGGGGCTGATTATGTACTTAGGATAGCTACTAGAGTTGGGTCAATTATTTATCTATTCAATTTTCAGTCTAGGCATGTTATATGTATTACCGAATACATGTTTTATTCTTTTTATTTATAACTTAACATGTTCATGTATGATTGGTTTAATCTACCACTATCCTAGTTATCTATTTATTATTATTGTATTTTATTAGTTTATCAGTTTCTTTTATCCCCCAATGTTGATGTAATTTATTTATGATCTTGCTATATTGAATTTTGATATAGAGGGAATAGTATACCCACTATACCACCTTCAGACCCTCAGTACTAGTTGGCAGCCTCTGGCATATGGGGAGTCATTATTGAGGCCTTATCACCAACTTTTCTGATTACTATTTATAGAGTGAACTAATTTGATATGTGAAGTAGCATCATTATATATTTTTCACAATATATTACTATTTGGGGGCTAGTAGATAGTATACTAGTAATGTGATAGAACATGATAAATAAATTGTGTCTCGTAATGGACAACCCGTGAATGAGAGAGAGATCATGTTTTTTGGGATTGGATTATTATTCATGTTGTTATTTAATACAATTGTTTACTATTTAACATTGATTGACTGATTTATTTCCACTATTTATTGATTTATATTATTTATCTCTTATCCTAATATGGAAAGAGAGGATGTGTGTTCCTACATAATTTCTAGAAGATGGTATTCACATGTAATTAGCATGAATAATTGCATACTATTCTTGTGTGATTATTTATCATGTTTAAATATATACAATGTTTCTGTGATTTATTATAATTATTATTTTTACACATTTCTTATGTGATTGTATTCATGTTTTTCTGTATTCTCTGCTAAATTAATAGCTTTCTATATTATGGTTATGGTATAAATATATTTAAATAATGTTTTTGCATAAAAATTAATGGTACTTTCCCAAATATCCTTATAGTGACATTCCATTTATCAGGCCAATAATGAATTATATGAATGAAATTGATTTCAATGATCTAATGAATTAACATGAATAAAATATTTAAAATTTAATAGAATTGAATTTTTTTTAAAACACAAGTCACCACACAATACATATTTTTGTATTTTCAAATAACACTTATAAAGGGTAAGTGTAGACCCTAAAAACCACCATATTCAAACCATGGTGATAATTATAGCATAAATAATTAAAATTATAAATAAACACTATAGACAACCCCAATATCTACTGCCATTATCTCCTTCCATAAAAACACAACATTCAAAATTCAAAAACCATCCATCATTCATGCACCTGCCTTGAGATCAAAACAATCGTGCCAGTCCTCCATCCGTCATGACTTGATCCAAGAGCCACCTTGAGTTGTGAAACCTTGAATCAGTCACCTACCACAATTCATCTAGACAACTTCGTCATCATCGATTCTTGGAACCACCACCTTCATCATTATCGTATTCATTGCAGAGATTCAATCCCCATCATCACCATACTCATCGCTTGACACCGTCATCCACTTAATCCACGTCTACCACCAAAATACTCCTTCACCTTCAACTTACACTCCACATGCTTCATATGAACGCAGATCGCTAGACGCATCGCCATAATACACAAAATGAACAGAAAGGAACTTCCCTGGTGTACAAATAAACAAAATAATGGAATCCCTAGGCGCAGTTCCAGGGATGCCCATACTCTTGCACAAACACATACCAAATCTCCTTAGGATAAAAAACACCAAACTAGCCTAGGAGGGTGTGAAGAACTTGGAAACTAGAGTAGATAGAAGGTTATGGGGCCTCTCTAAAGCTGAACCATGAAGCCATCACCATAAACCAACTAGGGCCTACGAAGTTGAAGTTGCCTCGAGACACTGAACCACTCGAACTCACATCCCAGAGCACGGGGGAGACCACCGCGCAATCCATCTTAGAGATGGAGGTGGAGACCAAGTGCCAGAGTATAGAAATGGGTGGCTGAACTCCTCAACGGAACACAACTTCGAGATCCAAAGGGAACCGTATAACTGACAAAGAAAAAAATTAAATAGATAATGATTGATATTGAAACCCTAAAAGAAATCTGGGATTGAAACCCAAAAATAACCCAAAGATAAGAAGAAGCAAGTGAGGAGGTCACCAAGAGGCCAATCGTAGAACCCAAGAGAACAAACTAGGATAGAATACTTGGTGAGTGAGACACCAATAGAGAGAGGCAGAGAAGAGAACTTGAATAGAGGCGATGCCAAAGAAATGCATGAGGAGAAACACCGGGCACCACCGGGAATGTAGAGAAACCATAAGAGGGAGAGAGGAGGTGTCAAGATCCTGAAGCCAAATGCTAGGTGAGTGAGGCTCCATCCAATTCTTTGAGGAAAACTCAAGTCATCTATTATGGTTATTGGTTAAATTGGATGCCAATAATAGCTTATAGAGAAGTTTATTTCATAACATGTGAAACAGATAGCCACATAACTGAATCCTCATATGCTGGATTCAATCTATATAGGTAGATTATAGAATTATATGTTTGTATAACAACCTCCTTAATGGTTAAAGTAGCACTACAAAAAAATTGGGTGTTTAGAATGGGTTTTTTTCATTTAGAGGTGTTTATAACCCCCTCCAAACACATTAAAAGAAGTTACCCCTAACTACCTCTAATGTTCCTTCATACTATGATTAAAGGAGGTTATGGATAAGTGTTAGTAAGGTGACCCTAAATTTAGAGGTAGTTATATTTCTAGGGGTTTTAGCCCCATTTAATTTTTCCGTAAATCCACTCTTAATAGTGGATTGAGGGTGGTTTTAACCAACTGTAATTTATGTTTTGATTAGGGATGGTTATAAACACCCCTAATCAAGCCTCAAATCCTAATTTTAGGAGAGATCATAATCACCCCAAAATAGTCCCCTTTTTAAAATAATCCCCCCCATAGAAACCATGACACCCCCACCCCTAACACCCACAGACCCCAAGACAACTCCCCTAGACACTCCAACAACCCACCCATAGACACCATGACACCCCCACCCCTGACACCCATAGAACCCTACACAACCCTCCCTAGATACACCCTGAAAACCCCCCCAGAAACCAATGACAACCCCCCATAGACACCCCGATAAGCCGTTGACAACCATGACACCCCCACCCTTGACACCCACATACCTCATAAAAACCCCCTTGACACCCATGATAATATGAAAATCCCCCCTAAACACCCATCACCCCCCAGCCTAGACACACCTCCATAAACACCATGGAAACCCCCCGCACTAGACACCACAGTGTGCCATAAGGCACCCCAATCAACCCCCTTGTGTCCCGACACTTTTCCATGGGCCCAAGTGTGCATAGGGAACCTATCACCAAGTATTGTAAAAAATAATGCATTAGATGGAATTCAAAGTTTCGATGTCCCGCAAGGAAACCTGCACTTGAACCACTCTCTAAATGAGTCATTCGATTAATATATATAATAAAATATATTTCATTATATAGAGTAAAATTACAGAATATATATATATATATATATTGTAACACCCCAATATTCCAAGGTACACTTCTCTTTGAATAATATAGTAGCGTGTGTTGTACGCAACTTCAAGTTCTGACACACACCACAACCAATCAAACAAGCCGTTATGAAGAGTAATACCCACTTTATGAAATTTTATAAATTTTATATTTAAAAATGGACTTCATTTATGGATTCAGAATATCAAAATTATCTTAGGGTTAATTTTTGGTATTTTTCTAAAAACTTTCAATTTTTGATGAATAGTAAAAAACACTGAGTTAAAGTTTAAAACCAAATTTTTATTTAAATAATTATTTATTTTATTTAAATTTATTTTAGGTCAAAATAGATACATAATACCTATATAAGTTCAATGTAATTCATTGGAGTCAGTTTATAATAATTTTAGAAATATAAAAATTTTATTGAACTTTTCACCGTCTTTTACCTATCTTCTAGGAGAATTTGTAAATTGAAATAATACTTAATTTTACCGCTTCTGTGAGTGGAATTTTGAAAATACAAGAGACATGGTTAATATCAATGAGAAAATGTGGTTCAATAAGATAAAAATAATTTTTGATGAATAGTAACTTTTTACTTTTATTTACCATGGTTAAAAGTAATTGGGGTAATTAAGGGTAAAATGATATTATAATTAACCTAACATAGGTCCTAATTCTATTGGATAAGTATAATTAGACCAAAAAAAACCTTAGTAATAAAATATCAACCTATTTGGTCCACTTATATTAGATTAAGACATTTATTATTATTTAATTCAAAGAACAGTTAAAAGAGTTAAAATCAAAGTGTATTAACTTAAACATTTTTAATATATGGTAATATATAAGATAAATTCGATTACAAAGATTAATTAGAAGTATAAAAATATTTCCTACATAATGGTATTTTATTTATAATTTTTAGACATTAAATAATTGAATTTATTTATGACACAATGGTGATGGAGTAATTACCTAATTAATGAAATATTAAGATAATTGATATTATAAATATCCAAATAAATGAAATTTGGGACTTTTTATGAATTAAAATTATTTTATAGGTTAATATGACATGTTAGGATTTATTAAATTAATTTATTTATAATTAATAATGTTTTTAGAACTTTAAAAAAATCAATTATTAAATAGTTTCAAAATTGACATAAAATAGAATTTAAAAAAAATATTATATTATTAATTTATATTCTATTCCTAAAAATCTAAGGATCATCCAAAGGACTTATTTAATGATATTTGTATCATTAATGAACCACTTGGGGTTCTTTTGTATGAATATAGTAAGTTTATTAACCATACAATATAAAAATACAAAGAGACATGGTAAATGTCAAACTATTTAACTAAG
This sequence comes from Viscum album, assembly GCA_963277665.1. Classification (NCBI taxonomy): domain Eukaryota; kingdom Viridiplantae; phylum Streptophyta; class Magnoliopsida; order Santalales; family Viscaceae; genus Viscum; species Viscum album. Next base: position 1,799,578,217 of record OY728126.1, on the reverse strand, counting down.
AGTTAAATATAATCTATATGGTTAATATAGTGACCCAAACCTATATAAAATCTATTTGATGAAATTATTTCTACCCATCCCTACCTTATCCTCTAAATAAGTCACTTTTTATCCATTATAAACCGAATATGAATTTATTAAAAAATAATATTTCTATCTTTTCCTATGGCGCCCCTCACCCCACTTATAAAAGGGCACTCCACCTTCTCTCAAAAATCATACCTTAAAAGCCTTTTGGTTAGGCCAAAACCTACCCAACTATCCTATAAACTTCCCTAACTTAATCCTAAAGGCCTTCCTTTAGTCATAAATCCAAATTAAGGAGCCCTTTGGATCAAATCAAAAGGAAGAACCCGAAGAAGAGGTAATGTTTTCACCACCCTCTTTCAAGTTCCTTTCTTCTTCTACTTCTTCATTATTTTTTATTTCCATTCTAAAATAATAACTCCAGTATATTATATATACTTTGATGTTATTATAAATATGGTACAACCATATTTAGTATTCTATCCATCCCTTGGATGACATGTCACCATACACGCGTACGTATGACTTACCGTCTCCACATCACGGTGTAATTGTTACTGAATACATTATTATTTGGATGGGTATAATAATGATGTGTAATTAATTTAAATAATAAATATAACATGATAATTATTCTGTATATATGATACTCCATCCAATAATATATTATTTTAATATCAAAAGAATGATATTGTTTCTCGTGCGTACGTACGGACTACAGTCTCCACGAATGCGATAAGATTCATTCTCCAACATATCCATTCAAGAATAATTTTTATTTGATAATTAAAAATAATGTTTAAGGACTTGATATCATTATGGATATGAATAATAAACAACCTATGGATAATAAAAATGTCTTATGTAAGAAAACATATAAAATAAAACGAGTAAGTGAACACCCAAAACAACGATAATACTAAAATATTATTAACAAAGCAATATTAAAAGATCATATATGATATCATATTTATTTATATGATTATTGTATAATTTAATAACAATTATTTAACTATTATAAGAGAGGTTAACCTACCCTCGACCAAGGAAAAGTACAAGGTAAGGGATTATTTCACAATCTCATTTTTATATGAGGTTGTTTATACGTAATTATCTACTAGTACCTCTTTATCATCCACATACATGTTTCTTAAAAATATATTTCAAATCATTCATACTGTTTTACAGTCTATGGGTTAAATTCATTTATACCATTTTTTTAATTTTTATAAGAATTTTATAAAGCAATCTTTCTGTTGTTTTCCAAACAAGGTCATTTTTAACCTTTTCGACAGAATTAAGGTAAGAATGTTTTTTTAACTTATATGGCGGGTGCGGCTATTTTCTGCCGTTATAAAATATTAGAATCTTTCCTTACAAGATTATAAGTATATTTCCAAAGTAAATGTTTTATTTTATAATTATGTGACACTTAAATCATTTAAAAAAAAGATATATTTCTCTCAAATAGTTTTGATTTCATCTATATCAACATCCATTGATGGATTTTATGTTTATTCAAAGTTGATTTATTATGATACAAAACTTCCATATTTTATTGAAGGTTTTTTGATATGTTTGACTTTGGATGTTCTATTTTTATACCATTCATGGTTTATGGTGTAAGTATTTACATTTTCTATGCTTGTTTTAATATGAATGTTTATGATATGTTTAAATCTTTTCATATGAGGAATGTATTGGACTTAGTAAGTGACGGGTGGAGCCTGCTATAGCTCCTCAATGCATCTGTAGGTATCATGAGACAACTATACAAGGAATTGGCTGAGTCCCTTTCCAAATTTGATATATGGTTTTGGCCGAGGCCTTAATCATTTTTAGACGTCTTGGCCGAGGCCTTGACAAAATGTTTTAGAATGTCCGACATTGTACATTTCCTCATTATAAAAATAATATTTATGGTTCATTTGGTCATTAGACTAGTAGAATACCAATTATTAAGTTTTATTATTGAATTATTTACTCAGATCATATTCCTTCGATAAAATTATTAATGTTTATTATTGGTAAAGGCATGTGGTTTCAATTATTCACCATGATTAATATTTATGTTATCTTCCGCTGTATTTATTACCCTTACTGAGTGTTTGAGCTCACCCGTTTCTTATGTTTCATTTTCCCAGGATATGAAGAAGTTAGTTATGAGTGACTTGCAAGCATTATTTAGGAGGTCTGGATGATTCCAAAGGAATAAATTCATGTTGTATTTCTTTTGAAGTTGTAAAGTTGATCTTATGTATGAATCTTGTTTCCAGTAATACTAAACTAATCGGCCTTTTGAGACATGATTTCCTTGTGATCATGCCAATGTTATGTAATAAGGCACCGATTCTAGGTAACTGGGTTCAGGGCGTTACAGTTGGTATCAGAGGAAGTTTAGTACAAACCTTGGAAACTAGATTTAGATAAACTATGATTAGAGCACATAGCCCTAAGATAGACTTTGAGGATTGGTATATAAGAACTTCCTAGAATATTGGTATTGTAGAGGTTTTGTTTATTTTTCCGAGAAATACATCCCTATCTAGATACGAGTAGGTAGAGGCGGCTCTGGAACATATGTACCTAGGGTTAAAACCCAAAAACACAACTTTGAGCTAGACTCGAATGGGAACTGGTGCACGAAAATGGGCCTTGCTGAACTCTTGGTTATGACACTCCTGGGGGATATTCTTAGGATAATTCTCATTTTCATTACAAACCATTATGAAGGTTTTATGATTATATATGTTCCCAAAAAAAACATTTTTATGATTATGGATTATATCCATAAACTGTTCAATTTATGTTAAGTTTTTTACAAGTTTGGATTTTTGTATTGTGATTCATAAACTAATTTAGTGTATTCCATTGTTTAGAAATGGAACCTAGTGGAAGTAATGGAAACCGTATCAATGCACGCACTCCATGTATGGATTTTCCTCCAACTCAAGATAATTATAGTGGAGCTGGTGATGCAACTGGTGCTGATCAGCTAATCACCATACTGGGACAACTCACTCAGGTTATGAATAATAACCTTACCCGTATGGAGCAACCTGATCCGCAGCATGGAGGATCAATGTTAGATAGCTTCATGAGGAAAAAAACACCAATATTCAATGGGGGTACAAATCCACTAGTATCTGAGCAATGGATAAATTCCTTAGAGAAAATATTACACGCCTTGGGGAGTAGTGAAAGAGAAAAAGTTATCATGGCAGTTTACCGCCTCACTGGAGATGTTGACCAATGGTGGTCATTGATTCAAAACATGATAAAAGATGATGAAGTATCAAATATGGAATGGAGGGAGATTAAATAGATTTTTGTTAAAAAATACTTTCCTCATGACCATTGAGCAGATACAGAAAGACAATTTCTAAGTCTGAGGCAAAAAGAGGATGAGAACGTTGCAAAGTATGAAGCTAACTTTACAAGGTTAGAGAGGCATGCATCAGATTATATACGTAACCCAAGAAATAATATTGATCATTTATTTGAGGGTTTAAAACCATTTCTCCATCGAGCATTAATATCACAATCCTTCTCATCATATGAAGATATTGTCTCGTGTGATATCAAAACAGAAAAGGAATTCTCTAAGTCTTATGACTTTAAATCAAAGTAAGAGAAGAAGAGATCTACTGTACACTATGGGAAAGGAAATAATGAAACAGGGAAGAAGGGAAGAATTGAATTTCCTCCCTGTGATAATTGTGGAAGGAAGCACCCTGGTGCCTGTCTAAAAGGAAAAGGAGTAGGCTATAAATGTGGACAGAAAGACCATCTAGCTGGTGATTGTAAGGGAAAGAAAGATGCTACCAATGTTCAATGCTACAATTGAAGGTATATGGGACATTATTCAAATGAATTTCCTAATAGTCAGGTAATCTTACCTCAAAAAATTCCAAGGGATCAAGGCCAAGATTATGTTATCACTACTTCTGAGGTAGAAGCTTCTAAAGATGCGATGGTAGGTAATTTAAGGGTTTCCTCAAGTTCATCCAATGCTTTATTTTATTCAGGATCTTCACATTTTTCATATCTTCCCGATTTTCTATGAAAATTAGATATTTCCAATTTGATTTAACAAGGGAGTTTTCAGTTAAAACTCATATGGGAAGTATCATCACAACAAAGTTTTTTGAATCTGTTCCCATTGGAGCATATAAATGTTCTTTATCTGCTAATCTCATCATCATACCTATCATTGTGGTTGATATAATCCTTGATATGGATTGGGTTTCAGACCATGATGTGAATATTTATTATAAGAAGAATGAGGTTACTATTTTTGATGATGATTATAAGGAACACCTTATCTTTAGAGAAAAATTGTCACCACCTAATTCTTATCTAGATCCACCCCCAGTAGCTCAACTAAATTCAATTATTGGGGAGGAAGTGAATGAAATAACTATGGGTGTGGAAATTAAGGTTCAAATAGAGGATTTATCTATTGTGAAAGAATATGTTGATGTTTTTCCAAAGGATTTACCTGGAAATCCTCCAGAATGAGAAATTGAGTTTTTCATTGACCTAATTCCTGGTTTAAGGCCCATATCGAAGATCCCTTATAGAATGGCCACTATGGAATTAGTGGAACTAAAGAAACAATTAGAGGAATTGAGAAATAAGAGATTTATTCTCCTTAGTTTTTCTCCATGGGGAGCCCCTATTCTTTTTGTTAAGAAGAAATATGGATCTATGAGGTTGTGCATTGACTATAGGGAGAGCAATGCTATAACAATAAAGAAAAAGTATCCCTTGACTCGCATTGATTATTTATTCGAGCAACTTCATAGAGCACAATAATTATCAAATATTTATCTTCGATCTGGATACCATCAGTTGTGTGTGAAGAAGGAAGACATTCCGAAGAAAAAATTTCGAACCAGGTATGGGCATTACGAGTTTACAGTAATGCCTTTTGGGCTGACTAATGCACCCTCTGTTTTCATGGATATAATGAACAGAGTTCTCAAGGAATATCTTGATTAATTTTTAGTGGTATTTATTGATGATATCTTGGTATACTCCAAAAGTTAAAAAGATCATGAAAATCACTTGCGTATTATCCCGAAGACTCTGAGAAGACATGAATTATATGTGATGTTTAGAAAGTGTGAATTCTAGCTTCAGGAGATTTATTTTCTTTGTCATATTATCTCTAAGGTTGGAATCTCTATTGATCCTTCTAAGACAAGAGAAATCCAAGAATTGCCAGCACCAACGAGTATAACTGAGGTATGCAGTTTTATTGGATTAGCAGGTTATTATCGATGTTTCATCCAGAATTTTGCCCAGTTGGCTAACCCATTAACCAAGATCACACGTAAAGGGGTTAAATTTGTTTGGACAAAAGAGTTTGAAAAATGTTTTGAATAACTGAATAAAATATTAGTCAATTATCCTATATTGACTCTACCATCTAGGAATGATGGGTTTGTTATTTATAGTGATGCTTCAAAGAAAGGACTTGGTTGTGTCCGTATGCAGAATTATATGGTTATTTCCTATGCATCACGACAGCTGAAAATTCATGAGCAAAACTATCCTACTCATGATCTTGAGTTAGCAGCTGTAATATTTTCTTTGAATATTTAGATACACTGTCTCTGTGGTGAAAAATGTGAGATTTATACTGATCACAAGAGATTGAAGTATATTTTCTCACAAAAAGAACTAAACATGAGGCAAATGTGATGGATTGAACTACTCAAGGATTATGATTTCACGATACACTACCACCCGGGGAAGGAAAATAAGGTGGAAGATTCTTTGAGAAGAAAGGATCATGGAGTTTTGAACAAGATGATAATTCAAAGGGATCCTATTTTCATGGATCTAGTGAAGATGGAAATGGGAATAACCATGGAAGGTGAAACATCAATGCTTTTTCAAATGTTTTCCAACCCATCTTTACTAGAAAGGATTAAGAGTTCTCAGACTGATGATAAATAATTTCAGAAGAAGATTAAAGCTGTGAATGATGGGAGATTGAGTGACTTTGTGTATGAAGGTGGAATTTTGAAATTTGGGAAGAGACTTTGTGTTCCCCATATACCTGATCTAAAATGAGAATTTTTGGATGATTCTCATAGTTCCATTTTCTCTATACACCCTGGGAGCACCAAAATGTATAGATTTTTTACGAGACATTTTTGGTGGGATAACATGAAGAGGGAGATTTTTTATTTTGTGTCATGATGTATGGTTTGTCAACAAGTGAAAGCTGGAAGGAAACAGCCTGGAAGAGTATTGTAACCTCTTCCCATACCTGAGTGGAAATGGGATAATATTACAATGGGCATTGTCATGGGACTACCAAAGACTCCTAGAAATAATGATGTAATATGGGTCATTGTTGACCGCCTTACCAAGTCGACACATTTTCTCGCTATAAGGGAGGATTTACCACTTGAAAGTCTAGAAAGACTATATATTAATGAAGTTGTGAGACTTCATGGAGTACCCCTATCGATTATTTCTGATCGTGATCCACGTTTTATATAAAGATTCTGTAAAAGTCTTCAGAAATCCATGGATACTGAGCTTTGCTTCAGCACTGCCTACCACCACAAAACTGTTGGACAATCATAATGAACTATTCAAACCATAAAAGACATGTTGAGATCTTGATCACTTGACTTTTAGGGTATGTGGGATCAATATTTACCTATGGTAGAATTTTCCTATAACAATAGCTTCCATTCGAGTATTTAGATGGCACTATATGAAGCGTTATACAGAAAGAGATGTCACACACCAACCTGTTGGGATGATGTTGGTGAAAGAAAACTCGTAGGCCCAGAACTGGTGGAGGAAACGATGGAAAAGGAGAAGGTAATCCAAAACCACATCTAAGCAGCCAAAAGTAGGCAGAAGAGATACACCGATAACTGAAGGAAGGATTTGGAATTTCAGATAGGAGATCGTGTTTTCTTGAAGGTATCTCCCTAGAAGGGAGTTATACATTTCGGTAAGAAAGGTAAATTGAGTCCCAGGTACATAGGACATTTAAAAATTCTAGAACGAATTGGGGCTGTAGCTTACCATTTGGAAATGCCGCCAAATCTCTCCCAAGTTCACGATGTGTTCCACATATCACTGTTCAAAAAATACATGCCTGACCCAACGCATGTACTCACCTATGAATAAGTAGAACTAGAACCCGATATGTCTTATTGCGGAGATCCCATCAGGATTCTTGGTACCAGAGAACAGGTGTTGAGAAGTCGGACGACCTGTTTGATAAAAGTTCTATAGAGAAACCATAAGATGGAAGATGCAACGTGGGAACCCGAGGAACTTATGATGAAGAACCACCCGAGTCTTTTTATGCAGTAATATTCTAGAAATTTCAAGGAAAAAATTATTTGAAAGAGGGGAGAATGTAACACCCCAAGCTTCCACGATACGCTTCCCTTTGAATAATTCAGTAGCGTGTGTTGTACACAACTTCGAGTTCTAAGACACTCCAAAACCAATCAAATTAGCCGTTATGAATAGTAATTCCCACTTTTTGAAATTTTATAAATTCTACCTTTCAAAATGGACTTCATTTTTGGATTGGGAATATCGAAATTATCTTAGGGAGATTTTTTGGTATTTTTCTGAAAACATTCAATTTTTGATGAATAGTGAAAAACACTAAGTAATAGTTTAAAACCAAAATTTTATTTAAATAATTATTTATTTTATTTAAATTTATTTTCAGTCAAAATAGATTCATAATACCTATATAATTTCAATGTAATTCATTGCAGTCAGTTTATAATAATATTAGATATATAAAACTTTTAGTGAACTTTTCACCCTCTTTTACCCATCTCCTAGGAGAAGTTAAAAATTCACATAAAACATAATTTTACCGCTTCTGTGAGGGGAATTTTTAAAATCCGAGAGACAAGGTTAATATCAAGGAGTAAAATGTGGTTCAATAAGATAAAAATAATTTTTGGTGAATAGTAACTTTTTACTTTTATTTACCACAGTTAAAAGTAACTAGGGTAATTAAGGGTAAAAATGATATTATTATTACCCTAACACATGTCCTAATTCTATTGGATATGTATAATTCGACCAAAAACAACCTTAGGAATAAAATATCAACCTCTTTGGTCCACTAGGATTAGATTAGGACATTTATTATTATTTAATTCAAAGAAGAGTTAGAAGAGTTAAAATCAATGTTTAATAACTAAAACATTTTTAATACAGGGTTATACATAAGATAAATTAAATTATAAATATTAATTAGAAATATAAAAATATTTCCTACGTAATGGTACTTTATTTTTAATTTTAAGACATTAAATAATTTAATTTTTTTATGACACAATGTTGATGCAGTAATTACCTAATTAATGAAATCTTAAAATAATTAATATTATAAATATCTAAATAAATGTAATTTGATACTTTTTATGAATTAAACTAATTTTATAAGTTAACATGACATGTTAGGATTGATTAGATGAATTTAGTTAGAATTAATAAAGTTGTTATAACTTTAACAAAAATGAGTTATTAAATAGTGTCAAAATTGACATAAAAGAGTATTTAAAACAAATATTATATTATTAATTGATATTCTATTCCTAAAAATATAAGGTTTGGAAAAAGGACTTATTTAATGACATTTGTATCATTACTAAACCACTTGGGGTTCTCTTAGATGTATATTGTAAGTTTATTAACCATATACTATAAAAATACAAAGAGACCCGGTAAATGCTAAACTATTTAACTAAGAGTTAAATATAAATGATATAGTTAATATAGTGACCCAAAACTGTATAAAATATATTGTTTGAAAGTATTTAGACCTATCCCCACCATAGCTTCGAAATAAGTCACTTTTGAGCCATTATAAACCAAATATGAATTTATTATAAAATAATATTTCTATCTTTTCCTAAGGTTCCCCTCACCCCACTTAAAAAAGGGAACTCACCCTTCTCTCAAATTCATACCTTCAAAGCCTTTTGGTTCTACCAAACACTGCCCAAATATCCTCTATACTTCCCTCACTTCATCCAAGAGGCCTTCTTTTAGTCAGAAATCCAACTTAAGAATCCCTTTTGATCTAATCAAAAGGAAGAACCCGAAGAAGAGGTAATCTTTTCACCACCAACTTTCAAGTTCCTTTCTTCTTTCACTTCTTCTTTATTTGTTATTTCCAGTCTAAAATAATAAATCCAGTATATTGTATATAATTTGATGTTATTATAAATATGGTACAACCATTTTCAGTATTCTAATCATCCCTTGGATGACATGTCACCATACGCGCGTACGTACGGTTTACTGCCTCCACGTCGTGGTGTAATTCTTATTCCATACATTATTATTTGGATGGGTATCATAATGATGTGTAATTCATGTAAATAATAAATATAACCTGATAATGATTCTGTATATATTATACACTATCCAATTATATGTTATTTTAATATCAAAATAATGATATTGTTACTTGTGCGTACGTACGGACTACCGTCTCCACGTACGCGATAAGATTCATTCCCCATCATATCCATTCAAGACTAATTTTCATTTGATGATTAAAAATAATGTTTAAGGACTTGATATAATTATGGATATGAATAAGATACAACCTATGGATAACAAACATGGCTTATGTAACAAAACATATAAAATAAAATGAGTAAGTGAACACTCAAAATGACGATAATACTAAAATATTTATAACAAAGAAATATTAAAAGATCATATATGATATCATATTTATGTATATGATTCTTGTATAATTTAAAAACAATGATTTAAATATTATACAGGAGGTTAACGTACCCTCCACCAAGGAAAAGTACATGGCAAGGGTTTATTTCACAATCTCTTCATTATACGAGGTTGTTTATACGTAATTATCTATTGGGACCTCTTTATCACCCACATCCATGTTTCTTAAAAATGTATTTAAAATCATTCATAATATTTTACAGACTATGGGTTAAAGTCATTTATACCCTTGTTTGAATTTTTATAAGAATTTTATAAAGGAATCTTTCTATTGATTTCCAAACAAGGTAATTTTTTACCTTTTCGACAGAATTAAGGTAAGAATGTTTTTTTAACTTATACGGCCGGTGCGGCTATTTTCCACCATTATAAAAAATTCAGAGATTCCATTACAACTTATAAAGATATTTTCAAATTAAATGTTTTATTTTATAATTATGTGACTTTTAAATGATTTAAAAAAAGAGATATTTCTCTCAAATTGTTTTGATTTCATCTATGTCAACATCCATTGATGGATGTTATGTTTATTTGAAGTTGATTTATTATGATACAAAACATCCATATTTTATTGAAGGTTTTGTGATATGATTGACTGTGGATGTTCTATTTTTATACCACCCATGGTTTTTGGTTTAAGTATTGACATTTTGTATGCTAGTTTTAATACGAATGTTTATGATATGTTTAAACCTTTTCATATGATGAATGTATTGGACTTAGTGAGTGACGGGTGGAGCCCGCTATATCTCCTCGATGCATCGGTAGGTCTCATGAGACAACTAGACGTTGAATTGGCCGAGGCCCTTTCCCTATTTGATATATGGTTTTGGCCAAGGCCTTAATCATTTTTGGACGTCTTGGATGAGGTCTTGGAAAAATGTTTCAAAATGTCCGGAATTATTCATTTTCTCATTATGAAAATATTATTGATGGTTCATGTGGTCATTCAACTAGTAGAATACTAATGATTATGTTTTATTATGGCATTATTTACACATCTCATATTCCTGCCATAAAAGTATTCATGTTTATTATTGGTAAAGGCATGTGGTTTCAATTATTCACCATGCTTAATATTTATGTAATCTTTTTCCGTATTGCTTACCCTTACTGAGCATTTGATCTCCCCCATTTCTTATGATTCATTTTCCCAGGATATGAAGAAGTTAGTTATGAGTGACTTGCAGGCATTATTTATGAGGCTTGGATGTTTCCAATGGAATAAATTCATGTTGTTTTTATTTTCACGTTGTAAAGTTGAACTTATGTATGAATCTTGATTCCAATAATACTAAACTGATCGGGCTTTCGAGACATGATTTCCTTGTGATCATGCCAATGTTATGTAATAATTCACTGACTCTGGGTAACTGGGGTCGGGGCATTACATATATATATGTATATGTATATTTGTCTACAGAAATTTAACTAATATAATATATTGGAATTTGTGTATAATATATAAAATAAATATTATCTATTTATATGTAATATATATAAATAATTATATTTACATATATAGATATATATTTATACATTTATATTTTTGGGTCTCTCAATGTATTTATGTATTTATATAATATTAATATATATAATATAATTATAATACATATATTTATAGAATTATTTTTATATACTTATATATATATATATCTTTGTGCGTAATAATGATATTATTAATTATTAATTATGGTTATTATTATTACACATATTTTTTAAACTATACAAATTATATGTTGATTTTATAAATACTATACATTTCTATGTTTTATGATTTATATTATACATATTTTATATTAAATACATTTATATTATATCATGTATACACACACATGCACACCCAGAGATATATATATATATATAAATGAAATTAAATACAATCATATAATTGGATGTATATCATATAATTAAATGATATATATATATATATACTTAATTAATTTATAAGTAATATGGTACATTACAATATAAGTAAAAAATCACATAATATATATATATTTATATATAATAAAATATTTTCAAATATAATAATATATATATATATTAATGTTTTCTATATTATATATATTAGTATACATAAAACATTATAAATGTATTTATACATAAATATACAATAAAAATATATTTAATATAATATATGTATAATATGAATTGAAAAATAAATTTCTAGTATTTATAATACCAAATATAAATTTTCTATATTTGAATAAATATATTTATAATATTTGTAGCAACACTATAGAAGGGTACTGTAGCAGTGGTGCAAATATAGCAGTGGTGACACTATAATGATGAAGGGTACTATAGCTGGGACTGTAGTGGCGGTGGTACTATAGAAGCTCAGGTACTGTAGCAGTACTATTCCTCAAAGGGCCGTTTAGGACAAAAAATTGGCTTCTGGGCCTTGTATCTAGAACACTTGGTCTTGGGCCTTAAGGCTATGTAATGGATCTCTCTCTACCCAGTCGAAAAGAGGTCTTTTCCTTAATTATAAAAATGAGGCTTCAGCCCCAACATTTAAAACAAATTATATTATGTATACCAATATTTATATTTTGTATACATTTTTATTTTTATTTATAAGTATTGGTTTAAGGTATGTATAATACATATATGTATAATGCATTTAAATACATTTATATAATGTGTTTCTATAATATATATATATATATATGCACTCATATGAATACACACATATATATTAAATAATTTGAATTTATATGAAATTTGTTTTAAAAAGTAATTAAAATTTTTAGGGGGTTTACAACCCCTATATTAAAATTAATTAGTGTAAGCTCATGAACCCCCTATAATTGCATGAAATAGAGTTGTTTGAAAACCCAATCGAATGTCATAAATTAGAGGGGGTTCACAACCCCATATAATATAATAAATTAGAGCTGGTTCAAAACTCCTCTAATTTCATAAATTAGAAGGGGTTTAACCCCCCCCCCCCCTCACTCTAATTTATTAAATTATAAGGGGCTCAACCCCACCTCCCACTTCTGATATAAAGGATTCTAAGCGGTTCATGAAACCCCTCTAATATCATAAATTAGAGGGGGTTCAAACCCCCACTATTTCCATTTTAACAAACTAATTCCAATATATATTTAGCCTTTGATATCTAAATTAATATTTCTTATATATATATATATACATATAATTCCTCTAAAATCCAACTAAACATATAGTGCCACTAATTTTTAAATTTACAGCAGTTTTGACATAGTTGGTTCTAAAATCCAACAAAATGATCAAAATATAATGCTAAAAATTTTAGAGGGGCCTATGAACCCCCTCTAAATTAAATGATTATTCAGGTGTGTGCATAACCCCATCTAAAATTATTTTAGAGGGGGCTGTTCATAACCCCCTCTAAAAAACAATCACTAATCTTCCATTTTTAGTAGTGTAATTGTATGGATTATTTCTTAGTCTATTAAATTGATCAGTGATGGATGTCTACTAAATGATATGTCAATTTTAACATATAAAAGGATAGTAACTTTATGAATTGGAAATTAAAACCCCCATTAATGAATCCCCAAATTCTCAAGATTACCAGAGAAGGTTATTTTTGGAAGTTTCTTCTATGAGATAAACCCATTAAGGGCATGTTAATTCCTAAATAAAATATCTGTGAATGGGTTGAAATTAAATGGGATTCCTATTGTAATTTATATATTGTTTCCTCCACAAATTAGGAATGGTTACTTGTATAAATAGACCCATGATTGTGCGATGATATCCTTGTAGGTAGATTCAAATTTTTTATTCCTTAGTACTTAATCCCATGCTGGTATACTTGTGTTGAATTGAATGATTATTTAAAGAGTCACAATCCACTCATACGGTGTTTATATAAATGTATGGTGACATCTTAATTGACCAATCACTTTACAATGATAAAATTCCTTTATATACTTGTGATCTTTATTGATACAAATTTTTAGTTAATTAAAATTCCAATTACAACATAAAGAGTGTTTTACTCTAAATCTTGGAATTTACATTTTCTTTAATAGATCATGACTGTAAGAACATATGGATAAATAATAGTTAAAAATGAAACTATTAGATAATTTTCCTAGATGGTAGTGAGATTCAAGGTAAAAAGATTACCAAGTACAGTTTTATAAATCAATGGTACTTGACATTGCTTCTATCTAAGACCATTTAATGTTGATAGAAAATGTGAATTTTTGAACTATATTAAATAAAAACTTTTAGTGGTGTTCAATATGGATAGCCTTCATATAAGGGATAGATCTTGAGTTACCTTGACATATTTTTTGAGTGGGAACATGGATGTTCATGTAGGTCTCTTTTTTCTTATTTCCTTCTATTGAGTTGGACCTAATGGGTGGGCGGTAGAGATTTGTGACATTTTAGGCGAGACTGTTATTTAAAGGTCTATTACTTGTGTTAAAATGAGGGGTTTTCCTATTATGGTAATGACCTTTGAGATAATAATATGGTTTACCTTTCAGCCGAGTTCCTAGGAAAGTTATGTTTTGTTCCTTCACTGTTTGAGTCGAATAAAAGTCCATGTTGATGAAATGACACCCCCAGTAGGTGGGTGGTTTTTTGGTTATTTAAACATCATGAGGGTATTACTATATATATTTTAGGTGATTGTTAGCTTTTATCCTTTTAAAATTGACATTGTGACCCTCCAAGGGGCATTCCCCTATGGGGATTCTTGGAGGGGGTTAGGTCCTGGTAGGTTTATTCTTGGAAAGTGATGTAATTGCACCTCTTTTGATAGGTTTTGACCCTTTTTGGTATGATGGTTTAATCACCTACCTTTTTTCACCTCTTTTTGAGACATTTTTCAGACACTTTAGATTCCCTACGTTGAGATGGGTCTGCATATGACACTATGTGACAAGTGACCTTAGTCTGAGGTTGACCTATGAGCTAAGCGGTCGGACCTAGTAACAATGATATGAGACTTGATCAATAGGGATAGATGGGAGACATAGAGGCCCTTAGTTTTTACTTGGACCTCATTTAATTATTGTGTTAAATCATTATGGGTGTCATGTAAGAGGGGTTGGCCCAGGTTTATGAATTACTTTAGAGGAAGTGAGCTTTGTTGTATGCTTATTTTGAGGTCGATTCATAATAGGTGTTCAGAATTTGTGATATCAGAATGGTGATGCCTGTAGTTTCTAAGAAATAACCTAGGGTGCTAGGGTAATTATGTTAGATTGGATGTTAAAGACTATTTGAGTTCTTTTCCATGTTTACAAATGGTTTTTTGGTTAATGTTGTAATTTAAAATAATAACATCATGTGAAATACAGTTGTGGATTGAATCATGGAACATGTGAGGTGCTTGATTTTCAAGAGGAGTTCAAATGGAGCTCATTATGTGTTAATACTAATGTACTATTTATCATGTTCAACTTTACATTGTTGATGGATGACTCATGGGATCATGAGGCGGGTATTAAAAAAAGTGGTATGGGAGTTTAAACCCACTTTTCTAGGAGATATGGGAATGGAGTATATTGGTTGTGCATAGTACCATTTAAAATCCTTAATTGGTGAGAGAAAGGGTGTGATACAAGGATCAATTCATTCGAATAATTGTCATTTTTAGGTATGGTTATCCCTATATTTGGGAATATTAAGGGAGTTTTCTTGTAATTAGGGATAATTTGAAAATAAACTAGGTTTTGTGAGAGGGTTGAATCGTGGGTGGACCTTGACACACATTTTCGATAGATGTGGTGTTAGGGGTTGGATAAGTGAAAGTATATTTTGATTTTATGTGAGTGTGGATCAGGGAGAGTGATACACACTAATCTATGTAATATTAGTGTACTCCTCGATTAGATATGATCATGCCCAATATATTGACATCATCCAATGTATGTTGAGAGGGCATCGACTATACATTGAGCTGTCTAAACATCTTTCCTAGTTTCATAAAAGGAATCATTGGGAGTTATAATCAAGGAGTGGTATAATGTAATCCATATTAAGGGGAGTACATCGTTGGAAATCATGGGAGATGCCCCTTTTTATAATTTAAAACATGGATAATTCTAGAGGAACCATTCTTGGAAAGAGAAAACAAGTGATGGGTGACGTTTTGTTTCGCTCTAGGATGTGAGAAGGTACGTATACATTGTCATAATTATGTCTGGGATGGATGAATAATTAGAAGTGGTAATTGGGAAATCCTTTTTTTTTGGTATGATGACAAGGATTCTCCTACGGTGGGGAGTGGGATCTCTATCGCTGCAATGCAACCCTCGTGTGATAATGGTCGTGGGACCTTGAGATCTTTTTTAAAAGGTTGGGACCGAAGCCTCATTTTTATTATTAAAGAAATGCAAAGACCTCTTTAACTGGGTAGAGGGAGACCCCTTACATAGCCTGTAGGCCCAGTGGGTATTTAGCCCATTATATATCCCGTAGGCCCAAATTTTAGGCCCAAGACCCATTTTGTGAATAGTACTACTACAATACACGCGTTGCTATAGTACTGCACAGTACCCGCCACCGCTACAGTTCCACTACCGCCGCTACAGTTCCCCTGCCTCCGCTATAGTGATTCCATTGCAATAGTATCTCGACTACTACAGTAGTGCTACAGTGCTGCTACAGTAACCACGCCCCATGGGTTTTGAACCCCCATTTTTCATGTAGATTTATGGGGTGCTTACCACTAAGCCAAACCCCAACTACTCATGGGACCTTGAGATCAATTGTGTGATGGTTTGTTTGAATATTTAATGTTATTGGATTAATGGAATAATATATATTTTTATTTTATTGGAAAGGTAAATGTATATGATATAAGATGGGCTTGGGTGGAGTTCGAATGTGGGAGTAAAGCTTGAGGTGTCTTAGGATGATCTTAGGGTTTTGAATTGGGTATTTTCTAGTGCATATGTTGTGGCAAAATATTGGTTATGAACAAGGAATTTTTCTATGATTAGATGACACCAAAATTTAGGTATGGGATTTAGTGATCATTCTTATAATGATCTTGATATTATTTTGGACAAAGAAATTTGGAATCTAGTTTTGGTTATGTATTAGCTATTAAAGCTAATTGTTTTCAAAAATAGTCAGCCATATGTGTTTCAACATGATTTCTCATGATATTTTTATATATTATTAGTCAGAAACCATGTCTATAATGTCTTTTGGATGAGGTGAGTGCAGTGTAATGGTTGGATTGGTATTTTCAAGGAAAATCCAATGTAACCAGGTTAAGTTTCCTTGATTGGAAATTGACTGTTTTGATTATATCAAGAACCGAAGCTATTGTCCCCTTATTTGATTGGGTGTAATGAGTTAAGAATCATGTCAAGGGCACTTTAATATGTTTATGGAGTCCATTAATAGTAAATTCAGATTTTGGTAGTATCATGACTTTAAATTTTCCATTAAAGGAAAGAAAATATGGTGGGTGTCTCCATGGGATGGTTGATTAAGGAGATGACAATGTGATCATGTGTTTGGTTAGACAGGATCAGATAAGCATCATCTTAGTGTTTTTTGTTGTTTTTGAGCATTTTATTGGGTTTTGGTGGTTTATGTTTTGTATATTTAAGTTTCTCTTGGAGGTGCATTGGGTATTTAGAAATGAAACATGGCTATTTGAGAGAGAGTTTCCTACCCAAGTATGTAAATTTTTGTTGGGGATAAGATGTTATAAGGTGTATGGGTTGTAATGTATTTTGTTTTGGATAAATAATAAAATAATAAAGGAATATGGATTTTCATTTAGTGGATGGGTCAAATATTAATCCAATTCTCAAAATAAAATTATGATAGTTGGATTTTTATATGGGTTTTAATGCCTGAGAGGTGTCTTGGAATCCTATATGATTTTTAGGAGATTAGGGACTTGAAATACCAGTATCTAATGAAATAGATTAGGGTTCATGGTTTAGCCATTGTTAGTGGTAACAATGGGGATCGAACTATGAGACCCTTTTTTATAGAAAAACATTTTCTTCAAACCATGTGAGGTGATCCAAAAATCCATATGAGATAGTGTAGAATCACATAGGGATAGGCATGGTTGTAACCCGATTTTTCTAACCATTAACTATTACCATGTGAGGTGTGGTGCATTGGATAGTGAGGCTCGTATAGTTAGCATATAGTTTTTCAAATCGTGTAAAAAAACTATGTGACTCATTTAAGTGATGGGAAAATACAATTTTTTTCCTATTCTTTTAATCCATAATCCACCATTTCTCCTCACTCATTTTAAAAAGTATCATAGTTATTGGAGCTCTCTTCTCTCTCTCCACTAGTATTTGATGTTTCTCCTCTATCTGGTCTCTGATTCAACCACTATTCATCATGTCGGATTCATATTGGTAATTCTAAGGCTCCACATATTTCTTTTCTTTGTTTTCTTCACCATATTGTATTTGGTTTCCATGTGAATTTATATGACTATTTTTAGGATTTTTTTATATTTTCTTTTATTTCTCTCATTCCAGCCCAAAGAAATGGTTGATGTCAGATGAGTGAAGATTCCTAAGAATTATGTAGGTGCTATATGAATTTTCCCTAAAATTATCATAATTTATATTAAAATTGTTCTACATTATATACTATCATTTAATTTATCCTAAATTTTGTAAATCCTTAAATTAATTGTCAAGATCATACACTAGACCCCACATTAAACTCAATGGTATTGTTGTAGTATTTTGTCCCCATGTTGGATCACCTATTCAGGGGTTTCATATTATTTACCATCATTGGATATTTCTTGTAATTAACCAAAAAAACACTTCAGTGTGTTTCATTGACTCTTAAAATTAGAGTTTATTAAACTATATTAAATTAATTAATTTAATTACAATAGGGAATGAATATCTACTTGTCCCACGTTAAATTATGAAGTATTTCCTTGGATAAAAATGGAATTTAATTATATGTGAAACCCTAATGAATAAATTGATTCAACTCAGACTATTAGTCACTTGAATCCTTCAGAGGTTGATGACCTTGGTTTGAACCACCCATTAGGGCGAGAGATATTAATTGTTTTATATTACCATGATTCACCAATGTCACCAAACACCCTCTTATGGTGTGTTGGATCATCTCTAATGACCAAATGAACAAATAGAGTTGTTTGAGTGGTGAAAATGGAATGGAGAGCTTACATAGCCCTTTGACTATTCTCACCTAAGTCTTGGGGATTTTCTTTATATATATTAAATGGATAAGTGAAATTAAATTCATTATTGTGTGATTTGGGAACATGCAATTAAAATGATTAAAGGTATGTTTGGATTATAAATTGGAATGGATTTTTCTACTAGTCTATGTTTAATTTTGAGATGTAATGTGAATAATGACTCTATAATTCCTTGAGGGATACTTGATCCCCTATATGGAATGCCATGTATTGGCTCGTAAGTCACTTTTAATTGAATTAATTAAATGGTTATGTGATGTTAGGCATGAATAACCTCATTGTTCATTTGAAATTGTTAGACATGTAGATCAATATTAATTATTGGAAGTTTTTGGATAGAGTGCTCCACATTATTCATTTCAAAATATAGGACTTGAAGATCCTCATCATTTGTTTATGATTGTTGTAAATGGTGGTCCTCATTATTTAATATATGTTTTTAGACATGGTACTCATTATCATTTATTAGAATTGTTGGTATGACACTCAATGTTCTTTTGGTTAGATGCTACGACTGATGCCCTCATTTAAATATGAAACCCCGCCTAATTATCATTGTGTATGGATGCCAAGGATTTATACCATGGGTCTCGATTCTATTAATATAAAAGTTAAAAAAGATCAATGACATTATGACATAAGCTAAAGAAGGTATAGTCAGCTGAGAATCCTATGAGGATCCTAAGCCTGATGTGGTTTATATTTTTCTTGGATTACTGACATTTATTATACCTATACACCTCATATCTTATATATTTAAAGGATGGATTTAAATTAATAACCATTATTGGTCTCCAAATGAGTTTCAATCATACCCTATTCAATTCACCATTTGGAACCTAGGTAGATCTCAAGACTAAAATTTTGGATCTTGGATTGTTATTCTTACAATCAATCTTTATGGGATAGGACATGACATGTGAGTTGAGGACCAGGCATGTACTCAAGATTCCTACTATATTTGGTTCATTTGTTATCTATTATTTTTTGAGTATAGCCCTATTTCATGTATTACCAGTTTTATGTGGTATATGTTGTATCTATGGATTAACATGTTCATTCATGGTTAGTGTTATTTGACAATGTCATGGTTATATATTTATTATTATCTTCCTTTTCTAAGTTATCAATTACTTTTTTCTACCATTATATATGATATTTTTTATGTATCAGATATATTTTTTAATTATCTAGAGGAGATAGTCTTACCACTACAACACCTATAGTCCATTTATTTTAGTCAGTAGGCTCTAGCATGTGGGGAGGTATTCTTGAGGCCTTATCACTAACTAGGTTGGTGAATTTTTATAGAGTGAACTGGGTTGGGATGTGACAAAGTGGTATCAAAGCCTCCTTCATCCTTGTTATACTATTTTTTGGATAGTATATAAGAAATTTGGAATGTTTTATAACTTGGTATATAGCTCATGTTCAGGAATGGCCAACCCACACATGAGGGAAATATCATGTTTTCTGAGATGTGACTGTTGTTCATGTTGTTTGTTATTACAGTTTTTTTATATTTTACCTTGAGTGATAGAGGTGTTCTCAAATGTTAATTATTTATGGTATTTATCTTTTGGAATAGTATATAAAGATAGGAGGTGTGTTATTGCACCATTTTAGGCACATATGATTCACATATAATTATCATGCATATTTGTATGCCATGATTGTGTGATTTTTTAGGATGCATGACTATATAAAATTCTTATGTGATTAGTAATAATACTTATTTTGGAACCATGCCTATGTGATTATATCCATGTATACCTATATTCTATACTGATTTGATATATTTCTATGTTCTTCTAACGGTATAAGGGATGTCAAATAAAGTGTTTTCATCAACCTAAATTGTTATTTCCTACATAACTTGATGGTTTAATTCTATTTATCCATATTATAATGAATTAAGGAAATTAAATTGATTTAAATGAGATAATGTATTAAATATAATAGAATCATGAAAATTTAAAAGAATTGGATTTTTTTTTGGATAAAAAATGACATTTCCTAGGGATATCAATTAAACAAGATGATAATTATAGCTTATGGAGTAGTTTCCTCTATAAAATTAGAACGAACACCCACATAACTGAATCCTTATATTCTTGATTCGATCTTTATAAGTCTATCATAGCAGTGAATGTTTGTATAATAATATAGTTAAAGATTGTATTAATTAGAATCTTTTTTTCTTATTCATTAAAATTTCATAAAAATGGATGTCAATTAAATGGCGTGTCAATTTAAATTTTTAAAATTCAAGTATCTTTATAACATGGGAATGAAAAACCGAATGAATAAATCCATAAATTTATAACATGACCTAAATAGTCCATTTTTGAAATGTTTCTTTAATGATATAATCCCCTTAAGGTTGTATTAAATCATTAATTAAACAACTGTGAAAGGTTTTCACTTAAATTAGATGCTAATTTTAATTTATAAAAAGTTTATTCTATATATTTGGAATGATTTCCCATATAACTAGACCCAGTATTGAGTGACATGACCCTTTTAGTCCAATTATATTCTTTGTATTCCCATTATTGTGTTAAAATGGATGGTTATTTAAAGTCTTAACAAACATTCATACGTTGTTCATATAAATACATGATGGCATCTAACTCAACTAATCCTTTAAAAATGATAAAGGTCCTTTGTTTTCTTTTTTATATTTATTGACATGGACCATAATTTAATTAAAATTATAGTTAAAACCTAAATATTGTTTTCCTTTATTTCCTATAAAAGACATTTTATTTAATCCAGACTATCATTGAGAGCTTATGGCTAAATAATAGTTAAAAATGAAATTATGAGAAAATTTTCCTTGAATTATATGATGATAACCTAAATAGAATTCCAAGTACAATGTCCTCTATCACTGGTACTTGATATTACATATATCTGAGCCCCTTTAATGTTGATAGAAAATGTGATGTAGTGAAATGGATTAAATAAAATATGTTACTAGTTTTCATGATGAAGAACCCTCATGTATGTTTTAGATTTAAAATTTCCTTGAGATATGTGTTAAATGGGAACATATAAATTTCCCATGGATCTTTGTTGGATTCTTTCCTTCTATTTCATTTGGCCTAAAGGGTATGTGGTAGATTCTGGTGACCATTTTGGCATGAATATCTTTCAAAGTTATGTGCCTCTTGTTAAAATGAGGGTTTATATCATTTTTGAAGCACCCTTGGAGATAGGAATCTAGTATACCTTTGGGCTAGGTTCTTAGGAAAGTTAAGTTTCATTCCTTCAAATTTTGAGTTAGATAGGACTCCTTGTTGATGAAATGACACTGATGGGTAGGCGGGTGGTTGTTTTGTATGTTTCACCTCAAGGGGGTATTTCTATATGAAAACACCTGGTGAGTGTCATATATTATCCATTTTATATTGGCATTGAGAACCTCAAGGGAGTAATCCCTTATAGGAATAATTAGAGAGGATTAGGGCATGGTAGGATGATACTTGGAAGGTGAGGTCATTATGCCTTTCATGATATCTTTTGACCCATTTGGGTTGATGGTTTATTTACCTACCTTTGATTACCTATTATGGGGATATTTTTCAAACATGTTAGATGTATTTAATTGAGATAGGTTTACATATGATTCTCCATGAGATGTTACCATAGTGAGAGGTTGTCCTATGGGCTATATAGTTAGACATAGTGACCCAGATATGAGACTTGATCGGTAGGGTTAGGTGGGTGACCAAGAGAACCTTATGATTGAATTGGACCGTATCGAGTCATTAGTTCAATGATTGAGGGAGACCTCTGAGAGGGGTTGTACCATATTTATGAATTCATCTTGGGTTGGAGAGCTTAGTTATATTCTCATTTGGTGATTGATGAATGATATGTGCTTTAATTTTGCGATATCGGCATGGTTATGCCTACAATTTATAAATAAGTACTTGGGTTTCTTGGGTGATGAGACTATATTGGATTGAATAGAATATTCAGGAACCCGTAACTGTCAACTAGTGGTTGAAAGGTTTATTCTTTAATATTGGAATTTGATGCCATGTGATGGGAAGAAGCGGAGTGAATCATAGCCCGGGCGAGGTGCCCGATTTTGAAGGGGAATAACAACGTAAATTTTGGAATATTAATACTAACTTTCTATACAGCACGGTCAGATTCACATTGTTAATGGATAACTAATGAAATCATTATTTGGGTCTTAAAATGGGTTGTATGGGAGTCTTCATCCATTATTCTTGATGATATAGAAATGTTATGTTTTAGTTTCACATGGAACCATTTAAAATTTCTAATTGATGAGTTTCCGGGTGTGATCCATGGACTGAGAGTTTCAAATAAGTAAAATTTGTGGGAATGGTGACCCATAGATTTGGGTAAATTAGGATATGTTTCCTATGATGAGGGATAATTTGGAAATAAATCAGGTTCAATGAGATGGTTGACCCATAGGTGGAACTGGATATGCATTATTTAGAGATGTGGTTTCAAAAGTTAGTTAGTGTCAAGTGTATGATGTTTATATGTGACTATGGTGCAAAAATATTGATACAAACCTATTTATGGGATCTTAGTGTACTCATTATTCAGATATGATCATAACCAATCTTGAAATCATCCTGAGTATACTGAGAGAGAATCAACTATACACCTTTTAATCTAAAATTATATCCTAATTTGATGAATGGAATCCTTGGTAGTTGTGCTCAAGGATTAGTTTAAGGTAATCCACATAGTTCGGGGTACTCCATTGGATATTGAGAGTGGTGGACCTCCTTATAATTTGAAACGTAGAGAACACTATAGGAAATGTTATTGGAAAGAGGGAACGAGTGATGGGTGACATTTAATTTGGGGCATAGAAGTGAGTGGGTTCTTATCCATTCTAGTCATTATGTATGAGGTTGGACAGGTTATGAATAGTGGTAAATAGGAAATTGTTTTAGTTGGTGTGATAAAGATGATGCTCCTATGGTGGGGAGTAGGATACTAGTTTTTGGTGGGTGACCCTCATGTGAGAAGTGTCTTGGGACCATGACACAAATTGTGTGAGGGTTTTTTTGACTCTCCAATTCTATAATATTAATAGAAAAATGTATTTCATGATTTTCTCGGTAATGGCAGGGTATATGATCAAACATATACTTGAGGGGAGTCCAATTGTTGGCATCAAAACTTGCATGGAATGTGACGATCCAAGGGGTTTTGATCGGGTATATGAAGGATATTATATTTTTACATGATGGTGGTTATGAATAGAAGATGTTTTTTCTAGGATACTTTACCAGATGTCTGGTACATGATTTGGTGAGAGTACTCAAAATGATCTCTATTTGCATTGGGGAAAAAAATTTTGGAATATGTTTTTGGTGATGGGTTGTGTAACATCCCAATTAAATAAAGAATATGACATTTTCATATTTATTAAAAATTTTAAATTAAATATTAATTTTAACTTAAAGGGGATTCTAAGTTAGATGGCTTACTCGATACACAACAATAGGTTTCTTTAAAATCTTACATTGCACACAATGTTGAGTTATACTAAAAAATAATAATACAATATTATTTTTTAAAATGGTAGTTAACACATAGTTGTTGTATTAGAATGAATGAATATAACTAAATAAAATATGATTAAATGGTTTTATTAAAAAAAATTACATTTATCCAAAAAAAAGTATTGGCTTAAAATGTTAATGAATCCAATTTTAAGCCTAAATATTCAAATTTTCTTTAAAAGGTTGATTTGTCGCCTTTTGATGGTGAAAACTTTTTTGAATATAAGTTTTGTCACTTTTAAATGTTCTATTTGGAAAAAATAATCTTCTTTAGAAGCATGACATCAAAATATACATTGGGTAAAATTTTGGTATTTTTATGATAAAGTTCATTTTTTAGTGAATAGTGAAAAATAAAATACTTTAATTCAAAACCAGATTTTAATCTAATTTATTGATATTGTTATATTATCTTTTTAATTGGTTTTAAATTTTAATTAGATTATATTTTTACCATTTAATCCAATTTTTGTCATTGGAAGTAATTTCAATTTGAAATTGGACATAAACAAGTGTCAATCTTTTGATAGTTATTATTTCGTAAAAACACGCTTGTTTGTTTAGACAATGAGAATTAATTTTAAATTAATTTCTACCACTTATGTGTTTTGAATTTGAAAAAAATTGATTCCATATTTGGAATCAAGAGGTAGAAATAGTGTAAATAGGTAACTTTTATTTTTAAACATTGTGAATATTTACGTCAGTAAATATTCTAATTACCGTGGTTAAAGGGTAAATCTGGTCAATAAGGGTAAACAAATATTCTTATAATAATATTAAATTACCCTAACATGTGTCCTATTACTATTTAGTGATACATTTCTGAACATGGGTATCCTTGGGTAGATTTTTTGGACCCCATGGAGCCACATGGGAGTGATAATGACACTTTATATTAATTAATTTAAAGCAAGGAAAAAAATAACATAAACATATATCTTCAAGTAAAACAATTTTATATTGGGTTATATAAATGATATCTTTGACTATAAATATTCATTCTAAAGATAAAAATATTTCCTACATATTTTTAATTTATTTATATTTTTTAGACATCAAATAAATAAATTTATTTATGAAACAATGATTATGTAATGATTACCTCATTAATGAATGTTTTAAATAAATAATATTATAAATGTTAAAATAAATTTATTTTGAATATTTTTATGCCATAAACGAATTTTAGGGATGACTATGAATTTTTATCTTTTTATTATTGTAGTTTTGTTTTTAAATAATCAAGTTGTTATAGATTTTTTAAAGTCCTGGTATGAATAGTATTTAAGTTGACATAAATCTATTTTTAAATCAATCAATATTTTATTAAATGATATAATAATTCTAAAAATCTAAGATCCTGAAAAATTACTCTGATAAGGTTTATAATGTCATTAATGAACCATTTATTGTTCTATTTTCATTTTATGGTAAATATATTAACCCTATAGTATGAATATATAAGAGAACATGGTAAAAGTAAAATAAGGTAACAAAGGGTTAAATAAAAAAGATAAGGATTAAAAATTATCCAAAACATGTTCAATTATTATTGGATGATTTAATTTCGACTTATATTCACATTATCATCGAATTAAATTAGTTTTGGACCTTTTGAAACCGAAAATCAGTTTGTAACAAAATAATTTTTTCAATCTTTCATAAAGAGACCCTCCACCCTCTTATAAAAGGCCACCATATCTAACCAATTACACAAACCTATCAAGCCCCTTATCTTGTCCAAACATTGATCTATGAATCCCTCAACATCCCTCTCTTCCTCCTAGAATCCTTAAATTAAGAATTAATCACTTCAAGAAACCCTTTTGGTTCAAACCAATGGGAGTTACCTGGTTTAAAGGTAATGTCTTCCCACAAGTTCCCTTCTTTTATTTTACTTCTTCACTCCCTATGATCTTTTTATTATTTTTTTACATAACAACACCTGTATCCTAAATATACTAGGTTTTTTTATGATAATTATTCACACTACACTTACACACACCTTCATCTAATGAGTATATAACATAATGTTTCTGTGGATGTCGAACTACTGCCTCGCGAAATGATGATTGTTCAATCTTCTCCTACCACCTCTTATGGTGGCCATTATGATGTCACTATAATTATATATTATATTTATGATATTTATTTTATTTCTATGCTTCTTTAATTATCATTTATAACATACCTTTATACTTTTCATGTTGTTTATATACGATAATTTCCTTTGAGGAAGTGCGGACTACCGCCCCCCTCAAAGTGATATGACTCATTCATATCATACATGGAACGTATCAAGGATGGATTTAATGAACTTAATTAATATATATAAAACCTGATATTATATTGGAATAATAATATAGCTATGTATCATTTGGTTGTCATTCCTTTAAAAATGAAAAAAATGAAATGGATGTAGCATTCATGTGTATGTACAGCTTGCCGTCTCCATGAATGGTGCATTTAATTTTCTAATATCCAAATGATATGGACAATTATATATAAATTTATACTAGATATATATGATATATATGATATATAAATCCTTAATATGATTCAATGGATAATGTAATTTCGACCACATGGCCAATTTATAATTATAATAAGTTCCTTCTTAACTCAAGTACTGAACATCAACAAAATGTCCTATATGAACTAAAATAATTAACTAAATGTTATTGCAAGGTAACAACTGATATAAAAGGAATAATAAAATTTAAAAAGGTTCTTATTAAATTATTTATTAACTTGTACTTATTATTTAGTAAATTAAAGAATGAATGGGTCAATTCGGACATGAGGTAAGGGACTTCGTCTCAATCTCCTTTCATTGATGTATGATTTGATAATATACACCTCCTTATTTTAAAAGGTATATAATAAACCCCTTTGAATATTAATTTCATTAAATGAGAATCTTTTTTCTACGAATCATTTTACTAAACAAAAAAAGTAATGTTTTTAACATTTTCGGCGACAATGAACTCTGCGCTGCTGTAATCGTTAGTTGGCTTCCTCTATAATCTATAATGTTTTCAAAAGGAAAAGAAATCCCATATTCTGTTTTTGGGTGTTTTGGTATTGAAAATGGTTTTTTAAATGGATTTATTTTTTCAATATCTTTAAATTATTTATTGTGATTTCAAATGAAATGTTATTAATGAAATGATTATATATTCAATATTTTATGTGGTATGATTTTATAATGGTACTTGTACATTTGACAATGGTTACATGATAAACCAAAAAAGGGTGGTTCCATGATAAACCGGGATGGGTGGTTACGTTATAACCTCAAATTCATTACGTATGGAATTCATCTGTATGGCTATTCCATTTAGTGATATTTGTAGAAGTCTACCGTATGGTTATTCCATTTTAGTAAGAATATGTACCAAGTTACCTTTATATGTAATGTGTTCTTTATATGGGTTTTAGGGTAATATTTTGGTTACTAAAGGGTAAGAAATGATCTTTTATTTATTGAATAGTATTTACTACTTCATAATGGTGGAAATTATTATTTATGATAAAGTATTCATAGTTTACCTTTTTTATGAAAAACTAATAGCTTCCCTTCATTGTGTATCCCTTGCTAAGATTTTTGAGCTCATCCCAAGTTGTTTTTGAAATGTTTTTCACTGGACATAAAGATGAATAGGGTCAAGGATGGGATCAAGGAAAATTCATGATGTCTAAAATATGGAACTAGACATGACACTTTTTTCCAAGAGTTTTTTATTTTATGAAAATAATGGATACTGAGTAGAAGTGTCTATATGTTATATTCAAATTGTTATATATAGGTTATGACCTAATTCTCTAAATATCTAAACTTGAGAAGATCCTTAATATGAATTATTAACTTAACTAAATATTATGTAATGTTTAATGTCGTGTCCTTATAGTTGGCATCATAGGCCGATTTAGACTACTTTTGGAGTTTGGGTATTGTTAAATTAATATCAATAAATTAATTTATTGTAAGATTGAAATGATATAGAATTTACATATTAACATGTTGCTTCACCTAAGATATTTCTATGTTCAAAGTGGTTTTCCACAGAGGAAATAGGGTTGCTATTTTGGGAAGGCATACAAAGAAGAATAAACTTCCAAATTAGCATTGTGCAATGGTCAGAATTAGAATTGAACAGTTTTTTGAGTGATGGATTAGTTGAATCAGGTGATATATAGTGGTTGTGTTTATAGATGATATTTTGGTTGGAAGGAACCTGAAAGTCACATAAAGAGGGTTTTAAAACCTTAAAGGAAAATAATCTATATGGAATGTTTAGTAAGGGTGAATTTTGGCGGCAAAAAATTTCATTACTTGGTAATATTGTTTAAAAAAAATGGAATAATTTTTGATCCTTCTAAAACAAATATAGTTGAAGAATGGACAAGACTAATCAATATCACAGAGATTCATAGTTTTCATGTTTTAGCAAGATATTACTAGTGGTTTTTTAAAAAACTTTCACAGTTATCTAGCCTAATGACTATGTTAAATTGAAACGGTGTTAAGTTCATTTGGACAAAAGAATGTGATGATTATTTTTAGGAATTGAAAAAAAGATTAGTGAATGCTCTAGTTTTGGCACTACCGTCTAGAAATAGTGAGTCTGTTATCTACATTGATGCTTCATTTAATAGACTTGGTTGTGTCCTAATGAATAATGAGTAGGTAATTTCTTATGATTCACGTCAGTTGAATCCTCATGAGTTAAATTAAACTACACATGATTTTGAATTAGCTGTGGTTGTTTTTGATTTAAAAATTTGGATGCATCATCTGTATGGAGTAAAATGTGAAATACATACTAAACAAAAAAATTTAAAGTATATATTTACTCATATGGAATTAAACATGAGATAGAGAATATGGTTATAATTAATGAAGTATTATGATTGCATGATCCATTACCATCTGGGACAGGAAAATAATTTGTCTGACACTTTTATTCAAAAGAGTAATGCTACTTTAACCATGCTACGTTTGGAATGAGATACTTTGGTTTTTGATTTGATGAATTTTGGATTGTATGTTTTTGGTGTAGAAAATTTATTTATTTTGATTCAGGTTTCCATAATGTTATCCCTATAAGATAGAATTATGAAAGAATAGATAGATGACAAAGAGTTGTAGGAAAAGTTATAATTGGTTCAGAAGGATAAGTTAGTTGAGATTATTATTGATAGTGACTGTCTTTTGAGGTTTGGAAAGAGATTATGTGTGCCTTGTGATTCATAGTTGTAGAAAGAGTTATTATATGAAGCTCATAGTTATCCGTTTTCAGTTCATCCTAATAGTATAAAGATGTACATAGATCTTTGGGAGTATTATGAGTGGGATGGAGTGAAAAGAGATATTGCTGAATTTACTATGAGGTGTTTTATTGGTCAATAGGTTAACGTAGAGTGGCAGTTACCTAAAGTTATACTTTAGTACTTACCGGTTCTAGAGTAGAAATGGGAAAATAAATCTATGGACTTCATTGTGGGATTACCAAATATATCTCAAGGTAACAATTAAATCTAGGTTATTTTTCATCGATTGAATAAATCTTCTCATTTGCTTCATATTCTAGATAAATTTCCTCTATATCAACTTTCTCGACTGTATGTTAAAGGGGTAGTAAGATTTCATGGAGTTCCCATCTCCATTGTATCTGATTGTGATCCTAGTGTCACTTCTAACTTTTTTAAATTCCTTTAAAATTTGTTGGGTACTGAATTAAAATTTAGTACTACTTTTCATCCACAATCATATGGGCAGTCAGAATGAAAAATTCAGACTTTGGAAGATTTTCTATGTTATTCTTCAATATATTACCAGGGAATTTGGGACAAACATCATTATTTGGTTAAATTTTCTTTTAATAACAGTTTTCATATCAGTATACAGATGGCTCCATTTGAGGCATTATATGGAAAGTGGTGTCGAACTCCAGCTTTTTGGGATGAAGTAGCTGAAAGAAAGCCTATGGGACCAGAATTGGTAGAAGAGATGGCAGATAAAGTTCAGTTGATTCAGAAGCACATGAGAACAACTCAGAGTAGGCAGAAATGATATTCGGATAACCGGAGGAAGTATCTTTCTTTTGAGGTAGGTGATCATGTCTTTCTCAATGTTTCTCCATGTAAAAGTGGGACGCATTTTGGAAAGAAGGGAAAGTTGAGTCTGAGGTTCATTTTACACTATGAAATCCTAGAGAAAGTTGGATAATTTTCCTATAGTGTGGCTTTACCTCCAATTTTATCTCAGGTACATAATGTTTTTCCAGATTCAATGTTGATAATGTATATGCCAGATCCATATCATGTTTTGAGTGCAGAGGTAGTTCAGTTGGTAGAAACTCTTTCTTATGAGGAACAACCAGTCCAGATTCTTGACCGAAGATAGAATGTGTTCCAAAATAAGTTAATTCATTAGGTAAATGCTTTATAGAAAACCCATATGGTTGAAGATGAAACATTGGAATCTGAAAATGCTCGGCACGATAAATACCCCCATTTATTTGATAAGTGAATAAAATTGCGAGTACGTAAATCCCAAAAGGGAGTAAGGATGTAACATCCCATGTAAATAAAGAATATTACATTTTTATATTTATTAATATTTTTGAATTACAAACTAATTTTACTTTAAATGGGATTCTATGTTTGATGGAGTACCTAATACACAACAATGGGTTTCTTTGAAATAATATGTTGCATATAATGTTGAGTTATACTGAAAAATAATAATATAATATTATTACTTTAAATGGTAGTAAATTCATAGCTGTTGCATTAGAAGGAATGAATAGAACAAACTATAATATGATTACACATGTTTATTAAATGTTTTTACATTTATCTAATAACATTTATAGGCTTAAAATTTGAATTAATCCAATTTTAAGCATAAATACTCTAATATTCTTTAAAAGTTCGATTTACTTCATTTTGAGGGTGAACACTTTTTTAAATCTAGGTTTGTTTCAATTTTATATGTTTAATTTTAAAAAATAAAATTTTATTTAGAAGTGATATCTAAAAATTTATTTTCGGTAAAATCTTTGTATTTTTTGGATTAACTTCATTTTTTAATGAATTGTGAAAAATAATATATTTTAATTCAAAACTGCATTTTAATCTAATTTATTTATATGGATAGATTATATTTTTAATTGGTTTTAAAATTTAATTAGATTGTATTTGTAAAATTTAATACAATTTAGGTCATTGAAAGTAATTCCACTTTGATATTGGACATAAACACATGTTAATCTTTTGATGGTTATTTTTTCCTAAAAACAATCTTTTTGTTTTGACAACGGGAATTAATTTTAAATTAATTTCTGCCACTTCTATGTTTTAAATATGAAAAATTTTATTCCATATTTGGAATCAGAAGGCCCAAGTTTTTTAAATATGTAACTTTTATTTTTAGACATTATGAATATTTACTTTAGAAAATATTTTATTTACCATGGTTAAAGGGTAAATCAGGTAAATATGGGTTAATAGATATTATAATAATAATATTAAATTACCCTTAAAAGTGTCCTATTACAATTGGTTGAAACATGTCTGACCATGGGCATCCTTGGGTCGATTTTGGGACCCCATGGAGCCACATGGGAGTGATAATGACACTTAATATTAATTAATTTAAAGTAAGGATAAAAATAACATAAACATATATATTTTAGTAAAACTATTTATATAGGGTAATATAAGGGATATTTTCAACAATAAATATGAATTTTAAAGTTAAAAATATTCCCCACATCTTTATTTTTTATTTATATATTTTACACATAAAATAAATAATTGTTTTATGATACAATGATTGTGTAATGATTACCTCATTAATGAATGTTTTTAATAAATAATATTATAAATGTTAAAATAAATTTATTTTAAAACTTTTTAGGCCATCCAAGAATTTTAGGGATGAGTATAAATTTTTATATTTTCATTATTGTAATTTTTTAGAAAAAATCAAGTTGTTATAGATTTTTTAAAAGTCTTGATATGAATAGTTTTTAAATTGACATAAATGAGTTTTTAAATCAATAAATATTTTATTAAATGATATAATAATCCTAAAAAATCTAATATTCTACCAAATTACTTAGAAAAGGTTTGAAATGTAATTAATGATCAACTATTGGTTCTATTTTCATTTTATGGTAACTATATTAACCATATAGTATGAATATATAAGAGAACATGGTAAAAGTTAAATAATTTAACAAAGGGTTAAATAAAAAAGATAAAAATTAAAAATTATCCAAAAAATGTCCAATTATTATTGGATGATTTTATTCAGACTTATATAAAAATTATCATAGAATTAAATATGTTTTTTAACTTTTGAAACTGAAAATACGTTTATAATAAAATAATATTTTGGAACTTTCCTAACGAGCCCCTCCTTCCTCTTATAAAATCCTATAACCTCTAACACATTACACACACCTCTATAGCCCCTTGTATCATCCAAAAATTGCTCCAAGAATCCATCAACATCCCTCTATTCCTCATATAAGCCTTAACTTTTGCATAAAGCACTTAAAGAAAACCTTTTGGTTCAAACCAATGGGAGTTACCCGATTTAAAGGTAACGTCTTCCCTCAAGTTCCTTTATTTTATTTTACTTCTTCACTCCCTTTGATCTTTTTGTTCATTGTTTACAAAACAACACCAGTATACTCGATATACTAGGTTTTTTTATGAGAATTATTCACACTACACTTACACACACCTCCATCAAATGTGTATAGAACATAAAGTTTTTGTGGACGGTGAACTACTGCCCCACGAAACGATGATTATTCAATATTCTCATACAACATCTTATGGTGGACATTAAGATGTTAGTGTAATTATATAGTATATTTATGATATTAATTTTATCTCTATGGTTATTTAATTATCTTTTATAAAATACCTTTATTCTTTTCATGTTGTATATTTACGATAATTTCATTTGAGGAAGTGTGGACTACCGCTCCCTCAGAGTGATATGACTCATTCATACCATTCATGGAACGTATAAAGGATGATGTTAATGAAATTACACAACATATATAAAATATTATATTATACTGGAATAATAATATACCTATGTATCATTTTGTTTTTATTCATTTTAAAATGAAAACAAATGAAATGGAAGTAGCATTCATGCGTACGTACAACTTACCGTCTCCAAGAATGGTGAATTTCATTTTCATATATCCAATTGATATGAACTATTTAAAATACATATATAATGGATTTATTTGGTATATATGATATATAAATAATTAATATCATTCTATAGATAGTGGAATTTCATCCACAAAGACAATTTATAATTATAACAAGTTCCATTTTTACTCTAGTACCGAACATCGACAAAATGTCTGATAGGAACTCAAAGAATTAACTAAATGTTATAGCAAGGTAATAAGTGATATAAAAGGAATAATAAAATTTAAAAAGTTTATTAAGAAATTATAAATTAACTTAAGTTTATTATTCAAGAAATTAAAGAACAAACGGGTCAAGTCAAACATGAGGTAAGGGACTTCATCTCAATCTCCTTTCATTGAGGCTTGTTTTGATAATATACACCTACTCATTTTATAAAGTATATAATAAACCCATTTGACTTTTAATTTCATTCAAAGGGAATATTTTTTCTATGAATCATTTTACTAAACATCAAAAGGAATGTTTTTAACATTTACAATGACAATGACTTCTCTACCGCCGTAATCGTTTGTTGGATTACGCTATAAGCCATAATGTTTTTAAAAGGAAAATAAATACCTTATTCTGTTTCTTGCGTTTTTTGGTATTAAAAATGTTTTTTGAAATGGATTTATTATTTCAATATATTGAAATGATTTCTTGTGATTTCAAATGAAATTTTATTAGTGAAATGTTTATATTTTCAATATTTTATGTGTTTTGATTTTATAATCATACTTAGACATTTGACTGGTGGTTATATGATAAACCAAATAACGGGTGGTGCCATGATAAACCAGGATGGGTGGATATGTTATAAACTCCAATGTATTGGGTATGGAAGTCAGTCATATGACTATTCCATTTAGTGATATGTGTAAAAGTTCACCATATGGTTATTACATTTAATTATGTTTATGTCCCTAGTTACCTTTATATGTTATGTGTTCTTTCTAAGAGTTTTATGGTAATATTTTTATTACAAAAGGTAGGAAATGATCTTTTATTTGATGAATAGTATTTACTACTTCATAAAGGTGAAAAGTATTAATTATGATTAATTATTCCTAGTTTGCTTGTTGTTTTGAAAACTAACCATTTTCCTTCTTTGTGTATCGCTTACTGAGATTTTTAAGCTCATCCAATGTTTTTTTTGAAATTTTTATCACATGAAATAAATATGAATAGGGTCAAGGATGGGATCAAGGAAAAGTCATGATGTCTAAAATATGGAACAAGACATGACACTTTTTTCCAAGAGTTTTTATTTTATGAAAAAATTGATACTGATTAGAAGTGTCAACATGTAATATTCAAATTGTTATGTATATGTTATGACCTAATTCTCTAAAGCAATAAACATAAAAAGATCGTCAAATTGAATTAAAAACTTAATTCAATATTATGTATTGTTTGAGGCTAGGTCCTTATAGTTAGTATCATAGTTCAGTTTAGAACACTTTAGGAGTCACGGTATTATTAAATTAATATCCATAAATTAATTTATGGTAAGATTTAAATGATATTGCATTTACATATTACCATGTTGCATTGCCTAAGATATTTCCTGTGTTAAAAACGGTTTTCCACAGAGGAAACATGGTAGCTATGTTGGGAAGGCATACAGAGGAGAATAACCTCCCAAATCAACATCTTGAGATGGTCAGAATCAGAATTGAATAGTTTGTTGGAGTGATGGGTTAGTTGACTTAGGTGATAAATAGTGGTTGTGTTTATAGATGATATTTTGGTCAGGATGAACATTAAATTAATGTAAGTTGTGTTTCACAAACCTTAAAGGAAAAAAATCAATATGGAATTTTTAGTAAGAGTGAATTTTGGTTGAAACAAATTTCATTCTTCGGTCATATTGTTTCGAAGAATGGCATAAATGATGATCCTGCTAAACCAAAAGTTGTTTAAGAATGGCCAAGACCTACCAATATCACAGAGATTCGTATTTTTGTGGCTTATCAGGATATTACCAAAGGATTTTTGAAAATTTGTCATGGTTATCAAGACTAATGACTATGATAACTCAAAATGGTGTTAAGTTCATTTGAACAAAAGAATGAGATGATTGTTTTCTGGAATTGAAAAGAAGATTGGTGACTGCTCTAGTTTTGGCACTGCCATCTGAAAATTATGAGTTTTTTTATCTAAAGAGATGCTTCGTTGAAAGGACATGGTTGTGTCCTAATGTAGAATGATCAGGTAATTGATTATTCTTCACATCAGTTGAAACCTCATGAGTTAAATTACCATACACATGATTTGTAATTAGATGCTATTATTTTTGCTTTAAAAAATTGGATGCATCATCTGTATAGAGTAAAATGTGAAATATATACTGACCAAAAAAGTTTGAAGTATATATTTACTTAGATGGAATTAAACATTAGATAGAGAATATGTTTAGAATTAATCAAGGATTATGACTGAAAGATCCATTTCCATATGGGAAAGGTAGATAAAGTGGATAACGATTTTAGCCGAAATAGTAATGCTACCTTAACCATGATACATTTGGAACAAGATCGTTTGGCTTTTGATGTGATGAATTTTGGATTGGAATTTTTTGGTATAGGAAATTCTTATATTTTTTTCCAGGTTTTCGTACAATTTTCCTTAAAATATAGAATTAAGAAAGCACATAAAGATGACAATGAGTTGTAGAAAAAGGTAGAATTGGTTCAGAAGGATAAGTTACTTGAGTTTAATATTTATAGAGACTATGTTTTGATGTTTGGAAATAGATTATGCGTGCCTTGTGATTCAAAGTTGAATAAAGAGTTTTTTTGTGAAGTTCATAGTTCTCTATTTTCAGTTTATCCTAGAAGTACGAAGATGTATAGAGATCTTTGGGAGTATTACTGGTGGGATGGAATGAAAAGAGATATTGCAGACTTTACTGTGAGGTGTTTGATTTGACAATAGGATAAAGCAGAGTGGAAGTTATAGAAATGGATGCTTCAGTATTTACCAGTGCCAGAGTGGAAATGGGAAAATATATCCATGGAATTGATTTTGGGATTACCAAAGACGTCTCGAGGTAACAATGAAATCTGGGTAATTTTTTATCAATTGACTAAATCTGCTGATTTCTTCCTATTCCAGATAATTTATCTCTAGATCAACTTTCTCGGTTGTATTTTAAAAGGATATTCAGGTTGAATGGAGGTCCCCTCTCCATTGTATCTGATTGTGATCCTAGTTTCACTTCTATCTTTTGGAAAGGCATTCAAAAGTTCTTGGGTACTAAATTAAATTTTAGTACAACTTTTCAACCACAATCAGATGGGCAGTTAGAATGAATAATTCAGAAATTGGAAGATATTCTAAGTCTTTCTTAAAAGGATTACCATGGAAGTTGGGACCAACATATTTCTTTGGTTGAATTTTATTATAATATTAGTTTTCATTCCAGTATATAAAGGTTTTTGTTTGAG
Source organism: Viscum album (assembly GCA_963277665.1). NCBI lineage: Eukaryota > Viridiplantae > Streptophyta > Magnoliopsida > Santalales > Viscaceae > Viscum > Viscum album. Next base: position 1,799,540,970 of record OY728126.1, on the reverse strand, counting down.
GCATTATATAAAAATAAATGTTGAACTCAAACTTTTTCGGATGAAGTAGGTGAAAGGAAGATGATGGGACCATAATTGGTAGAAGAGATGGTAGAGAAATTCTAGTTGATTAAGAAGCACCTGAGAATAGCTCATATTAGGCAGAAAAGTTATGCGGATAACCAGAGTAAGGATATTTCTTTTAAGGTAGGAGATCATTTCTTTATCAAAGTATCTTCATTTAAAAGTGTGATGTGTTTTGGCAATTAGGGAAAGTTGAGTCTGAGGTTCATTATACCCTATGAAATCCTAGAGAAAGTTGGATCAATTGCCTACAATGTGGCTTTACCTCTAAGTATATCCTAGGTACAGAATGTTTTTCATGTTTCAATGTTGAGAAATTATATGCCAGATCCATCTCATGTTTTGAGTCCAGAGGTAGTTCAGTTGAGAGAAAATATTTCTTATGAAGAACTACCAGTCCAGATTCTTGACCGAAGAGAGAAAGTGTTGCAGAATAATTTAATTCATTAGGTAAAGGTTTTCAAAAAAAAAACATATGGTTGAAGAGGAAAACATGGTAATCTGAAAATTCTATGAGTGATATATACCCCCATTTATTTGATAAGTGAATAAAATTACGAGGACGCAATTCCCAAAAGGGAGGAAGGATGTCACATCCCAAGTAAATAAAGAATATGAAATTTTCAGATTTATCAATATTTGTGAATTAAATATTAATTTTACTTTAAAAGGGATTCTATATTCGATGGTTTAACCAATATGCATCAATAGGTTTCTTTAAAATCTTACACTGCACATAATGTTGAGTTATACTGAAAAATAATAATATAATATTATTATTTTAAATTGTAGTTAAATCATAGTAGTTTTATTGGAGGGAATGAGCGTAACTAAATATAATATTATTACACATGTTTCTTAAATGTTTTTACATTTATCTAATATAATTTACAGGCTTAAAATTTGAATGAATCCAGTTTTATACATAAATACTGTAATATTCATTAAAATGTCAATTTTTTTCCCTTTGAAGGCGAACCCTTTTTAAATCTAGTTTTTGTCAATTTTATATTTTCTATTTGAGAAAATAAACTTATTATTTAGAATAAAGTCCTCAAAATTTACTTTGGGTAAAATTTTCGTATTTTTCTGATAAAGTTCATTTTTTAATGAATAAGGAAAAAGACTATATTTTAATAAAAACTGCCTTTTAGTCTAATTTATTTATATGGTTAGTTTGTATTTTTAGTTTCTTTTAATGTTTAATTAGATTATATTTTTACCATTTAATCCTATTATGGTCATTGGAAGTAATTTCACTTTGAAATTAGACATAAACAAGTGTCAATTTTTTAATAGTTATTATTTCTTAAAAACACAATTTTTATTTTGACAAGGGAAATTAATTTTAAATTAATTTCTGCCACTTATGTGTTTTAAATATGGAAAAATGGATTCCATATTTGGAATCAGTAGGTCCATATTGTGTAAATAGGTAACTTTTATTTCTAGACATTATGAATATTTACTTCAGTAAATATTTTATTTTCCATGGTTAAATTGTAATTTTGGTAAATAAGGGTAAACAAAAATTATAATAATAATATTAAATTACTCTAAAAAGTGTCCTATTCATATTTTTAATGCATGTCCGACCATATTCATTCATGGGTTGATTTTGGGACCCCATGGAGCCACATGGGAGTGATAATTACACTTTATATTAATTAATTTAAAGTATGGACAAAAATAACATAAACATATATCTTTTAGTAAAAAAAATTTATATTATGTTTTATAAGTGATATCATTGACTATAAATATTAATTTTAAATCTAAAAATATTTTATACATCATTTTATTTTATTTATAATTTTTTTACATCAAATAAATAAATTTATTTATGACACAATGATGATGTAATGATTACCTCATTAATGAATGTTTCAAATAAATAAGATTATAAATGTTAATATAAATTTATTTTGAATCATTTTAGGACATCCATGAATTTTAGGGATGATTATGACTTTTTATATTTGAATTATTTTAGGTTTTTTGAATGAATCAAGTTTTTATAGATTTTTTAAAAGTATTGATATGAATAGTATTTAAATTGACATAAATGAGTTTTCAAATAAATCAATATTTTATTAAATAATATAATAATCCTAAAAAATATAAGAGTCGGAAAAATTACATATATAAGGTTCATAATTTCAATAATTAACCACTTTTGGTTCTATTTTCATTTTATGGTAACTATATTAACCATATAGTTTGTATATATAAGAGAACGTGGTAAAAGTTAAATAAGTTAACAAAGGGTTAAATAAAAAAGATAAGGATTAAAAATTATCCAAAACTTGTCCAATTATAATTTGATGATTTTATTTCGACTTATATGAAAATTATATTTGAATTAAATAAGTTTTGGACCTTTTTAAACCAAAAATCAGTTTATTATAAAATAATATTTTCAAACTTTCCTAAAGAGAACCTCCTTCCTCTTATAAAAGGCCACCAAATCTTACCCATTACACACACCTATAAAGCCTATTTGATCTTCCAAACTCTACTCAAATAATCCCTAAACATCCCTCTCTCCCTCCTAGAAGCCTTAACTTAGGCAGAAATCACTTTAAGAAGTCATTTTGGTTCAAACCAAAGGGAGTTACCCAATTTAAAGGTAACATCATCCCTAAAGTTCTCTTCTTTTATTTTACTTCTTCACTATATATGCTCTTTTTATTATTTTTTTAAATAACTAAACCAGTATCCTAAATATACTTGGTTTTTTTATGTGAAGTATTTGAACTACACTGACACACACCTCCATCTAATGGATATAGAACATAATGTTTCTGTGGACGGCGAACTACTGCCTCATGAAATGATGATTGTTCAATCTTCTCCTAATACCTTTTATGGTGGACATTATTATGGAAATTTAATTATTTATTCTATCTATGATATTTATTTCATCTCTACGATTCTTTAATTTTCTTTTATAACACCCATTTATGCTTTTCATGTTGTATATATACGATATTTTCATTTGAGGAAGTGCGGACTACCACCCCCTCAAAGTGATATGACTCGTTCATACCATTCATAAAACGTATATAGGATGGTGTTAATTTATATAAAATATGATATTATACTATAATAATAATATACATTTGTGTCATTTGGTTTTATTTCCTTTTAAAATGAAAAAAATGAAATGGAAGTAGTGTTCATGCGTATATACGGCTTACCATCTCCAAGAACGCTGCATTTCATTTTCATATATCCAAATGATATGGACTATTATAAATACATATAATATATATATATATATATATTATATATGATTTATAAATCATTAATATCATTCTTTAGATAATGTAATTTCATCCACATGGACAATTTATAATTATATCAAGTTAATTTTTAAATCAAGTTCCGAACGTCGACAAAATGTCCGATATGAACTAAAATAATTAACTATATGTTATATAAATGCAATAAGTGATATTAAAGGAATAATAAACCTGAAAAAGTTTCTTAAGAAAGTATAAATTAACTTATGTTTATTATTCAGGAAATTAAATAATGAATGGGTTCAGTCGGACATGAGGTAAGGTACTTCGTCTCAATCTCATTTCATTGAGGTATGTTTTTTTGATAATATACACATACTTCTTTTATGTGGTATATAATAAACCCATTTGAATTTTAATTCCATTCAAAGGGAATATTTTTTATATGAATCATTTTACTAAACAACAAAATAAATGTTTTTAATGATTTCAGAGACAATGACCTCTCCGTCACTGTAATCGTTAGTTGGCTTCCTATATAAGCCTTAATGTTTTTAAAAGGAAAATAAATCCCTTATTCTGTTTTTTGGTGTTTTGTTATTTAAAATGTTTTTAGAAATGGATTTATTATTTCAATATCTTGAAATTATTTCTTTTGATTGCAAATGAAATATTATTAGTTAAATGTTTATATTTTCAATATTTTATGTGTTAGGATTTTATAATGGTATTTGGACATTTTATGGGTGGTTACATGATAAACCAAATGATGGGTGGTGTCGTGATAAACTAGGACGGGTGGTTACGTTATAACATCCATTGCATTGGGTATGGAAGTTGGTCGTATGGCTATTCTATTTAGTGATATGTGTAGAAGTCGACCGTAGGGTTATTCCATTTAAGTATGTTTATGTCCCAAGTTACATTTATATGTTATATGTTCTTTCTGTGGGTTTTATGGTAATAGTTTGGTTACAAAAGGCTATGAAATGATATTTTATTTAGTGAAAATTATTTACTACTCCATAAAGGTGAAATGTACTACTTATGATAATGTATGCATGGTTTACTTGTTGTTTTGAAAAACTAAGGGTTTTCATTCTTTGTGTATCCCTTACTGAGCATTTTATGCTCATCCAATGTTTTTTTTGAAATGTATTTCACTGGACATAAAGATGAATAGTGTCAATGATGGGATTAAGGAAAAGTCATGATGTCTAAAATATGGAACTAGACATGACTCTTTTTTTCAAGAGCTTTTCTTTTATGAAAAAATGGATACTGAGTAGAAGTGTCTACATGTAATATTCAAATTTTTATGTATATGTTATGACCGAAATATCTAAATCTCTAAACTTGAAAAGATCCTCAATTTGAATTATTAACTTAATTCAAGATTATGTAATGTTTAAGGTCGAGTCCCTATAGGATGGAAATAAACTTTGATCATTATCAAAAATACTTGTTCGAAGGTGGTTTTACTTGATTTCTCTTGAAAATATATATGCAGTTGATGAGGAATCACATATATCATGTTGTTTTATTTAGGTGAGTTCAGCATAGATGTAAATATAATATTTTCATGGAAAATATGGTCAGACTATGTTAAGTTTCATCAGTCAGAAATTGATTATTTTGATCAAATTAAAGACTAGAGGTAGTGTGCCCCTGTGTTATTATATGTAACAAGTATATAATTGAACCAAGTGAATCATAATACACTAGAGTCATGATTCAATAATAAATTATAGAAGTGGTAGTAACATGAATCAGAATTGGATTTTTAAGGCTAAAACACATAAAGGGATACACCATATGATGATTGATGAAAGAGATGATGACATGATCATGTCATGGGTTAAATGGGATTGATTAAGCACCATCAAAGTGTTTTTATGGTGGTTATGAGTGTTGGTTTTGGTTTTGATTGTTTAGGTTATTTTTGTTTTTGTGGCGTTTAGAGGCACGTTGGGAATTTGGAAATACTACATGACCATTTAATCTGGAGTTCCTGACCCGATAAGGTCAAGTGTTTTTCCAAATGTTCACTGACGCTTCTCATGGATTAGAAGTTATAAGGTGGTGAGGCTATAATATAATATGTTTTAGATAATTTTTTAGATTCTAAAAGAATTTGAATTTTATTTTAGTGGATGTTATGAATAATAAACTGAGCCTCATAATGAAATTCCAAGAGTTGTAACTCTAAAAAATATTTTTTTAGATGACGTTTAAAGCCAAAGAGGTGTCTCATAAGCCCATATATGTTTTAGGATCCTTAGACATAAAAATAGAAATTTTTTGGAGAAACAACTTGAGGCATAATATTGATTAAAATTTATTTCTAATCATGCATCCTAAAACATGTGTCCCTTTTATAAAGACATATAGTTTGTTCATGATGTGTGGGGGGATCCAAAAACCCATGGGAGGGGCTTCAGAAAATCATTTTATATGGTTTAGAATCAAATAGGGACGTGAATGGTTGGTTCATAGTTTTTATAATAGTGCAATACAACCGTTCAAGGTATAGTGTGTGGGATAGTGAGGCCCACATTATTGGCACACAGTTTGTCGAGCCATATGGCCAAACCATGATACTCATTAAAGAGATGAAAATTTACCATTTCCCCCTATTTTCTTTAACCATATTCCAACCTTTATCCTCCCTCATTCAATACAGAATCATATTGCAGGAGCTCTCCTCACCCTCTATTATAGGCTTTGATGTTTCTCTTTTTTCTGAGCTCTGATTCAACTGTCGTTTACCATGTTGGAATCTTCCTGGTATTTCTAAGAATATTCTGGTTTATTTTCTATGCTTTATTCACCGTACTGTATTTTACTTCCATGTGAGCACATATGACCTATTTTTAGGGCGTTTTTATAGTTTATTCAATTTATATCATTCCAACATGAGCCAAAGTATGACATCAGATGATTAAAGCTTCCTAAGTATAAGTTGGGTGGTGTATGACTTTTCTATCAAAGTCCTGTAATTTATATATTTTTTTCCGCCACATTTCTAACCCTCGATGTATTTCTCTTAAATTGTGTAAACTATTATATTATTTGTCAAGATCATGAACCATAACCCTAATTTGACTTAGTGAAATTGTTGGAGGGTTCATACCCCAAATTCGATCACCGCTTCGAGTGTGTCCTATTATTTACCCTCATTGGACATTTCTTCTAATTGATCAAAACACCTCTTAGGTGTGTTGGTTTGACTCCTAAAATGATAATCGATTAAATGATATTAAATAAACTGATTTTATTACAATAGGGAATGAATAAATACATGGACCATGTTAAATTATAAATTATTCCCTTGGATAAAAAGGTAATTAAAGAAGATGTCAAAATCCAATAATTAAATTACTTACACCAGGACTATTAGTCCCTTGACACCATTAGAGATTGATGAAATTGGTTTCAACCACCCATTAGGGTGGGAGATATAAGTCTTTTTTATATAAAACTTCTTCACGGATGTAACTAAACACCATTGAAAGGTGTTTTGGATTATCTCTAGTGATTGAATGACTAAATAGAGTTGTTTGAATGGAAAAAAGGGTATGAGGAGATTACTTACCACATTGTTTATTCTCACCTTAGTATTAGTTATTTCCCTTAAATATATATCATGTCCAAGTGAAATAAAATGTATTAATGCATGCCTTGGGAACTTGAAAATGAAATGATTAAAGGTATACATGGATTGTATATTGACATGGATATTTTTTATGGACACTATTTAATTTTTAGTTGTAACATGCCATCTTTCAATATCATTCCTTGGGTTATACTTGGGTTCTAATATGGAATACCCTTTATGGGATCATAAGGCACTTTAAATTGAATGAATTAAATGGTTAACCAATATTGAAAATGGTTCTCCTCATTATTTATTTGAAATTTATGGACAAGGAAATTATTTTTTATTATTAGAAGTTATTAGACATGGGGATCTACATTATTTTGTTTTAAATTATAGGACATATGGATCATCTTTATTTATTTTCAATTGTTGGACATTAATGACCTCATTATTTAATAGAAGTTTTTCTATGTGGTTCTCCATATCATTTATAGGGAATGGTGTACATGACCCTCTATTTTCCTCTAGTTAGATGCTTATGATGATCCCATTATTTAAATATGAAACCCTATATTATTATCATTGTATATGGATTCCTTGGTTATATACCATAGGTCCTGGTTCTATTCATATAAAAGTTAAAACGCTCAAAGATATTCTGACTTAGGATAAATTTGGTATATCTATCCATGAATCCAATGAGGAGCCTAAGTTATACATGGTTTACATTTTCCTCTATGGCCTTACATTTATTATACATCTTTTCCACCTTGGATTTAATGCATCATGATTTTTTATTGGGGGGAGTGAGTCTTTTTCAATAATACACATCATTTTTTCTATTCATAAATGGTTCCAATAGGTTTATTTGCGGAATAGGAAACACAAAACATTTATATATCCATAGGTATATACTTTGCAAAGGAAGATGCTCATTGGAATGTTTGGAAAAAGATTCTTATGAACACTTATTGGTCGAGAGGATGGGAGGTTGGTCTCATCCCACCTTTTTTATGGGAATTAGTACCTACTTAGATACACTATTAATATATTTAAGATGTGTTCATGAATCCTTTATTAATTCACAAGTATTATGTTGGTCACTATTGAATTAAAAATCAATTATTAGAATGTACGGAGAATAGAAACAACTATATGTATTTAAGGATCTTCATCAATGTACATACCTATATGTATCTGATGTTCTTTATCGATGGAATCCTCTTATGTACTTCATAGAGATTCTTTGGTCGTTATTATGATGATGCTGGTTTTCCAGCCACACAGTGGGGAACTCTGGAGTGTATCGTCATCCAGGGAGACGAGAGTTGTTTTGAGGTTTGGATTGAACCCACAAATGGGTTACCTAAGTGTCCTTGTGAATGGAATAAGAACCTCAATAGTTTGGTGTCTCTTAATAGGGAACATCAAACCTTTTTAGGTCATGTGATATGGATCTAACCATAGTGATTAACATCATATGATAAGGATGTATCAACATAAGGTGCCTATTCAATGTTAGTGAGGGACTTATGCTAAATTTTTCCAAGGAACATGAAAGGAATATGGATTCCCAAGATAAATTAAACCCAACATGGAATATGGCCCAATGAATATAGGGTTGATTTGGGGTATCGGGATTGGACCTCAAGGAGGCTTTCTACGTATCCTATTTAGTGAGGAATCAAAGCCCATGTAGTTGGGTGAAGAGGACCTACACCTATGGAGGCACTGTGAAGGTTTGTCTCACAGGGGATTTTGTCCCATTGGGAGGATTAAGTGGGGTGTATTCCTTAAAATAATACCCTATCAAAGGGTCAAAGAGTGATATATCAACTCATGATGGTTTGGAGGTTTGTTTAAGGATTACACATAAGGTGGATTCTATTGATTATTTTTGGGGATTTGACTGAGGATTTCACATGAAAAGGATACCTACTGATCTCAAGCCTTAGGTCAGCATCCTATGTTTCTTTGTAATATATGGAATTTGAGTTCTCATAGTCCAATAAATGACATGGATAATGCAGAAGTTAGGATCACCATTAACCTCTAAGACCCCATCATTCAGGATTGATGTGGGAAACAAGAGGAAGTGGAAGATCTGGAAAACCAGATAATTTTCTTTTGTCAAGAAGTGGACATTATGACAAATACCAAAGGGATAGGGATGGTTAATTTTGTATTTCCACCTCATTTTACCCCACTTACACTAATGTAAGAGGATGGTGATAATAAATAGAGAGGAATTGACTCTCAATCCCATCCCTTCTCTAATTTGGTGGGTAGGAGGAAAAGAGGAGCAGGGGTGAATCCTCCTACAACAAAGGAAATGAGATTAATTCAGGATGGATTCAAAAAAAATTATCTCTTAGAGAGGTAGGATGATCTCATTTCTTATTGAATATAAAAGAATGAATAATTATTACCCTCCATGTTAGGAGCTGTAGGATCTAGGTCTCAAAGCTGAGAAAGAGTGTTCATGGACCTATCCCTAGTATCCAAAACTAGAACTCCCTAACACTACACCTGGGGATGAGGTCCTCATGAATATAAAGATAAACACTCACATGGACCATGAGGACCTTGAACAGACAACCAGAAAAATGCAGGAAACCTCTTATCATATGAATACAAATCCAAATGGGGGACATGATGGTGTGCCACTCGCAATAGTTGTGCACGTCTGGGGGGTTTAGTGGAGGTTTCAACTTGGCCTCTCTCAAAAAATGGAACCCAAGGAGGATATGTTGTTCCATGGATAGCATTGAATATATCTTGATGAGTGGAGCGTGCATGCTAGAGTTTAGGGTGAACCAAGGGGGATTGTGTAGGTAGTTTCTCCATGTAGGTGGGCCTGGGTGAGCTAGTGGTACCCCAGGTGATGGATCACCTGATCAACTACACATGGGGTGACCTTACTCAATCCTTAAAGGGTATCCATATGTGTCCCCAAAAGAGTCTCTCACAGGTCCCTGATTAAGGAAGGGGACTTCATTCTAGTCATTGTTAACCACCGGGTGACTGAATGCCTCACAAAGCTACTATATATTCTAAACCACAGGATCACTATTGTTTCACTACCCACACCCCTTTAATTCCATATTCTATAGGTTTTATAAAGATACCTAGAAGGTTTCAGAGGGATGGAACGAAGGACTAGGGTGAGCAGTGCCTTGGGAGGCCTTTGGTATATATCTTATATACAAATAAGAAGCCTAAGGTTCCTATGTATAGGCGTATATAGAACCTAGGGGTAGGGGGAAATATTTATCAGGAGTCTCACTCAGGTATCTCAAGTAATATCCCACTTAGTATGATCGCATAGGCTATCACGTAGGTGCCCTGAGTGATGGTGGTGCTTTGGGGTACTTGGGTGAATGGCCTTTTGGGGCATTTACGATCCTTGTCATTCTTCATTTATATTATTCTATTCTCCCAAAGTTACATCCTTTTTTACCCTTTTTATACATGTGACAAAATGAAGCATCAACCCCCCCCCCTAGGGATTGGATCCGATCAAAAGAAGAGTGTATAATCCTGAGCTAAAGTGATGAAAAGGGTGGATGGATCACACAGTTAATCCATGCAATTAGTCCATGTGGGTAGTCTGCTTAGGTTTTCCATGTAGGTGGGGAATTAACATGTCCTGTGCAGGGGGAATTTGTTTTTATAAATAGGGTCTTCATTTCAACATCTAACCCTCACAACTCAATATTTTAAGGTCTCACCATTCTAGTCTCTAGTGTTAACCCTCCATTAAAGATTTTATAACTGAAAGCATCATTATTTCATATACATTATATACCTATCTTTTTTATTCATATTCTTCTTCAAGTGACTTACAAGGTAACCATGAGAGATGGACCTATGTGAGGAACGTTTTTGAGACACTTGGGCAATGAACCTGCATGATTTCATGCCTTTGAAAATTTTTATCCATTTGTAAAAAAAAAATGGAGACTTATCTAAACCCAAATGTTTGATGCTTAATTATAGGTTCCATGGCTTCTAAAAAGACAAGAGTCTCTGATGAACAAGATAGAAAGTTTCTTTAAGATATGGTAATGGTTTTATGCCATGACTACTATAATTCTAGGGACACTTAATTACCCAATCTAGTGGGACATCAGAAGAAATGTCACCAAGAATTTATTGAGAGTAGTAACCAGCTACATTACGACCATGGTCACGTAAAAGAGGTATTGAAACCATATTCTAATAGTTATAATCCTTTCTCCTAGTCTTAAGACTGCATAAATTTCACTACTACCAACGTTTCTAACATGGGAGAAAAAATTAATGTTGGGACATCATCCACAACTCGTTTCATGCACTATAGCTAGTGTGCTCTAGATATAAAGTTGCACACACCTAAATTGAAGTTACATTGTTATTCATCGATATTCTATGATTCCCAGAATGACTAGTAAATGGGTTAGAAGATAAACCGGTACTTCCTATAAGGAGGGGGCTATTAAGACTGCATTATTGTTAGTGTAATGGGTGCTCAAAACTTGTGGGGAGTTCAAGATGGACTTTCAAGACTTTGAACTTTATAAGGCCTACTTGGTAGGGAAAACTTATTTATATAAGAAAAATGAATTTATTATTGAGTTGTTAAGCCGATGGAGTCCATATACAAACAATTTCTACTTGATGCATGGAAAATTTGGTATTACCATATGGGAATTCCACCAAATTGTTGAGGACTCGATACTTGGAGATATTTATGATGAGTTCATACCTCCAAGATAGGTGTGAGATGATGCTAAAATCCCCCCCCCCCCATGGCGCGTGATCTACTGAGGATATCTTGAGATGTTATAGAGGAATACCCTCTCCTGAAGGGGGATATTCACCCTCAAAGTGTGGATGAGAACCTTTATGAATTGAGTGGGGAAAGGCCCTATTTTTAAATTTATAACTGGATATCCAAAAATGGAAAAGAAAAGTGTTTCTGATATAATATATTTGACATTGGAAATGTGGGAGAAACCACGTGAGGGTACAAACATAGGTCTAAAGTTCCTATGAAGACACATCTTGTGGGATTTTTAGCCATGTCGATAAGCGTTTACCTATTGCCCGTTCATGATTACAATGGTTTCATATGACTAGGGACATTCATCAGGGTGTCCAGATTGGCATATAAGAAGCATGTGGGGTTGGAAATCCTTATCTTTCTGATGATTTACCAATTTATACTACATGTTCATGTGGGGATGGACCTATTCAAAATTTATAGAATATTTTAGGTACTGCGGGGATGGGTCAAGGACCACTTCAAAACCTATGTCACGTTGAGTTGGGTAGAGGTCCTCTAGAGCCTATTTTGACCATATGTTCAAGCCATTTCTTGTATTCCTCCCCTATCTCTAAAGCCCAGTGAGATCCTATTGAGGCTGAGCCTATTCAAGGAGTTCAAATTCATACCATATTGGGTACCACATACTAGGAGCTTTATTGATGATGGTAAGGCTATAACTAAACCAAGATCATATATTATGGCCTTTAGAGATGGTTTTATAGAAACTCATATCGATGGAGAGGTTATATGAGATGTTTATGCTCTATACAGTATCTATTTCCAATTTAGGTGCCTATAAAAAATAACTGTATCCCCTCCAGTTCATGTCCAATCAAGAAATCATCTCATGGTAGCCCAATAGAAATGGATGATTAGAACCATGGAGATGACTCACACGGTGACCATCCAACCTCAACTGGGTGCAACTTGTGGATTGGCCTCCTAGTATTATGAGTTATGGATTGCATCATTCCCTAAAAGAGTGTTTTCCAAATCTTTTCTTCAAATCGGGACTAGACCATCCACCAATCATAATAAAATGAGGTGGAAATTCTCCCTCTTCAATAGATGGGGATTCTTCTCCTATGGAGGGTTATTTATCCTCTTCGGAGGATGAAAATGATGAGGTCCCATGTTCTCAAAAATGATCTCATGCACGGTTCAATCATCCATCTAGAATAAAAAGAGATATGCCAACTAAGATTATGCCCGGACAGTCTAGTTGTCACCACTAGGAAGAGAGTCTGTTTCCATTTTCTCATCCTGTATTTGTGATAGAGAGGTTTGGTAGTCTTGTGAAATCAAAAGTTGTTGAATCATATTAAAATAATTCCTATATCACTTTTAAATTCATAAAACTACTATTATTGAAACTCGATAAAATAATATCCTTTAATGCTGAAATCATATGGGAACACTTTTGCGAGGGATTGCAGATTCTAGGGAAAAGAGATGTTTGAGCCCCACCTGAACATCACTTTTTGGAAAATACCACTGAGGTGGGGATTTATATCCCGGAACTAGAGGTTTTAATTTATACAACTGAAAACTAGATCCCTTCTATGAGATAAGTGGTGTACCTAATAAGATGGGTCATTGCTGAAGGGAATAATCACTTGTCTTCTGATGAATGGATTGACTATGTCAATCCAGAGTAAATAATTACTTATGTTCTCGTATGTTCTTTTTTCTTTTATTTTATCTATAAAAAATAATTGTTGCTAAGGGAAGGTCATTTATTAGTGGGTTAGGGGGGAATCAACTAAGGTTTCCCCCCAAAAATATGGCCCAACTGGTACACCATTTGGGGATTATGAATCGTATCCCGAACAGGGAGATCTATCCCCAGGGCGACAAACAATGGAGGTTTATATAGAAGGGGAAACTCTATTTCACCCTCTGATACCTATCTTTTAGGAGGTTGGTGCTAGCTGTCCTCCATAAAAAAATGTGAAAAAGAATGAATTTCAATGCATGATATATTTCTCTAAATGACTCATCAGTAATGTTAAGACATCATGGATCTATTAATCTCTTCTTTACCCAAGATAAGTGTTTAACCCTCTTCATGATTATAGGAACTCTTTCCCTCCCTTATCTAAAAGGGATTACAAATGAACCTCCTAGATCTAATGATGGAATTCTCAACCAATCATGTATCCCTACTATAGAATCATCTCCCTCAACAAAAGAAGTGTCAAGGGCTATGGTTACATCATCTACACTTATCACCAATCCTGACACCATAGAGAGAGAGAGAGGAAGATTCTAGTAAGATAAATGGTATATTATAAAGATTTATATTCCACCTACTAAATATTGTCTTTATGACATTAAATTCTCATATCATACACTAGAGGACCCTATGACGATTGATTCTGACCCTATGGTTGTCACCAAGGAAGCTGTTTGGGGTCTCAGGTAATTGGAGGAGGGTGATGTGCTAGGTCTTGATCAAAATATTCAAATTATTTATAAGGGTGAGATTACTATAGAGCTTGGTATGTAAATAGATGTCTTGAAGAATATTTAAATGTCCTTTGATTAAATGATGGAACATATTAATCTTCCTTCTACTTTAGAAAATTTTGAGGCACTTAATAGGATATTTAATGAATGTGAAACTTTAAATATCTGCAACCAAAATTTTTATGCCCGATTCTTTGATCATGACTGATTGGAATGTAAAAATCCATCCATAGAGAATTTTATAGTGATTTTTCATGAACAAGATGCTGAAATACATCTGAGTATCACTGTTGAGGAGGGGGAAGCTTAGCTGAATTGTGAAATGGGAAATCTTATCGAGCCTTTCTTGGTAGATCTCAGGCAAACCCAGGAGAGTTATCCTCAGCAAGAGGTTTCAGTATAAAATAATTACGTCTAGGATTATAGGGAGAAATCCACCTCATATTTCAACATGTTACTAGGTGAGTGTCATCGACAGCTAACCCTCTTATATTTATTTTACCCATTATCCCTTTTGAGAAAATGACTAGTCTTTTCCATTGTTTAGTTCCATAAACTTTTGTTGCTGGGTCTAAGGGTGAAGTCTATGTTCCTAGGCATTCAGTACCCAAACAAGAATCCATTATTGATTAAGAGGGAATGGGGAAAGGTTATCTAATAATTGAACTTATCTTAGAGTATTTCCCCACTCTAACATTGGATCTGATTTAGATTCATAGATTCATAAAGATCTTCGCATCACACACCACAGGTATTGGTGGGATATATGGAGGATAATCTATGAGACACCTCTTGAGGACATTCCTTCGCACATATATCTAATTTTTCTATTGATGGTAATGCCCAAATATGGTAGATTTGATTACCTTATGATTGATTATACTATGAAGGAGATCATTCACAAATGAGATCAAGAGCATGATATTCAATAGTACCTTATAAATACAATGCTGCTCATCTGTTTTGATGATCTCAAGGTTGCAATATCCTTGGAAGAGGATAACCACACCAATAAGTTGGAAGAATGTAGATAGAAGATTAATGATAAAATCATTCATGTCTCACATATTTTGGAGGAATTGGAAGTTTCTCAGAGAGAGCTTCTAAAACTCCACCAAACATTATAAAAATCCAAAACTGAAGGGTCGACATCCATTATGGTGTCAGTGGAAGAACTTTTCCAGGATTAGGAGACTGAAGTGATTCAATTGACTGGGATTTAATAAGTAGTTGATGTGGATAGAGAGTTTATTAAAAAAAGTAAGTGTTATGTTGATAGTCTTCAATAAATCTTTATGGAGAGACTACATCTTGTGGATTCTCCTCCAGTTTTGTTTTCTTCCATAGATGAAAATAAATTTATTTTCGATTGTATATGTATTCATCGACATCTTCATACTATGATCATAACATAAACATGAAAAAAAAATTAAAAAGGAAATATAACTTCATCATATAGTTGTAACCATAGTTATGGGATGGAGAAATGATATAATTTTTTCCTAATCTATTATGCCTAACAATTGTAGTTCGACTATTTCCAGGGTTGTATGAACAACCCTACAAACATTCGATATTTTATTTCATCACTGATTTTTTTTCCAAAACTAAATTTGAAGGAGACTTAATGGGTGGGGCTTGGATTTTTCTTAGGCCACCCTTTTTTAGGTTTCATCCTAACACGTTTTCTGCATTTTATCTTTTTATCAAATGATATTTTTCTTAAACCATATAGAGTGAAAGTCTAGTGATTTGAGACTTGAATTATTTTCAGAGTTCCCTCTGTGGGTTTTCAATCTGGTGAGTACTGTGTCTCTTCTTGTAGGAAGATTAATGTCATTCAAGCTAGACTAATAAGGCTATTGTTTTAGGTTGAACAACTTTGACCATAATGTTTTGAAATAATAACCCGAACATGTTTTAATGGCCATCAATATTCTCACATTACTCAATTAATCCCAAGTGGAATCTTGATCCACAATATAATAGTTTCTAAATCTATAAAATGATATCTGGGAATTGAGGAGGTATCTCCTAAGAGTGATGTTCCCACTAGTTTCTAGACCCGTTACTAGGTTTGTTTTATACAAGGAAAACTAGGTCTCATACTGCATAGTTAGGTAGTGGTATGCTTAGTCTGATTGACCTATTCTGTTGGTAAATTATGCAAATCCAAATTGGGATGTTGCATCTTAGTCATGTGAAGGATCTATTGAAAATTTGGACACTCTATTTCCCATGGGTGAAGGAATTTTACAGAGATTTAGATTTCGCAATACCACAAGAGGTGGTTTTACAAGGGAAGATGTTAGAGAATGAAGAGAATATTTTTATAGGTACTATCCATGATTAGGAAAGTACTCCTACATTAATTTGACTCATGTAAACAAGGGTAAATTTTTTTAGATGGTAAATTTTATGGGGAGAGCCCCTTTCTGATGAAGAAAAAAGCTACATATAGTTTAATTTCATGAAATTAGGACATTGACTGTGTATTTAAACATCTTATAAATTTGAATTAAGGCTATGTAGTTTAAATTTGTATTTAAAAAAAATTATTCTATGTAGTTTAAAGTCATGTAGTAAAGAAATTATGGTGTTTATATTTTAAGGTTTTTATCTTTGATGAAAAGTTTAATTATTCTCCCATTATTGGTAATTTTTCAGGAATGTACGACCATATTCAGGTGTGAGATGTGAAAGTTGTATGTTTTGATTTGGGGACTCCCGCATATGAAGAGTGGTATGGAAAATGGATTGTGACATTAGAGGAGTTATCTCTGAAGGATGAAGTTAACACTGGTTGAAAAACCCCATTTTATGGGTTATTTTAGGAATGTCTGATTATGACGCTGTAAGAACCCAGATATTCTTTTCATGTATGATTCCTTTTTTCTGGTCGTTTTTTAGAAAAAGATGAATTTCTGGAAATTTTTGAAGTACACATCATGTACTTTCTAAGTATACACCGGGTACTCGGTTACCCCAGGTAGCCATGTGCTGGCTGTGTAGCGGCCAGTCACATGGCCATGTGGGGGGTGACCTGGAGGCCGACTAAAGTGAAGTACAGAAATGAAAGTACATGTCGTGTACTTCCAAAGTACACACCGTGTATTTTCTATTTTTCGTTAAACGTATCGGGGTCGCGTCAAATCGCCAGAAACACCTTCTTCTAGGTTTGGTTTAGTTGAGAGCTACCATACGACGGTGATCTTTCCTTGAGCCCCTGACCGAGAATCTAATCTCTGATTCAACCATCATCGACTGCATTCGGATCACCTAGGTATGCTCTTCCTTCTACTTGAGGTTCATTTCATGATTCCTCTTCTTTCTCAAGTTATCCTCTGTCCAATGTTTTAGATGTGTTTGTAGATATTCAACATTCTAAGGTGATTCAAGCCCTGAGACTCAAGTATATTGATCTTCTAATGTAGAGGTAGGTGGTTTGTTCCTTTATATAGAAATTATTTGAGTTATATGTGCAAAATTTCCCAATACCCTTTAAGGGGTATTGCGTGTTTACTGTTTTAGCCATGTTAATTGCCTTATATGCCTTTATTCTTGAGTTGAGGTTGATTGAATGTGAATAGGGTAAATTTCTATGCTTTGGAATTGTTTTCCCATTCATGCCTTGTTTGGACCGTTTGGTCCTGCTTATCCTATTAGGATGCCTTGTTGTTTTTCCCATGCCTAGAATTATAGGATGGAGTGATTTGTTTATCTGAAATGATGATATGTGGTAGACTACTATCCACGTAGTTCTTGAGGTTTACTTTGGCCGATACGTGTTGCTATACCTGATTGACTTACACAGGGTTGTGAGAACCTGGTGTAGTAGACCATAGTGAGATTGGACATAATGGATTCTCCAAAGTGTCTGTTTTACTTACGATGTGAGACCATAGGGGGAATTTATGCAAGTTCTTCCTCATAGTGTCTTTAGTTCCACAATGTGGGCCAAAAAGGGAATGTGACAAAAGTGCTTCCCTAGAGCACCTTTAGTTACCGATACGAGACTATAGGAGGAATTGACGGTGATTGTTTCCTCAGAGAGTCTATGCTTAAGTTGAACCAGAGGGGTTAGACTGAGTGTACTTCATAGAGGGTTTCTTGTGTTTCTAGGTAGGACCATATGGGATAGGCTGTGAATACTACCTAGAGGGTTACCGGTTTGTGATTACCTCTTTTGAATAGCTGTTGCTTGATATATGAATCTGAATTCATTGAAACTGTGGATTTTTTACTACTGAGTACTTCCTTGTTTACTAATTTCTATACTTATTACCAGCCATATATTCACTAACTGTTAGGTACATATATTGTGGTGGTTTCCTACAGGGATTTAATCTCACACCTTATTTCATCCATGATTTTGGGTCCAAACAGATTATATTATTTTAGGTATAGACAAGGGAAAGCACCCTTCTAATTTAGGTACTTGATTTACTATGGAGTTGGAGAGAATGGGACCAAGCATTGGCTTGTGATTCTGAAGAGTTGTTTACCTACTTTCTTTTGTACTTCGGTTTAGAACTGTTCTATTCTCGCATTGTGATTCGTTTGGCTACTTTCCTAGACATATGTGTCATCCATCATTCATATTTATATGTGTGCTCCAGTTTATTATTTCCAGTCTTTTGTTGTTTACTTTTTTATGGATTATTCCTGTTTCCGCCTTTGCTATTGGTTTTAATTCTATTGTGTTACTCTGCCAATGAGGGCATAGTTTACCTACTATCACACCCAAGGCCCTCGCAGCTAGTCCGCAGCCTCTAGCATTCGGGGAAATGCGCATGAGGCCATGTGACCAACCAGGTACGGGGCACCTCTAGGTGGCTTTCGAAACCGGGATGTTACAACGAATAAAACATAGTCATTAGTGGATTCCTTTGGTCAAAAATCTATGAAATTTTTTAGGAACATATGAAAAGTCAGTTGGGGTATATTATAGAATATTCAGAAAAAGAAGTCCTTGAAATTTCTAACATTCAATCTATAAAAGAAGATAGAGGTTTGTGGAGATTCTGATTTCCCTAGGCACAGAGTTTGGTTTTCAAGAGGAATGAACCTGAACACAAAAGGGGAATTTCAAGTCAAAATTTTCCAAGAAAGAGGAATATAGGTTTCTTAAATAGGTTTTATCCAATGTAGTGAATATGGTGCTTTTAGTTTTAGGTCATATGACTAGGACCCTAATACTATTTAAATTAAAGATTATATGTGACCTACCAAACCAAGATTTTTCCTGCATACATTGGACATGTGGGAGGAAATTGTAAACCATGGTCTTGAAGGTTTTTAGATCGGGAGATAGGAAATTGGAAAAATATATGAGGGATGACCACTGTCCTTAAATCATAGCTTCCAACATATTTTTATCAAATACTATAGGAGTATAAGAGACTTCTCCCAAGGGAGAAGTTAATGTTATTTGAGAAACCTATTTTGTGGGATGTTTTATGCCAGTCCAACTAGGGAACATACTACATTGTCAAACTGTATAATACTTTATCATACCAAGATATTTTTTGGGCCATTTTAGGGATATCCAAATGGGGAATATTATTACATAGTTATGAAAAAAGAGTTATTAGGTATCATAAATTCTACCACTAGAATCCTAGGAATGATTAGGATGATTTGATGGTGTTAAATATTATAAGTAAGACATGTCAAATGGATATGACTAAGAAAAAAAGTAAGTGTTTGTACTGATACTGGTCATGAGTTATAAGTCCCTTTTATAGATCTGATTTATATGTAGAATGGAGAATCTTTGTTTCCATGGTGGGATCCCTAATGAGGGGACCCAAATAATGATCCCCTACATGTATCTTTTATTTCTCATAGGATAGGGGTAATTTATTTTACCCTATGGTTGGGACTAGAATATAGGTCCTAGGAATCACTATGTATCTCAATGGGATGAAAACCAATCCATACATAGTTCTAATAACAAATATCCCCACACTGATTGAATTTATGTGTGGAAGACATTGTGGTTTTTGGATATGTGTTTACAAATAGGGTGAGAACTCATATTGGATCTCTGCATGTAGATCTGAATCATACATGGGAGAGTAGAATAATCTGTTGTATTGTTCTACATCTAGGCCCATGATTGAAAAACCTAACATCACTATGCTTCTACTGAATGGACAAAAAGAATTTATTTTTTATTTTCTGTAATCCACCTTTCAAGGGGTGAGGTGGAACCCTTAAAAGGCCCAAAGTATTAGAGACAATTACATGAACCATAGGTATTAGAGGAAATAACCTAGATATGACAACTTGGAACTACTCCCCCAGCACATTTCAATATATCAGCTCGCCCCCTTCACAAGGCTGGTTGGATTGTTGTCCTGTGTAGAGTTGCACAGGCTTGGTTCTGATGGAAATGTCATACCCTCTCATTATTCAAATTTCGATTAGCTCTACTCTGGTTAATGTGCATTCTCTGATCCTCATCTGGTTCCTTGTCCCTTATAGTTTGACTAGTACATATGTATATTCATGTGGATTGAAGGCCTTGGTGTGGCTCGAGGTCCTTGAGGTGGCCCAAAGGCCTTGAGAGAAACCTGGCCAAAAAGCCTTGCAGGACCCAAGGAGAAAACCCGTGGCCCAAAGGCTGAGATGGTTGAATAGTCCTAGATGCTACAATATTGAATATTTCCTTCTACAGTACCTTCTAAAGTTCCTGCTACAGTTCTGGTACAATACCCTGTAAATATGTCTCCACCCGAATTTGATCTTGGGTCTCTTGGATGCACTTGTTGAGTCCTCACCAACCGGGATGATTGTCATGTGCCTGAACATCACTATGTATCTCATTATAATGAGAAAAAAAATCCACACATCATTCTTAAAGGAATCATATAGTTTATCATCATGTGATAATGAAGTTTGGTGTGACTTTTTAGGTCTTTCATCTAGGTCCATAATAATTCTAATACGAATTGATATGCCTTGCTTATATGTTAGATCCTTTTTACTGAAACTCCTAGTCCCGTGTCATCCATGTGCAGTGTGAGAAAAAAGAGTGGAAAAAACTTTTTCCCTATAACAAACACAATTAAAGTAAATGGTATAGGGAATTTAGATTTTTGTGGTGGCTAGTCTCGAAGGTATGATCAGAGCATCACAACATATCTCATTAGGATAACAGTCAAACCATACATAGATCATTAAATCTTTGGCATTTTAGTGTTAAGCGATGAGTATGCTGGTGAATTGACATGAATGAATGAAAATGTTGCAACTGGCCTCGAGAATGGGTGTCTGGGAATCACTACATATCTCATCAGAGTGATAATTTACCCCCTTATAGTTATTGAAAATAGTTACACCATATCAATTTGGATTCGGTGTAGTTAAAGGATCTTTATAATTTTATAGGATGGTGGTTAGGCCCGAAACATGAGGTTTCTGTGTTATTACACATCCCATTGTAATGGGAATCAATCTAGATATCCTGGAAAGGTTCACTGTGAAAATTTGATTTGTGTACAAGGAATGGGACAAGATTTTATTTTCATTATTAATGCCTAGACCCAGGATAAGAGATCAAGGCATCACTATGTTTCTCACTAAGATGTGAATCAATCCAAACGTAGTTCTTAAAAGCACCATGAGTTTTTGAATCATGAGGTAAGGATGTAGGTTTCCCAACATGAAAAGGAAAAAGGGGAAAACATGGTTGGACTTGGGCAGCATCACTAAGTATCTCATTAGAATGATAATCAAGTCATGCATAGTTCATGAAAATGTTCACTGTGAAGTTCTAATCCATACACATAGGGATTTAAGGAGTTTTTTATTGTATCCATGGATAGACCCAATATCGAAGATACTAGGGTCACTACATGTCTAATTGGAATGAGAACCAAGCCACATAATGTTCATAAAAAGATTTTTTAGTTTAACATCATGTGATCAATTCATGATATCATTTGGGATTATACCTATAAAGGGCCCTAGGTTACACTATGGAGAGGTTGTGTTGTGAGTAGGGCTTATGCATGGGAGTTTTCCATCCTTTCATCCTAATATTTGATGGACCATAGAGAGTATCAACTGATGTTATTTTGGGGGTTTAATAACATCAAATTAAGGGATGTTAAGCATACAATTTAAGGTCATTCCATAAGGATGAATGGTGTCTTGCATTATTGGGTCATAAGAATAGGACAATATGTTTTGTAGTTTATCATCATGTGATGAAGTTGATGATGCCACATGGTTTTATATATTGTGGCATGAACATTATTTCATTCCATTTAATTTCATGAAATAAGGACTAGGTATGAAATCTATCATCTTGTAGTTGGTATGTATACGAAGCTATGAAGTTTAATATTCTATAGCTTGGAAAATCAATTGTGTGATTACAAGAAGTACTTATTGAGGAACCTTTCATTTGTTGAAGTCATAATTATTTCACCATATATTGAGATCGAGGATTATGATTTGTTATAGTAGACTTTTTGTGTTGAGTAAGGCCCCTCCCACTTTGGTTCATGCTTTGGGGGATTATTTCCAAGTGTTGTTGGAGTTCTGAGGACCAATACCAACTCATCTTGGTGGAATGAAAGGAGGCATACCTTCTTGTTAATGCCTCACACTATCCAATTTTTATAGGCTTATAAGTGATTTAAGGTGTGAAATATTTTTTCATTCAGTTTTTCTAATTCATCCAATCGCTACTAGTATTGTTCATCTTTAGATAGTTGGTCACATATGGAAGTGAAGATCAATGGTAATTGAACCTCAATCGGTGGTACTTATTCTGTTCTATATACCAATGAGTGTGAGGTTTTCTGGGTGGTACTATGAGTTATAGTCTGGTAATTCCATAAGGTATGAAATAGCTTGTCATGCTAGGAAATCCTATATTTTCCCACTATCATCTGGAGTATGTTCTATAGAGTAATGTTGAAAGCCTCTATCTACCCATTATCCAATGTATGATAGCTTTATGAATGATTAGATTTGATATTGCATTTCTGATATAGATTTTCCACCTCAATAGAACTGAAATTAGTGTTTTTGTCCATCAATATTGTGTGAGGGACACAAAATTTGGTAATAATGTTATATTTAACAAATATTACAGTGATTTTTTACCCAACTTCTTTGAGGGGTATCACTTATTCACATTTAGTGATGAAATCAGTAGTAGTTAATATTTATTTGAACTGCTTGGTCATAGTAGGAGGGTATGTCCCCACAATATTCATTCCCTATATAGAAAATGGCCCAGAGTATTTTATTGCTTGAATAAACTCTGGGTTTTGATGGATGTAGCTAGATTTCACTTGGTAGGAATGAAATTTCTTATTTAATTCTATAAAATCTGGTCTCATTGAAGGCCATAAATATCAAAGACTTTATATTTGATCAAAAAACTTGTTCCATAACTGGTGAGAACCATAGGCTCCCACATGTACATCTTCAATAATAGTTGTTGTCTCTTATCTGATGAAACATCTGAGAAGTACTCCATGAAAACCTCATTGATAGATGACTTTCTAGTGATTTGGACCATCATAAATATTGAAAATGATTGATCGCCACCAAATTTGATCTTTTACTGCTCTATCTAGTGGGAGCACCCCATCCTAATGGTAGTCCACTGTTGGAATCATCCACCCAATGGTATCTTCATATAGCACATACATGGGACTGAATTTGGGGATATAATTTGTTCTGACTTGAACGAAAGGTGAGATCATCTGGTGATGGGAGATGCTAATGACTACTTCTTCCTAGGTTGGATCATCAAATGTCGTAGCTATATTTTCAAACACATCTTCCTAGATGTTCTATGTTCACGATACATGATTCAATGTTGGTTCTAATGGAAATTATTCCATTAATCCTCATACATAGTTAAAGATGGGAATTATCTCCTCCTTTTCTAATAAATCAATCCCCATTGAACTTCTTGATTACCAACATTGAGTCACCTTTCAATTCCAGGTGGTTTACCAGTATTTGGAGTTACAGTTATAAATCTCCAATGAGGGCCTGATATTTTTCCTTATTGTTTGTAAAACCTTGTGATAATAGGAAGGAGTAAGGTATAACTACTTTTGTTGTGGAAATGAGGACAATTACCAACCTAATATTTTTGTGTATAGGGTCTTCCATTATATTTCTTGTTGAGCTCCTGGATGAGCCATAAAAATACATTTACCACTTTTGGGGTTATCTTGAATTAATAAGATCTATTTATCTAGAAATTTAGTATTTAATGATGTTGTTTTTGAAGATGGGTGTTCTACAGGGAAGGCTGCAAGGGCCCAGCCTTTCACTACCTTCTAGGGTAATAATTATATTTTAAACTACTATATAATTACTTTCCACCATTCTAGAAACCCTTTTAGAATATGAAGGATAAATATATATTTGAGAAGGATATTTTTGGATACCAATTGGACATTTTGGGGCTATAGGTATGGCCTCAATTTATGGACTGTGAAGATTCATTTTAGGTATATCTTCTTGATATTTGAATAATGAGTCTCAACATCAAGAATGGTTCGACTGATATAATAAAAGTTTTTTTCATTCCCAACATCGTTCCTTTTCATAAAAAAGGTGCATAATGATCATTCCAAGATCATAACATATATAGTGAGTGGATTACCTTCTATAGGTGGCATTAATACTGGAAGGTCTGAGAGTTATTTTTTATGGGTATCAAAGGCTTCCTTTCATTCTATGGTCCACTGATATGTTACCCCGTTCTTCATTAGTTTTGTGAATGGAAGACACATTCCTGCAAGTTTGGATATGAAGAACCGGATATTTTCCAAGTTTCATTGAAGTCCTATCAACTCCTTATAGTTTTTAGAAGGTGACATGTTAAAGAAAACATTAAATTTCTTAGGATATACATCAATTCCATGATGGTGTATGATGAATCAAATAAAATTTCTCAAGGTTACCTTGAAAGAAAATTTTAATGGGTTCTTCTTAAAGCTATGTTGTTTTAGATATTTAAAGATGGTTTCTTGGTCAAAAAAGTGGTATTAACGTCATCTTGACTTAACCACTAGATCACCAATGTAGCATTTGAAAAACATCCCCATGAAAGGGTTGAAGAATAAATGCATGGAATATTGATATGTTGTTCTTGCTTTATTCAAGAAAAAGGGAATGATCCGATAGTAGAATACTCCCTAAGTGTTATTGAAGGAAGTGAATTCTTCACCTTCTTGGTCCATCCAATTTTTTTTACCCTAAATAGAAATCCATGAAAAGGAGTTCATGTTAACCAGTCATTGCACCAATCAGGAGTTCTGTAATTAGAACTGGGAAGTTATCCTTCGGAAAATGTTGGTTGTGATCTCTAAAATTGATGAAATAATTTATTTTCATGTTTTTATTTTTCATAGGGATAATGTTATCTATCCATTTTGTATATTTTACCTCTTGGATAAAGTTCAACATGATGAAATTTTCCACATTAGCCATAATTTTGGAGGTGTGAGTTGAGTGTGTCCTTCCAGATTCATACTTATATCCCCAATGATCATCTAGAAAACCCATGTGATGGGTGGAAACCTTAGGGTCAAGGCTCAAAATTTCTTTTTAATTCTAGGAAAACACATCCTGTTATTTCTTTAGTAATGAATTATATACCTCTTTTTTTAATTTCATGGAAGCACTGATCAAAGTGGGTCCTGGTTCTTCATATATACCCCGGTTTATTTCAACAAGTTCATCTACAGTGGAGGAGATGCCATCTTTAAATTTTTATAAGGCATCCATAAGGTATTTTTATTCTTCATCTTACTCATACATTAATTATTTCTCCTCAAACTAGGAAGTATATGATGAAGAGAATTCACAATATGGAAGAGGGTAGTCACAATTTGGACATTCAGAATACGAGGTAACCACTTTGGGATTAGTTTCTCAAATGAATCATTTTTGGAGTTTCGAAGGGGAAAAGAGGGACTGAGAATGATCCTCTTGACAGCCTATTTTTTCATGATAACATCTTCTATACCATTTGACAAAAATAGGTTTTTTAGAGCTTTGAGGATGGAATGAAGACATTTTCATCCATTCTTTAATTACTGCTTGGAGAGTTTACTACTTCTCCTACTATGTTATGTTTAATTGTTATGAATGAAATTACAGAAGTTGCTGAATGAATGACTGAATTAGGGACCACCTCTTCGATTTTATTGATAGGTAGCATGTAGTCTTAATTGGGCTATTTGAAAAGGTTTGGTGGAATCATCTCTAGACCATTTGGGGCATTGATCTGAGTGACATTACCAGCCGTAGAATATTTCCCTTTCTTATGGTAAAATTCTGTATCAATCTATTCTGACTCATAGGATTTGAATGGGGGCATTATCAATATAAAATGTCCCAATTTTACCATTAACACAATATTTGAGGCATTGGTATTATGATGAAGGGATAGTCACATGATTATATAGCCAATGTATTCCCAGTATAATAGTGAAGGTTGTGTCTTGTTGAATAACCATGAATTCTAAGTCATTCACGAGATCCCCAAACAGAGTTATAAGTGTGATATTTCCAAGAATATTTTTCTCATTATTGTCATAACCTTGTAACACCAAATTGTAGGGAGAAAAGTTAGATTCATTGAAACCCAATTCGAGAAGTGTCCGAACTAGAAAGAGGCTAACTCTTGATCCATTATCAATTATGGCTCATTGAATATCAATGTCATTTAGCAGGCCAGATAAATATAGAGTTATAACATGTCCCTATATGATGGAATCAACATATTGGTATGTGAAAGAGATAAATTTGTGGAATATTTTAGGGTAATTATATGCATGGTATAAATCGAAAGTATAAACACCTACCTAAAACTCTTGAGGGCTTGACAAGGCCTCTATAAGTTCCTCTCAAAGGTATTTTGATAGGCTTAGAGCATTTAGGACTGATAAATTAGCTGTAACATGGTCTAGTTTCTTCAAGGAATCATATTAATGGTATAATATTCTATACTCCCCAAAATGGTAATTTTCTTTTGAAGGTTCTCTAGGAACTGAATTACTTGATTTGGATAGACTGTCGCTTGGGGTAGGTATTGAAAGAACTTTTTCACTCGGTAGATTAAGCTGGATAGGTCTTCCAACCCACCGATGTTGATTAGATGGTGGCATATCCTCTATGAGGTATTCTAAGATAATCATGTCTAGGAGGACCCTATTATGTGTGTAGAAAGAATTCCCTCATTCCTACGAAGCTCACTAAAAATATTTCCTATGTGTTTCATCCTTGTATATAGTTCTATCAGGGGCATGGTTGAAGTAGTGACTCCATCCCTGACCAAATCTTCCCATGTACCATTGACCCTGATGGCCTCATCCCCCAGTTCCTGATTCAAGCTTAGGGTAATTGGGTTCATAATAATTCCCATCACGTGAGAATGTATTTGTTAAGTTAATAACATTAATATAAACAAACATAAACTCCTCATATGATTAAGATTCTATATGAAGAGTCGACTCTTTTTTTACCATTTTCTGGGGCAGTGCTCAAGCTTTTGGGAATGATGGCATGAAGTTTTTTAGGATCAAGGATAAATTTGGTGTTTACATGAGCTCATATTTTTTCATTTTCTTCTAACCCTTCTGTCAATGTCTATTTAGAGGACTAGATTTTAGAGAAATGAATTGTCGATAAAGTTGTTCGTATTGTATAAGATGTGGCTGGAGGCATAGTCTGTTGTTTCAAATATATTTGGATAATATCATTGGTTAATTTAATAATTTTCATAAACATGTAGTCACAAAAATTATGTATACTCTTTCTATTAACTTCTTTCCATTAATTTTCCTCTTTTGGATTAAAGAAAGAAACATGCACAAGCTGAGTAGGTGAATTTTTCAGCTTGACTTTCCCAGAGTCCACCATATTTTGTAGGAGATATTTTAATAAAGAACAATCATGTATGTGATTCCCCAACATTTTATGAAAGTGGTGGTAGATTTGGTTTTATTCATCATGTTATTTACTGGGGTTCTTGGTCTTTGGAAACATGTCTAAGTTATTTTCCAATGACAAGATGAAGATTCTAGTTACGTAGTCATTTAGAAAAGAATAAAACTTATTTTTCATCACCTCAAACTATTTATACCTTTAATATATTTGATAATCTAGGAGAGTTAGGAATTTTTTAATTCTTGGGAGGTGGGGTCATATGGTATGGTTCAGGTTTTGACATAGGGGTAGGCACATGGGCTTACTTGAGTGTAACTATAGCAACCTCTTCTTTTCCTGATATCTTTACTTGTGTCAATTTAATTACTTAATCCTTTTCTTTGGTCTCTATGATGGAATATTCCACCCTTTTTGAAATTATGATAATGTCATGAAATCATCCTATATATTTCATTGGGATAAGTGGCGTGCATAACTCTTAAAAAATATTCACAATACATATTGGAAAAAAACTATTCTAGAGGGAGTGGTAGGTTTTAGAAATATGTCAACCCATTCCACTGAGTACTAAAATATGAGACTCTTTAATTAATCCATTTAATGTTTTTTTAGAGGTTGAAGACTATTTTTCTCTATAAAGTTGAGCTGAACTAGAATCAGAACTTCTAATGGAGGTCTTTCTGCCATGTTATTGATTAATACTGCAAGCTAGTGTACCATATATAATCTAATACCTATAATGATTTTACAATGCACCAAATTTTCACTGCCTCATGTTGTTCAGTCGTACACATCATGGGATCACAGTGAGAAATTAAATGTGTCAACTACTAATTTGTGTCTCCTGAGCCACTGATGATTGTAAATTCAGGATTCCCAACATTTGGAAAGGGAGGATTCAGATCAACCTATTGATGATAAGTATTATTTTTCAGTTGTATCGACACACATCATTTTTAAATGGATTCCAACTGATACAAAAGTGACTCAATAGTATTCATGATAATTTAAGGAATGTACTGATGAAAAAAAATATTGAACCACTCTAGAGGTTGGATCCTAAATAGCTAAAGTAGCTAGAGCCTGATCATGTGTAATTATCAAAGCCTGAAATGGTGTAGTGGCTGGTAGAATCACTAGTGGTGGAACTACTGGTATCTACCATGGGTAACCAATAAGGGAAAACCTATAAGTATGTTCTTAGCCTTAATCTGGTTGTTCAATCAATGGAGGTAATCTCTATATGATACTACAGGATCCAAATATATTATTTCTTGGTATCCCATATTGAGTGGGTGTTCCCAGACCAATTCAGTTCTTGTGGAAAACCCTCTTTGTTGAGGGGATATAAATTAATGTATGAGTTGAGCAACATCTTTCAGAACATATCTAGCAGGAAGGTTTTCTCAGAGTATTTCTACATTAAGTATCCTAAAATCTTTAATCTCTTACTCTTATTGAGAAAATATTTCCTCCAATGAAAGGGGTTTAGAATATCTGGGATGGAGATGATAAACAATTTTACCCTTTTCTTTTTCCTTATTTAGAGGAGGTGAACATGGATTGTTCAAGGGAGTTCCCAAATTCCGGGAGAGTCTCTAGTGTCGAGTAAGAAAAACTCCTTAGTTTATTTCAATGTAGACTAAATTATGAACTGAAACTACCTCTTCTAAATCCCTTGAATTGGCCTCATGTTTTAGAGGATCTATAATGGATGTGTTGATGAAATTCAATGATTAATAATGAATTGCAGGAATTTTATTAGTACCTTTGTGATACTGATTTTTCATTGCACCCCCATGAGGCCTTGTACCCTCCTTTACTGATTCTATAAGAGTTTCTTGATGGAAAATAATCTAAAATGAATATCCATATAGTTCAGTCATGTGTGTTCCATGTGAAGGTCCTGGATTATAGGATGTAATGAACTATGAGACTTCATTCTATGACATCTCCCATAATCAGGAGAAGACTAATTACTACTGAGGATGTGGTTTTGAGGTGACAAATCTCCCATCCTTGAGGGTTGGGTTTATTCCCATTCTACTTTCACAACCCTTCGGGATGGGTTTACTGACCTTGAGGGTTTGGTTAGAAAATACCCCAGCCCTATGGGATATGGTTTCATAGGAACTATGATGGAATCCACTACCATGGCTTACCATCTAATTTTACAAGATTTTTGTTCAAATATGGGTTGGGTGCATCATTTTTAGTGCACTTAAATCTCAATTATCCAATAAACATTGTACTATTTATGACATACGTTTTACTTGATGATGAATTTCCCCAAACAAGTGGTTTATTTGATATTCTTAGATGCCTGATGATAGAGTATTTCAACCACCTTCTCTCTTATGGCATGATGTTCATGAGAGTTAGGCGGGGCTTGTTTTTTTATCATGTCTTTGGTTATGATAATATATTGTTTGTTGAAGCTATCATAAGGCTACAACAATGTAGCATACAAACTTCGGTATCTTTTCTATCTAGGTAGCATGGTAAAATATAACACTGCATGCACACCCCATCCTTAGATAAGAATACCAAATGGGTTATCTACAATTATCTGCTACAATCTCATTAATGTGTGGGGGATTTCATGTTGAAGGGATCCTTGATATTTATAGATCATTGGATTTAGTGAAGCTATGAGATATTCCATTTCATTTTTTTCATTGTAACCCTTATATTACCTTGATATGAATTCGATACTCAACATAGGTAAATACATTTTCTTTTATACAATGAAGAGTTTTTCACATGTTGAGGCAGGTTTCGTTCAAAAAATCTTCAGACAACACTTCTGGAATACTATATTAAAGGGTGGTTAAGGACATAACATGACTGATATGTCATATTTATCTAGCTATTTCCTCATTTTTACCATGTCATGTTTATTTTTTATAGAGGATCCTCCACTTGGACGACAAGAGTGCATGCTTTTCTACAACTTTATCATAAGCAGTGAGATCAGATGAGGATTCCTCTATAGCATTAGAAGGTAAGTTGCCCAAGGTTGGTTTAGAGAATGACCATCTCTTTGGGATATCATTCGGATGAGAAATTATCTCATTTTCTAATGACAAGGCCGCAAACATTACTAGCCTAATTTTTTCATGTGCCTTACGATAGGTGGGTTTTCTCATCACTACATTTCTAATTGGAGAATTCCCATGACATAGTGAAACACTATTGTGGAGAGAAATTTCATGGTGAAATTTGTCATGGGGAGGACCACCATGGGGGATTAAATCAAAGGGAATACCCTATTTATACTTGGACTTCTGTCCATAGGGAGGGTTGTTGCGACTCTCATCAAGATATATGATCTCAAGATCAACCAAATTTTTTTCATGAAGAAAGACTTCATGGTGAAGTGTCATACAAGGACCTTTGAAATTAATGATTCTACTACCATAACTTGGTAATGGGAGGGTAGGATCTTTAGCTTCCATTGATAAGAGTCTTCAATATTTATGAACTCTAGCATTATGTAGAGTTGGATCGTAGATTAGCCGTTGATTTTTTAATCATGTTTGTGAGGCTTCTTCTTGGATGCCTTATTATGACTGATTGGGTCCATTTTATGGGGGAAGTGGTTTTCATGGCCAGGTGTTTTTTCTTCCCTTGCACAGGTCATTAGTATAATTAAATTACCCCTGATTGGTGTGGGTGTATATTCTTGATTCAGTTTTTAGTATAATATTGGAGAGTTTTCCCCATGACCCTTCTGGATGGGATCAGAGGTTTGTTTCTTCAGTGGGGAGACATTCTAGTGAGGTTTGTGTGCTTGATCACTAATTTCAACCAAACTTGGTTGGTGGGATTATATGAGTGACGTGAGAAGAGTCGGTTGGAAGGATTGGTGGGTGTAGGAATTTATATGTTTCTACTCATGGTATGCCACTAGATTTTAATAGAGGTATTCCTTGGATTCCTCTTAGAGAATCTACTAGATTTTTGAACAAAGGTGGATGGGTGTCTATTCCCACTAGCATTTTCCACCAAATTTGGTTAGTCTGATTCTCTAGAGGGGGAATAGGTGTGACCTGGCTCCTTGTTGTCTAGTTTTCATCCCCAAAGGGCCTTCTTGAATCCTCGGGTTTGAAGGATTTGTGATAGATAGCCGAGGAAAACACCATAATATTGCTTAGGGTTAACTACCACATAGTGTTGTAGGTGGAGATTTATAGTATGAACCCCTGAGAAGGACCCATGAATATTATGAATGAGGCCATATCTAGCCTATTGATCCACCTCCCTAAGATACAGTTGGGACAAGTTGTCACGTTTTCAGTTACAAGCTCTTGAAAATATTGATGAAGGTGGTCGGAACCATCTACATCAAGACCATTATTCATCCTTAACCAGATGATCGGTGGTCCTTAGAAAACTGGAGGGCATGTCGGGCCACCTCCATGGTTCAGATTGTACAATTTTTACGGTATTCCCATACTAAAGGGTTTGAGACCCAACATTGACATTGCTGGGTTGGTGATGGAATATTTTACATGGATAGGGATCTGGCCTTAATAGTTGCCGGGGAATTCATTGGTAAAATTCGGAATGACATCATTGGATTGAAGAGAGTTTTGAAAATAAGTTCCTATATTAGGAAAATAATGAACACGATATTCCTATTAAAGAATCATATCATTTGTATGAACACATACACGTTTGAATGTATTATATAGACCTCTTTAATCATGTTAAAGGGGACTAATAATTAGGTGAAACAATTATATTGGTTAAGTATTCACGTTTGGATAACCATTAGCATACCCCTTAAAATTTCACACCTCCTAAAGGTTGATTTTAAGGGGTGATATTGGTGTAATAATACAAGTTAGGTTTGATATTTTAGAATGGTTTCCAACAAGTTTATTCATGGAACAAGAAACACTCAATGGTTCTATATCCATGGGGGCCTTCTTTTCAGAATAAGAGACTTATTGGGGAGTTGGGTCAATGATACTTAATAAATCGCATTGGTCGATAGGATGGGTGGTTGGGTTCATCACACCTTTTGGTGGGAATTATTTCCTCTTCTGAGACTCTCTTTATCGATTTAAGATATGTTCATGAATCCTTTATTTATTCCCGATTTTGATGTGGGTCACCCTTGAATTAATAATCAATTATTAGCATTTATAGAGCTTAGAATCCTATTTATTTATATGAGGTTATTCATCAACGATGATATATGTATTTATCTGAGGTTCTCTACTCATGGAATCCTCCTATGCAAAACTTAGATATTATTTGATAATTATTACGATGATTCTTGTTTTCTATCAACACATTGGGGTTCTCTGGAGTGTATCATCATACAGGGAAACATGAGTTGTTTTGATGTGGGGATCAAACACATAGATGGGATACCTACATATCCTTGTAAAGAGAATCTAAACCCATGAAGTTCATTGATGCTTAATGGGGAATGTCATACCTTTTAAGGTCATGTGGTAAGGACCCAACCATATAGTTTAACATCATGTTTCGTGGATGTATAGGCATAAGGTTCCAAGTCAATGTTTTTGTGGGATATATACTAAAGTGGACTAGGGAACCTGGAAGAAATATGGATTCCCATGTTCATTTAAACCATACTATGAATATATACCAGAGAAGATATGGTTGATTTGGGGTGTTGGGTTTGGACCTCAGAGAGGCTTCCTACATAACCCATTTTGTTGGGAATCAAAGACTACATATTTTAGTGATGATGACATGTGCCTTTGGAGGACCTGTGAAGGTTTTTATTGTAGGGGATTCTGGTTTATTGAGATGATTAATTTAGGACTTATTCCTAAAAGGGATTCCCTATGAAAGTTCTCTTGATTGATATATATACTCATAGTGGTTTGGTTGTTTTTCAGGGTTTACACCTAAGGAGGATTCCCTTGATGATTTTTGTTATTTGACAGAGGATTGCTCCTGAAAATAATCCCAATTGAGCTCAGGACTTAGGTAGGTTTCTTACATATCCTAGTTATAATCGGAATTAGAGTTCTCATAGTTTAATACATAGAAAGGATCATGTGGATGTCCTGATCTACATTAACCTCTAAGCTCATGTGAGTCATGCTTAGTGTTAGAAAAAAAAGGAATCATAAGATCTGGGAAACAACACAATCTACTTTTGTCTATAGGTGGACATGGAAAAAATAACAACGTGACAGGGATGGGATGTTGTGTGCGCCCACCTCCTCTAATCCCTCTTCAGCTGAGGGAAGTGGTCAGGGCTACAGTAGAGATAGGAGGGGACACCATTTCCCATCCCCTCTCCAATATGATGGCCAAGAGGTTAAGAGGATCATGGGTGAAACCTCCTACAATAAAGTAAATGGGCTTACTCTAGGAGGGGTGCCCGAAAATTGGTATCTTCTTGATAGAGGAGGATCTCATTCCATGTTGAATGGAAAAGAAAGAGTAATCATTAACCACCCAACTAGGAATTGAAGGCTCTATGTATAAGAGACGAGAAGCAAAGGACATGGTCCAAACCCTAGTATCTGAAACTGGGAACTCTCTAACACTATCCCTGGGTTTTGGGATCTCTTGATTAGAGGGATACACACTCACATTCACCCTAAGGACCATGACTAGCCAACCAGAAAAGTGAGAGAAACCTCTAACAATAGGAATACACACCCAAATGGGGGACACAGTAGTGTGCCACTCACCATGGTTGTGAAAGTATAGGGGATTAGGGGGAGGTTTTAAATTGGTCTCTCTCAGAAAAGGGAGACAAAGGAGGAGAGGCCCTTCCATGGATGGATTTGAAGAAGGCCTGATGAGTGGATCATGTAGACTGGAGGTCTGGATGAATCAAGGAGGCTCGTGTAGGTAGGTACTCCATACTTGCAGGACTGGGTGAGCTGGTGGTACCCTATGTGATATACCTCATGGAAAACTATACATGGGAAAGACCCTGCTCAATCCTTCAAGGTTATCTATAGGTGTTCCGGAAATTTTTCTCATACATTTCCATGGTTAAGAAAGAGAATGACGCTCTAGTCTTCGTCAACCATGAGGTGATCAAATACCTCACACATGTGTTGTTTATTCTCAACCTTCGGAGAACATTATTTTCACTCTCCCCCTTTAATTCCCTCTTTTACTTATTTTACAAAGCTACCTAGAAGGTTCTAGAGGTCTTGAGTGAACTTCTTGGGTGAGTAGAGCATTGGGTGGTCTTTAAATCCCTAAAACCCATTATAAACACTTAAAACCAAAAAAAACATTTAAAAACCATAGAATACCCAAAACACCAAAAAATCCCTAAAATCATTAAAAACCCTAAAAAACCTAAAATCCAAAAAAACAACAAAAGAATGAAATAAAAACCATAAAACCCTAAAAAACACTAAGAACCATAAAATCCCTAAAAAACCTAAAAACCCTAAACCTTTGAAAAACCATAATACCCAACAAAAATCTAAAAAAACCAAAAAAATCCACAAAACACTAAAAAACCCTCTAAACCTTCAAAACTCCAAAAAAAAACACTAAAAACCATAAAACCCCCTAAAACCGAAAAAAATCATAAAATAACCCAAAAAACATTAAAACTAGAAAAAAACATAAAACACTCGAATACACTAAAATCTCCCAAAACCATAAAAAACCTAAAACCCAGAAAAAATCCCCTAAAAATCCTAAAAACCATAAAACCACTAAACCCCATAGAAATAATGAAAAACCAAAACCATATACCCTAAGACTTAAAACCTAAACTATAAACCTTAAACCCTATACCCTACACCCTAAACCCAAAACCCTACACCCTAAACCCTATACCCAACAACATAATTCCTAAATCATACGCCCTAAACCCTAAACCCTATACCCTAAACCCAAAACCCAAAGCCCTATACCCTATACCTTAAACCCTAAACTGGAAACCATAAACACTATACCCCACAAGCTAAACCCTATAACCTAGGACCTAAACTCTAATACCTACAACCTAAACCCTATATTCTACTCCCTAAACAATACACCCTAAACCCCAAAACCAAAAAACCAAAACCCCAAAACCCTACACCCTAAACCCAGTACCCAACTCCCAATACTGAAAAACTTACACCCTACACATTATACTATACACCATACACCCTACACACTAAAACCTATATCATAAACCATGAAACCAATACCCGACACACAAAACCCTAAACCCCAAACCTGAAAACACACAAACTAAACCCTAAATCCTACACCCTAAACCCTATAACCTACACCCTAAACCATAAACAGTAAATCCTAGACCCCAGACCTGCAACCCTAAACCCTATAGCCATTACCCTACACCCTAAAATATAAACCCTACATCTTAAACACTATATCGTACACCCTAAAAGCCAAATAAAACAACCTAATCTCTATATCCTACATCCCAAACCCAAAACCATACACCCTAAACCCTATACATGAAACCCCAAAACCAAAAACCAACACCCAGAACAATATACCCTACACACAAAACCCTTAACCCTACATCATAAACCCTATTCAATACACCCCAAACCCAAAAAAACTACACCCTAAACTCTATACTCTACACCCTAAATCCTATACCCTACACCGAAAACCCAATACATTGCACCCTAAAATATTAACCACACACCCTAAACCTTATACCCTTCACCACAAAACATAAACCCTAAAACCTAAACACGATACCCTACTCCCCTAACCCTAAGCCTTACACCCTAAACCATATAACTTACACCACAAACCCTAAACCCTACACCCTACACCCAAAACCCTAAACTGTACACCTTTAACTCTATAACCAACACCCTATACCCTATACCACACACCCCAAACCCTAAACCCTAAACCATAGACCCTAAAACCATAAAAAACCCCTAAACATATTGAAAACCATAACCCCCACCCCAAATAATAATAAAGAAACATAAAAAAACACTTATAAACATAAATCCCAAAAAATCCTAAAACCCATTAATAATCTAAAAAATATGAAACCCAAAGAACGTTAAACGACCATAAAAAATCTAAAAATCCATAAAATTATAATAAAACACTAACAAACCTAAGAAAACTCTCAAAACACTTAAACACCGTTAAACCCCAAAAGAACTATAAAACCATGGAAAATACGAAAAACCCTCAAAACCCGACACCCCTAAACACATTTAAAAAATCCAAAAAAGTCATAAAATGAACCAAAAACCCATAAAACCCCTAAAAAACCCTGAAACCCTTAAGAAAATCATAAATACCCAAGAAGACTGAAAAAACCATAAAAAATAAAAATCCCTTAAAATCCCTAAACCCCTAAATAACCCTAAAAAACTAAAAAACATATAAATTTATAAGAAAAACATAAAAACTCTCAAAAACCTTAAAAAACATAAAAAGCCTAAAAAACCATGAAAACCATTAAAATAACCTAATAAATAAAAAAAATGAAAATCCACTAAAAATGAAAACCCATTAAATTCCCAAAAATTCCAAACAATAACTAAAACCCCAAAATCCCTAAAACACCCTAAAACCCCTAATCCCCCCCAAACCCCTAAAAACCTCGAAATCCCATGTGACCCTAGTTGACCATAAAACACCAAAAAACCCTTAAAAATCTAAAATTCCATAAAACCCTCAAAACCCTATAAGACCCCAATTAAACCTATAAAACCCCTAAAGGACCACAAAACCCCTTAAACATTACAAAAACTCTCTAAAACCCTAAATACCCTGAAAACCATAAAAACCCTAAAAACCTAAAACCTATTAACCAATCCAAAAAAACCAATAATACCTAACCCCCCACCAAATGAAACACCCTCAAAAATACTTTAAACCCCTAAAACTGATTAAAATCCACAAAAACCAATAAAACCCCCAAACCCCTAAAACCCCTAAAAACACAATATACCCTAAAACTCCCAAAATTCCCAAAAATCCCAAAAATCCATAAATAACCCTAAATAACCTTAAATAAGCCTAAATAACCCTAAAACCACTAAAAAGACCTAAATCTACCTAAAAATTTATAAAAACCCCAAATATCCATAAACCCATGAAACCCTAAAAACCCCTAAAAAACCTAAAAATTGTTAAACCACCTAAAACCGCTTAAAAACATAAATTCCCAAAAAAACTAAAAACCCCTAAAACCCAAAAATCATAAAAACCATTAGAAACCTTTTAAACACTACAAAAACCTAAAAACACTAAAACCCTAAAAACACTAAAATCTTTAATAACCCTGGAAAACCCTCAAAACCATAGAAAGAACTAAAAAAACATAAAAACATAATAAACTTTAAAAAACATAAAAACATAAAAATCATAAAAACAAATAAAACCCCCTAAAACCATTAAAACCCAAATAAACAGCTAGAAATCCTAAACCCCTTAAAAACATAAAAAACCTTAATCCCCTCAAAAACCCTACAAAAACCTAAAAGTCCCTAAAAACCCTAAAAGGCTTAAAACCCCTAAAAACCCCTAAAATACCCCAAAACCCGTAAAACACCAAAAAGACTAAATAACCCTTAAAATACCTAAAAGACACTAAAGCACACTTAAAAACCCTAAAATACCATAAATAATATAAAAATCCTCAAATACTCTGAACCCCCAAAAAACCCTAAAGGACCTGAGAGAACCATAGAGGACCCTAAAACCAGTAAAAACCCCTAAAGGAAACTAAAAACTCTAATGTACCCTAAAACCCAAAAAAAACTAAGGGGCCATAAAAACTCAAAAATAGTAAAACCCCTTAAAAACCTAAAATGTCCTAAAACACCCCCTAAACCCTAAAAGACTCTCAAAACCTTACAAAACCCAAAAGACCCTAAAAATTCTAAAACTCCCAAAAACCTCAAAACCCATAAATTCTCTGAAAACAAAAAAAAACATTAAAATTCCCTAAAAATCACAAAAACCCCTAAATTCCCAAAACATAGTAAAATTACATTAAAAATCCACAAACCAAAAAACCACCCAAAAAAACCATGAAAATCTAAAATCCCAAAACCCCTAAAAACATTAAAAATAAAAAATCCTATAAACCCCCCAACATGTAAAGACTCTAAAACCCCTAAAAACCCAAAAACCTTGTAAAAATTCAGATCCCCTAAAAACCCTAAAAACCCAACAACACTAAGACCACAAAAAAACAAAAAAAACCCCCGCTAAAAAATTCTAAAACCCCTTAAAACCCAAAACAAAACCAAAAAACCCCTTACCAAACCTAAATCCCCCTAAAAACCTAAAAAATTCGAAAACCCCTAAAGAAATTAAAACATTCAAAACCATAACAAGCTACAACACCTAAAAACCATTAAATCCCTAAGAACCCTAAATCCATGAAAATATGATAAATCCCTTAAAAACCCTAAAATCACAAAAAAATTAATAGAAACCATAAAAACCATAAAAACACTAAATCCCCATATAAATCCCATTAAAAATCCTAAAATACCCTAAATATCCTAGTTAAACAATAAAATACCCTAAATAAACCTATAAAACCATTAAAAGAAATATAAAAAAACTTAAACACATTAAAAAACTTAAAACCCTAAAAACTCTAAAAACCATCAAAACCTTAAAAAACAAATCTATAAAAACCCTTAAAGAACCAGAAAACCCTAAAACTTCTAAAACAGAAAAATCCCCTAAAATCCTTTTAAAATCTAAAACCACTAAAAACCCAAAAAATCCAAAAATCCCTAAAACAATCCAAAAAACCTAAAACAATCCTAAAACCCCTAAAACCACAAAAAATAAAAAACCATAAAACCTCCTAAAAAATAAAGCCAATAAAATTATAAATACCCTAAAACACCTAAAAATCCATGAAAACCCCTAAAAATTCAAAAACCGCAAAAAATCCCAAAAATCCCAAAAACCCCTAAAAACCCTAAAAATACCAAAAAACCCTTTCAAACCCTTAAATCCCTAAAAATACCTATAAACCTTAATAACCCCTAAAAACCCTAAACAAACCAAAAATCCCTAAAAACCCAAAAAACCATAAAAAATCCAATACCCCAATAAACCGAAAAAATATTGAAAAAAAATCCCAAAACACCACAAAACACCTCAAAACCCTAAAACACATTAAAAAACCCAAAACCCGAAAAATCATAAATAATCCATAAAACACTTAAAGACCCTAAAAATAATAAAACACCATTTAGAACCACTAAAAACCCTAAAAACCCCAAAAAATTCACAAACTCAAAAACCACAAAAAACAAAAAAGCCTTAAATACTTGAAAAAATCTAAAAAACCTTACAAACCCTAAAAGTCACTAAGAACCCTAAATCCATTAAAAATCATAGAAACCATAAGGGAACCTCAAAACCAAAAAACCATTAAACCCCCCGAAAATTATTAAACTCTAAGAAAATCCTAAAAACATTAAAAACACATAAAAATCCTAGAAACCCCTAAAAACCCTAAAACCAGTAAAATCTCAAAAGCCCCATAAAAACTTATAAAAGACACTAAAAATCCTAAAAAAATCCTTAACACCCAAATAAATCCTAAAATACCCTAAAAACTCTAAAAATATAAAAGATTCAAAAAACATTAAAAGGCCAAAAATACCCTAAAACTATAAAATGACTGTAAAACCCCAAAAAACCCTAAGGGCCCTAAAAACCGTGAAAAACACTACAAGGACCTAAAAGGCCCTAAAAACCCTAGAGGACTTGAAAACCCACGTAAAACCGTAAAGGACCCTAAAGCCCCCCAAAACCCAAAAAGGTCCCTAAAAACCATAATCACACTAAAGGAACATAAAAACCCTAATGGTCCCATAAAACCCTAAATACACCCTAGAATCCACGGAAAACAAATAAAACTATAAACGACCAAAAAAACCCCAAAAAAGATAAAAACCCCAAAAAGCCTAAAAACCCAAAAAATACACGAAATAACCCAAAAAAATATTAAAGAAAAAAAACCCTAAACACCCTAAAAGACCCAAAACACACTAAAACCCTAAAACCCTTAAAATACCCTAAAAACCTAAGAACTTCAAAAGAACCATCCATAAAAACACTAAAAATCATAAAGGACCTTAAAACCATAAAAAGTTTAAAATCCCTAAAAACACTAAAAAATGATAAAACCCTAAAAACCCTAAAAACATTAAAACCCCCCAAAAACTAACAACCCACTAAAACCCCCTAAAAACCATAAAAACCCAAAAACCCTAGAAACTCTTCAAAACTCTAAAAAACCCTAAAAACTGTAAAAAAACATTTAAACCCTAAAAACTATAAGAAACCCTAAAACAACTAGAATACATAAAAACCATAAAACACCCAAACCCCCTAAAAACCCTAAAAACCACGATAAACCACATAAAACTCCTAAAACCCCAGAAAACCTAAAAACCCCCAAAAGACCCTAAAACCCCTAAAAACCCGTAAAAGACTCTAATAGCCATAATAACCCTATAAAACCATTAAAATACCCTTTAAACCTCTAAATTACCCTAAAAAACCCAAAAACCCACTAAACACCCTAAAAAACCTAAACCCCTAAAAACCAATAAAAATTTTTACAAGCCCTAAATGAAATCTAAAAACCCCAAAAAATCCAATAAAACCATAAAACCCTAAAACAACAACAAAATCCAAAAAACCTAAAAAACCCAATGGACTAAAAACCCACAAAACGAAAAAAACTCATAAAAACACTAAGACCCCTAAAAACAGAAAAAGCCATAAAAATACTAAAAACCATAAAAACACTAAAAACCCTAAAAAACTCAAAAAAACCTTAAAAATCTAAAACAACCCCGACGAACCTAAAAACACTAAAAACCCAAAAAAGCCAAAAACCCAAAAACGCCATCAAAAATATTAGAAACCACAGAACACCCTAAAATAATCTAAAACCATGAAATTAGCAAAAAAACTAAAAAGCATAAAAGCCCCATAAATCCCAAAAACACCTAAAACCCTAAAAACCCCAAGAAAATTCATAAAACCCCTTAAACTAAAAACCCTTAAAACCCTAAAAAAGGTATAACAAAGCCATAACACATTAGAAGAACCTTAAAAATAATAGAAACCCTAAAAACACCTAAGAAAACCCTAAAAACCTACAGACACCCTAAAAAACTCTAAGAAACCCCTAAAATCCCAAAAACCCCCAAAACCCTTACAACCATAAAAACTCTAGAAAAAACCCAGAAACCCTATTAAAACCCTAAAACCCTGAAAAACCCTAAAACCACTAAAAACCCAAAAGAAATTTAAAACCCCCTTAAAACACCTAAAGAACCCATCAAACCCCTTAAAAGAACTTAAAATTTCTAAGATCCCTAATAAACCCTAAAAATCCTAAAATTGCAAAAAACTATAAATAACACTGAAACCCGAAAAACTAAAAGAAAACCACGAAAAACCCATAAAAACTCGTAAAAACCCTAAGAACCATGAAATCCCTGAAAATGATGGAAACACCTGAAAACCCCAACAAATCCAGAAAAACCCAAAAAACGTAAAAATAGACTAAAACCCTTAAAGCACGGTAAAACCCTAAAAACCCTA
Source organism: Viscum album (assembly GCA_963277665.1). NCBI lineage: Eukaryota > Viridiplantae > Streptophyta > Magnoliopsida > Santalales > Viscaceae > Viscum > Viscum album. Next base: position 1,799,498,282 of record OY728126.1, on the reverse strand, counting down.
AGAACCCTAAAACCCCAAAAAACCCCCAAAAATTCTAGAATACTTTAAAAACCCTAAATCCTTTAAACTGCTTAAAAACCCATAAACCTCTAAAATCCCTTAAAACCCTTAAAACCTCTAAAAACATAAAACCCCATAAAATACCCTAAAACCCTAAATACCCCTAAATGGCCCTAAAACCCCTAAAATCTTAAAAGAACCTAAAAACCTATAAATCCCCTAGAAGTTCCTAAAAACCATTAGACACCCTAAAACCATAAAACCAATAAAAAATTATATAAAACCCTAAAAAACCTTTAAAAATATGAAAACCCTAAACCAATACAAAAAAAAACCTAAAACCTTTATAACCATAAAAAACTATAAAACCATTAAAAACCAGTAAATCCTTAAAAACACTAAAAAAATAAAAAAACCCAAAAAACCCCTAATAAAACCCTAAAACTCTAAAAACACATAAAAATCCTGAATATCACTAAAAAACTTAAAAATTCTGAAAACACCCCGAAAACACCTCAAAACCCCTTAAAACCACTATAAATCCCAAAAAACCGTAAAAACCATAAATCCAATAAATTATTTAAAAGCCATAAAAACTAAAAAACTCTAAAACCATAAAACCCTAAAAACAATAAAAAAACTAAAACTCATTAAAAGACTCTAAAAACCTAAACTCATAAAAACACTAAAATCCCAAAAATTCTGAAAAACCCCCAAAACCCTTAAAAACACTAACAACACCCAAACCCCTAAAAATAAAAAAACACACTTAAGACCCTATGAATTTGAAAAGAAAATCTTAATAACCCTAAAAACCCATTAAAAACTCTAAAACCCGAATAACCTACCTCCCTTAAAAACTCCTATAAGGCCATAAAAACCCAAGAAGATTGTAAAACCCTAAACACCCTAAAAGTCCCTATAAAACCATATAAAAACCCAATAAGACCCTAAAAACATCAACACCCTAAAAACCATAAAACCATAAAAATATAAAAAACCCTAAAAAACACTAATACCATAAAAACTATAAAATCCCCTAAAAATTTAAAACCCATAATAACAATAAAATCCCAAAACCTCTTAAAAAAATAAAAACCCATAAAACCCTTCAAAAAAATTTACGTGAAAATATCTAAAACCCACAAAAAACACAAAAATAACTAAAACACTAAAAACCTGAAATACCCTAAAATTTCATAAAAAAAACTATATAAACCAAAACACTGAAAATTCCTTAAAAACCATCAAAACCCTAGAAACCCAAAAAAATTAATAACTCTAAAAGAAAATTAAAAATAAAAAAACACCCAAGGAACCTATAAAACCCTCAAAAAACCATAAAACCTAAAAACATGTAAAATCCCATAAAACCCAAAAAAACCATAAGGAACCCTGAATAACAAAAAAAAACCAAACAAACCTATAAAAACCTTAAAACCCCAATATACCCTTAAAATTATAAAGGGCCCTAACCCCCCCCCCCCCCACCAAACCTAATGAACCTTAAAACCCCATAAATCTCTTAAAAGTCATAAAACCTTAAAAAATAAAAGGACCCTAAAACCCAAAAAACCACTAAAAATGATAAAATTACAAAAAGGACAAAAAACCATAAAAATCATAAAAGGCCAAAAAACCCCTTAAAACCAGAAAAGAACATAAAAATTCAATAAAAACCTAAAACACCCTAACAATCGTAAAAACCCTAAAAGATCCTAAAATACTAAAAGACCCTAAAATATCCTAAAAACCCTAAAAAACTCAAAAAAATAATAAAAACACACTTTATGATACTAAAAACACTACAAAAATCTTAAAAGATCCTAAAATAACCTAAAAACACTAATGGGCTCTAAAACCCTTAAAAAATATAAAGAACCCTCAAATCCTTGAACGACCATAGATTTCACTAAAAACCTTCAAAAACCCAAAAAACCTAAAAATCATTAATAACCTTAAAAACTCTAAAAACCCAGAAAGACCCTAACACACCCTAAAAACACTAAAGGACCCTAAAATCCCTAAAACCGCCAAAAATACCACAAAAACCATACAAACCATAAAAACCCAAAATAAAAACTCTAAAATCACCTAATAAACCCTAAAAGACCCTAAAAATTATAAAAAACCTAAATGACCCTAAAAATCTTAAATAATTATAAATGAACCTTAAAATCCATAAACCCCTAGAAAAAACATAAAAACACCCAAATAACACTGAAAACATTAAAGGCCCCAAAAACTGTACAAACCCAAAGAAAACCTTAAAACCCTAAAATTCTGTAAAGCACGTTAAAACCTCAAAAAACCATAAAAACACAAAAACACTTAATAAAACCTTTAAAACCCTAAAACCCAAGAATATCCTAAAATACTGAAAAGCCCAATATTCTTAAAACCATAAAAAACATAGAAACCAATAGAAAAAATTAAAAAACTCACAAAACCCCTAAAAACCCTAAAAACCCTAAATCACCAATAAAACCCCTAAAAACCAAAAGGACCCTAAAAACCTTAAAGGATACTAAAAACCATAAAATACCATAAAATATCCCAAAAACCCCAAGAAACCATAAAACCCACAAAAACCTCCTAAAATAACCTAAAAGACCCTAAACCCTAAAAAACAATGAAAGTTCTTATAATCATTAAATGCCCCTAAAAGGCCATAAAAACCCAAAAAAATACAAAAACCCCTTTAAAACAGTAGAAACCCAAAAAAATCCTAAAAACCTAAAAATAAATAAATAAAATATAAATATCCATAATAAATGTCAAATAACTTAAAACCCAGAAAACCATAAAAACCAATGAAAACCCAAATAAACCAAAACCCCCTAAATATAGTTAAAAACCATAAAAACCTAAAATCCCTAAAACCCCCTAAAAACCATAAAAAAATAAAAAATAATGAAACCCCCCTAAAACCCCTAAATACTATGAAAACCATAAAACTCCATGCAAACCCTAAAAAACTCTAAAAAACCCTAAAAACCCTAAAAATATGAAAAACTCTAAAATCCATAAAAAAACTAAAAACCCATAAAACCCATAAAACCATAAATAACCCCCTGAAAACCCGAAAAATCATAAAAACTCTAAAAAACCCAAAAACCATAAAAAAACCTAAAACACATAAAAACAATAAAGACCCTAAAAATCATAAAAACATATGAAAACCCATAAAATCCTGAAACCCCTAAAATTCTAAAAAACAGTAAAACCCCTTGAAATGGAGAGGGTGTCAATTCCAGCTTTCCATGGAACAGAGAGGGTGTCTTTTCCAAGACCTTCAGTGGATGCAGGATGTGGTTACGAGCTGGTTTTATTCTTGAATCGGTTCATAAATATGAATCCTCTAGACTCTATGGGAACTGAGGAAGGGGGTCAGGGAGGACTGGAACTGCAGGAGGCAGTGGCTGCTGATGTCCTCTAGGATGAAGACCTACCTTCCCCTATTGATGGTTCATGGGCCTTAAGTGTGGAACACCCCTACCCATTGTGCCCTCTCTGGAGCAAGTGTTGTTGGACTCTACTATTCCTATATTTAGTCTGAGTGATACCCCTTAGCCCTTGCAACATCTTGGTAGTCCTTGTGATGATAAGAGGAGCATCGAGCATCCCAAAAAGAACTTGGTTCTTGTTCTGTTTGAGAATTTTCCTCCATGTGATGAATTGTCTGACCCGATTATGTTAGAATGTTCGAAAATCCCGCTTGAGCAGCATATATATGATATCTTTCTCAAGCCGGACCTGTAGCTGGTGATCTTTCTTGGGGATGCGAATGATGAACACATAAGGCTTGGAGAAAACATTGGGGACCATGATGATCTTATATATGCTTTCTTGAATAGGATTAAGAGGGCACAAGAGAAGATGGATCTCTTTGACTCCTATGGTGGTAATTAGAAGAGAAGGTCGCGGTCTGATCATCAATGTAGCAGCAGGGTGACATGGTTGCGCCTTCTGCCACTGCCTACAGGAAGGCCAGGATGAGGACTGACCCTCCAGTGAAACGGAGGGCTAAGAGGGACTACTCCTCCCTGCCTAGGCCAATGGATGCTAGGGCTTCCTCTAAGACTAAAAAAGGTAAACGAGATGCACATGGAAGGGAATATCGGGCTACCAATGTGAAGCCGGATGAGGAACTCAGGAAGTATTGTGCAGCCTTTCTCAAGCAATATGAATCTTCTGAATGGGATTCTGTGGACTTGGCCGCTTCCTTAGGCTATGGTGTTGAAGGGGATCCCTATGAGGATGGTGATTTTGTTCCATAGCTATTGCTTCTTTTGCATCTTGGGCTTTTTAGACTTTTGTTTTGTGGGGTTTCCAAGGTTTTGGGTGTGGGTCGCTTGACCCTGCCCCTCCCTTGTCTATCATAGTTTTCTCTTCTTTATATATTTGGGGGGTTAGGAATAGCCAGTCCTTGCACCTTCCTTGCCAAAAAACCAAAAAACCCTAACAATATCTTCAAAATCCAAAACCCCTAAAAATCATAAACCCCCCTAGAGGACTATAAAGGCCCTAAAACACACTAAAACCCCCCAAAATAACAATATAAAACTCTAAAGGACCTATAAAACCCTAAAAACCATAAAACCCCTAAAAACTCATAAAAGCAAAATAAAACCCTAAAATCTGAGAAAATCCAAAAAAAACATTAAAAACTCTAAAAAACTCAAAAAACACTTTAAAAACACATAAAATATAAAGCAGAGACATAAAATGACCCTAAAAACCTTAATACACACAAAACACTAAAAAATATGAAATAACTGAAAAAACCCCTTAAAATCCTAAATACTCTAGAAAACCCAAAAGAACCAAAAAACCACTAATGAACAGAAAAACCCTAAAACCATAAAAACTCTAATAACTATAAAACACTCAGAAAACCCAAAAAATCCTAAAAACCCTGTGAAACCCCTGAAAATCTAAGAAAACTCTTAAAACCCATAAAAACACTAAAAAACACTAAAACCCTAACAACTTTGAAACCCATAAAAACCCTAAGAGAACCATAAAAACCATAAAAACTAAAGTACACAAAAAACACTAAAAAATCTTAAAAACCATAGAAAACCTAATGGCCCTAAAATCTATAAAACCCTAAAAATACTAAAAAACCCAAATATCCTTAAAAACACTAAAAAATTAAATAATGACCTTAAACCATTATAAAATGACAAAACACCTAAAACCCACAAACCCCCAAAACTCTAACAATCATACAAATCCTAAAACCCTAAAAACACATAAAATAATAAAAAACTCTAAATAATCATAAAATTACATGAAAATACAAAAATATACGAAAACCATGAAACCCCTAAAAAACCAAAATCCCCAAAACCCTAAGAAAACTTTTAAAATCATAAAAAATCCCAAAAAAACCATAAAACACATAAAAACATGAATACCCTAAAAACCCTAAAAAACATAAAATCCAACAAAACCCCAAAAAACCCAAAAAACCCAAGAACCCCAAAAGGCACTTAAAAACCCAAAAAAAAAAACAAAAACCCCTTAAATACCCAAAAACCCTAAAAAATCTAAAAAACTTAAAATTCATTAAAAAAACTAAAAAGGTAAATCCTCTAAAATACTTAAAAAACAATATAAACACATAAAACCCCTAAATAATCCTAAAAGACCCAAAAAATATAGAAGACCCTAAATGACACTATAACACCATAAAGGCCCAAAAAACACATTAAATACCTAAAAAAACTAAAAATCATACAATCTCTAAGAACCCTAAAATCACTAAAACCCAATTTAAAACCATAAACCACTAAAAACCATAAAACCAAAACCCCCTAAAAATGTTTAAACCCAATAAAGACCGTAAGAACCCTACAAAACAAGAAAAATAAAAAACATAAAATAAAACTAAAACCAAAAATTCCTAAAAAAAACCTAACACAAAAAACTAAAAAACCTAAAATCCCAAAATACACAAAAAACCTAATAACCCAAAAATATAATGAAAACCCTAAAAACCCAAAAAATCCCTAAAACCACTAAAACCCACTAAACCCCAAAAAAACAGCTAATAAAACCATAAAACCCTTTAAAACCCACAAAAACATATAAAACCTAAAACTCTTAAAACCATAAAAACACCAAAAAACCCTAAAAATGAAAAAAAACCCAAAAAACCCTTAAACCCTAAAAAAACTCAAAAAACCATGAAAATTGTAAAAACCCTAAACAACCTTCAAAATCATTAAAACCCTTTAAATAACTAAAAATCCATAGAAATCCCAGAAAATTAGCTAAAACCCTAAAACCCTAAAAAATCCTAAAAACCCCAAGAAATTCCTAAAACCCTAAAAATACAACAAATCTAAAAAACCCATAAAAACCCTGAAACCCTAAAAACCCTAGAAACCCTTAAATCCCTGAAATGAAAAAAATGACCGACAAACCCCTTAAACATCCTCAAAACCCAAAAACCCATAAAAAAAATTAAACCCCAAAATAGATAAAACCCCTATAAATTATCAAACTCCTAAAACCTCATAAAACCCCTAAAACCCCATTGAGAAGCCTTTAACCCCCCCCCCCAATAATCATAAAATCCTATAAAAATCCTAAATATCCCGGAAAACCTTAAAAAAAATCTAAAAATTAAAAATCCCTGAAAAACAGAAAAATCACAATTAACCCCTAAAACCCTTAAAACACTTAGATAGCCCTAAAAACTATAAAAAACATCACCAAAACACCCTTTGAAACAAAAAAAACACAAAAATCCATAAAAATTAGAAAATATAAATACCCTAAAAACCCATTAAAACCCCAAAAAAAACCTAAAAAACCCTTTAAACCCCTCAAAATCCCTAGAAGAACTTGAACCCCAAAAAATGTGTTAAATCCCATAAAATCCCTAGAAACCCTAATTTTTTTTCGAAAAAAACTAAAACACCCTAAAAAACTAAAAACCCTATAACACTAAAAAATCATAAAAACAAAAAACCTTTTAAAACCAATAAAATCCCTAAAAAACATAAAAACCATAAAATACACTAAAATTTTGAAAACCCTTAAAAACAATAAAAATCCATTAACAAAAAAACCCCTAAAATGTGAAAAAAATATAAAAACCCCGAAAAACCATAAAAACCACTTAAAAACTTAAATATATAAAAACTCATAAAAGACACTAAAACCACTAAATGTTCTAAACAACGCTAAAAATAATAAAAAACCAAAAGATCCAAAAAACTGGAAAACCAGAAAATGACCCTAAATCTGCTTCTTCTTTTTATCTAATAAATTTGGGGGGGGGGGGGTAGCCTGACCTCTACATCTTCCTTGCCCTAAAGGACCCTAAAAACCCTAAAATTTCCATAAACAATTATAAAAACCCTAAAATCGATAAAATATTCTCACAAACACTAGATTACAATAAAATACCCAAAAACCATAAAAGTCTCTAAAAAACCAAAATTACCCTAAAACCCTAAAAGGCCCTAAAAACATAAAAACAACTGAAGGATTTAAAAAACCCCCAAAACCCTATAGGATCCAAAAACACCAAAAACCCTACAATAACCTAAAATCCCACAAAAATCCCGGAATGACCCTAAAAACCAAAAAACCCTAAAGGTTCGAAAAAACAAAAAAACCCATAATTGAAACTAAAAACCCTTAAAAAACTAAAGGGCCTGAATAACATAAAAACCATAAAAGCTATAAATACCCCATAAACGACCGTAAAACCCAAAAAACACAAAAAACCCAATACACCCTAAACCACCCAAAAGACCAGAAAACCCTAAACCAGCGTAAAAGACATTAAAAAGACAAAATACACTAAAGAACTTAAATGTACCTAAAACCCATAAAAACATTAAAATAACCTAAAACACCTCAAAAAATTAATCCCTAAAACCTATAAAAATATTAAAACCCCTATAAAATCTTAAATCCCTAAAATCAAATAAAATCACTAAAATTTTGAAATATCCTAGAAGACCCTAAAACACTAAAACCCCTAAAAAACCAAAGAACCATAAAAACCATAAAAAATGAAAAACCCTAAACCCCCCTAAAATTTCTAAAAACATAAAAAAAAATAAACCCTCCAAATCCCGTAAAAACCCCTAAATACATTAATGGACTCTTAAAACATAAAAACCCTAAAGAACGTTAAAACCTTTAAAAACCCCTAAATAGCCTAAAACCCCTAAAATTAACTTAATATATTCTAAAAAATAAAATCCCTAAAAGAGGGAAAAAATCCCTAGATCCCCTAAAGGACCCTAAATACCGTAAAACTTTAAAAAACATATAAAAACTCCAAAAGAGTTAAAAAACCAAAAACTACCCTGAAAAACCTAAAAGGGAGAGAAACAACCCCCCCCCCCCCCTCTAAAAAACTAAAAGACTATGAAAACCCTACAAACCATTAAAACCACTAAAGGGACCTAAAAACCCTAAAACACATAAAAAATATTACAAACAACTAAAAATCCTAAAAAAATCTAAATCCCTTAAAACACTAAAAACTCCAACCCCCCCCCCCCCCCGAAAAAACACTGAAACCAATAACAGGCCCAAAAACCCACAAAACCAATAAATTAAGCTAAAAATCATAGAAGAACCTAAAACCCTAAAACCCTATAAGGCCCTAAAAACCCTAAAACCCCAAAAAACTGAAAAACCCCCAAAAACCCATAAAATACCCTAAACCCCCTGAAAACTATAGAATTCTTAAAAAAAACTAAAACTTGAAAAAAGCTTTAACTACTATAAGAAAATTCAAAAAAATCTAAAAAACCCCCCGAATCCCAAAAACACTTAAAAACCTAAATAATCCCTAAAACACCCTAAAACCCTAGAAATACCCTAAAAATAAAAAATACAAAAAATACCCCTACAAATACTAAAATAGTTCTAAAAGGGTCACAAAACTCTATAAATACCCTATAAGACCCTAAAAATGCTTAACAATCCTAAAAAATTCAAAACCCCTAAAAATTTAAATACCCTTAGAACCATAAAAACCCTAAAAACCCTAGAAACCCTAAAAACCTAATAAGTCTAAGAAACACAAAAAACAATAAATAAATAAATATCATAAAAAACTGTAATAACCCTAAAACCCCTAAAAACATGAAATCTATAAAAAAACCAAAAAAAACTGAAATTACATAAAACCCACCACAAACCCTAAAAACACTAAAAATACTAAAACCACTCTAAAAACCCTTGAAACCCTAATATACCCTAAAACCCCTAAAGGTCCCTAAACCCACATAAAGTCCCTAAAACCCAAAAAAAACTAAAAACCCTTAAAAAGCTAAAAACTCAAAAGACCCTAAAATTCCCTAAAACAACATAAATAACCTAAAATAGTAAAAGTACCTATACTGCTAAAAACCCAAAAAACCCTGGTAGAATCAAAAAATCATAAAGGCCCAAAAATACCCTAAAACCCCTAAAAGACTAAAAATACCCTAAAATCCTAAAAGGACACTAAAAACTATAAAAACACCTAAGACCCCTAAAAATCTTAAAGGACCCTCAAACCTTAAAATTATTAATGGTCATAAAAACCAAAAAAACCATTAATGACCCTCAAAATATCTAAAAACCTAAAAACCCCAAAAAGACCCTAAAACCCCAAAAAAATCCTAAAGGAACCAAATACACCCAAAAACGCACTAAGAACCCGGAAAACCCCCCAAAAAACCCAAAAAACCCTAAAACCCCCAAACCCCAAAATAAATCATAAAAGGCCTTAAAAAATGAAAAACCCATGAACGACCCTAAAAACCCAAAAAACCAAAACAAACCAGTTAAACCCTAAAAAACCCAAAAACCATAAACCCATAAAAGTATATGAAAAGTCTACAAACATTAAAAGACCATAAAACCCAAGAAAAACCATGAAACCCCTAAAAGACCCTAAAACCTTAAAACCCCTAAAAAAATTAAAACCCTAAGAAACCCATAAAAACCCGAAAACCTAGAAACTTGTAAAACCCTAAAAACCCCCAAAACCCTTAGAAATAATAAAACCATAAAACACAAAAAATCGCTAAAAACCATAAAATCCAAACATTTCATGAAAACCTGAAAACCCTGAGAACCTATAAAAATCCTAAAAACCCCTACAACCCCAAAAAACCTTTCAAAATTCCAAGGACCCTTAAAACCCCTAAAAATCCAAACAAACTGTAAACCCTAAAACCCATGAAAATCCATAAACCCTATGACCCCTTTAATATATATATATATATATATATATCTTAAAAAATACATAGAAGTCCCTGAAAACCTAAAATCCCTTAAAATAGTTAAAAACCCTAAAAATGCCCGAAAAAAATGAAAACCCTAAAAATACAAAGAATCCTAAAAATACAAGAAAACCATAAAACCCTAAAAATTACTAAATACTATTAAAATAAAAAAAGATCTAAAAACCCTTAAACAATATAAAAACCCTAAAAGTGTAAAAATCATGAAACCCCTTAAACAATGAAAACCCCTAAACCCCTTAAAACACAGTAAAACCCCAAAAACCCAAAAAAAATCCCAACAAACCCTATAAACCATAAAACCCTAAAAAACCCCAAAAAACCTAAATGAAATAAACAAAAGGGCCCTAAAAACATCTAAAACAATAAGAAACCATAGACCCCATTAAAACCCTAAACTCTAATAGGATGTGATTAAAAAATATAAAAAAACTATAAAACTCTAACCCCCCAAAGCCTTAAAAAACATTAAAATACTAAAAGTCCTAAAAACCATAAAAAATACTTGAAACTCTAAAACCAATAAAAAATATAAATACACTAAAACCCTAAAAATTGACAAAACCCCAAAAACCCATTAGAACTCTAAAATCCCCAAAACCCAGAAAAAAGAAAAAACAACAAAAAACCCTAAAAATAATGAAAACCCTTAGAACCCTAAAAATTATAAGAAATCTTAATAACCCTAAAAACCTTAAAATCCAAAAAATTGAAAGAAATCCTTAAAAACACTTAAAAAATAATAACTATAAAAACCTATTAAATCCTAAAACACTATAAGAACCCCCCAAAACCCTAAATCCTAAAAACCCCCAAAACCCTAAAATACAATAAACCCTAAAAATCCCTAATAACTCAAAGAACACCTAAAAACCATAAGAATCCTAACACCCCTAAAAACCATGAAAAACCTTAAAACCCCTAAAACACCAAAAAATGATCATGAACCCTAAATCCCCTAAAAACCATAAAGACACAGAAAACCCTAAAAACCCTATACGACCGTAAAAATTCCTAAAACACCCTAAATGAACATAATACCCATAAAATATCCTAAAAACCCTAAAGGCCATAAAATAACCTTAAAACCCTAAAAGACTCTAAAAACCCAAAAATACCCTTAAAACCTTAAAAGACCCTAAAATTCTAATCCCCTAAAGGGTCCTAAACCTCTAAAACCCCAATAGGACCCTATAACCATAGAAAATAACTAATGGAAACTAAAATCATAAAAAAACTCTAAGAGATCCCAAAAAATATAAAACCCATAAAGGAACCTAAAAACCCCAAAACTTGAAGGACCCTAAGAAAACTTAAAACCCCTAAAAGACCCTAAAACACCAAAAAATATCATAAATGATCAAAAAACCCTAAATCCACTTAAAATAACTAAACTACCCTAAAAATATATATAAACACCCTAAAATACCCTAAATCACCCAAAACCCTAAAAACCCTAAACACAATAAATCCATAAAGACCCTAAGACCCCAAAAAATTAAAATACCCTAAAAATATTAAACCACAAAACCCCTATAAATATCAAAGAATCTCTAAAACCCACTAAAACCCTGAAAATGATAAAAATCCTAAAATATCCTAACAACATATAAAAACCTAAAAAACAAGAAACTCTAAAATCCTATTCAAAACCCCCAAACCCCAAAATATTATATAAAAACCATAAAAATGCATAACCCCCCCCCCCCTTAAACCTAAAAAATCCAACAAAACACTTAAACACCCTAAAGAACCCTAAAAACCCTAAAGAACCCTATAACCCTAAAAAATCCACAAAAGATACTGAAAACCCCAAAACACACCTAAAAGACCCTGGAACCCTAAAATAACCCAATAAAACCCAAAAATCCCCGAAAATTCCTAATACTCCCTAAAAATTCCAAAAACCCTTAAAGGTCCCTAACAACCATAACAAAATCACATAAACCCCTAAAAATCATGAAAATCACATAAATAACCTAAAATTCTATAATAAAACCTAAAAATGCCAAAAAATACTAAAACCCAGTAAAACCCCAAAGGAACCAAAAACCCAAAAATAGCCTAAAATCCTAAATGGGCCCTAAAAACCCCCAAAAAACAAAGCCTAAAACCTCCTAAAAACCCTAAAACCATAAAACTCAACCCCCCTAAAAAAACCCTGAAACCCATAAAAATACTAAAAATACAAGAAAACTCAAAAAAACCCTAACACCATAAAAAAACCTAAAATATCCTAAAAACTAATAAAATCCCATAAAACCCAAAAATAATCTACCAACACTAAAAACCCAAAAATCCCCTAAAAAATCAATAAGAACCTACACCCCCAAAAAACAATAAAATCCCTTAAAACCCAAAAATTCCAAAAAAAAACCCTAATGGCCCAATAAAAACCCTAAGGGACCTTAAAACACTAAAACATCAAAAAACCCCGTAAAAGACTGTAAATCCCCAACCCCCACCCCCCCCCAAACCCTAAAAGAACCCAAAAACATAGTTAAATTCCTTGAATACCCATTAAAGTCCCTAAAAACTCTACCAAAACACTAGACGAACCTATAAACCCCTTAATCACCCTAAAAACCCAAAAAACCAAAAAACCCTTAAAAACCAATAAATCCATAAGAAACCTTGAAAAACCTTGAAAACCCATAAAAATCATAATATCGAAGAAAACTAAAAACCCATTGAAACCATAAACACCCTTAAAACACATATCAAAATATAAAAATTCCTAAAAACCCAAAACAAAATACAAATACTAAAAACACTAGAAACACCAAAACCCCATAAAAATACATAAAAACACTAAAACCCCTAAAAATCTAAAAAAATTAAATATAATAAAAAACCCTTAAAAAAAGACATTAAAATCCATCTAGCTCCCTAAAAACCATTAAAATCCATAAAACCCTAAGAAAACCTAAAAGTACTAAAAACCCCTAAAACCCCTAAAATCCATAGAAGACCCGAAAATTATATAAAACCTTTAAAAGACTATAACAACCCATAAAATGATAAAATACCCTAAGAACCCTTAAAAGAAACTAAAAACCCCTAAAAACCCAAAAACCAGAAAGACCATAAAATATCCAAGAATCTATAAAAGACTATAAAGAATCCTAAAAAATATAAAAGGACAATAAAAACTCAAAAAAACCCTAAAATATCCAAAAACCATTGAAGGTCCCTAAAATCCTATGAAATCCTAAGGGACGCTGAAAACCCATAAAAAATATTAATGAACCTAAAACCCCTAAAACCCTAAAAAACCTAAAAACCAAAAAGGACCCTAAAAGCTCGTGAAACCCATTGAGGGACCTAAAACTCCCTAAAAACACTAAAAGACCCTAAACCCCATAAAAACCCTAATAGACCTTAAAAACCATAAAAATCAAAAACCCCTAAAATACACTTGTAATCAATAAAAGACCATTAAAACCCTCAAAATCTTAAAGGGCCATAAAACCCTAAAATACCCATAAAAGTCCCTAAAACCCCTAAAAATTACTAAATACACATAAAACCCCTAAAGGCCCCAAAAACCCTAAATGGTTTTAATGTCCCAAAAACTGAAAAAAAATCATAGGAATACTTTGAAAACATAAAAGACCTTAAAACCTATAAAAACTATAACAACCCTTAAAAACACAAAAACCCCTAAAATCCTTAAAATACATTTAAAACCCAAAAAACCAAAAAACCTTAAAAACCCAAAACACCATAAATGCCCGAAAAAACCAAAAAACTCTAAAAACCCCTAAAACCTATAAAAAACTAAATGACCCAAAAACCCAAAACACCAAAAGCACCATAAAAGCCAAATAAAACTCTAAAGGACCCTAAAAACATTAAAATATATAAAGGATACAAAAAACCTAGAGAATTCAAAGGACCCAAAAAACCCTAAAAATCATAAAAGATCAAAAAAATGTGATAAAAACCTAATACCCCCTAAAAACCCAAAAAGACCACAAACCCCCTTAATGACACTAAAATTCCTAAACCCCCTAAAATACACTTAAATAAAAACCCATAAAAACCACTTAAAAACTTAAAAACCTAAAACATTACAGAAAATATTTACCTTGATAAACCCCAAACCACTAAAAACTGTGAATAATGCTAGAACAGATAAAAACTCCCAAAGAAACTCTTATAAAACCTAGAACACCCTAAAAAGCCTAAAACCACAAAACCCTAAACCCCTAAAAATCATAAAAAAACCCCTTAAAATCCACTAGAATGTCAACCCTTAAACCCAAAAAATACCAAAACCCATCAAACAAACTAAAAAACCATTAAACCCCATAAAAACACTTAAAACCATAAAATCATAAAAAACAATAAAACTGTAAAAAAACTAAAAAATCCTAAAACCCTAAAAACCTTTAAAAATACTAAAAAGACTAAGAACTGTAGAAACTCTAAAACCCCAAAAAACCCAAAAAAACCCAAAATTCCCAAAACCAAAAAAACACTAAAACCTTGAAACCCCTAACAACCCAAAAAATTAAAATAGCCTAAAAAACATCCAACCCCATTAAAGTCTATAAAAACAAATAAAATGGCCAAAAACAGTGAAACCCCTATAAAACCCTAAAAGACCCATAAAACCCTTAAACACTCTAAAACTCAGAAAACCCTAAAATTCCTTAAAACCCAGAAACACGCTATACACCATAAAAATCATAAATAACCTTGAAAACTCATGATTAACACAAAAACTCATTAAAAAGCTAGAAATCCTAAAACAGCACAAGATATCATAAAAAACATAAAAATGTGAAAAAAACCTTAATAACCCTAAAAACCTTAAAAAACCTAAAACCCCATTATTAAAAATAAAACCCTAAAATATCTAAAAATAATCAAACCCCCAAAAATCGTAAAATCCCTAAAAACCCTAAACACCAATAAACCCCCAAGAAAACCCTAAAACACTAAAACCCTTAAGAAAACACAAAAAACCCTAAAAATATAAATACCAAAAAAACCCATAAAACCTGAAAATCCCTGAAAAAAGTATGAAACCCCTAAAAACCTATGAACCATAGAAAAAAAAAACCCTAAAAACGAAAAAATAACCATAAAAACATAAAAAATCATAAAAAACCTAACACCCTAAATTCCAAATAACCCAGAAGACCCTAAAACACTGAAACACCCTAAAAATCATAAATTTCAATAAAACCCCAAAAACCTTGAATAATCATAGAAAAAACAAGATAATCCATAAAAACCCTTAAAACCCTTAAAAGGCCCTAAAACCCCCAAAAATCCCTTAAAATCCCTTAAAACCCTAAAACCCTTAAAACCACAAAAAATTCTAAACCACAAAAAACTATAAAACACTAAATACCCTAAATACCTGGAATAACACTAAAAACATTCTAAACCCCCCCAAAAATCTGAAAAACGTAAGAAAACCCTAAAAACCCTTTAATAAATGATGAAAAACACAAAAATACACTAGAACATTAAAAAACCTAAAAAATTGAAAACCCTAAAAACACTATGAAAACCCTAAAAACCTAAATAGCCCCTAAAAACCCAAAAAACCAAAAACCCAAAAAACCCTAAAACCCTATAAAAATCCCAAAACCCTTAAAACCCTAAAAAAATTCTACACCATAAAGAACTGCAGAAAACACTGAGAAACCCAAAAAAACCCTTAAAAATCATAAAACCCCTAAATGATCCTAAAGATAATAAGGCCATAAAAAATCCTAAAAACCATAACATACCCCTAAAAGACCCTAAATACCATAAAACCCAAAAACACCGCAAGTAACCCTATAAAAATGAAAAAAGACAGTAAAACCCCTCAAACAACCTAGAAAACCCTAAAACCCCTAAAAACCCAAACCCCTTAAAAATCACTAAAAAATTCAAACACCCTAAAACCCCTAAATACCCTAAACACAATAAAATATCGAAAAAATAACCCTAATAAAAACCATAAAACTCCTAAAATTACTATAAAAATCCTAAAATCATAAAAATCCACAAAACTCAAAAAAACACTTAACAACCATGAAAAAAATAAACCCCCTAAAAACACTAAAACCCATTAATATTCCAAAAAACATAGAAAACCCAAAAAACCCCCAAAAACCCTAAAAACCCAAAACCCCAAAAAACACTAAAAAATATCCTAAAACCCAAACCCCTTAAAAATTATAAAACCCCTAAAAACACTAAAAACCGTGAACACTATAAAATAACCAAAAATCCTTAATAATTCATCAAAAACCCATGAATATCCATAAAAACTACTGAAAAATTTAAAACCCTAAATAACATTAAAACCTTGTAAACCCTAAAAAAACTAAAAACTGAAAAAAAAATACATAAAAAACCCCAAAACCCAAAAAAACCAAACCCCTAAAATACTAAAAACCTAAAAAAACCTACAAAACCCTCCAAACCCTTGAAAAATATAAAAAGGCCCCAAAAATCCAAAAATAGTTAAAACCACTAAAACCCAAATGAAAACCCTAAAAGTCTTAAAACCCATAAAATCCCTAATACCCTAAAAATATTAAAAAACCCCTAAAAACTATAACACCCCCCCCGAAACACTAAGGACCCTAAACACATTAAAAAGAACTAAAACCCTTATTACCATTGAACCCCTATGAGAAACCCTAAAATTCCCTAAAACCCCTTAAAATATCTAAACACCTAAACACTCTAAAAACACTAAAACACAGGAAAACCTAAAAAACCAAAAAAAACAAAACACCTAAAAACCCTAAAAACCCATAAAAATTCTAAAACACCCTCCAAAATAATAAAACTCTAACAAACCAATAAAAACACTAAAAATCCGAAAAACACTAAAAACCCAAAAAACACTAAAACCCATAAAAACCAAAAAATCCTAAAAAATATAGAAAACCAAAAGACCCTACAACCCTTAAAACCATAAAATCACAAAAGCCCTAAAAAATAATAAACCCTTACAAACCCTAAAACCCTAAAACCCCATAAAATCGAAAAGAACTCTAAAAACCCTTAAAATGATAAAACCTATTTAAAACTCATAAAAGGTCCTAGAATCCTAAAAATCGAAAAAGACTATAAAATTAAAAAAAATTCTAAAGTTCTCTATAAAATATAAAAATATAAAAAACACTAAAACACCTTAAAAACCCTAAAAACACAAAGAACCCTATTAGACCCTAAACCCTTTAAAAGCCTAAAAAGCATAAAAGAAACTAAAATCCCCAAAAAAAATATTTAAATCCACTATAACCCACAAAAAAACCCAAATTCATAAAAAAACCCAACCCCCCCAAACCCTAAATCCACTAGAAATAATAAAAACCCTAAAACCCTAAAACCCTAAAAAAACCCTAAATCCCTAAAAACATAAAAAACACCCAAATCCCATAAAAACAAAGAAAACCCATAAAAACACTCAAACAACATAAAATAATTAAAACCCTAAATGACCCTAATTATATTAAATACCCTAAAGAACCTTGTAAACCCTAAAAACCCAAAAGACCATAAAATCCATAAAACCCCAAAAAATGACTAAAATCCTAAAAAAATTTAAAACCCATAAAACACATTAAAAGATACTAAAACCTCAAAATATCCTAAAACCTAAAACCATAAAAGACTAAAAAACACCATAAAAATTAAAATACCATAAAATGTAAAAAACCCAAAAAATCATAAAAATAATAAAAGACCCTTAAACCCCTAAGAAGCTATGAAAAATGCCGCTGCTCTCTCCTGGTCTCTACCTCCTGATGCGGCGATTTTCGGGGCGTCCTCATGGATTCCTTATAGGACTCTTCAGCGATATCCTCCGGTTGGGTGCTACGGATGGCTTTTGGTTCATGCGGTCTTACTTCTCAGTGCGTTTGCGGGCGACAAGGCGGTTTCTAGCTGGCGATGGATTCTGGAGTTTCTTCTTAGGGAAAGGAAACGACTTCATGGCCTGGGTCGTGTGGTGTTTCTGTTCATCAGATCTTTCTAATCTGGTTTGTGGTGATGTTGTCAACTCCTTGGAAGCGAAGATCCCTTTTGGATTTCAGCTGTTCGGGGCTGTTATTTTAGATCTGATGTGTCTAGAGACGGGTCAACGAGGTCTAGGGCTTCTTCGGTAGTGTTGGCACTCTTGGTCCGAGGATCTCTTCCAGCCCGAGGTTGCAGTTGGTGTTCTGCCCGAGAGGTCTCTTCCCCTGGGGATATTATGGGAGATGAGGCAGGCGCTTGATGGGGTCAGGATTCAGAGATCCAGTCTAGGAAAGGCTATCATTGGGTTGGCCAGGATCTTGCAGAGTTTTGGCTCTTGCTTGGAAGATCTGGATTCTTCTCTTCATCATGGAATCCTTGGTCAATGCTCTGGGAGGTGGTTCTAGTGGATTCCAGGAGGGTCAAGCTTTCGTCGTTGTGTCTTGGTTTGGCAGGTTCATTTTCAACTCACTTCTTTTCATGCTGCTGCCGATCGTCTGGATTTCTACTGGTTGCTGGATGCTATGTTGGAATTGGGAGGTGCCTTATGTGCTCTTATTGGCCACTATGGTGATGATTCTTGGTTTGGTTGTGAGTTATTGTTGATGCTGGATCATGATCTTGCTGCAAAAAAATCCTAAATCCCCTATATTCCATAACCCCCCCCTTTGAAAACCCTAAACACTATAAAACTCCACAAAACCACTAAAAAGAAAAAAACCCCTAAAAGACCGAAAAATGTGAAAACCCTGAAAGATCCTAAAACCAATAAAAGGGAATAAAATTCCATAAAACCCTAAAAGAATCTAAAAACCCAAGAGGACACTAAAAAATCTAAACCACCCTGAAAAACCCTAAAACACACTAAAAACACTTAATGACCCTACAAACCCAAAAAATCCTAAATGATCATTAATATCCTAAAAAATTCCCATGACGAACCTAATAAACTTAATAACCTAAAACGACACTAGAAACCCTATAAGAAATGATTTTTATTAAAACACCATAAGAGACCTTGAAAACCCTAAAATCACAAAAAACCCAAAACCCCCCATTTAAAACCCCAAATACCCCTAATAAACCCTAAAAGACCCTAAAAACTCTAATTGAACCACTACGTCAAAATAAGCATTTAGAGGCGGTTTTTTTTGCGTTTCGCGGCGGTTTAAACCGCCGCTAAAAGGATTGGCGGCGGTTTTCAAAACCGCCGCTAAATGTGGCGTCGGGAAACTATTCGCGGCGGTTTTCAAAAACCGCCGGAACGTTTCGCGGCGGTTTTATAGCGGCGGTTTAAACCGCCGCTAATTTAATTTTTTTTTTTTTTTTATTTTTATTTTTTTTTTCATTTTTTTTGATTTTTTTGATTTTTTTTTATTATTTGTTTATTTTATTATTATTATTTATTTATTTCGTTTATTATTTATTTATTTCGTTTATTATTTATTTATTTCGTTTATTATTTATTTATTTCGTTTATTATTTATTTATTTCGTTTATTATTTATTTATTTCGTTTATTAATTATTTATTTTGTTTATTATTTATTTATTTCGTTTATTATTTATTTATTTCGTTTATTATTTATTTATTTCGTTTATTATTTATTTATTCCATTTATCATTTATTTATTCCGTTTATCATTTATTTATTTCGTTTTCTATTTATTTATTGCGTTTTTTATTTATTTATTGCGTTTATTTATTTATTTATTGCGTTTTTTATTTATTTCCTTTTTATTTTATCTAATTCACTTTTATTTTATTTAATTTCGTATTACTTTATCCATGCATGCATGCACATACCCATGCAGCTGCCCATGCACATGCCCATGCAATATATATAAAATCTGCGTCTGGTGAGATTTGAACCTCTGACCTCTTGCTTATTATTCAAAGACTTTACCACTCCAGCAAGCCCGCCATGTGGTTAATAAACAGAATTTAATATACTTATATATATTAATTGAAAAAACAAATAATACATAACTAATAGATAATAAATAATAAATAATAAATAATAATAAATAATAAATAATAAATAATAAATAATAAATAATAAATAATAAATAATAAATAATAAATAATAAATAATAAATAATAAATAATAAATAATAAATAATAAATAATAAATAATAAATAATAAATAATAAATAATAAATAATAAATAATAATTAATAATTAATAAATAATATTAAATAATATTAAATAATAATAAATAATAAATAATAAATAATAATAAATAATAATAAATAATAATAGATAATAAATAATAAATAATAAATAATAAATAATAAATAAATAATAATAAATAATAAATCGTAAATAATAAATAAATAATAAATAATAATAAATAATAAATTACAAATAATAAAGAATAATAAATAATAAATAATATTAAATAATAATAAATAATAAATAATAAATAATAAATAATAGATAATAAATAATAAATACTAATAAATAATAAATAATAAATAATAAATAACAAATAACAAATAATAAATAATAAATAATAAATAATAAATAATAAATAATAAATAATAAATAATAAATAATAAATAATAATAAATAATATTAAATAATAATAAATAATAAATAATAAATAATAATAAATAATAATAAATAATAATAGATAATAAATAATAAATAATAAATAATAAATAAATAATAATAAATAATAAATCGTAAATAATAAATAAATAATAAATAATAATAAATAATAAATAATAAATAATAAAGAATAATAAATAATAAATAATATTAAATAATAATAAATAATAAATAATAAATAATAAATAATAGATAATAAATAATAAATACTAATAAATAATAAATAATAATAATAAATAACAAATAACAAATAACAAATAATAAATAATAAATAATAAATAATAAATAATAAATAATAAATAATAAATAATAAATAATAAATAATAAATAATATTAAATAATATTAAATAATAATAAATAATAAATAATAAATAATAATAAATAATAATAAATAATAATAGATAATAAATAATAAATAATAAATAATAAATAAATAATAATAAATAATAAATCGTAAATAATAAATAAATAATAAATAATAATAAATAATAAATAATAAATAATAAAGAATAATAAATAATAAAGAATAATAAATAATAATAAATAATAAATAATAAATAATAAATAATAAATAATAAATAATAAATAATAATATATAATATATAATATATAATAAATAATAATAAATAATATTAAATAATAATAAATAATAATAGATAATAAATAATACATAATAAATAATAAATAATAAATAATAAATAATAAATTATAAATAATAAATAATAAATTATAAATTATAAATTATAAATTATAAATAATAATAAATAATAAATCATAAATAATAAATCATAAATAATAAATCATAAATAAATAATAAATAATAAATAAATAATAAATAAATAATAAATAATAATAAATAATCATAAATAATAAATAATAAATAATAAAGAATAATAAAGAATAAATAATATTAAATAATAATAAATAATAAATAATAAATAATAAATAATAAAGAAATAATAATAAATAATAATAAATAATAAATAATAAAGAATAAATAATAAAGAATAATAAAGAATAATAAATATTAAATAATATTAAATAATAAATAATAATAAATAATAAATAATAAATAATGAATAATAATAAATAATAATAAATAATAATAATAAATAATAAATAATAATAGATAATAAATAATAAATAATAAATAGTAAATAAATAATAAATAATAAATAATAAATAATAAATGATAAATGATAAATAATAAATATAAATAAATAATAAATAATAAATAATTAATTGTAAATAATTAATTTTAAACAATAAATAATAGATAATAAATAATACATACTAAATGTGTGTATTTGAAAAGCCATATAATGTTAAAACAACCATAACATATAATCTAGAATCCTGTTTTAACGCCACAACCAGTCAAATCGAAGAAAATGAAACAATCTACGATATGATATGTGGTACAGGCCTAACGGACATCCGGATCGGAAGTTATACCTGTTTGAATTTTGAAAAATCGGGGTGCCCCGGCTAAAAACTCAGTTTTGGAGGCCTTCTAGGCGTTTTTTGGGGTCGAAAAACCCTTGACTGGCGAGCCAGAGTCACAGCGACGTAGTGCTCGTCGCAGGCTTCGATTTGATATGTGGTAGAGCTCAAACGGACACCCGGATCAAAAGTTATGACCGTTTGAAGTTTGAGTTCCGTTTTCAACATGTTTTGGATCTTTTTTTAATTTTTTTTACCCTTCAAATTGTTATTAAATGTTTTTTAATCGATAATAAATAGACAATTATTAATTAATAATATTTTTTAAAAATATTTTGAAGCCATTTTCACTAAATTTCTTATATATTAAATGTAGTAGTCTATTTATATTTATCTAAAACATATTTATAATATATATATTATTTTTATATCAATATAAATGTATTTATATAACAATATATTAGTTTTTTTTATTATTTTTATTTTTTTCATTTCATTTCGCGGCGGTTTTTTAAAAAACCCCCGCTAATCGCCGAAAACATTAATTTTTTTTTTTTAAAAAAAAAAAAAAAAAATTGCCGTTTCCCGGCGGTTTTGTAGCGGCGGTTTTTAAACCGCCGCGAAACGCCACCCAGATTTTTTTTAGCGGCGGTTTTAAAAACCGCCGCTAAAAAACCGCCGCGAAATGGCGGTTTTTCTGTAGTGAACCTACAAATCTAGAAAGCCCTATAAGAACCAAAAACCATTAATCCCCTGACATTACTAAATACCCCTAAGAATCCCTAAAAGGCCTTAAAAACCCGAAAAACATTAAATGACTCTAAAACTGATTAATGACATAAAACCCTAAAAACTCCTAAAATACACTAGAAACCCTAAAAACCTAAGAAACCTAAAACGCCAAAAAACCCAAAAACTCCTAGAAAAAATAAAACATCCTAAAACACATAATAACCCCAAAACCACATTAAAATTAAAAAAAACCTAAAACCCTAAAAAAGCTAAAAAATCCCAAAAAACCCAAAAGGACCCTATAAATACAAAAAACCCAAAAAACACTAAAAATAATAATAACTCTAAAAAAACAAATATGTCCCTAAAAACCCTAAACACCCTTAAAATCCCTTAAAATTTTCAAAAACATCTAGAAATTCAAAACCCCCTAAAGACCCTAAATACCCTAAAACCCCTTAGTGGCCATAAGAACCCTAAATGAACCTAAAAATCCAATAGAACTCTAAAGCACCCCAAAAGATAGTAAAAAACTGAAAACATTAACAGAACTAAAAAATCTATAAAACCCCTAAATGAACATAAAAACAAAAAAGTCCCTAAAACACTTATAAATCCTTCAAAATACATCAAAACCCAAAAACCAAAAAAATAATAAAAAATATTTAAAAATCCTGATAAACCCTAAAAAACCCTAAAAACCATAAAATATCTAAAACCCTCTAAAAATCCTAAACACTTTAAACATCCTATAAACCCCCAGAAATCCCCTAAAACCCCCAAAACCACATAAAACACCAAAATAAAACTAGAACCCGAAAAAACAAAAAAATGCTAAAATCTCCCTAAAAACACTAAAATTGCCTAAAATACTAAAAAACTAAAAACCCTAAAACATACTAAAACACTAAAAAACATAAAACCCTAAAATCCCTTAAAACACTAAAAACTGAAACCCTTAAAACTCTAAAAAATCTAAAAATCCAAAAAACCATAAAAATGATAAAACCCTAAAAACAATAAACCCCTAAAAACCTGAAAACCCCATGAAACACTAAAAACCTTTGACTCCCAAAAAAACCATAAAACCCCATAAACCCGTAAAAAATTGTAAAACCACCCAATCCCTAGGAACCTTAAAAAACCATAAAAACCCTAAGAACCCCTTAAAGACACTAAATTTTTTTAAATACCAATAAAAGACCATGAAAACTCCTATAAAACCCTAGAAGATAGATGAAAACCCTCCAACAGTCTAAATCCCCTAAAAACACTAAAAACCATAGAAAATCCTAGAAAAACAATAAATCCCCTAAAACCATAAAAACACAACCCTTAAAACACTAAAAAAATAAAACATCATAAATAACCCTAATAATCTCAAAAAACCATAAAAACCCAAAATAGTTGAAAAACATAAATACCCTAAATAAAATAAGAAAACCCTAAATCCCCTAAAAACCATAGAAACACAAAAAACCCCAAAACCCCCAAATCCCTAGCAAGCCTAAAAACCCTAAAATCCATAATAAATCCCTAAGACCCGTGAGAAAAAAATAGAAACCCTATGAAAACCACAAAAGCCAAAAAAACCATATAATAATATAAAAACATAAAAAACATTAAAACACCTAAAAACACATAAAACCTCAAAACCCCTTGAAGAAACACAAGAAACACTAAACCCTAGAAACTATAAAAACTATAAAACCCTAAAATGCCTAAAAAGTATAAAAAACCTAAAAACCCTTAAACCCATAAAGACCCTTAAAACCTTTGAAACTCTTAAAATTTCCAGAAAGATCCTAATAATCCAAAAAATTAATGAAAACTCTTAAAACCCTTAAAAACATGAAAACCCCTAAAAATCATTAAAACCCAAAAAATACCCTAAAAACCCTATAAAACTCCTAAAACCCATAAAAAAAATAAAAAAACTAAAAAAACTAAAAACCTAAAAAACTCTAAATCCCTAAAAACCCCTAAAAACCCAAAAACCCCCCTAAACCCTAAAGCCACTAAAAAAACTAAAACCCATAAAACCATCCAAAACCTTATAAAAACCCATGAAACGATAATAATCCTAGAAATTTAAAAAATCCTAACCACCCTAGACCCTTAAAAACCCTAAAAACATAAAACCCTAGAAACACCCTAAAATCCCTAAAAATACCCAAAACACCAACAAAACCATAAAAGACCAAAAAACCAAAAAACCCAAAAAACACTAAAAAACACTAAAAACCTAAAAAATAACCATCTTAAAAACCCTATAAACCCTAAAAACAATAAAAAAACATTTAAACCCACAAAAAATCCTTCAAAACTAATAATCTATAGAAAACCTAAAACCCTGAAAAGACCCTAAACCCCTAAAAATTCCAAAAAACATAAAAACCCTAAAATTGTTGAATGTTATAAAAATAATGAAGAATCATTAAAAACACCTATATACATCATAAAATATTCGAAAAACCTAACTCATAAACATTAAAAAATCCTGAAAAGAATTAAAAACTCCGGAACACAATTAAAAACCCTATGAAATTGCTAAAAACCCTAAAAACTGTGAAACACTCCGAACACCATAAGAAAACCCAGAAAAACAACCCCCCCTAAAAATCTAGTAATAACCCCAGACACCCTAAAATATCCTAAAAACCCTGAAAACTTTAAAATCCATATAACCCATTAAAAACCATAAATACCCTAAAACCAATAAAAACCCTAAAAAACCTAAAAACCCTAAACCCCGAAAAAACATTAAAACCAATAAAACACTAAAAAACCATAAAACCCCTAAAAGGCCTAAAAGACACTAAAACCCCTAAAAATCCAAAAAAAACAAAAAAAAAACCTTTTAAACTCTAAAAGTCCATAAAAAACTTGAATGACCCAAAATAACCCTATAAAAGCCTAAAAGATCATAAATATCCCTTAAATGCCCTAAAAACCCCAAACCCAAAATAATCCATAAAACCCCTAAAAAGATAATACTCTTAAAACCCAAAAGAATAATAGAAATATTTTACAACCCTAAAAAATACTTTAAAATCTACAAACCATAAAACCATAAAAACCCAAGAATAATACTATAAACCCAAAACCCCAAAAAATCTTAAATACCCTGAAAAAAACTAAAAACATCTAAAAATCATTAAAACCCCTAAAACACCAAAACCCTAAAAACCATTAAAACCATAAAAACCCTAAAACCCTAATAATCCTTTAAAACCCTAAAGACCCATTACAAACCTAATAACCCCAGAAACCATAAAAACACCCTATAAAAACTATAAATCCTTGAAATACTAAAAACCTTAGAAACCTTAAAAAACCCTAATTACACTAAAACCACTAAAAACATTGAAAAACATGAAAACACTAAACCCAAAAAAACCTAAAACCCCCTAAAAACCTATAAAACCATAAAACCCTTAAAAAACCAAAAACCCCAAAAAATCCTTAAAACCATAAATTCCCTAAAAAAACCCTAAAAACCCTAAATACCCCTAATAACCTCAAAGCACCTAAAAAAACTAAAACACTCTAAAGGACCATAAAAAACTAAAAACCCTAAAGATCCTAAAAACCCTAAAAAAACATTAAAGCCTCTTTGAACACTAAAAATCTAAGAAAAAATAAAATTCCCCAAACCCCTAAACACCCAAAAAAACCTTAAAAGACTTTAATGACCCCTAAAACCCCTAAATTCTAAAAACCCATAAATGAAATTTAAATCCTAAAAATCCCTAAAAGACACTAAAAATCATAAAAACCCTAAAAGACCCCAAAACCACCAAAATGGAAACAAAAACCCCAGAAACTCTAAAAGAACATAAAATACCCTAAAAACTAGATAACTCTAAAACCCCTAAAAACCATTAAGGGTCCCAAAAACTCTAAAACAACCTAAATGACCCATGAAAATATGTAAAACCCTTAAAGGACCCTAAACACCCCAAAAAACCCTAAAGGTACCCCAAAACCATAAAGGTACTTGTAAACCCCTAAAACTGAAAAAGGATGCTAAAGACCCAAAACTAACCTATAAACCCCTAAAAACCCAAAACGACCCAAAATGTTGAAAAACCCCTAAACGAATCTAAAAACCCAAAAACATACTAAATCACCCTAAAACCCAAAAAACCCTAAAAAACTAAAAACCCTAAAAACCTTAAAACTCTAAAATATCAAAAAATCATTCGAAGACCCTAAAAACCTAAAAAATCGTAAAACCCTCCAAAAATTTCAATTGACCTCTAAAAACCCTTAAAAACCTAAAACACCAAAAAAACCTCAACCCCCTAAAAACCATAAAAGCCTTTAAAAACACCTAAACCCCCAAATAACCCTAAAAAATCCAAATAGCCCCTAAAACCCCAAAAACCCTAAAAACCTAAAATCCAAGAAAAACAATAAATAATAAAAAAATCCTAAAAAATCATAAACAACTATAAAACCCCTAAAACCTCTGAAAATCATAAAAACCATAAATGTCATAATACCCCCTAAAAGCACTGAAACCCCAAATACCTTAAAACCCATATAGACCATAAAAAACATTAAAAACTAAAAAACCCCTTAAAACCCATAATAGACACTAAAACCCCAAAAATCCATAAAACCATAAAAACCTTAAAAATCCCTTAAAACCATAAAATTCCCTAAAATCCCATGAAATCCCTTAAAACACTAAGATACCCCTTTTAAACCCTAAAACCCCATAAAACCCTAAAACCCAATAAAAACCCTAAACCATAAAAACCCTAAACCATAAAAACCCTATACCATAAAAATCCTAAAAAACCTTTAAAACCCCTAAAATAATAAAACCCTAAAACTATAGAAACCCTAAAACCCGTAAAACCCTAAAACCCATAAATATACTATAAACACTAAAAACCCAGAATGATCTTTAAACCCCTAAAAACCATAAATACCCTAAAACCCAAAAATTCAAAAAAATGAAAATAAAAAACCTAAACACCCATAAAAAACATAGAAAACCCTAAAAACAAAATAAAACCATAAAAACCCCTATACTCTATACGCGAAACCCTAAGAAGTAAACCCTACATTCAAAACCAGATACCGTACACCCAAAACCCTTCACCATATACCCAACACTATACACCCTAAGCCCTACACACTAAACCCTATACCCTATACCCAAAACCCAAAACCCAAAATCCAACACCATAAAACCCTCTACCCTACTCCCTAACCCTAACCCCTATATCGTAATCTGTATACCTTACACCATAAATCCTAAACCCTACACTCAAAACAATATACCCTACACCCTATACCCTATACTAAACAAACTATACCCTATATCATATACACTAAACCCTATGTCTTACACCCTAAAACCAATAACCTACACTCTAAACACTATTCCCTACATGCTAAACCTAAAACCCTACACCCATGGCAATATACATTACATCCTAGAGCCTATAACCTACACCCTAAATGTCAAACCCTACACCCTAAACCCAATACCCAACACCCTAAACTCAAAACCCTAAACCCTAAACCCAAAAACATACACCATAAACCCTAAACCCTAAATGATAAACCCATACCCACATGCTAGACAATATACCCTACACCCTAAACCCTAAAACCTAAACCATAAACATAAAAACCCTAGACCCTAGACTCTATACCCAACACCCTAAAACATAAACCCTAAACCCTAAAACCTAATCCTTACACCCTCAACCACTTACAAAACACTTGAAACCCTAAACACTACACCATAAACCCTATAGGCTACACCCTAAACTCTAAACACTAATCCCTAAACCCTAAACCCTACAACATAAATCCCAAACCTTACACCCCAAACCCTATACCCTAATCCAAAAACCCTAAACCATACACCCTTAAACATATACCCTACACCCTATCCATATAACCCTATATCATAAACCCTATATAATTCACCTTAAACACTATACCCTACACACTTCACCCTAAAAACCCTTGAACCCCCCTAAAACCCCAAAAAACCAAAATAACTCTAATAGAATATGAAACCCCCAAGAACCCAAAAGGCCCAAAAAAACCTAAAAAACACTAAAAGACCCTAAAAACCCTGTAATCCCTAAAATACCCTAAAACCATAAAAATCCCTAAAACAAATAGAAAGCCCAAAAACCCCTAAAATAACATAAAATAACCTAAACCCCCTAAATGACTATAAATACCCTAAAACCCCTAAATTTTTTCTAAAAATATTAGATGACCCTAAAAACCATAAAAACCCTAATGACCCCTAATAACCTTAAAAGACCCTAAAAACCCAAAAAGGTCCCTAAAAACACTAAAAAAATCTATATAAAACCCCCTATGAACCATAAAAGAAGTTAAAGCACCCTAAGAACCCCTAATAGAGCCTAAAATCATTAAATCCCCCCTCCCCTTCTAAGGCCATAAAATTCTAAAGATCCTATACCCCAAAAAAACCATTAAAGACCCTAATAATAATAAAAACATTAAAATAGAACAAAAACCAAAGAAGACCATAGAAAATCTATCAAAACCCTAAAACCATAAAAATACTAAATTCCCTAAAATCCAGAAAACCATAAAAACCATAAAAACCCAAAAATTCAACTACAAACCACTAAAAACCTTTAAACACCTTAAAACTAGAAAAACCCCATAAATGCCTAAAAACCAATAAAACCCTAAAATCCCTAAAAACATTAAAAACCATAAAAACCCTAAAAATCTTTAAAACTATTAAAATACCCTAAAAACACAAGATCCCACTAAAAACTCTTATAACCATAAAAACCATAAAAACCTTAAACCCCCTATAGCCCTAAAAACCTTAAAAAAAATAAAAAACCCCAACAACCCCAAAACCCATAAAACCCCTAAAAACCCTAAAGACCATAAAACCTTAAAAACTATAATAACCATAAAATGGTAAAAACCTTAACACAACTGTAAAAATCCAAGAAATACCTAAAAACTATAAAATTGTTTCTTGAAACGAAAATTAAATGCCTTAGAACACCAAAACATATATCCTTTAAACCATAAAAACCTTAACAAATACCCTCAAACAATAAAATTTCCTAAAAACATTTAAATATATTAAGAGTCATAAACCCATAAAAAAAATTATCCAATGAAATCCCTAAAAATCCTAAACCATTAAACACACCAAAAACATTAAAAACCCAAAACCCCCAAAAAAATCTAAAACCCCCAAAACCCAAAACCCACTAAAAATAATAAAAAACCACAAAAACCCAAAAAACCCCACTAAAACCCTGAAAATACTAAAAAACCTAAAATACTCCTAAAATCCATAACAACCCAATAAAACCCTAGTAAACCACTAACACCCCAAAATCCCAAAAAATACAAAAAAATGAAAAACCTCTAAAACTCCATGAAATCTTTAAAAAACCATTTCAATACCTCAAAAACCTAAAACCTCTAAAAATTATAAAAATCCATAAAACCCTAAAAATATATAAAATCCCTAAAACCCCGAAAAACCCTAAAAAAATATAAGAACATAAAATCCCTAAAAACCCTAAAAACACTAAAACCCTAAAAACCCTATAAATCCTAAAGCACATTAAAACCCAAAATACCCTTAAAATACCTAAAACCCATTTAAAACCTAAATTCCTTAAAACCTAACAAAATACCTAAAACCCTAAAAACCATTTAGAACCATGAAAACCCGAAAAATATAAAAACAATAAAAAGGTAATCACTAAAATCCCATAAAAATCAAATAAACCTAAAAAACCTTTAAAAAATTTAATAACAATCAAAACATTGAAATCCCTAAATAATGCTAGAAACCAGAAAAACTAAATGACATAAAAAACCCTAAAACCCTAAATATCCATTAAAACCCTAGAGGATTCTAAAAACTCTAAAATCCACTAAAATACATAAAAACTGTAAAAAAACCAAAAACCCTATAAAACCCTTAATTCCGTTAAAATCCCTAAAAACATAAAACCCTAAATCCCTAAAAGACCCAAGAAATACTAAAAACCCCTAAAAGTCTATAAAAACCCTAAACCCCCTAAAAACCCTATATCCTTAAAAAACAATATAAGATGCTAAAACCCATAAAAGCACATAAAATACCCGAAAATAAGCTTGAAAGACTCTAAAACCCCTAAAACCATAATGTTTCATAGGAAACACAAAAAAAACTCTAAATCCATAAAGAACCCTAAAACCCCTAAAAATCATAAAAGACCCTAAAAGACATAAAAATCCTAAAGTACCCTAAAAACAATGAAAGTACCACAAAACTATGAAAACACTAAAGTGAACTCAAAACCCTAAAACCCCTAAAGGGACATAAATACCCTAAGGCCCCCTAAAACCCTAATACCCAGAAAACCCCTAAAAGTCCCTCAAATACAATAAATCCAAAAAAACCCATAAACCCCCCTAAAAATAAAAAAGGACCATAAAAATCTCTATAAGACCCTAGACCCATAAAAATATCGAAACATCCTAAAACCCAAAAAAAAACCCTTAAAGGACTATAAAAACCTTAAAAATATTAAAATACCCTTAAAACATTAAAACCCTGTAAAAACCTAAAACCCCCTAGAAGACCTTAAAAACACTAAAAATCTAGAAAGGATAAAATACCTAAAAAAACTAAAAAATATAAGAAATTCTAATGAAACCGTTAAAATAATAAATACCCGAAAAACCTTAATGCCCTAAAAATCCAAAATATACCCCTAAAAACTCGAAAATCCCTAAAACACCTAAGAGAACCTAAAAACCTAAAAATCCTTAAAAACTAAAAACCCGAAACCTATAAAAAATATAAAAAACCATAGAAACCCCTAAAACCCCCCAAAATACTAAAACCCCCTACAACCCTAAAAAACCCTAAAACCCTAAAAACACAAAACCCTCTAAAAACCTAAAAACCATAAAAACCCTTATATCCACTAAAAATCCTAAAACCCACTAAAATACTATAAAACAACTAAAACCTCTAAATTTATTAAAAATACTAATAACCATGAAAATATCTTTAGAACCCATAAATACCCCATGAACCCAAAAGCCCCTATGAAACCATAAAAACCATAAAAACCCTAAAAAAACTAAAAAACTGTAAAAACCCTATAAATCCCTTAAAACCCCTAATAACATAAATAATATAAAAAAATTTAAAAACCCTAAACACCCCTAAAAACCATAAAACAACCAGAAACTTTAAAAACTATAAAAAAACCCTTTAAAGGTAAGAAAACTCATAAAACACCTAAATGCTGTAAAAAACCAAAAAAACTCTACGAATCCCTAAAAACCATAAAATAATAAAAAATATAAAAAACCATACAAACCCAGAAATAACATTAAATCCCAAAAAAACCCAATAACAACTAAAAACAATAAAAAACCTAAAAAATATAAAAAACACTAGAAACCCTAAAATCCCTTAAAGAGCCTAAAAACCTAAAAGGACACCAAGAAACCCCTAATAAACCCTAAAACTATAAAAACTGGTTAGAAAATTATAAAACTTCTTTAAAACCCAAAACCCCATTGAAACACCAAAAAACACAAAAAAATCTTAATAAAACCTTGAAAACATGAAATCCCTAATACCTATAAAAACCCTAAAAACCCTAAAGACCCTGAAGACCCTTGAAACCCCCTTAAATGCATGAAAACACCGAAAAGCCCTGAGAATACCAATAACCATAAAACTCTTAAAAATCCCTAAAAATCCCAAAAACCATCAAAACCCATAAAAACCTTTTAAAACCCCTAAGAACCTTATGAAACCCCTAAAAACCATAAAAATCATGAAAATTTAAAAAAATTAAAATCCCTTAAAACCTTAAAAATATTGGAAATCTGAAATCCAAAAAAACCTTAATCGCGTATAGAAACCCAAAAACATCTAAAAATCATAAAACACTAAAAGACCCTAAAATACATAAAACCCCAAAACCATAAAAACCCAAAAAAACCCCCAAAACCCAAAATGAATTAAAAAAACCCTAAAATATCTAAAACACTATAAATACTTTATAAATTCCTAAAACACCCAAAAAACTCGTAAATTCCTCAAAACGCCTAAAAACACAAAAAACCCAAAAAAACCCCTAAAACCCTAATAACCATAAAAAGCCTAAAAACCCTATAAAAACCTAAGAAAACCTAAAAACACTAAATTCTCCAAAATACCATAAGAAACTATTAAAAATCTAAAACAATACTAGAAAACCCTAAAAACCCTTAAAGTAAATAAAATCCATAAAACCCCTAAAAATCCACAAAGAAAACCAAATAATCCAAAAAAAGTCCATTAAAACCCATAAAACTACCTAAAACCAATAAAACTCATAAAAACAATAAAAATCCTTAAAACCAATAAAACCACCAAAATCCCAAAAAAAGATCTCAAAACTCAACAAAAACCTAAAAATTCCTAAAATACTAGAAAACCTAGAAAAATATATAAAACTATGAAGACCCCTAAAAACACTAAAAAATCTAAAAACATAAAAACACTTAAAATAACATAAAACCCTAATGCACTTAAAAACTATAAAAACCACAAACAAAACATAAAACACTAAATATCCCCAAAAAACAAAAAATTCCCCTAATAAACCAATGAAATCCCTAAAAAAGATTTAATTACCTAAAAAATCAAAAAACTGCTAAAAGACCCTAAAACCCAAGAAGAACCCTAAAAGACCCATAAAAACCCTAAAAACCCCTAAAACACCAAAAACCCTAAAACACCAAAAACCCCTAAAATCTAAAAACATCTAAAAATCCAAAACCCAAAAAACCCCTTAAAACATTTAAAATAATAAAATACACTAAAACACAAAAAAACACAAAACCACAAAACTCTAAAAACCCTTTAAAAAACCTTCAAACCTAAAAATAAAAAAACCCAAAAAAACTAAAAAAACATTAAAATACTTTAAACCCTTAAAACCCTAATAACCATATAAAACCCTAAATACCAAGAAACATTAAAAATTGAAAAAAATACCTAAAAAATCTAAACCCCCCTAAAATCCAAGAAACCCTAGGGGACCGTAAAATGCCATAACGGAACCTAAATACGTATAAAACCATTTAAACACCTAAAACCTAAATGAAAAAAACCCTAAAACCCATAAAAACCACAAAACACCATAAAAACACTAGAAACCATAGAAGACAACAAAACACTAAAAACACGAAAATAAAATTATAACCCTAAAACCCGTAAAAGATCGTAAAAACTAGAAAATACCCAAAAACCCAAAAAGACCATAAAATACCCTAAGAAATCCAAAAATAATTTAAAACCCTTAAAACCCCTAAAGGACACGAAAAAATTCTAAAAACCCTAAAAGACAATAAAACTCTCGAAAAACCTTAAATGATGCTAAAAACTCTTATAAAGAAGCAAAGGACCCAAAAAACCATAGAAAACCCTAAACTACCCTAGAAACCCTAAAATCTTAACAATGAGAAAAACCCTAATAGACCCTAAAACCCTAAAGGATCCTAAAACTTGCTAAAACAATAAAGGATCCTAAAACCCTAAGAAACCCCTAAAAGACCCTAAAAACCATTATTCCCCATAAAACCACTAAACTCCATAATAAACCAAAAGGATCCTAAAAATACTAAACTAACCTAAAAACCCTAAAATACCCTAAAAACCCAAATCCTGTAAAATTTTTAAAAGACCCTAAACCACTAAAAGCGCATAAAAATGTTAAAAGAGCCTAAAAACGTAAAAAATACTAAAATCCTTAAAAACCCTAAAATACCCTAAAAGAAAAAACAAACCTAAAAACCCTAAAACCCTTAATTCCACTAAAAACACTAAAAACCCTAACCGGTTTAAAAACCCACAAAACCCCTCAAAACACTTAAAACACATAAAACCCTTAAAAACCCATATAACCCTAAAAAACCTTTAAACCCCCTTAAAAACCCAAAAAAGTATTAAGAACCATAGAAACCCTAAAAACCATAAAAAAAGTAAAGATACTAAACGACACTATAAAAATTAAAAAAAAAATAATCCACAAAAAACATAAATTCCCTAAAAAACTTAATAACGCTAAAAACCTTAAAAAAATTTATAAACCCTAAAAACAACTAAAACACCTAAAACCCTAAAAGCCTAAAATATAATAAAAAATCTTTAAAAACCAAAATATACCTAATAAATTCCTAAAGGAACTTAAAACCCCTAACAACCCCTAAAACCCTAAAAACTAGAAAATGTAAAAATCATAAAATAACATTAAAACCCTAGAACCCATAAAAACCCTAAAAACCATAAAACACTAAAATACCATAAAAACTCCAAAAGGACCCTTAAAATGAAAAAACAACCCTAAAGGGCCCTAAAAACCTAAAAATATCAAAAAAACCCCTCAAACTCTACAATATATTGAAATTCCAAAAAGACCAATAAAATACAAAAAATACCCTAAAGAGACTCCAAAAACAATAAAACCTTAAATTGTACTAAAAAACACTAAAATGCCCTAAAAACCCCCAAGAAACCTTAGAGAGCCTAAAATCATTAAAAGACTATAAAAATATTAAAAATTCAAAAGGCTTATAAAAACCCCCAAAAAGTCTCAATGACCCTAAAAACCTTGAAAACCTTTCAAAGTCACTAAAAACCAAAAACAAAAACAAAAAAAATATAACATTAAAACCCCCTAAAAACACCAAAATACACTAAACAGCCCTAAACACCTAGAATACCCTAAACCCCTAAAAATATTAAAATACATTAAAACACTAAAATTCCAAAAAACCCAAAAAGACCATAAACCCCTAAAAATCTTAAAATGACCATAAAAATTATAAAAATCTATAAAATAGCTAAAAACCATAAAACCCTAAAAACCCTTAAAAGTATAAAAAACTCTAAAAATAATAAAACTCTAAAAAACCATAACAAAAACATAAAAATACTAAAAACCAAGAAACCCCTAAAAACCTTAAAAATAAAATAACATGAACACACCATAAAACCCTAAATTCCCTAAAATGCTTAAAAACACCAAAAACACCTAAAAATTGTAAAAACCCCAAAATATCCCCTAAAACCCCTAAAAATAATCAAAACCTTTAAACCCCTAAAAATCCATAAAACCCCCTGAAGAACCCTATAACCCTAACAAACACCAAAACCCCTAAAACCCAAAAAACCCAAAAAACCGTAAAAGACTCTAAAACTATACAATCCATAAAAATCCCTAAAAATCATAAAAACCAAAAACCCCTTAAAAGTCCCTCAAATCACATAAAAATCGTAAATTCCTAAAAGACTTAAAAACCTTGAAAATTCAATTAAAACAACATAAACACCCTCAAAACCGAAAAAACCAAAAAAAACCAAAACCCCTAAAAAATCCTTTAAAATAATAAAAAACTGTAAATCCCTAATGAACATAGAAACCCTATAAAACCTTAAAAACCCTAAAAACCCTAAAAAATATCCCAAATAATAAAAACCCATGAAATCCAAAAACCCCTAAGACAACCCTAGAACCCCAAAAAACATTAAAAAATCAAATAAAACCCCACAAAACCTATAAACCCTAAAAAACCCAAAAAGAGACTAAAACCATACAAAAACCCAAAAAACCCTAATAAACCCTAAAAATATAAAAAACTATAAGAAAACTATAAAATCACAAAAAAACCATATAAATCAATAAAAACCATAAAAAACACAAAAACCTCTACAAGCTCTAAAACCCTAAAAAACCCTAAATACCACTAAATGACCTAAAAATCTTAAAAACCCCCAAAATGAAAAAGACCATTTAAAACCACTGACCCCCTTAAATGAATAAAACACTAAAATCCATGAAAAAATTGCTAAACTTCTCATAAACCCAAAAAACATAAAAACATATAAAAACCCAACCCCCTCTAAAAATACCAAAAACCATTATAAAGCCTCATAAACATTAAAAAACCTAAAAAATATTAGAAAAAATGGGAAAAAACCTAAATACACAAACAAATACCTAAGAAATATAAAAACTTAAAATCCTAAAACCCTTAAAAACCTATGAAAATCCAGAAACCCCAAAAAAACTAAAACTCATAAAACTCTAAAGCCCCTAAAAACCATAAAACCTCCAAAACCCTAAAATACTAAAAAAAATTAAAAACCCCAAAATCCCTAAAAATATACAAACCTTAAAAACACATAAAATCCCTAAAACCATAAAACCCCATAAAAGACCCTAAAACCCTAAAAATTCTAAAAACCATAAATCCCAAAATGAACTTAAAACCCTCAAAACTTTAGAGACCCTAGAAACCCAATAAAACACTAAAATACCATAAAAATCATTAAAAACCCTAAAATCAATAAAAATCATAGAATCTCAAAAAACCCAAAACCCCCTAAAAACTAAACACCTCTAAAAACATGTAAAAACAAAAAAAACACTAAAAATCCAAAAACAATCATAAAAAATAATAATAACTCTTAAGACCCATATAAACCCCAAACCCCTAAAAATATATAAGAACCCCTAAAAACCCTATGAAAACCCTAAAATCCATTAAAAATATTAAAATCTATGAAAATACCAAAAACACACTAAAACCCAAGAAAACCCAAAAAACCCTAAAAAATACCAATAACACTAAAAAAACTAAAACACATAAGTAGTCCTAAAAACACTAAAAAATCATAAAATCCCCGAAATCCCTAAAAATACTTGAAAACCCCTAAATACACTAAATAAATTTAAACTATAAGAGACCCTAAAAACCAGAAAACCCATAAAATGAACTAAAAACAATAAAAACCAAAAAAACAGAAAAACCCAAAAAAAACCCCAAAATACTAAGAAATAACTAAAAAAATTTAAAACCCAAAAAAACCAAAAAAACCCTAAAACCCCTAAAAATCTTAATAAAAACCATATGAGACCCATAAAAACCAATAAACACCATCAAAACCCTAAAAAACTAAATCGTCTAATAACAATAAACATAAAAAACTGAATCACCCCTAAACCCCTAAATCCCTAAAACACTAAAAACTCTAAAACCCCCTAAAAACCTAAAAACCGTTTACAACACAGGGAAAAACACTTCAAAACATAGAACAATTGAATCCCTTAAAAACACTAAGAATCCCATAAAAACTGTAAAAACCCTAAAGAACCTAAGAACACTAAAAACACTTATAAAAACTGAAAACCTCTAATAAGCCAAAAAAAACTCCCAAACACTAAAAGGAATAAAAATTTGAAAAACTAAAAACCATTAAACCATAAAAAAATTCTAAAACCCCTAAAAACATAACAAAACCCTTTAGGACCCCTAAAACCCCCCAAACTAGTGTGGCGCCTAGCGTGCCGTAGTGTGGGGTTCCTGACACCTATTCCCTAAATCAGAAATCCTCCTTCATCCATGAGTATGTTTTTTTCAAGAAGGATGCTCGATGAAGGAATTATAATATGGATTTGATCGGTAAAGAGAGGGTCTTTCTAAAGGTGTCCATTCCATATGGGTAAAATATCGGCAGGTGTCTCTTTAGACCCATGACGCATGCCTGTCATAGGTTGTGAAATAACAATTATTTCCTAAGTTAGAATGTATTAATTTTGTTTACCTAAGATGTCTCTCGAGGAGGAGTGCACACAAAATGGTCTGTCACTTTAAAACGGGTGTAAAAATTTTGTGCTTTTGAAAGTAAATTTGAAATTCAAATGATTGAAAAACTATGAAATTAAAAGGGTTATTAGGTCGGTTTCCTAATTTTAATGCTATCCTTGTTCAATTTAATTCAAACCTCTTCTTCTTAGTTGATTTAAGTGAGTTTCCACAACTGTTTCCTCTCACTTCCTTGGTGAAATTATTATTTTGAGAGAAAACCTTACCAAGATCTTGGTTTGGTCAACTCTCCTTCCATGTGTAAAATAGTTTTATTGAATATCCATAATTGAAATGGGAAATACCCGATTGGGTTTTTTTATCCCAAACAATCATGAACATTAACTACACAATTTACACGTACTGACGATCGTCAAGTACTTCACCACTAATCTCTGGTCCATTCCATCGTATATAAACCAGAAATCAGTGGAGGGAGATTATCATTATTTTACCAAGGAAAAAATCAATAACAGAATTAATATTAAAGAACTATCACACTTGATAATAAAATCCTCAATAATAAATTGAAAATAACTTTGAAGAATAAATAAATTTATTCAATTCCGTCCAATAACTCAAGCATTACAATGTAGAAAACCAACCCTTCCCCAATCACTCCAAATGTTTACCCCACCATGGTAAGGGTAATAGAGATGAATGGGGAAGAATAATGCCTTACAAAACTATGAAAAATAAAATAAATAAAAGAGAAATCTAAAAAGTTCTCCTTCTTGGTGTCCCGGAAGGAATGGTATGGAGAATGGGATGATTTGAGAGGGTGGAGCTCTCCTCCTTTTATAGCCAGAATTTGTACCCCGGATGTTGAGGCATTTTCTCCCCATTAAATGAAATCTTCACGCATTTATCCCTTATTAACTGTTCTTAATAATTATATTGACCATGTCCTCTCAAAATATCAGTGGATTTGGACATGTATTCCTAGATTTATGACCATTTTACTCTAAGCATTTATTCATTCTAGTTAGACTCACCAAATCTAAAACCTCTGGATTAGGGTGATTTAATGACCCATTAAATGGCCAATTAACATGGTCCTTCATTCATTAAAGATTCTCCAAAACTCCTTGCGCGTCCACCCAACGAATATCACAACATTTGGGCCCACCATGAATGAGTTATGAAGCCTACACCAAAACTAGGCAGAACTGAAAACAATTTTCTTTCTCCCACTTGTGAGCTTTTTTTGAGCTTCCATATGGACGATTCAGCTTTTAGTCAAAAAATAGTAAATTAATCCATGAATGTTTAGAATCCTGAAAAGAAAGAATTTTTCAATTTGGACCAGTTTAGTTAATGTTATGGACAAACTACAGAAATAAATTAAAACTGTTAAAAATCTAAAATTGCCAATTTTTACTATTCAACTCAAAATAACACCAATATCATAAAAATGAAACAATTCATCTCATAGGAACAATTTTTTGGGTTTTAAAATAATGATATTCAATATACATTAATTGAAAATATTTTCTCTACAAATTCCCCCACACTTAGCACTTGGACTCCTGGACAAGTAAACATCAAAATCAAATAAAATCAAATCTAAAACACATACCAATGAGATCTAAAAAATCCATACTAAGAAACCAAAAGATATCATACCTCATAAAAAACAATTATTTTAAGTGCTAAATATTATATTTTAACATATTTCCACTTCATTTATTATCCCATGCACACAAAACATCTACCTCACATGAATTTTCTCTCATCTCACAAATGTAAATGCTGAACAAGTCTTTTCTCGTCCAAACCCACACATGAGTCACCATAGGCTTGACAAATTCCTACATCTCCACCCGATGTGATTCAAGGACATGTGTTTCTCATTAGGACTTTTCAGGGTTGTTCTGTGGCTTCCGGTTGGTAGGATTTAGATGTTAAAAATTCTGAGGCTGAAAAAGGAGGGCATGGCTCTTATTGTAGAAAAATTGAAAGATTCTAATTTTCACTAAAATATGGTCTCCTTATCTTCCCCTTTATAGAAACTCAGCTCCATCATCATTCAATCATCTCAGTATTTTAGAAGAAAAAATTTCAATTTTTTCAAACATGATTTTTTTCTTGAAATCTCCAGATAGGCACATATTTCTTTTTTTTACATTGGAAGCTCTAGAAAGGCATAACTTTTCTTATCAGGAAAGCTCCAGAAAAGGCAGAGTTTTCAATAGAATGAAATATTAATCAGCTCTTAAATATTTTATATTCCACCAAAAGTATCACCAAATGAGGTAGTACATCACAAGACATCTTCCCCCACACTTAAGTTCAACTAGATCATGCAATTTCATTTCAAGAGCAGGTAGGATAGAAAAATTTGGCTTGTAATGTGGCTAACCTAACAAGAAATTAATGGCCTCTAGGGGCTACAATGAATGATAAATATAATGGTGGGCCATAATCAAAAGTATTATTGTGAAAAGGGGTATTCAAACCAAATAAATTCCTCAATCATTTAAAACAAAAGTACCCCAAACCCTCATGTTTTGAAAGAAATAAATCAAATTCTAGTTTAAGAAATTATGGTCTGGTTCTCTCAAGAAATAAGGCGAATGAAAATAATATGACAAAATTGTTTATAACCCTCACAGTAAAGTGATTTCAATGATATAGACAGTGAAATATGGCATGAGATTCTAAAATCAGTGTACATTTCATGAAATTCCAAAAGATTTGAACTTCAAACAAAAGTAATTTAAGCATTCATTTAAGCTCAGTTTCATGAAATAGATTGGTTCACTCATTGAAATGGGTTTCAAAAATGGTATTGATAATCATTTCATCTCAAAAGGTTCAAAAACACACCAAAAATTGAAAAAAAACAAACACACAAAAATTTGAAAACACACAATTTGTTTTATTTTTTTTATTTTTTTGAAAAACAAACACAAAATGAAAATCCTAACCTAAAAAGGTTCCCTCCCCCACAATTAAATGATGTAGTGTCCTCAATACATTTAAGGGGATTTAACATGTAAGTATATTTCTGATTGAATCACTACAGCAAGAATGTATAAATGAGTGGTACAACCTGACTTATTGGCAATGAAACATTGAGTTTGTCTCCTAAGTGTTTCTCTTTGAAAACCTAAAAAATGTAAAAAGATAACATGAAAATTTTATTAAAAGAATTTAAAATATAATTTGAATGAGAAAAGAAAGATAATTCTTGGTTTAATCCCCCAAGTGGGCCCTGGGTTTTGACTACCTCCAGAGGGGCAGTTCTAATTGGTTATCCCCCATCTAATGGTGGGTGATGTTTCTTGCTCATGAACCAACAAAAACTTTTCTTTCTATGATGAACTTATTATTTTTTCTTGAGGACTTCATCGATAGATTGAAACAAGTCCACCCTCTTCGTAACGATATACAACATGTATGGTGGGGTTAGGAAAATGAATGAGTATTCCTCTTTCTTGGGTTCTTCATGAACAACATCTTCTTTATTCTCTAGTGGTTGCTGAAGGCATGATACATCTATATAAAAATCAAAGTCAATGTCAGCGTTTAATTAAATTTGAAAAAAATTAAAGCATGAAGAATCAATATCAAATTATTCCCTTTCCATGTAAGTATCTTGTGTGTAATTTTCCTCCAGAAAAACCACTTTGATCTTCTCATGTACTCCATCCATTAAATGTTCAATAGGTTTGGGGAGCTCCTGATGTTCCTCTTCAGATGCACTTCTCCCTCCAAGGAAATACAAGTGTTGGATGAATCTGGAAAATTAAAACAACGGGAGGTAATACTCAATTCAGTTTCAAAAAAATCAAAAGATAACAAGTTTATGAAAATATTAACTCCCTGAGCTTGTTTGGATTCAATTTCTTCTTCAAAGGGAGGTGTCTCTTGGAGTTGAATTTCCATAGATACAGGTAGGTAGTCAGACTCCTCTATATTCTCTTCAAATTCCTCTTCTTGGTTGGTTTCTTCCTTCAATGTTGATGAATCATATACATTATGAGTAATAGTTGGATCAAGAAGTTCCTCACACTCATTCAAGAAGTTATCGAGATCTTTTTGATCTCCCAT
Organism: Viscum album; assembly: GCA_963277665.1. Classification (NCBI taxonomy): domain Eukaryota; kingdom Viridiplantae; phylum Streptophyta; class Magnoliopsida; order Santalales; family Viscaceae; genus Viscum; species Viscum album. The sequence goes on along the minus strand of OY728126.1, from coordinate 1,799,455,496 downwards.
ATGTATTTCAATTGCAAAAGCTTCTTCATCAATCACCTCCAACATTGATTGAGCTGGGCTCAATGGATCTTCTTTTAATTTCATCAAGGATTCCATGGGTTCTTCAACATGAAGGATGTGTGGGGTTACTTCTCCCATTAATTTTTTGAGTTCTGGTTCTTTTTATAGCTCCATTTGTTGATCTTGGGATTCATGTACTTGTTTTTCTATCCACTCTATTGAGGTCTCCAGGTTTTGAACTGTTTGACTAATTATTTCTAATTGGGCTTCAAGATCCTTGTGAACTTCTTGCTCTTGGTGTTTCAATTTGATCATTTCTTGATAAAATTCTAGAAAATACTCCTGATGTTCAATTAATTCTCTGGAAAATCCCTCTAACACTGGGTATTCAAGATTTTCTTTAAGGTTTTCAATGAGATCCTTGAATTCGTCCTCTGTGATGATTTGGTTTCGAGCTCCCCGAATTTGTTTAGCCACGAAAGAAACTCTATACTCTATAGACCAAGGTGATTCAATAATTATTTGTCGCACTTGTGGGTAATTGTTCCATGAATTAAATAAATAATCATTTGAAAACAACATGACACAATATTTTTTTTATTTTTTTTAAAAATTGAAAAGGTCAAATATTTACAATTAGTTTGTGGAACTACCTCCCCAGCACCGACGCCAAGTTTGAAACACACCTGTCTTAGGGAGTGGCAAAACAATTATTTATTATGTTAAAATGTAGTAATTTGGTTGACCTAGGATGTCTCTATAAGAGGAGTGAAAACAAAATGGGATGTCACTTTAAAATGGGGATAAAAATGTTGTGATTTTGAAAGGAAATTTGAAATTCAAATGATTGAAAAACTATTAAATTAAAAGGGTGATTAGGTCGGGGTTAGTTTCATAATTTTAATGATATCCTTGTTCAATTTAATTCAAACCTCTTCTTCTAAGTTGAGTAAATTGAGTTTCCACAATCGTTTTCTCTCACTTCTTTGGTGAAATTATTATTGTGAGAGAAAACCATACCAAGATCTTGGTTTGGTAAACTCTCCTTCCATGTGTAAAATAGTTGTATTGAATATATTTAATTTAAATGGGAAATACCCAATCAGGGTTTTTTATCCCAAACAATCAAGAACATTCACTACACCTTTTACGCGTACTGACAATCATCGAGTACATTAAAACTAATCTCCGGTCTATTCCATCGTATATAAACCAGAAATCAGTAGAGGGAGATTATGATTATTTTACCAAGGAAAAAATCAATAACGGAATTAATATTCATGAATGATGGAACTTGATAATAAAAGCCTATATAATAAATTGAAAACAACTTTGAAGAAGAAAGAAATTTATTCAATTCCATCCAAGAACTCAAGCATTACAATGTAGAAAACCAACCCTTCCCCAATCACTCCAAATGTTTACCCCACCATTGTAAGGGTAATCGAGATGAATGGGGAATAATAAGGAATTAAAAAACTATGAAAAAGAATATAAATAAAAGATAAATCTTAAAAGTTCTCCTTCTTGGTGTCCTGAAAGGAATGGGATGGATAATGGAATGATTTGAGAGGGTGGAGCTCTCCTCCTTTTATAACCAGAATATGTCCCCTGGATGTTGACGGTTTTATCCCCATTAAATGTCACCTTCACACGTATATCCCTTCTTAAATTTTGTTAATAATTATCTTGGCCGTGGCCTCTCAAAATATCATCATATTTGAACATGTATTCCAAGAGTGACGACTGTTTCCCTCTAATAATTTATTCTATCCAGTCAGACTCACCAAATCGAAAACCTCCGGATTAGGGTGATTTAATTACCTCTTAAACAGCCAATTCAAGGGGTCATTCCTTCATTAAAGATAGTCCCAAACTCCTTTAGCATCTACACACCGAATATAAAAACATTTGGGCCTAACATGAATGAGTTATGAATCCCACACTAAAACTAGGCAGAACTAAAAACAATTTTCTTTCTCCCATTTGTGATCTTCTTTTGAGCTTCCATATGGACGATTCAGCTTTTAGTCCAAAAATAGTAAATTAATCCATGAATATGTAGAATATGGAAAAGAAAGAATTTTTAAATTTGGATCAGTGTAGTTAATGTTATGGCCAAACTACAGAAATAATTTAAAACTGTTAAAAATCCAAAATGGCCAATATTTACTATTCAGCTCAAAGTAACACCAATATCATAAAAATGAAACAATTCATCTCATATGAACACTTTTGTGGGTTTAAAAAATGATATTCAATATAAATTAATTAAAAATATTTTCTCTATCAACCCCCCCCCCCAAATAGAAAACCGAGGAAGGACTATTCCACATTACCAAAGATAGTGTCCACGAGTGCATCTTGCAAAGCTATGGAAGTTTCCTCTGGCAGGGAAGGTCGGCCTATCATGGCGCAAATTAATGTAGAGAAGCAACGACATAGAGAGTAATACACTACCTTACTAAAGCATTATGAATCATCTAAATGGGATTCGGTGGAGTCGGATGCTTCCACTGGTTATGGTGCTGATGGGGACCCACTTGGGAATTAAGACGTTGATATGTAGTTTCTACTTTTTTCTCTTCTGCAGCTGTGTTTGGTCTTTTGTGCCTTTTTCGTTCTTTTTTTTCCTTTTGGGGATTGTTTTTTGGGTATGGGCCGATTGACCCTGCCCCTCCCTAGTCTGTAGTGTCCTATTTTTCTTAATAAATTTTTGGGGGTCCAAGATTAGCCTAGCTCCCGCATCTGCCATTTCCTAAAACCCTAGAATACCATAAAATTCTTTAAGAAATCCTAAAATATTCTAAAAAACCCTAAACCCCCTGAAGGACACTAAAAACTCTAAATACCTTAAAAGAATCTAAAACACCTTAGAAACCCCTAAAATAACCCTAAAATTTCCAAAAATAACTTAAAGAACACCAAACACCCCGAAGAAATCTCTGAAAGACCATAAAATCCATAAAATACATAAAATCCATAAAATACATAAAATCCCTAAAGTCCCTAATAAACCCAAAAGACTGTAAATCCCCTAAAACCCCTAAATGAACCTAAAACCACCTAAAAGAACCGAAAAGACCTTAAAACCCCTAAAAACCATAAAAACCCATTAAATACTTAAAAGAATCTAAAACCATTAAAAGGTCCTAAAACTGTAGAAACCCCTAAAAACCCCTAAATAAACCAAAAATAACCTCAAAACCATATAACCCTAGAAATCCCTAAAAACCCGTTAAAATTAAAAACACTAAACACTATAAAACAAAGAAAAACTAAAATATGCTATGAATCCTAAAACCCAAAAACCACAAAAAGCATTAAAAACATTAAAACTCCCAAAAAAAACATAAAAACAAAAAAATTAATAAAACCCTAATGGACTCTAAAAATCCTAAATAACATAAGAAAACCTAAAAGCATAATGGCCCCTAAAACACCTAAAAACAATAAAAGGTGATAAATAAATTCTAAAAACCCATAAAATACTCTAAAAGACACTAAAACCCTAAAAATACCTAAATGGACCTAAAACCATGAAAAACATAAAAGGCACTAAAACAATAAAATGTACTAGAAGACCCTAAAAACCCATAAATTTTTTGAAATACCATAATAATTGATAAAAAAAAGAAATTCCATAAAAGTCCTAATAAACACTAAAACCCCTAAAAACATTAAAAACCACTAATATCCCCAAAAACATTGAAAACCATAAAACTAAAAAAATAACAAATAATATTTAAAAAATGATAATAAACCATAAAACCCATAAAATACCTAAAAACCATAAAACCCTAAAAACCCAAAAGCCCTAGAAACCCTAAACACTCTAAAAATCCTTAATAACCATAAGACCCATAAAATCCAAAAAACCCAAAAATCCCATTAAAACACTAAAAACACCCAAAACCCCAAAAACCCCAAAACCAATAGAAATCATGAAAACCCCCTAAACCCCCTAAAATTCCAAAGAAACCCCTAAACACCTCCCCCCCAAATCCCTAAAAACCCTAAAAAACCTAAAACTCATGAAAACAAAAAAAACCCTAAAAATACTAAACCCCATAACAAACCATAAAAAAGGAAAAATTCCTAAAAATGGATAAAAACACTACAAACCTCAAAAAAACAAAAGAACCTGAAAAACTCTTAAAACCATATGTACTCTAAAAAAATTAAAAACTATAAAAACTCTGAAAACCATAAAAACATAAAATCACTAAAAAACCTAACTCCAATAAAATAATAAAACCCCCAAAAATCCATAAAACCTAAAAATACCTATAAATCCCAAAAACCCCTTTAACCCTAAAAAATCAAAAAACCAAAAAACCAAAAAAACCTAATGCCCTATAATATATTATAAGGAACTGAAAACCCTTAAATGACCTTAAAACCCTGTAGAACCCTATACAACCCTAAAATATCCATAAATCCCCTAAATCACCATAAAAACCATAATAAATATCAAATCCTTAAAACCCTAAAAACCCATAAAACCCCAAAAAAACATAAAATCCCAAGAAACTGTAAAACGGTAAGAATCCTTAAAAACCTAAAAATCTAAAAAAAACCCCATAAATTTTTGTAAAAACCCTAAAAACTTAATAAAAACCCTTAAAATGATAAAATAAAACACTAAAACAATCCTAAAATCCATAAATCCATCTAAAAGGATGAAAAAATAAAAAAACCCTTAAAACACCAAAAAACCTAAAAAACCATAAAATCTGTGGAAAAAAATGAAACCTCTAAAACCCTAAAACCCATAAAAAAATTCCGTAAAAATAATTAAATCCATAAAAACCATAATAAATCTGTGAAAAATCATAAAAAAACTAAAAATCCTATGAAACCCCTAAAAACCCTAAAAGTACTAAAAACCAAAATAAACCCCAAATCCCTAAAAACCTCTAAAAGCCCTATGAAATCCCTAAAAACACTAAAAACCCTAAGAAAATTGTAAAACCTTAATAACCCATAAAAATAGAAAAAATAACTAAAATTAAAAAAACCATAAAACCATAAAACCCAAAAAAGATCCCAAAAAACCAAGAAACCCAAAAAAACACCAAAACCTCCCTCAATATAGATAAACCCCAAAAATACCAAAATAACCCTAAAATTCCCTAAAGACCCCGAAAACCCAAAAACCCAAAAACCCCTATTACCATAAAAAACATAAAACCCTAAAACCCATTAAAATCCTAAAAATCCTAAAACCGTGAAAATATCTAAAAACCCTAAACAACCCTAAAAACCTAAAGACCCCTGACACCCTAAAAACCATAAACCTCAATAACTCTAAAAACCATTGAAAACCCCTAAATCATTAAAATCATTAAAAACAATTAAAACCCAAAAACCTTAAAAACACATGAAGAATCCCTCAATAGCCCTTAATAACGATTAAAAATAATAAAACCATTAAAAATCCTAAAACCCACCTAAAAACGTTAAAAACCCTATAACCTGAAAAACTCTAAAAACTCTATGAAACCCCTAAAAACCAATAAAAACCATAAAACCCATAAACCCCCTAAAAACCCTAACCACCCCCACCCAAATCTTAAGACTCCTAAGAAACCTAAAAACATTTAAACCCTTGAAAACCCAAAAAAATCTTACAAACTCTAAAAACCCTAAAACCCCTTGAAAACTCTAAAAAACCCATAAAATCCAAAAAACCCTAAAATAAATTAAAACACGTGAAATTCCCAAAAAAAACTTATAAAAACCTAAACAAGCCTAAAGTCCCTAAAAACCCCTAAAAAATCCTAGAAGAACCTAAATAACCCTATAAATTCCCTAAAAGTATTTAAAAATCATCAAACATCTTAAAAACTCTAAAACCCTAAAAACACTAAAAACTCATAAAATATCTAAACCCCATAAAACCCCTAAAATGAAAAAAAAACACTTAAAACCTTAATGAAACCTAAAAACCCTTAAAAACCCATAAAACCTTAAAACCCCTAAAAACCAACAAAAATAATAACACCCTAAAATCCTAAAAACACCTAAAAACATAAAGAACCATAAAACATTGAAAACACCTAAAAACCTAAAATGTCCCTAAAATCCCCGACCCCCAACCCCATTAAACACCCCAAACACCATATAAAACCCTTAAAACTCTGAAAACACCTAAAACCTTTTAAAAGATCTAAAAACCTGTAATAACCTAAAAATATATAAAACCCCCAAACTCCCCCCAAACAAAACCTAAAAACCCATAAAAATATATAAAAAACTTGAAAAAAAACCTAAAATACCTTGAAATCCCCCCTCCAAACCTAAGAACCCTAAAAACATTAAAACCCAAAAATTCTCTAAAATACCACAAAACCCCTAAAACCATACATAATTCTTGATACCCCTAAAAAATCTTAAAACCAAAAGAAACACCTAAAATGCTTAAAAATCCTAAAACCCCTAAATACCATAAAAACTACAAAAAACCATAAAAACCATAAAACCATCCAAAAACCCTACAACCCTAAAATTCCTAAAAAACCCCTAAAACCTTAAAACAAATAAAACCCATAAACCCCTAAAACCCATTTAAAACCCTAAATCCCAAGAATTTCCTAAAAACAAATAATTACCCTAAAAACCTAATAACCTTAAAAGGATTAAAATACCTTAAATTCCCAAGAACCACTAAAAACCCATAAAAAAACTAAAAACCCTAAAAACCCCTAAACACCATTTAAAACCCTAAACCTCGTAAGAAACCCAAAAGATATTGAAAACCAAAAAAAAACCACAAATATCTATAAAAATTCATAAAACCATAAAAACTCTAAAAATCCAAAAACCCTTAAAAACATAAAAACCATAAAAAACCTTAAAAATGATGAAAAACACAAAAATACATTAAATAACCCAAAAAATATTAAAAACACTAAGAAAATTAAAAACAAGAAAAACCCCTAAACCCCCTAAAACACTAAAAATAGTTAATCATGATAAAAAACTAATAATCCCCAATCCCCTAAAAACATAAAAAATCCATAAAAACTCTAAAACTCCAAAAACCCTAAAAACATTAAAATGCACAGAAATCCCTAACACACCTAAAACCCCTTAAAATCCCTAAAATCCATAAGAACCCCTAAAATCTTTAAAAAACTCTCCTAGGACTAAAAAACCTAAAAAACCCCTAAAAAATCCTTAAAATACCCTAAAATCTCTTAAAACCCATAGGACCCGAAAAATATCCAAAACCCCTAAAAGACCCTAAAAACCCCTAAAAACCATAAAGGACCCTAAAATCCATAAAACCCCTTAAAATACAATAAAAACCCATAAAGGACATAATATACCTTGACAGCCCCAAAATACATTAGAAAACCCTATAAACCCCTAAAAACCATAAATAACCCAAAAATACCATACAAATTATGAAAGGACACTAAAACCCCAAAAAAACTAAATGTCTCTAAAAACCCTAAAGGATGTTAATCACCCTAAAGGACCCAAGAAAATAAAAAAGAACCTAAAAAACCATAAACCCCATAAAGGACCCTAAGAAAAATAAAATACCTTAAAACTCTAAAAACACTAATTGAACTTAAACCCCATAAAACCCCTGAAGTATTCTAAAACCCCTAAAACACTCAAAATTCCCTAAAAACCATTAAAACTATAAAAGACCCTAAAAACACTCAAAATTACAAATGACCATAAACCCCTAAAACACTATAAAACCCATAAAACATTAAAAAATCCTAAAACCCCAAAATACATTAAACGACCCTAAAAGCCATAAAAACATAAAAAAACCTTTAAAACCATAAACACCCCTAACTACCTAAAAACACTAAAACCCCAAAAAACCCTAAAAAATAATAATAAAACCCCAAAACCAAAAAACCAAAAAACCCTAAAAAATTTTAATCCCCAAAAACCCTATAAACCCCCTATTACTCCTAAAAACACAAAAAACCCGCAAATATATTAAAATAGTAAAAACCCTTAAAGACCACTAAGAAGACAAAATAAAACCTAAATAACCATTAAATGAATAAAACCATTAAACGACCCTAAAAATACCTAAACATCTAAAAAAGGTAAAACCCACTAAAAATCCTAAACCCCGTAGAAACCTCAAAAGCCCCTAAAAACCATAAAAACATCAAAAGTGACATAAAACCCATAAAAACCAAAAAAACCAAAAAACATCAAAAGACCTAAAAGCCCTAAAAATGTAAAAAGACCAAAGAAATCCCTTAAAAAACATAAAATTCCCCTAAAACTTACAAACCCAAAAAATCCTAAAAACTCAAAATAAAACATAAATAGGCCATAAATTCCCTAAAAGAACCTTACAACACAAAAAACCAAAAAACCTCCAAAACCCCAAAAATTACCTAAAAACCCCATAATGACCTACAAACCCATAAAATCATAAAAACTATATAAAACCCTATAACCCCTAAAAGGATAAAAGCTATAAAATCCCAAAAAAACATAAAAGGCCTTAAAACCCTAATAACCCCTAAAAGACCCTAAAAATAATAAAAACCCCTCAGATAGCCTAAAAAACCTAAATTACCCTAAATATCTGTAAAACCCCCTAAAACCCTTTAAATTGTTACCCAACCTCCCAAAAAACTAAAAAATTATAAATCCCAAAACACCCAAAAAATCCAAATAACCCTAATATGATAATAAAAACCTAAAAATTCCCTAAACCCCATAAAACCCTAAAACAACTAAAAGAAAAAAATCCTTAAAAGACCCTAAAAATAATAAAACCCTTAAAAGACCCTTTAAACCCCTAAAAACCTCTAAAAGTCACTAATAATTTAAAACATTATATGAGCCTAAAATTCTTAAACACACTAAAAACCTTAAAACCCTAAAAATCCTAAAAACCCAAAAACCGATAATAACCCGAAGATCCATAAAAACCAAAAAAAATGTCAAAAAAATCATTGATAACTATAAAAACTAAAAATCTCTTTACACCCCCTAAAAATCCCAAAACCCATAAAAAGAAAAAAACCAAAAAATCCCTAAAAACCCTCAAAACCATTTCAATACCATAAGAGACAAATAATCCTAAAAATCCATAAACACTAAGAATACCTAAAACATTAAAATCCCTTAAAACCTTGAAACCCCTAAATGAACCTTAAAGACCCTAAAAATCATCAAATCTATAAAAATCCAAAAGGACCCTAAAAACCCTAACAAAATATAAAGGACACTAAATCACACTAAAATCCTTACAATCCCTAAAACCCTACATAACCCTTAAAATCCTAAAAACTAGAAAATACCCTAAAACCCCTAATAGACCCTAGCCCAAGGGGCATGAGTTAGTTGGTTAAAGGTGGTGGCATCTGGACCCCGAGGTTCCAGGTTCGTTTCCATGCATGGAAATGTGCACTATATGTTACCAATCCTCTAGTGGGCCCCTCTACCCCGTTGGGAACTAGCCTAAGCCCAAGGGCTTGCCACCTTGGTCCTCACTGGGGACATGTGATGCGTACGTGGGGAGGCCATCACAATACCTCGTAACCTAAAAAACGTTTCTTAATAGCTCGTGGGAAACAAGTGAGTTGGTTAAAGGCAGTGGCGTCCTGACCCCGAGGTTCAGGTTTCGAGTCCTCACAAGGCAATGCAAACTCTATGCTAAAAAACCTCTCGTGTACCCCTCTACCATGTTGGAAATTGTCCTAAGCCCAAGGGTTTTCCACCTTGGTCCTCGTGGAGGTTGTGCAGCGCGCAGGTGGGGAGGCCACCTCAATACCTCGTAACCCAACAACACATTTTCCCGTGAGGCATGAGTGAGTTATTTAAAGGCGGTGGTGTCCTGACCCCGAGGTTTCATGTTCGTGTCCTTTCAAGGCAACATGAACTATATGATAACAAACCTATCGTGGCCCCTCTACCCAATTAGGAACTGGACTGAGCACAAGGGTTGGCCACCTTAGGCCTCACTAGGGATGTGCATCACGCAGGAGGGGATGCCACCACAATACCATGTAACCCAACAACACGTTTGTGCCCACAGGGCATGGGTAAGTTGGTTAAAGGTGGTGGTGTCCTAACACTGAGGTTATAGGTTCGAGTCCTCACAAGGAAACATGCAGTACATTTTAACAAACCTCTTGTGGGCCCCTCTACCTTATTGGGAACTGGCCAAAGCCCTAGGGTTGGCCACTTTGGGCCTCACTGGGGACGTGTGGCGCGCATGTGGGGAGGCCACCTGAATTCCTTGTAACCCAACAACACGTTCGCCCATGGGGAATGAGTGAGTTGGTTAAAGGGAGTGGTGACCTGACCCCAAGGTTCTAGGTTTGGGTCCTCCTAAGGCAACGTGCACTCTATGCTAACGAACCTCTCATGGGCCCCTCTACCTCTTTGGGAATGGGCTTAATCCCAAGGGTTGGAAACCTTGGTCCTCTCTGGAGATGTGTGGTGTGCAGGTGGGGAGGCCACCCCAATACCTCGTAACCCAACAATATCTTTCCCTAGAAAAATGTCGTCTCTCTCTCCTAGGATCTCCCTCTCGACAATGTACTCTCTAATGATTCCACCTTGGATCCTCCATGGCGGCTTCGATCCAATGATATTCTGCTCCTCTTCTGCCGACTCCCTCTCAATCTCTCTCCCTTGGTTTGAGCTTTGCGAGTCGGTCATGGTGGGGGTGTTCGTCTGCCGTTGTGAGGGATGGGGTTTCAGGTGAATTTTCCTTCTCAACCAATTTCATTGCACAAGGATCTTTGTAAGGGCTTCCTCCTGGAATATCGCTTGATGTAGTGAAAGGTTTTGGAAGAGGTGCGACATGATGTTCTGGATCTCTCGTTCATCAGTGCTTCGATCGTCTGTTCTGGATGATTTGAAATTTGGCAAGATTTGCTAGTTCTATAGGCTTTGTGATGGAAGACGGTGGTTCCGGAGGGCGTTGTGTTGATTTTATAGGGGCGTTCTTAGTCCTATGGTGTGGGCTATCAAATCTTCTGGTCGATAGCTTCTGATAAAGATACAGGCTATATGGCAGCTTCTTGGGCTGCTTGGCTTGATGTGGCTTGTGAGAAGTCTAGGAAAGGTGAGGCTCTGCATTAGTTATCTCAGGATGGGTGATTCTTGTCTGCTTTTCTGATTCTATGACGGTTTATTGAGATTGGTGTCTTATGATATGATGTGGGATTTCAGATCTGCTCAGAGGCTTCTGGAGGTGCTGCAGAAGATACAGGTTCGTATTTTTGGTTTCTATCTTTCAGATCTATTTCACGCTATTGTTGAAGGGTTTGTTAAGTTATGATGTATCCTGGCGGTTATGGTGGCTTGTGGTCCACTATTTTTTAGCGGTATTAGTTGTTAAATGTTGTGGATGCTAGTCTCTAGTTCTGTTGAGTGGTGTTGGATGCTACATTGTGGTGGTGGATGGTTTGGATGTGAGTCGATGCAGGTGTTGGTTACTGGTTTTGTTATGAAGTGTTGTGCGTTGGCTGTGCTTTGCGGTTTCTGGGCTCCTAGAAGGGGTTTCTAGGTTGCAGATTGTTTCATGTCTTGGACGATGGAGATTCTATGCCCCTGGTTGTGCTGATGGGTGCGGGTTACTGGTATGCTGGTTTTTACTTGGCTGAGATGTGATGAGGATGATTTCTCTGTTTCTGGTGCTAGTGGATCTGTACTGCGGGAGATGTATCAACCTGATATGGTGGCGCTGGCTGATGTGGAGGCTGTGGATTCTAGTGTTGATGGTTCGATGTTGCTGATGTGTCGATTGATGGATGATGCTTCAATGGGATGTGATGAAAGATGCTAGTGTTTGGTGATGGTTGTTGCTTTGCTGCTAGGTAATGAAGGTGAGATTTAGGACTCTGATGTTGGTGGTTCTATGATGCTGACAGTGGATATGCTTGGAAAGGAGGTGTTGGCTGATGAAAATGGTGTTGAGAGATGCTGGTAGCTGTTTGGCTGGGAGACGCTACTAGAGGTGCTTCTGTTTTTCTGATTTCATTGTTTTGTATATCTTTTGGTGTTTTTGGAGACTTTTAGGTTTTGTGGGGGTGTCTAGGGTTTTTGGCTGTGGGTTGATTGACCCCGCCCATCCCTTGTCTGCTATGTCTTTTTTCTAATAAATTTTGTGGGGGACAGGAATACCCTAGCCCCGTGCCGTCCTTGCCCTAATAGACCCTAAATGTCCTTAAAAACCACAAAAACCTCTAAACTACCCTAAAAACTCCTAAAACACTGTAAAAGAACCTAAAACCCCTAAAACCCATGAAAACCTCTAAATGAACATAAAACCCTAAAACATTAAAAGACCCTAAAACCCAAAAAAAACTTATAAAAAACCTTGAAAATAATAAATAGTCCTAAAAACCCCTAAAACACTAAAAACTCTACCCCCCCCCCCCAATCCCCTAAAAATCTTACAAACATCTAGAAACCCTTAAAACCATAAAATTGATAAAAATAACAAAATACCAAAATAAACCTTACAACCTAAAAGGAGAAAAAAATCCAGTAAAAACCGCAAAGGAACCCAAGACACTAAAAACCATAAAGGATACTAGAAACACTAATAAACTCTAAAGGGCCATAAAACCCCTCCAAAAACAATAAAATACATTAAAACCCTAAAAATCCTAGAACCCCTAAATTCCATAAAAAATCCCATAAACACCATAGCACCCAAAAAAATATGTAAAAATCCACAAAACCTAAATAAAAAAAATCCCTAAAAACCCTAAACAGCCTAAAATATATTAAAAACCAAAATACCCTAAAAATAAGAAAACCAATAAAAAACTAAATATTTTTCAAAACCCTTATAAACCCTAAAAACCCTAAAACCCTAAAAACCCTAAAACTCTAAAACCCAAAAAACCTCTAATTGTCTAAAAACATTATAAACCCTAAAACTGTTAAAAACTCCAAAACCCCTAAAAACACCAAAATTCATAAAAAAACTCCTTAAACCCCTAGAAAACCAATAGAACTCTAATGAATCCTTAAAGAATAAAAACCACTTAAAATCCAAAAAAACCCCAAAATTCCTAAAAAACCAAAAACCCCTAAAAACACAAAAAATTATAAAAAAACCACCCCCCCCGAAAACCGAAAAACCCTAAAATGAGTAACAAACCAAAAACCCTAAAAACCTAAAAAATATGAAAACCCCTAAAACCCAAAACCCTATAATTCCAAATAACATCTAAATTCAATAAAAATACCTAAAACCCATAAAACCTAAAAAACCAAAAACCCAAAAAACCCCTAAAAACCATAAAACATCTAAAAACCACTAAAATAATATAAGAACATCAAACCCTAAAAGACCCTAAAAATCCTAAAAAACCATAAAGAATTCCTAAAATAATGATAAAACCGCTTAAAAAACCAAAAACCCTCAAAACCCTAAAAATAATAAATGAAAATAAAAAACCCTAAGAAAACCTAAAACACCTAAAACACTAAAAACAAATACAAACCCCAAAATCTAATACAACACTAAACCCCCATAAAACTCCATAACTAACCCTAAAACCCCCAAAAATGATAAAACCCATAAGTTAACCCTCAAAACATCAAAACCCATGAAAATCATTAAAAACCAACTAAACAATAATTAAAAACCTTAAAACTGTAAAAAAACAATAAATCCCTAAAACCCATTAAAACCCAAGAAGACCCTAAAATCCCTAAAAACAAAAAAAATATTAAAAAACCTAAAAAATCTAAATCTAAATCCCTAGAAAACGCTAAAAAATTAAAACCCTATGAAACCACTAAAAACCCTAAGAACCCCCCCCCCCCCAAACATAAAAAACCCTAAAACACTAAAAACCCTAAAACCATAAAATAATTCTAAAACACTAAAAATCCCTAAAAAGAAGGTAAAAACCCTATAGGCCCTAAAACTATAAAAAAATCATAAAAAACTCACAAAAACCAAAAAAAATACTAATACCCTAAAAACTATTAAAATCCCCCCAAAAACACCCCTAAAAACACAAAAAACCATAAAACTCGTGAAAACATTAAAACTCTAAAAAAACCATTATAACCCTAAAGATTCTAATAACCCCTAAAACACCCTGAAACACTGTATATAACACCTAAAAATAAAAAATCCTAAAAATCACAAAAACCCTACAAACCCTAAAAATCCTTAAAAATTTACTAAAACCCTAATACACATAAAAACACTAAAACACCTAAAAACACTAAAAAACCTAAAATCCATAAAATAACTAAATACCCATAATATAATTAAAACCCATAAAAACACTAAAACTATAAAAACACAAATTAACCCTCAAAACCCCTAAAACACATTAAGATCATCAAAATCCTAAAAACCCAAAAATCATTTAAAAATATTTAAAAAAACTAGAAGCTCTAAATTACTCAAAAAAACCCCAAAAAACCATAAAAAAACAAAAAAACCTCCTAAAATTGGAAAGAAAAACCCCAAAAAAACATAATACTCAAAAACCCCCATAACCCCTAAACACCCTAAAAGACCCCTAAACGCCTTAAAACCCCCCAAACCATTAAAACATAAAAGTCTTAAATTCCTTCAAAATATTAGAAAAACCAAAAAAAAATTAGAAAACACTAAAAACCCAGGAAAACCATAAAAATCCTATAAACCTTAAAAAACCCAAAAACCATAAACTCTTCAATAACCATAAAAACCCATAAAATAAAATAAAAACTAAAAAACAATAAAACCCCCAAACAACCTAAAATTACCCTAAAAGACCATAAAAACTCTCAAAGAAAACAAAATGACTCTATTAAAACCCCTAAAAGACCCCAAAAAAAACCATTAAACACCCTAAAAACCTCAGCAAACCTAAAACCCCATAAAAACATTAAAGAACCTAAAATCCCTAAAACCCAAAAAACCACTAAAAATTTAAAACCCAAAAAAACCCACAATGCCCTAAAACTTAGAAAAACCCCAAAACCCTAAAAAACAATTAAGAAATCAAAAAATAACCCTAAAACCCCTAAAAACCTAAAGTGACCTTAAAAATCAAAAACAATCCCAAAAACCATTTAAAACCCCTAAAAACACTAAAACCCTAAAACCCTAAAAGCCTAAAAAACCCTAAACCCCTAAAAAGTTTAAGAAACCTAAAACCCCTAAAAACAATAAAATCTATAAAAACCCTAATTATATTTATAAAACCTAGAGTCCCAAAACCCCATTTATACCATTAAAATAACCTAAAAACACTGAAAAACATAAAATCCCCCAAACCCCTAAAAACACTAAAACTCTAAAACCAAATAAAGATAATAAAGAACTCTTAAAAACCACCAGAAACCCTTATAATTCCCTAAAACTCCAATAAAACCTTATAATGATAAAAACTAAAAAACACTGGAAATCCTAAAAACCATAAAAACCCCAAAAACCATAAAAAAACCCCTGAAAACCCTGATATCCCATAAAAAATCCAAAACCCCCAAAATTTAAAAAAAAGCATAGAAGGCCTTAAAATCCATAAAAACACTAAAAACCAAAAACCAAAAACCCCTGAAATCCCAGAAAACCCAATGAAACCCCTAAAAACCCTAAAAACAGATATAAACCCTAAACTCCTAAGAAACTATAAAACCCTAAAAACACTAAAAGACCTAAAAAACCTAAAAACACTAAAAAGGATGGAAGACCATACAAACCCATAAACAACCTCTACCCTTAAAACCCTAAAAATAAAAACAATATTAAAACTCCTAAAACCCTAAAAACACTAAAACCCATAAAAAAAATTAAAAAAAATATCAATCCTAAAAACTATAAAAAATAAAAAAATATAAAAAACCCCAAAAAACACTAACATACCATAAAACCATTAAAACATATGAAACCAAAAAAACCTTAAAATAATAACAATAACACTAAAAACCATAAAAACCGTGATATCCATAAAAAACCCTAAAGAACTTAAAAACACCAAATTGCACTTAAAACCCAAAAAAACTGGGAAACCAATGAAAAACACTAAGTACCCCTAAAACTGCTATAAAACAATAAAAATTCCCTCATACCATGAAAAACCTTTAAAATCCATAAAACTATAGAAAAAACATAAAACCCCTACAACCCCTAAAAACACTACAACCTGTAAAAAACCTAAAACCATAAGAAACATGAAATACCCCTTAAAACACTATAAAATGATTAATAACCTAATACCCTAAAAAACTAAAAAACCCTATAAAACCCAAAAAAACCTAAAAATGCTAAATCATTTAAAACCCCATAAAAACCCTACAACCCCTAAAAACTCCTCAAAAACTAAAAAACATTAAAACCTAAAAATCCATAAAAACCCTAAACAACGTTAAAACCCCTAAAAACCATAAAAATCGTTAAAAACCCTAAAAACTCCCAAACCCCTAAAACCTCCCAAAAAACCTAAAAACCCCTAAAAACCATAAAACCCTTAAAACCGCCAAAGACCTAAAATGCCTAAAAACCTAAAAACCTAAAAACCTAAAAATCTAAAAACCAAAACACCTAAACACCCATAAAACCATAAAAACAGTAAAAGACACAAAAATACCAAAAATACCCTAAAAATACTGAAAACGATGAATAACCATTAAACACCTTAATATCTTAAAAAATCATAACACCCCCCCAAAGACCCAAAACACCCAAAAAACAATAGAAGGACCTAAAAACATTAAAACACCATGGATGTACCTAAAAGCCTAAAAAAATTAAAAACCCTAAAAACCATTAACACAATAAAATACCCTAAAAAACTGTAAAAACCATAAAATACCAACAACCAAAAAAATAAATTAAAACACCCAAACCACCTAAAAACCCATAAAAAGAAAAAAAACAAAAAAAAAACAAAAACTAATTGACCCCTAAAAATGTAATAACCCAAAAAATTCCCTAAAAAATCTAAAAAATGTAACTAATCTTTAAAAAATATAAAACACCTATAAGGCCATAGACTCCCTAAATCCTAAAGAAACGTAAAAACCATTAAAATATCCTAATACCACAAAAATCCCTAAATTTCCCTAAAATCCGTAAAAACCAAAAAGAATGGTAAAACACCCTTAAAACCCTAAAAGTCCCTAAAAACCAAAAAACGCCCTAAAACCCCATAAAACCTAAAAAATGAAAAATACCCTAAAACCCCTAAAAACATTCAAATACCTGAAAATTTTGAAAAATCCGAAAACACCATAAAATACCCTAAAATTCCCAAAAATCCTAGAAATGCTAAAACAATATAAAAACTCTAAAAACCATAATGATGTTTAAATACCCTAAAGGAAGATAAAAAATCCTAAAACCCTAAATTACACTAAAAATCCTTAAAAACTGAAAACATAAAAAACCACTAATATCCCACAAAACCCCAAAAAAACTTAAAACCCATAAAACCCTAAAACCCATAAAATCCCTAAAACCCCACCCCCCCAAACAATAAGAACTCAAAAAAGATAATAAAAACCCTAATAACTACATAAATACATGAAAACATCTAACAAATATAAAGACCCTAGAGATAAAAAAAACTAAAAACCCCTAACCCCCCCTAATCCCAAAGGACCCTAAATCCCCTATAAACACTAAAAACCATTAAAACCCAAAAAACACATAAAAACTTAATTACCTTTAGAAAACACTAAAAAATATAATACCCTAAAAACCTTAGAATACCATAAAACATCTGTTTCGTAGTTCCTTGAAACATGTGTTCTAGTATTAAGAATCACTATTTCGTGGTAGTTCCCATTGGATTCATTTATGGAACCAGAAGCTCCCAATTGTTATTTATACAAAGGGGACCTAATTTCCAAGGGAAAGTGTTCATTATGTTTGAACATTATGATACTTAAGAACGTTCATTAGTCGAGGGGATGGGAGGTTGGACTAATCACAACCTTTTGGGGGGAATTATTTTCTACTCGAGGACTCTCTTTGTAAATTTAAGATATTTTCATGAATCCTTATTAATTAACCTACTATATCATAAGTATCCCAAGGAATTTACAATCACATATTAACATGTATAAAATTTAGAATCATCAGTATTCATCCATGGTTCTTCATTAATGGAAATATCCATATGTATTCTAGGTTTTCCATCAATTGTCTCCTCTAATATACCGATTATAGATTATTTTAATCATCTTTGTGAGGATACTGGTTTTTAAGCCACTCAGTGGGCCACTCTGGAATTTATTTCCATTAAGGGAGATGAAGGTTTGTTTTTAATCTTTGGATTGTGCCCATAAAAATGAGCTACCTATATATCCTTGTGAAAGGAATCAGAACCCTCATAGTTCGGTGTCACTTAAAAGGACACATCATACCTTGTAAGTTCATGTGATTAGGACCTCTAAGTGAAAGGTGCTTGGTCAAAACATAGAGTGGGACTTATGCTGGAGCAACCCAAGGAACTTGGAAAATGATATGGGTTTCCATGTAGGATCAGAACCTTTTGGGAATATGGCCAAAGGAGAATAGGGTTGGTTTGATGTGTTGGGTTTGAACCTTAGGAAGGCTTCCTACGTATCCCATAAAAATGAGAATAAAATCCAATGTAGTTCGATAAATAACATAGGAGAGTATGGTACTCTGGGAGAGATGAGTTTGGGATTACTTCTTGAAAAGGATTCCCTGATGATTTGGGGTTTAATTTGGGGATTTTTCTGGAGGAGGATTCCCAGAATAAAAGAATTTGGGTTGGATTACTGAGGAGGGTGTCTAATGAGCTCAAGCCTTGAGATAGATTCCTACATATCCCAGTTATCGTGGGAATCAGAGTTCTCATAGTTTCTTCCAATGAGTGTTTGTGCACATGTTGTAACCATCATGTATCTCTAAGCCCGTGTGAGTCATGTTCGGTGTGAGAAACAAGAGGATGTGAAAGACTCAACAATGACACTTCACACCTTTCCTCCTACGTTTATGGTATAAGGCGCATTGACCGTGGAAGAGGGTGAGGCGACGAGCCTTCCCTATATTCTATTTACATTGTACAAGGCTCCAATGTAAGGAGGAAGGGATGATGGTGAGGGGATTACACTAGGAAGGATTCCCTTTTTGGGGTTGGTTGGGGCTTAATCCCATAGAGGATTCCCATTTTGGAATTTGTTGGGGCTTACTCTTAAGGAGGATTCCCATTTAGGAATTTTCTGGGGCTTACTCCTAAAGAGGAGGCCCAATTGAGGTTTGTTGGGGCTTACTCCTAAGGAGGATTTCCATTTGAGGTTTAACCTGGCATAGAATTCAGGTGATGAAGTTTGAGGAGTTTCATGAAAAGTGTATCAACTCAAGGTACTCGAGGAATCCAAAAGGAGAGTCAAAACACACAACATGTGAAAGGAACCTTCATTGTGTTTTAAAGATTGTCTCAGTCATGGTATTTGAAGGTTGGATTTTGGGCCACATAAAGGGCGTAATGGAAAATTCCCTTGACCAATCCGAAAAGTCCGCGGTTCGAGCCTCAATTTTTCATGGGGGTCAGTGATGGAAGCGAAGGGACCTGCTCGAAGGGTCGTAACTATAGGCCGAAATTGATCCTGAGAGGGGGTGTGGGAGCACAGCCCCCGTGTTATGGACAAGTAGGGCTGCGTAGGTGTGGCACATAGGTTCTCCTCTAAGGTGCGGCGTGTAGGTGCGACACGTAGGTGTGGCACACAGGTGCGTCGTGTAGGTCCTCTGCCAAGTTGCGTCATCCAGGTGCTCCGCCAAGGTGTGGCGCGCAGCTGCTCCGCACAACTCCAAATGTTCTAGACCCTGATGGGACTTTGAACCACTCCCCCCCTTTAATTATCTCTTCTCTCATGTTTTTAGAGGGCTAACTAATAACAATTGCCGGATGTTGGGGAAAGAGCTACGCAATGGGGGCTCTAAGACCTCTTCCAACTTTTTCCGTCTTTGAAATGGGGATCCCAAGGGTCCGTTTTATAGGCAAGGAGGGTAACCTGGGAAAAGGAAAGTTGTCCTCGTAGGACCTTAGCATAGGTCCTCCATTTAGGTATTCAACGTAGGGGTGTAAAAAATCATTCTCCACATAGGTCCTCCACATAGGTCTTCCACGTAGGTCCTCCACAGAGGTCCTTTTGGGAAATTTATTCATCTTCCAAGTGCCATAAATTTTGATCTGTAAGTCTGTTTGGGCTCCATGACCAGTGAAATCGAAGGTCATAAAGAGATCTACACTTCTTGAGATGGATAATACACCAAGTCCCCTCGGATGAATTACTAGAATTGAATTTAATCAATCGAAACTTTTTCATCATCAAACATGGAAGTACACTCCCTACTCCTTGATGGGGGAAAATTCCACTTATCCATTTGTATGGAGTAGTATTTTGGCGCATCGAAATCCAGACCGTATCTTCTTCCTTCATGGTGAAAACATCTATACCCATACTTGAAATTTGTTTTCTACGTGATAATAATATCATCACTCTACAAAAAAGTGCCTGGAAAACATTTCATGGTGTCTACAACCCCTAAAACTGTTCTAAGGCCCTAAAAAGACCTTAAATCAGTAAATAACCCCTAAAAGTCCCAAAAACCCCTAAAAATCCGAAAAGAACTTAAAAATTCTAAAAATATAAAAACCCTAAAAAAACTAAAAAACCTAAACTCCCTAATACTCCAAAAATCCCTAAAACCCTAATAACCCTAAACCCAAAAAACACATAAAGCCCCTAAAAACCCTAAAACCCTAAGAAACCCTAAAAACAGTCAATAATCATAAAAACGTAAAAACCCTAAAATCCCTAAAAACCCTAAAAACCATAAAAACATAAAAACCTAAAAGCCCTTAAAACCCTAAAAAAACTAAAAAATCCTCAAAAACTCCTAAAAACAAAAATACCATAGTAAACATAAACACCCCTAAGAAACCCTAAAAACAAGAAAAACCCGTAAAACACCCTAAAACCCCTTAAAAACACCTAAACCCCTAATACCCCCCAAAAAAAATACCTAAAAAATATAAAAGGCTAAAAACCCACTAAAACCCATAATGACCTTAAATACCATAAAATACACAAAAACCCTAATGTTCCCTTAAATCCTAGAAACCCTACATGACCCAAAAACCATTTGACCCCTTAAAACACTAAAAAAAAATTTAAAAAACCATAAAAAAACCCAAAAACCACAAAACCTCAAAAAACCCTAAAAACCTTAAAATCCATTAAAAGACTGTAAACCCCCTAAAACCTTGAAAAATTCCCTAAAACCTTATAAACACTAATAGATCTTAAAAACCCTACAAATCCTTAAAGACCCTTAAAAACTCAAAAACACTGTAAACCCCCTAAGTGACCGTAAAATACACTTAAACCCCCCCCCCCAAATGTCCCTAAAACCCCTATGGAACACTATAAAACACTAATGAATACTAAAATACAAATAAAGGACACAAATACCAAAAGGACCCTAAATCCCAAAAGGCACTAAAGACCCTAAACGAACTTAAGATCCTAAAAGTCCCTAAAAACTACAAATCCCTAAAGGAGCCTAAACCACACAAATAACACAAAAGGCCATTAAAACCCTAAAAGACCCTTCAAAACCCTAAATAATACCCCCCCAATAATCCTAACACCTCTAAAAGACCCTAATCCCGTAAAAAAAATAAATGACCCTAAAACCCCTTAAAAACCATTAAATCCTAGAAAATCCAAAAAATTACCATAACAGTCCCTACAAACCCTATAAAACCCCTTAAAATGGAAAAAACCAAAATGACCCTAAAAATCCTAATAATATATAAAACCCAAATAAAAATGAAAAACCCTAAAACTATATAAAAACGAATTAAAACACAAAAAACCCTAAAGAATCCCTAAAAACAAACAACCCCTAAAAACCAAAAGAATTTGAAAAGAAAACTAAATACAATAAAAAACCCTAAAACCTATAAAAAACATAAAACTGGAAAAACCATAAAACCCTAAAAACACTAAAAAACTTAAGAACCCAAAAATCCCAAAAATCCCAAAATCTATAGAAAATCTAAGAAATCCCTTAAAAATACTAAACATCCAAAAAACTGAAAACCACTAATTTTTTCGAAAAACTATAAAAACCATTAAAAACCTAAAAATCCCCCAAAAACACACAAAAACCTTAAAACACCTTAAACCCCTAAAATTATGAAAGAACCCTTTAATACCCTAAAACCCTCTAAAACACAAAAAAACCCCATAAAATAAAATCTCGAAGCTCCCAAAAAACCCTAAAAACCCTATAACTCTAAATAACCATAAAAACATAACCACCCTCTTAAATACCTAAAATCTCTAAAAACCCTAAAACCCCCAAAAACCATAAAATCTTCTGAAAATGCTAAAAACCCTTAAAATCCAATAAATACATAAAAACCACAAAACTCTAAAAGACCTAAAAACCTTAAAAAATCTTAAAAACCCAGAAAACCCCATAAAATGGTAAAAAAACCAAAATACATTAAAAAATATATAAACGTCCCAAAATTCAAAACAACTCTAAACCCCCTAAAATCCCAAAAATCTAAGAAAACCGAAAACCATAAAAATAACTTAAACCCTAAACACCCCCTCAAACCCCTAAAACCCATAAAAACTCTAAATACCCCGAACCCCACAAAACCCCTTTCTAAAAACCAATAAAACCCCCCGAAACCCTAAAAATTCTGAAAACCTAAAAAACATATTGAAAACCCTGAAAACTGTAAAACTCTTAAAATTCCAAAAAAAAACCCAAAAACAAAAAAAATGATAAAAATACATAAAATAACCTAAGTCATAAACAGCACTTAAAACCCATAAAACCCATTAAAATACTTTAAATAAACCCTAAAATACTAAAAACAATAAAAATCCTAAAATATCTTAAAAACCCAAAAATAACTAAAACCCATGAAAACCCTACACACCCCTAAAAACCCTAAATCCCCAAAAAATTGTTAAAACCCTAAAAATACTACATACCCCTTCAAACCCCTAAAACCATAAAAATATAAAAAACGTTAATCACACTAGAAAATCATAAAACCACTAAAAACCTAAAAACCCTAAATACTTAAAACCCTAAAAAACCCAAAAAACCAATTAATACCGCTAAACCCCAAGAGACCCTAAAACCACAAAACCCTAAAAACCCTAAACAGATAGAAACAGTAAAAAACCTTAAAACCCAAAAAAATACCAAATGCACATGCAGTTCTAAAAATACACCCAAACCCCTAAAACCCCCAAAAAACTCTAAAAATCCCTCAAGAAACCCTAATCACTCTTAGAACCACCAATAACCCTTTTAAACCCCTAAAAACCTTGTAAAAATATAAAACAACTAAAACCTCAAAAACCATGAAAAATACATTAAATCCTAGAAGTCCCAAAAAAGACCCCAAAACCCAATGGCACCCTAAAAACAACCCAAAACTCTAAAACATAATGAAATCATACAATGACTCTAAAAATACCTAAAAATCTTAAATCACCCTAAAAAATCTTAAAACCCTTAAAACCCCTTAAAAACTAAAAACCATAAAAACAAAAAAAAAACAAAAAACCCTTAAAGACACTCAAACCCTAAAAACCATTTTAAAAACCCATAACAACCCATAACATCCTAAAATCCACTAAATACCCTAAAACCATAAAAACCAATAAAAACCCTGAAAATCCTAAATATTATTAAAAACCATAAGAAACCCCAAAAAACATAAAAACCCATAAATTCCTTTTAAACAACTAAAAATCACAAAATTCATAAAAAACTCTAAATATCCTAGAAAACCATAAAAACAGTAGAAATCCAATAAACCCTTAAAACCTAAAAAACACGAAAAACAATTAAAATCCATCAAAACCATTAAAATGCCTAAAAACCTTAAAAATGCTAAAAAAATATAAAACCCATAAAACCCCAAAAAATCCTAAAAAAAAACCTAAACACCCTTCAAAAACCCAAAACCCAAAAAAACATAAAGCCTAGAAAAACCATAGAAACTGTAAAACACTGTGAATCCCTAAAAAACATAAAAACTTTGAAAAATAGGAAAAACCTAAAAACCCCAAAAACAATAAAAAACCCTAAAGAAACCATAAATGAACCTAGAGACCCTAAAAACCATAATGAACATATAAATCCTGAGAAACACAAAAGTCCCAAAAAATCCTAAAAACCATAAAAGACGCTAAATGACCTAAAAGCCACTAAAGGTCACTAAAATTCCTAAAATACCATAATATAACCTAAAATAAAAGACTCTCAAAAAACCTAAAAGTCTTTGAAAAAAATTAAAAAAAATAAAAGTCCCCCAAACACCCCAAATGACCCCAAAACCCTAAAATCATAAAAGACTCTAAAACCCCAAAACCCGTAAAGGAAACAAAAACTCTTTAATGGAACCAAAATAGAATAAAGGAACCTAAAAACAACTATAAAACCCCTGAAAGACCCAAAAAATTTAAAAGACCATTAAAATAAAAAGAACCCTAAAATATCCTTAAAACCCTAAGAACCCAAAAAAACCATAAAATATCCTTAAAACCCCAAAAAACCCAGAAAAACAAAAAAAAACCCATAAAATTATAAAAGTAACTAAAAACACTAAAAACCCCTAAAAACCATAAAATATCTAAAACCCCTAAAAAATAAAAACCCCTTAAAAGACCCTAAATCCCTAAAAACATAAAGACCCTAAAACCGTAAAATCCTTAATAAACATTGAAAACCCTATGAAAACCTAAAAATCCTAGAAACACCTAAACCCATAAAAATGATAAAAACCAAAAACACCCATATACCATAAAAAACCATAACCCCCACCCCCAAACCCTAAAAACTATAGAAACCATTAAAACATAAAAAACCCATAAAACAACTAAAAATTCGAAAAAACACTAAAACCCACAAAAAAACCCATGAAATCCTTAAAAGAACCTAAAAACCATAAAGATCTTTAAAACCACTAAAAACCCTAGCATTTCCTAAAAACACATAAAACCCCTAAAACTACACCCAAAAAATCATTAACACCCCAATGATCATAAAAGACCCTAAAACCCATAAAAACCCCTAAAACATTAAAATACCATAAAAATCCTAAAAACATTAAAAAACCATAAACCCCAAAAAAAACCCCAAAAAAACCTAAAAACAGAAGGAGATGGTTGCTTTTTTTGTGCTGTTGTATGAGTTTTTCTTCTGATTGTTGGTTTTTTCTTGAGTTGCTGTTAATTTTTGTCTGGATCTTGAGTTGCTGGACGTTGATCTGCTGGACTTCAGTTTCCCTTGAGGACTGGAGGTGGTGGGTACTGGAATTTTATTACGGTGGGGTTGAGAGTAATTGGTGATGCTGGTTGCTGAGGTGGAAGCGGGCCGTTGGGAGATGTTTGTTTAAAAGAGGAGATGGTTGTCTGAAAATGGGGTGCGGGATGTTGGTTGTCATATGGTTTGGTTGTGATAAAGTTTCTGTTTATGACTACGGTGTTGGTTATGTGATGTTGGCAGTGGTTACGATTGGTGAGGAGGTGATGGAGGCTAGAGACAGTGAAGTTGGGGGCAGCTTGCTGGTTGGATGGGAGGTGCTGAAAATGCTGCGTATAGTGATAGTGAAACTTCTACTAGATGTTGGTTGATGCATGGTTGGGACTACTGCTAGATATTTCTTTCTTGGATTTGTGTGTTTTTTCCTTTTTTATATTTCTTTTTTTGGGGTCTTTTGAGTCTTGGGATTGTAAAGGGTTTTTGGGCGCATGTCGTTTGACCCCAACCCCCCTTGTCTGCTGCGTCCTTTTTTTTCATAATAAATTGGGGGAGGGGGGGAGGGAATAGCCTGATCCTCGCATCTTCCTTGCCCTAAATTATCCCAAAACCCCCCAAAACCCCCAAAACCCCAAAAACCCTAAAAAAAACCCTAAAAACATGAAAACCAAAAAACCTAAAAAATCTAATATAAAAAAAACCATAGAAGCTCATAAAAATATTAAAACTTAAAAAACCCGGACTATCATTAAAACATTAGAAAACCCATAAAATTCCCTAAAACCCTAAATAATCCTAAAAACCACAAATGAACCTAAAACCCCATAAAGACAAAAAAATATACATAAAAACACTAAAAAACTCTAAAACCATTAAAACCCTTAAAACCCTTAACAACAAAAAAACCCTAATAACCCTAATATAATACTAAAAACTCTAAAAAACCCTAAAACCCTAAAATCACATAAAAGAATATAAAGCCCTAAAAGGCACTAAAAACCTTAAAACCATAAAAACCTAATATACCACTATAATCTATAAAACCCCAAGTAGGACTTCAAATTCTATAAATCCCCAAGAAAACCCTAAAATAATTAAAAAGAATAAAACCCCTAAAAAACCAAAAGACCAAAAAAATCCAAAAAATCATTGAAACCTAAAAAACTCAAAAACCCCAATAAAACCCCAAAACCCGAAACCCCCTAAAATTAATTAATAAACCAAAATATACAAAAAAAACCCTTAAAATCATATGACCTCTAAAACCCCTAATTAATGAAAAAACCCAAAAAAATACATGAAAACCACTAAAACAATTTCAAACTCTAAAACCCATTAAAACTAAAAAAATACCCAAAAAAAACTAAAATCCCATTAAAACCCTAAAAAACCTAAAGGATCTTAAATGATCATAACGACCATAAAACCCTAAAAATCGTATATGACTATAAAACCCTAAAAACCCAAAAGGACCCTAAAACCACTTAAAGACCCTAAAACCTGTAAAAATTGTAAAATAACCTAAAAACAATAACTAACCATGAAATTAACTAAAACCCTAAATGGACCTAAAAACCCTAGAAACAGCTTGAGAGACCCTAAACCCCCCCAAACCCTAAAGACACTAACATCCATAAAACCTCTACAAGACCCCCAAAACCCAAAAAAACAATTAAAGACCATAAAAATCATAAAATTATTTAAAAATACTTAAAAACACTAAAAGTACCTTAAAAATATAAAAACTCCAAAAAACCCCTAAAAAAGAAAACACACCCTTAAACCTCTAAAAGCCCTTAAAACCCATAAATATCTTAAATATCCAAAACTCACCCTAAAAATCCTAAAACCAAAAAGGTTTCTAAAAACAAAGAAAAACCCCTTAAGGGAATTAAATACAATATAAACCATAAAGGAAATTAAAAAACATAAAACCCTAAAGGACAATAAAAAATAAAAAACCCATAAAAGTCCCTTAAAACCCTAAAATCACTAAAAACTATGAAAAATAATAAATGATACAAAAAACCAAAAAACCCATAAACTACCCTAAAAATCCTAAAAACACTAAAAGTACCTAAAAGAAATAAAAACTATAAAATACCTAAAAACACTAAAATATAATAAAAACACTATATGATTTAAAACACCCAAAAATCTATAAAAAATGAAAAACCCCAAAAACCCTATAAGTCCCTAAAAATCTTAAACACACAAAAATCTTGACAACCCCTAAAAATCCTAAGAAATAATTAAAACCCTAAACATCCTAAACAACCAAAAAATAAAAAAAATTAAAAACCATGATAAACCCTAATACCCTTAAAACCCTTGAAAATCCCTAAAAAGAATAAAAACCCTAAAAACCCTAAAACCCAAAGAAACCAAAAAAACCTTAAAAGACCCTAAAATCATGAAAACTCTAAAACACCCTAAAACCCCCAAAATCCCTCAAAACCCCTTAACCCCTAGAAAACAAGAAAAAAACACCTAAAGCCCAAAAAACCCTAACCCACTTAAAGAAACCCTAAAAACCCAAAAAAACTAATAAAACTAAAAAAACCCAAAATATTGAAACACTGAAAACCCTATGAACCATAAAACCATAAAACCCAGAAAAACCGGAAAAAAAACCAAAAAACCCATGAAAACAAAAAAAAATCAAAAAACCCTATATAGTATAAAAACCAAATCAAACCCAAAAATACATTTAACACTAAGAAAACTAAAAAACCTAAAAATACATGAAAACACTAAAACTCCTAAACATATCTAAAAAACCAAAAAATACCTAAAATTACAAAAAAACCCAAAAAACCCTGACAAATCGTAAAACTATAAAAAACCTTAAAAGACAGATAAAAATCATCAAAAATTGAAAAAACCTAAAGAAACCCTAAAAACCATAAAAAAACTAAAACCCCATAAAAACCCCTACAATTATAATCCCTTAAAAACCATACAAAAAATCCAAAAACCCTAAAAATAAAAAATCCTAAAAAATTGTGAAAAATGGAAATAACCCAGAAACTCATAAAATAGTAAAAATAATAAACCAATTTTAAGAACCTAAAAACACTAAAAAACAAAAAAATCTAGAAAACCCCCAAAAGGATATCTTAAAACCACTAAACCCCATAAAATAAGTTAAAACCCCAAACCCTAAAACCCTAGAAACTCTAAAAACCTAAAATCCCCTAAAATCCATAAAAAACATAAAAACCATAAAAATAATAAAAAAAACCCTAAGAAAAGCTTCAAAATCCAAACGAGATCCCAAAAAACATTAAATCACTAATAACACTAAAAATATTAAAAACCTATAAAACCATAAAAATACTAAAAAATCAGAAAACCCCATAAAAAATATAAAATTAACAAAATTATAAAAAAACCTAAAACATACAAAAACCAAAAAAATATATTAAATATGCTAAAAATAAAAACACCATTAAAACCCCTAAAACACAAAAACAATAGAAAACTCTGAAAAATATTGAAATATTTAAAACCCATAAAACATTAAAAATCCTAAAAAAACATAAAAACCCTAAGATACCATAAATACACTAAGTAACGTCTAAAATCCAAAAACCAGAAAAACCTAAAAACCCTAAAAACCCTAAAAACCAGAAATCCCTAAAAACCCATAAAACCCGAAATGCTCATAAAACCCTTAAAGCCCCTAAAAACCTAACACCCTAAAAACACAGAAAATCTTAAAAAACCGTCAAACTCATATGCGTCCCAAAAAAATTCTAAAAATTCCTAAAATCCATCAAATTTCTAAAAATCCTAAAAACCCTGAACACCCCTGAAAACCATAAGAAATTCCAAGAATCCCTAAAACCACTAAAATTCACAATACAACCTAAAAACCCTTAAAACCCAAATTAACTCTAAAAACCCAGAAAATAGTGGAAAATCCAAAAAACCCTAAAACTCCAAAAAACTAATAAAATCCAAAAAAAATATTAATAAATAAAAGACCCCTAGTCCCTAAAAACTGAAAAAATCCTAAATATACTAAAATAACACAAAAGTAAAAAAACCTAAAATACCCTAAATAACCCTATACAAACCATAAAACCTTAAAAACCCTTGATCTCTATAAAACTATAAAAACACTAATAACCCATACGAACCCTAAGAACCCTAAAATCCCTAAAAACCATAAAACCATAAAACACCCAAAATTTATGAAGAAATAATAAAAAACATTGAAAAAAATTAAAAATCCAAAAGAAACCCTAAAACCCCTAAAATTTCCTAAAAACCCTAATAAACATCTAAAATGCATTGAAAAACAAAAATACCCTAAAATAATGAAAACCCTAAAAACCCCAAAACACCCTAAAAACCATAAAATTAAAAAAACACTGAAACCCAACAAAATAATAAAAACCCATAAAACAAATAGAAATACTAAAAACCCAAAAAACCAAAAAACCAATAAAACCCTTAATACCCAATAAAGGCCCTAAAACCTTAAAAAATCTGAAAAAATCTTTAAAACACCTTAAAAACCATAACCCCCCCACCCAACCATAAAAAACTCCTCAAAAAACACTCTAAACCCATATAAACCCCTAAACCCCATAAAACCCCCAAAAATCTTAAAAACACTAGAGAAGACTAAATAACCTAAAAACCATAAATTCCCAAAATGCATGAAACCAGTAAAAAAACTCTAAAACCCCCTAAAAATCATAAAAACATAAAAATCTTAAAAAACCTAAAAATCCTAAAAATCTTTAAAACAAAAAAAAAATTCAAAAAAACCCCAAAATAAATAAAAACATATAAAACACAAGAAAAACCCAAAAACCCTAAAATCCACTATAAACCCCAAACCCATTAAAATTTATAAAAACCATAAAACTCTAAAAGTCCATAAAAACCTTAACAAACCATAAAACCCCTAAAAGGACTAAAATAACCTACAAACCCTAAAATAACCTAAAAACCATAGAATCTATAAAAACCATTAAAAAAGTTTAAACCCTTAAACCCCCTACAAATCCTAAAACCCTAAATATACTTAAAAATAGTAAAAACCTTAAAAAATGATTAAATTATTAAAAACATTAAAAATCATAAAAACCCCTAAAAATCCCAAAAACCACTAAATTCCCTAAATCCCCATAAAACCCCTAAAAATCCTAAAACCCTTAAAAGTCCATAAAACACTAAAAACCCTTAAAGGGAATAAAAACATCTTAACACCCATAAAAACCCCTATAAAACCCTAAAAAATAAATAAAATGCTAGAATACCTAAAAATGCCTAAGAATATATTAAGAACTAAAAAATCTTAAAAACAATAAAAACACTAGAAAACCCTCAAACCCTTGAAACCCTAAAACTCTAAAAACCATAAAACTCTAAGAAACTCTAAAAACATGAAAACCTAAAACCCATTAAGAAACCTAAAAGGCCTAATAACTCAAAAACCCAAAAACCCCTTTAAAATAATAAAAAACACTAAAAATAGTAAAAATCCTTAAAACCCACTAAAAAAACAAAAAAAATAAAAATTATAAAAACCCTTAGAAACCTAAAAACCCTAAAACCCATTATATAACCCTAAAAATCAAACAAAACATTAAAAAAAACCAAAGGTCCCTTAATAAATTCTAAAAACCCTAAAACCCCTAAAAACCATAAAAAGAACAAAACACATAAAAACCCTAAAACCCATAAAAACCTTTAAAAATAATTAAAAAAACCCTAAGAACATCAAATAACCCGAAAAACATAATAATAATAATATCCCCAAAACCCGTAAAAGAACCTAAGACCTGAAATATCCTAAAATTCATAAAAATGATAAATGATCCTTAAACCCCCTAAAACACAAAAAAACAACAAATGAAAAACCCCCTAAAAGACCCAAAAAACAAAAAATACCAAAAAGTTCCTAAATACATAAAACCATAAAAGATCCAAATCCCCAAAATATTAAATGTAATGCCCTGGCCCTAGTTAACCTGAGTCGGTGCATTATTAGATAACATTGGAATGATCACAAGAGATCAAATCCTAAAAGACCGATTAGATTAGTAGCTTTGGAAATACCAGATACATACATAAGTTTTACATTACATTATGAAATAGAAATAAAAAAAATAGTTTACCCTATGAACACAATCATATCCCTTAGCCTATTCCTGTAGGTTAATCTTAATGTACTTCTTCACATCCTGGGAAAAAGATAAAATAAGAAAGGGTTGAGATAAGATTCTCAGTAAGGCTAACAATATAATAGAAACTATTATAAATAATAATAAACATTTATGGAAATGTATAAGACTAAAAACATCCTTTTAAACATAAAATTCATCATAATATGGAAAAGATAAGTCCAATAATTCCATTTACTAATTCATATGTATATTATACTAGTTGAATAATCACATGTAATATCAATAGTTAATTTCATAATGATGTAATGTATAATGTCGGACATCATAACCACATAGTCAATGCCCCATGACAATACTACAAATAATATTTTACCAAGAAATTATTCCAAGACACTAGTTTTTCTAATGAGACATTCCAATGCATCGAGGAGCAATAGCGGGCTCCACCTGTCAATTACTAAGTCCAATGCGTTCCTCATATGAAAAGGTTGAAACATAACATAACCATTTGTATTAAAACTAGCTTATTAAATGTAATTATTTTAACTATAAACCATGAATGGTATAAAAAAGACATCCACAGAAAATAATATCAAAAAACCTTCAATACAATTTGTATGATTATATCATAATAAATCAACTTCAAACAAGTGTAAAATCCTTCAAAGGATGTTGAAATAGATGAAATCAAAACTATTTGAGAGAAATATATCATTATATTTTGAAATAATTTAGAAGTCAATTATTTATAAAATACAAAATTTATTTGAAAATATTATAATAAGAATGTAAGGGAAGCTTTTAAGGTGTTATCATGGTGGAAAATAGCTTCACCTGCTGTGTTAGTTAAAAAACATTCTTACCTTATTTTGTTAAAGAGGTCACAAAGTAAATTGTTTGGAAAACAATGGAAATATTCTTTTCAAAACATTTTATAAAAATTACAAAAATGGTATTAATGAACATAAACCATATTCTAGGAAATAGTAAAAATGTTTTGAAATACATTTTTAAGAAACACGGACGTGGATGATAAAGAGGTCCCAGTAGATAACCACATATAAACAACCTCGAATAATAAAGAGATTATAAAATTGACCCTTACCTTGTAATTTTCCTTGGTAAAGGGTACATTAAACTCCTATATAATAGTTACATAATTGTTATTAAATTATAAAAGAACCTTATAAATAAATATTATATTATATATGATCTTCTAATATTGTTTTGTTAATGATATTTCGGTATTATCATCGTTTCGGGTGTTAACTGATTCATTTTACTTTATATGTTTTGTTATGGAAGTCACGTTTGTTAGGGAAAAGATATATATGATTCATATACATAATGACATTTAGTTTTCAAAAATTATTTTTAATCATCAAATGAATATTATTTTTTAATGGTTACGATGGGAATTGAAATCTCATCGTGTCATGGACACGGTAAGCCATACGTACGCAAGAGCAACAATATCATTCTATTAGTGGTGAAATCATATATAATTGGATGTTATATCATATATAATGAATCATTAACATGTTATATTTTTTATTTACATAAATTATACTCATTATTATACCCATACAAATAATGAAGTGTTGAATAACAATCTACACCACAACATGGAGACGGTAAGCCGTACATACACACGTATAGTGACTTTGTCATTAATAGGATGTATAGAATAATGAATATGGTTGTACCCTATTTATAATAACATATATGTATGTAGAAGGTACTGGAGTTATTATTTGATCATGTAAATAACAAATAAAGAGGAAGTAGAAGAATAAAATAACTTTGAAAGAGGTAATGAAGTAATTACCTCTTCTTCGGGTTCTTTCTTTTGATTTGATCAAAAGGGATCCTTAGGTTGCATTATGATCAAATTAAGGAATCTAGTTTGAATTTAGGGTAGTTGATAGTATATTTGAGTATGTTTTGGCTGAGACAAATGACTTTGGAGGTGTGAAATTAAGAGAAGAGGAAGTACCCTTTTATAA
Source organism: Viscum album (assembly GCA_963277665.1). Taxonomy (NCBI): domain Eukaryota; kingdom Viridiplantae; phylum Streptophyta; class Magnoliopsida; order Santalales; family Viscaceae; genus Viscum; species Viscum album. The sequence goes on along the minus strand of OY728126.1, from coordinate 1,799,422,095 downwards.
GAGAGGTGAGGATCACTTTAGAAAAAATATGAAATATTATTTTATTATACAATCATATTCGGTTTATAATGGCTCCAAAAGGATTTATTTCGACTCTAAGGTGGGGATCTTTCTAAATAAACTCAAAAAATAGGTTTTCGACAGGTTTTTGTCACTATATTAACCTTATCTTTTATATTAATCTATTACTTAAATAGTTTAACTTTTTCTATGTATTCTTGTACCCTTAAAATAAATGGTTAATATACATGCTATAAAAATCCATTAGAACCCCAAGTGGTTCATTATTGACGTATCTAACCTTATCTAAGTCCTTTGGCTAAACCTTAGGTTTTTAGGAATATTATATCATTTAATATTATATTATTTGTTTTTAAAAACTCATTTATGTCAATTTTGACACTATTTGGTATTTTGTTTTTGTGAAAGTCATAAAAACTTTATCACTTCCAAATAAAATTATTTAATAAACTATAACATTTCATATTAACCTATAAAATTATTGTAATTCATTAAAAATATCCATTTACATTTTTTGGTTATTTATAATATCAATTATTTTAATCTTTCATTAATAAGGTAGTTACTACATCATCATTGTGTCATAAATAAATTTAATTGTTTAATGTCTAAAAATTATAAATAAAATACCATTATTTAGGAAAGCATTTAATAATTATAATTAATTTTTATAGTTTAATTTACCTTATGTATAACACTATATTTAAAATGTTTTAGTAATTAAAATTTGAATTTAACGCTTTTAACTCTTCTTTAAATCAAATAATAATAAATGTCATAATCTAATAAAAGTGGATCAAATAAGATAATATTTTATTCATAAGGTTTATTTTGGTCTAAATACACTTATCCAATAGAATTAGGACATGTTTTAGTGTACTTATAATATCATTTTTACATTTAATTACCCTAATTACTTTTAACCGTGGTAAATAAAATTCAAAAGTCAAAAATTATTTTCATCCTATTGAACCAATTTTTACTTAATGATTTTAACCATTTATCTCAGATTTATCAAATTAAATTCACAAAAGTAGTAAAATTACATTTTATTCAAATTTTCATATGTTCCTAGAAGGTGGGTAAAAGACATTAAAACGTTCAATAAAATTTTATACATCTAATTTTTTTATAAAATGAATCCAATGAATTACATAGAAATTATATTTTTATTATGTATCTATTTGGACTTAAAATAAATTTAAATTAAAAAAATAAATTTTTAAATAAATTTTTTTATAAACAATAAAGCACTGTTTTTCAGAATTCATCAAAAAATGAATGTTTTTCGAAAAATACCAAAAACTCACCAATATCTAATTTTGATATTCCAAATTCTAAAATGATGTCTATTTTACCAAATTCAAAAAATAATATTTGGATAAATTTATGTAAAATTAATTCCTATTGTCAAAACCAGAAACTAGGTTATTGAGAAGTAAAAACTATCAAAAAATCGATATGTTTTTATGTCCAATTTGAATGATAAATTAAATACAATGACGAATATTGGATTAAATGATAAAAATATAATCTAATTATACTTAAAAACCATTCAAATGTATAATTTAACACTATAAATTATTTTGATTAAAAAAGTTGTTTTCCATTAAAATTTACTATCTTTCACTATTCATCAAAATATGAAAGTTATCAAAAAAACACCAAATATTCATCCAAACTAAATTTTTATGTCCTGATTATAAATATGAAGTTTATTTTTTCAAATTTAACATATAATAAAGTTTGAAATATTAGATTTAAAAAGGTTTTACCATTAAAAGTTGGTAAAATTTCATTTTTTGAGAAATATTTATTTTTTCTAAAAATTTGAATTTTTTATTATATTATGTCTAATAAATACATAATATGGATAGTAAAATTATATGGAGTATATAAAATTCAAAATTAAGTGAAAACTTTTCATAACTACTTTTTTGAATGGCTATCGTGGTGCATTCGAACTCGGTGTTGCGTGTAGCACAAGCTATTGAATTACATTAAAGAGATAACGTATAATGAAATATGGGGGTGTTATATTATCCCATCTTTCAATAAATTCCGATCTCACAATTTGAAATTGTTCTTCAAAAATAAAAGGTTAAAAATAGAAAATATCTTTGTGGAAAACCCACATCAGAAATAGGGTTTAAAAAATAGATCTTAATAAAAGGGAAAGGGAAATAAAAAAATAACCACCAAATTATGATTTTAAATTGGAGAACATTGGAGGCAATTTGAGACACATAATTTTAAGAAAGATGTAAATATTTATATGGAGTGATTGAGGTCATCAATCACAAACAAGTGAACAAAATATAGAAAATTGAGGGCCTCAAAGCCATAAACCTATGATGACTTAAAATATCTTTGGTTTATCAAAACATAAGGTATTAGGATAACACATTTTTGCTTTTAAGATCCCTTACCTAATGTTTAAGAAATAATTTATTCATAGAATAAGAAACAAATAATTAAAAGTAAAGTTCCATCATTTAACTAATTTCTTCCATAAACTTATCTTTCAATCCAAAAGATAATAGTACAAAAAAAATATTCTATTTATGCTAATCGTATAGGGACTCAAAAAAATGAATCTATAATTAATATATCAGATCATTAAAAAAACTAAATTATAAAAACTAGGACATCGCAAAGGCCAGTGGTAGGTGATGCACCCTTGTTGCCCTTTGGTTGCGGGTTCAAGTCTTGTGACCTTGTTAGACATGATGGGTTGTCTCCTGACCTTCAGGTTTTCCTTTTTATAAAAAATCAAAAATTAATCTTAAGAAATGTTTTGACCTTAAACCATAGTATCCAATGTCTAACTTAATCCATTCCAACCTTTATACTTATCGAAAATACTTTTTTTACAAATTCATAGTCCAAAAATTTATAATGAAGGTAAACATAACATAATGAATATCTATTTTTTTCACATAATAACATTTGATTACCTTCATCATGTATTCTCTGAAAACATTTTAACACAGTGAATTACCATAAAACCTTATTGATTACGTTCATTCTCCCTTATTCCTTATATAATACTAGATATATTCCTTATATCCAAAAATTTTGAATACTCCAACAATTATGGAATATAAAACCATTAATCAGTTCAAAGGTAGTCAAGAATATCTAATATAATTTATCCAAATCAACCATATCTTACTCCAAAATCACTACCTCAGTATCAAGACCATATTAAGGTTTATATATCCTTAAACCCTGTATTTACCAAAAATTTAACTTACTATTGAGTCACTTTTCATAGTACCATGTAATCTCAAATCCTCAATGATATAGTATTTTAGTAAAATACTTATTTATTTCATTAATTAATATAACCAGTACATCATTGATACAACACTAAAATGACATAATTAATTAATAAAAATATAAGAACACTAATTATTTTTCCTCATCTATGGTAGTATCTGAACTTCATTATTGTCTAATAGCATCATTTGGGGTATACTCTGATGATTGGTACATTGATTCATGTAGTGTCCCAACTCCTTACATATGATTCATTGTACATTTAAAACCTTTTTCTTACCCTTGAAATCATGTACTTGGTGTCCTTTTTCTCTACAATTATAACAAACTCTCATTCCCTTTAAGCATTTGCCAAGGTGATTCTTTCCACATTTATAACATATGGGAAAATCCTTATTTTCTTTCTTCCATTAATACATATTTCTCTCTACCATCATTGTATTCTCTGGATTCCCTTAAAATCCATAGGAATTAGGGAATTATTTACTTATCTTATTAACACATGATACTATTTCATCATATGATGAGAATACATTGGAGACTATATCCCTTCTAAATGTTGGCTTAAGACCAAGAAGGATATGATCCTTCTTACTATTTGGATTATGCATATTCCTAGAGTTCTCTTTACTTCTACCAGGTACCATTTATAAACAATGGCATACACAAGGTTTATTTATGAATTGCAATGAATAATTAAAATCTTGTAAAATACCTAACATAAATTGAAAAGTTTATTCATATAATCCTTAATCATAGAAAAAATGTTTACTTTGAGTAGGTATTTACTCATAAATCCTTCATAATGGTTTGTAAAGAAAATATGAATTATCCTAATCATATCCCCCAGAAATGTCATAACCAAGAGTGAATTAAGGCTCGTTGTCATGTACCAGGATACCCTAGGTCAAGACCAAAACTCCTTATCATATTTTTCACTCCTAGGTACATCTGTTCAAGAGCTGCCCCTACCTTCTCCTATCTAGACAGGGATGTATTTCTCATAAAATTCACAAAATCTATACATTAACAAAATTCTAGGAAGTTATTTTATACTAATCCGCAATGTTTATCTTAGGGTAATGTTCTATAATCAGAGTTTTTCTAAATCTAATTTCCAAGGTTTGTACTAAACATCCTTTGATAACAACAGTAACGCCTTGACCCCAATTACCCAGAGTTAGTGCATTATTACATAACATTGGCATGATCATAAGAGATCAAGTCTTGAAATACCAATTAGTTTAGTAGCCTTGAATGTACTAGATGCATACATAAGTATTACATTACATTATGAAAAATAAAAACAAAGACATTGTGTACCCTTTGTATAAACTCATACCCCATAGCCTATTACTTCAGGTTAATCATAATATACTTCTTCACATCCTAGGAAAAAACATTAGAAAGGGGTCAGCTCAGATGCTCAGTAAGGATAACAATATAGCAGAAACTATCACAAATAAGAATAAACATTTATGGAAATTAATAAGACTAAAAAAATCCTTTTAAAATTAAAATTATGCATTATATGGAAAAGATAAGTCAAATAATTACATTTACATATTCAAATAGATATTCTACTAGTTGAATAATCACATGTAATATCAATAGATAACTTTACAATGATGGAATGCATAATGACGGACATCATAACCACATAGTCAAGGCCTCATGCCAAGACTAAAAATAAGATTTTTTCAAGGCCTTGTGCCAAGACACTATTTTGTCTCATGAGACCTACCGATGAATCGAGGATCTATAGTGGGCTCCACCCATCACTTACTAAGTCAAATGAATCCCTCATATGAAATGGTTGAAACATAACACAAACATTCATATTTAAACTAGCATACGAAATGATAATACATTAACCATAAACCCTGAATGGTATAAAAAAACATCCATAGTCAATCATATCACAAAAACTTGAATACAATATATAAGGCTGTATCATACTAAATCAACTTCAAACAAGTGTAAAATCCATCAATGGATGTTGACATAGATGAAAGAAAAACTATTTGAGATAAATATCTCTTTATATTTTGAAATCATTTAAAAGACACATAATTATAAAAGAAAACAAGTATATGAAAATATTCCTATAGTAATGTAAGAGAATCTTCAAAGGTGTTATAATGGCATAAAATTTTCGTGCCTGCCTTATAAGTTAAAAAAACGTTCTTACCATAATTTGTTGAAAAGGTCATAAAGTAACTTATTTGGAAAATGAAAGAAATATTCCATTCATAAAATTTTATAAAAATTAAAAAAAGGTATAAATGAATTTAACCCATATTATAAGAAATATTAAAAATTATTTGAAATACATTTATAAGAAACACGAACGTTGATTATAAAGAGTTCCCAGTCGATACTCACGTATAAACAACCTTGGATAATAAAGAGAATGTAAAATTTACTCATACCTTATACTTATCCTTGGTCAAAGGTATGTTAAACACCTATATAATAGTCAAATTATTGTTATTAAATTATAAAAGAACCATGTACATAAATATGATATTATATATGATCTTCTAATATTTTTTTGTTAATGATATTTCAGAAGTAGCATTTTTTATGGTGTTAACTGATTCATTTTCCTTTATATGTTTTGTTATGTAAGTAATTTTTGCTATGGATAAAACGCATTTCATTCATATCCATAATGATATTAAGTTATTAAAAATTATTTTTAATCATTAATTGAAAATTATTCTTGAATGGTAATGATGGAAAACAAAATCTCATTGCGCCGTGGAGATGGTAAGTCGTACGTTAGCACGAGCAACAACACCATTATATTATTGGATAAATTGTATGTAATTGGATGGTATATCATATATAAATAATAATTAAAATGTTATATTTACTATTTACATCAATTATACTCATTATTGTACATATTCAAAGAATGAAGTGTTGAATAACAAACTACACCACAAAGCGGAGACGGTAAGCTGTACGCACGCACATATGGTGACTTTGTCATTCATTTGATGGATAGAATAATGAATATGGTTGTTCCATATTTATAATAACATATAAGTATATATAAGGTACTGTATATATTATTTTATTATGGAAACAATAAAGAAAGAGGAAGTGGAAGAAGAAGAAAAACATTGAAATAGGTGATGAAGTAATTACCTCTTCTTCAGGTTATTCATTTTGATTTGATCAAAAGGGCTCTTTAGGATGGATTATGATAACATTAAGGCCTATATATTGATGTGAGCATATTTGGGAGGATATTTTAGTAGGTTTGGATGATCCAAATGGATTTTTAGTTGTTAAATTAAGAGAAGGGGAAGTACCCTTTTATAAGAGAGGTGAGGGTCACTTTAGGAAAAGATTGAAATATTAATTTATTATAAAATCATAATCGATTTATAATGGATAGAAAAGGAATTAATTTTCATTAAATGATGGGTATGTTTCGAAAATCTCTCAACTAATAGGTTCTATACAGTTTAGGTCACCATATTAACTATATCTTTTAGATTTAACTCTTAGTTAAATAGTTTAACTTTTACCATGTATTCTTGTATTATTATAATAAATGGATAATAAACATACTATAAAAAGTCAAGAGAACCCTACGTGGTTCATTATTTACATATATAACCTTATATTTTTCTATTTTATGAACCTTATATTTTTTGAAATATTATATTATTCAATAATTTAGTATCTATTTTAAAAACTCATTTTTGTCATTTTTGACACTATTTGGTATTTTCTTTTTGTGAAAGTCATAACAACTTTATCACTTCAAAAAAAAATTAATCAACCCGAACATGTAATATTAGCCTATAAAATTATTTTAATGCATCAAAAGTCTCAATTTACATTTATTTGGATATTTATAATATCAATTATTTTAATATTTCATTAATAAGGTAATTATTGCATCATCATTGTGTGATAAATAAATTTAACTATTTAATGTCTAAAAATTATAAATAAAATAAAATTATTTAAGAAATATTTTTATATTTCTAATTAATATTTATAGTCAAATTTATATTACATATAACCCTATATTAAAAATATTTTAGTTATTAAAATTTGAATTTAACACTTTTAACTCTTCTTTAAATAAAATAATAATAAATGTCCTAATCTAATCCAGGTGGATCAAAGAAGTTCATATATTATTTCTAAGGTTTATTTTGGTATAAATACACATATCCAATAGAATTAGGACTTGTGTTAAGGTAATTATAAAATCATTTTACCATTACTACCCTATTTACTTTTAACCGTGGTAAATAAGATTTTTAAAGTTAATATTCCCCAAAAATTGTTTTTATAATATTGAACCACATTTTACTTACTAATGTCAACTGTGTCTCACATATTTTTGAAATTCAATTCACAAAAGCATAAAAATTATATTTTATGCAAATTTGCAAATATGCCTAAATGGCGGGTAAAAGATGTTAAAAAGTTCGATAAACATTTATACATCTAATATTATTATGAAACGACTCCAATGAATTACATTGAAATTATATAGGTTTTATTTATCTATTTTAAATGAAAATAAATTTAAATAAAATAAATAATTATTTACATAAAAAGTCGATTTTAAACAATAACACACTATTTTTCACAATTCATCAAAAATTGAATGCTTTCAGAAAAGTACCAAAAATTTACCCAAAGATAATTTTGATATTAAAAATAAAAAAATGATGTCTATTTTACCCAATTAAAAATATAGGAGTTAAATTAATTAATTTAAAATTAAATCCCTATTTTCAAAACTAGAAAATGGGTTTTTGAGAAGTAAAAACTATCAAAAGATTAATATGTGTTTATGTCCAAATTAAATATGAAATTACTTCCAATGACCAATATTTAATTAAATGATAAAAATATAATCTTATTATACATTAAAACCATTCAAATTTATAATTTAACACAATAAATTATTTTGATTAAAAAAGTTGTTTTCAATTAAAATTTAGTATATTTCACTATTCATCAAAATATGAATGTTAACAGAAAAATACAAAAAATTCATCCACACTATATTTTTATTTCATATTATAAAGAAGAATTTTATTTTGTCAAATTTAGTATATATAAAAGTGTCAAATATTGGATTTAAAAAGGTTTCGCCATTAAAAGGTGGTAAAATTGCAATTTTTTAAAAAATAATTATTTAATCAAAAAATTGAATTTTTTCTTATATTATGACTAAAAACACATCATATGGTTGTTAAAATTATATGTAGTATATAAAATTCACAATTCAGTTAATACTATTCATAACTGCTTTTTGAATGTCTAGTTTGGTAAGTCGTGGTGCGTTCAAACTTGGGGTTGCGTGTAGCGCAAACTATTTAATTACTTTCAAGAGATAATGTACTATGAAATCTAGGGGTGTTACATTAAAGGGCCCCAAAAAATCTAAAAAATTTAAAAACCCTAAATCCATAAAACCTTAAAATCCCTAAAAGCCCCAAAAACCCATAAAACCCATAAAAACCTAAAACAAATACTAAAATACACTAAAAACCCTAAAACCATACAATGATAGAGAACCCCAAAAACCCATAAAAACTCTAATGGTCCCTAATACCACTTAAGAACCTTAAAACCCCTTAAAATCATTAAAATGGCCCTAAAACCCTAGAAACCCCTAGAAAACCCTAAAACCCACTTAAAACCATAAAAGACCCTAAAACCCCTAAAATGTCATAAAAACCCTAAAAACCTATGAAAACCTAAAAGGAGCCGAAGAACCCTAAAAACATTCAGAGACAATTTTTTTTAAAAACCCATAAAAACCCCTAAAAGGCCCTAAAAATATCTTTAAAAACTCCAAAACCCTAAAAACTAAAGTTGAAAAAACCCCTTAAAGGAACCTAAAAACCATACAACCCTTAAAACCCATAAAAAACCCTAAAACACTAAAAATCCGAAAAACACTAAAAACGAAGAAAAAACCCAAAGAACACAAAATGACTAAAATCCCCTAAAATACCCTGTAAAAACCAAAAACCCCTAATAGACCCTAAAAACCATATAATCACGGAATCCCCTAAAAAATCTAAAAACCCAAAAAAAAACCCTAAAACCCCTTAAAGACCCTAAAACCCCCTAAATGCTAAAAACCCTAAAAACCCTAAAATCATTAAAAACCATAAATAACCCAAAAAATCCTAAAAGCCTTTACATTCCCTAAAAACCCTAAACTATAAAAAATAATCTAGAAACCCAAAAGACCCAAAACCACTAATAAATTCTAAAAAGACCCTAGAAAACCCTAAAAAACTTAAAGACCCAAAAAAACTTATAAAACCCCTATAATTTTCTAAAAACCATTAATAAACCTAAAAACTCTAAAAACTAGAAACCTTAAAAACCCTGAAGAACCCAATTAAATTTTAAGAACCCTAAAATCTCTAGAAACCCCTAAAAACATAAAAAACATAAAAAAACTAAAAACCATAAAACCCCTAAAAATCTATGAAACCCATAAAAACACTAAAACCCAAAAAATCCTTTAAAAATTCTAAAAACTATAAAACCCTTAATAAAGTAAAAACTCTAAAATACAATAAAATCTAAGAAACCTAAAAAGCATAAAAAATATTAAAACCCCTAATAACCCTAAAACATCTAAAAATCATAAAACCTAAATAAACCCTAAAAACCTGAAAAAGAAACAAAAAATATCTAAAATACCTTAAAACACCTAAAAAACATAGAAGATAATAAAAACCCAAAAAAACACTAAATACCCTAAAATCACAAGAAACCCAGATAAACATTACAAACCATAAAAACCTTAAAATTCCTAACGGATCATTAAAAACCCAAAATATCCCTAAAACACCTTAAAACAACCTAAAACCTTGATAGAACTAATTTATTCATCAATTTTGATATGTATTTATTTAAATTAATCCCTACTAATTTATCAATTTGAGTTTATTTACTTCGATTTTGGATTTATGGTTTGTTTTGTGCTAAAATGTGAAGATTTATTAATTCTGGAATTTAGATATATTTTAATCACTTTGGAATTTAGAGAATAAATTTAAAAATTTTAATGCAATTTTAGTGATTAATTTTTTTAGGATTATATGATTTATGGGATTCATAATATTTTTCAGGACTACGATCTGATTTGAACTTCCAAATCCCATAAAAAAACAATGAATTTCAAAAAACTTAGACAATAGGGTGGATCCCACCTTAGTGAATTTGGAATAAATTGGGATACACATCTCCAATTAGGGTGATTCCTTATTTATTTTATAATTAAATTTATCTTCTAACATTAATAATAGTGGAGATTTTGCCTCATTAATGTGTATATATGATGATCAACATTGAAATTAGATTTTAGAAATTCCATGATTCTACCTAGATAGAATAAATTTTCAAAATTAATGGGACATAAACTTTTCTACACAATATAGATGAAGCTAAAATTTCATAGGTATAGAGAGGATAATTTTTTGAACATATTTCAATGATAAAACCTTATAAAATTATGTCATTAATTTTTTATAACATGATCAAACATTTGGTACATATAATTTGGAAGATATATTATAGGAGATTTGTATGATCTTGAGTTTGAATACCAAAGGATAGAACCCCCTTAGCTTGTATAATGAGAAGTTTACCCATGGTGAAAGAGAGTCACACACCCACAATGTCCATGCTACTGATATAGGATTTCATTCTTCTTTTCTTTTTTATTTTAAGTTTCTTTTTTAGGTAACACATATTCATATTTTTAATTCAAGTGTTTCTATATTCTTCCATCTCTATTTATCTTACATAAATAATATAATTCTTCTTGTTCTTCATCATTCCACCATGTCCTATTACCATAAAAAATAAGGGGCAAACCCATGTCCAAGATAAGGGATGTATGTGGAAATTATATTCATTATAAAAAAAATCTTATATTTTATTAAGTTTGTGAAAATAAATGTTGATGTGAATGGGTGTGGTGATCATCAACCATGACACTAATCTCAAAATAATTTATATTATTTTATTAATTTTTTCACATAACATTTATTGGAAACAATCAGTTCATATAATGGAGTTGATCCATTCGACAGATGAAACACAATATGATGGAACTAGGTCCTAGGAGATTACACTCTCTCGATCGAGGTGTGCCATCAAACTTGATTATAGGAGGATGTGGAATTAAGATTTTAAAATTCATTTGAAATCACACACCACTAAATAAAATAATATTAATTCATGTGTAAGATCTCAAAATTTATCTATAAAACTTAATTTAAACCCCAATATGTAGAATTATGGAACCCAAAACCAAACAAAAAAGGCCATGTTTTTTCTTCAGTAATTACATTTTGTAATTGCATGTTATTTTTGTTTTACTTTTTCATTTCATTTATTAAATATCATTGTTTTCAAAAAATAAAAAAAAGATTTAGTTTAGAAGAATTATATTATATAGGTGAACAAATGAGAGATCTCATCAAGTTAAATGACTCCTGTTATCCAAAATGATGCACTAGGAAAACATAGAAATTTTCATTTTGGATGTCATATGATAGGCATGTATCAAAACTGCCATATTTTTTAGGTCATAATCAATAGTTTAATTGTTTTTTTTTATTTTTTCACGTTGTAGATATATTTTTTTGTTTTTCTTTGAAATAAAAATAGAAAAATTATCCTTCTATGCTGTATTCAAATTAATATTATTATGCTTGGGTAGATTACTAACACGTTAAATTGAAACAACAATAAGAACAATAAAAAAAATAAAAAAAATATGTTAATAGATCTTAGTTGTAACTAATTAGATAAAAAATAAAATAAATTATGAGAAAATATTAAAGAGAATTTGAATATTTTCAATCATTAATGGAGAAACCTATCCATGAGCTGGAGTAATAACATGAGATAGTGGTGGAAAAACATTTCATCACACGTGTTTGAAATTGAACAACCTAAGGGGGTAAAGGTAGAGGTACTTGAAAATTTATTCCTCATTTTCCAACCATTGTTAGAGGATATATATGTAATATAATTTTCTACAAATTTATAGGAGGGAGATCATGTAAATTTGGAAAAACTTTGGATAAAATGGGCATAAATTAAAATAAAACATGATCTCATTATCCCTTAAAAAATATAAGAATCAACACTACCATACCTATATTGGGACTTGGAATAAGAAGAAACCACCCAAGTGGTATAAATTGAAGATATTACGATGGTTCTTGACTACATACCTCTATCCAGTAAATATATACTCTAACAGGAACTTTCAATTGAAGAGGATATTAAATCTGAACCAATTCAGGGAGTTGACCCTTTCATGAACTCTTTATCTACCAATTTCATTGAAAATGAATTAAATATCACTCCCTGTTATTTTGATTTTCAATGTTTTGTTGACTCACATTTTTCCATAATGTAATATGATGAAAAAAAACATGCACCTATTGGGGAACATATAGATATCCCTAACTTTATTGAGAAAACTTGTTTGGAATCTCATGAATAAGACCATATAGCTGAGCCTAAGGAAACCAAGATATAGGATACTCATGATGAAATAGGGATTTATGATCTACATTCATCAGGTTTAAAATATATCATATTAAAAATACATTCTAATCCTAATTTTGATATTTCAATTCAAGCATCCCATGTGGATCCACCACTGTAAAAGAAACAAAATGTTGCACTAGTCATAACTAAGGAAGCTAATTTTCCATACTTAGTCCTTCTCCATACATTAAAGTTGCACAAAATTGTGATGGGGGAGGATCTAGTGTACTAAATATATGTAATTATCCACAAAAACAACAATGAAATGCATGTTGGGAAGATCTACATGTGGTGGTTCAAGTCCAACAAACTCTACCCATTGACAGATTATGGATAACAACTTGTATTTCCCTTCCAGAGGTAGTATAAATTTAGATCCCATGTGAGGGATCATACAAATATTTATCATTACATGCATTCTATGAATTTTAAATTTAAATTTAATTATTACTGTTACTTCAAAATTTAGTTTTTCGGTCCTAAAATTCATCACAAAGAAGAGGAAACATACATTGATTTGGAAAGGAAGAAAAATAATTGAAGGAATAGTTGAAGGAAAAATGTTCAAAGAATAAAAACAATTTCAAAGGAAGTATACAATACTGTGAAGAAAACAAATCACTTTGCGAACCACCACTCTGCATGGTGTCCTCCACTCTTTGAAGCACCCTCAAATAGAAATAGTTCATAGAAGAAGTGGAACAAACAGTTCCCACAAACGATTGAAATTAATTCGCGGATAGGGGTGGTTATTTTGGCACCTGTAAACTATAGAACCCCCCCAACTAATATTTTATGGTGTAAATGTGGTAACCTTCACTCCTAAAAATGAAATGATGTTTTTTGTGGAGCTAGGTGGGGATTTAGATGACCGAAAAGGCCCCTCGATGACTAAATACCTCATGGACTCCACCAAAAGGTGCCCCGTGACCCACCTCAGGTGACTGGTCAAGACTGTACAAAAACCCTCTACTATTATATAAAGAGACACCAAAGGGGAATATGATGGGGGTCATGGGATAATTGAAGATATAAATTCACATGAATAGAGAGTGAAGTGTGACGAAGTAAGGCTTCAGGAAAATCATACCCCTTCGATGATTCCCTAGTAGTTAAAACTAAAACAAAGCATTAAAGAAGAAATAATAAGCCATCAGGTGGTCCACAAACCTGAAACCCATTTTGGACATAATTACCACTAGATAAGAACCAAATCCTCCTTTGAAAATTGTCATCCCACATAAGAAAACACTATATGGGCAGAACCCTGCCTTATGTGCCATGTAGGAACTCATACCCACTTTATAAAACACTATGTGGGTGGAACCTAGACCCTCAAAGTCATGATCTTTTTAGACTGAATCTAGTTCCACATACCACAATGGTACGCATACAGTCCCCTTACCCATATAACAAAACACTATGTGGAGGTAACCCCATCTGGCATAAGAACCCGCTACATAAAAAGGGGAATCCTAGGTTGTTCTATTATCCCATTCCCATTATAATTTCCCATCATGTCATCAGTACCTATGTTATCCCCTCTACAAACCAGTCTTCCAGAAATAGAATAAGGCTTCTCCCAAATCCATCTAACATGTATGATAAAATCATTGGGCACATCTATGTTCCCTTTTGAGTTTGTATACCCATGGTAAGAAGATTCATGTGGGTAATCTATATAGAAAGGTAGACCCCCGAAATATCCTTCAGTTTACATTCCCATAGTATCCTGGGATTTGACTTCACGATGCTCATGTAAACCTCCCCATTATAGGTATTTATTGAAACTATTGTTCTTTCCATTCGATAAGGGAAAATTTCTAATACACTCTCCTTACCTGGAATCAGTTGATGGGAACTCTTACTGAGGTAATCCCCTAATGATTCTCGTGGGAGGCAAAAAAAATTCTCCTCTCTACCTTTACCATGGAAATGTCCAGATAAATCATTGAACCTGACTATACTGGATATGAAAAGAATATCTAATACGGGTGGGAACTAAAATCCCCCTCCCTTTGGGCTTCAGTACCATCCATTAGTAGAGGGTTTGGATCGAATGATCATCAGATCTACCACATCCTCTTGTTTCTCACACTGAGCATGAATCAAGTGGGAATAGGGGTTAGTGGTGATCACGACATCTTCATAGTACCAAACCAATTGGTACTTCTCATCAGATGTAATCCCTAACCACAATCAGAATGGGGAGCTCCCATGCATAACCCACACATAAAATTCAATAAGGGGAATTCATCTTTCTACAATCCTTCTATTAAATATAATCCCAAGTCACGCACCCTTTAATAGGCCTCCTCTGAGGTATATGATCTAGTATAATTGAACTATGTGGGATTTGATTACCAACTAACTAGGATGTGTAGGAAGACTCCTCGAGGTCTAAACCCAACACTATAATCCATATTTATTAGGCCATATCCCCAGTAAGATCGTTCCCCCATCTAGAAGACAACATCTCTTTTTGGTCCCTCAAACAACCTTGGCATAAGTCCTATATCAAATCTTAACTTGGAACTGTCCACATATTCCTCCTTGTATAATGATTCTAAATTGAATGGTTGGGTCCTTATCGCATGACCTTAATAGGTGATGTGTCCAGTTAAGTGACATTGAACTACAAGGGTTATGATTCCTCTCACTTGGATATGTAGGAACCATATCTTACAGGATTGATCCAAACATTTAAATGACTTTTATCCCCTAGATGATGGTATACTCTAGAGTTCCCCATTATGCATCTTAAAAATAGTTCTTTCTTGAAAAACCAAAAAGGATTCCTTACTCTATACATGTAAGGGTAACATTGTTGTATAACCTTGGATATATATAGATTTCCCCATTGATGGAGAATCTTAGATACATACAGATTATTTAGAACCCTTTCATATTTGCAGTCAATTTTGACCTCAGGGTAATCAGTGGACACATACTTGTGAATGAACTGAGGATTCCTGAACATATATTAAATCTATAAGAGAGTCTCGAAATAGCAAACGGTTCCCCTGAAAAGGATTGATTAGCCCAACTAACCATCATCTCGACAAATGTGAGTTTTTAAGTGTCATTGGCCATGTTGCCCAATGAGCACCTACCTTTGAAAAATTTGGTCCATAAATCATGGATATCAGAGATGTTGGATGCTTTTGGCTCCATGAATAAAACCCATTGGAGATATCCTAAAGACCTTATACTAGATTTCAGTGATTTCACGCCATCAATCCCCTTGAAATCAACCATTCTGACAAAAAATTGCATTCAATGGAAACAAAATGGTATCCTGATGTGAATAATTGGACAGACGAACATTATTCATAAAATAAAAAGGATACACTAACCAGTCCATAACAGACCATTTCATTCCTAACCCTAGATCAACACACTTTAGGTGGAACAAAAATATAACCTAACATGAATTAACTTAAATAACAAAATTATTAGGTTATAATCCATCAGAAAATTTCATACGTGTCTTCAGGTGAATCAAAAATGATGAACATGGTGTGAATCCTTAACCAAAGTTGTAGTTTTACAACACATTTGGCCTCTTTCATATAAAAAATAAAAGAGGGAAAAGTGAGATCACCAATTATTCATGTGGTCATGAGATGCTACATTGATGAGGTTTCATTGTATGTATATGTCACATGTATTAACAGCACATTTCAGAGATTCCTTATATCTAATGGAATCTTAACATCTTTCTCAGTTGTGCGTGATTACCAATGTATTGTCTAGGTACTCCACGAATCAAAGGAATCTATTTCTTATCTAGCATCTTCAATGTTGGTTATCAAATGCACTAGTTAGTGAGTACCACCAAAAATGGATCTCTCCCCACCCTGGAGGCAGTAAGGATGACCCTCCATGCCATGAATCATTTCTATCTATCTACTCAATGATGGTCAGAGGCCTAGAACATGGTATATTCTCTAGATATCTCTAATCATTATGGGAGACTATACCCAAAACATGATAGAAATTACCTACATTACTTTAGAGAGGCTGATAAATTCACCACCAATGACTTCATACTTTCAAAACATGGTTCCCACCACAAGTAATTCTATTTCAAATCATTACTGCCTATGCCATGTGTCATGGAATCTTCACCCTGAAGGGGATACCGCACTGAGGGCCCCTGTTGAAGTTGAACGGACCCAGGTCCCTCGAGCGGACCACTAATGTAAATAATCATACAACTAGGAATATGTCATTACCCTTATTCCTACTGAAGAATCCTATAATTGAAACACAATTTTACCCTATTAAAGTATGTATATTCCCGCTCATTCTTATGAATCCCACCGTGAGAATATTGTTTCACATTATGAGAATGAAAAAAATCCTACTAAGTCATGCCAATCTCTCCGTGCAAATAGAGCATAAAATTATCTGTAGATGAAAATTCATTCCAATGCACATGAATACCATCATCCAAATAGGGTGGAAAATGAGTAGACACAAATCCATTCTCGTAAATATAAAGACCACTAGTCAAATATGGTGGCACCCAAATACATGTAGAGTCAAATTCATGCAGATTCATACCAATCATGTGAGAAAAATAAAACATCAAATGAGTATATGAAAATTACTTATCACAAATATGAATCCCATCAGTCAAATAATATGTAAACTATAGAAAAAAACAGGCGTATACCAGCTATAAACTCGGTGCAGACTAGCTCCTCTAACCCCATATAAGAGAACTACTAGTACATATAGGTAGACAATGGGGGATCAGAGTAGGAACATATTCCTGATCCAAAATCGAAATGACAATATATTCCCATTGTACCCAAGGATTTCACTCAATACATCTTATAAATGATGAAGTATTAGATGTGAACTCCTTACTATGACCAAGGTAGTTTTACTGAGGCCATCACATCCATAGGAATCACATGGAGTCAGGCCCACTACCCCGTATCCCCGAGAGGGGTAACTCATCCACAAAGTTGGTTGGTCACTCTTGAATATACATGCATCCCTATTCCCATATAGGAGGGTAATTGGAAATATTATGATATAAATGGACAATTGGATCAGGCACAAACACCTATTCCAATTGTGGGGCATCGGTCCACCATGGTGGCCACTCCAGGGTAGACATATATCCCTTCCAGAACTCAAGATTCTTGTCGGTGTATCTTGGTAGCACCGCAGGAGCCACTCAAAAAAGATCCTTAATAAAACGGATGTCACCTACAAAAAATGGATTCAATTATGCTTAAGATAAATCCCAATAATAAAATGCACCAAAGGAAGATAGAAAATTAAAAGTATATTCATGACCCTTCTCAACTGAAAGATAGTGTTCTTGATTACATCAAACACTTATCTCTAGTGGCTCAAGATCTAATCAATCCATTACTAAATTATGGAAGAGGCAGTAAAATGTGCGATGGACATCCCCATATTATTGTTACCAGCAGTTCTAAAGGACCTCCTTAGTGAACTTTCCATGAAGGTTCACATCATGGGAAAGAAATGATCAATCATGAGATCCTATCTCCTGATGCGATTCATGGTATCCCTTCTCATGGCTGGAATATTGAACAACAAGAAGGTCCTCCCCTTGCTGTCATATGACCAGATGGTCCCCTCCTAGTTATATGTTGTAGATATTCTCCATGCAGTCGGACATCAAGCTATGATGGTATTCCCTTCCATCATATCATCAACTGCAAATTTCCTCTCCACATTGACATAATAATATATCCTGATGATCATCCCCTTCCAACATTCCTCTCGGAAGGTCCTCCCTAGGGTATACACTGTAAAAATTATCCCTACAGTTGGACATCAAACAATGATGGTAGTCCCCACCCTAATAGCACCAAATGCAAAGGTCCTCCTCATAGTGATTTTTTATCACAACAACATGGTCCTCCCCTTACTATAGTCCCCCCTAAAGGTCCTACCTAGGGTATACACTACAAAAAAATTATACCTGTGGTTAGAAATAAAACTATGATGGTACTCCTTTCCATGGTAGCACTGACTATGAAGGTCCTCCCCATAGTAACATTTCATATCAATAGGAAGGTACTCCCCTTATCCTTTCATGCCTCAAAAAACATTTAAAGTCCAGGATTTACCATATTTCCTAGAGGATCACCCTTCGACTACAATTATTTCATTGGATATAGAACTACATAATGAATGTGTTTTTTCTGAAAAATAAGATCCTTGAATATGGCAAATGCACTTTGATGGTGCATCTAGAATCTCAATGGGGAAAAGGATGGAAGACACCAAAATGAAAAAATTGGGGATGTGATTCATACTCGTATATAAACAATTAAATTCATGAATTACTCCTTCCTTCTATCATATGGATTCACAAATAATTATGTAGAACATCAGGATCTCATTGCAATGCTAGAGCTGGAACTTTAGGTACAAGTAACACACTTGAGGATAAAAGTCAATTCAGAGATGGTCATTAAAAAAGTCAACAGTGATTATGATATCGAATTGGAGGATTTTATCCCCATATTAGACCATATCCATGGAATAATGGTGGAAATACTTTCTAAACCATCATTGACTCATGTACCCTAATCACATAATGCACCAGCTGATGTGTTGGAAATTACATCCACACCTTTGGATGATCTAGACCGAGATTAAATGGTCACCAATATTGCTCACAAATGGATGGTATGTCAATTAATTCAGGCCAACATGAATTAAATTGATGATATTATCCCTATACCTGAGCCATATATTCCTACCACCGGTTGAATGAAACCCACTGTAGAGTACTTACTAAAGGGAGATCTCACACCAGACAGAGTTGGGAGAGAAAAAAATCTGAATCCAATAAATTAATTTTGTTCTTTATAGTGGAACTAACCATCAAAAATAACTCTATACATGGATCATTGAGGGGATCCTAATCAGGTGAATTGATGGATAAGAGACCACTTCCTTCATGAATGAGGTGCATTTCAAAGCCTGTGAAGCTCACCAGTCTAGATGCAAGCCTTCTCACCAAATCTGAAGACATGGATACTATTGGCCTACTCAAATGCAAGATTACACTGACATCACCAAAAGGTTCCATTACTTCCAAATTAATTCCAACATTATCCACCACCCCCTATAGTTACTTCACACAACAATGTACTCTTAGCCATTTTCCATATGGGGAATGAATGTTATGAGACCACATCCTCCTACTACAGTCAATAAATTTAAGTATAATCTCATAGAAACCACCTTATTTTCTAAATGGTTAGAAGCCTTACAATATAAAGAGGTTATGGAGATAAACATTGTCAACTTTGTGAAAGTCAGTATCAGCAATGGATTTGGTGTCCCTCATAAAATACTGATGGATAACAACAAGAATTTCTTTTATGTTGAATTGGAAAATCTATATCAAGAGTATGACATCTAGACAAACCATTCAACCTGATACCATGCATCTGTGAACGGATAGATAGAGTCCCTTAATATGATCCTACCCAATATACTTCATAAGATGGTAGATAATGATAAGAAAACTTGGTTGTAAAATCTCCTCCATGCTCTGTGAGATTAATGAACCATAACTCGCACCGCTAATCAAAAAACCATGTACTCATTAGTATATGGGACAGAGGAATTCCTAACATATATGTTCAATTGACATTTCTCTTCACTTCCATTTTTTATCAACTATACATATATGATAAATCACAAAAATAGATGGATTAATTAGAGATACTCGATGAAAATATATTTCATACATGGGACCATTTGGAGATTCACAAAACTGGATTGCATGAGTCTTCAACAAAACAAATCCACCTTCAGTCTTTCTTTGAAGGAGAAATGGTATTGGTTCTGAGGAATTCAATGATACATGGAAATAATCCTATGGAACTGGATCCAAAATAGATGGGGACCTTACATCATACATAACATCTAATCCACTGGATCCTATACATTATTTTCAATGGATGTTAAACTCAAAACGTCTACCACCAATGAAAGGTTCTTAAATAAAATTTTCATGTAGCCAAAAGAAATAATTATTTCTACATGAAACTAAATTGTATAAATTTTTTCCTGATCACATGACATTAAACTGTATGAGATAACATCCTCCCCACAAGATGCTAAACCGTATGGAAATTGACCTAGTTGCACGACATTAAATTGTAAAGCACCAAATGTTCACACCTGAGAGTTCATTTCCCCAATCTTTGGTCACCTACCATGTTGTGTTATAGAACTACGTACAACTTTATTCCTATATTCCCAAGATGCGTAGAGATTCCAAGATTCCACATCTTGGTCTAGACACCTCAAAAGTGCCCCTCCTTGTAAATAGACTTGACATACATAGGGAATTTTCTATCAGGAAATACACATGGCTTTATTCTCATTATATGAGATACGTAGTGATTCTTGGATCCTGTGTCTTATTTCTATCTTCAGAACACATAAAAAAATCCCCTCATCTACATGAAAACTAAGTTGATGCAGGGGACTCCCAAGCCTGCCCTGTTTGTAAGACCTCTTTATGAATAATTTCATTTCCCATATTTCATGTTAGGTCATATAAATCCACAATGCATGATGATAAAATGCAAGGCACATACATCCTTTCAACATGACACTAAAATATACGAATGTTGTCCTAATCACATGAAAATAATTTTCACGATAAATTTCCTCACTGTACAACATTAAACTGCACAATGTCATAATTCTCTCACGTAATAGGATATCACCTCTAACATTGGTCACCTACTAGGTTGTGTTATAGAACTATGTAAGGATTGATTCCTGTCCACACATGATATGTAGAGATGACTCAATTTCACATCTTTTCCTAGAATCCCCCAAAATAATGGTTAAAAATGCCTTTTTCTATCAACGAATGGGTCAAACTGGTGTAGGGAATGACTTTAATAACTACATGTGGATTTATTACTTCTCTTGAAGGATACATATCAATTCTTGGATATCCAAACCTAGGTACATATAAAAATAATGATAAATCCCCCCTTGCACGAGTCAGGTCTCCATAGGTAGCTTTGAAAGAACTACGTATGGCCTATCTCTTGTTTTGACAAGATATGTGGTGACCTCAAGGCCTTAAATACTAGTCCTAGCCACAAATAAAAGAAAAGGAAAAATTTCACCATCCTCTATACATGAATTGATATCTATATAGAAGGATTTATCTTTGGATCCGATACCAGGGATTTTTCATGGAGTTAAAATTATCCCTATATATGAATCAGATCTGTGTAGGGATTTTCATACTGCATGGACAATCCTGATCTAGATATATATGTGTGTGTAGATACATCCCTTCCATTAATCAAACTCTTTTCCCCAGGTAATTTCATATCTTCACAATCCTCTCATACCATTGGAAGTATAATTTTAGTGTCCTTAGGACACCTTTTTTTAACTATACACAATATTCCCTAGATTGCTCCACATAACTCTCCAACAAAAATGCTTGTCAACCAATTGAAAATTCATCCCCAAGTGATTATTTCCATATATTCCCACAACCAATGAATTCCATTCCCAATATCATATATCCCTATCTAATAATCCTGAGAGTCATGTTTTACACTTTCTTCCCCCTCCATATCTGGTTCATGTTAGCATATCCAAGCCCGATTAGCATCCATTTACTCATGATTTCTATAAATAAAGTCCTTTCTACATGACACTAAACTATAAAAAAGATATCCAAATCACATGACATTAAATTTCATGGAAACTTTTTTCTCTTTAAGATGTTAAAATTGCACAACCCCATGGTGTTCTCAATGTAGAGGACATCGCCTCCAGCATTGGTCACCCACCATGTCGTACTCAGTAACGATTTATGGATTGATTCCCATAAACATAGAATATTTTATGACACCCATATTCTA
This sequence comes from Viscum album, assembly GCA_963277665.1. NCBI lineage: Eukaryota > Viridiplantae > Streptophyta > Magnoliopsida > Santalales > Viscaceae > Viscum > Viscum album. The sequence goes on along the minus strand of OY728126.1, from coordinate 1,799,399,296 downwards.
TGTCATTGTCCATCCACCACCAATTTAAAAATGAATATCTTCTTGCACATGAACCAAACCTATGTAAGGAATTTTCTTTTAGGAAATATATATGGATTGATTCCCTTTCACATGGGATATGTAGCAATGTCCAAGATTTTAATCTCTAGGCCCAAATAGAAATATATTTAACCATAAGGTCACTTGACCTATATATCCTTCAGGAGTGCGTGGTTTAGTATGTGGCCTCTTAGGCACTAATCCGTAATAGCCTACGTCAGATATGCTATGCCCCTACCACTAGAAAACGTTTTCCTCTATCCTCACAACATGATGTTAAACTGTGCTACCAACATCTTAGACATATGATGATAATTTTAATATTAACATCACAATACCCTTAACAAAAAGGAAATATCCCCCAACATCGATCTCCCACCCTATTGTGTTAAATATTCCTTCCTGCTTGCATATGAGTTAGATATATGTAAGGATTTTCCAACTCCATGGACAATCGCAGTTTTAGTGTCTCTAGTATGCCCAGACACATTCTTCCCTTTTACAAAACACCATTCCCTGAGTAATTTCATATCTCTTTAAAACTTCCTGACCATCATAAATGGGGGTATAGTTTCTTAAGGACACCTTTGTTTGGTAATTAATAATATTCCCCAAATGTCTCCACATAAGTCACCCACAAAAAACGCATATCAACTAAAGGAAAATTCATTCCTATGAGAGGTTTTTTTAGTCTCCATATTCCCCAATAAATTCCATGCTCTGTATCATTTATCATGATATGAGAATCCATAAAACCATGGATTAAACTCTTCTAAACCTCAAATTTTTGGAATTCTAGGTCATCTTATCCTAGTTACCCTCTAGTTAATCATGGAATATATAACATTTTTCTCACTACATGATGTTAAACTTCATGAACCAATGTCGTTAATGTATTACACTGAAACTGCATTATATTAAGAACTATGTATGGATTTATTCCTATTATCAAAGGAAATGTAGTGTCACTCGAACCTCATGTCCATCCATAATTTAAAAATACCCCCTCTTTTCATATGTATGGGTGATACTTGTACAACAAATTTATAGAGAAAAAAAATTCCCCCCATTTTCCAATGTATGATGTGAATCCACATAAGAAACTTCAAATCAGCGGCACCATATTAGTGAGATAATATTCAAAAAAAAAATTCTCCTCACCTGTGTATGGGTCATACCTACATAGGTAGTCTTCTTATACACACATAGGTGGAACATCTCAACATATTCTCAGGAAATCTTGATATAAAACACTCCTTTCATATTTAGGTTCATTCCTTTAAAAATCATACTTTTTGTCCAAAAAGGTGTTAATCCCCATAATCCTCTTTGGACTTCCAAAATAAGAAGTCAGTGTCTTGAGGAAACCTTTGTTTGACTATGCACAATATTCCCCAATTAGATCTTCATAAGTCGCCCACAAAAAGACCTATAAACCAAAGGAAAATTCCACCCCAGGAGGTCCTTTTTCCTATTTCTGTACGTCCATATGACGTCCATGTCCCATGTCACTAATTGGTATCAGAAACCCCTAGATTAAAATTGAAATCCATCTTCCCTATTTATTCTAGAAGATGATAAGACATTCCTAGTTATGTTATCATGAGAAGGACAAATCGTTGCCTTTCATTTGAAGTCTTCGATGTCCTGGAAGTAAAATATTAAACTGCACTGCCTATGTCTTAGTTGCACGATGTTAAACTGCATTTTACTTAAACTCCCCTTCACTCAAGACTAATTTGTGTTGGAATGGTTTACCATTCATAATCAAAGATGATATATTTTCCCTTATCATTTTTTAGACATCACTCCCCTGATAATCAAGTCATCCTAGTCATAAAACATATATAATTTCCATAGAGTTACCCATCTATTAGAAATGCAGGGCTAGTGTCTTGAGAACAGCTTTTTGACCAATTCATAATATGTCCTAGTTGGGTATAAATAATTTTCCCACAAAAAGGGGGCATGTAAACCAAAGGAAAATTTGTTCCCATGAGAGGTTTTTCTTATCTTCATAAGCCCCAATGGCTTCCATGCCACATATCATGTCCAGAAATCCTGAAACAAGGGTCAATAAAAATCCCTCCTTCATGTCTCAAAAATATTTAGGACATTATCAGTCAATGAATCTTATTGGGGGTCCCTCCCTATACTTAATGGTCAAATATGTTTGACCTAAAACATTAATAATGATAGTCTAGGTTTGCGAGACTCTAAACTACCCACAAAAAGAGAAAAACAACTCACTGGGCCAAAAACCTGGAAAGGGAACCTTGGGTAAAAGTTGAGTACTGGATCACTAAACCCACACTTTGTAATGGTTTAGGAATATATTGAGCAATAAATATATCAATGATACAGAAATATTGTTAGATTGAAAACCTATAAATGATGGACTAAGAAAAAATCAATGTGTTCCTGCTAAGCTCACACCAAATTGATCTTAAGCAATGATTAGGGTTATAAAAACAAAAGACTTAATGTTTGTAGGGTTTCTCATTTATCCATATAAATAGTCAAAAATATGGTCACTGCGATTGCTGAATCAGGAAAAAATTATTGCGTTATATGACTATTTCAATTTAACTATCCCGAATCATGATTTAAATCGATACCTGATGAATATTATCACTCAAAATGTGACCAACTATAATTTATTGGCATTCAGGAAAATATAATGGATAAGTGCTAGAATGAAAGAATGTTTTTATTACCTTAAATAGGAAAAGAGGACCATCTACACCCTGTAGCTTCTCCATATGAGCAGGATATGGTAATTACATAATTCACTCGGTAGATTCAAAAAGATATATCAGTGCTTGATCTGAGTCCTCTATGGACCGACAGAGCTTCGATACATTTGTACTCTCAGCCTTTGCACCGGCCTGTATTGACTCCACCTCCTTAGTTTCATCAAATACATCATTTTTATACCCCTCCACAAAATGCTGACCATTATTGGTTGCTGCCCTAGTATGTTCCCACTACTTCCCATTCCATTCCAGTTCTTGGTTTAACCGCTCCACCTCTTGACGGAGCTTCCCTATAGTAGTCTTATGATCTAAAATTTTGCTTTTTTCCTTATATCTTTACCAGAATTTTCAAAGAACTCATTAATCAGTATCTTCCATGCCACAACTAGATTATCCATGGACTCTTAAGTATAAAGACAAGAGTGGATTATTCATATTTTAAATTCAAGTGTTTCATTCTTCTTACATCGTTTCTTCATCTTCCCTCCCAAATCAAATTATTATCTTTATTTCTCATTACACCCTAACCTCTTAACCTAAAAATGAAGGGATAACCTGAGGCTTGAACCGGGAGAGGTATGAGGCAACTCTATTAATTCCGCACATAAATTCCTATGTTTTATTTAGTTTGTGATGAGAAATATTGATATGAATGGGTGTGGTGATCATACACCATGACACTGATCTCAGATTCATTTATATTTTTTATTAAATATTTTCTCTGCCTTTTACTAGATACAAGATCTTAAAATGATGGAGTTGTTCCATTAAGTGGATGAAATGACATACGATGGACCCAGGTCCTAGGAGATATCACACTCTAGATCGAGGTGCACCATCACCATGATTACAGGAGGTGGAATTAAGAGTTCTAAATTTATTTGAGATTTAACACCACTAAATAAAAGAATATTAAATCATGCATGATATCTCAGAATTGAATTATCACACTTTATTTAAACACTAACAAGGATAATGATGTAACCCACAAACTAAACCACAAAGGCCATATTCTTTCTTCACTAATTACATTTTTTAAATGTCACTTTAGTTTCATTTCAGTTTTTTATTTAATTTATTAAATAAAATTGTTTTAATAAAAAAATAAAAACAAACAAAAAGAATTAGTTTAGGTGAATTAGATTAACTAGCTAAAAAACCGAGAAATCTCCTCATTAAAAAAGACTCTGGCCAGTCACTGTCCTATACTAGGAAAAAAGAAATTTTCTTTCTTCATGCCCTACGACAAACTTGCATCGAACCCCTAAAACCCCAAAAAACCCTAAATCCCCCCACAAACACCATAAACTATGAATAACCCAATAAAATCCCAAATACCCCTAAAAAACCTAAAAATACTAAATTCCAAAAAGATTATAAGATCCCTAAAATAGTGAATGACCCTAACAAACCAAAAAAACCTAAAGAAGTTAAACCCCCCCAAAAGAACATAAAACCCTAAAACACCATAAAATACACTAAAATACTAAGGAGACTCTAAAATCCCTAAAATACCAAAATTAACTAAAAACTATAAAACCCTAAGATACCCTAAACCACCCTAAATTACCCAAATGGTCCCTAATAAGACCAAAAACCCTAAAAGACCCTAAATGATCATAAAACCCTAAAACCCTAATTTTTCTAAAAACCATATACAATACTAATGGAACCCAAAACACACAAAAACCTTAAAAGACCATACAAACCTAAAAGTCCCTTAAAGTGGCAAAATATGAAAAAACCCTAACCCCCCCCCCCCCCAATAAACCCTAGAAGACCCTAAACACCCCTAAAATGAAAAATAACCGTAAAACCCCAAAAATATATTAAAATGAACTAAAACCCCCTGAAAAACTAAAAACCAAAAAAATCCCTAAAATAACTTTAAAACCCTAAAAACATTAAAAGGCCCAAAAACCCTTAAAACACCCAAAACCTTTAAAAATTATAAAAGATCTTGAAAACTCTAAAAATCCTAAAACACCTAAGACCCTAGAAACCCAAAAACTATAAAAGAACATAAGAAACTGTAAAAAACAGTAAAAACCCAAAAAATAATAAAATATCCTAGAAACCCCGAATGCCCCTAAACACTCAAAAAACTGAAAAAAACGCCAAGACCCAAAGAGGAACCTGAAATCCCTAAATTCTCTAAAAGATTTTAAAAACAACAAAAAAACCATGCATGACACTAAAACCACTTAAGAACCCTAAAAACATAAAATACTGTAAAAAACAAAAATCCCTAAAACCCAAAAAATTTCCAAAACCCCCTAAAATTCCATAAATTCCAAAAAACCCTAAATGACCCTAAAAATCCTAAAACCCTAAAAGACCCCAAAAACCCTAAAAACATTAAAAGGCCCAAAAATTCAAAAAAACAAAAAATAATAAAAGAGTATAAAACTCTCGAATACCATAAGATGGTTTAAAACCCCTTAAAAATGTAAATACCCAAAAATTAATAAAAAATATCTACAAAACCTTGAGAATACCTACAAAACTCTAAAAACCCTAAAAATTTTAAAAATCCCCTTAATACACTAAACCCAAAAACTCTAAAAAACCCTTAAAGCAATAAAAATCTTTTAAAATCATTAAAAACTAAAAAACCCTTAAATGCCACAAAATTCCCGAAAATCCCATAAAACCCTATCAAAACCTAAACCCTTAAAATGAAAAAACACCAACAAAACCTAAAAAAGTACATAAAAATACGTTTAAAACCCAAAACAACCTAAAAAAAATCAAACCATATAAAAACCTAAATCCTAAAATAACTATAAAATACTAAAAACTGTAAAAACCATAAAACCCCTAAAAATGAAAAAATATTAAAACCCTAAAAATCCAAAAAACCCTAAATAGACCCTTAAATCAATAGAAACCCTTAAAGACCTAAAACCTAAAAACCCAAAAAACCAAAAATAACTCTAAATGGAACTTAAATTCTACCAAACCCTTAGGAAACCATAAAATGATAAAAAAACTATGAAACACTAAAATAACATTAAAATCCCTTAAACAAGCCTAAAAATTATAAATAATCTGAAACCCTGAAAACCATTAAACCATAAATCCCCCAAAAACACTAAAAAACCCTCTAAACGCTAAAAAACATTAAAATCCCTAAAACCCAAAAAATAGTAAAACCCATAATACCCTAAAAGTCCTTAAAAACCATAAATGACCCTAAAATCCCTACAATCGACTCAAACACCAAAATAGACATAAAAATAATGAAAACCACCCCAAAGTCACTAAAACCCCTATAAAATCATTAAAATTAAGATAACATAAAAACCCCTAAAAATCATAATAAACCATAAAACTCTAAAAATATAAAAAACCTTAAAAACCTCTATCAAATGCATTAAAACCTAAAAACCCTAAAACAAACCTAAAATATCAAAAACACCTAAAAAGATATAAATTATGAAAAAAAACTAAAGACTATAAAATTGTAAAATCCATAGAAACCCCCAATAAGGTAAAATACCATAAAATACCTAAATTCCCTAAAAACCAAAAAAATATAAAAACCCTAGAAACATAAAAACCTTAAAACCCAAAAAAATCCCCTAAAACCTTAAAAAACCTTAAACTTTAAAATCCGAAAATCCCTATAACCCCTTGGAAGTCTAAAAAACCCTAAAAACACTAAAAAACATAAAAACCCAAAAAACCCAAAAAATCCTAAAAAATATTAAAAACCACTAAAACCCTAAAAATATTAAAAACCCTAAAAGCCCCAAAAAAACCCAAAAAACCCTTAAAACAACTAAATCCTCTAAAAATTGTAAAATAACCTAAAATTCCCTAAAAACCTCTAAAACCCTAAAAACACTAAAACACCTAAAAATCATAGAAATCCATAAAAATCCAGAAAATCCCTTAAACTATAAAAATACTAAACACTCAAAAAATACCCCAAAAAATAACCCACCTAAAATCCCTTTAAATCATAAAACTCCTAAATACCAAAAAAATCCAAAAAACCCTAAAGACAAATAAAAACCCTTAAAATCTCCTAATAAATTAAAAACCATAAAACTCTAAAAAAGCTAAAAAAAACCTTTTAAAAACATTGAAAACCTTGAAAAAACACTAAAACCCAAAAAACACGAAGAACTATTTAAAATTGTAAAAAATCCCCTGAAAACAAAAAAATCCAAAAAACCCCTAAAACTATAAAAAAAACAGAAAAACTAAAAAAACCCCAAAACCCTAACCCCCAAAAAACCATAAAAACGCTTAAACCCATTAAAAACCTATAAATCTAAAAAAAAAAACATAAACCCCAAAAAAAAAAACAACACTAAAAACCCAAATAATTCATAGATGCACATCAAAAATGTAAAAATCATAAAATCCTAGAAAACCCCTAAATTCCCAAAAGAAATTATAAAAATACATCAAAGACACTAACTCCCTAAAAACATTAAAAACATTTAAAGAACCTTTAAACCTATAAAATTAGTAAAAGATCCTTAATAACCCTATAAAACCAATAAAAACCCTAACACCCTTAAAAACTATTAAAATCCAAAAAAACCCTTTAAAACCCTGAAAATCATTAACTCCATAAAAACCCTATAAAAACAAAAAAAACCCCTAAAACATTAAAAAACACTTAAAACCCCTATAAAACCTAAATACCCTAAACCTCGTAAAAACCTAAAAATGCTAAAAGCCCTTAAAACCATAATAAACTAAAACAAAAAAATTCAAACCCTTAAACCCTATAAAATTATAAAACCCCTAAAATTCCCAAAAACAACAAAATATATAAAATATACTAAAACCCTAAAACCCATAAAAACCTTCAAACCCCTCAAAACCACTAAAACCACTTAAAAATATAAAACCCCTTAAATCCACTAAAACACATAAAACCAAGTAAAACTATAAAAACCTCAAAACCTGTAAATCCCTAAAAACCCAACAACACAAAAAAGTTCAAAGGGCATAGAAAAAACATGAAATACTCTCAAAATAACCTAAAAACTATCAATCCCTAAAAACATTACAAAATCCTAAAAATTCACCAAATAGTCCAAAAATCCGTAAAAATATAATAAACTCTTAAAACTCTTAAAACCTCTAAAAATTTAAAAACCATAAAATAACCCCCTAAAACCCTAAAACCAGTAAAAATATCTAAAAACCCTAAAACACGACAAACCATTTAAAAATACAGAAACCCTAAAACATCTTAAAAACCACTAAATACCCTAAGAACATAAAAAAATTAAAAACCCTAACAATCATATAACCCACTAAAACCCCTATGAAAAAAAACCCTAAAATACACTAAAACCCCTTAAAACCCATAAACCCTATAAGAAACCCTAAAAATTACCAAAAAACCCTAAAAACATTTATAAACCATAAAAATATCAAAAATCCTAAATACTACAAAAACCTTATAACCCTATAAAAACCATAAAAATCCTATAAACCATAAAAACCCTAACACCCCCTAAAAATCCTAAAAACCCCTAAAAACCCTAAAAACCTTAAACCCATAAAAATCATAAAAAACCTAAAAGCATTAAACATCCTTGAAACTCCCAAAAATTAGAAGAAACATTAAAACCTAGAAAAACACTAGAAATCCTACCCCCAAACCCATAAAACCCCAAAACACTAAAATTCCATAAATACCCAAAAACCATAAAAAATCCTAACAATCTTAAAAACCCAAATAATCCCAAAAACATAAAACAACTGTAAAAAACCATATAACCCCCAAAAAAACCTAAAGACCCTAAAAACCCAAAAAATTAAAAATCCCAAAAAACCAAAAATAAATCCCATAAAGCCCCTAAAATCGCCAAAAACATTAAAATACACTAAAATACCTAAAACTCATATGATGGAGGTTGTCTCTACCGGTTCCTCTCACGCTCGAGCTTCCCTGCAACTCCTATCATGGTGCCTCTTCTCCGGCATAGATCTGCCTTTTCAACTTCTTCAGATTCTGAGGGTTTGACATTCACTCCTTTGGAGGTGCATATCTTCTAGTCTGTCTGTGCTCCTGTAGTCTGGATGGAGTCGGGAAAAGACTTAAACCTTAGACGATCGGAGATCTGGTCTCCCTGGCTTCCGACGTTCCTTTTTCTTGGAGGAGTGGGCCAGATCTAGTCCTACCATGGCGTGACATGGAACTTCCATGGTGAAGCCACTCTGATTTTCTTCTGTGAGGCCGTCCGTGGAGGGGTGGGATGGATCTGGGGCCTTTGGGTTGTTGTGCTACAGATTTATGTCCATTCAACTTCGATGGGCTTTAGTGGTGACTTTCGTTTCCATGGTAGCAGGTGATTCCCAGCTTCTTTGGTGGCACAGACATTTCCATGCAGTGGTGTGGAGAGGCATGGCCTTGGCGTTCCTGGACATTGTTCGGCAGAAGTTTGTGGCATCCTTTAGATCTAAGGAGTCTGGAGTTCTTCAGAGGACTTGTTTTCACCAAGAAGTGCGGGTTGGTTTCTCGGCTATGGAGATCCTGGTTTCTGTTCGAGGATTTGCTGCCTTGGTATGGCTTGTGTCATCAAGCGATGGTGATATTTTCATTATTTCGATCTCAGTGCGGATGCAGGTTAATTCTTGGAACTTTTTATCATTGTATGTTGTTGCTGCTGATCCGAATACGTGCTGTGTTACGGGTTATTTCTTGTTCTGTGGTGGCTGTTTCATGGGCTGTGGAGGATTTGGCTTGGTACTGGATGATGGTTATTATGTGCGGTGTTGGATGTTGTCTACTCATGGTGTGCGTTTTTTGGGTGGCTGGAGGGGAAGACTAGCCATGGGTCTTCCCAAGGATTCTTGGGTGCTGCGGAATGGCCCTCAGCGAGAGGGCTGGTGGTCCTGTGACCCACCTGGGGAGGACATGCTGGTTGCTGGAAAGAGTGTGAATGGAGGCTGGTTGGGGAAAGGCTGCATTATTTACTGGTTGTTGAATGCTATTTGGGGGATGGTGCTTGTGGTTGTTTGGTTACTTGCTACTGCTGCGGATGAGTTTGATGTTGTGCTGCTTGTTGATGGATGCTATTTTCTGGGAGGTGATGATGGCTGTATTTGGTTGTGGTTTGATGCTACTGTGTGTGATTGGTTGTGATGTCGATTTTCGTGTTGTTGGTCGCTGGGGATGGTTGGTTTGGATGTGTTGATGCTGTGTAGTTGTGATGATTGGTCGTGATGGTGCTGGATGCTGGTACTGGCTGGATGTGACGAGATTATGCTGCTGTTGTGTCTGGTTCTTAAGTCCTTTTCTTTGTTTCTATTTTTTTGGTCTGGGTTTTAAGGGGTTTTTGGGTGTGGTTCGTTTGACCCCTCCCCTCCCTTGTCTGTCGTGTCTCCTATTTTTCCTTTCTAATAAATTTGGGGGGGCTGGTAATAGCCCGACCCTTGAATCTTCCTTTCCCTAAAACTCATAAATTAACTAAAATCCCTAAATAACTGAAACATAACCTAACCTAAAGTAATCTAAAAAAACTGAAATACCTTGAAATCCATAAAATACACTAAAAACCTTAAAAAACAAGAAAACCTAAAAAATCGTAAAGGACACTAAAAAACATAAAAACACAAAAGGATCTTATAACTCTTAAAGGACCCAAATTAAAAGAACCTAAAAACCCACATAAAACCCTTTAATGGCCCTAAAATCCCAAAATATCAAAAAGGACCCTTAAAGAATAAAAACCCTAAATGACCCAAAAAACAGCTAAAACCCAAAAAAATCTCTTGAAACACCCAAAATATCCTTAAAACCCTTAAAACACTGTAAGAATACAAAAACACTAAAACCCCCCCTAAAACACCCTAATCCACCATAAATTATAAAAAACATTAAAATACCCTAAAACCGTGAAAACATAAAAAGACACTAATAACTTTAAAATCCCTAATAAACACTGAAAACATTATGAAATAATAAAAATCCTAGAAACCCCTAAAAAAATAAAAATACTAAAAACCCTGAAAACCCTAAAACCATAAAAAACCATAAAAACCCACAAAACACCCAAAAACACTATGAACATTAAAACACCAAAAACCCCAAAAAAACAACTAGATCCAAACCCCCCTAAAACTTCTAAAACCCCTAAAATCCACAAAAATAATTAAATCCCTAAACACTTAATGAACATTAAAACCACTAAAACCCCAAAAGTCCACAAAACTTTTAAAAACCATAAAAACCCTAAAACAAATTGCTCCAAAACCCCTAAAATCTTCTTAAAATACCCTAATAGACCTAAAAGACCTGAAAACCCATAAAAACCATTAAAAACATTAAAATATCATAAATATCCTAAAAATTTAAGACACCGTAAAAACCAATAAAAATCTAATAGTCCCTAAAAACCCTCATGAACCTAAAAACCTAAAAAACACCTAAAACCCATAGAAAAGCCTTAAAACCCCAAAAGAACCCTAAAACCCCTAAAAAACTGAAAAATATAAAAACCCATAAAACTCCTAAAACTATAAAAATGATAAAAACCATAAAATTACAAAAAAAACACTAAAACCAAAAAAAACATTGAATGACTCTGAAACCATAAAAAACATTAAAAGGTCCTAAAAACACTAAATAATCCTAAAATCACTATATACATTAAATAACCCTAAATATACATAAACCCCCTAAATTACCCAAACCCCCCCCCCCAATGCAAAAATCCCTAATAACCCGATGAAAATACTAAAACCCCTAAAACCCCCAAAACCTGAAAACACCAAAAAACCATAAATCCAAAAAGGCCATAAAACCCTAAGAACCCTACAAGTCACTTAAAACCCCTAAAAAACCAAAGACCATAAAAACCTATAGAAACCTTAGAAGACCCTAAAAATCCTGAACAATACTAAAAACCCTAAAAATCCTAAAAAACCAAAAAACTCTAAAAACCCAGTAAAACCCTAAGAAACCTAAACCCCCTAAAAATAATTGATAAAACTAGAAATGAAAAAATACATTGAAACCCTGAAAACCCCTAAACCCACAAAACAACGAAAAAACCCAAAAAATAAGTGAAACCCATAAATACTCTTTAAAACTATAAACACCATAAAAACCCTAAAAACATTAAAAACCCTAAAAAACATTAAAAACCAAAAGTTCCCGAAAACACTAAAAAACCATTAAAAACCTAAAATTCCATAATAACCCTAAAATATTCTAAATAAACCCCAAACCCCCAAAATCCTAAAAAATTCCAGAGGAACATGAAATCCCTAAAAACCGTAAAGGTCCCTAGAACACAAAAAACTATAAAACCCCTAAAATACACTAAAACACTAGAAAATCATAAAATAATCTAAATCCCCTAATTAACCTAAAAACTTGATAAAAACACTGAAACCCTTAAAGGGTCAAAAATCACTAAAAAACTAGGAGACCCAAAAACCCACAAAGAACCCTAAATCCCCTAAAACCATCAAACCCCTAAATGACCCCAAAAATCATAAAAACATTAAAATACCCTAAAAACTGTAAAAAAAATTAAAAAACATTGAAAACCCCAAAAGAACCCAAAACCATAAAAACCTATAAAACCCTAAAACAATTACAAACACTAAAAACCCATTAAAACAGAAAAAACCTTTAATAACCCCCCCAAAACCTAAGACCACAAAGGAACCTAAAAACAGAGTAAAATTAAAAAATATATTAAAATCAATAAAAACCCCTAAAGCACACTAAAAGCCATAAAACCCTAAAGTACCCTAAAAAAGCCTAAAAATCCTAAAAGTAACAAGAAAACCTAAAACACCTAAAACATTTGAAAACCACTAAAAGATTGAAAAGACCCAAAAAACCTTAAACAACCCTATAAGTACCTATAACCCCTAAACACCTAAATAACACTAAAACCCCTAAAATCTTTAAAACACCCAAAAAATGGTAAAACCCCAAAACCTCCAAAAATGCTAAAATCCCCTTAAATCCCAAAAAACTCTAAAAAACCTCAAAACGCATAAACCATAAAATCAATTATACCCTTAAAACACTAAAAAATAAAATTAAAAATTAAAAATCACGATAGACCCTAAAACACATAAAAAACCTAAAACCCAAAAACATAAAGACCCTAAAAACCCAAAAACACTAAAAACCTTAACAAACACTAAAAACAATTAGAATCCCCCAAAACCATAACCCCGAAAAATACCTAACCACCCCCCCCTAAAACCCTTATCAAACATGAAAAAATACCAAAAACCCTAAAAACCCTAACCTCCCAAAACCCCTAAAAAAACTAAAAATCTAAAAACCCCCAAAAAACAATAAAACACTAAAAAACATAAAACACTAAAAAATAGGAAACCAAAAAAACCCACCAGAACCCAAAAAACCCTAAATACCTAAAAAACTAACAAACCATGAAAGAACCAAAATACCCTAAAAATTCAAAAAAAATAAGAACCCCAAAAACCCATACAAAACCAAAAAAACCATAAAACCCAAAAAAACCTCAAAAACCCCAAATTCCTTAAAAACCCTAAACCCCCTAAAACCATAAAAACAAAAAAAAAACTAAAAAAACAACAAGTCCTAAAAGGCTCTAAAAACCGAGAACCCCTAAAAGACACTGAAAACCATAAAAGACCAATAAAAACCCTTAAACACCCTAAAACCCTAAGATTACCTTTAAAACCAAAGAATAACCCTAAAAACCTGAAAACCCTGAAAACCCCCTAAAAATAGTAAAACACGAAAAGTAACCCTAAAAAAACCCTAAAAAATCTAAAAACCCTATACTAACTCTCAAAATCAAAAAACACGAAAAAACACAATAAAAATGAAGAAAAGACATCTAAAAAATATATCATTAAACCTTTTAAACCCTAAAAATACCTCAAAACCCTAAACCCTAAAACCCTAGGAACACTAAAACACTAAAAGCCTAAAAAATCATAAAAACACCAAATAAACCCCAAATAAACCCATAAAACCCTAATAAAATCCTATAAAAAAACTAAAACACAAAAAATTGTGAAGCCCTAAAAAACCCTAAAACCCTAAATACACTAAATACACTAAAAACCATTAAAAACACTAAAAATCCAAAAAATACAAAAAATAAAAAATCCCCCTAAAAATCCTAAAAACAATAAAATTATGAAAATTCCAAAAAACCAAAAATAAACCCTATGAACACTAAAACCCCTAAAAAACCAAAAACCCTTAATACCCTAACATCCACGAACCCCTAAAAACCCTAAAACCCATAAAATAATAAAAATTGATTAAATAAAGCCTAAAAACCATAAAACCCCCCAAAAACCTAAAAATCCAAAAAAAACCCCAAAACCTTAAAAATCCCTAAAACCCTCTAAAAGGATCCTAAAACCCTAAACACCCTTAAATAAATTTAAAGCCCCTAAAAACCTTAACACCTAAAACCCCAAAAAATCTTAAAAACCATTAAAACCCTAAATAGCCATAAAGAAATTCTGAAAACACCTAAAACCACCCAAAACCCTCAAAACCTCTAAATCATATAAAACTCCAAAAATACAGAGAAGCCTTAAAACAATAAAACCCTAAAACCCATAAAACCCCCTGAAAACCCCTAAAACCCCTAAGAAATGCCTAAAACACCCAAAAATCTTAAAAAATCACTAAATCCCATAAAACCCCAAAATCCTATAAAACTATAGAAACCCTAAAACCACTAGAAAACCAAAAACCCATAAAAGACCCATGAAAACCTAAAAAACCTAAAACTCTTAAAATCCTAGAAATAACCCAAAAGACTAAAAAAACACAAAAGACCCTAAATAACCCTATAAAACCTTAAAAGACCCTAAAACCATTATACAATATAAAACCTTAAAATACTAAAATTCTATAAGATCCCTAAAAACTCTAAAGACAATAAAAAACCTAAAACCTTAACCCCCACCCCCACCAAAAAACCCTGAAATCCTAAAAACACTAAAACCATAAAAATCCATGAAAATTCATAAAAAATAAAAAACTCCTAAAAAAATAAAAACCCGCCCAATAACTCTAAAATTGTATAAATCCCAAAACCCTCAAAACACTAATAAAATCTTAAAATCCATTAAAAACATAAAAAACTTGAAAAATATAAAATCCCTAAAAAACCTAAAACCTTAAAAATCCCTGAAAATACTAAATACCACAAAAACCCTAAAAAATCCTAAAAACCCCTAAACCACAAAAAATCCTAAAAATCCTAAAAACCCTAAAAACCAAAAAAATCATTAAAAACCTACAGATTCCTTAGAACCATTAATAACACATAGAACCCATAAAATCACTTCTCACCACCAAAAAACCATAAAAATCCCTAAAAACCAAGAAAACCCATATGAACACCTAAAATCACCAAAACCCAAAAACCCATAAAAACTCTATGGAACAGTAGAAAATCCTAAAACCAAAAAAAACCCAAAAACCATATAACTAAAGAAAAAAAATATGAAAGCCCCTAAAAATCCTAAAATCCTAAAATCCCAAAAATCTTAAAAAACCCAATAAAATCCAAAAAACACTAAAATCCCTATTACTATAAAAATATCTAAAACCATAGAAAAATTAAAAAAACCTTAAAAACCCTAAAAAATCTAAAAACCCTAAAAAATACCTAAAAACCTAACGAACCATAACACTCTAAAACACTAAAAGACCCTAGTAGCCCTTAAATAGCCTAAAAACCCTAAAAACCCATGAAACACCAAAAACCATAAAAACTATTTAAAACCCTTAAAATAATAAAACTTTTAAACCCCTACCCCCCTGAAACCATAAATCCCTTTATAACCCTAAAACTATAAAAATCCTTAAACCCTCTAAAACCATAGAAACCCCTAAACTCCCTAAAAACCCCTAAAACACTAAAGATCCAGAAATACATAAAACTCTAAAAAAAATAAAACCCAACAACCTAAAAAAGAACTAAAAATCCCTTAAACCACCTATAAAACCCTAAAAAATTCCATAAAACCCAATAATCCTTAATCCCCCTAAAGTTCTATAAAAACCTAAAAACCTAGGAAAACAATAAACCAACTAAAAATCCTAAACCCCTAAAACCCTAGAAACCCTAAAACCCTATATAACTCAAGACCCATAAGAACCCCTAAAATCACATAAAAAACTAAAAATCATTAAAAATCCTAAAACCCTAAAACCCTATAAACTCTGAAAACCCTAAAACACCAAAAACTATTAATCCCCATAAAACCCATAAAATGATAAAGATACCTAAAAAATTAGAAAACCAAAAAAACCCATTATAAAAACCTATAAAAACTAAAATAAATTAAAAAATAAAAATCCATTAAACCCCCTAAAAACATTAGACCCCCAAAAATCCAAAAAACCCAAAAAACCACTTAAAACCCTTAAAAACACAAAAAAAAACTCCAAAAAAACAAAAAAAAACACCAAAAAAGTAAAAAAAAACCCCAAACCCTAAAATTCATAAAAAAACCCTAAAACCCATAAATACAAAAGAACCCTAAGAGGCCCTAAAAATCATAAAACGGATAAATAACCCTAAACTTCCTAAAACACAAAACAAGTTCCTAAAACACCCCAAAAATCCCTAAAAGACCGTAAAACCCATAAAAACATTCAAAGTCTGTAAACAAAATAAATCCATTAATGACCCAAAAATTATAAAATCACATTTAAAGACACTAAAAACATTAAAATCATGAAAAACCATAAAATCCCTAAAAACCATAAAGCCCTAAAAACCCTAAAAACCCCTAAAAACCCCAAACCCCTAAAAATCCTAAAAACCTGTAATACTCATAAAATCATTGAAATATAAAGAACCCCCAAACCAAAAAAACCTGAAAACTATGAATGACGCCTAAAAAATCCCAGAACCCATAAAAACCAGAAAACAACTCTAAAAGACCCTTGAAATACTAAAGTACCATTAAAACCTTAAAACACCTTAAATCCCATAAACATTGTAAGAAAATATAAAAATTACAAAAAACACATAAAAACCATTAGAATCCATAAAAATCCCTAAAACCTTAAAAAACACTAAAACCCTTAAAACCATAATATTCTATAAACCCAAAAAACCACCCAAACCCCTAAAAATTGTAGAAACCAAAAAAACCCTAAAAATCATTAAAACCCCTAAAAAAATTAAAAACACAAAAAAACAAAAAAACACTAAAAAACACCAAAACCCAAAAAACTATAAAAAACATAAAACCCTTAAATACTCTAAAACTCATATAAAACCTTAAAATCTATGAAAACATTGAAACACCAAAAAACAAACCAAAACCCTAAAACCCTAAAAAACTGTACAAACCTAAAAAAACACTAAAAAACCTAAAGACACCAAAATGAAATTAAAAACCCTAGTAACTATAAAGACCCTAAGAACACTAAAAACCAAAATGTCCTGAAAAAACCCCAAAATCCATAAAATTCCCTAAAACCCCTAAAAATAATAAAAGACCCTAAATCCCTAAAAACCCCTAAATGAAACTAAAATACCTAAAATACTATAATATTATGTAAACTAGAAAAATCTAAAAAACCTAAAAGGCCCTAAAAAACATTAAATATTTAGATCACCATAATAACCCTAAATGACCCCAAAAACCCTGAAAACCTAAAGGACTCTAAAATCCCTAAAACCTCTTAAGGAATATAAAACCATTAAGGGGCCTTAAAAATTGAAAAGGAACCTATAAACCTCTATAAAATCGCTAGAGGACCCTAAAAACCTAAATAATTCAAACAGACCCTAAAACCACTAAAAACCGAAAATGAACCTAAAAACCCAAAAACCCAAAATACCATAAAATCCCCTAAAACACCAAAATGAACCTGAAACCCCTTAAAACTCTAGAAGAACTGAAAAACACTATAAAACATAAATGACCCTAAAAACCCTAAAACAGATATTGGGTCATTAAAAATTTTCAAAAAATAAGAAAAATATTCCATGAATTTTGTGAAGGTAAAACAAATCCATATAAAGGTTAAAGAATATGTTCACGGGGTGAATCCATAAAGGAAGGCTTTGTCCCAAATAGTAAAAAAAGCTACATGGACTGCCACTCTACATGGAATCAACCACTCTAATAGGTGGCCTATGAATGAAATAATTCATGGGATAAGATGGTACCATCATCTCCCACAAATAGAATCTAATCATTTCTGGGGATAGATAGTGATTTCCTCCCTCTACAAATGATATTTCCCATGAATGAAAAATCATTTGCGGGTGTCGATGGTATTCTTTCCCTCAAGAGAATGAAATCATTCATGATATAGGGTTTCCTTATTGGGAACCCTCAATTTAATCCCCACAACACACTTCAAATTACTGAGCATCTTGGTTTTCGATTTCTCCATTCTTTTATAAAAGATCCACAAGTGAAACTGAATAAAAAAGAGAGTAGATCCTCGAATAGAGTACAACCATGAAGAATCAAAATAAAACAAAGCTTAAATATTTTGATTCTATGATGGTAAAACCATCATATATCATTGGGGCAGAAATTGAATCCACCTGACCATCCACAATCCAAAAACCCTCTGAGGAAACTATCCCACTGACCACAAGCAGATGGCTCATGATGAAGAATTTTCGTGTGCTCTCCCAAAAATATTTATAACTAAATGAAGCATATGGGCTGACCTAGGTCATTCTCTTGAGAATATTTTGTGGTCAATCAATCACTACTTATAATTCAATTTTTTATATATTTTTATTTATGAAAAAAAACAAAAATAAATTGAAATTTGAGAAATGAGTATTCTAGATAATGAATAGTAAATATCCAATGAATAATGCAGATAGAATGAATTCATACAAAATTATGTCAGAAAGAATGGAGATATTCCCGGGAGAATCACCAAGATTGAACCTTCATCATATCATCATTAGTTTAAAATTTATTTAATGAACACACTCCATCGTATCTGTGAATATCCTCTTATATATATGGTTTTGAATATATTATACACTCAATGATCACTGAGAGACCACACATCCACCTCCTAGATCAAGGGAAAATGTAATAAAAGAGAAAATTTAGTCTCGAGTGGAAAGAGGAGACACAATGGCGCCTTACCCACTAATATTCCACTTGACCTACCTATAATAAAATAAGAAACAATAAACTTTAATGTTAAGTGACTTGGGTTCTAAACTGGATTGATCCCCCAGGATGTTCCTCAGGTTAGTTACTCATGATAACAAGTATAAGAGATCTTAGTGGGGAAGAATGGGCTGGAAAGACAAAAGATAAAAAAATGAGAAAGATATTAATAAGAATATAAAAATATATTAATAATTAATAAGACTATTAAAATGGAAAGATACTACAAAACAACAGAAAATTTCCACACATAAGTACAAATGATTTGGGAAGGGGTGATGATACATATTTATAGGGAGATGGGTGTGAAAGAATTCGTTCTAAAAATCTACTGCAAATTTCTCTGCATGTATTACCCATTAATTGGTAGAATTTGTAATAGTTGTATTCATAAAATTTGTACAATAATATATCCTATATTAACCTTAAATATTTTATCTTTATTGACTTCCATATGTAGGAGTTATGTCAAATTTAATCAATGCCTTTTAATCTATCCATTTGACTCTCCAAATTTCAATTATTCAACTTCCCATGTATTTATGACCCTCCATCCTGTAGATTCACGAGTTTGAGCCTTAATAAAAGTTGTGAAACACTATATTTTTCATCCCTCCACAAAATATTGGACATTTTGGATACGTTCATTAGATGTTATGAATTAATTTCTCAATGGAACCGTTTCTACTTGGTGAGATATTTCATCTTTCACATGTTTCAACCTTTCAAATAATACCTTATTGATAGTATTTTGATGTAATGGTCATAAAGGACACGTATTATTTAATCATATTTAATTTACATCTGGAATAAATTCATTTTGTTTTGTTTTTACCATGTTATGCTTCCATTATGTCAGTGAGGCCCATACTTCCCACCTGGCAAATCTCCCAAATTAAATGATTTTTTCAGGCCTCTAAATGACCAAATAATTCTTTCCTCATAATGAAAATGTTATAGTAAATAAATAAAGTATTTTAAAAAATAAAGTAATTATAAAATTTGGTATAATAATGTAAATTGTATGACCAAAATACCCTTATAATAAAAATCTGTCAAATTTCCAAATTTTGCCATTTTTTGCATTTGAGCTCAAAATACCACAAAAACCTAAAAACGTCACAATTACCCATAAAATAACAATATGGAGGGATTCTATCAAATTATTTAAAGTATAAATTTTATGAAAATGTGAGTTTAATAACTCCACCACACTTAAACATTGCACTCATGGGAAATCATCTTACATCTAAATCAAAATCCACACAATAATCAAAAATGAAAAAATATCAATGATATTATCCAAAATAAAATTCCATCATGTTTCATATAAGAAAAAAATCTCTATAATTTTCATTCAAATCATTAAAATTTTTTCAACCTCATAAATAAATCCATGGCCCAATCACAACCTGTCTCACATTGAATTTTATATTACTCTTCAGTCAAGAGAAATTGAATCTAGAGTTATGATCATACTTGAAAATCGCATGTATCACCATCGAATTTTGAAAATTATCTTTTCTCCACTATGTGAAACATGAAAATAAATTAAATAATGATGGATTTAATTAATAGTTAAAATGAATTTGTGGCTTAGGGTTGGTGGAAAAATTATTCAAAATGTTTCATGCTAGAAAGAGGATGTTGAACTCTTAAGTATAATGGATGATTAATTCAAGTGAAAACACATGAAATTACTCTCTCAATACTTCTTGAAAATGTGAAAAAAACACCACCATCTTTTATGACATGGTACATGAGCCAAGGTTTGATTTTAGATATTTATATCATCTATGTTCTCCCTTATTTTTTTAATCTCCAGAAAGGCACAAATACATTTTCTTTTTTTTAATGGAGGATGAGCTAAAAATTGAACATAATGAAGGAATGACAATTAATTAACTTGATTTTCAAGAGTTAAATGAGTTATTAAAGAATATAAAATGAGTAATTCAAGTTCATATCCATTTTTTTGATTTTTTAAAGGATAAATGGATGAAACAAATAATAAACAATGAAATGACGACACATGCCAAATTCTATTATTATCTAATATCCAAAGTATCAAAACACACCTATAACCACCCATAAATGATACAAATACCAATGAACACACACTAAAGGTCCTTCCCCCACACTCAAACTTGAAATATACGTGCAAAAAAATACTAAATGTGCAGGTGGGTAAGGAAAAATAAGCTTGTAATGTTGCTTAAACCTATAAGGAAGTTCATGGAATTAAGGTATTATGAAGGATAAATGTAAAGGTGGATCTAAAGATAAAATTTATATAGAAAAATAGATGCCTCAATCATTTCAAATACAATCCAATAAATCGAAATATTTGAAAGAGAAAAATCACAAATTCTGGTTCTCACACAAAATTCAAGTTTCACTCAAGAAAGTGTGGGTATTATGAAGAATATGTAAAAGTTGTTTAGAAAACATCACAGGACTATAAAAATATTTTGATTCATTCTTTCCTGGTCATGGATTTTAAAAATCTTTCAAAATCATCAAATTTTATGATAATCCAATTCAGGGAAAATGATTTCACATCAACAATAATTTAAAATCCATTATTTATAAAATAATTTCAACTCTTTCAAAATCAATTGATATGTGAAAAGTGATAATAAAATTCATTAAAGCTCAAAAATACTAAAAATATGATAAAAAATCAAAAAAACAAGAAGAACTATGCAGGTTGACACTCCACCACACTTAAATTTTACTACCCCTCATTTCAACTCAACAAAATATAAATATAAAGAAAATCCAATGGAAGGAAATATACTACCTGATATTATTTTTTAAGTGGATTCCTTGAGGTAAGCTCTTAGTTACTTCTATTAGATCTAAAATTCATGAAATAAAATAAATCATAAGAAAAATAAATAATAAAAATTAAGAGGCAGAGAAAAGTTGATAGAACATGGTTTATACCCTTATGTGGGTTCTGGGATTTCAATATGTCTAGTTAGGAAGTTGTAGTGGATTATCCTCAATAAGATGGTGGGTGTGGTTTCTTTGAGATAAACCACCACATGTGACGTTTCCCAATGTCCATGAGTAAACTCTACAAGTAGAGAACCCCAAATAAGATTAGATAGTTACCAACCCTCAAGGAAGAGGATAGATAGAATCTGATTTCATGAGTGGGAGGGACTAGAAGATATGGGTGCTTCCTATGAACTTCCATGGTTTCCTCCTCTATATGGTATGAAAATTTTGGTTGAGGAAGTAGTTGCACAACCCCATATTTGTCCAAATATTCTTTTCAAACATCGCTACATGGGTAGTCTCTTTTGAAACATCTATAGTCTACTCCATTTGTGATATATTAGAAATTTCAAATAAAGAGAAGTTTGAAAACAATTTAGCATGAATATGATTAAAACATGAAAAATTAATAAAGAAATCTTTCCTTTCATGTAATTCATCTCAGTAATTTATCTATTCAGGCAGGCCCATTGGCAACTCAATCTCAGTAGGTGCATCTTCTTTATTATCTTCAAATTAAAGAGAGGGGTAGAAAGTTTTTGAGGATTCATTATCAAGGATTAGAAGATCTTGTTTCAAATATCATCAAAAAAGATATTCTAGGATTGTTCCAAAAAAAGTTAATCTCCCATCAATGCATCAGCTGTAATGTGTACTTCTAGGACCTCCTTAAGTAATCATTTAGTGTAGTATGATATGATTAATTCTTTTAGTAGCTCCTTCTAATCCACCTCAGGTTATTTAACCTAAAAAGTTATTGGTTAAATCTCTTTCACCACTCATTCTGGTTCAGGTTTCATCTCAGGTTTGGTTTGTTCTTGGGATGTGCATAAATATTCAGCAATCAATTCTATTTGGCTCTCCATGTCTTTTACATTATTAGTAATCCTTTTAAACTGAGAATCGATATCATTAAAAACATTTTTTAGAACCTGATATTTTTCAGTCAATGAATAATAATTTTAATTAAAAGACATCCTAATCAAATAGATTTTTTATGTTTTTTTTGAAATTTATGAATTTTTTAATAAAAGAAAAATTATTTGCAAAATATGAATAAAAATATCAAGTGAAGAAAACTTGGATCCCAGAAAATGACACCAATTTGATGAATCATTATCATGTGTGCTATAAAAAATATTTATAACTAAATGTAGCATATGGGATGACCTAGGTCATTCTCTAGAGAAGCTTTTGTGGTCAATCAATCACTACTTATAATTCAATTTTTTTATTTTTTTCATAAAATAAAAAGTAATTATTTGATCTTTGAGAAAAGAGTATTCATGATAATGAAAATTAAATATTCAATGCATAATTCAGATAAAATAAATCCCAAAAAATGATGTCAAAAAGAAATGAGAAATTCCCAGGAGAATCACCCAGATTGAACCTTCATCATCTCATCATTAGTTAAAAATTTAATTAATAAACACACTCCATCATATCTGTTAATATCCTCTTCAATATATGTTTTTTAATGTATAGTACAATAAACAATCACTAAGAGACCACACATCCACCTCCTCAATCGAGGGAAAATGTTATAGAAGAGAAAGTTAAGTCTCGAGTGGCATAGAGAGACACAAATTTTCCTTACCCACTAAGTCCCCCATTGACTTGAATCTATTAAAATAATAAATAAAAATATTTAATGTGTAATTAATTGGGTTCAACACTGGATTGATCTCTCAGGAAGTTCCTCGGGACAGTTACTCATGATCATGAGTATAAGAGATCGCAATGGAGAAGAATGGGGTGGAAAGACAAAAGATATAAAAATTAGAATGAGATGAAGAAGAATATAAAAATATAAAAATAATTTATAATACTATTAAAATGAAAATAATCTACAAAACAATAGAAAATTTCCACATAGAAGTGCCAATGCTTTGTGATGGGGTGTTGATACATATTTACAGGGAGATGGGGTGAAAGAATTCGTTCCAAAACACTACTCCAAATGTCTTCACATGGATTACCAATTAGTTGGAAGAATTGGTAATAGGTGTCTTCATCAAATATGTTACATAATATCACCATGATTTACCTTAAAAAGTTTAGATTTATGGACTTCTATATGAAGGAGTTATGGATGATTTAATCAGATCCATTTAATCTATCCATTTGACTCTCCAAATTTCAATTCTTCAACTTTCCATGCCATTTTGACCCTTCAAACTATCGATTCCTGCATTTTATCCTTAATAAAAAAATTTCCCCACTCGATTTCGAGTCCCTCAACAACATATGGTACATTTTGAATACATTCTCTAGATGTTATGAATTGATTTCTCAATGGAACTGTTTCTACATGGTGAGTTGGTTCATCTGTCACATGTTTCAGCCATTCAAATTATGGTTTATGAGAGTATTTTGAATCCAAACTCATCAATTACACGCCTTATATAATACCTTTTCATTTCCATCTGGAATAAATTAATTTCGAGGTGTGTGAACCATGTTATTCTTCTGTTATATTGGTGGGGGCCATACTGTTGGCCCGACAAATATCCCAAATTAAATGATTTTTTATAGCCTCTAAATCCTTGAATCATCCTTTCCTCATGAAGAGAATGATATAGGACATAAATCAAGTATTTTATTAAAAAAATAATACAATTTTAAATAATAATGAAAATTTTATGAGAAAAATACCCTTATCATAAAAATATGTCAAATTTCAAAAAATCTGTCAAATTTCAAGATTTAACATTTTTTGCATTTAAGATCAAAATACCACTAAAACCTAAAAATTTGTAAATTACCCATAAAATAACAGTATGGTGGGGTTATAACCAATTATTTAAAGTATAAAATTTTGGAAATGGTGAGGTTCATCTGCACCTTTGTGGACCATCGCTCCAAGTAGAAAAAAGATACATAGAGGGATCCCTTCCCCATATGGAAATATGCTGCATGGGAGGAACTAAAGTCTGTGTAATAAGGCACTACATGGAAGGAAACCCATCCCACACAGTTACATTTTATTTGGAGAAAACCCAGACCCATATAGAAAATTTGTATATAGATCCCCCCACCCGCTTGGAAATATGCTACACAGAAAGAACCCCTTCCCGAATAAGAATATGCTATGAGGAATGGTGAATTATATGGTGTTATCCTCTTCTAATCCCATTTCATCCTTCCATTATACCATTTGATCACACTCTAGCCCCTCAATGAAAATTTTTAATTGAATCAGGCTATGGAATCTTCCAAATCCACTTGATATATACAATCAAATCATTGGGCACATCAATGTGTCCTTTAAAGTCTACATACCCATGGTAAGAAGAGTCATGTGTGTGACCTCCTCAACAAGGGGGGTCCTTGGGATGTTAAAAGATCTACACTCATAGGATAATGAGGTTCTAAACCTTGTAGGTAATAAAATCCTCATAGTTACTCTCATGAACTTCCCAATTATAGGGATTGAGAGGAACCACTAGCATTTCCCTTCATTGAGGGTTGGTTTTGGATAGTCCTCTCTTCCATAGGAAACAATAGGGAATCCCTCCTGGAGTGATCCCCCGGACTTTCTTATGGGACATGGCACTCATGATACTCTTCACTGATCTATGGTAAAATGATGGGAGGATATTGGCATCAAAAACCTATCTCTCTCTCCCTTTAAGCTCAATCTATGAAATCAAGAGAGGATATGATTATCAGATCTCTTTCTTACAATCTCCCAGTAGGATTTTCAGCCATCCTTCAAAGGGGATGGTGTGATATTCATATATAATGAATATTATTGTTTCTCACACCAAGCATCAATCATGTGGTATTATATTTTAGTGGCGATCATGACATCCACATGATCCTGAACTTTCATTTGGGTAAAATTTCAAGTTTAATCCCCCAAAAAATATCTAAAATAACTTGAGTCGAAACATTCATTATGGTTCTAGAAACATGGGAATCCTTCCAAGGTTAATCCTCAATCAAAACTACCATTCCAAAAACATGGCCCTCCTCCATAGGTAAAATCTAAAACCTTCCAAACTATGTGGGATTTGATTCCTGAAAAACTGTGATATGTAAGAATCCTCTATGAGGTCCAAAACGAGCATCCCAAACACAGCTTAATGTCCTATAGTCCATATCCCCAGTAAGGACATCTCCATCCTAGAGGGAAATATAACTTTCAGTCCCCTTTTATCCCCATCCTTATTAGGCCTTATTCCCGTTAAGATAATTCCCCCACCTAGTATACCATCTCTCTTCTTGGTCACTCAGGCCATCTTGGCGCATGTTCCACAACAGGCTTTGACTATGAACATTCCTCCCTTGATTTCTTGCCACATTATGTTAAGCAAAAATGCTGGTTCCTTATCACATGATCTTAAAAGGTATGATGTTCCCCATTTGGTTCCACTGAACTATGTGGGTTTTGATTCCTTCCTTGAGGATATATAAGAATACCATATTATGGGACCTATCTTGATGTCTTAACAAATCCCTTCCCTCGGGATGAGAACAAACTCTAGAGCTCCACTGTGTAGATAAAAACTAATATTTTAATAATATAAAATATAAGGATCTCTGGTCCATAGGAACAATTTATGGAGAACCTCAAATGCATATAGATCCCTCCATTAATGGAGAACCTTGGGTATATATTGATGATTCCAAACCCACCATGCTAATAATTCATTATTAATTCAAGGGTGATTCATTTCATTCTTTGGAATCAACCAAGTATTCCTTAATATATATTTAAAATCTAAAGTATAGTCCTGAAATAATAAATAGTCCCCCCCCCAAAGGGTGTTATGAGCCTAAATTTCCATCTTATTGGCCAATGTGAGTTCTTAAGTATCATTGTCCATGTAACCCAATGATAACTTACCTTTGGAAATTAGGTCCATAATTCATCGTGAATATGAGAATTTTTAGGTGTTTTTGGTACCCTAAACATTCCCCATTCGAAAATAACCCGTCATAATTGGGTGTGAGATATGATTGGTGAACCCGATATGTGTTATTGTGCAATTCTAAGACCCCCACAATAAATCATATCAAGAATGGATTCCATGATTTTTTTTGGAAATAAAATGGTCAACCCAATGTGAATCCTTAAAAAAGGTGGTAGTATCCCCACCAATCAATCCCCTTTTCACTCAAAATGGAAGAGGGATGGGAAAAATGATTAATGGGACATGTGTTCATTTATGGAGATGCTAATTTGATGGGATATAATTGTGTGTGTTCATAACCTATATATCAGGAACTTTTCAATAGATCTCACTTCAGTCAAATTGAAACCTCACAAGTTTACAATGATGTAAAAATTTGGAATGGCACAGGCTAAGTCCTCACCCAAATAGAGGAAATTATCACCCATCAAGCATCTTCAATGTTGGGTTTCAAAAGAATTGATCCATAAGTACCACTATCAAGGTACTCTCCCCATCCCGGAGGCAGCCTGACAGGACCTCTAAAAAAGGAAGCCCCACCAGCCATCTTCCCAATGACCATCGATGGTCTAGAAGAAGATGACACCCATAGCCATCTCAAACAATTTCGAGAGATTTCCCCCAGGATGTGATAATGAGATCATCCCTTAACATAGGGAGTCTGATGATGTGGTCACCACCAATTTTATTCCAATGACATAGGTGGATTTCTTGAGGGCTCCTTCCAATGGTCTTCAATGCCAAAATCTTATGATACATAATCCTCTACAGGATGAGGACAATTACACAAGGGATTTGGCCAAAGAAACTCATACCCGGGACCTCAGAGTGTCATGTAGTGGGTGACAGTCAAACAACATGGAATATTCCATTATTTTTATTCCTACAAAGGAGTCTCATCATGAAAATAGGTCGGTAACTCATGAGAAGATGAAAATACGTACTCATTCACATCAATCCCTTCATGTAAATATAACAAAAACTCATGAGGTGATGAAAATCCATACTAATTCACATCTATACCGTCATGAAAATAAGATGGAAACTCATGGACATATGAAGATTCATGCAATTGTATATCAATAAAATTATAAAAATATGGTGGAAATTTATGATTAGAAGAAAATCATTTCCCTTGAATATCAAGTCCATAATATAAATATGGAGGAAAATCACGAGAAGATGAAAATTCATGCTCACACATATCAATACCTTTATGAAAATAATATAGCCATCAGTTGAAAACTCATATTAATACCCCAACTTAGGAATGGTTAAAAATCCCTCTTCCCTCCAAGGATGTTTATCAGCATGTCCTAGAGATTATGTAAGGTCAAACATAAAACCATTAACACATCCTATCAACCTGCCAAGACGTAATCTCTTCTTCAAAAAATAGTAAGGATTTGGGTTCATGGACCCACCACCTAATGTGGGGTAACATGCCCAAACAATGAAAGGGTAACTCTGAAGCATACATACATCTATTCTCCCTTATATAAGGTTCATTGGAAATATTCCATGAAAAATGGACAATAGGATCTGGCACAAATACCATTTTAACTAGGAGTCATTGGTCCACTCCAATGACAACTCTAGGGTAAGAAGATATCCCATATATAATTCTTGAAGCTTACTAAAATATCCCAGCACCACTATTAGAGCCATTTGAACAGGCACCTATGTATGAATGTAGTCACACATAGTAAGTATCTCTTTTTACCTACAAGAGAGATAATAAAAATCAATTTTACCAAAGGAAAAAATAAAATGAAGATCAGACTCATAGCCCTTCTCTTCTTGAGGTTGGAGTTATTGAAGGCATCAAACATCTTTTATTGGTGGTTTGGGATCCTACCAATCCATTACCAAATTATAGAAGTGACATAATCCATTGTGGAGGTCCTCCCTATAACATTGTTACATGAAGATCTAGAGGTCCTTTCTGGAGCATTTTCCATGAAGGATTCCTTCATGGGTACAAACCAATTAATCATGAGATCCTATCTCATGATGAGTGTCACAGTATCCCTCTTCTTGTCCAGATGATCAAATAGAAAGAAGGCCCTCCCCTTGTTGTATTCCACCTTGATGGTCCTCCATAGGGCATACGCTGAAAAAATCATCCATGTAGTCATACATTGAACTATGATCATAGTAATCCCCATGATGGAATATATGGTAAGGGTCCTCCGAATAGGTACATTTCATTTTGACCAGAAGGTCCTCTGCTTACCAAGTCATATACGAGAAAGGCCTCAAATTTTTAGGTTCTTGGATAGATGGTTAGAATATTTTTAGATACCCAATAAAAGAAAAGATACATCGTTTTTCAAACTTAAGATGCTCTAAAGTAATGGTCATCCTCCAAACCACCTCTCGAACATTTCTATTCTGATGAAATATCTGCATGGATTGTTTCTTGATACAAATTAGTTAGGAAGCATCCTTGTTGGGATGACTAGGTGGAGGATTCTACAGAAAAAGAACAAAAATATGTGTTTATAATGATAAAACATTTCTTCCAATATGATATACTGATCATAAATTGGCCCTTAGCCACTTCTTAGTTAATGTTCTATAGGAATTATCAAAAGAATTCATACACAACATCCATCTAATTCTATGGAATGCTCTTGGACACTTGAAAGTGAGGTTCCATCCTTATGATGGGTATGAAAACCCTTTAAATTTTATTGGGAGATTCCTGTCATCAAGTTTATTTAGAATCCCTTCCATCTATATGGCATCTATAATGAGAGAAGTGGTGATATGATATTCAACCGGAATGCCTCAATGAATTGAATAAATTCCATCAGCTACTCATCAAATTTCCTCAAAGAGTTCATATTGAGGATGTGGAGAATAAGGATATCTTCTCTTTTCCACATGTCCTAGAAATCAAAATCCACTGGAGGTGACATCGTGTAATTTTATCACAGTAGGGATGAAACCAAACAAAAATTATTCTCGAGAAAGATAATGCACTCAATTGTAATAAATCCTGAATAAGTATCAAAAGTATATGGCCCAAATAGAGAAACAATCAAAAGACTCCTGAGTCAGGAAACTAAAAACATTAAATAGGCTTTTCGCTTAAGAGAAGTCAATCAACATGAACTACTGATGTCCCTGAAAGTAAGTTATTCATGTACAGATCATGCATCTCACCTGAATCATGATTGAATAAAGATGTTGAAGATTAGAAGATTAATAAAATTAGTATAATCTATTATGGTAAAGGATCATCCCCAACCTACATGTTTGGGAGAATTTTTAACACAAAATGTCCCACAAAATCTAGAAAATTCAACCTGGGCATGGGAACAGAAGAATGGGTGAAACCCCAACCAATAGGAATGGGGTCATTTTTACCTCATACCACTATTAAAAAGAGATCCATTTCTTAACATTTGTGGTGAATAGATGGGAATGAGTTTTTCCATATCATCCATTCTCATGGTCTATTTCCCTTCGAAAGGACAAGAATATAAATGATGTGTGACGGTTCTCTTCGAGTCACTCTTTGCCAAGAAGTCCAAAGAGGATATCAAAAAGGATGGAAAAGGTCCATGAAAGGGCATAAAAAATCCTCATATCATCAAATAGTTAATAAGACAACAACATTTAATTACACATTGGTGAACTTCATCGATATCAACCTTATGGAGGACATTGAAGAATATAATAAATTTGCAGAGAATGGGGAGGGTGGTTCCATCAAAAACGTCATCCACACTGAGACTGAAGGAGGCGTGCATACCCAAAACTAATGAATCACCATAAATTTGGTTTCTCATTGGATTAATCTAGAACTACTCCCTCAATGAAAATATAATAAATACAAGGGTAAAATCAAGGCTGCATATGACACCAGTCTCAAAGTGGTTGAAACCCTCACACTGGAAGAGAGATTCTCCTAATAGGAGGAAGAGATGATATATTTGAGAAGATTCAATGAAAAATTTCTACGAGGCATAATTCCTTCCAAATATAATCCATTAGAAGAAACTCAAATCACACAGTCAAACAATGTACCTCAATGGTTTACCCTAGAAGTTGAGGAAAATCCAATACATCTGTCCAATCATGTTCATAGACTATCAGTTTATCTAGAACTGATCACAGGTGGATATCAAGAATTACATCCATTAGAGAAAAAACCAAAGAAGATTTAGGAGGACACACCAAAGATCTCCCCTACCAGATATCATCTATAGATACATGAAAATCTAGTACATCATGAACAAGCTATTGTCTCACCTGCTCAAGCTCAGGTACAACCAAACATTCATTGAGGTCTTATTGACACCAATGAAAAATTTGTCAATCTATTGGATGTTGTGGAGGAACAACTCACACCAGTGAATACATAGAAGAAACCTTACCCTAATTGGGTGACCAAAATCTGACCCCTATCAAATTTTTGAGGTCCTATATTTCTGATATTCAATGGTTCAAGGGACGCGAAACAACTTCTAACAAACATTGTGCCTCATTGTGATCCCATGATGGGAAACCCTTAGCAACAAGAAGTAGTGAAACTAAAATGATTCATACAAACAATGAAAGTAATTAATTTCTTATAATACACCAATCTACCAGCTCTGTCAATAACATGGTGAGAAGTCCTCTGTCAAAAGTTCCTTTCTCAGTTCATCTCAAAATTGCAAAAGACAACAATCCTTAACCTATCAAACTAAAAACAGTGGTAAAATGGGAGTCTTAGATTCCATTTCTAGATATAAATGGGTGACCTATTCTTAGAACCTACCACTTCCCCTAGAAGAGTTAATTTATTTTCGTATAGAGAACCTCCATGAGGACTGTGAATGGAACTCATCCCAGTGAAATATATGGGATAGTTTTGGGATTTCACAGCAATTTCCCAAATAATGGAGGAATCCATAGAGAAATTAAGCTCAATTATTGAGTGACTCCACTAGTCCTATAGAAAATAATAGCAAAATTAGAGGTTGTATCCATCATACTTAATCCATCCCCCACACCATCTCCAGTTCCAAAGACTATATCATATCGGGTGACACCCCCTGGGATTCAATAAAAACCCCCACCTCATTAGGATGAGTGAAGGGGGCCCAGAAAAAATAAATTTGAGTAATGATGGAATAAATATTATTCATTATGGAATGATTAGGTCTAGAGATACTTTATCACAATTATGGAAAATGATTTAATTTCTTTCCAGAGCCTATGATTCCCGATCATGTAGGCCTCAATGTTCGGCCATGTTACTTCCCCTTTCACCAAATAATGGGGAACACTATCCAGGAATGCTTTATATTCAATGAAATAATTTAGAAAATGGCAGACTATGGGAATGTCAATTTAGGGAAACTACCATTAAAATGTAGCATATGTTTCCACTACTTCTCCCGATGAAGGATGTGAATGGAAAGAAGTCTCTAGTAAAGGAGAAGAGAATTTTAATTTATGGATAAATCAAACTAAAATAAACTGAGATTATGGAATCCTTCATGTATAGTTGAAGTAACCAACTATGCCACCAACCACTTCCACTATAACACAACCAACCCCATCTGCATCATAGTCCTCTAGAAGCTAGTACTTAAAGAAATGGCCTAGCCAGAAGGGAAAAGAAAAACTAAATGAAGATAAACTAGTCCTAAGGCCAAATTTTCTTTGAATATCTCATATGTTTTCCCTCATTTGTGAAAAAATCGAATCATCCCATAAAATGGATATATGGGGACTTTCACATGAACTATATATAGTATAACCATACCATAAAATAAATATATTGGCACTATCCCATCAAAAAAATATACTGGCATCATACCATCAAATGGATATATGTGAACTTTCCCATCAAATGGATATATGGTCACCTTCCCATAAAATCAATATATGGGAACCACCCCACTAAAAGCTAGCATCAGAATTGATCATCTAAATAGTACCCTCATCCAATGAAAAATTGATCTTTATCTTAATATCATTTGATCCATTAATTCTACTCATTTAATGTATCCATTCTCAGATGAAAATTATGAATATGTAATTAAGTTCCCAACACTTTATTGGGGAACCTAAAAAAGAGGCTATAGGAACCAAGGGATTTGGGGAATATACTATCATGGTAGAATCCTGAATTATGGTCATGCCCTACTTGAACTATCAGTGCTTTGGAAACTCATGGAAGATCCTTACAGTGAGTTTAATAGGTGCAGCGAGACTCCCCTACAAATACCAAAATTTACCCTAAACTGATCATTTTGGATGGGGTATTGGTTTTCAATCACCCTCAACCTGCAATAAGACCTTCCTGTCCTAACCCACCAAGGACATTATCACCTTAAACTCCTATTTTAAGGGTTGATCCATCTATTTCAACCACATCATCTCCTAATGATCCTATGAAATAGAATCCAAAAACTAGGAAGCACATGACTTTAGATCATAAGTATGAATTATTGAAGAAACTATCCTCGGTACCAGTCATGTTGTCGATCCTAGATTCCATGAGTCTATTAAAATACATCAAGGAATCATTCATAGAGGCTGTGATAAGACCTCAAGAGCTTGAGGATGAGGTTTCCATTATTGAAGTCTAGAAAAAATTGGTCGATCCTATATAGTTCCATGTGGTTATCTTATTTATGGACCAAGATAACAATTACTCTATATAAGGACACATAAAAGTCTTGTACATGTATATAAGAATAAATGACATTGATATCATATGATATTTCATTGACAATGGCTCGGTATTTTACCTCATTCTAGCATGACCACTTTGTCGGCTAGGATAAAATGAAGATAACACATCACCATCCATCCTAACAATATAGGTTAATAAAAAAAGAAATAAAAGTACCTTGGAAAAATCATGATTGGGGACCACATATTTGACATATAATTTCTTGATGTTCGGCATGACACTGCCATCAATATTTTCTTAGAAAGGACTTGGTTGCATCAACACGAGACAATTCCCACACCATACAATCAATGAATATGATATTGCATTAATTGAAAAATTTGGATTTTTAACACCGATAAGGCCACATTTGAATCTTATGAGTCACATTATATTGATGCAGGATTCTATTAGGAGGAGGAAAAATAGCCCATGTTTGAGGGTATTTCCTAGGGCACTGCCCTGAATAATCTGGAATTGATCTCGGTCTACCCCTTCAAAAAAATTGGTGAAGTGTACGTGTTTCCCATCAATCAAGTCGATTAAATATCACCAAATATAGACACATATCTGGACACATTCATGTTATATTTTATGGAAATCGAGTCTAATGGAAATGCAAATTCTAGGGAACCCATAGATGATGGGAAAATATCAGAAGAAGATGCCCTAATTCTATCTTCTGGGCTTCAAGAAATATCTTCCTCATCAGCGGAGCCTAATGAGGATGTCATGTTACCGTGGGAAAGTAAACAGGCTGATACCCTACCCCATTTCTATCCTTTAAAACATCAAAAATACTCTACATCATTGATTGAGTCAGAGGAAGAAACATCATCTTCTGGATACCAAATCACCGACCCCATCCTAAATTTGAAGTATTCACGTCACTATTTTCTACCCATGTGGAAAAAGAAGAATAAGGGAAATAGAAATGGGAAAAGGAAGAAGAATAGGGGGAGGATCTTAGGGACTCACCTCTAAAATTCTAGGAAGGAATATTTATTAGCATTGGTAAACTCAAAGAAGTAAAAACCGGGTATATAAGAGGACACATGACCCCCTTTTATTAGTGAGAAAATTTCATCTAAATAGAAATAGATATATAAATCCTTTCTAAAGTAGCATTGATATGTGTTCCATTATAACTACATATAAATTATAGGCCTTGATCACATAGTTTCCCCACACCAACTGGGTTTTATAGAAGACTGTGGGGGCTATAAGTAGGCATCGATAAGGACACATCTGACTCATGCTTCAAAAATTGAGGAAAAAGTAGACAAACTCATCAGTTCCAACATCATTTGGGAGGTCCAATATCTAAAATGGATGTACAACATAGTTCCCATCAATAAAAAGAATGGTAACATCAGATTCATCATGAATTTTAGTGATCTTAACAAACATTGTCTGAAGGATAATTTCCCATTCCCAATCCTAGATATAATCATTCATGTAATAGCTAGATTTTAGGCCCTCTCATTCATGGAAAACTATTTGGGGTACAATAAAATCTCAATAACCCAAGAAGATAAAGAATACACCACCTTCAGGGCCCTCAGTGAGTATTTTTCTATCAAGTAATGCCCTTTGGATTGAAGAATGTTAGTACCACATACCAAAAAACTAAGCATCACATCTTCAAACCCTTTAGGGGGAAGTCTGTAGAATTTTACAATGGTGATTTTTTTTGTTAAGTCTCAACATCACTCATAATACTGGGCTGATATTGGAACCATCATCAATAAGATACTAAAGCATAGATTGAAATTGATCCCTATGAAATGTGACTTCGTCATTACCATAGGAAAATTTATAAGCTTTTTCATACATAATCATGACATTGAAGGCAACCCTATGAAGACAAAGTATATCCTAAACATGTCACCTCCTCAAAACATCCTATAATTCAATTTATTAAATTAAATTTGTAATATATTCAACACATTATAACCACCCATGTCAGAGAGTGTTTTCCCTTCATCGGGTTGATGAAAAAAGGGGATATATATTAGTGGACTCATGATGGTCAGGAATTAGTAAACTATCTTAAGAAGTATCTATTAAGCCCACCATGGTTAATAAATCTGGTAAAAGGAAGACCGCTCATTCTATATGTCACATCCCAAGAACACTCATTGGGTTCCTTCCTTGAACAAAATAATGACACCGGCAGTAAAACATACTTTACTATCTCATCTGACCCATTCTTTATGTTGATAATCATTATTAAGATATTTTGGAAAGGTTTCAAGAGTAAAAATTCATGGTTCAGAAGATAATTCATTTCCAACAGCATCATGAGTTCCATATGGTTTCCCACATAAACCAATTCAAATAAATACTTATCCATTCTATATTGACCAGGAATCTGTCAATATGGGTGTTCATCTTGTAACATTTTTACATCTACTTCATGCCTCAAAAATAAATGAAATTCCAAGCATTAGAAGAATTTCTCATATAACATCCCTAAACATAAATAAAATCAATGGATATTGAGATTCCCAATGAAAATATTTCCCTATTCAAGAGGAATACCCAAAATGGGAAATGTATTTTGATGGTTCATCTAGAAGTACAATAGTAAAAAGGATGGAATACCCCAAGCTCAACAAGGTTTGGTTGTGAGTCATGATCATCTCCCTAGTAAAGGCAGTCCTCCATTACTCTTTTCATTATTTCATAAGGTTCAATGAAAAATGATGTGGAATATCAGGGTCTCATTGTAGGGTTAAATCTGGCACTTCAGGTACAAGTAAATATCTTTATGATAAAGGGTGATTCAGAACTGGTCATCAAGCAGGTCAATAATTATTATGATATAAAAAATAAAGATCTAATCCCCTAACCCGAAAATGACTAAGGACTAATGGTGGAGTTCCATTTGGATCCAACATTGACTCACATCCTATGCTCACAAAATTCTCAAGATGATGCATTATAAAATTACTCCATGAACCTAGAGGATCCAAACCTGGATGAAACAATCATCAATATTTCACATCACTAGATGGTCTCACTTCTTTTTTTGATTTGACATAGAAGAGTTTGATGAGGTTATCCATTTCCATGAATTGTATGTTCCTACCACTAGGTGGATGGCGTTAGTCCTAGAATACCTAAAAATGGAAAAATCCCACTAGATAGAGATGTAAAAGAGAAAATATAAAGATGATCAATTAACTTTGTTTTATATGAAGGAACAAATAATAAAACAGTCCCTTATAAGAGAGGCCTTGATTGGGTATTTCTCAGGTGCATTGATGGAGAAGAGATCATCGTTATCATGAATTTAGTGAACACCAGAACCTGCATCACCCACTACTCAGGGCTCAAGATTTCTTGTCAAATTTAGAGGCTTTGGTACTACTATCCCGTTATGATACAAGATTGTGAAGAAATTACCAAAAGTTTCATTCCTTCCATGTGCATGAAAATTTAATTCATCAACCCCCATAGATTCCCAATATTTCCAAATACTTCTACACATTTTCCATTTTGGGAATGGACATCAGGGTACTATATCCTCCTTCCAATGAAAACCATTTCAAGTGAATTGTCATTAAAATTGAATTATTCTCTATCTGGGATGAATTTTTACCCCTCAAAGATGGGGGAGAAAGAAATGTCACCATCTTTTTAAAAGCCTATATCATTACCATATTTGGTGTAACTTATACAATATTGACTAGAAACACCAACATCCATTCATCTATGTTAGATAAGTTGTATTAGTAGAATAACATCAAAGAGAACTATTCATCCCATTATCATATTGTAGATAATGTATATATAGATTCATTCAACAAGACCCCATCAAATATAATTCAAAATATGGTAGAAAATGATAAATATTTTTGGATGTATAATATTTTTCAGGCATTGTGGGCTTACCAAAAAACAACTCGTACCACCCCCAAGCATCCCCAAACTCACTAATATATGGTACAGAGGCAGTTCTTCCCATAAAATTTCAATTTACATTGCTCTTCATATCCATCTGTGATTAGTTATCAATATATGAGGAATCGCATAATTTGATGGATTAATTGGAGAAAATACATTAAAAGAGATTACATATGATCCATCATTTGGAAGAACAAAAAAATCAGATTGTGCATGACTTTAACAATTTTTTTCCTCTTATCATTCCTCTAAATATAGACGGTGTTGGTCCTTAGGAAACCAATGATACATTGGATGAAACCGCCAAATTTAGAACCAAGGTTTAAGGGACCTTATGCCATACACAAGGTCTGCACCGATTAATCATATTAATTGATTTCAATGGGTGGAAAGCTCATCATAGCCTCCAATAAAACAGGGTTTCTCAAGAAATAATTTGTGTGATAAAAGATCGTGTTTTATCATGATTGTTTGACGTTAAACTATTTGACCCCCATCTTAATCACATGATGATAAAATTCATGCTATTTCATCCACGTTTCAAGACAATAAAATTCATGGAATACATATCCTCATTGTATGACATTAATCTAAATGGAACCTTTTTCCTTACAACATTACATTGAACTAAATGGAAAACTTAGTCTCACTATTGATTCACCCCACATGATCCAAATCTATATCAGATGATAATTAAGTGGCCCTATCCCTATGTGAGATTGATATCTACGTAGGAAATATATTATTTTAAAACTATGTGTGTCTTGATTATCATTTCAATGAGATATGATGTGATGACCATATCTTCAATCCTAGGCCTATCCAAGACCATAACAAAAAAAAAATTACTTCCTTGTATACTGGTCTAGCCTGCATTGGAAACCTTTCAATAATCATCATCATGATCGCATGAAGTCAAACTGCCTGATAAATATTCCCTGGAATATGAGATTAAATTATTGTCATACCCTATGTTATAGACATAGGACACCTTTTGTTACAAATTCAAGGATTCGATATCCTTACCAGATAGGACATCGCCCCTGGAATTAGTTATCTACTATAGTGCACTCCAGAACTATGTGTGGATTGATTACCATTCAAATGGGATATGTAGGGATGTTGGAACCTTAATGATTGAGCCCAAATTTAACCTAGGAAAAATTATTTTCTCTCAACATTTGGGTCTTACATATTCTAGGAACCCATCATGAACTATGTATGGATTGAATCCCATATTCAGTGGGATACATAACGATGTCCAGTTCCCTTACCCTGGTTCCAACACCATCATTATATCATCATGAGGAACGTTTCCTCCAATATTTTTGATAGTGTCCTCCATAAAATATTTATTAAGAGTTCATGTTGAAAAAGGATACCCTGGGACCTTTTTTCACATCGATTAATTTCTTACTAGCCACACCAAGACATTTTGGCACCATCATGGACAAAAAAAAATAATAAATTACAGCATTACCTGTGGAAAAATCAAGATGACTCATGTGACCAAGTATGAGAGGAATCAATCAAAAAATACTCAGAACATGATGATAAATGGTAGCCTTAACCCATAAAATAAATACTGGATTCCTTAGGAAAATCATGGGATGTCTCAATGTCCTCACCCGAGAGGAAACCACATTCACGACATCGTTCTTCTACCATGAAATATTCATGAACTATGCACGACATGATTCCTATCATTATATGACATGTAGTGAATCCTTGAACTCCTGAATTTGGACCAACTATATATTTCTCCCATTCATAATATTATTTCACTAGCTTTTGGCCTCAAAAACTCTTTTCATGTTGGGATTCAGTTTCCTGTTGGTCCCAAAATCATCTTTCCCACTTCAAAACTATATGTGTATTAATTCCCGTCATCATGGGATATATAGCTAAACCCAGACCATATGTCATGGGCCTAGCCAAAAAATGTGATAATATACCTTCCCTTATTAAAAAAATTGATGTAGGGAACTCCCAAATGGTTCCTTTCATACATAGGTTCATTCTATGAAAAATGACTCTTCTCTGTGCATGAGCCAGATCTGTGAAAATAATCACATTCAAAACTATTTGTGTATTGATTCCTATCATCAATAGGATATGTAGTGATGACTGGATCTCCAATCCCAGGTCCAGATAAAAAAATAAATTGAAATAATTCTCCCCCTCTATGTATGGTTCAGACCTTTATAGAGAATTTCTCATTCAAGAAATATGCGTGACTTGATTCCTATCCTCATAGTGTACATAGTGATACTCAGACCTCCACTATTGGGCCCAATCACACTATCCCCTTTTCATGTTAAGGATCCTTGATCCTTAGCACATGATGTTAAACTACTTGACTTCTTAATAACTACATCCAACTTGATTCTCATTCCGTGGAGATATGTAGAGATGCCAGTATCTTACATCATGGCCTAGCACCAAATAATTCAAATAACCCATTCCTTTATTTTTACTAACTTTATGTGGTTAGATAAATCTTTTCCACCCGTTTTCTTACCCTGATCACTACTCACATTGGTGTAGGAGTTTTAGAAAAATATTCCCCACATAATTACGGATTATCAATTCACATCATTGTTCCCATGGTTCTAGTTACAAGACCTTAAAAATGAACAACACATTACTTTACCATACCACATAAAACTTCATGGTTGAAAAAAGTAGAAGAACTATGTAGGGATTGATTTGTAACATTGCAGGATATGTAGTGACACCCAGGTCATTATGTATAGATCTAGATGCAATATTTCTTTTCCACATCAGGAAACCCACTTCCGCACCACATGATGCTAAAATGCATGGATTATATCCTTTTTACATGACTCTATATTGCACGATTCTGTAATAACTACAAATTTCGTGATTCCTAATCCAATAAGATATTTAGTGAAGCCTATATCTCTGGTCCTAGCCCAAGCCACAAGGTAAATACATAAAAAATGCCCCCATATCCTTCATACAAAAAATGATCTATAAAAATGATATTAATTTGGGTTCCCAAATTTGTGGTTTCATCAAGGAAACATAAAGTTCCCTTCTTACACATGAGTTAGATATATGTGGGTAGCTTCCCACTCCATGGACAATGTCATTCTGAATGATTCTTTCATACTCAAACACATTCCTCTCATGTGTCACGCTCTGAGTCCTAGGTAAATGAGGAACATCATAATAATTTTCTAGCCATCAGTGATAGGGATGTTCAGTGTCCTAGGGATAACATTGGTTGACTCTTCATAATATGTCCAAGTTATCTTTGCATAAATTACCCCAATTTTCCTATCAACTAGTGGAAAATTCACCCCCAGTAGAGCCTTTTCTATCTCTGTAATCCCTAAAGGAATTTCTTATCCCATATTGTTTCTCCTAATCTGATCACTTGTAGAACTATGGTCTAAATATTCCCTCTCCAAGTATAAGCCATGCGAAAACATCTTAGTCCAATAAGCCTTTTGGTACTCATTGTTTCCAAAACACTATGGTCTTATTTGTATGACCAAAAACTAAAATAGGTCATGCCATCCTTGTCACATGACATTAAGCTAAATGATAATGTCTTCAACATATGAAGTTAAAATTAAATCTTACCCTTTGTATCAACCATAGGATTCCCTTAGAAACTAGTTCAGTATGCCTTGTGTCACAAGCATGAGATGCTACTCATGAGGTGATTCTATGAATTCCCAAATAACATTTATGGGGTTTGGAAATATATTTTTTCATGACAAGTCACCCATTTCCTTACTGTGTCACATTAAACAACCTGGTTTTGGAATCCTTAATGCATTATGTTAAATTACATGCCTAACATCCCTCTTAATCAATGTTAAAATTATATAACTATGACTAGATTTAATCCTACTACCACATGATACATAGTGATTCCCAAATATCGAATTATGGGCCTAGCCACAATATATAAATACCCCATTTCCTATGCATGGGATAGACCTACACAAGGAACTTTCAAAACAAGAACTATGAATGGATTTATTATCACATTAGTGAGAAACATAGTGACACTTGGATCATATATCCTAGTCTATACATAATTAAAAATGTCCCCACTCTTTGGTGTATAAGAAAGATTAGCATAGAGGATTCCACTAAATATTCATTAACAATTTTCAAGTCTATATTAGATGGAAAAAATCCCCCCCCCACATATTTATATTAATGTTTGGGGAAATATACCATAGAATTATGTATGGATTAATTATTAATTTAATGAGATACATAGCGATACTCGAATATTATATATCAGGCACATCCTCACAAATCCCTCTTTATTGTGTCTTGGTCAGACCTATGTAGGGGAAAATATCTAACCCATTCTTTGGTAATTTTGATACCAAATGAT
Source organism: Viscum album (assembly GCA_963277665.1). Classification (NCBI taxonomy): domain Eukaryota; kingdom Viridiplantae; phylum Streptophyta; class Magnoliopsida; order Santalales; family Viscaceae; genus Viscum; species Viscum album. The sequence goes on along the minus strand of OY728126.1, from coordinate 1,799,357,464 downwards.
ACATCTACATTAGGGTCCTTTACTTACACAAAAAAATTTGTGTCCAGGGAAATTCAAATCTCCATAAGCATCATCCATCCAACAAAAATGGAAGGTCATTTTATTGAGGACATCTTCGATGAATCAGCATAATGTGACCTAGTAGGATTTTCATTGATTTCCCTAGTATTCTTGTCAACCAGAAGAAAATTAATTATAAAGAGATTACTCTTCTATATATATATGCCCCGAAAATTTTTTTCTACCATATAACTCCTCAGATTCAAAAGTATCTAGATTACATATTACAAATTTTCCCCCTTAGGCCTGAAAAATGGTTGAATTTTCATGAAAAATATTACCATGGAAAGGGGAATTTACCCATATTTTGGTCAAAGATAAATGAAATTAAATCAAATACCTCATACTTCAACCCTATTTCACATGAGACAAATTCATGTAGGTACATTTTACCATTCATGGATAGTGCTAATACATATACCTCCATCACATTTAGAAGTAATTATACCCTATGTTGTCATGAAAAATATATATGTTTCCTCATCCCATCAGAAATGAAAGTTCAGTGTATTGAGGACACATTTGATTGAATCTACATAATACACTCCAGTTGGATTTTCATCAATATCCCCAATTGGCCTTTCAACTAGAGTTTTACCCATCCTCAGGAGAGGCCTCTTATATCTCTGTAAGCCTCGACAAAATCATGATTGGAATCCACCTTTTTGACAAGGTACATGGTCACAACTCATGTACTTCCCCCCCATCATTCTTTAAATTTGGAAATCACAAAATTTAAAATCATAGATTTTCCACTTATATGCATGAAAAATGATGGGACGTTCTTGGATAGCCATACTTTTTTGGATAATCATTCCAGAACCCATGGTTAAATATATTCAATCAAAAACTTCAGTTCATTAGTTCATCTTGAAATACTCTTATGTACCTAGAAAAATAGAGACCATACTCACACTTTTAAAAACCCTCAGAAATCAACCAGGGGAAAAGTCAATTACTAGCTCAAAACCTTTTGTTTTGCATTGTTTTACAATAAATTTGGAAATAAAATGAAAGGGGCACAAAACATGTTTGGTTGATGACCTAAAAATTTAGGGCTAAGAAAACATTGATTTATGCCTACGAAAGCTGAACCATAATGGACATAGAAAAATATTAGGGTTATGACCAATAAAAGATATAAATTGTTTTTAGTGGTCATCATGTATCCCTATAAAAATTCAAAACTATACTCGTTGGGTCTCTTGGCTAAGGAAACATTTATATCATTATATGGTATTCAAAATAGTTCAAATCAGGACCAATTTCTTCCTCAGAACCTCCTACTCTTCATCTCAATCAGATTCGATTTCATTGGGGTTAATTTTTGGGTCCTAAAAATCCCCATTAATGGAGAAAAAGACATCATGAAATTTTTGAAGGTAAAAAATTTGAAGAAAGGTTGAAGAAAGTGTTCAATGGATATGAATCCATGAACTAATTCTTGGTCTCATATAGAAAAAATCTCTATATGGATCCCCAGTACACATGGAATACACCACTCCATGAAGAAGACTATGAATGAAAACATTCACATGATATGATAGTACCATCAATACCTAAAAATGAAATCAAATATTATTTTGGGGATAGACATTGATTTCATCCCTCCGGAAATGATTGTCCCCAAGAACGAAAAATTGTTTGTGTGTGGTGATGGTCTATTCCTCCTCCTTCAAAAAATAATTATGGTACGTGGTGTCTTTATTGGAAACCCAAAATTTAATCCACATGGCTCACCTTCAATGACTGAATATCCCTTTATTCAGTTCCTTAATTGTTATATAAAAGACTCTCGAGGGGAATTGATGAAAAAAAATAGATGAGGGGAGCCAAGATGAGAGTCAAGAAATGAATTTAAAAATGTAAAAAAGGTCAGAGCCTTTGATTCTATGTATATAAACACACTTCATGGAATTTAGGAATAAAAGTATGTCACATGACCATCAGAAAACCAAAAACCCTTCGTGGACACAATCCTGTAGAGAACAAGAATATGGATACATTGCAGACCATCACCCCCACATAGTAAACAACTACATAGAGGGATCCTAATCCCGCATATAAATATGTTCTATGGGAGGAACTTGAGTGCATGGACAAAGATGCTATATAGATGGAACCCTATCTCGTATAGTGACACGCTACACTGAGTGAACCCAGACCCTCATAGTAAAGAACTACATGGATGTCCCCTTCACCCACATATAAATATGCTATGTGGATGGAACTCCATCCCATATAATAACCCTATATGTGAAATGGGTCATACTAGGTTTTTATAATCATTGGACCCCATTAATTCCCTCTATTTTACCATTCGGTTCCACTCTAGCCCTCCGCGAACCATTCAAATGGAATCAGGACAAGACCTCTTATAAGGCCACATTATATATATGATCAAACCATTGGGCACATCAGTGTGTCCTCTTGAGTCTACAAACCCATGGTAAGATGATTCGTGTTTGTAACCTCCTCAATAAGGGGGATAATGAATATGTTATCATTTCTAAACTCCCATGGTAACGAGGGTCTAAACCTTGTAGGTTCCCATAACCTCAGAGTTTCTCACTTGAACCTCACCATTTTAGGGATTGAGGGGAACAACTAACCTTTACCTTAGATGAGGGTAGGTTTTTGATAATTCTCTCTTCCTAAGGAAGTAGTAGGTAATCCCTCCAATAGAAAGTCACGTGTCTTTATTTCAGGCGTGGCACTCTTTCTCCTATTCACCAGTCAAATGTACAATGATGGGATGTGGTATGAATCAAATCCCCCCCCCTCTATCTCCCTTTGGGATCAATATATTAATATAAGAGAGGATATGTGTGTCATATATCTTTATTTATCTCTCCCATTGGGATTTTTAGTCTTCCACCAGCGTACAAAATGGATTATGTGATCTTCTAATCTATTGGTTCCTATTTTTTCTCACATCGAGCATGGCTAGCATGGTCATATAGGTTAGTGGTTATCATGAAATCTACACTCTATCAAACCACTATTTGGGAATCCTTTTGAGTATAATTACTAATAATAATCTTGAAAATACCTTGATTTGAGACTTTCGTTAAAGTTATAGAAACATAGGAATCCTTCTAAGTGTAACCCCCACTCAAAACCGTCATTCTAGAAACATGAGCCTCCTCATTACCTATAATCCCCAACATTTTGAACTATGTGGGCTTTGATTCCTGAATAATTGGGATATGTAGTAAGCCTTTATGATGTCCCAGCCTAGCATCCTAAACACAATGAAATGTTCAATATCCCATATCCCAAGTAGGACTCTCTCCAAACTATAGGGCCATTGTTTTAGGACCCTTTCATCAACATCTATATTGGTCCATATTCCTAAAAGGATATTTCCCCCACATGAGAGACCATATCTATTCTGGGTCTTTTATGATGTGTCGTTTTACATACCACACTATGATTAAACTAGGAACATTCCACCTTGGTTTCCTTATTACATGATGTTAAACTACATGGTTTTGTCCTTATCACATGACCTTAAAAGGTATGATGTGTCCCATTAAGTGGAATTGAACTTTGTGGGTTTTGATTCCTTTCACGAGGATATATAGGAATCCCATATTATGGGTTATATCCCAATATCTAAACAATTATCATCCCCTTGGATGACACAAACTCTAGAGTTCCATTGTGTGGCTCAAAACCATCATTATAATAATAAATGTTATAAGGATATCTGGTCCATATGTACCATTGATGTAAAACCTCATATAGATATAGATCCTTCCATTGATGGAGAACCTCAGATACATATAGATGATTCCAAAACCACCATGCTAATAATTGATTGTTAATTAAATGGTGACTCATGCCATACATTGGAATCAACCATGTATTCACGAATAATTCTTAAATCTATAAGAGAGTCCTGGAATAGGAAATAGTCCCCCACCCCAAAGGGCGTGATGATACCAAATTCTCATTGTCTCAACAAATGTGAGTTCTTAAGTTACATTTTCCATGTTACCCAATGACATTCTGCCTTTGGAAAGTAGGTCCATGAGTCCTTGCAGATATGAGAACCGTTGGGTGTTTGTGGTCCATGAGCACACCTCGTTAGAAACCGACCCATCACAAGAAAGTAAGTGATAAGAATGGTGAACCCTATAGGATTTTTTGTGAAATAATCAATCCCCCCAAAAATTATAAAAAAATCATAAAGGGAAATCATGATCATTCCATCAGAAACAACCCCTAAAAGTTCTAAAAACACTTTAAAGTCTCTAAAACCCTAAAAACATAAAAGGTCCTAAAAATCGTAAAATACCAAAGAAACCCTAAAAATACTATGAACCCATAAAAATCATAGAAACCCCTAAAAATCATAAAAATTCTAAGAACACTTAAAAAATAAAACCATAGAAACCATAAAACCCCCAAAAAACATTAAACCCATAAAATGATTTAAAAAACACAAAACCCCCAAAACCCCAAAAACTGTAAAACTGAATAAAAAGACTAAAACCCCATAAAAAACCCCAAAACCCCTAAAAGAACCCAAAAACACTAAAACCTTTAAAGAACCTTAAAACCACTAAAACCCCCAAAATACTTGAAACACTTAAAAACCTACCCCCAAAAAACCCAACCCCCAACCCTAAAAGACCCTAAAAATCCTTAAACCCCTAAAAGATACTAAAACCCCAAAATCCCCTAAAAACATTAAAACGTCATAAAACCATAAAAACATTAACATACCCTAAAACCCATAAAAATTAAAAAACCCTAAAGCCCTAAAATACCCAAAAACCATAAAGACCCTAAAAATCCTAAAACACCCAAAACACCCAAAAACCCCTAAACAATCCTTAAAACCATAAAGAACCCAACCCCCCCCCCCCTAAAAACCCTAAAACCCTTAAAACCTTAAAACTCATAAAACCCCTAAAACGCATAAAAACTCTAAAAAACTAAATTAAAAAAAACAGTCTAAAAAAACCTAAAACCCCAATGAAACCTAAAACCCCCTAAAACACTAGAAAAAATATAATAGGGCATAAAAACCAAAAATAATTCTAAAATATCCTAAAAGCCTTAAATAACAAAAAATAATCATAAAACCCCCTAAATTACCTGAAAACACCCTATAACATTTGAAACTCTTAATACCTTAAAACCCCAAAAACACCCTCAAAAACACTATTAAAATAATAAAACCCCTAAAAACCCCTAAAACCCCAAAAATTACCTAAAAGACCATAAATACCTAAAGACCCTAAAACTCTAAAAACCCTAAAAGACCCTTAAAAACCCTAAATCCCACTAAAAGATCCTAAACCTATAAAAATAGTAGAATATCCCCCACACTATTTAAAAATACTAATAACACTAAAACCCCTAAAAACTGAAAAATTCTTAAAAACCCAAAATACCTAAAAAGGCAAAAAAAACTCCAAAAACATTAAAAACCCCCTAGGAAACCTAAACCTCGTAAAAATAATTAAAAACCCTATAAATAAAAAAAACTTCAAAACCCTAAAACACCATTAAAACCCCTAATTAATGAAAACCCCAAAAAACCCACAAAACCCAAAAACACTTTAAAACCTTGAAAATCGAAAAAAACCATTAAAATCATAAAAAAATACCATAATACTCTAAAAACCATTAAAACCCAAAAAACCCAAAAAAAACCTAAAGAGAGGTGAACGTAGATAATCCTTACACAATGGATTGTTTTTCTCAATGTCTCCGAAGACATCACTCTCAATGCCACACACGGATACAGAGAGGCAAACAAGGCGGAAGATGAGATATCTAAAAAGGCAATTGTGGAAAGAATCTCGATGTGGTCATTTTTCATCCCACAATTGTTTCATCCTTTTTGGATTCATATATGATGGGTAGACTACACACTCATGTTATTAAACCTCACTTGTAACACTTTTCACTTACTTGTTATTAATAAACTTTGGTGGAATGAGCATGTTTAGTCTCGCTCCATCTTTTCCAAAAAATACATAAATACCCTAAAACCCCTAAATGGCCCTAATACCCATAAAAATATCCTAGGAGACTCTAAAACCCCAAAAATCCCAACAACCCCTAAAAACCATTAATCCCCTAAAAGACCCCTTAAACCCCTAAAAATATTAAAAGACACTAAAAACCATAAAAAACATTAAAAGACCATTTAAAACCCTAAAATATCCAAATAAACAAAAAACAAAAAACCCCTAAAAACCCTAAAAACCCATAAAAGGAGGAATCCAAGAAAGGATTTATCTACCTTCCCAAAGGCTGTGTCAATAAGAGCCTCCTGCAAAGTTAAGGAAAATGCCTCTGGAAGGGGGGGTAAGTCTGTTTGGGAATAGTGGAATGTGGAACAACAACATCTTAGGGAGTATTATAATAATTTCCTCAACAAATACGAATCATCTGAATGGTAGTCAGGAGATTCAGATTCTTCCTCTGGTTATGGTGCTGATGGAGATCCATATAGATATTACACGACCTTTGGTTATGGTGAAACTTCTGTTTATGACCCCGGTGGTGATGTTGACTGACTTTCTTTTCTTTGGGGTTTTTCCTTTTTGTGATTTCTTGGGTTTAGTTTGGGTTTTTTATATCTTTTGGGTGTGGGTCACTTTCCTCCTCCCCTGACTTTTTTCTTATTAATTTTTGGGGGTTGGGGTTAGCTTGGCTCTACACCTTCCTTGCCCTAGAAACCCATAAAAACTCTCTAAAAACCCTAAAAAACCTAAAAATCATAAACCCCTAAAATATTAATAAAAAATGACCCAAAAAACACAGTAAAACCCCTAAAGAAGATTAAAAACAATAAAACCCTCTAAAGTACACTAAAAACCATAAAATTATAGAGGACCCTAAAAACCCTAAAACCGATAAATTAAACTAAAAACCCCTAAAACCTATAAAAAATCCTAAAAACTACTAAATCCCTTGAAATACAACAAAACTCTAAAAAACCCTACAAGTACATAAAAACCATAAAATTCTTAAAACACCCTAAGAAACCTAAAAACATTAAAATCCCCCAAAAATCTGTGAAAACACAGCCCCCCAAAAAACCATAAAATTCTATCAAAACCCAAAACACACTAAAAACCCAGAAAACTTATAAAACCCAAAAAACTATAAAACCCCTAAAAACCCAAAAAACCTAAAAAATAATAATAACTCTTTAATAACCATTATGAATCATAAACCCCATAAAAACCCTAAAAAGCCAACCCCTAAACAAAAACCCCAAAACCCAAAAAAACATAAAAACCCCAAGAAACCTAAAACAATTGAAATCCTAAAACACTAAAAACCCCAAAAAAACCATAAAATCATTAAAACCTAAAAACTCTAAAAAACCAAAAAACCATAAAAAATATCCAAAACCACCAAAAAACTATAAGTACATGAAAATCCCTAACAAACACAAAAAACAAACAACACGAAGAATGGTAAAAACTATAAAACACCTAAAAATCAAAACACCTCAAAAACCCATAAATACATAAAACCCCCTAAACCGACTAAAATTCCCCAAACCCCTAAAAACTAAAAGCCCCAACACTCTTAAAAGTTTCTAAAAACCGAAAAACCATAAAGACCCTAAAACCCCCAAAAGTATGATAAAAACACTTAACCACCTCAAAATACTAAAAAACCCAAAAAATCCTTAAAACCATAAAAAAATTAAAACTCTAAAACTGCTAAACCCCTAAAAACTCAAAAAAAAAATAGAAAAAAACTTTAAATAACCCCCAAAACCGAAAAAGATAAAAAAACCTAAAATCCTTAAAAACATTATAAAATATGGAAAAAACATACAAACCAAAAAAAATATTTCCTAATACCTTTGAAAACCAAAAGAATCCATTAAAACCCTAACACCTTAAAACCCTAAAACCAGAAAAATCCTAAAATCCCTAAAATTTATAAAAACATTGAGTCCCTAAAATCCTTTAAAATACATTAAAAATATAAAAAACAAAAAAATACTATATAACCCAAAGAAACCCATAAAAACCTATTAATGTCCCAAAAAAACAAAAAACCATAAAACACTAAAAATCATAAATCACTAAAAAACCTGTAAACCCCTAAAACACTAAAAGCTATCAAAGACCCTAAAAACACTAAAACCATAAAAATTCAAAAAACCATAAAAATCATAAAAACCCTAAGTACCCTAAAACCCCTAAATCCCTAAAAACAAAAAAATCCCTAAAATCTAAAATCACCAAAAAAAACCTTAAAATCCCTAAAATACCCAAAATACACTGAATAACCCCTAAAAACCTTAAAAATCCCAAAAAACCTTAAAAATCCTTAAAACCACCTAAAAAATAAAAAAACTAAAAAACCTAAAAATATAATAAAACCTTAAAACCAATAAAACCCATAAAACCCCAAAAAACATTAACACCAAAAACCCCAAAAATATTAAAAATCCCAAAAATTAAAATAAACCCTTAAATTCCCTTAAACAAATACTTAATAAACCAACCCCCCCCCCCCCCCAAAAAAAACTCCTAAAGGCCTTTAAAAATTCTAAAAAATTCATATAATCCCTAAAAACCCTAAAAACACTAAACCCCCAAAAAACCACGAGAAAATCCAAAAAACATAAAAATCTAAAACCCCAAAAAATCCTCAAAATCCTTAAAAACACAAAAAAACACTAAAATCCTAGAAAACACTAGAAATCCCAAATAACCCTTAAAACACCTAAAAACCCTAGAACCCCAAAAAAACATAAAACACCTAAAAAAATAAAAATAAAAATAATTAAACACTAAAAACCCTTGAATAACCCAAAAGACAAAAAAACCTAAAAGCCCCTAAATAACCCTATAAAAACCCTAAAAAACCTAAAACTCTTAAACACTCTAAAACCCAAAAAAAACATTAAAATCCCATAAGAAACCTAAAAATCCTAAAAACCATAGAAACCCTATAACCTTAACACCATAAAAAACCATAAAACCCATTAATGCATAAAAACACTAACACTATAAATATCTACGAAAAAAATCATACAAAACCACTTAAACCCACAAAACCATAAATTATCATAACTCCCCCCCAAACCTCAAAACCCAAATAAACTCTTAAAAATAATCATTAAAAATATAAACCCTAAAACTCTAAACACCCTTTAAAACCTCAAACACCTAAAAACCATAAAAACCCTAGAAATCCAAAAAATACTAAAGTCCCATAAAACCTATAAATTCCCAAGAAGACCTATAAAATAATAATACCCCCATTAAAATCATATAATGCCCATGAAACCTAAAACCCCATAAAATCCCTAAAAACCCTAAAAACCCTACCCCCCAATTATAAAAGACCACTCAAAAAACCCTGAAAACCCATATAAACCCCTAAAAATTCTAGAGAACACTAAAAAATGTAAAAACATAAAAAACACATAAAACCCAAAGAACATTAAATAACATTGAAAACCATAAAAATCCTAAAAACCTACAAATTATAAAAAAAATCCATAAAAATTATTAAAACACTAAAAACCCTAAAACCCTAAATCACTAAAAACCTTGAAACCCAAAAGGAAACCCTAAAACCCTGAAACACTCTATAAAACCAAAACACCTAAAAATTATAAAAACCATATAAACACTAAAAGAACCTAAAACCCTAATAAACCCTAAAATCCATTAACACTAAAAGACCATACAAACCCTTAAAAATGTAAAAACCCTAAATCCCATTAAAAACCTATAAATCCAAAAACCCACAAAAACAAAAAAAACCCTTAAAACCCATTTAAAACCCTAAAACCTTAAAAATAAAAAACCCCCCTAAAACCCCAAAACACCATAAAAAAAATAAAACCTAGTAGAATTATAAAAAACACCTAACAAAATAAAAAACATAAAAACCTATAAGGAACTAAAAACCCCTTAAAACCCCTTAAAACCCAAAACAAACCCAAAAAATCCATAAATCCCTAAAAGCCCTAAAAACCTGTAAAATATATAAAACCCTAAAAACATAGGAAACCCTAAATCCCATAAAAAATCCATAACCCTAGAAACCATAAAAACCAAAAAAAATCCTAAAAAACAATAAAAAAACCCTTGAGAACCTTAATACCATAAAAACCCATAAAACACTAAAACCCAAAAACCCTTATAAAACACTATAAACCCTAAAAATACAAAAAACCCCTTAACCCCCCAACCCCTAAAAAAGATAAAATCCCCTAAAAAATTAAAAACTAAAAAACATAATACCCTTTATAAAACCCAAAATACCATAATGACTTTAAAACCCCCTAAAAACCCTACAAATACTAAAATCCAAAAAAACCCCAGAATCCTAAAAACACTTAAAAAACCATAACCCCACCCCCCCAAAAAACGCTAGAAACCCTAAAAACCAGAAAATCGCTAAAAACCATAAAATCCAAAAAAATACTAAATCACATAAAAGAACCTAAAAACCTAATATCCCCTAATTATCCTAAAATGATAAATGACCCTATAAACACAAAAAAATACTACTCCCCCGCCCAATATTAAAAGATCGTGAAAAAACACTAAACCCCCAAAAGGCCCTAAAACCCTAAAAAATGAATGAACCTAAAAACCCCAAAAACATAAAATAACCTAAAAATATAAAAATATTTAAAGACACTAAAATCCTTAAAAACACTAAAAAATATTAAAAACACCAACAACCCCTAAAAACCATAAAACCCCTAAAAATTCTAAAAACCTACAAACCCCTAAAAACCAAAAAAACACTAAAGCCCTAAAATCATAATGGTCCTCCCAAAACCCCTAAAAAATAAAACCCTTAAATATTGTCTAAAACTAATAAAAGACCTAAATATCATAAAAAAATTTAAAGGATCTTAATAACCCTAAAGAACCTTTTTTAACATGTTGAGGGTAAAACACTCTTTATTAAGAAGAAAAACAAGAGATCCTCTTTTGAAAAATGTGGTAAGAGAGAATTCATTATGATCACCATGGGATAATTCTAAGAATTCCAAACTCAAAGGAAAAGAATGGTCCTGAGTGTCCAAAATAATACATACATCAATATAAGCGTAAAAAAAATTCCCCCACCAGAAATAGAACCCCTCAAACACTAAAAAGTTATGGAAGGATTGGATGATAGGTTCCCACACACCTATCCCCCTTTTGAGTCTCCCACCTAATGAATCATGCGAGAGGATCACAGCAATTCAACCTTATGAAATGAAAATCAAGACCAAAAGCACCATGTGGAACCAGGTCAGAGTACCCATCCATCCAAGAAGGAGAAAAAATGGCAAATTATGGGTTTAAAAAAACCTATTCCTCTTTTGAGGTCACCCAACCAACAATACCTGTAAGAATCTATATCAAAACCAAATTCAATGAAACCAGATCTGGAGGCCATAGAGACACATGCAACCTCATCAAACAACCAATCCCAAACTACTAATTACCCTCTAATAATACAAACAGAAGATAAAAAAACAAATCAACACCCACACTTCCATTCAGGCCACTTACATCACCACTAGAACTTGAAAGAGAACAAAAAACCTTTACTTGCCTACATTCTAACACCTAAGTCTCCCGCCGGCTCCATCGAGCTTTCTGAACCTTGCCACAAAACCCCATACCATCATCCAACAAACAATGGAAGAACGATCACAGATTGATATATGAGGAGGATAATCCACTTTCTGGACAACAGGAACTTCCTCTCAAAGAGGCCAGAAAAGATAAATGACCACCATCCTAACTCCATAGCATCACCACTAGAAAGGTCAAAGCTCCTTCAGGTGAATGCCAAACAATGCAGGGGGATCCCAGATTCCAAAAATATATATGGATGAAGGATGTTGAGGAAGTTTCAAAAAAAATTCAAAATTCAATGATGATGCGGAAGACTCGGAGTAGAAGATGGAATGAGAGAAGCCTTCAAAGAAGGTGAAATACCACAGTATGCACCAGATCCATAAACACTACACGGGTGAGTTGAAGCCACTAATGAGCTGCTTCAACAAGACATAATTTTTTTAGAGGAGATCCTAGAACCCAAGGAGAGGTAGATGCAATACTATGTGAATGGGGAAAATCTTTTCTCAAAATTTTTCAGTCTAAATACACTTTAAAACCATACAAATCCATAAAATGACCCTAAAAACCCTAAAAACCCTAAAAACCCTAAAAACCATAAAATCCAAAAGAAGAACCTAAATCCCCAATAAAACCCTAAAATACACTAAATGAGCCTGATATTTATAAAAGTACCTAAAACCACTAAAACACCAAAAAACTATAATGGACCCAAAAAATCCAAAAACATTTCAAACACCGAAGAAATGTAAAAAACGAAGAAAATCAATAAAAGACTCTAAATCAGCAAAAATACTAAAAACAAAAAAAAACCCCAAACCCCCAAAAAACCCTAAACCCTTTAAAAGAACCTAAAAACCCTAAAACACATAAAACCCATAAAAAACCCAAAAATACTAAACACCCTAAAAATATTCAAAACCATAAAAACCAGGAATGAAACCAAAAAACTCAAAAAACACAAAACACTAAAACTGCCTAAAAGACCATATAAACTCTAAAAACCTAAAAACTCAAAAACAAACCATAAAACACTGAGGCCCCTAAAAACCTTAAAACCCCTAAAAACCACGAAATACCATAAAACACCATAAAAACACTAAAAAAACTTAAAAACCCTAAAACCCTACAAAAAATCCCAAAACACCTAAGAAAACACAATAAACATTAAAATACTATAAAAACCCTAAAATCCCTAAAATAAACAAAAAATCCAAAGACCCTAAAACCTAAAAAACCGTTAAAACCCCTTGAAATCCCTTAAAACCATAAAAGATAGTAATGCTTTATTAAAAAACTAGAATACCCTAAAAACCCTTAAACACTCTAAAACCCTAAAATACTAAAAAAACTAGAAACCCTAGGGAACCCTAACAAATCATAAAAACCCTAAAAACTCTAAACCCCTAAAAACCATAAACCCCTAATAACAATTAAAAATCCTAAAAACCCTAGAAACCCTAGGAAACCGTAAAACACTTTAAAAACCATGAAAACAAGAAAAACTATAAAAAACCCTAAAATCACTAAAATACCCTAAAATCATAAAAGACACTAATAACCCCCAAAACCTTAAAAAAATGAAATGCTAAAAACCATAAAAAACACTAAAATCCCTACAAACACATGAAGACCTCAAAACCCCTATAAACAAATAACAATCCCAAAAAACTAAAAACCCCCTAAAATCTTAAAAATCCTAAAAATACCAAAAACATTAAAAAAAATAAATATAAAGGGAACTTAAAACCATAAAACCTTAAAGGACCCCAAAAGCCCTTAAACCTACTTAAGAACCCTAAAACCCAGAAACCCCTAGAAACCTAAAAAACCGAAAACCCCAAAAAATACCCTAATAAACCTAAAAACCCATAAAACTATAAAAGGCCCTAAAACACAAAATGACCATAAAATTAAATTTATAAGAAATTACCCTAACACCCCAAAAAACTCATAAAGATCCTCTCGATTCGTGAGTTCACGGAAGCTTCAGATCTGTACCGCCTGACTCTGGTTGTATGTTTCCCGATGCAACGACCCCAAGTGGTCCCGTTCGACAGGTTTGTCTCAGATTTCTGGAAACATAGGGCTCGTGCGACTGTGGGTTTGATCGATAGATCCCAAATCATGATTCGGTTTTCCCCTGAGGAGGACCTGGTCCTTGCCTGGTCTGCGGCTCCTTGATCATTCAATGGTACTTGTTTCTCCCTTTTTCGGCGGAGATTTGATTTTCATTTGAAGCAGAGTTCCCTGATGGTTTCTACCTGGGTTAGATTTTCTGAACATCCCCTTCCCTTTCAAAATTTTTCTATTGTTTTTATGCTTTGGAATTTGGTGGGGAGGTTCCTCTGTGTGGATATTAGGACTAGGGCACTTTGCTATCTGGTTTCCCCAAGGGACTTTTTTGAATTTGATGCTTCAAAGGATCCAGTGGATGCTGTCTGGATTGCAGTGGGGGAGGAGCTCAGGTGGAGACATCCTATTATCTATGAACCTGGGTCGATGTTCTTATCTTCTTGTTGGAGCTTTGGGCACAATTCTCAATCTGAAGGATGTTTCGGTCCTGGTAGGGGTGGTGCTAAACTGGCTCACATATATTCTAGTGAGAGATTCCTTCCTCTGGTGGAGGTTGAGGGGACCACGGGGATGGCTGGTCCCTTCTCCTCCCATCCATTGGCTGCTGATGTTCCTTGTTCGTCTAAAATGATGGCTGGAAGTGATATGGAGGTTGCTCTGATGGATTTGGGTGGCTTTAGAATAAGTCTGGCTGGAGGTGTTTGTTCTTAGGGAGATGTTGTTGAGGAGGCAATGCTACTGGCTGATGGGGATAATCGGGTTCATGATGAATGTGTTCAAAGATGTGGGGACTCTTCATGGAGGCAGTTAGGTACCGGGAAGGATGCTGTGATGGGAACCTGGCAAAGGAATATTTAGATGGAGGTTCCCCGTGCGTTGTTCCTAGGAGGAGAATATATAGATTGCAAGAAGGATAATGGTGGAACCTCTTCACCGGTTAAGATTACTATGCCTGTTCAAAATAGTTTACAGGTCTCAGCACTGGCTAAGCCCGCAGACGTGGAGATGTTGGTGGAAGAATTTTTCAGGAGGCTATAGTTGTTCAGGGAATGAGGGCTAGGGATGAGTGGCTTATGTATTCGGCTGAGAAGGATGGGTCTACAATAGAGGAGGAGCCCGGGATTCCCAGGGTGTAGTACACTGATAGGCATGACGCCCCTTGGTGCTATCTGAGAGTGATGATGTGGGAATACCTAACATGGAGACTAGTTTAAATCCTCTTGTGGATAGCACTAGCGATACCGAGGATCTTCCTAGTGCTCCTGTTCTGAATTTGAATGTCTTCCCTCTGCCGGGGACTGTTGGGGAAAATGGTGATCAGTCCCCGAACCTGTAGAGGACCATGGTTCTCCATGATTCTCCCTCTGCTGAAGCTCACTGTGTGCAGTTACATGATATTGTTCTGGTTGAATGGGAAAGGTACCCTCTTAAGGGTGAGGCAATGAGGCTTGGGGAGAGGTTTTATGGTGATGATCGCCGGATAAACGCTTCTATGGCTAGGTCTAAGGAGGAAAGGAACAAAAGAGGTGTCGAAAATCCTGGGCCTGAAGGTAAGAAAGGGAAGGCCCCATCTGCTATCGGCGATGGATTCACTTGTGAGAAACCAGGTTATGATGCTAGATCCACCTCCCCCCCCCCCCGAGGCGAAGACGGCGGAAGGATTATTCTGCCCTACCATGACCTATAGCATCCTGAGTCACATCAAGGGTGGTCAGACTAAAGCAAAAAGTTAATAAGCGGTAGCGGACTCGAGGATCTGCTGAGCAAGAGAGGGCCAGAATGAAGCTTCTATCCAGGCTTCTAATGCAAGAGGATTTTGAGTCAGGATGGGATTCTATTGACATGGGTGTTGAGTCGGATTACAACTTTGCTAATGTGGGTGATGGCTTTGGTGTGGTCATTGGTTATCATGGTGCAGAGCTGGATGATTTCGGTGGCGACATTAACTGATTTTCCCCCTTGTGTACCTTTCTTTTTGGACTCTTTTGTGTGTCTTTTTTGTTTTTTTTGTTTTTTTTTTTGCTTTTTTTTCCTTCATGTCTTTTTTATAATAAATTTTGTGGGGAACCAGGAATGACCTTGCCTCGAGCCTTCATTGTCCCTAAAAAATAAAAAAATATTATAACCCCTAAAACCCGTAAAACATTGAAAAACATAAAAAAAACATTAAAACTCACTTCAAAAACCTATAAAAATGAAAAACAAATCCTAGAAACACCGAAAACCCATTAAAAAGAAAAAACCTGAAATCATAAAAAACCCAAAAGGTCCCTACAAACCCTAAAGGACCCTAAAAACCCTAAAGCCCCAAAATAACTCTAAAACCCCTTAAGTATGACAAAAACAAACATGACCCTAAACCCAAAAAACCCTAATAAAGCAAAAAATGCAAAAAACCTGATAAAATACCCTAAAACCCTAAAAACCCATAAAGACCCTAAAACCCCTAAAAGACCATAAAAACCACTAAAAACATTTAATTTTTTAAAAATGATGTAAAAACACTAAAACCCATACAAGTACCTAAAAATCCCAAAGACCCTAATTTTTTTTAAAAAACCCATAAAACCCATAAAAATATAAATACGTAGAAAACAATAAAAACCCCTAATAAACCCTAAAAACCCAAAAAACCCAAAAACCTCTGAAATAACCCTAAAATAATAAAAAACTATTAAAATCAAAAAAACACTAGAAAATCATTAAAAATTGAAAAAACACCTAAAAACCACTAAGATCATTAAAAAACACAAAAAACAAGATAGAACACCTAATACCCTAAAACCTTTAAACACCTTGAAAACATAACAAACCCTAAAAATACGTTAAAACATTAAAATAAAATGAAAACGAAAAAACCCCTCTAAAACCTTAAAAGAACATAAAATTAGTATAAAACACTAAAAAAGTAAAAACTCTAAAATGCCTTAAAACCCCAAAACCCCCTAAAAACTCTAAAAACATAGAAAACCCTTAAAATAATAAAAACCATAAAAAATCTAAAAATAGTATAAAACCTAAAAACACTAAAAACCAAATAACCCTAAAAACCCTAAATCCCTAAATCCTAAAAAAACAAAAAAACCCCCTAAACCCTAAAAAAACCTAAAACTAATAAAGAGATTCACAAACCCAAAGAACACCAAAAAACCCAACAAATATGATCAATCCATAAAAGAACATTAAAATAACTTAAACACCCTTAATACCCAAAAAACATAAAAACCATTAAAACCATTAAAAACCATAAATACCCTAAAAACCTAAAAACCATAAAAAATAATAACAAACCTTAAAACCCCTAAAACCCCTAAAATATTGTAAAATCCCGAAAAAATGCTAAAAATTATAAATAACCCTAAAAATACTAAAAAACCTAAAAACCCTAAATCCCTAAAAATGTAAAAAACCCATAAAACCATGAAAACCCAAAAAACGAAAAAAATGCAACACCCCCCAAAAATCCCTAAAAAAAATAAAACCCCCAAAAATCCTAATAAAATCCTAAAAACCCTAAAACACATATAAACACTAAAAACACTAAAAAATTCAAAAAAACCCTAAAACCTGAAAAACCCATGAAGAACTCTAAAAGACCTTAAAACAGTAGAAACCTTAAAAACAATAAAAAACAAAAAAACATAATAACCCTAAAATCATTAAATCCCTAAAAACCCATAAAACAAAAAACCCGCAAAAAAACACTAAAAACATAAAAACCACACAAGAAAACCAAAAAAACAAAAACACTCCCTTAAAACTATAAAAATACCTAAAACCCCTAAAAGTATGAAATATCTTAAAACCCCTAAAAATCCTTGAAATTACTAAAAAAAACTTAAAACCCAAAAAACCATAAAATCCCTCGAAACCCTAAAAAAATTAAATCCCTAAATCCCCATAAAACGCTAAAAACCACAAAAAAACATAAAAATTTTAGACCTGTCAAATAATAAAAACACCTAAAAACCAGTAAAAACCAAAAAAACCTAAAAACCATAAAAACATTTAAAAATTTATAAAAAACTCTAAATACTATAGAAACCCCTAAAATCCCAAAATCCCTAAAAACCCATAAACCCTCAAAACAATAAAATACATAAACCCCATAGAAAACCATAACAATCCTAAGAAATCCATAAAAACCCCTAAAACCACTATAGACCGCAAAAACCCATTAAAAACCATAAGAAAACCAAAACGACCTAAAAACCCTAAAAGCCCCTATAATCCTGAAACACTAAAAAACCCCTAAAAATTTTAAAAACCATATAAACCCTAAAAACTTAAAAAACCTAAAAAATCATAAACACACCCTAGAAACGCTAAAACCCATAAAAACCATACAATCACTAAAAACCCTAAAAAACCTAAAAACCCATAAAATCCCTTTAAAATCCTAAAAATCCTAAATACCTATAAAACCCCCAAAAATACATGAAATCTATAAAAACACTAAACACCTAAAAAATCCATAAAACCCTAAAACACTTTACAAACCCATAAAAAACCTAAAATCCCCTAAAAACCCAAAAAAACCCTAATATATCCCTAAAATCCCTAAAAACTAAAACATAAAAAAACCATAAAAACTTAAAAAACTAAAAACCTAAAACCCCAAAACTCTAAATCCCTAAAATCCACTAAAAACATTAAAAACCCCATAAAACCCAAAAAGATGCTAAAATCCCATAAAATCCCTAAAAACCCTATACGCCACTAAAAACCCTAAAGACCACTCAATGCCCTAAAAATCATAAAAAACAAAAAAAAGAACTTGGTAACCACCTAAAACCCTAAAAACCATAAAACACTAAAACCCTAAAAATATTAATAACCCAAAAACCCAAACACCCTAATAACCCATATAAATCCATAAAAATATATAAATCCCAAAAAACCTAAAAATACAAAAAAAATCAAAAAACCATAAAACCCATAAGAAAACATTAAAAATAATATTATTTATTGAAAACTAAAATAAAATCCTAAAACCCCTAACAAACTTAGGATCCCCCAACCCCAAAACCCACCAAAACCCAAAAAAATCCAAAAAAAATCTTTTAAACCCCTAAAATCCCCAAAAACTATAAACCCCCTTAAAACCTAAAACCATAAAACTATAGAAACCCTTAAAACCCATAAAAACATTAAAAATCATTAAAATCCCTTCAAATTGTTAATGTTAGTTAAAATCTTTAACGGTTTCCCATTTTGAGGAGGAAGTTGCGTCTGCACTTTTCTCATTGATCATGGATAGTACAGCAAGACTAGGTGGGTTTGGAAATAAGTTATTTATGTTCTATTTAGATATTTTTCATTTTGAAGTCACCAATGTTGTTAGGGAGTTTTTCATCTTCTAATCAATTCCACATGGTGTAAAATCCAATTTTATATCTCTAATCTTAAAGAAGGAAAATTCCATTGAGATAAGAGATTTCTGGCCCATTTCGTCTGGGAACACCATTCCTTTGATTATACGAAAAATTATTGTCATCAAGATTAGAAATATTTTGAATGATATCATTACCAAAAACCAGGTTGGGTTCATCCCCAATAGAAGCATTCAAACCTATCTCTCCACTGCCTTAGAAGGTATAAACATTATGAAGAAGGCAACGAAGCAAGAATGTTTTTCTTTGAAACTAGATATCTCAAACGTTTTTGATACCAAAAAGTGGAGTTTTATCTATAAAGTTCTTGACAAGTTTTTTTTCTATAGAAGCATCCTAAAACTGATTAATACTATTACGAATATTCCTAGGGTTTTTTTTCTTATCAATGGCTCCCCAAACGGTTTTTTCCAATTCTCCTATGGGGTCAGGCAAGGGGATCTACTCACTGGCTTTCATTTTGTAACTTTTGAGGATTACATGTGCTGGTTCATTACTAACGTGGTACAAGATGGAATCTACACATCAATTCATGCAGTTATAGACCCTCATGTCCCCTCCCACTTCCTCTATGTGGATAACATTCTTCTGTTAGGGAAAGCCAATAATAAAACGTTATCTTCGGTTAAGATAATCTTTCTCCACTATGAGAGTATGGTTGGGAAGACCATTAGATGGAAGAAATACCCTGTTTTCTTTTGCAATAGAGTCTCCCCCTCCAAGAATCTCCAAATTTATAGATCTCTTTGAATGAAAAGAGGCTCACTCCCTTTCACCTACCTGGGTGTCCCTCTTTTTTTAGGGAAGGAAAAAACTACTGATTAGAGATCATATAAACTAAAATTACCCAGTAGCTAGAAAAATGGAAGGGAAAGTTCCTTTCCCAGACTGTAAGAGTATTCCTGATTAATTTAGTCATCACATCCATGTTTTTTCATGATTTTTTTATCTATATATGGTCGGCCAACATTGTTAAATTTTTGAATAAAAGGATTGAGAATTTTTCATTGATGAGATGCATCAGTGAAAGGAATTTGATCTATGTGGCATGGAAGTATTTCATGAAACCTATTAATCTATGTGGTCTTGGTATTAAGGATCTTAAAAGATTTAATGATTCCCTACTTGGGAAGTTCACCTAGTGCTTTCTCAACCCACATGATGATGATTTGGATTTTCTCAGTGAGAGGTTCTCGCATAGGCTTTGTAATGGTTTCACTATATACATATATTCTTCAGTTTGTCCATCTCTTAGATCCTCATACAAGGATATTATCTCCCATTCAAAATGAATAGTTTCAAAGCACTTGACTCTTAATTTCTAGAAAACCACATTACTTGAGCTGCAACTATCTAAGGTTATGACACCTCCCACTGAGTTGAGGGACATATCTATTTTTTAACTCTTCTAAAAAAGTGGGGAACTGCCATTGTATATCCTTGATCACATTATTTTTCTAATGCATAGATATGTGTTCATGGACAATGATGTCCTTATTTGGAAGCCAAAAATGGTTGTCTCACCATCATGGCTGTTAAAATTGAGAACATATTTTATCCCACCTGCATATCATGTGGTTCTTTGTAAAATCTTGATAAATAGGATTCCTCTTCAAGAGCAGTTAAAATTAAATGTGTGGCACCTTGCCTCTGCTTTATTTTTCTTTATGTAGTCCGACGAGAGCAGTCCTCATGTTATCATCCACTATAATTTTGCTGCTAATCTATGTAATCACCAGCTGCAATGTTTTGTCCGGATTTGTGGCATGAAAGGGCTGATATGTGAGTTCATCTGCAGTATGGTGGATCATAAATGTAGTAAGAAAGCTCACAACATGCCTCTTACTAGTGTCTCCGTGACTATTCACTATATCTAGGCTACTCTAAATGCAATAAACATCAAATTCCAACCTCTCTCGTTCTGTGGTGGAGTAGTGATGATCCACATGGAAATTCAGACATCATCCCATATTCAAATAGGTTTGATGACCAATGATGCTAATGATCTGACTCTATTGTATTCACTTGGGGTTGTTGGAAGGCATAAAAAGCCACATGTTTTGAAATATATTCAATGGATTCCCCCTATTCCACCATGGATAAAGGTCAATGTGGACGGTACAGTGTTGGGTGCAACCATCCCCTCGGGGTGTGTTGGGGTCTTTTGTACCTTCAGAGGCTTAGTTAAGGGCTATTTTTAAAAATTTATTGTAGTTAGATGTGCTTATGAAGTGGATCCATAGTCCATTATGAAGGTGGTTAAATTTATGATTCATTTTGTGTAGAACTCACTTTGGATTGAGTCTGAATCGATGTTTGTGGTGGACACCCTTAAGATCAAATCCAAGAATGTCCCATGGAGACTTCTACCACAATGGACTAAATGCTTCAATACCTCTCAAACTCTCCATTTCTGTGTCACACATGCCTATAGGGAGGCCAACTCGGTGGAAAATGCACTCTTTAAAAAGGAAATTGGTGAATTGACCTTGATTGGTCCTTTATTAATCGGTCATTTTTATGCCTTATGTGGACTCTGATATGAAGGGTGAGATACACACCAGTCCTTGTAAAATCTCCTCGAAACCATTTGACATTATTTTAAATAATGTTTGGGGGTTTAAGCATGCTCAGCTCTGAGCCTTTGTACCCTAAAAGATCCCAAATGACTCTACAAAAACACTAAAAGACCCTAAAACCCATTAAAAATCTAGAAAACCATAAAACACCTAAATAGCCTAAAAACCTCAAACCATAAAACAACAAAAATGACAAAAGGAATCCAAAAAACCCCAAAAACAATACACAAGAAACATAAAAAATAATAAAAAACCCTAAAACCCCTAAAAACATGAAAACCAATAAAACACCTTAAAATACATGAAAAAATCTAAACACCTTAAAACCCTTAAAATCCATAAAAACCATAAAACCCTAAAAATTTCCTAAAACCATAAATAAAGAAAAGGTCCCCTAGAAATCCCTAAAAAACTAAAAAATCCATAAAACACCAAAAAACATTAAATTGCTTTACATATATTAAAAACACTTAAAACCCTAAAACCCCTAAAAGCATAAAAACCATAGAATTCCTAAAATACCCAAAAAATATTAAAAACCTAAAAACACTCAAAATTCCTAGAAACACTAAAAAATATTAAAAACCCAAAAACCCTAATACTATAAAAATCCTAAAAAACCTTAAAACCCTTAAATCCATAAAAATAATTAAAACCAATAAAACAATAACACTCTTAAAACCTAAAAAACCATGAAAACTCTAAAACCATAAAAACCCTAAAACGAAAAAAATGACTAAAAATTATAAAAACCATAAAAACCCTAAAACCATAAAAAAAATCCTGAAACACTAAAAATATTATTAAAAACAAAACCCTTAAAACCCTAAAAATCCATACAAACCCTAGACTCCATAAAAACTCTAAAACACCTTTAAAACCCCTAAAATACCTAAAACCCCAAAATACCTAAAAGACCCTAAAACCCTAAAAATCCTAGAAGATCCTAAAACCAATAAAAACCCTAAAAGACCCTAAAGACCCTCAAAACCCCTAAAAGACACTAAAACCCTTAAAAACTATGAACGTTGCTAAAACCCCCAAAAAAACATAAAATGTCCTAAAGGCCCTAAAAACCATATCCAACTCTAGAAAACCCAAAAAACCGAAAACGACCCTAAAAACCCCAGATGACCGAAAACCCTCAAAAAAACTAACATACCCAAAAAACCATAAAAACAAAAAAAAACACCCTAAACCCCTAAAAGGAACCTAAAAACACAAACTTCTTCATAAAAAACCAAAACCCTTTAAAAACACTGAAAGACCCTAAAACAAACAGAAAACCCCCTAAAATGGTGAAGACACCATAAAAATACTCAAAGGCCCAAAAATGGTAAAAACTCAAAAAATCATAAAACCAATAAAAACCCAAAAACCCAAAAACCCTAAAACCCAAAAACCCTTGATCCCCCATAATCATTTAAAAAACCTAAAAATATTAAACAATCAATATTCATAAAAACCCTAAAACCCCTAAAAACCCTAAAAATCTAAAACCCTTAAATCCCCTAAAACTCTAAGGGTCCATAAAAAAATTAAAACCCAAAAAAATCCAAAAACCCCTAAAAACCATAAATATCTACAAATCTAAAATACCCCTAAACCCCAAAAAATTATAAAAACTGTAAACACCCCTTAAAACTCGTACTACACTAAAAGAGGTGAAAATCCCTAAAAGGCCCTAGAACCCAAAAAAACCCTAAAAAATAAAAAACATATAATCTATAAAATAATATTATAAATCCAAAAATAAAATAAAATACCATAAAACCTACAAAAATTCATTAAAATACCCTAAAAATCATAAAGGACCCTAAACCCCTAAAAGAATCTCAAAATACCCTAAAAACACCTAAAGCCCCTAAAGGACCCTAAAAACCTCAAAGGACCCTGAAAACATATAAAACCCTAAAGGACCATAAAAATATCAACAACATAAAAAAGATACTAAAAATATGAAAGAAACCTAAAAAACCTAAAATCTATAAATCCACCTAAAATCCCTAAAAATCCCTAAATGGCCCTGAAAACCCTAATAAAATCTTAAATTGTCATAAAAACCCAAAGAACCATAAATCACAAAAAAACCATTAAAACACTAAAAGACCATAAAACCCCTAAAATCCCTAAAAGTCCTAAAACACTAAAAACCCTAAAACCCCTAAAACCCAAAAAACACAAACAACCTCGAAATTTATTTAAGACCCTTAAAAACACCTCAAACCTATAAAACTACAAAAAACACTAAAAAATTAATAACATTAAAAAATATATAAAACACTTGAAATCCAAAACTCTAAAAACACTAAAACCCCCTAAAAACATTAACCCCCCAAAAAAACTCCAAAGGAACCCCCATAAACACAAAGAAAAAAAATCCTTCAAAAAATAAAAAATATAATGATCCAAAAATCCCTAAAACTATAAAAATATCCAAAATATTCCAAAAAACTCCTGAATATACTAAAAGACCAAAAAACCCAAAAAACCTTAAAAATACTAAGAAACCCAAAAAATACTATAAAAACAGAAAAAACCAAAAAAAAATAAAAAAACCAAAAAAATTTAAACCCCATAAATACACATTAAATCCATAAATTCCCTAAAACATCATAAAACATTTAACACCCTTAAAACCCATTGAAAACTCAAAAATTAAAAAACCCCTAAAAACCATATGTTTTATAAAAAAGTTTCTAGTTGTGTACTAAACGGCTGACTGTAGGCGGTTAAGTTTTCTAAAATCATTCACATAGGATTTACTACTTCCAAATGATCTCAAACGGGTTTTTTTCATGGATCCAGAAACACCCAACGGTTCTCATATATTGTATTTATAGAACTACTCTCCAATGGTATGTGTTTACTGGTTTACATGGCCAACGCTACTTAAAAACTCGCATTGGTTGTGAGGATGGGATGTTGGGGTCATCAAAACATTTTGGGGTATATATTATCCATTACGAGACTCTATTATAGATTTAAGATATGTTCACAAATCCATTTTTCACAAATAATTTTGTATATTATGGATTACCCTAAAGTGATGATCCATCATTAGTACAAACGGGTTTCGAATAATCTGTATGTGTCCGAGGTTATCTATCAATGGAGGGACTTGTATGCAGCTAAGGTTCTTCAAAAGTGTTACCCTTTTATTGATAGATCATGGACTCCTTTTTCATTTATCAGGATGACATAGGTTTTAATCCCCATAGTGGGGTGCTCTAGAGTTTACTATTATCTAGGGGGGATGAAAGTTGTTTTGATTTCTATATTGAACACATAAAATGGGCTACCTACATATCCCTATAAAAAGAATCAGAACCCACACAGTTCATTTCCGCTTAATGGGGAACATCACCTTTTAAAGTCATTTGATAAAGACCCAACAATGTAGTTTAACATCATGGGACAAGGAAGTCAAGGAGGAAGGTTCTTAATCAAAGTTTGATGTTTGGATTACGTCGTGGCAGCCTCAGGGGCCTGAACGAGATGTAGTCTCTCGAGTGGGGGCATGATATTACTGGGGATATGACCCAATAAGGGTGTATTTGGGTAATGGGTTTGGACCTTTGGTAGGATTCCTACATATCCTAGTCAGTTGGGAATCAAATCCCATGTAGTACAGTTGGTTGGGGATTACACGTAGAAGTTTACCATTAAAGGGGACATGACTGGTGATTATACCGAATAGGAGGCCCATTGCAATGGGATTTCTCTTGATCAGATTTGATATGGGGCTTAAACATGGAAGATTCCCATTTGGTTTGAAGTTGGGGATCACATTTTTGAAGAAATACCAATTGATTTTGGAATGTAAGGATTTTATGATCACCACTAACCTATAACCACATGCGAGTCATGCTCGGTGTGAGAAACAGTACGAAATTGTGGATCTAACGATCACACGACCCGTTTCATCAACTAATGGATGGTGAAAAAGCCCAAAGGGAGAGTGAGAGGACTTAAAGTTTGACTATATCTTATATTATTTTAGTAACAAGGATATTCACCCTAGGTGATCTATCCAGTTACATCCCAGGATGAGATGAAGAGGAGAAAAAGTTCAGTATCTCCTAAGAAAGTCTAGGGGCCTACTTCAGGAGAAGTGCCCTAAAATTGGTTTTGAGGGGAATATGAATGTTTAGAACTAGTTCTCATTGAAGGTAAAGGCCAACAGTTCCCTTCATCCACTAGAATGGGAAAGTTCACATGAGCACCCCATGTTTGGAATGTAAGTTATCATGGGAATGTAAACCCGATTGAATTATGAGGGTCTGCCATACTGTGGAGGGTACCCATGAAACTCCTATTTACCTTGGGTGTGGATGCTCGAAATCACGTGCTAATGTGATTGATGATTTTATCATACTTTTC
This sequence comes from Viscum album, assembly GCA_963277665.1. Taxonomy (NCBI): domain Eukaryota; kingdom Viridiplantae; phylum Streptophyta; class Magnoliopsida; order Santalales; family Viscaceae; genus Viscum; species Viscum album. The sequence continues at coordinate 1,799,331,376 of OY728126.1, read as the reverse complement.
AGGTGGATTTATGACATCGAAGTTTGACATAATGTGGTGGGGATGAGTTTTGTACAGTTTAATGTCATGTCGTCAAGAAAATTGGAACACAGTTTAGAATCAATTGGTCAGGATGAGTTGTTTATAGATTAATATCATGTGGTAAGGATGAATGGAATGTAATTCAACGTCATGTGATCAGGAATAGTTTGTGTAGTTTAACATAATGTGGTCAGAATGTCTATGATGAAGATGCCTAGAAATGGCTAATGTGGGACTTAAGCAGTAGTGGCCCTTTCTGGTACAACCTGGTAAAGGAGTCGGGTGATTAGATTTCAGGAGGCACATGAAGAATGTCTCATCTCACCATATTATATGCATTGGATGTTAGGTACGTATATGGTGCAACTGAAAATTTCTTCTACCAAATCAGAGAAGTTTGTGGTGCAACTCTCCAATTTTTATCAGGGTCAGTGACTGTAGAGAAGGAACTAGCCAGGGCTGGTCACGTCGGAGCTGGCCACAAAGGGATAACCACAAAGGATGTTCTATGGAGGATCATCTACTAATGAGCATCTGTGAAGGGGGATAATCATGAATCATTTTCCACCAAGAGGCTGAAAGGGATTACTAATGAAGGTTTGGATGCAAAGGGTTTGTCTGTAATGAAATTGGCTACAAAGGATCATCAGTAAAAATATTTTATTCATTTATGGGGTAAAAAAATGATTCCCCATATCGCAAATGACACATCCTCCATATGGAATCTTCAGTGAAGGGTCTTCCACATATGGTTCATGGGATGGGGTCTAAAAAGTACTTCAAGTACATGATGGATTTCTCTTGCACCTTCTCCTAATCCTTCACCCATCATTCCTTTGTCATCTTTTTGGTCCCCCTCAAGGTCTATTTATAGAAGAACAGAGGGACCTGGTACTGTCTTGGAAGGTCATTCCTGGAGGTCCATATACATTATTTAGTGGGATCTTAAGGGCATAATTATTCGGGGAATTTTTTTTTGGTCACTAGTGATGCCACCGCATCCCGCGAAATACTTACATCATGGGGATACTAGATTACATGGAAAAAATCACCTCCTGACCCCAAAAGATGTTTGATTTTTATTCATGGGTGTCGATGGTACCCCCTAATCCTAATAATAATTTAGTTCATGGGGATGGTCTTTCATTCATGGGGAACTTCATAAGAATGGCAGAACACCACAATGGAGTTGTTGTACATGAAGGAATTCGTACTTCACAAAATCAATTCACGCTTCACTGCTTCAACCTCTCTGAACCTTTTTCTTCAAATTGTTCTTCGGGTTTTATTATTTTACCCTTTCAAAATTCATGGAATTCCTTTCTCCTTCTTTGTGTATTTTCAAGACCCAACGCCCTTAAAACCCTATATGAACCTAAATACCCCAAAAAACACTAGAAGACCCTAAAAATAAAAAATCCCTAAAACCCTATAAAACACTAAAAACCCCTTAAAACTCAAAAACCTAAAAATCCAAAAAAACCTAAAACCCATAGAAACCTAAAAACCCTAAAAACCTAAAAAAAATAAAAACAAAAAAACCTAGAAAAATCCATAAAACCTAAAAACCATAAGAAATATAAAAATGAAAAAAAAATCCCTACAAACCCTAAAAACCCAATACAATAAAAACCCTAAAAAATTGTAAAAAATTTAAAAAACCTCAATACCCCAAAAAATAGTAAAACTCTTAAAACACCTAAAAAAATTTAAAAACAAAAAAAAACTAATAAATAAAAAAAATATTAAAACCACTAAAACCCTAAAATTCCTAAAACCCCTAAAAACCAAAAAAACCCCTAAAATCACAAAAATACATGAATGAAACCTAAAGAAAACTCTTAACAATTATAAAACCATAATACCCCTAAATACCAATAAAACTCTAAAAAACCCCTGAAAAAACTCTATAACCACAAAAAATTCCTTAAAAAATATAAAACTCCAAAAACCCCCTAAAAACAAAAAAAAAACTAAAAATACTAAAAACACATAAAAATCATAAAAATCTAAAAATCCTAACAAACCATAAAAATCCAAAATCCCTAAAATCTGTAAAAAAAATTAAAAACCCTAAAAATGATAAAACCACTTAATACCCTATAACCCCTCAAAACCCTAAAAATCATAAAAAATCATAAAATTCTCCAAACCCCTTAAATACCTAAAAAAACTAAAACCTAATCTCAAAATCCATCCCCCTACAACCTATACCCTTTATCCAACACTCTATACCCTATACCATACACACAAAACTCTATAAACTACACTATAAACCCTAAACCCTACACCATAAAACCTAGGCCATACACCCTAAACACTAAACCATACTCCCTAAAACCTACACCCTACACTGTAAACCCAAAATCCTACAACCTAATACTATACCCTACACCCTAAATACTTCAATATAAACCTAATAACCTACACCTTGAACCATATACCCCAAATCCTAAACCCTATACCCTACACCATAACCCTTATACCATAACCCCTACACCTAACACCCTAAACCCTATATGTTACACAAAAAACACCATATACCATATACCAAAAACCCAAAACCCAAAACCCTACACCCAAAATATTACACCATAAACCCAGACCCTGCACCGTAAACCCTAGAGCCTACACCCTAAACCCCATACCCTAAACCAACAATGCTAAAACCTTTACAAAAAACCCTATACCCTACACCCTAAACCTTAAACCCCAAACCCTAAACCATATACCTAGCACCCTAAACCCTATACACAATACCCTAAAACATAAACCCGACTCCCCAAACCCTATACCTTACACCATAAAGCCTAAACACTACACCCTAAACTATATACCCTACACCAAAACCCTAAATAAAACACCCTAAAATCTATACCCTAAACCCTAAAGCATAAACTGTAAACCCTACACCTTAAACCCTATAATCTACAAAAAATACCATAAACATTGCACCTAAATCCTAATACCCTGCACCCTAAACATTATACCCTCAACCCTAAACCCGAATCCATATACCCTACAACACTAACTCTAAACTAAACACCCTAAACAATATGCCTTACACCGTAAACCGTAAACCTTACACAATAAACCCCATACCTTACACCCTAAACCCATTATCATACATCCTAAACCCTATTCCCTACACCCTCCACCCTAAACCCTACACTCTACACCTAAAAACATATACCCCAAACCCTATAACCTATACCCCAAACCCTATACCATACACCCTAAACTATATTCCAAAGACCCTAAACCCTAATGATACACCATAACCCCAAAATCCTAAAACATCTCTAAAACACTAAAATATCCTAAAACCCCTAAAAAATCTGAAAACCATAAAATCCCTGGAAACAACAAAACCCAAAAAAACTATAAACCCCACAAAACCCACAAAACCCAAAAAGAATCCCCTAAAAGACTATTGAACCCATAAAATCCAGAAAATCCCCAAAAAATCATTAACAACATTAAAAACCCTAACAAACCAAAAAAACCGGAAAAACATAAACACTATAAAAACCCTAAGATGACCCTCAAAACCATAAAAACCTAAAAACTCTTAAATAACGAAAAAACCCTCAATAAACTCCAGAAAACCCTGAAAGATCCTAAAAATCTTAAAACCCCTAAAAACCATTAAAATCTGAAAAGGAATTAAAAGCCCCCAAAACACCTAAAACCCCATGAAGACCACTAAAAACCAAAAAACCCATAAAAACCATAAGAAACCCCTAAAGAGCCTCAAAACATCTAAAAAGCCTAAACACCCTAAAAAATCTTAAAAACCAAAAAAATTTAAATACCCCTAATAAAACTTAAAAAACTAGAAAAAAAAAGAAAAAAAATACAAAAATCCCAAAAACCCTAATAAATCCATAAAACCTTAAAACCCTTGAAAAAAATTTAAAAATTATTTATACCCTTAAAACCTAAAAACCGTAAACCCCCTAAAAACACTAAAACCCTAAAAATACATAAAAACCCATTCAAGAACCAAAAAAACTAAAAATTCTAAAAATCATAAAATCCCCTTAAAACCCTAAAAGTAATTAAATACCCTATAAAAACCCAAAAAACCCCCCTAAAACACATTAAACACTATAAAACTCAAAAACCCAAAAAATACAAAAATCCCCCAAAATCCAAAATACCAAAAAAACCCTAAAAAAAATTACAATACCTAAAAAAATATATTTTATCATTTAATATAGTTTTTGTTTTTCAAGATTGAGATAAAATATCCACAACATTTGAAGATATTTTTAAGATTTATTTATGTCATTTTAAGGTATGATTAAAGGGTTAACACCCATAAGGACCTAATTATAATTTATTGAAGTTACAACCTTGGTAAAAAATCATTTTTAACACCTAAAATGTTAGTGAGATGTGTTTGAAAAAAATCTCTCTCATATCACCCTCACAATCAAGTTATAGAGAGATAAATAGAATAAATGATCAAAGATATCTTGATCCAAGTTCACATATCATTATCTTGATCTCTCAAGATTGAGATGATATTGAAGATCCATCAATTCTTCACGCTAGCACCCAGAGTTCATTGGATGAAGATTGATCAAGACTCTAGAATATTTGTGGATGATCTACAAGATCCCGAGTTTTGCTGTTCTATGTTACTATATCCGACAATCAGTGAAACATGACTCTGATCCACATCAATCAATGCCCGATTATGATTTAATTTTTTGTTCTTAATTCTTCATGCAAAATCAAATTTCAGAAGATATGTGGATGAATCTGGGCTAGGGTATAGTGGATTTTTTTTTCAACAAAAATCCATTCCCAAAAATTTTCTTATACCATATTTCATTATTCTTCCAAAGCATGGGTTTCCTTCATAAAGGACCCTAAAAACATAAAAAAAATACCATAAATCCAAAAAAACACTAAATGGCCCGAAAACCTAAAATTCAAAAGACAGTAAAACCCCTAAAAAAACAAAACCCAAATAACCTAATAAAAACATTAAAATACCCTAAAAACATGAACACCATAAAACCTAAAAACCATAAAACCCCTCAAAACCCTAAAAAACCCTAAAAAATTTAAACCCCCCAAAATTACTCAAAACCATAAAAACCATTAAATACCCCCCAAACCCCTAAAACCCTAAGAAAAACAAAAATCACCAAAAACCCTAGAACCCCTTAAAACCTAAAAAACCACAAAAAAACCATACCCACCAAAAACCCCCAAACATACATAAAAACTATCAATCCCCCTAAAAACTAAAACCCTGAAACCCCTAAAAGCAAAAAAAATTACTAAAAACTTTAAAACCTCCTAAAAACTCAAAAAAAACATTTAAACTAAAATCACTAAAACCTCTTAAGACCAGAAAACCCTAAATAATGTTAAAAAAATAATATAAACCCATAAATAACCCTAAAAGACCTAGAAACCCTAAAATTTATAGAAACATAAAAAAACTGAAAAATTTACAAAAAATATAAAACCCCTAAAAGCGCTAAAAACCCTAAAAACATTAAAAAAAGTAAAACCCCCTAAATTCTATAAAGCATCCTAAAAACCTTAAAACACAAAAGGAACCTAAAAACAGTAAAACCCCTAAAGGACACTAAAAACATAAAAATCCACAAAAGTCCCAAAAAATCAATAAAACCCAAAACGACTCTAAAAACCCAAAAAAAACCTGAAAAACACAAAACCCCCTAAAACACCTAAAGACCCTAAATAAACATAAAACCCATAAAGGACCATTAAAACTACTAAAAACCTAAAAGACACTAATACACCAAAAAAACAAAAAAATCCCTTAAAATGTCATAAAACACCTAAAATCATTAAAAGAAGGTAAAAATAGAAAAACCCCTAAAAACCTCAAATTTCCCTAAAACCCTTAAAAACTAAAAGTATAAAAACCCTAAAAATTCTTAAAAACATAAAAATCCAAAAAACCCCTTCAAAATTAAAATCCCTTTAAAAAAATAAAAAACATTAAAACCTCTAAAACCACTAAAAATCCTAAAACCCTTAAAACCCTAAACCCCCCAAAAAGGTAAACACACTTAAAGCACAAAAAACCCAAAAAACCCTAAAAACCAAGAAAATCCCTAAAAATCCACAAACTCCCAAAACCCGTAAAACCCCAAAACACCTTAAAATCCCTAAAACCACTAAAACCCTAAAAACCCCATACAACTCTAAAAATATTGAAAACACTTAAAAATCCTAAAAGGAACTAAAAACCTTAAACCCCCTATAAGACCCCAAAATCCCTAAAACCATAAAAATCTATAAAACAGATACAAAATCCTTGAAACGCCTATAAAGACCCATAAACACCATAAAAATCCTAAAAAGATCCTAAAATCAAAAATAACACTAAAATCCCTAAGAAACCCTAAAAACCCCTAAAATCCCTAAAAAACTAAAAAGCCTAATAACACAATAAAAAACCTAAAAAACCTAAAACAATGAAAAAACCCAAAAAAACTTAAATACCCTAAACCCATAACAACTATATAAAAACATAAATCGCACTAAAAACCCCAAAAAACCATAAAATTCAAAAAACCCCTAATAAAACATAAAAATCATTAAAATCCTAGAATAATCAAAAACACCCCCAAAAACCCTAAAATCACTAAAAATAGTAAAACACCTAAAACCCTAAAAATTCATAAAATAAGTTAAAAATACTAAAAGACCCTAAAACCCCTAAAATGATAAAAAACAAAAACCCCATAAAACAAACCTTAAACACATAAAAACCATAAAACCCCTAAAAATATGGAAACCCCAAAAAACCCTCAATCCCTAAAAAACACAAAAAACAAAATGAAAACCCTAATAAATTCTAAAAACCTAAAAGAAAACTAAAAACAATAAAAATCAATAAAAAACCCTGAAACCCCCTTAAATCCAACTAACCCTAAAAACCCATAAAAATCCATAACCCATAAAAACCCATAAAGACACTAAAACCCATAATAAACCCTAAAAACTAATAAAACCCTAAAAGATCATAAAACACCTAAACCCCCTAAAAACCTTTAAAACCATAAGAATAATAATAAATCATAATAAAACATAAAAATGAAAATAAATCATAAAACCCCCAAAAAACCTAAAAACCATAAGAAACCCCAAAATACCCTAAAACCCTAAAAACCTAAAAATGATAAAACCCTAAAAACCCTTTAAATATATAAAAATACTAAAACCCATAAAACCCTAAAATCCTAAAAACTGATAAAAGACCCCAAAACCAAAAAAAATACTAAAAGACCTTAAAAACCTATGAAAGGATGCCACTGCTCTCTCCTCGGCTCTCTCTCCCGACACGGCGATTCCCAGGGTTTCCTCATGGAATCCTTTTCGGTGGCTTCATCGATATTATTTGGTTTGGGCCTTATGATGTGGATGGATCTCTATTTTAGCAATATTTCTTCTTGTTATGCTTGCGGGAGGCAAGGAGGATGCTTGTTGGAGATGGGATCTGGAAGGTTATTTCGGGAAAAGGTGGCAATATCTTGGCCTGGATCTTGCGGAAAAATTGCTCGGCTTTGGCAGATCTGGTCTCTGCGCTTCCTCGGGCATCATCTCTCTTGTGGTGATGCTTCATTTTTCATAGCGGCTTCTTTGGTAAACTCTCCGGAAGCACCGTCGATGGAAAGGCTAGACCTGGTCTTTGGGCGGTGGCACATCTTGTGTTGTTCTATTTCAGGCTGATTGCGAGAATTCAAGAGATGTTTCTCCATGGACGTGATCTGAGTTCGGGTCCTTGTGGGTGTCTTTTCTAGTTTTGTGACGGGATAACATGGATGGTGCTCGCCACTATTTTGGGGGATTCTGGTTTCGCTAAGTGGTTGCAGGGGGCAGCTTGGAGGCTTTGGCGCTCTGGATCTTGGTGGCCTCTTGGGATCTGTGTTAGTTCCTGGCGTATGGGTTCTGATGATGTGTCGTGGGTTTTTGGTTTTACTCAGAGGATTCAGTAGGTGAAGATAAGGTTGGCATGGCATTGGGTCGTTCAGAATTTACAGGTCTGTGTTTCTGGTCTTTTGGTTCTATTTCAAGCTGATGATGAAGGGATCGTTAAGTTGTGTCATGTTATCGTTGCTATCCTGGAATGTGGCCTTCTATGTTGTTACTACTTGCTGGATTTGATTTTTGATGTTGCGAGAAGGGATGCTGGTAGAGGTGGTGCAGGTGTTGGTGTTGCTGCATCGCTTGAGTGGTGGATGGGGCGTGTGGATAAATCGGTTGTGAATTGATGGTGCTCCTATTTTTTGGATGTGACTAGTCTGTTTGAGATGTTTGGTCTGGAGGCTCTGGATGCTTGGTCTGATGATGCTGGTTGCTGGATGGTGAGTAGCTGTATGATGGAAGATGGCTATTTAGGTGGTGTTAGATGCTGGAGTTTGAGTTACTGGTTACTAGTTGCTGATTGGCTGAGAGGAATACCCTGGTCCTGGAAAGTGTTGAAGGAGATGTTGATGGTGTAGGTGATTCATGATGGAATCTGTGTTGCAAGATGCTGGCTGCTGATTGGGAGGGAGGTGCTGATGGAGATGACTATTGATGTATGCTTCGCTTGGATTTTGTGTTTTTTTTGGTTTTGGGGTCGTTATGGGTTTTTGGGTGTGAGTCATTTGACTCCTCCCCTTCATTGTCTTCTTGTTGACTACTATGTTTTTTTTCTAATAAGTTGTTGGGGGTCGGGAATAGCCCGACCCTCGCATCTTCCTTGCCCCCTTAAAAACCTATAAAAACCAAAAAGAACCTAGAAACCATTAATGATCCAAAAAACCTAAAAATCCCAAAAACTGTAAAAAAAATCCCATAAACCCCTAAAACACCATTAAAACCCAAAAAACCGTAAAAGAGTACAAAATAACCCAAAATTCCTTAACAATATAAAAACCCCTAAATCCTCAAAAAAACCCCAAAAAACCTTAAAAACCCTACAAATCCTAAAACCGCTAAGAAAATATTAGAACACATAAAATTACATGAAATGATGAAAACCCCATAAAAATACCAAAAACAGACATGGAAACCCATAAACCTAGTAAAAATGCCTAAAACCCCTAAAAACCTTTAAAACCCAAAAACTTTGAAACCCCCTAAAAACACTAAACACCCTAAAAATAATAAAACCCCTAAAAATACCATAAAGACCCTAAAATCCTAATACCCCAAAAAATACATGATATCACTAAAAACACCAAAACATGAAAAAACCCTTAAGAGTTTTAAATTCACTAAAAATGCATAAATGCTAAAAAACCCGTAAAACTGTAAAAATCTATAGAAAAAAACATAATATCCCGTTGAAAACCCTATTTTAAAAAAACCCATAAGACCCTAGAACCCCTAAAATACCCTAAAATACCATATAAAATCACTACAAGACCCTAAAAACCCATAAATATCATAAAAACCCTAAAATACCATAAAACCTAAAATTCCTAAAAAACCGTAAAACCGTAAAACCCCAAAAACTCTAAAACCACAAAGACATAAAAAACAGTAATTTCCCTAAATAACACAAAAATTCCCTAAAATCTATAAAATCCTTAAAAACTCTAAAAACCTTAATAAACTAAAAACCCTAAAACCCCTTTAAAATCCTAAAAACCCTCAAAAAACACAAAAACCCATGAAAACCCTAAAATGCTAAATATAACCCAGAACAACCCCCCTAAAACCATCAGAACCCCTAAAAACCTTGAAAAACCTATTATCCTAATGAAAACCTAAAAACCTTACAAATAATAAAACCCAGAAAACCCCCAAAACCCCCAAATGACCCTTAAAAATCCTAAACACCCTAAACATCCCTTAAACCCATTAAACACTAACCCCATAAGAACATAAAAACCCTAAAACCCCTAAAAACCCTAAAAACCCCAAAAAATGAAAAAAAACCCCAAATAACTCTAATGAACCCTACAAACCATTATTTGTTCCCAAAAACTACTAAAAGCATGAAAAAAACATAAAAACCATAAAAACTCTAAAACCCTTAAAACCAAAAAACCCAAAAAAACCCTAAAAAATATAAAAAACTAAATTAGCCTATAAACCCAAAAATTGTAAAATACCACAAAAACCAAAATAAAATAAAATAACACAACTACTGTACAAAATCTTAAAATAAAATAAAACCCCTAAAACCCTTAATAGAGCTTGAAAACTATTTAACACCCTAAAATAACCAAAAAACCCCTAAATGACTCTAATAACCTTAAAACCCACTAAAGGATACTAAATAAATCTAAAAACACATAAAAACCATAAACACCATAAAAAGGTCCTTAAAACCCTAAAAAACTAATGAACCCTAACCCCCACCCTAAATGGCCCTAAATTACCCTAAAACCAATAAAAACCAAAAAAACCACAAAGACCCTAAATACCATAAAACCCTAAAACCAACTAATAAAACCAAACATACCCAAAAAACTCAGAAAACCCTAAACTACCCTAAAAGATCCATAAATATTATAAAAATCCTAGATACCCTAAAGATGTTAAAAGGACCAAAAACCCATAAAAATCCTAAACACATTAAAAACATAAAGGACCCTAAAAACCGTAAACCCTCTAAAACATCCTAAATCACTAAAGCCCAAAAACACTAAAACCCTAAAACCTTATAAACCCTAACATACCCTAAAACCCCCAATACCCCAAAATCCTTAAAAACCCTAAAGATAATAAAATCATTAAAAACCCCAAAACCTATCAAAATAAAATAGCACCCTTTAAACCACTAAAACTCCTAAAGGACCATAAAACCCATAAAGGGAATTGAAAACCACTAAAAACCCTAAAGGAAAAAAAAACCCCTAAAAATAATAAAATACCATAAGACCCTTAAAAACACCTAAATCAATTTAAAATAACCTAATAGACTCTATAATCCCTAACCCCTAAAGGACCCTAAAAACCCAAAAGACCCTAAATATACCAAAAACCCAAAAAATATAAAAAAGATACTTACAACCCTAAAATGTTTTAAAGACACTAAAAGCCCGTAAAACCCAAAAAACCCAAAAACCCCTTAAAAACATAAATCCCCTTAAAACCCCAAAAACCCTAAAAACAATTAAAAACACAAAAATACTTAAAAACCCATAAAAATCATTAAACCCCTCAAAAAAATAAAAACCCTAACCTCCCCTAAAACACCAAGAAAAACCCAAAAAAACCAAAAAACACCCAAAAACCCAAAAAATTAGAAAACCAAAAAACCAAAAAAATCACTTAAACCCTTAAAAATCCTAAAAACCCTAGAAACACAAAAAAAAATATAAAAACCCTAAAAATCCAAAAAACCATAAAAAAAATATAAAACCCTTAAAACCCTAATAACTCTTAAAATGTCGAAAACCCAAAAAAAACCTAAAAATGAAAATGAGCATAAAAAATAGAAATAAACCCTTAAACCCTAAAAACCTTGAAATCCATGAAAACCCTAAAACATCATAAAAATACAAAAAATCTATGAGATCAAAAAAATCCCTAAAACCCAAAAACCCAAAAACACTATAGAATCCCAACAAACCATAAAACCCCTAAAAGACTATAAAACACCTCAAATCACCTAAAATACTCAGAAATACCCAAACCCTATAAATCAATATTGGACCCATAAAACCCATTAAAAACCATAAAATCTTAAAACCCCCTAAAAACTCTAAAACCCCTTAAATAGATAACAATCCCAAAAATTCCAAAGAACCTTGAAAACCCTGAAAACCCACTAAAACCATGAAAAAATAATTAAAATCATATAAAAACCCTTAAAACACTAAAGACTCTAAAACAAACCTAAAAAAATAAAATCCCTAAAATGCTAAAAATCCAAAAAAACTCTAAAAGGTAATATATCCTAAAAAACCAAATACACCATTGAAAACCCTAAAACCCCAAAAAAAACCCCTAAAACCGTAAAAACCCTAAGAAACCCAAAAAAAACATAAAAGTCCTAATAAAACTATAAAACTCTAAGAATGCTCTCAAAAACCAAAAGAAACACTAAAACCCCATAAAACCTGAAAAACACCCTAACCCTAAAAACCCATGAAAACCCCCATTAAAATGTAAAAATCCCAGAAACCCAAAATACCCTAAAAACCATTATATTGCCTAAAAAATTAAAAATAGTAAAAATCCTTAAAATCTTAAACCCCTTAAAACCAAAAAAAGTAACAAAACAAAAAAATCCCAATGAAATTCGTAAAAAACCAAAAAAACTTAAAACCCCTAAAAACATTAAAAAATCCTAACACCCCTTAAGACCTAAAAAACCCTAAAAACTCAAAAATCCTAAAACCCCCAAAACCCCTTAAAAACCTAAAACCACTAAAAACCTTAAAATCAAAAAACCACCCAAAATCCTAAAAACCTTCAAACCCCATAGAAAACATTAAAAAACATAAAAACTAAAAACCCATAAAATACCATAAAACACCTAACATCCATAAAAACCTTAAAACACCTACCCCCCAAAAACATGAAACCCCTAAATTATTTTAAAAATAAAAAAACCCCTAAAATCCCAAAATCCAAAAAAACCCTGAAAACCCTAAAACTCTAAGAATCCCTACAATCCCAAAAAACCCCTAAAATCCAAAAATTCCCAAAAATCCCTTAAAGACCCTAAAAACTAATAAAATCCAAGAAACCCATAAAACACTAAAAACTCTTAAAACCCTTAAAAATTATAAAACCCTTTAAACCCTACAAAAGCATTAAATATTTTAAGACCCCTAAATCCCCTAAAACACATAATAATAATAAAAACACCTAGAAGACCATAAATGCATGAAAAAACTCTAAAAAACCTAAAAATAATAAAAGAAAATAAATGGACCTACAAAACCCTAAATGACCAAAAAAATCTTCAAAACCCTAAAAACCCATAAAATTTAAAGACCCTAAAAATATTAAAACCTATTAAAACCCAAAAACCCCAAAATACCCAAAAAACTCTAAAACCACTAAAAATGTTTAAAACCCATAAAGACTCTAAAACCCTAAAAACCCTAAACACCTAAACACCCATAAAAATCTAAACCCCCCAAAAAAACATTGAAAACCTAAAACCCCTAAAATCAATAAAAACCCAAAGAAACACTAAAAATAATATAAACCCCTAAAAACACTAAAAACCCTTAAAATATTGAAAAAAAACTAAACACCCAAAGGTGACAGGTACCCCTCGTCCCCTTCCCTCTCGGCCTTGCGGGGGGGGGAGCTTGTGGCAGTGGCGGGCTGATGAAGAGGCTCTCGGTGCGGAAATTTCTCTTCAGTGTTTCCATGGGGTGGTGCAGATCGAGGATTCTGAAATTTTCCCGGCCCTTCCCTCTCATGCTGTTGGAGGTAAATCTCAGAAAATAATGGGGTTTCAGCGACATAGGGCCTTGGTTGCGATCTTTGGATCAAGGGTGATAGGTACCCCTTGGCTTCAGTATGCGACGGTGTTGACTGGTGTGTCGACACCATTCTCAGCCCCTGCTCTAAGGGGGAGATCTTCTCAACCGAAGTCTTCAGCGGGTTTCTCCGACTCAAAGGCGAAAGGAAACAACAGCTTTTTCTTCTTTCAAATCTTTAATTACCAAACCCGTGTTTCTGAAGGTGTGTTTCATATTCTGTTTTGATCTTCTCCTCAGTTCGTGAAGAAGATGCAGGTGCGTAATCTTCCTAATCTCTCGGCTTCATCTCTGCTCCATGCTGTTGATGCTAGATCCAGTCGGACCTCACGGAATTCCATGTACTCTTATTTCATGGTTGTGATGTTGGTTATTAATCATCTGGTTTTTCTGAAATGGGGTAAACAAGTTTCGATGTGCAATTGATGGTGGTATTCGGTTATTTTTTCTATGAGGTGTGGAATGTTGGTGGTGGTTCGGTTCGACGGCCTTGATTTCTGGATGATGAGATGTGATTCCTTGGGAGATAATGGGTTCGGATGTTCTGGTTACTATTTTTTGTGTTGCAAGTTGTTTTGAGCTAGCTGTCTTGGAGGTGGTGATTTTTTTGTTGTTAATGTTGGTGTTTTGGTGCTGTCATTTGTCGGACGTTACTGCTGGTTTCCTGGGCATATGAGTTTTTCTTGGTTTTCTGAGAGTCAGTTTGTTCAGTGGTACGGTTTGGATGATACCTGTAGTTTTCTATTCTATGGTTGGTTTGGTTGTGATTCATTGTGGACGTTGGTCTATGGTTGTGGATGATGGTGCTTGGAGATGGTTGTTGTTCTACTGCGTGGTGGCGAGGCTTGTCTGGATGTGGTTCGATGTGGATGTGGGCTATTGGTTCTGCTGAGTGGTGCTACACTTTGTACCGCCTTTGGGTGATGCGGAGCTGCTGCTTCTTCACGAAGTGACGAAGGGGAGATTTATGACTTTAGTGCTGATGGTTCTGTGCGGATAGTGGTGGATCTTCTTGGTGAGAAGGTGCTGGATGCTGGTTTTTGTGAGGTTGGATGTTGGTCTTTGGTTAGTTGTGAGCTGCTGGTTGCTGGTGAATGTTGGATGATGGATATTCTTATGGTAGATCTTTTTGGTGAGATGGTGTTGGATGCTAGATCATGTGAGATTGGATGCTGGTCATTGCTTGGCTATGGGTCTTGGATGCTGGTCTCTGCTTGGATGGGAAGTGAAAAAGGGGTGATGGAGCTACTGACTGCTGGAATTGGCTGAGAAGGTGCTGAAGCTGCTGTGAGTTTGGCATTGTGTTTTTCTTTTTTTGATTTTTCTTTTTTTGATGTCTTTGGGTGTGTGTTTGTTAAGGGCTTTTGGGTGTGGGTTGATTGACCCCGCCACTCCCTTGTATGTTGTGTCTTTTTTGTATAATAAAATTTTAGGGGGTCGGGAATGGCCCGACCCGCGCATCTTCCATGCCCTAAAACCACTTAAAACTATTAAAACACCTAAAATTCCCTCAAAAGTCTTGAAAACCCTTTAAAACCATAATAACAGTAAAACCCATGAAACTCTAAAACCCCAAAAAATGCTAAAACCCCCAGTAACCCTAAAAACACAAATACCCTCAAAACCCGTGAAATGTAATGAAAACCTCTCAAAAACCTAATAAATCTTAAATACCCTAATATCATTAAATATTCTAAAAAGAACAATAAATCCTTACAGACACTTAAAACCCATGATAATCTTAAAAACCCCAAGAAACCATAAAATCTTAAGTAAAACCCTAAGAGCTCAAAAAATACTAAAACATGAAAAAAAATAAGAAACCATAAAACCCTAAAGACCCTGAAAACATAATAACTAAAAATAAAATGCCCTAAAGCCCCTAAATATCCTCAAAACCCTAAAATAACTAAAACCGTAAAAATTATAGCAAACCCTAGAAACCATAAATTCCCCTTAAACCCCGTGAAAACTATAAAAATATTAACTTCCCTAAAACCTCTAAAAACACATTAAAACCCAAAAAACACCAAAATAATCATAAAACCCCTAAAAAACTAAAAAAACTAAAACCCTAACACTCATAAAAATCCTAAAACCCCCAAACACCTAAAAACCCATTAAAACCCTTAAAGCACCGGAAACCCTAAAAAACATTAAAAACACTAAAAACCCTAAAAACCAAAAATCCATAAAAAACCAAAAACCCAAACAAATCCTAAACAACCTTAACACCCATAAAAACCATAGAAAATCATAAAAACCCTAAAACCCATAAAAACTCATAAAAACCCTAAAAAACCTAAATCCCCATAAATACCAATAAAAACCCAATAGCCATTAAAAACCTCAAAAACACCTCATCCCTAAAAAAACCTTCAAACACAAAAATCCCTAAAATCCCAAAATCCCAAAACCCTAAAAAATCCAAAACAACCTTAACATCCCTAAAAGTACTAAAAAAACAAAAAAAAACATAAAAGACACTAAAATCATAAAAACCACTTCAAAAAACTAAAAAACCCTAAAAACCCAAAAAAACCCAAAAAACCCAAAAAACTATAAAAACCTTAAAACCCATAAAACCCCTAAAAACCATAAAAAAACTAAAACCCCTAAAAACATAAACCAATAAAAACCTAAAAACCCCTAAACACTAGAAAAAATTCTAAAAACCCTTAATCACTCATAAATGGGACTAAAAACCCTAAAAGACCTAAAAGAGCCTAAAAATTATAAAAACCCAAAAATGGCCTAAAAACCCAAAAATACCCTATACTAAAACACACTAAATGACCATAAAAATCCCAGAAAACTAAAAGATTATTAAAACCCCTAAAACACTTAAAATGACCTAAAACCATAAAAGCCTCTAAAAAAGTCCCTGAAAACACTAAAACACCGTATAAAATCCTAATGGATCCTAATAATCGAAAAACCCCCATAGGAGCCAAAAAAACAAAAAAAATCCCTAAAGAACCCTAAAAATACAAAAAAAATCATAAAGGATACAAGAGGAACCAAAACCCCCTATGAACCTGTAGGATCTTATAAAACATAAAAACCCTAAAAGGCCTTATATCCTTAAAAACCTTAAATAGTCATAAAAACAAAAAAACCCAAAACCCCCAAGAACACATAAAATACATAAAACCCCCAAAAAGACTCTAAAATACCTAAAAAGTCACCAAAGTACATAGAAGACCCTAAAAACAAAAAAACCCTTAAATACACAGAAACACATAAAAAACTTTTAAGCCCTAAAATTCATAAAAAACGTCAAACCCCTCAAACCCTAAAAACACTAAAACCACTAAAAACCACTAAAATTACAAAAAAAATTAAGGAAACCAAAAAAACCCTAAATCCCTAAAATTTGAAAATCCTAAAGATACTAAAAGAATTAAAATCAGAAAACACCTAAAAATTGTAAAAACACGAGAAACCCTCGAAAACCCTAAAACCCCTAAAACCACTTAAAACCTATAAAGGATACTAAAAAGAAAAAAAATCATAAAGAAGCTTAAGAACTGTAAAAACCCCAAAAGACCCTACAAACCCCCAAAATACCCAGAAAACAAAAAAAACCTAAAAACCCTTAATAACCTTAAAACACCCTAAAAATTCCTAAAAGTCCTAAAATACCATAAAAACATAAAAACCATAAAAACCCTACAAAACCATAAAAGACCATAAACCCCTAAAAAATATTATACCTCCCCCACCCCAAACATAAAATACACTAAAAACCCAAAAACCTTAAAACCCCTTAAAGCCTGTAAATGATGTTAAATAACCAAAAAAATCCTTAAAACCCCTAGAAATCCAAAAAACCTTAAATGACCCTAAAACCCTTAAAAATGAAAAAAACCCCTAAAACCCAAAATAAATATAAAGTACCCCTAAAATACCTAAAAAAATAAGTGACACAAAAACCCCTAAAACACTAAAAGAACCTAAAGACACCTAAAAAACCTAAAAACCCTAAGAGCACGAAAACCCGAAAAGTACTTAAGAACCTTAAAAACCCAAAAAAAAACTATTAAACCCTCTAATAAACATAAAGAACCCCACCCCATAAAAACACTATAAAATCCTTAAAATCCCCTACTACTAGAATACAAACTGTAATGACCCAATGAAAACTCTAGAAAACCATATTAACCCCTAAAACCCAATAAAGACCCTAAAAACATAGAAAGACCCAAAAAACCATGAAAACGCATAAAATACCCTTAAAACACTTAAAAACTCTTTACATCCCCAAAGAAAATATATAAAACCCATATTGGACCTTAAAAACCCTTATCCACCAAAAACTCATAAAACCCCAAAAAAAACCTAAACACGCTAAAAACCCATAAATACCCTAAAACCCATTGAAAGCTAAAAATTATAAAAACCTTAAAAAACCAAAAAACCCTAAAAATAATAAAAACACCTTATAAAAATAAAATAACCTAAAAATCATAATTTACCTAAAAACTAAAAAACATTTAAACCCACTAAAACTACATAAAAATCTAACAAATCTTAAAACCATTTAAGAGCCTAAAAACCCAAAAAAATTAATGGACACTAAAAAACCCAAAAAAAATATAATGGTTCATAAAAACCCTTAAATTCCTTAAAATCCATAAAGACCATAAAACCATAAAAACAGTAAAAACATAAAACTCTGAAAATCCTAAAATTACCTACAGACCCCTAAAATGAAAGAAAAATACCATTAAAAAAACCAATAAAAATGTCGTCGCTCTCTACTGGGATCTCCCTCCTGACGCGGAGATCTCTAAGGTTTCCACTAGGAACCCACTTTGGTGGATTATTTGATCTCTTCTAGTTTGGGAATTTTGATGTTGATGAAGTTCTATTCAAGCAGCCTTCTTCCTTGGTGCTCTTGTGGGAGACGAGGCAGGTGGTTGATAGAGATGCGATCTGGTGGTTCTGTTCGGGCATGGGTGGAGACGGCTTGGACTGGATCTTGTGGAAATTTGGCTCGTCTTTAGAAGATCTAGGTTATAATCTTCCGTGGGTGTTTTCTATCTTGTGGTGGTGAATCCTTTGTTGTGGCAGCATCCTTGTTCAACTATCTGGGTGGAAGTTTTAGAGGAGTCATAATGAGTTGAGGTTTTGCAGCAGCGATCTAGGGCGGTGTGTTTTGTGGTCATTTTTCTTGTTTTATGATGGTATAAGGAGAATGGTGCTTGAGGATTCTTTAGGGGATTTTGGTTCTGCTCAAAGGTTGCAGGAGGCACATATATGATTGGCTTGGCATCATTTTGTGCAGAATTTGCTGGTTTGTATTTCTGGTTTTTTGGATCTACTTCATGCTATTGATGAAGGGATCACTAAGTTATTTTATGTTATGGATTTTATTTTGGACAGTGGAATTCTGTGTTATTGATGGTTTGGTTTTGATTTGATGAGGGTGCAGGATTTCGGAAACGTTGATTGGAATTGGAAGATACGATGCCTTTGGGTGCTACGGATGGGTTCTAGGCATGGGTGCTAGTTTCCCTATGCTTTGGTTTGTTTGATTTTTTTGTTTCTGTTGTGGAAATTGACATGTTCCGATGCGAGAGATTTGTTGTGTGTTTCTATTTATTTATGAGGTGTGAATGGATTTGGTGTTTGTCGGAAACTATGGTGTTGGATACTGCTTGATGTTGAGCTGGGGTGTGATGAAGTTGTTGATTCAGGGCATGGGTGCTAGTGGAAATGTGTTGTTAGTTATACTTCTTGGTGTGTCATGGTGGAAGCTATCAGAATAAGAGGTTCCAGATGCTGGAAACTAAGCTTTTGGTTGATGGATGCTGCTTGGCTGGGTACAGTTGAAGAGGGTGTTGGCTATTGGAACCTGTGGTGCTAGATTTTGGATGATGCTTGGCTGGATAATGGTGAAGCTGATGTTGATGATTTTGGTGCCTGTAGTTTTGTGTTGCTGGAAGTTTCTCTGAATGATGAAAAATGTATTTCGGGATGCTATTTTCTAGTTGGATGTGAGATGCTAATGGATATGATTGTGTCTTTCTGATTTGTCGGGTCTGGTGAGTATTTTGGGGTTTGGGGGACTTAAGGGTTTTGTGGGGGTGTCCAGTGTTTTTTGGGTGTGGGTTGATTGACTCCTACCCTCCCTTGTCTACTGTGTCTTTTTTCTAATAGGTTTTTTGGGGCCAGAAATAGTATGTCCTTGCACCTTCCTTTCCCTAAAATGAAATAACAATCCTAAAATACTAAAAGACCCTAAAAACACTAGAAACCCTAAAATAACCATAAAAACCCCATGAAACCCCGTAAAAGAGAATAAACACCATAAAATTCCATACAATTCCTAAAAACCATAAATGATTATAAAAATCTCGAAGGAAAATAAAAATGCCAAAAAAACTCACAAATGCTAAAACACCCTAAAACCCCTAAAGGAACCTAAAACCTGAAAAGCATTAAAGGAAACTAAAAACCCTAAAACACTTAAAACCCCCTTAAAGACCAACAAAACCCAAAAAACCTTTAAAATCATAAAAAACCTAAAGACCCTAAAAACCCAAAAAAACCCGAAGGACTCGAAAACACCCTAAAACCATAAAATACCCATAAAACCTAAAACCCCTAAGAAAACATAATACCCTTAACAATATAAAAATCCTAAAACCACCTAATACACCCTAAAAGACCCTTAAAATACCACAAAAACAATGAAGGACCCTAAAAACCACAAAACGCCCTAAAATCCCATAAAACTGTGAAAACAGTAAACCCCTAAAAGACACTAAAAAATACTAAAACATTAAATGGCCATAAAAAAATTAAAAAACCCAAAAAAACCATGAAACCTCCACAAGACACTAAAAACCCTAAAATACAAAAAACATAAAAACATTAAAAACACTAAAATGCCTAAACACGTCAAAAACCTCCCAAAACCCCCTATGACCCCAAAAGAGTAGAACAATAAAAACCCATATAACCCTAAAAACCCTAAAACTCTAAAATATCCTAAAATCCCTAAAAACCTGATAACCTCAAAAAAACCATAAAAAACCCCCAACACCCTTAAAAACCCTAAAAAATCCTAAAATAATAAAACCCTGATAAAGCATGAAAATCCATGAAAACTCTAAAGACCCTAAAAATAATTAAAAATACCTAAAAAGACCTAAAAACCAAAAAACATACAAAAATAGAAAAATCCAAAAAACTAAAAGAAACCCTAAAAACAAAAAAATCCAAAAAACTCCAAAAGCTCCCTCAAACCACATAAAACTACTAAAAACTCTAAAAAAGACCCTCAAACCCTCAAAGAACCTAAAATCCCTAAAAACTAATGAAAAACTAAGAACCTAAAATGCTAATAACCCCTAACCCCCCTCCACAAAAAGTTAAAAAAAATTGGACTCCCAAATAATCCAAAAGACCCCTGTAAAACCTAAAACTAAAAAGAAATCCTAAAACACTAAAATAAATCCTAAAATAACGTAAAAAACATAAAACACTACTAATAATAAGAAACAAAAACACCCCTAAAATGAATAAAAACCCTAAATCCCACTATGAAACCCTAAAAAATCCATAAACCCCCATAAATCAATAAACCCCCTAAAATTTCCTAAAACCCTAAAAAAATATAAAACTCATAAAAACCATAAAAACCCTAGAATCATTAAAATATCATAAAAATCCAAAAACCTATCAAAAAACATATAAAATATTTAAAATACAAAAAATCATAAAATTGTAAAACATTAAAAACCCTAAGAATAATTTTTAACACAAATGGAGACATGAATTAGACACCTAATTCATACACCAATGAAATTTATTAAATCAAAAGTGTTACGGTACATTCATTATGTGTAATGAGTTTACACCATCAAAAAACTGAGAGAAAAACATGATGATATAACAAAGAAGCTCGGTCGCATCAAATTGCGAGTGCAGAAACTCCGGGCAAGAAAAGGCCTCATGATATGCAATCTTCATGAGGCATGAAAAATGAAATATCCTATCTGAAGTGGATGAATCTGCTACAATTTAAGGTTGCAGTGTGCATGAGGAAAAAATAAGCATGAAGGGTTATGTGCATTAATGACCCTGAAAAAAAGAAGAAGTAAGTTCACATTCTGACTAGAAAAAAATAGCACTCGTTATAAAGAATCCCTGAGTTTGTTTATACTCCTGCACCAACCTCCTATTGAACATTTGGCATTTGATTTCACGATAAGATTCCACCAAATTTTCACCATCTCTGAGCCTTCGATATGACAAGTCATCCCGCTATTCCGATTCAAAATTTACACTCACCTCCTTAGTAAACTGGTTTTCATATTTCACATTATGGTTAGAGGTTTCATTTGGGATATCATCAGGAGGTGCAATAGGATAATCAACCTCATTAATTGATATTGTAAATGCAATGTTTTATTTTTTATAATCATCAAGTGATATTTTCACAATTGTTCTTGAAAGGTGATAATAGTCTCTATGTTTCCTAGTTTTTTTAGGATTGTGAGTAATGAATCCATCAACATCCACTATTTTTTTTCTTTTTCTAGAGATTTATTTTAGGAAGTCTTCCTCAATTTGTGTGGCTTTCTCTTCATCTTCCAGAAGGGATGTGCATTGAGTCTGTGCAGGGGGAAGATTGATAAAGAACATCAACATTAGCAATATAGTGTTCACCCTCCTTAATATGAATAGCCTTATTAGCTTCATTATTAACCCCATTACCTTCATGAATTGATTTCTTAGAAAAAGGATTAAAAGCATCAATGGAGCATAAGGCATTGATGTTATGAACCAAATTATTTGTCAGAACCAAAGAGTTATTATTTATGGGTTTCTTTTCCACCAAAATTGACTTGAAATGTGGGTGGGGAGGGAAATCCCTTTATGTAAAACATTTTTTCATAAGATGACCAATTCTAGAACATTTTTTATAGTAGGCTGGAACATTTTCAAATAAAACATCCTGTATAAACCCGTAATCTCCTTTTTGTATCCAAAAATATGATGGAAATGCATGAGAGATGTCAACTTCAGTAAAAATCCTAGAAACAGAAGGTCTTGACAGGTTCAAAGAAGCAGAGTTAAGCCTTATTGGATGTCCGAAGAGTCCAGTAATGGAGAATAAAGAACTCTACTCGAAGAGATGGGAAATTAAACCCAAGAAACCAATCCGGATATGAACGATGGGGGGTTCGGAGCCAACATCAATGTCCATGGACCATTTGAATTATTTCATAAGAGATCCCCCAAAAGACCAAAAACCCCATGCCTAGAATCAGTAATAATCATTCTATGAGGAGAAGCGGAATAGAATATTCCACAGATTCATTAATCCTATGTGAAAATTTGTGAAACCTATACCTTCCAGGGCCTTGCGCAGAAACACCAATGAAGGGAGACAGTTGACAAACCTTCCAATGAGAACAAAACAAAGATTCAAAGAGAGTGTGGATACCTCATCATTTGAGAAATAAATCGCTTAAAGGCCTTGATGTTGATATGTTTTTGGAGCAATCCCATGTAATGAATTTGATGCAGTGAGAGTATAACTACCCGTGATGATTTCCGAAAATTAACTAGCATCCATGATCACCTTTGGATGGGGGGAGATTAGGGTTTTTCTCGTGTTCATCCATAAATGGGACATCCGTAGACGACAACTTCATCAACCCTATAAAAAATAATAAACCCTAAAAACCCAAAAAACCCTTAAAACCCCTAAAAACCAAGAGATCCTAAATCCCTAAAAATCTCTAAATCTCATTAAACCCATAAAACCCCTAAAAATTGAGAAAACACCTAGTACCCTAAAAACCCTTAAAAACTGTAAAACAATGAAACCACTTAAAACCCCTAAAAATCACTAAAACCCAAAAATAATATAAAACCCCTAAAAACTACAAACCCTAAAATCCCTAAAACCAATTAAATACATAAAAATCCCTAAAAACAATAAAAACCCCAAAAACCTAAAACAAACAACCAAAAAAGTCCCTAAAACTCCTAAAAGTCACAAAACCCCCTAAAAACAAAAAAAAATACCGTAAAACACCTAAAAACCCTATAAGAACCTAAAAACCCTAAAACACCCTAAAGGACCCTAAAAATAATAAAACCTCCAAAACACCCTCTAAAACATAAAATATCATAAAATACCAAAAGGGTCCAAAATATGCTAAAAGCACTGAAAAACTAAAGGATCGTAAAAACCCTAGATGTCATATTGGACCCAAAAAACCATATAAATCCATAACGGACCCTACAAATCCTAAAAAAACCCAAAATTGTCCAAAAAACTATAAAAATAACTAAAGGAACATAAAACACCCTAAAAACCCTGAAGGACCCTAAAACCCCGAAAACCCCTAAAAGTCCATAAAAACACACAAAATCCTTAAATGAACCAAAAAATCCAAAAAAACACCTAAACTCCCCTACAACATCATAAAAGATCATAAAACTCTATAAACACCGTAGAATACCATGAGAGACTAAAAACATCTAAATGTACTTAAAAGACCATAAAACCAAAAAAATATAAAATACCCTAAAAACCCTAAAAAATGTTAAAAGACCATAAAATTCAAAAAAGACCAAAAACATTCTATAGAATTTTTAAAACCCTAAAACCCCCTAAAAACCCCAAACATGAAAAAAAAACAAAAAAAAATGAAAACTCCTAAATTATCGCAAACCCATAAAACCCATAAAAATCCCCCAATAACCCTCAAAACCAAAAAAAACAAAACAAAGCCTGAAACACTAAAACCCTTAAACTCCCTGAATGATCATAAAACCCCTAAATACCCCAAATAACACTAAAAACACTATTGAAACACCATAAAACACTAAAAACCATTAAAATCCCCTAAAATATAATAAAATACCCTGAAATATATAAGAGAACCCAATAAAACCATAAAACCCCTAAAAATCATAAAGGAAAAAAACCCTTAAATCCCTAAATTACCCTAAAACACCCTAAAATCCTAAAACACATAAAAACCTTAATGACCATAAAAACCAAAAATCCCCAAAAAACCCAAAATGAACAATTACAAAAGCCAAAATGTCCCAAATAAACCCTAAAACCATGAACAATCATAAAAAAACTTAAATCCTGAAAAAACCCAAAGAACCCTAAAGAATCTTAAACCCCTAAAGGAATCTAAAATACCATAAAACACTAATGAAAAAAAACTCCTAAAAACCTTAAAACCCCTAAAAACACAAAAAATCAGTAAAAATTCTAAAACCCCAACAAACAGTAAAAAATAAAAAAAATATAAAAACCATAAAACCATCTAGAAGACCCTAAAAACACTAAAAATCCCCAAACCACTAAAATTCCTTAGAAAATCGAAAAATATCCCCCCCCCCCTCCCCAGAAATAAAAAAACACTATGAAACCCTAAAAACCTGAATAAAACCTAATGACCCTATGAAAACCCTAAAAACCATAAAAACACTAGAACACCCCAAAAATAAAAACAAATAAACCCCATAAAATACCACAATGAACTGAAAAGAATCTAAAATTCAAAAAGACCCTTTAAACCCCTAAAACCCCCTTAAAGTCTCTCAAAACCCTAAAAAAACACTTCAAGTCCCTTAAAACCCCTCAAAAACCCTAAAACCAAAAAAATCCCTAAAAACCTAAAAACCTAAAAACTAGTAAAAATCGTAAAATCCCAAAAAAAACACCCCTTAAACCATTAAAAATCTCAAAAACACATTTAAAAACCAAAACACCCTAGTTCAATATAAAAACATAAAACACTATACAAACCTAAAACATTAAACCCCATAAAACTGTTAAAACATTGAAAAACTTAAAAATACTAATAACTAATACCCTAAAAACATTAAAATGCATTAAAACATTAAAAACCTAGAAAAACCCTAAAACCCCTTAAAAAGATATAAAAACCTAAAACCTATTTAAAACCCCTAAACCCTAGAAAACATAAAACCCCTATAATCTCTAAAAGATCATAAAAAATTTAAAACAATAAAAACCCCTAAAAACCCCAAATGAAATCAAACCCATTAATGTCCCTAAACCCACTAAAATCCCAAAAACCCTAAAACAAAAAAACTCTAAACACTATTAAAATGCATAAAAATTAAAAAAACTACAAAGATAATAAAACCCCCTATAATAATTAGAATACTAGAAAACTACTAAAATACTAATAGATCATAAAACCCTAAAAATCAAAAAAAAATATAAAAATACCTAAGAAACCCTAAAGACTATAAAAGACCATAAAATATCCTAAAAACCCAAAAAGACTCTAAAACAAAAAACAATATAAAGGAAAATAAAAACTATAAAAAACCCTAAAATATCTAGAAACACTATAAAACCCTAAAGGACCATAAAAAATATAAAACCATAAGGGACAGTAAAACCACTAAAAACCTTAATGAACCTTTAAAAATAAAAAACCCTAAAAACACTAAAGGATGATAAAAACCCTTTAGAACCTAAAACACTTTAAAACCCCTAAAAGACTCTAAAACCCCTAAAACCTATAAAGAATCCTACAACCCATTTAAGAACCTAAAACACTTTAAAGGCCATAAAATAATCTAAAACCCATAAAACCCTAAGATACCCTAAAAACCTAAAAACCAAAAAACCAAAAAATGACCATATACAATTTAAAAGACAGTAAAACCCAAAAAAACCCGAAGGATCATAAAAAACATAAAACACCCTAATAGTTATGAAAACCCTATAATAATTTTAGGATCCTAGAAACCTCTAAACCCTATAAACCCATTAAATCACTAAAAGACCCAAAGTGCCCTAAAACCCTAAAAAACTGTAAAACCCTAAAAACTGAAAAAATCCAAAAAACCTTAAAATCCATTAAAAACATAAAAACCTATAATAAATAAAAAAAATGAAAAAACCTAACAAATACTAAAACCCTAAAAATCCAAAAAAAACCCAAAACCCCTATGAAACCCTAAAAACCCTAAAAACCCATAAAAACCCATAAAAATCCACCAACCACTAAAAACCAAAAGGAAGAGTTAAACCCCAAAAAACCGTAAGGGACCCTAAAAACATAAAAATCCCTAAATGGAACAAAAAACCATAAGGATCCAAAAGGTCCATTAAATACAAAAAAAAATAAAGATCCTAAAAACACCCTATTTCATAGTTCCATGAAACGTGTGTTCTAGTTTTAAGAATCACTACTTCTAGGTGGTTTCCATTGGATTTATTCATGGAACCAGAAACTTTCAATAGATCTTCATCCAAAAGGAAAATTGTTTCCAAAAGTATGTGTTCTTAATGTTTGAACTATATGATACTTAGGAACATGCATTGGTTGAGAGGATGAGAGGTTGGACTTATCACACCCTTTTGGGTGGAATTATTATCTACTCTAGGACACTCTTTATAAATTTAAGATACTTTTATGAATCCTTATTAATTAACCATGTATAACATTGGTTTCCCTAGGAATTTGAAATCATGTATTAGCATGTGTAAAATTTAAAATAATCAGTATGAATTAAATGTTATTCATTAATGGAGATACCTATATGTATTTGAGTTTCTCCATAAATGGTATCCATTCATATACTATTTGAAGATTATTTTAATCATTTTTATTATGATACTGGTTTTTAATCCACTCAGTGTGGTACTCTAGAATTTACTGTCATCCAAGGAGATGAATGTTAGTTTTGATATTGTGATCATACCAATGAAATTGGCTACCTACATATCCTTTTTAAAGGAATCAGAACCCTCTTAGTTTGGTGACACTTAATGGGACACATCATACCTTTTAAGGTCATGTGATAAGGACCTAGCCATACATTTTAATGTCATGTGGTATGGAAATCTAAGAGAACGGTTCTTAGTCAATGTTTGGTGTCGGAATTATGTCTAAGAAGCCCAGTGAACTTGGAAATAATATGGGTTTTTATGTAAGATTAGACCCTATTGGTAATATGACCCAAGGAGAACATGGTTTATTTTATAAGTTGGGTTTGAACCTCAATGAGGCTTCCTACATATTCCATGTAGATGGTAATCAAATACTATGTTGTTCAATAAGTCTCATAGGAGAGTATAGTCTTTTGTGAGAAATGAGTTTTGGCTTACTTCCAAAAATGGATTCCTTGATGATTTGGGAGTTTAATTTGGGGATTATTCCTAAGAAGGATACATGAATTAAGGGAATTAGGGATGGATTATTGGAGAGGATATTCAATGATCTTGGGCCCTGGAATGGCTTCCTACATGTCCTAGTTTGAACAGGAATCAGAGTTCTCGTAGTTTATTCACCATGGGTGTTGGTGTAAATGTTGTAATCATCAAAAATCTCTAAGCCCATGTGGGTCATGCTGGGTGTGAAAAAATAGGATGTGAAAATATTCAATAATGACACGTACACTTTTCCTCCTCTACTAGGGGAAGAGGGTGCCCCTATGGTGGCGACGGTGGATGAGGGCGAGGCAACATGCCTTCTCTCTATTCAAATTACATTTCAAAAGTTTCCAATGAATGGAAGATGGGATGAAGTTTTGGGGCATATGCCAGGATATCTTCCCTAACATTGATCCTGATAGTAGAGGGAGACTTTTCATTTGCCTAATGGAAAATCATGTGTGAACCTTACATTCCCTACTAGAAATTTGAGGTTCCGGATCTTTGAGAAGGGTGAGGTTAGGATACAAACCCTTATTCTCAAAACCGGGAGATTCTGAACACTATTCCTGGGAAAACAATATATGTGATTATGGATATAAGAACCCACAAACAATCCATAAATCATAACCCCATCATGAAAAAAATGTGGGAAACTTCTGACTACGGATATACAAAACCAAAATAGAAGACACGCTGATGTGACTTTCCCAAAGGTTTGATAAGTTAAGAGGCTTTGGTGGAGGCTTCAACATAGTCCCTTTTAGATAATGGAACCTAGGAAGGAGATACCCTTCCATGAATGGATTTAAAGAGGGTAATTAAGTTGGTATGTAGGTCATATACTGATCTCTTCTACGTAGGTATTGCACGCCAGTGTACCACGTAGGTACCCCGTGTTGATGCGCCACACAAATGTACCGCGTAGGTGTTCTGTGTAGGTTTGTATGATGACTAAAGAATATATTTCACATAGGGGAACCAATATTATGTAAAAATTGTGAAATAATTTCAAAACATTCTTATCCTGTTTAATTATATCTTCTATATTATTTTAGAGAGCTACCTGAGATAAATTGAGGGATCTGGGCGAATGAGCTAGGAAATGGGAGCTTCAGGGAGTCTTTCAAATTTATCATCCCATTAAATGGGATGACCTGGTGTCCTATTTATAGGAATAGATGGGCCTTGGTTTAAGGTATGTTGTCCACAAAAGTTCTATGTGAAGGTCCTTTGCATAGGTCATCCACATATGGGTAAATAAAATATACTACCACGTAGGTCTGCCGCGTAGGTCTACCATGTAGGTATGCGGTGTAGCTCTTTGGAGGGTTTGTATTTCTTTTGAATTCATCAAACCTCACTATGGATTTTGAAATATCTAGGTCTATCTTCATAGTATTTTTTTATTCTTATGTAGTGTCATCAAAAGTGCCCCCACAGGATTTGATCTGATTAGAAAGAGGGTCGAGTTTTGAGGTAAAATTATGGGGAATAGTATATGGACTAAGTGTTGGACAGGGAAGGGTTTCCACAGAGATACTTCTCATAGGTATTATTCATAGTGTTTTCATTCCAGAATGTTGTGGAGATCTTCGGATGGATATAAATAGGTTCAATCCTTGGTTATTTTCTTCATCCGTGCCTAAAAATTTTTAGTCTCTCGTTGCATAGCTCTTTCATCTGGCCTTAATTCATTGTGATCTCACTCAGTCTCCTTGAAATTTTCTCAAGGTGAAACTACTTTTTCAATAGATCTATGTGAAAGGACTTCGTTGAATGAGTTGCACTAGGACCCTTGTCGAAGGACCTATGCGACGGGCCTCATTGAAGGACCTACGCGAATAGTTTCCTTTAAAAAAAATTTGATTTCCTTTTCCTTTGAGTTGAAATTTTATTTTTTATGATGTCAAAATTACAATCTAATAGGGGGAGTTTGGTAATTATTTTTCAAGAAAATGGATCATTTGATAACCTCTATTGAATAATATAATGTTTTTCAAAATGAAATGATGAACATCACCACACCAGACTATTATGATGTTGTTGAATGTACTCTTCCTATACTATGGAAAGGTTTAATTTTGTATCAATGTGAATATCTAAAAAGTCCTTATTTGACCCTATACATCATGGGATTTTACACGATGCCCATGTTCCATCTATTAATAAGTACTCCCTAAAGATTTGGTTTCTTAAATTATCCAACTGAAATTGCATGAATATTAGTGCAAGGGGGTGCCAGTACTTGATGGAACAATCCCTATTTGTTGCATCCTGCATCAGAGTGGTAGTACTCCTTATATGAAGGATTATGTTGTAGATACATGGCCACATTTCTATGATTCAACTTTTTGGGCTTCTCAGACAGACCAATTTAATGGTTGGAAAGAATACTAGGATCATCATTCTGGAGGAGGTATGAAACTTGATTGGATGTTGGCATTTTGGGTGCGCTATACATGTGAAGATTTTAAGAAAGAATTATCATATTTTTATATAATATGAAGCTATCTGTATGGGACAAACTAATGTCTATAAAAAAGTTTTCATTCGTGAATTGTTGATTTGATGGAGTCTGCAAAAGAATTCCTTCCACTTGACACATGGTGAAGTTTTCATTAGTTTGTGGGATATTTACTAAATAGCTGGGGTTCCCATTCTCAGGGAAATGTATGACGAGTTCATTCCACCAGCTACAACATGGAGTGATGTTACCAGAACACCATCGTCGGATCATGAACTATTCAAAATAGAAAATAAATTACCCAAATATAAGAAATATATTCATTCTAGGGTGTGGATGGAAGCCTTTTTAGAACCAACAATAGAGAAAGGTCCCTCCTATGGACATCCTACTGATTGTAATTATCCAGTTAACTCAGGTAGTTCATGCACATGTTGTTCTACATTGGAAAGAGGTGAATATAAGCACTGGGGATAAGAAGTCAAATTTGATATTTATGAAATGATATGATTAACCTCCTTCCTTTCCATGTGGGTAATAATTTACTTACTTTTAGTTCGTGAGTCTGGAGGCAGTGTAAGGCCAAGGACATTTGTAATTATAGCTAAATTCACATAAGGGATGTATATTGGGTTAGAAACTTCTGTATTGGAAATAATTTACTATTCCCTACTACATTTATACAATGGTAAGGTTCCATTTAGAATTTTAGGGTCATTCCAAGTGTTGTCGGGATATATTGTGGCACAATTTTCTTCATACTAAGTGCTGAATTTAGTTAGAGTCCACAATGGTCAATTCACTACATTTTCACATAGGGTTTCTGGTTTTCAACCTCAAAATTTAAGATGTAATATTGTGATAAAGTAATTGAATGTCTCTAAAGAATTAAATTTCTTTTCTTTTGGTAATCCACCAACTAAAAAATTTATTGATGATGGTAATGAAAAGAATTATTAGCTAAGGTATTATATAATAGAATTCATAGATGGTTTAATATCAACCAGTATTGATGGTGAAATTAGATGCGAGGCTATTTTCCCTTATAGGTTTTCTCTTCAATTCAGATGTCTTCAAAAATCAAACACTTTTCCACCAACATATGTTAGACATGAGAAACAAACAATGGTAGAGAGACAATTATGGATTGTAACAGCTTTAAAGGCGCCCAAATTGTCCTTTATGTTACCTCCATCAGATGTATCAATAAAATTGGAAGTTGGATATGAAAAATCTTGGGCTTCTTCATATCTTCAAGGGGATTTGACAAGAGGAATATATCTAGTGGCAGATACAATGACTTTTGTGCACAAAAATCATGGTAAGAAAGCCAAGGACAGAGATGATGTTGAAGTTTCAGAGGTTTCAGATCCTTCAAAACAACTTCGCAGGAGGTATACTAGAAAACTTGGGCTAGAGAAGCAATACCTATGACACCAAGGCGATCTAGTCACCACCATCAAAAAGATGTTCCTATTCCATCTGTTGAGCCTTTTGAAGAAGAAGGAAGTCCTGAGGAGGATCACCAGCCGGAAGGTGTTGAATATCCTCCATAATCAACCATACTGAGATTGAGTTTTGTGAGATGTTCTACCACTCACCATTGGGAGAGTGTATACCATGATCTTAGTGATTCATGGGCATTCCTCCAACATGGAATTCAAATACCAGATGTGGGTGACATTATGGCACCTTCTTATTGCAATCCAGATTATAACCTGGGTGAAGTACATGAGTATATTAAGGAGATGAAGCCTTTTATATATTCCACCGATGAAAAAATCCCCGACACTAAACAAGTATCTCATATGATAGAGTTAGGAATAAAAAAAGGGTAATTATTGACCCAATGGAGGAGTGGGATATTTATGTTAATTCTGAGAATGTATTTTCCTTTTCTTTTGTCTCAAATATTCTTTACCATTCATCATCATTAATCTTTATGAAATGTATTTTTACAGCTTTAATGTAGGGAAGGAAACTGTGGACCAGTTCTTGAATCACAAAAGTATGGGTCTGAAGGTTCTCCTATCAACACATCTAATGATCATCCTAGGTATCCAGAACTCTCTCCAAGAGAGAAAATCATGACTAGGGTAATGACGATGGATAATCCTCAACTATTACCTCAAGTTTCTCCTATCAATAACAGTTTTTTGATGTCCCCTAAAGCTTATGGAAAGAAATGCAAGAGAGAAATGATATTAGTATGAAGTGTTCACCAAATTATTAAGTATTTATCCTACCTTTAGGGCATTATTATTTTTTCAATGCACTCTATTGATCATATTTATCCAATTACAAGATTTTTGTCTCTCTCCTCTCTCAAAGGACAAAGAGATGATTCTTCAAGACCAGAGTGGGAAACTCTAGGATAAACCTGAGTTCACATTGATGGATCTTCTACTTCAGTAGATAAAATATCTAAAGATTCATTTTAACCCTCTTCTGGATCTACTCAGAGAGAGAAAAGTCATGGTAACATCAAATACATTTATCTTGAATATTAAATTTTTGCTAATATTTTTATATTCAACATATCTCAGATCAGTTTTCTTTCCCAATGGATCCTATGATAACCAATGATGATATTCCTATTTCTCTGGAAGAAAGGAATGAAGACCCAGGATAGTCGGAGATAAATACTGATGTTGAACCAAACATAGAAAGATCTAATGACCTCGTTCTAATTTAAGAACCAATAGAACAGAATGTCAGTATATCCAATTTGGGCATCAACTAACATTTGTTGGATACTATAAATGGTGAGGATTCTATAACATTACAATCCACATACACTGAAATGATCAAATCCATTAATCCAAATGTTGATATTCCAGCTTCCATCAAGGAGTTTGGGGATTTTCATGAGGAATTGGAAGGATGTAAGTTCTCATTCTTGCACCTTCCATACATAATTGTTCTTCTTTTACTTGATACTTCACATTAAATTTCATCTTATGCAGCTTTATCTATAGAAAATGTTTCAAATGATTTTCAGGAATGGAGCATTCCAATTGATCCTTCTTCTATTTAAGTTGGAAAAATACCTACAAAGGACCCCCTATCAAGATATGTTCCTAATACATCAGTTTTGAGAAATGGGAAAACTCAAGTGAGTTACCCTTATCAAGAAACATCTACTCAAACTACTGAATCTGAGAATACCAAGGATAAATCCAATCAAGTGGTTGACTTATTAATGGGTAAATTTTATCGGCTGACTGGATCATACACTACTTATACCATTTTTTGAAACTGACAATCCATGATTTATCATTTAGGGTTATCATCTCTTATAGTTAGATCATAAGGTGAAGCTTCTATGTTGGCTCAGGCATCAGTGGGGGGTGGATCTTCTACTTTTCTGAGAGAAGCGGAGCAAGAAAACTATTTAAGAAATCTATTTCTAGAGTAAATTTCACCTCATGGTAGTGACTCAGATTCAGAATTAGAGATGCAATGTTCTCTTGGCATGGAACGTAAGAAGACATGGCGGTATATTTGGGGCATAATTGTTGAGAATCATTTAGATGAACTGCTACACCATTTTTCCAAACTCCCAGAATTATTCTTCGTATTGTGATTTGGAGGATTTAATTATCATCTAGTCTAAAATGCAATGAAATAGATAATTTGCCTATGGGAATAGGAGTATAAACTATGGAATTATTGTGAAAGGGATAAATGGTTTATCAATATTGATAGCATCCAATATGTAGTAGCTGAGGAAAAGGTATATGAAAATAATAAGTTGATTGAAATCAGCCAAAAAATTAAAGAAGCCAACAAAGTGTTGTTATATCATCAGTAGAAAATGGATGTTTTTCATAAACAAACTTGATCAATCGAACCAGACATTGGGGGAATCCCAATTGGAGGGGATAACATCAATTTAAACTACCAAAGAAGCACTTAGTCAAGCCAAGGATGCTGGAGTTTCTCAACTATCTCAACATTAGTAGGCAGTTGACAGGGCTCATAATGTTTTTCAACAAATGATAATTTATGTTGAGAGTGAATTTTAAAACATGATAGAGAGGCTCCATTTTGTGGATTTCCCTCTAATTTCATATCAATAAAAAAAAAATTCAATAATATATGTTTTCATTCTTACTTTTTTTATTACAATATAAAAGGTAATGATGATGATGATTTTTTTAAACATCATACCTTCATGTGAGATAATAATGTTTACAATGACAAGAATGGGGGTGATCCGAATTTTATTATCAAGTTAATGAGCCTAATGAGCATAGTTTTATTTTTACTAGGGTTTTATGGACAACCCAACAATCTTTTTATCTTTTGACTTTATATTGATCATTATTAACTAAATCATACAAAATGTACGTTTTTTGAGACAGGACTCAACTTTTGTTCAGAGTTCCCTTTGTGGGTTCTTAGTCTTATGAGAACCTGATCTCTTGTTGTTGGAAGTTTAAATCCATGCATGTTGGAATATAAAAGGGAATGTTTACGATCGAATATCTTTGACTAAAAATTTTAAAATTAGATTCCAAAACAAGACACAGTGGATAAGAATTGCTCTAATATTATTTTAAATATTTACAATGGGAATCTTGAACCTTTTTTATGGTCACCAAATTTAAAACTTGTATCAAAATAAGGGGAGTATCTTCCAAAAACCAAGTTACCATTATTTGACAATCCTTTTATGGGAGTTGTGTTATGCATGGCCAACTAGGGCATATGTTGCATAGCCAAATTGTGGAATCTTTTTATTGACAGGCCTATTATGTAGGAAACTTTTATGTAAGGCCACCTAAGGGAACGTATTGCATATTCAAGAATAATATATCATAAAAATTTAACATTTTACTATATATAGATAAGAGAAAATAATATTTGGGTGACTCAAGACCATAGTGGGTGCCTTTTCCAAGGAAAGGAATTTTGATAATAGAGGGTTATCTATGGCGACATATGCCTTAAATAGGAAAACCATTTCTTTAAAAATTTGGAGAATAAGGAATTGTTAAAATGTTACATAAAGGAGAATTTATGATATCATATTCTGCAATTTTAAGTCATACAGTGAGGACATTATACTATGTAGTTTTAAGTCACGCAGTGATGACATTGTGTGGATTTAATTTAATGTCTTTATCTCGGACTGAAGGTATGAGACTCTCCCAATTTCTTGATAACTTTTTTGAAAACATACTACCATATTCATGTATGGAAGGGAAAATTGTACACTATGATTTGGGAATTTCTAGATCGGAATAATGATATGGGAAAAGGACTAAAAATTATTAGACGAAGTCTCTTCCCAGAACGAAGTTACCATTATTTAAAAAAACCCATTATGGGGGATTTTGTTATGCAGGTCCAACTAAGGAATATGCTGCATAGCCAAATAGTGGAATCTTTTTACCAACTTGCCTATTATGTAGGAAACTTATACAAGGCCACCTAAGGGAATGTATTTCATAGTGAAGAAAAAGAGCTCCCAAAAGTTTGACAATATATTGCTAAAGGTCAAAGATAGTTTATGAAGATTTAGATTTTCAGAAGCAATAAGTTTGGTTTATGGATAATGGTACCTGAATATGGAGAGGGTATTTCCAATCATGATTTTTAAATAATCAGAGGAATAGGGTTTCTACGAAGGTCTGGCCTCAACATAGGGAGTATGGTGTTTGTATTTTTAGGTCATACAACTATGAACAGAAATGGAAACAATATATGATATGAGGTCAATTGATTAAAGTATACTTCATATTACTTTGAACACATAGAGAGAGGGATGTGTAAACCATAGTATTGAAGGCTTTTAGACTGAGATATAGATAATGGAAAAAATATACATTAATGAATGTTTTAAAATACATATTCTTGTATATTGTCATCAATGTTTGAAGGGGACAGAGACACTATAACCAAGAACAAAATTACCATCATTTTGAAAAACATGTTAGGGGGATTTATAATATAGGTCCAAATAGGGCATATGCGGAATAGTTAAATAGTGTTATCTATTGATTGGAAGGCCCGTTATGTAGGCAAGTTTTGTGAGGCCACCTAAGGGCATGTACAACATAGTCAGGAAAAAGAGTTCTCAGATATTTTAAACTCTGTCACCAGGAACCGTATGAAATATTATGAAGATCTTGAAATATTCAAGATTATGAGTTTAAAATATAGAAAGTGTTATGCTCGATACACATGATAAATATTTTAACTAATATTGGACGTTAATTTGAATTATTTTACATGGATCTGACTCATATGTAAAATAGAGACTATTTTTTCCATTAAATTAATATTGTGATGTGCAATTTAAATTCATGAAGTGAGGAAATTATAATGTGTAGTTTTAATTCATGTCATTAGGAAATTATACTATGTAGTTTTAAGTCATGTAGTGAGGACATTATACTGTGTAGTTTTATGTGATGCAATGAGGACATTATACTTTGCAGTTTTAAGTCATACAGTGAGGACATTATACTCTGTAGTTTTAAGTCATGCAATGGTGACATTGATAATCCCAAAATGAATTCAGAAACCTTATTTATACAGATAAGTATTTTACCCAATTTATAATCCCACGTGATCTATGCTCAGTGTGAGAAACAAGGAGTTGTAAAAGGTTTATTCTGTAATACAAAAGGCAGCACATGTGAGGAAAAGAAGTACTATAACTATGCGATGGCTAAGCCAAGGCATAGGATCCAGGCTCAGTTCGTATCGTGTTAGAACAAGAATCAATCCAAACTTAGTTCTTATGTTTCCATGCAGTTTAACTTTATGCGGTAAGGATGAACATGAACCGATGTGAAAAGAAAGACATATCATAGCTAGACTAAGGGATAAAACCCAAGTGTCACTACGTGCCTTTCTGGGGGTTATAATCAAGCCATGTGTAGTTCTTTAAACATTCCCTATGTAGGTTTTATTCTTATATAGGTAATAATGGGGGGGTTATATCATGGTTGGTAACAAGATTAGAGACCTATGAATCTCTACGTATCTCATATAGATGAGAATAAAGCCTTAAGTAGTTCTTTAAACAATCATTTCTCACACCAATCAAGTTTGATATGGGAGACGAGGTTTTTTGACATGTTCCAGAAGAACGGTTAAACTTAAGACACAAAATGGTATAAATATCAGACCATGTATCTTAAGGGAACACTCTGTATAGATATGAATCATATAGAGAAGTAGAACAATAAAAAAAATATGGTTGCAGCTAGGCACATGATTGGAGATCCAGACATGTCTATGTATCTCATATAAATGAGAATCAAGCCACATATAGTTATTGAAATAGGTTCCCTATGCAAATTTGACTCAGTATTAAGGAAGAGAGGAACTCATGTGACACTTATGAGTAGCAATGATGTCAATGATTCTTGATTATGGATGCTCCTAATGTTAAGTATAGATGACATTAGTCATATAGTTTAATTTCATGTAACGATGAAAAATGATGGCATGAATTTTAACGTCATGTGATAAGGAAAAAGATGATACGCATTTTAACATCATGCGGCATAGACGTTTATGGTTGTTATATAGTTTAAAGACATGAAACTATGAATTTTTACTATGAAGTTTTATGTCTTTAGTGAGGACATTTGGGCTATGACGTTTTCAGTCTTAAGACGAGGAAATTTATGGTTGTTATAGAGTTTAACATCATGCAACTAGGACTTTGTATTGTGCAGTTTTAAGTCTAGTAGTAAGGATGAGTGTGTGCAATTATACAAAGAATTTATTCAATAATCTCCCATTGGTTGAATTTGTAATAATCTCTCCATCCATTCAGATTAAGGACTATGCTCTATTTGAGTAGACCTTATGTATGGAAGAAGGTCCACCAAACATTGGATAAACCTTTAGAGGTTTCTTTCCGGATATCATTGGAGTGATGAGGACCAATACTAATTCTCCTTGATGAAATGAATGAAGGTGAAACTTCTTGTTAAAATCTCACACTATTCTATTCTGATAGACTTTTAAATGATGTAAACTTTTCTCGTCTAATTATTCATGCTCATTAAACCATTTCTGAGACATCACATCTATAGAAAACTAATCATAGATTGTAACTCTGAGTGAAGGAAATTTCATTTCAATTGGAAAACTGCTTTTGTTCCATACCCGAGTGAATAATGGGTTTATTGGGTGGCAATATGGGTATTATTCTGATAAGGCCATAAAGCATGAAAAATTTTATTAGGCTAAGATTTATTATCTTTGTTCACCATCATTTGGATTGTTTTTTATAGGGTCTTATTTAAAGCCTCTATCTTTCCATTGGCCACTGTAAGATGGCGAGATGAATGGTTGGACTTGATATTAGGCTCCTAATATAACTTCCTTGCCTCAAAAGAACATAAATTGGTGGAATTTTATGTCAATATAGTATGAGGGACACCAAATATAGTGATGATGTTAGTTTTGAAAAACTAACAATGATTTTGGCTCCAACTTCTTTGAGATGTATTACCTCAGCCCATTTGGAGCAGAAGTCAGTAGTAATAAGAGTATACTTGAACTTCATAGCAATAGTTGGAGGATAAGGTCCTACAACATCCATTCTTGATTGTGAAAAATGGCCTAGAGTATTTAGATTTATGTAGAAACATCTGGGGTTGATGGATGAAGTTGGGATGCACTTGGCACAAATTACATTTCATAGTGAAATTTGTGAAATCCTGCATCATTGAAGGAAAAAAGTATCCAAGACTTCAGATTTGATCAGAAATCCTCTTCTCATACTGGTGAGCACCACAAGATACTAAATGTACTTCTTTCATGACAATTGTAGTTTCTTATCAATTAATACACTTGAAGAGAATTCCCTCAAATCCTCTTTTGTAGAGGATCTTCTGGTGATCCGAAATATCATAAAGAGTAAAATAGGCTTCTCGTAATCATATATATTCTTTTATATCCCTATCTGGTGGAAGTACTCCATTTTGAAGATATTCCCTGATGGGTGTTCTCCATCCCGTGGTATGACCATATGGATCATAAATAGGGATAATTTCATTAATTTCCTCCATTAAGGTTTGAACAAAAGGTGAGACCACATGATGATGGGTTTTGCTGATGATTACTTCATCCTGATTTGGATCTGCCAAGGCTGTAGCTGCATTAGCCAGTGTATCATCTTGGGAATTTTGTGATTTCGGGAAATAAGACAATGTTGGTTCTAATATAAATTCATCCATTAACCCTATTACGTAATCTCACAAAGGGATTAAATCTTATTTCCTAATTTAATATTCCCCAATGATCTGTTTGATTACCAATTTTGAATCACCTTTTACATTTAAGTGATTCACTTGAACCTAAAGTGTCAATTCCAAGCCTGTGATGAGAGCTTGATATTATACTTCATTGTTGGTACCGCCTTATGACAATAGGAAGGAATAAAGTAACACCACCTTTTCTGTGGAGATAAGGCCAATTCCTAACCCAAATTTGTTGAGTTTAGGGTTTTCCATTATCTTCTCTGTTGGAATTACAGAGGAACCATCAAAGTACATATCCCGTGTTTGAGGATTATATTGAATAGAGAAGACATCTTCATCAGGAAGTTCAATATTCAATGATGTATCTTTATCATATGGGTGTTCAGCAAGGAATTCAGAAAAATATTGACCCTTTATTGCCATCAGAGGCACACACTGGATATCAAACTGTTGCAAAATAACTTCCCGTCGTGTCAGACGCCCTGTAAGCATAGGACGATTGAGGATAAATTTGTACGGGTTATTGCGATATATCAATTAGACCTCAATATGTTTCAGGTATTGCCTCAATTTATTAATTGGAAATATTAATGCCAGACAGCACTTTTCATTACTTGAATATTGGGTTTCTGCATTAATCATAGTTCGATTGAGATAGTAAAGGCATTTTTCATTCCTAGCATCGTTCTTTTGGATAAGGAAGGCACCCAGTGATCGCTCTAAAGCTATCACATATAGAAAAATTAGTCTTCCTTCAATAGGTGGCATTAATATCAGTGGAATCAATAGATATTTCTTAAGGGGATCAAATTATTCTTGGCAGTCTTCACTACATTGATAGGTGAATCCCTTCTTTATTAATCTGGTGAAGGGAAAACACTTTCCTGCCAAATTAGTGATAAAGCACTGAATATAGGCCAAGCGTCCTTGGATTCCTCTTAATTCTTTCAAATTTCAACGAGGTGACATGCCAATGATTGATTTTTTTTCTCAGGATCAACATCGATACCACAATGGCATAAAACAAATCTGGTTAACTTTCCTAAGGTTACCCTGAAAGAAAATTTCACTAGGTTCATCATCAAATTGTGTTACCGAAGTTTATTGAATAAAGTCTCCAGATCAGCCAAGTGATTGAATCATTGTCTGGATTTGAACTCCAAATCATCCACATAACATTCAAAAAAATTCCCTAAGAAGGGTTTGAAGATATGGTGCACAACACGTTGATACATTTCACCTACATTCTTTAAGCCAAAGGGAATTACCTGATAGAAAAACACACCTTGAGAGGCTCTAAAGGATGTATATTATTCATCCTCTATGGCCATACATATTTGATTATACCCAGAGTAGCCATCCCTAAAGGAAAGGTCTTAATAGCTAGTTGTTGCATCGAGTAAAAGCTATGTGATTGGGACTGGAGAGTCATCTTTTGGACAATTCCAGTTAAGATCTCTGAAATCAATGCATACTTTGATCTATCCATTCTTCTTTTTCATTGGGACCATGTTGGCCAACCATTTTGGATATTGAACTTCCATGACAATGTTATCTTTTAATAGCTTATCAACTTCAACTTCAATATTAGAAGCATGAGTTGGGTGTGTTCTTCTTGCAGTCTGCTAGAATCCTCTATGTTCTTCTGGAAAACCAAAATGATGAGTGGCTACATCAAGATTAATTTCAATCATTTATGTATAATTCCTTGAAAATAAATCTCAATGTTTCATTAGAAATGAAGTACACACCTCTTGATCGTCAGAATTCATGGCTGCACTAGTTAGAGCGGGGTGTCACTACGGGAAAAACCGTTATTTGTGACGAGAATAGGGAGCCTCTCATAAAAAATTACGCGTTGTTAGCATGGTTTGCACTCCAAACTGCACAAAAGGGTATTTGCAATGAGTTGGCACCGCCCATCGTAAATACCGGGAGGTGGTAAGACTTAGTTACGATGGGGGGATCCCCCATCACAACTAGTTTGACCCCCGGAGGGTATTTGTGATAGGACCTATCACAAATAACCGGTGGTAGTAAAAAAATATTTGTGACGGGATGTTGTCTCATTGTAAAAAGTGTGTCGGCATGGCACTTTTTGTGATGGGCCTCATCACAAATAATCTTTTAATCACTGAAATTAATTAATGCGGCTGAAGGTTTTTACGGAGGATCCCATCACAAAAAGTACTATTAGCAACGGTAATCCCATCACTAATAGTCCTGTCGCAACTAATCTAACCTATATAACCCCCCCCCCCCAATCGTTTTTTCTTCTCTCCGCCTAAATTCCTTATTCATCTGCTTCTCTAAACTCTAATTTTAGAGTGAAAATTTTTTAGAGTTAGTTTTGTTTACAAAGAAGTTGTGAAGCCACCTACAATTATAAGAGATCAAGTTTAAAGGTATTTATGTTTTATTTAATTTAGTATTAATTTTAATTGTTGTTGATTAGTGGTAATTAAGTTAGATATAAATTGTTTTGTCCTCAATATTTATTTGTAAAAATAAAATTAAATTATTTGTACTAATTATTAGTAATTAATAATAATAAATAACTATTAACAATAATTTGTAATATATATAAATAATTAGCAGTAATTAGTAATTAGTACCTGTATTTTTAAGTAATTAATAGTAATTAACACTAATTAGTAATAATTAGAAATAAATAGTAATAATTAGAAAAAATAGTAATAAATATTAAAAATTATTAATAAATAGTATTAATTAGTAATAATTAGTAATAAATATTAATAAATAGTAAAAAATACTAAAAAATACTAATAAATACTAATAAATACTAATAAATACTAATAAATAGTAATAAATACTAATTATTCGTAATAAATACTAATAATTAGTAATAAATACTAATTAAAATTAACAAATGCTAATAAATAGTAATAACTAATAAACAGTAATAAATACTAATAAATATTAATAAATACTAATAAATAGTAAAATATACTAATAAATAGTAATAAATACATATAAATTGTAATAATTAGTAATAAATTGTAAAAATTTGTAATAATTACTAATAAATATGAATAAATACTTATAAATACTAATAAATACTAATAAATAGTAATAAATAGTAATAAATAGTAATAAATAGTAATAAATAGTAATAAATGCTAATAAATAAAAATAAATAGTAATAAACAGTAATAAATAAAAATAAATAGTAATAAATAGAAATAAATACTAATAAATAGAAATAAATAATAATAAATAGTAATACAAACTAATAAATAGTAATAAATAGTAATAAATAATAATAAATAGTAATAAATAGAAATAAATACTAATAAATAGAAATATATACTAATAAATAGAATTAAATATTAATAAATACTAATAAATAGTAATAAATATTAATAATTACTAATAAATACTAATAATTAGTAATAAATACTAATAAATTGTAATAAATAGTAATAAATACTAATAAATAGTAATAAATACTAATAAATAGTAATAATTAGTAATAATACGTAATAATTAGTAATAATTAGTAATAATTAGTATTAATTAGTAATAATTAGTAATAGTTAGTAATAATTAGTAATAATTAGTATTAACTAGTAATAATTAGTAATAAATACTAACAACTAGTAATAATTATTAAAAAATACTAATAATTAGTAATAAATGAAATTTAATAGAAATAAATAGGAAATTAACTACATATAATATATTCACTATTTTAATTTCAAATAGAAACTAAAGGAGTCATATGAGGTCGCAACCTATCAGACACGGGCTGAGAGTCAGGCCGAGACGGTTGATCAGACTAGTGCCCACCATTTCGATGAGGCGACATGGATGCAGGCAACCTAGTATGCTTTCAAGAAGGGCCGAGTAGTTAGTATCAACTCTCATTTGACTCCTAGGACTTATTATGGTACTATTACGATGTCGACGTCTTGCTCGAGAGGAGCTGATGGAGAAGAATCATCTTCGGGCTCACAGTATCCGGAGAATTAGTGAGCCCAAACTGATCTTATAGAGAGTTTGTAGAATCAACAGGAAGAGATGTGTCAGCAGCAGCAGCAACACGAGAAGGACATGCGTCGA
Source organism: Viscum album (assembly GCA_963277665.1). Classification (NCBI taxonomy): domain Eukaryota; kingdom Viridiplantae; phylum Streptophyta; class Magnoliopsida; order Santalales; family Viscaceae; genus Viscum; species Viscum album. The sequence continues at coordinate 1,799,287,945 of OY728126.1, read as the reverse complement.
TGGAAAAAGAAGTAGCAACAATAGCATGAGGAGGACATGCGTCGATGGTAGCAGCTGCACCATGAGGAGGACATCCATTGATGTTATCATCTCTCATTTTAATGTTTTTTTATTTTACTAATAGTAATAATAACAGTAATATTTCATGATTTGTTTTATATTTTTTTCTGAATATTGAGAATTTTAATATTTTTTATTTTCGTTATTATTTTAATAATATTAATATTATTTTTTTCATTAATTATAATTTTATTATTTTTTATTTTATTAAGTATTTTCAAATACTGAGAATTTTAATATTTTTCAATTATTTTAATAATATTAATATTATTTTTTATTTTATTAAGTATTTGTGATGGGGCCTTTTGCGAAGGGGGGCCCATCAAAAAGATATTATATATATATTTTAGAAGTTTTTTCGATGGGTTGATTTACCGTCACAATAACGTTTTTGCGACGGGCCCATCGCAAAAGGTTTATAACATATATGCTATTTCTGATGGGCTGGTGTCCCCATCGCAAATACCTTTTGCAACGGACCCATCACTAAAGATTCTTGTAAATATAATTTATTTAATCGGACATCTATTTTCGATGGGTCTTCTTCCCATCGCAGGTAATATTTTTTTCAATGGGCCCATGGAAAAAAAATACTAGTTGCGGCGCCATTTTCTGCAACAGGCTATTTCCAACGGGCCCCCGTCACAAAAGGGTTTTTGCGACGAGATCCCATCGCAAATAGTTGAATTTTTTCTAGTGCATGGATCATATTTTTTAACTATATTTATTTCTCTGAGCTCAACCAAAATGGTAAACACACCTTCCTCAAATGATGGGGGATCATCCTTGAGATCTTCCTCTTATTCTTCATTACGTGTTACTTATTTTGTTTCTACTTGCATTGTAGATGACAAAGAAAAAATTCCAGAGTTAGGGGAGGAGTCAGTATTTGAACATCCTGAAAAAAATGCCAGCATTTCTAACCCGACTGATGATGTAGGGTATTCCTGGGGTAATAAAGAGGTGATGATGGATTGGGAATCAACATCCTTGTCTTCCTTTAGCATTTCTACAACTTCTTCTATTCTGATTGACGAAGTAGAGACATGATGAAATTCAGTGGTTGAAATGAAGACATCTCCATTTAAGATTTCACCACTTCTTAGTGAATCAACAATTTCTCCCATGCTGCCAGGCTCTATTACTAAAATTGATACTATGGACGTTTCTAGATGAATGCATGAATTTGGGTTTACCTTTTACATTTTATTAATAGGTAAAACATAATCTGTACTCTAATGTATTAATGGTTTTTTTGAGATCTTTTTCATGCCATTGAGACCATTGATTCTAGTTACCTCATTTTTTGTAGACCCTGTTCCCTTCATGTGATAAAATTATGCCTTAATGTATTGAGATTCACACATTTTGAAAGGATTCGTGTCACCATACAATGTCCCAATTTGACCATTTACACAATACTTGAGACATTGGTGGTATGACGAAGGTATGGCTACATGTTGATGTAACCAAGGCCTTCTAAGAAGGTTTTTGAAGGCTGTGTCCCAATGAAAAACCATGAAGTCTGAATTAGAGACAATATCTCTAAACTGAGCTCTGAGTGTAATCTCTCCCAGAGGTTCTTGCACATTCATTTCATATCCTAGAAACATTGAATTAGAAGGAGATAATTCAGATTCAGTAAGGTCCAATAGACAAAGTGTATGAAAGGGAATGAGGTTTACTCTGGATCCATTATTAATGAAGTCTCATCGGATGTCTATGTCATTGAACATTCCATATAGATACAAGGGCATAATATGTCCATGTACAAGAACATATTAATCATCATCCATATAATATATGACTTCATGACATTCTTCAGGATCATTCTCTATATGGTAAACCTCAGCAGCATCAACATCATTTTTAAACTCTTTAGGACTTAACAAAGCCTCAATAAGTGCTTCTCAAAGATCATTTGATAGACTCAAGGTATCCAAAATTGACAAATTAGATGGTACATGGGCTAGTTATTTTAAAACATCATAATTTTGGTCTAGAGGTCTGTTTTTCCCAACATGGAAATGCGGTTTTACAGGTACCTTGGAAGTTGACACTTCTGATGTAGATGTACCATGTGTCATGGAAGAAGATAGAAATACTCCTGGAATAAAGATCCGTTAAGTGGAAAATGTTGATGGAACAAAAGACCAATTATTTATATGATGAATATTCTTCTTGATAGGTTAGTTCTGGTTGTGCCATTTGGTGGGGTGGTGCCCATGCTTTTGAAGCAAATGGCATAAAATCTTCCAGGGTTAAGGAAAATTTGGCCTTGACATGAGCTCATCTTCTTCTGACTGCTCTTTTTTTTCTAATCACATCTATTTTTTTTAGGATTTACCTTTTGATGAAGGTGGTTTTTCTATGGAAGGAGTGGAGGAAGACACAATAGTTTTTCAACTATGTTTTTAGAATGACATGAGTTCATTTGATCATTTTCCTGATCATCCAATCATCATATTTCTGCACATTTTTAATTTTGACTTCCTACCATCCATCTTCTTCCTCTAGATCAGTAACCGTAACACATGCTACTTGATCTATTGAACTTTTCAGTTTCACTTGTCCAAGGTCTACTATTTTTTAGAGGATGTCCATGAAAACAAAACACTCTTGAATGGGATGCCCCAACATCAGGTGAAATGGAAAATAATTTGGTTGATCTTCATCTCCTTATTTTCTTGGATTATTAGGCCTTAGAAACTGAAACAAATTATTTTCCATAGTTAAGATGAAGTAACTAGGAACTTGTTCATTCTAGAAGGAATAAACATTGTTCTTTAATTCCTCAAAATATTTTTTACTTTGATCTCTTTGATCATTTAGAAGAGGAAGTCATTACTGCTAATGATCTGGAGGTAGAGATCTTTAATACGATGAAGGTTTTGAAGTGGAGCAGGTAAAGGTTCTTGCTTAAGTGTAATGGTAGAAGCTTCTGCTTTCCCTGTTATCCTTCCCAGAGCTAATGGAATTACATGAGTTTTAGATTTAGTTTCAGTAATATAATCTTCTATCTGCTGATAAATTGAAGTAATGTCTCTAAATCCTCCTCTATATTTCATAGGGATCAGTGGTGTGTGTAACTCATCACATATATTTTCTACACAAATTGGTAGAAAAACTTTTTGAGGGAGTACCATAATTAAGTAATATGTTAATCCTTTCCATCGATCAATGAAATATAAAACTCATTAATTATTCCTTTGTTATCAATTTGTAAGCTCAAAAATTGTTTTCTTCGGTAATGTTGAGCTAAATGGTAGAAGGTACTTCTAACGGAGATCTTCTCATCTAGTAATTTATCGATATTGAAAACCTTTATACCATACAAAAGCTAGTCCTTGTAATGACTGCAAAAAACACCTAATCTTTACTACTTCTTGTTGTTAAGGAGCTCCTATAATGGGATCACAATGGTAAACAAATGTGTTAAGTGTTGTTATGGATCTCTCGAACCATTAATGATTGAGAATGTGGTATTCACAAAATTTGGAGGGGAGGAATCAGATCCACCCATTCAGGGAAATCTTTCATTTCTAGCTAAACTAGTGCACACCATTCTTACATGGCTTCTAATTAAGTTGTTAATGCCTCAATTGTGTTCATAAACACTTGGGGAATATCCAGATTAGCTGGGACCTATACATGTATAGTAGTTGGAGCATGAAGTGATGCAATAACCAGAAAAACCACTGGTGATAGTACTTGTATTTTACTTGGATAACCCACAAGAATAGGATTATCAGGATGTGTTTGATCATGACTTGGCTATGTACCCCATGGAGGGAAATAATTATATGCGTCTGTAGTTACTACAAATACTATTTGATGAGGAGCTCTTACAATATTTTCAAGTTGAGGACCTTACTAGGGAGTATTTCTAGAATGAATTCCTATTCAAAGTAACTCTTTATTGAGTCTCTTAAACTATTTTATCTCCTATCCTTACTGTGAAAATATCTCTTCATGCGAAATAGATTGAACCTATCCATTGGAAAAGTGATATTCAATCAAACATTTAACTTTCCCTTTGTAATATGCCTTTTGAAGGGGTGCATGTTGGTTATTTGAAGGCATGACATGATTCTATGTAAGCCTCTAATTTAGTATACATGAACTTTCTTAATTTTCCTCAATGTGTACCATATTATGGATGAGAACTTCATCTTATGATTCCCCTGAACTAGACTCATTTCCTGGAGGTTCTTATGTATTGGTGTTAATATAATTTACTAATGCATAATGCATTGATGGAATTATATTAGTATCTTTGTAAGATTGTCTCCCTATGTATCTTCCATGAGACTCAAATCTCTTATATGATGCATTCTCGGGAACAATTTGGTGGAAATTAATATTAAGGGAATCCTTGGATAGTTCATTTGTGTGCTCTCTTTGTGGATTCTTCCCTAATCAGGAGAAAATTGACTTCCATTGAGGAGGGGATTATAGATGTGAAAAAGCCCACAGCCCTGTCGGCTAGTGTTGTTCCCGTTCTTCTTATTCAAACCATTAAACTTTGTTTAATGAATTTGATGGTTAAATTAAATGAGCCCCCGTCCCTGAAATCTGGGGTGGCTCTTGAACTGCTATGGCTGAGATTCATGCAGCTGCACTTCTGATTTTATGAATTTTGGTTTGGACATTAGCATGGTGCATTATCTAAAAACCACTCAAATCACATGTTTCATAATATCATTGTTCTATTTCAGAAATTTTTGTTATCTGACGGCTGACATCCTCTAAGAGGGAGTTCTGCTCAAGATTCTCATATGCTTGATGTAAAAGTAACTAAATTTTTTTTTCTTGAGTCCTGACTTTGATGAGAGCTAGTTGAGGCCAATTCTTTAGTGTACAATTGATTACATACAAAATATGTTGATTGTGGAAGACTTTGGGAAATAAAATTTAATGAGACCACTTTTGGTGGTCTTTTCTGATTCTGGAGTGCAATGAAATGTCATGCTCCATGTGCACCCAATCCTCTAATACGAACACCAGATAGGGAATCAAAAATTAACTAGCGTAACCTCTTTAGATAATTAAGGCATCCACCTTGAATGATTATCTACTTCTTTTCAGCTTTTGGATGTTGGGAAACCGAGAGAGATTCCATGTCAATTTGGAATTACAACCCTTCTATTACCTTTAAATGATTTTGATATTCCTCATATGGTAATACTTTGGTTTTAAAATTAATAATAGTCTTCCATAAGTTGAGGTAGATATCATGAATGCAATCTTCTGGCATTAATTCTGAAATTTTATATTGAGAATTTTCCAAAGGCCAGAACATGACTGGTATTTCTTCATTAGTCAATTGTTTTCTAATGTTTAACATAACTTCATCATCTTTAACTAAAGGTTTCTCTACTTGTTCTAACCAATGTAGATGCTCAATATTATAAGAAAAATGGACTAAGGGATGTTTAGAGAATGATTTTTCCCTTAATATGTCTTCTGGTTGGGAATGTTTTTCACATGTTTATGATAAGGCATCAGAAATGCCTTGCCTTGTTCTTGCAAGTGCCTCGAGATAAGAGGTATTTATCATCACTACATTATCAATTATATAATTATATTGACAATGAAAAATACTACTACAGAGAGGACTTTTTTAGTGAATTCCATCATGATGAGGACCACCATGGTGGATTATAGCAAGGGATAAATCCTCTTTCTCCTTGGTATTCTGGCCACATAGAGGGTAGTCGTGGATCTTATCCAAATGAAGGCTCTCTAGACTGACCAAATTTTCATGAATCAAGCCTTCATGATGATGTGTCTGATGGGGAAATTTAGAATTACTACTAATATTTCCATAATTTGGTAATGAGATGGTAGGATCTTGAGTTGCAACAGAAAAATGTCTAAGGGCTTCAAGAACTGCAGCATTAAGAGGAGCCAAATTGCATCTTTAATATTGATTGTTCAACCATGTTTTGTGAGACTTATTATTAAATGTTATCTTACACTTATTTTGGTCCACTTTCTAGGAGAATTGGTTATCATAAGTAGCTCTATGTTCCTGCCTTTGAGTGGTCGCCAGAATGGACTGATTACCTCCAATTGGAAAGAGTGTTTGTTCCTGATATTTTTGTCAGTATGATATAGGGGATTATGCCCCATAAACCTCCTGGATTGGAAGAGAGGTGAGTATCTACTCTGGGATGGCATGTAGATGTGTCATCCCATGTGTGGGAACATATTTATGTTCCTTTTCCCTTGGTACTTCTGAAGTTGTTGTTAAAATATTTTGGCATGCTTTTAGAATATGGGAAAGAATTTATTTCTTCCATTTCACAATTGATAGTATATATTTGGTGACTTCAAAATCTGTAAAAAGAATATAAATTTATGATGTATTGGGATTAGGTTCATATTTCTACTTATTTCCTCCTTTTCCTATCAATAGGTAATTAAAGTACTCATGCATGGGGGAAGAGAGTTGGGTCTGCCCCAGATTTTTTATTGGAACATTCTGACTGACTTCTCTGGGTGCTTCCAAACGAGACTGTTGGTAGGAATGATGAATGTTGTAAGGTGTATGTTCCTGCTGGATTCTTTTTTTAGGCATGGTTGATGAACTTCGTTTAATATTGGAAGATGAGACTACTAGCAGAATTGGTCATTGTAAGCTGGTGTGTACTCTTGTTTACCCTTTTCCACCACATTGGATTGGAGGACTTAATTAAATGCCATCAGATGAGCATGATTACTGGCTAATAATTTGTAAATAGGCGTATATTCCTATACACGATACTCCATCATATTTTTCTGGTGGGATTGGTGGGTTTCTGGTAGACGAGTCAGCTGGACAGAAAAATTAAGATTGATTGGTGTATGTGCCTACTCATTGTTCACCATCATAATATGTTGATGGACATTTCTGGACGGGGAAAATGTAAGAACCTGCTACCAATTGAAAGGACATAGTCCCCGATAGTTCTTCTTGCCTACTCAGGATTGAGAGACGTGGTCCGAATATCTCGAGGCAACACCCCATCATGTTGGGGGTTTACTACTGTGTGATTCTACTAGCAGAAATGTTTGTGGGAATCCTTAGGAAGGACCCATGTATCCTTAAATTAAGGCCCTGAGTGACTTCTTGATCCACCTAACTATAGTTAGAGAGGGAATATTTGTTGAGTTTTAGGGATAAGTACCCAGAACGGTTGAAAACAGCCGTTGGAACCGTTTGCTTCTAGATCATCGGTCTCCATTGGCCAGGCGATCAAGGAATGTTAGTGACCTGGAGGGCCTGTCAGGCAACCTCCAATGTTGGGATTGTACCATGTTGATAGTCCTCCTTTACCATCACATTGGATATCCAATACTGAAGTTTTTGGATGGGAGATGGCATCCTTCCCATTGAGGATTTTCTATCCTAAGCAGTATTCGGTAAGTTCACAGATGTATTCATGAAGAAATCTATTTTGGACCGAAGGGAGTTCTGAGAAAAAACTGATAACGACAATAATAAACTCCATTAAATCATCATCTATTTTGGTGGATAAATTCATGATTCATTCCTATTTTTGGCCTTCCTTTATCAACTGATAGGGGCCTGACAGGTTGGTATCATTATTAACATGGTTAATAATTTACGTCGGGTTCACCATTTTTGTTTTATAGTTCCTCAAAACGTGTGTTCTAGTTTTAAGAATCACTACTTATAAGAAGTTTCCATTGTATTTATTCATGGAACCATAAACATCCAATATTTTGTTATCCAAAAGGGACCTAGTCTCCAAAGGTAGGCGATCATAAAGTTTGAACTTTACGGTACTTAGGAACGTGTATTGGTCATTAGGATGGGAGGTCAGACTAATCACACCCTTTTGGGGAGAATTATTGTCTACTTTGGGACTCTCATTATAAATTTAAGATATTTTTATGAATCCATAAAAATTCACCTAGTATAAAATAAGTTTACTTTGTAATTCTCATTCCCATATTAACATTTGTAAAATTTATAATCAATAGTATGTATTCACGGTTCTGCATTAATGGAGATACCTGTATCTATTCAAGGTTCTCCAGAAATGGTATCCTTTAATATAATATTTAAAGATTCTTTTAATCATTTTAATGGTGATACTAGTTTTTAAGACACTCATTGGGGAACTCTGGAATTTACTATCATCTAGGGAGACAAATGTTTGTTTTGATATTGGGATCGCACCCATGAAATGGGATACCTACGTATCCTTGTGAAAGAAATAAAAACCCTTGTAGTTTGGTGCCACATAATGGGACACATCATACCTCTTAATTTAATGTGATAAGGACCTAGCCGTACAGTTTAATTTCATGTAGTACGACCATCTAAGAGAAATGTGCTTAGTCAATGTTTGGTGTGTGACTTATGCCTAAGCAGCCTATGAAACTTGGAAAGATTATGGGTTTCCAAGTAGGATTATACCCTATTGGGAATATGAACCAAGGAGAACATGGCTTATTTTAAGTGTTGGGTTTGAACCTCAAGAATCCTTCCTACATATCCCAAGTGGATGGGAATCAAATCCCACGTAGTTTGATAAGTCTCATATGAGAGTATAGTCCTTTGAGAGAAATGACTTTGGGATTACATCCTGAAAAGGATGACTTGATGATTTGGGAGTTTAATTTGGGGATTATTCTTAAGAAGGATGCCTAGATGAAGAGAATTAGGGTTGGATTTCTGGAGAGGATATCCAATGAGCTCGGGCTTTTAAAAGGCTACCAATGTATCATAGTTTGAACAGGAATCAGAGTTCACATCGTTCATTCTCCATGGGTGTTTGTGTAAATATTGTAATAATCACAAATATATAAAACCACGTGAGTCATGATCGGTGTGAGAAACAAGAGGATGTGAAAGATTCAACAATGACACAATATCTTTTTCTCCTCTGCTGGTGGAAGAGGGTGCACCTATGGCGGCGACAGTGGAAAAGGGTGATGCGATGAGCCTTCCCTCTATTCACTTTACATTGGAAAAGGTTACAACGAAAGGATGAAGAGATGAAGGTTAGGGTCTTCTGCTAGGCTGGATACCCTAACATTGATCCTGGTAGGGGAGGGAGACATTTCATTCGCTGGAATAGAAAATCATGAATAAAACATACCTTCCCTACCAGAAATTTGAGGTTTTAACTCTTTGAGAAGGGTTAGTTCTGGACCCAAACCCTTATTCGTAGAACTGGGAACTTCACAACATTGTTCCTGGGAGAAAGGTCCATGTGACTATAGATATACAAACCCACATACACTCCATGAATCCTAACCCCATCATGAAAAAAATGTGGGAAACCTCTAACTATGGATATACAAACCCAAAATAAGAGACAAGTTGATGTGCCTTTCCCAAAGGGTTGATAAGATAAGAGGTTTTGTTGGAGTCTTCAACTTAGTCCCTTTAAGATAAGGGAACCAAGGAAGGAGATACCATTACATGAATGGATTTAAAGAGGGTACTTAAGTAGGTATGTAGGCCATATACCAAGCTCGGCTACGTAGGTACTGCATGCAAGTGTGCTGCGTAGGTACCCCGCATTGCTGCGCCGTACAGCTGTATCGTGCAGGTGTACAACATAGGTTTGTATGATGATTAGATAATATATTTCACAATGGGGAACCAAGCCTATGTAATTTATTTGAAATACATTCAATACATTCTTATCCCATGTAATTATCTCTTCTCACATATTTTAGAGAGCTACTTGAGACAATTCGAGGGATCTGGGCAAAAGAGCTATGCAATGGGAGCTTCAGGGAGTCTTTTAACTTTTTCAGTCCTTGAAATTGGAAGCCCAAGGGTCCTATTTATAGGCATGGATGAGTCCTGGGTGAAGGGAAGTTGTCCGCACAGGTTCTATACGTATGTCCTCGATATATGTCGGCCGTGTAGGGGTACAAAAATTATACTACCGCACAGGTCTGCTGTGTAGGACTACAACACAGGTCTGCCGCACAGGTATGCCGCACAACTCTTTGGAGGGTTTGGATTTCCTTTGAATTCTTAGAACCTCACTTTGGTATTACGAAATATCTAGGGATATCTTCATAGACTTTTTTGTATTCATAAGTAGTTTCAACACACCCTAAACCCCCATAAAACCCCATGAAGACCCTAACCCCCTAAATATCCCTAAAAACCCTAAACCCCAACAAGTCCCAAAAAACCACAAAACCCCTAAAAAAAGAAATACCTAAAAATTAATATGATGTATTTAAGGACACTGATAAACCTTAAATCCAAAAAAAAACCTAAAAATCCTGTAAAAACCCTAAAACCCCTAAAAATACTAAAACCCCAAAATACCCTAAAACCCTATAAAACCGCTAACCCTCAAAACGTAAAAATCCATAACATTTCTTAGAGTATCCAAAAAACATGAAAACCCCAAAAATTCCAAAAAAACCCTAAAAACACCTATAGCACTCCCAAAACAACCATACCAAACCCTAAAACCCCTTAAAACTTAAAAACCACTAAAAACCATAATACCCAAAAAAACCCAAAAAAACATAAAAACCTAAAAATATTAAATAACTCTAAAAAACCTAAAAACCCTAAATCCCCAAAAAACCCAAAAAACCCAAAACCCCAAAACCCCCTAAAAGACTGTAAAAATCCAAAAGACCGAAAAAACACAAAAACCCTATCAAACTCAAAAAGGACACATAAAAACCCATAAACACCCTAAAAACTAGAAAACCCCCTAAAAACACTAAGAACCCGTAAAGCCAAAAAAAACCTAAATCACAGTAAAAAACCCTGAGAAAACCCTAAAAACCTTTAAAAGGCTAAAAACCCAAAAACAACACTAAAAATAAGAGAACTATAAATTTGAAAAAAAAGCTCTAAAACATCTAAAAAAACCCTAAAATCGCAAAATAACCCCAATAACCTTAACATCCCTAAAAATCATAAAAACCACTAAATCTACCAAAACCCTACAAAACCATAAACAAACACGAAAACCATTAGAAACCCTATAATCCCTCACACCCTACAAACTATAAAAACTCTAAAAAACATAACAAAACCCTAAGAAACACCTAAAACCCTAAGAAACCACTAAAAACCCACAATTCTCTAAATACACTAGAGAACCAAAAAACCCTAAATTCGTAAAAAACCCTAAAAACCATAAATCCATAAAAAACCCACTAAACCACTAAAAAACTCTAAAAACTATAAGAACACATAAAATCCTTAAAACCCTAAAAAACTCTTAAAACCATTAAAATACTAAAAATCATAAAAGTATTAAAAACTCTAAAACTAAATGCCCCCTTAAAAACCTAACAGACCAAAAAAAACATCAAATAAATATAAAACCCCTAAAAACCCTAAACACCCTAAAAATCCAAAAAACCCAAAAAACCTGAAAATCTATAAAAACCGTAAAACCCCTAAAAGACCATAAAATAATAAAATCCAGAAAAAATCCTAAAACCCATAAACCCCCCCCCCCCCCATCTGTAAAGCCCTAAAACACTCAAAAAACCCCTAAAATCTCTGAAACTCTGAAAATACGAAATAACTAGAAAATTCTTGGGAAATCCAAAAAAACCCTTCAAACCCCTAGAAAACACTAAAAAATTAGAATCCAAAAAATTAAAAAATCCCCCAAAATATTAAAATTCTTTAAAACCAAAAAAATGAAACACCTAAATACCCTAAAAAATATTAAAAATGGAAAATAAACCCATGAAATCTCCAAAACTCCAAAAACCCAAAAATACCCCAGAAACCCTAAAATCCTAAAATCCCAAAAACTCTAAAACCCTAAAAACCAAATAAAACCTTGAAAACCATAAAACCCCCAAAAACCATAAAATCCCTAAAATAACCAAAAAACCTAAAACCATAAAATCCATTAAAACCATAATATAACCCTAAAAGACAGTAATGAACCATAAACCCCCTAAAAGATCCTAAAGAACCAAAAAATGAAAAAAACCCTTAAAACCATAATATAACCGTAAAAGTCCCTAAAAACCCCCTAAAACCTATAGAATTCCACAAGTAACCCTATAAAAATTCTAAAGGCCCTAAAACCCTTAAACACACTAGGAAACCCAAAACCCCCTAAAAACCCTAAAAATACTAAAAATCTTAAAAAACAATTAAAACACTAAAACACCTTAAAAAATTAAGGAAACCAAAAACCCTAAAAACCATAAAAAACCCTAAAAACTCTTCAAAACATTAAAAAACCTTAAGAACCTTAAACCCTAAAAACCATGGAAAATCAGAAAACCCCTAAAGAACACAAATAAACCAAAAACAACCCTAAAACCCTTAAAGTCCCCAAAGTACCTCAAAACCCAAAAAAAATACTTACAACCCATAAAAACCCTATAAATAATGATAATCTATAAAACCAAATAAACCCACACTACCCTAAAAACATGAAACCCCTTTAAACACTAAAAATACCTGAAAATAACAAGAATCCCCTCAATACCATAGAATCACTTAAAACACTAAAAACCCAAAAAATCCGAACATAACTAAAATTCCGAAAAATATCTATCAAAAAACCCTTAACCCCTTAAAACTTTCAAAAAACATCCAAAACCCTAAAAAAATAAAAACCATACAAACTATAATAACTCTAAAAATTCTTAAAACCCTTAAAACCCTCAAAATCCATCAAAAATCTTGAAAATGCCAAAACAACTAGAATAAATCCCAAAAGCCATAAAAATCATAAAAAGAAGTGAAATATTAATAATATTGAAAAATGCTAAAATCCATTAAAAATCCCCCAAAATCCCCCAAAACCCCAAAAAATTCCAAAAACCCCTTAATACCCTAAAAACCCAAAAAACTATAAAAACCCTAAAAAAATAAAAGACCATACAAACCCTTTAATGATATAATAAAACACAAAACCCCTAAAACCACAAGAAACCCTAAAATTAATAAAACCCCAACAATACCCAAAGAACACTTGAAACCCTAAAACTTCACTAAAACCCAATAAAAACCCAAAACCACTAAAACCCTAATATAATCAAAAAAACATTAAAACCCTAAAAACTCACAAAAATCCTATAAAATAACAAAAGTTTATAAAACACCTAAAAACAAAAAATAATATAAAACACTAAAAAGATCTAAAACGAAAAATAATAATTAGAAAAAATAAAATTTCAAAGAAAAATTGTAAAAAACAATAAAAATACATGAAAACCCTAAAAAATCTAAACAACCTAAAAACCCTGAAACACCTAAAACCACAAAAAACCCAAAATCCATAAAAACCCTAAAAACACTAAAAACCCAAAACCCATAAGAAGACCTAGAAAATTGGAAAACCCTAATAAACCATCAAAAATAAAAACCCTAAACACTATAAAACACTAAAAATATATAAAACACAAAACCCTTTAAAAACCAATAAAACAATAAATGCCCTAAAAATCCCAAAAAACTAAAAACCATAAAACACCTAAAAATAATAAAAACACAAAAACCCTACGAAATCCTATGACCCCTAAAAACCCTAAAATCATAAAACCCCAAAAACCCTAATACCAGAAAAAATCCGTCAAATGATAAAACATAAACCAAAAATAATCATAAAAGAACATAAAAACCCTAAAAACAATAAAAGACAATAAAAAATTATAAATTTCCCTAAAACCCCAAAAATTCCAAAAAACCTAAAACCCCCATAAAACCATAAAATCACTAAAAACCCCAAAATGCCTCAAACCCCAAAAAAGACCCCGAAAATCCCCTAACACCCCCTAAAACCCAAATAACCTAAATACCCTAAAACCACCTAAAACCCTAAATACCCTAAATACCCCTAAAAACCCTGTACGAAATATAAAACCCCTAAATATCACACAAACACTAAAAAACCTAAATAACCTTAAAAAACCTAAGAAACTCTAAAAAATCCTAAAACCGTAAAAACCCTAAAAATCCTAAAATCCCTAAAAACACTAAAACCCCTAAAACCAGCTAATAACCTTAAAAGACACTATAAAACCCAAAAACAACCTAAGAGATCCTCAAACCCCCTACCTAATATAAAACCCCTAAATAACCTAAAAATATAAAAGACCCTAAAAACGCTTAAAATCATTAAAAGATCTTAAAAACTATAGAAAAACAATTGAAACTAGTATATACTCTAGAAGACCCTAAAAACCTAAAACCCCATAAAAACCCCTAAATTACCCAAAAAACCTAATACCCCTCTAGAAGCCTAAAACCCCCCAATGGACACTTAAAAAACCTAAAACCCCAAAAAAACCAAAAAAACCTAAATTCATCTAAGAACCCTAAATCCACGGAAAACCCTAAAAACCATAAAACCATAAAACCACTAAAAACCCTAAATATCATAAAAACCCTAAAAGAAATAAAAAACATTAAAACCCCTAAAATAAAATAAAAACCTTAAACCCCCTAAAACCCCCTAAGAAATTCTGAAAGTACCTAAAACCCCCTAAAAACATTGTACAGCCTACAACATAAAAAAAACCTAAAAAATGAAACACTAAGAAACCTTAAAAACCCTAAAAGACCTACTAATCTAAAAAACCTTAAAGAACGTAAATTCAAAAACCCTAAAAATACTAAAACACCTGTATAGACTATAATAATACTCAAAAAAACATCGAAAGTCCCTAACAGCCCTATAAAAACCATAGTAGACCCTAAAAACCCTCAAACACCCTAAATACCCTAAAAGCCCCTACAAGCCTAAAACCCTAAAAAACCATAACCTCCCCCTCCCCAAAACCCTTAAGAAACCCTAAGAAACCCAAATAACCATAATAACTCTAAAAAACGAAAAAAACCATAAAAATGTTTAAAACCATAAAAACCCATAAAACACTAGAAAGTCCTTAAAATCCCTAAAACCATGAAAATCCCTAAACCCATAAAAACCTTTGAAACCAATAAAACCCTAAATTTAATAAAACACCCCAAAGCACTAAAAACCCCAAAAAACCTAAAAACCCCTAATGTCCCTACAACCCTAAAAACCCAAAAACCCAAAAACATCCTAAGTAACCTAAAACCCTAAATGTCACTGAAAATCCTAAAAACACAAAAATCCCTAAAAACCCCTAAAAACCAAATGGACCCGAAGAAACTCTAAAGGACTATAAAACCCATAAAAAACATTAAATACCTAAAAAACCTAAACCCCTAAAAACCCTAAAACCCTAAAAAACACAAAATAATTCTACAATACCTAAGAGTACAAAAAAACATAAAAACCATAAAAGGCCACCAAACCCCCAAAATGTAAAAGATCCTCAAAACAAAAAAACAACGGTTAAAGACCCTAAAAATCCCTAAAACACATAAATCCCATAAAACCCTACAATACCATAAATACCTAAAAATAATAAAAGAATCTAAAATCCCTAAAAACCCTAAAGGTCACAAAAAACTCTTAAAAATATTAAAAGTCCCAAAACACACTAAAAACTATAAAGGACAGTAGAAACCCTAAAAACCCAAAACGATCATAAAGGGCCATAAAACCATATAAAATCCTAAAGGATCACAAAACACCCTAAAGACCATAAAAGCCCCTAAACACCTAAAATATAATAAAGGACCTTAAAACCCACAAAAACAATTTTAAAACCCCAAAACCCCTAATAAACCCTAAAAGATAATAAAAACCCAAAAAACTCTAAATGCCCCTATAAACTCTAAAAACGCCTAAACTAAACTAAAACCCCAAAACTCTTAAAATTACAAAAAACCCCTAAGAACCCCTAAAAGACCATAAAACACTTAAAAAATTAAAAGACCCAAAAAAATGATAAAAACCATACAAACCTATAAAACCCAAAAAGGCAAAAAACCAAAAACACTAATAACCCCGTTAAACCATAAAACCCCATAAATCCATAAAACCTATAAAACCCCACTAAAACTCTAAAAACCCGAAGAAAATGAAAAGGCCCCTAAAAATTATAAAAACCCAAAAGGAACCTAAAAATGCTAAAGGGAAATAAAAAACCATAAAACTCCAAAAGGACCATAAAACCCCTAAGAACCCACAAAAGACCCTAAAACCCATAAAACACTTAAAAATATGAAAACCCCCGAAATCTCCCTAAAAATCTTAAAAATCCTATAAAACCGTAATTAGCCCTAAAAACCCTAAAAACCCCTAAAACCCCCAAAAACCCTGAAACAATCTAAAACTCCCAAAAGAAACTAAAATAGTAAAAACATTAAAACTCCATAAAATACCTTAAAACCCCAAAAAATCCCTAAAAATCCTAAAATTCTCTAAAACCCTAAAACCCAACAAAACCCTCAAAAACCCTAAAACCCTCCAAAACTATAAAAACCACAAAAACCTGAAAAAAATAGAAAAATCATTAAAAACCCTGATAAACACTAAAAAACTTAAAACCCTTCAAAAACCTAAAACCATTAAACCCCAAAAAACCATAAAAAACCTATAAAACACTAAACCCCTAGAAAACCTAAAACCCCCTAAAATCCATAAAAACTATAAAATCCAAAAATAACCATATCCCCTTGTTTCTTAGTTCCTTGAAATATGTGTCCTAGTTTTAAGATTCACTATTTCTTGGTGATTTCCATTGGATTTATTCATGGAATAGGAAACTTCCAACATTTCTTTATCCAAAGGGGGCCTACGTTCTAAGGTAAGCTGTTCATTATGTTTGAAATTTACGATACTTAAGAACATGCATTGGTCAAGAGGATGGGAGGTCGGACTCATCACACCCTTTTTGGGGGAATTATTGTCTACTTTGGGACACGCTTTGTAAATTTAAGATATTTTCATGAATACTTATTAATTCACCAAGTATATCATAAGTATTCCTTGGAATTTAGAATCACCTATTAACATGTGTAAAATTTACAACCCTCAATATGCATTCAAGGTTCTTCATTAACGGAAACATTCATGTATTTAAGGTTTTCCATCAATGGGATCCTCTAATATACTGATTATAGATTATTTTAATCATCATTGTGATGATACTAGATTTTAAGCCACTCTGTGGGGCGCTCTAGAATATTTTGTCATCTATGAAGAAGAATGTTTGTTTTTATCTTGGGATTGTGCCCATAAAATGGGCTACCTACATATTCTTGTGAAAGGAATCAGAACCCTCATAGTTCGGTGTCACTTAATAGGTCACATCATACCTTTTATGGTCATGTGATAAGGACCTCTAAGCAAAAGATTATTTGTCAAAACTTAATGTGGGAGTTATACTAAAGAAGCCTGAGGAACATGGAAAGGATATGAGTTTCCAAGTAGGATCAGACTCTATTGGGAATATGGCCCAAGGCGAACATGGTTGATTTGAACTGTTCTGTTTGAACCTCAAGGAGGATTCCTACATATCCCATATTAATGGGAATCAAAGACCATGTAGTTTGATAAATCTCACAGGAGAATATGGTCCTTTGAGAAAGATGAGTTTGGTATTACTTCCTAAAAAGTATGCCTTGATGATTTGAAGATTGAATTTGGGGATTATTTCCAAAGGAGGATGCCCAGTGAGATCAGGCCCTGAGACGACTTCCTACGTATCCTAGTTTGAATAGGAATTAGAGTTCTCGTAGTTCCATTAAATATCATAGGAGAGTATGGTCCTATGAGAAATATGAGTTTGGGATTACTTATTAAAAATGATGCCTTGATTATTTGAAGATTGAATTTGGGGCTTTTTTCCTAAGTAGGATTCCCAGTGAGCTCGGGACATGAGACGACTTCCTATATATCCTGGATTGAACAGGAATCAAAGTTTACATAGTTCCTTTAATGAGTGTTTGTGCAGATGTTGTAACCATCACATATCTCTAAGCCCACGTGATTCATTCTCTATGTGAGAAACAAGAGGATGTGAACGATTCCACAATGAAACTTCAAACTTTTCCTCCTCTACTTATGGAAGAGGGCGTGTTGACCACAGAAGTGGCAGAGGAAAAAATCTTTCCCTCTGTTCTCTTCACATTTTACAAGGGTCAAAATGGAAGGAATAAGGGGTGAAGGTGAGGGGATTATACCAGGATGGCTGCCCTAAAAATTGATCTTGGTAGGAATGTGGAAAAGTAAGTGTGAGTTGTACCTTCCCTACCAGAAACCTGAGGTTCCAGGTCACCTCTTTGAGGAAGGAGAGGCCAGGACCTAACCCTTCTCCAAATCGGGCACATCCAAACACTATTTCTGGGAGAATGGTCCATGTGACTGTGGATATACAAACCCACATACATTTCAAGAATCCTAACCACATTTTGAAACAAATGTGGAAAACCTATAACTGCTAAAATAAAAACCCAAATAGGAGACACGCTGATGCGCCTTTCCCAATGGTTTGATAAGTTATAAGGTTTTGGCGGAGGTTTCAACAAAGTCGTTTTTAGATAAGGGAGCTAGTGAAGAATAATCCCTTCCATGAATAGCTGAGGAAGGCATGATGGCTTTTAAACTGAAGATAGTTAAGAGAATAAGTGAATCAAAGAGAGGTGCCCATGTAGATAAGGGCGAGCAAGTACGGTCGCACAAGTACACTTGGGTGACCTGATGTTCACTTAAGTGATGGACAACCTGTATGGTAATACTTGGGAAAGACCTTTCTCAGGACATCATGAGTATTCACAGGTGATCCAAGAAGTGGGGCACTCAATTTTCTGTGAGAGGAATGGAAGGCATGCAAGTATTTCTGACCTAGGGAGGTCGAGCGCTTTAGGCGTGCAAGTGTTATTCTTTTCAAACACTAAAATGACTTAAGTCGAATGATCCTCCCTTAAATCCTTTGTTCAAACTGTTGAAAAACAACCTTGAATGTTTTGGAAGACTGGGGAAAAGTACTAGGGTGACCAGAGAAGTAATTGGGCTTCATGGAAATTTGTTTTTACAAATAGGGCCTCCAAGGGTCTAATTATAGGCAAATAAATGAACTTGGAGGAAATGGTTTGGGCACACAAGTGAATAGTTCACCAAATTGGGACGTGCAAGTACCTTGCACACCAACGGTGTTTTGGCTAGACTAGGGCACCACCATTAGGACTTATCCAAAATTATCAATTCAATATGCTTCAGCATGGTGGCATGCAAGTGTTTGTGCATCGGTACCTTGGGCGCCTCTTTCGGGACTTATCCAAATTATTTCTCCGTACCACGGGGGATGTTCCCCCACACCCCTAATTAGTATTAGTTCCAGGCTGCGGCACAGGACCTTCGGGTTGGCGCATTCTCTACCGTCACTGACCCCCATGAAAAAGTAAGAGTCGCATCGTGAACTTTTCAAGCCTGGTTGTGGTCATTTTGAGTCGTAACTCAAGTAAATACATCTTAAATTGTGGATAAGTGCATGAAACACATTTCATGGTGTCTACAAAACCCCCCCTTAGAATTTTATTCATTCATAATGAAAAGAATCTTTTTCTATTGTAAAATTAGGGAACTTTGACGCATTCCAACAAAATTTGGTTATATTTGGAGCTATGTTAAGTTTAGAAGGATGCTCTAATTTTTTCCTAAGCTATGAGGCTTAGCGAGCATAGTTTTATTTTTCCTAGGGTTATATCGGAAACCCCACAAACTTTGTATCTTTTGACTTTTTGTTGATTAATATTACCTAAACCATACAAAAATGTACGTTTTAGTGAGCTGGGACTCGACTTTTGTTCAGAGTTCCCTTTGCGGGTTCTCAATCAAATGAGTACCAAGTATTTTTTTGTTTGGTAGTTTAGATTAATGAATGTTGGACTAAAATTGTCTAATAGTTAGGTTTGAATATATTTGACCATAAATTTTGAAATTATATCCCAAAAAAGACTCTGTGGCTAAAAATTGCCTTAATATTCTTTTAATATTTCCAAGGGGAATCTTAAGTCATGATTTTTATGGTCACCAAATCTAAAACCTGTATCAACATAAGGGTATTCCCTTGTAAGAACTAAGTTACCATTACTTGACAAACCCATTATGGGGTTGTCTTATGCAGGGCCAACTGGGGCATAAGCTATATAACCAAATAGTGGCATCTTTTGACTGACATGTCTATTATGTAGGAAATTTATGCAAGGCCACATAAGAAAAGGTGTTGCATAGTTAGGAAAAATAGATCTTATAAATTTAACACTTTACTATTGATAGATTGGGGAAAATAAGATTTGAGTGACTCAAGAACACGGTGGTTGGTTTTGCCAAGGAAAGAAATTTTAAGAATGAAAAAGGGCTATTTTAGACCAACATATGTCATGAATAGGAAAACCATTTCAATACAAATTTATTTTATGAGTAATGGTTAAAAAGTATTAGAAAGTTAAATTTTTGATATTATATCATGCAGTTTTAAGTCATGTAGTGAGGACATTGTACTGTGCAGTTTTAAGTAGTCTAGGGAGGACATTGTAATGTGCTATTTTAAGTCATGTAGAGAGGACATTGCATTGTGTAGTTTTATGTTATACAGTGAGGACATTGTACTGTGGAGTTTTAAGTCATGCAGTGAGGACATTGCACTGTGCAGTTTTATGTCAAGCAGTGAGGACATTGTACTATGCAGTATTAAGTTTTGCAGTGAGGACATTTGGTGGATTTAAATCAAGGTATTTATATCAGAAAAAAGGTATGAGAAAACCCTTACAATTTCATGATAAATTTGATTGGAAACATAATATCATATTCAAGTATGGAAGGGAAAAATGTAAACGGTGAGTTGGGAATTTCTGAAACTGAGGAATGGTATGGGAAAAGGGATAAAAGAATTAGAGGAAGTCTTTTCCTAGAAGAAAGTTACCATTATTTGATAAACCCATTATGGGGGCTGTCTTATGTAGGGCCAACTAGGGCATAAGCTTCATAACCAAATAGTGGCATTTTTTGACTGACAGGCCTGTTATGTAAGTAACTTATGCAAGGCAGCATAAGTGCACTTGCTGAATAGTCAGTCAAAAGAGCTCTTATAAATTTAACGCTCTATTTCCAAAAGTCAATGTAAGTTTATGGAGATTCAGATTTTCTAAATCATAGAGACTGTTTTATAGAGAAAGGTACCTAAATATGGAAAGGGTATTTCTAACCATGATTTCCAAGGAATTGGAGGAATATGAATTTTACAAAGGTCTAACCCAAACATAAGAGATATGGTATTTTTAGTTTAAGGTTATACAAATAAGACAAGAAATGGAAACAATATATAAAATTTGGCCAGGTTATTTCAAGGTTATTTAATATTGTATTGAACACATGGTGATGGAAATGTGTAAACCATGGTCTTAAAGACATTCAGATTATGAAAAAGATAATGGGAAAAGTATAATTGAATTACTGTTTTAAAATAAAAATTCTTGTATATTTTCATCAAAGATTAAAGTAGAAAAAGATACTATAACCAAGAACAAAATTACAATTATATGAAAAACCCGTTATGGGGGCTGTATTATGCAGGTCTAACTAGGGCATATGATGTATAGCCAAATAGTGGCATCTTTTTACTAACAGGCTTGTTATTTAGGAAACTTATGCAAGCCCTCCTAAGGGCACGTGCTGTAAAGTCAAGAAAAAGATATCTCAGATATTAGAAACCATGTTACCAAAAACCATAAGAAATATTATAAATATATAAAAATATTCTTGATTAATAGTTTTAAATATAGAATGGTTTTATGTTCAATGCAGATGAGAAATATTTGAACCAGTATTGGCCATGATTTTGACATCCTTTGCATAGATCTGACTCATATGTAAAATGGAGACTTTATTTATTTCTTCTGAATTAATATTATGATGTGCAGTTTAAAGTCATGAAATGAGGAAATTTTCACCCCCATTAATAATTATAACACCTTAATTATATTAATAAGTACCTTATCCAATTCCTAATCTCACTCGAGCCGTGATCAGTGTGGGAAACAAGGAGTAGTAAGGGTCTTTTCTATAATACAAAGGTGACACCGATAAAGAATAGGGGTATCAGATTTCCATATAGTTTAACATCATGTGGTATGGATAACGATGAACTAATATAAAAGGAAAGACATATTTTAACTAGATAAAGGGATAAAACACAAGTGTCACTATATGTCTTTCTTGGGAAATAATGAAGTCATACATATTTCTTAAAACATTCTCTATGCAGATTTTACTCTTTAACAAGAAATAAAGGGGGTTTTATCGTGATAGGGAACAATATTGGAGATCTAAGAGTCACTACATCTCTAAAAATAGATTAGAATCATGCCATACATAGTTCATTAAACAATCATTCCTCATGCTAATAGAGTTTGACATAAAGAATGGGGGATTTTTTAAACGTTTTGAGAGAACTGTAAGTCTTAAGACATAAAATGGTATAATGACCAAATAATATATCTTTAGGAAACACTCTGTATAGATCTGATTCATATACAGGAGGATAAAATAAAATAAGAAGATTTTATGATTATGTTTGGGTCCAAAATTAGAGATTCCGGCATCTCTACATATCTCATTGAAAATGAGAATCAATCCATACGTAGTTCTTGAAACATGGTCTCTATGCAGATCTGACTCAGACATAGGAAAGGGATGGACTCATGTACTGCTAAGGAGTAGTGACGATATCAATGAAATTTTCTTAGGGAAGCTTATAATGTGAAATACAAAAAACATTAGTTGTACAAATGATTTCATACAGTTTAATGTCATGCAACAATGACAAAGATGCTATGCATTTTAACATCATGCAACATGGACGCTGATGGTTGTTATTTAGTTTAATGTCTTGTAACTATGACTTGGGGAATGTGCAGTTTTATGTCATACAATAAGGACATGGTACTGTGACATTTAAATTCTTATAGTGAGGACTAATGAGTATAATTACACAAATTATTTGTTCAAAAATCACACATTGGTTGAAGTTATAATAAGCTCTCCATCCATTGAGATTCCATTTGGATAGACCTTATTTATGGAATACATTCCTTCACATTTTGGTTCATGTTTTGGAGGTTTCTTTTCTGGTATCATTGGAGTCTTATGGACCAATACCAATTCTTCTTGAAGTAATGAACAAAAGTGAACTTTCTTATTAAAAGATCGCACTATTCTGTTCTGATAAACTTTTAAATGATGAAAAGTATGTAGTCTTTTATCGTCTAATATTTCCAACTCATCGAACCATTTCTAAGATCTTTGATTGGTAGAAAATGGATCACAAATTTCAACTCTAAGTGAAGGTAATTTTATTTTAATTTGAAAAACATCTTTAGTTCCATATACCAATGAATAATGACTTTCTTGGGTTGCAGTACATGTAGTTGTCCAATAATCCCATAAAGCATTCAAAAGTTTATTGGGCCATGATTTCTTATCATTATCCACCATATTCTAGAGTATATTTTATAGAGTCTTATTGAAGGACTCTATCTGTCCATTGGATGATTCTTGATAGCGATATGAATGGTTGGACTTGATATTATGTTCCTAATACAACTTTTTTACTTCAACATAACAAAATTTGGTGCCATTGTCCATAAAAATAGTATGAGGGATGCCAAATCTAGTGATGATATTTGTTTTGACAAAACTGACAATTCTTTTGGCTCCGACTACCTTGAGAGGTATTTCCTCATCCCATTAAGAGAAGAAGTTAGTAGTAGTGAGAATATACTTGAACAACTTAACTGTGGCTGGAGGATAAAGCCCTACTACATCCATTCCCCATGTGGAAAATGGACAAGATTATTTAGTTGTATGTAGCAACTCTGGGGTTTAATGAATGAAGTTGGCATGTACTTGACATGGATGTAATTTTTTAGTAAAATATGTACAATCCCGTGTCATTGAAGTCCAAAATTATACAAGCCTTCATATTGGATAAGAGAGTAAATGCCCAGATTGGCGGGAACCACAAGCTCCTGAATGTACTTCTTTCATGACAGTTGTAGTCTCTTCTCCATCAATACATCTGATGAAAATTCTAACAAAGACTCACTTGTAAATAATATTTTGGTCTTCTGGACTATCATAAAGAGAAAAATTGGCCGCTTGTCACCAGATCTGTTCCTTCTCAGCCCTATTTGGTGGAAGTACCCCATTTTGAATATATTTCATTATGGATGTTCTTCATCCTGTGGTATGACCATATGGTTCAAAAATAGGGAAAATTTCATTAATTTAATCTATTTTGGTTTGAACAAAAGGTGAGACCTCATGATGATGGGTTATGCTAACAACTGTCTCTCCTCGATTTGGATCTACCAAGGATGTAGCTGTGTTAGCTAGTGCATCTACTTGAGCATTTTTTGATCGCAGGACATAAGACAATGTCAGCTTTGAGGGAAATTTAGCCATTAACCCTCTGATGTAATCACACAAAGGAATTAATTCTTATTTTATGATATAATATTCCCCATTAATTTCTTTTATTATCAATTCTGAATCACCTTTTACCTTTAAATGATCCATTTCCACCTAAAGTGACAATTACAAACCTGCGATGAGAGCTTGATATTCTGCTTTATTGTTGGTACCACCTTCCAATAATAGGAATGAATAAGGCAATACAACCTTTTCTAGAGAAATAAAGACAATTCCAAATCCAACTTTTTTGAGTTTAGGGTTTTCCATTCTCTTTCTTGTTGGACTTCTGGAATAACCATCAAAATACATTTCCCATATTTGGGAATTATCTTTAATAGAGAATACTTCTTCATCAAGAAGCTCAGTATTAAACAATGTATCTTCCACAGATAGATGTTCAGCAAGGAAGTCAGCCAGATCGTGGCCTTTTATTGCCTTTTGAGGTACAAACTGGATATCAAATTGTGGCAAAATAACCGCCCACCATTCCATACATTTGGTAAGTATATGACAAACGAGGATAAATTTCAGTGGATTATTACGAGACAACAATTTTACCCCATGATGTTATAGGTAGTGCCTCAATTTATGAACTGAAAATATTAATGCCAAGCAGCACTTCTCAATACTTGAATACTAATTTTCCACATCAAGTATAGTTCTATTGAGATAATAATGGTTATTTTCATTCCCAACATCATTCTTTTGGGAAAGGAAGGCACTTAGTGATTGGTATAAAGTTATCACATAGAGAATAAGTGGTCTTCCATCAAAAGGTGGAATTAATACTAGTGGACTCAAGAGATATTTCTTGAGGTTATTAAATGGTTCTTGGAAATCATCAGTCCTTTATTAAGTGACTCCCGTCTTCATTAATTTGGTGGAGGGTAAACACTTTCCTTCCAAATTGGCGATAATGTGCCAAATATAGTCCAAGTGTCCTTGGAGTCCTCTTAATTCTTTTAAATTTCAAGGAGGCGACATACCGAGGATTGATTTTGTTTTCTCAAGATCAAATTCGATACCACGATGGCATACAACAAAGCCAAAGAATTTTCCTGAGGTTACCCCAAAAGCACATTTCAAGGGGTTCAACTTCAAACTATGTTGCCGAATTTTATTGAATATGGTATCCAAATCATTCAAGTTATTGGAACATTGTCTACATTTGAGCACCAAATCATCCACAAAACATTCAAAAAATTTCCCTAATAAGGGATTGAAGATATGGTGCATGGCACATTGGTATGTCGTACATTCATTTTTTAAGCCAAAGGGCATTACCTGATAGCAAAACACACCTTGAGTGGCTCTAAAGGATATAGATTCTTCATTATCTAGGGCCATACAGATTTGATTATACCCAGAATATCCATCCATGAGGGAAATAGATTCATAGCCAGTTGTTGCATCAATTAGATGTTCTTTAAATAGGACTGGAAAGTCGTCTTTTGGAAAATTCTGGTTAAGATCTCTAAAATCAATGAAAACTCTAATTTTTCCATTTTTATTTTTAAATTGGACATTATTGGCCAGAAATCTGGGATACTGAACTTTCATGACAAAGTTAGCCTTTATAAGATTATCAAATTTAGATTCAAATTTAAATGCATGAGTTGGGTGTGTTCTCCTTGCTGCTTGTTTAAATCCATGATGTTTTTCTGGAAAACCCAAATGATGGGTGGATACATCAGGATTAAGACTTGGAATTTCTATATAATTCCACGAAAATATATCTATATGTTTCTTTAAAAAGGAAGTATACAACTATTTATCTTCAGAGTTCATGGCTGCACTAATTAGAGTGGGGCGTGAATCTTCTTCTGTATCCAAATTTATTTCTCTGAGTTCATCCACGATGGTAGAGACACCTTCTTCAAATTCTAGAGGGGCATGCCCAAGATCTTCCTCTTCTTCTTCATTATGTATTAGCTCTTCTTTTTTCTCTTTAAATGCATATGATGAGTAAAAACTTCCAATATTAGGGGAGAAATCAGTATTTGAACATCCCAAAGAAAAGGCCACCATATCTGACCCTAATAATGATGAAGGGTCTTCCTGTGGTAATAAAGAGGGATTGATGGATTGAGAATCAACATCTTTGTCTTCCTCTAGCATTACCACTATTTCATCTATTCTGGTTGATGAAGTAGAGTCTTTTTGTAGTTCATCATATGATATGAAAACATCTCTATTCCAGAATACATGATTTCATGGTGTGTCAAGAATTTCTCCCTTGTTATCAGGCTCATTTTCCGCAATTGATGTTATAGAAGTTGCTAGAAAAGTTTTTAGATTTGGTTTTACCCTTTAAATTTGATTGATGGGTAACACATAATCTATAATAAAACATATGAATGGATTTACTGGGATCTTTTCCAGTTCATTTAGAGCATTAACTCTAGTTATCACCTTTTTCATCTGCTTTGTTCCTTTTGTGTGATAAAACTCCGCATCAATGTATTGAGATTCACATGTTTTGAATGGAGCCTTATCACCATAAAATGTTATGATTTGGCCATTGAAATAGTATTTCAGACATTGGTGGTATTATGATGGTATGTCTACATGTTGATGTAGTCAAGGCCTTCCAAGAAGAATAGTGATGGCTGTGTCCTGACGAACAACCATGAAATCTGAATTACACACAAGATCTCCAAACTGAGTTCGAAGTGTAATTTTTCCCAGATGTTCTCATTCATTCTTGTCATATCCTTTAAATATTAAAATCTAAGGAGATAAGTCATATTCAGTTAGGCCCAATTGACATAGTGTATGAATGGGAATGAGTTTGACCCCAGATCCATTATCAATGAAGGCTCGTTGGATATCTATGTCATTGGCCTTTCCATAAAAATACAAAGGTCTGATATTCCCATTTATGATATCATCTTCATCTTCATCTATAAAATATATGAATGTATGACATTCTTCAGGATAATTATCTATACGGTAAAACTCAGCAGTAGTAACTTCAGTTTCAAATTCATGAGGACTTAAAAAGGCCTCAATGACTGCTTCTAGAAGATTTTTGATATATTCAAAGCATCCAAAATTGATAAATTGGCCAATAATTGGTCCAATTGTTTCAAAACATCATACTTTTGATCCAAAGTTCTGTGTTTCCCAGTATGGAGATATGGTTTTTTAGGTGCTTTGTAAGTTTATTATTCTATTGTAATTGTACTTTGTATTAGAGAAAAGGATGGAAATACTACTGGCTTGGGTAAATTAGACTGACTAAGTCTATTCATTTGCTGAGAAGAAGATGGTGTGCCATCTAATCAGTCTTCCAAAATAATTGTGTCAGAACCAAGCCTATCTTTAATAGAAGAAACTCCTTGTTTCTATTGAGCCCTATATGCTTTGAGCAGGGGTAGAATTAAAATGGTAGTTTCTAGAATTCTCAAATCTTCCCATGTATCCTCGACCTTGGCCTCTTCCTCGTATTCCCCAATTATGTACAAGGAACTCTGGCTCATTATAATCATAATCACCATTCGCATAAGGATCCATTAAATGGATAACATTAACAAAACCAAAGATTAATTCTTCATCTGATGAAAATTCTTCCTAAAAAGTTAGTTCTGGTTGTGCCATTTGACGGGGTGATGCCCATGATTTTGAAACAGATGGCATAAAATCTTCCAGGGTCAAGGAAAACTTTGGCCTTCATACAATATCGTCTTCTTCTGACAACTCTTTATCCTTATGATCACTTTTCTTCCTTTAGTAATGGCCTTATGATGAACATGGTTTTGTTGTGGCAGAAGTGGTAGAAGACACAATTGGTTGTTTCAACTATGTTCGTAAAATAGCATGAGTCTGGTTGATCGTTTTCCTGATCATCCAATCATCATATTTCTGCACAATTTTACAGTTGACCCCTTTCCATTCTCCGTCTTCCTCTGTATTTTTAGTAGTAACACATGCTACTTGAGCTGATAAACTTTTCAATTTCACTTGTCCCGAGTCTACCATATTTTGAAGAAGTTTTTTGAAAACAATGAACTCCAGAATGGGGTATCCCAACATCTAATGAAAGGGACAATAATTTAGACGATATTCATCTCCATCTTTATTTGGCTTCTTTGGCTTTGGAAACTGAACCAAATTATTTTCTAAAGATGATATGAAGTATCCAGGAACTTTTTCATCCCTGAAAGAATAAAATTTATTTCTTAATTCCCCAAACTATTTCCACCTTTGATCTCCTTGATCATCTTGATGAGGCGGTCATTGTTGTTGATGCTCAGGAGGCAGAGCCCTTTGGTATGATGAAGGTCTTGAAGTATAAGCAAGTACATGAGCCTATTTGAGTGTGATTGTAGCAGCTTCTGCATTTCCTATCCTCCTTCCCAGTGTTAATGGAAGTACATGTGTTTTAGCCTTAGTTTCTATAACAGAATCTTTAATCTATTGAGCGATCAATGTAAGGTCTCGAAACCCTCCTGTTTATTTCACAGGGATCAATGGTGTGCATAATTCTTCACGTACATTTGCCACACAGATTGACAGCAAATCTTCTTGAGGGAGTGCTGGACTTAATTAATATGTTAATCCTTTCCATCGTGCAATGATATATGAAACTCTTTCATTATCCCTTTTTTTTACAATTATTAAGATAAAAAATTATCGTCTTTGGTAGGGTCAAGCTAAAATGGAGAAAAATTTTCTAATGAAGATCTTCTCATCCAGTAATTGATCGAGATTGAAAACTTGTGTACTAGACAATAGTTGGTCCTTGTAATGACCGCACAAAACACCTAATCTTAACTGATTGTTTTTATAGAGAAGTTACCATCATAGGATCAAAATGAGAAAAAAAATGTGTCATGTGTTCTTCTGAATCTCCCGAACCATTAAAAATTGGGAATGTGGTATTCAAAAAATTTGGTGGGGGAGGAATTACATCCACCCATTCAAGGTAAGCTCTTTTTTATGGATGAACTAATGCCGTCATTCCTCCATTGCTTCCAATCGAGCTGTTAATGGCTCAATTGTCTTCATAAGCATTTGGGGAACATACAAATGAGATGTAACCTATGAAAGTATAGCAACTAGAGCTTGAGCTAGTGCAATGACAGGTAAAACCACTAATGGTGGTGTTGATACCTACCTTGGATAACCCACGGAAACTGGTCTATCAGGATTAATATGGTTCTGTCTTGATTGTGTACCCAATGTAGGGAGTTAATTATCCGCATATGTACTTACTACAAATCCCCTTTTCTGATGAGATCCAACAAGATTTTCAAGTTTAGGAATTTATTGAGGAGTATTTCTAGAAGAAATGATGTTTTAAAGTGACTCTGTATTGAGTCTTTCGAACTCCTTCACTTCCACTTCTTGCTATGAAAATATCTCTTAAAGTGAATAAGATTAACCTTATCTAGTGGAAAAGTGAGATGCAATCTGACTTTCTCATTTCCCCTTGTTAGACGCCTTCCGGAGAGGGGGAGTTGGTTATTTGAGGGCATACCTAGATTATGGGTAAACCTCTGATTTCGGGTACGCACAGCTTCTTCATTTGCCTCAGTGTGTACCATATTATAGATAAGAAATTCATCTTCATATTCCCCTATACTGGAATTATTTTTTGGAGGATCTTCTACAATCGTGTTAATGAAATTTATTAATGCGTAATGCATCAATGGAATTCTGTCAGTGTTTCTGCTAGATCGTCTCCCTTTGTGTCTTTCACGAGACTCTGTTATCCTATATTAATAATTCCTTGGAACTATTTAGAAGACAATAACATGAAGGGAATCATTTGATAGATCAGTTATACTCTTTCCTTGTGGCTTCTTTCCTAATCGGGAGAAAACTTACATCCGTTTAGGAGGGGATTGCAGATGTGAAAAAGCACCCAGCCCTATAGGCAGGAGCTATTCTTCTTGTTCTTCTTCAAATCATTGAACATTGTTTAATGAATTTGAAGGTTTAATTAAATGATCCCCCAACATGGTAAGATGGGGTGATCCTTGAACTATTATTTATGAATATCGTGAAACTGCTCTTCTAATTTTGTGGATTTTGGTTCGGACATTATCTAGGTGAATTATCTGACGATCACTTAAATCACCTATTTTAGAAGATCGTTGTACTATTTCTGACATTTGCATCCTCTGACACATGAAATAATCCAAACGAGATTCCTGTTCAAGATTCTTAGATGCTTAATGTAAATGTATCTTGGGCCTGATTCTAATGAGAACTGGTTGAGGCCTATTCTTAAGCATACATTTGATTACATACAATACTTATTGATTATAGCCGACCATGGGAAATAACATTGCATGAAACCACTTTTGGCGAACATTGCTGATTTTGGAGTGTAGTGAAATGAAATGCTCCATATTCACCCCATCCTTTGATATGAACTCTATATGGGGAATTATAGATTAACAGGCATAGCCTCTTTAGAGCATTGATACATGCGCACTAAAGGGTTCTCTAATATTTTTCAACCTTTGGGTGTTGGGAAACTGAGAGATATGCCAAGTTAATTTGGAAATGTAACCCTTCTATTACCTTTACATGATTTTGATATTCATAATATGGTAAGACTTTAGTATTAAAATGACGAAGAGTCTTCCATAAGTTGAGACAAATTTCATGAATGTAATCTTCTATTATCAATTCTGGAATGCTATATTGAGAATTTTCCAAAGGCCAGAACATGACTGGGATTTCTCCTTTAGCTAACTATTTCCTCATGTTTAACACAACTTCATTATATTTCACAAGAGGCTTTTCCACTTGATCTGACCAGAGTGGATGCTCTGTATTAGAAGATAAACAACCTAAAGGAGTTTTAGAGAGTGACCGTTCCCTTAAGAAATCTTCTGGTAGAGAAAGTATTTCACCCATAAATGACAAGGCATCATACATGACTAGCCTTGTGTTTTCAAGTGCCTCAAGATAGGAGGGATTTCTCATCACTACATTGTCAATTATGGAATAGTATTGAAAATGTGAAATACTACTATGGAGAGAACTTTCTTAGTGAATTACATCATGGGGTGGATCACCATGATGGATTAAAGAAAGGGATAAATCTTCTTTCTCCTTGGTCTTCTAGCCACACAAAGGGTTGTCGTGGATCTCATATGAAGAACGGCACTCTGGAATGACCGAATTTTCATGAATCTAGCCTTCATGATGAAGTGTCCGATGAAGAACTTTATAATTTCGACAACCACTCCCATAATTTGGTAACGAGACGATATGATCTTGAGCAGCAACAGATAAATGTTTGAGGGATTCAAGAACTCCAGCATTAAGAGGAGCCACATCGTGACTTAGCTCTTGATTTTCCAACAATTCTTTTTGAGACTTATTCTTGGATGTTCTCTTATACTTTGTTGGGTCACTTTTTTGGAAAAGTGGTTATCGTAGGTTAGTATATGTTCCTTCCTTGGATTAGTTATCAGAACAAACCGATTACCTCCAATTGGAAATGGTGTATGTTCCTGATCTAGTTGTTTTTATGATATGGGGGAGTATGCCCCATGACCCTCATGAACTAGAACATAGGTAGGTATCTGCTCCGGCATGGCATGCCAATGTGTCATCTCGTTTTTGGGGACATATTTATCTCTCTGTTCCCCTGATATTTCTAAAGTAGTTGTTAAAATATCCTGGAATGCTTCCAGAATATGGGCAGGGATATGCATCTACTCTTTTACCATTGATAAGATGTGTTGGTGACTTCAGTGACCGGAACAAGAATATAAATCCATTTTGTATTGGGAGTAGGTGTATGTGACTTCTCATGTCCTCCTTTTCCTATCAATGGGTATTGACAGTACTCATGTATGGGGGCATAGGTTTGGTCTGCCCCAAATTTGTCATCAGAGCTTTCCGACTAACTTCTCTGGGTGCTACCAAACAAGACTGTTGGTAGGCTTGATGAACATTGGAAGGTGTATGTGCATGCTGCCTGTTTTCTATCAAGTATGTTTTATGGACTTCCTTTAACATTGGAAGGCAAAAATGCTGACCAGATTAGTGATTGTAAACAGGTGTACATTCCTATTTACAAGTTTACACCACATTAGATTGGTTGTCCTCTTTAAATTTATTCTGATGAGCCTACTGATTGGCTGATAACTTTTAAATTGGTGTATGTGATTATTCACGGTACTCCACTAGTTTAATCTGATGGGATTGGTGGGTTACGGTCAGATGAGTCTGTTGAGCAGCAAAATTAGGACAGACAGGGGTATGTGACTACTCCTTGTTTTCCATCATGTTAAATTGATGGACTTCTCCAGAGGAGGTAGAGGTGATAACCTTATCTCTATTGATAGGATTTTGTCCCTGGAAATTCATCTTGTGTGCACGGTCTGAGAGACTTGAGACAAACGTCCAGAGGCAACACCCCCATCATGTTGGGGGTACACTACCGCATGCTTCTGGTGGTAATTTCTGGTGGGACACCTCAGGAAGGACTCCTAAATTCTTGAATTGAGGCCTTGAGTGATCTCTTGATTCCCCTCTCTATAGTATGGGAGGGATTGATTGTTGTATTCCAGGGATAAAGACCTGAAATGGTTGGGATTGTACCATGCTAGAGATATTCCTTCACCAACACATTAGAGACCTAGCGTTGAAGTTGTTGGGTTGGTGATGACGTCCTTCTGGTGGATGAAGATCCAGCTTGAGTAGCGGTCAGGAAGTTCACCGATGTTGTCTTGGAGAAATTCATTCTTTGGATTGAAGGGAATTTTGTGAAAGCACTTGATACAACAACAAGAATTATTAAAGAAACATATTTTTAGATGGTTACATGTGTGATTAATTCCTTTGTCTAGACTTCCTTTATAATTGATAGGGGCCAAATAGGTGGGTAACATTATTTACCATGGTTAAGGATTCACATCAGTTTCACTGTTTTTGTTTTGTAGTTCCTTGAAATATGTGTTCTAGTTTTAAGAATCACTATTTCTAGGTGGTCTCCATTGGATTTAATCATTGAACCAGAAACATCCAACAGTTCTTTATCCAAATGGGACCTACATTTCAAAGGTATGTGTTTATTATGTTTGACCTTTATGATACTTAAAAACATGAATTGGTCGAGAGGATGGGAGGTCAGACTCATCACACCCTTTTGTGGGGATTATTGTCTATTCTAGGAATCTATTTGTAAATTTAAGATATTTTCATGAATCCTTATTCATTCACCAAGTATATCATAAGTATCCCTTGGAATTTACAATCACTTATTAACATGTGTAAAATTTAGAATCATCAATATTCATCCAAGGTTATTCATTAATGGAAACATTCATTTATTTGAGGTTTTCCATAAATGGGATCCTCTAATAAAACAATTAGAGATTCTTTCAATCATCGTTGTGATGATACTAGTTTTTAAGCCACTCAGTGGGGAACCCTATAATTTTTTGTCATCTAGGAAGATGAATGTTTGTTTTGATCATTGGATTGTTCTCTTAAAATAGGCTACCTATGTATCATTGTGAAAGGAATCAGAACCCTCGTAGTTCAGTGTCACTTAATAAGACACATCATACCTTTTAAGGTCATGTGATAAGGACCTCTAAGAGAAATATGCTTGGTCAAAACTTAATGTGGGAATTATACTAATGAAACCCAAGGAACATGGAAAGGATATGAGTTTCCAAGTAGGATTAGACCCTATTGGGAATATGG
This sequence comes from Viscum album, assembly GCA_963277665.1. Taxonomy (NCBI): domain Eukaryota; kingdom Viridiplantae; phylum Streptophyta; class Magnoliopsida; order Santalales; family Viscaceae; genus Viscum; species Viscum album. The sequence goes on along the minus strand of OY728126.1, from coordinate 1,799,253,869 downwards.
ACTAAGGAGAAAAAGGTTCATTTTAAGTGTTGGGTTTGAACCTCAAGGAGGATTCCTATGTATCCCATATTAATGGGAATCAAATACCATGTAGTTAGATAAATCACATAAGAAAGTGTAGTCCTCTAAGAAAGATGAGTTTGGGACAACTTTAAGGATTCCTTGATTATTTGAAGATTGAATTTAGGTCTTATTTCCTAAGGAGGATGCCCAGTGATCTCGGGCCTTGAGAGAGATTCCTACGTATTCTATTTTGAACAGGAATCCGAGTTCTTATAGTTCCTTTAAATCTCAAAGTAGAGTATGGTCTTCTGAAAAATATGAGTTTAGGCTTACTTACTGAAAATTATGCCTTGATGATTTGAAGATTGAATTTGGGGCTTCTTTCCTTAGGAGGATTCCCAGTGAGCTCGGGCCTTGAGAAGGATTCCAATGCATCCTTGTTTGAACAAAAATCAGAGTTCTCGTAGTTCCTTTAATGAGTGTTTGTGTGCATGTTGTAACCCTCAGACATCTCTAATACCATGTGAGTCATGATCTTTGTGATAAACAAGAGGATGTAAAAGATACAACAATGAAAAATTGCACTTTTCCTCCTCTGCTAATGGAAGAGGGCACATCGACCATGGAAGAGGGCTAGGCGACGAGCATTCCCTCTATTCTATTGACATTTGACAAGGGTCCAAATAGAAGAAAGAAGGGGTGAAGGTGAGAGTCTTATACTAGGATTGCTTCCCTGAAATTGATCCTAGTAGGAAAGCATAAAGTAAGTTTGAACTCTACCTTCCCTACCAGAAACCTGAGGTTTAGGGTCACCTCTTTTATAAAGGAGAGGCCAGGACCTAACCCTTCTCCAAACTGGGAACATCCCAGCACTGTTTCTGAGAGAAAGGTCCATGTGACTGTGGATATACAAACACACAAAAATTTCATGAGTCCTTACCCCATTGTGAAACAAATTTATGAAATATCTGACTGTGGAAATACAAACCCAAATAGGAGATTGGTTGATGTGCCTTTCCCAAAGGTTTTATAAGTCAGGATGTTTTTGTGGAGGTCTAAATAGAATCCCTTTCAAACAAAAGAGCCATTTAATAAGAAGCCTTTCGATGAATGGCTACAGAAGGATTGATGGATTGTAAACTGAAGATATTGAAGAGAATAAGTGAATCAAAGAGGGGTGCCCGGGTAGAGAAGGGCACACAAGTATGGTCGCGCAAGTACATTAGGGTGACCTAATGTTTGATAAAAAACCTATAAGGTAATACATGGGTGAGACCTTGATCAATATTTCATGTGTATTTACAGGTGATCCAAGAAGTGGGGCGGTCAACTTCTTATGAGAGGAATGGGAGGAGAGCAAGTATTTCTGACTAAGGGAGGTTGGGAACTTTTGGTGTGCAAGTGTTATGGTTTTCAAACACTAAAAGGACTTAAGTCCACTGATCCTCCCTTAAATCCAATGCTCAAGGTGTTGAAAAACTACCTTGAATGTTTCAGAAGACTGGGGTGAAGTACGAGGGAAACCAGAGTAGCAATTGGGGTTCAAGGAAATTTTTCTTTACAAATGGCGGCCCCAAGGCTCTATTTATTGGAAAATAAATGACCTTGGGCGAAACGGGTTGGGAGAGCAAGTAACTTGTGCAGAAAATTGTGGCATGCAAGTACCTTGCATGCCGACAGTTTTTTGTCTAGACTTGGGTGACACCATTAGGACTTAGCCAAAATTATCACTTCAATCAGCTTCAGCATGGTGGCGCGCAAGTGTTTGTGCGCAGGTACGTTGGGAGCCTCTATCGGGACATAGCCAAATTATTTCTTCGTACCATGGGGGTTGTGCCCCCACACCCCTGCTTGGGATCAGTGCCAGGCTACGACCCCAACCCTTTTATCTGGTGCCTTCACTACCGTCACTGACCCCCATGAAAAATACAGAGTCGGACCACGAAAGTTTTCAGCCTGGTTGAGGTCATTTTGAGTCGCAGCACATGGAAATACATCTTCAATTGTGGAGAAGTGCATGCAACACATTTCATGGTGTCTACACCGCCCAAACATAGAACACCTAAAATTCTCTAAATACCCTAAAACCCCTAAAAACGCTAAAAACTCTTAAAAAACCAAAAACACCCTCAAAAACCAAAAAACCCTAACAACCCAAAACCCCATACAAAATCATAAATCCCATAAGAAAATTAAAATCCCCAAAACACTAAAAAAACACTAAAAACTATAAAAACTCTGAAAAAATGATAAAACAATATATATCCTAAAACCCAAAAATCCTGAAAACCCCTAAAAAACTAAAACCAAAATAAACCCTAAACCCCCCCCCCTAAAACCCTAAAAACCTAAAAACCCCTAAAAAAACAAAAACCCAAAGAACCCTAAAACCCCTAAAAAAATCCCCTAAAAGACTATAAAAACCCCAAACCCCCTATAATACCCTAAATCACTAAAAACCTTGAATGACCCATAAAACCTTATAACACCATAAAACCCATAAACATAATAAAACCACTAAAAAATTCCTTGATAAACCAAAATACCTCCTAAAACACTAAAACCAAAAAGAACCCTAAAAACCCCAATTCACCCTAAAAACTCTAACAGATAATAAGGAACCCTAAAACCAAAAAAATCCGAAAAAAATCAAAAACCCTTCAAAGTCCACAAAAACCCTAAGAAAACTATAAAACCCAAAAAATACTAAAAACCCTAAAATTTATAAAAGACCATAAAATCCCCAACAATGAAAAAAATCCAAAATATCCCTAAAAACCTTAAAATCCATAAAAAACCCTAAAACCACTAATAAAACAAGAAAACCTGATGAAAACCCCCAAAATCCATAAAACCATAAAAATACACTATATAAAACTAAAATGCCTAAAACATGAAAACCCCATAAAAACCGTAATAGTAATAAACACCTGAATACACTAAAAACTAAAAAAACATTAAAACCCTAAAATCCCTAAAACCCCAAATAAACCCCTAAAAAGAACATAGACCGCTAAATACCCTAAAAGCCATCAAGACCCCTAAAATGCCCAAAATTCCCATCAAGATCCTTAAAAACACTAAACAACTAGAATATCCCTAAAAATCCAGAAAACCCAAAAAAGTACCTAAACCCTAAACCCCTAAAACCCTAAAATCCTAAATAAACCCCTAAAAACCAATAAAAATAATAAAAAACCAAAAACCCAAAAAAATCCAAATAACATAAAACCCCCTAAAAATACTAAAAAACACTAAAATCCCTAAAATCCCTAAAAACTAAAAAAACATAAACCCTCTAAAAACACTAAAACATATATAAACCTAAAAAATACTAAAAACCATTAAAAATTATAAAACCATAAAAACTCAAAGAAATCCTAAAACCCTTAAAAACACTGTGAAATCTAAAAACATTGGTAAACCTTGAAAACTCCTACACACCCCTAAAATCCCAAAAACCATAAAATATAAAAACCCCAAACAACTATAAAACCCATAAAAAATTCTAAAATAACCTAAAACACCTAAAATCCTAAAAAAATCAAACTACATAATAACCTTAAAAACACTAAAAAACGACGAATCCCCTAATAAACCATGTAACCCCAAAAAACCAAAAAAACACCAAAACCCTGAAAAGATCCTAAAAATCATAAAACCATCTAAAACACTAAAAAACTATAAAATATCCCTAAAACCCATTCAAACCCATTAAAACCTATAAAATAATAATGCCTAAGGAGCACCAAAACCGTAAAAATTATAAAAAAACTAAAACACTAATACCCTAAAACCACTAATAACCCTAAAAAATGGCTAAAACCCCCAATTATTTTTAAAAAAACTATAAAAACCTTTAAAAATCCTAAAATATCCCTAAAAATCATAAAAACACGAAAACCCTTGAATATAATTGAAAACCCTAAAAAACAAAAAACCCTATAAAATGATATAAAAACACAACCCCCCCCCCAAACCCCTAAAAACCATAGAAGTATTTAAAAACCCTTAAACCATTAAAACCCATAAACCCCCTAAAATCCCTAAAAATAATAAACTACATTAAATACCTAATAAACAATTAAAAGTCATAAAAACTCTAAAAAATAAAAAAACACATAAAAGACCAAAAAACACCCTAAAATCATAAAAACCCATAAAGAACCCAAAACCCTTAAAAATAGTAAATGATCATAAATCCCCTAAAGGACACTAAATAGACCTATAAATACCCCAAAATACCTTAAAATCCTTAAATTTACAACAAACCCCAAAACCCCTTAAAACCAAAAGAATCTCCAAAAACACTAACATTCCCTACAAACCTAAAAAAACCTTTAAAAACCTTACGACCCCCAAACCCCCCCAAAAAATAAAAAACCTAAAAACCCCAAAAAAATCCTCAAAAACTCTAAAAACCATTAAAAAACTAAAAATCATAGAAACCACTAAAAATCCATGAAAAATACATTAAACCCATAAAAAACAAAAACCCCTAAAACCCCTATAGAATAGCTAAAAACTATAAAAACCCTAAATCATAAAAAATCCTTGAAAACCCTAAAACTCCCAAAAAAACTCTAAAAACCCTAAAATCCCCAAAACACCATAAATACAATAAAAACATTAAAAAACCATTAAATCTATTAAAACATTATTACACTAAAAACCCTAGAACCCCTAAAAATATGAAGACCCTTTCAAAGACTAGAAAACATAGAGATCATAAAAACACACTAAAAACAATAAAAAAACTAAAACACTAAAAACCCTGAAATCCTTAAAAGATTTAATAACTCTAAAAATCACTAAAAAAATTAGAAACCCCTAAAACACTAAAACACTATGTACCCAAAACCCCCTAAAAACATAAAAACCCTTAAAAACCATAAATCCCCTTAAAATTAATTAAAACCACGAAGACCCTAGAACCTAAAAAAACACTAAAACCCTAAAAAACCCAAAAACAATAAACCCCCTAAAGGACCATAAAAACCCTAAAACCCTTAAAACCTAATAAAACATAAAAACCCTAAACCCCTTAAAAACCTCTAAAAATCCTAAAAAACCATAAAATCCTTAAAACCCCTAAAATACCATAAAGACCCCTAAATACCCTAAATTACCCTAAAAACTCTAAGAAATCCTAAAAGACCCTAAAACCCATAAAAACATTGAAAAGACCCTAAAACCCTAAAGCCCACCATAATAATCTAAAACCCCTAAATGATTATAAAATATCCTAAAAACAAAAATACACTAAAAACACAAAAACAATCCTAAAGGTACCTAGTGACCCTAAAATTACTAAAAGACCCTATAAATAATAAAAACCTGAAAACCCCAAAAAACATAAAGGATACTAAAGAAATTAAAGAACCCTGAAAAAATAGAAACCCCAAAAGTATTCTAAGAACCCTTGATGAAAATAATACCCCCTAAAACCCATAATCAACCCTAAATCCGTAAAATACCCTAATATACCCTAAAACCAAAAATAAATCCTAAACAAGCCTGAAAATACAAAAAAAAAACCTTAAACACAAAAAAATATAACCTACTATAAACCCTAAAAACCTAAAAATCTATAAGATATTCTAAAAATCATTAATATCCAAATAATAAAAAAACCCTAATTGGCCCTAAAAACTCTAAGACCCAAAAAACACAAAAAACCCCAAAAAAATCATTAAAACCATAAGAATCCTATCAAAACCCAAAAACTCATTTAGAAACAAAAATAATAATAATAAACCAAAAATCCTTAATAGCCTCTAAAAACCCTAAAAACTTAGAAACCCATGAAAACACTAAAAAACCGTAAAACCCCCTTAAAACGATTTAACCCCTCAAATCCCTAAAGCCCTAAAAACATCAAAAAACCTACAAAACCCAGAAAACCCCAAAAAATGCAATAAAAACATAAAAAACATGAAAAAAATATAAAAACCCTAAAACCCCCTATGAAGCCTAAAAACCTTGGAACCATGAAAAACAATAAAAATATAAAAACCCCTAAAAAATATTATAACCCTCAACCATTAAAACTATAAAAACAAAAAAACCCTAAAACCCCCTAAAAGACCCTAAAAATCCTAAAACCTAAAAGTCTCTAAAAATCTCAAAAAATACCTAAAATCAAAAAAAGAGCATAAAAAACCAATAAAATACCTATAAGACCCCTGAAACTCCTTATATACCAAAAATCCATATAAACCCTAAAAATAGTTAAAAACCTTAAAATAATTAAGAACCATAAAAACCTAAAAGCCATAACATACCCTAAACCTCAAAAAACATTAAAAACCCTAAAAACCCTAAAAACCCTAAACCCCATAAGTTCCCTAAATCCCTAAAAATACTAAAAACCATTTAAATGAAAAAAAAACCCTAAAACCCAAAAAAAAATTAAAACCATAAAAACCTCAAAAAACTGAAAAAAAAATCACTAAACTCCACAAAAAATCCAAAAAACACTAAGAAACCTATCACAAACTATAAAGACCCAAAAAACCCAAAAAACCCTTAAAACCCAAAATGACCCACAAAAACCTCCAAAACCCTTAAACACCCTAAAACTCTTAAACCCCAAAAATCCATAGAAAACATAAAGAACTCTAAAACCGCCAACAGAATGTAAAAATCCCTAGAAAATGATAAACAACTAAAAATCAATTGAAAACTATAAAAACCAAAAAACACAAAACCCCAAAAAACACCAAAACCAAAAAAAACCCCTAAAAACCCTCAAAACCCAAAACACCCCAAAACACCATAGAAATCCTAAAACCCCCGTAAAACCCATAAAACCCTAAAACTTATACGATTCAACTAAAAAACTAAATCTTACACCCCAAACCCTATACCCCAGACCCTAAACCCAAAATTCTACACCCTACACTCTATACCCCACACAATGAACCCCAAACCCTTCACCATAAACCTAAACCCTATAACCTAAAATATAAACCATACACCCTAAAACCATATACCCTATACACTAAACCCTTAATCTAACATGCTAATCCCAATACGTTGCACACTAAAAAAACCCCTACACCTTAAACCCTAAACCCTAGACCCTACACCATATACCCTACACACCAAACTATATACCCTGCACCCTTAACCCTATACCCTTCATCCTAAACCCTATAACCTACAACCAAAATCCCAAACCCTACACCCTAAACCTAATACCCTTCACCCAAAACCCAAAACCCTACATCTTAAACCCTATACAATATACCCTAAACTGTATATCCTACACCCTAAACTGTACATCCTACACCCTAAAACCTATACCATACACCCTAAACACTACACCCTATACCCTAAACCCTAAACCATAATCCCTAAACCCTAAACCATTAAATCCTAAAACCTTCACCCTAGAACCTATACCCTACAGCCTAAACCCTAGATGTACACCATAAACGGAATACCCTACACCCTAAACCCTAAACACTAAACCCTAAAACCTCAACTATAATCCCTATACCCTACCCCATAAACCCTAAAAACTACACCCTAAACCCTATTACCCACACCCTAAAGCCTAAACCATATAACCTAAACCCTATTCCATACACCCTAAACCCTAAACCATACCCTTAAATCCTATACCCTACACCTAAAACCCTAAACCATACTCCCAAAACCAAATACCATACACTCTAAACCAATATCCCTATGCTAAAAACCCTCTACCATACACCCTAAAATCTATACCCTACACCATATACCTTAAAAACCCTTTAAACCCCTAAAAACCCTAAACGACCATAAAATCCCCAAAAAACTAAAATAAACTAAAAACCCTAAAAACCCAAAAGGACCCTATACTCCTAAACCCCCTATAAAGATAGATAGAACAAGGAAGGGAGCCTAGTAAAAATGGGATTCCCGTTCAAACCTTGGTCATGCTGTCCTCTAATGACAATATTGCATATCTGACTTTGGGTTTGTTGGAGATTTCTAGCCATAAAGAGATTTTTCACCAATGCAAGTGTCCATCCCCATCATCTGATGTGATTCGTGAGGCACTGAAGGTGTCTAGTTCAAAGTTAAACTTTGCAGAGGTTGTGAAATCTGCAGACTCAATCACTTTCTCTAATTACTGTGCACCCTCCCCTTGCCGAGTGATCCGGAAGGGGTGGGTGGACCATGTTTATAAAAATCATGAGGTATTGGAGGAAAGGATTAATTTATGTCATTATTCGTTATAGCTAGGATGTTTAACCCAAAAGGAGAACAATTGTGTAAATTCTGTAATCTTATTAAATATATATCAATCATTTTTGGATTCTCAGAATGGAGGATGACCTCTATGGAGAGATAATACTATCACATTATCTTACCATCAGATGAATGGAAACGGAGGGAATTGAGTTTTGGCTATATCAATATAAAGTCCAGTCTCCTCTGGATTTAGGATTGGGACCGAAATTATGATCCCTTGAATGTAAAAAATACCTCTGTGTAGTTCTGGATATGGATCTGTAAGCTGAGTTGGCTTTATTGGCACCCCCCGAATCCTTCGGGACAATGCATCCTTAGTGGGTTTCCCCATTCCCATTGACAAAGAGATATACCACCCAAGGTATGGTCACTATACATGTGTACTGGTTAATGTTGACTTGGCATCCACGTTGGTTGAGGAGGTGGTGCTCAAAACAATTGTTGATAGCTTCACACTATAAATTTAGTATGAAAGGAGGTATAGGTTCTGCTACCATTGAAATATCCTTGGTTGTAACACCCCGACCCTAGTTACCAAGAGTCGGTTCATTATTACATAATATTGGCATGATCACAAAAGATTGAATCTTGAATGAAAGATTAGTTTAGTAACCTTGTAAAAACTAGATACATTCATAAGTCTTACGTTACATCATAAAGTGAAAAACTACAACAACATAGTCTCCATAGTCCACACTCGTATCCCCTCATACTAACCTTGCAGGTCAGTCAAAAAATAATTCTTCACATCCTAGGAAAAATAAAACATAGAAAGGGGTGAGCTCAGATGCTCAGTAAGGATTACAATATAGAGGAAACTTTCCTAAATAAGAATAAACATTTAAGGAAATTTATAACTAAAACAAAAGCCTTTTAAACCCGGATTTAAGCATAATATGGCAAAAATAAAATGAAATAATGCCATGTACTTATTCACAAGGATATTCAACTATTCTAATAATCACAGGAAATATTAATAACCACTTTCATAATGATGAAATGCATAATCCCAGACTATCATAACTACATAGTCAAGGCCTTATGCCAAGACTACAAATAACATTTTTCCAAGGCCTTGTGCCAAGACACTAGTTTGTCTCATGAGACCTACCGATGCATCGAGGAGCTATAGCGGGCTCCACTCGTCACTTACTAAGTCCAATGCATTCCTCATATAAACAGGTTTAAACATAACATAAACATTCTAATTAAAACTAGCATACGAAATGCCAATTATTTCTCCATAAACCATGAATGGTATAAAAATAGCACATCCACAGTCAAACATAACTCATTCAATACAATATGGAAGATTTTGTAGTAACAGATTAACCTCAATCGAGAATAATGAAGGATATTGACATAGATGAAAAAACCATCAAAAATATTTGAGAGAAATATCCCCCTTTTTCTTGAAAACACTTAAAAGTCTCACTATTTATCAAGAAGCCATTTAAAATAGATTTTGGAATCAAAGTGTCCCATACCACTTTGAAACATTGAAATTGAATTTTATTTTTAAAACATTAATGTCCATATAAATAAATCCTTAAAACCATTTTTAAAACATGGACATTAATGAGAATGATTTAGAAGAATAAATCTTAAAAACATTTAAATGATATTTTAGTTAGAGTTCCTAACAAAAAGAGAGACACATGAATACAAATAATTGAGGTAATAAAAACTTTGTAATATCATTAGAATAAAGGGATTCATGATATACTATGTCAAAGTACATTATATACACCATATTAAAGTTATTTGGTGTATAACAAAAAAGAAGTATCAATGGAATGTAATTTGAGCTGAAATCTCTTATAAAGACCGTATCCTTGGGTTAAGGAAAAATCAACAACATAATTATGTGTGAAAAATATAAATACACTCAATATGATTTAATACTCAGTTTAAATCAATTAGAGGACATTCACACATATTCTTATAAAGACAACACCATTGAATTGTATATTTAACTCAACAAATGGAGATTGACATAAAATTACTCTTATCAAGTTCATATCAATGACTTGAGAAATTATCAATGGAGGGATTATGTGTATCAAAATTTTATACACAGAAAATGTAGTGGAAATTATTACATAAGAAAATGAATAGTGATTCCACACATAATCTTGGAGTAAAATAATCAATGAAGTATGCGTAAAGCTGAATGAGTGGAAATTGAAATTTCAAATTCCCTTATTGATTTGGTAACTTACGAAACATACACCCACGAAAGAAGGATCATAAAATGATGATTTAAATATCCATAAATTAAGTTATATTACACAATAAATACAATCATGTTCAGTACACACACCACACGCAATAAATAAGGGGTGAAAAATTGAAATCTCACGGAATTAAAAGTTAGATAAGAAACCCATTTCTTTGTACTTTTTCCTTGGTCAAGGGTAGGTTAAACTCCTGTATAATGGTGAGATAATTGTTATTGAATTATAAAATAATCATATACATTAATATGTTATCATATAAATTAATATGATTTCATATATGATCTTTTAACATTGATTTGTTAATAATATCTTAGTATTATCGTCGTTTCGGGTGTTAACGGATTCCTTTTCCTTTATATTCTTTGTTATGTGAGCCATATTTGTTATAGATGTGATGTATATCATTCATATCCATAATTATATCTTGTGTCTCAAAATTATATTTAATCATCAAATGAAATTTATTATTGAATGGATTTGATGGGGAATGAATCTCATCGTGTTTGTGGAGACGGTAATCCGTACGTACGCACGAGCGACCATATCATTTTTTTGATATTAAAATTGTATATAATTGGATGGTATATTATATATACAGAATCATTATAATGTTATATTTATTATTTAATTCAATTAAACATCATTATCATACCCATCCAAACAATAATGTTTTGAATAACAATTACACCATGACGTGGAGACGGTAAGCCGTACGTATGCACGTATGGTGACATGTCATTCAAAGGATGGATAGAATACTGAATATGTTTGTAAAATATTTATAATAACATCACAATATATAGAAGATACTGGAGTTATTATTTTATAATGGAAATAACAAAGAAAGAATAAGTGGAAGAAGAAAGGAACTTGAAAGAGGGTGGTGAAAACAATACTTCATATTTGGGTACTTTCTTTTGATTTGATCAAACGGGATCCTTAAAATGTATTTCGGATAAAACTAATTCCTCTAGGTTGAATTGAGGGAAGTTTAGAGAATATCTGGGCAGGTTTTGGCCAATACAAAAGGCTCTAAAGGTATAAATCTGAGAGAACGGGGAGTTCCCTTTTATAAGAGGGGTGAGGGAAACCTTAGGAAAAACTTAAAATATTATTTCATAATGAATTAATATTCGGTTTATAATGACTCAAAAGTGACATATTTATAGTCTAATGTGGGGATGGGTCGAAATCATTTAAAATAACAGATTTTAGACAGGTTTGGGTCACTATATTAACCTTATCATTTATATTTAACTCTTGGTTAAATAGTTTGACATTTACCATGTCTCTTTGTATTTTTATATTATATGGTTAATAAACTTACTATAACAAGCCAAGAGAACCCCAAGTGGTTCATTATTAATATATATAGAATTATCTAAGTCATTTGGATGATCCTTAGATTTTTAGAAATAAAATATCAATTAATAATATAATATTTGTTCTAAATACTCCTTTATGTCAATTTTGACATTATTTAATAATTGATTTTTGTTAAAGTCATAAAAACTTTATTAATTCTAAATAAATTCATTTAATCATTACTAACATTTCATATTAACCAATAAAATAATTTTAATTCATAAAAAGTCTCAAATTATATTTATTTGGATATTTATAATATCAATTAGTTTAATATTTAATTAATTAGGTAATTACTGCATCACCATTGTGTCATAACTAAATTCAATTATTTAATGTCTAAAAATTATAAATAAAATACCATTATGTATGAAATATTATTATCTTTATAATTAATGTTTATAATTGAATGTATCTTATGTATAACCCTGTATTGAAAATGTTTTAGTGATTAAACTTTCATTTTAACTCTTTTAACTCTTCTTTGAATTAAATAATAATAAAATTTCCTAATCTAATCCAGGTGGACCAAAGTGGTTCATATTTTATTCCTAAGGTGGTTTTTCTCTAATTATACTTATTCAATAGAATTAAGACATGTTTTAGGGTAATAATAATATCAGTTTTACCCTTAATTACCATATTTACTTTTAATCGTGGTAAATAAATGTAAAAAGATACTATTCACCAAAAATTATTTTTTTCTTATTGAACCACATTTTACTCCTTTATATTAACCATGTCTCTTGGATTTTCTAAATTCTACTCACAGAAGAGGTAAAATTAAGTTTTATGTGAATTTGCAAATTCTCCTAGGAGATTGGTAAAAGACCTTGAAAAGTTCAATAAACGTTTTACATATCTAAAATTATTATAAACTGAATCCAATGAATTAAATTGAACTTATATAGGTATTATGCATCTATTTTGACCAAAAATAAATTTAAATAAAATAAATAATTATTTAAATAAAAATTCGATTTTAAACTATAACTCAGTGTTTTTCACTATTCATCAAAAAGTGAAAGTTTTCAGAAACATATCAAAAATTCACACTAAGCTAATTTTGATATTCTGAATTAAAAAATAAAGTCTATTTTACCAAATTCAAAACATAGATATTTCATTTATTAGATTTAAATTAATTCCCGTTGTCAAAACCAAAAAGCGTATTTTTATGAAATAATAACTAACAAAAGATTGACATCTGTTTATGTCCAATTTCAATGTAAAATTACTTCCAATGAACAAAATTGGATTAACGGGTAAAAATATAATCTATTTATACTTATAAAAAATTAAAATAAATAATTTATCATAATAAATTATTTTGATTTAAAATGTTTTTTTAGTTAAAATATAGTATTTTTCACTATTCACCCAAATATGAAAGTTATTAGAAAAACACCAAAAATTTATTGAAACTAAATTCTTATGTCTTGATGCTAAATAAGAAGTTTATTTTGTAAAATTGAATATATAAAAGTTTCAAATATTGGATTTAAAAAGGGATCTCCATTAAAAGGTGGTAAAATTGTATTTTTTGAAAAATACTTCTTTCATCTGAAAAAATGAATTCGTCCTTAAATTTTGTATAAGAAACTCATAATATGGATTCTAAAATTATAAGGGTTATATAAAGTTCAAAATTTTGTCAAAACTATTCATAACCGCTTTTGAACGGCTAGTTTGGTAAGTTGTGGTGCGCTTGAACTCGATGTTGCATGTAGTGTTTATTATTGAATTACTTAGAAGAACTAACGTACTATGAAATCTTGGGGTGTTACATTATTCCCTCTATCAATAAATTATGTCCTCACAATTTTTAAAATTGGGCTTGGGAATATAATGGAAATTCCCACATCGAAAAAAGAGTCAATAAAACTATCACTTTAAAAGAAAGAAAGAGAAGTACAAAGGTCCACCAAGATAACCCATACTAGGATTTCATGTAGGAAAACATGGATATGGAAGATAAACTAAGTGTCATGTTCTGATGGAGAGGGATAGAAAACATGATCAGGAGAAAGTTAACAACAAGAAAACCACAAACTTGTGATGGGACAAACGGCCATTAGTTTCCCAATAGGAAAAGTAAACGGACACCATTTTTTTGTTTTCAGTTAAATTTCATAAGGATGAGGAATTTATTTATGATATTGACTATGAACATAAAGAGATATACTGAATTTTTAAGTAGAGTTTCATTCTTTAACAAATTTCAACCACTAACTCATTTTTTTAAACGATGAGTATTCAAGAAGACTTAGTCACACCGGAAGAGCTAGAATAAACTTCTAGAGAATCATATGATCTGGAAAGGATAAAATATATATTTACCTTTTCTTTAGAGATTAATCAAAACCAAAATGGTTAGTACAAGATAAAATGATCCCCCAAAAGGATATTACTTTAGAGAATGAAACACTAATCTTAATTTCTAAAATTAAACCAACAATAACCCAAAGTTATATAAATACCATTCAATAAACAATTGTCCTTAAAATCCTTCAATATAATCCAAACTAATATTGAAACCCAATACTTGAAGAATTTTTTTATGTATTCTTCCAAGTTAAATCGTATCTCCAAATGACATCAACTACTCTTAATGTAACATACTTAAAAGTAATTAACCTAATCACATATTCTCTATTATAGGTTAATCATTTCCATAAATAACCCAAATCACTATAAATCCTCAATAAAAACATTGATAAAAATCCACCATTACTCCTCAAAGGAAATCCCATAGTATTCTATTTTCCTTGGGCATATAGTGTTCCCAACAAAGTTAATGTCTTCCAAAATAACATTTATCACTTAATAACAAAATCATTTCCCTATACTAAGGGTATTCATTTGATAAGACATAACATCTCAAATAAACTTATTATTGATAAATACAATCATTTAACTAAAAATAATTAGTCACACTAACTAGGGACTTCATTTAGTCTAGTGGTAGGTGATAAATCTCAATCTTACTCTGGTTGTGGGTTCGATTCCCACAACTTTGTCCGACATGACGGGTTGTCTAACAGTCTACGTGTTGTCCTTTTAAAAAAAATATATTTTATAACATTTCCAAAATGAGATAAATTCATCAAAATAACCGTAACATAATTTAACCACAAATGTTATCTCATACCTTTCATTTTCATCCCAAAATATAATAACTTGTAATTTCCTCAAACCCAAAGATCATATAAAACCAAATGGTTATTTATAACTATATCCACAAGAGAAAAGATAAGTCTTCCTCAAATATCATTCTCACATTGAAAAATGAAGGGTTACAAATACAAGAGAAAATTATTCCAAAGTAATCCCATCAACAAGGAGAACTAATACTTTTAAATATTTCTACAACCATTTATTTCCACATAGCTTACTCTTTGAACAAGAAAATATCTTCTAGAATAGGACATTCACTCGGGTAATGGCCAGGTCCCCTACATTTATGAAAAATAACTGTAAATGGATTCTTGGGAACATTTTTATTTTCTTCCATAGTACTCTTTAATTTTCCTCGACAATTCTTCACTTTATGTCCATCTTTCCCAAATGTAAAACATTTCTTTGTTCCATTGAGACACTTTCCTAGGTGTCTCCTTCCACATTTCCTGTATGATGGAAATTGAGGATTATTTTCTCCATGGTCTCCACTACTGGAGCTCTTATCATTCATCACCTCTCTCTTCTTTGTTGATTCTGGGAGTTGGTTAATATATATGTTGTTTATCATATTTTTGGAAATCTGATTTGGCATGAACATGATATATTTTACTCCTATCAAAATTCCATTTTTTTTCTCATTTCTGCCATCGTAACCACCTTGTACATCATACTCAATGTTACTATGACTTCCTTGGAATCCATCCAATGACTAAAACCAGAAAGCATTGTGTGAGTAATAATAGTCATAAAATCATTTAGAGAATATCATGACAACATATTTTCAATTTTGAAACACCTTAGGATTAACTAAGGTCATTTATTCTCATTTATATTTAAATCCTTCAAATAAGTTTGTAAAAAAATGTAAATTATCCTAAGAATATCCCATGAGAGTGTCCTAACCAAGAGTTCAGCAAGCCCAATTGTTATGCACGAGCTCCCGTTCGAGCCTAGCTCAAAGCAGTGTTTTTGTGTTTTACCCATAGGTACACCTGTGCCAAAGCCGCCTCTACCTGCTTGTATCCAGACAGGGATGTATTTCTTGGAAAACTCACAAAATTACTACAATATCAAAATTTTAGGAAGTTACTCTATACTAATCCTCAAAGTCTATCTTAGGGCTATGTGCTTTAATCAGAGTTTATCTAAATCTAGCTTCCAAGGTTTGTACTAAAATTCCTATGATACCAACTCTAACAACCCTACCCTAGTTACCCAGATTCGATGCATTATTACATAACATTGGCATGATCACAAAAGATAAAATATCAAAAGACCGATTAGTCTAGTAGCCTTAGAAAAACTAGATACATTCATAAGTCTTACATTACATCATAAAGTGAAAAACTACAACAACATAGTCTCCATAGTACACACTCATATCCCCTCATAATAACCCTGTAGGTCAGTCATAAAATACTTCTTCACATCCTAGGAAAAATAGAACATAGAAAGGGGTGAGCTCAGATGCTCAGTAAGGATAACAATATAGCGGAAACTTCCAAAAATAAGCATAAACATTTAAGGCAATGTATAACTAAAAGAAAAGTCTTTTAAACATGAACTTCAGCATAATATGGAAAAAATAAAATGAATTAATTCCATTTAATTATTTACATGGATATTCTACTAGTTGAATAATCACATGCAATATCAATAACCACTTTCATAATGATGGAATGAATAATGCCAGACTATCATAACCACATAGTCAAGTACTTGTCCCAAGATTACAAATAATATTTTTCCAAGGCCTTGTTCCAAGACACTAGTTTGTCTCGTGAGACCTAACGATTCATCGAGGAGCTATAGTGGGCTCCAACCATCACTTACTAAGTCCAATATATTCCTCATATGAAGAGGTTTAAACCTAACATAATCATTTGAATTAAAACTAGAATATGAAATGTCAATACTTTTTCCATAAACCATGAATGGTATACAAATTGCACATCCATAGTCAAAAATAAATCATTCAATACAATATGGAAGATTGTATTGTAACAGATTAACCTCAATCAAGAATAATGAAGGATATTGACATAGATGAAAAAAACATCAAAACTATTTGAGAGAAATATCCCCCTTTTTCTTGAAAACACTTAAAATTATCACTATTTATCAAGAATCCATTTAAAATAATTTTTTGAATCAAAGTGTCCCATACCACTTTGAAACATTGAAAATTAATTTTAATTTTAAAACATTAATTTCCATATAAATAAATCCTTAAAACCATTTTTAAAACATGGACATTAATGAGAATGATTTAGAATAATAAATCTTAAAAACATTTAAATGATATTTTAGTTACAGTTCTAAACCAAAAGAGAGACATTTTAATAAAAATAATTGAGGTAATAAAAACTTTGTAATTTCAGGAGAATAAAGGGATTCATGATATATTATGTCAAAGTACATTATATACACCATATAAAAGTTATTTGGTGTATAACAACAAAGAAGTATCAATGGAATGTAATTTGAGATGAAATATCTTATAAATACCATATACTTAGGTTAAGGATAAATCAATGGAATAATTATGTGTGACAAATATAAATACACTCAATATGATTTCATATTCAGTGTAAATCAATTAAAGTACATTCACACATATTCTTGTAAAGACAACACCAATGAATTGGACATTTAACCCAACAAATGGATATTGAGTTAAAATTACTCTTATTAAGTTCATATCGATGACTTTAGAAATTATAAAAGGAGTGATTATGTGTATTTTTCCCTCGGAATCTGGGGATGACCGCCTTGATGGGAGGTTCAAACGTTCCGATCGGTTTCTATTGGGCTTGTTCGTAGAACCAGAAACATCCAATGATTCCACATCCATTCGGACCTACTTTCCAAAGGTATGTGCTCATTAGTTTGTGGACTGATGAGGCTTAGGAATTTGCATTGGTCGAGAGGATGGGAGGTCGAACTCACCACACCTTTTTAGGGGAATTATTGCCTACTCCGGGACTCTCTTTATAGATTTAAGTTATGTTCATGAATATTTATTACAATACCATGTATAAAATGATCTTTCCTTCAGATCTGACAATCAATGATTAAATATGTAGGAAATTTAGAGAATCATTTGTATGTATTCAAGGTTCTTCATCGATAAAGAATCATCTGTATTTATTAGAGATTCTTGGTCAATGGTACCCTTCGACACATTTATACAGAAGTATCTTGGTCATTATGATGACCATGCTGGTTTTAAAGCCACTCAGTGGGGCACTTGAAGTTTATTGTCATTCAAAAGGACATGGATTATTTTAGAGTTGGGATCGAACCCGTAGACAGCCTACCTACATATCCTTTGTTTAGAAAAGGAATCAGAACCCACATAGTTCGAGTAAGGGAGTATGATGTTTATGATTGATGACTCAAAGAAGGATGTCACAATTACCTTTACACTCTAAGATCACATGAGTCATGCTCGGTGTAAGAAACAAGAGGTACTGGTATTAAATTAGAATATTGTTCCATGAAAGATGCAATCATAAGAAATAATGTGGGGCTTATGTATGTATGACTACCAGATTAATGAAGGTTAGGATTTACTTTAGCGAAGAAATCCAGGAACAGGGTCCATAAAGGTATATGTGCTTCATAGAGATTTTGAATACTCTAACTTGGGTTTTACTCCTGAAAAGGAATCCCAGATCAAGGGTAAATTAGGACTGGTTAAGAGAATTATGACTGGGGATTATTCCTGAAAAGGAGGCCCAGGTTAAGGGAATTAAGGTTTGGGGCTTACTCCTGAGGAGGATTACCAAATTCGGGGACTGGGGCTTACTCCTGAAGAGGATGCCCATATTTGAGACCGGGGATTACTCTAGAAAAGGAGGCCCAGGTTAAGGGATCTGGGGCTTACTCCTAAATAGGATGCCCAAAAATTGAGGGACTTGGGGCTTACTCCTAAAGAGGATGCCCAAATTTGGGAACTTTAAGTATTGGGGCTTACTCTTAAGGAAGATGCCCATATTTGAGACTGGGGAATACTCCTGAAAAGGATGCCCAGGTTAGGGGATCTGGGGAATACTTCTAATAGGATGCCCAAATTAGAGGACTTATGACTATGGATTATTCTAGAAAAGGAGACCCAAGTTAAGGATTCTCTCATCGTAAAGGATTAGGTTGAATGAATGAACTCTCAATCTTTAGTGACATAAAGATATTTAAATCAATAGTTTTTTAGAGATATTCCACATAATTCCTTTCAGATAAGGAAGTAAAATCAATAAATCATGCCATAAATGGCTTTGAAGAGTGTTTTGAAGACTGAATCTTGAATAGGAAAGGTGTAATGGCTTAATAGGGGTGAAATAGGCAAGAAAGGCACCCAAAAAGGAAGGGGCGTGCAGGTCATGGCAGGTGCGCAGGTACAACGTGGGTGCGCAAGTCCTGGTCGCACAGGTCCTGGTCGCGCAGGTATGCCTGCGTGACACATGGTGTACTTGCACGACGGTTAACTAGCAGGGTAATACTTGAGCGACTCTTCATTAAAGCCTTTAGAATCCTCTTGAGGTTCTTCCAGAAGAAGGGCGCGCAAGATCTGAGGAAGGAGTAAGGCGGCGTGCAAGTGTGGCCCTTTTCCCTCAAGGGTTGTCCACTCAGGCGCAAGTGTTGATGAGTTTCAACACTTAGGACTTCCTCCCCATCTTTAGATCTTCTGTTCTAGGTAAGAAATTACCTTAGAAGTGTTCCGGAAGCTTTGATAAGAGACTAGGGCGTCGGGAGCTCAAATATGTGTTTCTGGAAAAAATCCTTTTTGAATGGGGGGCCCACAGGGTCTATATATAGGCAGGAGAAGACCCTGGTTGGTTACCAGGCGGTTATCACTTAGGTCGCGCAAGTCACTTGCACAACCATAAGGCGTCACAAAAGTGGACTTGCACGACAGTGATAGAACTTGTGAGGCACAGGTTCTTTTGATCCCTTGTTCATGCCTTTTTCTATTTTTGATATTTTCTTCAAAGGTTGAATCACTTTGAGCTTAGATATTCCCCTTTGCCAATCTTTATATTCTGTGATGAAAGGAGCGTCAAAAAAAGTCTCCCCTCAAAGTTGGATCCAAAAGAAATGAGGATTTGAATCTGAGTAAATCGAAGACATCCAAAGGAAAGGTGGCGTGAAAGTCTTGATGGCGCAGAGGGCGGCACGCAAGTGTGCATCGCGCAGGGCCTACGTGCACTGGGTGTAGGCGTGCAGATAGGCCACCTGGCCTATAAATACGCGGTTATTGGCTGCACTTTGCATATAATTCCAAATTCTCAAGCTCTCTCCGCACAAGTCTATTCTTTCCTTTGTTTCCTTGCCGTCGCGCTGCTGTCTAGGTGTCTGTACTTGCACGGTTTAGACTTGCGCGATAAAAACTAGCGTGCTAAAAGAACACTTGCGCGCCAAGTTTAGACTTTCACAACTCAGTGCCTTTTCCATTTTTTTTGATTTATTCACAAATTTTATGAAAAATCAATCCATTTAAGAATTTAATTTATTCTACTTTTGTGCAGAATAAATGTATCTTAGGAGAATCGAAACGACTGATGAACTGGGTAGAAAGCAGATTGATGACATGATGAACATTGTTGGCCATGATTACTATGATATCTGCAATAGCACTTTCCCAGATCTGTCTAAGTACTAGAAGAAATATCATCTTAATTTCCCACAGAGAATCTATCTATCTCTATATGGTCATGGTCATCTGCAATGAGTCAATGTTCTAAATTCAAAGAACTATACACCTGAAATGTAGCTGCACTGCTACTCCTCTATTTCGGTTATGATGTGCATTAAGAGAAAAAACAATGGTGTAAACTTTCAAATTCTTCCTTCGTGTCATTTCCTTGCAGATAAGAAAATGGAAAACCCATGGGCTGAAATGTTTTCTGCTGCCGATTGGTGGAGAGAAGACAAACATGGCACTAGAGAAATATCTGAAAATATTACTCTCTCCAAATGGCTCTTTACTTCCAATGATCCATTCTCAAATCCATGTATCCATCTTCCAAGTCTCTTGGACAGAAACAGAGTCACTGTTTGAACAGCAGAAAATTTTCTCAAACCACACTCAAGAACATTATTTTACAATTGTTCCAAGAAGAGCTGGTATCACTGCATCTCTTATGGTATCCAGTTGAATGAATGAATTCCAGGTGGTTTCTGATGAAGCTCGGGATGTCGTAACTCAAGTGAAGAGTTAGTTGAAATCCTCTTGTAATTCTTGAAAAAGATAAGAGACTCCAGTCTGTGGATGTCCTTCTAACTCTTATGTATCAATGAAAAACACTTTCACCTTCACTCATTTGTACCTGAATTTTCTTTTACTACATGCTTTATATTTTACCTAAGCCAATGGGCCTAGTAAGCATAGTTTGATTTTTACTAGGATTAATGTAAATAACCCTACAAACTTCAAACCTTTTAATTGCTCAATGTTACCAAAATCATACAAAAATGTAAGTTTAGTGAGCTGGGAACTTGAATTTTATTCAGAGTTCCCCTATCTTTTGTGGGTAGTTTAAAGTCATGCACGTCAGACATACAAAGGCTAATGTTTAAGGTCAAAATAGCTTTGACCGAAATTGATTAGAATTAACTCAATTCCTTGATAACTCATCTGAAAACATAGTACCATACTCAAGTATGAGGAAAAATATGTAATCTATGACTTAAGAATATTTGAATCCGAGGAATGATATGAAAAAGAGATAAAAGGCATTAGAAGAAGTATTTCCCAAGAATGAAGTTACCATTATTTAACAAACCCGTTAGGGGGTTGAAATATGTAGGGCCACCTAAGGGCATTGGCTGTATAGTTAAATAAAATAGTATCTTTTGGCTAAAAAGTCTGTTATGTAGACTGTTTATTAAAGGCCACCTATGGGCACGTGCTTCATATTCAGGCAAAAGAACTCTCAGAAATTTACTTTCCTAGTGCTAAAATCCAGTGAAAGTTTATGGAGATTCAAATCTTCCAAAGTATAGAGTTTGCTGTATGGAAAGAGGTACTTGAATATGGGGAAGATATTTCCAAACAAGATTATCGATGAACTGGATGAATATCACTCCTACGAAGGTCTGACCCAAATGTAGGGAAGGAGAATATAAACCATAGACTTAAATACTTTCAGATCATGAAAAATGATATGGGACAAATATGTTAAGGATGTCTATTTTTTCGGATCCCTACATACTGTCATTTAAGACAAATAAGGACAAATGAGGCATTCTTCCCAAGAATGAAGTTACCACTATCCAAAAAACCCGTTAGGGGGTTGAATTATGCAGGGCCACCTAAGGGCATTGGCTGCATAGTTAAATAATATTTTCTTTTGGCTAAAAAGTCTATTATGTAGACTGTTTATGCAAGGCCGCCTATTGGCACGTGCTGCATAGTTAGGCAAAAGAACTCTCAGAAGTTTGACATTTTTGTGACTAGAAGTCATGAAAAGGGTTATAAGGATCTGGAAATATTTAAGGTTAGGATTATGACACATAAATATGGGTATTGTTCAATGTATACAGAGATACACAGATCAATTCTAACCATAATCATGTTGTGGATGGGTCCTGAATTGAAATGTTGGACTTCACTACATATCCCATAAGGATGAGAATCAAGCCATACATAGTTCTTAAACTTCAGTTTAATGTTGTGTGGGAAAAAAGGATTAGATATCTTAGTTTAGGGTCATAGATCTTGGACCATGGTAAGAAATACACAGTGTGTGTTTTCATGGGGACTTTTCAGCCAAGGGACTGAAAGTGGAATTTGGGGTTAGGCCCAAAGACTTGGGGCTGGATTCGAGGGAAACTCGAACGTTCCTACGTATCCCATAAGAATGGTAATCAAGTCCACATAGTTCTAGAAATACCCTTTGTACAAATTTGGTTCGTACATATGAAGGGTGAAAGGGAACTTTAGTAAAATGATGGTTTAACCCAAGATAAAAGGTTTGGGAATTGCCATGTATGCATGTAGTCTTTGAGATGAAACATGATAGAAAAATCAATGTAAATAATGGTTCCCTCTCAGGTGAGGGTATCAAAAAATATTGTAGTTTATTGTCATACTGGAAAAAAGTGTTGTATAGTTTAACGTCGTATAACAAGGACGAATGTGAACCAATGTAATGATACTGATTCTAGGGGCGGTTTCACGAATCAACATCATATGAGATGGAGGTGAACCGATGTGAAGAGATTTGTTTTGGGCTTGAACCTTGGGAGGTTGCCTACATACCCAGCCTAGAAGGCAAGGATAAAAGTCCGTGTAGTTCTATTAAAGAATGAATTATTGATCAAGTTGTTCTTGGGGACAACGACCTAAAAAATGATGTTAGGACTTACACATGGTTAGTGTCCTAGAGAGAATATTATGGTTGAGGTTTTCTCTAAGATCATGTGTGACATCCTCGGTGTGATAAACAAGAGGTAGCAACAACCTTAATGATACACAGTTTAACGTCATGTAGGACGTATGAAGGGACTATGCAGTTTAAAGTCTTGCAGTTAGGACTATTGGTGTTGCACAGTTTAGTGTCATGTAGCAGGGAAAAAGTATAGTTTAATGTCATGTAGGATGTATCATGGACCTTCTGTACAGTTTAGCGTCATGTAGTTAGGACGATGGGGACAATAGAGTTTAACGTCATGTTGGACAAAAGGGGGACTGTTTAGTTTAATGTCATGCAGTGAGGACAAAAGAGTACACCATTTATCGTCATGTTGGACGCATTGGCGATTTTTTCCACATTTTAGAGTCATATTGGATGAAAGTGCAAATAGTTTAAGGCCATATTCATGGACTATGGATGGTGCAGTTTAACGTCATGCTGGAAAAAAGTGTAGTTTAAGGTCATACATGACCTTTGATGATTATGTAGTTTAACGTCTTTCCGGGCGTAAGGGACTTTTATACAGTTTAGCTTCATGTAGTTAGGAAGTCACAATTTAACATCTTTCTAGACGTAAGAGACTTGAAAACAGTTTAGGGTCATATGCATGGACCGTTGATGATGCAGTTTAAGGTCATACAGGACCTAGTTGCAGTTTAAGGTCATACTGGACCATTTAGGGAACTGTTTCACAGTTTAACGTCGTGTGGGACGAGGTTGCAGTTTAAGGTCATACTAGACCATTTCTGTATAGTTTTAACGTCATATAGCAAGGAAGAACTGGTTCCGCATAGTTTAGTTTCATGTTGTAGGGACATAGTAAAATTTAATGTCATGTAGTACATATTAAAGGACTTTTGTACAGCTTAGCATCATGTAGCTAGGATGATGAAGGTGACACAGTTTAATGTCATGTTGGACGTATGTGCAAAAATAGTTTAGGGTCATATACTTGGACCATTTCTGTATAGTTTAACATCATATAGCAAGGAAGAACTGGTGCCGCACAGTTTATACAAAATACTTCTTCAACAATTTGGCATTGGTTGGAGTAGTGATGAGTTCTCCATCCATCGAGATTAATGAATAAGCTCCATTGGAGTAGACCCTACATATTGAATAAGGTCCTCACCATTTTGGCTCATGTTTAGGAGTATTCTTTCCTGGTATCATTGGAGTTCTGAGAAATAATACCAATTCTCCCTGAGTGAATGAACGAAGATGAACTTTTTTGTTAAAAGCTCGTGCTATTCGATTCTAATAGACTTCCATGTGGGGAAAAGTGCACAATCTTTTCTCATCTAACTGTTCCAATTCATTCAATCTCTTTTGAGATTGCTCATCTGTAGATGACTAGTCGCAAATGGCTACTCTGAGCGAGGGTAATTGAACTTCAATTGGAAAGACTGCTTCCATTCCATATACTAATGAATATGGAGTTGATCGCGTTGTAGTGCGGGTGGTAATCTGATAAGCCCATAAAGCGTGAAAGAGTTTATTAGGCCATGACTTATTATCTTTATCCACCATCTTTTGCAGTATATTTGAAAGAGTCTTGTTGAAGGCTTCTATCTGGCCATTGGCCGCTGCATGATACCGAGATGAATGGTTGGATTTGATGTTGTATTCTTGATACAATTTATCCACCTCGGATGAACAGAAATTGGTGCCATTGTCCATCAATATGGTATGAGGGACACCAAATATGGTAATGATGTTAGACTTGATGAATCTAACAATGCATTTAGAACTGACTTCCTTGAGAGGTATTGCCTCTGCCCATTTGGAAAAGAAGTCAGTAGCAGAAAGAATGTACTTAAACTGCTTGGCCGTAGCCAAAGGGTAAGGTCCCACCACATCCATTCCCCATGTGGAAAATGGCCATGAGTATTTAGCTGTATGAAGCAACTCTGGAGGTTGATGAATGAAGTTGGCATGTACTTGGAATGAATGAAACTTCTTTGTGAAATCAACACAATCCCGTATCATTGAAGGCCAAAAGTATCCAAGCCTTCGAATTTGATCTTACAATCTATGTCCAGACTGGTGGGCACCACAGACTCCTACATGCACTTCTTTCATGACATCCATTGTCTCTTCCCCATCAATGCATCTGAAGAGAACTCCATCAAAACCACGTTTGTAGAGAATTTTCTCTAGGTGATCTGGGCTATCATAAAGAGTAAAATTGACCACACGTCACCAGATTTTTTCTTTCTCGGCTCTATCAGGTGGAAGTGTTTCATTTTGAAGGTATTCCCTAATAGGTGACCTCCATCCTATAGTATGACTATATGGTTCAGGAATGGGACTAATTTGATTAATTTCCTCTGTTCTGATTCGAACATAAGGTGAAATTTCACGATGGTGGGCAATACTGATGGTTGTCTCGTCCCGATTTGGATCTTCCAGAGCTGTGGCTATATTAGCCAGTGCATCAGCTTGAGCATTTTGTGATCTTGGGACATAAGAAAATGTCAGTTCCAAAGGGAATTCTTCCATTAACTCTATGAAGTAATCATACAAAGGGATTAGTTCTTCTTTTCTGATGGCATAATCCCCATTGACTTGTTTGATTACCAGGTCTGAATCACCCTTCAACTTTAAGTGATTCACTTGTTCTTGAAGCGCTAATTCCAAGCCTGTGATAAGAGCTTGGTATTCGTCTTCATTATTGGTACCACCTTCCCACAATAAGAAGGAATAAGGTAACACTACCTTTTCTGGAGAAATGAGTAAAATTCCTAAGCCAACTTTGTTGAATTTAGGATTTTCAATTTTCTTCTCTGTTGGACTTCTGGAAGCACCATCAAAATACATTTCCCATGCTTGAGGACTTTCTTGAATAGAGAACACTTCCTCATCAGGGAGTTCAATATCTGAAGATGTGTCTTCCACTGAAGGGTGTTCATCCAGGAAATCTACTAGAGTGTGGCCCTTTATTTCCTTTTGAGACACATACTGAATGTCGAATTGCTGCAAAATAACTGCCCACCATTCTAGACGTCCTGTAAGCATTGGATGACTAAGGATGAATTTGAGCGGGTTATTGCGAGATACAAATTGGAACTCGTGATGTTGCAGGTAATGTGTCAACTTCTGAACTACAAATATTAATGCCAGGAAGCACTTCTCAATACTTGAATACCAGGTTTCTGCTTCAAGCATAGTTCGACTGAGATAGTAGAGGCTGTTTTCATTCCCAGTATCATTCTTTTGAGCAAGAAAGGCACCCAATGATCGCTCTAGAGCTGTTACGTAGAGGATAAGTGGTCTTCCTTAAACAAGTGGCATGAGTACTGGTGGAATCAAGAGGTATTTCTTGAGAATATTTAATGCTTCTTGACATTATTCAGTCCAATGGTAAGTGACTCCCTTCTTCATCAATTTGGTAAAGGTTAAACTTTTGCCTGCCAAATTGGCGATGAAACGCTGAATATAGGATAATTGTCCTTGAAGTACTCTTAATTACATCAAATTTTGAGGAGTTGACATACCAAGGATTCACTTGGTCTTATCAGGATCGACTTCAATACCATGATGGCGTACAACAAAGTCGAGAAATTTTCCTGAGGTTACCCCAAAAGCACATTTTAAGGGGTTCATTTTCATATTATGTTGTTGAAGCTTGCAGAATATGACTTCCAAATCAGCCAAGTGATTAGAAAGTTGTTTGGATTTAACCACCAAATCGTCTACATAGAATTCAACAAACTTCCCTAAGAAGGGTTTGAAGATACGATGCATGGCGCGCTGATATGTTGCACCTGCATTCTTTAAGCCAAAGGGCATTACCCGGTAACAAAACACACCCTGAGGGGATATGAAGGTTGTGAATTCCTCATCTTCTGGGGCCATTCAGATCTGATTATATCCAGAATATCCATCCATGAAGGAAATTGCTTCATAGCCAGTTGTTTCATCAATTAGAAGTTCTGTAATCGGAACTGGGAAATTATCCTTTGGACAATGCCGATTAAGATCTCTGAAATTGATGCAAACTCTAATTTGTCTGTTCTTATTCTTTACAGGGAAAATATTATCCAACCACTTGGGATACTGAACTTCTCTGATGAAGTTATCTTTGATAATCTTATCCACTTCAGCTTCAATTTTAGAAGCATAAGTTGGGTGTGTTCTTCTCACGGCTTACTTAAATCCTCGATGTTCTTCTGGTAAACCCAAATGACGAGTAGCAACATCAGGATAAAGCCCCGGAATTTCTGTATAGTTCCAAGAAAAAATATCTCTATTTTTCTTTAGAAAAGAAATATACATCTCTTGCTCTTCAAAGGTCATGGCCGCACTTATTAATGTGGGGCGTGGATCTTCCTTTGTACCCAGATTTATTTCTCTTAGTTCATCCACAGTGGTAGAGATAACCTCTTCAAATTCTAGAGGAGCATCTCTGAGATCTTCCTCTTCTTCTTCATCATGTATTATTTCTTCCGTTTCTACTTGAATAGTAGACGAAAAAGTAGAATTTTCATGATCAGAAGAGATGTCAAAATTTGCACATTTTGAAGAAGAAGCTTCCATTTCCAACCCGATTGATGATGAAGGGTCTTCTTTGGGTAATAAAGAGGAAATGATGGATTGAGAATCGACATCATTGTTCACCTTCGATGTTGCTATAACTTCTTCTGGCCTAATTGGCGAAAAATAGATTTGTTGGATTTCAGCAGATGAAATGAAGACGTTGCCATTTGTGCTTTCATCACTGCTTGGTAGATTACGAATTTCTCCCATGTTGTCTGGCTCGATTGCCGTAATTGACATTATGGATCTTTCCATAAGAGTATTTTGATTTGGGTCTATCTTATCAATTTTACTGATAGGCAATACATAATCTGTACTCACATGTGTAAATGGATTTACTGGAAATTTTTCCAAACCATATGGAGCATTAATTTTGGTAATCTCCTTTGTTTTGGATTTCTCCCTTTGCTTCATGTGATAGAATTCCGCCTCAATGTATTGATACTCTCATGTCTTGAATGGGGCCTTATCACCATAAAATGTCCTAAATTGACCATCAAAACAATATTTGAGACATTGATGGTATGAAGAAGGGATAGTCGCATGTTGATGTAGCCAGGGTCTTCCAAGCAAGATGTTGAAGGCTGAGTCTTGATCAACAACCATGAAATCTAAATTGGATATAAGATCTCCAAACTGAGTTCTGAGTGTAACTTCACCCAGTGGTTCTTTTTCATTTTTATCATATCCCTGTAGCATCATGGTGGATGGAGATAAATCAGATTCCATGAGGCCCAATCGTTGAAGTGTACGAATGGGCATGAGGTTCACTCCTGAACCATTTTCAATGAAAGATCTTCGAACATCCATGCCATTGACCTTTCCAAACAAGTAAAATGGTCTAATATGTCCATGAACAACATCATATTCATCTTCATCAGTAAAGGATATTATTTCATGGCATTCTTCCGGATTATTCTCTATGTGATAGACTTCAGCTGCAGCAATTTCAATTTCAAACTCCTGAGGACTTGTCAAAGCCTCGATGAGTGCTTCCCGAAGATCTTTTGATAGATTTAGAGCATCCATAATTGATAACCTGGCTGGTACATGAGCCAAGTGTTTCAATATATCATACTTTTGATCCAGAGGTCGGCGTTTCCCAATAGGAATATGTGGTTTAGCAGGTACCTTGGAAGAAAATGGTTTGGAAGTTGATGCATCTCGTATTGGGATAGGAGTTGGCAATATCCTAGGTTTTGGAAGATTAGACCAATTAGATCCATTTACTTTATGAGAGGAAGAATATGGAACCTTCAATCGGTCTTCCAAAATAACTGTGTCAGGACTGAATTTTCTATTGGTAGAAGAACTTGCTTGTTCTTGCTGAGCTCGCTGAAGGGATCTACCACGAGTTTCTGCTGCGTACACAGTTCTAGCAGGGGTAGAATTGGAATAGTGACTTCTGAAAGATCCACGTCTTCCCCTGTATCCTGAGCCCCTGGAACTTCCTCTGATTCCTCTGTTTGATACAGGGAATTCAGGCTCATTGAAATCGAAACTGCGACTGGCATATGGATTTGTTAATTGAATCATATTAACAGAACCAAAGATTAACTCTTTGTCTGATGAAGACTCTACCTTATTAGCATATTTAGGCCGTTCCGTTTGGCGGGGTGGTGCTCGTGGCTTTGAAGTAGATGGAATGAAGTCCGCCAAAGTCAAAGACAACTTAGGCTTTGACACATACTCATCTTCTTCTGATTCTTTTTCATTCTTTTAATCATGTCGTTTCTTTGAGGACGTTCCCTCTGACAAAGAGGGTTTTGCCGCAACATTCATCGCAGAAGACACAATTGGTTTCTTTAATTGTGTTTTAAAATAGCATCAGTTCAATTGATTGTCTTTCTGAACATCCAATCATCATAATTTTGTGCATTTTTTCTTTTGACATCCTGCCATTCATCTTCCTCCTCTAGAAATGTAGTAGTGACACATGCTACCTGGGCTGAGGAGCCTTTCAATGTGACCTGTCTTGAGTCGACCATATTTTTCAGGAGGTCATTAAAGACAAAACACTCCTGGATGGGATGCCCCAACATTTAATGAAAAGGGTAATAATTAGGACGATCTTCTTCTCCATTCTTGTTTAGCCTCTTGGGTATTGGAAATTGAACCAAATTGTTTTCCAGAGCCGAAATGAAATAACCAAGAACTTGTTCATTTTGGAAAGAGTATGTTTTGCTCTTAAAATCCTCAAATTGTTTTTGTCTTTGATATTTTTGATCGTCTGGACAAAAAGGCCTTTGTTGTTGGTGCTTAGAAGGTGGAGCCCTTTGAGAAGATGAAGGTTTTGAGGTCGAAATAGGTATGGGTGCTTGTTTAAGCATAACTATAGTAGTTTCTACTTTACCCATTCTCCTTCCTGGAGCTGATGGAATTACACGAGATTTAGCCTTAGCCTGTATAAGGGAATCTTCAATCTGCTGAGTGATTGAAGTAAGGTCTTGAAACCCTCCTATGTATTTCATAGGGATTAATGGCATGCGTAATTCGTCACGCAGATTTGCCACATTGATTGGCAACAATTCTTATTGAGGGAGTTTTAAACTCAAGGAATATGTTAATCCGTTCCATCGAGCAATGAAATTAGAGACCCTTTCATTCTCCCTTTGCTTACAGTTTGTAAGATCAAAAACTGTTGTCTTTGGAAAAGTTGAGATGAACTGAAGGAGGAAATTTTGGCGAAGATCCTCCCATCTGGTAATTTACCGGGATTGCAAGCTTGTATACCAAACAAAAGCTGGTCCTTGCAAGGTTCGCACGAAGCATCTGAGTTTCACTACCTCTTTCTGCTCCGGAGTTCCCATAATAGGATCGCAACAAGACACGTAATGCATCAAATGTTGTTCTGGATCACCTGATCCATTGAAAATAGGGAATAGAGGGTTCCCAAAACTGGATGGAGGAGAAATTGAATCTACCCATTCAGGGTAAACTTTATTTTCTGGTTGAACTTGTGCACGCTTCCCTTCCATAGTTTCTAACCGAGCTGTTAATGACTCAATAGTAGTTATTAAATTTTGAGAAACATCCGGTTGAACTTGGAATTGGGTAGGTGCAATGACTAGAGCTTCGACAGATGTGGTGATTGGCACTGCAACTGATGGTAGCAGTGCCAACTGTTGTTGCACTTGACCCGTAGGATTAGAACTGTGAGGGTGTACTGATAGAGGAGGATATTCATGATCCATCTCAGTAGCTGCAATAAATTGCATTGGCTGGCTGACTCCAGCATGCTTAAGAAGAAGACTACTCTAAAGTATTTCTGCATTCAACCTTCTTAATTCCTTCATTTCCTCCACTGGTTGTGCAAACATCTGCTCTAGTGAGAGCTATTGACCTTCTCCAGAGGAAGGATATGTAACCTAGTTCTTTCCCTTCCCTTTGTTGGATCCTTTTCAGAGAGGGGTAAGTGGGTTACTCGAAAGATTAATTAATTTCTGAGTAATCCTTTGACTTCGTGTACGCACACCTTCTTCATTTGTGTCGGTGCGTACATCTTCTTGAGCAGGAACCTCTTTATCTGAGTCCCCTGAGTGAGCCTCATCTGGTGGATCAGCAACAACGACATTGATGACATTAATTGATGCATAACTCATCGCAACCCTTCTATCATCATTTCTGTGGTATTGTCTTCTTCCATGTCTTTGATGAGACATTGTCTTTTGTTGATTCAATCCCTCGGGAACTTCTTGAAGAACCGTAATTTGGAGGGAATCTCCTGATAATTTGGATCTTCGTTCCTCTTGAGGTTTCTTCCCCAATCAAGAAAAGACCGACTTTCTATGAGGAGGGGATTGATGATTTGAAAGAGTCCCCAGTCCAGTGGACTAGGGCTGTTCTTGCTATTCTCGCTCAACTCCTTGGAACCTATTTGTTGATTCTGAGGGTTGGTTTAAAAGAGTCTCCAGTCTAGCGAGATGGGGTGGTTCTTGACATGCTATGTTTGAGAATTTCTTGAAAGTCCTCCTGATCTTGCGAACCTTAGTCTAGAAATTAGCTGGATGCATTAATCTGTATCCGCTTTTATCACCCAGTTCAAAAGACCATTGGATGATTTCCGACACTTCTGTCACTTGGTGACGTTCTTACTCCAAACGAGAGGCCTGTTTAATATTATCGTTTGCTTGATGCAAGAGTAATTCAACAACTTGTTCTATATATTCTTGATTTTTGAGAGGAACTAGTTGAAGCTTGTTCTTGGGCAAGCTTTTGATTACAAACAAATCCCATTGACTGTGGCCGGCCATGGGCAATAATATTGCATGAGACCATTTTCGCCGAGCTTTGCTGACTGGAGAGCACCGTGAAATGCAATGCTCCATGAACACCCCATCCTATGACATGAATACCAGATGGGGAATTGGCAATTAACTAACACAATCTTCTTAGTGCGCCAAGGAATGAATGTTTAAGGGCTCTCTGGTGCTTTTCAGCCTTCAGATATCGGGAGACTAATAGAGATTCCATATCAATCTGACATTGTAACCCTTCTATTATCTTAAGATGATTTTCATATTCATCATAAGATAATACTTTATTTTTCAACTGACAAAGATTTTTCCATATGTTGAGACAAATATCATGAATTTCATCTTCCGTCAACATTTCTGGAATATTATACTGAGAGTCAGCCAGAGGCCAAAACATAACTGGAACCTCACCTTTCGCCAGTTGTTTTCTCATGTTCAGAATTTCCTCTTTATCATTTTATGATGATTCTTCTACCTTATTTGACCAGAGTTGTTTTTTCCTTGTTGCTTCATTGGATTAAACAGGATTGGTAGAGAAATCATTGATCAAACCAGAAGATGCATGACTTAGGGGTAGTTCCGAGAATGACCTACACCCTGGGCTATCTTCTGATTGAGAAAGTATTTCACCTGCTAGCGATGAAGCTTCAGACATGACTAGTTTTTCATTTTCAAGTGCCTCAAGATAAGAGGGATTTTTCGGCACTACATTGCCCACTGGAGCATTTTCCGGGAAATGTGCATAACTACTGCAGAGAGGACTTTCACAGTGAAATTCATCATCATGGGGAGGACCACCATAATGGGTTATAGAAAAAGATGAGATCTCTTTCTCCTTGGTCTTCGGACCACACAAAGGGTTCCTGTGACTCTCATCTGAAGATGAAACTTCGACATCGACCGAATTGTCATGAAGCAAGCCTTCATGAGGAAGTGTCTATTGAAGACCTTCATAATTAATGTTCCCACTATTGGGAATTGAGGGAGTAGAATCTTGAATTCCAACAGATAATTGTCTGAGGGCTTCAAGAACTCCATCATCGAGCAAGGCCTTGTTACAGATTGGAACTTGATCTCCTGACTATGCTAAGTGGTTCTTTTTGTTAGACGCCTTTTTACTCGCCTTGGAAACCACTTGTTGATGAAAGTGGCTACTCTGAGCCGGTGTATGTGCCTGATCAGGAAAGATGGACAGGTTCGGCTGACGATATCCTCTCAAATCAGGTTTATGTGCCTGACTTGGTCATCCATATGATATGGGGGAGGATTCCCCATAACCCTCTTGGACTGGAACAGATGTGTGTGTCTGTTTCGGAGTGAATTGTTGATGTATCACACCACTGGTAGGGATAGATTTATGTGTCTTTCCCTGAGATTCCACTGAAGTTGTTATAATATCCTAGCAGGCATCCAGAATATGAGCAAGGATTTGCTTCTGCTCTTTCACCATTGATAGAATATGCTTGGTGACTTCAGCTGCTGGAATGGGAATATACATCCATTCTGGGCTTGGAGCAGGTGTATGTGCCTGCTCGTGTCCTCCTTTTCCTGTCAGTGAATACTGACAGTACTCAAGTGTCGGGGCAGGGAGTTGAGTCTGCCTCCTATTTGTTGTCGGGGCTTTCCTACTAACTTCTCTGAATGCTACCAAGCGAGACTGTTGGTAGGCTTGATTAATACTAGCAGGTGTATGTGCCTGCTGATTGCACTTCACCAAATGTGGTTAACGAGATCCATCATATGTAGTTAGACGAGCCTGCTGCCTGGATGATGGTGTATAAACAGGTGTATGTTCCTGCCTATAGTACTCTTCCGGAATTGCCTGGCGGGATTGGCGTGATGCTGCCAAACGAGTCTTCTAGACAGTGGAATTAAAACGGTTAGGTGTATGTGCCTGCTCGTTGCTTTCCACCATGTTAGGATGGTGGACTTCTCTGGAGATGGCATAGATGAGAACCTGCTCACTGTTGATTGGATTCCACCTCTGGGGGTTCATCTTGCTTGGTCGGGTTCGAGGAACCTAATCCGAATGCCTGGAGTCGGTACCCTCATCATGTTGAGGGCGCACTGCCGCACGAGTCTAGCGACGATTATTAGTGGGAGCCCTCAGGAAGGACTCCTGTCTGTTTGAGTTAAGGTCCTGAGGGACCTTCTCATTCACCTCCCCAGAATAAGGGAGAGAATTATGATTGTGTTCCGGGGATAATGACCCGAAACGGTTGGAGACGGTAGTCAACACCATCTTCTTCTTGATCACTGGTCATCATTGTTCGGACGACCGATGTGAGTTATTTACTTGGAGGGATTGTCGGGAAGCCTCTAGAGTTGGGATGGTACCATGTTGACGGTACTCCTTAACCTGTGTGTTTGATACCCAGCGTTGAGGACGCTGAGTAGGTGATATCGTCTTAAGAGCGGATGATGATCCATCAGGAGTAGCAGTAGTGGCATTTGCAGCAGCAGTATTAACTGGTGTGAATTTGAGGGCGGCCATTATGGAAATGCAGAAGATCTTGGAAAAGAGTGTCTTTTTGATATAACAGACGTAATCAAGATAAATTCAGCTACTACATCTTTTTGATAAACACATATGTTATGGACTGTCTTGTTGGCCCTCTCATTAAGTTTAAATAGGGGCCTAACAAATAGGTAAAACATCATTTTTAATTTGGTTAAGGATTCACATTGGGTTCACCATTTTTTGTTTCCCTCAGAATCCGGGGATGACCGCCTTGATGGGAGTTTCAAACGTTCCGATCGGTTTCTAACGGGCTTGTTCGTAGAATCGGAAACATCCAATGATTCCACATCCATTCAGACATACTTTCCAAAGTTAGGTGCTCATTAGTTTGTAGACTGATGAGGCTTAGGAATTTGCATTGGTCGAGAGGATGGGAGGTCGGACTCATCATACCTTTTTTAGGGGAATTATTGTCTACTCCGGGACTCTCTTTATAGATTTAAGTGATGTTCGTGAATCCTTATTACATTACCAAGTATAAAATGAGCTTTCCTTCAGATCTGACAATCAATGATTAAATATGTAGTAAATTTAGAGAATATTTTGTATGTATTTGAGGTTCTTAATCGATAAAGAATCATCTGTATTTATTAGAGATTCTTGGTCAATGGTACCCTTCGACACATTTATACAGAAGTCTCTTGGTCATTATGATGACCTTGCTGGTTTGAAAGACACTCGGTGGGACACTTGAAGTTTATTGTCATTTAGAAGGACATGGATTATTTTAGAGTTGGGATTGAACCCGTAGACGGGCTACCTACGTATCCTTTGTTTAGAAAAAGAATCAGAACCCACGTAGTTCGAGTAAGGTAGTATGATGTTTATGATTGATGACTCAAAGAAGGATGTCACAATTACCTTTACACTCTAAGATCATGTGAGTCATGCTCGGTGTAAGAAACAAGAGGTATTGGTAAACAATTAGACAATTGTTCCATGAAATATGCAATCATAAGAAATAATGTGGGGTTTATGTATGTATGACTACACAGATAAATGAAGGTTAGGATTTAATTTATGGAATAAATCCAGGAATAGGGTCCATAAAGGTATATGTGCTTCATGGAAATTTTGAATAATCTAACTTGAGTTTTACTCCTGAAAAGGAATCCCATATCAAGGGTAAATTAGGACTGGTTAAGAGAATTATGACTGGGGATTATTCCTGAAAAGGAGTCCCAGGTTAAGGGAATTAAGTTTTGGGGCTTACTCTTGAAGAGGATGCCCAAATTAGGGGACTGGGGCTTACTCCTGAAGAGGATGCCCATATTTGAGACTGGGGATTACTCCTGAAGAGGAGGCCCATGTTAAGGGATCTGGGGCTTACTCCTAAATAGGATGCCCAAAAATTGAGGGACTTGGGGCTTACTCCTAAAGAGGATGCCCAGATTTTGGAACTTTAAGAATTGGGGCTTACTCCTAAGGAAGATGCCCATATTTGAGACTAGGGCTTACTCCTGAAAAGGAAGCCCGTGTTAGGGGATCTGGGGATTACTCCTAAGAGGATGCCCAAATTAGAGGACTTATGACTGGGGATTATTCCTGAAAAGGAGACCCAGGTTAAGGATTCTATCATCTTAAAGGATGAGGTTGAATGAATGAACTCTCAATCTTTAGTGACATAAAGATATGTAAATCACTACGTTTTGAGAGATACTCCACAAAATTCATTTCCGATAAGGAATTAAAATCAAGAAATCATGCCATAAATGGATTTGAAGAGTGTCCTGAAGACTGAATCTTGAATAAGAAAGATGTAATGGCTTAAGAGGGGTGAAATGGGCAAGAAAGGCACCCAAAAAGGTAGGGGCGTGTAAGTCCTGGCAGGCGCGTAGGTACTTCGTGGGCACGCAAGTCCTGGTCGCGCAGGTCCTGGTCGCACAAGTATGCCTCCGTGACACATGGTGTACTTGCACGACGGTTAACCAGCAGGGTAATACTTGAGCGACTCTTCATTAAAGCCTTTAGAATCATCTTGAGGTTCTTCCAGAAGAAGGGCACACAATATCTAATGAAGGAGTTTGGTGGCGCGCAAGTGTGGCTCTTTTCCCTTAAGGGCTAGCCACTCAGGCGTGCAAGTGTTGATGAGTTTCAACACTTAGGCCTTCCTCCCCCTCTTTATATCTTCTGTTATAGGTAAGAAATTACCTTAGAAGTGTTCCAGATGGTTTGAGAAGAGACTAGGGCGCCGAGAACTCAAATATGGGTTTTTGGAAAAAATCCTTTTCGAATGGGAGGCCCACAGGGTCTATTTATAGGTAGGAGAAGACCCCGGGCAGTTACCGGGCGGTTATCACTTAGGTCATGCAAGTCACTTGCACGACCATAAGGCGTCACACAAGTGGACTTGCACGACAGTGATATAAATTGCACGACACAGGTGCTTTTGTTCCCTTGTTCATTCCTTTGTTGATTTTTGATATTTTCTTCAAAGGTTGAATCACTTTGAGCTAAGATATTCCCCTTTTCTGATCTTTAGATTCTGTGAAAAAAGTAGTGTCAACAGTGTATCAAAAGTATATCCATAGAAAGGGGAGTGGAAATTATGACATAAGAAAATGAATAGTTATTCCACACATTATCATGGAGTAAAATAATCAATGAAGTATCCGTAAAGCTGAATGAGTGGAAATTGAAATTTCAAATTCCCTTATTGATTTGGTAACATACAAAACATACACCCATGAAAGAAGGATCATAAAATGATGATGTAAATATCCATAAATTAAATTTTATTACACAATTAATACAATCATGGGCAGTACACACACCACATGCAATAAATAAGTGGTGAACAATGGAAATCTCACGGAATTAAAAGTGAGATAGGAAAACCCTTACTTTGTACTTTTTCCTTGGTCGAGGGTTGGTTAACCTCCGGTATAATGGTGAAATAATTTTTATTGAATTATAAAATAATCATATACATTAATATGTTATCACATACATTAATATGATATCATATATGATCTTTTAACATTGATTTGTTAATAATATCTAAGTATTATCGTCATTTCAGGTGTTAACGGATTCGTTTTCCTTTATATTCATTGTTATGTGAGCCATATTTGTTATATATGAGATGTATCTCATTAATATATAGAATTATATCATGTCTCTAAACATTATATTTAATCATCAAATGAAATTTAGTCTTGAATGGAAATGATGGGGAATGAATCTCATCACGTTCGTGGAGACGGTAATCCGTACATACGCATGAGTGAAAATATCATTCTTTTGATATTAAAATCATATATAATTGGATGGTATAGTATATATACAGAGTCATTATAATTTTATATTTATCATTTAATTTAATTACACAACATTATTATACCCATCCAAATAATAATGTTTTGAATAACAATTACACCACGACGTGGAGACGGTAAGCCGTACGTATGCACGTATGGTGACATGTCATTCAAAGGATAGATAGAATACTGAATATGGTTGTATCATATTTATAATAACATCACAGTATATAGAAGATACTCGATTTATTATTTTAGAATGTAAATAACAAAGAAAGAAGAAGTGGAAGAACAAAGCAACTTGAAAGAGGGTGGTGAAAACATTACCTCTTCTTCGGGTTCTTCCTTTTGATTTGATCAAAATGGATCCTTAGGTTGGCTTTATGATCAAACTAAGGCCTATAGGTTAAATTTATCCAAGTTGAGAGAATATTTGGGCAGGGTTTGGCCAATCCAAAAGGCTTTGAAGGTATGAATTTGAGATAAGGGGGAGTACTATTTTATAAGAGGGGAGAGGGGAACCATTGGAAAAACTTGAACTATTATATTATAATGAATTAATATTCGATTTATAATGGCACCAAAGTGACTTATTTAGAGGATAAGGTGGGTATGGGTCTAAATCCTATAAACCAATATATTTTAGACTGGTTTGGGTCACTATATTAACTTTATCATTTATATTTAACTCTTGGTTAAATAGTTTGACATTTACCATGTCTCTTTGTATTTTTATAATATATTTTTAATAAACATACTATAACAAGCCAAGAGAACCCCAAGTGTTTCATTATTAATATATATATCCTTATCTAAGTAATTTGGATGAACATTAGATTTTTAGGAATATAATATCAATTAATAATATAATATTTGTTTTAAATACTCCTTTATGTCATTTTTGACATTATTTAATTATTGATTTTTTTAAGTAATAAAAACATTATTAATTAGAAATAAATTCATTTAATCAATCCTAAAATGTCATATTAACCTATAAAAGTAGTTTAATTCATAAAAAGTCTCAAATTACATTTATTTGGATATTTATAATATCAATTATTTTAATATTTCATTAATTAGGTAATTACTGCATCACCATTTTTTCATAAATAAATTCAACTATTTAATGTCTAAAAATTATAAATAAACTACCATTATGTATGAAATCTTGTTAGATTTCTAATGAATATTTATGAATGAATTTATCTTGTGTATAACCCTATATTAAAAATGTTTTAGTTATTAAACTTTGATTTTAACTCTTTTAACTCTTCTTTGAATTAAATAATAATAAATGTCCTAATCTAATCCAAGTGGACCGAAGAGGTTCATATTTTATTTCTAAGGTTGTTTTTGGTTGAATTATACTTATCTAATAGAATTAGGACATGTGTTAGGGTACTAATAATATCAGTTTTAACCTTACTTACCCTATTTACTTTTAATCGTGGTAAATAAAAGTAAAAAGTTACTATTCAAAAAAAATTATTTTTATCTTATTGAACCAAATTTTACTCCTTGATATTAACTGTGTCTCTTGGATATTCTAAATTCCACTCATAGAAGCGGTAAAATTATGTTTTATGTGAATTTGCAAATTTTCCTAAGAGATGGGTAAAAGACGGTGAAAAGTTCAATAAAGTGTTTATATATATATAATTATTATAAACTGACTCCAATTAATTAAATTAAAATTATATAGGTATTATGTATCTATTTTGACCTAAAATTAATTTAAATAAAATAAATAATTATTTAAATAAAAATTCGGTTTTAAACTATAACTCGGTGATTTTCACTATTCCTCAAAAATTGAAAGTTTTCAGAAACATCTCAAAAATTCACCTTAAGCTAATTTTGATATTCTGAATTAAAAAATGAGGTATATTTTACCAAATTCAAAACATATATATTTCATTTATTAATTTAAAATTATTTCTTGTTCTCAAAACCAAAAGGCGTATTTTTATGAAATAATAAATACCAAAAGATTGACATTTTTTTATGTCCAATTTCAAAGTAAAATTACTTCCAATTACCAAAATTGGATTAAAGGTTAAAAATATAATCTATTTT
This sequence comes from Viscum album, assembly GCA_963277665.1. Taxonomy (NCBI): domain Eukaryota; kingdom Viridiplantae; phylum Streptophyta; class Magnoliopsida; order Santalales; family Viscaceae; genus Viscum; species Viscum album. The sequence continues at coordinate 1,799,213,765 of OY728126.1, read as the reverse complement.
TACTTCTAAACCATTAAAATTTATAATTTAACACAATAAATTATTTTTATTAAAAAATTTGTTTCCAGTTAAAATATAGTATTTTTCACTATTCAGCCAAATATGAAAGTTATCAGAAAAACACCAAATATTTATTGAAACTAAATTCATATTTCCCAATCCTAAAGTAGTAGTTTATTTTTTCAAATTGAATATATAAAAGTTTCAAATATTGGATTTAAAAAGGGATCTCCATTAAAAGGCGATAAAATTTCATTTTTGGAAAAATACTTCTTTTATCTGAAAAAATGAATTTGTCATTAAATTATGTCTAAGAAACTCATAATATTGATTCTAAAATTATAGGGGTTATATAAAGTTCAAAATTCTGTTAATACTATTCCTAACCACTTTTGAACGACTAGATTGGTAAGTCATGGTGTGCTTGAACTTGATGTTGCGTGTAGTGTATGTTATTGAATTACATTGAAGAACTAACGTACTATGAAATCTTGGGGTGTTACATTCTTCCCTCATTCAATAAATTTCATCCTCGCAATTTTTATAATTGGGATTAGGAATATAATATAAAGTCTTACATCGAAAAAAGAGTCAATAAAACTATCAATTTAAAAAGAATAAATAAAAGTACAAAGGTCACCCAAGATAACCCATACTAGGATTCCATGTAGGAAAACATGGATATAGAAGATAAACTAAGTGTCATGTTTTGATGGAGAGGGATAGGAAACAGGATCAGGATAATGTTAACAACAAGAAAACCACAAAATTCTGATGGGAAAAAGGATCATTAGTTTCCCAGAAGGAAAAGTAAACGGACACCATTTTTTTGTTTTAAGTTACATTTCATAAGGAAGAGGAATTTATTTATGATATTGACTAAGAACATAAAGATATATACTTAATTTTTAAGTAGATTTTAATTCTTTAAGAAATGTCTACCACTAACTCATTTTTTTATAGATGAGTATTCAAGAAGACTTGGTCACACCAAAAGAGCTATAATAAACTTCTAGAGAATCACATGATACACAAAGGATAAACTATATATTTACCTTGTCTTTATAGATTAATCAAAACCAAAATGGTTAGTACAAGATCTAATGATCCCCCAAAAGGATATTCCTTTAGAGAATGAAACACTAATCTTAATTTCTAAAATTAAACCAACAATACCCAAAAGTTAAATAAATACCATTCAATAATCAATTTTCCTTAGAATCCTTCAATATAATCCAAACTAATATTGAAAAACAAAGCATAGAAGAATTTGGTTATGTAGTCTTCCAAGTTAAATTGTACCTCCAAATGACATCATCTACTCTTAAAGTCACATACTTAAAAGTAATTAACCTAATCACATATTCTCTATTATAGGTTAATCAATTCCATAAATAACCCAAATCACTATAAATCCACAATAAAAACATAGATAAAAATCCACCATTACTCCTCAAATGAAATCCCATAGTATTCTATTTTCCTTGGGCATATAGTGTTCCCAAAAGAGTGAACATCTTCCAAAATAACATTTATCACTTCATCACCAAATCATTTCCCTATACTACGGTTATTTATTTGATAATACATAACATCCCAAATCAAGTTATTATTGATAAATAAAATCATTTAACTAAAAATAATTAGTCACACTAACCAGGGACTTCACGTAGTCCAGTGGTAGGTGATAAATCCCAATCGCACTCTGGTTGTGGGTTTGATTCCCACAACTTTGTACGACGTGACGGGTTGTCACACGGTCTACGTTTTGTCCTTTTTAAAAAACTGTATTTTATAAAATTACCAAAATGAGATAAATTCCTCAAAATAACCATAACATAATTTTACCACAAATGTTATCTCATACCTTTCATTTTCACCCCAAAATATAATAACTTGTAATTGCCTCAAACCCAAAGATCATATAAAACCAAATAGTTATTTATAATTATATCCACAAGAAAAAAGATATGTCTTCATCAAATATCATTCTCCCATGGAAAACTGCAGGGTTACAAATACAAGAGAAAATTATTCCAAAGTAATCCCATCAACAAGGAGAACTAATAATTTTAAACATTTCTCCAAGCATTTATTTTCACAAATCTTCTTCTTTGACCAAGAAAATATCCTATAGAATTGGGAATTCATTCGGGTAATGTCTAGGTCCCCTACGTTTACGGAAAATGACTGTAAATGGATTCTTGGGAACATTTTTATTTTCTTCCATATTACTCTTCATTTTTCCTCGGAAATTCTTCACTTTATGTCCTTATTTCCCAAATGTAAAGAATTTATTTGTTCCATTGAAACACTTTCGTAGGTGTATCCTTCTACATTTCCTGCATGATGGAAATTGAGGATACTTTTCTCTATGGTCTCCACTACTGGAGCTCTTATCATTCATCACCTTTCTTTTCATTGTTGAGTCAGGGAGTTGTTTAATATATTTGTTGTTGGTCATTTTTTTGGAAAACAGATTTAGCGTGAACATGCAATATTTTACGACTATCAATATTCCATTTTGTTTCTCATTTCCAAAACCTTTCCGACCTTGTACATCATGCTCAAAGTTACTATGACTTCCTTGGAATCCATCCATTGACTAAAACCATAAATCTTTGTGTGAGTAACAATAGTCATAAAATAATTTAGAGAATATCATGACAACATATTTTCAATTTTGAAACACCTTAGTATTAACCAAGGACATTTATTCACATCTTATATTAAAATCCTTCAAATCAGTTTGTAAAGAAAATGTAAATTATCCTAAGCATATCCCCTAGGAGTGTCGTAACCAAGAGTGCAGCAAGGACATTTGTCGTGCACCAGTTCTCGTTCGAGTCTAGCTCAAAGCGGTGTTTTTAGGTTTTACCCCTAGGCACATCTGTACCAAATCTGTCGCTACCTGATCATTTCCAGACATGGATGTATTGCTTGTAAAACTCACAAAATCACTACAATACCAAAATTTTAGGAAGTTCCTCTATACTAATCCTAAAAGTTTATCTTAGGGATATGTGCTCTAATCAGAGTTTATATAATTCTAGCTTCCAAGGTTTGTACTAAACTTACTCTGATACCAACTGTAACACCCCGACCCCAGTTACCCATAGTCGGTGCATTATTACATAACATTGGCATGATAACAAAAGATAAAATCTTGGAATACCTATTAGTTTAGTATCCTTGTAAAAACTAGATACATTAATAAGTCTCACATTACATCATAAAGTGAAAAACTACAACAACATAGTCTCCATAGTCCACACTCATATCCCCTCAGACTCACCCTACAGGTTAGTCATAAAGTACTTCTTCACATCCTAGGAGAAATAAAACATAGAAACGGGTGAGTTCAGTTTCTCAGTAAGGATAACAATATTGCAGAAACTTTCATAAATAAGCACATACATTTAAGGCAATGTATAACTAAAACAAAAGCCTTTTAAACTTGAACTTCAACATAATATTGAAAAAATAAAATGAAATAATGCCATTTTCTTATTCACATGGATATTATACTATTCAAATAATCACATACAATATCAATAACCATTTTCATAATGATGGAATTCATAATTCCAGACTATCATAACCACATAGTCAAGGCCTTGGGCCAAGACTACATATAAGATTTTGCCAAGGCCTTGTGCCAAGACACTGGTTTGTATCATGAGACCTACCGATGCATTGAGGAGATATAGCGGGCTCCATCAATCACTTACTAAGTCCAATTCATTCCTCATATGAATAGGTTTAAACATAAAAAAACATTCAAATTAAAACTAGCATACAAAATGTCAATACTTTCTCCATAAACCATGAATGGTATAAAAATAGAACATCCACAGTCAAACATAACTCATTAAATACAATATGGAAGATTGTATTATAATAGATTAACCTCAATCCCGAATAATGAAGGATATTGACATAGATGAAAAAATCATCAAATCTATTTGAGAGAAATATCCCCCTTTTTCTTGAAAACACTTAAAAGTCTCACTATCAATCAAGAAGCCATTTAAAATAGATTTTTGAATAAAAGTGTCCCATACTACATTGAAACATTGAAAATGAATTTTAATTTTATAACATCAATGTCCATATAAATAAATCCTTAAAACAATTTTTAAAACATGGAAATTAATGAGAATTATTTAGAAGAATAAATCTAAAAAACATTTAAAAGATATTTTAGTTAGAGTTCTTAACCAAAAGAGAGACACTTGAATACAAATAATTCAGGTAATCAAAACTTTTTAATATCATGAGAGTAAAGGGATTCATGATATACTATGTAAAAGTACATTATATACACCATATAAAAGTTATTTGGTGTATAACAACAAAGAAGTCTCAATGGAATGTAATTTGAGATGAAATCTCTTATAAAGACCCTATCCTTAGGTTAAGGATAAATCAATGACATAATTATGTGTGAAAAATATAAATACACTCAATATGATTACATATTAAGTGTAAATCAATTATAGGACATTCACACATATTCTTGTAAAGACAACACCAATTAATTGGATATATAACTCAACAAATGGAGATTGAGTTAAAATTACTCTTATCAATTTCATATCGATGACTTGAGAAATTATCAATGGATTGATTATGTGTATAAAAAGTAAATCCACAAAAAGGGGAGTGTAAATTATGACATAAGAAAATGAATAGTGATTCCACACATAATCATGGAGTAAAATAATCAATTAAGCGTAAAGCCGAATGAGTGGAAATTGAAATTTCAAATTCCCTTAACGATTAGGTAAATTACAAAACATACACCCATGAAATAAGGATAATAAAATGATGATGTAAATATCCATAAATTACTGTAAATTACAAAATGAATACAATTATGTGAAGTACACACACCACATGCAATAAATAAGTGGTGAACAATGGAAATCTCACAAAATTAAAAGTTAGATAAGAAACCCCTTACTTTGTACTTTGTCCTTGGTAGAGGGTTGGTTAACCTCCTCTATAATAGTCAAATAATTGTTATTGAATTATTCAAGAATCATATACATTAATATGTTATCATATAAATTAATAATATATCATATATGATCTTTTAATATTGATTTGTTAATAATATCTTAGTATTATCGTCGTTTCGGGTGTTAACATATTCGTTTTCCTTTATATTCTTTGTTATGTGATCCATATTGGTTATAGATGGGATGTATCTAATTCATATCTAGAATGATATCATATCTATGAACAATATATTTAATCATAAAATGAAATTTATTCTCAAATGGATATGGTGGGGAATGAATTTGATCGCGTTCGTGGAGACGATAATCCGTACATACACACGAGCGACAATATAAATATTTTGATATTAAAATCGTATATAATTGGATGGAATATTATATATACAGAATAATTATAAATATATATTTATTATTTACTTTAATTACACATCATTATCATACCCATCAAAATAATAATGTTTTGAATAACAATTACACCACGATGTGGAGACGGTAAGCCATACGTACGCACGTATGGTGACATGTCATTCAAATGATGGGTAGAATACTGAATATGGTTTTATCATATTTATAATAAAATTAAAGTATATATAAGATACTGGATTTATTATTTTAGAATGGAAATAACAAATAAAGAAGAAGTGGAAGAAGAAAGGAACTTGAAAGAGGGTGATGAAAACATTACCTCTTCTTCAGGTTCTTCCTTTTGATTTGATCAAAATGGATCCCTAGGTTGGCTTTCTGATCAAAATAAGGCCTCTAGGTTGAAGTGAGAGAAGTTTAGAGAATATTTGGGCAGGTTTTGGCTGAGACAAAAGGCTTTGAAGGTATGAATTTGAGAGAAGGGGGAGTTCCCTTTTATAAGAGGGGTGAGGGGCACCTTAGGAAAAAATTAAAATATTATTTTATAATGAATTCATATTCTGTTTATAATGACTCAAAAGTGACTTATTTTATGTCTAAGGTGTGTATGGGTAGAAATACAATCTACCAATAGATTTTAGACAGGTTTGGGTCACTATATTAACTTTATCATTTATATTTAACTCTTGGTTAAATAGTTTGACATTTACCTTGTCTCTTTGTATTTTTATACTATATGGTTAATGAACTTACTATAACAAGCCAATAGAACCACAAGTGGTTCATTATTAATATATATAGCCATATTTAAGTCATTTGGCCTATCTTTAGATTTTTAAGAATATAATATCAATTAATAATATTATATTTGTTTTAAATACTCATTTATGTCAATTTTGACATTAATTAATAATTGATTTTTGTTAAAGTCTTAAAAACATTATTAATTATAAATAATTTCATTTAATCAATAATTACATTTCATATTAACCTATAAAATTAGTTTAATTCATAAAAAGTCTGAAATTACATATATTTGGATATTTAAAATATGAATTATTTTAATATTTCATTAATTAGGTAATTACTGCATCACCATTGTGTCATAAATAAATTGAATTATTTAATGTCCAAAAATTATAAATAAAATACCATTATGTAGGTAATATTATTATATTTCTAATTCACTCTTATAATCGAATTTATATTATGTATAAACCTATATTAAAAATGTTTTAGTTATTAAACTTTGATTTTAACTCTTTTAACTCTTCTTTGAATTAAATTATAATAAATTTCCTAATCTAATCCATGTGGGCCAAAGTGGTTAATATTTTATTCTTAAGGTTGTTTTTGGTCGAATTATACTTATCCAATAGAATTAGGACAAGTGTTAGGGTATTAATAATATTATTTTTATCCTTAATTTCCCTATTTACTTTTAATCGTGGTAAATAAAAGTAAAAAGATACTATTCACCAAAAATTATTTTTATCTTATTGGATCAAATTTTACTCCTTGATATTAACCTTGTCTCTTTGATATTCAAAATTCCACTTACAGAAGTGGTAAAATTAATTTTTACGTGAATTTGCCAATTCTCCTAAGAGATGGGTAAAAGACGGTGAAAAGTTCAATAAAATTTTTATATATCTAAAATTATTATAAACTGACTCCAATGAATTACATTGAACTTATATAGGTATTATGTATCTATTTTGACCTAAAATATATTTTGATAAAATAAATAATTATTTAAATAAAAATTAGGTTTTAAACTATAACTCAGTGTTTTTCTCTATTCATCCAAAATTGAAAGTTTTCAGAAGCATATCAAAAATTCACACTAATATAATTTTGATATTATAAATTCAAAAATTAAGTCTATTTTACCAAATTCAAAACCTATATATTTCATTTATTAGTTTAATATTAATTCCCGTTGTCAAAACCAAAAAGCGTATTTTTAAGAAATAATAACTACCAAAAGATTTACATTTGTTTTTGTCCAATTTCAAAGTAAAATTACATCCAATGACCAAAATTGGATTAAAGGGTAAAAATATAATCTATTTGTACATATAAACCAATAAAATGTATAATTTGACACTACAAATTATTTTTATTAAAAAAATTGTTTTCAGTTAAAATATAGTATTTTTCACTATTCACCCAAATATGAAAGTTATCAGAAAAACAATAAAAATTTATTGAAACTAAATTCTTATGTCCGGATCCTAAAGAAGAATTTTATTTTGTCAAATTGAATATATAAAATTTTCAAATATTGGATTTAAAAAGGGATCTCCATTAAAAGGCGGTAAAATTGCATTTTTTTTAAAAATACATCTTTTATCTTAAAAAATGAATTTATCCTTACATTATTTCTAAGAAACTCATAATATTGATTCAAAAATTATAAGGGTTATATAAATTTCTAAATTCTGTTAATAGTATTCACAACCGCTTTTGAATGGCTAGTTTGGTAAGTCATGGTGTTCTTGAACTCGATGTTGTGTGTAGTGTATGTTATTGAATTACTTTGAAGAACTAATGTACTATGAAATATTGGGGTGTTATATTGGTTATCTTGTTTCTAACTATCGAAGGATGAAGGTGTGTCCCCACCGCAATCTTAAGGGGCATGATGTTGAATCCAGTAAGAGGAATTGTGGTGATGGGACCGGGAAGGGTCAGGTTTTAGCTGATAAACCTCCTTAATCCCATGCCCCCATTGATTCTGTATCCAGACCATCCTATTATAACAACGAGGTAACTCCCGAGGGGCCTCAAAATTTGGTTCCTACTGATGTGGTGCCCCCATCACAATCTCCCTCTATGTCAACTTTGGTGGCAGTGGTAGAAGCTACCTACTGTCAGGAGACGCCCCCTTATTTTCAAGGAGTTGCTACACCTGAAGTATCCACTTGGTCTCTTATCTCGAGTGTGGAAATAGATGGACATGTGGTTATGTGGGACCCCCAGGCTCTATATTCTCCCTACCCTTCCTCGGCTCAGATGGCTGTTGCCAATTCTACTGGGTCATTGGCTATTCCAATCAATGATTCTACACCTGACTCTTCTATGAGGTCCGTCGTGGTGACTCCCACCAGTTATTCAAAGAATGAATTTTGACCCTAGGTATCTTTGTCTGCAACTATGACTCCTTTATGGATGTGTATTTTGGAAAGGCTGATGGAGGACCATAGTAGGTGGTGTTACTGAAGATCTATGTCCCCTGAATAGATTCACCCCTCTTAGTGGAAGCTTCAGGTCTGATGAGGTTTAGGATCAACCAAACGAGGTTGGTGGTCAGATGGAAGGAACATCCAAGCCTCCTGATGGTGATCACCCCATGCGGCTAGTACTCATCTTTTAGATACATCTAGTTTGATGTGCTGAATTATAGAAGGCACTAACTCATTTACTAAGAGGAATCTTGTAGGAAGGCTCAAGAAAAAATGGAAAAAATTAATAGTAAAGGGGATTGATTCGTCCTCTCTCTCTGGCACCAAGGACCTACCTCGTGAGAGGGGAAATGATCCCCTTAAACAATGAGGACCATGTTCTGTAATTTCCAATGGCTCAGGAACTCTCCCATTTCATTGTCCCTTTGACATTTAATCACTTCCCAGAGGCCAATGATTCTTATAATTGTTGAACCTATGATTTCCTTCGATAATTGGAAGGGAATCAATTGGGGAATCCTTGGTTACTCCTTTATTTCTAAAGACTGTAATAGGAGTGGTAAGAATACTTTATCGGTTTTTAAGCATGATGAAATCCAATTTCTATCATATGAAGAGTTTCCTCAAGTCATCACCCTTTCAATCGACTTGAATGATGCTATTTTTTATCTGTCTTTTGTGTATGCTTCCGACACATACTCTAGGAGAAGGGTCCTATGGAGGAAGTTGGCTCAACTTTATGAGTCAATTGATCACAACTGAATTTTCATTGGATTATTTAAGACTGTTTTGATATTGGATGATAATATTAGCTCCAAATTCTCCTTCCCAACTACTAAGGAGTTCTCTCCTTTAATAGATATTTATGACCTTACTAAAGTTCCCACTGCTAGAGACTCCTTCACATAGGGATGATTCACAATTAATCAAAGACAAGACAAAAATTTATATATTTGCTTCTATCAGATCAGTTAGAGAAGTGTTTTTTCTATTTTCTCTGGGTTAACCCTCACCATGTTCAATTTGGACCATAACCCCCTTTTTGTTCACATCACAGGGGGATCTCCAAGGCTATCACCTTTTCCCTTAAAATTCAACAATGTCTGGCTCACGATTCTAGGTTTCAATGATATTGTTACTAATGGGTGGAATGGATCCTTTCATGGAAGTCATTATTTTATTTTGTTATCCAAAATTAATTAAATAAAAGTATTACTTAAGGAGTGGAGCGGGACGTTGTTTTCTAGGATGGATGATGATATTAAGGCTGCTGAAATTTGGATTTATTCCCTCCAAACATCCAACCAGCAGTTTTCCATTCCATCTTTGGAGGATCTGATTCTTCATGTGAAATTGGATGATCTTCTGGCCCTTAATGACTAGTTGTCCATTAATTAGTTTAATATATGGTGGCTCAAGGATGGGGATCAAAATTCTATATTCTTCCACCGATTACATGAGGAAAATAATGTTAATAAATGATTTAATTTTGTTTTCATTTTTTATTCCACATTCACTTTCGAGGATGGTACTTCCATTTATGTGGTGGATTACTTCAAGGGGAAATGAACTGAGGATGGTGGGAAATTATCCCTTCCACTGATGGATTCCATTTTATCTTGTGTTTATGAGTATCATAATAAAGCCTTAATGAATGCTCCCTTGGAAGAGGAAGTCAGATCTACTTTATTTTCTATGAACATGGAAGGTACAGTGTGCCAGGATGGTTTTTGAAAAATGTTCCTCATGTTATACTGGGATATCATGCATGTGGAAATTACTAATTTTGTTAGGGAAGTATTTCTCTCCAGATATTTCCCATATGGAACCAACTCAAACTTGATTTCTCTAATTCCTAAGACGGAAAATGATATTGACATTGGGGACTATCGCCCAGTCACTATTGGGATTAATGTCCCCAAAATTATCAGCAAATTTATGGTCAATAGGATGGTGAAATTTATGCGGGAGCATATCACCCCAAGTCAATTTGGGTTTGTTTTGGGAAGGAACATCTAGAACTGCTTATTTACAACCTTAGAGGGTATCAACGTCATGAGGAAGCGTTCAAAGCACCATAATTTTTCTTTAAATATGGATATCTCTAAGGCTTTTGAAACAATTATGTGGAGCTTTATTTTCTATGTTCTCTACAAATATGGCTTCTCAGACAGTTTCATCAAGATGGTTGCATCCATCTTGAATAGTGCAAGAGTTTCAATTCTTATTAATGGCTCCCCTAAGGGGTTCTTCCCATGATCCCATGCAATCAGGTAGGGAGATCCAATCTCATGTATTCTCTTTGAAATTACTGAAGATTATTAGAGTAGATGCCTCCTCGATCTAATGCAGGATGGTATTTTCACAGAAATTATGGTAGGGAGAGATCTTCAGGTGCCATCTCGACTTTTCTAGTCTAACTACATCCTCTTCTTTGGACATGCTAACAAGTGGACCATGTCCTCAATTAGAATGATTTTTAGTCACTATGAATCTATGGTGGGTCAATCCATCAGTTGGAGTAAATATTCTATTATCTTTAGGGAGGGGATTTCCCCCTCTCGATAGTTACGCATTTCTCGGTACCTTGGGGTGAAAAAAGGACCACTTACCTTTGTCTATTTGGGTGTCCCAATCTTTTGGGGAAAAGTCATGATATGTTATATTGAGAAAATGGTGAACTGAATCTCCCAAAAACTTGCTAAATGGAAAGAGTAGTGTTTATCGAAGGCTAAGAGACTATGCCTCATCAATTCAGTTATCACATCTATGTTCACCTATGCTTTATCCATTTACAGATGGAAAATTATCCTCATTATGGACCTACAGGAAAATATTAGAAACTTTGTTTGTATGGGTTGAATTAGTGAAAGAGAAATGGTCTCTGTGGCTTGGAAATATTTCACAAAGACAATTGATTTGCAATGGATTGACATCAAGGACGTCTGAATATTTAATGATTCCCTCCTTTCTGAGTTTACCCAGGGATTGTTCAATACAAGTGATGATGGTCTAGGATTTTTTCGGGAGAGGTTATCACTGCATCTTTGTGATGGGTTCACGGGATATTTTCCATCCTTGGTTTGGCCAGCAATACTAGTTTCATATAAGAGAATTATTGATCACTCGAAATGGATTGTTTCAAAAAAATTAGATCTGAATGTGTGGTCCACTATATGGACAAATAGGACTTTGTTGAATTTTTTTTCTCCTATTGATTTAAGAAACATGTCAATTTATGAGTTCATTCATCGATTGGGAGTGTTTGAAGTGCTACTTCTAGTGGACATTATAATGAAGATTCAAAGATACACATTAGTTGAAAATGATAACATAATTTGGAAACCCAATATTGTTGGGATGCTCAATGTGAATGACTTTTATTGGTACAAATGAGCATGTGGGACAACTCCTCCAGCCTGGATCTCAAGATTTAAGAGACCCTTCATTCCTCTGGAAAATCATATGTTGCTTTGGAAACTTTGGAAAAATCGGTTGCCACACCAGGATCAGCTGAAAAAGGATGGGAACAACCTGTACTTGGTCTTCTTCCTCTATCTTTGTGATGAGTAAACAATACAACATATGTTTTATGAATGCAGGTTTGTAGCTGTGTTTTGGGACTACAAGCATAAGTTGTTCAGGTTTCCATTTTTCTTGAACATACCATTTTTTGAGCTTCTGGACAACCTGGTTAATTGGCCTTGTTGTAAGAAGGACTCTCATTTCCTACTTGTTACCACTGCTACCATCATTTATTATATTTGGGTTTCCCATAATGTGGTTTCTTTTAATAAGAAGTGAATCACCTTCAATGGCAGGTTAATGACACTTCAAACAGAAATTCATGTGGTGTCCCATATTCAGACAGGTTTGATGTAAAATGATGTTAATGATCTTATTCTTTAACCTTTTCCTGGAGTTTCTGGCAGGAAAAAAGACCCTTGGTTCTCAATTTCATCAGATTTATCCCTCTGATCGCCTCATTGATTAAGGTTAATGTGGATGGTGTGAGTTTGGGAGCATTGGGTCCCTCAGGGTGTAGAAGTGTCTTTCACACCCATCATGGTTTCATTAAAGGATGTTCCCATCACTTTATTGGCGATGGGTGTGGTCTTGAAGCCGAATTTTGGGCTATGATAAAGGCGATTAGATTAGATATTCAGTTTGAATGGAGACTTCTCAAGATTGAATTAGACTCAATGCTTGTGGTGGAGTCCCTCAGGAACAAATCTGGGAGATTCCCTTAGTGGATTCTTCCACAAAGGATTGAATGCCTCACCCTTTTTCAAGGGATAATCCTCAATGTCATGCATTCTTATCGAGTGTTGAACTCGGTTGCAGATGCCCTCTCTTAGTAGGAAATCATGGATAGGTGTTTGATGTGGCCTTTTATTGCCCAGTCTTTCTGCACATGGTTTGCGGAGTCTGATTTGAAGGGTGAGTTGCACACTCAGTTTTTTAATCCCTCATTGTAATGTTTTTATGTTTCCTTCTCTTTTTAATAAATATTTCGGGACCAGGTTCACCTGGTTTTGAGCCTTCTTTGCCCTAAAACCCCTAAAAGTCCTTGAAATCCATTAAATCCCTAAAAGTCCACAAAAACCCTAGAAATACCTTAATGACACTAAAAACACATAAAAATCATAAAAGACTATAAAATACCCTAAAAATCCCTAAAAGACTCTAAAAACCTTAAAAACCTAAAAGAATACTGAAATATCCCAGAGGACCCTAACAACCCTTAAGGACCCTAAAACCTATAAAATACCCTAAAACCCCCAAAGGACCCTAAAAACATCCAAAACACCAAAAAAACTAAAACCACCTAAGAACCATAAAATTAATTAAAATAACCCAAAATATTATAAAAGAGACTAAAAACCCAAAAAATCACTTAAAGACACAAAAAATGCTAAAACCCCAAAAAAGCACTAAAACCCATAAAAGACCCTAAAAAAATTTAAAGTTCCTAAAACTATTGAAAACATTTAAAACTACCAATAAGACACTAAAAATTATAAAAACATAAAATACCAAAAAAAACATTAAAAACCCTATAAAACCCCTAAAACCCCCCAAACCACTAAATTCCCAAAACCCCCAAAACCCAAAAAACCCCCAATACCCTTTGAATCCTCAAAATCCTAAAAACCATAAAACCCCTAAAATACTTAAAACCCATAAAAAACCCTAAAACCACAAAAAACCATAAAACTCCCAAAACTCTAGAAAACCATAAAAACTGTAAAATACCCTACAAATCCAAAAAAACCCTAAAAATATAAAATAACACAAAAAACTCCATAAAATGCCTATAACTCCTAAAAACCCATAAAAACATGAAAATATATTAAAAATCCTAAAAATTTTAAAATTCTAAAAACCCTAAAACAACATTATAAACCATTGAAATCCCTAAAACCCCTAAAATACCAAAAATATCTAAAAAACATAAAAACCCTAAAAAACCAAAAAAAACACCATTAAAACACTAGAAACCTTAAAACATTATAACCCCCCCCCAAAAAAACCTAAAACTATAAAAAATGATAAAACACTTAAAAACCCTAAAGACCCTAAATTACATTATAACATCCCTAGAAATACCTAAAAACCCTTTTTCCACACTTAAAACATGAAAAACTTGAAAACCATAAATTACTATAAAAACCTAAAAACCAAATAAATCATAAAATAAGGAAGACTCTCTCATCTCTGCTAAATATTTTTTCTAGGAGGACGGTAGAAGGATGACTCATAATATGGATGTGATCGTTAAAGACCAGGCCTTGTTAGAGGTGTCCACTTATTATGGGAAGGAAAAATATGAAGGGGTATCCTTAGATACCCGAAAGAGGAGGTAGATGAAGGAGTATTCTTATTTGCCAAAGACTATGTCAACGAGGGCATATTGCAATGATAATGAAGTTACCTCGGGTATGGGAGGTCGACCTGTCAAGGCAGAACTAAATGTGGAGCAGCAACGACTCAGAGCGTATTACACTACCTTTCTAAAGCAATATGAATCATCTGAATAGGATTTAGTGGATTCATATGATTCCTCTGGATATGGTGCTGATGGGGACCCATATGGGGATGGAGACATTGATATATAGTTCTTGCTTCTTTCTCTTCCACTTTTTGGGTATTTTGGGGTTTTGGTGTCCTGGGGTCAGGGTTTTTCAGTGTGGGCTATTTGGCCACATGATACCCTTGTTTGCTTTTCTTTTCTTCTAATATATTTTGGGGGGTTAGGAATAGACTGGCCATGCACCTTCCTTACCCTAAAACCCTAAAAACTATAAAAACCCTAAAAATCATAAAAACCCATTAAAACCATAGAAACCCAAGAAACTCCAAAAAACATTAAACCCTATAAAACCCCCAAAAAAATTAAAACACCTAAATCCTCAATGAACCCTAAAATACTATAAAACCCTGAAACCCAGAAGAAACCCATAAAATACCTAAAACCATTTAGAACTGTAAAACACTAAAACCCATAGAAGAACTAAAAAACCAAACACAAAAAACCCTTAAAATCCCCTTAAGACCCTAAAAACGCATAATAACCATAGAAAAAGTTAAATATATTTAAATACCCTAAACCCATAAAAACCCTAAAAACCCCTAAATGACCCTAAAAAACCTAAAAATATATAAAAACCCTAAAAATAAAAAAATATTCCTAAAAATCCCTAAAAACCCTAAAAACACAAGAAAAACCCCGAAAACCCCAGAAAACCCTATAATTCATAAAAACCCATAGAAACCTTCAAATCCCTTTAAAACCATAAAAACCCCATAAAATAAAACCCTAAAAGTCCCTGAAAACACAGAAAGGAACCTAAAATTTATAAAAAAATCCCCTAAAATCCCATAAAACCCCCAAATCTATAAAAGAAATTGTATAAGACACTAAAACACATAAAACACAACAAAATAAAATAAAATACCCTAGAAAGACTCAAAACCCCAAAAAAATTAAGGTTTCATAAAAAAAACACTAGAAGACTCTGCGACTCATAACACACCCAAAAATCCTAAAAAACCTAAAGAACCCTAAAAAACCTTAAAATCATAAAGGTCCATAAAAACCCTAAAACCCATAAAGGTCCCTAAAAACTCATAAAACACTAAAATAACCTAGAAACCAAAACCCCCTAAAGGACCCCAAATACCCCAAACCCCATAATGACCCTAAAACCCCAAAAAAAATAAATGACCAAAAAAACACACACAAAAAACCCAAAACCCTTAAAACGCCCATAACCAAAAGAATGATAAATAAACCTAAAACCCACTAAATGACCCCAAAAACTCTAAAACAACTAAAATACACCACAAACCCTAAAAATCCATAAAAACATTAAATACCCAAAAAATATAAAAAACTTCTAAAACCCCTAAAATGCCATAAAACACTAAAAAACATAAAAAGTCTATATATCCCTAAAACCCTAGAACCTCTAGAAACTCTAACAAAAAAATAACAATACTAAAAACACTAAAAACATAAAGCCCCCCAAAAAACATGAATATACCCTTAAAAACACAAAAAACCCTAAAACTCCTAAAACTCCTAAAAACACCTAAAAACCCTAAAAACACAAAACTCCCATAAAAATACCAAAAAATCCCAAAAGAATCCTAAAACCCATTAAAAACTAAAAACCATAAAACCCTTAAAAACTGTAAAACCGTAAAACCCCCTAAAAACCATAAAACCCTAAAACCCTCCCAAAAACACTATTAAACCTACAAAAAATCCCTAAACCCCCATAATAACCCTTAAACCCCCTGAAAAAATGAAAACCCCTAAAGACCCTAAAAACTGCTAAAACGCCTAAAAATTTTAAAAACCCTAAAAATAACTCTGAAAAGACACTTTAAATCCCATAATCACCCAAAAAATCTAGAACCCTAGAAAACATAAAAAACACTTAAAACCATAAAATCCTTTAAAACCCTAAATAACATAAAACTCCTAAAAAATATAAAACCCTAAAAACCCATAACCCCTCTAAATATAGGAAAATAGATAAAAAATACCCTAACACTCTAAAACCATTAAAAACCCCTAAAACTTGAAAAAATTATGAAGAACCAAAAACCCCATATATGCATGGAAAAAGTGTTAAAAAACCCTACCCCCCCCCCCAAACCATAAAAGTGTTGAGTCAATAAGGCTTTCATTATGACTTTTCCATTCCTTCATACTTGGTTGAGATTGTTAAGTCATTAAGGTTTCCTTATGACTTTACTGTTCCTTCTTGTTCTGAAAATCACAAACACCTTATCTCAAGGAAAATCTCTTTTTACCCTATGTTTTACCTCTAAAAGGAAAAACCTCCTTCCACAAGGAAATTTATCCTTACCATGTTTTATTATTCATATCATAATTTATATAAGTGTTATATTCATTTTGAAACCAAAACCTTGGAATCCTATAATTACCTAGATATAAAGCATTCTGTTTTAGGATCTGAATTCTCAGAATTCTGATTATGAACTCTTCTAAGTTCTGACTCCGAATTTTGAATCATAATTATGATTATGAACTCTTCTGAGTTCTGACTCCGAATTCTATTTACGAATTCTGGTTAAAAACTCTTCTGATTTATGACTCCGAATTCTAATTAGGAATTCTGGATACGAACTCTTCTGAGTTATGACTCTGAATTCTGGTTACGAATTATGGATACAAACTCTTCTGATATCTGACTTTGAATTCTGATTACGAATTATGGTTATGAACTCTTCTGATTTCTGACTCCAAATTCTGATTAAGAATTCTGGTTACGAACTCTTCTGAGTTCTGATTCCGAATTCTGATTATGAATTCTGGATATGAACACTTCTGAGTTCTGACTCCAAATTCTGATTATGATCTCTGGTTACGAACTATTATAATTTTTGAATCAGAGTTCTCTGAAATACATAATTTTAACTCTTCTAAGTTCTGACTCTGAATTCTCATAAACTCTGACTTCTAACTTTGTGAGTTCTGGTTCTGAATTCTTATGAGTCCCGATTCCGAATTTCCATGACATTCAGACTCTGGAATTCTATAGAATTCTGGTTCCAAATTCAAAGAAAACAGAATCTGAATATCCTTGTATTATAGACTCCTAATTTAATTTTTTGTTAGACTCCAAACATTCATATTTGCTTACATTCTTAATATCAGATTTTAGTTATTCTTACATTTGTTTTGTTATAAAACTATGTCATGATTTCAGTTACACACTAATCGTTGTTTGAGTGACACATGTATAGGTCCCTCTGAAATTCAAGGAAAAATATGACCATTGAAGGAGGGAGCCGACCATTGAATTTGGGCCTATAAATAGGAGCTCATTTGAAAGAGCTCACAAAAAGTTGATCAATCTAGATATTACATGCTGCTGAAGTGATTTCTAGAGAAAGGATTTATTTCTTAGTGTGTACTGAACTACTTGTTCAGATTTTCTTTGTGTGACTCTGATTGTTGTTGTGTACAATCAGGGGATTTCGGGGATAAGAAGACAGAGGTGTCGATTACCTTGAAGTTGAGGGCTTCCTTGCTGAGGAAGACAGAGGTGTCGACTACCTTGAAGTTGATGGATTGCGGGGATAGAAAGACAAACTCCAGTCTTTTTATTCAGCGCTTACCCTGGTGTGGGTAAGACAGACTTTCTTGAAAGTATAAATCAAGGTACCTCTATCCAAGGTTGTTGGATACCCTTCTCTTTGTGTTAAAAGATTACCTCTTGTTACTTGTTTTGTTACACGTTTTCTTCTACATTTGTATTGTTGAGGAATGTATAACTATCTTATACTTTCTCATACTTGTACTCTGATTTGGTTAGATTCTATACGCTTTAAGTTAGAATCTTCAACTTTGTAAACTTTCATTAAGTTTCATTTCCAGAATCATTTATATTCGAAATTGATTTCTCAAAATCAAATTTCCTGAATCTAGCAAGTGTTTAGAACTTAGAGGTTTTTTGAATTACCTTATTTAACCTTGTTAAACATAACCATCTTTAAAAGTTCCAAAGGAATTTTTAAAAGAATAAAATTCACCCCCTCTTGTATTTTAAGCATCATTAGATACTCCATACAATATCTCTTTTATTTCGATCCTACATTTGGTATTATAGAGTATATCATACTCACATACCATCTCATCAATTGGTATCAGAGGAGGTCTCTGAAATACATATATTCACATATAAGTTTTCCTTGCTCAAGTTTTTCATTGTTATGCTTTTTCCTTGCTAAGGTAGACTACCGTGTACTCTGAACCAATCCCAATAATTGGTATCAGAGGAGGTGACCTTTGAATTAATCTCACGATTAGGTTCAGAAGAGAATTCCTCATCTCATTACTTTCAGAATTGAATTTCCAGATTCACACTTTTTTGGAATCATTTTTTCAGACTCGTATAGTTCAGATTCATTTTTTCTTAGAGATACTCTTGTTCTATATTTTCCTTTCTTAGGAATTTTTTCCTTGTTTACAAACTTTTTCTATTAACATGTTTTTTTGGAATTAATTTTCTTTAAGATGGCAAGAATCAATGTTGGTTCCATAGATAATCTCAATCCAACTAGACCACCTATCTTTGATGGAAATTATTATGAATATTGAAGAGATCACATGAAGACATTCATTAGCAACACTGGTGTTGATAATTTTGTTATACTTACTGGAGGATATAAAGTCCCTAACAAAAAAGTTAGTACCTTAACTAATCAAGAAAATCTTGAATATCAACTGAATTATAAGGTATACAATACTCTCCTTTCTTCCATGACTAGAAACTTATATAGCGAAATTTCATATGGTGAAGCAGAAAATTGTATTTGGAAGAAACTTGAAGTTACTCACTTTGGAACTTCCAAAGTAATTGGGATAAGAAGATCTGTGCTCAGATCTGAATAGCATATCTTTAACTTTCCTTATGGAGAACCCATATGTAAGGTGAAACAAATATAAATGACTATTTTCAATAGTTTACAATCCATGGGTGAGAAAGGATTAGATGATGAAGCTCATGTTGATAAGATCATAGACATCATTCCGAATGAATGGAAATCCAAGAGAACTGCTATTGATGAAAACCGAAAAGTTACTCAGATTTATTTAGATGAACTGTTTGGAACTCTTCTTCAGTATGAGACTAGAATGAAGAGAGATTCTTATAACATAAATAAGAAGAATGGAAATTGTAGTGTTGCTTTTAATACAACTTCAAATCATATGAAATCTAAGACTCCTGAGAGTGTTATTAAATCCAAGTCTAAGAAAGTTGTTATCCAATATGAATCCAGGGGATGTGAATCCTCAGAAAATGAATTAGCAAATCTTGCTCGAAGGATGAACAAGATAGCTGGACAGAGGAACTTTTAATCCAGATACAAGAATAAATAAAGGAAAGACAAGAAAGATTCAGATGTTACATGTTATGAATGCAGGAGAGCTGGACATATAAGACGTGATTGTCATATGATTAAGAGAAAAGAATGAAAGGAAATTTTTTTTGAGAGAAACAGAAAGAAGTATCACAAGGCTAAAGCTAAGAAAGTCTTGAAAGCTAATGACACCTGGATTGACAGTGGTAGAGACTCTTCAGATGAATCTTCAGATTATGAATCTTCTGGACAAAAGAATCTTGGTCTAATAGCCAGACTAGCTATTGAGAATCATTGTTTAACAGCTAAGGTACACAATGATGAATCAATAACCAATGTTTCCTTGAATTCTAATGATAGTAAATATTATAACTCTTCGGATGAAGAATATTCTTCTAATGAAGATAATACTTTACCTTCCTATGAAGAAGTTTCTAGGTTTTCCAAACTTCTTGAGACTGAGAATTCAAAACTCATAAAAAACATGATAAGGAAAAATCTAGGAATACTATTCTTACTAAGGAAATATCAGATCTTTCTAAAGATCTTGATAAGAAAAATTTTGATTTTGAAAGTATTTCAAAAAATCTTGAGGAAGTAAATTCAGAGAAGAATAAATTTTCTAAAGATCTAGAAAACGTAATTTCTAAGAAAAATGTTTTCAAGTCTAGATCTAGTTCAAAATCAAATGTTTCTGAAGACAAGAACTTGGTTATCAAACTAAAATCCGAAATATTTTCCTAGAGGAAGAGTTTTTCAAACTTTACCTCAGGTAAGTAAAATTTTGATAAAATTTATTCACAAATATAACCTCTAAGGAATAGTTCAGGTTTTGGTTTTACAGGTTCTAAAACAATTTTTAGTAACAATTATTTTTTTCATCAAAGTGCTCCATTTTGCACAAAGTGTCAGTGTGGTGGACACTGGTCAAAAAATTGTTCCTTAAACAAAACCCAGTCTTTAGGATTTCATAAAGCCTATTTTTCTAAAAAGATGTGGGTGCCTAAAATTTTTATTTCTGATATTTATGGATCCAAGCAAGTTTGGATTCCAAAAACCTAAATTTTTCTTATTTTTAGGAAAATAGAGAAGGTACCAATAGCAATACATGGTACATGGATAGTGGATGTTCCCGAAATTTGACTGGTAACAAAAACTGTTTTGAAAAGATTATCAAGATGAAAGGAGGAAGAGAACCTTTCAGAGATAATTCTTAGGGAGAAATTATTGGTATAGGTAACATCGTTCTTCTTGAAAAAACATTTATTTCAAATTTTTTATTTGATAAGGGTCTTAAGAACAACCTCATTAGCATATGTCAGTTATGTGATGAAGGATTCCTTGTGAATTTTAGGAAGGAAAAGTGCTTAGTACACAATTCCAAGGAAGAGTTTATTATTTATGCCCATAGGCAAGAGAATATTCACACACTGAAATTAGAAGACCTTAAAAGCTAAGATATACCTTGCCTTAGTAAAATGCAAGATCATTCTTGGTTGTGGCATAGAAATTTTGAACACCATAACCTTAGGAACTAATTCAAACATTCTAAGAAAAGATTATTTAAGGATCTACCGGATCTTAGATTTGATTCTTTAAATGTATGTGACCCTTTTCAATTTGGAAAGAAATATAAATGAAGTTTTAAATTAGTCGTTGAAATCCCAACTACTGATGAATTACAGTTATTACATATGGATCTTTTTGTTCTTACACAAACTGGAAGCATTGGGGGAATGTATTATGTATTTGTCTTGGTTTATGATTACACTAGATTTACGTGGGTTTATTTTCTAGCGAAGAATTATGAAGTTATTTATTATTTCAAAATTTCTAGAGCCCAAGTTAAAAATAAGAAAAACCTCCCTTTGAAAACTATTCATAGTGATCATGGAGGAGAATTTCAAAATTCGGATTTTGAAACTTTTTTTAGTAGAAAAGACATTACTCATAACTTCTCAGCACCCAGAACACCTCAAAAAAATGGTGTTGTTGAAAGAAGAAATAGAATTATTCAAGATATAACTAGAACCATGTTGAGTGAGTATTCTGTAGCCAAACGTTTTTGGGCTGAAGCTGTAAGTACTGCTTGTTATACTATAAATCGAGTTTTTATTAGACCTTTTCTTAATAAAACTCCTTATGAGTTTTGGAATGGTAGAAAACCTATACTTTCCTACTTTTAGGTTTTTGGTTGTAGGGTATTCATTTTGAATACTAAATATAATCTAAATAAATTTGCACCAAAATCTGATGATGGAATTTTCTTAGGCTACTCCACAACTTCTAAGCCTTATAGAGTTTTCAACAATAACACTTGTACTATTAAAGAGATATTACATGTGAAATTTTATGAAACTGATCCTTTTGTTTTTAAACAAACCCAACCTACATCCTCGGATGTATTTTCAAAAACTGATTATCAACCTTTGATAGAAGATCCTACTGATAAGGAAAATTTCCATGAAGATACTTCTGAAACATTTACCCCAGAAGCTTTCTTACCCTATGTTGATGGACAGGTTTTACAAAACCCAAATGAATTGTTTCTTAAGAATCATCCTAGTGATAGCATCATTGGTAATGTAAATCAACCTGTATGGACTAGAAGTTCCTTATGAAATGAATTAGAACATCTATCATATCTTTCCTAATTTGAACCAAAAAACAATGATGAAGCTTTAGGTGATGATGATTGGATAAAATCTATGCAAGATGAACTAAATGAATTTGAATGGAATAAAGTTTGGACCTTGGTTGAAAGACCTACGGAAAATTCTGTTATTGGAGTAAAATGGGTCTTCAGAAATAAGTGCGATGAAAATGGAATCATTGTTATAAATAAATCTAGATTAGTTTCTAAAGGCTATAATCAACAAGAAGGAATAGAATATGAAAAATCCTATGCTCCAACAGCTAGACTTGAATCTATTCATATTTTACTTGACTTTGCAACATTATTCAATTTCAAACTTTTTCAAATGGATGTGAAATGTGCTTTCCTTAATGGTTATGTTCAAGAGGAAGTATTTGTTCAACAACCTCCTGGTTTTGAAGATACAAAACATCCTGATCATGTTTTTAGACTTACCAAAGCATTATATGGCCTTAAACAAGCACCTAGATCTTGGTATGATAGACATACATGATTTTTTATTCAAAATAACCATGTTAAGGGAAATGCAGATCCAAACCTTTTTATAAAGAAATATAAGAAAAATGTTTTGATTGATCAAATTTATGTTGACGACATTATATTTGGTTCAACTCAACAATCTTTAACTGATTCTTTTGTGGATCTAATGAAATCGGAGTTCGAAATAAGTATGATGAGTGAGTTAACATTTTTCCTTATTTTTCAAATTTATCAAAAACCAGAAGGCATCTATATATCCCAACATAAGTATATTAAATATCTTATTAAAAAGTATGTATATGACAACAATAAAAGTATAAGTAATCCCATTGGTACCTGAAACACACTTGATCTTGATAAAGATTGGAAAATAGTAGATGAAACAACTTTTAGAGGTATGTTAGGAAGTTTACTTTACTTGACAGCTAGTCGCCCGGACTTAATGTATTCAGTATTCTTATGTACAGGATATCAATCCAATCCTAAGGAATCTCATTTAAATGCAGTGGAAATAATTTTTTGCTACTTAAAGAGAACCATGGATTTAGGACTCTTTTATACTTCTGGAAATTATTTTGTTTTAAAAAATTTCTTGGATGCTGACTTTGGTGGATGTAGAATGGATAGAAAGAGCACTTTCAGAACTTGTCATTTCATAGGAGATTCATTAGTTTCTTGTTCATGCAAGAAGAAAACTAAGTATCACTTTCCACTGATAAAGCTGAATATGTAGCAGTTGGAAGTTGTTGTGCTCAGGTGTTGTGGATGCAACACACACTCATAGACTATGGTATGAGTTTTACCAAAACAAAAATTTTGTGTGATAATAAAAGTGCCATTTCCCTTAGTTAAAACCCTGCACATCACTCTTGTGAATAGAACATAGATATTAAGCATCACTTTCTTAGGAATCACACACAAAAAGAAGATATAATTCTTCAATTTATCGGAACACAAGATCAACTTACTGATATTTTCACAAATTCTTTACCCTCCGATAGATTTGAATACATTAAACATAAGTTAGGAATGATAACCGTAAGGTAATACTCCTCATTAACTTCTTGTTAAACCAATCTGCTTACATTAATAAAATCTTTTTCATAGGGGGGGTACATTTATTTGATAGTTTTTCAAAATTTTCGTAGTCAAATTTTCAAAACATTTCGTAATGAAACTTATTTTTCGTAGTCATTTTTGTTTTTCATATTTTTGTAATGAAGTTTTTCATATTTTTCATAATGAATTTTTTCATATTGTTCGTAATGAAGCTTTTCATATTTTTTGTAATGAAGTTTTTCATATTTTTCGTACTTGAGAATTTCATAATTAAGATTTTCATAATGAATATTTTCTTAATGAAGATCTGCGTTTTTTTCGTACTCAAGTTTTTTTCGGAATCTGAAGTCCTTCAAGAAGAATTTTCCTCAATATGAATAAATCTCCTGAAAATCCGAAAGGTATGATTCTTTCTTGAGTTTTCACAATAACCTTTTAATTGCTGTTAGTTTCTTTTTTTTAAAAAATTTCTCGGATTCTAGTATTCTTAAATCCGATTGTTTTATTTAAAAAACCTCAAAAAGATCAGATCATACAAAATTTTCATTGAGGCTGTCTTTTCAACTGTTAGATCAGATCAGAAGAATTCTCAACCATTGGATTGAGCTGGGAAGTTCAACCTTCGCTTCAACACTTATAAAACGGGGACCCATGATGGTTGTCCCACATCTGTTCTCAATATTTTGCATGTCGAAGCTCTACCACACTACAAAATCCCGTTCTGAACCTTTTATAAGTGCTCATGTCTGAATTTTTAGTGAGGTTCCTTCTCAAGATACGTCTACTATCAAGCCGATTTCAGAGTGGCAGATATACTGGGAGAGGTTGGTACATCCGAACATCTTCAACAAATATGACTATATTATCACTAAGAATATCAAGATTAATGTATGGGAGAGTGTATGCATTTCAAATCCAGGATCTCAGGATGTAGTGTAACCAGATTTGCTGATAGAGTTTTATGAGTCAGCTTGTTTTTTTAAGGAAGATGGTAGAGAAAAACTTTCCTTCAAGAGTTATGGTAAAACATATGCACTATCTTATACTAAGGATGCTAGCTTGGTATGGTTATCTTATCAAGTAGAGGAATAATTTTTTTCCCACAAGATGCCATATATTCATCGGATTTTTTTAAAAGTGAAGGCTATGTAATGTCTTGGACTTACATATGTCAAAACTGTAAAAATTTCTCACTTGTCTACCAACAATCGGATCGTAGAATTATGGGTTCAGGGTCTTATCGTACCGATAAAGGGTGACAAGGACACTCTTAAGAAAAGTGATATATATATCTTGGATTTTTATGGAAAATGTAAGGAAAATTAATCTGATAAAGAATATTCTCATTATGATAGAGAATATTAAGAATGGGAATCTGAGAGCACAGATAATCATGTATCCTGCCCCTCTCTCCAA
Source organism: Viscum album (assembly GCA_963277665.1). Taxonomy (NCBI): domain Eukaryota; kingdom Viridiplantae; phylum Streptophyta; class Magnoliopsida; order Santalales; family Viscaceae; genus Viscum; species Viscum album. The sequence continues at coordinate 1,799,188,176 of OY728126.1, read as the reverse complement.
GTTGAAAGTTCAGTGTCTTGAAACATTCAAGATCCCTTGCAGTTTCAAGGAGAGGAATTGAAAAGTAATTCTAATCAGTGATTATACTCTCAAGGGGATGAAAGATGGTTTCTCTAAGGAGTCAGGTGAGTTTTATGATCTACCAGTGGATGTAGCAGAAGTCTTTCCGAAAAATTTAGAAGAGGATGAACCATCAAAGAAAGCTAGAAAAAAGAAGAAAATAAAGGAAGTGGATGAAACAGAGAAACCCCCAAAGGCCAAAGAAACAAAATCCACACCTCCAAAGCCCAAAAAGTAGAAAGCCTATCCAGATGATATGGTTGCCAAATGGCAGCAGGATTTGAAGAACTAGAAGGAAGGGGAACCACAGTTTGGCCTAGACCGTACAGAGGCCAAAGCATTGAACGAGAAAAATGATGAAGAGCTTGAGAAGGAATCCAAAGAGAAGAAGATTAAGAAGGAGATGACAGAGGTAGATATTGTGAAATCTCTTTTGAAGGCTACTAAATTAGCATCCAAGAACATTCCTTTACCAAAAACTCTCTTAGTTGAACCCTTACCTGAGACACTGGGGAAGAAGTACATGACTATAGAAAAATCACAAGAAAATGTTGCTGAACAGATAGAAGCTATGGAAGAAGTGCAATAAAAAAGGAAGAAAATAGTAATCTCATTGATGATCTGATTAAGCAAGTTGAAGATTATCATGATATGGAATGTACTTCCAAAAAATTGTCAATCCGGACTTCCCAATTCGGATCTTCGAAACTTTCTACACCTGGTATTGATGAGAAGGATTAAGTGGAAGTGAACAAGTTATATGAGGAAGAGAGTCATAATCATGACTGCATTCTTCCTAAATATGTTGAGGCAGTAACCGAGAAAGAGAAAATTGATAATGATAGGATTGTTCAGTTGTCTGAGAGTAAGAATGAATCTCCCGATGATGAAGCTATTCTGAAAACTGACAAGGGGAAACAAGTAGTTGTTGATACCCCAACCAAAGAAATTCTAACAAAGAAGGAATCCTGAGGATCTTCTAAGAGGATGTTTTTCTCTCTATAAGAAGAACCATCACCAAGTAAAGTGTCAGATTTGGAATCATTAGCTCTAGGACATGATTTTGTTGTTCAGTCCTGTAAAAAGCTAGTGGACACCATTTCGATATTTCCAACAATTGACTCCAGATGTTAGATGCTCCATCATAGCATGAATCATAAATCAGACTCTATATCCATGGTGATGGATAGGTGTGTAAAGGTTGAGGTTGAACACAATAATTTCCTTATCAACTATGAAGGCCACAAAAAATCTTGTAAGAATATGACCAACTGGTCAAAGAAGATTCTTGAATATTTGAGAGAGCTTGATCAATTTAAACAAGATGTCAAGGAATATTTTGATACTAAAGACACCAAAATCAAAGATCTTACAAATAGATTTGTGAAAAAGATAACTCTTGAACAAAATAATCAGATTTAGGATGTCAAAGATCTGAATGGGAAGTGGAATTATGTTGTCCAAAGTTAGAAACTAGAAAGGGATCTCCGGATCGAGATTGAATAAAAGCTAGTGAAGCAAGATGACTTTTTGATGGATCATGCAGAGGCTCTGAAGGCTCAAGATGATGGGATAAAAGCATTATATAAGAAAGAAGAGGAGGATCACAAAGAGATAAAGAAGCTAAAACCCATCTTAAAGAAGCTGATACCCAAGGAAAAAGAAGCAAAATATATACAAATATGATCTTTTGTCGTATCTGTTTTTCCTTGTACAAATCCTTCCAATATAAATGAAATTGTGGTGTCTCGTTTTTGGCTAGATGTTTGTACTAAAATTTCAGGTACCATATTTTTTTCCATTCACTCAAACTCTTTTTGAAAATCACAAAGGGGGATAAAGGAAAAATAATTCAAAGTAAAAAAAAAAGAAATATCCCTAAGTAAGGGGGAGTTTATCTCAGGGGGATCTTTCATTACAATGATTTCCATACTCAAGATAATGAAAATTCTCATTCCAGAAATCTAGAATATGATCCTTAGTGTTCCAAAGCCTAAGAGGGTGGGGGGTGGGGGTTAGTCGTATTCATCATTGTCCATGTATAAAGGGAGATATTTTTTATTTTCAAAGTCTAGAAAAAAAATTTAAGTCCTTTTATTCTTTTTCATAAGGATGTTTGTGATTTTAAAAAAGGGGGATATTGTTGAGTCAATAAGGCTTTCCTTATGAATTTTACATTCTTTCATACTTGGGGGAGATTGGTAAGTCATTAAGGTTTCCTTATGACTTTATCGTTCCTTCTTGTTTTGAAAATCACAAACACCTTATCTCAAGGAAAATCTCTTTTTACCCTATTTTTTACCTCTATTAGGAAAAATTTCCTTCCCCAAGGAAATTTATCCTTACCATGTTTTATTGTTCATATAATAGTTTTTCTAAGTGTTAAATTCATTGTGAAACCAAAACCCCGAAATCCTATAATTACCTAGATATGAATCATTCTGTTTTAGGATCTGAATTCTCATAATTCTGGATACGAACTCTTCTTAGTTCTGACTCCGAATTCTGAATCAGAATTCTGATTACGAACTCTTATCATTTCTGACTCCGAATTCTGATTACGAATTCTGGTTACGAACTCTTCTTGAGTTCTGACTCTGAATTCTGATTAAGAATTATGGATATGAACTCTTCTGAGTTCTGACTCTGAATTCTGATTATGAATTCTCGACACGAACTCTTCTGAGTTCTGACTCTGAATTCTGATTATGAATTCTGGTTACAAACTCTTCTGAGTTCTGACTCTAAATTTTGATTACAAATTCTGGTTACGAACTCTTTTGAGTTCTGACTCCGAATTCTGATTCCGAATTCTTGATATGAACTCTTCTGAGTTTTGACTCCGAATTCTGATTACGAATTCTGGTTATGAACTCTTCTGAGTTCTGAATCTGAGTTCTCTGAATAAAGACTCCAAACTCTTCTGAGTTCTGGCTCCGAATTCTCAGGAACTCTGACTCCAAACATTGTGAGTTCTAGTTCCGAATTCTTATGAATCCAGATTCCAAATTTCCTTAAAATTCAAACTCTAGAATTCTATAGAATTCAGGTTCTGAATTCTTAGAAAACAGAATCCAAATATCCTTTTATTATAGACTCTGAAATCAATTTATGGTTAGACTCTTCACATTCATATTTTCTTACATTTTGAATATCATATTTTAGTTATGCTTAGATTTTTTTTGTTCTAAAACTATGTCGTGCTTTCAGTTACTCACTAACCATTGTTTTCATGACACGTGTGCAGGTCCCTCTGAAATTCAAGGAAAAATATGACCGTTTGGAGGAGGGATCTGACTGTTGAAGCTGTTCCTATAAATAGGATATCATTTGAAATAGCTCACAACAAGTTGATCAATCTAGAGATTACATGCTGTTGAAGTTATTTCTATAGAGAGTCTTTATTGCTTACTGTGTACTTAACTACTTGTTCAGATTTTCTTTGTGCGACTCTGATTGTTGCTGTGTACAATCGAGGGCTTTCGGGGATAGGAAGACAGAGGTGCTGACTACCTTGAAGTTGAGGGCTTCCTTACTGAGGAAGACAGAGGTGCCGACTACCTTTAAATTGAGGGCTTGCGTGGATAGCAAGACATACTCCAATCTTCGTATTGAGGGCTTACCCTAGTGTGGGTAAGACTGACTTTCTTGAAAGTATAAATCAAGGGACCTTTATCCAAGGTTGTTGGATACCCTTCTCTTTGGGATAATCGATTACCACTTGTTACTTGTTTTGTTACAAGTTTTCCACTGCATTTGTATTGTTGAGGAAAGTATAACTATCTTATACTTCCTCATACTTGTACTCTGATTTAGTTAGATTTTATACACTTAAAGGTAGAATCATTATCTTTGTAAAAATTCATTATGTTTCATTTTCGGAATCATTTTTATTCGGAATTTATTTCTCAGAATCATATTTCCTGAATCTAGCAAGTGTTTAGAACTTAGAGGTTTTGTGAATTATATTGTTTGAACTTGTTAAACAAAACCATCTTTAAAAGTTCCAAAGGAATTTTTAATAGAATAAAATTCACCCCCCTCTTGTATATTAACCATCATTAGAAACTCCATACATTATGTCTTTTATTTCGATCCGACATTTGGTATTATAGCGTATATCATACTCACATACCATCTCAACAAAAACATGTTAAAAAACCAAACAACACTAAAAATAATAAAAAATCGGAATTACCCCTAAAACTCTAAAAACAAAAAAAAAACCCCTAAAACCAAAAAAACCCTTAAACTCAAAAAAACCCTATAAAATCATAAAAAACCTTAAAAACATAAAAAAAACCCCTAAAATCCCATAAAAGCCCCTAAAAACCTTAAAACCCAATAAAACCTAAAAACTCTAAATCCTTAAATGATCCTAAAACCCATAAAAACACCCCCAAAACCCTAATAAACCCTAAAAACTCGAAAACCATCAAGAAACCCCTATGTACCCTTAAACCTCTAAAAGATCCTAAAACCGTAAAACCGTAAAACCCCTAAATACCACTACAACCCTAGAAAATCCCTAAAAACATAAATCCCATAAATCCCACTAAAAAAATTGAAAAAAAGTGCCAAATAAAAATATAAAATCATAAAACCCATAAAACCCTAAAAACTATTGAAAAATTAAAAATCCCTGAAGAAACCCCAAAACCCCTAAAATCCTAAAACACCTAAAATCCCTAAAAACACACAATAACTAAAACCCTAAAATACCAAAATTCCTAAAACCTCTTAAAATTTTAAACACTTAAAAACCCCTAAAAAATTAAAAACCATAAAAAATATAACAAATCTTAAGAAAATAAAACAACACATAAAAACACTAAAACCCTATAAACCCCTAAAGACCCTAAAAACTCTTAAATAGTCTAAAAACACCTTATAAACCTAAAAAACATTAAAAAACTAAAACCCCTAAATACCGCTAAAAACCTAAGAGACTCTAAAAAATCATAAAACAACCAGAGACAACCCTAAAACCATTAAAATTTCTAAAAACCCAAAAAATGCATAAGAACCTTAAAACCCCATAAAAATACCTAAGAAAAATCTAGAACCCAAAAAAACACAAAAAAATACATGAAAACTCCCAAAACAACCTAAAAGAAATAAAAACCCATATAGCCCTAAAAATAATGAGAAACCTAAAAATCCTTAAAAATATCTTAAAACTCTAAAAACACCAATAAACCAAAAAACCCTGAAAACCCTGAAAAACCATCAAAATAATTGAAACCCACAAGACCATTAAAAGACCTTAAAAACCCTTAAACCCATAAAGTACCTAAAAATTAAAAAACACTCAAACCCCTAAAAACCCTTATACACAAAAAATAGTAAAACCTTTAAACAAAGACCCTAAATCCCCCAAAACTACAAACGATCCTAAAAACACATAAAATCCAAAAAATATTACAACCACTGAAAACTGAAAAGACAATAAATAACCTTAAAATCCCAAAAATGACCATAAAAACCCTAAAAACTTGAAAAAAATTAAAACTTCTACAACCCTAAAAACTGTTAAAGACCCTAATAAACCTTGAAAACATTAAAAGACCATATAAACCATAAAAAATAAAAAAAATTCCAAAAAATTGTAAAAACTCAAAAAACCCAAAATGGACAAATAACCCAAAAAACTCCAAATACCCAAACAAAAAACTAAAAATACTAAAACACTAAATACCTCTAAAAACCCTAAAACCCTAGAAAACATGATAACCCCCTAACAACCGTAAATAGCACTAAAAACCCTAAAAACACCTAAATACCCTAAAACACCTAAAAACCTAAACCCCCATAAAACCCTAAAAACTACTAAAAATATATAAAAATTTAAAACCCACAAAAACCCGTAAGACCCCTAAAAATCCTGAAAACCATAAGAACCAAAAAACCAAAAGCCCCTAAAAATTGTAAAAACCATAAAACCCCATAAAACCCCAAAAAATCTAATCACATAAAAAACCTATAAATTTCTATAAAACACCAAAAAATCTTAAAAAAATCAAAAGACTCTTATAACAACATAAGGAGAATAACCCCCCAGACCCTAATAAAACCTAAAAACCCTAAAAACCCATAAAAACCTTAAAATATATAAAAACGTCAAAACCCTATAAACCTAAAAAAACACAAAAAATAAACCTAAAAATATAAAAACCATAAAACACTAAAAAATATGAAACAATCCTAAAATCTCTTTAGAACGAAGAATAAAATAAAATTACAAAAAATAAAAATAAAAACCTAAACACTATAAAAAACCATAATCCCCCAGAAACCCCAAAAAACCAAGAATAAATAAATAATATGAAACATCCCTAAAAACCATAAACCTTAAAACCCCTCTAAAACACCTAAACCCCCTAAAAATCTAAAACTCAAAAAACCCTAAAACCCCAAATAATCTGAAAATACACTTCAAAACCTAAAAATATCTATATCCCAAAAAACATTAATAAACCCTAAGACACTAAAAACCCATAAGAAACCTTTAGAAACCTTACAAATGCTAAATACAACTAAAAAATCTACAAACCCTAAAACACCTAAAAACTATAAAAACCATATAACCTCTAAAACCCCTTAAAATACCATTAACAACAAGAAATCCTAATGAAACCTCATAACCTTAAAAACCAAAAAAACTCTAAAAATATAGAATACCCTAAAAACTATAGAAAAATATAAAACCCTTCAAAAAACCCTTAAAACCCCTCAAACCCTTATTAAATCCCTAAAATCACTAAAAACCCTATAAAAACCCAAAATCACCAAAAAGACCTAAAACCCTAAACCCCTAAATCACCCCTAAAACCCTAAAACCACATAAACAAACATAAAAACCCCTAAACCCTAAAAACCCTAAAATTATATAAAAGATAGTAAAAAACCTAAAAACCACAAAACACACTAAAACTTCAAAAAACCATAAAATCCATAAAAGTCCTTAAATTTCCGAAAAACCCTAAAAAACCTAAAAACCCTAAAAAACATAAATGAACCTAAAACACTAAAAAAACTAATGGACCCTATACATATATAAAACCCTAAAAGATCCTAAAACCCAAAAAACACCCTAAAAACCCTATAACCCATATATCACCTTAAAACCCTATAAAACCCCTAAATTCCCATAAATAATTTAAAAACATCCAAAATCCTAAAATAGTCCCAAAACCCCCAAAAATGTTAACCCCCCCTCCCACCATCATAAAATCATAAGAAACTCCTAAAACACATAAGAAAACTCTAAAACCCATAAAAATCCCTGTAAACACCTAAGACAACCTAAAACCCTAAAAAACCATAAAACCTAAAAAAACCCTAGAAACCCTAAAACACTACAACCCTTAAAAATTATTAAAAACCAAAAATAACCCTAAAACCCTATAAAACCACTAACATAACATGAAAAAACACTAAAGAAAACTAAAAAAACCATACACCATTAAAAAATCATAAAAACTCTATACCCCATAAAATTCCATAAAAACATAAAAAATATTAAAACCATTAAAAACCCTAAAACCACTAAAACACTAAAATCCCTTAAAAATCAAAAAACCCTAAAAAAAGACATAATAAACCCAATAAATCCCTAAAATAATTTTTTAAGACCATGAAATTATAAAACCCCTAAAACACTAAATACTCAATAAAAACCCTAAAAGACCCCTAAAAACCCTAACCAGCCAAAAGCATTAAAATATAAAACCTATTAAAAACCCTAAATACTATAAAAACCCAAAAAACCCATAAAACCATTAAAACCTCTTAAAAACCATAAAAACCCTAAAAACATAAAAACCTTGATAAAAAACTCATAAAACTTCTAAAACACTAAAAACCTAATAACTCTGTGTATTTCCTAAAATTTATGAAAATATGATCAAGATGAGTTAATTAATTTGTAAAATGATAAAAATGAATCATAAGAAGATTTAAAGGGAAATCATCAAAGGGAAGAAACCGAAAAAGATAGATCGATCCTGCGAAGCACAAATCGCTTGGTGGACCGCCACTGCGCATTGTGTTCCACCACATTACGAAGCACCCAGGAAAAAAATAATTCATGGGAATGGGTGGAATTGGTGATGTATTTAAACAAAGAAAAGTCATTTTTTGTGAGATTCAGTGATTCCACTCCCACAAATTAACCATCTTTGTGAACAAAGTCAATTTTGGGAACAAGCAGTGATTTTTACCCCACAAATGATTCCCCCCACTGACTAAGTCCTTCGTGGGCTCCCACAAAATATTGAATGTGACCCTAAATAGAAAATTGGCCATTTTAGTACCTATTCCCGCCATTATTTTATAAATAGACCCCATGGTGAATCATGAAAATGTAAATACATTAGGAGTGACAGATGCTCAAAGTGAATATATCAAAATTAAAGCACTATGAAAACTGGATCCCTTCGACGATTCCCAATAGGTAAGACCCTATGCGTAGTAATAAGAAGGAAATAATAAATAATTCGATGGCCCACAAACAATACAACCATTTTTTTAAATAATACCATGAGGAATAAAACCAATGGAACGTTTTCTGATAGACATACCTCATTAAAAATGTAATGCATGTGGAACCCTACCCCACATAGAAACACACAATGATGGAGGAGATCGACCCCACATAGAAAAATTCTAAGTGGGAGGAACTTGGACCCAAGAATTATCATGATACATGGGAATTACCCTAGTCTTCATAGCATAGTGAAATGAAAATGGTCCCCTTATAGGTGTTTCACCATGCTATGTGAAGGTAACCACACCCCGCCAAAAAAATGGCACACGGAATGGGAAATCCTTGGGTGTTCTACTCTCCGGCTCTCATAACTCCCATCTTTTGTGTCATCATCCTCATGTTGGCCCCACTGGGAATCGTTCTTAAAAAATATGATTCCCTTTCCAAATAAACCTATAATGTATGATAAAACCACCATGTACATCAGTATATCATCTTGAGATTACAAACTAATGGTAAGTGGAGTCATGTGTGTAATCTCCTCAACAAGGAAAACCCTCAAAGTTTCCTAAGGTTTACATTCCCATGGTAAAATGGCTTTTGACCATGGGGTGCTCATTTGAACCAAATTATTCAAGGGATTAATGTGTACCATTGGCCATTCACTTAAATTAGTGACAATGTTGAAAATTCCTCTCCATACTGAAACAAATTTTAGGTCAATCCTACTGAGGTAATCCCCTAGCCTTTATTATGGGAGTCAGCTTGTTTTCTCTTATTCAACTCATCCAGAGACATAGCTTGAGCATGAACAGATATAAATGACATGGCTATGAATATAAAATAGGATATGGGAAAACCTAGATCCCTCTACATATCCCTTTTGGCTCCATGACCACCCATCAACAGATAGAGTGAAAACGTACAATCATCAGGTCTACTGCTTCCTCTTATTTCTCACATTGATAAAGACTCACATGGTCTTAGAGTTTAGAAGAGATCATGAAATCCACATGATACTAAACCAAGATGGGCCTCCTATATGTTATAATCCCAAATAATAATTATTCAAATGTTCCTTCTCCATAGATCTAAATCCCAACTTCAAAAACTCAATCTTTAAAGGGATATATTTCCAATGAAACAACACCATATGGGTATTCTTATGAGTGTAAGCCCTGATCATGCCCCCCTGAAATGGGATACTTTCAATCATAATCACCAACAACAAAACTTTGTGGGCTTTGATTCCCAAATAATATGGATACATAGGAAGCCTCACTAAGGTCCAAAACAAGCACCCAAATCCACCCTCATGTTCTCTAGGCCACATCCCCAATAGGGTCATATTCACCCAGGAGACCACATATCTTCTGGGCACATCAGGCCACCTGGGCATAAGTCCTTCAACATCCTTGTCTAGGCACCATCTACCTAGATATACCTGTTGCATGATGTTATACCACATGGTTTGGTCCTTGAAACATGACCTAAAAAGGTGATGTTCCCCTTTAAGTGACACTGAACTACATGGGTTATGATTCCTCTCATAATGATACATATAAATTCCATTTTATGGGTTTGAACCCAACATAAAAAATACTTCTAACCCCTGGATGATGGTAAACTCTAGAGAGATCAACTAAATTTATTAAAACTAGCTTCATCCCAATAACAACCAAGAAATCCATGATCTATCCATAAAAGTGTAACATTGATGGAGAACCTCATATACATACATATATATATATATATATATTCATTAATGGATAACCTTGGACACATACAAATGATTCCAAAACCATGCATTCTAATGATTGTTTTTTACCATGGGGTAATCTATAATATACACACTTGGGAATGATCAAGTTATTCTTGAAAATATCATAAATCTATAAGAGGGTCCCAAAATATAAAATAGTTCCCCACAAAAGGTGCGAGGAGCCCAACATCCCATCCCCTAGACTAATTTGATTTCTTATGTATAATTTTCCAAGTTACCCAAAGAACGCATGACTTTAGAAAGTAGGTCCATGAATCATGGAAATGAGAACCATTGTGTGTTTCTGGCTCCATGAACAAAACCTACAACCATTCGGAATTAGTGAACCCATTATAAATGATTTTACAAAACTCAACCCCCTACACTCAACCATCAGGAACAATGCATTTTCCATAAAAAATTAATTGGTGAACCCAATTTGAATCCTTAATCAAGGTGGCGGGGTTACCCCATATCAGGCCCCTTTCCCATCTCGAAATGAAAGAGGTCCAAATGATACCATCAATTATTAAGGTGGTCATGAGTTGCTACTTTTCTGATATTTTGTTTTTGTATCTATCATATATATTTCATGTACTCTTTAGAGCCCCTCCAATATAATGGAATCCTTCCTATTTTCTCAGACACGTATATCAGTGATTGCACAGGTGGTTAGGTCCTCTATGAATCAACAGAATCCATCGCCCACCCAGCTTCTTCAATTCTAGCTATCAAATGAACTAGTTAGGTATTACCATAAAAATGGTACTCTCCCCACCCTAGAGGTATCTTGACACACCCTCCAGTCGATGAATTCCCACTAGTCATTCACCCAACGATGGTCAGCAATCCAAAACATGGTGGCACTTCTAGCCTCTCCTACTATTTTAGCTGCCTATCCCTGGAACATGATAATGATTTACAACTTTAGCTTAGGGAGGCTGATGAAGTTGTCAACAATGATTTCATCCCGAAAGCACAGGGTTCCCACCGAAGGGATCATACTGAAATCTGTCACTTCTAACACCGTGCGACCTAATATCCACCTCATTCCAAGGATGCCACCCCATAAGCCCCAATTGAATATATATGGAATTAGGTTCATATGATCACCCACACAAGGAAACTATAAGGTAACCAGAAATGGTCCATTGTCCGAATTACTTCTAAATAATCCCTCCATGAAAATACTTCCACGTATTACAGGTAGATGTATATCCCTACCAATTCACTTCATCCCCGTCAGTAAAATATGATGGAAATTTATAGGAAGATGAATATCCATGCTTCCACTTATAAATCCCACTAAGAAAATATAGTGGCCATTATGAGTAGGCACAAATTCATGCTACTACTCTCCATGCCGATCATACAAATAGGGTGTAAAATTATAGGAAGATGGATATCCCCTCTAATAAACATAAATCCCATTAAAAAAATATAGTGAAACCAATCATTGGAAGAATCGAATCCCTTCTCACCGATACAAATCCCACTTCACAAATATGATATAAAATAAATAAAGTTAGAGTCAAATTATAATGGATTCATATCAAGAAATTCATCGAAATAGGGTAAAAATGAGTAGACAGAAATCAATACTCACGAATACGATGCTCATCATTAAAATACAATGGAAATTAGAGAAATCAGCCGGCATATCGCAACTATTAATTTAGGGAAAACCCATATCTCTACCCCCGCACGGGAGAACTGTTAGTACTCACTGAAAAAAATGGAGGGCCAGAGCAGGAACATATTACCTCTTTAATAATATAGTGTTCATATATTTCCATTAAAACCAATGAATTATTTCAACACATCCTAGAAAATTGGGAGGATCAAATATCAATCCCTAACCACATCCTGCACCCTTTCCAAGATGTAATCACTTTCACAGTAATAATACAGAGTTAGGGCCCACAATCCTACCTTCCTAAGTGGGGTCACTCATCCATAAAATAGGTTGATCACTCTAAAGCAAACATGTATCCATTCTCCTAACCAGGAGGGTCATCATCAATATTCCTCAAAAATGGATAATAAGATCGGGCACACATACCCATTATAACTGGGGGACATTGATCTACCATGATGGTATCTCTAGGGATAACATATATAACTTAAAAACGTAGGAAGATACCAGATGTATCCTAGAAGCATCATGGGGTCTAATCGAATGGTCATCTGTATATGAAGGCATCCATCTATAGCAGGAGGCACTAATAGCCCACAAGAGAGCAACATAAAAATACTCGTGCCAAAGGAAACTGTAAAATGAAAAAAAAAACCCACTACACTACTCTATTTAAGCTGGAGTTCAAGAGGTCATTAGGAACCTATAAATAGTGTCCTAGGATCTTTCGGATCTGTTACCATATTATAGTATTGTAAGTATCAGTAGCAAATGTCCTCCCCACAACATTATTACCAGTTTTTTTGGTTGCCCTCCCCCTAACACCCGACACAAAGGCATACTTCATGGGAACAAAATGACTGATCATGACAAATTTTCTCCGGATGAGCATCATAATATACCTACTCATGGAATGAAGATCAAACAACAATAAGGTCCCCCCCCCTTATTTTTGTCTGTCCTGAATGTCCTTCACATTGTATACACTACATAGATTGTCTCTATAGTAGTAAAATAAAAAATGATGTTAGTCCTCTCCATAATAGTACCAACTATGATGGTCCTACCCATAGCAATGTATTATTTTAGAAAGAAGGTCCTCACCTTGATTTATTCCTCATTAAAGTCCCTCCTTAGGGTATACATTTAAAAAATTATCATGGTAGTCATAATTCAAACTATGATGGTAGTCCTCACCATGATAGAACCAACTGTGAAGGTCCTCCCTATAGTGACATCCCATGTCAACAATAAGGTCCTCCCCTTTTCAAGTCAAAGAAGAGAAATCCCTCCTATTCTGAGGCCCTTGGGGAGATGGGGTCAGATATGTTCAAGTCTCTATCAATGATAAATGAAATTCTTTCTCAACTAGGAGATGGACTATGGAAATGCTCATATTTTGAGCCACCCATGGACCATTACATACCAATTATACCCCTAATATCCTTTATACTAGTGAAAAAACACTCAAGAAGAATCCATGTTGGGAAGATAAAGTAGAGGAGTTTCTAGCATAAAATCAATAGGATATGGTTCTAATAAGAGGACGATTGGCTAGGGATAACATACCTTTTATGTTTTGGCCCTCCCCCGCTTCTCAGTTCAATACACCAATGGCATGGTTAAAAGAATGAAAACATAAAATTCATCTCATTCTTTGGAAAACACTCCTCCACTTGAAAGAAAAATTATTATCTTATATGGGTATTTAGACCATGTTAAATCATTGAGAGAGCTTCATCATCAGATTGACCTGGAAGCCCTTCCGTCTGCATTACAACCACAATTAGAAAGGTGACGAAAAGACCTGCAACTGACCTACCTCAATTCAATGCATAAGTTGTGTTTCCTCATTACCAACAACCTTCTTGATGTTCCCATCTGAGGACAGGGAGATCATGGATATTTTAATTTTACCCCACACCCCATTCAACATAATCCACTAAAAATGTCATCTTGTAATGTTATTATTCCAATGTAGCTATCAAGAAAGGCCCATATCAAGAACATGTGGATAAAAAATAAGAACTGTTCTTGATTATGTAAGAAAAGTGTCAATCTAGATGAGGGAAAACTATCAAAAAATCCTAAACCAGGAAACTGAGAACATTCTACAAGATTATCAGTTAAGAAAATCCAATCATCATGCATTTCTGATGTCCTATAAAGTAATAAATTCATGTACAATCTTGGAATTTTATCCAACACACACTCAAAAATACATGTATGATATCAAGATAGTGATGACAATAGTAGCAGCTGCAGTAATATAAGGTCATCCCGAGACTATAAGGATGGGAGAATTTTTAATAAAAAATGCCACTATAAGACTAGAAAATATATTCCAAGGCATTACACCAAGATAATGATATCAAACCATCCTGCACGGATGGCGAGTTTTTACCTCAAACACAAACTCAAAAAATAAGTATTTTTCTATTTAAGGAGGATTCTAAGAAGAAAGGCCTCTTGTTCCATCACATCACATGAAAAAATCCCTTTGTAAGGGAGGTGTATGACTAGGCTGTATAAAGGTTCCCTTCAGGTCAATCTTCACCAAGAAACCCAATGATGATCCTCAAAAGGAAGAGAGAGGTTCAAAAAACAACGCAAACAACTGAAAGATCATTCAGAATCCAACACAGTGCCCATTGTTCATTTTGAATCGGTAAACATCATGGATTCTAATACTATAGACAACACTGAAAATAAATTAAATGAAGAAGATCCAAGAGAGGATGGTTACATCTGGGATTTGGTCCACACCGAGCATGAATTCGTGTGTACCCAAAACTAGAGAGTTGACCTAAATTTCACTACTACCTCATCCAATCTCTAATTACCTCTTTTGAGAATCCCTAATAAAGAGAAGAATAAAATATAGGACAGACACAACCCACCTCCTCTTTTTTTTTTCAGAACTAGCCCCTCACACTTGAAGAAATATTCACCAAGTAGGAGGAAAAAATGAAAGAGTTGTGGTGAAGTGATACAATGTTTGTCTATAGAAACATTCCTATTTATTATACTCCTCAAATACTTCCTCAACGTACACATCGAGTAGGTGTACCTCTACTATAAGTGTTCATCCTAGTAATTGATGCTAGGTTGCGTCATCCGCCCAACTCAATGTTGGGACCATCGGTCCACATGGATCTGATCATGGATCGATACCAGGATTTTCCTCCATTAAGAAGACAACTAAAATAGGTTTAGGTAAATCGACAAAATATTTCCCCAACTGGATATCTGTATCAAATAATAGTAGAATATGAACATAAAATCCTACCCCTCATTGCACCCGTCCAAGATTAGGTTCAACAAAACATGCATCAAGGTATTATTGATACCATCGAGGAATTGGTATATCAATTGAAAACTATAGAGGAGTGGCGTCTACCAGAACAACTGGAATAGAAGCTTTACCCCGATTGGGTGAGTGCCACCCCACCACTGCCAAATTTCAGGACTCCTAGGTTTCCAAAATTCAATGGCTTAGGTGATCTGGAACAAAATTTGACCCAATATGCATCCCATTATGATCCCATGGTGAACTTTATAGCCACAATAATCACTGAAACTCATATGATTTTTTTGAACCCTACAATTGATTAACTTCATATGGTACACTAGTTTTCCAGCTCGTTCAATCCCAAGCTGGGAAGACCTTCATTGGCAGTTACTCTTGCAATTAAACATAACACTGTAAAATACAACACTCAAGGACCTCCCGAACTATAAATATTAATATAAATATGGAGTCTTGGAATTCATTTCTCAATGGAAAGGGTTGACCAATTCCCTATACTAGCCACATCCGTATGAAGATATTCTTTCTATGTACATCGATAATCTCCAAGACAATCTACAAACACCACTCATCCCATAGAAATATATGAGTGGGTTCTGGGATTTCTCTACAATAACACAAATAATGGTAGACATCATATGGAAGACTATGTTCAATTCCTAGAAAACTGCATCGGTCCTAGGGAAAAGAGAAATAAATGCATAGGTGGAATCAGTCACACATAATCCAACCCCTGTCTACGCCCTAGCTCTTAAGCCTACACCGTATTGTGCATCTACCCTCGAGTGTCAACAAAACCCCCCTCCCCAACAGGACAAGTAGAGGGGACCCAAAAGAAATCAATTCAAGAAATTAAGGAATAGAGTTTAATCATTCTAAGATGATTAGATCTATGTTTATTTTATAGTCTATATAGACTATGACCTAATCTTTCTGTCAAAACGAAAAAGGAATGATGAGGTGTGTCATGATTATTGGTCATATTATTTTCCCATTCACTAGATATTGTGACAAACCATCTTGGAATCATTCATCTTCAATGACATCCTGCATAAAATGATATATTTTTGGAAAGTGAATCTAGGACCACTTCCATCACAAGTGGAATATATTTCCACAACTACCCCTGATGAAGGAGGTGAGTGGCAAGAAGTTGTTTGTAGGAGTGAAAAGAAGTTCGATGTTTTGATGAATGAAAATAAAATCTTGTGAACTCACGGTAATCTTTGATAAAAGTTGGAACATCCTACTATGACCCTTGAATCTATTGCAATGATGTAGCTGACGTCCTCCCAATCCTTTAAAATTCATCTTTCAAAAAAGTGGATTGAATAGATAGGTAGGAAGAATGTTTAAGAACATGAACATATGTCATGGAAAAATTTATATTTGACCCTCTCAGATTTTTTCCATCAGATCAGAAAATAAGGGCACCAGCCCACCAAATGGAACCACCAGAAATGATCATCCAATCGAATGCCTCATCAAATTAGGATTTAGTCTTTGGTTCCTTTAATTTCATTCATTTAATAGATCCCTCTCTGATGATGAGTCTGGATATGATCTCAAATTCCCATCACCTGATTAGTGAACTAGGGTAATAGGCCACAAGAGCTAAGGATACTGGGGAAGATGTAGCCATGGAAGAAACAAGACCACTAGATGCACCCCTGATTGGACTATCAATGTCATAGAAAATCATGGAAGATCCCTTCAATGGGTCCAAACGGAAAAATAAAATCTCCCTAAGCCTATCAGAAGACGTTATATCCCCATCACTCTAAATATAAATCAGAATAAGAATATGTGTTAGATCTCCCTTGAGATGTATGAAGACTTGTTCATCCCAACCTACCAAGTATAGGCTCACCTAAAACTACCATTTTGAGGACTGATCCATCCACCTCCAATACTCTGTCCCCAAAAGATCCTATAAAAGATCATCCACATATCAGGAAGCACCAGAAATTAGAATAAAAGTATGACATCATTAATCAATTAGCTTTGTTAACATCCAAGTTATTAGTTCAAGATTTCCTTAGATTGTCAAAAGACCACAGGGATACACTCATAGAGGCTTTTTAACCCCTTGATAGTTTGAAGCTGAAGTGTATACTAATGTCGTCTACCTGACAAAGAATGATTTTTCCTAATGTCATTTAGTTATCTCTTTCATAGATCGAGATGAAGAAAACATTATACAAGGAAACATCATACCCTTGTATGTGTCTGATAGGATAAATGATAATGATATTCAAAAATTAGTCATTGATAATATCTCTGGAGTTAATCTCATTTCAGTATGAATAGTTCATCAGTTAGGCTACAATGAGGATAACTAGAAAACCTCCAAAATAACCTTTATAGGTTATGAAAAATTTGAGTAGATGTCATTGAGCCAAATCAATTTCAAGTCTCAGTTTGGAGACCTGAGGGACAACTTAGATTTTTTGGTGGTTTGAAAAAACAAGGCGTTAAAATTCATTCTAAGAAGGCCCTAGATTCATCAACAGATTTCAATCCACTTATCATACCATAAATGCATCAAATATTACATTAATGTGAAACATGTTATGTTTCTCACCGATAAGGTCTAATTTGAAACCCATGAGTCACCTTATATCGATGTAGGATTCTATCAAGGGAAAGGGAAACAACCCATGGTCGATGGTGTTGATTAGGTCACTACACCGAACAAAATAGAAATGATACCAGTCAAACCTTTTAAGAAACTTATCAATGAATACATGCAACCCATCAATCAGGCTTGGTTTATGAGTCCAAATGTGTATTCATATTCTTTAATATTCCTGCTTTCAATCATGACCATTGAGACTCGTAGTGTAATAGTGGTGAATGCTCAGATTAAAGAATATTTGGTCTATCCCAAGAGTGAAAGGAAATTATTTCCTCACTTTTTGAGTTAGAATAGGTTTTATCATCTCTCAAAGTGGACAAAGACACTCCTCCACCCATTAATACATCATTTCTAGAGTTTCAAAGAGATCCCCCACTATTGGATGGACTAGAGGAAGTCACTCCACATTCTGGATATCGAGATATCAATTCCCCTCCAAACTCTATAGAAATCATCCCAAGAATTGATTTCCCAATGGAAAAGAGAATGAATATGAAGAGGAAGAAAAGGAGGTGAAAAAACTTAGGTATTACCTCTCTAACATTCAAATAATGTGTCTCTTCCACCATTGATGCACTCAATAAAATAACATGGGTACAAAATAAGATCCATGACCCACCTTGATTAGTAAAACCATATCCACCAAAGAGAAAGAGGTATACACCTCATTCCTAAGGAATCATTGATATGTATTCACCTAGAATGACATAGATATTTTTGGCCTCCATCCAGAGGTGGCCACTCACCACTCGGTCATGCTAGTGGACCACCCGGGCTATAAACAAGCCACCAGAAGAATGTACCCTACACATGTTACCATGATAGAGGATGAAGTTTACAATATCATTATAGAAAAAGTTATTCATGATGTTTAATATCCCATACAAATAGACATAAAAACCCCATCAAAAATAATAGTGGTAAAATCATAGTCAGTATCGATTTCAAGTGTCTCAACCTAAAATTCCTAAAGGATGAATTCCAAGTCCCAATCATAGAACTAATTATTGATGAAAAAACCAGATATCAGGATCTTTCCTTCCTGGATTGATATTAAAGATATATCTAAATATGAATGGCCTATGAATATGAAGAATACACCACCTTTAGGGCCCATCAGGGAGTATTTTTTAATCAAGTAATTCCATTTGATTTGAAGACTTTTTGTTCTACATACCAATATGTCATGTATCACATCTTTAAATACATCTTGGTAATGTTTTTCAAATGCTATGTTGATGAAATAGTGGTTAAATACTGAAAATTATTAGACCACATAGCAGACCTTGGAACCATGTTTAACAAACTAATATTACGTAACTTGAAAAATAACCCCTTGAAATGTTATTTCGGCATTACCTTAGTGAAATTCATTAGCTTCATCATATGTCATCATGGCATTGAAGTCAACCCTGAGAAGACAAAGGATATCCATGTCATGTCACCTCCATACAACATCACAAATTTTAGAGGAATTCAAGGAATCTTGGCCTACATCTGTTACTTCATAGCTATCCTTGCAAGACCAGGTTGATAAAAAGAGGGTTACATATTAGTGGAATGATGACTATCCAAGAGAATTTGACAGTATTGAGAGGTATCTTTTATTCCCATGAGTACTAATGTCTCCGGTTGAAGGAAGGACACTTATAATGTACTGAAAATCCTTAGAGCAGTCATTTCTCACCATCCTCATGAAAAAAAATGATGCATGTAGTGAAAACAACCACTATTAGCTTCTCAAACCCTTGATCGATTCTAATACTCATTATTAAAATAACAATAAATTTTTTGGAAATAATATTTATAGTATATAAGCTAATGAATTACCTACAGCATCATGAGGTCCATTTAAACTCATATAAACCTACTTAAATAGATCCTCAATCATTTGATATTGAATGGACATCTGTCTTGATGGGAGGTTATCCTACAATAGTTTGACATTCAATTCATGCCTCAAAAAGTGATCAAGGGATAGGAATTAGAAGACTTTCTAGAAAAGAACCCCTTAATGGAAATGATACCCTTGGACACAAAACTAACCAATAAAGAGGTTTTATTTGTCCAAAAGGGCCCCAGATATGGTAAATTCAATTTGATGGTGCATCTAGGGGCCCTAAAGAAAAAATAATGGAACACCCTAATCTCAATAAAGTAGTTCTAGGAGTTTTTCTCATATCTCCAGTAAAGGCGGTCATGCCTTACTCCTTTTGGTTCAAACAGGGGTTCACAAACAATGAAGAAGAATATCATGCTCTCATTGCAAGCCTAGAGTTTTTGATTCAAGTATAATTCAATCAATTGAAGATAAAAAGGTTATTCGAAACTAGTCATCAAGTAGGTTAACAATGATTGTTCTATCAAGAAGGATGTTCTAACCCCCTGTTAAACCACACTTGAGGACTAATGGTGGAATTAACTTCTAAAAAAACATTGACTAAGGTCCCAAAGTAACAAAATACCCAAGCCAACACACTGTAAAATGCATCCATATCTCTCACCAATCCTGAGTGGGAGGAAACGGTCATCAGCATCGTGCACCACTGGATGGTCTCACCATTTTTTCAAGACCAAATGGAAGAGATAGACGAGTTTAGTCCCATACCTAAACTATACGGTCCTACCATCAGCTGGAAGACAACAATTGTGGACTACCTTCAAAATTGATAACTCCAACCGGAAAGAGATGGGATATATAAAATATGAATAAGTGAAATAAATTATGTTCTATATGACAGAACAAGTCACAAAAAGGTCCTATATAAATAGTTTCTTGAAGGGGTACTTCTAAGGTGCATCGATGGAGAAGAGACCGTCGTTGTCAAGAATTATGTATACATTGGAACCTATGGCATCCACCAATCATGACTCATGATTTCCAATGAAATATAGAGGCTTTGGTACTATTAGCTCATTAAGACAAAGATGTATACTAAATTAAAAAAAATCACTCCTTATAGGTTCACTCAAACTTCATCCATCATCCCTAGAAGTTGTTTCATATAAAAAAGTACTCCTGGACATTTTCCATATGGGCAATGGACGTTGTAAGGCTATATCTTCTTTCCATGTCCAAGAAGTTCAAGTACATTATTAATACAACCGACTTCTTCTCTATGTAGTCTGAATCCACACACCTCAAATTAGTTAGGGAAAGGAACAATTTCATCTATGTGAAATCGAACATCATCACTAGATTTGGTGTCCCTCATACAGTAATGATGGCCAATGACACTAATTTATTCTTTGCTAAGTTGAAAAGGCTATATCATTTGTATGATATCAAGTCCAATGGTTCATCCCACAACCATTAAGTGGCCAATGGATAGATAGATGACTTCAATAAGAATCTGAAAAATATAGTTCATTAGATGGTAGATAATGATATAATGTCTTGTCTAGACAATCATTAACATGATTTATGGGATTACCAGACCACGAACTGCACCACCACACTAGTGACTCCAAATGCATTAGTATATTGGAGAGAGGCAGTCCTACCCATAGAAGATAAATTTTTCTCACACCACATATCCATTTGCGATTAATTATCCATAGATGAGAAATTCCGAAAATGGATGGATGAATTGGGGTGACTGGATGAGAAAATAATGCATACCTTTGACCATTTTTATGTCCACCAAAACTAGATCACATGAGAATTTAACAAAAAGGATCTCCATTGACCTTTCCTCAAAGGAGGTAAGGTGTCATTGATCATAACCCCAATGATACCCAGAAAGAAAAAACTAAATTTATAACAAAAATTGGATGTACCTTATTCCATACATAAGGTCTACTCCAATGGAGATTATTACCTAGTTTAGATGAATGAAAATTTCACCACATCTCCCACCAATTCAACGTTCATGAATAAATATTTCATGTATCCAAGAGATCAAAATGTCCTTACCGCATGATGATAAACTTCATGGCATTGATTGTTATTGTTTCATGACATCAAACTGAAAAAACAACTATCATTCTTTCCCCATTATACTAAAACTTTATGGAATTATTCCTCACCAAATGACAATAAATTTCATGGAAATCATTTTTTAAATCAACGATTCACTGTGAATAATCTAGATCTGTGCGAGGGAAAGATAAAGTTACCATGTTCTCTCATGAGAGTTAGATCCACATAGGGGGACTCAATTCCCAAAGACTATGTGTGGCTTGATTATTTCTTAAATAGGATATGCGAGGATGCCCGAATCTTTATTAATAGGACCATATTCAATGATAATTCATTCACATCAAGAGACCCCCATCCTTACTGCATGATGTTAAACTAAATGGTACCTCTAAAACTACGTACATCTTCATTAATTCGTACACAAGATATGACGTGACACCCATATTTATAACTCTAGGTCCATCCACTCATTCAAAAAAACAAAATGCGGAAAATAACCCCATACTACGTATGGATTCGACCCACACTAGAAGATTTCATTAAGAACTACATGTGGATTGATTCTCATTCTATGGGATATTTAGTGACTCCCAGACCTTACATACTGGGCCCATATGAAAAAATAAATTAAATTTCCCCTCCACTACATACAAACTAAATAAATACAGGGGACTCCAAAGTAGGTCCTACTGACAGGTCCATTTCAATAAAAAAATACTCATTCTTATACTTGAGTTAGATCTATACATGGAGTCATCCAAGAACTACATTTGGTATGATTCATGCGCTCATATTATAGTAAGTGATGCCCAGATATCCAGTCTTGGGTCCAACTAAAGTATTCCCCCTCATTCACATGGGGTCACCTATGTCCTCGCCACATGTTTTTAAACTTTATAGAGTTTTAGAACAATGTACATCTTGATTATTACCTACTCAAGATAGGTAGAGATGTCTAGATATATAATCCTAGGCACATCTGCAAAAGGTTAAAAATACCTTCCCCCATAGTTTTATCACCTCTATATAGAAGAATAAATCTTTTCCACCCCCATTTTCTCACATTGAGTACAACTTTCATGGGATTAGGGGTTTTAGTAATGGATTACTCACATAACTAAGGCATATCAATCCACATCATGTGTCCATAGTTGTATGACCTAAAAAATAACACAAGGTATTTCCTCTTTATAATGGGGAACCTATTTTCTTACTTCATGACATTAAAAAGTACAGTACTTCAAGAACTACATGTGGCTTGATTCTAATTTTGATGAGATACATAGTGATTCTTAGACATCATCTTCTAGTCCCAGCCACACGTAAATTTTTTTTACCCATATCCTGTGTGCAAAAAAAGATCTATGCATTAATTCTTGGGGTTGGGTTGCTTATTCAGGTTTCTCTAAAAGAAACAAAAATTCCCCCTATGTATGTGTCAAATCTATATAGGTTATTTTAAAATCCATAGATAATCATATTTTGAATTTTTCTTACATACCTAGATACATCCCTTCTATTCATCACACACTATGCACCAAGAAATTTTTTATCCTCACAAACTTCGTCTGGCTATCGGAAAGAGGAGGGGGCGGTGTCCTAAGGACACCATTTTTTATCTATACATAATATGACCAAGTTCGATCTACATAATTTGACCAAAAAATTCCTTTAAACCAAAGGAAAATACATATTAAAGATAGTTTTTTCAATCTCTTTATGCACCAGTGTATTTGATGACCCATGTCATTTTTCATTATTCAAGAATCCCCAGAATCATGGTTTAAAATTTCTTCTCTATCACATCTGAGGAATTTCAGAACATCCCATCCTGATGAGCATCTTATTACTCATTATCTCCATGAAATATGGTCCTAAATATCCGAAAAAAAACTAAAATACATCATGCTACCCTCACCACGTGATTTTAAAACTACATTGTTGATGTCCTAGTTGAAGGACACTAAACTACATGATTCACAGGAACTATTTTTGGATTGATGCTTGGTCTTATAGGGAACATAGTGATGCCCAAATAACCAATCCTAGGTCCAACTACAGAAAAATATAAAAATTACATTTCCCTATGCATGGGTCATACCAGTGCGGGGAGTCTTCTCATTCCTTCATATGGAAAACATTTCTACCCATTCTTAGAAAATACCAACATAAAATGATTATTTCACATTTAGGTAATCTTATTTCATAAACAAGACTCTATTTTTGGGATTATCTTAATCCCCATAAACTTCCCCAAATATGCGAAATGGTGGGATAGTTTCCTAAGGAAACCATTGTTTTATAATGAATAATATGCCCTGATTGGATCCAAATAAGTTTCCCAAAAAAAGCCATGTCAACCAAAGGAAAATTCTTCTTAAAGAGAATATTTTCCAATATCTTCAAACCCCAATAAATTCCATGCCCCACACCATTCCTTAGATTCAATATCCACCTGATTATATCTGACAACCTTCCCCCTCCACTCCTAAAGATGATATAATATTGTTGAATAGATTTCCATAAAATAAGAAATCGTTGATTCCTCGATCAATGTGATGTGACCTTAAACCATATACCTAAAATTTACTCACCTTAAGGTATTAAAATACATGGAATGTGTCCTAATTTTATGACATTAAAATTAACCACGCTTTAACCCTCATTTAAACATGAAAAATTTATTTAGATGTGGTTTCCCATTAATGGATATTGATGATACAAACACCCTTTAATTTTTCATACATCATTCCCTTGACTGACTACCAAAATTGGTCTTTATAAATCCAAACATTCATAAATTATCTGGACATAAAAAATTGAGGGTTAGTGTCATGAGGAAACCTTTTTTTGACTATGCCCAATAATCCCCATTTGGCTCTACACATGTTTCCCAAAAAAAGTCATGTCAACCAAAGGAAAATTAATCCCCAAGAGTGTATTTTACTACCTTCATACACCTCGAAAAAATAATTTTAGAAAAAATTCTCCTAGTTACACCTCATGTAATTTCCATAAATCATGTCTTGAATAACTAAATCACAAAACTAGGATCAATAAAAATCCCCATTCATGTATAAAAAATATACAGGGATATTCTCAGTTAGTAAGCCATATTGAGGCCCTTTCATGGTAGTTCACAATCAAATATGTTCAACCTAAAATATTAGTGACATTATTCCATAATGTATGACTCTAAATTTCCCTTGAAAATAGATACAATGATTTCTATAATGGAACCCCGCATAGGGAATAATGGAAAAAATAAAGTACCAGATATCTAAACCTACACATTTCATGTCTTAGGAAACAATCAAGCAATAAGAGACTAGGAAGGCACAAATCTTGTTAGGATGAAAACCATAAAAGGGTTTCCAATGAAAGATTCAAGTTATTCCCACCATGCTCATAGAAAATTGGGATTAGGAAAAATTTCGGGTTATAACAGAAAAGATGGAATGTTTTTAGGGTTTTCAATGCAATCCTAAAAATAGTCAAACTTTTCTTTCTAAGTTCCTCAGCTCAAGAAAAAATTATATCATTATACGACCATTTTAATGTGATTATCCTATATTGTGATTTAAATCTATGTCTGATGGATATTATGTTTCAAAATGAGACATGTTATAATTGATGGGTATTGTAAGAGAATAAAAAATACAAACATTGGGAATAAATTATGTTTTCATTCCATTAAATGTGAAATGAAGAAGCATACATAGACTAGATCATATCTATATGAGAAGTACATGGTAATTAAAAAAGTCACTCAGTGGATTTGAAAAGTTGTAATTGCACCTGGTCCAAGTACTATATGGATCAACAAAGTTCCATCAAGGTTGCAGTTTTAACCTCTTCATCATCCCACATTTCCTCTTCCTCCTTAGCCACTTCTAATTCAGCCTTTTCCTCCTCCACCAACTACTACCATTCATTAACTTATACCTCATTGAACACCAATTCTTACATAAGTTATTATGGGTTTTGGAAATTTTGTTCCTCCTCTTGCAGAAGACACTCCTCTGAGGTATTTGTCTCCATAATTTCACCTTATCACCTTGTTCTTATACCAGCATTCTCAATAGCTTCATTATGAATGATCTACCTTGTAGTAATAAGGTGGGCCATGCACTCCCCAATAGAAATGTGAGAGTAGAGAATTATAGTTATATACAAGGAAGTGATCACCTTCTTTACGATATCATAGATATAATGATAGTCAACCCCCTATACCTAAGAAATTAAAACATGAGACATAATTTGGGTAGTTTTGTTATCATGTTTGCAAGGTGTTTTGAGAAATAAAATTTCATGTGTATCTCCATATTTTCCTACGAGATGTGCGAAGGTTATCCAAACCCTCATGGTCCGTCTAAAAGTCTCTATTGGATGGTAGTAGAAATTATGGAATAATTTCCACCAAATAGGGTCATGAATCGACAACCTCAGCCTTAATTGACCCCACAATAGCTTCTTCCATTGCAGTATCAGCACGAAGAAATATTATAACGTCAATTGAAACCATAGAAACATGTGATCATAATTATTAAATAAGAAAACTAAAGTAGTCAATGCCTAGGTTATAGAAAAATAAAGGAAAATTTTTAGATTAATGGAGGGATATCTTCTCCCTCATGAGCACTAAAATTTCTGACCCCTAGTGCCTCATCATCACCTAAAAAAAGGGAAGATTAATTCTCAGTCTCCAAGTAGATCTCTGGATTTTATAGAAACACTCGAGGTGTAGGACCATGATCATCTAGGTCAATGGTGTCCAAAATATCACTCATATAAACAATACTTATAGAACTGATCGTCAGGGAACATGGGATGATAGTAAATTCCGATTATATTTGAACTTGAATTGAACCCTATTCTATAGTTTTGTACCTAAGAAGGGAAGGGTCAATATTCCCTACTAGAACATCAACTCCTAAATACACCCCTCTTCATGGGATTAGTTCATTTGATCAGGAGTGTTTTATCCCCTAGGGCTTGATATTTCCCTAATATCCTCATTTATTTGGGGCTCCTCGTTCAGCTTATCCACCACTGGTAAATTTATTTCATTTGTCTCTATAGGAAAAGGATCAATGTGATCAGTTGAATCTTTGAACTATGAAGACTCCCCCACTATTGGGACAATATTTGTTTGATCCTAAAGAGATGACATCAAAGGACTAGGGATCCCCCCAACAACCTCAGTTGACTTGGCCTCCCAGTCCTGTCCAGCTATAACTATTTACGACATCACCTATACATTCAAAGAAATATGATCTAATGACCCTTGGGTGATTTCTAACTGATTACCCCTTAGTCCTGCACCAAGTTATGTGCATAATGATTTGACAGAAAACGAAGATACATAACTTGATTACTGAATAAATAAATTCAGTAGTAATATATTATCCTTAACTTGATATGTAACAATATCTAGGATTCCTACTAGAACCTCAGGGTGTGCCACTGGTACAGTCCCCTAGAATGAAATGGGGGTGGGGTTGGGGGTGGAAATTCTCCATAGAGATATCCATGGACAACATCCAAACATTCTATCACACTAGGGTATCCTTCTCTAGTGACTCTACATCCGAAGGAATATTCTCCCTAGCTATGGTACCCCTAAGAGTGTATCCAAGGAACTAATAGATTCTTAGATATCCATAGTATCCTACAAGAATAATGATTAAGGTTTTAAGTTCATGATGGAGATAATAAAAAGGGTTGATGTAAATGAACATAATTATATCTTCATCATTATCTTATGGGTCTAGGATTATCTCCATGTGTTCTACTTGATCACACCAATATGGTCTAACCGTAAAAGAGTAGAGTTATGTATCCATATCTTCTGGATATGTTTCCATCTCGCATGAATCTTCAAGAGATGAAATCTACACAATAGTACTGATTGATATGAAGCCCAAAAGACAAGTATCTCTTCCTGAAGTGCTTCCCATATATCTTCAGTAGATCTACTCACCCTAAAGGTATTCTGTTCCTTTCAAGCCTCTGGGAATGCCATAGTAATAGCGATAGTTAATGCTGGAGTTTCCACCTGGGGAAGTGAGGTGGGATCCTATAGTCCTAACTTCTTTCTAGGTGCATCAACCACAATATAACCCTCTAGGGTGGAGTGTTTTCAATACCCTAGATTAAAAAAAGGAATCTCCCCCACTCTAGTTGTGTTAGTTGGGTTAGCTTCATCTACACCTCCAGAGGAATGGCTATTATCATCATCATCCTCATCAATCCCATAAATCAAAATGGTAAGCACTCAAAATGAATAACTATGTTGAAATATTTCAATAATGGATTGAGGCATCAATCTCCTTAAGATGGAAATACAACCCCTCGGGTTCATCATCACAAGAAATTTTGACGGGAGATGATATATAACCTAACCTAGTTAGAGCGACCTACTTCCCTTGTAGAAATCACCATAGGGAACAAGATGAGTGAGAACCCCTCAAATAATCACATTTCCTCATTACCTTTATAAAGGAGACATTAGAAGGGATGGACGCTTGACCTTTGAGAGTAGCTCCAACAGTAACGAAAGTTGAACTCCATGTTCTCATAGCCTTCTTTGAAATAAGATATTTCCTTGGATGCTTCCCGAACTGACAATTATTGATTGTTTTCTTTTGTTTTCCTCTGTACTTGGATTCATTTCAGTCCTTGACAACTAGAAAAAGCTTTTCTAATTGATCTTCAGGGTATGATCTGTTAAATATTTTCACATAGGATATGGTGAGGGAATGTTGGAAATCCATAGAAGGAGGAATCCCAATCCAGCAATGGGTGTCCTCCTAAGTAAAATTCATCCAAATATAACGATCTATCATTAAATGAATCTCTATGAATGTGCTACTGAGGGTCATATGACACATCATCTAGACACAATTGAGTTGAAAAAAATATATTTAGTGTACATACACCTCACAGATACATTCCCCATAAATCTTGGAAACATAAATTCCTTCTCTTAAAGAGAAAATATAGCCTCACTCAACACAGTTAACAGGTCCATCATTTACCAAGGTACCATTAGGGGAACATAAAGATCATAGTGAAAATATCATGGTAGTTGAGTTGTTCCATCATCTCTGTCTCACTTCAGTCTGATGGAATTACACCACATATTATTTGTAGGTATTATTGAATAGTATCTTCTGGGATATATTAAGTATTGATATATCTGTATCCTCTGATATTCACTAATACCAAACCCCAGATAATCTGGAAGGGACTCATAAGATGGTGTGGTGTCTTGCCCTTGCTAATCAGTCTCGACAAACAATAGATTTTTTCTAATACCAGGACTACAAGATTAATACTACTATCGATGGCCAATTGAGCTGCCATGATAAAAGAATCCAACCACTCAAAAACATGTCCAAAAATACTCCTAGTTAGAACATCCAGTCATCGTTATGAAGGATCATCCATCCTTATTCATTGAATCAAACCTCCTCCAGAATGGTCCAGTTAGAACCCATACACCTTTGAGTTTCAATAGTTGGGAAATCCCTCAGTCTTTATTCATAGGGATCTTGTACACTTATCCTAGAAAAGGTGTTAATCAAATCAAAAAATGGGTCTTTCTACTTTGGATGAGGATCCCTTTTCAAAATGACCTTTTCCATGATATTCACATTCTTAGAAAAAGGAGGAGTCCTATTTGCATCATCTCAGGCCAAACTGGGTGTTATAAATTCCTCATAAATTTCACCTACAATAGGAACCCTAAAATTAGTTAGACATCCCAAAGGTTAATGTCGACCTCCCCATGAACCATGTGGAAGGTGTTGGTGTCTGAGATCCACCAGCTCAATAATTGTTGGATAATCATTTGGATTCAGTGAGAGTAGGTCTGTGTAACCAAGACCTCCTCATAAAGACCCCTGACCTGTAAATTGTATTTTAATTCATTGCAGATTTGCTAGACCCAAAAGTGCCACCCCCAGTCTAAACAGAATGAGCCATGTAGTTGAAGTTCTCATTTTGAGGCCCACCCTAGTTGCTCGTTCACGGTGGCCCCCACATAATTTTATGATAGAAATGGATTCTTTCATCTATACCCCTAAGTGTTTCCTCTAGTGAATGAGGATAATAATTCAAAGGAGTTCCGGTAGCAAGGGACCCTTGGAAAAACTCACCCCTTGCTAAAATATGGGCTTGGTGAATATTGTTGTTTTAAAATATCCATACGACGGGTTGATTTTTTTTCCATGATTCTAGAATTGCTATGTCAGATGGTAACCCAAACCCAAAAAGGGGAAAACTATTCATGACCTGATATTATATTTGACCGAAACTAAGAATTCAGGAATGCAACAAATGAATTGGGTATACAATGATTTCATTTTCAACAGAATCAATCATAGTTTCCTCCTATCATCTCCAACTGAGGAAGAAGAAATAGAAGCTGTAGAATCAGTCTAGGAAGGGTACATCCTAGTGTCATCATCAATATTATAAAGTAAAGGGAGTGATTTTTACATATTTGGAAATGTATGAAGTCCCATGATGTTTTAGTTCATGATGAGATGGCCAATGAACTGTTAGTTTGAAGAGGCATTAGTCCGTGAACCATTATTCTGTGAAATCCCTGGCCCAAAGAGAGATGGTCAGAAATTTTATAGTCCTCAGAATGATCCTTACACAATGTATTTGTACTCTACATGGAAAATATAGAAATATAGTTCGCGGTAATGAGTTTTAGTTTGTGTAAAAGTCAACCACAAAGGAAACAGATTGAGGAAGAAGTATCTTGTTGATAGAGTCCAAAAGAGCACTAGGTTCACCAAGAAGTACGTTAGAGAACAAATGACCTGGACCCCTATTTATAGGTGTGGTCTCCTCTATAAGGTCCACTCTTATACTAAAAACTAGTTCAAAATAAGACCGTTTTCTGCATCATAATAGCCTCTTCTTCATCCAGATTAGAACCCATTACGATGGGGGAATTTTTCAGATCCGGAAATTTCCAGAAACAAGAGAAATATGAGTCAATTAACTTCAAAAAAGGATAAAAACAAATTAAAATAAGTGTTAAAGAAAAACTGATCAAAGGGATTAAACCGTGAAAGATAGATCAATCTCACAAAGCAAAAATCGCTCTATGGACCGCTTCTCCACATGGAATTCATTAGCTTTATGAAACACCCATGAAAGAAAATAGTTCAAGAGAAGGGGTAGAGCTAGAGATTCCTAAACATTAATCAATGTTTTTTAAGAGGAGAGGTGGTATTTTTTCACTAGTAAATGAACCATCCCTCTGAAAAAAGTTTCTTTCAGGGACATGTAGTGATTTTCTCCTTCACAAATGACTTCCCACACTAATTATTTTTTTCATGGTCTCCCTCAAAAGAAAGTCTGTAGCCATCCAAGGATGACTGGACAAACTAGTACCTAGACCATCCATAGGGACCAAGAGGAGGTGATATTGGGGCTCAAACTAAAGAGAGCCTAAGCAAGGAACCATGAAAATCATATCCCTTCGATGATTCATAGAAGGTAAGATCCACCAAATAAAAATGAGGAAATAATAAATTAAATAGTGCAATGAAAACCCAAAAAATCATTGTGGGAACAATACAATGAGTTAGAAAACTTATGTCCCCTTTTTGGATAGACATCCCACATAAAAAATCACCGTGTGGGAGGAACCTTGGCCCGTGTAGCAAAACACTACCCAGGAAGAACTTGGACCCACATAGAGAAATTTTACACGAGCGGAACCTGGACCCGAAAACCAAAAAACTATATAGGAAGAACCCAGGTCCCTATAACACTGTGTTACATGGATGGTCCCCTTACCCGCGCAGCACCATGCTATGTGAAGGGAACCCCATCCCACCTGAAAATATGGTACGCGGTGTTCCACTCTCGATCTCCCATCAATCCATTTTGTTGTGTCATCGGCCCCCCATGTTAGACCCTCCACGAACCATTTTGTTGGAATCCTCATGTACAAATCATGTTTTAGTGATCACAAATCCTATTCAAACTAGTTAAATACTGTAAATTATATGAAATCATGTGTATTATTGTTTAAGTATTCTCATGCTTTAAGAAGATCCATTCAAGGTCTTAATTTCTGCAAAATAAGTTTAATTACCTTATACTATCCTTGACTTACTTTTATAATACCTTCTTTGACAAATAATTAAGTATAATTCATTCTCTGATCATCATTTCTTAAGTCTAAATACAATTATTTTGAAATGTCTGAGACACTGTGAGTATGCCACTGGTTATATCTTTCTGGAAAAGTAAGAAAGACACTATGAAGCAGACACCGTGAATAGGAAGACACCGTGACCATAGGACACAGTGAAGTAGAAACCATGAAAAAGCAGACACAATGACCATAAGACACCATGAAGAAGACACCATGAACAAGCAGACACCATGACGAATCTAGACACCGTGTGAAAGACACACCGTTTTCGTGACATACTATGACACGATTTTTTAATATGTTTTTTCGATTTTCAATTTAATCTCTAACAGTCATATTTGAAGACTTTAATGCACTGACATAATTAATGTTTCTTTGTAGACACATCATCTGATAGTACAGGGTATGAGGTGTAGAATACATGCAACATGTTGGCCTCAACACATGCACTCCAAGATAAAAGAAAAGTGCTGCCCAGAAATAATATATGTATGAGAAATAAAACCATGCAGATGTGAGAACCATAACGAATAACATACTTAGAGAATTTTTTTGAATAAAGGCCTATTTCATGAAACTAGACACTGCTGAAGAATACACAAAGCCTACTGGAATCCCGAGAACATCTTTGCACTGAAAAACATCTTGAAGAACACAAGACAAATCTGTCTGACTTGGAATACTCTATTTTTCATACAAGAACTCAAGTTTTTCATCTAATTCATCTCCGAAGTCCAGACCTACAAAGACTGACAGTCAGAGCATTTCTAAACTTATCTCAATATTGCTTCTCTGTTTTGTATCTTTTTATTAACTTTTGAGTAGTTTGTGTTTTTTTATAATAACACAATATGTCTCTAGTATCAAATTGAAGGATAAAAGATATACTTACTCAAACATTCTTTTACTATGGTGTATACCCATAGATAAGTGTGGAAGAGGACCCTGTGTGGCCTGGTTATTTGTACCCATGAAGAACTGTGGAAGAGGTCCCAATGTAGCCTGGACAGTCCTGTGCACTATTGTTTAACCATGATCTAGGGTGAGGATCAAGTTTATTTAAATAAATTCATTGGTGGTAGGTGATCACCAAGTGGAGTGGATTAGGTATCAGCTTGAGACTGAACCACTTGTTTCATATCCACTGTGTTGCTTAATTTATTCTTCTCTATTTTACTGTTTTTCTTTATAATTTGGAAGTCACTAAATTCACTTTGATAGTTAGTCATGGAAAGAAGTTATAACTGTATTGTCTTAGTAGAATAGCTTCAAAAGTAATATTAATATCTGATATTATGATTATTGAGAACTAATCAATCTTCTAAGAAGTTATTTAAATAGTCAAACTCTTATAACAGTATAACCTTGATTAACTGGGATGTATTTAATTTTGGGGAAACCATTTTAGAAATAATTTTTACATAATTTTTTATAGTTACTCAATTCACCCCTCCCCTCTTGAGTAATCTAGTCTGACCAACATTTCTTATCAGAAGAGATTATTAAGACTTTCTTTAATCTCATGCAACTCTTATTGTAGTTGTACTGTAAAGATATGTAATGTTTTGGTAATTATAAATTTCTAGCTCTTTTAAATTAATACTTTATTATGGATAATAGATTGGAAGGTGCTGCAACCAACATACCACCATTATTTAATGGAACCAACTATGCTCAATGTAAAATTAAAATGAAAATGCACTTAGAGAGTATGGGATTTGATATTTGGTCATCCATTATAGATGAATACAAGATTCATGCTACTGATAGAATTACATGGGGTAAACCTACCAATTCTACCTATAATAACAATTGCAAAGCTATGAACTATTTATACTACTCCATAGGGGATGAAGAATTCATTATAATTTCTTCTTGTAAAACTACCCATGAAATTTCGGTTACCCTATCTTTCTCTCATGAAGTTACATCTAGTGTAAAATAAATGAGACTTAATACTTATACTATTAAATATAGTAATTTTAAAATGAAACTTGGTGGCCCTATTTATGACATGTATATTAGGTTCAATGAGATTTTCAATACAATGATCTCTCTTGGAAGAGAAGTCACTACCAAGGAACAAATCATGAGAATTCTTAGATGTCTGCCTGACACATGGAGGGGAACCTCTGTATCTATTATAAAATCCTGCGACATCAACGAGCTACCTGTAAAAGAACTCATTGGGAAACTGATGATGTATGAAGAGGAACTGAAAGTCAATAAGCAAGAGGAGGATGTACCAAAAAGAAAATCTGTTACATTCAAGACCACCACCTCTTAGCACCAAAACAAAGGGAAACTAGAAGCCTCTGTAGAAAGCTCCACTAGTGAAAAATCATCTGACAGTGATGAGGAGATGGCTAATTTAGCCATAAGATTTAAAAGATTCTACAAGAAGAAGAATTTTTTCAGAAAACCTAACCTCAAGGGAAAATATGACCAAAAAGGAAATTGGAAGAAGGACTGGAAAAGGAGTGACAAGGTTGATGAAATTGTCTGCTATGAGTGTAAGAACCGTGGACATATCAAGGATAACTATCCAAATATGAAGTACAAAAAGAGATATGAGGAGAAGGACAGGAAGTATAAAAATTCAATAAATGCAACCTTGAGTGCTTCTGAGGATAGTACAAGTGACTCAGAAACATCACATGATGAACAGGCAGACAAATCCAATATATGTTTTATGAAAAACACATCTGAGGTAACAATGGAATCTCCTATACTTAATTAATACTATTCTAGAGATGAGAGTGACTCTGAAAACAATACTAATAAAGAAAAGTTTGAATACTGTAACATTTTTGAAGAAACATGCAATGAACTAAAAGACAAATATCAATCATTGAAGAAATAATATGCTCTCACTGTGACTATTAAATCTAAACTCACAACTGAAAAGGAGAAAAATGCTCAATTGCTCAAATAGAACAACAAATTAAAAATTTCTAATGAGAAATTGAAAAATGACCTAGAAAAGTTTAACAATGGTCATAATACCCTTACCCAATTGCTATGAAAACAAATCACCCCTAAATACAACACTTGCATTGGTTATCAACTTGGTATAAGAAATCTTGGTAGAACAAATTTTGTCTCTAAATCTAGGATATACAGTTTTACCTCTAATTTAGGATACAAATCAACTAATTCAATTCATTACACATATTCTACTATTTCAAGTTTTTCTTGACCGAATAGAGTTTATTTTTAAAATACTTTACTTAATGCTTATAAGAAACCTTTAAGGCAAATATGGGTTCTTAAAGAACTTATTACTAATATTACTGGACCCAAACAAGTATGGGTACCAAAATCTGTTTTTTCTTGATCATTTTGTAGGAATGCTTATTAAAGATCTCCTATAAAAGTCTATGGTACATGGAAAGTGGATGTTCAAGACACATGATATGAGACTACTCAAGCTTCAATAACCTAATCAAAATAGATGGAGGACAAGTCACATTTGGTGACAATTCCATGGGAAATATTATTGGCCTCGGCCAAATCAGTAACTCTAATTCAGTATTGATTTCTAAAGTACTGTTTGTTGATGGATTAAAATGCAATCTGCTTAGTATCTCACAATTATGTGATGATCGATATCATGTTAGATTTGAAAATGATGCTTGCAATATATTTATTTATAAAAATGAATTAGTATTTTCTGCATTAAGAAATGGAAATGTTTACTCTATTAACATAGATTCTTTAGCTTCTCAAAATACGTCATGCTTAATTGTATTTCATAAAGAGTATTGGATCTATCATAGGAGACTAGGACACTGTAATGTTCCCTCCCTTTTAAATATAACTAGAAATATCTTTGTTAAAGACTTACCCAAACTTGAGTTTCCAAATAATAATGTGTTTAATCCCTATCAAAAGGGAAAAACACAAAGTTTCCTTCAAAACAAAGAATGAAGAGTCAACTTCGCAACCTCTCGAACTGGTTCACATGGATTTATTTGGACCATATAGAGTTTCCAGCTTAAATGGGAAGCACTATGTATATGTTCTTGTAGATGAATTTTCTAGATATACTTGGACTTTATTTGTGGCTCAGAAGAGTGAAGCCTACACTTATTTCACTAAATATGCCATGTCTGTAGAAAATATTAGTGGAATTAGAATTAAATCCTTAAGAAGTGATCATGGTTGTGAGTTTGAGAATCAATATTTTGAATCCTTTTTCTCACAAAATGGTTATAATCACAATTTCTTTTCCCCTAGAACACCTTAACAAAATTGAGTTATAGAAATAGGAAATAGAACCCTGCAAGAGATTTCTAGAAAAATGCATAGCGAATATGACCTACCTATTTATTTTTGGGCTGAAGATATCAATACAAGATGCTACATAATTTACAGAGTGTTGATCAGAACCGTTCATAAGAGGACTCCTTATAAGTTATGGAACAATAGAAAACCCAAGGTTAACTACTTAAAAGTCTCTGGATGTAATGTCTATATTCTTAATAATAAGGAAAATCTTGACAAATTTTCATCCAAAAGTGATGAAGGTGTGTTTTTAGGATATTACATGTCTATTAAAGCCTATAGAGTGTTCAATAAAAGATCTAAATGTGTGGAATAATCTCTTCATGTCAAATTTGATGAAATAGATTCACATGAGCCTGAAGACATTCTAGAGAACTTGGAGGATGATGTATCAAATCATAACAATAATCCAAAATCCTCAAACCATTCTGTGAAAGAATCTGTGAAAACTTACAGTTATGAAAATTCCATAGAATCAAGTCACAATGAACCTGAACATATTGATGAACCTGAAATCACTAGTCCCTAATTTTCATGAGCTGTTAGAACTCTTATGAACCATCCCTTAGATGTTGTTGTTGGAGACCTAGACAAAGGAACTCAAACTAGAGCTTATCTTAGAAATCAAGTTTAACATCAAGTCATCTTGTCATAGTTTTAACTAAAAACATTAATGATGCTATCAATGATGAATTTTGGGTGATGTCTATGATAGAATAACTTAATCAGTTTGAATGAAAAAAAGTTTGGAAACTTTTTGAAAGACCAAAGAACACAGTTACCATAGGCACTAAATGGGTGTTTAGAAATAAGGTAGATGAAGCTCGTAACATAGTTTGAAACAAGGCAATATTAGTTGTACAAGGCTATAGTCAGGAAGAAGGAATTTATTATGAAGAGAGTTTTGCACCTGTATCTAGACTTTAAGCTATCAAAATCTCTCTTGCTTATGCTGCACATATGAATTTCAAACTATATCAAATGGATGTTAAGAGTGCATTCTTAAATAGGTATATATCTGAGGATGTTTTTGTCGAACAACCCCCAAGTTTTACAAACCCCCATTTTCCAAATCATATCTTCAAATTATCAAAAGCTTTATATGGTTTAAAACAAGCTCCAAGAGCTGGGTATGATAGGTTGAGTACTTTTCTTATTTACAAAGGTTTTACAAAAGGAATAGATGATCCTACCCTTTTTATAAAACGAATTTCTAATGTTGTTTTAGTTGTTCAAATATATGTAGATGACATTATCTTTGGATCTTAAAGAAATTCTGTATGTGTTGATTTTTCTAAAATAATGCAAAATGAATTTGAAATGAGTTTAATGGGTGAACTGAAATTATTTCTTGGATTTTGAATCATTCAAAATAATTATGGAATTATTTTAACTCAAAGTAAATATACTAGAGATCTTCTAAAATGTTTTGGATTGGATAGCACTAAAAGTAGTAACACTCTCCTGAGTAACACTTGTATGTTGGATCTTGATGAAGATGGTAAATCTGTTGATCAAACCACTTATGGAGAAATGATTGGATGTTTACTCTACTTAACTGCTAGTCGACCTGACATTATGTTTAGTGTGTGTATGTGTGATCATGTTCAATAAATTCCTAAGTAATCTCATTTAAATTCTGTAACGAGAATTTTCAAATACCTCAAGCATACACCCAATCTAGGACTGTTTTATCCTAGAGGAAAATCATTTGAATTAGTGAATTATTCTGATGATGACTTTTGTGGATGTAAGTTAGATAGAAAAATAACCTCTAGAACATGTTATTTTTTAGGAAAGTCACTAGTATCCTGGTGTAGTAAGAAACAAAATTCTATTTCATTATCTACTGTAGAAGCTGAATACATAGCTGCTGGCAGTCGTTGTGCACATATTTTTTGGATGAAACAAAGATTACTAGAGTATGGATATCAATTTAGTTATGTAACTATAAACTATGACAACACAAGTGATATTAACATCTCCAAAAATCTTGTTTCACATTATATGACAAAGCATATTGATTTAAGACATCACTTTTTGAGAGATCATTATCAAGAAGTTGATATCACTTTGGAATTCATCGGTACTGAGTATCAGCTTGCTGATATATTCATTAAACCATTAACTTCTGCAATAATAGACTATATCATACAAGAACTGGGCATGATAAACCTCGAATAGATATCTTACTGTTTCATGTCTTACTGTTTGAAATCTTAATATTTTATATCTTACTATTTCGTGTCTTCTTATTTTATACATTACTGTTTCATGATTACGGTCTTGCAGTTAGTGTTTTGTGATTACTATCTGATAGTTACTGTCTCACTATAAATTTCACGATCACTATCTCACTGTGAAGTTCATTCACTGTCTCACTGTAACATGTGTTTACTGTCTCATCGTGATGTGTTTTCACTGTCTCACTGTAACGTGTGTTTATTGTCTCACCCTGAAGTTCGTTCACTATCTAGCCGTAACATGCATTTAATATCTCACCATAATTACCCAACAAGGTCTCCCCATGAACATTCTTTATGACTTTTATTAACAAAGTAAAAACTGTATCGCGGTAATTATTCATTTCACCTCTTTACTTTCTCATGATTTTATTTTTGCGACGTTTGGTATTCCTAAATGATAAAATAGAGGAAGTATCATGTGTCCTTCACTCAATGTATTCTTCTATTCACTCATTCCAAACCTCTCTTCAAACCTACAACCCTTGTCTCTCTCTCTTGAACCATCGGTGCATGCCCATGATGAAACTCCCTTCATCGTTGACTCTTGAGAAACGTAGCACAAAGAAAAAGAAAATTGCACCCAAGCTAGCACCAAAATGTCCTCCAAACCCAAATCTGCTAAACTGAGTTTTCATACCTAAGAAAGAGATTTTCCCCAAATGGCTTCTATCAAGTAAGTCTCTAGTTCTGAATGTTTTAAAAGTGTAAGGCTGGCTAGAGTGATTTTCGAAGGAAGATAGACCAATATAACCTAAGTTAGTGGATTAGTTTTATCAATATGTTCAGTTCTCCTTGGAGTCTGAAGATGGATATGTTGTGAGAAGTTATATCAATGGGAAAAGATGCTCATTCTCATTGAGGTTATGTGTTTCATGCCTTAGGATACCTCATGAAGGCATCTGTGAGGATTATCAGAGAGGACCTCCACCTTCAACCGAATTCTTTGATCTGGAGGATGCTTTGAAAGCCTTAACTGGAAATGGCACCAGGAGGAGTGCCATTGCAGCTGAAATAGATGGAGAATCAAGGCTTCTGTTCAAGTTTATATAGAATCTGGTTATCCCCATAAAATGTGATTTTGTAGTGTTAAAATATCAGGAAGTGTTTCTAATCCACCTTATGAAAAATGGGCATAAGTTCAACCTTTGTAATTACAACATTCACTATATGTGTGAGCTGATCAAAGCCACATCCAAGTCAATCTCCCTATTTTAATCTTGGCTTATCTCAACCATGCTTCATGCCAAAGGTATCGTTGGACCTAATGATGATGTAATTAAGGACTGTGAATTCTTCCTTTCAAAAGTCACTATAAAGATAATGAAGATTAATTATAATCCTTGGAAAAGGGAATGGGTGGAATACAATGATAGAATCTATGATAAATTCAATCTAGTGGAACATCCCTAAAGACCAAGAGATATTTCTGATCCTGATTTGGAACCAGATGAATTTTTTGAGTACTCTAAAGAAGAGGAAGAAGAGGTTGTTATACCCCCTAGAGAAACTATTTCTATTGAGGAAGATAGTACTCCTGTTCCTCATGATGTTCTTGAAGAAAATTCCCTACACCTATAGAGGTTGTTACTCTGGAAGCTCAACCCAAGGCTAAAACAGAATATATTGCCAATGAAACTAAAAAGAATGTCATGGAAGAACCTATAGTGGAAGAGATAACTATTATGAAAGAGTCTAAACTTGAGGAACTCCTAGTGGAACAATATGTTCCTGAAATCATTCCTTCAGATGAGGAAAGGATAGAGCTGGATTTTCAGCTGGCTAGGCAGGAAATGTGAGAAGAAATACGAGATGATTTTATAGAATTAGATCAAGACGCTACACCCCTCAGTCCAAAGAAGGATGAAACCATTGGGGGGGATCAACCCCCATGTCCAGAATCTGCTGATGTACCAAATCTGGTTGTTTCAAGTCTTGTAGCCTCTTGGTATAAGTTTCCCAGTTTATATGATTTGGATGACTCTCATCAAGTCTCAGCAAAAGGCATTGACCTTTCCTATTTGTTCTAATATTTCCACTACAAAGGAAAATGAAACTGAATTAATCCCTATCTCTGAACCGTCATTAGACTAACCATCCTTTGTGAGTAAGGTTGATCTCAAGGAATTTGTTGCTACCCTTTTGTCTGGTGTTGAAAAATTACAGAATTACCAACATGATCTCATGAATCATCTAAGTGTGATAGAATCCTCTTTATTGTTGGATAATGTTATTTGGAAAATCCAACCCCAAATGCTTCATGAGATTCAGGAAGTAATAGCTGAGAAACGACTGCTTAGTGATGAAGTGAAGACCCTAAGAGGCATGACTGAAGAAATGATGAAATAGATGCATTCGATATCAGAGCTTATCTCTCATCCTGTGGAACCTTTTGTTCCTCAAACCCCACAGAATGTTGTCTCTGAGATTCAACCTTGTTTATATTCCTTAGATGAAAAGGTCGTTCAAAGAAAAAAACAGATTGTGAAGGAGATGAGAGAGCTTGTGGATAATCTTAAAAAACTCACTGATAATATATATGGTGTCTTTAGAAAGTGATGAATCAACTAAAATATCTCACCACTACTGTCAATGCTTCTAAAGCCTCTATTTAATCCCTTAAAACTTCTTTAGATATTGATTTGCTCAGAACAGTGGTCAATGATGTGCTTCAGAATGTACTCGGTGGTTTAAACACAACTTCTCTCTCTGAAGTTATCAAGAATAGTGACCGAGTTCTCGATCTAGTCCAAATCCACTCAAAAATTACTAATGATGCTCAGCAAGAGATTACCAAGAAAGTGGATTTATACTTCAATAGAATCTTCTCGAAGACTAACATGACTAATAATTTCATGTATCTTGTGGAAAATCTAAGTATTCCACTTGTTACTCAAGCTTTCAAGATCCAAGTCCAAAAGCTCATAGAGTTCACTCGATTGATGGATATGTTTATGGAAAACAAGGATGATTTTGAGAAATCCATGCAGTATGGTGGAGAGATCATTGTAGATTTCATTAAGCTTATGAGACCTTACCTTCATGTTCGGAGTACAATAATTGTTGCTCTTGTGGATGCACCTCTAAGACCTGGGATGCCTACCTTCACCTCTTCCCTATCCTCCACTAATATGTCTATCAGCCAATCACTGAGTTAGATCAGGCTTGTGATACTTGATCAACAAATACCTCGATCTTCTACTACTACCTCTCTAGATCCATCTATTTTTGAAGTCCTCCCTTAACCCTCTTTATCAACCACGTCACTCCCTCCTTCTACCTCGACCTCTACTCTTATGGGTCCCTCTTCTACTACTACTGATAAAGGAATAGAGAATGCCATCCCATAAAGAAGCACAATGATTACTATTTTTTTATAGTAATGATATTTATTTTATTTTTATCCTTTCTATTTGTACTGGAACTTCTTTAATTTAATAAAATGTGCACTTTTCAAGACTTCTCTTATTCTATCTTTTTGATAATCCAAAAAGGGAGAGAAATCTCAGTATGTTTGAAATTTATCTCTATATGTTAGACATTTATCTCTAAATATATAGTTGAATCAAATATACACTTTAAATCTATAAGATTTTTGATCATCAAAAAGGGGTAGATTGTTGGACTTCTCATGTACTAATCTTGTTTTAATGATCACAAATCCTATTCAACCCATTTAAATCCTGTAAATTATATCAAATAATGAGTATTATTGTTTAAGTATTCTCATGATTTTAGAATATACATTCATGTTCTTAATTGCTCCATATTATGTTTAATTACCTTATACTATCCTTGACTTACTTTTATATTACCTTAGTTGACAAATGATTAAGTCTAATTCATTCTATGATCATCATTGCTTAAGTATAAATAAAGCTATTTTGAAAAGTTTGAGACACCGTGAGTCTGCCACAGGTTATGTCTTTCTGGAAAAGTAAACAAGACACCATGAAGGAGACCCCATGAACAAGAAGACGCCGTGACCATAAGACACCGTGAAGCAGACATTGTGAACAAGCAGACATAGTGACCATAAGACACTGTGAAGCAGACACTGTGAAAAAGACACTGTGAACATGCAGACACCGTGACCAATCCAGGCATAGTGTGAAGGAGACACCATTTACGTGACATACTGTGAAACTGTTTCCAAATATGTTTTGTTGGTTTTCAATTTAATCTCTAATGGTCATATTTGAAGACTTTAATGCACTGACATAATTAATGTTTTTTTGTAGACACGTTATTTGATAGTACAAGGTACGATATTCAGAATACATGCAACATGTTGGCCTCAACACATTCACTCCAAGATAAAAGAAAAGTGTTGTCCAGAAATAATTTATGTACGAGAAAGACAACCAAGTGGGCGTGAGAACCATAATGTGGAACACACTTAGAGAAATTTTTTGAAGGAATTCCTATTGCATGAAACTCGACACTACTTAATATCATATAAAGCATACTAGAATCCTGATAACATCATCACACTGAAAAACATCACGAAGAACACAAGCCAAATCGGTCTAACTTACGATACTCTATTTTCCATATGATAACTCGAGTTCTACATCTGCTTCATCTCCGATGTCCAGAGCTGGAATGACTGACACTCAGAGAATTTCTAAACTTATCTCAATATTTCTTCTCTGTTAGGTATCATTTTTTTAAATTCAGAGGAGTGTGTGTTTTTGTATAATAACACACTCTGTATCCTGCATCAAACTGAAGGATACAGGATAACCTTACTCAAACATTCTTTTACTCTTGTGTATACCCACAGATATGTGTGGAAGGGATCTCTATGTGGACATGTTATTTGTACCCATGATGAACTGTGGAAGAGGTACCTATGTGGCCTGGACATTCCTGTGCATTATTGTTTAACCCCGATCCAGGGTGTACAACTTCTTGCTGGAAGGTGATCACCAAGTGGAGTGGATTATGTCTCGGCTTGAGACTGAACCACTTGTTTCATATCTACTATGCTGCTTAATTTATTCATCTCTATTTTACTAGTTTTCTTTATAATTCGGATGTCACTAAATTCACTTTGATAGTTAGTCTTGGAATGATGTTATAATTGTATTGTATTATTAGAATAGCTTCAAAAGTAATATTAATAACTGATATTAAGATTATGGGAACTAATCAATCTTCTATAAAGTTATTTAAATTGTCAAACTCCTATAACAATATAACCTTGATTAATTGGGCTGTATTTAATTTTGGGGAAAACGTTTTTGAAATAATTTTTACATAAATTTTTAAAGTTACTCAATTAACCTCTCCCCTCTTGAGTAATCTACTCTGACCAACACATTTTATCAACAAAATGCCAAGGCACTTTACAAAGCAACCTAACAAGTACGATAAAATCATTAGGCACCTGAGTGTGTCCTCTAGAGTTTAGATACTTGTGGTAAGCAGAGTCGCGTGTGTAACCTCCACAAAAAGGTAGACCCTCTTAATTTACTCAGGTCTACAATACCTTGGTAATGTGGGTTCTAAAATTAGGTTGATCATGTGAACCCCCATGTTCTAGGGATTTAAGGGAACCTCTATCCTTTCCCATTAATGAGGTCTAGTGCTGAACATTCCTCTCCCTCCTCAAACTAATTTTAGGGAACTCCAGCCGAGGTAAGACCCTACCCTTTCATGTGGGGTTCAACACGTTTTCTTCACTTTTCCTCATCCCAGGACATATCTAGATGGATTATCAGATATGACTATCCTGGATATTAGAATAAAAGAGGATACGAGCACACTCAAATCCCTCTCCCCCTCCCTTTGGGCTCCAACTCCATCAATCAATGGATAGAGTGAAATCACATAATCATTAGGTTTACCAATTCCTATTGTTTCTCACACTGAGCATGAATCACATGGTATTGGAGTTTGGTGGTGATAATGACATCCAAATGATCCTAAACCCCAAATAGGCCTCCCAATGGTATAAACTCTAATAATATTTGTTTAATCAGACCTTCTACACAGATATAAGTCCCAGATTTAGTACCTCATTCTTCAAATTTACATATTCCCAATGAAGTAGCAAAAAATGGGTATCCTTCTGAGTGTAATCCCCGATAATTCCCCCTCAGATGGGAAACATTCATTGTGTAAGCCCCAACAACCGAACTATGTGGGATTTGATTCCCAACTTACTGGGATACGTAGGAAGCCTCCTTGAGGTCAAAACCTAACACCCAAATCCACCCAAATGTTCTCTAGGCCACATCCCTTGTAGGGTCATATTCACTGAGGAGACCACATCTATTCTTTCCCCCTCAGGATTCTTTGGAATAAATGTCATGCCATCCTTGACCAGGCACCTTACTTCTGGACATCCTCGTAACAAGACCTTAAAATTCATGCTTTGT
Source organism: Viscum album (assembly GCA_963277665.1). Classification (NCBI taxonomy): domain Eukaryota; kingdom Viridiplantae; phylum Streptophyta; class Magnoliopsida; order Santalales; family Viscaceae; genus Viscum; species Viscum album. The sequence goes on along the minus strand of OY728126.1, from coordinate 1,799,143,255 downwards.
TCTTTATCACATGACCTTAAAAGGTGATGTTACCCATTAAGTGGCACCAAACTATATTGGTTCTGATTCCTCTCACGAGGATACATAAGATTCCCATTTAATGGGTTCGATCCCAACATCAAAATAACTTATGTCCCCCCTGGATGATGGTAAACTCCATAATTCCCCACTATAGGGGATAAAACTAGAATCACCCTAATAAATGACCAGGGAATCATTGATCTATCCAAAAAAGGGTGACATTGGTGGAGAACCTTAGATACATATAGACATCTTCATTAATGGAAAATCTCGAATACATATAGATCATTCCAAATCCATGTGTATTAACAATTGATCATTACCTGAGGGTAATTAATAACAAACACACTTGGGAATGAACAACTGATTCATGAACATATCTTAAATCTATAAGAGAGTCTTAGAATAAGAAATAGTTTCCTCAAAATGGGTGTAATGATACCAACTTCCCATCTTCCCAAGTAATGAGACTTCTTATGTTTCATTGCCCAACTTACCCATCAAACACATGCCTTGGTAAAGTAGGTACATTAATCATGGACATGAGAACCATTTGGTGTTTTCGTCACCACGGACAAAACTTTATGGAGACCATTTAGAAGTAGTGAACCTGATGTGAATGATTGAACGAAACTCAACCCCCTATAGTAAACCTTCATAAATGATGCGTTTTCTGTCAGAAACACTATAAAAACCCATAAATACCCCAAACCCCCTAAAAATCCATAAAGACCCAAAAACAATAATAAACACTAAAAAAACTAAAAAAAATTAAAACCCTAAAAAATACTAACAATCCTAAAAACCATAAAAACTAAAGAAACACTAAAGCACCCTAAGAAGCCTAATGGGCCCCACACAACCCTCAAACCAAAAAAACCCATAAACCCCTAAAAACAAAAAAACCATTAAACCCTTAAAAGGACCTAAAAACACTAAAAGACCACAAAACCCTGAAAACTAAAAGACCAAAAAAACCCTAAAGAACCAAACACCCCTAATAAACCATAAAGACCCTAAAACCCTAAAAGGCCATAAAATACCGTAAGAAATCCTAAAATATTCTATAAACCCTAAAACCCCTTAAATACACTAAAAACAGTAAAAAACCCTAAAAGTCTCTAAAACACCTCAAAACCCTAAGGGACCCTAAAAACACTAAAACTATAAGTTCTCTAAAAACCCTAAACAACCCCAAACAAAACTAAAATACCTTAAAACCCCTAAAAACCCTAAAAAATCCTAAAAACCCTAATAGACCCCAAAACACCCTAATACCCAAAAGGACCCTAAAAACCCTAATAAAATCCTAAAAGACACAAACACCTAAAAACCCATAAAAACCCTAAAATCACATATAAAACCTTAAAGACCCTAAATAACTCTAAAACCCCTAAAAACCCTAAATGAACCTAAATGACTCTAATAGACTATAAACGACTCTAACAACCCTAAAAACCCTAAAACCCTAAAACAATAAATCATCTAAAAGACCCTAAAAATATTAAATGTTCCAAGAAAACTATAAAACCCTTAAAAATTTTAAATTACCTAAAATACTCCAAAATCCCCAAAAACCCTCTAAAAACCCTAAAAACATAAAACTATAGGAAACCCTAAACCCTTAAAACTCTAAAAAACCCAAAACCCATAATTTTTTTTGAAAACCATATAAACTCTAAAAACCAAAAAATATTCTAAAAACCCTAAATCCATAAAACCCTAAAAATCCTTAAATAACACAAAAACCCCCTAAAATTATAAAAAACAATAAAACCCCCCAAAATCCTAAAAACCAAAAACAACCCAAAAATACTAGAAAAACAATTTAATGGATTGTAAAAACTTAAAGGATAGTAAAAAAACCTAATAACTGTAAAGGACCATAAAAAAATCCATAAAAGACCCTAAGAACCATAAAGACCATCAAAGACCCTAAAAGACACTAAAAACCCTTAAACACTCTAAATGACCAAAAATCCTTAAATTTATTTAAAAGAAAAAAGACCCCTAAAATCTAAAAAATGACCTAAAAATCCTTTAAAAACTCTAAGAGACCCTAAAATTCGTAAAAAAAAAGAAAACACCTAAATTTCTTTAAAACCCCAAATTCCCGAAAAAAACATAAAAACCCTTATACCATGAAACCCTTAAAACCCCTAAAAACATAAAAATAAAAAACAAATCATTAGAAATCATGATAAAACGCAAACCCCTAAAAACCCCTAAAAACCCTAAAAATAATGTAGACCCTAAAACCACTAAAAATATTAAAATAATATAAAACACCCCAAACCCCCTAAAATTATCAACCCCCAACCCAAAAACCCATAAAATCCTCAAAACCCTAAAATCCCATAAAACCCAAAAAATACAGCAAAATCCAACCCCCCCCAGCCCATAGAAAACCTCAAAACCCAATAAGAACCGTCTCAAAAGCCTAAAAACCCCCAAACCCCCAAACCACCCCAAATCCTAAAAAACCCATACAACCACTAAAACCCTAAAAGACTATAAAAACCCTAAAAACCATAAAAACCAAAAAATAATAATATTTAATAAATATACGAAAAAATCCTAAAAAAATAAAACCCCAAAAACACTAAAACCCAAAAAAAAAACATAAAACCCCCAAAACCCTAAAAATTTAAAAACCCTAAAACACATAAAACACATAAAACCCTTAAAACCCAAAATACTCCTAAAACCATAAAAACACAAAAAACCATAAGGCCCATAAAAAAATCAAAAACCCCCCAAAAACAAAAAAAAACCCTCTAAAATTCTAAAAAATTATTTAAAACCCTAAAGGACCCTAACAAACCTATAAAACCTATAAAACCCTAGAAGAAAAAAAAATACTCAAACTCCCTTGAAAACTAAAAATCCCAAATCCTTGAATAACCTAGAAACCTTTAAAACAAAAAAAACCAAAAAAACCTAAAACCCAAATAAAAAAACATTAAACACCTTAAAAACATAAAACCCCTATAAAAACCCTAAAATAAAAAAAACCCTAAACAACCCTAAAACCATAAAACCATATAAACCTATAAAACATGATAACCCCCCCCCCCCTAAATACCCGCAAACCCCCAAAAAATTTGTAATAAAACCAAAAAACCCATAAAATATTTAAAATCCATTAAAACAACAAGTAAAAACCCTAAAACATTAAAAACCATAAAACCCCAAATTAAAATGCTAAAAAATACTATATACATAAATAAATCCCTAAAACACTATGAAAGACTTAAATACCTTAAAAACCTGAAAAAAACCTTGAAATCCCAAAAAACACAAGAAACCCATTGAATCCCTAAAGACACTAAAACCCCAAATAAAACTCTAAAAGTCATAAAAACCCATAAAAACAACAAAAAACCCAAATAAAATCCAAAAAACACTAAAATAACCAAAAACTCCAATAAACATAATAAACCCTTTAATCACCTAAAACCCCCCAAAACCTAAAAACCCTAAAATACCCTATAACCCCCTAAAATCCTAAATACCCCTATAAACCTAAAAACACCAAAATTACCTAAAAACTAAAGAATCAATGAAAACACTAGAAACCTTAAAATACCATGGGTTCCGAAAATCCTTAAAGCCCTAAAAACTCTAACAAACCTTGAAAGACTTGAGAAAAACCCCTAGGATGGAGAAAGGTGGGAAACTCAAAAATCATGGGGATCACACTCTACTCCTACCAATGAATAGAAAGGTTGAAGATCCAAACATGGATCAGTGACAATTTATTGGGAATAAGGAGCTCTTAAATCATTGCAAACCTAGCGCTTCAAAGCCTAATGGCTGCGAGGATATGGATGCATCCTTCCTGAAGTTGACCTTCATAGAGGTGGTGAAGTCTGTTTCTTTGTTCACCTTCACTAATTTTAGTGCTCCATCCCCTGGATGTATCATTAGGGAAGGTCGTGTGTCCCATGTCTCTAAAAATCATGAGGAAGTATAGGAGAGAATCAAATTATGATGATTCTCCATAACCATGATTGTGTTGACACCATAGAGGGAGAAGATTTAGAAATTTGGAGATATTAACAAACTGATTACTTATATTTGGGGGTTTAATTACTGGAAGATGACAGCTATGGGGAGAGGCTATTACAATTTTATTTTCCCTTGGTTGATTGGAAAAGGATATCTTGGAGCTTTGGATCTCTTAACCTCAAACCATTCCTTCTTCAGATTCATGAATGGGATAGGAATTTTGATCCCTCCAATGTGAAAAAAACCTTCAAACAAGTATGGATATGCATATGTAAGTTGAATTTTCTCTATTAGAATCCCTGTATCATTTAGGAAATCACATCTTTGGTTGGATTTTAGATTCAGATTTACAAGGAAACTGACAATACACGATATGGGAACTATTCAATGGTCCTTATTGAAGTGCATATGGAGAGTACCCTAGTTGAGGAGGCAGTCTTAAATACCATTTAATATAGTCTCACCCTAAAAATTATTTATTAATGAAGGCCTAAATTTTTACACAACTTCAATTTTTTTGGTCATCTAATCTCAGAGTGCAGATGATTGAATACTTGCACTGTATACAACCTATAGAGCAATGAGTCCAACCTCTTCCTGAAAAATCATGGAACATGTAAAGGAATGGGACATGAATGCTCTAAGTTTGTTGAGCCTCACCAGGATCCTGATCCTATGCCATCTCTGAATTTAGATGTTGGCCCTGAGAGGATCACCCCTGCACAAACTAAGCAAGGAACTATTGATCAGGCTATTCCTCATACACCAAGTGATTTGGGGAACTTGAACAACAAGACTTCTGTGGACCCTGCTCACATGAATGTTGTTTTCCGAGCCTCTTCACCAACTAGTATTCCGATTGATGTGATAGGGGGCACTACCATTGTTCTGGAAACACCCCTATAAATCCATGTTGTAACTGATCCCACAAGAGGGCATGATTCTAGAAATATTGGACAATCCAAGTAGAACCAGACACTTCAAGAACCTATAGCCATTTCATGTTTGGTTCCTACTATGGATACTACACAACATTACCAAGAGTATATGGACATTAATTCGGGTCTATTTGTTGCTATACAGCAGGCCCAGGTCATAAAATTTTATGGAAATGCGCCCACGCCTCCCGGTTTTGTTGCACAGACTGTAACCTCTCCCTCATATGGTGTTTTGGGAAAGGGATATATTGTTTATGGTGATGACACAACTCTAATGCAGGAGACACCAGAGACCCCTTCTTCCATCATAGTTGCACTAGTGGATCCAAGCCATTCTTTGGAACAAGTGGGCACATATGAGAGATCACTGATACTAAAATTGAGAGCATATTATTTCAAAGTGGTCTCCTTAGACAAGGATGATAAGAGTAAGATTGATGAGTATTCATCTAAAGAAATCATTTTCACTCTAAATAAATTCATCCCATTGAATAGTGATTTTTTGGGTGATATGGATAAAGACTCTCAAGCCAATAAACATTGTATGGAGCATGCCATTGGTCCTGAACACATAGAGTATCATGATGACATGCATTACCATATGAAGAAATACATTGACACATATCCCAAAAAGTATCATGTAGGTAAGAACAATAATAAAGGAAAGAATGGTATGGGGAAGGGGAGACAAACCTCCTCCAAAACCATCAAAGAGAATATGCCTCTTTATAGAGAAAACACACCCATCACTCAACGAGGATCATGTTTTGGAATTTCTAAGGGCTTGGGAATTCTCCCACGACCTCGTATGTTAGAAATTTTCTCATATCTAATAAGCCAATTATCATTAGGATTGATGAACCAATGATGAATTTCAAAAACTATAATGGATTAAATTGGAAAGGCCTTGGATTATCTCTTGTATCTCTTAATATAAATGAGTGTTTCTTGGATACCTTATGGGTTTTGAATCATGATGACTTGTAGGTTCTTTCGTTTGAGTTGATCCCCCAAATCATTTCTTTATCACAGTACTTTCAGGTTGTCATTTTAACCTTTTCCTTTGTGTATGCATCCAAGTTGTACAGTAGGAGAAGGTTCCTATAGATAAAGTTGGATTAATTAAATGATATTATAGATCATAACTGGATTGTTATTGGGGATTTCAACACTATTATAAGACTAGTTGAAATGACCGGTCCCATCTTCTCCCATATTACTAAAGAGGATTTCCCAAACTTCTTGTACCAATGTGAATTTACTGACGTCACTATTTTTTTAGCCTCTTTCACATGGGGAAGGTTCATAGTAAATGGAAGAAAGGCTAAAAATACCAACAGTTGTTTTTATCAGATTAGTGACATGAGTTCCCTCTTCAAAGTCTCCGGTTTTAATCTTCCCAAGTACAACTTGGATCGCAACTCCCTTATTGTTGATCTATGGGATGGTTTTATATGTTCTTCCCCTATGCCCTTTTAAATTCAGCAATGAATGGATCATGATTCCTAGTTGTAGGGAAGTGGTTATCAATGGATGTAATATCATCTTTTATGAAATCCATCATTACATTGTGGAGTTAAAACTCATGAAAATCAAATGCCTTTTGAAAGAGTGGATCAAGACCACATTTTCCAAGTTAGATGAGGATATTAAAACTACTAAATCCCATCTTGTCTCCTACCAAATTACCAACCAAAAGTTGCACATGCCTTCCTGAGAGGAGTTCCAACTTCATTCCAAGTTGGATGACCATCTAGCTTTTAAGGAAATGCTATCCAAGAAACATTTCATTGTAAAATGGATAAAGTACTGGGAAAATAATTCCAAATTATTTCACCATTAACACAAGGACAGGAATCCCAAAAAAATATTGAATTCCCTTCGCATTAATGAGTCCACCATCACATCTTTGAATGATATTTCAAATGTTGTGGTGGATTATTTTAAGGTATTATATAATGATGGTGGTGAGGACTATTCTCTTCCTCTATCTAACTCTGTTATGTCGTTTCTTGATGATAAATAGAAAAAAGGCCTTAATGGATTCCCCTACTGAAGAGTACTTCAGGAAAAATTTATTCTCATTGAACATGGAAAGTGTAGCAGGCCTAGATGGATTTGGAAATAATTTTTTCATGAATTATTGGGAAATTATGCGCGTAGATATTACCATTGAAATCAGAGAATTATTTCTCTCTAGATCATTAATACATGGCAATAACTCCAACTTTATTGATTTGATACCAAAGAAGGATAATGCTATCTGAAATTTGTATTTTTGGACATTTTCCATAGGGAACACCATTCCCAAAATTATAAGAAAGATACTAGTCTTCAAGATGGGGAATATTGGGAGAGATCTCATCAACCCAAATGAATTTTGTTTGGTTCTAGGGAGAAGTATTCAAAACTGCCTATTTATAGCCTTGGAAGGTATCAACATCATGAGGAAGCATATGATGAATGGGAATTTTTCCATGAATCTGGATATTTTGAAGGCCTTCGACAAGAACAAGTGGAGCTTTATTTTTCATGTTTTGAGAAAGAATGATTTTTATATCACATTCATAAAAATGGTTTCAACTATATTGACTTGTGTAAGGGTATCCATCCTTATTAATGGTTCTCCAAAAGGGTTCTTTCAATGATCCCATGGAGTCAGGTAGGGGGATGTACTATTAGGTCTTATTTAAGTGATTACTAAATATTATTTGAGCTGGTGCATCATTGATCTTCTGTAGGCTATCCTATATAAACCAATAAAGGAAGGTAGGGACCTTCCTGTGCCCTACCATCGTTTATATGACTATGACATAATACTGTTTGGGAAATCCAATAAGAAAACCGTATCTTCAATTAGAATTATCTTATGACAGAATGAAACATTGGATGGGAAATCCATTAGCTGTAGAAAAGCCTCTATTATTTTTGATAAGGTTGTTTCTCTCTCTATAAAACTTTGCATTACTAGGTCCCTTGGTGTTAATAGGGGTTCACTCCCATTTTTCAATCTATGTATCCCTCTTTTTTTGGGGTGGGGGGTTAAGAGCTTCCATATTGAGATAATATCAACTAGAATTACCCATCAACTTCCCAAAGGGAAAGGGAAGAGTCTATCTCCAGGGTGGAAATATTTTATTAATAAATTCTATTATCTCCTCTATGTTTGTCCATGATTTCTCCATCTATAGATCACTAATTAATCTTTTCAAAAGCGTTCAAGATAATATTATGTATTTTTCTTGGATGAGATGAATAAGTGAAAGAAATTTGGGTTTTATGGATTCAAAAGACTACACTAAACCTATTGATCTTGGAGGGATGGGTATTAAAGATCTTACGAGGTTTAATGATGCACTTCTTGCCAATTTTACATGGAGTTTTTTCAATTCTCAGAAGGATGGACTAGAGTTTACTTGAGAGAGGTCCATACAGAAACATTATGATGGATTTTCATGTTTTTTTCCATCCTTTGATTGGATAGCAATTAGATCTTCATACAAGGAAATCACTTCTCATTCAAAATGGGTCATGTCAAAGCAATTGAATTTGAATTTTTGGTCCACCACCTAGCTTGGAAATCCCCTACTGGAATCTATGATGCCTCCCCCTACTTTAATGAATCTGTCAATTTCTACTCCCAAAAAAGTCTTGGAAAATTTTATGAGATTATCCCAGATAATATCTTCCTGTAGGTTTATAGGTACATTTTTGTTGATAGTGACATCCTCATTTAGAAACCCAACCTTGTTTGGAATCTTAACACAAGGGATTTTTACCATCATAAATGTTCACAAGGAATTTATCCTCCATCTTGGACATATAATTTCAAAAGACATTTCATCCCACCTAAAAACCAATTGCTACTGTGGAAGCTTTGGAAGAACCAGATGCCTATCCAAGAACAACTGAAGAAGGCTAGTTATAATATGGCTTTATCCTATTTTCTCTACCTACGGGCTGATGAATCCATCTAGCATGAATTTGTTTAGTGTAGGTTTGTAGTATCACTTTGGGATTACCTACAACACTTTTTTGGGTTTCATTTCAGTAGTTACACCACGTTCTTTGACCTTATTAGCAGCATCGTAGAGGTAAAATGATAGTGATTAGGTTCATAATTTTTTGCTAACTACTTTAGCTGATGTTGTCTCATATATTTGGGCTGCTCAAAATGTGGTCACCTTCAATAGAAAATATCCATCCTTAAATGGGGGAGTTTTGTTTATTCATAATGAGTTCCATATAACGTATCAGATTCAAACATGTTTGGTGGATAATCGTGTTAATGATCTCATTATTTTATGAATTCCTGGAGTGTCTGGAAGGACAAAAAATCCACAGGTTCTCAAGTTTATTTGTTGGATCCCCTCAATTACATCTTGGATCAAAGTCAATGTTAATGGTGGGGCCATGGGGGCTCTAGGACCCTCGGGGTGTGAAGACATATTTTTTATAGACAAAGTATTTGTGAAAGTATACTTTTATCATTTTATTGGAAGTGGATGTACATACGAATCTGAGCTTTGGGAAATGATGAAGGTGATTAGATTTACGGTTCAATTCAGGTGGAAGTTACATTGGCTTTAATCTGACTCAATTCTTATAGTGGATGTCCTTAAGAACATGTACTAGAGTGTTCCTTGGAGACTTCTCACATAATGGATTGAATGTATTGGCCTTTCTTAGAATCTCACTCCCAATGTCACACATACCTATTGGGAGGTGAACTTAGTAGCAGATCCTTTATCCAAGAAAAATATTTTGAAAAGGAGATCGGTGTGGTCCTTTGTCGCTCGACCTTTTTACTCACCCTTCATCGACTCAATTTTGAGGGGTGAACTACACACTTGTATTTGTAAACCAACCATGTAATGCTTTTCTTTTCTCTTTTCCAATAAATTTTAGTCTCGATCATTATTTTCCCTTGAAAACCCGAAAAACCTGAAAACCAAAAAAACTCTAAAATCCTAAAACCCATTAAATCCCCCCTTAAAAACCTTAAAAACTCTAAAAACCCTAAATCCCCAAAAACCCTTGGAATATTTAATAAAACCCTAAAAACCCTAACTAACCCTTAAAACCCCTAAAACATTTAAAAATCCAAAAACAACCCTAAGATTCTAAAAAACACTAGAAAACCTAAAAACCTTGAAAACCCTGAAAACCATAAAAACACTAAAAATTAAAGAAAACCCTAGACACCCTAAAAATATATCAAAACATTAAAAACACTAAAGCCCTAAAACTTTTAAAAATATTAAAAAAACCTTAAAACCCCAAAAAACCCTAAAGACTCTAAAAATCCTAAAACTCATAGAAATCCCTACAACCCAGTAAAATCCATTAAATCTCGAAAAACCCTAAACCATTATGAAAAAAAGACCCTAATAATTTAAAACCCTAAAAGAACAAAAAATACCTAAAACCACTAAAAGAAACTAAATAGCCTTATAAAAACCTAAATGACCTTGAAAACCCCAAAACACCCTAGAAACACTAAATACATAAAAAATAGTAAAAACACCAAGCCCCCCCCCCCTAAAAACCATAAAAATATTTAAAAACACTAAAAACCCTAAAAACCTTAAATCCCTAGAAACCCTATAATCCCCAAAAATCCTAAACGCCTAAAAAGATATAAAAATCCATAAATAAACCTACAAACTTCTAAAAGATATAAATTTCCAAAAAAAAACCTGAAAACCCATTAAACCCCATTAAACCCTAAAAACCCTAAAAAATCATAAAATAACCGAAATACCCTAAAAACCCTACCCCCCCTAAACACAAAAAAAATCGAAACCCCTTAACACAAATAAAAATCCATAAAACCCGTCAGAAACACATAAAACCCTTTAAAATGATAAAAACGTCAAAAATCTATAAAACTCTAGAAAAACCTAAAACCCCACAAACCCTAAAAATTCTATAAACCCTAAAATTTCCCAAAAAGCCTAAAAACATAAAACACCCTGAAATCCCCCAAGAACCCTATAACATAAAAAATCTTTAAAATCATAAAAATGCTCCAAAATCTCCTAAAAACCCTAAAAAACCTAAAAAATATTTAAACCCAAAAGAAAACACCCAAAACCCTAAAACCCCTAAATATCAACAAAATACTAAAAAACAGAAACCACTAAAGACTCTAAAAACCATAAAAACCCTAAAACCCAAAAAATTATAAAAACCAATAAAATCCCAAACAACCCAAAAAGCCCTAAACCCCCTAAAATCCTAAAAACCCTAAAATCCCTTTTAAAACCGTAAGAACCCGAAAAATCCTAGAAACCCCTTAATACCCTAAAACACCTAAAATCCTTAAAAACATAAAAAAACACCAAAAACCCTAAAACATCCTAAAACCATTAAAAATCATAAAAACCATAAACCCAGTATGAACCCCAAAAAATACTAAAAAACCCAAAATCCCTTTTAAACCCCTAAAAATCCCATAAACCCTAAAAAACTCTAAAAACACTAAAAATTATTAAAAGACTTAAAAATCCTAAAAACCCTAAAAATTGAATAAACCAAAAAACCATTAAGATCCCTAAAAACCATAAAAAAACTAAAAAACCAAAAAAAACTAAAAACCCTAAAGACCCTAAAAATCATTAAGAACCATAAAACCTAAAAAATCCCTTAAAACACCTTAAGACCTAAAACCCCCCCATAAAACACTAACAATACCCCAAAAACCCAAAAACACTTAAAACTCTAAAAGACCCTAAAACCCTAAAACCCCTAAAAACCTAAAAATCCTAAAAACCTTGAAAACCATAAAAAATCCTTAAAAGGCACTGAAAAACTAAAAATACATAATGACCCGAAAAAACCAAAAGCCCACAAAAACCCTAAAAACACAAAAAGTCCCTAAAAACCCTATTACACTATAAAACCCTAAACCACTAAAAGACTCTAAAACCTAATAGAACTCAATATTACCTAAATTAAAAGATTATAAAAAATCCTTAAAGACCCTAAAAACCATTGAAAACCATTAGTGACTCTAAAAACCCTAAGGTAATCCCAAAACCCTAAAAATCTAAAGGACTCAAAAAACCCTAAAAACCATAAGGACCATAAAACCCTGAAAAGAAACTAGAGACCCAAAATAAACTGAAAACCCTAAAACCCAATAAAGGACCCTGAAAACAAAGAAACTATGAAAATTACCAAAACGACCTAAAAACTGAATTGACCCTAAAACCCCTAAAAACCCAGAAACACCTATAATCCACTAAAATACCCAAAGACTGTAAAACCCTTAGAAGTAAAAAAACACAAAAAACACTAAATATCCCTAAATGACCCTGAAAAGACTAAAAATAATAAAAGAACCTAAAATTCCCAAAAAACATAAAAAGACCCAAAAAACAGTAAAGAGTCTAATAAACCCTAAAACAAATTAAACCCCTAGAAACCCTAAAAACCTAAAACATATAAAAACCCTAAAACCCCAAAAAATTATAAATCCCTAAAACCCATACAAAAATAAAAAAATAACATAAAAAACGTTATCCCATAAAACACCAAAAAAATACTAAAATAACTAATACCCTTAAATCCCATAAAACAATAAAAAGAACCCAATACCTTAAAGAAACTTAAAACCACTAATAACACCAAAGAAGCTAAAATCCATAAAACATTGAAAACTCTAAATAACACCCCGAACCCTAAAAGACTCTAAAAACCCTAAAACAATCCTAAAAACCCAAAACCCCTTTAAAAACAATTAAAAGACGTCAAATCCATAAAAACATAAACAGAACATAAAAACCCGTAGAAAACCAAAAATCCCTAAGGGACCCTAAAAACCCTAAAAGACTTAAAAACTCCAAAAAACCCAAAAGAACCTGTAAACCACCTATAGAAACCTTAAAAACCTTAATGGATCCAAAAAAAAACCTAAGAACCTAAAAAACATAAGATCCCTAAAAACCTTAAAAACCATAAAACCTCAAAAAACCCTAAAACCCCTAAAATACCCTAAAACCATAAAACAACAAAAGGTTCTAAAACACCTAAAAATTAATAAAAGTCCCTAAAATCAATATATAACCCTAAATAACCATAAACCACAGAAAACCCTAAAATACAATAAAAACCCCAAAAACAATAAAACCATTAAAACCCTAAAAGTTAAATAAACGCTAATAAACCTAAGAAAATCCTAAAACCCCTAAAAACCTAAAACACCTAAAAGGAAATAAATCCCAATAATACCATTAAAACCCCTAAAACCCTAAAATATTTTAACCCATATAAAACCCATAGTTGACCCTAAACCCCAAAAACACACTAAAAAACCAAAAAATACAAAAACCGTTAAAAACATAAAAACCCTAAAACTCTAAAAAACCATATAAAACCATAATACCCTTAAAAATTATTAAAAAACCAAAAAATTAAAAAACCAATTAAAACCATTAAAAACCCTAAAAATATAAAATTAAGAAAGATAAAAAAATCCATAAAAATCATAAAACTCCTTTAAAACCCTAAAACCTTAAAAACCATTAAAAACTGAAAATACCTAAAAAAACTAAAAACCCCTTAAAACAGTAAACACCCAAAAAACACTAAACAATCTTTCATGACCCAAAAAACCTTTAAAACACTACGAATCATAAAATTCCCTAAAATCCATAAAGGGCCCTTAAATCCATAAAGTTATATAAAACCCCTAATAAACACTAAAAGACCCTAAAAACTATGAAAACTCATTACTGACCCTAAAACCCAAAAAAACCCGCCAATATACACAAAAACCTCCTATAATCCATAATAATAATAATACCCCTTTACGACACCTAAATGCCAAAAGGCTTTAAAAGACTCTAAATACTGTAAAAATCTTTAAAATCACTTGAAAACCATAAGAGGCCTTAAAAACCATAAAGCCCCCTAAAAACACTAAAACCTAAATAAGCCTAAAAACCATAAAAACATAAACCCCTAAACCACCATTAAATCTTAAAAACCCATAAAACCAAAAACCCTAAAGGAACATTAAAAAAAGAAAAAACCCTAAATTACACTCAAAATAAAAAAAACCCTAAAGGTCACAAAAAACCATAAAACCATAAAGGATGCTAAAAACCGACTAAAACCCATAAAAACAATAAAGAAACCTAAAACCCTAAAAACTATTGAGAACCCTAAAAGACCCTAAAAACAAAAAAAACCCATAAGTGACCCGAAAAACCCGAAAAACCCTACAATCCTTAAAAACCATAAAAAATCAAAAAAGACACTAAAAACACTAAAAAAATTAAACACCCTAAAAATATGTAAAAAACCCCAAATCCCCAAAATACCCTAATAGTCCCTAAAAACCATAAACACCCTAAAAATATTAAACCCCTAAAAACCATTAAAACCGTAAAAAACTTAATAAAAATAAAAATTCTTTAAAATCTGTGATAAAACATAAAAACCATAATAACCTTAAAACCCATAAAACCCTGAAAACATTAGACACCCAAAAAACCCCATAAACATTATAAAGTCCTAAAATCGTTAAAAACACAAAAAAACCCTAAACCCCAAAAAACCGCAAAACCCCCCTAAAACAACTAGGAAACCTAAAAAACAACAACCCCCCCCCCCCCCCCAAAAATCCTAAAAATACCAAAAACAATAAAAAACTAAAAAACCCTAAGTTCTCCTAAAATCACTAAAACTCTAAAACCGTACAAACCAAAAAACCCTAAAACCCAAAAAAAACCATAAGAAACCCTAAAAACCACCAAATACCATTAAAAAACCCCAAAACCATTAATTACCCTAAAAACCGTAAAACCCATAAAACCCCTATAAATAGTAAAAGCACAAAAAACAACGTAAAAAATAGTAAAACACCAAAAATAACCCTGAGAAACCCAAAATATACTAAAAACCACAAAAACAACATAGAAAAACCAAAAAACCATTAAAACACTAAAAATTCTTAATAAAAATTAAAGACCCCAAAAATCTAAAACCCACTAAAAATAGTAAAAAATCATTAAAACACTAAAACCCTAAAACCTAAAATCCCTAAAAATTCATAAAACCTCCCAAACCCCCTAAAATCCCAAAAAACTCTAAAAATTATAAAAACAATAAGAATACCCTAGAACCCCAAATAAAAACCAAATAACAAAAAACCCTTAAAACACTAAAAATAATGCCACACTAAAAAAACCTTAAAACCCTAAGAAAAACTAAAAGCCCCTAAAACCCCTAAAAACCTAAAAAAAATCAAAAAAACCTAAAAATCATAAAAGCACAAACACCCATAACACTATAAAAACCAACAAAACTATTAAAAAACTAACAAAAAAACCCTAAAACACAAAAAAACCGAAAACCAAAAAATACCCTAAATACACAAAATAACCTTAAAAAATTATATGAACCCAAAAACCCCAAATAAAAATAAAAAACTAAAAATACCATAAAAATATAAAAAAATGAAAATCCATAAATACCCCAAAATGATCCTACAACCCTGAAAGCTAATAAAACACTTAAAAATCCCTAAAAACCAAATAAAAATCCTGAAACCCCTAAAAATCCTAAATAAACCTAAAAACTCTAAAAAGAACCTGAAACCCCAAAAAACCTAAAAAAACCTAACAATATTTAAAAACCTAAAAAATCCTAGAATCCCTAGAAACCCTAAAACCAAGAAAAACCATAAAAACCATAAAACCCCCTAAAACCCCTATAAAACCTCTAAGAAACCCTAAAACCCCTAAAAAAATTAAAACAATTAAGACCCAAAAAATCCCAAAAAACCCTAAAAAACCTCAAAACCATAAAATTCCCAAAAAAACCCTCAAAAACCTAAAACACCAAAAAACCAAAAAACCAATAAAAGTCCCTAAAACCTAAAACCCAAAAACCACTAAAAACCCAAAAATAACTCGAAATGACCCACCAAATCCAAAGGATCCTAAATTACCCAATAAGAACTCTAATAGTCCTTAGAATCCCATAAAATCCTAAAAACTCTGAAAACACTAAAAAACCCTAGGAACCGTAATACCCCAAAAAACCAAAAAAAACACTAAAAAACAAAAACCTAAAACCCCCTAAAAATCATAAAACCAATAAAAACCCTAAAACCCTAAAACCATGATTTTTTTGAAAATACAAAAAATGGTAAAAAAAACTAATAATAACTTTAAATAACCCTAAAAATCCAAAAAACACCAAAGACACTCAAAACGTAAATAACTCTTAAAAAACCTAAAAATATAAAAAACCAAAATCTCTACAAATCTTAAATACCATAGAAAACTATAAAAACTCTAAAAATACTAAATACCCTAAAAACCATAAAAACCCCCCAAACCCTTTGAAACCGTATAAAGACCCAAAAAACCTCAAAATCTATTAAGAACCCGTTAAAACAAATAAAAACATTTAAAACCATAATCCCACAAAAAACTGAAAAAAACCCATAAAAATATTTAAAAATATTATAAACCCCTAAAAACCTATAAACCTCTATGAAATCTATAAAATCCTAAAAACACTTTAAAACCCTAAAAACCCTAAAGTTGAGGAAAACCCAAAGAAACCCCGATAACACTAAAACCCCTATACACCCTAAAAAATAATGATCCTAAAAAACAAAAATAATAAAAACCCAAAAAACCCTTAAGCAACATTAAAAACCCAAAAAAACCCCAAAACCTCTAAAAATTGTCATGACCTGACCCTACCCTTGCTCGAGCCATAACTACCCCAAGCCTGCCTCCATAGGCCTGGGGCTGGAAACAAGCGCCGAACGTTAAACAACTCGGGGAGGCCTTTTCCTAAGTACCTATACACATACACGGAGCCCACTCAATGCAGAACTGTAGAGTAAAAATAAAGGTTAAGGACAAACTGCTATACATAAACCATAAGTACATCGACCTCTAAACAGTACAAAGCATGTACTGAAGGTAAACTAAAAAGAAATGGGGAAAAACACGTGCCCAACCAGAAAAGTGCCACAACCCAGAAATAGGTAAACAAAAGTAAAACAGCTGGGAGAGTCCCACACCTGGAACCCAACTGTGACTACCGCAAGCGTTCCAAGCTCCCGAACTCCAAAGCTCTTCTGTAGTCACAAAAAAACTATCCGTTGTCTGCAAGGGCACACCAAGTGCGGGAAAATACCAAGCAGGGGTGAGTATAAAAATACTCAGTAGGATGCCCCAAAGGCTCGAGGGAGAAACAAATGATGTACTGAAGAGGTGAGAAGTAGATCGAACAATGTAAAGTAAAGGAGTACAACTGAGTGTGTAGTAAATAGTATAGCTCAACCCAACAAGAGGAAGGAAGTAGATTAGTCCAAACACAAGGATCTAGAAGCGGTGAGAAAGTAAAATTCTCATCGAGTCTTCTCTACCTATAGCAGAAGAGTAGACTCGTCCAACCACGAGAAGCTAGACATGGAAAGTATGTGGCATACCCCGCACGTCTTCACCTCTGTTGGAAGGATAGTAACCAAAACCCAAGGAGTGGGTACTGGAACAAGGTATACACATATCCATATTCTCAATCAAGAACCCCGAACAAGATCGTAAGGGGATCTTCATCCCGTAGCTCAGCCCAATAAAGTGAGTAGCCAACAGTCCCATAAGTAAACACCATCGATTCCCATCATCTGTATGTCTGCCCCAAACTGCAATTCAATTGGATCAAATCACCACACCTTGACACTATCCTCTTTGGGCAGCACTGACTCACCCACACAGTTTTAGGTCGCGTCACAAGGACACGTCTCAGTGGGGAAAGCGTTCCTCGAACTTGAGAGTTATGGGGGAGCGTAAAGCCACACCTCTTCACTGTCACACATTGGGAGGTCTTCTCAAATTCAAATCTCTCACATCACTGACCCATAAAATCCAAGGGTCATGCTTCGGTAGTCACGGAGAAAAGCCACAGACTAACCTAGAATAAAGGACTAAGTCTGAAAGAAGTCTTCGGGCGACCCACTGCCTAGTATCTACTGGGGGTAAACCCTAAGAGGTCGTCGGGTGACCCACTACCCAGTATCTACTGGAGGGTAGACCCTAAGAGGTCGACAGGCGACCCACTGCCCAGTCTCTGCTGGAGGGTAGACCTGGAATAAGTGGAAAGGAAACCCACTGCCCAGTCTCTACTAGAGGGTAGACCCGGAAGAAGTCGACAGGCAACCCACTACCCAGTCTCTGCTAGAGAGTAGACCCGGAAGAAGTTGACAGGTGACACACTGACCAGTCTCTGCTCGTGGGTAGACCCAGAAGAAGTCGACAGGCGACCCACTGTCCAGTCTTTCCTGGAGGGTAGACCTAGAAGTAGTCGACAGGAAAACCACTGCCTAGCCCTACGGATGGTTAGACCCAGAACTGCTCTGGCCATCCTTACTAGAAACAACCTCCTGGGTAGAGAATCGGTGCCCGTGTAAAGTGTTGGTCACACCGAATCCACCAAACCCTACCAGGGAACTTGATGGGACATGATACTGAAATCCTACACGGCTAAAGGAACAAGGGAACCCAAACAAGTCCACCGATCACCGTCAAGAACAGGACCAAGGGAAACCACTCAACCCTGCTGGTCTAAACATCTCTAACAGAAGGACCCTCTACATCACTAGAGGTCAAAGGTACGTAAAGTAGTACGCGACACACACATGGGGCCCACACGATGTGTGACCCCAACTCATCTTCAAATTAAGAACACAAACTTTCTCAGGTACAAACTACAACATGTACCTCCAAGTATTCTTGTATACTCCCAGAGTGTACCACATCACTAGCCCAAAGGCTATCGTGCTCACGACACCCAACGTCAATGCGAAGAGAAAAAAATGTGGTTTTGCCCACCTGCTTCCCCCACGGCCCTAGCATGTCCAATCACATCTCTTTAAACATCAACTTCACTCACACGGGGTTGAACATGATTACACGCCAAGGGTTCCCTACACACCTCGTAGGAAGAACCACCATCGGAGCACCTTTCATGCTTCCACATTTAATAAGATCACGTAAGAGGCTCTGCTCATGCGACCTGATTAACCCATTGTAATACTCATGAAAAAACACGAGAAATATTTTACTTACTCACCTCAAACAGATATCCGATGGAAAAGTCGCCAATACTGCTTTACGCCCGAAAAGTGTACCGTGATCCAGAGTCTCGGGCCTGAAAATAGTCGGGCGCATTACACCATTGCGATCCCCTCGGGAAGACAAGTCAAATTGGCTGCTCACTTGAGTGCATCGGATATCCGGAGAAGAAGATGCATTTCTCCATACCGCACATGAGCAGTGCTTCATGGGACCCGCATCTCGGTCCCAAAACGCAACAAACAGATCACACTGTTTCGATCCTCTCGAAAACGTACACAAGATTGACTAATCACTTATACAAAATGGACACCTGAAGATAAAGATAGAAATCACAGCCAACACCCAAAACGGGACTCGTGGGGCCCGCACAATCGTGCTGAATTAAAGCGGGAAGATTACGCCATTGCAATGCCCTCAGAAAAACACCCCAAAAACGACTGCTCGCACGCCCCGAACAGACATCCAAAGAGAAAGTTGTTAAACCCTGATCATAGCTTAACAGATGGCTCATGGGGACCATGTCTCAAATCTAGTTCTAATGCCCAAAAACCCCTTGGAAAACTCCTCCTCAATTACAGGGTTGCAACGCTACTGACGGCACTCAAAACGGACATTGGAAGTGTCCGCGCCATCCCAAACAAGAATCCCAGCGTAATATTTAATGAGCGTGTCCCCCCACTGAGCTCCCTTCCTGGGAATTAAAAATCTCCAAAACCATCTCAAAACCTTAGTCTCGACCCGAGGATTACACTGTCACATACAGAACTCAAAACGGACACTCATAGCGAAAGTTACGGGTGTCCGAAGCCGGAGGGGACGAAGCCCCTTGGGCTGGACCGGCCGGAGCGGGCCGACCCGGCTCGCAGCGTCGGCCAGCGGCATAGCCGCATGGGCCATACGTGGACCCGCGGGGCATGATTAGACCGGAAGAGGGCCAGTCATCCCACGGGATGCGGGTCTTTGTTCCCCCGCGGGGTCGCGCGCCACGACCGCGGTCCAGCCCTTCGCGCTGTGGGCTAGGCCTGCCACCTGAATTTGGATCCCACCACCTTCCAACTGAAACCTGGAGCACCTCCAACTATCTCCTAGAGCACAGAGTGCCTCCCCCTATAGCCTGGAGTCAGAGCGCCGGAATTCTGCCGAACCAGAGCGGAACCGCCGGAAAACCTTGAAAAGGCCGGAAACTTCGCCGGAAAAACACCAAAAACACCCTGGACTTCGTCAGATCACTGCGATCAGCACGAGGCTCAGATTTTCAAAACGAAAAATGAGTTGGAAAGAATAGAATGATCTCTACTCGTATATGGTATTCTCTTGAGAGTTTGTCAGAAATTCAACGTAAGAAAATTAATTTTTAGAAGATGCAGGGAATAAAAATGATAAAACACGAGCCTACCTCGATGGGAATTTCCCGACGCTTCACCGATGATCCACCGGAGCTGTCACCACCTTGATCGGAGGAAGGAGGAGGAGTTGGGATAGGAGGGATTGAGGAAGATGAGGTTTCGCCAGGGGGTGCAAAAAATGCAGGAGAGGGGAGGGTGGGTTATGTTTAAATAAAGAAAATTAATTAAAAAGTTCAATTAATTAAAACTCCCAATTTAACCAGCATATGAAACTCTCGACGGGGTCCTGGTTAAGCCTCCCATTGGGTTAAAACCACCTCCCAAGCACAACGACAATCTCGTAATTTTAATCCAATGCCTCGTTCAAAAGTTATAAAACTTAATGTTCGAGGCTGTTAAATTATGAAAACACCCATGGTGGCATTTTTCACAAAAGGCCCGCACCTGCGGACATTACACACTTACTAGGGTAAAAGGCACGCTCCAGACTCAATGATGCCCTCGGTTTTCCAATCCGAGCTACCATTAAAGAGATACTTGAGTTTAACCATTAAACAGATAAATTAATTATTTTATTTATCCGTTTAACGTTCTGAAAACAGGCAAGGGGTCCGAACATCCTACGTCGACATGTTTTATGTAGTTCCTGGTGTAAAAACCCCATTTAGGATCCATATGTACTCTCAGATTTAGGATACGAATTGTTGTTTAGGAGTTATCCCATTTATTTGGTGTGTCTTGTGTGAACGTACTGAAAATTTTATTCCAGCCACACCGGGGATCGGAATCGCACGCCGTCTGAAGGCGCTGCTCTAGAATAACATCAAGAATATTCCAATGTCTTTTATAGAAAAAAAGGGTTCTTAAATAATTCCCTATTTCAATATTTTTTTCCTCGAAAAGAAAAAACTGGGAAGAACTTAGGGTACTAAGCCCACACATGGCTCTCCTATACCCAGAAGAACTCTTGCACAGTCCCGTGCCACCGCACACAGACTAAAGGATTTGATCTATTCACACGAGGTCTGCCCTTGCCGATGACATGAATAGGAGCATGCACAATTCTTCTTGGGTGAGTCACGTGGGAGATGCTATGCACCCAAACCAGCCTTTGGATTTAGGTCAAGGTGGTAGGGAGCCTCGCCATCCCTTCGCACAAACTCAAACGGCCCGAAGGACCTCAGGGGTAGCTCACCTCCCCGGTTGAACCTCTATGTCGCACGCCGATACTGGAGTCACGGCTTGGACCTAGGATAACACCCGGTGATTCCCTCCTTCAGAATATCCATATGGTGAAACACCCAAGGATATCTGGTTACGCAAGATTTCATAGTCGATGTCCCATAGCCCAGCCTCTCTTACACGCTCGGAGAGGGAAGGATTCGACACCATCGACTAAAGAAAAAGGGTCCCATGCCTTCTACCTTACCAGCACCGGGTTACGCCGATGCACCACGCCACCCTGGTAACAACTCAAGCAAGGAGCAAGGAGAAAATAATTTCACACACTGAGTCTAACAACTCTACTGCAAAATGTAGAATAGTCGTAAAGCATACCTATTTTCACCTCTTGCTCTTTAGGATCATAGACATCCAATTCTCGCGGTTGTCCATAGTCCTACTTGTTAGCTCCCGGAGCCTGACGTGGACTGCCTGGTGGTGATGGGAAGACCTCATAAGGTCATCCCCAACTTCCATCTCCCCCCTCTCCTCTACTAGAACCACCTCTCGGGCCACTACTCCGATCACGACACTGCCTCTGCCGTGGTGGTGCACCTACTGCCTGCCTGAAGTTCTCTATATACCTAGTCGGGAAGTCCTATGCCAAGTGACCTCGCTCATCACAAGCATAGCATCGACTCTCTCCAGGCTGCACTAGTGCCCTCCGACACCATTTTGGTGTACAACCACACCCCTAAGTCCAGTTATCGGAAAGCCACCAGCGTCGAGGTTCTTTCAGCTGACGCCCGCTAGCTGCGGTAGACATCTCGGCTCTGTCGTGCCTGCTACCACCACCAACTGTAAATCATGACAGGAATCTCTATGTCACCAACATCTTCTCAAGCACCCCGGCATAAGTGGGAATTCCCAAGGGTACTATGACAACACAAATCTCTCTGTAGAGACCTTGCTCAAACTTCTACACTCGGAAGTTGTTTTCATGGACCAAGTCTGGGTAAAAGCATGCACAGTCTGCGAAACTAGTCGCATACTCAGTCACCATCATCCCTCCCTGCCGAAACTTTAGGAGATCCTAGATCCAAACGGATCATAAGAAGGAGGGGTAAAAATCCTCATGAAACAGCAGCTGAAATTCACCCCACGAAAGCGATGACTCATCAAGAAACTGAGTCACCAGACTCCACCAATGCCCATCTGCTCCATAGAAAAGGTTGGCGTCCAAAGACACCATAAGATCTGCCGGTGTCTACGCAATACTGAAGAGGCGAACCACTATCTCTATCCAAACCTATGCTGCCTCAGGGTCTGGCTCACCACTGAACCGAAACGGTCTTCATTGCTGGAACTCACAGAGCACGCTCAACCTGCGCTCAAGCTCAGCCTGATCTGCTGGAGTTGTCAGCTTCTCACCAGGTGGGGGTGATTCTATCGGCCCACCCGGAGAAAGGAACATGCATGATGGGTCCTGGACTGAGGCCTCGTAGCTCACAGGGTTGTCGTCACGAACAAATGCTGGTATCCTGGCTGGTTGACTTCATGGAGACATCCTTAATGTTATCAAGGGGTGTCGTGGTCAGATGATCATATGTTTATATAACAATAATAGAAATGGGGAGATGACTCAAGAAGTACAGTCAAAGACTCCATCCTATATGATGAAGAAACCAATTTTCCCTAAAACAAGTGTCTCGGCATGAAGAGTCGACAAGAGGGTTATCAGGGTCTTGGTGAATGGATACATCGGCTGCCACACCATCACTAGACTCCCTGGCCTACGAGCCGCTCTCGAGACATGTTGACACTGTTTCCCAAAATCCCAACCAATTCCTTTTTAGGGACGTCCAAACAATGTCCCAAGGAACGAACCACCTCTGATACCACATTGTAATGACCCGGCCCTACCTGGGATTGAGCCGAAACCACACAAAGCCCACCTCCATAGGCCAGCGGCTGGCGACATGCACCGAAGGCTTAACAACTTGGGGAGGCCTTTGACTATGTACCTGTACACACACATGTAGCCCACTCAATGCAGAAGTGCAGAGTAAAAAGAAAGGTAATGTACCAACTACTATAAATAAACCACAAGTGCATCGACCTCTAAACAGTACAAAGCATGTGTTGAAGGTAAATTGAAAAGAAAAGGGGAAAAACACGCGCCCAATGAGAAAAGTTCCACAACCCCGAAATAGGTAAACAAAGGTAAAACAACTGAGAGAGTCCCACACCTAGAACTCTACTATGACCACTGCACGTGGTCCAAGCTACCGAACTCTTAAGCTCCTCTGAAGTCACAACCAACCTGTCCGTCATTTTCAAGGGCACACCAAGTTCGGGAAAGTCCCAAGAATAGGTGAGTATAAAAATACTCATTAGGATGCCCTGAAGGCTCGAGGGAGCAACAAAGGAGGTACTAAATAGGTGAGCAGTAGATTGAACAGGGAAAAGTAAAGGAGTATAATCGAGAGTACAGTGAAGATTACAACTCAACCCAACAAGAGGAAGGAAGTAGACTCATCCAAACACAAGGAGCTAGAAGCAGTGAGAAGATGAACTTATCGTCGAGTCTTTTCTACCTATAGCAGGAGAGTAGACTCATCCAACCACGAGAAGCTAGACACGGAAATCACATGGCTTACCCCACACGTCTTCACCTCTCTTGGAAGGAGAGTAACCAGAACCCATGGAGTGGGTACTGGAACAAGGTATACACATATCCATATACTCAATCAAGAAGCTCAAACAAGATCGTAAGGGGATCTCTATCCCGTAGCTCATCCCAAGAAATTCAGTCTCCAATAGTCCCATAAGTAAACACCATCGATGCCTAACATTTGTACGTCTTCCCCGAACTGCAAGTCAAGGGGTTCAAATCACCGTACCTTGACACTATCCACTTTGGGCGGCACTGGCTCGCCCGCACGATTTTAGGTCACGTCACAAAGACGCGTCTCGGTTGGGAAAGCATCCCTCATACTTGAGAGTTATGGGGGAGCATCAAGACACACCTCGTCACTATCACACAGTTGAGAGGTCTTCTGAAAGTCAAAGTTGTCACATCACTAACCCAAACAATCCAAGGGTCTTGCTCTGGTAGTCACGGAGAAAAGCCACATACTAGCCTAGAAGAAAGGACAGAGTCTGAATGAAGTCATCGGGCGACCCACCACCTAGTCTCTACTAGAGATTAGATCCTAAGAGGTCGTCGAGTGACCCACTTCCTAGTCTCTGCTGGACTGTAGACCCTAAGATGTCGAAAAACGACCCACTACCTAGTCCCTGCTAGAGGGTAGACCTGGAATAGGTCAACAAGTGACCCATTGCCCAGTCTCTTCCGGAGGGTAGACCTGGAAGAAGTCGACAGGCAACCGACTACCCAGTCTCTGCTAGAGGGTAGACCTGGAATAATTCTATAGGTGACCCACTGCCCAGTCACTACTGGAGGCTAGACCTGAAAGAAGTCGACAGGCGACCCACTGCCTAGTCTCTACTAGAGGGTAGACCCGGAAGAAGTCGATAGGCGACCCACTACCCAGCCCTACTGGAGGGTAGACCCCGAACTGCTCTGGCCATCCCTACTGGAAACAACCTCTTGGATATAGAATCGGTGCATGCGTAAATTATTGGTCACACCAAATCCACCAAACCCTGCCTGGGAACTCGAAGGGATGTGATACTAAAATCCCACATGGCTAAAGGAACAGGAGAACCCAAACAACTCTGCTGATCACCGTTGACAACAGGTCTAGGGGAAACTACTCAACCCTGCTAGTCTAAAAATCACTAATAGAAGGACCCTCTACATAGTGAGAGGTCAAAGGTATGTAAATTAGTACACGACACACACATGGGGCCCACACGACGTGTGGCCCCAACTCATCTCCAAACCAAGCACACAAATTTTCTCAGGTACAAACTACAACATGTACCTCCAAGTATTCCCGTATACTCCCAGAGTATACCACATCTCTAGCCCAAAGGCTATCGTGCTCACGACACCCAACGTCAATGCGAAGGGCGAACACATAGTTTCGTCCACCTGCTTCCCCCACTGCCCTAGCATGGCCAACCACATCTCTCTAAACATCTACTTCACTCACGTGGGAGTGAACACGATTATACGCCAAGGGTTCCCTACAAACACCACAGGAAGAACCACCACCGGAGCACCTTTCATGCCTCCAAATTTAATAATATCACATAAGAGGCTCCGATCACACGAATTGATTACCCCACTGTAATCCTCGTGAAAAAATAGGCAAGATATACTACTTACTCGCCTCAAACAGATATTCGATGGAAAATTAACCAACACCCTTTGTGCCCAAACAGCGTCCTGTGATCCTGAGTCTCGGCCTCGAAAACAGTTGGGCGCATCACACCCTTGCGATCCCCTCAGGAAGACACCTCAAATTGACTACTCACTTGAGTGAAATTGATATCTGGATAATAAGATGCATTTCACCATACTGCACATGAGAGGTGCTTCGTGGGACCCGCATATCAGTCCCGAAACGCAACGAATAGATCGCACTGTTGTGATCCTCTAAAAAAAGTACACAAGATTGAATAAACACTTGTCCAAAATGGACACCCGGTGATAAAGATGGAAATCACTGCCAACTCGCAAAATGGGCCTCATGGGGCTTGCACCATCATGCAGAATTAAAGCAGGCGAATTGCGCCATTGCAAAGCCCTCCTAAAAACACGCAAAAAGGACTGCTCGCACGCTCCGAACGGACGTCCAAAGAGAAAGTTGATAAATGCTGCTCATAGAATAAAAGACAGCTCGTGGGGTCCTTGTCTCAACTCTGGTTCCAATGCATGAAACACCCTTGGAAAACTCTGCCTCAATGCCAGGGTCGCAACGCCGCTGATGGCGCTCAAAGCGAACATTGGACGTGTCCGCGCAATCCAAAACAAGAATCCTAGCATAGTACTTAATGAGTGTGTTGCGCCACCGAGCTCCCGTCCGAGGAATTAAAAATCTCCAAAACCATCTCAAAACCTTCGTCTCGAGCCAAGGATTACACTTCCATAGATGACACGCAAGACGGACACCCATAGCGAATGTTACGGGTGTCTGAAGCCGGAGGGGACGAAGCCCCTGGGGCTAGACCGGCCTGGCCGGCCGGTCCACCCAGTTTGGGCTGGCCCGCGGCTTAGCCGTGCGGGGCGGCCGTGGACCCGCGGTCCACACTCAGACCATCCGAGGGCCAGTTTTCTTGTGTGAAGACCCACGGGACGCGGGTCTTTGTTCCCCCGCAGGGTCACGCACTGCGACCACGGTCCACCCCTCCGCGCTGCGAGCTGTGCCCGCCGCCTGCCGCCTGAAGTCGGATCCCACCACCTGCCGCCTGATGCCTGGAGCGCCGCCGCCTGCCGCCTGGAGCGTGGAGTGCTTCCACCTGCCACCTAGAGCTGGAGTGCCGTAATTCCGCCGAACCACCGTAGAACCACCGGAAAACCTTGAAAAAGGCCGGAAACTTCTCCAGAAAAACACCAAAACACCCTCGACTTTGTCAGATCACTGCGATCACCAGGGGGCTCAGATTTTCAAACCTAAACTTGCGTTGGAAAGATTATAATGATACCTACTCGTATATAGACTTCTCTAGAGAGTTTGTCAGCAATTCTATGCAACAAAATTAATTTGTAGAAGATGCGGGGAATAAAAGCGATAAAACACGAGCCTACCTCGATGGTCGTTGCCCGACGCTTCACCGACAATCCGTCGGAGCTGTAACTGCATTGATCGGAGGGAGGAGGAAGAGGTGGGAGAGGAGAAATTTAGGAATTGGAGTTTTCACCAGGGGGTGGAAAAAATTATGGAGAGGGGAGGATGGGTTATTGTTAAATAAAGAAAATTAATTAAAAAGTTTAATTAATTAAAACTTCCAATTTAACCCGCATCCGAAACTCTCGACGCTGTCGAGGTTAAGCCTCCCCTAGGGTAAAAACCATCTCCAGAACACAATGGTGGTCTTGGAATTTTAATCCAAGGCCTCGTTCAAAATTTATAAAACTTAACGTTCGAGGCCGCTAAATTATGAAAATGCCCTTGGTGGCATTTTTCACAGAAGGCCCGCGCCCACGGAAATTACACCCTTCCTAGGGTAAACAACACGGTCCAGACTCAACGGTGCCCTTGGTTTTCCAATCCGAGCTACTGTTAAAGTGATACTTGAGTTTAACCATTAAAAGAATAAATTAATTATTTTATTTATCTGTTTAATAGTCCATTAATGGGAAATGGGTCCGAACGTCCCGCGTCGACATGTTTTATGTCGTTCCTGGGGTAAACACCCCATTTCGGATGCATTCGTACTCTCAGATTTCGGATCCAAATTACCGTCTTGGAGTTATGCCATTTATTTGGCGTGTCTAGTGTGAACGCACTGAAAATTTAATTCTGGCCACACCGGGGCTCGGAATCGCACGCCGTCTGAAGGTGCTGCTATGGAATAACATAAAAAATATTCAAAAGTTTTTTATAGCAAAAACTGGGTTCTTACAAATATAATAATAACCATTAATGTTTTAAAAATCCTAGAAAATATTTTCAACTATAAAGACCTCAGATACACTAGAACCCCAAAAAACCATTAAAAATAAAAAAACATTAAAAACCCCAAATCCCCTAACACCCTAAACCCCCTAAAATCACTAAAAACCCAAAAAAACCTACAAACACTAAAAAACTCTAAAACATCCTTAAAACACTAAAAACCCTAAAACCAAAAATATAACTATAAACATATTACAACCCTGAAAACCCCCCAATTAAAACCAATAAAATCCATTAAACCCTAAAAAATTGAAAAACATTAAAATATACAAAAACCTGGAAAACTCTAAAAACCCTAAAACCCAAATAAACCTAAAAAACATTTAAACCCTAAAAATCATTAAAACCCATAAAATACCCTAAAACCACTATAAAACACTAAAAACCCAAAAAATACTAAAAACCAATTAAAAAACTAAAAGCCCTAACCCCCCTCCCCCCCCCCACAAAAAAAATCATAAACCCCTAAAAACTCTAAATCCCCAGAAAACCCTAAAACCCATAAACCCTATAAACCCTAAAACCCTTAAAACCCAAAAAATGTACAAAAACCATAAAAAAACCAAAATCATTTAAAAACCCTTAGGAACACTAAAAACCCTAATAAAATTAAACCCCCTAAAAACACAAAAAACACTAAAACCCTGAAAAACCATAAAACCACAAAAAAACCCTGAAAACTCTAAATCATTAAAAAAAATACAAATCCTAAAAATACTAAGAAATCATAAAACCAAATTAAAGACCTTCAATACCCTAAAATATCATAAAAATCCTAAAAATGATAAATAACCCTAACAACAACTAAAATACAAAAAAATAAAAAAAACCCCAAAACACCTAAAAGACAAAAAAACCCATAAAAACCCTAAAAACTACAAACTCATTAAAGTCCCTAAAAACCAAAAAAACTATAAAATTCCCTAAAATCAAAAAAAATATAAAAGACCCTAAAAACCATAACACCCTAAAAATCCCTAACCCCCCCCCAACCACTAAAAATCCCAAAAATCATAAAACCCTAAAATACTAAAATCCCTAATTAACACAAACCCCTAAAACCCTAAAAACCGTAAAACCCCAATAACCTAAATTACCGAAAACCCATAAAACATAAAAAACATTATGGAATGCCTAAGAACACAAAAAAAAAATATAAAAACACCTAAAAACTCTAAAAACTACAAAGGACCCTAAAACACTTAAAACCATAAATAACCTTAAAAATCCTAAAAATCCTAAATATACCCTAAAACCATAAAAGACCATAAAAACCATAAAAACCCGAAGAAAACCCTAAAACACCCTTAAAGCTCTAAAAGATAGTAAAAGACCCTAAAACCCCTAAAATTCCCTAAAATTACTAAAAACTAAAAATCATAAATGACCCTTAAAACCTAAAAAACATTGAATGAATCGAAAAAATAGGAAAAATACCTGAAAACCCCAAAAAATGATAAAAACTATTAAAAGACAAAAGAAACCCAATAAACCCATAAGGAATCATAAAAAACATAAAGGAACCTAAGAACCATAAAACTCTAAAATTTCCTAAAATCACCAAAATCCCAAACACCCCAAAAGAAGATGAAAAACCAAAAAAGAACCTAGAAACACTAAAACCGAAAAAACCATAAAATCCCCAAAAAACAGTAAACCCCTTAAAACATAAAAAAATCCAAAAAACCCTAAAGCACTAAAAACACCATAAAAGACCCAAAAAACCCTAAAATCTCATAAAATACCCTAAAACCCAAAAACCCTAAAAAACATAAAGCCTCTAAAAACCCTAAAATCTACTTAAAACCCATAAAGCCCCTAAAATCACCCTGAAACACTAAAACCCATTAAAACCCTAAAAATCGTGGAAAATATAATAACACTAAGAAAACCCAAAAAACCATAAAGTACCCTAAAAACATTAAAACCCCTAAAATACCCTGAAACACTAAAAACCCCTTAAAAGATTGTAAAGCCCATAAAAATCCTAAATGATCCTAAAATCCTAATAAAAACACTATCAGACACTAAAACATCCTTAACCACCTAAAAACCCCTAAAAACCTAAAAACCTAAAAACCCTAATAAATCCTAAATAACACTAAAAATTAATAAAAACCCAAAAAATATAAAAAATCCTAAAAACCCCTAAAAACACACAAAACCCTAAAAAATTAAAAACCCTTAAACCCCTTAAAATGCAAAAAACCTCTAAATAAACCCCAAATCCCTGACCAACCCTAAAAAACCCTAAAATTACTTTAAAAAATATAAATTATAAAACCCCAAGAAAAATTTAAAAAACTAAAATTTCCTAAAAGGATTAAAAAACCCTTACAAACCATAAAATCCCTAAAAACCTAAAAACCCTAAAACCCGTAAAAACATTTAAAACCACAAATAAACACTAAAAACATCTGAAAACACTAAAAACACCTAAAATCATTAAAACCTCAAAACCCCAAAAATACAATAAAACCCCTACTATCATTAAAACCCCATAAATCACTAAAATTCACTAAAATTCATAAAAAAAATAAAATCAATAAAAACCAAAAAAACCCTAAAAACATCTAAAGGGAACTTAAAACCTCTTAAAACACAGAAGGACACTTAAAACCCTTAAAACCCTTAGAAAACCTAAAACTAATAAAATCCCAAGAAACCCTAAATCCCAAAAAAACCCAAAAAACCCCATAATAACCATAGAACCCTAAAAACCCTAAAAGATATTGAAACAACTAAAAACCAAAAAGACTATAAAAACACTAGAACAATAAATGTCCTTAAAATCAAAAAATCCCCCTAAATACCCAAAACCCCAAAACCACCTAGGTGAATATAAAATGCACAAAACCCCCAAAAAAACACTAAAACACGTAATGGAAACAAAAAAAATCTAAAAATACAAAGAGAGACTAAAACACCCCCAAAAATATCCAAAAGGGCCCTAAAATACATAAAAACCATAAATAGCCCTAAAACCTCCAAACGACCCTAAAAACCAAAGAAAAACTAATTGACCCTAAAAACCATAAAATCCCTTAAAAGACAAAAAAATACTAAAACCCTAAAAGCCTATAAAAATCCTAAAATACCATTAAAACAATATAAAAAACCTATAAACCCCTAATAAACCCTAGAAGGCCCTAAAACCCCTAAAACCCTTATAGAACCAAATGCCCTAAAAGACATAAGAATTCCTAAAACCCCTAAAACACTAAAACCCCAAAAAAACCCCTAAAATACCCAAAAATCCCTAAAAACATTAAAAGACACTAAAAACCCTAAAAAACCCATAAAAATCATAAAATACCATCGATACCTAAAAAACCTAAAAACCCAAAAAATCCAAAAAACCCTAAAATACTAAAAATCCTAAAACTCTAACGAAATAATTAATAAAATTAAAACACCTTAAAACCCTAGAAACATCAAAACACTTTAAAAACAAAAAAAACATAAAAAGGACCCTAAACCCATAAAAAACCTAAAGGAGCCTAAATTTAACACCCTGATATTTTTTGAAATATTTTATTCAAATTAATTTATCCTTTTTAAATTTTACTTTACGCTTAACATTGAGTTTAAACGAAACGTGTCAAATTATTAAAATATTGTTATTATTATAAAATATATATTGGAATAGAAGTTATGAGTTTTATTAACAATATTATAAAAATATTTGGTTTAAAAATGTGTATAAAATTAATTCTTTAGTGAAAAATTAATTAAATTTGAAGATAAAAAAATTATTTGAAATCATTTTTTGAGAAACATATTTTAAGGTAGCAAACACATTTTTCAAAAATAAATTAAACAAAAACAATTTATGGAATGATTATAATTAAATTTATATAGTATATATTTATCAAACTATTTAACATTAATCATATGTGTTTTCTGAATAAGTCAAATTAATAAATCCCATTTTACACTTAAAAATTATGTTGTCCTAAAAAGCAGTTATTTTCCGTTTTCCCAATTATTTTAAAAATAATTTTTTATATTTTTATAAAATTTATTTTATTAAATAAATTCCATTTTTTAATCACCATTTCATAATTAGTTTGGGGTGATTTTTTGGAAATTTTTTGAAAAGATTAATTTTTTAATAAATAGTGAAAAATAATGAATTATAAATGAAAACTTCTGTTTCATTTAAATTATTTATGAAGTTTAGTTATATATTAATTTTTTTAATTAAAATTAATTCAATTATATATATATATATATATATATATCTAATTTTCTCCATTTCAGTCATTTTTATAGTAGATTTTGATATAAAAACATGGTAAACTTTGGAACATTTTCTCTTTCAAAATATTTTTACTCATCGCATCTGTGAGATAATTTGAAATTAAAATTTTATAATTATATGAATTAATTTATTAAAAATTTATTAAATATTTGGAATTATAATAATTTATATTATATAATAATTTTAACTTAATTTATGACCATAATCAGTAGTAAAAATACTAAAAAATATTTATCATGTTTAAGGTAGAAGGGAATTACTATGGGGTTAAACTAAAATGTTAAGGAATAAAATGACATAAAACATTTATAAAATATATTTTATTTTTATATTTATACCCTATAATGTATAATTATCTATAATAATCCATTTTTTTGCCTTTTGGAAATAGAAAAATGTGTTACTGCTTTTTTCTTTTCAAAATATTACAAGTGTTCAACTCACCTCACTTATAAAAGTCCACCCACTATCCTATCTTGCCTTAAAAAAAATTGGTTTGGTAATTAACTACCCAAATACCTTAAAATATTTCCTAAAATCTTCCTAGAATCATTACTTGGGGAATAATTCCAACATATTAAGGATTTTGGTTCAAAACGTAAGGAGGATACCTGAAGAATAGGAAACATTAATCATGGAGCGTTTTCATATTATTTCTGCCTCCACATCAATAAATTATTATTAAAACAAGATTATATAATAATATAAGTAACTTACATACACTTATATGTTTTTATGTTATGTTCATGACCTGAAAACTT
Source organism: Viscum album (assembly GCA_963277665.1). Taxonomy (NCBI): domain Eukaryota; kingdom Viridiplantae; phylum Streptophyta; class Magnoliopsida; order Santalales; family Viscaceae; genus Viscum; species Viscum album. The sequence goes on along the minus strand of OY728126.1, from coordinate 1,799,110,055 downwards.
CTCCACTTCCATCACATGGGTTACTAAATCATCATTCATGTGTATGATGGACCACTGCCTTGTAAAATGATGTCATTCATTTTTCTATTACCACCTATCAAAGTTGGGTATGATGATGTATATAAAGTACATATATGGTATTTATAAAATATATGTCCCATTAGATTAATTATATCATATTTAATGTTTTTTACTTTCCATTACATTGGTTATATGATAACATCGATCGTGTGTACAATGGAATACTACATCACGAAGTGATCTGATTTGTTTTCACTAACAATTTTCACTGAAAATAATAAGGATAATTCTAATTAATATATGTGATATAAATAAAATAATTATGATATTAATGAAATTTTTATATTTATTAAAATATAATATTTTATTTTATTTCTTACCTTTTAACTCACTGAAAGATGATAACGTTTTTCTTGTATATGTAGATCATCACTTTCACAAAGTAATGTGACTTACTCTTTTCATCACCAAAACACAAGGATAATATGTATAATTTTATTTAAATAAATAATATGGTATTTATGAAATTACAATAATCATACAATGATAATATATTACATACAACCTTTCTATAATGATCGCTGAAAAATGGAAATGTTACTCATGCGTACATTTGGCCTACCCTATCCATGATCATAATGCACTTAATTTCTCAAACCCATATTTCATGATTGGACATAAAATTATAATTTATTTATAAATATAAAAATTATTTCATGATTATTATTCTGTAGATGCTGGAACCATGTTCAATGTAAGAGGACTAAAAATAACAAATCAAAACATATATGAAAAAACCAAGAGGTTATTACCCGAAATATGATTTTAACAAGAAATTGATAATAAACTAGTAATAAATGGTCATTAATAAATAATATGTGGTATAATATATATAATTATGGTTATATAATATATGTATAATAAACTTATATTTATTATACAGGAGGTTTGAACGTGTAAAAAGTAATTCGATACAAAAGGTAAGGGATTTACTTTCTCTATTTTATTTCTGGGAGACATATCCAAATTCACCATTCATTTATTTTGTGGGGTTTAAATACTAACCCTTTGATATGTTATATAATGAATAATATAATTTTTATTATATTTAATATTTCATTTTATCTTATTCCTTAATTGGTCTTACAATTCAAAAGATCACTAAAGTGGTAATGGATTTTCGTCTCACTTTTTACTTATGCAAGAGACATGCCATATTCACCACCTATTTATTTTATTTGGTGTGTATAAAACCCATTAATGTATTTTTTTATGATTATCCTGAAAATTATTGATATTTTAATATCAATTTTGGGATATATATTTCATGGGGTTTACAGTTCATAAGTTACCAAATCGAAAAGGGAATTTTTTATCTTGATTTTCCTCCCTTGATACATATGTTATATTTTTCATCAAACATATTTTATGATATGTTTATAAAACCCATTTTACATGTAATATAAATAACATATTTATTCTCATGATATCATAGGATTGAGATAATTTTATTCTTTCATGGGTCTTATGATTCAATTTTTTTATACTGGTAAGATTTTTATGTTACTATCTCATTTTTATCGTGATTGCTCATGATTATGCTTACAATAATGAAATATTATGATCTAACTCTCCAAAAACGCACATATTTTATTCTAATATATTTATTTATAAATAATAAAATTCTCTTAATTTTAAACTCTTTATGTAATCAATAATTCAAAAGAATGTTTTTAGTTAAAATCATCTTTTTTTTCTCTTGACATGAAAACCAGTTTTTCTTCCAAAAAAATGTTTTATAAGATTGTTTTAAAAAATGTTTTTATTATTTTAAAAATGATTTTCTAAAAAAATTTATCTTTTTTAATTCTTTACAATGTGTTTTCAAAATTAATCTTCATGTCTATTTCCAAATAATGTTCATTTGGAATTTAGGGAAAATGTGAAGGTAATATTTGTTTTAAAGTTCATGTCATGAATAGAATTCCCCCCTTCATGAACATTGTTTTATTTGAATATTCAGTTATAATTTTTCTATTTTATATTAAAATAAAAATATTTTCAATAAACTTTATGATTTAATTTTTTTTAAAGATCAAATTCCATTTTCCTCTAGAAATGTTTCAAGTGATATTTTAAAATAAGTTTCTATATAAGATGAAATGCTTTTATGTTACTTATTATTTACTAGGTATAATATTTAATGATACCATCCCTATTTGTTATTTGGATTTTCAATGATAATGTTGATGAATGTTTTCTGAAACCCATTTCATTTCATGGGTTATGATATGACTAATGTTTTCTGATTTTATGGCACACATAAATAATTTTTTCATTATGGTATGTGTCAGACCTAAATATCCATCTAATGCATTGGGTAAAGATTTATATCTCATGAGATAGATATTACTATAATATGGAGTGAACCTAGTTCGATAAGGAAATTGTCTTGATATGACTGCCTTGGTAGTGAACCATGACTATTAAAATGGTCTTGGGAGTGAATCTTGACTACTATGATGGTTGAAGGGGGGTGGGACCATTTCACTATGATATCCCTGGAAGTTATCCTTGACTATTGAAAAGTGATTTTCTATACTTATTTGTTTTCTACAATTCCACGTCTTATGACAACGATATTCATCCTTGGCCCATGTTATTTTTTTCTTATGATTCATATCTTATGAACTACCAATCCTTATTCAATGACTCAAAATTCAAATCAATGATATGTATGGTAATTTTTTCATTTTTTATGATTGTGTTCTCATTCCATTATGTTCATGTTATTCTTATATATCTCCATTTTATACCCTTTCTAAGCTTATGATCTTACCCTTTATTATTTTCCCTTTCCCATGGTTATAGAGAATGGTTTTTAGTAGTGTATGTTTGTGAATAATATTAATTGAGAAGATATTTATGGGAGATGTTGATGATAATTGACCAAATTATAAGAATGTGTACCTAGTCTCTAAATAAACTAAACAATTATGGTCATCAGGATTGTGTTTTTGTAATGTGTTGAATATTCATCTAAAAATATTTAATATATATTTATGAAAATATGGGGTTTCAATAGTTTGTATAAGAGTAGTGGTTTAGTTAACCTTTGGAAGATATAATGAGATATATATAGTGATATCCCTTCGGGTATTTATAAGGATATATCTAGGGATGTCTCTTAGAATAAGAATAAGGATGATTCAAAGAATATGGAAGTGTCTTGGAATTTTGATAAAGGATAGAGTAATTTGTTTCCAAGAAATTACATAACTGTCTAGATACTATAGGTGGATGTGTCTCTACAACATAGATAATGAAAGGTAATAACATTGAAAAGGGAAAATTTAGATGTACTCGATCATCACCTGGTGCATAATAATGAGCCTTACATCACACATGTTTGGAAACTCTCGAGGGATATGATTTGTAAATTCAGAAACTCTTTTTAAACCATCATGATGTATTTGAGAAATGATAACATATGACATAGGTTAATACTATGGTTTCATAGATTTAAAACAAGGTTTCATGATTTAGACAACATATAAGTTATTTTTCATGATTTTTTTTCCAACTATGATTATTATTGTTTGTACTATAATTTTTGAATAGTTTCAATGGATATAGCTTAAAGGAATCGTGTTAATAAAAAATTTGATGGACAATTAAGTGATTTTGATAAAATAAATGGGATGATGAATGGAGTGAAGGATTTTTTTAATACACATAATCAGTTATCATGGAACATGAATAACAATGTTAACCATTAACAACTCTCAGAATAACCAAAGAAGAGAATGATAGAGTTTGCTGAGAGTTGGGGTATTGTGGAGACCATAATGGAAATAAGATTCAGTTTCCTATAAGTTAGTAATATATAAATAAGTACTCAAGTGAATATCTTAGAGGGAGGAGAAGATTTTTTGGGTGCGTAAAAGAAGTGCACAAATCAAGTAATAGAAAATGAAAAATGTAAATCTTGGTTAGCGTAATAGATGAGAATAATGATCTTCCAAATGTATCATCAATATTTGAATGTTTTAAATGTAGAATGTATAGTAATTATGAAAATAAATTTAATAATGGAAAAGATCATGAATAGAATCAGTAAGGTTGTGCGAGTAACAGCTTTTTTGTTTATGATGAAAATAATATGAATTAAATATGAAAGGAAGGATGTATTTAGGAATAAGATGATGAATCTTGGTTAATTTCTTTAGGATGAAGTGGAATATTTTAAGTTTTTGTGTGTTGGAATTATAAAATTTTGTTATATGAATCTTGAAATATATAAGTATTGTTAAATATATGTTTTTCATTAAGGTTCTAAAAAATAAGTTAAATGGTACAAATGGACTAAAAAAGTGATTTAACGGAAATGTGATATTCTGATTAAGTGAAGATAACCCTTAATATATTCTAGATGTTATGTGAATGATGTTGGATAAAATAGGTGTTGAATATTAATAATTAAATAGGATAATACTAATTACCTTATTGGTTTGTTGAAAAAGTTATTTATGCTATTATTGATGGAGTATAGGGAAATTTTTTATTTAAGTATTATATCCAGTAATCTGTGTTTTATGTAAGGATGATGAAGCATGTATTTTTTTAATAAATTTTTATGGTAATTTCAATTATTACCAGGTTTCAAGAGAAAAAATGATTAAGGTATTAACATTTTTGGTATGTGACAATCAAGATCCACTTTATGATATATGGTTGAGTAATGTTATATTTATATTTTGTAATTTAGTGAACATATTTATAAATTATGAATTTCTCGAAGGGTAAAACGGTTAACCAATTATGAAATGGTTTAAATTGATCTTTGGATGAGCTTTTGGTGATTAATTTATTACTTCACCATATGAAGACTTATCAATATTAGATAACCGGTGTTAACCTTTTTTTACTAGATATAAAATAGATGACTTATCATTCTTTTATTGATATTATTTAATATATTAGACTTGAAACTTTATTCACTTAGAGTAAGAGATGAAGTGGAAATTGATCAAGACACAGTTAAAGTATGAAATTTTTCATTTCAAATAAAAAAAATAATGTATGTCCTTAATTTTTTTTACTCTAGATGGAAAATGAATACCCCAACATTAAGAAAAAAATATTGAAATAAAATTTTATCCTATTATCATCAAATTTTATGATATCAATGACCTTTTCTTACCTCTTTGGATTATGTATTTGTGGTTCTTAACGTTCCCCTAACCATGTTATTAATAACTCTCCATTAAAATTTGGGTGTTAGTCTTCTCTTTTATGTCCATGTTTTCACTTCCCACATATTTTATCCTATTTGGAAACCGAATATGTATTATTCTAGATGAATTTGTCACAACCATTTCTCTTTATCAAGAGAATGTTTTATTAACCCTTATTACGTTGTAGTTTTACATGAACAAATTTCCAAATAAAAAAACATTGATAAACTAGATGAGTTTCCTCGGTGAAATTTATTTTAATTGGGGTATAATTTAACACACTATGATTTTTTGAAATATGTTATTAAAATACATTTAATATTTTTTATTTTTTTTACATGTAACACTAATTTTAGTTTGCGTTACATGAAACACATAGTTAAAAATAAATGTTTCATATTTTTAAAATATTATTATAGTTATCACCTAGACATTGGAATGGTCAGTATGAAAATAATTAATGATATTATGAAAATATATGGTTTACACATGTAAATAAAAAAAATTCTTTGGTGACCAATTTATTAAATATAAAAATTATAAACTATATGATTTTTTGGAAAAACTATTATCATGAAAAAAACATTTTTTACCTAAATAAATTTGAGAAACCAATTATTGTGAATTATTTTAATGATATATATATATATATTATATTCAATATAAGATTTAACTTTTATCTTTTGTGTTCAATATACAAGATATAAGAATAAATCCAATTCTATTCTTAAAAATAGTATTTTTCTAAAGGTATTTTTGTCGCTTTTTGGTTTACTTGTCTTACAACTATTTTCTGAGAATTTAGAAAATTTATTTAATAAAATTTATTTTATCTTTGAAATAATAATTTCAAGATTATCTTAGGGTGATTTTTTTGAGACTTTTCTAAAATGAATTATTTTTTTATGAATAGTGAGAATTAATTGATTTTAACTGAAATCTTCCTTTTAATTTAAAGTATTTATGGATATAACTTATATTTTATATTGGTTATAATTTGAAATTTGTAAAATTATACACATATCAATCCAATTTATTTCATTTTAATCTTTTTTATATTTAATTTTTATATAAAAACCTTGAAAACTTTTGAACATTTTCTCTTTGAAAACCCGCAATCTCGTCACATCTGCGGAATTAATTTTAAACTTGAATTTTAAACTTATTTTAATCGAATTTGGATGAATGGATTCCATATTTTGAATCATAATAGTGTGTATTATCAATAAGTACAAATTAATTTTTTACTATAATGAATGGTAAAAATAATAAAAATTATTTCCGGAGGTTAAGGTTATAATGGATTTATCATTAGTTAAACTAAAATGATAAATTTTAAAATGACCAAAAACGTGACTAAAATATATTTTTTGGAAATATTATGACACCTAAATGTCTATGACTCTATAATACTTCATTTGTTATCCTTTTTTCATTAGAAAAATGTGGGTACACATTTTATTTTCAAAAAATTACAAGTGTGCCACTCACCTCACTTATAAAAGGCCACCCACTCTCTTCTATTCTTAACACCTTCAAAATAATTGTTTAGGAAATAACTACCAAAATATAATTAATATATTAATTATATTATCAAATAATCCTTAATGTTTTCATAAATTTAACATAGGATGGATTTTAGTGCAAACCAAAGGAGGATACCCAGAGAAGTAGTTATGTTCTTCTTTGAGCGTTTTTGTTTTATTTCTTCCTACACATCCTTCAATTATTATTAAACCATTATGATATAATAATATCATTATATTACATATAATGATATTTTTATGTCAATTTAATGGCCTTAAACCAAATCCACTTCCATCAATGGGTTACGAAATCATCGTTCATGTGTACAACAGACTGCCGCCTCACAAACAGATGTAATTCGTTTTTCCATTACCAACTCTCATGGTTGGGTTATGATGATGGATATAAAGTATATATATGATATTTATAATGTAATAATAAATTTTATGTCATTATATATTATATAAAGTTTTTAATTTCCATTCCATAGGCGATACGATAATTTCCATCATTGGTACAATGGACTACCTTCTCATGAAGTGATATGATTCATTTTCCCTAACGCTTCACATGAAAAGTAATAGGGATATTATTATTGAATATATGAGATTTAAATGAAATAATTATGATATTAATGAAATATTTTTCATTCAGAAAATATAATATATCATTTTATTTCATACCTTTTCACTTACATAAATATAATAACGCCATTCAGGTACGTGTGGAATACATCCTTTATAGAGTAGTGTGAATCTCTATTTTCATCACAACACACATGGATGACATGTATAATAATATTTAGAAAAATATTTATTTATTAAATTATTATTACTTTATTAAATATAATATATTATATACATTATTTCCATAATAATTATTGAAAAATGGAAATGTTACCCATGATTACGTACGACCAACCGTCTCCAAGATCATAATGTACTTAATTTATCAAAATAAATATTTCATAATTGGTATTTAAAGTATAATTTATGTAAAAATATTTTAATTATTTTATAATTATTATTATATAGATTATTGAACCATGATAAAATTAATAGGAACCAAAATAACAAATCAAAACATATACGAATAAAAAAGAAGTTATTACCCAAAACATGATTTAACAAATAATTGGTAATAAACATGTGATAACTGGTTATAAGTAAATAATATATGGTTTAATATATATAATTATGTTTTTATTAAAGATTTATATTAAACTTATATTAATTATTCAAGAGGTTATAACATGTATGAAGTAATTCGATACTTAAGGTAAGGGATTACTAGTCTCTGTTTTATTTTCGGGAGACATAAGAAAATTAGCCACTTATTTCTTTTGTTTGGTTTATATACAGAACATATGAAATGTTATATCATGGATATAATAATTTTTATGATATTAAAATTTTAATTTGGGGTTATTATTTAATGGGGATTATGATTCAAAATATTATTAATGTGATAGAGGATTTCCCTCTCACATCTTACATATGTGTGACACATGCGATATTCACCACCTATTTATTTTATGTTGTGTGTATATTGAAAAATAAGTTATTTTATAATTATTATCTGGATAATTATTTAAATTTAAATATAAAATTTTTTCAATCTTTCATGGTATTTACGGTTCAAAAGTTACCAAATTAGTAAGGGATTTTTTTTGTCTCAATTTACCTCCCTTGGAACATTTGTTATGTTATGAACATACCATATTTTGTGAGGTGTTTATACATCCCCATAACATGTAAAATAATGAATTAATTTATTCCCATGATATCTTATGTTTCATTTTTTTTATTATTTCATGGTTATTATAATTCAAATTTTCCAGAGTGGTAAGGTTTTTATGTTACAATCTCACCATTAATCAGGATTTCTCATAATTGCGCTTCCAATGATGAAATATTATGATCTAACTCTCATGAAATTTGTTTATTTACTTCTAATATTGTTATTTATGAAGAATAAATTTTTTACATTCAATTCCCACTCTTTATTTACTCAAGAGTTAAAAATAATGTTTTTTAGAAAAATCATGTGTACTTCCCTCTTTGGCAAAAAACCCATTTTTCATCCAAAACCATATTTTAGAAAAATGTTTTCAAAATTTTTTTTAAAATTATTATAATGATTTATTAAATTTATTTTTAACAATTTTTAATTTTTTTCAAAGTGTTTTGAAATTAATATTCACAAATTTTTCTAAACAATTTCCATTTAGCTTTTATCAAAAATGTGAAAGGAATCAGGATTAAATCATGTATAACAAGAACAGATTTCTCCTCCATCATGACCATTATTTTATTTGAAGTCCAAATTATACGTTTTCATGGTTATTTAAAAAAATGGATTTTTAAAATGTTTTATGTATTAAAAAGGGGTTTTCAATTATGAATGGATATTGTACTCAAGAAATGTTCCAAGTGATCCTTCAAAATTTTATTCCATCTATGATGACATCCTTTGATGTCACTTATGATTTACTGGGGATAAGATTGAATAATACCATAATTATTCTTTCTCTAGATGGTCATTATTTATATTTAATAAATATTTTTGAATCCCATTTCATTTCATCTGTTATGACATGATTAATGTTTTATGATCTAATGGCACACATAAATATGGTTTTCTTTATGAGAAGGGTTGGACCTATATCTCTCTCCAATAAATTGGGTAATGATTCATATCTCAGGATATTGATAGGTAAGTAATGGGGAGTGAAGCCATTTTAGTTAGGGAATTTTTCCACTATAGTGGTCATGGGAGTGAACCTTGACTACTATGATGGTCAGGGAAGTAATCCTTGAATACTGTGATGTTTTGGTGAGTGAACCAATTCCAATATGATATCCTTTTTATTGATCCTTGATTATGCTTATGTATATGATGAAATTCTATTCATTATGCCATTTTTATGCCCTCTTGACTCATGTTCTTTATTTTACTTCAGATTCATGTCTTATGAAATTCCAATATTTATGCCATGACTCAAGATTATAATATTTGATATGTATGGTATGATTATAATATGTTATGATCAGGTTCACATACCCTTATATTCATGTTATGATTACATATTTCCCTTGTTTACCTTGAAAAATAATCTGATCCCATCCTTTCTTATGTTTCCTTTCCCCAGCTTATGATGAAAGGTTTTAAGTATGGTGTGTTTGTAAAGAGTACTACAGGAGAACATATTTATGGGAGAATTTTAGGATCTTTCACTGAATTAGAATATTGTGTATCTAGTCTCTATATACACTAATCTATTATGGTCCCCAAGAATTTGTTTGTGTGATGTATAGAATATTCATCTCAAAATATATAATATATATTTATCAGAATCTAGGATTTATATACTAAAAAACATAGAAACCCTAAAGGAAAATAAGAACCTCTTAAGGACCCAAAAAACCATAAAAACCATAGAGACCCTAAAAACCCAAAAACCCCTAAGAACCATAAAATTCCTAAAAACCTCTAAAAGTTAATAAAACCCTAAAAACCCTAAAAACCCTAAAATCCTTAAAAGACCCTCAAACCCCAAAAAACCCCAAAACCACTAAAATAAAAAAAACCCAAAAAATGTTAAAAAACTAAAAAAATCTGTAGAAAACCCATAAAGTTCATTAAAAACCCTAAAACCCCTAAAAACATTTAAAAGGCCTAAAAACATAAAAACCTAAATACCCCAAAAACAATAAGAAGTCATTAAAACCCCTGAAAACCCCTAAAATCAATAAAAATTCTAAAAATATTAAAACCCCTAAAATAACCCAAAAAACCACTAAAAACCATGAAACACAAAAAAATCATTAAAAATATAGGAACATTTAAAAACCACTAAAATCCCTAAAACCCCTAAAACCCTAAAAAACACCTAGAAAACCTAAAAAACCCTAAAACCTAAAAAAACCCTAAAATATCTAAATTCACAACAGGACCCTTAAACAATAAAAACCACTAAAACCCCCTAAACCCCCCTAAGACCACCATAAAAACCCTAAAAACCAATAAAATCTAAAAACTAAAAAATCATTAAAAAATATATAAAAAATCCTAAAAATAATAAAAACCCCTAAAAATAATAAAAACCTCTTAAACTATGAAATTCAAAAAATAAAAAAAATACTAACACCCTTAAAAACCCCCTAAAGCCCCAAAAAACCATAAAAGCCACTAAAATTACGAAAAACCCCAAAAAACACTAAAACCCAAAAAATCTATATTAAACCCTAAAGGGAACTTAAACCCCCTAAAACCCCTAAACCTATAAAAACCCTAAAAACCATAAAAAACCTAAAAACCGTAAAATCCATAATAACATTAAAAACCCTAAAAACCCTGAAAACTCTTAAAAACCATAAAACAACATAAAAAACTAAAAACCATTAAATATCTAAGAACCCTAAAACCCATAAATCCAAAAAACCAAGAAATACACTAAAAACCCTAAAACCCTAAAGCCCTATAAAATCATGAAAAACCCCTATACCCCCAAAAAACACTATTGGGACCTAAAAACATTGCAAAGTAAATAATAATAATCCCATTTATTTGGAAAAGGAAGGAAAACAAATAGAAGGAATATTTTAATGGAATATGTTTAAAGGAGAAAAAAAGGAAAATGAAAAAAGTAGGCCACAGAGTATATTCCTTTGTGGACCGCCACTCTGCATGGAGATCCACTTTACAAGATGCCCGTGAACTAAACAGTTTGTGGGAAAAAGAATTGGGTGCGAATTCATCATAAATGAATGTGTCTTCTAGAAGGTGGTGGAAATATCTTCCCAACACACAACATTTCCCACGAACTAAAATGGTTCGTAGGAAAGATAAAGCCATCAGCTCCACATGAATGAAACGAAGTTATTCGCAGGATCGAGGTGGTGATCCTCACTACCATAGATGATGAACATGTTCACCCGTTAACGGAGTCATCTGTGGGATGGGTTTCTTCCATGGGATTAAAAAAAAGCATATTGGCTATATTACAGGTGACTGGCTACACTGGTATCCAGTCCATATCAACTAAATAAATAGAGATCAAGGGGATTGAAAAATAGGGAATCGACAATTCGAAGATCAAAATGATATCGACTAAAAGGATCGACTGAGATATTGATATATCCGCATTAGATGGACTCCTTCGGCGATTCCTTGTTTGTAAATACCCACCTCAAAGAAATCATTAGGTAAAAAAAACTAAAATTAATTATCATTCCACAAACTAACATACCTTTTAATCCATATTACTCAGGAGGTTTAGAACCAATATCCGATTTTAAAAAAGGAACCCCATGTAGAAAATATTAACATTGGTGGAACCCTGAACCACGTAGAAAATCTCTAAGTGGATGGAACTCGAGTCTGCACACCACCACGCTATACAGATGGAACCGGGTCCCACGTAGCAAAGTGATATGTGAACTGAATCTAGGTCCACGTACCACCATAGTATGTGGATGGTCTCCTTGCCTGCATAGCTACTTAGTATGCTGAAGAAGCCCCGTACCATGTAAGAACATGCTACATGGACCCATATACCATAGAGTGTTCCATTTTTCATCTCTGATAATTCCGTTTTATCACATCATTAGTCCCCATAATGGCCCCTCCACAAACTGGTTGAATGACATTAGGATGAGAACTCTTCCAAAGATTTCAGATGTCTATGATAAAATCTTAGGTCATGCTAGCATTTCCTTTTGATTTTACATACCCATGGTAAGCTGAGTCATGTTGGTTACCCCACAAGTGAGGTGAACCCCCAGAATGACCTTGAGTTTACATTCCCCTGGTAATGAGGGTTCTGACCTTGGGATATAGATGTGAACTTCCCTATTCTATATGTTAAGGGGAACCGCTAGCCCTTCCTTATAACAAGGGACAATGTTGAATGTTCTTCCCATTTCCACATAACCAATTGCAGAGCACTCCCACTAAGGTAATCCCCTAGACAATCTTGCAGGAGTTGTCACCTTAAATCCAATTTTCCTTCACCTGAGATGTAATCTGATCGATCACTAGATACGACTCTCCATGATATGGAAACAATAAGAGAAATGGGAATATTCAACACACTCTCTCTAACTCTCTTTGGTCTCCAATACCATCTATTAGAAGATGAAGTGGGGTGTTCGATCTTCAAATCCACTTCCTCCCCTTGTTTCTCACATCGAGAATGACTCACGTGGGCTTAGAGTTTGGCGACGATCATGAAATTCACATGACCCCAAATCATGGGCCTTATTTGTAGATGTAAGACTCAACTTCAACCAAAATGGTCCTCATAAAATGTGTAAGCCCCATAAAATCCTCTCATTTGGGAAGATGTCATGAATAATCCCCAGTCATGCTCCCTTAATGAGACATCTATCATGTGTATTTCCTAAATTAAACCAAACTATGAGGTCTTTGATTCCAAACTAATTGGGATTATTATGAAGGCTCCCTATAGTCCAAAACTGACACCCAAATCACCCTAATTTTCTCCAGGCCACATCCTCGGTAGGGTTACATTCACCCAAGAGACCATGTATCTTCTGGGTATCTCAGGCCACCTCAGCATAAGTCTCACATAGTATTTGTCAGGTAACCTTTCTCTTGGATTTCCTTTCTTTATGACATTAAACTACATGGTAAGGTATTTATCACAGGACCATAAAAGGTGATGTGTCCTATTAAACAACACTAAAATACATGGTTTCTGATTCCTCTCACAAGGATATATAGGAATCCCATATTATGGGTTTGATCCCAATGTCTAAATAGCTATTGTCCCCTTGGATGAAGAAAACATCTAGAGTGCCATCCCATATGGCATAAAATCAGTGTTTTCATAGGGAACAACTAGATAATATATGATCTATACATAAAATAATAACATTGATGGAGGATCTAAGAAACATAAAAATACTTACATCAATGGATAAACTTGGATACATACAAATGATTCAAAATCCATGTATATTTATGATCGATCATGCAATGTACAGATAGTCTATGAACACATTCATGGGAATTAACCAAAGATTAAAAAAATATAAACATAGCTAAAATCTACAAGAGAGTCCCTTAATAGGTGATAGTTCCCAAAAAAAGGGTGATATAAGCCTGAGTTCCCATCCTCTCAACCAAAGTGAGTTCTTAATTATCATTGGCCAAATTATAAAATGAATTCCTACCTTTGGAAATTAGGTCAATGAATCATAGATGTGAGAGTCGTTGTCTATTTATGGATCCTTAAACAAACCGATTAGATACCATGCAGATATAGTGTACCCAACATGGATCAATTTCACAAAAATTCAACCCCAAGTAATCAATCATCGGGCACAAAGTTCTCTATCGAAAAAAATGGTGAGCCCAACATGAATCCTTAACCAAGGTGTTGATGTTACTAAACATCAAGACCCTTTCATATAAAAAAATTAAGAGGTCCAAGCCAGAATCATCAATTATACATGTGGTCATGAGATACTGCATTGATGAGGTTTTTTTGTCTATACTTGTCCCATATATTGTAATAATTCTTTAGATGTTCCTTCAATCCAATGAAATCCCAGAAGTTCTCATATAAATTCATGTCAGCCACCACACTAGATAGGGACTCCAACAAGTAGAGGACTCCATCACCCACCCAGCATCTTCAACGTAGGGTCTCAAATTCAATGATCTCGGAGTACCACTAGAATGGTACTCTCCCAACACTGGAGGCATCATGACAGTCCCTCCAGTCATTGAAATTCTTCCAGACACGCAACCAATAGAGACCAATAGTCCAAAATCAGGAGGCTCCACTAGAAATCTCTAATAATTTCTAGAAACTATCCCTAGAATTCAATAATGAGTACCTACCTTCACATAGGGAGGAGGATGAATTCATCCCCAATGAATTTTTTCCTACTGCCTACGGGTCCTTCTCAAGGTTCCCTATGGAAAGACGTTGTCACCAATACCATGTGGACAAGTATCCTCATTCTAAAGAGGATATCATACCTATGGAACCTATTAAAGTTCAACAGACACATATACCTTGGGATTCCCACCAATGGAGACAAACATATAATCAGGAATAGTTCATCACCTTTATTCCTAAAGAAGAGATCATCCATGAAAATACCAGGGAAAACTATGGGAATTCAAAAATTCATGATCCCTCTTCTGAATCCCACCATGAAAATATAGTGGAATGTTATGAGAAAAAGAAAAATCCAACCTATTATCAGCAAGGTCACTGTGAAAATATGGCAAAAAATTATTGGTAGATGAAAATACCTACTGATGCGCATGAATCCCATCATCCAAACAGGGTAGAAACCAAGAATGAGCAGAAGAAAATTTATACTGATACATATTAATTCCATCATCCATATAGGGAGAAAATAAACTATAATAAAATGAAAATTCCTATTGAGACATACCGAGCTCTTCAAACAGATAGGGAGACAACCAACTATGAGTATATGCAAATTCCTGCTGATTCATATCAATCTCATCATCCAAATGGGAAGAAAAACTATATGAAGTCACATGTCCCTACTAATGAATACAAATATCATCAGTCATATATTATGGAAATCAATTGGTAGACACAAATTCTTTCCCACCAATATGAATGCCACCAGTCAAAAACATTGTCAATCAAATAAAAGCAACATAAAATTCCTACATAATCATATCAAGCTCATTAGAAAAATACAATGAAAAATGAGAAGACGTAAATCCCTACTCATAGATATGAATCTCAACAGTCAAATACAATGGAAACTAGAAAAAAAACTCACATATCCCAGCCATAAATCTGGGGTGTACTCGTACATCTGCCCCAACATGGGAAAAATTCTAGCACCCAATAGAAAACAATGGAGGACCAGAGCAAGTACATGTTCATGCTCCAACATCAGAATGGGAATACATCCTCATTATAGCCAAAGATATCTCTCAACAAATATCAAGAATTATGTAGGATTAGACATCAATTACTAATAATATCTCTACACCTAACAAGATGTAATCACTACGAGAGAAATATTCAGGAGTTGGGCCCACAAAACCATCTCTCTAAGTGGGTTGGCTCAGCCAAAAAATAAGGTGGTCACTCTAGTGAAAACTTATATCCCTACTCTATTACAGGGGATTTTTGTTCATATTCCATGACAAATGGTCAATCAGAATAGGAACAAATACCAGTTTCAACTGCGGGACATAGATCCACCATAGTGGATTCTCTAGGGTAGTCATATATCCCTACCAAAACTCAAGATTCTCAATGGTGTATCCCAACAGCATAATGAAAACTATTCAAACAAGTACCTGTATATGAATATTGTATCCAACTATTAGAGACCATAGTCTTCCGCAAGAGAGAAACCAAAAATAAATCATACCAAAGGCAACTAAAAAATTAAGAGCATATTTATGACCCTATTCTACTAGAAGATATTGTTCTTGATTCCATCCAACACATATCAAAAGAGACTCAGGATCCTATAAATCCCTTAACAAATTATTGACGTGTCAGTAGAAGTTATGAAGGTCCTCCCTACGATATTATTACCAACAGCTCTGAAGGACCTCCTCAGAGTACCCATGAATGATTAGTTTGTGGGAAAGAAATAATAGATCATAGGAGTATTTCTCTTATTTAGAGTCACAGTATCTCTACTTTTGGATAGAATATTGGACAACCAGAATGTCCTCCCCTTGCCGAATTTTTCCTTGATGGTCCTCCCTAGGGTATATGTAGCATAAATTATCCCTGTAGTCAGACATAAATCTCTGAAGGTAGTCCTTGTTATGATGGAAGTCAATGTGAAGGCCCACCCCACAATATCATCAAGAAGAAGAAGGTACTCCCCTTGTTGCAGCCCATCATGAAGGTCCTCCTCCGGATGAACACCATAGAAACTCCCCCCCTACATGGATACCAAGCCACAATGGTAGCCCTCACCATAACAACCCCAACTGTGAAGGTCCTCCGCATAGTCAAGTTATATATCAGTAGGAAGGTATTTCCCTTTACGAATGAAATGGGAGAAAGACCTCATACTAAGACACTTAGATGTATGGTGTCAAGTATTCCAAACACCATGTCCACAACAAGTGATATACCTTATCAACCAAGAGATGGCCTATAGCTATGCTCATCTTCTAAGACACCTCTATACTATTCAAATATTAATGAGCCTCCAACTAGACCCGCTACTTGGGAAAAATCCACCAATCAGCATTCAAGTTGGGAAGATCAAGTAGAGTAGTACCTAGTGGTATAACAAAACAATATGTTTCTCATGAGATTAAAATTATCTAAAGATGACATACCAGTTATGTTTTTTCTGATATCCATATTACAATTCAAAATACTAAAGGAATTTTCAAAGAAATTCATAGAAAACATTCTTCTCAATCTCTGGAAAATCCACTTCCACCTGAAAGAAAAATTCTTACCCTATGATGGGTATGAATACCAAGTTAAAATAATGGGATAGATTCTCTGATAAATCAACTTGAAAGCCCCTCTATCTGCATGAATAACCCAATCAAATGGGTGGAAGAAAGAACAAAAATTAACCAGCCTCTATGTGTGGAAAAAGTTTCATTTCCTTATCAACAACACACTCTTTGGTGTTCATATCCGAGGTTGGTAAGAGAATGGAGCTTTAAACATCACCCCATGTCTCATCCAGAAGAACTCACTAGTAATTAAATCCTCCAATTTCCTTATCCCATGGGAGTTCTCAATGAAATAAATTCTCAAGAAAGGATGTGTTCCCAACATGGATCGGCCCTGAGTAAGTCTAAAACGCATGAGGCCCAATGGGAGGAAGCTATTGAATGAATCATGAACCAATATGATGTTAAAATTAAGTAATCTGATCACCTAATTGAATCCAATAAACAATAATTTCTCATATCATCGGAGACAAATAATTCACGTATATACCCAGTATCATATTCGGCTCAGACTCGAATGGGAATTCACAAGATCAAGAAAGCAGAAATAGAAGAAAAAATGAATATATAATGGATAATCCCTAGACCATAGAACTAGGGGCATTTTTAACACAAAATGCCCCCATAATACTAACAAATATGAGCTGAGGCATCATAAAAAGGTAATGGGATCAACCCAACCCCATAGGGTTGGGGGCATTTTTACCTCAACCACCTGCCCATAAGACGTTGGTATTTTCTTGTTTGGGGAGGAAAATGAGAATGGAATTCCTCCATTCCATACCTTATCACAATTCATGCACCCCAGAAGGGAGGCATACAACAAGGTCTTATAAAGGTTCTCTCTGATTTGCGCTTCCTTAAGAAACACAAAAATAACCCCTGAATATAAGGAGAAGATCCAACAAATGATGCAAACATTTCTCCTACCACTCAACACATGGTATTAAACCCATATTGAATAATTAATAATTGAAGGTCATGGAAAAAAATATTATAGACCACATTAAATATAATTCAAATGGAGATAAACATGGAGAGGATGGTTTCTCCAATAATATAATCCAATCTGATCCCAGATGTGTGCGTTCCTAGGACTAGAGGGCCACCCTAAATGTAGTTAAACCCATGGATAATACCTCATTACCTCTTTCAAAAATACCCAAAAAACTAAAATAATAAAAAAATGTCACACACAACCTACCTCCCCTTCCAAATGTGAACGAACCCCAGACACTCAGGGATAGATTCGCTCAACATGAGGAGAAAATGAAGTAGTCATGTAGAATAAATGTTCAGCTACTATGTGAAAGTCTTCCTATCGAATATGATCCCTATTTGGAGACTCAATATAAACTATCATAAGGTGTACCTCATCCATAAGGGTTTATCCTAGCAAGTGAAGTAAGGCAGGGATACTCCTCCAACATGGCGCCAAGACCGACAGTCTACCTGAATCCAATCCCAAAAGGATATCAAAATTTACCACCATTAAGTAAACAAACAAAATAGATTCATGAAAATCAATAAAGGTTTCACCTAGCTGAATATTCACCTCAAGTACCCGTAGTGATGAAATGACTAATTTTCCCCTTACTACACCTGCCCATGCTCAGGTTCAGAAGGACACACATCAAGGGATCATTACTACCATTGAGTCATTGGCAGAAAAATTGGAAGCCATGGAAGGATGGTGCACTTGGATACAATCGAAATGGAAGACTTACCCATACCGGGTGAGAAACACTCCATCTCCACTAAATTTTAGAAACCGTACATTCCCAATATTAAATCTCTGAGGTGATCCAGAAAAACATCTAATGAATTATGCATCACATTGTGATCCCATTATGGGAACCCCAAAGAAACAAGAAAAAATCAAAATAATATACCTCATGTGAACTTTTTAAGGTTTATACTTTGTCTAGTATACTAGTTTTCTAGCTCATTTGATAACAGGATTGGAGGATCTCTGATGGAAGTTCCTCTTCCAGTTCACCTCAACATTTACAAAGACAATGGTTAGAAAACTTATGAACTAAAAATAGCAGGAGAATGAGATATTGGTATATTTAATTTCTATATGGAATGTTATTACCTATTATTTTAATTTGTCATTTCTTCAAAATGAGATTCTTTCTATGTGCATTGATAACCTCCGTGATGATATGTGAATGCCCCTCATACCAATGAAATATACTGGTGGGTTTCAAGGATTATCTACCTTTTCCCAAACAATAGAGGATACTTTATAGTATACTGAACTCATGTCACAGGTAGGCCTATAGGAAATTGGTAAAATATTAGGAAGAGTTGAAGTGTCCTCTATTTCACTTAATCCACCCCCTGTGTCGAGTGCAACTCCTCGACCTACACCAAATAATATAGGCCCCCATGGACATTAACAGTCACCGAAACCTCAAAAATATAAGTGGAGGGGACCTATGAAAAATCAATTCAAGGAATGAAGGAATAAATTTTACTCATTTTGAGATGAAAAAGTTAGTATTTACTTCGTAACATCTATGAATTGTAACTTTCTCCGCCTACTAGATCTAATGAGGGATCATTAAGTTGGTCTTGATGACCTTATAGATTATTATCACTTCTGCCGGATACTATGACACACATTCTAGGAGTGTTTCATCTTCCAATACCTCTAGATTAGAATGATAGATTCCAAAATAGTCAAATTGGGACCACCGCCAGCATAAGTAGTATATGTTTGCACCACCTACCAAGATGAAGGAGAGGAATGGGAAAAGGTTTTTAGAAAAAGTGAGAAGATTTTTGATATTTAATGACTCTGAAAAAAGTCATCCAAGATTGTTGAATACTACAAAGGTATTTGAGGCAAGGTAATTTCCACCCAATATCTCCTAATGCAAAACAACCGACATCGTCAACCCCACAATCCTCCAAGAGTCGACTATCCAAGAAGCAATTCAACAAGAAAGGTAGAGAGAAAGTGAAAGAAAATGAACCCATGTCAAGGACAAAGTTAGCATTGAACCTCTTAGATTTTATGCCAATAGAACTGAAAGCATAGGGGATACCTCGCCAAATTCCACCATAAAAAATAGTCAATTTGGCAGTCTCATCATCAAATGAGTAATTGATATTTAACTCCATTAATATAAATCACTTAATGGACCCCTTCTCTGATAAAGAGTACAGTTATGAAAATAGGTTCCCCGCACCCAATTGGGGATCCATAGGAAGAGGTTTCATGGAAAATAAATACTATGGGCGATAAAACTATGGCAGAAACCAAGTTTTAGGCCTCACCCCAGCTCAAACCGTCAATGATTCAGAAACTCAAGGAAGATCCCTTAAGCAGACCCAATAAGAATAGGAACATTCCCTTACCCCTTCTAGAATCCACTTGAGAACAATAATCCTAGAATATACACTAGAAAATGAACAAATGTTTAATCTCCCACAGCATGCAGGAAGACCTACTCGACCAAACCCCCAAGTCATAGAAGAACCGCCAACTCCTGTCTCGGGAGCCAGTCTATACCCATCCAATACACAAGTCTCTAAAGATCATATGAAATAGCATCTCCATGTTGGGAATTACTAGCCTTTAGACCATAACTATGATATTATAAAACAACTAGATTCAGTACATGCCAAACTATCAGTCATGGATGCCCTAAATTTTTCAAAAGATCTTAGGGAAAAGATTATTGAAGATTTGATAAGAACCCTAGAGTTTGAATCCAAAGTGGCTACCATTGAAAAAAAATAAAAATCTTGTGGAATTCCATGCAGTAATCTCATTTACATATTAAGATGAATATTCCATTATACAGGGACACATCATAGCTTTATACTTTTCCTATAAGATAAATGGTATAGACGTCTAAAATGTCTTAATTGATAATGGATCTAGAGTAAATATTCTCCCAGTGTAAACACCTTGTCAACTAGGCTACAATGAAGATAACCTAACACCCTTGGAAAAAATTTTATTGGGTTATGACAAAAGTGAGTAGAAACTGTTGGGTCAAATTAAGCTCAAAACTCAATTTTCTGAGATCATAGTCGGCTCAAAATTTATAGTGGTTCAGAAAAACACATCCTTCAACATTCTTATAGGAAGGACTTGGTTTCTTCATCATGTGGTGATTCCTTCATCCTAAAACCGGTGTGCCAAATATTTTACTAATGGACAATTTGGGACATTGTACAACGAAAAGGCCCCATATGAATCATGGGAGTCACACTATATCGATGCAGGATTCTATGAGAATAACAAGAAGTGACCCTCAGTCAATAGTATAGATTGGGTCAGGTCCCAAAATAGTTTGGGGATGGTCCCCGCTAACCCCTTTAAGCATCATGGTGAATAATATGTTTTACCAATCAATCAGGTGGAGTGAATGAGTCTAAATTCAGATGAATATTCGATAGTTCTCATGATTTCAGTCATATCCACCAAGCCTAACAGTTCAAAATGGTCCCCCAAATAATGATGAACCATTTAATGGAAATCCAATCAATCCATCCTTAGATCTCCTAATAATCCCTAAATTTCTATCTACGGAAAAAGAAAAAGAATACATTTTCTATTCCCTCACTCCATCCTCTATAAGAAATTCCCCATTGTTATTCGGGTTAGAAGACGTCACCTCAACCTCCAAATGTCGAAATTATGACTCTTATCTTAACTCTAAGGATCTCATATAAATAATTTTCCCCTTAAAAAGAATAATATGATGAGGAGTATTTGAAAGAGGAATATGGAGAAGACCTTATGGATTCCCCTATAACATTCGAGGGGGTGTCTCCCCCACCATTGATGAACTCGGGGAAAACCTAGGCCCTGATGAAGACCCATGACCCACTCTAATTAGTATGACCATGTCATCTAAGGAGAAAAAGGTATACACCTCATTCTTAATGAATAATTGATATGTTTTCAATTGGAACTATATAGAAATTCTAGGACTTAATCTCGATTAGGCCACTCCCCACTTGGGCCAGCTAGAAGATCATTGTGGCTATAAGAAAGTATCCCTTAGGACACATCCAAAACATACTGACAATATAGAGGAAAGGTTAAAAATATTATCCGAGAAAACATAATTTGGAATGTCCAATATTCTATCTGGTTGGCCAATATTTTCCCTATAAAATTGATGAATGGACAAATTAGAGTCTGCATCGACTTCAAGGATCTCAACTAGCACATTCTAAAATCTAACTTCCTAGTCCCAATTACATAACTACTGATCAATGAAATTACTGAATATTAATCTCTATATTTAATGAATGATTATTTAGGATATAATCAAATATAAATATATAGATATGATAAATAATCCACCTCTTTGTGTCCCCCTAGAGATTATTTTTCTACAAGGTAATTCCCTTCAGTCTGAAGATTGATGGCAACACATATCAATGTGCCATGCATCACATCGTCAAACTCTTCTGAGGGATGTTCATTAAATATTATATTGATGACCTGGTGGTTGAATCATGGAAAATCATGGACCAAATTTCAAATCTTGAAGTCATCTTCAAAAGACTACGACATCGCAATCATAAAATGAACCTCTTGAAATGTGATTTTGGAGTTACCTCAGGAAAATTCCTTGGATTTTTTATACGCCATCATGGAATCAATGTTTACCCAAATAATACAAATTATATATTTATTATGTCCCCTCCTTGAAACCTCATACATTTTAGAGGACTTCAGGTATATCTAGACTACATTTGGTGCTTCATAGACAACCTTGTAGGAATATGTTTTCCATTCACTAGGTTGATAAAAAAAGGAGGTCAAATACCAATGTACTGATGATTTTTAGGAAGCATTCGACATTATCAAGAAATACCTCTTAATTATGCCAATTCTAATTCCCTATGTCAATGGAAGACCACTCATTCTATATGTGACAACCTTAGAGCAGCCACAAGGTGCTTTCCTTTCATAGAAGAATTATGACGATAGTGAAAACTACTATAATTACCTTAGATACACCATGATCGATATTGAGACTAAATATTCAAATATAAAAAAGTGATGGCTGGTGCTAATATTTTTGGTTCAGAAGGTGAAGCACTACCTAGAGAACCCCGAATTCTATTTGGTCTCTTACAACAACACACTCAAGTACATTCTCAATCATCCAATGCTGAGAAGACATTTTTTTAATGGGAAGTCATATTGCAATAATTTACATATATTTCATGCTTTAGAAAGTCATAAAAGTCCAAGAGTTAGTATATTTCTTGTAAGAAACCCCCTCGGTAGAAATAAATCCATTGGATGATGAACCACCTGATGATGGTTTTTTCTCCATACAATAGGACCCCCAAACACAAGAGACACATTTTGATGGCACATCCAAAAGTATAATAAGAAAAAGGATGGAAGATCCCAAGATCTACAATGTGGGTCAAGGAGTCATACTCATATCTTTGGAAAATGCAGTCCTACCTTACTCCTTTATGCTTTTAGAAGGTTTCCCAAATAATGAGGCATAATAGGTGACTCTCATTATAGGCCTAGATCTGGTACTTCAAGCACAATTAGACAACTTTTGGAAAAAGGTGATTTGTAACTAGTCATCAAGAAAGTGAATGGAGATTATGTTATCCAAAAGGAAGAACTAATCCACTTGTTTGACAATATGTAAGATTTAATGGGGGAATTACCTTCAGATCTAACATTAACTCGTGTACCCCACACTCAAAATGCATAGGATTATGCATTAGAAAATGTACCCACAACTTTGGCCAATCTGGACTAAGATGAGATGGTCATCATCATTTCCAACCTTCATATGGTATTACCATTCTCTGAGTCCAACATGGAAGAAATTAACAATATTAGTACCATCCCTGAGCCATATGGTCCTACCACCGAATAGATGAATCCCATTGCGTATTACCATCAAAAAGGAGAACTCCCACCAGAAAGGGTTGTAAGGGAGAAAATATGCAGATGAGTAATTAATTTTTCTTCATATGATGGAACAAATAAGCAAAAGGTCCTCTATAAGATATGCCTTGATGGGGTTCTTCTCATGTGCATTGATGGAGAAAATATCGTTGTCATCATGAAGGAAGGGCATGACATAGTTTTTGGGGAACACCAATCGGGATACAAGATCTATCATCAAATTTGGAGGTTCAGATACTGTTGGCCCACTATGGAAAGTTATTGCACTAAATATACCAAGAAGTTTTATTACGTACATGTTCATGACAATTTCATCCCCCAACCACCATAGCTAGTTTACACATCCAAGTACTTCTGACCATTTTCCATACGGGGAATGGACTTCATGGGACCCTAACCTTCCCCTACATCCAATAAATTCAGTATATTCTCATGGAAACCAACTTATATTCTAAATGGGAATAATTTGTTCCCTTCAAATCAGTTGGGGTAAGTATAATAGTTAGCTTTGTGAAATCCAATATCATTACAAGATTTGGTGCCCCTCATACAATATTGAAAAACAATGACCCCAATTTCCTTTATGCTAAATTGGAGAAATTATGTCAGGAGTATGGTATCAATACCAACCAGTCATCCTCCTACCATGTAGTACCCAATAGATAGATAGAGGCATTTAACAAAACACTATCCAATATATTATAGAAGATTGTAGACAAGGATAAGAAATCATGGATGGAAAAGTTCCTCCATGATCTATGGTCATATCTGACCACGACCTACATTGCTACTCAAGTAACCCATGCTCGTTCGTATATAGGAAGCATGCAGTTCCGACTATCTAAGTTCAAATACCCTCACTCTATATTTCCATCATTGATCTGCTATCCACATATGAGTAATCCTAAAAATGGGTCGATGAGTTGATTGACTGGATGAGAAAAGATTGCATAACTTTTATCATTTTCAGTTTTATCAAAAATGGATTGCACGAGACTTCAACAAAAAGGTTTTCCTTCATTATTTCCTCAATGGAGAATTGGTTTTGGTCCTTATAACTCCATTGATATATGGAAAGAAACCCCCAAATTTGGAACCAAAATGGGTGGGGAGATTTTTAATATACAAGGACTACTACAATAGATAATATTCCTTAATTTCAATGGATGACCATCTCATTATATCCCTTACCAATGTAATGTTCTTCAAATCATGTCCTGATTGCATGATATTAAATTATAGGATAAAAGTTTCCCATTGCATTACATTAAACAGCATGGCCAGCACATCCTAGTTGGAAGTCCTTAAAAAAAAGTTGAAAAGTCCTTGTGGTACAGCAATAAAGTGCACATATGGTCCAAAAACTATAACCATAAACAAATAGTTATTATTCTAATAACAAGATGTTAAATTGAAGGATACAATATGGTCGTACCTATAGTTCAGCTAATCAGTTTCCTTACCATAAGATGTTAAACTACATGGAATATATCATCCTAACCACATGAAGTTAAACTATATGTAAATGATAATTCCCATAAATGATTCACTACTCATGATTCATATCTATGTGGGAGAAAAATGAAAGGACTGTGGTCTTACATGACAATCAGATCTGCAGAGGAACTCTCTTCTTCAAGAACTATGTGTGCCTTGATTCTCATTATAATGTGATATGTAGTGATGTCTTGGCTCTACGTCTAATGTCCCATCATGAACACCTTCGAGAATCCACCCCTGGTGGTCTTGAGAAATCCAAATTCCCATAAAATTACCTGGCCATTAGAAGTGGAATGGTTGTTTCCTAAGGAAACCTTTGTTTAACTATACACAATACACCTTGGTGGATCTGCATAAGTTCCCACCAAAAAGGCATATCAACCAAAGAGAAATTCATTATCATGAGTGGGTTTTCCTACTTCGGTATTCCGTAATGGATCCTATGCCTCGTATCATGTCTCACATCATTAAATAAAAAATTAGGGTCCATAAAAATCCCTCATTAATTTCTAAAATGTATTGGGACATCGTCAATCAATGAGTCCTAATTGGGGCCCTCACCCAACAATTCATGGTGAAATATATTCGACCTAAAACCTATGTAATTATTATGCCAGGATCGAAAGAATATAAATTTCCCATGAAAAGAGACACAAAACTCGCTAGGATTAAAACCATCAAAGGGAACCTTGAAAAAAATTCAAGTACGAACTCATTAATTTTTTTCCATTGTTTAGGAAAAATATCAACCAATTGAGAATTAAATAGATACAATTCTTGTTAGGTCAAACCCCCGAAATTGGTGGCTTAATAAAAAATCATGTTATACCTAATAATCCCACACCAAATTAGGTTAAGGAAATAATTAGGGTATTAAAAAAGGAACAATTTTTTTGGGTTTTCCATGTAACCATAGAAATAGTGAAACTATGCTCACTAGATCCCTCGATTCAGGACAAAAATGGAGCTTAACTTGATTATTTCAGTTTAATTATCCTGAATCACGATTCTAATTGACATCTAGTTGAAATCATCATTCAATGTATAATCAATTATGATTTATTGACAATGAAAGAAAAGATAGATAATTAGTGGAGAGTAAAAGCTTTTCATTCTATTAAATGAATATGAAATGAGAATCCACAAAATGGAGACCCTCTATACGAGTAGGATGTAGGAATTACAAGAGTTGATCAGCAGATTCACAGAACTATATTAATTCCTAGTTCAAGTCCTATATGGTGTGATGAAGTTCTATCGGGACTATAGTCTCATCAGCTGTGCCATCCCACAACTCCTATGCTCTCTCAGCTGCATTAAATTCAGCCTTTTCATCCTCATCCACCAACCACTTGCCTTCGTTGATTGATGCCTTAGTGTCTGTCACTTCTTTACTAAGGCAGACTAGATTCTAATTCAACCGTTCCATTTCATGATAAAGTCACTCCAATGAGGACATCTGCTTTGATAGTTCATCCTATCTCTTTGTGACCATCCTAGCATGTTCAATGGATACATCAAGAAGAATCTATCTGGATACAAAAAGATGAGTGGTAAAATCCAAAATAGAGAGGTGAGAGTTAAGAATTCCATTTTATTCCCTAGAAACAACCATCTACTTCATTATATCATATACACCATGAAAATCAAACCCTCCATACCCGATAACTGATAACATGTTGATTAATATGGGTTACTCCATTATCATGTCTGTGAGAGGGGTTTTATAAATCAGCTTCCAAATATATCTCCATACTTTTTGGATACCTAGATGATGGTTGGCTAGGCCATGTTAGTCCATTTCAGAATCACTCTAATATTGTGGAACATATTTAGGAATGAGTTCCACCAGAGAGGGTAATCATCCAATGACCTCAATGTGATTCGACCCCTCAGTAGTTTCCTCTTTGGCAGTATTGACAGAAGTAGTAATCGACACATCAACCACGACTAAAGGTACTCACAGTTGTTATCATGAAACCAGAAGAGTAAACTAAGTGGGTACCTAAATTCCCAAATAAAAAGAGATGGTTGGAGGGGTGTTAAAAAACCTCCACTTATTGACGAATCAATGTCTCCAGCCTCTATTAGGGTATCACTATCCAAAAATGTTGGTGATGCATCCTCAACTTGTGAAAAAACCTCAGGGATATCTAAAGAAACATGTGAATCTGGTTCATGCTCAACTGGGTCGATAGATTCCATATGATTTCTTATAGAGACTATAACCATCAGAATAACCATCATGTAATGAGGAGTGATAGCCATTTCTAATCCTCTCTGAATAGGATCTGTTCCCTCCCCTGTGGTTGTACACCTGGAAGAGAGGGATATGTATGCTCATTAGGTAAATTGAATCCTAAAAATACTCCTTCTATTAGGGATTATGTCATTAGATTCAGAATTTTTAATCTCTTAGGGCTCAAAATCTCCCCTATTTTCTTCAATAAATGGGCTTCTCCATCTAGCTCAACTATCGCTGTTAAATTTGTCCTATTCATTATAAAGAGGAGAGGATCAACATGTGCAATTGGAATTTCCACTTCCAAGGACTCACCAATTATTTATTCAATGGTTGTTTGATTCTGAATAAGTGCTATTAAGTCTAGGGATTCTTCCAATGGCCTCAGTTTTCTTGGATTACCTATCATATTTAGTCGTAGCTACTTGTGGTATCTCCCATGCCTCAGACGGAGTAGGAGCCATAGATGTCCGAACAGTGGCCACCTAGTTTCTTATTGGACATAAATAAAGATATGTGGATTATGATTAGTTAAATAATGGATACACATAGTTGGAAAACAAAATAAAAATGATAATTTTATTACCTGTGATCCCCGCTTTTATATGTATTGACATATGTGATGCCTATCAAAGTTTCTTGGTGTGCCACTAGACTGACCCTCTGGTAGAAGAAACGGGAAAAACCAGAGGTGTAAATGCTCCATTAGGATTCTCAAGGACAACCTCCATATTCTCTATGGCTCTAGGATAACCCTCCTCCACTACCCCATTTCAGAAGAAACACATTCCTCAGCTGCAGTTCCCCCTAGGGGTGTATACCAGAAAAATAATTATCACTTGGGCCTCCTCAGATTTTTAAGATGGTATAGAATTGGGTTTTAGGATCCTGAAAACAAGGATAAGTAAGTTTGAGGTCAAAATATATAATTACCTCTCCATCTATATCATCCGGAGCTGGTATTTTTACCATGTACTCTACCTGATCAGACCGTTAAGGCCTATACTATGAAGAATGAAGGCAGGTATCCATCTCGGTTAGATATAAGGCTACATCATGCTGATGTTCATGAGAAGAAATCCTTAAAGGTGAAATGGATTATCCAAGACTAGAATCTCAATGGTCTATTCCCAAAGCATCTTCCATATATCTTTATTAGATTCACATTCCCTTAAGGTATCCTAGAGATACCAATCCTCTGAGAATGCACCTGTAATGGGAATGGCTAATGTTATTGGATATGTTCAGGGAAGTGAAGCATGTTCTATTAACTGTAATCAATTACTAGGTTCATCTACCTCTCTATAACCCTTAGGTGATAGATGCTTTCAAGGTTCTAGGTTAACGAAATGAGTCTCCCCTACTATAGTTATAATAGGAGAATTGGTGATATCATCAACCCCTGAGGCTTGACCATCATAACCATCGTGCCCATTGAGCTCAGACCTCACTATGGGAAGTACTTCACAAGAATATTTACAACTATTATATTGATCATGACTCAGGGTTTTGAGATCTTGAGGGTAGAGATTCAATGTCTCAAGGTTATCATAATAATAAATTTCTTCATGTTCTGACACATAGCTGAACCCAGTGATACAAACCTCTTTCTCTTGAAGAAATCACAATAGAGCATGAGGGGAATGAGCACGAGAATATTGGATACCCCTTAAAGAATATTGTTACCACCAGGCCATGGGAAAGGAAGCATCATAAATGATTTATGTTTGGCCTTTAATAGCTTCACTTAAAGCCTACTAGGTCAAACCCTAGGCTCTAAAAGCCTTCCTTGGGGGTTGAGAAACAATCAATTTTCACACCTTCTTTCCAGGATGACAATTCCCAATGTCTTTATTTTGTTTCCCTTTATACCCAAATTCTTTAGGGGCCTTAACAATTGGAACTGGATTTTCCGGTTAACCACTTGGATATGATTGAATCCAGATATTGGTGTAAACTCTTGTGAGGAAAGGCTTAAAACCCATAGAATCTGGAAACATAATTTTGTATTGGGTATCTTTCCAGGTAAACATTAACCAATGTTTCATGACTACCATGAAGTGTTTCTCCTGGAATCTGCTATTAAGAGTGGGATGACATTTCACCTAAATATATTTGAATTGATGGCTAAATCTACAAGGTTCATATCCCTCAAAAATATGTTCCCTGTCAATTTGAGCCACTATGATACCCTCTCTCAAGGAAAAAAGTTATCCTCTCTTAATAAAGTATACTGATTCATCATTTAACAAAACACTGATGGGGGAAGTGTAAGTATTATAAGTAAATGGATCATTAAAATTGATTCAGGCCATCAACTACCACTCAACCTACTCATCCCATTCATCCCGCTCATCTTGCATGTCCTATTGCAATGGAATGACCCTACTTATGTTTTGAAGGAATGGTTGGATATTATCAAATGAAATTGGTTGAGGGGATATAAATGTGTATCCTCCCATAAGTGCTCCCATACAACCCTAGAGGATATCAAAAGGAATAACTAGATAGTGTGGTGTTTCCCCTCACTAATACAACCCAAAAAATTGTAGAGTTTCACTAATACTAGAATTTACAGGATGATTCATCTTCTTGTGGCTAGATAATTCTCCATGATAAAGGTTGTTACTCTGACTCTAGTACCAGAATCACCCACCGGTAGAATCCAACCACTTAGAAACATTTTCAGAAAGGCTTCAAATCAAAACAAATGGTTTTTTCTAGGGATGAACTTCCATCCCCATTCATTGAATTGACCCTCCTCTAAGATAGGCTAATAATAGCTTGTTCGCCTTTGGGTTTCATTTTTCGGGAAACTATTTGGTCTATGTGCACGAGGATCTTGACCAATTTTCAAGGAAAAGACATTAATCCAATCAAAAAATGAGATATCTTTATTAGGAAAGTTTTTAGTATCATTTGAAAGGGCTTTTTTCCGTATTGATATGTTTCTTGGTAAGAGGAGGAGTCCTCTTCTCGCCATCCCAATAAGAATGAGGTGGTATAAATTCTTCATACATGTCTCTAATAATGGAAACTCCCGAAATTAATTAGATATACCATATATTGTTGTCAACCTCAGCGTGAACTAGATGGAAGGTTTTGGTGTCTGGAATCCACCTACTAAGAAGATGTTGGATGAAATATCTGTTTCAATGAGCATAATTTTGGGATTCCACAAATGATACATATAACCCCACCGACCATAATTCATTTCAAAATTCCTCATAACCCTAGAAACCCCAAAAGGACACCTCCAATACAAAAAATGATCCCCATGGAAGGGGTCCCATTTTAATGACCATCCATGTTGTTCATTCACTATAGCCTTCTGTGCATTACTATGTTAACAATGAACTTTGTTATCCATTCATTGCATGACACCCTTTATTGAACGAGGGGTATAATTATGAAGAGTCCCAATAGAGTATTTTTTTCCTATGAATCATCCCATTTTCGAAATAAGGGCCCAAGGAATGTTACTATTATCAATTATCTAGGTTGCGGGTCGGATAGACTGACGTGATGCTAGAATCACCATGCCATATGGTAGTCCAAATCCATAGATAGGAAATCTGTCTAAAATTGGACATAATTTTTTACATGAATTATAGAGTTCAACTATAGACTGATGAAACAGGATGATGGAGATCTTCTTTGCTGATGGATTATATCATGTCCTTCCACTTTTCAGAGCCATTGAAAGGGATATAATAGTAGTATAAGTATCCTATGATGGATCCATCCTGCTTTACATCAAATTTTGATGCAAAAAAATTTATATTAACATAAATAAATTGTCAATGGAAAAAAATATTATGAATTAATAATTCATGAAGGAACCATCCATGAACTAATAGTTCATGGAATCTTGAGAATTATTGTCCTAAAAAGTGTTGGACAACGAATCGATAGTTTATAGAATGAGTGAACCTCACACCAAACATCACCATGTGGAAGGCTGAACTCACCCAGTGAGTTTGAAGTCGTTTAGATCATGGATGAAAAGTTTGAGTTCATGGGAAAAGGTTCCTCCAAAGGATTTAGTTCACGTATGAAAGGAATACAAGAGTATCCATGGGAGTGATGAGTGTGTCGAGAAATAAGGTAAAGGAAAATTATTTAGGCCCTCCATATATTGGTGTGGTCCCCTCCTACTAGTCCACCATGATGCTGCAAACTAGTTCAATTCAAGACAACATTTAAATCATAATAGCCGCCTCTTCATCCAGATAAGAACCTGTTTCGATGGAATGGAATTGTTGTGTCCTAATTTTTTTAAGGGAAATTAAAATAATCATATTGATTCAAAAAAGGAAAAAATTGAAGGAATAATTGAATACAAAATGTTTGATGTACCGAATATGGAAAAGGAAAAAAATCAGGTTTCAAAGTGTAATACTTCACAGACCGCCACTCCACATGGAGACTCGCATTGCAAGATGCCAATGAACTAAATAGTTTTTTGTAGAACGACAACAGTTACAGTTCCTTGAAAACAAAACCATATGTAGAAAGGAGGTGAAAAATCCACCCTAAACTTGACATTCACCATGAACTAAAATGGTTCATGGGAAAAGTGAATCCTTCAACTCCCCGCAAATGAAATGAAGTTGTTTGTAGGATTGAGGTGGTGATCCTCACTGCCGCAGATGATAACATCATCCCCCCACTGATTGAGTCATCCGTAGGTTGGGTTTTTTATGTGGGATTCCACAAAATAGGGATCGTGGGATCATCATAGGTAGACAAGTATGTTGGTATCCAGTCCCTCACTTCTCTATAAATAGATCTATAGGAGATTGATAAATAGGGGATTAGAAATTTGAAGATCAAAAGGAGATTGGATGAAATGATCACTCAAGAGACTAATTTCTTGGCAAGAAATGGACTCCATCGGAAATTCCATTATGGTAATGCCTCGCTGAATAGAATTAAAGAATAAAAATAAACTAAAAACTATTGGAAGTATGAGAAATAAAAAACCTCTATGGCCATATTCATAGTGAGGTGTAGAGCCAATATCCTCATTGTAACTAGGAACCCCATGTAGAAAACCACTAGGTGGGTGGAACCATGCTACACATTGAAAATCACTTCACGGGTGGAACATGAGTTTGTGTAACACCGAATTACAAAAATGGAACCTGGTCTAACATTGCTAACTGCTGAATGAACTGAATCAAGGTCTTCATACCCCCACGGTACGCAGATGGTCCCCATACTTTCATAGACACTCACTACACATAAGAATCCCTATCCCATGTAACAACATGCTACATGGAATGAGATACCCAAGGGCATTCCACATTCCAACTTTGATCATTTCCTTTTGTCACATCATCATCCCCCATGCTAGCCCCTGTGTGAACTAGTCTAACAACATCGGTTCGAGACCCATTATAATTCCTCCATATACCTATGATAAAATCATTAGGCACACCAGCATGTCCTTTGGAGTTTACATACCCATGGTAAGAAGATTCAAGTTCATTACCCCTATAGTAAGGCAGACCCCTGAAATGACTATGAGTTTACATTCCCATTGCAATAAGGGTTCTAACCTTCAATAATGAGGTGAGCCTCCCCTTTCTAGGAATTAAGGGGAGGCTCTAGCCTTTCCCTTTGATGAGGGTTAATGTTGAACGTTATTTTATTTTCCCCTGAACCAATTATAACATACTACTATTGAGGTAAGTCCATGTCCTTTATTGCAGGAGGTGGAACCTTCACTCCTCATTTATTTCTCCTGGGATGTATTCAGAAAGATCACTATATATGTATATATAGGATATGGAAACAAGAGGAGAAATGAGCTTATTCAACACCCTTAATCATCCTCACTTTGGGGTCCAGTACCATTTATTAGTAGAAGAAGTGGGATGTGCGATATTCAAATCCACTACCACCTCCTGCTTCTCACATAGAGCATGAATCATGCGAGATTAAAGGTTAGTGGAGATCAAGGAATTATCATGAACCCAAAGAAAATTAATTCTCTATAGATGTAACCCTCTACTTAAATCAAAATGGGCCTCCTAGAAGGTGTAATACCTGATCAAATCCCCCCATTTAGGAAGATCCTATGCATAAGCCCCAATCATGTTCTCTTAATGGTCATACTCTAATTTGTAAGTCCCAACATAACCAGAACTATGAGGGATTTGATTCCCAACTAATTGGGATACATAGGAAGCCTCCCTGAGGACCAAACTGGACAGACAAATCACCCCAATGTTATCTAGGACACATCCTTAGTAGTGCCACATTCACATAGGAGACCATATATCATCGGTGTATCATAGGTTTCCTCAGTGTAGGTCCCACACTGTCTTCATCATGTAACCATTGACCTATATGTCCTTGCTACATGACATTAAATGGAATGGTCAGGTCCTTCTCACATGGACTAAAAAGGAGATGTTTCTAGTAAAATGAAACTGAACTATGTGGTATTAGATTCCTTTAACATGGATAAGTAGGATGCCCATATTATGGGTTCGATCCTGGTTTCAAAACTATTCCTTTCCCCCTAGATGATGATAAACTCTAGAGTGACATCCCATGTGCCTTAAAAACAACATTTTCTTAGTGAACGACTATATAATCACGGATATGTCCATAAAAGGGTAACATTGATGGTGGATCATAAATACGTACAGATTCATCCATCAATGAGGAACCTCATATACATATAGATGATTCCAAATCCATGTGTATTGGTGATCTATCATACAACCTAGGGGTAGTCCACAGACACATGATTGGGAATAAAACAAGGATTCAAGAAAATATGAACATAACATAAATCTATAAGTGAGTCCCAAAATAGTTGATAGTTCCCTCCAAAATTGTGAGATGAGCCTGAGACCCCATCCTCTCAACCAATGTGAGTTATTAAGTGTTGATGGACAAATCATCAAATGAATGCCTGCCTTTGGAATGTGAGACCATTAATATTGGATGAGAGATCTGCTGGGTGTTTTTGACACAGCAAACAAACCCGTTGGAGACCATTAGGAGATATTGAACCCGATGTGGATAGATTTCGCAAAAACTCAACCCCCTATAATCAATCATTGAGTGGAACATTTTTCGTCGAAAATGATCAGGAAAAACACAAAAACCCCCCAAAACCCTAAAGTCTCCAAAAAACCCAAAGAAAATACTGAAAATCATAAAACCCTAAAACCTAAGGAAAACCCAAAACCCCTAACAACCCTAAAATCCCTAAAACTCTAAAAAAATCCTAAAACAAGGAAAACCACTAAAACCCATAAAAGACCTAAAAAAACACTAGTAACCCTAAAAAAACCTGAAAACCCTAAAAACACTAATAACCATAAAACCCATAAAACCCTAAAAATTATTTAAAACCCATAATACTATAAAAACCCTAAAACCCTAAAACCCAAAAAATCCTAAAAACTGAACAATAAACCAAACAAAAAAACATCCCAAAAAACCACTTAACAGCCTAAAAAATCTATACAAACCTCTAAAACTCTAAAATACCCTCAAAATTCTAAAAACCCTAAAAACCACTTAAAACATGAAAAAACCTTAAAAATGTAAAACCTATAAAAACCCTAATAATACACTAAAACCCTAAAAAATCTCTAAAATTGTAAAAAAACCTAAAAACCCTAAAAACCCAAAAAACATTAAACCCCTAAAAACCCTTTAAAAACACAAAGAACCCATAAAAACTCTAAAACCTTAAAATTACTTAAAAACTCTAAAAACCCTAGAAAAACCCTAAAAACCTTCCAAAACCTTGATATCCCCTAAAAACTCTCAAAACCTTAAAAACCTTAACCCCCCCCAAAAAAAACCTTCAAATATCTTAAAAAAGAAATAAAAAACCCAAGAACCATCAAAACCCTAAAACCCCCTAATAAAACCCAAAAAATATAAAATATTATAAAATATCAAAAACAAAAAAACCATAGAAAACCCTAAAAAATCTATAAACCCTCTAAAACCCCTAAAAATCCGACAAACCATTAAATCCCTAAAAACCCGTAAAGCACTAAAACTCCAAAAAACCATAAAACACTAAATATCATTCAAAACTCTATATAACCCTAAAAACTAAAACACCTAAAATCCAAAAGAACCTTAAACCCCTAAAAAATACTAAAACCCATAAAATCCTTACATGACTCTAAAAACCCAAGAATCCAAGAAACAATAAAAACACCTAAAAACCTTGAAAATTTATAAAAACCCATAAAACCCCCTAAAACAGTAAAAATCCAAAAAAATATCCCTAAATACCCAAAAACCCAAAAAAAAACATAAAAAACCCAAAAAAAACATAAAATTCTTAATACCCTAAAAACCAGAAAACCCCTAAAAACCTTTAAAAGACATAAAAATCCAACCCCCCCCCCAAAAAACCAGAATTCCCATTAGGACTCTAAAACCATAAAATCCCCAAAATCCCTAAAAGTTATAAAACCACTAATAACCCCTCAAAAACCCTAGAACCCCTAAAAACTACCCAAAAACCATAAAAACCCATAAAATGTAAAAACCTTGAAAAATATAAAAACCAAAAAACCCTAAAACTAAAAAAGCCCAAAAAAATGAAAAACCCTAAAAACCCCTAAAATCCCAAAAAATCATGAAAATACTAAAATTTCCTAACACCGCTATAAACCGTAAGAAACCCTCAAAACACTAAATACCCTAAATACTAAAAACCATAAATATACATAAACCTCTTAAAACCCAAAATCCTAAAACCCTTAAAAACCCAAAAGAACACCTAAAACATAAAAAAAATCTAAAACTCCGAAAAAACCAAAAATACTTAAACCCCCGAAGACCCACAAAAAACCAAAGAACTCAAAAAACCCCTAAAACCCATAAAACCCCTAAAAACCTAAAAACCCATTAAAACTTGAAAAGGAAGTAAAAAACCTTGAACAACTCTATTAAAACACAAAAAGATCCTATAAACCCTTAAACATCCAAAACACTTACAAAAACCCAAAAACCCCAACACCCCTAAACCCTAAAAAATCCCTTAATAGCCCTAAAACCCCATAAAGAATCATAAAAAAACCAAAACACCCAAAATCCCCAAAACCCAAAAAACAAAAAAACCCCTAAAAACCATAAAAACCCTAGACCCACTTAAAATTTCGGAAAACCATTAAATACCATAAATACACTAAAACCCTAAAAATTCCTAAAATCATAAATAACCAAAAGCTCCATAAAATCGCCCAAATCCCAAAAAACCCTAAAAATACATAAAAACCCCAAAACCCATCAAATACCTAACAAATCATAAAACCCATCAAACCCTTGAAAACCTAAAAACCAAAAAACCCCTCTAAAACCCCTAAGAACTAAAAAATATAAAAAACCCAAAACGCTAACAAACCTAATTCCATAAATATCTTAAATAACCCAAAAGACCCAAAAAATCATTTAAAAAGACTAGAACCCTGAAAAACCTAAAACAAATAAAAACCCTAAAACCCCTTAATACCTAAAACATGTAAAAACCCAAAAACACCTTAAAACCTAAAAAACTCAAGAAACTGCAAAAAAACCCTAAAACCCCCAAAACCCAAATTCCCTAAGAACCTTAAAAAATCCAAAAAACCCTAAATAATAAAAAAACACTAAAACCCCTAAAACCACTAAAATCCCATAAAATCAAAAAAAAACATAAATTCCATAAATTCCTAAAACCCTAAAAAACTCTTAAGACCCTAAAAACCCTTTAAACCCCCTAAAATACATAAAAGCCCAGAAAAACTAAAGACCCTAAAAACCCTAATTCCCCTAAAAGACCCTAAAATAACTAAAATCTATAAAAGTCCTTCAATACCCATAAAATCCTCAAAAGACACTAAAATACCTAAAAATCCTAAAGGACACTAAAAATACAAAGTACCCTAAAAGGATATAACATACCCTAAGACCCTAAAAGACTCTAGAAAACAAAAAAAAACCCTAAAGGACCCTAAAAACCAAAAATACCCTAGAAATCCCTAAAGAACCCTAAAAACACTAAAAAATCACAAACCCCCCCCCCCCACTGTGAAATATACTAAAACACCCCAAGTACCCCTTAAAGATCCTAAACACCCTAAAACAACCTAAAACGCTAAAAAACCAAATTACATAAAAAACCAAATACCTTAAAATCCCTAAAAACCCTTAAAGCTCCTTAAACAATTAAAAACACTAAAAATACTACAATACCTATAATCCATAAAAACACTAAAACCCCTAAAACCCAAAAAAACACTAAAACTAGTAAAAACCCTAAAGGACCATAAAAAATACTAAAAACCCATAACATCCCAAAAACCCCTAAAACATTATATCCCCTACAAAACCTAAAAAACTGTAAAACCCCCTAAAAATCCAAAAAAAACCCTCAAAAACTAAAAACTATAAAAAAAACTATAAGACAATAAATACTAACAGATCATAAAACCACTAAAAGAACCAAAAATCCATAAAATCCAAAAAAGACGCTAAGAAACCCATAAAAAATTAATAAACCTTAATACCAAAAAAGGTGCTAAAATACCCTAAAACCATAAAAGAATATATAAATCTTTAAAATAACACTAAAATTCCCTATGAACCAAAAAAACCTCTAAAGTCCCTAAAATCATAAAGGACACTAGAAGCTCTAAAACACCATAAAGGACCCTAAAAACCTTAAAACCCAAAAATGACACTTAAAACCCTAAAAATAATAAAGGAAACTTAATAATATAAAAAACAAATAGGACCCAAAGACCATAAAATCATATAACACACACTAAAAACCTTGAAAATCATAAATGACCCTAAAAACCCAAAAAACCCTTTACCCACCTAAAACCTAAAAAATACCCAAAATAATGTAAAAATACTCAAACCATAAACCCCCTAAAATACATAAAAGAACCTACAAAATTAAAATCCCTAAAAATCTATAAAACATCCCTAAAAATCCCTAAAGCACTATAAAACCCCTAAAAACTTTAAGACCCTCAAAACCATAAAAATCTAAGAAAAAACCAAAAAACCCTTAAAACCATAAAACCCCAAACCCCTAAAGAACCTTAAAACCACCGAGAAAACCCTAATATTACACTAAAACCCATAAACCCACTAAAAACCCTAAAAACACAAAAAACATTAAAAACACATTAAAACCACTTAAATCCCTTAAAAACTAGAAAACAAAAAAATCATTAAAAACATTAAAAAAAAACCCCAAAAAACCCAAAACATAAAAAATCTCCAATAAAATGATGAAAACAACCCAAAACCCTAAAAAACCATGAAACCTTGGAAAATCCTAAAAATTATAAAAAACCATAAAAAATAATTTAAACTCTAAAAAACAAAAAATATCAAAGAAAACCCAAAACTCATAAAATCCCTTAAAGTCCCTCGAGTCACTAAAACCCTAAAAATCTTTTAAAACCCCTAAAAATAATAAAAACTCATAAAAACCCAAAAAAAGAACCAGGAACAATAAAAACATTAAAAGACCCTAAAACTCATAATAATATAGAATACCTTAAAAACCATAAAACAAAAAAATACCCTAAACCCCAATATACCCCCTGTAATACCTTAAAATCATCAAACTATAAAAACCCTAAAAACACTAAAAACCTAAAAACCTAAAAACCCATAAAAACTAAATGTATAAAAACCCTAAAAACTCAAAACACCTTATAAACCCTAAAATAATACTTAAACCAATAAAAACCCAATAAAACATAAAAAATCCTAAAAATATGACAAAAAACTGAAAACCCCTAAAACACTAAAAAACATAAAACCCCTAAAAACCATTAAAACCCCCCAAAATTATAATAAGTCCAAAAAAACCAAAACCCCTAGAATCCTTAAAATCACAAAAACGCCCTAAAAACCTAAAAACCCAAAAAAAACCCAAAAAACACCAAAGAAATCCATTAAAATCCTATAAAACCAAAAATAGCCATTATACAATAAGGACCCCCAAAACATATCTTAAAACCCCCAGACAATCCTTAATACCACTCAAAAACTAACCCCCCCTAAAAACTAAAAATCCTAAAAATCCTAAAAACTCATAAAATCCCAAAAAACAAAAAAAACTTAAAAAACTAAAACCCCTATAAACACTAAAAATCATAGTAAACCTAAAAATGAAAACCCCTTAAAACCCCAAAAAATCTCTAAACCTATACCCTAAATCATAAATTATAAATCCCACCCCCTAAACCCAATACCTACACCTAAAACCATAATCCTTAAACCCAGCACACAAGACCCCATACCATACCCCATAAATCTTAAACACCACACCCTAAACCCTAGACCCTACACCCTAAACCCTACACCCTAACCTCTATACCCCACACCCTAAACACTAAATCCTATACCCTAAACACTACACCCTTCACCCAAATCCATAAACCCAATTCCGTAAACCCAATACCCTATAACCTAAATCCTATACCCAATACCCTACATGAAAAATCCTAAACCCTAAACATTGATAACCTAAAAACCCCTAAAACCCAAAATAACCCTACAAATCGATAGCAATCCATGAAACCCCCTAAAAACTCTAAAAACCCCTAACAAACATGAAAAAACCTAATAACCCCTAAAATCCATAAGAAATACCTAGGAAAACAAAAAAAACTACTTGAAAGCACTAAAAAGATAAAAAATACCATGGAACCCCCAAAAAATGCCCTAAAAACCTAATAAACCCTAAAATACCAATAAAAAATCTAACCATCATTTAAAACCCTAAACTCTAAAAAACACTAAAAACCCAAAAAACCCCTCTACAAATCCCTAACATCCTTAAAAACCCTAAAAAATCTAAAAACCCATACATACACAAAAAAACCTAAAGACACTAAATTCCTTAAAACCTTAAAATATCTAAAACCCCTTAAAACCATAAAACAATAAAAACTCTAAAACCCTAAACCCCCCTAAAACGACTACATACCCTACAACACTAAAAACACTTAAAACACATAAAAACACTAAAAAACCTAAAACATAATACTCTAGAAACCATAAACCCATAAAACCATTTTAAAATCCTAAAAATATCTTTAAAAATCCTCAAAAACCTTTAAAACATTAAGAACCCTAAAAACCTTAAAAACCATAAAACCTTATAAAATCCATAAAATACCAAAAACCCCTAAAGTAGACCAGAAAACCATAAAAACATTAAAGGACCATAAAAAACCTAAAACACCCAAAAACCCTAAAAATAATAAAACCACTTATAACCCCTAAAACCCTAAAATCCTAAAATTCTAAAAGCACTAAAAACCTATAAAACAACCAAAAACCCCCAAAAACGCCTTAGTCACCCCATAAACCATAACACCCCCAAAAGAGAATAAAAACACTAAAATCAATAAAATACCATAAATACCCTAAATTTATCCTAAAACTATAAAAGGCACTAAAAACCACTAAAACAATTAAAGGACCCTAAAACCCCCTAAAAAACTAAGACCCTAAAATATCAAAATAAATGAAAAAAGTCATAAAAACCCTACAACCCAAAAAATCCCAAAATACCTTAAAATCAAGAAAAACAAAACTTTAAACAATTCTAAATACCCTAAAACCCCTAAAGTCCATACGAAACACTAACACCCTAGGGGACCCTAAAATCCTTAAAAACCACTAAAAACCTAATAATCCATAAAATAACCTAAGATCCTTTAAACCCCTAAAAGACCCAAAGAAAACTGTCAAAAACCATAAACAACCTTAAAACCCTAAAAACCACAAAAATTATCTAAAACCCCTAAAAACAATTAAAAACCAAAAAATATTTTAATGACCTAATAAAATGTAAAAGATCCTTAAAACCCTAAAACCCCTAAAATCCTTAAAAACACTAAAAACTCTAAAACCCTAAAACCATAAAAATCATAAAAACCCATAAAATTATTAAAACCCATAAAATACCTGAAAACCCTAAACCCCTAAAACCAAAAAAAAACCCTAGAAAACCCAAAAACCATAACAAACTCTAAAGGACCCTAAAAACCCTAAAAGTCCATTAAAACACTAAAATTCATAAGGGACCCTAAAAACTCTAAATATTTATAATGGAACTTGAAAACCATAAAACCCCTAAAAGATACAAAATAAACCTAATAACTATAAAACACAATAAAAATCCTCAAAGACCCAAAAAACCAAAAAACCCTAAGAACCCCAAAAAAACCCTAAATGTCCCAAAAAAACTAAAAAAAACCAAAACAACTCTAAAAACCCTACAAACTCTAAAATACATTAGAAATAACAAAAAATATAAAAGGACCTAATTTTTTTAAGACCCTAAAAACCATATAAACTATGAAACCATAAAAGACCCCAAAAACTATAAAAATAGTAAAAATCCAAAGAAACCTACAAACACCGAAAACTGTAAAACCTATAAAAACCCTAAAAAACTAAATGAAACTAAAAAACAAATGGAAACCTCTTAGAACCCATAAACACCCTCCTCTTAATGTTTTCCTTTCTAATTTTCAATAAATTTTGGGGAACCTGGCACACTTGTTCTCGAGCATTCTTTGCATAAACACCCCTAAAAACTCTGAAACACTAAAAAAATCTGAAAACACCATACAAACCCTAAAAAACCCAAATATTCTAAAACACTCTAAAACTCCTAAAAACCCCTAAAACCCATAAAAAACCTAAAATCACCAAAAACCCTAAAATATAAAAAATGATAA
Organism: Viscum album; assembly: GCA_963277665.1. NCBI lineage: Eukaryota > Viridiplantae > Streptophyta > Magnoliopsida > Santalales > Viscaceae > Viscum > Viscum album. The sequence continues at coordinate 1,799,067,383 of OY728126.1, read as the reverse complement.
AACCCTAAAAAACCCAAAAAAAACACAAAAACACTAAAAAAATAAAAAACCCTAAAAACCCATGAAACCACTAAACCCCTAAAACCTCTAAAAACCTAAAACCCTTAAAAACCTAAAAGGACCCTAAAACCCTAAAACACTAAGGATCCTAAAAACCCTAAAACCCTAACAGTCCTTAAATACCCAAAAAAAACCCCAAATGACAATAAAAATCCTACACCCCCCTAAAATCCTCAAAGACCCTAAAACCCATAAAATCCCTAAATGACCAATAAAAAACCTGAAACCCATAAAAAGTTGAAAGAACCCTTAAGATTGCCAAAACAATCAACAAAAACATTAAAATAACCTAAAAATAAGAAAAAAATATTTAAACCCCTAAAAAAACCTAAATCCCCAATGAGGAAAAACCCAAAAATCCATCAAAACCCTAAAAACCCAAAAAACCAAAAACCCTAAGAAACCCTTAAAACCCATATAACCCACAAGAACCATTAAAAACCTAAAAAATAGAAAACCCATAAAATCTATAAAAAAATCTAAAACACCTTAAAACCTTAAAATCACTAAAATCCTAAAAAACTCTGAACCCTAAAAGCCGTAAACACTCTAAAACCCCCAAATAACCTTAAAAATACAAAAAACCCAAAACCTTAAAAACTCATGAAAAGCCTATAAAATGTTAAAACACCTAAAACCGTAAAATTACTAAAACCTCTGAAATCTTTAAAAACCCTTAAAACCCTAAAATCTATATAAAAAAACTAAAAACCCTAAAACCTCAAAAAAACACTACAACCCCCTAAAAACCATAGAAACACCTAAATATTACTAAATCCCCAATAAATAACAAAACACTAGGAGAAAAATAAATCCCTAAAAACCATAAACTACATATAAACCTAAAAACCTTGAAAACACTAAAAACACATAAAAATAAAAATAAAAACTCATTAATATGCTAAAGACCAATAAGAATCCCTAAAAACACAAAACACTTTAAAAATCCCCAAATCACCAAGAAACCTTAAAACCACTAAAAACCATAAAAACCACCCCCACCATAAAATCTTTAAGAACCCCCCAAAACCCATCAAACCACAAAAAAGTAATCTAAAAACCATAATGACACTAAAAACCTTTTATCCCCTAAAACCCCAAAAATACTTTTAAAACCCTTAAAAAAGATAAAAACAAGATAAAACTCTAAAACCCCTTAAAATCCAAAAATACCCTAAAACACTAAAAAACCTAAAAACCCTAAAAAAATATAAAATCCTTGAAAAACCTATAAAAACTAAACCCCTATAATCCTTAAAACCTCCAAAAAACCCCAAAAAACTGAAAACCGTAAATCCAATTAATTCCCCTAGAACCCCAAGAAATTGTAAAAATTAAAAACCCTTTAAAACCCTTAAACCCCTAAATACCCCTAAAGGACCCTAAACCCCTATAATGACACTAAAAGTTACATAAAAACCCTTATAAACCCAAAAAAACTAAAAACCCTAAAATCATTAAAACCTTAAGTCACCATAAAAACCCATAATCTCCTTAACACTCCAAAACCGTAAAAAAAATCCTAAAACTCTAAAAAACTAAAAAACCACCCTAAAATGGATTTTAGAAAATAAAAACATTTTAAAACCACTAAAATACAAAACAAACCCTATAATCTCTAAGAACCCAAAAAACCCTATATACCCTAAAAACCCTAGGAAAACCCAAAAATGAAAAAAACCTCAAGAAAATACAATAAGTTATAAAAAACCTAAAGAACATCAAAATCCTAAAAACACCAAAAACACTAAACCCTTAAAAATATTGAATGACCAATAAAAAACCCCAAAACCCTAAAAACTTTAAAACCCCCTGAAACCCCAAAAGAACTAACCCCCCCCCCCCACTAAAAAAATTACCATTCAGTTCTAAAAACCCAACAAAACCCAAAAACCCCTTACAACCTATAAAATACCTAAAAATTCATAAATGCCTAAAAACCCAAAACCCCTTATAAACCGCTAGAAAAACCTACAAACACTCGAAAATACCCCAAACCCCCCTAAAACCTTAAATACCCAGAAAAAACTAAAACCCCATAAAAATCATAAAACCCATACAAGAACCTAAAACCCGTAAAACCCTTAAAGGCCCTAAAAACCTACAAAAACAAAAAAAACACTGATAAAAACTCTTAAAACAGCCATAAAAATCCTAAATACAATAAAAACCCTAAAACCCCATTAAAACCCTTAAAACCCTTAAAACCCTTAAAACACTAAAAAATTAAAAAAAAACCTTAAAATCCTTATAATCCTAAAAATCCTAAGCCCCTAAAAACCCTTAAAATGCTAAAGACCCTAAAAACCCTAAAACCCCTAAAACTACCATTAGAACCCATTAGACCCCTAAAAATACAAAACTAAAAAAAATACATAAAATAATAAAACCCTAAAAATCTAAAAACCCCTAAATCACTAGAAAAGACAAAAAATAAAAAAGGACAAAAAATAACCCATAAAATCCCAAAGAAAACCAAAAAATTCTAAAAAACATAAAAGGAAAACAATGCCTAAACAATACTAAAACCCTAAAAACCCTAAAAATCATTAAAACTCTTAAATCCCTAATAACCCTAAAAAATCGTAAAACCCAAAAATGATAAAAACCATAAAAATGTAAAAACTCAATAAAACCCCTAAAATCCATGAAATACCATAAAATTCCTAAAAACCCTAAAATCCATAAAAAACCAAAACCCCCTAAAACCCCTAACAATTCCCCAAAAACCCGAAAACCCTAAAAACCCTAAAAACCATAAAATTACCTAAAATTGCTAAAAAATTTCAAAACCATAAATGATTGAAAACCCTAAAAACCCTAAAACCCTAATAAATAACCTAGAAAACTAAAACCACTAAAATCCCAAAAAGACAACATAAAAATATTTTAAACATCATTAATCCAATAAAAACAAGCAAAAAATCTAAAATACATTACAAAATATGGAAACCCCTAAAACAATAAATACCCCTAAAACCCCTAAAAATATAAAAATATATAAAATTCACTAAATAAACATAAACCACCTATAAATATCCAAATCCATAAAACACTAAAAACTATAAAAACATATAACCCTTAAAACCCTAAAATCCCTTAAACCCCTAAAAACATTAAAATTCGTAAACTCCCTAAACAACCTAACAACTCTAAAACCCAAAAAAAACATTAAAACCACCCAAAATTCCTAAAAACCATTAAAACTAGAAAATCCAAAAAAAATACTAAAACCCCCTAATAACACTAAAACCCTCAAAACCCCTTAAAACACTAAAAACACAAAAAACCCCTATAACAATTAAAAACCCTTAAAACCCCTAAAAACCCTAAAACCCACCAAAACCCTAAAAACTCTAAAACCCTTGAAACCCTAAAAGACCTAAAAACCCTAAAACCCATAAAAACCCTAAAAAATAAAAAAATAGAAACACCTAAAACCCCTAAAACACCCCTAAAAGACCATAAAACCCAAATATAATATAAAAACCCTAGAAGTATTTAAAAATACTAAATACCTTAAAATAAAAAAAAAATCCTTCACCACCTAAAAGATAATAAAATACACTAAAACCCTAACAGACTCCAAAACCCTAAAACCCCATAAAATACACTTAAAACCCTTAAAAGACCCTAAGAACCCTAAAAACATAAATGTACCCTAAATCTCCAAAGGAACATAAAAATACTAGAAACCCAAAATATCCTAAAAATCCAAAAAAACCCGAATGGAACATAAAAACCATAAACAATAAAGTAGCTTATAACCCTAAAAAACCATAAAAGACCCTTAAACACACATAAAACCATTAAATACCATGAAACACGCTAGAAATTATAAAGTTCAAAAAAACTCTATAATACAATAAAAGTCCTTAAACCCCAAATAAAACCCTTAAAGACCCTAAAAATCATTAAAACCATAAAAACATTAATGTCCCTAAAAACCATACTACCCTTGAAAACCCTAAAAAATCCTAAAAATCATACAAAACCCTAAAAAAACCTAAAACATATGAAACCATAATAAAATTCTTAAAACCCATAAAATCCCTAAAAACCGCCTAAAACCTCTAAAATCCCTACAAATACAAAAAACCATAAAACCCTATAACCCCAAAAAACCAGAAAACACCTAAAAACTTGACCCCCCCTAAAATCCATAAAAATCGAAAAAACACTATAAAATGCCAAAAACCCAAACACAGACCTAAAAAACATAACCCTAAAACCCACTAAACACCCTAAATACTCTAAAATCCATAAAAATCTAAAAACCAAAAAACCCATAAAAGAACCTTAAGTCCCTAAAACCCTGAGAAAACCATAAAACCAAAAAACCCTAAAACCACTAAAAGACCCTAAAAACAAGAATAAATACTAAAAAATATAAACCCCTAAAATAACCATAAAATCCCAAAAGACCCCTGAAAACCTTTGAACACCCAAAAAAATTCAAAAAACCTTGAAAACCCGAAAAAACATAAGAACTTCTAAATACCCAAAAAAACCCTATAATAGATAGAAACCTATTAAAACACTAAAAACCATAAATCATACCAAAACCCACTAAAGCCTGCTAAAACCCCAAAAAATTGAAAATAATCTATAAACACTAAGAAAACCTAAAAACCCCAAAAAATCGTTAAAACCCTAATAAAACATAAAAATCAATAAAATCCAATAAACCCAAAAAAAACCTTATTCAACCTAAAAACCCTAAAAATTGTAAAAACCTAAAATCCTTAAAAAAAACCCTAAATACCCAAAAAATCCTATATGATCCCTAAAAAACCCCTAAAACCCCTAAAAATATCAAAAACCCTCAAAACCCCTTAAAACCACAAAAAACACAAAAAAATCTTAAAACTCTAAAATACCCAAAAAAACACAAAAACCCTAAAACAACCTTAAAAACCATACAAACTATTAAAATCTATTAAAATACATAAAAACGTAAAAACCGATGAAACCCCTAAGATATCCTAAGAAACCCAAAATAACTCTAAAACCCCTAAACCCAAAAACAATCCTAAAAAACCCAAAATACCCCAAATAATAATAAAAAATATAAAATCCATAAAATTACCTAAAATCCTTCAGAAACATAAATAATAATATAAACCCAAAAAACCCTTTAAAAACTCTAAAAACAATAAAAAATACTCTATAACACACAAAAAAACTCTGAAACCCCACAAAAACCTACAAACCCCTAAAAACACACAAAAAACCTTTAAAATCCCTAGAATATCTAAAAACACCTAGAACCCCAATAAAACCTTAAGAAATCCAAAAAACAATAAGAAAAACTTAAACACCCAAAAACCCTAAAAACCCTAAAATCCGTAAGAATCCAAAAAAAACAAAAAACCTCTTAAAAACCAAAAAAACCAAATAACCCCTCAAAACCCTAAAACCCCCTAAAACCTCTAAGAACCCTAAAACCCCTCAAAACTACAAAACCCATAAAATTTCATAAAAACCCCAAAACCATTAAATACTCTAAACCCTAATTGGCTCTAAAAACGCAAAACAAAATCCCCAAAATAACCTAAATAACCCAAAAAAACCTACAAAAGACCCTAAAAACCATCAAAAACAATAAAACCCCAAAAAAACACGTAAACATCCTAAAAACCCTAAAAATAGTAAAAACATCTTAAAAATTTAAAAATCATAAAATCCATAAAAACTACTAAAAATACTAAAACCCTAAAAAGTATTCAAACCCATGAAAACACGAAAAAATCCTTAAAAACATATTATTCTCCTAAAAATGTTTAAACACAAAAAAATCCATAAAACCTATGAATCCCACAAAAATCCATAAATACCTAATAACTCTAGAAACCAAAAAATGTTAAAAAGAACTAGAACCATAAAACCCTAAGAAACCCATAAAAACCTAAAGATTGTAAAAACCCCAAAAACTAAAATATCCTAAAAAACATTAAACCTGAAAAACACCTAAAACCACTAAAACCCTATAAACCCTAAAAACTATAATAAATTATAAAAACCATAAAAGACCTAAAGAACCATAAAAGACCCTAAAAGCAGTAAAACTCAAAAAAACATAAAAACCCAGAAAATTCCCCAAAACTCCAACATCACTACAAAAACATTAAAAAACCATAAAACCCATAAAAATCATAAAACCCCATGAAAATCCCCAAAATTTTTTAAAAGCTTCTAAAACCCCTAAAAAACCTAAATATAATAAAATCCTCTAAAATTATAAAAACCACTTAAATCCCTCAAAACCCATAAAACCAACCATAAATCCCCCTAAAAAATTTAAAAACCATTAAAAAATCTAAAACAAAAAACACTAAGAACCATATAAAATCTTTCATAAAATTTTAAAACCCCATAAAAACTGTAAAAATCCTCATAACACTAAAAACACATGAAAATCATTTAAATTGCTTAAACGCTAAAAGATCCCTCAAAACCATAATAAAACCCTGAAAACTCTAGAAATCCTAAAAAACATAAACTCCCTAAAAACTGTAAAAATCATAAAAAAATTTAAACCCTAAAAACCCTTAAACACTACAAGCCCAAAAAAATGAAAAACATATCCATTTAAACCCTTAAAAACACAAAAACCCATAAAACTCCAAAAAGACCATAAAGACCTATAACCCCCCTAAAACCCTAAAAATATTATGAGACGTCTAAAAATCCTATATAAATCCTAAAATAACCTAAAACACTACAAAACCTAAAACCGTAGAAATATTAAAAACCCTAAATACCATAAAAATTCAGATGAGCCTAAAAACACCTAAAAACTCTAAAAACATAAAGAACCCTAAAAATATTAAAAACCCAAAAATAATTTTAAAACCCCTAAAACCCTTAAAAATACTAAAATCAATAAATACATTGAAACCCTAAAACACTTAGAAAACCCTAAAAACCATAAAATCCATTAAACCCCCTTAAAAAACTCAAATCCTAAAACCCCTATAAGTCATGAAAAACCATAAACCCCTATAAACCGTAAAACCCAAAAAATAACTAAATACCCTAACAAAACCATGAAAAACCTAACAACCCTAAAAATGTATAATCCCCCCAAAATCCCTAAAAACCATAAAAATCCTAAAAACTCTAAATCCCCTAAAAGTCCCTAAATCGCAAAAAAACAATAAAAACCCGCAAACCCCTAAAAACACCAAACAACCCTTAAAACAAAAAAACCCTAAACCCCTTAAAACCCTTAAAACCCATTAAAGCACTAAAAACAAATTAAAACAGTAAAAACATAAAATCCAAAAAAACCCTAAATACACTTAAAAACCCTCTCCCCCTAAACCCCTAAAAATGAAATGGATGTAAACTCCCTATAAACATTTCTAAAACCATAAAAACCATAAAACACCTAAAAACCATTAAAATTACACTAAAAATCCTAATAACTATGAAAACCCTAAAATCCTTAAAACACTAAAAACACCATGATGACCCCAGAAAATCCCTAAAAACCTTAAAAACCTAAAAACCCTAAAACTTTTAAAACCATAAAAAAACTATAACCCATTAAAAAGGAAAAAACCAAAAAATGGATAAACCCATAAATAATCCCTAAACGAACATAAAAACCCAAAAAACATAAAATACCTTAAAATCCCTAGAAACCCTAACCCCCCCCAAACACTAAAACAACCTAAATCCATAAAAAACCCTTCAAGGACCAAAGAACCCCTTAAAACCCCAAAGGGAACCTATATAACTACAATAAACTATAAAGTACCCTAAAACCCATCAAAATATTATAGGTTCCTAAAAACCATATAGCCCGTAAATGACCCTAAAAACCCAAAATTACCCCCAAACCCTAAAAACCAAAAATGACCCTAAAAATGAACAAAATCCCAAAAAACTCTAAAACCTTCTAACAATCATAAAAACCTAAAACCCAAAAGAAACTAAAAATCAAAAAACCATTAAAAGAATGTAAAGAATCTAAAAATTTAAACGAACCAAAAAACCATAAAAATCCTAAAAACCCTCAAAGACCATATAAAGCTCAAAATCCCATAAAAACCCTAAAACCCAAAAAATATCATAACCTGAATCCCCTAAAATTCAAAAAATCCCCAAAAAATATAAAAACCTCATTAAACACAAAAAACCCAAAAAACCACACAAAAAAAATCCAAAACCACCTAAAAACCATAAAAACACTAAAACCCCAAAACCCACCCCTTCCTGAAAAACCCTATGAACCCCAAAATGATAAAAAACCCTAGAAACATAAAATCCCTAAAAACCCCTTAGAACCCCAAAAAACCCAAAACTCCTAAGAACCCTAAAAACACATAAAAGTCTAAGAAGACATTAAGAGACCTTAAACACCAGAAGATTCCTAAAACCACCAAAATACCCTAAAAACCAAAAATGCCCCAAAACAAACCTTAAAAGACCTAAAGACCCAAATAACCCCCTAAAAGACCCTAAAACTCGTAAAGACCCTAAAATATCCTAAAAACATAAAAATAACCTAATCAACATTAAAACCCAATAAAACACCTAAAATCCCTAAAAATTGAAAAATGCTAAAAAACCATTAAAACCCTAAAAACACCAAAACCCCAAGAAACACCACAAAATCATGAAAACCCCAAAAATCCATAAAAGAACTCAAAAACTGCTAAAATTACCCTAAAAACCCTAAACTTCTAAAAAACCTATAACCCTAAAAACACAAAAAACATAAAATAAAAAAAACTCTAAAGCTCTTAAAAAGGAAATAAAACATCAAAACCCAAAAAACCTAAAATACCCTAAAATACCATGGATCCCATAAATACCCTAAAAACATTTAAAAACTATAAAAACCCTAAAACCCTAAAAACCTAAAACCATAAAAACCTCAAAACCCCTAAATACCCTAAAAACCATAAAAATCCATAAAGGACCCTAAAAACAATAATACCATATAAGAGACTAAAAGAACGAAAAACCATAAAAACTCTAAAACTCTTAAACCCTAAAGGAACCTAAACCCCCCCAAAAAATCCCTAAAAGACCATAAAACCTCTTTAAAACCCTAAAACAATAAAAATCTTAAGACCCTAATAAACATAAATAATGCCCTAAAGAAATCGTAAAGAATATTTCAAAGCCCTATAAATCCTTCAGAACCCTCAATAAAATTTAAAAATCCTAAAACAACCATAGAAGAGTAAGAAAAACCACAATCCCCCAAAATTGTAAAAACCATAAAAACTAAATAACATGTTAAAAAAACTGAAACCCCCTAAAAATATCTTAAAAAACTAGAAAATCCTAATGAAATTTTAAAAACCATAAAACCCCTTAAAACACTAAAACCCCATTGAAAACCCTAAAAAACCTTAAAACCATAAAAATAAACAAAACCAAAAAACCCATAAGAACCATAATTACCATAAAACCCAAAAAACACTTAAAACTCAAAAATTCCCTAAAATCCCTAAAACCACTAAAAATCCAAAAAACACAAAAAATCATTGAAATGTTAAAAAAATCTAGAAAATTTTAAAAACCCCTATAACAATAAAGACCCAAGAAACTATAAAAACCCTAAAATACTTAATACCCCCAATATAAACATTCAAATCCTAAAAGACACTAAAACCACCTATAAACCCTAAAAGACCCTAAGCCCTCCTTAAAAAACCTAAAAATCTTAAAAATACCTAAAACCCAAGAACAATATAAAAACTATATAAAATCCTTGAACACCATAAAAACCATAAGACCACTAAAAACACTAAAACCCATACAAAACCATTAAATCCCTTTAATTACCTAGAAAACTATAAAAACCCCCAAAACCCTATAAACTCTAATAACCATAAAAACTGTTAAAACAATAATAAAACCCCCCAAATCACTTAAAACCTTTAATATACCTAAAAACCCTAAAAATCCTTAAACCCCAAAAAATAGAAAACCCAAAACCCCAAAACCCCCAAAACCCCAAAAAGCCATAAAAATACCTAAAACCCGTAAAACCCCTAAAAAATCTTCCCCAACCTTAATAATCCTACAAACATCCTAAATCCCTAAAAACCCTAAAATTACTAAAAAATCTAAAACCTTTAAAACCCCTAAAACCCTAAAACTCATAAAATCTCCGAAAACCATAAAAATCATAAACCCCTAAAACCCAACCCCCCCTAAAAACCGTATAAATACCCAAAAATCTTAAAGAACCCAAAAACCCCAAAAAAACCCCAAATGGATCCTAAACTTTTTAAAAACCCCGAAAAACCATAAAACCAAAAAAATCCATACAAAATCCTAAAAACAATAAAAGACCCACCCCCCAAACCCTAAAAACTATTATAACCTCTAAAAGAACCTAAAACACTTAAAACGCTAAAAGAACCTAGATACCATAAAACCCAAAAAGACCCTATAAGACCCCCAAAACCATAAAAACCACTAAAACACCATAAAACACAAAATGGCTATAAAACCCACCAAATAACCTAAAACACCCAAAACCTAAAACAAACTAAAAATAAAAAAAACTGAAAAAGCTCTAAAATATTGTAAAAACCCTAAAAGACCCTAAATAAAAATAAAACGCCTCAAGGACCCTAAAAACCCAAAACCCCTATAAGAACCTGAAAAACTCTAAAGGACCCAAAAACCCATAAAAACATAAAGGACCCTAGAAACCCTAAAAAACATAAAAAAACATAAAAACATTTAAACCCCTAAAGGACCCCAACAACCATACTAAATTCATAAAAGATACTAAATTCCCTAAAAACCCAAAACCCCTAAAAAACTCTACAATCTCTCAAATCCCCTAAAATCCTTAAAACTCTAAAAACCACAAAAATATATAAATCATCAAAAATCAAAATACCCTAAAAACTCTGAAAAACATTAAAACCACTTAAAAACTCTAAAGGACCCTAAAAATCCTAAAAATCTAAACATGAAAAAATCCTAAAAACTCTAAAATCCCTTAAAAACCCTATAAAAACTAAAAACTCTGCAAAAATATTTAAAAACTAAAAAACCATAAAAACCTAAAAGATTATAAAAATCCATAATAGACCATAAAAACCTGAAATACCTAAAATACCCTTAAATACTAAAATCCCCTAAACCATCATAAAAATACTAAAAACCCCTAAAACACCCAAAAAACCTCAAACCCCTATAAAACCCTAAAAATCCCATTAAAACCATAAAAACCCAAAACACCGCTAAAACCCCTGAAATAAATGTAATATCCCTTTATACCCCTAAAAATCCCTTCTAATCATTAAATAAACCTAAAAACTACTAAAAAGACCTAAAATCCCTAAAACCATAAAAACTCTAAAAACCATAAAAACACCTAAATATCCTAAAAACCCTAGAAACCAAAAAATACCTAAAATAATAAAAACCCTGAAAACCCCTAAAAACTAATAAAACCATTAAAACACTTTAAACCTTATAACGTAAAGATGATAAAAAAACTAAAATACCATTAAAACCCTAAAAACCCATCAAACCACTTAAAATGCCTTAAAACCCTAAAAATTCTAAAATCCCTAAAACACAAAAAACCCTAAAAAACCCAAAAACCAATAAATCCCCTCAAACCCCTGAAATCCCATAAAACCCTTAAAAACATAAAACCCTAAACACCTTAAAAACCAATAAAACAAAAAAAAAATCAAACATCCAAAACCCCCATAAATATCTAAAAACCCCTAAAAGACCATAAAAATCCTATAAACCTGTAAAAGATCCTAAAATCGATAAAACCCTAAAAAACCTTAAATACTAAAAACCCTAAAAAACCCTAAAAACCCTAAAAGAGACTAAAAATACTATTACCATCTAAAATACCATATAATTACCTAACCCCCTAAAAGACTATAAAAACCCTAAAAACCTTAAAAGACTCATAAAATCCATAAAATGTCCAAAAAATCCTAAACCCCCTAAAGAGACCTAGAAACCCTACGAGACCCTAAAAATACCTAAAGGAAAGTAAAACCCAAAAGACCCAAAGGTCCTTAAAAATCCTAAAGGGCCCTAAAAACCTGAAATAACCTAATGGCCCCTGATACCATAAAAGACGCTAAAATCCTTGAAACCCTTAAAACCCTAAATTCTTTAAAAACCCCAAGAAACCCTAAAACCACAAAAAATTATAAAACCCATAAAACCCCTAAAAACCCCATTTAAACCCTTAAAAACACTAAAAAAATTAAAATAATATTCTTAAAGACACTAAAAAACATAAAAAACCTAAAAATACGAAAAAAAATCTAATAACCCTAAAAACCCATTAAAAACCTGAAACCCATAAAACCCCTTAAATCCCTTAAATCCCCACCAAATCAATTAAAAATCCTAAAAAATCCATAAACTATTTAAAATTCTAAAATCCCTAAAAGACCTTTAAACCCAGAAAACACCTAGAAACCCCAAGGACACCAAAATCTAAAACACCTAAATCCTATAAAACCCTAAGAAACCCTAAAAACATTTAAAAATATAAATACCTTTAAAATCCCTAAAAACTACAAAATAACCCAAAATTACATACACCCAATAAAATACCCTAAACCCCTAAAAATTACTGTAAAACCCATAAAATATCCAAAAACCCTAAAAGACTCTAAAATAAGTTAAAACCCCTTAAGAACCTTAAAATCCCATTAAACCCCTAAGAGACCATAAAACCCCTAAAACCATAAAGCACCCTAAAAATCCTATTCCCCTAAAACCTTAAGGGATAATTAAAACCCCTAAAAACCCTAAATGACCATGAAAACCCTAAAACCCTTGAAGGACCCTAAAAATTATTAAAAAAAAATAAAAGACCCTAAAACCAATAAATGTCAAAACCACATCCCCCAAATATACCATAATGATGATAGAGAGATAATGTCTCCATGAGTCTCACCTCTAGTTGGCCCCCCGAATTGGTGACTAGCAATGATGGTATAAAAATATCTTAGATGAGAGGAATTACACTGTATAATAAAGTAGGATTGGGAAATATGATAAAAAATACCAGGAAAATATAGTAAACAATAAAAAATTAATCAAAATACTATCCCACAAGGAATGAATAAAGTAAACCAATATAGTTAAAAGTCTCCAAAATAAGGTACTGAAGACATGTCCTATAACAATGACTTAGTAGTAGCTCCAAATCCCAAGATAGTAATGTCCAACTCGATCACCAATGTCCTTATGGAAACTTAAAAACTGTTTTTATACATGGATTTATCATGAAAGTATATTCAATAGAATCCCACCTAAGGTCTAAAATGTACATGTGAAGAGAGAATGTCAATGAATTAGGGAACAAATATTAGAACCAAAGAACACTAAACAGATCAACAAACCAATACCATCCTCGATATGGATCACTCATTAAATAACACACCAAATATAATAATATAAAAATTAGATCATAATATAGAAATGTGTCATGTTGTCTATTCCCCACTGATTTGATGCTCTAATTCCCCAAAATCAAACGTCTTGTGCACCCATCCCTTCCATACATATCACATAACGACCACATGATATCACATCTCACTCAAAGTCACCTATTCCATATTTGATGTGGGTTGGGATGTATCCTGACCTACACTACCCTCACAGGGTCTAGCATCTAGTTCTAGCATCAGGTATAATCAAATGAAGTCTCACCCACAAACAACTAGTCCAAAAAATCACTCCTCATATCATCACACCTCACCCTAAAACTCCTAGGACATAAATGAACATCTCACCTGAAGACACATATTACATATCTACTTAAAGAAGAGTGGGTAAGGGTGGGGATCCAAACATTCAAATCACCACCATACATGAATTTGGGAAAAAAAAGGAACCCATAACCTTTGATTGTTGGTACGGTTATCCAACTTGGGTGGGGAACATTTAGAAATAACATAAACATTCGTGATATATAGATAGCACAAAAATTACCCAATATATGGGTACACAAAAATAAAATAATATAATACACCACATCACAACCACTATAGGTAACATTGAACTATAAAATCTCTACCAATAATATAATAAACACACCACACCACTACTACACAAGCCACATTACATTTTCCACTTTCATTTACAAGTTCACTACTTTCCATATATATCAATTTTTCACTAACATTAATTTTATGTGCCACTTGATTTAAAATTAAAAATCCCATTCATTTCAATTAATAAATTTTATACATATCAATTTCCAACCCATTCATATTCATTTACCACAAAATAATTCTTTCTATTTCTAACTAGGAAACTAACATAAACATGTCGCACAATGATTGTCCCATGACAAAAACATTGAAACAAAACCTTTCATATACCATCATTGTTTCACCTCATAAAACAAGATAAATCATCACAACAACCATACAATTCACATCTCAACCACACATCACAACATAATTTTCACACACAAGAACCACACGTCATCATCATTACACCACACAACTACTGTACACCATAACCTCACCTCATAACCATTGTGCACCACATTGCATAATATCCCACATCACACCCTTTACAATAAACCAACACATAATTTCCCCACACATCACATAGGAAATTAAGTCACCTCCAATATCATACAATGTCCCAAACAATACAAGGTAACACAATAGATACATGCATAAACAACGAAAACACATCCATACTTTCATAATTTATTCAGGGGATTTTATCACATTACCTCTTTGTTTAGCATGGGAATTATAAAAGAACAAAATTTCTTGGGAAACCCATCTAGTGGCTAGATATACCTTCATTGTTATTATATTTAGTGTTGGATCATACATTAATACATCAGGGGTATCAAAAAATGTCATCTATAGTGGAATCAAGGATCTAAAAAACCATTATTTTCAGCATTGGAAACAGCAACCATAAACAGAACAAATAAATATATCAAAGTAGAAAAAACATTATATCTCTCCTCCTTAAACATCAATTTTATCATTTACAATTATTATCTTCTTATGAGGAACCTTAATATCCTCATAAAGGGAAAAATCATGAAATCACCAAAAATAGCACATATAAAGGTGATAATGAGGATCCCCTACCTTAAGGAGTTTTCTAATCTCATTGCGCACCACAAGGCCAATAAAAAAATCCGCCACCCAGAATCACACAAGGAAACCATTGATTAACCTAAACTTCATTAAGGGTTGTCAAAAATATCACCCAAAACACAACCCGATTGAAAAAACACCACCATAGAGGAACACCAAAAGAAGAATGGAAGGAAACATGAGACAAAATATGAAGAGAATAACCTCCAATTGAAAATGATAAATAAGAAGAACCTAAGGATCAAGGTGATGGAAGATGGGATCAATGGACTTCCAAGTTTTCCTAAGATTTTACTAACACAAAGATAAGAAGAAAGGTTGAATGAGAAAATAATCTACTTAACAGGAGATATGAACACTTTTTATTTCATCCAAATTTACAGCATAAACCAAAATTTTATGTGTTATTATCCATATCTTCCACAAAACTTATGTCATAAAATGATTTTTAACATAAAATAAAAATGTTTGGATGTTCCAATGACTTTCTTGGTGCCTTGCCTAGAATATACATACACCGTAAATCCCCATCTTATGGAATAAACTCATTTTACGCTTTGTAACTCTTCTACTTACAATCCATAAACCTCATGCCACACAATCTATAAAACACTATCTTACATCATAAAAACATATTTTTCAAATTAAAAATCCCAATACATTTTAAATGTAGCTCCAACCTCTGTCAAACTTACTTGAGCCTCCTCTTAACACATGCAACCACAAAAATAATAAATGTAACATGTCAGGAAGGCATGAACCATTACATTATATACCTATCAAAGGATTGTTTTCCTAAATAATCAAAACCAAACCCAAAAAATAGAAATGGGTCTAAAAAACCACCAATAAGATACCTCTCAATAATCTCATCGTACCATAAATGATATAACCAAACAAACACAACCAACTGAAATTCCAAAAAAAAAACATCTCACCCAATGACATCATCACATCCCATTACTAACAACACTGCATCATCTAGTACCATCCAAAAACCACCACTTTTCCTCACAACCACCAACACAACTGTCTCAACCTCCACATAGCCCAAACCAACCAATTTCACAACCAACACAAGAACAACCCTGAGAAAAAAAATAAAGGAATTCCATCTTCAATGATAATTTATTATTCACATTGGGTGTCACTGAATCACCCACATAGTTTTAATCTCATCAGAGTATAACACATCATTATCATTATTCATGTCCTCCTCTTTTCATGTGTTAAAAGTTATATCAAACATCAAACATCAATAAAAAACACATATCCAAACACAACAAGGCCCAAGAATCACATTTTCAAATAAAAACATAACTAGAAAAACTTTAAATAGCTTTGGGTACTAGGAAAATATCTACGTCTCTCACTCCTATGAACTCTCCTTATGGCCCCAAGCATGCAAACAAGCTAAAGGAATGGTTTTTCCACGATGCACCTTTTCTCGATGATCCTAAATCACTACTAGATTATCAATGAAAATCATTTCATCCATGATATCCTACTCCCCCTAGTCAATGATGTCAGATTCATCATGAATATATTGGCAAATATGAGATGCAATGAAGTTGTCACATATCCTCTCCAACCACGATGAAAATTCCAACCAATATGCCACCTCACCAAGAAACCACAATACCTCAAAGGTCCCAAAGAACATGGGATAAAGCTTATGACCTACTAAACCTCTACATCCCATATCGAGGAAATAATCTCAATAACACATGGCCACCAACCCCAAATAGAAAGGGACTCAACCTATGATTAGAATATTACTTCTAACGATCTTGTGTAAGATGAATCATCTCTTTAAAAAACCGGATCTTCTTGATCATGCTCTTCACCACATCGAGATAAAGAACATTAGATTCTCTAGCCTCTATATCATATAATGGAGAATAAATCAATTTTCCCTGCAATGCCTTAAATGGATCCATGCCAATGGATGAATGATATTTTTTATTGTACGAAAACTCAACTAGAGACAGGTTCCTTTCCCTATATCCACTAAGGTTAGAGATATAATATCCTAACATATCCTTTAGTGTTTGGATTGTCCTCTTAATCTTCTCATCTGTTTAAGAGTAGAAAGCAGTGATATTGTGCAACTAGGATCCAAATAATATTTTTCTCCTCTCTTAACCCATGTGATAAAATGAGGATTTTGAGTCGGTATGATGGTCCTCGATACCCCTTTAATCCAAAACACATCATCAACATATCAGTTGGTCAAAACATCCATGACACTTGACTTATAGATCTCTAGAAAATAATCCAACTTCATCATTCGGTCCATTATCACCCAAAACAAATAAAATCCTCCCTACACTAGGGGTAAACCAATGATGAAATCCACCGATATACCATCCTATTTCCTCTTAAGAACACTAATGGAATGTAAAAACCTCTAGGGATTTGGTGTTCTACTTTAATCTACTAACTAACCAGAAACCTCTCTACAAACTCTACCACAATCCATTTCATCATTTCCCACAAAAAATGTATCTTCATTCCACGATATATCTTTGTCACACCATGATAGAACACTATAGTTGATCTATGAAACTCAAAAAGAACTCCTTCATTCATTTATTATGGAGGAAAAAACCTCCCATAAAATAACAATTGGTTCTGATCATCCTCTGGCCATCACTTAGAGGAATCACTACATCCAATAAAATCATGTGTCACCTCTTCCTATGAATCTCCCCAAAGGGAATCATACAAACTCCAAATAAATGATAAATACTCCAAGATATGAAATATATAATCTCATCAACTACTCTATCCCACATTGATATCCATTTCTAAAATCTCCTCCAACACATTCTAAACATATGTTGACTCTCATACCACATCTCTTTGAGACTTCTGACTCAACACATCGGCAACCAAAATCTTTTTTTTATGAGTAATATATATCAAAATAATAATCCAAACAAAACATCATCCACCAATACAATAATAGATTCAAATCCCCTAGGGAGAAAACTTATTTTATGATCTTGTGTTCCTTGAAAACCACAAAGTACTTGTTGATGGGTTAATGCTGAAATAACATTAGTTTAAAAAACTACCTCAAATTAAAAATCATGGGTGGAATAGTTACACTAATAGGGATGTAACTCCCCAGACTAAAATTAGATCACCCCTTCTTCTGCATCACCATGCATCCCAAGCACTGATAGGACATGTCACAAAAAAAATTAAATAAGACACCTTCCCCAAGCAACTGAATCACTGACCAAATTTTATTTTAGATAACTGAAAACTACCTAAAATTGACCACTCCACACAAAATACAAGTAATTTGTACTCAATACTGTCAATGGGGCTATAACTCAAGATAAATTGGGTACAAACCTTTGATAATAGCATAAGAGATCATGGAAACTGTGAAACACTACCACATTCTTGTGTGTTTTCCAAGATACAAGTGCCTCAATATTTGTTGGGTCTATTACTTGCACACCTTGATGAGGCACCAAATTTCAAATAAAATTCACTTCACACATCCAAAACATACACATAGAAAACTTAACATAAATATGGTGGGGTCTAGGGACCTGCAAAACAACTCTGAGATACTAAAAATACTCCTATTATGAATTAGATTAGATTAATATATCATTGATTAATATGATGACGAAATCGTCTAGGAACTCACATAACATGGATTTCATGATCCCTGTGAATATATATAGTGTGTCCAGAATTCCAAACAACATTATGAAAAATTCAAAGTACCCATACTTTCATCTGAATGAAATATTTTGAATATAATCCTTTTTGAACCTCATCTATTGATATCTATACCAAAAACGACCATAAAAAACCATATGGACCCTCCCAATTGCTCGAATACATCACTGATTCTTGGTAGAGGTTAATGGTTCTTGATTATCACCTGATTCAAACATTGGTAGTCTATACACATCCTCATATTACAATCTTCCTTCTTGGTGAATAACTATGGAGCACCCCATGACAACACAATGGGATGGAATAAACCCCTATTCATTATATCATCCACATATAACCACAAATAACACAACTCTATGGTCCCCATTCAATAAGGATCCATCTAAATTAGATATATACTTATTTATAACTCTATCCCAAACTTAATGTCATGTTGAGGGGGAAGGGTCATAAACTCCTCAAGAAAAATATCACAGAACTCCACCAAAACACTATGAAATTACCCTACCTAATATTACACCAATATCTCTACTAATTTAGACAAAAGAGGCTACACTTTCATTACACTCATCTGATAACCACACTCACCGTTGAATTCGACTCATTGAAAATCCATATCAAAAAAGAAAACTCTT
Organism: Viscum album; assembly: GCA_963277665.1. Classification (NCBI taxonomy): domain Eukaryota; kingdom Viridiplantae; phylum Streptophyta; class Magnoliopsida; order Santalales; family Viscaceae; genus Viscum; species Viscum album. The sequence continues at coordinate 1,799,047,879 of OY728126.1, read as the reverse complement.
CTCTAAAAGTAGTTAATGACTACATGCACAAAATATAACCAATACATGCCAAGTATAATATAATTTGTTTATATCTTTAAAAAGAATATGTCATCCACTAATAGGGGTTGATCCTTCACCAGTCTATATCCCAGGAACACATAAAATAAAACATCTCAAACTCCAAAAATCGTAGATAAAACCATAGTAACTAGAAGAAACATGACATCAAGTCCCATATAACATACCAATGTAGAATAAAAAAATATTTCAAGGCTTGTGGATCAAAAAAATCATAAGAAATAGTAGATGATAAAATTATCATACCTTGGAAAACTACAGGATCTGTTGGAATCACTGCCTCCAATGCATGAATCTAACCATTCCCAGTTCATTTTCTTTATTACTTTAGCCTCCATGACCATACCATAGACTATGTCCCTATGAATGGGGACTATCATGAGGTTTACCTCTTCCAACACTATCTAATCTCGGTTGCTGAACAAGAACAGGTGGTCCCTTCCACTGAAAGTACCTTTGGGGAAACTAATATTATTATTTAAAAGGGGCCTGAACACCCAACTGATACTCACATAATTGAGTGATCGTACACTAATCCTAGTTCTTCCCATGACATCTACATACATTTAATGAAAATTAATAACCTATAGCTAGTGTTCGTGAGCTACCTTCCCCATAAGAATGGAAAGATACCTTCCATGGTCGGTTCCACACTAGATCGAACCCTGATGTAACACACCAAGGATTTACAAATACATTTTATATAGAATACATGATACAATGAGTCTCTGTGAAAAAAAACACATTTTTATTTATAGGAGTTAGTTATGACCAAGTTTTTAATGATAATTTTTTTCTCTTCCTTATTTTAAATTTTGAAAAAATGGACATACACAGTAGCAATCAGTAAGATATTTAGATTCAGATAGTATAAACATACATTTTTGTGAACAATAAATTGACCCTTATGAATATTAATATACCCTTATGAAAATTACTATGACCCTTATGAATATTAACCTCACCCATGTAAGTATAAATAAAATTTAGGCACCATATAAAGGAGAGTGAATATTTTATAAATTAATAATTAAGTGTTGATATTTTTGTGAGTAATAAATATTTCATTATAATTTTAAATAAATAAATTGATTTAAAATAAAATTAACCTCCTTAAAATTTATTCCTAAATAAATATTCTATTTTTATATGATTTTAGGATAATTTTATGAGACCTCGTTTTATTTTTGAATGTATTATAAAATCAGTTTTAAAATTAAACTTTGTATTTTTTATGTAAATAATGAATTTATTTAAAAATTAAATTTCACATATTTAACTAAATATTTTGATAAAATAAAATACATTTTTTAATTATAAATGTCTAAAAATGTTTATGGTTAATTTTTATGATTTTTATAAAATACTTGAATTCTTAGTGAATAGTAAAATATGATAATTAACGATAAAAGCTAAATACATGATTTATTGAGTCATGGATTACGTATGGTTGATTTAATCACACCTGGTTCAAACTCACATGAACTTATTACTATTTCTATCATAATAATAATAATAATTTCTTGTCTTAATAAAAATAATAAAACCATGGATATGTTATTCAAAAATCACCCCTCTCCCCCACTATAAAAACCACTCCTCACTCCCTCTTATCCTCACTCCTCTAAGACTTTAATCTTGTCAAATTTCTGAAAAAATAATCTTCCATAGCATCTACTCATGTCTAGGAGTTCTTGGTCTTTCCAAAATTCCAAAAATCCTTCTTTTATGGAGGTTCTCAATGATGATATTTCAAGAGGTAAACCCTCTTCCTTTTTCTTTTATTTTCATTTTCTATTTATTTTCTTTTCATATCGTATCCTCACCTTCTCTATCCAAATGATCATGATAACTCCATTGTAATCTATATACTTGAATGATATCATATTAATGAAATATAATTCCTCAAACTACTCTCTCTCTCTCATTTTAAAAATGAAATCATCGTCTGGGAGGTGTCGATTTACAACCTTCGTGGATGACGAACATTAATTCATCAATTTATTCTTCAGGGATGATTATGAAAACATTTTTTTGGTCAACCCAAATTATAAAATATGTATTATATCTTATTTAATCATTCTAGAACCAGTATATATACATAATATTAATTCATACTACAAAACTAGTTCATGATGACTGAAATACCCCCGTAATAATCTAAACAATTATCACTAAGTTTTTATCTAAAAAATCATCCTTATACCATATAATAAATGTATTATATATAAATTTAATATTTTAAATGTTCATTATAATATTATAATTTCAATTATGGAGAATTATATCCATTCCACATGAACTTCGATACTTATATATAAGTATACCATATGTGAAAAATAAGAAAACAATGGCTCCCAAGCAATAGTATTGTATCTTATAACTCATCAAAAAGGCCATAAATGAACTGAATAAAATTATAATAAATAATATATATATATATATATATAATTTTATGAATTAATTATTTACGGATTTAATTTTATTATCCATGATGTTTAGGTTAAGTTTAAAACAGGTTCGGACATAAGATAAGGGTTTTCTACCCGAACCTCCATTTTCTTTCGGATTCCTCTTATTATCTATATAACTCAATGAAATTTTTAATTATTATTATTTAATCCACATAAATTGATATTTAATGTTCTATATTTGTATATGAAACATAATCCTTCTTTTCTTTATTGATAGTTACATGTTTTAAAAGGATCTTTCGAAAATTATTCCCGATAAACAACCTCGATTCAAGGGAACTTCTCAAATTCTTACTATTTTCAATTGAAATCAATAAAATGTTTTAAGACACCATTATTTTTATAAATTAACTCATTTAATTATGAAAAAACTATATTAGTTCACGTATTGTTTTAAACAAATATTTTTCCAAACTCTTCTTTTCAAAGTAAAAGAGTATTTCTATAATGAAATACTTGGTGATTTTTTATAAGAGTATTTACATATATTTCAACAATATTGTGGATTATTATGTTAATTGGGATTAAAATTTTTTGATATAATAAACCATATTTTATTTAGTGGTTTATGATTAGTTTGACTGTGGATATTCTATCTTGATACCATTCATCTTATTACTCCGAACGGTTAGTGTTTATCTTTTATGATGGGGGAAAGTGATTTAAATTTCATATGTTAGTTTAAATATGAATTTATATTTTGTTTATGTTTATCCCCACAAATATAACGAATTAATTAAACTTATTAAGTGACATGTGGGTCCCTCCATATCCCCTCAAGGCATTAGTAGGTCTCACGAGATAACCTATCCTAGGTTTTTAACCAATTATGTATGGTGTCTTGGACAAGGCCGAGATGGTATGATTATGATATCCAGCATTATGCATTCCCTCATTATGATTCTAGTGATTTATATTCCATGTGATTATTTTACTAGTATAATATCCATGGTTATGTTTTATGGCATTATTTATTCATCTTTAATTTATACCATATTATGCTCAAGTATATTTTAAAGGAATGTGTTTTTTGTTTCTCACCATGCCTAGTGTTTATGTTTATAATTAATTATTATTTACTGTTTACCATTATTAATAATATTATCTCACCCCTTTATTATATTTTATATTTCCCCAGGATGAGAAGTAGTATATTATGAATTACTTGTAGGTAAAATCTAGAAGTTATGTTTGTTTACAATGTAATATAGATATTTTTTCCATTAAAGTTGTAATGTTGAACTTTTGTATGTATCTTATTTTCAAAAGCTACTAAGATTTTATTTCCTTTGGGATAAAAATTTGTTTTAATCATAAAAATTTGATGAAATAATTCACCAGCTCCAGGAAACTAGGATTAGAATGTTGCATTTTGTATCAGAGGAAGTTTAATAGAAAACATGGAATCTAGATTTAGAAAATGTATATTTGTGAACAAAACCCTAAGATATACATTGAGGATAAGTATACAAGAACATCCTAGAATCTTGGTAACGTATAGATTATGTGTATCTTTCTAGAAAATACATCCCTATCTAGATACTACAAGTGGACTTGGTTCTGGAATAGATGTACCTAGGAGTAATTACTCTGACAAGGTGTTCCGGGCTTGAGTCGGGGTAACCTGGTATATAATAATGATACTAGTTGTACACCAGTTTTGACACATAAGGGGATATTCATAGATAATTCACATTTTATTTATAAACCATTATGAATAATTTAAATGTAAATATAGCCGCAAAGTAACCATGCTTATGATTTTGAGATTAGACATGCATAAAATTTAAATTTATGTTAAGTGTTTTTCTAGGTATACATTATACATTATGATTCATAACCTAATTTAGTGTATGAAATTATTTAGAAATGGAGCCTAGTGGAAGGAATGGAAATTTTATGAACATTCATATCCCATGTAGGAATTTCCCACCTATGCAAGATACTGATATTTTTTCTGGAGTTATGACTAGTGATGAGTAACTTATAACTATACTAGGAAAACTGATTTAGGTTATAAAAAATATCCTTACTTTAATGGAGCATCCCGATCCACAACATGGAGGAGAAATTTCATACTGCTTTAGGAGACAATATCCCCCATCATTAAATGGGACTATGAACCCATTTGTAGTAGAGTAGTGGATATGTTCTTCAGAGAAGATATTTCTTATTTTGGGATGTAATTAAATGGATAAGGTCAACATGGAGGTTTATCGTCTATCATGACACACATACGAGTGGTGGTCATTAATTCAAACACGAAAGAGGAGAATGAAATAGAATAAATTAAATGGAGTGACTTTAATGAAAAATTCTTATAAAAATATTTTCCTAATGAATAGAAAGCATATATGAAGAGGAAATTATTGAGTTTGAAAAAAAATAATGAAAACTTTGTGAAGTATAAAGCAAATTTTACAAGGCTATCAAGGTACAATATATACTAAATACACTACAAAATATTTCAATTTTTCCAATAAGAACATATCTGTCGGTAAAAGTGAATTTTTTGTTGGTAAAACATTTTACCCACATATATGTCCCTGTACTAAACTATTGGTAAAAACTCTGTCGCTAAATGTTTTTGCGACAGATAAAAAAGTTTTATTGCAATAAATATTATACCTACAGATAATATATATGTTCGTTAAAGTGTTTAGAAACATGGTATGGTGAAAAAATTATCTTTTGGTAATAATGTTAATAACATATAACATATAATTATTTATAAATTAAATTTGAATAAAAAATATAAATTTTTATTGATTGTAAAATTTAATATTATATTTATTATTTTATCATATATTGTACATAGATTAAAATTTTAACACATTTTAAACATAGAAAAGAATAATTATATTAATAATGAAATATTTTATAAAAAAACTAGATCCCCCAATCCCCCACACTGGATACCCCAATAGGGTTCACGCCCTCTAGGCAACCCATCCATGCCATCTAGTCAGCTCCAACTCCAGTGCCCCAACCATGCCAGAAACTCATCCATGTCTTCCAGTCAGCTACAGCTCCATCACCCCAACTATGTTAGGGACCCATCCATGCCATCTCATCACTTCCATCTCTAGCTACCAGCTCTAGATAATATAATATTTAACATTGATAGGAAATAGATGAGGTTTTGATATATTATAATGAACATCCTGATCCACCACCATGCCAAAAGGCCCAAGATGCTTGTCAAACTCCTCTAGAATCCATTCATGGTCTTCCTACATCAACCTAGTTTAGTAATAATTATGCAGAAAATAAGTTATTAACCAACTTATATTCAAAACAAAACAATCAAAATAACAAAAACAAGAGCAGTACTTTAAGATGTACATTTGAAAAAGAAACTCAACCTATTAAAAAACCGAATCCCAAGCTGCATCTCATACTCCTCTAACATCCATCAATGATCATATAGCATCAGTTGTCACTATAGTGATTCTCACTATAAATCTATTTCTCTCATGCTCCAGGAAACCTTACCATCACACTTGCTAACTATAGACATCAATATTCCAATGGTATGTAACATTCTATCAAAATCCAATTTCACTTAGTTTAAATTATTGGTGCTTGTGTGAAAGAAAAATTAATATTTTGTAGGTGTTGCAATACCTACAAGTGACAATGACTATTCCAAGAGAGAAACAATATTTACAATTTCAATTATTTTTTATAAGGAAAAATCTATTAAAAACAAGGTGATAGATAAAAAAACAGGCAAGACATAATGAATGAAATGATAACCAAGATAAGTGTAGTGAACTGGAGAATGAAACATACCAATTCTGAGACACCATAACACTATTATAGAATCAAGTAAAACCCCCACAAAAAACACCATACTCAACCTCTAGTACTTCCTTCCATCCATATCATCACTAGGCTATCACACACACCTCCACCATCTATCTAAATATCTGTATATCTACAATAAATTAAGAAAACATTGAGATAAATAGTTACAAAAATACAATCAACATTATAGAAATCTCACCTCGCACCTCTCTTAATAGATTAAAACTAAGGCCAAAAACATCAAAGATGAAAAAATGGTAATCAGATTTGGGAAACTTCAAGATTAGTTCATCAAAAAAATAAAATACAATAGATTTTAATCCTACAAACAATAGTAACTTTACCTAGGAAAGTAAAAGAAGGAAAAAGACCACAATTGTAGAGACCCGAAGCTTGACGTACATGAACATTTCATTACTTTTGCAGAATACTTAGTACATAACAAAAAAACACACACACAAGGATTGTGATAGTTTAGTGTCTTTGGAAACTCGGATCGTAATCTTCTAATCGTGGTGAAAGATCTCCAATATCTCCCATAAAGATCTTCCTTTGTTTTTACCTAAAACCATTCATTATATCCTGGGGAAAAGAAAACATAAAAGGGTGAGCTCAAATGCTCAGTAAGGGTAAACAAAAGAAAAATCAATCACATCATATTCATAAGAACATAACTTTTGGAAATCTTATCCTGCAAAAGAGAGAGCATAATTTCATAACATGGGATAAATCATGGTAGTGAAATGTAATCACAATAATCATAACTTAAAACATGAAACTTTGTGGCATTCACACATAATCATAGAGAATCATTTCTTGTTAGTCAAGACTCATTGCCAAGACTATCTTAGTGGACAAAGTCCCTTTCTGAATCGAGTAATCCTCGTTTCAGTCCTGTTTCACTGAACCGGTATAACCTACCATTCCAGCCATGTCTGTCTCATGAGATATAAAATCTTTACCCAATGCATTGGAGGGAGATATAGGTCCCACCCATCTTATAATTAATCCTTTCTTATGTGTTCCACATAATCATAAATCATACATCATCGCATAACCCATGTAATAAATATGGGATTCTTAAACAACATGACATCATAAAAAAATTCATATAAGATAAAGTAATTCATAAAAATGTTTCCATCACAACATAATCAAATACATGTAATAATAGGGATAAAAACAGAACCCTTTTGTTATCTTAGATGTAAAATAATTTTGATAAAATACTTGAACTTCATTCTTGAGGAAAATATCCTTTCTACTTCAAAAACACTTTTCCTTTCTTAAAATGTCATAAAATTTTAAAATAAAAGAATTTGATTAAAAATAAACTTGAATACTTGTAAAGGAAGCTTCTTGGAAATAATTTTTTAGAAATCCATTCATGCCGTATAAGTTAAAAAAAACATTCTTCGTACTTTTGTCGGAAAAGTCAAAAAGAACCTCGTACGAAAAATGTCAAAAGATTCCTTTCATACATATTACTAAAAACTCACCGAAGGGTAAAAATGGATTTAAACAATTGTAGGTGGATGGAAATAATATTACATATTGATGAAACAAGTATGTGGATGATAAAATACACCCCAGTAAATAATTACGAATAAACAATCTCGGATAAAAATGAGATTGTGATATTTCCCTTACCTTAGGTCCGATTTGCTTCGTAAGTGTCCGAACCTCCTGTATAATGATTTAAATAATGTCATTTACTTATTAAAGAATAATATTCATTGTTATGATATCATATATGGTTCACTTATGACTTTATATTACCCGTTCTTTTGTAAATTCCATGTTAAAGAACGTTTTGGGTAAAATTGTTTCATTTGTCGTCCGTGTTTTGACTTGTAATTATTCATATGATTACATACATCATGATTACTTAATTCCAGAACATAAAACATGATTTATATATATATATTCAGGATATACATATATATAATAAATCATTAAATGGAAAGAAATACACCGTTCATGGAGACGGTAGTCCGTACGTACGCATGAACGCTGTTTTCGTTTCCTTATTGAATTGAATGGAATTAAGTAGATGAAATACATATAAATATATAAATAAATCCAGTATCATTATTATTTCATATATTTCATTAGTAAATATTATATATAATTTATAATCATTCATGAATGGTTAATCATTGAGAATGAATCTCATCGCATCGTGGAGACGGTAGTCCGTACGTACGCACGAGCGATGATATCGTTCCCATGGTTGTGGAATTGTGTTGAAGTGTATGTATACTATTTCAGTATCAATATAACTTTATAATAATCATATATATTTACTCATTACACCATTATACTCATCCTTGTAAGGTGATAGTGGAAAATAGATTACACCACGGCGTGGAGACGGTATTCCGTACGTACGCACGCGCGGTGATTTCATTTTTCCGTAGGATGGATAGAAGGTGAATTAGGGTTGTTTAATATTTATAATAACATATCAGTATGTAAGTAATACTTATTTTATTACTTTATCATGAAACAAATAAAGAAGAAGAAGTTGAAGAAGAATGAAATTGAAAAAGATCGGTAATGGATATTACCTCTTTTTGACGCGCCTTTTCTTAACCTCCACTTAAAGAACTAAGGATGGTCTTTAAAGAATACCAGGACCTCTAGAATGATACTAGGGAAGTGGAGAAGAGATATTGGCAGGGGTTGGCCAAGCTTGAAGGCTCAAAGTTGTGTGAGGAAGAGAGGGAGGAGGTGCCCTTTTATAAGCGAGGAGAGGGGCACCTTTGGAATTCTTAAAAATATTAATTTATAATAAATCTAAACCCACATAAAAACCACCACAAATGACTCATATTAGAATATTAGATAATATAAGGTTGTAATATCATCAACCAATAGAATTTAGACATGTTAGGAATTTATTTTAAACATTATCAACTTGATTTATCCTTATTTAATCAATTTAATTTTATTTGTGGTAATAACATTCTAAATTTTAAATTATAACAAATAATTACTTATTTGTTGTGAATTGTCCATAATTGGATACTTAATAACAGTTTAGATCATATAAATTTAAATTTATAATTTTTAAATATTTTTGTGATTTTTAAACTATTTTATAATATGTTATTTTTATAAAATAACAATAGTGTCAATTTGGACACTATTCATTTATTTGAATTTAAATAAAATAAATACAGAAGATATGTTCGAACTAAAAGCTTTAATAGATTTATAAAATGTCATATGTTTCTAGAAAATTAGTGGAGCACATTAAATAGTTCATATAATTTTTATTTTATTATTTTTGAAACCATTTATTTGGTTTATCTCTTAATAAAATAAATACTACAACATTTTTGTATAATTATTTGATATACTTATTTGTTGCATAAAAATTAAAAATAAAATCCTATGATGAAAATAAATCTATTACCTTTCACAATAATACTTTTACTCGAATTTATCATCTTAAAATCACAATATGTAAATTGTTATATTTATTAAATTATGAAGGTGACAACTTTGGCATCATTTAAAATAAAATAATATAAGTGTCATAATCGCTTTTATAAGGCTCCAAATGGTCAAATATTCTACCATTGGATTATTATGGTTTCCATTTACATTTCCAATAAGTTTTGGTTAGGTATTGGTGCATTTTATGGTCACTATTAGTTTAATAAAAATAGTATTCTTGATTTTTCACTAGATAAACAATTTCTGCATCACTATTGTGTCATAATTAATGATAATTATTTAATCCCTAAAAATTATAAATAAATTTATATGATGTATATAATTTCATTAGCTTTCTGTATAATTTTAATGTTCTAAGTTTCATGAAGTTTATCACTAAATTAAAATTAATATACTTATAAGATTTAAGAGAGTGACATGTTGTCACTTTCTTTGGTTTTAATAATAATTAAGTTATTTTCATGGAAAAATGTCCATTAAATGATTCTAATCAGACCCTTAGATGATATGGGTCGACTTTTAGTCATCCAATAGGATTTTGACATTTGTTAGGGTAATTTTAAAATATTATATTTACCCTTAATTACCCGATTTACCTTTAACTATGGTAAATAAAATTTACCGTAGTTACTATTCATAATTCCCAAAAATAAAAACTAGCTTATTAACATAATTTGGACCCACTGATTCCAAATATGGAATAAATTTTTCGAAATTCAATACACAAAATATGCAGAAATTAAATTAAAATTAAACCCGTTGTCGAAAGAAAACGGGTTTTTCTTTAAAACATTGCAAAAGATTGAATTGATTTAACCTACGAATTCAAGGTAAAATCAATGATAATGAAATAAATTATATTAAATGGTAAAAATATATTCTATTTATACTTTAAAACCATTCAATATTATAATTTAACCACATAAGATATTACGATGAAAAAAGTTGTTTTTAATTAAAATATATCGTGTTTTTACTATGCATTAAAATATGAAAGTTATCGGAAAAATATCAAAACATTATCTAATATAAATTTTTATATCCTGATTCAAAATAAGAATATTATTTTGTCAAATTGAACATATAAACATGTCAAAAACTATATTTAAAGTGGGTGCGCCATCAAAAGGCGGTAAAACTGCATTTTTTGAAAAATACTTATTTTACCCGAAAAATTTATTTTGTTCTAATACCATGTTCTAGAAATGTGTAAGATGAATAATAATGTTATAAAATTCAAAATTTAGTTAATACTATTCATAACGGCTAGTTCATGACAATATTATAACAATATAACATTGTTTATTAAAACCCGGTATTGCGTACAACACACGCTATCAAGGAAGGTCGCGATTACGTGTAATGCAAGCCAAGTCAGGGTTGCGTGTTGTGAAAGAATCCTTCGTTGTTTAGTATAACAGAATCCAACCATATTTCATTTATACATTGAATATATATATATATATATATATACTCAATGTTGCGTAGAATAACTATTATCAAAATTGTGTGTAACACAGTCCAAGAATAGTGTTGCGTATACTGCAAGCTAATACGGTGTTGCGTATAGCGCAAGGTAATCTTGGTGTAGAATACAACAAAAGACATTAATGAAATTAAAATAATATTTTTCATAAAATCTCGGGGTGTTACATTCTACCCCCCTTAAAATGAATTTCGCCCTCGAAATTCGTCGGGGTTATAAATGGTTTACTATTTGAAAGTTTCTTTGATAGAAACCCACATCGTAAAAAGGAATACCAAAACTTATCTTTAAAAACAAAAGTATGAAACGTAACGGTTACCCAAATAAACTAATCATTGGGTTTCCACATAGGTGAAAATATGGATATGGAAGAGAAATCTAACCATCATGTTCTGATGGAGAGTGGTAGAGAACATGGCTATGGAAAAGCCAGCAATCACAAAGCCATAAATTTCTGACGATCTAGGGTACCATCTGATTCATCGGATATAAGGGCACTAGGACAACATTTTTGGTTTTCAAGATCATTTCCCTAAAGTTGAAAAATTTGAATTAGAATAAATACTTACTTTATTTTGGTACAATCTCACTGTTGTTCGTGCCTTGAACAATTTCCACTTTATCTCGTATATAAATGAAGTTGAATTTGTTATTCGTGAAGTGTTAGCAGATCTTGTGAGAGAATGACGGGTCATTCCATCTGTCTCAAACAAAAGGTTAGCAAAAAGTTATTAAATATACATAAGTCATTCTATAGTGAGATTAATCATATATGGTTCCTAAAATGGACTTATACTTCATATATCATACTGCTTAATATAATAAAACTAGTTTGTACTAAACATGGACTTCCTGTAGGCCAGTAGTAGCTGATAAAGGCCAGTCGCACTTCGGTTGTGGGTTCGATTCACACAGCCTCGTCCGAAGCGATGGGTTGTCGCCCGTCCTGCAGGTTGTCCTTTTTCTAAAGCTATATTAATATAACATCCCATCAATAATATCGAAAAACGTTTTATCCTAACTTATGTCCAACATAATCCATTCTAATCTTTAGGCTTATCCATAATACTTTAGTCCACTCTCATAACATAGTGAATACGATTACCAGAGATTTAATAACATCGTTGATCCCCATATATCATAAGATATGTTTTGTTGGTCACATTCCAAACATTCAAAGTCCTTAATCATGTATTCTTTTGAATACCCATTGAACCTTTGTGAAAACATGAATGCAGTTAAAAGTTAACACTTTCCACATACCAAAATCCTAAAAATTCTATATACTCAAACCATGATATCACTTAGTCTTTATATCAATCATGAGCTCATGCATACAATCAAACATCTCATTATCATCTTATCCCTTCATTATGCGCATATCATCTACTTTCCAAAAATACTGGTACCATTCATCACATACTTTCAAAACTTAAGGAAAGACAACAATGTAATAATCCTTAGATGTCTCTTTATCCCATAGTACCATGAGATTACTTATACAACATTACACTTGATAAACATGTAATCATTCCACTACATTCTTAAACCATTGACCGAGCTTCAACAATTCTTTCATCTCACATATCATTTGTAGTCTCATCATCATCATCAACATAAATACTACCCATACGACCATACTGATTTTCTTCATGAGACTTTCCCTTAGGGAATTGGTTTGCATAATGCCCGTACATTCCACATTTAAAACATTTAACCATTTTTGATATCGTAGCAATACCATTATCCTCATCCCTGGTGTTAACTGAACCTTTTCCTTTGCACTTACTGGCTTTGTGTCCTTCTTTTCCACACCCAAAGAATCTTCTAGTTCCTTTGAAACATTCACCTTGATGCCTCTTCCCACATGATTTACATAGGGGAAATTGAACTTTCTTTCCTCTATGATCATCATGAAACTCCATCTTTCTCTTACTAGCCAAGTCAGGAAACTTACCAAATTTTACTTTATTGATCATATTATGAGATTGCTGATTCGGCATAATAATGATGTTTGGACTTCCAAATCCCATTTCATTTGGTTGCTCATGAAGAATATCATTCCATTGTCCATCATATCCTCCATTATCGTGAATCACCTTGTTTCCAGCCATTTTCTAAAACCCAAAAAGAATAGTGTGAGAGGAAAAAATAATAATAAAGGGGGAGTAACTTAAATATCTAACATCTTTGGTTTAATCTAATATCGTTACCATAGTTCTAGGACTATATCCTATATGTATACTTATCCTTAGGGGCATCCCTAGACATACCATAGAAATATCTCTAGGGATCTCACTAACGTTTTCGCATCCTAGTTTCCAAAGGTTGACTAAACCTTTCCTCTAATACCAACTGTAGAGACCCGAAGCTTGACGTACATGAACATTTCATTACTTTTTCGGAATACTTAGTACATAACAAAAACACACACACACAAGGATCGTAATAGTTTAGTGTCTTTGGAAACTCGGATCATAATCTTCTAATCGTGGTGAAAGATCTCCAATATCTCCCATAAAGATCTTCCTTTTTTTACCTAAAACCTTTCTTTATATCCCGGGAAAAAGAAAACATAAAAGGGTGAGCTCAAATGCTCAGTAAGGGTAAACAAAAGAAAAATCAATCACATCATATTCATAAGAACATAACTTTTGGAAATCTTATCCTGCAAAAGAGAGAGCATAATTTCATAACATGGGATAAATCATGGTAGTGAAATGTAATCACAATAATCATAACTTAAAACATGAAACTTTGTGGCATTCATACATAATCATAAATAATCATTTCTTGTTAGTCAAGACTCATTGCCAAGACTATCTTAGTGGACAAAGTCCCTTTCTGAATCGAGTAACCCTCGTTTCAGTCATGTTTCACTGAACCGGTATAACCTACCATTCCAGCCATGTCTATCTCATGAGATATAAAATCTTTACCCAATGCATTGGAGGGAGATATAGGTCCCACCCATCTTATAATTAATCCTTTCTTATGTGTTCCACATAATCATAAATCATACATCATCGCATAACCCATGTAATAAATATGGGATTCTTAAACAACATGACATCATAAAACAATTCATATAAGATAAAGGAATTCATAAAAATGTTTCCATCACAAAATAATCAAATCCATGTAATAATAGGGATAAAAACAGAACCCTTTTGTTATCTTAGATGGAAAATAATTTTGATAAAATACTTGAACTTCATTCTTGAGGAAAATATCCTTTCTACTTCAAAAACACTTTTCCTTTCTTAACATGTCATAAAATTTTAAAATAAAAGAAGTTGATTAAAAATAAACTTGAATACTTGTAAAGGAAGCTTCTTGGAAATAATTTTTTAGAAATACATTCATGCCGTATAAGTTAAAAAAACATTCTTCGTACTTTTGTCGGAAAAGTCAAAAAGTACCTCGTACGAAAAACGTCAAAAGATTCCTTTCATACATATTACTAAAAACTCACCGAAGGGTAAAAATGGATTTAAACAATTGTAGGTGGATGGAAATAATATTACATATTGATGAAACATGGATGTGGATGATAAAATACACCCCAGTAAATACTTATGAATAAACAATCTCGGATAAAAATGAGATTGTGATATTTCCCTTACCTTAGGTCCGATTTGCTTCGTAAGTGTCCGAACCTCCTGTATAATGATTTAAATAATGTCATTTACTTATTACAGAATCATATTCATTTTTATGATATCATATATGGTTCACTTATGACTTTATATTACCCGTTCTTTTGTAAATTCCATGTTAAAGAACGTTTTGGGTAAAATTGTTTCATTTGTCGTCCGTGTTTTGACTTGTAATTATTCATATGATTACTTAGATCATGATTACCTAATTCAAGAACATAAAACCTGATTTATATATATATATATTCAGGATATACATATATATAATAAATCATTAAATGGAAAGAAATACACCGTTCATGGAGACGGTAGTCCGTACGTACGCATGAACGCTGTTTTCGTTTCCTTATTGAATTGAATGGAATTAAGTAGATGACATACATATAAATATATAAATAAATCCAGTATCATTATTATTTCATATATTTCATTAGTACATATTATATATACTTTATAATCATTCATCAATGGTTAATCATTGATAATGAATCTCATCGCATCGTGGAGACGGTAGTCCGTACGTACGCACGAGCGATGATATCGTTCCCATGGTCGTGGAATTATTTTGAAGTGTATGTATACTATTTCGGTATCAATATCAATTTATAATAATCATATATATTTACTCAATACACCATTATACTCATCCTTGTAAGGTGATAGTGGAAAATAGATTACACCACGGCGTGGAGACGGTATTCCGTACGTACGCATGCGGGGTGATTTCATTTTTCCGTAGGATGGATAGAAGATGAATTAGGGTTGTTTCATATTTATAATAACATATCAGTATGTAAGTAATACTGATGTTATTACTTTATCATGAAACAAATAAAGAAGGAGAAGTTGAAGAAGAATGAAATTGAAAAAGATCAGTAATGGATATTACCTATTTTTGACGCGCCTTTTCTTAACCTCCACTTAAAGAACTAAGGATGGTCTTTGAAGAAGACCAGGACCTCTAGAATGATACTAGGGAAGTGGAGAAGAGATTTTGGCAGGGGTTGGCCGAGCTTGAAGGCTCAAAGTTGTGTGAGGAAGAGAGGGAGGAGGTTCCCTTTTATAAGGAAGGAGAGGGGCACCTTTGGAATTCTTAAAAATATTAATTTATAATAAATCTAACCCCACATAAAAACCTCCAAAAATGACTCATATTCGAATATTAGATAATATAAGGTTGTAATATCATCAACCAATAGAATTTAGACATGTTAGGAATATATTTTAAACATTATCAACATGATTTATCCTTATTTAATCAATTTTATTTTATTTGTGGTAATAATATTCTAAATTTTAAATTATAACAAATAATTACTTATTTGTTTTGAATTGTCCATGATTGGATAATTAATAACATTTTAGATCATATAAATTTAAATTTATAATTTTTAATTATTTTTGTGATTTTTAAACTATTTTATAATATGTTATTTTTATAAAATAACAATAGTGTCAATTTGGACACTATTCATTTATTTGAATTTAAATAAAATAAATACAGAATATATGTTCGAACTAAAAGATTTAATAGATTTATAAAATGTCATATGTATCTATAAAATTAGTGGAGCACATTAAATAGTTCATATAATTTTTATTTTATTATTTTTGAAACCATTTATTTGGTTTATCTCTTAATAAAATAAATACTACAACATTTTTGTATAATTATTTAATATACTTATCTGTTGCATAAAAATTAAAAATAAAATCCTATGATGAAAATACATCTATTACCTTTCACAATAATACTTTTACTCGAATTTATCATCTTAAAATCACAATATTTAAACTGTTATATTTATTAAATTATGAAGGTGACAACTTTGGCATCATTTAAAATAAAATAATATAAGTGTCATAATCGCTTTTATGAGGCTCCAAATGGTCAAATATTAGACCATTGGATGCTTATGGTTTACATTTACATGTTAAATAAGTTTTGGTTAGGTATTGGTGCATTTTATGGTCACTATTAGTTTAATAAAAACAATATTCTTGATTTTTCACTAGATAAACAATTTCTGCATCACTATTGTGTCATAATTAATGATAATTATTTAATCCCTAAAAATTATAAATAAATTTATATGATGTATATAATTTCATTATATTTCTGGAGATTATTCATGTTCTAAGTTTCATGAAGTTTATCACTAAATTAAAATTAATATACTTATAAGATTTAAGAGAGTGACATATTGTCACTTTCTTTGGTTTTAATAATAATTAAGTTATTTTCAGGGACAAATGTCCATTAAATGATTCTAATCAGACCCTTAGATGATATGGGTCTACTTTTAGTCATCCAATAGGATTTTTACATTTGTTAGAGTAATTTTAAAATATTATATTTACCCTTAATTACCCGATTTATCTTTAACTATGGTAAATAAAATTTACCGTAGTTACTATTCATAATTCCCAAAAATAAAAAGTAGCTTATTAACATAATTTGGAACCACTGATTCCAAATATGGAATCCATTTTTCCAAATTCAATACACAAAAGATTCAGAAATTAAATTAAAATTAATCCCATTGTCGAAAGAAAACGGGTTTTTCTTTAAAACATTGCAAAAGATTGAATTGATTTAACCTACGAATTCAAGGTAAAATCAATGCTAATGACATAAATTATATTAAATGGTAAAAATATATTCTATTTATACTTTAAAACAATTCAATATTATAATTTAACCACATAAGATATTACGACGAAAAAAGTTGTTTTTAATTAAACTATAGCGTGTTTTTACTATTAATTAAAATATGAAAGTTATCGGAAAAATATCAAAACTTTATCTAATGTAAATTTTTATATCCTGATTCAAAATAAGAATATTATTTTTTCAAATTGAACATATAAACATGTAAAAAACTATATTTAAAGTGGGTGCGCCATCAAAAGGCGGTAAAACTGCATTTTTTGAAAAAATACTTATTTTACCCGAAAAATTTATTTTGTTCTAATACCATGTTCTAGAAATGTGTAAGATGAATAATAATGTTATAAAATTCAAAATTTAGTTAATACTATTCATAACGGCTAGTTCATGACAATATTATAATAATATAACATTGTTTATTAAAACCCGGTATTGCGTACAACACACGCTATCGAGGAAGGTCGCGATTGCGTGTAATGCAAGCCAAGTCAGGGTTGCGTGTTGTGAAAGAATCCTTCATTGTTTAGTATAACAGAATCCAACCATATTTCATTTATACATTGAATATATATATATATATATACTCAATGTTGCGTAGAATAACTATTATCAAAATTGTGTGTAACACGGTCCAAGAATAGTGTTGCGTATACTGCAAGCTAATACCGTGTTGCGTATAGCGCAAGGTAATCTTGGTGTAGAATACAACAAAAGACATTAATGAAATTAAAATAATATTTTTCATAAAATCTCGGGGTGTTACATTCTACCCCCCTTAAAATGAATTTCGCCCTCGAAATTCGTCGGGGTTATAAATGGTTTACTATTTGAAAGTTTCTTTGATAGAAACCCACATCGTAAAAAGGAATACCAAAACTTATCTTTAAAAACAAAAGTATGAAACGTAACGGTTACCCAAATAAACTAATCACTGGGTTTCCACATAGGTGAAAATATGGATATGGAAGAGAAATCTAACCATCATGTTCTGATGGAGAGTGGTAGAGAACATGGCTATGGAAAAGCCAGCAATCACAAAGCCATAAATTTGTGACGATCTAGGGTACCATCTGATTCATCGGATATAAGGGCACTAGGACAACATTTTTGGCTTTCAAGATCATTTCCCTAAAGTTGAAGAATTTGAATTAGAATAAATACTTACTTTATTTTGGTACAATCTCACTGTTGTTCGTGCCTTGAACAATTTCCACTTCATCTCTTATATAAATGAAGTTGAATTTGTTATTCGTGAAGTGTTAGCAGATCTTGTGAGAGAATGACGGGTCATTACATCTTTCTCAAACAAAAGGTTAGAAAAAAGTTATTAAATATACATAAGTCATTCTATAGTGAGATTAATCATATATGGTTCCTAAAATGGACTTATACTTCATATATCATACTGCTTAATATAATAAAACTAGTTTCTACTAAACATGGACTTCCTGTAGGCCAGTAGTAGTCGATAAAGGCCAGTCGCACTTCGGTTGTGGGTTCGATTCCCACATCCTCGTCCGAAGCGATGGGTTGTCGCCCGTCCTGCAGGTTGTCCTTTTTCTAAATCTATATTAATATAACATCCCATCAATAATATAGAAAAACGTTTTATCCTAACTTATGTCCAACATAATCCATTCTAATCTTTAGGCTTATCCATAATACTGTAGTCCGCTCTCATAACATAGTGAAAACGATTACCAGAGATTTAATACCATCGTTGATCCCCATATATCATAAGATATGTTTTGTTGGTCACATTCCAAACATTCAAAGTCCTTAATCATGTATTCTTTTGAATACCCATTGAACCTTAGTGAAAACATGAATGCAGTTAAAAGTTAACACTTTCCACATACCAAAATCCTCAAAATTCTATATACTCAAACCATGATATCACTTAGTCTTTATATCAATCATGAGCTCATGCATACAATCAAACATCTCATTATCGTCTTATCCCTTCATTATGCGCATATCATCTACTTTCCAAAAATACTGGTACCATTCATCACATACTTTCAAAACATAAGGAAAGACAATAATGTAACAATCCTTAGATGTCTCTTTATCCCATAGTACCACGAGATTACTTATACAACATTACACTTGATAAACATGTAATCATTCCACTACATTCTTAAACCATTGACCGAGCTTCAACAATTCTGTCATCTCACATATCATTTGTAGTCTCATCATCATCATCAACATAAATACTACCCATACGACCATACTGATTTTCTTCATCAGACTTTCCCTTAGGGCATTGGTTTGCTTAATGCCCGTACATTCCACATTTAAAACATGTAACCATTGTTGATGTCGTAGCAATACCATTATCCTCATCCCTGTTGTTAACTGAACCTTTTCCTTTGCACTTACTGGCTTTGTGTCCTTCTTTTCCACACCCAAAGCATCTTCTAGTTCCTTTGAAACATTCTCCTTGATGCCTCTTCCCACATGATTTACATAGGGGAAATTGAACTTTCTTTCCTCTATGATCATCATGAAACTCCATCTTTCTCTTACTAGCCAAGTCAGGAAACTTACCAAATTTTACTTTATTGATCATATTATGAGATTGCTGATTCTGCATAATAATGATGTTTGGACTTCCAAATCCCATTTCATTTGGTTGCTCATGAAGAATATCATTCCATTGTCCATCATATCCTCCATTATCATGAATCACCATGTTTCCAGCCATTTTCTAAAACCCAAAAAGAATAGTGTGAGAGGAAAAAATCATAATAAAGGGGGAGTAACTTTAATATCTAACATCTTTGGTTTAATCTAATATCGTTACCATAGTTCTAGGACTATATCCTATACTTATACTTATCCTTAGGGGCATCCCTAGACATACCTTAGAAATATATCTAGGGATCTCACTAACGTTTTCGCATCCTAGTTTCCAAAGGTTGACTACACCTTTCCTCTGATACCAACTGTAGAGACCCGAAGCTTGACGTACATGAACATTTCATTACTTTTGCGGAATACTTAGTACATAACAAAAAAACACACACACAAGGATCGTAATAGTTTAGTGTCTTTGGAAACTCGGATCGTAATCTTCTAATCGTGGTGAAAGATCTCCAATATCTCCCATAAAGATCTTTCTTTTTTTTACCTAAAACCTTTCTTTATATCCTGGGGAAAAGAAAACATAAAAGGGTGAGCTCAAATGCTCAGTAAGGGTAAACAAAAGAAAAATCAATCACATCATATTCATAAGAACATAACTTTTGGAAATCTTTTCCTGCAAAAGAGAGAGCATAATTTCATAACATGGGATAAATCATGGTAGTGAAATGTAATCACAATAATCATATCTTAAAACATGAAACTTTGTGGCATTCACACATAATCATAGAGAATCATTTCTTGTTAGTCAAGACTCATTTCCAAGACTATCTTAGTGGACAAAGTCCCTTTCTGAATCGAGTAACCCTCGTTTCAGTCCTGTTTCACTGAACCGGTATAACCTACCATTCCAGTCATGTCTATATCATGAGATATAAAATCTATACCCAATGAATTGGAGGGAGATATAGGTCCCACCCATCTTATAATGAATCCTTTCTTATGTGTGCCACATAATCATAAATCATACATCATCGCATAACCCATGTAATAAATATGGGATTCTTAAACAACATGACATCATAAAACAATTCATATAAGATAAAGGAATTCATAAAAATGTTTCCATCACAACATAATCAAATCCATGTAATAATAGGGATAAAAACAGAACCCTTTTGTTATCTTAGATGGAAAATAATTTTGATAAAATACTTGAACTTCATTCTAGAGGAAAATATCCTTTCTACTTCAAAAAAACTTTTCCTTTCTTAACATGTCATACAATTTTAAAATAAAAGAAGTTGATTAAAAATAAACTTGAATACTTGTAAAGGAAGCTTCTTGGAAATAATTTTTTAGAAATCCATTCATGCCATATAAGTTAAAAAAAACATTCTTCGTACTTTTGTCGGAAAAGTCAAAAAGTACCTCGTAAGAAAAACGTCAAAAGATTCCTTTCATACATATTACTAAAAACTCACCGAAGGGTAAAAATGGATTTAAACAATTGTAAGTGGATGGAAATAATATTACATATTGATGAAACATGGATTTGGATGATAAAATACACCCCAGTAAATACTTACGAATAAACAATCTCGGATAAAAATGAGATTGTGATATTTCCCTTACCTTAGGTCTGATTTGCTTCGTAAGTGTCCGAACCTCCTGTATAATGATTTAAATAATGTCATTTACTTATTACAGAATCATATTCATTGTTATGATATCATATATGGTTCACTTATGACTTTATATTACCCGTTCTTTTGTAAATTCCATGTTAAAGAATGTTTTGGGTAAAATTGTTTCATTTTTCGTCCGTGTTTTGACTTGTAATTATTCATATGACTACTTGGATCATGATTACGTAATTCCAGAACATAAAAAATGATTTATATATATATATATATATATTCAGGATATACATATATATAATAAATCATTAAATGGAAAGAAATACACCATTCATGGAGACGGTAGTCCGTACGTACGCATGAACGCTGTTTTCGTTTCCTTATTGAATTGAATGGAATTAAGTAGATGACATACATATAAATATATAAATAAATCCAGTATCATTATTATTTCATATATTTCATTAGTACATATTATGTATACTTTATAATCATTCATGAATGGTTAATCATTGAGAATGAATCTCATCGCGTCGTGGAGACGGTAGTCCGTATGTACGCACGAGCGATGATACCGTTCCCATGGTCGTGGAATTGTGTTGAAGTGTATGTATACTATTTCAGTATCAATATCACTTTATAATAATCATATATATTTACTCATTACACCATTATACTCATCCTTGTAAGGTGATAGTGGAAAATAGATTACACCACGGCGTGGAGACGGTATTCCGTACGTACGCACGCGCGGTGATTTCATTTTTCCGTAGGATGGATAGAAGGTGAATTAGGGTTGTTTCATATTTATAATAAAATATCAGTATGTAATTAATACTGATGTTATTAATTTATCATGAAACAAATAAAGAAGAAGAAGTTGAAGAAGAATGAAATTGAAAAAGATCGGTAATGGATATTACCTCTTTTTGACGCGGCTTTTCTTAACCTCCACTTAAAGAACTAAGGATGGTCTTTGAAGAAGACAAGGACCTCTAGAATGATACTAGGGAAGTGGAGAAGAGATTTTGGCCGGGGTTTTCCGAGCTTTAAGGCTCAAAGTTGTGTGAGGAAGAGAGGGAGGAGGTGCCCTTTTATAAGGGAGGAGAGGGGCACCTTTGGAATTCTTAAAAATATTAATTTATAATAAATCTAACCCCACATAAAAACCTCCAAAAATGACTCATATTCGAATATTAGATAATCTAAGGTTGTAATATCATCAACCAATAGAATTTAAACATGTTAGGAATTTATTTTAAACATTATCAACATGATTTATCCATATTTAATCAATTTAATTTTATTTGTGGTAATAATATTCTAAATTTTAAATTATAACAAATAATTACTTATTTGTTGTGAATTGTCCATAATTGGATAATTAATAACATTTTAGATCATATAAATTTAAATTTATAATTTTTAAATATTTTTGTGATTTTTAAACTATTTTATAATATGTTATTTTTATAAAATAACAATAGTGTCAATTTGGACACTATTCATTTATTTGAATTTAAATAAAATAAATACAGAAGATATGTTCGAACTAAAAGCTTTAATAGATTTATAAAATGTCATATGTATCTAGAAAATTAGTGGAGCACATTAAATAGTTCATATAATTTTTATTTTATTATTTTTGAAACCATTTATTTGGTTTATCTCTTAATAAAATAAATACTACAACATTTTTGTATAATTATTTAATATACTTATTTGTTGCATAAAAATTAAAAATAAAATCCTATGATGAAAATAAATCTATTACATTTCACAATAATACTTTTACTAGAATTTATCATCTTAAAATCACAATATTTAAATTGTTATATTTATTAAATTATGAAGGTGACAACTTTGGCATCGTTTAAAATAAAATAATATAAGTGTCATAATCGCTTTTATAAGGCTCAAAATGGTCAAATATTCGACAATTGGATGATTATGGTTTACATTTACATGGCCAATAAGTTTTGGTTTGGTATTGGTGCATTTTATGGTCACTATTAGTATAATAAAAACAATATTCTTGATTTTTCACTAGATAAACAATTTCTGCATCACTATTGTGTCATAATTAATGATAATTATTTAATCCCTAAAAATTATAAATAAATTTATATGATGTAGATAAGTTCATTAGATTTCTGGAGACTATTCATGTTCTATGTTTCATGAAGTTTATCACTAAATTAAAATTAATATACTTATAAGATTTAAGAGAGTGACATGTTGTCACTTTCTTTGGTTTTAATAATAATTAAGTTATTTTCATGGACAAATGTCCCTTAAATGATTCTAATCAGACCCTTAGATGATATGGGTCGACTTTTAGTCATCCAATAGGATTTTGACATTTGTTAGGGTAATTTTAAAATATTATATTTACCCTTAATTACCCGATTTACCTTTAACTATGGTAAATAAAATTTACTATAGTTACTATTCATAATTCCCAAAAATAAAAAGTAGGTTATTAACATAATTTGGACCCACTGATTCCAAATATGGAATCCATTTTTCCAAATTCAATACAAAAAAGATGCAGAAATTAAATTAAAATTAATCCCGTTGTTGAAAGAAAATGGGTTTTTCTTTAAAACATTGCAAAAGATTGAATTGATTTAACCTACGAATTCAAGGTAAAATCAATGCTAATGACATACATTATATTAAATGGTAAAAATATATTCTATTTATACTTTAAAACCATTCAATATTATAATTTAACCACATAAGATATTACGATGAAAAAAGTTGTTTTTAATTAAAATATAGCGTGTTTTTACTATTCATTAAAATATGAAAGTTATCGGAAAAATATCAAAACTTTATCTAATGTAAATTTTTATATCCCGATTCAAAATAAGAATATTATTTTGTCAAATTGAACATATAAACATATCAAAAACTATATTTAAAGTGGGTGCGCCATCAAAAGGCGGTAAAACTGCATTTTTTGAAAAATACTTATTTTACCCGAAAAATTTATTTTGTTCTAATACCATGTTCTAGAAATGTGTAAGATGAATAATAATGTTATAAAATTCAAAATTTAGTTAATACTATTCATAACGGCTAGTTCATGACAATATTATAATAATATAACATTGTTTATTAAAACCCGGTATTGCGTACAACACACGCTATCGAGGAAGGTCGCGATTGCGTGTAATGCAATCCAAGTCAGGGTTGCGTGTTGTGAAAGAATCCTTCGTTGTTTAGTATAACAGAATCCAACCATATTTCATTTATACATTGAATATATATATATATATACTCAATGTTGTGTAGAATAACTATTATCAAAATTGTGTGTAACACGGTCCAAGAATAGTGTTGCGTATACTGCAAGCTAATATGGTGTTGCGTATAGCGCAAGGTAATCTTGGTGTAGAATACAACAAAAGACATTAATGAAATTAAAATAATATTTTTCATAAAATCTCGGGGTGTTACATTCTACCCCCCTTAAAATGAATTTCACCCTCGAAATTCGTCGGGGTTATAAATGGTTTACTATTTGAAAGTTTTTTTGATAGAAACCCGCATCGTAAAAAGGAATACCAAAAATTATCTTTAAAAACAAAAGTATGAAACGTAATGGTTACCCAAATAAACTAATCACTGGGTTTCCACATAGGTGAAAATATGGATATGGAAGTGAAATCTAACCATCATGTTCTGATGTAGAGTGGTAGAGAACATGGCTATGGAAAAGCCAGCAATCACAAAGCCATAAATTTGTGACGATCTAGGGTACCATCTGATTCATCGGATATAAGGGAACTAGGACAACATTTTTGGTTTTCAAGATCATTTCCCTAAAGTTGAAGAATTTGAATTAGAATAAATACTTACTTTATTTTGGTACAATCTCACTGTTGTTCGTGCCTTGAACAATTTCCACTTCATCTCTTATATAAATGAAGTTTAATTTGTTATTCGTGAAGTGTTAGCAGATCTTGTGAGAGAATGACGGGTCATTCCATCTGTCTCAAACAAAAGGTTAGCAAAAAGTTATTAAATATACATAAGTCATTCTATAGTGAGATTAATCATATATGGTTCCTAAAATGGACTTATACTTCATATATCATACTGCTTAATATAATAAAACTAGTTTCTACTAAACATGGACTTCCTGTAGGCCAGTAGTAGGCGATAAAGGCCAGTCGCACTTAGGTTGTGGGTTCGATTCCCACATCCTCGTCCGAAGCGATGGGTTGTCGCCCGTCCTGCAGGTTGTCCTTTTTCTAAAGCTATATTAATATAACATCCCATCAATAATATCGAAAAACGTTTTATCCTAACTTATGTCCAACATAATCCATTCTAATCTTTAGGCTTATCCATAATACTGTAGTCCACTCTCATAACATAGTGAAAACGATTACCAGAGATTTAATACCATCGTTGATCCCCATATATCATAAGATATGTTTTGTTGGTCACATTCCAAACATTCAAAGTCCTTAATCATGCATTCTTTTGAAACCCATTGAACCTTAGTGGAAACATGAATGCAGTTAAAAGTTAACACTTTCCACATACCAAAATCCTCAAAATTCTATATACTCAAACCATGATATCACTTAGTCTTTATATCAATCATGAGATCATGCATACAATCAAACATCTCATTATTGTCTTATCCCTTCATTATGCGCATATCATCTACTTTCCAAAAATACTGGTACCATTCATCACATACTTTCAAAACTTAAGGAAAGACAACAATGTAACAATCCTTAGATGTCTCTTTATACCATAGTACCATGAGATTACTTATACAACATTACACTTGATAAACATGTAATCATTCCACTACATTCTTAAACTATTGACCGAGCTTCAACAATTCGTTCATCTCACATATCATTTGTAGTCTCATCATCATCGTCAACATAAATACTACCCATACAACCATACTGATTTTCTTCATGAGACTTTCCCTTAGGGCATTGGTTTGCATAATGCCCGTACATTCCACATTTAAAACATTTAACCATTGTTGATGTCGTAGCAATACCATTATCCTCATCCCTGGTGTTAACTGAACCTTTTCCTTTGCACTTACTGGATTTGTGTCCTTATTTTCCACACCCAAAGCATCTTATAGTTCCTTTGAAACATTCTCCTTGATGCCTCTTCCCACATGATTTACATAGGGGAAATTGAACTTTCTTTCCTCTATGATCATCATGAAACTCTATCTTTCTCTTACTAGCCAAGTCAAGAAACTTACCAAATTTTACTTTATTGATCATATTATGAGATTACTGATTCGACATAATAATGATGTTTGGACTTCCAAATCCCATTTCATTTGGTTTCTCATGAAGAATATCATTCCATTGTCCATCATATCCTCCATTATCGTGAATCACCTTGTTTCCAGCCATTTTCTAAAACCCAAAAAGAATAGTGTGAGAGGAAAAAATCATAATAAAGGGGGAGTAACTTAAATATCTAACATCTTTGGTTTAATCTAATATCGTTACCATAGTTCTAGGACTATATCCTATACGTATACTTATCCTCAGGGGCATCCCTAGACATACCTTAGAAATATCTCTAGGGATCTCACTAACGTTTTCGCATCCTAGTTTCCAAAGGATGACTAAACCTTTCCTCTAATACCAACTGTAGAGACCCGAAGATTGACTTACATGAACATTTCATTACTTTTGTGGAATACTTAGTACATAACAAAAAAACACACACACAAGGATCGTAATAGTTTAGTGTCTTTGGAAACTCGGATCGTAATCTTCTAATCGTGGTGAAAGTTCTCCAATATCTCCCATAAAGATCTTCCTTTTTTTTACCTAAAACCTTTCTTTATATCCCGGGGAAAAGAAAACATAAAAGGGTGAGCTCAAATTCTCAGTAAGGGTAAACAAAAGAAAAATCAATCACATCATATTCATAAGAACATAACTTTTGGAAATCTTATCCTGCAAAAGAGAGAGCATAATTTCATAACATGGGATAAATCATGGTAGTGAAATGTAATCACAATAATCATAACTTAAAACATGAAACTTTGTAGCATTCACACATAATCATAGAGAATCATTTCTTGTTAGTCAAGAATCATTGCCAAGACTATCTTAGTTGACAAAGTCTCTTTCTGAATCGAGTAACCCTCGTTTCAGTCCTGTTTCACTGAACCAGTATAACCTACCATTCCAGCCATGTCTATCTCATGAGATATAAAATCTTTACCCAATGCATTGGAGGGAGATATAGGTCCCACCCATCTTATAATGAATCCTTTCGTATGTGTGCCACATAATCATAAATCATACATCATCGCATAACCCATGTAATAAATATGGGATTCTTAAACAACATGACATCATAAAACAATTCATAAAAGATAAAGGAATTCATAAAAATGTTTCCATCACAACATAATCAAATCCATGTAATAATAGGGATAAAAACAGAACCCTTTTGTTATCTTAGATGGAAAATAATTTTGATAAAATACTTGAACTTCATTCTTGAGGAAAATATCCTTTCTACTTCAAAAACACTTTTCCTTTCTTAACATTTCATACAATTTTAAAATAAAAGAAGTTGATTAAAAATAAACTTGAATACTTGTAAAGGAAGCTTCTTGGAAATAATTTTTTAGAAATCCATTCATGCCGTATAAGTTAAAAAAAACATTCTTCGTACTTTTGTCGGAAAAGTCAAAAAGTACCTCGTACGAAAAACGTCAAAAGATTCCTTTCATACATATTACTAAAAACTCACCGAAGGGTAAAAATGGATTTAAACAATTGTAGGTGGATGGAAATAATATTACATATTGATGAAACATGGATGTGGATGATAAAATACACCCCAGTAAATACTTACGAATAAACAATCTCGGATAAAAATGAGATTGTGATATTTCCCTTACCTTAGGTCCGATTTGCTTCGTAAGTGTCCGAAACTCCTGTATAATGATTTAAATAATGTCATTTACTTATTACAGAATCATATTCATTGTTATGATATCATATATGGTTCACTTATGACTTTATATTACCCGTTCATTTGTAAATTCCATGTTAAAGAACGTTTTGGGTAAAACTGTTTCATTTATCGTCCGTGTTTTGACTTGTAATTATTCATATGATTACTTAGATCATGATTACTTAATTCTAGAACATAAAACATGATTTATATATATATATATTCAGGATATACATATATATAATAAATCATTAAATGGAAAGAAATACACCGTTCATTGAGACGGTAGTCCGTATGTACGCATGAACGCTGTTTTCCTTTCCTTATTGAATTGAATGGAATTAAGTAGATGACATACATATAAATATATAAATAAATCCAGTATCATTATTATTTCATATATTTCATTAGTACATATTATATATACATTATAATCATACATGAATGGTTAATCATTGAGAATGAATCTCATCGCGTCGTGGAGACGGTAGTCTATACGTACGCACGAGCGATGATATCGTTCCCATGGTCATGGAATTGTGTTGAAGTGTATGTATACTATTTAAGTATCAATATCACTTTATAATAATCATATATATTTACTCATTACACCATTATACTCAGCCTTGAAAGGTGATAGTGGAAAATAGATTACACCACGGCGTGGAGACGGTATTCCGTACGTACGCACGCGCGGTGATTTCATTTTTCCGTAGGATGGATAGAAGGTGAATTAGGGTTGTTTCATATTTATAATAACATATCAGTATGTAATTAATACTTATGTTATTACTTTATCATGAAACAAATAAAGAAGAAGAAGTTGAAGAAGAATGAAATTGAAAAAGATCGGTAATGGATATTACCTCTTTTTGACGCGCCATTTCTTAACCTCCACTTAAAGAACTAAGGATGGTCTTTGAAGAAGACCAGGACCTCTAGAATGATACTAGGTAAGTGGAGAATAGATTTTGTCAGGGCTTGGCCGAGCTTGAAGGCTCAAAGTTGTGTGAGGAAGAGAGGGAGGAGGTGCCCTTTTATAAGGGAGGAGAGGGGCACCTTTGGAATTCTTAAAAAATATTAATTTATAATAAATCTAAACCCACATAAAAACCTCCAAAACTGACTCATATTCGAATATTAGATAATATAAGGTTGTAATATCATCAACCAATAGAATTTAGACATGTTAGGAATTTATTTTAAACATTATCAACATGATTTATCCTTATTTAATCAATTTAATTTTATTTGTGGTAATAACATTCTAAATTTTAAATTATAACAAATAATTACTTATTTGTTGTGAATTGTCCATAATTGGATACTTAATAACATTTTAGATCATATAAATTTAAATTTATAATTTTTAAATATTTTTGTGATTTTTAAACTATTTTATAATATGTTATTTTTATAAAATAACAATAGTGTCAATTTGGACACTATTAATTTATTTGAATTTAAATAAAATAAATACAGAAGATATGTTCGAAATAAAAGCTTTAATAGATTTATAAAATGTCATATGTTTCTAGAAAATTAGTGTAGCACATTAAATAGTTCATATAATTTTTATTTTATTATTTTTGAAACCATTTATTTGGTTTATATCTTAATAAAATAAATACTACAACATTTTTGTATAATTATTTAATATACTTATTTGTTGCATAAAAATTAAAAATAAAATCCTATGATTAAAATAAATCTATTACCTTTCACAATAATACTTTTACTCGAATTTATCATCTTAAAAGCACAATATTTAAATTGTTATATTTATTAAATTATGAAGGTGACAACTTTGGAATCATTTAAAATAAAATAATATAAGTGTCATAATCGATTTTATAAGGCTCCAAATGGTCAAATATTAGACCATTGTATGATTATGGTTTAAATTTACATGGCCAATAAGTTTTGGTTAGGTATTGGTGCATTCTATGGTCACTATTAGTTTAATAAAAACAATATTCTTGATTTTTCACTAGATAAACAATTTCTGCATCACTATTGTGTCATAATTAATGATAATTATTTAATCCCTAAAAATTATAAATAAATTTATATGATGTATATAATTTCATTAGCTTTCTGGAGACTATTCATGTTCGAAGTTTCATGAAGTTTATCACTAACGTAAAATTAATATACTTATAAGATTTAAGAGAGTGACATGTTGTCACTTTCTATGGTTTTAATAATAATTAAGTTATTTTCATGGAAAAATGTCCATTAAATGATTCTAATCAGACCCTTAGATGATATGGGTCGACTTTTAGTCATCCAATAGGATTTTGACATTTGTTAGGGTAATTTTAAAATATTATATTTACCCTTAATTACCCGATTTACCTTTAACTATGGTAAATCAAATTTACCGTAGTTACTAATCATAATTCCCAAAAATAAAAAGTAGATTATTAACATAATTTGGATCCACTGATTCCAAATATGGAATCCATTTTTCCAAATTCAATAAACAAAAGATGCAGAAATTAAATTAAAATTAATCCCGTTGTCGAAAGAAAACGAGTTTTTCTTTAAAACATTGCAAAAGATTGAATTGATTTAACATACGAATTCAAGGTAAAATCAATGCTAATGACATACATTATATAAAATGGTAAAAATATATTCTATTTATACTTTAAAACCATTCAATATTATAATTTAACCACATAAGATATTACGATGAAAAAAGTTGTTTTTAATTAAAATATAGCGTGTTTTTACTATTCATTAAAATATGAAAGTTATCGGAAAAATATCAAAACTTTATCTAATGTAAATTTTTATATCCTGATTCAAAAGAAGAATATTATTTTGTCAAATTGAACATATAAACATGTCAAAAAGTATATTTAAAGTGGGTGCGCCATCAAAAGGCGGTAAAACTGCATTTTTTGAAAAATACTTATTTTACCCGAAAAATTTATTTTGTTCTAATACCATGTTCTAGAAATGTGTAAGATGAATAATAATGTTATAAAATTCAAAATTTAGTTAATAATATTCATAACGGCTAGTTCATGACAATATTATAATAATATAACATTGTTTATTAAAACCCGGTATTGCGTACAACACACGCTATCGAGGAAGGTCACGATTGCGTGTAATGCAAGCCAAGTCAGGGTTGCGTGTTGTGAAAGAATCCTTCGTTGTTTAGTATAACAGAATCCAACCATATTTCATTTATACATTGAATATATATATATATATATATACTCAATGTTGCGTAGAATTACTATTATCAAAATTGTGTGTATCACGGTCCAAAAATAGTGTTGCGTATACTGCAAGCTAATACGGTGTTGCGTATAGCGCAAGGTAATCTTGGTGTAGAATACAACAAAAGAAATTAATGAAATTAAAATAATATTTTTCATAAAATCTCAGGGTGTTACATTCTACCCCCCTTAAAATGAATTTCGCCCTCGAAATTCGTCGGGGTTATAAATGGTTTACTATTTGAAAGTTTCTTTGATAGAAACCCACATCGTAAAAAGGAATACCAAAACATATCTTTAAAAACAAAAGTATGAAACGTAACGGTTACCCAAATAAACTAATCACTGGGTTTCCACTTAGGTGAAAATATGGATATGGAAGAGAAATCTAACCATCATGTTCTGATGGAGAGTGGTAGAGAACATGGCTATGGAAAAGCCAGCAATCACAAAGCCATAAATTTGTGACGATCTAGGGTACCATCTGATTCATCAGATATAAGGGCACTAGGACAACATTTTTGGTTTTCAAGATCATTTCCCTAAAGTTGAAAAATTTGAATTAGAATAAATACTTACTTTATTTTGGTACAATCTCACTGTTGTTCGTGCCTGGAACAATTTCCACTTCATCTCTTATATAAATGAAGTTGAATTTGTTATTTGTGAAGTGTTATCAGATCTTGTGAGAGAATGACGGGTCATTCCATCTGTCTCAAACAAAAGGTTAGCAAAAAGTTATTAAATATACATAAGTCATTCTATAGTGATATTAATCATATATGGTTCCTAAAATGGACTTATACTTCATATATCATACTGCTTAATATAATAAAACTAGTTTCTACTAAACATGGACTTCCTGTAGGGCAGTAGTAGGCGATAAAGGCCAGTCGCACTTCGGTTGTTGGTTCGATTCCCACAGCCTCGTCCGAAGCGATGGGTTGTCGCCCGTCCTGTAGGTTTTCCTTTTTCTAAAGCTATATTAATATAACATCCCATCAATAATATCGAAAAACATTTTATCCTAACTTATGTCCAACATAATCCATTCTAATCTTTAGGCTTATCCATAATACTGTAGTCCACTCTCATAACATAGTGAAAACGATTACCAGATATTTAATACCATCGTTGATCCCCATATATCAGAAGATATGTTTTTTTGGTCACATTCCAAACATTCAAAGTCCTTAATCATGTATTCTTTTGAATACCCATTGAACCTTAGTGAAAACATGAATGCAGTTAAAAGTTAACACTTTCCACATACCAAAATCCTCAAAATTCTATATACTCAAACCATGATATCACTTAGTCTTTATATCAATCATGAGCTCATGCATACAATCAAACATCTCATTATCGTCTTATCCCTTCATTATGCGCATATCATCTACTTTCCAAAAATACTGGTACCATTCATCACATACTTTCAAAACTTAAGGAAAGACAACAATGTAACAATCCTTAGATGTCTCTTTATCCCATAGTACCATGAGATTACTTATACAACATTACACTTGATAAACATGTAATCATTCCACTACATTCTTAAACCATTGACCGAGCTTCAACAATTCTTTCATCTCACATATCATTTGTAGTCTCATCATCATCATCAACATAAATACTACCCATACGACCATACTGATTTTCTTCATGAGACTTTCCCTTAGGGAATTGGTTTGCATAATACCCGTACATTCCACATTTAAAACATTTAACCATTGTTGATGTCGTAGCAATACCATTATCCTCATCCCTGGTGTTAACTGAACCTTTTCCTTTGCACTTACTGGCTTTGTGTCCTTCTTTTCCACACCCAAATCATCTTCTAGTTCCTTTGAAACATTATCCTTTATGCCTCTTCCCACATGATTTACATAGGGGAAATTGAACTTTCTTTCCTCTATGATCATCATGAAACTCCATCTTTCTCTTACTAGCCATGTCAGGAAACTTACCAAATTTTACTTTATTGATCATATTTTGAGATTGCTGATTCGGCATAATAATGATGTTTGTACTTCCAAATCCCATTTCATTTGGTTGCTCATGAAGAATATCATTCCATTGTCCATCATATCCTCCATTATCGTGAATCACCTTGTTTTCAGCCATTTTCTAAAACCCAAAAAGAATAGTGTGAGAGGCAAAAATCATAATAAAGGGGGAGTAACTTAAATATATAACATCTTTGGTTTAATCTAATATCATTACCATAGTTCTAGGACTATATCCTATACGTATACTTATCCTTAGGGGCATCCCTAGACATACCTTAGAAATATCTCTAGGGATCTCACTAACGTTTTCGCATCCTAGTTTCCAAAGGTTGACTAAACCTTTCCTCTGATACCAACTGTAGAGACCCGAAGCTTGACGTACTTGAAAATTTCATTACTTTTGCGGAATACTTAGTACATAACAAAAAAACACACACACAAGGATCGTAATAGTTTAGTGTCTTTGGAAACTCGGATCGTAATCTTCTATTCGTGGTGAAAGATCTCCAATATCTCCCATAAAGATCTTCCTTTTTTTTACCTAAAACCTTTCTTTATATCCTGGGGAAAAGAAAACATAAAAGGGTGAGCTCAAATGCTCATTAAGGGTAAACAAAAGAAAAATCAATCACATCATATTCATAAGAACATAACTTTTGGAAATCTTATCCAGCAAAAGAGAGAGCATAATTTCATAACATGGGATAAATCATGGTAGTGAAATGTAATCACAATAATCATAACTTAAAACATGAAACTTTGTGGCATTCACACATAATCATAGAGAATCATTTCTTGTTAGTCAAGACTCATTGCCAAGACTATCTTAGTGGACAAATTCCCTTTCTGAATCGAGTAACCCTCGTTTCAGTCCTGTTTCACTGAATCGGTATAACCTACCATTCCAGCCATGTCTATATCATGAGATATAAAATCTTTACCCAATGCATTGGAGGGAGATATAGTTCCCACCCATCTTATAATGAATCCTTTCTTATGTGTGCCACATAATCATAAATCATACATCATCGCATAACCCATGTAATAAATATGGGATTCTTAAACAACATGACATCATAAAACAATTCATATAAGATAAAGGAATTCATAAAAATGTTTCCATCACAGCATAATCAAATCCATGTAATAATAGGGATAAAAACAGAACCCTTTTGTTATCTTAGATGGAAAATAATTTTGATAAAATACATGAACTTCATTCATGAGGAAAATATCCTTTCTACTTCAAAAACATTTTTCCTTTCTTAACATGTCATACAATTTTAAAATAAAAGAAGTTGATTAAAAATAAACTTGAATAATTGTAAAGGAAGCTTCTTGGAAATAATTTTTTAGAAATCCATTCATGCCGTATAAGTTAAAAAAAACATTTTTCATACGTTTGTCGGAAAAGTCAAAAAGTACCTCGTACGAAAAACGTCAAAATATTCCTTTCATACATATTACTAAAAACTCACCGAAGGGTAAAAATGGATTTAAACAATTGTAGGTGGATGGAAATAATATTAAATATTGATGAAACATGGATGTGGATGATAAAATACACCCCAGTAAATACTTACGAATAAATAATCTCGGATAAAAATGAGATTGTGATATTTCCCTTACCTTAGGTCAGATTTGCTTCGTAAGTGTCCGAACCTCCTGTATAATGATTTAAATAATGTCATTTACTTATTACAGAATCATATTCATTGTTATGATATCATATATGTTTAACTTATGACTTTATATTACCCGTTCTTTTGTAAATTCCATGTTAAAGAACGTTTTGGGTAAAATTGTTTCATTTGTCTTCCGTGTTTTGACTTGTAATTATTCATATGATTACTTAGATCATGATTACTTAATTCCAGAATATAAAACATGATTTATATATATATATATTCAGGATATATATATATATATAATAAATCATTAAATGGAAAGAAATACACCGTTCATGGAGACGGTAGTCTGTACGTACGCATGAACGCTGTTTTCGTTTCCTTATTGAATTGAATGGAATTAAGTAGATGACATACATATAAATATATAAATAAATCCAGTATCATTATTATTTCATATATTTCATTAGTACATATTATATATACTTTATAATCATTCATGAATGGTTAATCATTGAGAATGAATCTCATCGCATCGTGGAGACGGTAGTCCGTACGTACGCACGAGCGATGATATCATTCCCATGGTCGTGGAATTGTGTTGAAGTGTATGTATACTATTTCAGTATCAATATCAGTTTATAATAATCATATATATTTACTCATTACACCATTATACTCATCCTTGTAAGGTGATAGTGGAAAATAGATTACACCACAGCGTGGAGACGGTATTCTGTACGTACGCACGCGCGGTGATTTCATTTTTCCGTAGGATGGATATAAGGTGAATTAGGGTTGTTTCATATTTATAATAACATATCAGTATGTAATTAATACTGATGTTATTACTTTATCATGAAACAAATAAAGAAGAAGAAGTTGAAGAAGAATGAAATTGAAAAAGATCGGTAATGGATATTACCTCTTTTTGACGCGCCTTTTCTTAACCTCCACTTAAAGAACTAAGGATGGTCTTTGAAGAAGACCAGGACATCTAGAATGATACTAGGGAAGTGGAGAAGAGATTTTGGCAGGGGTTGGCCGAGCTTGAAGGCTCAAAGTTGTGTGAGGAAGAGAGGTAGGAGGTTCCCTTTTATAAGGGAGGAGAGGGGAACCTTTGGAATTCTTAAAAATATTAATTTATAATAAATCTAACCCCACATAAAAACCTCCAAAAATGACTCATATTTGAATATTAGATAAGATAAGGTTGTAATATCATCAACCAATAGAATTTAGACATGTTAGGAATTTATTTTAAACATTATCAACATGATTTATCCTTATTTAATCAATTTAATTTTATTTGTGGTAATAACATTCTAAATTTTAAATTATAACAAATAAATACTTATTTGTTGTGAATTGTCCATAATTGGATACTTAATAACATTTTAGATCATATAAATTTAAATTTATAATTTTTAAATATTTTTGTGATTTTTAAACTATTTTATAATATGTTATTTTTATAAAATAACAATAGTGTCAATTTGGACACTATTCATTTATTTGAATTTAAATAAAATAAATACAGAAGATATGTTCGAACTAAAAGCTTTAAT
Organism: Viscum album; assembly: GCA_963277665.1. NCBI lineage: Eukaryota > Viridiplantae > Streptophyta > Magnoliopsida > Santalales > Viscaceae > Viscum > Viscum album. The sequence goes on along the minus strand of OY728126.1, from coordinate 1,799,010,603 downwards.
AGATTTATAAAATTTCATATGTATCTATAAAATTAGTGGAGAACATTAAATATTTCATATAATTTTTATTTTATTATTTTTGAAACCATTTATTTGGTTTATCTCTTAATAAAATAAATACTACAACATTTTTGTATAATTATTTAATATACTTATTTGTTGCATAAAAATTAAAAATAAAATCCTATGATGAAAATAAATCTATTACCTTTCACAATAATACTTTTACTCGAATTTATCATCTTAAAATCACAATATTTAAATTGTTATATTTATTAAATTATGAAGGTGACAACTTTGGCATCATTTAAAATAAAATAATATAAGTGTCATAATCGCTTTTATAAGGCTCCAAATGGTCACATATTAGACAATTGTATTCTTATGGTTTACATTTACATGGCCAATAAGGTTTGGTTAGGTATTGGAGCATTTTATGGTCACTATTAGTTTAATAAAAACAATATTCTCGATTTTTCACTAGATAAACAATTTCTGCATCACTATTGTGTCATAATTAATGATAATTATTTAATCCCTAAAAATTATAAATAAATTTATACTGTAGATAATTTCATTAGATTTCTGGAGACTATTCATGTTCGAAGTTTCATGAAGTTTATCACTAAATTAAAATTAATATACTTATAAGATTTAAGAGAGTGACATGTTGTCACTTTCTTTGGTTTTAATAATAATTAAGTTATTTTCATGGAAAAATGTCCATTAAATTATTATAATCAGACCCTTAGATGATATGGGTCGACTTTTAGTCATCCAATAGGATTTTGACATTTGTTAGGGTAATTTTAAAATATTATATTTACCCTTAATTACCCGATTTACCTTTAACTATGGTAAATAAAATTTACCGTAGTTACTATTCATAATTCCCAAAAATAAAAAGTAGCTTATTAACATAATTTGGACCCACTGATTCCAAATATGGAATCCATTTTTCCAAATTCAATACACAAAATATGCAGAAATTAAATTAAAATTAATCCCGTTGTCGAAAGAAAACGGGTTTTTCTTTAAAACATTGCAAAAGATTGAATTGATTTAACATACGAATTCAAGGTAAAATCAATGCTAATGACATACATTATATTAAATGGTAAAAATATATTCTATTTATACTTTAAAACCATTCAATATTATTATTTAACCACATAAGATATTACGATGAAAAAAGTTGTTTTTAATTAAAATATAGCGTGTTTTTACTATTCATTAAAATATGAAAGTTATCGGAAAAATATCAAAACTTTATCTAATGTAAATTTTTATATCCTGATTCAAAATAAGTATATTATTTTGTCAAATTGAACATATAAACATGTCAAAAACTATATTTAAAGTGGGTGCGCCATCAAAAGGCGGTAAAACTGCATTTTTTGAAAAATACTTATTTTACCTGAAAATTTTATTTTGGTCTAATACCATGTTCTAGAAATGTGTAATACGAATAATAATGTTATAAAATTCAAAATTTAGTTAATACTATTCATATCGGCTAGTTCATGACAATATTATAATAATATAACATTGTTTATTGAAACCCGGTATTGCGTACAACACACGCTATCGAGGAAGGTCGCGATTGCGTGTAATGCAAGCCAAGTCAGGGTTGCGTGTTGTGAAAGAATCCTTCGTTGTTTAGTATAACAGAATCCAACCATATTTCATTTATACATTGAATATATATATATATACTCAATGTTGCGTAGAATAACTATTATCAAAATTGTGTGTAACACGGTCCAAGAATAGTGTTGCGTATACTGCAAGCTAATACGGTGTTGCGTATAGCGCTAGGTAATCTTGGTGTAGAATACAACAAAAGACATTAATGAAATTAAAATAATATTTTTCATAAAATCTCGGGGTGTTACAACAATACCATGACAAGAATGGGTTAAATGGTGCATCCAAATGAAATCTTGACTAGGAAAAACACTCCCTTAAGCTGGAGACGCTAATCATTGGCAAATTCCATATCCATATTAGGATTCCCAACAATAGTGATGATCAAACACACACATCCCTGAGGAAAAATATATTAATCTCACTTTATTTTCCCATATAGTCATATGGACTCAGAATCCAATCCTCTAGTTTCCACACTACACCATAGAAACAAAACCAGCATTAAAAACACTTGAAATAACAGTCATACCTCTAGCACCACTGACCCCTAAATAAAGACTATGAATCTGGTGTTGGAGACCCACCAAAGACATTGATGTACACCATTAAAAAACATTCAGGAAATTCTAAGTACACATGAAAACCCATGAATTGAACCATCAATGTAGAAATTGAACAAGAAGAGAAATTCAAACACAACCTATCAAAATCCATAATAAACACTCATATAAAAGGTGCATCATTAGAGATTTATCAAATGGAATTTCATATCCTATTAACAACAATTAATAAATGAAAATGGAGACCACGAACAACCAATTTGTCTCCAAACTAATAGTCTCATTTGTAAATATCACAAGGTAAGTGATCAAACATTCAACCTAGAGATGATGAGTGGCCATGAAGAACACGAAAAATAAATGTAAACTAAGAGAAAATTACATACAATCTCCAAGAAATTAGCTGAAACTAGAAAATAATAAATAAAACAGCTAACCCAATCAAACTTCATTAATCTGTTCAAGTCATAAAAAATGACAAAGAGTCAATGATTATAGAAATGATGTGATAAATCCAAAAAATATGGAATATCTAAATTATTTATTAAGTTCATTTTCTAATTCAGAAAATAAATAACCAATAAAAAATTGATAACATATTCCATTCCATAGAATCTTAAATATAACTAGCGAATACTAGAAAAAAATACAATTTAGTTTTAGTATCAATTAAAAAAAACATGTAAGATAAATTCATAGTTTAAAAACCAAAATTGAACACATAATTGTAAATTCATGACAATATTTAAAACAATATCAAAATAGTTATAATTCAATACAAAAACGAAAATGGTCTAAAAAATGTTATAGTGGTCCAAATAAAATAATTTCTAGCATAAAATAGAATCAAAATTATTAAAATTACAATTCTAAAAACTGAACTAAAGAATATCCATTTCATGGGAAATGAAACAACATATATGATAATAAGTAACTATTCAAGAAAATAATCAAAGATGGAGTTCTTGAAAAATTAGAGGCACATAGTTATCCAAAGCCTAAGATATCAAAATATAAACCCACATTATACTAACTCACTCACACTAGTAATAACATATACACACACATATGATTTTTGATATTTAATGATCTAGTATCCAGAAGGTAATAACAGCCACTAAAAAATCGGAATTAAATTGGAAAATATCAAAAGATTGATAGAGAACTTCACAAATAAGTATTCAACATAGCCAAATTATGAGTAGTGAAGTAAATGAATATAGTGATACTTGTAAAGACCCGTAAATTTCAAGGAAAATTTTTCTTAATTTTCTTTGGAAATACCCTTTTATTTTCCCGTGATCGTTTCATTTAAAATTGAAGAACCCGGGAAAAAAGAACAATTTTAATTCATTAAAATTGTTTTGGTTATGTTTTCATGTGTTGAATAATTCTCCTGTTGTTATTATCTAACGCGGAGGGTGCGGGCCAAACGAACACGGCAAGACAACCCTTCGCCGTTCTTCATGGTTGTGCGGATTTTTCCGGTGACAGAAAAACGTGACGCAAGGGCGTTTTGATGATCCCGCAGTGAAGAACGGAACCCGGGAGGAACAACGGCGCAGACGGGATGGAAAACGGACCACCAGATCAACTCCGGTGGCCAGCGGAAGCTGCCGGAAGCGCCCCGACGCGACGCCGGACAGGGCCGTCGCAGCTGAAGCCGTAGCCGCACGGGTCTTACCCTCATGCACGGGACACGGCTATGTCGCGCCCGTTGACTCCAGCGCGGCCCTTTGAGGGCCGCAACTTCTTCCAACCCGTGGGGGCGGTGCCCCGCGGCTGTCGCGCTCGGCCGAGCCGAGCCAGGCCGGTCCGACCGGCCGGGCCATGCCCTGGCTGGGCCAGACCTGGTCCGGCTAGGTTGGACCGGGTCGGGTCGACCCGGTTCGGCCGACCCAGGGGGGGTCGGGCCGGGTCTGCTCGGGCCCAGACCCCCCGTCTTCAGACTATTCTCGGTATTTCGCTCATAACTTGAGCTACGGGCCTCCGAACGACACGTCATCAGCGGAAACACGATCCTTGGATCGAGACGGTCGTTTCGGTATATCGCAATCAAGGTTTTGGATTACTTTGGGTTCAACCGGGTTGGTTCGTACACAAAACCAACCGGGCCCTCGGAGTGGAAATGCTCATATCTTGAGCTCCGAACGTCCGATTGACGTGCCGTCGACTTTTTTGAATTCCTCTAGGTGAGACAGATCTTTTGTCTCACTCCGCCCAAGGTTTGGACGCACGTGGAGTACGGTCGGGTTGGTTTTGCCTTAAAAACCAATCGGGCCCCTCGGACAAAAAAGCCAATAACTCTCAGACCGGGCGTCTGATTGACGCACCGTCTGCGACGTTGAGTTCCTGTTGACGATACAGAACTTTTGGATACATCAACTTCAAAAATTGTGTCAGTTGATGTTTCAGCCTCTCGACTCGTGGAGCGGACTCTCCCGAACAAGCTTGCTGTGTGCGGGAACCCTAGAGCTGGCTGCGACTGCTACTTCGACAGCGACGACTGTGCAGAGATCCTCAGTGGACTGCAGCGACGACTGTGCAGAGATCCTCAGTGGACTGCGATGACTAATGCCCTCAGCGATCCTACGTGGATCAGTGCTACAGATCCTGTGTCGATCTGATCCTGTGTGGGTCAGCACTCAACGGTTCTGTGTGAGCCAGCACCTACAGGTCCTGTGTGGGCCCGATCCTGTGTGGGTCTTTGCGGGGGTTAGTTACCTATCGATCTTGTGTGGTTCATTGCGGGGGTTAGTACCTTTCAATCCTTTGTGGGTCCAACGACTTAGATGGATCAGTGATCATCTTTATCGTCATACAATAAGTATACCTGTGTGAGATAAATCTTGTGTTACTCTCCTTTAAGGATTGTGTTGAAATATCCTATGTGGATTTACTGTTTACGCTCCTTTGTGGATTGTGTTGTGCTATCCTGTGTGGGTATACGTTTTTCTTTCCTGTGTGGACTGGGTTGTGCTTGGGCTCGGATGTTGGAGCCGAACGGGAATTTATGACTTTGGTATATGTATGGGCATATACCTAAGCAGTTTCGGTTGTTACTTCATGATTGTGTCTTTCCTTTGTAGTTATCCTTTGTGGATTCTGGGAGACCTTCGGGGGTCTTGGGGTCCCTACTGAGTAGCTTATACTCACCCCTGCACGGGCTATGACCGCACTTCGTTGAGTTGGTTGCAGACGACGGACAGTACTGATCGTGGTGGAGGCTTGCGGAGCAGGACGGTACCTGGAGGTGGACCACTGGGCGGGACGTACTCGGAGTAGTCAGGTGGACTCGAGGAGCAGTACCGGCTATCTGTACCCACCCTTCAGGTGGGACCTTCAGAGGACGGCTCGACACTGCGGCTTTTCTTTTCAGTTGTTGTTTTTCCCTTTCAGTTGTACTTTACAGCTGGGCTTGTATTTCCGGCCCCTTTTACTTTCATCACAGCTTGTGACAGTTTTTTACTTAGTGTTTAATTTTCTGCTTGCTTACTTTGTGGTGCTTGTTTACTTTTCAAAGGCAATGTCTTCCCTTTTGTTGGGATTTACGCGTTGGTGCTAGTCGCCAGCCCCTGGCCTATGGAAGGGGGGCTTGGGGTAGTCACGGCACGGGCCCCGTGGACGGGTCACGGAAATACAAGCCCAACTGAAAAGAAAAGCCACAGCGTCGAGCCGTCCTCTGAAGGTCCCACCTGAAGGGTGGGTACAGATATCCTCCACAGCTCCTCGGTCCAACCATCCGCTCCGAGTACGTCCCGCCCAGTGGTCCACCTCCAGGTACCGTCCTGCTCCGCAAGCCTCCACCATGATCAGTGATGTCCGTCGTCTACAACCAACACAACGAAGTGCGGGCATTGCCCGTGCAGGGGTGAGTATAAGCTACTCAGTAGGGACCCCGAGACCCCCGAAGGTCTCCTAGAATCCACAAAGGATAACCACAAAGGAAAGATACAATCAGGAAGTAACAACCGACACTGCTTATGTATATGCCCATACATATACCTAAGTCATCAATTCCCGTTCGGCTCCAACATCCGAGCACAAGAACAACCCAGTCCACACAGGAAAGAAAAACGTATACCCACACAGGATAGCACAACACAATCCACAAAGGAGAGTAATCAGTAAATCCACACAGGATAGTTCAACACAATCCACAAAGGAGAGTAACACAAGATTCAGCTCACACAGGTATACTTCTTGTATGATGATAAAGATGTTCACTGATCCATCTAAGTCGTCAGACCCACAAAGGATCTAAAGGTACTAACCCCCGCAATGACCCACACAGGATCGATAGGTAACTAACCCCTGCAAAGACCCACACAGGATCAGGCCCACACAGGACCTGTAGGCGCTGGCTCACACAGAACCGCTGAGCGCTGACCCACACAGGATCTGTAGCACTGATCCAGGTAGGATCGCTGAGTGCAGTAGTCATCGCAGTCCACTGAGGATCTCTGCACAATCGTCGTCACAGTCCACTGAGGATCTCTGCACAGTCGTCGCTGTCGAAGTAGCAGTCGCAGCCAGCTCTAGGGTTCCCGCACACAACAAGCTCGTTCGGGAGGGTCCGCTCCACGAGCCGAGAGGCTGATACATTAACTGACACAAAGTCCGAAGTTGATGTATCCAAAAGTTCTGTATCGTCAACAGGAACTCAACGTCGCAGACGTTGCATCAATCGGACGCCCGGTCTGAGAGTTATTGGCTTTTTCGTCCCAGGGGCCCAGTTGGTTTTTAAGAAAAAACCAACCCGACCGTACTCCACCTGCGTCCAAACCTCGGATAGAGTGAGCTAAAAGATCTGTCTCACTTAGAGTAATCCACCAAAGATGACGGCACGTCAATCAGACGTCCGTAGCTCAAGATATGAGCGTTTCCGCTCCGAGGGCCCGGTTGGCTTCATGTACGAACCAACCCGACCGAACCCAAAGTAATCTGAAACCTTGAGTGCGATATACCGAAACGACCGTCTCGATCCATGGATCGTGTTGCCGCTGACGACGCGTCGTTCGAAGGCCCATAGCTCATGTTATGAGCAAAAGACCGAGAACAGTCCGAAGACGGGGGGTCTGGGCCCGGGCCGACCCGGGCCGACCCGAACCGGGTCGACCCGACCCAGTCCCACCCGGTCGCACCCGGTCCGGCCTGACCAGGGCATGGCCCGGCCAGTCGGACCGGCCTGGCTCGGCTCGGCCGAGCGCTCGGGTGCCGCGGGGCGCCGCCGCCGCGGGTTGGAAGAAGCTGCGACCCTCGAAGGGCTGCGCTGGAGTCAACGGACGCGGCATAGTCGCATCCTGTGCGTGAGGGCCGGACCTGCGCGGCCGCAGCTTCAGCCACTGTGGCGTGCCGAGGCACCATCGGCAGCTTCCGCGGGCCACCGGAGTTGCTATGGTGGTCCGTTTTCCTTCCCGTCTGCACCGTTGTTCCTCCCGGGTTCCGTTCTTCACTGCGGGATCATCAAAACGCCCTTGCGTCACGTTTTGCCATCGCCCGCCAAATCCGCACAACCACGAAGAACGACAGAGGGTTTTCGGGCAGTGTTCGTTTGGCCCGCACCCTCCGCGTTAGATAATAACAACGGGAGAATTATTCCACACATGAAAACATAACCAATACAATTTTAATGAATTAAAATTGTTCTAATTGTCTGGGTTCTTCACTTTTAAAAGAAACGATCAAGAGAATATAAAAGGGTATTTCCAAATAAAATCTCTACCTCGTCAAGTCATTGCCCACGGGTTCTTCGCGGATTTGATCATCGCGGAAGGAGGGGTTCGTCGCGGAAAAAGGGGATCGTCGCGGTATTCGGTGCTGCGTCGACGAACTCAAGCAATTGGTGATCGAAGATCGGGGCGGGGAAGAACGTCTCGGATGAAGCGTCGTCAAACTCCAAGGGTGACGACGTTCTTTGCGTTCTTCGCATTCTTCGCGTTCTTCGCGTTCTTCGCGTTCTTCACGAAGAAGGGTAAAGGCACAAGAACTCTGTCAAAGTCTCTCAACGTGCAATCCTCCAAATGTCGTGTTGGTCTTATTTTATTATTACACTAACAAACGAAAAAGAGGTAAGTAATGACCCATTAATTCGTAGAATTAATTCAACGAAAGAAACTGCCCATTTAATTCAACGAATAAAACCGCCCAATTAAATGGTGCGTTAAGAATTTAAGAAAACGCGTCAGTTGACTTTCATAATGACGGGTTTTCGCAGGTGCGTTACTTATCGGAAAAGAAACGGTGGGGCTCGTGCGGGGCCCACCTCACAAATATCCTACCAAGAGGGTTCGATATTTTTGGATAGCATCCTATTCGGATCAACTCAGCTTAAGCCGCTTTTAAGTGGCTTCAAGTGGATCTCAAGTGGCTTAAGTGAAATAAAATAAAGTTTGTCGTACAATTATTTTATTTCTTAACTTTAAGCCCGAAAATTAAAAACCACAACCGAGCAAACGCAACTCCGGAAGAGGCGTTTCTAAGTAAATAAGGGCGCTGCGATTTCATCGGTGCCCTCAGAATTCAATTCCGGGCACCGGTTCAAAAGTTAGAAAAATCCGCTCGTCCGTTTACTGAACGTACCCGAGCCAAACTTTAGAAAATGATTCCGGGCACACCGGGCCTTGGAATCAGGTGCCGTTAGAAACTACGTTCTTGTAAAATTCAAAGAAAATTAAGAAAAAAATTTCCTTGAAATTTACGGGTCTTTACATTACTCCCACCTCAGGTCTTTACGTCCCCGTAAAGATACATCATAAACTAGGGAAACAAATGTGGGTACTGAGCACGCATCTGAGCCTCCCGCTCCCAAGTGCTCTTCTGGAGGTTCCCGTGCTGCCATCTGATGCGCACTAGAGGAATCGATCGTCCACATAGGACCCACTCCTGTAGATCCTCGATCTCCACTGGGACCTCCGCAAATGTATCCCCATCATCCACGTCTAGCTCCCCATAGTCAATGATGTGGGTCGGGTCGTGCACATATCTCCTCAGCTGAGATACGTGGAAGACGTCATGCACCCGGTGCAACTGAGGTGGTAGAGCCATGCAATAAGACACCTCGCCAATCCTGCTGAGGACCTGGAAAGGCCCGATGAAGCGTGGAGACAACTTCCCACCTCGACCAAATCTCCTCAAACCACGTCGAGGTGAGACACGCAAGAAGACATGGTCGCCATCCTCGAACTCTAGTGGCCTCTACCTCCTATCAGCATAAGACTTCTGCCAGCTCTGAGCTGTCCTCATCTGCTCCTGGATGACCTGGACCTTCTCTATCGTGGCCCGGACCATCTCTGGTCCCACAAGAGTTGACTCCCTAGGGTCTGTCCAGCACAAAGGAGATCTGCAAGGTCTGCCGTACAACGCCTCGTATGGTGCCATCCTGATGGTGTAGTGGTAGCTGTTATTGTACGCGAACTCCACCAAGGGTAGGTGGTCCTCCCAGCTGCGATCAAAGTCGAGGAAACATGCGCGGAGCATGTCCTCGAGAGTCTGAATGGTCCTCTCCGTCTGACCATCCGTCTGAGGGTGAAAGGCGGTGCTCAGACGTAGCCGCGTCCCGAACGCCTCCTACAACCCCTTCCAAAGATGGGAAGTAAAACGAGCGTCTCGATCGGAGACAATATAAGATGGAACACCATGAATCCATACAATCTACTAAACGAAGAGACGCCCCAAGATCTCCACTGAGCCCTGCTCTCTGATGGGTAAGATGTGTGCCGACTTGGTGAGTCGGTCAACAATCACCAAAATGGAGTCGTGACCTCTGGAAGTGCGTGGAAGTCCAGTCACGAAGTCAATATATATCCCGTCCCACTTCCACTCCGGGACCTCCAAGGGCTGTACCAAGCCTGCTGGTACCTGATGCTCTACCTTCACCTGCTGGAAGGTGAGGCACCGTGAAACGAACTCTGCCACAGCCTTCTTCATGCCCGGCCACCAGTGCTGTCGTCTGAGATCCTGGTACGTCTTCTCCACTCCAGGATGTATGGCCAAAGGAGATGTGTGAAACTCTCTCAGCACCTCCTCTCCTAAAGCGACTGGTACCAAGGTACGTCCTCTGAATGGACGTCGTGCTCAGCTCCAAGGGAGAAACCATCAGGTGCATGTCCCGAGGATATCTGTGCATGCCGTGTCTCACAGTCGGCGTCCCCATGTTGTGCCTCTATGACCCATTGCAGTAGCGGAGGAGTGACTGTGAGAGACTGAAGGAAGGCTACTCCATCTCTATCCACGAAGGATATCTGCAAGGCGGCTAGCTGCTCTTCCGCCTCCTCAAGTAGCTGAATGCACGTCCTCCTGCTGAGGGCATCGGCTACTACGTTCCCCTTCCCAGGATTATAGACTATCTCAGAGTCATAGTCCTGGAGTAACTCGAGCCATCACCGCTGTCTCAGGTTTAGGTCCTTCTGAGAGAAGATTTACCTAAGACTCTGGTGGTCAGAAAAGACTGTAAAGCGCTCGCCCATCAGATAGTGCCGCCATGTCTTCAGAGCGAAGACCACTGCTGCTAACTCCAGGTCATGGGTAGCGTAGTTCTGCTCATGCAGCCTCAACTGACGTGATCCATAGGTAATCACAGCCCACTCCTACATCAGGACACACCCGAGTCCGGTCCCTGAGGCATCGTAGTAGACTACGTATCCAACTCCCTCCTCAGGCAACCTCAAGATAGGTGCGCTGGTCAATCTCTGTCTCAGCTCCTGGAAGCTCTGCTGACATCTGTCTGACCACACAAAGGGTTTCCCCTTCCTCTTCAAAGCTAATAGTGGCACCGAAACTCTGGAGAAGTCTGGCACAAATCTCTGATAGTATCTAGCTAGACCCAAGAAACTCCGCACCTCTGTCACGCTCCTGGGTGGCTCCCAAGCTAGCACTGCCTCGATCTTCGTGGGATCCACTGCAACTCCCGCCTCATAAATGACGTGCCCCAAGAAGTGGACCTCATGTAACCAGAACTGGCACTTCGAGAGATTTCCAGAAAGCTGGTGCTCTCGGAGTGTGTCTAGTACAACCCACAAGTGGTAGGCGTGCTCCTCCTCCGTGGTCGAGTACACCAAAATGTCGTCGATGAATACCATGACAAATCGATCGAGGAATGGCTGGAAGATCCTGTTCATGAGGCTCATGAACACTTCTGGAGTGTTGGTTACGCCTAAAGGCATAACCAAGAACTCATATTGGCCATACCGACACCTGAAGGCCGTCTTCTGTACGTCCTCATCTCGAACTCTAAGCTGATGATAGCCTAACCTGAGGTCTATCTTCGAGAACCACCGTGCTCCCTTGAACTGATTGAAGAGGTCATCAATCCTCGGTAGCAGGTACTTGTCCCTCACTGTCACCTGATTCAGGCGACGATAGTCGACACACAGTCGCAAGCTCCTGTCCGCCTTCTTGGAGAACAAAATCAGGGAAGCCCAGGGTGAAACACTGGGTCAGATGAACTCCTTTCCCTGCAAGTCCTCCAACTGTACCCTCAGCTCTCGAAGCTCGGCGGAGGCCATCCCATATGCTGGAGTGGATATCGGGGCTGTCCCGGGGTACAGGTCAATGTAAAAGTCTACCTCTCTGCGAAGAGGTAGTCCTGGAACTTCGTCGGGGAAGACGTCCGCATACTGATCCTCCACTACAGGAAAACTAGGACTCTGCACGTCAACTGCTCCAAGGATGAGGCTAGCCAACTGATGAGTGATGGGTTGTCCCCTCCTCTGCGAGAGTCCATCCTGTGCTACAAAGGCCCCCTTCTCTCTGGTGATGGTGAACCTGCTCCCGTCAGTGCGCACACATCGCACCTTGCGCCTAAAACAGTCAATCTGAGAATGGACTGTAGATAACCAATCCATGCCCAAGATGACATCGTAAGGCCTCGACGCCGCTACAAGAAGATCCCAGCCGAAGCTCTCGCCTCCTAGAGTAAGCTCACACTGCCGGTACTAGTGTGTAATCGTTGAGTCTGCTCCCGTAGGGGTCTCTAGCCGTAAGGATCGAGCCAACGGCTCTGTCGGAATCTCCAAGCTCCGAACAAGGGCAGTGGCTATGAAAGAGTGACTCGCTCCTGTGTCTATAAGAAATGCAGCAAGGGTGGAATAGACACAGATCGTACCTCGAATCATCTCTGGAGCGTCGTGTTCGTAGGCCTCCACTGCCTGGAGCTGTGCCTGTCTCTGCCTGCCAGCTTCCTGTGGTCGGGGCGGACCTCCTGGTGGTGGTGGTGGAAGATCCTCAAAGCGTCGCCCACCACTTGCTGCTCGGCCAGCTCCTCTGCCTCGTCTGCCTCCTCCCTGCGGACTGCCACAGTCGACCCTCTACCTCTTCCTAGGTGACCCCTCCACCGTCTGCTACTCCTCGGTACGATGGGTTGGGCAGTCACGAGCCATGTAGCCCTACCCGCCGCACGCGTAGCACTGCCTGCCTCTCGGAAGACTGGCTCCACGCTGTGTGCCCCGCACTGCTGAGCCGGTGTCCTGAGGTTGTCTACAAGAGGTTCTGGTCTGCCTGGAACCCTGAGTCATCCGTCGGCTACCTGCTACCGAAGACTCCGCTACCTGCCGCCCTGCAGTAGGTCTCACTGTGGACTCAGCCAGAAAGCTCTCGATCAGAAGGGCTCGCTCCAGTACTCCTGCCTGGGTCGGGATGCTGAGGGAGATCAGCGATGCCCTGATCTCGTCTCTCAATCCCTGCTCGAAGGTCCGGGCCTGGAAGAAGGGGTCCCATACCATGTCGGTCGAGTAGCGAGAAAGATAGGTGAACCTCACCGCGTACTGGGCGACCGTCAAGCTGCCCTACCGTAGCTGAAGAAGCTCCTGGATGCGCACCGCACGGAGGGTGGTCGGGACGAACTCTGAGCAAAAAAGTCTCTCAAAGTCCGTCCATATGATAGAGGCCTCATCGTGCACCTGGAGCATCAAGCTCCACCAACGTCCTGCTGCTGCGTGCAGTAGGCTCGCTGCGAGGATCACCATGAGGTCTTCTAGTGTCCTCACTAGCCTGAAAACTCGAACGACCGCCTCCAGCCAGTCCTCGGCTGCCTGGGGGTCCATCTCCCCACGAAACCTGGGTGGTCGCTGGTGCTGGAACTCGTGCAGAGCTCCGATGCGACGTGCATCATCAACGGTCGGTGCTGGAAGCATCGGGGGCTCGGTGGGTAAAGGTACCGCCGGTGCCTCTCCTACCAACGGGCCCTGTACCGAGGCCTCGTCGCTCGGTGGGCTGTCGTCACGCTCTACTCTCGGAACCCTAGATGGATTCCATCGTGGGGCCATCCTGAAAAGGAAACAAGTGTGCCACGGTCAGAACAGTATACCTGGTGAGCTGACATAAGTAATCACGAAGAAAACTTGAAAACACACATGCAATCAATGTTTTCATGCATTAAGTCAGAAATCAGAAGTCGGGGTCCTGGTGTACGGATACGTCGGCCACCGCACCAACACTGGACTCCCTAGACTGATAACCACACTCAATACGCTAAACACTATTGTTTCACATAGAAGAAAGATCAGAGTCTGCGGTAGAACCGACCACCTCTGATACCAATTTGTCACGACCCGTCCTCGGGGCCCGTGTCGTGACTACCCCAAGCCCGCCTTCCATAGGCCAAGGGCTGGCGACTAGTACCAAGGCGTAAATCCCGGAAAAAGGGAAGGCATTGCCTTTGAAAAGTAAACAAGCACCACAGAGTAAGCAAGTGGAAAAGTAAACACTAAGTAAAAAAACTGTAACAAGCTGTGATGAAAGTAAAGGGGGCCGAAAATACAAGCCCAACTGAAAAGAAAATCTGCAGCGTCGAGCCGTCCTCAGAAGGTCCCACCTGAAGGGTGGGTATAGATAGCCTCCACAGCTCCTCGGTCCAGCCGTCCGCTCCGAGTACGTCCCGCCCAGTGGTCCACCTCCAGGTATCGTCCTGCTCCGCAAGCCTCCACCATGATCAGTGATGTCCATCGTCTACAACCAACACAACGAAGTGCGGGCATAGCCCGTGTAGGGGTGAGTATAAGATACTCAGTAGGGACCCCGAGACCCCCGAAGGTCTCCCAGAATCCACAAAGTATAATCACAAAGGAAAGATACAATCACGAAGTAACAACCGACACTGCTTAGGTATATGCCCATACATATACCGAAGTTATCAATTCCCGTTCGTATCCAACATCCGAGCCCAAGCACAACCCAGTCCACACAGGAAAGAAAAATGTATACCCACACAGAATTTCACAACACAATCCACAAAGGAGAGTAATCAGAAAATCCACACAGGATAGTTCAACACAATCTAAAAAGGAGAGTAACGCAAGAATCAGCTCACACAGGTATACTTCTTGTATGACGATAAAGATGATCACTGATCCATATAAGTCGTCGGACCCACAAAGGATCGAAAGGTACTTACCCCTGTAATGACCCACACAGGATCGATAGGTAACTAACCCCCGCAAAGACCCACACAGGATCGGGCCCACACAGGTCCAGTAGGCACTGGCTCACACAGAACCGCTGAGCGCTGACCCACACAGGATCGGATCCACACAGGATCTGTAGCACTGATCCACGTAGGATCGCTGAGTGCAGTAGTCATCGCAGTCCACTGAGGATCTCTGCACAGTCGTCGTCGCAGTCCACTGAGGATCTCTGCACAGTCGTCGCTATCGAAGTAGCAGTCGTAGCCAGCTCTAGGGTTCCCGCACAAAGAAAGCTCGTTCGGGAGGGTCCGCTCTACGATCCGAGAGGCTGATACATCAACTGACACAAATTCTGTAGTTGATGTATCCAAATGTTCTGTATCGTCAATAGGAACTCAATGTCGCAGACGGTGCGTCAATCGGACGCCCGGTCTGAGAGTTATTGGCTTTTTCGTCCCAGGGGCCCGGTTGGTTTTTAAGAAAAACCAACCCGACCGTACTCCACCTGCGTCCACACCTTGGGCGGAGTGATCCAAAAGATCCGTCTCACATAGATGAATCCACCAAAGCTGACGGCACGTCAATCAGACGTCCGTAGCTCAAGATATGAGCGTTTCCGCTCTGAGGGCCCGATTGGCTTTGTGTACAAACCAACCCGACCAAACCCAAAGTAATCCGAAACCTTGAGTGAGATATACCTAAACTACCGCCTCGATCCAAGGATCGTGTTGCCACTGACGGCGCGTCGTTCGGAGGCCCATAGCTCATGTTATGAGCGAAAGACCGAGAACAGTCCGAAGATGGGGGGTCTGGGCCGGGGCCGACCCGGGCCGACCCGAACCGGGTCGACCCAACCGGACCCGGTCCGGCCTGACCAGGGCACGGCCCGGCCGGTCGGACCAGCCTGGCTCAGCTCGGTCGCGCGACCGAGCGCTCGGGTGTCGCGGGGCGCCGCCCCCTCAGGTTGGAAGAAGCTGCGGCCCTCGAAGGGTCGCGCTGGAGTCAACGGACGCGGCATAGCCGCGTCCCGTGCGTTAGGGCTGGACCCGCACGGCCGCGGGTCCACTGGCCGCCGCCGTCACGGCTTCAGCCGCGGCGGCCCTGTCCGGCGGCGTGCCGGGGCACCGCTGCCTCCGGCCGCCGGCAGCTTCTGCGGGCCACCGGAGTTGCTCCAGTGGTTTGTTTTCCTTCCCGTCTGTGTCATTGTTCCTCCCGGGTTCCGTTCTTCACCACGGGATCATCAAAACGCCCTTGCGTCACATTTTTCCGTCGCCCGTCAAATCCGCACAACCACGAAGAACGGCGGAGGGTTGTCGGGCCGTGTTTGTTTGGCCCGTAAAGATACATCATAAACTAGGGAAACAAATGTGGGTACTGAGAACGCATCTGAACCTCCCGCTCCCAAGTCCTCTCCTGGAGGTTCCCGTGCTGCCATCTGATGTGCACAAGAGGAATCGATCGTCCATGTAGGACCCGCTCTTGTCGATCCTCGATCTCCACTGGGACCTCCGCAAAATTCTCCCCATCAACCACGTCTAGCTCCCCATATTCAATGATGTGCTGCGGGTCGTGCACGTATCTCCTCAGCTGAGATACGTGGAAGACGTCGTGCACCCGGTGCAACTGAGGTGGTAGAGCCAGGCGATAAGCCACCTTTCCAATCCTGCTGAGGACCTGGAAGGGTCCGATGAAGCGTGGAGACAACTTGCCGCCTCGGCCAAATCTCCGCAAACCACATCGAGGTGAGACACGCAAGAAGACGTGGTCGCCATTCTCGAACTCTAGTGGCCTCCGCCTCCTATCAGCATATGACTTCTGTCGGCTCTGAGCTGTCCTCATCTGCTCCTGGATGACCTGGACCCCCTTCTTCTGGGCCCGGACCTTCAAGAAGGGATTGAGACATGAGATCAGGGCATCACTAATCTCCCTCAGCATCCCGACCCAGGAAGGAGTACTAGAGCGAGCCCTTCTGATCGAGAGCTTTCTGGCTGAGTCTACTTCAACAGCGAGACCTACCGCAGGGCAGCAAGTAGCGGAGTCTTCGGCAGCAGGTAGCTGACAGATGACTCAGGGTTCTAGACAGACCAGACCCTCTAGTAGACGACCTCAGGACACTGGCTCAACAGTGCGGGGCACACAGTGCAGAGCCAGTATTTCGAGAGGCAGGCAGTGCTACGCGTGCGGCGGGCAGGGCCACATGGCTCGTGACTGCCCAACCCGCCGTACCGAGGAGCAGCAGATGGTTGAGGGGCCACCTAGGCAGAGGCAGAGGGTCGACCGTAGTGGTCCGCAGGGAGGAGGCGGACGAGGCAGAGGAGCTGGCCGAGCAGCAGGTGGTGGGAAACGCTTTGAGGCTCTACCCCCACCACCACCAGGAGGTCCACCCCGACCACAAGGAGCTGGTGGGCAGAGACAGGCACAACTACAGGCAGCGGAGGCCTATGACCACGGCACGCCAGAGATGATTCTAGGTATGATCTGTGTCTATTCCACCCTTGCTGCAGTTCTTATTGACACAGGAGCAAGTCACTCTTTCATAGCCACTGCCCTTGTTCGGAGCTCAGAGATTCCGACAAAGCCGTTGGCTCGATCCTTACGGCTAGAGACTCCTACAGGAGCAGACTCGACAATTACACACTGGTTCCGGCAGTGTGAGCTTACTCTAGGAGGCCAGATCTTTGGATGGGATCTTCTTGTAGCGGCGTCGAGGCCTTACGACGTCATCTTGGGCATGGATTGGTTATCTACAGTCCATGCTCAAATTGACTATTTTAGGCGCAAGGTGCGATGTGTGCGCACCGACGGGAGCAGGTTCACCTTCACCGGCGAGAAGGGGGCCTTTGCAGCACAGGATGGACTCTCGTAGAGGAGGGGACAACCCATCACTCGTCAGTTGGCTAGCCTCATCCTTGGAACAGTTGACTTGCGGAGTCCTAGTTTTCCTACAGTGGTGGATCAGTACGCGGACGTCTTTCCCGATGACGTTCCAGGGCTACCTCCTCGCAGAGAGGTAGACTTTTATATTGATATGTACCCCGGGATAGCCCCGATATCCACTCCAGCGTATCGGATGGCCCCCGCTGAGTTTCGAGAGCTATGGGTACAGTTGGAGGACTTGCAGGGCAAGGGGTTCATCTGACCCAGTGTTTCACCCTGGGCTTCCCCGATATTGTTCGCCAAGAAGGCGGATAGGAGCTTGCGACTGTGTGTCGACTATCGTCGCCTAAACCAGGTGACAGTGAGTAGCAAGTATCCGCTACCAAGGATTGATGACCTCTTCGATCAGCTCAAGGGTGCACGGCGGTTCTCGAAGATAGACCTCAGGTCAGGCTATCATCAGCTCAGAGTTCGAGACTAGGACGTGCAGAAGACGACCTTCAAGTGTCGGTATGGCCACTATAAGTTCTTGGTTATGTCATTCGGCGTAACCAATGCTCCAGCAGTTTTCATGAGCCTCATGAATAGGATCTTCCTTCCATACCTCGATCGATTTGTCGTGGTCTTCATCGACGACATTTTGGTGTACTCGACCACCGAGGAGGAGCACGCCTACCACTTGCGAATTGTACTAGACACACTCTGAGAGCACCAGCTTTATGGAAAGCTCTCGAAGTGCCTGTTCTGGTTATGTGAGGTCCACTTCTTATGGATCATCATTTTTTAGGCGGGAGTTGCAGTGGATCCCATGAAGATCGAGGGAGTGCTAGCTTGGGAGCCACCCAGGAGCGTGACGGAGGTGCGGAGTTTCTTGGGTCTAGCCGAATACTATCAGAGATTTGTGCCGGACTTCTCCAGAGTTTCGGCGCCACTATAATCTTTGACGAAGAAGGGGAAACCCTTTGTGTGGTCAGACATATGTTAGCAGAGCTTCCAAGAACTGAGACAGAGATTGACCAGCGCACCTATCTTGAGATTTCCTGAGGAAGGAGTTGGATACGTAGTCTACTGCGATGAATCAGGGGCCGGACTCGGATGTGTCCTGATACAGGAGCAGGCTTTGATTGCCTATGGATCACGTCAGTTGAGGCCGGATGAGCAGAACTACGCTACCCATGACCTGGAGTTAGCAGCAGTGGTCTTCGCATTGAATACTTGGCGGAACTATCTGATGGGTGAGCGCTTTACAGTCTTTCTTGACCACCAGAGTCTCAGGTACATCTTCTCTCAGAAGGACCTGAACCTAAGACAGTGGCGATGGCTCGAGTTCCTCCAGGACTATGAATTTGAGATAGTCTATACTCCTGGGAAGGGGAACGTAGTAGTCGATGCCCTCAGTAGGAGGACAGGCATTCAACTACTTGAGGAGGCGACAGAGCAGCTAGCCGCCTTGCAAATATCCTTCGTGGATAGAGATGGAGCAGCCTCCCTTCAGTCTCTCACAGTCACTCCTCCACTAATGCAGTGGGTCAGAGAGGCATAGCGTGGGGACGCCGACTGTGAGACGCGGCATGCACAGATATCCTCGGGACAGGCACCTGATGGTTTCTCCCTTAGAGCAGAGCCTGACGTCCTTTTCAGAGGATGTACCTTGGTACCAGTCTCTTTATAAGAGGAGGTGCTTAGAGATTTTCACACTTCTCCTTTGGCAGTACATCATGGAGTGGCGAAGAAGTACCAAGATCTCAGACGACAGCACTGGTGGCCGGGCATGAAGAAGGTTGTGGCAGAGTTCCTTTCACGGTGCCTCACCTGCCAGCAGGTGAAGGCAGAGCATCAGGTACCAGTAGGCTTGGTACAGCCCTTGGGGGTCCCGAAGTGGAAGTGGGACGGGATATCTACGGACTTCGTGACTGGAATTCCACACACTTCCAGAGTTCACGACTCCATTTGGATGATTGTTGCCCGACTCACCAAGTTGGCACACTTCTTACCCATCAGAGAGTATGGCTCAGTGGAGAGCTTGGGGCATCTCTACGTTCAGGAGATTGTACGGATTCACGGTGTTCCATCGTCTATCGTCTCCGATTGGGACGCTCGTTTTACATCCTGGCTCTGGAAGGGGTTGCAAGAGGTGTTCGGGACACGACTACGTCTGAGCACCGCCTTTCACCCTCAGACGGATGGTCAGACGGAGAGGACCATTCAGACTCTCGAGGCCATGCTCCGCGCATCTATCCTCGACTTTGGTCGCATCTGGGAAGACCACCTACCCATGGTGGAGTTCGCGTACAACAACAGCTACCACTCCACTATCGGGATGGCACCATATGAGGCGTTGTACGGAAGACCTTGCAGATCTCCTCTGTGCTGGACAGACCCTGGGGAGTTCGCACTTGTGGGACCAGAGATGGTCCGGGCCACGACAGAGAAGGTCCAGGTCATCCAGGAGCGGATGAGGACAGCTTAGAGCCGGCAGAAGTGATATGCTGACAGGAGGCGGAGGACACTAGAGTTTGAGGATGGAGACAACGTCTTCTTGCGCGTCTCACCTCGACGTGGTTTGTGGAGATTTGGCCGAGGCGTCAAGTTTTCTCCACGCTTCATCGGAACCTTCCAGGTCCTCAGCAGGATTGGCGAGGTGGCTTATCGCCTGGCTCTACCACCTCAGTTGCACCGGGTGCACGACGTCTTCCACGTATCTCAGCTGAGGAGATACGTGCACGACCCGACGCACATCATTGACTATGGGGATCTAGACGTGGATGATGGGGCGACTTTTTTGGAGGTCCCAATGGAGATCGAGGATCAACAGGAGCGGGTCCTACGTGGACGATCGATTCCTTTAGTGCGCATCAGATGGAAGCATGGGAACCTCCAGGAGAGCACTTTGGAGCGGGAGGCTTAGATGCATGCTCAGTACCCACATTTGGTTCCCTAGTTTATGATGAATCTTTACGGGGACGTAAAGCCCTGAGGTGGGAGTAATGTAAAGACCCGTAAATTTCAAGGAAATTTTTTTCTTAATTTTCTTTGGAAATACCCTTTTATTTTCTCGTGATCGTTTCTTTTAAAAGTGAAGAACCCGGAAAATTAGAACAATTTTAATTCACTAAAAATTTTTTGGTTATGTTTTCATGTGTTGAATAATTCTCCCGTTTTTATTATCTAATGCGGAGGGTGCGGGCCAAATGAACACGGCCCGACAACCCTCCGCCGTTCTTCATGGTTGTGCGGATTTTGCGGGCGAAGGAAAAACGTGATGCAAGGGCGATTTTATGATCCCACAGTGAAGAACGGAACCCGAGAGGAACAACGACACAGACGGGAAGGAAAACGGACCACCTGAGCAACTCTGGGGGCCCGCGGAAGCTGCCGGCGGCACCCCGGCGCGTTGCCGGACAGGGCCGCCGCGACTTCAGCCACGGCGTCGGCGGCCAGCGGACCCGCAGCCGCGTGGGTCCGGCCCTCACGCATGGGACTTGTCTATGCCGCGTCCGTTGACTCCAGCGCGACCCTTCGAGGGCCGCGGCTTCTTCCAACCCGCGGGGGCGGCGCCCCGCGGCTGCCGCGCCCGGCCGCACGGCCGGGCCGAGCCAGGCCGGTCCGACCGGCCGGGCCGTGCCCTTGCCGGGACGGACCAGGTCCGGCCGGGTGGGACCGGGTTGGGTCGACCCGGTTCGGCCAACGCAGGGGGGGTCGGCCCGGGGCGGCCCGGGCCCAGACCCCCCGTCTTCAGACTGTTCTCGGTCATTCGCTCATAAATTGATCTACGGGCCTCCGAACAACACCCCGTTAGCAGAAACGCGATCCTTGGATCGAGACGGTCGTTTCGGTATATCGCACTCAAGGTTTTGGATTACTTTGGGGTTTGGCCGGGTTGGTTCGTACATGAAACCAACCGGGTCCTTGGAGCGGAAACACTCTTATCTTGAGCTCCGGATGTCCGATTGACGTGCTGTCGACTTTGTTTAATTCCTCTAGGTGAGACGGATCTTTTGGCTCACTCCTCCTGAGGTTTGGACACAGGTGGAGTACAGTCGGGTTGGTTTTGCCTTAAAAACCAACCGGGACCCTGGGACGAAAAAACCAATAACTCTAAGACCGGGCGTCCGATTGACGCACCGTCTGCGACGTTGAGTTCCTATTGATGATACAGAACTTTTGGATACATCAACTTCAGACTTTGTGTCAGTTGATGTATCAGCCTCTGGGCTCGTGGAGCGAACCCTCCCGAACGAGCTTGCTGTGTGCGGGAACCCTAGAGCTGGCTGTGACTGCTACTTCGACAGCGACGACTGTGCAGAGATCCTCAGTGGACTGCGACGACGACTGTGCAGAGATCCTCAGTGGACTGCGATGACTACTGCACTCATCGATCCTACGTGGATCAGTGCTACAGATCCTGTGTGGATCCGATCCAGTTTGGGTCAGCGCTCAGCGGTTCTGTGTGAGACAGCGCCTACAGGTCCTGTGTGGGCCCGATCCTGTGTGGGTATTTGCGGGGGTTAGTTACCTATCGATCCTGTGTGGGTCATTGCATGGGTTAGTACCTTTCGATCCTTTGTGGGTCCGACGACTTAGATGGATCAGTGATCATCTTTATCGTCATATAAGAAGTATACCTGTGTGAGCTGAATCTTGTGTTACTCTCCTTTGGGGATTGTGTTGAACTATCCTGTGTGGATTTATTGTTTACTCTCCTTTGTGGATTGTGTTGTGCTATCCTGTGTGGGTATACGTTTTGCTTTCCTGTGTGGACTGGGTTGTGCTTGGGCTCGGATGTTGGAGCCGAAAGGGAATTGATGACTTAGGTCTATGTATGGGCATATACCTAAGCAGTGTCGGTTGTTACTTCGTGATTGTATCTTTCCTTTGTGGTTATCCTTTGTGGATTCTGGGAGACATACGGGGGTCTCGGGGTCCCTACTGAGTATCTTATACTTACCCCTGCACGGGCTATGCCCGCACTTCGTTGTGTTGGTTGCAGATGACGGACATCACTGATCGTCGTGGAGGCTTGTGGAGCAGGACGGTACCTGGAGGTGGACCACTGGGCGGGACGTACTCAGAGTAGTCAGGTGGACCCGAGGATCAGTAGAGGCTATCTGTACCCACCCTTCAGGTGGGACCTTCAGAGGACGGCTCGACGCTGCGACTTTTCTTTTCAGTTGCTGTTTTTCCCTTTCAGTTGTACTTTATAGTTGGGCTTGTATTTCCGGCCCCTTTTACTTTCAGCACAGCTTGTTACAGTTTTTACTTAGTGTTTACTTTTCCGCTTGCTTACTCTGTGGTGCTTGTTTACTTTTCAAAGTCAATGCCTTCCCTTTTGTTGGGATTTACTCCTTGGTGCTAGTCGCCATCCCCTGGCCTATGGAAGGCGGGCTTGGGGTAGTCACGACACGGGCCCCGAGGACAGGTCGTGATAATACTCTCAAGATACTTGATCTTAGAACACATGAAATATTTGAGGATCAATATTTATTGAGCCTAATCTTGAGCTACTTTATAAATTCATCATGTTAAACTATAATAGTTGATCTAGTCATGAACATAATGGATGAGTTGATATTTTAAGATTTGAATTAATGATATTACATATCTATTAGTTAAATTACAGTTAAAGTCACTATATAATTTTGGGTAC
Source organism: Viscum album (assembly GCA_963277665.1). Classification (NCBI taxonomy): domain Eukaryota; kingdom Viridiplantae; phylum Streptophyta; class Magnoliopsida; order Santalales; family Viscaceae; genus Viscum; species Viscum album. The sequence goes on along the minus strand of OY728126.1, from coordinate 1,798,987,468 downwards.
GTATTTCCAATTTTGTATATGTGTTTTTATATTATTTATGGAATAAAAATTCATCAAGAGAGGTCGAATAAAGCGGTTAAAAATTTGAGTGGATTTCAATCATAAAAATAATTATCCAATTAGTTTTAGATGATATTCCAGATTAGACTGAAGTAGTATCATCTATTTACTTGAATTGAATCAATTTGTGTACTCCCCCTAATAGGGAATGTGACCTTAATTTAGGATATCAACATATACAAAAACTATATAAAAATTAACTAAATAAAACATGGAATGTTTATATGTTATTTATTTATAATTAAACTAATAATATCATCATTTCCTTCGTAATGATAAATTATCAATGTCGAGACACCTAAGATATAAATATAAAAATTTGGTACATTTATATCTTGGTTGAGAGAAATTTACATAAATGTTCAGAAGATGAATTTGTTAAAGGAGGAGGTCGAGTAGCAGTTCACGGAGCTAAAATGCCCTATGAAGCAAAACCTAGGAAATTCGGTGATTATGTACATAGGTTATTTGAGTTGGATGAGTGAGATCCGGGTGATCCTTGTATATAGTAGAAGTTGGTACTACTGCATCCTGATGGAGAACATGGTGATGGAGCTCCGGAAACTAGTCCACGGGTGCATGGACGGTAGGGGAGGGTGGGTCTAGCTCATGGGCATCACCACTTTCAAGACCTAAATGGATGAGAAGTGGGTATCCTGTCCTTGGAGACCATTTGGGTGCTCTATCCCATTTCCATTCCTGTGGGAAGTATGGACTTGAGACTTGACTTCAACATGTAATTAAATAATAGAGTCCCTCTTTAATTTAAAAATATTCTCATTAGTATAATGTGTTCTTCTTCTTGATCTCTGTCTACTTATTATTTGATCATGTTCAACCATTTAGAATGGTAAAAGGACAATGATAATAAATAGAAAGGTGGGTTTGAAGAGTGCTTGGGTATTTTTGAAAGAGAAGATAACATCAGTGACAACAATTCCAACCCCTCCACCACTATAAACATTCCCTTTGGACTTCAGAAATGATTTATAGGATCTGTATTGGAATATTACTAAATAGACAATATTACATGATCTGTTTTGGAATATTACTAAATAGAGAATATTAGAAAGGAAAAGAGGGACATATATGTAACAATACATTATAGGATATGTTTAGGAATATTACTGAATAAAAAATATTATAATGGAAAAGGGGAACATCTGTGAAAAAATCCATAATAGGATTTGTTCAGGAATATTACTGAATAGACAATATTAGAATGGAAAAGAGGTACTTCTATGCAAAATTCCTTTACATGATATGTTTATACTGTATAGTTATTACAAATTGAAATAATAATATAAGACCAACACTATAAAAAGTATTACTAGGACTAAATAATACATTAAAACATCATCAAACCAAAGGAAAAAAACTCTAATATATTGGATTTTCTTGTAAATGTTCCAAAAAACTATATAGAACACGATTTCTATGATCGAGATTCATAAGTAGAAAATAGATTAATGACATCAACTAACCCATACAACTGGTTGATATGTGACCATCCATTGTTGTAGTACCTTCTTCATGGACCTGGTTAAGCATGGGGAATTAAAAATCTTCAGCTGTATTAATAACGGTATAACTCCCAAGAGCAACACTAGGAGGAAATCCTCTTTTTCAAGGAAACCCTTTAAATTAAGGACAATAGTCTTGGTAGGATTCTTAGAAACCTTGTGAAATTTTTTAAATTTAGTTACATGAATTTTGATGGCTTTAGGCCCTTTAGCGCTCATCTCTTTGTATAAATCCTTGTAAAGACAAATGAAATTATCTATTCTAAATGCACATTCCTGCTAATGTCTGCCTCCCAAAACACCACCTCACATGATTTCAACAACAACAACATTCATGAAAAGAAATAAACCCTAAGAAATAATATTCAATGAAATATTTTTCCATTAATCATGTGAGGATTATAGATAAATCAAACAAAAAAGGGTTATCTATAAAAAAAGAACAAAAAGGTGTAATTTGATTATACAAAGCCCATATAATGACTAAAAAATGATGATTAATTACACACAAAACATTAAAATGAACTAAATAATATTCTTAAAGTATAAATAATTTGTAATATAATTAAAGAGAGATCCATCTACATTTTTTGTGGAAGATGAAGTGGTATATAAAAACAAAAAATGTAAAAAACATGTTTTAATGATTAATAGAAAAATGAATGGTTCCACAAATGAGGATTAAACAGAACCTCATAAATCCCACATACCATTTCATCAAAATATGTCTTACTTACCAGTGTTATACTAGATGAAAGTTGGGGTAGTCAGTGAATCATTACTAGATTTTTGGGGATACAAAGGGGTGAATGGATAGAAAATGTAAGGCAAGGTGACAGGATTTGAGGTGGGGTATTGGTGAGGCCGAACATGCATAGGGGGTGATAGGATGTCAGGTCAGATTAGGGTAGGGTGGGGTGATGGGATGTGATGTAGGAGTAGGGCGGGGCAGGATGTGATGCGGGGTGGCGATGAGGCCAACACGGGTAGAGGGTGGAAATGGAGTCTTAATCAGGGTTTTCTTGGTGTCTTTTTCACAAATTTTTTTTAAATTTTTATTAAATAAATAATATTGAGAAATATAAAAATAGTTAATATTTCATGAGAATTGAAAAAACAGTATTAAAAAATATAAAAAAAATATTTTGAGAAAATTGAAAATTAGAATCAATTATGAGATGTTTTTAATAATACTTTGGGATATAAAAATTTACTATGATCATAATATATATATATATATATATATATAATTTGTTTCTCTTAATTTGTTTTTGATAAAATATTTTTTGTGGAATGGTCTATTGTAACATTTTTTTATTGAACTCAAAAGATTTGTTGGTAATAGAATTATTAATAATATATTCATGTGTCAGAAAAAAATGTTGGTATTAGTATGATAAATAAATAGATTCAACTATTGGTAAATAATATGTTGGTATTGAATGATTAATATAAATAGATATATCTATTGGTAAAAAGAAGTGCTGGTATTGAAAATTAATACCAATAAAACTTTTTATCTATTGGAATTTCTTATTTTTGAAAATAGATATATTATCTGTCGATAAATTTCTGTTGGTAAAAGTTATATTATTTGTAGTGATACGTAATCTGAGGAGAAATATTAATCGATTCTTTGATGGTTTAAAAACATTCCTCTGAAGGGAACTAGTTTCCAAAACTTTCTTATCATTCAATGATATAGTCTCTTGTTAAATGAAGACATATAAAGAATTATGTAAGTCGTATGACTTTAAGGGAAATCAAGAGAATAAGAGGTGGTGGAGAAAAGAATGGATAATGGAAAGAATAAAAAGGGGAGTTTTCTAACAAGTGATACTTGTGGAAAGAAACACCATAGAGAATTCTTTAAAGGAAAAGGAATATATTACAAATATGGAGAAAGAGGCCACCAATATTTCAATTGAAAGGGAAGTAAATAATTTACTAATGTTCAATTATATAATTTTAAATAGATTGTATATTATTCCAATGTTTGTCCTAAGAGTTAAGAAAACATTACCCAGAGAATTTCAAGGGAGAAAGGGAAAGCTTATGCAATCATAACTACTGAGTTTGACATTCTTAATGATGTGGTAGTATGTAGTTTAATAATTTCCTAAAACATAACCAATGCTTTATTCGATTCTAAATCATCACATTATTTTATATATTCCCATTTTTTCAAGAATATTAGACATTTCCAATTTGATTTAATAACGGATTTGTCAGTCAAAAGTCCTATGGGAAATATCATTGCAACAAAGATGTGTCGATTAGTCCCCCATTTTGTTACATATACATTCTTTAGTAGCTGACCATATCATCATACCCAGGATTTACTTTCATATAATTCTTGGTATGAATTGGATTTCATGTTATGATGAAAAAATAAATTTCATGAAGAAGGATGTTAAAACTTTTGAGAATGATGTAGAATATCTTATCTTTATAGTATAAATATTGTCATTTGATTCTTATCTAGATCCACCTCCATTATCTCTAAAAAATTCAGTTCTAGGGGAGGAAGATAAAACAATATCTATGGATGAGGAAAGAAATCTTCAAATTGAGAAAGTGCCCATTGTGAAAGAATACATTGATGTATTTCTATAAGATTTACCAAGACATCTTTCAGAGCAGAAAATTGAGTTTTCTATTGATTTAATTCTTGGTTCAAGACCTCTATCAAATATTCATTATATAATGGACATATTGGAATTATTAGAAATGAAGAAGAAACTAGAGTAATTGAGTGATAAATTATTTATCCTCCCTAGTGTTTCTCCATGGGTAACCTCTATTATCTTCTTTAAGAAGAAAAATAGATCCATGAGATTGTTCATTGACTATAGAGAAATCAATGGTATTAAGATAAAGAACAAGTATCCTCTTCCTTGAATTAATGATTTATTTGATCACCTTCACATAGCCCAATATTTTTTGAAGATTGACCTTTGATCTGGATTTCATCAGTTGCATATGAGGAAGGAAGATATTCCAAAGACATTATTTCAAACCATGTATGGGTATTAGAGGTTTATAGTATTGACTTTTGGAATTACTAATGAACCCTATGTTTTCATGGATCTAATGAATATATTTTTTAAGGAATATCTTGATGGAATTATTGTTGTATTTATTGATGATATCTTGGTATACTTCAAAAGTTATGAAGACCATGAGAATCACATGAAATTTTTTATGAAAAATATTATAAGAAATGAATTATATGGTAAATTTAGAAAGTGTGAATTTTGGATTCAATTAGTTTCTTTTAATGGCCATATTGTCTCTAAGCATGGTATCTCAGTTGATCCTGTGAAGACAATGGTTTTTCAAGAATGTCCTACTCCAACGAACATAACAAAGGTACATTTTTTTATTTGTTCAGCAGGTTATTGTTAGTGTTTCATTCAAAACTTCTCTTGATTATCCAACCCATTAACTAAGATTACATGTAAATGGGTTATGTTCATATAGAAAAAATAATGTGAATAATTTTTTGAATAGTTGAAGAGGAGATTATTGAATTCTCCGATATGGAGTCTAACATTAGCAAATAGTGGATTCGTGATCTATAGTGATGCATAAAAGAAAGGACTTGGTTGTTTCCTCTTATAGAATAATTGATTTATTTCCTATATATCATGGTAGTTAAAAATTCATGAACAGAACTGTCCAACATTGGATCTTGACTTAGTAGCAGTAATATTTTATTGAATGATATGGAGATACTATCTCTATGGATAAAGATATGAGATATATATGGATCAAAAGTTCATGAAATATATCTTCTCAAAGAAAGAACTCAACATAAGGAAAAGGTGATGGCTAGAGCTACTAAAGGATTATAATTGTTCCATAAAATACCACCCAATGTAGAAAAATAAGTTAATTAATGCATTGAGTAGGAAAGATCATGGATTTACAAATAAAATTATAATTAACAAGGATCCTATGTACATAGATCTATAAATTATGGATATGGGAATTATCAAAGAAGGTGAAACATCACTACTTATTCACTTGTTTTCCCAACCATCTTTTTTGGAATGAAATAAAAGTTCTCAGTCTGATGATGAGAATCGTCAAAAGAAAATTAAATCTATAAATGTTGGGAAATCGACACACTTCATGTATCAGGATGGAATTATAAAATTTAGGAGGAGGTTATGTTTTCCCTCTATCCCCAAACTAAAAAGGGAGTTATTAGATGATTCCCATAGTTAAAATTTCTATATACACCCTATTAGCACTAAGATGTATAGATATTTGAAGGAATATTTCTAGCGGGACAACATAAAGCATGAAATTACTGACTATGTATCCAGATGTTTAGTATGTCAAAAAGTTAAGGTTGAAAGACAACATGCTACCAGATTCCTGAAACCTATGCCTATTCCTACATGGAAATGGGATGAAATTAATCTGGATTATGTCACCAGATTACCCAAACCTGAAAAAATAATGATGCAATATGGGTAATTTTGGACAGACTTACCAAATCATCACATTTCCCCACTATAAGGAAATATTTTCCACTAGAGTGCCTTAAACGACTCTATATTAATGAAGTTTTTATACTTCATGGTTCACTTCTTTATTTATTGTGTCTGATCATGATCCAAAATTGAAATCAAAATTATGGAAAAGCCTCTATAAATATTTGTATACTGAAATTCATTTGAGTACTGGTTATCACCCTCAAACTGAAGGGTAGTCAAAAAGTACTATACAAACTTTATAAGACATGTTAAGATCATGCTCACTAGAATTTCAAGGTATGTGGGATCATTATTTACCTTTGGTGTATTTTTCCTACAATATTCGTTTCCATTATAGTATACAAATGGAACCATATAAATCATTATATGGAAATAGATTTCGTACACCAACATATCAGGTTGAAGTTGGTGTAAGGAATCTTGTGGGACCAGAGCTTGTGGAAGAAACAACAAAAAGGTAAAAACAATTCAATACCAAATCAAAGAAACTCTAAATAGGAAAAAGAGCTATACTGATAATTGAAGGAAGGATTTGTAATTTCAAGTGGGAGATCAAATTTTCTTGAATGTATCTCCATGGAAGGCTACTATATGATTTGGTAAGAAAGGGAAAATGAGCCCCAAGTACATTGTGTACCTTAGAAAGGCTAGGCAGAATTGCTTCACTTTTGATGGTATAGAATTCGAACATGACTTATCTTTCTATAAAGAGCCTATCCAGATTCTGGACACTAAAGAATAGTTTTTGAGGAAATCAGATGACTTTTCTGGTAATGGTACTTTGGAAAAATCACAAAATTGAAGATGCGACATGGGATCCTGAGGTGTTTATGATGAAGAACTACCTAAAATCTTTTTTTGAGGAAACATTCTGGTAATTTCAAGGGTGAAATTTTTGTAAGGGGATAAGAATGTGACACCCTAAGAATTTACTGATAAATTTAATATAGAATACATGAAACATTGATCCTCTAAGAAACAAAAACTTTTTTATTTATTTGAGTTAGTTATAACATAGCCGTTAGACATAATTTTTCCACTTCTTTGTTTTGAATTTCAAAAAATAGACAGAAATGGTTGGAATCAGTAAGATATTTAGAGTCTGATAGGATCAAAATTCAAAATTTAGTGAATATTAAATTTACCAATACGAATAGTAATGTACAATTATGAATAGTAATTGAAACCTAATGAAAATTAACCCTACCCATGTAATTATAAGTAAAATTTAGGCACCTTATAAATGAGAGTGAATATTTTAAATATTAACAATTAAGTTTTGCTATTTTTGTGAGGTATAAATATTTAATTACAATTTTAAATTAATAAATAGATTTAAAATAAAATTAATTTTCATAAAATTTAGTCCTAAATAAATATTTTTTTGTCCTATGATTTTAAGATAATTTTTTGAGACCATGTTTATTTTTTGAACGTATTATAAAATCAGTTCTAAATTTAAAATATGTATTTGGTAAGTAAATAATGATTTAATCTAAATACATGCTTTATTGAGTCATATGTGATGTATAGATGATGTAAGAGAACTTTGCATGAACTCACAAGAATTTATTACTTATTTTTTTAAGAATAATCAACACTATTTCCTTTATTAAGAAAAATAATAAAATAATGAATAAAATATTCAAAAATCACCCCTCTCCTACACTATAAAAACGACCTCTCACTCCCTCTTCTCCTCACTCCTCTAAGCCTTGAATAATGTCAAATTTATACCCAGATCCTCCTCCATAGTCTCTTCACACACCCAGGAGCTCTTGGTCTTTCTAGAAGACCAAAACCCCTTCCCTTAAGGAGGTTCTCATGGATGACATTTCAAGAGGTAAACCCTCTTCCTTTTTCTTTTCTTTTCATTTTCAATTTATTTTATTTTCTTATATTATCCCCACCTACTATATACAAATGATCATGATAAATCTAGTGTCATATATATACTATAATTATATCATGTTAATTGAATATACTTCTTCAAAATACTCTCTCTCTATCTTATTTTAAAAATGAAATCACTGTCTGGGAAGTGCCGATTTACAACCTTCATGGATGAAAAACCTTTGTTCTTTAATTTATTCTTTAATGATGGTCATTAAACCATTTTTCTGTTTAAAAGAAATTATAAAATATGTATTATATATTATGTAATGATTTTGGAACAAGTATATATACATAATACAAATTCATACGACAAAACTAGTTCATGATGATGGAAATATAGCCATAATAATCGAAATGATCATCACTAATGTTTTATATAATAAATCATCCTCATACCATATAAAAAATAAATTATATAACTATTTAATATAATTTTGATTAATTAGTATCATTTATATTCAATACTGGACATTTATATCCATTCCACAAGAAATTCCACACTTATACACAATTATATTGAACGTGAAAACTAAGGAAAGAAAGGCTCCTGAGAAACAATATTATATCTTAAAACTCATCAAAAAGGTCATAAATGAATGCAATATAATTATACTAAAAAAAGAAATATATATAATGTTGTTAATTAATTAATTAATTGATTCAATTTTATTATCCATGATGTTAAGGTCAAGTTCAGGACACGTTTGGACATAAGGTAAGGGTTTTCAACCTGAACCTCTATTTTCTTCCAGGTTACTCTTATTCTCTACTTAACTCAATGATATTATTAATTATTCTTATTTACTCCTCATAAATTCTTTTTTAATTTTTTATATATGTATAAAAAACATAATTCATATTTCATTTATGGGGAGTTACATGTCTTAAAGGGATATTTCGAAAATTCTTCCTGATAAACAAGCCTGATTTTAGGGAACTTCTGAAATTCTTACCTATTTTCAAGTGTAATATATAAAATATTTTAATATACCATTATTTTTTTAAATTCACTGATTTAATTGTGAAAAACTTTTTTATTTCACTTCTAGTTAAAAAAGTATTCTTCCAAAATAAATCTTCTTTGCAAAGTAAAATAGCATTTCTCTAAAGAAATACAAAGTGAATTTAGAAGAGTATTTCCATCTATTTCAACACACATGTTTATTCTTTTATTTAATTGGGATTAATATTTTATTATATCATCTACCATATTTTATTGAATGGTTTATCATTATTTTGACTATGGATGTGCTATCTTGATACCATTCAACTTATTACTCTGAATGGTTAGTGTTTATGCTTAATGATTAAGGAAAGTTATTTACATTTCATATGTTAGTTTAAATATTAATTTATATGTTGTTTATTTTTATCCCCATTCATATGAGGAACACATTTGAATTATTATTGATAGGTGGGGCCCTCGATATCTCTTTTATGCATTGGTAGGTCTAATGAGACATACTAGCCTAGGTTTTTACCCATTATGTATGGTGTCTTGGTTATGTCCTTGACTGTATGATTATGATATCTGACATTATGTATTCCTTAATTTTGAAACTAGTAATTTATAGTCCATGTGATTATTTAACTAGTATAATATCCATGGTTATGTTTTATGGAATTATTTATTCAACTTTAATTTATACCATATTATCCACAAGTATATTTTAATGTCATATGTTTTTAGTTTCTCTCCATGCCTAGTGTTTATGTTTATGATTACTTCCACTATACTATTTACCCTTACTAAGAATCTAAGCTCAACTATTTATTATGTTTTATATTTCCCAAGGATGAGAAGATTTATATTATGAATGACTTGTAGGGATAATATAGAAGTTATATATGTTTACAATGGAATTTAAATATTGTTTTTTCTTTCAAGTTGTAATGTTGACCTTATGTATGTTTCATGTTTTCCAAAGAAACTAAACTATTATGTCCTTTGGGATTTAAATTTCTTAAATCATGCCAATGTGATGAAATAATGCATTGGCTCCAGGAAACTGGGGTTACGGAGCTACACCTTTCTTTCTGAACACCCATGACCCACTTCTTGAAGCTCTACTCCTTAAGATTACTTATTGGAAACTCACATGAGGAAAATATCTCAATTATAGAATATGATCGATAACCTCCCCCTTTATTTTTCACCTTTGGATACTTAGGTTGTATAAAAAAGTGGCTTTATACTTAATCACTAGGCAAAATTCCTCCTCGAGATGCCACGCATTGGACTCTCCATCTAGAAAACATTTGGATCAAATTGTTGGAGTCACTTGAACCTGATCCCAATCTCTCATACATAAAGATCCCCCACTGAAGGGAGATCATATCCTTCCTCTTGGATTACATCAACGTCAATGATAGGAATTCATAACAGAAATACTTATGAATTGTTGGCCACAACACATATGCCTCCTTATAGTCTCCAGGAAACTGCCTCCACCATTGATGTGTAGCTCCCCTCAACTGATTGAGTACCAAAAAAACCCATAACTAATACCATGATCAGATCAAACTGAAATGGATCTCTATCCCCTATATCTAGTTTTCCATCATCAAATCTAAGATTATCCTCATGTAAATTACAAAAATCTATCACTGAAAGGCACACAAATCCCAACACAAACCCTCATCACCCTCTTTTGGGTAAATCTTCTAATAATCCATCGTACTAGTATATTGAAACAAAACATCCTAAACCACCCAAATATTATGATTATGATCTATTCCTAAAAATTAAGGACAATTTCCTAATCCCTATATCATGTAATTTTATCAAATATTATTTTTTAGTTCATTTTATTTTCCCCCAACAACATAATTCCAACATGAACATGATCAATCATGTTTCATGAACATCTCCTAGGTCTCGACTCTACAAAAAAATCCACCTCACATGTTCATCCAATAATTTTAGACTCTATATACTGAATCAGGGGGCCTAAAATGCTATTTCCAAGCCCATTTTCCTAGCCTATGTCATGCACCAATATAAACTAGAACTGTTTCCCTACCAACCCATGAAAACCTCAAAGCTTATAACTCCAAACTCTATCTTATCTCTCATATAAAACCTATGATACCACTACGTCATTACCCCCTTCCCTAAAATATATTTTAATGAAGGGAGAGAGATAATGAACCTCAATTCCCACCTCTAGAAGGCCCTGGGCTGGCGAATTGCTATGAGGGAATAAAATTATCACAAATGGGAGGTATTACACTCCATAATAAAACTGGATTGGGATATAGGATACAAAACCACAAAGAAACTCTAGAAGAAAATATATAAATAAACCCATGAATTTCCCACAAAGCAGGAGTAAGGTAAACCAATAGTGGTTAAAGTCTCCAAAATAAGGTATTGAAGTCAAGTATTGGAATAATGACTCAACAAAATCTTTAAATACTATGCTAGTAATGTCCATATTGGTCTCCAAAGTCATCCTAGAAAACTGAAAATTGTTCATATACATTGGGTGAGCATACAAGTATACTTTTTAGGATCATACCCAAGGTCTCAAGTTCACATGTGAAAAGAACATGCTAATACACCAGTGAACAAATAACAGAACCAGTAAGAACCTAAATAGGTCAAATAACCAATCTTATCCTTTACCTGGATCACTCACCAAATCATGAATCCAATATAATAATATAACATTGATATCATAATAAAAAATGTCACCCCACTACTACTTCCCCATTGATTTTTCACTATGACGCCCCAACATCGAATGTCATGTGCGTCCATCCCTTCCATACATATCACATGACAACCAAATCACATCACATCTCACACAAAGACACATGGTCCATCTTCTATGTGGTTCAGGATGCATTCTTACCCACCAAACCCTCCCAGGTCTAGCATAAGGTGCTACCATTAGGTATCATCACATCACATATTACCCACAAACACATGGGGTAACACATCATGTCTCATATGATCACCCCTCACCTGAAAACATAATTTCCATGACTATATAGCTCTCCCAAAGACACTTGGATCATACCTTATAAAGGAAGAGTAGAAGATATGGTGTATCCACCCATCTATATCACCAATATATTGAATATTGGGGATAACACCCAGAACCCAGAACCTACCGTTATTGGTAAGGTTATCCAACTCAGGTGGGGCATTTATAGAAATAACATAAACATATATTTTATATAGATAGAACACACAATACCTAACCTATGGGTCCACAAAAACAATACTGGAATATAACACCTTTCCACCACCATACCACAGATAAACTATCACAACCACTTCCACCAATATATGCAACACACTATACCAACTACATACAAGCCACACAACAATTCCCTCTTTCATTTAAAATTCACCACTTTACCTATATATCATGTTTTTACTAAATTTCATTTAAAAATTTACTTTATTTATATTTAAATATCCCATTCCTTTATTCATTTAATTCAGTTAATTTAACATTTATCACTTTCCACCCCATTCATATTCATTTACCATATCATAATTCATTCCCTTACTAATTGAGAAAATAACACAGCCATGTAAATGAATGACTATCATAATAAATGAACATTGAAACAAAACCTTAAATATACCATCATAGTTGTGCTGCATCAACCAATACTACTCATCACAACAAACACACATCACGCATCCCAAAAACATCTCACAACCAAACCACCACACACAATAACCATGCATCATCGCCATTACGCACCACAACCTGACCTCACAACCACTACGCACCACATCACACAACTTCTAAAATCACATCCTTTCCAACAAACCACTGCATCACAAACCTAAACTTCACAAATCCCAACTATTCACCTCCATCACCACACAAAAACCCAAACCATACAGGGAAACACAACAGTCATAATCATACACAATAATAACACATCACTACTTCCACATTTTAATCTAGGTATTTTATCATGTTACCTCTTTTTTAGCATGGGTATTATCATAGAAACAAAATTCCATGGGAAACCAATTTATTATCCAAATATACATTCATTATCCTTTTATTCAGTATAAAATAATTCAATAACAAATTATGGGTTTCCACACATATTATCTATTGTGAAAACAAGGATCTCGACAATTATTATTATTTCGTATTGGAAACACCAAGCATAAATACAACAATAACATATAAAAAAGAATCTAAAACATGCTATTTCTCCCCCTTACCCATCAATTTCAATATTTCAAATTATTATCTCATTACACAAACCCTTATTGTCCACCCAAATGAAAAAAACCATTAAATTACCACACATATCATGTATAAAGGTGAGAATGAGAATACCCTACCTCAATGATTTTTTCGATCTAGTTTTACACCACATAGTGAAGAGGAAAGAACTTGTAACCCACAACCACAAAAAGAACCCATTGATCAACCTAAACCACAACAAGGGTTGTCAAAAACATCACCTAAAACACACCACAAAAGGAAAACCTCGTATCATCAAAACCATCAAAAGAATAATAGAAGGAAATAGAGGAGAAAAGAGGAAGGAACTCACCACCGATAACCATTTTAGAACCTCAAAAACCCAAGGATCATGGTGAGGGAATATAGGATAGAAGGTATCCCAAGGTCACATAGGGTTCTCCCACCCCAGCAGAGGGAAAATAGATGAATGAGAAATGAATCGTCAAAATTATAGAAATAAATGATTTCTAACTAACCCAAATTTATTTCATAAACAACACTTTTACAGTGTAAAATCCAAAAGATCTTAAAAACTTACTTAATAAAATGATTTTACGACATAAAATTCAGAAAATTAGAAGTTACACCGATTTTCATAGAGCCTTGGGAAGAATAAATTTACATCATAAATCCACTTATTATGACATAAAGACATCACACACTCTATACATCAGCCAAACCATGATTGTAAAAAACTAGCCACACAAGCCCTAAAACACTGTCATACACTGTAAACACCACTTTATAATATAAAATCATAGTGACATTCTTTTAATGGTCTAACATCCCTGTAACCTCCTTGACCTACCTAAGAACACAAATAACCACCAAAAATGGTAATGTTTTGGGGAGTCATAAATCATTACACCAAAAATGATAAAAACCATAAAAACTTTAAAAACTCTGAACCCCTCAAAAACCCTAAAAGATCTTAGAAAACCCTAAAAACACTAAACAACCAAAAAACCAAAAAACCAAAAAACCACTAAAATATCCTAAAACCACTTAAAAATCCTAAAATGAAAATTTTTAAAAAAACCTAAAAATCATAAAACCCATAAAAACCCTAAAAATACATAATAATAAGTAAAAATCCTAAAAATCAAAAAAACCTAAAAATAATAAAACCCCATTAAACCCCTATAATATACTAGAAAATGTAAAATACCTTTAAAAGACCCTAAAATACCCAAAAAACCATAAAAAACATAAATGACCCTAAAAAGATTTAAAATCATAAAAGACCCTAAAAACCCTAAAACCCCTAAAATAATCTAAAACCCATAAACTATTGGAGTTGGTTCCCTAGAACCAAATTTTTTAGTACTTGATCACATGTTTTAACTGTTAATAAAGGATTCTTATCACATTATTATTGTTCTTATAGATGAAATTTATATGTGACAATATCCTAGGAATATATGTCATGCTAAATCATCATAGTAGTTACCCAAAATGATGATAACCTAGAAGTTACACAATATTATTTTTGAACCTTGGTATATATAAATATAATATTATCGGAAATAACACTAATGATACGGGATATCATATGTGGAGGCTTATAAGACATTGATATACCTTCTCATGGTGTTCATCTTTTGTAATATCCAAGATAGGAGGTTTTGAGAAGAGACCATTCAGTATAAAATCCACATTTAATTGTGTTATTTGATGTTCTAATATGTAAACATGTGTATTTATCCTTAGAATTTAAAATTTTCATTAATGGTTATCATGAATAACAATCATTTATGTATTGATTGAAACCATGATGGCATATTCTCATGGTAGGTTAGGATATGTTCGATGCCTCACAAGTGATATTACATTAATGGATAATATGAGAAAGGATTTATCCCTGATATACCTTATAGAAATTTTATATGTCAAGAAATTATATGGTAATAGAATTGCCTGCATAAATCCATATCCATAGTGTTTGGTGGAAATGTTCATCTTAAAAAAATCCTAGAATGAGACATCAATAATATGGGTTAATAGAATTGGTGTGCAACCTTTTAGATTTTTGATATTATGATAAAGGGAATATATTACCTGATAATCATTCATAGGATATTTTATATCATTATGAATTTAACTTCTTTCTATATCGGTGCATTTTCATGTTTCTAGATGCAATGCAAAGACTTGAGGTTGTTACAAGTAATTCTCTTGAGAAAGAGTCTTATAAGATCACACGGTAATTGTATCCTCATTCTCAAATAATTATAAATAATAAATTTAACAAGTTAGAATAAATAATATTTATTTGGGTTTGGTTGATGACCATAATTTAATGACAATATATTCATAATAAGAAGTGAGTTAAATAATAATAATAATAAGTTATTTTTATGTATGGAGAATATAATATTTATTATATTTATCATAGAATAATTAAATTTCATATATTTAGTAAATAGACATTATTTTAGGATTGGTAAATATCGATGATGGAAACAATACTGAGTTTAGTGGTCTAATTGGAAATGTTATATGTGATATTTATTTATAATGTTAATAAATTTCACATTTAAAGTGATTAATAATAATAATATTATTATTATTAAAAATGGGGTCAACTAATAATTATTAGGTTCAAGAGGTTCTTGTGTGTGATTTTTCAACACTAAACCTACATTAATAAATATATAATTACAAATCTTTCCAAAATCACATTTGGTGTAAAAAATGGATAGATATAAACTCTATAAATACCCAAAGAATAATATATAGACCTAAAGAGAATTCTCGCTTCCTCCTCTCCCAATAATTCAAGAGATCATCAATTGTTTGTCCTCCTTGGGAAAGAATACTACTATGATCAACTGTGAATAATTAATGTGATTAGGATCTGTTATTGTAGCACCCTGTGATTATATGGTGACATTCAGAGATTATCGTGCATTTGTAGATCACCACTGGAGGGATTTGACACTTAGATCCTGCAGAACAAGGATGTTACAAAGAAATATAGATAACCGGATCCTTAGTGAAGAGAGATTTACAAGTTGAGGTAATTCCATATCCACTCAAAAATTAATTATAAATCACACATAAAGATCCTACTCTTCTATTTTTAGTGATTGAATCTAGTTAGGTAATATACATTTTCAATGGAAAAGAAGTTTTAATCATGTATAGAAATGATTATATGTAAATTGAGACTAAACTCCAAGTTGGTCATACCATCATAGGACACTTCCACTGTACCCATAACCTACAAGTGGTATCAGTGGGTTTATAGCTTTAATTTATAATTTTTTATATTTCATTGATTAGTTGCATGTGTTTCAATTTTCTTTTAGTTGTATCCATTCATTTTAATATTCAGACATCATCATCTCCCCTATTATTTATTCTTGATAACATAACCAGAAATCCATTAATGATTAAAAATGAATAATCATTTGATTTATACCATATAGAGGTTCCAAAGTCTCTACCTAGACAAAACCATAGTACACAGAATAGACTACCTATATACATGTTGTGTAGTACCTATACAATGATATGTATTTTATTTACACTTTTGAATCTGATGAAAAAGTCAAATATATAAAAGGTAATTGGATACAAGATATTGAAAAAATGTATGGGTGCATAGATCCAGTCATATTGGCATACATCTTTGTTTCATAGTTCATTGAAACAAGTGTTCTAGTTTTAAGAATCACTTCTTCCCAGTAGTTTCCATTGGATTCATTCATGGTACCAGAAACTTCCAACAATTTTTTATTCCAAAGGAAACCTGATTTCCCAAGGTAGGATTTAGTTATGTTTGAACTTTACGATACTTAAGAACATGCATTGGTCGAGAGGATAAGAGGTCAGACTCATCACACCCTTTTGGGGGGAATTATTTTCTACTTCAGGAATCTGTTTATAATTTTTTTATATTTTCATGAATCCTTATTAATTTACCATGTATAACATAAGTTTCCCTTGGAATTTTCCATCACTTATTAATATGTGTAATACTTAGAATCATTTGTATGTATTAAAGGTTATTAATTAATGGAGATATCCATACGTATTTGAGATTCTCCATCAATGGTAACCTCTCATATACAATTTAGAGATTATTTTAATCATATTTATGATGATACTGGTTTTTAAGCCACTCAGTGGGGCACTATGTAATATATTGTCATCTAAGTAGATGAAGGATTGTTTTGATATTGAGATCATACCCATGAAATGTGTTACTTACATATCCTTGTGAATGGAATCAGAACCCTCATAGTCTAGTTCCACTTAATGGGAAACATCATACCTTTTATGTTCATGTGGTAAGGACCTAGCCATATTGTTTAATTTCATGTGGTATGGACATCTAAGAAAAAGGTGATTTGTCAAAGTTTGGTGTGGGAATTATGCCGAAGTAGCCCAATGAATATTGAAAGGATATGGGTTTCTAAGTTATATTAGACCTTGTTGGGAATGTGGCCCAAGGAGAACAGTTTTGATTTAAGGTATTGAGTTTGAACCTCAAGGAGGCTTTCTATTTATCCCATGTGAATGGGAATCGAAGCCCACATAGTTCGATAAATCTTATAGGAGATTATAGTCCTTTGAGAGAGATGAGTTTGGGATTACTTCACTAAAAGGATGCTCTGATGACTTGGGGGGGTTAATTTGGGGATTATTTTAAAGGAGGATTCCCAGATTAAGGGCATTAGTGTTGGATTCCTGAAGATGATATCTAGTGAGATCAGGAACTGAGAAGGCTTCCTACGTATCCTAATTATGGTGGGAATTAGAGTTTTTGTAGATAATTACAGTGAGTGTTTATGCACATGTTGTAATAATGTGATAAAAAAGAGGATGTGAAAGATTCAACAATGACACAAACACTTCTTCCACCTTCGCTGGTGCAAGAGGGAACACCTATGGTGACCATGGTGGACTAGGGTGAGGTTACAAGCCCTCCCTCTATTTTCTTCACATTAGAAAAGGGTCCAATGAATGGAATAAGGGATGACGGTTTATGGGCTTATACTATGATGGATTCCCTAAAATTAATCCTAGTAGGGGAGGGAGTCATTTCATTCACATGAATGAAAAATCATGCATGAACCTTACCTTCCCTACATAAAATTTTAGGTTTCAGCTCTTTGAGACGGAAGAGGTTAGGACCCAAACCCTGATTCTCAGAACCGAGAACTTCCCAACACTATTCCTGGGAGAAAGGTCCATGTGACTATGGATATACAAACCCACATACACTCCATGGATCTTAACACCATTGTGAAACAAATGTGGGAAAACCTATGGTTGTGGAAATACAAACCCAAATAGGAGACACACTGATGTGCCTTTCCCCAGGTTTTGATAAGTCAGGAGGTTTTGGTGGAGGCTTTAACTTAGTCCCTTTCAAATAAGGGAACCAAGGAAGGAAATACCTTTCCATGGAAGGCTATAAAGAGGGTACTTAAATTGGTATGTAGGATTTATACCAAGCTCTTCCGCATAGGTACTTTGCGCAAGTGTGTTGTGTAGGTAACCTGTGTCCTTGCACCACGTAGTTGTACCATGCAGGTCTGTATGATGAAAGAATAATATTTGTCACATAGGGGAACCAATTATATGTAAAAATTGTGAAAGCCTTTCAAAACATTCATATCCCATTTAATTATCCCTTCTCATTCATTTTAGAGAGCTACCTGAGACAATTTGAGGGATCTAGGTGAAAGAGCTATGCAATGGGTGCTTTAGAGATTCTTTAAACTTTTGCAGTCCTTCAAATGGGGAGCCCAAGGGTCCTATTTATAGGCTTGGATGAGGCCTCGTCAAAGTGATGTTTTCCGTGAAGGTCCTCTGCGTAGGTTTGGCACACAGGTGTACAGAAATTATTTTGTTGTGTATTTTTGCCACACATCTCTGTCGCGCAATTCTGTGATGCAGCTCTATCGTGCAGTTCTGTCATGCAACCCTTGGGGGGGTTTGGCATTCCTTTGAATTCATCAAACCTCACCTTGGGATTTTGAAATATCCAGGGCTCTCTTCATAGTATTTTTTTTATTATTAAGTAGTGTAAACAAAAGCCCACCCTCATGATTGGATCTGATTATAAAGAGGGTCAAGTCCTGAGGTAAAATTGGGGGGAAAAGACTATGGGTTAATTGCTGGAAATTTCTTGTTTTCTGCGTAGCTACTTCGCATAGTTTTGTTGCACAGGTATCTCACGCAGGTTCATGACTGGATATAAATAGGTTCGATCCTTTGTGATTTTCTTCATCCGTGCCTCCAAATCTTCCAACTCTTTTTGCATATCTCTTTCTTATAGCCTCAACTCATTGTGCCCTCGCATAGTCATTGGGAAATTTTCTCACTATGAAACAACTTTAGAGATGGCTCTACACGGAAGGACATTGTCGAATGAGTTTCTCTTGGATCCTTGTCGAAGGACCTATGCGACAGACCTCGTTGAAGGACCTACGTGAATAGTTTCCTTTGAAAATTTTTTGATTTCCTTTTCCTTTAAGTTGAAATTTAAGTAAAAATACCAACCTAATAGGGGATGTTTGGTAATTATTTTGTAGGAAAATGGTTCATTTGATAACCTCCAATAAAGAAGCTAAGACTGTAAAAATGAAATGATGAAGATCATCGGACCAGACTGTTATGATATTGTTGAACGTACTCTTCCAGGAATATGGAAGGGTTTAATTCTATATCAACGTGAATATACCCAAATTACTTACCTACCCTTGTACGAGTATGGTATTTTAAAAGATTCCCATGTTCCATCTATTAAGAAGTACTTCCCAAAGAATTGGTTTCTTGAATTCTCCAAATGTAATTGAAGGAATATTAGTGTAAGGGTGTTCCAGTACCTGAAGGAACAATCCCTATTAGTTGCATCCTGCATCATAGTGGTTGCACTCCTGATATGAAAGATCATGTTGTAGAGACAAGGCCAAATTGTTATGATTCAATATTTCAGGCTTCCCAGACAGATCAGTCTAATGGCCAAATGGAAGTCTAGGATCTTCATTTTAGAGGAGTTGTGAAACCTCAATGGATGTGGGCATTTAGGGTGTGTCGTACTTGTAAATAATTTAGTAAAGAGTTATCAGATTTTTTATTTATGAAGTCGTCTAGATGGGACAAACTTATGTTTATAAAAACAATTTCATTCCTAAATTACCTAGCCAATAGAGGCTGTAAACTAATTCATTCCATTTGACTCATGGTGAAGTTGGAATTAGTTTGTGGGATATCTAACATATAGTTGGGGTTACCATTCTCGAGGAAATGCATGAGGAGTTTATTCCGCTGTCTACAACATGGGGTGATGTTACCAGAACACAGTCGTTGTCTCATGAACTTTTCAAAATAGCATTTAAATTACCCAAAGACATGAAATATATTCATTCCTAGGTGTGGATGGAAGCATTTACCTGTGGACGTCTTACTATGTGTACTTATGTAGATAATTATGGTAGCTTAGAAACATATTGGCCAACATTAGAGAGAGGTGACTATAAGCACTGGGGATAAAAAGACAAATCTGATATTTATGAAAAGATACTCTTAGCTTCATTCCTTGACATGTGTCTAAGCATTTACTTTCTTTAGTTTGTTAGTCCGGAAGAGGTGTAAGTCTAGGGACTTTTTTTGTCCTAACTAAATTAGTATAGGGGAATTATATTGGGTTAGAAACTCTTGTATTAGGAATACTTTACTAATCCCTGCTACATTTATACAATGGGAAGGCTCCATTTAGAATTGCAGTTCCATTCCATGTTTTGTGGGGATGGATTCCATCACAATTTTCTTCATACCCAGTGTTGAATTTTGTTAGAGTACCCAATGGCTGATTCACCACATTTTTACAGACTGTTTTTGGTATTAATCCTCAAAATTTGAGACCTAATGTAGTGATAAATGCATTTAATGTCTCAAAAGAATTCATCTTATTTCCTTTTGGTAACCCACTAACTGGAACATTTATTGATGATGGAAAAGAAATTAATTATGAGAAGATGTATTATATTATTTCATTTAGGTATGGTGTATTGTCAACTAGGATTCATGGTGGAATTATCTAGGAGGATTATGTCCCTTATAGGTTTTATCTTCTATTCAAATGTCTTCAAAAATCGAACACTTTTCCACTGGTGTATGTTAGACATGAGAAATGCCCAATGGTAGCGAGACAATTATGGATTCTAATGGATTTAGAGGCATCCAAATTTTCAATTACGTTACCTCCACTAGATGCATCAATCATATTGGAAGATGGATATGCCAAAGACTGGTATTCTTCATATCTTCAAGGGGATTTGACGAAAGGAATATATTGATTGAAAGCTACAATGACTCTTGTGCATGGAAATCATGGTAGTAAGTCTAAGGCTAGAGATGATGCTAAAGTTTCAGAGGTTTTAGAGCCTTCAAAACATCCTCACAGGAGCTATACTAGGAAGACTAAGGCTAGAGAATCAATATTTATGATGCTATGTCTATCCAATCCCTACCATAAAAAATGTTCCTATTCCATATGTTGAACTTAATGAAGAAAAGGGAGGCCTGAAGAGGCTCACCGGTCTGAAGGTGTTGAATATCCTCTATACTCAACCATGCTGAGATTGAATTATGTGTGAACTTCATCCATTTGTTATGGAGAGAGTGTGACCCATGATATTAGGGATGCATGGGCATTCCTACAACATAGCATTCGAATACGAGAAGAGGGTGACATTAAGGAACATTCTGATTGTAATCCAGATATTAACATGGATAACTTATAGGAGTATATTATAGAGTTGAAGTATTTTATATATGCAACTGATGAAAAAATCTCAGCCTCTAAACGAGTATCTCATATGATGGACTTAGGAGTACACTAAGGGGTCATTATTGACCATGAGTAGGAGTGGGATATTTATGTTAATAATGAGAATATATATTTTTTTATTTTGTCTCAACTTTTCTTTACCATTCTTCATCATTAATATTGATGAAAATTCATTTTTATATCTTGAATGTAGGGAAGGAAAATCTGGACCAGTTCTTGAATCACCATAGTATGGGCCTGAAGGCTCTCCTATCAGCACATAAAATGATCCTCCCAGGTCTCTAAAACATTCTCTAGGAGTGAGAATCATTATTGGGGTAATGGAGATAAATAATCCTTATCCATTACCTCATGTTTCTCCTTGCAAGAGGAGTGTTTCATTTTCTCCCAAACCTTATTAAAAGAAATGAAATATTGAAATGAGATTAGCCTGAAGTGTTTTCCAAAGGAGTATGTATTTTTACTGTCCTATGAGAATTATAATTTTCTCAATACACTTTGGTAATCACATTTATCCTATTACATGATCAGTGTCTCTCTCTTCACTTAAGGGACTAAGAGGTGAATCTTCAAGACCAGGGAAGGAAACCCAAAGAGAAACCCAAGTTCATGTTGATGAATCTTCTATATTAGTAGATAAATCATCAAAAAATTTATTTGTACCCTCTCTTGGCTCTACTGAGAGATGTAAAATCCATGGTAAGATCACATACATTTATCATGAATTTTAAAAATCTTTTCTAATATTCTTCTATTCAAAATATCTTAGATCAGTTTTTTTCGAATGGATCCTGCAATACCCAATGATGATATTCATTTTGCTTGAGATGAATGGAATGAAGACCTAAAAAAATCTAAAATAAATATTGATGTTGGACCAAACCAAGAAAAATCTGATGATGGTGTAAAATTGAAGAATAAACTGAACATAATGTCATTAGAACCCATTTGGTAATTAACCAAAGTTTGTTGGATACCTTAAATGGAGAGGATTCTATAACATTCCAAGCCACATACACTAAAATGATGGAAGCCCTTAATCTAAATATTGATATTTCAAGTTCCACCAAGGACTTTGAGGTTTTTCCATAGAAATTGAATGGACGTAAGTTCTCATTCTTGAACATTCCATAAATAATTTTTTTCATTACTTGATACTTTGCATCAAAGTTCACTTTATACATATTTATCTGTAGAAAATGTTGAAAAGGCTCTCCAGGAATGGGGTATTCCACTCTATCCTCCTTCCATCGAAGACAAAGGAATACCTATAGAGGACCCCCTGTCGAGAGATGTTCCAGAGCATTCAATTGTAATAACTGGGCAAGCTCATGAGAGATCCCCTTCTCAAGAAACATCTACTCAAACTGCTGATGCTGAAAATACCAGGGATGAATCTAATCAAGTGGATGACATATTATTTGGTAAATGTCATCATATATTTGGATTATACTATATTTTGTACATTTTTATGAAACTAACAATGTCCATGATTTGTTATCTAGGGTTATCATCTCCCATAGTTAGATCAGAAGGTGAAGCTTCTATGTTGGCTCAGGCATCAGTGGAAGGTGAAACTTCTACTATTCTGAGAGAAGTAGAACAAGGAATCTCTTTAAGTGATATGTTTCCATAGTACGTTTCACCTCATCGTAGTGACTCAGATTCAGACTTAGAGATGCAATATGCTCTTGGCAAGGAATATAAGAATACATGGAGACATATATAGAGCATAATTTATGAGAAGACTTTGGATGAGTTGATGTCCCATTTTTTCAAAATACCAGCATTATTATGCGTATTGGGATTCAATGGATTTAATTATTGACCAGTTTACAATGCAATGAAAGAGACTATTTCTGATAGGAGAAGGATCATAGGCTATGGAAATATTTTTAAAAGTCTAAATGGATTATCAATATTGAGTGCTTTCAAGCTGCAGTAGCTAAGGTAGAGTTAGATCAAAACAAGAGGGAAATATAAATTAGCCAAAAAATTATATAATCCATGAACGATTCATTATATCTTCAGCAACAACAATATTATCTCAATAAAAAACTTGAAAAATTGAACCAAAAATTGGGAGAAACCCAATTAAAGGGGATAATCGCCATTTCAACTGCTAGGGAAGCACTATGTTAGGATGAGGATGCTGGATTTGCTTAGCTATCTCAACTTCAGATGGTGGTTTAGAGGGCTCAATAGGTCGTTCAATAAATGAGAATTCATATTGATAGTCTATTTTAAAATTTTAGAGAGGCTCCATCTTTTGGATGTCCCTCTAATTTCATATGAATGAAAGAGATTTTGTCTTCAATCATATATGTTCTTATTCTTTATTTTTGTTTTATTGCAATATTAAATGTAATGATGATGGTTTTTTTAAACATCAAACCTTCATGTCAGATAATAATGAGTATAATGACAAAAATGGGGGTGCTCAGAATTTTATTGTTAAGTCGATGGGACTAATGAGCATAGTTTTATTTTTACTAGAGTTATATGAACAACCCCACAAACTTCGTATATTTTGATTTTTTTTCTCAATATTACCTAAATCATAAAAAACGTATTCTTAGTGAGCTGTGACTCAACTTTTGTTTAGAGATCCCTTTTTGGGATCTTAGTCTGGTGAGTACCATGTCTTTTGTTTTGGGTAGTTTAGAGTCATCTATATTGGACTATAAAGAGATAGTGGTTAAGGTCGAATAGATTTGACCATAATTTTTTTTTTTGAAATTAGATCCCAAAAAATACTCAATGACTAAGAATTTATCTAATATTATTTAAATACTTCGAAGGGAGTCATGAGTCATTATTTTTATGGAAACCAAATTTAAAACTTGTTTCAACATAAGTGGAGTCTCTTCCAAGAATGAAGTTACCATTATTTGAAAAACCCGTTATGGGTTCTGTATTATGCAGGGCCAACTAGGGCATATACTACAAAGCCAAATAGTTTCATCTTTTAACAGATAGGATCATTATATAGAAAACATATGCAAGGAATCATGAGGGCATGTACTGCATAGTTAGGCAAAAGATCTCTTAAGAATTTAACATTTAACAGTTGTTGGACAAGGGAATATAAGATTTGGGTGACCCAAGGCCATAGTGGGTGTTTTTTTCAAGGAAAGGAATTTTAAGAATAAAAAGTTATTTATGGAAAATTATATCATGAATAAGAAAACCATTCGTATAAAAAAATTTGTATGAGGAATGGAAAAAAATTATCAGAAAGGGGAATTTCTGATATCATACTGTGCATTTTTAAGTCACGCAATGAGGACATGGTAATGTGAAGATTTAAGTCATGTAGTGAGGAAATTATGTGGCTTTAATTTAAAGTCTGTATCCTTGAAAAATGGTATGATACTCTCTTAATTTCTTAATAATTTGTTTGGAAACAAACTACCATATTTAGGTATGGAAGGGAAAATTGTAAATTGTGAATTGGGAATTTCTGGAACCGAGGAATTATGTGGGAAAAGGGATAAAATGAATTAGATGATGTCCTTTCCAAGAATTAAGTTACCATTTTTTGAAAAACCTATTACGGGAGACATATTTTGCATGTAATAATAGGGAATATTCTGCATACCCAAGTAGTGTCATCTTTCGATTGACAATCCCGTTATGTATGAAAATTCTATGCAAGGCCACCTAAGGGTGCATACTGCATATTCGGGCAAAAGAGATTTTAATAATTTAACATTCTATTACTAAAAGTAGAATAAAGATTATAGAGATTCATATTTTCCATAGCACATAATTTGGTTTATGGAGAAAGGAACCTGAATATGCAGAGGTTATTTCCATCCAAGATTCCAAAAGAATCAGAGGAACATGACTTCTACGAAGGTCTGACCCAGATGTCGGGGGTGTGGTGTCTATAGTTTTAGTTCAAAAAACTAGAAATAGAAATGGAAATATTATATGATATGTGGACAAGTGATTTCAAGGTTCTTTCCTATTTCTCTGAACAAATGGAGAGGGAAATGTGTAAACCATAGTCTTGAAGATTTTTATATTGAGAGAAAGATAATGGGAAAAATATACCTGAATGACTGTTTTAAAATACAGATTATTGTTTATTGTCAGCAAAGTTTGAAGGGGAAAAAGATATTATAACCAAGACTGAAATTACCATCATTTGAAAAAACCCATTATGGGGGATGTATTATGCAGGGCCAACTGGGTCATATGCTGCTTGGCCAAATAGTGGCATCTTTTGACTGATAGGCCCATTATGTAAGAAACTTATGAAAGGCCACTTAATGGTACCCACTGCATATTTAGGTAAAATATTTCTCAGGTATTAGAAAATCTGTCACCAAAAACCATAATAATGATTATGAAGATCTAGAAATATTCAAGATTATGAGTGTGAAATATAGATGGGGTTATGATCAATTCACATAAGAAATATTTGAATCAATATTGGCCATGAGTTTGAAGTCATTTAAATAGATCTAACTCACATGTAAAATGGATACTTTCTTTGTTTCCTTTGGATTAATATTGTGATGTGCAGTTTAAAGTCATGCAGTGAGGACATTGATAAACCCATAAATAATTAAGACACATTATTTAAATAGAGAGGCCTTCTACCCAATTTCTAAGCCCATGTAAGATATGCTCGGTGTTGGAAGCAAGGAGCGGTAAGGTTTTCTTCTATGACACAAAGGTGACATAAGTGATGAATAGGGGTATTAGATTTTGATGCAGTTTAACAAAACGTGGCAAGTATAAAGATTAACTAATGTTAAAAGAGAGACATATCATATCTGAATTAAGTAACAAAACCTAAGTATCACTATGTGTCTTGATGGGGGCAAGAATCAAGCCATACATAGTTCTTTAAATATTCCCTATGGAGGTTTGATTATTATATAAGGGATAAAGGGGTTTTGTTTTTTTATATCTTGGTTGGGCCCAAGATTGAAGATCTAGGCATCTCTACATATCTCATATAGATGAGAATCAAGCTGTTCATAGTTCTTTAAACAATCATTTCCCACACCAATCGAGTTTGACATGGGAGACAAGGGGATTTAACACATTTTAGAAGAATGATTAAATTTAAGAAACAAGATGGTATTAAAATAAAATAATGTATCTTAAAAGAGCACTCTATATTGATATAGTTCATATATAATAGAAGAAAAAGTGAAATAAAAACTTTGGTGTTGAATTTGAGCTCAATATTGGAGATCCAAGCATCTCTATATATCTCAAATAGATGATAATCAATCCACATGAAGTTCATGAAAAAGGTCCCTATGTAGATATGACTCAAATATAGGGAAGATATGGACTCATGTTCCACTAAGGAGTAGAACTGATGTCCACAATGCTTGCTTATGGAATCTCCTAACATCAAGTAGAGAATATGTTAACCATAAATTTTAATGTCATGTAATGAGGAAAAATATTGTCATGTAGTTTAATGTCGTGCGACAAGGACAAAGATTCTACGCAATTTATCGTCATGCAGAATGGATTCTTATGGTCATTGTGTAGTTTAATGTCTTGCAAATGGGACTTTGTATTGTGTAGTTTTACGTATTACAGTAAGGACGTGAGGGTTGTGTAGTTTTCAGTCTTGTAGTGAGGACGATGTGTGCAACTACACAATGTATTTCTTCAAGGATCTCACATTGGCTGGAGTTTTAATAAGCTCTCTATCCATTGAGATTAAGGAATAAGATCCATTTGATTAGGACTTATGTATAGAATAAGGTCCTTCCCTCTTTGGCTCAACCTTTGGATGTCCCATTCCTGGAATCATTGGAGTCCTGAAGACCAATACCAATTCTCCATTAAGAAATGAATAGAGGAGAACTTTCTTGTTAAAGGCTCGTGCTATTTTTTTTATATAATTATAAATGATGAACAATATGCAATATTTTTTCATCTAATCCTTACAACACATTAAACCGTTTCTGTGACCTTTAATATATAGACAAACGATCATAGATTGAAACTCTGAGTGATGGCAATTGCATTTCAATTGGAAAAACTACTTCTCTTATGTATACCATTGAATAAGGAGTTTCCTGGGTGGAAACATGGCTAGTAGTCCGATAATCCGACAATGCATGCAAAAGTTTATCAGGACAAGATTTATTATCTTTATCCACCATCTTCTAGAGTATATTTGACAAGGACTTATTGAAAGCCTATATCTTTCCATTGGCCGCAGCATGATAGTGAGATGAATGGTTGGACTTGATATCGTGCTCCTGATATAACTTCTTTACCTCAAAAAACAAAAAATGGATCCATTGTCGGTTAATATAGTATGAGGGACACCAAATCTAGTGATGATGTTAGTTTTTACCAGGCTAACAATGTTTTTGGCTCCAAATTCATTGGGATGAATTGCCTTATCCCATTTGGAGAACAAGTCAGTAGCAGTAATGATATACTTGAACTGCATAGATGTAGCAATAGGATAAGGTCCTACTATATCCGTTCCCCATGTGGATAATGGATAGGAATATTTAGCTGTATGTAGAATCTCTGGGGGTTTATGAATGAAGTTGTCATGCACTTGGATGTGATGAAATTTCTTAGTGAAATATGGGAAATCCTGCATCATTTAAGGAAAATATATATCCAAGACTTATGATTTGATCAGAAACCCTTTTCCCGGACTGGTGAGCACCACAATCTCCTGAATTTACTTCTTTAATGATAGCTACATTTTCATCTCCATCAATACTGCTGATGATGACTCCATCAAAGCCTCATTGGTAGCAGATTTTCTGGTGATCTGGACTATCATAAAGTGTAAAATTGGCCACTCATCATCAGATCTGTTCTTTTTCATCCCTATCTGGTGGAAGTACAACATTTTGAAGATATTCCATGATGGGTGTCCTCCATCCCATGGTATGACCATATGGCTCAGAAATGGGACTAATTTCATTAACTTCATCCATATTAGTTTGAAAAAAAGTTATACCACATGAAATTGGTCTATACTAATGAATGTATCATCCTGATTTGGATCTTACAAGGCTGTAGATGCATTATCCAGTGCATCAGCTTGGGAATTTTGTGATCGCAGGACATAAGACAATGTCAAATCTGAGGGAAATTCATCCATTAACCCTCTAACATAATCCCAAAAGGGATTAAATCTTATTTTTTGATATAATATTCCCCATTGATATGTTTGATTACCAATTATGAATCACATTTCACTTTAATGTGATTCAATTGTGCCTAAAGTTCCAATTCCAAGCCTGCAATGAGTGCTTGATATTCCACTTCATTGTTGGTATTGCCTTCTGATAATATGAAGGATTAAGGTAATACTGTCTTTTCTAAGGAAATACGGATAATTCCTTTCCCAAATTTGTTGAGTTTAGGGGTTTCCATTCTCTTTCCTATTGGACTTATGAAGGCACCATCAAAGTACATTTTCCATGTTTGGGGATTATCTTGAATAGAGAGGACCTCTTCATCAGGAAGTTCAGTATTCAATGATATTTCCTCCACTAATGGATTTTCAGCAAGGAAGTAGGCTAGATCTTGTCTTTTTATATCCTTCTCAGGCACAAACTAGATATCAAACTACTGAAGAATAAATACCCACCATGCCAGACACCCTGTAATTATAGGATAACTGAGGATAAATTTGAGTGGGTTATTACAAGAAACCAATTGGACCTCATGATGTTGTAGGTAGTGCCTCCATTTCTGAACTAAAAATATTAATTCCCGGAAACACATTTCAATGTTTGAATACCGATTTTATGCATCAATCATAGTTCCATTGAGATAGTAAAGGTTTTTTTCATTCCCAACATCATTCTTTTGGGAAAGGAAGGCACCTAGTGATCACATTAAAACTGTCACATAGAGAATAAGTGGTATTTTTCAATAGGTGGTGTTAATACCAGTGGACTCAAGAGATATTTCTTGAGGGTATAAAATGATTATTATTAGTCTTCATTCCATTGATAAGTTACACCATTCTTCATTAATATAGTGAAGTGAAAACATTTTCCTTCCAAATTGGAAATAAGGTTCTGAAAATAGGTCAAGTGTCCTTAAAGTCCCCTTAGTTATTTCAAATATTGAGGAGGTGACATAAAAAGCACTGATATTTTTTTTTCTCGAGATCAACTTTGAATCCACGTTGGAATAAAACGAAGCCAAATAACATTCCTGAGATTAACTTGAAAGCACATTTCAAGGGGTTCATCTTCAAACTGTGTTGCCGAAGTTTATTGAATTTGGTTTCCAGATCAGCCAAGTGATTAGAACTTTGTATGGATTTGACCCCCAAATCATCCACATAACATTCAAAAAATTTCTCTATGTAGGGTTTGAAGATATGGTTCATGGAATGTTGATATGTTTCACTTGCTTTATTTAATTCAAAGGGAATTACCCAATAGAAAACCACACCTTGAGGATCTGAAGGCTATAGATTCTTCATCCTCTAAGGTCATATGGATTTGATCATACCCAGAGTATTCATCCATGAAGGGAAGAGGTTCATATATATCTATTGCATCAATTAAAATATCTATGATCGGAACTGGAAAATCATGTTTAGGAAAATTCCTGTAGAGACCCGAAGCTTGACGTACATAGACATTACATTACTTTTGCGGAATACTTGGTACATAACAAAAACACACACACAAGGATCGTAATAGTTTAGTGTCTTTGGAAACTCGGAACATAATCTTCTAATCGTGGTGAAAGATCTTCAATATCTCCCATAAAGATCTTCCCCTTTTTTTTTACCTAAAACCATTCTTTATATCCTGGGGAAAAGAAAACATAAAAGGGTGAGCTCAAATGCCCAGTAAGGGTAAACAAAGGAAAA
This sequence comes from Viscum album, assembly GCA_963277665.1. Classification (NCBI taxonomy): domain Eukaryota; kingdom Viridiplantae; phylum Streptophyta; class Magnoliopsida; order Santalales; family Viscaceae; genus Viscum; species Viscum album. The sequence continues at coordinate 1,798,956,590 of OY728126.1, read as the reverse complement.
TCAATCACATCATATTCATAAGAACATAACTTTTGGAAATCTTAACCTGCAAAAGAGAGCATAATTTCATAACATGGGATAAATCATAGTAGTGAAATGTAATCACAATAATCCTAACTTAAAACATGAAACTTTGTGGCATTCACACATAATCATAGAGAATCATTTCTTGTTAGTCAAGACTCATTTCCAAGACTATCTTAGTGGACAAAGTCCCTTTCTGAATCGAGTAACCCTCGTTTCAGTCCTGTTTCACTGAACCGGTATAACCTACCATTCCAGCCATGTCTATCTCATGAGATATAAAATCTTTACCCAATTCATTGGAGGGAGATATAGGTCCCACCCATCTTATAATGAACCCTTTCTTATGTATTCCACATAATCATAAACCATACATCATAGCGTAACCCATGTAATTAAAATGGAATTCTTAAACAACATATCATCATAAAAAAATTCATATAAGATAAAGGAATTCATAAAAATATTTCCATCACAACATAATCAAATCCATGTAATAATAGGGATAAAAACAGAACCCTTTTATTATCTTAGATGGAAAATAATTTTGATAAAATACTTGAACTCCATTCTTGAGGAAAATATCCTTTCTACTTCAAAAACAGTTTTCCTTTCATAACATGTCATACGAATTTAAAATAAAAGAATTTGATTAAAAATAAACTTGAAAACTTTTAAAGGAAGCTTCTTGGAAATAATGTTTTAAAAATCCATTCATGCCGTATAAGTTAAAAAAACATTCTTCGTACTTTTGTCGGAAAAGTCAAAAAGTACCTCGTACGATAAAAGATTCCTTTCATACATATTACTAAAAACTCACCGAAGGGTAAAAATGGATTTAAACAATTTTAGGTGGATGGAAATAATATTACATATTTATGAAACATGGACGTGGATGATAAAATACACCCCAGTAAATACTTACGAATAAACAATCTCGGATAAAAATGAGATTGTGATATTTCCCTTACCTTAGGTTTGATTTGCTTTGTACGTGTCCGAAGCTCCTGTATAATGGTTTAAATAATGTCATTGACTTATTACAGAATCATATTCATTGTTATGATATCATATATGGTTTACTTATGACATTATATTACCCGTTCTTTTGTAAATTCCATGTTAAAGAAGCATTTTGGGTAAAATCGTTTCTTTTATCGTAGGTGTTTTGACTTGTTGTTCTTGACATTATTATTACTTATATCATGATTTACTTACTTCCAGAATATAAAATATGATTTATGTATCATATATATTCAGTATATATATATATAATAGATAGATAAATGAAATGAAAAACACCGTTCATGGAGACGGTAGTCCGTACGTACGCATGAACGTTGTTTTCCATTCCTTATTGTCTTGAATGGAAGTAAGTAGATGACATACATATATATATATATACATAAATCCAGTAGCTTTATAATGTCATATATTTCATTATTATTTCTTATATATACTTTATAATCATTCTTAAATGGTTAACATGGAGAATGAATCTCATCGCGTCGTGGAGATGGTAGTCCGTACGTACGCACGAGCGATGATATCATTTCCATAAATACTGAATTGAATTGGAGTGGATTATACAATATATCAGAATCAATATGATGTTTTAATAACTATGTATAGTTATTCTTTACACCATTATACTCATCCATGTAAGGTGGTGGTGGAAAATAGATTACACCACGGCGTGGAGACGGTATTCTGTACGTACGCACGCGCGGTGATTTCTTTTTCCATACGATGGATAGATGGTGAAATAGGGTTGTTTCATAATTATAATAACATATCAGTATATAAGTGATACTGATGTTATTACTTCATAATGAAACAACCTAAGAAGAAGAAGTGGAAGAAGAAATAAAGATGAAAGAATTGGTAACGGTAATTACCTCTTCTTTGAAGCGCCTTTTGGAGACCTCCTCTTAGGGAACTAAAATTGGTCTTTGAGGAATAACAGAACCTCTAGGATGTTTCTAGGGAAGTGGAGAAGAGATTTTGGTAGGGGTTGGCCGAGCTTGAGTGCTCAAATTGGTGTGAGGAGGAGGGGGAGGAGGTGTCCTTTTATAAGGGAGGAGAGGGGCACCTTAGGAATACCTCAAAATATTATTTTATATTAATGTCAAAATCGGTTTATAATGGTTCCAAAGGGTCTTATTTCGAAGCTAAAGTGGGGATGGGTCGAAATAATATCAACAAATAGGATTTAGACAAGTTTAGGGTATTATTTTAACCTTATCAATTAGATTTAACTCTAAGTTAAATAATTTAACTTTTACCGTGTCTTTTTGTTTTCTTTCACTATATGGTTAATACACTTACTATAACATGCCAAACGAACCCCAAATTGTTTATTATTAATATATATAACTGTATCTAAGTCATTTGGCCGAACCATAGATTTTTAGGAATAAAATAACAATTAATAATATAATATTTGATTTAAAAACTATTTTGTGTCAATTTTGACACTATTTGATATATGATTTTTGTGAAAGTCATAACAGAATTATATGTTCGAACCAAGTTTATTAAATAAACACTAATATATCATAGTAACCTATAAAATTATTGGAATTCATAAAAAGTCTCAAATTACATTCATTTGAGCATTTATAACATCAATTATGTTAATATTTCCTTAAAAGGGTAATTACTGCATCATCGTTGTGTCATAAATAAATTAATTTATTTAAAGTCTAAAAATTATAAATAAAATATCATTATGTAGGAAATCGTTTTATCTTTATAATGAATATTTATAGTCGAATATATCTTATGTATAACCCCATATTAAAAATGTTTTAGTTATTAAACTTTGATTTTAACTATTTTAACTATTCATTAAATAAAATAATATTAAATGTCATAATCTAATCCAAGTGGACCTAAATGGTCATATTATATTCATAAGGTTGTTTTTGGTCGAATTACACTTATCCAATAGAATTAGGACATGTGTTAGGGTAATAGTAATATCATATTTACCCTTAGTTACCCTATTTACAATTAACCGTGGTAAAAAAAAGTAAAAAGTTACTATTCACCAAAAATTATTTTCATCTCATTGAACCACATTTTAGTCCTTGATATTAACCGTGTCTGTCTGATTTTCGAAATTCCTTTCACAGAAGCGGTAAAATTAAGTTTTATGCAAAATTCAATTTTTAACCTACCACTTAGTGGTTTCACTATTTATCAAAAATTGAAAGTTTTCAGAAAAAAGACAAAATTTCATCCTAAGCTATATTTCATGTTCCAAATTCAAAAATGAAGTCTATTTTACAAAATTCATAACATAGAAATTGCATTAATTAATTTTGTAATTAAATCCCGCTGTTAAAACAAATAGCGTGTTTTTAAGAAACAATATCTATCAAAAGATTGACACTTGATTATGTCTGGTTTAAATGTGAAATTACATCCAATGACCAACATTGTATTAAATTGTAAAAATATATTCTAAATATACTTTAAAAAAACTCAAATTAATAATTTATCACTATTAATTATTTTGATTAAAAAAGTTGTTTTTAATTATAATTTAGTAATTTTCACTATTCATCAGAATATGAATGTTATCCGAAAAGTACCAAAATTTCACCTTAGGCTAAATTCGATACTCTGAATCCAAAAATGAAGTCCATTTTGAGAGCTAAAATTTATAAAATTTTAAAAGGTGGTTATTACTATTCATAACGGCTAGTTATAATAATATTTTAATAGCATATCGTTGTTTAGTGAAACTCGGTATTACGTACTACACACGCTATCGAGGAAGGTTGCGATTGCGTGTAATGCAAGGCAAGTCAAGGATGCGTGTTGTGTAATCTCCTTTTTTTGTTGCGTACAACACAAGACATTAGTGAAATTAAAAATAATATTTTTCATAAAATCTTGGGCTGTTACATTCTACCCCCCTTAAAATGAATTTCGCCCTCGAAATTCTTCGGGGTTATAAATGGTTTACTATTCGAAAGTTTCTTTAATATAAACCCACATCGTAAAAAGGAATACCAAAACCAATATTTTAAAACAAAAGTATGAAACTTAACGATTACCCAAATAAACTAATCACTGGGTTTCCACATAGGTGAAAATATGGATAAGGAAGAAAAATCTAACCATCATGTTCTGATGGAGAGTGGTAGAGAACATGGCTATGGAAAAGCCAACAATCACAAATCCATAAATTTGTGACGATCTAAGGTACCATCCGATTCATCAGGTATAAGATCACTAGGACAACATTTTTTGGGTTTTCAAGATCATTTCCCTAAAGTTGAAAATTTGAATTAGAATAAATACTTTCTTTATTTTGGTACAATCTCACTGTTGTTCATGCCTTGAAAAATTTCCACTTCATCTCTTAAATAAATGAAGTTGAATTTGTTATTCTTGAAGTGTTAGTATGACAGGTCATTCCATCTGTCTCAAACAAAAGGTTAGCAAAAATTATAAGTCAATCTATAGTGAGATTAATCACATATGGTTCCTAAAATGAACTTATACTTCATATATCATACTTCTTAATATAATATGTAACACCTGAGACTTTTATGTTATATAAATCATCAAAGGAATCTTTTTCTACACAACACTTTCTTGGCTTGCTTTACACGCAATCGCGACCTTCCTCGATAGCTTGCGTTGTACGCAATACCGAGTTTCACTAAACAACAATATGCTATTAAAACTAGCTGTTATGAATAGTAATAACCACTTTTTGAAATTTTATAAATTTTTTTTAAAATGGACTTCATTTTTGGATTCGGAATACCGAAATTAGCCTAGGGTGAAATTTTGATATTTTTCTGAAAACTTTCAATTTTTGATGAATAGTGAAACCACTGAGTGGTAGGTTAAAAACTGAATTTTGCATAAAACTTAATTTTACCGCTTCTGTTAATGGAATTTCGAAAATCCAAGAGACACGGTTAATATCAAGGACTAAAATGTGGTTCAATGAGATGAAAATAATTTTTTGGTGAATAGTAACTTTTTACTTTTTTTTACCGCGGTTAATAGTAAATAGGGTAACTAAGGGTAAATATGATATTACTATTACCCTAACACATGTCCTAATTCTATTGGACAAGTTTAATTCGACCAAAAACAAACTTAGGAATAAAATATGACCATTTAGGCCCACTTGGATTAGATTAGGACATTTATTATTAATTTATTTAAAGAAGGGTTAAAATAGTTAAAATCAATGTTTAATAAGTAAATCATTTTTAATATGGGGTTATACATAAGATAAATTCGACTATAAATATTAATTAGAAAGCTAAAAAGATTTCCTACATAATGGAATTTTATTTGTAATTTTTAGACATTAAATAATTTAATTTATTTATTACACAATGGTGATGCAGTAATTATCTTATTAATGAAATATTGACATAATTGATGTTATAAACACCAAAATAAATGTAATTTGAGACTTTTTATGAATTACAATAATTTTCTAGGTTACTATGATATATTAATGTTGATTAAATCAACTTGGTTCGAACATATAATTCTGTTATGACTTTCACAAAAATCATATATCAAATAGTTTCAAAATTGACACAAAATAGTTTTTAAATCAAATATTATATTATTAATTGTTATTTTATTCCTAAAAATCTAAGGTTCGGCCAAATAACTTATATAAGGATATATATATTAATAATAAACAATTTGGGGTTCGTTTGGAATGTTATAGTAACTGTATTAACCATATAGTGAAAGAAAACAAAAATACACGGTAAAAGTTAAATTAATTAACTTAGAGTTAAATATAATTGATAAGGTTAAAATAATACCCTAAACTTTCTTAAATCCTATTGGTTGATAGGATTTCGACCCATCCCCACTTTAGCTACGAAATAAGACCCTTTGGAACCATTATAAACCGATTTTGACTTTAATATAAAATAATATTTTGAGATATTCCTAAGGTGCCCCGCTCCTCCCTTATAAAAGGGCACCTCCTCCCCCTCCTCCTCACACCAATTTGAGCACTCAAGCTCGTCCAAACCCTGACATTTTCTCCTCTCCACTTCCCTAGAATAATCCTAGAGGTCCTGGTCTTCTTCAAAGACCAATATTAGTTCCCTAAGTGGAGGATTCAAAGAGGCGTTTCAAATAAGAGGTAATATCCATTACCGATCTTTTCAATTTCTTTCTTCTTCAACTTCTTCTTCTTTAGTTGTTTCATGATAAAGTAATAACATCAGTATTACTTACATACTGATATGTTATTATAAATATGAAACAACCCTAATTCACCTTCTATCCATCCCACGGAAAAATGAAATCACCGCGCGTGCGTACGTACGGAATACCGTCTCCACGCCGTGGTGTAATCTATTTTTCCACCATCACTTTACAAGGATGGGTATAATGGTGTAATGAGTAACTATTTATGATTATTATAAATTAATATTGATACTGAAATACTATATATATACTCCAATACAGTTCCATGATCATAGAACGATATCATCACTCGTGCGTACGTACGGAATACCGTCTCCACGATGTGATGCGACTCGTTCTACATGATCATCATTACATAGTAATTATATAAATGAATTGAATGAATAAATTTGATATATGTTACACTAATACCATTCTGGATATAAGGTATCTATAACCTTAAAAGAAGAATAAGAATTTATTTGACAAAACACGCATAAGAACAAAAGGCAATAAAGACCCGAGTGACAAGTAACAATGAAATATTACTAATAAGAAGCTAAGAATATAACCATATATGATATCATATCAATATGTATGATTCTGGAATAAGTCAATAACATTATTTAAACCATTATACAGGAGCTTCGGACGCGTACAAAGCAAATCGGACCTAAGGTAAGGGAAATATCACAATCTCATTTTTATCCGAGATTGTTTATTCGTAAGTATTTACTGGGGTGTATTTTATCATCCACATCCATGTTTCATCAATATGTAATATTATTTCCATCCACCTACAATTTTTTTTAAATCCATTTTTACCCTTCGGTGAGTTTTTAGTAATATGTATGAAAGGAATCTTTTGTCGTTTTTCGTACGAGGTACTTTTTGACTTTTCCGACAAAAGTACGAAGAATGTTTTTTTTAACTTATACGGCATGAATGGATTTTTAATACATTATTTCCAAGAAGCTTCCTTTACAAGTTTTCAAGTTTATTTTTAATCAACTTCTTTTAGTTTAAAGTTTTTTGACATGTTAAGAAAGGAAAAAAAATTTGAAGAAGAAAGGATATTTTCCTCAAGAATGGAGTTCAAGTGTTTTATCAAAATTATTTTCCATCTAAGATAATAAAGGGTTCTGTTTTTATCCCTATTATTACATTCATTTGATCATGTTGTGATGGAAATATTTTTATGAATTCCTTTATCTTATATGAATTGATTTATGATATCATGATGTTTCAAGAATCCCATTTTTCTTACATGTGTTATGCGAAGATGTTTGTTTTATGATTATGTGGCACACATAAGAAAGGATTAATTATAAGATGGGTGGGACCTATATCTCCCTCCAATGCATTGGGTAAAGATTTTATATCTCATGAGATAGACAGGGCTGGAATGGTAGGTTATACCGGTTCAGTGAAACAGGACTGAAACGAGGGTTACTCGATTCAGAAAGGGACTTTGTCCACTAAGATAGTCTTGGAAATGAGTCATTACTAACAAGAAATGATTTTCCAAGATTATGTGTGCATGCCACAAAGTTTCAAGTTTCATGTTATGATTATGGGGATCTCATTTTCACTTCTATGATTTATTCCATGTTAAGATATTATGATCTCTTTTGCAGGTTATGATTTTCAAAAAGATATGATATGATTTTTATTTCTTTTATTTGCCCTTGCTGAGCATTTGAGCTCACCCTTTTATGTTTTCTTTTCCCCAGGTCAGGAAGATGGATATTAAGTAGAATATGCTAAAAGGGACCCTAGATATGATGAAATAAATGGGAGACACTTTAGAAGATTTATGAACCAGTTGTTTATGTTTCCCAGTTTCTAAAGACACTATACCTATACGGTCCTTTCTGGTTTTGTCATATGTTGTAATAAGTGTGCTTAAATTTTGAAGTATTAACAATGTATGTAAAGTATGGGTCGTTATAGTTGGTATCAGAGGAAAGGTATAGTCAACCTTTGGAAACTAGGATGTGAAAGCCTTAGTAAGAACCCTACGGATAAGTCTAGGCATAGAACACAATCTTAGTGTTTTAGAAATGGCCATGAATACCCTAGGATAAGACCTTAAGTGTGAAATTTTATTCTTGATTATGTTGTTTTCCTATTATAATTAGTGTTGCTCACACTATTCTTCTTGGTTTTAGTCAATGGCTGGAACCCGAAGGAACCGTGTTAATGCGGAATGCGATGGGCAATGCAATGATTGTCCCCCTGAGCAACCAAACGATATGGGAGCTGGAATACAAAATCTTGTAGCCATGCTCACACAACTTTCTCAAGCTATGAATCATGCAGGACTTCCAAACGAGCAAAGGAAGGAGCAACATTCTGTTGAATCCTTCATGAGGCAGCGTCCGCCTTCTTTCAGCGGGTCTACTGATCCATTAGTTTCTGAACAATGGATTAGTACTACTGAAAAGATATTTTCAGTTCTTCAATGTTCTGAACATGATAAAGTCATCCTAGCAGTGTATCGTTTGGAAGGAGATGCTTATCAATGGTGGAATCTTATTAAGAATACGAGGCAAAGGTATGAAATTGAGTCTATGGAATGGGACGAGTTCAAAACTTATTTTTCAATAAGTACTTCCCTCGTATTCTCCGAAAAAAGATGGAGAAAGAGTTCCTTGAACTGAAGCAAAGGGATGATGAATCTGTTAGTACCTATGAATCAAATTTTACAAGACTTGCAAGGTACACTTCTGGTATTATTATCCAACCTGAGAGTAAGATCGATCGATTCTTTAGTGGCTTAAAACCAAGTCTTCGAAGGGCGTTAGCCATAAGAGACTTCAATAGCTACGAGGAAATCGTTCGATGTGCTCTCAAAGTCGAGATGGAGATTGGAGTAACCCATCAGTCACATGGGTTTGATAAGAAGAGGAAGATGGAATTCAAAGAAAAATCTAAAGAGCACAGTGAAAAGAAGATGAGCTTTTCCTTATGCTCAAAGTGTGGAAAGAAACATGGAGGGAGTAGTCTTAAAGGGACAAGTAAATGTTTTAAATGTGGAAAGGAAGGTCATCGGGAATTTTAATGCCGTGATAATGGGAAGAAGATGTCTAATGACGCAAACAAAGGAAGGGATACACAGAATGAACCTACTACACTTCAATGTTTCAAGTGAAAGGAGATGGGGCATTATGCCAATCAATGCCCAAATCCAAGGGTTGATGATGATGGTCGACGTCAATAAAATCTTAAGGCTAAAGACAAAGGAAAGTCACATGCAATTTCTATCAGCGATGTGGAGTACGATAACGAAGTGGTGAAAGGTACACTTACCATCCACTCTAAAGTAGAAAATGTTTTATTTCATTCTGGATCCACCAACTCTTTTATTTATAAAGAAGTTTCTAAGGGTATCACCGTATTACCTCAACAATTAGATGTTGAGTTAGCTGTGACAACACCTAATGGCACAACAGTCGCATCAAAAGTTTATAATTCTTCTCCGATCGAAGTTTGTGGAAAAGTTCTTCCTGCAAATATTGTGATCCTTCCTTTAGTGGAATTTGATGTGATTCTTGGCATGGATTGGCTTTCTCTACATGGAGCTCATATCAATTTCCAAAGAAGGGAAGTCACATTTCATATTCTAGATCAATCTACGATCGTATACCAATGCAAGGATGAACATAACCTTCCAGTGGAAATTCCTTTTATCTTATGGGTCTTGATACCACTAAATGAAGGTTATTTATCTCAAATGGTTGGTGAGAAACTTACGATTAAGAATATTCCCATTGTACGGGAGTTTGATGATGTCTTTCCGGAGGAATTACCGGGTCCTCCACCAAATCGTGAAGTTGATTTTTCAATAGAACTCGTACCGGGCGCTTTGCCAATTTCAAAGACACCTTATAGAATGGCCCCAATTGAGTTGCAGGAATTGATGAAGCAACTCCAAGAGAATCTTGATAAGGGATTCATACGCCCTTGTGCGTCACCTTGGGGAGCACCTGTTCTATTTGTTAAGAACAAATATGGATCAATGAGACTCTGCATTGATTATCGAGAACTTAACAAGATCACTATCAAGAACAAATATCCTCTCCCACGCATTGATGACTTATTTGACCAACTACGCGGAGCTCAATACTTTTCCAATATTGATCTTCGTTCAGGGTATCATCAATTAAGGGTCAAAAGGGAGGATATACCAAAGACGGCTTTCCGTACTAGGTATGGACACTATGAATTTATAGTGATGCCATTTGGTCTTACTAATGCCCCTGCTATCTTCATGGATCTAATGAATAGAGTCTTTAGAGACTATCTTGATCAATTTGTGGTAGTCTTTATAGACGATATTCTTGTTTATTCAAAGAGCAAGGAAGAGCATGAAGATCACTTGAGAATTATATTAAAGACCCTGAGAAAGGAGAAGCTTTATGCAAAATTTACCAAGTGTGAATTTTGGCTTCAAAAAGTTGCATTTTTGGGTCACATAATCTCCAAAGAGGGGATATCTGTGGATCCAGCAAAAACAGAGGTTATCGAAAGATGGTCGAGACCAACAATAGTAACTGAGATCCAAAGTTTTCTTGTTTTGGCGGGATATTATCGACATTTTGTAAAGGATTTTTCACGATTATCTAATCCACTCACCAAGTTGACTCGAAAAGGAGTTAAGTTTGTCTGGACAGAGGAATGTGAAGAGAATTTCAAGGAGTTGAAAAGAAGGTTATCCAGTGCACCTGTGCTCACACTGCCTTGTAGTGGAGAAAGGTTTGTGATCTACAGTGATGCATCCAAGAAGGGATTGGGGTGTGCTCTTATGCAAAATGATATGGTGATAGCTTATGCCTCACGACAGTTGAAAATCCATGAGCAAAATTACCCAACTCATGATTTGGAGTTGGCTGCGGTAATCTTTGCATTAAAGATTTGGAGGCATTACCTTTATGGTGAAAGGTGTGATATTTATACTGATCATAAAAGTTTAAAGTATATTTTCACACAAAAGGAGCTGAATATGCGTCAAAGAAGATGGTTGGAGCTGATTAAGGATTATGACTGCTCAATCCATTACCACCCTGGGAAAGCAAACAAGGTGGCAGATGCATTAAGTCGACAAGACGATGCTAGTTTATCCATGATGAGGATCACAAAAGATCCAATATTTATGGATTTACCAAGGATGGATCTTGGAATTATAATGGAAGGGGAAAAATCTTATCTTTCTCAAATGAATGTTCAACCATCTATACATGTGAAGATTAAAGAGGCACAGAAAGAAGATGTCGAGTTACAAAAGAAGGTGAGAAATGTTCCTGAATTCAACCTTGATTGTGATGGGATAATAAAGTTCAGGAATCGGGTTTGTGTTCCTCCCATCCCCGAATTAAAGAAGGAACTACTGGATGAGGCTCATAGTTCATCATTCTCTATTTATCCTGGAAGCACGAAGATGTATAGGGACCTGAAAGAGTACTTCTGGTGGGATGGCATGAAAAGAGATGTTGCTGAATATGTCTCTCGATGCTTGGTTTGTCAACAAGTTAAAGCTGAGAGACAAAAGTCTAAGGGGATGTTACAACCATTACCCATACCCGAATGGAAATGGGAAAACATCACTATGGACTTTGTCACAGGACTTCCTAAAACATCCAAAGGCAATAATGCTATTTGGGTCATAGTTGATCGTCTTACAAAGTCTGCACACTTCATTGCTATTAGAGAGGATTTATCTCTAGATCAGCTTGCCAGGATATATGTAAAGGAAGTGGTAAGATTTCATGGAGTACCACTTTCTATTATATCTGATCGGGATCCGAGATTTACCTCGAAGTTCTGGCAAAGTCTTCAGCATACTCTGGATACAGAGTTGAGTTTCAGCACTGCTTATCATCCCCAGACAGACGGTTAGTCTGAGAGAACAATTCAAACCCTAGAAGATATGTTGAGAGCTTGCTCTATGGATTTCAAAGGAGGTTGGGATCAACACATACCTTTTGGTGGAATTTTCTTATAATAATAGCTTTCACTCCAGTATTCAGATGGCTCCTTATGAAGCTCTCTATGGAAAGAAATGCAGGACTCCAACTTGCTGGGATGAAGTTGGGGAAAGAAAGCTGTTAGGACCTGATCTCGTTGATGAAATGACAGAAAAGGTCAGATCTATTCAACAACACATAAGAGCAGCTCAGAGTCAACAGAAAAGTTATGCCGACAACCGAAGAAAAGACCTAGAGTTTGAAGTGGGTGATAAAGTGTTCTTACGAATATCTCCCTGGAAGAGGGTTATGAGATTTGGAAAGAAGGGGAAGTTGATCCCTAGATATATCGGTCCTTTCGAAATACTGGATCATGTTGAAAAGGTAGCTTACCAATTGGCGCTTCCACCAAATCTCTCTCAAGTTCACGATGTGTTCCATGTATCTCTCCTGAGAAAGTACATACCTGATCCTTCACATGTACTCAGCTCAGAAGTTGTACCGCTGGAGCAAGATCTTTCTTTTGAAGAACAACCGATATAGATTCTGGATCGTAGTGAAAAAGTCCTACGAAACAAGACCACTCGATTGGTGAAAGTTTTATGGAGGAACCACCAACTTGAAGAAGCTACATGGGAGCTTGAGGATATGATGAGGGAGAAGTATCCTCATCTGTTTGTTACAAAGTGACGAATTTCGAGGGCGAAATTATTTTTAAGGGGGGTAGAATGTAACACCCGAGACTTTTATGTTATATAAATCATCAAAGGAATCTTTTTCTACACAACACTTTCTTGGCTTGCTTTACACGCAATCGCGACCTTCCTCGATAGCTTGCGTTGTACGCAATACCGAGTTTCACTAAACAACAATATGCTATTAAAACTAGCCGTTATGAATAGTAATAACCACTTTTTGAAATTTTATAAATTTTATTTTTTAAAATGGACTTCATTTTTGGATTCGGAATACCGAAATTAGCCTAGGGTGAAATTTTGATATTTTTCTAAAAACTTTCAATTTTTCATGAATAGTGAAACCACTAAGTGGTAGGTTAAAAACTGAATTTTGCATAAAACTTAATTTTACCGCTTCTGTGAATGGAATTTCGAAAATCCGAGAGACACGGTTAATATCAAGGACTAAAATGTGGTTCAATGAGATGAAAATAATTTTTTTGGTGAATAGTAACTTTTTACTTTTTTTTACCGCGGTTAATAGTAAATAGGGTAACTAAGGGTAAATATGATATTACTATTACCCTAACACATGTCCCAATTCTATTGGACAAGTGAAATTCGACCAAAAACAAACTTAGGAATAAAATATGACCATTTAGGCCCACTTGGATTAGATTAGGACTTTTATTATTAATTTATTTAAAGAAGGGTTAAAATAGTTAAAATCAAAGTTTAATAAGTAAATCATTTTTAATATGGGGTTATACATAAGATAAATTCTACTATAAATATTCATTAGAAATCTAAAAAGATTTCCTACATAATGGTATTTTATTTGTAATTTTTAGACATTAAATAATGTAATTTATTTATGACACAATGGTGATGCAGTAATTATCTTATTAATGAAATATTGACATAATTGATGTTATAAACACCAAAATAAATGTAATTTGAGACTTTTTATGAATTACAATAATTTTCTAGGTTACTATGATATATTAATGTTGATTTAATCAACTTGGTTAGAACATATAATTTTGTTATGACTTTCAAAAAAATCATATATCAAATAGTGTCAAAATTGACACAAAATAGTTTTTAAATCAAATATTATATTATTAATTGTTATTTTATTCCTAAAAATATAAGGTTCGGCCAAATAACTAAGATAAGTATATATATATTAATAATAAACAATTTGGGGTTCGTTTGGCATGTTATAGTAAGTGTATTAACCATATAGTGAAAGAAAACAAAAAGACACGGTAAAAGTTAAATTAATTAACTTAGAGTTAAATCTAATTGATAAGGTTAAAATAATACCCTAAACTTGTCTAAATCCTATTGGTTGATAGGATTTTGACCCATCCCCACTTTATCTTCGAAAAAAGACCCTTTGGAACCATTATAAACCGATTTTGACTTTAATATAAAATAATATTTTGAGATATTCCTAAGGTGCCCCTCTCCTCCCTTATAAAAGGGCACCTCCTCCCCCTCCTCCTCACACCAATTTGAGCACTCAAGCTCGGCCAACCCCTGCCATTTTCTCCTCTCCACTTCCCTGGAATAATCCTAGAGGTCCTGGTCTTCTTCAAAGACCAATCTTAGTTCCCTAAGTGGAGGATTCAAAGAGGCATTCCAAAGAAGAGGTAATATCCATTACCGATCTTTTCAATTTCTTTCTTCTTCAACTTCTTCTTCTTTAGTTATTTCATGATAAAGTAATAACATCAGTATTAATTACATACTGATATGTTATTATAAATATGAAACAACCCTAATTCACCTTCTATCCATCCCACGGAAAAATGAAATCACCGCGCGTGCGTACGTACGGAATACCGTCTCCACGCCGTGGTGTAATCTATTTTTCCACCATCACTTTACAAGGATGGGTATAATGGTGTAATGAGTAACTATTTATGATTATTATAAATTAATATTTATACTGAAATAGTATATATATACTCCAATACAGTTCCACGATCATAGGAACGATATCATCACTCGTGCGTACGTACGGAATACCGTCTCCACGATGTGATGCGACTCGTTCTACATGATCATCATTACATAGTAATTATATAAATGAATTGAATGAATAAATATGATATATGTTACACTAATACCATTCTGGATATAAGGTATCTATAACCTTAAAAGAAGAATAAGAATTTATTTGACAAAACACGCATAAGAACAAAAGGCAATAAAGACCCGAGTAACAAGTAACAATGAAATATTACTAATAAGAAGCTAATAATATGACCATATATGATATCATATCAATATGTATGATTCTGGAATAAGTCAATAACATTATTTAAACCATTATACAGGAGCTTCGGACACGTACAAAGCAAATCGGACCTAAGGTAAGGGAAATATCACAATCTCATTTTTATCCGAGATTGTTTATTCGTAAGTATTTACTGGGGTGTATTTTATCATCCACATCCATGTTTCATCAATATGTAATATTATTTCCATCCACCTACAATTTTTTTTAAATCCATTTTTACCCTTCGGTTAGTTTTTAGTAATATGTATGAAAGGAATTTTTTGTCGTTTTTCGTACGAGGTACTTTTTGACTTTTCCGACAAAAGTACGGAGAATGTTTTTTTTAACTTATACGGCATGAATGGATTTTTAATACATTATTTCCAAGAAGCTTCCTTTAAAAGTTTTCAAGTTTATTTTTAATCAACTCCTTTTAGTTTAAAGTTGTTTGACATGTTAAGAAAGGAAAAAATGTTTTTGAAGAAGAAAGGATATTTTCCTCAAGAATGGAGTTCAAGTGTTTTATCAAAATTATTTTCCATCTAAGATAATAAAGGGTTATGTTTTTATCCCTATTATTACATTGATTTGATCATGTTGTGATGGAAATATTTTTATGAATTCCTTTATCTTATATTAATTGATTTATGATATCATGATGTTTCAAGAATCCCATTTTTGTTACATGTGTTATGCGATGATGTATGATTTATGATTATGTGGCACACATAAGAAAGGATTAATTATAAGATGGGTGGGACCTATATCTCCCTCCAATGCATTGGGTAAAGATTTTATATCTCATGAGATAGACAGGGCTGGAACGGTAGGTTATACCGGTTCAGTGAAACAGGACTAAAACGAGGGTTACTCGATTCAGAAAGGGACTTTGTCCATTAAGATAGTCTTGGCAATGAGTCATGACTAACAAGAAATGATTTTCCAAGATTATGTGTGCATGCCACAAAGTTTCAAGTTTCATGTTATGATTATGGGGATCCCATTTTCACTTCTATGATTTATTCCATGTTAAGATATTATGATCTCTTTTGCAGGTTATGATTTTCAAAAAGATATGATATGATTTTTATTTCTTTTATTTGCCCTTGCTGAGCATTTGAGCTCACCCTTTTATGTTTTCTTTTCCCCAGGTCAGGAAGATGGATATTAAGTAGAATATGCTAAAAGTGACCCTAGATATGATGAAATAAATGGGAGACACTGTAGAAGATTTAGGAACCAGTTGTTTATGTTTCCCAGTTTCTAAAGACACTATACCTATACGGTCCTTTCTGGTTTTGTCATATGTTGTAATAAGTTTGCTTCAATTTTGAAGTATTAACAATGTATGTAAAGTATGGGTCGTTATATAATAAAACTAGTTTCTACTAAATAGGGACTTCCTGTAGGCCAGTGGTAGGCGATAAAGGCCAGTCGCACTTCGGTTGTGGGTTCGATTCCCACAGCCTTGTCCGAAGCGATGGGTTGTCGCCCGTCCTGCAGGTTGTCCTTTTTCTAAAACTATATTACTATAACATCCCATCAATAATATTGAAAAAAAAACTTCTATCCTTAAACAATACTAACTTATGTCCAACATAATCCATTACAATCTTTAGGCTTATCCATAATACTGCAGTCCACTCTCATAACATAGTGAAAACGATTACCAGAGATTTAATAACATCGTTGATCCCCATATATCATAAGATATATCTTGTTGGTCACATTCCAAACATTCAAAGGCCTTAATATTGTACTTTCTTGAATACCCATTGAACCTTATTGAAAACATGAATTCTATTAAAAGTTAACTCTTTCCACATACCAAAATCCTCAAAATTATATATACTCAAACCATGATATCACTTAGTCCTTATATCAATCATGAGCTCATGAATACTATCAAACATTTAATTTTCTCCTTATCCCTTCATTATGCGCATATCATATACATTCCAAAAATATCTGAATAACCTTTCATGGATACTGGTAACATTAATCAGACAACAGTGTAACAATCCTTACATGTCTCTTTATTCTACAGTACCATGAGATTACTTATAAAACATTACACATGATAAACATGTAATCATTCCACTACATTCTTAAACCATTGACCGAGCTTCAACAATTCTTTCATCTCACATATCATTTGTAGTCTCTTCATCATCATCCACATAAATACATCCCATAAGACCATACTGATTATCTTCATGAGACTTTCCCTTAGGGAATTGGTTTGCATAATGCCCGCACATTCCACATTTAAAACATTTAACCATTGTTGATGTCGTAGCAATACCATTATCCTCATCCATGTTGTTAACTGAACCTTTTCCTTTGCATTTACTTGCTTTGTTTCCTTATTTTCCACACCCAAAGCATCTTCCAGTTCCTTTGAAACATTCTCCTTGATGCCTCTTCCCACATGATTTACATAGGGGAAATTGAACTTTCTTTCCTCTATGATCATCATGAAACTCCATCTTTCTCTTACTAGCCGAGTCAGGAAACTTACCAAATTTTACTTTATTGATCATATTATGAGATTTCTGATTCGGCATAATAATGATGTTTGGACTTCCAAATACCATTTAATTATGAAGAATATCATTCCATTGTCCATCATATCCTCCATTATCGTGAATCATCTTGTTTCCATCCATTTTCTAAAACCCAAAAAAAATTGAGTGAGAGGCAAAAATCATGCTAGGGAAAACAACATAATAAAGGGGGAGTACCTTCAATATCTAACATCTTAGGTTTAATTCTATGATCGTTAGCGTAGTTCTAGTACTATAACCTATATGTATACTTAACCTTAGGGACATCCCTAGACATACCGTAGAAATATCTCTAGGGATCTCACTAACGTTTTCGCATCCTAGTTTCCAAAGGTTGACTAAACCTTTCCTCTGATACCAACTGTAGAGACCCGAAGCTTGACGTACATGGACATTACATTACTTTTGCGGAATACTTGGTACATAACAAAAACACACACACAAGGATCATAATAGTTTAGTGTCTTTGGAAACTCGGAACATAATCTTCTAATCGTGGTGAAAGATATTCAATATCTCCCATAAAGATCATCCCTTTTTTTTTACCTAAAACCATTCTTTATATCCTGGGGAAAAGAAAACATAAAAGGGTGACCTCAAATGCCCAGTAAGGGTAAACAAAATAAAATCAATCACATCATATTCATAAGAACATAACTTTTGGAAATCTTAACCTGCAAAAGAGAGCATAATTTCATAACATGGGATAAATCATAGTAGTGAAATGTAATCACAATAATCATAACTTTAAACATGAAACTTTGTGTCATTCACACATAATCATAGAGAATCATTTCTTGTTAGTCAAGACTCATTTCCAAGACTATCTTAGTGGACAAAGTCCCTTTCTGAATCGAGTAACCCTCGTTTCAGTCCTGTTTCACTGAACCGGTATAACCTACCATTCCAGCCATGTCTATCTCATAAGATATAAAATCTTTACCCAATGCATTGGAGGTAGATATAGGTCCCACCCATCTTATAATGAATCCTTTCTTATGTGTGCCACATAATCATAAACCATACATCATAGTGTAACCCATGTAATTAAAATGGAATTCTTAAACAACATGTCATCATAAAACAATTCATATAAGATAAAGGAATTCATAAAAATATTACCATCACAACATAATCAAATCCATGTAATAATAGGGATAAAAACAGAACCCTTTTATTGTCTTAGATGGAAAATAATTTTGATAAAATACTTGAACTCCATTCTTGAGGAAAATATCCTTTCTACTTCAAAAACATTTTTCCTTTCATAACATGTCATACGACTTTAAAATAAAAGAAGTTGATAAAAATAAACTTGAAAACTTGTAAAGGAAGCTTCTTGGAAATAATTTTTTAAAAATCCATTCATGCCGTATAAGTTAAAAAAAACATTCTTCGTACTTTTGTCGGAAAAGTCAAAAAGTACCTCGTACGACAAAAGATTCCTTTCATAAATATTACTAAAAACTCACCGAAGGGTAAAAATGGATTTAAACAATTTTAGGTGGATGGAAATAATATTACATATTGATGAAACATGGATGTGGATGATAAAATACAACCCAGTAAATACTTACGAATAAACAATCTCGGATAAAAATGTGATTGTGATATTTCCCTTACCTTAGGTCCTATTTGCTTTGTACGTGTCCGAAGCTCCTGTATAATGGTTTAAATAATGTCATTGACTTATTACAGAATCATATTCATTGTTATGATATCATATATGGTTTACTTATGACATTATATTACCCGTTCTTTTGTAAATTCCATGTTAAAGAAGCATTTTGGGTAAAATCGTTTCTTTTATCGTAGGTGTTTTGACTTGTTGTTCTTGACATTATTATTACTTATATCATGATTTACTTACTTCCAGAATATAAAATATGATTTATGTATCATATATATTCAGTATATATATATATAATAGATAGATAAATGAAATGAAAAACACCGTTCATGGAGACGGTAGTCCGTACGTACGCATGGACGCTGTTTTCCTTTCCTTATTGTCTTGAATGGAAGTAAGTAGATGACATACATATATATATATATATAAATAAATCCAGTAGCTTTATAATGTCATATATTTCATTATTATTTCTTATATATACTTTATAATCATTCTTAAATGGTTAACATGGAGAATGAATCTCATCGCGTCGTGGAGACGGTAGTCCATACGTACGCACGAGCGATGATATCATTTCCATAAATATTGAATTGAATTGGAGTGGATTATACAATATATCAGAATCAATATGACTTTTTAATAACTATGTATAGTTATTATTTACACCATTATACCCATCCATGTAAGGTGGTGGTGGAAAATAGATTACACCACGGCGTGGAGACGGTATTCCGTACGTACGCACACGCGGTGATTTCTTTTTCCGTACGATGGATAGATGGTGAAATAGGGTTGTTTCATACTTATAATAACATATCAGTATATGAGTGATACTGATGTTATTACTTCATAATGAAACAACCTAAGAAGAAGAAGTGGAAGAAGAAATAAAGATGAAAGAATTGGTAACGGTAATTACCTCTTCTTTGAAGCGCCTTTTGGAGACCTCCTCTTAGGGAACTAAAATTGGTCTTTGAGGAAGACCAGAACCTCTAGGATGTTGCTAGGGAAGTGGAGAAGAGATTTTGGCAGGGGTTGGCCGAGCTTGAGTGCTCAATTTGGTGTGAGGAGGAGGGGGAGGAGGTGTCCTTTTATAAGGGAGGAGAGGGGCACCTTAGGAATACCTCAAAATATTATTTTATATTAATGTCAAAATCGGTTTATAATGGTTCAAAAGGGTCTTATTTCGAAGCTAAAGTGGGGATGGGTCGAAATCCTATCAACCAATAGGAGTTAGACAAGTTTAGGGTATTATTTTAACCTTATCAATTAGATTTAACTCTAAGTTAAATAATTTAACTTTTACCGTGTCTTTTTGTTTTCTTTCACTATATGGTTAATACACTTACTATAACATGCCAAACGAACCCCAAATTGTTTATTATTAATATATATATCCTTATCTAAGTCATTTGTCCGAACCTTAGATTTTTAGGAATAAAATAACAATTAATAATATAATATTTTATTTAAAACCTATTTTCTGTCAATTTTGACACTATTTGATATATGATTTTTGTGAAAGTCATAACAGAATTATATGTTCTAAACAAGTTGATTAAATCAACAATAATATATCATAGTAACCTAGAAAATTATTGGAATTTATAAAAAGTCTCAAATTACATTCATTTGAGCATTTATAACATCAATTATGTTAATATTTCCTTAAAAGGGTAATTACTGCATCATCGTTGTGTCATAAATAAATTAATTTATTTAAAGTCTAAAAATTGTAAATAAAATATCATTATGTAGGAAATATTTTTATCTTTATAATGAATATTTATAGTCGAATTTATCTTATGTATAACCCCATATTAAAAATGTTTTAGTTATTAAACTTTGATTTTAACTATTTTAACTATTCATTAAATAAAATAATATTAAATGTCATAATCTAATCCAAGTGGACCTAAATGGTCATATTATATTCATAAGGTTGTTTTTGGTCCAATTACACTTATCCAATAGAATTAGGACATGTGTTAGGGTAATAGTAATATCATATTTACCCTTAGTTACCCTATTTACTATTAATCGTGGTAAAAAAAAGTAAAAAGTTACTATTCACCAAAAATTATTTTCATCTCATTGAACCACATTTTAGTCCTTGATATTAACCGTGTCTGTCGGATTTTCGAAATTCCATTCACATAAGCGGTAAAATTAAGTTTTATGCAAAATTCAGTTTTTAACCTACCACTTAGTGGTTTCACTATTCATCAAAAATTGAAAGTTTTCAGAAAAAAGACAAAATTTCATCCTAAGCTATATTTCATATTCCAAATTCAAAAATGAAGTCTATTTTACCAAATTCATAACATAGAAATTGCATTAATTAGTTTTATAATTAAATCCCGCTGTTAAAACAAATAGCGTGCTTTTAAGAAACAATATCTATCAAAAGATTGACACTTGATTATGTCTGGTTTAAATGTGAAATTACATCCAATGATCAACATTGTATTAAATTGTAAAAATATATTCTAAATATACTATAAAATAACTCAAATTAATAATTTATCACTATTAATTATTTTGATTAAAAAAGTTGTTTTTAATTATAATTTAGTAATTTTCACTATTCATCAGAATATGAAAGTTATCCGAAAAGTACCAAAATTTCACCTTGGGATAAATTCGATACTCTGAATCCAAAAATGATGTCCATTTTGAGAGCTAAAATTTATAAAATTTTAAAAGGTGGTTATTACTATTCATAACGGCTAGTTATAATAATATTTTAATAGCATATCGTTGTTTAGTGAAACTCGGTATTACGTACTACACACGCTATCGAGGAAGGTTGCGATTGCGTGTAATGCAAGGAAAGTCAAGGATGCGTGTTGTGCAAGCTCCTTTTTGTGTTGCATACAACACAAGACATTAGTGAAATTAAAAAGAATATTTTTCATAAAATCTTGGGTTGTTACAATTCCAATTATGATCTATGAAATCAATGAAAACTCTGATTTGCCCATTTTTCTTTTTCACTAGGACAGTTTGGCAAGGCATTTGGGATATTGAACATCCTTGGAAAATTTATCATTTATAGGCTTATCAACTTCAGGTTAAGTTTTAGAATCATGAGTTGTTTGTGTTCTTCTTGCTGCCTGCATGAATCCTTGAGGTTCTTCTAGAAAACATTAATGATGAGTGGGTACATCGGGATTAAGACCTATAATTTCTATATAATTCCAAGAAAATATATCTCGATGTATCCTTAAAAATTAAGTATACACCTCTTTCTCTTTAGAAGTCATCTCTACACTAATTAGAGTGGGGTGTGGATCTTTTTCTATACCCAGATTTATTTATTTCATCTCATCCACAGTGGTAGAGACAACTTCCTCAAATGTGGGAGGAGCATCCCTAAGATCTTCCTCTTATTATTAATTATGTGTTTGTTATAATATTTCTAGTTTCATATTAAATGATGTAACAAAACTTCTAGAGTTAGGGGAAGAGTCTGTATTTGAACATCCTGAAGAAGAGGACACCATTTCTGAACCTACTAATAATGAACGATCTTTCTGGGGTAATAAACATAAGATGATGGATTGGGAATTAAAATCTTTTCATTTCTCTAGAAGTGCTACAACTTCTTCTATTCTTATTAAAGAAGTAGATACTTTTTGAATTTTTGTGTATGAATTGAATACATCACTATTTAAGCTTTCATCATTGGTTGGTAAATCAAAAATTTATCCCATTCTGTGAGGCTTGATTGCTGCAATTTACAGTATTGAAGTTACTAGACAAATTCTTGGATTTGGGTTTACCTTTTCAATTTTGTTAATCGGTAGCACATAATATGTTCTCAAATTTATGAATGGGTTTGCTGGGATCTTTTCCAGTTCATTAAGAGCATTAACTCCAATTATCTCCTTTTTCATGGACATCATTCCCATTGTGTGATAAAACTCTACCTCAATGTATTGATATTCACGCGTTTTAAATAGAGCCTTGTCAGCATACAATGTCCTGATTTGACCATAGAAATAGTTCTGAAAACATTGTGGGTATGACGAAGGTATAGTTGCATGTTGATGTAGCCAAGGCCTTCTAAGAAGAATGTTGAAGGTTGTTTCCTAAAGAAAAACCATGAAATTTAAATTAGCTACAAGATCTCCAAAATGAGTTCTGAGTGTAATCATGCCAAGAGGTTCTTTCTCATTCTTGTCATATCCTTGAAACATTAAAGTTGAAGGAGATAAGTTAGATTCATTTAGTCTTAATCATCGAATTGTACGAATGGGAATGAGGTTGACTCTAGATCCATTATCAATGAAGGCTCATCAAATTTCTATGTCATTGGACTTTCTAGATAGATACAGTGGTCTAATATGTCCATGTACAACATCATCTTCATCTTCATCCATAAAATATATGACTGTATGACATTCTTCAGGATCATTCTCTATACGGAAAACATCAGCAGCACCAACTTTGGTTTCAAACTATTGAGGACTTAACAAAGCCTCAATAAGTGATTCTCATAGATATTTTGATAGATTAAAGGAATCTAAAATTGACAACATGGCCAGAACATAGTCCAATTATTTTAAGAAATCATATTTTTTTCCAAAGGTCTGCATTTTCCAGTATGGAGATGCAGTTTTATAGGTGCCTTGGAAGTTGATGCTTCTGATGCTGATGTACCCTGTGTCATAGAAGAAGTAGAAAATACATCTAGATTTGGTAGATTATACTGATTAGGTCTATTTACTTTCTGAGAGGAAGATAGTGTGACTTCTAATCATTCCACCAAAATAATTATGTCAGTACTAAACTTTTCTTGTGTGGAAGAATCTCCTTGTTCTTGTTGAGCCTGGTGAAGGGCTCTTCCACGAGTTTCTGTTGCATATATGGTTCGAGATGGGGTAAATTTTAAATAGTAGCTTCTATAATACCCATGTATTATCCTATATACTTGACCTTGGACTCTTCCTCTAGTTCCCTAGTTAGGTAAAAGGAATTTTGAATCCTAATAAAAAGAACCACCATTGGCATAACAATCCGTTTGGTGGATAATGTTCATGGAACCAAAGATCAATTCTTCATCTGATGAAGGTTCTGCTCGACATGTTAGTTCTGGTTGTTTCGTTTTTCAGGGCAGTGCTCGCACTTTTGAAGCAGATGGTAGGAAATCTGTCAGGGTCAAGGAAAACATTGGCATTAACACGAGCTTGTCTTTTTCTAAATGCTCTTTGTCCTTCTGATCATCTTGTTTTATTTGAGGATTGACCTTTTGATGAAGGTGGATTTTCTATAGAAGGAGTGGTAGAAGACACAATTGGTTGTTTCAACTATGTTTATAGAATGGAATGAGTTTGGTTGATCATTTTCATGATCATCCAATCATTATATTTCAGCACAGTTTTATTTTAGACTTCTTTCCATTCGCCTTCTTCCTCTAGATCAGTAGTAGTAACACATGCTACTTGAGCTGATGAACTTTTCAATTTCACTTATCAAGATTCTACCATTTTTGGTTGGAGGGTTGTAAAATAAAAACATCTTGAATGGTATTCCCCATCATCTGGTGAAAGGGATAATAATTTAGAAGAACTTTACCTCCTTTTTGGTCTCTTAATCCTCGAAAACTGAACCAAATTGTTCTCCATTGTTGAGATGAAGTAACCAAGAACTTGTTCACTCCGTAAGGAATAAAATGTTCTCTTTAATTCCAAAAACTATTTGTCCATTTATCTCTTTGATCATCTTGACGAGGTGGTCATTGATGTTGACTCTTTGGAGGCGTAGAACTTCGATACAATGAAGTTTTTGAAGTGGAATTAGGTACAGGTTCTTTCTTGAGTGTAATGGTAGCAGCCACTACTTTCTCTATTCTCCTTCCCAAAGCTGATGTAATTACATGAGTTTTAGCCTTAGTTTCAATAATAAAATCTTCTGTATATTTAGACATTTATGTAAGGTCTCAACACCCTAATATGTATTTTATAGGGATCAATGGTGTGCTTAACTCATCACATAGATTTTCCACACAAATTGGCTGCAACTCCTTTTGAGAGAGTGCCAGACATAAGAAATACGTTAATACTTTCCATTGAGCAATGAAATCTGAAACTCTTTCATTATCCTTTTTTTAATTTTTATGATAAAAATCTATTGTCTTCGGTAATGTTGAGCTTAATTGAAGAAGGAATTTCTGAGACAGATCTCCCCATCCAGTAATTCATCGGGATTATAAACTTGTATACCATACACAAGCTAGTCCTTATAACGAATGCATAAAATACCTAAGCTTTACTACTTCTTATTGTTGAGGAGTCCCCATAATGGGATCACAATGATAAATGAAATCCATTAAGTGTTATTCTAGAACTCCTGAACCATTAAATATTGGAAATGTAGTATTCACAAAATTTGTTGGGGGAGGAATCAGGTCCACTCACTTGGGGTGAGCATTCTTTTCCTGATAAATTGGTGCATGTACTTCCTCCATAGCTTCCAATCGATTCGTTAATGCCACAATTGTGTTCATAATCATTTAGGGAATATCTGGATGAGCTAGAACCTGTGCAAGTACAACAACTAGAGCTTGAGCTGGTGCAATGACCAGAAAAACCACTGGTGATGGTTCTGGCATTTTCCTTGGATAACCCACAGGAACAGACTTATCAGGATGTGTACCCAATAGAGGGAATTCATTACCCACATCTTTAGTTACCACACATCCTCTTTTCTGAAGAGATATTACAAAATGTTCAAGTTGAGTACCTTCCGGGGGAGTACATCTAGTAGAAAAGATGATTCTAAGTAACTCTATATTGAGTCTTTTCACTCTTTCTTATCTTATTATTATCATGAAAATCACTCTTCAAGCGAAAGATATTGACCTTCTCAAGTGTAAAAGTGAGAAATAATCTGAAATTTACCTTTTCCCTTATTATATTCCTTTTAGAGGGGTGGGAGTTAGTTATTTGAAGGCATACCTAGATTTTGGGTAAGCCTCTGATTTTGAGTACATTAACCTTCTTCATTTTCTTCAGTGTGTGCCATATTATGGATAAGAACTTCATCTATGGATTCCCTTGAACTAGACTCATTTTCTGAAGGATCTTCTATAATGGTGTTAATGAAATTTACTGACATATAATGCATTGATGGATTTATATTAGTATATTTGTAAGATCATCTCCCTCTGTATCTTCCATGAGACTCTTCTCTACTATATAATGGATTCTTAAGAGTTTTTTGACACACAATAACACGAAGGGAATCCTTGGATAGTTTAGTTGTGTTCTTTCTTTGTGGCTTCCTCCCTAATCGGGAGAAAACTAAATTCCATTGAGGAGGGGATTGTAGATGTGAAAAATCCCCCATATCTATAGGCTAGGTATTTTCATGTTCTTCTTCTTCAACCTTTTCAACATTGTTTAATGAATTTTAAGGTTTAATTAAATGAGGCCCCAGACCTGAAAGTTGGGGTGGTTCTTGAACTTATGTGGATGAGATTCACACAACTTCTCTTCTAATTTTGAGAATTTTGGTTCAGACATTAGTTGGTTGCATTATCTAACAACCACTCAAATCACCTGTTTCAGAAGATCGATGTTCTATTTTAGACATTTTCATTATCTGATGGTTTGCATCCTCTTAGCGGGAGTCCTACTCAATATTCTTAGATGATTGATGTAAAAGTAACTCAATAACTTGTTTTCATTGGTTATGACTTTGATGAGAGCTAATTGAGGTATGTTCTAGAGAGTACATATGATTACATACAAAATCTGTTGATTGTAGCCGGCTATGGGAAATAACATTGCATGAGACTACTTTTGGTGGGCTTTGTTGATTATGGAGTGCAGTGAAATGAAATAATCCATGAGCACCCCATTCTATGATACCAACAACAGATGGGAATTTGAAATTAACAAGTGTAGCCTCTTTATAGTATTTATACATGAACACTGAAGGGTTCTATGATGTTTTTTTAACCTTTGGATGTTGAGAAACTGAGAGATATTCCAAGTAAATTTGGAATTTCAACCCTTCTATTACCTTTAAATGATTTTGATATTCATTATATGGTAATACTTTGGTTTTCAAATGAAGAATAGTCTTCCAGAAGTTAGGGCAGATATCATGAATTCAATCTTATGCCATTAATTATGGAATGTTATACTAAGAATTTTCCAAGGGCCAGAACATGACTGGTCTTGTGTTCACATGTTCCTCCAGATAGGAGGGCTTTCTCATCGCTACATTGTTAATTATAAAATTATCTTTACAATGAGAAATACTACTGTAGAGAGGACTTTTGCAGTAAATTCCATCATAGGGAGGACCACCATGGTGGATTGCAGAAAGGGATCAATCCTCTTTCTCCTTAGTCTTCTGGCCACATAGAGGGTTGTCGTGGCTCTTATCCAGAGATAGGCTCTCTGGATTGACCTAATTTTCATGAAGAAATCCTTCATGATAAAGTGACCACTGGGGAACATTATAATTACTGCTACTTCTCCCATTATTTGGCAATGAGAGGGTAGGATCTTGAGCTACAATAGATAAATGGATGAAGAATTTAAGAACTCTTGCATTAATAGGAGCCAAATTTCAGCTTGACTCTGGATTTTCTAATCGTGTTTGACAATACTTCTTCCGGTATGTTCTCTTATACTTAGTTGGGAAAATTTTCTAGGATAAGTGGTTATCATGGGTAGGTGTATGTTCCTGCCTTGAATTGGTTACTGGAATGGACCGATTACCTATAATTGGGAAGGGTGTTTGTTCCCAATCTTGTTGTCCGTATGATATGGGGGAGTATTCCCCGTGGCCCTCCTAAACTATAACAGAGGTGTGTATCTGCTCCGTGATGTCATGATGATCTTTCATCCCATGTGTGGGGATACATTTATATGTCTCTTCCCCTATTACTATTGAAGTAGTTGTTATAATTTTCTGGCTTGCTTCTAGAATATGGGCAAGGATTTGCATATACCCTTTCACCATTGATAAGATGTGTTTGGTGACTTCAGTGGATAGAACAAGAATATACATCCATTCATTATCTAGATTAGGTGTATGTCTATTCTCCATTCCACCTTTTTCTATCGATGGGTATTGATAGTACTGATGTATGGGGGAAGAGTGTTGGGACTGCCCCAAATTTGTCATCGGAGATTTCCAACTGACTTCTCTGAGTGCTGCCTAACGAGACTGTTGGAAATATTGATGAACAATTTAAGGTGTTGGTGCCTGCTAGCTATTTCCCACCAAGCATGATTGAATTAATTTTCTTCAATACTGGAAGAAGAGACTGCCGGCAGAATTGGTGATTGTAAGAAAGTGTATATTCTTGTTTACTAGTTTCCACCGCAATGGATTTGCAGGATTCTTTAAATACAGTCAGACAAGTCTTTTGACTGTATGATAACATATAAGAAGGTGTATGTACCTGTTCAAAGGACTCCACCAGATTTATCTAGTAATATTTGTGGGTTTCAACTAGATGAGTCTGTTGGACAACAAAATTAGGGCGGACTGATGTATGTGCCCACTCGATGTTCGCCATAAAGTTAGGCTGGTGAACTTTTCTAGTGGGAAGAGGTAAGAACATAATACCTATTGACCAGAAGTTGTCCCCATTGGTTCTTCTTGCATGTCTTGGACTAAGAGACCTGGGCCGAATGTCCAAAGGCAACACCCCATCATTTTGGGGGTTCACTACCACACAATTATGCTGGAGGAAATTATTTGTGGGAGTCCTCAGGAAGGACCCCTACATCCCTGAATTGAGGCCCTGAGTGACCTCTTGATCTACCTCACTATAGTACGAGAGGAAATGGTTGTTGTGTTATAGGGATAAGGACCCAAAACAGTTGAAAATAGGAGTTGGAACCATCTACTTCTTGATTATTGGTCATTTTTTTCCAGATGATCGAGGATTGTTATTGACCTGGATGGCCTATCATCCATCCTCCAAAATTGAGATTGTACCATGCTGGAGATACTCCATTAAAAACACATTGGAGACCCAGTATTGAAGACGTTGGGTGGGTGATAATTTCATTCTTATGGATGAGGATCCAGCCTGAGCAGCAGTTGGGAAGTTCACAGATGTTGCCTTGAAGAAAGCCATTTTGGACTGAAATACGTTCTAAGGAAAACTTGAAAACAACAATAAAATATATTAAAGAGACAACTTTTAGATGGATACATGTGTGATTGATTCCTTTTTTGATCTTCCTTTATCAATTGATAGGGCCCTGACAGTTAGGTAACCTTATTAACTTGGTTAAGGATTCACATCAGGTTCACCATTTTTGTTTCATAGTTCCTTGAAATGTGTGTTCTAGTTTTAAGAATCACTGCTTCTAGGAGGTTTCCATTGGATTTATTCATGGAACTAGAAACTTCCAATAGATCTTTATTCAATGGGGACCTGCTTTTCCAATGCAAGCATTTGTTAAGTCTGAACTTTACGATACTTAGGAATGTGCATTGGTCAAGAGGATGGGAGGTCAGACTCATCACACCCTTTTGGGGGGAATTATTATCTTCTCTGGGACCCTCTTTATAAATTTAATATATTTTCCTTAATCCTTATTAATTCACTAAGTATATCATATGTTTACCTTGAAAATTTCAATCACTTATTAACATGTGTAAAAATTATAATCATCCATATGTATTCTAGGTTCTTCCTTAATGGAGATATCTATATGTATATGAGATTCTCCATCAATGGTATCCTCTCCTATACTATTTAGATATTCTTATAAACATCTTTATGATAATACTGGTTTTTAAGCGACTCAGTAGGGTACTCTGGAGTTTATTGTCATCCAGGGAGACAAAGGTTTTTTTGATATTGGGATCGTACCCATAAAATGGGTTACCTACATATCATTTTGAAAGCAATAAAAACCCTCGTAGTTTAGTGCCTCTTAATGGGACACATCATAACTGTTAAGGTAATTTGATAAGGACCTAGACATATAGTTTAAGGTCATGTGGTATGGATATCTAATTGAAAGGTTCTTAGTCATAGTTTCGTGTGGGACATATGCTAAAACATCCCAATTAACATGGAAAGGAAATGGGTTTCCATGTCAGATTAGGACTTATTGGGAATATGGGGCAGGGAGAATAGGGTTGATTTGAGGTATTCGGTTTGAACCTCAAAGATTCATCCTACGTATCCCATGTGAATGATAATCCAATCCCACGCAGTTCAATAAGACTCATAGGAGTGTATAGTCCTTTGAGAAATATGGGTTAGGGATTACTCCCCAAAAAGGATACTTTGATGACTTGGGGGGGTTAATTTGAGGCTTATTCCTAATGAGGATTCCCAGATTAAGGGAATTAGTGTTGGATTTCTAAAGAGGATATAGAGTGAGCTCAGGCCCTGAGAAGGCTTCCTACATATCCTGATTATGGTGGGAATAAAATTTCTTGTATTTCATTCCAATGAGTGTTTGTGTACATGTTGTAATCATCACGAATCTATAGGACCATGTGAGTCTTGATCAGTGTGGGAAACAAGAGGATGTGAAAGATTCAACAATGACACATACACTTTTTCATTATCTACTGGAGGAAGAGGATACACCTATGGTGGATAGGGTGGATGAGGGAAAGGCAACGAGCCCACCCTCTATTATCTACACATTAGACAAGGGTCCAATGAAAGGAAGAAGGGATGAAGGTTTAAGGGATCATACCAGGATGGAAACCCTAAAATTGATCCTGGTAGGGGAGGGAGACTTTTCATTCACATGAATTAAAAAGAAAGCATGAACCTTACTTTCCCTACAAAAATATGAGGTTTTGACTCTTTGAGAAGGGAGAGGTCAGGACCCAAACCCTTATTCTCAGAACTAAGAACTTCCCAGCACTATTACTAGGAGAAAGGTCCAAGGGACTATGGATATAAAAACACACAAACACTCCATGAATCCTAGCCCCACTAAGAAGAAAATGTGGGAAACCTATGACTATGGAAATACAAACTCAAATAGAAGACATGCTGATGTGCCATTCTGAGGGTTTTGATAATTCATGAGGTTTTGATGGAGGCTTCTACTTAGTCACTTTCAGATAAGGAAACCAAGGAAGGATACACCCATCCATGAATGGAATTAAAGAGGTTAATTAAGATGGTATGTAGGCTTTATACCAAAATCCTCCATGTAGGTAATTCATGTAAGTGTTCCGCGTAGGAACCCTGCGTTGCTACACCGCACAGCTGTACCACATAGTTGCGCCACACGGGTTTGTATGATGACTGAAGAATATGTTTCACATAGGGGAACCAAGACAATGTAATTTTTTTAAAGTCTTTAAAATTAGGATTATCTTGTTTAATTATCTATTCTCTTGTGTTTTAGAGAGATACCTGAGACAATTTGAGGGATCTGAGGGAAAGATCTACGCAATGGGAGCTTAAGAGAGTCTTCCAACATTTACATTCCCTCAAATAGGGAGCCGAAGGGTCTTATTTATAGCCATGGATGGGCCTATTCGAAGGGATTTTGTCCATGCCGATCCTCTTTATAGGTCCTCCGCACAGGTTTTCCTCTTAGGTGTACATAAATTATTCTTCCATGTTGGTTTATTGCATAGCTCTGTCATGAAATTCTGCCACGTAGGTTTGTCACACAGCTCTGTTGCACAGTTCTGTTGTGCAGACCTTTAGAGATTTTGGCATTCTATTTAATTATTTGAACCTCACCTTGAGATTTTGAAATATCCAAGGCTCTCTTCATAGTATTTTTTCATTATTAAGTAGTGTCAACAGTCATGAAGGAATGACTACACAATGCTTAACAACTATACATTATGTTCAGTCTCTATTTTCTCACGGATTATAACATAGGGTATCCTATATTACCATGTATTGGATACACAAAATGGGGATAGATGATCCATGCAACTCTGGAGTCACACGACATGTAAGATGGACTCCAAATAGTGCACTGAAAACTCATATGTGCCATGAAACATGGATAGACCAAAGGAATTTTATGTGTACATGGACTTAAGACAATAAACATCATGTATAATAGTATATGTCATATAGCCTTCTGTAGATCATGTGCCTATTTTTTCATAGGGAAAAATAAAATATATAATTAAACCAATTCAAAATTTTTCATGTATCAATTATTAGATAATACAAACCATAGATTAGGGTTAATAAGAATATTTATTAAATCTATTTCCACGCAAACAAATTTATGAAGAACCCATATTTTCAGCCAAAGTAAACTTTTGTAATTTGTTAATTTTAATTGAATTTAATATTTTTTAAGATTATAGATGATGGTGAGTTAAGGATACATGGATGTAATTAAGATAAATTGAATTGATTGGATTAATTCAAGATATATTCTCAACATTAATGAATAAATTAAAGTAATATAAAATAAGATATAAAATAATTGATTGTTTCATTTTTGTGGACGATCATGAGATTAGACCATCCCTTTTTTGTGACTATTATTTTAATT
The DNA here is from genome assembly GCA_963277665.1 of Viscum album. Classification (NCBI taxonomy): domain Eukaryota; kingdom Viridiplantae; phylum Streptophyta; class Magnoliopsida; order Santalales; family Viscaceae; genus Viscum; species Viscum album. Next base: position 1,798,923,751 of record OY728126.1, on the reverse strand, counting down.
TATTATGATTAAATTAAAATTATGGTATGTGTTTCATTACCTTCCCCATATTATGTAAGGTCATGCATTCCTACGATGTCATTTACGTAAACCCCTTTATCCAATCCATTGGATCCCCTCACATATATTTTAGTAAAATATTATGTAAGTATGTAACTCTAAGTTGAGAGGTGGCAGTCCGAGTCAAGGATCCTAGGTGAAACTAATCAAAGAGATAAATATGAGCAACGGTGGAATTCTAAAAAACAAACCAATCTATGATTTATGGTTTTTATTCCATATATTTTAGGGTTAATTTATCATATAATAGAAATACTAACCATTAGATAATCTCATGAAATTCCACTTATATTTTATTTTGGTTAGTTACAAGGTTAATTATTTATGTTTGTGAATGTTGCAGGATCACCTAATAAATGAATTAACATGAATGAAATATGGATAAAATATAACTGAATTATTCATAAATTTTTTAACTAATATCAACATAATATTAATAAGGAATGTGAAATGATAGAATTGGATTTTACACATAAAGGAAAAAATCCCCCAAATTAAAATATTATTTTTTTATATCCTTCCACTACTTAAGTTAGAGATGACCTCATAGTTCAATGTACTTAACCAACCTATGTTGGGATACTTTCAATTATCATGGATCTTTTAACTTAATGGTTTTGGGTTTTATTTACTTAGTTCACCTCAAGGGATGACTTCCTAAGAAGAATTTATTGTAACTAAGAGGGAAAAAGTCAAGGAAATATTAAAAAAGAATTTCAAGATCGAGGAGTACACTCATCAAATAAAGGAACTACAAGTTAATATAGTAGGAAAGTTGAACCTACCTAAACCCCTTTAAATAACTTTTTAGGAAAAAATCTAGGTTTTGATAAGGGAATATGGATCCTTTCCACAAAAATATCTATGTGAAAAGAAATTTTTAGACTAAGGGTGTGTGGTATTGGGTTGTGAAAAATAGTGAGATATTAATGGAATTTAATGAAATATAATCTTGTTAAATATATTTTTTAATAAAAAATAATAATAATTATCTCTTAATTTATAGAAATGAAAAATCAAATGACTTTGAAAATATCACTATCATCTAAACTATAAAAGGATAAACTTCTCATCGGTGTGAATTTTCAGGAATGGTATCGGTTCATGAAAATTTTCCTATGCTATGAATGGAAATTTTTCTTTCTAGAAAACCCACTTTCTGAGTTTTTTGGCTAGTGGAGAAGAATTATCTCTTTACCTGAGGGATGTATACGAAACATTATGTGCCCAATGTTTCATTTATCCTCCATTTCCAATTATTTTCTAAAAGAATATGAGGAAATAGATTCATATAGAATTGTTTATCACTTTTAGGATAGTTATCAAGAGAATGTGATATTTGAGAGATATGAGATATCCAATGCACTATTCACATGCAATATTGGATATTTGGTGATATCTAGTGTATATGTAGTCATGATGATTAGATACTCTAAGTGCATCAAAATCATGGAATTTATGATCCATGATGAGCTATGAGAAGATATAAATTTATCCTCACTACTCAAAAAATATTCCCATATTATTATATATTATAATATGATCAATAGTGAGAAGAAACTTTCAAAACATCTGACAATTATTCCCCAAGTTAATACAGACATGTTCTATGAAAAATTGCAATCCTTATAGTGACAAAAATTTGAAGAATAAGGAAAAGGTACCAAAGAATCATTCCAGGTATAAGTCTCTATCAAACCATCATTCCTATATGAATATGATATCGAGTCAAGGAAAAAAAATATGTTTCAATATGTTTTTCATTTGGAATGTAGGGCCATCAGAAGAGGAATTACACAGATCCCAAAAATCAAGGGGAAGATTCATGTGCATTCATTATTAAATTAAATCTTTCCAATTAAAAATTTTGGTATTAGATACTACATGTGGTGCTCACATTTTAATCCAAATATAGGAACAATGTATATTAATAAAGATTACCAGAGATGAGGTGGACCTATGGGCCTCCAATGGATTGAGGTAGGATACTCTATCCATTTGAGATTTCCAACCCATATTTTAAAAATGAATGATTTTGGTTTTAATTTTTTTATTATGTACATAGTGTTATGAATAAAATTATTTTTGTTTCTTATTTATACATAGAAGGATTTATTTCTAATTTGGGAAATAAGGGATTATACATTTATAAATACTACATCTGTTATGGTATGAAACATTTTAATAATGGTATCTATGTATTAAATTACAAAATCCAAATATTGGAAATTAATACTAAAAAAACACACATGATTCATATAACTCCCAGTTGTGTCATCACCATCATGGTCATGTAAACAAGAATCATTTGACAAATTTCTATCAGGATGGTTACTTATATTCTTTTGAGCATAATCCACTTGAAATATATCATTCAAGTTTACAATTCAAGATAAAAAACCACAATTCATTGTTCAAGGTGAAAGGGCCACAAAGCTTTTATATTTAGTACACACTTAAGTGTGAAGACATTTTCAAGTAGAGGCTAGTGGGGGATTTTCATACTTTATTACCTTTATTGATGACTTGAAAAATAATGGTTATGTCTATTTAATGATGTATAAGTATAAATACCATGATAATTTGAAATATTTCAAGAATTATGTTGAGAATAAAATTCATAAAAAGATAAATAAACATAAATAAGATTGATGTGGAAAATATATTAACAAAGAATTTATAAATAATCTATATGAGTATGGGATTTTATACTAACTCACTCCACCTTATAAAACACAATGTAATAGTGTTAGAGAAAGGAGGAACCATACCTTCCTAGGAATGGTAAAGACAATGATGGGTCCCACAATCCTTATATTACCCATTTTAAGATATTCATTATATATAGCATCAAACATACTATTCTGAGTACTAACTAATGAAAGAAATGATATTACATTTGATTTATGGAGTAGAAAGAAACTCATTTTTTTCACATGTTTATGCTTGGGACTGTGAGTAATATATTTAGACTGGGTAAAGAAACAAACTACGAACATGAGGCATAAAGTGCATCTTTATAGGGAATCCCAAGGAAATAAGTGGATATTATTTATAAAACCTTTTAGATAAGAATGTGAATCTTATAAGACAAGCCATTTTTCTTGAGAGGGAGAACATACTCAAGGAGGATATTCAGAGAAAGATTGAATTTGAAAATTTTATTGCTAAAAATACACAATATTTGGTACATGAACCAATTCCATGGGTCCATGTCGAAGAATTTATTCTTAAACACAAGTATTGTGTAGGATTAAAAGAGTAGTAACATAACAAGAGAGGTATTTTTTTTGATCATTAATGATGATGAATCATTATTGGTGGAAAATACAGATCCTCTCTCCAATAAGAAGGTAGTAGAGAGACCAAAAACTATAATATGGAAAAAAGACATGAATCTTAAGATGGATTTCATGTATCAAAACCAAGTTTGGGTTCTAATTGATTCACCAGTTTATGTAATGAATGTAAGGTTTAAATGGAAATTCAAGAGAAATATGGACATTTAAGGAAAATTAATTACCTGTAAATCATGACTAGTGGCTAAAGGGTTTAAAAAATGTTAAGTAATTGAAAAAAATGAATCCTTTTCTCTAGTTTCTATGTTTAAATCCATCAAAAGTTTTTCTTCCACAACAATTTACCCTGATTATGAGATTTAGAAAATTGATTTCAAAACTAATTTCTTTAATGGAAAAAATCAATATAATGTGTATATGAAATAACAATAAGGCTTTGTGATTCTAGGAAAATACATAAAGTTATGAAAGTTAATTACATCCATTTCTGGATTAAAACAAACATTTAGTTCATGGAAAATTTTATTCCATGAATCCATAAAAGAATTTTGTTTCATTAGGAATGTATGTGATCCATGTGTTTACAAATGGTTTATTGGGAGTACGTTTTTTCTCATAGTATTATATGTTGGTGACATATTACTAATTCAAAATGATATACCGGCCTTACAAGAGGTTAAGTAATTGTTGAAAAAGTGATTCTAAATTAAGTACATAGGTGAATCATCGTATATTATAAGGATAAATATCATGTGTGATAGATATAATAGGCTTCTTAGACCAAGTTAAGGTACACACATTGATCAAATATTGAAGAGGTTCAAATTGGATAATTCCAATATGGGATTGGATCTAGTGTCATATGGTATACATATTTCCAATAAAACAAGTAAATAGACCCAAGAGGAAAGATAGATAATTAATAAAATTCCATGCACTTCATAAATAAGATATATAATGTATGACATGTTATATAAGAGGCTTGATGTTTCTGATGATTTGGTCATTGTAGGCAGATATCATGCAGATCCAGGTGAAAAATAATGGACTACTATCATGACTATCCTTAAGTATCTAGATTGATCTAAGGGTATTTTCCTCATGTATAGAGGATATTAGGAGTTAGTCATCTGGGGTTATATATATTCTAGATATCAGATCGATCAGAATGATCTGATGTAGCATTATGGGTATATCATTTGTCACAACCAATAAATTTGGAGCTGGAAGAGTTCAAAGAAACTAGTTGTTATAAATTTTATAGTGGATTCTATTTATAATATGAATTTTGATACATCCAAGGAATAATTTTTTAGTCAAAAATTTGTCCAAGATCCTGAATAGTTCCTAGTACTAAAGATACAAACATAGATTATTGTGATAACACTTCAGTGGTGGCTCTCTCAATGGAGACAATGTAACCGCAGGGAAAAAAAGAATATACTTCATATGTTTAATCTCTAGAGGGGTTTTTCCCAATTAGTTTATTTTTTCATGAGAAAAATATCCATTTAGGAAAATGTGACATTCCCCTGGACCAAAGATTTATCTCAATAGAAGTGTGAGTATCATGAAAGAGCTAGTAGGATGAAAATTATTGTTAGTTTGTTCTAGTGAAAATGCTATTATATTAGAGTCAGTACCCAAGAGCCAACTTTTCTAATAATTGATTACATTTTTTCATTGTTAATGATGTCTTATTATCAAACTATTATTGTTCCTCTACAAGAAATTGTTAAGTGATAATGTCATAGAAATATTTTTCATGATGAAATGTTATAGAAGTTCTCTAATATAATTATAACCTATAGGTTCCATGAAATTATTTTTTATCTATATTATATGGTTGTATGGTATTTTATGTTGGGACACAAAAAATATATAATGTCAAATTTAGGAGGATAATAATTCATTGAAACACCTTATAATAGTTTTATCCTTTAGTAATCTCTGAGATAGAAGGTTATGAGAATAGACCCATCAATAGGAAATCCACATTTCCATGTGTCATTGGATATTCCTATTTGAAGAAATGGGTATTGATAATTATAATTTAAGATTATAATTAATTGGTATCATTACTCACACACTTTGAGGTATTGAAAAAAACTGTGGCAATATAAACTCACAGTGACATGGGATATGTCAGGCCTGTCATAAGTGATATTTCATTAATGGATAATGCGAGAAAGGTTTTATCCCTTTTTCCCCTTGATCAAAGTTTATATCTCAAGAAATTTGATAGTAATGAAACTATTGGCATAAATCCATGTCCATGGTGTTCGGTGGTTGAGTTTATTTCCATGAAATAAAATAATGAAACATCAAGAATATAGGTTCATGGCACTGATATGCAACCTTCTTGTTCGGAGATATCATGGTAAAGGGATTATATCACATGGTAATCATTAATTGGAGATTGGATATCATTAAAACATTAAATTATTTCTCTATGGGTGCTTTATCATCTTACTAGAAGCTAACCATATACTTTTGGTGATTATGCCTAATGAAACTGAGAAAGAAGTCTAGATGTTCACACACTTACTGTATCCACGATCTCAGTTGAATTCAAGTAATTAATTTACAAGGATAGAATAAATAATATTTATATGGGTTTGGTAAATCACTATAATTTAATCACATGTTATTATAAATAATAAGTTTGTTAAATAATAATAGTGAATATTTATTTACAAGTTTTGAGAATATAATATTTATAATATTTATCATAGAATTATACACTAACATTTATTTATTAAATAATCATTATTCAAGGATTAGTAAATATTGATGAAGGAAATCAGAACTGACTTAATGGTGTGATTAGAAATTATATAAATGATATTCATTTATACTCTTAAAATGTTTTACATTTCAAGATATTAATATTAATATTATTATTATAATTGTACCTAGGGGTAACTAAGAATTATTAGGTTGGAGAGGGTCATGTGTATGATTTTCTAACATTAAACCTTTTATAAAAAAAATCTAATTATAAATATTTTTTAAATTGAATTTGGTGTCCACAAAAAATATAGAGATACAATATAAATCCTTATATATATATATATATATATATATATAGAGTGCACTATCTCTTAATACTCGCCCAATAATTCAAGAGATCATCAAGAGTTCTTCCTCCTTTGAGATAAATACCTCTATGATCAACTGCGAAAAACACAAGTAATCATGATCAATGTTTCTAGCACTCAATGATTCTACAATGAAGTTGAAAGATTGTAGTTAATCTGTGGATCACTACTAGAGGGATTCTACTATTTGATCCTATAATAAAATGATGGTAAAATGAGATCTAATTAAATATATCATCAATTAAGATAGAATTACAATTTGAGGTAATTCCATATCTACTCATTAATTAATTATAAATTACATGTTCATATCCCCCTCTTCTAGTTACAATGTTTTAATAACCATAAGTAATATATATTTTCATTGTTAATAATGTTTTAATCATGTGTAGAAACTCATAATGGCTCAGATCATGAGTAGAACCCATGATCCCCAAAAAAATATAAGCAAAATGTAAAATTTGGGTGTTTACACGAGGTAAAAAGAGCTTGTACCAACAAGAAAAAAATTATAAGAGGAAAAAAAGTGAGAATTAATACCTCTAAACCATCCTTGCAAGGCCATGGGATATCCACCAATTACCAGGACTTCATTGAAAATAATAGGTCTGTAAATAAGCATGACAGTTTGAAGGCCACATAATAGAAACCCTATGAACTTCATATCAAAACTCAAGTGTCAAGAGCAGGTGACGACAAAAGACTTTAAAAGGACCAATTAAACCATGATGAACCCCATAATAAGGGTACCACACCCTCCTTGAGCTATAGAACCATGTAATTCCTTACACTAAGAAGTATGAGGTTGACCAGACAAAAAATTAATGCAGCACTCCTCAAAGAACATTTCACTCCAAAACTCTACAATGGATGTGAAAAAGCGATAAGTAGACCATGAGTGAAAAACATTCCTCGAATTATGCTTCCAATTTCACAATAATAAAAACAAATAGAAAATACAATCCCACTCTATCCTAGAAGAATATTTTCAAAAACATGGTTCCCATGAAATACAACCGTATATCAGTAGAAAATAATTCATGATAAAGGAACTACCCCCAATGCCCAAGTTGAAAAGGCTTGAAAAGGATACAATTTCCCATGAAACATCATCAAATGACAATAGGAAATTAGTCCCTATTGAGGAGGAACTTCAACATCACAAATAACTATCAAATAATAAAAAATCATACTTCAAAAAAATACCATTATCTTGAACTCAAAATAGATGGGCAACATAAAAATTGAAAACAAATCAGACACTAATACAATTCCAACAAAAGTGTTTTTCCCATCGAAGATGACGATAATCAAAATCAGGGTTTCGGTCAAGATTAAATTTCACTCTATCAAACATATGCTCTCTGATATTAAGATAATCATCAATATATATTCCCTTGTTATGATATCTTCCAAAAGAAAACTTTTCTTGTTCCTCAATCCAAGGGTAGAAGTTAACCTTGTATCCTTTATTAATCACTTGAGTTAAATTTTTAAGCTTAATTATATCATCTTCTTCCTCAATCTCGTGGTATGATTCCTCTTCATCTGATTTGGAGGATCCCTCTTCCTCAGAGGATGTTGATTCAGATGAATTTTCATTGAACACTGGTTGTGGAGGGATGTTAATTTCCTCTATTCGCAAGACTTGAGGATATAGTGACAACGGTTATCTCCATCTTACAGTAATGATTGAATTTTCGTGTCTTCTTAGGATGCAGAGTGATAAAACCACCAAGATAAGTAAAAGGTTTCTAACTTTTTTTGTGCTCTTGTGCAGATATTCATCCTCAATTTTATGTGATTCCTTATTATTATCATGATTAGAATCACGAGAAACAAAGTGAGTCTCTTGAGCTATCTCATGATTGGTTGGAATAACTCCAAAGTTGTCTATAATATGTTCAGAATTTTTGACTGCATCCACAAACCTAGAGAAAAAATTAGCTTGAACACACTGAGGCTGTGCGGGGAAGAAATCTAGGGAAGATGAAGAAATTGTTGGTACCTTCTCATTAGAGGGTTCAACATGTTAATTAGGATTCCTTGTATCTTTCTCAATCCAAAATGATTTCCCTTTACTCAGAGGAGTTTTCCCAATATTATGACTACACATAGGGTCCTTCTAAGAGCCACAATCTCTAAGGGAGTGTCCATGATGCAGGAAATTAGAGCAGTAGCTAGGTATGTTTTCATAGACTACTTCTTGAAAAAAACAAGCACCACTATTCTGGATCCAAATAACTGAAGGTTGGCGTTGTGTATGGTCAAAATCAACACAAACAGACATGCAACCGATGAACTTGTGAGGTTTCATGTAGCAGAATCCAACTTAATGGGATGCCATATATGTTTAGCAATTGGTAAGAGAGAATGTTGTTTGAAGAAATTCAACTACAGACCTGGTAAACCTAACCAAATGAGGGAAATCTGGGATTCAGTGCTAAAATAAAACATAAGGAACCATTAGAGGACTTTCATTGAGAATACCAAAGACTCCAAGAACCCCTAGACCAATGCAGATAGCAGTCATTTTCAGAGGAGATGAAGATCGCAATATTCAGTGAATTGAGCAGGCTGATTTTAAATGTAAAGACCCTAAATTTCCATGTAATTTTTTTTAAATATATGATAATTTTAAGAGTCCGTGAAAATTGAAGGCACGTGCTTTTGATCCTCAGTTTGCCTGGAATGAATTTCTGGACTTTTTTCTGGGTACGTTCAGTAAACGTATGAGTGGGGTTTTCTAACTTTTGAAACGGCTCTCGGAATTGGAATCCAAGGGCACCATTGAACCCATAACACCGGTTTTTTTCTTAAATATACCTTCACCTCGACTGCTTTGGGTCGAGAGTGAAAGATAATATTTTGTGCTTTTCGTGATAGAATTAAATAAAATTAAAATGTTAACATTTTTATTTTATTTGTTGAAACCCCTCAACATGGGTTATGGTGGTGGGGACCACCCAATACTAAACCTCCCATGTGGATGTTTAGTGGTGGGGAACACCTGAACTAAACCCCATTTTGAATTCTTAATGCTGGGGCCACCCGAACCCTCATAATGGGAGAAACTCTTAAACTCCCACTTTAATGTGGAGAAGTCTCTTGAACTTCCTCCACATTAATTATGCCAACACCTCTTGATTAAAAGTGCCAATTCAAATTAAATTAATAAAACCTAATTTAATTTATATTGGATATTATCTTGTTGGGAGAAGTGTTGGAAAAGCACTTGGAGAAACTTTTACCCTCTCCAACAAAGAACACCTCCCAACGAAGAACAACCACCAGAGATTGAAGAATGAGGAAACCGACACCAAGTTGGATCGGAATCACCTTGTAGAGGCAACCAACATAGGATGTCTTCAATGACAATGAACTGAAGATCAGGGAAACACCGATGTCACTGACTTCACCCCTTCCAACGTCAACGAGCAATCAAGGTTGGGGTTAAGTAATGTCTGATGTTATATTCCCCTATTCTTCCCTTCTAAAACAATGAATGCAGATCAAATCTCTAACTAGTTGATATCAGGATGTTTTCTTTTGAGGGTTTGGGAATAATAATTGATGGTGGTTGTGGGGTGGTTTTTTGAATTTCTTCCCCATACCTGATAATTCATTGTAGAAATCAGGAGGAGATTGTAGTTGTTTGCTACTGCTCTAACGCGGAGAGTGTGGGCCAAACAAACATGGTTTGACCTCTCTTCAAATCTTGTGTTTAATTGTTATGTTCTTCGTGATGGAGGAGGATGGAAACCAACCTCATTGGGGAATGAGAACGGTTTCCGACACCATTGCCGGTCGCGAAGAAGGTGATGGCGCAACGATGCCACCCCGTGGCCGCCACTGACGCATGACATTTGCCGCCCCACGGCCACCGCCGCCTGCGGCCACTACCGCTCGTGGCCACCGCTGCCCCCCATCCAGCATCGCCTCGTGGCCTCCGCCGCCCCATGGCCTCCGCCACTCCACTGTCCCGCGACCCCGCAGAACTCCCCCCCCCCCTCTCGTGGACTCACTACCCTCGTGGCCCCCATGGCCTTGACGCCTCGTGCCGCCCTCGCGGCCCCCTTGGGCTCGCCACCTCGCACTGCCCTCGCGACCCCCGAGGCCTTGCGCCTCCCTCACGGCCTTCGCGCCTCTCGGAATGGGCTGGCCTACCCTGCGTGGGCCGAGCCTCCCAGCACGGCCGGGCCGGGTCGACCCGAATCGGGTCGGGTTGGCCCAGGATGGGTCGGGCTGGGTCGGACCAAACCCAGGCCAACTTTGAGCATTTACACTCTATCAGCCATAACTTTGGTACTAGGATTCTGTTTGACAAACCTTCAATGGTGTTGTAAACCATGGAGCGAGACGGTCCCTTTGGTATTCCCCCACTAGAGTTTTGGGTAAATTTGTGGGTACGGTCTGGTGGGATCGAGCAAGAATCCAACCGGGCCCTCGAGACTAAAAGGTTAATAACTTACAGACCGGGCTTCCAATTGACGCGCCATCTGTTGCATTGAGACCCCTATGATGTGCTGGTTGTTTGAGATAATTTTTCATGGGACTTCATGGTAGTTGGAGTATCGACCAGTGGCTTGAGGAGCGGACCCTCCTGGAGACGATAAAGCTTAGTTCGGGAACCCAGTAGTTGGTTGTGATGTAAAGAATGAATAGTGGTCCTATGTGGGTCAGCACCTAGAGGTCCTATGTGGGTTAGCACCTAGTGATCCTATGTGGGTCAGCACTGAGCGATCCAGTGTGGGTCATCACCGAGTGATCCTGTGTGGGTCATCACTGAGTGATCCTGTGTGGGTCATCACCTAGCGATCCCTTATGGGTCAGCATCGAGCGATCCTGTGTGGGTCAGCATTAGAGCCTCTTAACAGAGTAAGTTGAATTATTAGTTACCTCTAATTGTCTCTACTATTGTACTTAAGTTATACTTGGCGTGAGATGAGTTTGTACCAGTGTGGTATTTTCCATAGTGGTAACACCTTGATGGTATTCTTCTATGTGGCGTACCTGTGTGGTACTTACCTTCGTGATATTCCTTCCTTTGTTGAACAGATGAGCTTTGGGCATTGAGTTGGAATATGTGTTTTTCCTCATGATTGAGATGGGTTTACTTGATAAATTAGGTATATGTATGTTCATATACCTATGTAGGGTTGTCAGTTGATTCCATGTTGTGTGGTTTTTCCTTGGTGGATTTTGTGAGACCTTGAGGGTCTCTGGGTCCCTACTGAGTATCATTATACTCACCCTAGCACGGGCTATGCCCGACCCTGTTGTGTTTGGTGCAGACGAAGGACATCGCTAACTAAGGACGAGAGTACCAGGACTGGAGGTAGCTCGGAGGTGGAATTTGATGAGGTGTACCATAGAGACGACCATTCGAGAGTTGTACCTACCCTTTAGGTAGGATCCTTGGCGGGTGATCACATGAGTTGTTCCAATTTACTTGTACTTATAGTTTCTTGTACTTTCTAGTTGGGATTGTATTTTGACACCTTTTTCTTACTGTACTCACTCTGTTTACTATTCAGTTTACTTGAGTTCGTATCTTGCATTGTGTTTGGTTGCATGTGTTTACAGGTTATAAAGGCAATGCCTTCCCAGTTTTAGGGAATACACCTTCAGTGCTAGTCGCCATCCCCTAGCCTATGGAAGGCGGGCATGGGGTAGTCACGACACTGGCCCCAGGGGATGGGTTGTAACATTAAAATTATCAAATATAGGGGATTCGAATGATTTTCATAGGAAGATCAGTGTGGGACAATGCTTAAATAATTTACCAACAAGAACAAATCTGAGATTAGAAGAGAGAAATTGAACCTCCTCATTCAGAAAAGAAATGGTTGTGTGACCTCTTTGGAGAAACTACATCAGATAGAAGGAATCAGTCGGTGTCGGAGGGACAGTTAGATCAATAGATCTGATATGATCATTTCCTACAACCACGTCTGCGAACTCAAAAAACTCTAAAATTCTTAAAAACCATTGACCCCATAAAAACCTCTAAAATACATAGTAAACCTAAAACAACCCTAAAAATAACCTAAAACCACAAAAAACCTAAAATAGTGAAAACCCCTAGAAAACCCTAAAACACCCTTAAAATACCATAAAATCCATTAAAACCCTAATATACCATAAAACCCAAAAAACACTATAACATCCTTAAAATACTAAAACCCCTAAAATACCTAAAAACCCCTAAAACCCCAAAAACCCCAAAAAGATCCTGAAAACACTAAAACCTAAAAAATACCCTATTGAAACCCAAAAATACCCTTAAATATTTTAAACACCATAAAACATGAAAATCCATGAAAATCCTAAAAATACTAAAACAACCTAACCCCCCCCCCCCAACCCCAACACCCTAAAACCCCAAATAACATTATGAACCCTAAAACAACCCCAAAAACCCCAAAAACCTAAAAATCCCAAAAAAAACACAAAAATAACTAATGAAATCCCAAAATTCCCAAAACCCCTAAAAACCTTAAAAACCATAAGAAACCCTAACACCCCAAAAACCTATAAACCCCATAAAACCCTTAAAACCCCTAACAAAATTCTCAAAACCCTAAAAACACTTATAAACCCTAAAGAATCCCTAAATTCCCTAAAACGCCAACAAAACCCAAAAAACCTAAAAACTCTTAGACCCTAACAAAACATAATGCCCTAAAACCCCTAAAACCCTGAAGAACCCTAAAACCAATAAAATAACACTAAAAATATAAAACTACATTAAACCCCAAAACCACCTAGAAACCATAAAAAATGTGAAAGCACTAAAAAGAAAAAAAAACCTTAAAAAATAAAAAACCGTAAAAGTCACTGAAAACACTAAAAACACTAAAACCATAAAAACCCATAAAAACCATAAAACCCAAAAGACGCTAAAAACTCAAAAAAAATACAATAAAAACCCTAAAACACCCTAAAATAATAAAAATCTTCTAAAAGGCCTTAGAAACCACTAGAAACCCGTAAAAAACCCTAACATACACTAAAAAACCCAAAAAACAATTAAAATCCCCAAACCCCTAAAAAATCCCTAAAATCCCTAAACCCCTAGAAGACCCTAAAACTATAAGAACTCCTAAAATTCATAAAACCATAAAACATGCTAAAACAATGAAATTCCTAAAAACCTAAAACCCTAAAAACCCTAAAAAACCCATTAAAACAACTCAAAACCCTTTATAACCATAAAAATCCCTAAAAAATCTAAAAGCCCTCAAAAACCAAAAAACAATTATAAAAACCAGGAACACCTTCAAAACCATAAAAACCTCTGAAACCTCATAAATAACCTTCAAAACCCTAAAAATACCTAAAAAATCCTATAAACCCTAAGAAGGAATAAAAATCCCAAATAACCCTAAAATTGTAAAACCCTAAAAACCCTATGAAAATAATAGAAACCTTTAAAAATGTAAAAACCATAAAAGATAGAACCCCCACCCCCCAAAAAAACATTAAAACCTATAAAATCCCAAAAAAATTCCTTTAAAACCCTAAAAACACTAAAAACGTCTAAAAACCATAAAACACTTTAAAACCCTAGAAACCATAAATCCCCTAAAAATCTAAAATCATAAAACATGCTAAAAACACTAAAATAACCTAAAAATCCTAAAACCCTAAAAGGCCCTAAAACCCCTATAAAGCCCCTTAAATATATTAAACACCATAAAACCCCCTAAAAACCTAAACCATCAAATACACAAAAGAAACCTAAAAACACTAAAAAATAAAGCTCTAAAAATACAAAAAAAAATACTGAAACAATCCAAAAAAACAATAAATCCCTAAAAATAACCCCTCTAAGAAATCATAAAAACTCTAAAAACCCAACAAACCCCATGAATTTGGTGGCGACATTGACTGACTTGTTCTTGTTTTTTGTTTTCGGGCTTTTTTGAGGTTTGGGTTTGGGGTGCATTGGGGTTTTGGGGTGTGGAATGTTTATCCCCACCCCTCCCTTTGTTTTGTAGTGTAATATTTTTCTTTATACATTTTTGGGGGACCCGGAATAGTCTTTCCCCAAATATTATTTTCCCTAAAACCCTATAAGCCCTAAAAAATTTGTAAAACACCCTGAAAAATTGTAAAACCCCTAAAAACCCTTAGAAACCCAAAAACCCCAAAAACCCCTTAAAACCATAAAATAACCCTAAAAGTGATTAAAACCCTAAAATACCAAAACGATCATAAAAAAACAAAAATACCCTAAAACTCCCTAAAAGCACATCTACAACACATAAAAAACCCTAAAACCCTAAAAAACACAAAAAAAACTATAAACCAAAAAAAATCAGAAAAAACTAAAACATTAAAAATACCCTAAAACCCTATAAAATACCCAAAATCCAAACCCCTTAAAAACCCTAAAACCCCATAAAATAGTTAAACACCCTTATAATTTTAAAACCCCATTAAAACCCCTAAAAACATAAAAATCCCTTTAAACCCAAAAAACTAAAAAATCCTAAAACACTTAAGACACCTAAAACACCCCTTAAAACCATAAAATTATTGAAACCTTAGAAAATCCATAAAACCCACCAAACCCTAGAAAATATAAAAATAATAAAAACCCCAAAAAGACCATAAAATCACTAAAACCCTAACAAACCATTAAAACCCTAAAATAACCTAAATCCCCTAAAAAACTAAAATAACCTAAAAACATATGAAAACCCAAAAATACCTAAAAAATAGTTAAAAAACGTAAAACCCCAAAAAAACCCCTAGAATCCAAAATAACCAAAAAACCCTTCAAAAACCCTAGACCCCAAAAAAACTAAAAAACTACTTTAAACCACTAAAACACTAAAATATCCATAAAAATCGTTATAAAGTCCAAAACAACTAAAAACCCTAAAAGGCATTAAAAGGCCTAAACACAATCAAAAAATCTAAAGACCTATTAACCCCCCCCCCCCCCAAAACCTAAAAACCCTAAAAACCCTTTAAACCCCTAAAAACCCAGAAAACATTGAAATACCTAAAAATGATAAAATTCCTAGAGAACCCTAAATACCATAAATACAATAAAATCCTTTAAAACCCCAAAACCCTAAAACCACTAAAAACCATAAAAAACCCTAAACCCCTAAAACCCCAAAAACCCAAAAAAACCTAAAAACCCCATAAAAACTACAAAACCCTAAATTGCCCATAAAACAACTTACAATTTCCGAAACCCTAAAAGACTATAAAAACCCCTAAAACACCTAAATGACCCTAAAACCCTAAAAACCCAAAAAAAGACTCTAAAATCCTATAAACCGTAAGGAACACTAAAAACTGTAAAACACCCTAAAAGACCATAAGATACCCTAAAACCCCTTAGAGGATCTAAAAACCCTAAAACCCTCTAAAGGACCCTTAAAACCCCTAAAAACAAAAAAGACCATAAAAATGGTAAAACCCCTAAAGGAACATAAAAACCGTTAAAGGACCCAAAAAACCCCCCAAATTCTAAAGGAACCTAAAACCCCTTAAACCCCTAAAGGTCCATAAAACCGCATAAAAATGCTAATAGAGTGTAGACCCCCCAGAAATGCTGAAGGACTGTAAAAAACTATAAAAACCATAAAACCTCCTAGAAACCATTAAAGATCCAAAAACCCTAAAACACTAATAGACCCTAAAAACCGAAAGACCATAAAATAGTCCATACTACCATAAAGCATCTAACAAAACTCTAAAAACTCAAAAACCATAAAAAACCATAAAACCCCCCCAAATCCCTAAAAAATCCAAAAAAATCACAAAACCCCAATATCTGCTAAAACCCCTAAATAAAATAAAACCTCTAAAAAACCTAAAACCTTTAAAAACATGAAACCCCCCTTAACAACCTAAAGAACCCTAAAACCCCTAAAAACCATAGAAATGAAAAAAATACCCCAAGAACCCTTAAACACTAAAAAACCCCTAAAACCTCCTAAAACCACTAAAATTAAAAAATAAACCCTAAAACATCTAAAAGACCCTAAAAACCCTAAAACACTAAAAGTCAATAAAAAATATAAAATACCAAAAAATCCCTAAACCCCTATAATGCCCCTAAAAGGCCCTTAAAACAATTAAAACATCCCAAAAAAACCTAAGACCCATAAAAAATCCTTAAACCCCCTGAAAAATAATAAAAACCATATAACAAAAAAAAACCTAAAACCCTATAAAACCCCTAAAACACCATAAAATCCCTAAAAATATAAGAAACCCTATGAAAAATATAAAGATATCATAAAACAGTCATAAAAACCCCTATACCCCATAAAAAACCAAAGAAACTCTAAAAACCCATAAATATATTAAAAAACCTAAAACCATAAAAATACCAAAAACCTAGAAAAACCATAAACCCCTTTAAATCCCAAAAACTCCTAAAATAAAACTAAAACGCTAAAAACCTCAAAAAATATAGATAATACAAAAAAGCTAAAAAAAATACTAAAAATTATTGAAACCCTACAACCCTAAAAAACTCTAAACCCCTAAAATTCCCTAAAATTCCATAATAAATACCATTATAACCCTAAAAACCTCCTATGAAACCTAAAAAATTATAAAACCCAGAAAAAAACTAAAAACAATTAAAGAAACCTAAAAAACCTAAAACCCCAATAAACCACTAAAACCCATAAAATCCATAAAAACATTTAAAACTACCTCAAAACTCTAAAACCCTAGGAAAACTCAAAAAAACCCTATAAAGAAAGAAAACTTCAAAAATAATAAATACCCCCTAAACCCTTGAAAACCCCCAAAACCCCCCAAAACCCCTAAAAACCAAAAAAACACTAAAAACCTTAAAATCCTAAAAATCACAAGAAACCATAAAACCCTTGAAAAACGTTAAAACCCATAAACACCTATATAAACACTAAACCACCAAAAAATTCAAAAAAACCCTAAAAAATCTATGAATCCCAAAAACACATAGAAACCCAAAAAACCCAAAAAACCTAAAAACCCTAAACCCCTAGAAACCATAAAAACCATAAAAATGTTAATTTTATAAAAACCCCTTAAAACCCTTAAAAACCCATGAAAACCATTAAAATCATAAATCACCAAAAAATCCTAAAACGCTAAAAAACAAAAAAAAACCTAAAAACTACTAAAAGAACCTAAATCCCTATAAAAACATTAAAATACCATTAATGACCCAATAAAATCCTAAAATTATCTTAAAACACATAAAAACCCTAAAAACCATTAATAACCCTAAAATCCTAAAAACACTAAAAATCCAAAACACTTTAAAACCCTAATACGCCCCCGAAAAAACCCCAAAACCCCCAAAATTCTCCTAAAATACACTAAAATCTCTAAAAACCATCAAATAGCATAAAAAATGACAAGAAAACATAAATAACCTAAAAAATAAAAAACACTAAAAGGCTAAAAAACCTTTAAATCCCTAAAACAAATAAAGCCCCCCTAAAACCTCTAAAATCTCCAAAAAATGAACTAAAAATCCCTAAAATCTAAACAAAAAAATGAAAGCCCCTAAATATCATAAAAACCCCCAAAACCCTAGATAACCACACAACCCATAAAGACCATAAAAATTCTAAAAGCCCCTAAAACCTATAAAAACCTAAAAAATCCAAAAAAAACTTAATAAACCAAAAAACCAAAAAACCATAAAAAATATAAAAATATTAAAAAACCATAAGACCCGTAAAACCATTAAAACCTAAAAAATTTAAAATTCCCTAAAACCATAAAAACCATACGAATCTATAAAACCCATAAAACATTGAAAACCCCATAACAAACATTAATACCAAATAAATGATAAAACCCAAAAATAACCTTAAAACCCTTAAAACCCATAAAATCCAGAAAAACACTAAAACCCCCTAAAACACCACAAGAGACCCTAAAACCCCTAAATGACTATAAAACCCCTAAAAGATCCTAAAAACCCATAAAACCTATAAAACCCCTAAAATATCATAAAACCCCTAAAACCCATAAAATATAGTAAAACCCTGTAAGAACCTAAATGAAATAAAATCCTATAAATAACCAAAAAACTCTTAAAGGGCCCTTGAAAACCCTAAAAACCTAAACAACAATAGAGGACCCAAAAAACCCTAAAAGAACCCCAAACCAATCAATACCCTATAGAATCCTAAAACCATAAAAAAAACCTAATGTTCACTAAAAAACCTAAAAAAACATAAACCCCCTTAGATACTATAAGATTACCTAAAAACCCAAATGACCCAAAAAATCCTATCAAAACCTTAAATAACCCAAAAACACAAAAAAACAATAAAAGACCTTAAAACTTGAAAAATCCATAAACCCTAAAAATCATAAAAGGTACTAAAAATCCTAAAAACCCTAAACCCCCTAAAAACCCAAAAAATGGAAAATCCCTAAAAATCCCGACCCCCTCCACCAAGCATAAAAACCCATAAACACCCCTAAAAACCTTAGAAACCCACCAAAACAAAAAAAATTAAAATCCCCAATAAACACCTAAAACCCTATAAAACCACTAAAACCCCATAAAACACATAAAAACCATAATCCTCCAAAAAACCATAAAAAACCCAAAACACTAAAAACCATAAAACCCCATAAAAATTAAATACCATTAAAACCCCCAAAACCCTAAAAACTCACGAAATCCCCTAAAAATAGTAAAAACAAAAAAAACAAATAAAAACAAATAAAAACCCACTATTGACCCTAAATCCCCTAAAATATCCTCAAACCACTAAAAACTCGAAAAGACCATAAATACCTAAATCCCCTCAAAATATCAAAAAATTCTCAAAACCATAGAAACCAAAAACCCAAAAATACACTAAAAGAAACATAAAAAACCATTAAACACAAAAAAGGTTTATAACTATAAAAATAATAAAACCATAAAACCCCTAAAAACATAAAAAACTAAAATAACCTTAAAATTCCATAAAACAATAAAAAATTTAAACTACCCTAAAACCATAAAACCATAAATATCCTAAAAACCATAAATATCCTAAAACCACTAAAAAAATAAAAACAATAAAATAACCAAAAGGATCCTAAAAATCCTAAAAACACTAGAAAACTTAGAACCCATAAAAATAATAAAAAAATATAAAAACATTAAAACCCATAAAACCCTAATAAATTTTAAAAACACTAAAAACATAAAAATCCAAAAAAAGAACTTATACCACACTAAAATACCTAAACCCCTGAAAACCTTATGAAAACCCTAAAACCCCAAAGAATAACCCCTAAAACCCTAAATACACTGAAGACATCTAAAAACCCTAAAACCATAAAATTGAAAAAAGTCCCTAAAACCCAAAAAACATAAATACCCTAAATAGTCATAAAGAAACTAAAACTGCTAAAAATCCAAAATACCATAAAACCCCTATAAATCCTATAAAACCATAAAATCCACTAAAACCCTAAAAATCCTAAAAAACCTTAAAAGACACTTAAAAATAATAAACCCTGAACCCTAAAAACTAATCACTAAACCATAAACCCTTAAACCCATACCCAAAACCTAAAACCATAATACCGACACCCTATACCCTATACCCTACTCCTTAGACCCTAAACCCTACACTATATACCCTAATCATTAAATCATATACCCAAAATCTTATATTGTAACCCTAAACCCATAAATTTACACACTAAACCATATACCATACACACTAAACCCTAAAATGTACACCCTAAACCTTATACTATAGTCCCTAAACCCTAATACCTAAACATATACCCTGCACCATACACCCTAAAACCTTAACCCTATACCCTACACCTTAAAACCTAAACCATATACCCTACACCCTAAACACTAAACTCTATACCATACACCATATACACTAGACCCTAAAACTTACACCCTAAACTATAAATAAATCCTGAAACACTAAAACCACCTAAAACCCTAAGACTAGAGATGGCGGTGCACTCCCCTGGTTCTCTCTCCCTCTTGATGTGGCTTCTAGGGTTTCCTCCAGATTCTCCCAATGACCTTGGTATTAGATCATCGACCCTTTGTGCTTGTGGGGGGTGATCTCAGTGGCGGTGGGAATTAGTGGTATTCTTCGGATCCAAGTGAGAATGTGTTCTTCGGGGAAATCATTATTTCTGACCGGCGGTACTACTTGGTCTTTTGGCACTGGACCCCTCTGTAGTTGGGATTTTGTGGTGGAGAGACTTCACATCGGTGATTTTGGAAGCTGTGTGGAGTGATGTGTCTTCAGTTCGTCTTGAGTATTTTGACCTCTTAAAAAGGGGGCATTTTGGATCATATGAGGAGGTTTTCATCATTTGTGGAAGCGTGTTCATGCTTCATCTTCGCAAGTTGTGGGCATCTTCATTGGTTTTCGTAGCGTTGGTGAAGCGGCATCGAATTCTTGATCTTCCATGGCTCTATGTCACTGGCAGAGACCTCTTCAGCTTTGGTTCTTGTTTCGGGTGGTCTCCATTGAGACTGCTTGTGTTGCAGCTTGGGCTCTTTAGGTGTTATCGTTCGAACATATTTCAGTTACTTTCTTGCTTTTTTGGGTATGTTTTTGTGGAGGATGGCTCGGGTTGGATGATTCTCCCTAGATGAGTCATGAGGTACCACTAAAGCATTTATTTGATTTTTGGTTCTAATTTTATTGTTTGATTTGGTTCTTGAGTGGAACATTTGTGGTGACTTCTATTCATAGAATTTTGAATTTGGATCTAGAGTTTTGCAGAAGGTGGAGCTACTATAAAATGTTTTTTGTTGGGTTTTTCTTTGTTGCGGGCTGGGAGATGCTGGGTTTGAGTTACCGTATGTTGGGTCTTTAATGGATTGAAGGTGGTGGATGCTAGATAATGGGATGCTGGTTGTTGGTGTATTCTTAAAGAGGAGGTGCTGGAGGTGGTTTTGTTGCTTTGATCGAGTGTTGGTTAGCGGGTGTGGCTGGATTGGATGTGAATCGATGGGGATGTTGGATAATGGAGTTGATGAGGTTCTAGATGTTTCTTGCTGCTAGGTTGAGATGTGATGGATATGATTTTTATGAGTTTGGTGCTCGTGGTTATGTGTTTCTGGTCGTGGATCTACTTGGTGAGGAGGTTCTGGATGCTGGAAATTGTGTGAATCGATGCTGGTAGCTACTTGGTTGGGAGGTGATAAGGTGTTGATTTAGCATTTCTGAATGCTGGAAAATGAACTGAAAATGGCCAGGAGATGATTGTCTTGGAGGTTTTGGATGCTCATATCTGAGCTGTTGGAGCCTGGTTGCTGATTGGTTGGTGGTGATGAAGTTCTGGTCTTCGGTCATAGTTTTTTTGGTGTCCCCTTGTTGTTTCGTTTTAAGGGTTTTTTTTTGGTTTTCAGGGTTTTTGGGTGTGGGTAGATTAACTCCACCCCTAACTTGTCTGATGTGTGTTTTTTGAATAAATTTGGGGGGGGTCAAGAATAGCCTGTCCATGAGCCTTCCTTGCCCTAAAACCCTAAAAGACCCTATAAACCCCCAAAACCTTAAAACCCCTAAAAGGCCCTAAAAACCCTAATGGATCCTAAAAATCATAAACTCCGTAAAAGGCCATAAAAAGTAAAAAAAATGATAAAATGTCATAAACACCCAATAAATCTATAAATGACCTTAAATCCTCCAAAACACTAAAACAACCTAAAAACCCTTAAGAAACCCTAAAGCCCCTAAAATAACGTAAAACCCATAAAAACCAAGAATAACCTAAAAAACTATAAAAACAAAAAAAACACCTAAAATACCTTAAAATACAATAAAAACATTAAAATACATAAATAACCTTGAACCCCAAAAAATCCAAAACCTCTAAAAGTCCCCAAAACAACTTAAACCCACAAAAAACATAAACTCATAAACACCATAAAAACCATAAAAACCATAAAAACGTTTTAAATCTATGAACCCATAAAAAAATAAAAACCCTAAATACAATTAAAACATCTAGAAACCCCTAAAACCCTAAAAAACAAAAAACATAAAAACCATAACCCCCCCAATCCAACAAAACCCAAAACCCCCTGAAAAATCTAAAAACTCCTAAATAAAATTGAAAAACACCTAAAATCCCATAATACCCCATAAACCCCCCAAAACCACAAAAACCCTAAAAACCCTAAAAACACAAAAATACTAAGAAACTATGAAACCACTAACTCCCCCTAAAAACAATAAACAACCCTAATATCAATCAAAACTCTAATATCCTAAAAAACCATATACACCACTAAAAATAAAAAAACCCAAAAACCATTAAAACCCAAAAACCCTTCAAATTATAAAAGGCCTAAAAATTATAAATACCCAAAAAATACCAAAAAACCCTTAAAACATAAAAATTTTAAAAACCATCATAACAACTAAAATACTATTAAACCCTTTAAAATTTCTCAAAGACCTTAAAAACACTGAAAAAACCTACAAACCATAAATAACCCAATAAAAACCCAAAAAGACCGTGAAAAATAGTTAAACACCCAAATACCACTTAAACCCCCTAAAACCCCTAAAATCCCTAAAAACACCTAAAACCCCTAAAACCCCCTAAAAACTATAAAACACCCTAAAAACCCAAAAACGACCCTAAAAACCATAAAACCATAAAAGACCCTAAAACCCTAAAAAACTAAAAGACTCTAAAAAATATAAAAACTCCCTAAAATACCCTAAAAACAAAAAAACCCTAAAAGATAGTAGAAGCCACTAAACCCCCTAAAAGACCATAAAATACCCTAAAACCCTCAATGACCTTGAACACCCCTTAAAACCCCTAAATAACTATATAAAACCATAAAACCCTAATTGAACCTATAAACCCTAAAAACCATAAAGGAACCTAAAAACCCTAAAGGGAACTAAAATCCATTAAAACCATAAATAACCCTTAAACCCCTAAAGGACCCTAAAAACCCTAAAACCCCTAATGTATCCTAAAAACCCAAAATCTGAAAAAGGACCCTAAAACCCCAATAAGAACCTAAAACCCATATAAATCATTAAAATTATAAAACATCCTAAAGACCCTAAAATTCACTAAAACCCCCAATAAATCATAGACCACCTGAAAACCCTAAAAACCATAAAACCACTAAAACCCCTAAAAACCATAAAACCCCTAAAAGACAAAAAAACTATTAAAAACATTAAAAGACCAAAAAAATCATAAAAACCCTGAAACTCCTCAATGACTCTAATTGACCCTAAAACCCATAAAAACCCATAAAAACCCCTAAAACCCCACAAGAAAACACAACACCCAAAAACCCTTAAAAACCCTAAAATCCCAAAAAGACATAATACCCTAACTATATAAAAAGTTACTTATACCAACAAAATTTTAGTTTTGGATAATATACCTATTATTATTAATTAGTAATTAAAATATATAATAAGTTTTATTAGTATTAAATTAAAGTTCCAACATTTATTTTTACCAAAAAATATATATATTTTTATTAATTTTTTCAATGCCAACATACATTTCACAAAAAGATAAATTTATTTCTTTTTAATATTAACACCAATGAATTTTTTTACAAAAAAAATGAATGTATTATTATTAATTATTACTAATATTTTTTTCAACATGTTAATACATTGTTATTATTTATTATAATAAAATAATTTAATTCAATTTTATATTAAAATTATGTAGTAGTTTACTAAAATTATATTTCTATTAACAAAATTACATTGATAAATATTTGGAATATATTTAAAAACTCATCAAAGATATAATATATTTTAAGAAATATTATAATTATAATTAAAATATATTTTATTTGGTATGAAATATTATATTTGAGTGAGATTTTAAAAATTGTACATAAGCCTTTTCATTCCAATTTAACAATCAACAATTCAAAAAACAAAGAAATTAATAAAACATATTTCATCCCCTTGGTCACATTCTCTATGCATCTCCACTCTCCCCTGATCGATGCCTAATCTATGTCGCATGTCACCCGCATAGTTGAAATATCTACCTATGATCATAATCTGGATTCTTCACCATAGACCACACCCACAATCTCACACTCAATCATCTACCAAATCTCACACCCCCATCTACCAATGATAAATTTAATTTTTTCTTATTCTAACATTAAATATGATATGTAGGTAGGTGCATGGACATAAAACCATTTCTAATTCAATTGGTTATTTTTTGGGACTCTTAACAATTATTCACTTCTACTCTCGAACTTTTTGGTACCTAAAATCATGGGTATCAAGTGTTTGAATTGAATTTCAGTTAGGTTTCAATGAAATTTTGACAAAACAATATTTTATGTTATTGTTCTTTTTTGGGGAGATTTTAGTATTCAAAATACATAATTATCTAGAAACAATCTAGATGAAATTAGCCTTATTCCTTTATGACATGGAAAATTATTTGATTCAAATATTGAATCACTTTCTTATAGAGAACAATCATCCACCATAAAATACCCCTACTGGAATCACGGTCCTTGAAAAAATTATTATGATTAATCCTGAAACTATTTTTATTTGTTCTAGGATTCATGGAAAAGAAGTAATTTTAATATTTTTTAATTTAAATGATGATGAAACTATTATATTATATAATTATGGAGGAACTGAAGTTATTCGTGACAATGATAAATTGTACCATATTTATAGTGACATGATATGCATGGAAATATTTATGATTAATTAAAGAAAAACTTGTAAAGTTACAAAATATAGTTAATTTCTAGGTTCTACTCTCAAATGAAATTTTCTATTATTGTATTGGAATAATTCTCCAATTAATATTTTATCAAGGAACTCCATTCCAGCTAGATTATTCAATTAGTTTAAAAAATAAAGTAAAAAGGTTCAATTTGGGAACAAAATAAACAAATTATGATTCGAGTAACTTGTAGTAGGAGTGAAAATGTTAAATTTATGTCATTATTTCCTCTTTTTGGTTTTTTAATGTTGTGTGAAGACCTTTATTTTACATTTCTCCACTCACAGATAAAAATGTAATTATAGTAATCAGAAAATTGATGAACCCCTTTTAAAGAGTGTCTTCAATTCTAATTTATTGGGAAAAAAATGAAAATAACATAACCTTTTACACATGAAAATTAATTTTTGCACAATTTATTTGATTATAGATAGGACTAAGAGACCCATAATGATGAATGGGTGATTTATTGAAATATAGATTAAGTAGAATCCATTATAAGTCTCATTCTATATATGGATTACCTTTTAAATTAACTAAAAATAATTCATTCTATACATTATACTGAACTATAAAGTCCACATTGAATTTTAAACCTTTAATTATTTGAGATTGAATTTTTATAATATGATTAAATTCAAAATAATTTAATTACAAGTGGATATATTATTACTTTTGGGAATAATGTTTATCCATTTTTTATCTTATTAAAATTTGTTTTTTTAATTTATATGTGTATTTTCACAATATTATATCATTTCATGGGTAATATATGTTTTTAATTCCGTGTGATGTGAAAATTAATTATTTTAATTTTTTATAATAATTATTTAGTGTGATATTGAATTTTATATTTATAGTATATAATTCTTAATGTTTTTATTATGCATTCATTGTGTTCAAGGATTAACCAGTTAAACTATGTATAAAAGCTGATATCTATATTGAATTTCATTCAAATTTTGAACATAAAAATGATATATTCATGTGATTATAAACAAGTAGTGTTTCATATTAATTAATTATATTTTATTTTAGTATTTTAAATTTATTAATCTATATGTTATGTGAAAGTAAGGGTATTTAATGATTTTTTTGAAGTTTTATTATTTGATGATAAATATTATGTTATTAAAAAATAATTCCATTATTAATTGAGTACTTGATTGGATGGTGTTCATAAAGGTCGAAAATAAATTTCAGACTTCTGATAGGTTTCTATATGGTTTAATGTTGCATGCAGCCCTTCTAGACCTACACATAAAAAACCAGTTTGGGTTGGTGAATTCATCTTCCAAGGTTGATTATTTCACATATAGTATTTTAAAAACAAAAAAAACAATGTTCATAAACTTGAAAATATTGATATATAAGGATTCCTTATAATGTTATACCATTATTCATTAATTATTATGTCATAATGTTTCTAGTTTTCAGCTAAATATGGAGTTAGAGAATATTATTTACATCTGTAGGAAAAATTATCAAATAAAAGCCATTGAACTACATGTTGGGGAATATGAAGTAGGATTAATGTTATTACATATATGAAAATTCTAATTTAGGAGCCATCTTACTTTTTTTTTGAATTTCTATTTTTTTTAAAACTCATTTAAAAATTTTATAGTAAATTTAAGTTGTTTTTTTAAAAAATAGAACTAGAAAAAATATAGTTTTTTAAATACCGATGAAAATTCATATGTGATTTAATGTTATATTAAATAATACTTCTTAAATATTTGATATAGTGATAAGAGGTTATGTACAACGATTATTAGAATAGTTATTAATTTATGCTCTATTTCATTAAACTAATTGAAATATATAATTCCCATAACTTATTACAAATTCTAATATTTAGATGCTTCAAAAAAAATTTAAGATATAGTTTTATGACAAGTTTGTAAAATAATAATTTAATATACTTAAATAATATTTTGAATTAGTTTATTACCAAAACTAAGAATTTGAATTAGTGAAAGAAATGATGGGGAGTGTTTTTAAAACGAAATTAATGTTGGGAAATGGCATTAGAATAATGTATTTTTACAAGGTTTTATCCCTCATTAGTCTATCCGGTTTTATAAATATTAAAATATACCAAATTTTATTTAATATGTTGTAGATTACAAAAATTATTTAAGTGTCTCTTTTCATGAATACAGTTTAACAATAAATGAAGATAAATTCAAGACCCTACAATACCTAATTTTTTTAAATAGAATAGAAAAATGATGAATATATTTCATGAAATAATCCATTATGAAGATACTTTAACCACTGTATAGATATATTAGTGAGGGAATATTATTATTTTATTTTATAGATCATAATTTTTAAATTAATTTTTCATTATCTTGTTAATCATTTAACATCTAGGATATTTAATTTATTCATTTCATTTCATTTTTTATCGATGAATTTTATTTTTCTTTTATTCTTACTATCAGGTGTGGTTTCTTGGATATTTTGATAAGTATATTGAAAATTATTCTTTTTTAATATTCTCTTTCCATTATTTTTCACGACACTATATATTCTCAAAATCAATATTATATTTTATGATAGTTATAGGAGGTGGTTTTGGTCTTAACACACATTTATTTCTCAATGTTTTCTTGGTATCCTCTTTGAGTCAGTTACTTATAGTTGTGAAACATTGTCCATAAAACCTAGATACCCAATCAGACTAGTCCCCTTGCACTTCCTTTTCACTACTCCAAGTCCATTTTTACAATTATATTTGGCCTTTTCAAATTTCTAAGAATTGATTATTTAATATTATAATTAGTTTTTTGTTCTTCTAATGTTTTTAATTTGATGTGGGAATGTTTCTATGAATTATGTATATTTTATTTTTTTTAATACGAACAATCACTTATAGTTATTAGAAGTATATATTTTTACACTTTTTTCATATTAGTTTTTTTATATTGTAAGTTACATTTAATAATTATTTTAGTAAAATTAATCATGAGTTTTCATCTCTTATGTTTTTTGACCTCGTGGTTTCCAAGAGTGATTAGTTAATTTTGAATATTACATTCTATTATTATTATATTCTGGTATATTATCATCTCTATATCATATTATCTCTTATAAAATATTTATAATTATACAAATTGTTATGAGAATATATAAATTAGTG
Source organism: Viscum album (assembly GCA_963277665.1). NCBI lineage: Eukaryota > Viridiplantae > Streptophyta > Magnoliopsida > Santalales > Viscaceae > Viscum > Viscum album. The sequence goes on along the minus strand of OY728126.1, from coordinate 1,798,895,414 downwards.
ATTTTAGTGGATTATGTAATACTATAATATTAGAGTTTATGGATTTTATTTTTCATTATCTTATTATTATTATGTTGGTTTATTATATTTTTATTGCATATTTTTTTTCGAGATCATGTTTTTTAATTCAAATTTAGTTTATTAATGTATATATTTGTATTCTATATTTTTTTATAAGATTGTTTATGGGAATACTCAATAGATTTGGTGCAATGATAGAAATTTTGAACTTTTCCCTCTTCAATACACCTACCCATACAAATTGAGACTAGGTTGAATAATGAAAAAGTTGTAGGATACATTCCAATCTCTTGATTTGACCATCAAATTTTCTAGTTGATAAAAAACACCACATTTCACATGGAATATCTGGTTTAGTTCCTATAATCCTACCATGAATCCCAAAACATATTTCTTTATGTATAAAAATAGGCACCAGTAAGGCTATAATGCCTACATAGTGGAAACCACACCAGCCTAGATGTTGGATGATGGGTTTGTTTTTTATTATTATCTCATTTATCTAATCTTTCAAATAGGTTGGTATTGTATGTTTTATGTTTTCAGAATTATGTAAAAAACAAATAATAATATTAAACATGAAACTCCCTATCATAAAACATAAATTTGAAATTTCTAGCATTAGAAATGTGAATCTAGTGATGGATCAGTTTTGGTAATACTGTTTTCATTAGTAATATAGGTTCAATTTTTATTCAATTTTAGTTTTTATCATAAATTATTTTAGTTTTAATGAGTAATTAGGTTTTATTTTTACTTTCTATCATACTTTCTCATAGTTTTAATTTGTAATGCAAGTTTTGTTTTTGTTTATTTTTAATTGTTATCATACTTCATTGTAGTTAGTGTTAGTAATGCAAGTCCAATTTTGGTTGTTTTTATGTTCTTGCAGTTAGTATGTGGCATTATAGAATGGTATGTTATCTAAGAATCTCATGATTATATTAATTTATGTTCTTTTAGTTACCAAGGAAGATCTTTCCCTATTTTAATAATAATTTGTCTATTATTTTCTTTCTATGAGTACTATCCAAACTCCATTGTGTATTGTAATTTTCAATAATAAATATTTAAGTTCCAGAGGATTTTTAATATATATTATAATTATTAAAAAATTATCTAATTTAGGATTGGTGTCAAAATATTTTATGATAGATAGTATAATTTTGTATCTAGTGTATTTGTTGGCTCTCTATCATGGAAATTTGAACTGTGTGTGAGGAGTCTATTCTTTGAGTCAGTGGTGGTGATGTTCTAATATCTCATTCATGGTAATAAGTAAAGTGATACCCATCCAAGACCATTTAAGTCCACCAGAATTGATTCTATGGTATGTGGTGGGGGGAATGTAAAGACTTAAAAATGTTGTACTATCTATAGAAAATAGAATTGAAAACATCTACAATGTGAGATGTCTTTAATTGGGTGTATTATGAAAATGACTTCATGTTGATATCTTGATATAAAATTTAATATGGGGGCCTTCATAGTAGCTTTAACTTAACTTTTTTGACTATATAAACCTATACCTAAATACAAATAGGTCTAAGTAATGTTTGATAACAGATAGATATATGGATGGCTTGACCCGGATGTCGAATCTTCAGTATAGTGGATGTGACATAGAGAGTCTGGGTGTTGGTGGAGTGTGGTGGATAGATTTAGTGAAAGGAGAAGTAAGGAGGGGGATTTATTGAGGAATCCTTAAAGCTATTCTTTGTTGTTGATCATGAAAAGGTATGGTGGGTTGTCCACTACATGTGAAATTTGAGGCCTTGAGATCTAGTGGTTGAACATCTATAACTAAAAATCCATATTAGTCTTCACTTATAAATTGTTAAAATATTTTAATTGTATCTATGTGTGTTATGTGGTGTATGAATCAAATAAAAATACCATTTAACTACAGTGTTCATTTTAATCATTGGTTGGTTTCCCTATTTTTTTGATATATTTATTTTAAATATATTCATATCATCCAAATACTATCTTTATTTATTTATTTATTTTGTTATTTTATTTAATATGTATCTAATATTATTATAGTCTAATTTACATGGGTATTCTTCTTGTTGCTTGTGCTAGATTGAGGATGAACTACTTGCATTCACAAATACAAAAAAGGGGACCAACTTATATGAGTGAGAATGACCAACTACTTGGATCAACATGTGTTTTAAATCAAGGATGACCTAATTCATATTTCTAATGCGAGTCTACTATAAGGGATTGTGGACATTATGCTTATGTCCTAACTGAGTGATTGAACTGCAGGCATCAACCTTGGTGACGGTGTGAACCATGATACTGATAGCTGATGTAGTTTTATGGAGTTCCATGCAATTTAACTAAGTTTGAATATTTTTAAACATTCTTCAAATTTTTTCTTAGAGCTTCATGTATTTTGAATTTTTTTTAAATTATGTTTCAATTTTTTCAAATAAGGCCTCAGTTTGATATATTTTCATGTAATTTAATATTATAATTATTATATAATAAATATAATATACATATTATATATAATTATAAAAATAATTATATTATAATATATTAGCTAAAAATATTTAAATATCCACGCATATTTTTTATTTAAAATATAACTTACTGATAGATATTTTTTTTAATGACGGTATTAAGCATGTTTTAATTATGAAATCAATTTACTAATATATATTAATTATTGGTATTTCTTATAAATATTCATAATAATATTGTCAACAAATAAATTCATTGTATTTATCTATTGTTAAAATTTTTAACTAACTTATATATTATATTATATTATTATTATAATTTATTCATAACTATTTTATCTATCGTAATAATATTTAGTGATAGATTTTTTACCAACAATTTAGTGATAGAGATGTATTTACTAGTAAAATGATTTACTAATAGAAAATTTACCTGTAAAGGTAGATATACTCATGTTAAAATTTTTAAATATTTTGAGTACCTAAAACACCTTTATACCAAAAAAACCCCAAAGAATCCTAAAGGACCCTAAAACCCCTAAATGACCTTAAAAACACTAAAACCCATAAAATACCCTAAAAACTAAAAACACTGAAACCACTAATACGCCGTAAAAACCTAAAACCCCTAAAACCATAAACAACCATAAAACCCCTAAAGACCGTAAATAACCATATAAAAATGGAAAAAGACCCTAGAAACCCTTAAACACCCTAAATAGCCTAAAACACATAAAACCCATAAAATCCATAAAACCCTAAAAAAAATAAAAAACCCCTAAAAGAACCCTATGACCCCCAAACCCCTAAAACCCATTAAAAATATACAAACCCTAAACCCCCCTGAAAATCCCTAAAAAATTTTAAATGACCTAAAAACATAAACCCCCCATAAAACCCTAAAACTCTAAAAATCAAAAAAAAATTCCAAATAAACAATTAAAATCCAAAATAAACTCTAAAAACTACAAAAACATTATAATACCCTTAAAATTTAAAACTCTAAAAATTAATTAAAACCCTAAAAACTATAAAACCCATAAACCCCTTGAAAACCCAAAAAACCTAAAAGAACAAGAAATCCTAAAAACTGAAAAAAAAAACTCTAGAATATAATAAAAACTATAAAGAATCCCTTAAGGCTCCAAAAATACTACAAAACTCTAAAACCCCTAAAAACCAAAAAATACTTAAAAACCACTAAATACCCTAAAACCCTAAAACCCCTAAAAAACCGTAAAACCCTAAAAAATATAAAATAACCCTTAAAAGCCCCTAAAACCCTTAAAACCCCTCACAAACTCTTAAACACTTTAAAAGAACCTAAAAACTATTAAGAACCCTAAAAGACCCTAAAACCCATAAAAACACTAAAAGACCCTATAACCATTAAAATATCTTAAAAACCCAAAAAATCACGTAAACCCCTTAAATACACTAAAACAATATAAAAACCCTAAAATACCCTAAAAATCCTAATGACTGCAAAACCCCATAAACCCTAAAACCCTTAAATTCATAAAAACTAAAAAACCCCTAAAACCAAAAAAAATCCATAAAAACATTAAATGAAAAACCATAAAAAATATTAAAAATATTAAAGACCAAGAAACCCCCTAGAAACCCCAAATATTTATAAAACCCCCTAAAACCATAAAAAATATTAGAATCTCTTAAAACCACTAAACCCCATAAAAAACTCCTAAGAACTCTAAGAACTCCAAAAAACCCAAAAAAACTCAAAAACCTAAAAATACCCATAAAACACTAAAAACCCTATACAAGCCTGAAAACCCTAAAAACCCTAAAAACCGTAAAACGCATAAAACCCCTAAAAACCCAAAAAATCCTTAAAAATCACTAAAAACCTAAAAACCTATAGGCCCAACATAACATTAAAAACCATAAAAACCCTAAAAGAACCCTAAAAACAAAAAAAACCAAAAAAATAATAAACCATAAAAACCCTAAAAAATAAAAAAAACCCTAAAAACCTTAAAAAATAACACTAAAATCCAAGAAATAATAAAAACCATAAAAAAACATATAACCCTAATAAAACATAAAATTCATAAAAATCCTAAAAAACTAAAAAACCCTGAAACCCTAAAAAACTTAAAGACCCTAAAAACCCTTAAAGAGCCTAAAAACATATAAACCCTAAAAATTCCAAAAAAAACCACTAAAAACCATAATACCCTAAATAAAACTAAAATTCATTAAAACACTAAATACCCTAAAACCACCATAAACTCAAGAACCCCTAAAAACCTAAAAACAATAAAAAAAACTCCTAAATTCCCTTTTAACACTTTGAAACCTATTTAAAACTGTAAATGCATTAAAAACACTAAAACACCCTAACAAAATTTAAGAGTACTAAAAAATCCCAAAAACCCAAAAACCCATTAAAACCCAAAAAACCCTTAAAATCCATAAACCCCTAAAATCTATAAAAATATAGAAACTCCTAAAATTTCCCTAAAAACCATCGGAACCACTAGAAACTTATGAAAACCATGAAAACCCAAAAAAACTCTAAAAACCCCTAAAAACCCAAAAAATCATAAAAACCCTTAAAATCCCATAAAACCACTAAAAATTCTAAATCACCCAAAAAATCCATCAAAATAATAAACCCCCTAAAACCCAAAAACCCATAAAACCCCCTAAAAAAATAAAAAAGTAAAATCAATAAAAACCCCAAACAACCTGAAAATCGTTAAAAGATCTTAAAACCAAAAAACCCTAAAAGGACCTAAAAACCATATAAAACACTAGAAGACCCAAAAAAACCTTAACACCCTAAAACCCCCAAAAAACCTAAAATATCATAATAACCATAAAAACCCTAAAAAAATATAAAACCCCTACAAAACCTAAAAAACTCTGAAAACCACAAAAAAATAAAAAACTACTGAAATGAAAAGAATACGCCTAAAAAGACTAAACCCCATAAAAATATCTAAATCACTAAAACCCCCTAAAGTCCCACCCCCCCCCCCCCCACAAAAGCCAAAAAAACCAAAAAATCTAAAATCCCTTAAGAAAACCCAAAAGCCCACAAAATATTCAACAAACCCCTAAAAGGCATCAAAACGCCTAAAAATACTAAAAATAGAAAAATACTATAAATACGCTAAAACCCTAAAAATACTTGAAAACTCTAAAACCCCTAAAAACATTTAAACTGCTAAACCCCCTAAAAATTCTAAAACCCTAAAATACTTTAAAAATCATAAAAACCCTTAGAATCCCTAAAAACCCCAAAAAACCCAAAAACCATAAAAATATGTGAAAACCCCGGAAAACTGTATTAAGCATATAACCCCAAAAAATCTTTAAAAAATTCCAAAAAGCATAAAAACCTCTAAACCCCATAAAAATATCTAAGATCCCAAAAAATGAAAAAAACTTTTAAAACCCCTAAAATCCCTAAAAACCTTAACAACTTAAAAAACTCTATATATCCTCAAATCCCTCTAATGTCCTAAAAATAGATCTAAAAACCAAAAAACACCTAAAAACCGCTAACAACTCAAATAACCCCTTAAACCCCTAAAAACATAAAAGAAACAATAAGAAAACTAAAACCCCATAAAATAGTAAAAAATGATTTGAAACCACAATAACCCTAAAAAACATAAAACCACTAAAAACTCTAAAAACACTTAAAAAATATAAAAACCTAAAACCCAAAAAATCCTTAAAAAACTAAAAAACCCATAAAGGACCCTAAAAACCCTAAAAACACCCATAAAATATAAACCTTAAAACCCATTAAACCCATTAAACCCTAAAACCCCTGAAACCCTAAAACCCATGAAAACCAAAAACAACCTTTAAAACACCATAAAACCATAAAAAATATAAAAAACAATAAAAAAGATAAAAATCATAAAGACCCTAAAAACCCTAAAATACATTAAAGACTATAGAAACTATAAATTAATCCAAATACCCCCCAAAGCCCTAAAATATTATAGAATACCTTAAAAATCCTAAAAGATTCTATATCCCCAAAAAACCCTTAAGGGAACTAAAAATCCTAAGACCCTAAATCCCCTAAAAACGCCTAAAAATCCATAATGACAATAAAAAACCCTAAGCAAACATAAAATCCATAAACACACTTATGGGACCTAAACCCCATAAAATACACTAAAGGACCCCGAACCCCTAAAACTCCCTAAAGAACCCTAAAACACCTAAAACCCATAAACATCCTTAAATACATTTAATATGCTAAAAGTTCCTAAAACAAGAAAAAGATTTCAAAAAACCTTAAACCCCCTAAAACCGAAAAGACCCGAGAAACCACTAAAATCTGTTAAATGAACAAAAAATCCCTAAAACCCATAAAAACATAAAACCCTAAAATACCTTTAAAACATTAAAAGAACCTAAAAATTGATAACCCCTGTAAAAACCCTAAAGGAACCTGAAAATCCTAAAACCCACTAATACTCTAAAAATATCCTAAAAACCCGAAAAACCAAAAAATATATAAAAATACATTCGACCACTTTGAAACCCAAAAAACCATAAATGCTATAAATAAACCCTAAAAAACCCAAAACCCAAAAACCTCACAAAACCCTAAAGTACACTAAAACCCTATGAAAACCTAAAGGACCCTAAAAATATTAAAAACCCTATAGGATACTGGAAACCATAAAAATCCCTAAATGACACTAAAAACGTAAAAATACTTTAAAAACCCCAAAATAAAACCCAAAAACAAAAAAAACCCAAATAGATCAAAATAACCTAAAACCTCTAAAAGATATAAAAACCACTAATTGATCCCAAAATACCATAAAAACCCTAAAAACATTAAAAGACCAAAAAAATATAAAAAACTATAAAATCCACTAAAGGACCCTAAAAATTGAAATAACCTTTAAAACCCCTAAAAATCCTAAAAACTATACAATATCATAAAAAACATTGAAACCCCTGGTAAACCCTAAAAAAATTAAAAAACCCCAAACAAATATCTAAAACCCTGAAAACCCGTAAGGATTCTTAAAAAAAATGAAAATACCAATAAAACCCATCAAAATCCTAAAAACACAAAAAAAAAATCAAACATTAAAAATTCCCAAGAAACACTAAAAACCCTTAAAACCCACAAAACCCCATAAAAACTATAAAAACCCAAAGACCCGAAAAACCAAAAAAAACCCTAAAAAACCTATAAACCCAAAACAAAATTAAAACCCATAAAAACCTAAAACCATTAAAATCACAAAAAACACTAAAACCTGTAAAAACTCCTAAAATCACAAAAAACCCAAAAACAATCCTAACAAAAAAACAGAAATATAATAAAAACCACTAAAACCACAAAATGAGACTAAAATACCTAAAACCCCTAAAAGACCCTAAAAACCATTGAAACCCTAAAAGACCTTGAAAATCGTAAAAATAATTAAGGGCCCATAAAACCCCATAAATACACAAATAACCCTAAAACCATAAAACCCCTAAAATCCATAAAATAAATAAAATAATAATAAATCCCATAAGACCCAAAAAATTTTTTAAATCCATGGAATACCCTAAAACACCTAAAATGCTAAAAACACCAAAACCCAAAAATCCCATAACACCATAAAAACTCTAAAAACCTATAAATAACATAAAACCCTAAAAATCCAAAAAACATTAAATAACCAAAAACTCCCAAAAACACTAATAAATACTAAGAACCCTTAAAAACCACAAGAGAAATAAAATATACCTAAAATTATAAAACTTGGAAAAAACCCTAAATAATATTAAATTACATAAAAACAAAAAAAACCTGAAAAACTGTTAAATCCCCTAAAAACCCTAAAAACCTTTTAAAATCATAAAACACCTTAAAAACCTAAAATCACAAAAAACATCTAAACCCCTAAAATCATTAAAAACTATGAAAACCCCAAAAAACCAAATATAAACTAATAAAATCTTAAAAACCATAGACTCTCTAAATACCATAAAAACATAAAAAACCTAAAATCCCCAAAAATATATGCAATACACTGAAACCCATTTAAACCCTAAAAACCATAAAAACCATAAAATCCCTAAAAAACACTAAGATTCCCTAAAAAACACTACATACCATAACAAACCCTTCAAATAAAAAAAACAATAAGAACCATAAAACCACTAGAAGAACCATAAAAACCTTAAAATTTTTACAAACCCCAAAAATACGGAATGCCGTAAAAAAATTCAAAAACCTAAAAAGTTTGTAAATAACCCCCTCTAAAAAACACTAAAAACCATAAAAACTCTAAAAACACTAAAATTCCTAATTCCCTAAAAACACTAAAAACCACAAAAAGGAACTAAAATACTATAATAAATCCTAACCCCCCACCCTAAAGACCCTAAAATTTCTTAAGGAAAATGCCTTAAAAATACATTAAACCCTAAACCCAAAAAATCAAAAAAACAAAAAAAAAAACTAAGATTCCCTAAAGCCACTTCAAAACCTAAAACCCTAAAAACTGTAAGAATCTAAAAACCCTAAAGACCATAAAACCCCCCAAAAACACCCTAAAAATCTAAAAAACACCAAAAACCTCTAAATCCCTAAAAACCATTACTAACCCTTAAAATCCAATAATAACATTAAAAATCTTAATGTCCTAAGAAACTATAGATATAATAATACCCTAAAACCCCCCAAAACCCTAATAACCCTACATCTTCATAAAAAATTAAAACACCTAAAAACCCCTAAACCCCTAAAAACCCTAAAAACCCTAAAACCCCCAAGAAATCCAAAAAACATCCTTAAAATCCCAAACCCCTATAAAATAAAAAGTAAACTAAAAACCAAAAAAACCCTAAAACAACATAAAACCCTAGAAGAAACACTAAAAATCATAAAAACACAAAAAGACCAATAAAAATATTGAAAAAATTAAAATAACCTAAAAACCATAAAATTTATTGAAAACATAGAATCCATAAAACCATTAAAAACCTAAAAACCCAAAGAAAATATAAATACCCCTAAAACCCCTATAACCATTCCAAAATCCAAAAAATATTAAAACTATAAAACAACCTAAAACCCTAAAATGAATAAAAATGCTAAACCCCCCTAATAAATCCCAAAAACCTGCTAAAACCCTTTAATCCCCTAAGAAGAGGGTGGTGGTGCACTCCCCAGGCTCTCTCTCGCTCAATGCCTCTTCCAATTTTTCCCCTAGTTTCTTATCTGGTCCCTCATGCTGGTCCCTCACTTTTTAACATCTCTCGATGATGGTGCTCTATGGATGTGCTATTCGATCTCAAGACAGTGTTTATTCGATGGCTTCGTCTTCCATGAGAAGTCCCCTTGCTCCAGATTTTGTCTTTGGAATGACATACGCTCATTTACTGGCATGCTTGGGATTGTTGGCTTTGGAGGTTGTGAGGGTTCTTGTGGAGTCAGGTCAATCCGATATGGCTTTTGGTGAAGCAGATGGCTCCTTGGCAGTCAGAAACCGTCATAGAATTCTACCATAGATCGGGGTTGCTTTGCAGAACTGGGGTTTCCTCAGGCAGGTCAACGGATTCGGTTGCCTCAATGACGGATCAGGTTGCACCAGCGAAACAGGTTATGGTCTCATTGATAGGTGATCATCATTCTTGGTTTGATTCTTCAATCTTCTCCAGGTCATGGGGAGGTGAGGTTCTACTACAATGATCTGGGGATGGTTGAATCTTGATATATTTTCTTGGTTTTGTGGTGGAATTTTGGAGATTGGTGATCAAGGTTGTGATGGGGGATCTTATATATTCTCAAAGGATACAAGAGGGGTAGATGAGTTCATCTTGGCATCAGTTTGTGCAGAAGATAAAGTTTCGTATATCTGGGTTTTCTCTCATGGATCTGTATTATGTTGTTTGTTTAAGGGCCCAATAAGTTGTGGTGTGGTAGGGCTTCTTTGTTGGATTGTGGCCTCCTGTGTGGTGTTTGGGTTGGTTGTGAATCATCGAGGGTGATAGATATTGTTTCGGTTGAGTGGTGTGGGATGCTATCCTGCCTTTGGGTGTTGCGGTTGGGTTTTAGGAATGGGTTTTGGTTGCCCTATGTTCCTAGATGTTATACTAGGTGTGAAATGCTGGAAGATGACCATATAGGAGGTGATGGTTGCTGGAATCTAAGTTGTTGGGTGATGGATGGTGGTTGGCAAGGATGTGATGAAAGATACTGGTGCTTGCTGACGGTTGTTGTTTCACTACGTGGTAAATAAGGTGAGACTTACGACTTTGATGTTGGTGGTTCTATCATACTGGTGGTGAAGATGCTTCACAAGGAAGTGATGGCTGAGGAAAATGGTGTTGCGGGATACTGGTTATTGTTTGGCTGGGAGATAATGTTGGAGGTGCTGATGGAGATGATTGTGAATGTCTGTTTCGTTTGGATTTTGTGTGTTTTTTGGGTTTTGGGTTTTCATGGGTTTGGGGATATTAATGGTTTTGGGTGTGAGTCATCTGACCCCTATTCTCCCTTGTTAGTTTGGTCTTCTCTTTTAATAAATTTAGGGGGGGTTGGGATTAGCATAAACCTACACCTTCCTTACCCTGAAACCCGCTAAAAATCCTAAAACCCACCCCACCCTAAACCCCTTAAAACCCTTAAAAATCCAAAAAAAAACTTGAAAACCAAAAAACCCTAAAATCCCTAAAAACACCCAAAAAAACACCCTAAAACCATAAAAAATCGTAAAACCCTAAAGGGCCCTAAAAAAATTAAAAAAATCCCCAAACCCCCTAAAAACCTAAAACCTATTTAAAACCCTAAAAATAGTAAAAAAACACTTAAAAACTGTAAAACATCCCCAAAAGGACCAAAAAACCATTGAAACACCATAAAACACTAAAAACACCTAAAAGACCATAAAACACTAGAAATACCTAAGAAACCTAAAATCTCCCAAAACCCAATAAAACCATGAAGGAAAATAAAATCCCTAAATATCCCTAAAAACTCTAAAAATGCATAAAATCGATAAAACCCCTTAAAACCCCTAAAAATCAAAAAACCAAAAAAACCCTAAAATAACCAAAAAGGTCCTAAAAACTATAAAACCCTTAAAACCCAGAAATAATTTAGGAATACTAAAATAAACCTAAAAAATCTAAAACAACAAAAAAACCTATAAATACTTAAAACTCTAAAAACCCAAAAAATATTTAAAAACCTAAAAACCCATTAAAAACCCAAAAAATTCTAAAACCCCTAAGACCCCTAAAAACCCAAAAAAAATCATTAAAAAAATATAAAAATCCTAAAAACCCCAAAAACTCTAACAAACCATAAAATTCCCTAAAACCCCTAATAAAAAACAAAAAAACCAATAAAATTTTAAATAAACACTTGGAAAACCCTAATAACCATAAAACCCTAAAACCCCCAAAAACCCATCAAAACCATACAAAACCTTCAAAAACTATAAAAACCCAAAAAACTCATAAAATCTAATATAAACCCTACCAAACCCTAACGAAACCTATAAACTCCTAAAACCTCTAAAAACACAAAAACCCATAAAAAACCTAAAACCATGAGAACCATAAAAAAAATTAGAACTGTAAAAACCCAAAAAACTTTTAAATCCCTAAAATCCTGAAAACCATTAAAAATACACCCAAAACCATAAAACTCCTAAAAAGCCTTGATACCACTAAAACACCAAAAATAATAAAATCCCTAAAACCCTTGAAACTACTTAAAACTCTAAACAAACTTAAACCTCATTAATATATCCTAAAACCCCCTAAAATACACTAAAACTCCTAAATGACCTTAAAAGACCAAAAAACCCAAAAAATATTAAAACCCCCAAAAACCTAAAAATTCATAAAAATCCATAGAATCCTTGTGGATAAGAAAAATGTTGCTTCTCTCTCCTAGGTTCTCCCTCCCTACGTTGCGATTTCTAGGGATTCCTCTTGGAATCCCTCTTGGAAGATCCTTTTGTATCTTCTAGTTTGAGCTTTGTGATGTGGATAGGGTATAGCTCGCGTGGTCCTTCCCTGGTGTTTTGTTTCTGCGAGATGAGGCTGATACATGGAAATGAAAGGCTCCATAGGATCTGTTCATGCTTTTTCAGCGATGGTTTGGCCTGTATCTGGTGGAGGAATGGCTCTTCCTCAATGGATCTAGATACCTCTCTTCTTCGGGTGTTGTCTCCCTTACGGTGGCGCCTTCTTTATCATGGAATCATCTTTTTCAACTCTCTCGGTGGTGCGGTTCTTGTGACACACGGATCCAGGCAGCTTGTGAAGAGTCATGTCAAGGAGAGGCTTTTCAGCAGCCACATCTTCGTCACCCTCTCCTTTTCAGATCTGGGGTTGGGAGGTCTTTGGTGGCCTTACTGGCATGGTGATAGAATTTGGCCATTTGTGCCTGAATATGATTTGGAGGTCTTCATATATGTTCCTTAGCTTGGGTCGTTTGGTGATGGTGCTGGTTTCCCAGATCAGACCTTAGTTTCTAGGATTTTTATAGTGGATGAAGGGTTTTCGCCAGTCTCCCCCGCATTTTCTCTTTGGCGGCTTCAAGCAGCATTGTCGATCAGGATTTTGGTGCCTCACCCTTTCACGGTCCTGCCCTGTCGCGATTGTGGGAGGCTTTCTCAGTGGTAGAGAGTCCCAGTAGCATTCTCTAGTTCAAAGGCAGTAGGATTTATTCAGCAGCTTCCTGTCTTCCGAGCGATGGAATTTCTCGGGCTTCCGGCACCAATACCTTTTGGGACTGGGTTTTTGTTTTAGAGATGCTGGTCATCGGTGATTCTAGAAGCTGTGTGGAAAGCTGTTTCCTCAGTTCAGCTATGGTCGTTGGGCAATGGTGTCACCTCCTTGGTTCAGATCTCAAATTCCTATTCTCATGAAGTTTAAAATTGTTTGTATTGTGTTATGGTTCATTTTTGTCTTCGACTCATGAAGTAGATTCAGGCGCATGCCCGATTTGGTCCTTCAGCTTCATCTTCGCTTCAGGTTGTTGATGTTTGTTTTGGTTGAATTTCTTGGAATTTTTTGTTCTATTGTTTATTGGTTGTGGATGTGTTTGTGATTCACTGCATGTACTGGTTCTCTATTTTGCTAAGAGGTGTTAAGTGACTACTAGTGATACTTAGCAAGTTTGTTGTGGGACCAGCCTAGAGTTGGGTTCTGTCCAAGGGATGCTGGGTGTTGTGGTTTGTATTGGGTATGGATGTTGGTGGTATGTTGCTAGCTATGTTTCAAGGTGTAAGATGCTGGTAGCTATTCGGTTAGAGAATTTTGGTTTCTAGATGTTGAGCTGTGATACATTTGGTGTTGATGGGATATAATGTGCCAGATGCTGGAATTTGAGCTACAGAAAGATAGGAGTTGGTTGGCTAGGAGGCGGTGAATGCTGGAAGATGAGCTGCTAGATGATAGTTGTTTCTTGGATAAGAGGAGATAAAGCAGTTGTTTATGAAGTTGATAATGATGATGATTCTGTGTCACTGGGAGGTGATGAAAGAGAGACTTGGACTTTGTTGCTTGTGGTTCTGCAACGATGGCGGTGGATATGCTTGGAAATGAGGTGATGGATGATGAAAATGGTGATGTGTGCTGCTGGTTTCTATTTGACTGGGAGATACTATTGGAGATTCTTCTATTTTTATGATTTCTATGTTTTTGTGTGTCTTTTGGGTTATCTTGGTGATGTATTGGGTTTTTTGGGGGTGTCTAGGGATTTTTGGGTGTGGGTTGATTGACCCAGCCCCTTCTACTGTGTCTTTTTTCTAATAAATTTGGGGGGGGGGGGTCAGGAATATCCTATCCCCGCTCCTTCCTTTCCCTAGAAACCTCTAGGATCCTTAAAACAATAAAAATACCATAAAACCCTAAAAACCCAAAAATCCATAAAATATTAAAACCTTCAAAAAACTCCACAAAACTCTAAAAATAGCTAAAAACCTAAAACCTTTAAAAACCTGAAAAACCCCATAAACCCCCTAAAAACATTAAAACCCCAAAACCCTAAAAAAGCCTTTAAAAAGCACTACAACCCTAAAATTCCTAAAAAAAATCAGAAAAAACCCAACCCCCCCCCCCTGAAAAACCCTAAAATCCCTCCAAGCCCCTAAAAATCCATAAAACCCTAAAATCCATAAAAATCCCTAAAAACAATCAATAACGCTAAAATTCTTAAAAACCCTAAGAAACACTAATATCCCTAAAAATATAAATTCCCCAAAATCCCGAAAAACATAAAAAAATCCATAAGAAACCAGAAAACAAAAAAACCCTCAAAACACTAAAAGACTATAAAACCCATAAAAACCCAAAAAACATAAAAACCTTCAAAATACATTCAAACCCTTAAAACCTTGAGAAAATGGAAAAATATTTTAAAACCCATAAACCCCTAAAACACCTAAAAGTATCTAAAAACATAAAAACTCTTAAACACATAAAAACCTAAACCCCCCAAAAAATTTGTGAAAACTGAAAAATCTGAAAAATACATAAAAACCTAAAAACCCCAAATCCCCCTAAAAATCAAAAAAAAAACATTAAAACCCATGAATTCTAAAAAAACCCAAAATATCCTAAAAAATATAAAAAACCTAAAACCCAACCCCCCCCCCCAATCCTATAAAACCCTGGAAACCCATAAAATCCATAATAAACCATAATCCCCTTAAAATAACTAATAACACAAAACACTTAAAATTCCTTAAAATGCCAAAAAAACCTATAAAAACACTTGAAACTGTGAAAAATGATAAAAAACATAAAATCTCAATAACTATAAGAAATATGAAAATACCTTAAAAACCCAAAAAACCTGGAGTCCACAAAAACCATAGGAACCCCAAAAAACAAAAAAAATCACTAAAAATACAAAAACCCATAAAACCCATAAAAACTCAAAAAACTCCTAAAAGCCCAAAAAACACTAAAAACCTATAAATCCATAAAACCAATAAAAACTATAAGACACCCTAATAGAACCTAAAACCCTCAAACCCCATAAAAAGCATAAAACCCTAAATTTTTTAGCAAAACCTAAAAAAACCCTTAAATTCGTATAAAAACCAAAAAAGACCCAAAAACCATAAGGAACCCTAAAAAACATAAAACCCTAAAATACCTAAAAAAACATAAAAACATTAAAACCCCAAAAAAATCATTAAAAATGGAAAAATAATTTTAAAACTCCAAAAAAACATTAAAACCAATAAAAATACTAAAACCCAAAGAAAACACTAAAAACCGTAAAACCCTGAAAATATCCTAAAACAAGTATAAACCATAAGAACCCAAAAAACCTAAAAAATCCTGTAAACCCTAAAAAATCCTAAAAACATTTAAAAACCCTAAAAACCAATAGAAAAACAACCCCCCCCCCCTCTAAAGACACTAAAACTCATAATCCCCCCAAAAAAAACCATCAAAATCCATAAAACCCTAAAACCCAAAAAGAACTCTTAACACCCTAAAACCCCTAATACCCATAAAAACACATAAATCACTAAAAATTATAAAACCCCCTAAAACTCCTAAAAATCCATAAAAACCCGTAAAAACCCTAGAAAACCCTAAAAATTATTAACTCCCCTAAAAATACCTAAAAGTAATAAAAAAATTTAAATACTCTAAAACCATAAAGAACATAAAAAACCCTGAAAACCCCTAAAAGTATAAAAACTCCTAATGGACCCTTGAAACAAAAAAACCCTAAAACTCAAAAAAACCCCTAAAATCATTAAAACACCTAAAAATAATAAAAAAACACTAAAAAATCTAAAAAATATAAGAATACATAAAAACCATTGAAATTCCCTAAAAACCCTTAAAATACTATAAGAACTTAAAATACCAAAAAACCTGAAAAACCAATAAAATAGTTGAATACCCTGAAACCCCCCCCCCCCCCAAACAAACCATAAAGACCCTAAAAACCTTCAAAACCCTTAATGGATACTAACAATCACCAAAAAATCCTAGAAAGAACTAAAATACCCTAAACCCTTAAAAGACTCTAGATAACCCTAAAAACTGTAAATGTATTAACAAACCCTGAAAACCCTAATGGGACATAAATACCATAAAAATAAAAAAGGCTCTAGAAACCATAAAAACCCATAAAGGTCCAAAAAATATAAAAACAATAAAGGACCCCAAAATCCCAAAATCCCTGAAGAACCCTAAAACACTTAAAACCCTAAAACATTAAAATCCCATAAGCCCCATAAAAACCCAATAGCTCTGTATCCGATGATGCGTGGACTTGCTTTCCAAAGGCAAGCATTCGTCGGATGGTCTGACCAGCGACACTTAAGAACTCACATTGGTCGAGAGGATAGGAATTCGGGCTCATCGCACCCTTTTTGGGTGGAATTATTTCCTGTTCCGGGACTCTCTTATAGATTTAAGACGTATTCATATGTTCGCAAATCTTTGGTTTATATCCAAACATAGTATCCCCAGATTTAACCCTGGTGGGCAATGGTCAGCTGGACGCAGGGGTTCAGAATCATTTATGCCCGAGGTTTTCCATCCCTCATTGGATTAATGACTCTGAAGAGTCGGAACTCGCTTGAGGTGGCACTATGAGTGGCACGGTGAACCGATGTGAGGATAGTCAGATAGACTGGTTGTTGGGCTTGAACCTCAGGGAGGCTTCCTACGTACCCTATCTAGGGGGCAGGAATTAAAGTCCACGTAGTTCAAATGTACAGTTTATCATCATGCGGGATGAAGGAGAACTGACGTGAAGGTTATCGGAACAACCAGGTGGTGTGCTTGAGCCTCTTGGAGGCTTCCTACATACCCTGCCTAGGAGGCAGGGATCAAAGTCCATGTAGTTCGCATAGGCGGGGGGATTACGCTCTGAGGTAGTCCAGAGTAACGGATTGGGTATTACACTCTGAGGAGGCCCATAGGAATGGATTAGGGCTTACACTCTGAGGCTTCCCATGGCGATAGATTGAGGCTTACACTCTAAAGAGGCCCATAAGAGGATGTCATGGTCGATGCTTACTCAAATTCCACGTGAGTCATGCTTGGTGTGAGAAACAAGAGGCAGTAGAGACCAGAGGATCACGTCACAAGAGGTGAATCCTTGAGGAATGGAGTGGGGATTACTCATGAGGGCATCCCATAAGGTCGGGGCTTACTCCTAGGTGGATGCCCATGGTGATGGATTGAGGCTTACACCCTGAGGAGGCCCATGGGCGACAAAGCGCAGCGGGAGAGGGAAAGGGGGTGCTCTTGTGCCCATCTCCTCTCTTTCAGTGCATGAGGGCTTCCTTCTGATGGGTATTTTACTATCCCCGGGAAGCCCTTAACAAGTGGAGGGGCAGAAAAGGGATTCCCGAGCTCAGATTCCACATTTCTGTGGGAATATAAACCCAGGAATGCTTCAGGAATCTGCTCAAGGGTTGGGGAAACCCCTTCGCCTCTATTTATCATGGGTATGTGAACTCAAAATGGCACGCTGATGTGGCTGAGGGTTATACCATGTAGATCCGGTGGCTCTGGTGGAGACCTTGGCTCGGGGACAATGAGTAGGCCAATGAGGAGGTTGGGGAGGATCGGGCCAGATTGGAAGAATTTTATCTGGTTCAGGGAATGGGAACTTCGAAGGTTTTGGTAGGACACACAAGGGTATCGTAGGAAGGTGCTACGTGGTTGGAGAATCCATTCGCAAACCAGGTTGGTCTACGGATTGAGAGGACATCCACGAACCAGGGGGGTCCGCGGATTGAGAGGCCATCCGTGAACCAGGATGGTCCGTGGACTGATTGGCATCCCGCGAACCAGGGTAGTTTGCGGTCTGGTGAGAATCCCGCAAACTAGGGTGGTTCGCAGCTTTAGGTTCGGCCCACATACCAGGGGTATGTAGAGGGGTCCATGCGAGCAGTATCAGCCAAGGGCAGCGCCGATCGGGGGTTCATCATTTTAGGCTTCACCAGCGCAGGAGGGTGTTACGCGGTGCGGAGGATCGAAAAAGAGGCATAAACATCTTGGTCCATGGGGAGTGCGTCCACAGAGGGGATATGGTTTGTGGTCTTCCCTTTTTATGTTATTTTAAGTTCACGGTTCACCAAATTATTATGTATTTTCAGTTCCTTATTAGTTCATTCCCAGGTTTATACCTTCTCTGGTTTGCAAACTGGAACTTCACTATTTGCTAAATCCTAAGCCTTCCTTTGAAATCCTTCCACACGAGACTGATCAATCTTCTCTTCTTCCGCCATCAAATTGTCTGAATCCGAGTCTCCAAATCTCCGAATCCTCTTTCTTTCCCCCTCGGTCTCCTTTTATAGAGTGGGGAAAGCGATGTATCTGCGGTCACACGACACTTTTTTCAGAGGCCCATGACCGAATACCCAGTTTATAGCTGACTTGGTCAATCCTTAATTCGTGGTGGGTATTGAACACTTCCCCCCCCCCACCCCCCGCGAACTGAACTCAGGGAGTGCTTCGTGGATGCAGAGGGTTCCGCCTCCATTCTGTGAACGACAGCGGATGCAGCTTGAACCAGTTGACGTGGTCCGCGGTTGGGGAAGTTCATGATGGTGAACCGAATCAGCGCCCATCCTACCTCGAGACCGTAGTCTTCGCCTCCATTTCACGAATGACGACAGTTCACGGAGGGGGTGCTTCACGGGGCCTGGCCACGTTGCATTTCCATGGGACCGGTCCATGAACCGACCCTGCTTGTGTCCCTTCTTTGAATCTTCTCCATTCTTTTCCCCAATTATTTGGGGGGTTTGGTTTGAATCTCCATTGCGGATTTTTCAGGACCCTACAAATTCCCCCCATCGGAATGGGGTCTGATCAGAACGAAGAGGAGGCCATTCTGATGCAGAGTAGTCCTGAAACTGAGATGGTTTGTGGTAGAGAGGTGGACCCGGTAGTGGACCACGACTATAAATATGGGGGGCCCTTCATTTTTCCTTTACTGAATTCTTCGTGAAACCAGCTCTCCCTCACCGCCGCGTGCTCGATCCTTCGCAAAGTGCTTCATCCGCGAACCGGAAGTGAATTCCGCGAACCATTCCTCCTTCACGGTCACCTTCACCCATGAACCAATTTCCCGACCGCAAACCATTACTCTTAATTAATTAAAAATTAAGTCATGACGGGCTATGGAGGAACTTGCTTTGCGGTTTTGGTGCTCCTCGGTTTCGATGCTCCACGGACTAAAATGTCTTGAACTTTAAAAGTTTCTATTTTTTCCAAACATAATCACTTAAATTCGGGATATAATTCTGTGGAGCAACTTGGTTCGCGGTTTCCTAGCCAACACTCTGCGAGCCAGGGTTTCGCGGACTGATTTGGAAAAGGGCCGGTTCATGGGATGCTGTCATCATGAACCATCCTTTGAGGCCTCCTTGCGGAATTTTTTTATTAAGGCTCCTCAACTGATCCTTAGCCATATATCTGGTATTTTTTCCATATTTTTATTCTAGAATAACTGATTTTTGGATCTCATTGTGCTGGGAGAAAACATGGTTCCCCCTCATTCTGCACCGAGTCCTGCTGCAGAGCCTCTCCCAATTGGTTCAAGGAGACGTTTAGCTATGATTCGCAGAGTGGAGAACATCTACGAGGACCCTAGTCGGTCCATCATTCCTGATGATGGTGCCTTGAAAGATTTTCTCCCTCCTAAGCTCCTGAATTACCCACTATCAAATAGACTTCCACTTCATGGATTCAGTCTTCAAGATGATGTCCCTATTCCCCCCACCTTCTTAGGTCTTCCTTCTCCTTTCTTGGAAGCGTCGTCCAAGTTTATTCAGGCGAACCATACCAAATCGGGGGAGATGGTTTCCGAATTTAACCAGAAAGACATATTTATTTTGAGGGGCTCTGTTTGGACCCAAAGTGATCAGAATGCTCAAAACATTTCTCAGGAAGCTGTCTTCAAGAGTTACCCTTCTATTATCAACATTTCTCGAGTAGATCCTGATGCGGGGTGGATTCCTCGGTGGGATCTTTGATCTGGTAGGCTCTTCTAAAATGACTGAGCATGCTCTTTCTGGGTCCATCATCATTACCAGGAGTCTCCTGAATCACTGGAAGCAGTCAATTTATACTCCATAGTGTGGGCCTCCCAGTTTTCCATTTACCCACCATCCTTGGTCCTGCCAGACCTACTCAGTCACTGGTGTTCAAGCACTAATACTTTCCACCTTTCCCATGGTGAAGTTGGTATTAGATTGTGGGATATAAATCAATTGGGAGGACTCCCGATTATTGGTGAAATGAATGATGGATTTCAACCTACTCCTGACGCATGGGATGATGTCGAACAAGTACATTTATTGGTGATGGATCTGTTGGCTATGGAGGAGTAGTAATTGGGTCAGGCGTTGCATGCCCGCTCTCTTATTCCCTATAGTACATGGATAGGATTATTTCTGAACACCACTGGTCCAGTGCCGAAGATCAAGCGCCCAGGTTTCAACCTTCTCAGCAGTCAAGAACCTCCCCAGGTTCCTACTGGGTGGTTCTGGAGGTGGGCGACTACCATTCATGGGGTTACAAAGTGCGCCCCGGTGTGCCGCCTATGCTATGGATAGCAGGATTGTTTTTTTATGTTCATGATCAGGTGGATATTCCCTTCTCGGGATATTAATCCTTGCATCAGGGCTTGAACCCTGATGATGGCAGTTGAGTTGGCAGGGGGCCGCTTGGTGAATTTGGTTGGGCCCACATTGGATCGTATTTATGAACTGATGGGTCACATGCAGAAGGGCGGTTCACCCTTCTGTCTGAGTGGGACATTTCAATTTTTTTATTTCTAGGTAGTGGATCATTGTTTCTGTTATGGGTATTGTCACAACACAGTCATCCCACATACTACTTTTTGGCCTACCCTGCTTGATATAGATGGAGTTCACCTAAAACCCCTCGGCCCTGGTGAAGTCCTTGAGCTTCTGAGTGACTTTTCCCAGTTTTCTTTCACTCCCTACCCCACCCCTTCTGGAATCTTAGTTGACAACCATCGGGGGAGCCTAGAGGATCACTCTTACATGATCTCTCTGCGGGACAGATTTCTGTCCGCACAGATCGACGGGGATTCTCTGTGCGAGTTGTATGTCCCGTATCGCTTTTCTCACCAGTTTGGGTGCATGCAAGTCCAAGTTCCCCTTCCCCCTCCTCAGGCTTGAGGACTGCACATGTCTACACTTCATTAATGGTGGCTGATGCTGATGTGGGAGGGATCTGACGCGATCATTCCCCTGCCTATCGTGGGGGCAGCCGCCAGCCTTTCCATGGAGTATGGAAAGGCGTGGGCAAAATATGATCCCCCTGGGATCCTAGGGAAGGACATTCGTCAAGTTCCCAAATCAGGAGGTACTGTGGTTGTCGCGTCTATCGCACCTTCCCCATCGGCTCTAAGGGAGGATCGATTGATGGATCATCGATCAAAGTGGCTCAGTGGATTTTCCTTTCCCAGTCCAACGGTGGCCGAAGATCAGGCGGGTTCATCCTTCTTGGACGTGGATGAGGACGACATGGTGGTTTTGGGTCCTAGTGAGACAATCCCGGAAGTTTTTCCACTTGAAACTGGGCTTAGAATCATGATCCTTAATCCTGAACAGGGGTTAGAGGCTCCAGACTTTCCTGTTTCGGAACCAACTTCTAGTGAGCACATGCCTGTGCTGGTTGCAATGCCAGATTTCATTCCGATGCCATCCAGCGAGGATACCAAAGATCCCCATGTCATGGCTGACCACCGGGCGGTGCGTAGGTGGGCCTGGCCTCAAATTTGCGAGATCTTTGTCGAAACTCCTCTAGATGAGATTAAAATTAAGATCGAAGCTCTTCAACAGCTCATCCTGGGCTTGGGGTCGGGTGGCTTCGACTATCGGCAGTTCCATTCTCTTGCTTGAAAAGTTGTCATGGCTCGTGAGGAAGCTACCACTAGTGAACACAAACTTGCTCAATTTGCTGCCACTAATTGTGGGACCTGTGCCCTAGAGGAATCCATGATACAGCTCCATCAGCTGATGGCACAGTAGGTGACCTCTTGAGATCAGGTGGCCGTCCTATCCTCTGAGTTGCATGAATGTGAAGAACGGGAAGCGATGCTGAGAAATCGGTTGTCAGTTGTGACCGGTAGTATCGAAGACACTAGAAAAGGGATCAACAATCTCCAAAAAAAGTGGAGCATACTCGTCCAGTGGCTGAGGATGAATCTAGGGAGAAGGCCATGTTGGAACGGTCTTGCAATGACCTCTGCCACACGGTTTCCGATCTGGTGGAGAGAGCGAGTCAGGCTCCTTTATGACTATCAAATCCACTCTTGTACCCTCTATTTTACTTACCCCTATCCCCTTATTTTTCTTGTGAGGGAGATACCCCAGCTTATGGACATCCTCCCTTTTTTTTTCGAACGAAATACAATCTCTATCAATCAATTGTTGCTGTGAAATTTGATTCTTACTTAGAACAATTGCTGTGTAAATAACAATTCATTGAATTAGAATTAATTATAACTCAAGAAAACAAAATCTAAAATTTTTTCTAGACCGTGGGGTCCAGTGAGCATAGTTTTACTATTTCTAGGGGTTTGTAGAAAATCCCTACAAAATTTTTGCCGCTTCTTTTAATACCGTGATTTTGCCAGGGCTCTTTTAGTGTGAGCCCAGCATGTATGGCCTAACTTTTTCCTAGGTCTCCTTTTTTGGGTTTTTGGCTTAACAGGATTTGTGCCTCTTTTTTTGAGTGGTTTAAAGTCCCTCCCACAAGACTATCATTACTGATGTTTTAGGTCGAACAACTTTGACCAAACATGGTGGGGCAAGGTCCCCAATGGGGTTCAGCTGATTAAAAGATGTCTCAAAACTCTTCAGATGCACGTGGGGGGAACATGTTTAAATTTCAACGGAATGCAGGGCATGCCTCAAGCCATGGGAGCCACGTTGGCATACAGAGGTAGGAAGAGCATTTCCTAAGGAAAACATGCCTTCGGTAGACGGGCCAGGGGTGATCCATATGCAAAGCCGCTGAGGGCATGGTATGCATAGTCATGCAAAGGTGTCCTCAAGTCAATGACTATCCATTTCTGATGTCCAGGGGACTTCATGGAAGTTTGACTCATGGAAACCACGATGGGTGGCTTGAAAAATTATGAAGACCACCAGGGGTGGCTCATAATGGAAGTGTGACATATGAATGGGTTTTGGGAAGATCCGTACTAATCGTGATCGTGGTCAGGAGACCACTTCCCTATGCATTTAGTTAGCACAAGGGATGGTTGAGGCTTGGCGTAGTTTAATTTCATACAGCTGGGACATCATTTAAAATTGAATGAATTCTCCAGGTTCTCAGTAATCTTTTCAAAGAGTTCCACAATATTCAAGCAGGGTTGTGAAAGAGGTTGGTAAACTGTAGATCATAGGGTTTCTGAATCCCGGGATAGACATGGGGGATCAGGGGCCAAGAGGCGTATGGAGAGAAGCATTACCAAAGGAAATCATTCCTTTGGTAGATGGGCTAGGGGAGATCAATATGCAGAGCCGCTGAGGGCAAGGTATGCATAGTCATGAAAAGGCGTCCTTAGGTCAATGACTATATTCCCCCGATAGCCAAGCAACTTCAGGGAAGTTGAGATTTGGGACCACCATGGGTGGCTTATGATAGTTCAGCTTTTTCTGAGTAAAGAGTATGGTTTATGATGAAAGGGTGCCTGGATACGAGGGAAAAATATAGACCAAACATCCTGAGAATGGGTGAAGTAATCCCTTCTCACACTGGTGTGAGACGGTGGTTTGTGCTGGTCTGACCCGTTCATTGAAGGACAGAGAAAAGCCTTTGTTCCTTACTAAACTCGTGGAGAGTTTGACTGTGCAGTTTAGCATCATGCGGTAAAGACGAAGAGAATTATTAAAGGATGTTGTGCAGTTTAATGTCATTCAGCGTGGATGATTGACCGTGCATTTTAACATCATGTGGTAAGGAATTAGTTAAAAAAAGGGCCTCTCTTGATTAGAATGTAATTGGGCCCGAGTATCCTGTCATGTCCAAGACATGGAGGGGGGTTGATGGTGTAAATGATGCTTCCGGGGATTCTTGGATCAGGAGAGATTTCACGGAGGCTTTGAGGCCAGTAACCGTACAGAGCTAGGAAGAGCGTCGCCCGAGGAAATCTTTCCTTTGGTGGATGAGCCAGGGGATATCATTATGCAGAGCCACTGAGGGAATGGTATTCATAGTCGTAAAATGGTGTCCCAAGGTCAATGAATTTTCACTTACGATGGCCAAGAATGGTTATGAAGATCCACAATTATCCAGGCCACGAAGTCTGTCATCGGGGAAGGAAATGTCTGAACATGTTGGGCATACTCAGCCCTGGTTGTCGTTAAAGCTTAGAGAGCTCCCTGCGCTGATTTATTTTGTGCACGGGGGTATACCTTTACTCCATGAAATTTAACATCGTGCGGTAAGGACGAGATACTCCATGTAGTTTAACGTCGTGCGGTAAGGTCGAGGTATTCCTAGTTTAGCGGTCATAGATCTTGGACCATTGGGTGACTATTGTTGTGGTCACTCAATGGATAACTGGGTCAACATGTTCTGATATACTTGGAACAAGGTGGGGGATGAATGTTGTAAACTGTAACTTTGTGTTTTCCTGGATCAGGAGGTGTGGTGTGGGGGCTCTGAGGCTGGTAAGCGTACGGAGCTAGGAAGAGTACCGCCCAAGGAAATCTTTCTTTTGATGGACGAGCCAGGGGCTATCATTATGCAGATCCGCTGAGGTCATGGTATGTATAGTCGTAAAAAGTTTTCCCCGGGTTGATAACATTCCACTTTCAATGGCGATGAATTATTATGAGAATCCGCGACTGCTCACAGTGCAGAGTTTGACATAGGGGGATAATGGCATCCGGGTATACAAGAAACATCTTCACTGCAATTGTCCGTTGAGTCAAAGTATCCTAGTCCTGGCATGATGTTCGTTGGTTCAGGTCTCTATGTGAACCACCGACGGAAACATAGGCTAGCCAGATAGGGATACCCTGGAAACACTTGGATGTGAAAAGGGGAATGAACTTGTAAACCACTGCTCCATAAATTTTTGGATCAGGAGATGTGATATGGGGGCTTTGGGACCGGTAGGCATACAGAGCTAGGAAGAGTGTCACCCAAGGAAATCCGGCCTTTGGTGGATGAGCCTGGGGCTATCATCATGCAGAGCCGCTGAGGGAATGGTATGCATAGTCATACAAAGGTGTCCACAGGTCGATGACTTCCCACTTCCGATGGCCATGATTGGTTATGAAGATCCATAATTATCCGGGTCGTGGAGTTTGATGTATGAAAAGGATGCATCCAAATGTGCAAGGAGTATCTCAATATTGTATTGCCATGTGTCTTGGGTGGGTCGCATCAAAGTCCATGCAGTTTAACGTTATGCGGTGAGGATGAAGTTCGTGAAGTTTAACTTCATGCAGTAAGGACAAGGTCCATGCAGTTTATTGTCATGTGGTAAGGATAGGGTTTGTGCAGTTTATTGTCATGTGGTAAGGACGAAGTATACACCCCGTGTAGGTATGGTCCGTACACAGGGGAAAGGGAGCATCTTTAAATCTTGCTATCAGTGCAATTTTACGTCGTGCGGTAAGGACGAGAAGTACACCCGGTGTTGGTCTGGTCCGTATAAGGGGGAAAGGGCCTTTTTTATATTTTATTCAGGGGACTGGGCCAGGACTGGGAACCTTGGTGTCACTATGTATCCCGCGAGGGCAAGAATCAATCTGCACGTGGTTCTCTAGAATAAGTACAACTCGTGCAGGGCTGGTTCGAACACGGGGGAAAGGGACATTGTCGAACTTCTATTTTATTTCATTTGGAGGTGGATGGGGTAGGATGGGGAACCCTAGCATCACTACATATCCTACGAGGGTAGGAATCAAGCCACACGTAGTTTTCTGAAAGAAGTACACCCCATGAAGGTCTGTTCCATACACGGGGGGAGAGGGGCATTGTTAAAACTTCTTGCCCGGGCAGTTTAATGTCGTGTGGTGAGGACGATTGATACACCCTGTGTAGGTCTGGTCCTTACACGGAGGGAAGAAGGAATTTTTTAATTTTTATTCAGGGGGCTGGGCTAGGATAGGGGATCCTGGAATCACTACGTATCCTGCGAGGGCAGGAATCAAGCCGTATGTAGTTCTCTGAAATCCGTGCAATTTAACGTCATGCGATGAGGATGAGTTCCATAGAGTTTAACATCATGTGGTTAGTACGATGGGTATTATTAAATTCTGTGATTTTTAACGTCATGCGGTGAGGACGTGATACTCCTAGATTAAGTTTATAGAGTTTGGACCACTGGGTGCCCAGTAGTTTAATGTCATGCAGATCGGATGATGAATACACCCCATGCAGGTCTGGTCTATACACGAGGGTAGGGAGCATTCTTGACTCTTATTATCCATGCAGTTTAACGTCGTGAAGTAAGGAAGAAAAGTATACACTTCGGGCAGGTTTCTATGTGAAATAATTCTTTAGGAATCTCACATTGGTAGGAGCTGTGGTAAATTGTCTGTCCATAGAGATTAGGGTATATGCTCTGTTGGAGTAGACCTTATGTACAATGTATGTTCCCTCCTACTTGGGATCCAGCTTTGGAGGTTTCTTTCCAGGTATCATTGGGGTCTGGAGGACCAATATCAATTCTCCTTCCAAGAAAGACCAGAGGCGGACCATTTTATTGAAGGCTCGTGCGATCCGGTTTTGGTATACTTCTAAATGGTGCAAGGTGTGCAACCACTTCTCATCTAGTTGTTCCAATTAACCTAGCCGCTTTCCTGACTTCTTATCATCAGATAATTGATCATAGATGGAAACACGGAGTGAGGGAAGTTGGATTTCAATGGGCATGACCGCCTCTGTGTCGTACACCAATGAGTATGAGGTAGCTTGAGTAGTGGTGCAGATTGTGGTTCGACAATCCGATAATTCATGGAATAGTTTATCCAGCCTTGAATTCTTGTCTTTTTCCACCATTTTTAGGAGAATGTTGGAAAGGGTATTGTTGAAAGCCTCTATCTGTCTGTTGGCCACTGCATGGTAGTGGGATGAGTGGTTACCCTTGATACAATACTTTTGGTATAGTTTCTCCAATTCAGTAGAGCAGAAGTTGGTGCCATTGTCCGTCAGTATAGTATGTGGGACGCCAAATCTGGTGATGATATTGGTCTTCACAAAGATGACAATATTTCTTTCCCCGACCTCCTTGAGGGGTATGGATTCTTCCCATTTGGAAAATAAGTCGGTTGTCGTGAGGATATACTTCAGTTGTTTGGCCGCGGTGGGAGGATATGGTCCCACGACGTCCATTCCCCAGACGGAAAATGACGAGGAGTACTTGGATTGATGGAGTAACTCCGGGGGTTGGTGTATGAAGTTGGCATGAATCTGGCATGAGTGGCATTTCACGGTAAATTGCTCATAGTCTCGTGCCACTATGGGCCAGTAGTACCCAAGCCTTCGAAATTGATGGGAAAGCTTAGTCCTCAGTTGATGTGCTCCACACGCTCCGGCATGTACTTCAGTCATGACAACAGTGGTTTCTTCCCCGTCAATGCATATGAGGAGCACTCCATCGAGGCCTCATTTGTAGAGGACCTCTTGCAGACCCATGCTTCCATATAGGACAAAGTTGATTGCCCTTCTCTGTATTTTCTCTCGTTCAGTCCTGTCTGATCGAATTTATCCCCGTTGAAGGTAGTTTGTCATGAGGGTCATACAGCCGGTGGAAGGAGCATATGGCTTGGGGATAGTACTGAATTCATGGATTTAGTCCGTCTTGGTCTGAACAAATGGAAATACCATTCGACGGTGAGCAATACTGATAATTGTTTCATCCTGGCATAGGTCAGCTAGGTCTGTGGCCATGTTGGCTAATGCATCAGCCTGGGCGTTCTGAGACCGGGGAATATAGGTTAATGTTGGTTCTGTGGAGAATTCTTCCATTAACCCTCGGACATGGTCAAACAAGGGTCTCGACTCCTCCTTTTTAATAGCATAGTCCCCATTGACTTTCTTGATGACCAGCTCTGAGTCACCTTTTACCTTAAGGTGTTGTGCTTGTGCCTGGAGTGCGAGTTCCAGGCCTGCAATGAGGGCTTGATATTCCGCTTCATTGTTTCTACATCCTTCTGACAGGAGGAAGGAATATGGAAAGACTACCTTTTCTGGGGACATGATTATTATCCCCAATCCCACTTTGTGGAATCTGGGATCCTCCATCCTCTTCCCGGTGGGGCTTCGGGATGCGACGTCGAAGTATATTTCCCATGTCGGGAACTCCTCTTGAACCGATAAGATGTCTTCATCAGGTAGCTCGACGTCCGGTGCAGTGGTCCCTGTTAAAGGGTGCTCTTCCAGAAAGTCGGCTAATTCCTGACCCTTGATGGCTTTTTGAGGCACAAACCGGATTCCAAACTGTTTCAGGATGACCTCCCATTGGGATAGGCGTCCAGTTAGCATCGGGCGGCTGAGGATGTACTTGAGCGGGTTACTCCATGAGATCAAATGGACTTCATGATGTTATAGATAATGTCACAACTTTTGAACTACGAAGAACAAGGCCAAACAGTTCTTCTCGATATTTGAGTATCGAGTCTCAGCATCAATCATGGTTTGACTGAGGTAATAGAGACTGTTCTCACTACCGACATCTTTATTTTGTGTGAGGAAGTCTCCTAGTGATCACTCTAAGGCTGTCACGTACAAGATGAGAGGTATTCCTTCAACTGGGGGCATGATCACCAGTGGGCTTAAGAGGTACTTCTTCATGTTTTCAAATGCTTATTGGCAGTCATTCGTCCATTGGTATGCGACCCCCTTCTTCATTAACCTGGTGAAAGACAAACATTTTCCTTCCAAGTTGGCTATGAACCGCCTAATATAGGCGAGGTGTCCTTGGAATCACCTCAGGTTGGTGAGATTTTGGGGAGGTGGTAGTCCAAGGATAGAATTTGTCTTCTCAGGGTTGACTTCGATGCCACGATGGCGTACGACGAAGCCAAGGAATTTCCCTGAGGTAACACCGAAGGCGCATTTGAAGGGGTCCATCTTAAAGCTATGCTGTTGGAGCTTGTTGAAGATGGTCTCAAGGTCCGACAGGTGATATGAGTGCTGTCTGGACTTGAACACCAGGTCATCCATGTAACATTCAATGAATTTCCCCAGGAACGGTTTAAAGATCCGATGCATGGCGCGCTGATATGTGGCGCCAACGTTCTTGAGATCAAAGGGCATGACCCTGTAACAGAATACCCCTTGAGGGGCCCTGAAGGTAGTGGCTTCTTCCTCTTCTCAGTCCATCCTGATTTTTTCATATCCGGAATATCGATCCATGAAGGAAAAAGCCTCATACCCGGACATTTCATTGATTAAAAACTCAGTGATTGGAACCGGGAAGTCGTCTTTTGGACAATGCTGATTGAGATCTCTGAAATCGATGCAGACAAAAAATTGTCTGTTCTTTTTCTTGACAGGGACGATGTTGGCCAACCAAATGGGGTATTGGACCTCTCGAATAAGGCCTGCTTTAATGATATTATCGACTTAAACCTCTATTTTGGTGGCATGTGAGGGATGTGTCCTTCTGGAGGCATGTTTATAGCCCTGGTGGTCTTCTGGAAGACTTAGGTGGTCTGTTGCTACTTTGGGATCGAGTCCCGGCATTTCTATGTAATTCTCGGTGAAAAAATTCTGGTGTTTCCTCAGGAAAGAGGTATATACCTCATGCTCCTCAGGGGACATGGCTTCACTAATGAGAGTACGCCTCAAATCTTCCTTGGTACCCAGGTTTATTTCCCTGAGTTCGTCCACAGTGGTGGAGAAACCTTCCTCAAATGCAGAAGGTGCATCCCTGAGATCTTCCTCCTCTTCTTCTCCCAAGTCATCATCTTGTTGATCCGATGGGGGGGAGTTTCTGACACGGGATCTTGGGAGTCCGGAGGCGAGGTTTCGTGGGCGTCCCTACTCAAGTATTCATCCCCAGATCGAGGGTTGGTGGAAGTTCCCACATTGTCATGCTCGTCCATCATGGCTGAAGTCATGAGGACATCCGAATGCGTGTCTGTACTTGATCTCCTACTTTCGACATGGTTAATGGGAATGACATAATCTCTTCCAAGCTACCTGAGGGGGTCATCAGGAACCATTTCCAGGCGATTTGGAGTGGGGATCCAGTCGACACCAATGACCAAAGGATTCTTTTTCTTTTTCTCATAGAACCTGGTGTCAATGTAATGTGACTCGAAGAGCTCTAAAGGGGCCTTATTGACGTGAAATGTTCCACTTTTTCCATTGATGTAGTAATTGATACACTGGTGATAGGATGAAGGAATGGCCATGTGCTTATGGAGCCACGTCCTTCCCAGAAGGGCATTAAATGTCGTGCTCTGCCGGACCACCAGGAATTCCGTATAGGCTACCAGGTCATCAAAATGGGTCTTTAGCTTGATTTTTCCCATTGGATTCTGTTCACTATTTTCGTAACCCAACAGAGTTGTGGCCGAGGGAATTAGGCCATCCTCATTGTATCCCAACTTACAGAGTGTCCGTAGGGGAAGGAGGTTAAATCCAGAGCCATTTTCTATAAAGACTTTCTGGACCTCAGTATCATTCAGTGAGCCGGACACATATAGTGGTCTGATGTGTCCTTGCATGATGGCATCTTCATCCTGGTCGGTGAAGGAAATCACCGCATTGCATTCGACTGGGTCAGTCTCCATTCGGTAAATTTCGGCGGCATCTACCTCAGCTTGAAACTTACGGGGGATGATCAAAGATTCTATAAGCGCCTCCCTGAGGTCTGCTGACAGACTTAGGGCATCATGGATGGACAGCTTGGCTGGTACCAATGCCAGCTGCTTAAGGATATCGTATTTCTGCTCCAGCAGCCGACGCTTCTCCATTGGCAGGAGAGTCTTAGCAGGTACTTTAGGGGATGGAGCATTTGACGAGGAGGGTCTGGATGCGGGGTTGGATATTGATGGTGCAACCACATTTCGGGGACTTGGCCCGGCCAGTCTGTTTGTGCACACTAGGTGGCCAGACACTTACTCCTCCTCTGGTGGGTATCGCAGAACAACAGGGCCAGAGTGGATGCTTGTGGAAGTGGAGGGGCATTCTTTCTCCTATTGAGTCTGGTGAAGGGCTCTCCCATGGGGTTCTACGATACTAACTATTTGGGATGGGGTCCAACCGTAGGGTTGGTTTCGGCCGATGCTGCGCCTCCCCTGGTATCCCCTACATCTGCGATTCCTCCTCCTGGCTCCTCGTATTGGGAACTCGGGTTCGTAACCATACCCTTTGTCAGGGAATGATTCCATAACATGGTTGATGTTAATAGAACCAAATATTGGCTCGTTATCCTCTGACAGGTCAACATGGTCGGATGACCCTGATGGTGTCGTTTGGTGGGTTGGTACCCATGTCACCAAGTTTGAGGGCATGAAATCTACCAGGGTCGGGACTAACATTATCCCCTTCATGGAATGATCCTCTCACGATTGTTTCCTCCTTATTCGAATTACACCTAGATGATCGGCTCGAGGAGGGTTGTGAGGTCGATACTGCCGGCTCTGTATCTTCAGAGGCTATTGGTGGCAACACCAACTACTATAGTTGAGCTCAGAGTATGCCCTGGGCTGAATTGATAGTCTTCGGAGTCATCCAGTAGTCAAATTTCTGCCCCTGCTTACTAATGACTTTCTGCCACCCCTCCTCTTTATCAGAGTCAGTGGTAGAGATACATGCCTCATGTGCTGGGGGTGGTCCCAGCTCGACCTGTCCAGAGTCTACCATCCTCTACATGAGGTCTTTGAAGATTAAGAATTCTCAGATACTGTGTCCCAACATTCGATGGTAGGGTCAGTAATGTGTCATGTCATCACGGCTGACCTCTTTAGGCTTCCTCGTCTCCGGGAGGCGTAGCAAGTTGCAGTTCATGGAAGCTATGAAGTAGCCGTGAACTTGATCGTCTCAGAATGAGTATAATTTTTTTCTTCGTTCCTCAAAAAGGTTCTAATTTGGTCCTCACTGATCATCCTGTTTAGGAAGAGGTGGCCGCTGATATGCAGGAGGCCCTTGATGATTTGGTGGAGGCATGAGCGGTGGAGCAGGCACCGGGGCCGACTTGATTGTGACAGCGGACACTTCATCTCTAGGGGATCTTTTAGCAGGAGCCTGCGAGGCTATTCGAGACTTAAAATTATTCCACTGCAAGGAGTCCTCAATTCTCTGGGCAATGGCCGGGAGATGGCAGAATCCAGTGGTGCACTCCACTGGTATGAGCGGTGTTCACTGCTCATCTCTAAGATTATCGATGCATATGGCTAGCATCTCATCTTGAGGCATTGGCCTGTTCAGAGAAGAGGTCAGACCTTTCCATCTGGAAATGAAATTTGAGACCCTCTCATTCTCCCTCTTCTTGTAGTTCATGAGGTTGTTGACTGTTGTCTTAGGCAACGTCGAGGTGAAGTGGAACAGGAACTGCTGCCAAAGGTTCTCCTAGCTCTTTATTGACTTGGTCGGAAGACTCGTGTACTAGACGAAGGCGGATCCTTTCAAGGTCCGTACGAAGAATCTGAGTTTAACTGCTTCTTGTTGTTCCGTAGTTCCCACCATAGGGTCGCAATAGGATACGTAGTGCATCAAATGCTGTTCTGAATCGCCTGACCCATTGAAGATAGGGAATACAGGGCTCCCAAAATTGGGTGGAGGTGGTGTGTTGGTCACCCAATCTGGGTAGGGTTTCTGCTCTGGATGTATCGGAGTGCGTCGACCTTCCATCGCTTCCAATCGAGCTGTTAGTGCCTTGATGGTGTTGGTGAGACCCTGGTTTACATACTATTGGGCCCAGTCCTAGGCAGGCATAGCCTGAGGCATTTCCTGATGATCCAGATTGGCCGGCACCAGGGGAGCATGTGCCGTTTGTGGAACCTTCGGAGGGTTTAGGCTTACTCACTCCAGTTGCTTCCTGAGTGGAGTGAAGTCTTGGTATTCATCTGAATCTACGTTTACGTAGTTGGACGGGCCGGGCGCCTCGTTGGACGGGAGCCCTGACCATGTTTCATTTTCCGGGGAAAACCTTAGTCTTTGAGGTGCACTTATTGGGAGTGCATGATGTGGCTCCTCCTGGGATGCACTTTCAAAAAGGCGGTTCCTCTGGAGTAGCTCGACTTTAAGCCGCATCAATTCTTTCATATCCTCTTCCTGTCGAGTGAATCTCTCTTCGAGCATGAGTGGCTCACATTTGTCAAGAGAAGGAGGCAGGTTAAGGGTAACCAGTCCTTTATTCTTATCCTGTTTTGAAGCTCGTTGGATAGGCGGAGGAGGGTTAGCTGGAAGGACAACCATATTTAGGGCGGCCCTCTGATTCCGGGTGTGTACACCTGGTAGTTCATTGTGAGTCATAGCCTGACCGGAACCGTTGTCTCCCGATTCATCCGGATTTGCATTTTCCCCTGTGTCACCCATGGGGTTAGCCTCTATGTAATTGATGAATGCATATCACAAGGTGGAGGGGATGTCATCTTCCAAGTGGGAAGAGGATCTCTTGCGTCTTCTACTGGACTTCCCTTTCGTGACCTAGGATTAAATTCGGACTTCTTGGCGAATGGTGATGCAAAGAGTTCTTTGATGCGACCTTACGGTGCGCCTTCCTCATGGAGGGGATGATGATTCAAATGACGGGATAGGATGAGAACCTCCTCTTCTGATTGTCCTCCCTAGACGAGAGAACACTAATTCTCGTGGGGGAGGTTGTTGTTGAGGGTGTCATAATTCCCCCAGCCCTGAGGGCTGGGGTTGGCTCTGTTCCTTGGACATTGAGTCTCTTCTCTGTTTTATTGGTCTTACGGGGGCATTTGTTGTTAAAAATTCCCCCAGCCCTGCAGGCTGGGGTTGACCCTAGATTGCGGAAGTTGCTGCGGCTATCGCTACCTGCCTGATGTTGCATACCCCAATTCTGGGGTGAACTGGGTTTGATGTCAAGTTCTTCTGTGAACCTATCCTTTCTAGGGAGGCTTGAAAAGATTGTTGATTGGCCTCTCTTAGGCGAGAGTCCTGTTGTATGCTCTTTATGTCCTGATTCAGGAGTTCTTGAATGGCTTGTTCCCGTCGGGCCTGATGCTTCTGGGACTTACTCATGGCCTGACTCTGTTGGGTGTGTTGCCTTTCCTGAATAGGGAGACCACTCGGTTTTCCTCTCGATGTGACGACGTTGCAAGAAACCATACCGAACGGGTTTTTCTGGGTGGGGAGAGGAGTGAAATGCAGAGCTCCGTGTTCCCCCCATCCCCTGACATGGACTCCCGTCGGAGCGTCACCAATGAGGGGGCACAGCTGGTGCAGTGCACGGAGGCAGGCTATCTCCATGTTTCCTTTATGCCTCTCGGGTCGCTGTTTCCGTGCTTAAGGAAGAGCTTCCAGGTCGATGTGACGCAGGAGGTCTCCAATTGTCTTGACGTGGTCTATATACCCATCGTAGGGCAGGAAGCTTGATTTCAATCGTTGGACGGTTGTCCATATTTTATGGCGAATGCCGTGCACGCATTCTTCCGACAACTCTCTGTGTATGTCGAACTGAGAGGTGGTCGTAGGCCAAAACATAAATGGTATATCATCCCTGGCCAGTCATTTCCTCAGGTGAAACATATCGGCATACTCCGCCGCTAGTGACTCCTCTACCTGGTCGGCCCAACTGAGACGCTCACTGTCAGTGTAGTCAGAGGTAGTGGGACCGGTAGGTGCTAAATATTTATTTGGGAGATTCCATGGTGGTTTAGAGGATTAACGCGGCCCTGGACCGTCTCCTGATTGTAGAAGGATGTCGTCAGTGACTAACTAGGAATTTGACATGCTTGATCCTGTCCTTCTGAGTGCCTCGACATACGAGGGATTTTCTGTTCTTGATTTGGAAGGAGAAGGACCTTCCTGTCAATATGATACATCATCGTGGGGAGGACCTCTGCAATGGTGGTCGTAATGGCGAGGACTACCATTACTGCTTGATTCTTCACTACATAGAGGACCTTTGCAGTGCACACCCCAGGGAGGACCTCCAAGGTGTGTCGCAGCAAGGGGATGAGCTTCTAGCTACGTAGTGTCGTTATGGGTGGACCTTCTCAATAACCGCCATCATGGTGAGGATGACCCTCATGGCTTGACGTTCAATGTGCATCTTGGGAAGAACCTTCAAGACACAAGACGACAAGGGGAGGACATTATTGTTGCATGGGGCCAATGTGGGGAGGACCTTCGCAATGGCGGTCGTGGTGGCGAGGACTACCATCACAGCTGCGGCAATGGTGAGGACTACCATTACTGCTGCTGCAGAGAGAATATCTGCAGGATACATCCTGGGGAGGGCCTCCAGAATTTACCGCAATGAGGGGAGGGCCTTCTTGTTGCTCGACGTCTCTATGGGGAGGACCTCCGTTATCAGGGTGGCGAGGACTACCACCATGATATGATTCCTGGCTGCATGGAGTCCCATTGCAGTGTAACCCCTTGAGAGGACCTTTAGGGCAGGCTATGACAAGGGGAGGACCTTCTTGTCATGATGAGACGTAACTGCGGGGAGGGCTTCCGCAGTTACGACTATGATAGCGAGGACTACTACCATAATTTTTGGCCCCACTACATGGAGTGTGTTTGCAGCGTATACCCCGGGGAGGACCTTCAGGGTGGACCGCAACAAGTGGACGGCCTTTGTAACGACACATAGTTTTTCAATGGAAAATTCCCTTCTTATATTTATGTCATAAAATAACATGAAAACAAAAAATAATGAACTAATAGGAGATAAGTGACCTTTAAACATAAGTTTGTCACTCCTATGTTTGGAATTTTAAAAATCCTACATACACAGTTGTGTTCAAGATGTTTTTTTGGAGTCTAATGAAATGAAAATAATTTTTGGTGAATAGTGACCTACCCTTATGTATATTAATATGACCCTTATGAATAGTAAATCATCCAATATAAGATTAACATTACCTAATAATAATAAAATAAAATTTAGACATCTTAGAAAGTGACAATTTGACCTTAGTAAACGTTTTTGGTATTTTTTAAGTCATAAATAAATAATTATAATTAATTAATTTATTTACAATAATATTTATTTCCCTGAAATTTATTTATAAATTATTTAATCAATTTATAATATTTTTTAGATAATTTTATAAGACCCTACGTAATTTTTGAAAGAACTATAAAATCAGTTTTAATCTTAAGAACTGTTTTTTTAAGTAAATTATGATTTTAATTAAATATTAAATTAATAATATTTAGAAACTTATTTTTGAAAAATGGACTTCATTTTTTGATTCTACGCATCAAAATATGGTTTGGTTAAATTGTTGGGATTTTTCTAAGATACTTGAATTTTTTATGAATAGTTGAATCCGATAATTCACAATAAATTCTAAATAATGTATTAATTGAGTCATCGATGATGTTCTGCTGATTTAAGCCCACTTGGTTCGGGATTAAATTATAAAATTACTATTCTTGGTCGTTAAAGACTCACTATTACTTTTCTTGTGGGGAAATAATAAACTAATGAATTTTATATTAAGGAAACCCCTCTCCCCTCCACTATAAAAGCCACCCTTCACACCCTCTTTTCCTCACACCTCTCAAGCTCCAAGACTTCTCCAAAATCTGCCCAAACACCTTCCCTAGACCCTCTCCCATGTCCAAGAGCTTATTGTCTCATAAAAAGACCAAGCATAGGCCCTTAAAGAGGTTCTCAAGAGAAGGATTCAAGAGGTAATTTCTCTCCCTCTTCTCCTTTTAATTTCCTTTCATGTTCAAATTAATTTCTTGATCTCTCCCCACCTATCTTCATTAAAATTGTATTGTAACTTCAGTATTATAAACATACTGTAATTTAAGGATTATAGTGGGACATTATATCATCCATCCCCCTTTCCCTCTTCCTTTTATTTTATTAAAGAGAACGTTGTTCGTGAGGTGTTAATTTATCACCTTCAAGAACGACGTACTTTCTTCTTCCATTTCTAACTTCATATCTAGTCATGAAACCATTTTTATGGTGGAACCAGAATCTTTTATATGTATTATGTTCTATTTAAAGTTCTGTAAATAACCTATGGCCATATTAATAAGTGATAAGTTAAAACACGTTCATTGTGATCCAAAAACCGCCCAAATTGACCCAAATAACCATCATTTAATTCTTATTTAATGATTCATCCACATGGATCTAATTTGATTAATTATAATATCATAAAAACTCATGAAATATAATTAATAAAATTTAATATCAGTTCTGTATGTTTACCCATGTTCTACCCAAACATCAATTTAAGAATACATGTGAACCACTCAAGAAAACCATAAAAATGAACATCCCCAAACAGTGTTTTTAAACTCTACAAGTCATCCAAAGGAAAATAATATGACATAATGAAACCAGAATGAACTCTATTAATGTATAAAAGGTTCTGAAATTTCTAATTAGTGAAAATAATGTCATTATACAAGACATTAAGGAGAAGGTAGCATTCGAGTACAAGGTAAGGGGAAATTCTCGAACCCAACTTTCATCCTTCGGGTTCTACCACTTTCACTCCAATTTTGATATTGTCACCCCTTAAAGATCATTTTTTCATCATTTTATTTCATTTTCTGGGGTATAAATGTTTTTTAATGATGTTTATATCAATCCAAATGTTTTCCAAAAGAACTCTTCTCTTACGAACTCAACTTTTACCTCTCATTCAAGTTTGATGGTTCTTGCATCAAGTATATTGTTCCGTCTTTCTTTTGGGAACCCAATGTTTATGAATGTGTTCTTATGAGATGAAACCCATTCATTTTAATGGGTTAGTTATGTTCATTTATGTTCTATGTTCATTGTGTCATGCATGATAAATGATAATGTTATGACGTGACGGGTGCGCCCATAATTATATAACGCAATATGAATGTTTAAATGTGATGGGTGCGCCTGGAATTATATAGCGCTACAATGCATTGGATAAAGTGATGAACCTCATGATTAAATGTGAAATGATGTGTGAAAAAGATTATAGCTTGCTTCACAAGTATGTGTGGTAGTTAACCACTAAGAAATGATGTTTCATTTTTATGCATTGCCACATTTCAAGTCTTATATTTATGCTCCTCTCATGTTCATGATCTTTTGACTATGTTATGATTATGCTCACCCCATTCTATATTGTTCTTATCTAACCTCTTACTGGGATTCTAGATCACCCCTTTTATGTATATCCTTAGGTGGCTACATGTACTAAGGAGAGGACACGTGTCAATAAGAAGCTACAGATGAAGAAATTAATTAAATGTTTATGCTTGATGATGTATTTGTTATGTATGGTCCTAGTTTTCCCAAGACACTAATCCTTTGGATCCTCTATGTGTAATTCTATTATGTTTTTTATCTTTAAAATGATTTAATAGTAATGTAAGAAAAGGATGGTTCTCTATAGTTGGTATCAGAGGCAAGGTTTAGTTAATTTGGGAATTAGGATTAGTGAACCCTAAAGAAAACCTATAGCATGAGAATAAGTACAAAAATGAACATAAGAATATTTACCTAGGGATCCCATATTTTATGTTTTTGGTATAATAGTTTAAAAGAATAAGTTATTCATGAATTGTTTAGTTATGTTTTGTTCTATCCTTTTCTATTTTATAAAATGGTGGGAACCAGGAGAAATCATGCCAATAACTCATGCGAGGGCCCATACAACAATTGCCCGAACGACATCCCCAATGATTTTGGAGGTGGAGTTCAAAACATCATGGAGATTCTTACCCAATTATCTCAAGTTATGAAAAATAACCCTAATAATGTGGAATGCCCTCCTTCACCAAAGAGGGAGAAACTGGCTATCGAATGTTTTATGCGGCAACGAACACCGATGTTTAGTGGATCTTCCGATCCACTAGTTGCGGAATAGTGGGTCAACTCCATGGAGAACATCTTTTTTGTTATTCAGTATTCTGAGATGGAGAAGGTAACTCTAACCGTTTATCGTCTAGATATAGAAGCCGATCAATGGTGGGATTTGATTAAGAACACCAAGCCAAGGGAGGAAATTGAAGAGATGGAATGGGAAGACTTTAAGATAATGTTTCTTAATAAGTACATCCCATGAACTCTTCGCATGAAGATGGAGAGAGAATTCATAGAGCTCAAGAAAAAAGAAGGATAATCTATCACAACCTATGAAGCGAATTTCACAAGGCTTGCAAGGTATGCTTCGGGTTTTGTTATCAACAATGATAGAAAAAATGATAGATTATATAGTGGATTAAAAACACATCTTCGAAAGGATATTTCAATTATAGACTTTGGGAGTTATGAAGACGTTGTTTGGTGTGCTCTCAAAGTGGAGATGGAGTTTGGAGAATGGTCCCATGGCTATGGTGATAAGAAAATAAAGATTGTGTTTCAAGATGGTGGATCTAATGGAAAAGGTGGGAAGAAAAATCAACGGCCCACATGCCAAAAATGTGGGAAGTTACACAATGGGAACTACCTCAAAGGGACGGGGAAATGCTTCAATTGTGGTAATGAAGGACACCATGCTCAAGAGTGTCAAATATAAAAAAAAGGAAGGATAATATAGCCGATGAAAGGAGAGAACCACTCATGGTTCAATGCTACAACTGTAAGGAGCTAGGGAACTATGCAAACCAGTGCACTAAACCTCGAGTTCTCGAGGGTAATCAGCATCAGCAGCCACCAAAGCCAAAGGAACAAGGTAAGGCTTATGCCATAACTAATGCGGAGGTGGATCCTGATAATGAAGTCGTACAAGGTACACTTCCTATTCACCCAAGAATGGAAATAGTCTTATTTGATTCTGGTTATACGCATTCCTTTATATCTTGAAAGTTCTCTAGAACTATAGAATCAAAGCCCTGAAACCTTGAAGTAGAGATATCTGTAAAAACACCAAGTGGTGCAATCATTGAAACCCAAGTGTTTGACTCTTCTTCTGTTGGTGTATGTGGGAAGATTCTTCTGGCAAATCTCGTAATACTTACCTTGGTGGAATTCAACGCTATAATGGGAATGGACTGGCTCTCGTTATATAGAGCGCATATCAACTGCCAGAAAAAGGAAATATCTTTTCATATTCCAAACCATCCCATGCTCCTATACAAATTCAAGGAAGATAATGAATATCCTTTGAAAAATCCTTCAATGGTGTGGGTGTTGATTCCCTATGAAGAAGCATACCTCGCCCAAATGGTTGAGTCAAATGAAATTTCCAACCTTGAGGAAATGCCCATTGTTAGGAAATACAACGATGTATTTACTGAAGAGTTACCCAGAATTACCCCGGATCATGAGGTAGAGTTCTTAATTAAACTCATACCCAGAGCTAATCCCATCTTAATGTGTCCCTATAGTACGGCTCCTATAGAACTGGAGGAGTTAAAGAAGCAGCTGCAAGAGCATCTGGACAAAGGGTTCATATTCCCTAGTGCATCACATTGGGGTGCGCCAGTGCTCTTTGTGAAGAAGATGGATGGAACCATGTGGTTGTGTATCGATTATGGGGAACTCAACAAGATTACCATAAAGAACAAGTATCTTATCCCAAGGATTATTGACTTTTTCGACCAGTTAATAGGATCTCAATACTTCTCAAAGGTGGATCTTCATTCTGGATATCATCAGGTAAAGGTGAAGAAGGAAGATATTCAGTAGACTGCCTTCCGTACAAGGTATGGGCACTATGAGTTTTTGGTGATGCCATTTGGACTTACTAATTCCCCTGAAATCATCATGGATTTGATGAATAGAGTATTTAGACACTTCCTCGAGAAATTTGTTGTATTTTTTATCGATGATATTCTCATCTACTCCAAGAGAGATGAGGAATATGAAGAACATCTAAGACTTGTGTTGGCGACATTGAGAATGGAGAATCTGTACACCATGTTCAGAAAGTGTGACCTTTGGATGAATCAAGTCATGTTCTTGGGACTTGTGATCACAAGTGAGGGAATTTCTGTGGATCCTTCAAAGACAAAGGCGATTGAGGAATGGCCCAGGCCCTCTAGTGTCACAAAAATCCATAGTTTTCTTGGATTAGCTGGGTACTCCCGACGTTTTGTGAAAAGCTTCTCACGATTATCAAGCCCCGCTAACTAAGTTAACAAGGAAAGGGGTAATGTATGTTTGGATGGAAGAATGTGAGGGAAGCTTCATGGAGTAAAATAGAAGGTTGATCACTGCACCTGTACTCACACTACCAAAAAGTGGAGAAATTTTTGTTATATACAGTGATGCTTCAAAGAAAGGCTTGGGTTGTGTACTCATGCAAAATGATAATGTGCTAGACTACGCCTCACGATAGTTGAAGATCCATGATCAGAACTACCCGACGCATGATCTAGAGAAGGAAGCTGTGATTTTTGCCTTCAAAATCTGGCGGCACTACCTTTATGGTGATAAGTGTGACATATACACCGACCACAAGTTTCTAAAGTATATATTCACACAAAAGGATCTCAACATGCATAAAAAGAGATTGTTAGAGCTAATAAAGGATTATGATTGCTCTATTAACTATCATCCTGGAAAGGCGAACAAGGTAGATAATGCTCTAATCAGAAAAGAACCTACTACTATATTCATGTTGTGGATTGAGAAAGACCTTATCTTCTTGGATATGAAAATTATGGATTTGAAAATCAT
This sequence comes from Viscum album, assembly GCA_963277665.1. Taxonomy (NCBI): domain Eukaryota; kingdom Viridiplantae; phylum Streptophyta; class Magnoliopsida; order Santalales; family Viscaceae; genus Viscum; species Viscum album. Next base: position 1,798,853,180 of record OY728126.1, on the reverse strand, counting down.
AAGGGCAGGGGATACATCCTTCCTTGACCAAATTATTGCACAACCATCCATCCAGGAGAAGATTAAGGAAGCACAAAGGGATGATGTGGAGATACAAAAGAGGGTGAATTTAGTAAAGGAAGGGAAGATGCAAGAGTTCCATATCGATGATGATGGTGTGATTTGGTTTGGAATGCGGATTTTTGTGCCTTCATCACCCGAGATTAAGAATGAACTATTGGATAATGCACATAGCTCAACTTTCTCTATCCATCCTGGGAGTACCAAGATGTACCATGATCTCCGAGAACACTTCTGGTGGGATAACATGAATAAGGAGATTGTGGAATATATATCAAGGTTCTTGGTATGTCAGCAAGTTAAAGCTGAGAGACAAAAGTCCAAGGGTATGATGCATGTAGAGACAAAAATCTTGATGTACATGGACATTACATTACTTTTGAGTAATACTTAGTACATAAAAAAAATAGACACACAAGGACCCTAATAGTTTAGTGTCTTTGGACACTTGGAATATAATCTTCTAATCATGGTAAACATTCTTCAACAACTTCCATAAAGATCTTCCCCTTTTTTTCTTACCTAAAACCTTTCTTTATATCCTGGGTAAAAGAAAACATAAAAGGGGTGAGCTCAAATTCCCAGTAAGGGTAAACATAGAGAACATAAAACAATCCATAAAAATTTGAATGCAAAAAACTTCAACATAAAATCTAAACATCAAAATCATGAGCAAAGACATGAATCATGGAAGTACGTAAGGCATATATCATAAGGGAACATCAATCATGATAAAATAGCATGGGAATAAAACATGTAATTGTGGAAACCATTAAGCACATGTCATGATTTCCATAGTAGCCAAGGCACTGCTGCCAAGACCATCTTAGTGGACAAAGTCCTTTTCTGAATCAAGTTCACTCCTCATTTCAGTCCTGTAACACTGAACCAAATTAACTTACTGTTTCAGCCATGTCTATCTCATGATATATAAATCTTTACCCAATGCATTTGAGTGAGATATAGGTCCCACCCATCTCATAATGAAATCATTCTTATTTGTGCCACAAAATTAACATACATCATTCATAATAACCCAATAAATAAAATGGGTTTAATAAACATCATCACATCATCACATAATCCATATAAAGGAAAATTATATCATTTCATAATAAGAAAAGTGAAACCATGTAAACCATAGAGACATTATACTTGAAACATACACACATGAAATAATTTCATCTTAGATGAAAAATGGTTTTGATAAAACACTTGAAATGAATTTTTGAGGAAAATATCCTTTCTTCTTCAAAATCATTTTCTTTTCAAAAAATGCCATGAAATTTTAAAAGAAAAGTATTTTGTTGAAAATATTCATAAAACCATGTAGAGTAAGATTCATGAAAATGAGGCGTTATGAAACCTAAAAAAATCCGTTCACGCCGTATAATTTAAAAATAACATTATTCTCGTACTTTTGTCGGAAAAGTCAAAAAGTACCTCATATGGTAAACAAAAAAAAATTCCTTAAATACGATGTAGTAAAAGTCAAAAATGGGTAAAAAGGACATTAAACATACATGAAAATATTTTTAGAAAACATGGGCTTGGATGATAAAGATAACCCCAGTAAATACTTAGGAATAAACAATCTCAGATAAAAATGAGATTGGTAAATTATCCCTTACCTTAGGTCCGATATGCTTCGTACATTAATGAACCTCCTGTATAATGATTTAAATAATGTCATTGAATTATAAAATAATAGTATTCATTGTTATTATATCATATATGGTTCACTTATGACTTTATGTTCCCCGTTCTTTTGTAAGTTCCATGTTAAAGCAACGTTTTGGGTTAAATTGTTTTATTTATCGTACGTGTTTGGACTTGGTTTTCTTGATATTTTTACTTATATCCTGATTTACGTAATTACAGAATGTAAAACATGATTTATATATAATATATATTCATTATATACATATATATATGATAGATCGTTTAAATGGAATGAAATACACTGTTCATGGAGATGGTAGGCAGTACGTACGATTGAACGTTGTTTTTGTTTCCTTATTGAATTGAATGAAATTAAGTATATGACATACAAATAAAAACCGTATAATTATTATGTCATATATTTCATGATTAATTGTTATATATAGTTTATAATCATTCATGAATGGTTAACATGGAGAATGAATCTAATCGCCTCATGGAGACGGTAGTCCGTACATACGCACGAGCGATGATATCATTCCCATGATCGTGTAATTTCATTGAAGTGTATGTATAATATTTAAGAATAAATATAACTTTGAAATAATCATATATTGTTATTTATTTACACCATTACACCCATCCAAGTAAGGTGGTGGTTGAAAATAGATTACACCACGGCGTGGAGACGGTATTCCGTACGTACGCACATGCGGTGATTTCATTTTCCGTAGGATGGATAGCTGGTTAAATAGGGTTGTTTCATAATTATAATAAAATATCAGTATATGAGGGTTAATTATTTTATTACTTCATCATTAAACAACTAAATAAGAAGAAGTATAAGAAAAAATAAAGTTGAAAGAATCGGTAACAGATATTACCTCTTCTTTTGACACGCCTTTTTGAAACCTCCTCTTAGGGTACTAAGATTGGTCTTTGAAGAATACAAGAACATCTAGGATGTTTCTAGGGAAGTGTAGAAGTGAAATTGGTAGGGTTTGGTCGAGCTTGAAGGCTCAATGTGGTGTGAGGAAGAGAGGGAGGAGGTGCCATTTTATAAGGGAGGAGAGGGGCACCTTTGGAATAACTAAAAATATTATTTTATTATAAAGTCATATTCGGTTTTTAATAGCTCCATATTGAGTTATTTCGAAGATAAGGTGGGTATGGGTCGAAATCCTCTCATCCAATATAATTTAGATAAGTTTAGGTTTCTATTTTAACCTTATCATTTAGATTTAACTTTATGTTAGATAATTTAACTTTTACCATGTCTTCTTGTTTTCTTACACTATAAGGTTAATAAACATACTATAACAAGCCAAAAGAACCCAAAGATGTTTATTATTAATATATATAACCGTATCTAAGTTAGTTTTCTGAACCTTAGATTTTTAGGAATAAAATAACAATTAATAATATAATATTTGTTTTAAAAACTATTTTATGTCAATTTTGACACTATTTGGTAATTGATTTTTGTGAAAATCATAACAGAATTATTGGTTCGAAAAAAGTTGACTAAATCAATAATAACATGTCATATTAACCTATAAAATTAATGGAATTCATAAAAAGTCTCAAATTACATTTATTTGGGTATTTATAACATCAATTATGTCAATATTTCATTAATAAGATAATTACTACATCTTCATTGTGACATACATAAATTAAATTATTAAATTTATAAAAATTACAAATAAAATACCAAAATGTTGGAAATAGTTTTATCTTTCTAATGAATATTTATAGTCGAATTTATCTTATGCATAACCCTATATTAAAAATTATTTAGTTATTAAACATTGATTTTAACTATTTTAACCCTTCATTAAATAAATTAATAATAAATGTCCTAATCTAATCCAAGTGGGCCTAAATGGTCATATTTTATTCCTAAGGTTGTTTTTGATCAAATTAAACTTATACAATAGAATTAGGAAATGTGTTAGGATAATAATAATATCATTTTTACCCTTAATTACCCTATTTACTTTTAACCGTGGTAAAAAAAGTAAAAAGTTACTATTCATCAAAAATTATTTTCATCTCATTGAACCACATTTTAGTCCTTGATATTAACCATGTCTCTCAGATTTTCAAAATTCCACTCACAGAAGCAGTAAAATTATGTTTTATGTGAATTTCCAAATTCTCCTATGAGGTAGGTAAAAGTCGGTGAAAAGTTCAATAAAATTTTTATATATGTAAAATTATTATAAAATGACTCCAATTAATTACTTTGAACTTATACAGGTAGTATGTATCAATTTTTCCCTAAAATAAATTTAAATAAAATAAATAATTATTTAAATAAAAAGTCGGTTTTTAAATAGTAACCTAGTGTTTTCACTATTCATCAACAATTGAATGTTTTCAGAAAAATACCAAAATTTCACCCTAAGCTATTTTCGATATTCCGAATCCAAAAATGAAGTCCATTTTTAAAGATAAAATTTATAAAATTTCAAAAAGTGGGTATTAATATTCATAATGGCTAGTTTATATAACATATCATTGTTTAGAGAAACTCGGTATTGCGTACAACACACGCAATCATGGAAGGCCGTGATTGAGTGTAATGCAAGCCAAGTAAAGGATGCATATTGTTCAAGCTCCTTTTGGTGTAGCGTACAACACAAGACATTAATGAAATTAAAAGGAATATTTTTCATAAAATCTCGAGGTGTTACATTCTACCCCCCTTAAAATGAATTTCTCCCACGAAATTTGTCAGGGTTATAAATGGTTTACTACTCGAATGTTTCTTTAATAGAAACCCACATCATAAAAAGGAATAGCAAAATTTGACTTTAAAAACTAAAGTATAAAACATAACGGTTTCCCAAATTAACTAATCAACGGGTCTCCACATAGGATAACATAGGTGAAAATATGGATATGGAAGAGAAATCCGACCGTCATGTTCTGATGGAGAGTGGTAGAGAACATGGCTATGAAAACACCAACAATCACAAAGCCATAAATTTGTGATGATCTAGGGTACCATCCGATTGATCGGATATAATGACACTAGGATAACATTTTTGGTTTTCAAGATCATTTCCCTAATGTTCAAGAATTTGAATTAGAATAAATACTTACTTTATTTTGGTATAATCTCACTGTTGTTCGTGCCATGAACAATTTCCACTTCATCTCTTTAAGAAATGAAGTTGAATTTGTATTTTGTGAAGTTTTAGCATATCATGCGATAAAATGATAGGTCATTCCATCTATTTCAAACATAAGTTAGAAAACGTTATATACATAATTCCATCTATGGTGAGATTAATCATATATGGTTCTAAATTGGAATTATACATTATCTATCATCCTGCATAATAAAATTAAACTAGTTTCTACTAACCAGGGAATTACTATAGGCCAGTGGTAGGAAATAAAGGCATGTCACACTTCGGTTGTGGGTTCGATTCCCCCAGCCTTGTCCGACGTGACCGGTTGTCGCCCGTTCTACAGGTTGTCCTTTTTTTTCTAAAAATACAATACTAACTTATTCCCAACACAATCCATTCCAATCTTTAGGCTTATCTATAATACTGCAGTCCATTCTCATATTATAGTGAAAACGATTACCAGAGATTTCATATAACAAGCATGTTAATACCATCGTTGATCCCCACATATCTTAAGATATGTATTTTTGGTCACATTCCAAACATTCAAAGGCTTTAATCATATAATCTCTTGAAAAATGAATACCCATTGAATCTTAGTGAAAAAATGATTGCTGTCAAAAGTTAACTCTTTCCACATACCAAAACCCCAAAATTCTATATACTCAAACCATGATATAACTATTTCCTTATATCAGTCATGAGCTCGTGAATACTATTAAACATTTCATTTTCTCCTTATCCATTAATTATGCACATATCATCTTCTTTCAAAAAATATCCCAATCACTTTCCATGGTTATCGGTACCATATAATTATTGAAAACCACAATAGACCAATACATAAATATTTCAATATTCCACGATACTATATACAACATTATTTTGGAATCCCATTACATAAACACTTAATCATTCCACCACATCGTTTTCATATTCAACATCTCCAATAGTGATCGCATGTGACTTCCCTTTGTCCTTTTCCTTAAGTTGTTGCTCGTTTCGGTCATCATTAACCCTTGGATTAGGGCATTGATTAGCATAATTCCCCATTTCATTGCACTTTAAGCATTGAAGTGTTGGTGGTTCGTTCTCTGTAGTCTTTTCTTTATTCACATCATTAGCAACCCTTTTTCCATTACTTCGACACTCATCTTCTCGATGACCTTCTTTTCCACACTTAAAACATTTTATAGTACCTTTTAGGAAATCTCCACCATGCTTCTTTCCACACTTTGAGCATAAAGAAACATTCATCTTCTTTTCACCATTGTTATGAGATTTTTCCTTGAACTCCATCTTTCGTTTCTTGTCAAAACCATGAGATGGATATGTAACACCAACTTCCATTCCTACCTTGATAGCACAACGCACAATTTCTTTATAGCTACTAAAATCTCTTATAGCTAATGCCCTTCTAAGACTTGGTTTTAAGCTAATGAAGAATCAATCAACTTTACTTTCAGGTTGGATGATAAACCCAGATGCATACCTTTCAAGCCTTGTAAAATTCACTTTGTATATACCAAGAGATTTATCATCCTTTTTCTTTAGTTAAAGAAACTCCTTCTCCATTTTTGTTCGAAGAATACGAGGGACGTACTTATTGAAAAATATGTTCTTGAACTTGTCCCATTCCATGGACTCAATTTCATCTCAAGGCCTCATATTCTTGATAATATTCCACCATTGATCAGCTTCACCTTCCAAATGATATATTGCTAAGATGACTTTATCATGTTTAGAACATTGAAGAACTGAAAATATATTTTCAATGGTACTGATCCATTATTTAGCAACAAGTGTATCAGAAGACCCACTAAAAGAAGGTGGGCGTTGCCTCATGAAGGAATCAATATAATATTGTTCCCTTTTTAGCTCATTTGGTAGTCCAGAATGATTCATAGCTTGTGTAAGTATAGAAAAAATATTTTTCACTCCATATCTCATAACATTTGTTTGTTCAGGAGGACAGTCATTGCATTTTCCATTACATTGATCAACACAGTTACTTTGTGTTCCAGCCATCATCTAAAACCCAAAAAGAATAGTGTGAGAGGAAAAATTCATGCTAGGGAAAACAACATAATAAACGGGAAGTACCTTCAATATCTAACATCTTAGGTTTAATTCTAAGATCTTTACCGTAATTCTAGGACTATAACCTATACTTATACTGATCCTTAGGAACATCCCTAGACATACCTTAGAAATATCTCTAGGGATCTCACTAAGTTCACGCATCCTAGTTTATAAAGGTTTACTGAGCCTTTCCTCTGATACCAACTGTAGAGGCCCAAATCTTGACGTACATGGACATTACATTACTTTTGTGGAATACTTAGTACATAATAAAAACATACACACAAGGACCGTAATAGTTTAGTTTCTTTGGAAACTCGGAATGTAATCTTCTAATCGTGGTGAAATATCTTCAACATCTCCTATAAAGATCATCCCATTTTTTTCTTACCTAAAACCTTTCTTTATATCTTGGGGAAAAGAAAACATAAAAGGGGTGAGCTCAAATGCCCAGTAAGGGTAAACATAGAGAACATAAAACAATCCATAAACATTTGAATGCAAAAAACTTCAACATAAAATCTAAACATCAAAATCATGAGAAAAGACATGAATCTTGGAAGTATGTAAGGCATATATCATAAGGTAACATCAATCATGATAAAATATCATGGGAATAAAACATTTAATTGTGGAAACCATTAAGCACATGTCATGATTTCCACAGTAGCTAAGGCATTGCTGCCAAGACCATCTTCGTGGACAAAGTCCCTTTATGAATCGAGTTCACTCCTCGTTTCAGTCCTGTAACAATGAACCAGATTAACTTGCCATTCCAGCCATGTCTATATCATGAGATATAAATCTTTACCCAGTGCATTGGAGGGAGATATAGGTCCCACCCATCTCATAATTAAATCATTCTTAATTGTGCCACAAAATAAACATACATCATTCATAATAACCCAAAAAATAAATGGGTTTCATAAACATCATTAAATCATCACATAATCCATATCAAAGAAATGGATATCATTTCATAATAAGAAAAGTTAAACCATGTAAACCATAGAGACATTATACTTGAAACATACACATATGAAATACTATCATCTTAGATGAAAAATGGTTTTGATAAAACACTTGAAATGAATTCTTGAGGAAAATATCCTTTATTCTTCAAAATAATTTTCTTTTCACAAAATGCCATGAAATTTTAAAAGAAAAGTATTTTGTTGAAAATATTCATAAAACCTTGTAGAGTAATCTTCATGAAAATGAGGCGTTATGAAACCGAAAAAAAATCCGTTCACGCCGTATAAGTTAAAAATAACATTATTCTCGTACTTTTCTCAGAAAAGTCAAAAAGTACCTCGTATGGTAAACAAAAAAATTCCTTACATACCATGTAGTAAAAATAAAAAATGGGTAAAAAATGAATTTAAATATACATGAAAACATTTTTAGAAAACATGGGCTTGGATGATAAAGATAACCCCAGTAAATACTTACGAATAAACAATCTCGGGTAAAAATGAGATTGATAAATTATCCCTTACCTTAGCTCCGATATGCTTCGTACGTTTCCGAACCTCCTGTATAATGATTTAAATAATGTCATTGACTTATTACTGATTAATATTCATTGTTATGATATCATATATGGTTCACTTATGTCTTTATATTACCCGTTCTTTTGTAAGTTCCATGTTAAAGAAACATTTTGGGTTAAATCGTTTTATTTATCGTATGTGTTTGGACTTGTTGTTCTTGATATTATTACTTATATCCTGATTTACTTAATTATAGAATTTAAAACATAATTTATATATAATATATATTCAGTATATACATATATATATGATAGATCGATTAAATGGAATGAAATACACTGTTCATGGAGATGGTAGGCCGTACGTATGCATTAACGCTGTTTTCGTTTCCTTATTGAATTGTATGAAATTAAGTAGATGACATACACATAAATCCAGTATCATTATTCTGTCATATATTTCATGATTACTTATTATATATACTTTATAATCATTCATGAATGGTTAACATGGATAATGAATCCCATCGTGTCGTGGAGACGGTAGTCCGTACGTACGCACGAGCGATGATATCATTCCAATGATCGTGGAATTGCATTGAAGTGTATGTATAATATTTCAGAATAAATATCACTTTGAAATAATAATATATTGTTATTTATTTACACCATTATACCCATCCAAGTAAGGTGGTGGTCGAAAACAGATTACACCACGGCGTGGAGACGGTATTCCGTACGTACGTACGCGCAGTGATTTCATTTTCCATAGGATGGATAGATGGTGAAATAGGGTTGTTTCATACTTATAATAACATATCAGTATATGATTGATACTGATGTTATTAATTCATAATTAAACAACTAAATAAGAAGAAGTAGAAGAAGAAATAAAGTTGAAAGAACCGGTAACGGATATTACCTCTTCTTTCGTCACGCCTTTTTGAAACCTCCTCTTAGGGCACTAATATTGGTCTTTTAAGAAGACCAGAACCTCTAGGATGTTTCTAGGGAAGTGTAAAAGATAAATTGGAAGGGTTTGGCTGATCCTGAAGGCTCAAAGTGGTGTGAGGAAGAGAGGGAGGAGGTTCCCTTTTATAAGGGAGGAAAGGGGCACCTTTGGAATAACTAAAAATATTATTTTATTATAAAGTCATATTCTGTATTTAATAGCTCAAAATTGAGTTATTTTGAAGCTAATGTGGGGATGGGTCACAATACTCTCATCCAATATAATTTAGACAAGTTTAGGTTTCTATTTTAACCTTATCATTTAGATTTAACTTTAAGTTAGATAATTTAACTTTTACTGTGTCTTATTTTTTTCTTACACTTTAAGGTTAATAAACATACTATAACATGACAAACTAACCCCAAGATGTTTATTATTAATATATATAACTTTATCTAATTAATTTGGCTGAACGTTAGATTTTTAGGAATAGAATAACAATTAATAATATAATATTTGTTTTAAAAACTATTTTATGTCAATTTTGATACTATTTGGTAATTGATTTTTGTGAAAATCATAACAGAATGATTAGTTCGAAAAAAGTTAACTAAATAAGTAATAACATGTCATAATAACCTAGAAAATTAATTTAATTCATAAAAAGTCTCACATTACATTTAGTTTGGTATTTATAACATCAATTATGTCAATATTTTATTAATAAGATAATTACTGCATCATCATTGTGTCATACATAAATTAAATTATCCAATGTCTAAAAATTAAAAATAAAATACCATAATTTATGAAATCGTTTTATCTTTATAATGAATATTTATAGTCGAATTTAGCTTATGTATAAACCTATATTAAAAATGATTTAGTTATTAAACTTTGATTTTAACTATTTTAACCCTTCTTTAAATAAATTAATAATAAATCACCTAATCTAATCCAAGTGGGACTAAATGGTCATATTTTATTCCTAAGGTTGTTTTTTATCGAATTAAACTTATCCACTAGAATTAGGACATGTTTTATGGTAATAATAATATCATTTTTACCTTTAATTACCCTATTTACTTTTAACCGTGGTAAAAAAAAGTAAAAAGTTACTATTCACCAAAAATTATTTTCATCTCATTGAACCAAATTTTAGTCCTTGATATTAACCACATCTCTCGAATTTTTGAAATTCCACTCACAGAAGTGGTAAAATTAAGTTTTATGTGAATTTCCAAATTCTCCTATGAGGTAGGTAAAAGACGATGAAAAGTTCAATAAAATTTTTATATATCTAAAATTATTAAAAAATGACTCCAATGAATTACTTTGATCTTATATAGGTATTATTTATCAATTTTGACCTAAAATTAATTTAAATAAAATAAATAATTATTTAAATAAAAAGTCCGTTTTTAAATAGTAACCCAGTGTTTTCACTATTCATCAAAAATTGAATGTTTTTAGAAAAATACCAAAATTTTACCCTAGGCTAATTTCAATATTCTGAATCCAAAAATGAAGTCCATTTTGGAAGATAAAATTTATAAAATTTCTAAAAGTGGGCATTACTGTTCATAACGGCTAGTTTATATAACATATCGTTGTTGAGCGAAACTCGGTATTGCGTAAAACACACACTATCATGGAAGGTCGCGATTGCGTGTAATGAAAGCCAAGTTAGGGATGCATTTTGTACAAGCTCATTTTGGTGTAGCGTACAACACAAGACATTAATGAAATTAAAAAGAATATTTTTCATAAAATCTTGGGGTGTTAAAATGCAGCCATTGCCTATACCCATGTGGAAATGGGAAAATGTTACTGTGGACTTTGTCATAGGTCTCCCGAAGACATCAAAGGGAAATAATGCGATATGGGTTGTGGTTGATCGACTCACCAAGACAGCCCATTTTATTTCTATTCGGGAAGATCTCTCGTTTGAACAACTTGCAAAGATATATGTGAAGGAAGTGGTGAGACTGCATGGTGTTCCACTCTCAATTGTCTCTGACCGTGATCCAAGGTTCACATCTATGTTCTGAAGAAACCTTCAACATGCTTGGAGTACTGAATTAAATTTCAACATGGCCTATCACCCCCAAACTGATGGCCAGTCTGAAAGGACTATTCAGACGCTTGAAGATATGCTAAGAGCATGCTCTCTTGAATTCAAAGGTGGTTGGGATCAGCATCTCCCATTGGGTGAGTTCCCATAACATACCCTTATGAATAGTAATATGACCCTTATGAATAGTAAATCATCCAACATAAGAGTAACATTACCTAAGAATAATAAAATAAAATTTAGACATCTTAGAAAGTGACAATTTGACCTTAGTAAACGTTTTTGGTATTTTTTAAGTCATAAATAATTAATTATAATTAATTAATTAATTTACAATAATATTTATTTCCCTTAAATGTATTCATAAATTATTTAATCAATGTCTTATAGTTTTTATATAATTTTATAAGAACCTCCATAATTTTTGAAAGAACTATAAAATCAGTTTTAATCTTAAAAACTGTTTTTTAAGTAAATTATGATTTTAATTAGATATTAAATTAGTAATATATGGGAAATTATTTTTGAAAAATGGACTTAATTTTTGGATTCTACATGTCGAGAAATGGTTGGGGTAAATTTTTGGGATTTTTCTAAGATACTTGAATTTTTGATTAATAATAGAATCCGATAATTCACAATAAATGCTAAATAATGTATTAATTGAGTCATAGATGATTTTATACTGATGTAAGCCCACTTGGTTCGGGATTACATTATAAAATTACTATTATTGGTCTTTCAAGAATCACTATTCCTTATCTTGTGGGTAAATAATAAACTAATGAATTTTATATTAAGGAAACCCCTCTCCCCTCCACTATAAAAGCCACCCTTCACACCCTCTTTTCCTCACACCTCTCAAGCTCCAAGACATCTCTAAACTCTACCCAAACACCTTCCCTAGCCCCTCCCCCACGTCCAAGATCTGCTTTTCTCATAAAAAGACCAAGCTTAGGCCCTTAAACAAGTTCTCAAGAGAAGGATTCAAGAGGTAATTTCTCTCCCTCTTCTCCTTTTAATTTCCATTCATGTTCAAATTCATTTCTTGATCTCTCCCCACCTATATTAATTAAAATTGTATTGTAACCCCAGTAATATACACATACTGTAATTGTATGATTCTAATGGGACATTATATCATCCAACCCCCTTTCCCTCTTCCTTTTATTTTATTAAAGAGAACGTTGATCGTGAGGTGTTAATTTATCACCTTCAAGAACGACGTAATTTCTTCTTCCATTAATACCTTCAGATCTGCTCATGAAACCATTTTTATGGTGGAACCAGAATATGTTATATGTATTATGTTCTATTTAAAGTTCTGGAAATAACCTATGGCCATATTACTAAGTGATAAGTTAAAACACGTTCGTTGTGATCCAAAAACCGCCCAAATTGACCCAAATAACCATCATTTAATTATTATCTAATGATTCATCCACATTGATCTAATTTTATTCATTATAATATCATCAGAACTCCTGAAATATCATTAATAACATTTAATATCAGTTCTGGATGTTTACCCATGTTCTACCCAAACATCAATTTAAGAATACAAGTGAACCACTCAAGAAAACCATAAAAACGAACATCCCTGAACAATGTTTTTAAACTCTACAAGTCATCCAAAGGAACATAATATGACATAATGAAACCAGAATCAACCCTATTAATGTATAAAAGGTTATAGAATTTCTAATTAATGAATATAATGTCATTATACAGGACATTAAGGAGAAGGAATCATTCGAGTACAAGGTAAGGGGAAATTCTCAAACCCAACTTTCATCCTTCGGGTTCTACCTCTTTCACTCCATTTTTGATATGGTCACTCCTTAAAGATAATTTGTTCATCATTTTAATTCTTTTTTCTAGGGTATAAATGTTTTATAATGATGTTAATATCAATCCAAATGTTCTCTGAAAGAACTCTTCTCTTAAGAACTCAACTTTTACCTCTCATTCAAGGTTGATGGTTCTTGTATCAAGTATGTTGTTCCCTCTTTCTTTTGGGTACCCAAAGTTTATGAATGTGTTATTATGAGATAATACCCATTCCTTTTCATGGGTTAGTTATTTTCATTTATGTTTTATTTTCATTGTGGCATGCATGATAAATGATAATGTTATGACGTGACAAGTGCGCCTGGAATTATATAGCTCAATATGAATGTTTAAATGTGACGGGTGTGCCTGGAATTATATAACACTCCAATGCATTGGGTAATGTGATGAACCTCATGAGTAAATGTGAAATGATTTGTGGACAAGATGCTAGCTTGGTTCACTAGTATGTGTGGTAGTTAACCACTAAGACATGATGTTTCATTTTTATGCACTGCCACATTTCAAGTCATATATTTATGATCCTCTCATGTTCATGATCTATTGACTATGTTATGATTATGCTCAACCCATGCTATATTGTTCTTATCTAACCTCTTAATGAGCTTCTAGATCACCCCTTTTGATGTATATCCTCAAGTGGCTACATGTACTACGGAGAGGACAAGTGTCAGTAAGAAGCTAGAGATGAAGAAGTTAATTAAATGTTTATGCTTGATGATGTATTTGTTATGTATGGTCCTAGTTTTCCCAATACACTAAACCTTTGGATTTTCTATGTGTAATGCTATTATGTTCTTTATCTTTAAAATGATGTAATAGTAATGTAAGAAAAGGCTAGGTCGCTATATCCTTCTTGCTGCTCGATCTTCTGGTCACGTGGAGGGTTTCCGTGACTCGCATAAAAATAGGAGCTCTCGTGATCGATTGTTATATGCCCATGGGGGAAGCCCCCATGGATGCTCTCGGGAGGACCTTCAGAGGTTCTAGTAGAGACATTGCGGGGAGGACCTTTGCAACTAATACTAACACTCCCATAATAAGGTAATGGGTGGGAAGGGTTCTAAGCCTTTAATGTATGCTTAGTGGTGTTGGGAATCCCAGCTTCCAGTAGAGTGGAGTCATGAACTGCCTCTTCATTTTTTGGCTTCCTTCGGTGCGTTTAGAGCGCTCTTTTGCGGGCTGCGGGGACCGTCTGCTATTGAAAATGGACTTCACCTTCGGGTCCCTGTCTAATTGGGTCTCGTGACATTGTCGGGATACACCGATGAACATCTTGACTTTTAGTAGGGATATATGCCTACTCTGGAGCATCCACCGTGATGGACGGGTGTCCCCCAATTGGAACGAGTGAAGCTACTTGATCTGGTTACCCTTGCGTCGCGGAATATGGCCGGTGACCCTCCTGGGAAGAAGTAGGGATGCAGATCTGCTCCGAGGCGGCTATCTCACCTCTTAGATGAGTCGGCTCAATTGGGGAGACGGGCTCACGGGCCCGAGTCCTTGCTGTTGCCGCTGATGCAATTACATTCTTGTAAGTCTGCAAGATATGATCTGGGATTGATACCTGCTCCTCCATCATTTCCAGGATTAGTAGAGAGACATCTTTGGCTAGAATGGGTATGAAGTCCCATTCTGGTGTCGGAGTAGGAATATCCTGCTCCGGTCCTCCGGTGGTCAGTGGGTACTGACAATTCTCTTGTGTTGGGGCAGGTGAACGAATCTACCCCTGTACCAGGATACGCCAGTTTATCTCTCTTTTCGCCGCCACATCGGGGTGGCGGACTTTGCTTGAATCCGCAGGGAGCTGGCTCTGCAAATATTGGTTTCCCATCGTATCGAGTCGGTGGCCTTTGTTGGCGGGGAGACGTGCCCGCCTATGATTTGCTGCCACATCTGGGTGGCAGGCTTTGTTGATCGCCACCATATTAGGATGGCAGGCATCAGAAGAAACTACTAGGAACTGGTCCTGCTGGCGTCGGGTCGCTACCACATCAGGTTGGTGGGCTTCACGACCCTAGGTAGGGAGAGGTGCTTTCCTGGTAAGTGTCGTCCTGTGTGAGTGACGGGCATGATGGAGCTCGGCAGGGATGTGCGTTGGCTTGTATGATGCCGCCATGTCTGGATGGTGGGCTCAAGATGAGCGAATAGGTGTAGGTGCCTGTCCTTGGTACGTCTTCGTGGCTGGGCAGCGGAGCTCCTCCTCAGGGACCAGGGTGATGACTGGTCCCTGATTGTACATCTTCCACCCTCATCGGGTAGTCCGAGGGGCCAGAGCTCAGGTAACGTGGGCCTGAATCCTCAGGGAGACATCCTCCTCGGTATGAGGATGTTGGGTTGGTGCGTGACCATGATGAAGTCTGCCAGCAGGGTCCTTGGAGCAGATTCCCAGTTCGGTGGGGAAGAAGTCCTCAACGTCGACCTTGTCTGCCTCCCAAAGATAAGGGGGGTACGCATTGTCCTGTTTCAGGGATAGACTCCCGAAACGATTGGAGAGAGAAATAGGGGCTATCTGGATCTGCCTTTGTGACTGCTGCTGGGCAGGCGACAGGTGAGTTCTGGCGGATTGGAGGGCATGCATGGCCCCCTCCACCGTTGGGAGAGTACCGTTCACGTGGTACTCTCAGATCAGCGCGTCTGACACCCAGCACTGGAGATGCTGGGTGGGTGATGGGGAGCTCCATAGGTGACGATTTCTGGTCCTTGCGTTGTTGGAAGTGCGCACTTGTGAGTTCCTTTGCGATGTCATTGGATCGAAGGGAGTTTTGAAGGTACTACCTCCAAAACATTTCAGCAAATACAAGCAGCAAACCCATCAAAGCAGCATCTCATGATCCCATGCGTAGTTAATGACCTTGCTTGGACCTCCTTGTGAGTATAAGGGGGAACTGGGTGGGATTAAGTTAAATCCTTCATTCTCAGTTAAAGATTCACGTTGGGTTCACCATTTTTGTTTTGTGGTTTCTGCCTCGAAATGCCCAACGGCTCCGTATCCGATGATGCGTGGACCTGGTTTCCAAAGGCAGGCGTTTTCCATATGGTCTGACCAGCGACACTTAAGAACTCACATTGGTTGATAGGATGGGAAGTCGGGCTCATCGCACCCTTTTTGGGGGGAATTATTGCATGTTCCAGGACTCTCTTATAGATTTAAGACGTATTCATATGTTCGCGAATCTTTGGTTTATACCCAAACTTAATATCCACAGATTTAACCCTGGTGGGAAATGGTCAACTAGACTCAGGGGTTCAAAATAATTTATCCCCGAGGATTACTATCCCTCATTGGATTAATGACCCCAAAGAGTCGGAACTTTCTTGTGGCTGCACTAGGAGTGGTGCGGTGAACCGATGTGAGGATAGTTGGATCGACTAGTTGTTGGGCTTGAACCTCATGAAGGCTTCCTATGTACCCTGCCTAGGAGGCAGGAATCAAATTCCATGTAGTTAGAATGTACAATTTATCATCATGCGAGATGAAGGCGAACTGATGTGAAGGTTATCAGAACAATCGGGTGGTGAGCTTGAACCTCTTGGAGGCTTCCTACGTACCCTAACTAGGAGGCAGGGAACAAAGTCCATGTAGTTCGCATAGCCGTGGGGCTTACGCTCTGAGGCAGCACAGAGTAACGGATTGGGGATTACACTCTGAGGAGGACCATAGGAATGGATTGGGGATTACACTCTGAGGAGGACCATGGAGATATATTGGTGCTTACACTCTGAGTAGGCCCATAACAGGATGTCATGGTCGATGCTTACTCTAAGCCCATGCGAGTCATGCTCGGTGTGAGAAACAAGAGGCAGCAGGGACCAGAGGATCACATCGCAAGAGGTGCATCTGTGAGGAATGGAGTGGGTCTTACGCATGAGGGAATCCCATAAGGTCAGGGCTTACTCCTAGGTGGATTTCCATGTTGATGGATTGGGGCTTACACTCTGAGGAGGCCCATGGGCGACAAAGCGCAGCGGGAGAGGGAAAGGGGGTGCTCCTGTGCCCTTATCCTCTCTTTCAGTGCATGAGGGCTTCCTTATGATGGGTAATTTACTATCCCCGAGAATCCCTTAACAAGTGGAGTGGTAGAAAGGGGATTCTAGAGCTCAGACTCCACATTACCGTGGGAATGTGAACCCATGAATGCTTTAGGAATCTGCTCAAGGGTTGGGGCAACCCCTTCGCCTCTATTTACGGTGGGTATGTGAACTAAAAATGGTGTGCTGATGCACCTGAGGGTTACACCACGTGGATCCGGTGGCTCTAGTGGAGACCTTAGCTCGGGGCCGATAAGTAGGCCATTGAGAAGGTTGCGGAGGATCGGGCCAGATTGGAATGATTTTATCTGGCTCGAGGAATGGGAACTCCGAATGTTTTTGCAGGCCACACAAGGGTATCGTAGGAAGGTGCTACGTGGCTGGAGAAGCTGTCCATGAACTAGGGTGGTCTGCGGACTGGGAGGCTGTCCGCGAACCAGGAGGGTCTGCGGACTGAGAGGATGTCCGCGAACTAGGATGGTCCGCGGACTGATTGGCATCTCATGAACCAGGGTGGTTTGCAATCTGGCGAGCATCTCGTGAACCAGGGTGGTTCGCGGCTTCGGGTTCGGCCAGCGTACCAGGGTGGTACACGGAGGGGTCCACACGAGCAGTGGCGGCCAAGGGTGGCACCGATCGGGGGTTCGTCGGTTGAGGCTTCGCCCACGCAGGAGGGTGCTACGTGGTGTGGTGGATTAGAAAAGAGCGATAAACATCCTGGTCCATGGGGAGTGCGTCCGCGGAGGGGATATGGTTCGCGGTCTTCCCTTTTTATGTTATTTTATGTTCGCGGTTCACCAAATTATTATGCATTTTAGGTTCCTTATTAGTTCTTTCCCAGGTTTATACCTGCTCTCGTTCATGAACTGGAACTTCGCTATTTGCGAAATCCTAAGCCTTCCTTCGAAATCCTTCTACCCGAGACTGATCTCTCTTCTCTTCTTCCGCCTTCAAATCGTCTAAATCCGGGTCTCCGAATCTCTGAATCCTCTTTCTTTCCCCTTGGGTCTCCTTTTATAGAGTGGGGAAAGAGATGTATCTACGATCACACAACACCTTTTGCAGAGGCCCATGGCCGAATACTCAGTTTATAGCTGACTTGGTCAATCCGTAATTCGCGGTGGGTATTGAACGGTCCCCCCCCCCCCCGCGAACCGAACTCAGGGAGTGCTTCGCAGTCACGGAGGGTTCCACCTCCATTACGCGAATGACAGCGGATGCGGCTTGAACCGGTCAACGCGGTCCGTGGTTGGGGCAGTTCATGATGGTGATCCGGATCGGCGCCCATCCTTCCTCGCGACCGTGGTCTCTACCTCCATTTCGCGAACGACGACGGTTCGCGGAGGGGGTGCTTCACGAGGCCTGGCCATGTTGCATTTTCATGGGACCGGTCTGCGGACCGGCCCTGATTGTGTCCCTTCTTTGAATCTTCTCCATTCTTTTCCACAATTCTTTGGGGGATTTGGGTAGAATCTCCTTTTCGGAATTTTCAGGACCCTACAACCCTAAAAACCCTAAATCCCTAAAGAACCCTAAAACACTTAAAACCCTAAAACATTTAAAGCCCCTAAAAACCCAAAAAAACATAAATACCATTCAAAATCAAGAAGTCCCTAAAACCGATAAAACTCCTAAATCCTCTTTAAAATAATTAATACCGTAGAACTGATAAAAACCCTAAAAATATATAAAAATCCTCAAAACCATAAAAAATAAAAAAAAAACTCTAAAAACCATAAAACCTTAAAAGGCACTAAAAACCAAAAAAATCCCCACACCCTCTAAAATATCCAAAAAACACCAAAAACCCTAAAAATCTAAAAATTCGTAAAACATCCTAAAACATCCTAAAATATTACAAAATAATAAAACCCCCTGAAAAAACCTAAAAACCATAATCACCCCTAAAAGACCATTAAAAACCCCAGGAAATTATAAAAATCATAGAAACTTTAAAACCTTAAAACCCTTATAAAACACTGAGAAAACCCTAACAACCCTATAGAGGCATAAATACCATAAAACCGAAAAAACCCAAAAAACTCAAAATAACCCCAAAAACTCAAAAAAACCCAAAAAACTCAAAAAAAACCCCAAAAACCCAAAAAACCCTAAATAAATTAACCCCCCCAAATAATAAAATCCATAAAACCTCTAAAAATCAAAATAATCCGAAACCCCTAAAAATTTATAAACCCAAACCCTTAAAACCCCTAAAAACCTTAAAAACAATTTAAACCCAAAAAAGTCTCCCAAAACACCAGAAACATTGAAAACCCCCTTAACAACACTAAAAACCCAAAAAACACTAAAACCCAAAAAACCCTAAAACCCGTAAAACCCCTAAAAATAATAAAAAACCATACAACCCATGAAAACCTAAAATCCAAAGAAATCATAAAATCCCTAAAAATCATAGAAATCCTAAAAACCACCTAAAATCCCAAAAACCCAAAAAACCTAAAAAACTAATGCAATCCTAATTTACATTGAATGCACTTAAAAATATAAAAAACCTATAAAAGACTCTAAAAATCCTCAAAATACTCTAAAAGACCCCAAGAACCCTAAAATACCCACAAACCCTAAAAAAACTAAAAGACTATAAAAACTATAAAAGACCCAATAAGAAATATAAAAGGCCTAAATTCCCTAAGAACTCCTTAAACACCCTAAAAACTAGAAAAAAACCTTAATACCCTAAAAAACCATTTAACCCACTAAAAACAATAAAAATCCTAAAAAAACCCTAAAACCCTGAAAAAACCTTTAGAACTATGAAACTCCACTATAAAACACTAAAAACCCCAAAAAATAAAAAATCCCCTAAATGCCCTAAATACTAGAAACAACCATAAAATACATAAGTATCCCTAAAAAATAAGAGAAGCATAAAATTGAAAAACCATTAAAACATCTAAAAACCGGAAAACCATAAAATCCCTAAAATCTACAAATGAACAAATAAAATTAGAAAACCTTATAAACTAAAGAACCCATAAAAATACAAATAAACTCTGAGAACCGCTAAAACCCTCTATGAAAATCCTAAAAAACCCTAAAAGACTACAAACCATACGAAAACCCTAAAGACCCAAAAACATAAAACCCATAAAAACCAAAAAACCAGAAAAATCCCATAGAAAAACCTAACAACCCAAAAAACTCAAAACACCCACTAAAATTACCCTAAAACACTAAAACAACCCTAAAAACCCCACACCCCACTAAAATCACTAAAAATAATAAAATCTCTAAAAACACTAAATCTCTAAAAAAACATTACAACACTAAAACCCTAAAAGGACACCAAAAAACCAAAAAAAACTCCAAAACCCCTAAAAACCATAAAACCATTTAAACCATTAAAAACATGGAAACCCCTAAAAGACCATAAAACCACTAAAATAACCTAAAAGTCCACAATACCGTAAAATACTCTTTAAACCCCAAGAAAACCTAAAACCCTAGAAACCTTAAAAAAATCTAAAAACTCTAAAAAACCTAAAAATCTCTAAAACCCCCCAAAACCCTAAGAGTAACGTAAAAAGATTCTGAAAAACACATAAAACACCTAAAGACCCTTAAAACATAAAATCCAATAAAAAAATCCCCTACAAACTATAAAACTCCTTAAAACCCATAAACAACTTTAAAACCTAAAAATAAGTAAAATTTCCTAGAAAAACTATAGAATCCCTAAAAACCTTGATCCTCTAAAAACCCCTCAAATCCCCTACAAATAATAAGAAATCCAAAACAATCGCAAAAACACTAAAATCCTTAAAAACCCTAAAATCCAATAAAAATCTTTAAAATACCCTCAAAACCCATAAAAAAATTAAGAACCATGAAAAACCTAAAAAATTCCTAAAACCCTAAAAGTCTCTAAAATTCATAAAAATTCATAAAATCCCTAAAACGACAAAAAAACCCAAAAGGCCTAAAAACCATAGACACCCATTAAAACCCATAAAACCCAAAAACCGCTAAAACCCCAAAAATAATTAAAATCCCAAAAACCCTATATATCATAAAAACACATAAAAGATCATAAAACCCATAAAAACCATAAAACCCTAAAAACCCATAAAACACTGAAAGGCCATAAGCCCCTAAAACCACTAAAAGACCCTAAAACACTATAAAAACTATAAAAAACAAAAAAATACCTTAATAATTATAAAAAACCCTAAAACCCTAAAACCCTAAAAACTATTAAAACCCAAAAAATCCTAAAAAACATAAAAATCCTAAAAACCCAAAAAAATAAAAACCCTTAAATACTAAAAGAATCCTCAAACACAATAAACCCTATAAAACCTAAAAACCAATAAAAACCATAATAACCCAAAACCCTGTTAAGTACCCTAAATACCGTAAACCCCCAAAAATCCATGAAAATCCTTAAGAACCCATAAAAACACTAAAACCCTACACCACCAAAAAACCAAAAAAAAGGTCAACACTAAAGACCCATAAAAATCCCTAACAAGCTCTAAAAAGTAATAAATAACCTAAAAATATAAAACTCCCTAAACCATAATAGCTGTAGAAACATTGCAAACACAAAATACCCTAAAAAAATAAAATTCAAAAAACCCAAAACCCCTTAATACTCTCTAAAACCCCAAAAGACATAAAAATTCCTTAAACCCCTAAAAACACTAAACACACCCTAAAAACATTAAAATTCATAAAAAATTTAAAAATATTGAAAAAATCCACAAAACTCTAAAACACTATAAAAACACTAAAAACCATAAGAACCCTAAAATACCTAAAACCCATAAAAAACCTGAAACTGATAAAAAAAATAAAAACCCCTAAACCCCCCTAAAAATGTCTAAAAACCAAAAAACATAAAACCCTAAAATGTCCTAAAGTCGTTAAAACCCCAAAAAATCCCAAAAAATAAAAAATAAAAAACCCTAAAACCCCTAAATTCTCTAAAAACCATAAAACACCGAAAATCCCAAAAACTAGAAAACCTAGAAAATAAAATAAAACCCCTAAAAATTCGTAATACACCAAAAAACCCATAAAAATCCCCTAAAACCATAAAAACCACAAAATACCATAAAAACTATAAAAACCCTATAAAACCCAAAAAATACCCTAAAACCATTTAAACACCTTAAAACCCAAAATAAACTCTAAAACACCATAAAACATACAAACATTAAAGAAACTAATACACAAAAAACCCTAAATCCCAAAAATACTAAAAACCGCTAAAATATCCTAATAACCCTAAAAAGGAAAAAAATCCATAAAAACCCTAAACTATTTGAAACCATAAAAAGTTAATAACCCCTAAAAACCAATAAACCTACAAAAAACATAAAAAGCATGTTTCCATAAAAATCTTTAAAACCCCTAAAACCCCCTAAATCCCTTAAAAATTGATTGAAACCCTAAAAAGATCAAAATGGACCCAAAAAACCCTAGAAAACAAAAAAGCCATAAAAACTCAAAAAATCATAACAAACCCTAAAAACCCAAAAATACATTAAAAGTATTAATAACCCAAAAAAACCAAAACCCCATAAAACCCTAAAACCCACCTAAAAGAATAAAATCATAAAAATACTAAAAATATATAAAATACATTAAAAACCCTAAAGAACTAAATAACCTAAAAACAATAAAGGACCCTAATACCCTAGAACCCCTAAAATCCCTAAAAATCATTAAAACCCTAAAAACAATGAAAACCCCTAAAAATAATAGAAAACCCCTAAAACACATAAAATTAAAAAACAAGTCCCTAAAACCCTAAAAACCCAAAACAACTTTAAAATTACTAAAATTCCCCCAAAAAACCTAGAAAAACTGATAACCCTAAAAATAATAAAAATAACAACAAAATCGAAAAACCACAAAAACCCATAAAATCCTCTAGAAGACCCGAAATCCTTAAAAACACCTAAAAGGATACTAAAAAGTACTACAAAACCTAGATCAAACTAGAATAACCTAAACCCGATAAAAGACTCTAAATAACAATAAAAACACCTAAAGGATCCTAAAAATACTAAACACCGTAAAGGACCATAAAATCCCTAAAACCCCTAAAGGACCCTAAAAACCCCAATAAACCTAAAGAATAATAAAAAAACCTTAAAAACCTGTAAAGGATTCTAAAATACCTAAAACACTTTTAAAACCTAACAAAAAAATACCACAAAACCCAAATAAAAGACCCAAATGTACCAAAAAACCCTAACACCCCCTAAAAATTATAAAAACCCTATAACCACTTAAAAACCCTAAATGACCTTAAAAACCTAAAAGTACATAAAAGACCATAAAAACCCTCTAAACCACTTAAAAATAAAAAAGATCCTAAAAACCATGAAAAACATTAAAAACAATAAAATACACAAAAAACTTCCACAAAACATCAAAAGACCCTACATACGCTAAAAACAAAAAAAAAACCATTTAAAAATATACAAGAACATAAATACCCTTTAAAAACTAAGAAATCCTAAAACCCTTAAAATCCTTAAAAACCCTAATATATAATAAAATGTCTAAAAACCCTTGAAAACCCCTAAAAACCATAGAAACCCTAAAACACCATAAAACCCCTAAAAACACTAAAAACCCTTTAGAACCAAAAACAATAACAATCATAAAAAACCCTAGAACCCAAAAAGATCTTAAATTTTTTAAAAAAATTATAAAATCCCTATGAAACCAGAAATACCTTTAAAATCCCAAATAACCCAAAACCACAAAAAACTGAAAAAAATCCCTTAAAACCTCTAAAACCCTAAAAATCAAAAAAACCTTAAACCCCAAAAAATCATAAAAATCGCCATCAAAATCCAAAATTCTCAAAGCTACTACCCCTTAAACAACCTAAAACCTCTAAATTACCATAAAAGGCATAAAACTCTAAAAATGTTAAAAACCCCAAAACCCCCAAAAAATATAAATCACAAAAAGACCATAAAACCATAAAAAATCCTTAAAACCCTAAAAACACATTAAAACTCTCAAAACCATAAAAATTATAATAAACCTAAAATGCCCCTAAAGACCCAAAAATCACTTAAAATATCTAAAAATCCCAAAAGTCATAAAAACTCAAAGAGACCCTAAAAACTCAAAACAACCATAATAGATCCTAAAAACATTTTAAAACCATAAAAACCCAAAAACAGATAAAACCCCCATAAAGACCAAAAAAATATAAAACCCCTTAAAACCCATAAAACCTCTTAAAAAACATGAAAACTAAAAAACCCCAAGAACCCATAAATTTTTTTAATATCCCCCCAAAACCCAAGATACCCTAAATACCCCTAAAGCACCCAAAACACCCAAAAATCACTAAAACCCTAAGATCCCAAAACAAACCCTAAAACCAATAATTATCATAAGAAACCCTAAAACCCATAAAAACCATTAAACCCCAACAAAACATGAACCCCCTAAAAAATTTAAAACCCCAAAAGACCTTAAAAACAACTAAACACCCTAAAAACAATAAAATCTATAAACC
This sequence comes from Viscum album, assembly GCA_963277665.1. Classification (NCBI taxonomy): domain Eukaryota; kingdom Viridiplantae; phylum Streptophyta; class Magnoliopsida; order Santalales; family Viscaceae; genus Viscum; species Viscum album. The sequence continues at coordinate 1,798,828,316 of OY728126.1, read as the reverse complement.
CCCTACAACCCTAAAAACATTAAAAACGCTATATACTATTTAAACCCATAAATACTCTAAAAACCCTAAAATACCCCATATACCCTAACAAAATCCTCAAAACCCTAAAACCCCTAGGAAAATGTATGAAAACCATAAAAACCCTAAAGACCTTACAAAGAATTACAAAACCCTAAAAACCTAAAAACCCTAAAGGAACACTAAAACCCCAAAGAGAACCATAAACCACTAAAAACCCCTAAAACAACTGAATAACATTAAAATCACTAAAACACCTTAAAAAATTACAAACCACTAAAAACACTAAGATCCATAAAAAAGATAAAAAAACACAAAAACCCTAAAAAGTCCTAAGAACCCAAAAACCTACTAAATCTCTAAAAACATGGAAAAATACACTAAAACCCATAAAACCCTTTAAAGACTATAAAACCACAAAAAAAATCTAAAATACCCTAAAAATCCCCAAAATCCATAATATTCTTAAAACACTAAAAAACCATTAAAATCCCAAAAACCCAAGAAATTCTAAATGACTCTAAAAACCCCAAAACCACTAAAACCCCTAAAAAGACATAAAACACCCGAAATTCCTAAAAAACCCAAATATCTTAAAAATTACTTATAACCCAAAAAATAATAAACCCATAATACCCTAAAAACCCTAAAAACCCCCCCGATAAATTCGAAACCTTAACAATCCTAATAAAACTATACAAAACCCGAAACCCCCTAAAACCCCTACCCCCCCCCAAACCACAAAACCCCCCAAAAAATATAAAAAACCACCAAATTCCTTGAAAAAACCCACAAAACACACAAAACCCTAAAAAAAAGTGAAATCACTAAGAATGTACTAAAAACCCTAAAATCCCTAAAAACCATAAAATCCCTAAAAACACCTATAAAACCCAAAAACGTACCAAGAAATCATAAAAATTCCATAAAACCCAAAATACCCCCTAAAAACCATGAAACATCCTAAAACCCTTAAAACACAAGAAACCCTAAAATTGTAAAAAGTAAAAAAAACTTAAAACCCTTAAAACCCAAAAATAAAATAAAAACAATAAACCCCTAAAAGATCCTAGAACCCCTAAATACCATAAAAACACTAAAATAACTTGAATATACTAAAATATTTAAAGACCCCAATACCCTAAAAATACCTATAAACCCAAAAACACATAAACACCCTAAAAACCTTAAAAAACCTAAAAACCATGAAAACCTCAAACCCCCCTAAAAATCACTAAAAATCCAAAACACCATAAACAAATCTAAAGCCCCTAATAACCCAAAAATACTACTAAAAACATCAAAACAATAAAAAACACTAATACACCTAAAATTAATTAAATATAATAAAACCCTTGAAATCTATAAAAACCATTAGTAACCCAAAGAAACATAATAAAACCTTCAAAACCCCTAAACTCTGCTAAAAAAAGTAAAATCAATAAAAACTATAAAACAAAAAACCCCTAAAAAACCAAAAAATAACACTTAAAATGCTAAAAACCATTTAAACCCCTAAAAGTCCTAAAAACACTAAAATAACCCTAAAAATCATAAAATCCTAGAAACCAAAATCAATATTTATAACCCCAGAAAATCACAAAAAATCCTTAAAGACACCAAAAACCCTAAAAACCCTAAAAATCCTCAAAACCCATAAAACTATATAAAACCTAAAACCCCTTGAAAACCATAAAAATACTAAAAACAACTAAAATCCCTAAAACCCAAAAAAACAAAATACCCCCAAAAAACCCTGAAGAATCTTGAAACCCATAATAACCCATTAAAAACAAAAAAACCCTATAAAACCCCTAAACCCATAAAACCCCACAAAATCCCATAAAACCCTAAAAACCTAAATACCTAAAAAATACTAAAAACCCTAAAACATAAAATCCTAGAACCCCTAAAAACACATAAGACCCATAAAAACACATAAAACCCCTAAAACCCCTACAAATCATAAAAATCATAAATACCCTTAATAGAAACCAATACCCTAAAACCCCTCCAAAACACCTAAAAGATTATAAAACTCTTATGACACAAAATAAAACTATAAATCCCATAAAAGAACAAAAAAATCATTAAACACCATAAAATCCATAAAATTCATAAAATAAAAAAACTCCTTAAAACCCTTAAATCCCAAAAAACTCCTTAAAACCCATAAATCCCAAAAACCCCAAAAACCCCTAACCCCCCCCCCCCCAAATACCTATATACCCCTTAAAACTACAAAACCCCTAAAACCCCTATAAAGTTTGAAACCATAAAACCCATATAAAATTTAAAAAAAAAACTAAAAACTCCTGAATCCCTAAATAACTCTAAACCCCCTAAAAACTCTTAAAACCCCTAAAACACTAAATCTATGAGAAAAGAAATGAAAAACCCTACAACCCCTCTAAAACCCTTAAAATAATAAAAATCCAAAAAAACTCTAAAAACCCCTTAAATGCTTAAAAACCCTAAAAATACCTAAACCCCCCTTAAAACTCTACAAAATTCTAAAAATCCTAAAAACACTTCAATCCCCTTAAACCCCAAAAACACTAAAAACTCTAAAAACCCCTAAAATATCCTAAAACCCATAAAAACCTCTAAAAACCAAAAAACTCATAAAACCCACTAAAACCCCCAAGATATCTAAAATACCCTTAAGAACCATAATAACCTTAAAAATTATAAAAACCATGAAACCCTAAAAAATATTAAAAAACCCTTGAAACCCTAAAAATGCTAAAACAAACCCTAAAAACCCCAAAACACCCAAAACTAACAAAACCCCAAAAACTCTAAACACCAAAAAAACTATGAGAATGATAAAAACCATAAAAACCCAAAACTCCTCAAAATACTAAACCCTCCTAAAATCCCTAAATGTCACAAAAACCCATAAAATACTAAAAACACATAAAACCCCTGAAAACCATCAATATCCTAAAATAAAATAAAAAACCTAAAGCCCCCAAAAGACCCTAAAATCCCTATAAACCCTAAAAGACCCAAAACCCCCTATAAACCCTAAAATAATAAAAAAAACCTAACCCACAAAAGACACTAAAAATAAAAAAAACCCCTAAAATAAGATAATATAAACTAAAACCCTCTGAAAGACATTAGAAAACCCTAAAACCCCCGAAAGGACCCATAGAACCCCTAAATCCCAAAAACCCCCAAAACCATAAATAACCCTAAAAATCCTAAATGAATCTAAAGGCCCCTAAAACCCCTAAGGGACCCCAAAACCTCTAAAACCATAAGGGACCCTAAAAATGCTAAAAAATATAAAGAACCATAAAAACATAAGGAACCCTAAAACCCCGAAAAACCCCTAAATGAACCTAAAACACCCTAAACCACTAAAAAACCTAAACCCACTTAAAAGACCTTAAAAGATAGTAAAACCCCTAAATACCCTAAAAGACCCTAAAAACTAAAAAGAACCCTAAAACCCTAAAAATCCTAAAAGGTATTTAAAAACAACCCAAACCCCCCCCCCCCAAACACCTAAAACCCTAAAACCATAAACCCCCCAAAACCCCTAAAACCACCACTAAAAACATGAAAATACCCTAAAACGTCTAAAACCCTAAAACCAACAAAAGTTAAAACAACATCAAAAGCCTCAAAAAAACAAAATAACCTAACAACCATAAAAATTTGAAAAACAAAAAAAAACAAAAACCCTAAAGAATAGTAAAAAAAAATTATAACCCAAAAAACCAAAAAACCACTAAAAAGACCTAAAACCCTAAAAACTAGAAAACCCACTAAAAACATAAAAAATTATAAATAATAAACCCCTAAAAACCCAAAATAATGAGTAAAACCACTAAAACCCCACTAAAATCCAAAAAAACCCCAAAAATCCATACCCCCACAAAAAACCATAAAAAATAATTAAAAAACTAAAAAAATAAAAATACCTTAAAATCACCAAGAAGAACCTAAAACCCTAAAAGACACTAAAAACCATAAAAACATAAAGAACCCAAAAAACCATAAATGACAAAAAAAATCCAACAATCACCCTAAGAACCATAAAAACCATAAAAATGAATAAAAACCCTCAAAACCTTAAAACCCCCTAAAACCCTCATACACTCTAAAAACACATAAAACACTAAAAACCATAAAATGACATGAAAACCCTAAAAAATCATAAAAACCTACAGAACATTAAAAACACTAAAAAAATCTAAAATCCATAATCATCCTTGAAAACCCTAAAAACATAAAAAATCCTAAAACACTAAAACCCATATAAAAACCATAAAACCAAAAAAATATTAAAAACCCTAAAATCACTACAAAGTCCAAATTCATTCCAATATTCAAAAAATCATAAAAATTCCATAGACCCGTAAGAGAACCATTAGATGAAATAAAACCCTCTAAAACACTAAAAATCAATAAAAATCCTAAAACCCTAAAAAACCTAGACACCCCAATAAGAATCCCTTAAACCCAAAAAAACCCCTAATTCCCCTTAAATTTCCCATAAAACCAAAAGAACCTTGAAAAATCTTAAAAATATGAAAACCCCAAATATAACAAAAAATATCCCAAAACCACCTAACTAACTTTAAAAACCATAAAACCGTAACAACAAAAAATACACTACAAGCCCTAAAACCCCTAAAAATCCTAAAAACCCCCAAAAACAAAACACCCCTAAACCTTTAAAAATACGATAAATACCATTAAAAAGTTAAAACCCTTACAAGAGTAAAACACCTAAAAACCCTTTAATCTCTTAAAAACCCCAAAAAACCTTTAAAACCTTAAAAAACTCTAAAACCCCTAACACCTTAAAAAATATAAATAACCCTAAAAAACCTAAAAATACTCTAAAAGATTAAATATCCATGAAATCCCAAATTTTCCCTAAATTCCAAAAAACCCGGAATACCCTAAAAACACAAATAAAACTCTAAAATTCCATAAACCCCTTAAAACATACAAAACCCAAAAAACACTAAAAACCCATTAAACCCCCTAAAAAACCCTAAAAACACTAAAAACCCTTAAAATAAAACGGAAACCTTAAAACACATAAAAGACCATAAAACCACTAAAAACAATTAAAAACCCTAAAAACCCTAATACCCCAAATAGATCATAAACAACCCTAAAATATCAAAATGACCCTTAATAACACTATAAGAACCCTAAAGTGACCTAAAAACCCATTAAACACCTTAAAAACCTAAATTCCCATCAAAACCCTAAAAACACATAAAAACCTAATAAAAATAAAAACCCAAAAAACCAAAAAATAATCCTTAAAACCTAAACACCCAAAAAATAAATAAAAACTATAAAAATCCAAATAACCCCTATATACCCTAAAACCCCTAAAAACCAATAAAACCACTGAAAATCCATGAAAACCGCTCAAATCCCTATATATACATAAAAACCTAAAACCCGTAATTCCAACTAAAACCCCTAAAATCCAAAAAATATCCAAACAGCTGACCAAAAGTCATAAAATTACCTAAAAACCCTGAAAAGTATAAAAAATCGTAAAACCCTTGAAAAACCTAAAATCCTAAAAGCCACAAAAAACCTTAATATCCTTAAAACCCCTAATAACAATAAAATCCCTAAAATCCATAAAAATAATAAAACTCCCTAAAATCCCTAAAACGTCCTGGAAGCCCTAAAATTTCTATGAACCCCTAAAATCATTAAAAATACTAAAACCACTAAACCCTAGAAAAGAATAAAAAAATATAAATACCCTAAAAACCTAAAAACCCCTTAAAACCCTAAAAACCCTATTGAACCTAAAAAACCTCATAAAATCCTAAAAACCCCTAAAAACTCTTAAACCCCTAAAAACACTAAAATCCCACTGAAGTCCCCTTAAATCATTAAAAACTACAAGACCCTAAACCCCACCCCCCCAAAAAAACCTAAACTACCCTAAAACCATAAAAACCCTAAAAAAACTAAAACCTTGAATTCAATAAATACCCTAAAATGATTAAAAATCATAAAAACCCAAAGAATCCCTTAAATCAAAAAACCCTAAAACCCAAAAAAAATACCTTAAATCCATAATAACCCCATGAAAACCTTGAAAATCTAAGAACATTTAAAAACCTAAAAAACCCTAAAACCCCCAAAAAAACATAAAACCCCAAAATCCCTAAAAGCACTAAGAATACTAAAAACCATAAAAAACCCAAAACACCATAAAACCCTTAAAAACACTAAAAACAATTAAAATATTTTATGAAACCCAAAACCCCATAAAACAAAAAACCTCTAAAAATCCCAAATTCCCTTAAAACACTAAAAATCCTAAACCCCATAAAAACCCTTAATAATCATAAACATTCCAAGAAACCCTAAAACCCCCCCAAAACCCTAGAAAATCATGAAAACCCTATGAAAACCATTAAGACGCTGCCGGGGCTGGTTGGATTGGACGTGTTGTCTATGCTTCTTGGCTGTGATATTTTTGTATTGGTGCTGGATGCTGGTGTTGGCTGGACAAGATGTGTGGACGCTGCTTTTGTGTTTTGTTTTGTGTCTTTTTCTCTGGTTTTGTTTTTCTTTTCTGATTTTTCTTTTTTTTTGGGTCTTTTTCTGTGAAGGGTTTTTGGGTGTGGGTCGTTTGACCCCTCCCCTCCCTTGTCTACTGTGTCTTTTTTATTCTTAACAAATTTGGGTGGATCGGGAATAGCCCGACCCTCGCATCTTCCTTGACCATAAATCACTCTTAAACCCACTAAAAACTCTTAAAACCCTAAAAAGTAAGAATCCATAAATAACCTAAAAACAATTAAAACCCATAAAAACCGTAAAACCCATAAAAACTCTTAATGGTTCTAAACCCCCCCCCCCCCAAAACCCTAGAAAATCCAAAAAGAACCCTGAGAAAGACCCCTAATAACTCTACAAAACTATAGAAGACCCTCAAACCCTAAACCCCCTAACATAACCTACAAATATTAAAAACCATAAATCCCTAAAACCCCTAATAGACCTAAAACCACTAAAAACCCTAAAACCCTAAAACCCGAAAAACCCTGAAACCCATAAAATTATTAAATAAATACTAAAAATCATAGAACCCTAAAAACTCAAAACACCCAAAAAAATAGAAATCCCTGAAACTCTTAAAACACCTAAATTTTTACAAAAATCATAAAATCCACAAAATACCTAAAAATTAAAAACTATATGAGGCATTTAAGAACCCAAAAAACCAATAAAAAACACTAAATACGCGAAAAAAACCCATAAAACCCTAAAAACCATATAAACCACCAAAAACCCAAAAAACACTAAAAAAATAAAAACTCTAAAAAACTAAACACACCAAAAGGCACTTAAAATAAGAAAAAAAACACTAATATCAATAAAACCCATAAAACCATAAAAACACAGATGGCATTAAAACCCCTAAAACATTAAAATACTCTAAAAACAAGTAAAAACAATAAAAAATCCTAAAACCCCTAAAAACCCTAGAAAACCCCTTTAATGACCTAGAAACAAAAAAAATCCTAATTGACCCTAGAAATCCCTAAAAACTATTAAAACCATCAACCCACAAAAACCCCATTAAACCCTAAAAATCATAAAAACCCCTAAAAACGTCAAATACCCTAAAAACAATCAAAATATCTAAAACCCCCAAAAATGTAAAATACCATAAAAATACTCAAACACACTAAAAACCCTAAAACACCTAAAACGAAATAAAAAACGATAAAACCCTAAAATACCATAAACTACACTAAATCCACGTAATAGACTATAAAACCCAAAAAAAAATAATAAAATTCCCTAAAAACCACAACAAAGATTCTTAAAACTCTAAAACCCACAAAAGGACACTAAACCCCCAAAAAATACTAAAGCAAACTAAACCCAGAAAAAATCCTAAAGGGAACTAAAAACAACAAAAGACCCTAAAACCTAAAAAAGCATAAAACCCTCAAAATCCCTAAAGGACACTAAAAATCTTATAAAGCCTAAAAATCCTTAAAAACACTAAAAATCATAAATGAACATGAAACCTTTAAAAAACAAAACCCCTTAAAAACCCAAAAAAACCATAAACCCCAAAAATAACTAAACACACTACAACCTTAAAAAACAATAAAAACCCATAGAAGACACAAAAAACATTAAAAATGTTAAAAGACACTAAAAACGTATGAAACCATAAAAATCTAAATTAACAAAAAATCTGTAAAAAATATAAAAAATAAAGAAAACCCTAAAAATCAAAAAAAAAAACCCAACAAAACCCTAAAATCCCTAAAGACTCTAAACACATTAAGAACCCCTAAAAACCCAAAAAACCCTAAAAACAATAAAAAACCCCTAAAACCTTATAGTCCTCCTAACCATTAAAACATTAATACTCTCAAAAATCAAATAACTCTAATGAACCCTAAAACTACTATAAACCCCCAAAACCCTTTAAAACCCTAAAAATCTCAAAACAACTAAAAATAATTTAAAACCATAAAAGACCTTAAAAGACCCTAAACCCCCTAAAAACCCTAAAATACCCAAAAATCACAAAATATACAAAATAACTAAAAATATAAAACCCCTAAAAGACCATAAAAACCACAAAATCCATTGTAACCCCTAAAACCCCTAAAACCCATAAAGGAGCCTAAAAAACCCCAAAACAAATAAAAATCCTAAAATCCCTACAAAAAAATCATAAAATCCTATAAAATCTAAAAAACACAATAATCCCCAAAAACACCAAAAACCATAAACCACTAAAAATCAAAAAACCCTAAATGACACAAAATACTCTAAAATCCCTAAAAGTCCCCCAAAACCCCCTAAAACCAAAAAATAGTAAAAACCCTCAAAAACATAAAAACCCACAAAAACCCGAAAACATACTATAATAACCTAAAAAAACTAAGACCCCTAAAAGATCATGAAACCATAAAGTCCCTAAAAATGTTGAAAACCCTAAAATAACCTAAACACCCAAAATATCCTTAAATATCCCTAAAACCCCTTAAACACCCAAAAATCACTAAAAACTCTAAAACCCCTAGAACCCCTAAAACCTCTGAAAACACCTTAACACCATAATAAACTGAAAAACTGAAAAACCTATAAAATAACTCTTGAAAACTATCAAATACCTAAAACAACCCTAATTTTTTTTTTGAAAAAACTATAAAAATCATAAAACACCCAAAACACCCTTAAAACCAAAAAACCCCAAAAACAGAAAATCCCTAAAAACCATTGAAATCCTAAATCCCATAAAATCTCTAAAAACCCTAATAAACCTAAAATGTGCTAAAAATTACAAAGTACACAATAAAACCCCTTACAGCCATAAAGAACCATTAAACCCTAAAAATATTAAAAACTTTAAAAAATCCTAAAATCCATAAATCTACATAAAACCCATAAAAACACTAAAAACCCATTAAAACCCCCCAAAACCATAAAAAATCTTAAACACTAAAACCTATAAATCCACTAAAACCCCCAAGAAACCTAAAACCACCGAACAAAAAAAACACTTAAAAACTATAAAAAATTCTTAATACCCTTAACCCCAAAAAACAATAAAATGAAAAAAACCATAAAACCTCAAATATACCCTAAATATTTTAAAAACCCCTAAAAAAATAACACCCCTAGCAGACCAAAAAAATACATAAAAACCTATAAAACCACTAAAATAATGTAAAATTCCATAAAAACTCAAATATCCCAAAAAAGGACTAAAACCCCAAAATAGCCTATAAACAGTTAAAATCCTAAAAAACAAAAAAAAACCCAAAAAACCAAAAAAATACTAAAAAACCATAAAAATTATAAAATCACCTAAAAACCATAAAACAATCTTAAAGAATGAAAATAAATCAAAAAATTAATATCCCCAAAAACTCAAAAAACCCTAATAACCACTAAAACCCCTAAATGCCTTGAAAGACCGTAAAAATCCTTAAAACCCATAACACCCCCTAAACCCCATAAAAACACCTAAAACCCCAAAACCCTAAAAACCCTAAAAATTCATAACACACCCTAAAAATGAGAAAAACACCTAAAAAGACAAAAATTCCTAAACAACCCTTAAAACCATAAAACCCCTTAAACCAGTAAAAATCCCTAAACCATCTTTAAACCCCTAAAACCCTAGAAACCCCTAAAAATCCATAAAAACCCTAAAAAACCATGAAAATACCCTAAAACTCCTAAAGAACCTAAAATACCTAAATTTTCTGAAACCCTTAAAGGACCCTAAACCCCATAAAACCCTAAAAACCCTAAAAAATACTAGCAACCCTAAAACCACTTAAACCCAAAAAATTATAAAAACCCCAAATTCCAAAAAACCCTAAAATACCTAAAACCTATAAAAAACAAAAAAAAACCCTAAAAACCCTAAATGATTATAAAAACACCTAAAACCTCTAAAAATTCCCTAAACACCTTAAAAGACATTAAAACCCCATAAAAGATACTAAAATACCATAAAAATCCTACAATAATTTAAATATTCAAAAATAGTAAAGGACCCTTAGACCCTAAAGGCCCCTAAAAACCCCAAGGTAACCAAAAAACAAAAAACCCTAAAGGTCCCTAAAACCCTAAGGAACCTAAATAAACATCTACACCCTAAAAAACTTAAAGTACCATATAGACCCTAGAATCCTCAAATATCTCAAAAACCTAAAAGGTCTTAAAAACACAACAAATATCCCTAAAATTCCCCCAAAAAACCAAAAAACCAAACCCCCAATCTCTAAAGACCCTAATTCCCATAAAAACCCTTAAAACCCTAGAAACCCTAAAAACATAAAAACCCTAAAAACATTAAATGTCCATAAAAATCTTAAAAACCATAAAAACACAAAAATCCCTTAAAATACTAAAAGACCATAAAATTATAAATACTCTATAAAACACTAAAATCTATAAAAACAAAAAACCCCTAAAAACACATAAAAACCATTAAAAACGTAAAAACCCATAAAACCCATAAATGATCCTAAAACTATAAATCCCCTAAAGTCCTTATAAATATAAAAACCTAAAAACATATAAAAGTAATAAAATGCACTAAAAATACTAAAAAATTAAAACCAACTCCTTAATGGCCAGAAAAAGCCCTAAAAACCTGATAAAATACAAAAAACACGTAGAAACACTAAAACCCTACAAAACCCAAAAAAAATCCATGAAACCCCCAAAACCCCTAAAAACCCATAAAATTTGGGGGGGTCGGGAATAGCCCGAACCTCGCATCTTCCTTGCCCTAAAAACCTATAAAAACCATAAAAACCCAAAAAAAATCTATGAAAACCCCTAAAACCCCCTAAAATCCCCTAAATACCATCAAATTCCCTCAAAATTACAAAATTTCCCAAAAATCTCTAAAAACCCTAAAAAATTTAAAACTATATAAACACATAAAACCCCTATAAAACCCATAAAACCCATAAGACACCTAAAACCCCTAAAAATCCTAAAACCCCAAAAAACATTAAAACCTTAAAACCCTAAATTCCCTTAAAAACCTAACACCCTTAAAACAATTAAAACCCCTAAAACCATAAACCCTTTAAAGACCCTAATAAATCTAAAAAAATACCAAAAACATAACACCATAAAAAACCCTAATCCCCATGAAAACAAAAAAAAACATGAAAAAGCCCATTTTAAACCTTAAAAATCCTAAAAATGAAAAAATAAGAAAAAATAATAAAATACATAAAAACAATAAAAACCCTTAAAGGGCACTAAAACTGCTAAAATCCCAAAAAAATCCCAATAGATGCATAAAAACCCTAAAAACTATCAAAACCTTGAAAAACTCTAAAAACCATAAAAACCCCTCAAAACCCCCAAAACCCTCAAAACACCCATAAAAGGCCCTAAAAACATAAAAAATACTATAATACCAAAAAAAACCCTTCAAACTCTAAATGAAGTGAAATTTAATAAACAAATCATAAATGAACCTTTATAATTCTAAAACCCCTAAAACCATAAAAATCATAAAACACACTAAAAACACAAAAACTCCTATAATCCCATAAAATACAATAAAATACTTAAAGGATCTAAAAAACCTAAAACACTAAATTTTCCTTAAAATACAATAAAACCAAAAATTCCCCAAAAATCATAAACACCCTAAAGGACCCTCGAACCCCTAAATCCCTAGAGGTCCCTAAAATGCCCTAGAACCCTGAAGGACCTTAAAACCCCTAAAAATCCCAAATTTCCTAGAAAACCTAAGATGCCTAAAAACCTAAAAACCCCCTAAAATCTGTACACTATAGTAAAAACCCTAAAAACTCTAAAAACACTAATAATAGAAAAAACCATAAAAATCAAAAAAACCCTTACAAACCTAAAAACCAAAAAAATCCTAAAACCCCAAAAAAACTAAAACAGAAAAAAACCAAAAATACTAAAAAAACCCCCCAAAAACATTTTAAAACCGCTTTTAGACCATAAAAACATAAAAACCCTAAAAAACATGACAAATCCTAAAAAACAAAAAATCCATGAAAACCCCAAAATAATTCTAAAACCCCTATAACCACAAAAACACTATAAACTATAAAAAAACTATAAAAGACCTAGAAGCATTTAAAAGTCCTAAAAAATCTTAATAAACCCTAAAACTCTTAACACCCAAAAATCCCTTAAAACCAATTAAACTCCAAAAGACCCAAAAAACCATAAAACCCAAAAAAGACACTAAAAACCTAATAATCATTAAATAACCCAAAACCCCAATAAAATATTAAAACATTATAATTACAAAGGGGCCCTAGAAACCCAAAAGACTATAAAATCCTAAAAACCATAAGGAACACTAAAAAAATTAAATCCTAAATAGCCCTAAGAAACCTAAATCCCCGGGGTACCCTAAAAACAACTAAAGACCATAAAATCCCATAAAACACAAAAGACCCTAAAAACCATAAAAACTAGAAAAGACCCAAAACCATCAAAATACCTAATATAACATAGGATACCCCAAAAAACTAAACAAGCATAAAACCCCAAAAAAACCATGAAAACCCATAACCTCTCAATACATTAACACCCATAAAACCCTAATGACTTTTTATTACCCTAAAACCCCTAAAAAAACTAAAAAACCTACACCCCCACCCCAACACCTACAAACCATAAAATCGTAAAAAACCTAAAATAACCTAAAACCCTAAAACTCACAAACCCCCTAAAGAACCTAAAACACAAAATAAAAAACACTAAACACCCAAAATATAACCCTAAAAACCATAATGTAATCAAAAAACGAAAAACCCCCCGTAAAGGAGCCTAAAAACAAAAAAAAACCCCAAAATACCATAAAATCCACAAAAACTCTAAAACCAAATAATATCCAAAAAACACTAACAGAACCTAAAAAACTAAAAGACACTAAAATACATTGAAAATGATAAATTCCTCATATACCATAAAATATCCTAAAACAACCTAAAAACCCATAAATCAGTAAAAACCCCTAAAAACCATAAAACCCCATTAAAAACCCTAGACAAAACTAAACAAAATACCCCTAACACCTATAAACCACTAAAAACTCTTAAAATGCTTAAAACCCTAAAACCCAAAAAAATTAAAAAAACCTAAAAAACATTACAAACCCCAAAAACCCTTAAAAATCCTATAAAATCCCTAAAAACTACTTAAACACCCTAGAAATATGAAAAAAACCCTAAAAATGATAAAAATATAAAAAAAACCAAAAAAACTCCAAAACCCCAAAACAATACTAAAAACCCAAAAAAGCTAAAATCCATAAAATCACTAAAATACCCAAAAACACCTAAAAACCGGGAACACCATAAAATCTATTAAAACCCTAAGAAACCTAAAAATTAAAAAATATATCTAAAAATTCTAAAACCCCCTAAAACCATAAAAATTAATATAAAGCACTAAAAACCCAAAAACCCCTAAAAATAATAAAAACAACTAAAAACCCTAAAAACTATAAAACCCCTAAAAACCTAAACGAACCTAAAACCATAAAAACCCTAAAAGACCCAAAGTACCTATTAATATCCCGAATACCCCCCAAAAACCCAAATAGACCCAAAAAACCCTTAAAACCCCTAATGACATTGAAAGCCTTAAAACCCTAACAACCAAAAAGAAATAAAACCATATAAAAACAATAAACACACTAAAATATCGAAAGAATCTAAAAAAAATGAAACTCCTAAAATCCATTGAAAATCTAAAACACTAAAAATATCCAAATACCATAAAACAGTAAAAACATAAAGAATCCTAGAAAACTATAAAACTCCAAAAAACCTAAAAATACTAAAAACAATAAATAACCCTAAAAACTATAAAAACCACTAAAATTCTGAAAAACATAAAAACTTTTAAAAACCTAAAAAAATATTAAAAGATTATAAAGCCTAAAAACCCATGAAAAAACCATAAAAAACTAAAAACCCTCAACCCCAACCCCAAAAACCCGTAAATCTCTCTAAAATAACTCTAAAACCTATGAAATTATTAAAAACTATTAAAAACAATAAAAACCCTAAATCCCTAAAAACCCTTAAAAACCTAAAAACTAAAAGAATCGTAAAAACCCAAAAACCCCTAAACACCCCTAATCCCATAAATCCCGCTAAAAACTATAATACCCATAAATACCATAAAAATAATAGAAACTTTTGAAAATACACCCCACTATAAAAACTATTAGAACATATAAAACCCTAAAAACCTAAAAAAGAAAAACCCTAAAATTCCCTAAATATCTAAAAACAACAAAAAACAAAAAACCCTAGAAAACCCTTTAAAATCTTAAATAACCCTTAGAAAGGATCTATAAAACATAAATCCCTAAAAACCTTGAAAACCCATGAAAGCACTAAGAAACCCTAAGAACCCTCAAACACCAAAAAATATAAAAAAAATAAACCCCTAAACCATAAAAACACTTGAAACCCCTAAAAACTGAAAAACACTAAAACCCTTAAAATTCCTAAAAACACTAAAAACCCATAAAAATCCATAAAATACACTAAAAAATAAAAACCCCGAAAACCATAAAAAATTAAAAAACATATAAAATACCATAATAAACATAAAATACCCCAGATGACCCTAAAATACCTAAAATACCATATAATAATTGACCACTTGAAAAGAACTAAAAATAAAAAAAACCCTAAAAATAATAAACACACATATAACCACTAAAATAATCCTAAAAACCTCTAAAACCTTAAAAAACCCAAAAACCCAAAAAACACTAAAAGGATTAAAAATACCAAAAACCTAAATATCATAACAAATCATAAAATGCTAAGAAAAAACCTAAAACACCCAAAAACGAAAAAATCCCCAAAACCCCTAAAAATTGATAAAACCCTTAAAACACAAAAACCCTAATTCCCTAGAAATCCTAAAAAGCCTAAAAATATTAAAACCCCGAAAACACCCCAAAATACTGAAAACCCCTTAAAAACCCTAAGATCATCTAAAACCAAAAAAATACCAAAACCCCAATAACCCTAAAAACCCTTAAAAACATTTAAAACAATAAAACCCTAAAAACCATAAAACCATAAAAACCCTAAAAATTATAAAAAAAATTAAAATTATAAAAACCCCTTAAAACAACTAAAAATGACCTAAAAACCCTAAAAACCTAATACCCTAAATCACCTTTAGTAAAAATAAAAAAATATCATAAAAACTCTAAACACCCCTAAAAACCGAAATAATTCTAAAAACATTAGAACCATAAGAACCCAAAAACTCTAAAAAACATAAAATTCATAAAAACTAATAAAACTCCTAAAACCCCTTAAAAACCCTAAATCCTTATAAAACATAAAAAATTACAAAAACATAAAATCCCTAAAAATATTAAAAACCATAAAAACCCCAAAACCATAAAAAACCAAAAAAAACCTAAAACAATAATATCTTTTAAACCCCTTCAAACTCGTAAATGACTGTGAAAAACCCTAAACCCTATATTATAAAAACTATTTTAAATGTCGGTTCTTTAGAATTGATGTGAAAATATTTAAAATTTTATTTTTTATATCGGTTATATATGAACCTACGTGGAAAAGCCATTTTCATAGGTATTTTGGATCTCTTCTTACATATTCGATGTTTAAATCCATTTTTTGGGTTTTGAACATTGTTTCTAAATAAATGACATTATGAAATATTTTTCCACATTTGATATTTGTTGACCGATGTGAAAATTCAAGGTAGATGTCTTTATAATGTCAGTTATTAAATAAATGATGGTATATAGCTTTTATTTTTTATATTTATAATGGAGTATATTTAATAATTTATGTTAAAAATCAATTATAATATCGGTTATTTAAAAACCGACATTATAAATATTTAATTTTTTTATTTATAATGTTAGTTAATAAATAATTGACATTATAAACCTTTTAAAATTTTCTGAATTAGGGAGGGATAATTTCATAGACATTCATTCCTGTGATAACAAACTTCGTTTCTCTTGTCCGAAGCCCAAACTCGGTCATTTATTTGAACTGGAAGACTTCAATATATCATCACAATTATCATATAACCTCAGGATTCATCAATCTCATTATTGCGCATCAGTGATAAATTTGATCATCTCTCTAGTAAGCCTAACACTTTTTAGTTTCTCTATTTTTGGTTGTTCCTTGGTGCTGAATCCCAAACAATTGTTTGTTTGATTTAGTGGATTCCATTCTCACATTAGCATCTTTAAACACCCTCAGGTTTCATTGACATCATCATTATTCATTCGAAAGGATATCTATTCCTCTCCAACTAGCTCTCCAGAAGCTATGTAGTCACATTATCTTTTTGGAATTGTTTATATTTCAGCATGATCATGATCAAGTAATTATGGTACATTAAATTTTTGAGTAAATTCATGATCAATTTTTTAATGAATTATCTTTTTGAATGAATCAATATTATTTGATAATGAAGAATCAAATTAGTTTACTATGGACCAATAGTTGGTTCTTTGATTATAATACATCATTTATTACCATTGATAACTAGTTTTCCTTTATTATATTTTCATTGGAAAATCATGGATAGATTTTTTTCTGTAATTAGTTATTTATCATTAAATTTTTTGATTATTATTTTTTACTCAGTATTTTATTTTAAATTTTATAATTTATTTAAGCAAAATAAGAAAGGTTTCCTAAATCTTTATATCTTTCTTTATTGAGGATGTTGATCATTCTAACTCAATCTATGTAGTGTTATTTCATGGTGAGGACCCAAAGTAGATCCTCTCTAGTGATGATCCACACATGTTTCTTCAATCTCTGAATAATTCCAATGATTCATTGGGTGCTATAATGGTTGATTTATTTTCTTGTCTTATATACCATTGAACATGTCACATTCCTTTGATCTTGAAGGTGACTATTCATACATCATATATTTAGTGAAACATTAGGTTATCAACATTACTTTTGTATAATTAATATTATATATGAATGTCCATGATCTAATAAATAACAACTCATTATGTAATCATAATTCTCCAAAAAACTATATCATATGTCATATAATTAATTATATTATCTCTGATACTTATCTATGTTATTATTGGTGTTTTACATAATATTTTATGTTATATTATATAATATTTATATTATGTGAATTTTTGAGCATGTAACCCTCCATATATTTAGTTTCTTATTATATAGAATCCTACATTTTTCTATTTAGTATTGTATAATATATAATATTATGGTTTTTTATGTTGATAAAGGTGTATTTGGATTTGTAAAATTATTCACAATAATGGGTAATAATGGTTTTATATCCAGGATGATAATATGTTTTTTTGTTGAAAATTTTGTTGTAAGGGAAACAAGTTTTTTATTCAATTTAAAGACATAATTCATAAACCAATGATTTAAATATGTGTTTTTCATTTTAAACTTCATGGATATTTTTAAATAGTTCCCTTTTTATAAAGTAAAATTTTGAGGATGTTTTTAATTAAATTAAAATGAGAAATGATTTTATTTTGTAAAAAAAATATTTTTAAAAAAATGTTTTCACATATTTTTTAATGTTAATTTGATGTTAGTGATGTTTTTTAAATATAAAAATTATGTAGTGGTATTTGGGATTAAAATTTAAAGGGTTATGAATTTTTATTTATCACTTATATATAAAAATATATTTGATTAATTCCTTAAATTTATAATTATACTTTTCAAATATTCTTATATTTTTTTAAAAAAACCAAAGTTCTATTACTTTTAAATTATGACATCTTTGATATTAATTAAAACCCAGTTTGACTTGATTAATTTATTCTCATTTTATCACCACTGTATTATTTTTACAGGATATTTTATTTATTTATTATAGATAATAATGATTCAATGTTGGATTACGACACTTTGAAAAAGTGATGAATATGAGAAAGGTATTGATGATTGTTTGAAAATTCCTAAAGGAAATGATCCAAACAATGACATGTTTTTATATAAATAATTTTATTTTTTAAATATGAATAAGTTGAAAACCAGAGAGATCACAAAACATTTAATTTATCATGGTCTTAATCTGAGTTACAACCCTTAGATTTAGCATGGAGAAACTGGGAAGAATTTTATATCTCTTGAAGATGATGATTTGCAAGATGATAACTCTGATGAAATTAAATAAATGAATCATGATATTTAAGAAGATTCAATGGAGAAATGACCAAAAATTGAGCATCTATATAGTGATTCTACAAAATCATTTTATCCTAGTTGTATAAAATTTATGGTTTTATCATCGATGTTAAGATTGATCAACATGAAGAAAAAACATGGTTGGAGTGAAAAAAGTTTTACTAATTTGATACAATTGTTTAAAGATAATATTCTTAAAGGAAATGATCTTCATAATTCAAATTATAAAGTGAAAAAATACTATGCTCTATGGTATTTGGGTACAAAAAATACCAGTCTTCCCGAATGACTGTGTGCTATATAGGAAGGATTGTGAATTTTTGTCAATGAGTCCTAAATGTGGGACGTCATGGTATAAGTTGAAAGAACAAAATACATGTTGATTTAGCAGTTACAGAGACACCTTCCCTGGAATTTGGTATTTTCCTATAATTCCTCATTTGAAACATTTATTTTCAAATTAGGTTGATGGAAAAAGGTTAAGATGGAATGCAGGTGAATGGATATGTGGTGGAAAATTATTGTATCCAACAGATTGTCCATATTGGAGGAAAATTTATCATTAATTTCATATATTCAGAAATGAAGCTAGAAATATAATACATGTACTATGCACAAATGGAATGAATCTATAACAATGCCAAAGTAGCACACATAGTTCATGTCTTATTTTATAGGTAATTTAAAACATATCTCCTAAATTTTTTATTAAGTGCAAATATGTCATGTTGAGTTTAATGAACTATGGACCAAAACAACCCTAAAATTATATCGATTTTTTCTTGTCACCATTAATTGATGATTTCAAACTCTTATGAGAGTATGTTATTAGTGTATATGATTATTATAAAATGGAATATTTTTAAATACATGCAATGATTATGTTCAATAAATGACTTCCCAGTATATTAAAATTTGTCTGGATACAATGTTAAGTTTCCTAAAGTGTGTTCAATTTGTAAACAACATACTTAATTTTATAAACTTTATAATGGGAGAAAAATAGTATAAATGGTTCATCAAATTTTTTTTGTCTATGGATAACTCTTAAATAATATTTAAAAATTCATTTAATGGATCACAAGAATTTTTTATTTCTCTAAAACCTTTATCTATTGATCATTATTTTGAGCGGGTTATAAACCATGATTCGGCATTTGGAAAGACACATAAATCTGGTAATGATATAAATATTTGGAAGAAATGGTCAATACTTTTGGAGCTATCATATTATACATATCATGATGTGAAATGTAACATTGATGTAAAACATGTAGAGAAGAATATTTTTTACAACCTAATTGGAACATTACTATATTAAAGGAAATACTAAAGATGGGTTGAATGAAATATTGGACCTATTGTCGATGGGAATACATTTGGCCATATATACAACTCTTTATGAAAGTAAAACATTTCAAAGAGGGATAAAATTTTCTCCCCCAACTTTGGGAAATCATTTGGAGTTACTTTGAATGTGGAAACGTTTGGAGTTAGCTCTTCCAACTTACTGTTAATGGGAAAAAGTGGAGTTAGCTCCCCCGACTTTTCATACATTATCCAAGAGGGATAAATTTTTATTATGTCAATGTCTTCATGATATCAATGTTCCAAAAGGGTATTCTTCAAATTTATGATATTTTTTGTCTTTAAATTATTTGAAGTTTAAAGGTATCAAATATCATGATTGTCACATCATGATGAAACAACTTCTACTTGTTGCATTGTGTATAATATTTCTCATTTGTGTTTGACTAACTATCATGTAGGTGTGTTATTTTTTCAATTCAATTGGTAATAAGTTTATTGATTTGAAATCTTTGAACATTTTGTAAAAACAAAAAATTTATATAATTTTTCAATTAGAAATGTATTTTCCTATATTATTTTTTTATATAATGATGCATTTAAGGATTCGTTTAGTTAGAGAAATAAAACTTTAAAAACATTTATATTTATGTTTCATATATCCTTTTGAATGTTATATAAACATATTAAAGGGTTATGTTAAGAACCCATATCTACTTTAAACCTCCATTGTTGAAAAGTATATTTATTAGGGGTTTTAGGGGTTTTTTTCAAGCTACTTGTCTATGGTGGAACACATTGGTTTGCCTCTTTCTCACCATGAACGAATTAATTATTGGGGAAAGGGGTCCTATGTATTGAAATAAAAATATTTTTCTATAGAACACATACATAATTTGCATTTATTTATATTGAATTACATATATGTTTATCATCTATATATAACATTGCATAATATTGTTTTGAAACAATGTTATCCAAAAAAGAAAGATATGTGGATTTTGAATGAGCATAACAAAACTTTTTTTCCATGGTTTAAAGAGACTGTGCTTGGTAGATCAGATGCATTAGAAGAATTAAATTTTTAGTGTGTGGTCTAAGTTTACATTTGATAACAAAGCCCAAGTTTGACAATAATGGCTATATATTTCATATGACTGATCAAGACAATAGAAGTGAAGTTTATAAAAGTAGTGTATTGGTGTTCATATAAGTAATACATATATCAAGTTTTAAATAAAAAAACACAATTTATGCATCAAGTGCATATTATGTAGTCATTGAATAAATATGGGAGTTTGATTACATTAAATTTAAAGTTTCAGTGTCTAACTACAAATTTTTTATTGGTTACAATAGTGTCATACTTGATAAATTCGGAATGACACCTATTAATATGTATAGATTGGAATAAAAAGCTAATACTTTTATAATGGAAACACATGAAAAAAAATTCAATATTGTTGAACAATATGATATGTTGTGGTATATTGTTTTAAAAGGAAAAAAAATATATTGGTGATTATAAACATGAATAAGATGCTGATTTATGTGGGATACCTACTTCCATGGAAATATTAATATATAATAATGATGAGCATGTCATAGACATGGTTCGTGCCATAAGTAACGATCATGATGAAGTAATTTGGTGAAAAAAAATCCTCTAGTACATTCTGAATATTATAGGAAACGTATATTTATTTCTCATTTACTTTTATGAATTTCATAAAATGTTAGATATGTTTATTTTATCTTATTTATTAAAAAATGTATTTAAACTAATAAGTTAAAATGTTATTTATATTAGTTTAGTTTTTTAGTTTATTATGTTTACCATTAAGAAACTTATTTATTTATTTATTTTGTTGAAATACTATTATTTTAAATCTAATATGCTAAATAAAAAAATACTTTGTATGAGTATATTGAAAAAATATTCTTTTTTTTGTAAAAAATGATTTATTAGGTTGGATTATTATTAATATTCCTTCATTATTTTTGGATTTATTCCCATTAATTTAAAAGAAATTTCATATATCATTAATATTTTTAGAATTTTAGTTAACAATAAAAAAATATGAATAATAATGTTTTAATTTTAATTTAGTTTACTTTTGTGTTATATAATTTTCATGTGTTATTTAAATTAATATTTTCATAGCTGAATTTGTATATTTTTTTATTAATTGTTTGTTGCTATGAATTAAAGGATAATGATAGATCAATCAACTGATCATCCATATACTTATGGAGATGAGCGTACTAATACCACTTGGGAGGAACATTAATATGATCCTCTTGGTAATCCCCATCCTTATTTTCAAGATTCATATACACCCACATAGCCAAAGAAGAGTTATAGGGTTGGTAAACATGGTAGCACACATTTACCAAAATTATCAGTTTCTTGTAGCCTGGACTAGATGATACTAGTGGAATTTGATGAAAGTTATATTCCAAGAGTCCATAATTCAAAATAATTCAAGAGTTTTATATCAGTTCAAGTTAATGGAAATGGTTTTATTTTAATTGATGATTGGAGAAGTTTTGAAAATGTAACACTACTAAATTGTGGGAGACTATTTTGGTAAGATCTTTTTTATTGTTTTACTGATCATTAAATTTTTATAGTAATATATGTTTACACTTATTATCTGATGAAATATGGTATACATGACACTGGAGGAGTTAGGAATAAATGTATAACATTGGATGAAAAAATATTGAGGGATTTCAAATCAACCCTTATATCTGATTTCATTTTTGGGAATAGGCAAAATCATAATCCATGTGATATATATACTTTTAGAGATGAAGAAACATGGAAGAAATATGTTGAAAGTAGAAGACAAGAATCATTTTTGGTAAGTGTATTGTAAACATTTAAAAGTTTTTTTATATTAATGATATTATTAATGATTTATTATTCTTAATTTGTAGAATTCGAGGAGATATCATCTGGATATCTAATCATGAAACATTATCTGTGGGAGGGTAAACATTATTGGAAGAACAAATGATGGCTGAAAATTTTCAAAAACTAATACCTAAGTATTCAATCTCTAAAGAGGTTTCCCCTCCACCACCCAGCTAGACATGAAAAATGGAAGAGAGATTGGATGAGAAAAAAGGAAAATATATTATGGAAGAGTAAAGGGTTGTAGATAAGAGGATTATAGGAAGATTAATTTATTTTTTTATTTAAGTTAATTCAATTATTTAAATATTTTGAATCATTATAATATTTTTCAAATAATTCATATAGGATTATCTTGAAGAGTAGAGAACATAGTGGGTATTTGTAGCTATGGGTCAGTAGGATATTTTATCAGTTTCATTGGGAAATCATGAACACTTGATTCATGTAAAAGGATACCCAATGGGTGTATCAGTGAGAAAACTGTTTCCACATTCTTAATATTATTCAATGGAGGGATTTTATAAAAAAATATTCATTGTTGGATCAAGTTTATAATATTAATGTGATGTTGGAGGATAAGATCGGAGTGTCTATACAGTCCATGTTTGCAGACATGAAAAAATAGTTTCAGACTACAACTCCCACTCCTCCGCCTCTGCCAGTAGCTCCCTCTACTCTACCTTATCCAACAGAACCCACTTTTTATCCTACTCCTACACCCCCTCCTACACAACATCCCAGTTACTGTGAGTTATATGTTGATGATCCTTAGTATCATATTGTTTCATATGCGATGATAATTTATATTGGAGATACCATTCATCATTAGCAGATAGATATAGTGTATCATAGGGTTTTTGTACATGATATTATAGATAGATCAGTAGGATTTCCAATACGTACAAATGATGTAACTACAACTAGACAAAGAATATACCACTTTTTAGTCTTTTCCATCTATAATTATGCGACATATTACCGTAGAGGTATGTGTATATTTTATCTTTTATTTAATTTTTGTATTAAATTTTTCTTAAAATTTTAAAGTTTATATATATATTTATTTTTTACAGGAATACTTTAAAGGTTATGAAATATTGTATAGTCATAATGAAATACAATGATCTGAAAGTCCAATACAGATTCTAGAAGTTTTGATATATTTCTAGGAAATTCATATTTTTTATCAGGGGTTTATGAGATTCAAATGAAAGTTGATGTTTGTGGGCATGCAATGACTATGGTGCTTCTAAAAAATGACATCATGAAGATTGTAACTAGATATATGTGGGGAATCATCATAATAAAACTTCTTCTCTGTAACTCATAACATAAATCTTTCCCTGAATTTAATCTATTGATAATTTATAGTTATTTTTGTTTTGTATTATGTATCCTTATACAATGTGTAAGTACATTGAAAAGATAGATGTTTATAGATTTATGTACCCACAGTTCATTTCACCAATAGCGAGGAAAATTACTGAAGTGGAAAGAATAGTTTATATTGCTAAAATATTTTAAAAGGATGTAATTATTCAGTTCTTGATGTTTCCATATCTTCAAGAGTAATAAAAAATTATCTCACAAAGTATTATATATATTTTTATATAATAACCACTAACATTAAATTTTATTTTATATAAGTGGCCATTGGATGTTAGGTGTTTTATTTCTGAGGGATATGACACTTTACTAGTTATGCTCTATCCATGGAGAAGTGTGACAAAATTTTAAGGATGTTTTGGAAATGTATGTTTGAATTTCTTAATACTTGTTTATATTATAATGAATTTTAAATTTATTTCATTGTTAATATTTTATAATACAGGGTGGAATTTATTTTGATAGACCACAAAGAAATAGAGTGAAAAAATCAAATATATAAAATTAAAGGTCAATTTTCATTTTTAGTTATTACATTTTAGAAATATTACATAAAATATTATTTTGAATTTGAAAACTAATTTAAATGGATTTTTCATAAACAAGAAGGAATAAAAGAATGTGGATATTATGTGTTATGATTTGGGTATGAAATAATTTCATCTAGGAAAGTTGAAAAGTTTAATCAAGATATATTTATTTATAAATTATTCCTTAATATTTCATTTGTTTTATTCATAATACATGTTAAATTCTTTCCTTTCAATTGTTATCTTTTTGATGACTCTTGCCCATATAGTTCACAAGAGCTCACACACTTACAAGTGGAATGGGAAAATCATTTTAAAGGTTTTTTAGTATTTTAGTTTGTTTTTACTAAATATTTAAATTTTGAATTTTATAATTATAAATGTATAGCTAGTTATTATATTGCTAATTCTGTTTTTTTGCTTCTTTGGTCGGATATGGAGAGGATGGTTGAAAATAATTATTTAAAAAATATTTTTCACATCATTTATTTTATATCCGACATCAAAAACCATATCTGTATAGTTTTTCACATCGATTTTTTAATAATAGATGTGAAAAACTACATTTCCCATCAGTTATTTAATAAACATCCTCAAAAATTATTTATCACATCGGTTTTTCATGTCAGTAATTAAATACCTAACATTAAAACCCCTTCGAAATGGTTTTTATGTCCTTTAAAAAATAACTTATGTAAAAAAAATGACGACTCGTTTATAATGCCTATTTTTTAAGATATGTTAAATAAATATTCACAATTTCACATTTATAATAGTCTTATAATCATTGTAAAAATGAAAACAATAGTGTGAGAGATCATTTTTGCATGAGTGACCCCATAAAAGCTTTCAAAACCCTAAAACCCCTAAATCCCAATAAAAATCCTAAATAAAATACAAAAAACCATCAAAACCCCTAAAAACATAATAAAACCCTAAAATCATAGTAAATACCTATAAATCCGTAAAACCCCTAAAAATCGTAAAACCCATAAAACTCTAAAACCCCTTATGAAACCCTAAAAGTGATAAAACCCCCTAAAAATCATAAAAACTAAAACAATTGATAAAATACCTAAAACCCCTAAAAAAATTAAACAAATAAAAACCCCTCAAATAACCTAATAACCAGTAAAAACACTGAAAATCATAAAAATCCTAAAAACCCTAAAATCCCCTAAAAACCTGTAAAAAACCTAAAAAACCTTAAAACCACCAAAAAACCTAAAAAACCAAAAACCCCAAAAACCCTAAAATATCCTAAAATCCATGAAAACCAAAAATAAACTAAATAACACTATAAAAACCACAAAAGACCCTAATAACCCCTAAAACCCGTAAAAACCCTAAAACCCTGAAACCCTAAAACCCCTAAAACTCAAAAAAATACTAAAAAACCTAGAAACCCTAAAACACCTAATTGAACCAAAACCCCCTTCAAACTATAAAGACCCAATAAACAAAAAAACCCTAAAAACACAAAATTATCATAAAAAACATTTAAAAATCTGAAAAAACACTAAAAACTCAAAAACTCTAAAATCCACAAAAAAATTTATTAAACCATAACAAATCTAAAAACCATTAAAACCCATTAAATTATAAAAAACACAAAAAATACCGAAAAAACTAAAAACACTAAAACAACTTGAAACCCTAAAAAACTAATTGCAAACATAAAAACCAAAATAAAATAAAAAAATACTTAAAAACACCTAAAAACAATAAAAACACCTAAAACCCTAAACACACTAAAACCCAAATGACCCTAAGAAAACATAAAAGCAATTAAAATATCCAAAAATCATAAAAACATGAGAAACTATAAAAACTATAAAAACCCATAAAACCTCCTAAAAACCATGGAAACCCTAAAAACCCAAAAACCCCATAAATCCCCAAAAACCCTAAAACATTAAAAACCCTAAAAACTCTAAAAATCCAAAAAAAAATGAAAACCCTAAAGGGCCTTGAAATCCTTAAAAACTAATAAAAACATTAACAAATCCTAAAACCCCACTAAAACCCCATAAACATATTAAAATACTAAACCCCTAAAACCCTTAAAAAGAAATAAAATGCTAAAATCTCTAAAAACACTAAAAAATTTGAAAATCCTTAAAACCTAAAAACCCTAAAAACTCTAAAAATCCTTTAAACCCTAAAAACATTAAAACCCATATAAACACTAAAAACCTTAAACCCACTACAACCCCTAAACCCCATAAAAATATTAAAACCCTCTAGAAATCCATAAAAATCAATAATAACTCATACACACCTAAAATGACCAAAATCCCATAAAAATCTAAAAAACCCTAAACACCCCTCAAAACCCCAAAACCCAAAAACCCCTAGAAAACAAAGAAAAACCCAAAACCCTGAAAAACTCTAAAAACATGAAATATTGTTTAAACCCTAAAAAACCAAGAAAAATTCTAAAAACACTAAAAAATCTAAAATTCTAAATACCCATAAAACCCCTAAAAACCCTAATGACCCTAAAAAACCAAGAATATATAAAAAACTAAAAATTATAACAAAACCTAAAAACCCTAAAAACGATTTCAATCTCACAAACCCAATAAAAACCCAAATCCCTAAAACTCAAAAAATCCTTAAAATCCAATAAATCCCTAAAACCTTATAAATCCCTTAAGGACCATAAAATTAACAAAAAACCCCTAAAAATCCTAAGCCACCTAAAAACCCTAAAACCCCTAAAAATCCCAAAAAAACCCTAAACCCCATAAAAGCAATTAAAACCCTAAATAATACTAAATGACCCCTAAATTACCCAACAAAACCCCAAAGAAGACTAAAATTACCAAAACCCTAAAATGTTGTAAAACACCCTAAAACCCCCAAAATACCCTAAAAGGCAATAAATCCATTTAAAACCTTAAAAGACCATATATTACACTAAAACCCATAAAAGAATCTAAAAAACCTAAAAACACTAAAGGACCCTGAAACCATAAAAACCTTAAAAGACCCTAAAAATCATAAAACCCCTTAAGGATCCAAAAACCCCCGAAAGACCCTAGAGCACCCTAAAAACATAAATAGTCTAAAACCTCTAAAGGAAACATTTGAAACCAAAAAACTCCTAAATAGACTTAAAAACCAAAAAACCCCTTAAACACCATAAATATCCCTAAAACCCCTAAAAACCCTAAAATACCCCAAAACCTGTAAAAACCCAAAAAAGACTATAAAAACCATAAAACCCCTTAAAACCATTAAAGGCTCCTAAAAACCATAAAAAATTTAATGATCCAAAAAACCCAAAAAAAATACTAAAACACCTAAAGACTCTAAAATCCCCCAAAACCCCTAAAACCCCATACAATCCATTAAAACCCTAAAACACTAATAAAATAACCCCCTAAGACCCCTAAAAACCTGATAAATCCTAAAAACTCTAAAAACCATAGAAATTTAAAAATCCATAATAACTTCAAAATGCCTCTAAACCATACAAACACTCATAAAACCCCAAAATATGCCAAAAAAATCCCCTAAAAACGCAAAAAATAAAAAAAAATCTTTAAAAACACCAAAAACAAAAAAAAAACAATAAAACCCAAAAAACCAAAAAAAACCCCAACTCCCCCAAAATCACACTATAACCCTAAATAATTTTGAAAATACTTTAGAAACCCTAAAAAGAACATAAATACCCTAAAAGACTCTAAAACCACTCAAATATATTAAAAGGCATAAAATACCCTAGAGGATCATAAAACCCCGAAAAATCCATAAAATTCTAATAACCCAAAAAAATATATAACCCTATGAAAACCATAAAATTAATAAAAATATTAGAGATAACCTAAAAACACTAAAGAACCTATAAACACTAAAAACCCATAAAAACCCGTGGGCACCAAAAAACCCAAAAAACCCCAAAAACCTAAATCCATAAAAACCCATAAAACCAAAAGTATTCTTAAAACCATAAAAAACCTAAGACCCTAAAAATCATTAGAAAACTAAAAAAAATATAAAAGACCATAAAAACCAATAAAAACACCTAAAATACCTTAAAACCTTTAAAACCTGAAAAAAGGTGTTAAAAGACGTCAAAAAACCAAAGAAACCATGTAAACACTCAGAACCCAAAAAACACTAAAATGTCCAAAAAATATTATAAAATCCCCCCAAAAATACACCCAAACACCTCAGAACCCCTAAAGGAAACTAAAAATAATAAAAACCCCGAAGCAGCCTTAAAATACCTTAAGCCCCTAAAATACTCTAAATTTCCCTAAAAACTCTAAAGGAAGCACAAAAAACCCTAAAACCTCTAAAGGAACCTAAAACCCTATAAAAAATCTTAAAGTCCCAAAAAACCCTAACAAAACCCTAAAATAGCCTAAAAATCCTCAAAACCCAAAGGACTCTAAAACGCCTAAAATCGTAAAAATCAATAAAGGACACTAAATAATCCTAAAAAACCTGAAAAACTCTAAAATTCATAAAACCCCCAATAATACCTTTAAAACCCTAAAGAACCTAAAAACTATACAATACCATAAAACCCATAAAACCCTTAAAAACCCTAAATTCCCTAAAATTCCCTAAAAACCATGAAAACTATAAAATACCATAAAAACCCTAGATACCATAAAACTCCTTTAGAAACTATAAAAGACCATAAAACCCCCAAAAAACTAAAAATAAAAAATAACATTAAAATCCATATAAAACATAGAAAACCCTAAATAATCCAAAAACCATGAAAAAAATGGAAAAACCATCGACCAATAAAAACCCTAAAAAACTCCAAAAACCTAAAAATAATTAAAAAACCTTAAAATCCTAAAAGATCCTCCAAACCATGTTAAACCCCTAATAACCCTAAATAGACCAAAATTCCCTAAAAACCAAAAAATATAAAAACTCAAAATCACCTTAAAACCCCTAAAAAATAAACAATCCTAAAACACCCAAAATATCATTGAAAACCCTGAAAAAACTAAAACCCCAAAACAAACCATAAATATCATAAAATGCCTAAAATCCTTAAAACCACTTAAAATCCTTTAAAAAATTTACCCCCCCCCCAACCCTAAAAACCTAAAGATGTTTTAAACCCCAAAAAACACTAAAAACCCCAAAAAATCCCCAAAAAATCCAAAATCCAAAAACCCCCTAAAACACCCTAAAAACACAAAAACACACAAAAAAACAAAAACCTAAAAAAACCCCAAAAAACCTAAAAATCTAATAAATCAAAAAAACCCTAAAACCCCTTAAACCCCTTAAAATAATAAAAACCTAAAACCAAAAAGACCATAAAATACCTAAACCCATAAAACCCTACAAATACCTAAACCCATAAAACCCTGAAAACCCTTAGATATCGATAATAGACCATAGAAACCCTCAAACAGTCTTAAAGACACTAAAAATACTAAATGACATTGAAATTACTTAAAACCCCTAAAAGAAACTAAAAACCTTAAAAAATCTTAAAGAAACTAAAGAACCCTTTAAACCCCTAAATATTCCAAAAACACAATTAAAACTATAAATAACCAAATAACCAATACACACCCTAAAAACTATAAAAACACTAAACCAATTAAAAACTCTAAAAACCATAAAAACCTAAAAACCCTAAACCTCCCTAAAAAATCCTAAACACCCTACAAACATTAAGAACCCTAAAAACCCTAAAAACCCCTAAAATACCCACAAACCAAAAAAACACTAAAACACACAAAATCCCTAAAAAACAAAAAAAGTTAAAAACCCTAAAAACCCTAAAAAAATTAAAACCACTAAAACCCTTATAATATATAAGAAAACTAAAATACTTAAAAAATATGGAAACCCTAAAAACCCAAATACGTCTAAAAATCCTAAAAATCATAAACACCCTAAAAATGTCAAAAAAAAACCATAATACCCCTAATAAACCCTAGGAAATCCCGAAGACCCCTAAATAACTAAAATGCCCAAAAACCCATACAATCCCTAAAAAAATTAAAAACCCTAAAAACCCATAATGTAAGCCAAAAATAACCCTAAACCCCTAAAAACATTAAAACCCCTTTCAAATCCCTAAAATAATAAAAACTCAAAAAATCCTTTAAGACCCTAAAAACACTAAAACCATGAAAATACAACAAAAACCCAAAAGAGCCTTAAAAATTATAAAACTTCTAAAAATATCTAAACCCCTAAAACCATTTAAAAATATTTTAAAACATTAAAATACCTAAAATACTCCAAAAATGCCTTAAAAACACTAAAACCCCTAAAAGTCTTTAAAACGCCAGATTACTCAAAGATCCACAAAAACACCCGTAAGACCCAAAAAAATACTTAAAAACATAAAACACCCTAGAAACCATAAAACCCCTTAAAGAACCTAAATAACTATTAAAAACACCAAAATACCTTAAAAACCCTCAAAAACCCTAAAAAACCTAAAAAACTCTAAACACACTTAAAACCCCTAAAACCCTTAAAAACCATAAAAACATTAAGAAACATAAAAACCCTAAAAATATATAGATGTCTCAGAAACCCTAAAACTAGCCTAAAAACACTAAATAACCTTGAAAACACTAAAAACCCTAAAAAACCCCAAAACCCTAAAATAATAAAAGACCCTAAAAACACTAAATGACTATAAAAACCCGATAAAACCTCTTTAAATGCAAATAATCAATAAACATCCTAAAAACATGAATACCCTAAAAATATTAAAAACCCATTGAAACCTAATATGAAACTCTAAAAAACAGAAAAACCCCTAAAGAAATCCTAAAAACCCCTAAAAATCCTTAAAAGGCTAAACAATTCTAGAAATCCCAAAAAACATAAGGAACACTAAAACCATAAGAAATCCCAAAAACCTCAAAAAACCAATAAAACCCCTAAAAAACCTAAAAAAATAAAACACTAAGAAAACTAGGAAAACCTATAAAAATCCTTCAAAAACTTTTAACTCCTAAAAAATCATAAAACCCTAAAAACCCTAAAAACATAAAATGACCCTAAAAATACTAAAATCATAAAAAAATAAGCCACAAAAACCCAAAAATCCCCAAAAACTCTATAAAACCCTAAATTAACCTAAAAATTCCCCTAAACCACAAAAACTATAAAAAACTAAAACATCTTAATAACCCTAAAAACCCTAAAAAACCAAAAAAACCATAAACACTTTAAAAGACCATAAAACAACCTAAAACCACTAAAACACCTAAAAACCCAAAACCTCCTAAAAAACATAAAAACCTAAAACACCTAAATACTCTAAAAACACATTAAACCCCCTAAAACCTTAAAAAACCAAAAAATCATAAAAACACATTAAAAATAAAAAACCCTTAAAACCATAAAAACCCTAACAACATTTCAAATCCCTAAATACCCTAAAATCATAAATACCCTTAAATTTCACAAAAAATCCAAAAAATCCTTAAACCATTGAAAACCCTAAAATATCCTTATTGAAACTCTATTGTTTCAAATAGTCTAAGAATTTAAAGGGGAAAACCTTAGAAAGAAAAAGGAAAATACATGAAGAAAATCAAGATTTTCAAAGGCATGAGTTTTGGGTTTCCTTAGTCAGACCAAAAGGGCATCGACACGCAGCCTACCGGCACGCCCCAATATGTCACACATCCTACTTGCACTCTAAAACTCCTTTAACCAAAGGTTTTATTTTTTCCTATAAATAGACCCTTAGGGTCTTCATTTACATAGATGAATTTCCTTGAATCAAAATTGATTCTCTGATCTCCCTAGTACTTTTCCCTATTATTATGAAATTTTCAAGGTAGTTATTCAACACCTTGAGTGGAGGATTTAAAGTAGTGTCATTATACTTAAGTCCTTTTTGTGTTTGAAAACCCTAACACTTGCATGCCTAAAGTGCCCAACCTCCGTAAATAAGAAACACATGTGCTATACCTATTCCTTTCATGATAACTTTAGCGCCCCACTTCTAGGATCACCTATGAATACTCTTCAAGTCTTGAGATAGGCCTCTCCCAAGTCTTACCATACAGTTTGTTCAATGCTTAAGTGAATATCAGGTTACCCAAGCCTATATGCATGCTCATACTTGTGCGCCCTTACCTACTTGGGCGCCCCTATTCTATTATTTTACTCTATTCAGTCTACTATCCATAAATACCTCTAAAAATACATCATTGGAAAGGATTATTATTCATTGTATCCCTTATTTGAAAGGGATTCTACTGAGACCTACACTAAAACCTTCCAACTTATCAAACCTTTGGGAAAGGAACATCAATGTGTCTCCTATATGGGTTTGTCTTTCCACAGTCATAGGTTTGCCACATTTTTTTTACAATGGGGTTAGGATTCATAGAGTGTTTATGGGTTTGTATATCCACATTAACATGGATATTTATCCCAAGAACAATGTTGGTATGTTCCTAGTTTTTTGAGAATTTGGGTTTAAGTCTCAACCTCTCCCTTCTCAAAGAGACAGAACCTCCGGTCTCTGGTAGGGAAAGTACGGTTTACACTTTCATTTCCATTAATAGCAAAGGAGAAGTATCCCTCCCCTACCAGGAGAAATTTTAGGGAATCCATCCCGATGTTCACCCCTAGCCTTCATTCCTTCATCCTTTCATTCAGATATTTGTCCAACGTAAAGTGAATAGAGGGAGGGATCATCACCTCATCCTCTTCTTGGGTCGCCTCGAACTCATCAGTCATGGCCACTCTAGGATCTCCCTCCTCCACCAGAAAAGGAGGATAAATGCATGTCATTGTTGACTATTTCACATCCTCTTGTTCCTCACACTGAGCATGAATCATGTGGGCTTAGAGATTTTTGATGATTACAACATTTTCACAAACACCCATGCCTAAGGAACTATGAGAACTCTGATTCATTTTCAAACTAGGTTACGTAGAAAGCCCTTTCAGGGCCCGAGCTCACTGGATATCCTCTTTTGGAATCCAAACCTAATTCCATTAATCTAGGCATCCTACTTAGGAATAATCCCCAAATTAAAACCCAAAAGTCATTAAGGAATCCTTTTCAAGAAGTAATTCCAAAATCATTTCTCTTAGAGGACTATAATCACCTATGAGAATGAAGGAACTATGAGAACTCTAATTCTTATTCAAACTAAGATACATAGGAAGAGATTTCGGGGCCCAAACTCACTGGATATCCTCTTCAGTAATCCAACCCTAATTCCCTTAGTCTAGGTATCCTTTTTTGTAATAAGCCCCAAATTAAACCCCTAATTCATCAAGGCATCCTTTTCAGGAAGTAAGCCCAAACTAATTTCTCTCAAAGGACTATAATCTCATATGAGACTCATTGAACTATGTGGGATTTGATTCCCATCCACATGGGATATTTAGGAAGCATCCTTGAGGATCAAACCCAACATTTCAAATCAAAAATATTCTCCTTGGGCCATATTCCCAACATGGTTTAATCTTACTTGGAAACCAATATTCTTTCCAAGTTCCTTGGGCTACCTCGGCATAAGTCATACACCAAACATTGACTAAGAACCTTTCACATAGGTGTCTATACTGCATGACATTAAACTGCATGGCTAGGTCTAATCATATGACCTTAAAAGGTATGATGTGTCCCATTAAGCATCACCAAACTACGAGGGTTCTGATTCCTTTCACAAGGATATATAGGTAACCCATTTCATGGCTATGATCCCAACATGAAAACAAACATTCATCTCCCTGGATGACAATAAATTCTAGAGTGCCCTACTGAGTGGCTTAAAAACAGTATCATTATAAAGATGAATAATATAATCTCTAAATTGTATATAATAGGATACCATTGATGGAGAATATCAAATACATATAGATATATCCATTAATGAAGAACCTTGAATACATAATGATTATTGTAAATTTTACACATGTTAATAAATGATTGTAAATTCCAAGGGAAACTTATGTTATACTTGGTGAATAAATAATAATTCATGAAAATATCTTACATTTATAAAGAGAGTCCCAGATTAGACAATAAGTTTCCCCCAAAAGGGTGTGATGAGTCTGACATCCCATCCTCTCGACCCACGAACATTCCTAAGTAACGTAAATTTCAAACATAATGAATTATTGCCTTTGGAAAGTAGGTAACCTTTGGATAAATAACTATTGGAAGTTTCTGGTTCCATGAATAAATCAAAGGGAAACTACCTATAAAGCACTGATTCTTAAAACTATAACACATGTTTCAAGGAACTACAAAAGAAAAATGGTGAACCCAACGTGAATCATTAATAAAGTTAATAATATTACCCACATGTTAGGCCCCTATACATTGATAAAGGAAGGCCATAAAAAGGGATCAATCACACATCTTTCCATCTAAAATATGTCACTTTAATGGAGTTTATTGTTTTTTTCAAGTTTTCCCCATAATTCCCTTCAGTCCAAAATGGATTTCTTCAAGAAGACATCTGTGATCTTCCCGACCACTGCTCAATTTGGATCTTCATCCACATGAAGGACATCATCTCCCTCTCAGCATATTCAATTCTGGTTATCCAACGTGTTGGTATAAGAGTATCACTGGCATGGTATAATCCTAACTTTGGAGACTGCCCGACTGGCCCTCCAAGTCAACAATAATCCTCGATCATCTGGCCAATGACGATCTATGATCAAGAAGCAGATGGTTCCAACCACCTTCTTCAACCATTTCAGGTCCTTATCCCTGGAACAAAAAGACCAATCCCTCCCGTACTATAGGGAGGTTTATCAAGAGGTCACTCACGGCCTCAGTTCAAGGAATCAGGAGTCCTTACTGAGAAATCCCACCAATAATCGATGCCAACATAATTGCACGGTAGTGAACCCCCAACATGATGGGGGTGTTGCCTCTGGACATTCGTCCTAGGTCTCTCAGATCTGGGCATGAAATATGAACCTCCAGAGAAAACGTCCAGTCAATAGGGAGCAGGTTCTTACCTCTGCCCCCTCTAGAGAAGTCCATAAACCTTACTTGATGGAAAACAATGAGCAATCATATACACCCATCCATCCTGATTTTGTTGTCTAGTAGACTTGTCTTATAGAAACCCACCAATCCCACCAACTAAATCTGGTGGAGTACTGTGAACAAGAACATACACCTACTTACAAGTTATCAGCCAGTCAACATGGTCGTCTGACTGCATTTAAAGAAGCCCTCTAATCCAATGTGGTGACAACTGTTAAATAAGAACATACATATTCTTACAATCCCCTATTATTCCAGAAGTCTCCTATACCAATATTATAAGAATTACATCAACCATACATGATGGGAAACAACCAGCAGGCACATACACCTTCCAGTGTCCATCTATCCAGCCAACAGTCTCATTTTGAAGCACCAAGAGAAGTCAGTCGGAAAGCTCCGATGACAAATCTAGGGTATAACCAACTCTCTACCCCCATGCATGAGTAATGTCAATACCCATTGACAAGAAAATAATCATAGTAGTCGGAACAGACACCCACTCCAGATGCATAATGGAGGTATATTCCTATTTCAGACTCTGATGTCACCAAACACATCTTATCAATGAGTAAAGGGTAGACACAAATTCCTGCCCATATTTTAGAAGCATACCAAGATATTATAACAACTACTTCCGCAGTACAAGGGGAATAGACACATAAATCTATCCCCACACAAGGGATGGAAAATAGGCATGCCATACCAGAGAAGATACACACCTTTGTTCTAGTCAAGGAGGGTCATGGGGGCATACTCCCCCAAATCATAAGGAAAACATGATCATGAACATAAACCCTTTCCAATTGGAGGTAATCAGTCCATTATGATGGCTGATCCAAGCAAGGCACATACAACTACCCATGATAACCAATTCTCCCAGAAAGTGGCCCCGAATAAGTGTAAGAGAACATCCAAGAATAAGTATCATCAAACATATTTGGGAAATCAAGAGTCAAACTACAATTTGGATCCTCCTAATTCTAGAGTTCTTGAAGCCGTCAGACATTTATCTGTTTTATCTCAAGATCATATTCTCTCATTTCCAAATAAAGGGAGAAGTATCAGTAATTCTGATATTCCCCATCATAAAATTCATCATGAAGTCTTGATTCATGAAATGTTGGTCAATTCATAGAATTTATATCCGAATGAGAGCCACGACAACCCTCTGTGTGGCCAGAAGACCAAGGAACAGGAGGATTTATCCCTTGCTGTAATCCACTATGGTGCTCCTCCCCATGATGGCATTCACTGTGAAAGTACTCTCTGCATTAGTATTTTTCATTTTCAAGATAATTCTATAATTGATAATGTAGATATGAGAAAGTCCTCTTATCTCGAGGCACAAAGTCCTCTTATCTCGAGGCACTTGCAAACACAAGGCCAATCATGTCTGATGCCTTATCATTGACAGGAGAAACATTTTCTCAACTGGAAGACATCTTAAGGGAACAGTCATTCTATGAACCTTTCTTGGGACATTTTCCTTCTAATATAGAGCATCCACTTTGGTCAGACCAAGTAGATAAAACTGTAGTGAAATACAATGAAGATATGTTAAACATGAGAAGATAATTGGCTAAAGGAGAAATATCAGTCATGTTTTGGCCTTTGGAAAATTCTCAGTATAACATTCCAGAATTGATGGAAGAAGATTGCATTCCTGATATCCGCCTCAACTTAGGGAAAAATCATCATCATTTAAATACCATAAGTATTAACATATTATGAATATCAAAATCATATAAAGGTAATAAAAGGATTGAAATGACAAATTGACTTGGAATCTCTTTCATTTTCCCAACATCCAAAGGTTGAAAAATAGTAGAGAACCCTTTACCGTGCATGCCTAAATGTTCTAAAGATGCTACGCAAATTAATTTCAGATTCCCCATCTTGTGTTTATATTAGAGGATGGGGTGCACATGGAGAATTTCATTTCACTACACTCCATAATCCACAAAGCCTTCCAAAAGTGGTCCCATGCAATGTTATGGCCCATGGTCGGCCACAATCAACAGATCTAGTATATAATAAAATGTATACTCAAGAACAGGCCTCAACTAGCTTTCATTAGAGTCAGGATCAAAAAAAAGAATTTTTTGAGTTACTTTTACATCAATTATATGTGAATCTTGAACAGGCCGCACACTTAGAGAATGTCAACCATCAGATAACACAAATGTCTAAAATTGCACAGTGATCTTCTGAAACAGGTGATTTGACTTGTTGTCGGATAATGAATCTAGCTAATGTCTGAAAAAAAATGCATAAAATCGGAAAAGCAGATGTGTGAATCTCAGCCATAGTAGTTCAAGAGACACCCTAGCTTGCAGGATCTGAGGCTCATTTAACTAAACCTTCAATTTCCTGAAAAAAAATTCAATGGTTTGAAGAAGAAGAAGAACATGAACAGTACCATCCTACAGGGCCAGGGGCTTTTTCACATCTACAATCCCCTCCACAACAAAAGCCAGTTTTCTCCCAATTAGGGAAGATGCCACAAAGAAATCACACAACTGAACTATCTGATGATTTCTTTTAGTTTACTATCCATCAAACAACTCCTAAGAATCCATCATATAGGAGATCAGAGTCTCATAGAAGATACAGAGGCAGACGATCTTACAAAGATACTGACAAAATGCCTTCAATGCATTATATGTTAGTAAATTTCATTAACACCATTTCAAAAGAACCTCCAAAAAACAAGTCTAGTTCAAGGGAATCAAAAGACAATGTTCTTGTCCATAATATGGTACACACCGAGGCAAATGAAGAAGGTTTATGTACCCAAAATTAGAGGCTTACCCAAAATATAGGTACGCCTTCAAATAACCAACTCCCACCCCTCAAAAAGAAATCTAATATGGGGAAAGGTAAAGGTCAAATTTCATCTCACTTTTCAACTAGAATAGTTCAATCACTTTCACTTGATGAAATATTTGAATAACAAGAAGATGAGATGAAATAGTTTAAAATACTCAATATAGAGTTACTTCGAAGCATCATTTCGGCTAGACGTACTGCCCAAGAATTTCATCATCTTGCATATTTTGTATGAGATCCTTAGCAAAGATGATTTTTAGTAACTATAGATACAGATAATTAGTTACCTCCATTGGGTATACAGCCATGGTAGGATCAAACACATCATGATAAACATGTTCATGTGGGTTATCCAAGGAAAATTACTAGCACCACCACCAATGGTTTTTTCAGTCGTTGCACCAAATCAAGCTCCAGTTACTATACCTACATAGGTTCTATTTCATACGGATATTCCCCAAATTATTATGAACACAATTAAGGCATTAACGACTCGATTCAAATCTATGGAGGAACAACGTGCGCCAGTTCAATCGAAAAAAAATCTAACCCTAAATGGGTGTATCTGATTCCTCCCCCAAAATTTTTTATAAATACCATATTTCCAATAATTAATGGTTCTGTAAATCCAAAAAAAAAGTTAAAAAATTTCATTTCTCATTGTGATCCCCTGATGGGAACTCGTCAACAACAATAAGTAGGAAAACTCAAATGTTTTGTATAGTCCTTATAGGGACTAGCTTTTTTCTGGAATACAAGTTTATAATCATGATCAATTACTAGATGGGATGATCTATGACAGAAATTCTTGCTTCATTTTATCTCAATGCTACTGAAGATAACAGTTTTTGATCTTACCAGTTGTAAAAAAAGGATAATGAAAGAATTTAATATTTCATTGCTCGATGGAAAGGATTAATTTATTCGTTAATTCTGGAACTCCATCAAGAAGAGTTGCTACCCATTTGTGTGGAAAATCTACCTGATGAGTTATGCAAACCACTGATCCCTGTAAAATACACAGGAGGGTTTTGAGACCATACATTAATTTCTCAATAGATAGAAGATTCAATTATAGATACTTAGGCTAAAACTCATGTAATTCCATCAGATCTGGGAAGGAGAACATTGAAATCATAGGCTTTTACCATTACACTCAAGAAAGCACCTATACCTTCTTCCACTTCAAAAAATTCATCGTATCGAATGGATCTGCCTCCAAAGCATTAGCAGAAATGACCAACTCGTCAATATGATCAATGAGATCAAAGGTAGAAAAATTTTGAGCAATTAAAAATCGATGTTTATTCCTTCCAAAATAAACAAGTTCCTTGTTACTTCATTTCAAATATGGAGAATAATTTGGATCAGTTTCCAAGGCTGAAGAATCCAAACAAAGAAGGAGATTAAGATCTTCTAAATTATTTTCCCTTTCACCCAATATTGGGGCATCCCATTCAAATGTGTTTTGTTTTCAATGACCTCTGGAAAAAAATGGTAGACTCTGGACAAGTGAAACTAAAAAGTTCATTAGCTCAAGTAGTATGTGTTTCTTCTACTGATCTAGAGGAAGAAGGTGAATGGTAAAACGTTAAAAGTAAAAATTTGTTGAAATATGATGATTAGATGATCAGGAAAATGATCAAATTAACTCCTGACATTCTATGAACACAGTTGAAAAAACCGATTGTGTATTCCTTCACTTCTTCTACAGTAAAACAACATTCATTAAAAGGTTTATCTTCAAGGAAACGAGGTGATCATAAGGATAAAGAGAAGTTAGAAGAAGAAGAGCTCGTGTTATGGCCAAAGTAGCCTTAACCCTTCCAGATTTCATACCATTTACTTAAAAATCATGGTCACCGCCCCATCAAATGGCACAACTAGAACTAACCCGTCAGGAAAAATCTTCATCATCTAAAGAATTGATCTTTAGTTCTGTCAATTTTATCCACATAATAGATCCTTTTGTCAGTGTTGATTCTAATTATAATGAGATGGAGTTACTTGAACCTAATTGGGGAACTAAAGGAATAGGAAAATGAGGAGGATACAATGGAATACATGGGAATTCTAGAAACCATCATTTTAACTCTACCCCTGCTCGTATCGTGTATGTGGTGGAAACTCATCGAAGAGACCTTCAACGGGCTCAACAAGGACAAGGAGTTTCTTCCATGTAAGATAGGTTAGGATCTAACAAGATTATTTGGAGGACTAATTCAAAGCTACACTATCTTCCTCTTTGCATGTAGATAGACCTAGTCAGTCTAATATACCAAATCCAGGAGTATTTCTAGCTTCTGCTTTGATAGAGGGTACATCTATATCCGAAGAATCAACTTCCAAGACACCTGAAAAATTACATTTCCATGCTGGGAAATGTAGACCTCTGGATCAAAATTATGATGTTTTGAAACAACTGGCCCAATTACCAACCAATTTATCTATTTTGGATGACTTGAATATATCGAAAGATCTTCAAGAAGCACATATTCAGGCTTTGTCAAGTCCTAAAGAGTTTGAAACTGAAGTTGCAGCTACTGAGGTTTACCATATAGAGAATGGACCTGTAGAATTTCATGCAGTCATATCTTTTACAGATAAAGATGAAGATTATGTTGTACATTGACATATCAGACACTTGTATCTATCTAGAAAATTCAATGATATAGACATATGACGAGCCTTCATTGATAATGACTCTGGAGTCAACATCATTCTAATTCGTAAAATTCATCGATTGAGCTTAAATGAATTTGACTTATCTCATTCCACTTTAATGTTTGAAGGGTTTGAAAAGAATGAGAAAGAACCTCTGGGAATGATTACACTCAAATCTTAATTTGGAGGTCTTGTGTCTAATTCAGATTTCATGGTTTTTCGTCAGGACATAGCCTTCAACATTCTTCTTGGAAGGCCTTGGCTGCATCAACATGTAGCCATACCTTCATCATACCACCATTGTATAATGTAATGTATCAATGGTCAAATCGGGAAATTTTATAGTTACAAGGCTTTGTTCAAAACATGTGAATCTCAATACATTGAGGCAGAGTTTTATCACAAAAAGTAAACAAGGTCCATGAAAAAGGAGATAACCAGAGTTAATGCTCCAAATGGATAGGAAAAGATCCTATAAAACCCATTCATACATTTGAGTACAAATTTTGTGATACCCATAAATCAAATTTAAAGAGTAAAACCAAATCAATGCACTTGTCCAATAACTTCCATAATGTCAATTTCGACGAATGAGTTTAACAACATGAGAGAAATTTTTGATTCAACAAGTAGTGATGGAATCCTAAATAGAGATGTTTTCATTTCATCTACAAAACTGTAGTAGG
This sequence comes from Viscum album, assembly GCA_963277665.1. Taxonomy (NCBI): domain Eukaryota; kingdom Viridiplantae; phylum Streptophyta; class Magnoliopsida; order Santalales; family Viscaceae; genus Viscum; species Viscum album. The sequence continues at coordinate 1,798,786,248 of OY728126.1, read as the reverse complement.
TCTCTACTTCATCAATTAGAATAGTAGAAGTTGTAGCAATGCAAGAGGAAAACAAAGTTGTTGATTCCCAATCAATCATCTCATCTTTATTACCATAGGAAAACCCTTAATCATCAGTAAGGTCAGATATGGTGGCCTGTTCTTCAGGTTGTTCAAATACTGAATCCTCCCAACTCTAGAAGTTTTTCCTCATCATCTACTATGAAAGTAGAAACAGAGGAGGTAACACGTAATGAAGAAGAAGAGTAAGATCTCTAGGATGATCCTTTAGTATTTGAGGAAGGTGTCTCTACCAATATAGATGAGATCGGATAAATAAATCTGGGTTTAAAAGAAGATCCACACCCCACTCTAATTAGTGCATCCATGACCTATGAAGATCAATAGGTGTATACTTAATTTCTAAAGCAACATCGAGATATATTTTCTTGGAATTATACAAAAATTCCATGTCTTAATCCTGATGTAGCCACTCACGATTTGGGTTTTCCATAAGAACGTTGAGGATTCAAGTAGGTAGTATGAAGAACACACACAACTCATGCCTCTAAAAATGAAGCTAATGTTTATAAGCTTATAAAGGCTAACTTTATCAGGGATTTTCAATATCCAAAAAGGCTAGAAAGAATTGTCCCAATGAAAAGGAAGAATGGGAAAATCAATGTTTTCATTGATTTTAGATATCTTAACTAGCATTTCCCTAAAGATGATTTTCCAGTTCCTATTACATAGCTTTTAATTGATGCAATAGATGTCTATGAATATTTTCTTCATGGATGGTTACTCTAGGTATAATCAGATCTGTATGTCCATAGAGGATGAAAAATATACAGCCTTTAGAGCCCCTCAAGGTGTGTTTTCCTATAGTGTAATTCCATTTTTCTTAAGGAATGTAGGTGAAACATACCAATGTGTCAGGAACCATATCTTCAAACCCTTTTTTTAACTTTTTTTGAATGTTATGTAGATGATTTGGTGGTCAAATCCAGACAACTTTCCAATAACATGGATGATCTAGAGATTAAATTCAATAAACATTGTCAACACAATTTGAAGATTAACCCCTTGAAATGTGCTTTTGGGGTAACCATAGGAAATTTCCATGGCTTTGTTGTATGCCATCGTGGTATCGAAGTTGATCTCAAGAAAACAAAAATCAATACTTGGCATGTCACCTTCTTCAAAATTTAAAACAATTAAGAGAACACTAGGGACACTTGGCCTATATTTAGCATTTTATCGTTGATTTGGTAGGCAAGTGTTTTCCCTTCACCAAATTAAGGAAGATGGGAGTCACCTATCAATGGAATGAAGACTTCCAGGAATCATTTGATAACCTCAATGAATATATCTTGAGTCCACTAATATTAATGACACCTATTGAAGGAAGGACACTTATTCTCTATGTGACTACTTTAGAGTGATCAATGGGTGCCTTATTTGCTCAAAAATAAAAATGATGGGAATGAGAACCACATTTATTATCTCATTTGAACTATGAATGATGCAGAAACTCGGTATTCATGTATTTAAAAGTGATGTCTAGCATTAATATTTGCAGTTTAGAAATTAAGACACTACCTACAACATCATGTGGTCGAATTGTTATCTCACAATAACCCAGTCAAATTTATCCTCAGTCTTCCTATGCTTACAGGGATTATATCATGGTGGGTAGTTATTTTTCAATAGTTTGATATCCAGTTTGTGACCCAAAAGGAAATAAAAGGACAAGATCTGGATGAATTCCTTGCTGGATATCCATCTTCGGAAGATACATTATTGAATACTGAACTTTCTGATGAAGAGGTCTTCTCTATTCAAGATAATTCCCAAACATGGGAGATGTAAATTGATGGTGCCTCCAGAATTCCAACAGGGAAGATAATGGAAAAACCTAAACTCAAAAATGTTGGGTTATGAATTGTCCTTATTTCCCCAAAAAAGGAATTATTGCCTTACTCCTTCCTTTTATCAGAAGTTGGTACCAACAATGAAGAAGAATATCAAGATCTCGTTGCAGAATTGGAATTGGAAATTCAGGTTCAAGTGAGTCACTTGAAAGTAAAAGGTAATTCTGAATTATTAATAAAAAAAGTCAATGGGGGTATTCTATCAAAAAATAAGAGTTAATCCCTTTGTGTGATTATGTTAGAGGGTTAAGGGAAGAATTTCCCTTAGAGCCAACATTTTCTTTTGTCCTGCGATCAAAAAATACCCATGTTGATGCACTAGCTAAAGCAGCTATAGCTTTGGAAGATCCAAATCAGGATGAGACAGTCATCAGCATAGCTCTTCATTGTATGGTCTCACCTTTTTGTTCAAACCATAACAGAGGAAATTAATGAAATTATCCCTATTTTTGAGCAATATGTTCATACCACAGGATTGAAAACACCCATCATAGAATATCTTCAAAATGGATTACTTCCACCAAATAGGGATGAAAAAGAATAGATATGACGACGAACATACAATTTAACTCTTTTTGATAGTCCAGATCACCCGAAGATCCTCGAAAAATGAGGAATTGATAGAATCATTTTCAAATGTATTGATGGAGAATAAACTGAAGCTGTCATGAAATAAATATATTTAGAAGCTTGTGGTGCTCACCAGTTTGGGCATAGGATTTCTGATCAAATCCAAAGGCATGTATTATTTTGGCCTTTAATGATGCAGGATTGCATAGATTTCACTTAGAAATGTCATCCCTTCCAAATGAATGACAACATAATTCATCAACCTTTGGAGTTTCTGCATACAACTTAATACTCTTGGCCATTTCCCACAGGATAAATGGATGTAGTAAGACCTTATCCTCCAGATATGGACAAGAATTTTAAGTATATTATTACTGCTACTAACTTGTTTTCTAAATGGGCTAAGGAAATTCCACTCCAATAAGTCAGAGCCAAAAGTATTTTTAGTTTTGTCAAAACTAACATCATCATAAGGTTTGGTGTCCCTCGTAAAATATTAATGGATAATGGAACCAATTTTGGTTCTTTTGAGCTAATGAAGTTATATCAGGAGCACAATATCAAGTCCAACCATTCATCTTGATATCATGCAGCAGCCAATGGACAAATTGAGGTGTTCAATATGACCTTATCGAATATACTCTAGAAGATGGTGGATAAAGATATGAAATCTTGTCCTGATAAACTTTAGCATGATTTATGGTCTTATCAGACTACTACCCGTACTACCACTTAGGAAACCCATTATTCATTAGTATATTGAACAAAAGTAGTCTTGCCAATTGAAATGCAATTTCCTTCTCTCAGAGGTGCAGTATATGATCAATTTTTTATATAAGAGATGACTTAGAAATGGTTTAATGAGATGGAACGATTACATGAAAAGAGAATCAATACTTTATAGAATTTATAAGTCTATAAAAATAGAATAGTGTGATCTTTTAATGAGAAAGTTCACCTCCATTCATTTTTTCAAGGAGAGTTGGTATTGGTCCTCATGAATTCAATGATACCTGGAAATAAACCTCCAATGTTTGATCCAAAATGGGAAGGACCTTATTCCATACATAAGGTCTACTAAAATGGATCTTATGACTTAATCTCAATGTTTGGAGAGCTTATTACAGCTCCAACCGATGCATGATTCTTGAAGAAATTCATTTTGTAGTTGCACAGTCATCCTCATTGTAAGACAAAAAAATGCATAGCTACCATGTCCTTGCTGCAAGACTTAAAACTGCACAGTACAAAGTATTAGTTGTAAGACATTTAACTTCATAACAACCCACGCGTCCATACTGCATGACGTTAAAATGTGTAGAATCTTTTTCCTTATCTCATGATGTTAAACTACATGACACCATTTTTCCTCATTGCATGACATTAAACTATAAAACTAACATCTTCTATACATGAAATTAGGATCTTTCATAATAAAGAATAATTGACACCATTTCTACTCCTTAGTGTCACTTGAGTGCCTCACTTCCCTATGTCTGAGTCAGATCTTCATTGGGACATTGTTTTAAGAACAATGTGTGGCTTGATTCTCATCTATATGAGATATGTAGAGACGCCTGGATCTCCAATCATGGGCCCATCCTCAATCAAAAAAAATTTATTTCCTTTTCTACTCCAGTATATGAATCTAGATCTATACAAAGTTCTCTTTTAAGATACATGATTTTATTTTCATACCATCTTGTGTCTTAAACTTAATCATTATTATAGAATGTGTTAATGCTCCACATCTCCCATTTCAAACTCAATTGATGTGGGAAATTAATGTTTAAAGAACTGCGTATGGATTGATTCTCATCTATATGAGACATGTAGAGATGCATAGATCTCTAATCTTATACCTAGTAATGATAAAAAAACCCCTTTATTCCTTATATAAGAATCAAACCTGTATAAGGAATCTTTAAAGAAATCTGTATGGATTCATTCCTCCCCCCATTAAGACATCCCATAATATAGTTACAATATGTCTTTCTTTTCAAATCAGTTCATCTTCATCCTTACCTCTTGACATTAAACTGCATGGAAATTTAACACCCATATTCTTCACTTTTGTCGCCTTTGTATTATAGAAGAAACCATTACTGCTCATTGTTTCTCACACTAAGAATAGCTCTCCTAGTCTTAGGAATTAGGTGAAAGGATTATTTATATAAATAGGGTGTCTCGATTTCTTGTGGGATTATCAATGTCCTCACTACATGACTTAAAACATCACAATATAATTTCCTTACTGAATTACTTAAAATTGCATAGTATTATGTCCTCATTGCATGAATTTAATCTGCACATCACAATATTAATTCAAAAGGAATCAAACAAAATATACATTTTATATATGAGTCAGATCTATGTAAAGGATGTCAAACTCATGGACGATATTGATTCAAATATTTCTTATGTGTATTGAGCATAACTCCCTTCTATATTTTACACTCTAAATCTTGAATATTTTCAGATCTTCATATATTTCTTGCGGTTTCTGATGAAAAAGCATTTAATACCTGAGATCTCTTTTACCAGGCTATGCATTATGTGCCCTTAGGTGGCCTTGCATAAGTTTCCAATATAATGGGCCTGTTAGTCAAAAGATGCCACTATTTTTCTATGCAACATATGCCTTAGTTGGCCATGCATAATACATCCCCCGTAAGGGGTTTTTCAAATGATGGTGATTCTGTTCTTGGTTATAGTGTCTTTTTCCCCTTCAATCTTTGATGACAATATACAAGAATCTGTATTATAAAACAGTCTTTCAGGTATATTTGTCCCATTATCGTTCTATCGATCTGAAACTCTTTTAGACCATGGTTTACAAATTTCTCTCTCCATGTTTTTAAATGAATATGAAAGAACCTTGGAATCACTTGGAAACATATCATATACAGTTTCCATTTCTTGTCCTAGTTGTATGACTGTAAACTACTGACACCACACCTCTTACGTTTAGGTCAGACCTTCATAGATGTACTATTACTATGATTCTTTGGAAATATTGGTTGGAAATACCCTCTCCATATTCAGGTACCTTTCTCCATAAACCATGCTCTGTGCTTCAAAAAATATTAATCTCTATAAACTTTCTTAGCCTTTTAGCAGTAGAATTTCAACATTATTAAGATCTCTTTTTCTTGACTATGCATCACGTTCCCTTAGGTGGCCTTTCATAAGTTTCATATATAACATGATTCTCAATCAAAAGATACCAATATTTAGCTATACATCATATTCCCCAGTTGGCCCTGAATAATATATCCCCATAATGTGTTTTAGAAATAATGTTAACTTCATTCATGGAAAAGACTTCCTCTAATGCCTTTAGCCCTTTTTCCATATCATTCTTCAGATCTAGAAATTCCCAAATCACAATTTTCAATTTTTCTTTCTATACTTAAATATGGTTGTATGTTTCGAAACAAATTATCTATAAATTGGAAGAGTATCACACCTTTGGTCAAAGATAAATACTTTAAATTAAAGTGAAACAATGTCCTCACTGCATGACTTAAAACTGCACAGTACAATGTCCTCACTGAATGCCTTAAAACTACATAGTACAATGTCCTCACTCCATGACTTAAAATTGTAGAGTTTTATATAAAAAATTCCCCTTTATGATCAATTGTAACCATTCTTCATACACTAAATCTATATAGAAATGTATTTCCTATTCATGACATATGTCGGTATAAAATAACCCTTTCATTCTTAAAAATCATTTCCTTGGAAAAACCACACACTATGGTCTTGAGTCACCCAAATATTATTTTCCCCTATCTATCAATAGAAAAATGTTAAATTAATAAGAGCACTTTTTCATGACTATGCAATACGTTCCCTTAGTTGGACTTGCATAATTTGCCTACATAACATGCATGTTAGTCAAAAGATGTCACTATTTGACTATACAGCATATGCCCTAGTTGGCCCCACATAACACAACTCCTTTAAAATGTTTTTCAAATAATGGTAACCTCGTTAAAGGAAGAGACTTCCCTTACGTTGATATAGGTTTTAAATTTGGTGACCATAAAAATCATGGTTCTATATTCCCCTTGGAAATATTTAAATAATATTAAAGAAATTCTTAGCCATTGAGTCTTGTTTGGGATCTAGTTTCAAAATTTATGGTCTTGTTTTTTCGATCATAAATACTATCCCTTTATATTCCAACATGCAGAACTCTAAACTGACATCAACAAGAGACATGGTACTCACGAGATTGAGAACCCGCAAAGGAAACTCTGAACAAAATTCGAGTCCCAACTCACTAAACATACATTTTTGTATGATTTAGGTAATATTGAGCAACAAAAAGTCAAAAGATACAAATTTTGTGGGTTGTCTATATAACCCTAGAAAAAATCAAAATATGCTTACAAGTCCCAATGGAATAGGTAAAATAAAAGAAGATAGTGAGAATGGAAACACAGATGATTAAGGGCAAATTGATTTTCATTTATGAAGAAAACTTTTCATAGAGAAGTATCCACAAATTGCAGTATATCTTTTATCAAAAATCACAAAAGGTTTTCAACGTAACTAATTATTTGGTTAACTACCTCTTGAGCCCCATCAGCTTCCCATTAAAGCTCATTTATTTGACAAGCCCTGCTCTCTTCAGCATGATGAAGTTCTTAAATAGCATCTATAATGGATTTTGAACCATACTTCTAGACATCTCCTAATGAGATATGAAACTGGTCAAGCTCCCCTATGATGATATCTAATTCCTATTGAATTCGTAGCTTTTGAACATTCTTTTCATGGATTTTCTGCTTCAGTACCTTAAACATTATAGTGTGATCAGCCTCAACCCAGGAAAGTGCTGCTTGAAATTCTTCAGGGTCGATCAACAATTTTTATTTTATCAAGTCTTGATCAAAAATTTTCTCTTGTTCCTTTTTTGGATAATCTCATTCATCGTGGTAATAATTTTTCGGTACTCAAAATTTCCAAATCCTAGTGTGATAAACAGAGATGAAAGTCATGGAATTCTTGAAGGCAGATCCTCATGGGGCATATCAGATATTATCTCCCATATAGTTTTCATGATTTGCGTTTTGAAATAAGAAGAGCCATTTTTTTCTAGGTCTAATTCAGAATCTATGTCATAAGGATGGATTTATTATAAGATTAATGCACTTAAATAAGTTCCATGTTCAGCTCCTTCCTAAACAATGGATGCTTCACCTTCTAGTACTGTTTGAGCTGATGTAGAGGCTTTACCTCTAGACCTATCCATTAACGTTGATATCCCTATATGGTAAATCAAAAAAAATGGTTGTGGTTAGCTTCAAGGGATTACAAAAGTGAGTGTAATCACAATATCAGTATCTCTTACCTAATAGTAGGTTAGAGTCTTGGGAAGACTCCTCCCCAATATTCTAAATTTCAACATTTTTGTTTGATGCTTCTAGGTAGGGAGTGTTATCTTTAATTGGATTAGGATCTTCAAAATTCATCTCAGGAATATTTTCATTCTCAAGATTCACCTGATCTAATGTCTCCACAATGAGGGGATTGACATTAATATCAATACATCCTTCAAGTATCATTGCAACAGTAGTTTCTTTAGATTGAACTGCAAATTTCAACCAACCATGGTTATAAACATAATCATAAGAAGATTAATAGGATGTATAATGAAAACTCATGTCTATTTGATTCTATACAAGGAACTTCAAAATCTTCTAAAGAATATGGTATATTAACATGTTCTAATACTTCTTCAAAAGATATTCCAAGTTTCATCATTTCACCCAATGAAATCCCAGATCCTAGGTTAGTCTCACTCGTGGGAGCACTCGGCGTGTTTGCTTCGCAACCTTCCTCCAACAACCATTGACCCAAAATAGATTCCTCGGCAATAATCGTGGGGTTAAAATCAGTCATTTCCAGATGTTCTAGTGCATGTGATGAACCTATTGTATTAAAGGATGGAAGTCAATTTTTGTTACATTTGGAGTCTTATAAAGAATTTTTGATTTACCAGAACCCTCCACTCCTCTGATAGTAGGAACAGGTGTAGTGATGGGAATAAATGTTATTTCCTTTGGCATCAATTCCTCTTCAGGAACCATCAGATTTGCATAAATTTGTTTCTATTCAGAAGCACCCTCCATGGTTCCTTGAATCTCATCAGTAGTTTCTTTCAAATAAGAAACATAAGAATCCCCTATAATCTTAAGAATATTAAACACTTTTTCATGAATAAGGACTAAAATTCATGATTATCTGGGAGGATTACCACTACTAAGAAAGATATTAACCATGTCTCCATATCTTTAGTGATATTTCTTGTTCTCTTTTTTAGGAGGACTTGAATCATCATCTCCAAATACATGTATTAGAGATTGAAATATCCTCTCTATTTCATCCTCTAGGACCTGTGGACCCAAAGATATTTCTCCCGATTCATGAGGGGATTTGGTAGCTCCAAGAGTAGTGCCTCTAGGGCTATACCATGGTGAGGGAACATCAGTTTTTCTTTCGCTACCCAGCTAAAAGTTAATATGATATTTTGAAATAGTGACAATGTTTTGACTTAAATTAAAATTGAAAAGAATAATAGAATGTGAGAAAAAGAAATATTACATCCTTAGGATCCATGAATTCATGTCATTCTTCATCTAATGAAGGACTAATACCTTCAGTGGTACCATGATATATCATTTACTTTACAGAATTCATGGTGGGAATTGATTCATCAGTTGCATATGTCATAATTTCTAACACTTGAATGTAGGCCCTTATCTCATTGGTATTGTCCTTAAAAATAATGTCAGAAGAATCCCATAAATCCCCTACTCCCGGAATATGCAGTCCTTCAGGAAAATCCATCCATATGGTTTCTAGATCATTGTATAAACATTTCCATATTTTAATAGCCTTTGGTCATATATATTTAGAGTATACGTCAGAGGTTTGTGAAGATGGTCCTATAACCTTGTATTTATGTTTCTTCCTGACTCCCATATTCACATATGGAGGATTAGAAAGTGGAACTTGCCACTCATTAGAATGATGGAGACCAGATCACCTCAATTCAAATTCGGTAGGGATTTTTGGGGTGGCTCTCTTAACTCTGGCAAGGGGGTTATATCTGGCACAAGGTCTATTCGATGAATTTGGAGCATCTTCACCTTCACCCTCTGAATCTTGTGAGTCAACCCCTGATGATGAAGAGTTAACTTCCAAATGAAGGGGCTCCCTCCTATTGCTTCTATTCACCCCTACTCATGAGACAACATGATTTCATACCCCTTTAGGATAAGATGTGACCCATTTTTCAGCATACTAGATATTTAATTGGCTTACTGCATTAGAAGAAGGCAAATTAAAAACTACCTATGTCTTCTCTGTAGATTTCAACTACTATAGTTTTCGGGAAACCATCGGCTGTTTCTCTAATCTGACATGAAAAGGAGGGGATATTGTATTGTTTTGTAGACATTTGAATTGATGCACAGATCTTGAAGTATCATGGGCCTCACATATGATTTTTCTATTGATTCTGTTGTCTAACATGCCATATCTGCAAGCTATCATGTATTCTCTTAACTCTAAACTAGATTTCCCATCATCAACCAATCGCCCCATAGGCGGATTCCCAATAGGAACGAAATGGAACTCCTTATTCATGCTCAATCTAGCCTTGATGTCATAAGCATTCAAATACAATGGTAATATAACAGATAAATCCGAAAATGATGGTAAGAACTTCCAAAAAACTATAATCGGCTTTATACAACATAAGTTCTGAAGTGTGTAGCGATCCACCACCATAACTCCTAGAATGGTCCCACTATTCTAAAAGGAAACTTCCCTCTATAAATATGCAACAATCTCTTGTGAATCTTGGACAAAACTATAGTTTCCAACCCTACCATCCTTTTCTCAGCCAGTTTGGATGCAATAACAAAGGTTCTTTCCCTCACATGTTTTTTGGAGTCTGAGACTAGTAACAAATTCATGTTGTTCCACATGGCCAAAAAAAACTGCCAGACATGTCTTTGAAAGTCTTTTTTGATTGACTTCATATCCCCATTTGTCAAATTATACTTTATCCAATGTTGTCTAAAAGGTGTCAGGGGTACCTCTCTTCTATGCCCATGGACAGATAGTAAGAAATGTCTATGTGGGAACCTTTTCCTTCTTCTTTATCAAAAATATTTCCATCCATTCATCTAGATGAATATATCTCCACATGCGAGACTTAATAGAGGTCATGATCTTGGGTTTGTAAAATATTTTCATCATCTAACGAACCAAAGCTGGTATCTTCTCCGAGTCATTCCATGTCACCTTGGGAGGAATAAATTCATCGTACATATCTCCAAGTATTGGATCTCTGAAAATCTTGTAAACATCCCACAAGCTGATGCCTGCCTCTATATGTGTTAAATGGAAGGAATTAGTATATGGTCTCCATCAACTTAATAATTTCAGCACGAAATCATCATTCATGTACACATATGTTTTCCCAACCCAGAAAACCTCATAAATCATGAAACCTTTCAAGTCATTTGTAAATTATGCATAGGTCTTTTGAACCAAGTATGCCCACATACAAGCGGGTTTTAAACCTCCCCCAGGGAAGAAATCCAAACTTTTCTTCCAACCCTTGGACTGATCTATCTAAGAAACCCAAAAGATGGATGAATAACAGTGTGGTTGCAGATCGGGTGTCTGTGACTTCAAATATAGAGCACATGGGTTGTGATGCATAATATGAGCTTTCTCTGCTGTCCCAGCATTAGAAAATGATCCCCCAACAGAAACACTGGCTGATGAGAAGTTGGTATAATCTTGAAACCAAGATTGTGGGAAATAGTTCTTTGGGTCTGGAATAATAGCATTATGCAAACGGAAAAATCTATACAAATGAAGATAAGTTCTTTAGGGAAATTTGAAATGATACTTCTTCAAAATATTTTTCTATGTTTGGAAGGGTAGTGTCACAATTGTCGAAGTAATCGTGACCAATAACATTCACCATGTCATTAATCCTTTAACTGGATAGTTAATCAGAAGTTCCAATTATTTTGGGATCCATTGAACCTATAAAAGGATAGAAAACCATCTTTTTAAGTAATTTTAGTTTTGATATTTGAAAAAATAATTGAAAAATTAGCAAAGGCAGTAAGTTTTGAAAGTTTAAAACAGAGCTAAAGTATATCGCCCCAGTTATATAACACAACTAAAAAACGTATAGAATAAGCAAGAAGAAATAGAAGCATCTAAGTGGAAGAAGACTTGCACACTGAGAGATAAAATTTCGAAAGTCATGAGGCTTTTCATGGATTTGAAGCCACTATATATATGCGAGGTACATCACCCTGTGTTCCAAAATCCAAGGCAATGCCATCTTCTGTGACCACTTTCCCTACATGCATAAAACATGTGCAACCCAGTACTCTCTTATTTCTCCTTCATTACTTTACCTCAGTATATGATCCTCTTTTTATTTTGAATCCAATTCTTAGGGGGGGGGGATTTTTTGACACTTTGTTCCATAAAAGAGTCTAAAAAATGACAAAGGGAAATACCTTAGAAAGAAAAGGGGAAAATACATGAAGAAAATCAATATTTTCAAAGGCATGAGTTTGGGGTCTCCTTAGTTAGACCAAAAGGGCGTCAGTGCACAAATTACTTTTGCTCCCCAATATGTCATGAAACCAACTTGAACAACCAAACTATTTTTTCCCAATGTCCAATTTTTTCTTATAAATATACCCTTGGGGTCCTCATTTACAGAGACAAATTTCCCTGATGCCCAATTTCTACTCTGGTCTCCCTAGTAGTTCTCCCCAGTCTTTCGAAATTGTCAAGGTAGTTCTTCAACACCTTTACTAGAGTATTTAAAGGAGGATAATTGAACTTAAGTCCTTTTAGTGTATTAAAACAATATAACTTGTGAGTCTAAAGAAAAAAACCTCCTTAAATCAGAAACACTTGCGTGAAACCTATTCATTTCATAGGAACTTGAGCGCCCCACTTCTGGGATCGCCGATGAATACTTTTGAAGGCTTGAGCCAGGACACACCCTAGTATTACCATAAATTTAGTTTGTCACATAAGTGAATATCAGGATTCCCAAGCCTACTTGCATGCCCATACTTACGTGCCCTTACTTACTTGGGTTCCCCTCTTCGATTCACTTACTCTCTTCTGTCTACTAGCCATCATGCCCTCTTCAAATCCATCCTTGGAAAGGCTTATTCTTCATTGGATTGTTTGTTTGAAATGGATTCTGGTGAGACCTCCACCAAAACCCCATTACTTATCAAACCTTTGTTAAAGGAACATCAGCGAGTCTCTTATTTGGGTTTGTATTTCCACATTCAGAGGCTTCCCACATTTGTTTCACAATGGGGTTTAGATTCATGGAATGTTTGTGGGTTTGTATATTAACAGTCACATATAACATTCTCCTAGGAAACGTTCTAGGAAGTTCTTGTTTTTTTGAGAATTAGGGTTTAGGTCTCAACCTCTCCCTTATCAAAGAGACAAAACCCCGGGTCTCTAGTAGGGAATGTACGGTTCACAATTTCTTTTCCATACAAGAAAAAAAGAATTCTCCCTCCCCAACCAGGACCAATTTTAGGGCATCCATCCTAGTTTAATCCCCTAACCTTTATACCTTCTTCCTTTCATTTGGATCCTTGTCCAATGTAATGTGAATAGATGGAGGGCTCGTTGCCTTACCCTCTTCCTGGGTCACCTTAACCTCATCCATCCTAGCCACCGTAGGCTCTCCCTCCTCCACCAATAGAGGAGGAAAAGTGTGTGTCAATGTTGAATCATTCACATCCTCTTGTTTCTCACACCGAACATGACTCGCGTGGGCTTAGAGATTTGTGATGATTACAAAATTTTCACAAACACCCACACCCAAGGAACTACGAGAACTCTGATTCTTGTTCAAACCAGGACACGTAGGAAGCCCTTTCAGGGCCCGAGCTCACTGGATATCCTCTTCAGGAATCCAATCCTAATTCCCTTAATCTGGGCATCCTTCTTAGAAAAAAGTCCCAAATTAAACCCTTATGTCATCAAGGATTCTTTTCAGAAAGTTATCCCAAACTCATTTCTATCAAAGGAATATACTCTCCTATGAGACTGAAGAAACTACAAGAACTCTGATTCCTATTCAGACTAGGATATGTAGGTATCCCTTCCAGGTCCTGAGCTCACTGGATATCCTCTTTAGTAATCCAACCCTAATTCCCTTAATCCGGGAATCCTCCTATAGAATAATCCCCAAATTAAACCCCTAAGTCATCAAGGCGTATTTTTTAGAATGTAATCCCAAACTTATTTTTCTCAAAGGGATATACTCCCCTATGAGACTTACGGAAGTATGTGGGCTTTGATTCCCATCCACCTGGGATATGTAGAAAGCCTCCTTGATTTTCAAACCCAAAATTTAAAATCATCCATGTTCTCCTTGGGCCAAATTCCCGACATGGTCTAATCTTACTTGGAAACCCATATTCTTTCCATGTTCCTTGAACTGCCTCAGCATAAGTCCCACACCAATCTTTGACTAAGAACCTTTCACTTAGGTGTCCATTCCACATGACATTAAACTGTATGGATAGGTCCTAATCACATGAACTTAAAAGGTATGATGTGTCCCATTAAGCAGCACCGAACTACGAGGGTTCTGATTCCTTTCACAAGGATATGTAGGTAACCAATTTGATGGGTACGGTCCCAACATCAAAACAAACTTTGTCCCCCATGATGAAAATAAATTATATAGTGCCCTGATGAGAGTCTTAAAAACTAGAATCATAATAGAGATGATTAAAAGATTCTCTAAATAGTATATGAGAGTATACCACTAGTGGAGAATCTTAAATACATACAATTATCACTATTAATGAAGAACCATGAATACATATCGATGATTCTAAATTTTACACATGTTAATAAATGATTGAAAATTCAAAGGGAAACTTATGTTATACTTGGTGAATTAATAAAGATTCATGAAAATATCTTAAATATATAAAGAGAGTCCCAAAGTAGAAAATAATTTTCCCCCAAAAGGGTGTGATGAATCTAACATCCCATCATTTTGACCAATGTATGTTCCTAAGTATCATAATGTTCAAAATTAAAGAATGAATGCCTTTGGAAAGCTGGCCCTCTTTGAATAAATAACTATTGGAAGTTTCCGGTTCCATGAATAAATCCAATGGAAACCGCCTTGAAGGAGTGATTCTTAAAACTAGAACACATGTTTCATGGAACTACGAAACAACCCTAAAAACTCTGAATACCCTAAGAAAACCTCAAAACCCCTAAAACTCCAAAAAAACACAAAAACCAACAAAAAACCACTAAAAACTCTAAAAATTATAAAATCCTTAAATACCAATAAAACCTTAATACCTCTAAAGACCCAAAAAAACTAAAAAATCATAAAATATTTAAAAACCCTTAAATCCCCTAAAACTTCTGAAAACCATTAAAATCCCTAGAAGGCCCAAAAAACACTAAAATCCTTAAAAATCCCTAAAACCCCTAAAACCCTAAAAAACCAAAAATACCCAAAAATACCCTAAATAACCCTACAAAACTCTAACATTCCCTAAAATAGTTAAACACCTTAAAACCCCTAAAGCCCAAAAAAACCCTAAAACCCCTAAAAACCATTAAAAACCCTAAAACTCATAATCCCATAAAGTAATGCAAGAAAATATAAAAAAAATAAACCCCTAAAACCATATAAAAACCTAGAAAAACTTTAAACCCTAAAAATACACTAAAATAACCAAAAACCCCAAAACACTCCATGAAAATCCCTAAAAACTCAAAAACCCATAAACCTTAAAACCCACAAAAAATACCAAAAAATCCCTGAAGGTTTATAAAAGGACCAAAAACCCCTACATTCCCTAAAAAACCTAAAAACCCTACAAGCCTTAAAACTCATAATTCCCCCAAAAACCCTAAAAAACACAAAATATCATTAAATCCTAAAACAACTAAAAACCCATAAAACAATAAAAATTTAAATAACCAAAATAACTAATTACCCTAAAAAACCCCAAAACCCTAAAATCCGCAAAAACTCATAAAAAATAAAACCCCAAAAAACCCTAAAATACTATTAAAGACCCTAAAACCCCATAAAATGATAAAAAAACTCAAAATCCCTAAAAACTATAAAAATCAAAAAACCCCAAAAAAACCATACAACCCTTAAAACCCTAAACCCCTAGAACACCCATAAGAGTCAATAAAACCCCTAAAGACTATAAAATCACTAAAAACAAAGAAAACCCATAAACCCCCTAAAAGACCCAAAAAACAGAAAATACCTAATAAGACTCTAAAAATCCTAAAAACCCTAGAAGCCCACAAAACACACAAACCCACTAAAGACTATAAACCCCCTAAAACCTCAATGAAATATTAATAACTCTAACAACCCCGAACGACCCTAAAACCCCTAAAACCCTAAAAGGACCCTAAAAACCCTAAAGGAACAAAACACCCTAAAAATCTAAAAGCCCTATAGGACCCTAAAACCATAAATCCCAAAAAGTACCCTATAACCCCAAAAAAACCCTAAAGGACCCTAAAACTCTAAAAAACACTAAAGGGACCTAGAAACCCTGAACCCCTCTGAAACACATAAAAGACATTAAAAATCCTAAAGTACCCTAAAAGACCAAAAAACCCTTAAAACCCCTAAAATACTAAAATATTAAAAAACATAAAAACCCTAAACTTCATAAAACACTCTAAAAACACTAAATGAATATAAAAACCCTAAAACCAAAAAATCCCTAAAAAACCATAAACCCGCAAAACCCCTAACAAATGCCCCAAAAGCCTAAAAACCATAAAACCCCTCCCCAAACCCCTAAAAACCCCTAAAACCAAATAAAAAACATAAATTCCCAAAAATATGAAAACCCCCCTAAAAATATTAAAAACCCATAAAAAATAAAAAACACCAAATACCCAAAAATCATAAAAATTTATAAAAACCATAAAAATAATAAAAACCCTAAAACCCCTAAAAAACATAAAACAATAAAAATCCTAAAAACCCTAAAAACCCCTAAATCCCAAAAAAACCATAAAACCCATAAAACCCCCTTAATACCCCTAAAAGACCACAAAAACCCCCAACCCTAAAAGGCCCTAAAAACACTAAAGGATCACTAAAACCCATAAAAACAATAAAATCCATAAAACCCCCTAAAAATATAAAAACCCATAAAAAACTGAAAACCCTAAAATAACCTAAAACAATAAAACACATTAAAACACAAATAAAACAAAAATACCCTAAAAATAGTAAAGAACCATTAAGTCCCATAAAACCTATAAAACCCCTTCAAAACCCCTAATAAACCATTAAAATCCCTAGAAAATATATAAAATGGAATTCCCATAAATTCTATAAAAATACCAGAACACTATGAAAATATTAAAAAAATTTAAAAATATAAGAAAACCCCAAAACACCTTAAAACCCAAAAAACCCTAAAACCACCTAGAAGATTCACGATGGCGCCGCTCTCACCTGGTCTCTCCTGCTCGACGCGGCGATTTCTGAGGCTTCCCCTCAGAATCCTTCTCTTTGGCTTCGATGATCACTTGCTTTGTGATGCGAATCGATGGTGGAAGAAGAGGCGGATACTTGAAGGTGGGGGGTTCTGGCGGGTGGCGACAGGGACTAGCGACCGAGGCTTGGTTGGGATTTCGCAAGGTTTTGGTCTGGATTTGGTAGATCTAGAACTCTTTCTTCACCAGACGTTGTTTTTATTGCTCCGTGGTGGCAGCTCTGATGTTTCCCCGGTGGATTGGGTGATGACGCTGAGGGTTTCTGCCTTTGATCCAGATCTGAGCTTCCGATGGGTTTCTGTTGACTTTATGTTCTGCTGCATGTCCCTTTTGGCGCTTCGATTCTGTTGTCATCTTTGGTCTGAACTAGAGATGTTCTTATGTTTGAAGAAAGTGGTCTTATTTTCTTGGAGCATGGCTACGATGAAGATTCAGCGGTGGGGTGCGGGCAAGGCAGAGATGGAGTCTGCTTTTAGGGTTTCAGGAGCTTCAGATCCGACAGTGACGCTCGATCGGGGAGGCAAGGTTCATTTTTTTCTTTCTTCTGTCGATCTCCTAGATTTTTGCTGCATGTTGGTTTCTATGTTGGATTTTGGAAGTGCTTTGCATGTTCCTGGTAGCCGTTGTGGTGATGATGCTTGGCCTGGTTGTGATTTATTGTTCCTGTTGATTCATGTGCTTGCTGCAAGACTTGAGTTCTGCTTCTTAAGGTGGTATTGCTTGTTGTTGATGGGTTATGCTATGGTTTGGTCCTTCGCTTGGCTACGGGTTATTTTCCACTGGGTTTTCTGTTGGGTTAGAATTAATGGATTGTTGGCTGCTGTATGGTTGAGACGTGATGAAGTTCGGGTTCTTGCTTTGGATGGCGGTGGCTCTAAAAAAGGGTGTGCTGGAAAAGGCTGGTGTTATTTGTTTGCTGTCTTTGGTTCTATGCTGCTGTTTAGGGATCTGGATGGCGTGGAGGTACTGGCTGCTGTGGAGGATGGTGTTTGTGGCACTGGTGATGTGCAGTTATTGGCGGTGAGTCTCCTTTGTGGGGAGTTGTCAAGTGCTTGCTGGTTGTTGGGAAGTGATAGTGGTTGGGATTGGCTGCGGTTGTGCTGGTGCTTGATGCTGCTAGTCGTGATTGGCTGTGTTGTCGGTTTTGGTACTACTGGTTGCTGGGGCTGGTTGGTTTGGTTGTGCTGCTGTTGCTCTGTAGCTGTGATGACTGGATGTGGTGCTGCTGGATGCTGGTACTGGCTGGATGTGAAGTGATGCTGCTACTATTGTGTCTGTTTTTGAGTCTTTTTCTCTCTTTGTTTTTCTTTTTTTTTTGCGTGGGTTGTAAGAGGCTTTTGGGTGTGGGTCAATCGACCCCTCCCCTCCCTTGTCTGCAGTGTCTGTGTCTTTTTGTTTTATAAATTTTGGGGGGGCCAGGAATAGCCTGGACCCAAGCCTTCTTTGCCTAAAACCACCTATAACCCTAAATTCAATAAAAAAACCTAAAAACCAAAAACTCCTAAAAAACCAAAATACTTAGAAAAACAACTAAAAAAGCTAAGACCCCTCAAAACCTAAAAATCCATGAATACTTTTATGACCATAAAAACATAAAAACCCTAAAAACTATAAAAACCCAAAAATCCAAAAAAACTAATAAACCCTAAAAAACCTATAAACCAAAAAACCCTAAAAATACTATAATACCAAAACAACCAAAAAAAACCTCAAAAACATTTAAAACCCCTAAAACCCTAAAAACCCTAAAAATAGGTAAAATCCCAAAAAAATCCAGAAAAACCTAAAAACCCTAAAACTCAAAAAACTGTAAAACCCTAATAATCCTAAAAACCATAAAATCCATAAAAATGAGTAAAATACTAAAAATACTAAAAACCCAAAAATCACTTAAAAACCCTAAAACCTGCGGAAAACCACTAAAACCCCATAAACCCTACACCATACACCCTAATACCTAAACACTATACCCTACATCATAAACTATAAACCCTACACCCTACACCATAAATCCTAAACCCTACACTATAAACCCTATACCCTACACCTAAAACCGTAAACCCCACACCCTAATCTATAAACCTTACACTCTAGACCCTAAACCCTACACAATCAACCATATACCTTGTACCCTAAACCCTTAACCCTACAACCTAAACACTAGACCCTACATCCTAAACCCTACTCCCATAGCCTTATACCCTTCACCAAAAACCCAAAACCCTACACCATATTACCTAATAAACCCTAAAAACCCCTAAAAACCCTAAAAACCATAAAACCCTTAAAACCACCAAAAAAGTAAAAAAACCCTAAAGTAACCTGAACACCTCCTAATGGACCCTAAAAACCCTAAAAACCCTAAAAACCTAAAATAATCTAAAAACTCAAAAATAATGAAAACGCCTTAAAACCCCCAAAAAGACCCTAAAACACTAAAATGCTTAAGCTATCCCATAAAAATACTCAAAAATACCTAAAAACCATATTACCTCTAAAAATTATACTAAGGTAGAATGATATTTTATAGTAGAGAAATAATTTTTATTATAAGAAAAATACACCAAGGGAATGTGATCCTCCCTGGTATAGACAAAGTCTAACATAGAGGCTCTTGGCATATCCCCTAGCACCAAGATAGTGCAATCAAACTGTCCATCCGTCGGGGGGTGAAATGTTTTTATCATCTTTAATTAGGTCATGAAAACACCTAGAACCCTCCAAAACCAAGACATGAAACAAGAATCATGGTCATATATGATCATCATGGGTACCTTATGAAGCTAAATAATTCCCCACATGTAGAGATTCCCTAAACTCTCAACTAAAATAATCTCTCAAATGGAAAGAAAGTGTAATGACTTGGTGAATTGGTCAATAATAAACTAGATAGTTTTGTGTCCTATAACTATACCTAGAATATCTCTTAGAAAATCAATCAATATTCCATCCCAATTCTATTTCAAGATCTCAATAGGTTGAGTCAAACCTACTAGAACCTGATATTCATCCTCAACCTGATAGTAGTTGAGACATCAAGAGAAAATGTTTTTTTCTCTCCACCTAATACTAGACCACAAGAACTATAATTAAAGGTCCTTATACATATTCATATAACTGGGATATATATACAATGTGTAAGCATGAAACTCCCTTAATAACTCTTCATTAAATGGGACTAGAACCATCATCTATTCAAGGAAAAGGATAACATGATCTCCTCTTTCAGAAAAAACATATGGTACATCTCTTGAGGATATTTGTTCTCATTTAATATCAAAGTCGACTACTCACAATTACGACTCCATCTCACACTCAAGAAGTGTAGGAGTCACCACCATTAACTTAAGATAACCTAAATCCCTCTCCTCCATTATGGGTCAGCTTTAACAATTACAACTACTTAGAAACCACCTCTAGAAAGAGGGAATGATATTTCATGTTAAGGCAATATGATGACACATTCCCCTTACCTAATATATAAACTATCTCAAAGAAATATAACTTTAGGAACTCCAAAAAATGCCTCTATCTCAGGTTAAGATCCATCTGAGTGATGATATACCCAAGACCATGCTGGTCTGAGTAAATAACAAAACACTCACCTAGAATATATTGTCTAATAATCTTCAAGGCAATGAATACCAATTACAACTCTATGTCATGATTAGTGTAGTTATTCTCATTGGAAATTAAATACCTTGACCCATAAGTACATCTTACATCAACATACAACTGAGGACAACTCTAGAGTCTTCATAAAACACCACATAATAAACTCCCTCCTCTGGTAGTCTCAAAATATAATAACCAGTCAACCTCAGTCTTAAATACTCATAGGCACTCTGAAACTATTCAACTCAGGTAAATGGATTCCCTTTCCACATCAAGGCAGTCAAAGGGGCTGCTATCCTAGAAAAACATACCATGAAATTTCTGTAGTACCCCACTAACACAAGAAAAATATGCACCTATGACATTGTCTTAGGTAGATCCCAGGAAATCACTACATCAATATTCACCAAATACACAACTAACCCATGATCAAAGATGATATGAACTAGAATGTGACCTCTAGGATCCAAAAACGAAACTTTCTGAACTTACCATATATATGGTTTTCTTAGAGTAATTCTTGGACTATCCTCAAATGATCTGAATTATACTCCTCTGATGGAGAGTATATGAGTATTTAATCGATACATAATACTAAAAAATGTTCAAGTATGGATGGGAGATACATTTCATAGGATCCTTGAACACAATGGGGGAATTAGTCACACTGAGAAACATCACCATGTACTCATAGTTTCTATTGTAACATCATAATTCCATCTTTAAAATACAATCCTTGAAAACCATCAATTGATGGTAGCTTGACCTGATATTGTTCTATGATAAAAAACTAATAACTTCAATCTTTTCAAACATTTAGTTAATCCTTTCTAAGTGGTACTTATTCTTTATCATTAACTGATTTTGATGATGATAATAAAAAAATCATCAAACTCTTATCTTTCTTTTTCATAAACAAAACTGGAGCTTCCTGGGGGGGCACACTAGATCTGATAAAACCTTTCTATTGATGTTCCTCCAACTACATCCTCAACCCTTAGAGATCAGTGGGGGACTTCCAATATGCCATGGAAGATATTAGTGTGGTCCTAGGTTGTAAGTCGATACAAAATACTATATCCTATCTTTATGTCTAGATGTACTAAAAATGATTATAATATATATATATATATATATATCATACCTTGAATCATCTCATGAGAAGCATAATAATATCCCTCCATTACCTGCAACTGCCTGCACCCTCGACTATCAACCCACTGAGCCTGGCATGGGCCACATAATGGTGGGGGTGGGAGTATTGATTAGTGTCCTCCGTCCCAACCAATCATCCATACGGAGCACCACATGATTTATATCATTACCTCTTCCCTAGGGGTTGCCCTAGCCATGCATAGAAGAACCCTGATCAGTAAAGATACTCTATCATAACAATCGATCCACTATATCCCTACCATCCTCAGCACATTGAATCAAGAAACAATGATTCATGTGACCTCATGTGTCACAATCATAGCATCTTCTATCTCTTAGATGATTGGTTCCTCCACCCTAACCCTACACTACAGATCCACATGTCTGAGTCCAGGCATGGTTATTCCTCCTATTTTGGGATCCTAATGTAGGACGCTTCCTAGTTATTATAGATAGCTCCACCCCATTGTGAACAATACCGAATCCAACTTCCATACACCCATATTCTAGGAAGATTTGTGTTACCTAATCCTACTCCATTACTCCAACGTATATGGGAATGCGTAAAAATAATAAGATATCTACAATGTCTCTAAAAAGTCCCTATAAAAACATCCTTTCATATAAGTATCCACCCAACACCATATCAAGTGAGTAACACATAAGTCCAGTAAACCTCGTAATTTAATCAAAAACAAACACACCACCATGCTATATCTTGTTAAGATCCTAAATCAAAACAGATCCCAAGATCAATGGGTAATATTTGTCACAGAATAACTATGGGAAGTCTATCCATGAGATCATCACATCATCATGAGTCTGGGTGATCAAACACCACCAGTTCCTTCCTACTCCATAAATTTTGATATCTACAAGTGCAACCATATGATTGGTTGAGGTTTGAAAAAACATGAAAACTAAGACTAATGGATCAATCCAATTTTCCACTACCTGAGGGTATGTCTTGTTACGAAACATCAACATTAATCATCGTTGTAACTCTTGTAGCATTATAATCCTATGTGTATCATAATACATACATTCCAAATCTATCGACTAGCCAAAACATATTTGATCCACTTCCTAGACCACTAGGGGAAAGACTATATGAGTAAGTACCTAAATTGAGGTTGTGTCACTCAAATGATCATCATCATGATATTATATTATCATCCTAGATAACTATCATCATAGAGGTATCCTGGAACTTATCAAGAGATTCAAAAACTACATGAGCATATAGGGGATCCAACTCAAGAATGACATGAAAGTCAAAAGACCTAACCCAATATTATGCATGTAACATTGTTTCCCTATAACAGATTCCTTGGAGTGCTGAGTTGAAAAGTAAGTAGTCAAAGAACTAGAGAATGGATACATCGGATGCCGCACCTACATCGATGTCCTTGGTATGAAAGTAAAACCCTAGAAACTCTAAAATTATTTCCCTAAGTTCCCAAAATGAACCACACATAGGTTCCAACATCAAATATTGACCTAGGGGAAATATAACCTCTAATACAACTGTATCACAACATGTCCCTCTAGGGCCCACTAGGGTGGAGGTAAGCTGAGTGTGATGCCCTAAACCTACCTCCAATTGGTTAGGGGTTGACAAAAAGAACTAAGTATGAAATTATAAAAAGGGAGACCTTAGCTTATGTACTTTTATGCACACACACAACTAGCTTCATGAAATAGTGCAATGATATAATATAAGACAGAACATCGAGAGTTAAACCATGCAAGAAACAATCTCTAGGAAAGTATGAAAATACAAAATCATAGGATAATAAGTATAAAGGGGAAAAATACAAGCCCAACTATAAATAATAGTCCAACCTAAAAAACTAGAAAAGGGGATACTGAGGAGATCCCAACTCACAACCTCTAAGGACGAACACAGAACACAATCATCTTCTCTAGGTATAACTATGCTACATTAAAACCTGGTCCCCTAATGTCACAACTGATCAGAATGTTGTCTGTATAAGACAAAACATGTGTGGGAAAACACCATATAGGGTTGATAATATACATACTCACTTGTATTACTCAAAAACGAAGAAGGGAACAATATAAATATAAAATAATCATCTCATCCCACAAGAAAGAGGTAAAGAGAAACTCAACATATTTTCTCATAACGAAACCCAGGAATGAGAGAAGGGGGGTCTCCATCTCCATAGACTAGATAATAATGATGAGTCAACCTGTAGCTCCAATGTTCAACCTTTTATTCCCAACACCATGTAATGGATCATTAGAATATAGAAGTAGGGTCCTACAAATCACTATCATACTCCATAGTTGAGGGAACATTATCTCTAGTAGAGGACCCTCTCCCCACTAGAACTCGATGAAAGGGGAGTACCTAATCTGTTGATAGAGGAATTTTTTCCTCTTTTATGAGGGAGTACCGAATCTAATAGTTTAAAGAGTATGGGGGACCGATGCCCCAGTGTGATAGGGGAGTATCATCCCTGACATATCTCTGTTGACTAGACTTGATCCATGTCATTGTCATAACAACACTAAAAGAATAATCGCACTTATAACACCACATTTCAGGCCTCTAATGCTAAAATAAAGTACACAATAGTGTCATATATGAAAAAATGCTAATTATAGGATGATTGAATTTATAAATATGATCCCCAAAGAAAGATATCTAGATGGTGTAATTCTCATCGAAAAGTATCAGATGTGTATAGGGTGTACACGGCATGTCTTGTATACCCCGGGTCTGCTTGTGAACTTTAGCCTGTGTTCATGTACTTCATCCCATGCCCATGTACTCTAGTCATACCCATGTACTCTGTTTGTGTCTGGGTACCCTAGCCATTTCTGAGTATATGGTTGTGCCAATGTACTATGTTCATGCTCGTGTACCTATTCGTGTCTGTGCCCATGCACTCTGATCGTTCTTGTGTACTCCTGAGGTACATGTTGATCCCTCAGCACTAGGTCGCATGAAATGTATGGGGTGATACATGACGTGTGATATTTTACTCCTCTAAAAACCCTAGGTGCTACTTCTAGGGGACTACACAATGTGTGTTCACCACAGTATCTATCGTGTATACCAGGATTTTTCTGAATCCAATTAATTCTTCATACAACTCACCAGGGGTGCCTACACCACTATTTTTCCATGATTTTCATAGAGAGACCATAATCTTGTGAATATCCCCACCCAATCAGTCACTGGTGACTATATTCCAAAAAATAGATCTACTCAAGAACCCATATCTTCAGGCCGCTCCACCGAATAATGAAACTCATGAACCAAGAGCTCACGATCCAAATCTGATCTATCTGTGATCTCCTATCACACTACACCACACTTCACTTGTTCTCTCATTCCAAAATATGGAACTAATAAAATTATTTTTCATTCTAATGACAGGTTGTGTAATGATTAGTTTCTATATATTTATCAAACCACCCATCAAATGATTACAGATGATGAATGCATGAAGAAAAAGTAGAGAAAAACAGAAATCAAAAATGTGAGGAATTAACATGGCCATTGTTCGAGTTTTCTTCAATTAACAGATGAAGAAATAAATGATCGTAAGGGATAAATCAAGAAAACACAAATAAATATTTAATTGGGTATAAGGGAAGAGTGAAGATCACCAAAAAATAAAGAAGAAAAATAATGAATTCTTTGTCAAATAAAACAAGGGTGGAAGTCCCAGAAATAGAATTCCCTACATTCAGTTTGGATTGATCACTAATGAAGAATTGGTATGCTCTGTTATTGTTGGAAAGTTCCAAAAACATCATTGAATAAGTTCAATCCTTTGAAAATTTATTGTTGATCTAAGATCTGTTGTAGTTCATCAATGACTCTCCTCTTTCACTCCTCCAATTCTCTAATGGTTATGCCTAAAACCCAAACATTTCATCATAGTGATGTATTTATAGAGGATAAAGAGGTTTATTTTATTAAAAAATAATAATAAAATTTATAAATTTAATCTATTTAATTCACCTAACAAAGGGTTACTTTAACCAAATGATCGATGTCGACCTTCTTTATATCATTCCTAGGGAAACCCCCATGTTCCAGAATAAACTGTGGTATCTGATTTCCAATCTATGATCCCAATCAACGAGAGAAAAAATTATTCTAAAAATGTGTGTTATTTCTCATTAATATATAAAAATATTTATAATATATTAATTTTGAGATCCTACAACAACCAAACAAAGAGTAGGCTCTTAGAAAAAATCCAGAGATATATATAGAAATATTCAAAGGACTAAACCAAAAAATCAAGATTGATTACAAAAAACACCTTAAAAAACCTAAAATCCCCTAGAAAACCCTAAATCACCCTAAAAAGTAAAAAAGTACCTTAAAAACTAATAATCCCAAAAACCCAAAAGAACCCTAAAAACCCTAAAATAGTAGAATAACATTAAAATACCCTAAAGAATAGTAAAACCCCGAAGAACCCAAATAGTCCCCCAAAACCCATAAGAACACTAAAAATCCATAAACAACTAAAAAGTCTTAAAAATATAAAATCCTAAAAAAACCATAAATATCCAAAACCCCACAAAAAACCGTAAAAACCTAAAATCCATAAAAAGCCTAAAAACTCAAAAAACCCCAAAAACCCTAAAAAACAAAAAACAAATAAAAAAACTGAGAAAACCATAAATCCCATAAAACATTAACCCCCACTCAAAAACAAACAAAATCATAAAATAAACAAAAAACATTGAATGACAATAAAAACCCTAAAAGACCCTAAAAACCCTAAAACCCTGAAACCCCCTAAATACTAAATGATTCAAAAAAACCCTAAAAACCCTAAATGATCATAAAACCCCTAAAAACTACAAAAATACACAAAAAACCTAAAAATACCTAAAAACCATAAAGAACCTAATTACCCTAGAAATCCAAAAAACATAAAAAGGTCATAACAACTATAAAACCCCAATAAAAACCCATAAAACACTAATAGACCATAAAAACCTAAAAATATTTAAAACCCCAAAATCCCTAAAAACCCTAAAACCCATAAAAAACCAAAAAAATATAAAATAAACCTTTATGACCCTATTAATATTCAAAACCCCTAAATCCACTTAAAACCCATAAAAACAAAAAAACCCCATAAAAACCTTAAAAAACCTAAAATCCCCAAAAACCCTTAAAATTCATAAAACACATAAAAAACCTTTAAACCCCCTAAACCCCTAAAACCCCATAAAAACACTAAAACCCCTAAAATTATATGGAAACCCAAAAAAACATCCAAAAACCATAAATACCCCTAAACCACCTAAAAATCCCTAAAACCCAAAAAACCCCCAAAACAATAAAAAACATTAATCGCCTAAAACCATAAAACACAAAAAGCACAAGAAACCCTAAAAACACTAAAAAAAAGAAAAACCCTAAAAATCCATCAAAACCCCTAAAAACCCTAAAAACACCTTAAAAAAATAAAACCACCTAAAAACCAAAAAACTCATGAATACTTAAAAAAACATAAAATCCCTACAAATATTTAAAACCATTTAAAATATAAAAAACTCTAAAACCCATAAAACCCTAAAAACCATAAAACCCTAAAATCCCTAAAACCCCTTAAAACCCTAAAACTATTTAGAAACCCCATAAACCACAAAACCCCTAAAATGCTAAAAAAATCAAAAAAACTGTCAAAAAGACATAAAAAACCATTAAAACACCAAAAAATCCTAATAACCCCGAAGAAACCCTAAAAATATAAAAAAACCCCTAAAAACATATAAACTCTAAAACCCCTAAAAACACATAAAAACTGAAAAATTACCTATAAACTCAAAAAAAAACATTTAAACCCCTAAAAAAACTAAGGTGTTGGGCTTGCACAAAGGGCTGACGAAGCTCCCCCTTTCGATTGCGGAGTTCAACAGGGCCTATTCCCTTCATAGCCTAACCCCGGTTTCTATGTTCTTGAACTGGCATCCCCTGGTTGATGTTTTTGACAGGTTTGTGTTTAAGCATTGGGATCTCAGGGACTGCGGCACTGTCAGTTTGGTTGACTCTAGACACATTTTGATTCGGTTCTCATTAGAGGAGGACCTTATCCGGGCCTGGTATTTAGCTCTTCGTAGGTGTGATGTGGCTCGCTTCTCCCTTTTCTGGTAGAAGTTTTAATTCCATTTGAACCATGACTCCCCTCTGATGTAAATATGGGTAAGGTTCCCTAAACTCCCTCTTCCCTTCCAAAACTTGTCCATTATTTCTATGTTGGAGAAATTGATTGGATAGTTTCGGTGTGTGGATAGTCGGACCAGGGCCCTCTGTCACCCAGTTGCCATGAGGGTTTGTGTTGAAATTGATGTCTCAAAGGAACCTGTTGACTTCATCTGGATTGAAATTGGTGAAGAGCTTCGTTGGAAGTAGCCGGTGGTTTTTGAATCGTGGGCATGTTACTGTGACTCGTTCTTTTCTCTTGGTCATTTGAAAAGGGATTGCGGTCGTAGGGATGGCGCGATGGCCATATTTTCCATGGAGACCATATCCTAGATGGTTAGATAAACAAGGGACATGGTGGAAAGGAATAATTCCCCTGGGGATATTATGCTGGATTCCCAGAGAAATTACAAGATGGAGGATGAGGGCTCATCCACCCGGATTGCCGCTGGGTTTACTACTGGGGAGCCTGTATCGGTCAAGAGCATCTTTTCATGGGAGAAGGGTGATTCGGGCCTGGGGGAGATGCCTCTTATGAATTTGGAGATGTCTTTCCTGTAGGAGCTGAGGATGTTTCCTTACACTCTTATCCTGGTAGGGGCATGTGCTTGGTCCCAATTCCAGTCTGCCTTGGGATGGAGAGGGTGCCTTTGTCAAGCCCTTCATTGGATATTGGATGTTACCAAGAGTTGGCTTTATTCTTGAATCGGTTCAATGTTTTGTATCATCTAGACTGTATGGGTACTAAAGAAAGGGGTCAGGGGAGGCTGGTGCTGCTGAAGGTGGAAGCTGCTGATGTCCTCCAGGATGTCCTCCAGGATGCAGACCTGCCTTCCCCTTTTGTTGGTTCTTGGGCCGTGGACGTGGAACACCTTCCCACTGCGCCCCCTCAGGAGCATGTGCTGCTGGACTTTATTGTGCCTGAACGGAGCACTGAGAAGCCTGACAAGAGCTCGACTCTTGTTCTATTCGAGAATCTTACCCCCTTTATTGAATTGTCTGACCCGATTATGCTCGTCTGTTTGAAAATACCACTTGAACAGCATATTAATGATATCTTCCACAAGCCAGATCTGTAGCTAGTGATCTTCCTTGGAGATGATAATGATGAACACATAAGGATTGGAGAAATCCTTAAGGACCATGATGATCTCATGTATGCCATCCTGAATAGGATCAAGAAGGCGTAGGAGACTATTGGTCTCTCTAATTCATCTGGTGGCAAGTAGAAGAGAAGGTCGTGGTATAATCCTTAATGTAGCAAGCAGGGAGACATGGTTGCGCCTGATGCATCTGCTCAAAGGAAGAGCAAGATGAAGAGCGGACCTCTAGTAAAATGGAGGGATAGAAGGGACTACTCCTCCTTGCCTGTGCCGATGGAAACTAGGGCTTCCTCCAAGACCAGTAAAGGTAATAGAAATACACATGGTAGGGAAGATCGAGTTACTAATGTGAAACCGGATGTGGAACTCTGGAAGTATTGTGCATCCATCCTCATGAAGTATAAATCCTTTGAATGGGATTCGGTGGACTCAGATGCTTCCTAGGGATATGGTGCTGATAGAGATCCCTTTGGGGATGGTGGTTTTGTTCTGTAGTTGTCTCTCCTTTTGGTTCTTGGGATTTTGGACCTTTTTTTGTGGGGTTTCCAGGGCTTTGGCTGTGGGTTGTTTGATCCCACCTCCCCCTTGTCTGTTTATTTTTTTCTCTTCTTTATATATCTAGGGGGGTCATGGATAGCCTGGCCCCGCACCATCCTTGCCCTAAAAACACTAAAGACCTCTAAGAATCCAAGAATACCTCTTAAACCCCCCTTAAAACATTAAAAACCCAGAAACCCCTTAAAACAAAAAAAACATTAGAAACCTAAAAACCCCTAAAAAACCTAAAAATTTCTAAATAACCCTAAAGACCCAAAAAAATATGCACACCCCTAAAACTTATCTAAACACCCCTAAAAAACCTAAAATTGTAAAACCTTAAAACCCCTTAAAAACCCAAAAAACCCTAAATACCATAAAAAAGTACAATTCCCTAAAAACACTTAAAACACTTAAATCCCTAAAACCCTAAAAACCTAAATATCCCTAAAACCCATAAAACCTATAAATCACATAAAACCCATAAAAATACTTTTAAACCCTTAGAAACCTAAGACATATAAACACATAAAAACTTCAAAGCCCCTAAAACCCCTAAAAACCATAAAAACCATAAATATCCCCCTAAAAGTCTACAAAAATACTAAAAGACAGAAACCCCTGAAATATAAAAGTCTCTAAAATCCATAAAATAACTTTACACCCCAAAACCTCTAAAAGACAATAAAACCCCTAAAAACCCTAAAAGGCCAGAAAATCCCTTATAACACTAAAACAATCAAAAAACCATAAAAGAACTAAGGATTCTAAATACCCTAATGACCCTAATAATTCTTAAAGGACAGTAAAAAACCCTAAAACCCCTAAACAGCCCTAAAACCCTGAGCGACCTAAAGGACTACCAAACATACCTGAATGACCCTAAAATTTCTTAAAAATACCTAAACGACCAAAAAAATCCTAAATAACCTAAAAGCCCCTAAACCCCCTAAAAAACCCTCATAATCCAAAAACCCCATTAAAAACCCTAAAACTACATAAAAATTGAAAGGAAACTAATAAATCCTAATAACCCAAAATTACCATGCAACCCCTAAAAGACCCTGAAAACCCTAAAAACCCTAAACATACCCTAATAAACCTAAAAGACCCTAAAAAATTAAAAGATCCTAAAAACTGTAAAACCCCTAAAAATCTTAAAAGAATCTAAAAACCCTAAAAAACCTAAATACCATAAAAACCATAAAGACCATAAAAACTCTTAAAAAACCAAAAACCCTAAAATCCATAATGCCCCGAGAAACTGTAAATAACTATAAAACCCCAATAAAACCATAAAAATTCCTAAGATACCTAAAAATATAAAGACCTTAAAATCCCAAAAACCCAAATAATCCTAAAACCCCTAAAAGTAAAAAAACATGAATCTCCCTAAAAACCCTAAAACCTTAATATGTCCCCCAAACAAATAAAATATCCAAAACCCCTAAAAACCTTAACGGAACCCAAATAACCTAAAAGGAACTAAAAGCCTAAAATACTTTAAATTACCTAACGACCCAAAAAACCTAAAAAACCCAAAAGATTCTAAAAGTCCCTAAAAATGTTAAAACATCATAATAACATAAATATCATAAAATTTGAAAAGGCCCTAAAACCCTAAAACCCTAAAACCATAATAGACACTAAAAACCCATTAAACCACTAAAACCCATAAGACCCTAAACAACCCGAAAACCCCTAAAAATACCCTCAAAACTATAAAGATCCTTTAAAAATAATGAAAAACCCAAAACCCTTAAAAACTTAAATAAACCATAAAACACTAAAAACCATAATAAAATTTAAAAAAACTAATACTCTAAAAAACCGAAAGCTCTAAAAACGTACAAAATTCTGAAATACCCCAAAAAAACGTAAAAACCAAAAATGCAAACACACCTTAATAAACCCCAGAGCCCCTCAAACACCTAAAACCCTAAAAAACTCTAAAACCAATAAAAATTAGAAAAACCTAAAACCCCGTAAAACCCAAAAATCGCCAAAAATCACCTAAAAAAATGAAAACTCCTAAGACCCTAAAAACAAAAAAACCAAAAAAAACAAAAAACCTAAAATCACCAAAAAAACCCTAAAACACCATAGAAACCTAAAAACCTTAAAACTCCTAAAAACACTAAAAAAACTAAAAATAATAATAAAATAGAAATTATAAAAATAATAAAACACCCTAAAACCCCTAAAATCCTTATAACACATAAAAACCCTAATATATTCCAAAAATAAGAAAACCCCTTAAAACTATAGAAACCCTAAAAACTCCAAAAACCTAAAACACCATATAATAACCTAAAAAACCCAATAACCCTAAAAACCTAAAAACAAAAAAATAAATAAAAACCCATATAACCCTAAAAAATTTAAAAACCCTAGAAAACCCTAGAAAACCAAAAAAACCCAAAAAAGACATTTAAAACTCCTAAAACCTTTGAAACCATTAAAATCCGAAAAACCATAAAATCTATAAAAAATACTAAACCCCTAAAAACACCTAAAAACATGTAAACTAAAAAAACAACAACACCCAACCCCTAAAAACTCTAAAGACATAAAACCTTAAAGAAAATTATGAACCCTAAAAATACTAAATAATCTAAAATACCCTAAAAATCCAGGAAAACAACTAAAAACCCAAAACCCCCCTAAAATATCTAAAAATACCAAAAACCCAAAAAAAATACATACCCTCTAAAAATATCAAAAAATTACTAAAACCCAAAAATATATGATAATCCCAAAAATCCACTAAAAACCCTAAAAACCTAAAAACTTTAAAAACCCAAAAACCATAACAATCCTTAAAACCCCCAAACCCCCAGAACCCTAAAATAGCCCTCAAAATACATAAAAACATAAAAACATACAACCATAAAAACCTTAAATAAATATAAATCAAAAAACACTAAAAATACAAAAAAACCCCTTAAAACCCCTTAAAACCATAAAAACCCTAAAGTGCCCCTAAAACCCCATCAAAAATCATAAAAACCCTAAAACCATTTAAAAAATATAAATCCCATAAAAAACTCTAAAATTCCTAAAACACTAAAAAACCCCAAAATTCCATAAAAGACCCTAAAAACCCTAAATACCCTTAAAAATCTTGCAACACCTAAAACCCTTTAAACCCCTAAAACACGTGAAAATCTCTAAAACGCCTAAAGGAACCAAAACCCCTAAAAACACTAAAAGAAAATAAAACCCCAAAAAAATAAAGACCTTATCAAACTAAAAAAACCTAAAATACAATAAAACATTAAAAAGAATAAAAATCCATAAACACCTAAAAGACCATAAAATACCCTCAAACCCCTAAAATACTCTAAAAACCCCTAAAAACACTATTGGACCCTAAAAATCCTAAAATAACCCAAATGACCTTAATAAATAAAAAAGTCACCTAGACCCCCTAAAATACCCTAAAACCCCTTTTTGTCCCTAAAAATTCTTAAAAACCGTAAATTTCCTAAAAAACCGAAAATAGCCCTAAAGGGCTCGAAAAATCCTTAAAACCACTAAAAGATCCTAAAACCCATTGAAAACCCTAAAAACCATAAAACACCTAAAAAACCCTAAAAGGTTCTAGAAAATCATAAATATTATAAAAGACCCAAAATTCCTTAAAAACCTAAAAACATTTAAAACCCCTTAAAACTGTAAAAGAACCTTAAAATTTTAAAATACCCTTAAACCCACTAAAATACCCTAAAAACAATAAAACCCTTAAACCCACTAAAACTATAAAAACCCCTATAAACCCTAAAAAGATTTTAAACCCTAAAAACCATAAAAACAAATAAAACCCCTAAAAACCCCTATAGAACCCTAAAAACCTAAAAAAATATAAAAACTATAAAACCCTAAAAGACCCTAGAAACCCTAAAGGAACCTAAAAATAATATAGGTCCCTAAAAACTCAAAAAACAATAAAAGATAATAAAAACACAAAAATACCCTAAAACCCCAAAGACCATTTAAAAAGGCTTAAAGACCCATAAAACCCTTAAATCCTATAAATGACCCTAAAACCCCTAAAAATCATAAAAGGCACTATCAAACCTAAAAGACTTGAAACCCCACAAAACCCTAAAAGACCATAAAAACCATAAAAACATTGAACGACCTTAAAAACTATTAAAAACCATAAAACCCAAAAACACATTAAAATTTCAAAACACCTAAAAACCATAAAAACTAATAAATAAACATTAAACCCTAAAAACCCATAAAACCTCTAAAAACCCTTAAAAACCGACCGACAAACCTAACAAACCCTAAATTCACTGAAAACCTAAAAACCATAAATACTATAAAGATACTTACAAAACAGTAAAACCCCAAAACATTAAAAACCCTAAAACCCCTTAAAACCCCAAAGTATCCCCTAAACACTAAAACCCCCTAAAACCTGTAACCCCCAAACCCCCTAATCCCATAAAAACAACTAAAAACTAAAAAACCCCAAAAACCCTTAAACCCCCCCCCCCAAAAAACCATAAAACCCTAAAACACCACATAAAAATCTAAAAAACACCAAAACCCTAAAAACTTTGCAAACCATTAAAACCCCTAAAAACACTAAAAACAAATAAAACCTTTATAGATCCTTAAAAATCCTAAAAACCATAAAATCGTAAAATCCTAAAACCATGAATAACCCTAAAACCCCTAAAAACCTCAAACACCCTAAAAACACAAAAATAAACAAAAACCCCTAAAAACAATAAAACCCCCAAAAAACCTAAACAGCCAAGAAACTCTAAAAACCCCAAAAATAGAAAAAAAAAGCTAAAACCCATAAATATCCTAAAAACCCATTAGAACCCTGAAAACCCCTAAAACCTCCAATAACCCTAAAACCTCTAAAACCCCCTAAAACAAAGGAATCCCTAAAACCCTTAAAAACATAAAAACATAAAAACCCATAAAAACCTATAAAAACCATAAAAACCCTAAAAATCATAAAAGTTCCTAAAAACACTATATACACACTAAAATACCTATAAAACCCCTTTAACACCCTAAAAACCCTAAAATAATTACAACCCTAAATTCCCTAAAAATCCCTAAAATCCATGAAAACAAATAAAAACCCTTAAAACCATAAAATCCCTGAAACCCAAAAAAACCCAAAAAAAGCTTAAAACACCATAAAAACCCTAAAACCCTAAAACCATAAAAATTATAAAAACCCATAAAAATAAAAAAAATTCTAAAAATATGTAAAAACATTAAAATTTCTGAAGCACCAGAGAAAACTATACCCATCCCACAAAACCCTAAAAAACCTGAAAACTCCAAAAATCCCAAAAACCCATAAAATAACCTAAAAACAATAAAAATTGTAGAAATCCAAAAATATATTTATAACCAAAAACCCCTAAAAATATCTAGAAATCCTTAGAAAATCTAAAACCCCTAAAACACATTAAACCATTAAATATCCCACCCAAAACATTGAAAAACATAAAAACCCTTGAAATATAATAAAACATTAAAACCCCCAAAACATAGAAGAGCCTAAAAGTTGAAAAAATCTAAAAACCTTAAAAACCTTATGAAAATTCTAATACCCCCTAAAACTCGAAGAAAACCTAAAAAACCCTTTAAAACCCTAAAGACCTTAAAGAACACTAATAACATAAAAATCATTAAAACCCATAAAAACCTAAAAACTTTATAACCCCTAACAAACCTGAAAAACCCTAAAAACATGAAAAATCCCTAAAAAGTATAAAAATGGTAAAAGAATCATAAACCCCTAAAAGACACCTAAAACGTCTAAAAACACAAAAAACCTAAAATACTCTAAAACCACTAAAAACCCTAAAAACCTCAAAAACCCCAAAACACTAAAAACCCAATCAAAAATACTAAAACCACAAAAGGCATGAAAACCATTAAAATCCAAAAGGCCATTAAAAAAATAAAAACCTAAAAATCCATAAAAGGCCCTAAAAACCAAAAGCCCACTAGTAGACCCCAAAACCCCTAAAAATACCTTAAAACCCCTTAAAACATTTAAACCCTAAAATAAGCTAAAAATTCCTAAAAACACTAAATAATCCGAAAAATCCATAAAAACCCTAAGAAAACCCAAAAAACAATAAAAAACCTAAATACCCATAAAAAAAATTAAAATCTATAAACATCCTAGAAACCATTAATTCCCTTAAAAATATTTTAAACCCCAAAAAACTCAAAAACATTAAAAACCCTAAAACACCTTTAAACCCCCCTAAAAACCCCTAAAAACCCTAAAGACCATAAAACCCCACAAAACCCTGAAAATCCATAAAACTCGAAAAGAATTTAGAAACCCCTAAATACCCAAAAATATCCTGGAAAACCCCTAAAAACATAAAAATCTGTGAAAATACCTTAAAATACCTTAAGACCCTAAAAACCTTAAAGATCCCCAAAAATT
The DNA here is from genome assembly GCA_963277665.1 of Viscum album. Taxonomy (NCBI): domain Eukaryota; kingdom Viridiplantae; phylum Streptophyta; class Magnoliopsida; order Santalales; family Viscaceae; genus Viscum; species Viscum album. The sequence goes on along the minus strand of OY728126.1, from coordinate 1,798,750,080 downwards.
CCTAAAACCCCTAAAATCTCTAAAAACCCAAAACCCCGCTTAAAACCCTATATAATATTAAAAGGGAAAAATATTTAAAACACTTGAATAACTAAAATCACCAATTACCCAAAAACCCCGAGAAAACCTAATAACATTAAAACCACTAAAAACCCCTAAAACACTAATAACCTTAAAAAACCTAAAACCCCCAAGAGATCCTAAACCCATAAAAACTATAAAATAAAAAAAGTCCCTAAAAACCATTGAACCCCCAAAAACCCATAAAACCCCACCAAATCCTGAAATATCCCTAAAACCATAAAACCCCTAAAAAATATACAAACCTAAAAAACCCAAAAAAATCTAGAAAAACCTAAAGCCATGTAAAAAAATTTAAAACAGCCTAAAAGCTCCCTAGAACCCCTAAACACACTAAAAAATACTAAAAACCATAAAACCCTAACAAAATATAAAATCACATAAAATGATAAAATACACCCAAAGAGACCCTAAAACCCCCTAAAGGCCCTAAAATACCCTAAAAACCTTAAAAACCTAAAACACTAAAACATCCTAAAAACATAAAAGATGCTAACAACACTAAAAGTCCAGAAAAATCCAATAAAAACACTAAAACCCCTTAAACACCCTAAAAACACATAAAAACCATGAAACCCTTGAAACCCTAAAAAACCCTGAAAACCCTTAAGAACCCAAAAACTACTACAACCTTAAAAACCTAAGAAAACCCAAAAAAACCTAAAAAACCCAAAAAACCCCTAAATAATATTAAAACCCCTAAAACAATTAAAACCCCCAAAAAATTATAAAACCCCAAAAACCCTAAAATTATTAAAAAAACTCTAAAACTTTAGAAACTATAAAAATCCTAAATACCTAAACAAAACTCTAAAAACCCTTAAACCCCCTAAAACCCCCTAATAAAATAATAAATGACCATAAAAGCCTAAGAAAACCTATGAAAACCCTAGAAAAACTAAACACACTAAAAACCCTACAGCATACAACAAAACCCTATAAACCCATAAAAATCCTGGAAAACCCTATAAAACTCTTAAACCACTAAAAAAATACTAAAATCCCTTAAAACCCCTAAAAAATTAAAAACCATAAAAGAACCCTAAATCCATTAAATAACCTTAATGACCCAAAAAACCCTTAAACCCCCTAAAACCACAAAAAAACTTAGAACCCTAAAACCAATTAAAAACACAAAAAACACTAAAGACACAAAAATTCACTAAAACCCATAAAAACCCTAAAAAATACAAAAACCCATAAAAACCCTAAAAATCCAAAAAAATATAAAAAATCATTAAACCATGAAAGACCTTAAAAACTTATAAAAGATTCTAAAAGATGATTAAATCCTAAATAACCCTGGAATCCCAAAATAGTCTAAAACCCTAAAATCCTAAATAACCTTTAAAACCCTAAAACCCCTAAAAATCCTGCAATCCCCTAAAAAACCCTAAAACACTAAAAACTATATAAATATCCTAAAAAACATAAAAACCAAAACCCTAAAAAAACCTTATAAAAAATCTAAAAGACCCTAAAACCCTTAATAACTCTAAACACCCAAAAAAATCCCAAAAATCCAAAGCCCCTTACAACCCTAAAACACCCTAAAATACATACAAAAACATTAAAATCATAAAAAACCTTAAAGAACACTAAAACACATAAAAACCTTAAAAACCCACTAAAAATTATAAGATACATAAATAATCCTAAAATCCATAAAAAATATAAAAATCATAAAACCCTAAAAATTGATAAAAATCATAAAAAATAAAAAAAACCATAATCGCCCTAAAAACACTAATGCCCCTAAAATTCTTGGAAAAACAAACAAATCCCTTAAATACTAAAACAATTATAAAAATTATAAACACCCAGAACCACATTAAAAGATTAAAAATACCCAAAAAACACAAAAAAACACTAAAAGTCCCTAAAACATAAAAACTCCAAAACTCCATAAAACACCCTAAAAACTCTAGAGACACAAAAACCCCATAAATAACCCTAAAACTCATAACATACCTAAATGACATTTAAAACCCTAAAAACCCCTAAAAACCTCAATACCATAATATCCATAAAAACACTAAGAAAAAACTAAAAACACAAAGAGAACCCTAATAGCCCTAAAAACCATAAACAACCCAAAACACATTTAAACCCCTATAAACCAAAAAACCCCCAAAACCCTAAAAAATATAAACTCATAAAACCCTAAAAACCATTAAATCCCTAATAATCCCCTAAAAACCCAAAAACTCCCTAAGAAACCCAAAAAAGGAAAAAATCATAAAACCCCTAAAAATCCAGAAACCCTAAATACCCATAAAACCAAAAAAGGCCTAAAACCCCTAAAGATCCTTATAGAAACAAAAAGCCTTAAAACCTATAAAAACCCTTAAAATATTAAAAAATAATAAAACCCATTAAAACCCCTAAAACATACCTAAAATACCATAAAACAATTTAACGCCCTAAAATTACACAAAACCACTAAAACACCCAAAAAGTCCCTAAAACCTATAAAATATCCAAAAAAACTAAATAATCCTAAGAGACCCTAAAACTATAAAACACCATAAAAACATATAAAACCCATAAAAGACCCTAAAACCATTTTACACCCAAAAACCATGAAAACCTTTCAAATAAAAAAACCCTTAATATTCTTAAAACCCCTAAAAACCCTAAAACACCCTAAAACCCATAAAAACCATAAAACCCATAAAATAATTAAAATCCCAGGATCAACATTAAAAACCTATAAAAACCTAAATAATACTAAAACCCATAAATTACCATAAAAACACTAAAATCCCAACCATTCAAACCCATTAGAATACTAACAAAGCTTTAAAAACCTAAATCCCCTAAAACCCTAAAGCCCATAAAAACCCTAAATACTCTAAAACCCCAAAAAACCTAAAACAACTTGAAAACTCAAAAAAATTATAATAACACAAGAAAAAACACTATAACCATCTTCAAACCCCTAAAACCCATATGAAAATCCTATAAACACTAAAACCCCTAAAAACCCTATGAAAAACATAAAACCCCTTAAAACCATAAAAACTCAACAAAACCCGAAAAAACTAAAACCCCATAAAATTACTTAAAACCCTAAAAAATCCTAAAACAAATTAATAATCCTAAAACCCATATATAACCCTAAAAATAAAAAAAAACTTAAAACGACTCGCAATATGGAAATGATCCCTAAAACTCAAAAATCCCTAAAAATACAAAATAACTCTAAAATAGTAAAAATCCCTAAAATCCCTTAAGAATACTTTAAAAACGTTAAGAACCAAAAAAAACGCTAAAACCCCCTATAACACCTTAAAAGACCATAAAACCCTTAAAATACCTTAAAACGCCTAAAAACCATAAAACCCCTAAAACCCTAAAAAGATAAAAAAACTCAAAATATCATTAAAAGCCGTAAATCCCCTAAAAACCTAAAAATACCATAATACCGTTAAAAACCCTTAAAACCTCAATAACCCCTAAAAGCATCCTAAAAATTTAAAAACCCCTACAAGTATAAAAACACCCAAATATCCTAAAACCATTAAAAACCCTAAGACTCCTTAAAAATCCCTAAAAACTACAAAACCCTAAAAGACATCCAACAATTCATAAAACCCCAGAACCACATAAAACCCATAAAATCACTAAAACCCGTAAAACCCTAAAATCCACAAAAAATCCCAAAAAGTATTAAAACCCCTAAAAATAGGAAAAAATCAGGAATGATCATTAAAACTCTAAACCCCTAAAAGACCCTAAAACCCCTAAAACCCCCAAAAAAACCCAAAAACATTTAAATAAATCCCAAAATTTCTAAAACCCTTAAAAATACAATGAAATCCAAAAACGCTTAAAAAATCATAGAACCCCAAAAACCCTATAAAATCCCCTTAAATACCCTAAAAAATTAAAACACCTTAAAACACTAAAAGATCATAAATAACTGAAAAGACACTAAAAACCATATAAACCCATATAAAACCCTAAAAACCCTTTAGACACGTTAAAACCCTTGAAAACCATAAAACCATAAGAAAACTCAAAAACCATAAAACCACAAAAAATTTAAAATCCCCTTAATCTATAAAAAACCCTAAAACAATACTATAAAACCATGTGAAACCTTAAAAACACTAAAACCCTAAAACCCACTAACCCCCCCCCCCCTCCATAAACCCCCAAAATCCATGAAAACACCTAAAATTTATGAAGGACCATAAAAAAAATAAAAATCCTAAAATTCCCTAAAAACACTAAAGACAATAACACACAATTGATAACTAAAAGAAACTAATTAGGAACCCTAAATGACATAATACCATAAAAAACCCTAAAAACATAAAAATTCCTCAAAACACTAGAAACCCTAAAACAAATAAAAACCTAATAATCCTAAAAACATTAAAAACCAAAAAAAACAAAAATACCATATAACCATAAAAACCAAAAAAACCCAAAAAAACCTATAAAACACCACAAAACCCAAAAAATCCCAAAACCCTAAAATACTTCAAAAATCTAAAAAACCCTAACAACCCTAAAACCCCTTTAAAATCCAAAATCCTCTAAGAAACTCTACAAATCCTAAAAATCCCCAAGACCCTAAATAATACTTAAATATGCTAAAAATCTTATAAAAACCCTAATGAACCCTAAAAACCCTTAAAAACCATAAAAATTGAAAATACACTAAAACCCCAAAAACCCTAAGACACACTAAAACCCATCAAAACCCGTGAATGTCCCTAAAATTATTAAAAACACTAACCTACACTATAAACACCGAAAACCCATAAAGTCCATGAAATACCCTAAAAACCTAAAAAATAAAATAAATAAATCTAAAAATACTTAAATGACACTAGAAAATTCTAAAATACCCTAAAACTACTAAAGGAAAATAGAAACCCTAAAAATCCCTGAAGGTCTTTAAGAGGATAAAAAATATAAAAGACCCTAAAAACCTAAAAATCATAAAGGACCGCAAAAACCCTAAAAACAACCTAAACCCCCAAAAAACATAAAAACGCTAAAATCCTCTAAAAGTCCCTAAAAACCAAAATAAACTTGAAAAAGAAGAAAAAATAATAAAAACACTAAAAAACCAAAAAAAATTAGAAATAACCAATAAAAATTTATTCTCTAGAAGATCATAAAAACACCTAAATAACCTTAAAAGACCCTAAAAACCCTAAAAACATTAACCCCCTAAATTTCCCTAGAAACCATTAAAAACAAAAAAAACCCTAAAAGACCCTAAAACACTAAAATGATTAAAATACCATACAACACTAAAATAAGTAAAAATCTCTAAAAACTATTAAAAATTCTAAAATACCATAAAACCCCTAAAACCAAAAAAATCATTTAAAACCCCAAAAAACCCAAAAATCCAAGAAATCCCTAAAAACCCTAAAAACCACAAAAAACATAAATTCCATAAAACCCAAAAAGATCATAAATCCCTAAAAATAGTAATGACTTTAAAACCATAAAATACCTAAAAACATTGAAACTCCTAAAACACCCTAAAAAATCCTAAGAACCATAAAATACTCTGAAAATACTAAATACAAATAAAACCCTATGAATCATTAAAAATACTACGAACCCTTCAAAACACTAAAACCCATAAAATCCCACAAAAACCCAAACCCCCCCCCCCCCCCCAAAACCCTAAAAACCATGAAACACCCAAAAACTAAAAAAACCATAAAAACTGATAAAACAAAAAACCCTAAAAAGAATAAAAACCCTAAACCATAAAAATCCACAAAAACCCTAAATGACCATAAAAAGTTTAAAAACCCCAAAAATCCTAAAAATAATAAAAAACACTAATAATGATAAAAACTATAAAACCCCCTAAATCCCAAAAAACTATAAAAAAAATTAAAACCCTTAAAAATCATAACACACTAGAAAATCCCTAAAACCAAAAAACACCCCTAAAAGACCCTAAAACATAAACACCCTATAAATCTAAAAATATTAAAAACCCTAAAATACCCTAAAAACCCTAAAAACCCAAAAAATCCCAAAAAACATTAAAAACACTAAAAGAACCTAAAACCACTACAAAAGACCCTAAAAACCATCAGAGAACCTAAAACCCCCTAAAACATCCTAAAACCCCTAAAAGAATAAAAACAATAAATCCCAAAAGAACTCTAAAAACCATAAAACCCCTTAAACCATAAAAACCCCTAAAAGCATAAAATCCAAAAAACCCTAAAATCCATTAAAAATACTAAAAACCCCCAAACACTAAAAATCCATAAAAACCCTAAAATATCAAAAAAATTCCTTAAAACCATAAAAACATTAAAAATTCAAAAAACCGTAAAAAACCAAAAAAAAAACTAAAACCGGCTAAAAATCCTAAAACAAATTAAAATTACTTAAACCCACTAAAATCCCTATAAATCCCTAATAATACCCTAAACAACAAAAAATAAAAAAAATCCTAAATCCCAAAAAACAATGAAAAAGTTAAAAAACCCTTAAAATCATAACAATCCCAAAAAAACCAAAGAAAACCCCTAAAACCCAAAACCTCGTAAAACCCTTTAAAACCCCCAAAAAAACCCAAAACCCTCTAACAGAACCCTAAAACCCCTAAAAGAACCAGCAAACCAAAAAAATATAAAAACCCTAAAACCCTAAAAGAAAACAAAAACCCTCAAAGGACCATAAAATTCCTTTTAAAATTCTAAAATTTTATAAAAAAAATTAAAACCCCTTATAGGGTCTTGAGAATTTCACATTCAAGATGAATAAAATTCCATCCAACTCAGAAAAGGATTTAAATAAAATTATGAAGAATATTGAAGAAAAAATCACAAAGGTACGAGGATGTGCTACGAACTAATATTACATCATGGACCACCGCTCCACATGGCAGTCCATGGAAACAAAAAGCAACCAGGAACCAAGTGGTTTATGGAATAGAGCATCTGGTTTCGGGTCCTACAAACCATGCCTTCTGAGAAAATGCAGTAGAAAAATACTCTCTGCATAGAGACATTTCAAATGGAATCACTGGCGGAATAGAGGCAGAGAAATTCAACCCCAAATAACATCCTCATGAACTAAATGATTCACAAGTGAGGATAATCTATTAGTGTCCTAATAATGAGATGTATTCATTCACGGAATTGATGCGGTGATTTCCTCCATTAGGAATTTCCACCCAACAGATCTCGGTTGACTGAGTTGTATTTATGCTAGGTGATTTCCCCATCGGATGCCACAAAAATTGTCACGTGACCCATATATCCAGATTCCATAAAACTCTATAAAATAATCTCAAGGGAGACAAAGAAAAAAAATGAATGAGGGAAGAGATGAGGATAGAGACTTTGAGACTTTAGGAGAATGGATTTACAAGATTTAAAGGGACGGAAGAAGAAAGTACTGCAAAGATAGAATTTTCTGACAATTTCATGTAGGTGTATATTTCCACATACCATAAAATAAGGAAATATAATATTAATTCACATACTATGAACCCAATTGGATAATCACAAACCATATCCTAATGGTGGATGAACTTCCCGCAGACCTCAGGATCAACAACCCTTCTTCAAAACGGTGTCCTGCACGGTGAAATTCTACGTGAATGATACCCATCCCCACGTAGAATCCCTCTATGCGGATAGAACCTAGCACCTCATTAGTCTACGATATGCGGACAGAACCTGGGGTCATGTACCACAACAGTATACAAACAACATATAGGTCATCATACCACTTTGGTACCCGGATAGCCTATTCACCCGCCTAGCGACATGCTATGAAAGGGGTACCCCATCCTGCATGGACAAATGATACCCAGAATGGGGTACTATGGGTATTCCACCCATTGTCTTTGATCAACTCCTTCTATTTCTATCACCTAATCCAAAGTCCCTTTGTGAAGCAGTCCAACAGTATTATGCCAAAGCCCCTAGAACCATATAATAAAACCATCAAGTGCATCGGCACACACATTTGAGTTTACATACCCCTCATGAATGGAGTCACATGGGTAACCCCCGCAATTGGGAGGACCCATTGAGTTCCCATATGTTTACATTCCCATGGTAACCTAGGGTCCAACCATTGGATACTAACGTGAACCTCCTTGTTCTAGGGATAAAGGGTAATCATTATTCTTTCCCTTCGATGAGGGTCAGTGATATTAGAGGGAAATAAAACTTTATTTTTCATTTAACAAGAAGCATAATTACTACCCCTTCACAAAGTCAATTTTAAGGAAGGGCCACTGAGGTAAGCCTATATCTTTTTTTTAAGGAGGTTGCATCAGCACTCCTCTCTACCTCTACCTAGGGAGTACCTATATAGGTTAATTTAACTATCCAGGGTATGAAAAAAATGAGGAAATGGGTGTGTTAAAATCTATCTCTCTCTTTCCATTTGGGTTCTAGTACCACCTATCAGCAGATGATGTAGGACATGCAATATTCAGATCCACTACCTCCTCTTGATTCTCACAAAAAACATAACTCATGTGGCCCTAGAAGTTGTCAGTGATCGTGACATCCACATAACCCCAAAGCGATGGCCTCCTCCTAGGTGTAATACCCAAATGAAATGAATTATGAGAACTTTGATTCTTTCCCCAATCAGGATACATAGGATTTCTATCTAAGGCCAAAGCACAAAGGGGATCCTTCTCAAGGGTTAACCCCAATCATGATCCCCCAATTCAGTAAGACCTCCTTTACAATATAAGTCCCATCTTCGGCTCAAAAATGAATTTCATTGGCGATGTAACCCCCACATCATTCCTCATTTATTGGAAGATTCCATAAAAATCCTTGTCTAACCTAACTATGAGTTCATTGATTCTCAACTGGTTGGTATGTGTAGGAAGCCTCCCTGAGGTCCAATTTTATCACCCATATCACCCTAATTTTTTTTGGGCCTTATTCCTGTTAGGAACACTCTTTAACCGAAAGACTACATTACTTCTAGGCACCTTAGACCACCTCAGTATATGTCCCACATCCAATCATTACTAGGTAACTTCCACTTAGACTTCCTTGTCACATGATGTTAAACTGCATGGATGGGTCGTCATCACATGACCTTAAAAGGTGATGTGTCATGTTAAGTATAACTGAACTATATGGCCTTTGATTCCTCTGACAAGGATATGTAGGAATCCCATTTTATAGGTCCGACCCTAACATTGGAACAATTATTGTCTCTCATGGATGATGATAAATCCATAGTGCCTTGTCACATGGATTAAACTCGCATTGTCTCTGTTAAAAGTAAGGGAATTCCCGATCTATCCACAAAAGGATATCCTCATTGATGGAGAACCTCATATACATACAGATGATTCTAGATCCTTGTGTATTTATGATTGATCTTGTAACCCAGAAGTAATCTACAGACACATTATTGGGAAAGAACCATGTATTCACAAACACATAAACATTTCTTAAATCTATAAGAGAGTCTTGGAGTAGGTAATAATTCCCCCCAAAATAGTGTGATGAGCCCAACCTCCCATCCTATCGAATAATGGATTCCTTAAGTGTCCTTTTCCAAATCATCAAATTGGAACCTTCCTTTGGAAATTTGGTCTATGAATCATGGATAAAAGGGATTTTGGGAGTTTCAAGATTCATGAATAAATCTATTTGAGACCATCCGAGGACAACATACCCAATGTGGGATGATTTCAAAAACACTTAACCCCTGAAATCAACCTCAAAGACCATTCAATTGGGGCTCCTCCATTAGAAAATAAAAAATACACACCACCCAGTCCCCATGGAACCATATCATCCCACAAAAAGGGTCCCAACATGAATTAGGTTGAAACGAAAATGAAGAACCTGAAGTGAATGCTTCATGAAGGTGGCGGGTTACCCCACCCCAAGCCCCTTTCTCATTCAAAAGTAATAGTAACATGCAAGATCATCAATTATACATGTGATCATTAGATGAAACATTGATAGGTTTTTTTGTTTTTATTTTCAAATATATTTTAGGCATTTTGAAGAGCTATGTTCAATCCAATGGAATCCTGAAAACTTTCTAAAACATGCACGTCAGTGACCGCATAGGCGGCTGGGTCCCCAATAGAGAACATGACTCCATTGCCTACCTAGTGTATTCAACACTAGGTTTCAAACATGCTAATCAAGGAGTACCATAAAAATGGTACTCTCCCCATGATGGAGGCTCCATGACAGGCCCTCAATTAGAAAAAACTATCCAGTCTCCTTTTTAGCTATGGATGACACTCTATAACCTGGTGGCTCCACTTACTGTCCATAATCGTTTTAGGATCATGTCCCCAAAATGCATCAAAAAGTACCCCCCTTATCTTAGGGAGGCAGATGAGGTTGATACTGATGACTTCATTCTAGCTGTACAGAGTTCATACCCACAGAACCCGAATGAAAGATGCCTCCCCCCATGTCGTGCAACCCAGTATCATCGTTCTAAGGAGGATACCATGATAACGGATCATGGTTAAGTCCAATGGACATGGTTCCCACAAGATACATCCCAAGGGAGGAAAACATAAAATCATGAGTAGGTCATTAAATTGGTTCCTAAAGAGTATATCCTCCGTACAAACACGGTGGAATACCATGGGAATACATACAAGTATGAATCCTATTCTAAATACATCGACAAAAATACGGCGGAAACCTATGAGAAGATGCATATTCCCACTCATTCTTATGACTCCCACCGTAGGTATGCAATGTCACAATACAAGTCGGCACAAACTCCCACCAATGATCTCTGATCCCTCCGTGTATATAGGGAAGAAAATTATTGGCGGATGCAAATCCCCATCGATGCACAAGAAGCCCATCATCCAAATAATGTGGAAACCTACTACAAGTAGGCACAAATCCTTTCTAATTCACACCATTCCCTCCATCCAAATATGGTGGGAAATAATGGGCAGTCATAAAATACTGTCAATGCATATGAATCAACCAGTCAAATATGGTGGAAATCAATAGGCAGATGCAAATTCTTACCTACCACAACAAGTCCCACCATTCATATATGGTAGAAAGAAAATATAATAAGATTCAAATTCCTATAGATTAATATCAATCCCATGAGACAAATAAAAGAGAAAATGAGCAGACACAAATTCTTTCTTGCAATTATAAATCCCACCAGCCAAATATGGTGGAAACCAAAGAAAACAACTAGCTTATCATATCTACAAGTTAAGAGCAGACTCTTTCTTCTAACCTAACATATAAGAACTTACATTACCCACTGGAAACACATAGAGTACCAGAACATCAAAAAACTCCTACACCAACATTGGAAGGGGAATTTATACTCGTTCCATCCAAATACATATTTCAACACATCCTATAAATTATATAGTACTAGACATCAATTCTAGATCATATTCTCCAGACCTATCAAGATATAATTGTGTCCGCAGGAATGGAAAGAAGTCAGGCCCATGACCTAGTCTCCCCGAGTGGGGTGAATCATCCAAAAAATCAGATAGTCACTTCAGATCAAACCTACATCCCTACTCCAATCTGGGAGGGTTGATGGCCATATTCCAAGATACAAGGACAATTGGATCGGGAACAAATACCTTTTCCAACTGGGGGACACCAATCCAACATGGTGGTTGATCAAGGGAAAACATATATCCCTTTCAAAACTCAAGATGTTCATTGTCATATTCTAGTGACATCACAAGAACCTACCAAATTGGGACCCATATATGATGTTTTTTACCAACAGTAGTAGACCCCAGTTTCCCACAAGGGATCACCCAAAAATGAAATATGTCTAATGCAATTGGAAAATAAAGACAATACACATGATTCTGCTCCATTGCAAGGTGGAGTTGTTGATTCTATAAGACATTTATAAATTAAGGCTCATGATTTTGTCTATCCATTACCAAATTATAGAAGTGGTAGTAACAGTTGAAAAGGTCCACCCTAGAGTACCTGTGGGATCTTACTCCATTGGCCAGGAACAATCAATCATGAGAGAATATCTCTTGATGCATATCATGGTATCCCTCCCCTTGACTAGAAGATCTAACAACAAGAAGGTCATCCCCTTAATGTTGTCTTCGCAATAGGTCCTCACTAGGGTATATGATGCAAATATTATTCTCCCTATAGTTAGACGTCAAGCTATGATGGTAGTCCTCTCCATGATGGAGGTTTATGTGAAGGCCCTCCCTATAGTGACATAAATCAATGAGAAGGTCCTCCACTCATTTCATTACATCCTGAAGTTCCTCTCCAGAATTCACACTCTAGATATTCTGCATGCAGCCAGTTATCAAACCATGATGGTAGACCTTTCCATAATGGAATTCGTTGTGAAGGTACTCTGCGTAATGACACCATGAATCAAGAAGGCCCTCCCCTTGTTGTTTTCCACCCCAAATTACATCCCTAGGGTATACTCCATAGGGACACTCCCTATGGTCGGACATTAAGCTTCTGTGGTAGCCCTCTCCATTGTAACACCAACTAACACGTTCCTCACCACAGTAAAAATCCACACCGTCAAGAAGGTCCTCCCCTCATTGAACTAAATATGAGAAATCCCTACTATGATGAGGCACTCATAAAGGATCCAGATATGTTATAAACTTTGTCTATCATGAGATACATCCTTTTCCAACTAGAGTATGGTCTAGGGCCACACTCATCCTACATTTCACCCTTGTGTCACTCACACATCAATGAACCTCTTACTATCCCCGATACTTGGAACTAAATCTCTAAGAAGTAGAAAAACTAGACAGATCAAGCAGAGTAGTCCCTGGTGGAACAACAACATGATATCTTGTTTGTGAGAAGACAACTGGCTAGGGATGACATACCAGTTATGTTCTGGACCACAACCACTTCTCAGTTTAGCATACTAAGAAAATTTTGAAAATAATGCATGCATAACACTCCCCTCAATATATTGAAAACTCTTTACCACATGAAAGAAAACTGTTCTCCCAATGATGTTTATCTAGACCACATAAAAATATTTGGGGAGCTTTATTGTTAGATAAACCTAGAAGCTCTTCCATCTTCATGGTGGCTACAATCAGTGAGGCGGAAGAAAGACCTTGAATTGTCCTATCTCCATGTTTTTCACAGGTTGTGTTGTCTTATCGGAGACACACCATCTTGTATTCATCTCCAGTGATGGGGAGAACATGGAACATTGCACTTTTCCCCATGCCCCATTCAGCAGATCCCACTAGAGATGGAAGCCTACTATATATTTATCCCCAGAAAGAAATCAAATGAAATAACTATTCAAGAAAGATGACATTCTTGGAAACAATCGAACATGAGTAAGTCTCAAAATCATCAGGGATGATGAGATAATTCCATTGAGAAGCTCTTAAACCAGGCTACCAAGAATATTCAGCAGTCTTCTCTCCTAAGGAAATCCAATAAATGAGCACTGATCATGTACTCGAAATAAAACAATTAACATGTAGATATAGTGCCATATTCATCTCATGCCCGTATAGGATTGCGTGAGATCAAGAAAGATGCAATAATAGTAGCAACTATTGTAGTACAAGATCAACCCTATCCCACATGGTTGGGGGAATTATTTACACAAAATACTACCGTAGGACCAATGAATCCAAAATGAGGTACAAAACAAAGGAATGGGAGAAACCCCATCTCACAGGGTTGGGGAATTTTTACCTCAACAACGTGACCAGTGGATGTCAGTATTTTCCCTCTTAGGAAAAAATGAACAGAAGAGTCACCCATTTTGTCTCACCTCATTATTCATATCCCCTAGAAAAAAATGCATGACCAGGTCATGTCAAGGTTCTCTTTCAGTTACCCTTCATTAAGAAAACCAAAGAGGACTCCATAATGGAAGGAGAAGATCCAAAGAATGATGCAAGAAGCTCCCCTACCATTCAAAACCTGGTACGCCACCCCCAATGCTGTATGCACTGGTGAAAATCATGGATTTCAATCCCATTGACCACACTAAAGATAATAAAAATGATGAGGATATAGGAGAAGATGGTTCCCTCATAGAGGTGGTCCACACCGAGAATGATGGTGTGCATAATCAGAACCAATAGGCCACCATAAATATGGGCACTCACCCAAGAAATCCCTCACAACCTCCCCTACAAATCCCCAAAAATCTGAAGAATAAGATAAAGGTTTCATAACACCCACCTCTTCCTCCCAATGTGAATGTGTACCTGCTGCATGAGGAGAGATTCACTTTGCAAGAAAATGAAATGAAAGAGCTAATATGAATCAACACTAAGATTCTACAAGAGAGACATCCTACCATATATGTTCCTTAGGAAGAGAATCGACATACCCTTCCAAAAGAGGTACCTCAACCATAAGGACTCATCCTAGAAAAAAATCAGGGTCCGGATGTTCATCCAATCTTGCATCAGGAGCGTCAGTCTACGTAAACCCAATCCTAAAAGGATATCAAGAATTACCTCAATTGTAGAAGAAACCAGAAAGAATTCATGAAAATACACAAATGATGCCCCCATATATGTATCCACCTCATGTTCCAGAAATTTTAGAAAGTCAAATCTTTCCCCCTTCTACACCCTCTCATGATCAAGTTTAACAGGACATGCATCAGGGGCTCATGAATACCATAGAGTCATTGATGACTCGATTAGATGCCATTGAAGGACGAAGAACTCTGATATAACCAGAATGAAATATCTAACCCTATTAGGTGAGAAACTTCCCACCACCACCAAATTTTAGAAACCTTCTATTCCTAGTGTTTAATAGAATAGGGCACCCAAAGTAACTTCTGATGCACTACACGTCTTACTTTGATCCCATGACAAGAACTCAGAAACAACATGATGCCAACTAATTCAATAACAGGTTGGGGGGACCTCTGGAGGTAGTTTCTCTTCCATTTCGGTTCAACATTTCCAAAGATAATAGTTAGAACCCTCATTAATTTCAATCAGTGGGAGAATGAGAGTGTTTCAGAATTCATTGTCACATGGAAAGTTCTAACATACTCCCTGAACCGGACACTACCCCATGATGATATTCTTCCCACATACATGGATAATCTCCATGATGTTCTATGAACACCCATCATCCCAGTAAAGTATAAAATTGGTTTCTGGAATTTCTCTATCATTGCTAAGATAATAGTGGATTCCTTTCAATGGACTAATCTCAAGTCCTGAGTGATCCCATCGACCCCAAGTTAATGGTTGTGAAGATTTGAAGTAGATTCCATTATGCTTAAGACATCCCCTACACTAGCTCTATCTCTAAGGCCCACACCAAATCATGCAGGCCCCCTAGACATCAATAACCACCCCCAACCCAACAAGACAACCGAATGGGAGCCAGAAGATGCCAGTTCAAGGAGCGAAGGAATAAAGTGTATTCGTTCTAGGATGATCATGTCTGTGGATAATTTTTATCTTATATGAATTTCAACTTTCTCTAGCAATTAGAGAAAATAAGGGATGATAAAGTAGGTCTCTATGACCATACAGATTCCTTTTACTACCACCAGATACTCAGACACACCTTCTAGGAGTGCTTTGTCTTCAAGGGCCACCTAAAAAGATGAAAAATTTTAGACAAGTCAAACTGGGACCAACAACAGCCCAAGTGTTATAAGTTTCCACCACTGAACATGATGAAGAAGGGGAATGTAAAAAGGTATTCAGAGAAAAGGGGTATACGTTCAGTTGTTGGATGACTAGGAAAATAGTCAACTGGGCTCATGGTATCCTCTCAGAGAATTTGAAGAAACCAACTATTCCCCCAAGAGCTTCTGATGCATCACATCCAACATCCTTAGCCATAAAATCCTTTAAGGGTCAGTAAGATCAAGTGAAAGAAGATGAATCTACACCAAGGCCAAAGTTGGCTTTGACACTCTGAAGATTTTATGCCAACAGATCTGAATATATGAGATCCACCCCAATAAGTGACACCAATGAAATAATTTGATCAGGTAAAGTCATCATCAGATGAGGAACTAACCTTAGGCTTTGTCAATGTCATTCACATAGTGGATCCTTTCTCAAATGAATAGTATGAAAATGAAATCGTGTTCCCCAGACCCAATTAGGGAGCCAGATGAAGAGGCTATCAAAGCCAAGGATACCTATGTAGATGCTTCCATGGAAGAAACCAAATTCCTGGATGAACTTCTGATCAAACTGTCAATGTAGGAGAAACTCGTTGAAGGGACCTTCTATAGACCCAGTAGGAACATGAAAGTATCTCTTCCCCAATTAAAAAAAATCGGGCCTAATCTTCTTAGAGTATCTGGAAGAAGAAAACCATATTTCTATCCTCCAATGGTGTGCCAACAGAACTGATCAGCCAAATCCACAAAGCGTAAAATTAGCACCAGCTCCTGTATCAAGAGCTGGTCCCATTGCACCCAATGCCCAGGCCTTTAAAGGTCCTTTGAAAGAGCATCCCTTAACTGGGTTGTGTCAACTTTTAGAGAAAAAATATGAATTCCTAAAATAGTTAGCCTTAACACCAGCCAATATGAAAATCCTAGATACACTGAATTTGTCTACAGACCTTGAGGAAGAACTCATTGAATCTCTATTAAGCCCTCAGATGTTTGAAATTGTGGAAGCCATTGACAAATTCTATAGGATAGTGACCAGTACTACAGAATTACATGCTCTCATTTTCATTATGGATCAAGATGAAGACAATGTTACTCAAGGGAACATCAAGACCCAATACATGTCTGGAAATAAAAAGGGTGTCGATATTTGAAAAGTCTTCATTGACAATGTCTTTATAGTTAATCTTGTTTCACTATGGAAACTTCATCATCTAGGATAAAAGAAGTAAAATATAACACCCTTCACCATGATCATGTTTGGTTATGAAAAATGTGAGCAGAAGCCATTAGCAAAATTTAAGGTTAAATCCCAATTTGGTGATCTCATATCTCAACTAGAATTTATGGTGGTCTGAAATAATACAGACATCAATGCCCTACCAAGAAGGCCTTGGCTTCATAAACACACAAAAATTCCCTCCTCTTACCATCAGTTCCTAAAATATATAATTAATGGACAGAGTGGAATACTAAATTCCAATAAATCCCAATTCAACTTCTTTGAGTCACACTATATTTATGAAGTGTTCTATGAGTCGAAGGGGAAGTGACCTCTGGTCGATGGTGTTGATTGGATCGCCACCCCAAATGTCTTGGAAATGGTTCCCACTGACCCCTTAAAAGTTCTCTATAAAGAGTATGTACTTCCTGTCAATCATATTTAGTGCACAGTTCCAAATTAGGATGTGTAAAAAGAATCCCTAATCATTTTGTTCATGGATACCAACCTTGATAGTTTTGGAAAATCCACTAATCCCCAAAATAATAATGAATGGTCATATTTAAATTCCCTTGAACTATCCTTAGAGATCAAGATAATCCTTGCCTCACTCACTAGGCAAAAATATAAAGAATTAATTTTTCATTCCCTTACTCCATCCTCTCTAGAATTTTTCTCACTATCAGTTAAATCAGAATAAGTCGCCTCAGCTACTAAATTTCAAAATTGTGACATTTCTCTTAACTCTAAAGATCTCATATCAAGAATTGATTCTCCATTAGAATAATTAGAATATTATTAAGAGGATTATGATGAATAATATTAATATATTAGGGATTCCCATTTGGAATTTGAGTTTTGTGTCTCTACCGCCATTGATGAACTCAAGGAAATAAACCTGGGTACAAAATAAGACTCATAGGCCACTCAAATTAGTGTGACATGTATTATGAAGAACAAGAGTTATACACATACTTCTTAATGAAAAATATATATTTATTCTTTGGGAAACATATATAAATACCATGCCCCAATCTTGAGGTGGCCACTCACTGCATGGGCCTTCTAGAATACCATCGTGGTTACAAGAAAGCCATCATAAAGATAGTCCTGACAAATGCTGCCAAGATAGAGGCTGAGGTTTAAAAGAACATTTGAGAAACCTTCATTTGGGATATACAATATCCCATCTGGCTAGAAAAAATAGTTCCTTTTAAGAAGGAAAACAATAAAATTATAGTCTACAACAATTTCAGGGATCTCAATCGTCACTTCCTGAAAGTTTATTTCCCAGTCCCTACCACATAATTTCGGATCGATGAGACTAATAGATATGAGGATCTCTCATTCATGGATGAATATTATGGATATAACTAGATATTAATGGCCTAATAATATGAATAGGGAACTAACTTTAGGTCCCCACATGAATTATTTTTCTACAAGGTAATTCCCTTTGGTTTGAAAAATGTCGGCACCACATATCAACGCACCATGCACCGCATATTCAAACCTTTCCTGGGAATGTTCATAGAATTATATATGGATTTTTTATTGGTTAAATAATGAAATCATTATGAACACCTATAAGATCTTGAAACATTCTTCCACAAAAAACTATAGTATAGTCTGAAAATGAACCCCCAGAAATGTTCTTTATGTGTCACCTTAGGGAAATTCATCAGCTTCATTGTATGCCATAATTCATCGAAGTTGATCCTGTGAAGACAAAGGATATCCTTGGAATGTCCCTTCATCGCAACCTCATTTATTTCAGAGGACTTCTAGGACACTTGTTCTAAATTCAGTGCTTCATATCCAACCTCATAGGCAAACATTTTCCCTTCACTAGGTTGATGAAAAAAGGGGCAGAATATCAATAAACTAGTGATTGTCCAGAAGAATTCAACAATATCAAAAGATATATCTTAATTACACCAATTCAAATGACACATGTTTAAGGGAGACAACTCATTTGGTATGTGACCAACTTGATGTGATCCCTATGTGAATTACTTGTATTGAAGAATGATGCCGACAGGGAGAATAGCATATATTATGTCATTTGAACCAAGATTTATGCTAAGACTTGTTATTCAATAATTGAGAAGAGTTATCTGTATTTGATATTTATAGTCTATAAGATGAGGAATTATTTGAAGGATCATGAGTTCCATTTGGTCTCACATTGAATCCCACTCAAATATATTCTCATCTGTCTGATATTGACTGGGTTCCTATAAGGTTGGTTGGTCATCCTGCAACAGTTCGATATACAATACATACTGCATAAAACGATCAAAGTGCATACATTAGTGTATTTCATAGAAGATAATATCTAAATATAATTACCCCCATTGGATACTGAACTACCAGATGAATAATAGTTCTCTGTTCAATAGGACTCCCAGATGTGGGAAATGCACTTCGACAGTGCCTCTAGAAGCCCTATAGGAAGAAGGATGGAAGACCCCAGACTCAACAAAGTGGGGATGGGAGGTATAACAATATCCCTAGAAAAGGAAGTCTTACCCTATTCCTTCCTACTATCAAAGGGGTATAAAACAATGAAATAGAATACTTTTCCCTTATTGCAATCCTGGAGCCACCACTTCAAGTAAAAAACTGAGCACCTGAATATAAAAGGAGATTTATGACTGGTCATCAAGCAAGTCAATGGTGAGTATGATATCAAGAAAGAGGATCTAATCCCTTTGATAAACCATGTTTGAGAACTTATGGAAGAATTCCCATCAGATCCAACATTGAATTATGTTCCCATCTAATAAAACATGCAAGCAGATGCATTAAGAAATGAAGCCACAAATTTAGCCGATCTAGATTAGGATGAAATAGTCATCAGCTTTTCCCATCATTAGATGGTCCTACCATTTGTTCAGACCAACATAGAAGAAATTGAATAAATTAGTCCCATAACTGAACCTTATGTTTATACCACTGACTGGATTAATCCAATTGAAAATTACCACTAAAATGGAGAACTCCCACCAGATAGGGTTGGAAGGGAGAAAATATGGAGATTGGAAATCAACTTCATGATGTACGGAAGCACAAACCAGCAAAAGTTCCTTTATAAGAGAAGACTTTACGGAGTCCTTCTCATTTGCATTGATGGAGAAGATACCACCACCATAATAAAATAAGTGAATGTCGTAGGCTATTGAGCACATCATTTGGAATCTAAGCTCTCTCATAAAATTCGAAGGCTTGGATACTATTGGCCCACAATGAAAAAGGATTGGGCTAAATTCAATATAGAAATCCATCCCAATAAATTTTATTCTAATTTCATCCACCAACCCCTATAGTTACTTCACACAACTAAGTACTCTTGTCCATTTTCCAAATGGGGAATGCAAGTCATGGGACCATATCTTCCTGCTATGGCCAAAAAGTTCAAATTTATTCTCATAGCAAAAAACTTATTTTCCAAATGAGAAATGTTTGTACCAGATAAAAAGGTTGGGGAAATAAGAAATGTATGATTCATGAAATCCAACATCATCACCATATTTGGTGTCCCTCATACAAAATAGATCGAAAATGTCACCAATTTATGAAATGTTTAACAATACAAGCTATATTGGGAGTATGGCATCAAGGCCAACTATTTATCCAGCTACCATATAGTGGTCAACGGGAAGATATAGGCATTCAATAAGACCCTATTCAATATAATACAGAATATGGTAGACAAGGACATTAAATAATGACCGAATAAGATCCTCCATGCTCTATGGGATTACCAGACCACGACCCACACCACCACTCAAGAAAAACCATACTCGTTAGTATACAAGATAGAGGTGGTTCTACCCATTGAAGTATAACTACCATCGCTCTGTGTTGTTGTCTATGATCAACTATCCATAGACAATAATTATAAAAAATGACTTTATGAGTTGGAGTGATTGGATGAGAAAATATTTCACCCTCTACACCATTTTGAAGTCTACCAATATTGTATTACATGGGTCATCAACAAAAAGGATCACCTCTGATCTTTCCACAAAGTAGAAATTGTGTTGGTCCTCAGAACTCCAATGATGCTTGTAATGTAAACTCCGAAATTAGAGACAAAATGGGATGTAACATATTTCATATACAAGGTTTACTCCAACAGAGCATATGCCTTAATTTAAATGGATAAAAAACTCACCAAAACTCCCACCAATGAAAGGTTCCTAAAGAAATACTTTGTTTAATTATATGATCTTCGTATTCGCTACAAGATGTTAGACTACATAGCTCCATATAAATCCATGATGCGTAACATTAAAATTCTCATCACCTTTGTCCTAATCGCATGCTATTAAACTGCATGATGAATTTTTCTAACCACATTACATTAAAATGCATGGATTTTTTCATCCCAACTATAAGATGTTAAAGTGTAAAGGGTCCTATTTTATTCCATATAATGATTCTCCACAAAGAAGTCATATCTAAGCTATAGAATGAAAAAATTCCCCTAGATTCCATGTTAGTGTCCCATGTTAGTGTTAGATCCACATGGGAGACCATTTATAGAACTATTTGTGGATTGATGCCTACCCTCGCAGGATACATAGTGACACCTAGATCTTATATCCTAGCTCAACCACCCACCATGGAACAAAAAAATTCCCTTTCTATTTATGTATAAACCAAACCTATGTGAGGAGGCATCTTCACAGAAATATGTATGGCTTGATTCTTATCTTCCAATGGGATATGTAGATACGTTTTTATCTAAGGTCCTAGTCCAACCACCACATGTTAGGTTATTCCATTGAAGTACCTCCTATTGTCTCTGTATTACAAGATGGAACCCCTTTTATTCCTTGTTTCTCAAACTGAGCATAACTCACATGAGCTTAATAATGGAGATAAAGACATCCCATCACAAAATAAAAGAGTAATGTTACACTACGAGCTTATAAAAATGGTAAAAATAACCCCCCCCCATGCATAGGAACTGGTACAAGGAACTATAAAACTATGTATGGATTGATTCATTTCATCACATGATATGTATTGATGCCCAAATTCCACATCATTGGGCCTATCCACCTCCAAAATAAAAAAATACACTTTTCCTTTTCATTTGGATCAAACCAATGCAAGGAAGTTATTTATAAAACTACATGTGACTTGATTCCTGCCCTTAAAAGACATGTATTGATACATGAATCTTATATCATGGCCCAACTACTACCTAAAATAAGAGATGCCCCTATATATGCATGGGTTAGAACAGTGAAGAGATCATCCATTTTAGAACCATGTGTTGCATGATTAGTGGCATCAAAAGATACATAGTGATGCCCAAATTCCACATCCTTGGGCTCATCTTCCACCAGATCAAAATGCATTTCCCTAGTATATAGGTCCATATTTCATAGTAAAATCTATAGAAATTTATTTGGATTGATTCCCATCCGCACAGGGTATGTAAGCAACACCTAGTTCTTCAAACATGGGCTTGGTTGCGAAACAATATTCAAGGAAAAAATTCCCCCATCCTTCTCCATGCCCCCCTATATAGAAGAATAATCCCTTTATGTCCCTTGTTTCTCATTGGGTTCCAGTCACATGGTATTAATAGTTTCGGTAGAGGATTTCTTAAAGAAATATCAATTCACTATAGGCCCGAGTCCTTACCTCAAGACATAAAATTGCATGGCCCGAGTCCTAATCGCGTGACATTAAATAGTAAATAACCCCAAGAACAATGCATGGCTTGATTACTAGTATAATGAGATATATAGTGATGCCCAGATATACAAATCTATGTCCAGCTGTGTAAAATTGTAAAATACAAATGTACCCATCTCATGTATGAAAATTCAAAGTCATGCAGGATATTCCAAACCTCGATTCTGGTATAAAGGGTTTATCAATGGATCATGCTACCTTCACATATAAGTAAAATCCATATTGGGTATCCCATTATTCATAACTAATCATGGTTTGGATATTCCCAGTGTACCCAGACATTCCCTTTTTATCCATCAAACTCCAAAACTCTAATTTTTTTGGATCCCCAGAAGTATACATGGCCATCAAAAATGGAATGTTAGTGTCCTACAAACACCCTTGTCTGACTATGCACACAATGACCTGGCAGCTCTGCATAATTTTCCTATAAAAATGCATGTCAATGAAAGTAAAATTCTTCCTCAAGGGATACTTTCCCTACCACTATACTCCCAACGACTTCCATCCCCATATAATTACTCCTAATCCAAGGGTCCCCTATATCATGGTTTATAATTTCACTCCCCTTTCACATTTAGGGCATGCCAAAATATCTCAGTCTAATTTGCTCATACTTATTCATGACCATTCTCTGACATTTATCCCCCAAAACATGATAATAAATTGTGCTGCCAATTTCCATTACAAAAGACTTAAAACTACATGAACCCACAAAATTTATCTCATTCATGTAAAGCTACTGACATCCTTAATTCATTATCCCCCACAAATCAAAGTTAAAATGTGATACCAATATCCTTTACACAAGACATAAAATTGTGTGGGGCCACAACTTCTATCTTGTTCATGTCAAGCCACCAATGTCATCACTGCATGATGTTAAACTGCATGGACGAACAATGTTCTCACCTGAGAGGAAATTGCCTCCGACATCACTCAACTACCATGATGTGTCTTAGAAATAAATTTGGCTTCATTCCTTCCATCATAGGATACGTTGAGATTCCTAGAATATCATCTTGTCCCAACAACCGTAAAATAAAAAAATCCTCTCTCCTTGTGTATGGGTCAGGCCTAAATAGAGTACTTTCTATGAGGAACTAATTTTTGTGTGATTCTTATCATCACATGGGATACATAGTGACTCTTAGATCATATTACCCATATTTTTTCGTAGAATTCGGAAAAACAAAAAAAATCATTATGTGTATAGACTAGGTAAAAGTGGAAGGCTCCCAATCAGACCCTATTTGCAGTACTGTATCAAGAATAATCACATGTCCCACTTTTATGTAGGTGCACCTACATCCTTTACAAGTGATGTTAAAATCTATGGAAATGGTCCTAATCATATGACATTAAAATTTATAATGAAACATCTTGGTTGCACGATGATAAACTGTACAATATCACCCCAAGTACAGAATGTTTCTTTCTTTGATTAGGTCATCCCTAGTGGCCGAATTGAAACCATTTCCACACATTTTTTCTCAAACAAATCATGACCAATTTGTGCTTAGGGAGTTCGGAGGGGGATCCCGCAGGGAGACAAGGAAAATCAATCCCCAATGGCTGGTCCTGGTTCTATGAACTTAAAAGGAATTCTCTAGTTCTTTTCCCCATGATAGAGATCCCAAATTCATAACCGTATGACATTTAACTACAAGGAATCCCAAATATTGAAAAAACATCCCTCCCGTTATGTATGGATCAGACCTATGTAGGGATTCTAATTCTTGGATGCCATGATCTTTAAACCTGAGTCCAGCTACACCAGAGGAGTCCAAATGCCCCACCTTACGTATGAGTATGATCTATGTAGGGGTATTCTTAACTTCATGGATAATCATAGCCTGAATGTTATTTTTACATCCATACACATCTGTACCATTCACCAAACTCCACATTTAATTAATTTTAGTTCTTCATAATCATCCATTTCCATTAGATATGGGAGTTCAGTTTCTTATAGAAACCTTTTTTTGACTATGCACACAATTCCCCGACATCTCTGCATAAGCGGCCCACAAAAATGGACTATTAACTAATGAACAACTTGTCCCCAACAGATGATTTTCTTAATTCTATATGTCTAATGGCTTCCAATCCCCATATCATTTCTCCCAATCTGAAATCCCTTGAAACCACAGCTTACACTTTCATCCTTACTCATGTCTTGGACATGTCATAATACCTCATCCCAATTATCCTCCAGTTACTTAGGGTCTCTATATAAATGTTCTAATTGCATGACACTAAAATTGTGTGATATATAATAACAATGTTAATTCTTAGGCCTATATTTGAAAAAATGTCTTCCTTTAATGATACCATATATGAAAAGAATCTAAATAGGAAAGTCCAACGTGATCCCCAACTTATTGGAAAAGATCATACATGAAACGAAAATTCCTCACCCATATGTGTGAATTGGATCTGTATATGAGAAAACTATAAAAAAATACAATTGGATTGATTTCTATAATCGTAAGGATAAATAGTGACACCTAAGTCGAATATCTCAATCCCAACCATGCAACAAAATCAACCCATCCTTTTATGTGTAAGTACCCCCAACCTATATGAAGAGAAAATATTTACCTATTATTGGGGGATTTATGCTCAAAATACCACCTTTCATGTTCAAGAACCACATTTAAATGAACCATACTATTTTTCTAGAAATTTATGAATCCCCATAATCCTTTATGGCTATCAGAGATGGAAGGTAAATGTCATGCAGACACCTTTGTTGGACTATACACACAATGCCCCGCTATCTCTGAATAAGTTTCCCACAAAAGAGGCATGTCAACCAAAGGAAAATTAATCCTTAGGATATTATTTTCCAACTTTTTTATTCCCTATTATTTTTACATCTCATCTCATTCCTTAGTTTCAAAAATTATAGTTTACATCCTTTCCCCCCTCTCATGCCTGATGATGATGGAACATTTCTGGTCGAACAAATACGGATAGGACAAGTCGTTTAATTCTCTTCTTAGTTAGGGTAAGGTGACTTTAAATCATGATTATGAAATATCTTGATTTCATGATGTTAAAATACCCCATGATTTGAACCCCTCTTTACACAAGTCAAATTCCTCTGGGGGTGACATTCTCATCTAATACCAATAAAAATACCCTTATCAATTTCAGATTGTGTTCCCTAGAAAGGCCATCTAATGTGGTCTTACAAACCCCAAACAAGTCCAAATTTCAATAAAACTATATAGCCATCAGAAATGGAAGGTTGGTGTCTTGCGAACACCTTTGTTTGACTATGCACACAATACCCTGATGATTTTTCATAAATGGTCCAAAAAAATGGCCAGTCAACTAGAGGAAAATTAATTATTAGGAGAGGCATTCTCTAATATTGTACACCCAATGGAATCCATGCCCCACATCATGTTCCATTCCTAATAACCACAAAATTTGGGTAAAGAAAAATCCCTTATCTATGTTTGAAAGTTGCTGGGACAATCATGATTAATAGGTCCTAAATTGGGGCCCTTTCCCTGGAAATCATGGTCAAATATGTTAGACCTAAAAAATTATTCATGATAGTCTAGTTAGTAATACTTTAAACATCCCTTGAAATAGATACACAACACTCACTAGGATAAAAACCCATAAAGGGAACTCGGGAGAAAAATCGAGTTCCATCTCTCTAAACCTATGCCTCGCACTATTTAGAAAAAAATATTGAGCAACCAAAAATCAAGAGACATAAAACTTGTTTGGTCAAAAAACTAAAATGGGTGGCTCAATAATAATTCAAGTTACACCTGTTAAGTCCACACCAAATTGGTTTTAGGCAAAATTAGGGTAATAACAAAAAAGACTAAAAGTTTGTAGGGTTTTTCAAATAACCTTAGCAATAGTAAAACAAAACTTACTGAGTCCCTTGTCTCATGAAAAAAGGTAGAGAATTATTTGATCATTCAAATCAAGACCACATATACATTGGAATAGACTCCTCTTCATCCTAATTAGAACCCATTAAAATGGGGGGAATTTGTAGGGTCCTAAAAATTTTTCATTCAAGATGAATAAAATTACATCAAAATCATCAAAGGATATAAATAAAATTATGAAGAATATTGAAGAAATATTATCAGTGGGAAGGGGAGGCACCACGAACTGAATTTCCTTCATGGACCACTACCCTTCAGGGTGGTCCATGTCCTCGTAAAGCATCCACAGACCAAGTGGATCGCAGAATGGAGACACTAGAACTGGCTCCTGAGAACCCTGTCGTTGGCGGAATGGAGGCAGAAAAATATGATCTGTATACAACCCCCATGAATGACATCATTGGATGAATAGAGTATGAGAAATTCTCTCCCGCATACCATCTCTACTAACTAAACAGTTCACGGGTGAGGATAATCTAGTGGTGTCTTGTGAATAAGATGAAGTTGTTCGCAGAATTGATGCAGTGATTTTTACCGCCATGAACTGAAACCCTGCATACCTCTGTTGACCGAGACATCTGTGGGTTGGATGATTTCCCATGTTCTTCCATAAAATATTTTGTGTGAATAATAGATCCAAATTCCCCAGCACTCTATAAAATTATCCCGAGGGAGCCATGGAAAAAAAGGAATGAGGGGAGGGCTTAGGATAGATACTTAGAAACTTGAGGGGAATGGATTTTTGAGCTTAAAAGGCATGAAAGAAGAAATTACCTCAAAGATGGAATTTCTGATAATTTAGTGGGGTACAGATTGCCACATACCATAAAAGAAGGAAACATAATATTAATCAGTAGATCAAAAACCTAATTGGTGAATCAAAAACCATTCCAGATGGTGGATGAAATTCCTACAAACTGTAGGATCAATTCCCCTTCTTCAAATCGTCATCCCGTAAAGTGCATCGCTATGTGGATGAAACCCTACCCTATATATAATCCCTATACATATATTGAATCTAGAACCACATATCACTACACTATGTGTATGGAACAAGGGGCTGTACCAAGGTATGCGAACAACATCCATGTTCGCGTACCACTTCGGTACACGGATAACCTCTCCACCCGCATAGAAATATGTTGTGTGAGGGATACCCCATACTGTATGGACAAATGGTATGTGGAATGGGGTACCTTTATTTCATTACACCCTTGGATCTGATCATTTCCTTCTATTTATATCGCCACATCCACAGTACCTCTATAAACCTGTCCAACAACATTAGGCCAAAGCCTCTTCCAAAGCCACCAGACACATATGATAAAACCCCGAGGTGCATCAGTGAACCCTTTTTAGTTTACATACCCATGGTAGGAATAATCAAATGGGTAATCCACGAAACGATGTGGACCCCCTTAATGTACATAGATTTACATTCTCATGGTAACTCAGGGTCCAACCTTGGGATATTAACGTGAACCACCACATTATAGGGATCAAGGGTAATCACTGATATTTCCCTTCAATGAGGTTCAATGATAACATAGGGAAATCACGATTTATTTTCCCTTTAACAAGAATTTGAATTCTTACCCCTTCCCAAATTAAGTTTCAAGGCACTCCCACTGAGGTAAACCACTAGCTTTCCTTGCAGGAGGATTCATCAGTGCTACTCTCTGCCTCCACCCAGGGCGTACCTGTATAAGATAATATAACTATCCTAGGTAGGAAAAAAAGAGGATATGGATATATTCAAATCCTTTTCTATCTCTCTTTCCATTTTGGATCCAATACCATTTATCAGCAGATGATGTGGGATAAGAAATCATCAAATCCACTGCCTCCTCTTATTTATCACATTGAGCATGATTCACATGGTCCTAGTTGTTGGTGGTGATCATGACATCTGAATAACCCCAATGTGTGGGACTCCTCATAGGTGTAAACCCTAAATGAAATGAACTATGAGAACTCTATTTCCTTCCCCAATCAGGATACTTAAGATGTATGTCTAAGGCCCGAGCTCAAAAGGGGTCCTTCGTAATGGTTAACCCCGATCATGACCCCCCCCCCCAATTCATCAAGGCCACCTTTATGGTATAGGTTCCACCTCTGGCTCAACAAGGGTCTTATCCACTGATATAATCTCCACATCATGCCTCCTTTATGATCAGATTCCATACATAATCACCATCTAGCCAAATAATGAGGTCATTGATTCCTAACCAACTGGGATGTGTAGGAAGCCACCTTGAGGTCCAATCATGAAACCCATATCACCCTAATGTTTTTCAGGCCATATTTCTGGTCGGGTCACTCTTTACTGTGAATATTACATTGCTTTCGAGTACCTTGGGCCACCTCAGCGTAAGTCCCACATCCAATCTTGACTAGTCCCTTTCCACCTTGAAATCCTTTTCGTATGATGTTAAACTGCATGGATGGTTCCTCATCACATGACCTTAAAAGGTGATGTGTCCATATAAGTCGCACTGAACTACGTGGACTCTAATTCCTCTCACGATGATACATAGGAAGCTCATATTCTGGGTCTGACGCCAATATTGGAACAATTCCCATCTCCCCTGGATGACGATAAATCCTGAGTTCCTCATCACACAACATACACTCACATTGTCCCAGTAAACGGTAAGGGAATTCTTAATCTATCCACCAAAGGATTACTCATTGAGAGAGAACCTCATATATATATAGATGATTCCATAACCTCATGTATTTATGGTTGATCTTGTAACCCAGGAGTAATATATGGAAACATTATTGGGAAAGAACTAAGGATTCACAAACATATGAACATTTCTTAAATCTATAAGAGAGTCACATAGTAGGAAATAATTCCCGCAAAAAGGGTGTGATGAGACAGACCTCCAGTCCTCTCAACCAATGGAGTCCTAAAGTGTCGTTGGAAAAATCATCCAACAAGTGCCTGCCATTGGGATGTAGGTCAATGGATCATGGTTAATAGGGTCGTTGGGTGTTTCTAGCTTCACGAATAAACTCGATGGAGACCATCTGATAACATCATACCCAATGTGGGTTGATTGCACAAACACTTAACCACTACAATCTCCCTCCAGTACCATTCAACTATGGCACCTCCTTTATAACATAAAAAATGACACATTGCCCAGTCCCCAAGGGATGTCTCACCCACCAAAAAGGGTCACGACGTGAATCAGGTCAAAACACCCCAAAAGGACCATAAAAACCCAAAAAACCCCTAAACTACCATAAAACCTATTAAAAACCCATACGACCATAAACTCCATAAAACATAAAAGGACCGAAAACCTAAAGGATGCTAAAAATCCCTAATGAGCACTAAAACCCATAAATACCATAAAGGAACCTAAAAACCGCAAAAGAATAAAATAGGACCATAAAACCGTAAAAGATCCTAAAAACAATAAAACCCCAAAACAACCCTAAAAAAATAAAAAACCCTAAAACCCCTTAAAACCCTAAAAGACCATACATACCATAAAAACCTTAAATGTGCAAAAAAACAAAAAACCCCTAAAAATACCCTACAACACCCTAGAAAACCTTACAAGATCCTAAAACCCTAATACTTCTAAAAGGCCCCAAAATACCAAAATACCTAAAAGACCCTAAAACCCTAAAAACCTTTGAAACCAAGAAAGACTATAAAAATCACTATAAACTTCATAAACACAAAAAAAATCCATAAAAATACTAGAGCCATAAAAGACCCTAAAACCCTAAAAACTCTTCTAAAACCTAAAAACAGTTAATCCCAAAAAAAACATAAAAACGCATAATTAACCTAAAAGCCCTAAAAACCCAAAAACCAACTAAAACCCCTAAAAACACATGAAATCCCAAAAAAAAATATCCAAAACCCTAAAATTCATGAAAACCATAAAAATTCATAAAACCCCAAAAAACACCTAAATCCCCAAAAAAACAAGATAACCATAAAACCATGAAAAACCCCTAAAACTACTAAAATACCTAAAATCCCAAAAAGAATATTAACAACCCCCCAAAACCCAGATAAAACACTAAAACCCCCAAAATAACACCTAAAAACACCTAAAAACTCCTAAAACCCCCTAAAACCCCTAAAACCCTAAAAAACCATAACAACCTCTGAATCTAAAAACCATAAAGAAACCTAAAATCCCCTAAAAACCATAAAAGCCCTAAAAAACCAACCCCCCACCCCCTTAAAACTCTAAAAAGACCCAAAACCCCTAAAAGTCCCCAAAAACCATAAAGCCCCTAAAAGACCATAAAAACACTATAGAAACACTAAAATATACTTAAAACCTCTCAAAAATGCTACAGATATAAAATACATTAAAACCCCTCCAAAACTAAAAATCCTAAAAACCATAAAAACTCTAAAAACCCCTAAAACACTATAAAAATCCTAATAACCCTTTAAACCCCTAAAATACCCTAAAAACCATAAAAACATAAAATAACCTTAAAAACCCTAAAAACCCATAAAAACCCAAAAATAACCTTAAAACCAAAATCCATAAACATCCTAAGATACCCAACAAAGCCCATAAACCCCCTAAAAACCTAAATAGACCCCAAAATACTTAAAATCCATTAAACATCATAAAATACCATAAAATCTCTAAAATCTCTAAAACCCCATAAAATCCCTAAAACATTAAAAACCCAAAAAAAACACTATAATAACGCTAAAACCCTTTGAAACACATAAAATCTAAAAAAATCCCTAAAACCCTAAAAAACTCTATACAACCCTAAAAACCCCAAAAACCCCAAAAAACCAAAAAAACTTGTAAAAACTCATAAAACCCCTAAAAAAACATAAAATACCAAAAACCCTAAAACAACCCCTAAAATCTAAAAATCTCTAAAAACCATAAAAATCCATAAAAATTCTTAAAACCTCCAAAACTCTAAATCACACTAACAACCCTAAAAACCACTAAAAAGATAAGAATCAACAAAACCCCATAAAACATATTCAATTAACACTAAAACCTAAACTAAACATTATAAACCCTATATCAATCACCCTAAAACCTAAACCAAACATCTAAACACTATAACATTATTCTTAAACCCTATACCCTAAACCCAAAACCCTATATCCATTACCCTAAATCCTAAACCCAACATCTAAACCCTATAACTTGATCCTTAAACCGTATACCCTAAACCCAAAACCCTATACCCTATACCCTATACCCAAACCCTTACAAATAAAACACTATACCCTACACCCTAAAACCTAAACCCTAAACCCAACACCCTACACCATATACCCTGCACCCTAAACCCTAAACCCTACACTCTTAACCCTAATCCAAACACCCTAAACCCTAAACCCTACCGTTAGACCCTAGACCATAAAACTTAAACCCATACCCTACACCTAAAACCATATACCCTACAACCTAAACCCAAAAATATAAACCCTAAATCATATAACCAACTACCTACATCCTATACACTACACTCTAAACCAAATACCCAACACCCTAAACCTGAAAACTTATAACCCAAACCCTATACCCTGCACCCTAAACCAAAAACCCAATACCCTCATCCAAAACTTTAAACCCTAAATCCTACAACAAAAAACCTATACCCTACACCCTAAAACTTATAACATATACCCTATAGCCTAAACCCCACACCCTAAACCATATAGCATAGATCCTAAACTGAAACCCTACATGCTAAACCCAATACCCTACACCCAAAATCCTAACCTCTACACCCTAAACCTCATATACTATACCCTAAACCTGAAAACCTACACTTAAAAATTATACTCTAAATCCTAAACCCCTAACCCTACACCCCAAAACCTATACCATACCCCTAAACCCTATACCCTACCCGTAAACCCTATACCCTACACCCTAAACCCCAAGACCAACAACCTAAATCATATACCCTACACATAGAACCCTACACCCGGAACCCCATACCCTACACCACAAACATATTATCCTACACCCTAAACCCTATAAACTCAACCTTAAACTCTAAACCCTACACACTAAACTCCATACACTACACCATAAACTATAAACCCAACACCCAAAACCCAATGCCCTACACCCTAAACAATATAGCCTAAACCTTATACCCTACTCCCAAAACCCTAAATCATTCACCATAAATGTTATACCCTTCACCCAAAGCCCTAAACCCTACACCATAAATCATATAATCAATAACCTAAACCCTACACCCAACACTATAAACCGTACAAACTACATCATAAACCCTAAACCTTACAACCTTAACTTATACCATGCACCCTAAACTGTAAACCTTGAACCCTAAACCCTATACCATACACCATAAACCCTAAACCCTATACCCAAAACCCTAAAACTAATAATATAAACCCAAAACACTACACCCTAAACCCTACAACGGAAACCCTAAACCATAAAACCTACACCCTAAACCCTAAACCCTACACCCTACACCATAAACCCTAAACCCTACACCCTAAACTATATACCCAATACCCTAAAACCAACACCCTAAACCATAGACCCTACAACCTAAACCCTAAACCCTTCACACAAAACCCTAGTCCCTATATCCTAAACCCTAAACTCTACACCATAATCCCAACACACTACCCCTAAAAACCTTTAAAATACAAAAAATGACTAAAAAACATAAAACCCCACAAACCCTAAAAACCTAAAATCCCTAAAAAACCGAAAAACCCTGAAAACCCTAAAAGGATCTAAGAACCCTAAACTCCATTAAAACCCCTAATAATACCCTAATAACCCTTAAAACTCAAAGAAAATATACAGTAACCTAAAACATGTAAAATCCTCTAAAAAACTGGAAAACCGTAAAAATACCATAAAAACATGAAAACCATTAAACCCCCCCCCCCCAAAAAAAAAACTAAAAACAATTAAAAATATATAACAAATACAAGAAACCCTAGAAACCCCTATAAAACCTAAAACCCCCAAAAAATCTAAAAAAACTATAAAACCCTAAAAAATTAAAAAACATTAAAAACCCTGAAACTTTTAAATATCCATAAAACCCAAAAATAACTAAAACCCCTAAAAACCAAAAAATTACTAAAAATCCTTGAAAACACTAAAACCATTAAAAATACTAGTATTCCTTCAAAATACTAAAAGGTTAAAAAATCTGAATACCCAAAGAAACCCTAAAATCCCAAAAGACCTAAAAAACCCAAAAATCTCTAAAAACCCTAAATGTCCCTAAGAACCTAAAACCACTAAAAGAACTAACAAAATTTAAAAACCCTAAAAGAATATAAAAACCTAAAAAACATAAAAACCCTTAAATAATCTAAAGGACCCTCAAAACCCCCAAAGGACCCCTAAATATTCTAAAACCCATAAAGGAACATAGAATACCCTAAAACCCCTAAATAACCTAAATCAAAACTAAAACCCCTAAACAAATCCTAAAACCCTAAAATACTATAAAAACCATCAAAACCCCTATGATAACCTAAAACCCCTAAAATAAATTAAAATCCATAAAATTATAAAAGACCATGAAGCCCCTAAAATACCATAAAACACCAAAAGTAACAAAAAACCTAAAAATCTAAAGGACCCTAAAAACCATAAAAACCATAAAAACCCTAAAATAACCTTAAAACCCTTAAAACCCTAAAGGACCCTAAAACCCCTAAAACCCCTAAAACCCTAGAGGACCCTAAAAATCCCTATGAAAACCCCAAATGACCCTAAAAACTCCAAAACATCTAAAAGACCCCAAAACCCAAAAATATTCCTAAAAATTTGAAAACCTAAAAGGAACTTAAAAACCCCTAAAAACTCTAAAAGAACCAAAAAACAGAAACCCCTAAAAGCCCCTAAAAACCAAAAACACTTTTAAAACCCTAAATCACCCTAAAAACTCCTAAATGACTCTAAAAATATTAAATTACCCTAAATGACCCTAAAAACCATAAAACCCCTAGTAACCCTAAAACCCCAAAAAATACAAAAAAACCCCTAAAACCTGGAAAGATATTTAAAATCATCAAAATAACATGAAACCACATAAAAACCCCAAAAGTCCCAAACCCCTAAATACCCCCAAAACACTAAAAACCAAAAAACCCCTAAAAACACTAAAAAGATAAAAACTCTAAAACTCCAAAAAAACGAAAAACCATAAAAACACTAAGAACCAATAAAAATTTTAAACTTCAAAACCCTAAAAACATGAAAACCCAAAAACCGTAAAAACCTAAAAAAACCCAAAAAACCCCAAAAACCTAAAGGACGCTAAAATCCATAAAATCCATAAAGGACTTTAAAATCCATAAACCCTATAAAAACCCCCAAAACCCTTAAAAACCATTAATGAACCTAAAGAATGAAAGCCCCCTAAAACCAATGAAAAACATAAAAAAATCTGAAAACCCCTTAAACACCCTAAAACCCCTATTAACCTGAAAAACTCCCAAAATAACTAAAATTATATAGGGTCCTAAAAACTCCTCAATGGGAAGGAAAATAATCCAAAAAATTAGACAGAGGAATAAGATTCAGGATCGATTGAAAACATGAGGAGAATATTGAAGAAATAAAATTTGAAAAAGAACTAAAGTGGCCAGCATACTGATTTCTAGGAATGGAATTCATATGTTATTACCTAAGAAATGAATAGTACATGGATAGCCCATGAAATACTGGCTCACAAGGCATTGGCCAGTGAACAAGACAGTCCGTAGAATAAATGAGGAATGATGCCAATCCCTTACGAACCACGTCATTGGTAGAATGGAGGTGGTGAAATTCAACCCATGAACCATAGCCTCGAGAACCACATAATTGGATAAAACATGATGGAGACATACACCACTACACACCATCCCCACAAACATAGTTTTCAAACATGGCGAGGCCAGTGTCATCCCATGAACCTCATCATTCATGGGATTGAGGCGGTGATTTCCACCACTGTGAACCACAACCCCGTAAATCCCTATTGACTGAGTCATCTGCGGTCCAAATGATTTCACCATGGGCTTACAAAAAATATGCCATGTTACCCATAGATAGAGCCTCTAAAACACTATATAAAAGGACCTCAAGGGGAGGAGGGGAAAAGGGATCATATTTTCAGAGATCTTGGAGTTTATGGATGGAAGAATTTTATGGAAAAAAATCAATGAAGTACATAACCATGAACTATTTCTAGAATTTATAAATCCATTGTGAACCATAAAAAGAAGGAAGGATAATAATATGGGAAAACTGTGACCAAAATTGGTAAATTAGAAACCATACCCTCTTAATGGATGAACTTCTCAAGAACTGTAGGACCCATGAACCTTCTTCTATTTGGCATACCACATAGAACATCTCTATACAGACGAAACCCTTCCCTGTGTAGCCTTCTACCACACAGATGGTCTCCAACGCCGTATACCACCATGGTTTTTAGACAGAACCTGAGTCCTCATACCACTAAGGTATGCAATCCACAACTAGATCCACATTCCACCTATGTATGTGGATGATATCTAGGTCCACCTACCACCTTGGTACATGGACTACCCCTCCACCCACATAGAAAATCTCTATGCAGAGGGTAACCCACCCCACATAAACAAGTGGTATGAGGAATGGGGTACCTTTGTGATTTCTGCCTTCTGGTCCCGATCATGCCCTTACATTTCCATCGCATCCTCTGAATCCCCTCTACAAACCAATCCATCAGCATCAGGCCAAGTACTCTTCCAAATCCACCAGACACATATTTTAAAACCATCAGGTGCATCAATCTGTCCCTCTAAGTCTACATTATCGTGGTAAGGGGAGACATGTGGGTAGCCCCTACAATGGTATGGGCCTATAGACTGTTTCTAAGTCTACATTTTTATGGTAACTCAGGGTCTAAACCTTGGGATGCTCACATGTACATCTTCGTTCTAGGGATCAATGGTAATCACTGGATTTTCCATTCAATGAGGTATAATGATATATCAAATGGATCATGCATGCCTCTCCCTTTGATACGGAGAAATGATTCTCCCCTTTCCTAGAACCATATTTAGGGCATCCCCTTATGGTAACCTTGTAGCCTTTCCATGGGAGGTGATTCTCTTACTCCTCTCGGTCTCAACTGAGGTCATGTCCAGATAGACTTCCAAACGTAAATATCAGGGATATCAGCATAGAATATAAAATTAGCATGTTCAAATCCCCACACACACACTCTCTCTCCATTTTGGATCTAGTACCATCTATTAGCAGATGATGCGGGACATGTGATCTTTAGATCTGCTACCTCCTCTTGTTTCTCACAACAAGCAAGACTCACATGGGCTTAAAGGTTGGTGGTGATCATGAAATCAGTATAGCCCCAAATCATGGGCATCCTCCTTGGTGTAAGCCCCAACCAAACCTTCAAATAATCATTATTCTATATCCTCTTCATGGTTCCAAAAACATGGGCCTCCTCATAGGTGTAAGGCCCACCTAATGAACTATGAGAACTCTGATTTCCAATCCAACCAGGATAGGACGTATGCATAAAGGCCCAAGATCTTGTGGATAGCTTCCACACATAATTCCCACCCTAATAAAGTACGATAACATAGATTCCTACTCTAACCAGGATACGTATTCTTCTTTTATAAAGGCCCGAGATGAAGTGGGAAGATTCTATACATAATCTCTACCCTAATAAACTAGAAGAACTCTAATTCCTACTCTAACTAGGATACATAGCATGTATGTCTGAAGGCCCAATATCAAGTGGGAATCTTCCACACGTAATACCCACCCTAATGAAATACGAAAACTCTTCTTCCTTCTCTAACCAGGATATGTAGGATTCTTGTATAAAGGCCTAGGCTCAGGTGGAAAAATTCCCTGCATAATCCCCACCCCGATGAACTATGAAAACTATAATTCCTGCTCTAACTAGGATATGTATGTTTCATTTCGGAAGGTATGAGCTCAAGTGACATTATACTTAAAATTCAGTCCCAAAAAAATTCCCCTGTCTCATTAAGGCATCCTCTTTAGGTATAATCCCCAACGTGACTCTTCTATAAGGGCCTTCATTACGGTATAAGCCCCAACATAAACTGAACTATGATGGATTTTATTCCCAACTAACTAGGATATATAGGAATCCTCCCTGATGTCCAAACCCATCACCCAAATCACCCTAGTGTTCACCAGGTTATATTCACGGTAATGGAAATATCCACCCAGGATATCATGCCTCTCTGGATCATCCTAGGCTGCTTTGGTGGAAGTCCCACACAAAATCTTGGCTAGGAATCCTCTGCCTAGATGTATATTCCACATGACTCTAAACTTCATTGATGGGTCTGCATCGCATGACCTTGAAAGGTGATGTGTCCAGTTAAGTGGAACCAAACTATGTGGATTCTGATTCCTCTCATGCGGATATGTAGGAATCCCATCTCATGGATTCGATCTTGATATCAAAGAAACTTATATACTCCTGGGATGATGATAAAATCTAGAGCGCCTCATCATAGGGATTAAACTTGTGTTGTCTTAGTAATTCCTAATCCAAGCATAACCATGATTGATTTTTCAAGTCAAGCGTAATCCATGGACACATGCTTGGGAAAGAACCAATGATTCACAAACACATAAACATTGCTTAAATCTATAAGAGAGTCCTAGAGTAGGCAATAATTCTCCCCACAAGGGTATGATGAGCCTCATCTCCCATATTCTTGACCAATAGAGTCCTTAAGTGTCATTGGCCAAATCGTTATCCAACAAGCACCTGCCTTTGGAAATAAGTTCCATGAATAATAGGTATAAAGATCATTGGGTGTTTCTGGCTCCATAAATAAACCTGTTGGAGACCATAAGATGAGATAATACCCGATGCAGACTGATTTCACACATACTCAACCACCCCCACAATCACCTTCTATGACCATTCAACTGTGGAACCTCCTTCACAATATAAAATGGAAACATTGCCCAGTCCCGATGTGAGCATCTCTCCAACCAAAAGGGGTCACGACATGAATTAGGATGAAATGAAATGGTAAAACTAACATGAAACAATTTAATAGCAATCAATTTTCTATTATCTGTCAGACCATTTTGTCTTCCTAGGTACAACATGAATCATGTCGAAATAAAAATGGTGAACCCGACATGAATCCATAACAAAGGTGGAAGTATAATCCCACCATAAGCCCATTTCATCCAAAAAGGAGGAGGTCCAAGAATGGTCATAAATTATGCATGTGATCATGATATTCTAGTTTGATGGTGTTTTTTGTTGGTATATGTTAAATATGTATTATAGGAATTTCACAGATCTCTTTTTCAATCCAAATGGAATCCCTACAATTTGATCAGAAACACATGTCAGTGACCACACAGGCAGCTGGGTCCCCAACAAAGAACATGACTCCCTCACCTACCCAGCATCTTCAACATTGGTTTTCAAACACATTGATTAAAGAGTAAAACTAGAATGGTACACTCCCTATGATGTATGTTGTTTGGTATGCCCTCCAATCAGTGAAAACTCACCAATCGCCTCTTCATCCACTGTTGGCAATCCAGCATGAGAAGGCTCCACTGGTCATCACAAATCGTTTTGACATCCTATACAAAAAACTTAACAATGAATACCTACCTTATATTAGAAAGGAAAATGAGGTCGACACCAATGACTGCATCCTAGCTGCACATGAACCCCGCTCAATGGCTCCTACCAGAGGATGTCACCACCAGCAGTGTCAACCCGATATCCTCACTCTAAAGTGGATCCCATGCCACGGGAACCTTATAATGTCCAAAGTACATAGTCCCATTAGGCTGCCCGCTGAGGGTGGAAAAGGAATTATTATGAGTAGGTTATCATCCTGGTTTCTGAGGAGGAGGTCTGCCACACAAACATGGTAGCATATTATGTTCAGGCATACAATTCTACCCCTCCTGTTGAAGCCTCACACAGAAATAAAATGGAAATACATGAGTGTATACATATCCTAACTCTATTCTATGAATTTCACCATGAAAATAGGGAACAATATGAGCAAATTCAAATTAATTCTACCGATCATCAGTCCCATCGCACAGAAAAAGTGTAAAATTTTGAGGTAGATGAAAATCTATGCTAACGCGCAAGAAGAAAATCATCCAAATAAGATGGCATCCAACAATAAGAATGCACAAATCCCTACAGATTCACACCAATCCGCTCATCCAAAAAGGGTCATAAACCATGGGTAGTCATATAACACTTTCAATGCATATGAATCCTACCAGTCAAATATTGTGGCAATCAACAGGAAGATGCAAATTCCAAACTACCACAAAAAAACCCACCATTCAAATATGATGGAAAACAAATATAAGAATATTCATATTCTTGTGGATTCTCACAAATCCCACCTACCAAATATGGTGGCAACTAGAGAATATAGCTTGTGGCAAACTCGTTCCTCTATCCCTCTATAAGAGAACTACCAGTTCCGACTAGCAACCAATGGAGGATCGAAGCAGGCACAAAATCATACTCTGACTTTGGATTGGAAATTCATACCCATTCCATATAGAGACATATCTCAACACATATTGGCCATGATGTATGATTATACATCAATCCTAGACTATATCCAAAAGACATTTCAAGATGTCATTATGTCGGCGGAAAAGGAGAGTAGTCAGGCCCACGATCTCGTCTCCTCGAGTGGGGTGATTCGTGCAAAAAAATCAGATAGTCACCCTAGAGAAGACCTGCGTCCCTTCTCCATTATAGGTGGGTAAACAACCATATTTTATGATACAAGGCCAACCAGACCGGGAACAAACACCCATTCCAACTGCGAGACACCAGTCCAATGTGGTGGCCACTCCAGGGCAAGCATATACCCCTACTAGAACTCAAGATGCTCATCAGAATATCCCAATGGCATCACAGGAACCAACCAAACTGGGTACCATATATGAAGGCTACTACCAATAGTAGGCAGCCCCAGTTTCCCACAAGAGAGTCCCCAAAAATGAAATGCACTAAAGGAAACTTGAAGATGAAGATCACATTCATGATTCTTCTCTATTGGAATCTGGATTTCTTGACACTATCAAACATCTATCAATAAAGGATCAAGATCCTATTGATCTATTACCAAATTATGGATGAAAAAATAGAAATTCTGAAGGGCCTCCCTATAATGTTTCTACAAGAATATCTAAAGGTCCTCCCTGGGGTACGCACATGGACTTACTCTTTGGGAAAAAAATGATCGATCTAGAGATCTTATCCCCTTATTAGTGTCATGGTAGCCCTCCACATGACTAGAATATCGAACAAAAAGTTATCCCTCTGCTTATTGTTTTCTTCCTTGATGGTCCTCCCTAGGGTATATGTTGTATACATATATATACCTATAGTTGGATGCCAAGCTATTATAGTATTCCTCACCTTGATGTCAATAACTATGAAGGCCCTCCCTATACTGACATCAAGAAACGAGAAGGTCCTCCCCTCATTGAAGCTCATCCTAAAGACCTACCCCAGGATGCAAACTACATATATTCTCCCTATAACCATTCATCAAGTTATTATGGTAGTCCTCACCATTATAGAAGTCATTATTAAGGTCTTACCCCCAATTAAATTGAAGAGCAAGAAGGTCCTCCCCATGTTTTGGTCCTCCCGGATGGTACTCCCTAGGGTATACACTACTGGAACTCTTCTTACGGTTGGAAATAAAGATGTGATGTAGTCCTCTCCATTATAGAACCAACCGTGAAGGTCCTCCCCATAGTCAACATTCACATCGACAAGAAGGTCCTCCCCTCGCCCTGTAGTATAAGTGAAAGCCCCTATATGTTGAGGCACTTGGAAAGATAGATTTTGACATATCAGATACCATACCAATGAAAAATGATATCCTTTCTCAGATAGAAGATATAATGGTTCCACACCCATCTTCTATGCCACACCCATACCATCCATATACAAATGAGGCTCCCACAAGCCCCAATTTATGGAATGAAATCATAAAGAATCATTCATGTTTGGAAGATCAAGAAGAAGATTCCCTAGAAAACAACAATAGGATATGTTTCTTGTGAGAAGAAAACTAGCAAGGGATGATATACTAGTGATATACTATCCCACGTCCACTCCTTAGTACAACATACCAAAAGTGTTTTCAGACGAATGTATGAACAACATTTGCCTCAATATCTTGACAACTCTCCACCAATTGAAGAAAAAATTTCTACCCTATGAACAGTATGTAGCGCACATCAATTTATTAAGGAAAATTCACCGTCAGATTGACCTAGAATCCATTCTATTTTCACGGTGTCCACAATCAGAAAGGTGAAAAAAAAACCTTAACCTAGACTGCCTCCACGCGCTGCACAAGTTTTGATTAATTATCAAAAATTCCCCATTTTGTTTTCATATCCGGGGATGGGGAGAACACCAATATCTACACTTTATCCCACTTCCCATCCAGTAGAACCCATTGGAAGTGACATCTTGCAATGTCATCATCCGCAGAAGGTAGTCAAATGAAGTATCTACTCAGAAAAGGTGGAAAACTCGACAAGAACCGACCTCGAATAAGTCTCATAAGCAACATACCTGATGAGAGAAATCCATATAGAGGCTCCTGAATCCAACCACAAAGAATATCCAGCAGGCCTCTCATCTAAGGTAAGACAAACTATGAGAACTTATCATGTCCTTGGAAGTAAACAATTTACAATCATACCCGACACTATATCCAGATCACACCCACATGGGAATGCATGAGATCAATAAGGTGGAAATAGTAGTAGTATCCATGCAACATATGATAAACCCCAACCCATAGGGCTGGGGATGTTTTGAACACAACAATCCCCCATAAGACCAACAAATATGAGTCGAGGGATATCTATAGAAGAATGAAAGAAACCCCATCCCACATGGATAGGGGAATTTTTACCTCAAATTCTCAACCAACGGACATCTGTCTTCTCTCGATTGGGGAGAAAAATGGATAGAGGGGTCACCTATTCCATTCCATCCTGTGACTCGCACCACTCAAAATGGAGGTGTATTGTAAGGTCATATCAGGGATCTCTTCGAGTCACTCCTTTCCATGAAAACCAAATAAAATCATAGAATGGCCAAAGAAGATCCAAAAAATAATGTAAGAAGATCTCATACCATTAAGTATTTGGTAAACCACCCCCAATGCGGTATGAATCAATGAAAATTGAAGACATTGTCCCCATGTACATCACTGAAATTGATAAAGATAACAAGGTAATATAAGAAGAGGGTTCCCTCCTAGAGATTTTCTGTACCATTCCTGAAGGTGTGAACATGAGAAACCAAAGTGTTGTATTAAATTAGGTTTCCCCCTCAGAGAGTCTACCACCACCTCCCACACAAATCCCAAACAAGGAGAATAATAAGAGTATGGTCCATTACCTAGCTTCTCCTCCTCATGAAAATGATTCCCCCATGCTTGAGGATATTTTTTATCAATAAGATGAAGAAATGAAAGAGCGAAGGAAAATACATGATGAGTTGATAACATAAATTCTTCCAACTAGTTATGTTCATCGGGTGGAGCATCGACACACACTTCCATCAGATGTAACTCGACCTCATAGGATCATCCTGACAGATGAAGAAAGGATGGAAAGATTATTCAAGGCAGTGCTAGAACCATCAGTCTACCTGAACCAAATCCCAGTATGATATCAAGAATTCCCTCCATTGTTGAAGAAACCATAATAGATTCAGGTGAATCCATCCTGGATTCCCCCCTTTTTAGGTATCCTACTCAAGTTCCAGCAGTGCTGGCACATCCAATCTTTCCCCATGCTGCACCCGCTCATGCTCAAGTCCAGCAAGACATGCATTAAGGGATCCTGAATACCATAGAGTTATTGAAAAATATAATGGAATAAAAGTAAGGATGATGTTCTCTAATGAAACCAGAACATAATCCCTACCCCAATTGGGTAAGAAACGTCCCTCCATAAGAAAATTTTGGGAAACCCATATTCCAAGGGTTCAATGGCTCTGGGGACCCGAAGAAGCATCTAACACACTAATATTCTTACTGTGATCCCATGATGGGAACCCTAGAGAAATAATAAGATGTGATACTTAGATTCTTTGTGTAAACCCTACGAGGTTAAAACTTTGTGTGGTACACCAGTTTTCATGCTAACTCAATAATAGGATGAGAGGATCTCCGGTGCCAGTTCATGTTCTAGTTCATCTCGACGTTGCCAAAAACAACAATCGGTGAACTCATAAACTGAAAAAAAAACAAGAGAATGGGAGAGTTTCATACATCATTTCCATATGGAAGGGTCTAAATTACTCCTTAAACTAGCCACTCCCCCAAGATGAGATGTTTTCCATGTGCATCAACAACCTCTGTGTTGAGCTGCGAACCCCACTTATTCGAGAAAATATACAATTGGGTTCTGGGACTTCTCCCCCATTGCTCAAAGGATATAATATTCCTTAAAATATTCTAATATCAAGTCTTAGTCAGCCCCATCATCCTAGGTAAAAAGATAAAGGAGATATAAGTTACTTATGTCATGATTAAGCCACCCCTTTCACCATCTCCAGCTCCAAGGCCCCCACCAAACAATACAGGGCCCTATGGACAACATCAACTTCCCCCACCATGATAAAATCAGGGAAGGGGATACAAGGTAAATTAATTCAAGGAATGAAGGAAAAAGGTTTATTCATTCTTATATGACCATGTATGTTGATACATCAAAGCTGCCATGAATTGAAACTTTCTCTAACTTCTGGAGCCGAAGAGGGTTGATGAAGTAGGTCTTGATGACCAACCAGATTGTTGTACCTTCCACTAGATATTGGGTAAAATAATTCAAGAGTTATTTTTCTTCAAGTACCTCCTTCAAAAAATGATAGATTCTAGATAGTTAAATCTTAGACCACTGCCAACGCATGTGGCATATGTTTCCACCACTGACCCGGTTGAAGAGGGGGGTGGAAAAAAGTTGTTAAAAAAGGAGAAATTTTTTTATAGTTGGTTGACTCAGAAAAAAATCAACTGATTCCACTGTATCATTTAGGCATAGTTGATGTAACAAAATATTCCTCTAATTGATCCAAATGCAACACAACCAACATTCTTGGC
Source organism: Viscum album (assembly GCA_963277665.1). NCBI lineage: Eukaryota > Viridiplantae > Streptophyta > Magnoliopsida > Santalales > Viscaceae > Viscum > Viscum album. The sequence goes on along the minus strand of OY728126.1, from coordinate 1,798,705,352 downwards.
CCCACAATCCACCAAAGGCCGACCACCCAAAAATCCATCCAATCAGAAGGAAATAATTAAAGTATAGGGAGATGAACAAACACCAAAGACTAAGTTTTCATTGACACTTTCATATTTCATGCCATCAAATCTAAAGACATGGGAACCATCTTACCAAATGGCACCACTTGGGGTAGATGATAAGGAAAATTTATCATCAGAAGAGAATATGATTTCTGGCTCTGCCAATGTCATCCAATTGATGGATCCCTTATCCGATGATGAATATGATTATAAACTAGAATTCACCACACCAAATTGGATGCCCAAAGGAAGAATCCAAAAAATATATGGATACCAAGGGAGATTCATCCATTGGAGAAATCAAGTAATGGCCACACCCCTGCTTAAATCGTCAGTGTTGCATAAACCCACGGAAGGACCCTCCAGTGAATTTGATAGGGATAATAAAATTCTCCTTTCCCCAAAAAAATCCACCTTGGTACAATCCTTCTAAAATATCCATCAGAAGAATAATATATGGCTAATTTCCCTCAGTAGGTGAGTAGACCTTCTTGAAAAAATCTAAAAATGATGGAATCTCCACTAAATCTAATCCCAAGGGCCAACCCATCTTCATCAAATGCTCAAGACACTATATCACATGTGAAATAGTATCCCCAAGATGGGATGCACTAACAATTAGATTAAAAATATGAAATTTTGAAATATTTAGCATCTGTACCATCTAAACTCTCAATCATGGATGCACTAAATCTCTTAGAATATCTCATAAAAGCACTCATCGAATATTTTCTAAGTCCCCATGAGTTTGAATCTAAGGTAGTCACTTCTGAATTATACTAGATAGAGACCAATCCTGTAAAATGACACACAATTATCTCCTACGTGTATTAGAATGAAGACACCATCATGAAAGGACACATCAAACCCTTATATTTTTCTGGTATAGTAAATGAAATTGATATCTAAAATTTCTTCATCGAAAATGGATATGGGGTTAATATCCTCCCACTGCAGACACTTCATCAGTTAGGATTCATTGAGGATGATCTAATAGCCTGCACCACGACCCTGTTGGGCTACGACAAAAGTGATCAGAAGCTATTAGGCCAAATCAAACATGAAACCCAGTTTGGTAACCCTGTAGATCACCCATAATTTATAGTGGTCCAAAATAATACGACCATTAAAACCCTTCTAGAAAGGCCCTGGCTGTATAAACAGGCAGCAATCCCATCCTTGTACCATCAGTAACCAAAATATATCATTAATGAAATGAGTGGGACACTACCTGCCGATAAGGAACCATTTTTCCAATGTGAATCACACTATATTGATAAAGGTTTCTATGAACTGAAAGGGAAAACAACCATCAAATGAAAGAATTGATTAAGTCGTTGCCCCAAACAGGTTGGAAATGTTTCCCACTGATCCCCTCAAGCAGCTTGGGGCAGAATACATACTTCCCATAAATCAAATTGAAAGAACAAGTCCAAATTCAAATTAATATTAAACAGTCCTCGTGATTTCAGTTACTACAGCCACGCCTTGTAATGTTGAAAAAATCACTAACTCCTTGGATAATGGTAGGGATTCAAATGAAAATTACCTCAAACCATCATCAAAACCCCAGAAAATTCCCTCCTCACCCACTAATGTGGGATGAAGTGCATCATCACTCAAGAAATATGAGTAAACTATTTTAACTCTCACTCAATCTTCTCTGGATAAGCCCCCTCCAATGGTTGAGGTAGAGGAGATGGATTCACCTCCCAGACACAAAAATTGTAATTCTTCCCTCAACTATGGATGAATAATTTCAAGGATTTTTTCCCCATAATAAAATTAAGAGTAAGATGATGAGGGTGAATAGGAGGAATAAGAAGACATAAGGGATTCCCCTCCAGCATTTGAGGAAGGCGTATGTATAACCATTTATGAACTCAAGGAAATAAACTTGGGTATGGAAGAAGACTTGTGACCCACTCTGGTTAGTGAAACCATGCCTTTGGGAGAACAAGAGCTATATTACTCTTTCTTGAAGTAGAATCAAGATTTTTTTGCCTATAATTATATATAAATTCTAGGTCTTCGTCTAGAGGTGGCCACTCATTACTTGGGCCTCCTAGAGGAAAACCATGGTTACAAGAAAACCTCTAGAAGGATGCACTCGACGCATGATGACAAAATAGAGGTTGAAGTCGACAAACTCCTCAGAGATAACTACATTCATGAGGTCCAATTCCTCATCTATCTAGAAAACAATGTCCCCATCAAGAATAATAATTATTATATGTGGGTATTCATTGATTTTAGGGATGTAAACTAGTACTTACTGAAAGATGATTTCCCAGTCCCGATCCCTGAATTTTTAATTGATGTAACTGCTTGATATGAGGCTCTCTCTTTCATGGATGTATATTCATGATATAACCAAATACAAATGGCTGATGAAGATGAAGAATTCTCCACCTTCAAGGATCCTTAGGGATTGTTTTTCTACAAGGTGGTTTCTTTTAGTTTGAAAAATGATGGCACCACATATCAGCGTTCCATGCACTTCATTTTTTAACCCTGCAAGAGAATGTTTGTTGAATGATATGTTGATGATCTGGTGGTTAAATAAAAACAAGGCTCGAACCATCTATAATAAACTATAAAAACATAATATAAAAAATGAACCGCATGAAATTTCCTTTTTGTGTTACCTCAGGGAAATTCCTCAGCTTTGTTGTATGCCATTGGGGCATCGAATTCAACCCTGAGAAGAAAAAGACCTTCCTTAGCATGTAACCTCCTCACAACCTTAGTGAGTTTATAGGACTCCAAGGACACCTAGCCTATAATAACTACTTCCTAGAAAAAAACACAGAAAAATTATTTCCCTTCACCAGGTAGATGGAGAAAGGGGTAGAATATCAATGTACTGATAACTATTAGGATGTGTTCCATAACCTCAAGAATGTTGTAAAAGTTCAGGAATTAGTAGACTTTTGGGTAAAGAATGCATAAATAAAGGTGGCCTCATTTGATGCTAAGATACCTAATGAGGAAGTGTTCTCTATTCAAGAGGATCCTTGGATATGGGAAATTCACTTCAACAGTGACACCATAAGCCTAACTGGAAAAAGAATGGAAGACTCCAAGTTCAAAAAAGTGGGGTTGGGTGTCATACTCTTATCCCCAAAAAAGAATTTCTACCATATTAATTCCTACTATTAGAAGGATGATTGAACAATGAATCAAAGTACCAAGCCCTCATTACAGGCCTAGAGTTGGCACATAAAGCACAAGCCAAATAGTGAAAGACTAAAGGCGATTCAGAATTGGTCATCAAGAAAGTCAATGATGACTATCCAGCTAAGTAGGAGGAGATGATCCCATTAATGAACCATGTATGGGAACTGATGGAAAAATTCCTATTAGATCCAACATTGACTTATGTCCCCTGGTTATAAAATGTGAAAGAAAATGTATTGTAAAATGCAGCCATAACTCTAGCCAACTTGGATCGGAATGAAACAGTCATTAGTGTTTCCCACCGACAGATGGTCTTACCATTAAATCAGGCCAAAAAAGAAAGAAATTAATTAAATCAGTCCCATATTTGAGTCATATGGTCCTACCACCAGTTGGATAACTCTTATTTCCTATTACCATCAAAGGGGAGAGCTCCCACCATATAGGGATACAAAGGTGAAAATTTGAAGATTTTAAAACAACTTCATGAAATACGAAAAAAAAATAGCAGAAGGTCCTTTATAAGAGAGGCCTTGATGTAGTCCTTCTCAAGTCCATTGATGGATAATAGACTTCTTTCATCATAAAATAAGTTCATTCCAGAATATACAGAGCACATCAATCAGCATCCATGATCTCGCAATAGATTTGAAGGCTTTGGTACTATTTGACCAACACGGTGCAAGATTGCACCGAATTCACAAAGAAGTGTCATTTCTACCATGATCCTGAAAATTTTATCCACCAACCCCCAGAGTTACTTCACACACCCAAGTACTCCTAAAAATTTTCCATATGGGGAGTGGATGTCATGGGGCTATACCCTCCTGCAACATCCAAAAAATTAAAATATATTCTCACAACAACCTACTTATTTTCCATATGGGTAGAAGATGTACCTCTCAAAGTGTTTGGGGAAATAAGAATTGTCAAATTTTTGAAAGCCAATGTCATCACCATGTCTGGTGTCCCCCATACAATATTTATGGAATCAATGATAATTTTTACTTTGTGGAATTAGGGATTCTATATAAAGAGCATTGAATCAAGGCCAACCATTCATCCTGCAATCATGTAGCATCCAACCTACAGATATAGGCCTTCAACATGACCCTATCCAATATACTCTAGAAAATGGTAGACAATGACAAGAAATCATGGTTGGATAAACTCCTCCATGCTATGTGGGACTATCAGACCATGACACACACCGCCACTCAATAATGTATATATTCATTAGTTTACAGGATAGAGGTGGTTCTACCCATTAAAGTTCAATTACCATCAATTCGCATCGCTCTTTGTGATCAACTATTCACAGATGAGTAGTCCTGGAAACTGATTGATGAGCTGGAGTGGTTAGATTTGAAAATATCTTTCACTCTAAACCATTTATAAGTTTACTAGAACCATATTGCATGAGCATTAAATAAGAAGGATCGCCTACAATCTTTCCTCGAAGGAGAAATGGTGTTGGTCCATAGAACCACGATGATACTCAAAAATAAACCTCCAAATTTGGCGCCAAAATGGGATGAACTATATTATATACACAAGGTATACTCCAATGGATCATATTCCATAATTTCAATGGATGGACATCTCACCACATATCCAAACAATGTGAGGCTCCTAAATAAGTAATTTGTATAATTGTATCAAAATCTTCTTAGCAACGTGAAATTAAACTACATAGTGCCGCCTATGTCTATGTTACATGACATTAAACTATACAGATACGGTCCTAATCACTTGAAATTATACTACACTATGAACTCATCTTAGTAGAAATATGTTAAACTGCATAGCGATATATGTGTTCACTCTATGTGAAGTTAAAATTCTTAGCATCTTCGTCTTTACCACAATAAGTTAAACATAATGGTAATCATTTTGTCTGGTATAATGACTTGTTGAGCATAAATCAGATTTTCGCGAGGGAAAGGTAAACCCCCCATTCTATTTATGGGTCATCCCGGCACAGAGAGTGTATCATAGAACTATGTATGTCTTGATTCTCATTCATAAATGGGATACATAGTGATGCCTAGATTCTATATCCTCGTCTAGCCACCAATCAAAGTCAATAATGCCCCTATCCCTATGTAAAAGTCAGAATTTCAAAGGGGAATCCATGAAAATTCCTAATTGTATGACGTTAAACTACATGGTACCTCAAGAACTACATACAACTTGATTATTTCCCTCATAAGATACATAGAGACACATTGACCCAATGTATTGGTCTAACCACCACATGATACAAATTCCCCCCTCTATGGGCATAGGTCAGACTAGCACAGAGAGTTTTCAAGAACTACATGTGGCTTGATTCCTACCCTCATAGGATACCTAGTGACACCCAAATCCATCATCTTGGTCCAACCACTATTCAAAAAAGCTTTTAATTTCCTATGCATGGGTCAGACGGACATATGGAATATGTTTTCATAACTATGTGGACTTTTATTTCCAACTAACTGGGATATATAGTAAACTACTGGGACTAATTTGTGTATGAAGATTGTATTTGTATTCAATGGGCATCAATGGATATCAATGATGATCAACATGAAGGAAGGAACTCTCTTATTTGAAATGGAGAATGAAAATCAGAACTTTTTTGAGCTCGATCCTAAGTTCCAAATATGTGTATTATGAGTCATACATAGTCTACAATTATTAAGGATGGTTGTATTGTTCTTTGGAAGGAGTAAAAGAAATGGAGAAGAATAGGTTGTGGAGACAGTTTGGAATTATAAGGTATACAATTCATTTCAATTCATAGTTAGTTTTCTACTAAGAATTTTTATAAGCCTCTTTCCTAAAAAGGTATGGCTAGCCCACTGGACAGCCAGTCAGCCTCAACCCAAGGTTCATGTGGGACCACAGGGGTCGACCGTGACAATGAATAATCCAGTCCGGCCAGCCCACATGAGGCGCATGGGGGCCATGTATAAGCCCCAACGTATTCATAGTGGGCACTTGGAGCGTGCCTGCGGAGGTAGAGTGGGCGCTAAGAGTGCGCCTAAGGATAACCGATGTGAGGAAGCACTAGAGGGGGGAGAGGATAAATATGGTTCTAAGGCCATGCAAGTTTATTGATAAACTAACGCTCTTCTACATCTTCGTTTTGATGTGAGATAAATATTTTAATGAACAATATAATCTAATTCCTCCATCAAATCTCGTGCGCGATCTCAACCACACATCGCATCCCATGTCCAACGATATAATCCAAGCCATTTATTATCCCTATGACATGTATGATTCAATTAGCACCATCTGATCTCCTCCACTGAAGTTATCCTCAGCCTCCGGACACCCACATGCACTAGTGAACTAGTTCCTAAGCCAAACTATGATATTACCACTCTGGGCATCAATTCGGCTTAGTTCAATCCCACAATGATTGTATGGATGATATAAAAACATGCATGAAATTACATTTGCATGCATGCAAATGAAATGAAGAACAAGAGATTGGTCGAGGAAAAAAAATTCAATGGCCATGTGGATTCAAGAAGGGATTTAAAAAGTGATACATTCCATCTTGAATACATGAAAAATCAGTGAGAATTCCACATGTTTGAAAAAGGAAACATCCAAGATATGAGGCATATCTCCACTCGGGTTTGAAGATATTAAAGAATCGATGATATTGGTTATTTATGGAAGAATCTCAAAGAGCATATCCTATAGATTTTGGACATGGATAAGATCTAATATCTACATATAAAAAGAGTACCACAAATTTGAGAAGCTTTTTCTACACCCAAACCTTTCGAGAAATCCTGTTCTGAAATACAGATTTTCTTAAATATTTATTGTTAAATAAGGGGCATGCATGATCCAAAAACTGTTCTAGGTTCGTGAAGAGTATTATGTGTACTGATCTGGTTCATGAAGAGGTTAACTGTGTACCACTCTAGTTCATGAGGAAGAAGATACACTAACCAATTCTAGTTCATGAAGAGAAGAGCCCACGTACCATTTTGGGTTTGTAGAGCAAAGTTCCCATGTACCACTCAGATCGACCGTTTACTGCTCTGGTTCGCAGTGAAGAGTGTCCTGTGAGGGGAATTCTCATGTACCACTCAGTTCTTGGAGGAGAACCACATGTCAATTGGTATGTGAAGGAATCTCGTGCATCCGTTGTGTAAAGAGGGTTCACAAATCATCCTAGTTCATGGAGGAGACGATCACACTTGTGCATAAGAGAAATCTATACCCGTGGTGTGTAAAAAGTGAATAATAAGACCATGCCATAACAAAATTCACACATTGTTGTTTGAATAAAATCACATATTTATATATAAAAACAAATCACAATGAACAGTGTGTTTAGAGGAAGGGATAAGGATGATTTTTCATGGTGATGGGAAGTGCACGTATACATTTTTATGCATGATTTGAATAAGTACACACATAAGGTATAAGAACATCTCAACCAAGTGGTAAGAAAATAAAATAAATAGAAGGTGAAAGGAAGCCTCATGTGTTCTTAATAGAACCATATCTATTTGGGGCTTCCGACAAGAAAGTAGATAAGGAAGTGCATGAATTCATGCATGCACATGCATACGAGAATAATTTGAATTGAAGCATCCAAAACTGAGGGTGTACATGTGTAAATATGTGAAGAGGAAGAGCATATCTAAATTTTCACATGCAAGGTCACATACAAACATGGAAGAAGAAGGTCTGATTCTGATGATTCATAGTGATCTGTTTTTCAGTGTTTGAACAATCACAAATGAAATTTTGATTTTGGACAAGAAGAAGAATAATTCTTAGAACATCTTGTTGTTGCACTGGAGAAGAAGATTAAATGTTAAAGAGAATCAACTCTAGAACTCGATGGAAGAAAAGTCTAATGCTAAACAGGAGACAAATACTTCCATGCTTATTCATTGATGGGACATTCACGTCTATAAAATGAGTGTGACTTTACCCATGGTAGTGAGCCATGGGGAGTCAACAAAAGTGATCCAAAGGAAGTAGTAAGTTGACCCTAAACTTTTGTAAAGGTAGTGAGCATTGGAAATAGTGACTGTTCCTGAACCTTGTAATCCAATGCTAGTCAAGAATAGTGTAATTAGGTATGACCGTCAACCTGTCAGCATATGTTCCTTAGATGTAGCCCTTAGTGGTGAACCAAGTAAAAGTGTTGTGTTTTCCTTCTGCATGTGAATGTTTTAATTATTTCACATATCTATCAAACAATTTTAATTAAGTTTCTAATGATGTTGGAACAAGATCCAATAAATAGGAGAAAAATTTGACACCTTGATTCACCCCATGTCATGGTGACCTAGGGTCCTTTAAAAACCTCCATGAGGTTCAATCCTGACAATTCACTCACCTCATCCTTCTCACATCTGTTCAATCTTGTCTTTACCGTATGATGTTCAACTACATAATATACTAGAACAATGTGTGGCTTGATTTACATCCATTAATGGGACACATAGTGACACCTTGGCCTTCTCGGGTCCAACCATCATGAAAAAATGCCTCTATTTTATATAAGACAGACTTACATAGGTAAATTCAGCAATCTTAAATTCATGATGTTAGACTTCATGTCCAAAGAAGTACTAACTGCATAACATTAAACTCTAAGGTATCTCAAGAACTATGCATGGATTGATTCTTTATATAATGTGATACGTAGTGACACTCAGGCTTGAAATCCGGGGTCCAGTGATGTATAATAAAACAATGAAAAATATTTTCCCCAAGCCCCTATATGTGAAATGAAAATAGATGCAAGGGATTTCAAATTTTCACTCTTACATCCAGAAAGTGTCAAAAGGCCATGATTCCATTTACATACAAATAATATCTATGTAGGGGATCTCATAACTTAGAACTAATCATGGTATGGATATTTATCACATACCTAGACATCCCTTTTATCCACTAAACTTCATGCCCCAATAAATCTTGAATCACTATAGTCACCCATGACTATTAGAATTAGATGTATAGTGTCTTACAGACACCTTTATTTGACTATGTTCCCAATGCCCTAATAGCTCTGTATATGATTCCCACAAAAATGATCTATCAACCAAAGTTAAATTTTTCCTTGGGAGAGGTTGTTCCTACTTCTATACTCTCATTGGTTTCTAAGACTCTCATAATCCCTCTTGACTCGAGGGCTCCCGGAATCGTGGTTTACACCTTCTTCCCCTTCTCACATATGATCCATACCAAGAATACCCCAGACTTATTATCTCATTTTTATTCAAGATCCCATTGATATTTCATCCATGAAACATGACGTTAAACTATGTTTTCAACATCATTTCTTCAAGAATTCAAACTGTGTGAACCCAAAAAAGATAGCTTGTTCACATCGAGTCACCCATTTTCTCACCACATGAATTTAATTTTCCTGGCCCAACAATGATATTTTATTTGATAATGAAATCCCTAGGTGGTTGGGTGAAACCCTTACCTCCCCTTGTTTCTCACACTGAGTATAGCACATGTGGGCTTAGGAATTTTAGCATGGGACTCCCCACAGACCCATGGCTAGTCAATCTATAAGGACTAACACTACTGAAATGAATTTTAAAGTCATATAAGCGTTTTCCCCTCCATATAGGGAAAACTAATGTCCTGACCATATGACATTAAACTACAAGGTACCCCAAATATAGATAAAATTCTCCCACTCCTTGCACATAGACCAACCCTGTGTAGGGAATCAGATCTTGGGACACTTGGATCTTCAAAACTGGGCCTTCATCCAACAAGGGAGTCAAAATGTACCACCTCACATATAGGTCAAATATGTGTAGAGAGACTACCAATAATCATGGACTTTGTCTTTCTGATGTGTCAAACCCAACTCTCTCCATTCCTCAAACTTTGTGCTACAAGTGATCTTGGATCTCTACAATCCTTCATGGAAATCAAGAATGGAAGGTCAGGGTCATGCATACACCTTTGTTTGACTATGAACACAGTTCCCCAATGGATCTGTAAATGTTTCCCATAAAAACGATCTATTAAACAAAGGTAAATTCATCCCCAGGAGAGGATTTTCCTATTTTCCTATGGCTAACATCTTCCAAGCCCCATGCCATTTCTCCTAATCCAAGTTCCCTTCAAACCATGGTTTACACTCTCGTCCCTACCCATGTCTTGAACATGTCATAACATCCTAGATCGATTACCCTCTAGTTACTTGGTGATTATATATCAACGTCCTAATCGCATGATGTTTAAACTTCATGATACTCGATACCCAATATTCACCATTGGGCCAGGTCACGTCAAAAGGGTATTTACCCTCATGAACTTGAGCATGAAATGAATATTCATAGGAAAGTTCAACACATTCCCCACCTCATTAGTGAGTCTATATCCTAAATTTCTTTTCCATCCATATGCATGAATCAGATCCTCATAGGAATGAACCTTAAAATAACTCCGTACATAATGATTCCTATCATCACAGGATACATAGTGACATCTTAATATCATATGTCAGATCCATCCATGAAATTGTATTGTCCCATCCCCCCCTCCCCTTGGCAAGGGTCAAACCTACATTAGAAAACAACTCATATGGACAGGATAAAAATGCATCCACTCCTTATCAGTATTCCTGGTAAATTTCAACATGAAATGCCCCCTTTTCATGATAATAAACCCATATTAACACACCATACACTACATCCAGAGAGTTTTGGATCCCTATAACCATCCCTAACCATCTAAATTGGATGTCTAGTTTCTTAAAAACACCTTTGTTAGAATATGCACACAATGCCCTAGCGGCTCTGCATATGTTTCCCATAAAAATGGCCTATCAACCAAGGGAAAATTCATCTTCAATAGGGGAATTTCCTATCTCTATATTCCGCTATGAAGTATATGTCTGACCTCATTCCTCGGTTTCAAAAACCCCCAAGATAACAGTTTAAATTTCCCCCCTCATGTGTGAAGGTGATAGAATGTTGTGGGCCGAACTATCCTAGAAAAGGAAATTGTTTCCCCCATATGGTTAAAAAAAGGGGCATTTAAACCATATGTCTCAAAAGACCTGATTGTACATTAATAAACTACACCATGCATTAACCCTTTTTTTCACAAGTCAAATTCATGCGAGATTAGTTTCTAAACCAGAACCAATATAAATTCCCCCATATATCCAGAAACTGTTCCCTTAATAGTACATCTACTGTGGCCCTCAACAGATAAAAAATCCAAAATTCTATACAAATTTTTTGGCCATTTGAAATGGATGGCTAGTTTCCTTCGGACACCTTTCTTTTACTATGTGCACAATGGCCCGATATCTCTGTATATGTTTCCCACAACAATGGACTATCAACCAAGGGAAAATTCATCCTTGAGAGAGGCATTTCTCACTTCTGTATGCCCCATGGATTCCATTCCCCATATCATGTCCCATATCTATAGATCACAAGTGAGGGTCAATAAAAATCCCTTATCCATGTCTTAATGTTGTTGGAACATTCTCTATTAATGGGTCCTAAATTGGGGCCCTTTCTCCACAATTCATGGCCATAGTTGTTCTACCTAAAACATCAGTAATGATAGCCTAGTTTCCAAGATTCTATACTTCCAATGAAAAAGAAACAACACTCGCTAGGGTGAAAATCTTCAAAGGGGACCCTAGAAAAAAGTCGAGTACCAGCTCACTAAACTTATACTACATACAGTTATGGAAAAACATAAAGAAATCAAAAAATACTCAAGTGTTGAAAATATTTTTAGGTCAGAAACCTGAAAAGGGTGTCCTAATAAAAATCCAAGTTATACCCGCTAATCCCACACCATAACAGGCTTAGGAAAAAAATAGGGTGATAAAAAAAGGCCCAATGTTTGTAGGGTTTCCCATATAACCCTATAAACAGTCAAACTACAATCACTAAGTCCCTCAACTTAAGATAAAATTAGAGCATGATTTGATCATTTCACTCATCTGAGATAATAATTCAAATTGAAATATATTTGAGATTATTGTTCCATTTTAGTCAATTATAAATAATTGATATTTTAGGAAAAGGTAACAGAGAAGCATTGGATGGAAAAATATTTTCATTCTATTACAAAAAGGTATGGAGGGCTTCCAAAATATAAGGAATCTCTATGTATGAAGGACATGATCACTAAAAAATATGTTCAATGAAATCACATAGTTGTATCAATTCCTAATTTGACTCAACAATACCTTGGAGAAGATTTATCAAAATCGCAGTCTCAGCCTCTATACCTACCTTAAATGCTTCAACCACCTATGCTACCTCAAGGTCACCCTTTTCCCCTTCTTCTACTAGACACTATCCTTTATTAACGATGGCCACAATGCAGACTCATTCTTGTTTGAGCCACTTTATATTTCCGCTCCACTATTTCAGTTCCAAATCGAGCTTCTCTTCTAAGGCCCTTTGTTTTGTGAGTTTTCTATGTAGCCTCGCGACCTATCCATCTTGATCATCATCTTCATTCATAAGAATTTCTTTATCCATAGCAAGATGAGACCTATAATCTGTAGTAGAAATATGGGACTCGAGCATGCGGGCTTTCTCCCTAGCTATGACCACCTACCTCACTATGTCATAACTATCCGGGTAATAAAATTCTGAAAACCACAGGACCAAAAAATGGTGTTGTAATTTTGGAAGCTTCACTGGTATATCAGAAAGTGTTGTTTGAGAAACCAATTTCCAGATGTTATTCCATGCCCTTTGATAGTCGAGTCGAAGGTTGACTAGACCCTCTTGATCTGTTTCAGAATCACTCTCAAATGAAGAAATATATTTTGGAATGAAAATCACTAGGGAGGGATCAGATTCAATGGCTGCAACACAACTAGATCCCTCAAAAACCTCACACCTAATAGTTTCCACATAGGGCAGGATTGAAGACTCGACCTCATTCTCTAATGCTTTCAGTTGTGATCCAAATGTCGGAAATGAAGAAAGTAAATACCCTCGATCCCTAGATAAGGGGGTGGGGGAGAAAGGGTGGTGGTAGGAGGATTGGGAAACTAACATAAACTTGTCGAAACATTGATTCCCTCAACTTCCATGATGGAATTGCCACCTGATGAAGATGGTGTTGCATATTCAACGCCTAATAAAGTTTTAGGGACATCCAAGGGAACACAATACTTAAGGCCATGACTGACTATAATAGAATCCTCTAAAGAAGATTAAAAAATATCACATATAGAAATTAGGATTGAAGGAATAATCATCTTTGAAAAAGTCCTGATAGCCAGTTCTAAACCCATAAGAACTGGGGCAACTACTGTTCTTTTTGTTGCAAAAAAGGAAAAATGGAATGATCTAAATTTTCTGGAGCTAGGATATCATTCTCCCCTATGAGTTTGAATTCTAGGGAATCATGATTAATAATATCAACAAGAGAATCAACCAATAAATAACTCCCTCTACAAGGGTGGGGTCCAACTGGTTTGGGGTGGTTGACTCTTTAGGACCTGGAGCCCCTCCAGTTGCCTAAGACAATTGGGGATCATCACCCAATTCAGTTCCTACAATAAAGTCATATCATCCTCATATATGGTAGTAAGATCAACACACTCAATTCGGATTTCAACCTCTAAATACTCCTTCCTTGTCGGGGAAGAGGTTTTCTAATTTGGGGAAGGAACGTCTGATGGGATCAGAATACCCCTAGTCTCCTCACCTAGTCCTATTTATCCACCTTGTTGAATCATGAATATTGGTGTTCCTTCTTCTACCATATAAGGAATATGAACTTCAAATTCCTGGGTCACTACAACCTAATTACTTATTAGTTCTGCATCCAAATATGCATGCGATAAATGGTCAGAAAAATAAAAGTTCTTGGTCTAACAATAAGATATGTTGATATGATAGTTACTTGTAATCCCCTTTATGATGTGTTTTGACAGTTGGGATGCTTTTCAGTATTTCTTATTATGACATGGGGACAACTCTCTGACTCAGATTTCAAGTGGAGCCATAGAAGTAAATTCCCCAGTAGGATTTGCAATAACTACCTCCATATGTTCAGAAGCACCGGGAGAACCTTCCCCAGCAATCCCCGCATCCTAAGGGACATTTTCCATAGCTATAGTTTCCTCGGGGGTGTATAATAGAGAAAGAACCATCTAATAAGACTCCTTATGTCCCTATGGAAGTAAAAGAGGGGAGTTCTGAATCATCCAAATGAAGTAAATTAAAGTTAGGGTTAGTAAATAGAATGAACTCTCTGTCAATATCAATTGGCACCAAATGTTCCTCCATTCATGACACCTAGTCAGACCAGCAAAGTCTGTCTTTGGAATCATGGAGACACCTATCCATCTTACTCATGAATGAAACTACCTCATCTGGTTGTTCTTTATTAGAAATAAATGTAGGATAAATGAATTCCCCAAAACCTGAAAGATTAAATCTCACTTCATGAAGAAGTTTCCAAATGTATACATCAGAAGTGTTCACCCTAAATTCATTGCAGAACCACCAAGATCTTGAAAATGTGGCTGTAATGGGGATGGCTAGTGTTGGAGGATTGACCAAGGGAAGCAGAGTAGGTTTAATCAGTCGTAGTTTCTTCCTAGGTGCCTCTGCAACCCTAGGACCCTTAGGAGATGAACACTTATGAGACTCTGGGCATGATTGAAGAGTTTCCACCACTCAAATCATAGAATGAAGATCATCAATATCTCCACCCTCTCAAGAGTGATCATCATCATTACCATATTCTTCAATCTCTAATTGTAACATGGAATGTACTCCATGATAGTATTTACAACTGTTGTTTCAAGAATGGATCAATGTTTCATGATCCTGAAGTTAATGATTTACCATCTCAGGCTCATCATCATATGAAATTTCAACTAGTGCTGACACGCGACCAAGGTTAGTAAGGGAATCCTCTCCCTCTTAGAGGAACTTCCACATGGAGTGAGGGGACTGATCGTGAAAATATTTTTGATTCTTCAAAATATCTCATTGCCTTCAGGACACTAGAATGGTATCATTAGAAGGGATGGGTGGTTGACTCCCAGTGGTAGTCTCAACAGCTTGTGAGGTCACACCCTTGTCTCTTGGGACCTTACTCGAGGGTTCAGAACCAAGAGGGTTCTGATGGAATTTCCAGAGTCAGGAATGCACATCAGCTTCTTGTTCTTTCCCCTTCCCCTTATCCTTAGACACCTTACGGGTCAAAAAAGTGGGAACTATATTTTCCAAGTGTCCCTTCGGATACGATTGTACCCAAGATTCAACATAACCTCTTGTAATAAAGGGTAAAAAACACTCAGAATCTAGAATCATGACCTTACAATGAGTATCCTCTCTATTAAACATTATCCAAAAAATTCCAGGCTATCATAAGATGCTTTTCTTAACATGAATTATTGAGGGTATGGGTCACAACATCCGGATTTAGTTGAACTAACGACCAAATCTGAAAGGCACATATCTATCATAGATAAGTTATCCATCAATACGGGAAACCAAAATACCCTCTATCAAGAAAAGAGGTATCCTCAGTTGAGAAATTATTTTGAATTCGTGTTCAAAATTTTTCCAGTCTGGGACACGTAAGAATGATATATGACGTGGTCATGATAGTTGATTTGATCCATAAAATCTCATTTGTTTCTTTTAGTCTGGTCTTCCTGCTTATCCAGGGTGGCACAACCTGAAGGCATAACCCAGCAGGTGCTTTAAAGGTATGGTTGAAGAAAAACATGTAGAATTTGTAAGGGATTGATAAATGTGTAGTCTCCTATGTGGGATCCTATACAGCCCCAGAGTATTTGGAAGGGACCAGTCGTCTAATGAGGTGGCCTTCCCTCGTTATCCTAGCACAGTAAGCGGTATATTTTTTCCAAGAAAGGAATGTCTAGGTTGATTCAATTTCCAGTGGAATGTTGAGCCTCTATGATGTAGGTTGTGAATCGCACACTTCCAGAGTCTCACAATGGTAAAAGATAGCCACTAAAAAATATATCCACGAAAGAATTTAACTAAAACATGTGGTCCACATCCGGGAGGAGTTCTCATCCCCATTTTTAGAACTATCCCTCCTCCAAGGTAGGCTATTAGGAACCTGCTCTCCTTCAAGTTTCCTTGGATGGATAGGACCTGGGTTTGGGCAAATTGGCCTCTTTACCACTTTTCTTGGAAAATACATTAATCCACTTTTTGAGTGAAATTTCATGATTTGGGATGGGGTCGACATTCTTCAAAATTTTCCTCACTTGGGAAAAGATCATTTTATCCCAGGAGTAGTCATCTCCTCATTTTCCCAGGTGGAAGTGGGAGATAGAAACTCATCATACATGTCCCTGAAAATAGGGATCCCCAAAATCAGGTGAAAATCCCAAAGGCAAATACCGACCTTCCCGTGGGCTAAATGAAAGGTATTGGTATCCAAAATCAATCTGCTCAGAAGTTGTGAAATGAGGACACTGGTCTGATGAGCATAGGTCTAGGATAACCAGACAGCCTCATATAACCCCATGGCTTTCCATTTGACCGGAATTATTTACAAATCTGATGGATCTATAATAGTCATCCCCAAACCGAGTGAAATGAACCTCTAGAGCTAAGGTATTTCTTTGATGACATTCCATGTTACTCATTTTCTATGGCCCTTCAGGCAATGATATGGTAGCAGTGGGCTATTTTATCTAGATTATACCATGATTCATATAGAGTCTAAGGAGAATAGTTCAATAAGAACTTAGTAGTGGTATCCTTCAGTATCAATCATCCTCTCGACAAGATAAGGTCATTAGTAAGGGTTCTCTTGATTATCTAGGAAGTAGGTTGGTCGACCATACATGGTTCTGGAATAGATGCATTGAAAATTTAGGTGAATCCATAATGGGTATCCAATATGAGATTGGATACTCCCTCTAGGTCATGGTAAAAAGATTCACTATGTATTGATGTAGTGGGGTGACATGGATTATGCCATCAATAGA
Source organism: Viscum album (assembly GCA_963277665.1). NCBI lineage: Eukaryota > Viridiplantae > Streptophyta > Magnoliopsida > Santalales > Viscaceae > Viscum > Viscum album. The sequence goes on along the minus strand of OY728126.1, from coordinate 1,798,688,131 downwards.
GTCCACCATAATATTATTCCTTTCATCAGCAGCTGAAAGGGCATGAAGGTAGCATCAACAACAAAAACAACTTATGTAGCATCTTGAGGAAGAGTCATCTCATTTTTCATAAAAAAAATACAATACAAAGGGGCTAGACCCACAAATTTTTTGGGAAAAAGTACAAAAATTGGAAAAGGACAACATGAAGTCTAGATAGAAAGGCTCCACATGCTGAACCATAGTAACAGTTCAAAGATAGCATTCCCCACAAACTGAAAGTTCACGGAACACCCCACAAGATTTTGTCCCATGAAGCATTGTCTAGTGAATCAAGCCTAGTTTTTAGAATGGGGGAGTCACACATCGATATTTTCTATCTGTTTGTTCCAAAAAAATTATTTTTTTAATATTTAAAGTTCTATTTAGAAATTTAACGTTCATTTCACTGAATTGAGGTTTAGTCCATAGAGTAGGAAAACCACATAGTGTCCTACTACGACACAGTTCAAAGATAAATTTTATGTATCACGATTCGGTTCATAGATTCAAAGGTTAGTTCACAAATGATTATGACCATGAAGAGATAAATGTTCACAAAATGTGAAGCACAGTTCGTAGATGATGGATTTTGTGAAGGAACTGGTATGTAGATATTGGAAAATCCAAGAGAACGTTTTGCAGATAAGTTCGGTAAATGAAAAAAGACATGGGTCCCTATATATCGGTGTGGTCCCCCCCCCCCCAATGGGACCACCTTTGTACCACAAACCACTTCTGTTCAGGACTTCTTTCTACATATAAATAGCCTCATCTTCATCTGTATTAGAACCCATTCTGATGGAGGAATTTGTCGGGTCCAAAAAACTCAACAAAGGGAAGAAAAATACTCCTTCAAATTTGATGAATGAATAATATGCATGATCTATTAAAAACATGAGAATAAGATTGAAGAAATAGAATTTGGAAAAGGACCAAAGTGATCTTCGTATTGATTTATGGGAAAGGTATGTGAATGGTATTACCTATGAACCGAATGGTTTGCGGACAGCCCATGAAATGCTAGCCTATGAGGTGTTAGCTAGTGAACCATGCAGTTTTTGAAATAAATTAGGAACAACACTGATCCCCTATGAAACACATTGTTGGTGGAATAGAGGAGAAGAAATTCCACCATCGAACCATGGCCCCATGAATCACGTCATTGGAGAAAATGTGATAGAGAGGTACACCCCCACACACCATCCTCATAAACTCAATTCACAGACAAGGTGAGGCCAGAGGCATCCTGAAAATTGCGTCGTTCACGGGTTTGAGGTGGTGATTTCTACTATTGTGAACTGCAACCCCACAAATCCTTGTTGACCAAGTCATTTATGGGCCGAATGATTTCTCCATGGGATTCCAAAAAAGGTTTCATGTGACCCATAGATACTTACTCCTAATCAAAATATAAAAAGATCCCAAGGGTAGGAGGGGATAAATGGATCATGTTTTTAGAGATATTAGAGTTTACGAATGGAAGAATTCGAAGGCAATGAATCCACAATGTACGGAACCACAAATGGTTTCTAGCATGGATAAATCAACCATGAACCCTAAAAATAAGGATGGACAATAATATTGAAAAAATGTGAACTTAATTAGTCAATCTTGAACCATACCCCCTTCACAGATTAACATCCCATGAACTACTAGACCAATTCCCCTTATACAATCCATCATATCTCATAGCACATCTCTATGTGGATGAAAACTTTCCCTGCATAGAATTTTGCCACACAAATGGAATCCAGTTCCACATACCACCATGGTATGAAGATAGAACCCAAGGCCACATACCACTATGGTATGTGGACCACATCTAGGTCTGCATAACACCTCAGTGCACAGATGGTATCCAGTTTTGCGTACCGCCTCGGGACATGGATGACCCCTCCACCCACATAGTAATGCACTATATGAAGGGTACCCTACCCCACATAAACATATGGTACGTGGAATGAGGTACCTTAAGGCTTTTTGCCTTCTGGTCCTGATCATGCCCTTTCATTTCCATCCCATCCTCCAAATCCCCTCTGTGAACCAGTACATCAGCATCAGGCCAAAACCTCTTCCAAAGCCACCAGAACCGTATGTAAAAACCATCAGGTGAATCAGTAGGTCCTTCTAAGTCTACATACCTATGGTAAGTAGAGACATATTGGTAACCCTCACAATGGTACGGGCCCCCGGAGTGTTTCTAAGTCTACATTCCCATGGTAACTCAGGGTCCAAACCTTGGGATGCTCACACGTACCTCCCCATTCTAGGGATCAAGGGTAATCACTAGATTTTCCATTCAATGGAGGATAGTGATATGTTAAAGGTATCATGCCTTCCTCTCCCTTAGAGGAGAGGTAGTGCTTCTCCCTTTTCCCAGAACCAGTTTTAGGGCACCCCCTTATGGTAACCCTGTAGCCTCTCTGTGGGAGGTGATGATCTTTCTCCTCTCAAGCTCGGCCCGAGATGTGTTTGGATATACTTCCAAAGGTGAAAATCCTAGATATCAACATGGGAGAGAAAATTGTCACATTAAAATCCCCACATCTCCCTTTGGTATCTAGTACCATCTATTAGTAGAAGAGGTGAGACATTCGATCATTAGATCTGATGCCTCTTCTTATGTCTCACACCGAGCATGAATCACATGGTCATAGAGGTTGGTGGTGATCATGACATCCACATATCCCCAAAACATGGTCATCCACTTAGGTGTAATCCCCAACAAAAACTTAAAATCATCATGAGTCGAGATCCTCGTCATGTTTCCAGAAACATGGGCCTCCTCCTAGGTGTAATCCCCACCTAATGAATAATGAGAACTCTAATTTTTGGTATAACCATGATATATATGATGTGTATCTAATGGCATGATCTCAAATTGGAAAATTAAACATGTAATACCAATCCTAATTAACTATGATAACTTGGATTCAAGCTCTAACCATGATACATAGGATGCCTTTCTAAAGGCCTGATCTCATGTGGACAACTTCTGTGTGTAAGACCCACCCCAATGAAATACAAGAACATTGATTCATTCTATAATTGGGATATATAGAATGCTTTTCTAAAGGCCCAAACTCATGTGGGAAGCTTCCACATGTAAGTACCACCCCAATGAACTATGAAAAACTATTATTCATGCTCTAACTAGGATATGTAGGGTTCCTGTTTGAAGGCCCAAGCTCAAGTTGGAATCTTTCACATGTAAGACCAACTCTAATGAACTACGAAAAATCTGATTCTTTTCTACCCATGATAAATAGTATTCTTATCTATTGTCCCAATCTCATGTGACATTATCCTTAAAAGTCAGTCCTAATAAAATTCCCCCGACTAATTATGGAATCTTATTTAGGTATAAGCCCTGACGTGAATCTTCCAAAAGGGCCTACTTTAAAGTACAAGCCCCAACGTAAATCAAACTACAAGGACTTTGATTCATAAATAATTGGGATACGTAGAAAGCCTCCATGAGGTCCAAACCCAACACCCAAATCACCCTAGTGTTCATCGGTCCATATTCTCTGTAAGGGACATATCCACCAAGGAGACCATTCCTCTGATGAGCATCCTAGGATGCTTCGGTGTAAGCCCCACATGAAATATTGGCTTGGAATCCTCCTTTTATACTTCCTCGTTGCATGATTCTAAACTGCATTTATGGGTCCCTATCACATAACCTTAAAAGGTGATGTTTCCAGTTACATGGCATCTAAATATTTAGTTTCTGATTCCTCTCATGAGGATATGTCGAATGACTATCTCATGGGCTCGGTCCCGATATCGAAGAAACTTCCATCCTCCCCAGTTGACAATAAACTACAGTGTGCCTCATCATAGGGTATAAACTAGCATCGTCTCAGTAATTACTAATCCATGCTTATCTATGATTGATTTTTCAAGTCATGTTTAATCCGCAGACACATTCTAGGGAAAGAACCAAGGATTCATGATCATATAAACATTTATTAAATCTATAAGGGAGTCACTGAGATGGAAATAATTTCCCCCAAAAGGGTGTGATGAGCCCTACCTCCCATCCTCTCGACCAATGGAGTCCATAAGTTTCGTTGGAAAAATCATTATCCAACGATCTCTTTCCTTGGGAAAAATGTCCATAAATCATGGATATATGGGTTGTTGGGTGTTTTTAGCTCCACAAATAAGCCCGTTGGAGACCATCTGATGACATTATACCTGACAAGGACTGATTTCACACATACTAAACCCCCTTCAATCACCAACCAGGACCATTAAACTGTGTAACATCCTTCATAATATTAAAAGGACACATTTCCCAATCCCAGTGTGACCATCCCTATTACCAAAAATGGTCATGATGTGAATCGGGTCGAAACGAAATGGTAAAACCAACTTGAAACTCTATAATATCAAACAATTAGCTGTATTATGTCAGGACATTTTTTTCTACCTGGGTAGGACACTAATTGGGTTGAAATAAAACCCAAAAAAAACAAAACTCCATAAAAACCCTAACCAACCATAAAAAACCAAAGAACCCAAAAATCCAAAAAAATCCAACAAAACCATAAAAATATGGAAAAAAGAATGATAATGCTAAAAATAATAAACCCCTAAAAACCAATAAATACCATAAAGAATCTCTAAATCCCCTTAAAAAGACAAAACCCCCCTATAATGATAGAAATCCCTAGAGTCCTATAATCCCCTAAAAACCTAAAAATTGTAAGAACCCTAAGAAATGCCTAAAACACTAAGAAAAATCTTAAAACCCCAAAACAATGAAAAAACCCAAAATCCATAAAAACTATAAAAACATTAAAAACTATAAAAAACTATTAAAACCCAAAAAACCATACTGCCCACCAAAACCCAAAATTCCTATATGTTAATAGAAACCCTAAATATCATAAAAATCTGAAGACACCCTAAACCCCTAATACGCTAAAAACCCAAAAAAAAACTAAAAACGCTAAACCCTATACCCAACAACCAAAAACCAACATCCCAAATCCTAAACCCATCACTGTAAACCCAAAACCTATTCCTGAATCTCTAAATACTAAACCCCGCACTTGAAACCCAATTCCTTTCAAACTAAACCCTAAACCCAAAACCCTACATCGAAACCCTATACCCTACAACCTAAAACCAAAACTCAACACCCGAAACCCTAAATATTGTACTTTAAACCCTAAACCCTAAACCCTAAACCCTAAACCATTCATCATAAAACCTAAAACTCACACCCTAAACCATAGACCATAAAAAATAAACCCTAAACCCTAAACCATAATCCCAAAAGCCTACACCTGATACCCTATACCCTACACCCTAATCCCAATACCCTACACCCCAAACCCTATACCATACAACCAAATGCCTATACCCTACACCCTAAACCCTATACCCTACACCATAAACCCTAAAACCTACACCCTAAACCCTATACTATACACCCTAAACACTAAAACCTACACCACAAACCATATACCCTACACCCTAAACCCTAAACCCAACACCCAACCCCCTATACACTATAACCTAAACCCTATACACTATGCCCAAAATCCTATACCCCACTCCTTAAACACTAAACCCTAAACCCTACAACAGAAACCCTAATCCCAACACCCTATACACTTAATCATAAACCATACACCCTAAACCCTATACCCAACAACTTAAACCAAAAACCCTACGCCCTAAACCTTATACCCAACACACTAAACCCTAATCCCAACAACCTAATCCCTATAACCAACACCTTCAACCCTAAGACCTACACTAAAAAAATATACCCAACACGCAAAACCATCAATCTACCAAAGCCATATAACCCATATGCTACACTCTAAACCCAACACCCTAAAGCCTATACCCTAAAACCTATGCCCTACACCCAGAAACCTATAACCTATACCCTAGACCCTAGACCCTGCACCGTAAACCCAATATGCTACACCCTAAACCCAATACTATACTTCATAAACCCTAAAACCTACATCTTAAACCCTATATCTTACACCCTAAACCCTAAAACATTCACCCTAAAACCCTATACATTACACCTGATACCCTAAACCCCACAACCAAAACATTCTACCCTTCACCCTATACCCTAAACCCAACACCCAAAATTATATACCCTATACACAAAACTCCACACCTTACACCCTAAACCCCATACACAACATTATAAACCTTAAACCCTATAGCATAAACCGTATATCCAACACCCTATACTGTAAACCCAACACCTAAAACCCTATACCATACACCCTAAACCATGTACGTTACATGCTAAACCCCATACCCTACACCAAAACCCCAAACCCAAAACCCTAAACCCTAAAACCTAAACCCTAAACCCTAAAATCTAAACTATAAACCCTAAACCCTAAACCGTAAACCCTAAACCTAAACCCTACACCACAAATCATATACCCTACACCAAAAACCCAAAAACCAATACCCTAAACCCAAAACCATAAAACCCTTAAAATGACCCAAAATCCCCTAAAACCCTAAAGAGTTCGAAAAAACACATAAAACCCTAAAAACACTAAAAACCAAAAACCCAAAAAAGCCTTATAAAAACTATAAAAACCTTTTAAAACCCTAAAAACCGTAGAAACAGAAAAACCATAATGTCCTTAAAACCCTAAAAACTCTAGAAACACTAAAAAACCCCTAAATACACCTAAAACCCAAAAAAACCCATTTAAAACTTAAAAGAACTCAATGAAAACCCTAAAAAACTCTAAAAAACAAGATTCCATAAAAATTCCCTTAAAACACTAATCATTATAAAACCCCTTAAAACCCCTAAAAACCCAAAAAATGATAAAAACTATAAAAACACTAAAAATCCTCGAAAAATAAAATATCCCAAGAAAATAATAAAAAATTAGAAAACTCTAAATATATATATAAACCCTAAAACCCCTAAAAAATTTAAAAAACCCTTTAAAAACACTAAAACCCCTTAAAACCCCTAAGAAAATCTAAAAACCTAAAAACTCTAAAAACACTAAAAAGTGATAAAGGACCCTAAAAGCATAAAACCCCTAAAAACCCATATAAACATAAAAACCTAAAAACCCCTTACAAACCCCTAAAACCCCTAAAATACTCTAAAAATCCAAAAAACACTAAATCCCAGAAAAGTCCATAAAAATAAACAAACCTACAAAGACTTTAAAACACTAAAAATCCAAAAAGTCCCTAAAAATAATATAAATATAAAGACACTAAAAACCATACAAGGCAATAAAGTCACCTTAAACTCTCTAAAATCCCTAAAAACCTATAGGATACTAAAAACCCTAAAAGACCCTAAAACCCTAAAGGACCATAAAAATCCTAAAAACAAAAAAGGAGACTAAAAAGCCTAAGAAATCCAAAAACGAAACTAAAAATTCTAAAACCCCTAAAGGGCCCTAGAAAAACCTAAAGGACCTTAAAAACCGTAAAAACTCTAAAAGACCCTAAAAACCTAAAACACCCTAAACCATATAAAAACACCTTAAATCACATGAAACCCGCTAAAACCCTAAAAAAACATAGAAAACTAGAAATACACCTTAATGAAACTAAAAACCCCAAAAACCCTATAAGACACTAAAATACCCTAAATACCAAAAAAATCACTAAAACCCCTAAAATACCTGAGAACCCCTAAAAAATTAAAAAAACTAAAAACTGTAAAAACCCAAAAAAACCTAAAACACTAAAAGACCCAAAAAATATATAAAACCAATATAAGAAAATAAAAAACCTATAAATACTAAAAAATATTAAAATCCCTAAACCCCCAAAAAATAAAAAAAAGCATAAAACCCAATGAAAACTAAAAACCCTAAAAACCCATCAAACCCATAATACCCATAAAACCCCCAAAAAACTCTAAGAGAACCTAAGACACCTAAAACCCCCTAAAGAACACTGAAAACCTGAAATATCATTAAAAACCCTAAAATAACCAAATACCCAAAACCCCTAAAAAATCCTAAAACACCCTAAAACCCTAAAAGACTCGAAAACCCTAAATACCCTAAAAAGCCTAAAACCTTAAAAGACATTTTTGGGTCTTGAAAACTCCACATAAAAGAAGAAAATGATTCCAAGAACTTTTAAATAAAAGTAAAATCAACCTAATGAATAGTTTCAAGAAATTATAAGGACACCAAGCCACAAAAGAGGGCAATGGTCCATATTAAATAACTCATGATGTGGACTGTCACTCTGCATGGCGTCCCAAAAATGAAATTGTTCATGGGATGTAACAATGTTAACTGTTTCCTGCAAACAACATTATGTATTTTGGGAGGCTAGACGGTGATTCCTATCCCCCATGAACAAAAAATTATTTCATGGGTGGGGAGAATATTTTCAATACCCCGTGAATGAAGAAGTTGTTCACAGGTGAGGATGATATTTTTCATCCTCTAAGAATGAAGGAATCATTTTCTAGTGAAGATGGTGTTTTATGTTCCCTGTGAATGAGATCCGCATGGTCCACCATGAATGACTAGACATCCCAGTAGATTGTTTCTATATTCCTCTATATAAAACCTAAGAGGGGAGTTGAAAATATAGAAATGGAAATATGGGGAATAAAGTACAAGAGCCATCGATTTTGAGTAGGTAAACCTACTACATAACATTATGTTATAAAAGGGATTCACCCAACTATCCACAAAATGAAAACCCTTTTGGAATCTATTCTGTGAAGCATAAGTGGATTACCTCTTTTTGGTACACCACCCCACATAGTGAAATGATAAATGAAGGTATCCACATCCCAAATCGGAAGATGTTACACCGGATGAACTCAAACCTGTATAGAAAAGTACTATGTGGTCCAAACTCAGGGCTGCATAGAAAAGCGCTATACAGACAATTCTCATATCTGAGTTGAAAAAATACATGTGGATGACACCCACACCCGTATCACTAAACGTTATGGAGAGGGAACCCCATCCGACATAGGAACATGCTATGTGAAATGGGACATCCTAGGGTGTTTCTCCCTAATGTTCCCATCGCTTTCCTCCATACCATTCGGTCCCACCATGGCCCCTCCATGAACTAACCTAATTGACTTCTACATCAACCATTTTTATGTGACACTATATGTTCTAAGTGGTCCCCTAGGACAAGGCCTCTCCCAAAACCACCTGATGTGTATGATAAAATCACTAGGCACATCAGTGTGTCCTCTCAAGAATACATACACTTGGTAAATGAGGTCCTACTAATAACCTCATTAATAATGGGTATCCTCAAAACACTTTTAGGTATAAATTACAATGGTAATGAGGGTCCTTAACTTGTATGTACTCATGTGGATCTCCCCATTTTAGGGATTGAGGGGAACCACCAACCTTTCCCTTCAATGAGGTCTAGTTCTGGATCCTTCTCTTATCATCTCTGAAATCAGAAGAAGGGAATCCCTCCAGGATTTATCCCCTAACCTTTCTTGATGGTGTTTGAATTCTTGATCCTATTCACCTATAGATTCATATACATGATTTTATGTAACTAACCAAAATTCCAAAAAAAAAGAAATATGAACTTCAATATCCTTTCTCTCTCCCTTTGGTATAAGGATATGAAAATAAGAGAGTATATAGTTATTAGATCCATCTCTCTTTTTCTATTACATTGGTCTCGGGCCTCATCCACCGGTAGAAAAGTGATATTGTGTGGTTTTGGGTCTATCTTTTCCTCTTGTTTCTCACACCAAGAATGAATTACATGGTCTTAAAGGTGAGTGGAGATCATAAAATCGATTAAATAAAAGTGAATGGGCCACCTATTTGGTATAATCCCCAACCATACACATTCAAATGGTCCTCCTCATTAGGTATAAGCCCCAAACAATCATGTAACCAACCATGTAACCAGTGCATGGGCATCCTCCTAGGTGTAAGTGTAATGGCCCAAAAATTCATTAATGAAAATTCTTCTTGGTCAATTTAAATGTATTGTTATGGTTATGTAAAACATATGCACTTATTTTGTTCAATGTTTTGGATTTTAAAATATAGTTAAGAATTTTGACCATTTCTAATATATTCATTGAACAATGATCACGTGATTTGTATAAATATAGGGATTTAACCAATCCAATTTACTCAGACAAACGAAGAGATGGCCTCATCCAGTAGACTTGCCCCATACGAAGCCTATTTTTTGGATCTTGAAAAGTAGGTGGCATAATTGGGATTTTCTCTTGACCAAGACCAAGATGATATTGAATATGTTAAGCTTGAGTGGAACTTCCTACTAGAGAAGTGGAAGTTGATAGAGATTTCCACTGGAGTAATGTTATCCAAGCCACCCGAAGAGTTTGTCTCCATCGCGCACCTTACCCTAAGGTCTTATGTGGGTATAATAAGGGGTTATGTAACAAGACCCTAGAACTATGACTATGGACATTATATTTTTATAAATAATGTGCATTCATTTTATTATTATTACTTTGTAAATAGTTTTTAAAGCCCAAATTTTTTTTAGTTAATATTCAATTAAGAAATCTATTTTGATGAATTAATGGATTTTAGAATTAAATAATATTTTAATAAAATATTATTATTATTATTAAATTAATTTTTAATAAATATAAATTATCATATAATTTTATGAATGCAATAGTAATTTTTATTAAGGTTTGAAAGCTATTTTTGTCAAAACCCATGATTTTTTTATAAATGTTAGTTTTTATTTTAAAAGTAAAAATTCACATATTTATTATATTATTTAGATAAAATGAATATTATTTTTGGAATAATGATGTCAAAATTATCCAACGGTGATGTTTTCATAATTTTATGAGATAGTCAAATTTTTGGGTAAAAATTAAATACCGTTTAAATATATAATGTGTTTTAGGACATCATAATGTCCCAATAGTGAAGTAATAAAATACTATTAACGTTATGTTGTGTCAATATATGTTTTACCATTAAAATAATGTGATTTAATATTTTTTTGATTTACTTTACAAAGCTTTAGTGGACCCTTCAAGGCTTATAAAACATTTTGTCTTTTTAAATTGTTTTCCTTGAGAGTGTAACTCACCTCTACATAAGTAAACCTATTATTTTAAGATGTTAGGATATTGTAATTATAAAATATTGTTTTCCAATCCCCTTTGGCAAAAAAATGGGAAAAACCCATGGGATGGTTAGTTTTTTTATTAGTTTAATGTGAGGTGTTCCAAACCTAAATAATAAATAAATATCTCTCCTTTCCTATATAAACACTACCAAGTTCCCACTTCCTCTTCACTCAATGAATTTAAAGTTTGACCAAAACATGACCTCCTCTCTCTATAATCCTCCCAAGTTTCCACAATCTCCCAAGAAGCCTCTCTCAAGCCTCTCCCAATCTTTTGGGATCACACTTCCATGTAAGGGATTTATTCCATTCTCATTTTGTCCAATTTTATTTAAGTTGTTATGCCCTTTTTTCAATTAAAAATGTTGGGGTATGATTTCTCACCTCCCCCATACTTCCCTATTTATGTTTGGATGATGTGAGACCCCTTTATCTCTCATTAATTCCTCCCATGTACACCCGTTACCATGCCGAAACTCAGTGGGGGATTTCTCTCTCCTCTTTTACATCCAAGTAATTCTTTTGAATTTTGCATCTAAATTCCATTACGTTTTTTGAGAAATGTATATATATGACCCCATTACTTTCCATTTCATGTGCATATGATGAGACATAAATTTCTTTCTCATCATCCATTTTCATTAATCCTTATGTCATGTCTTTATGCTGCCGAAATTGTACCGCGTTTTTCCAAGCCAAGATCATTGTGTAGGGTATACCATACCCATGTCTCTATCAAGGGTATTAATCTTTATGAACATATACATATCGAATGGTACTTTCATTTATTTATTCTATATTAACTAATCATGGAATAACTTATTATGTTGATTGATTCCATGTTATATGATCCATGTGGCACATTATGCATGAAATGAAATGTTTAAGAAGGGTGTGCCCGGATAGCGCTCCAATGAATTGGGTAAAGTATAGTATCATGATATGTCATGTGCAATGAGTGTTGAATCATGATAATTCAACTGAAATGAGGGTATACTCATGCTTCATGTTCAACGAGGGATTACACATGCTCCATGTGCAATGTGCCTTCGCTCATTCTAATTCTATGTTAAGTGTTGTTTCCACATTTCCATGTTATGATTTTCATGGTCTATCATGCATTTATGTTCAGGTTTCTTTGTTGCTCCATTTATAAGCCTATTTCCTAACATGTATTGTAATATTCATGTTATTGTTTTTTTACTCCCTTAATGGGCTTTATAGCTCACCCTTTTCTTATTCATGTCCTCAGGTTATCACATGCATTGCTAAGTACGAGGGAATGTAGTGGTCATGTAAAAGATGTTTTCAATAAAGATATTGTATTTCACATTTTAAGTTGTTATGTAATGATCTTAAGCCCCAAATACACTAGACCTCTCAATATTCTATGTTGTATCAAGTGAAATTTATGTAAAAAATCATGTTTAAGTGTGTAATAAAAGGAAGGGTTGTTATAGTAAGCCCCAACCAAACCTCCAAATCAACCTGAGTTGAGACTTTCCCCAAGGTTCCGTAAACATGCGACTCTTACATTTTATAATCTTAAAAACCATGTTATCATATTCTAAAAGTACCAAATTCCCCATGATATGAGTCTTAAAAGGTTCTTAAACCCAATGAAGAAAGTATTAGGGCCTCCTCCATAGGTGTAATCCCCAACCATCCAAACTATGTGGCCTTTGATTACCAACCAATTGGGATACGTAGGAAGCCTCCATGAGGTCCACACATAACACCTCAAATTCACCGTAATATTCTCTAGGTCATATACCCAATAAGTTCATATCCAACTCGAAGGGACACATTCCTTCTGATCCCCTTTTTCCACCATCCTTATTGGACCATATTCCCCATAAGATCATGCCCCCAAACTGTGTGAATACACTTCTTCTAGAAACATTAGGCTGCTTTCCCATGTCCTTGGATGATAATAAATTCTAGATAACATCATCATGTTTCATAAAACCATTATAAAAATCATAAAAAATACAAGGATATTTGGTCCATAGGTACAATTTATGGAGAGCCCCAAATCCATATAGATCCCTGTATTAATGGAGAACCTTATATACATATAGATGATTCCAAATTCACTTGTATTTATAATTGATTATTAATTCCAGGGTGACCCAAGTCATACATGGGAATGGATAATGTAATCATGAACATATCTTAAATCTATAATAGTGTCTCAAAGTAGGAAATAATTCCCTTCAAAGGGGTGTGATGAGCCCAACCTCCCATCCTATTGACTAGTGTGAGTTCTTATGTATCATTGGACATGTTACGTAACAATTTCCTATATTTGGGTATTAAGTCCATGATTCATCATGGATATAACATCCATTGGGTGTTTTTGAATCGACGAACAAACCCCATTTGAAACTGACCCATCGTAAACAGGTGGAAAACAAAAATGTTGAACCCGAAGTGAATAATTGTGCAATGAAATGAACCCCACCCAATAAATTGTCAGCCCCCAATTTTTTCATTTAAACAAAAATGGTGAGATCGACGTGAATCCTTAACCAAGGTGGTGGTGTATCCCACATGTTAGGACCCTTTTCCCTTAAATTAAATGTGTTTAAAACAATGAAATTGATTATGTGCGTGATAATTTAATGATATTCTACATTGATAGGGTATTCTTGTGTATATTTGTCACATATATTACTATAACCTGTCACCAGAACTATCTTCAATCCAATGGAATCTCACAATTTATCACATTCGGGTGTATCTACCACCGCACATGATGTGTCCTCATCTAAATAATAGATTCCATCACCAACCCAACATCTTAAATATTGGGTCTCAAAACCATTGGTATAGGAGTAATACCAAAATAGTACTCTCCCAACTGTAGAGGTAGCCCAACAGCCACCACAGTGCATGACTCCTCTCTAGTTGTTCTCTTAATAATGGTTGACAACCTAGAACCAAATAGAATTGATATCCATTTGAAACCATTTTGGGATCCTACCCATGAAATGTGATAATGATTTCCTCCCTTACCTTAGGAAGGATAATGAAGTGGACACAATTGACTTAATCATGGTTTCATAGGGGTCCTTCCCAAGGGATCATACCATAAATCATTGCCACAAATTTCTCATGACCCAACATACTCACCATGAAGAGGTTATGGCCCCATGGGCCCCAACTGAAGTCATGTGGACCCAAGTCCCCATGACGGTCTGTAAAGGGTGATGGGTAAACAATATGAAATAGGACATAATTCTTTTTCTTACTGAATAAGATCTCTAGTCAACTACTAGGGAAAATCTTGAGCAGATGCAATTCCTATATGGTGGAAAATAATGAGCATATGTAAATCTATGCTCATGAATATCAATACTGTAAGTAAAATAGGATGGAAAACCATGAAAAAATGCAAATGCCTTCTTTAAAATATTAAAACTATCAGTCAAATATAGAAGCACACCATGATAAGATTCAAATCCCTACTCACTCATATGAAACACTTCAGTCAAATATAGATGCATGCCAAGATCATATGAAAATCCTTGATCATACATATCAAGTCCTTTAGTAAAATATGGAGACATATTAGAATAATATGTGAATCCATTCTCAGATACATCAATCTCTTCAGGAAAATATGATGGAAAACCATGATAAGACACAAATACCTTCTCACTCATATCAAACCATTAAATAAAATATTGTGTAATGTAGAGGACCTAGTCGATGTATCTCAGCTATGAACCAGGGGAGGACTTATATCCCTTCCCCAATATCAAAATAGGTGTATATTCCAATTCTAGCTAAAGATTTTTCTTATCACATCCTAGAATTTATGGATGTTCATGAATAAATTCTTAACAATGTCTTACAAACCTTCCAAGTAATAATTTCTTCATTGATAGTAGCAAGGAGTCTAGACCATGACCCCTCCTTCTGAATTAGGGTGACTCATCCCCACAGTGGGAGGTTCACATAGAAGTAGACATATATACCTACTCCAACCAAGGAGGGTCTTTTACAACATTATACAATAAATGGATGATCATATTTAGAACAAATACATGTTCGAGCTGGGGATTACTGACCCATTTCAAGGGTCACTCCAGGGTAGGCATATATCGCTGCTGAAATACTAGAAATGTATCAGCACACTCTTAAATCAACAAAAGAGTCTCTTGAAACCACTAACATGTACGATAAAATCCATTCATAGTACATGATTCTAGGTACCCATGGGAGAGCATAAAAAAATAAATCCCCCATGGGGGAGTTCAAAATTCCAAAGCAGACTCATGACTCTACTATGTTAAAACCTGTAGTTCTTCAGGCTATCAAACATCTATTAGTGGTATCCTATTATCCTACTGATTTGTTACCAAATTATAGAAGTGATAGTAGAAGTATTTCATTCTCTCCTTAGAATATAGCTAACAAAAATTATGGAGGTACTCCCTAAACTGATCACCCTAAAAGCTTTCCTCATTGGCATAATTTGTTCGATCATGGGAGTGCATCTCTTGATGATTACCATAGAATCCATCCTCATGTCCAGAACATCAATAAACAAGAATTTTCTCCACTTTCTATATCAAATATGATATTTCCGTCATATTTTGAGGTGCTTGGGAATATGGGGGCAGTTATATCTGACACTCTATCTATGATAGGTGACATTCCATCTCAATCAAAAGATGATCTAAGGAAAAGATCATCCTTGGAAACACCTCTAAAACATTTACATTGCAATGAGAACCCTAATAGCCCCGATAATTGTAAAAAAACCCAAGAATATCCCATGTTGGTCTGAGAAAGTATGTGAATATTAGAAAAAAGAACAAAAAATATGATAAGACAACGGGTTCGGGATAATATACCCACCATGTTTTAGATGTCAGATACTTCTTATTTTAAAATTCCATATGTATTGTTAGTAGAGTGCATAAAAAACATCCAAATTAATATCTAGAAAAATATCTTCCATTTGAAGGAATTTTTTTTGGCCCATAATGAGTATGAAGACCGTGTTAATGTATTAGGAGAGATTTTTTGTCAAATTAACATGGAATCCCTTTCATATACACAACATCCATGATTATATAAGTGGTGGAAATATCTTAAATTGAAATTCCTCAATGAATTTCATTAATTAGGACATGTAATTATTGATTCCCTACCCACTATACATATCCAAGGATGGATTGAACATGGTGACTTGCATTTCACCTCATTCACTATTCGGTGAAATCCACCATAAGTGAAAACCTACAATTTTATTCCTCTAAGAGGACTACCAAACAATACCCCCACTTAGGTAAGATGATGCGGTTAGTAGGAATCAATCTTGAGTGAGTCTCAAAAGTGTCAATCCTAATGAGGGAAAATAGTAGAAAATGTTTTGAATGATGTAACTGATAATATTAAGTATGATTATAATTTAAGGGAATCTAATCATCAAGCACTATTGATTTATTCATAAGTAGGTGGTTCGTGTGAAGATCATGCATGGAACCCATATTATTCTTGAACAAGGATGTATGAGATCAAGCTGGAATAAATGGTAGTAGTAGCAACCAAAACCTAGGATCAACAATATCCCAAGGGGATGGGGGAATTTTTAACATGAAATGATGTTCAAAAAAAGAAAAATTTGGTATGAGGAATAATAATGGAAGAATTGGTGAAACCCTATCCCAAAAGGATGTGGGAATTTTTACCTCAACACTATCCTCAATAGAAATAAGTATTTTCCTGATTGGGAGGAACATCAAGAAATGAGGTCTTCCAGTTCATCTCGTATCATGATCTATGTCTCTCTTAAGGGAAACATTTGGTGAGGTTTTATAGCGGTCCCCTTAGAGTCACTCTTCACCAAGAATCCCAAATATGATCCCACAAAGGGAATATGTCATGAATTGGGCACCAAAAACCCTACTATCATTCAGAATCAAATACAATGATTATAACACATTATGTGTTGATGAATTTCATGGGTGTTAACCCCCTAGATAGTGATAATGATGAAGACAATATGAGGGGGTCGGGAGAGTATGGTTCTACCCATATTGAGGTCCACACTAAGACAAATGAGGAAGGTGTGAGTACATAGAACCAGAGACTTTATTGGATTTTGGGGATCCCCTCGATCAACACATCACTTCCTCAGTGAATATTCATCATAGAGAATTGTTAAAACAAGGCTAAAAATGATTTTCATCCCAAAGAGGTTGAATCCCTCACACTCGAAGAATGATTCACTCAGTAGTAGAAAATGGTGAAATATTTGATGTAGAATTTCTCGAAGAAAACATTCCTATAGAGTGTTCTCCATGTACAGAGCCTCAACTAGAACTTCCATCCAATGTACTTTAACAACAAACATTAACCCCCATTGACTAAAACAGATCTAGGACCTCTGCCAAAATCTATTCCCAAGACATATGTTTACCTGAATATGATCATAGATAGATATAAATATTTCCTTACACTAGGGAAACAAACAGAACTCTTCCAGGAAAACCTAAAAATATTTCACCTACTGAATTTTAGCTGAAAATATTGGTAGCTCCATCATGTCAGGCCCTACCTATTGTTTCTCCTATTTGAGATCCTATTTAACCAAATATTCATTAATGGATAATTAACACAATTCATTCATTAACATCTAAATTTCAATATGTAGATGAATGATTTCCACTAGTAAAACCAAAAAAGAATCCTTACCTTAAATGGATGACAAAAATAACACCCTCCCAATTTCAGGAGTCCTATGTTTCCCATATTCAATGGATTGGGAGACCTGAAGAATAATCTGACACATTTTGTGTCCCGATGAGATCCCATGATGGGAATACCTAAGAAACAAGAAGTAGTGAATTTTAGATCATTTTTGAAAACCCTTAAATGGTTACCATCATATGGTACACCATTTTCTTAGCTCGGTCAATCATGGGATGTGAATACATATTTCAGAAGATTCTCTTCCAATTCAGCTCAATACTGAAAAAGAAAACAATCTGTGACAAATCTTACTCAAAACAATGGTAGAATTAGAGGGTCTCATATTTAATTTCTAGATGGAAGGGGAATAACTGTTCCCTGAGCCAAAAAATTTAGTAAGAAGATTTGATTTCCCTTTGCATTGATAACCTTCATGAAGAGTTGTGAATGTCGCTCATCCTTGATAGATACACGAGTGGATTTCGGGATCTCTCTACAATTTCTTAATGAATGGAAGATTCCATACAGTAGACTAATCTCAAATCGTGAATGGTTCCATCGGCCCCGAAAAAAATAACCAGGAAATATGAGGTTGGATATATCACACATAATCCAGCCTCTATGATGAATCCCACTCCAAAGCCTACAAAATATCATGCAGTACCCCCTAGGTATCAATAAAAACCCCCACCTCCTTAGTATGAGTAGAGGGGACCCATGATAAATCATTTCTAGGAGAAAAGGTATAAATTTACACATTCCAAGATGAGAAAGTTCATGACTACTTTATAGAAGCTATGGACAGTGACTTACCATACCTACCATAGCCCAAGAGGAGTGACCAAGTGGGTATTGATGATTGAACATATTATTTCACTTTTCAATGGATACTGGGGAACACCATTCCAGAATGATTCATTTTTAATGAATTCTTGTATAAAATGGTATATTCTGTGCATGTAAAGCTAGGAGAACCACAATCACAAGTAGTTTTTTTATCTGCTACTACCCTAAAGGAAGTAGGTGAATGGATAGAGGCTTCTAGTAAAGGAACACAAATTTTTAGGGTTGTATGAATCAAACTTCAATCATCCAAATTCATGTGATCCTATAAGCATAGTTTAAACAACTAATAATGCCCCAACCACTTCCACCTGGTAAAATAAATGTTAATAAGCATTGTAGTCCTCTATAATCTAGTATTTTAAGAAATGATATTTCCATAAGGGTGGGGATCCAACACATGAAAATGAACCTGTACTAAGGCCAAAGTTGGATTGGACTTTCTTAGGATTTATTCGCCTAGTTTTGAAATAATGGGAACTGCTTCACCAAATGGTACCCCCATAAATTTTCATCTAGATAAAACCCTCATCGGATGAAAAATTAATCACTGGTTCCATTAATTTCATTCATTCAATGTATACCTTATCATATGATTAGTATGGATACGAACCTGAGTTCTCCTCCCCTGATTGGGGAACCAGAGAAATATGTCACTGGATCTGAGGGTACATGGGATGACATAGTTGTGGTAGAATATAGAATACTAGTGATACCCCTACTCAAACAATCAACATTGTGGAAACTTGTAGACGAGCCTTTCAAAAAGTCAAATATGAGTAAGGAAATTCCATTTCATATACCAAAATCCACCCTTACCCAGTCATCTTGGAGTATCAATTAGAAAATGAACAGATGTCTAATCATCCTCTAAAGGAAGTAAATATTATTTAGTTAGACCCATTGAGAACATGAAAACCCTCAATTCCTATTTTGAGGAATAATCTATATACATCCAGTACTATATCCCCTAAAGAACATGTGAAATAGAATCTTCATTCTAGGAAGTATAGGCCATTAAGATAGAATAATGATATATTAAAGTAATTAGCCTTAGTTTCAGCCAATCAGTTGATCCTAGATGCCCTAATTTTATCAAAAGACCTCAAAAAAGCACTCATAGATGCTTTGATAATCCCTTAAGTGTAACGCCCCGACCCCAGTTACCCAGAGTCGGTGCATTATTACATAACATTGGTATGATCACAAGAAAGATCAAATCTCGAAAGACCGATTGGTTTAGTAGCCTTGGAAATACTAGATATATTCATAAGTTTTACATTACATCATAAAATGAAAAACTACTACAACAACATAATGTCTCCATAATCCACACTCATATCCCCATATAATATCCCTGCAGGTCATTCATAATTTACTTCTTCACTTCCTGGGAAAAATAAAACATAGAAAAGGGGTGAGCTCAAATGCCCAGTAAGGATAACAATATAGCGGAACATTCAAAAATAAGCATAAAAATTTAAGGCAATGTATAACTAAAACAAAAGCCTTTCAAACATGAACTTTCAACATGGTATGGCATAAATAAAATGAAATAATGCCATTTACTTATTCACATGGATATTCTACTAATCGAATAATCACATGCAAAAATCAATAACCACTTTCATAATGTTGGAATGCATAATGCCAGACTATCATAACCACATAGCCAAGGCCTCGTGCCAAGACTACAAATAAGATTTTGTCAAGGTCTTGTGCCAAGACACTAGTTTGTCTCATGAGACCTACCGATGCATCGAGGAGCTATAGCGGGCTCCACCCGTCACTTATTAAGTCCAATGCATTCCCATATGAAAAGGTTTAAACATAACATAAACATTCGTATTAAAACTAGCATACGAAATGTCAATAATTTCACCATAAACTATGAATGGTATAAAAATAGCACATCCATAGTCAAACATATCACAAAACCTTCAATACAATATAGAAGTTTTTTATCATAATAAATCAACTTCAAATAATCTTAAAATCCATCAAAGGATGTTGACGTAGATGAAATCAAAATTCTTTTTAAATAAATATCTCCTTTTATTTTGAAATCATTTAAGATCCTTATAAAATAAAACATTTTCTTTGAAAATATTCTTATAAGCTTGTAAGTAAAGCTTTGAAGATTTTATAACGGTGTAAAATAACCGCACCCGCCGTATAAGTTAAAAAAACCATTCTTACCTCAATTCTGTCGAAAAGGTTAAAAAGGACCTTGTTTTAAAAACGATGGAAAGATTCCTTTATAAACCTCTTATAAAAAGTCAAACAAGGGTATAAATGAATTTAACCCATATTCTTGTAAATAGTAATTTTTTTTTGAAATACATTTTTAAGAAACATGGATGTGGATGATAAAGATATCCCAGTAGATTATTACGTATAAACAACCTCGGATAATGAAGAGATTGTGAAATAACCCTTACCTTGTACTTTTTCCTTGGTTGGGGTAGATTAACCTCCTGTATAATGGTGAAATAATTGTTACTAAATTATACAAGAATCATATAAATTAATATGATATCATATATGATCTTTTAATATCGATTTATAATAATATCTTAGTATTATCGTTGTTTCGGGTGTTAACTTACTTGTTTTCTTTTATATGTTTTGTTACGTAAGACCTTTTTGTAAAGGATAGGTTGTATATTATTCATATCCAGAATGATATCAAGTCCTTAAACATCATTTTTAAATCATCAAATGATAATTATACTTGAATGGATACGATGGAGAATGAATCTCATCGCGTTCGTGGGGACGGTAGTCCGTACGTACGCACGAGCGACAATATCATTATTTGATATTAAAATAATATATAAATGGATGGTATATCATATATACAGAATCATTAACATGTTATATTTATTATTTACATGAGTTACACATCATTATTATACCCATCCAAATAATATTATATTGAATAACAATTACACCACGACGTGGAGACGGTAGTCCGTACGTACGCACGTATGGTGACATGTTATTCAAAGGGTGGATAGAATACTGAATATGGTTGTACCATACTTATAATAACATCACAGTATATGTGAGATACTGGAGTTATTATTTTAGAATGGTAAGAACAAAGGATGAAGAAGTGGAAGAAGAAATGAACTTAGAAAAGGGTGGTGAAATCATTACCTCTTCTTCGGGTTCTTCCTTTTGATTTAATCAAAAGGGCTCCTTAGGTTGGCTTTCTGATCAAACTAAGGCCTCTAGGTTGTAGTGAGGGATGTTGGGAGAGTATTTGGGTAGAGTTTGTCCGAACAAAAAGTCTTTAGAGGTGTGAAGAAATGAGAAGGAGGAGTGCCCTTTTATAAGAGGGGTGAGGGGCACCTTTGGAAAAGCTAGAAATATTAATTTATATTAAATTCATATTCGGTTTCTAAAGGCTCCAAAGTTGATTATTCAAAGGTTAAGGTGGGGATAGGTCGAAAACCACTCAACCAATAGAATTTAGATAGGTTTGGGTACTTATATTAACCTTATCTTTAAGTATTAACTCTAAGTTAATTAGTTTCACTTTTACAATGTCTCTTTGTATTTTTATATAATATGGTTAATAAACTTACTATATATATCCAAGAGACCCCCAAGTGGTCTATTAATGATGAAAATATCATTATATAAGTCTCTTGGCCGAACCTTAGATTTTTAGGAATTTAATATCAATTAATAATATAATATTTGTTTTAAGAACTCTTTTATGTCAATTTTGACACTATTCAATAGATGATTTTTGTGAAACTCATAACAGATTGATTACTTCGAACAAAGTCAATTAAATCAATCCTAATATATCATATTATCCTAGAAAATTAGTTTAATTCATTAAAAGTTTCATATTATATTTTTTTGGGTATTTATAATATCAATTATTTTAATTTTTCACTATTATAGTAATTACTGCATCATCATTGTGTCATAAATAAAATAAATTATTTAATGTCTAAAATTTATAAATAAAATATCATTATGTAGGAAATCTTTTTAGATTTCTAATGAATATTTATAATCTAAAATCCAACTTATATAACCCTATGTAACAATTGTTTTTCTAAAAGATATATGCTTGTGTCATTTTTGTATTCATTTTGACTTAATTAAAATAAAGTGTCATTATCACTTACAAGTGGATCCATGGGGTCCCAAAATTGACATAAAGATGCCCATGGTCGACCATTTATCAACCAATAGGGTTAAGACACGTTTTAGGGTAATTTAGTATTATTATAATATTATTTTTTTAACCCTTATTTACCGGATTTACCCTTAACCATGGTAAATAAAATATTTACCGCAGTAATTATTCAAAATGTCTAAAAATAAAAGTTACCTATTTACACAATTTGAACATCCTGATTCCAAATATGGAATCCATTTTCCTAAATTCTAAACACAGAAGTGGCAGAAATTAATTTAAAATTAATTCCCGCTGTCAAAACAAAAAGCGTGTTTTTAAGAGATAATAACTATCAAAAGATTGACACTTGTTTATGTTCGGTTTAATTGTAAAATTATGTCCAATGACCAACATTATATTAAATAGTAAAAATATATTCTAAATATACTTTAAAACCACTCAAATTCATCATTTATCACTATTAATTATTTTGATTAAAAAAGTTGTTTTTAATTAAAATTTAGTAATTTTCACTATTCATCAAAATATGAAAGTTATCCGAAAAGTACCAAAATTTCACCTTAGTCTAAATTTGATATTCCGAATCCAAAAATGAAGTCCATTTTAAAATATAAAATACATATAACTTCAAAAAGTAGGTATTACTATTCATAACAGCTAGTTTAATTGGTTACGGTGTGTTAGAACTCGAAGTTGCGTACAACACACGCTACTGTTTTATTCAAAGGAAAGCGTACCGTGGAAGCTTGTGATGTTTCATTTTAAATTTTTTGATGTCTCCATTTAGTCAAAAAGTTTAAAATATTGTATTTAAAAAGGTTTCACTATCAAAAGTTGATAAAAGTACAATACTGAAAATGAATCTGTTCTTGCATTATGACTAAGAAACTCATAATATGGATTCTAAAATTATAAGGATTATATAAAGTTTAAAATTTAGTTAATACTATTCATGACCTCTTTTAATGGATTTTTTTTTTGGTAAGTCATGGTGCAATTGAACTTGGTGTTGCGTGTAGTGCAAGTTATTAAATTATTTTGAAGAAATAACACACTATGAAATCTTGGGGTGTTACATTCTCCCCTCCTTCAATAAATTGCATCCTAGCAATTTGAAATTGTTCTTCGAAAATAAAAGGTTGAAAGTATAAAATATATTTGTGGGAAAACCCACATCGGAAATTGGGTTACTAAAATTTAGTCTTAATATGAGGAAAAGAGAAATCAAAGGGTCACCACCAAATTATGATCTCGATTAGGAGAACATTGGTGGAAATTGGAGACATATAATCGGAGGAAAAACGTAAATATTTATAGGTAGTGATTGAGGTCATCAATCACAAACAAGTATAAAATTGAGGTCCTTAAATTCATCAATCTATGATGAATTGAAATACCATCGGTTCAACAAAACATAGGGTATTAGGATAACACATTTTTGACTTTTCAAAGTATCCTAGTTGAAATCCCACATCGAAAAATGAATTAATGAGGCCTCTATTTAAAATAAAGAGTCGAAAGTATGAAGATTACCGAAAATAACACATACTAGGGTTCCATGTAGGATAATATGGATATGGAAGAAAAATCTAACCATCAATTATCTGATGGAGAGTGGTAGAGAACATGGCTATAAAAAGGCCAACAATCCCAAAGCCAAAAATTAGTGATGATTTAAGGTACCATCTAGGAAAACATTTTTGTTCAAAGTTGATTTTCTTAATATTGAGGAATTTATTTATGAGATTGGCTAAGATCATAAGGAGATATACTTACTTTATAATTAGAGTTTTATCCATTAATAAATTTCTACCACAAACTCATCTTTCACTCTAAAAGATAATAGAATGTAAAAAAAATTCTATTTACACTATTCGTATAGGGTTCTAAAATAAACGAATTTATAATTCATCTACATGATCTTTTAATAAAAAATACATTATTTAATCCAGGACATCTCATGGTCCAGTGGTAGGTGATACACCCTTGTCGCCCTTCGGTTGCGGGTTCAAGTCTCGCAGCCTTGCCGGACGCGACAGGTTGCCGCCCGACCTCCGGGTTGTCCTTTTATGGCAATCCAAAATAATCCAAACTAGAACTATCCAAAATACTTCTGTCCAAACTCACAGTCTAACATTTATAAGGAAGGTAAACATAATATAGATCCTTTTTACCCCGTAATATCATATGAATACCTTCATCATGTATTACCATATTCCTTATTGATTACATTCATGCTCCTTTATTCCATATAGAATGCTGGATATACTTCATCAATCCAAAAATGTTTTAAACCCCAACAATGATGGAATATACAAATCATTAATCAGTTCCAAGGTAGTCAAGAATATCCAATATATTTTTTCCAAAATAATCATGTATTATTCGAAAATCACTACCTCGGTATCAGAACTATATTATGGTTTATCATTCTATCAACCATATATTTTCCAAAAAATTATCCTGCTATTGAGTCACTTTTCATTGTTCCACACAATCTCAAGTCCTTAATGAAATAGTACTGCAGTACAATCCTTATATACTCCATAATTATTATAACAAGTACATTGTTGATACAACACTCAATTGACATAATCAACATAAGAACTCTAATCATTCCTCTTCATCTTTGGTAGTATCATAACTTGATTATTATCCAATAGCATCATTTGCGTCATAGTCTGATGAATGGGACATAGGTTCGCGTAGTGTCCAAACTCCTTGCAAATGAAGCATTGTACATTTGAAACCATTTTCTTACCCTTGCAGTCACGTACTTTGTGCCCTTTTCCTCCACACTTATAACAAACTCCCATTCCTTTCAGGCAAGTTCCAGGGTGTTTCTTTCCACGGTTACCACATATGGGAAAATTATTCTTTTCCCTCTTCCCTTTATCCATCTTTCTCTCTTCTATCCTTTTCTTCTCTTGCTTCCCTTCAAAGCCATAGGACTCAGTAATCTCTTTACTTATCTTATCAATACATGATATTATTTCTTCATATGATGATAATACATGGGAGACTATTTCTCTTATAAATTCTAGCTTAAGACCATGAAAGATATGATCCTTCCTTCTCTTTGAATCATGTGTATTTCTGGAGTTCTCATTCCTTCTACTGGGCGCCATTTCTATACCATGGCATAAACTAGATTAGTTTATGAATCAAAACACATAATCCCATACTTATAAAACACTTAACATAAATTGAACTATTTATGGATATAATCCATAATCATAAAAATGTTTTCTTTGAGGAAGTATATACTCATAAACCCTTCATAATGATTTGTGAAGAAAATGAGAGTTATCCTAAGCATATCCCCCGGGAGTGTCGTAACCAAGAGTGCAGCAAGGCCCGTTGTCGTGCACCAGTTCCCGTTCGAGTCTAGCTCAAAGCGGTGTTTTCGGGTTTTACCCCTAGGTACATCTGTGCTAGAGCCGCCTCTACCTGCTCGTATCCAGACAGGGATGTATTGCTTGGAAAACTCACAAAATCTCTACAATACCAAAATTCTAGGAAGTTCTTCTATACTAATCCTCAAAGTTCATCTTAGGTCTACATGCTCTAATCACAGTTTATCTAAATCTAGCTTCCAAGGTTTGTACTAAACTTCCTCTGATACCAACTGTAACGCCCCGACCCCAGTTACCCAGAGTCGGTGCATTATTACATAACATTGGTATGATCACAAGAAAGATCAAATCTCGAAAGACCGATTGGTTTAGTAGCCTTGGAAATACTAGATATATTCATAAGTTTTACATTACATCATAAAATGAAAAACTACTACAAAAACATAATGTCTCCATAATCCACACTCATATCCCCATATAATATCCCTGCAGGTCATTCATAATTTACTTCTTCACTTCCTGGGAAAAATAAAACATAGAAAAGGGGTGAGCTCAAATGCCCAGTAAGGATAACAATATAGCGGAACATTCAAAAATAAGCATAAACATTTAAGGCAATGTATAACTAAAACAAAAGCCTTTCAAACATGAACTTTCAACATGGTACGGCATAAATAAAATGAAATAATTCCATTTACTTATTCACATGGATATTCTACTAATCGAATAATCACATGCAAAAATCAATAACCACTTTCATAATGTTGGAATGCATAATTCCAGACTATCATAACCACATAGCCAAGGCCTCGTGCCAAGACTACAAATAATATTTTGTCAAGGCCTTGTGCCAAGACACTAGTTTGTCTCATGAGACCTACCGATGCATCGAGGAGCTATAGCGGGCTCCACCCATCACTTATTAAGTCCAATGCATTCCCATATGAAAAGGTTTAAACATAACATAAACATTCGTATTAAAACTAGCATACGAAATGTCAGTAATTTCACCATAAACTATGAATGGTATAAAAATAGCACATCCATAGTCAAACATATCACAAAACCTTCAATACAATATAGAAGTTTTGTATCATAATAAATCAACTTCAAATAATCTTAAAATCCATCAAAGGATGTTGACGTAGATGAAATCAAAATTCTTTTTAAATAAATATCTCCTTTTATTTTGAAATCATTTAAGATCCATATAAAATAAAACATTTTATTTGAAAATATTCTTATAATCTTGTAAGTAAAGCTTTGAAGATTTTATAACGGCATAAAATAACCGCACCCGCCGTATAAGTTAAAAAAAACATTCTTACCTCAATTCTGTCGAAAAGGTTAAAAAGTACCTTGTTTTGAAAACGACGGAAAGATTCCTTTATAAACCTCTTATAAAAAGTCAAACAAGGGTATAAATGACTTTAACCCATATTCTTGTAAATAGTAAAAATGTTTTGAAATACATTTTTAAGAAACATGGATGTGGATGATAAAGATATCCCAGTAGATTATTACGTATAAACAACCTCGGATAAAGAAGAGATTGTGAAATAACCCTTACCTTGTACTTTTTCCTTGGTTGGGGTAGATTAACCTCCTGTATAATGGTGAAATAATTGTTACTAAATTATACAAGAATCATATAAATTAATATGATATCATATATGATCTTTTAATATCGATTTATAATAATATCTTAGTATTATCGTTGTTTCGGGTGTTAACTTACTTGTTTTCTTTTATATGTTTTGTTACGTAAGACCTTTTTGTAAAGGATAGGTTGTATATTATTCATATCCAGAATGATATCAAGTCCTTAAAAATCATTTTTAAATCATCAAATGATAATTATACTTGAATGGATACGATGGAGAATGAATCTCATCGCGTTCGTGGAGACGGTAGTCCGTACGTACGCACGAGCGACAATATCATTATTTGATATTAAAATAATATATAAATGGATGGTATATCATATATACAGAATAATTAACATGTTATATTTATTATTTACATGAGTTACACATCATTATTATACCCATCCAAATAATATTATATTGAATAACAATTACACCACGACGTGGAGACGGTAGTCCGTACGTACGCACGTATGGTGACATGTTATTCAAAGGGTGGATAGAATACTGAATATGGTTGTACCATACTTATAATAACATCACAGTATATGTGAGATACTGGAGTTATTATTTTAGAATGGTAAGAACAAAGGAAGAAGAAGTGGAAGAAGAAATGAACTTAGAAAAGGGTGGTGAAATCATTACCTCTTCTTCGGGTTCTTCCTTTTGATTTGATCAAAAGGGATCCTTAGGTTGGCTTTCTGATCAAACTAAGGCCTCTAGGTTGTAGTGAGGGATGTTGGGAGAGTATTTGGGCAGAGTTTGGCCGAACCAAAAGGCTTTAGAGGTGTGAAGAAATGAGAAGGAGGAGTGCCCTTTTATAAGAGGGGTGAGGGGCACCTTTGGAAAAGCTAGAAATATTAATTTATATTAAATTCATATTCGGTTTCTAAAGGCTCCAAAGTTGATTATTAAAAGGTTAAGGTGGGGATAGGTCGAAAACCACTCAACCAATAGAATTTAGACAGGTTTGGGTACTTATATTAACCTTATCTTTAAGTATTAACTCTAAGTTAATTAGTTTCACTTTTACAATGTCTCTTTGTATTTTTATATAATATGGTTAATAAACTTACTATATATATCCAATCGACCCCCAAGTGGTCCATTAATGATGAACCTATCATGATATAAGTCTCTTGGCCGAACCTTAGATTTTTAGGAATTTAATATCAATTAATAATATAATATTTGTTTTAAGAACTCTTTTATGTCAATTTTGACACTATTCAATAGTTGATTTTTGTGAAACTCATAACAGATTGATTACTTAGAAAAAAGTCAATTAAATCAATACTAATATATCATATTATCCTAGAAAATTAGTTTAATTCATTAAAAGTTTCATATTTTATTTTTTTGGGTATTTATAATATCAATTATTTTAATTTTTCACTATTATAGTAATTACTGCATCATCATTGTGTCATAAATAAAATAAATTATTTAATGTCTAAAAATTATAAATAAAATATCATTATGTAGGAAATCTTTTTAGATTTCTAATGAATATTTATAATCTAAAATCCAACTTATATAACCCTATGTAACAATTGTTTTGCTAAAAGATATATGCTTGTGTCATTTTTGTATTCATTTTGACTTAATTAAAATAAAGTGTCATTATCACTTACAAGTGGATCCATGGGGTCCCAAAATTGACACAAAGATGCCCATGGTCGACCATTTATCAACCAATAGGGTTAAGACACGTTTTAGGGTAATTTAGTATTATTATAATATTATTTTTTTAACCCTTATTTACCGGATTTACCCTTAACCATGGTAAATAAAATATTTACCGCAGTAATTATTCAAAATGTATAAAAATAAAAGTTACCTATTTACACAATTTGAACATCCTGATTCCAAATATGGAATCCATTTTCATAAATTCTAAACACAGAAGTGGCAGAAATTAATTTAAAATTAATTCCCGCTGTCAAAACAAAAAGCGTGTTTTTAAGAGATAATAACTATCAAAAGATTGACACTTGTTTATGTTCGGTTTAATTGTAAAATTATGTCCAATGACCAACATTATATTAAATAGTAAAAATATATTCTAAATATACTTTAAAACCACTCAAATTCATAATTTATCACTATTAATTATTTTGATTAAAAAAGTTGTTTTTAATTAAAATTTAGTAATTTTCACTATTCATCAAAATATGAAAGTTATCCGAAAAGTACCAAAATTTCACCTTAGGCTAAATTTGATATTCCAAATCCAAAAATGAAGTCCATTTTAAAATATAAAATATATATAACTTCAAAAAGTAGGTATTACTATTCATAACAGCTAGTTTGATTGGCTACGGTGTGTTAGAACTCGAAGTTGCGTACAACACACGCTACTGTTTTATTAAAAGGAAAGCGTACCATGGAAGCTTGTGATGTTTCATTTTAAATTTTTTGATGTCTCCATTTAGTCAAAAAGTTTAAAATATTGTATTTAAAAAGGTTTCACTATCAAAAGTTGATAAAAGTGCAATACTGAAAATGAATCTGTTCTTGCATTATGACTAAGAAACTCATAATATGGATTCTAAAATTATAAGGATTATATAAAGTTTAAAATTTAGTTAATACTATTCATGACCTCTTTTAATGGATTTTTTTTTGGTAAGTCATGGTGCAATTGAACTCGGTGTTGCGTGTAGTGCAAGTTATTAAATTATTTTGAAGAAATAACACACTATGAAATCTTGGGGTGTTACATTAAGTATTTGAAGATGAAGTTTCACTTCTGAGGTCTATCAAATAGATATTGAACCCATAGAATCTCATGAGTCTACCTACATTATGGATCAAGATAAATATCTTTTTATACTTGGAAACATAATACCTACGTACCTTTTTGGTAGGGTAAATTGAGATGACATCTAAAGGGATCTCATTGAAAATGGCTCAAAAGTTAATCTCATTCCAGTATGGACACTTCTCTAGCTGACTACAATGAGGATAACCTAAGTCCTTCAACTCAAAAATTATAGGGACATGGAAAAATAGATAAAAATCCCTTAGGCCCAATCAAACTCAAGGCTCAGTTTTTGAGACCTCATATCTAACTCATAATTTCTTGTCATTCGAAAACATATGACCTTAAATTTTATTCTTATAAGTCCTTGGTTTCACCAATACACAAAAATTCCCTCATCATACCATTAATGAATAAAATACAACATTAATAGAAAAATTGGGATGTTTCATGCTGAAAAGGCCCCATTAAAATCCCATGAATCACACTATATTGATGTAGTATTCTATAAGAGAGAAGGGGAACAACACATGGTTAATGATTTTTTTGTATTAATTCCCTGAATGGTCTAGAAATGATCCTGTCTAACCAATTCAAAATAGCTTAGTGAAGATTATGTGTTTCCAATCAATCATTCTGAGCATATGAGCCCAAATTTGGAGGCATATTCAATTAAATTTATGGTATCATTCATTAAAACTGGATCCAAAGGTGTTGAAAATGATGATGAATCTCTAGTTAGGGGAAAAATCTCAGATATAAATGTTGTCATTTCATACCTGTAGTTATGATAAATCATTTCCTCCTCAGCTAAGACAAAATAATATGTCTAGTCACTGAGGGAAAGATAATATATTCATTCATTTCCCCTCACCTCTCTTATGAAATTTAAAAGGCACCCCACATTAACTATTGGGTAATAGAAAATTTCTTCATTATCTCTATGTTAAAGTGTTTACTCCCCTCCTAACTCCATATATATTCTTGCTTCTCATACTTCTCATTATAGTAGTGAATAAGTGGAAAATGAGTAATAAGAGGAGCGGGGGACGTTAGGGATGAACCTCTAGCATTTGAGGAGGGTTCCTCAACCACTATTGACGATATCAAAGAGAAAATAATGGGTACTAATAAGGACCAACAACCCACCTTTATCGGTGTATCCATGACATACAAACAAAAAGTGGTATATACATCCTTTATGGAGTAACATCAGGATGTGTTCACCTGAAACTACATAGAAATTCCAGACCATGATCCTAAGGGGGCTACAAATCACCTAGACCTACCAGAGGACCACTGAAGCTATAAACATGCAATCCAAAGTAGAAATCTGACTCACACTACCAAAATTGAAGCTGAATTTGACAAGAAAATTACGGTCAACTTCATTTGCGAGGTCCAAAATCCAAATTTGTTGGCCGATATATTATCTTCCAAGAAAAAAAATGGAAAAATTAGATTATGCATTAATTTCAAAGATCTCAACCAGCACTGGTAGAAGGATGATATCTCAATACCAATGATATAATTACTGATCGATGGGATTGTTGGATATCAAGCCCTCTCCTTCATGGAAAACAATTTAGGGTATAATCAAATATTAATGTATAGATATGACGAATAATTGACCGCCTATAGGGTACCATAGGGAGTGTTTTGTTATC
Organism: Viscum album; assembly: GCA_963277665.1. Lineage (NCBI taxonomy): Eukaryota > Viridiplantae > Streptophyta > Magnoliopsida > Santalales > Viscaceae > Viscum > Viscum album. Next base: position 1,798,655,846 of record OY728126.1, on the reverse strand, counting down.
AGTTAATTACCTCTTTCTTGAATAATATTGATGATATATACCAATGTTCCATGCATCACATATTCAAACCCTTCCTGGGGAAGTTTTTTGAATGATACATCAACAATTTGGTAGTTAAATGTCAATTGAATTGTTACTTTCTACTTGATCTTGAAACTATCTTCATTAAAATATGACAATAAAGAATAAAAATAAACCCCTTAAAATTTTATTTTGGTTTTACCTCAGGGAAATTTATCAGTTTCATCATATGCCATTGTTGATGCTCCTTTCTATCACAGAGTCTAACGACTGAAAAAGGGGAATACCTTAGCATAAAGTGATTCATCCTTTGAAGAGACATCAAAAATTGACAAAGGCATGAACAAATATTTGCTTCAGTGTGGGCCGCGCAGGTTCCAAGACGGTCTCACAGGGTACCTGCGTGCCACATATGGGTGCGTAGGTGACCTGCACACCCTATTTGATCTTCACTCGGGGTCTTCAGCAGCCTATAAATACTCCTTATGGTCCCCCCATTTCAAGGACAAAAATTTCCAAAATCCATATTTAAGCTCCCGACGCCCTAGTCTATTCTGGAAGTCTTCCGAACACTTATAAGGTAATTTATTACCTAGAATGGATGCTCTAAAGAGGGGGAACAAGTCCTAAGTGTTGAAATTCACCAACACCTGCGCGCCTAGGTGTTTAACCCTTAAGGGAAATTGTCACACATGGGCACCGCCTTATCCCTTCACCAAAACCTGCGCACCACTCTTTTGGAATCCCCTAGGGATAATACTAATGGCTTGAGCCAAGCCTCGCCCAAGTATTATCCTATGGGTTGACCATCGCACAGGTACCTATGTGCCACGCAGGTATACCTGCACGACCAGGACCTACACGCCCACACAGGACTTGTGCACCTCAAACTTTTTGGGTGCCCCTCTTGCCTATTCACTTGTTTTCTTCAAATCCACCTTCCCTCTTCAAGATTTAGTCTTCAAGAAACTCTTCAAATCCATTTATGGCATGTTTCCTTGATTGGATTACTTATCTAAAAGGAATTCTGTGGAAAAACTCTCAAAACCTAGTGATTTACATGTCTTCATATCACTAAGGTGATTCATTTCATTCATTCAACCTCATCTTTTAAGATGAGATGATCTTTAAATCTGGTCCTCATTCTCAGGAGTAAGCCCTAGTCTCAAATTCCCAAATCTGGGCATCCTCCTTAGGAGTAATCCCCAGTCCAAGTTATCTTAACCTGGGCATCCTCTTTAGGAGTAATCCCCAAGTCCCCTAACCTAGGCCTCCTTTTCAAGAGTAAGCCCTACTCTCAAGTTACTAAATATTGGCATCCTCCTCAGGAGTAAGCCCCAAGTTCCAAACTCCCTTAACCTGGGCCTCCTTCTCAGTAATAAGCCCCAGTTCTCAAGTCCCTTTAACCTGGGCCTCCTTTTCAGGAATAATCCCCAGTCATAATTAATCTTAACCAATCTTAATTTACTTTTTATTTGGGCTTCCTTCTCAGGAGTAAAACCAAATCATAAGTCCCCTCTAATCCGGGCATCCTTCTTAGGATTAAGTCCTATGTTATGTATCCAAATCTCCATAAAGCACATATACATTTATGGAAATTGTTCCTGGGTTTCTTCCCTGAAGTAAAACCTAATATTCATCTATCTGGGTAGTCATACATACATAAGCCCCAAATTATTTTTCATGATGTCACCTTTCATGGCACAATTGTTAGGTTTTACCAATACCTCTTGTTTCCCACACCAAGCATAACTCAAGTGATCTTAGAGCGTAAAAGTAAATATGAAATCTTTCTTTGATCCATAAACCATGCATAAACCTCATACATCTTAACTCGAACTATGTGGGTTCTGATTCCTTTTCTAAAAAAACAAAGGATACGTAGGTAGCTCATCTAAGGGTATGATCCCAACTCTGAAATAATCCATGTCCTTCTGAACAATAATAAACATAAAGTGCCCCACTGAGTGGCTTTAAAACCAGTATGGTTTTCATAATGACCAAGAGATTTATATATAATATGTTGAAGGATACCATTGACTAAGAATCTCTAAACAAATACATATGATTCTCTGTCGATGAAGTACCTCAAATACATATAAAATATTCTCTAAATCTCCTACATACGAATCATTGATTTTCACATCTAAAGGAAAGATCATTTTCATACTTGGTAATTTAATAAGAATTCACGAACATAACTTAAATCTATAAAGAGAGTCCCGGAGTTGACAACAATTCCCCCGAAAAAGGTGTGATGAGTCCGACCTCCCATCCTCTCGACCAATGCAAATTCGTAAGCCTCATCGGTTCACAACTAATGAGCACCTACCTTTGGAAAGTAGGTCCAAATGGATATAGAATCATTGGATGTTTCTGGTTCTACGAACAAACCCGTTAGAAATCGATTAGAATGTTTAAACCTTAAAAAAATGAGGTCATCACCATTTCTAAAGGAACCCGAAAATGGTGAACCTGACGTGAATCCTTAACCAAGTTAAAATGACGTTTTACTTATTTGTTAGGCCCCTATTTAAACTCAATGAGAGGGAAAACAAAACAATCAATAACATATGTGCTCATCCAAAAGATGTATTGTCTGAACTTATCTTGATTATGTATGTTATACCAAAAAGGCACTCGTTTCCAAGATCTTATGCATTACAGAAATGGCTCCTCTTATGTTCACACCTGTGAATACCTCTTCTGTGAATGCCTCTACAGCTACTCCTACTGGATCGTCATTCGCTTTGAGGTCGACATCACCTACTCAGAGTCTTCAACCCTGGGTATCAAATACGTTGGTTAAGTAATACCGTCAAAATGGTACTATTACGACTCTGGAGGCCCCTCAACAAGCCCTCCACGTCAATATTTCACCCTGGTTGTCTGGAAAGCAACGACCAGCGATCAAGAAGAAGGTTGTTCCAACCACCATCTCCAACTGTTTTGGGTCATTATCCCTAGAACTCAATCACCAGTCCCTCCCATACTCTGGTGAGGTGAATGAGAAGGTCACTGAAGGCCTTAATTCAAGGAAATAGGAGTCCTTCCCAATGGCTCCCATCAACAATCGCCACCAGAAACCTGTGGCAGTGCTCCGTCAACATGATGAGGGTGTTGTCTATAGGCGTTCGGCTCAGGTTCCTCGATCTCAAGCAGGCAAGAAAAACCACTAGAGGTGACGAATGGTCAAAAGTGAGCCGGTTCTTATCTCTTCCATTTCTAGAGAATCCCACCAACCTAACTTGGTGGAAAGCAATGACCGGGCACACACACCCATCCGTTTTAATTCCGCTATCCCGCAGACTCGTCTGGAAACAACACACCAATCCCGCCAGGAAATTTCGGCTGAGTACTATAGAAAGTATCATACACCTATTTATAAATCATCAGCTAGTCAGCAGGCTCATATGACTACATATGATGAAGCCCGCCAACCCAATGTGTTGAAAACTGGTAAACAGGCACATACACCTACTTACACTCATCAATCATGCCAACAACCTCGCCTGTCAGTACTGAAGGAAGTTCATCAACCACATTTGGTGGAGTAAAATCAACAGGCACATACAGCTGCTAGTATTGATCAAGCCTACCAACAGTCTCGTTTGGTAGCACCCGGAGAAGTCAATTGGAAAGCCCCAATGACAAATAGGAGGCATACTCAACTCTTTACCCCCACACTTGAGTACTGTCAGAATTCACTAACAGGAAAAGGAGGACAGGAGTAGGCACATACACCTACTTCAGACACATAATGGACATATATCCCTATTCCAGTAGCTAAAGTCACCAAGCATATTCTGTCAATGGTGAAAGAGCAGAAGAAAATCCCTGCTCATATTCTGAATGCCTGTCAGAATATTATAACAGCTTCAGCAGCATCACAGGGAAAGAAATGAAAATCTATCCCTACCAGTGGAGTGACACATCAATATATCACTCCAGAATAGACTCAAACCCATATTCCATTCCAAGAGGGTTGTGGGACATACTCCCCCATATCATAAGGACAACCACGTCAGGCACATACACCTGATTTGAGTGGAGATAATCAGCCTAACCTGACTATTTCTCTTGAACATGCACATACACCTACCCATAATAACCACTTTCATCAAAAAGTGGTTCCTAAAGTGAGTAATAAAGAGTCTAAGAAGAAGAACCGCTCAGCATAGTCAAGAAATCAAGAGCCAATTTGTAATATGGCCTTGCTCTATGCTGGTGTTCTTGAAGACCTCAGACAATTATCTATTGGAATTCAAGATTCTACTCTCTCATTTCCCAATAGTGGGAACATTAATTATGAAGGTCTTCATCAGACACTTCCTCGTGAAGGCTTGCTTCCTGAAAATTCGGTCGATATCGAAGTTTCATCTTCAGATGAGATCCACAAGAACCTTATGTGTGTCCAGAAGACCAAGGAGCAAAATGTTTCATCTTTTGTTGTAACCCACCATGGTGGTCCTCCCCATGATGATGAATTTATCTTCAAATGTCCTCTAAGCAGTAGTAATTCACATTTCCTGAAAAATAATCCAATTAACAATGTAGTGATGAGAAAGACCTCTTATCTTGAGGCACTTTCAAATGTAAATCCAGTCATGTCTGATGCTTTACCACTAGAAAGTAAAATACTTTCTCAATCAGAAGATTGCCTGGGGTGTAGGTCATTCTCTGAACCACCCTTGGGTCATTCATCTTCTAGTTTGATAAATGAATTCTCTACCAATCTTGTTGAATCTGATGAAGCAACAAAGAAGAACATGTTTTGGTCTAATCAGGTAGAAGAATCTTCATTGAACGATAAAGAGGAAGTGCTAAATATGAGAAAACAAATGTCTAAAGGGGAAGTGCCAGTTATGTTTTGTCCACTGGATGACTCTCAATATGACATTCTAGAAAAGTGGACGGAATATTGTATTCACGATATTCATCTCAACATGTGGAAAAATCTTTGTCAATTAAAAAAGAAAATATTATCTTATGATGAATAAGAAAATCATGTCCAGATAATAGAAGGGTTACAACACCAAATTGACTTGGCATCTCTCTCAGTTTCTCGATATCCGAAGGCTGAAAAGCAGCAGAAATCCCTTCAGCGTTCATGCCTTAGCACAATAAAAATATTGTGCCAGTTAATTACCAATGCCCCGTCTGGTATTCATATTAGGGGATGGGGTGTTCATGGAGCACTACATTTCACTATACTCTGCAGTCAATAAAGCCCACCAAAGATGGTCTCATACAATGTTATTTCCCATGGTAGGCCACAAACATTTGGATTCGTTTGTAATCAAAGGCTTGCTCAGGAACAGGCCTGAACTAGTTCTTCATAAAGTCAGGCATACAAAGAACAAGTTTTCAAATTACTCTTGAATCAGGCAAATGAGAATATCAAACAGGCTTCTCATTTAGAGAAAGTGCGTCATCAGGTGATAGAGGTGTCAGAAATCATCCAGTGTTCATTTGAACTAGGTGATAAAAGTTGATGCAGGTTGATGCATCTAGCCAATTTCCAGACTAATGTTCGCAAGATCAGGATAGCTTTCCAGAAAGTCTCATATGTAGTAGCTCAAGAACCACCCCAGCTCACCAGAGTGGGGACTCTTTTAACCCAAACCTCAGAATCAAGAAATAGGATTCGAGGATTTGAGCAGGAATAGCCCCAGTCCATAGGACTGGGGACTTTTTCAAATCCTCAATCTCTTCCTCAGAGAAAGTTAGTATTCTCTCGCTTAGGGATGAATCCAGAAGAGGAACGAAGAGACGAATTATCAGGGGATTCCCTCCAAATTATGGCTCGTCAAGAAGTTTCTGAGGGATCAAATTGACAAAAGACAATGTCTCATCAGGGAAATGGAAAAAGAAAATATCACAGAAATGCCGATAGAAGGTATACAATGTGTTATGCATCAATTAATGTCATAAATTCCATTGTTGCTGATCCTCCAGAACATGAGGCTCACTTAGAGGGATTAGATGAAGTGGTTCCTACTCAATAAGTTGTACGCACAGACACAAATGAAGAAGGTGTGCATACAAGAAATCAAAGGCTTACCCAGAATCTGGGTGTTCCTTCAAGTAATCATCTTCCCCATCTCTGAAAGGCATCCAACATGGGGAAAGGAAAGAATCAGGTTATGTACCCTTCCTCTAGAGAAGGCCAATCACTCTCACTAGAGAAAATATTCATGCAAAAGAGGAAGAAATGAAGTAATTGAGGAGGTTGAATGTAGAACAACTTAAAGGTAGTCTTCCTCCTAAGTGTGCTGGAGTCAGCCAGCCAAGAGAATTTTTTGCGGCTACTAATATGGATCAAGAATATCCTACTTTATAAATACACCCTCATAGGTCTAATCCTATAGGTCAGGTGCAACAACAACCTATGGTGTTATCATTAGTTGCAGTACCAGCCACTACATTGTCCAATCTCCAGTTATTGCACCTGCTCAGGTCCAAGCTCAACCGGATGTTTCTCAAAAATTAATAACTACTATTAGGTCATTAACAACTCAGTTGGAAGCTATAGAGGGAAAATGTGATCAAATTAAACCAGAAAAGATAGCTTAACTTGAATGGGTTGATGCAATTCCTCCCCCATCAAATTTTGAAAGTACCACATTCCCAATCTTTAATGGTTAGAGAGACCCAGAGCAACAGTTAACACATTTTGTTTCTCATTGTGATCCTATGATGGGAACCCCGTAGAAACATAAGTAGTTAAGCTCAGGTGTTTTGTACAGTCATTACTAGGGCCTGATTTTGTTTGGTATACAAGCTTACAATCCCAATCAATTACCGGATGGGAAGATCTCCGCCAAAGATTCCTTCTTTAATTCAGACCAACGTTTCCAAAGACAATAGTTTTTGTTCTTACAAATTGTAAGAAAGGGGAAAATGAAAGGGTTTCAGATTTCATTTCTTGCTGGAAGGGATTGACATATTCCCTAAGCTTATCCCACCCTTAAGAGGAATTATTGCCAATATGTGTGGAAAATTTGCGTGATGAATTATGCCCACCATTTATCCTTGTGAAATACACAGGAGTGTTTCGAGACCTTACTTCGATCACTTAGCAGATTGAAGACTCTCTTACGAAGACTAAGGATAAAACTCATGTAATTCTACCAGCTCTAGGAAGGATAATGGGTACAGTAGAGACTTCTACACTTATTCTTAAACAAGCACTTGTACCTGCTTCTACTTCAAAACCTTCATCTTTCTGAATGGCTCCACCTCCTGAGCATCAACAACAGAGGCCGTTTCGTCAAGTTGATCAAAGAGATCAAATACGGAAACAATATGAGGATATGAAAAGTGGAGTTTACTATTTCTGAAATGAACAGGTTCATGGTTACTTCATTTCGTCTCTAGAAAATAATTTGGTTCAATTTCCAAGGCCCAAGAGGCTGAACAAGGATGGAGAAGAAGACTGTCCCAACTATTTACCATTTAATCAGATGTTGGGGAATCCCATTCAAGAGTGTTTTGTTTTCAAGGACCTCCTGCAAAAAAATAGTGGACTCAGGACAAGTCAAATTGAAAGGTTCTTCATCTCAGGTAGCATGTGTTATTGCTACAGATCTAGAGGAGGAAGGTGAGTGGCAAGAAGTAAAAAAGCAAAAAATGCGCAGAAATATGATGATTGGATGGTCTAGAAAATGATCAACCAGACTCGTTCCATTTTGCGAACATAATTGAAGAAACCAATTGTGTCTTCTGCTATGAATGCCACAGAAAATCCCCCTTCATCATAGGGAAAATACTCAAAGAAACAGAATAATTCAAAGAAAGAAGAGCAATCAGAAGAAGATGAGATCGTATCAAATCCCAAGTTGGATTTGACTCTGGAAGATTTTATGCCATCTACTTCGAAGCCACGGGCACCGCTCCAGCAAACGGAACAACCTAAACTGGCTAATCAGGAAGAGTCTTCATTAGACGTAGAGTTGATCTTTGGTTCTATTAACATGATTCACTTAATATATCCTTATGCCCGTCACAGTTTCGATCTCGATGAGCCTAAGTTCCCTGTATAAAATAGAGGAATTAGAGGGAATTCCAGAGGTCTAGGATACAGAGGAAGACGTGGATATCCCAGAATCCACTATTCCAATTCTACCCCTGCTAGAACTGTATATACAGCAGAAACTCGTGGCTGAGCCCTTTAGCGAGTTCAACAAGAACCAGAATGTTCTTCCACAAATGGAAGATTTAGTCCTCGAACAGTCATTTTGGATGATCGGTTGGAGGTTTCACCTTCTTCCTGTTAGCAAGTAAATGGACATAGTCAGTCTAGTATTCTAAATCCAGGAGTATTCTCAACTCTTATCTCGATATATGATGCATCATATTCCAAAGCATCAACTTCTAAGGTACCTGCAAAACCTCATGTTCCTATTGATAAACATAGACCTTTAGATAAAAAATATGATGTCTTGAAACATTTGGCCCATGTACCGGCCATGTTATCAATTCTGGATGCCTTGAATCTATCAAAGGATCTTCGGGAGGCACTCATCGAGGTTTTGTCAAGTACTCAGGAGTTTGAAACTGAAATTGTTGCAGCTAAAGTCTACCATGTAGATAATAATCCTACAAAATTCCATGCATTAATATCTTTCTCAGATTAATATGAAGATGATGTTGTGCATGGACATATTAGACCTTTGTATTTATCTGGCAAGTTCAATGATGTAGACATATGAAGAGCTTTTATTGATAATGGTTCAGGAGTCAACCTCATCCCCATTCGTACACTTCATCGATTGGGCCTCACCGAATCTGATTTATCTCCTTCTACTTTGAGGTTGCAATGATATGATAAAAATGAACAAGAACCTATGTGAGATCACACTCAAAACATAGTTTGGAGATCTTGTATCCAATTCAGATTTCATGGTTGTTCGTCATGACACAGCTTTCAACATTTTTCATGGAAGACCTTGGCTACATAAACATGCATTGATCCCTTCATCATACCATCAATGTCTCAAATATTGTTTCAATGGCTAAATTTGTACGTTGTATGGTGATAACGCCCCATTTAAAATATGTGATTTTCAATACTTGAGGCAAAATTCTATCACATGGAGGGTAAGGAGAAATCCACAACGAGGGAGGTTACCAAAGTTAATGCTCCATATGGTTTGGAAAAGATTCCAGTAAACCCATTCATACATGTGAGTACAGATTATGTGTTTCCTATCAGTCAAATTGATAGGATAGAACCAAATCCAAATACTCTTATGGAAACTTCCATAATGTCAATTACAAAAATCAAGCCAGACAACATGGGAGAAATTGGTGATTCACCAAGAAATGATGAAAGCTCAAATGGATATGTCTTCATTTCATCCGCTAAAATATAGTAAGTCTATACTTAGCCAACTAGGCCAGAAGGAGTTACAGTAATGTCATAGGTGAATGATGATGTCGATTCTCAATCCATCATCTCCTCTTTATTACCCAAGGAAGACCCTTCATCATCAATAGGGTCAGAAATGGAAGCCTCTTCTTCAAGATGTTCATATTTTAGCATCTCTTCTGATCATGGAAATTCTGCTTCATCATCTACTATGCAAGTAGAAACAGAAGAAATAACACATGTTGAAGAAGAAGAGGAAGATCTCAGGGATGCTCCTCCATCATTTGAAGAGGGTATCCCTACCACTGTGGATGAACTCAGAGAAATAAATTTGGGTCCAAAAGAAGATCCACTTCCAACTTTAATTAGTGCGGCCATGACTCTTGAAGAGAAAGAAATTTATATTTCATTTTTGAATCAAAATCGAGATATATTTTCTTGGAACTATAAAGAAATTCCCAGGCTTGATCCTGATGTTGCTACTCATCATTTGGGTTTTCTAGAAGAACATCAAGGATTTAAGAATGCCGCAAGAAGTATACACACAACTTATGCTTCCAAAATTAAAGCAGAAGTGGATAAGATTATCAAATATGACTTCGTTAGAGAAGTTCAATATCCCAAATGGTTGGATAACATTGTCCCTGTGAAAAAGATGAACAGACAAATTAGAGTTTTCATTGATTTCATAGATCTTAATCATCATTTTCCTAAGGATGATTTTCCAGTTCCAATTACATAACTCTTAATTGATGAAACAGCTGGCTATAAAGCACTTTCTTTCATGGATGGATATTCTGGGTATAATAAAATCTGAATGGCTCCAGAAGATGAAGAATCTACAGCCTTCAGATCCCCTCAGGGTGTGTTTTTCTATCGGGTAATGCCCTTTGGCCTGAAGAATGTTGGCACAACATATCAGCATGCCATGCATCGTATTGTTAAACCCTTTTTAGGGAAGTTTGTTGAATGTTATGTGGATGATTTTTTGGTTAAATACAGAAAACATTCTAATCAGTTGGCTGATTTGGAAGTCATATTCCACAAACTTCGGCAACAAAATTTGAAGATGAACCCCTTATAATGTGCTTTTGGTGTAACCTTGGGAAAATTTCTCGGCTTTGTTGTAGGCCATCATGGTATCGAAGTCGATCCTGAGAAGACAAAGTCAATCCTTGGTATGTCACCTCCTCAAAATTTGAAGTATTTGAGAGGACTTCAAGGACACTTATCCTATATTCGGCGTTTGATCGCTAATCTGGCACGCAAAAGTTTACCCTTCACCAAATTGATGAAGAAGGGAGTCACATACCAGTGGACTGAAGAATGTCAGGAAGCATTTAATATTATCAAGAAATATCTCTTGATTCCACCAGTATTAATGCCACCTGTTGAAGGAAGACCAGTTATCCTCTATGTAACAGCTTTAGAGTGATCACTAGGTGCTTTCCTTGCCCAGAAGAATGATGCTGGAAATGAAAACAGCCTCTACTATCTCAGTCGGACTATGCTTGAATCAGAAACCCGATATTCATGTATTGAGAAGTGTTACCTAGAATTAATCTTTGCAGTTCAGAAATTGAGACACTACCTGCAACATCATGAGGTCCAATTGGTATCTCGCAATAACCCACTCAAATTCATCCTTAGTCATCCACTACTTACAGGACGTCTGGCAAGGTGGGCAGTTATTTTGCTGCAATTTGATATCCAGTATGTGTCTCAAAAGGCAATAAAGGGCCAGGCTCTAGCTAATTTCTTTGTTGAACATCCATTAGTAGAAGATATATCTTTAGATATTGAACTTCTTAATGAAGAAGTCTTTTTGTAACAGCCCAAGATTTTATGAAAAACATTCTTTTTAATTTCACTAATGTCTTGTGTTGTACGCAACACAAAAAGGAGCTTGCACAACACGAATCCTTGACTTGCCTTGCATTACACGCAATCGCAACCTTCCTCGATAGTGTGTGTAGTACGTAATACCGAGTTTCACTAAACAACGATATGCTATTAAAATATTATTATAACTAGCCGTTATGAATAGTAATAACCACCTTTTAAAATTTTAAAAATTTTAGCTCTCAAAATGGACTTCATTTTTGGATTCAGAGTATCGAATTTAGCCTAAGGTGAAATTTTGGTACTTTTCGGATAACTTTCATATTCTGATGAATAGTGAAAATTACTAAATTATAATTAAAAACAACTTTTTTAATCAAAATAATTAATAGTGATAAATTATTAATTTGAGTTGTTTTAAAGTATATTTAGAATATATTTTTACAATTTAATACAATGTTGGTCATTGGATGTAATTTCACATTTAAACCAGACATAATCAAGTGTCAATCTTTTGATAGATATTGTTTCTTAAAAACACGCTATTTGTTTTAACAGCGGGATTTAATTATAAAATTAATTAATGCAATTTCTATGTTATGAATTTGGTAAAATAGACTTCATTTTTGAATTTGGAATATGAAATATAGCTTAAGATGAAATTTTGTCTTTTTTCTGAAAACATTCAATTTTTGATGAATAGTGAAACCACTAAGTGGTAGGTTAAAAACTGAATTTTGCATAAAACTTAATTTTACCGCTTCTGTGAATGGAATTTCGAAAATCCGACAGACATGGTTAATATCAAGGACTAAAATTTGGTTAAATGAGATGAAAATAATTTTTGGTGAATAGTAACTTTTTACTTTTTTTTACCACGGTTAATAGTAAATAGGGTAACTAAGGGTAAATATGATATTACTATTACCCTAACACATGTCCTAATTCTATTGGATAAGTGTAATTCGACCAAAAACAACCTTATGAATATAATATGACCATTTAGGTCCACATGGATTAGATTATGACATTTAATATTATTTTATTTAATGAATAGTTAAAATAGTTAAAATCAAAGTTTAATAACTAAAACATTTTTAATATGGGGTTATACATAAGATAAATTCGACTATAAATATTCATTATAAAGATAAAAAGATTTCATACATAATGATATTTTATTTATAATTTTTAGACTTTAAATAAATTAATTTATTTATGACACAACGATGATGCAGTAATTACCCTTTTAAGGAAATATTAACATAATTGATGTTATAAATGCTCAAATGAATGTAATTTGATACTTTTTATGAATTCCAATAATTTTTTAGGTTACTATGATATATTAGTGTTGATTTAATCAACTTGGTTCGAACATATAATTCTGTTATAACTTTCACAAAAATCATATATCAAATAGTGTCAAAATTGACACAAAATAGTTTTTAAATCAAATATTATATTATTAATTGTTATTTTATTCCTAAAAATCTAAGGTTCGGCCAAATGACTTAGATAAGGATATATATATTAATAATAAACAATTTGGGGTCCGTTTGGCATGTTATAGTAAGTGTATTAACCATATAGTGAAAGAAAACAAAAAGACACGGTAAAAGTTAAATTATTTAACTTAGAGTTAAATCTAATTGATAAGGTTAAAATAATACACTAAACTTGTCTAAATCCTATTGGTTGATAGGATTTAGACCCATCCCCACTTTATCTTTGAAATAAGACCCTTTGGAACCATTATAAACCGATTTTGACATTAATATAAAATAATATTTTGAGGTATTCCTAAGGTGCCCCTCTCCTTCCTTATAAAAGGACACCTCCTCCCCCTCCTCCTCACACCAATTTGAGCACTCAAGCTCGGCCAACCCCTGACAAAATCTCTTCTCCACTTCCCTAGAAACATCCTAGAGGTTCTGGTCTTCCTCAAAGACCAATTTTTGTTCCCTAAGAGGAGGTCTCCAAAAGGCGCTTCAAAGAAGAGGTAATTACCGTTACCAATTCTTTCATCTTTATTTCTTCTTCCACTTCTTCTTCTTAGGTTGTTTCATTATGAAGTAATAACATCAGTATAACTCATTTACTGATATGTTATTATAATTATGAAACAACCCTATTTCACCATCTATCCATCGTACGGAAAAAGAAATCACCGCGCGTGCGTACGTACGGAATACCGTCTCCACGCCGTGGTGTAATCTATTTTCCACCACCACCTTACATGGATGGGTATAATGGTGTAAAGAATAACTATACATAGTTATTACAACATCATATTGATTCTGATATATTGTATAATCCACTCCAATTCAATTCAATATTTATGGAAATGATATCATCGCTCGTGCTTACGTACGGACTACCGTCTCCACGACGCGATGAGATTCATTCTCCATGTTAACCATTTAAAAATGATTATAAAGTATATATAAGAAATAATAATGAAATATATGACATTATAAAGCTACTGGATTTATGTATATATATATATATGTATGTCATATACCTACTTCCATTCAAGACAATAAGGAAAGGAAAACAGCGTTCATGCGTACGTACGGACTACCGTCTCCATGAACGGTGTTTTTCATTTCATTTATCTATCTATTATATATATATATACTGAATATATATGATATATAAATCATATTTTTTATTCTGGAAGTAAGTAAATCATGATATAAGTAATAATAATGTCAAGAACAACAAGTCAAAACACCTACGATAAAAGAAACGATTTTACCCAAAACGCTTCTTTAACATGGAATTTACAAAAGAACGGGTAATATAATGTCATAAGTAAACCATATATGATATCATAACAATGAATATGATTCTGTAATAAGTCAATTACATTATTTAAACCATTATACAGGAGGTTTGGACACGTACAAAGCAAATCAGACCTAAGGTAAGGGAAATATCACAATCTCATTTTTATCCGAGATTGTTTATTCGTAAGTATTTACTGGGGTGTATTTTATCTTCCACATCCATGTTTCATCAATATGTAATATTATTTCCATCCACCTACAATTGTTTAAATCCATTTTTACCGTTCGGTGAGTTTTTAGTAATATGTATGAAAGGAATCTTTTGTCGTACGAGGTACTTTTTGACTTTTCCGACAAAAGTACGAAGAATGTTTTTTTTAACTTATACGGCCTGAATGGATTTTTAAAACATTATTTCCAAGAAGCTTCCTTTACAAGTTTTCAAGTTTATTTTTAATCAACTTCTTTTATTTTAAAGTCGTATGACATGTTATGAAAGGAAAAATGTTTTTGAAGTAGAAAGGATATTTTCCTCAAGAATGGAGTTCAAGTATTTTATCAAAATTATTTTCCATCTATGAAAATAAAAGGGTTCTGTTTTTATCCCTATTATTACATGGATTTTATTATGTTGTGATGGAAATATTTTTATGAATTCCTTTATCTTATATGAGTTGTTTTATGATGACATGTTGTTTAAGAATTCCATTTTAATTACATTGGTTACGCTATGATGTATGGTTTATGATTATGTGGCACACATAAGAAAGGATTCATTATAAGATGTGTGGGACCTATATCTCCCTCCAATGCATTGGGTAAAGATTTTATATCTCATGAGATAGACATGGCTGGAATGGTAGGTTATACCGGTTCAGTGAAACAGGACTGAAACGAGGGTTACTCGATTCAGAAAGGGACTTTGTCCACTAAGATAGTCTTCGAAATGAGTCTTGACTAACAAGAAATGATTCTCTATGATTATGTGTGAATGCCAAAAAGTTTCATGTTTTATGTTATGATTATTGTGATTACATTTCACTACTATGATTTATCCCATGTCATGAAATTATGCTCTCTTTTGCAGGTTAAGATTTCCAAAAGTTATGTTCTTATGAATATGATGTGATTGATTTTCTTTTGTTTACCCTTACTGGGCATTTGAGCTCACCCTTTTATTTTTTCTTTTCCCCAGGATATAAAGAATGGTTTTAGGTAAAAAAAAGGGAAGATCTTTATGGGAGATATTGAAGATCTTTCACCACAACTAGAAGATTATGTTCCGAGTTTCCAAAGACACTAAACTATTATGATCCTTGTGTGTGTGTTTTTGTTATGTACCAAGTATTCCGCAAAAGTAATGTAATGTCCATGTACGTCAAGCTTCGGGTCTCTACAGTTGGTATCAGAGGAAAGGTTTAGTCAACCTTTGGAAACTAGGATGTGAAAACGTTAGTGAGATCCCTAGAGATATTTCTACGGTATGTCTAGGGATGTCCCTAAGGTTAAGTATACGTATAGGTTATAGTACTAGAACTATGCTAACGATCATAGAATTAAACCTAAGATGTTAGATATTGAAGGTACTCCCCCTTTATTATGTTGTTTTCCCTAGCATGATTTTTGCCTCTCACACTATTTTTTTTGGGTTTTAGAAAATGGCTGGAAACAAGATGATTCACGATAATGGAGGACATGATGGACAATGGAATGATATTCTTCCTAATGAAATGGGATTTGGAAGTCCAAACATCATTATTATGCCGAATCAGCAATCTCATAATATGATCAATAAAGTAAAATTTGGTAAGTTTCCTGACTCGGATAATAAGAGAAAGATGGAGTTTCATGATGATCATAGAGGAAAGAAAGTTAAATTTCCCCTATGTAAATCATGTGGGAAGAGGAATCAAGGAGAATGTTTCAAAGGAACTGGAAGATTCTTTGGGTGTGGAAAAGAAGGACACAAAGCAAGTAAATGCAAAGGAAAAGGTTCAGTTAACAACATGGATGAGGATAATGGTATTGCTACGACATCAACAATGGTTAAATGTTTTAAATGTGGAATGTGCAGGCATTATGCAAACCAATGCCCTAAGGGAAAGTCTCATGAAGATAATCAGTATGGTCGTATGGGAAGTATTTATGTGGATGATGATGAAGAGACTACAAATGATATGTGAGATGAAAGAATTGTTGAAGCCCGGTCAATGGTTTAAGAATGTAGTGGAATGATTACATGTTTATCATGTGTAATGTTGTATAAGTAATCTCATGGTACTGTAGAATAAAGAGACATGTAAGTATTGTTACACTGTTGTCTGATTAATTTTACCAGTATCCATGAAAGGTTATTCAGATATTTTTGGAATGTAGATGATATGCACATAATGAAGGGATAAGGAGAAAATTAAATGTTTGATAGTATTCATGAGCTCATGATTGATATAAGGACTAAGTGATATCATGGTTTGAGTATATAGAATTTTGAGGATTTTGGTATGTGGAAAGAGTTAACTTTTAATAGAATTCATGTTTTCAATAAGGTTCAATGGGTATTCAAGAGAGTACAAGATTAAGGCCTTTGAATGTTTGGAATGTGACCAACAAGATATATCTTATGATATATGGGGATCAACGATGGTATTAAATCTCTGGTAATCGTTTTCACTATGTTATGAGAGTGGACTGCAGTATTATGGATAAGCCTAAAGATTGTAATGGATTATGTTGGACATAAGTTAGTATTGTTTAAGGATAGAAGTTTTTTTCGATATTATTGATGGGATATTATAGTAATATAGTTTTAGAAAAAGGACAACCTGCAGGACGGGCGACAACCCATCGCTTCGGACAAGGCTGTGGGAATCGAACCCACAACCGAAGTGCGACTGGCCTTTATCGCCTACCACTGGCCTACAGGAAGTCCCTGTTTAGTAGAAACTAGTTTTATTATATTAAGCAGTATGATATATGAAGTATAAGTTCATTTTAGGAACCATATGTGATTAATCTCACTATAGATTGACTTATAATTTTTGCTAACCTTTTGTTTGAGACAGATGGAATAACCTGTCATACTAACACTTCACGAATAACAAATTCAACTTCATTTATTTAAGAGATGAATTGGAAATTGTTCAAGGCATGAACAACAGTGAGATTGTACCAAAATAAAGAAAGTATTTATTCTAATTCAAATTTTCAACTTTAGGGAAATGATCTTGAAAACCAAAAAAATGTTGTCCTAGTGATCTTATACATGATGAATCGGATGGTACCTTAGATCGTCACAAATTTATGGATTTGTGATTGTTGGCTTTTCCATAGCCATGTTCTCTACCACTCTCCATCAGAACATGATGGTTAGATTTTTCTTCCTTATCCATATTTTCACCTATGTGGAAACCCAGTGATTAGTTTATTTGGGTAATCGTTAAGTTTCATACTTTTGTTTTAAAATATTGGTTTTGGTATTCCTTTTTAAGATGTGGGTTTCTATTAAAGAAACTTTCGAATAGTAAACCATTTATAACCCCGACGAATTTCGAGGGAGAAATTCATTTTAAGGGGGGTAGAATGTAACAGCCCAAGATTTTATGAAAAATATTCCTTTTAATTTCACTAATTTCTTGTGTTGTACGCAACACAAAAATGAGCTTGCACAACACGCATCCTTGACTTGCCTTGCATTACACGCAATCGCAACCTTCCTCGATAGCGTGTGTAGTACGTAATACCGAGTTTCACTAAACAACGATATGCTATTAAAATATTATTATAACTAGCCGTTATGAATAGTAATAACCACCTTTTAAAATTTTATAAATTTTAGCTCTCAAAATGGACTTCATTTTTGGATTCAGAGTATCGAATTTAGCCTAAGGTGAAATTTTGGTACTTTTCGGATAACTTTCATATTCTGATGAATAGTGAAAATTACTAAATTATAATTAAAAACAACTTTTTTAATCAAAATAATTAATAGTGATAAATTATTAATTTGAGTTGTTTTAAAGTATATTTAGAATATATTTTTACAATTTAATACAATGTTGGTCATTGGATGTAATTTCACATTTAAACCAGACATAATCAAGGGTCAATCTTTTGATAGATATTGTTTCTTAAAAACACGCTATTTGTTTTAACAGCGGAATTTAATTATAAAATTAATTAATGCAATTTCTATGTTATGAATTTGGTAAAATAGACTTCATTTTTGAATTTGGAATATGAAATATAGCTTAGGATGAAATTTTGTCTTTTTTCTGAAAACTTTCAATTTTTGATGAATAGTGAAACCACGAATTGGTAGGTTAAAAACTGAATTTTGCATAAAGCTTAATTTTACCGCCTCTGTGAATGGAATTTCGAAAATCCGACAGACACGGTTAATATCAAGGACTAAAATGTGGTTCAATGAGATGAAAATAATTTTTGGTGAATAATAACTTTTTACTTTTTTTACCACGGTTAATAGTAAATAGGGTAACTAAGGGTAAATATGATATTACTATTACCCTAACACATGTCCTAATTCTATTGGATAAGTGTAATTCAACCAAAAACAACCTTATGAATATAATATGACCATTTAGGTCCACTTGGATTAGATTATGACATTTAATATTCTTTTATTTAATGAATAGTTAGAATAGTTAAAATCAAAGTTTAATAACTAAAACATTTTTAATATGGGGTTGTACATAAGATAAATTAGACTATAAATATTCATTATAAATATAAAAAGATTTCCTACATAATTATATTTTATTTATAATTTTTAGACTTTAAATAAATTAATTTATTTATGACACAACGATGATGCAGTAATTACCCTTTTAAGGAAATATTAACATAATTGATGTTATAAATGCTCAAATGAATGTAATTTGAGACTTTTTATGAATTCCAATAATTTTCTAGGTTACTATGATATATTAGTGTTGATTTAATAAACTTGGTTAGAACATATAATTCTGTTATAACTTTCACAAAAATCATATATCAAATAGTGTCAAAATTGACACAAAATAGTTTTTAAATCAAATATTATATTATTAATTGTTATTTTATTCATAAAAATCTAAGGTTCGGCCAAATGACTTAGATAAAGATATATATATTAATAATAAACAATTTGGGGTTCGTGTGGCATGTTATAGTATGTGTATTTACCATATAGTGAAAGAAACAAAAAGACACGGTAAAAGTTAAATTATTTAACTTAGAGTTAAATCGAATTGATAAGGTTAAAATATTACCCTAAACTTGTCTAAATCCTATTGGTTGATAGTATTTCGACCCATCCCCACTTTAGATTCGAAATAAGACCCTTTGGAACCATTATAAACCGATTTTGACATTAATATAAAATAATATTTTGAGGTATTCCTAAGGTGCCCCTCTCCTCCCTTATAAAAGGACACCTCCTCCCCCTCCTCCTCACACCAATTTGAGAACTCAAGATCGGCCAACCCCTGCCAAAATCTCTTCTCCACTTACCTAGAAACATCCTAGAGGTTCTGGTCTTCCTCAAAGACCAATTTTAGTTCCCTAAGAGGAGGTCTCCAAAAGGCGCTTCAAAGAAGAGGTAATTACCGTTACCAATTCTTTCATCTTTATTTCTTCTTCCACTTCTTCTTCTTAGGTTGTTTCATTATGAAGTAATAACATCAGTATCACTCATATACTGATATGTTATTATAAGTATGAAAAAACCCTATTTCACCATCTATCCATCATACGGAAAAAGAAATCACCGCGCGTGCGTACGTACGGAATACCGTCTCCACGCCGTGGTGTAATCTATTTTCCACCACCACCTTACATGGATGGGTATAATGGTGTAAATAATAACTATACATAGTTATTACAACATCATATTGATTCTGATATATTGTATAATCCACTCCAATTCAATTCAATATTTATGGAAATGATATCATCGCTCGTGCGTACGTACGGACTACCATCTCCACGACGCGATGAGATTCATTCTCCATGTTAACCATTTAAGAATGATTATAAAGTATATATATGAAATAATAATGAAATATATTACATTATAAAGATACTGTATTTATGTATATATATATATATGTATGTCATATACTTACTTCCATTCAAGACAATAAGGAAAGGAAAACAGCGTTCATGCGTACGTATGGACTACCGTCTCCATGAACGGTGTTTTTCATTTCATTTATCTATCTATTATATATATATATACTGAATATATATGATATATAAATCATATTTTATATTCTGTAAGTAAGTAAATCATGATATAAGTAATAATAATTTCAAGAACAACAAGTCAAAACACCTACGATAAAAGAAACGATTTTACCCAAAACGCTTCTTTAACATGGAATTTACAAAAGAACGGGTAATATAATGTCATAAGTAAACCATATATGATATCATAACAATGAATATGATTCTGTAATAAGTCAATGACATTATTTAAACCATTATACAGGAGCTTCGTACACGTACAAAGCAAATCGGACCTAAGGTAAGGGAAATATCACAATCTCATTTTTATCCGAGATTGTTTATTCGTAAGTATTTACTGGGGTGTATTTTATCATCCACATCCATGTTTCATCAATATGTAATAGTATTTCCATCCACCTACAATTGTTTAAATCCATTTTTACCCTTCGGTGAGTTTTTGGTAATATGTATGAAAGGAATCTTTTGTCATACGAGGTACTTTTTTACTTTTCCGACAAAAGTACGAAGAATGTTTTTTTTAACTTATACGACATGAATGGATTTTTAAAACATTATTTCCAAGAATCTTCCTTTACAAGTTTTCAAGTTTATTTTTAATCAACTTCTTTTATTTTAAAGTCGTATGACATGTTATGAAAGGAAAAATGTTTTTGAAGTAGAAAGGATATTTTCCTCAAGAATGGAGTTCAAGTATTTTATCAAAATTATTTTCCATCTAAGACAATAAAAGGGTTATGTTTTTATCCCTATTATTACATGGATTTGATTATGTTGTGATGGAAATATTTTTATGAATTCCTTTATCTTATATGAATTGTTTTATGATGACATGTTGTTTAAGAATTCCATTTTAATTACATGGGTTACGCTATGATGTATGGTTTATGATTATGTGGAACACATAAGAAAGGATTCATTATAAGATGGGTGGGACCTATATCTCCCTCCAATGCATTGGGTAAAGATTTTATATCTCATGATATAGACATGGCTGGAATGGTAGGTTATACCGGTTCAGTGAAACAGGACTGAAACGAGGGTTACTCGATTTAGAAAGGGACTTTGTCCACTAAGATAGTCTTGGAAATGAGTCTTGACTAACAAGAAATGATTCTCTATGATTATGTGTGAATGCCACAAAGTTTCATGTTTTAAGTTATGATTATTGTGATTACATTTCACTACTATGATTTATCCCATGTTATGAAATTATGCTCTCTTTTGCAGGTTAAGATTTCCAAAAGTTATGTTCTTATGAATATGATGTGATTGATTTTCTTTTGTTTACCCTTACTGGGCATTTGAGCTCACCCTTTTATGTTTTCTTTTCCCCAGGATATAAATAATGGTTTTAGGTAAAAAAAAGGGAAGATCTTTATGGGAGATATTGAAGATCTTTCACCACGATTAGAAGATTATGTTCCGAGTTTCCAAAGACACTAAACTATTACGATCCTTGTGTGTGTGTTTTTGTTATGTACCAAGTATTCCGCAAAAGTAATGTAATGTCCATGTACGTCAAGCTTCGGGTCTCTACACTTTTCTATTCAAGATAATATTTAAACATGGGAAATATACTTTGATGGTGCTTCTAGAAGTCCAACAGGGAAGAAAATGAAATATACTAAATTCAACAAATCTGGGTTAGGAATTGTGCTCATTTCTCCATAAAAG
The DNA here is from genome assembly GCA_963277665.1 of Viscum album. Lineage (NCBI taxonomy): Eukaryota > Viridiplantae > Streptophyta > Magnoliopsida > Santalales > Viscaceae > Viscum > Viscum album. The sequence goes on along the minus strand of OY728126.1, from coordinate 1,798,633,898 downwards.
GCAGTGAGAAATTATTCCTTCTTATTGTGGGAAGGTGGTACAAACAACGAAGTAGAATACCAAGCTCTCATCGCAGGATTGGAGTTGGAACTTCAAGCACAAGTGAATCACTTAAAGGTGAAAGGTGATTCAGACCTGGTAATCAAACAAGTCAATGGGGGTTATGGCATCAGAAAAGAAGAGTTAATCCCTTTGTATGATTATGTTAGAGAGTTAATGGAAGAATTTCCTATGGAAACAACATTTTCTTATGTCCTGCAATCAAAAAATGCCCAAGCTGATGCACTGGCCAATATAGCCACAACTCTGGAAGATCCAAATCGGGACGAGACAATCATCAGTATTTCCCACCGTCGTAAAATTTTCACAATATGTTCAAACAAGAATATATTAAATCAATGAAATTAGTCCCATTTCTGAACCATATGGTCATACTATAGGATGGATGACGCCTATCAGGGAATACATTCAAAATGGAACACTTCCACCTAATAAAGCCGGGAAAGAACAAATCAGGGGACCTGTGGTCAATTTTACTCTTTATGAAATCCCTGATCACCTAAAAAAATTCTCTACAAAAGAGGTTTTGATGGAGTTCTCTTCAGATGAATTGATGGTAAAGAGACAATGGATGTCATTAAATAAGTGCATGCAGGAGTCTATGGTGCCCATATGTCTGGACATAGACTGCCTTATCAAATTCAAAGTCTTGGATACTTTTGGCCTTCAATAATAAAAGATTGTGTTTATTTCACAAAGAAGTGTCATTCATGACAAGTATGTTCCAACTTCATTCATCAACCCCTAGAGTTTCTTCATATAGATAAATACTCATGGACATTTTCCACATGGGGAATGGATGTAGTGGGACCTTACCCTTCAGATACAACCAAGCAGTTTAAGTATATTCTTACCGCTACTGACTTCTTTTCAAAATGGGCAGAGGTAGTACATCTCAAAGTAGTTAGTTCTAAAATCATTTTTAGCTTCATCAAGTATAACATCATTACCAGATTTGGTGTCCCTCATACTATATTGACGGTCAATGGCACCAACTTCTATTCGTCCAAGTTAAAGAGGTTGTATCAAGAATACAACATCAAATCCAACCATTCATATTAGTATAATGTAGTGGCCAATGGCCAAATATAATCCTTCAACAAGACTCTTTCAAACATACTACAAAAGATGGTGGATAAAGATAAGAAGTCATGGACTGATAAAATCTTTCATGCTTTATGGGATTATCGAACCACTACTCACACTGCAATGCGGTCGACTCTGTATTCATTGGTATATGGAACAAAAGTATTCTTTCCCGTTGAGGTTCAACTATCCTTGCTCAGAGTAGACATTTTTTACCAGTCATCTACAGATGAACAATCTCAAAAGCGATTGGATGAATTGGAACGATTAGATGATAAAATATTATGCACCCTGCACCACTTGGAAGTCTATTAGAATTGAATAGCATGGGATTTCAACAAAAAAGATCGTATTCATTCAATCATTAAGGGAGAATTGGTATTGGTTCTCATAACTCCAATGATACCAGGAAAGAAACCTCCCAAACATGAGCTAAAATGGGAAGGACCATACTCAATACATAAGATCTAATCCAATGGAGATTATTCTTTAATCTCAATGGATGGAGAACTCATCACAACTCCAAACAATGCCATATTTCTAAAAAAGTATTTTTTATAACACAAATACATCATCTTGGTCTATGAATATGAACATAAAATATTCACACCATCATCCAACATGACGTTAAACTGTGACGTCCTAGCTACATGATGCTAAACTGTACAGAAGTCCCTTACGTCCAGCAAGACATTAAACTGTGTTGTCCTTAATGCATAACATTAAACTACACAGTCCCCAAAGTCCTTACTATAAGATTTTAAACTGCATAATCTTCTTTTACGTCCTAGCTACATGACGTTAAACTGTACAGCACCCCAATGTCAAACATGACGTTAAACTGTGAAAAATTCCATAATTCGTCTAATATGATGTTAAACTGTGTCCCCATTGTCCTCATTGCAAGACATTAAACTGCATAGTCCTTCCCTAAGTCCTTACTACATGACATTAAACTACATAGTCCCTTATATGTCCTACATGACATTAAATTGCGCATCATTAGGGTTGTTGCTACCTCTTGTTTCTCACACCTAGTATGACTCAAATGAGCTTAGAGTAAACTTCAACCATAACACTCTCTCTGGGCCGCTAACCATGTGTAAGTACCAACCCCATTTTTTAGGTCGTTTTATCACAAACAACTTGATCACCAATTCATTATTCAATTGAACTACGCCTACTTTGATCCTTGACTTCTAGGCTGGGTACGTAGGCACCTCCTGAGGTTCAAGCCCAAAACCAATATCTTCACATCGGTTCACCTCCATCTCATACGATGTTGATTCGTGAAGCCACCCCCAAAATCAATATCTTTACATTGGTTCTCCTTTCTCCTTACTATATGACGTTAAACTATACAATACTTTTGCCCTGTATGAAAATAAACTACAACATTCTTTTACACTCTTACCTGAGAGGGAATCATTATTTAAATTGATCACCAATCATGTTATATTATAAAGACTATGTGCATACATGGTGATGCCCGAACCTTTTATCTTGGGTCAGACCATCATTGCCCTAAAGTCCCCTTTCACCCTTCAAATGTATGAACCAAATCTATACAGAGGGTATATAAAGAACTATGTGCATCTTGATTCCCATCCTTATGGGATATGTAGGAATGTTCGAGTGTCCCTAGAACCCATCACCAAGTCTTTGGTCCTAACCCCAAATTCCACTTCCAGTCCCCTGGCTGAAAATTCCCCCTGGGAAAACATAAATGTGGTATGAAAACCCTGGTCTTCATTCACATCAGGTTTATAAAACACACACTGTGTATTCATTATTATGGTCCAAGCTCTATGACCCTAAACTAAGATCTCCTACACTCTCGTCCCACATGACGTTAAATTGTATTTCAAGAACCACATTTGTCTTGATTTTCATTCTAATGAGATATTTAGTGAATTCCAACATCTCAATTCAGGACCCAGCCACAACATGATTATGGTTAGCATTAGTCTGTGTATCCCTAAATTCATCAAAAAATGCCCATTTTTATGTGTCATAATCCTAACCTTAAATACTTACAGATCTCCATAACCCTTTTCTTGACTTCTGGTCACAAAATTTTTGATACTTGAGAGTTCTTTTGACTTACTATGCAGCACGTTCCCTTAGGAAGCCTTGCATAAACTGTCCATATAACAGACCTGTTATCCAAAAGATGTTATTATTTGACTATACAGCCAATGCCCTTAGGTGAATCTTCATAATTCAACCCCCTAACGGGTTTTTCAAATAGTGGTAACTTCATTCTTGGGATAAAACCCTCTTTTTCCTTATTGGTCTTATCGACAATATGTAAGGATCCGCAGAAAATAGCCATCCTTTACATATTTGTACAATACTCTCTTTCATGATCTAAAATTATTCAAGTCTATGGTTTATATTTCCCTTTCCTACGTTTGGGCCAGACATTCGTAGGAGTGACATTCATCCAGTTCTTAGAAAATCTTGTTTGGAAATATCTTCTCCATATTCAAGTATCTCTCTCCATACAGAAAACACTATGCTTTGGAAAATTTGAATCTCCATAAACATCCACTGGCTTTTTAGTAGTAGAAAACTGAATTTCTAAGAGTTATTTTTCCTAACTATGCAGCACATGCCCTTAGGCGGCCTTGCATAAGTTGTCTACATAACAGACCTATCAGCCAAAAGATGCTATTATTTGACTATGCAGCAAATGCCCTTAAGCGGCCCTGCATAATTCAACCCCTAACAGGTTTGTTAAATAATGGTAACTTTACTCTTATGAAATACTTCTTCTAATGCCTCTTAGTGATTTTTCATATCATTCCTCAGATTCAAAATTTCTTAAGTCATAGTTTACATATTTTCCCTCATACTTGAGTGTGGTAATATGTTTTCAGATAAATTTTCAATGAATTGAGTCAATTTTAATCCATTCGGTCAAAGGTATTTTGACCTTAAACATTATCCTTTTTTATGTTCGATGTGCATGACATTAAACTTCCCACAAAATACAATAAAACTCTGAACAAAAGTCAAGTCTCGGCTCAATAAACATACATTTTGTATGATTTTAGGTAATATTGAGCAATGAAATGAGTCAAAGTTTGTAGGGTTATTTATAATAATCCTATCAAAAATCAAACTATGCTTTCTAGGACCATTGTCTAAGGTAAAAATTTAAAACATGTAGCAAAATAATACATGCAGAAATGATTGAAGATGAAAGTGTTTTCATTGATGCACAAGAGTTAGAAGGAAATCCATAGACTGGAGTCTCTTCTCTTTTTCAGGAATTACAAGAGGCTTTCAACATAACCTTCATTTGATTTACGACATCCCGAGCTTCATCAGCAGCCACATGGAATTCATTCATTCAACTGGATATAATAAGAGATGTAGTGATATCATCTCTTCTTGGAACAATTATAAAAGAATTTTCTTGAGTGCTGTTTGAGAAAATATTTTTCTGATCAAATAGTGAATCTGTTTCTGTCCAAGAGACTTGGAAGATGGATACATTGATTTGATAATGAATCATTCGAAGTAAAGAGTCATTTGGAGAGAGTAATCTTTTCAGATATGGATCTATATCTCCACCAACCGGTAGCGAAAAACATTTCAGCCCATGGGATTTCCATTTTCATATCTTCAAGGAATTGTCAAGGAACAAAATTTGAAAGTTCACACCATTGTTCTTGATCTTAATGAAAAACATATCCGAAATAGAGGAGTAGCAGTGCAGCTGCATCTCAGGCAGTTAGTTCTTTGCATCTAGGACATTGACTCCTGGTAGATGACCATGGCCATACAGAGGGAGGTAGATGCTCTGTGGGAAATTTTGATGATATTTCTTCAAGTACTTATCCAAATATGGGAGAGTTCTATCGTAGATATCATAGTAATCATGGCCAAAAACGTTCATCATGTAATCAATCCACTTTCTAGCTAGTTCATTAGCCATTCTGATTCTTCTAGGAGCCATTGAATCGGCACAAATATCTAATAATTAACTCTTAAGTGGGTTTATTTTTCATAAAATTTGTGACGAAATTCAGAAAAAATGGCTAAGGCATTAAGGCGTGCAAGTCCAATTTTGGATCATAGGTGTAACTGTGTCACGTAGGTTTTTGGCGCATAGGTTTCACCGCGCAATTCAAAATACCTTTGTAGCAGCACAACATGGAAAAAAGCACTAAACCCCAGAAAATCAGCCACCTTCATGAAGAAATCAACCTGTGTGGTGAGAGCAGAAATTTTTTATATTTGGGTGTTATGCGTGAGAATGGACGCATATTTATAGGCTAGGCCGCACCCCTGCGCCTTGAAGCTTGCGCGCCTCTCACATGCGTGCTGATATCTGTGCGCTCAGAACCTGCGCGGTGCCCTTTATGTGTTTTCTTCTTTACCTCAGAGTCACAACCACCTTCGTTTCGGATCCAACTCTAAGGGGGGGCTTTTGTGGATGCTTATTTCTGTCACAGTGTCTAATGACTGAAAAAGGTGAATACCTTATCATAAATTGATTCATCCTTTGAAGAGACATCAAAAATTGACAAAGGCATGAACAAATATTTACTTCAGCATGGGCTGCGCAGGTTCCATGACGGTCGCACATGTGACCTACGCGCCCTATTTGATCATCACCTGAGGTCTTCATCAGCCTATAAATACCCCTTGTGGGCCCCCTATTTCGAGGACGAAAAATATCAAAAGCCAGATTTAAGCTTCCGGCACCCTAGTCTCTTCTGGAAGTCTTCTGAACACTTATAAGGTAATTTTTTACCTAGAATGGAAGCTCTGAAGAGGGGGAACAAGGCCTAAGTGTTGAAATTCACCAACACCTGCATGCCTAGGTGTTTAACCCTTAAGGGAAATGGATACACCTGCACGCTGCCTTATCCCTTCACCAGAACCTGCACGCCAGTCTTTTGGAAGCCCCTAGGGATAATACTAAGGGCTTGAGCCAAGCCTCTCCCAAGCATTACCCTATGGGTTGACCATTGCGTAGGTACCTATGTGTCACACAGGTATATCTGTGTGACCAGGACCTGCGCGCCCACGCAGGACTTGCGTGCCTCTCTCTTTTTGGGTGCCTCTCTCTTTTTGGGTGCCCCTTCTTCCTATTCACTTGTTTTATTCAAATCCACCTTTCCTCCTCAAGATTTAGTATTCAAGACACTCTTCAAATCCATTTATGGCTTGTTTCCTTGATTTGATTCCTTATCTGAAAGGAATTCTGTGGAACATCCCTCAAAACCAAGTGATTTACATGTATTCATGTCACTAAGGTGAGAGATTTCATTCATTCCACCTCATCCTTTAAGATGATAAGAACTTTAAATATGGGCCTCCTTCTCAGGAGTAAGCCCCAGTCACAAATTTCCAAATCTGGGCATCCTCCTTAGGAGTAATCCCCAGTCCATGTTCTATTAACCTGGGCATCCTCTTTAGGAGTAAGCCCCAAGTCCCCTAACCTGGGCCTCCTTTTCAAGATTAATCCCCGGTCTCATGTTCCCAAATATGGGCATCCTCCTCAGGATTAAGCCCCAAGTTCCAAACTCCCTTAACATGGGCCTCCTTCTCAGGAATAAGCCCCAGTTATCAACTCCCTTTAACTTGGTCCTCCTTTTCAGGAATAAGCCTCAATCATAATTTCTCTTAACCAGTCTTAATTTACTTTTTATTTGGGCTTATTTCTCAAGAGTAAAACTCAATCATAAGTCCCCTATAATTTTGGCATCTTTCTCAGTATTATATCCAAAGTTAAGTATCCAAATCTCCATAAAGCACATATACCTGTATGGGCCTTGTTCTTTGGCTTCTTACCTAAATTAAAACCTAATATTCATCTATTTGGGTAGTCATACATACATAAGCCCCACATTATTTCTCATGACTGCATCTTTCGTGGCACAATTATCTGGTTTTACCAATACCTATTGTTTCTCACACCGAGCATAACTCACGTGAGATTAGAGCATAAAAGTAATTATGAAATCTTTCTTTGAGGAATCAACAATGTATAAACCTCATAATTCTTAACTCTAACTACGTTGGTTATGATTCCTTTTCTAAAAAACATAGGATATGTAGGTAGATCATCTGCGGGTATGATCCCAACTCTGAAATAATCGATGTCCTTCTGAACGACAATAAACTTCAAGTGCCCCACTGAGTGGAATTAAAACTAGTATGGTTATCATAATGACAAATAGGTTTATATATAATGTGTTGAAGGATACCATTGACTAAGAATATCTAATCAAATATAGATGATTCTCTATTGATGAAGAACCTCGAATACATATAAAATATTCTCTAAATCCTCTACATAAGAATCATTGATTGTCAGATCTAAAGGAAAGCTCATTTTCATACATGTTTATTTAATAAGGATTCATGAACATAACTTAAATATATAAATAGAGTCCCGGAGAAGACAATAATTCCCTCTAAAAGGTGTGATGAATCTGAACTCCCATCCTCTCGACCAATGAAAATTCTTAAGCCTCATCCGTTCACAACTAATGAGAACCTACCTTTGGAAAGTAGGTCCAAATGGATATAGAATCATTGGATGTTTCTGGTTTTATGAGAAAACGCGTTAGAAACCGATTGGAATGTTTGAAACTTAAACAAACGAGGTCATCACCATTTCCAGAGGAAAAAACAATCATGGAATCAAAGCTGACCCTAAGAAAATGTAGGCTATCCTTGACATGTTTCTTCCTCAAAACCTCATTGAGTTGAGAGGAATTCAATGAAACGTGGCCTACATTCAATGATTTATATCCAACCTTGTAGGAAAATGTTTTACCATAATTGGGTTGATCAATAAAGGGGTTACATAAAAGTGGATTGATAACTTCCTGGAATAATTCGACAGTCTCAAGAAATATCTTTTTATACCACCAATTATAATTCCACCTATTGAAGTGAGACTAATCATCTTGTATGTGATATCCCTAGATCAGTAATTGAGTGCCTTCTTTGAACAAAAGAATAATGCCAGGAGAAAATAGCCTTTATTTTCTCATTTGAACCATGCTCAATATTGAGACTCATCATTTATATATTGAAAAGATCTTTTGGATGCTAATATTTCCCTTCAAGAAACTAAGGCATTATCTGTGGCATCATGAATTACATTTGTCATATAAATCAACTAAAATACATCCTCATATTTATGATGTTTAATGGGGCATCTGTCACAATGGAAATTCATCCTATAAAAATTTCATATCTAGTTTGTGCCTTATAAAGCTAAAAATGATGATTAATTGATAGATTTTACTTGTAGATAATCCCTCAACAGAAATAATTTCACTAGATACTGAATTTCTTGATGAAGGTATCTTTTCTATTCAAAAGGGACCCTTAATGTGGGAGGTGTATTTTGGCGGTGCATATAGATGTCCAATATTAAAGAGGATAGAAGACCCTAAGCTCAAAAAAGTTGGGTTGGGATTCATGACTATTTCCCTAGTAAAGGTAGTCCCACCTTACTCCTTCCTAATGTCAGAAGGGTGCTCGAACAATGAACATGCATACCAAGCTCTCATTATAGGGCTAGATATGTCACTTCAAGTATGATTAACCCACTTGAAGATAATTAGTGATTTAGAGTCGGTCATCAATAAGTTCAATGATGATTATGCCATAAAAAGGAAGTGTTGATCTCAATTCTGGACTATGTATGTGGATTAATGGAATAATTCCCTTTGGAATCGATATTGACTCACATCCCACCCTCACAAAATACCCAAGACGATGCGCCGGAAAATACAGCTTCGACTATGAATGTTACAAAATGGGATGAAATAGTTATCAACATATTTCACCGTTAGATTATCTCACCTTATATTTGATAAAACATAGAGGAGATCAATGAAGTTATCTGTATACCCAAACCATACAGTCCTACCACTGGCATGATGACACCCATTACAGATTACCTTCAAAATGGAATCCTCCTATTAGATAGAGTCAGGAAAGATAAATTTTGACATCAAGAAATTAACTTTGGTATATATGATGACACAAATCATCAAAAGTTATTCTATAAGTGGGGACTTTATGGGGTATTTATTAGGTGGATTTATGGAGAAGAGATTTCCACTGTCATAAAATAATTTGAAACCATAGGCTGAAACACCCACCTATCATGCCTCACGATTTGTCAAAAAATCCATAGGACTGGGTACTAATGGATGACTATGATGCAGGATTGCACAAAATTTTCCAAAATGTGTCACTCTTTCTAGGATAATTCCAACTTCATTCATCAACCCCTGGAGTTTCTGCACATAGACAAATAATCTTAGCCATTTTTCATATGGAGAATGGACATCATGGGACCATATCCTCTTTCCAAAACTAATTAATTCAAGTACATTATCAATAATACAATATATTCTCCATGTGGGATAATGCTATACCCCTCAAAGATGTTGTAGAAAGGAATATCTTCATCTTTTTAAAAACCAATATCATCACCATATTTGGTGTCCCTTATTGAATCTTAATTGACAATGACACAAATTTATAGCCTTTTGAGTTGTAAAAGATGTATCAAGAGTATAAAATCCAGTCTAACCAATAAAATCACTATCATGCAGTAGAAAATAGATATATTGAGGAATTTAATAAGACCCCATCATGTATACTTCAAAATATGATAGATAAGGATAAAAAAAATTAGACAAGCTTTTGCATGCCTTATGGGATTGTTGGACCACTACCTGTACTACCAAACAAGAAACCCCATATTCATTTCTATTTGAGTTAGAGGTGGTCATGCCCACAAAAGTTCAATTTCCCTCACTCCACATTTCCATTTTTTATTAAATATCCAAAGATGAGAAATCCTAGAGAATGGATGGATGAATTGGAGTTGTTGGATGAGAAGAGATTTCATACCTTATTTTATTTAGAATTCCACCAAAACTAGATTGCGTGGGCTTTTAATAAAAATGTTTTCCTCTATTCATTCCATGAGGGAGAGATGGTGTTGGTCCTCAGGTCTTTAATGATACCTGGAATGAAACCTCCAATGATGGATCCAAAGTGGGATGGACCATATTCCATACACAAATTCTACTATAATGCATTTTATTATTTTATCTAAACGAATAGATAGCTTACCACAACCCCCACTAACATGATGTTACTGAAGAAATATGTTTTTAATTAAATTACATACTTCATTACCATATGATGAAAAATTACATGACCCCCTTCATCATAATTATATGACGTTAAATTTCTTGTAAAATTGTCTTAACTGCACAACATTAAATAGCATAGTCAGTCTTCTTCCACATGAACATAAAAAGTGTGACATGTCATCCTAACTACAAGATATTAAACTAAAAAAAACCATTTTTTAAATGTCATAATATGATAAACTCCATGATCGAAACATCCTTGTTATATGACATTAATCTACATAGTATCGCCATCCTAACAATAAGATGTTAAACTGAAAAACACCATATCATCCATGTATTAAGAAGAAAAACCGCATGGAAATAGTTTCCTTGACTCATAATTTTAAACATCATGGTTTATATACCTTACCTAACATAAAAAACACATTATTGTGGAACTTTCCCAAGATATCCACTACCCTTGGTGCTTGTATCCACCACACATACATTCAATAACTATGTGTGGATCGATTCCTTCCATCATAGGATACATAGTGATTCTTAGGACTCATATATTAGTCCCTAACTCAAATTTCCCCCATTACTAAGATCAATTTTTACTAGCCTTTGGCCTCAAGGACCCTCATCATGTCGGTTTTTCTTCCTTTCTAGTCCAAAAATTCATCATTCTCAAAACTACAAGTCTTTTTTATATGACCTAAATCTATAGGAAACCATTATCCTAGAATCATTATGATATACTAAAAGGTCCACGTTCTTATTTCATGATGTATAAATGTACAACATGCTCATCCATAATTGAATGGATCATAACCTTGTTCATTTTTCTCCTAATTCACCCCCTTTTTAGAACTACATTTGAATTGATTCCTATCTTTGTATGATACATAGTGATGTCTGGATCCACATACATGGCCTAACTATAATGATGAATTGGAATAATTCCCCCCTTTGTCTATGGTTCAGACCTATGTAGAGTGTTTCCTTCCCAAGAACTATATGTGGCTTGATTCTTACCATTAAAGGATACATAAAGATATATGAATATCCAATTTTGGGTCCATACAAAACATAAAAATGCACTCTCTCCACGTATAGATGAGTCCTACATAAAGATCCATTCATAACTACATATGTCTTGATTTCTATACACATGGGATACATAGTGATATTCAAGTCCCTTATTCCAGGTCCATAAATATAACCAACTCATCATAAATTATTTTCCCTTTACCAATATGATGGTGCCCTCAGTGAAACGTGCCTTGAGATTTTGTGTGAAAATGGGTCTCCCTATCCCTTCATTCACATTGGTTCATCACTTATTAACCACATGAAGTAATTTTATCCCCATCGTGGTCAGTGATAAATTTTATCATTACCCCTTGGAAAAACCAAGATGCCTCATGAAATAGTGCATGAGAAGAATCAATAACAACGTCCTCAACACATAATAATAGATGGTAGATTCAAGTGATCCCATAAATATGGGATGCATTAATGTCCTCACTAGAGAGGACACCCCTATTTCGGGCATCAATTTCATACCATACCATCATTTAAAACTATGTGCGGCTTGATTTCTAACCAAACCAAATACGTAGTGACACCAAGATCCATTACGCTTTTCCATCCATAGCCTGCAAACAAAAACATATCACTCCCTACACATTAGTCGGATCTATGTAGGGAACTCCACACTCCATGAACAATAGTGGTCTGGATGTTTCTTATGTACTGGGAAATATTCCTTCCACTAGTCATACTCTGTGTCCTAGTAAATTTAGAATCTACACAATATTTCTATGGACATCAGAAATGGATGTTAAGTGTCCCAGGAGAACCTTTTTTAACTATATATGATATTCCACAGTTGGATTTTAAAAAATCACCCACAAAGAAGGCTTATTGGCTAGAGGAAAATTCAACCCCAGGAGAGGTATCTTCTATCTCTATAAATCCCAATGTAATTCTTTGCCCGATCCTTTCTCTTGATCCAAGATCCCCTAGAATAATTCTTTAAATATTCCCTCATCACTTTTGAGGCATTTCAAAACATTTTTCCCCACGAGTCTTTTATTATCTCACCATTACCATCACATATGTTCTTAGATGTATGACCTAAAACTACAAGACCCCATGTCGTCCTAGTCAAAGAATATTAAACTGTAGAACCAGGTCTCTATCACATGAAGTTGGAAGGTAATCTTACCATATATAACAAGAATATGATTCCATGGGAAACCAGATCAAGAAGCCTCAGTTCATGGATAAGAGATGTTTCTCATAATCCAAATCCTTGAATTCCTAAATATAAGTAATAGAGATAGAAGGCTTCATTTTTGTTTTATTTCAGTTATCCTACATCCTCACCACATGACATGAAACTACATAGTTCTCAAGAAATATATGTGGATAGATTCCTAACATCACATGATATGCAGAGATTCCAAAATCTATGGTCTTAGTAACATCCACAATGTTTCCCTTCATTTAAAGCCACCCTCGTCCTTACAAAAAGATGTTAAAATATATGGATGATATTATTTTAGCATGAAATTAAATATTATGCTTTTTAGAACTACATTTGGCTTGAATCATGTTATAACATGATATATAGTAACACCCAAACTATATTTCTTAGACCCAACCATAATAAAAAAAATTCCCCCATTCATTTTATGTGTCGGCCTTATTTGAGGAAACATTTTGAACACATTATCAATTAATTTTGACATAAAATGCTCCTTCCATATTCAAGATCATTCCTTACACAATCCAAACTCAACTTCTGGAGAAATATGAATCTCCATAAGCTTCCTATAGACCTCATAAATGGATGGTCATTATCCTAGGGACACCTTTTTTCGACTATTCATGATATTCCCTTGTTGGATTTTCATAAATCTCTCAGAAAAGGCTTGTCAACCAATGAAACATTCATCCCCAAGAGATACATCTACTATCTCTATAATCCCCAATGATATTTTCATCCTATGTCACTACTCAAATACAGAAACCCCCATATGGTATCTTACAACCTTCCCCCTTTATGCTTGAAAATGGAGGAGTATTCTTGGTCAAATCACCATAGAATGATCATATACTAAATATTCAATCAAATATAAAGGACCTAAAACATATAACTCCCAATTTCCTTTCCATAAGATATTAAATGTCATGTTACATCTTTGTAGTTTGACATTAAACTATGTGTACCATGTCCTAGTCAGATGGCATTAAACTATACTATGATCCAAACCTCATTTATATAGTTAAAATTCATGTATGAGTAGTTTACCCATTCATGGAAAATTATATAACATATTCTATCTTCATTATAAGATATCATTCTTTAATATATCACCTTTTGGGGTCAAGATAATCCTAGATCTTTACAAATTACACAACCATTGGAAATAGGGGGTCTGTTTCTGGAGGATGAATTTGTTTGACTATGCATTGATACTCCATGGTTGGATTTTCATAAATCAACCAAAAAATGGCATGTTAACTAGAGAAAATTCATCCCCATTAGAGACCAATCCTGTCATTTTATTCCTTGGAAACATCACACTAGAAACCCAATTTAAAATATGTTCGATGGCTACTCCTCGCGTACTTGTCCCACAATATGCTACGAATCATGAAATCATGAAATCATGTCTCAAATATCCCCATTAATATGTATGGTAAGTATTGGGACATCATTGACCAATATTCCTTGTTCAATTTTGTCTTCCTATAACACATGGTCAATGTTGTTTGACCCAAAAAACTAGTTGCATTGGTTTGGATTGAAAGAATATAAACTAGCCAAAAAAGGAGACAAAATACTCACCAAACTGCAAACCCACAAAGGTAACCTTGGGTAAAAGTGGAGTCCCTACTTTCTAAATCTATGATTTTCATGGTTGAGACATAAAATTAATAAATTAAAAGAAAAATATACAAAAAATGTTAGGATAAAAACCCACAAATGGAATCCTAAGAAAAATTCAAGTCACTCCCTCTAACTCTTCACCACATTGAACTTAGGAAAAAAATAAGGTTGATTAAAATAATATTTAAAGTTTGTAGGGTTTTCCATGTAACCCTAGAAATATTCAAAAAAATTCTTGCCGAGTCCCTTGGATTAGGAAAAGACAAGAGCGTTACATGATCTTTCATCCAAATAAGTCAACATCATTATTACCATTAAAATTCAAAAAGAAATATGAAGTGAAGTGATAGATGATTGATAATCTTAAAATTTTCTTTATTTTGAAAAATTAAGGAGGAAAATCCACAACTTGGATTCATTACATGGAATTATTAGAAAATGAAAAATAAACAAAATGGTTATAGTAATTCATGACTTTATTTATTCAGAAGATCGACTAATGTTTGATGCAAGCCATCAGGGGCATACTCAATATGAGTTTTGTGACCCTCTTTAATTACCTTAGCTATTGGCCTTTCTATTTAATGGATTCCAGTCCTATATTTTTTGGTGATAGAAGCACCTTTAACTGATCTATGAAAGCCTCAAATTCTCATAGCTCTGTATTATGTAAAACCATATGATCATAGAATAATCCATCTTTAGAAACTAAGTGATGTAGGTTACTGTAAGTATCCATTATTGTTTCTGTATGGTGTTTTATAAGATTAAACTTGATCAGATCCCATTTTTAGGTGACCAAATCCTCCTAAGAGATGAGAATGCAATGGATAAGGACATGAATGTGATGCTAATCAATCTTTATTACTCATAATCTAAGGAAAAGTAAAATAAGACTATCTTTCTTATAAGAAATATTCATAAAAGAAGTCTTTATAATGATAGTGTAAATTTTGTGCCAAATCCATTTTCACACAGCCAGATTTTCAATGGAAGTACTGGGATCCAAACCTTCTTTACACATTTATATAGGTATATAATATATAATATCCTTCAATATGGATGGATTCACCCCAAAATGAGATGTTAAATTAGGAATGTCATATATCTATGACACATGTTTATTTACTAGAACTAGGCTGATAGGTGTGGTATTAATTGGTGGAGTTCCCAAAATTGTTCCACTATAACCAACATCAGTAAGGATGATAGTATTAACAACTAGAAATGTTGGATCTACACCACTTTCAAAAAAAGGGAACCTGAGGATAAATATCCCTTGAAATATTTTTAACATTGTGACTAAGGTATTTCTATCTTAGAAACTGTTGAGTAAGATGTGTCTAGAAAGAGACTAGAATAATCTAGTGATTTATGCACCAATCGGATTGTCTTCCCCAATAACCCATAAAGACAATATTCCACCCATGTTATATAATAACCCCATGCTAAGTAGGTTAGAGTTTTCACATAAGGTATATAAATATCCATGCAAGAATACTCATGCATCATCATCAACCATAGTTAATGAATGATGATGGGGTGTGATTCTAATTTAATCTTGGTAAGAGGTAGAGAAGAAATATGTTGCATACATCTAAATTTTCAATAAAATCTATAGGAATTATAAGGTGTGAAAATGGTCACTCTATCCTGCTGATCAAAGAGAAGCCCATCTCGCAACGAGGTGATGTAAGATAGTTCCTCTGAAGTGCCTTTTCTATTATCTACCACTACTCCTAATGTTTCTAGATAAAGAAGGAATGTAATGACGGAAAGATCAATCAACAACTCAACCACACTGTTGATGCCTAGATATGTAATGTGGGTAGAAAAAATAGTGGTAAGTGTAAGGAGAAAGAATAAATAATGGATTTTTGTGGTATATTTATGCTCATATAATCAAAATTGTTCTTCCATCCATCCATATATAAACTTGAATGGACTGAAAATATGATGGGGAGATATTCCCTTGTGAATTTGAACTAATAACCCTTAAATATGATTGAGGGTGGACAAAACTAGGTTGATGGGTTGTCCATTTTCTAGTGTGGCCTACATCATCATAGTGGAAGCCCTGAAATTGATATAGGAATCAGGAGGTGGGAAGAGCCATCCACTCATGAACATGGAGAAAAAACTTGCAACCCCAAATTTTGGAGATACATCAACTCAAATACGTTATCCACATGTAGTATGTTGACCCTCTTTGATGTTTCCACACTGTGAACTAAGAATACCTTGGGGTTGTTGACTGGTATGAGTCTTGGTATTTCAAACTTTCTTCCTTGGACCACTAGCTTATAGAAATAGATTTGTAAAATCATTGACTAAAATAAGTGAATGAGAATAAAGGGGATGACTTGGGGATTTACTTGTCATGAACAATAGGTCACTTACCAATAGATTAACTTATTATATATCCTACCAAGTGTTATATGTAGGGTAAATTCATTATACATGTTTCCAAGAATGGGAATTACTCATAAATAGTAAATTTCCCACAAGATGATCCCGAATCCACCATGTGATAAGTGGAAATTGTTGGTGCTCGAACCCCAAGGGATAATCAATTAAGGTAACATATTGGTTGGAGATTATACCATGAATTAAGAAATCCATACTACCTAGTATGAACTGAAAACCTCTAAATATTGGGGAAATTTCATACAATTCTGGCATACCCATATTTCCCAATCCCATTCGTCAGAGAAAGTCACTCCAAAATTCAAGTCAAACATTAAGCTCCACCCTCCATTAGGATCACCTTGAGAGTGGTTAGAAATGGATGGATAATATTTAATGTAATATTTCAAGGATATTTCACAATTATTCTAGTTACTAATTTTCCATTAGGATTCATTTAGGACTAAGAAATCCTCTTGGATTGGCACAGAAATAATGTGTCCCATGGTGGAAATGTTCACTTGAATGAGGCCCGAGGAAACCTCAAGACAATACATTAGAGAATTATGACTAGCCAGTGGAATGGGATCATCTTATTGATTTCCAATGTTATATAGTGTCAATATATTATATAATGAGTGTGTTAGAAGCTTTTGTGAAAGGAAAATTTTTAGGATATGGTTTTGAGGAATGATGTGATGTTCAAGATCATTTTTAATGTTCTAACTAATGGATGTTCTTCTCTTAATAAAATTGTGGAAGTGGAATATAGTGTTTGTTTAGAGAGTCCCATATTATCCCTTTGGTAATATCAATAAAAAATGTGATACTTATTAAAAAATAGAAAATTAAATAACAAAACCATGTAACTTGCTACGAAGTCTACAAGGAAACCAGTCTATGAGGCACTCTATATGAGGTACTCGGTCCGTGAGGTTGTCTCCATGAGGATCTCGGTCTATGTTGTTTTGAAAACACTTTCCATGTGGACGTCCATATTTGAATTCATGAATCAATGACTCGCAATGGAAATACCATTCGTGGGTGATGATTTTGAGTTCATGGAAAATTTGTCTGCATAGGATAATTAGTAAGTAAGAAGTAACAAGCGATCAAGATTTCATGAAGTGCTTGTTCGTATAGAAACTTGGTAAAAGTAAAATGATCTAGGTACCCTATTTATAGTAATGGTCCCCTATACGGTTACACATGCATACCAATAAACAGTTCAAAATATAACTAATTTCTTCATTATAATCACCTCATTTTTATCCTCATTAGGGAAAATTAAGGTGGGGTTATTTTTTGGGTCTTGAAAACACCCCATACAAGGAGAAAGGGATTCCATGAATTTTGAATAAAATGGAAAATAAAACTGAAAAAGAGTTTTAAGAAATGATAAGGACACCAATATATAATGGAGGGTTCTGCTTCTCATGTAAAAAAATTCTATGCAGATAATTGCTCTGCATGGCATCCTGCAAATGAAATCATACACGGGACATTGTGTTGTTCACCGGTGCCCGCAAACGAAACCAGATCATTTGCAAGTCTGAACAATGATTCCCATAACCCACAAAGAACCATCCACTATGAACAATCAAATCCTTCATGGATGGAGATTATATTTTCCATTTCCCATGAATGAAGAATTTGTTCATGGGTGGGGATGCTCATTTCTAACCCCTGTAAATGAAGAAATCATTTTCAGGTGCAGACTGTGGTTTCTGTTCCCTGCTAAAAAGATCCATATGGTCCACCACAGATGACAAACCATACTGGTATTTAGTTTCTCTTATCCTATATATAAACACCAAGAGGGGAGCTAAAAACACCCACATGGGCGAATGGGGACGAAAATATGAGAGCAATAGATTTTGATCATGTAAACCTACTGCATAAAATAAATATTGAAAATGGACTCTCCCAAATATCCAAAAAAATAAAACCCTTTGTGGATATCATTCCATGAAGCATAATGGGATGGACTATTTGTGGTCCACCAGCCTGTGTAGTGAAAAGATACTTGAAGGGATCCACACCCGGTGTAGGAAGACACTATGTGGGAGGAACATAGCCTCATGTAGCAAAGAGCTATGTAGGAGGTACTCAAGCCTTCATAGAAAAGTACTATACTTATACATCTCGAACCCACATAGATAAATTCTATGTGGAAAAAACCCACACCTTTATAGAAAAATCCTACACAAAGGGAACCACATCCCGCATAAGAACATGCTATGTGGAATGGGGCCTCTTAGGGTGCTCCTCCCTTCCACTCTCATGGATTTCCTCCATACCATTCGATCCCACATTGGCCCTTCCATGAAATACCCAAATTTATTTCTTAATCATATATTTCTATGTGAAGCTCTAAGTCCAATGTGGTCACCCATTCCAAGGCCTCTCCCAAAACCACTTGATGTGTATGATCATATTTCTGGTCAAATCAGCATGTCCTCTCAATCATACATTCCCAAGGTAGATGAGTTCCTACTGACAACCTCCTTAATACGGGGATCCTCAAAACACTCTCAAGTATACATTATTGTGGTAATTATGGTCCCAAACTTGGGGGTACTCATGTTGACCTCCTCATTTCAGGTATTGAGGGGAACCACCGACCATTACATTCGATAAGGGCTACTGCTGGAACCTTCACTCAACCACTCTAAAAATGGGATACGATAATCCATCATAGAGTAATACCCCAGACTTTTCTATTGGAGGTTTAAATATTTCTCCTCTTCATCACTAGAGTCATAGATAAGATTTATTATGACTATCTTGGTTATGAAAAAAGAGGAAACAAGAACCTTAACACCCTTACTCTCTACATTTGGTCCCATGATAAGAAAAAAGGAGCATAGATGTGTATCTGATCCCTCTCTCTTTCCCTATTCCTTTATTCCTAGTCTTCATACACTAACAGACAAGTGAGATTGTGTGGTTTCTAGGTCTAATGATTCCTCTTGTTTCTCACATTGAGAATGACTCGTATGGGATTAGAGGCATGTGATGATCATAGAAATAATGTGATCCCAAGTAAATGGGCCTCCTATTTGGTATAGTCCCCAAACATACTCATTCAAATGGGCCTCCTCTTTAGTTATAATCCCCATCCAACCTTGTAACTAGTGTATGGACATCTTCCTAGGTTAAAGCCCCAACAAAACTTCCAAATCACCCTGAGTTGAGACTTTCCTCATGGTTATAGAAATACAGGCCTCCTACTTGGTATAATACCAAAATCTTTATTATAATATTATCAAAGGGAAATATTCCCCATGATACAAACCATTTAAGGTCCAAATTCCTAATGAAGAAAGCACTATGGAAAACTCCATAGGTGTAATCCCAAACCATCCAAACTTTATGATCTTTGATTCTTAGCCAACCGGGATATATATCAATCCTCCCTGAGGTCCAAATACAACACAATAAATTCACCATATTCTGGTTTGGGAAATATTACTAGTAGGTTCACATCTAACTCAGGGGGGGTATATTCCTCATCAGTCCCATTCATCACCATCCTTTTTGGTCCATATTCCCAATAAGATCATTCCCCCACTTAGGAGACCGTACTTCCTCTAGGAACTTTAGGCCATTTTGTCATAAGTCCCACACTAATATTTGACTAGGAACCTTCTTGCTAGACGTCTTTTCTTCATGATCTTAAGAATCACAATTTGGTCCTTATCACAAGACATTTAAAGGTATGATGTGTCCCATTATGTGCAAACAAACTGTGTGGGTTCATCTTCCTTTCACAGGGATAGGTAAGAATCCCATTTTATGGGTCCTCTCTGGACATCAAAACAATTCCCATCTCCATGGATGATAATAAATTCCAGAGATCCTCAATATGTATCTTAAAACCAGCATCATAGTCATTAAAGATAAAAGGATCTTTGGTTCATAGGTACAACTGATCGAGAACCCCTGATGCATACAAATCCCTCTAGTAATGGAGAACCTTTGATACATACATATGATTCCAAATTCATGACTATTAGTAATTAATTTTTAATTCAAGGAATACCTAAGTAACACTTGGGAATAAACAAAGGATTCACAATTATATATTAAATCTATAAGAGAGTCCTAAAATAGGATATAATTCCCCCCAAAGGGTGTGATGAGCCTGACCTTCAATCCTCTTGACCAATGTGAGTTCTTATCTATCATTGTCCAAGTTACTCAATGAGTGCCTACTTTTGGAATGTAGGTCCATGATTCATCACAGATATAACAAGCATTGGGTGTTTCCAATTCCAATAAATAACCATGTTGGAAACCGACCCATCGCAAATGGGTGAGAAACAACAATGGTGAACCTAACATGAATAATTGTGCAATACAATCAACCCCCCCAAATAATCAATCATCGAGAACCTAGTTAGTTATCAAGACAAACACCAAAAATCCTAAAATATAATAAAAACAACCAAAAAACATAAAAACCCCAAAAAACCCCCCAAACCCCTAACTGTCCCTAAAAACCCTAAAAACTATAAAAACACAAAAAACCATAAGATCCCTTTAAAACCCAATAAATCCCCCGAAACCCCAAAAAACCCCTAAAACACCAAGAAAACAATAAAACCATAAAAATGATAAAAAGACTTGAAAACACTAAAAACCCCTAAAAAACTAAAACCCTAAAACCTTAAAAACATCTAAAACACCGAAAACCCTCCTAAAATGATAAAAATGAAAAAACCCTAAAACACTAAAAACCCTTCAAAATCCAAAAAACAAAAAAAAATTAAAACCCAAAAAACTACAAAAACCTCTAAAATCATAAAACCCACTAAAACCCCTAAAAGTCCCTAAAACCCAAAATACCCCAAAAAACCAAAAAACCTTAAAAAGCCATTAAATTTATAAAAATATAAATACCCTAAATAGCCTAAATAGCCTAAAACACCATATAAACTATAAAAACAATAATATACCCTAAAAGGTATAAAAACCATAAAAACCCTAAAACCCTAAAAATACTAAAAAATCCTTTAAAAAGAAAAAAATAAATAATACCCCAACCAACTCTAAAACCCCAAGCATTCTGAAAAACCCTAAAAACACTAAAATCAATAAAGAACTATAAAATCTAAATAGAAAATAAAAAACCCTAAATTACACAAAAATAATTAAAGGACCCTAAACCCTAAAAAACCAAAAAAAATCATAAAAACTATATAAAACCCCTAAATAACCATAAAACCATAAACAACCTAAAAACTAAACCCTAAACCCAACACCCTAAACCCTATACCATAAAACCTAAACCCTAAACCCTACACTCTAAACCCTATACCCACACTCGTAATTCTAAAACCTAATCCCTAAACCCTACAACCAATACCCTATACCCTACACCCTAAACACTAAACCATGTACCCTAAACTCTATATTATACTCCATAAATCCTAAACCATACACCCTAAACCCTATACCCTACACACTACATGCTACAAGAAAAATGACATATACCAACAGAAATTTATTGACAGATAATGTATCTATTGGAAAAAATAGGCATTTCCAACAAATATTAACTTTTATTTGTATTAATTTTAAGTACCAACACTTATTTTTACCAACATGTATATCTGTCGATATTTATTATTTAATACCAACATCTTTTACCAATGGTTAAATCTATTTCTTTATCATACAAATACCATCAATTTTTTTTACCAACACATGAATGTTTTAGTAATCATAATAATTACCAAAAAATCATTTACCATTAATAAAAAATAATACAAAAATAACAACAATGATTTTATCAATAACCAATCAATAGAAACCATCTTTTTATATATTATTATTTTTACGACCAGAGTCAATATCCATTTTTAAGGTCTTATTAAAAATATCTCATTCACTCATTTTAATTTTTAATTTTCTCTAAATATCAATAGTGTTTATATTTTTTTTAATGTTGTTCATTTAATAAACATTTAAATATTTTTTATAAATAAAAAATTTAAATAATTACAACATTTGATATATTTACATATATGTTTGATAATCCCTATAAACATGGTAATTTAATTTTTATATTTATATTTAATAAACATAATTATTTCTAACCAAAATGATTCCATAAAATTAATTATTTAAATTTAATAAATAAGAAACATAACAATCAGCTGAATAATATTATTTTATTAATAATTGTTATAAATATGATGAAATTTTATTTTATATTATACAATAAAATTATTATTTTTTATAAAATTTTATACCATTCATACATATAGTTTTATATTTTTGTTTTTAAAAAACTGAATGAAATTTTTTATTTTATTAATTTTATTTTTTTATTTTATTTTAAAAAAAGACAACCAAATAAGAACCCTAATGAGCCCCCACCCCACCACTGTGCTATCCCCTACTTCCTCTACCCTCCGATGCCGCTGCCTCCTCCACAACCACCGCCACCCTTGGCAACCCATGTCGTGTCATCCACCACTCTCAGCCGACGCCACCTGCATCCTTCACGAACCCCACCGGCTCCTCCACGATTGTCCGCCTACACCACTAGCCCCCTCGACCATGACCCACCGCCATCCTCGTTTGAACCCTACCATCACCGAGCTTCCTCGCTTGACCTAGTTCAACACTGAAATTCACCGTTCGATCCCCACCATCAACAGACTTCTCCACACGGCCATTCCAAACTTTTGTTCGGCCTCTCCATGTGATCTAATTGATTGACATCGAGATATTCCCTAATAATTATTCAATTTAATCTCCTTCTCTCAGACATGATTGAGAGACGGGTTAAGAAATTTTATCTGCAAAATGAGTATTTTTATTCACATAGTAATAATGTTATCATCAATATAACTGATAATATAGGTATTCTTTACCCACATCATATTATACCCAACTTTCAGATTTTATGGGGTCGATACTCTAAAAATTATAAGGATACTTTTTATAAGTTTTTATTTTAGTTTCATTTAAGTTATATTGGTTCATGATTACTCAGATCATTGATGAAAAATATCATTTAAACACTTTAATGGTTCATTCTAAAATGTTTATGAATGAATGCTAAATTCATAGCTCCTAATACTAAATCAAAGTTGGATGATATTTTCAGCAGTGCACATGTTTCTAGATCCTATCCAATGTTTTGAGGTTGCATCAGGAAATGGTTCTTAATTCAATGGGTAGGCTACTACTGGCCCCATTCCTGGTCATGTCCTCATTAGAATATTCCTGAAAAATCTGACCATGTCAATCCTCTACAAATCAGGTTCACTCTGTACCATTAACCTCACTGTCTATATAAGAAGAAACAATTTCCCAAGAAACTGGTAAGCATTTTCATCACTCTAGTTATAAATCCAAGAGAGAAATAGTTTAGTCTAGTTTTAGGATGAATGTGATGTTGAAAATATATACTCATTCAAAGAATTCATGAGGAAATAAATTCTAGAAACAAATCCACTGAATGCCTCTTGGAATTTTACTGGAATCATTGGTGCTTCAATGAAGTGTTAAGGTGGTAATTTTTGAGAAATGGTTTAAATATAAAAAATATCCTAAAAAAATAATAAACAATTTTCTGTTAATGAATTTTCATTCCCATATTAGCTAAGTTCTTTCACAACACATCTATTTTTTTAAACACTACATGTTATTTCTTATAAATATTTTTTATTTATCAAATCGAGCCTAATTATGTTGTTGATGTAATGGTAGTGGACACAATGTTATCTTAAAATTGTTGGTTATTCCAACATTGTTTTCATTGACTATATTGAATGTGATGATATTCAGTGTTATCTCAATATTTAGCACTGCATTACATTAGAAATCAGATGCTTTATGAAGGACTAATGCAAGGATACACTTGCTATAAATCAAGTATAAATAGGAAACAAATACTTTTCTAGTATGTAGAAACATATCAGGGTGTGATGCTGAACATGATGATGCCTTAATGGCCACATGTAAAGGATACATTGCCATTATACCTGAAACCAGCTGAAACACTCAACATCAACAGGTAGCTACAATAGTGGAAGCATCTTTGTTAGTAGTAGGTGTTCCATGTATAAAATTTTTCTATAGGTTTGGTGGTATGTTTTTTTGAGATTCATGTTAATTGAGGTGCTTATATTTCATTCATGGACTTTTTTAGGTGTTCACATTGTGAAGAATTGAATTGTCCAGCCTGAGCAGAACAAATTGAAGGCGATTTGGATGGGTGAAGAGTTCCATGTTTCTAGATTCTCTACCTTAAAATATAAGGTTTTATTCTTACATTTTCAATTGTTTTTCTTGTTTTAATAAGTATTTCTGTCTCTCATAGATTTATATTGTCATTTCTTGCAACTATTTTAGAAATCCATATAAATTACATATTCTTGTTTATTATTTTTATTTTTTCATGTGTTATTTTTAATATTGTTCATAATGAGGTGCTTGAACAAAATATCAAAGCTAATGTGGTCTTTTTTTTATTATTAAACTTTTTCTGAAATTACACCCATTTTTTATAAATGATTTGAAAAAATAACCAGAAAAAAATAATTTGGTTGAATATTGAGTCTGTTCTTTTATTCTCAAGTCATTAAGATGATAAAATCATGTGGATTAAGGATTTTCATATGTTTATAAATTTATTCTGGGAATTTAGATTGACAATCAAATTGATCTTGTGTATAAGTTTCTTCTTAGGTGTTAAAATTTTACATTGCAGCTTTGACAATTCTATTACATTACTGTTCTACTATGTGAGAATAAATACATGTGGCAAGGGTGCTTTTCGTCACCTACGTGAGAAGCCATCATAGAATTTAGGAGTGTAGTGCTAGAAGTTGCACTCACCCTTCTGCAATAAGTAGGATCTTCTAAATTGTATCATTTTATTCCTTTTCAGTTCATGGAATGAAATTGGAAGTCTAATTGATGTTTATTTCCATGATAGGTATGCTCATAATTGATATGAAAGGTGGCTTGAAGGACTCATATAGTAGTGACCATAAACCCAACTTAACAATTTCACAGTTATTCCATAACATTTTTTTTCAGATAAATCCTTTGTTTCTAGGATCTTTTTTGTTGTATGTGAATTCATATTTTTTGAGTTCACTATTTCTGATTCTAGAAATGTTTCTAAAGCTATAGAGAATAGTGTTATAACATATTTTCCACAATTATTTAACTCAAGGCCAAGTTAGGGTCTTCTAAATTGTATAATGTTATTGTTTTTCATGTCATAGAACAAATGTGAATGTGGAAGTCTCATTGATGTTTATTCCTTTGATAGGTTTGCACAAAATTGATGAGGAATGTGGCATGAATGACTAAACTAGTAGGGTGGACATAATCCCAACTGACCTGATGACCCCCATTCGTGTGCATCCCTTGTTAGAGAATGATCTATGTTGGTGTCTACGAGAATTTATGCATGGCTGTTGGATGACATGTTACTGTTGTGGTTTTTTTTCAGCAGGGCATTAGACTATTTTTTTATTCACATTATTCTTTTTCAAATTGTACAAGAGTTTATTATTTTGGGGTTTGGTTGTTTCTACTGAAGTGTACATGTATCTTTCTATGTGTTTATGTTATGTTGGCTATTTCACTGATACAGATTAATAAGAATCGTAGTTGGGGTGTTGGTTGTTTCTGTTATTTTTCAAGTGGATTTACCACTTAAAAAGTTTCATTGAGATAAATTTTAAAATTTTTATGTAATAATGATAATAGTTGTATTCTATATAATTATTTTATTGCATACATTGAAATGGATATCAGAATTGAAAAGAATATATTTTTTATTTAAAATATAAATTAACAACAGATATCATTGTTTGTATTAATTAAAGACCAAAAAATATATTATCTATTGGTATTATTGTAATTGTAACATAACTATTTTATCAGTCGCAATAACATTTAGTGACAGAGTTTTTACCTACAGTTTAGTGACAGGGTCATATTTGTTGGTAAAACGTTTTACCAACACAAAATGTACCTTTGCCAACAGATATGACCCTGTTGGAAAAAGTTAAATATTTTGTAGTGACACCCTATGCCCTACACCCTAAACCTTATACCCTACACACTAAACCATATACCCTATATGCTAAACCCTATTCCTAACACCCAAACCCTATACTATACACCATAAACCCTATACCCTACACCCTGAACCCCAAACCATACACACCAAACCCTATAACCTACACCCTAAATTCTAAATCCCACACCATAAACCCTATACCCAACAACCTAAACCCAACACCCTAAACACCAAATCCTACACCCTAAATCCTATACACTACACCCTAAATCCAATACACTAAACCATAAATCATATACCTTACACCTTAATCCCAATACCCTACATCTTAACCACTACAACCTAAACCCTACACCCTAAAAACTATACCCAACACCCTAAACCCCAAACCCTATAGCCTACGCACTATACCCTACACCCTAACCCCTAAACACTACACCCTAAAACCTATACCGTACACCTAACAACCTAAACCATACACCCTACATCCTATACCCTACACTTTAAACCCTAAACTGTACATTAATACATCATAAAACCTAAACCCTTATCCATAAACCCTCTAGTATTCACCATAAACCCTATATTCAACACTTTAAACCATATACCCTACACAATGCTTGAAAGAAAGGCTATACCAATGGTTTTGAACCATTGTTAAATCCTGTAAAACTATTAGGATATCCTATAACACCATTTCCTTAAACTGTTTGGAGTATAGCCATGGGTATAAACCTGTACCAACTGTTCTTAATAATCCATTGGTATAGGGAACCTAGTTGTAACATTATATCAATGGTTACTTTGAACCATGAGTATATCACTATACCAATGGTTTTTCAAACCATTGGAATAAAATTCATTTAAACTGGTTGTACACTACACAAAAGGTCATTTAAAATGTTTTTATATACTAATGTTTTTTAAAACTATTGGTACAATCTTCCCTTAATTTGGCATCTAGTAGCACCCCTCCTTGGCCCAGAACCTATAAACAAAATTGAACCTACAAAAACCAAAACAACTACACTTAAACCACTACCATCCAATATAAAAAATTCATGAAATCAATTAATTAATTAAACTAGTGATAACAGACATTTAAAACATCACATATTTTACTTCAAATCCCATAATCAAATACCATGTGTCATAAATATTTGTAAAAAATGAATAGGATCTCTCTCTATCTCAACAAAACCAATATCATTACTATCACCATCACCATCACCATCACCATCAACCTTATCCTCACTATCATCCTCACCATTATCCTCAGCATCATCCTCAACATTACATCTTCATAACCATCTCCAGGAAGGTCAATGTCCTGACCACATCTAGGACTATCATCACCATTTCCCAATGGGTCATATAAAGACACATTTTTGACATGCATGTTTCAAAAACAATTGCATAATATAGTGTAAATAATGGACATAAGGTTGCGATAACTTTCATAAATTTTTCATTTTCCTTTGAGTCTATTCACAGTCATTCATAATTAATTTTCTATCCTTTTCTACCTCTGTACGATCCTATGTTTCCTTGATACGATCCTATTCTACCTCTACATGATCATGTTCAACCTCTGTACGAGATGTTTCTAACTCAATTCTATGAGAAATGGAACCAGAAGTGGGACAATATACGATGGGGACAATACTCTTCCCTAGTCAACAGTACACTCTCCCATGGTACTAATCTGTTAATACCAAGTGAAAATGATCATTTGGTGAAAATTTGTTAGAATCCACACATCAAGGGCCTTCAAAGCACATAGATGAAAATATGAAAATATTATTTATTTACAAAATAGATATTAAAATTAGATATCAACAAAGTAAAACATACAATCTATTATTGTGACTGTTCATTTACTGCACTTTCATCTTTATTCTTTCTGGAGGAGCAAAACAATTTTTCTCAAGGAACACATACTTCAATATTAAATAATACACCCTATAATGACATTGAATATGAAAAATTATTACTCAGTAATACTATATATTTTGAATAAAATTAGTTAATTATAACTAATAAATTCTATATTAAAGGGGAAGATAATTAAATGAATTATATGGATAAGAAGAAATAGTGAATGATAATTTTCAAAAACATACTATAAAGGATGAAATGTTATTTAATAAATAATAAATGTTTCATGAATCTAAAAATTTAGTGAAAATAATGAGTGAATATTTAAAAAAATAACGTCTTCAATTGAAAATCATTCCACTCTACTGGGAATGTTATCAAAAATTTCTATTCAACCATACTCATACTAAAATTATAAATATTTATATTTTTACATAAATTTCAAGTTAAAAAACTAAAATTGGATTAATATAAGTTTTAAAAAATAATGATAAATCTTATTTTACATCAATATATTATGGTATTAACTTATATAGAAATATAAACCAAGGAAATTTTAAATGGATAAAGATAATACCATTTGATATCAATAAAAAAATTAGAAAAATATTCGTTTGAATTTGTAAGATTAAAATTCAGATGTTATTTTTTTGTGATCTAGAATGATTAGGAACAAGGTGATTTTATTGATTCAAAATTAATATCTAATTTACTGGGAGAGGTGGAGATGAGGGTTCCCTCCCTCCCCTTATGTGGGTGTCAACAAAATGGGGAGAGGGAAGAGATCCTCCATTACATTGTGAATTATTTTCTAATAATAATCATGTAAGTCATGAAATGTTTGTTGGAATCCCATCTCATATTCCTTATAAAATCTATTAGATAATTAATATAGGGTATATAAATGAGTTCGTGAGGGGTCATTATCTTATAAAAATAGAAAAGATATATAATAATGAATTCTAAAAAAGTATTCAGGGCTGTTCTACCCTTGTGTATGCAATGTCATGGGTTCCCATTATTTAATGATGTGTACATCATTGTTTCAACCATATATCTATTATCTTAATTATCAAAATTTACTATGAACCATATGATCATATCCAATGATATTTTTACTAGGTGATCATTCCATGAACAATTTCATCTTAATTTATTACATTGGTTTTCAATTATAGCTAATACCATTCAAAAAAAACATTTCTACTATAATCATTGGGGGATAGTTTTCAAATCAAATGAATATTAATAAGACCATTACGTAATATAGTAACATGAGACATGTAATAGAACTATATCATGATTATTTATAGTTGGAAATGAAGTATATAATTTTAGAGTTAAAACTTGGTCATTAATGGATATTAGAAAAATATTATGATCAAGATAGGACTTTTCTTTAAATTCTGCACAGATTAGGTGAAATCACTAGAGATACCATTTAATCGTAAAGATCGTGATCTAGCTTTCATGAAACAAATTCATCAGTCAAGGAAAACCCTAAAAGAGATCATTGAAAACCACCATGAAGGAAAATTAACCAGAAAATCTTATTCTTAAAATGAAAATAAACTTATTATAAAAAAAATGAATTCACAACCATATTTTTGATCCCAAAGAACCCCATGGAAACGAAAATTAAGAATCAATACAATAGTTAGACAATCAATGAAAACATTGACCCACATAAAGATGCAGTTTAGTATAGGGTATAATTGGAATTATTTTCCAAATAAATGGTCATTTGGCATCAACACAATCACCTACTTTTACATCAATACATTTAGAGTTTTCTCATGAAATTATATACTGTAGAAAATATGATACTTTATCATATGGAATCCCAGTCAAGGGATACAAACCAATACATTTAAATAGTTTTCCATACAATTCCATGTTCATTTAATTGATTGAGACCAAATTTTATAAGAATTATCCAACCTCATTTCCTACACATATATAACCAAATAGGCTATATATTTCATTTATGGATACATTAAAAATCATATCACCCAATTCCCTAAACCTATAAAACACCCCATGTATTTTTTATAATAACATCACTTTAATGAATACATAAAAATACATCACGTTTGAGACTACAACCTATGCTCACCCATGAGCCTGCTTCTCCTCATCTGTAACCCTCATATAGAAACTTTAATTTTCACCACTATTTTTTTATTAACATTTTATTTACCTATATAAAATCCATCCACAGCTATGTTTCCACCAATGTTTACACACAAGGGTGAGTAAAAGATCCATCAGGATAATCCATAGACCCGAAACACACCCCAACATTAGTATTTCAAGAAACCAAGTAATCGATCATGATAATAAAAAAATTAAATAAGCACTTAGTAAATCCAAAACATTTTTAAATACTTCTATATTTCAAAAAAGTATAGAAATTCCATAAATAATACACATCGTCCAATCCAAACAATTTCACTAAAATAAGACAAGTACCGAAGGAAATATCTTTTTCCCTATGAATATAGAAAAATAATACTTCCTTATCCATGGTCCCATCCCAAGATTAATTCAGTCCAATATAAAGTAGGAAAATTTTGTTTTATGTTTTTCCACTATCACATGGAATATATATTTCATTTTTTGTGGCCTTTATACAATAAGTATATTTCTTAGTTTATTTAAATAGGTAGACTCTATTTCTGTTTAATATATAATTCTAGCTATCTTCTTCAGTCATGGTTAACCTCACCTATATAAGTGTTTCCTTCTGACCCATCTAGTAGTCACTACCATGCATAGGACACCTATCCCCATGATGATCCATCGAGAGATTTTACATACACTGTCTAACCCATCCACCCCCATGGTTTAAAATATATATATATTAAACTATTTCTCACTAAATTATTTTAACAAGAACTCTTTCTATTATACCGACCATTTCAGTGTGAAACTTAGAGGTTTTCTAGTTGTTCTCACTATGAATGCACCTGATACTTCTATATTTAAGTTTCATGTTCAAAATAACTATCCACATTTATATATACAATATGAAATTAATAGAAGAATTTTATTTTACATAGAACCAATAAACACACACATATTCGTATTGAAATCCATGTTTCAAAACAACATTTGATGTTGCCAATTTTTGTTGGAATCCTGTGTTTTCAAGAAAAATATCATTTTTCAAAAAACTATTTTACACAGATCAATCAATATTAATTTCAATAAAAACAGTCAATCACATGCACTATGTAATTAAAACAATTCAAGGGTTATTTCAAATCCACCATCAAAGTTATAAAATCTCTTAATGTTTAAATTTTTTTTACTATAAATATGTCACACCTAAAATTCAGGTTTCTTAATTCCCTATCATGGGAAACCAAAATTTTCAAATAAATGATCTAAATTTATTGTGCTCACAAGATCCTTTATAATATTATAGGTTATAGTAATTATAAAATAGGAAATAATAATTCCAAATATGAGGTTTATTAAGAGATGAAGATAAACCAAAAATTCTACACTAGAAATAATACAAAAGGGTAAGAGAAATAACCCAAATTAATCCTTGGGGTTTCCTATTGTTAATGGTGTTCCCATAGAATGAAATAAATATATATATAGCAGTTATAAATAATTTTCATATAGAATAAGCTTTTAAATAATCATTTAATTCAGTCTTGATCTTGAGGTGATGTGATTTTATGGTGAGACTCCAATTGAGAGAACATAAATGAGGAAAATAATTGGTTTAGTGTTTGGAAAAGTGGTTTATATTTTTTATGTCCAATATTAATGAAGGCTAAAAATTAAAATATGGAAAAATTTCATTAAAATGTTTAGGAATATATTTTTATGGGATACTTATCTTATTTAGTAGGCTACACGTGTTATAGTAAAAGGATACACTAGTTGATAAATATCAATGACATGGATTTCATTGAAAATAAACTTATTTTGATGGAAATTTGTAAATATGATTTAAAGAATTAAAGAGTTATTATAAGAAGAACTCTAATGAATTAATTCAAAATGAAGATTATTAGGAACCGAACTAGGTAAATACTTACTTTGAAATAGTTATTTAATATAATAACTGAACTCGATAATAATCCAAATTCCTATGTCAAGCCACGAAAAAAAATTTTAATCAATTTTTTGTCAATAATATATTGTAATGTTCATAAATTTACATTTACATAAATATATATGTTATGGAAAATTTATACTGAATAAATATAATTTACAAGTAAAAAATTTTTATTTCCATAATTAATTTAAATATAAAAAATTTAAGTGTGTTTCGGCAAAAAATGAATACTTCCCCTCATGATCTAGCATTGTAGTACACCACAAAGTATTAACATATTTCATATCATCCTTGTTTTTTGTTTCATTCAAATGATTCCAAAAATCAAAAAAAACCCAAAACCCAAAAAACCAAAAAACCCCCCAAAACAAAAAACCCCCAAAACCATAAAAAAACATAAAACCACAAAGCACTAAAAAACATAAAAACAAAAAACCATAAACAGACCTAAAAACCCAAAACAATCGTAAAAATGTCTAAAAACACCAACACCCAAAAAACCAAAAATCCATAATAAACCCTAAAACCCTAGTAACCACAAAACCCCTTAAAACCCGAAAACACTAAAAAGATTAAAATCCTTAAAAATATTAAGACACTAAAAAATCTCTAAAACCCAAAAAACATTCCTAAAAGAGCCTAAAACCTTAACACCCTAAAACCCCAAAAAATTAAAAACACTAAAAGATCATAAAAACCCTAAAAACCCCAAAAATCCCTTAAAAAATTTTGATCACTAAAAGTCCCTAAAACCCCAACAAAAGAACCTAAAACCCTAAAAGATCCTAAAATCCCCTAAAACACCATAAAACCCCTAAAAATAGAAAAGACCCTAAAATCCAAAAGAACCCAAAAAAGATTCTAAAACCTCTAAACCCCTAAAAACCATAAATCACCCTAAAAACATAAAAACTATAAAACCTTGAAAACATTAAACTCTTTTAAAACCCAAGAAAAAAAATAAAAAACCCTAAAAACCATAAAATCTCAAAAACAAATCTAAAAACCATTATAACACTAAATACTCTAAAATCCCAAAAAATCTACAACTCCCTAAAATTCCTAATACCTCTTATGAAAATCCTTAAACCCCCTAAAATTCTTAATAATCCCTAAGAAAACCCAAAATAGCAACAATATATAAAAAACCCCATAAAACCCAATAAAACCTTAAAAAATTCAAAATCCCATAAAATACTAACAAGCCCAAAAACCCATAAAAACCCTAAAAACCCAAAAAACCAAAAAACCCCAAAAGAACCTAAAACCCCTAAAAGAACCCTAGAACCCTTAAAGGAACCAATAAAACCAAAAAATCCTAAATAACCCTAAAACCCTGAAAGACACAAAAAACCCGAAAAGGCCCATAAAATACCATTAAAAATTCTAAAAGTTCTTAAAATCATTAAAACCCCAAAAGGAACATAAAAGCCCCTAACCCCTAAAATAACCTGAAATCCCAATAAAACCACATAGGCCCCTAAAACCCCCTAAAAATCATAAAAGGACAGTAAAAACTAAAGGATGCTAAAACCCCCAAAGGAACACTAAAAACCCTAAAAACCTGAAAGGAACCCAAAAAACCCAAAATATTCAAAAGGACCATAGAAAACATAACAACCCTAAATTATCTTAAAAACCCTAAAACCAGGAAAAAACCTAATAACCTTAAAAACACTAAAAAATATTCTAAATCCTTAAATCCCTAAAAGGCCCTACAAACCACAAAATCCTTAAGTGATCCAGAAAACCATAAACTGTCAAAAATACGCTAAAACGCCCAATAAACCCATAAAATATCCTCAGAACCCTAAAGCACATAAATACCCCAAAATCTCTAAAAACCTAAAATACTATAATACCCTTAAAACCCTAGAAACCATAAAAGACTCTAAATATCCGCAAAAACTTTAGAAACAAAAAAATCATAAAAAAACCTGAAGCCCTAAATGTCCCTAAAACCCCTAAAAACCCTAAAGCCTAAAAACTCTTAAAACCTAGAAAACCATAAAACCCCCAAAAATCTTAAAACCTTAAACACACATAATTAACCTAAAAGACCTAAAAACCCCAAAACCACCAAAAACCTTTAAAAACACACAAAAACCATAAAAACACTAAAACTCCCTAAAACCCTAAAACTCTTAAAACCATAAAAATATCTAAAACCACAAAAAATATGTATAATCCCAAAATAACATGAATACAATAAAACCCTGAAAAACCCTAAATTGCCTAAAATCCCAAAAAACTCTAAAAAACCCCCAAAACACAAAAAAAACTCTACCCCCCCCCCCCCCAACCAAAAAACCCCCCTAACCCATAAAACCACATAAAACCCATAAAACCCTAAACCCATAAAAACCTTTAAAACTCTAAAAACCTAAAGAAACCTAAAAACCCCTAAAAACCATAAAAACCCTTACAACCCAAAACCCCCTTAAAACCCCCGAAAGACCCTAAAAATATGAAATAACCCAGAAAACCAAAATTCCCACAAAGAGCATAAAAATACTCTGAAACACTAAAAGACAAATAAAACACATCAAATAGTCTAAAAACCTAAAAACCATTAGGAACCCTACAATCCTAAAAATCATAAAAAGTCCTAAAAACTCTAAAAACCCCAAAAACTCTCTAAAAACCATAATAACACTTTCAAACCCTAAAATCCCTAAAACATTAAAAAACATATCAAATCCCTAAAAACCCTAAAAACATAGAAAAAACCCAAAAATACCCTAAAAACATAAATCCACAAATAGCATAAGAAACCCAGAAAAGCCCAAACCCCACCTAAAAACCCAAATAAACACCAAAAAACCTTAAAAATCCATTAAATAGTATAAAATACCCAAAATCCTATAAAATATATAAAAATCCCTAAAAACCCCTAAAAACTGAAAACATTAAAACCCCTAAAAGCACAATAAAAACCCTAAAAAACAAAGAAACCCCTTAAAATATAAAGAAAACCCTAAAACCCTAAAAACTCTTTACAACCCTAAAAAATCCAAAAAATCCAAAAACCCATAAAAACTCTTAAAACCCATAAAAAATAAAAAACCATAAAACAACCCCCAATAGCTAGAAATACCAAACCAACATAAAAACCCATAAAAATGCAAAAAAAAAATCAAAAATCCTAAGGCACCCTGACAACCCTAAAAATCACTAAAAACCCATAAACCATATACCATTCACATTAAACCCTAAAATAAACATTCCAAACCCCATATCCATCACCATCAACCCGAAACCCGACACCCTAAACCCTATACCCAGATCCCTAAACCTTATACCCTAAACCTGAAACCCTATACAAAATACACTAAACCCAAAACCTTACACCCGAAACCCTATACCCTACACCCTAAAACCAAAACCCAGAAACCTACACACTAAAATGTATACCCTACACCATAAAACATAAATCCTAAACCCTACACTCTTAACCCTAATCCCAACACACTATACCCTGCACCCTAGACACTAGACCCTACACCCTAGACCCTGGACCCTAAACCCTACAACCTAAACCCTAAACCCTACACCTGAAAACTTAAAATCTACACACTAAAAACTAAACTAAAAAACCTACACCCTAAATCTTATACCGTACACCCTATACCCTACACTCTAAACCAAATACCCTAAACCCTAAACCTGAAAACCTACAACTGATACCCTATACCCAACTCCATAAACCCTAAAACCAATACCCTTGATCATAAACCCTAAACCCCAAACCCTAAACCCTACACCAAAAAACCTATACCCAACTCCCTAATCCCTAATCCCTACTCCCAAAACCCCATACCCTAAACCCTAAACCATATCCCCTAATTCCAACACCCTGATCCCTAATGCCTATAGGCTAAACTGAAAACAACACACCCTAAACCCTATACCCTACACCCTAAACACTAAACTCTATACCATAAAACCCATACCCTAAAGACTACACCATAAATTATAAACCCAATACCTAATACCCAATACCCTAAACCCTAAACTCTATAGCCTAAACATTAAACCCTACACCATAAACCCTAAACCAAACACCCTAAATGTTATATCCATCACCAAAATCCCTAAGACTGACACTCTAAAACATATAATAGACACCCTAAACCCTTCACCCTATGCAATAAATCCTAAAACCCACAACATAAACCCTAAACCTTATAGTCTTAACCTTATACCAAGAACCCTAAACCGTAAAAATTATAACCTAAACCCTATACCATAATCCCTAAACCCTACACCCTATACCCAAAACCCTAAAACCTACAATCTTAACCCCAAACCCTACAAATCTAACCATACACCCCCATACCCTATACCATATACGCTAAACTCTAATCCCTACACCCTAAACCCTACACCCTACACCCTACACACTACACCCTAAACCATAAATCCTAAACCATAAACCCTCCACATTAAACCCTATTATCTATAACCTAAACCCTAAACTATAAAAAATAATCCCAATAAATTTCCCCCTAAAAAACTACAAAAATACAAAAAATGACAAAAAAATATAAAACCCCATAAACCCTAAAAACCCTAAAATCCCTAAAAAACCTAAAATCCCTAAAATACTAAAGGAATCTATGAAGAATAAAATTTATTAAAACCCATAATAATTCCCTAAGAACACTTAAAACTCTACGAAAATAAAAAACACCCTAAAACCTGTAAAAACCTACTAAAAACCCTAAAAACCGTAAAAACTATAAAAACCCCATAAAACCCCGAAAGCGTAAAAAAAACTCTAACACACTAAATTTTTTTAAAAATGCTTACAAATACTTAAAAACCCTACAAAACACTAGAAATCCTAAAAACCCAAAAAAATAAAAAAATCCTAAAACCCTAAAAAAAATTTAATTGCCCTAAAAACCTAAAACCCCCTAAAAATCCCTAAATACTCAGAAAACCTAAAACCCTATAAAACACTAGAAACCCAAAACCCCCTAAAACCCAAAAAAACAATAAAAATCCATGAAAACACTAAATCCCTTAAAAATACTAACAACTCTTCAAAAATGTAAAATCCAAAAAAAATTGAAAACCCTAAGAAACCCTAAAACCCCAAAAGACCATAAAAACCTGAAAACCCCAAAAAATCCTAAAAGACCCTAAAAACCTTAAAACCACTAAAAGAGATAAAAATATTAAAACACAAAAATACCATAGAAACCTAAAACACTTAAAAACCTTAAAATAAAATGAAGGTCCCTAAAAACCCTAAAAACCCAAAACATCCCCAAAAAACCCTAAAACCCCTAAAGGAACATAAAATACCCTAAAACCATAAATCAACCCAAAAAACCCTAAACAAGCCCTAAAATACTGTGAAACCACTCAAAACCCCTAAAGGAACCCAAAAATCTTGAAAGAACTTAACCCCAATAAAATTATAAACGACCCTAAACCCCCTAAAAGACCATATAACCCCTAAAAGTCTCTAAAATCGTAAAAAACCTAAAGGGCCCTAAATACCATAAAAACCATTGAAGACCCTTAAACCCCTAAAGGACCCTTAAACCCCTAAAACAGTAAAAGACCCTAAAAACCCCTAAGAAAACCCTGGATGACCCTAAAAACTCTAAAACCCTTAAAGGACACTAAAATCCATAAAGAACCCAAAAAACCCTAAAACACGTTTAAAACCCAAAAACACCCTAGAAACCCCTAAAAGACTATAAAAATCATAAAATACCCTAAAAGACCCTAAAACCCCCCAAAAAAACCCTAGTAAACCTGAAAGTCCCTTAAAACATCAAAAGCTCGTAAAACCCATAAAAACCCCAAAAACTCCAATATCCTAAATAACCTAAAACCCCTAAAAACCCTAATAAACCCTAAAAACTCAAGAAACCCAAAAACCCCTAAAACTCTAAAAAACCTAAAATCCATAAAACACTAAGAACCAGTTAAAATAATTAAAACTTTTAAAACCCTAAAAACAAAAAAACCCGCAAACCATAAAAAACCTAAAAACACCAAATAAACCCCAAACCCTAAAGGGCACTAAAATTACTCAAAACCCTGAAGGACATAAAAATCACTAAAACTCTTAAAAACCCTAAAAACCTAAAGGATCCTAAAAACAGGAAAACCCTATAAAACTAATTAAAACCCTAGAAGACTCTTACAACCCCTTAAACACCCTAAAAACTCTAAGAACCTTAAAAGCCATAAACAATCTGTAAAACCCATAAAAACCCAAAATATCATGAAAACCCTAACAAACCATAAAAACCTCAGAACCCAAAAATTCCCAAAAATTCCCAAAAATTCCTAAAAATATGGAAAATTTATAAAAAACAATAAAATCCTAAAAACAAAAAAATAATAAAGATTCTTTAAAACCCCTTCAAAAGACTAAAATCCCCTAAAAAGATCAAAATTCTTAAAACCATAAAATCCCCTAAAAACCTAAAAACTTTAAGAGCACAAAAAAACCCCCCTAAAAAACTAAGAAAACTCTTAAAACCCCAAAACCATGAAAATAACCCAAAATCCATAAAAACCATTTAAACATTAAAAACCAAAAGAATAAAAATAAAACCCCAAAAATCCTACCCACCCCCCCGCCAAACAAAACCTAAAATTCCTAAAATTCCATAAAAATTCATGATAAATCCTAAAAATATGAAGACACCATAAAAAAACTAATACCCTAAAAATTCTAAATAAACCTAAAAACCATAAACCCAATACCAAACACCCAAAAACCAACATCCAAAATCCTAAACCCTTCATCGTAAACCATTCACCCTAAACCATGTTCCCTAATATCTAAACTCTAAAACCCACACCTGAAACCCAATTCCCTACACACTAAACCCTAAAACCAACATAGAAACCCTATATAATACACCATAAAACCAAAATCCTACACCTTAAACCCTATAAACAATAATCTAAACCCTAAAACCTAAACCCTAAACCTTTAACCCTAAACCCTATACCCTAAACGGGAAACCATATACCCTACACCCTAACCCCTATACCATTGACCCTAAATCTTATACCATACACCCTAAAGCCTATACACTACACAATAAACCCCATACCCTACACCATAAATAGTAACCCATACACCCTAAACCATATACCCGACACCCTAAAACCTAAAACCTACACAAAAGACCATATACCCTATACTTTAAACTCAAAACCCAATATCCAACCCCCTATAACCTACACCATAAACCCTATACACTACACCCCAAATCCTATACCCCACACCCAAAACACTAAACCCTAAACACTAATCCATAAACCCTACTCCCTATACCCTATACCGAACAACCTGAACCATATACCCTATACCCTAAACAATACACCCTATACCCTATACCCAACACCGTAAACCCAAAAACCTACACCCTAAACCTTATTCCCTACACCATAAACCTTAGACTGAACACCCTAATTGATATACCCAACACCCTAAACCATAATACCTACTACCAAAAAACTATACCCTACAAGAAAAACCCTAAACAACCCTAAGCCATATACCCCACATGCTACACTCTAAATCCCACACCCTAAAGCCTATACCCTAAACCTTATTCCCTACACCTAAAAACTCATAACCTACACTCTAAACCCTATACCCTACACCCTAAACCCTAAACACTTCACCCTAAACCCAATACTATACACCATAAAAACTAAACCCTACACCCAATACCGAATACCATACACCCTAAACCCTATACCCTACACCCTAAACCCTAAACCCCAAACCCCACAACCTAAAAATTATACCCTTCACCGAAAACCTTAAACCCTACACCCAAAACCATATACCCTACACAAAAAACCCTAAACCTTACACCCTAAGCCCTATACCCTACACCATAAACCCTATACCATACACCCTACACTGTAAACCCTACTCCTTAAACCCTATAAACTACACTATAAACCCTATACCATACATGTTAATCCATATACCCTACATCCTAAACCTTAAACCCTAAACCCTAAACCCTACACCCAAAACCGTATACCCTATAACCAAAACCCATAACCCAATTCCCTAAACCCTAAACCTCAAAACCCATAAAATGAACCTTAAACCCTATAAACTACACCATAAACCCTATACCATACATGTTAATCCATATACCCTACATCCTAAACCTTAAACCCTAAACCCTAAACTCTACACCCTAAACCGTATACCCTATAACCAAAACCCATAACCTAATTCCCTAAACCCTAAACCTCAAAACCCATAAAATGAACCTAAAACCCTAGAGAGTTTGAAAAACCCTTAAAACCCTAAAAACACTAAAAAACCTAAAACCCCCAAAAAACGTTATAAAAACCCTAAAAACCTTTTAAAACCCTAAAAAACTTAAAAACAATGAAAACCTTAAAATCCATAAAAACCTTAAAAATAATGAAAACACTAAAACCCACTAAATATACCTGAAAATCCAAAAAGCTCTTTAAACCTTATGGAAACCCTAACAAACCCAAAAACCATTAAAAAAACTAGAAACCATAAAAATTCCCTAAAAACCCTAAAACACATAAAACCCCTAAAATCCCTTAAAATGATAAAAACCCTAAACAATACTAAAACCATAAAAACACTAAAAACATGGAGAAACTATAATATCCCAAAAAACATTGAAAACATAAAAAACTATAAAAATTTACATAAACCCTAAAACCACTAAAATTTTATAAACCCCATTAAAATCACTAAAACCCCTAAACCACATTAAAACCCCTAATAAACCCTAAAAACCAAAAAACCCTAAAAACACTACAATTCCACAAAGGACCCTAAAATCCTACAAATCCCTAAAACCCATATAAACCTAAAAACATAAAAATCCCTAAAAACCCCTAAAACTCTTAAACCCCCTAAAATACTCTAAAAACCCAAAACCCCGTAAAATCTCTAAAACCTAGAAAAGTCCCTAAAACAATAAAGAAACCATGAAAGTCACTAAAACCCTAAAAGTACCTAAAAACCATATAACTATATAGACCCTAACTGTAACGTCCCGGACCCAGGTTCCACGCAACAGGTGCCCCGAACCTGGTTCGCCACGTGACCTGAAGCGCATTTCCCCAAACGCTAGAGGCTTCCGACTAGCAAAGAGGGCCCAGGTCTGATAGTGGGGAAACTATGCCCTCATTTGTCAAAGTGTAGTACAATGAAATTGAAATAAAACATACAACAAGCAGCGGAAGCAGTAAACCATACACAACTAAAATAGTCAAAAATATATAAATAGTGATGCTACATGACTCAAGTAATAAGAAAACAACAAGATCATGTTATACATCATTACAGTACAACAAAATGCAGAGTATAGCAAAACAAAGCAAACAGTTGGCAGTGGCATAGTGAGCCTAGGCTCGGTCCCATGCCCTCCTACTCCTCAGCAACAGTCAAGTACTTGTATAGTGACTCTTGCCCCTATCTACATCTGCAACAACGTAACCTGTTTGGGCCGAAAAGCATGACCCAAACAGGGTGTGAGAATTATATCTCAGTAGGCACCCACCAAAGGCTCGTGCCCAACTACGTCTAAGCATGCAACAACAGTGTGCAATAGTAAAATGCAATAAAGAAAGCGGTACTGAAAAGTAACTATCTTAACAATTAAATTGCCATTTTATTATTCATTTAATTCATTTACTTAATAACTTGTTTGTGCTCAATAGCACCAAGCCCTCAGACCAACCAAAACCGTGCCCACAGGCTAAATAGTAAACCACGCCCTCAGGCTTGCCATCAGGCTATACAAAATCCAACCCGTAGGTATTGACCTCATGCATAACAGAAATTACCGTCAGGTGTAGGAATTTTTTCTCTCAGGCACATAATTCAAGCCCTTAGGCACGAAAGGTTGCCCACAGGTGGAATAGGATGTTGCCCTCAGGCTAATGCATTCACTCCCTTAGGCTAATACAGTGCAGTGGCCACATTCTAATCACAACAACACTCTCAGGTTAAATAGGTAACCGGGCCATGCCCAACATGCAAATATGTATTAAACAAGAAATTCCTCTCGAGGAAATTCTACAAGTACTACTTTAAAGGCATACCCTCGAGTATCCTGGCCAAACGGCTAAACAGTGGAACACACCTCTGGGGTGGTCCTGGATCCAAGCAACGATCCTAACCAGAATTTTAATATCATAATTAAATACTTAATCAATTATAGGTGTTAAATATAGCAATGACCTCAGCCACATGGCACCCCAACATGGGTTCGTGGCACAAAAACACACAAAACACACGACAGTTGGAAAAATTAACACCAAGACACCTACCTTATACGCCAACGAGTTTTATACACCAATGCCGATCCAAGAAATTCCCAAGAACGACGTAGATATGACGTAGAAAAAAACCCATTCTAACGTAAATAACTTTCCCTCGGGAACAAATTGGTAAGAACGACT
Organism: Viscum album; assembly: GCA_963277665.1. Lineage (NCBI taxonomy): Eukaryota > Viridiplantae > Streptophyta > Magnoliopsida > Santalales > Viscaceae > Viscum > Viscum album. The sequence continues at coordinate 1,798,590,831 of OY728126.1, read as the reverse complement.
TAAGGAGAAGAAAGGGCTTACCCGCGTGGTTCCAAAGAGATTGTCCGAGGTGGAATCAGATTACAAATGAACACTCGGTAGAACTTCAAAGGTTCGGTCTCCTCCTTTGGCTCCAAAACGGCTCAAATACCTCCTCTACCAAATGGGGAGTCTACTTCCTGTTTTAAGCTGAAAAAAGAAAGTAAATGGTATGTACTTCTGAGTACATAACTTGTACTTCCTTCATTTAATTGTTCCTCTGGCGGCACCGCCACACTATTCATCAGTCGACATGAGTACATGACATGTACTCCTGAGTACACAGCGTGTACTATCACCCAAATGGCAGCTACACCACCGCCGTACTGTTTAGGCCAACCGACTGACTACACAGTGTGTAAAGTACCACTACATGACATGTATTAGGTTCATACACCTTTCGTCGTCGATATGGCTACATGCCCCGTGTACTCATCCCAACATGGCCAAATTTACAGGGCGTGTGGAAAAAGTACATGACATGTAGTTCCAAAATTTAGGATTTTTCCCCCATTTTCCATATTTTTTCAAAAACACTTAAGGAAAATGAAAAAGAAGAAGCACGTACCTCAAAAATAAGAATCGGGTTCTTACAAACTTCCCCCCTTATAGCAAATCGTCCCCGAATTTCCCTTCCCAGGGTGGCGAAGATAAAGCTCATAACAGCTCTGGCCACTGAGCACGTACGTTGGCCTCCCGCTCCCAGGTCTTATCCTGCACTCTCTCATGCTGCCATAGCACCCTTACGAGAGGAACTAACCATCCATGGAGAACCTTTGTGCTCCTGTCAACGATACGAATCGGATGCTCCTCAAAGGACGCATCTGCCTCCAGCTCAAACTCCTCAGGCTGAAAAACGTGAGACAAGTCTGAATGATAGCGGCATAACTGAGACAAGTTGAAGAAGTTGTGCATGGCTCGGTATCACTGCGGTAACTACATTCGATAGGCAACCCGCCCGAGTCTCTCCATAATCTTGAATGGCCCCACATAACTCGGTGAAAGCTTACCTTGTCTCCTGATCCGCTTGTGTCCCAGACTTGGAGAAACACGTAAGAAAACCTAATCCCTGACCACGAACTCCAAAGGTCATCTGCGACGATCAGCATATGACTTCTGTCGAGACTACGCGGTAGCCATCTGCTTCCGAATCAACTGGACCTGCTCAGATGTCTCCTGCATGAGTTGTGGTCCCAGTAAAGCTGCCTCACCTACCTCTAACCAGAACAAAGTTGATCGGCATGGCCTACCATATAAACCCTCATATGGTGCCATCTCAATAGTTTCCTGAAAACTATTGTTATAGGAAAACTAGACTAATGGTATATGATTCTCCCAAGAGCCCCCAAATCCTAGGATGCATGCGCGTAGCATGTCCTCTAGCACCTGTATCGTACGCTCTGACTGGACATCTGTCTGAGGGTGGTATGTTGTGCTCAGAAGCACCTGTGTACCCAGTTCCCTCTGAAAAATCTGCCAGAAACGAGATGTAATGCGGGAATCCCTATCTGAAACGATAGAAAAAGGGACCCCCTGAAGACGTACGATCTCTCGGATGTACAGTCTTATGAGCTCGTCTACACCAAAGGTCTCCTTAATCGGAAAGAAGTGAGCTACCTTCGTGATTCTGTCCACAAAAACCCACACGACGTCATTGCCTCGAGGTGACCTCGGCAATCCCGTCACGAGATCCATCGCGACATCATCCCATTTCCACTCTGGAATGGGTAACTGCTGTAATAGCCCAGCTGGTCTCTAATGCTCTGCCTTCACCTGCTAACAGGTGGAACATCTCGTAACAAACCCAACTACATCTCTCTTCATACCCGGCCACCAGTACTGACTTCTTATGTCACGGTACATCTTGGTAACCCCGGGATGAACTGCCTAATCCGAACCATGAAACTCCTGCATCATCTCCTCACGTATATCCCTTGGAACCCACACTCGTCCATGGAAACACAGAACCTCATCATCTCCTATCGTCCAACCAGGAGGAGGATCCTCACTAGCCACCGACTCCCGTAGAACTAGGCCTTCAGAAATAGATAGTTGTCTCATCCTCACTCTATCCAGGAGGGTATAAGTCATAGCTAAATATGAAAGATAAGTTTGCCCCAGACTGTCGTGCACCTACAGATGTATCTCAGAGATCAGAGACATGAGATGCCACTCACTACTGGCCTCCTGCACTGCCTGTATTTGAGTCTTCCTGCTCAGTGCATCAGATACTACATTACCTTTACCATGTGTATTGGCGAGCTCAAAATCAAAAGACTGTAGGTACTCAACCCACCTTCTCTGCCTCAGATTTAGGTCACGCTATGTAAAGATATACTTGAGTCTTTTGTGGTCATTGAAAACCACAAAATTATCTCCCAACAGATAATGTCTCCAACAATGCAACGCATGAACAACTTCAGCCAACTCGAGATCATGTGTCAGGTAATTCTGCTCATGTGGCCTCAACTGCCGAGACTCGTATGCAAAAAAATCGGTCGCCCGACATCAAAACTGTTCCCATCCCAATCCCTGATGCATCACAATAAACTGTATAGCTCTTCCCCTGCCTTGGGAGTATCAGGATCGGTGCTGATGTCAACCTTCCTTTCAGGTCCTAAAAAGCTACCTCACATGCTTCTAACCAAATGAACTTCACACCCTTATTAGTCAGACCCGTCAACGGTGATGCTAAGCGGGAGAAGTCTTGAATGAAGCATCTGTAGTAACTAGCCAGCCCTAAGAAACTCTGTATCTCAAACATGTTCTTAGGCTGTTCCCAGGAAACTACTACTCTCACCTTCTCTGGGTCTACTGAAACTCCTGCCTCTGAGATAATATGACCTAGGAAGTGAACATAGTCCATCCAAAAGTGGCACATTGAGAGCTTAGCATATATCTGATGCTCTCTCAGTGTACTCAATACGATCTCAAGATGGGTGGCATGGTCGTGTCGAGTGTGAGAGTACACCAAGATGTCATCCAATAATACTACCACAAAAGAATCTAGATACGGATGGAACACTCGATTCATCAGAGCCATGAAAACTGTTGGCACGTTCGTGAGTCCAAACAGTATAACCGTATACTCATATAGACCATACCTACTCCTGAAAGTTGTAAGCGGTATATCCGATGGTCTCACGCACAGTTGATGATATCCTGACCTCAAGTCAATCTTCTAGAACACTCGTGCTCCACGATGTTGATCAAAAATATCATCAATCCTTGGCAAAGGATATCAGTTCTTAACCATCAATTGGTTCATCTTCCAATAATCCACACAAATTCTAAGGGTACCATCTGCCTTCTTCGTAAAAGGACCATAGAACCCCAAGGAGAAGTACTGGGTCGGATAAATCCCTTTTCCTGCAACTCCTCTAATTGCCTCTCGAGCTCCTGTAGCTCAAGTGTAGCCATCCTATAAGTAGTAATGGACACTGGTGCTACCCCTGGCACAAGCTCGATAGAGAAATCCACCTATCGCACTAGAGGTAGACCCGAAAAGTCATCTGGGAAGACATCCCTGAAACGATCAACAACTAGAGGTAAATCTATCTAACAAGTCCCCTAGTCATCCAGATACAAGCTCGCAATTTGGGTCGTGACTCTACCTTTCCCATGATGCTCTCGTCCAGCTCGACTCACCTGAACATCCCACTTTCCCTTGTATAGAAACTCCCCACCCTCTGGTGACGTGAAACTCACCCTACGACGATAGCAGTCTACAAAGGCTCGAAATGGAATAAACCAGTCCATCCTGAGAATGACATCATAGCTCGTCATCTCCAAGACATAGAGGCCCCATAGAAAGTGACACCCTCCAACATCATGGGGGAACTCCTTTTACTGATTCACACCAACCATTATAGTCCCCAACGGAGTTTCTAGCGCCATGATGTCGGAAGAAGTAGAAACACAAAGCCCAAGGCTCTCCACAACAGGTACAGATATGAAACTATGCATATCACCCATATCAAAAAGTACTGAAGATAAGACAGAAGCTACTAAAATAGTACCTCTGACTATAGAAGGTTTGGGATCCTGCTCGTGCTGGATCTGCAGCACTGTATAAGCCTGCCCAGTGCTGCGGCCCTGCGACACAGCCTGGCTACCCTGAGCTGTCCCACCCTGTTGCCTCGAAGATCCTGGTGTCTAGCTACCACGACCATGACCACCATCTTTGCTTGCATGCCCTGACGTATTCCAGTTCCCTGACTGGTAAGAAGCCACGGGACCTGCTCCCGCATGCGGAGTCTGCACAGAACCCCTCTCACTAGCCACTAGTAGAAACTCCCTTCAAAAGCGCTTAAGATGACCCATCTTGCCACAAGCTCGGCACTCCACTGGGTCTTGTGGACACTGCAGTCTCTTGTGCCCCTATCTGCCACACTGGTAGCACCTGATCATGACACCTGAAGACACTGCTAGACTGGTACTGTCACCCTGAGAGAAGTCCATCTGTCTCTTCCTCTTTCCAGTAGAAATAGTACCAGTAACTAGTGCTGAACTGCCCTGGACCACACCACTAGATTCCCGAAGGTTCCTCTCAGTTATCAGCGCCTGGTTCACAATAGCGTGTACTGAAGGAAACCTAAAAACATTCACCAGAACTCGGATGTCATACCGAAGACCATCCCCAAAACGTCTGGCTCTCAGCGTCTCATGACCCACCTGCACGAGTGAAAAACGCTGAAGCAAAGTAAAGCGAGCTGAATAGTCCATCACCGACATAGCGCCCTACTGTAGATTCATGAACTCTCAAGATCTATCTTCCCTCAGCATCTCAGGAAAGAAGAAGTCATAGAAGACTGCCTGAAAATCTTCCCACGCCATGTATCTATGATGCTCTGACTAGGTGGTAACATCCCACCACCTCTTGGCAGAATCACGCAGCATGCAAGTCATGAGCTTGACCCTCCGCCCTGGAGGTGTCTCAAGATGCTTGAAAATAGTCTGCATCGATCCTATCCAAGACTCTGCAGCCTGTTGTCCGCCATCCCCAGAAAACGCAGGCAGATGCTGCTGCTGGAAGATACGTGTCAGCTCATCCATAGATGTGGTAGCCTGCGGTGCTCCCTGAAATGTCTGCATGAACCGCATAAATCCTTCACGGAACTGCGCCTCTGTTCCTGTGTTCGGTATAGCAGCTGGCGCTGCATTTGGCTCTGATGGATGATCAATAAGTAGCCTGTGACCCACCATCTCCGAAGTATAATTGTCACCACTCTCCTGGAGAACAACTCGCGGTCGTCTAGGCGGCATGACACTACAAGGTCAAAAGCATGCCTCAGATTCAAGATTATTATAAACGAAAAGAGAAGGAACCACAAAGGAAACAAGAGGAATAAGGCATTCAACATTTGCGAAACAAGACTACACGGCGTGTAAACTGACTACACAGCGTGTACTTGACTTCTCTTCCCCTGACCGGGTCCTTACACACGGCCAAGCCACACGGCTTCCATCGACCAAAAACTACACGGCGTGTATAATATCTACACGGCGTGTACGGCGTTATTTTTCAACTGCCCGTGTCATTTTTGAGACAGCCAACTACTCGGATTGACACTACATGACGTGTTACACCCGTACACAACATGTACAACGCCCCGTTTCCCAGCCACCTGGCTAACACCACATGGCCAGTCCTCGGAAAAGACTACATGACGTCTCCCAAAGGTACACAGCGTGTTCAGGGAGATGTGACACCAGCCTTTGTTGTTAGTTACACGACCGAGTCCCCAGGTCACACTACACGGCGTGTCCACCATTTACACGACATGTTTTTTCAAGGAGTTCACCGACCCGTGTTGTTAGTTACACGGCCAGAATCCGGGTCAACATTACACTTCTTGTACAAAATCTACACAGCGTGTTTTACCCAAGCCTTTCCCTACCCCGTGTTGCCGCCCACACGGTTTGTGACACAGGAAGAGACTACACGGTGTGTACTCCAGGTACACGGCGTGTACTCAAAAAGTTTATTTTTCTTCCCGAACAAAAGAACATACATGGCTTGTATAAAAATAATACATGGCTTGGATAGTGGGTTTCTGGACATTATGCATCATAAACATCCTCAGAACCCAGAAAATATCGAAAAACAACACCTAAGTGTCAAATTCCGACCCGTGGGGGCCCATACTCCCCACGAATAAAAGTTTGACATCTCATCTGTGTTATAACAAAATAAACAGTCAATGATCCACCAAATTTCGGTAAATGGGGGCCCATACTCCCCAAAAAACCAAAGTTTGGCGTCCATTCTATAAACAGTCTCACACATCATACCCTATCACATAGCCGTTATTTATCAAGCAACTATCACAAAAGCATGCTTCTCTAGCACAACCACTATCACAACAACATGCAATTTCTAATGCACCTACATGGCATGGAAACTATGCATGGAATGTGATTTCTAGCATGTTTCTATATGATGCATGAGATGACATACCCTCATCTGATCAGGTTTCAACTAAATAGAACCCAAAGTTAAATTATAACAGCACAATCTCAAGTGCATCACCCTACGGTGAAAACATATCAACTGTAAAATTTTCAAAATCAAATAATTGCAAAATACGAGGTAGACTGGCTTTTCCCTGTACACGGATTAGCTACGCCCGGGCACAGATTATTACCAACTACCATTCGTCCTATCCCTGACTACGGCTCCAAATAGTAAGTCCAAGAAAAGAACCCCTTTGATACCACTTTGTAACGTCCCGGACCCGGGTGCCACACAACGGGTGCCCCGAACCCGGTTCACCACATTACCTCAAGCACATTTCCCCAAATGCCAGAGGCTGCCGACTAGCAGTGAGGGCCCAGGTCTGATAGTAGGGAAACTATGCCCTCATTGTGTAGTGCAACAGAATTGAAATAAAACATACAACAAGCAGCAGAAGCAGTAAACCATACACAACTTAAATAATCAACAACGTATAAATAGTGATGCTACATGCCTCAAGTACTATGAAAATAGCCATAACATGTTATACATCAATACAGTACAGCAAAATGCATAGTACAACAAAACAAAGCAAACAGCTGGTAGCAGCATCGTGAGCCTAGGCTCGGTCCATGCCCTCATACTCTTCAGTAATAGTCAAGTACCTATATAGGGACTCTTGCCCCTATCAACACCTGCAACAACGTAATCTATTTGGGCTGAAAAGAGTGACCCAAATAGGCTATGAGAAATATATCTTAGTAGGCACCCACCAAAGGCTCGTTCCCAACTACGTGTCAGCATGAAACAACAGTGTGCAATAGTAAAATGCAATAATTAAGCATTACTGAAAAGTAACTAACTTAACAATTTAATTACCATTTTATTATTCATTTAATTCATTTACTTTAGTTACATTTTTGTGCTCAATAGCACCAAGTCCTCAGGCCAACTAGAGCCATGCCCTCAGGCTAAATAGTAAACCACGCCCTCAGGCTTGCCCTCAGGCAATACAGAATCCAACCAGCAGGTATTTCCCTCAGGAGTAACATAAATTTCCCTCAAGCGCAGGAAGTGTCGCCCTCAGGCACAGAAGTAAATCCCTCAGGCACGAAAGGTTTCCCACAGGAAGAATAGGATGTTTCCCTCAGGCTAATACATTCACGCCCTCAGGCTAATATAGTGCAGTGCCCACAGGCTAATTACAACAACGCCCTCAGGCTAAATAGGTAACCGGGCCATGCCCAACATGCAAATATGCAGTAAAAAATAAATTCCTCTTGAGGAAATTCTATAAGTACTACTTTAAAGGCATACCCTCGGGTATCCTGGCCAAACGGATAAACAGTGGAACACACCTCTAGGGTGGTCCTAGATCCAAGAAACGATATCAACCAGCATTTTAATATCATAATTAAATACTTAATCAATTATAGGTGTTATATATAGCAATGGCCTCAGCCACACAGCACCCCAACATGGGTTCGTGGCACAAAAAATGCATAGAACACATGACAGTTGGAAAAATTTACACCAAGCCACCTACCTTATACGCCGACAAGCGTTATACACCAATGCCGATCCAAGAAACTCCCATGAACGATATAGATCTGACGATGAAAAAAAAAACCCATTCAAACATAAATAAATTTCCCTCGATAAAGAATTGGTAAGAATGGCTTAAGGAGAGGAAAGGTCTTACTCGCGCGGTTCCAACGAGATCGTGTGAGGCGGAATCTGATTATAGACGAACACTCAGCAGATCTTCAAAGGTTCGGCCTCCTCCTTTGGCTCCAAAATGGCTCAAATGCATCCTCTGCCGAATGAGGAGGCTACTTCCTGTTTTAAGTAGAAAAAACAAAGTACAAGGCGTGTACTTATGAGTACACGCCGTGTAATTCCTTTATTTAACTATTCCTCTGGCAGCACCACCACACTGTTCATCCGTCGACATGAGTACATGGCATGTACTCCCGAGTACATGGCGTGTACTGTCGCCCAGCTGGCGGCTACACCACCACTATACTATTTAGGTCTGCCGAATGACTACACGGCGTGTAAAGTACCACTTCACGGTGTGTAGTCGGTTCCTACACCCTTCTTCATCGACATGGATACACGCCCCGTGTACTCATCCCAACACGGCCAAAAGTACACGACGTGTAGTTCCAAAATTTAGGATTTTTCCCCATTTTCCATATTTTCTCAAAAGCACTTAAGGTAAAGGAAAAATAAGAAGCATGTACCTCAAAAATAAGAACCGGGTTCTTGCAGTAACACCCCTAAAATACCATAAAAACACCTTAATAACTCTAAAAACCCTAAAACCCCAAAGGACACTAAAAACCCTAGAAACCCTAAAAGACCCTAAAACAATAAATCCCCTAAAAACCCTAAGGGGCCCTAAAAATCTAAAAATAATAAAGGAACCTAAAAACCCTAACAAAACACTAAATTATCCTAAAAACCTTAAACCCCTAAAGGGCCTTAGAAAAACCCAAAGGATCCTAAAAACCCTAAAAACTCTAAAAGACCATAAAAATCCAAAACACCCAAAAAAACCCAAAAAACCCTAAAAATAAATTAAAACCTGTAAAACCTACTAAAACCCCTAATATAATGAAGAAACCCATAAAACTACCTTAATGAACCGAATAACCTAAAAGACTCTAAACACCCTAAAAACCATAAAAATCATTAGAAACCCTAAAAGACCATAGAATCTCTAAAAATCATTAAAAACCCTAAAGATTGTAAAAACACTAAAAACCCTAAAAAACCCTAAAAGACCATGAAATTATCTAAAAACCATAAAATAACCTAAAACCACTATAAATCCAAAAAAATTTAAAAATCCCTAAACTTCCTAAAAACCATAAAAACCATAAAACCCAAAAAAACTAAAAACCCAAAAAAACCCTTAAAAACCAAAAAACCCTTAAAAACCCCAAAAAATCTAATAGACCCTAGGAAAACTAAAACCCCTAAAATACCCTAAAACCCCTAAAATATCATAAAAAACACAAAAAGACCAAAAAAACACTAAAAACACTAAAGAAACCGAAAATTCCCTAACACACTAAAAAACTTAAAAACCCTAAATACCCTAAAAACATTAAAACCCAAAATGAAATTGTTGGGACTTGAATATTTATCATACAATGAGAAAATTATTCCCTGAATTTTGAAATAAATGGAAGCTCAACTTCAATAAGAGTTTGAATAAATGATAACGATGACAAGCAGCAATGGAGTGAAATGGTCTACATAGAAAATCTTATGATGCAGACCACCACTCCACATGGAAACCCACAAATTAAATTATTCTTGGGATGTGAAAATATTCACTATCACCCATGAACAACACTAGATATTTGGGTAGGATAGATGATTATTCCCATCCTTCAGAAAAAATAATTCATTCATGGGTGGGGACACCTTTTTTCATTCCCCATGAATGAAGAAGTTGTTCGTAGGTGGGGATGGTATTTTACATCCCCCGAGAATGAAGAAATCATTTATAGGTGTAGATGGTGTTTTCTATTCCCCACAAATGATATCCCTATTATCCACTACAAATGACCAACCATCCTGGTATCCAGTTTCACCACTCCTCTAAAAACCCCCAAGAGGGGAGTCAAAAAATATAAATAGAAATATGGGGAATAAAGTGAGAGATCCATAGATTTTGAGTAGGTAAACCTACAACATTACATTACATTAGAAAATGTATTCATCCTACCGTCTACAAAATGAAAAACCTTTGGGATTCCATTCTGAGAATAATAGCCAGATGACATCTTTATGGTCCACCACCCAGTGTAGTAAAAATATATGTGAAGGGATCCACACCCCACTTAGAAATATGCTATATGGGATAAAATCAGCCCTACATAGCAAAGAGTTATGTGGTCAGAACTCAGGTTCATGTAGCAAAGTGTTATGCAGACAGATCTCAAATCTGAGTAGAAAAACACTATGCAGATGAAACCCACACCCACATGGAAAAACATTATGTGGAGGGATCCACATCCTATATAGGAATATTCTATGTGGAATGGGGCCTCCTAAGGTGTTCCTACCTTTTTTTCTCATGTATTTACTCAGCACCATTCGGTCCCACCATGACCCCTCTATAAAATACCCTAATTTCCTTCTTCATCAACCCTTTTTATGTGAATCTCTATGTCCTATGTGGTCCCCAATTCCAATAAATTTCCTAAAACCACCTGATGTGTATGATCAAATCCCTGGGCACATTATCATGTCCTCTTGAGTGTACATACTTGTGGTAAATGAGATCCTACTAATAACCTCCTTAACAATGGGTATCCTTGAAACACTATCAGGTATACATTAAAATGTTAATGAGGGTCCTTACCATGGAGGTAATCATGTGGACCACGTCATTTTAGGGATAGTGATGGATCCTTTTCTCATCATCTTTGAAATCAGGAGAATGGAATTACTCCTAGAGTAATCCCCTAACCTTTACTTCTGATGTTTGAATTCTTAACCCCCTTCACCTATAGATTCATATACAGAAGACTATGTAACTAACCTGGTTACCAAAAAAAAATAGGAAACGAGCAACTCAACACCCTTTCTCTCTCGCTTTGGTCCCAAGATATGAAAATAAGAGGGGATATGGTTTTTAGAGACCTCTCTATTTCCCTATTCCTTTGGTCCCAGGCCTCAAATACCAGAATAAAAGTGAGATTTTGTGGTTTATAGTCTACAAATTGCTCTTGTTTCTCACACCAAACATGAATTATGTGGTCTTACAGGTGAGTGTCCATCAGAAAATACATTCGATTCAAGTAAATGAGCCACCTATTTTGGTATAATCCCCAACCATTCTCATTAAAAAGGGCCTCATCCTAAGGTACAAGCCCCAACCAACCATGTAACTAGTGTATGGGAATCCTACTAGGTGTAAGCCCCAACCAAACCTTCAAATCAATGTGAGTTTATAATTTTTTCATTGTTCTATAGAAATGGGAATCCTACTTGGTATAAGATCCAAAACAATATTATCATCTTCTCAAAGGTCCATATTACCCATGATACAAACATTAAAAGGATTATAGTTCCATGAAGAAAGCATCAGGGCCTCCTCCATAGGTGTAATCCCCAACCATTATAACTATGTAGTCTTTGATTCCCAACCAACTGGGATACATAGGAAGCCTCCCTGAGGTCCAAACCCAACACCTTAGATTCACCCTAATCTTCTCTCAGTCATATAGCCAATAGGGTCACATCCAACTCAGAGGGTCATATTTATTCTGATCCCCTTTCATCACCAACCTTATTAGGCCATATTCCCAATAAGATCATGACCCCAACCTGGGTGACTACACGTCTTCCAGACACTAAAGGATATTTCAACATAAGCCCCAGAACACTATTTGATTAGGAACCTTGTACCTAGAATCACTTGTTTCATGATGTTAAACTTCATGTTTGGTTCCTTATCACATGACATTAAATGGAATAATATGACCTCTTAAGTGGAACCGAACTATGTGGGTTCTGATTCCTTTTACAATGATATGTAAGAATCCCATTTTATGGGTCTGATCTCGACATCAAGATAATTACTATCCACTTGGATGATAAAAAATTCCAGAGCACCTTGCCATGTTTCTTAAAACCAACATCATAATCATAAATGATACAAGGATATCAGGTCCACATGTACAAATGATGGAGAACCCCAAAGGCATAAATATCCCTCTATTAATGGAGAACATCATATACATATAGATGATTACAAATTCATGAATATTAATAATTTATTGTTAATTCTGGGGTGAAATAAGTCATACTTCGGAATGAACAAAGTATTCATGAACATACCATAAATCTATAATAGAGTTTCAATGTTGGAAATAATTCCCCCCTAAAGGGTGTGATGAGACTAACCACCAATCCTCTTGACCAATGTGAGTTCTTATATATCATTTGAAAATTTACCCAACGAGCACCTACCTTTGGATAGTATCTTCATGATTAATCATGGATATAATAACCTTTGGGTGTTTTTGGCTCCACGAACAAAACCAATTTGAATCTAAACCATCACAAATGGGTGCAGAAAAAAAATGTTGAACATGAAGTGAATAATTTTGAAATAAAATTAACCCACCGTAATCAATTGTCAGGACCCTATCTTTTCATTAAAAAAATGGTGATCTCAACATGAATCCTTAACCAAGGTTGTGGTTTCACCCACGCATCATGCCTCTTTTCCCATAAAATTAAAGAGGTCCAGATAGGAAAATCAATTATTTGTATGCTCATATAACGAGATTCTAAATAGACAGGGTATTATTTTGTATGTTTGTCACATATATTAAAGGAACTTGTCACCAAAACTCCCTTCAATCCAATGGAATATCACCATTAATCACATACGTGTGTATCTACCACCACACAGGCTGGGTCCTCATATAAATATTGGATTCCATCACCCACTAAAAATCTTCAATGTTGGGTCTCAAAACCATTGGTATATAAGTAATACCAAAATGGTACTCTCCCAACCTTTGAGTTAGTCTGAAAATAACCCAAGATCTTGATTCCTTGCTAGTTATTCTCTCAATGATGGTCAGTGGCCAATATCTAAGCGAAACTGATATCCATTTCAAAACACATCAAAAGACTATCCCTATAATTTGATAATGATTTCCTTCCTTACTTTAGGAATTTTAATGTAGTTTTCAGCAGTGAATTAATCCTGATGACATAAGGGTCATTCCCAAGGGCTCATACTAAGAATCATTGCAACCAATTCCACAAGAACCATCATCCTCACTATGAAGAGGATAAGGCCCCATGAGCCCCAACTGAAGTCATGTGGACCCAGGTCCCCATAACATCCCATAGAGGGTGGCAGTTGAATAATATGGAATAAGACATCATTTTTATTCCTAATAAAGAATCTCACTTTTCAAATACTAGGGAAAATCCTAAGCAGATGCAATTCCTTGATCAATCATATGATGTCTGTTAGTCAAATATGGTGGAAAACCATGGATAGATGCAAATAAATACTCACACATATCAATCCAAAAAGTAAAATATGATGGAAACCCACGAATGAATGAAAATAAATTTCTTCAAATATTGATCCCATTGGCCAAATATAGTATCACACCACAATCATATGAAAATCCATTCTCACTCATATGAAGCCTATTAGTCAAATACGATGGCACACCATGAGATGATGAAAATCATCACATGCACATATCAATCCCTTTACTGAAATACAGTGACAATTTACAAGAATATGTGAATCCATGATCAGGCACATCAATCCCATTAGGAAAATATGATTCCAAACCATGAGAAGATACAAATCCTTGCTCACTCATATCAAACAATCCAGTCAAATATGGTGGAAAGTGGAGAAACTTGTTAACGTATCTCATCTAAGAACCAAGGGATGAATCATATCCCTTCCCCAATATTGGAATGGGTGTATACTAATGTTCTATCTAAGGATTGTTTTTAGCACATCCTTGAAATGATGGAATTTTAGGCATCAATTCCTAACCACATCTTACAAACCTTCCAAGGCATAATTTCATCAATGGTAGTAGCAAGGATTCAGGCCCATAACCTCACCTCCTCAAATAGAGTGACTCATCCACAAAATGGTAGGGTTAATTAAAAGAAGACATACATACCTTCTCTAACCATGGAGGTTCATCGACAACATTCTATGATAAATGGAAAACCAGATCGGCAACAAATAACCATTCTAGTTGGGGATAACTGACCTGTTTCAAGTGTCACTCTAAGGTAGGCATATATCCTTGCTGAAATTCAAGAAACATGTCATCACACTCTGAAAACAACAAAGGAGTCTCCTGAAACCACTCCCATGTATTGGAATATCCATTCACAGTATATGATTCCAACTTCCCACGGGAGATCATCAAGAAAGAAATCCCACCCATGGGAGTTCAAAATTCCAAAGAAGACTCATGAATCTTCTCAATTAAAAGATGGAGTTATTGAGTACATCAAATATCTAATAGTGGTAACCTATTATCCTACCAAATTGTCACGAAATTACAGAAGTAGTAGTAGTAGTCATGCAGGCCCTACCTGCAGCATAGCTACCAGAAATTCTGGAGGTACTCTACATAATGATTACCAAGAAATATTTCCTTGTGGGAATATTTTGATTGATAATGGGAGTGCATATCATGATGAGTTCCAAAAAATCCATCCTTGTGGCCATAAGATCAATCAACAAGAATTTTATCCCCTTTATAGATGAAATAAGAGAAGTCCCTCATATTCTATGTTTATTGGGATTATGGGGACAGTCATGCCTGACACCCTATCTATGACTGGTGACATTCCTTCTAAATAAAAATATGATCCAAGGAAATAACCATCCTTTGAAAGATCTCCTGAATTTTTACATGCCAAAAAGACCCCTACATGACCCATTACTTGTGGAAAAAGAATCCAAGAATCTCCCATGTTGGGATGAACAAGTAGATTAATCTTAGGAAAAAATATGAAAAGAAAACTGGTCACATATAATATTCCAACCATGTTTTAGCACTAGGCTACGTCTCATTTCAAAATTATAGATGTGATGTCATAAGAGTGCATACAAAACATCTATATGATTCTTTGGTCAACCCTTTTCCATGTGAAGTAAAAGTTCTTGGATTACAATGGGTATGTAGACCATGTTAAATTATTGGGAGATATTTGTCGTTAAATTGACTTGGAATCCATTCCATCTTCATAACATCTATAATAATATATGTGGTGGAAATATCTTCAATTGACATACCTCAGTAAATTTAATTAATTATATCATCTAATTATTGATTCCCCTCCTGGTGTGTATATTCAAGTATGGGGTGAACATGGTGACTTGTATTTCACCTCACACCCTGGTTAGAAAAAAATATACTAGAAGCGATGACCAACAATATCGTTTCTCAAAGAAGACTACCAAACAATAAGTACACATAGGGAAGATGGTGAACTTAGTTGGAATTAGTCTTGAGTACGTCTCAAAAGTGTCAACCCTGATGAGAGAAATCCATAAAAAATTTCCTGAATAAAGTATCTAAGAATATTAAGTATTCTTCTCATTTAATTGAATCTAACCATTAAACCCTACTGATGCCTTCATAAGTAGGTGATTCATATGAATATCATTCATTTAACCATATCACTCTCAAACAAGGATGTATGATACCAAAAGGGTAGGGGTAGTAGTAGCAGTAGTCAAAAATATAGGATCAATCCTATCCCATTTGTATGGGGGCATTTCTAACACAAAATGATGCTCAAAAGATGACATATTCAGCCCATGGAATGATAGTAGAAGAATCGGAGCAACCCCAACCCATAAGAATGGGGGAATTTTTCCCTCAACCCCATCCTCAACATAAATAGTTCATTTACCAATTAGTAGGAATATCAAGAAATAAGGTCTCTCAGTTCATCTTGTATCATGATCCACGTATCTCACAAGGTACACATTTGATGAGGTTGTCTGGAGGTCCCCTTTGAGCCACTCTTCACCAAGAAGCCCGAAGAGAATCCCAAAGAGTGAATAGATCTTGAAATGGGAACCAACAACCCTCTTATCATTTGAAATCCAATACAATGCTTACAATGCATTATGTGTTGGTGAATTTAATTGTTGTTAATAACACAGATAACACTAAAGATGAGGCCAAAATGGGGGAGTAGGGAGAGTATGGTTCCACCCAGAATGAGGGCCACAGTAAGACAAATGAAGGATTTTTGTGTACCCATAATCAGAGACTTGATCAGATTTTGGGGGTCCGCTCAATCAATCCATTACTACTTCATCCAATATCCACCAAATATAAGGATAAAAACATGGATGTAAATGATATACCTCCCAAAGAGATTGAAGCCCTCACAATCAAAGAATTATTCTACTAAAAGGAGGAAGAGGTGAAACATTTGATGTAGAATTTGTCCAAAGAAGAATTCATATAGAGTTTTCTCCATGTGAAGAGACTCAACTTAAACTTCCAACCAATGTACCTCAACAACAAGGATTAAGCCCGCAGACTGAAATAAGGCTAGGACATGCACAAAAAAATATGCCAAAGACATCAGTTTACCTATATCTAATCATAGATAGATATAAATATTTCATTACATAAGGGAAACAAAAAAAAACTGATCCAAGAAAACCAAAAAAGATTTCCCCTATAGAATATCTGCTGAAAATAATGGCAGATCGAATATGGTAGGCCCTACCTATTGTTTCCCCTGTTCAAGATCATATTCAACCAAATATCAATAAAGGTATTATTGAAACCATTGAGTTAGTAGTTTCTCTATTGGAAGAAGTATATGAATTTAATACACTGGTACAACAAAAAAATAACCCTCACTCTGAATGGTTGACTTAAATGACACCCCACCATATTTCAAGAGTCCTGTGATTCCAATATTCAATGGATTGGGAGACATGGAGCGGCATATGACACATTGTGTGTCCCGATGAGATCCCATGTTGGGAAATCATATGTAATAATAAGAGAGAAAGATTAGATACTTTTTGAAAACCCTACAGGGGACGACCTTCATATGGTACTCCATTTTTTCATCTCGGTCAATTGTCGGATGTGAATACCTCCATCAGAATTTTCTCTTCCATATCTGCTCAATGCCGAAAAAGAAAAAAATCATTGGCCTATCTAATTGAAAACAACAGTAGAATTAGAGGGTCTCAGATTTAATTTCCATATGGATGGGTATGACCTATTCCCTAGGCCTACAACTTCAATAAGAAGATTTTATTTCCATTTGCATTGAGAACCTTCATGAAGAGTTGTGAACACCGCTCATCCTAGTTAGATACATAGGAGGATTTCAGGATCTATCTTCAATTTCTCCATGAATGGAAGATTCCATATAGTGGCCTAATATCAAATCCCAAATGTTTAAATCAACATCATAAAAAATAACCAGGAAATCATAGGTTGCATATGTCACACTGAAGCCATCCTCTATGCCAACACCAACTCCAAAGCCTACACAATTTCATCTGACACCCCCAAGGTGTCAATAGAAACCTCCTCCTCATCAAGATGAGCATTGGGGACCTAGGAAAAATGAGTTTCAGGAGAAAAGGAATAAATTTTAGTCATTCTGAGATGAGAAATTTCATGACTACTTTATAGAATCTTTGGAAAATGACATACCCTGTCTTCCATAGCCCAAGAGGCATGACCAGGTGGGTCTCAATGATTGAACATATTATTTCTCCTTTCAAAAGATATTGGGGTACACCCTTAGAGAATGCTTCATTTTCAAATTAATCCTATAAAACAGTTATATTCTGGGCAAGTAAAGATGGGGAAACCACCAGCACAAGTAGAATATGTATCTTCTACTACACCAAATGAATGAGGTGAATGGAAAGAGGTTTATAGTAAAGGAACACATATTTTCGGGTTTGGATGAATTAAAATTCAATCAAATGAACTCATTATATCCTATGAGCATAGTTGAAACAACCAATTATTCCCCCGACCACTTACACCATGAAAAATCCACATTCATTAGCATCACAGTCTTCTGGAATCCAGTCTTTTGAGAAATGATCTGTTCATAAGGGTGCTGATACAACACATGAAAATAAACCTATACCAATTCCAAATATGACTTTGACTCTCTCGAACATTATTCTTGTAGTTTTGAAACAATGGGCACTA
Organism: Viscum album; assembly: GCA_963277665.1. NCBI lineage: Eukaryota > Viridiplantae > Streptophyta > Magnoliopsida > Santalales > Viscaceae > Viscum > Viscum album. Next base: position 1,798,572,609 of record OY728126.1, on the reverse strand, counting down.
ACCCACTGAAAGAAACCCCTAAAAATGGTCATCTAGACAAAACCCTCATCAGATGAAGAATTAATATCGGGTTCCATTAATATCATTCATTTAATGAATCTGGTATCATATGACGAGTATGGATATAAATGTGAGTTCTCCTCACATGATTGGGGAAATGGAGGAATAGGTCACTAGAGCTGAGGGTATAGGGTATAAAATAGTTGTGGTAGAAGATATAATACTAGAGACGCCCCTACTCAAACTATAAATATTTTGGAAACTTGTGGATGCAACTTTAAATAAGTATAATAGGAGTATGGAAATTCCCTTACATATACCAAAATCCACCCATACCCGATCATCCTATATTATCGATCCGAAAATGAATAGGTGTCTGGTCATCCCCTAAAGGTAGGAAATCTTATTTGGTTCAACATACTGAGAACATGAGCACCCTAAATTATTGTTTTGAGGAATGATCCATTTACATCCAGTAATCTATACCCTAAAGAGCCTATGAAATAGAATACGCATGCTAAGAATCATAGGACTCTAAGAAATAATTATGACATATTGAAGTAATTATTTTTAGTTTCATCCAATCCGTTGGTCCTAGTTGCCCTAATTTTATCAAAAGACCTCAGGAAAGATCTGATGGAGGCTTTGATAATCCCTCAAGAGTTTGAAACTATAGTTTCCACTTATGAGGATTATCAAATAGATACTAGACCCATATAATATTATACGGATATATCCATTATGGATCAAGATAAATATGTTTTTATACATGGAAACATAAGCCCCATGAACCTGTCTAGTGGGATAAATGGTGTAGGTGTCTGAAGGGATCTCGTTGAAATTTGATAGGGAGTTAATCTCATTATTGTAAAGACACTTTACTGGCTAGAATAGAGTAAGGATAACCTAGGTCCTTCTAGTATAACATTATAGCGATATAAAAAATAGATAAAAATCCCCTCATCCAAATCAAACTTAGGGCTCAGTTTTTGGGACCTCATATTTGAATCAAGGTTTCTAGTCATTCGGCAGGATATGAAATTCATTGTTTTTCTTAGAAGGCCTTGGTTGCACCAAGACACAAAATTCCCATAATTATATCATCAATGAAAAAAATACTACATCAATGGAAAAAATTGGATGTTTCATGATGATAAGGCCCCATTCACATCATGTGAATCACACAATATTGATGAAGGATTCTATCAAAGGGAAGGGGAACAACCCATGGTTGACGGTGCTATTTGGGTTACTACCCTAAATGGTCTAGAAATAAAATTTTCTAAACAATTTAAACCACTTGGTGAAGAGTATGTGTTTCAAATCAGTAAAGTTGATCATATGAGCCCAAATTTAGGGTAATATACAATGAACATTATGGTATTAGTCATGAAAACTAAATACAATGGTGTTAAAAAGGCTAATGACACTCAATAAAGGGAAAACAGATTTGATATAAATGCCCTAATTCCATACCTAGAGTTCTAATAAACCCCTTCCTCATTATATAAGATGGAATAATCAATCAGGTCACTAGGAGAAAGAAAATATATTTATTATTCTCCCCTCATATCTCCTCTAAAATTTTAAATACACCCCACATCATCTGTCAGGTCGGATGAAGTTTCTTCATCTTATAGATATCAAAGTGTTTTATCCCCTCCTAAATATATACATATTACTCAATCACCTTCTTATCTTCATAGTAAGTCAAAAGAGGAATGTGAGGAAGAAGAGGAGGGTGAGTGCCTTAGAGACAACCCTACAGCATTTGAGGAGGGCGCCTCTACAACTATTCACAAACTCAAAGAGAAAAATCACGGTACTGAAGAGGAACCACGACCCACCATGATCAGTTTATCCATGTATTAAAAACAAAAATAGGCATATACCTTATTTATTGAGTAACCTATGGATGTGTTCACCTAGGTCAACATTGAAATTAGAGACCTTGATCCCAAGGTGGATACCAATCATCTGGGCCTACTAGATGACCACTGAGGCTATAAACAAGCAACCAGAAGGACACATCCAACTCATTCAACTAAAATTTAAGATGAAGTTGACAAGATCAATAGGGGAAACTTAATTTAAGAGGTCTAATATCCAAAGTCTCTAGCCAATATAGTCTCTATAAAAACAATGGGAAAATTATATTCTGAATTGATTTTAAAGATCTCAACCGACATTTTCTGAATAATAATCTCTCAGCCCCAATGACAGAATTACAGATTGAAACAATGGTTGGATATCAATCCCAATCCTTCATGGAAAACTATTCATGTTATAATCAAATATGAATGGAAAGAGAATATAAAGAATCCACCACCATTAACCCCCCCAGTGAGTGTTTTTCTATCGGGTAACGCCCTTTGGATTGAATAATATTGATGATACATACCAACAATCCATGCATTTCATATTAAAATCCTTCCAAGGGAAGTTTTTTGAATGTTGCATCGACAATTTAGTAGTCAAATATCTACAACGTTCTGACCACTCACATGATCTTGAAACTACATTCAGTAAACTATGATAGCACAACCTAAAAAAATAATCTATTAAAATTTTCTTTTTGTGTTACCACATAGAAATTTCTCAGCTTCATCACAGGCCATCATGGTATTGAATTTTACCCTAGGAAAACATATCCTATCCTTGGAATGCTGCCTCCTCAAAACCTTAATGAGTTGAGAGGAATTTAAGGACACTTGGACTATATTAGATGTTTTATATCCAACCATGCAGGTTAATGATTTCCCTTAACTTGGTTGATGAAGAAAGGGATTAAATACACATGGATTGATAACTATAAGGAATAATTATACAATATAAAGAAATATATTTTAATCACACCAATTCAAATTCCACCCATTGAAGGAAGATTGATCATCTTGTATGTGATATCCCTCGAGTGGTCACTGAGTGCCTTCCTGTCATAAAAGAATGACACCAGGACCAAAAAAACCTTTATTATTTTAGTTGAACCATGCTCGATGATAAGACTTATCATTCAGGTATCAAAAAGAGATGCCCAACACTAATATTTTCCTTCCAGAAACTGAGTGATTACCTATAGCATTATCAGGTCTATTTGGTATCTCATTGAAACATAGTCAAATACATACTCATATTTATGATGTTGAATTGGTTTTTATCATAGTGTGAGGTCATTTTGTAACAATTTCATATCCACTTTGTGCCTTATAAAGCTATAAAAGACTTGGTGTTGGTATATTTCCTTGCATAACATCCCTTAGTAGAAATGATTTCACTAGATACTAAACTGTTTGATGAAGATATATTCTCTATTCAACAGGGCCCCTTGATGTGGGGGATGTATTTTGATGGTTCATCTAGATGTCCAATAAGGAATTGGTTGGAATACCCTAATCTCAGCATAGTTGGGTTGGGAGCCATGCTTATTTCCCCAGTAAAGGTACTCCTACCTTACTCCTTCTTATTGTCAGAAGGGTGCATGAACAATGAACATGCATACCAAGCTCTCATTGTTGGTCTAGAAATGTCACATTAGGTACGATTAAACCATCTGAGGATAATGAGAGATTTATTGTTGGTCATTATGTTGGCCAATAATGATTATACTATAAAAAGGGAAGTGTTGATCCCACTACTATACTATGTCTGAGGACTAATGGAAGAGTTCCCTTTAGAACTGACATTTAATCACATCCCGTACATGAAAAATTCCCAAGAAGATGCACTGGAAAACAAATAAATGAATATTAAAAATATAGAATGGGATGAAATAGTAATCAGAATATTGCACCATCATATGGTCTCACCTTCTATTTGAGACAACATAGAAGAGATCGATGAAGTTATTCATGTACCCAAACCATACAGTCCTACCATTGGATGGATGAAATCCATTGGATATTACATTCAAAATGGAATCCTCCCATTAGACAATGCTGGGAAAGAGAAAGTTTAACATCAAGAAATTTACTTAGTTCTAGATGATGGCACAAATCATCAAAATTTCCTCCTTAAGCGGGGCCTTGATGGGGTCTTTCTCAGGTTAATTGACAATTGAGAGATTTCCACTATCATAAATGAATTTCACACCTGATCCAACAGCACACACCTGTCAGGCCTCACACTTTCTCAATAAATTCGTAGGCTTGGGTACTGCTAGACGACTATGATGTAGGATTGCACAAAATTTTCCAAAATTTTATACTCTTTTCAGGTTAATTCCAACTTCATTAATCAACCCTCAAAGTTTCAAACACTCCTATCCATTTTCCATATGGGGAATAGACATTGTGGGACCATATCCTCCTTCCACAAATAAGTATTTCAAATTAATTCTCACAAAAACCAACTTCTTATCCATTTGGGATTAAGCTATACCCCTTAAAGAAGTTGTATCAAGGAATATATTCTTTTTTTGAAAACCAATATCATCACCATATTTGGCATCCCTTATACAATCTTGATGAACAACGTTTCCAATTTTTATTCTATTGTGTTAGAAAAGATGTATTAAGATTATAAAATCATGACCGAACACTCACCCTACTATCATGCAGTAGAAAATGGAAAAATAGAGGACATTAATGAGACCCTATAAAGTATACTTAAAAATATTGTAGATATGGATAAAAATTGATAGGAGTCTGCATACACTGTGGGATTACTAGACCACTACCTATAAAGCCACATAAGAGACCGTATATTCATTTTTATAGGGGTTAGAGGCATTATAGCCATCAAATATCAATTTACCTCACTCCACTTTTCCACATTTGATTAGATATCCATATATGAGATATCCCTTAAATGGATGGATGAATTGGAGGGAATGTATGAGAAGAGATTGCATACCCTACATCATTTAGAATTCCACCAAAACCATATTATATGAGCTTTTAATAAAAAAATTCACCTCTTGTCATTCCTTGAGGGAGAGATGGTGTTGGTCCTTAGGGCTCTGATGATACCAGGAAATAAATCTCTAATGCTAGAACCAAATTGGGAGGTACCTTACACAAAAAAAAAGTATACTATAATGTATTTTATTCTTTGATCTCAATGAATAGATATCTTACCACAACCCCCACCAATGTGAGGTTACTGAATAAATATTTTGTTTAATTAAATGACTTATGTCTTTACCATATGATGATAAACTAAATTTCTCCCTTATTCATGAATGTATGACGTTAAATCGCATTGTAAATTTTCTCAGATACACAACATTAAAGAACATAGTTAGTCTTTTGTCGCATGAACTTAAAAAGTGTGACGTGTAATCCTAGCGAAAATATGATAAACTAAAAAGCACCATATTGTCCATGACATAAGATGATAAACTCCATGACAACATCATCCTCATTGTACGACATTAAACTGCATAGTATCATTATCCTAGAAATAAGGTGTTAAAATGAACTACACTTTATTATCCATATATGAAGATGATAAATTGTGTGACAATAGTTTCCATGACTCATGATGTTAAAATTTATGGTTTATGTCCATTTTGTGGCATAAAATGACACGTTATTGTGGATATTTCCTATGAGAGCTACTACCCTTGAGTATTGGTCCCCACCACAAAAATATTAAAGAACTACATATTGCTTGATTCCTATCATCATAGGATACATAGTGATGCCTAGGACTCTTGCATTAGTCACTACCTCAAATTTCCCCCACTACTAAGATTGGAATTCACCATCCTTTGTCCTCATGGCCTCTCTTCATGTCAGGTCTTGTTCCATGTGTGTCCACAAAATCACCATTCTCAAATCTACAAGTCTTTTTCATATGACCTAAAACTATATGACACCATCATCCTAGAAAAAATATGTTACACTAAAATGTCCACATCCATGTTTCATGATGTAAAACTATATAACATTCTCATCCATACATGAATGGATGATAACCTTTTTTGTTTTTCTCATTCTTCGCCACTTTTTAGAACTACCTTTGGCTTGATTCCTATCATTGTAGGATACATAGTTATGCCCAGATCCACACCCATGGCCTAGCTATAACGATCAATGGGAACAATTCCCCTTCTGTGGATGGGTTTGACCAACATAGAGAATTTACAACCCAATAACTACATGTGGATTGATTCTAACCATTGTAGGATACATAGTGATTCCCAAATAATAAATTTTGGGTCCATCCACAACATAAAAACACACCCTCTCTGTGTATGGATCAGACCTACACATGGATCCTTTTACACCTACATATGGATTGATTTTCATACTCATGGAATATGTTGTGATGCTCAAGTCCCTAATCCCATTTCCAACCACATCACCAACTCTTCAAAAACAAAATCTCTTTGGCACTTTGATAGTGAACTTGGTGCAATAGGCTTTGAGACTTTGTGAAAAAAGGGTCTCCCTGTCCCTTTATTTGCATTGGTTCATCACTTTTTAACAACACAAAGTAATTTTCACCTCATCATGGTCAAATATATGTTTTAATAAATTATATGATTACCCTGTGGAAAAAACAATATGACTCATGAAATCATGGATGAGAAGAATCAATAAAAACATCCTCAACACACAATAATAACTGGTATATTTACATGATCCCATAAATATGGGATGCCTCAATGTCCTCACTAGAGAGGACACCCCTATTCCTGACATCAATTTTCTACCATACCATCATTAAAAACTACATTTGGATTGATTCCTATCCAAAATAGATACGTAGAGACACACATATATGTTATCCTTTCCCACCCATATCCTACAAACAAAAACATCCCACACCCGACACATGAGTTAGATCAATGTAGGGAACTCCGTACTCCATGTCCAATAGAGGTCTGATTTCTTATTATGTACTCAAACATATTCCTTCCACTAATAATAATTTATTTCCTAGGAAATTTTTTATCTATACATTCTTTTTATGGACATCGGAAATGGAAGTTCAGTGTTCTGGGGAAACCTTTGTTTGACTATGCATGTTATTCCCTACTTGGATTTTATAAATATCCCATAAAAGGCCTCTCATCCTGAGGATGTTTCATCCCTAGGATATTCATTTTCTATATCTATAATCCCTAATGGAATTTTTCCTCATATCCTTTATCATGATCTGAGATCCCCCTGAATCATGGTTTACTTACTCCCTCATCACTTCAGACGCATGTTAGAACATTTTTCCCCCATGAACCTTTCAATAACTCACTGTTTCCATAAAATATGGTCCTAGATGTATGACCTAAAATATAAAGACCCCAAGTATCCCTTTTCAGATGAAATTAAAATGTATATCCATGTCTCCATCACATGGCGTTAGAATGTAATATTACATGTACCAAGCATAGGATTCCCTAGGAAACTAGCTCAGTAAGCCTCATGTCACAAACAAGAGATGTTGTTCATAAATAAATTCCCCAAATTCCTAAATATATGTAATGGGGATACAATACTTACGTTCTATTTCATGTGAAGTATACTATATCCTCACCGTGTGACATAAAACTAGATAGTTCTCAAGAACTATGTGTGGCTTCAATCCTAACATCACAAGATATGTAGTGATGACCAAATCTATGGTATTGGGTACATCCCCAATGTTTTTATTCATTTAAAGTCATCATTATCTTGACAACAAGACTTTAAACTATATGGATGATCCTATTTCCACATGAAATTAAACATTATGGTTTGTAGAAATACATTTTTCTTTTTTCATGTTATCATAAGTTATATATTAACACCCAAACCATATTTATCAGGGCCAACCATAACAAAAAAATCCCCCTATTATTGTATGGGTCATCCCTATGTGAGGAAAACATTTGTACAAATTCTCAAGTATTTTTTATATGAAATGATCCTTCCATATTCAGTAAATTCCCTTATATAAGACAAAATTTGTATTTGGGGAAATCTGAACCTCCAAAAGCATCCTATAGACATAAAAAATGGAGGTTTAGTGTCCTGGGGACACCTTTGTTGGACTTTACATGATATTCCCCAATAATATTTGCATAAATCTCCCAACAAATTCTTTTCAACCAAAGAAAAATTCATCCCCAGGAGATACCTTTTCTTTCTTTGTAATCCCCAATGACATTTTCATCCCATCTCACTCCTTGTATTTGGAAACCCTTAGATGGTAGATTAAAACCTTCCCCCTTCATTTTTAAAAATGGTGGAACATTCTTGTTCAAATCACCATGGGATGGTCAGATACAAACCAGTCGATCAAATATAAATGACATTAAATTTATAACCCCTAATTCCCTTTCTATAAGATGTTAAACTTCATGGTATGTCCTTGACATAATAAATTAAACTATGTGGCACAAGTCCTAGTCACATGACATTAAACTGCACTATTATCCAAACCTCCTTTAGATAGGAAAAATTCATGTAAGAGTGGTTTCCACATTCATGGAAAATTCCATTACAAATTATCTCTTCATTCTAAGAGATATTCTCTTAATGTATAACATTTTGGTGTCACGAGAAACCAGGATCATTACAAATTACTTGGCCATCGTAAATAGTGGGTCATTATCCTATGGAATCCTGTGTTTGACTATTCATTGATATTCATCATTTGGATTTGAATAAATCACCCAAAAACAGCCTATTAACCAGATTAAAATTCATCCCTAGGAGATACCCTCATTGTCTTAATAATCCCTAATAACATTACACTATAAACCTCATTTCAAATATGTTCTGTGGATACTCCTCATTTACATGTCCCACGTCATGATTTGGATCTTAAAACCATGAAATAATGTCTCAAAAAAACCCCTTCATATTTTTGATAAGTATTGGTACAAACTTGAACAATCATCTCTGATCCATTTTGTCATCCCATAACTCACAGTCAAAGATATTTGACCTAAAACACCAGTTTCATTAGTTTATCTTGAAATAATCTAAACTAACCAAGAAAGAGACACAATACTCACCCAACTGAAAACCCACAAAGGTAACCTTGGGTAAATGTTGAGTCACAACTCATTAAACCTATTATTTTCATGGTTTAGAGAAAAATATTGAGAAATGAAAATAAAAAGATAAAAAACTTGTTAAGATTAAAACCCACAGAATAAATCCTAAGAAAAAATAAATTCACACCCACTAAGTCTGCACTACATTAGACTTTAGAACAAAATTAAGATGATAAAAAAGATGAAAACATTGTAGAGTATTCTATAAAATCCTAGAAATAGTCAAAAATATGCTTTTCAGGTCCCTTGGATTAGGAAAAAATTAGAGCGTTACATGATCTTCTGTCCAAATAATTCAACTCTAGTATCACCATTAAAGTGGAAAGGAAAGGTGAAGTGAAGTGATAGATTATTTAGAGTCCAAAAATTTTCATTAATTTAAAAATTAAGGAGAAAGATCCATATATTGGAGTCTCTCCATGGAATTTTTGGACAATGAGTAATAAACAATATGATTATACTGAGGATTGACTTGATTTATTATGTTATTTCCGACAATTTCATCGAGGTGCATGCATCCGTCTGTTTGAGGACTGTGACACTGTTTGTTTCCCCACATTCCCTCTTTCCAATGGAAGGTTACATCCATTCGTTGTTTAGGGATGTTTTCCCCATGATCAGAATGGGATTATGGGAAGTCGGTTCTTCCTTATGTGGATTCCTCCTCAGAACTCGTCACCTAATTTGGGTCTCCCTTATAGACTTAAGACGTTGTTCGTGAAACTCTTCCTAGTTCCATATCTTCATGGACACCAGTTAATTACACTGCTTCTATCAGGACATTTTAAGCAGTCTGGTCAGGGCAGAATCCATTGGTTTGGGGAGTAGTCACATTGGACATCACTGGCTTGTGTGGACACTAGAACACTAGAGCGTCTGGGTTTCTTACCCTTATTATAGGACTACTCGAGGGTGCGGAAGCCCGAGGCATCCCACATCGAACGCAGGGAATTATATGACATAAGCATGTATCTGAGGTTTTCTTCAACTTCTTATGTTTAACAGAGGGTATTTCATAGTTTTAACATCTAGCGGAGACGGATCAGACAGATCAGAACACTAACTAGAGTAGATCAGGTGAGTGCAACCCCTGGCGGGAACACTGATGTTAGGGTTAACGTGTGGTTAGCTACCCTATTCTCATTAATGGGAATGGGGAATTAAGTGGCATGATCCCACTAAGATGTGGCAGCCCGGGTAAGAACAAAAATGTATGATGGATGGTTAAGTGAGGTGGGTGGTGGATGAGATGGAGTCGACTCAAGGACGACGATGATGTTGGGCTTGAGTCTCGAAGAGACCTCCTAATTATCCTTGTGGAATGGAATCAAAGTCCTCATAGTTCACCTAAAAATGGCTTACCATCTATTGGGGACTTCAATGGGTAACCTCCGAATGGGGTTGATAATGGCTTACCGCTGGATGGTGTCACAACGGCTTACCGCTGGATGGGGTCACAATGGCTTACCGCTAGATGGGGACACAATGGCTTACCTCTGGATGGAATTGAACCTCAGGGAGGCTTCCTACATACCTTATCTAGGAGACAAGGATCAAAGCCCATGTACTTCAGGATGGTGGATGCAGTTTAACGTCGTGGAGGATGAAAAGGGGGCATGCAGTTTAATGTCATGCGGGACGAAGGTGGTCTAACATGAAGGGGGGCTGGAACCAATGGTTTTTGGGCTTGAACCTCAGGGAGGATTCCTACATACCTTTCCTTGGAATGGATCAAAGTATATGTTGTTCGGAAGGAGTGGTAACTGATGTGAAGATGGTCGGGACCGATGGGTGTTGGGATTGAACCTCAGGGAGGCTTCCTATGTACCTTGCCTTGGAAGGATCAAGGTCTACATAGTTCAGAATGGTGTTTGGGGATTAAACTCTAGGATCCCCAGATAGGATATTACAGTCAATTCTTACTCTAAGACCACGTGAGTCATGCTCGGTGTGAGAAACAAGAGGCAGCAAAGGCCTGACAATCACGTCATGGAAGGTGCGTTCATGGGAAGTGGATTGGAGCTTACATGTGATTAGTAGCCCAAAGAGGAAATAGGGGCTTACACATGATTTGCAGCCTGAGGGTGATGGATATTGGGACTTACACTAGTATGGAGGTATGAGTGGTGACAAAGCCCAATAGGAGAGGGATTTGGAACCCAGGAAGAGAGGAGGAGCATGGATGCTACCTTCTGCAAGAAAATATAGGGGCTTACATGAGGGTGGTTTCCCTTTTCCTGCATACAGACATCGCTATGATAAAGAGGGTTTCATTCCATTTGAGGAATGATATCACTCTCATGAAGACCAGTTGTCATAGAGAATGTACGAGATGGGGCACCCTGCATGAAAGGCAAGGGGTGAGGTCACGGTTTAACATCATGTGCAGAGGATGAAGGTTCTTGGTAGTTTAACATCCTGCAACTCAGATGAGGTGAGAGTGCACTGCACCCCTAGTACTTACATAATCGATGCATGCCTACCATTGAGGGAAGGAGGCCATTGGCAATGTCGTGGTGAGGGGGTGTTATGGAACGATCCGTTGGGGGTTCCACGATAGCCTGGTTATGCGAAGAAGAAATAGCCATTAGCATTCCTATGTGAAGAAGCATGAGGAGAAGCAACGCAATGTGTAGCACCACCCAAGGGAACATTAAATTGCTTCATACAAACCTAAAGGACCTCATGGGAAAATAATTTGCAGAGAAAAGGGGTTCATAGGTAGAAGCCTTCTAAAGCTCTGATGCTCCATGGAGTGGAAGGGCTTTATGAAGGGATGTGCTGCACAGATTGTAGTCTCATGGCCTAGGGATAGGGCATAGGTTCATATGGAAGGTTCTTTAAAAAGTGGAAAGGAATTCAGGGAGAAATGCCTCGCGAAGTAAGGGTGCCTTGTGAAGCATAACATTTTGAGGGAATGTGCTTTGCGAATCATAGTGATCATGCCTCAACATGAGGATCACATGTGTATGAAGGGTGTTTTGTGAATCATAAATGCTTCATGACGACCAGAGTCCCTGTGGGGATCTCCTTCCTTTGCGGAGACCCATGGGATCTGCGAAGGGTAACCCTCTTTGAAGAGGGGTGGAATTCACGCAAAGGGGAATCCACTTCGCGATGTAGAAGTACCTTGAAAATATTATGGTTCACAGAGAATGAATTGCTTTGTGATGAGGCATCTCAGAAGGCGAAATATTGGAGGATCCATCCTTTGGGATGGAGGGGAACCTGGTATTTATAGGCAAGAGGCATCGTGAAGACAAGCTTGCTCGGCGCGAAGACAAAGCTTGCTCCACGGCGGGTTCACGAACGTTAAATCGGTTCATGGAGCATCCCACCTCCTTGCTCCACAGAGGGTTCACAAACATCAAATTGGTTCATGTAGCATCCTGCCTCCTTTCTCTGCAGCGGGTTCGCGAATGTCAAATTGGTTTTTGGGGTATCCTGCATCCTTGCCCCGTGGAGGGTTCGAGAACGTCAAATCGGTTCATGGAGCATCCTGCCTCCATGCTCCGAAGTGGGTTCATGAACATCAAATCGATTCGTGGAGCATCCCGACTCCTTGCTCTATGGTGGTTTCAGGAACATCAAATCAGTTCATGGAGCATCTTGTCTCCTTGCTCCGCGGTGGGTTTGTGAAGGGAGAGATCTTCACCGGCCACAGAGCTACAAGGCTCCACGGTCGATCTTCGCGAGGCAGCCCTTATGATCTCTTTTTTTTCTTTCTTTTCCTTGATTTTTGCATCAACGAATTCCCCCCTCGGACTTTGAGCCGAGGAGAAAACAAGGGTAAAAGTATGAGGGTCAATCGTCAAAATACCTTAACCATCGAGAAGCATCCTCGTGAAGAATACTCACAAAGCGGAGCGGCGGTGTGGGGGTGAGCTCACCAAGAATCTTGCCATATACCGGACGTTCCATGAAGCTCTTGGGTTCATCGCATATAAATAAGGGAGATAACCTCTCGTTTTTCCTTTCTCTTCTCCACATTTTTTCTTGTAGCGCTCTTGATTTGTGAAGCTCCATGTAATCCATGATTGCTTTCCGTGAATCGGGCCTTCTGTTTCATTGCGCACAGTGATTATTTGACTTCGCATCAGTGTTCTCCATGAACATTCTTCTGAAGGTTGGGGTAGGCCTCTATGAATAGCCTTCGTAACCGATCTCCGTGAACTTACTTTGCTAAAGAGCTTCGTGAACCAAACCCAAGGAATTCCCAAACATCAAGACCGAATGACTCACTAGGAGGCTTATATGGGGGTCCTTGTAGACGATGCTCGATGGGAGGATATGGTGAATAGATTGGGCTTAGGGGAGTTGACACGGAGCCACTCCAACCATGGGTTATTGGTGGAGATGCTGTTGGAAATCCAAAGGAACTATCCGCTATGAAAAAGGCTGCCTTTGTATGGATTTGGGTTGAGGGATGACATCTTCATCCCTAAAGCCAGTAGGGATGAGCCATCTTATTTATTCTAAAGCATGTAGTGTCAATGCCAGTGGTTTAGGGCGGCTAATGGCCATTCTTGGGAGGACTTCACACCCATCATTACTGATTTTTTTACAATCATTTGAACATTGTTGACGGGAAGGGATTGAATCCGGAGACATCCCCCCACCCCTCTGTACTAGATGATCATGAAGGCGTCCCTAAGGAACCCATCAAAGGGATGGTCTAATGAATGTGATCTACTCTAGGGAGGAAACTTCACAGATGATGGGGCTTGGGCCTACCAAGTAGGTGCCTCTTGTGAAGAGTTCGGGGTAGAGCTGAGGAGAGTGGGTCTGTATGAGGTGGCTTGGGCCTCCTAATTCCACATATATCAACCAAAATAGATAATGTTGGTGTAGTTGAGAAGGTGGTCATCAAGGACCAATACCTTCCACTTAAACCATGGGAAGGTCAACATTAGTTTATGGGACATGCACCAAATCTCGGGGGTCCCAATAATGGGGGTGATGTATGATGAATTCCTCCCATTTATGGGTGTGTGGTAGGATCCAAAGAAAATGACACCACTGGTGATGGTACTGATGGAGCTGGTGCTAAGAGAGGACAAGGAAGTAGTGAGAGACGTCCACTTTAGGCAGTGGTTCAAACAGTTTCAGAACATCATATAAAATAGACAGTTTCTGATGAGGCCTTTTACATGCCTGAAGGGGTCTCAATGGGGAAAGGAGCACTCATACCACTGGATCCTAGAGAACAACCAATGAAAATCCTGGGGGTTCAGTGTCAGCATTGAGAAACAACCAGTAGTCAGGCTGGAAGCATTCATCGCATTTCTCATCCACGGTTGGATCCTTCTGGTGAGGGATATGAACATGGGCATGCGACCAAGCACATTTATCATGGAGTCCATGTTAGTGACATGAGGGCGGGTGAACATCAGAATCTCGATTCTCTCCAAGCTATACAAGATGTTATCTCATATCAACGAGTGGAAGAGGCCCCAGAGGATATGCAGGCCGTTCCACATCCTATACGGGTGGATATTAGCACAAATTAGGGGTGTCTATGAATATCTAATCCCCATCCCTCCTCTAGGATCAAACATTCATCTATCTATTATGAATGTCGCGGGGAGCTTTCCGGCCAAACTAACTGCGCAAATGGTACTAAACCACATCTCGAAGATAGAGGAATTCAACTTTCATCTATTCCCACTTCCAACAGGTGCTTTTACTGATGATGGACAAGGAACAGAAGTGCACCAGTCCAATATCCTAGCCTTTCTAGGTGGAGTTCTAGTGTCCAGAATAGACCGTGGGCCTCTCTGCAAGTTGTACACCCAGCACCGATTTACCAGAAAGTTTTAGTGTATGTAGCTGCTGACCCCACAGGTCTATTCAAGGGTGTTCTACGAGGAAAATTTGTGTCTTATGAGGAAGATGTGGCACATGTTCCCACAGGAATATGGAAAGATGCATAATTAATTGCCTCCACCCATGGTTGTCTTTGGGTTGGTGAAAGAGTATTCCAAAAGCTGGGAGGAAGCCTACCCTGGGGAGATGCTGAAGCAGCCTACCATTTGTGTTGGTGATGGTGTGCCTCCCCAACCTCAAGGCCGGGTCCAGAAGACAACATGTAAATCCCGTGGTGGTGGGGATTCCGTTAAAACGAGGCCCATACCGGCTGAGGGAGAGGCAGTGGCAGTGGATCCAGTAACAACAGTGGACTCGGTGGTCTCAGAAGAACTAAGTTATCCAGAGGGGAGGCCACCGAGAAGATTCTGTACAATATCCACCCAGGCTCCGGGGAAGAGGCTGCACTATAAAAACATGCCAGAGAATGCCTCATTATCAGAGGCCTGGGACATCTAGGATATCAACAGGCAATTCCTCGGCATGTCTGAGATGTGGAAACACTTGAATCACCTCGGGGTGGAATTTCCATTAATTTGACCTGTAAGGGTCGGCTTTGCAGAATCCCATGAGGAGGTGGAGCAATACTTGGCAGAGTTGGAAGAATTTATGCACTCATGAGGTGCCCTGTGTCCAATGATAGACCGGGTGAAGGTGTTGTTGAATCAGATAGCTCCCTGCAGTTGTCAGCTGCCGAACAGAGGGAGCAATTTCATTTTCTGGAGGAATCATATGAGTCCTCCTGGTGGGAGGAGGCCATTAGAGGGAGAACATTGGAGGAGGGTGAAGTTAGGGATGAATACTTGGACCTTGAAGAATTTTTAAAGGCCTTTGAGGTAAAATCACAAGCCCCTTCCTCGGGGTCTTCTTCTAGGTCATTCTAGACTCCTTACTAATACTTGAACTGTGCAGGCAAGTCTCATACATAGAACCTGTTATTTCCCGTCAATAGATGCAAATGCATTACCTTCATGATCTACACCTTTGGTTGTATTGATTACCGCATCGGTCAGGGCTATGACAACCAAGGTGGATCCACCGGAGCTTTCAGACCTTCAATAATATACGGGGGGGCAGGGCTCGGGGTCCTGATGGAATCAACCCAAGAACGAGACTAGGAATTTCATCTCTATAAGTATCCTCTTCCAAATTCATAACTGTCACCCATTGACTATGTCAACTGATGTCCATACCCCTTTTGGTGAGAATAGTTCTCCAAATGGAGTGGTCCACCTTGAAGAGGTTGGTCTGGGATTCTGGCGGCGCCTTTCCTAGGGTAATGTTGGTGA
The DNA here is from genome assembly GCA_963277665.1 of Viscum album. Classification (NCBI taxonomy): domain Eukaryota; kingdom Viridiplantae; phylum Streptophyta; class Magnoliopsida; order Santalales; family Viscaceae; genus Viscum; species Viscum album. Next base: position 1,798,556,469 of record OY728126.1, on the reverse strand, counting down.
TCGTGGAAGTGGATATCCAAACCAACCAAGCTGCGGTGCTCCCAATCACTGGTGGGACCATCAGCGGGTCTAAGCCTGAGATTATCGTGGTGGGGTCTGACGATGATGATTGATCAGATAGCCCGGGTCACACCATACACAATCAATCCCCATATTCGGACCATGCTAATAGGTTCCTAGGGGTGTTCCCCGCATATGAGCCTACCAACTGTGCCGACTGGGACGAGACGACCTCTGATGAAGATGATAGAAAAATAGTCTGTCAACGATTGTGGAAGTTGATCAAGTGCTTCATCGATGACACCCACCAAATTTGATGGCTAGATGAGATGGAAAAACTTCGCTCGTGGCTGCATGAACTATGTGCTAGGGGAGTGGATGTCTGGAGTCCCAACATGCTAATTCATGATCTTATGGAAGAGAAGATTCAGGAGTATGATCGTGGCCTCGGTGTGGGCTGGAAGTGTAGGAAAGTGGTGAACATCAAGAGGCTCTGGGAGGATGAAGATGACATTTAGTGACTGCTAGTCCGGGTGGATGAGCACTTAGTCTCCCTCTATGCACAATTGGAGCTAATATTGATATTGAAGGCCCATCTGGCAGAGGAAGAAGAGCACATGAAGCAAGCCTCCGAAGATATGACCGTCATCCAAACCAACATAGAGAGAGTCCAGATTGCGGCAGATGAATTATGCCTCATTGCTACCAAGGAGGAGCAGGATCTAAACAGGATGCAAAAAATCTTGGATGCCACAAGCCAGAGGGTGGCAAAGCAGCAACATTCTTTTGATGGGGTTAATCTATCCATGGGAGGGATCGACCCTCATGTGATGTAAGTATTACAAACCCTCAAACGTAATTTCATGCTTTTATTGTTTTATTCTAGATGCATGCATGAGTTCTGTTATTTGTATAGGTTTTACAAGCTTCTGTTATATTCATGAAATGCCCAGTGAAAAATCCCTAAGCTCACACAGGTCGAGCCCAATGTGAGAAACAAGGGATGATCGCCATGCTATTTCGTTTGAATATAAGGGTGACGAGAAAGCATTGGGCATCCGAGGTTTGAACAACCTATCCGGATTCACATGAAGAAATGGAAGAGCTCTAATTAGAGGATGAGAAACTCGGGACAATCGAAATGTCGCCCTTCCAAATGTTTTTTAGTGTATGAGTGGGGTAATTTTAGGGGTGTCTGACTTAATCCGATCATAGGGAAATGGAAAGTGTGAATAATGAAACCCAATGTTCAGAACATTGTAAGGGTGGCATGATAATAAAGTATTATTATTGACTATGTTTAAAACACAGTATCTTTATTGTGTTATCCTATAATGGGAATAAAAAATTATTTCCTACCTCTAACCATGTTTGAAACACGGGTCCTGACACGAAATGTCATCCATTAGTATTTTGGAATGTTATCCAAGGATAGTAGGTGAGCCGTAGGCCGAGCATCCCAACTGTTAGGGGGTTCTTCTAGATGTGAAAGAGGATGAGGGTCCGAATAAGGGACATGAAAAGCATGGAGTGTGGAGTGATGGGTTGTTCGAATGGAGTCCTACTCTCATTAAATTACACCACCGTGATGAAGGAACATTAGGTGGGTGTATCCTTCTGATCCTGGATCAAACATACTTCAGAGTAGGTCCTCTTTGGAAAGGGATATGGTGCATCCCATGACTAACATGGGGCATCCTGAACTTGTTTAGGGTAGAATCGCAGTTTAGTGTCATGAGCTAAGTATATAAGGACTGATGAAGTTTAACATAATACGATAGGATGAAGATTAAAAGGGGAGATCCTAGGAAGGGTTTATGTGCTGCAGTAGATGTGAAACAGACGTGAATGAGGATAGAAAGAGTCCTCACCACACCAAGTATCCCCGGAAGAAGTTTTTTTTGTGTTAGGGGACCAAAAGTGAAAGTTAGGTTGGGACCAATGAAAGTGAATGGACATTCCTACGTACCCCATTACGATGGGAATCAAGCCATACTTAGTTCTGAAGGTACATTTTAACATCATGCGGGATGATGAAAGGCATATGTGGCATGGATGTGCCAATACCCATCCTACCAAAACAAGTAATCCCACGTGAGTCATGGTCGATGTGGGAAACAAGGAGTACTGATAGGAATTCCCTATCATAGGAAGGCACATGTTAGGGGTGATGGGACAATAGGTGAATGACATCCCAATAATGCTGACCCGCCTATATAACGCACCTAGATGTGAGATGGGGTAAAGCTGGGTATGTTGGAATTCCACTTGAACATAATAAAGTGGAAATATGTGAATCATGATGCTCGAGATTTGGACCAAAATGATGGTGGTGTGATAATAGGGGATAACTATTGACCATGTTCGAAACACGGTATCTATTTTGTGTTATCCTATAATGGGGATAGGCAAATGAGGGTCGACCGCTGACCATGTTCAAAACATGGGACCTGTCACAAATATTGTCTGAGGTCCATAGGGATGTTGGCCCAAGACGGTAGGTAAGCCAGTGTGGCATGAGACCAGGCTGTAAAGGGGGTACCTTCAGACATGGAAGAGGATGAGTGTAACGAACCAAAGATTCATTAATGGGAATCCCACTTGATCTAATTAAATGTCTCTTTATGTTTATATAAAATTTCAACTTCTTTGGTTTTATGTTATGAATTTTGACCATTTCTAATATAGTCTTTGAATAGTGATCACATGATTAGTATAAATATAGGGGTTTAACAAATCCAATTTACTCAGACAAAAGAAGCGATAGCCTCATCCAGTAGAATTGCTACGTAAAAATCCCATTTCATGAAGCTCGGAAAAGAGGTGGCATCCTTGGGCTTCGCTCTTGACCAAGACCAAGCTGAGCTTCACCATGTCAAGCTCGAACGGGACCGTCTACGAGAAAAGTGGAAGTTGATTAGGATTACCACTCGAGCGATGTTATCCGAGCCACCCCAAGAGTCTGTCACCATCGCACACCTTTCCCTTAGGTCTTATGCGGCTGTTTTAAGGGGTCATGTAATGAATCGATAGTAGTATGTTCATGTACAATATTTTTTATATATAATAATGTATAAACTTTCTTGTCATTATTGATACATTGTAAATAGTTTTTTAAAGTACAAATAGTGTTTTTAGTTATTATTTAATTAAGAATTATATTTTATTAAATTAAGGGATTTTTGAATTAAATAATATTTTAATAAAATAATATTATTATGATTAAATTAATTTTTATAAAATATAAATGATCTTATAATTTTATGAATGAAATTGTAACTTTTTATTTAGGTTTGAAAGCAATTTTTTTCAAAACCCGTGAATTTTTTATAAATGTCGGTTTTTATTTTAAAAGTGAAAATTAGCATATTTAGAAAATAATTTAGATAAAATAAATTTTATTTCTGGAATCAGGATGTCAAAATTATCCAATGGTGAATTATTCATAATTTTCTGAGATAGTCAAATTTTTGGGTAAAAATTAAATACCGTTTAAATATATAATGTGTTTTATGACATCACAATGACACAATAGTGATGTAATAAAATACAATAAGCATTATGTTCGGACAACATATGTTTTACCATTAAAATAATGTGATTTTGGGTTTGTTTGACTTACTTTTCAAAGCATTAATGGACCCCTAAAAACTTATTAAACACCTTGTCTTTTTAAATTGTTTTTCATGGGAGTGTGACTCACCACCACATAAGCAACCTTATTATTTTAAGAAGTTCGGACTTTGGCCTTATAAAATATTTTTTTCTTCTTCCCTTTTCCAAAAACCATGGAAGAAAACCATGGGATGGTTTGTGGTTTGGATTAATTTAATGTAAGGGTACCCAAACCTAAGTAATAAAGAATTCTCTCACCTTTCTTATATAATCCCACCCAATCTACCACTTCCTCCTCACTAAAAGCCTTTTGAGTTCATCCATCCTCTACCCCAATTTATCTATAATACTCACAAGGTTCCCCAAGCTCCTAATAATCCTCTCTCAAGACTCTCTCAAGCCTTTGGAATCACACTTCCAAGTAAGGGTTTTTCTTCCTTTCTCATTTTTTTCCAATTTTCATTAAGTTTTTTTGCCCTTTTAATTTCAATTACGAATGTTGGGGTATGGTTTTTCACCTCTCTCATACTTCCCTCTTTATGTTTTAATGATGGGATACCCCTTTCTCCCTCATTAAATGCCTCTCATGTACACCCGTTACTATGCTGAAATTCTGAAAGGAACTTCTCTCTCCTCATTTACATTCTAGAAATACTTTTGTATAATGAATATAAATTACATTAAAATTGTTGGGACATGTATCTATATGACCTCCTTACTGTCCCTTAAATTTAAATCTGATAAGGAAGCACTTTGTCTCTCATCAACCATTTTTTATGAATTCTTATGTCACGTCGTTACGCTGCCGAAATCGCACCGATTTTCTATGCCAATGTCGTTGTGTAGTGAATACCATGCCCATTTCCCCATCAAGGGTATTCACTTTTATGCACATTTACTTATTGATTATAAAGTTTCATGAATTAATTCCACATTCCTTTATCGTGTAATAAATGATTATGTTTTATGAATCCATGTTTTATGATCCATGCGGCACACTTATGCATGAAATGAAATGTTTAAGAAGGGTGCACCCTTATAGCGCTTCAATGCATTGGGTAAAGTATAGTATCATGATACATCATGTGAAATGAGTGTTGAATCATGATAATTCAAGTGCAATGAGGGTTTACTCATGCTTTATGTGCAATGAGGATTTACTCATGCTCTATGTGCAATGAGCCTTGGCTCATACTAATTCCATGTTAAGTGTTGTTTCCACATTTCAATGTTATGATTATCATGCTTTATCATGCCTTTATGTTCATGTTTAATTTATTCTCTATTGATATGCCTATTGTATAAAATGTATTGTACTCCTCATGTTATTCCATGTGTACTCCCTTACTGGGCTTTATAGCTCACCCTTTTCTTATGCATGTCCTCAGGTTATCCCATGCAATGCTAAGTACGGGGGAATGTAGTGGCCATGTAAAGGAAGTTTTCAATAAAGATATTGTATTTCATGTTTTAAGTTTTTATGTAATGATCCTAATCCCCAATTAAACTAATCCTATCGATATTATTTGTTGTATCAAGTGATGTTTTGTGTAATAAATCATGTTTAAGTTTGTAATAAAAGCAGGGTTGTCATAGTTGGTATCAGAGGATAGGTTTAGTTATTTTTGGTATTAGGATTAGAAAACCCTAGTAAAACCTTAGACAAAAGACTAAGTATAATAAAAACATCCCTAAGTTTTTGTAAGTACTGAGTAAGTGGTTTTTCAAGAAAATACATCCCTGTCTGGATACGAGAAGGTAGAGGCAGCTCTAGCACGGATGTATCCTAGGGGTAAAACCGGAAAACACCGCTTTGAGCTAGATCGAACAGGAACTGGTGTATGACAATGGGCCTTGCTGCACTCTTGGTTACGACACTCCCGGTGGATATGCTTTGGTAAATTCACAAGCTTAGTATGAACCCTTATTAAGGGAATAAAGAAACCCCTAAGAATATATGTTAGAAAGTTAATCATGAAAAGCCAAGATTGAAGCCTATAGACTCATGAGTTAAGGAAATACAAGTTTATTTATAATTAATCAACTTTTCTCTTTGGATTAACATTTATGTGTTACCCCTAAATTTCCTTTTATTCCAGCCAATGGACGGTAGTAGGAGGACTCGGGCTAACAACCATTGTGAAGATCAGTGTGATGACTGTACTAATGAGATGCCCAATCCAATGGGAGTGGGAATCGCAAACTTTTTCACACTTCTCTCTCAGCTAACTCAAGTTTTGAATAGAAACATGGGTCAAGAGGAACGTCCAAACCCCCCTAAGAAGGAAAAAGTCGCTATCAATAGCTTCATGAGGCAAATGCCTCCTACTTTTAGTGGATCATATGATTCCAAGATCACTGAACAATGGATCAACTCCATTGAAAAGATCTTCTCCATCCTTCAATGTTCTGAACAAGAGAAGGTTCTCCTGGCTTCTTATCGTATGGATGGTGAAGCTGATCAATGGTGGACATTGATAAAAAATATGAAGCCTGAGGAGGATATCTAAGTGTTGGAATGGAAGGATTTCTGGAAGATGTTTTTCGATAAATATTTTCTGCACACCCTCTGGCTTAAGATAGAAAGGGACTTACTTTACCTCAAGAAAAAAGACGAAGAATCTTTTGGAGCGTACGAGGTAAACTTCACAAGGCTTGCACGATATGCTTCCGGCTTTGTCATTACCCACGAATGAAAAGTTGAACACTTATTTGGTGGGATGAAGCCTAGCCTGCGGAAAGCATTAGCGATCCGTGACTTCGACAACTATGAGGAAATTGTCTGATGTGCCCTCAAGGTCGAAATGGAGATCGGGGAATCACAGGGGTATCAAGGAGATAAGAAGTGTCAGGTGGACTTCAATGCTGGTGGTCCGATGAATAAATCCAACGGTGCTAAGAAGATCCAGCACCCCTCTTTCCAAAAGTGCGGAAAGCAGCACCCTAGAAATTGCCTTAAGGGGACGAGGAAATGCTTCAGGTATGGAAGAGAAGGGCACCTAGCTGTTAACTGTCAGCAAGATTGACCCGCGGCTGCGACAGAGGAGAGGAACGCTCTGTTCGAACCTCAACGCGTTGTTCAATGCTACAAATGCAAAGAGCCGGGGCATTTTACAAATCAGTGCCCTAATCCAAGGGTTTTCGGAGGCAACCAACAAACTCCATGGCAGAAAGGAAGAGATTTTTCCATCACTTATGCCAAAGTGAACATCGACAACGAAGTGGTGATTGGTACGCTAGTTATTCATTCAAGAATAGCGAACATACTTTTTGATTCAGGTTCTACGCATTCTTTTATATCTCGAAAGTTTATTATAACAATCCCAGCACCACCACAAATCATGGAAGTGAAGATGTCGGTGAGTATGACAAATGGGGCAATCATTGCATCCCATGAGTATAAGACCTCTCATGTTATAATATGTGGATTTAATTTCCCAGATAACCTCGTCATACTCCCTCTGGTGGAATTTGATGCAATTCTTGGCATAGATTGGCTTTCCTTATATAGAGCCAACATAAATTGTCGGGAGAGGTAAATCACACTCCATATGGAGAATATACCCCACGATTCTTTACAAGTGTAAGGAGGAAGATGAATCTCCTTTAGCTCTATCATCTCAAGCATGGATATTACTGCCCTATGAGCACACGTATCTGGCTCAGATGATTGAGTCCAAGGAAGAAACCCTTCTTGAAGAAATTCCTATTGTGAGGGAATTCAGGGAAGTGTTTCCCAAGGAACTTCCTGGTCTTCCTCCTAGAAGAGATGTTGAATTCTCAATTGAACTTATACCCGGGGCTTTACCAATATCCAAGACTCCATAAAGAATAGATGTTTTAGAGCTTGAAGAGCTGAAGAAACAACTATAGGAGAATTTGGATAAAGTGTTTATACGCCCAAGTGCTTCACCATGGGGTGCACCAGTCCTCTTCATCAAGAAGAAGGATGGGTCAATGCGGCTTTGCATCGATTATCGTGAACTTAAAAAAATAACGATAAAGATCAAGTATCCTCTCCCACGAATTGATGACTTGTTTGATCAGCTGCGTGGAGCACAATACTTCTCCAAGGTGGACTTGCGGTCGGGATATTATCAAGTAAGGGTGAAGAAGGAAGATATCCCCAAGACTGCTTTTCGCACAAGATATGGGCACTATGAATTCATAGTAATGCCTTTTGGGCTCACCAATTCTCCAGAAATATTAATGTACTTGATGAAAATATTGTTTAGAGATTACCTAGACAAATTTGTGGTAGTCTTTATAGATGATATTATAATATACTCAAAAACCAAGGAGGATCATGAGGAGCATTTAAGAACTGTACTAGAGACTTTGCACAAGGAGAATCTCTATGAAAAGTACAACAAGTGTGAGTTTTGGTTGAAGGAGGTCACATTCTTGGGCCATATCATCACAAGCAATGGGATATCTGTGGACCCCTCCAAAATAGATTCAATTGAGGGATGGATGAGGCCAACATCGGTAACGGATATCTGTAGCTTCTTGGGGTTAGCTGGATATTATCGATGATTTGTGAGAAATTCCTCATGGTCATCCAACCCTCTTACCAAGCTAACTAGAAAGGGAGTAAAGTTTTCTTGGAGTGATGAATGTGAAGATAGCTTCAAGGAGTTGAAAAGGAGGCTTATCACTACGCCAATGCTCACTTTAACCACAAGTGGGGAACCTTTTGTGGTTTTCAGTGATGCTTTGAAGAAGGGCTTAGGTTGTGTGCTGATGAAGAATGATAAAGTGATATCCTATGCCTCAAGGCAGTTGAAAATCCATGAGCAAAACTATCCAACGCATGATCTGGAGTTGGCAGCGGTGATCTTTGCCTTGAAAATCTGGCTGTATTATCTCTATGGGGAGAAATGTGAGATATATAATGACCACAAGAGTCTTAAATATATATTCACATAGAAACAGATTAATATGCGCCAGAGAATATGGATAGAGATCATCAAGTATTATGATTGTTCAATACATTACCACCCTAGGAAAGTGAACAAGGTGGCAGATGTCCTAAGTAGAAAGGACCCAGCGATTCTATCAATGATGAGAATTGAGAAGGATCCAATATTCTTAGACTTGATGAAGATGGACATGGGAATCATAAAGAAGGGAACATCATCAATCCTTTCACAAATGATTGCTCAACCGTCTCTTTTGGAAAGGTTAAAGGATGCTCAAAAGGATGATGTGGGAATTCAAGAAAAGGTGGAAGCTATCGAAAAAGGGAAATACTCAGATTTTAATGTTAATGAAGAAGGAATTGTGCAGTTTGGGAAAAGACTATGTGTTCCATCAAGTCTGGAGCTGAGGAAGGTACTTTTCGATGACGCACATAGTTCAAAATTATCTATTCACCCAGGGAGAAAAAAGATGTATCGAGATCTATGAGAAAACTATTGGTGGGATAATATGAAGAAGGTGATTGCTGAATATACATCAAAGTGCCTGGTGTGTCAGTAAGTGAAGGTAGAGAGGAAGATGTCTAAGGGGATGATGCAACCATTTCCCATACCAGAATGGAAATGGGAGAACATCACCATGGACTTTGTCACCGGACTTCCATGGACATCCAAAGGCAACAATGCAATCTGGGTTGTTGTGGATTGTCTTACAAAGATTGCACACTTCATTGCTATTCGGAAGGATTTCTTATTGGATCAACTGGCACAGATATATATCAGGAAAGTGTTAAGGTTTCATGGAGTACTACTAGCTATTGTGTCTGACCAAGATCCAAGATTCACCTCTAAGTTTTGGAAGAGTCTTCAACATGATCTGAATACTGAACTGAACTTCAGTACGGCCTATCATCCTCAAACTGATGGCCAATCTGAGTGGACAATACAAACACTTGAGGACATGTTGAGAGCATTCTCAAAGGACTTTAAAGTAGTATGGGATCAACATATTCCTTTTGTTGAGTTATCTTATAACAATAGTTTCCACTCGATCATTCAAATGGAACCATATGAATCTCGTTAAGGGAAATGGTGCAGGACACCAGCATGTTGGGATGAGGTCGGTGAACGTAAGCTTCTTGGACCAGAAATGGTTGAAGAAATGGTGGAGAAGGTGAAAACCATTCAGCATCATATCAAGGTAGCCCAGAGTCGATAGAAGAGTTATGCAGATAACCATCGATGAGACATTGAGTTTAAAGTTGGAGACATGGTTTTTCTACGCATATCTTCGTGGAATAAGGTTATGAGGTTTGCAAAGAAAGGGAAGTTATGTCCAAGGTACGTCCTCCCCTTCGAGATTCTTGATCATGTCGGGGCTGTGGCCTATCGACTAGCACTTCCACCTACCATGGCCAAAGTGCATGATGTCTTTCATGTATTCCTCTTAAGGAAGTAAATACCGGACCCTTCGCATGTACTCTCTTCTGAGGTGGTTCAATTGGAAGATGATCTTTCTTATGAGGATAAACCAGTGAGGATCTTAGATAGTAGAGAAAAAGTTCTACAAAATAAGACACTGCCCCTCATCAAGGTGTTGTGGAGAAACCACAAGTTTGAATAAGTGACTTTGGAATCATAGTAAATGATGAAGCTGAGTTACCCACATTTTTTTAGTGTGGGAAAAGGAAAATTTCGAGGGAAAAATTTCATAAGGGGGGGATATTGTAACGACCCAAAGTTTCATTAATGGGAATCCCACATGATCTAATTAAATGTCTCTTTATGTTTATATAAAATGTCAACTTCTTTGGTTTAATGTTATGAATTTTTACTGTTGCTAATATATCCATTGAACAAGGATCACATGATTAGTATAAATATAGGGGTTCAACAAATCCAATTTACTAAAAAAGAAGAAGCGATGGCCTCGTCCAGTAGAATTGCTCTATACGAAGCCCATTTGTTGGAGCTCGGAAAAGAGGTGGAATCCTTGGGATTCGCTCTTGACCAAGCCCAAGATGATCTTCACCATGTCAAGCTCGAACGGGACCATCTATGGGAAAATTGGAAGTTGATAGAGATTACAACTCGAGCGATGTTATCCAAGCCACCCCAAGAGTTTGTCACCATCGCACACCTTACCCTTAGGTATTATGCAGCTATTTTAAGGGGTTATGTAAAGAATCGATAGTACTATGTTCATGTACATTATTTTTTGTATATAATAATGTATATACTTTCTTTTAATTAATAATACATTGTAAATAGTTTTTTAAAGTACAAATTGTGTTTTTAGTTATTATTTAATTAAGAATTCTATTTTATTAAATTAGGTGATTTTTGAATTAAATAATATTTTAATAAAATAATAATATTATTATTAAATTAATTTTTATTAAATATAAATGATCTTATAATTTTATGAATGCAATTGTAACTTTTTATTAAGGTTTGAAAGCCATTTTTGTCAAAACCCGTGAATTTTTTATAAATGTCGGTTTTTATTTTAAAAGTGAAAATTAGCATATTTATAAAATTATTTAGATAAAATAAATGTTATTTCTGGAATCAGTACGTTGAAATTATCCAACGGTATATTTTTCATAATTTTCTGAGACCGTCAAATTTTTGGGTAAAAATTAAATATCGTTTAAATATATAATGTGTTTTATGACATCACAAGGACCCAATAGTGATTTAATAAAATACTATATGCTTTATTATCGGACAATATATGTTTTAACATTAAAATAATGTAATTTTGGGTTTGTTTGACTTACTTTTCAAAGCATTAATGGACCCCTCAAGACTTATTAAACACCTTGTCTTTTTAAATTGTTTTTCATGGGAGTGTGACTCACCTTCACATAAGCAATCTTATTATTTTAATAATTTCTGGATTTTTCCTTATAAAATATTTTTTTCCTCTTCCCTTTTCCAAAAACCTTGGGAAAAAACCATGGGATGGTGTGTGGTTTGGATTAATTTAATGTAAGGGGACCCAAACCTAAATAATAAAGAATTCCCTCACCTTTCCTATATAAACCCAACCAAGCTCCAACTTCCTCCTCATTAAAAGCCTTTTTAGTTCATTAAAACTTTTCCCTACTCTCTCTATTATCCTCCCAAGTTTCCCTAAGCTCCCAAGAATCCCCTCTCAGGCCTCTCTCAAGCCTTTGGAAGTACACTTCTAAGTAAGGGGTTTTCTTCCTTTCTCATTTTTTTCCAATTTTCCTTAAGTTGTTTTGCCCTTTTAATTTCAATTAAGAATGTTGGGGTATGGTTTTTCACCTCCCTCATACTAACCTATTTATTTTTTAATGATGAGATAATCTTTTCTCTCTCATTAAATTCCTCCCATGTACACCTGTTACTATGCCAAAATTCCGAAAGGAACTTCTCTCTCCTCATTTACATTCAAGCAATACTTTTGTATCATGAATATAAATTTCATTAAAATTGTTGAGACATGTATCTATATGACCTCCTTACTTTCCATTACATGTAAATATGATTATGAACCACTTTCTCTTCCATTAACAATTTTTTATGAATTCTTATGTCACGCCGTTACGCTGCCAAAATCACACTGATTTTCTTAGCCAATGTAATTGTGTAGTGAATACCATGCCCATTTATCCATCATGGTTATTCACCTTTATGCACATTTACATATTTATTATAAAGTTTCATGTATAAATTCCACATTCCTTTATCATGGAATAAATGACTATTTTTTATGAATCCATGTTTTATGATCCATGTGGCACACTTATGCATGAAATGAAATGTTTAAGAAGGGTGCACCCTTATAGCGCTCCAATTCATTTGGTAAAGTATAGTATCATGATACGTCATGTGCAATGAGTGTTTACTCATGCTAATTCAAGTGCAACGAGGGTTTACTTGTGATTTATGTGCAATTATGATTTACTCATGCTACATGTGCAATGAGCCTTAGCTCGTGCTAATTCCATGTTAAGTGTTGTTGACACATTTCCATGTTATGATTATCATGATTTATCATGCATGTATGTTCATGTTTATTTAATGCTCTATTGATATGCCTATTGTCTAACATGTATTTTACACCTCATGTTATTCCATGTATACTCCCTTACTAGGATTTATAGCTCACCCTTTTCTTATGCATGTCCTAAGGTTATCTCATGCAATGCTAAGTACGAGGGAATGTAGTGGTCATGTAAAGGATGTTTTCAATAAAGATGTTGTATTTCATGCTTTAAGTTTTTATGTAATGATCCTAAGCCCCAAGGACACTAAATATCTCTATCTTCTTTGTTTTATCAAGTGATGTTTTATGTTATAAATCATGTTTAAGTTTTTAATAAAAGCAGGGTTGTCATAATGAGGATCTGAATGACAGGTTTACGAAGCTTGTACACAGAATGAGGGAATGTCCCTATAAAAATTACACACTTCGGGAGCTTCCATAACACATCTGAGTATGAAAAAAATATGTATCTGATAGAGGGGGTCGAGTCCACCTCTAAGGACAAGGGTCATGACATTGCATGCTTCCCAAATTAGTGGTCATATGATGTGCCATTAAGGGGTGATTTATTTAATGGATTCTTCATGGGGTGGTAAAGTAGCCAATCATGATGCACAGTTCTCATAGGTAGATCTTAGTTTAGGGTCATAAAACTCAGACCGAGTGGGGAAAAGATGCGGGAGGCACATGGTGCGACCTTTTCAAAACCCGGCGTGAATGAAGAACCATGAGTTACTCGCTACACCGCATGTTCCTCATAGATCTCGGGCTGAGGTACTGAAAGAGATGGGACAAGATTTTGGATTCCTGGGGCTGGACCCAGAGACAATGTGTCTGGGCATTCCTACATATCCCATAAGGATGTGAATCAATCCATATGTAGTTCTGTAAGGGATCTTAGTTTAAGGTCTTAGATCTTGGACCATAGATGGTAGAGAACACAAGAGACACATGGTGAAGTAATTATAAAACCCAACATGAATGAGGACTTGGATTTCAGATCACCATGTGTTCCTTGGGGAGGTTTTATGTCTAGGGATAGAAAACGAAAGTTAGGCTAGGCCCGAGGAAAAGTGCACGAGTGTTCCTACATATTGCATGAGAATGGGAATCAAGCCACATGTAGTTCTAAATGATACAGGGTAGGATACTAGTGTCAGAGATAGTAAGGTTATACCGGTCTGGCCCTTGCATCGAAAGAAGTGGTATTTGATAGATCATGTTAGTCCTTTAGGATGAATGTGTTTCTTTAAGCGATGGAACTAGGAGAGAAATTTGAGGAATCACCACATGAATCAAGCTATATGCATGAATTGACAAATGGTATGGTGTGTGACTGATACCAAACATGATTCCCCCTTAAGTGAGGATATCACGCTGAAGTGTCGTTTTTTGTCGTGTGTCCAGGATAATAATGTCACAGTTTAGGGCCATGTGATGGGACCAACCATGAATTTTAACATCATGCAGTATATACGAAACAATTTAATGTCAGGTGGGACTAGACATATATAGGAGAGATGAGTTTCCAAAGGGAATTTTCACGGCATGATAAAGCATACCCGACGTGAATAAGGACAGGGTCCACATCATACCGTGCGTGATTCCTAGTAGGAAACCTCAGTATGAGGGGAGAGAAAAGGTTATAGGATATGGGATAGGAGAGGCTAGCCCCTAGTTGAGCTGCACACGAAGATGAGATGTCTGGGTGTTCCTACGTATCCCATGGGAATGGGAATCAAGCCACATGTAGTTCTTGGAGGTGGCGTTTAATGTCGGACAGGAAAACATACAGTTTAATTTCATGTGGTACCAGAAGTAGTGGTGCTAAATCCTAGAAAGGGGCATACGTCGTGCGGATATTGAAAACCTGGCATAAATGGGGGAATAAGCCCACATGAACCACGCCACACTATCCTAGAAGAGTTAGAGTCCATGAAGAAGAACAGAAGATATATATTAGTAGAACTCAAGTTAGACCCAAAAGGATGGGAATCAATCCACACATAGTTATAAAAGAGATCCTAGTTTAAGGTCTTAGAGATCAGACCATGTGGGGAAGAAGAATCCTTCCAAGTAAGTGAAGACCTCAACCCGATCCCTAATCCCACGTGAGTCAAGCTCAGTGTGGGAAACTAGGTAGGAAGAGGTTTTTTCAATACCTGTAATGCACGCCAAAGGGAAGTCAATGCATAGCCCCGAATTATGACTTATCACAACTCTTGTCCTCCTAAAATTCCAATGCGCACTGAGGGATAGTGCCAGGAGTGTCGAAATTCCATCTGAACACAATAGGGTGGAAAAATAATGTGAATCATGTAACCAACATTCAAGGCTTGAAGGGGCTGGTGTGAATATGGAAGATAACTTTTGACTGTGTTCGAAACACAACATCCACATCATGTGGCCTGAAATGGGAAAAACAAACGAGTGTCGACCGCTGCCAATATTCGCAATGCAGGGCTTGTATCGATTTTTTGTCTGAAACCCTCAAGGGCATTGACCCATAATGGTTGGAAAGCCCTTAGACCGAGCATCCATGCCATTCGGGGGGTCCCTTTGGGTGTGAAAGATAATCGAAGCCCAAATGAAGGGGAACAAAAAGCCTGAAAATTGGGCAAAAGCAAGTCTATGTAGAATCTGACACTCCAGGTTCTAGACCAGAGTACTCATGGGCCAATTGGTGAATCGCTGAGGAGGGTGGAGGGACCCGACTGAAGGGAAGCCAACTCAAAGATATGAAAGCAAAGAAAGGGAGTGAAGGCTGCTTAGGAGAGAGAGGTATGAGGCATTGTTTTTATAAACCCAATGTGAATGGGGGAATACGCCCATACCACACTGTATACCCCTCTTCTAGAAGAAAGCGGTCCAAGGGGCCAAAATGATAGGGAGGTTTTTAAGAGATGGGGATGGACCCGAAGACCAGACGTTCAAGTGGTCCTACATATCCCATGGGGGGGGAATCAAGATATAAGTAGTTCTAGAAAAGGGATGGAACAAATAAGGGCCAGATACCCCAACGAGGGGCGTGTATGATGCAACGAGTAACTCGATGTGAATGATGACACAATCCCTCACTACACCGTACAACCCTAAGTGAGAACTTGGTCCAGGGGCCCGAAAATGTGAATGGACCTGAGGCTGGGCCATGGACAGAATGTCATATCCATCTTGTAGTTTAACATCATGCAGTGAGGATGAAGGGAGGGGTAAGGTATTTCATCTGGGGATGTGTACGGCACAACGAGTAACCCGATGTGGATTAGGACATGATCTCACACCACACTATACAATCCAAAGTGGGAACTTAGGCCTAGGTCCCAAAAAGGCTGAGGGGACTAAGGCTAGGCCATGGACAGAATGTCATTGCTAGCTTGTAGTTTAACGCCCTGTAGTGAGGATGAAGGAGATCATATTTTAGGGTCATAGAGCTTGGATCATATTTTCCTAGTTTAATGACATATGCATGGGACCTAGAGGGAAAAACATCATGCTTATAGAAGACCATAATGCGGAAATGATGATAGAGGAAAACTATTGACCAGGTTCGCAAAACAGTATCCACCCTTGTGTGACTGGGGGGAGGACAGTTGAGCATCAACCGTGGACCATATTTTCAACATGGGACTTTCATCGATTAGTTGCTCGAAATTCTAGAGGGTGTTAGCCCGTAATGGTAGGAGAGCCCTTGGGATTAGCATTTAGGCCATTCGGGAACCCTTTTGAATATAGAAGGTGATGGAAGCCCAAATGATAGGACTTGCAAAGCATGGTTGGGCCTATGCTCATGGATGGATGATAAATGAAGGGAGGGATGTATCAAGGGTATATGTGTGGAATGGTGAAATATCCCTACATGTATGAGGATGTGATTCCATATCGCACCACACAATCCAACATGAGAACTTTGGCGAGTGGCCCAAAGGGGTTGATGGACCTGAGACTGAGCATCCCGACCAAATATAGCCAGATGACCTCTCATGCGGGCATTTCTTTTATAACTCCTAAGACCATGTGAGCAATGCTCCGTGTGGGAAAAAAGAAGTAGGATTAGGCTCTCCACATCAAATAAGGGTCTGACAACTTGAATCACCCTCCCACTCAAAGCAGACTGAGATTTAGAGAGACGGAGGGGCATAATGAACCACTACACTCCATGTTTGGGACATATGGGGGTGGTGACAATGATAAAGGATAGTTGTTGACTAGATTCGAAACATAGAATCTACATCATGTGACCTGAAATAGGAACAAAAAATGAGCATCGACTGCTGACCATATTCGCAACGTGGGACTCATATCTATTTTTTTTGTCTAAAACCCTTTAGGGGCATTGTCCCGAAATGATAAGAGATCCCTTAGGCTAAGTATCCTTATTTTTTGGGGGGCCCTTCGGATATGAATGATAATGGGAACACAAATGATTTGGTGTTTGGAGCATAAATGCACCTGTTCCATCTTAAATAAAGTTAGGCAATATAAGAAATAGAGATCTACAAGAGAGAGGGATACATGGTACGGTCATGATGAGCTCGACGTGAATGAGGGAAAATAGCTTTCACCACACCATGTGTTTCTTCCCAATGGGAGGTCCTGAAGTTTGGGGTTGTGCTTATGGATAAAATGTTTGGGCAGTCCTACGTATCCCATGAGGATGGGAATCAAGCCACACATAGTTCTGAAAAGGCCATGTAGTTTAGCGTCATGCGGTAAGGACGTGGGAGGATTAGAAGAACGAATGAGGGCACATGGTGCAATCATTGTAACCCTGAGATGGGTGGGGCCAAAGAATCCAACACAATGCCATTTGAGAACTCCAAAAAGAACCATGCTCAGGAGGGGATAGTCAAAGAGGAAACTAGGGATGGACTCAAGACAGGGCATCCGAACATTCCTATGTATCCCATGAGGATGGGAATCAAGCCATACGTAGTTCTTAATATGCAGTTTAACGTTATGTAGGACGATGCATAGTTTAAAGTCATGTAGGACCCTATAGTTTAAGGAAATGTAGGACCGTCATGTAGTTTAGGGTCGTGCAGGACCGTACAGTTTAAGGCCATGCAGGACCATATAGTTTATAGTCATGTGGGACCCTATAGCTCAAGAAAAATATTTCTTGGGGAACTTGGCATTGGTGGGAGGAGTTATACTCTCAACATCGATTATAACTAGTGAGTACATGTCGTTGGAGAAAAACATGTGAATGATGTAAGGTCCTTCCCATTTGGGTTCCAACTTGGGTGGTTTCCTGCCAGGTATCATTGGTGCCCTTAAAGCCAATACCAAGTCACCTTGCAAGAAAGAGTGGTGGTGAACTTTCTTATTGAATGATTTGGATATCTTTTTTTGATGCCTTTACAAATTGTGCAGGGCACGAATCCTGTTCTCGTCAAGTGATTCCAACTCGGCCAGATGGATTTCAGCTACTTTATCTGTGCTTGCTAATCATAGACAATTGTGCACAGTGAGGGCAATTGAATATCGATGGGCAGGACGGCCTCCGTTCCGTACAACAGAGAATATGGGGTCATCTGGGTGGAATTAAAAGTCATCATCCGATAATCCCAAGGGCATTGGGGAGTTTTTTTGACCAACTCTTCCTATTCTGAACAACCATTTTCTGCCAAATGTTAGAGAGGGTTTTGTTGAATTCCTAGATCTGTCCATTTTTTTGCACATGATAGCGAGAGTGGTGGTTAGAACGGATGTCGTACTTAGTATGCAATTTCTTCAGCTCAGCTGCTCAAAAGTTTGTGTCGTTATCAGTGAGGACGACATGAGGGACTCCAAATCAGTAGATGATGTTGGAGCTCACAAAGTCAATGATGAAATGGTCCTTGACCTCTTTGAGTGGAACTTACTCTGCCCACTTGGAGAAGAAATCTGTTGCAGTCAGGATGAACCTGCACTGTCGAGCTATCACTGGTGGATATGGTCCCATGACATCGAGTCCTCATACCAAAAATGGCCAAGAGTACTTGTTGGAGTGGTGAGGCTCTAGCTGCTGATGCATGAAGTTAGAATTAATTTGTCATGCATGGTATCTCTTGGAGAACTCGATGCAATCATGGATCATGGAGGGCCAAAAGTACCATAGTCTCTGGATCTGGTGAGACAGTTTCATCCTGGCCTGATGAGCCCTGCAGGAACTGGCCTAAACCGCTTGCATGACTTGGGAAATCTCGACTCCTTGAATGCAATGAAGAAGAACCCCATCAAACCCAGGTTTTAGAGGATTTTCTTGTGGCTATAACCATACTTGAGGGTAAACTGTAATGTGCGGTGTCGGATTCGCTCATGCTCAGCCTGATCTGTTAGGATATTACCATTCTATAGATACTCAACAAAGGGGGATCTCCAATCAGGAGTCACTTTGATCACTGCATCTAGGGGACCCGGGGGTCCTAACATGGAGGCTCCGGCCATAAGGTGGCTTACCTGAGGGTCGTTGTCATCATTTGGGGTGATAGGAGAAATGACTCTCTGATGTGCCATGTGGATAATCAGATCATCCTACTCAGGCTCCGCGAGCGATGCAGCCCGATTAGCCAGGGCGTCAGCTCGACCATTCTGAGATCAAGGAACATGAGTAACTTATGGATGAGATGGTAACTGGTCTATTAGCTAGAGAGTACTTTCCAAAAATGGTATGAGATCTGGATTTCAAATGATGTAGTCACCGTTGATCTTTTTGATGACTACTTTAGAGTCCTCATTCACATGCAAATGGGGAACATCTATCTCGAGAGCTAGCTCGAGGCCACTGATGAGAGCCTGATACTCTGCCTCATTGTTGGTGCGGCCTTCTGACAAAAGGAATGAGTATGGAAGGATGGCTTTGTTCTAGGATAATGAAGAAAAAACCTAGGCCTTCTCTGTTGAGCCTGGGGTCATTGAGACTTCTACCGATGGGGCTCCGGGAAGCACCATTTAAGTGCATCTTCCAACACAACATGGCTTGGTCTAACAAGAGGATTGCTTCATCAGGGAAATCAATATCCTAGGACTGGTCAGTAGGATATGGATGGGAAACAATGAAGTTTTCCAATGCTTTCCTCTTAACAGCCTTCCGAGGGAAAATCTAGATATCGAACTACTGGAGAATCACTGCCCACCATGCTAGATGGCCTGTCAACATGGGGAAATTCAAGATGACTTCAATGGATCTACTCAGGACACCATATATACCTAGCGGTGCTGCAAGTAATGTCGAAACTTATGTACTTCGAATACCATCACAAGGTAGCTATTTTCGATGGGGTAGTATCTGGTCTTTGTATCGAGGAGCATATGACTGAGGTAGTAAAGGTTGTTCTATATCTCCTCGTTGTTCTTCTAAGTGAGAAGGGCACCAAGAGATCATTCTAGGGTGGTCACATAAAGGACCAATGGATTCTCATAGACGGGTGGTATTAAGACCAGAGGCTAGAGCAGATACTGCTTCATCTCCTCAAAAGTAGTTTGAAATTCTTTGTCCCACTCATAGACGGTTCCTTTCTTCATGACCCGAGAAAAGGGATTACACTTTCCGGATAGATTCGCAATAAATCAGGGTATGTTGGCTAAGTTTCCTTGGAAGATTTTAATCTCTCGAATGTTGCTCGAAGGAGACATTTGGCTAATGTCCTTTATCTTCTCTAGGTCGATCTCAAAGCCCTTGTACCTGAAAATGTAGCCAAGAAACTTTCTAGAGGTGACACTAAAGGCACAATTCAATGGGTCCATCTTCAAGTGATGGGAAAAAAGGAAGACGAACAATTTCTCATGTTCTTTGAGATGGTCCTAACTCTGGCGATATTTAACCACTAGATCTTCCACATAGCATTCCACCAACATTACGAGGACTGGCTTAAATATGTGATGCATAGCCCACTGGTAGGTGGCAACTGCATTCTTTAAACCGAAGGACATGGATTGGTTATAGAAAGCACATTATTATTCCTTGAAGGATGTGAACTCCTCGTCCTTATGGGCCTTTCAGATCTAGTTGTATCCAGATTACCCATCCATGAAGAAGAGGGCTTGGAATCCAACTGCAGCGTCAATCAACAACTCTGTCACAGGAAGGGGGAAATCATCCTTCGGAATGTGACGGTTGAGATCCTAAAAGTCAATGCAGACCATGATCTGTCCATTCTTCTTCCTTAATGGCACAATATTGGCCATCCATTTGGCGTACGGGACCTCCTTAATGAAATTTTATCTGATGATCTTGTTGATTTCCACCTCTACCATGGCATCATGAGAAGGGTGAATCTTTCTGGGAGACTGCTTGAACCCATGATGATTTTCTGGGAGACCGAGGTGATGGATAGATATATAAGGATATAGTCCTGCAATCTTTTCATAACACTAGGAGAATACATCATGATGTTGTTTCAGTAATTCTATATACTTTCGTTGCTCCTTGAGGGGCATAGCGGCACTAATCAATGTAGGTTTTGAGTCTTCCTCGCTACCGAGGTTCACTTATACCAACTCGTAGACTATGGAAGACACACCCTCTTCAAAGGTGGGAGGATCATCCTTCAACTCCTCTTCTCCACTGATAAAGGAGGGACCCTCGATGGGAGGAACTTCTTCTGAGTTGGAAGATTCCGATGGGAGGCTTGTACCAGCCTGAGTTGGAGTGGTCACTACATCAGAGGACTCCTGTGCTGCCACAACCATATCGATGAAGGCTATTGATCCGATCCCATCCGGCCATCAGCCTAAGTGGCCACACTTGATGATATCAAAGAAATAGTGGTGTGTCGGCTTGAGCTGATTTATTCCAGCCTGAAGGAACAAGCACGTATGACTTAATTATATTACAATGGAGTGGACATCCCGATACCATATGGGGGTAAGAGGCTCCAGGATCACCTAAGCCTAATTTTTATAGGAGTACAAGGTGATATTATAGAATCTCCTATGCCTAGGAATGTATTCCCCGACAATTCCCAGAAACAACGAAGCATTGTCCCATGTCCGGGGTTAGAGCCTCCAATCGGTGGATAGGAAAGATGTAGGTATCATCTAGATTTGTCCATGGGTCAGTTGCAGCCGTGGCATGCTTGACCTCATTAGTCTGAATCTACTTGACCTTGCTCTTATAGTAGTTGGCATCCAGGTAGTAGGATTCACCAGAGGAAAAGGGAGACACATCACCTTGAAGCATGCCCAATCGACCATTAAGGGAGTACTTGAGTCACTAGTGATATGATGAGGGAACCTCCGCATGAAAGTGGAGACATAGACTTCCCATCAATGCATTGTAGGCGGTGTCCTAAGAGACTACCATAAATTTGGTGCTGGCAACATGGCCACCAAACTAGGTCTTCAAGGGGATCTTACTGACCAGTGTCTATTCTGTCCTATCATAACCTTGGATTCTTAGGATAGAGGGACTCATATCATCTTCATACAATCCCAGCTTTCACAATGTCCGAGTCGGGATTATGTTAATTCCAGAGCCCGTGTGGACAAGACAGCGATGAACAACTATGCCATTGAACTGGCCAATGATGTACAGTGGGAGAATATGACCCTCTATTGGAGAGCCTTTATCTTCTCTAGAGAATGAGGTAATTTACTGGAATTCATAATTCTTGACCACTTCAGCATGAAAGGCTTTTGCGGCTGAAACTTCTATCTCAAATTGGAGGGGGATTCTTAAAGCCTCAGTGAGGGCCTCACACATATCTGATGATAGGATTAGGGCCTTAAGGATGGAGATCATTGCTGGAATACTGGAAATATTCTTAAGGACACTATAACATTAGGCATTAAATTCTTCTTGCAGGAGGTCGCTCTATGATAGGAGGTATGGTGGGCCCTACCGACTAGATCGGCGGCTGACTGGTACTTGGAACATCTCGCTGGCCACTGTCGATGCCTGTATAGTGGCTTCCAGATGAGGGATAGACGACTGAGATCGGCCTGTAGTAGGTCATGGCTGTTCACAACACGATCGGGGTGGCTTTTCCTAATCCAGAAACACGAACGATGGTGAAGGCGGGCCTGATTCCACCAGATGAGAAAGTTGTGCATGCTGATCTCTACACTGAGCATGTTTTCTAGTTTTAATATCATGCACAGCCTAGCTGGACGTGCGGACTGAGGCACTCTGACGGACCATATATCCATGGCTCCATCGACACTGGCGATGGCAGGGGACATTGGGAGGATCCACCTGGTGCTCCTCATCATCAAGAATCATATAGGGATTTACCAGATCTACGGTGTTAACCAAGGTGTAAACTTGACCATCACTAGAAGAGTATTTCACTAATGGAAAGATTCTGGGATGGATTTCCATCTCCAGGTGCATGAAGTCGCTGCGAGTACGGAATGACGATGGCATCAGTGGGGGACTTGTTTTCCCTTATGCTGCCGGTGTTTGCTCTTTCGGGAAGAGGCTGACTGAGACGACGATGAAGAAGTGGTTGGTGCATCTTCTAAAGGATCTGGTTGATTTAGGTGCACTCAGATGACACCATAGGAATGAGAAACTATTTTATAAGCCATCCAGTCATCATACTTCTAGGATCTGCGATTGGAAACCTGATGCCACTCGACCTCACTGTCACTACTACTGTTTTGCCTCACGAAGATGCATGCCACCTGTGCCGGAGCTGGGCCTAAAAAGAATATGTTTTTATCTACCTGGTCTTGAAGCCAGTCCTTGAACATGTATCACTTCTTGAGAGTGTTCCCCATGATCCGGTGGTAGGGTCAGTAATTAGGGTGATCACTGAGGTTTTCCACTTCCAACCTTCTACACTCATGCAAACATAGAATCCCCTACTCCAAGTCACTACGGAAGTAACAAGGGAAATGTGCCTCATTGAATAAGTAAGCATGGTTTATCCTATCCAGAAAGGGGGACCTTGGAACTTGACCCTGACGATGGGCTGGAGGAGCCTGCCGAGGAGGTGAAGCTTAGTTATCTCGCCTGGGCGGTGGAGGCACATTGCGTGGGGGAACCTATCGATTCTGAGGTTGGAACTGCTGGGCCGATGGCTACACCTAAGGTGGAGGGCCTCTACGGGGATATGGAGGTGGCTCCAAGGAAAAAAACCTAGTCACCTGGGGGCCTCTATTTAGGCCACTGTGGTAGGCTCATCCCTGGAATCCCTTATCGCAGGGATCACAGGAGGCAACGGATGTGCCTGCTTGGCCTGTTGTAAGGCTTCCTCAAGGTTCTAGGCCTTATCAGAAAAGTCTCAAAATCCCTCAGGATAGTTTTGGGTGATCAAAGAGGGGACCAGCTCTGTCTTGACATTACCTATACACATCATCAATAATTGCTCTTGAGTCAGCGGTATGTCAATGGAATAAGTTAGTCCTTTCCACCGGGCGACAAAGTCGGTGATGCACTCATCAGGCCTCTAGTTTAACTTGAAGAGGTCTTCGATACTCATCTTCCATATGGTGGAACTAAACTGGTAGAGGAATTTCCGACGGAGGTCCTCCCAGCTAGCTACTAATCCGATGGGGAGCTAGCTGTACCAGAAAAACGCAGGCCCTTCCAATGTCTGCACAAAACATCAGAGCTTGGTAGCCTCCTACTACACCGGATTTCCCAACATGGGGCCACACCTTGAGGTAAAATGGACCACGGGAAATGAGTGCTGCTATTGGATCATCTGGGTAGGGGTTCTTG
The DNA here is from genome assembly GCA_963277665.1 of Viscum album. Classification (NCBI taxonomy): domain Eukaryota; kingdom Viridiplantae; phylum Streptophyta; class Magnoliopsida; order Santalales; family Viscaceae; genus Viscum; species Viscum album. The sequence goes on along the minus strand of OY728126.1, from coordinate 1,798,532,267 downwards.
TATTGATGAGGATCCCAGACTACGAGTGCGTTAGGAGGTTCTTAAATATGATAAGGCGGTCTAGCGGCATGCGGAGTGGCTGGTGGAACGACCTGTGGGATAGTTGGGGGAATCTAAGCTGGGTCGTGAGGATTATCATGCCGTTTAGGAGGATTGGGGGAGACATACTGCGCCCTATTTTCATAGGTTCCAGTTTCAACCCTGTCTGCATGGGCAAGATGGTCAGGGTCAATTGGAGGAAATTCACCAAGGGGAGTTTGTGCCTGCCCCGAACTAGGATCACCATAGTCTGGCCATCGCTCAGCAACACATTCAACAAGGAGGTCGTCGAACACCTTCTTATGTTCGGTGAGTTGCTGATGCAAAGAGACTTTATCGGAGTCATACTCCACCTTCAATACTGATCCAGATGGGTCAAAGGGCTTTATAGCTCCAAGGAGTTCCTTGCCCTTGTTGGGATTCTGGCTGTATACTAGTGCCTCAGTGGGAACATGAAGACCCAGTAGATTACTCTATTGATGTGTAATTCTTCCTGATGGATCTAAGAAGTGTGAATCTCCTTTTGGGGGAAGGTCCTCTCCAAGAAGCTCTAGCTCATTCTCTCCCTCTGGTAGGTCCTCCATGTTAACGTTGACTCTTCCTGAAGGCATATCCTGTATATCTCATGAATAATTGGGATATTGCTGGATAGGACTGAATAAGAGGGAAGTGTACTACCCTCAACCATAGACCAGCATGTGTAGAGAAGCCTCCTTGATAATCTTGTGGAGTACCCTGAAGCTCTGAGTGCACTGTTGTTGGGGGGCCCTACGACGACCTGGTGTCTCGGGGTGCTGGGCCACAAGGAGTGCGGCCAAATCAACCTGACGACATTGTTCTCCAATGTCTTTGAAATGCACTAGGATCTTAGGGTAATCCAATCACTGATGCAGAAGACGAAAATGAGTCGCCCAGAGGGTCTGGCAGAAACACTCAACTTCCTCTTGGGTGAGGGATTCTAGCACACAAAAATTCGGTGCTACAACCAGCCAAAAATTCTTAGGGAAGTGGTATACCATGAGGATACCTCATAAGATTCTTGGATCAGATTCACGGTTTATCCCTTCATTTCCCCAATCTTCAACCAGAGGCAGATAGGGAATGGGTAGCGATATCGAAGTAGACCGTTAGGGCGACATGCTGGCTAGTGGAGAATACGGTGAGCGAGCTGATAAACCACCGCATCTTGGGCTACCCTCTAAAGATTGAAGTGACTTATCCACAAAATTGCATTAAAATAGGATGACAACTATGGTTTTTGGCACGGTGACCTCGGCTACTGGCGGTGGACCATGCTACTGCTTGTCTACCATTGGTCCCTAGAACAACTCTTCGTGATCTCTAGTCAAGGAAGATAGTGCTTCTGGCGATGATAGTGGCGATTTCCTGGCCATAACCATTGGAGTTGCCAAATTTTTTTCTCTTGGATATACCTATAGAGGGATGATAGAATCCAATGGACCTTGTATTCTGGGAGTACTAGGCTGATGCGCCGTGTTCCTACACCGGCCCTTGACACGAGGGATTTAGGTGAGGGTTCCATCATTGAGTCGTATTCGGCTTCATAATTCAAAAATAAAGCCAGTATGATCTCAGAATGAATCTTATCAGTGTTCCCTTTATGGTGGTGATGACCCACCCTCCGGCCCTGAGATGGTTCTTCAGGACAGGGCAGATTTCTGGCATGTGGAGGACCTTCGACCATACTGGTGATGGGATAGAGAGGACTTCCGCCAGGGTAAGTCAGGGTGCGAGGACCACTGGGACAGATATCAAAGGAGATATGCGGAGGACCTCTATGGGAAGTTCTAGAGTGGGTAGGACCTCCGCTCGAGCCCATAAGAGCACAGGTAGGAACCCCATTCTTGTTTCTCCTGACAACCTCAGTGTGAGGAACGTCCTCATACTGGTTAAGCTGAACACGGGCAGGACCTCTATGCTGGGTGCTGGTAAAGTTAAGCTGGCCCTCAGACCATCAATTTCTATGGCAGGAAGGACCATCACCAGCAGTTTTGAGGACATGGGGAGCCCCCCCCCCCATGCTGGATATTGACTAGATGTCCAACGACCCCACACCAACAGTCTGTGGTAGGAGTGATGACTCCATACCCGATGTAATGAGCATGGGAGAGGCTTCCATGATGAGTTCCACCATCGCGGGGAGGTACCTCATTCGTACTAACGGTAGCACGAGCCAGACTTCCATGCCAAGCTTGGAAGCGGAGAAGACCCTCATTTTCCATGGTGGTAGTACGGAGAGGGTCGTTGTACTGGTGGCGGCCACTACCTGCATCAGCGGCCGAGAGTTTCGACCCATCTTGCATGTGGGGAAGTTAGGGTCTTGATCCTATCTGAGTATAAAAGTTAACATAATCATCATACGCCATGGGATGATGATATACATCGACAGTGGCTCGAGCCACAGTAGTTGCTAACGTTGATGCCCCTTGGCGGGTTTCCTCCTCGGCATGTTCCCGATGTTGGCATCGGGTTAACTGGACTGGGACCAACGATGTAGGCCCATGGCTTACTTGCACCTCGATTCATTGGACTGGATGGTGGTGCTGGAACATCCTAGTGGGATCCCTCCTTGGGGGGGGCCTGGAAACTAGATCTGGATCGGGCTGCCCCGAACATCCCTTACCTCTTCAGCAGAGGGGGGAGAGTCGTCGAGGCGTTCCAGGGTGAGGCTCACAAAACGATTATATGTTGGATTGGGGGAGTAGTGGCTCCCTATGTGGACCTTGGGGGAGGCATTGGTGATGATTCACAAACACCTCTAGGTCCTGGTGGTCCATATCCCAGGTTGAGATAACCCCCTTCTCCTCGTACTGGTGTACGAGGTCGTTGATCACTCTTCGCTGAATGAGTTCAGATGGGGAGATGGGGCATAGGCACCTGGAATTTGTAATCATGGGGGTTGTTTCTAAATTGGTCGAGCCACACGTGACTGCTGCATTGGAATTTCCCCTTCCCCTACGTCGGTGGGCGGGCGGTGATTGAATTCCTGCATCATCTTGGTTCTTGAAAAGTCATAAGATTAACACATTAGTGATAAAAAGAAAGAAATTGATGACCAGTGACCCAATTCCATTCCATATTCCATGGCTGGTAAGATGGATCCATGCTAACAACATCACAGACTGGGATGTCCAATGTTTTGACTGCCCCAAAATTTAGTGAGTCTCACGCCAGGCCCACTATTTTCTTGGCGAGACCCGGTGGCACATAGTTGGATCTGATGACACACTAGTCCACAGAAGCCTTGAATGCTACTAATATCTATATTGAGGATAAGAACTTCATTTCGGGTTCACCATTTCTGTTTCTGAAGCTTTCTCCAGGGTACGCGAGTCTGTCTATTCGAGGATGGTGATGCTGTTTTTTGTGCCACATTCCCACTTTCCAAATGAAGGTGGTATTCATTCCTTGTTCAGGGACGTTTTCTCCTTGATCTAAATGGGATGATGGGATATTGGTTCTTACTTCCATGGATTCCTCTTTGGAACTCATCACCTAATCCATGTCTCCCTTATAGATATAAGATGTTGTTCATGAAACTCTTCCTAGTGCCATATCTTCCTGGATACCGGTTAATTACATTGCTTATGTTGGGACATTCCAAGGGGTCCGGTCAGGGCAGCAACCTTCTATCAGGGGAGTAGTCACATTGGACATCACTGGTGTGTCTGGACGCTGGAACACTGGCATGTCTAGGTTTCTTCCCCTTATTATAGGGCTTCCTAAGGGCGCGGAATCATGAGGCATCCCACGTCGAACATGGGGAATTATATGCCATAGGCATGTATCTGAGGTTTTCCTCAGATTCCTATGTTTAACATAGGGTATGACACAGGTTTAACGTCTAGTAGAGAAGGATAAGACTGATAGGAACACTAACAAGAGAGGATGAGGTGAGTGAAACCCCTGGAGGGAACACCGATGTTGGGGCTAATACATGGTTAGCTACCCGATTGTTGTTAATAGGAATGGGGAATGAGGTGGCATGATCCCACATGGATATGGAGGCCTGGGTAAGAACCAAAATGGATTATGGATGGTTAATTGAAGTGGGTGGAGGATGATATGGTGTTGACTCGAGGACGATGGTGATGTTGAGCTTGAGTATCGAAGAGACCTCCTATGTATCCCTGTAGTTGGGAATCAAAGTCCTCATAGTTCACTCAACAATGGCTTACCATTGATTGGGGACTTCAACATATTACTGCCGAATGGGGTTGAAAATGGATTACCACTGGATGGGGTCACAAAGGCTTACCATTGGATGGGGTCACAACGGCTTACCACTGGATGGGGTCACAACGTCTTATCGCTGGATGGGGTTGAACCTCGGGCAAGTTTCCTATTGACCTTATCTTGGAGACAATAATCAAAGCCCATGTAGTTCGGGATGGTGGATGTATTTTAATGTCGTGGAGGACGAATAGGGGGCATGCAGTTTAACTTCATGCGGGACGAAGGTGGTCCGAAATGAACGGTGGCCAGAACCAATGGTTGTTGGGCTTTAACCTCAAGGAGGCTTCCTACATACCTTGCCTTGGCGAGGATCAAATTCCACGTATTTTGGAAGGAGTGGGAACCGACGTAAAGATGGACGGGATCAATGGGGGTTGGGCTTGAACCTCAGAGAGGCTTCCTATGTACCTTACCTAGGCAAGGATCAAATTCCACATAGTTCAGAATGGTGTTAGGGCTTACACTCTAGGCTGTTGAGATAGGATGTCACAATCAATGCTTACTATAAGCCCAAGTGATTTATGATTGGTGTGAGAAACAAGTTGCAGAAAAGGCCTGATGATCACATCGTGGAAGATGTGTCTGTGAGAAGTTGAGTGCGGCTTACACGTGGTTAGTATCACAATAAAAAAACAGAGGCTTATGCTTGATTAATAGCCTGGGGGTGATGGATATTGGGTCTTACTCCAGGATGGAGGCCTGAGTGGTAACAATTCCCATCAAGAGAGGGATTTGGCACCCAGGAAGAGATGAGGAGCATGGATGCTACCTCTTTCAAGAAAATCTAGGGGTTAAATGAGGGTGGTTTCCCTTTCCCCGCAGAAAAAATCCTCTCTAATAAAGATGATGTCATTCCATGTGAGGAATGTCCAAGACGAGGCACCCCACGTGGAAGGCATGAGGCGAGTTCACATTTTAACGTCATGTTCTTAGCATGAAGGTGATTTCCAGTTTAACATCTATCAGCTCAAACGAGGTGGGTGCGCTCCGCACCCCTAGGACTTACATATCAGACACCCACCCACCATTAAGGGAAATAAGGCATCAGAAATTCCATGGTGAGGGGATGTTATGGATCGATTCATTGGGGGGGGTCCACATTAGCGTGGCAATGCGAATAAGCAATAGCTGTTAGCGTGCCTATGAGAAGAAGCATGAGGCGAAGCAACACAATGGGTAGAACCAGCCAAGGGACCTTGAAATTTCTTCATGAAAATCTGAAGGGACACAAGGGAAAAGGAGTTTTAGGGAAAAGGGGTTCATAGGTAGAAGACTCTTGATGCTCTGGTGCTCTGTGCAGTGGAAAGGCTTCATGAAGGGATCTGCTTTGTGAAGTACAGTCACCAGGACTAGGGATAGGGAATATGTGAATATGAAAGGTGCTCCATGAAGTGGAAATGATTTCATGGAACAATGCCTTATGAAGAAAGGGTTCCTTGCAAAGCATAACATTGTGAAGGAATGTGCTTCATGAAGCATAATTATCATACCTCAACATGCAGATCACATGTGTATGATGGGTGTTTCGCGAAGCATAAACACTCCACGAAAACCTGAGTCCCCTTGGGATATCCTTCCTTCATGGAGACCCACGGGCTCCGCGAAGGGCATCCCTCTTTGAAGAGGGGTGGAATTCACCCAAAGGGGATGGCACTTCGTGATGAAAATGTACCTTGAAAATCTCATGGTTCGTAGATCAGGAATTGCTTCGTGATGTGGGAGCTCAGAAGGTGAAAGATTAGAGGACCCTTCATTTGGGCTTGAGGGGATCCTGTTATTTATAGGCAAGAGGCACCGTGAAGTAGTGATTTCTTAGCACGAAGACAGAGCTTACTCCATAACGGGTTTGCTAACGTCAATTCGGTTTGCAGAGCATCCGACATCAATGCTTCATGGCAGGTTTGCGAACATCAAATCAATTCGCATTGCATTCCACCTCCTTGTAGTTCGGAAAGCTCGCAAGCATCAAATTGGTTCATGGATCATCCTGCCCCCTTGCTCCGCGGCGGGTTTGTGAATGTCAAATCGGTTCACAGAGCGTCCCGCTTCCTTGATCTATGGCGGGTCCGCGAACGTCAAATCGGTTCGCATAACATCTCGCCTCCTTACTCTGTGGTGGGTTCATGAATGTCAAATCATTTTGTGGAGAATCCCGACTCCTTTCTTTGTAGTGGTTTCACGAATGTCAAATTGGTTCACGGAGCATCCCACCTCCTTGATCCGCATCGGTTTCACGAAGGGAGAGCTTTGCGCCAGCCATAGGGCTACAGGGCTCCATGACCGGTCTTCACAAGGAATCCCCTTATGCTCTCCATTTGTTCATTTTTTACTTGATTTTGGAATCAACATCCATAGATAAACTAATGTGTGATGCAATCCCTCAAGAGCATACTCAAGATGAGTACTTTTCCCCACTTTAGATTCAGATAATGGGATTATTTTCTTAATGAAGTTCCTTAGCTATTTTCCTTTATATTTTTGGGATTCCAGTCCAGTATTTTTTTGTGACAACTGAACCTTTAATACAATTAATTGAGAATCACATTCTCAAAGATATACATTATGTGAAACCATATGATCATTAAACCATTCCTATTTAGAAACTAAGTGATATATCTTAGTATCATTGTACTTTAATGATTCTGCATGGTGGTTTGAAATATTACACTTGATCAGATCTCATTCATAGGTGACCAACTCCTCCCAAGAGATGAGAACTCAATGGATAAAGACAGGAAAGTGTAGGTAATCAAACCCACCCTATATCCATCACCCTAAACCCTAAACCCTAAACCCCACATCCATAACACTATTCCTTGATCCCTATACCTCGATCCCTAAACCCAAAACACTATACCATGTACCCTAAATCCAAAACATTATACCTTGAAGACTATACCCTAAACCCTAAAACCTAGACCTTGAACCTCACCCTATAACATATACCCTAAACCCTAAACCCTAAAACCCAAACTCTTAACCCTAATCCCGTCAACCAAAACCCTAAACCCTACACCCCAACCCCTAGACTCTAAATACTAAACCCTAAAACCTACACCTAAAACCATATACTCTACACCCTAAACCCAACACCTGAAACCATATACTCTACACCCTAAACCCAAAAACCTATCTCTTAAACCATATACCCTACACCCTACACCCTATACCATACACTCTAAAACTGATAACCTACACCCTAAAGCCTAAAAATAACAACATAAAACCTTATACCCCAAAAACCTATCTCATAAACCATATACCCTACACCCTACACCCTATAACATACACTCTGAAAAAAATACCCTACACCCTAAACCCTAAAAAGAAAAACAAAAAACCCTATACCCTGCACCCTAAACCCTAAAGTTAATACCCTACATCATAAACCATAAACCCTAAACCCTGCAACAAAAAACCTATACCCTACACCCAAAACCGTAATCCCCACACCTCAATTCCAATACCCTATATCATATACCCTAAACCCTATACCATACACCCTAAACCCTATACCCTATAGCCTAAACTGAAAAGCCAACACCTTAAAACCTAAACCCAAGTCCCTAAACCCTAAACTCTACACCCTAAACCCCATAACATATACCCTATACCCTATACCCTACACTCCAAACTTTATACTCTACACCCTAAACCCTAAACCTTGCACCATTAACATTGCACCCTACACCCTACACCCTAAATCCTACACCCTACACCCTAAACCCTACACCCAAAACATAATAACCCAGACCCTGAACCCTATACACTATAGCCTAAACCCTAAACTATGCACACCAAACCCCAAACACTACACCATAAACTATAAACCCTACACCCAAAATCCAATACCCTAATCCCTAAACTATATAGAGTAAACCTTATACCCTACTCCCCAAACCATAAACCATACATCCTAAATGTTATACCCTTCCCCCAAAGCCATAAAACTGACACCCCAAAACCTAAACCCTACACCATAAACCCTAGAACATACATCATACAACCTAAAACTTATCACCTTAATCTTATACAATTCACCAAAAACTGTAAGCCCTACACCCTAAAACCTATACCCTACACACGAAACCCTACACCATGTACCCTAAACCAAAAAACCTATAATCTAAACCCAAAACCCAAAACCCTACACCCTACACCCTACACCCCAAACCCCATACCACACACCCTAAACCCTAAAACCTACACCATAATCCCTAAACCCTACACCATAAACCCTAAACCCAATACCCAAAACTATATACCCGACACCCTAAACCCTACACCCAAAACCATATACCCTACACCCGAAACACTAAACCCTTTATACTAAAAAATATTCCCTATACCCTAAACACTAATATCTACATCATAAACCGAAAACACTTCCCCCTAAAAACCATAAAAAACCTTTAAAACCCAAAAAAATGACTGAAAAAACATAAAACCCCATAAACCCTAAAATCCCTAAAATCCCTAAAAAACCTAAAAACCCTGAAAACCCTAAAAGTATGTATGAACCCAAAATTCCATTAAAACCCCTAATAATACCCTAAGAACCCTTAAAGCTCTATGAAAATACAAAAAATCATTAAACCAATAAAAACCACTAGAAAACCCAACAAATCGTAAAAACCATAAAAACCCCATAAAAACATGAAAACATTAAAAAAACCCTAACACACTAAAAACTATTAAAAATACCGAACAAACTATAAAAACACAACAAACCCCTAGAAAACCTAAAAACAGAAAAAATATAAAAAAACCCAAAACCATAACAAAAGTTTTAAAACCCTAAAACCATGGAAACCCCATAAACCCCTAAAACCCCAAAACCCTACAACTACTAAAAACCCTAAAAACCCCAAAAATCCCTTAATCCAAAAAAACACTAAAACCTCATGAAAACACTAAAACCCTTCAAATAATAATAACCCTTCAAAAACATAAAATCATAAAAAATATGCAAACCCTAAGACACCATAAAACCCCAAAATACCTTAAAAACAAGTAAACACTTAAAACCCTAAAACCTTAAAACCACTAAAATAACTAAAAACCTTAAAAATACTAAAAGATCATAATGAAATATAAAATACTTAAAACCCCTAAAATAATCTAAAGGACTCTCAAGAAACCCTAAAACCCTAAAAACCTCAAAAATACCCTAAAACCAATAAAGGAACAGAAAATACACTAAAACCACTGAAACCCCTAAAACCATAAATCAACCCTAAAACCCTAAACAAACCCTAAAACCCTAAAATACTATAAAAACCCTCAAAACCCCAATAAGAACCTAAAATCCAAAATGAAATTAAAACCCATAAAATTATAACAGACTCTAAACCCCCTAAAATCGCATAAAACCCCTAAAATTATCTAAAAACCTAAAAACTGTAGACATCCCTAAAAACCAAACACAAAACATGGAGGACCCGTAAAACCATAAAAACCCTAAAGGACCCTAAAACCTATAAAATCCAAAAGTATCCTTAAAACCCCTAATAAAATTCTCAATGGCCCTAAAAAATCTAAAACCCCTAAAGGAACCTATAAACCATAAAGAACCCTAAAAATCTTAAACCCCAAAAGGAACCCAAAAACCCAAAAAAACACTAAAATACCCAAAAAATAGAAAACCTAAAAAAAGAACCTTAAAAACCTAAACCACTGAGAACACCTTAAAAGACTCTAAAAACCATAAAATACCCGGAAAGACCCTAAAAACTATAAAAACTCCAAATAACCCTAAAACCCACAAAAATCCTCAAAAACCATAAAAACATAAAAGAAACTGAAAAGCATCAAAAGACCCTAAAACACCATAAAACCCCATAAAACCCTAAACCCCTAAATAACCTAAAAACCATATAAAACCTAAAAACCCTAAAATCATTAAAACCCCTAAAACCATGAAAAACCTAAAAACCATAAAAACACTTAGAACATAAAAAAAATCATTAAAACATCTAAAACACTAAAATTATAAAAACCCTAAATACCATAAAAAACATAAAAAAGCCCAAATAATCCCCAAAACCCTAAAGGACATGAAAATACCTAAAAACCCTAAAGGAACTTAAAATCCATAAAACAGCAAAAAACCCTTAAAAACACTAAAAACATTAAATGACTCATTAAGCCCCTTATGCATGCTAAAACCACTAAGAAACCAAAAACACCATAAAAATCCCAATAAAAACTAGAAAACCAAAACACCCTAAAAACGCTAACCAAACATAATAACCCTTAGAACCCTAAAAATCCCAAAAAAAATACCAAAAAATCTCAAAAACCACAAAAAATATGGAAAAATCATAAAAGGCTAAAAAATAATAGAAACCTGAAAAACCATACAAGTTATAAAGAATATTTGAACCCCCATTAAAAGGACTAAAAACACCTAAACAAACTAAATCCATATAACCATAAAATCCCCTAAAAACCAAAAATATTTAAGAACCCAAACAAACCCCTAAAATTCTAAGAAAACTCTAAAATCCCTAAAAACGATGAAAACCCCCAGAATCCCTGAAAACCATAAAAACATTAAAAACCATAAAAACTAGTAAACCCCAAAAAACACTACCTCCACACCCACCCAAACCCAAAATTCCTAAAAATATATAAAAAACCTCAAAATCCAAAAAATCCGAAGACACCCTAAAAACCCTAGTACCTAAAAAACCCTAAAAACTCTAAAACCCTAAACCCTATACCCAACACCCTTAGTCCAACATCAATAATCCTAAACCCTTAAACATTAAACATTCTCCAAAAAACTTATAAATTAATATATAAACCCTAAACCCCACACCAAAAATATAATTCCCTATACACTAAACCCTAAACCCTACATCGAAACCCTATACCGTACTCCCTAAAACCAAAACCCCACTCCCTAAACCATATAAACTATAGTCTAAACACAAAACCCAAAACCCAAAACCCTAAAACCCACACCCTAAACCCTAGTACCTACACACTAAACCCTAAAACCAAAACCCTAAAACCTACACCTGAAACCCATACCCTACACCCTATACCCAACACCCCAAACCTCATACCATACACCCTAAATCCTATACCCTACACCCTAAACCTTGTGCCCTACATCATAAACCTCAAAACCTACACCCTAAACTCTATAACCTATACCCAATACCCTAAATCCTACACCAAACAATATATAACCTAAACCCTAAACCCTAAACCCAACACCCAACCCCCTATTTCCTACATCCTAAACCCAATACAATACACCCAAAATCCTATACCCCATATCCTAAACAATAAACCCTAAACTCAACAACCTAAAACCTAAACCCAACACCCTAAACCCTATAACCTATAACATAAACCCTAAACCCTAAACCCTAAATCCTATACCCTACACCTTAAAATCAAAACCCTACACCGTAAACCATATACCCTACACACTAAACCCTAAACCCAATACCCTAATCCATATACCCAACAGACTAAACACTAATACCTAAACCCAAACACTATATCCTACACGTATAACACCAAACCACCCTAAACCATATACCCAACATGCTACAATCTATACCAGCCTATACCATAAACCCTATTCTTTACACCCAAAAACCTATAATCTACACTCTAAACCCTATACCCTGCATCCGAAACCCTATACGCCACACCCTAAACCCTATACTCTACCCAATAACCTTAAAATCTACACCCAATACCCAATAACCTAAAACATACACATGAAACCATATACCCAACACCATAAACCCTAAACCCCTACGACATAAATATTATAACTTTCACCCTAAACCCTAAACCATACACCTAAAATCATATACCATACACCCCAAACCCCAAACCTTACATCCTAAACCCTATACCATACACCATAAACCCTAAACCCAATAGCATAAACCATATACCCTACACCATACATCATAAACCCAACACCTTAAACCCTATATTCTACACCCTAAACCCTATACCCTAAACCCTAAACCCTACACCCTAAACACTAAACCCTACACCCTAAACCATATACCCTACTCCCAATACCCAATACCCAATACCCTAAACACTAATCCTAAATCCCTTAAAATGACCCTAAGAAATCTAAAACCATAAAGAGTTTGAAAAACCCCTAAAACCCTAAAAAACACTAAAAAAATAGAAACCAACAAAAAACATTAAAAACCCCCTAAAAACATTTAAACTTATTAAGAACATAAAAACACGTAAAACCCTAAAATCCACAAAAACCCAAAAAATTCTAAAAACACTAAAGAACCCTAATTACACCTAACCCCCTCCCACACTTTAAACCATAAGAAAACTTTATTAAAACCCTCAAAACCTATAAAAACACTAGAACCCATAAAAATTCCCTTAAAGCCTAAAAATCATAGAACCCCTAAAACCCCTTAAAAACCCTAAAAACCCTAAAAAAATACTAAAAATAGTAAAAACCCTCAAAACCCATAGTATCCCAAAAAAACAAAAAACATAAAAAACTCTAAAAATTTCTTTAAAGATTAAAACCACTAAAAAATTTATAAAACCCATTAAAAACACTAAAACCCCTAAACCCCCAAAAAACCCCTAATAAACCCTAAATATCCAAAACCCTGAAAAAAATAAAAAGTGATAAAGAACCCTAAAATCCTGAAAACTTTTAAAACAATATAAACCTAAAACCCCTAAAAACCCCTAAAACCCTAAAATACTATACAAAACTCTAAAAACAAAAAAAAACCTAAATTTCAAAAAAGACCCTAAAATGATAAAAAAAACCCTTAAACAGACCCTTAAAACACCAAAAACCAAAAAATTCACTAGAAACCATTAAAATATAAAGACCATATAATCCCTAAAAGACCAAAAAACACCATAAAGACTTTAAAAACCCTAAAAACCTAAAGAACCTTGAAATCCTTAAAAAACCCTGAATGCACCTAAAACACTAAAAATCCTAAAGGGCCATAAAAATCCTAAAATCGTAAAGGAGATGAAAATACCTAAGAAAAAACTAAATGAACCTAAAACCCTAAACCCCCTAAAGCGTCCTAGAAAAACCTAAAGGACCCTAAAACCCCTAAAAACTCTAAATGATCATAAAAACACAAAACACTCTAAAACCCCTAAAAATACCTTAAAACCAATGAAACCCACTAAAAATCATAAAAGAACGTAGAAAACTGTAAAATAAAAAAATAACTTGAAAAACACTAAAAGAATCTAAAAACCATAAAAACCTTAAAACCACTAAAACCCCTAAAGGTCCCCAGTAACTCTAAAAACATTAAAAACAATAAAAACCATAAAACCCAAAAAAAACACTAAAACCCTAAAATACCCTAAAAATATCTAAAAACCAGAAAATAAACTAAACCCATATAAATCATAAATTTTTTTAAAGACTCTAAACCCCCTAAAAACCATAAAAACCCTTAAATACCCCCAAAAAACTAAAAACCTTAAAAACCATCATAAACCATAAAAAACCCTAAAATACCCAAAATACCCAAAACCCCCCAAAATTATAAAACCATTTAAACCATAAAAGACTCAAAAACCCTAAATACCCAAAAAACCTAAAAAATCTTAAAGACATTGTTGGATCTTGAAAACTCTACATACAAAGAGAAAATAATTCCAGGGATTTTGTAAAAAATGGAAAATAAAGTTGAAGATGATTTTAAAGAAATAATAAGGATTTTGATCTATGAATGAGGGAAATGGTCCACGTAAATAAAATCATCATGTAGACCGTTGCTCAACATGGAATCTCACAAATGGAATTTTTTATGGTATGTAGAAAGGTTCACTGGCGCCTGCAAGTAATATGAAATATTCTGGGAGGTCAGATAGTGATTCCCATCCCCTATGGATGAAAAATTATTTTAAGGGTAGGGAAATTATTTTCCATACTATGTGAATGAATAAGTGTTTTACATGTGGAGATGATATTTTTAATCCCCCGTGAATAAAGAAATTATTTGTGGTTGCAGATGGTGTTTTTTGTTCCCTGCAAATGAGATCCCCATGGTCCACTACGAATAACCGACCATCCCAGTAGCTAGTTTCTCCGCTCCTCTATAAAAATCCCTAGAGGGGAGTTGTAATTGTATACATAAATATATGAGGAATAAAGTGAGCGATCCATCGATTTTGAGCAGGTAAACCTTCTACATAACATTAAGTTAGAAAATGGATTCACCAAACTATCTACAAAATGAGAACCCTATGGGATTCCATTATATGAAGGATAAGAGGATGACCTCTCTATTTTCCACCACCTATCGTAGTAAAAATATACATGAAGGGATACACACCCCACATAGAAAGACAATGTGTGGGATGAACATGGCCCTATGTAGAAAAGTGCTATGTGGTCAGAACTCGGGCGCGCTTAGCAAAGCTCTATGGGGATAGATCTCATATCCTAGTAGAAAACATATTTGAGTAAAAAACCCACACCTGCATAGAAAAACATTATATGTAGGGAAACCCATCCTGTATAGTGACATACTATGTGGAATGGAACCTCATAGGTTGTTCTTCCCTTTTGTTCTCATGGAATTCCTCCATACCATTCGGTCCCATATTTCCCCCTCCATGAACTACCCCAATGGCCTTCTTCATCAACCCTTTTTATGTGAAGCTCTATGTCCTAAGTGGCCCCAGGACAAGGCCTCTCCCCAAACCACCCAATGTGTATGATTAAATCACTGGGCACATCAGTGTTTCCTCTCATGTGTACATACCCATGGTAAATGATGTCATACTGATAACCTCCTTAACAATGGTAATCCTCTAAACACTATAAAGTATACATTACAATGGTAATGAGGGTCCTGACCTTAGAGGTACTCACATGTACCTCCTCATTTTAGAGGTTTTTGGGAACCACTAGCCTTTCCCTTCAATAAGGTCTAGTGGTATATCATTATCTCCTCATCATTGAAATCAGGATAAGGGAATACCTCCTAAAGTAAGACCCTAACCTTTCCTATGGTGTTTGCATTATTAATCCTTTTAGCCTACCAGGTCATATACAGGAGTCTATTTGAATAAAATAGTTACCAAAAAAAGAAAACAACCACCTCAATGCCATTTACATCTCTCTTTGGGCCCTAGATATAAAATATAAGAGAGGAGATGGTTACTAGAGCCCTCACTCTTTACCTCTTCCTTTGGGACCAGGACACATCCACCAGTGGAAAAGTGAGATTGTGTGGTTTGAGGTCTACTGCTTCCTCTTGTTTCTCAAACTGATCATGAATTATGTGGGGTTATAGGTCAGTGTAGATCATAATATTCATGCGATCCAAGTAAATGGGACAACTATTTGGTATAAGACCCCAAACATACTCATTCAAATGGGCCTCCTCCTTAGGTATAAGCACAAATGAACCATGAAACCAGTGTAGGGACATCCAACTAGGTGTACTCCCTAACCAAACCACCAAATCAACTTGAGTTGATAATTTTCTTATGGTTCCACAATAAGGGGCCTCCAACTTGGTATAAGTCCCAAAACCATGTTATCATCTTCTAAAATAGCCATATTCCCCATTAGAAAAAACCATTAGAGGTCCATAATCCCAATGAATCAAGCATTAGGGACTCCTCCATAGGTGTAAGCACCAACCATCCTAACTACATGTTATTTGATTCCCATTTAACCAAGATATATCGGAATCCTCCCAGAGGACCAAGCCTAACACCACAAATTCACTCTAATATTCTCTGGGTCATATTCCCATTAGGGTCACATCCAACTCTGAGGGCCATATTCGTTTAGAACCCCTTTTATCACCATCCTTATTGGGCTATATTATTAATAAAATCATGCCTCCAACCCGGGTGACTACACTTCTTACAGCCACATCAGGACGCTTTGGCATAAGTCCGACGCTACAATTTGACTAGGAACCTTCCAAATAGAAGTCCTTGTTGTATGATGTTAAACTACTTGGTTGGGTCCTGATCACATGAACTTAAAAGGTATGATGTTTCCTACAAAGTGGAACAGAACTATGTGGGTTCTAATTCCTTAGACAAGGATAAGTAGGAAGACCAATTTTATGGGTCTGATCTCAACATCAAAATAATTCCCATCTCCTTGGATGATAATAAATTCCAAAGAACCTCATAATGTTTATTAAAACTAGTATCATAATCACAAACAATACAAGGATATTTTTTCCACAGGTACCACTGATGGAGAACCCCTAATTCATACAAATCCCTTTATTAATGGAGAACCATAGATGCATATAGATGATTCCAAATTCACACGTATTAATAATTCATTTTTAATTCAAGGGTGTCCCATGTAATACTTGGTAATGAACAAAGTATTCATGAACATATATAAAATATATAATAGAGTCTCAAAGTAGGAAATAAATCCCCACAAAAGTGTGTGATGAGCCAACCTCCCATACTCCTGAAAAATGTGAGTTCTTACGTATCATTGGCCAAGTTACCCAATGAGTTCCCAGCTTTTGATAATAGGTCAATGAGTCATCCTGGATATAAGAACCATTGGGTGTTTTTGTCTCCATGAACAAACCCCATTGGAAATTAACCCATAAAAAGTGGGTGTGAAACAAAAATGTTGAACCCAAAGTGAATAATTGTGAAATAAAATCAATTCCCACAATCAATTTTCAGTCCAATATATTTTCATAAAAAATGGTGACCTCAATGTGAATCCTTAAACAAGGTGGTGGTGTCACCCATGTGTCAGGACCCTTTTCCCATAAAATAAATGATGTAAAAACAAGAAAATAAATTATTTTCATGACCATTTAATGAGATTCTACATTGGCAGGGTATTCGGGTGAATTTTTGTCACATATATTACTGTAACTTATCATCAGAACTCTCCTCAATCCAATTGAATTTCACCATTTCTTGTATACGAGCTTATCTACCACCACATAGGTTGGGTCCTCATCTAAATATTAGATTTCATCACCCACCCAACATCATCAATGTTGGGTCTCAAAACCATTGGTATAAGAGTAATACCAAAATGGTACTCTCCCATACTAGGAGGTTGCTCGATAGGCACCACAGTGGATGATGCCTCACTAGTTGTTCTATCAATGATAGTCAGTGACCCAAAACCAAATTGCACTAATATCCACTTCAAACCGTTTTGGGAGCCTCTACCTAGAATGAGATAATGATTTCATCAATTACCTTAGAAAGGATAATGAATTGGTCACAAGTTACTTAATCCTATAGACATAGGGGTCCTTCCCAAGGGATCATACTAGAAATATTTTCCACCAATGTAGCATGTTCGGACATCCTCACTATAAAGAGCACACCCAACCGAAGTCATGCAGAACTAGGTCCCCAGGAAAACCCGTAGAGGGTGATGGTCGAAAAATATAGAATAGGCCATCATTATTTTTCTTACTAAAGAATCCTTCCTATCAAATACTAGGGTAAATCATAAGTAGATGAAAATCCTTAACTACTCATATGATGTATGACAATAAAATATGGTGGAAAACCATGAGAAGATAAAAATATCTTCTCATGCATATCAATCCTATATGTAAAATATGATGGAAACCATGATAAAATGAAAATAAATTATTTCACATATTAAGATCATCATTCAAATATGGCAACATACCACAAGTAGATCCACATACATTATCACTCATATTAAGCCCATTAATCAAATACGGTGGCACACCATGAGCAGATGAAAATCCTTGATAATACATATCGAGCCCTTCAGTCAAATATGGAGATAATTTAAAACACGTTGTGAATCCTTAATCAGACACATCAAGACCATAAGGAAAATATAGTGGACAAACATGAGAAGATACAAATCCCCTCTCACTCATATCAAACCATCCAGACAAATATAGAGGAAAGTGGAGGACCTATTCGACATATCTCAGCTATGAACTAGGGGAAGACTCATATACCTTCCCCAAAATTGGAATGGGTGTATATTCCTGTTCCAGTTAAGGATTTTTCTTAGCACATACTAGAAATGATGGAAGGATAGTTATCAATTCCTAACCACATCCTGCAAGCCTTCCATGGAATAATTTTATCAATGGAAGTAGCAAGGAGTCAGGCCCATGAATCCACCTACTCATGTAGGGTGACTCATACACACAATGGGAGGTTCACTTAGAAGCATAATTACATACCTACTATGACCAAGGAGGTTCATCAACAACATTCTGTGATAAATGGACAAACAGATCAGGAAAAAAATACCTGTTCTGGCTGAAGATTATTGACCCATTTCAAGGGTTTCTTGAGGGTAGGCATATATCCTTCATGAAATTATAGAAATGTGTTATTACACTCCAAAAAAAAGGAGTCACTTAAAAGCACTCCCATGTTTGGGAATATCCATTAATATTACATGATTACATCTACCCATAAGAGAGCATGAAATAATAAATATCGCATGAGGGAGTTCAAAATTCCAAAGCAGACTCGTGACTCTACTATGTTTAAGGCTAGAGTTCTTGAGGCTATAAAACACATATTAGTGTTATCCTATTATCCTACTGATATATTAAAAAAATAAAGGAGTGGCAGTATCAGTCATATATGCCCTCCCTGCCGCATATCTACTAGTAATTCTGGAGGTACTCTCCAGAATGATTACCATGAATGATTTCCTTGTGGGAATAGTCTTATTGATCATGGGAGTTCACCTCCAGATGAGTTCCAAAAAATCCATCTTCATGGGTATAAGATCAAACAACAATAATTTCCCCCCCTTTTAGATCAAATATGATAAGGCCCTCATATTCTGAGGTGCTAGTGAATATGGAGACATTCATGTATGACACCCTATCCATCATAGGTTACATTCCTTTTCAATTGAAAGATGATCCAGTCCAATGATCATCCTTCGAAACACCTCCAAAATGTTTCCATGCTAATCATACCCCTACTAGCCCTACTTATTTTGAGAAAAAATCCAAGAATCTCCCATTTTGGGCTGAAAAAATAGAGGAATATTAGGAAAAGGAACAAAAATAAATGATAAGGAAACTAGTCAGGGATAATATACCCACCATGTTTTGGACCTCGAATACTTATCATTTCAACATTCCAGATGTATTTTCAAAAGAGTTCATAAAAAAATAAATATGAATATTTGGGAAAGTATTTTCTAAATGAACTTAAATTTCATAGCTTCAAATGGATATGTAGACCATGTTAAATTATAGGGAGATATTTTTCATCAAACTAACTTGGAAGACCTTCCATATGCACAACATCCATGGTCATAGAAGTAGTGTAAATATCTTCAACTAGAATTAATCAATGAATTTCATTAATTATGTCATCTAATTATTGATTTTTTACCCAGTGTGTATATCTGAGGATGGGGTGAACATGGTGACCTGTATTTCACCTCACACCATAGTCAGAAAACTCCACCAGAAGTGACCACCAACAATTTCATTACACCATGGAGACTACCAAAAAATACCCCCACATAGGGAATGTGGTGCAATCAGTAAGAATCATTCTTGATTAAATCACAAAAGTGTCAATCATGAATAGAGCTAACCATAAAAAATTATTTAATGAAGTTATTGAGAATATTAAGTATGATTATAATTTAAGTGAAGACAATCATCAAGAAATATTGATGTATTTATAAGTAGGTGGTTCATGTGAATACCATTCATTTGACCCATCTAATTCTTGAATAATTATGTATGAGATCAAGAGGGAAGAAGTAGTATCAGCAGTAGCCAAAATACAGAATCAACCCTATCCCATGGTGATGGGGGATTTTTTAACACAAAATGCTTCTCAAATGATGATATATTTGGCCCAAGTCATGATATTGGAAGAATGAGAGAAACCCAATCCCATAGGTATAGGGGAATTTTTACCTCAACCTCATCTTCAATAGAAATAGGTCTTCTCCCGATTGGGAGGAACATAAAAAAATGAGGTCTCCCAGTTTGTTCTATATTTCGATCCACATATCTCCTAAGGGAAACATTTGATGAGGTGATTTGGTGGTCCCCTCTAAGTCACTCTTCACCAAGAATCCTGAAGAGGATCGCACAAAGGGAATAGGTCTTGAAATGGGTGTGAAAACCCTACTATCATTCAACAACCAATATGATAATTACAATGAATTATGTGTTGGTGAATTTCATGGGTGTTAACCCCATGGACACTGCTAAATATTATGCCAACATGGGGAAGTAGGGAGAGTCTAGTTCCACCCAAAATGAGGTCCACACTAAGGAAAATGATGTAGGGGTTTGTACCCAAAACTAGAGACTTGATAAAATTGTGGGGTCCCCTTGATCAATCCATTACTCTCTCAGAAAATATCCACCAAAGAGAAGGGTAAAAAAAGGATGAAAATGATCTACCTCCAGAAGAGGTTGAATACCCCACACTCAAAGAATTATTCACTCGGTAGTAGGAAGAGGTGAAAGAGTTATTGTATAATTTCTCCAAGTAATCATTCCTACATAGTGTGATCTATGTGTAGAGCCTAAACTTTAAATTCAAACCAATATAACTCAAAAACAAGGATTAACCCCATTATCTAAAGTAGGGATAAGACATCCACCCAACATTGTGCCCATGAAATCAGTTTAACTGAATCTAATTATATATAGATATAAATATTCCCCTCCACTTGGGAAAAAAACAGAACTAATCCAGAAAAACATCAAAAGATTTCCCCTATTAGATATCAGCTGAAAAAATTGGAAGATCCAACTCGTGCAGCAAAGATCTATGTAGGTGGTACTCAAGACCCATGTTGCACAGTGCTACACATATACATCTTTAACCTACATAGAAAAATTATATGCTAACGAAACCCAAACCTTCATTGAAAAATGCTATGTGTTGGAAACCCTATCCCACATAAGAAGATGTTATGTTTAATGGGGCCTCTTAGGGTGATCCTCCCTTCCACTATCATAGATTTACTCTATACCATTCATTCCCACATTGGACCCTCCATGAAATTCTCAAATATCCATATTCATTATCCATTTTTATGTGAATCTCTATGTACTAAGTGGGCCCCTATGCTAACGCCTCTCCCAAAACGGCATGATGGGTATTATAAAGTTATGGGGCACATTAGCATGTCCATTAAATCCTACATTCCCAAGGTAAATGAGTTCATACTGATAACCTCTTTAATACAGGGATCCATAGAACACTCTCAATAATACATTCTTGTGGTAATGAGGGTCCAATCCTTGGTGGTACTCACGTGGACCTCCTCCTTTCAGGGATTGAGGGGAACCACTAGCCTTTACCTATGATAAGGGATAGTGATGGAACCATCAATCCAACTCTTTGAAAATGTAAGAAGGTAATCCATCCTAGAATAATCCCCTAGAATTTCTTATAAAAGGTTGCACTCTTTCTTTTATTAACCTATAGAGTAATAGCCATAATTTTATGTGACTATCTTGGTTACCAAAAAAGTAGAGGAAACAGGAACCTCAACACCCTTTCTCTATACCTTTGGCCCCAGGATATTAAAACAAGTGTGGAGATGGGTATCTAATCACTCTATATTTCTCTCTTCCTTTAGGACTAGGCCTTATAAACTAGAGGAAAAGTGAGATTGCGTGGTTTCCAGGTTTACTACTTCCTATTGATTCTCACACTGAGAATGACTCATATAGGTTTAGAGGCAAGTGGTGATCACAGAAACCACCCAATCCCAAGTAAATTGGCCTCCTATTTGGTATAATCCCTAACCATACTCATACAAATGGGCCCCATCCTAAGGTATAATCCCAAACCAACCATGTAACCAACACATCGGTATCTTCCTAGCTGAAATCCCCAACAAAACCTCTAAATCACCCTATATTGGGTCTTTCCTCATGGTTCCAGAAACATGGGCCTCCTACTTGGTATAATCCCCAAAACCTTGTAATCATATTCTCAAAGGGCCATATTCCCCACAAGAAAAACCTTTAAAAGGCCATATTCTGGATGAAGAAAGTTCAATGGAATACGCCATTGGTGTAATACCCAACCATCCAATCTATGTGGGATTTTAATCACAACAATCTAGGATACATAAGAAGCCTCCCAGTGGTCCAAACCCAACACCTCAAATTCACCCTAATCTTCTCTATGACATATTCCTAGTAGGGTCCCATCCAAGTCAAAGAGCCATATTCCTTCTATGTAACATTCATAACCACACTTATTGTTCCATATTCATGATAAGATCATGACCCCCCACTTTGGAGACCGCACTACTTATAGGAACTTCTGGCCTCTTTGGCATAAGTCTCATAACAAGCTTTGACTAGGAACCTTCTTCCGAGACATCCTTTCTGCATGATGTTAAACAGCACAGTTGGGCCCTTATCACAGGACCTTCGAAGGTATGATGTGTCCCATTAAGTGGAATTGGACTATGTGGGTTGCAATTACTTTCACATGGATAGGTAGGAATCCCATTTTATGGGTCAGATCCCTTTATCAAAACAACTCATTTCTTCGTGGATGACAATAAATTACATATATCCTCAACATGTGTCTTAAAACCATCATCAAAATCATAAAAGATACAAGTATTTCTGGTCCATAGGTACAACTAATGGAGAACCCTATATGCATACAGATCCCTCTATTAATGGAGAACCTCAGATACATACAGATGATTTAAATTTCATGCCTAATAATAATTGATTGTTAATTCAAGGGTGAAAAAATTCATACTTGTGAATTAACAAATGATTCATGAACATATCTTAAATCTATAAGAGAGTATATAAATAAAAAATAATTCCCCCCAAAATGGTGTGATTAGCCTGACCTCCCTTCCCATCAACCAATGTGAGTTCTTAACTATCATTGGCCATGTTACCCAATAAGTGCCTACCTTTGGAAAGTAGGTCCTTGAGTCATCATTGAAAAAATAACCATTGGGTGTTTCTAGATCAAATAACAAACCCCATTGGAAACCGAACCATCCCAAATGGGTGTAAAACAAAAATGGTGAACCTGACATGAATAAATATACAAACCAATCAACACCATACAATCAATCATTGGGTCCCTATTTTTCTCAAAATAAACACCCAAAATCATAAAAGCAATAAAAGACCCTAAAAACATAAAAACCCATAAAAACCCTAAAGCTCTTAAAAGAGACTATAAATACTAAAAATTATAAAAACCATAAAACCATAAAAACCATAAAAAATATTTAAAACCCCAAAAAACCAGAAAACTGATAAAACACAAAACAAACACTTAAAACCCTAAAAATTCTTGAAACCCTGGAAAACACTAAAAACCCCTAAAATAACTAAAAACCATAAAACCCAAAAAACATTTAAAACCACCAAAAAACCTAAAAAATGATAAATATGAAAAAAAACCCTAAAAACACTAAAACCCCTTTAAAAACCTAAAAACCAAAAAATGATTTAAAAATAATAAAAACCATTTAAAACATCTAAAAATCATAAAAAACCCTATAAACCCTAAAATCCCTTAAAACCCTAAAAGACCCCAAAATACCCCAAAATACTAAAAAATCTCTTTAAAAACTAAAAAATACACTAAATACCCTAAATATCCTAAATACCCTAAAAAACTAAAAGTAATAAGAGATCCTAAAAACTGTAAAAACCTAAAAAATATAAAAAACCTTAAAAAAACTAAAAACCCCTAAAATTAATTTAAAACCCCTACAGGCCCTAAAACCCCTAATAATCCAAAAAAACCCAAAAAACAATAAAATCCATAAAGAACTATAAAATCTATATAAAACATGAAACACCCCAAAATACCCAAAAAAACAAAAAGGACCCTAAAACCCTAAAAACATCCTAAAACTATATAAAATCCCTAAAAGAACAATAAAACCCCTTAATCATCCTAAAACCTATACCCTACACCCTAAATCCTAAACCCTAAACCCTAAACCCTATACCCCTCACACTAAATCCTAAAACCTACACACTAAACCCTATACCTACACTCATAACCCTAAAACCTAAAACCTATACCCTAAACGCTAAACACTAAATCATATATCCTAAACCCTATAACCTATAGCATAAACCCTAAACCATACACCCCAAACCCTATACCCTATCTTCTACACCACATACCATGCACCCTAAACCGTATTCCCTACACCATAAACCATATACCCTATATCCTAAACCATATGTCGTACACCCAAAACCCTATACCCTACACCATAAACCCAATACCCTATACCCTAAAACACATACAATACACACAAAACCCTATACCCTACACCCTAAAATCTAAATACTACACCCAAACCCTATAACCAACACCCTAAATCCTAAACCATACACCTTAAACCCAAAATCCAACACCCAAAATAATATACATTAGACCCTAAACCCAATACACTAGACCTTGAATCAAATACACTAAACCCTACACCCTATACCCGACACCTTAAACCCTATACCCTATACTCTAAACACTAACCCCTAAACCCTAAACCCTAAACCAAACACCCTAAACCCCAAGCCCTGCATCCTAAACACTATACCCTATACCCTAAAACCTAAAAACTACACCCTAAAACCTATACCCTACACCTAAAACCCTAAACCATACACTCTAAACCCTATACCCTACACTTTGAACCTTGAATCTCATAGTACTACATCATAAAACCTAATCCCTTCACCCAAAACCCTATAATCTACACCATAAACCCCAAATTCAAAACTTTAAACATATAACCTACACACTGCTAGAAAGAAAGGCTATACTAATGGTTTTGAACCATGTTTATAGTCTGAGAGACCATTAATATATCATATACCAACATTTCTCAAAATTGTTTGGAGTATGGACAAGGGTACAGAACTATACCAACCGTTCTTAATAAACCATTAGTATAGGTAACTTGGTTGTAATAGTTTACCAATAGTTCCTTTTAATCATGAGTATATCTCTGTACAAATGTTCTTAAAAACCTTTGGAATAAGCTTCCCTTAACCTGGTTATGCACTACACAACAGTTTTTTAAACTATGTGTATATCTCTATACTAATGGTTTTTAAAACTATTAGTATAATCTTCCCTTACTTTGGAATCCATAAGCACCCCTCCTTGGCCCAAAACCTATAAAACCAACTGCACCTAAAAACACTAAAACACCTACAATTAATCCCTTAACAGCCAATATAAAAAATTCATGTAATCAATTAATGTATTCAACTAGTGATTACAAATAGTTATAAAATCACATATTTGAATTCACATCCATTAATCAAAAATCAGGTGTCATAAATATCCAAAAAAATATAGGATCTATCTATCTCTCCCTCAACACAACCAATATCATTACCATCAACATCACCATTGTAATAATAATCATCATCATCATCACTATTATCCTCACCATCATCCTTACCATAATCCTCACCATTATCCTTTGCATCGTCCTCAACATCACATCTCTATCACCATCACCAGGAATATCAATATCATGACCACCACTAGGAATAGAATCCCCATCAAATAGTCCATCATATAAAGAACTCATTTTTGACATGAATGTATCAAAAACCATAGCAGTATTTAGTGTAAATAATGGAAATAAGGAAGAGATAATATTATTAAATTTCTCATAGTTATTTTGAGTATATTTAATGTCATACATGATAAGTTTTTTGGCCTTTTCTACCACTGTAAGAGCCTTTTTTGCCTTGGTATAGGCCTATACTACCTCTATATGAGCATGTTCTACCTCTGCATTTGTTATTTCCAACTCGGTTCTACCAGGACTAGAACTAGAAGTGGGATAATATATACTAGGGATAATAATCTTACTTGGTCGATAGTGTATTCTCCCATGGTACTAATCTCCTAATACCTAGTAAAAATGACCATTTTGTGAAAATTTGTTAGCTTCATACTCATCAGTGGCATCCAAATCACACATATGAAAATATAAATGTACTATTTATTTACAAAATAGATATTAAAATTTGATATCAATGAAGTAAAACATACAATATGTTGTTGTGTTTTTTCATTTACCATGATTCCATCATTATTGTTTTGATCAATTAAAACAATTTTTCTCAAGGAACACGTCCTTCAATATTCAGTAATACTATCTGCAATGATTTTTAATATAAAAAACCATTACTCAATAATACTATATATTTTGAATAAAATTAATTCATCATAACTAATAAATTATATGTGAAAGGGGAGGATAATTAAATAAAGTATAAGGACAATAAGAAATAGTGAAATATCATTTTGAAAAACATTATATAAAGGAAGACATGTTACTTAAGAAATAATCAATGTTTCAGGGATCTAAAAATTTAGTGAACTAAATGAGTGAATATTAAAAAAATTAATGAATTCAATTAAAAATCATTTCAATATTTTGTGAATGTTATCCAAAAATGTCTAGTTAAACATACTCATACTAAAATTATACATATTTATTTCATTACAAAAATTTATAGTTATAAAACTAAAATTGGGTGACTATACACTGTACACGATCATGATAAATCTTCTTTTACATCAATATATTCGGGAATTAACTTATGGAGAAATAACTTCCCAACTAAATTATAAAATGATGAAGATAATACAATTGAATATCAATAAAAACTTTCTAAAAAATACTTATTTGAATGTGTAAGATCAAAATTAATAGGTTGTTTTTGTGTGATCTGTAATTATTAGGAACAAGGTGATTGTATTTATTCCTAATGAATTCCTCATTGTGTGGGAGAGGTGGATATGAGGGTTCCCACATTCCCATTATGTGGTTTTCAATAGAAATGATGGGAGGGAAGAGATCCTCCATTACATTTTAAATTATTTACTAATAATAATCATATAAGATATGAAACAAGTGTTGGAATCCCATATCATATTCCTTAGAAAATATACTAGATAAATAATATTGGGTATATAAATGAGTTCATGAGGGGTAATTATATTGAAAAAAACATTTAAAGGGTATATAAGGATGGATTAAAAAAAGTATCTTGGAAGGTTCTACACTTGTGCATGCAGTGTCTTGGGTTCCCATTCTTTAAGGATGTGTACATCACTAGTTCAAACTTATATCTATGATATTCATTATCAATATTTCCTATGAAACATATGTTCATATCCAGTGACATTTTTAGCAGGTGATCATTCCAAGAACTATTTCATCTTAATTTTTTACATTATTTTTCAATTATATCTAGTACACTTCAATAAAAACAAGTCTAATCTAATAATTGGAGGATAATTTTCAAATATTATGGATATGAATAAGACCATTCCTTGATATAGTAACATGGGAGGTGTAAAGAAACTATATCATGAATATTTCCAATGGGAAATAAATAATATAATTTGATAGATCAAAATAGGCCATTAAAGGTGATTAGAATAATATTATGTCCTATATTGAAATTTGTTTTAAATTCTACATAGATTTTGTGAAATCGCTAAAGAGACCATGTAATCATATATATCATGATATATCATAAATTAAACAAATGAATTAGACAATGAAAACCCATTAAAATATCATTTAAAACCATCATGAAGGAAAAGTAATAGTAAAATCTTATTATTATAATGAAAAAATATTTCATAGAAAAATATTTAATTCACAGCCATATTTGTGATCCCACAGAACCCCATAGAAGAAAAAAATCAAGAATCAATACTATAAGTAAGCCAATAAATGAAAAAATTGACCCTCATCAAGATCTATTTTATTTTATGGAATAATTGGAATGAGTTTCCAAAGAGATGATCATTTGGCATCAATATAATCACCTTCATTTACATCCATAAATTATGATTTTTTTCATGAAATTTTATATTATAGAAAATATGATACCTTATCATATATAATCCTAGTCAAGGGATACAACCCAATATACTTAAATAGTTTTCTAACCATTTACATGTTTTTTCAAGTGATTGAGACTAGATTTTATAATAATTCTCAAACTTGATTTCATACACTTATATCATCGCATAGGAAAGATATGTCTTTTATGGGTACATTAGAAATCCCATAACCCAATTATTTAAACCTATAACACTTCCCATGTATTTTTCTTAATAACCTAACTTTAATAGAACTTTTTAACACCCCACCATGGATCCTGATTCTTGAGCGATGTTATAGTATTTCCTTACTTCAAATGAATTCTTCAATTAATAGAGGTTGCTGATAAGTGGAAAGGGGTACACATAATCATGGGTAAATATTTTCCCTATAAAAAAACATGATTCCTTGTATGGTTATATGAAAAATTTATAAAATTAAACCTGATTTTTATCAAAGTTTTAAAAGTATAGTAGATGGAAATACATTTCCAAAAACTTGCATTTAAAGAAAAAGACTAAGGTCTAACAAATACAAAAAAGATATGACATTTAACAATATGACATGTTTTCACCCAAAATCTTGCTTCCCCTCATCCCAAACCCTCAAATAGAAATTTTAATCTTCAACACTATGTTTTTATAACCATTAATATACCTATATAAAATCTATCCAATCATATGTTTCCACTAAAGTGAACACACAAAGGTGAGTACAAGACACATATGGATAATCCATAGACTCTAAACACACCCCAACATAATTATTTCAAGAAACCAAGTAATTAATCATTATAATAAAATAATTTAAAGAAGAACTTAGTAAATCCAAACAATTTTTAATTACATTTATGTTTCAAAAAAGCACAAACATTCTTTAAATCATGCACACAGTCCAATCCAAACTATTTCACTAAAACAAAACAAGTCCCAAAGAAAATACCTTTTTCTTAAAAATAGAGACAAATCATGCTTCCCTATCCAGGGTCCCATCCCCATGTTAATCCATTCCAATATAAACTGGGAAAAATTTGTTTTATGTTTTTCCACTATCACATGGAAGCTCTATTTCATATTTTGTATCCTACCCACAATAAGTATCTTTCTTATTTCATTTATATAGGGATACTCTATTTCAGGTTCATATATAATTATATCTATATTTGTTAGTCTTGTTGAACCTCCCCTATATAAGTGGCTCCTACTGACCCATCCAATAGTCACTACCATGCCTAGGACACTTATCCCCATGGTGTGAAACCTAGATATTTTAATTACACTATCTAACCCACCCACCACCATGGTTTGAAACATAATGATTTTAAAATATGTATCAATAAATACATTTTAAAATAATTCATTCTATTCAACACAACATTTCAGTATGAAACATAGAGGTTTTCAAGTTGTTCTCACTATGCATGCACCTGATACTTTTATATTGAAGTTCTATGTTTACAAAAACTATCAACATCTGAATTTACTATATCAAATTAAAATAATAATTTTATTTTACAATGAACCAAGGAATCCACAAAAATCCATATTGAAATCCATTTTTCAAAACAAAAATTCGGGTCCCATGTTTTTAATAAAATCATGTGTTTTCTAGAAAAAATACCATTTTAATGAATTATTTTACTCTAATTAATCAATATTAATTTCAATAAAAACACTCAATCACATGAACTAAGGAATTACCCAATTCATGGTTGATTTCAAATACACCATCAAAGTTATACAATCCCTTAATTATTAATCAATGTTTACTATAAATATTCCACACCTAAACTTCATGTTTCTAAATTCCCAATCAAGAGAGACCAAAATTTTCTAATAAATGATCAGTGTTTATAGTTCTCACAAGATAATTGCTAATATTCAAGGTCAAATTAATAATAAAATAGGAAAACATAATGCCATATATGAGGATTACTAAGATCTGAAGATAAACCAATAATCATACATTGGAAAGCATCCAAAAGGGGGAGATAAATCACTCAAAATAATCCTTGGGGTTTCCCAATGTTAAGGGTATTCACATGGAATTAAATAGATCTAGATATATATTATAAATAAATTTAATATAGAATAAAATTTTAATGATTCATTGAATTCATTCTTGAGTTTGAGGGGATATGATTTATGGTGAGACTCTTGTTGATAGAACATACATGAGAAAAATAATTGTTCGAGTCTTAGGTAAAGTGGTTTATATTTTTTCCCATGATTAATGAAGATTAAAAATTAAAATATGGGAAAATATTCTTAAAAAGATTAGAAATATGTTTTCATGGGACACTTATCTTATTGAGTATGCTACAAGTGTTATCATAAATGACTTCATTAGTTGATAGATTTCAATGACATGGATTTCATTCAAAAGAAACTCAGCATGAAGGAAATTTGTGAATATGATTTAAAGAATTAAAGGTTTATTACAAGAATAACTCTAATGATGTCATTAAAAATTAAGATGATAATGAACCTAAAAAATTAATTAATTACTTCTAAATAGTTCTTTATTATATTAAATGAACTCAATAATAATCCAAATTCCTATGTCATGACATCAGAAAACATTTTAATAAAAAATTTCTCAATAATATATTGTAATGTTCATATATTCACATGTACATAAATATAGTAGTTATGAAAAATTTATAGTGAATCTATGTAATTTACAATTTAATAAATTTAATTTATATATTTAATTTAAATAGAAAAATTTTAATTGAGTGTCGAATAAAAATTCATACTTTCTCTCATGTTCTATCATCGTAGTCTGGCCCAATGTGTGGAATTATTTCATAGCATCCTTGTTCTTTTTGTTTCTTTCCAACGCATCCTAAAAAATAATTTTCAATGATTCAAAATAGCGTATTAATGTAAATAATCACAATTTCCATTCAAAAACATCATGTCTTATTATTACCTTACACTTGACAATCGTCCGCTGGGAAATCATTTCTATATAATGCCATTCAAGAAACACATTCAGGATAGGTATGATCTCTAAATCTATTCCAAATCTAGCAATGTATCCATTATACAACTCATTCTTATATTCTATCTATATATCACATAATTACATGAGTTGTGTAGTCCTCATAGCCTCAACTTTGGTAAAATTACAATGAACAAGGTATTAAAATATTAATATATATAAATACAATTATATTATAACATTAAATATAATGAATTTTCATACCCATATTTGTGCCAAATAATTATCATTTAATTCATTTTTAAGGGTCCTATAGGAGAGTGGCCTCACAAGAATGACGTCAAAGTATTGGGAAAGTGTCTCCATAAAACTCTTACATTCTCACCCTATTTTACTTTTCATATAATTAACCATGTTGTACTAAACCATCAATTGTGTATAGTAGTTATGTACATCACACATGCATTTATTCCTATTCCACCTACTGGTAGATCCTATCGTGAGAGAATAAAACCAAATATTATATCAATATATATTATAATTAAAATAAATTATGATAAATTTTTTTACTAGGGTTATATAAATATACATGATCCAGGATTATTAGTGGTTACTTCTGGATCTATCAACTCTGAAGTATCTTCAACCTGTACATCAGCAGTGGGGTCTGATTTCTACTCATGAGGCTCAGAATTTATCATAGTTGGAGTCAAATAATCATGAATTTATAAGTTTGTGTATAATGAAGTAGAAGAAAAAACCCTTCATAGATTCTTGTGCAAAAGTATAATATAGATGGGAAGTAGGAGCCATCATAAAATTAGTGAATGAAATATGAGTAGGTTCATATGTAAATGGTGGTGAAAGTATATGTGGCCTAAATATCCTGAGTTCCACTAATGAAACTTTGGGATAATAAAGTGCGATAGATGGTACATCTGATGAAGGGATAGGGTGTGATCAGGTTTGACGAGTTGTACGAGTAGCTCTAGTACCACTCCCTAATATCATTTGGATAAGAACCATTTATTGTAGGTTCCTTAAATAATAATTGTCTCTTTAGTGGTGGATCCTGATTAAAAGATTAAAACAAAATTAATTACACGGTATTATATGTTATTCATATGTATAAATGTAATAAAATACTCAAACTCGATGCCATAAGAGGAATATCCATCTATATCATGTGGAAAATATTTTTTGACATCCTATTCCTTAAGACATATTCAATGTTTTTCATTTCATTCATTTGAAAACAAATATTTATTTAATTATAAATTAAAAAATAATGTGTAATCCAAACAATAAAGAAGATGTCAAATGACTGAATTATGGAATACCAATTGTAAAACCAAATAAAGGATATGTAGTGACATAAAAATCATATTATATTTAGTGTGAATAATATTAAAACATAAAATATGTTTCATATAAAAATAAACACATTCAAATTAGCATGTTCAAGAAGGTTATGGTATAGTTTTATTATTATTTTTAAATTTGATCCAATTCAGTTTAGTTTAGCTCATTTGGTTCATTATTTTCTATTGATTATGTCATTTTTCCATATTTTTGGCTTAGGTAATTTAGTCAATATTTTTAGTAAGATATTTTTTCTATTTTTTTGTTAGGTAATTATTTTTCAAAGTTATTATTTTCATTCTAATTAGTTTAATATATTTCAGTTCAATTGATATTGTTATTTTTTCTAATTGAAATGTTAGTTTTTCTTGATTTTTTAGGTTCTAATACAACTCAATTCAAAATTAGAAATGATACTCAAAGAAAAATTTAACAAGTATATATTGAAAACCCACATGAAGTTCATGTTGGATACAAAATATTTGTAATCAATAGTAAAGAAATTTTTATAGTACCAACCCGAAAAGCCCATGTAGAGATAAACCAAAAGAACTGAGAACATAGATGAAGGGTTCTATATATTTTCCACAATAAATTAAGGTTCAAAATTAACTTGTATAATTGAGCTACTAGAGTCTTCATTAGTAATAAATTGATTGATTCCAATGGTGGTAGTGATATTGTCAATTTTATCACCCCAATCATCAAAACTATTTCTTAGTATTACTACAATATTGACACCAAATTCAGGTCACAAATGATCTTTTACATAAAAACATGTTTTTTCAATGATGCCAATATATATGGCTTATCAGTATAAAGAGTTCAAGTTAGGTCAATAACTCAAAATACATAATCATCAATAAATGTTCCGTATATCTCCATTAAGTGAAACCACATGAATTTCATCATAGTGACACGACTGTGAGAGTAAAAATCCAATATTTATATTTTTTCAATGGATTCATAATAAGATTCATTTTCAAATTGAGGTCTAATATTTGATGTACTGGAATAACAGTGTGTTGTGGTAGTTACCATAACACAGTCATGTTGTGTTATCAATTTCATTACTCATTCAGTGATAATAAATTTATACCAATTGATCAAAATTGATTTTATTTCACAAACTATAGAATTAAGAGAAAAATCCAAAAGTCTTATTTCCCCGATGATAGAGCTAGAAAGAAAAATCAACACCTAAAATATAAATTAATATTAAAATTAACTAATTATTAATTTTATTATTTTATTATAGTAAAATTTCTACCTTCAGTATCAACTAAGAATAAAACTATTTGATATGAAATTCCTGCCACCTTCTCAAATATAAAGAATTATGATCTCAATTTATAATTTTTGTTATCTTCCCTATAGAAAAAATTAAATCAATTAAACACATATGTATAATTACATCAGATGAGATAACATATACATATTTAATTTACTTACATGATGTAGTCATTGAACATATCATGGTTAAACAAAATAGTGTTATGAGCCATATCCCACTATTCAAGGATTAATGTTGTCAATTTTTATGATCTAGAAATTCCCATTGTTTGGGGAAGTGATGGAAAACTAGGCTTAATTTTTTCATGCTGCTCTTATTAATTTCTCATTGGTCTATTTCATATCATGGTCAGATCAAACAAATACATTGAACCTAAATCCATAAATTCTTTATCCAAGTAACCATTCATGGTAGAACCTTTAAGATTATTCTTGTTCCTAACATAAGAAATTAATGTATACATTATTCTTCCAGTTGGATACAACTAATGAAAATAAATAGATCCTTCAAGAAGAATTTCAATTGGAATATAAATATTTAGATGCATCATGCATGTAAAGAATGACGGAAGAAACTTTTTATTTAACTATGTAAGATCCTAACCTTTTTTGGAGATGTTTCAAGCAAATTTATAGGTTATATTTTTATTTTTGTTGAGTATTTGTAATTTTGGTTTTACCTTGACATGTGTTTTGGGTGAAAATTTTCAGAAAAATGGAAGAAAGAGGGAAGTGCATAGTTGACACACGATGTTTCCTAATCATGAACCCTATCCAAGCATACCATGAAACCCTCAAAAAAGAAGGGCTTTTCATATATGGCACATGGTTTGTCAAAACATGGCCCCAAAAAGGAGAAACCATCCTCCCTTCCCCCCTAAAAAAATATAGGTGCAAGGTTAAGGCACACAGTTAGGGGAAATCATTCAACCCTACACATCAAACCATGTGTGGGATTTAATTTAATCCGAAAATTAGTCTTTTATTTCCCCAAACCCCTATATTAACCCAAAATAGCCCCTAACATCTTTTAATTAATTTGGATCCCCCCAAATAAATACTAATACATTCTAACATCCGTTCTTCATGATACAAATCTCGGATTGATGATCTTCATCCATCCCAGTAAGAGGATCTTACCCCATGCATCTTCCATTCTCTTTTATGTTCTTATTCCATCCATTATAGGGTCTTCTTCCATATTTTAGTTGGATCTAGATCTAGGATTGTGGATCTAGATCTATAATTGTGGGATCACGATTCATATGATCTTGAATTTAGGTCTAAGATCTAGATCTAGTTCTACATCATTATTCCTTTCAATCTAGGGATTTTTTAGGGAATCGCTTGTCAATG
Source organism: Viscum album (assembly GCA_963277665.1). Taxonomy (NCBI): domain Eukaryota; kingdom Viridiplantae; phylum Streptophyta; class Magnoliopsida; order Santalales; family Viscaceae; genus Viscum; species Viscum album. The sequence goes on along the minus strand of OY728126.1, from coordinate 1,798,497,118 downwards.
AATTGAGGTAATTGGTCTATTATTAAAATCACAGAGACATGATTTCAATTATGTGTATGTAATTGTATAATTAATAGGGTTTTTAGAAATTTATTTTTCTAATTGAATTAATTTATTGGGTGAATTATTAATGAAGGGATTGTGAATCAGGAATAACTAATTGCAGAATTAGTTGTTGAGATATTTTGATTATGAAATTGAATAACTAATTATTTAATTATTTATTGGGTATTGGGATTATGAAATCAAAAAATTAATTGTTGAATTTATTATTAATATATTGCGATTATGAAACTGAATAATTAATTATTTAATTAATTATGGAATGTTGGGATTATGAAATTAAATAACTAATTTTTTAAGTTAATTATGTGATATTGTGAGTATGAAATTGAATAATTATTTTCTGAATTAATTATGGGATATTGGGATTATAAAATTGAATAATTAATTGATTGAATTAATTATGGAATATTTGAGATTGTGAAGTGGGATAAATAATTATTAAATTAATTAGTATGATTGATGAGATTAATTAATTGACAAATTAATTAATGAGACTGATGTACTTAATTAATTGGTTAATTAATTAAGGTTTATTATGTGATAAAATAATTACTAAAATATTGATGAGATATATGTGATTAATTAATTGTTTACTTATTTAATGTGAATTGTGATAAATAATGGTAATATGGACAATCAAATGTGAATTTTTATAAAAAATGATAATGTGGAAATTAAGATATGAATTGTGATAAAGAATGGTGACATGGTTATTCAAGTGAGAATTGTGATCAGAATTGGTAAGATGGACATTCAAATGTGAATTGTGATAAATAATGGTAATATGGACATTCAAGTGGAAATTAATAATTATGAATGCTAACACGGGCATTAAATTATGAATTATGAATGGTAGCAGTGATATTTAGATATATCATATTATGGTTTGGGTTTCCTTGGTAACCTGGGTGTTTACGAAGTTAAATAAAGAATAATTGATAATGTGATAACTATTTAGTTATTAATTGTACTTATTTATTTATACACATTCATTCACTATAAATATATGTATATTTTTTAGATGTTGGCGGTGGTGGCGTACTGAGTTTTACTCACACCCTACTTGGCCTGCTTGATCTATTCCTGAATAGATTACATGATTACAAGACAGGTTAAGGGAAAAGGCCTTGTATTAGATGGATGGTTTGGGATGGACCATGGATGAGAGAATTATACATTGTTCGGGACCCTCTTGGGAGTTTTTAGTGTCTTTAATTTTGGTTTTTCATTTTTACACTTGGAACATAATTTAGCATTTAATATCTACAATTTAGTTTTGACATTGTATTTCTAGTCTTGGTCTGCTTGTGATAGAACATTATTCTAGTTATGTTATATAATTTGGTTATTTTTATTATTTCATATGGGGTATTTATCTAATGAAAGGAGGTTATAGTATCCCCATGATGGATATTAGACCCTTGCTGCTAGTCGGTAGCCTCTAGAATACAGGTAGGCACACTTGAGATTATGTGATCGACTAGCTCGGGGCACCAGCATGTGGAACTTAGGCTAGGATGTTGCAAAGTGGTATTATAGCATAATTATCATTTATTTTCTTCTCTCTTATCTTTCTATTTGGGAAAGTTAGAAAAGATACTAGGAAGAGTCAGGACTTGGTTATGAGCTCATGCATGGGAGAAGGTATCCCATGTATGATAGAAAATTCAAATACCTATGGTGGGATTGTTGTTATTGCTATTTGTTTTTACAGTTGACATTATTTCACCTTGGCTTAAACACATGTGGTGTGATGTCATATTATTTTATGAAATTTGTTGAAATTTTACTCATGGCATAGAAAGAAATGAGATTTGAGATTAATGCCTCATTATAGTAAGTAATCATTATTTTGTGAAATTCATCATATTAGGAACACATAGGAAAATGGGTTTTAGGTAAGTTGTTGAACTTGAACACTTTCTTCTGAAATTTAATTGAAAATGTGCCTAACATGAAATTAATTTTAAAATGCTACAAGATGAGAATAAATGGATGTCTAATGAGAATATTTATATGAGAATGAGAATACCATTTGATAACTAAGACCTAGATTTATAATGGTTAAGGGTAGTGATAACACCTCAGTTTTAAAAGTGTGGCAGAAAAGGGGGAAATTACTTGTGGTGGCTTATTGTGTATTACCATAAATGTGTTATAGTTGTGTTATGTGTCCTGATATGTGTTTTTAGAATTGCATAGATATTCCTCCACGATGACTATTTTTGATAGGATGACCAGAGATTATGGATGGAGATTCTCCACCAGTAGTGGAACCTATGACACTGTAACAACCCAAGATTTTATGACAAATATTCTTTTTAATTTCACTAATGTCTTGTGTTGTACGCAACAAAAAAAGGAGCTTGCACAACACGCATCCTTGACTTTCCTTGCATTACACGCAATCGCAACCTTCCTTGATAGCGTGTGTAGTACGTAATACCGAGTTTCACTAAACAACGATATGCTATTAAAATATTATTATAACTAGCCGTTATGAATAGTAACAACCACCTTTTCAAATTTTATAAATTTTATCTCTCAAAATGGACTTCATTTTTGGATTCAGAGTATCGAATTTAGCCTAAGGTGAAATTTTGGTACTTTTCGGATAACTTTCATATTCTGATGAATAGTGAAAATTACTAAATTATAATTAAAAACAACTTTTTTAATCAAAATAATTAATAGTGATAAATTATTAATTTGAGTTGTTTTAAAGTATATTTAGAACATATTTTTACAATTTAATACAATGTTGGTCATTGGATGTAATTTCACATTTAAACCAGACATAATCAAGTGTCAATCTTTTGATAGATATTGTTTCTTAAAAACACGCTATTTGTTTTAACAGCGGGATTTAATTATAAAATTAATTAATGCAATTTCTATGTTATGAATTTGGTAAAATAGACTTCATTTTTGAATTTGGAATATGAAATATAGCTTAGGATGAAATTTTGTCTTTTTTCTGAAAACTTTCAATTTTTGATGAATAGTGAAACCACCAAGTGGTAGGTTAAAAACTGAATTTTGCATAAAACTTAATTTTACCGCTTCTGTGAATGGAATTTCGAAAATCCGACACACACGGTTAATATCAAGGACTAAAATGTGGTTCAATGAGATGAAAATAATTTTTGGTGAATAGTAACTTTTTACTTTTTTTTACCACAGTTAATAGTAAATAGGGTAACTAAGGGTAAATATGATATTACTATTACCCTAACACATGTCCTAATTCTATTGTATAAGTGTAATTCGACCAAAAACAACCTTATTAATATAATATGACCATTTAGGTCCACTTGGATTAGATTATGACATTTAATATTATTTTATTTAATGAATAGTTAAAATAGTTAAAATCAAAGTTTAATAACTAAAACATTTTTAATATGGGGTTATACATAAGATAAATTCGACTATAAATATTCATTAGAAATATAAAAATATTTCCTACATAATGATATTTTATTTATAATTTTTAGACTTTAAATAAATTAATTTATTTATGACACAACGATGATGCAGTAATTACCCTTTTAAGGAAATATTAACATAATTGATGTTATAAATGCTCAAATGAATGTAATTTGAGACTTTTTATGAATTCCAATAATTTTCTAGGTTACTATGATATATTAGTGTTGATTTAATCAACTTGGTTCGAACATATAATTCTGTTATGACTTTCACAAAAATCATATATCAAATAGTGTCAAAATTGACACAAAATAGTTTTTAAATCAAATATTATATTATTAATTGTTATTTTATTCCTAAAAATCTACGGTTCGGCCAAATGACTTAGATAAGAATATATATATTAATAATAAACAATTTGGGGTTCGTTTGGCATGTTATTGTAAGTGTATTAACCATATAGTGAAAGAAAACAAAAAGACACGGTAAAAGTTAAATTATTTAACTTAGAGTTAAATCTAATTGATAAGGTTAAAATAATACCCTAAACTTGTCTAAATCCTATTGGTTGATAGGATTGCGACCCATCCCCACTTTAGCTTCGAAATAAGACCCTTTGGAACCATTATAAACCGATTTTGACATTAATATAAAATAATATTTTGAGGTATTCCTAAGGTGCCCCTCTCCTCCCTTATAAAAGGACACCTCCTCCCCCTCCTCCTCACACCAATTTGAGCACTCAAGCTCGGCCAACCCCTTCCAAAATCTCTTCTCCACTTCTCTAGAAACATCCTAGAGGTTCTGGTCTTCCTCAAAGACCAATTTTAGTTCCCTAAGAGGAGGTCTCCAAAAGGCGCTTCAAAGAAGAGGTAATTACCGTTACCAATTCTTTCATCTTTATTTCTTCTTCCACTTATTCTTCTTAGGTTGTTTCATTATGAAGTAATAACATCAGTATCACTCATATACTGATATGTTATTATAAGTATGAAACAACCCTATTTCACCATCTATCCATCGTACGGAAAAAGAAATCACCGCGCGTGCGTACGTACGGAATACCGTCTCCACGCCGTGGTGTAATCTATTTTCCACCACCACCTTACATGGATGGGTATAATGGTGTAAAGAATAACTATACATAGTTATTACAACATCATATTGATTCTGATATATTGTATAATCCACTCCAATTCAATTCAATATTTATGGAAATGATATCATCGCTCGTGCGTACGTACGGACTACCGTCTCCACGACGCGATGAGATTCATTCTCCATGTTAACCATTTAAGAATGATTATAAAGTATATATAAGAAATAATAATGAAATATATGACATTATAAAGCTACTAGATTTATGTATATATATATATATGTATGTCATCTACTTACTTCCATTCAAGACAATAAGGAAAGGAAAACAGCGTTCATGCGTACGTACGGACTACCGTCTCCATGAACGATGTTTTTCATTTCATTTATCTATCTATTATATATATATATACTGAATATATATGATATATAAATCATATTTTATATTCTGGAAGTAAGTAAATCATGATATAAGTAATAATAATGTCAAGAACAACAAGTCAAAACACCTACGATAAAAGAAACGATTTTACCCAAAATGCTTCTTTAACATGGAATTTACAAAAGAACGGGTAATATAATGTCATAAGTAAACCATATATGATATCATAACAATGAATATGATTCTTTAATAATTCAATGACATTATTTAAACCATTATACAGGAGATTCAGACACGTACAAAGCAAATCGGACCTAAGGTTAGGGAAATATCACAATCTCATTTTTATCCGAGATTGTTTATTCGTAAGTATTTACTGGGGTGTATTTTATCATCCACATCCATGTTTCATCAATATGTAATATTATTTCCATCCACCTACAATTGTTTAAATCCATTGTTACCCTTCGGTGAGTTTTTAGTAATATGTATGAAAGGAATCTTTTGTCATACGAGGTATTTTTTGACTTTTCCGACAAAAGTACGAAGAATGTTTTTTTAACTTATACGGCATGAATGGATTTTTAAAACATTATTTACAAGAAGCTTAATTTACAAGTTTTCAAGTTTATTTTTAATCAACTTATTTTATTTCAAAGTCGTATGACATGTTATGAAAGGAAAAATGTTTTTGAAGTAGAAAGGATATTTTCCTCAAGAATGGAGTTCAAGTATTTTATCAAAATTATTTTCCATCTAAGAAAATAAAAGGGTTCTGTTTTTATCTCTATTATTACATGGATTTGATTATGTTGTGATGGAAATATTTTTATGAATTCCTTTATCTTATATGAATTGTTTTATGATGACATGTTGTTTAAGAATTCCATTTTAATTACATGGGTTACGCTATGATGTATGGTTTATGATTATGTGGCACACATAAGAAAGGATTCATTATAAGATGGGTGGGAACTATATCTCCCTCCAATGCATTGGGTAAATATTTTATATCTCATGAGATAGACATGGCTGGAATGGTAGGTTATACCGGTTCAGTGAAACATGACTGAAACGAGGGTTACTCGATTCAGAAAGGGACTTTGTCCACTAAGATAGTCTTGGCAATGAGTCTTGACTTACAAGAAATGATTCTCTATGATTATGTGTTAATGCCACAAAGTTTCATGTTTTAAGTTATGATTATTGTGATTACATTTCACTACTATGATTTATCCCATGTTATGAAATTATGCTCTCTTTTGCAGGTTAAGATTTCCAAAAGTTATGTTCTTATGAATATGATGTGATTGATTTTCTTTTGTTTACCCTTACTGGGCATTTGAGCTCACCCTTTTATGTTTTCTTTTCCCCAGGATATAAAGAATGGTTTTAGGTAAAAAAAGGGAAGATATTTATGGGAGATATTGAAGATCTTTCACCACGATTAGAAGATTATGTTCCGAGTTTCCAAAGACACTAAACTATTACGATCCTTGTGTGTGTGTTTTTGTTATGTACCAAGTATTCCGCAAAAGTAATGTAATGTCCATGTACGTCAAGCTTCGGGTCTCTACAGTTGGTATCAGAGGAAAGGTTTAGTCAACCTTTGGAAACTAGGATGTGAAAATGTTAGTGAGATCCCTAGAGATATTTCTACGGTATGTCTAGGGATGTCCCTAAGGTTAAGTATACGTATAGGTTATAGTACTAGAACTACGCTAACGATCATATAATTAAACCTAAGATGTTAGATATTGAAGGTACTCCCCCTTTATTATGTTGTTTTCCCTAGCATGATTTTTGCCTCTCACACTATTTTTTTTGGGTTTTAGAAAATGGCTGGAAACAAGATGATTCACGATAATGGAGGATATGATGGACAATGGAATGATATTCTTCATAATGAAATGGGATTTGGATGTCCAAAAATCATTATTATGCCGAATCAGCAATCTCATAATATGATCAATAAAGTAAAATTTGGTAAGTTTCCTGACTCGGCTAATAAGAGAAAGATGGAGTTTCATGATGATCATAGAGGAAAGAAAGTTCAATTTCCCCTATGTAAATCATGTGAGAAGAGGCATCAAGGAGAATGTTTCAAAGGAACTGGAAGATGCTTTGGGTGTGGAAAAGAAGGACACAAAGCAAGTAAATGCAAAGGAAAAGGTTCAGTTAACAACATGTATGAGGATAATGGTATTGCTACGACATCAACAATGGTTAAATGTTTTAAATGTGGAATGTGCGGGCATTATGCAAACCAATGACCTAAGGGAAAGTCTCATGAAGATAATCAGTATGGTCGTATGGGAAGTATTTATGTGGATGATGATGAAGAGACTACAAATGATATGTGAGATGAAAGAATTGTTGAAGCTCGGTCAATGGTTTAAGAATGTAGTGGAATGATTACATGTTTATCATGTGTAATGTTGTATAAGTAATCTCATGGTACTGTAGAATAAAGAGACATGTAAGGATTGTTACACTGTTGTCTGATTAATGTTACCAGTATCCATGAAAGGTTATTCAGATATTTTTGGAATGTAGATGATATGCGCATAATGAAGGGATAAGGAGAAAATTAAATGTTTGATAGTATTCATGAGCTCATGATTGATATAAGGACTAAGTGATATCATGGTTTGAGTATATAGAATTTTGAGGATTTTGGTATGTGGAAAGAGTTACCTTTTAATAGAATTCATGTTTTCAATAAGGTTCAATGGGTATTCAAGAGAGTACAAGATTAAGGCCTTTGAATGTTTGGAATGTGACCAACAAGATATATCTTATGATATATGGGGATCAACGATGGTATTAAATCTCTGGTAATCGTTTTCACTATGTTATGAGAGTGGACTGCAGTATTATGGATAAGCCTAAAGATTGGAATGGATTATGTTGGACATAAGTTAGTATTGTTTAAGGATAGAAGTTTTTTTCGATATTATTGATGGGATGTTATAGTAATATAGTTTTAGAAAAAGGACAACCTGCAGGATGGGTGACAGCCCATCGCTTCGGACAAGGCTGTGGGAATCGAACCCACAACCGAAGTGCGACTGACCTTTATCGCCTACCACTGGCCTACAGGAAGTCCCTGTTTAGTAGAAACTAGTTTTATTATATTAATCAGTATGATATATGAAATATAAGTTCATTTTAGGAACCATATGTGATTAATCTCACTATAGATTGAATTATAATTTTTGCTAACCTTTTGTTTGAGACAGATGGAATGACCTGTCATACTAACACTTCAGGAATAACAAATTCAACTTCATTTATTTAAGAGATGAAGTGGAAATTGTTCAAGGCATGAACAACAGTGAGATTGTACCAAAATAAAGAAAGTATTTATTCTAATTCAAATTTTCAACTTTAGGGAAATGATCTTGAAAACCAAAAAAATGTTGTCCTAGTGATCTTATACCTGATGAATCGGATGGTACCTTAGATCGTCACAAATTTATGGATTTGTGATTGTTGGATTTTCCATAGCCATGTTCTCTACCACTCTCAATCAGAACATGATGGTTAGATTTTTCTTCCTTATCCATATTTTCACCTATGTGGAAACCCAGTGATTAGTTTATTTGGGTAATCGTTAAGTTTCATACTTTTGTTTTAAAATATTGGTTTTGGTATTCCTTTTTAAGATGTGGGTTTCTATTAAAGAAACTTTCGAATAGTAAACCATTTATAACCCCGACGAATTTCGAGGGCGGAATTCATTTTAAGGGGGGTAGAATGTAACAGCCCAAGATTTTATGAAAAATATTCTTTTTAATTTCACTAATGTCTTGTGTTGTATGCAACACAAAAAGGAGCTTGCACAACACGCATCCTTGACTTGCCTTGCATTACACGCAATCACAACCTTCCTCGATAGCGTGTGTAGTACGTAATACCGAGTTTCACTAAACAACGATATGCTATTAAAATATTATTATAACTAGCCGTTATGAATAGTAATAACCCCCTTTTAAAATTTTATAAATTTTAGCTCTCAAAATGGACTTCATTTTTGGATTCAGAGTATCGAATTTAGCCTAAGGTGAAATTTCGGTACTTTTCGGATAACTTTCATATTCTGATGAATAGTGAAAATTACTAAATTATAATTAAAAACAACTTTTTTAATCAAAATAATTAATAGTGATAAATTATTAATTTGAGTTGTTTTAAAGTATATTTAGAATATATTTTTACAATTTAATACAATGTTGGTCATTGGATGTAATTTCACATTTAAACCAGACATAATCAAGTGTCAATCTTTTGATAGATATTGTTTCTTAAAAACACGCTATTTGTTTTAACAGCGGGATTTAATTATAAAATTAATTAATGCAATTTCTATGTTATGAATTTGGTAAAATAGACTTCATTTTTGAATTTGGAATATGAAATATAGCTTAGGATGAAATTTTGTCTTTTTTCTGAAAACATTCAATTTTTGATGAATAGTGAAACCACTAAGTGGTAGGTTAAAAACTGAATTTTGCATAAAACTTAATTTTACCGCTTCTGTGAATGGAATTTCGAAAATCCGATAGACACGGTTAATATCAAGGACTAAAATGTGGTTCAATGAGATGAAAATAATTTTTGGTGAATAGTAACTTTTTACTTTTTTTTACCACGGTTAATAGTAAATAGGGTAACTAAGGGTAAATATGATATTACTATTACCCTAACACATGTCCTAATTCTATTGGATAAGTGTAATTCGACCAAAAACGACCTTATGAATATAATATGACCATTTAGGTCCACTTGGATTAGATTATGACATTTAATATTATTTTATTTAATGAATAGTTAAAATAGTTAAAATCAAAGTTTAATAACTAAAACATTTTTAATATGGGGTTATTCATAAGATAAATTCGACTATAAATATTCATTAGAAAGATAAAACGATTTCCTACATAATGATATTTTATTTATAATTTTTAGACTTTAAATAAATTAATTTATTTATGACACAACGATGATGCAGTAATTACCCTTTTAAGGAAATATTAACATAATTGATGTTATAAATGCTCAAATGAATGTAATTTGAGACTTTTTATGAATTACAATAATTTTCTAGGTTACTATGATATATTAGTGTTGATTTAATCAACTTGTTTTGAACATATAATTCTGTTATGACTTTCACAAAAATCATATATCAAATAGTGTCAAAATTGACACAAAATAGTTTTTAAATCAAATATTATATTATTAATTGTTATTTTATTCCTAAAAATCTAAGGTTCGGCCAAATGCATTAGATAAGGATATATATATTAATAATAAACAATTTGGGGTTCGTTTGGCATGTTATAGTAAGTGTATTAACCATATAGTGAAAGAAAACAAAAAGACACGGTAAAAGTTAAATTATTTAACTTAGAGTTAAATCTAATTGATAGGGTTAAAATAATACCCTAAACTTGTCTAAATCCTATTGGTTGATAGGATTTCGACCCATCCCCACTTTAGCTTCTAAATAAGACCCTTTGGAACCATTATAAACCGATTTTGACATTAATATAAAATAATATTTTGAGGTATTCCTAAGGTGCCACTCTCCTCCCTTATAAAAGGACACCTCCTCCCCCTCCTCCTCACACCAATTTGAGCACTCATGCTCGGCCAACCCCTGCCAAAATCTCTTCTCCACTTCCCTAGCAACATCCTAGAGGTTCTGGTCTTCCTCAAAGACCAATTTTAGTTCCCTAATAGGAGGTCTCCAAAAGGCGCTTCAAAGAAGAGGTAATTACCGTTACCAATTCTTTCATCTTTATTTCTTCTTCCACTTCTTCTTCTTAGGTTGTTTAATTATGAAGTAATAACATCAGTATCACTCATATACTGATATGTTATTATATGTATGAAACAACCCTATTTCACCATCTATCCATCGTACAGAAAAAGAAATCACCGCGCGTGCGTACGTACGGAATACCGTCTCCACACCGTGGTGTAATCTATTTTCCACCACCACCTTACATGGATGGGTATAATGGTGTAAAGAATAACTATACATAGTTATTACCAAATCATATTGATTCTGATATATTGTATAATCCACTCCAATTCAATTCAATATTTATGGAAATGATATCATCGCTCGTGCGTACGTACGGACTACCATCTCTACGACGCGATGAGATTCATTCTCCATGTTAACCATTTAAGAATGATTATAAAGTATATATAAGAAATAATAATGAAATATATGACATTATAAAGCTACTGTATTTATGTATATATATATATGTATGTAATCTACTTACTTCCATTCAAGACAATAAGGAAAGGAAAACAGCGTTCATGCGTACGTACGGACTACCGTCTCCATGAACGGTGTTTTTCATTTCATTTATCTATCTATTATATATATATATATACTGAATATATATGATATATAAATCATATTTTATATTCTTGAAGTAAGTAAATCATGATATAAGTAATAATAATGTCAAGAACAACAAGTCAAAACACCTACGATAAAAGAAACGATTTTACCCAAAATGCTTCTTTGACATGGAATTTACAAAAGAACGGGTAATATAATTTCATAAGTAAACCATATATGATATCATAACAATGAATATGATTCTGTAATAAGTCAATGACATTATGTAAACCATTATACAGGAGCTTCGGACACGTACAAAGCAAATCGGACATAAGGTAAGGGAAATATCACAATCTCATTTTTATCCGAGATTGTTTATTCGTAAGTATTTACTAGGGTGTATTTTATCATCCAAATCCATGTTTCATCAATATGTAATATTATTTCCATCCACCTACAATTGTTTAAATCCATTTTTACCCTTGAGTGTGTTTTTAGTAATATGTATGAAAGGAATCTTTTGTCGTACGAGGTACTTTTTGACTTTTCCGACAAAAGTACGAAGAATGTTTTTTTTAACTTATACGGCATGAATGGATTTTTAAAACATTATTTCCAAGAAGCTTCCTTTACAAGTTTTCAAGTTTATTTTTAATCAACTTCTTTTATTTTAAAGTCGTATGACATGTTATGAAAGGAAAAATATTTTTGAAGTAGAAAGGATATTTTCCTCAAGAATGGAGTTCAAGTATTTTATCAAAATTATTTTCCATCTAAGACAATAAAAGGGTTCTGTTTTTATCCCTATTATTACATGGATTTGATTATGTTGTGATGGAAATATTTTTATGAATTCCTTTATCTTATATGAATTGTTTTATGATGACATGTTGTTTAAGAATTCCATTTTAATTACATGGGTTACGCTATGATGTATGGTTTATGATTATGTGGCACACATAAGAAAGGATTCATTATAAGATGGGTGGGAAATATATCTCCCTCCAATGCATTGGGTAAAGATTTTATATCTCATGAGATAGACATGGCTGGAATGGTAGGTTATACCGGTTCAGTGAAACAGGACTGAAACGAGGGTTACTCGATTCAGAAAGGGACTTTGTCCACTAAGATAGTCTTGGAAATGAGTCTTGACTAAGAAGAAATGATTCTCTATGATTATGTGTGAATGCCACAAAGTTTCATGTTTTAAGTTATGATTACTGTGATTACATTTCACTACTATGATTTATCCCATGTTATGAAATTATGCTCTCTTTTGCAGGTTAAGATTTCCAAAAGTTATGTTCTTATGAATATGATGTGATTGATTTTCTTTTGTTTACCCTTACTGGGCATTTGAGCTCGCCCTTTTATGTTTTCTTTTCCCCAGGATATAAAGAATGGTTTTAGGTAAAAAAAAGGGAAGTTCTTTATGGGAGATATTGAAGATCTTTCACCACGATTAGAAGATTATGTTCCGAGTTTCCAAAGACACTAAACTATTACGATCCTTGTGTGTGTGTTTTTGTTATGTACCAAGTATTCCGCAAAAGTAATGTAATATCCATGTACGTCAAGCTTAGGGTCTCTACAGACACTGATAGTGCCGGGTGAGGAAACAGAAGAGCAGTTATGTGAGAAAATTTCTTATTTTATGAAAATCAAGGAGAGTGGCCCCAGTCATGTTGTGAATATCATGTCTACTATGATTATGGTGTACCATTTCCAGTACCCTATGACATTTAATGGCTATGGTGGACCTGGGGGAGCTGAGTTTTGGATTGATTCTATCTAGGCGATACTTGAACATTTAGAGAACCTAGAAGTGAAGAGGGTCAATTTGGCCACTTATATGCTACAAGGATCAATGAATCACTGGTGGTACATTCAGGTGTGGACTATACAGGTTGATGGTATGTTATAGAGGGAATTCTTAGAGAAGTTCCTAAAGCACTTCTATATCCACAGACGTTGAGGAAGGAGAGATAAACTGAGTTCATGAGGTTGAATCAGGGTAGTATGTCTGTGATGGACTATTTTGGATGCCTTATATATTTTTAGGGATTTTATCTAGAATTTTAAGGGAATGAGATAGCTATGAAGGTAATTTTTTAGGATGGGATTAAATGTGAGATTATGTCCCAAGTTAACCTCTTCTGATTAAAGAAGATTTATGAGGTGGTGGGTCAGGCTCTCATAGCTGAGGGGAACCTGAAAGAGGCTTCCAGTGTAGGACTTGTGATTTTTTCTAGATGATTAGGAGGTAAAAACTCCAAGGGAATTAAGAATAACTAAAATGATTTTAGCTAGGGGGATAAGGAAGAGTGGACAATGAAAAGGATCAGTAACTTATGATCTTACAAAAATTCATTTCCACTAATGTGGTAGGTTGGGATAATATTGTAGATACTATTCATGACTACCTTTAGAGTGTCGATATTACATCACGACGAGACATCTAAAAAATTTCTATGGGACCCATTGATAAATGGGTAGTAACAAAGAAGATAGATAGAACCAAGGTGTGGGAAGGGGATATTCGATACCATAATAGTCTGTATGTTGGAGTTTTACTGGCCACAGTGGTAGAGGAAGTGGATGAGGTACTTAAGGAAAAGAGTCCCCATATCAGCAGAGTGGTGTATTTTAGGGAAAGAGGACTACATCATAGAGAATAGTGGTGGGAATGTTTCATGTAGTTCAGCATACACTAGTGGATAGTAAGGTTGAACCATAAATAGTGAGAGGTACTATTCTTGTAGCTTCTACATTTTCTAGTGACTTATTTGGTACTAAGGCCTCCCATTCTATTATTTCATCAAAACATGTTAATGGTATGAGCCTATAAGTGGAGTTCATGAGCATAATTGTGATGATAGATACACCACTGAGAGAATGGTCGAGGGATATCTATTTGTTCAAGGGATGTTCTCCTGAAGTGGGGGAGTATAATTTTATGTGGGATATTTATATTCTTGATATATCTATTTTTGACTTGATAATGGTCATGAATTGGTTAGTAGTATGGTGATACCACATAGATTTTTACCACATGAGAGTTTCATTTACATATCCTAGTGGTGACAATTTTATCCTCCATAGGGAGTGGGATATGCAGGAAGGCTAAGAAGGGCCAATTACTCAGAAAATGGGAGAGATTACAAACCAGGGTGCAAGTTTGTTGTTAGATGATGGATGAGTAAATCATGGTGTCTTTACACCAATAGTGGATCTGTTTTAGGATCTGTTTCCTGAATAATTATCAGGGATGCTACCTGAGAGAGATGTAGAATTTATAATTGAGATCATGCCCAGGGTTGAGCCAGTTTTTATTCCACCATAAAGATTACCACCAATATAGATTCAAAAGATAAAGACTTAGATGGAGGTTTTAGAGGATAAGGGATTTATTCGACTATGAATTTTTCCTTGGGGATCACCTATTTTGTTTTCTAATAAGGTTGAAAGGACTCTGTGATCATGTTTTGACTACCAGAAGTTGAATTGAATGATAGTGAAGAACTAGTATCCTCTTCCAATTATCGATGATCTACTTGACTTGTTTAGATGACATTTTGTGTTCTCAAATGTTGACTTGAGATCAGGGTATCATCAGTTGAGAGTTTGAACTTTTTACATACCAAGGGTGGATTTATGAAGTAGGTATAGACTATATGAGTTCTTAGTAATTTCGTTTGGGTTATCGAAAGCACCATTAGTTTTTATGTACTTAATGAAAAAAATATTCCATCTGTACCTATATCATTTTATGGTAGTGTTTTTGGGTGACATCTTAGTGTACTCCAAGACTCTTGATGATCCTACCCAGCATCTCGACATCATGCTAAGTGCACTGAGAGAGAATCACATATACACTAAGTTATCTAAGTGTCAGTTTTGGATCGATCATGTTCACTCATTTGGTCACATCATCTTGGAGGAAGATGTGTCAGTGGATCCAGAGAAGGTTCATCCAGTTGTTTCACGGGACCAAACTATGAGAATGTTCGATATCTATATCTTTATGGGATTATCTGGATATTATTGAAGGTTTGTTTAGGACTTTTCCCATATCGTATCACTAATTTCATTCTTGACCAAGAAGGGGATAAATTCTGAGTGGTTAGAAGCATGTGAGAATGCCTTAAAGGAGTTGGAGAAGCATTTTTCATTAGTGGAAATATTGATCCTACCCATGCCAAGTGAGAATTATATAGTGTATTGTGACACTTCTGATATTGTACTTACAAAAGTTTTGATTCAAATAGATCAAGTTATGGTGTATGGGTCTTGGAAGTTGATGCCACATTAACAAAACTACCTAATGCAAGACCTAGAGTTGGCTTTAGTGGATTATGCTTTGAAGTGTTGGTGGCATTATACGTTGGGTGAAATTTTTACTATGTATACGGATCAAAATATATTAAAGTACATATTTTTACAATGATATTTGAATCTATAAACATAGAGGTGGGTAGAGTATATGTAGTATTTTGAATTTGATCTCAAATATACGCCCAAAAAATGGAAAATTGTTGTTGATGCTATAAGAAAGACAGCACAGACTCCGACAGATTCGGATTCTAGTGATGAGTGGAAGATGATGACTTTACTAGATGAGATTCGTGTTATGGTTTAGGAAAGTCAGGATAAGATAAATATTGTATTAGTTTCAGTTGAGCATTTAATTTTGAGATGGATCATAGAAAGATAGTATGAGGATCTGGGATGTTTTACGATGAGGGGAAGACTTGAAGGTGGGTAGACACCTTCATATTGGACCATATATGAGAATGAGATCATTATGTCTGGAATCAGGTTTTTTTTCCTATAATCATGTGGGAGGAGTTGAAGTGATAATTTCAAGCCCTGATGTGGGTGGTGCATCCATGTGTGACCAAAATGTACCATGAACTACAGTGATAGTTTTGGTGTTAGATCATGCAAAATGAGATAGAATGGTTTGTGACTTGATGACACACTTGTCAGTAGGTGCAGGTTGGGTATCAATGACCTAGAGTTTTTCTGCAACCATTTCCCATTTCAGAATGGAAGTGGGATGACGTGACTATAGATATTTTTGTTGTTATTCCATGCATGCCTCAGAATAATTATTCTATTTGGGTGATTGTATACCGTTTGACAATGGTAGAACATTTCCTTATTATTTGGGAGACTTTCTTGGTTGATTAGTTGGGAGAACTGTATTTTTGGGAGATAGTCCGTCTGTAAAGGGTTCTATGGACAATTGTTTCAAACCATGAATCACATTTTACATCACACTTCTAGATGTTCTTATAGAAGGAACTGGGTAAACATATTTTTTTTATTATATAATTCCATCCATAGATAGATGGGTTGTCAGAGTGTATGATACAGGTGTTAGAGGATATGCTCTGAGCATGTATTCTAGATTCTGGTGGATCTTTGGAGAAGAACCTAGCTTTGGTGGATTTCACATATAACAATAATTATTAGTCTACGATACATATAGAAACATACAAGGCTCTTTATATTAGTCCATGAAAATCACCTCTATACTGGATTGAGGCAGGTGAGTTAGAGTTATTTGGAATGAGTCTCATGCAGGAGATATCGGAGTAGGTTCAGTTGATTTAGAAGCATATGGATATGGTTGAGAGCTAGAATAAGTCTTAATTAGATAAAAGATGAAAACCCCTATAGTTTAAATTGTTTGATAATGTATTCCATCAGGTGATTCCTAGATGGGGTCATTATAGAACACAGAGACATGGAAATATTGTGGCTAGGTTCATCAGACCTTTTGTGATAGTGGAGAGAATTGGGTCGATATCATACCGATTGGCTCCTCCACATAGATACAGTTCTATGAGTGATGTTTTTCATGTGTCACAACTTCGGTAGTATAACCCCAAACCTTCTCATGTGAACTATGTGGATGATGTTGAGATTAATATAAATGAATCCTTTTAGGAGAATCAGATACATGTGTTGGATCATAGTGAGAAAGTGTTGTGGGGAAATAGTATGTCGATAGTTCGAGTCTTGAGGCAACATGGGTGTGTGTAGGAGGAAAAATGGGAAAGTAAATAAGATATGAGGGATTAGTGGACTTATATTTTTGACTTAGAATCTTAGAGGTTCTTGGGAGTATAGCTTGAGGATGAGCTATTATAAGGTATAAAGATTGTAAGATCTTAAAATTTTCTAGAGATTTATCAGGATCATTTACAAGTACTATTTTTCTCTGTGTTGAGTACATTTTATTTGGGTTTTACTCTGGGGTTTTTGTGGTGAAAATTTTGATAAAAATGGAAGAAATAGGGCATTAAACGGTTGGCTCATAGTTTTCCCTAACTGTGCGCTCTAGCCCATCAGACCATGCAACCTTGGACAGAGGGGTTTGAAACGAATGACACATAGTTTGTCAAATTGTGCACCCTAAAAGGAAAAACAATACCCCCTAAAATAGGATCATGGTTAAGGCGCATGATTAGGGGAAACAGGGTTCCCCTGCCTAGAAAACCATGCGTGAGATTTAATTTAATCTGAAAATTAGATGTTTAATTTTCCAAACTACCATATTAACCCAAAATAAACCCCTATATGACCCATGACATCTTTTCCTAATTTTGGATCCTCCCAAACTGATTAAAAGCCATTATAACCTCCATTATTTGTAATCTGAAGCCCAATTTAAATACATGCACCCTCCTGGTAAGAGGATCTCTTCATGTGGGGTTTCCTTTCTCTTTTTCATTATACTTCCATAAATTATAGGGGTTTTCCTCTATGTTTTGGTGGGATATAGATCTTGGATTGTGTATCTAGTTCTACAACTGTGGGATCTTGATTCATATGATCTTGAATTTAGGTTTAAGATCCATATGTCATTCTACGTCATTGTTTCATTCAAATTTGGGATTTCCATTCGGCAATCGCTCATTAACAAATTGAGTTATGCGGTCTATTATTCCAATTCAATAGTCATGATTTCAATTATGTGTATGTAATTTTATAATTTCTATGGATAGTTTAGAAATTTGGTTTTATAAATGAATTAATTAATTTAGTGAATTAATTAATGAAGGGATTGGGAATCACGAATAATTAGTTTTTGAATTAATTTTTTAGATATTGTGATTAGGAAACTGAATAATTAATTGTTGAATTAATTACGGGATATTGGGATTATGAAATTAAATAATTAATTTTTGAGTTAATTTTTGATATATTGCAATTATGAAACTAAACAATTATGTATTGTATTAATTATGGGATATTGGGATTATGGAATTTAATAATTAACTATTGAATTAATTATGGGATATTAGGATTATGAAATTGAATAATTAATTGTTGAATTTATTTTGGGATACTGGGATTATGAAATTGAATAACTAATTGATTTAATTAATTATATAATATTTGAGATTGTTAATTAGGATAATTAATTTTTGAATTAATTAGTAGGATTTATGAGAATAATTAATTGATTAATTAATTAATGATATTTATTTTCTTAGTTAATAGGTGAATTAATTAAAGGGATTGAGGTGATAAACTAATTTTAAAATCAGTGATTAGATAGATGTGATTTATTAATAATTGAGTTAATTAATTTCAAATGTGAATGTCAATAAAAAATGGTAATATAAAAATTCAAATGTGAATTGTGATAAAGAATGGTAACATGGACATTCAAATGTGAATTGTGATTAAGAGTAGTAACATTGAGATTCATGTAAAAATTATGAATTATGAAAGGTAAAATGGGAATACTATTATGAATTATGAATGGAAGTAGTGATATTTGGATATATGATATTATGGTTTGGATGTCCTTAGGAACCTGGGGGGTTCATGTGGTTAAATAAATAATAATTGATAATGTGATAACTATGTACTTATGTATTGTAATTATTTATTTATAAAAATTAAAACACTATTATTGACTAGATATTTTTTTAGATGCCATTAGTTGTGGGCTAATAAGTTGTAGTTAGACCTTACTCGGGCTGCCTGATCAGTACCTGAATAGATTACATGATTGCAGGATAGGTTAAGGGAAAAGGCCATGTGTTAGTTGAATAATTTGGGATGGAACGTGGATGATGGAACCAGACATGGTTTGGGAACCTCTTAAGAGTTTTTAGTGTATTTACTTTTGGGTTTTATCATTTTGACACCTAGAACGTACTTTATCATGGAATATCTATTGTTCAGTTTTGACATTGAATTTACATTCTTGGTCTTCTTGTGATACAATATTATCTTTGTTAAGTTATATAATTTGGTTGTTTCTATTATTTATGTTGGTGTATTACTCTAATTAATAGAGGGTATAGTCTCCCCATGATCAATATTAGATCCTTACTGCTATTCGGTAACGTGTGGTGTATGGGGAGGCATTCTTGAGGTCATGTGATTGAATGGATTGGGGTACTAGCATGTGGCACCCGGGCTAGGATGTTACATACTCACATGAAATTAATCATTAATTTTAAATATTTTTTCAATAAATATTGGGAAAAAATATTCTCATAAAGACCATTATAAAACTGGAACAAATGAATAACTATCACCCTTACATTATTGGACAGTTGATGACATATTTATATTGGAATCAACTCATGCGCAAGGATGTGATAATCATGATTCATCATGGATTTCATCTTCAAAAATTTCTATTGTATTTTTTTAATATGTTACTCGAATATCCATCGAGAACCTTGATAGTCTCTATAAATTCTAGAAATTAATTTTTTTTCTTTAGGTTCCATCATATAAGAATAACATAGAACATTCAATTTATTTTACCTCATACAAACATGATGCAATTATGGTCTGATAGCCAAATCCACCAAGTCATGCTAATATTTTAAATCTTATTTTGTCATTCACTTAATGTTAAGAATAATTGAAAGAAATATTTCACATATATTTTTTTCAATGTGAATTACATCTACAAAATGATGTAACAAATTGGTTGGCCAATAATGAAACTAAAACAAGATATTTTCTTCTTCTAATTATAATTATATTTAGTTGTAAAATTATTATTCTTTCTATATTTGAACTAACCCTTCCTGAATAAAGAACTGATATCTTGCAATTAATTAAGCACATTATTTCCAAACATACACTAAGGTGGATTTTTGATAACCATAAAACCTTGTAATAATATCATTATATCGATGATCCATTAGAAAGAATCATAGATGTCCCATTAAATGAAAACTACAATGATATCTATGTCTTATATATCAAGAATTATTCATATAAATAGGACATGCAAGTTTTACCTTAATTCTCCAGCCATACATTATTTAATATGTAGGGAAATCATTAATCCTCCACATAAGCTCTACATGCATCTAAAATATGTCTTTCGAACAATCATTATATGTTCACACACCCACATTCCAAAGATTATTTAACACTTTTATAAATGGTTTAATGTATAAATATATATCATTTCAAAAACTATAAGTTCTAGATATTATTATAATCATGAATGTGAAAGGTTTTTTCATACACATACATGGAGGAATGATATAAACATGTCTGAAAACTGGTCATGTGTTGTTCCATGTAAGCATTTACCCAAATGGTTTAAAACCATAGCATGATAGACCCAACCTCAAATTATGCATCTCAACTAGAAAATCAGGATATTAAGGATCAAATGTCTACCACATTAATCTATCTAAAATATAAACAAACTCATAATTATGAATCTTTCTCTTAATATCATAAAATCATATATTTATTTATGTTTTATCATACATGAAAATATTATGAAGTTTTTGGACACAACAGATTGTTTCATATTACTTTCTGTTGAACATGAGATGGTGTTCCATCAGCATTTGGATTCCATCAAGATTTTCCATAGTTTAGAAAATCATTTTTAGTGGTTTCCTCCTAGAATAAGCTACAATGTTTTGGAAAAGCATGAATTTTGTTCTTAAAAAATCCAATTTTGTCAACTAACTTCCATGAAATATAATAGTTTAATGGAATAACTACATCATCTGAAATTAATTCCTTCCAAAAGGTAATAATACAATTTATGGTGGTATTAGAAATACCATACATGGTTTTCTTATGAAACATCAAGATTAAAAATTCCAACTTTTTAATTTTATCCCATTTCCAATATACTTGAGTCGCAGCAACATATTTCAAATATTTCACCCTATCGACATCATAATTTTCATTACAGGCATCGTGTGTACCCATATCGAAGTATTCTTGCATTGGAATCCTTTCATAATCATACTGATGAATAAATAGAAATAGTTCATCTAATAAATTCTCCAATCCAGTCCTCTCATTCAGATCATAAACATTCTGATATTTCCTTTTCTCACCATTGTGATGAAAAACATATTAGTTTTTTTTTGAAAAAAAAATATTTTATTATATGGTATAAAACTTCATCACAACTTAACCAAGGTATTTTAAGGTAATTATAATATTTTTAGTGTATAATGCCTCTATATATAGCATTTTTAAATGAGAAATATAAAAATATATCAAACTTGTTTTAAAAACTGCTTGAGTTTTGATCTGTTTCATACATCCGACTTATATCCATGGTATAAAAATTTTTAAATGCCATGTCATGAAATCAATGAAATCAGATTGAAGTTAAATAGAAAATATATTTAAGGAAACAAGAATTAATCACTTTATATAAAACTATAACTGACACACTATTATGTATGATAATTATAATATAACATACAATATATATATATATATAACCATGATATTAAATTCCATTATATCATTGTTTTGATTGAAATTTATTTCCATAAATAAGTTTTTATAATAGAATAAATAAGAATCTTCTAAAGTGTTAGTGATATCCATCAACAGTCGTAAAAAAATCAATAACTATACAAGCACTATTCCATAAAAACAATGCCAACTAGTAATAAGAATTTAATTTATTTTAAAAGGCTAAATAAATTGTATATTATCAAATGAAGTTAGTACAAATCGACTCACTAGTTCAATATTGATCAATATGTTAATTTATTACTCAAGCAAAAAAAAATTGATTGTTTGAAAGATTGATTTTCTCACACTACACTTTTTAGTGCAAAGTTGAAAATAAAAAATGATGAGTGAAAAAACTTTCCAAGATATTCAAATTAGGTTTCACATACCAAAAACATAAGGATGATAATTATAGTGACCATCCCATCATTAATGAATTCCCCTATAGGTAATGAGATAAGAAAATAATCCACTAAAACACTAAAATTACATAGACATTAGTAATTCCTATAGAAAAGAAGAGATATAATGTGAATGATGAAGCATAAGATTAAGAAACTCGCCTTCAATAGAAGTAGACAACCCTTGTTTCAATAACACACAAGCATCAAAACATCTCCAAAATCAGAGTAGATGTCACCACATAATTAGACCCATCCTAGAAATTTAGTCCAACCCATAGAGCTAAGGAAGCTTAGAAATATATAAAAATTCACTTTCTCCCACACCATTCATACATTAACCATTCCAAACCACTTCCACCACAACAAACAAAAAATCTTTCAAATTCTAAAAAAAGTTACATATATCCACGAAAACTCTAATAATGGAATGGATTACCATAATAACATATAATAAATAATTAATTACTATTATCCATGAGTACCTGTACTAACTCTTTTTTCAATGAATCTGTAATAACACTTCCATAAATAATCTGTGTTAGTGTTTTATACCTAGATAGAAATAAAAAAATGATTCTTGGAAGAAGATATCAAGGATTTTCAAATCATCAATTTGATGACGAAGAACAATGGAATGAAATTAAAAAATCAATGATAGATCACCAATGTTGGGGAATAAAATGGAAGGTACTAGTAGGGTTAAATCTAGATAGGAGTCAGATCTCAGGAGTGTGAGGCCACACAATTGAGATTTGTGCATAATTTTATACCAACAATTTTAAAAAATTCTTGGTATAGCTTATTTATACCAATTATAAACTACAACCATTAGTAAACCATTGGTATATAGGGACCTATACCAATAGTTTTAAACAACTATTGGAATATGTCTGTTGGTTTAGGTCCCTTTTCCATTAGTGTCACCCTAAACACTAAACCCTACACCCAAGACCCTATACCCTGCTCACTTAACTCTAAAACCTACACCATAAACCCTATACCATGCACCCTAAACACTAAACCCTACACCATAAACCCTATACCCTACACACTAAATCCTGTACCATACATACTAAACCCTATACCCTCAACAATAAACCATAAAACCTAAACATGAAACCTTATACCCTCCACCCTAAACTGTAAAACATACACCTTGAACCCTATACGCTACACCCTAAACCCTAAACAATACACCCTAAACCCTAAACCCTAAACAATAAACCCTAAATCCTACCACTTAAACCTTATGCCCTACACCCAAAAACTTAGACCCTATACATAAAACCCTATAGCCTACACCCTAAACCCTGCAACCCACACTCTAATCCCTAAACTCTAAAACCATAAAATAATACTAGAACCCCTTAAACCCACCCCCCCAATCCAAATAATTCCCAAAAATCCATAAAAACCATTAAAAACAAAAAATTATAAAAATAATAAAAAAATATGAAAACCATAAATCCTTAAAAAACCCTAAAACCCTAAAAAACTATTAAATCCCTAAAAGTCCTAAAACCTTAAAAATTATAAAAGTAAATAGAACACTAAAATATAATTAAATCCCTAAGAAACCCTAAAAACCCTAATTAAACACTCAAACACTAAAAGCCTTAAAAATAGGAAAAACCCCTAAAAACCATAAAACCCCTTAATAACCTAGAAAAGCCAAAAAATGAATAAAAACACTAAAAAACTATAAAAAATACCATAAAACATAAAAAACACTATAAACCCCTAAAACCCCTAAAAACCCTCAAAAACCCTAAAATCCCTAAAAACATTAAAAACCCCTAAAATCTCTGAATATCCCTAAGAAATATCTCAAAACCTAGAATATATTAAAAACAATAAAATGATAAAAACCCTAAAATCCCAAAAAAATCATAAAACCCAAAAAACCCAAAAAATCCTAAAACCCCTAAAACCCTAAAAAACACTGAGCACCCCTAAAACCCCCCATAAACCTAAAAAATCATAAACATCATAATAACCTTAAAAAATAAAATAAAAATCCAAAAAAACATAAAACCCTTAAATGACCCTAAAAACCCCACCCTTAAAACCCCTATAAAAGTCCAAAAAGACTTTAAAACCCATTAAACACCTTAAAAATCCATAAACCCCTAAAAACCATAAAAACAATAAAAGATGCTAAAACCCCTAAAATACCCTAAAACCCCTTAAAACCCAAAATACATAAAAACCCTAAAACCCCTAAAACCCCTAAAATATCTAAATAACCTAGAATCCCTAAAACAATCCTAAAGACCCAAAAATCACTTTAAAATCCTAAAATAATACCATAAAATCCCTAAAATCCCTAAAACACCAAAAAAGTGTACCCCCCCCCCCAAATCCTCTTAAATGTCTAAAATGTCCATGGAAAACACTGAAAACACTAAAAACCCTAGAAACCATAAAACCCCCTAAAACCACAAAGACCCCTAAAAATCCATAAAACCTCCCATATTGCTAAACCCCCCCAAAACCCTAAAAAACTCTAAAACCCCCAAAATGATTTAAAAACATAAAAAGACTAACCAATCCCATGAACCCTAAAAACCAATAGAAACCCCTTGAAAACCATAAGACACTTTAAAACCCAAAAAGAAGCTAAAACCCTAAAAAAAATCCCAAAAGAACCAAAAACCCCCAAAAAACCCTAAAAGACTCTAAAAACCCCAAAACCCTAAAATATCCTAAAGATCTAAAAAATACTCTAAACACCCCTAAGCCCCAAAAAACACCCTAAAATACCCTACGACCCCTAAAAATTGTAATTGACACAAGTAAACCATAAAATCCCTAAAAACCCCTAAAACCTCTTAAAAGACCCTAAAACCCCTAAAAGTTTGTAAAAATAGTAAAAACCCAAAAACACCTTAAAACACTAAAACACCCAAAAACCCCTTAAAACCCCTAGAACACTCAAAAAACCTAAATCCCAAAAACCCCCCTAAAACCCCAAAAAAATATTTTAAACCCTAATAAACAATAAAAAGAAAAAACAACCCTAAAAGCATTAAAAACAAAAAAAACTAAAAATCCAAAAAAAACTACAAAAACACAAAAGATCATTAAAACCCAAAAAAAACCTTCAAAACCCTACAAACCCATTAAAACCCATAGAACCCAAAAAACCACTTAAAACGTCTAAAACACTTAAAACCCCTAAAACATAAAGAAACCCCCAAACCCCCCTAAAATCCTAAAAACCCTAAAACACTAAAAACTCTAAAAATCCTAAATCTATAAAAACCATTAAAGTCCTAAAACTCCATAAAAACCCTAAACCACTATAGACCATAAAAATCCTAAAACCTTATAAAAACCCCTAAAATCCCTAAAACACCTAAAAACCCTAAAAACCAAGAAAAAAACTTTAGAACCCATAAAAACCCAAAAACCCCTAAAAACCCATAAAACCAATACCCTACACCATCAAACCTATAATGTAACACCCCAAGATTCCACTGTACACTTCTCTTAGAATAATACAGTACCGTGTGTTGTACACAACTTCGAGTTCTAACACACCACAACCAATCAAACTAGTCGTTATGAATAGTAATACCCACTTTTTTGAAATTTTATAAATTTTATCTTTCAAAATGGACTTAATTTTTGGATTTGGAATATCGAAATTAACTTAGGGTGAATTTTTGGTATTTTTCTGAAAACTTTCAATTTTTGATGAATAGTGAGAAACATTGAGTTATAGTTTAAAACCGAATTTTATTTAAATAATTCTTTATTTTATTTAAATTTATTTTAGGTCAAAATAGATACATAATACCTATATAATTTCAATGTAATTCATTGGAGTCAGATTATAATAATTTTAGATATATAAAAATTTTATTGAACTTTTTACCATCTTTTACCCACCTTCTATGAGCATTTGCAAATTTAAATAAAACATAATTTTACCTCTTCTATGAGTTGAATTTAAAAAATCCGAGAGACATGGTTGATATCATTAAGTAAAATTTAGTTCAATAAGATGAAAATAATTTTTGGTGAATAGTAACTTTTTACTTTTATTTACCATGGTTAAAAGTAAATAGGGTGATTTAGGGTAAAAAAGGTATTATTATTACAATAACACATGTAATAATTCTATTAGATAAGTTTAATTAGACGAAATAAACCTTAGGAATAAAATATGATCCTTTAGGTTCACTTGTATTAGATTAGGACATTTATTATTATTTAAATTCAAAGAAGAGTTAAAATTGTTAAATTAAAAGTTTAATAAATAAAACATTTTTAATATAGGGTTAATAAGAATATAAGTTCAACTATAAATATTAATTAGAAAGCTAAAAAAATTCCTACATAATGGTATTTTATTTATAATTTTTAGACATTAAATAGTTAAATTTATTTATGACAAAATGATGATGAAGTAATTACCTAATTAATGAAATATTAAAACAATTGATATTATAAATATCCACATAAATGTAATTTGAGACTTTTTATGAATTAATACAATTTTATAGGTTAATATGACATGTTAGGGTCGTTTATATGATTTTTTTGTCGAATTAATAATGCTATTATGAATTTAGAAAAAATAAAATACCAAATAGTGTCAAAATTGACATAAAAGAGGTTGTAAGAAAAATATTATATTATTAATTGATATTCTATTCCTAAAAATATATGGTTCGGATAAAAGACTTATATAATGATATGTGTATCATTAATGAACCACTTGGGGTTCACTTGGATGTTTATAGTATGTTTATTAACCATATAATATAAAAATACAAAGAGACATGGTAAATGTCATATTATTTAACTAAGAGTTAAATCTGAAAGATAAAGTTAATATAGTGACCCAAACCTGTCTAAAACCTATTTATTGAGTGTTTTTAGACCCATAACCGCCTTATACTTTAAATAATTCATTTTGGAGCCATTATAAACCGAATATTATTTTATTATAAAATTATATTTCTAGATTTTCCTAAGGTGCCCCTCACCCATCTTATAAAAGGGCACTCCCCCTTCTCTCTAATTCACACCTTCAAAGCCATTTGGATTGGCCAAATCCTGACCTAATACCCTCTAAAATGTCCTCCCTTAATCCTAGATTCCTTCCTTTAGTAATAAATCCAACCTAAGGAGCCCTTTTGTTCAAATTGAAAGGAAGAATTCGGAGAAGAGGTAAATATTTCATCACCTCTTTCAAGTTCCTTTCTTCTTCCTATTCCTCTTTCATTGTTGTTTCCATTATAAAATAATAACTCCAGTATGTTATATATACTTTGATGTTATTAAAAATATGGTACAACCATATTCATTATTCTATCCATACTTTGAATGACATGTCACCATACGTGCGTACTTACGGCTTACCGTCCCCGCGTCGTGGTGTAATTGTTATTCAATACATTTTTATTTGGATGGGTATAATAATGATGTGTAATTGATGTAAATAATAAATATAAAATGATCATTATTCTTTATATATGATATATCATCCAATTATATTTTATTTTAATATCAAAATAATGATATTTTCTCTCGTGCGTACGTACGGTTTACTGTCTCCACGAACACGATGAGATTCATTCCCTATCATATCAATTCCAGAATAATTTTAATTAGATGATTAAAAATAAGGCTTAAAGGATTAATATAATTCTTAATATGAATAATATACGTCCTATCCATAACAAACATTACTTACGTAACAAAGAATATAAAGGAAAATGAATTATTTAACACAAGAAACGATGATAATACTAAGATATTATTAACAAAGCAATGTTAAAAGATCATATATGATATCATATTAATGTACATGATTATTTTATAATTTAATAAAAATTATTTCACCATTATATGAGAGGTTAACCTACCCTAAAACAAGGAAAATTATGAGGTAAGGGTTAATTTCACAATCCCTTCATTATCCGAGGTTGTTTATATGTAATTATCTACTATGACCTCTTTATCATCCACATCCATGTTTCTTAAAAATGTATTTAAAAGTAGTATTACTATTTTATAGACTATGGGTTAAATTCATTTATATCCTTGTTTGAATTTTATATTATTTTTATAAAGGAATCATTCAGTCATTTTCCAAACAAGGTACTTTATGACCTTTTCGACAAAATTAAGGTAAGAATGTTTTTTTAACTTATACAGTGGGTGCGGCTATTTTAGGCCATTATAACACGGTCAAAGCTTCCCTTACAAGCTTATAAGAATATTTCCAAATATAAATTTTTTCTTCTATCATTACATGACTTTAAAATGATTTCATAATAGAAAGATATATTTCTCTAAAAAGGTTTTGATTTCATCTATGTCAACATCCTTTGATGGATTTTATGTTTGTTTGAAGTTGATTTATTATGATACAAAAATTCCATATTGTATTGAAGGTTTTGTGATATGTCTGACTGTGGATGTATTGTTTTATACCATTCATGGTTTATAGATAATGTATTGACATTTTGTATGTCAGCTTTAATATGAATGTTTATGTTATGTTTAAACCTTTTCATATGAGGAATGAATTAGAATTCGTATGTACGGGTAGAGCCTTCTATAGCTCCTCGATGCATCGGTAGGTCTCATGAGAAAAATAGTGTCTTGGAACAAGTCCTTGAAAAAATATTATTTGTATTTTCAGCACAAGGCCTTGACTATGTGGTTATGAAAGTCTGAAATTATGCATTCTATCATTATGAAAGTGGCTATTGATATTTCATGTGATTATTCGACTAGCAGAATATCCATATGAGTAAGTAAATTTCATTATTTTGATTTATATTTTCCATATTATGATTATGTTTATGTTTAAAAGGCTTTTGTTTTAGTTTTATACATTTCCTTAAATGTTTAGGCTTATTTATGAAAGTTTCCAATATATTGTTATCCTTACTGGGCATCTGATATCACCCCTTTCTATGTTTTATTATTCCCAATATGTGAAGAAGTATATTATGACTGACCTTCAGGGATAGTCTATGGGATCTCAGTGTTTTCCATGGAAAAAGGTTCTTGTATTTTTACATTTTATGATGTAATGTAAACCTTATGAATGTATCTAGTACTTCCCATGCTACAAAACTAATCGGTCTTTAGAGACATGATCTTTTGTGATCATGAAAATGTTATATAATAATGCACTGACTCTGGGTAACGAGGGTTGGGGCGTTACAGTTGGTATCAGAGGAATTTTTTCACAAACCTTGGAAACTAGATTTAGATAAACTTTGATTAGAGCACATAGACCTAATATAGACTTTGAGGATTAATATAGAAGAACTTCCTAGAATTTTTTTACTGTATAGATTTTGTGAGTTTTCCAAGAAATACATCCCTGTCTGGATATGAGCAGGTAGAGGTGGATCTGGTCCAGATATACCTAGAGGTAAAATAAGAAAACACTACTTTGAGCTAGACTCGAACGAGAACTGGCGCATGACAACGGTCCATGCTGCACTCTTGGTTACGAAACTCCTGGGGGATATGCTTAGGATAATTCTCATTTTCATTACAAACCATTATGAAGGGTTTATGATTATATAATTCCTCAATGAAAACATTTTTATGATTATGGATTAAATCTATAAACTGTTAAATTTATGTCAATTGTTTTACAAGTTTTGATTTATGTATTTCAATTCATAAACTAATCTAGTGTATGACATTGTTTAGAAATGGTGCCTAGTGGAAGGAATGGAAGCTGTATCAATGCACACACTCCATTAAGGGATTTACCTCTTGCTCAAGATAATTATAGTGGAGAT
Organism: Viscum album; assembly: GCA_963277665.1. Taxonomy (NCBI): domain Eukaryota; kingdom Viridiplantae; phylum Streptophyta; class Magnoliopsida; order Santalales; family Viscaceae; genus Viscum; species Viscum album. The sequence goes on along the minus strand of OY728126.1, from coordinate 1,798,466,806 downwards.
GGTGATACAACTGGTGCTGATCAGCTTATCACCATATTTGAAAAACTCACACAGGTTATGAATAATAACCTTACCCGTATGGATCACCCAGATCTACAACGCGGAGGATAAATATTAGAATGCTTCATGAGGAAACAATCACCAAAATTTAATGGGGGTAAAAATCTATTAGTATCAGAGAAATGGATAAATTTCTTAGAGAAAATATTCCACGCCTTGGGGAGTAGCGAAAGGGAAAAATTGTCATGGCAGTTTACCGCCTCACTGAAGATGATGATCAATGGTGGTTATTGATTCAAAACACAAAGGAAGATGTGAAGTATAAAATATGGAATAGAGGGAGTTGAAAGAAATTTTCTTAAAAAAATACATTCCTCATGACCATCAAGGGTATATGGAAAGACAATTTCTGAGTTTGAGGTAAAAGGAGGATGAGAATGTCGCTATGTATGAATCTAGATTTAAGAGGTTAGCAAGGGATTGTACAAGTTATATACATAACAGAAGAAGTAATATTGAAGATTTCTTTGATTTGTTAAAACCATTTCTCTATCGAGCATTGTTGTCATGATCCTTTTCATCATACGAAGATATTGTCTCATGTGGTATCAAGATAGAAAAATAATTCTCTATGTATTACAACTTTAAATAAAAACAAGAGAATAAGAGATCTTCTGAACACTCTAGAAATGGAAATAATGGTAAGAAGGGAAAAGTTGAATATCCATCCTGTAGTAAATGTGGGAAGAAACACCCTGGTACTTTCCTGAAGGGAATGAGAGTTTGTTACAAGTGTGGTGAAAAAGGCCACAAATCTCGTGATTGCAAGGGGAATAAAGATGATGTCGATGATGAATGCTACAATTGTAGAGAAAGTGGGAATTATGAAAATGAATTTCCTAAGCGTTAGGGGAACATACCTCAGAAGAGGCCTAGGGATCAAGGCCAAGCTTATGTTATCACTAATTCTGAGGTTGAAGCTCTGAAAGATGTAGTGAAAGGTACTTTAATGGTTTCCTCAAGTTTAGCCAAATCTTTATTTGATTATGGATCATCGCATTGTTTCATATCTTCCCAGTTTCCTATGAAAATAAGATATTTCCAATTTGATTTAATAAGGGAGTTTTCAGTCAAAAATCCTAAGGGAAGTATCATTACAACAAAGTTTTGTGAATCAGACCCCATTAGGGTATATAAATGTTCTTTATCTGCTGATCTCATCATCATAACCATGATTTAATTTGATATAATAATCGTTATGGATTGGCTTTCGAACCATGATGCAAAAATTTATTGTAAGAAGAATGAGGTTACTATTTTTTATGATGATGATAATGAATTCCTTATCTTTAGAGCATAATAATCACGACCTAATTCTTATCTAGATCCACCCCTAGTAGCTCAAATAAATTCAATTATTGGGGAGGAAGAGAATGAAATAATTGTGGGTGAGGAAAGGAAGGTTCAAATAAAGGATGTACCTATTGTGAAAGAATACGTTGATGTGTTTCCAGAAGATTTACCTGAAAATCTTCTAGAAAGATAAATTATGTTTTCCATTAATTTAATTCTTGGATCAAGGCCCATATTGAAGACCCCTTATAGAATGGACATAGTGGAATTAGTGGAAATAAAGAAACAACTAGAGGAATTGAGTAATAAGAGATTTATTTTCCCTAGTGTTTCTCCATGAGGATCCCCTGTCCTTTTTGTTAAGAAGAAAGATGGATCGATGAGGTTGTGAATTTACTACAGTGAGATCAATGCTATAACAATAAAGAAAAATTATCCCCTACCTCGCATTGATGATTTATTTGACCAAATTCATGGAGCTCAATACTTTTCAAAGACTGACCTTCGATCTGGATATCATCAGTTGTGTGTGAAGAAGGAATAAATTCTAAAAATAGCATTTTGAACTAGGTACGGGCATAACGAGTTTACAGTAATGCCTTTTGGATTGACTAATGCAACCTCTATCTTCATGGATCTAATTAATAGAGTTCTCAAGGAATATCTGGATGAATTTGTAGTGGTATTTATTGATTATATCTTGTTATACTCCAAAATCAATGAAGATCATGAAAATCAATTACGCATTATCCTGAAGACTCTTAGAAGACACGAATTATATGGGATGTTTAGTAAGTGTGAATTATGGATTTAGGAAATTTCTTTTCATGGACATATTGTCTCTAAGGATGGAATCTTTGTTGGTCCTTCTAAGACCAAGGAAATCCAAGAGTGGCTAGCACCGACGAGTATAACTAAGGTACACAGTTTTATTGGTTTAGTAGGTTGTTATCGACGTTTCGTCCAGAATTTTTCCCGGTTGGATAACCCATTAACAAAGATCACACGAAAAGGGGTTAAATTTGTTTGGAAAAAAGAGTGTGAGGAATATTTTGAAGGATTTAAGAGATGATTAGTTAATGATCCTATCTTGACTCTACCATCTCGGAATGATGGGTTTGTTATTTATAGTGATGGTTAAAATAAAGGACTTGATTGTGTCCTTATGCAGAATGATAGGGTTATTGTCTATGCATCACGACAACTAGAAATTCATGAGAAGAACTATCCTACTCTTGATCTTGAGTTAGAAGTTGTAATCTTTTCACTGAGCATTTGGAGACACTATCTCTATGGTGAAAAATGTGATATATATACCGATCATAAGAGTCTGAAGTATATTTTCTCAAAGAAATAACTCAACATGAGGCAAATGAGATGGCTTGAACTACTCAATGATTATGATTTCACTATAAAATACCATCCAGGGAAGGAAAATAAGGTGGCAGATTATTTGAGTAGAAAGGATCATGGAGTTTTGAACAAGATGAGAGTTGAGAAGGATCCTATATACATGGATCAAGTAAATATGGATATGGAAATCACCATAGAAGGTGAAACATCAATACTTTTTCATATAGTTTTCAAACCATCTTTACTAGAAAGGATAAAGATTTCTCAAACCGATGATGAAGAGTTTTAAAAGATGATTAAAGCTATGAATGATGGGATATTGAGGGACATTGTGTATGAATATGGGATTTTAAAATTTGGGAAAAGATATTGTGTTCCTGATATAACTGATCTAAAAATGGAATTTTTGGATGATGCCCGTAGTTCCAATTTCTCTATGCACCCTGGTAGCACCAATATGTATGAAGATTTGAAGGAACATTTTTGGTGGGACAACATGAAGAGAGATATTGCTGATTTTGTGTCAAGATGTATTATTTGTCAACAAGTGAAAGCTGGAAGGCAACAACCTGGAGGGGTCATGAAACCTCTTCCCATACCTAAGTGGAAATGTGATAATATTATGATTGACTTTGTCACGGGACTACTAAAGACTCCTAGAAGGAACGATGCATTATGGGTCATTGTTGATCATCTTACCAAGTCAACAAATTTTCTTTCTTTAAGGGAATATTTACCATGTGAACGTTTAGCAAGAATATATATTAATGATGTTATAATACTTCAAGGAGTACCACTATCAATTTTTTCAGATTGTGATCCCCATTTTACACCAAGATTCTGGAAAAGTCTTCAGAAATCCCTAGATACTGAACTTCATTTGAGCACTGCCTACCTCCCCCAAACTGATGGAAAATCAAAACATACTATTCAAACCTTAGAAGACCCGTTGAATCATGCTCACTTGACTTTCAAGGTATGTGGGATTAATGTTTACCTCTAGTATAATTTTCCTATAACAATATCTTCCATTCAAGTATTTAGATGGCACCATATGAAGTGTTATACAGAAATAGATGTCGCACACCGACCTGTCGGGATGATGTTGGTGAAAGAAAAATCGTAGGCCCAGAACTTGTGGAGGAAATGATGGAAAAGGTTAAGGTAACCCAAAACAACATCAAAGAATCTCAAAGTAGGAAGAAGATCTATGCTGGTAACAGAAGGAAGGATTTGGAATTTCAGGTAGGAGATCTTGTTTTCTTGAAGGTATCTCCATGGAAGGGTGTTATAAGTTTTTGTAAGAAGGGAAAATTGAGTCCCAGGTACAACGAACCTTTTGAAATTCTAGAACAAATTGGGGATGTAACTTACCATTTTGAAATTCCACCAAGTCTTTCCAATGTTCATGGTGTATTCCACGTATCACTATTGAGAAAATACATGCCTGACCCAATGCATGTACTAACCTATGAGGAATTAGAACTGGAACCTGATATGTCTTATTGCGAATAGCCTGTCAAGGTTCTTGATACAAGAGAGCAAGTGTTAAGAAACTGGATGACTCGTCTGGTAAAAGTTCTATGGAGAAACTATAATATGGAAGAGGAAACATGGGAACCCGATGAACTTATGATGACGAACAACCCGATTCGTTTTATGCAGTAATATGCTAGAAATTTCTAGGATGAAATTATTTAAAGGAGGGGAGAATATAACACTCCAAGCTTCAACTGTACGCTTCTCTTTAAATAATATAGTAGTGTGTGTTGTACGCATCTTCGAGTTCTAACACACCACAACCAATCAAACTAGCCGTTAGGAATAGTAATAACCACTTTTTGAAACTTTATAAATTTTATATTTCAAAATGGACTTCATTTTTGGATTTAGAATATCGAAATTAGCTTAGGGTGATTTTTTGGTATTTTTTTGAAAACTTTCAATTTTTGATGAATAGTGAAAAACACATTGTTATAGTTTAAAACCAAAATTTTATTTAAATAATTATTTATTTTACTTAAATTTATTTTAGGTCAAAATAGATACATAATACCTATATAATTTCAATTTAATTCATTGGATTCAGTTTATAATAATTTTAGATAATAAAAAATTTTATTGAACTTTTTACCGTCTTTTACCCACCTCTTATGAGAATTTGCAAATTTATATAAAACATTATTTTACCACTTCTGTGAGTTTAATTTCAAAAATCCAGGAGACATGGTTGAAAATAGTATGTAAAATGTTGTTCAATAAGATGAAAATAATTTTTTTTGAATAGTAACTTTTTACTTTTATTTACCACGGTTAAAAGTAAATAGGGTAATTCAAGGAAAAAATGATATTATTATTACACTAACACATGTTCTAATTATATTAGATAAGTGTGATTCGACCAAAAACAACCTTATGAATAAAATATGATCCTTTAGGTCCACTTGGATTAGATTAGGACTTTTAATATTATTTAATTCAAAGAAGAGTTTAAAGTGTTACATTCAAAGTTTAATAACTAGACCATTTTTAATATAGCGTTACACATAACATAAGTTCAAATATAAATATTAAGTATAAAGATAAAAATATTTCCTAAATAATGGTATTTTATTTATAATTTTTATACATTAAATAATTTAATTTATTTTTGACACAATGATGATGGAGTAACTGCCTAATTAATGAAATATTAAAATAAATGATATTATAAATATCCAAATAAATGTAATTTGAGACTTTTTATGAATTAAACTAACTTTATAGGTTAATATGACTTTTTAGGGTTGGTTTGATGAATTTTTTTTCGAAGTAATAATACTATTATGAATTTAAGAAAAACAAAATAACAAATAGTGTCAAAATTGACATAAAAGAGTTTTTAAAAAACATATTATATTAGTAATTGATATTCTAATCATAAAAATATAATTTTTGGTCAAATAACATATATAATTATAGGTGTATCATTAATGAACCACTTCGGGTTCTCTTGGATGTTTATAGTATGTTTATTAACCATATAATATAAAAATACAAAGAGACATGGTAAATGTCAAAATATTTAACTAAGTGTTAAATCTAAAAGATAAAGTTAATATAGCAACCCAAACATGTCTAAAACCTACTTTTGAGTTGTTTTTGACACATCACTACCTTATAATTTAAAAAATTCATTTTGGAGCCATTAGAAACCGAAAATGATTTTATTATAAAATAATATTTCTAACTTTTCCTAAGGTTCCCCTCACCCCTCTTATAAAAGGGAACTCCCCCTTCTCTCTAATTCACACCTTCAAATCCATTTGGATCGGACAAAATTGGACTAAATACCCTCTAAAATATAATAAATTCATCCTAGATTCATTCCTTAGGTCATAAATCCATCATATGGACCCCTTTTGATCAAATCAAATGGAAGAACCCGAAAAAGAGGCAAATATTTCATCACCTCTTTCACGTTCCTTTCTTCTTCCACTTCCTTTTTCTTTATTATTTCCATCATAAAATAATAAATCCAGTATCTTATATATAATATGATGTTATTATAAATATGGTATAACCATATTCATTATTCTATCCATCCTTTGAATGACATGTCACCATACGTGCGTACGTACGACTTACCGTCTCCACGTCGTGGTGTAATTGTTATTCAATACATTATTATTTGGATGGGTATAATAATGATGCTTAATTTATGTAAATGATAAATATAACATGATAATGTTTCTGTATATATGATATACCATCCAATTATATATTATTTTAATATCAAAAGAATGATATTGTCACTAGTGCGTACGTACGGATTACCGTCTCCACGAACACGATGATATTCATTCCCCATCGTATCCATTCAAGAATAATTTTCATTAGATGATAAAAAATAATGTTTAAAGACTTAATATAATTATGAATATGAATAAGATACATCCTATCCATAACAAACATAACTTACGTAACAAATCATATAAAGTAAAACGAATCTGTTAACACCCGAAACGATGATAATACTAAGATATTATTAACAAAGAAGTGTTAAAAGATCATATATGATATCATATTAATGTATATGATTATTGTATAATTTAATAACAATTGTTTCACCATTATACAGGAGGTTAACCTACCTTTTACCAAGTAGAAGTACAAGGTAAGGGTTAATTTGACAATATCTTCATTATCCGAGGTTGTTTATATGTAATTCTCTACTGGGACCTCTTTATCATCCACAACCATGTTTCTTAAAAATGTATTTCAAAAAATTCTTACTATTTTATAGTCTATCAGTTAAAGTCATTTATACCCTTTTTTGATTATTATAATATGTTTATAAAGGAATCTTTCCGTCATTTTCCAAATAAGGTACTTTATGACCTTCTTGAAGAAATTAATGTAAGAATGTTTTTTTAAACATATACAGTGGGTGTGGCTATTTTCTGAAGTTATAACATCGTCGAATCTTCCCTTACAAGATTATAACAATATTTTCAAATATAAATGTTTTCTTCTATAATTACGTGACATTTAAATGATTTCAAAATAGAAATATATATTTCTCTAAAAGGTTTTTATTTCATATATGTCAATATACTTTGATGGATTTTAAGTTTGTTTGAAGTTGATTTATTATGATACAAGACATCAATATTGTATTGAAGTTTTTGTGATATGTTTGACTGTGGATGTGTTATTTCATACCATTCATGGTTTATGGATAAAGTATTAACATTTTGTATGCCAGTTTTAATACGAATGTTTATGTTATGCTTAAACCTTTTCATATGAGGAATGGACTGGACTTAGTAAGTGATGGGTGGAGCCCGCTATAGCTCCTCGATGCATCGATAGGTCTCATGAGACAAACTAGTGTCTTGTCATAAGGCCTTGACAAAATTTTATTTGTATTCTTGGCACAAGGCCTTGACTATGTGGTTATTAAATTCTGGAATTATGCATTCACTACTGGAAATACCACATTTACCATTTCCTATATCCCAACGGTTTATCGAAACCATTGGGAATGGCTATGTATACCAATGATTTGCTTCAAACCGTTGGCATGTAGATTTTGCTAGATTTTTACCAATGGTTTGTGTGAACTGTTGGTATAGGCCTCACATTTTTCCTCCTTTTACCAATGGTTTATACAAACCATTGGTATTGGCCTTATTCCCGACGGTTTTTAAAAACTGTTGGGAGATTTTTCCACTAAATACAAATCAGGCGTCCAGTTCCCCTCTGCTTGATTGCAGGTCCCCCTCCACTAGATTGGTGCCCTAAATAGAATCTCCCTCTTCCCCAGCCTACCAAACTTCTTCCACTGATCGATCCATCTTCAATCATGGAAATTTTTTCTTCTACACTTAAAATATGTAAGTGATACCTTGGTTTTTTTGTTCTGTAACTATTTTTTATATATTTGTTTTGTTGTTCTGCAACTATTTTTTCTCTTTTGATCTAGCATAAAAGAGAGCTTTGTAGACATTAATCATTGTTGTGGGTGGTCATTTAGGATGTAACATAGTATTCCTTCATTTTAATTGATATATCCAATAGTATTATTGATTTACGTTAAATTTGATTATCTTTGAAAAATTATGTTGTTTAATAAGTTGTGTTTAATGGTTGTAATAGTAACTATATGGTATAATGGTTCACATGGTTTGTGAAAGGGTTAACATGGTTTGTATAAGGGTTCACATGGTGTCTAAGATAATATAGTGTCCTGGAAATGTACACAAAGTACATGACTTGGATATCCATCTAAATATACATGGACAATCCCTTATGGTGAAAAGTATTTCTGGCCAAATAGGGTGCTGGAAACGTCCCATTTAAACATGACTTTGTTTCATGGGTATGCCCATATGATTTGTTGTCAATACTATAGAGTGGGTAGTAATTAGCTCACCCAAAACACTTTCATCCCTGAAATCCAAGACTACTGGTTAAATGGAAGAACCCATGTTCTAATGACATGCCTAACCTGGTTTCTAACTCACCTAACCTAAACATAAACTAGAACACTGGTTAAATGAAAGAACTCATCCTAAACATACACTATAACATTGGTTAAATGGAATAACCCATCCTCGTTACTGAATTCCATACACATATGGACAAAAAACTATCATTCATGAACATCACTATAATGCACAGGCTTTTCACAAAACACATATCCCTTAAATGTCATGAAATTCCAGTAGGCACTGATATAATGTTGTCAGGTTTATAGGTCGAAGCTTCATAGCTTTGGATAATATATTCTCAAAACTATAGAGTGGAACCCCATTCAGTGTTTTAATGTCAAACCAACTCCACACATTAAAAAGAAGATCATTATCCACCAATAAAACCAATTTAAATATATAAATGGTGATTCATATCAGTATCCTTAATATATTTCCTTAGGAATTATTAATACATTAGGGTGTTCTCCCGATACCTCCCTTATTGTCTTTCAAATTCAATTATCCCCATTTAACACCACTTTGAGGCATCACTTCATTTACAATTATGTGTTGGTTATAGGATATTCTCAAATATTTATCTTATATATGAGTTGGATCTATTTAATTAGAAATTTCAAAACCCTCCATAAAAATCCTACTTATAACACATTAATTTTATTTTCTAAACCCACTAATTTAATTTTAGAACACTCCCAAGAGTCTTATTACATAGGAAAATTTGATTTTCTTCATCCTTGAAGGTTGTGAACAACATTGGAATTACAAAAAATTTGTCATCATTTTTAGCATTTTTAGTAGAGGCCTAATATTTTTGTTTGTTTGAATAAAAAAAATCATATTTAAAGTATTTTTAATTTCATTTTCATTTTTTCAGGGTGGGGAGGGGGAGTGTGCAGGTGGGGTGGGGGATGGGGTGGGGTGGGGGCTGTCTAGGTGGGGGGGACTGGGCTATCTAGGTGGGTTCATGGTTGGCCATGTGTCACAAACATTATTTAATTATGAGGTAATTTATATATTTTTTGGGTATTTTATTTTTCACAAGTATTTACTTCACCATTTTTAGAGAAAATATATTATTTTTACCCAACAATATGTGGTTCAAGGTTGGCACACAGTTCAGTGAAATTGTGCCCCATCCCAAGGGAAACTGGGTACCCAAAAAAACATTTTTTATGTGTACGAGTCAACCCCGCCTCAATCCGATGCATGGTGTGGCCAGTATCACTTAAAGTGTCTCACTTTTATTTGAAATGGAAAACATTTTAAGTGAAAACAAGTGACATATGGAAAACTGATCAAACACATTTGGATTGTATTGATAAATTACAGAAACGATCCATGGTCATTTTTGATGTGTACGAGTCAACCCCGCCTTAATCCGATGCACGGTGTGGCCAGTACCACTCAAAGTGTCTCAATTTTATTTGAAATGGATAGGATTATAAGTGAAAACAAAAATTGGCATACGAAAAACTGACCAAACGCATTCGTATTATGTTGATAATTTAGCACAATGATAAAAAGATCATTTGTGATAGGTACGAGTCAAACCTACCTCAATTTGAGGCACAGTGTGACCAGTATCCCTCAAATTGTATGAATTTTGTTTGAAATGGACAACATTTTAAGTGAAAACAACAACTGGAATATGAAAAACTGGCCAAACACATTCTAAATGATTTGATACTTTATCAAAATCATCCATGGGTCATTTGAGATGAGTACTAGTCAACCTCACCTCAATCTGAGGCACGGTGTGACCTGTATCACTCAAAGTGTCTTTATTTTATTTGAAATGGATAACATTTTAAGTGAAAACAACTGGCATATAGAAAACCGATCAAATGCATTTTTATTTTGTTGATAATTTAGGAAAACTATCCATGGGTCATTTTTGATGTGTATAAGTCAACCCCACCTCAATTCGATGCATAGTGTGGCCGGTACCACTCAAGGTGTCTCACTTTTAGTTGAAATGGAAATGATTTTAAGTGAAAACAACAATTGGCATACAGAAAACAGACCAAACACATTAGGATTGTGTTGATACATTAGTAGAATGATCCATGGATCATTTGTGAAAGGTACATGTAAACCCCACCTCAATTTGAGGCACGGTGTGACTGGTATCACTCAAAGTGTTTCACTTTTGCTTGAAATAGACAACATTTTAAGTGAAAACAACAACTAGCATACGAAAAACCGACCTAAAGTATTCATAATGTGTTGATACTTTATCACAACGATCCAAGGGTTATTTTTGACATGTAGTAGTCAACCCCGCCTCAATTTGAGGCTCGGTGTGACCGGTATCACTCAAAGTTTCTCTCTTTTATTTGAAATGGACAACATTTTAAGTGAAAACAAATGGCATAGGGAAAACCAATAAAATGAATTTGGATTGTGTTGATAATTTCGGACAACGATCCATGGGCCATTTTTGATGTGTATGAGTCAAACCTGCCTCAATACGATGCATGGTGTGGCCGTTACCACTCAAATTTTTTTACTTTTATTTGAAATTGACAGAATTTTGAGTGAAAACAACAATTGTCATAAGGAAAACCGACCAAATTCTTTTGGATTGGGTTTATACTTTATCACAACGATCCATGGATAATTTTTGATAGGTACAAGTCAACCCCGCCTCAATTCGAGACACGGTGTGACTGGTATCACTCAAAGTGTCTTACTTTTGTTTAAAATGGACAACATTTTAAGTGAAAACAACAACTGGCATACAGAAAACTGACCAAAAACATTCTAAATGTGTTGATACTATATCAAAATGCTCCATGGGTCATTTTTGATGTGTACTAGTCAACCTCACCTCAAAATGAGGCATAGTGAGACCGATATCACTCAAAATGTCTCTCTTTTATTTGAAATGAACAACATTTTAAGTGAAAACAACTGGCATATGAAAAACTGATAAAAAACATTTGGATTATGTTGATAATTTAGAAAAATGATCCATGGGTTATTTTTTATGTGTATGAGTCAACCCCACCTCAATCCGATGCACAGTGTGGCCGGTACCACTCAAAGTGTGTCACTTTTATTTGAAATGGACAGGATTTTAAGTGAAAACAATAATTGGCATACGGAAAACCAACCAAACACATTCAGATTGTGTTGATACTTTAGAACAATGATCCATGGATCATTTTTGATATTTACAAGTCAACCCCTCCTTAATTCAAGGCACGGTTTGACTATTATCACTCAAAGTGACTCACTTTTTTTTGAAATGGACAACATTTTAAGTGAAAACAACAACTGGAATATGGAAAACTGATCAAATGCATTCAGAATGTGTTTATACTTTATCAAAATGAACCATGGGTCATTTGTGACGTTTACTAGTCAACCCCGCCTCAATATGAGGCATGGTGTGACCGGTATCACTCAAAGTGTCTCTCTTTTATTTAAAATGGACAACATTTTAAGTGAAAACAACTGGCATACATAAAACTAATCAAACGCATTTGGATTGTGTTGATAATTTGGTAAAACGATATATGGGTCATTTTTTATGTCTATGAGTCATCCTCGATTCAATATGATGCACGGTGTGGCCGGTACCTCTCAAAGTGTCTCAGTTTTATTTTAAATGGACAGGATTTTAAGTGAAAACAAAAAATGGCATACAGAAAACTGACCAAACGCATTTAAATTATGTTGATACTTTAGAACAAAAATCCATGGATCATTTTTGACAGGTACGAGTCAACCCCACCTCAATTCGAGGCATAGTGTGACCGATATCACTCAAAGTGTCTCACTTTTGTTTGAAATAGACAACATTTTAAGTGAAAACAACAACTGGAATACAAAAAACCAAAAAAATGCATTCATAATGTGTTGATACTTTATCACAACAATACATGGGTCATTTTTGACGTGTACTAGTCAACTCCACCTCAATATGAGGCATGGTGTGATCGGTATCACTCAAAGTGTCTATCTTTTATTTGAAATGGACAACATTTAAAGTGAAAACAACTGGCATATGGAAAACCGATCCAACGCATTCAGATTTTGTTGATAATTTAGGAAAATGTTCCATGGGTCATTTTTGATGTCTAAGAGTCAACTCCGCCTCAATCCAATGCACGGTGTAGCCAGTACCACTCAAAGTGTCTCACTTTTATTTTAAATGGACATGATTTTAAGTGAAAACAACAATTGGCATACATAAAACATACCAAACACATTCGGATTGTGTTGATACTTTAGAACAATGATCCATGGATCATTTTTTACTAAGACGAGTCAACCCTACCTCAATTCGAGGCATGTTGTGACCGTTATCACTCATAGTGCATCACTTTTGTTTGAAATGGACAACATTTTAATTGAAAACAACAACTGGCATACAGAAAAATGACCAACTGCATTTATAATGCGTTGATACTTTATGAAAACTATACATGGGTCATGTTTGACGTTTAATAGTCATCCTCGCCTCAATCTGAGGCATGGTGTGACCGGTATCACTCAAAGTGTCTCTCTTTTATTTGAAATGGACAACTTTTTAAGTGAAAAAAACTGGCATACAAAAAACTGATCAAATGCATATGGATTGTGTTAATAATTTAGGAAAATTATCCATGGGTCATTTTTTATGTGTATGATTCAACTCCGCCTCAATATGATGTACGGTGTGGCCGGTACCTCTCAAAGTGTCTCACTTTTATTTGGAATGGACATGATTTTAAGTGAAAACAAACATTGGCATATGGAAAACCGACCAAACATATTAGGATTGTGTTGATACTTTAGCACAAAGATACATGGATCATTTTTGATAGGTATAAGTAAACCCCGCCTCAATTCTAGGAACGGTGTGACCGATATCACTCAAAGTGTCTCACTTTTGTTTGAAATGGACAACATTTTAAGGGAAAACAATAACTGGCATACATAAAAACTGACCAAACGCATTCATATTGTGTTTATACATTATCAAAACAATCCATGGGTCATTTGTGACATGTACAAGTTAACCCCACTCCAATCTGAGTCACAGTTTTACCGGTACCACTCAAAGTGTCTCTCTTTTATTTGAAATGGACAACATTTTAATTGAAAACAACTGTCATATGGAAAATTGATCAAATGCATTCAGATTTTGTTGATAATTTAGGAAAACGATCCATGGGTCATTTTTGATGTGTACAAGTCAAACCCGCATCAATCTAATGCACGGTGTCGCTGGTACCACTCAAAGTGTCTCGCTTTTATTTGAAATGGATAGGATTTTAAGTGAAAACAACAATTGGCATATAAAAAACTTACCAAACGCATTAGGATTGTATTTATAATTTAAAAAAACGAACCATGGATCATTTTTGACTGGTATGAGTCAACCCCGCCACAATTTGAGGCATGATGTGACTGGTATCACTCAATGTGTCTCACTTTTGTTTGAAATGGACAACATTTTAAGTGAAAACAACAACTGGCATATGGAAAATTGACCAACTACATTCAGAATGTGTTGGTACATTATAAAAATGATTCATGGGTCATTTGTGATGTGTAAAAGTCAACCCCACATCAATCAGAGTCACGGTGTTATCGGTATCACTCAAAGTGTCTCTCTTTTATTTAAAATGTACGGGATTTTAAGTGAAAACAAATACTTCCATATAGAAAACTGACCAAATGCTTTCAGAGTGTATTTATGCTTTAGGAAAATGATACATGTGTTTTTTTGACATGTACGAGTAAACCCTATCTCAATCTGATGCATGGTGTTGCCGGTTCCACTCAAAGTGTCTCAATTTTATTTGAAATGGACATGATTTTAAGTGAAAACTACTGGCATACAGATAAATGATCAAACAAATTCGGATTTTGTTGATAATTTAAGAAAAAAATCTATGGATGAGATTTGATGTGTATGATTCAACCCCACCTCAATCCGATGCACGGTGTGGCCAATACCACTCAAAGTGTCCCACTTTTATTTGAAATGGATTAGATTTTTAGTGAAAACAACAATTGGAATACAGAAGACTAACCAAAGGCATTTGGATTGTGTTGATGATATATCACAACGATCCATGGATCATTTTTGATAGGAAAGAATCAAAACCGCCTCAATTCAAGGCACGGTGTGACCAGTATCACTCAAAGTGTCACACTTTTGTTTGAAATGGACAACATTTTAAGTGAAAACGACAACATGCATATGGAAAACCAATCAAACGCATTTGGATTGTGTTGATACATTAGCACAACGATCCATGGGTCATTTGTGACCTGTAAGAGTCAATCCCGCCTTAATCAGTGGCATAGTGTGACAAGTATCACTCAAAGTGTCTCTCTTTTATTTGAAATGGACAGGATTTTAAGTGAAAATAACAACTTGCATACAAAAAACTGACCAAACGCTTTCATATTGTATTGATACTTTAGGAAATTGATACATATGTAATTTTTGATGTGTACGAGTCAACCCCACCTCTATATGAGGCATGGTGGGGCCTATATCACTCTAAGTGTCTCACTGTTTTTGAAATGACCAACAGTTTAAGTTAAAACAACAACCGACATATGAAAAACTGACCAAACATATTTGGATTGTGCTAATACTTTAGGAAAATGATTCATTGGTAATTCTTTAAATGTACGAGTCAATACCGCCTCAATATGAGGCACGATGTGGTGGAATCCTACTCTGATCAATAGATTGCACCATACTTGTACCATTTAGTGTCAAAGCCTTAATAACATTAATATTATTCTAACTAACGTCAATAAAATTACAGATCCATTCTTTTAGACCATCACAAGTTGAACTTCTGATCATTTCTGTTCTGCCTGAATTTTAAATCAAGTAAAGAGTTCCATACTTTACTCCTTTTGTAACAACCATGGAACCATGGGTCAGTTTCCATGCCCCATTTTCAAAATTAGTTTCATTTATTGCTTCATAAAACTTTCTATTTATATTTAGGAATAAGAAAACCACTCCCAGGTAAAATTCATTTTCATAAGTTTTTCATTTTCTATAAATGTTTCTTTTGTTTGAGGATAAATCATATTTGGGTGTTCTTTCGTTGTCAAAAGATATTTTTATGATCATCAAAAACCTAACAATTTCAAAAATTGAGGGGTTTTATTTCACAACATCAAGAAAGTGTAGTGATGGAATATACTGCAAACTCTTGTTCATGAGTTAGGTAGTTTCACTCATGGGGTCATAAGTGATGAGACTCTTAAGAAAATAACTTCCCACCATATATTATAAAAAATAGAAGTTCAATGCAAAATGAATCAAAAATCATTACATACCCTAATCTAGGATCAGAAAAAAAAATTGGGATTTCAGCCAAATTCAAACTCTTATTAAACTCTAATAAATATTTCTCAGAAAATTCTATCTATTAGAGTTTTATGGGGAGGTGGGGGGGGGGGGTTGTCCAGGGCTGAGGTGAATTACTACTAGAAGAGTGGTTTTCATATGAAGATTGAAATGGGTGTAAATAATGTTTGAGTTATTGAAACTGTTTTTCAACTCTACTAGAATATTGTTTTCATATGAAGATTGAAATAGGGAATTGTAGTACATGACATGGTTGGAAGAGTTTGATGGTTTTATGTGTTTTTTAGTGATATTTCATGTGTTTTTATGCTGTTTTAAGTGTGTTTGTATGTGTTTTTTGTGCTATTGTTTTGAAGGTGTATACTGGAGGGGCTGTTGTGCAATAGTTCTTGAAATAAACAATACTAATGGTTTTAAACTGTTGGTATACTTTGAGCTAAATTTCTACCCTCTTTTTCAATAAACTGTTGGTAAAAAACTATCCCAACGGTTTAGAACCGCTGGTATAGTGTTTAGTCTTCAATATATACCAACGGTTCATTGAAACCATTGGTAAAAATGCTATACCAACAGTTTACAACCATTGGTTTAGATGAAATACATGGTCTTCCAAACTATTGGGGTAAACATATAGCAACAGTTAGCCTACAATCGTTGGTAAATCAATAAACACAGTGGCCTACACCAATAGTTTAGATCAAAACGTTGGTATAGGGCTTTCCTCACGGTTTACTACCCTATGGTTTGGAAAACCATTATTATAATCTATTCCAACGGTTTTCCATCCTATACCAATGGTTTAGAACCATTGGTATAACCTTCATTTCTAGTAGTGATTCCATCATTATGAAAGTGGCTATTGATATTGCATGTGATTATTCGACAAGTAGAATATCCATGTGAGTATGTAAATGGAAATATTTTGATTTATATTTTCTATATTATGAGGATGTTTATGTTTAAAAAGATTTTGTTTTAGTTTTATACATTGCCTTAAATGTTTATGCTTATTTATAAAAGTTTCTGCTATATTGTTATCCTTACGGAGCATTTGAGATCACCCCTTTCTATGTTTTATTTTTCCTAGGATGAAAAAAGTATATTATGACTGACCTTCAGGGATAGTCTATGGGATCTCAGTGTTGTCCATGGAAACAATGTTGTTGTAGTTTTCCATTTTATGATGTAATGTAAACATTATGATTGTATCTAGTAATTCCAAGGCTACTAAACTAATCAGTATTTTGTGACTTGACCTTTTGTGATCATGACAATGTTATGTAATAATTCACCGACTCTAAGAAACTAGGGTCGGGGCGTTACATATAACCTATACCCTAAACCATATACCATAAACCTAAAACCCTAATCCATAAACCATAAACCAAACCATACACCCCAAGCCCTATACCCTACATCCTAAATCCTATACCCCACACCCTAAACCTTAAACCCTACAACCTAAACCCAATATCATACACCCTAAACCCTAAACCCTAAAGACCCTAAAACCCATAAAAACCCAAAAAGATCATAAAATCCACTAAAATTACCTAAGAACATTAAAAACAATAAAAACACTAATATACCCTACACCCCTTAAAACACTACAATACCCTAAAAAATCTAACACCCCATATAAGAACCTAAAAAACATAAAACCCCCAAAATAACCCTTGAGACCCTAAAAACATAACATAACCTAAAACCAATTAAAAACCATAAAAATACTAAATACTAAAAAACTCTAATAAATCCTAAAAATTCCTTAAATCCTCGAAAACTCTAAAACCCATAAAAAACCTAAAAACCCTAAAAACCATATAAAATCCTAAAAATTACTACAATCCCTAAAAACACTAATGTACCAAAAAAAAACCCAAAACCACTGATTAATCCCTAAAAATTATAAACCACCTTAAGACCCCAAAAAATACACTAACCCCCCCCCAAAAAAAACCCAAAAAATAGTAAAAAGACCTTAAACACTAAAAACCACAAAAAGACCCTTAAAACCCAAAAAATTCATCAAAAGACTTTAAAATCCCTATCAAACCCCAAAACCCCTTAATCCCGAGAAATATAAAATCCATAAAAACCAAAATACCACTAAAAACACCAAAACCAAAAAAACCAAAAAACCCAGAAAAACTAAAATCCAAAAAAATCTTAATATAAACTAAAACACTAAAATGGACCTAAAACACCATAAAAATCTAAAAATTTGTAAAAAACATAAAAAAAAACTTAAAACCCTAAAAACATAAATACCATAACACCAATAAAATACAATAGAATTCTTAGAAATCCCTAAAAGGCATATAGGCTATAAAAACAACAAAATACTATTATAAACAATAATGAATCTAAAAACCTTAAAACCCATAAAACCCTTAAACCCGAAACCACTTAAAACCCACTAAAACCCCCAATGAAACCCAAAAAACCCAAAAAACCCTAAAACCATTATTACCCTAAAAAACAATAATATACTAAAAAACCTGAAACCCTAAAAACCCTAAAAACCCTAAAAATATGAAAAAACCAAAAAAAATCCCAAAAAATCTCGTAAAACCATAAAAACAATAAAACCCCCAAAAAACATCAAAACCATTAAAACCCAAAAGACACTAAAACCCCTATAAAGACCCTAAAAACATAAAGGGACTCTAAGACCCTAAAAATCATAAAAGACCCTAAAACCATAAAAACCCTAAAAGACCATCAAACCCCTAAAAAACTAAAAATACATAAATACCCTAATACCCTAAAACTCTAAAAACCCTAAAACACCTAAAAACCCTAAAACCCATAAAAACCCTAATTGTAAAGATTATTACCCTAGTATCATATAGGCAGTGCCTTATATTATTACATTAGCATAGATACAAGACTCTAATCCCAACAAACTAATTAGTTTATTAGTTTTGGAATCCAGATTACATACATGAAAATTAAATTATAGCTTGAATGAAAAAATCATAGAAAATCCATTTTTAACACCCAAAAACTCTTAGATTAACCCTGTAGGCCATTCATAATATTCATCTTCATATCTTGGGGGAAAATAAAAAATAATAAAGGGGTGAGATAATATTCTTAGTAAAGTTAATTAATATGGTAAAAACTTGTATAAACAATAATTAATGGTTAATAACTGAAAACACATGCCTTTAGAACATAAAATTGAGTATAATATTCCAATAATAAAATTTGAATAAATAATTCCAAAAAAATAATCACATGAGAATGAAGTGTGACCACATATATTTTACTAGTCAAATATTCACATGGATTATTAATTACTAATATCATTTTGAGGAAGTGAATAATTCCTAAGATATAAAAAATACCATCCAGTCCATACCAAGACATCTAAAAATTATTATGGTATCAACCAATACCATATTTAAAAATGGGTAAGGCCTCGGCCAAGTCCATATCTGCTTTGTCTCATGATACCTACTGATAAATTGAGGGGCTATATGGGACCTACCTATCACTTACTAAGTACAATGAGTTCATAATATAAATGGGTTTAATCATAGACAATATATACATATGAATTGTAGGTAACATTTCCAAATATGTAAACATAATCACTAACCATTTTGAGTAACATGGTGATTGGTATCATGATAGCACATCCACAGTGAAAATGAACATAAAGCATTTAATAAAATATGGTAGATGATAATAATAGGATATATATCAAAAATAAATCATAAAATTCAACAGATGTGTTGAATTATTTTAAAATTTTCTTATGAAATCATCGAGGAATTATTGGAATAAATAACCATTTTACTTTGCAAAGAAGATTTATTTTGGGAAAAAATAATTTTTATTTGTCATGAATGTTTCTATAAAACCAGAGATGAAAAATATAGTTTTTTCATGAAAAACTTTGTGAGTTTATAAAAATAATGGGGTCTTAAAACATATTATTTATGGTACTTTAAAATGGGTTTGAAATTGAGATGTTCCATTTAATCAGGCATGCATATTGGGAAGAATTTAGAAGGGAGCCTTGTAAAACCTATATCATCCCACAAATGAAAGATGAAATGATCCAAATACATGAATTTGGAAAATATTATTGGAATTTATAATAACTATATAAAATAAATTAATAATTACATTGGTGTATAGAGGAATAGAGTGTATCCCAAATGAAGATGGAGGTTTAGGAAGAAAACCCTTACCTTATGTCCGAATTTGTTATGCACTTCAGATTAATGTCCTGGATTATCAAATTAAATACATTGATTAATTAATTAGGAACATTATATAAAATTATTTTATTAATTATAGTTTTATTAAGTTTGTTTATTTCTTTGAGTTATAGAGTTTAATTTCATCATTCAGGAGCGTTCATTTTCTCGGTTTTTATGACCGGTTCACTTGTTTATAAGTAATGAAGTTCATGTAAAATGGGTATAATTCTAAAGAATTGGAATTAAAGGTTATTAATTAATATAAATAAGTTTAAATGTCTATTCATATTATTTTTTACATGGTATGAGTATGAATCATTAGATAACATGTTAATGATATTCATTTAGATTAATTTAAGCGGTTTTAGATCACAACAAACTCATTTTGTTTTATGATTTAGTATTATGTAAAAATGTAAATTCCAAAACATAAAAAGGGATATATTATAAATTTTAAAATATGTTTCTACCATTAAATTTGTTTTATGAAGAACCTTTAAGACGATGAAGGAAAATTAAAAAATTTATCCTTAAAGGAGATGCAACAACACCTCAAGGAAACATTTCTATTTTTATAATAAATGATAGGTGAAAATCAGTTTGAGGATGAATTATTAAATTAGAACAATAAAAATACATTAAATTTATGTTAATTGAGTTTTCATGTTATTTGTATGAGTTTAGGTGAGGAGGGGATAATAAAATAAAAGAACATGAAAATAAATTTAAAGGAAAAGGAAGAGGATTTTACCTCTAGAATTCTCCTCCTTGAGAACCTCCATAGGAAACTGGTTTTGGTCTTTTTATGAGACCCATATCTCATAGATGTGTGGGAGGGTACTAGGATGTTTATTGATAAGAAATTTTACAATTCTCATATCTTGGAAGTGGTGATAATAAGGGGTGGTATTTATAGTGGAGGATAGGGGTGTTTTTTGAAAATTTAATTCATTTATTTATTATTTTGTCTCAAGACTATGAATAGTTCGATAATTATCATAAAATATATTAAAATAATAAAGTTAAGTTTTATATTATGGTTCATACATCATCCATGACTCAAGGAATTGTGAATTTATCTTATAATGTATTTATACTATAAATTACCTTATTTTTTATTCACAAAAAAATCAAGTAATCAGAAAAATCCAAAAAATTCACCCTAAAAATTTTTTGATGTGTGGAATGAAAAAATGAACTCCATTTTATGATAATAATTTTCTAATTATGTTAAATTTAATTTTTAATTAATATAATAATTTAC
The DNA here is from genome assembly GCA_963277665.1 of Viscum album. NCBI lineage: Eukaryota > Viridiplantae > Streptophyta > Magnoliopsida > Santalales > Viscaceae > Viscum > Viscum album. Next base: position 1,798,445,305 of record OY728126.1, on the reverse strand, counting down.
CTGAAAAATATAGATTTTAAATTTATAACGGATTTTATAACACTCTGAAAAATAAACTAAGGTATCATAAAGTTATACTAAAATCATATGCCAAAAAAATATTAATTTATGAATATATTTTAAGAAAATAAAATTTATTTTAAATTTATTTATTAATTATGAAATTATAAATAAATATTTATGACTTACAAAAATACCAACACTTAATTATTATTTTCTAAAATATTCACTTACTTATAATATCATATAATTATATCATAAAATAATTTTTAAGATGCCTAAATTGTATTTATACAAACATGGATGAGGTTACTATTCATTCAGCTGATTTACTATTAATAAGGATATTACTATTCCTAAGTCCAAGTTAGTATTTCATCTGTATAGGTTCCTTAACTTATAGAAATACCTATTATTTAATTCATTATTAATTTTGAAGGTTTTTATTATGTTTTCTAAATAATTTTATGTGATTTATATTATATAAAGTAAAAATAATAATGGAAATATCATTAATTGAATTATGGGTTAATACATTTTACCCTCCTACAAATATTTCATCCTCAATATTTCTAGAATGTCACCTGAAGAAAATATTTGGGTAGTTATTCATCATAAGTTCATCAGGCTCCCATGTCACCTCTTCAGTTTTATGATATTTACAATGTACCTTTACCAACCAATTTTCATGATTCCTCAACACATATTCTTTAGTATCCAGAATACAGATAGGCTCTTCATAATAATATAAATCAGGTTCCAAATCTATTCTATCATAATTGAGTACTTGCATTGGGTCTGGCATATATTTTCCTAACAAAGACACATGAAACACATTTTCCACTTTATTAAGGGTAGGTAGCATTACCAAATGATAATATAATGCTCTAATTTTCTCCAAAATTTAAAAAAGGCTAATATACATGGGGATCAGTTTCATTTTATTCCCAAATATTATAACATCCTTTAATAGAGGTACTTTCAAGAAAACATGATCTCCCCCTTGAAATTACAAATCCTTTATTCAATTATCGACATAGATCTTTTTTTTTTAATTTTAGCTACATTGATATGGGTTTCAATAGTCTTTTCCTTCATTTTTGTTTCTTCCACAGGCTTTAGGACTACAAGCTTTATATCACCAATTTCATCCCAATATGTTGGTGTACTACATCTCTTTCCACAGAATGCTTTATATGATGCCATTTTAATACTATATTGGAAAGTATTATCATGGGAAAACTCTAAAAAAGGTAATTACTAATCCCACATACCTTGAAAATTAGGTGAGAATGATCGCAACATGTCTTCTAATGTTTGGATCGTCCTTTGTGACTATCCCTTAGTTTGAGGGTGATATGTAGTACTCAAATGAAGCTCAGTACCCAAATTTTTATAGATAATTTTCCAAAAAATTTATGTAAATCATAGATCATGATAAAAAACAATTGATAGAGGTACTAAATGAAGTATTATAACTTCATTAATATAGACCCATGTAAGGCACTCGAGTGAAAAATCCTCTCGTATAGTAAGGAAATGTGTAGATTTGGTAAGTCAATCAACAATTGCTCATATTGCATCATTCATTCTTGGGAGTTTTTTTATTCCAATGACAAAATAAATAGTGATGTCATCCCATTTCCATATAGGAACATTAAGAGGTTTCTTTACTCCTCTAGAATGTTCTCTTTTATCCTTAAATTGTTGACAGACTAACCACCCTGAGGCATAATCAGCAATTTCACACTTCATGTTATTCCACTAAAAATTTCCCTTCAAATATCTATAAATATTAATGATACAAGGTTTTATAGAATGTTTTAACTATGGTAATCATCCAATGACTCTATTTTTAGCTCTAGTATAGAGGGAATACAATTCCTCTTCCCAAATTTTATAATTCCATCCATATACACGAATTCTACCAACTTCCCATCATTCATGGTCTTAAATTTCTTTTGAAGATTCTCATCATCTGACTGAGAAAACATAATCCTTTCTAATAAATATAGTTGGGCAACTGATTGAAAAAGTAATGATATTTCACATTCCTTGATAATTACCATATCCATATTTTCTAGATCCATGTACACATGATTCTTATAAATTCTCATTTTGTTCATAACTCCAAGATTCCTCCTGCTCAAAGAATATGTGACTTTATTCGCCTTCCTTGTGTTTTATTGTATTGAAAATTAATAATCCTTGATTAGTTTGAGCCATTTCCTTTTCCTAATGTTTTGTTTAATCTGTGAGAATACGTATTTCAAGCTCTTGTGTTGCTTATATATCTCATACCTTTCTTCATAGAGATAGTGTCCCCATATTTTTAGAGAAAAGTTTATAGCTTCTAACTCATGATCATGTTTTGGATAGTTCTGTTCTTGAATTTTTCCCTACCATGATACATAGACAATAACTCTATCATTTTTCATAAGGACACACCTGATTCTTTTCTTTAACGCATCACTATAAATAAAAAATCCTACATTTCCCGATGGTAGAGTCCATATTGTATTAATCACTAATCACTTACTCAATTATTCAAAATATTTTTCACATTATTTTTCTATATGAACATAACCCCTTTATGAATAATATTGGTTAACGGGTTAGCTAATTGGAAGAATTTCTAAATGAAAGACTGAAAAAACCTACTAAACCAATAAAAATGTGTTCCTCAGTTATATTCATTAGTGTAGTCCATTCTTGAACAACCTTTTTATTTGCAGGATCAACTGAGATTACATCCTTAGTGAAAATATGGACAAGAAAAAAAATGATTGAAGCCAAAATTCACACTTGTTAAACATCCCATATAATTCATTTCATCTAAGAATCTTTAGATAAATCCACAAGTGATTTTCATGATATTCATATCTTTTGGAGTATATTAAGATATCATCAATAAGTACCACAACAAAGTTATCATGATATTACTCGAAAACTCTATCATTAGATCCATGAAAATAAATGGTGCATCATTCAGTTAAAATGGAATAACTATAAACTCATAATGTCCATACCTTGTTTCAAATGAAATATTTGGAATATATTTATTCCTCAGATGAAATTTATGATATCTAGATCAAAGTTTAATGTTTAAAAAGTATCGAGCTCCATGAATTTGTTCAAATAAATCATCAATTCAAGGTAGTGGATACTTGTTATTTATTATGATAGCATTAATTTCTCTCTAATAAATGCATAGACTCAGGGATACATCTTTCTTCTTGACAAAGAGAACATGGGCTCCCCAAGGAGAAACACTAGGGAAAATAAATCCCTTGTCACTCAATTACCCTATTTTCTTCTTCATATCCACTAATTCCACAATGGATATTCTATAGGGAGTCTTTTATATAGGTCTGGTACTAGAAATTAAATCAATAGATAACTCAACTTCCTGCTTCGGAGGATGTTCAGGTAAATACTCTATAAATACATCAATGTATTCTTGTACAATAGGTGCGTCCTCAATTTGAATATTTATTTCCTTATCAATAGATAATTTTTTTTCTTCCTCCCCAATAATTTCATTTAGTGGAGCTACTAGGGGTGGATCTAGATGAGAATCAGATAGTGATGTTTCTTCTCTAAAGATAAGGGATTCTACACCTTTCTAAAAAAATAATTTCATTCTTGCAATATATTTTCACATCATATTTTTAAATCCAGTCCCTGATGAGAATTATGTCAAAGTAGACCATATGTATGAAGATAAAATTAGTATTAAATCATGTTTATATACTATAATGGGAACTTCCTGACACATATTTGTTTCAATGAGACATCCCCTAGAGGTTTTGACTGATAACTCCCTTGCTAAGGATAATTGGAAATATATAATTTTTAAATAAAAGTTAGAAAATATAGGGGAATTCAATGACCTATAATCAAATAAATCTTTAGCTAAATTTGAGGATATGATCAATATACTTTCAATAACATCATTAGGAACTTCAAACTCAGTTGTTGTGATCACATAAGTTTATTCTTTCTCTGATGGCCTTTTCTAAAGAAAGTTTCATTGACCCTATTTAAAATCATTTTCATGTTGTATCATCTACCTAGAATTTTATCATTGAACATTGGTAGCTTCTTTCATTCCTTCACAATCTTGGGCATGATGGAATTCCAAACCACTCATGTAGAAAACTCCTTTTCCTTTTAAGTAGGCACTAAGGTGTTTCCATCCACAAGTATCGCATGTTGAAAAATACCCTTTTAATTTTTCCATTTATCCATTATTTCCTCAAAAACCCTCTTCTTCTCTTGTTTTCCCTTAAATTCATAAGAAAAAAAATTATTTCTCTATCTTGATAGAAAATGAAACTATATCTTCACATGATGATAAATTTTGGGTGACTAGTTCCCTTCATAAGAATGGTTTTAAACCATCAAAAAATCAATCAATATTTCTTCTTGGATTATCTATGTAGTCTGTGACATGACTTTCTAACCTTGTAATGTTGGATTCATAATTTGAAACATTTTCCTCCCCTTTTTGTTTTAGACTCAATAATTTACTTTCTATATCTACTCGTTGTTCATGAGGAAAATATTTTTCTAGGAAAATTTCCTTAAAATCACTCCATTCCATATTTTTCATTTCTTCCTCCTAGTTTGTGTTTTGAATTAGTGACCACCATTGATCTGAATCTCCTGATATATGATAAAAACCCATGATAATATTCTCCACATTATTACTTCCTAAAGTGAGAAATATCTTCTCTAAGGAACTTATCCATTGCTCCGCTACAAAAGGGTTTGTATTCCAATTTAATGATGAAGGTTTTTGTCACATAATGTGTTCTAACATTTCACCTCAAAATTGTGGTTTACTATTCTCTATATGGGTAAGGTTATTATTCATAAACTGATTTAGCTTCCCTGGTATAGTTATATGTTTCTCAGAACTAGTTGCAGATCCAGTACTAATATCATTAGCTTTCATGGGAGGTAAATCCTAACATGGGATACATGAGTTGATATAGTTTCCATTCCATTCAATAGGCACTATATATAAATAATGGAATACACTAAAATAGGTTTTGAGTCATATTTCATTATCTCAAACTAGAAATCACTTAATAGGAATTGAAATCTTATGCATAAATAATCTCATAATCATAAGTATTGTTTCATTGATGAAAAAATTACTTTTAAATCCTTTATAGTGGTTTATAAAAAAATGTGAATTATCATAAGAATATTCCCCTTGAGTTTCCAACTAGGTGCATAGTAAGGCATGTTGTTGTGTACCAAGTTACCATGAGTCATGCCTAGGACACCTTGTTAGATTTGTTACCCCTAAGTACATTTGTCCCAGAACCACATCCACTTATAGTATCGAGATAGAGATGTATTGCTAGGAAGACCCACATAATTTCATCATTAAAATAATTATAAGATATTATTCTATTATTATCATCAATTCCTATCTTAGTGTTATGTTTTTCATGACCTGTCCCCTGGGACCCATTCCATGACAAACCCCGAACCCGCCTCTCAAAGGCCAGGGGTTGGCGACTAGCTCTGAAGGCGTCAACTTGAAAGTGGGATACATTTTCCTGATTACCTGTACACATGCATGAACAACCACATCCCAATGATGGAAAAGTAAAACAAGAAGGCCACTATAAAAAACCTCTAAGTACAAGTACAACTGAAAGTCAAATGGGCCAGAATACAAACCCAGAAAAAGACCAACTGGAAAATAGGAGAGTAAAAACAAAACTCTGGAAGCCATCCACTAAAAAAACTTCCAATTGGGTAAGTATAGAGTATCTATTGGAAGTTGTAGATGTACGATCCTCCTGCTTATTCTCACTAAGTTCCGTTGGGTCCTAGGCCAGCAAGTCCTCTGTCAAGTTAGAGGTTGTCTGCACCAGACAAAACACGTGCAGGAAAAGCCCATGTAGGGGTGAGTAACAAAATAATCAGTAGGGTCCTCAAAATAACAAGGAATTTCCACAAATAAATCCTCAAAAAAACATTAATCATGACCATTAATCATGATCAAAAAGAAATATAGATCACACCAGGTATGTTCTAGAGTAGGAAAGTAAAACCATTAGTCACAACGTCGAACACCATGGGTTGCTAGATAACTCATCCTTAATGAGTACAGTGGGCATGCTAGGTTACACAAAATCCACTTCCAACTAACCATAATAATGTTGTGGTACTCATCCCTAATGATTATCATAGGTATTCTTGGTCACATAGATGTTACTCCCCATCGTGGGAATGCTTAGTCACACAGAAGTCGCTTCCCACCAATGGCCATACGGAGGTACTCCCCCATCGAGTACCGTGGGTTTGCTGGGTCACACAGAAGTCTCTCCCCACCATGGGCCTGCTGATTCACACGTAAGATAATTCTCACTGGGCCATAGTATCAGATCCACATATGGTTGCTCATCATCAGTCTTTAGGTATCATCAAACCACAAATTTTCCACACGTAGCACACTTGATATTAAGAGAACCACTCCCCAATCCATTTTTATAATTTCAACATCCATGAAATCCTCCACCGATTATTCTAAATGATTTTCCTCATTGCAAGGGTTACAATGCTGAAAAACACTCATCAATCGAATGCAATGTTTGAATGATATTGGTGTTTTTTCAAAAAGGCCTATTTGGGTTCCGGTTCTGTCCGACCCAGACAGACCGACCCAGCCCAGGGTTCACTAACACAAATCAGACCTGGCCTAGCCTAAGTCTGGTCTGTTGGGCCATGGTTTTGGCATGCTGGGGTAGCCCGCGCCCTACTCATACGTGCGGTGTGGCTGGGTGTGTCATCCCGCAGAAGGAAAACCTAGCTGTTGTTTCTCCTCACACTCGGTTGGAGACCGTGTTCTAGTCGGAGTCATGGACCATGGTTTCATGCCACTGCCCTGATGCGGCTGAGCGCCACATCCTTCCACCCACTGCCGGCCTGGACGGCGACTCTGAAACACCGTTGTGGCCTAATCCAACCATGGTGCTCCTCCCTGCACACCGTTATGGCACACTACCTCCAGCCTTCGGACACCAACATGTTGGATGGCTCTTTTAGGGACCATCGGGTTTGCACCAGTGGTCCGTTCATCATGCCACCTGTGCCCCTAGCCTCTGTGGAGTGTATCCTTCCATGCAAAGGCCCCAAAATTTACTTACAACCAATTTGAAAATGCTCATCCATGAAGAATGCACAAGCGGAGGGGCTCGGGCTTTGTTCGTGTCATCTCACACCCTCCACATTAGAGTTTTAAAATAGGGGAGGATGGGTATGGTGTTCTACCAACAATAATTTAATCCTGAACAGAAATCCCAAGAAACATCACCCTCTTGTAAGAATAGACCATTCGTGGATCAACCTATTCATGGGATGATCTACATTCATTAATTATAATGAAGAACGAGGAAAACTTAAAACAAATAAACCCCTACCTTGATCGACATTCATCATTGGAGTGATCCTCCCTCGAGGATTCAAGCACTGTTGGTGTTTGTCACTTCCCGATCCCATTCTTCATAAAGCGTCGGCATTGCTATCAATCCTACCAGCATTCGTCATTCGTCATTGGAGTCAGTCCTTGTTTTAGGTTCATTAGAGAATCCCCATGGTTTATTTCTCAACTCTCCAATGCATTAGCATAATAAAAGGAAACACCTCATAGTGTTTCTGTTACACTGAGATGTTGCGTCATTACATAGTTTCATTTTTGAAATAACGTATCTATTACACTACACAAAAATGAACCATTAAGGATCATCCTTTAATGCACCTCATAATCTCACCATAGCACCGTCATCAGCCGCTCAACATTGAAAAAGAAAAGAAAATAACTTTTTAAGTTATTTTATTATTTTCTAAAAAGTCCGAAAATTAACTTTTTTTCATCCAACCCTTTCCAATAGAAGTTAGGCTCTTTCATATCTAATCTTGGTCTTCCGAGTACAACGGTGCCCTTGGATTTTTGATCTGATAACTAGTACAAAAGTTAGAAAAACCATCTTGCACGTTTACTTAAACAATAATAAAACATTCAAAATTCTGTTTTGGGATCATTGGTCCTCAGAATCATGTGCTGTCAAAGAATGTGTTCTCAAAATAAGTACATAAAATTTATGAAAAAATATACAAAAATTATAGGACATTAAATTCTCCCCATATTAGGGATTTACATCCCTGAAAGCTAAAAACAAGGCTAATCAAACAATTGGGTGTACTGAGAATGAATCTGATTCTCCCGCTCCCATGTGCTCTCTAAGAGATTCTCGTACTAACACTGAACACGCACCAGAGGAATCAACTATCCTTGAAGTACCCACTCCTATAGATCCTCTATATCTATCGAGAACTCCGCAAATGTCACCCCATCATAAATGTCTAGATCACCCCAGTCGATGACGTGCAATAGATCATGCACTTACCTCCTCAGTTGCAACACATGAAAAACATCGTGCACCTTGTGAATCTGTGGGGGAAGAGATAGGTGGTATGCCACCTATCCAAATCAGCTAAGAATCTGAAAAGGTCTGATGAACATCAAATATAGCCTTCATACCCAACCAAATCTCCACAATCCCCATCGGGGTGAGACCCAATGAAAAATATGGTCTCCCTCATTGAACTCCAAGGGCCTCCATCTCATTTTGGAATTCAATTTCTGCCTACTCTATGCAGTCTTCATCCGCTCCTGGATGATCTGTACCTTCTTAGTGGTAGCCCGTACTGACTCTGGACCCCTGAGTGCTAACTCCCCTAGGTCTTTCTAATATAGATGTGATCTGCATGGCCACTTGTACAAGAACTCAAATGGTGCCATTTCGATGGTGGAGTGATAGATGTTGTTGTATGAAAACATCACTAGTGAAAGGTGGTCCTCCCAACTACGACCAAAATCACGGACACAAGCATGAAGCATATTCTCCATGATTTGTATGGTTCGCTCTGTTTGACCTTCCGTTTGGGGGTGAAAAGTTGTGCTCAAGTGTAGCTGAGTCCCGAATGCCTATTGTAACTCTTTCGACAATCGGAATGTAATGTATGCATCACGGTCTGAGAAGATCGTTGAAGGAACCCCCTGAATCCTTACTATCTCATGATTGTATAGGTGACCCAATCCCTCTATTGATACCTACTACCAAATGGGTTGTAAGTGATCCAACTTTCAAAGTCATTCAATGATCACTCGGATAGAATTGTGGCCCCTAGATGTGTGTGGTAACCCCATCATGAAATCTATAGAGATACCATCCCACTTCCATTTGGGTACCTCAAGTGGTTGTGCCAAGCATGCTGGAACCTGTTTCTCAGCCTTCACTTGCTGACAAGTGAGAAATCATGAAACGAACTTCTCTAATACTTTATTTATCCTTAGACACCAGTACTAAGGTCAAAGGACATGGTACATCTTCTCCACACTAGGATGTACCACCAAAGGGGATGTATGGAACTCCCTCAACACCTCCCCTCGTAATGTCACTAGTACTATGGTGTGTCCTATGAAAAGGATGACGTGCTCCCCACCTATCAAAAATCCATCAGAAGCCCATCCTGAGGATATCTGGGGACGTCGGGTATCATAGCCAATATCCACAAATTGTGCCTCCCTAACACACTGTAAGAGTGGGGGAGTGACAATAATTGACTAAAGGTAAGATACTACATACCTATAAACGAAGGGTATCTGCATCGCAGCTAGCTGCTCTGTCGCCTCACTCATCAGCTGTAAACCAGACCTCCTGCTAAGTGTGTCTGCCACCAAGTTTCTCTTCCCCTGAGTATAGACTATCTCAAAGTCATAGTCATGGAGGAACTCCAACCATCGCTAATGTCTCATGTTCAGGTCCTTTTGTTATAAAATATACCTGGCACTCTTGTGGTCAGAGTAGATGGTAAACCAGTCACCCATTAAGTTGTTCTGCCACATCTTCAAAGAAAATACCACTACTTTTAACTCCAGGTCATGGTTCAGATTGTTCTGTTAATGCTTCCTCAACTACCATGAGCTATATGCGATCACTAATCTCTCCTAAATCAGGACATAACCCAGTCAAGTCCCTAATTCATTTCAAAAGACAATATACCCAATGCCCTCTTTGGGTATTTTCAAGATGGGGGCTCTAATAAATCTCTACCTAAGCTCTCGGAAAAACTGATGGAACATCTACATCCACACAAAGGGTTGTACCTTACCAACCAAGGATGGTAAAGGTGATTTTACTCGGGAAAAGGCATGCATGAGCCTCCAGTAGTATCCATCAATCCCTAAAAAACTCCAAACCTCATTAACGATCTCAGGAATCTCCCATGTAAGCACTGCCTCTGTCATTTCTGGATCCAATACTACTCCAGCCTTCGAGAAGACATATCCCAGAATGTGGACCTCCCGAATCCAGATCTGTCACTTCAAGAGCTTACCATAAATTTGGTACTCTCAAAGTGTATCTAGGACTATTTGTGGGTGTGTAACGTGCTCCTCCTTCAACACTGAGTAGACCAATATTTCATCAATGAATACCACCACAAAACAATCGAGGTAAGTCTGGAATATCCTTTTCATGATTCCCATGAACACTACTAGGTCATTAGTCACACCAAAGAGCATAACCAATAACTTGTAGTGTCCATACCGGAATCTACATGTTGTCTTCAATACATCCTCATCTTGTACCTGAAGCTTATGGTAACCTAATGTGAGGTCTATCTTCAAGAACCACCTCTCTCCCTTAAGCAAGTCGAATAGGTCATCAATCCTTGGCAATGGATACTTTTTCTTCACGGTCACTTAGTTCAGGCACTACAAGTCCACACACAAACTCAAAATCTCGTCCAAATTCTTGAAAAACAATATTGGGGCTTCCCATGGTGAAACACTGGGCCTTATAAACCACTTCTCCTACAAGTCCTCTAGTTGTACCCAAAATTAACAAAGCTCCACAAGATTCATCAGATATGCAGGTGTGGATATTGGTTTCGTCCCTAGGTATAGATTGATGAAGAAGTATACCTACCTACGAGAAGGTAGTCCCAAAACATCATTAGGAAAGACATCCTCATACTCATCCACCACTATAGGAAATCTTGGACTCCTCTCATCCATTGCGTCGAGGGTGAGGCTAGAAAACTGGTGAGTGATTTGATGCACCCACGTCCAAGAATGTCCTTCCGGCACTGAAAATGTTCCATTCTCACTGGTTAAAGAAAACATGGTCCCATCCTCACAGACATAATGCACTTTTCACCTAAAACAGTCGATCTAATCATGGAATATGGATAACCATATCATACCAAAGAAGACGTCATAAGGCCTTGACGCTGCTACTAGGAGATCCCAGCCGAATCTCTCGTCTCCTAGAGTAAGCTCACAATACTGGAACCAATGTTTAATTCTCGAATCCACTCTTGTAGGAGTCTCTAACTGTTAGGATTGATCCAATAAATCCACTAAAATCATTGATCCTTGAATGAGGATTGTGGCAAGGAAAGAGTGATTAGTGCCTTTGTACATAAGAACTACATTTGTGTTGGAGAATAAATAGATCATACCTCTAATTATATACAGAGAGACATGGTCATATGACTCTATTGCAATAAGTTGACCTTTCCCCTGTCCACCAGCTCCTTGAGCCCATGGTGGACCACTTGGGGGTGTTGGTGGTAGCACCTCAAACCGTCATCCACCACCTGTCTCTCAAGCTGCTCCACTACCACATTCGCCACCCTACATAACTCCTCACTAAAACCTATTCCTCTGATTTGAAGGTCCCTTGAATTTTTATTGATCGTATATGAGGTGGGTCAGGTAGTCACGAGCCATGTGCCCCTACCCGCCGCACGCAAAGCACAGCCCGATTCACTGTTGACTCCCTCTACTCTCAGAGCCATGTACTACCAACCCCACATCCTAGGGTCACCCCCGAAAATACTTGGCCCACTTGGGCCCCCGTTACTATTATCTGCTATTCATCACTATAGAATCTACCACAAGATGTCTGTTGGTGTCTCCAGCTGTCAATCCCTTCTCTACTAGGAAGCTATCCACAAGAAGGGCTCGTTCCAGTGCTCCGTCCTGAGTAGGGATTCTGAGAGACACCATGGATTCCCTGATCTCCCATATGAGTCCGAAATAAAAGGTTTGGGACCTGAATAAAGGGTCCTAAACCATGTATGTGGTGTAGTGAGAGTGGTCTGCAAACCTCACAGAGTAATCAACCACTGACATGTTACCCTACTACAGGTGAATCATCTCCTATATTTGAACTGAGCACAAGGTTTTGGGGAAAAACTCCTCCTGGAAAAGTTGCTCGAAGTCTGTCCAGGTGAGGGTCACCTCAACATGTGTTTGGATGGTCAAGATCCACCATCTCTCTATCAATCCTAGAATAAGGATCGCCTCTAAGATCTCCATCTGGTCAACCGATGTACTCACTAAGAGAATGTACTATTCCACTACCACCAACCAGTCCTTATCGACCTTAGGATCAATCTCTCCCCTGAACCAGGGAGGTCTCTTTCTCTAAAACTCATTCAAGGCACTGAGTCTGCGTACATCCTCTACTAGTAACTCAGGTAGTAACTTCTGACCAACGAGTGGTGGCAACACAAATTCACCACTTGGTAGGGCCATCTCTAGAACTGGTCCCTAAACCGATGCCTCATCGCTAGGCAGGCTATCCACATGATCATGGATTAGAAGCCTATATGGCTATCTGGATGGAGGTATCCAAATATAGATCAATATGTAACACAATCAGATGATTTATACCTGATGATCTGACTCTTATTTAATATAATCATAAGGATACATTAGTGTTTTCATGTATAGATCCAAAATTTATAATTCAAGGTCTTGGTGTATGGATACGTTGACCACCGAACCAACACTGAACTCCATGAATTAGAAATTCAGACTTGAAACATTCAATATTGTTGCTCCAAAACAAAACAAAACAATATATTCTTGGTATTTGAGGTAGAACCGACCACATCTAAAACCAATTTTTCACAATACATCCCCAGAGGCTTGTGTTGTGACATACCCCAAGCCCACCTCCTAAAGGCCAAGGGTTGGCGACTAGTGTTGAAGGATTAAACCTAAAAGTGGAAGGCATTGTCCTGAGTACCTATACGTATGCACACACAACCACATCCCAAATATAGAAAAGTAATAAAATAAGTCCACTACAAATAACCACTTTGTTCAACTACAACAAAACATCAAATGGGACAAAATACAAACCCAACAAAAGACCAACTGGAAAACAGGAGAGTAGAAAAGAAACTCTGGAATCCATATACTTGAAACCCCACCTGATGGGTAAGTACAAAATAGATGTTGGAAGACATAAAAGTAATACCCACTAGAATAGTGTCACTGGGCCACACCGGGTCTGGGTCCACCAAGCCCTCCATCTAGTCTGTGGTCATCTGAACCAAACACAACCTATGCAGGTGAAGCTTGTGCAAGGGTGAGTAACAAAATACTTAGTAGGGACCCTAAAATTACAATGAAATTCCATAATTCAATTATCAAATAAACCATGATTCATAATAACGAATCATGATCTCAAAACAAGACACCTCACACCAGGTATTTTCTAGAGTAGGAAAGTAAGACCATCAGTCACAATGTCGAACACCATGAGCTATTGGAGAACTCCTCCTCAATGAGTATAGTGGGCGTGTAGGGTCACACAAGAGCTGCTTCACACTAACCTTATAATTTCTAGGGTACTCATCCCAGATGAGTACCATGGGTATCTAGGTAACACATAAGCCTCTCCCCACCATTGTCATGCTGGGTCATATACAAGCCGCTTCCCACTTCTGCCCATATTGAGGTACTCCTCCTCTCAAGTACCATGGGATTGTCGGGTCACATAGAAGTTTTCCCCCACCATGGGATTTTTGGGTCACAAATATTCTTTTTCCCACTATCCAATAGTATCTAATCCATAGAGGGTTTCTTGTCAGTAGACTTTAGTTATTAGCCAACAATAGGGTTTCCGCACATAGAATGCTTAATCTCGGAAGAACCGCTCCCCAAGACCTTCGTAGAATTTCAAATTCCATGAAATCCTCCATAGATTTATACATACGTTCTGACTCGTTGTAAGGGTTCTAACACCACAAATGACTCATTAATCAGATACACGGTTTGAAAGATATTGGTGTTTTTCAGAAAGGGGTCTGTTTGGTTAGGGTCTGGTTCATCCCAATCGCACCGACCCAACCTGACCTAGCCCGAGGTCCACCAACCCAACCCGGGTCCACTGACCCAACCCGAACCCATCCCAGCCTGGGTCCGGTCTATTGGGTTGTGGGTCTGACTTGGACCATTGGGGCGGGTCTCTCTCGCATCCTTCTTGGACGCATAGTGCATCCGGGTCTGTCAACCAATGGATAGAAAAGCTTACCTTTGTTTCTCCTCGCACACGGTCAGAGATAATGTGCCACCCAAAGCCATGTCCCGTAGTTGCGGGTTGCATCCTTTTTCCAGCCTCCAGCCCGTCAGGTGTCTCTGCTGTATCTGCACAGCCTAAGCCCACTACAGTACTCCTCCCGGCACGCCGCCTCCAACCTGCAGCTACCGCCGGCGTCGGTGCACTAGTGGTCTCTTCTGCAGACCCCTAGGTCCGCACTGGTGGTTCTTTCTTCACGCTGCTCGCACCCATGTCCTCTGTGGGGTGTCTCCTTCCCTACGAAGGCCTCAAAACTGACTTCCTGCCAATTTTAAAATGCTTGGGCATGAATAATTTACATGGAGAGGGGCTTGGGACTTGTTCATGTTGGCCTGCACCCTCTGAATTAGAGTTTTAAAATAGGGGGATGTTTGGGGATGATGTTCTACCAACAAGAATTTATTCCCGAATATAAATCCCAAGAAACATCATCCTCCCACAAGAACAGATGATCCGTAGATCATACTGTTCGTGGGATAATCTTCATTCATCATTTAGAATTAATAATAGGGAAAATTTAAAACAAATAAACCCCTACCTCGATCAAAATTCATTGTTGGAGCACTCTGCCCTTAAGGATTCATGCTTCGTTGGTGTTTGTTGCATCTTAGTCCCATTATTCCTAAAGCATCGACATTGCAAGCGATTCTACTGACATTCATCCTTTGTCATTAGAGTGAGTCCTTGTTGCAGCGCTATCGTACGCCACTCAATGGTGAAAAAGAAAAGAAAATAACTTTTTAAGTTATTTTATTATTTTCCAAAAAGTCTGAAAATTTGCTTTTCCGTCTGACCCTTGTCAGTCGAAGTTATGTCATTTATAGGTGAATCCCAGCATTCTGAGTTCAACGGTGCCCTTGGATTTTCGATCTAAGCAACGATATAAATGTTAGAAAAAACCTCTTGCTTATTTACTTAAACGAAATAAACAATAATTCAAAATTCTGTTATGGGCTCACCGGGCCTCATAATCACATGTCCTTAAAGCGTGTGGTCTAGAAATAATTCCATAAAATTTAAAATAATATATATGGAATTTTGGGGACATTACAATTTTCACTAGTCTATGTTCTCTAAATCTACTTTACATGGTTTCTACTAAACTTCCTTTAAAGTCCCCAACCCTAGTATCCCAGAGCCAGTAACTTATTTTATTACATTGGTATCGATACAAGACTCAAATCCCAAATGACCAATCAATTTAGTAGTTTTTCAATCCAAATTACATACATGAACATTGTATTACAACTTGAAAAAAAATTAATGTATAAACTCAATTTTTAGCCCTAAAAAATTCTTAGATTAACCATTTTAGTCATTCATAATTTTCATCTTCATATCCTGGGGAAAAAATAAAACATAAGAAAGGGGTGAGATCAGATTCTCAGTAAGGTAAATTAATATGGTATAATCTTGTATAAAAAATAATTCACGGTGAATGAATGAAAAAACATTCCATTAGAACATAAAATTTTTCCTTATATGACAAGAATAAAAGTTGAATAAATAATTCCATAAAAATAATAACATGAGAATGAAGCTTAAACATGGATATTCTACTAGTCAAATATTCACATAGATTATTAATTAATAATATCATAATTAATGAATGAATAATGTTTTAATTCTAAAAAATACCAATGAGGCCTCTTCCAATACATCTAAAGATGATTAATTCCCCAACCAAAACCATATCTGAAAATGGGAAAGGCCTCAGCAAAGACCATATCTGCTTTGTCTCATGAGAACAATTGATGCATCAAGGGGCTATAGAGGGCCCCAACCATAACATTATAAGTCAAATAAAATCCTCATATGAATTGGTTAAAAGATAAACAACATATAAATTTGAAATGTAAATAACTTTCCCAATCAATAAGCATAATCAAAAACCATTCTGAGTAACATGGTGAATGGTATCATGATAGCACATCCATTGTAAAACTGATCATAAATCATTTAATACAATATGGTATATTATAGAAAAATTATTTCAATCTAAATAAATCGTAAAATTCTATATATGTGTTGAAATAGATGAAAATACTCTAATAAAATCATCAAGGAATTATTTGTATAAATACCCCTTTTACGTTGCAAAGTAGAGTTATTTTGGAAAAAAAATCATTTGTATTTATCGTGACTATATGTTTAAAACCAAAGATGAAAAAATATAGTTTTTCATGAAAAAATTATCTATTTTAGATAAATAATGCGGTATTAAAATAGAATATGTATGGTTCTTGAGAATGGGTAAGAAATCGAGAAGTATCCTTTAATCAGGCATGCGTACTAGGAAGAGTTGAGAATGGATCCTTGAAAAAAATGTATTTCAACACAAATGAAAGATGAAATGATCAGAATACATTATTTTGGAACATATAATAAGAATTTATAAGAATTATATAAAATAAATGAATAATTACAACGGTGTATTGAGGAAGAAAGTGCAATCTGAATAAAAATTGAGGTTTGGGAAGAAAACCCATACCTTATGTCTGAATGTGTTGTGAAATTAACCATAATGTCTTGGATAATAAAATTTAATCCACTAATTAATTAATTAAGAACCTTATATACATGTATTTTATTCAATATAGTTTTATTAAGTTCATTTATGACCTTTTTGATGAGTTATTGAGTTTTATTTCACCGTTCAGGAGTGTTTGTTTTCTCAATTTTCATGATTGGATCGCTTGTTTATAAGTAATGAAGTTCTTGAAAAATTGGTATAATTCTCTAGAATTTTAATTAAATGTTGTTAATTAACATACTGAATTTTAAATGGTAATACATATTTTTTGGTTATATGGTATGGTGATGAATCATTAGATAACATGTTAATGATATTTTTTTAGATTAAATTAAGCGGATTTAAATCACAATGAACTCATTTTGTTTTATCATTTAGTATTATGTAAATATATTGATTCTTGAATACAAAAAGGGTTTCAGTATAAATTTTACTATTTTTTTCAACCATTAAAACAGTTTTATGAAAAACCTTAAATATGGTGAATGAAAATGAAACCTTTTCATTCTTGAAGGAAATGAAACAACACCTCACAGACAACATTTCCATTTTTAGAATAAAAGGGAGAGGAGAAAGGGATTGATGATGGATTTTTCCATTAACATAATAAAATTTCTGTATATATAAGGTACTGTATTTTTCCTGCTAATTGTATTAGGGGAGGTGAAGATAGAATAACAAAAGAAAATAACTTGAAAAGAAATTTAAAAGAAAAGGAAGAGGATTTTACATCTGGAATTCCCCTCCTTGAGAACCTCCTTAGGGAAATGATTTTGGTCTTTTGATGAGACCAAGAGCTCTTGGATGTGGGGGAGGGGCTTCGGAAGATTATGAATAAGAAACATTACAAGTCTCAAATCTTGGAATGTGTGAGAAGAAGGGGTGGTGAGGGGAGGTATTTATAGTGAAGGACATGAGTGTTTTTTGAATATTTAATTCATTTGTTTAATATTTTGGCACGAGACTATGAATAGTTTTAGAATTATCATCTAATATATTTCAATAATGAATATAAGTTTGATATTATGGTTCTTAAGTCATCCATGACTCAAGTAATAGTGTATTTATCTTATAATGTTTTTATACTACAAATTATCATATTTCATTATTCACAAAAAAATCAAGTAGTATAGAAAAATCCCACATATTCACCCTAATTGTTTTGACATGTGGAATTAAAAAATGAACTCCATTTTATGAAAATAATTTTATAAATATTAGAAATTTAATTTTTAATTAAAATCATCATTTACTCGAAAAATACAGATTTTAAATTTATAACTGATTTTAAAACTCTCTAAAAATTTAACTACAGTATCATAAAATTATCATAAAATAATAATACAACAAAATGTTAATGTATGAATAAATTTTATGAAATGAAATTTTCAATTAAATCATTTTATTAATTAGAAAATTTAAATTAAATTTTTATGACTTAAAAAATATAAAAAACATAATTATACAATTTTAAAATATTCACATACATATACTATCATATAATTATATCATACTTTCATTTATAAAATGAATAATTTTTATTTTTAAAAACACTAGTTAGGTTACTATTCATTCATCTGATTTAATATTCATAGGGGTTGTATTAATATTCTGAAGGTCAAGTTGCTATTTTATCGGTATAGGTTCTTTAACTTATATAAATGCCAATTATTTCATTCATTCTTCATTTATAAGGTCTGTATTGTGTTCTATAAGTGATTTTATGTGATTTATATTATACGAAATAAACATAATTAGGGAAATATAATTGATAGAAATCAAGATCGTTACAATAAAAACCCTAAAATCCCCTAAAAATAAAAAAAACTTAAAACCACTATAAAAACAAAAAAAAATGCTAAAACCATAAAAAGAAAATTAAAACCTATTAAAATTCTTAAAGGAACCCTGAAACCATAAAACTATAAAACCCTTAAAATACATAAAATCTGAAAAACCCTAAAAACCATTAAAACCCCATAAAACCCCTAAAACCCAAAAAAAAACATAAAAATCCTAAATCCATACAAAACCTTAAAAAATAAAAAAACCCTAAAAATCATAAAACACCACTAAAAACACATAATAAAACCTAAAAACCTAAAACTCCTAAAAGACTCTAAAACCCCATATAAGACCATATAACCCTAAAACCCATAGAAACACTAAAAGTCCCAAAAACCTTAAAAAGTTTTACAATATCATAAAAGCATTAAAACTACCTAGAAGACCCTAAAACACCCTTAAATACCCTAAAATCAATAAAACCAAAAAAACCAGAAAAACATGAAAAATCCCTAAAATTCTTAAAATCCTTGAAAACCCCCAAAACACTAAAAAACCCTATGAACCCTAAAATCCCTAATGAACCAAAAACATTTAAAAAACACTAAGAACCAATAAAACCCTAAAAATAATCCTAAAACACCTAAAACCCCTAAAAATAACTAAATATCATAAAAACCCTCAAAACAACCCAAAAACCACAAAAAAATGAAAACCCCTAAAACCCTTAAAAACCTAAAACCCTTTAAAACCTAAAACCCTTAAAACCCTTATGAATCCATGAAAACTCATAAAAACTGAAAAATACCTAAGAACTTGAAAACCCATAAAATCTCTAAAAAACCCTTACAAACTAAAAGCCATATTAAAAAATAAAATCCAAAAAAACCCTAAAACCCTAAAAATACAAAATACCCTAAAACTAGAAAAAAAATAAAACCCTAAAAACCATAATAACTCCCAAACTAATAAAAACCTTAAAAACCCTAAAACCCCAAAAAATCATAAAAAAACCTTAAAACCAAAAAAATCAATATACATCTTAAATCAAAAAAACGTATAAAAAACCCAAAACCCCTAAAAACCCTAAAAACCCTAAAACCACTAAAACCTCAAGAAACCATAAAGCCATACAAATCCTAAAAACCCTAAAACCCAAAAAACCCAAAAAACATAAAAAAAATCCCAAAATAACCCAAAAAACCATAAAATCCCTAAAAGCCTAAAAGCCATAAAAAATCACTAAAACCCCTATAAAGGTGAAAACAAAACACTTAAAACCCTAAAATAATCCTAAATCCCCCTAAAAACCATAAATATTATTTAAAACACCAAAAAACTAAAAAAAACTATAACCCCAAAATACCCCTTGAAACCCCTTAAACACTAAAAAACAAAAAAAAACCAAAAATCCATTTAAAACACCAAAATCCCATAAAATCCAAAAAACACTTAAAATCACTAAAAACCTCCAAAAATCTTTTATAACCCCAAAAAAAATCCTAAGAACCCAAAAAACCCCTAAAAAATATTATTCCTTAAACACTATAAGATACCTAAGAACCCCTAAAAATCCCTAAACACCTTAAAAACCCTACGAAACCATAAAAATTATAAAATCCTAAAAACCATAAAAAACACTTAAAATCCATAAAACCCTAAATATACGAAAAAGAAACCATAAATCCTAAAACCCCTAATACCCTAAAACACACTAAAACCTCATAAATACCCTAAAGGAACAAAAACCCTTTAAAAAACCTAAAGACCATAAGATACCCCAAAAAACACTAAAAAACCATGACCAACCAAATAAACCCTAAAAGACCCAAAACCACCACACCCCCAAAATACCATACAAATATTGTAAAACACAAAAAGTCCCTAAAAATTTAAAAACCCAATAGGATCCTAAAATACCCTAAAATCCCAAAGAAACTCAAACAAACTCTAAAAACCCTAAAGGACCCTAAAACCCCAACCCCACACCCCTAAAATACCCTAAAAAAATTTAAAATAACTAAAAGACACAAAAACCCCTAAAATTCCCAAAAATTCCTTCAAAATCCATAAGGGGTTCAAAAAACCCTAAAGGACTCACAAACCCATAAAACCCCATAAAGGAACATAAAAATATGGAAAAATAATAAAAGTCCCAAAAAACTATAAAACCCCTAAAAGTCCCTAAAAACCCATAAGAAACTCATAAAGGGTCATAAAAAACCTAAAAGAACCTAAAATTCCTAAAATTCCTAAAAGGCCCTTAAAACCCCTAAAAACCATAAAATACCCTAAAACCCATAAAAACCCCCAAAAAACTAAAAGAACACTAAAATCCCCTAAATTATACTAAAAGAACCTAAAACTCAAAAAACCCTACATACCATAAAAGAACCTAAAAACCCTAAAAACCACAAAAATGTCTTAAAATACCCTAAAACCCATAAAAACCCTAAAATAAATTTAAAACCCCTAAAAATATTAAAATACCTTAAAAGGTAAAAAACCCTTAAAACTCAAAAAGACCACTTAAAACCCAAAAAACTCCAAAAAACCCCAAAATAGCCCTGAAAACCCTAAAACCATAAAACCCCAAAAAAGTCTAAAAACCCTAGGAATCTGTAAATACCCTGAAAACCCAAAAAAACCATAATGCACTAAAAACCCTAAAAATAAAAAAAAACATTTAAAACACTAAATGACCATAAAAATCCTAAAAATCGTAAAAGAACATAAAATCCCTAAGAAACCTAAAAACACATAAAAATCCTTAAAAACACTAAAATTTATAAAAACACTAAAAACCCTAAAAAATCCAATAAGACCATTAAAAATTCCTAAAATCCCTAAAAACTCTAACACCCTTAAAAACCATTAAAAACAAAAAAATCCTAAAAACCCCTAAAATACATAAAAAATAATTTAAAACCACACGAAACATAAAAATACTTAAAAATAATAATAATAATAATAACTAAAAACCCATTAAAACCTGAAACCCCCATAAAACCCAAAAACCCCTAAAAACCAAAAAAATCCCTATAATCGCCTTTAATCCCAAAAAAAACCCAAAAAACCCCCTAAAACCCTTAAATAACCTAAAACACCTAAAAACATAAAAACACAAAAACCCCTAATAAATCCAAAAAAACCGAGAAAAACCTTAAAACCTAAACCCCTAAAAACCCTAAATGCCCTAAATCCCCTAAAAACCCAAAATACCATTAAAAACCATAAATCCTTAAAAATACTAATACTATGAAAACCCCTAAAAGCCTAAAAAAGCCTTAAAACCCTAAAAAAATTCTATGTAGCCCTCAAAATCCTTAAAAACAATTAAAAACATAAAATTACTAAAACCCTAAAAACCTAAAACCCATAAAACCCTAAAACCTCTAAAATCTCTAAATCACCCATAAAAGAACCTAAAAACCATTAAAGACCTTAAAAAACCCTAAAAACCCCTTAAAGACCCCAAAAACCTTAAAACCCTAAAAGAACATAAAAAATAAAAATCACTAAAAGACCCTAAAACCCTAAAAAACCTCAAAACACAAAATACCCATAAAAACACTAAAAACACTAAAATCCCTAAAAATCCATAAAAACTCCTAAACCCCTTTTAAACCTTAAAAATCCTAAAAAACCAAAAATACAAAAAATATATAAAAATCCTATAAACCCCTAAAACCCCTAAACACCCTAAAACCATAAAATTAATTAAAACCAAAGAAAACAGTCTGGGGCCTAAAACCCATAGAAATACCAAAAAACCAAAAAACCCCTAAAATACCCTAAAAATCCTAAAACCCTAAAAACTATAAAAAACAATAAATACAAAAACCTTTAAAAACCCTAAAAAACCTAAATGACCCTAAAAACCCTAAAACCATAAAAATTTCCAAAAAGCAACCAAAAAACCTTAAAAACCTAAAAACCATAAGAAAATCCTAAAAATGCTATAAACCCTATGAAAAACTAATAAAACCCTTAAAACACCAAAAAAACACCTTAAAACCTACAAACCCTTATAAAAACATATAAAACCCTAAAAACATAAAACCCTTAAAACCCTAACTATCCCTAAAAACCCTAAAACCCCTAAAAACCCTAAAATCCCAAAAAATAATACAAACCCCAAAAGACCAAAAAACCATAGAAAACCTTAAAACCACTAAAATAACCCTAAAACCCCAAAAAACCTAAAAACTCATGAAATAGTAAAAACCCTAAAAACTTAAAAAAAACAAAAAACAAAAAAAACCCTAAAAAGACAATAAGAATCATAAAACACCCATAAAATCCCTAAAAACAATAAAAACCACCAAAAAATCTTAAAACCATAAAACCCCAAAAATACCCCTAAAACCCCAAAGAGAACCTAAAACCCTAAAAAGACTGTAAACCCTAAAACCCCTAAAACTATAAAATCCATAAAACATCCTAAAAACCCAAAACACAATAAAACCACAAAAAACTGTAAAGACCCAAAAACCTTTAAAAGTACTAAATACCACAAAAAACCCTAAAATCCAAGAAAACAACTAAAAACCATAAACCCCATTAAATAAATTAAAACAAATAAAACCCTAAAATATCATGAAAAACTCTAAAATCCTTAAAAACCCTATGATTTCTCTGAAAAAAAAACATTAAAACCCAAAAAACATAAAAACCAAAAAAAAAAAACAAAAAAACCTAAATACCATAAAAACCATTAAAAACATTAAACACCCTAAAATTATAAAAAACCTAATAACATAAAAACCCCTAAAACCCCTTAAAAACTTAAAATGTAGAAGGGATCATAAAAACCCCTAAAGAACCCCAGAAGACCTAAAAACAATAAAAATCTGAAAACCCTAAAAAAACTTAACACAACCTAGAAACCCTAAAAACCCTAAATAACCTTTAAAAAACCCTAAAATAATAAAATATATTTAAAACCCATAAAAACTCATAAAAACCCTAAAAACCCTAAAAATCCCAAAATCTCAGAAAACTCATAAAAACCCTAAAGACCCATAAAAACCCTAATAAACATAAAAACCATTCAACCCTCCCCCCCCCACCTTCCAACCCCCCCAAAACCATAAAATACTCCAAAAGACATAACCCCACAGCCCCCTAAAAACCCTAAAACCCTCAAAACCCTAAAAAACAATAATAATGAAAACCCCCTAAAAGACCCTAAAACCATAAAAGACATTAAAAACCACGGAAACACCTAAAAACAGTAAAAACAAGTCCAAACACCATAAAAGATCCTTAAAACCCACCCCCAAAAAAATATAAAAACTCAAAAAACCCCAAAAACACAAATAAAACCCTAAACCCCTAAAAACATTTAAAGCCTTAAAAACTAAAAAATAACCCTAAAGACACTAAAAACACTTAAAAGACCCTAAAAATCAAAAAAGGACATAAAACCCACAAAAATGAAAAAATACCTTAAAAACCCTAAAGACTATAAGAGATTATAAAACCCCTAAAAACCATGAATCATTTTTGACACTACATTTCATCACATGGATGAAAAGTGAAAAAAGGAAATTCCTTAGAAAATGGAGGATAAGATAGATTAAGAGTTCCAATATTTGAAATTCTCAAAGTGTGATTCTACCAGGGTTTCCCAAATCCCCATCGGTGCACAATCACTTGCACACCACTACCTTGTGCGCTACTCCCTTTCTTTCCACCCTACTTGCGTGACCAACCAATTTCACCCAAGGTCACTTATATTCCAATAAATAGACCATTGGGGCCTTTATTTTTATGGACGGATTTTCCTAAAGGCTGATTGTTTCATTGATCGCCCTAGTGCTTCACTCACATCCTCCAAAACATCAAAGGTAGTTTCATAATAACTATAGATATGGAATTAAATGGGGATACTGAGACTTAAGTCCATTCAGTGTTAAAAATAAATAACACTTGTGTGAAAAGTTCGACCAACCCCTAAATTTAATTACACTTGCATGACTGCCCTTCCTCAAATAGGTAGTTATGCGCCTCACTTTTGGGAATAACTTTCAAGAACCTATATGTATTGATCCGAGTCTTGCCGAAGTGTAGTCAACTAGGTTTTTTGTCGCATAAGGTGAAACCAATTCTACCAATCATACTTGAGTTCCGCCAACTTTCACACCATCCACTTGTGCACTTCTTCTTGGTTCAACTCACCTCTTCAGCTCGTGTAGGCCTTTAATGAAGCCTCCTTCAAAGCCATTAATGGTAGGTATTTTCCTTCATTGGCTCATTTTTATAAAAGGGATCATTTTAAAACTTCTACCAATACCTCCTAATTTACAA
Source organism: Viscum album (assembly GCA_963277665.1). Lineage (NCBI taxonomy): Eukaryota > Viridiplantae > Streptophyta > Magnoliopsida > Santalales > Viscaceae > Viscum > Viscum album. Next base: position 1,798,420,207 of record OY728126.1, on the reverse strand, counting down.
AACTTTATTTAAAGGCACATCAACATGTCTCTCATTTGGATTGGTATTTCTACAGTTAGAGGTTTCCAGCACTTGTCTTACCAAAGAGTCAGGATCCTTGGGGTATTAGTAGATTTATATATCTACAATCACAAGAAACATTAACCAAGGGACAATGTTGGGGTGTTCTCGAACTCAAATTATGGGGATAGGACTCTGCTTGTCGCTTCTTGTCTCTGAGATCCAGAGCCTCAGGTCCTTGGTAGGGAGGGTAAGTATCACACTTTCTTTTCCATTTGACAAAGGAAAATTCACCCTCCTATCCCAGGAGAAATCATAGGGTAACCATACTTGTTTACACCTCTAGCCTTTCATGTATGAGGTTGCAGTATTTATTCTCTATACTTATGATGCCTTCAATATTTCTTTACATTGGACCCATGTCCAATGTAAATTAATGATATGGAAGCACTATAACCACGACCTCTTCCTCCATAGCACCGACCTCTTCCACCATACTACAAAACTTTCCCACAATAAAAGGAAGGAAGGTTTTTGGTTTGTTGAACCTTTCACATACTCTTGTTTCTCAAATTGATCATGACTAATGCGGGCTTTGATGTTTGTAATTATTACAACATCCACACAATACACATTATGGAATGAACTATGAGAAAACAGATTCCCATCATAATTGGGATATGTAGGAACCCCACTCCAGGCCCGATCTCAATGGGAATACTCCTTAGGAATAATCCCAAATCATAATTCCCTTAATCTAGGTATCCTTCTTAGGAGTAAGCCCTGAGTTAAACCCCCCAACCACTATGAGTTAATACATCAGTCATGGTCCCTTTTATTAAGACATCCTATTCAATAATAACCCTCAACCTATCAATTTAATGGGACATACTCCCCTATGATTTAGGCCCTTGAGTGCCTCCTTAGGTGTGGGTCCTCACCAAAAAACTACTTGGGCTTTGATTCCCATCAAAATGGGATATGTAGGAATCCTCCCTGAGGTTCAACCCAATATCCAAAACCAACCGTATTCTTTTGTGTCACATCCCCAGTAGGGCCTAATTCAACTTGGAAACCCATATATGTTCCCATCTCCTTGGTCTATTTCACCATAAGTCATACACTAAACATTGACTAGGAACCTTACTCCTAGAATTTCATACCACATGACATTAAACTGAATGGTAGGGTCCTTATCACATGACCTTAAATGGTTTGATATTCCCCATAAAGTGGCACCAAACTATGTGGGTTCTGATTCCATTCATGATGATACGTTGGTAGGCCATCTTTGGGTTCGATCCCAACATCATAACAACTTCTTTCCCCATATATAATGATAAATTCTAGAGTGACATTCATCTACCTAGATGACCATAAACTCTATAGTACCCCATGGAATGTCTTAAAATCTATAATCAACATAATAACGACCAAAGAATCTCTACGTAGTATATAAGTAGATGTCATTGATGGAGAACCTCAGATACATAAATATATAACCATCAATAAAGAACCATGAATACATAAATATGTTTCTAAATTTTACACATGTTGATAACTAATTTCTATTATTGGGATAACTGACATCATACTTGGGAATTAATTAAGGATTCATGAACATATCTTAAATCAATAAGAGAGTCTTGGAGTAGGCAATAATTCCCCCCAAAAGGGTGTGATGAGCCCGACCTCCCATCCTCTTGACCAATGTGAGTTCCTAAGAATCATGGGTCAATATCCTTAATGAGCACCTACCATTATAATGTAGGTCCCTTTGGATATAGAACTACAGGGTTTTTCTAGTTCCATAAACAAAACCGTTGGAAACCATTCAGAAATAGTGATTCCTAACCGAAACACACATTCCGAGGAAAAAATGGTGAACCCAACGTGAGTCCTTAACCAAGATGATAGTGTTTCCCATCTATCAGACCCCTATAAATTGAAAAAAGAGGGACAGACAAGGCAATCATTCACACATGTGTTCATTTAAATAGGATTTTTAATTAACAATTTTCTTGTTCATATGTCTATCATATACACATTCACACCTTTCAATAACGCCATTCAATCCAAATTGATTCCTTTATATTTCCACCCCTGAACTTCCCGACTACTACTCATGCCAGATATTCATTGGCATGAAGGATTCCATCACCGTCTCAACATCTTCAATGTTGGGTCTATAATGAACTAGTTTTAGAGTACCATCAACACGGTACCATCCCAACGCCGGAGGCTGCCGGATAGGCCCTCAAGATCAATAATCACCCCTGATCATCCGGACAACAATGATTGGTGGTTTAGAAGAAGATGGAACTGACCACCATCCTCAACCATTTCAAGAGATTATTCCAAGAATGTAATGACCGCTTGCTCCCATATTTTATATAGGGGGATTAGGATTCCATTTATAGACTCATATTGAAGATATGGGAGTCCTAAAGGTATCCTTCCAACAATATCTGCTACCAACACCACACAGTAGTCAACCCTCAACATGATGAGGGTCTTACCTTTGGTTGTCCGGCTCAGGTCCCTCAGACATGGGCATGCAAGACGGACCACTAGGGACAACAAATGACTAATAGGGAGTGTGTTCCTACCATTTACCCATCCAGAGAAGCCCACCACCCAATTTGATGGAAAAAATGGCCAGGCATATACTGTAACACCCCGAGATTTTATGAAAAATATTCTTTTAATTTCATTAATTTCTTGTGTTGTATGATACACCAAGATTACCTTGCGCTATACGCAACACCTTATTAGCTTGCAGAATACGCAACACTATTCTTGGATCGTATTACACACCATTTTGATAATAGTTATTCTACGCAACATTGAGTATATATATATATATATTAAATGTATAAATGAAATATGGTTGGATTATGTTATATGAAACAACGAAGGATTCTTGCACAACACGCAACCCTGACTTGGCTTGCATTACATGCAATCACGACCTTCCTCGATAGCGTGTGTTGTACGCAATACCGAGTTTTACTAAACAACGATATATTATTATAATATTATTATGAACTAGCCGTTATGAATAGTATTAACTAAATTTTTAATCTTATAACATTATTATTCATCTTACACATTTTCTAAAACATGGTATAAGAACAAAATAAATTTTTCGGGTAAAATAAGTATTTTTAAAAAAATGCAGTTTTGCTGCCTTTTGATGGTGCACCCACTTTAAATCTAGTTTTTGAAATTTTTATAAGTTCAATTTGACAAAATAAAATTCTTATTTGGAATCATAAAATAAAAATTTACTTTCTATAAAATTTTCATATTATTCTGGTAACATTCATATTTTAATGAATAGTAAAAACACACTATATTTTAATTAAAAACAACTTTTTTCATTGCAATAATTTATGTGGTTAAATTATAATATTGAATGGTTTTAAAGAATAAATAGAAAATATTTTTACCATTTAATATAATGTATGTCATTATCATTGATTCTACCTTGAATTCGTAGGATAAATCAATTCAATCTTTTGCAATGTTTTAAAGAAAAACTCGTTTTCTTTCGACAACGGGATTAATTTTAATTTAATTTCTGCAACTTCTGTGTATTGAATTTGAAAAAATGGATTTCATATTTGGAGTCATTGGGTCCAAATTATGTTAATAGGCTACTTTTTATTTCTGGGAATTATGAATAGTAACTACGGTAAATTTTATTTACCATAATTAAAGGTAAATCGGGTAATTAAGGGTAAATATAATATTATAAAATTACCCTAGCACATGTCAAAATCCTATTGGATGACTAAAAGTCGACCCATATCACCTAAGGGTCTGATTAGATTCATTTAATGGACTTTTTCCATGAAAATAATTTAATTATTATTAAAACCAAAGAATGTGACAACATGTCACTTTCTTAAATCTTATAAGTATAATAATTTTAATTTAGTGATAAAATTCATGATACTTCGAACATGAATAATCTCTAGAAAGATAATACAGTTATCTACATCATAGGAATTTCTTTATAATATTTAGGGATTAAATAGTTATCATTTATTATGACACAAAGATGATGCAGTAATTGTCTTATTAATGATATATTGACATAATTGATGTTATAAATACCCAAATAAATGTAATTTAAGACTTTTTATGAATTAAAATAATTTTATAGGATAATATGACATGTTAGTATTGATTTAAATAACTTTTTTCTAACTAATCAATCTGTTATGAGTTTCAAAAAAATCAATTACTAAATAGTGTCAAAATTGACATAAAATAGTTTAAAAAAAATATTATATTATTAATTGTTATTTTATTCATAAAAATATAAGGTTCTGCCAAATGACATAGATAAGGTTATATATATTAATAATAAACAACTTGGGGTTCGTTTGTCTTGATATAGTAGGTTTATTAACCATATAGTGTAAGAAAACAAGAAGACACGGTAAAAGTAAAATTATCTAACTTAAAGTTAAATATAAATGATAAGGTTAAAATAGGAACCTAAACTTGTCTAAATTATATTTGATGAGATTATTTCGACCCATGCCCACCTTAGCTTTGAAATAAATCAATTTGGAGCTATTTAAAACTGAATTTGGCTTTATAATAAAATAATATTTTTAGTTATTCCAAAGGTGCCCCTCTCCTCCCTTATAAAAGGACACCCCCTCCCTCTCTTCCTCACAACACTTTGAGCCTTCAAGATCGGAAAACACCTGACAAATTCTCTTATACACTTAACTAGCAACATCCTAGAGTTTCTGGTCTTCCTCAAAGACCAATTTTAGTGCCCTAAGAGAAGGTCTCAATGAGGCACTTCAAAGAAGAGGAGGTTCAGACACTTACGAAGAAAATCGGACCTAAGGTAAGGGAAATATCACAATCTCATTTTTATCCGAGGTTGTTTATACTTTAGTATTTACTGGGGTGTATTTTATCATCCAAATACATGTTTCCCCAATATGTAATATTATTTACATCCACCTACAATTGTTTAAATCCAATTTTACCCTTCAGTGAGTTTTTAGTAATGGATATGAAAGGAATCTTTTGTTGTTTTTCGTACGAGGTACTTTTTGACTTTTCCGACAAAAGTACGAGAAGAATGTGTTTTTTAACTTATATGGCATGAATGGATTTTTAAAACACTATTTCCAAGAATCTTCCTTTAAAAGTTTTCAAGTTTCTTTTTAATCAACTTCTTTTAGTTTGGAATTGTATGACATGTTAAGAAAGGAAAAGTGTTTTTGAAGTAAAAAGGATATTTTCCTCAATAATGGAGTTCAAGTATTTTATCAAAATTATTTTCCATATAAGATAATATAGGGTTCTCTTTCTACCCCTATTATTAAATTGATTTGATTATTTTGTGATGGAATTATTTTTATGAATTCCTTTATCTTATATGAATTGTTTTATGGTGTCATGATGTTTAAGAATACCATGTTTATTACATGGGTTATGCAATGATGTATGATTTATGATTTAGTGGCACACATATGAATGGTATAATTATGAGATGGGTGGGACCTATATCTCCCCCCAATGCATTGGGTAAATATTTTATATCTCATGAGATAGACATGGCTGGAACGGTAGGTTATACCGGTTCAGTGAAACATGATTGAAACGAGGGTGACTCGGTTCAGAAATGGACTTTGTCCACTAAGATAGTCTTGGAAACAAGTCTTGACTAATAATATATGATTCTATATCATTATGTGTGTATGCCACAAAGTTTCATGTTTTAAGTTATGATTATTGGTATTTCATTTCACTACTATGATTTATCCCATGTTATGAAATTATGCTCTTTTTTGCAAGTGAAGATTTCCAAAATGTTATGTTCTTATTAATATGATGTGATTGATATTTCTTTTGTTTATGCTTAATGAGCATTTGATCTCACCCTTTTATGTTTTCTTTTCCCCAGGATATAAATAATGGTTTTAGGTAAAAAAAAGGAAGATCTTTATGGGAGATGTTGAAGATCTTTCACCACGATTATAAGATTATATTCTGAGTTTCCAAAGACACTAAACTATTACAATACTTGTGTGTGTGTTTTTGTTACGTACTAAGTATTCTGAAAAGGTAATGTAATGTCCATGTACGTCAATCTTCGGGTCTCTACAGTTGGTATCAAAGGAAAGGTTTAGTCAACCTTTGGAAACTAGGATGCGAAAACGTTAGTGAGATCCCTAGAGATATTTCTAAGGTATGTCTAGGGATGTCCCTAAGTTTAAGTATATGTATAGGTTATAGTACTATAATTACGCTAACGATCATAGAATTAAACCTAAGATGTTAGATATTGAAGGTACTCCCCCTTTATTATGTTGTTTTCCCTTGTATGATTTTTGCCTCTGACACTATTCTTTTTGGGTTTTAGACGATGGATGGAACCTGAAGGAACCGTGTTGATCAATGCAATGGACAATGCAATGATTTTCCTCCTGAACATACAAATGTTATGGGAGATGGAGTGCAAAATCTTATTGCTATACTTACACAAGCTATGAATCATTCTGGACTTCCAAATGAGCAGAGAAGGGAACAATATTCTATTGAGTCCTTCATGAGGCAACGTCCACCTTCTTTCATTGGGTCTTCTGATCCACTTATTGCTGAACAATGGATCAGTATGACTGAAAAGATATTTTCAGTTCTTCAATGTTCTGAACCTGATAAAGTCATCTTAGCAGTATATTGTTTGGAAGGTGAAGCTTATCAATGGTGGAATCTTATCAAGAATACGAGGCAAAGAGATGAAATTGAGTCCATGGAATGGGACAAGTTCAAGAACTTATTTTTCAATAAGTACTTCCCTCGTATTTTTCGAACAAAGATGGAGAAGGAGTTTCATGAACTAAAGCAAAAGGATGATGAATCTGTTGGTATATACGAAGCAAATTTTACAAGGCTTGCAAGGTATGCATTTGGATTTATCATCCAACCAGAAAGTAAAGTTGATCGATTCTTCAGTGGCTTAAAATCAAATATTCGAAGGGAATTAGCTATAAGAGACTTCAGTAGCTATGAAGAAATTGTGTGTTGTGATATCAAGGTAGAAATGGAAGTTGGTGTTACTTATCCATCTCATAGTTTTGACAATAAATGAAAGATGGAGTTCAAGGAGAAATCTCAGAATAATGGTGAAAAGAAGTTGAATGTTTCCTTATGCTCAATGTGTGGAAAGAAGCACGGTAGAGATTGTCTTAATGGGACAAGTAAATGTTTCAAATGTGGAAAGGAAGTTTGTCGGGCATTTTAATGCCGCAATGATGGGAAGAAGATGTCTAATGATGCAAACAAAGGAAGGGATACACAGAATGAACCTACTACACTTCAATGCTTCAAGTGCAAGGAAATGGGGCATTTTTCTAATAAATGCCCTAATCCAAGGGTTAGTGATGATCGACATGAGCAACCACTTAAGGAAAAGGACAAAGGGAAGTCACATGTGATCACCATTGGTGATTTTGAATATGACAACGATGTGGTGGAGTGATTAAGTGTTTATGTAATGGGATTCCAAAATAATGTTGTATATAGTATTGTGGAATATTGGAATATTTATGTTTTGGTATATTGTGGTTTTCAATAATTTTATGGCATCTGTAACCATGAAAAGTGATTGAAATATTTTTGGAAAGCAGATGATATGCACATAATGAAGGGATAAAGAGAATCTAATATGTTCGATAGTATTCATGAGCTCATGATTGATATAAGGACTACGTGATATCATGGTTTGAGTATATAGAATTTTGAAGATTTTGGTATGTGTAAAGTGTTAAGTTTTAACTACATTCATGTTTTCACTAAGGTTCAATGGGTATTCAAGAAAATAAATGATTAAGGCCTTTGAATGTTTGGAATGTGACCAACAAGACATATCTTATGATATATGGGGATCAACGATGGTATTAAATCTCTGGTAATCGTTTTCACTATATTATGAGAATGGACTTCAGTATTATGGATAAGCCTAATGATTCGAATGGATTATGTTGGACATAAGTTAGTATTGTTTAAGGATAGAAGTTTTTTTCGATATTATTGATGGGATGTTATAGTAATATAGTTTTAGAAAAAGGACAACCTGCAGGATGGGCGACAACCCATCGCGTCGGACAAGGTCGTAGGAATTGAACCCACAACCGAAGTGCGACTGGCATTTATTGCCTACCACTGGCCTACAAGAATTCCCTGGTTAGTACAAACTAGTTTTATTTTATTAAACGGTATGATATAGGAAGTATAAGTTCATTTTAGGAACCATATATGATTAATCTCACTATAGATGGACTTATGTATTCTTTGATAATGTTTCTAACCTTTTATTTGAGACAGATGGAATGACCCATCATTATATCAAATGATCAGCTAACACATCACGAATGACAAATTCAAATTAATTTCTTTAAGAGATGAAGTGGAAATTGTCCAAAGAACGACAAACGGTGAGACTATACCAAAATCACGAAAGTATTTCTTCTAATTCCAATTTCATCAACTTTAGGGAAATGATCTTGAAAACCAAAAATGTTGTCCTAGTGCTCTTATATCTGATGAATCAGATGGAACCTTATATCGTCACAAATTTATGGCTTTGTGATTGCTGGCTTTTCCATAGCCATGTTCTCTACAACTCTCCATCAGAACATGATGGTTAGATTTCTCTTCCATATCTATATTTTCACCTATGTGGAAACCCAGTGATTAGTTTATTTGGGTAACCTTTACGTTTCATAATTTTGTTTTTAAATATTGGTTTTTGTATTCCTTTTTACGTTGTGGGTTTCTATTAAAGAAACTTTGGAATAGTAAACTATTTATAACCCCGATAAATTTTGAGGGAGAAATTCATTTTAAGGGGGGTAGAATGTAACACCCTGAGATTTTATGAAAAATATTCTTTTAATTTCATTAATGTCTTGTGTTGTATGCTACACCAAGATTACCTTGTGATATACGCAACACCGTATTAGCTTGCAGTATACGCAACACTATTCTTGGATCGTGTTACACACAATTTTGATAATAGTTATTCTACGCAACATTGAGTATATATATATATATTCAATTTATAAATGAAATATGGTTGGATTATGTTATAAAAAACAACGAAGGATTCTTGCATAGCACGCAACCCTGACTTGGCTTGAATTACACGCAATCGCGACCTTCCTCGATAGCGCGTGTTGTACGCAATACCGGGTTTTACTAAACAACGATATATTATTATAATATTCTTATGAACTAGCCGTTATGAATAGTATTAACTAAATTTTGAATCTTATAACATTATTATTCATCTTACACATTTTCTAAAACATGGTATAAGAACAAAACAAATATTTCGAGTAAAATAAGTATTTTTCAAAAAATGCAGTTTTGCCGCCTTTTGATGGAGCACCCACTTTAAATCTAGTTTTTGACATTTTTATAAGTTCAATTTGAAAAAATAAAATTCTTCTTTGGAATCATGAAATAAAAATATACTTTGGATAAATTTTTCATATTATTCTGGAAACATTCATATTTTGATGAATAGTAAAAACACAATATATTTTAATTAAAAACAACTTTTTTCATCGCAATAATTTATATGGTTAAATTATAATATTGAATGGTTTTAAAGAATAAATAGAAAATATTTTTACCATTTAATATAATGTATGTCATTATCATTGATTCTACCTTGATTTCGTAGGATAAATCAATTCAATCTTTTGCAATGTTTTAATAAAAAACCCGTTTTCTTTCGACAACAGGATTAATTTTAATTTAATTTCTGCAACATCTGTGTATTGAATTTGAAAAAATGGATTTCATATTTGGAATCAGTGGGTCCAAATTATGTTAATAGGCTACTTTTTATTTTTTGGAATTATGAATAGTAACTACGGTAAATTTTATTTACCATAATTAAAGGTAAATTGGGTAATTAAGGGTAAATATAATATTATAAAATTACCCTAGCACATGTCAAAATCCTATTGGATTACTAAAATGCGAGCCATATCATCTAAGGGTCGGATTATATTCATTTAATAGACTTTTTTCTATGAAAATAATTTAATTATTATTAAAACCAAAGAATGTGACAACATGTCACTTTCTTAAATCTTATAAGTATAATAATTTTAATTTAGTGATACAATTCATGATACTTCGAACATGAATAGTCTACAGAAAGCTAATACAATTATCTACATCATATAAATTTATTTAGAATATTGAGGGATTAAATAATTATCATTTATTATGACACAAATATGATAGAGTAATTGTCTTATTAGTGAAATATTGACATAATCGATGTTATAAATACCCAAATAAATGTAATTTAAGACTTTTTATGAATTAAAATAATTTTATAGTATAATATGACATGTTAGTATTGATTTAATTAAAGTTTTTCGAACTAATAAATCTGTTATGAGTTTCACAAAAATCAATTACTAAATAGTGTCAAAATTGACATAAAATAGTTTTTAAAACAAATATTATATTATTAATTGTTATTTTATTCCTAAAAATCTAAGGTTCTGCCAAATGACTTAGATAAGGTTATATATATTAATAATAAACAACTTGGGGTTCCTTTGGCTTGATATAGTAAGTTTATTAACCATATAGTGTAAGAAAACAAGAAGACACGGTAAAAGTAAAATTATCTAACTTAAAGTTAAATATAAATGATAAGGTTAAAATAGGAACCTAAACTTGTCTAAATTCTATTGGATGAGAGGATTTAGACCCATCCTTACCTCAGCTTCAAAATAAATCAATTTGGTTCTATTTAAAACCGAATTTGGCTTTATAATAAAATAATATTTTTAGTTATTCCAAAGGTGCCCCTCTCCTCGCTTATAAAAGGGCACCCCTCCCTCTCTTCCTCAAACCACTTTGAGCCTTCAAGCTCGGACAACCCCTTCCAAATTCTATTCTCCACTTACCTATCAACATCCTAGAGTTTCTGGTCTTCCTCAAAGACCAATTTTAGTGCCCTAAGAGGAGGTCTCAAAGCGGTGCTTCAAAGAAGAGGAGGTTCAGACACTTACGAAACAAATTGGACCTAAGGTAAGGGAAATGTCACAATCTCATTTTTATCCGAGGTTGTTTATACTTTATTATTTACTGGGGTGTATTTTATCATCCAAATCCATGTTTCCTCAATATGTAATATTATTTCCATCCACCTACAATTGTTTAAATCCAATTTTACCCTTCGGTGAGTTTTTAGTAAAGGATATAAAAGGAATCTTTTGTCGTTTTTCGTACGAGGTACTTTTTGACTTTTCAGACAAAAGTATGAGGAGAATGATTTTTTAACTTATACGGCATGAATGGATTTTTAAAACATTATTTCCAAGAATCTTCCTTTACAAGTTTTCAATTTTATTTTTAATCAACTTCTTTTAGTTTGGAATTGTATGACATGTTAAGAAAGGAAAAGTGTTTTTGAAGTAAAAAAGGATATTTTCCTCAATAATGGAGTTCAAGTGTTTTATCAAAATTATTTTCCATATAAGATATTATAGGGTTCCCTTTCTACCCCTATTATTAAATTGATTTGATTATGTTGTGAGGGAATTATTTTTATGAATTCCTTTATCTAATATGAATTGTTTTATGATGTCATGATGTTTAAGAATCCCATGTTTCTTACATGGGTTATGCAATGATGTATGATTTATGATTTCATGGAACACATAAGAATGGTATAATTATGAGATGGGTGGGACCTATATATCCCTGCAATGCATTGGGGAAAGATTTTATATCTCATGAGATAGACATGGCTGGAACGGTAGGTTATACCGGTTCAGTGAAATAGGATTGAAATGAGGGTAACTCGGTTCAGAAATGGACTTTGTCCACTATGATAGTCTTGGAAATGAGTCTTGACTAATAAGATATGATTCTCTATCATTATGTGTGTACTCCACAAAGTTTCATGTTTTAAGTTATGATTATTGGGATTTAATTTCACTACTATGATTTATCCCATGTTATGAAATTATGCTCTCTTTTGCAGGTTAAGATTTCCAAAATGTTATATTCTTATGAATATGATGTGATTGATATTTCTTTTGTTTACCCTTACTGAGCATTTGAGCTCACCCTTTTATGTTTTCTTTTCCCCAGGATATAAAGAAAGGTTTTAGTTAAAAAAAATTAAGATCTTCACGGGAGATGTTGAAGATCTTTCACCATGATTAGAAGATTATATTCCGAGTTTCCAAAGACACTAAACTATTACGATCCTTGTGTGTGTGTTTTTATTATGTACTAAGTATTCCGCAAAAGTAATGTAATTTCCATGTACGTCAAGCTTCGGGTCTCTACAGTTGGTATCAGAGGAAAGGTTTAGTCAACCTTTGGAAACTAGGATGCGAAAACGTTACTGAGATCCCTAGAGATATTTCTAAGGTATGTCTAGGGATGTCCCTAAGGTTAGGTATTTGTATAGGTTATAGTACTAGAATTACGCTAATGATCATAGAATTAAACCTAAGATGTTAGATATTGAAGGTACTCCCGCTTTATTATGTTGTTTTCCCTAGCATGATTTTTGCCTCTCACACTATTCTTTTTGGGTTTTAGACGATGGATGGAACCCGAAGGAACCGTGTTGATCAATGCAATGGACAATTCAATGATTTTCCTCCTGAACAAACAAATTTTATGGGATATGGAGTGCAAACTCTTATTGCTATACTTACACAAGCTATGAATCATTCTGGACTTCCAAATGAGCAGAGAAGGGAACAATATTCTATTGAGTCCTTCAGGAGGCAACTTCCACCTTCTTTCAGTGGGTCTTCTGATCCACTTGTTGCTGAACAATGGATCAGTACTAGTGAAAAGATATTTTCAGTTCTTCAATGTTCTGAACCTGATAAAGTCATCTTAGCAGTATATTGTTTGGAAGGTGAAGCTGATCAATGGTGGAATCTTATCAAGAATACGAGGCAAAGAGATGAAATTGAGTCCATGGAATGGGACAAGTTCGAGAACATATTTTTCAATAAGTACTTCCCTCGTATTCTTCGAACAAAGATGGAGAAGGAGTTTCTTGAACTAAATCAAAAGGATGATGAATCTGTTGGTATGTACGAAGTGAATTTTACAAGGCTTGCAAGGTATGCATATGGATTTATCATCCAACTTGAAAGTAAAGTTGATCGATTCTTCAGTGGCTTAAAACCAAATCATCGAAGGGCATTAGCTATAAGAGACTTCAGTAGCTATGAAGAAATTTTGCTTTGTGTTATCAAGGTAGAAATGGAAGTTGGTGTTACTTATCCATCTCATATTTTTGAAAAGAAGCGAAAGATGGAGTTCAAGGACAAATCTCAGAATAATGGTGAAAAGAATTTGAATGTTTCCTTATGCTCAAAGTGTGGAAAGAAGCATGGTGGAGATTGTCTTAAAGGGACAAGTAAATGTTTCAAATGTGGAAAGGAAGTTCATCGGGCATTTGAATGCCGCAATGATAGGAAGAAGATGTCTAATGATGCAAACAAAGGAAGGGATACACAGAATTAACCTACTACACTTCAATGCTTCAAGGTCAAGGAAATGGGGCATTATGCTAATAAATGCCCTGATCCAAGGGTTAGTGATGATCGACATGAGCAACCACTTAAGGCAAAGGAAAAAGGGAAGTCACATGCGATCACCATTGGCGATGTTGAATATGACAATGATGTGGTGGAATGATTAAGTGTTTATGTAATGGGATTCCAAAATAATGTTGTATATAGTATTGTGGAATATTGGAATATTTATGTTTTGGTCTATTGTGGTTTTCAATAATTTTATGGCATCGGTAACCATGAAATGTGATTTAAATATTTTTGGAAAGCAGATGACATGCACATAATGAAGGGATAAAGAGAATATAATATGTTTGATAGTATTCATGAGCTCATGATTGATATAAGGACTAAGTGATATCATGGTTTGAGTATATAGAATTTTGGGGATTTTGGTATGTGTAAAGTGTTAACTTTTAACTACATTCATGTTTTCAGTAAGGTTCAATGGGTATTCAAGAGAATACATGATTAAGGCCTTTGAATGTTTGGAATGTCACCAACAAGACATATCTTATGATATATGGTGATCAACGATGGTATTAAATCTTTGGTAATCGTTTTCACTATATTATGAGAATGGACTGCAGTATTATGGATAAGCCTAAAGATTGGAATGGATTATGTTGGAAATAAGTTTGTATTGTTTAAGGATAGAAGTTTTTTTCGATATTATTGATGGGATGTTATAGTAATATAGTTTTAGAAAAAGGACAACCTGCAGGATGGGCGACAGCCCATCGCGTCGGACAAGGTCGTAGGAATCGAACCCACAACCGAAGTGCGACTGGCCTTTATCATCTACCACTGGCCTACAGGAAGTCCCTGGTTAGTAGAAACTAGTTTTATTTTATTAAACGGTATGATATAGGCAGTATAAGTTCATTTTAGGAACCATATATGATTAATCTCACTATAGATGGACTTATGTATTTTTTGATAATGTTTCTAACCTTTTGTTTGAGACAGATGGAATGACCCATCATTCTATCACATGATCTTCTAACACATCACGGATGACAAATTCAACTTCATTTCTTTAAGATATGAAGTGGAAATTGTCCAAAGAACGACAAATGGTGAGACTATACCAAAATCATGAAAGTATTTCTTCTAATTCCAATTTCATCAACTTTAGGGAAATGATCTTGAAAACCAAAAATGTTTTCCAAGTGCTCTTATATCTGATGAATCAGATGGTACCTTATATCGTCACAAATTTATGGCTTTGTTATTGCTGGCTTTTCCATAGCCATGTTCTCTACCACTCTCCATCAGAACATGATGGTTAGATTTCTCTTACATATCCATATTTTCACCTATGTGGAAACCCAGTGATTAGTTTATTTGGGTAACCTTTACGTTTCATACTTTTGTTTTTAAATATTGGTTTTGGTATTCCTTTTTACGATGTGGGTTTCTATTAAAGAAACTTTCGAATAGTAAACCATTTATAACCCCGACGAATTTCGAGGGCGAAATTCATTTTAAGGGGGGTAGAATGTAACACCTCGAGATTTTATGAAAAATATTCTTTTAATTTCATTAATGTCTTGTGTTGTATGCTACACCAATATTACCTTGCGCTATACGCAACACCGTATTATCTTGCAGTATACACAACACTATTCTTGGATCGTGTTACACACAATTTTGATAATAGTTATTCTACGCAACATTGAGTATATATATATATATTCAATGTATAAATGAAATATGGTTGGATTATGTTATATGAAACAACGACGGATTCTTGCACAGCACGCAACCCTGACTTGGCTTGCATTACACGCAATCGCGACCTTCCTCGATAGCGTGTGTTGTACTCAATACCGGGTTTTACTAAACAACGGTATATTTTTATAATATTATTATGAACTAGCCGTTATGAATAATATTAACTAAATTTTGAATCTTATAACATTATTATTCATCTTACACATTTTCTAAAACATGGTATAATAACAGAATAAATTTTTTGGGTAA
This sequence comes from Viscum album, assembly GCA_963277665.1. Lineage (NCBI taxonomy): Eukaryota > Viridiplantae > Streptophyta > Magnoliopsida > Santalales > Viscaceae > Viscum > Viscum album. The sequence continues at coordinate 1,798,404,599 of OY728126.1, read as the reverse complement.
AATAAGTATTTTTCAAAAAATACAGTTTTGCCGCCTTTTGATGGCGCACCCACTTTAAATCTAGTTTTTGACATTTTTATAAGTTCAATTTGAAAAAAAAAATTCTTATTTGGAATCATAAAATAAAAATTTACTTTGGATAAATTTTTCATATTATTCTGGTAACTTTCATATTTTGATGAATAGTAAAAACACGCTATATTTTAATTAAAAACAACTTTTTTCATCGCAATAATTTATATGGTTAAATTATAATATTTAATGGTTTTAAAGTATAAATAGAAAATATTTTTACCATTTAATATAATTTATGTCATTAGTATTGATTATACCTTGAATTCGTAGGATAAATCAATTCAATCTTTTTCAACGTTTTAAAGAAAACCCCGTTTTCTTTTGACAACGGGATTAATTTTAATTTAATTTTTGCAACTTCTCTGTATTGAATTTTAAAAACTGGATTTCATATTTGGAATCAATGGGTCTAAATTATGTTAATAGGATACTTTTTATTTTTGGGAATTATGAATAGTAACTACGGTAAATTTTATTTACCATAATTAAAGGTAAATCGGGTAATTAAGGGTAAATATAATATTAAAAAATTACCCTAGCAATGTCAAAATCCTATTGGATTACTAAAAGTCGACCCATATCACCTAAGGGTCGGATTAGATTCATTTAATGGAGTTTTTTCCATAAAAATAATTTAATTATTATTAAAACCAAAGAATGTGACAACATGTCACTTTCTTAAATCTTATAAGTATAATAATTTTAATTTAGTGATAAAATTCATGATACTTCGAACATGAATAGTCTCCAGAAAGCTAATACAGTTATCTACATCATAGGATTTTCTTTATAATATTTAGGGATTAAATAATCATCATTTATTATGACACAAAGATGATGCAGTAATTGTCTTATTAATGAAATGTTGACATAATTGATGTTATAAATAACCAAATAAATGTAATGTAAGACTTTCTATGAATTAAAATAATTTTATAGGATAATATGACATGTTAGTATTTATTTAATTAACTTTTTTCGAACTAATCAATCTGTTATGAGTTTCACAAAAATCAATTACTAAATAGTGTCAAAATTGACATAAAATAGTTTTTAAAACAAATATTATATTATTAATTTTTATTTTATTCCTAAAAAAATCTAAGGTTCTACCAAATGAGTTAGATAAGGTTATATATATTTATAATAAACAACTTGGGGTTATTTTGGCTTGATATAGTATGTTTATTAACCATATAGTGTAAGAAAATAAGAAGACACGGTAAAAGTAAAATTATCTAACTTAAAGTTAAATACAAATGATAAGGTTAAAATAAGAACCTAAACTTGTCTAAATTCAATTGGATGAGAGGATTTTGACCCATCCCCACCTTAGCTTCGATATAAATCAATTTGGAGCTATTTAAAACCGAATTTGGCTTTATAATAAAATAATATTTTTAGTTATTCCAAAGGTGCCCCTCTCCTCCCTTATAAAAGGGCACCCCCCTCCCTCTCTTCCTCACAACACTTTGAACCTTCAAGCTCAGACAACCCCTGCCAAATTCTCTTCTCCACTTACCTATCAACATCCTAGAGTTTCTGGTCTTCCTCAAAGACCAATTTTAGTGCCCTAAGAGGAGGTCTCAAAGAGGCGCTTCAAAGAAGAGGAGGTTCGGACACTTACGAAGCAAATCGGACCTAAGGTAAGGGAAATATCACAATCTCATTTTTATCCGAGATTGTTTATACTTTAGTATTTAATGGGGTGTATTTTATCATCCAAATCCATGTTTCCTCAATATGTAATATTATTTCTATCCACCTACAATTTTTCAAATCCAATTTTACCCTTCGGTGAGTTTTTAGTAAAGGATATGAAAGGAATCTTTTGTCGTTTTTCATACGAGGTACTTTTTGAATTTTCCAAAAAAGTACGAGAAGAATGTTTTTTTAACTTATACGGCATGAATGGATTTTTAAAACATTATTTCCAATAAGCTTCCTTTACAAGTTTTCATGTTTATTTTTAATCAACTTCTTTTAGTTTGGAATTGTATGACATATTAATAAAGGAAAAGTGTTTTTGAAGTAAAAAGGATATTTTCCTCAAGAATGGAGTACAAGTGTTATATCAAAATTATTTTCCATCTAAGATAATATAGGGTTCCCTTTATACCCCTATTCATAAATTGATTTGATTATGTTGTGATGGAATTATTTTTATGAATTCCTTTATCTTATATTAATTGTTTTATGATGTCATGATGTTTAAGAATCCCATGTTTATTACATGGGTTATGCAATGATGTATGATTTATGATTTCTTGGAACACATAAGAATGGTATCATTATGAGATGGGTGGGACCTATATCTCCCTCCAATGCATTGGGTAATGATTTTATATCTCATGAGATAGACATGGCTGGAACGGTAGGTTATACCGGTTCAGTGAAACAGGACTAAAACGAGGGTGACTCTGTTCAGAAATGGACTTTGTCCACTAAGATAGTCTTGGCAATGAGTCTTGACTAATAAGATATGATTCTCTATCATTATGTATGTATTCTACAAAGTTTCATGTTTTAAGTTATGATTATTGGGATTTCATTTCACTACTATGATTTATCCCATGTTATGAAATTATACTCTCTTTTGCAGGTTAAGATTTCCAAAATGATATGTTCTTATGAATATGATGGGATTGATATTTCTTTTGTTTACCCTTGCTGAGAATTTGAGCTCACCCTTTTATGTTTTCTTTTCCCCGGGATATAAATAAAGGTTTTAGGTAAAAAAAAGGAAGATCTTTATGGGAGATGTTGAAGATCTTTCACCACGATTAGAAGATTATATTCTGAGTTTCCAAAGATACTAAACTATTACGATCCTTGTGTGTCTGTTTTTGTTATGTACTAAGTATTCCGCAAAAGTAATGTAATTTCCATGTACGTCAAGCTTTGGGTCTCTACATATACAATCATCCACCATCAAGAAACTAACCAGCAGACTCCTCTGGTGGAATCCAACAAATACCACCATTAAAATTTGGTGGAGTACTGTGAGAAGAAATATGAACTTCCTTAAAAACATCAATCCTAAAATCAAAGTCATCTATTAGCATTCAAATAAGCCCACCATCCGACTTCGGTGGCAACCTGCAAGCAGGAACATACACCTTCCTGCACCCACCAAGCCTTCCAGAAGCCTGGCCTGGAAGCAGCTAGAGAAGTCAGTCAAAAATAGTCGATGAAAAGTGAAGGGAAGACTCAATTATGTACCCCACACATGCGGACTTTTAGAATCCACTAGCAGGAAAGGGAAGACTGGAGCAGGTACATACACCTACTATATATATAGAGCAAACAAATATTCTCATTCTGTCCCCTGATTTCACCAAGTGCATCTTGGAAATAGTGAAAGATTAGAAGAAATTTTCTACTCATATCCTAGATTCCTTCCAAGATATCATCATAGAAACATTATTAATAACTGAGGGATAGAATCATAACTCTATCCCCATAATCAGGGTGGATCATTATCATTTCAATTCAAAGTAGATACATACCTCTTATCTAGTCCAAAAGGGTCATGGGGAACACTCCACAATATCATATGGACAACCGAGTCAGACACATACACCCAATTCAACTAGAGATACTTAACCTATTCCGATGGGCACTCCAAGATAGGCACATACACATACCTGTGATAACCACTTTTCCAAGAAAGTTCCTCCAACTATTTGTAAAAAGGTATCTAATAAAAAGGATTATCAAACATAGTTTTAAAATCAAGAGCTAGTTTTTGATTTGGCTATACTCAATGCTAGAGTTCTTGAAGACCTCAAACATTTATCAATTTAATCACAAGATCCTACCCTCCCATTATCATATTATAGGAGTCTTAGTAGTAACTCTGAAGGTCCACATCAGACACTTCCTTATGGAGTCTTTATTTATGACAATACAGTCAATCTTGAGAACCTATCTGTTGATGGGAGCCACAACAACCCTCAGTGTGGCTAGAAGACCAAGGAAAAAGTTGGTCTTCCCCTTATTGTAATCCACCATGATGGTCCTCCCCATGATGGAATTTTCTATGAATTTTTTCTCCATAGTAGTGATTCACCTTATTAATAGAATTATCCAAATAATAATGTAGTGATGAGAAATCCATCTTATCATGAGGAATTTTAAAATACAAGTCCTGTCAGGTATGATTCCTTATCACTAGTCGGTGAAATCCTTTCTCAACCAGAAGAAATCCCAAGGTGATGGAAATTCTCTAAACCAACCTTGGACCATTTATCATCTAATGTAACAAATGAAATTTATAATAATATTGATTATTCTAATGAAACGATAGATAAACACCAACTTTGGTCTGATCGGGTAGAAGAGACTATAGAAAAAAAGAAGAGTGTATGTTGAACATGAGAAAAAAACTAGGTAAAAATGAAATACTAGTCATGTTTTGGGATTTTTCTACTCCTCAATACAACATTCCAGAGATTTTGATGGCATATTTTATGCATGACATCCACCTCAACATGTGGAAAACTCTTTATCATCTAAATGAAAAGATATTAACTTATTAGGAATACCAAATTAATTTCAAGGTAATTGAAGGATTATAATTCCAAATTTAATTGGAATCTATCCTAGCTTCTCAACACCTATATATTGAGAAGAAATATGATGCACTTTAACGTTCATGACGCAATGCATTAATGACATTGTGACGATTGATCATAGATACCCCCATCTAGTTTTCATATTAGAGTATGGGGTGCACATGGAGCATTGCATTTCATTGCGCTCTAAATCTAGAAAATCCCACCAAAAGGGGTCTCATAAAATGTTATATTCCCAGGTAAAATATAATAAAAGAATTATGCTCATGATCGAAGAGATGTTCCTCAAGAAAGTTCCTCGACTAGATTCCACCAAAGTGAGGCCTAAAGAGATAAATCTATTGAGATAATTTTCCATCAAGTGTCTGAGTACATCAAGAAGGAATCCTACTTAGAGGATGTAATCCATTATATTGCACAAATTTATGAAATAGAACTATTGACTTATGATGAAGAAGATTTAATTGACTGGTGGATAATGCACTAAGCTAACATTCAGACTAGAATTCATAAAATTAGAAGAGCAGTTATGCTGATATCATCGATAGCAGTTTAGGAGCCACCCAAACCCGTAGGGCTATGAGATTTTTTAACCCAACCCTTGGAGCCAAAAAAAGAGCTTGATGGGTTGATGAAGAAGAATATGATCATCCCCATCGTAAAGGGAATGCGTATTTTTCAAATTCATAGTCTCCTCTTCATGAGAAGTCAATTTTCTCCCTATTATGTAAGAATCTACAAAATAAATGCACAATTGAACTATCTGAGGGTTACGTTCAGGTTACTATCTGCCAAATAGCTCCAAGGGAACCAAAAAATAGGATGAAAAAGTCTTATAGAGGGAATATAAGAAGGATATCTGAAAAGGATACCAATAGAATGCCAACAATGCATTATGCGTCGGTGAATGTCATCAATGGCATCATAGAAGATACTACAGAAAATGAATCTAGTTTAGGGTAGTCATAGGATGACATTCTTGTTCATAATTTAGTTCTTACCAAATTAAATGAAGGAGGTGTTCATACCAAAAATCATAGAATAACCCAAAATTTACGTATCCCCTCGAATAATAAACTTCCACCTCGTCAAAAGGCACTTAATAAGGGAAAAAGTAAACGTCAGACCGCATCTCACCTTTCCCCCAGTAAAGGTAAGCCCCTTTCACTAGAGGAAATATTTTCTTAGTAAGAGGAGGAGATGAGGGAGTTGAGAAGAATCAATGTAGAGTTACTCCATGGAAGCATTTATACTAGATAGGCTCCACAAGAAGATCATCAACTTCCGCTTCCAAAAGGAGCACCTAATAAAAGAGGGTATTTTTGCAACTAATGATGTGGATAATGAGTTCCATCCATTGAAAGTACAAATAGATAAGAGCTTGCCACATCCTTACAGGCCTATCCCCGTGGGTTATCCAAGGAAAACACCAGTAGTTCCTACATCAGTGGTCCTACTAGTCACTTCACCAGTTCAGGATCTATCTTCCACACTTATATAGGTCCTAACTCATCCATATATTCCTCGAATTCTTATAAACACCATTATGTCATTAACAACTCAATTGGAATCTACAGAAGGTTAGAGCACATCAGTTCAACTAGAAAATAAGGATTACCCTGAATGGGTATATCCAACTCAACCTCCACCAAACTTTGGGAATCCTAAATTTTCTTTTTTCATTAGCTCAAGAGATCTGAAGAAACACTTCATGCATTTTTTCTCTCGCTATGATCACATGATGGTAACACCTAAGAAACAAGAAGTAGTGAAACTAACATACTTCATGTAATCATTTTAGGGGTTATCCTGTGTATGGTACATAATTTTTTAGTCTCGATCAATTATTGGATGGAATGATCTTTGTTATAAGTTACTATTCTAGTTCAATTCAATGTTGGAGAAGTAAATTGTCTTTGATCACAAAAACTGCAAAGAAATGGAGAATAAAAGAGTCTCATATTTCATTTCAGGGTGGAAATAGTGTACTTACTCTTTAAACCTACCACCCCCTCAAGAATAACTATTTCCTATCTATGTGGAAAATATATGTGATGAGTTATGAAAACCATTGATTATCAGAAAATACACAGGGTGGTTTCAGGATCAACTTTGATTACTCAAAAGTTGGAAAACTCTATCAAAGAGACCAAATCCAAGTCTTGGATAATACCATTTGCTCAGGGACGGAGAGTAATAAATGTTTAGGCCACTATAGTTACACTTCATCAGACCCATATACCAGCTCCTAACTCAATATATGTGTCATACCATATGCCCCCACCTCTTGATCATCAACCAAAATGACCACCTCATCAGAATTATCAAGTAGATCAGAGGCAGAAATAGTTAGAGGAATTAAAAAACAAGGTATATTCTTTTCAAAATGACCAATTCACTAGCTAATTTATCTCATATTTGGAAAACAACTTTGATCAGTTTCCAAAGCCAAAGAAACCTAACAATGAAGCATATGAGGACCTAAAAAAATATTTCCCCTTTAATCAAATGTTAGGGAAACCTATCCATGAGTGTTTGATTTTTAAGGACCTCCTAAAAAAGATGGTGGACTAAGGGCAAGTGAGAGTGAAAAATTCACTATCCCAAGGAGCATGTGTTAATATTATTGATCCATAATAGGAATATGGATGGAAGGAAGTCAAAATTAAGAATTATCATAAATATGATGGTTGAATTTTTAGGAAAACAATCAATAAAACTCATGGAATTTTATGAACATATTTGAAATAGTAGACTATTTCACCTATCATATCCATTATAAAAAATCAATCTTCATCAAAAATCCATGTCCTCTAAAGTCCAATCCTCAAAGAAGAAACATGGGGAAAATAATAAAGAGAAAATAGAAGAAGATGAGTTTTTGTTAAGGCCAAAGTTTTCCTTGAGCTTAGAAGATTTCATATTGGACATCTCAAAATCATGGTCACCACCTCGCCAAACGGCACAACAAGAATCAACCTATTAGGGATAATCTTCATCGGATGTGGAGTCAATATTCAACTATGTTAATGTTATTCACTAAATGGATCCCTATATGAATTATGATTATGATTATGAACCTAAGTTTCTGGGACATTATTGGGGAACTGAGGGAATAGATCATCAGGGTCGATGATACAGGAGAAGATGTGGTTTTACAAGAAGACACTACTCCAACCACACCCTTGATCGAAATGTTTATGCAACATAAACTCATGAGAGATCCCTATAGTTTGTGCAGCATGAACAAGGGAAATATCCCATAAAATATAGCTACTTCCTTAAAATGATCATCCTAGAATACCGGTTAGAGTCTATGTCACCACCTCCTCAGTGATTGGGAAGACCTAGCCGACCTAATCCACTAAAAGCAGAAGTACTTTCAAATTCTTCCCCAAAAGAGGATACATCCACATCAAGAGCATCAACTCCCAAGGCACCATCTAAAGAGAATCTCTATGCTAGGAAACATAGGCCTCTAAATCAAAATTATGTTATTTTTAAGCATCTAGGAAAATTTTTGGCTAAGTTATAAATCCTAAATGCTCTAAGTTTGTCAAAATACATCCGATAAGCACTCTTTGAGGCTTTTCAAGTCCTCAAGAGTTTGAAGTTGGGGTTGTTTTCATGGAAGTTTATTGTATATAGAATGACCCAATAGAATGCCATGCAGTCATATATTTCAGTGACCAGGATGAGGATATTGTTTTACATGGACACATATGGCCCTTATACCTATCTGACAACATTAATGACACCGAAATCCAATAAGAATTCATTGATAATGGCTCAAGGGTCAACCTCATTCCCATTAAGAGACTTTGCTGATTGGGCCTCACTGAATCCCACTTTTCTCCCTCCTCATTGATTTTATAGGGATACTACAAGAATGATCAAGAACCTCTCGGTGAGATTACACTTAGAATTAGTTTGGGGATGTCATATCTTATTTAGAGTTCATGGTTGTTTGGTACGACAAAGATTTCAATGTTCTTCTTGGAAGAAATTGGATACATCAGCATGTAACCATTCCTTCAGCGTACCATTAATGTCTCAAATATTCTGTCAATGGTAATATTGGGACATGCATCATGATAAGGCCTTGTTTAAAACCTGTGAATATCATTACATTTATGTAGAGTTCTACCATAAAGGAGCAAAAAAATCCATGGAATAAGATTTTACAAGAATCAATACCCTGAATGCTCTAGAGAAGATCCCAAAAAACCCATTCAAGAATCTCTTTGCAGATTATGTGCTTCCCATTAATCAAATTTAAATATTTCTCCCAAATACAAGAAATTTTTCTTTAGATTCTATAAGTTTAGTTGTTGCAAATAAACCTAAAAACACATGATAAATCATTAAATCAACAAGAAGTGATGAAAGACTAAATGGAGATGTCTAAATTCTATACACTTTGATTCAATGAGTCTTTGATTCACCATATAGGATTGAATAAGTTGTCACACTCATGTAAAATGATAGGGATTCCAATTCTAAACTCATAATAATCTTTTCAGATCTTCCAAAAGACCCTTCATTATTAGTTGGGCCGAAGATTGTTTCCTCCTTTTTAGGGTGTCCAAATATAGACTCCTCCCCTAGCTCTGGAATTCTTGCTTCATTAACTACCCTCCATGTAGATGAAAAAGAAGTAACACATGTAGAAGTGGAAGAATATGAAGACCTCATGGATTCCCATTTATGATTTTTTAAAGGTGTCTCCACCACCGTGGATGAACTCAAATAAATAAATTTGGGAACAAAAGAATATCCACACCATATATTGATTAGTATGATCATGAATCAAGAAGAGAAAGAGGTGTATACATACTTTTTGAAGAAAAACTAGGATGTGTTTTCTTGGAATTATATAGAAATTCAAGTTCTTGACTCTGAGGTTTCCACCCATCATTTTGTTTTACCAAAATATATTCGAGGATACAAGTAAGAGGCAAGAAGAACTCACCTAACTCAGGCCTCCGAAATTGATGCTAAATTAAAAAAAACATATCACAGCTAACATCATTTGAGAGGTGAAATATTAAATGTGGTTATTCAATACTGTCCTGGTGAAAAATAAGAAAGACTAAATCATATTTTTCAATGATTTTAGAAGTCTCAACCCACATTTTCCCAAATATAAATTCTCAGTTCTTATCATAAAACTATTTATTGACACAACAGTTGGATACCAAGCTCTCTCCTCCATGGATAGCTACTCTGGGTATAACTAAATCCATATGGCCCAAGAAGATGAATAATATATATGCTTTAGATCCCCTCTAGGCATATTTTTCTATTGGTTAATTCCCTTTGGCTTGAATAATTCTGGTGTGACATACCAACGTGCCACACACCGCATATTCAAACCCTTATTGAGAAAATTTATTGAATGTTATGTTGATGATCTAGTGGTCAAGTCTATAAAATTTTCTGATCACCTGACTAAACAAGAGAAAATATTCAGTAATATTAGATATCCTAATATGAAGATGAACCCCTTGAAATTTTATTTTGGGGTGACCTTGGGAAAATTTCTTGGTTTTTGTATACACCATCACGTCATCAAAGTCAATCCCGAGAATACTAAAGCTATCCTTGGAATTTCACCTCATCAAAATATGAAAGAGTTGAGTGGAATCCAAGGACACTTGTCCTATATCTAGCTCTTAAAATCTAATATAGAAGCCAAGTATTTTCACTTCACAAAATTGATGAAGAAGGGGTCACTTATTAATGGACCAATGACTACCAAGAGGCACTTTATACCCTAAAGAAATACCTCTTGATCCCACCAGTATTAATGCCATTTTTTTTAGGAAATACACTCATTCTTTATGTGATAAAATTAGAGTGATCATGGGGTTCCTTCCTTATGCAAAAGAACGATGCTGGGAATGAAAAAAATCTTTATTATCTCAGTAGAACCATGATTGATGTAGATACACAAAATTTAGATATTGAGAAGAGTTTCTTAGAATTAATATTTGCAGTTCAGAAGAAAAGGCACTACCTGTAGCATCAGGAGGTCCACTTGGTCTCTCACAATAACCCGCTAAAATTTATCCTCAATCATCCTATGTTGACCGGACGTCTATCATGGTGGGAAGTTATTCTACAACATTTTGATATACATTTTGTTCCTAAAATAGCAGTGAAAGGACAAGACTTAGTAGAATTCCTTTTTGAAAATCCATATGCAGAAGAAAAAACATTAAATACTGAATTACTTGATGAAGAAATAATATCTATTCAAGAAATCCTGTGAACATGGAAAATGTATTTTGAAAGTTCTTCCATGAGTCCAACGGGAAAGAGAATAGAAGAACTTAATCTCAATAAAGTTGGGTTATGAATTTGTTCCCCTAGAAAATGTAGTGTTTCCATATTCCTTCATGTTATCAGAATGTGGTACTAATAATGAGGTGATATATCAGGCTCTCATTGTAGGCCTATAGTTGGCATTCCAAGTACCAGTGAATCATCTATAAGTGATGGGTGATTTAGAATTGATAATGAAATAGATAAATCGATAATATTATATCAGAAAGGAAGAGATAATTCCCCTGTGTGATTATGTCTGTGGGTTAATGGAAGAATTTCCCTCATATCTAATCTTGACTCACATCCCATAATAAAAAAATGCTCCTGTAGATGCATTGGAAAATGAAGCTACTACTTTGGCATATCAAAATCAGGATGAAACAGTCATCAATATTTCCCATCGTCGAATGGTTTAACCTTTTTTTATAACCAAAGTAGAAGATATTAATGACATCAGTACAATACCTAAGCTATATAGGCCTACCACAGGATGGATGACACCAATCATGGCGTATCTCCAAGATGGATAACTTCCAAACAATAGAGTTTGAATTGAGAATATTCATAAATTAGAAGTTAATTTCACTCTTTTGGATGGACCAACCCCCCAAAAGATCCTCTATAGATGAGAATTCGATGGAATTCTCCTTAGATATTTTGATGGAGAAGAGACTGCGGCTGTTATGGAATAAGAACATGTAGGAACCTAAGTTTCCCACTAATTAGGTTATAGAAATTTTGATAAAATCCTAAGGATTGGATGCTTCTGGACTTCGATGATGCATGATTGCACAGAATTCACTAAAAATTTCCATCCCTACCAAGTGCATGTCAATTTCATTCATCAACCCCCAGAGTTAATACATACATCTAACTACTCCTGTCCATTTTCCACTTGGGGAACGGATGTTGTTGGACCATATCCTCCATCTACGGCTAAGCAGTTCAAGTAAATCCCTATGACTAATGATTTCCTCTCCAAATGGGTTGAGGTAATACCACTTGAAGAAGTTGGGGAAAAAATAATTGTTAGCTTTTTCAAAGCTAATATCATCACCAATTTTGGTGTCCCTCATACCATATTTATGGAAAACAACCCCAAATTATGCTCTACTAAGCTAGAAAAGCTATATCAGCAACACAATAACAAATCCAACCATTCATCCCACTATCATGTGGTGTCCAATGGAAAAATAGAGGATTTTAACATGACTCTATCCAACATACTCCAAAATATGGTGGATAAATATAATAAGTATTTCCCTGATAATATCTTGCAGCCTTATGGGAATATAGGACTACTACTCGTACTACCACATGGTCAACCCTGTACTCATTAGTATATGGGATATAAGTAGTTCTTCCTAATTAAATTTAATTTTAATCAATTAGAGTTTCCATTTTTGATCAATTATCCACTGATAATCAGTCCCAAAAACAACTAGATGAGTTGGATTTACTGGACATTAATATATTGAATACCTTGCATCAATTTTATGCCTATTAGAATCTAATAGAGAGAGCTTTTAACAAGAAGGTTCACCTCTGTTCATTCCTCCAAGGAGAGTTGGTTTTAGTTATTAGGAATCTAATGATACCAGGAAAGAAGCCTCCAAAGATTTATCCAAAGTGGGAAGGAACGTATTATATAAATAACTTCCACTCTAATTGATCTTATTAATTAATCTAAATGGATGGAGAACTCACTAAAAATCCAACCAATTCAAGGTTCATGAAGAAGTATTTTGTGTAATCACACTAATTCTATCCTATTTTCATGATAATAAACTGTGTTACAACCATCATCTTAGATGCAGGATGTTAAAATGCACAACGCCATTTTCATCCATGTTACACAATGTTAAATTGTGTAGTTTCGTTGTCCTTATCATATGATGATAAACTACATAATGGTTGGTCCATGATGCATGACGTTAAGCTGCATAGCACCAGTGTTCCTCACCACAGGATATTAAAAAGCATGGTTAAAGTCTCCCTTATTTTATGTTAAGAAATCCCCAAGATACAATGAGTGGAAACTCCTTGTAGTCCCTTGAAAGATAAGTATCATTAAAGAATAAACCTCACTCTCCTCATTGCCACTCCCCAGTGTCATTTGAGCCTCATTTTTCTCTATGTTTGGATTAGACCTGTATAGGGGAAAAATTCAAGAACTATGTGTGTCTTGATTATCATCTTATTGAGATACATAGTGATGCTTAGATATTCTATCTCGGGTCCATCCATAATGGTTATTTCACGTTAGGTGACCACACATCCATGCAGCATGAAGAAAAACTGCACAGTCCACCAAGAGATCCATGTGTCTTGATTCTTGCTCCAACAAGATACATAGTAATTCCTGGATCTCCATTACTAGGTCTTTCCATTAACATAAAAAAAATCTCCCCTTTCCTTGTATATAATCCAATTCTATACTTGGATTCCTTCTAGAACATGAGTCTTGATTCTCATAACATATTGTGTCTTGAGTCAAACCATTATCATGAAAAATATCTGAAAAAATATTAAATCCCCTTCATCACATCAAACCTCAATTGGTGTGGGGAACTTTGTCAAGAACTATTTGTGGCTTTATTCTGACCCCAACAAGTTATGTAGTGACACCCAGATCTTCTATCTAGAATCCAACTACAATGTTTAAAAAAATACTCTTCACCCCTTGTGTGTATGAATCAAACCTACACAGTGAGAGTTTTCAATAACTACATGTGTCTTGATTCTAATTCAATTGAGATTCATAGTGACACATATATCTCTAATACTTAGTCCATTTGTGGTTTTTGAAAATAAAACCCCTTTTCTTTTTCCCCATGCATAAACCGGATCTACACATGAAACCTTTCAAAGACTTATTCCTTGATTCTCATCACAATGAGATGCATGGTGATACCTAACCTTCAAGATTTATTCCCAACCATTAGTCTAGATGTTATCAAAAGTCACATTTCCCACATCAATGACTAATTGGTGTGGGAAGAAACTTTCAAGAACTATGTGTGGCTTGATTCTCATCCTATTGAGACACTTAGTGATTCATTAATCTCCTATATCGAGTCCAATCATAATAAAAAACCCCTTCCATTCCCATGTGCATGAATTAGAGCAGTCTAGAAGAACATTCCTGGACTTATGGACCAATTATCATTATAATGAGATACATGGTGTTTCCTAGACTTCATAATTTAGGTCCAACCATCAGTCTTGAAATTATCAAAAATCCCTCTTTCCCCACGTCAAAGACCAATTGGTGTGGGTAAAATTTATCCAGAACTATGTGTGGCTTGATTATTTCCCCAAAAAGATACATAGTGAAAAACAAGTCCTACACCCTGGTTCAGTCCCCATATAATAATTATTCCCCAATCATTAATTTATGTTACCTTTGTATTATAGAAGAAACATTTTCCATTTTTTGTTTCTCACACCAAGCATTGATCATGTGGGCTTAGAAATTTGGTTGAGGAATCTTCTTTATAAACAGTGTCTCAATTACAATTACGGTTTTAAATGGTCATGGATTCAAAAACATAAAAGGAACAACAAATTTCCTCCTCTCATGATAATAAACTGCAAGATATTCTCAAAAAATACATGTGGTTTGATTCTCATTTTCATGAAATACGTCATGGAACCCAGAATTTACTCTTGGGCTCAACCATAATGTTTTCATCACATCAAATCAGTTCAGCTCTATCCTTGCCACATAACGTTAAACTACATGGAATTTCAAGAAATACGTATGGATTGATTCTTTCATTGGTAAGATATGTAGTGTTTCCTGGATCTTATATCCTAGTCTAGCCACCATTCCTAAAAAATACCCCTATCCCTATGTATGGACCAAAACTATGCAAAGAGAACAATTATTAGAACTATGTGTGGCTTGATTCCCACTCATAGGAGATACGTAGTGACGTCCAGAATTTCAATCTTCGGCCCAATTGCAACGTAATGAAAATAATGAATCTTTTCCCCTACATATGTGTTAGATCTATGTGAGGAGATTTATTACGAGTTCTCATCTTATGTATGAACCCGTATTCAATGAAACCACCATTATCCTCCACTGATTAATTCAATCGCGGTTGGGACTCTTTATTTATGAAATATATGTGGATTGATTATCACCCTTGTGAGATACATAGTGAAGTCCAGATATTCAACCCTAGACCAAGTCACATCACAGTATAAAAAATCCTACACTTACCCTCATATGAATAAAAAAATCTATATAGGAGCTTTTATTTTAGTCCTCTCCTTAGAGGTCCCACCAAGGAAACATGAAATGTCTCCATTTTACATATGAGTCAGATCTATGTAAGGGAATCCAAACACTTGGCCAATATCGATCCAAATACTTCCCTTGTGCATTGGACACTACCCCTTTCGAAATTCATACTCCTAATCATGAATACTTTTATATATTAATAATAATTATTTGGTTTCTGGGGGAAGAATGTATGATACCTAATTTCTCTTTTTCATAACTATATAGTATGTGACCCTAGTTGGTCTTGCATCAGTTTCTCACATAATGGGATTTTCAGTCAAAGGATTCCACAATTTGGATTTACAGTACATGCCCTATATGGTAACACGTAATACAATCTCCATAGTGGGTTTTCAAAATAGTTTTAAATTCATTCTTGGGAGAAGCCTCTTCTGACCCTTTATCTTTGATGATGGTATGTAGGAACCCATAGTTTAATATGGTCATCATTTTCATATTTCTCCACATCCTTTCAATCAAATTGAAATTCTCTAAGACCATGGTTTACACATTTACCCTATCATTTTTTCAAATAATATTGGAATAACCTTGGGTCAGTTGACCACATATCATCCATTGTTTCCCTAATATATTATCCCTAGTCATATGACCTAAAAATATAGGAGTAATATTTCCCATGCTTGGGTTTGACCTTCGTAGAGAGCTTATTCCTTCCAATTCTTTAGAAATTATGACTTAAAATACCTCTTCTTCATTCCAGAACATTTCTCCATAATCCAAACTTTTTTTCTTGGGAATGTCTAAATCTCTATAAACTTTAATAGGATTTTAGAAATAATCTGTTATAATTCTTTAGAGCTCCTTTACCTGACTATGCAGTACATGCCCCCAGTCGGCCATGCATAAGCTTCTCACATAACAAGCCTGTCATCCAAAAGATTCAACTATTTGGATTTGAAACATATTCCCTAGATGGATCATCATAATAAACCCCCTGAATGTTTTTTAAAATAACCACAACTTCATTCTTGTAAGATACCTCCTCTAATTCCATTTAGAACTTTTTCCTATATCACTATTTAGATTTAGGAATCCCCAAATCACAACTTACAAATTTATCTTTCCATACTTGAATATAGTAGCATATTTCTAGATATATTAATAAGAATCGGAGAACCATCAAACCTTTAGTTAATCCCATAATGTCATTACTTCATGACTTGAAACTAAAACGCATAATGTCCTTATTTCATGACATTAAATTGAACAACCCCCTAATGTTCTTACTACATTACTTTAAATTTTACAACATAATTTTCTTGCTACATGAAATTAAATTTCACAACTTAATGTCTTTGCTTGATGAATTTAAATTGCATAGCATAATGTATTTGTGGCATAACTTTAAATTTCATGGTATAATGTCCTTGCTACATGAATTTAAATTTCACAACATAATGCCTTTGATGCATGAATTTAAACTACATTACAAAATATCAAAAAGTCCCTTTATGGGAAAATTTTCTCTCCTTCACAAAAAAAAATCATGTATAAGTGGTTTTTAATTCATAGAGTATGTTGGCACAGATGAACCCTTTTATTATTATACATAATTACTTTTAAAATCTTCCCATTGTGGTCTTGATATATCAAAATCATAAAACCATTTATCTATCAGTAATATATTGTCAATATTCCAAGGAAATCCTTTACTTGACTATGTAATATGTTCCCTCAGTTTTCCTTAAATCAGTTTCACACATAATAAGATTTTCAACCAAACGATGTCACTATTTTTCTATGCAACATATGACCTAGTTGGCCCTACACAATACATCCCCCATAATAGGTTTGTCAAAAAATGGTAACTTCATTCTTGAAAGAGACCTCCTATATTATTATACATTAAATTTTAGATTTGTTGACCATACAAATCATGACTCAATATTCCCCTAGGAAGTATCTAAAAAATATTAGGACATTCATATACATCAATATTTGTTTGGGTTATAATTTTAAAATTTATGGCCAAAGATATTTGATTTAAAACACTAGTTGTATTATTCCAACATGCATGACTTTAAAAATCCCACAAAAAGATACATAACACACACCAGGTTGAGAACCCATAAAGGGAAATCTGGAAAAAAATTAGAGTTTCATCCTACTAGACCTACACTATTTAAGGTTTAAGAAATATTGATTGATGAAAAGTTAAAAGGAAAATCTTGTTTGGAAGAAAACCCAAAAAGTGGAATCCTAAGAAAAATCAAGTCTCACCCGCTAAGTCCCCTCCATATTTTTTTTGAAAAATTCGGGTAATAACACAAATGACACAATTTTTATAGGGTTTTCCATATGACCCTCCTAATAGAAGAACTACGCTCACTAGGCCCATTGGCTTAGGTAAAAAATTAGAGTACATCAAATCCCTATCACTGTAGTTATGTTTATCTGATGTGAAAAATTAATTCTATGAAAATTGGTTTTGATGGTATAATTACAATAAAAAGAAAGGATAAAGACATAGACAATTTGAAATATTTTTTCTATTTATTGGAAAAAATACCCCAGAGGGACATCCAAAAACTGGAGTCTCTATGTTATAAGTTCAAAGAGGCCTTCAATATAACTTTCCATTTTTTGAATATCCTTATGAGCCCCATGAACTGCATGTTGAATTTTAGTTACCCAAATAGCCTCAGTCTCCTCAGCATGATGAAACCCTTCATTGGAATCTATAATTGATATTTCCCCTTCTTTTTGGGACTCACCTAATGAGAAGTGAGGTTGTTTATGTTCCCTTATAGTAGTATCCAATTCTTGCTGAAGACATAAAACTTGAATAGTCTTCTCATTGATATACTGATTAAATGTTTCCAACTTTGTGTTATGACTAGACTTATCTTGAGATATTATCGCTCAAAATTAATCAATGTTAGAAATTATTCTAGATTTTATTAGATCGTGTAGAATATTTTGTTCTTTCTCTCACCCCTGAATGGTCTCCTTCACCGCAATGTGTATTATAGTGTAATCAAAACCATTGAATCCCAACATGCTAAATAATGATGAAAGTCATGGGACTTTTGAAGGAAGGTGTCTCAGAGATATTCTTCCATATATCTCACCAATATTTGAGATGTGAAATAAATCTAGTGACCTAAAACTTCGGGTTTGATTTAGAATCACTATCATAGGGAGGGATGTACTCCCGAATAAATGCACTTAAAGAAGTGCACTATTCTGCTCCCTTCCTAATAGTGATTTCCTTGCTTCTAAATGTTGGTTGAGCTAATGGGGAACCTTGTCCCTCAGAACTAGAAATATAAGCTGATAATCCTAAATGATGAATTAAAATCATCATTATCTTCAAAATAATAGAAATAATACAGCACAATAACAATAGTTGGGGATCCATACCCAATCGTAGATTAGTATCTTTATAAGATTATTCCATAGAATTACTGGCCTCAGTAGTTTGGTATGAAATTTCTTGTTGAGGTACCCTTCCCAGGTCTACCCATGACCTGTTAGATAGACTATAGTAAAACATCTTGGTTTACGGTTCACCTGAGTAGGATCCTCTTTAATAGTGGGAGTGAGAATGACTTCAACTCCCTCTCTGTGCACCGTTACTATAGCAGTTTCTGTAGATGGAGATGTATATTCCAACCAATTATGATTAGAGAAATGGACATCAAAAGATTAATTGGATGGAAAATAAATAATCACATACATTTGATTCTATATATAATGGCCCAAATTCTTCTAATTTATTTATAATATTAGTATGTTCTAGTATTTCATTAAAAGACATGCGAAGATTAATCTTGGATTCTATTGAAATCTCAATCCCTATGTTAGTATTGCCAGTGGAAACACTTTGAACAGTTGGTTCATGACCCTCCTATGATGAATTTAGACCCTGAACAGCCCATATGGTCATAATCAGTCATCATAGGATTTTCTGGTGCATGCGACCTACCTGAAATATTACATAAATGGAATTCAGTTGTTGATATATACTCATGAAGCGCTTATGAAATACCAAATGCCTCCTCTCTCTTGGAAGTTGTGATAGGAGCGGTACTAGGAGTAGATAATGCTTTATATGGCATAGATTCCTCTTTAGTCGAGGCATCCTTGTCTTTCGAAGAGACCTACATTTCGTCAGAAGTTCCCTCCTCAGTTCTCATAGGATCATTTGTAAATTCCTTTAGAGAAGAAACGGAGGAAGTTCCAACAATCCCAAGAATTTTAAACAATTCCCATGGATGAATCTAAGATTAATGTTTTTTGGAAGTCTTACCTCTCCTAATAAAGTATTTAGCTATAGTTTTCCTTCTTTGACATCTTTTCTTATTTTCCTTATTCAAAGGAGGACTAGAATTATCATCTCCAAAATAGGTATTATAGATGGAAATTTTTCTTTCTATCTCATCTTCTAAGTCATGTCAGTATAGAGATAATTCTCCTGATTTTAGGGGTGATCTAGAAACCCTGAGTGCAATACAACCATGGTTATACCTTGGCGATGGAATTTCAATTGATTTTACTTTAGCCTACTAAAAATTAAGATGAAATTTTCCCTGAACAATAATTATATGACTAAAATATAGATGAAAGACTGAAATGGATATGATAATAAAAGAAATTACATCTTTGGGATCAAGAAAATCGTGCCATTCCTCAAAATATTAAGGATCAATCCCTTCAATGGCACCATGATCTATCATTTACTTCACTAGTTTTGTGGTGGTGATTGAATCATCAGTTGAATATATGAGAATATCTTTCTCCTGGATATAGATGCTTACTTCAATATAATCATCCTCAAAGTGAATATTAGATTATCCTCTAAGATCACTTATCCCTAGAATATGAAATCCCTCACATAGAAGATCCCACATATTTTTAGCATCACAAAACAAGTTCTTCCACATTTGAACTGCCTTTGGTCATATGTTGTTTGAATAAATTCCATCCTAGTATGAATATGATCCTATTTTATTAGATATAATGCAATTCCCAATTTCTTCCATCACAAATGATGTACAAGAAAATGGAACATTACCCTTTTCTTAGCAGTGATGACTAGACCGCCTTGGTACAGCTTCAATTTTAGATGATGGTGTAGCCCTATTAATTCTAGATGGAGGACTATATCTTGCATGAGGTCGCTTCAGTAAGTTATGAAACTCATCATCATCACCCTTTGACTCTGATGACTCAGCCTCTAAAAGAGATGAAGCACATTCCAAATGACAAGGTTCTATCTAGCTCTGCTTTTTTACTCCAACCAGAGGAATAACATTATTTAGCACCACTTTAGGGTATGATGTAATCCAAGAATCAGAATATCAGATAGTCAATGTACTTTCTTTATCAGTTGTAGGTAGATTAATCACTGCCCCTATCTTTTCCACGGTCGTCAGCAACCATAGATGTTAAGACACCATTGGGTATTTTTTTAGTCTAACATGCAAAGGATGGGATACAATAATTTGTTTCAAGAATTTGAATTGGTGTGCAAATTAATAAGGAGAATAGGTCTAACATAAGATCTCTCCATTGATCTTGGTTTCCAATACACCATCCCTGCAAGCTAGAATATATCGTCCTTAGTGCTATGTTATCCATACCATAATGAACAAACTTTCTCATGGGATGATTTCCATAAGAAAATAATTTTAACTCCTTAAATAAACTCAACATTGTCTAAATGTCACAAGGTTTCAATGATAATGGTGAAATACAAGATAAATTCTGAATGAATGGTTAGAACAAACTCCTAAGGGCCTAGATCCCACTATGCACAATATAAGTCTTAAAATGAGTCGTGATCTATTCCCACAAAACACAGAATAGTCTTGTAGTTATGAAAGGAGCCTTCCCTCCCTGAATATAAAACAAGCTCTTATAAATGTTTTCAACAATATGGGTGGCTAGTCAAACCATATTATTCTCCCCTAGATTTTTTGCTCCGACAAATTTTCTTCAACTTATACAGCCTTCGGAGTCACAGACTGGAAACAGATAAATACTAATCCATAGAGCCAAAAAACCCATGAGACGTGTCTTTATAGGAATTTTTGGGTTGATCTCATATCCACACTTTTCAAACTCACCTTTTTATAGAATTGGATAGAATGTGTCCAGTATACTTCTATTTACCGCCCTGGGATAGCTCTTTGGACTCTTTCACATAGGGACTTTCCCTTCCTCCTTCAAGAAATTCACATCCATATATTCAAATGAAAATCCCCCATTATGTGGGGATTTTTCTTCTTTATTTTGGGTTCTATTTTCAGTAGCTCACATGCCATAGTTGGAATACTTTTAGCATCAGTCCATTTTTCTTTCAGGGGGATGAATTCATCATACATATGTCCAAGGATTGGAAGCCTAAGATATTATGAACATCCTATAAACTGATACCCACTTCTCGATGTGTCAAATGGAATGAATTCATCTTTGGACTGCATTAGTTCTACAGTTTAAACACAACATCATCATCCCTATACGCATAGGTTTTCCCTCCCCACATAGCCTCATAAATCGCAGCACCTTCCATATCACATTTTAACTCTAGAAAAGTTTTTGCGTACCCAATACGCCCACATCCATGGAGGCATAACACCTCCTCCTAGATCAAATCCCCAACTTTTCTTCTATCCCTTAGATTGATATTTTTGAGAATCTCAAAAAATGGAAGAATACAATTTTGGCTTTAGTTCGACCATATGTCATTTAATATTTGGACCACAAGGACTATGGTTCATAACATTGGTTGCGGATTCCATCCCAGCATTAAATTATGTGCCTGCTCCATAAATATTTGTAGATGAAAAGTTCTTGTAGTGTTGTAATGAAGAGGTTGAGAGATAATTTTTTGGTTCTAGTGCGAGGACTTCCTGCATATGGTTTTAATCATAAAGTGGAAGATAAACACTATTCAAAAAATCATGGTCATACATCTTTAGATACACTACCTGATTAGGAAGATTGGTTTTCCAAACATCATAGTAATCATTCCCTATGATCTTAATCATTTACTCAATTTTCTCGTTAACCATTTAATTAGCAGTTTCAATCCTCTTAAGATCCATTAAACTGACAAAGAAATATCATGTTTATTTCAGACTAGGTTCTTTTGGTAAAAAACTCAAAAATAATGAATATTTGACAAAGGCATTAAGGCACACAAGTGAAACTGTGGCACACAAGTCTATCTCTCATCTTACGGCACACAATTCAAATACACATAAAATATATGTGATTAGAAAATAAAAGAATCTACACTAAATAATTTCACAGAGAGAGCTCCAATTTTAGAATCGTGAGAGTTTTACACTAAAATGAATCCCATATTTATAGATAGGGGATTCGACCTGTGTGACACCCACTTACGTAAACACCCAGAAACATGTATGACCCATCTTCATTTTTCATCCCTAAAAACCTCAGCATTAGACCATCTTT
This sequence comes from Viscum album, assembly GCA_963277665.1. Taxonomy (NCBI): domain Eukaryota; kingdom Viridiplantae; phylum Streptophyta; class Magnoliopsida; order Santalales; family Viscaceae; genus Viscum; species Viscum album. Next base: position 1,798,381,877 of record OY728126.1, on the reverse strand, counting down.
TTTCCATCAGATCCAATCCAAATGTCAGATTTTGTTGACACTCCATTTCATAACATGGATGAAAAAGTGACAAAGGGAAATTAATTAGAAAAAGGAGGAGAAGATAGATGAAGAGTGCCCAGATTTTCAAAGGTTCAAAGAGTGGTTCTCCCAAGGTATCCAAAATCAATGTTGGTGCACAAGCACTTACGCACTACTACCTTGATCGCCACTACCTCATGCACCAAAATACTAGTTCTAACAACCACCTTCATCTAGGGTCACCTATTTTCCTTTAAATATACTCTTAGGGCCTTCATTTGTATGGAAGAATTTCCATGAAGGATGATTTTTGATCGGATCGCCCTAGTGCTTCGCTCAAGTCCTCCAAAACCTCCAAGGTATTTACATAACACCTAAAGCGATGGAATTAAAGGGGGATAGTGGGACTTCACTCAAACCATTATTGAAAAAATAACACTAGTGTGGCTAGTTTTCCCAACCCCCCTAATTTTAGAAAACATGTTCTATTGTCCTTCCATAAACAGGAATTTGGGAACCCCAGTTCTGGCAATACTTGTGAGGACCCTTGAAGTCTTGATCCAAGTTTCACCCAAGTGTATTAATATAGGTCGTTTTTCACATAAGGTGAAACAAATTCACCTCAATCATACTTGTGCACCACCAAATTGTGTGACATCCGCTTGCATGCTCCTTCTTGGTTTACCTCACCTATTCACCCTACGCGATCCTTTAATGAAACATCTTCCAAAGCCATTCATGGGAGGGATTTTCCTTTATTGGATACCTTTCCTAAAACGGATAATTTTGAATCCTCCACAAAGACTTCCTAGTTTAAAAATCTTTAGGTAAAGGAACATCAATGTGTCTCCCATTTGGATTTTAATTTCTACGTTCAGAGTTTTCCCACACTTGTCCTCCCAAAGAGTTAGGATCTTAGTGGCGTCTATAGATTTGTATATCTATGGTCACATGGAAACTTACCCTAGGGATAGTGTTGAGGAGTTCCCAATATAAAATTCTAGGGATAGGAATATGACCTTCCATTCTTGTCTCTGAGATCCTAAGCCTCTGATCCCTGGTAGGGAGGGTAAGGATCACACTTGATTTTCCCTTTGAAAAAGGAAAATTCTCCCCCATATCCTAGAACAAATCAAAGAGAAACCATACTAGTGAAATCCCCTACCCTTTCATGTAGGAGGTTGGAGTCTTACTTTTCTCTACTTCCACCACCTTCAATCCATCCTTACATTGGACCCATGTCCAATTTAAATTGAAGGGAGGGAAGTTCCATAGACATGAGTTATTCTGTCATAGCCCCAACCTCTTCTGTCGTAATCCCGACCTCCCCAGTCATCAAAGGAAGGAAAGTGTGTGGTTTGTTGAATCTTTCACATCCTCTTGTTTCTCACACTAATTATGAATCACATGTACTTATAGGTTTGTAATGATTATAATATCCAATCAATCCACCTGATGTAATGAACTACAATAACATTGATTCCCATCATAAGTGGGATACATAGTAATCCCACTCCAGGCCCAAGCTCAATGGGAATCCTCCTTAAGAATAATACCCAAAAATAATTATCTTAATTCAGGAAACCTACTTAGGATTAACCCCAACGTTAAACCCCCCAAACCACTATGAGTTGATACATCACTCATGGTCCCTTTTTTAAGGAATCCTCTTTAGGAATAATTCCTAACCTATCATTTAAAAGGGTCATAATCCTCTGCACGACATACCCTTAAGGGCCACCATAGGCATGAGTCCTCACCAACGAACTATGTGGGATTTGATTCCCATCCAAAAAGGATACGTAGTAATCCTCCCAAAGGTTCAAACCCAACATCCTAAACCAACCCTGTTCTTTTGTGTCACATCCCCAACTAGGTCTAAATCAACTTGGAAACTCATATCCCTTCCAAGTCCCTTGGAATGTTTCAACATAAGTCCCACACAAAACTTTGACAAGGCTCCTTACACCTTGAATTCCCTACCACGTGACATTAAACAGTATGGTTGGGTCCTTATCACATGACTTTAAAAGGTATGATGTTCCCCATTAAGTGGAACTAAACTACATCGGTTCTGATTCCTTCCACCAGGATATCTAGGTATCCCATATATGGGTTCAATCCCAACATCATAAAAAATTCTCTCCCTGGATGATGATGAATTCTAGAGTGACATTCATCTACCATGATGACCATAAACTCTAGAGTGCCCCACTGTTTGGCTTAAAAACCTACATTGTCATAATAACTACAAAATAATCTCTACATAGTATATGAGTAGATACCATTGATGGAGAACCTCAGATACATAGAGATATATTTATCAATGAAGAACCTAAAATACATACATATGATTATAAATTTCACACATACTAATAATTTATTACTAATATCGGGATAACTCACATCATACATGGTTATTAATGAAGGATTCATGAGCATCTGTTAAATCTATAAGAGATCACTAGAGTATGTAATACTTCCCTCTAAAAGGGTGTGATGAGCTCGACCTCCCATCCTCTCGATCAATGTGAGTTATTAAGAAATGTGAATCAAAATCCCTTACAATCACCTTCCTTTGGAAAGAAGGTCTCTTTAGATATAGAACCATTGGGTGTTTCTGGTTCCATAAAAAAAACTGTTATGAACCCTTCGGAAATAGTGATTCCTAACTAGAACACACATTCCAAGGGAAACAAACACACACAAAAATTTAAAACCCAAAAAACCCTAAAACCCATGAAAACCCTAAATACCCTAAAATCCCCTAAAACCCCTAAAAATACCTAAAACACCCTAAATACCTTAAAAACATAAAACCTTCAGAGCCCTAAAAAAACCCTAAAAACCCGAAAAATCAACAAACCCCCAAAAAAACAAAAACCAAAAAAAACTAAAAACATTTACAACCCATAAAATACAAAAAAAACCCTCGAAACGATAAAAACACAAAAATATATAAAAACCATAAAAAATTAAAATAACCCTATAACCCCTAAGAAAACATGAAAAAACCTTAAAACCACAATAACACTATAGAACCCTAAAAACACTAAAACCCTAAAACCCTTAAAACCCATAGAAAACCATAATAAACCCAAAAATAACCATATAAAACACTAAAAACCCTAAATATAAAAACACAAACCTAGAAGCCCAAATATCCCTAAAAACTCTAAAAACACTAAAACCCCTAAAAACCCTTAAAAATAGTAAAATCCCTAAAAATACACTAAAAACCCTAAAACCCCCCAAACCCTACAAAATATAAAGACCCAAAAAACACTAAAAAACCAAAACCCTTAAAAAATATTAAAGGACACTAAAACCTCTAAAAATCCATAAAAACCCTAAGACCACCAAAAACCATAAAACCCCTAAAAACAAAAAAAATACCTAAAAACCAATTGAAAATCATAAAACCCTTAAACCCAACTGAAAACATTAAAAAGACCTTAAAAACCCCAAAAACCCAAACAAAACAAAAACCTCTTAAAAACACCCTAAAACCCCTAAAAACCATAAAAACCTAGAAAACACTAAAACCCTTTATAACCATTGAAAACATTAAAACCTCTAAAAACACTAAAATCCCAAAAAAAACCTTAAAAACCCTAAAAACCCTAAAATACTAAAATCCCTAAAACCCCATAAAAAACTTAAAAACCATTAAAAGGTGTCAAAACTCTAAAAATATAAAAAAAAACCATAAAAAATATGGCAAATCCTTAAAATAATAAAAAAAACCTATAAGCACTTAAACCCCCTAGAAATCATTGAATACACTAAAACCCTAAAAACTATTAAAACCCTAAAACACTATTAAAACCCTAAAACCCCTAAAACCCCTAAAAAATATAAAAACACCTAAAAAAACTTAAAAACCATAAAAAAACTTTAAACCCCTAAAATTTAAAATCCATAAAAACTGCTAAACAAACCTGAATACCCTAAAAACACTAAAAGAACCAAAAATTCTAAAAAACCAATAAAAACACAAAAAACATATTAAAAACCCCAAAAATACCAAAAAACATTAAAATTAAAAAAACCTTAAAATAAAAAAAACCCTAAAAAAACCAATAAAACCCCTAAATATCATAAAAACGATAAAACCCTTAAAACACTAAAAACCCTTCAAAACCTACAAAAATCCTAAAAACCCAAAACACTAAAAAAAACCTAAACCCCATAAAAACCATAAAATCCATAAAAATACATTAAACCCCTAATAAATACCCTAAAACCCTAACCCTCCTAAAATCCCTAACAACCCCTCAAAACACAGAAAACAATAAAACCCCCTAAAATCTTTAAAAATCCCTAAAAAATGAAAATCTTTCAAAACCCCTAAAAAATTAAAGACCAAAATAATATTAAAACCCAAAGAACCCTAAACCCCCTATAATCCTCTAAAAACCCTAAACCCCTAAAACCCCCTAAAACCCTAAAAACCCAAAAAACCAAAAACCCTAAAAACAAATTAAAACCCCAAAACCCCAAAAAACACTAATACCCCCAAAAAATACAGAAAAACCCTATAACCTCAAATCCAAAAAATCCTAAAAGCAGAATAACCATAAAAATTTATAAATATCCATCAAAACCTTAAATCCCAAGAAAAAAAAAACCCAAAAACCACTAAAAATTCCAAAAAAACTAAAAACCCCCTTAAAATCCTAAAAACCATAAAAACCTAAAAACCATATAAAAACATGAAAACCCCCAAAAACCATAAAAACACAAAATAATAATAAAAACACATAAAACCAAAAAAAATATAAAAACAAAATAAACCTAAAACCCCAAAAAACCTAAAAAACTCATAAAAACACTATAAACCCTAAAGAACCCAAAAGAAGCCTAAAAAATCTAAAAACATTTAAAGCCCCAAAAAAACCCTAAAAGATCCTAAAAACTCCAAAAAACCTATAACACAAAATAAATCCTAAAACCCCTAAAATTCCATAAAAACTGTAAAACCTTAAAAGGCACTAAAAACCTAAAACCACCTAAAACACCATAAATTACCCCAAAACCCCCTAAAAAACTACAAAACCACATAAGGACACTTAAAATGATAAAAAAACTCTAAAATAACCTAATTCCATAAAAAGCCTAAAGTACCCAAAAACCCCAAAACCCCCTAAGTGACTATAAAAACATCAAACCACCTAACGTTCCCTAAAGGACTTTAAAAACAATAAAAATAATACCCTAAAACCCTAAAAGAGCTTAAAAACCCCAAAAACCATTAAAACTCCTAAAACCCTTTAATAACCACAACATACACTAGAAAACCCTAAAATTATAAAAGACCCCAAAAGTACCTAAATTAATTAGAAACCCTACGAAACTATTAAAGACCCAAAAAATCCATAAAACACTAAAACAAGCCTAAAAACCTAAAAATCCACCAAAACCCTCAAAACCCCTAAGAAATCCTAATTTCCCTAAAAAATAAAAAATCCTAAAAACCCTTAAAATTCCATAAGTATCCAAAAAACCTAAAAAAAGAAAAACAAAAAAAACTAAAGAATCCTAAAAATGATTAAAACCCCAGAAAACCCAAAAAACACTAAAAAAAAGATAAACCCAAAAAACACTAAATGAACCTAAAAATTATAAAAACCCTAAAGGAACCTAATAATCCCTAAAACCCCAAAGAGATCCAAAAATACCTAAAGGAAATCAAACAACCCTAAATACATTAAAAATACTGAAAATACTTTAATCCCAAAATACCCTAAAAAACCTAAAAGACCCTAAAAGACCCCAGACGCATAGAAAATTACAAATACTTTAAAAAGTTTTATAAAACTCTAAAAAACTAAAAGACCATAAAACCCCAAATAATACTAAAATAATATTAACACACAAAAAACCTAAAAATAAAAAAACTAAAACCCCCCCAAACTAAAAACCCCCATAAAATCATGGAAAGACCCAAAAACCCTAAAACGCTAAAAACCCTAAAATCCCTAAAAAACTCTTAAAACCATAAATACACTTTAATAATTAAAAATCCCTAAAACCCTAAAAACAATTAAAATAATTAAAAACCAAATAACCTAAAAAACACCTAAAACCACTAAAACACCTATAAACCTATAAACCCATAAAAAATTAGAAAACCCTAAAAACCACTAAAAACCATAAAACACCTAAAAACCTAAAAAGCCAGAAAAAATTTTAAAAACCCAAAAACACCTCAAAAACCCCTAAAACATAAAAACACTTAAAAACATAAAAAAATCCTTAAAAATATTTAATACCATAGAAAACCTTAAAAACCCTTACAATCCCTAAAACCCTAACATTATTAAAAAATACTAAGACCTATAAAAACAATAAAAATCCCTTGAGTCACTAAAAAATAATAAAAACCTATAACGCCTAAAAACTCATAAAACAATAAAACCCATAAAAACCATAAAAAATATGGTCTTTATTAAACATTTATTACATAAAAATACACTTATATAACCCATAATATTGAGAATCCTAGAGTCTTGGTGTAATTAGGTACATAAAATAATAACATGATACATGGAAACAAAAATATTATGGAAAACTTTCTTAACATGATTCTAAAATTCGAAAGCTTATAAGACTCCAAGGGATAACCTGAGGGCTTATATAATAAAGGGGTGAGATATAAATCTCAGTAATGGAATAATTAAAATAATAACATGAAGAAAGTATTATATTTTAGGAAATAATAAATTAAATGGGATGTAAAATGGTTGAGGATTGTAAACATGAATAATGAGGAAAGATGTAGAATGATAACAAAAAGGCAATATAAGAATATCGAAACAACATTAAACAAGGCGTCATAAACAAAGATAAAGGATAAAATTCAATAAATAATAACATAATGTGATTAGGATAACCTCATTTTCCCCATATATGGAATCTCATGAGATAATAACATCACCTAATTCATCAGAGAGAAATATAACTCCGGGTGCACCTGCCACTTTCATATGATGCACCTGCATAATTGTGCCACATATAAAATAAAACATAAGGGTGTATTTCATTAATTTAACCCCATTATAATGGATTATGGGTTATATACATTAATTCGAAAAATAATTTAAGGATAGGTACATCTAGGTGAATATCATTGGGTGAAAATTGGGTTTGATATTCACGACACAATCTCTTGGCATGAAAAGTCACTGTGAAATTTTAGCAGCATAACGACAGTACTTAAAGATTAATAAAAGGGTAAAATGAGAGTTAAATGGGTTTATAATAATTTTAATGTGAAAATTACATTAATATTTATATGGAAAAACATATCCCAATATTGGAAATTGGAAATCAAAAGTCATAAAATAAAGAAGGTACTTGAATAAATAGGAGAAGGAGAGGATCCCATACAAACTTTTGGTATAGTTATGGATTAAGTAAATGATATAATGAGAGGAAATAAATGATAAATAATTATTAGGTCACAAATTTTAAATTATATGGATCTTTATAAATCCATGAAAACATATATAATCAATATTAAATTTACTTATTAAAAAAGGTTCTTTAATTTAAAAGAAGGAAGGGAAATCCCTTACAAATATTTGGCGTAGTAATAGTGTAGTTAAATTATATAATTATATGGTATAAAAATATATAATTATTAGTAAATAAATTATAAATTATAGTAATATTTATAAATTCATTACAACACAACCAATATAGATTCAAAATACTAAATACAAACAAGGTTTCTTAATTGAAAAGAAGAGAGAGAGGTCCCTTACGAAATTTCTACATAGTAATGGATTGGATAAATGATATAATGAGAGGGGATAAATGATATATCATTATTAAAGAATAAATTTTAAATTATATTTATATTTATAAATTCATTACATCATAATAAATAGAGCTTCAAAAGGACAAATACAAAGAATGTTCTAGAATTGAAAAGAAGAGAGAGAAGCCCCTTACTAAATTTTGGCATAGTAACGACTTCAGTAATTTTTATCATGAGAGAGGATAAATGATATATAACCATTAGTAAATAAATTATACAGAATATGGATATTTATAATTTCATGAAATTATAAACAATTTATATTCATAAGGCTAAATACAAATTAGGTGCTTGAATTGAAAAGAAGAGAGGGTCCCTTGCTGTGAGAGGGTGTTTCCAAATGTCTGGGAGGAGCATCTTGAGAGCTTGAGGGAACCTTTAGAGGACTATATAGAGTGGAGTTAAGATTAATTAAGTTATAAAAAGTAATTTATGTAATATTAATGAGATCTTGGGTGGGTTTATATAGGAAAGTGTATGGGAGTTCTTTATTATTTCCCAAACATAGGTTTTGGAATCTATAAAATAAAATAATCAAAACCACAAACATTGCCATATTTTTTCCCAATTTATTCTACCAAATAGGGTTGTTTTTAATTATTTTATAATTACGATGACCTAAATCATTAAAATATAAACATTGGTGATAAGTAAGTGAGCCATGTTCCTAAAGAAATGATTTTAAAACCTTAAAACCTAATATAGGTTTTGAAGGATTCATAAATGATTTATAAAATTAATCAAATAACATAAAAATCACAATATTTTAAAGGGGAAAAATATATTTGGTCGTTGATACCATTTAAATATTTTATTACATCACTTTTGAGACATTATGATTTCATAATAAACATTGTATATTTATACCGTATTTATTTTTTACCTGAAAATTCAATTGTCTGAAAAAATTATTAAAAATTCATCATTGGATAATTTCAACATGATGATTCCAAAATTAATATTTATTTTATCTAAATAATTCTACAAATATTTTAAGTATAACTTTTAAAATTTAAATCGTTATTTATTTATAAATTCTTGTTTTTGACAATATTATTTTTCAATCTTTTATAACAATTACATTCAAATTCATAAAAATTATATTATTGTTTATAATTAATAACAATTAATATCTATTATTATTTTATTAAAATTTATTTTATTTTAAAAACTCATGAATTCATACAAATGAATGTCTTAATTGAAATTTCATATTACCAAAAAAATATAATTTGAGTTTTGTCAAATTAAGAACTAATTTTTATCAAACTCCTTACTTTATCATTTATAAAGTAAAAAAAAAGTAATAATTTTAATAATTTTTTAATTTAAAAGGAAATATAAATATTCATACTATTACGGTTTCTCTTTTTCCCCTTGTTAAATTTTTATTACTATTATTTACTATTAATTAACCTTTTTTTACTTTTACTATGGTAATATATATTAACTACGGTTAATATTCATATTTTCCAAAAATTAAGTTGAAATTATTAGCTAATGTCAATTATGAACACACTAAATATGGAATTTATATTATAAAATTCAATTTATAGAATTTTTATAATCTAATGTAAAATAAAACATGCAAGCATTATGAAAAGTGATTTTTCGAAAAAAAAAATGCAGTTTTTTAAGGAAATGGTGATTTTACTTTAACTTTATAACTTGTAAAATCCATTATATGAATTTAAATTAATAATTAAATAACCTATAATCTATAAATTTAATTTAAATCATTCCCATTAGGGTTTATTTTTAATCAATTTAAGTAGGGAAATATTATTTATTTTAATATAGTTTTCAGATGAATTTATTTTCAAGCCTAAAAATAAACTTTATCTAAAATACAGTATAAAGATAATTTCAATGTAATTAATAGGATTAAATATCGATAAATAATTATTATTTTACTTTTAAATAAAATTAAAATAATAACAGGTCTTTTAAATTACTTAATTTATCAAAATAAATGACTGTTTGAAAATGTTTTTATTTTTCACTATTAAATAAAAAATAAACATTTTTCAAAAAATCAAAAAAATAACCCAAAGTTATTTTGATATTATGATTTTAGTAATTTGTTTAATTATATCAAAAAAAAATTTATTGTTATCTAAAATAATTTAATATTATTTTCTAAAAATAAATAAATAACATTTTTGATGAAAATATATTATGAAGAAAAAAAATACATTACCAAAAAGTTAGTGATTATTTACTACGAATTTTTCAATAAATTTATTTTTTGAAATAAATATATATATATATATATATATATGAAAAAATATTTAATTATATTCATACTTTCAATTTTAAGGTCTAGTTTATAACAATCTTATTTAAATAATCCTGGTTTTTTTGGGTTCAATGTTTCTTGTCGTATATGGCATCAAACATAGTTTTCTCCTATAAAAATGTGAGGTGTTATATTCATCCATACTTTAATACATTGTGTCCTCAAAATTTTAACTTGTTCTTGGTTACCAATATTCTCAAACTTGAAAATATCATTATTAAAAGCCCGCATTATAAAAATGGTTAACAAAACAGCAACTTGAAAAGAGATAAAGGGAAGTAAAATGTTCATCACATAACTAAGTTTCCAAGTAGGAGAATATTAGTGGGAAGTGAAAATATAGACCTATAAGAAAAAATCTAACACAAAATAACTAAAAGAGAGTGATAGAGAACATGTTTAGAAGAATGTTAATGACCACAAAACCGTAAATTTGTAATGGGAGAAAAGAGAATCAGTTAATTAGAAATGATCTTCATATGAAAACATTTGTGTTTCAAGATTCTTTTCCTAGAGTTAAGGAATTCATTTAACAACAACACTAGTAACATAAGTAAATATAATTTCTTGTCAAGTATAATTTCATCATTTATCAATTTCATCTATAATATCACCTTTTTCTCTAAATTATGAGTACTCAAGATGAATCTTTAATGCATGAATCACTAGAATAAGCTTAAACCAGATCACATAATCCACTAAATAATAACAAGTTATTCATCCTATATTTACTAAATCCAAAAAGGGTATCATAAATTAAGATAATATTGAGTAATAATAAACCTTAATACATTAATCTCAAAAATTAAAAAAAATACCAAAGGTTTAACATAGATCATTCCTAAAATAAATACCCATATATCCCAAATAACACTAATAACCTAAACATTAAGGAATGTTTTAACATCAAAGTTTATATCATACCATTTATCTTACAACTCTAAAAAATAATATAATTATTCTCAAATAATCATTTATATTAATCCCAATGGGTATATATACCTCTAAAAAATAAAATATCTATTGAAATATCATTAATCACCTAAAAATCAAATCATATTTGATCTTGTAATTTTCCCCAAAATATCATTAATCATGCTTAAATTCCATTACATAAATGTCTAAAAGTGGTATCAATTATTTTAAACATAATATTAGAATTATACATGTCATCCCAAGAATCATTAGGTTTATCCCAACATCAAACACATATTAAGGGTTAGCAATCCCCCAGTCGTTTGTTTTCACACTATCACTAAATAACTTTTAGAGGTTATAAGTACCATACAATGTATGTTTCCAATCATTAAAGAAATTATATTTTGGAACAATCAAAATATTTTTCATGATTCTTATATCAATAATTTCATTGATATTCTATATATACTGCATAATTATTCAATACTAATACATAAACACTTAAATGCTTCCACTTTAGTGATTTACGTAGCATAGGTCCTTACTTAGTATTGGATTTAACCATTGGATTTGGGAATTGACTCATATAATTACCATATTATTCCCACATAATACATTTAACAACAACTGGTGATTTTGGATGTAATTTACTCCCTTACACATACTTTTCATTTTTTTATAGCAACAAGAAAATTTATTCCTTATTTTTACAAACTTAAAACACCTTCTAGTTCCTTTGTGGAATTTCTATTTGTGTTACTTTCCACATTTTTGACATGCAGTAAATTTAATCATCTTTCCTTTACCACATTTATCATATGAACTTCCTTGAGACATTATCCTCCTTTACTTTGATATATTTATACATTCAACTATGTTCTAGTTTTCAATTGTGATTTTTGATACCCGTTTTTTATAAGCAGAAGGTGTATTTATTGAGATCCCATCAATATAGGTATCTCATATTCGCATTCATCACATTACCCATAACATTGGTTATTGAATTATTTCTTCCTATTTCTATACATTTACTAGAATAAATGGAAAATTAGCGATGAGTACTTATAAGCTATTAAACAAGAAAATGGTAGGAAAATAACATTAAAGGGATCACTTATAAATAACATTTTTTTATTAACATATGAATTTATAGGCTCTAATATAAGTTATAAATGATATATTTAATTACATAGACTCTTATAGGTATTTTTCACTTAATAATACTACATAATTATCTTTTGGATTTCCCAAATCATATTCCTTGGGACTGTAAAACAAGGTGTGTAGCAATGCCCTTTTTCATTAAATAGTTACAAATTGAGTCTAACCCAGTATAGTGTTTACAATATTTTCACCACTAAGTACATTTGTGTCAGATACACATCTAATTGTAGTGTCTAGATAGGGATATATTTTCCTGTAAACCACATACTCAATATTTTAACAAAAATTAGGGATTTTTTATTATACTTAATATTATACGTAAGGATTTTACTAGGGTTTTGGTAATCCTAATCCCAAAAATAATAAGACTTTCCTCTGATACCAACTATAGCGGTCTAGAATTATTTATAGTAGAAAATAATTGATACCTATTAGGGAAATCCATGGGTGGCTATACCTCCTGGGTGGGACACGACACTATCCTCTGTGTAAGACCTTTCATCATGAGTCCTTTGGGAGGAGAGTCATGCTTCATCCAATGCTCACATGTGATAGTTCCCAAGGATTAGATTCCTTCCTTTTCCTTTGATACCAACTATGACAACCCTTGTCTACATTACACATTAATTCATGATTTTTTATAGAAGAATACATTTAAAACAACCCATAATATCAAGAATCCTACTGTATTTGGGAAATTAGGTACATAACACAAAAACAAGATACATGGATACAAAATAAATATTGAAAACTTCCATAACATGCTTCTAAAATTACATGGATTTAAAAACTCCACAGGATAACCTGAGGACATACATCCGAAATGGGTGAGATATAAAGCTCAATAGGGGAATAAAAAGCATAAAATAAAGAAATTATTACATGTTAGACAATTGGGAATTAAATGGGACATAAAATGGGTGAGGATCATAAAAATGAAAAATGAGGAAAGATGTATCATGATAACATAAAGGCAATATAGGAATGTGGAAACACAAGTAAACATGAAATCATAAAAATAGCCCAAAGATAACCACTAAGTTATCATAACAAAATTTTTTAGGATAACCTATTATGAACCATAAATGGAATCTAGTGAGACTAGAACATTACCCAATTCATTAGGGTGCTATATAATTCTGGGCGTACTTATCACTTACATATCATTTAGATGCATAAGTGTGCCACATAAATCATGGATAAAAGGATGTGTTTCAAAAAAAATTAACCCAATGTTCAATTATTTGGGGTTAAATACATGTAATTATCTAATAAATTATGTAAATTTACATCTATGTGAATATCATTGAGTGTAAATTGGTGTCAATATTCACCACACAATCATTTGGTGTGAAAAAATGCAGTAAAATTTCAGTATCATAATAACAGTGCTTAAATATTCATAATATGGTTTGATGAGAGTTAAATTGGTTTGTCATCATTTGGATGTAAAAATTAAATTAAGATTTATGTGAAAAAAATATCCCAACATTAGGAATTGGGAATCAAAATGCAAAAAATAGATATGATTCTTGAATAAAGAGGATATGATCCCTTACTAAATTTTGGCAGAGTAATGGCTTAGGTAAATGCTATAATGAGAGGGGATAAACTATATCTAATTATTATGAAATAAATTTTACATTATATTTATCTTTATAAATTAATTAAAATGTATCTAATCAACTTTCAAATGGCTAATTACAAAGAAGGCGCATGAATGAAAAAGATGATAGGGAAATATATTACAAAATATTTCCATAGAAACGACTTAGGTAAATGCTATAATGAGATGGGATAAATGAAATATTATTATTATAAAAAATTTAATAGTATATAAAAATTTACAAATTAATTACAACATAACAAATTTATATCCAAAAGTCTAAATATAAAAAAGGTGCTTGAATTGAAATGAAGAGAGAGACATCTCTTACTAAATTTCGGCATAGTAACGACTTAGGTAAATGAAATAATGAGAAAGGATAAATTATATATGATTATTAGTATATAAATTAGATTTTATATTTATCTTTGTAAAGTCTTTAATTCATAACAAATTCATATTAAAAAAGATAAATACAACAAATTTCTAGAATTGAAAACAAGAGATAGAAGCCCCTTACTAAATTTTGGCATAGTAACAGCTTAGGTAAATGCTATACTGAGATGGGATAAATAATCTATAATTATTAAGAAATAAAGCACACATTATATATATCATTATAAATTCATGAAAATATAACCAATTAAAATTCAAAAGTATAAACACATAGAATGTGCTTGAATTGAAAAGAAGAAAGATAGCTCCCTTACTTTGAGAGGCTGATTCCAAAAGCATGGAAGGAGCTTCTTTAGATATTAAGGGAACATTGTTATGATTATAGAGATTTTATTTTAGATTGAGGACATTATAAAATGTTTTCAATTAAGAGTAATGTGATCTAGGGTGAGTTTATATAAGAAAACAAGAGGGGAGTTCTTTATTATTTCCCAAACATAGGTTTCAGACTCAATACAAAAAAAATAATCAAAACTGAAAACCATCCCATGGGTTTTCCATATTTTCTACAAAATAAAGGGGTATTTAATTACTTTATAAGTTAAAGGGCCAAAATATTATGATATTACCTTAGTTTATTTGAAAGTGAGTCGCGTTCCCAAAGAAATGATTTTAAAACCATAAAATATAATATATGTTTTGGAGGATTCATAAAGGATTTTTAAAATAAATAAAATAACATAAGAATTAGATTATTTTAAAATGGAAATATATTTTTTCTTGTTTAACCTTTTATAGCATTTATTACATCAATTTTGGGGAATTATGATTTCATGATACACACCGTATATTTATACCATATTTAATTTTTAACCAAACATTTGTTTGTCTCAGAAAATTAAGAAAAATTCACCATTTGATAATTTCAACATTATGATTCCAAAAATAATATTTGTTTTTATCAAAATGACACTATAAATATTTTAATTTTAACTTTTAAAATAAAAACCAGATTTATTGAGAAATACTTGTTTTTTGACAATAATTGTTTTTGAACCCTAAAAACTATTAAATTTTACTTCATCAAAATTATATTATAATTATTAATTAATGAAAATTAATTAATAGTATAATTTTATTAAAATATAATTATTTCAGAACATCATGAATTCATAAAAAGTATTTCTTTAATTTAAATTTCATACTACACAAAAATACAATTTGAGTTTTTTCATATTAAGAACTAATTTTTAACAAACTCATTACTTAATCATTTATAAAGTAAAAAAAGGAATAAATATAATAATTATTTAATAAAAAAATAATTATTTAAATTAATACAATTAGGGTTAACCTTTTACTATTATTAAATTATTATTATTATTATTTCACCTTAAATTAACCAACTTTACTTTTACAGTTGTGGTAAATATTTATTTCAATTACTATTCATATTATCCAATAATTAAGTTGACTTTATTACCTAATTTTAATTTTTATGATTATAAATATGGAATCCATTTTATAAAATTTAATTCATATACTTCATAAAACATAATTTAAAATAAAACATTCAAGACTGATGAAAAGAGGTTTTAAGAAAAATGCATTTTTCAAGTAAATGATGATTTTAATTTAACTATATAACTAATAATATTAATTACATGAATTTAAATTAATAATTATAGATTTATAATATATAAATTTAATTTAAAAAATTCCCAATTTGGTGTTTTTTTAATTAATTAAAAATAATAATCATTATTCATTTTAAAAAAGTTTCCTGAAAAATTTGTTTTCAAGCCTAAAAATAAACTTATTATAAAATATGGTATAAAATGATTTAATTGTAATTAATTGGGTTAAATATAACTCAATAATTATTATGTTGCTTTTAAATAAAATTAAAGAAATAATGGAACAATTAAATTACTTAACTTATCAAAACAAAAGATAGTTTTTAAAAAATGGGTATCTTTCACTATTCATTGAAAAAGAATATTTTCTGAAAAATAAAAAAAATTAACCATAAGTTATTTTTGATATGATGATATCAAAAATTATGTTCATTTTGTCAAATAAATATTTTAAATATTCTATAAAATAATTATAATATTATTCAAAGAAGGAAACAAATATCATTTTGGAAGAAAATGTATTTTGAAGAACAAAGAGACAATACCAAGAATTCGATGATTATTTACTAATAATTTATCAATAAATTTATGTTGAGTAGTATATGTATATATATCATAAATTAGTTAATCTTATTCATACTCACAAATTTAACGACTAGGCTATAATGGTATTAATTAAGTAATCGTGGTTTGTTTGAGTTTGGTGTTGTGTATCACATTCACTCTCTAACATACTTTTATATTTGAAAACCATGGGGAGTTACAAAAAACCAAAGAACCCTAAAAACCAAAAAAATCCGAAATCCATAAAATCTTTAATAAAATGAAAAAAAACACCATAAATACCCTAAAACCCTTAAAACCCCTAAAAGTCGCTAAAAGCATCAAAAACCCATTAAATAATATAAAAATTATTAAATACCCTTAAAACCCTTAAACACCTTAAACACCCTTTAAAACATGAAAACACATGAAAACCTCTTAAGACCCAAAAAACACAAAAAACCCTAAAACCCCTAAAAACCCCAAAAATTCATTAAAATGAAACAAACCCTAAAATAGCAGTAAAACCCTAAGAAACCCCAAAAACATAAAAAACACGAAAACATATAAAAAACCTTAAAAAATCTATAAAAACCCTTATAAAAGTAAAAAAACCTCAGACACTTCAAAACCCCAAAAACCATAAAAACCATAAAACCCCTAAAATAACAAAAAAAACCCCTAGAAACCCTAAAACAACTAAATCCTCTAATATATATGAAAATCCCTAAAAACAAAAAAAACCCTAAGACTCTCTAAAACCATATAAAACCCTAACAAACCTAATAAACCAAGGAAAAACCTCAAAACCATCAAAACCCCTCAAAACTCCCTAAAACCCTAAAAGACCAAAAATAATCCTGAAACCCTAAAAACCCTTTAAAACACATAAACCACCTAAAAAGTTGAGAACCCCCCCCCCACAAAACCATAAAAACATGAGAATCCCAAAAAAACCCCTAAAAAACCCTCAAAATCCTAAAATCATAAAAAACACCAAAAATACCATAAAACCATTAAAACACATCAAAACCCAAAATGAACCAAAAACCCTTAAAAAACAAAAAATCCAACAAAACCTAAAATCCATAAAAACCCCAAAATTCGTAAATGTCCTCAAAACCCCTAAAATTTACCAAAAAATCCATAAAAATCCTAAAAACCATAAAAAACCTTAAAAACATGTAAAATACAAAAAAACACTAAAAATCATAAAAACCCTAAAAACACTAAAACAACTAAAAACCTTTAAAACCCCTTAAACCAATAAAAACCCTAAAAACCTATAAAAACACTAAAGAAACAAAGAAACTCAAATATTCCAAACAAATAAAAAACCCTAAATAAGACTATAAAAATAATAAAATACCCTAAAAACCCTAAATGCCTAAAAAAATTAAAAACATAAAAACCCTAAAATCCCTAAATCAATCCTAAAAACCAATAGAAAGTGATAACCCAAAAAAAACTAAAAACCCACTAAAAACCAAAAACCCTTTAAAACCCTAAAAATTCATCAAAACACCTAAAACAATAAAAACTTAAAAACCCATAAAAATCATAAAAAACCTTGAAAACTCCTAAAATACCAAAAAGCTCTAAAACCCCTAAAACCATAAAAAATCGATGAAAACACTAAAAAATCCAATAATCCCCCAAAATATTAAAAAGAACCCAAAACTATAAAACACTAACAAACATAAAAACCAAACAAACCCTAAAACCCTAAAACAATAAAAACCCTAAAACCCCCCAAAAAATTAAAATCCTTAAAAACCATTAAAAACAAAAAATACCCTAAGAAACTCAAACATAACTAAAAACCCTAAAAAACAAAGACCCTTAAAACCCCAAATGACCCAATAAACTCTAAACACCCTTAACAAACCTTAAAATCTCCTAAAACCCTAAAATTAATAAAAAAAACCCTTAAACCCCTAAAAACCCCTTAAAATAATAAAAATACCCTAAAACCCCTTAACACCCCAAAAAAGAATAAAACCCTAAAACCATAAAAACCCTAAAAACCCTAAAAATGATTTAAAACCATAAATAAAAAAACCAAAAAACCCCATAAAAACAATAAAACCCCCAAAATCCTAAAAAAACCAAACAACCCTGAAAAAATCTAAAAAAAAGACCCTAAAACACAAAAAACCCCTAAAAACACTAAAATCCATAAAATCCTAAAAATCCAAACAACCCATAAAAACCCTAAAAACCCCTAAAACCCATTGAAACTCCATAAAAACCTTAGAAACCAGAAAGAACTAAAAAAACCTTAAATCAATAAAAACTATAAAACCCTAAAAACACAAAAAAACCCTATAAACCATAAAAAACACTAGAAACCCCTAAAAACATCAAAACCCAAAACAAATATCTAAAATAACCCTAAGCCCCTCAAGAACATAATAAAAGTAAAACCCCTCCAAAATCCCAAAAAAATCCAAAAAACACTAACCCCCCCTACAACCCCTAAATTTCCTAAAAAGGCCAAAAGGCATTAAAACCCGTAAAACACTAAAACCCTTAAACCCCCTAAAAACAAAAAATATCATAAAATTTCCTAAAACTCCAAAAATACCATAAAACCCCTAAAAAATCTAAAAAAATATAAAACACATAAAATACCCTAAAACCTTAAAACCTTAAAACCCCTAAAAATCCGTAAAAGATCTAAAAAAGATTTAACAAACTAAAAGACATAAAACCGTAAAAACACTAGGCCCTAACACCATAAAATCCTCAAACCCATAAAACCCTAAAAAACCTAAAACCCATAAAACTACTAAAATCCCTAAAACTCAGAAAACCCATAAATACACATAAAACACTAAAATAATACTAAAATACCCTAAACTAGCTCTAAAACCTCGAAAACACTAATTACTCTTAAATCCATGAAAACCCCAAAAACCTTAAAAATACTAAAGACCCCTAAAATCCCTAAAAATACTGATAAGCTTACCCCCACGGCCTAAAAATCCTTAAACCCCTAAAAACCTGAAAAACCCAAAACCCTAAAAAAAAGTAAAAACCCATACCCCCCTCCTCGAAAACCCCATAACCATATAACCCTTAAGAAACCCCAAAAACCCTAAAAAAAACATAACCCCCTAAAACCCCTAGAAAGCATTAAAAACCCTAAAAACCCATTAAAAGCCCTAAAACTCTGAAAAAACTATATACCACAATAAAAACACAAAAAACCATAATAATACTGTATTCAGTAAAATAATTTAAAACACGAAAAAAATTTAATACTTGTAGAAAACATAAAAATAATTTAAAAAAATCAAAAACCCAAGAATTTCTAAAACAAAAAAAAAACTAAAACCCTAAAAAAACATAAAAAACCGAAAAGACTAAAACCCCTAAAACCCTAAAACACCAAAAAAACCCTTAAAAACCATAAAACATTTAACAAAACCCAAAAACCCATAAAACCCCTAAATAAAAAATAAAAACCCAAAACGTAAATAAACACCTAGAAACCCTGAAAAACCCTAAAACCCATAAAATACAATAAAATACCAAAGTTCCCTTAAAGGCATTCAAATCCCTTAAAACCCTAAAATACAATAAAAACACTTTAAAACCATAAAATACATTAAAATACCTTAAATACCCTAAAATTTGTAAGAGACTCTATGAAACCCTAAAACCCTAAAGGATCTAAAAAAATCTAAAGGGTCCTAAAAACCCTAAAACCCCTAAAAGATCCAAAACCCTAAAAACCATAAGAATTCTAAAATCTTAAAATCAAAAAAAAAACATAAAAACCCGAAAGAAGCCTCAAACCATAAAAAAATCTAAAAGACTTTTAATACACTAATACCCCTAAACGACCCTAAAAACCAAAAAAAATAAAACCCCCCAAAACACCTAAAAGACCCTAAAAACTCTAAAAAACTCTAAACAACCGTAAAGAACCTAAAAACCCATAAAACCGATATTATCTTAAATAAATAAATAAACCAAAAACACCAATGAAACACCCTAAAATGTCTAAAACCCCTAAAATTACCTAAAACCATAAAAACCCTAAAACCCCTAAAAACCATAAAAACTCTAGAAAACATAAAAAAACCAAAATAAAATCACCCCCCCCCCACCAAAACTAAAGTCCCTTAAAAACCCAAAAAAACCTTTTAAACCCCCCTAAAAACATAATACCCCATAAATTCTTATAAAAACACAAAAATTCCTTAAAACCCCACAGAAAACCCTAAAACCCAAAAACCTTAAAAAGACCAAAAAAACTTTTTAACTCCATAAAAACAATTAAAATCATGTAAACACTAAAAAACCATTAAAACCATTACAAAACCCTACGAGACCATAAAAAACCTCATAAGCCTTAAAAATCATAAACCATTAAAACCCCAAAAAACCCATTTAAACCCCTTAAAAGAACTTAAAAGACCCTAAAACCCCTAAAACCCTAAAAACCCTATAAAACCCTAAAAGACCAAAAATACCATAAACACACTAAAACGACCATAAAAACCCTATAAACCCTAAATGGTCCTAAAAAATGCTAAAATACCCTAAAAATTATAAACCCCCTAAAAGACCCTAAAAACTGAAAACTATCCTAAAGAATCCTTAATACCCTAAATACCCATAAAACATTTAAAATCATAAAACCACTAAAAAACATTAAGATCGCTAAAAATATATAAAAACCCAAATAATCCGAAAACCCCTAAAACAATAAAAATATTATACCCACTTAAAAATACTAAAACATTAAAAACCATTAAAAACCCTAATACCCCAAAATACCCTAAGCCCCTTAATAACACCAAAAACCATAAAAACCCTAATACCCATCAAAACCCTAAAAACCCCTAAAACCAAAAAAACCCTAAAAACTTTTAAACCCCCTAGAAAATGCCTAATAATACCTAAAAATCCAAAAAACACTAATAGATACTAAAAAACAAAAAAAAGGTCAAAAATACCTAAAAAACTCTAAAATCCATAATAGCCCTGAAAACCCCTAAAAACCATTAAGACCCTAAAAGTTATTAAAACCCCAAGAAGAACCTAGAAACCCTTAAACACCCTAGAAATAATCAAAAACCCAAGAAAACATAAATTGATAAAAATACTCTGAAACACCTTTAAAACCCTAAAGAACGATAAACACACTAAAACAACTATAAACCCCAAAATTAATCCTTAAAACCCCCCAAAAACTAAAAACACTAAAATATATAAAAATACCAAAAAATACTAAAAACCCTTAAAATAATAGAAACACTAAAACCCCTAAAACCATAAAATCCTATTAACAAAAAAACTAATAAAAATAAATGAAAAACCCTAAAAACCATAAAAATCATTAAATCCATAAAAACCCAAGAAAACATTAAAAACCCAAAAAAAATAAAATCCTTAAAAACCTAAAAAACCCAAAAACACATAAAAATCCTTGAAAACAAAAAAAACCCTAAAATCGAAAAAACCCATAAAACCTTAAAAACTGTAAGAAAATATAATACCCTAAAAACACTAAAAAACCTTAAAATACCCTAAGACCCTTAAAAACCATAAAACATAAAAATACACCTAAAAAACTAAAAGTCAATAAAACCCAAAAATCCTCATTATACCCTAAAAGAAAATAAAAACCTCACAAACACCATAAAAACCTTAAAAAACATAAAAATTATAACACACCCTTAAAAAACCAAAAACATTAAATAATTCTAAAAGCATTAAAACTCCTAAAAAACCTAAAACACTTAAAACCCATGAAAACTCTGGAAACCTAAAAAAACAAAAAACAAAACCTTAAAAAAAATACTCAAAACCCTATAAACCATTAAAACCCAAAAAACCCTTAAAATCTACTTCAAATCCCTCAAAACCCTTAAACATCATAAAACCCCATAAAACCCATAAAAACCAGAAAACCCTAAAACCCTAAAAAACATAAAATCCCTAAGAAGTATTAAAACAACCAAAAACACTAAAACCCCTAATGAAAATAAAAACCATAAAACCAAAAACCCCAAAAACCCCTAAAACCCATAAAACCACTTAAACACCTAAAATCCCTAAAAACCCTAAAATCATTAAAAACCCCATAAACCCTAAAATTACTCTAGAAACCTAAATAACCTAAAACACTAAATAACCCTAAACACACTAAAGGACCCTAAAATGCCTAAAAACCCAAAAAACCAAAAAACCCTTAAAAATTATAAAAAACCTTAAAACCCCTAAAATCTATAAATGACCCTAAAACCCATTAAAACACCAAGAATACCCAAAAGATATTTACACACTTAAAATTCATTAAAATACCTATAAAAGTGAAAAACTGACTAAAAACTGAAAAAACATAAAAACAAGGAGGTGGCCCTGGGTTAGCAAGTGCTTCCTGGTACGATAGCAGCTTGTGGATCTAGGTCTCTTTGGCTTTGGGGATGATTCCTTTATGTACTGCTATGGATTTTTATGCTCATGGATTGGTGTTTTGGTTGTGCTCTTCATCTAGTTAGGGACATTCTGCTCGAGTCTTTTGTTGATTTGGCTCTTGTTTGTCTGGATTCTTTGATGCTACTGTGGCACTTGGTATGTCCCTTTAAGAGGGTTAGGCTCTTTGTTGCTGCTTGCTCGTGAGATGCAGATGGAGATGCTGGCTTTCAGAAATGGTGGTGTGGGATGCTACTTGCCGATGTACTGGAATGGGTAAAATCTATGGTTTGCGAGGTTGATTTTGGGGGTTCTGCATTGCTGGAGGTGGATCTGATTGGTGAGGAGGTGCTGGGGTTCGGTGATGCTGGTGGTTCTATGTTGTTGGCGGTGGAGCTAGTTGACAAGGAGGTGATGAGTTTTAGGAATGGTGCTAAGTTTTGTTCGTTGCTTGGACGTTATGTGATGAAGCTTGTGCTTTTTAGTTTGGTGATGTCGGTTCTGTGCTGCTGGTGGATGTGATGGTGTTGGATGCTTCTTATTGATGGGCTGAGTTGTGGTTTACAAGTTTGGTGCTGGTGGCCCTGCATTGGTGATGGCAGCACGACCCTGGGATTTGTTTTTGGGTGTGCTACTAGGTGTGAGTTACTGAAGGCTGATTGGTTTGAAGGTGATTGTTGCTATTGGTGCTTGGTTAGGGGTGTTTCTTCGCTCCGAAGTGATGAAGGTGAGACTTATGACTATGGTGCTGATGATATTATGTTTTTGGTGGTGGATATACTTTGTGAGAAGGTGCTGAATGCTGGATTTTGTGAGGTTGGATGCTGGTCGTTGGTTAGATATGAGCTGCTGGATGTTGGTTAATGTTGGGTGGTGGTGGTGGCTGCATGGCTTTGTGTGTGTTTTATTTTTTCTTTTTATTGTTATTTTTCTTTTTTTGGGTCTTTTGCGTCTTCGGTTGTAAAGGGTTTTTGGGTGTGGGTCATTTGACCCCTCCCCTCCCTTGTCTGATGTGTCTCTTTTTTTCTTTCTAATAAATTTGGGGGGTCTAGGAATAGTCCGACCTTCACATATTCCTTACCCTAAAAGACATTAAAACCAATTAAAACCCATAAAAGACACTAAAAATAGTAAAAAAACATCTACAAGTCCCTAAACTTCCCTAAAAACCCCAAAAGACTCTGAAACCCACAAATACTATTAAGAAACCAAAAATGAAAAAAACAATAAAGGAACCTAAAAATTTCCTTGAAAACCTAAAGGATCCTAAAAACCAAAAAAAATACGTAAAGGTTCTTAAAAACATAAAAACCCTAAAGGACTCTAAAAATAATGAAAAACTCCTAAAGAACCCTAAACCCCTACAAACCCTAAAATCCCTAAATGACCCAGAAAACTATAAAAAACTGAAGAGACCTAAAAACCTCAAAAAGGAGTAAGAAAATTTATAAAAACCCTAAACCCCTAAAGGACCATTAAAATCTCCAAAACCCCTAAAACCCCACAAAACACAAAAAACCCCTAAAAGACCAAAAATACATAAAAACCCCCAAAACCCCTAAATGACCTAATAAATTTCAAAAGAACATAAAACTCTAAAACACCTAAAATACCCAAAAAAATCTAAAAAACTCTCAAAGATAATGAAAACCCTAAAACCCCTAAAATTTCTAATAAACCCTAAAAACACTAAAAACCCCTAAAACCCCAACAAATGGTAAAAATAGCTAAAATACACTAAAAAAACTAAATCCCAAAAACCCTAAAAAATCTGAATCCATAAAAATAATAATAGTCCATAAAACTTCTCAAAACCCTAAAAAACTCTAAAAACCTTAAGATCCCTAAAAAAACATTAAATAAACTAAAATCTTAATGACCTCTAGTCAACGATAAAATCCCATAAAACACCTTAAACACCATTAAAACCCCCTAAAACCTAAAAATACCATAAAATCCTAAAAAAACTAACACCCCCCCCCCAAAAACCCCAAAACCCATAAAACCCTTAAAACGCATAAAAACCATCAAAACACTAAAAACACAAAAAAAACCTAAAAAAATTAAACCAAAGAAAACCCTAAGAACACTAAAAACCCCAAACCCCCTAAAAAACCCTAAAACCCCCAAAACCCTTATAATCCTTAAATATCAGATAACCCTAAACAACCTAAAACTTTTAAAAAATAGAAAAATTGAAAAAACCCCTAAAAACCCTAAAAACTGTAAATTGCATAAAACCCTAAAACCATAAAAACATGAAATAACCCCCCCCCCCAAACCCAAAACCACCTAAAGCCCTAAAACTCTCTAAAACCATAAAAAAACTTAAAACCCAAAAATACCAAAAAAACTCTTGAAAACCCCAAAAAACCAATGAAACCACTAAAAACCCTTAAAAAACATAAAACCATAAACCCAAAACACTATAAAACCCCTAAATACCTAAAAATTCCTAAATACCCCTAAAACCCCTTAAAACCCCCAAAAACCATAAAAGGCCCTAAAACCCCCTAAAACCCTAAAACCCTGAAAAATCCCTAAAAACCCAAAATCCCCCCTTAAAAACCGAAACCACCTTAAATACCCTTTAAAACCTTTAAAAAATAAACACCCTAAAAACACAAAAAACTACCTAAAACCTTAAAAGACCCTAAAAACATAGTATACATAAAATAAACCAAAAAACCAAAAATAGCCTTAAAAATAAAAGAACATATAATTCCATAAAACCCCTAAAAGATACTAAAACCACTTAAACACCCTAATAACTATAAAACCCCATTAAAACACTATAAAAAATACTATAAAACTCTAAAAACCCTACAAAACACTAAAAACCCTAAAAACCCTAAAAACATTAAGATCATTAAAATAATCCTAAACATATAAACCACTTAAAAACCTAAAAACCCCGAAAAACTCTTATAAAAATAATAATATGGCCTAAATACCCTTAAATAGCCTAAAAACCATAAATACCAAAAAAAACATAAAACACCTTAAAAACCCTAAATCCCCAAAAAAATATAAAACACCCTAAAAGCACTAAAAACATTAAAAAACCTAAAAACTCAAAAACCGTAAAACCCCTAAAAACCCTAAACACCGTAAAAACAATGAAATCCCCTAAAACCCCAAAAAACTATAAATACCATTTCAGCCCTATTAAAATCTGAAATATCCATGCAAATCATATAAAACCCTAAAAAATCATAAAAACCCTTTAAAACCATAAAACTATAAAACACTATTAAGTACAATAAAAACCTCTAATAAGAACTATAAACCAAGATTTTTTTTGTAAAACATAAAATCCATAAAAACATAACCCCCCAACCCAAAAAAAAACTAAAACCCAAAAAAAACTAAAACACCCAAAAAATATCTAAAGCACCCTAAATACCATAGAACCCCTAAAACCCTAATAGCCAAAAAACCCCAAAAAACACATAAAAAACATAAAACTCAAAAAACACTTAATGAAACCTTAAAAACACTAAAAATCATATTAATACAAAAAACCCTAAAACCCCTAAAAACCAAAAAAACCAAAAAAACCCTAAAAACTCTAAAACCCTTAAAAATAATCCCCCACCATCCTAAACTCCCTAAAACCCCTAAAAACACAAAAAATACCAAACCCCCCAAACCCCAAAAGACCCTAAAACCCCTAAAATCCCATAAACCCTGAAAAACACAAAAAGACCCAAACGAATGATCAAACCCCTAAAAGACATTAAAACACCATAAAAACAAAAATACCATTAGAAACCCTTCAACACCCTAAAACCCCTAAAACCCATAAAAATCCTCTAAACCCTAAAAATCCCTCAAATTCCCTAAAAACTAAGAACACATTAAAATTCCCTAAAAAAATAAGACCACTAATAGACCTATAAAAAATCCCTAAACCCCCAATAACATCACTAAAACCCTTTAAACCCCTAAAAACCCATAATAACCCCAAAAACTGCAAGAAAAACTACAAAATCCCAAAAAACTATAAAGCCCAAAAAAAATACTAAAACATACAAAAAACCTTAAAATTAAATACAACCCCTAAGAAAACCCAAAAAACACAAAAAACCACTAAAATTCATAAAATTATTAAAAACACTAAAAGATAATAAAACCCCCAAAAAACCTTAAAACCGTAAAAACAGTAATACTCTAAAAACTCTATAAACCATAAAACCGATAAAAATATATAAAAACCTGAAAACCCCCTACAAACACTAGAGAACCTAAAACACTAAAAAACTCTTAAAACCAATAATATCCCAAGAAATCCCAAAACACCTCTAAAATCCCCCAAAACCCTAAAAACCGAAAAAAACACAAAAAACCAACCCCCCCTAAAATCCAAAAAAAACCAAAAAACCTCTAAAACCCATAAAAACAAAAAATAACTATAAAAATCCTAAAACCCCTAAAATAATAAAAAACACTAACTAAAACCCCCAAAACCAAAAAACCGCAAAAACCAAAAAAAACCCTAAACCCTAAACCCTATACCATATATCCTAAACACTTTACCAAAAAACCTCTACCTTACACCCTAAACCCTAATCCCTATAGACTAAACCCTATTCCATACACTCTGAACCCTAAACCCTACACCCAACACTGTAAATTCTAAACCCTACACCCCAAATCCTATACCCTCGACACTACACCCTGAAGCCAATAACCTACACCCAAAACCCTAAACCATAATCCATATACCCTAAACCCTACACCCTATAACCTACACTTGAAACCCTATACCCAATACCGTAAACCTAAACCCTGCACTCAACACCCAATACCCCACACCCTAAACACTAAACCCTACACTCAAAACCCTATACCATACACCCTATACCCTAAACTATATACCCTTCACCATAAACCCTAAACCCTACACCCTAAATGTAATACCCTACACCAGAAACCCAATACCCTACACCCTAAACCCTATACCCCACAACCAAAACCCTAGACCCCAAACCCTATACCCTATACCATACATTGTTAATCTAATACCCTATACCCTAAACCCTAAACTGGACACCCTAAACCCTATACCCTAGAGCCGAAACACTATACCCTACTCCCAAAAGCCTATACCCTACACCCAAAACTATACACCCTCCACACTAAACCCTACACTCTAAAACATAAACCCTAAAAAGTACATCCAAAACCCTAAAACCTACACCATTAACAGTAAATCAAACATCATAAACCATAATCCATACACACTAAACCCAATACGATACACCCTAAACCCTAAAACCTATACCCTATACCCTACACCATAAACCCTAAACCCTAATCCCTAAACCCTATACCAAAAACCCAAAACCCAAACCCTACTCCCTTAACCCTATACCCAACATCAAAAACCTTAAATCCCACACCTTAAACTATAAACTCTACACCCTAAACCATGTATCCTAATCCCTAAACCCTACACCCTAAACACGATACCTTACACTCTAAACCCTAAACCCTATACCACAAACCCTATACCATACACCATTACCCATAAACCCTAAACCCTACACCATCAAACATATACCATCCATCCTAAACCCTAAACCCTAACCCCTCTACACTACACCCTGATCCCTACACTCTAAACCATATACCCAATACCCTAAACCCTACATCCTAAACCCTAAACCCTACACCCTGAACCTTGAACCATGAACCCTATACCCTATACCACACACCCTAAAATTTAAACCCAACAACCTAAACCCTAAACCCTATACCTGAAACGATATACCATACACCCCAAAACCTAAATCCTACACCCAAAACGCTACACTCTAGAGTCTATAGCCTTTACCCTAAACCCAAAACCCAAAACCCTATACCAAACAACCTAAACCATATACCTTACACCATAAATCCTATAACCTATTTCCTAAATCCTATACCCTGCACACAAATCCATGTACCCTAAAAACCCTAAAATATCGCAAAAACCCCTAAAACATTAAAAAAAATAAGAAATCCCTGAAAACAACCCAAAAAATCTAAAAAAACATTAACAACTTTAAAAAACATAAAACCCCTAGAAATCCATAGATATCCTAAAAACCCCAAAACCCAAAAAAAAACTTTCAAAACCCTAAAAATACTCTAAAAATCTTTAAAACCCATAAGAAATACTAAAATCCCTCTGAAAATCATCAAAAATAAAAAAAGACTTGAAAACCCTAAAAACACTCAAAAACCATAACAGGACCTAAAACCCATAAAAACCACTACACCACTAAGAAATTAACATACACTATGATTCTCTAATGGTAGAAACCTGGGTGAGTTTTTTGGAACTCCCTCTCCCCTTCAAAAATTTGTGTATTATTTCGATGTTGGGGAAACTGGTGGGAAGGTTCCTCTGTGTGGATAGCAGAACTCAGGCTCTTTTCCATCTAGTTTATATGAGTTCTTTTGTTGATGTGGATTCCTCTAAGGATCCATTGGACTTTGTGTGGATTTTTTTGGGGAGGATCTCTGATGGATGCAGTCAGTGATCTTTGAGACATGGGTTGATTTTTGTTCCTCTTGTCGGCATCTTAGTCATGAAGAAAGGGTCTGTATGAGAGGCTTAAGGGGATCTGGTGTTTTGAATCTGGCTCCATTAGGGCATGGCCAGGGATGCCAAAATCCGGTAGGGGGTAGGAGGTTCCTTTTAAGGCTACTCAGTGCTTGCCTCCCCATCCAAAGGTTGGGGATATCTTTGCATTCCAGAGAGCTAATATAAATTGTGGTGGAGATAGGGGGTAGGGGAGGATCCATGTGACTTGGAGTTGGAGACTCTAAATAATAGTAGTGGGAATGAATACGGTAATGAAGTGTTTGTGAATTTTGATGATAGATTTAACAATGAACAGACTGATAAAAGGTAGGCGCATGATCAGAGTGATATATCTTTGTATAATAAGTTTGAGTGCCTTGTCTCTATTGCACCAGAGGGTGAAGCTGCAGCACATGGGGATGTGGAGGATAAAAGTACGATGCAAGAACAAGGAGAGGTGGTTGGGAAGGGGGAGGGGATCTGTTTTGACCATGAACAGAATGGGATCTATATTTGTAGTGTGGTTGAAGTTGTCATACGGGATTTGAGTTGTGGAGACAATGGAGATGATGAGGTGCAAGTTTTGTCAGCATAAATTAATATGGAGGTTGATGAGGATGGTGTCAATGGTGTGCCTAGATATAGGCCTTCTAGCGTCACTATGAAAGTTCATAGGGTGGTGTTTGATGGAAATACTACTGGTGAGTATTATTGTATTGTCCGGTAGGGGAAGGTGGATGAGTAGGGGGCGATGGATAAGAAAAAAGGAGGTGGATGAGCTGGGGGAGCATCCATGTAAGGGAAGGTGATTGAGCAGGGGGAGGAAGCTGAATATGGAGATGTGGCTCGATTCAGTTAGGACCTAGGGGAGGTGAGAAAGTAGGGGGAGTTGTCTGAACAAGGGGATTTGGCTTAGCAGTGTTTTGTGGCATGTACTATGCTGATGGGGGGATCCCCGCTGCTAGTGCAGGAGGAATTGTATCTGATGTTGCATGAGGGGGCTTCTGTTGGTGAGTCTATTTGTGAGTTTATGTAGGGGTATTTGGCTCAGTTTGATCATGAACAGGGGGAGGTTGGTGAACAGGGGGTGATGGGGTTGGTTGTGGAGGTACGTGAGGGGGATCGGCTGATAGACCTGGAAGTATGGGTTTGCATGAATTGGAGATGGAGGATAGCTCAGGTGGCCCTCAAAAGGGTAGTCCCTAGGATGTGGTTCATAACATGCTATTATGTTGGGTTCTTGTTTGGTTTTCCGTAAACTAGGAAGCTTCCTTCATCCCCGAACAAGATCTCTTCCAGGAAGATGGTAGAAGGATGAATCAAAATACTTTGATTGTTAAGGGGAGGTCCTTTCATGGGGATTCCATTCCCTTTGGGAAGGAAAACAAATCTGCAGGGGTCTCTCTTGATCCCCAAAGGAGGAGTCTGAGGAAGGAATACTCTAATTTTCCAAATACTGTGTCCACAAGAGCCTCTTGAAATGCTAAGGATAATGCCTCTAAAAGGGGAGGTAGGTCTGTTAAGGCACAACAAAATGTGGATTAACAATATCTCATGGAGTATTACACTACCTCCCTCAATCAATATGAATAATCTGAATGGGATTTGGTGGATTTAGATGCTTCCTCTGGGTATAGTGTGGATGGGGATCCATATGTGGATGACACGGCTTCTGGTTATTGTGTAGAGGGTGATCCTTATGGTGAAACTTCTATTTATGACTTTGTTGGTGACGTTAACTGACAAGTTCTTCTTTGGGTTTTTTTCTTTTTTAGGTTTTTTGGGAGGTTATTAAGGGGTTTTCAGTGTGGGTCAATTTACTCCTCCCCTCCCTTGTCTGTTGTGTTTTTTCAGAACAAATTTGGGGGGGGGGTTAGTATTAGCTTTGCTTTGCACCTACCTTTCCCCGAAAACCCCAAAGAAACCCTATGACCCCTAAAAGTCCCTAAAAGCCCCAAAAACCATAAAAGACACTAAAAACTATAAAACCCCATAAAAACACACAAAAAACCAGAAATACCCAAAAAACCATAAAACCCCAAAACCCCTTAATACCCTAAAAACAATAAAATATCAAAAATCACTAAAAAAGCCTAAAACAAAAAGAACACAAAAACCCCCTTAAAACATTAAAAACCCTAACAACCCTAAAAAACATAAAAAACATAAAAAACCCTAAAAAACCCAAAATACCCTAAAATCACTAAAAGCCCCTAAAAACCCTAAAAACCCCAACCCCCCTAATAAAAAGAGTTAAAAACCATATCAACCTTTCAAAATTCCTATAATCCCCTAAAAACCCAAGAAACCCTAAAACCCGAAAAGTAAAAAAAAACCAAAAACACTAAAAATAGCCTAAAACAAAAAAAACCTAAAACATTAAAAAATAAAAAACCCTCAAATCCTTAAATACCATAAAAACTTTAAAACATTAAAAACCCTAAAAACAATAAAATCCATAAAACCCCGTAGAACCTTAAAAACCCTAAAAACACTAAAACCTAGAAATAATAAAAACCCTTAAAAAAAATTAACAACCTAAAAACCCCAAAAATTTCTAAAACCCATAAAATCACTAAAACCTAAAAAACCCTAAAACCCAAAAAAATTAAAAAACACAAAATCCCTAAATCCATAAAAATCCTAACACACCTAAAAACCTTAAATCCTCATAATAACCCTAAACCCTATATCCTACACCCTAAACCCTAAACTCCACACCCTAAAACCAAAACCCTACACCCTAAACCCTACACCCAGCACACTAATCACTAAATCGTACACCCTGAACCCTATACCATACATCATAGACTTTAAACCCTACACTATAAACATGTTTCAGGACTTAGACTCGGCTGAGCCGGTTGGTGATACTGATGTGAAAGCGGGGGAGAGTACATAGGGGGATGTGGTTGTGCTGGATATGAGAGATGGGGATAAGCAGAAACTGATCTCGAATAGATAGGAGATGGTCTGGGTTGAGGATCAGACCCGGAGTCTTGGGTGTGGCGATGTGGAGAGATCTGCCATGGGGGTTGTTCCAGGATCTCTTGCTGTAGAATTTGATGCTAGCTATGTGGAGGGTTTTCCTGGATCTCATGTGAAGGATCTATTTGGGATCCCTCTACCGGACCCCAGCATTGATGAAGGAGGGTTGGCTCCGAACATGCAGAAGGCCATGATTGTTTATTTTTTTTTTAAGGGTGAAGCTTTGGTCAAAGACCAAAGCAAAAATTTATTGATAAGCAAAATAGAGATTACAAGAAGCGAAAAGAAGGGATTTTTTTACAATCTCTATCCAAAAGATGAAATAAATCAGGGGGGATAGAGTCCATCCAAGTCATGCTTTGATGGACACCTTTGTTGGCTAGAGCATCAGCAACGACATTTGCTTGACGATAGGCATGAGTAGCTATAAACTCGATCCCATAGAGTAAATTGAGACAGTTCAACCAGCGAGCAGTGAGTGACCAGGATAGATGAATGTTGCTAGTCCAGATGGCATTAATGATGGTGGAAGAATCACTTTCAATCCAAAGCTTTCTCCAACCTCTTTGAAGAGAAAAGTCAACAGCATGAATAACTCCGAGCATTTCCGCCTCCAGAGATGAAGAGTGGCCACAACCAACAAAGAAACAACCATGACATTGCCCAGTTGAGTCCCTGAAGATAGCACCACAACTGGAAGGACCAGGGTTGCCTTTGGAAGCGCCGTCAACATTCACTTTGATCCATCCTGGCATCGAAGATTGCCAAAAAACTTCAAAGAGGCATTTTGGCTTTGGGAAGATACCAGGAACGTGAAGATGACGGAGGATCATAAGGTCACCAACCGAGTTGTTGCAACAGTCTTTTTGAATTGAGGCTGCTTCATGAATCACAAGGAGGATTCGGGACTTCCCTGCATTAAGATAGAAAGAGTGATTATTGTGAATAATATCATTTCTAACATACCAGAGTTCATGTAGAAGTTCTGCCACTGCTGCCAGAAAGAGATTTTTAACCTGCAGAGAGGCATCATGTCTAGTACAATGCATTAAAGACAAGTAAATAGAATCAGTAATGGGTAATCTGCAATTAAAAAGATCAAAGATGAAATTCCAAAGGGCAGAGGCCGTCGCACAAGATAGAAAAAGATGATTGGCATCCTCCCTATGTTGGTTACACAGACGACATTTAGAACAAAGAGAGATGCCAAAAGTTTGGAGGCAAGTTTCCATGGGTAATCTGTTGTGCGCAATGCACCAAATAAGGATGAGTCTAGAAGGGTTGATGTAGGGTTTATTGAAGTGATTCACCCAAGAATAAATAGAATCAGGATCAGAGAAATTATGCTTATAAAAAAAATTTGAATCCAGGATGCCATTGGGAGAAGGCTCCCAGACAAGGAAATCACCAGCAGAAGAAAAAGCATAATTTTCAATAGCTTGCATAATGATATCTGGGAAATCCCAGTCAGAGGATTGTAAGACCTCCTTTATAGACTGTTGAGTATCATCAGGAAGAAGATCCGGAGGCAACAAAGAGATCAGAGGGTTACCACACCATTTACCACACCAAAAATTAATAGAAGAGTCAGCACTGACAATCCATCTAGAATTTTGCATGATTTTGTGGAAAGAGTCCCGAATGGAAGGCCAGATAGAAGAGTTAATGAAGTTAAGATTACCCTTTGACAGCTTAGAAAAGAATCTAAGTTTTAGAAAATCAGTATCATTAGAAGTGGAGTTAATAATGCGCCATGTAAGGCAGGCCTGTAAGGCATCATTGAACAGCTTTAAATTTTTAATGCCTATTCCTCCATTAGCAGTGGGTTTACAACAAGTAATCCAAGGAATAGTAACAAGCTTCTTTTCAAAAATACTTCCAGACCAGATGAAGTTTTTGATGTAAGTGTTAATTTTTTTAAGAGTATCGATGGGCCATTTATAGGCCATAAAGGAATGAACCATTTTAGAAACAATGGTCGATTTGACCAAACAGATTCTCCCAACCATGGAGAGAGACTTCCCTTTCCAATTAGCTAGTTGATTTGTGATATGAGAAAGGATATTAGAAAAATAGGTAGCTTTGGGACGACCCCAAAATAGAGGAACACCCAGATAGGTGAAAGGTAAGAGACCCTCTTTGATACCCAGGTAATTAATAATACCAGATTTTCTTCTGACAGGAAAATTCTTGCCAAAATTGATGAAAGATTTGTTCCAAGAGATAGCTTGACCAGAGACATCCTCATAGTGAGATATAGTTTTCTTGAGAGCATGAAGGCTTTTTTGGTCCCCTTTTATAAAAAGGATAATATCATCCGCATATAAGAGGTGAGTAGGGGAATTTAAGTTTCTGGATACCTGAATAGGTTTGATCAAATTATGATCAACATGGTAGTTTATGAGTCTGCTACGATAATCTTCATCAATCACAAAAAGAATGGCAGAGAGAGGGTCTCCTTGTCTAACACCTTTAGTTCATTTGAAAAAGCCACGAGGAGTGCCATTAATCAGGATAGAGATATGAGCTGAGTGAAAAAGGGTCTTGATTCTACCAATGAAGGAATCATTAAAACCAAAATTCCTAAGAACTTTGTAAACAAAATTTCAATCAATAGTGTCAAAGGCCTTTCTAATATCCAGTTTGATGGCCACGCAACCACCTCTAGATTTTTTAGTTAAGGCATTCGTGCACTCAGATGCAAGACAAATGCAGTCCTGAATGGATCTTCCCTTGATAAAACCAAATTGATTCCAAGAGACGATTCTATTGCAGATAGGATCCATCCTGTTTGCAATAATTTTAGTGATGATTTTATAGATAGTGTTAATCAAAGCTATAGGTCTAAATTGATGGATCTCAGCAGCATTCTCAACTTTAGGAATTAGAGTTACAAATTGAGCATTGATTCCATGAGGTAAAGATCCGTGAGTGAAGAAAATCTTAACGAGTTTGAAAACATCGTTTTGAATTATATCCCAATGTTTTTGGAGAAAACCATTATTAAAACCATCCGGGCTAGGAGAACTATCAGGGTTTAGTTTAAAAACAATGTCTTTAATTTCATGATCTAGGGGAGTGCTTAATAGGTACTTATTGTCACCTTCATCAACCAGCAAAGGAATGATATCAGGTTTAAGGTCAACATTTCTGTCTGGACCATTTAAGATGTTATAAAAATACGTGATAACATGATCCGTAATGGCTTCTTCAGAGTCTAAGACCATGTCATTATGAATGAGCATAGAAAGCGGACGATTGGCCTTTCGAATTCTTTGAAGATTATTATAAAATTTAGTATTGCGATCACCATCGGTAAGACATTTGGTTCTAAACATCTGTTTACGAATATTATCTTTAAAAGTAAGTAGGGAATTAAGTTTTGAGGAGATATTAGCTTCCACCTGAGGATCTAAGTCAAAGTCAGAATGAGTGTTCTGAGATTGAAAGTGACTGAGCTCATCTTCAAGATGTGAGATGTCTAGATCAATTTGTAAGATTGAGTTTTTACACCAACCTTTGAGAGCCTGTTTAAGAACTTTCAGTTTATATAAGCAAGCAAAGCCATCCTTATGGTGTTTCATGGAGTTCCAAGTGTTAAAAATAAAAGTAGCACAGTCAGGGTTCGAAGACCAAGCATTGTTAAATTTAAAAGGAAAGATAGTTTTACGAACAT
Organism: Viscum album; assembly: GCA_963277665.1. NCBI lineage: Eukaryota > Viridiplantae > Streptophyta > Magnoliopsida > Santalales > Viscaceae > Viscum > Viscum album. The sequence goes on along the minus strand of OY728126.1, from coordinate 1,798,345,798 downwards.
TTGTAGTAAGATTAACAAGGATCGAATGATGATCAGAGTTAATTCTAGGGAGAGTAACACTAGAAATTTTATCCCAAGTATCAAGAGTCTTCATGTTCACAAAGGCTCTATCAAGTTTACTAGCAACGTTTTTATTGTAATGCTTTCTGTACCAGGTGTATTTGGCACCGATAAGATTAACCTCAAAGAGGTTATAATCATCAATAGTAGATTTAAACTCTCTAGAGGAAATGGGGAGATGAGAGGGACCAAATTTTTCAGATGAGGTAATAATGGCATTGAAATCTCCCAAGACAATCCAAGAATCCTGAATGAGTTTAGCAATATCAAGAAGTTCGAGCCATAACATTCTCCTATCCTGATACCTATTTTTGGCATAAACCATAGTACAATAGTTGTGCTGACCATTCCAAATGAAATCACAAGTAAACTGCTGATCAGAAGTTTTGATATTGTTAATGTTTTTTAATGAATTATGACAAAAAATCCACATGGAGTCAACCTGAGGACCGTTTTTACAAGATCCTAGAAAATTGTAATTAAGAGCACCAAATTTCATAAAGTTCATTTTAAAATTGACCTTAGGTTCAGAAATGGAAAAAAGGTATGGTTTATGAGTATTTAGAAACCTCCTAAGGGTAATGGAGGTGTCATTATTGGCCACCCCTTGACAATTCCAGAAAAGAACATTCATTGCTACTTGTGTCTAGGGTTAGAACCCTTCTTTTTTTTTGGATTTACAAGAACCCTTATTTTTTTGGGATCTTGTAACAATTGAGGAAGAGGATAAATGATGATGAACCTCATCAGTTTCAGAGCTTTGAGAGGAATCAAATTTCTGATTAGCATTTTGAATAGTAGCAGGGTCTGATGTACACAGTGAAGCAGAAATTTCTAAAGAGTGAGACTGTTCTGCTCTATGAGTAGAGGCCATTACAAGAACAGGAGGTAGAGGTGAGCTGGTTTGATTAGACTCAGAAATAACATCATGAACAGATTGCTCATGTTGTGGGAGAGGCTCAGTCTCATTCTGAACAGATTCAAGACTAGTAGGATGAAAATGATCAGATACAGGAGGCATGTTATGATCATGGTTCTGGTTGTTATTAGGAGAGTTAGAAATCATGCTATTTTCTGGACATAAATCATGGTCATGAGAAGATTCAGGAGCAGACAGTGGGGTATGTGGAGAATTATGAGACAAATGAGACATAACAACATTATTATCATGTATGACAGATTTGCTGACAGAACTATCAGCATTTCCAGCAATAACAGAATTCAAATTATCTAGTTGTTCCTGCAGAGAATCAGAGATCTGTAAGTCAGTTAGAGGATTAGATCTCTCCTTCTGAACAGTGAGATATTCAGTGTGTAAAATCAGATTAGGATCAGGAGTGTGTGATGAAGTAGGATCAACAGAAATTTCAGAAGTAACAAAAACAGACTGAGATTTAGTTATAGGAGCAGCAATACTAGAAAGGTCATATTTGACATCAGAGTTGGGAGGCATAGAGTTACCAGAACCAGCAGATTTGGTTGGAGCTACTGCAGAATCATCATGGGAACTTTTAACATCATTAATAAGCGCAGTAGAACCTGGGTCTGCAGGGAGCACATTGTCAATATGAATCATGCTGGAAGTAACCACATTCTCCTTGAGGGTAGATACTGAGTCACCCAGATTCCTACAAAAATCCTCCTTTAAACATGAAAAACCAGAGGAGGAAGCATTGTTAACAGCATTGGAAATAGGGGTAGTGATGCTCTTGTTAGAGCATTCTCTGTTACAGTCATCAACTAACCCTTTTGAGCCAGTGGGCTTATCCTTAATTTGAGAGTCCTCCTCTACCAAAACAGCCCAAGATTTACCTTCTAAGGCTGATGAGGGATTGGGTTTCTGGACCCACTTATCGACCTTAGGTGGGTCAGATTTGACAGCAATATTTTTCCCTTTTTTAGTATTTTTAACCTCTTGCCAATCATTTTTATTTGAGGGATCCAATTGCTTTCTAGAAACCCTACAGCAGGCAAAATTATGGCCAATCAGTTTGCATACTTCACAGAAGGAAGGTTTATTTTCATATTCAATACTGAGTTCAACCCTGTGTTCAGGGTCATTAAAAACTATGGTGGATGGTAGAGGGCTAGCTAGGTTAATCTCCACCATAACTCTAGCATATAAACCCAGATCCCCATTCAAGGTTCTATGATCGATTTTTATAGGGGATCCTAAACAAGAAGCAATGTCATTTAAGATCTTTGGGTGCCAAAAGAACCAATTCAGCCTATGAATTCTAACCCAAACATGAGCCAAATGGTTTTTGTGAGTGTAAGGATTAAAAGTAGGGTCCCAATCTGAGATTCTAAAAAAACCAGGCTTTAGGTGTAAATTTCCAATCTTCCAAATCTGTTCAAGCTCAGATTGCGAACTAAAAAGAATGTGGTAGTATCCCTTACCTAAGGGAACCATCTTCTAGCATGAAGAGCTCCTACAATGAGCAATCCTATTCCTTAAATCAGAGATAGACCAAGGTTTATCACCTGTGATGTAGGAAATTCGACCGAGAACCAAGTACCTGAACATTTTCTCCCTCTGTTTCAAGGCTTCTGGATCAGCATCAACCATAAAACCTCCATCGTCCAGTTTTCTGAATAAAGGTTGCCTGGGATCCTTCCCGCTACTAAAATCAGAGTCTTTCAGTGCATCGCGGAAGGAGACAGGAATATTTCGAAGTGGGATTTGTAAATTTCCAACTTCAATGCTCGTAGAGAGAGTATCCACAGAAGCAGAGACCGAATGGGGGAAAAGCTCCCATTCTGGATCAAAACAAGCCATCAGAAGCAGCAAGATTCAGCGGAAATGGTTAGGGTTTTGAGTCGCCCATTGTAGCGCAATACGAGAGCTCCCGACATTCTCCTTCAAATTAGTTTTATATTGAATAATTATATGCCATGATTGTTTATGGTGTCCCATCTGCTGAAGATCATGGTGTTCTACTCCATGACATGATGATGGTTGAATGGTAATGGTTTCCCCTTGAGGATGAGGCTAAGAGAATTGGGGAGAGGTTCGCTGAGGATGACCGCAATATAAATGCTGTTATGGACAAGTTCTAGGAAGAAAATAAAAATCTCCAAAAAAGAGGTCGTGCGATCCCTGGGATAGGAAGAAAGAATGAGATCAAAGAGGCCTCAAGTGCGGCCAGTGATGGAGTCATACGTGAGAAGTCAGTCCATGAAGATGGTTTCATCTTCCCCCACCCCCCCCCCCCCCCAAATGAAGGAATCTGAAGGATTACTCAACCCTTCCAAGACCCATGGCGACCCGGGCCACCTCCAGGGCGGTCAAGCTGAATCTTAAAGTCAATAAGTGGGAGCGGCCTCAATAGAATGCTGACCAGGAGAGGATCAGAGAGAAACTATTGTCTATGCTTCAAATGAAAGAGTATATTGAGTCGGGATGGGACTCTATGGATTAGGGGTGTCAAGACCCGACCCAACCCGACCAACCCAAATCGACCCGATCAGGTCGGGTCGGGTTGGGTCGGGTTAAAAAATTTATACCACGGGTTGGGTCGGGTTGGGTTATATCATCGTCGTGTTGGGTTAGGTCATGGGTTGGGAAAAAATTGACCCAACCCGACTACCGTGAGTCTTGTATTCAGACTTCACCCTCTCCCCTACCTCTCGATGCAATTTCCCCTCACCCTTTCCCCACGCCATTGTCTTTTCCTTTCCTACACCATCCATTGAGCCCATTCCATCGCCCACCAATACATGAATACTATGTTAATTGTATTGATGATTGAATCTTCCATGACCTTTCTAAGACAATCATGAAATAAATTCAAAGGAATTGAGACATGTGAAATCAGCGAAAAAATAATGCCCGATCAACAAACAAAAATATGAAGATAACTGGATTTCAATCGATTTTGCTACGAAAACTAAATAACAAGCAAAAACCAAAAGGATGATAGGACAATTTTATTGATTCAAAGATCCAATAGCGGAGGATCAACTAAGAAAATGATCATTGACCATCTCCCTCGCCCTCACCAGTCTAGTGTATCCACCACGCCGCACCTGCATGTACCCCTGCCTCTGCCACCACCTCCATCTCCATCATGACTCTGTGCGGTGCCAAATCTATCCGTGTCAGGCACTACCCCATTCTCATCACCCTCTTGGCCTCACCTTGAACCTCCTCAAAACTTGATAACTACTTGTAGGTAATATAATCACATCACACCATCGAGTCGCAGACTGACGATTTTTGGGGTTGATTTATTACAGGGTGGAGGTTGCTGGCGTTCCCTAGTGTGGCAAAGAAGATGAATTAGAGGAATACATAACCTGGTCAACCCACAGGGCGATAGCCAAAAAAAGAACTGGACAATTTTTTTTGTCGTAAACCAGTCAACCTGCGGGATGGGATCATAAAAAAATACCAAACAATTTTTTTCCTTAACCTGATCAACTCGACCCGACCCAACCCGATTAGAGGCGGGTTGGGTTGGGCGGGTCTGAATCCAAAAACATCTCTGACCCGACCCAACCTGACCCGACCTAATTTTCCTGGGTCGGGTCCAAAATAGCCCTCAACCTGACCCAACCCGACCCATGGACAACCCTACTATGGATACAGGAGCTGACTCAGACTTTTGATTTACTGATGTGAGTGCTGGCCTTGGTGGAATCTTTGGATATCTCAGTGTGGATCTGGATGACTTTGGCGGCGACATTGATGGACTTTCTATTTTGTTTGACTTTTATTTTGGACTTTTTTGTGGTATGAGACTTATAGGGGTTTTGGGCGTGGGATGTCTAGACCTACCCCTCCCTTGTGGTATCATTATTTTCTTTATATATTTTGGGGGGACCGGGAATAGCCTGGCCTCGCATCTTCCTTTCCCCTAAAACCCCCTAAAATACCCAAAACCCCTTAAAATCCCTAAAATTCCCTAAAACCCTGAAACCCCAAAAACAAACCCAAAAACCCCTAAAAGGTATAAATGTCTAAAAATACTCTTAAAAACTAACAAAATAAGACTCTCAGAATCCCTAAAAACCTAAAAACCCTAAAAATTATATAACCCCCAAAAAATCATAAAAATCCAAAAGATCCCAAAAAACACCTAAAAACTGTAAAAATCCCCTAAAACCCAACAAAAATACCTAAAAAGACTTGAAATTCAATAAAAACTAAAAACACCCTAAAACCCAATAAAACAATAAAAACCCTATAAGTAACTTAAAACACTGAAACACTATAAAAACAATAAAAATCCTAAATACCCTTAATCTTCCTAAAATCCATTAAAACCTTAAACCCCTAAAAATCCTAAAAACCCATAAAACCACTACAAAAACCAAGAAACCTTAAAACCCTAAAAACCCTTAGAAACACAAAGAAATGTAAAAGATCCAAAAAGAACCTAAAAGACCCTAAATACCCAAAAAAACCCTAAATCTCCAAAAAAATCTCTAAAATCCCAAAATATAATAAAAAACAAAAAATACCGTACAAACCGTGAAAGGTCATCAAACCCCCTAAAACCTTAAAACCTCTTGAAAACCCCTCAAAACCCTAAAAACAATAAAAACTACCAAAATCACTAGAAACCCCTTAAAACCCTTAAAACCATATATCCCTGAAAACCCATAAAGGCACCATGAAACCCCAAAACCCCTAAAAAACCTAAAACCCTAAAAAACTAAAAAGAAACTAAAACACTAAAACCAATAAAAGTACCCATACCACTAAAAATGAGAAAAATACTATAAAATCCCCATAACCCTAAAAGAACCAAGAAACCACAAAATACCTGAAAAACACTATAGAAATCTTAAAATACCTAAAACCCCTAAAAACCCCCCAAAAAATAAAAAATCCTTAAAAACCCTAAAATTCCTTAAAATCCAAATAAAATCCTAAAAACATTAAAACCCCTTTAAACCATAACAAACCCAAAAATCCCTAAAAACTACCCAATACACTATAAAATCCTAAAAAAACTACAAATACATAAAAAACCATAAATCCTCTAAAAATCATAAAAGAAATATAAAATCCATAAAAACTCTAAAACAGCCCAAAAAACCTAAAAATCCATTAAAGAATCATAAAAACTCCTAAAAACCCCCAAAACCCAAAAAAACATACAAATATATAAAAATATATAAAACACCTAAACCCCTAAAAAATTAAAAACCACAGACCCCAAAAAACCATAAAATCCCTAATAACCCTAAAATCCATTTAAAACACAAAAAAGACCATAAAATCCTAAAAAACCCTAAAAAGCATAAAACACTCAAAATCCTAAAAGCCTAAATTCAAAAAATCCCCACAAAAGTCCCTAAAACACTAACACCAACCCAAAACCTTTAATTATATAAAAAACCTTAAATGACTAAAAAACCATAAAACTCCAAAAAGTCCCTAAAAACCCTAAAAACACATAGAAGACCCAAAAACCAAAAATACCTAAAAAACTAAAAATAAATTTAAATCCCCTAAAACCTTTAAAACCCCTAACATCCCCTACAATCCCTAAATAGAATTAAAAACCGAAAAAATGCTTAAAACCCTAAAAAGATGAAAGGAATCTCTAAACACTCTAAAAACACTAAAAAATATTATAAATTTCAAAAAAACATTGATCCCCTAAAAATGGAAAAGAAAGAAAAAAACCCCAAAAAGTCGTGAAACAATTAAAAAGTCTATGAATGCCCTAAAAACATGAAAACCACCAAAAACACTAAAATCCCCAAAAATCCTATTAAAACCCCAAAACCCCTAAAAATAAAAAAATGATAAAAACTCTAAAAACCCTAAACCCCTAAAAATCGTAAAAACCCTAAAACCCCAAAAAACCATAAGAATCTATAAAAACCCAAAAAAATACGCCCAAAACCCATAAAAACATTTAAAACCCTCACAAAAAATAAAACAACCTAAAATACTTTAGATACCCTAAAACCTACAAAACCCCAAAATGATCAAAACCCCTTTCAAAACCACAAAATCCCCATAAAACCCAAAAAACTCTAAGAAACATAAAAAAATACTAAAACAACTTAAAACCCCTTAAAAACCCTAAACCCCAAAAAAACTAAAACCCCCAAAAAACCCTAAAACCCTTAAAAAAATCCTAAAAGACATTAAATCCATAAAAACCCTTTAAAACCCCAAAAAACTGTAAAACCCTAAAAGAACTCTGAAAACCCAAAAATAACCGAACAAAATTCTGAAAAGACAAAAAAACCAAGAAACTCTAAAAATCCTTGAAAACCCAAAAACCCCCTAAAATCAATAAAAACCCCTAAATAACTAAAAACCTCAAAGGACGTTAAAATCATAAAGACTAAAAACCCCTTATAAATCCTTGAAAACCAAAAAAACCATAAAAATCATTAAAATCCTTTAAAACCATAAAAGCATTAGAAACCTAGAAATACAGTAAAAACATAAAACCCTTAAAAAACCTCCCAAAAAACATAAGAAACCCTGAAAACCCAAAGAAACCTAAAACCCAAAAAACCGTAAAGAATCTAAAAAACCTTAGAAAACCCTAAAATACAAAAAAAATATTCAAACCCTAAAAAACCCTAAAGTCACTAAAAACCCCAAAAACCATAAAACCACTAAAAAGCTGAAAAACCCAAAATCAACTAAAATACCCTATAAGAAACGAAAAACCCAAAAAACCCTTTAAACCCCCTATAAGACTATAAAAAATTAAAAAGCTGTAAAAACTGTAAAAACCCTAAAAATCCTAAAACGTACTAAAAATCACTATAAACCTAAAACCCTAAAAACATTCAATCCTCTAAAAACCTGAAGACCCCTAAAAACCCAAAAAAACATAAACACCCAAAAAAAACCAAAAAAACACTAAAAATCCATAAAAATCCCAAAAATAATCCTAAAATCCCTAAAGAATTGAAAACCCTAAAACCCACATAAACACATTAGAAATGATAAAATCCCATAAAACCCTAAAATAAAAAAACCATGAAAACTCTAAAACATCCTAAAAATTAGAAAACCCCCTTAAAATCACTAAAATCTAGTAAAACCCAAAAATCCCAAAAATCCTTAAATCACCCTAAAATAGTAAAAGCACTAAAAATGGTAAAACCTCTGAAACCCTTAAAACCACTTAAAGCCATAACAATTTCATAAAACCCCTAAACCCCAAAAAAATCCCTAAAAGAAGTAAAGATACCTAATAACAGTTAAAACCCTAAAAATACCCTAAAATCCCAAATAACCTAAAAACCCTAAAACCCCTAAAAAACTATGAAGGACCTTAAAATCCCCTAAATCCCCTAAAACCATAAAAACCCCAAAAACCACTAAAAATACCTAAAAACCTAGAAACCTAAAAACACTTAAAAACCAAAATAATCCTAAAAACTCCAAAGGATCCTAAAGAACCATAAAACACTAAAATATCCAAAAGAACATTTAAAACCCTAAAAGAAATTAAAAGACCTCAGAAAAAAATAAAAACCCTAAAAACCGAAATATCCTAAAAAGACTAAAATACACTAAAATCTAAAAACACTCTAAAAGATGTTAAACCCCTTTAAAACCCTTAAAAGATATTAAAAATAGTTAAAACCCCTAAAGACCCTAAAGTTTTCTTATAACCTCTAAAATACTCTAAAACCCTAAATACCTAAAAGCACCCAAAAAACCCCTAAAAGAACGTAAAAACCCTAAAGGACCCTAAAAATCCCTAAATGTACCTAAAAACCCTAAAAACCCTAAAAATCCTAAAAAACCTAAAGTACCCTAAAAAACATAAAACCCCTAAAACCCTAAAAGTCCCAAAAAAAACTAAAAAATCATAAAAGGCCCAAAAACCCTTAAAAGAAACCTAAAAATCCCAAAAACCCAAAAAAATACTTAAAAATCCTAAACTCCCTAAAAGATCATTAAAATCTACAAAAACCCTCCCAGACCCTAAAAACCCAAAAAAACATAAAACCCTAAAGGACCGTAAATCCCCTGAAACCCTAGAAAACCTAAAAATTCATAAAATGATGGTAAAAACATGAAAGGAACCAAAAAATTCTAAAAAGATGTAAATACACCTAAACCCCTTAAAAAATGAAATGACCATAAACCCCTAAAAACTTTATTATACCCTAAAAATTGAAACAAATAAAAAATTTATAAAAATTTTAAAACTCTAAAATCCTTTAAAAAAATTGAAACCCCTAAAAATCCTAAAAACAATAAAATCCATAAACACCCTAAAAACCCCAAAAACTCTAAAAACCTTAAAACACAAAAAACCCCAAAAAATATAAAAACCATAAAACCCATAAAAGTCCATAAAAACCCTAAACACCTAAAAAACATTAAACCCCTAAAAACTCTAAAAACACTAGACAAACTGAAAAAACCCAAGAAACCATAAATAACATTAACAACCTCAAGAATCCTTTAAACCCATAAACCCCTAAAAACTATCAAAAACCCAAAAAAACACCTAAAACCCATAAAGAACCCTAAAACACTAAAACCCCTAAAACCTTAAAATATTAAAATCACTAAAACCCTAAAAAACACCCTTAAAACCCCCATAAATACCAAACCCCCCATAAAAACTCTGAAAAAATAAAACCCATAAATCCTTCAAAAACTCATAACCCAAAAAACCCTAAGAACATTTAAGAGCTATAAAACCCCTGGAAAACATAAAAACTCTAAAAAATACCTAAAAAATATAAAAACCCTACAAAATCTGAAATAACATTGGAAAACCCTAAAACCATCTAACAACTTAAAAACACTAAAAATATCTAAAACCCTAAAAAACATAAATACTTCACAAATCCAAAAAAACCTAAAAACCCAAAAAACCTATGAATCCCCTAAAAACCATAAAAACCCATGAACTCAAAAATACTCTAAAAACACCTAAAACCACAAAAACCCCAAACATCCTTAAATCCAATATAAGACCTTAAAGTCCTAAAACCCCTAAAAACTATAAAAACTATAAAACCTATCAAAACCATAAAAACTATTAAAACCACTTTAAACCCATAAAAACAATAAAACCCCTAAACTTCCTGAGCTCCCTAAAAACTCTAAAAGACCCTAAAAATATTAATAGACATAAAATAAACATAATACCCCTAAATGATCCATGGAAAACCATAAAAGACCTTAAAATTTCTTAAACCCCCTAAAATAATATAAAATACTTAAACACCCTAAAAACTCTAAAAATCCTTTAAACCCGTAAATACCATTATACCACCTTTAAACTATAAAAACCTAAAATCCTTAAAATCCCTAAAAACCCTAAAGACATTCATATCACTAAAAAACCCTAAAACCACTAAAACCCCTAAAATATATATAAAATCGCTAAAAATGATATAAAAACCTAAATGGGCCTAAAAAACCCCTTAATCACCCAAATAAATAATAGACCCTGAAAAACTGTAAAGCACCCTAAAAACCTAAAAAACATTAAATGACATTTATAACAATAAAACCCTTAAAACCCAAAAAACCCTAAAGACCCTAATAACCCTAGAAACCCTAAAACCCGAAAAACTCTAAAAACCTAAATAACCCTAAAATAATCCTAAAAATTTCTAAAAACATTTAAAACCCCTAAAAAACCAGAAACCCCTTAAAAGACCCGAAAAACATGAAATAATCTCCAAAACAGAAAACCCCTAAAAAACCTAAAACCGCCCAAATCCCTAATAACCCTAAAATACCAAAAAAACACTAAAACACACTAAAACCCCTAAAACTCCTACAATACCATAAAACTCTAATAAACATTTAAGAAAGTATTAAAAACTCTAAACCCATAAAAATACTAAAAAAACCTTTAAACCCCTAAAACCCTTAAAACCCCCCTAAACCCCAAAAAACCTTAAATATACAAAAAAAACAAAAAAATACTAAAATCCTAAAGATCAGAAAAAACCGTAAAACCATTAAAATACCCCCAAACCCCTAAAAACCCTAAAAACCCTAAAATCACTAAAAACCATAAAAACACAAAAGATCCTAAAGAACATTAAAAACTCGTAAAAGACCCTAAAACACTCAAAGAACCGCAAAACTCCCTTAAAAGCTCTTAAATACCCTAAAAATGTCTAAAACTCCCCAAAACCCTCAAAATTGGAAATCCCTAAAATACCCTAAAACCCTAAAAACAATAAAAAATTCTAAAACCCATAAAAATCCTAAAATATCCAAAAAAACCTCCTAAAACCCTTAAAAACCTAAAAACTATAAAACAACTAAAAACCATTTTAAACCCTAAAAACCCGAGAAAACCCCTAAAACCTAAAACCCCTAAATCCCTGCAAAACCCAACAAAACCCTAAAATCCCAAAAAATGACTAAAAACCCAAAGAAATCCTTCAATCCCCTAATAACCATAAAATAACCTAAAACACCTATAGGGTCCTATAAATATCAATAATGGAAGTAAATTCTCCCACAAGCACTTAGCAGAAGAAAGTAAGTGTTCTTACAAGTCCAGTAAGTCAAATGGATCACAAATAGATTTTAAATTTGAGAAGAAACATGAAGAAATCAAATTTTTCAAAGGGTTTTAGGCTAACCATGTACCATCACCGGTAAAGGTTCATGGAGCGCATGAACCACAAACCATCAGTACATGAAAGGACTCATGAGGCACTAGCCCATGGGGTGATGGCCAGCAGACACATGACACTGTGAACCATGTTGTTAGTGGAATCGAATGTAAAAATTCTATCTGTGTACCATCCTATGATCAAAGAAGTTATCGAATGAAGAAATTTGGTAGGGTTCCATGAACCATGTCTCGTGAACCATAGCCTCTGCAAATTCCAGTTGACTGAATCATTTGCGTGTTGAATTATATCTTCATGGGATTCCACAAATGGCATTGCATGCCCACAGATATGATTTCTCCATTGATATATAAAAGGAGTGCAATAGGAACAAGAAAGGGGGCCCTGAGGAATATAGCATGAAGGATACCCTAGAGGCTGGAAGGTAGAATTCAAATATAGAGACGATTTTTATTTCAGTTTCAAATCATTGACGAAGTGCAAACCACAAAACAATTTTCTGTAGGTATAACCCATTTGCTGTGATCCACAAAAACAAGGAGCTTGATAATAATTGTTGAACTGAGAACCTAATTGATGCAATCAGGAACCATAAATACCCCGCAGATGAATTCCCTGTGAACCACATGCTTCAAGATACTTCTTTAATTCGGCACTCCGCATAGCGCATCGCTATGTGAATCGAACCTTCTGCCACATACTACATTAGTATGTAGATGGAACTCAGGGTGGGAAGGCGAACTACATCCATCCATCAAAATAATTTTTTTATTTCATAAAATCACTTTTAGGGCTATATTGGGAACCCTCACACTATCCAAATTCCATGTTCCGCATTCCACATTCCAGCGGTCCAAAAGATAACAGATTCAAAATTCAGAAACCAAAAAACCAAATCACATAGAATTATGGGAAAATTGAAAAAATATTCAAAATTCAAAATACCAGAAGCAAAACGTAGATCACAAAGCATTTCACTGGAACTCGCATTAGAGAGAACCCCAAAAATCAAGTGAGCTGCCAAATAAAACCCTGCATCACGATGATACCATTGCATCACTCCCACTTCATGTCGGATCCACATCATCCATCATCCATCAATCCCATCAAAGACGTTGTTATCATCAACTGTGTTATCCAAGACCCATCTTCAACCATCATCACCATCATACTTACCATTATTGTGGCCACCATCCAAGAACCACACCAGATGTCAAGAAGTCCATCGAAGCCGCCAAAATCACCCGCACCATGTCATCGCGGACCAAAAACAATGTTTCCAACACCAACAATGTCTTGGGACTAATGAATAAGAAGCCACCGTGTAGCCACATGATCTCACATCCCAAATACCTAGGGAGACCACCACACAAATCCACCTTGGAGATAGAGGTGGAGACCTAGAACCAGACCAGAGAAATAGGCGGCAATGAAGCTCACCTTTGAGGGCCCCAAGAATAAACAATACCAGAATGAAAAAAAATAAAAAAAAAGGAGAGAAAGGGATAAACCCTAAAGGAAGCCAGGGATAAAACCTTAAAAGGGAAAATTAAATAATGAAAAAAATGTGTAGGAAACCCAGCAATAAGAAGGAAGGAAATGCCTAACAGACCCATAGCCGCCCAACAACAAATCCCAAAAATTCAGAGATTCCATCACCCCATATTTGACCTGGAGAGGAGCAGTGGATCGCAATGTCAGATCATAGAGAGGTGGTAGGGGATAGAACTAAATTTTCAATGTGGAGAAGAGGGAATCGAGTGATAAGAGGTTGAGCGGTGCGAGAGAGAAAATGTGGAACCAAGGGAGAAATATCCTAGGACAGAAAGTGAGAGAGAAGAGGGAACCAGAGTGAAGCGAAGTGATGAAAATTAACTCCATCACCATCAAGGAGAAAATGAAACCATAGGTGGGGGAAGTAGAGAGGAGAGCTCGATATCAACCAAGAAAATCAGGTGCCATCCCCCACTAGAGGTGCTTCCTAGTTTGTGATGGCAAACCACATTTGGTTCTGTATAACATTCTATCTTGTGGACCACATCCAGGGCTAAATACCACTTTGGTATGTTGTGGTCCATACCTAGGTCCGCATACCACTTTAGTACACACACAACCCCTCTACCCACATAGTTGTATGCTATGTAGGGATTCCCCCATCCCGTGTGAGAAAATTTATGTGGAATGGGGTGTCTTGTGGTGTAATTCCTCCTGACTCCAATCATTCCCCTCCATTACCATTTTTTCCTCCATATATCTTCTATGAACTAGTCCACTGTAATCAGAACAAATTCTCCTCTAAAGCCACTAGACCTGTATGATCAGATCATTGGGCACACTAGCATGCCTTTCTAAATTCATATACACAAGGTAACTGGAGTCACAGAGGCTGTCCTCTCAGCGATTTGGACCCCCTGAATGTCTCTTAGTATAAATTCCAAATATGACCTTGGGACTGACTTTGGGATGCCAATGTGATCCTCCCATTCTCTGATGTAGTGGTAATCAATGGTCTTTCCCTTTTATGAGTGCTAGTTACAAGTGAGAAGGTCACTCATTCCTTCCCCTTTGATTAGGGATGATTCTCCTCCCCTTTTCCAGAACTTGTGTTAGTTCACTACTCCTAAGTTAAGCCCATAACATTTTGAAAGAGGTTTCACTATTCACCCTATTCACCTTAACTTGGGATGTGTCCAGATAGATCAAAAAGATATGACTATCTTGGATATCAACATAGGTGAGGGTGGCATGTTCAAAGCTCCCCTTTCCCTCTCCCAATGGGATCATAGCCACGACCTCTCCTGCCATCATCATCCTCCTTTTCCATCATTAGAGAATAGAAAATTCTCCATTGTTGAATATTTAAAATCCTCTTGTTTCTCACACCGAGCATGACTCATGTGGTATTAGGGGTTTATGATGATACAACATTCTCCCACTCAGAAACAAACTATGAGAACTCTGATTCCTACATCAACTAAGATATGTAAGATTCCTACTTTAAGTCTCATGATCAAAGGGGTTCCCTTTCAAAAGGTTAACATAATTATTCCCCCAAAAAATGGAATCCTATTTCGGAGTATGTCCTTATTTGACTTTCACAAGTGGGACTCCTCCCACGTGTATTCCCCAAGATAAATGAACTATGAGAACTATGATTCCTACTCCAACCTGGATACATAGGATTCTTGTTTAAGGCCTGAGCACAAGGGATGGTCTCCTGATTTAATCATAATGAAATTCCCACACTAAGGAATCATCTATAGTGTAATCCCCAATCATGCCCCCCAAATGGGAAGCACCTCTGCGTAATCCCCAAGAAACTATGCCATCATGCTGGGATTCCTTAGAGTATAAGTCCCCAATCTTCTAGAACTACAGGAACATCGATTCCCCATTTGATTGGGATACATAGGAATCCTCCCTAAGGTCAAAATCCAACCCTAAAATCAAACCTAATGTTCTCCTAACCATATTATGGGTAGGGTTATGTCCACCCAAGATACCACTTATCTTCTAGGCACCTCAGGATGCTTCGACATAAACCACACACCAAATCCTGGATAGGCACCTTTTTCCTAGGTGTCCTCACCACATGACGTTAAACTACATGGATGGGTCCTTGTCACACGACCCTAAAAAAGTGATGTTTCCAGTTATGAAACAATGAACTATATGGGATCTGATTTCTCTCATAAGGATACATAGGAAGCCCATATTATGGTTCCGACCCCAATGTCAAAACACCTCCCATCCCTCCTAGATGATGATAAACTTCAGAGTGCTTCATTTCTTGGCTTAAGTCAGCATTGTCTCTATATCATCAAATCCATGTATATCCATGATGATCTTGCAACCCATGGGTAAACCATGGATACACTCCTCAGAAGTGAACTGAGGATTCATGAACATATTAACATGGATTAAATCTATAAGTGAGTCATGGAGTAGGAAATAATTCTCCTCAAAAGGGTTTTATGAGCCCAACCTCCCATCCTCTCGACCAATGGAGTCCTTAAGTGTAGTTAGCCAAACCATCCAACATTTACCAGCCTTTGGAAAGAGGGTCCATGAATCATGGATAAAATGGTCGTCAGGTGTTTATGGCTCCATAAAAAACCCATTGGAGACCATCCAAAGAAATCATATCCTAAGAGGATATATTGCAAGAATACTTAACCCCATGAAATCACCCGCTGAGACCATTCGACTGTGGAACCTCCTTCGTAATGAAAAATGTATAAACTGCCCAGTCCCCAAGGGGTCAATCCAATTCCCCCTAAATTATAATGATGCAAATCAGGTTGGAACAAAAATGGTGACGTGAAATTCTCTATGATAACAGATAAATTCTTGTCACCTGTCAGACCATTTTGTCTTCCCCCCAAAATTCCCACCTCAAGTAGAAACAAAAATGGTGAAATCAATATGAATCCTCAACCAAGGTGGCGGTTTTACCCCACTCAAGCCCCTTTTCCTCATAAAAAGGAAGGGGGATAATATGAATCTTTAATTATTCATGTGATCAAGAGATGCTATTTGACAAGGTTTTTTTGTCTATATATTACACACACACACAAATATATATATATATATATATATATATATATTGTAGGATTCTAGAGAAACCTTTGATCTAAATGGAATCCCAATAACCAATGTAGACACACACCTCAGTGATCCCACGGGCAGTCGGGGCCCAGATAAAGAGAAAAACCTCCTCGCCAACCCAAATTCTTCAATGATGGGTATCCAACATGATTATTAGATAGTACCACCAAAATCGTACTCTCCCCCCAATAGAGGTCTCAAGAAAAGCTCTCCAATCTATGAAAGCTATCCTGCCACATCCTTAGCTGCAGTCGACTCCCTAACACAAGGAATCCCAAGTTGTAGTCTCGAATAGTTTCAGGAGCCTATCCTCAGAACACAACAACAAGAACCTCCCTTATCTTAGGGAGGCAGATGAAGTCGATGTTGATGACTTCATCCCAACTGAACAAGGGTATTACTCAAGGGGTCATGCTGGAGAGAATCACTGCCAATGTTGGGAAACCAATTAAACTCACTCTGAAGAGGATCTCATGTTTAGGGAACCTACTGAAGTCCAAAGGACATGGGCCCCTCAGGACACCTACCAAGGATGATAAAAATATAATCAGGAGTATGTAATAACCTTTATTCCTAATGAGTAAATCCACTATACATTAGTATAAGCCTTTAATGAGTAGACATAAAACTATCCCCCCTCCACTAAAGCACACCATGGAAATAGGGTGGAACAATACAAGCATGTGGACATTCCTACCAGTGCTCACCGGTCCCACCATGCAGACAGAGCAGCGAATTATAGGAAGATGAAAATATCAGTTGATGCACAAGAAGAATTTCATCCAAATAAGATAGAAGCTAGATACAGGTATGCCCAAACACCTTTTGATGCATATAAAGATAGCCATCAAAATAGTGTGGTAAAAAAATATGAGTAGACTCAAATTCATGTGTATGCCTACAAAACCCATTTGAAAAATACAGCGTAAAGTGAGAAGATGAAAATTCCTACCCATAAATATAAATCCCTCAAGTAAAATATAGTGGAAACCAAAGAATACAACTAGTATAGGACTCATTACTCTATCCTAGCATAGGAGAACTACCAGTATCCACTGGAAACCTATGGAGGATTGGAATTGCAACAAACTCCTACTCCAACATCAGAATGGGATTTTATAGCTGTTCCAACCAAATATGTATCTCATAACATCCTATAAATTATGGAAGATCATACATATTTTCTTGAATATATCCTCTAAACATGTCAAGATGTCATTGTGTCGATGGAAAAGTCAAGGAGTCGGGCCCACAACCCAGTATCCTCGAGCGGGATGATTCATCCACAAACTCAAGTAATCACCCCAGAGCAGATCTACATCCCAACTCCAATATAGGAGGTTTGATAGATATATATCATGATACGAGCATAACTGGATTGGGAAAAAATACCCAATCCAATTGGGGGATGTCGGTCCAACGTGGTGGTCACTCTATGTCAGGCATAAATCCCTACCAAAACTCAAGATGTCTGTCAGTGTACCCTGGTGGCATTGCAGGAACCAACAAAACATGAACCCATAAATGCAGGTCATTAATAGCAACTGACAACCCAAGTTTCCCATGGGATAGCACCCGAAGATGAAAGGTGGTAAAGGAAACCAGAAGATGAAGAGAATATTCACGATTCTGCTCTATTGAAAGCCAGATTTCATAATAAAATCAAGCATATATCAATAGAGGATCATGTTCCTATCATTCTATTACCAAATTATGGAAGTGGTAGTAACATTTGTGAAGGCCCTCCTTGTAATGTTGCTGCTATAAGCTTTACATGACCTCCTCAGAGCACCCATTGGGGGGCTTACTCCATGGTCCAAGAATAATCATTCATGAGAGCCTATCTACTGATTTCATGTCAGGGTATCCCTCACCTTGAAAATAAGATCAAATAGAAACAAGTCCCTCCCATTGCTGTCATCCACTCTGATGGTCCTCCCAACTGTAAATGTTGTAAAATTCTTCTCCTTACAATCGGAAGTAAAGCCATGATGGTAGTCCTCACCGTGATGGAAACCACTACAAAGGCCCTCCCCGCAATGTAAGTTGCTATGACAGAACTCCCCATAGAAACATCAAGCAGAAAGAAGGTCCTACCCTCATTGAATTACAATCTTAAGGCCCTCCCCGAAATTTACACTACATAAATTCTCTCTACAGTCAGATATCAAACTGTGACAGTAGTCCTCGCCATTATACCAGTCATCAAGAAGGTCCTCCCCTTAGTGACATCAAATAGCAGGAAGGCCCTCCTCCTCTTGAATTCCACCCAGAAGTTTCTCCCTAGGGTATACACCATAGGGAAATTCCTGGTCGGTCATCAAGATTCAATGGTATCCCTCACCATTGTAGCACAAATTGTGAACGTCCTCCCCACATTCAAAATTCACATTGGCAAGAAGGTCCTCCCCTTGTTGGAATAAATGTGAGGAAGACATCCTACGCTTAGGAACTTAGAAAGATGGATTCAAATATGTCAGACACTCTTTCTATGAAGATTCATATCCTTTCTCAACCCTTATATGGATTGGGTCCATGTTTATCTTCCGAGCCACCCTTACGATGTTCACATATCAATGAGGCTCGTACAATCCCTACAACTTGGAATGAAATCATTAAGTAGTCAAGATTGACATTTCTAGTAGAGGAGTACCTTGTAGAACAACTACAGGATATGTTTCTCATTATAAGACAAATAAATAGGGATGATATACTGGTGATGTATTGACCCAAGGCCACTCCTCACTTCGGCATACAGAGGGAGTTTTTTGAGGAATGTATGCATAACATTCGCCTCAATATCTGGAAAAATCTCTTCTTCCTAAATTAAAATATCCTGAACTATAAGGGATATGTAGACCACGTCAGTATACTAGGAGAGCTTTTCCATCTAATTGACATGGAATATCTCTCGTCTACACAGCGGACACAATTATAGAGGTGAAGGAAATATCTCGAACTGGCCTGGCTCCACACACTACACAAGTTGTGTTGCCTTATCAGTGATGCCCTATCTGGAGTTCACATTTGGGGATGGAGAGAGAATGGATCTCTACTCTTCACCTCATGTCCCATCCAAAAAAACTCCCTAGAAGTGTCATCTTGAAATGTCATTACCCAAAGGAAACAATCAAATGGAATCCTTACTCAAGAAATGTGGAACTCCAAAAAATAAATGAACATGAGTAAGTGTCAAAAGTGTCAGGCCCGACAAGATAAATCCATTGAGAAGCTTCTAATCATGGAAACCAAGAATATACAATAGGCTTCTCACATAAGGGAATCCGACCAATGAGAAATTCTCATGTACTTGGAAGAAAATAAATCCCATGAATGTCTGGTGCCTTACTCGACTCACAACCACACAAGAGTACATAAAATCAAGATGGTGGAAATAGAAGTATCTACCACTACAATAGGGGAACCACCCACAAGGATAGATCATTATTAACTCAAAATTATCACATAAGACCAACAAATCTGAACTATAACGCATCAATTGAAGAACATGATAAACCCCAACCCACATGGATGGGGTTATTTGTACCTCAAAGAACCGTACATAAGATGTTTTTCTTCTGCCTTTTAGGAAGAATGATGAGTATAGAGGTCACCTGTTCAGTCCCGTCTCATGGTTTATACCCCCTAGGATGAAGGATTATTATGAGGTTAGATCATGGATCCCTTTGGGTCACTCTTTTCCAAGAAACCCAAAGAATACCGCAGAATGGAAGAAGAATGTCCAATAAAGGGTGAAAAAATATCTCCTACCATTTAGCGTCTGGTGCACTACCCCCAATGCGGTATGCATCACTAAATGTGGTGGATGTTAGTCCTATTGACCTCAAAGAATATGATACAAATGAAGATTATGTAAGAGATTATGGTTCCGTCTCGAAGGTGGTCCACACTAAGCCTGATGGTGTGCATACCCAAAACCAGAGATCTACATTAAATTTGGTAATACCCATAAAAACACATTAATACTTCCCTCATGAATCCTCAATAAGGGAAAGAATAAATCTGAGGTCATTTATGACCCACCTCCTCCTCCCCCTGAGAATGTCCCCCCATGCCCAATGAAATATTTTCTAAGACGGAAAAAGAAATAAAAGATCTCAGGAGAATCAATACCGAGCTGGGTAAAGGAGGATATCTTTACGAGTGTGTTCCTCAAGTGTAATTTCAATAGGTGTTTCAAAAAGAGGTGCCTCTACTACAAGAAATCATCCAAGTAAATGAATCTAGGCTCATATTCCTGTCTAATACATCTCCTAGACCATCAGTATACTTGAATCTATCCCCAGAAGGATATCAAGACTTACCTCCACTATAAAAACCACTAGTAGACATTCAAGAAAACCTAAAAAGGATACCCCTAGCTGGGCATCTTCCCCAAATTACAATAGTGTAGGTACATCTAGTTTTCCTCCTACTATACCCACCCAAGTTCATGTCTACCATGATAGGCATCAACGACTCTTGAATACTGTCGAGCAATTGATAGATCGGCTGGAATCCATGGAAGGGTAGCTTGTTCTGATACAACTTGAAAGAAAACCTTTCCCTGATTTAGTTTGCAATGTTATTCCACCATCAAACTTCGAGAACCCCATATTCCAGATGTTTTATGCATTAGGATACCCAGAACAGAATATAATGCACTATGCCTCATATTGTGACCCCATGATGGGCACTCTGAAGCAACAAGAATCAGTGAAACTCAAGTGATTCATTCAAAATCTATAAGGTTTAGCCTTTGTGTGGTATACTAGTTTGTCATCTTACTCAATCATAGGTTGTGAGGACCTCCAAAAATATTTTCTCTTCCATTTTAGTTAAAAATTTCCTAAGACAATAGTAAGTGATCACATGAACTGTATGCCATAAGAGAATGAAATTTTTTTGGACTTCATCACCATATAGAACGGCCTGACTTACTCCCTGAACCAGCCACTCCCCCATGATAAAATTATCGTTATCTGCATCAGTAATCTCCATGATGAATTGTAGATTCCACTCATCCTAGTGAAGTACAAAAGTGGGTTCTGATATTTCTCCACCATTTCACAAAGGATAGAAGACTTCCTGTAGTGGACCAATCTCAATTCTTGAGTTTCCCCATCGTCCCAATGAAAAATAATGGTAAAAGAATAAGAAACATCTTTCAGGCTTAAGCCCCCCCATGACACCAGATCCTATTCTGAGGCCTCCTCCAAAAAGTGTAGGACACCCTGAATTCGAATAGCCACCACCACCTTGGTAAGATAAGTGAAGGTGTTCCAAAATAAATCAGTTTAAGGAATAAAGAAACAAAGTCTACTGGCTCTGAGATGACCAATTCTATGGATAATTTCTAGCCACCATGAATTGAAACTTGCACTGGATACCATATCCAAAGAGAGATGATGAAGTGGGTCTTTATGACTATCCAAATTATTTTCCCTACCACCAAATACTGGGAAAACCCATATAGGATTATTTTGTTTTCAAGGATCTCTTGAAAAATATTGTGGATTCTAAACCAGTCAAGTTAGGACCGCTGCTAGCACAAGTGGCGTATGTTTCAACCTTTTACCCAAGTGAGGAAGATGAGTGTAAAATAGTCACCAGCAAAAGAAGTAAAAATTTTATAGTTGGATGACTTAGAAAATAGTCAACCAAGATCATGGAATCCACTATGAAAAGTTAAATAAACCAACCATGCCCCCTAGTAGCTCTTAATGTAAACTTGAAACTTTCAGAGTTCGTGTCGGTAGACTTGAAAGCAAGAGAACCTCCCTAGAAAATGGGACAACGGGCACCACCCTATCAAATAGGACAATGGGAACCACCCCTCCAAACAACATCAGAAGGAGAATGTGAGATAGAATCATTATCGGATCAAGAACTGGTCTTCTTCTACATTAATTTCATTCACTTAATGTACCCCTTCACTGATGGAGACTATAACTATAAACATGAATTCCCCATGTCCAACAAGAGTGATAAAGGAAGAGGCTAGGGTGTCCGATAGTTTCACAGAAGGTGTGGTTGTGGTAGGAATCAAATTCTTGGAAACCCCTTAACTCAAACCGTTAATCTTGTGAAAACTCACAGAAGGACCCTCCAGCCGACAAAATAAGAACCATAATGTTTCTCTGCCCCTTCCAAAAGAAATCCTATCCCAATAATATTGAATTATCCATCATAGGAAGTGCCAATTTCTAATTTCCCAATACATGAAGGCTGACCAGTCTATCCAAATCCAAAGAGCACATAAGCACCATCAGTTCCTATCCCAGAGGTCGGCCCATCCACCTATAGGGATCATGTACCTAAAGTGCCTATGAAAGAGAATCCCCAAACAAGGAAGAATTGGATTTTATATCATAAATATGATATTCTAAAGTAGATATCCTTATTACCAGCAAATATATTGATCTTGGATGCATTAAAGTTGTCATCATACATTAGATAGGTTCTCAACGAAGCTTCACTATGTCCCCAAAAATTCTAGACCGAAGTACCAGCTACCAAATTCTATAGAATAGAGTCCAGTCCCGCAGAATGGAGTGATGTTATTTATTTTACATATAAGGATTAAGACACCATCATGCGGGACACATAAAACCCTTATATGTGTTAGTAAAGATAAATATAATTGATGTATGGAAAAGTTTCATCGAAAATGGCTCGGGAGTTAACCTCCTCCTGTTTTGAACACTTCTTCAGTTGAATTAAGATGAGGATAGTCTGACACCCAACACAAAAAATCTGTTGGGATATCAAAAATTGAGTCAAATCCATTGGGGTGAATCAAGCATAAAACTTTTCTTGGTAACATTGTGTTTCATTCCAAGTTTCTAGTAGTACAGAAATTTATGGCCTTCAACATCCAGTTGGGGAGGCCCTGGGTGCATCAGCATGCCACAATCCCATAATCATATCATTAGTGCATAAAATATTTCAAAAATGTTAGAAAATGGAAATTTCATGCCGATAAATCCCCATTTGAATTCTAGGAGTCGTATTACATCGATATAGGGTTTTATGAACCAAAAGAGAAGAAGTCTTTTCTTTGCAATGTTGATTGGATCACTGCCCCAAATCAATATGAAATTGCTCCCACCGATCCCCTCAAACGACTTGGGGAAGAGTATGTATTACCCCTCAATTAGTTTGAGTGAATGAGGTAAAGTTTACACATGGACTCAGCCATCTGCATGATCTCTATTAAGGCTGATGAGTCCATAGATGTTGAAAAGTGCGCTAACCCCCAGGATAACAGTGAGTGATCAACCAAAAATTCTCCTAGCCTATCCTTGGGGCTCCAAAAAGTTCCTTCCATACATAATAATTCTAAAGACAATGTCCTATCACTAAAATAAAGTGAGGAAACTCCTCCACCCACCATTACACCCTCTTTAGAAAATTCATTGTACTCAACTAGGGGAAAAGGATCTATTTTAGTTTATAGAAATTTGAGTTGTA
Source organism: Viscum album (assembly GCA_963277665.1). NCBI lineage: Eukaryota > Viridiplantae > Streptophyta > Magnoliopsida > Santalales > Viscaceae > Viscum > Viscum album. Next base: position 1,798,322,101 of record OY728126.1, on the reverse strand, counting down.
ATTCCTCTCCCAACGATGGAAAGTTCATATTGAGAATCATCTATCCATCATAAGAAGAAGAAAATGAGAAAGAATATCATGAAGAGGAATAAGAATAAGAATAATGAGGTCTCAAAGATGTCCCTCTCGCATTTGAAGAAGGCATCTCCACCACAATTGATGAACTTAGGGAGATATACTTGGGCATCAAAGACGACTTGCGGCCCACACTGATTAGTGTGGTTATTCCTTTTGATGAACAAGAGTTATGTACCTCCTTCCTAAAAAAATTGATATTTTTTTCCTAGAACTACATAGAAATGCTAGGCCTTGATCCCAAGGTCACCACTCACCACCTAGGTCTATCAGAAGATCATCATGGTTACAAGAAGGCTGCCAGAAGGACCCACCCGACACATGCTTCCAAAATAGAGGCAGAAGTCAACAATATAATCAAAGATAACTTCATTCAGAAAGTCTAATATCTAATTTGGATCGAAAAAAATTCCCTATAAAAAATAATAATGGAAAAAAAGAGTTTTCATTGACTTCAGGGACCTCAATAGGCACTGCCCAAAAGATGATTTCCCAGTCTTGATCACAGAATTGCTGATTTATGTGACCACTAGATATGAGGACCTCTATTTCATGGATGGATACTATGGATACAACCAGATCCAAATTGCCTAAGAAGATGAATAATTCACTACCTTAAGGACCCCAAGGGAGTATTCTACTACATGGTGATTCCCTTCAGTCTTAAAAATGTCACCACTACATATCAGCAAACCATGAATCACATTTCCAAGCCCTTCTTGGGAAAATTAGTAGAATGATATGTCGGCTAATAGGTCATTAAATCACAAAAATGCTCAAAGCACCTGAAAAATCTTGAAACTGTATTCAACAAACTTTAAAAACACAATCTAAATATGAATTCCCTAAATTTTGCTTTTGACGTTACCATCGAAAAATTCCTTGGCTTCATCATACACCATCGCATCATCAATGTTGACCCTAAGAAGACCAAAGAGATCCTTGGAATGTCACCACCTCACAACCTCACTGGGTTGAGTGGTCTCTAGAGACACCTGGCCTACATTCGTTGCTTCGTAGCCATCCTTGTAGGTGTGTTTTTTCATTTCACCAGGTTGATGAAGAAAAAGGATGCATACCAATGGGATAATGATTTTCCAGAAGCATTTGACAGTATTAAAATGTATCTCCTAATCCCATCGGTGATAATTCATCTAGTTTAGGGAATACCACTCATTTTATATATGATCACCTTGGAATGGTCACTAAGAACTTTCCTCCCATAGAAGAATGATGTCGACGATGAGAATAGTCTCTATTACCATAGATGAACAATGATCGTTGCTGAGACTTGATATTAAAAAATTGAAAAGAGTTACTTAGCCCTAATATTTGTGGTTTAGAAACTCAGGCTTTACCTATAGCACTGAAAGGTCCATATGGTCTCCTTCTATAATCCTCTCAAGTATATCCTCATCTGTCCTATGTTAAATGGATGCCTATTATGGTGGTTAGTCAACCTATAGCAGTTTGACATATGGTATGTTCCCTAGAAATCCATCAAAGGTCAAGCATTATCATATTTACTGGAAGAGAACCCCTCGCTAGAAATGACCCCATTGGATATTGAACTTCCTAATGAAGAAGTATTCTCCATATAAGGAGGCTCCCATTAAGGGTAAATGTACATAGATGGTTCCTCTAGAATCCCGATAGGGGAGATGATGGAGGACCCCAAGCTCAACAATGTGGGGCTAGGATTTATACTAATATCTCTAAAAAGGTTTTCTTACCTTACTACTTCATAATTTTAGAGGGGTGAACAAATAATGAAGTAGAAGATCAAGCCCTCATTGCAGGCCTAGAGCTGCCACTTCATGCACAAGCAGAGTGTCCAAAGATAAAAGGTGATTCAGAGCTGGTCATCAATCAAGTCAATATTGACTATTCCATTAAGAAATAAGTACTGGTTCCTTTGATGAACCATTTCTAAGAGCTGATGATAGAATTACCATTAGAACAAACACTGACTTATATCCCCCAGTCAAAAAATGCTCAAGACGATGCATTAGGAAATGCAGCTACAACCCCGGAAAATCCAGACCGGGATAAAACAGTCATCAGCATTTCCCATTTTCGGATGGTATTGCCATTGTTTTATAAAAACATGGAATAAATCAACAAGATTTGCCTTGTTCCTATGCCTTACGGTCACACCACCAGATGGATGACTCCCATTGCAAATTACCTCTGGATGGGGGAAATCCCACCAGATTGGGATAGAAGATAATAGATCCCAAGGTGGGCAATAAATTTTGTTTAGTACGATGGTGCAATCTAAGAAAAGGTTCTCTATAAGAGAGGCCTTAATAGATTCCTGCATTGATGGAGAAGACACTACTACCTTCATAAAGGAAGTGCATGCTGGAACTTATGGAGAACACTAATCAGTATCCAAGGTCTATCATCTAATTCAAAGGCTTTGATACTATTGGACCACTATGATATAGGATTGTGCCAAATTCTCTGAGAAATTCCATTCCTACCAGGTTCATGCCAATTTCATTCACCAACCCCCAAATCTACTTCAAACAGATCAATACTCCTGAACATTTTACATATAGGGAATGGATGTTGTGGGACCATATCCTCCTACCACAAACAGACAATTCAAGATCATTCTCACAACAACCAACTTCTTCTCCAAATGGGTTGAAGTCATACCCCTTAAAGAGGCCAACCATTTTTCTCACTACCATGCAGTGACCAACATACTGGTAGAGTCTTTCAATAAGAATCTGTCCAACATACTCTAGAATATGGTATAGAAAGATAAGAAATCATGTCCGGACAAGCTCCTCCATGCTTGAAAGACTTACCATACCATGACTAGAATTTCCGCACAGGAAACTCCGTACTCAATAGTATATGATACAGAGGTGGTTTTGACCATCAAAGTTCTTGTTTCATCGCTCTGCATTTCCATTTTTGATCGACTGTTTGTGGATGAGAAATCCACGAAACGATTTGTTGAGTTGGAGTGACTGCATGAAACAATATTTCACACTCTGTATCATTGGAAAATCTACCAGAATCAGATTGCACAAGCCTTCAATATAATGGTTCATATTTGATATTTCCATGAAGGGGAAATGGTGTTATTCCTCAAAAACCCAATGAAACTAAGGAATAAGATACCAAAATTATACCCAAAATGGGAGGGACCATATTTAATACACAATCTCTACTTCAATGGAGCATACACCTTGATTTCAATGAATGGAAATCTCATCACAACTCCCACCAATGCAGGGTTTCTTGATAAATACTTCTCATAATAGTGAAATATACTTCTTATATGCATTATGTTAAATTTAATAGAGACATATTCATCATCACCGCATGATGTAAAACAACATGATCATCTTTGTCCTTACTGTAAGATGTTAAACTGCATGGTAGGTATTGTGTTCTAGCTAGGAATCTGTCATGTATAAGACAAATTCATATGTGGAAAACATAGAAATACCCTTCCTCTTTCTATGAACATGTCAAACCAACACTGTAAGGGAATTATAGAACTATGTATAGCTTGATTCCAATTCAAAAGTGGTATATGTAGTGATGCATCGACCCTTAATCTTGGCCCAACCATCACATGAAACAGAATGCCCCTGTTATATCCTCTATCACCCCATACTAAAATGTAAATCCATATCGCTCCTTGTTTCTCACATCGTGTATAAATCATGTGAGCTTAGGATTAGTGGTAAGGGTCCCCTTGCATAAACAAAACACAAAGGAATATGATAGACCCTACACCCATAGAGGATAAAACCAAAATTCCCCTAATCCTACACCTGATTCAGATTGATATAGGGAGAATGTTGTGTACAAAACTGTGTTTCCTTGATTCTTTCCCTTGAAGGATAGATAGTGACTCCTAGATTTAACATCCTATCCCAGCCACCAATCATAGAAAAATTCCCTCTTGTTGCCCTGCACATGGATCATACCTCTATAGGGAACTTCTAGAACTATGTATGCTTGATTCCTTCCCTTGTAGGATATGTAGTGATGCCCAAATTTTACATCCTACCCCATCCATCAACACTATATAAAAATTTCCCCATACCTATGTATGGAATGGATCTATACAGGGAAGGGAATTTACAAAACTACATATGGCTTGATTCCTACCCTTTTTGGATATGTAGTGACACCCATATTAAACATCTTGACCTCACCACCAATCAAAGAAAAATTCCCTCTTGTTTCCCTACACATGGAATAAACCTTTGTAGAAAAACTTCTAGAACTACGTACAACTTGATTCCTGCTTTTGTAAGATATATAGTGATGATGGGATTATCTATCCTGGCCCATCCATCAACACCAGATAAAAATTCCCCCTCCCTTTGTATGGACTGGACCTATACAGGGAAGAGAATTTGCAAAACTACATATGGATTGATTCTTATCTCAGTGGGATACATATTGATGCATGAATCCTAGGTTTCGGGCCCAACCACAATATGGTTACAGTTCACATTGGATTACCTTCATCCTACTGCACGATGTTAAACTGCATGAAATCTAATATAACTACATATGGATTGATTCTTTTCTCAGTGGGATATGCAGCGATTCCTGGATCTCGTATCCTGGTTCGTCAAACATTTAAAATTACTTCCCCTTCTCTGTGAGTGGACCAGAACTTTACAAGGAGGATATGTCTAGAACTACATGTGGCTTGATTCCAGCCCTTGCAGGATACATAGTGACTCCTTGAACCCAAATATTGGTCAAGCAACTAGGAAACCAAAATTCCACTTTTCGCTACATACGAGCCATACCTGTGTAGGGAATTTCTATACAGAACTACGTGTGTCTTGATTATTTCATTTTATGGATACATAATGATGTTTGGAATTTCCAGTTTGGTCTATACTTCATTCAATAAAACAAAAAAACCATTTTTCTAAGTTTAGTTCAGACTTCCATAGGGTAATCCATTAATGGTCCTAACCACATGACGTTAAATTTCATGGTTCCTCAAGAATCACGTCTGTCCCAATTCTCGATGTTATGATATCCCGAACATTCCCCCCAAGTTCCGGCACAATAAAATGCAAAGAGATAGTGGAAATTCCAAGTATGATTTCTGACACCTAGAAAGTGTCAAAAGAACATGATTCCCCTACATATGAGTTATATCTACGTATAATATTCCATATTTAATAGCTAATCACGGTCTAGATATTTCTTACATTCCTAGACACATCATTCTTATTCATCAAACATTATACTCTAGGAAATCATGGGTCCCTATAAACATTCACGACCATCAGAAACAGAAGGCCAGTGTCTTCTGGGAACCTTTATTTGTCTATGCACATCATGCCTCGGTGGCTCTGCATATGTTGCCCATAAAATGGGACTCTTAATAAAAGGAAATTTTTTCCTCTTGAGATTCTTTTCTTACATTCATATTCCTTATGGCTTCCAAGCCCCATGTAATTCCCCATAATCCAAGGGGCCCCCAAGAATATAGTTTACACATTCTATCATTGCTAAGGTCTAATAAATATTATAATATACATCCCGATTAACTCAAATCTATTTTTGGTCTTTGTGATAAGTTGTCTCTGCAACACGATGATAAACGGTGCTTCCAATGTCCTTACATCACGAAATTAAACTACAAGGACAGAAGTGTCCTGGTTGCATGACAATAAACAACACCACACATTAGAAATGATTAGATTATTATCTTGGATTGGCCTCATCAAACAAAATTCCTTTTCATCCGAAGTGTGGTCTAGACCTCCACAAGGAATTTTCATTGTGAATATTGTGTGACTCAGTCTCCCCCTAATGAGATGTATAGTGATACTCAAATCCTATGATCCGAACTCAGCCACAAAATGTATCAAAATGTCCCCTTCTCTATGTAAAAATTGAATCAATATAGTGAATCCCCAAACAAGTCCTATTTACAAGGATGACCAAGGGTAATCATATTTCCCTTTTTCACATCGAGATTACTCTACGTCAACCACATGAAGGTAAATTGTGTGGAATTCATCCTTACTGCATGATGTTAAACTACACAACGTTGTTCGAAGCATAAAACACTCCCTTCCATTGATTATTTCATTCTTAAGTGGTGTCCTGAAATCATTATTATCCCTTTTTCCCCCACTGAGCATATCTTACACGAGCTTAGGGACCTCAGTAGGAAATCCATCATGGCATTATGGAAAATCATTCCACAATTTTGGTCTTAATATCATGACCCAAAAATTCATGTTATGGTTTCCTTCCCCAAAATAAATAATCCTAGGTCCTAACCATATGATGTTAAACTGTAGGGTACTCCAAAAAAATTAAACAGATGCCTCACCCTACATATGAGACAGATCTATGTAGGGGATTACTTAATATCATGGGTGAATCACATCCTAGACGTTTCTAATGTATATGGATACACTCCTACAACACATAAAACTTACTGATTTTTTTAATCCTGGATCCCCATAATCCTCTATGGCCATCGGAAATGGAAAGACAATTTCCCAAAGACGCCTTTATTTGGCTATGCACATCATACCTCAGTGGATTTGCATATGTCACCTACAAAACAGCTTCCAACCAAAGAAAATTTCATCCTTAGGAGAGTCATGTCCTTCCTCGGTATGCCTAGTGACTCCCAAGCCCTGTGACATCCCTCCTAATTCAAGAACCCTCAAATTCATGGTTTAAATTCTCTTTCATACCCACATCATACATATATCAGAACATCCAGGCCCGATTTACCTATGGTCTCTAAAGGCTTCTACAAAATAAAGATTCCCCATCCATATACGCAATGTTTATTCAGATAAAGACACTGAAAATTATCACAATTATATCTAGTTTTCCCAGTAAATTTCATCCAAAGAAATATACCTATTCATATTTAGACACACCCTCATCCATAATTCATATTCTATGACCCGAAAGGTATGAATCCCCATAATCCTTCATGGCTACCAAAGGTGGAGGATCAGTTTCCTACGGACACCTTTGTTTGACAATTCACATCATTACACGGTGGATATGCATTTGTTTCCCAAAAAATGGTCATCAATCAAAGGAAAATACATCCTCAAGAGAGTCCTTCCCTGCTTCTGTATGCCTCCATGAAATTTATGTCCCATTTCATTTAATGGGTTTAGAAGCCCCCTATATCACAGTTTACATAATTTTCCCTTTTCATGTTCATGAAAATAAAGAACATTTCTGGTCAAATAGTTGAATCACTCTTTCCTCTCCTGGTTAGAGTAGAATGAATTTTTAAAACAAGATGTAATGGTTATAAAATGTTAAAATACACCATTCTTCGACCCTTTCTTACATAAGAAAAATTCATGTGGGAGTGGTTTCTCACTCAAAACTGATAAAAATGTCTCTAATACTTTCAGAAATCATCCCCCAGATAGGCCAAACACTGTTTTATTCATGCCTCAAAACAAATCCAATATTACTTTAAATCTTCCACGACTATCAGAAATGGAAGGTCAGTGTTCTGAGGACACCTTTCTTGGAATCTATACATCATGAACCAATGTATCTACATTTGTCTCCTACAAAATAGCCATTAACCAAGGTAAAATTAATCCTTAGGAATGTCAATTCTTACCTCCATACTCCTAAAATGTCTCCCATGCCCCATATACATCCCAAACTCACAAATTTGGGGTTAGGAAAAATCTCTCATTTTTGTCTGAAAGTTATTAGGACATTCCCAACTGATGAATCCCAAATTGGGGCCCCTGCCCGATCAATTTTGGTCAAATATTTTCTACCTAAAACATTAGTAATAATTTTAATTGGAAAGACTATAAATTTTCAATGGAAAAGATGGAATACTCACCAGAGTGAAAACCCACAAAGGGAATCCCTAGATAAAAGTCGATTACCAACCTGTTAAACCTACACTATGTATGGTTTAGGGAAAAATTTCAAAAAATAAAATATTCAAAAGATACATAAATCTTGTTGGGTCGAAAACCCACAAAGGGAATCCAAATAATAATTCAAGGCATACCCGCTAAGACCATACCAATCTGGATTAGGAAAAAATTAGGGTAATAATGAAGAAGGCACAATGTCTGTGGGGTTTCTCATGAGACCCCAGAAATAGTCATACTTTTCTCACTAATTCCCTTGTCTTAAGAAAAAAATTATAACATTATCTTTCCATTCATTTTAGGAATGCTTCTATATCGGAATATCCTCCCCTTCATTCCGATCAGACCCCATTCCGATTGGACCCCATTCTAATGGGTGGAATTTGTAGGGTCCTTAAAACTTTGAAAAGGGAAGTAAATTCTCCCACAATCACTTTGAAGAAGGAATAAATTAATCCTACAATTCTAGCAAGGAAAATGAATGCAAATTGGATTGAAAATTCGAGAATAAACTTGAAGAAATTAAATTTTGTAAAGGGCTTTAGGCTGACTGCATGTCATCACTAAGAAAGGTTCGCAGGTTGTGTGAACCGAGAACCATCAGAATGCGGAAGGACCCATGAGGCACTAGCCTGCAGGGTGATGTCCATCAAACCTTGGATGTTGTGAACCATGTCATTGGAAGAATCAAACAGAGAAATTCTATCTGTGCACCATCTCATGAACTAATCAGTTCTGAGATGAAGCAAGAAAGAGAGGTTCCACGAACCACATATCACAAACCTTATCCTCCACAAACCTTGGTTGAATGAATCTTATTTGGGTTGGATTATATCTTCATAGGATTACACAAATAGTTTCATATGCCCACATATATGATTTCCCCAGTTCTCTATAAAATGATCTCAAGAGGAACTAGAAAGGGAACCCGGTGGAAGAGAGCATGAATGAGTCCCTAGAGGATTGAAGAAAGAATTCAGATATGGAGAATATTTCAACTTCATTTTGAATCATCAATGAAGTGAGAATCACAAACAACTTTTCTACTTGTGTAACCCACCACTGTGAACCCCCAAAATAAGTAAATCAATAATAATTGGTGAAACTTGAACCTAATTGATGAAATTGTTAACCATAAATCCCTTAAGGATGAGTTTCTTGTGAACCATAGGCCCCAGAACCCTTCTTCAATTTGTCTCTTTTCATAGCACATCGCTATGCTGATCAAACCCTGTGTCACATACTACATCAGTATGCGGATGGAACCCAGGGTGGCTTGGAAAACCATATCCGATTCCACATAACATTCCAGCATGTGGACCACATCCATGACTATGTACCACTTTGGTACATGGTTGTCTATACCCAAGTCCATGTACCACTTCGGTATGTAGACGACCCCTCTACCCACATAGAATTACGCTACGTGGGGCTTCCCACGTCATGTATTATAAAACAATACATGTAATGGGGTGTCATAGGGTGTCTTTCCCCCCAGATCCAATCATGACCCTCCATTACCATCCATTCCTCCATATATCCTCTGTGAACCAATCCACTAACATCATGCCAAAGCCTCCTATAAAGCTGTCAAACCTGTATGATGAAATCATCGGGTAAACCAACATGCCTTTTTGAATAAATATACCTGAGGTAAGTAGAGTCACAATGGTTTTCCCCACAATGGTTTAGACCTTTGGAATGTCTCTAAGTATACATTAACAAGGTGACCCGAGGACCGTCTTTGGGATGAAAATGTGAACCTACACATTCTTAGGTTTATGGGTAATCACTGATCTTTCTCTTTGATGAGTTCCAGTGACAAGTGATAAGGTCACTCCTTCCTTCCCCTTTGACCTGGGATAATGCTCCTCCCTTTTCCCAGAACCTGTATCAAGGAACTCCTCCTAATGTAATCCCCTGTCATTTTCAAGAGGTGTCACTCTTCACCCTCTTTCCCTCAGCTCAAGATTTGTATAGATAGATCACCAAGATTTGAATATCCTAGATATCAACATGGGTGAGGGTTGTATGTTAAGATCTCCCCTTTACCTCTCCCATTGGGATTGTAACCACTACCTCTTCCACCATCTTCATCCTAATTTTCCATCAGAAGAGAATAAAAAATGTGACTTTGTTTAATCATTCACATCCAATTGTTTCCCACACCGAGCCTGACCCACGCGGTCTTAAGGGTTTCTAATGATATAGCATTCTCTCACTCAGAAACAAACTATGAGAACATTGATTACTGATCCAACCAGGATATGGAGGATGGATACTTGAAGGCTTGAGCTCAAAGGGGTGCCCTTCCCAAAGGATAGCCCAATTTTGCCCTCAAAAAAGGGTATCCTATTTAGGAGCAGTCTTGATTTGACTTTCACAAGTGGGCCTCCACTCATGTGTAGGCCCCAAGCTAAACGAACTATGATAACTCTGATTCCTACTCCATCCCAGATACATAGGATTCTTGTTTAAGGCCTTATCTCAATGGATGGTCTCCTAAGTCAGTACCAATGAACTTACCACACTAAGGCCTCTTCTATGGTGTAATCCCTGATTATGACCCCAAATGAGCAGCACCTCTATGTAAGTCTCAAGTAACCATGCCCTCATGATGGGATTCTTCAGAGTAAAATTCCTCATTCTTCTAGAACTACGTGGAAATTGATTCCCCATTTGACTTGGGATACCTAGGAATCCTCCCTTAGGTCCAAATACAACCCTGATGTTCCCCATGACATATGCTCAGCAGGTTGATGTCCATCCAAGATACCAATTATCTCCTCGGCACCTCGGGCCGCTTCGGCATAAGCCACACACCGAATCTTGTCTAGGAACCTTTTTCCTGGGCTTTCTCACTGCATGACATTAAACTACATTGATGTTTCCTTGTCAGACAAACCTAAAAGGTGATGTGTCCAGTTGAGTGACACAGAACAATGTGGGCTCTAATTCCTCTCACGAGGATATGTAGGAAGTCCGTATTATGGATTTGACCCTGACATAAAACCAACTTCCATCCCTACTAGATGATGATAAACTCCAAAGTGCTTCATTGCATGGTTTAAGTCTGCATTGTCTCTGTAGCATCAACTCCATGTATATCCATGATAATCCTGCAACCCAAGGGTAACCAGTGGATACACACTTTAGAAATGAAATAAGGATTATTGAACATGTGTACATGAATTAAATTTATAAGAGTGTCCTGAAGTAACCAAACATTCCCCCCAAAGGGGTGTGGTGATCCTGACATCCTATCTTCTCGACCAATGGAGTACTCAAGTGTTGTTGGCCAAACTATCCAACAAGCACTTGCCTCTGGTAATCAGGTCCATGAATCATGGATAAATTATCCATTGGGTGTTTTTGGTTCGATGAATAAACCCATTGAGACCATCCGAGGAAATAATATCCCAAGAGGATTGATTTCACAAATACTTAACCCCTGCAATCACCTACTGGGACCATTTTATTGTGGCACCTCCTTCGTAATGCAAATGGGATAAACTGTATAGTCCCATGTGGTCAGTCCAATTCCCCTTAAAGGATAATTATGTGAATCGGGTTGCAACAAAAATTTTGATGTCAAATTCACTATGATAACAGACAAATGCTTGTCACCCACTAGACCATTTTTTCTTCCCCCCAAAATACCCACCTCGGGTCGAAACACTCCCTGAAAACAATAAAACCCTAAAAAATAAAAAACCCTAAAAACTGTAAAAACCAATGATATAAATATAAATACACCCAAAACCCCTAAAAACATAAAAAACATTCAAAAACATAAAAACACTAAAAACTCTAAAAATAAATAAAAACCCAAAAAAACATTATAATCCCCTAAAACCCATAAAACATTAAAAAAAGCACAATGACCCATAAAAACTAAAAAACCCAAAAACCCCTAGAAAACCTAAAACCCCATAAAAACCCTTAAAACACAAAAAACCATAAATAACAGTAAAACCCCTAAAACTTATACCCTGTACCATATATCATAAACCCTACACCCTAAACCCCCAACTGTATACCCTAAATCCAATTCCCAATGCCCTAAATACTAAACCCTTCACCCTTCACCATAAATTCTAAACCTTAAAACACAAACCCTATACCCAACATGCTAAGCACTAAAACATACACCTTAAACCCTATACCCTAAACCCTAAACACCATAACATACACACTAACCCCTAAACCCTAAGCCCTACACCCAAAACCTTGTACCCAACACACTCAACCTTACACCAGAAACCTTATACCGTACACCGTAAAACCTAAACCCTACACTCTAAATAATATACCCAACACCTAATAACCTATACCCGACACCCTAAACATTATACCCTATACCCTACACCCTAAACCCTATACCCTAAACCATAAACCCTAAACCCAACACCCAAAACCATACAGCCTCCAACCCAAACCCAATACCCTACACCCTAAACCCTATACCAAAAACCCAAAACCCTAGACCCTATAACCTAAAACATAGACCCTATATCCTTAATCCAATACCCTAAACCCAAACCCAAAAACCCAAAACCCAAAACCCATGAACTTACACACTAAACCCAATACCCCACCACCAAAACCCTATACCCTCCCCCTGAAACCATGTAATCTCTACTCTAAACCCTATACTCTCTACTCTAAACCCTATACCATACACCCTAAAACTTATACCCTAGAATCTAAAACCTAAACCATATATCCTATACCCTAAGCACTAAAACCCACACCATTAACCTTGAACCCAAAACCCTTAACCCTATATCAGACACCGTAAACCCTATACCCTACACCTTAAAACCTAAAATGTACACCTTAAACACCATACCCTACACCATAAACCATAAACCTTACTCCCTAAACCACATAACCTACACCCTAAACCTAAAAACCTACACCCTATAGACTATACCCAACACCATAATCCCTAAACCCTACACCTTAAACCCGATACCCAACACCTTAAACCCTAAACCCTACACCCTAAAATAAATAACCTAATCCCTAAACCCTCCACCATGAACCCTATACCTCAACACTAAACCATAAAAACTACACCCTAAACATGATACCACACACCATAAACCCTAAACACCACTCCCTATACCATATAACTGTTACCATGAACACTAAAACCTAAACCCTAAACCCGATACCATCCACCTAAACCCTAAACCCTAAGACCTAAACCCTATAACATATACCCTACAACCTAAAACCTAAATCCTACAGCTTAAAACTTATAACCAAAACCCTAAACCCTACAACCGAAACCCTACACCCTAAACCCTAGACCCTAAACCCTATACCCTACACACTGAACCCAAAACCATAAGCCATATACCCTATATCCTACACCCTAAAACCTAAGACCAATAACCTAAAACCTATACCTTATACCCTAAATCATAAATGATACCCCTAAACCTTAAACCCTACACCTTAAACCATAAATCTTACACCCTAAACTCTATACCCAACATCCTTCACCCTTATCCTTAAACCCTAGACCCTAAACTCTATACCCTACACTATGAACCCTATACCATACACTCTAATACCTACACCCAACACCCTAAACCCTATACCATACACCCTAAACAATATACCTTAAAAACCCCAAAATAACCCTAAAACCCTAAAAACATTAAAAAAAACAAAAAAAACCTGAAAAACCACAAGGCGGTGTAGGTGGCATCTCACATAAAAAAAGGTTCAATGGATAATGACGTCAATGATAATATTCTCTTATATTTTCTTGCATTTTTTTGCAGGAGAAAAAATCGATAGGTTTTAAAATCTATCAGATGGATTTCTATAATTAACAAAATGGATTAAGGTAAACGTGGACGGTGTGGCCTTGGGTGCACCCAGCCCCTCGGGGTGTGGTGGGTTCTGCTGTACCAACATAGGATTTTTGAAGGTATTATTCAACCACATTATTGGAAGAAAATGTGCTTATGAATATGAGGATTGGGTAATAATGAAGGAATTCAAGTTTACATCTCAATTCGGGTGGAAGTTGTTATTGAGGGAATCTTACTCGATGCTTGCAGTAAACACCCTAAAGAATAAATTCAGGAAAATTCCCTAGATACTCCAACCACAATGGATTAAATGTATCATCCTCACACAACCTATTAATATGAATGTCATGCACACCTATAAGGAGGTGAACATGGTGGCAGATGCACTCTCCAAAAAGACAATTGAGAAAAGATGCTCAATATTGTCCTTTATGACACTAATTTTTTTGCACCCTATGAAAACTCTGATATGAAGGGTGATCTACACACCCATTCTTATAAACCATCCTTATAACTCTTTTTCTTTGTTTTCCAATAATTGGGGGGGGGGCATGCAAGCTTGGCCCCAAGCCTTCTTTTCCCTGTGAAATCCCTAAAAACTCAATGGAAGCCCTCAAACCTCGAAAAAGAACCCTGAAAACCTTAAAAAACATAAAATCCCATAACAATTCATAAAAACACTAAAAACCACTAAAAATCCTACAAATTTACAAAATCCCTAAAAACATTACAAAACCCTAAAACCCCTAAAATTTATAAAAACCCCAAAAAGAGTCATAAAACCCTAAAATAACCCTAAAACCCTCATGAACCTAAAAACCACTTCAACAAACCTAAAACCCCTAAAACTCATAAAAACGCCTAAAAAATCCTAAAACCTTGAAAACCACTAAAAACAATAAAAACCTAAAAACTCTAAAAATCATAAAACCCACAAAAAACCTAAAAGACCCTAGAAAACCCTATAAAAATAAAAAATCCCCTCAAATATCCTTAAACCCCTAAAATCCCTTTAAAACCCTAAAAATACTAACCCCCCCCCCCCATCAAAACCCTTCAAATCCCTAAAACCTCTAAAGGCACACAAAAAAACCCAAAACATTCATAAACCCATAAAACCATAAAACCCTATAAAAATCCATAAACACCCTAAAAACCCCAAAACTCCTAAAACTACCTAAAAATCCCAAAATTTTCTAAATGTAACACCCCAAGCTTTCACGATACACTTCTCTTTGAATAATACAGCATCGTGTGTCGTACGCAACTTCGAGTTCTAAACACACACCACAACTAATCAAAGTAGTCGTTATGAATAGTAATAACCACTTTTTAAAATTATATAAATTTTATATTTAAAAATGGAATTCATTTTTGTATTCGTAATATCGAAATTATCCTAAGTTTAATTTTTTTGCAATTTTCTGAGAACTTCCAATTTTTTATGAATAGTGAAAAATACTTAAAACAAATTTTTTAATAAAAATAATTTATAGTGATAAATTATACTATTTAGTGGTTTTAAAGTATAATTATAATATATTTTTACCATTTTATCCAATGGTGGTCATTATAATTAATTTCACTTTGAAATTGGACATAAACAATTGTCAATCTTTTGATATATATTGTTTCTTAAAAACACGCTATTTGTTGTGACGGCGAGAATTAATTATAAAATTAATTAATGAAAATTATATGTTTGGAATTTTTTAAAATAGACATCATTTTTAAATTCAGAATATCAATTATATCTTAGGGTGAAATTTTGACATTGTTCTGAAAAACATCATTTTTTGATGAATAGTGAAACCACTAAGTAGTAGTTTAAAAAACTGATTTTTCTTTTAAATGAAACATTACCACTTCTTTGATTTTATTTTCAAAAATCCAACATAAATGGTTGTCATTATGAAGTAAAATTTGGTTCAATGGGATTAAAATAATTTTTGGTGAATAGTAACTTTTAAGTTTAATTAATCGCGATTAAAGGTAATTAGTGAAATTTAAGGTAAAAATGGTATGATAAAAATATGGAATGACCATTACACTTGTCCTACCACTATTTTATGTGTCATGGCCGACCAAGAAAATCCATGGGTCAACTTGGGGACCCCATGGAGCCACTTTGGTAGGAAAATGACATAAATAACTTTTTATTTAATGTTAAAATAAAAATGTCACAAACAAGATTTGTTTTACTAAAACAATTTTTAAATGGGGTTATACAAGTCATATTTTTTACTATAAATATTCATTAGAAAGATAAAAAGATTTCAAACATAATTATATTTTTTTTATAATTTTTAGACATTAGATAAATTAAATTATTTATGACACCATGATGATACATCGATTACCTCATTAATTAACGATTTAAATAAAATGAAAAGATAATGTAAACTATAAGACTTACACTTTTCAAAAACCTATTGGATGAGTAGATTTATAACCCTTATCACCTTATACTCTAAATATATAAGTGTGGGACCTTTATAATCCGAAAAATCATTTCATAATAAAGTAACATTTCACTCTTTCCAAGAGTGCCCCTTCTCTCCTCTTATAAAAGGCCCCCCACCACTACCACCTTACTCACACCTTCAAAGCCTTTTGGATCGCCCAAACTCTGCCCAAATACTCTCTCAACTTCCCTCTCTTACTCATAGAAGCCTCACTTTTGGAATAATTCTTCCCAAGGAAGCCTTTGGCTCAAATCAAAAGAGTTACCTGATTTTAAGGTAATGTCTTCTCTTATGCTATTTTGTTTTATTTTGCTTATCCAACCCCCTAAACTCTTTTTATCCATTTCTTTTGTAACAAAACCAGTATCATCAATATACTAGGATTTTTTTATAAGAATAATTCGAGCTACACTTACACATACCTACATCTAATGGTTAAAGAACATACTGTTTCTGTGGATGATGAATTTCTGCCTCACGAAACGATGATTGTTCAACACTCATATAACACCTTCAAAGGTGGCAATTCAGAAGTAACTATATTTATATATGATATATAATATGTTTATGTTTTACTTAAGCTTCTGTATTTTCATTTATGGCATACCTTTATGGGTTCCATTATGGGTAAACACGATATTTTCATTTTAGGAAGTGCTGACTACCGCCCCCTCAAAGTGATTTGAATCGTTAATGTCATATGTGGGTTGTATAAAGGATGGAGAAAACGGTATTATAAATTATATTATACTGTAATTATAGTATAACTTTATATAATTATATTTTCATTCCATTAAATATGAAATATAAATGAAAGTAGCATTCATGCATATGTACGGCTTACCGTCTCCATGAACGATGTATTTCATTTCTTACCTCTAAATGTTATGTAATATTATAAATGAATGTATATACTGGATATATATGATATATATGATATCTACATCATGAATATAATTCTGAATATAATGTATATTTCACCACACGAACAACTTGTAATTATAAGAAGTTTATTTTTTACTCAAGTACCAAAGATCGACAAAATGACCGTTATTAACTTAAATAATCATATAATGTTCATAACATGGTAATAAGTGATATAAAATGAATAATGAACATGAAAAAGGTTATTAATAAAATAGAAATTAACTCTAGTTTATTATTCAGGAGATTAAAGAACGATCGAGTCAAGTCGGACGTGAGGTAAGGGAACTTCTTAACCCAATTTTCATTCTTTGGGTTAACCTCCTACTTTCAAATTATGTTATGATATTATTATGTCCTATCTTGTATTTATACTTTCTTTATGACGAAATATAGTGAATACACATAATAGATCTATTTTATTTTTAAAATGATCTTTGTAAGGACTTCGTCTCAATTCCCTTTCATTGAGGCATATTTGGTTTTATACACAACTTTATTTTATACGGTGTATAAACCCCTTTCACTTTTACCTTTATTATAAAGGAATATTTTTATACAAAGAGTTTTACTAAACGAAAAAAAGGAATGTTTTTATTTCCATACGTATGCGGCGACAACAACTTCTCCACCGCCATGACCATTATTTGAGTTTCGACTTCCTCTACAAGCCTTAAATTTTTTTAAAATGAAAAAAAAATACATGTTTTAATTTTCTTTTATTTTGGTATCGAAAATGGTTTTGAAAGTGTTTTTATTATATCAATGTGTGGTATTGATATCTTGTGATTTAAATGCGGAAATTTTATGTTTCCTTTATGCATGTTTTATGTGATACGATTATGTTATGGTTTATGATATGTTTAAACCTATTCTTATGAGGAATGCATTGGACTTAATAAGTGACGGGTGGAGCCCGCTATAGCTCCTTGATGCATCGGTAGGTATCATGAGACAAAATAGTGTCTTGGCACGAGGCCTTGAAAAAATCTTATTTGTGGTCTTGGCATGAGGCCTTGGCTACATGGTTATGATAGTCTGACATTATGCATTCCATCATTATGAAAGTGGTTATTGATATTGCATGTGATTATTCGACTAGTAGAATATCCATGTGAGTAAGTAAATGGCATTATTTAATTTATTTTTTCCATATTATGAGGAAGTTAAAGTTTGAAAAGGCTTTTGTTTTAGGTATACATTTCCTTAAATGTTAATATTTATTTACGAAATCTTTCGTAATATTGTTATCCTTACTGAGCATCAGAGCTCACCCCTTTAATTGTTTTAATATTTTCCAGGATGTGAAGAAGTATTTTATGAATGACCTGCAGGGATAGTCAGAAGAGGATATGAGTGTGGACTATGGTGACTTCCTTATTGTCGTTTTTCACTTTATTATGTAATGTAACAATTATGAATGTATCTATTGTTTCCAAAGCTACTAAACTAATCGGTCTTTCGAGACATGATCTTTTGTGATCATGCCAATGTTACGAAGTAATGCACCGACTCTGGGTAGCTGGGTTCGGGGCATTACAGTTGGTATCAGAGGCAGTTTAGTACTAACCTTGGAAGCTAGATTTAGATAAACTCTGATTAGAGCACATAGCCCAAAGATAGACTTTGAGGATTAGTATAGAAGAACTACCTAGAATTTTCTTGTTGTGGAGATTTTGTGAGTTTTCCGAGCAATAAATCCCTGTCTGAATACGAGCAGGTAGAGGCGGCTCTGGCACAGATGTACCTAATGGTAAAACCCGAAAACACCGCTTTGAGCTAGACTCAAACGGGAACTAGTGCACGACAATGGGCCTTGCTGCACTCTTGGTTACGACAATCCTGGGGGATATGCTTAGGATAATTCTCATTTTCTTTACAAACCACTATGAAGGGTTATGAGTATATACTTTCTCAAAGAAAACATTTTTATGGATTATATCCATAAATATTTCAATTTATGTTAAGTATTTTACAAGTATGGAATTATGTATTTTGATTCATAATTAATCTAGTTTATACCGTTATTTAAAAATGGCTCCTAGTGGAAGGAATGGAAACCGTATCAATGCATGCACTCCGTGTAGCGATTTCCCTCCTTCTCAAGATAATTATTGTGGAGCTAGAGATACAACTGGTGCTAATCAACTTATTACCATACTGGGACAACTCACTCAGGTTATGAATAATAACCTTACTCGTATGGAGCACCCTGATCCGCAACGTGGAGGATCAATGTTAGACCACTTCATGAGGCAACAACCACCAACATTTAATGGGGGTACAAATCCATTAGTAGCTTAGAAATGGATAAACTCCTTAGAAAAAATATTCCATGCCTTGGGGAGTATTGAAAGGGAGAAGGTGGTCATGGCAGTCTACCGCCTCACTAGAGATGTCAATCAATGGTGGTCACTGATTCAAAACACAAAGGAAGATGATGAAGTATCAAATATGGAATGGAGAGAGTTCAAAGATCTTTTCTTAGAGAAATACATTCCACATGACCATTGAGCAGATATGGAAAGGCAATTTCTGAGTCTGAGGCAGAAGGAGGATGAGAATGTCGCAAGGTATGAGGCTAACATTACAAGGTTAGCGAGGCATGCTGAAAATTATATACGTAACCCAAGAAGTAAGATTTATCGCTTCTTTGATGGGTTAAAACCATTTCTCCATCGAGCATTAGTCTCACAATCCTTTTCATCATACGAAGATATTGTCTCATGTGCTATCAAGACAGAAAAGGAATTCTCTAAATCTTATGAAAATAAAGTAAAGCAAGAGAAGAAGAGAATGGTGGAATAAGAGACAGATAAAGGGAAAATGGGAAAGAAGGATTTTCCATTATGCGGTAATTGTGGGAAGAATCACCCTGGTACTTGCCTAAAAGGAATGAGAGTTTGTTATAAATGTGGGGAAAAAGGTCACCAGGCGCGTGATTGCAAGGGAATGAAAGAGGCTATCAATGTTGAATGCTAAAATTGTAGGGAAATGGGGCATTATGCAAATGAATGTCCTAAGCGTTAGGGAAACATACCTCAGAAAAGTCCAAGGGATCAAGGCCAATCTTATGCTATTACTACAGTTGAAGTGGAATAATTAATGTATTGGTGCTTTTGGACTCAAGGATTATATTCTCGTTATAAGAATAATGTGATATATATAAGGATTGTACTGCAGTACTTGTTGTTTTCATTAAGGTTTTAATATGATGAAGGTCATCATATTTTAGTATGTGACAACAAGAGTAACTTTACTTTGTTTGAGGAATCTGATGATACAATTAATTTTAGAATTTAGAGACCTTTTAGAGAAATTCTGGATAGAGGTATTGGATAGTATTTTTTTAGTGTTAAAACATTTATGAGATTATTTTTGGAATATTATAATACTATAGTTTTAGGAAAACGACAACCTGCAGGGTGGGGCATAACCCGTCGCGTCGGGCAAAGCTGCAGGAATCGAACCCACATCCATAGCGCGACAGGCCTTTATTACCTACCACTAGCCTACAGGAAGTCCTTGGTTTTTAAAAAATTGTTTTTCTAATCTAAATGGTATGTGGTAATATTTAGAACATTATACAATTAGGATAAATAGAATATTTTTGAGTTCTGTTACCATTGGAGTGAAAGATGGGTTTGTGGTAAAAATTTATGAAAGTCAACACGACAAGTATGTATATTTCCTTACGTTCTTATAAAATCTCTTAAATAAATTCCTCAACTTTATAAAAGGTAACTTAAAACAAAAAAATTGTCGGTTAACTTTTCCAACTGGGGATTCAATAACCATTTAACCAATCACAAGTTTTTGATTTTCTTATGGTTAACTTTCTCCTAATCCTGTTTTCTACAACTCTCTATCAGACCTTGATGGTTTTTTTCTCCTCCATATCCATATTTTCATAGAATCCTAGTATGGGCTATCTCGGGTGACCTTTGTACTTCTCTTTCTTTCTTTTAATGTTATATTCTTATTAACCCTATTTCCGATGTGGGTTTTCCACAAAGGTATTTTCTATTTCCAACATTTTATTTTCAATGAAAAATTTCAAATTGCGAGGACGCAATTTATTAAAGGAGGGGAGAATGTAACACCCCAAGATTTCACAATGCACTTCTCTTTGAATAATACAACAGCATGTGGTGTACGCAACTTTGAGTTCTAAACACACACCACAACTAATAAAAGTAGATGTTATGAATAGTAATACCCACTTTTTAAAATTATAGAAATTTTATATTTCAAAATGGACTTCATTTTTTTATTCGTAATATCAAAATTATCCTATGTTGAATTTTTTTGTAATTTTCTGAGAACTTCCAATTTTCTATGAATAGTGAAAAATACTTAAAACAAATTTTTTAATCAAAATAATTTATAGGGATAAATTATAATATTTAGTGGTTTTAAAGTATAATTAGAATATATTTTTACCATTTTATCCAATGGTGGTCATTATAATTAATTTCACTTTGAAATTGGACATAAACAATTGTCAATCATTTGATATATATTGTTTCTTAAAAACACGCTATTTGTTGTGACAGCGGGAATTTATTATAAAATTAATTAATGCAAATTATATGTTTGGAATTTTTTAAAATAGACATCATTTTTTAATTCAGAATATCAATTATAACTTAGGGTGAAATTTTGGCATTGTTCTGAAAAACTTCAATTTTTTGATGAATAGTGGAACCACTAAGTGGTAGTTTAAAAAACTGATTTTTCTTTTAAATGAAACATTACCACTTCTGTGATTTGATTTTCAAAAATCCAACATACATTGTTGTCATTAGAAAGTAAAATGTGGTTCAATGGGATTAAAATAATTTTTGGTGAATAGTAACTTTTATGTTTAATTAATCACGATTAAAGGTAATTAGTGAAATTTAAGGTAAAAATAGTATTATAAAAATATGGAATGACCTTTACACTTGTCCTAACACTATTTAATGTGTCATGGCTGACCAAGAAAATCCATGGGTCAACTTGGGGACCCCATGGAGCCACTTTGGTAGGAAAATGACATAAATAACTTTTTATTTAATGTTAAAATAAAAATGTCACAAACAAGAGTTATTTTACTAAAAAAATTGTTAAATCGGGTTATACAAGTCATATTTTTGACTATAAATATTAATTATAAAGATAAAAAGATTTAATACATCATGATAGTTTTTTTTATAATTTTTAGACATTAAATAAATTAAATTATTTATGACACCATGATGATGCAACGATTACCTCATTAATTAACGATTTAAATAAAATGAAAAGATAATGTAAAATATAAGAATTACACTTATCCAAAACCTATTGGATGAGTATATTTCGAACCCTTATCACCTTATCCTCGAAATATATAAGTTTGGGACCTTTAGAATCCGAAAAAATCATTTCATAATAATGTAACATTTCAATCTTTCCAAGAGTGCCCCTTCTCTCCTCTTATAAAAGGCCCCCACCACTACCACCTTACTCACACCTTAAAATCCTTTTGGCTCGGCCAAACTCTGACCAAATACGCTCTCAACTTCCCTCTCTTACTCATAGAAGCCTCACTTTGGGAATAATTCTTCCCAAGGAAGCCTTTGGCTCAAATAAAAAGAGTTACCCGATTTTAAGGTAATGTCTTCTCTTATGTTATTTTGTTTTATTTTGCTTATCCAACACCCTAAACTCTTTTTATCCATTTCTTTTGTGAAAAAAAAAACAGTATCCTAAATATACTAGGATGTTTTTATAAGAATTATTCGAGCTACACTTACACATACCTACATCTAATGGTTAAAGAACATACTGTTTCTGTGGATGGCGAATTTCTGCCTCACGAAACGATGATTGTTCAACACTCATATAAAAACTTAAAAGGTGGCCATTAAGATGTCCCTATATTTATATATGATATATAATATGTTTATGTTTTACTTAATCTTATGTATTTTTCATTTATGGTATACCTTTATGGGTTCCATTATGGGTAAACACGATATTTTCATTTTATGAAGTGCGGACTACCGCCCCCTCAAAGTGATTTGAATCGTTAATGCCATATGTGGGATGTATAAAGGATGGAGTAACAGGTATTATACATTATATTATACTATAATTATAGTATAAATTTATATAATTATAATTTTATTCCATTAAATATGAAATAGAAATGAAAGTAGCGTTCATGCGTACGTACGACTTACCATCTCCATGAACGGTGCATTTCATTTCTTACCTCTAAATGTTATGTAATATTATAAATGCATGTATATACTGGATATATATGATATATATGATATCTAAATCATGAATATAATTCTGTATATAATGTATATTTCACCACATGAACAACTTGTAATTATAAGAAGTTTATTTTTGACTCAAGTACCAAAGATCGACAAAATGACCGTTTTTAACTTAAATAATTACATAATGTTCATAACTTGGTAATAAGTGATATAAAAGGAATAATTAACATGAAAAAGGTTCTTAAGAAAATAGAAATTAACTCTAGTTTATTATTCAGGAGATTAAAGAACGATCGAGTCAAGTCGGATGTGAGGTAAGGGAACTTCTTAACCCAATTTTCATTCTTTGGGTTAACCTCCTACTTTCAAATTATGTTATGATATTATTATGTACTATCTTGTATTTATACTTTATTTATGTCGAAATATAGTGAATACACATAATAGATCTATTTTATTTTAAAAATGATCTTTGTAAGGACTTCGTCTCAATTCCCTTTCATTGAGGCATATTTGGTTTTATACACAACTTACTTTTATACGGTGTATAAACCCCTTTGACTTTTACGTTTATTCAAAAGGAATATTTTTATACAAATCATTTTACTAAACGACAAAAAGGAATGTTTTTCATTCCATACATATGCGGTGACAACGACTTCTCCGCCGCCGTGACCAGTATTTGAGTTTCGTCTTCCTCTACAAGCCTTAACTTTTTTTAAAATGAAAAATAAATTAAAGTTTTAATTTTCTTTTATTTTGGTATCAAAAATGGTTCTGAAAGTGTTTTTATTATATCAATGTGTTGTATTGATATCTTGTGATTGAAATGTGGAAATTTTATGTTTCCTTTATGCATGTTTTATGTGATACGATTATGTTATGGTTTATGGTATGTTTAAACCTATTCATATGAGGAATGCATTGGACTTAATAAGTGACGGGTGGAGCCCGCTATAGCTCCTCGATGCATCGGTAGGTCTCATGAGACAAACTAGTGTCTTGGCATGAGGCCTTGACAAAATCTTATTTGTGGACTTGGCACGAGGCCTTGGCTACGTGGTTATGATAGTCTGGAATTATGCATTCCATCATTATGAAAGTGGTTATTGATATTGCATGTGATTATTCGACTAGTATAATATCCATGTGAGTAAGTAAATGGAATTATTTAATTTATTTTTGCCATATTATACTGAAGTTATAGTTTAAAAAGTCTTTTGTTTTAGTTATACATTGCCTTAAATGTTAATGTTTATTTATGAAAGCTTCCGCAATATTGTTATCCTTACTGTGCATCTGATCTCACCCCTTTCAATGTTTTAATATTTTCTAGGATGTGAAGAAGTATTTTATGAATGACCTGCAGGGATAGTCAGAAGAGGATATGATTGTGGACTATGGAGACTTCCTTATTCTAGTTTTTCACTTTATGATGTAATGTAACAATTATGAATATATCTAGTGTTTCCAAGGCTACTAAACTAATCGGTCTTTCGAGACTTGATCTTTTGTGATCATGCCAATGTTACGAAGTAATGCACCGACTCTGGGTAGCTGGGGTCGGGGCGTTACACTAAAAAACTCTAAAACCCAAAAAACGTATAAAAACCCTAAAATCAGTAAAAAAAACACATAAAACCCTAAAACACCCTTAAAAACCTAATAACCCATAAACCCTGAAATCCTGAAAACCTATTAAAACCCCCTAAACCCTAAACCCCTAACCATAAAATCTATAACCTACCCACAAAACCCTATACCCTACACCGTAAACAGTATAGCCCATTCCCTAAAACCTAAACCCTAAACCTTTCACCCTAAACCCTCTACCATAACAAAATAACCCTAAACCCTACACCCTAAACCCTATACCCTACACCTTAAACCCTAAACCCTAAAACCTAAAATATACACCCTAAAACCTAAATCATACACCTTAAACCCAAACACTACACCCTAAATCCAATACCCTATACCCTAATCCCTTTTCCCTACACCCTAAACCATATACCCAACACCCCTAAATAAGAACCCATAACTCTACCCCCCAAACACTAAACCCTACACCCTAAAACCAATACCAATTACCCTAAACCCTACACAATAAACCCTATACCCTCCATGATAAACCCTTAACCCTACAACCTAAAAACTATAGCCTAAACCCTACACCCTAAACCCTATACCCCATACCCTAAAACCTAAACCTTATACCCTAAACTATATACCCTACACCCTAAACCCTAAACTACACACCCTATAACTTGTTCCCTACACCCTAAACCATACAAAATATAGTTTAAACTCTAAACTCTACACCCTAAGCATTAAACCATACACCCTAAACACTATAGCCTACACCATAAACCCTTAACCCAACATCTGAAACCATATACCCTACACATGAGACCCCAAAACCTAAACCCTAAACCCTATAACTATAAGGACCCGACCTTATTACATACATAATCTTGATTTTAGTAACTAAAAAACTTCCTTTTACATTGATTATTATTTATGTTTTAGAGCTTTATATAATTAGGACAATACCTTAATAAAATTACACATTATTACAGAGTGGATACCATAAAAACAGTTTTCATTTTTTTCAAAATATAAAACATTAAAACATAAAACAGGACTCCTTGACAATTATTAAACATTTATCATGGCTTAATTACTTATATTAAATATCTATTAACCTATTAAAATCACTTAAAAACTTTGGATGAGCAAAAAATCTCAGTAAGGGATGGAAAATAACTACATATCACATTAGTTCGTGAATATTCGTAACGTATGAAATCATTTTCAATAGACATGCTTGTCACTCATATATACATACTTTGTGTAACATGAGATTTACACAAGATACACTCAAACATGAGAACATAAATAAAATCATAAAGGTATCTTGGGCATTACTTACATAATCTTGTAACCATTCTAGGCTACCTTATAATTTGCAACCCTCATGGATACCTTACTTTGTGTAACCATTGCAGTTACACTTGGAGTAACCATACGGCCGACCGCTAACTTACTCATACCCAATTCATTGGAGGAGATATTGGTCCAACACTTCATCATAAATAATTCCCAAGAACCAAAAAATAATCATAAAACATGAATAATTCCATAAAAACATTACTTTCGAATTTAGTAAAATCGAATTTAAAAAAGGATTTTTAAAGACAAACCCATTATAAATATCATAAAATTAAATATAGACATAATATAGTGGATGAAGTATGTATATATACTGTAAATAAACATAATAAAACATAATATAAACATAACACATCACAAAAACACTTTAAATAGCACATAAATAATGAAGTAGAAGGTTAACCCAAAGAATGGAAATCTGGTTAAGAATTCCCTTACCTCGGGTCTTTCTTAATTCAAACTTGTTTAAACATCCTGTATAATGGTTAAAAGAGCGTTATTATTATTTTATAGAAAGATTTTCATATTTATAACATCTTATATTGTCATTTAATAACATCATTTCACCCTTTAATTGTTAGTATTTTTCTCTTTACACCATTTTTGGGTGAGTTCTTAACATGATTTCCATGATTGGTTCGTGGTGGATGTTCTTGTCGATTGGAAGTGGAATTCCATAATTGTAATTAAAAGGTATTTAAATATTTCCAGTACCATAATTTATACCATTTATCATTTTGATGTTTAATATGAGGACGATTCATAAGTTAAAACATTAATGATGTTTGTTTAGATCATTTTAGTGGTTGTTTGATAATAACAACCTCATTTTGTCTTATAAATTAAAACCATGTGTTAAAACGAATTACAGAACCATTTATGTAACTCCCCAAGCTTTCACAATACACTTCTCTTTTAATAATACATCAACGTGTGTTGTACGCAACTTCGAGTTCTAAACACACACCACAACTAATCAAAGTAGCCATTATGAATAGTAATACCCACTTTTTAAAATTATAGAAATTTTATATTTCAAAATGGACTTCATTTTTGTATTCGTAAAATCAAAATTATCCTAAGTTGAATTTTTTTGTAATTTTCTGAGAACTTCCAATTTTTTATGAATAGTGAAAAATACTTAAAACAACTTTTTTAATCAAAATAATTTATAGTGATAAATTATACAATTTAGTGGTTTTAAAGTATAATTAGAATAGATTTTTACCATTTTATCCAATGGTGGTCATTATAATTAATTTCACTTTGAAATTGGACATAAACAATTGTCAATCATTTGATATATATTGTTTCTTAAAAACACGCTATTTGTTGTGACAGCGGGAATTAATTATAAAATTAATTAATGAAAATTATATGTTTTGAATTTTGTAAAATAGACATCATTTTTGAATTAGTAATATCAATTATAGCTTAGGGTGAAATTTTGGCATTGTTCTGAAAAACTTCAATTTTTGATGAATAGTGAAACCACTAAGTGGTAGTTTAAAAAACTGATTTTTCTTTTAAATGAAACATTACCACTTCTGTGATTTTATTTTCAAAAATAAAAAATATATGGTTGTCATTAGGAAGTAAAATTTGGTTCAATGGGATTAAAATATTTTTTGGTTAATAGTAACTTTTAAGTTTAATTAATCGCGATTAAAGGTAATTAGAGAAATTTAAGGTAAAAATAGTATTATAAAAATATGGAATGACCTTTACACTTGTCCTACCACTATTGGATGTGTCATGGCCGACCACGAAAATCCCTGGGTTAACTTGGGGACCTCATGGAGCCACTTTGGTAGGAAAATGACATAAATAACTTTTTATTTAATGTTAAAATGAAAATGTCACAAACAAGAGTTGTTTTACTACAACAATTGTTAAATGGGGTTATAAAAGTAATATTTTTGACTATAAATGTTTATTAGAAATATAAAGATATTTCCTACATCATGATATATTTTTTTTTATAATTTTTCGACATTAAATAAATTAAATTATTTATGACACCGTGATGATGCAGCGATTACCTCATTAATTAATGATTTAAATAAAATGAAAAGATAATGTAACATCTAAGACTGAAACTTGTCAAAAACATATTGGATGAGTAGATTTAGAACCCTTATCACCTTATCCTTGAAATATATAAGTGTGGGATCTTTAGAATCTGAAAAAGCATTTCATAATAAAGTAACATTTCAATCTTTCCAAGAGTGCCCCTTCTCTCCTCTTATAAAAGGCCCCCACCACTACCACCTTACTCACACCTTCAAAGCCTTTTGGCTCGGCCAACATCTGCCCAAATACTCTCTCAAATTCCCTCTCTTACTCATATAAGCCTCACTTAGGGATGAATTCTTCCCAAGGAAGCCTTTGGCTCAAATCAAATGAGTTACCCGATTTTAAGGTAATGTCTTCTCTTATGTTATTTTGTTTATTTTGCTTATCCAACCCCCTAAACTCTTTTTATCCATTTCTTTTGTAACAAAACCAGTATCATCAATATAATAAGATATTTTTATAAGATGTATTCGAGATACACTTACACATACCTACATCTAATGGTTGAAGAACATACTATTTCTGTGGATGGCGAATTTCTGCCTCACAAAACGATGATTGTTCAACACTCATATAACACATTCAAAGGTGGCCATTAATATGTCACTATATTTATATATTATATATAATATGTTTATTTTTTACTTAAGAATCGTTATTTTTCATTTATGGCATACCTTTATGGGTTCCATTATGGGTAAACACGATATTTTCATTTTAGGAAGTGCGGACTACCGCCCCCTCAAAGTGATTTGAATCGTTAATGCCATATGTGGGATGTATAAAGGATGGAGTAAATGGTATTATACATTATATTATACTTTAATTATAGTATAACTTTATATAATTATAATTTCATTCCATTAAATATGAAATAGAAATGAAAGTAGCGTTCATGCGTATGTACGGCTTACCGTCTCCATGAACGGTGCATTTCATTTCTTACCTCTAAATGTTATGTAATATTATAAATGCATGTATATACTGGATATATATGATATATATAATATCTACATCATGAATATAATTCTGGATATAATGTATATTTCACCACATGAACAACTTGTAATTATAAGAAGTTTATTTTTGACTCAAGTACCAAAGATCGACAAAATGACCGTTATTAACTTAAATAATTACATAATATTCATGAAATGGTAATAAGTGATATAAAAGGAATAATGAACATGAAAAAGGTTCTTAAGCAAATAGAAATTAACACTAGTTTATTATTCAGGATATTAAAGAACGATCGAGTCAAGTCGGATGTGAGGTAAGGGAACTTCTTAACCCAATTTTCATTCTTTGGGATAACCTCCTACTTTCAAATTATGTTATGATATTATTATGTCCTATCTATTATTTATACATTATTTATGTCGAAATATAGTGATACACATAATAGATCTATTTTATTTTAAAAATTATATTTGTAAGGACTTCGTCTCAATTCCCTTTCATTGAGGCATATTTGGTTTTATACACAACTTTCTTTTATATGGTGTATAAACCCCTTTGACTTTTACGTTTATTCAAAAGGAATATTTTTATACAAATCATTTTATTAAAATACAAAAAGGATTGTTTTTCTTTCCATACTTATCCGGCGACAATGACTTCTCCACCGCCGTGACCATTATTTGAGTTTCGGCTTCCTCTATAAGCCTTAACATTTTTTAAAATGAAAAATAAATACAAGTTTTAGTTTTCTTTTATTTTGGTATCGAAAATGGTATTGAAAGTGTTTTAATTATATAAATGTGTTTTTTTGATATCATGTGATTGAAATGTGGAAATTTTATGTTTCCTTTAGGCATGTTTTGTGTGATACGATTATGTTATGGTTTATGATATGTTTAAACCCATTCATATGAGGAATGCATTGGAATTAATAAGTGACGGGTGGAGCCCGCTATAGCTCATCGATGCATTGGTAGGTATCATGAGACAAACTAGTGTCTTGGCAAGAGGCCTTGAAAAAATCTTATTTGTGGTCTTGGCACGAGGCCTTGGCTACGTGGTTATGATATTCTGGCATTATGCATTCCATCATTATGAAAGTGGTTATTGATATTGCATGTGATTATTCGACTAGTAGAATATCCATGTGAGTAAGTAAATGGAATTATTTAATTTATTTTTTCCATATTACGTTGAAGTTAACGTTTAAAAAGGCTTTTGTTTTAGTTATACATTGCCTTAAATGTTAATGTTTATTTACAAAAGCTTCCGCAATATTGTTATCCTTACTGAGCATCTGAGCTCACCCCTTTCAATGTTTGAATGTTTTCCAGGATTTGAAGAAGTATTTTATGAATGACCTACAGGGATAGTCAGAAGAGGATATGAGTGTGGACTATGGAGACGTCCTTATTGTAGTTTTTCAATTTATGATGTAATGTAACAATTATGAATGTATCTAGTGTTTCCAAGGCTACTAAACTAATCGGTCTTTCGAGACTTAATCTTTTGTGATCATGCCAATGTTACGAATTAATGCACCGACTCTGGGTAGCTGGGGTCGGGGCGTTACAGTTGGTATCAGAGGCAATTTAGTACTAACCTTGGAAGCTAGATTTAGATAAACTCTGATTAGAGCACATATCCTAAAGATAGACTTTGAGGATTAGTATAGAATAACTACCTAGAATTTTGTTGTTGTAGAGATTTTGTGAGTTTTCTGAGCAATACATCCCTGTCTGGATACGAGCAGGTAGAGGCGGCTCTGGTACAGATGTACCTAGGGGTAAAACCCGAAAACACCGCTTTGAGCTAGACACAAACGAGAACTGGTGCATGACAACGGGCCTTGCTGCACTCTTGGTTACGACACTCCCGGGAGATATGCTTAGGATAATTCTCATTTTATTTACAAACCACTATGAAGGGTTATGAGTATATAATTACTCAAAGAAAATATTTTTATAGATTATATCCATAAATAGTTCAATTTATGTAAAGTATTTTACAAGTATGGAATTATGTATTTTGATTCATAAACTAATCTAGTTTATGCCATTGTTTAGAAATGGCACCTAGTGGAAGGAATGGAAACCATATCAATGCACGCACTCCGTGTAGGGATTTCCCTCCTTCTCAAGATAATTATTGTGGAGATGGAGATACAACTGTTGTTGATCAACTTATTACCATACTGGGACAACTCACTCAGGTTATGAATAATAACCTTAATCGTATGGAGCACCCTGATCCGCAACGTGGGGGATCAATGTTAGACTGCTTCATGAGGCAACAACCACCAACATTTAATGGGGGTAAAAATCCATTAGTAGCTGAGAAATGGATAAACTCCTTAGAAAAAATATTCCATGCCTTGGGGAGTAGTGAAAGGGTGAAGGTGGTCATGGCAATCTACCGTCTCACTGGAGATGCCGATCAATGCTGGTAACTGATTCAAAACACAAAGGAAGATATGAAGTATCAAATATGGAATGGAGAGAGTTCAAAGATCTTTTCTTAGAAAAATACTTTCCACATGACCATCGAGCAGATATGGAAAGGTAATTTTTGAGTCTGAGGGAGAAGGAGGATAGGAATGTCGCAAGGTATGAGGCTAACTTTACAGGGTTAGCGAGGCATGCTTCAGATTATATACGTAACCCAAGAAGTAAGATTGATCGCTTCTTTGATGGGTTAAAACCATTTCTTCGTCGATCATTAGTCTCACAATCCTTTTCATCATATGAAGATATTGTCTCATGTGCTATCAAGACAGAAAAGGAATTCTCTAAATCTTATGACAATAAAGTAAAGCAAGAGAAGAAGAGAACGGTGGAACAAGAGATCGATGAAGGGAAAAAGGGAAAGAAGGATTTTCCATTATGTGATAACTGTGGGAAGAATCACCCTGGTACTTGACTAAAAAGAATGGGAGTTTGTTATAAATGTGGGGAAAAAGGTCACCAGGCGCGCGATTGCAAGGGAAAGAAAGAGGTTATTAATGTTGAATGCTAAAATTGTAGGGAAATAGGGCATTATGCAAATGAATTTCCTAAGCGTCAGGGAAACATACCTCAGAAAAGGCCAAGGGATCAAGGCCAATCTTATGCTATTACTATAGTTGAAGTGGAATAAATATTGTATTGGCGCTTTTGGACTCAAGGATTATATTCTGGTTATAAGAATAATGTGATATATATATGGATTGTACTGTAGTACTTGTTGTTTTCATTAAGGTTTTAATATGATGAAGGTCATCATATTTTAGTATGTGACAACAAGAGGAGCTTTACTTTGTTTGAGGAATTTGATGATACAATTGATTTCAGAATTTAGAGACCTTTTAGAGAAATTCTGGATAGAGGTATTTTGGATAACTATAAAGGTTTGAATGAATTAAGTTGAACTTTGGAATGTATTTTTTTAGGGTTAAAACATTTCTAAAGATTATTTTTGGAATATTATAATACTATAGTTTTAGGAAAAGGACAACCTGCAGGGTGGGGCATAACCCGTCGCGTCGGACAAATCTGTAGGAATCGAACCCACAACCATAGTGCGACAGGATTTTATTACCCACCACTAGCCTACAGGAAGTCCTTGGTTTTTACAAAATAGTTTTTCTAATCTAAATGATATGTGGTAATATTTAGAACATTATACAATTAGGATAAATAGAATATTTTTGAATTCTGTTACCATTGGAGTGAAAGATGGGTTTGTGGTAAAAATTTATGAAAGTCTACACGACAAGTAAGTATATTTCCTTACGTTCTTAGAAAATCTCTTAAATAAATTCCTCAACTTTATAAAAGGTAACTTAAAACAAAAACGTTGTCGGTTAACTTTTCCAACTGGGGATTCAATGACCATTTAACTAATCACAAGTTTGTGATTTTCTTATGGTTAACTTTCTCCTAATCCTGTTTTCTACAAATCTCTATCAGACCTTGATGGTTTGTTTCTCCTCCATATCCATATTTTCATAGAATCCTAGTATGGGCTATCTCGGGTGACCTTTGTACTTCTCTTTCTTTCTTTTAATGTTATATTATTATTAAACCTATTTCTGATGTGGGTTTTACACAACGGTATTTTCTATTTCCAACCTTTTATTTTTAAAGAAAAATTTCAAATTTCTAGGACGCAATTTATTGAAGGAGGGGAGAATTTAACACCCCAAGCTTTCCCGATACACTTCTCTTTGAATAATACAACGGCGTGTGCTGTACGCAACTTCGAATTCTAAACACACACCACAACTAATCAAAGTAGTTGTTATGAATATTAATACCCACTTTTTAAAATTATAGAAATTTTATATTTCAAAATGGACATCATTTTTGTATTCTTAATATCGAAATTATCCTAAGTTGATTTTTTTGTAATTTTCTGAGAACTTCCAATTTTTGATGAATAGTGAAAAATACTTAAAACAACTTTTTTAATAAAAATAATTTATAGTGACAAATTATAATATTTAGTGGTTTTAAATTATAATTAGAATATATTTTTACCATTTTATCCAATGGTGGTCATTATAATTAATTTCACTTTGAAATTGAACATAAACAATTGTCAATCTTTTGATATATATTGTTTCTTAAAAACACGCTATTTGTTGTGACAGCGGAAATTAATTATAAAATTAATTAATGAAAATTATATGTTTGTAATTTTATAAAATAGACATCATTTTTTGAATTTGGAAGATCAATTATATCTTAGGGTGAAATTTTGGCATTGTTCTGAAAAACTTCAATTTTTGATGAATAGTGAAACCACTAAGTGGTAGTTTAAAAAACTGATTTTTCTTTTAAATGAAACATTACCACTTTTGTGATTTGATTTTCAAAAATCAAAAATACATGGTTTTAATTAGGAAGTAAATTGTGGTTCGATGGGATTAAAATAATTTTTGGTGAATAGTAACTTTTAAGTTTAATTAATCGCGATTAAAGGTAATTAGTGAAATTTAAGGTAAAAATAGTATTATAAAAATATGGAATGACCTTTACACATGTCCTACCACTATTGGATGTGTCATTTCTGACCACGAAAATCCATGGGTCAATTTGGGGACCCCATGGAGCCACTTTGTTAGGAAAATGACATAAATAACTTTTTATTTAATGTTAAAATAAAAATGTCACAAACAAGAGTTGTTTTACTAAAACAATTGGTAAATGAGGTTATACAAGTCATATTTTTCACTATGAATAATCATTAGAAAGATAAAAATATTTAATAAATAATGATATTTTTTTTATAATTTTTAGACATTAAATAAATTAAATTATTTATGACACCATGATGATGCAGTGATTACCTCATTAATTAACGATTTAAATAAAATGAAAAGATAATGTAAAATATAAGACTTACACTTGTCAAAAACCTATTGGATGAGTATATTTAGAACCCTTATCACTATATCCTCGAAATATATTAGTGTGGGACCTTTAGAATCTGAAAAAGCATTTCATAATAAAGTAACATTTCAATCTTTCCAAGAGTGCACCTTCTCTCCTCTTATAAAAGGCCCCCACCACTACCACCATACTCACACCTTCAAAGCCTTTTGGCTTGGACAACATCTGAAGAAATACTCTCTAAACATTCCTCTCTTACTCATATAAGCCTCATTTTGGGAAGAATTCTTCCCAAGGAAGCCTTTGGTTCAAATCAAAAGAGTTACCCGATTTTAAGGTAATGTCTTCTCTTATGTTATTTTGTTTTATTTTGCTTATCCAACCCCCTAAACTCTTTTTATCCATTTATTTTGTAACAAAACCAATATCCTCAATATACTAGGATGTTTTTATAAGAATTATTCGAGCTAAACATACACATACCTACATCTAATGGTTAAAGAACATACTGTTTCTGTGGATGGAGAATTTCTGCCTCACGAAACGATGATTGTTCAACACTCATATAACACCTTCAAAGGTGGCCATTAAGATGTCACTATATTTATATATGATATATAATATGTTTATGTTTTACTTAAGCTTCTGTATTTTTCATTTATGGCATACCTTTATGGGTTCCATTATGGGTAAACACGATATTTTCATTTTAGGAAGTGCGGACTACCGCCCCCTCAAAGTGATTTGAATCGTTAATGCCATATGTGGGATGTATAAAGGATAGAGTAAATGGTATTATACATTATATTATACTGTAATTATAGTATAAATTTATATAATTATAATTTCATTCCATTAAATATGAAATAGAAATGAAAGTAGCGTTCATACGTATGTACGGCTTACCGTCTCCATGAACGGTGCATTTCATTTCTTACCTCTAAATGTTATGTAATATTATAAATGCATGTATATAATGGATATATATGATATATATGATATCTAAATCATGAATATAATTCTGGATATAATGTATATTTCACCACATGAACAACTTGTAATTATAAGAATTTTATTTTTGACTCAAGTACCAATGATCGACAAAATGAACGTTATTAACTTAAATAATTACATAATGTTCATAAAAAGGTAATAATTGATATAAAAGGAATAATTATCATGAAAAAGGTTCTTAATCAAATAGATATTAACTCTAGTTTGTTATTCAGGAGATTAAAGAATGATCGAGTCAAGTCGGACGTGAGGTAAGGGAACTTCTTAACCCAATTTTCATTCTTTGGGTTAACCTCCTACTTTCAAATTATGTTATGATATTATTATGTCCTATCTTGTATTTATACATTATTTATGTCGAAATATAGTGAATACACATAATAGATCTATTTTATTTTAAAAATGATCTTTGTAAGGACTTCGTCTCAATTCCCTTTCATTGAGGCATATTTGGTTTTATACACAACTTTCTTTTATACGGTGTATAAACCCCTTTGACTTTTACGTTTATTCAAAAGGAATCTTTCTATACAAAGAATTTTACTAAACGAAAAAAGGAATGTTTTTCTTTCCGTACATATGTGGTGACAGCAACTTCTCCGCCGCCGTGACCATTATTTGAGTTTTGGCTTCCTCTACAAGCCTTAACTTTTTTAAAAATGAAAAATAAATACAAGTTTTAATTTTCTTTTATTTTGGTATCGAAAATGGTTTTGAAAGTGTTTTTATTATATTAATGTGTTTTTTTGATATCTTGTGATTGAAATGTGGAAATGTTATGTTTCCTTTATGCATGTTTTATGTGATACGATTATGTTATGGTTTATGATATGTTTAAACCTATTCATATGAGGAATGCATTGGACTTAATAAGTGACGGGTGGAGCCCGCTATAGCTCCTCGATGCATCGGTAGGTCTCATGAGACAAACTAGTGTCTTGGCACGAGGCCTTGACAAAATCATATTTGTGGTCTTGGCACGAGGCCTTGGCTACGTGGTTATGATAGTCTGGCATTATACATTCCATCATTATGAAAGTGGTTATTGATATTGCATGTGATTATTCGACTAGTAGAATATCCATGTGAGTAAGTAAATGGAATTATTTAATTTATTTTTTCCATATTATGCTGATGTTAAAGTTTAAAAAGGCTTTTGTTTTAGTTATACATTGCCTTAAATGTTAATGTTTATTTATGAAAGCTTTCGCAATATGGTTATCCTTACTGAGCATCTGAGCTCACCCCTTTCAATGTTTTAATATTTTCCAGGATGTGAAGAAGTATTTTAGGAATGACCTGCAGGGATAGTCAGAAGAGGATATGAGTGTAGACTATGGAGACTTACTTATTGTAGTTTTTTACTTTATAATGTAATGTAACAATTATGAATGTATCTAGTGTTTCCAAGGCTACTAAACTAATCGGTCTTTCGATACATGATCTTTTGTGATCATGCCAATGTTACGAAGTAATGCACCGAATCTGGGTAGCTGGGGTCGGGGCATTACAATTTATGATACATAATACATATATTATAACTTGGTTCGGCAATAAAAATGGTTTAATGACCAGAATTTATTGATTTAAGGAAAAATTAAATCACATCGTCCATGATGTTGGTAATTCAACACATCATGGACAATATTTTTAATTATTTGAAAAAGTGGGAGAGGAGAAGAAAAAGGATGATGAATTTTCCATGAGCATGTGAACATCCATAATATATATGATTCTAGATATTTCATTCCACATGGGTAAGAGGAGACGAAGAAATAATGAGAATGGAACTCAAAATAAAAGAATAATTAAGAAATCCCCTACAAAAATTCGGCAGCCTAACGACTACACAACATGGTTTTAGAAAATATTAAAAATATAGGGGACATGTGTCCCCCATCCAGAAATGAATCATAATATAGAGTAGATCAATAATAATAATTAAATAATAACATGGTATATAAACTTTAAAGTTATACCACATAAAAGAGAACTTGAATGGGAAACGAAAGAAATTGAGAATATTCTTACCCTGTAGAGTAACTCTTAGAAATTGAAGGTTGGGATCTTGGGGGATTCAGGAAACCTTGGTAGGACTAATAGGAAGGTAAGGAGGCTAGAGATTAGTTGAGGACGAATTGGGAATGATGTTAATGAAGTAATTGGTTGGTATTTATAGGAAAAGTAAGGGAATATTTTAATAATTATCAAGGGACACCTCATGAGTGGTATTTGCAAAACCACGGGCTTACCCATGGTATTTTCCCATGGTATAATCTAATTGGGACACCTCACATCTTATTTAAATATAAAAAAATTCTACCAGATTTATGAAATCATTATTATATCATTAACGATGTCACTAACACACCGAAACTAAAAACTGTATTTTTTACTATTCACCGAAAAATCAACTGTTTCAGAAAAATTCCCAAAATTCACTCCAACCATTTATCGACGTGTAGATTTCAAAAATGAATTCCATTTTTTGAAAATAATTTACTAAATATTATAAATTTAATTTTTAAATAAAATCATACTTAATTCAAAAATTAACAATTATAATTCTGTAACTACTTCTATAACATAATGAAAAATTAACCTAGATGCTATTATATTAAAGCCTTAATAAGATAAAATAATAATAAAATTTACTATTCATTAGGGTCATATTACTACTCATATTACTATTCATAAGGGTATGTTACTACTCATCAAAAAAAACATGTTGGTTCCAATAGACTCTAAATAACATACTGAACACAATTGTAGATGACAATTTATTGAAATTAAAAACATAGAAGTGGAAAAATTATGTTTTAAGGCTAGTTATAAATATCTAATTAAAATAATTTTCCATGAATTTCTATTTATTTTTAGAAAAACTTGGAGTGTTACATTATCCCTGCCTTCATGAAATTGCATCCTCGTAATTTTATTTACTTATTAAACAACTGAGGGTATTTTTCTCTCATAGAATTTTCAGACTCCCATGTTGCTTCTTCAACCATGTGGTTTCTCCACAAAATCTTTACCTGGTGGATTACCTTATTACAAAATACCTATTCCCTTCGATCAAGAATTTGAACTGATTTCTCTTCATAAGAAACTTTCTCTTCTAGTTGAACTACTTCTGGGCTCAAGACATGTGATGGATCTATCACATACTTTCTCAACATCGAAACATGAAAAACATTGTGTACCTGAAACAAGCCCCGAGGCAAAGCTACACGGTATGAAACATTTCCATCTTTCTCCAAGATTTCAAAAGGACTGATGAACCATGGACTTAACTTCCCTTTCTTACCGAAATGCATCACACTTTTCCAAGGAGATATTTTAAGGAAAACATGGCAACCTACCTCGAAAGAGAATTATTTCCTTCTGTTATCTGTATAACTTTTCTGCCTGTTATGAGATGTCCTCATGTACTACTAGATCATCCTCACTTTTTCAGTGACTTCTTCTACAAATTATGGCCCCATCAACATTCATTCACCGACTTCATCCCAAAACACTGGAGTCCGACACCGCTTCCCATACAAGGCCACAAATGGTTCCATCTGAATACTGGAATGAAAACTATTATTATAAGAAAACTCAACTAAGTAATGATGTTGATCTCAACTTCCCTGATAGTCCATTGAAAAATCTTGAAGCATATCCTCCAAAGTTTGAATCATTCGTTCTGATTGCCCATCTAATTGAGGATGAATAGCTGTATTGAAATTTAACTTTGTGCCCAAGGACTTCTGAAGTCCCTTCCAAAAGTTAGAAGTGAACCTGGGATCTCGGTCAGATAAAATTGAAAGAAGAACTCCATTTAACCTGACAATCTCCTTGAGGTACAATTGATAATGATGATCCAAATTCATTGTATCTCGAATAGAAAGAAAATGTGTAGACTTTTTTAGCTGATCAAAAATAACCCAAATTGCATTGTTACCTCGAGAAGTCCTTGGTAGTCCCACCACAAAGCCCATGGATACATTCTCCCATTTCCACTCTGGCACTGGTAAAGGCTGAATCATTCCCTTCAGTAATTTCCACTCTGCTATAACCTATTGACATGTCAAACATTTCATGGTAAAATATGAAATATATCTTTTCATTCCATCCCACTAATAATACTCCCGAAAGTCCTTTTACATCGTAGTACTGCCAGGATGAACAGAAAATAGAGAACTAAGAGCTTTGCACAAAAAATCTTTCATCAACTGAGAGTCACTAGGCACACAAAACCTTTTTAAAAATCTTAAAACATAATTTTTATCAAGGTTAAATTCTAGAAACGTATCCATTTTAACCAATTCTACCTTTTTTCTGTAGCTCATGGTCTTCCTTCTACACTTGCTTAATTCTATCTGACAACAAGGACTGCACTGAAACATGAAACAAAATAGAGGTATTCCCTACACCAAAAACTTCTAAGACAAAATTCATCAAATCATTAATCAAGGGATCATGTTCCAAACATAGCATGGTTAATTATGTATGATATTTATGGCTTAAGGCATCCACCACTTTGTTTACTTTCCCCAGATGGTAATTGATCATCCAGTCAGAATCCTTCATCAGTTCTAGCCATCTTCTCTACCTCATGTTTAATTCCTTCTGAGTGAATATATACATTATACTTTTATGGTCAGTATATATTTTTCATTTGGTTCCATATAGATGATGCCTCCATATTTTCAAAGAAAAAACTACAGCTGCCAATTCCAAATCAGGTGTGGGATAATTAAGCTCATAAGTCTTAAGTTGTCTCAAAGCATAGGCAATTACCTGATCATTCTGCATCAAAACATAACCAATTCCCTTCAAAGAAGCATCACTGTAGATGACAAACTCACCATTTTGGGAAGGTAAGGCCAAAACTATATCATTCACCAATCTCTTCTTCAGTTCCTGAAAACAAACATCACATTCCTTTTTCCAAACAAATTTAACCCCTTTCCTTGTTTACTTCATTATCGGGATAGATAACCATGCAAAGTTCTTTACAAACCTTCTATAATAACCTACTAACTAGAGAAAACTATGAATCTCTGTAACATTTGTGGGTCTTGACCATTCATCAACTACTTTTTTATATGATCAAATATTATTCCATAATATTTATAATGTGACCAAGAAAAGAAATCTATTGAAACCAAAAATCACACTTTCTGAATTTTCCATACAGTTTCTTTTCTTTTAAAGTTTTCAAAACAACCCTTAGATATTTTTCATGCTCCTCTTTATTTTTAAAAAATACCAGAATGTCATCAATAAATAAAACCACAAACTTATCCAATAACTCATAAAATACCCTATTTATAGTATTCATGAATACAACAGCTTCATTAGTTAATACCAACGGTATAACAACAAATTCATAATTCCCATATCTAGTACGAAAGGCTGTTTTCAGGATGTCATACTCCTTCACCTTCAGCTGCTGGTATCCGGATCTCAATTTAATATTGGAAAGGTGCTGAGCTCCCTGTAACTGATCAAACAAGTCATCAATATGAGCCAAAGGATACTTGTTTTTAACAATGATGTTATTCAAAGCTCTATAATCAATGCAAAGTCTCATGGAACCATATTTCTTTTTAACAAACAAAATAGGGGCTTCCCATGGTGAAGTGCTAGGACGAATGAAGCCTTTGTCATGCAAATCTTGCAACTGGTTTTTCAATTCAAGAAGTTCTATTAGAGCCATACGATATGGGGGTTTTCAAATTGGCTTAGAATCAGGAATTAAGTCAATTGTGAATTCGACTTCTCAATCATGTATGAAACTGGGTAACTCATCCGGAAAAATATCAAGGTATTCATTTACCACTAGCACATCATTAATTTGAATAGTTTCCTTGTTTTCAAAAATATGAGCAAGATAACTTTCATTTCCATCTTTCAATAGATTCTCAGCTTCCTGATATATTATCAATTTTATGGGTTCATTCTTGTATACAAACTAAAACTCTTTCTGAAAAACAACTTCTTTATCTCTAAAGTCAATCTTAGAATGATAATCAAAAAGCCAATTCATCCCTAGAATAACATCAAACTCAAA
The DNA here is from genome assembly GCA_963277665.1 of Viscum album. Lineage (NCBI taxonomy): Eukaryota > Viridiplantae > Streptophyta > Magnoliopsida > Santalales > Viscaceae > Viscum > Viscum album. The sequence continues at coordinate 1,798,280,222 of OY728126.1, read as the reverse complement.
TAAGGTTAAAAAAAAGGTTTTTAGGTAAAATATTTCCACAGACCATACTAGAAAGATTCTAATAATTCCTCTTTGCTATAACATTTCCCCTAGTGTTTTAAAAATAACTCCGGGTCTCATTTGTTGAGGTGATATTTCGAATTTACCAAAAAAAAATTTAGATATGAAGGAATGTGTAGACCAAGTATAAAAAAAACATTAGAAAAATATGAGTGAACAAACAAGGTACCTAATAAAACATCATTGGATGGCCTGACATCTACAGACGTAGTCGCAAAGGATCTCTCTACAACTTTCTACTTGTAGTCTGGATTTTTTGCATCATTTAGATCTCTCTTTGGGAAAGCATTTGCATAATGACCCATCTCACCACATTTAAAACACTTTACAGTCTGCTTTTAAGGATTAGTCTTAGGATCATTTTCATTGCAATCTCGGTCCATATTTCCAAACCTACCACATTTAAAACACTTTCTAGTTTTTCTAAGACATTCCCCAGGGTGTTTCTTACCACACTCTTCACAAACTAGAAATTGGATTTTCTTACCATCAGATTTTGTTGGTTGATTATTACCCATTTCTTTCCAACTAGACCTATTCTTATCTTTGTTTCCAAAATTCATGTGATCATCAGCAAACTCCATCTCTACCCTCTCAGCACATTGGACAAGTTTCTCATAACTTTTGATTTCACGAGAGGCCAACTCCCTTTGATACCTTGGCTTAAATCCTGAGTTAAAGTGGATGATTTTTTTATCAAGATCCATAATAAGATTTGGGGAATAACTCACTGGTTGAGATAAGTTTTCTTCATACACGGCCACTGAATCTTCCTCCTTATATTTCAATTCAAGGAATTTCTTCTCCATCCTAAGTTTCACCACCTTAGGAAAATATTTTTCAAGGAAAATACTTTTAAATTCATCCCACTCTAAGGAATCAAAATCCTCTCTACCCCTAATATTCCTTAACATTGACCACCACTAATCAGCTTCCCCTTCAAAATAATAAATTTAAAGAATTTCCTTTTAGTTTTCTGAACATCCCATAACATCAAATATCTTTTCAAGGGATTTGATCCATCCTTCATCTGCAATTGGGTCAGAAGATCCATTGAATGCAGGAGGATGTTGTCTCATAAAATGTTCCACTACTATCATGTTCTGTTGTGGTACCTCTATTGGTTCTCTTTCTTGGATTCCACCACCATTTATTGCCTATGTTAGCTGAGCCATTACTATCACAAACTACTTGGTTCCAATCCCTACTATTTCAGGCTGTAGTTCCGGAAGTATGTCATTCTGTCGGTGCCTCTCCTCTTCAGCATCCCTGTTCCTTCTACAGACAACCATTCCGAACAAACATGTCCTAGATGAAGCAACATGGTAATCTTTAAATGCTAAAACATTTAAAATTAAACATAGAGTAAAAATCATTTATGGTATTCTATTAGCATCACCCTAACCCCTAAAGTAATCTAAACCATCCTCTGATACCAACTATAAGGACCCGACTTTATTACATACATAATATGGAATTTAGTCAAGAAACAAATTCCTTTTAAATTTAGGATCTTTTCAATTTTATAGCTTTATAGAATTAGTAAAATACATTCATAACATTACACATTATTATAGAGTGGATACCATAAAAACAATTTCCATTTTTTTCAAAATATAAAACATTAAAACATACAACAGGACTCCTTGAAAATTATTCAACATTTAACATGGCTTCCTTCCTTGTCTTACACATCCATTAACCTATGAAAATCATTTCAAAACTTGGGATGAGATCAAAATCTCAGTAAGGGATGGAAAATAAGGAAATATCACATTAGTCCATGAATATTCGTAACATATGAAAGCATTTTCAAAAGACATGCTTGTCACTCATATATACTTACTTCGTGTAACATGAGATTTACACAAGATCCACACAAAAATGAGAACATAAATATAATCATAAAGGTATCTTGGTAATTACTTACATAATCTTGTAACCATTATTGGCTACCTTATAATTTGCAACCCTCGCGACTACCTTGATTTGTGTAACCATCACAGTTACACTTGGAGTAACCATATGGCCGACCTCCAACTTACTCATACCTAATGAATTGGAGGGAGATATATTTCCAACCCTTCATCATAAATAATTACCAAGAACCAAAACATAATCATACAACATGAATAATTCCATAAAAACATTACTTTGGAATTTCGTAAAACTGAATTTTTAAACAGGATTTTTAAAGAAAAACCCCTTATAAATATCATAAACATAAAGAGATACTTAATAGAGTGGATGGAGTATGTATATATACTGTAAATACACATAATAAAATATAATATAAACAGAACCCATCACAAAAACACTTTAAATATCACATAAATAATGAAGTAGAAGGTTAACCTAAAGAATGGAAATTGGGTTAAGAATTCCCTTACCTCCGGTCTGTCTTACTTATAACTTGTTTAAAATTCCTGTATAATTTTTAAAAGAGTGTTATTAGTAGTTTACAGAAACATTTTCATGTTTATAACATCTTATATTATCATTTCATAACATCATTTCACCTTTTAATTGTTAGTATTTTTCTCCTTGCATCGTTTTTGGGTGAGTTCTTAACATGATTTCCATGATTGGTTCATGGTGAATGTTCTTGTCGATTGGAAGTGGAATTCTAGAATTGGAATGAAAATGTATTTAAATTTTTTCAGTACCATAATTTATACCATTTATCATTTTGATTTTTAATATGAGTATGATTCATAAGTTAAAACATTAATGATGTTCGTTTAGATCATTTTAGTGGTTCTATGATAATAACAACCTCATTTTGTCTTATAAATTAAAAACATGTGTTAAAATTAATTCCAGAACCATTGATGAGTTATAATACATATATTATAACCTTTTTCAACCATAAAAATGGTTTCATGACCAGACTTAAATGATTTAAAGAAAAATGAAATCACATCGTCCACGATGTCAGTAATTTGACACATCATGGACAATGTTTTGAATTCTTTGAAAAAGTGGGAGAGGAGAAGAACAATGATGATGAATTTTCCATGAAAATGATAAAATAAAGAATATAAATGATTATGGAGATTTTTGTGCCACATAGGTAAGAAGATATGAAGAAATAATGAGAAAGGAACTCAAAATAAAAGATTAATTGAGAAATCCCTTACAAAAATTTGGCAACCTAACGACTACACAACGTGGTTTTAGAAAATATTAAAAATAGAGGGGAAAAGGGTCACCCATCCAGAAATGAATCATAATATATATTATATCATGAATAATAAGTAAATAATAACATGGTATGGAAACTTGAAAGTTATACCACATAAAAGTGAACTTGAATGGGAAAAGAAAGAAATTGAGAATTTTCTTACCTTGTAGAGTAACTCTTAGAACATGAAGTTTGGGACCTTGGGGGATTTAGGAAACCTTGGAAGGACTACTAGGAAGGTAAGGAGGCCATATATTCGTTGAGGAATAATTGGGAATTATGTTAATGAAGTAATGGGTTGGTATTTATATGAAAAGTAAGGGACTATTTTAATAATTTTCAAGGGACACCTCTTGAGTGATATTGGCAGAACCATGTGCTTGCCCATGGTATTTTCCCATGGTATAAGCCACTTGGGGAACCTAACGTCTTATTTAACTATACAAAAGTCTACCAGATTTATTAAATCATTATTATATCATTAATGATGTCATTAACACACCAAAACTAAAAAATGTATTTTTTACTATTCACTGAAAAATCAACTGTTTCAGAAAAATTCCCAAAATTCACACCAACCAATTATCGACGTGTAGATTTAAAAAATGAAGTCCATTTTTTGAAAATAATTTTACAAATATTATTAATTTAATATTTTAAAAAAATAATACTTAATTCAAAAAGTAACAATTCTAATTTTGTAACTACTTCTATATCATAATGAAAAATTAACCTAGATGTTATTATCTTGAGACCTTAATAAAATAAAATAATAATAAAATTTACTATTCATTAGGGTCATATTAATAGTCATATTACTATTCATAATGGTATGTTACTATTCATAAAAAAACAAGTTGGTTCTAAGAGACTCCAAATAACATACTGAACACAATTGTAGATGACAGTTTGTTGAAATTCAAAACATAGAAGTGGAAAAATTATGTTTAAAGGATAGTTATAAATATCTACTTAAAACAAATTTCCATGCATTTCTATTTATTTTTAGAAAAACTTGGGGTGTTACAATAACATACTACCTAAACCTCATAACCTACACCCTAAAACATAAACCATAAAAGCCTAAAACGACTCTAAAAACACAAAAAACCTTAAAATCCCTAAAAGTCAAAAGAAACCCTAAAATCCCCTAAATATCTTAAAAACATTGAAATCATAAAATCCATAAAAACGCTTTAAAATTCTAAAAACCCTTAAAATCCCTAAAAACCCATAAAAATATTAAAACACTAAAATTATTAAAACCCCAGTAAAACCCCTAAAACCCAAAAAACTCTAAAACCCAAAAAAGAAAAAAAACCCCTTAAGAATCTTAAAAACCATAAGAAAATACTCAAAACCCTAAAAACCCTTCAAAAACTTAAAAACACTTAAACACCCCTAATAACTCTAAAAAACCTAAAAACATAAAAACCCTACAAAACCGTAAAAACCTAAAAAACCTAGAATCCCTAAGACACCCTACAAAACCCTAAAAACACCTAAAAACTAAAAATACCTACAAAACCCTAAAAACCCTAAGAACACTAAAAAATTGTAAAAACCTTTAAATCCATTAAACCCCTAAAATAACTCTAAACCCCCCTAAAAACCCAAAAAACCCATAAAAACTCTAAAACCCGAAAACCCTCTAAAAATCCATAAAAACACAAAAATACTCTAAAAACCCTAAAAACCCTAATTAAACCTAAATACCAAAAAGATCCTAAACCCCACTAAAGCCCCTAAAACCCCATAAAAGATCTAAAACCCTAAAAACTCTAAAAAACCTAAAAAACCTAAAAACACTTTAAAGAACTAAAAAACCAGAAACCCCTGAAAACCCAAAACACCCCCTTGAAACCCAAAACCCCTAAAATATACTAAAATCCCCCCAAACACCTAAAACCCTAGAAATCTTTAAAATCCCTAAAAACCACTAAAAATTAATAATAACCATGAAGACCTAAAAAACCTTTAAAAATCCAAAAAACCCAAAACACCCCCAAACCCCATAAAAAAATACTAAAATCCATAAAACCCTAAAACATATAATAAAAAATAATAATTTAGAAACTCTAAATACCCCTAAAAGGATATAAAAACCCAAATTTCCCTAAACAGCCTAAAAGACCCTAAAACCCCAAAAAACCAAAAAACCCTTAATTAGCCTAAAAATCCCTAAAACCCTATAAATACCCAAAAAGACCCTAAACCCCCTTAATAACCCTAAAAACAATAAAAAACCCTAAAATTTATAAAAAAACCATAAAATACCCTAAAAATCTAAAAAACCATACAATCTCTAAAACCCTAAAAATACCTAAATGTCCCAAAACACCTAAAACCACTAAAACCCAAAAAGAAATTAAACCCCCTAAAAATTAAAAAACTCTTAAAACCTTAAAAATCCCTAAAATAATCCCAAAAATCCTAAAATACCCTTAAAAATAATAAAAAACCTAAATCTCTAAAAACTCCTTAAAACCTAAAAATCCTAAACCCCTGAAAGGCCACAAAGAACTCTAAAAACCTTTTAAAGCCCAAAAAATACCTAAAACCCCGTAGAACCCTAAACCCATAAAAATACCTAAAACACCTAAATATATCTACAAACACTAACTCATTAAAGGACCCAAAAAATCCAAAAAATCCTAAATGATTTAAAAAACCATAAACCATAAAAACAAAAAATACAAAAAAAAATAAAAATCCATTAAAACCCCTAACAAACCCTTATAACCCAAAAGACACTTGAAACCATATATACCTTTAAAACCACATAAAACCTTAAATAACTAAATAATCCTCAAAACCCTATAGAACACAAAAAACACTAAAATCCCTAAAACCTCTATAATACCTAAACACCCTAAAAACCACAAAAAATCCAAAAACCCATCAAAAAACCTGAAAAACATTAAATTCCCTAAAAATATTTATAAACCCAAAAAACCATACCCCCCCCCCCAATTCCAAAAATACCTAAAACCCCTAAAACATCATAAAACCCAACCCCCCTAAATAATCCCTAAAACCCTAAATAATATTCTTAAACCATAAAACCCCATAAACCCCCAAAAACCCCTACCCCCCAATAACCAGAAGAACCGTATACACCCTAAATCTCATAAAAAACAAAAAAGTACCTAAAATCCCCAAAAAACATAAAAAGACCCCAAAACCCAAAAAAAAACCTATGAAGACCTTAAAAACCTATAAAACCCTAAAAACTATAAAACCCTCCAGAAACATGAAAAATCCTAAAATACCTTAAAACATAAAAAAATTAAAAATTAAACCTTAAACCCCCTAAAATCCATAAAAACCATAAAACCCATAAAACCCATAAAATCACTAAAATCATTAAAATACATAAAAAAACTCTAAAAACTCTAAAAACCCTAAAAACCAAAAAAATCATTAAAACCTAAAAAATATCCCAAAAGGAACCTAAAAACCCTAAAATACCCTGAAAATATTTAAAACCCCTAAGACCCTAAAAACCCCAAAAACCCAAAAGACCCAAAAAAACCAAAAAAACCTTGAATGACCCTAAATACGACAAAAGATATTAAAACCCTAAAGACCACGAAATCCCAAATGACCCAAAAAAAACCTTGGAAAACCCTAAAACCCCCTCAATACACTTAAAATCCTAAAAACCTAAAAACCCTTAAAAACAAAAAAAACCCAAACCCCCTATAACGCCCAATAAAAACTAAAAAAACCCAAAAGACCAAAAAATCCATAAAAACCCTAAAAATACTTCAAAAACCATAAAAACCATAAAAACCATAAAAAACCCTAAAACACTAAAAACCTGAAAACCCCTAATAACCCAAAAAACTATAAACAATCCAAAACCCCAAAAAACCCTGAAAAATTAAAAAACCTTGAAAAATCCAATAAAACCCATGAAAGACCCTAAAACCACGAAAACCATAAAACATAAAATACCTAAAAATCCTAAAAGGCCTCAAAAACGAAAAATCCCTAAAAACCATTAAACACCAAAAAGACCCTAACAATATTTTAAACCCCCTAAAACACTCAAACACCTACAAGAATCACTAAGAAACCCTAAAACCCCATAAAAACCCTAAAAACCTTAAATAACTCGAAAATAACACTAAAATTCCTTATTAACTCATTAAAACCCTCAATACCCTAGAAACCCTTAAAACACTAAACACACCTAAAAATCCCAAAATACCTTAAAACCCCTAAAAACCATAAAACCCTAAAAACCCTAAACCATAAAACCATAAAAACCCTAAAACCCCATAAAAATCATTAAAAACACTAAAACCCCCAAAAATCCTAAAATACCCTAAAAAAACAAAAAATCCCCTAAACCCCTAACTAACCCTCAAAACCATAAAAACCCTAAAACCCCCTAAAAACCCTAAAAACTCTTAAAAGCCCTAAAAACCCTAAAGACCCTATAAAACTCTAGAAAATCCAAAAAACCCTTAAAATTGCCAAAAACCCTAAAAACATAACAAATCATAAAAATAACTAAAATACTTTAAAACCCCTATAAAATACTTAAACCCATTAATAACATTGAAAATCCATTAAACCCTAAGAAAACTCTAAACACCGTAAAAAAATCTCAAAACCATAAAATCCTAAAATCCTCTAAAAACCCCTAAAAATCCTAAAAACCCCTAGACACCCTAAAAATTATAAAAACCTTTAAAATTATAAAAAAAAAAGAACACTAAAACGCCTTAAACAAACTAAAAACACCGAAAACCCTAAAAACCTAAAAAACCGTAAACACCCTAAAATACACAAAAACCCCAAAAAACACTAAAACCCATAATAACTCTAAAAATACTAAAAATTATAATAAATATAAAAAGCACTAATAAATCCTAAAAACCCTACCCCCCCCCCCCAAGGACCCTAAATAACACTATACAATCCCTAAATGATATTAAAAACCTTTAACCACTCTTAAAACCCATTTAAAATCCTAAAAACATTAAAAATACTAAATCAATCTTAAATCCCAAAAAATATAAGAACCTAAAAACACTACAAATCCTAAAAACCATAAAACCCCTGGAAACCTTTAATAACCCCAAAATGCACTAAAACCATAAACACCTTAATACCTAAAAATGCTAAAAACTAAAAAATCAAAACAATCCCTAAAAGTCCCCATAACCCTTAAAAACTCTAAAAACCCTAAAAACCCTTCAAACTGCAGAAACATAAAATATATAAAATCTCTAAATCCTTATAGAACCCAAAAAAATCCCTTAAAACCATTACGAAACCTAAAACTCCTAAAACCCCTAAAAACCACAAAAAACTTTTAAAACCCTAAAAACACTAAAAACCCTAAAAATCTAGAGAACCCAAGAAGTCCTTAAAAACCCTAAAAACCCCTAAAAGACCCAAAAAAAACCCTAAAATCAAAAAAATCCTATAAAAATCAATAAAACATTAAAAACCGGAAAATCCAAATAACCCTTAAAAACACTAAAAAACATATAATCCCTAAAAATCCCTAAAACAATTAATACCCCAAAAAACCAAAAAAAAACAATAGAAATTCCAAAAATCTTTAAAACCCTAAAAATCATTAAAATCCTTAAAATAATAAAAACCCTAATAATCATAAAAAATAATAAAAACCCTTGAAACCCCTAAAACTCGGTAAAAGTCCCTAGAAACCATAAATATTCGTAACCACCATAAAAATCCCTAAACCCCCATAAAATCCATAAAAATACCTATAACCTTTAAAACACCTAAAAATCCTTAAAAACCTAAGAACTATAAAATCCATCAAAAACCCAAAAAACTCTAAAAAAATCTGAAAACCCATAAAAATACTAAAAACCGTACAACCCCCCCCCCCCTCTCTAAAATCATAAAAACCCATAAAACACCACAAAAACCATAAAAACCCTAAAAATATTAAAAATCCTAAAAATTCATTTAAAATTCCATAAAACCCTAAAAACTCTAAAAACCCCAAAAATCCGTAAATACCCTTTACAACCCAAAACCCCCCAAAAACCCTACACACTCTAATAAAAACCTAAATCTATTCAAAATCCTAAAACACTTAAAACCCATAAAAAACTCTTAAAAGACCCTAAAAACCATAATTACCTAAATCACCTAAAAGTACCTAGAAACCCTAAAACCCCTAAAAGACCACCAAATAACCCAATAAAACCCCTAAAAACTACAAAACCATAAAACACCAAATAAAACCTAAAAATCGTTAAACCCAAAAAAATAATAAGGCCTCATAAATACCCTGAAACCCCTAAAACAACATAAAAACCCAAAAAATGCTAAAATAATAATAAAAAACCAAAAACCCTAAAAAACACTCAAAACCATGAAAACCCCTTAAAACCCATAAAAAATATTAAACCTAAAACCTATAATTAAAGTAAAACCCCTAAAACCAAAAAAAAAACCTAAACCACTAAAAACATTAAAAATAACTAAAACTCCGTAAAATCCCTAAAAACCTTAAAAACCCTAAAATCCATTAAATTCCCTAAAAACCATAAAAACTCTAAAAACCCAAAAAACATACAACTATAAAAACCCCAAACCCATTAAAACCCTAAAATCAAAAAAACCCTTAAAATCCTAAAATACCCTAAAAGTACCAAAAACCCTAAAAACCCAATAAAAGACCTAAAACCATAAAAAACACTTAAAACCCAAAAAGCCTAAAAACACCAAAAACCATAATACACTAAAAAAACCCTTAAAGACCTGAAAATATCAAAAAACACCAAAACCCACAAAAAAGACCATAAAACCCTAAAAACCCCTTAAAAATAAAAACATTAAAACCCTAAACACCCAAAAACCCCTAAAAACCTAAAAATCCTAAAATCCACCAACACCCTAAAAACCCTCAATTTCCCTAAAAACCCTAAAATCACTATGAAACCCTATAAAAATCTACAAAACCCTTAAAACACCTAAATAACCCCAAAAAGATCCTGAAAACTCAAAAAACCCATAAAATACCCAAAAACCATAAAAGTCCATAAAATTAAAAAAACCCAAACAAACATAAAAAACCCAAAAGGTCTATAAAATACCCTCAAAATCTAAAAGGTCCCTAAAAACCTAGAAACCCTAAAAACCCCTAAAGGACTCTAAAATCTCTAAAACACATAAAAATAATAAACACCTCTAAAGGACCCTAAAACCCCAAAAAACTATAAATTAATATAAAACCCATAAAAACCAAAAATGACCCTAAAAACCCTGAAACACACAAAAAACACCCAAAAAACCCTAAAATAGACAAAAAACTTCCTAACACCCATAAAAACCTTAAAATGACATAAAAACAAGAGAAACCCGTAAAGACCTTAGAAACTAAAAAACCCCTAAAAGAATTTAAAATTCTAAAACCCTTAAAAGTCCCTAAAACACTAAAAATATCTAAAATACACTAAAAACTATGAAAACCCATAATAACCATAAAATATAAATAAAAACATAAGAACAGTAGAACCCATAAGAACTATAAAAACCAAAAAACACTAAAAACCACATAACATCCCTAAAAACTGAAAAATCCACTAAAACCCTAGAAATACCAAAATATCCAAAAAACCCCATAAAACCCTAAAAACCCAAAAAACTCAAAAATAATAAGAACAATAAAACCCTTATGATTCAGGCTTGATACTAGGTCACGCGAAGAGTAATTTCAGGCATTGGGGTAGTGGGTGTGTTATGGTAGGGATGGACCAGAGTGTTGCCTCCCTAAGGATGGGGTTGGAACATGATTTTGGTGAAAGGTTGGGAGCTCTGAGGGATGATCTATTGAGTGTATAGAGGTATGATAGGGTGGAATCAGTGGGCTCTTTCTCAAGGAATGATGTATTGGGGCATCAATCGGAGGCTAAGGTGAGTGAAATTTTCAAGTGCTTGAGGTGTGACTTGTGAATTTTAGGTGATGCTTCATCTTCTAGTGGGAAGGGGGATGAGGTTATAGAAGAGGGTGTGGTTGTTGTCAATGACATTCCACTATTGAAGCTGGGGAAAGAGTTCATTTCAACTTCTAACCAACTTGAGGGGTTTGGACCTGTGGAGATTGTGGATAATGGGAGGGTGAGTCATGAGACGCAGGAGCAGTGAGAGGTGCAGGTTGAAGGTATTGTGGATGAAAGCCGACAGTCTGTGGAACTTCATGAGGAGGGTATAGCCCCTATTCGTGAAGGGATAGGGAGGGATGAGGTGGTGAAAAATCCATTAATTTTTGTTGAAAATGTGCTGTTTTTGGGAGATGTGAAGCTTCATGCTGGTGGGAATGGGGACATGTAGGTTGAAGGCTTTCAGTATTGTTTGTCTACAAGTATGGATGTGAATGAAGACCAAGGGGACCTATCCTCAAATTATATAATGAGTAGTAAGATTTAAGAACTACAAGACTAAAGCCTTGCTCTTGTTGTTTATGATTCCTTACCCTCGTGCGTTGATTTTTCCAAACAAATAGTTCTGAAATATATGGAAATAACATATGAGCAGCATTAAAAGGACATCCTATAGAAGACGTATCTGAAGCACGATGTTCATTTTGCCTTGGATAATGATAATCCAACTACAAGGTTAGGGGAAATATTTGAAGAGGAAGATGTAAATATTAATTCTAATATATCTCGGATAATGAGGGAGAAGGCTTTGATGGGTGAACTTCGTACTGCAGGCATAGATTCATCCCCTAGGAAGAGGAAGATGAAGTTTGACAATGTACATACTATTGGATATGGGATCCAAAAAGGTGGGGGGATATTTCTACTATTGAACATAGAAAATATGGTATTTCCAAGTGTATGGTGGTGAGAGATGATTGTGTGTTGCATGGAAGGAAGGTAGAGATTTGAGGTCTTTCCTCTGCCCCACTAAAGAGGAGGCCAAGGAGGGACTACTCCACTCTTCCAAGTTCAATTTCTACTAGAGCCTCCTCCAAGGCCTCCAATTATATGAAGCAACAGAGGCTTAGGGACATGTATAAAAATCTTTCTTCTGACATGGAAAGTGCTATTAAGGCTACTTAAGAGTGGGATATGGCAGAGTCAGATGCGTCTTCGGGATATGGAGAATTTGGAGACCCCTTTGGAGATGCTGGGGAGTTCGATCTATTTGATTTTTAGTTTCTTTTGGGTATGGTTTGTTTAAACCTACCCCTTCTTTGTTTTCATGACTCTATTTTTTCTAAAAAAAATTAGGTAACCAGGAACAACCTGGTCCTACTCCATCTTTTCCTTAAAACCCTTAAAACCCCTAAAAACCCATAATAACTCTTAAAAACCCTTGAAACCCCTAAAAGACATTAAAACAACCTAGAAGACCCTAAAACCCTAAAAAATCCCTAAAAACTCTAAAAAATTAAAATGAACTTAAAAAACCTAAAACCATACAAATATCCTAAAATCATAAAAACCCCTCAAACATACTAAAAATACTAAAGACTTTAGAAACCCTAAAAACACTAAAAACTACTAAAAACCCTAAAATACCAAAAACTCCTAAAACCTATAAAACCCACTAAAAACCTAAAATACATTTAAAAACATTATAAGCCCTAAAAACCCCAAAACCCCAAAAAAACATTACAAAATCCTAAAAAAGAAACATAAATCCTAAAAGATTCTTAAACCCAAAAAGAGCTCTAAAATCCATAAAACCCTTAAGTAACCTAAAAAAACCATATACCCCAAATAATACTAAAAAACCATAAAAATTAAAAAAAACCCCTTAAACCACTAAAAACCCAAAAAAACACTACATACCCTTAAAAGAAACTAAAAACCTTAAAAACACTAAAAATCCCTAAAAGGACCCAAACCCCACTAACATATTTTTATCCCCTAAAAATCATAAAAATCTTTAGAAACCCAATAAACCATAAATACCATAAATCCTAAAAACCCTAAAATAATAATAAAACCCTAAAACACCTTAAAAGACACTAAAAATAATAAAACTCCATAAAATTCCAAATGACCATAAAAACCCTAAAAATAATAAAAATACCTAAAACCATAAAAACCCTAAAAGAACCAACAAAATCCCTAAAAATCCATAAAACCCCTTAAACACTTCAAGACAACCTTAAAATGATAAAAGCCTCAAAACACCTAAAAACACTAAAATCACAATATAACCCTTATAAAGACTAACAAAACCAAAAACAAAACTCAACCAAACCGTAAAAAAATTCTAAAAACCTATAAAAAACCTTAAAACCCATATAAATTCTAAAAGCAGAAAAACTCCAAACACCCAAAACCCCTTAAAAACCATCAAACCCCTAAAAGACTTGAAACAACCTAAAAAATATCTAAAACTCTGAAAAACTCTAAAAACCCCCAAAACCCAAAAATTCCATTAAACCCCATAAAAACCCTAAACACGCATAAAAATAAAAAAACCCTAAAAACAATAAAAACTATACAACAAATAAAACCCCCAATAAAACCCAAATAAAACTTAAAACCACTAATACACACTAACCCCCCTGGTCCAAAAAACACTAAAATCCACTAAGACCACTAAAAACCCAAAAACTGTAAAAAACCCAAAAAATCTTTATAGACCTTAAAAACCCTAAAAACCCTAAATGGATCTAAAACCCCTAAAACCCCTAAATGACACTAAAAACATTAAACACCCTAAAAATATTGAAAACCCTAAAAACCCTAAAACACATTAAAAAATCTAAAAACCTTAAAAATCATAAAAATCACTAAATCCCCTAAAACCCCTAAGAAACATGAAAAAACATTAAAACCCTTAAGAAACCAAAAAACCAAAAAAAACACTAAAAACTATAATACCCCAAAATGAATCCTAAAACCCATAAAACACTAAAAGCACTGAAAATAAAAAAACCCCTTAAACCCTAATAAAAATTTAAAAACCCTAAAAATCCCTAAAAACTTTAAAACCATAAAAACCTCAAAAATCATTATAGGTTCCTGAAAAATCCACAAAGGGAAAGAAAATATTCCTATAAAATTTATAAAGGAAAGGGACACATGAGGGGGTGAAAATTTGAGAAAATGAATGAAGGAATCCAATTTTGAAAAGGAACCAAACCAGTCCACGTACTGTATACTGAGAAGGGTACACATAAGGAATAGACCGTGAACCGATTGGTACAGATGTGGTCAACAAAATGATGGAAAACAAAGCATTGGATAGAAAACCAGGAATTTCATGGAATGAATGAGTAAAGGCATTAGTCAACCACGAACCACGTCATTGAAAAAATATAGGTGGTTAAATTCTACCTACAAACCATGTTGCTAGTGAAAACATGATGAAGAGGTAAACCCACACATTCCATCCCCACAGACTAAATAGTTTGTGGATGAGTCAAGGCTGAAATCACCCTATGAACCACGTCATTCATAGAATTGAGACGGTGATTTCTACTGCCGCAAACCACAACACCACAAGCCGTGGTTGACCGAGTCTTATGTGGGTCAGATGATCCCTCCATGGGCTTTCGCAAAAGGTTTTGTGGGCCCATAGATACATCCTCCTTAGTACTCTCTAAAAGGACCCCAAGGGGATCTATTAAAATATTGAATTTTGAGAGAGCTAGGATTCTATAAATAGAAGGATTCAAAGGAAAAAAATCAGTAAAGTTCAAAACCTCTAATGGTTTCCAGCAAGTATAAACACACTGGGAATCATAAATAGAATAATGATTAATAATATGAAACACAAAAACCAAGAAACATACACTCATCATAGACAAACTTACCATGAACTGTAAGACTAATGCCCCTTTATCAACCCAGCATACCACGTAGCATAACCCTATACAGACAAAACCTTTCCCAGTGTAGCATTCTGCTGCATGAAAGGACTCTTGTACCATATACCACTATGGTACACAAACAGATCTTGAGGCTGCGTACCACCTCGGTATGCAAACCATATCCGGATCTGCATACCACATTAGTATGCAGACCACATCCAGATCTGTGTACCACTCCGATATGCGGATGAACTTTCCACTGGAATAGAAAAACACTATGTGGAAGTTACCTCACCTCGTATGAAAAAATTGTATGTAGAGTAGGGTACCTCAGGGCTTTCCACTTTCTGGTACTGATCATGCCCTTTCGTATCCATCGCATCCTATGAATCCCCCCAACAAACCATTCCATCGGCATCATGCCAAAGCATCTTCCAAAGCCACCAGACCCATATGAATGGACCATCGGGTGAATCAATGTGCCATTTTGAGTCTACATACCCATGGTAAGTGGATTCATTAAAGTAATCCCCACATTGGTACGAAATACAAGAATTTTCTTATGTCTACATTCCCATGGTAACCCAGAGTCCAACCTTGGGATACACTCATGAACTTCCCCATTCTATGGATCAAAGGTAATCACTTACTTTTCCATTTGATGAAGTTAATTGATAAGTCAGAATAATTATGCTCAATTTTCCTTTTGATAATAAGAATCATTCCTCCTCTTTCCCAAAACACATTTTAGGGAATCCCCCTATAGTAAACCTCTATCCTTTCAGGATGAACCTAATGATCTTCACTCTGATTCCACATTAAATGGTTCATTACTCCATTCCCTCATCCACCATCACCCAAACATATTTTTTTATGGGCTCCTCCATTTCCCTTAGAAGAAAATAGAAAGTGTCTATTTGTTGAATTTTTCACATCCTCTTATTTCTCACATTGATCATGAATCTTGTGGTCTTAGAGGACTATGATAATATGACATGGGAAAAAACCCATAATGAACTCTAAGAACTCTGATTCCCAACACAACTGGGATACATAGGAAGCCATTATCTAGGCCAGAGCTCCATATCATCTCATCCCTTAAATGAGAGACCATGGCCCCTTCAAATGGGAAGCTCCCACACATAAGTCCCAATCAAATCATAACTCGAACCAAAATCGGAGGCATTTGATTCCTAATCAACTGGGATACATAGGAAGCCTCCTTGAGGTCCAAACCCAATATCCAAAGCACCATAGCATTATTCAGGTCATATTCCTGAGGGGGTTTCATTAATCCTTGAGACCATAACTTTCATGAGAATCCAAGGAAACCTCGATATAAGCCCTGCATTGGATCTTTACTAGGAACCTTCCACCTTGATGTCCATGCCACACTATGTTAAACATAATAGATGGGTCCTTGTCACGTGACATTAAAAGGTGGTGTGTCCAGTTATGTGACACTTAACTATGTGGGTTCTAATTACTCGCAAGAGGATACGTAGGAAACCTATATCATGGGTTCAATCCCAATATCGAAGCAACTTATAACCCCCTGGATGACAATAAACTCTAGAGTGCCTCATCATATGGCTTAAACTCATGTTGTATCAGTAATTCCTAATCCATGTGTATCAATGATTGATCTCACAACCCTAGGGTAATCAAGGGAGACACACTTCGGTAAATAACCAAGGATTCATGAACATATGAACATTTCATAATTCTATAACAGAGTCCCAAAGTAGGAAATAATTCCCCCCCCAGAGGGTGTGATGGGACTGATCTCCCATCCTCTCATCCAATGGAGTCATGAAGTTTCATTGGACAAATAATCATCCCATGAGTGCCTGGATTTGGAAAGATGGTCCATGAATCATGGATAACAGGGCCATTGGGTGTTTCTGGCTCCACAAATATACTCATTGGATACCATCTGAGGACATATTACCCAACATTGGCTGATTGCACAAACAAATAGCCCCCTTTGTAATTACCCACTGGGGTCATGCAAATGCAGAACCTCCTTAATAACATAAAAAGGAAACACTGCCCAATCCCAGTGGGACTGTCTCACCCTATCACTATACCCAGTGCGACACTGATCGGGATCAAACAAAATGTTGAAACAGATGTGAATCCTTCACCAAGGTGGATGATTAACCCACCTCAGGCCCCTTTTACATTCGAAAAAATAGGGCCAAGAAATATCATCAATTACACATATGATCATCAGATTCTACATTGATAGTTTTTTTCTCTATATATGTCATATATATATATAATAGTAATTTAGTAGATATCTCTTCTATCCAAATGACATCTCAAAAAATTGCTCAGACAAGCATGTTAGTGACCACACGAGCAGCCAAATCCCTAATGAAGAACATGAACCCTCACCTACCTAGAATCATCAATGCTGGGTTTCAAACATGTGGATCAAAGAGTACCATCAAAATAGTAATCTCCCTATAGTGTGGGCTACAAGGAAGGCACTCCAATCATAAAAAGCTCTTTAGCCGCCTATTCATCCGCAGTCGAAGATCCAGCACAGGATAACCCTGATGGCAGTCTCCAACCACTTTGAGAGTCTATCCTCAGAGTGTGATTATAGAGACCTGATCCTTTTACATATAACATTTCATGATTTTAAGCATAATTAATCATCAGAGTACAAGCCAAGGATCGATAAGTCTAGTGTCTTGGAAGACTAGGTACATATAACATAAAAGATGGGTCTAAAAAACTTATTTATTTAATCTCCATAAAGAGATTCTAACTTCCATTGATCCCTAACATCTACATAGGTTACCCTGGGGAACACATGAACAAAGGGATTAGATAAAAATACCAGTAAGAGAATGAACATAAGGATACATCTCAAGCACATGAGTTAGGAGGCATGACATAATGATATCGAAAGCATGAACTTATAAAATCATTTAATATAATCATGGGATCATATAAACATGGAATCATATAAATGTGGCCGAATCGTAAAACATTTCTTTAGTATGGGTCAAATCTAACCACCAATCCCGTTTCCCATTTCAGTACGGTTCAAGGCTAACTGCCAATCCCATTTCACATCGCATCTCATGAGACTTATCCTTACCCAATGCATTGGAGCACTATTTGGGCGCACCCATCTCACAATATTCATGAATATTATTACCACATAAATATTCTTACCACATAAATCTTCTTTCAACATGAGTAATCACACATAATCAATTGCTCATAAACATAAGGTTACCCATGGGGAGAATTGGGTACCACAATCATGACATAAAGCATAACCAATGAGTGTATCATGAAAGTGGCCATGAAAGAAAGGGATTAGAACATACATGGACTTTAATAAGGTAAATTATCCATAAAAGATGGTAGGTGGTAAAAAATAGAAGTGACATCACATAAGAAATGTATTTTAGAGACAATAATATTAAAACATTTTTTTTCGGTTTTAAGGAAAATACTCTAGAGATTTTAAAATAGTAAAGAATACATTATTTTATATCAAACCAGAATTGAACCAAGAAGGTTTTCATAATAAAAAATACTTAATTTAAAAAGACAATGGTGTTTTAAAATAGAAGATAGAGTGTACTTGAAATTGGGTAAAAGTTCAGGATGTTCCTTTAAAATGACTGTGCTTATTGGGAAGTATCGAGCATAGATTCACTTAAAAGCATGTATATCCCCGAAAGATAATAATAGATGGATCTTATAAAATGAGTTTGGATCATATAAAAATAATTTTGAAGTTATACATAAAAATAAAATAAAACTATATTTTGGTAAAAATAAAGATAGAGCAAACTGAAGGAATAGAGGAAGTTCGGGTAGAATCCATCATGGTTTATTGGCATGGTATCAGGTGTAACTAAGAGGGATTGATGAGAATGATAATGGCTTTATAATAACTTATAAAACATTATGGAATTATGGTAAATTTGTATAAACTTACCCCATCACTTGTTATTACACAAAAAGGTATAGCATAGATAACAATATTGATTAAGATTAAAAAGGGGAGGATCCCTTACCTTAAATTCGTTGGTGTTCTCCACTTGTTATTAACGACATGAATAAAAAAATTAGGCTTATTAATTAATAATTACAGAAACTCTTATATATTAAATTTATTTATTATAAACCTTTTTATTTCATTAAAATCCTTTTTGATTAGTTACAAGGTTCAATTTCATTGTTTGGGCTTGTTTGTTTACTTGGCTTTAAAAGATAGGCTCACTTATATTCAAATTTGGATTATATGAAAGATGAAAGTGGTTGTCCATAATTGAAGTTATATTCATTATTTCATATCCATGAGATTTAATGGTTTTAATTTTAATTAGGTTACTTATAGGGAAGTCGAATTATTATATATATAACCATAGCGATAACCATTTTTGTTAATTGGTGGATTTGATTACAAAGAATGTGTTTTCCTTTATAACTTAATTACATTTGTACCAAAGGATTACAGAACCAAAAATAGGATATATTACATATATAATAATCTGTTTCAACCATAACACAAATGGTTTCATGACAATAATTAAAGATAATAATAGAAATTGATAAATTGTTGTCCTTGAATGTGCTAAATTAGCACATCTCAAATAGTGATTTCATTTATTTCAAATAAAAGGGTGGGGAAAGGAGAGAAGATAATAAAATATACCACTATCATGAAGAAATTACAGTACATTTATGTTACTGGATTTATCATACTATTATGGTGATGGAAGGTGAGGAAAGAAATAAAAAAGAAAAGAACTTGAAAGAAAAGAAGAAATTGGGAAGATGAATTTACCTCTTGAGACTTCCTCCTTTGAGAACCTCTTAAAGGGAGAGGTTTTGGTATTTTGGGGAGGCTGAGTGCTTTTGTACGTGGGGAAAAACCTTAGGGAGATATTTGGGTAGAATAATGGAAAGGCAAAAGGCTTGAGAGGAGTGGTGAGAAGAGGGGGTGAAGGGGGGGTTTTATAGTGGAGGAGAGGAGGGATTTCATAATATTATAATCATTAATTTATTATTTCTTCCCAAGACAAGGAATAGTAAGTATTTCATGACCAATAATAGTGATTTTATCTTGTGATCCCATACCAAGTGGTATTACATCAGCAGAACATCATCAATGACTGAATTAATCCATTATTTAGCATTTATTGTGAATTATCGGATTCTACTATTCATAAAAAATTCAAGTATTTCAGAAAAATCTCAAAAATTCACCCTAACCATTTTTGTAACATGTATAATCCAAAAATGAAGTCCATTTTTCAGAAATAATTTTCTGAATATGATTATTTTAATCTTTAATTAAAATAATAATTTATTATCCAAACCAGTTTTAAAACATTTATTAACTTATTATAAAATATATGTATATCGTACTTCCAACTTGAATATTATTTTTATACCACCATAGTTGAGGTTAATATTAATTAGGGTATATCAATATCCATAAGGGTATGTTAATAATAATAAGAGTAGGTTACTATTCACCAAAAATTATTTTTGTTTTATTAGACTCCAAAAAACATCTTGAAGACAAACGTGTATGTCAGATTTTCAAAATTGCAGACACATAAGTGGAAAAAGTAAGTTTAAAGGTCACTTATCACTTAGTAAGTCATTATGTTGTGTTTTCATGTGATTTTATGACATAATTATAATATGGAAATTTCCATTGAAAAACTTTGGGTCGTTACATTCTTCCCCCCTTATGAAATTTCGCCCTCAAAATTTTGTTTTATATTCTAATCCAGAAATAGGTTCGGGTACTTTTCCTTCATTGATTTATCCAATTACCATGTTACCTCTTTGTACTTATGGTTTCTCCATAGTACCTGGACCAGATGAGTAGTCTTGTTGCGTAGAACTTTTTCTATATGATCCAAGATATTCACTGGCTGCTCCTCGTAAGAGAGATCATCTTCCAACCGCACCACCTCTGAGTTTTGTACATGTGAGGGATCAGGTACGTACTTACTCAAGAGTGATACGTGAAAAACATCATAAAATTGAACCATATTCGGTGGAAGTTTAAGCCGATAGGCTATGGATCCTATGCGGTCAAGGATCTCAAATAGGCCAATATACCTTGGGCTTAGCTTCCCTTTCTTCCCGAATCGCATGACTCTCTTTCATGGAGATATTCGAAGGAAGACTTTATCTCCAACGTTGAACTCCAAGTCCCTTCAACAATTGTCAGCATATCTCTTTTTCTGACTATGAGCAGCTTTGATGTGTTTTTGGATGACTTGAACTTTCTCTATCATCTCTTGAACAAGATTGGTTCCAAGTAGATTTCTTTCTCCAACTTCATCCCAGCAGGTTGGAGTTCTACATTGATTTCCATACAGAGCTTCATATGGAGACATCTGAATACTCGAGTGGAAGCTATTGTTTTATGAGAACTCAACCAATGGGAGATGCTGATCCCATCCACCTATGAATTCTAGAGAGCAGGCTCTAAGCCTATCTTCAAGTGTCTGAATAGTTCTTTTAGACTGGACATCAGTTTGGGGGTGATAGACCATGCTGAAATTTAATTCAGTACTCAAAGAATGTTGAAGGATCCTCCAGAATTTAGATGTTAACCTTGGATCACGGTCAGTGACAATTGAGAGTGGAACATCATGCAGTCTCACCACTTCCTTCACATATATCCTTGCAAGTTGTTCAAGTGAGAGATCTTCCCGAATAGCGATGAAATGGGATGTCTTGGTGAGTCGGTCAACCACAAACCATATCACATTATTTCCCTTCAACGTCTTCCGGAGACCCATGACAAAGTTCATAGTAACATTTTCCCATTTCCACATGGGTATAGGCAATGACTGCATCATACCTTTGGACTTTTTTTGCTCATCTTTAACGTGATGACATACCAAGCACCTTGATATATATTCTGCAATCTCCTTCTTCATGTTATCGCACCAGAAGTGTTCTCGAAGATCACGATACATTTTGGTACTCCCAGGATGGATAGAGAAGGTCGAGCTATGTGCATCATTCAATAGCTCCTTCTTTATCTCTAGATTATATAGTACACAAAATTGTGTCCCAAATCATACAACTCCTTCCTCATCAATTTTTAAATCACAGGATTTTCCATTTTTAACAGCTTCCACCCTTTTCTAAATTTCCATATCCTTTCTTTGAGCATCCTTTATTTTCTCTAAGAGGGATGGTTGAGCAATCATTTGAGAAAGGATTGATGATGTTCCTCTCTTAATGATTCTCATGTCCATCCTTTGAAAATCTAAGAAGATCGGATCCTTTTCAATTCTAATCATTGATAAAGATGCAGGATCCTTTCTACTTAGAACATCAGCCACCTTGTTTGCCTTACCGGGAAGGTAGTGGATTGAGAAATCATAATCCTTGATAATCTCTATCCATCTTCACTGGTGCATATTAATCTCTTTCTATGTGAATATATATTTGATACTCTTGTGGTCAGTATATATCTCACATTTTCCCCCATAGAGATAATGCCGCCATATTTTCAATACAAAGATCATAGCTGCCAACTCCAGATCATTAATTGGATAGTTTTTCTAATGGATTTTCAGCTTCCTTGAGGCATAGGCTATCAATTTATCAGTTTTCATTAGCACACAGCCTAATAATTTCTTATAATCATCACTATAAACCACAAATATTTCTCCACTTGAAGGGAGTGTGAGTACCAGCACAGTGATAAGCCTCTTTTTCAACTCCTTGAAACAGTCTTCACATTCCTGTGTCCAGACGAACATTACTCCCTTCCAAGTCATCTTGGTCATTGGGTTTGACAATCGTGAAAAGTTCTTCATGAATTGTCGATAATACCCAGCTAGACCTTAAAATATGCGGATCTCCATTACAGAATTTGGCCTTGGACACTCTTCAATTGCCTTCATCTTGGAAGGGTCCATATATATCCCTTTACGGGAGATAACATGCCCCCAATAATGATACTGCCTCCGTCTAGAACTCACATTTACTGCACTTTGAATACAAAATCTTCCTTCGTAAAGTCTTTAACACAGTTTCCAAATGCTCCTCATGTTCCTCCTTGCTCTTGGAGTATATCAGAATATCATCAATAAAGACCACCACAAATTTGTCGAGGTAATCTATAAAGACTCTATTCATTAAATCCATGAAAATTTCTAGATAATTAGTGAGTCTGAAGGGCATCACTATGAACTCATAGTGTCCATACCTCATTCGAAAGGCAGTCTTGGGAATATCTTCCTGCCTCACCTTTAGTTGGTGATATCCTGACCGAAGGTCCACCTAAGAGAAATAACTGGCCACACGGAGCTGATCGAACAAGTCATCTATCCGTGGGAGGGGATACTTGTTCTTTATAGTTATTTTATTGAGCTCATGATAATCAATGTAGAGGTTCATTGATCCATCCTTATTCTTGACAAAGAGGACTATATCACCCCACGATGAAGCACTCGGGCATATAAAACCCTTCTCCATATTCTCCTGTAACTACTTCTTTAGCTCTTCTAGCTATACGGTGCCCATTCTGTAGGGTGTCTTTGAGATTGGCAGAGATCCAGGAATATGTTCAATTGAGAACTCAACCTCTCAGTCAGGAGGAAGACCAGGAAACTCTTTGGGGAATACATCAGTGTAATCCCTCACGATGGGCATGTCTTCAAGAATGATTCTATCTTTTGTCCCAATCATTTGAGCTAGATATGCTTTCTCACAAGGAAGCAGTATCCAAACTTGAGATGAAGATTCTAAAGGAGACTCATCTTCTTCCTTTCACTTGTTAATAATCAGAGGACGCTTCGAGATGTGAAAAGTGATCTTCGTTTCTCGACAATTGATGTTGTCCATGTACAAAGATAGCCAATCCTTGCCCAAGATAGCGTCGAACTCCACTAAAGGAAGTATGATAAGATTTGCTGGGAGGTTTAGTCCACAAACATTAACAGGGGAGGAGTTATAAACCATGGATTCAATAATTTATCTATTCACTGTTCTCACAGATAAATTTTCCTCTAACTTTTGAGGTGGTTTTTGAATAGTTATACTAAACTTCCAAGATATGAAAGAATTCGAAGAACCAGAATCAAATAGTACATTCTCTATTCTTGAATGAATATCAAGCGTACCTGTCACCACATCATTTTTCGGCTCCACCTTAGTAGTAGTGATAGCATAATTGTAACACCCTGAGATTTTATGAAAAATATTCTTTTTATTTCACTAATGTCTTGTGTTGTACGCTACACCAAAAGGAGCTTGCACTACACGCATCCTTGACTTGCCTTGCATTACACGCAATCGCGACCTTCCTCGATAGCGTGTGTAGTACGCAATAACGAGTTTCACTAAACAGCGATATGCTATTAAAATGTTATTAAAACTAGCCGTTATGAATAGTAATAACCACTTTTTGAAATTTTGTAAATTTTATTTTTCAAAATGGATTTCATTTTTGGATTCGGAGTATCGAATTTAGCCTAAGGTGAAATTTTGGTACATTTCGGATAACTTTCATATTCTGATAAATAGTGAAAATTACTAAATTTTAATTAAAAACAACTTTTTTAATCGAAATAATTAATAGTGATAAATTATTAATTTGAGTGGTTTTAAAGTATGTTTAGAATATATTTTTACAATTCAATACAATGTTGGTCATTGGATGTAATTTCACATTTACACCAGACATAAACAAGTGTCAAACTTTTTAAAAACACGCTATTTGTTTTAACAGTGGGATTTAATTATAAAATTAATTAATGCAACTTCTATGTTATGAATTTGGTAAATTAGACTTCATTTTTGAATTTGGAATATGAAATATAGCTTAGGATGAAATTTTGGCATTGTTCTGAAAAACATCAATTTTTTATGAATAGTGAAACTACTAAGTGGTAGTTAAAAAATTAATTTCTTCATAAATCTTAATTTTACCGCTTCTGTGAATGGAATTTCAAAAATCCGAGAGACACGGTTGATGTCAGTAAGTAAAATGTGGTTCAATGAGATGAAAATAATTTTTTGTGAATAGTAACTTTTTACTTTTATTTACCACGGTTAAAAGTAAATAGGGTAATTAAGGGTAAAACTGATATTAATATTACCCTAACACATGTACTAATCCTATTGGACAAGTGTATCTCGACCAAAAACAACCTTAAGTGTAAAATATTATCATTTAGGCCCACTTGGATTAGATTAGGACATTTATTATTATTTAATTCAAAGAAGAGTTAAAAGAGTTAAAATCAAAGTTTATTTACTAAAACATTTTTAATATGGGTTTATACATAAGATAACTTCGATTATAAATATTAATTAGAAAGATAAAAAGATTTCCTACATAATGATATTTTATTTATAATTTTTATACTTTAAATAAATTAATTTATTTATGACACAACGATGATGCATTAATTACCCTTTTAAGGAAATATTAACATAATTGATGTTATAAATGCTCAAATGAATGTAATTTGAGACTTTTTATGAATTACAATACTTTTATAGGTTACTATGATATATTATTGTTGATTTAATCAACTTTGTTCGAACATATAATTCTGTTATGACTTTCACAAAAGTCATATATCAAATAGTGTCAAAATTGACACAAAATAGTTTTTAAATCAAATATTATATTATTAATTGTTCTTTTATTACTAAAAATCTAAGGTTCGGCCAAATGACTTAGATAAAGATATATATATTAATAATAAACAATTTGGGGTTCGTTTGGCATGTTATAGTAAGTGTATTAACCATATAGTGAAAGCAAACAAAAAGACACGGTAAAAGTTAAATTATTTAACTTATAGTTAAATCTAATTGATAAGGTTAAAATAATACCCTAAACTTGTCTAAATCCTATTGGTTGATAGTATTTAGACCCATACCCACTTTAGCTTAGAAATAAGACCCTTTGGAACCATTATAAACCGATTTTGACTTTAATATAAAATAATATTTTGAAGTATTCCTAAGGTGCCCCTCTCCTCCCTTATAAAAGGACACCTCCTCCCCCTCCTCCTCACACCAATTTGAGCACTAAAGCTCGTCCAACCCCTGAAAAAATATCTTCTCCACTTCCCTAGAAACATCCTAGAGGTTCTGGTCTTCCTCAAAGACCAATTTTAGTGCCCTAAGAGGAGGTCTCAAAGAGGCGCTTCAAAGAAGAGGTAATTACCATTACCAATTCTTTCATCTTTATTTCTTCTTCCACTTCTTCTTATTAGGTTGTTTCATTATGAAGTAATAACATCAGTATCACTCATATACTGATATGTTATTATAAGTATTAAAAAACCCTATTTCACCATCTATCCATCCTACAGAAAAAGAAATCACCGCACGTGCGTACGTACGGAATACCGTCTCCACGCCGTGGTGTAATCTATTTTCCACCACCACCTTACATGGATGGGTATAATGGTGTAAAGAATAACTATACATAGTTATTAAAACATCATATTGATTCTGATATATTGTATAATCCACTCCAATTCAATTCAATATTTATGGAAATGATATCATCGCTCGTGCGTACGTACGGACTACCGTCTCCACGACGCGATGAGATTCATTCTCCATGTTAACCATTTAGGAATGATTATAAAGTATATATAAGAAATAATAATGAAATATATGAAATTATAAAGCTACTGGATTTATGTATATATATATATGTATGTCATCTACTTACTTCCATTCAAGACAATAAGGAAAGGAAAACAGCGTTCATGCGTACGTACGGACTACCGTCTCCATGAACGGTGTTTTTCATTTCATTTATCTATCTATTATATATATATATATATACTGAATATATATGATATATAAATCATATTTTATGGAAGTAAGTAAATCATGATATAAGTAATAATAATGTTAAGAACAACAAGTCAAAACACCTACGATAAATGAAACGATTTTACCCAAAATGCTTCTTTAACATGGAATTTACGAAAGAACGGGTAATATAATGTCATAAGTGAACCATATATGATATCATAACAATGAATATGATTCTGTAATAAGTCAATGACATTATTTAAATCATTATACCGGAGGTTCGGACACATACGAAGCAAATCGGACGTAAGGTAAGGGAAAATATCATAATCTCATTTTTATCCGAGATTGTTTTTACTTTGGCATTTACTGGGGTGTATTTTATCATCCACATCCATGTTTCCTCAATATGTAATATTATTTCCATCCACCTACAATTGTTTAAATCCAATTTTACCCTTCGGTGAATTTTTAGTAAAAGATAAGAAAGGAATATTTTGTCGTTTTTCGTACGAAGTACATTTTGACTTTTCCGAAAAAAGTACGAAGAATGTTTTTTTTAACTTATACGACATGAATGGATTTTTAAAACATTATTTCCAAGAAGCTTCCTTTACAAGTTTTCAAGTTTATTTTTAATCATTTTCTTTTTTTTATTGTCGTATGATATGTTATGGATGGAAAAATGTTTTTGAAGTAGAAAGGATATTTTCCTCAAGAATGGAGTTCAAGTATTTTATCAAAATTATTTTCCATCTAAGATAATAAAAGGGTTCTGTTTTTATCCCTATTTTTACATGGATTTGACTATGTTGTGATGGAAATATTTTTTTTTCTTTATCTTATATGAATTGTTTTATTATGTCATGTTGTTTAAGAATCCCATTTTTATTACATGGGTTACGCTATGATGTATGGTTTATGATTATGTGGCACACATAAGAAAGGATTCATTATAAGATGGGTGGGACCTATATCTCCCTCCAATGCATTGGGTAAAGATTTTACATCTCATGAGATAGACAGGGCTGGAACGGTAGGTTATACCAGTTCAGTGAAACAGGACTGAAACGAGGGTTACTCGATTCAGAAAGGGACATTGTCCACTAAGATAGTCTTGGCAATGAGTCTTGACTAACAAGAAATGATTCTCTATGATTATGTGTGAATGCCACAAAGTTTCATGTTTTAAGTTATGATTATTGTGATTACATTTCACTGCCATGATTTACCCCATGTTATGAAATTATGATCTCTTTTGCAGGTTAAGATTTCCAAAAGTTATGTGCTTATGTATATGATGTGATTGATATTTCTTTTGTTTACCCTTACTGAGCATTTGAGCTCACCCTTTTATGTTTTCTTTTCCCCAGGATATAAAGAAAGGTTTTAGGTAAAAAAAAGAAGATCTTTATGGGAGATATTGAAGATCTGTCACCACGATTATAAGATTACATTCCGAGTTTCCAAAGACGCTAAACTATTACGATCCTTGTGTGTGTGTTTTTGTTATGTACTAAGTATTCCGCAAATGTAATGTAATGTCCATGTACGTTAAGTTTCGGGTCTCTACAGTTGGTATCAGAGGAAAGGTTTAGTCAACCTTTGGAAACTAGGATGCGAGAACTTTAGTGAGATCCCTAGAGATATTTCTAAGGTATGTCTAGGGATGTCCCTAAGGTTAAGTATACGTATAGGTTATAGTACTAGAACTATGCTAACGATCATAGAATTAAACCTAAGATGTTAGATATTGAAGGTACTCCCCCTTTATTATGTTGTTTTCCCTAGCATGATTTTTGCCTCTCACACTATTCTTTTTGGGTTTTAGACGATGGCTGGAACCCGAAGGAACCGTGTTGATCAATGCAATGGACAATGCAATGATTGTCCTCCTGAACAAACAAATGTTATGGGAGATGGAGTGCAAAATCTTATTGCTATACTTACACAAGCTATGAATCATTCTGGACTTCCAAATGAGCAGAGAAGGGAACAATATTCTATTGAGTCCTTCATGAGGCAACGTCCACCTTCTTTCAGTGGGTCTTCTGATCCACTTGTTGCTGAACAATGGATCAGTACCACTGAAAAGATATTTTCAGTTCTTCAATGTTCTGAACATGATAAAGTCATCTTAGCAGTTTATCATTTGGAAGGTGATGCTGATCAATGGTGGAATCTTATTAAGAATACGAGGCAAAGGGAAGAAATTGAGTCCATGGAATGGGACGAGTTCAAGAACTTATTTTTTAGTAAGTACTTCCCTCGTATTCTTCGAACAAATATGGAGAAGGATTTTCTTGAACTAAAGCAAAAGGATGATGAATCTATTGGTATATAAGAAGCGAATTTTACAAGACTTGCAAGGTATGCATCTGGCATTATCATCCAACCTGAAAGTAAAGTTGATCGATTTTTCAGTGGCTTAAAACCAAGTCTTCGAAGGGCATTAGCTATAAGAGACTTCAGTAGCTATGAAGAAATTCTGCATTGTGCTATCAAGGTAGAAATGGAAGTTGGTGTTACATATCCATCTCATGGTTTTGACAAGAAACAAAAGATGGAGTTCAAGGAGAAATCTCAGAATAATGGTGAAAAGAAGATGAATGTTTCCTTATGCACAAAGTGTGGAAAGAAGCATGGTGGATATTGTCTTAAAGGGACTAGAAAATGTTTTAAGTGTGGAAAAGAAGGTCATCGAGCAGCTGAGTGTCGAAGTAATGGAAAAAGGGTTTCTAATGATGTGAATAAAGCAAACACTACAGAGAACGCACCACCAATACTTCAATGCTTCAAGTGCAAGGAAATGGGGCATTATGCTAATAAATTCCCTAATCCAAGGGTTAGTGATGATCAACATGAGCAACCACTGAAGGCAAAGGACAAAGTGAGGTCACATGCGATCACTATTGGTAATGTTAAATATGACAACGATGTGGTGGAATGATTAAGTGTTTATGTAATGGGATTCCAAAATAATGTTGTATTATTGAGTATTTCAATATTTATTGATGT
The DNA here is from genome assembly GCA_963277665.1 of Viscum album. NCBI lineage: Eukaryota > Viridiplantae > Streptophyta > Magnoliopsida > Santalales > Viscaceae > Viscum > Viscum album. The sequence continues at coordinate 1,798,250,373 of OY728126.1, read as the reverse complement.
GGTATTCAAAGTGATTGAGATATTTTTTTTGGAAATAAGATGATATGCACATAATGAAGGTAAAACAAGAAAATGAAATGTTTAATAGTATTCATGAGCTCATGATTGATATAAGGACTAAGTGATATCATGGTTTGAGTATATAGAATTTTGAGGATTTTGGTATGTGGAAAGTGTTAACTTTAAACTGCATTCATGTTTTCACGAAGGTATTCAAGAGAATACATGATTAAGGACATTGAATGTTTAGAATGTGACCAACAAGACATATCTTACGGGGATCAATGATGGTATTAAATCTCTGGTAATTGTTTTCACTATATTATGAGAGTGGACTGCAGTATTATGGTTAAGCCTAAAGATTGGAATGGATTATGTTGGAATAAGTTAGTATTGTTTAAGGATAAAAGTTTTTTCGATATTATTGATGGGATGTTATAGTAATATAGTTTTAGAAAAAGGACAACCTGCAGTACGGGCGACAGCCCATCGCGTCGGACAAGGCTGTGGGAATCGAACCCACAACCGAAGTGTGACTGGCCTTTATTGCCTACCACTGGCCTACAGGAAGTCCCTGTTTAGTAGAAACTAGTTTTATTATATTAAGCAGTATGATATATGAAGTATAAGTCCATTTTAGGAACCATATATGATTAATCTCACTATAGACCGACTTATGTATATAATTTTTTCTAACCTTTTGTTTGAGACGGATGGAATGACTCATCATTCTATCACATAATCTTCTAACACTTCATGAATAACAAATTCAACTTCATTTATTTAAGAGATCAAGTAGAAATTGTTCAATGCACGAACAACAGCGATATTGTACCAAAATAAAGAAAGTATTTATTCTAATTCAAATTTTCAACTTTAGGGAAATGATCTTGAAAACCAAAAATGTTGTCCTAGTGATCTTATACCTGATGAATCAAATGGTACCTTAGATTGTCACGAATTTATGGATTTGTGATTACTGGATTTTCCATAGCCATGTTCTCTACCACTCTCCATCAGAACATGATGGTTAGATTTCTCTTCCATATCCATATTTTCTCCTATGTGGAAACCCAGTGATTAGTTTATTTGGGTAATCGTTACATTTCATACTTTAGTTTTTAAAGCCAAGTTTTGGTATTACTTTTTACGATGTGGGTTTCTATTAAAGAAACTTTCGAATAGTAAACCATTTATAACCCCGACGAATTTCGAGGGCGAAATTCATTTTAAGGGGGGTAGAATGTAACAGCCCGAGATTTTATGAAAAATATTCTTTTTATTTCACTAATGTCTTGTGTTGTACGCTACACCAAAAGGAGCTTGCACAACACGCATCCTTGACTTGCCTTGCATTACACGCAATCGCGACCTTCCTCGATAGCGTGTGTAGTACGCAATAACGAGTTTCACTAAACAGCGATATGCTATTAAAATGTTATTAAAACTAGTCGTTATGAATAGTAATAACCGCTTTTTGAAATTTTGTAAATTTTATTTTTCAAAATGGATTTCTTTTTTAGATTCGGAATATCGAATTTAGCCTAAGGTGAAATTTTGGTACATTTCGGATAACTTTCATATTCTGATAAATAATGAAAATTACTAAATTTTAATTAAAAACAACTTTTTTAATCGAAATAATTAATAGTGATAAATTATTAATTTGAGTGGTTTTAAAGTATATTTAGAATATATTTTTACAATTCAATACAATGTTGGTCATTGGATGTAATTTCACATTTACACCAGACATAAACAAGTGTCAATCTTTTTAAAAACACGCTATTTGTTTTAACAGCGGGATTTAATTATAAAATTAATTAATGAAACTTCTATGTTATGAATTTGGTAAATTAGACTTCATTTTTGAATTTGGAATATGAAATATAGCTTTGGATGAAATTTTGGCATTGTTCTGAAAAACATCAATTTTTGATGAATAGTGAAACTACTAAGTGGTAGTTAAAAAAATTAATTTCTTCATAAATCTTAATTTTACCGCTTCTGTGAATGGAATTTCAAAAATCCGAGAGACACGGTTGATGTCAGTAAGTAAAATGTGGTTCAATGAGATGAAAATAATTTTTGGTGAATAGTACCTTTTTACTTTTATTTACCACGGTTAAAAGTAAATAGGGCAATTAAGGGTAAAAATGATATTAATATTACCCTAACACATGTCCTAATCCTATTGGACAAGTGTATCTCTACCAAAAACAACCTTAAGTGTAAAATATTATCATTTAGGCCCACTTGTATTAGATTAGGACATTTATTATTATTTAATTCAAAGAAGAGTTAAAAGAGTTAAAATCAAAGTTTATTTACTAAAACATTTTTAATATGGGTTTATACATAAGATAAATTCGATTATAAATATTAATTAGAAAGCTAAAAGGGTTTACTACATAATGATATTTTATTTATAATTTTTAGACTTTAAATAAATTAATTTATTTATGACACAACGATGATGCAGTAATTACCCTTTTAAGGAAATATTAACATAATTGATGTTATATATGCTCAAATGAATGTAATTTGAGACTTTTTATGAATTCCACTAATTTTATAGGTTACTATGATATATTATTGTTGATTTAAGCAACTTGGTTCGAACATATAATTCTGTTATGACTTTCACAAAAATCATATATCAAATAGTGTCAAAATTGACACAAAATAGTTTTTAAATCAAATATTATATTATTAATTGTTATTTTATTACTAAAAATCTAAGGTTCGGCCAAATGACTTAGATAAAGATATATATATTAATAATAAACAATTTGGGGTTCGTTTGGCATGTTATAGTAAGTTTATTAACCATATAGTGAAAGAAAACAAAAAGACACGGTAAAAGTTAAATTCTTTAACTTAGAGTTAAATCTAATTGATAAGGTTAAAATAATACCCTAAACTTGTCTAAATCGTATTGGTTGATAGGATTTCGACCCATACCTACTTTAGCTTCGAAATAAGACCCTTTTGAACCATTATAAACTGATTTTGACTTTAATATAAAATAATATTTTGAAGTATTCCTAAGGTGCCCCTCTCCTCCCTTATAAAAGGACACCTCCTCCCCCTCCTCCTCACACCAATTTGAGCACTCAAGCCCGGCCAACCCCTGCCAAAATCTCTTCTCCACTTCCCTATCAACATCCTAGAGTTCTGGTCATCCTCAAAGACCAATTTTAGTGCCCTAAGAGGAGATCTCAAAGAGGCGCTTCAAAGAAGAGGTAATTACCGTTACCAATTCTTTCATCTTTATTTCTTCTTCCACTTCTTCTTCTTAGGTTTTTTCATTATGAAGTAATAACATCAGTATCGCTCATATAATGATATGTTATTATAAGTATGAAAAAACCCTATTTCACCATCTATCCATCCTACGGAAAAATAAATCACCGCGCGTGCGTACGTACGGAATACCGTCTCCACGCCGTGGTGTAATCTATTTTCCACCACCACCTTACATGGATGGGTATAATGGTGTAAAGAATAACTATACATAGTTATTACAACATCATATTGATTCTGATATATTGTATAATCCACTCTAATTCAATTCAATATTTATGGAAATGATATCATCGCTCGTGCGTACGTACGGACTACCGTCTCCACGACGCGATGAGATTCATTCTCCATGTTAACCATTTAGGAATGATTATAAAGTATATATAAGAAATAATAATGAAATATATGACATTATAAAGATAATGGATTTATGTATATATATATATATATATATATATATATGTATGTCATCTACTTACTTCCATTCAAGACAATAAGGAAAGGAAAACAGCGTTCATGCGTACGTACGGACTACCGTCTCCATGAACGGTGTTTTTCATTTCATTTATCTATCTATTATATATATATATACTGAATATATATGATAAATAAATCATATTTTCTGGAAGTAAGTAAATCATGATATACGTAATAATAATGTTAAGAACAACAAGTCAAAACACATACGATAAATGAAACGATTTTACCCAAAACGCTTCTTTAACATGGAATTTACGAAAGAACGGGTAATATAATGTCATAAGTGAACCATATATGATATCATAACAATGAATATGATTCTGTAATAAGTCAATGACATTATTTAAATCATTATACAGGAGGTTCAGACACATATGAAGCAAATCGGACCTAAGGTAAGGGAAAATATCATAATCTCATTTTTATCCGAGATTGTTTTTACTTTGGCATTTACTGGAGTGTATTTTATCATCCACATCCATGTTTCCTCAATATGTAATATTACTTACATCCACCTACAATTGTTTAAATCCAATTTTACCCTTCGGTGAATTTTTATTAAAAGATAAGAAAGGAATATTTTGTCGTTTTTCGTACGAAGTACTTTTTGACTTTTCCGACAAAAGTACGAAGAATGTTTTTTTTAACTTATACGGCATGAATGGATTTTTAAAAAATTATTTCCAAGAAGCTTCCTTTACAAGTTTTCAAGTTTATTTTTAATCATCTTCTTTTGTTTTATTGTCGTATGACATGTTATGAAAGGAAAAATGTTTTTGAAGTAGAAAGGATATTTTCCTCAAGAATGGAGTTCAAGTATTTTATCAAAATTATTTTCCATATAAGATAATAAAAGGGTTCTGTTTTTATCGCTATTATTACATGGATTTGACTATGTTGTGATGGAAATATTTTTTTTCTTTATCTTATATGAATTTTTTTATGATGTCATGTTGTTTAAGAATCCCATTTTTATTACATGGGTTACGCTATGATGTATGGTTTATGATTATGTGGCACACATAAGAAAGGATTCATTATAAGATGGGTGGGACCTATATCTCCCTCCAATGCATTGGGTAAAGATTTTACATCTCATGAGATAGACAGGGCTGGAACAGTAGGTTATACCGGTTCAGTGAAACATGACTGAAACGAGGGTTACTCGATTCAGAAAGGGACTTTGTCCACTAAGATAGTCTTGGAAATGAGTCTTGACTAACAAGAAATGATTCTCTATGATTATGTGTGAATGCCACAAAGTTTCATGTTTTAAGTTATGATTATTGTGATTACATTTCACTGCCATGATTTACCCCATGTTATGAAATTATGATCTCTTTTGAAAGTTAAGATTTCCAAAAGTTATGTGCTTATGTATATGATGTGATTGATATTTCTTTTGTTTACCCTTACTGAGCATTTGAGCTCACCCTTTTATGTTTTCTTTTCCCCAGGATATAAAGAAAGGTTTTAGGTAAAAAAAAAGAAGATCTTTATGGGAGATATTGAAGATCTTTCACCACGATTAGAAGATTACATTCCGAGTTTCCAAAGACACTAAACTATTACGATCCTTGTGTGTGTGTTTTTTTTATGTACTAATTATTCCGCAAATGTAATGTAATGTCCATGTACGTTAAGTTTCGGGTCTCTACAATAATCCCTTCCTTGTTTCCTTGGAGGTTGTTGTTGATTGCCTCCATCAACCCTCAGCTTAGGGAAATTGTTCGCATAATGCCCAAGATCCTTGCAGTTATAACACTGCACTACAGGCTGAGTGTTGATCTGAACCTTCCTTTATTCTTTAACATTAGAAGTCTTTTTCATATCCCTTCGGCAGTTCTTGGCCATATGACCAAACTTTCTACATTTGAATCAATTCTTGGTTCCCTTGAGACAGTCACCAAGATTCTTCTTCCCAAAAGTTTTTAAAAGGGGAAAGTGAGGCTTCTTTCCATCATGGGATTTTTTTGATGAAGCACCCATGTTGTTCTCCATTTTCCACTTCTTGTCACTATGACCATGAGACTATTGAGAGTCTCAAATCTCCATTTCATCCTTGAGAGCACAATGTAAAATCTCCTCATAGCTGTCGAAGTCTCAAATTGCCAACACTTTTCGTAGACTCGACTTTAGTCCGCTAAAGAGGCGATCCACCTTGCATTCTGTGTTCATGAAAAAGCTAGAGGCGTACCTTGAAAGCCTTGTAAAGATCGATTTATATGCCCTGATAGACTCATCTTCCTTCTTATAAAGTCCAAGGAACTCTCTTTCCATATTAAGATGGAGGGTTTGAGGAAAATATTTGTTGAAAAACATCATATTGAATTCCTTTCATTCTATGGAATCAATTTCCTCTTGGGACGTTGTATTCTTGATCAGTGTCCACCACTGATCAGCTTCCTCATCAAAACGATAAACTGCCAGTACAACTTTTTCTTTTTCCGGGCACTGGAGGACAGAGAAAACCTTTTCAAGGGAGTTAATCCATTGTTCTACGAGGAGGGGATCAGAAGAACTACTAAACATGGGAGGCCTTTGTCGCATGAAGGATTCTAAGACAACTTGCTCTTTCCATGGAGGAGGGGGACATTCCACCTAATTCAAGTTATTATTCATAACTCGAGCCAGCTGAGCAAGTACTACCACAAAGTTTTGAGTACCCGCTTCCATCACATCAGGCATGTCATTAGGGAAATCATCACATTTCCTAACACATTGGTTGTTGGAATGTGTTCTTCTATTTCCCGCCATTAACTATGAAAATTAACATATAATTAGAGGTCTTTAATACTTAACTATTGAGTATAAAAAGAAACTTTGAACATAAAATTATGAACTTATAAAGAATAAGTATATCCTGACTTGTGATTCCTTAGGTTTATATCTAGGTTATCCTATATCTATTTCTTAACTTATATTCTTAAGGGCATATTTTTGTCCCTTAATAACGGTTTTTACTAAGCTCGTGAATCTATTGAAGCATATCCCTTGCGAGTGTCGTAACCAAGAGTGTAGCAAGTCCCATTATCGTTCACCAGTTCCTATTCGATTCTAGCTCAAAGTGGTGTTTTTGGGTTTTTACCCCTAGATACATCTGTGCCAGCGCCACCTCGACCTGCTCATATCTAGATAGGGATGTATTTGCTCGGTAAACCACTTACTCTATACTCACAAAAATTTAGGACTGTTTTTTATACTTAGTCTCATCCTTAAGGTTCTAATTAAGGTGCTCTATTCCTAATCTCCAAAAATAACTAGACCATCCTCTGATACTAACTATAGTGACCCGAGACTATTACATATAACATTTCATGATTTTAAGCATAATTTATCATCAGAGTACAAGCCAAGGATCGATAAGTCTAGTGTCTTGGAAGACTAGGTACATATAAAATAAAACATGGGGCTAAAAAAACTTCTTTATTTAATCTCTATAAAGAGCTTCTAACTTCGTTTGACACCTTACATATGCATAGGGTACCCTGGGGAACACATGAACAAAGGGATGAGCTAAAAAGACTAGTAAGATAATGAACATAAGGATACATCTCAAGCACATGAGTTAGGAGGCATGACATAATGATATCCAAAGCATGAACTTATAAAATCATTTAATATAAGCATGAGATCATATAAACATGGAATAATATAAATGTGGCAGAATAATAAAACATTTCTTTAGTATGGGTCAAGGATAATCGGCAATCCTGTTTTCCATTTCAGTACAGGTCAAGGATAACTGCCAATCGTGTTTCACATCGCATCTCATGAGACTTATCCTTACCTAATGCATTGGAGTGCTATCTGGGCACACCCATCTCAACATTTTCATGAATATTCTTGACACATAAATATTCTTACTGTAGAGACCCGAAGCTTGACATACATGGACATTACATTACTTTTGCGGAATACTTGGTACATAACAAAAACACACACACAAGGATCGTAATATTTTAGTGTCTTTGGAAACTCGGAACATAATCTTCTAATCGTGGTGAAAGATCTTCAATATCTCCCATAAAGATCTTCCCTTTTTTTTACCTAAAACCATTCTTTATATCCTGGGGAAAAGAAAACATAAAAGGGTGAGCTCAAATACCCAGTAAGGGTAAACAAAAGAAAATCAATCACATCATATTCATAAGAACATAACTTTTGGAAATCTTAACCAGCAAAAGAGAGCATAATTTCATAACATGGGATAAATCATAGTAGTGAAATGTAATCACAATAATCATAACTTAAAACATGAAACTTTGTGGCATTCACACATAATCATATAGAATCATTTCTTGTTAGTCAAGACTCATTGCCAAGACTATCTTAGTGGACAAAGTCCCTTTCTGAATCGAGTAACCCTCGTTTCAGTCCTGTTTCACTGAACCGGTATAACCTACCATTCCAGCCATGTCTATCTCATGAGATATAAAATCTTTACCCCATGAATTGGAGGGAGATATAGGTCCCACCCATCTTATAATGAATCCTTTCTTATGTGTGCCACATAATCATAAACCATACATCATAGCGTAACCCATGTAATTAAAATGGAATTCTTAAACAACATGTCATCATAAAACAATTCATATAAGATAAAGGAATTCATAAAAATATTTCCATCACAACATAATCAAATCCATGTAATAATAGGGATAAAAACAGAACCCTTTTATTGTCTTATATGGAAAATAATTTTGATAAAATACTTGAACTCCATTCTTGAGGAAAATATCCTTTCTACTTCAAAAACATTTTTCCTTTCATAACATGTCATACGACTTTAAAATAAAAGAAGTTGATTAAAAATAAACTTGAAAACTTGTAAAGGAAGCTTCTTGGAAATAATGTTTTAAAAATCCATTCATGCCGTATAAGTTAAAAAAAACATTCTTCGTACTTTTGTCCGAAAAGTCAAAAAGTATCTCGTACGACAAAAGATTCCTTTCATACATATTACTAAAAACTCACCGAAGGGTAAAAATGGATTTAAACAATTGTAGGTGGATGGAAATAATATTACATATTGAAGAAACATGGATGTGGATGATAAAATACACCCCAGTAAATACTTACGAATAAACAATCTCGGATAAAAATGAGATTGTGATATTTCCCTTACCTTAGGTCTGATTTGCTTTGTACGTGTCTGAAGCTCCTCTTCTTTGAAGGGCCTTTTAGAGACCTCCTCTTAGGGAACTAAAATTGGTCTTTGAGGAAGACCAGAACCTCTAGGATGTTGCTAGGGAAGTGGAGAAGATATTTTGGCAGGGGTTGGCCGAGCTTGAGTGCTCAAATTGGTGTGAGGAGGAGGGGGAGGAGGTGTCCTTTTATAAGGGAGGAGAGGGGCACCTTAGGAATACCTCAGAATATTATTTTATATTAATGTCAAAATCGGTTTATAATGGATCCAAAGGGTCTTATTTCGAAGCTAAAGTGGGGATGGGTCGAAATCCTATCAACCAATAGGATTTAGACAAGTTTAGGGTATTATTTTAACCTTATCAATTAGATTTAACTCTAAGTTAAATAATTTAACTTTTACCGTGTCTTTTTGTTTTCTTTCACTATATGGTTAATACACTTACTATAACATGCCAAACGAACCCCAAATTGTTTATTATTAATATATATATCCTTATCTAAGTCATTTGGACGAACCTTAGATTTTTAGGAATAAAATAACAATTAATAATATAATATTTGATTTAAAAACTATTTTGTGTCAATTTTGACACTATTTGATATATGATTTTTGTGAAAGTCATAACAGAATTATATGTTCGAACCAAGTTGATTAAATCAACACTAATATATCATAGTAACCTAGAAAATTATTGGAATTCATAAAAAGTCTCAAATTACATTCATTTGAGCATTTATAACATCAATTATGTTAATATTTCCTTAAAAGGGTAATTACTGCATCATCGTTGTGTCATAAATAAATTAATTTATTTAAAGTCTAAAAATTATAAATAAAATATAATTATGTAGGAAATCTTTTTATCTTTCTAATTAATATTTATAGTCAAATTTATCTTATGTATAACCCCATATTAAAAATGTTTTAGTTATTAAACTTTGATTTTAACTATTTTAACTATTCATTAAATAAAATAATATTAAATGTCATAATCTAATCCAAGTGGACCTAAATGGTCATATTATATTCATAAGGTTGTTTTTGGTCGAATTACACTTATCCAATAGAATTAGGACATGTGTTAGGGTAATAGTAATATCATATTTACCCTTAGTTACCCTATTTACTATTAACGGTGGTAAAAAAAGTAAAAAGTTACTATTCACCAAAAATTATTTTCATCTCATTGAACCACATTTTTGTCCTTGATATTAACCGTGTCTGTCGGATTTTCGAAATTCCATTCACAGAAGCGGTAAAATTAAGTTTTATGGAAAATTCAGTTTTTAACCTACCACTTAGTGGTTTCACTATTCATCAAAAATTGAAAGTTTTTAGAAAAAAGACAAAATTTCATCCTAAGCTATATTTCATATTCCAAATTCAAAAATGAAGTCTATTTTACCAAATTCATAACATAGAAATTGCATTATTTAATTTTATAATTAAATCCCGCTGTTAAAACAAATAGCGTGTTTTTAAGAAACAATATCTATCAAAAGATTGACACTTGATTATGTCTGGTTTAAATGTGAAATTACATCCAATGACCAACATTGTATTAAATTGTAAAAATATATTCTAAGTATACTTTAAAACAACTCAAATTAATAATTTATCACTATTAATTATTTTTATTAAAAAAGTTGTTTTTAATTACAATTTAGTAATTTTCACTATTCATCAGAATATGAAAGTTATCCGAAAAGTACCAAAATTTCACCTTAGGCTAAATTCGATACTCTGAATCCAAAAATGAAGTCCATTTTGAGAGCTAAAATTTATAAAATTTTAAAAGGTGGTTATTACTATTCATAACGGCTAGTTATAATAATATTTTAATAGCATATCGTTGTTTAGTGAAACTCGGTATTACGTACTACACACGCTATCGAGGAAGGTTGTGATTGTGTGTAATGCAAGGAAAGTCAAGGATGCGTGTTGTGCAAGCTCCTTTTTGTGTTGCGTACAACACAAGACATTGGTGAAATTAAAAAGAATATTTTTCATAAAATCATGGGCTGTTACATTCTACCCCCCTTAAAATGAATTTCGCCCTCGAAATTCGTCGCGGTTAAAAATGGTTTACTATTCGAAAGTTTCTTTAATAGAAACCCACATCGTAAAAAGGAATACCAAAACCAATATTTTAAATCAAAAGTATGAAACTTAACGATTACCCAAATAAACTAATCACTGGGTTTCCACATAGGTGAAAATATGGATAAGGAAGAAAAATCTAACCATCATGTTCTGATGGAGAGTGGTAGAGAACATGGCTATGGAAAAGCCAAAAATCACAAATCCATAAATTTGTGATGATCTAAGGTACCATCCGATTCATCAGGTATAAGATCACTAGGACAACATTTTTTTGGTTTTCAAGATCATTTCCCTAAAGTTGAAAATTTGAATTAGAATAAATACTTTCTTTATTTTGGTACAATCTCACTGTTGTTCATGCCTTGAACAATTTCCACTTCATCTCTTAAATAAATGAAGTTGAATTTGTTATTCGTGAAGTGTTAGTATGACAGGTCATTCCATCTGTCTCAAACAAAAGGTTAGCAAAAATTATAAGTCAATCTATAGTGAGATTAATCACATATGGTTCCTAAAATGAACTTATACTTCATATATCATACTGCTTAATATAATAAAACTAGTTTCTACTAAACAGGGACTTCCTGTAGGCCAGTGGTAGGCGATAAAGGTCAGTCGCACTTCGGTTGTGGGTTCGATTCCCACAGCCTTGTCCGAAGCGATGGGCTGTCGCCCGTCCTGCAGGTTGTCCTTTTTCTAAAACTATATTACTATAACATCCCATCAATAATATCGAAAAAAACTTCTATCCTTAAACAATACTAACTTATGTCCAACATAATCCATTCCAATCTTTAGGATTATCCATAATACTGCAGTCCACTCTCATAACATAGTGAAAATGATTACCAGAGATTTAATACAATCATTGATCCCCATATATCATAAGATATATCTTGTTGGTCACATTCCAAACATTCAAAGGCCTTAATCTTGTACTCTCTTGAATACCCATTGAACCTTATTGAAAACATGAATTCTATTAAAAGTTAACTCTTTCCACATACCAAAATCCTCAAAATTATATATACTCAAACCATGATATCACTTAGTCCTTATATCAATCATGAGCTCATGAATACTATCAAACATTTAATTTTCTCCTTATCCCTTCATTATGCGCATATCATCTACATTCCAAAAATATCTGAATAACCTTTCATGGATACTGGTAACATTAATCAAACAACAGTGTAACAATCCTTACATGTCTCTTTATTCTACAGTACTATGAGATTACTTATACAACATTACACATGATAAACATGTAATCATTCCACTACATTCTTAAACCATTGACCGAGATTCAACAATTCTTTCATCTCACATATCATTTGTAGTCTCTTCATCATCATCCACATAAATACTTCCCATACGACCATACTGATTATCTTCATGAGACTTTCCCTTAGGGAATTGGTTTGCATAATGCCCGCACATTCCACATTTAAAACATTTAACCATTGTTGATGTCGTAGCAATACCATTATCCTCACCCATGTTGTTAACTGAACCTTTTCCTTTGCATTTACTTGCTTTGTGTCCTTCTTTTCCACACCCAAAGAATCTTCCAGTTCCTTTGAAACATTCTCCTTGATGCCTCTTCCCACATGATTTACATAGGGGAAATTGAACTTTCTTTCCTCTATGATCATCATGAAACTCCATCTTTCTCTTATTAGCCGAGTCAGGAAACTTACCAAATTTTACTTTATTGATCATATTATGAGATTGCTGATTCGGCATAATAATGATGTTTGGACTTCCAAATCCCATTTCATTATGAAGAATATCATTCCATTTTCCATCATATCCTCCATTATCGTGAATCATCTTGTTTCCAGCCATTTTCTAAAACCCAAAAAAAATAGTGTGAGAGGCAAAAATCATGCTAGGGAAAACAACATAATAAAGGGGGAGTACCTTCAATATCTAACATATTAGGTTTAATTCTATGATCGTTAGCGTAGTTCTAGTACTATAACCTATACGTATACTTAACCTTAGGTACATCCCTAGACATACCGTAGAAATATCTCTAGGGATCTCACTAACGTTTTCGCATCCTAGTTTCCAAAGGCTGACTAAACCTTTCCTCTGATACCAACTGTAGAGACCAGAAGCTTGACGTACATGGACATTACATTACTTTTTCGGAATACTTGGTACATAACAAAAACACACACACAAGGATCGTAATAGTTTAGTGTCTTTGGAAACTCGGAACATAATCTTCTAATCGTGGTGAAAGATCTTCAATATCTCCCATAAAGATCTTCCCTTTTTTTTACCTAAACCCATTCTTTATATCCGAGGGAAAAGAAAACATAAAAGGGTGAGCTCAAATGCCCAGTAAGGGTAAACAAAAGAAAATCAATCACATCATATTCATAAGAACATAACTTTTGGAAATCTTAACCTGCAAAAGAGAGCATAATTTCATAACATGGGATAAATCATAGTAGTGAAATGTAATCACAATAATCATAACTTAAAACATGAAACTTTGTGGAATTCACACATAATCATAGAGAATCATTTCTTGTTAGTAAATACTCATTTCCAAGACTATCTTAGTGGACAAATTCCCTTTCTGAATCGAGTAACCCTCGTTTCAGTCCTGTTTCACTGAACCGGTATAACCTACCATTCCAGCCATGTCTATCTCATGAGATATAAAATCTTTACCCAATTCATTGGAGGGAGATATAGGTCCCACCCATCTTATAATGAATCTTTTCTTATGTGTGCCACATAATCATAAACCATACATCATAGCGTAACCCATGTAATTAAAATGGAATTCTTAAACAACATGTCATCATAAAACAATTCATATAAGATAAAGGAATTCATAAAAATATTTCCATCACAACATAATCAAATCCATGTAATAATAGGGATAAAAATAGAACCCTTTTATTGTCTTAGATTGAAAATAATTTTGATAAAATACTTGAACTCCATTCTTGAGGAAAATATCCTTTCTACTTCAAAAACATTTTTCCTTTCATAACATGTCATACGACTTTAAAATAAAAGAATTTGATTAAAAATAAACTTGAAAACTTGTAAAGGAAGCTTCTTGGAAATAATTTTTTAAAAATCCATTCATTCCGTATAAGTTAAAAAAAACATTCTTCGTACTTTTGTCGGAAAAGTCAAAAAGTACCTCGTACGACAAAAGATTCCTTTCATACATATTACTAAAAACTCACCGAAGGGTAAAAATGGATTTAAACAATTGTAGGTGGATGGAAATAATATTACATATTGATGAAACATGGATGTGGAAGATAAAATACACCCCAGTAAATACTTACGAATAAACAATCTCGGATAAAAATGAGATTGTGATATTTCTCTTACCTTAGGTCCGATTTGCTTTGTACGTGTCTGAAGCTCCTCTTCTTTGAAGCGCCTTTTGGAGACCTCCTCTTAGGGAACTAAAATTGGTCTTTGAGGAAGACCAGAACCTCTTGGATGTTGCTAGGGAAGTGTAGAAGAGATTTTGGCAGGGGTTGGCCGAGCTTGAGTGCTCAAATTGGTGTGAGGAGGAGGGGGAGGAGGTGTCCTTTTATAAGGGAGGAGAGGGGCACCTTAGGAATACCTCAAAATATTATTTTATATTAATGTCAAAATCGGTTTATAATGGTTCCAAAGGATCTTATTTCAAATCTAAATTGGGGATGGGTCGAAATCCTATCAACCAATAGGATTTAGACAAGTTTAGGGTATTATTTTAACCTTATCAATTAGATTTAACTCTAAGTTAAATAATTTAACTTTTACCGTGTCTTTTTGTTTTCTTTCACTATATGGTTAATACACTTACTATAACATGCCAAACGAACCCCAAATTGTTTATTATTAATATATATATCCTTATCTAAGTCATTTGGCCGAACCTTAGATTTTTAGGAATAAAATAACAATTAATAATTTAATATTTGATTTAAAAACTATTTGGTGTCAATTTTGACACTATTTGATATATGATTTTTGTGAAAGTCATAACAGAATTATATGTTCGAACCAAGTTGATTAAATCAACACTAATATATCATAGTAACCTAGAAAATTATTGGAATTCATAAAAAGTCTCAAATTACATTCATTTGAGCATTTATAACATCAATTATGTTAATATTTCCTCAAAAGGGTAATTACTGCATCATCGTTGTGTCATAAATAAATTAATTTATTTAAAGTCTAAAAATTATAAATAAAATATCTTTATGTAGGAAATCTTTTTATCTTTCTAATGAATATTTATAGTCGAATTTATCTTATGTATAACCCCATATTAAAAATGTTTTAGTTATTAAACTTTGATTTTAACTATTTTAACTATTCATTAAATAAAATAATATTAAATGTCATAATCTAATCCAAGTGGACCTAAATGGTCATATTATATTCATAAGGTTGTTTTTGGTCGAATTACACTTATCCAATAGAATTAGAACATGTGTTAGGGTAATAGTAATATCATATTTACCCTTAGTTACCCTATTTACTATTAACCGTGGTAAAAAAAAGTAAAAAGTTACTATTCACCAAAAATTATTTTCATCTCATTGAACCACATTTTAGTCCTTGATATTAACCGTGTCTGTTGGTTTTTCGAAATTCCATTCACAGAAGCGGTAAAATTAAGTTTTACGCAAAATTCTGTTTTTAACCTACCACTTAGTGGTTTCACTATTCATCAAAAATTCAAAGTTTTCAGAAAAAAGACAAAATTTCATCCTAAGCTATATTTCATATTCCAAATTCAAAAATGAAGTATATTTTACCAAATTCATAACATAGAAATTTCATTAATTAATTTTATAATTAAATCCCGCTGTTAAAACAAATAGCATGTTTTTAAGAAACAATATCTATCAAAAGATTGACACTTGATTATGTCTGGTTTAAATGTGAAATTACATCCAATGACCAACATTGTATTAAATTGTAAAAATATATTCTAAATATACTTTAAAACAACTCAAATTAATAATTTATCACTATTAATTATTTTGATTAAAAAAGTTGTTTTTAATTATAATTTAGTAATTTTCACTATTCATCAGAATATGAAAGTTATCCGAAAAGTACCAAAATTTCACCTTAGGCTAAATTCGATACTCTGAATCCAAAAATGAAGTCCATTTTGAGAGCTACAATTTATAAAATTTTAAAATGTGGTTATTACTATTCATAACGGCTAGTTATAATAATATTTTAATAGCATATCGTTGTTTAGTGAAACTCAGTATTACGTACTACACACGCTATCGAGGAAGGTTGCGATTGCGTGTAATGCAAGGCAAGTCAAGGATGCGTGTTGTGCAAGCTCCTTTTTGTGTTGCGTACAACACAAGACATTAGTGAAATTAAAAAGAATATTTTTCATAAAATCTTGGGCTGTTACACTTACCACATAAATCTTCTTTCCAAATGAGTAATCACACATAATCAATTGTTCATAAACATAAGGATACCCATGGAGAGAATTGGGTACCACAATCCTGACATAAAGCATAACCAATGAGTGTATCATGAAAGTGTCCATGAAAGAAAGGGATTAGAACATACATGGACGTTAATAAGTTAATTTAGGCATAAAACATGGTAGGCGGTAACAAATATAAGTGAAATCACATAAGAAATGTATTTGAGAGACATTAGCATTAAAACATTTTTGTTCATTTTTAAGGAAAATACTATAGAGCTTTTAAAATAGTAAAGAAGACATTATTTTATATCAAACAAGAATTGAACCAAGAAGGTTTTAATAATAAAAAATACTTAATTTACAAAGACAATGGTACTTTAAAATAGAAGATAGTGTGCGCTTGAAATTCGGTAAAAGTTCAGGAAGTTCCATTAAAACGAGTGTGCTTATTGGGAAGTATCGAGGAGAGATTCACTTAAAAGCATGTATATACCCAAAAGATAATGAGAGATGGATCTTAGAACATGAGTTTGGAGCATATAAATATAATGTTTAAGTTCTAAATAAAAATAAAATACAACTATATTTTGGTAAAAAGAAAGATAGAGCAACCCAAAGGAATAAAGGAAGTTCGGGTAGAATCCATCATGGTTTATTGGCATGGTATCGGGTTTAACTAAGAGGGATTGATGAGAGAGATAAGGGGTTTGTAATCACTTTTAAAACATTAGGGAATTATGGGTAATGTTTATAAACATACCCCATCACTTGGTATTACACAAAAAGGCATAGCATAGAGAACAATCTTGATTAAGATTAAAAATGGGAGGATCTCTTAACTTAAATATGTTGGTGTTCTCCCTTTGTTATTAATGACCTGAATAAAAAAATTAGGATAATTAATTAATAATTAAAGAAACTATTCTATATTAAATGTATTTATTATAACCCTTTTTAGTTCATTCATAGACTTTTGATTAGTTATAATGTTCAATTTCATTGTTCATTCTTGTTTGTTTACTTTGCTTTAAAAGATCGGTTCACTTATATTCAAGTTTGGATTATATGAAAGATGAATGTGGTTGTCTAGAATTGAAGTTATATTCATTAGTTCATATCCATGGGATTACATGGTTTTAATTTTAATTAGGTTACTTATAGTGATGTCGACTTATTATATATATAACCATAGTGATAAGCGTTTTTGTTAATCGATGGATTTGATTACAAAAAATGTGTTTTGATTTATAACTTAATTACATTTGTACCAAAGGATTGAAGAACCAAAAATAGGATATATTACATATATAATAATCTGGTTCAACCATAACACAAATGGTTTCATGACCAAAATTAACTATAATAATAGAAATTGATAAATCGTTGTCCTTGATTGTGCTAAATTAGCACATCTCAAACAATGCTTTCATTTCTTTCAAATAAAAGGGTGGGAAAGGAGAGAAGATAATGAAATATACCACTAGCATGAAGAAATTCCAGTACATGTATTTTACTGGATTTATCAGAATATTATGGTGAAGGGAGGTGAGGAAAGATATAAAAAAGAAAAGAACTTGAAAGAAAAGAAGAAATTGGGAAAAGGAATTTACCTCTTGAGACTTCGTCCTTTCAGAACCTCTTAAGGGGAGAGTTTTTGGTATTTTGAGGAGGCTGAGAGCTTTTGGACATGGGGGAGGACCTTGGGGAGAGATTTGAGTAGAATAATGGCAAGGAATAAGGCTTGAGAGTAGTGAAGATAAGAGGGAGTGGAGGGGGATTTTTATAGTGGAGGAGAGGAGGGATTTCATAATATTATAATCATTAATTTATTATTTCTTCCCAAGACAAAGAATAGTAAGTATTTCATGACCCATAATAGTGATTTTATCATGTTATACAGAATAAAGTGGGCTTACATCATCAGAACATCATCGATGACTCAATTAATCCATTATTTAGCATTTATTGTGAATTATCGGATTCTACTATTCATAAAAAATTCAAGTATTTCAGAAAAATCTAAAAAATTTACCCTAACCATTAGGAATACGTTATCACCCTGGTACCTGGGGAGGAGGTCTACCTGTAACACCCGAGATTTTATTTGAAATATTTTTTTTATGTTATATGAATCACCAAAGGAATCTTTCACTACACACAACACTGTATTGGCTTGCGTTACATGCAGGAGCAACCTTCCTCGATAGCTTGCATTGTACGCAATACTGAGTTTCACTAAACAACGATATGTTATTAAAATATTATATAAACTAGCCATTATGAATAGTAATACCCACATTTTGAAATTTTATAAATTTTAACTTTCAAAATGGACTTTATTTTTGGATCCGGAATATCTAAATTAGCCTAGGGTGAAATTTTGGTATTTTTCAGAAAACTTTCAATTTTTGATGAATAGTGAAAACCCTGGGTTACTATTTAAAAACAAAATTTTTATTTAAATAGTTATTTATTTTATTTAAATTTATTTTAGGTCAAAATTGATACATAATACCTATATAAGTTCAATGTAATTCATTGGATTCATTTTATAATAATTTTAGATATATAAAAATTTTATTGAACTTTTCACTGTCTTTTACCCACCTCCTAGGAGAATTTGAAAATTTACATAAAACTTAATTTTACCACTTCTGTGAGTGGAACTTTGAAAATCATAGAGACATGGTTAATATCAAGGAGTAAAATGTGGTTCAATACGATAAAAATAATTTTTGGTGAATAGTAACTTTTTTACTTTTTTTACCACGGTTAAAAGTAAATAGGGTAATTAAGGGTAAAAATGATATTATTATTACCCTAAAACCTATCCTAAATCTATTGGATAAGTGTAATTATACAAAAAACAACCTTAGGAATAAAATATTACCATTTAGGCCCACTTTTATTATATTAGGACACTTATTATTATTTTATTTAAAGAAGAGTTAAAAGAGTTAAAATCAAAGTTTAATAACTAAAACATTTTCAATATAGGGTTATAAATAAGTTAAATTAGACTATAAATATTAATTAGAAATATTAAAAGATTTTCTACATAATGGTATTTTATTTATAATTTTTAGACATTAAATATTTTAATTTATTTATGACACAATGATGATGCAGTAATTACCTTATTAATGAAATATTAACATAATTGATATTATGAATACCCAAATAAATGTTATTTTAGACTTTTTATAAATTAAACTAATTTTATAGGTTAATATGAAATGTTATTATTTATTTAATTAACTTTTTTAGAACTAATCATGTTGTTACGATTTTCACAAAAATTAATTAAGAAATAGTGTCAAAATTGACATAAAATAGTTTTTAAAACAAATATTATATTATTAATTTTTATTTTATTACTAAAAATCTAAGGTTTGGCCAAATGACTTAGATAAGGTTATATATATTAATAATTAACCACTTGGAGTTATTTTGACTTGTTATAGTAAGTTTATTAACCATATAGTTTAAGAAAACCAGAAGACACGGTAAAAGTTAAATTATTTAACTTAGAGTTAAATCTAAATGATAAGGTTAAAATAATAACCTAAAATTGTCTAAAACCTATTGGTTGAGAGGATTTCTACCTATCCACACCTTAGCTTCTAAATAAATCAATTTGGAGCTATTAAAAACTGAATATGACTTTATTATAAAATAATATTTTAAGTTTTTCCAAAGGTGCCCTTCTCCTCCCTTATAAAAGGGCACCTCCTCCCTCACCTCCTCACACAATTTTGAGCCTTAAATCATGGAAAAACCCTTCCCATTTCCCTTATCAAATTCCTTAGAAACATACTATAAGTACTGGTCTTCTTCAAAGACCAATTTTAGTGCCCTAAGAGGAGGTTTCAAAGAGGCGTGTCGAAGAAGAGGTAATATTTGTTACCGATTCTTTCAAATTTATTTCTTCTTCTACTTCCTCTTCCTTAGTTGTTTCATTTGTAAGTAATAACATCAGTATCACTTATATACTTATATGTTATTATAAATATAAAACCACCCTATTTCACCTTCTATCCATCCTATGGAAAACGAACTCACCGTGCATGTGTACGTATGGAATACCGTCTCCATGCCGTGGTGTAATCTGTTTTCCACCGCCACCTTACTTGGATGGGTATTATGGTGTAAATAATAACTATAGATGATTATTTTAAAGTGATATTGATTCTGAAATAGTATACATACACTTAAATACAATTATAAAATCATGGGAATGATATCATCGCTTGTGCGTACGTACGGCCTACCATCTCCACAATGTGATGCGACTCATTTTACATGATCTTCATTGAATAATGATTATATAAATGAATTTGATGAATAAATATGATATATATTACACTAATAACATGCTATAAATGAGTTATCTATAACCTAAAAAAGAAGAATAAGAATTTATTCAACAAAACATGCATAAAAACATAAAGTAATGAACACCCGAATAAACAAGTAACAATGAAATATTACTAATAAGAAGCTAATAATATGACCATATATGATATCATAACAATGATTATGATTCTGGAATAAGTCAGTAACATTATTTAAATCATTATACAGGAGGTTCGGACATGTAAAAATCATATCGGACCTAAGGTAAGGGAAAATCTCACAATCTCATTTTTATCCGAGATTGTTTATACTTTAGAATTTACTAGGGAATATTTATCATCCACATCCATGTTTCCTCAATATGTAATATTATTTCTATCCTTATATAATTTTTTAAATCCAATTTTACCTATTGGTGAATTTTTATTAAAATATATGAAAGGAATCTTTTTTCGTTTTCATTACGAGATACTTTTTGACTTTTCTGGCCAAAGTACGAGAAGAATGTTTTTTTACTTATACGGCATGAATGGATTTTTATGATTTCATATAAAATTATTTCCATGAATCTTCCTTTACAATTTTTCATGTTTATTTTTAATTAACTTCTTTTAGTTTAAAATTGTATGACATATTAAGAAAGTAAAAAAGTTTTTTAAGTAGAAAGGATATTTTCCTCAAGAATGGAGTTCAAGCATTTTATCAAAATTATTTTCCATCTATGATAATATATGGTTCTGTTTATATCCCTACTTTTACATTGATTTTATTATGTTATGATGGATTATTTTTATGATGTCCTTTTATCTTATGGATTATGTTATTATGGCATGATGCTTAAGAATTCCATTTTTATTACATTGGTTTTTCTATGATGTATGATTTATGATCTTGTGGAACACATAAGAATGGTATCATTATGAGATGGGTGAGACCTATATCTATCTCCAATGCATTGGGTAAAGATTTATATCTCATGAGATATACATGGTTGGAATGGCAGGTTAATCCGGTTTAGTAATATAGGACTAAAACGAGGAGTGAACTCAGTTCATAAATGGACTTTGTCCGCTAGGATAGTCTTGGAAATGAGTCTTGAATACTAAGAAATGATTCTTTATGATTATGTGTTTATGCCAAAAAGTTTCACGTTTTATGTTATGATTATTGGGATTAAATTTTACTACCATGATTTTTCCCATGTTATGATATTATGATCTCTTTTGCAGGATAAGATTT
Source organism: Viscum album (assembly GCA_963277665.1). Taxonomy (NCBI): domain Eukaryota; kingdom Viridiplantae; phylum Streptophyta; class Magnoliopsida; order Santalales; family Viscaceae; genus Viscum; species Viscum album. Next base: position 1,798,228,291 of record OY728126.1, on the reverse strand, counting down.
TCAAAATATTATGTTCTTATGAATATGATATGATTGATATTTCTTTTGTTCACCCTGACTGATCATTTGAGCTCACCCTTTTGTATGTTTTCTTTTCCCCAGGTCAGTAATAAGGGTATTAAGTAGGATATGCCAAAAAATGACTCTATATATGATGAAATAAATGGGAGACAATGTATATGCTTTATGAACCATTTGTTTATGTTTCCCAGTTTCTAAAGACGCTATACCTATACAGTTCTACCATGGTTTTGTTATATATTGTAATAAGTACGCTTCAATTCTGAAGTAATAACAATGTATGTAACATATGGGTCGTTATAGTTGGTATCAGAGGAAAGTTATAGTCAACCTTTGGAAACTAGGATGTCAAAGCCTTAGTAAGAACCCTAAGGATATGTCTAAGAATAGAACTCAATCTTAGTGTTTTAGAAATGGCCATTAAAAACCTATGATAAGACCTAAATTGTGAAATTTTATTCCTGATTATGTTGTTTTTATATTATTATTAGTGTTTCTCACACTATGATTATTGGTTTTAGTCAATGGCTAGAACCCGAAGGAGCTGTGTTAATGCTGAATGCGATGGGAAATGCAATGATTGTCCCCCTGAGCAACCAAACATTATGGGAGATGGAATGAAAAATCTTGTAGCCATGCTCACACAACTTTCTCAAGCTATGAACCATACAGGACTTACAAACAACCAAAGGAAGGAGAAACATTCTAACCTGAGAGTAAGATCGATCTATTATTTAGTGGCTTAAAACCAAGTCTCCGAAGGGCATTAGCCGTAAGGGACTTCAAAAGCTATGAGGAAATTGTTTGATGTGCTCTCAAGGTTGAGATGGAGATTGGAGTAACCCATTAGTCATATGGGTTTGATAAGAAGAGGAAAATGGAATTCAAAGGGAAATCTAAAGACAAAACTGAAAAAAAAAGATGAGTTTTCCATTATGCTCAAAGTGTGGAAAGAAACATGGAGGGAATTGTCTAAAAGGGACAAGTAAATGTTTCAAATGTGGAAAAGAGGGTCATCGGGCATTTGAATGCTGCAGTGATGGGAAAAAGATGTCTAGTGATGCGAACAAAGAAAATGCTACACAGAATGCACCTCATAAACTTCAATGTTACATGTGAAATGAAATAGGGCATTATGCCAATCAATGACCTAATCCAAGGGTTTTTTATGATGATCGACATCAACAAACTCTTAAGGCCAAAGACAAAAGATAGTCACATGAAATTTTTATTGGCGATGTGGAGTAAGATAACAAAGTGGTGAAAGGTACACTCACTACTGTAAATAAGGATATTAGCGACCGCCATTGGCGTTCGCTGTTGCCTCGTTGCTAGAGGCCTTTAGCGACCGCCAATGGCGGTCGCTATAGAAGGCCGGCAGATCGGCCTTCAGCGACCGCCTGGCGGTCGCTGAAGGCCCTCTCCCGAGCACACTATAGCGACCGCCTATGGCGGTCGCTATTCTAAAAAAAAAAATTTAAAATTTTTTTTATTGAATTGAATATAAATATATATATATATATATATATATATAAATATTCATATATATACTATTAAATACAATATTTTAAATATATATATATATATATATAATATATTTTAAATGTTTTAATATATATTTAATATATATATAATATCAAATCGTTGTGCTATAATAATTTAAAAACTTCGATTCAAGAAATAATCTCATTTCAGGTCGTTCGGAGCACGTTTGCTCCGAATGGGACCGTCGCACGCCGTTTTGGTGTTTAATGGCGCCGGAAACGCGTTTCCAGCCGCCGCGGTCACACGGAACCTCCGAATGAGGTGCTGTCTGGCCTACCATTTCACAATTCACGCCCCGGATGTTGTCGTACGATTTCGTGGCATTCGGAGGTCGTTCGGGTGGTTTTGACCCCCCAACGCGCCATTTTAGCGCGCGCCGCGCTGCTGAAAACGACACAATCGGACGTGCCGCGCGCACCGCACGTCCGATGGACGTGCGGCCTCCTCCTGCATCTCAAGAATAATATTTCTATCGTTCCCGTTCGGTTTCAGGTCGTTCGGAGCACGTTTGCTCCGAATTGGACCGTCGCACGCCGTTTTGGTGTTTAATGGCGCCGGAAACGCGTTTCCAGCCGCCGCGGTCACACGGCACCTCAGAATGAGGTGCCGTCTGGCCGACCATTTCGCAATTCACGCCCCGGATGTTGTCGTACGGTTTCATGGCATTCGGAGGTCGTTCGGGTGGTTTTGACCCCCCAACGCGCCATTTCAGCGGGCGCCGCGCTGCTGAAAACAACACAATCGGACGTGCCGCGCGCACCGCACATCCGATGGACGTACGGCCTCCTCCTACATCTCAGGAATAATATTTCTATCGTTCCCGTGCGGTTTCAGGTCGTTCGGAGCACGTTTGCTCCGAATTGGACCGCCGCACGCCGTTTTGGTGTCTAATGGCGCCGGAAACGCGTTTCCGGCCGCCGCAGTCACACGGCACCTCCGAATGAGGTGCCGTCTGGCCGACCGTTTCAAAATTCACGCCCCGGATGTTTTCGTACGGTTTCGTGGCATTTGGACGTCGTTCGGGTGGTTTTGACCCCCCAACGCGCCATTTCAGCGCGCGCCGCGCTGCTGAAAACGACACAATCGGACGTGCCGCACGCACCGCACGTCCGATGGACGTGCGGCCTCCTCTTGCATCTCAGGAATAATATTTCTATCGTTACCGTGCGGTTTCAGGTCGTTCGGAGCACGTTTGCTCTGAATTGGACCGCCGCACGCCGTTTTGGTGTTTAATGGCGCCGGAAACGCGTTTCCGGCCGCCGCGGTCACACGGCACCTCCGAATGAGGTGCCGTCTGGCCGACCATTTCAAAATTCACGCCCCGGATGTTGTCGTACGGTTTCGTGGCATTCGGACGTCGTTCGGGTGGTTTTGACCCCCCAACGCGCCATTTCAGTGCGCGCCGCGCTGCTGAAAACGACACAATCGGACGTGCCGCGCGCACCGCACGTCCAATGGACATGCGGCCTCCTCCTGCATCCCAGGAATAATATTTCTATCGTTCCCGTGCGGTTTCAGGTCATTCGGAGCACGTTTTCTCTGAATTGGACCGCCGCACGCCGTTTTGGTGTTTAATGGCGCCGGAAACGCGTTTCCGGCCGCCGCGGTCACACGGCACCTCCGAATGATGTGACGTCTGGCCGACCATTTCACAATTCACTCCCCGGATGTTGTCGTACGGTTTCGTGGCATTCGGACGTCGTTCGGGTGGTTTTGACCCCCCAACGCGCCATTTCAGCGCGCGCCGCGCTGCTGAAAACGACACAATCGGACGTGCCGTGCGCACCGCACGTCCGATGGACGTGTGGCCTCCTCCTGCATCTCAGGAATAATATTTCTATCGTTCCCGTGCGGTTTCAGGTCGTCGTCGGAGCACGTTTGCTCCGAATTGGACCGCCGCACGCCGTATTGGTGTTTAATGGCGCCGGAAACGCGTTTCCGGCCGCCGCGGTCACACGGCACCTCCGAATGAGGTGCCGTCTGGCCGACCGTTTCACAATCCACGCCCCGATGTTGTCGTACGGTTTCGTGGCATTCGGAGGTTGTTTCGGGTGGTTTTGACCCCCAAACGCGTCATTTCAGCGCGCGCCGCGCTGCTGAAAACGACACAATCGGACGTACCGCGCGCACCACACGTCCGATGGACGTGCGGCCTCCTCCTGCATATCAGGAATAATATTTCTATCGTTCCCGTGTGGTTTCAGGTCGTTCGGAGCACGTTTGATCCGAATTGGACCGTCGCACGCCGTTTTGGTGTTTAATGGCGCCGGAAACGCGTTTCCGGCCGCCGCGGTCACACGGCACCTCCGAATGAGGTGTTGTCTGGCCGACCATTTCACAATTCACGCCCCGGATGTTGTCGTACGGTTTCGTGGAATTCGTACGTCGTTCGCGTGGTTTTTACCCCCCAACGCGCCATTTCAGCGCGCGCCGCGCTGATGAAAACGACACAATCGGACGTGCCGCGCGCACCGCACGTCCGATGGACGTGCCGCCTCCTCTTGCATCTCAGGAATAATATTTCAATCGTTCTCGTGCGGTTTCAGGTCGTTCGGAGCACGTTTGCTCCGAATTGGACCGCCGCACGCCGTTTTGGTGTTTAATGGTGCTGGAAACGCGTTTCCGGCCGCCGCGGTCACACGACACCTCCGAATGATGTGCCGTCTGGCCGACCATCTCACAATTCACGCCCCGGATGTTTTCGTACGGTTTCGTGGCATTCGGACGTCGTTCGGGTGGTTTTGACCCCCCAACGCGTCATTTCAGCGCGCGCCGCGCTGCTGAAAACGACACAATCGGACGTGCCGCACGCACCGCACGTCCGATGGACGTGCGACATCCTCCTGCATCTCAGGAATAATATTTCTATCGTTCACGTGCGGTTTCAGGTCGTTCGGAGCACGTTTGCTCCGAATTGGGACCGCCGCACGCCGTTTTGGTGTTTAATGGCGCCGGAAACGCGTTTCCGGCCGCCGCAGTCACACGGCACCTTTGAATGAGGTTCCGTCTGGCCGACCATTTCAAAATTCACGCCCCGGATGTTGTCGTACGGTTTTGTGGCATTCGGAGGTCGTTCGGGTGGTTTTGACGCCCCAACGCGCCATTTTAGCGCGCGCCGCGCTGCTGAAAATGACACAATCGGACGTGCCGCGCGCACCGCACGTCTGATTGACGTGCGGCCTCCTCGTGCATCTCAGGAATAATATTTCTATCGTTCCCGTGCGGTTTCAGGTCGTTCGGAGCACGTTTGCTCCGAATTGGACCGCCGCACGCCGTTTTGGTGTTTAATGGCGCCGGAAACGCGTTTCCGGCCGCCGCGGTCACACGGCACCTCCGAATGAGGTGCCGTCTGGCCGACCATTTCACAATTCACGCCCCGGATGTTGTAGTACGGTTTCGTGGCATTCGGACGTCGTTCGGGTGGTTTTGACCCCCCAACGCGCCATTTCAGCGCGCGCAGCGCTGCTGAAAACGACACAATCGGACGTGCCGCACGCACCGCACGTCCGATGGATGTGCGGCCTCCACCTGCATCTCAGGAATAATATTTCTATCGTTCCCGTGCGGTTTCAGGTCGTTCGGAGCACGTTTGCTCCGAATTGGACCGCCGCACGCCGTTTTGGTGTTTAATGGCGCCGGAAACGCGTTTCCGGCCGCCGCGGTCACACGGCACCTCCGAATGATGTTCCGTCTGGTCGACCATTTCACAATTCACGCCCCGGATGTTGTCGTACGGTTTCGTGGCATTCGGAGGTCGTTCGGGTGGTTTTGACCCCCAACGCGCCATTTCATCGCGCGCCGCGCTGCTGAAAACGACACAATCGGACGTGCCGCACGCACCGCACGTCCGATGGACGTGCGGCCTCCTCCTGCATCTCAGGAATAATATTTCTATCCTTCCCGTGCGGTTTCAGGTCGTTCGGAGCACGTTTGCTACGAATTGGACCGCCGCACGCCGTTTTGGTGTTTAATGGCGCCGAAAACGCGTTTCCGGCCGCCGCGGTCACACAGCACCTCCGAATGAGGTGCCGTCTGGCCGTCCATTTCACAATTCATGCCCCGGATGTTTTCGTACGGTTTCGTGGCATTCGGACGTCGTTCGGGTGGTTTTGACCCCCCAACGCGCCATTTCAGCGCGCGCCGCGCTGCTGAAAACGACACAATTGGACGTGCCGCGCGCACCGCACGTTCGATGGACGTGCGGCCTCCTCCTGCATCTTAGGAATAATATTTCTATCATTCCCGTGCGGTTTCAGGTCGTTCGGAGCACGTTTGCTCCGAATTGGACCGCCGCACGCCGTTTTGGTGTTTAATGGCGCCGGGAAACGCGTTTCCGGCCGCCGCGGTCACACGGCACCTCCGAATGATGTGCCGTCTAGCCGACCATTTCACAATTCATTCCCCGGATGTTCTCGTATGGTTTCGTGGCATTCGGAGGTCGTTCGGGTGGTTTTGACCCCCCAACGTGCCATTTCAGCGCGCGCAGCGCTGCTAAAAACGACACAATCGGACGTGCCGCGCGCACCGCACGTCCGATGGACATGCTGCCTCCTCCTGCATCTCAGGAATAATATTTCTATTGTTCCCGTGCGGTTTCAGGTCGTTCGGAGCACGTTTTCTCCGAATTGGACCGCCGCACGCCGTTTTGGTGTTTAATGGCGCCGAAAACGCGTTTCCGGCCACCGCGGTCACACAGCACCTCCGAATGAGGTGCCGTCTGGCCGACCGTTTTACAATTCACGCCCCCGGATGTTGTCATACGGTTTCATGGCATTCGGAGGTCGTTCGGGTGGTTTTGACCCCCCAACGCGCCATTTCAGCGCGCGCGCGCGCTGCTGAAAACGACACAATCGGACGTGCCGCGCGCACCGCACGTCTGATAGACGTGCGGCCTCCTCCTCCTCCTGCATCTCAGAATAATATTTCTATCGTTCCCGTGCGGTTTCAGGTCGTTCGGAGCACGTTTGCTCCCGAATTGGACCGCCGCACGCCGTTTTGGTGTTTAATGGCGCCGGAAACGCGTTTCCGGCCGCCGTGGTCACACGGCACCTCCGAATGAGGTGCCGTCTGGCCGAACATTTCACAATTCACACCCCGGATGTTGTCGTACGGTTTCGTGGCATTCGGACGTCGTTCGGGTGGTTTTGACCCCCCAACGCGCCATTTCAGCGCGCGTCGCTGCTGAAAACGACACAATCGGACGTGCCGCGCGCCACCGCACGTCCGATGGACGTGCGGCCTCCTCCTGAATCTCAGGAATAATATTTCTATCATTCCCGTGCGGTTTCAGGTCGTTCGGAGCACGTTTGCTCCGAATTGGACCGCCACACGCCGTTTTGGTGTTTAATGGCGCCGAAAACGCGTTTCCGGCCAGCCGCGGTCACACGGCACCTCCGAATGATGTGTCGTCTGGCCGACCATTTCACAATTCACGCCCCGGATGTTGTCGTACGGTTTCGTGGCATTCGGAGGTCGTTCGGGTGGTTTTGACCCCCCAACGCGCCATTTCAGCGCGCGCCGCGCTGCTGAAAACGACACAATCAGACGTGCCGCGCGCACCGCGCGTCCGATGGACGTGCGGACTCCTCCTGCATCTCAGGAATAATATTTCTATCGTTCCCGTACGGTTTCAGGTCGTTCGGAGCACGTTTGCTCCGAATTGGACCGCCGCACGCCGTTTTGGTGTTTAATGGCACCGGAAACGCGTTTCCGGCCGCCGCGGTCACACGGCACCTCCGAATGAGGTGCCGTCTGGCTGAACGTTTCAAAATTCACGCCCCGGATGTTGTCGTACGGTTTCGTCGCATTCAGAGGTCGTTCGGGTGGTTTTGACCCCCCAACGCGCCATTTCAGCGCGCGCAGCGCTGCTGAAAACGACACAATCCGGACGTGCCGCGCGCACCGCACTTCCGATGGACATGCGGCCTCCTCCTGCATCTCAGGAATAATATTTCTATCGTTCTCGTGCGGTTTCAGGTCGTTCGGAGCACGTTTGCTCCGAATTGGACCGCCGCACGCCGTTTTGGTGTTTAATGGCGCCAGAAACGCGTTTCTGGCCGCCGCGGTCACACGGCACCTCCGAATGAGGTTCCGTCTAGCTGAGCATTTCACAATTCATGCCCCGGATGTTGTCGTACGGTTTCGTGGCATTCGGACGTCGTTCGGGTGGTTTTGACCCCCCAACGAGCCATTTCAGCGCGCGCCGCGGGGGGCTGTACGGGGGTGCGGGGGGGGGGGGGGGGGGGGGGGGCTGTACGGGGGTGCGGGGGGCTGTACGGGGGTGCGGGGGGCTGAACGGGGGTCCGAGGGGGGGGGGGCTGTACGGGGGTGCGGGGGGCGGTACGGGGTGGCGGGGGGCTGTACGGGGGTGGCGGGGGGCCGTACGGGGGTGCGGGGGGCTGTACGGGGGTGCGGGGGGGGGGGGGGGGCTGTACGGGGGTGGCGGGGGGCTGTACGGGGGTGCGGGGGGTGTACGGGGGTGCGGGGGGCTGTACGGGGGTGCGGGGGGGTGGGGGGGGCTGTACGGGGGTGGCGGGGGGCTGTACGGGGGTGCGGGGGGTGTACGGGGGTGCGGGGGGCTGTACGGGGGTGCGGGGGGGCTGTACGGGGGTGCGGGGGGCTGTACGAGGGTGCGGGGGGGGGGGGGGGTGCTGTACGGGGGTGCGGGGGCTGTACGGGGGTGCGGGGGGCTGTACGGGGGTGCGAGGGGCTGTACGGGGGTGCGGGGCGGCTGTACGGGGGTGCGGGGGGGGGGGGGGGGGGGGCTGTACGGGGGTGCGGGGGGCTGTACGGAGGTGCGGGGGGGGGGGGGGGGGCTGTACGGGGGTGCGGGGGGCTGTACGGGGGTGCGGGGGGCTCTCCGGGGGTGCAAAGGCCATCCATTGATTACAAAAGTGAAAATAAAAGTGATAACATCTAATTAATACATATTTCTTTTATCGATACCATACAAAAATTTATAAAAAATATATTGGATAATACATAATCTATAATATCAGATTTATTGATCTGTTGGAATTAGTTCGACTTTTTCAAATGTAGAATCATTCAAGATTATCTGATCAAAAACTCAATATGTGTATAAAATATTTAAAAGACACCATGGATGGTAATAATGCATTACTTAAATGAATAAATACATTACATCAATGTCAACCCTACCAGTAAAAACAAAAAACATATCTCGTGAATATATGGTGCGTCACGCGTTGCCATCACTGCTACCTCCTTCTGGTGGGCCAGGTGCCTACAACAAATAAACATTATAAATATTTTAATAACAAAAATAATTTAAATTAAATAAATAAATACAGTATATACCTGCGTCGTATGATCCCCTGTACCATCAGCTCGACGCACATATTCCCGCAGTGCTCTAACCTCAGCTGTCAATTGCGCATTTGTCTCCTTGGAAGCGCGCAGCCGTGCCTCAAAATCTGACATCTGCTGTGTCATATGAGCAACAGCAGGACCGACAACCGCAGCGCGTGACACTACAGAACGAGGAATCCCTGCTCCATAGGTCAAACTATAGCCATGCCCGTCCCGACCAATAATGCGATGAAAGATCTCATCCCGTCGCATGGGAAGCTGTCGCTGGTCCTCTGGCAGATGTTCTAACTCAGCTTCAAATTGATCCTGTGAAATATTTAAATATATATAAATATATATATGTTAATATAAAGATTTATGTAATTATTGGTAAGTACAGACACTTACTATCAATGCTGCAACCTCTGGATCATTGCGATCACGAGTCCTTATCCACACTGACATTTTATCAGTTGCTGCACCTTGCCCTCGCAACTGTATATTAAAAGAATATAAACACAAAACCATATAATTAATAAATTAAAAAATGAATAATATATACCTCATGTCGGATCTGAGACACGTGACGAGTCCCGAGCCTGTGAGCTTGGTCCTGTAACGCTCGATTCTCCGGGAATGGCGTGTTGACACCTCCTACATTCAATTCATTCAAATTTCAAACAAATCACATATTCTTGAAAATATATATACAGAAAAATAATTAATATACAAACCGCAAAACCCTCAGTAGACCAATATGCAACCAAGTCACGCCACTGAGCCGGGAGGACACCTCTCGGGACTTTTTCCAAAATGTCAGGGGCACCCACATTTGGTACCCAGTGGTCCCTCTTCACTTTGCCTTTATAATCTTTCCACAGCTTACGCATTTGCTCATACACACGGGCCGAAACTCTTCAGGTCATACTTTCAAATTTTGCTATAATGAAAATAATCAAACATATTAGTATTATCTATAAATAGAAAATAAAGTAAAATTATTTTCTTACCTGAACCTCCCTCCATAGACGATCTAATGTGTCCTGAGGGATAGAAGCCCAATCACGCGTGGTCAATGAAAATCGATGTGGGTCACGTATGATATGACCCAGCTGACGAATAAATGCCGGGGCATTCGGTCCCACGGGATGAAATACCTCATCAAATGAAACATCTATCGTCGTGTCGGAATTCCATGCTAATATGCCACGACCAGGGCCTCTCCTGTGAGAGGAAGAAGCAGCCGAGTCTGATCCTGTTGAAAACAATTTTATATATAAATTGACAAATGTTATATATATATATGTATGTTAATTACATAAATAATATAGATAATGACTGTCAAACATACCTCGACCCTGAGACGTAGATGCCTCAGATGGATGATGTGGATTTTCTGCCTCTTCCCCTGACATGTCTGCAATCATACAAAATATCAGTAATGAGTCCAAAGTGTTTAAAAGATAAATTGGATTGTTCTTAATAAATAAAACTTTTACAACTGTTAATCAACAAAAAATGGATTGAATAATTAGTAGTGAATGAATTTTAAAAAATCAGAAAGTTAATCAACCTAAATATTTATGACTGAATTAACTTACAAAAGTGAGGATTAAAACTTATAAGGATTTATAAATGATTAGATAATTTATGATATCCTAGGACATTCTACTGAATAGCGGGAAAACAACTATACCTTTCATTAAGCATGAAAATCGACCGTTTCTCCTTCAACAGCTGCTCTGACCCAATAAATATCTTCTTCACGTTGAACTACGGTATGTTGATCAAGTTGTTTGTAAACAAACGGAACAGTCTCGGGTTCATCTTCTTCAAATAAAAACACTCCTCGCCGAGACATTTTGACAACAACTTGCCAACTTGGATCCGAAGGCAAAGTAACGAAGAATACTTGTTCCGCTTGTGATGTCAAGATGAAAGGTTCATTCTCAACTCGTTCATTATTTCTGTATAACATATAGTTAAAATTCACCAATGAAAACTAATATTGATCGACTTTACATCCACGCACTGGATCAACCCAATTACACTTTAACAATATGTACTTCAAACCGTGTGTGTATACAACTTCAATGATGTCTATCAATTGACCATAGTAATAACCAGAATCGACAAAGGGACAACCGATTCCACTGTTTTGTGGTTGCTCGTTTGTCGTCAACATCTTTAATGCGAAATCGAAAACCATTAGCATCAATAGCTTTATAACAACGAGCCGTTATAGATGGACCCTCAGCCAGTTGGATAAATACTTCAAGTAGAGTGGGGTCCCCTAACTCCCTCAGCTTACGAACCTACATAATTTATAAAAATCAATACTGATATATGAAGAAAGAATTAGTTTAATACTTCACTCATAATGAAAATCAATTTATTCATACATAATCCTTGAACCAATCATGAAATGCCGGCATAATGAGATTGTTGAATTTGCAACTCAGTCGCACGATGCGTCTCTTCTTTTATCTCATTAATGTGTTTCCTGCAAATGATTACGCGATGTTCAAAAGATCAACTTATGCAAAGAAAACATGTAAAAGTTATACAAGCACATTGATAAGATACTTACTGCATAATGGTGCAACTGATGAGTATTGAACAAGATATATCGATGTGCTTGTATCACTCGATGTTGTCCATATCAAATGTGGTTCCTTCTCCAACTGGACATCATGAATCCGAGAGGGCTTATCTAATTTTGTTTCAACATCCGTAAGATATTCTGCACAAAAGGCAGTTACACTCGTCCATCAAATAACCATTGGCTATTGATGCCTCTGGACGAGCTCTGTTGCATACAAATCTTTTCAATGTACTCAAATACCGTTCAATAGGATACATCCACCTGAATTGCACTGGACCAGCAGCCATTACTTCATCAGTTAGGTGCACTGTTAAGTGGACCATAACATCGAAAAATGAGGGGGGGAAAAGTTTCTCAAAGTGACAAAGCGTAAGTACAATTCGGTCCTGCAAACTTTTTAAATCACTCATTCGTTGATTTCTTAAACAAAGTTTTTCTAAAAAAAATTACTCATCTCAATCAAGGGCTGAACAACATTGGGGGATAAACAATCACAAATTGCGATTGGAATCAACTGCTGAAGTAATATGTGATTATCATGACTTTTCAACCCTTGCAATGTCTTGCTCGTCAGATTCACACACTTTGAAATATTAGAAGAGTAACCATCAGACACCTTGACCATCTTCAAAATGGAAAGAAATGTCTCTTTCTCCTCTGTAGTCATCGAATACTGTGCAGCAGGCATATATGCCTTGTTTCCCTCAGCTAACTGTAAATGCAACTGTTTCCTTAAACCCATTTCTTCCAAATCACGGCGTGCATTAACATGGTCCTTTGAATTTCCACTGACACCTAAAATGGTCCACAATATGTTATCACAAACATTTTTTTCAATGTGCATGACATCCAAATTATGCCTCAACATGTTAGTTTTTCCAATACGGAAGACTATAAAAAATACTTTTCTTTTTCCAATAGTGACTGCGCTGCCTACCCGCAGCACGAATATTACGTACTGGAGGAGCCACCAAATCCTGAATTTCATATACCGTGCGGATGTTTTCTTCCTCAATCTGCGATAACATTTCGACTCCTGTCATGATCTTTGGTGATGGGCTGAACTCTCTAGAACCATCAAATTCCACTCTGTCCTTTCTGAAACTGTGCTGGGGAGGGAGAAAACGCCTGTGACCCATGTATGCCCATTTTTTTGGAATGTTTAAGCCATACAGATTTTTTACTTTTATTGCAACAAGGGCAATCAAATTCCCCTTTCGTACTCCAGCCTGATAAATTTTCATAAGCTGGGAAGTCATTCATTGTCCACAATAAAGCAGCATGCAGTTTGAACATTTCATTCGTTTCGCAGTCATAAGTCATCACACCATCGCCCCAAAAATTCATTCAACTCATCAATCAATGGCTGAAGGTAAACATCAATCTTATCCCCCGGACTTTTAGGTCCATCAATAAGAGTGGAAAGTAATATAAATTGTTGCTTCATACAAATCCACGGAGGAAGATTATATGGAACCAACACCACGGGCCATGTGCTATGAGTTGCACCAACCATAGACTTGAATGGATTGAAACCATCTGCTGCAATCCCAATCGGACATTACGAACATCTTTAGCAAAGTCGGGATGTCCTCTTATCAAAATCCTTCCATGCATGAGAGTCTGTCGGGTGGGTTAACATGTCACTTTCATGAACTCTTTCTGCATGCCATCTCATTAAATTAGAAACTTTAGATGACATAAAAAATCTTTTCAACCTCTGTTTAAGGGGAAAGTAACGCATTTGCTTTACGGCAATCGGTTTCCCCTGTACCGCAATCTGACTTTGATGAGTCTTATTTCCCCTGTTCTCTTTCCACCTGGAAGCGCCACAAACCGTACAGATATCCAAATGAGCAGTTTCATTTCTAAACAACATACAGTTGTTTGTACATGCATCTATAGTCTCATATGTAAAACCTAAGTTCTCTGTCAACTTACGAGCATAGTAATACGACTCAGGAATCTTAGCGCCGACAGGAAGAACTTTTTTCAATAAAACCAAAAGCATGTCGAATGATGTGTCTGACCAATTATTCAAAGTCTTCAAATGCAACAACTCCACGATAAACGACAGTTTATTGTAAGAAGTACATCCAGGATATAATTCTGTTTTCGCATCATCAAGTACTTCATAAAACCTCCTCGAATCACGATCTGCACCAGAGCGAAGATTTATCTCACCGGTCTCAAGATTCTGGATGTCAATGCCTTCAGGATCAAACCCACGTACCATTTCAGTAAGCATTTCATGCATTGGATCAGTCATCCTTGCATCAATATCCATCTGAGCTGCATCTGTATTTTGACAACGAACATATTCTTCTCCATGACGAGTCCAACTCTTATAATTTTTCAGAAATCCATTAAAGAAAAGGTGCTCCCTCACAGTATCTCGTGTGAATTGATATCTGTTAGCACATTTTCTACATGGACAACTAAATATAGTCACTTTCAAATCCTCTCGTGAAGTCAATAAACTGCATAATGCCATTGAAATATTCTCTAGACGTTCGATTTGGAAGATCAATCCAACTCTTATCCATAATAATATCTGTATAACAAAAATTTACACAATACTTATTACATTTACATTTTTCAAATCAACTATATTCAAAATAAATATTAACCATTTGTTTATGAACCATTGATAAAATAATAATGTAACTGAAAGCTCATGTTACCTGATTGAGCTACAAACCTGAAAGGGAGGGGAGCCGAAGGCGGTGCTGCGAGGGAGAGGAGGCAGCGAAGGGGAGCCGGAGCCAAAGGCGGTGCGGCAAGGGAGGGGACGGGCGGGCGGCGGCGGCGGGGAGCTGGAGGAGAGGAGGCGGTGAGGGGACGGGGGACGGGCAACGAGGGGGGGGTGTCCGGGGTCGGGGGGGGGGGGGGGGGGGGGGGGCTGTCCGAGGTGCGGGGAGGGGTGTCCGGGTGTCGGGGGCCTGTCAGGGGTGCGGGCAGGGGTGTTCGAGGTGCGGGGGTGTCCGGGGTGCGGGGGAGGGGGGGTTGTCTGGGGTGCAGGGGGCTGTCGGGGGTGCGGGGTGGGGTGTCCGGGGTGCGGGGGGCCTGTCCGGGGTGCGGGGGGGCTGTCCGGGTTCGGAGGGGGGGGGGGGTGTCCGAGTGCGGGGGGGGGGGGGGGGGGGGGGGGGGGCTGTCCGGGGTGCGGGGGGGCTGTCCGGGTTCGGAGGGGGTGTCCGAGTGCAGGGGGGGGGGGCTGTCCGGGGTGCGGGGAGGCGTACGGGGTGCGGGGGGTGGTCCGGAGTGCGCAGGGGGGGGGGGGGCTGTTCCGGGGTGCGGGGAGGCGTCCGGGGTGCGGGGGGCGGTCCGGACGTGCGCGGGGGGGTGCTGTCCGGGGTGCGGGGAGGCGTCCGGGGTGCGGGGGGCGGTCCGGAGTGCGCGCCGGGGGCTGTCCGGGGTGCGGGTGCCGTCCGGGGTGGGGGGGGGGGGAGGGCCGAGAGGCTGGAGGGCGGCGGCCGGAGGCCCGAGGGCGGAGGGCGGCAGCCGGATGCCAGGCGGCGGGGGAGGGCAGGCGGCGGGGGAGGCCGGGCGGCAGGGGAGGCCGGGCGGCGGGGAGGCCGGGCGGCGGGGGAGGGGAGGGCGGCGAGGGAGAGCGGCAAGGGAGGGAGGGGGTTAGGGCGGAGCGAGATCGAGGGCGCGGGGGGGGGGGGGGGGGGCGCAGAAACCCCCGAATTTTTTTATGCAGGTTAGCGACCGCCATTGGCGGTCGCTAATGGTAAGCTATAGCGACCTCCAATGGCGGTCGCCCGAGTCTGGGGGGCTCCACTTCCCCCTTTTCTAGTAGTGACTTACAATCCACTCTAAAGTTGAAAATGTTTTATTTGATTTTGGATCCACCCACTCTTTTATTTCTAAAGAATTTTCTAAGCGTTTTTATATATTACCTCAACAATTAGATGTTTATTTAGCTGTGACGACCCCTAATGGCACAACGGTCTCATCAAATTTTACAATTCTTCTCCGATTGAAGTTTGTGGGGAAGTACTTCCTGAAAATCTTTTAATCCTTCCTATAGTGGAATTTGATGTTATTCTTGGCATGGATTGGCTTTATTTATGTGGAGCTCATAACAATTTCCAAATAAGGGAAGTCACATTTCATATTCCAGATCAATATATGATCGTCTATCGATGCAAGGATGAACATAACCTTCCAGTGGATATTTCTTCCATATTATGGGTCATGATTCCACTAAATGAAGGTCATTTATCTCAAATGGTTGGAGAGAAACTTACAATTAAGAATATTCCCATTTTAATAGAGTTTGATCATGTATTTCTAGAGGAATTTCCAGGTCTTCCACCAAATCGTGAAGTTGAGTTTTCAATAGTACTTGTACCGGGTGCTTTACCTATTTCAAAGACACATTATAGAATAGCCCCAATTGAGTTATAGGAATTGAAGAAGAAACTCCAAGAGAATCTTGATAAGGGATTCATACGCCCTAGGGAATCACCTTGGGGATCACCTGTTCTGTTCGTTAAGAAGAAAGATAGATCAATAAGACTCTACATTGATTATCGAGAACTTAACAAGATCACTATCAAGAACAAATATCCTCTATCATGCATTGATGACTTATTTGACCAACTACGTGGAGCTCAATACTTTTCCAAGATTGATCTTCGTTCAGGGTATCAACAATTAAGGGTCAAAAGGGAGGATATACCAAAGACGTCTTTCCGTACAAGGTATGGACACTATGAATTTATAGTGATGCCATTTGTTCTTACTAATGCCCCTGCTATATTCATGGATCTAATTAATAGAGTCTTTAGAGACTATCTTGATCAGTTTGTGGTAGTCTTTATAGATGATATTCTTGTTTATTCAAAGAGCAAGGAAGAACATGAAGATCGCTTTCTAATTGTATTAAAGACCCTAAGAAAGGAGAAGATTTATTCCAAATTTACCAAGTGTGAATTTTGACTTCAAAAAGTCTCATTTTTGGGTCACATAATCTCAAAAGAGGGGATATCTGTGGATCCAGCAAAAATAGAGGTTATTGAAAGATGGTCGAGACCAATGACAGTAACTGAGATCAGAAGTTTTCTTGATTTGGATGGATATTATCGATGTTTTGTTAATGATTTTTCACGATTATCTAATCCACTCACCAGGTTGAATCTAAAAGGAGTTAAGTTTGTGTTGATGGAGGAGTGTGAAGAGAATTTCAAGGAGTTTAAAAGAAGGTTATCCAGTGCACCTGTGCTCACACTGCCGTGTAGTGGAGAAAGGATGGTGATCTACAGTGATGCATCCAAGAAAGTATCGGGGTTTGTTCTCATGAAAAACAATATGTTGATAGCTTATGCCTCATGATAGTTGAAAATCCATGATCAAAATTACCCAAATCATGATTTGGAGTTATCTGCGGTAATCTTTGTATTAAAGATTTGGAGGTATTATCTTTATAGTGAAAGGTGTGATATTTATATTGTTCATAAAATTTTAAAGTATATTTTCACACAAAAGGAGCTGAACATGCGCCAAAAAAGATGGTTGGAGTTGATTAAGGACTAAGACTGCTCTATTCATTATCACCCTGGGAAAGAAAACAAGGCGGAAGACGCATTAAGTCGACAAGACCATGCCAGCTTATCCATGATGAGGATCACAAAAGATCCAATATTTATGGATTTACAAAAGATAGATCTTGTAATTATAATGGAAGTGGGGAAATCTTATCTTTCTCAAATTAATGTTCAACCATCTATACATGTGAAGATTAAATAGGCACAAAAAGAAGATGTAGAGTTACAAAAGAAGGTGAGAAATGTTCCTGAATTCAACCTTGATTGTGATGGGATGATAAGGTTCAGGAATCGGCTTTGTGTTCCTCCCATCCCAGAATTAAAGAAGAAGCTACTAGATGTGGCTCATAGTTCTTCATTCTCTATTCATCCTGGAAGCACGATGATGTATGGGGACCTGAAAGAGTACTTCTGGTGGGATGGAATGAAAAGAGATGTTGCTGAATATGTCTCTCGATGCTTGGTTTGTCAGGAAGTTAATGTTGAGAGACATGAGTCTAATGGGATGTTAAAACCATTACCCATAACCGAATGGAAATGGGAAAACATCACTATGGACTTTTTCACTAGACTTCCTAAAACATCCCAAGGCAATAATGCTATCTGGGTTATAGTTGATCTTCTTACAAAGTCAGCACACTTCATTGCTATTAGAGAAGATTTCTATCTGGATCAGATTTCCAGGATATATGTGAAGGAAGTGGTAATATTGCATGGAGTACCACTTTCCATTATATTTGACTGGGATTCGAGGTTTACCTCAATGTTTTGGAGAAGTCTTCAGCATACTCTAGATACAGTGTTGATTTTCATCACTGCTTATCATCCTCAGACAGACGGTCAGTCTGAGAGGAAAATTCAAACTCTAGTAGATATGTTAAGAGCTTGATCTATGAATTTCAAAGGTGGTTGGGATCAACACCTACCTTTGGTGGAATTTTCTTATAATAAAAGCTTTCACTCCAGTATTTAGATGGCCCCTTATGAAGATCTCTATGGAAAGAAATGCAGGACTCAAACTTGCTGGGATGAAGTTGGGGAAAGAAAGCTATTAGGACCTGATCTTGTTGATGTGATGGCAGAAAAGGTCAGATCTATTCAACAACACATAAGAGCAGCTCATAGTCAAAAAAAAGTTATGCTGACAACTGAAGAAAAGACCTAGATTTTGAAGTGGGTGATAAAGTGTTCTTACGAATATCTCCTTGGAAGAGAGTAATGAGATTTGGAAAGAAGGGAAAATTGAGCCCTAGGTATATTATTCCTTTCAAAATACTAGACCGTGTTGGGAAGGTAGCTCACCGGTTGGTGATTCCACCGTATCTCTCTCAAGTTTACGATGTGTTCCATGTATCTCTCCTGAGAAAGTACATACCTGATCCTTCACATGTACTCAGCTCAGAAGTTGTACCACTGGAGCAATATCATTCTTATGAAGAACAGCCGATAGAGATTCTGGATCGTAGTGAAAAAGTCCTACGGAACAAGACCACTCACTTGGTGAAAGTTTTATGGATGAACCACCAATTAGAAGAATCTACATGGGAACTTGAGGATATGATGAGGGAGAGGTATCCTCATCTGTTTGTTACAAAGTGACGAATTTCAAGGGCGAAATTCATTTTAAGTGGGGTAGAATTTAACACCTGAGATTTTATGAGAAATATTTTGTTTTTATGTTATATGCATCAACAAAGGAATATTTCAATACACACAACACTATATTGGCTTGCATTACATGCAGGAGCAAACATCCTCGATAGCTTGCGTTGTACGCAATACCGAGTTTCACTAAACAACGATATGTTATTAAAATATTATATAAACTAGCCGTTATGAATAGTAATACCCTCTTTTTGAAATTTTATAAATTTTATCAATAAAAATGGACTTTATTTTTTGGATTTGGAATATCGAAGTTAGACTAGGGTGAAATTTTGGTATTTTTCTAAAAACATTCAATTTTTGATGAATAGTGAAAACACTGGGTTACTATTTAAAAACCTACTTTTTATTTAAATAATTATTTATTTTATTTAAATTTAGTTTAGGTAAAAATTGATACATAATACCTATATAAGTTCAATTTAATTTATTGGATTCATTTTATAATAATTTTAGATATATAAAAAATTTATTGAACTTTTCACCATCTTTTACCCCCCTTCTAGGAGAATTTGAAAATTTACATAAAACATAATTTTAACGCTTCTGTGAGTGGGATTTTGAAAATCCGAGAGACACAGTTAATATCAAGGAGTAAAATGTTGTTCAATAAGATAAAAATATTTTTTTTGAATAGTAACTTTTTACTTTTTTTTACCACGGTTAAAAGTAAATAGGGTAATTAAGGGTACAAATGATTTTATTGTTACCCTAATACATGTCCTAATTCTATTGGATAAGTGTAATTCGACCAAAAAAACCTTAGGAATAAAATATGACAATTTTGGTCCACTTGGATTAGATTAGGACACTTATTATTGTTTTATTTAAAGAGGAGTTAAAAAAGTTAAAATCATAGTTTAATAACTAAAACATTTTTAATATAGGGTTATAAATAAGATATATTCGACTATAAATATTCATTACAAATCTAAAAATATTTCCTACATAATGGTATTTTATTTATAATTTTTAGACCTTAAATATTTTAATTTATTTATGACACAATGATGATGCAATAATTACCTTATTAATGAAATATTAACATAATTGATATTATGAATACCCAAATAAATGTTATTTGAGACTTTCTATAAATTAAACTAATTTTATAGGTTAATATGACATGTTATTATTTTTTTAATTAACTTATTTAGAACTAATCATGCTGTTATGATTTTCACAAAAAATCAATTACCAAATAGTGTCAAAATTGACATAAAATTGTCTTTAAAATAAATATTATATTATTAATTGTTATTTTATTCCTAAAAATCTAAGGTTAGGCCAAATGACTTATATAAAGTTATATATATTAATAATGAACCACTTTGGGTTTGTTTGACTTGTTATATAAAGTTTATTAACCATATAGTGTAAGAAAACAAGAAGCCACGGTGAAAGTTAAATTATTTAACTTAGAGTTAAATCTAAATAATAAGGTTAAAATAATAACCTAAACTTCTCTAAAACATATTATTTGAGATTATTTTGACCCATCCCCACCTTATATTCGAAATAAATCAATTTGGAACTATTAAAAACAAAATATGACTTTATTATAAAATAATATTTTTAGTTTTCCCAAAGGTGCCCTTCTCCTACCTTATAAAAGGGAACCTCCACCCTCACCTTCTCACACAATTTTGAGCCTTAAAGCTCGGCCAAAACCTGACCATTTCCCTTATCAACTTCTTTAGAAACATTCTAGAGGTCCTGGTATTCTTCAAAGACCAATTTTAGTGCCCTAAGAAGAGGTTTCAAAGAGGCGTGTCGAAGAAGAGGTAATATCCGTTACCGATTATTTCAAATTTATTTCTTCTTCTACTTCATATACTTTAGTTGTTTCATTAGGAAGTAATAAAATCAGTATCACTTATATTCTGATATGTTATTATAAATATGAAACAACCCTATTTCACCTTCTATCCATCCTACAGAAAATGAAATCACTGCGTGTGCGTACGTACGGAATACCGTCTCCACGCCATGGTGTAATCTGTTTTCCACCACCACCTTACTTGGATGGTTATGATGGTGTAAAGAATAACTATATATGATTATTGTAAATTGATATTCATTCTGAAATATTATACATACACTTCAATACAATTCCATGATCATGGGAACGATATCATCACTTGTGCGTACGTACGGCATACCGTCTCCACGATGTGGTGCGACCCGTTTTACATGATCTTCATTAAATAATGATTATATAAATTAATTGAATGAAAAATTATGATATATATTACACTAATAACATTTTGTAAATGGGGTATCTATAACCTAAAAATAATAATAAGAATTTATTCAAAAAAACATGCATAAGAACATAAAGCAATGAACACCCAAATAACAAGTAACAATGAAATATTACTAATAAGAAGATAAGAATATGACCATATATGATATCATAACAATGATTATGATTCTGGAATAAGTCAATAACATTATTTAAATCATTATACAGGAGGTTCGGACACGTACAAAGCATATCATACCTAAGGTAAGGGAAAATCTCGCAATCTCATTTTTATCCGATATTGTTTATACTTTAGAATTTACTAGGGAATATTTATCATCCACATCCATGTTTCCTCAATATGTAATATTATTTCTATCCTCCTACAATTGTTTAAATCCAATTTTACGTATTGGTGAATATTTATTAAAATATGTGAAAGGAATCTTTTGTCTTTTTTAGTACGAGATACTTTTTGACTTTTCCGGCCAAAGTACGAGAAGAATGTTTTTTTACTTATATGACATGAATGGATTTTTCTGATTTCATAGAACATTATTTCCATGAATCTTCCTTTACATGTTTTCAATTTTATTTTTAATTAACTTCTTTTATTTTAAAATTGTATTACATATTATGAAAGGAAAAATGTTTTTGAAGTAGAAAGGATATTTTCCTCAAGAATGGAGTTCAAGAATTTTATCAAAATTATTTTACATCTAAGATAATATAGGGTTTTGTTTCTATACCTATTTTAACATTGATTTGATTATGTTATTATGTATTATTTTTATGATGTCCTTTTATCTTATGTATTATGTTATGATGGCATGATGCTTAAGAATTCCATTTTTATTACATGGATTATGCTATGATGTATGATTTATGATCTTGTGGCACACATAAGAATGATATCATTATGAGATGGGTGGGACCTATATCTGCCTCCAATGCATTGGGTAAAGATTTATATCTCATGAGATATACATTGCTGGAATAGAAGGTTAATCCAGTTCAGTGATACAGGACTGAAATGAAGAGTGAACTCAGTTCAGAAATGGACTTTGTCTGCTAGGATAGTCATGGAAATGAGTCCTGACTACTAAGAAGTGATTCTTTATAGTTATGTCTGTATGACACAAAGTTTCATGTTTTATGTTATGATTATTGGGATTACATTTCACTACCATGATTTATCCCATGTTATGATATTATGATATCTTTTGTAGGATAAGATTTTAAAAAATTTATGTTCTTATGAATATGATATGATTGATATTTCGTTTGTTTACCCATACTGAGAATTTGAGCTCACCTTTTTGTATGTTTTATTTTCCCCAGGTCAGGGAGAAGGGTATTAAGTAGGATATGCCAAAAAGGGACTCTAGATATGATTAAATAAACGGGAGACAATGTAGATACTTTATGAATCAGTTGTTTATGTTTCCCAGTTTCGAAAGACACTATACCTATATGGTCCTACCATGGTTTTGTTATATGTTGTAATAAGTGTGCTTCAATTCTGAATTAATAATAATGTATGTAAAGTATGGGTCGTTATACTACCACACAAATGTGGCAGCATGTAATGGGAAGGCATACAATTCTACCCCTCTTTCTGAAGCCTACCATGAAAATATAGCGATAATCTATGAGTGGATGCACATCATCACTCGCTCCTATGAATTCCACCACAAGAACAGGGTGGTAAAATATGATCAAACTTACATTCTTTCTAATTCATGTTTGTCCCACCACGCAGACAGTGTAGAAAATTACAATCAGATGATAATTTCTATCAATGTGCAGGAATCCCATCATCCCAATAGGACGATACCCAGCTATAAGCAGGCAAAAATACCTACTAACACAAAATAATTCCTCTATCTAAATAGGATGGAAAATTATGGGTAGTCATACAACACTACTATCATGGATGAATCCCACCAGCCAAATATGGAGGCAATTAAATTTTAGTAGAGTCAAATTCATGTGGATGAAAATCAAGCATGTGAGACAAATACAACGGAAAATGAGTAGATTCAAATTTATGCTCCCAAATGAAAATCTCACCTGCCAAATGTGGTAGAAATGGGAGAAAAGATATGGTGGCAGACTCATTCTTTTTCCCTAGTACAATAGAACTGCCTATTCCCACTAACAATTCATGGAGTACTGCAGTAGGCACAAACTCATGCCTCGACATCAGAATGGGAATTTATACATAGTCCAGCCAAAGACGTATCTCAATACATATTGGACATGATGGAAGACATTGATTATAAACTATATCCTCTAAAAATGTCCAGACATCATTTCATCGATGAAAAAAATGAGGAGTCGGACCCATGACCAGATATCCCAGGGAAAGGAGTTTATCCACTAAATCAGATAATCACCTTGATGAAGGCCATCATCTATGCTCCAGTCCAGGAGGGTCGATGACCATATTCTGTGATACAAGGACAACCGGATCGGGGACAAATACATGTTCCAACTATGGGACACTGGTCCAACATGGTGTCCACTCCAAGGTAGGCATATATCCCTTAAAAAACTCAAGATGTTCATCGTCATATCCCGATGACATCATAGGAACTATTTAGACAAGGACCCATGCATGATGGTTGTTACCAATAGTAGTCATACCCATTTTCCCACAAGAGATCATACAAAAATCAAAAGTTTCAATGTCAACTAGAAAATGAATATCTCATTCATGATTCTTCTCTTCTGGAAGATGGAGTTCTTGGTGCCATCAAACATTTATCAATAGAGGTCCAAGATCTTGTTTTTTCATTACCAAATTATGGAAGTGGTTGTAGAAGTTGCGGAGGTCCTCCCCAAAATATCTCTACTAGAAGCTCTAAAGACCCTCCCCAAAGAACCCATGGGGGATTACTCCATTGGCCAGAGATAATCGATCATGAGAGCATATCTCCTGTTGTGTGTTAGGGTTTCCCTCCCCTTGACCAGAATATCGTACAACTAGAGGACCCTCCCCTTACTATAGTCCACCCTGATAGTCATCCCTAAGGTATACTCTATATATATTCTTCTCCCTATAGTAGTACATCAATATGTAATGGTAGTCATCACCATGGATATAGTTTATACGAATGCCCTCCCCATAGTGACATTAGGAAATGAGAAGGTCCTCCCCTCATTGTAGTGCATCCTAAAGGCCCTCCATAAAGTGTACACTATAGATACTCTCCCTATACCCACAGCTATGATGGTATACCTCGCCATTATAGCAGTCATTGTGAAGGCCCTCCCCTTAATGACTCCAAGAATCAAGACGTTACTCCCCTTACTGTGGTCCTCCCTGAAGGTACTCCCTAATTTGTATAGAGAAAAAGTCCTATCTATTTCCAGACAATAAGCTGTAATGGTAGTCCTCTCCATCACAACACTGAATGTGAATTTCCTCCCTGTAATCCAATTTCACACCGGTAAGAAGGTCCTCCCATCATCCATTCAAATATGTGAAAACCCTTATATGATGAGGTGCTTGAAAAAATGGAGTACGATGTATGTGATACTCTCTCCATGACCAGTGATATCCTTTCTCACCCATAGGATGGCCTAGGTCCATTCTCATCTTTTGATCCACACCCACACTATTAAAATGTCAACAAGACTCCCACTAGTCTTGGTTCTTGGAACAAAATCATTAAGGAGTAGTCAAACTAGGTGGATCAAGCAGAGGATCCCTTGGTAGAACAACAAGATGATATGTTTATTATGAGAATACAACTAGAAAGGGATGAAATACTAGTGATTTATTAGACCACAACCACTTCTCAGTTCAACATAAAAAAAGATTTTTCAGAAGAATGTATGCATAAAATTTTCCTCAATATATGGAAAACTCTCTGCCAGTTAAAAGCAAAGTTTTTTCCCTATGATGGGTATGCAGATCATGTTAACTTCTTGGGAGATCTTCTCCATAAAATTGACCTAGAAGCACTTATGTTGGCATGGAGTCCACTATTATAAAGGAAAAACAAAGACCTTGGGATGTCCGGATTCAATGCACTGCACAAGTTCTATTGTCTTATCAGTGACGCCTTGTCTAGTGTTCATATATGGGGATGGAGATAACATGGAGTTCTACAAAACACCCCACTCTCCAGTTATCAAAACTCAGTGGAAACGAAATCATGTAATGCTATTACCCAACAGAGGAAGTCAAATGAAGTCCCTTCTCAGGAAAGGTTGAACGCTCAGCAAAATCTAGCCTCAATTAAGTCTCAGAAGCATCAGGCCCGGTGAGTGTAAGACATCAAGACGATCCTGAACTAGGAAACCAAGTACATTCCTTAGGATTCATGTTTATGATAATCCAACCATAATCCATGTTTATGTCCCTAGAAGAAATTAATTTATGTGCAGACCTAACACCATATCTAACTCACAACTACATGGGAGTGCATGAGATCAAGAAGGTAGCAATCAAAACATCATCCTCCGCAACAAAGGATCAATCCCATCCCATTGGTCTGGGGGAATTTTTAAATCACAATGCCCCCCATAAGACCAATAAATCTTGGCTGAGGAATGTCAGTAGATGAATAGTAGCAACCCCAACCCAAAGGGTTGGGTAATTGTTACCTCAAATTCCAACCCAACGGACATCTGTCTTCTCCTATCTAGGGAGAAAAATGTACATAGGGGTCACCAATTCCATCCTTTCCTATGATTCGCATCCTCCGAAATAGAGGCATACCATACGGTCATATCATGGATCCCTTCGAGTCACTCTTCTCCATGAAACCCGAAGTGTATCACATAATGGATGGAAAAGATCCAATAAAGGGTGTAGGAATCTATCCTACCATTCAACACCTAGTACACTAACCTAAATGTGGTATGAATTAGTTAAATTCATGTATATTATCCCCATAGAACTCACTGAAAACAATAGAAATAATTAGGAAACTAGAAAAGAGGGTTCCCTCCCCGAGACGATCCACATCGAGCCTGTAGGTGTGCACACTAGAAACCAAAGAGTTATCTAAAACTTGGGTTCCCCCTCATTAAATACCATAATTCCTCCCGTGTGAATTCTAAACAAGGATAAAAATAAGGGAAAGGTTTATTACCCACCTCCTCCTCCCCATGAGGATGATTTCCCTATGCTTGAGGATATATTTTCTTGATAGGAGGATGAAATTAAAGAGCTAAGGTGACTCAAAACCAATATTATAAGGGAAATCCATCCTACTAGGTATGCTACTTAGGTGGAGCATTAACACAAAATTCCATCAGACATCCCTCTGCCTCATAGGGTCATCCTAGAAAACAAATAAAGGCTGGAAGGCCTATTTAGGGTGGTGACAGGACCATTAGTCTACCTGAGCCCAGTCCAAGTAGTATATCAATATTTCCCTCCATTAGGGAATAAACCATAATGGATATAGGAAAATTCAAAAAGGCTGCCCTGGTGGGGTATCTATATCAAGGCCCAACAACATCAGTACATCCAATCTTTCCACTTGCTGCACCTATTCATGATCAGGTCCAACAAGACATCCATCAAGGGCTCCTGAATACCATCGAGTTATTAACTACTCGAACGGAAGAAATGAAAGCATGAAATGCTCTAGTACAAACTGAATGGAGGCCTTACCCCGACTGGGTGAGCAACGTCCCACCTCTTCTAAATTCTGATAATCCTGTGTTCCCAGTGTTCAATGGCTCAGGGGACCCAGAGCAGCATCTAATGCACTACTCTTCTTATTGTGATTCCATGAGGGAAACTCTGGAGTAACAAGAGGATGTAAAACTCAGATGCTTTGTGTGAACTCTACAAGGTTCAACCTTTGTGCAGTACACCCGTTTTCAAGATAACTCAATAATGGGATGAGAGGATATCTGGTCCTAGTTCCTATTCTAGTCCAGATCGATGTTTCCCAAAACAACCCCAGTGATCTCATGAACTATAAATTGTGAGAGAACAAGAGATTCTCAGACTTCATCACCAGATGGAAAGGTCTAACATACTCAACCACTCCCCTAAGATTAGATGTTTTCTATGAGCATTGATAATCTCTGAGATGAGATGTGAATTTCACTCATTATAGTAAATTAAAAAAGTGGGTTCCAGGACTTCTCTGTTACCACTCAAAGGATAGAGGATTCAGTGCAATGGACTAATCGCAAGTCCCAGGCAGCCCCATCAGCCCTAGTAAAAAAGAGAAAAGAGAGATGAAGCAAATTTTTTCATACCTATGCCACCCCCAGCACTGACTCTAGCTCCAAGGCCCCAACCAAACCATGCTGGGATTCTTGGATGTCACAAGCCACCCTCACCCCATCAAGATGAGAGAAGGGGGGCCAAAAGAAATCAATGAGGAATGCCGAATAAAGTATACTCATTCTCGGGCGACCAAGTCTACAAATACTTTATAGCTTCCATGAATTGAAATTTTCTTCATCTTCCCAAGAAAAAGTGGGATGATGAAGTAGTTTTTGATGTCCGACCAGATTATTGTCCCTTTCATCAGATATTGGGACACAATATACAGGAGTGTTTTGTATTTAAATACCTCCTGCAAAAGATGAAATATTCCTAGTAGGTCAAACTAGATCCACTACCAGCACATGTTCTATATTTTCCCACCACTGATCTGGAAAAGATGAGGACTAGTAAAAAGTTGTTAACAAAAAGGAGAAAAAGTTCGATAATTGGATGACTAGAAATACAGTCTATCAAGTTCATGGCATACTCCAGGAATAGTTCAAGTGACCAAATGTGCCTCTAACATCTCTTAGTGAAACACAACTGCCATATTCAGCTCCACAATCCTCTAGAAGGAAAATACATGAAAATCATTCAAATCATAATGGAGAAAAGAAAGTACATGAAGAAAAAAATCATACAAAATCCCAGGGTGTCTTTGACACTCTCAGATTTCATGCTAGAAAATCTGGCCCAATGGGAACCTCCCCACCAAATGGAACAACAGGAACTACCCCACTAAATGGAACAATGAGAAACTCCCCACAAAATCACAGAATAGGAACCACCCCACCATCTAGAAAAACAGGAACCACCCCATCATACAGCACAACAGCCACCGCCCCACTAAATTACACAATGGTCACCGCCCCACTAAACAACACAGAAAGCACTACCCCCACCAAAAGTCACAATAGGAACCACCCCTCCATCTGTCACAATGGGAACCACCCCACAAAATAGCACAAATAAAGGTAGATGACAATGAAAGTTCATCATCATAAGAGGAACATATTTTAGGCTCTATCAATGTAATCCATTTGATGGATCCTTTCTCAAATGATGAGTATGGATATCAACCATAATTCCTTGTACCCAACCAAGGATCTGGAGGATGAATCCACAGAAGCCAGGGATACCAAGGAAGACTCAGCCGTGGTTAAAATCAATCATATGGCTGCAACCCCACTCAAACCATCAGTGTTTCAGAAACCCGTAGAAGGACCCTCCATCAAATCCTATAGGGTATAGAAAATTCCCCTTCCCCCATAGGAAGCCACCCTAGCCAATCATCCTAGATTACCCATAATAGGGAGAACATATGTCAAATATCTCTTATCATGTGAGCATATTTTCCCGGACCAATCTAAAAAGGATAGAAGCCCCTCTAAATTTAGTACCAACGACTTAACTATCTTCATAAAATGATCAACCCCCAAAAGCACCTATGAAAGAGAATCCCCAAACTAGAAAGAACCCCCATTTAGATCTGAAATATGATATTTTGAAGAAGTTATATTAATTTCTAGCTAATATCTCAATCATGGATGCACTAGATCTATCAGTATATCTCATGGGAGCTCTCATAGAATCTTTTCAAAGTCCACAAGAGTTTGAGGACAAAGTATCCACTGCTGAAGTATACCAGACCAATATCAATCCTATAAAATGCCATGAATTAATATCCTTCATAGATCAAGATGAAGACGTTGTCACGCAAGGACACATAAAAAAATTATACATTCCTAAAACAATAAATGGTATCGATATTCGAAAACTCTTCATCAAAAATGGATCTGGGGTTAATCTCCTCCCACCGTGGACACTCCATTTGTTGGGCTGCACTAAGTATAATTTGAAACCCTACACCACAACTATATTGGGCTATGAAAAAAGAGAGAAGAATCCATTGGGGAAAATAAAACTCGAAACTCAGTTTGGGGACCTCATAGATCACCCATAATTTCTAGGGGTCTGAAATAATACAACCTTCAATGCTCTGCTAGGGAGGCCCTAGCTTCATAAGCACATAGCAACCCCCTCCTCATACCATCAGTTCCTGAAATATAGAGTCAATGGATAAAGTGGGAAACTATATGCTGAAATGGCCCCATTCAAGTCCTATGAGTCACAATACATTGATGGAGGGTTTGATGAACCAAAGGAGAAACAACCCTCAGCTGATGGAATTGACTGGGTCACTACCCCAAACCATTTGGAAATATTTCATACTGATCCCCTCAAGAATATTGATGAAGAATATGTACTTACCATCAATCATATTAAAATGGAAAGTCCGAATTATGACACATATTTATAAGTCCTCATGATTTCAGTTACAGATTCTATGCCTAAAAATTTCAGAAGACTTATTGACTCTTGAGATAATGGGGAGGTTTCAGATGAAAATAACCCCTAACTGACATAAAAACTCCAAAAAACTCCCACCTCACCTGTTGTGGTTGGAATACATGTCTATTCATTCAATAAATATGAGGAAACTATTTTAACCTCCACTGTATCTTTCCTAAAAAACCCCACCAATGGCCAAGGAAGAAGAGACAACCAAGCTCCAAAGGTGAAACTCCCACTCAACTATAGAGAAATCATTTCAAGGATTGTTTCCCCATTAAAAGATGAATAGGAATATGATGAAGATGTAGGGGAGGAGGAAGAAGAATACCTAAGGGATTCCCCTCCTATATTTGAGTAAGGAATTTCCACCACCATCGATGAACTCAAGAAAATCAACTTGGGTATGGAAGAAGACCCAAGACCCACTATAATTTATGTGGTCATACCTCTTGAAGAGAGAGAGGTATACAAATATTTCGTGAAGAAGAATTGGTATTTTTTATCCAAGATTTATACAGAAATTCCAAGTCTCAATCTAGAGGTGGACACTCACCACCTAGGCCTTCTAGAAGATCATCGTGGTTACAAGAAAGCTGCCAAAAGGACACACCAGACACATGCTGCAAAAATAGAGGATAAAGTTGAAAAGATCATCAAATATAACTTCATTAGGGACATCCAATACCCCATCTAGATAGAAAACATTTTCCACATTAAGAAGAAAAATGGGAATATTAGGGTCTTCATCGATTTCAAGGACCTAAACCAGCACTACCCGAAAGATGATTTCCCAGTCTTGATCAAAGAATTGTTCATCAATGCAACTGATGAATATGAGGATCTTTCTTTCGTGGATGGATATTCAGGATATAACCAGATCATAATGAACAAAAAATATGAATAATAGACCACCATAAGGACTCTATAGGGAGTGTTTTTCTACAAGGTGATTTTTTTAGTTTGAAAAATGATGGCGCCACATCTTAGCGTGACATGCCCCACATTTTCAAACCATTCATAGGAATGTTCATAAAATGATATGTCAATGATATAGTGGTTAAATCAAGACAACTATCAGACCATATGGTGTATCTTGAGACCGTATTCAACAAACTATGATAGCACAGTCTGAAGATGAACCCCATGAAATGTTCTTTCGGCATCACCTTAGAAAAATCCCCTAGCTTCATCATGTGCCACTGAGGCATAAATTTTGACCATTATAAGGAAAAGACAATACTTAGAATTTCACCACCTCAAAAACTCACTGATTAGAGAGGAATACAAGGGCTTCTAGCTTACACTCAGTGTTTCATAGCCAATCTTGCAGGAAAATGTTTTCCGTTAACCAGGATGATGAAAACGGGGTAGATTATCAATGGACTGATGATTGTAAAGAAACATTCAACAATCTCAAGAATTTTTTCTTGAGTATATTGGTTTTAATCCCACCTGTGGAAGGAAGACCACTCATTTTATATGTAACCTCCTTGGAATGATCCCTAGGTGCCTTCCTTGCTCAAAATAATGATGCCACCAGTGAGAATAATCTCTATTATCTCAGCTGAACCATGATTGATATTGAGTCTCATTATTCAAATATCAAGAAGCGCTACCTTGAATAAATATTTTTGGTCCAAAATCTGGTATATTATTTATAGCACCAAAAAGTCCATTTGGTCTCGTATAGCAACCCGCTCAAGTACATTATCATCCATGCAATGTTAACTAGATATTTTTCACAGTGGGCAGTCATCCTATTGAAGTTTGATATACGGTTCATACCGCATAAATCCATTAAAGGCTAGAAATTATTAGACTTCCTAGCCAAGCATACCTCAATAGGATTGGCCCTGTCATATACTAAGCTACCTGATGAGGAAGTATTCTATATTCAAGAAAACTCCTAGATGTGGGAAATGCACTTCAACAGTGCCTCCAGAAGCCCAAAAAGAAGAATAATAGATGACCCTAGGCTCAAAAAAGTGAGGTCATAGTCATAATTATATCCTAAAAAAAATAAATCCTACCTTATTCCTTCCTACTGTCAAAAGGATGCAAGAATAAGGAAGTAGAGTACCAGGCCCTCATTACAGGGCTAGAATTAGCACTACAAGTGAAATTCGAACACTTGAAGGTAAAAGATGATTTAAAACTGGTCATAAAACAAGTCAATGGTGACTATACTATCAAGAAAGATGAGACAATCCCTTTTATGAACCATGTCTAAGAACTGATGGTAGAATTATTGTCTGAACCGACATTGACTTATGTAACCTAGTCACCAAAATGTGAAATCCAATGCATTGGAAAATGCAGCCACAGCTTTGGCCGAACCAGATAGGAAAGAGACAATCATCATTACTTCCCACCTTCGGATGGTCTTACAATAAATTTAGGCCAACATGTAAGAAATTAATGAGATAAGTCCCATCTCTGAGCTATATGGTCCTACCACCAACTGGATGACTACCATTGTGGACTATCTTCAAAAGGGATAAATCCCACCAGATAGGGATGGAGGGGAACAAATCCAAAGAACAGAATTCAATTTCATGCAATATGAAGGCACAAACTAGAAGAATGTTATTTATAAGAAAGTCCTTAAAGGGGTCCTTCTTAGCTATGTTGATGGAGGAGAGACTGTCACCATCATGAAATAAGTGCATGCTATAAATTTTGGGGCACACCAATCAGAATCCAAACCCTTGCCAAATTCAGAGGCTTGGCTAATATTGGCCCACTATGATGCATGATTGTACTGATTTCCCAAATGAGTGTCATTCCTACCCAGTACATGCCAATTTTATCGATCAACCCCCAAAGTTACTTCACAAAACAGAGTACTCATGGACATTTTCCATATGGGGAATGTATGTCATGGGATCATATCCCCCCTCCACAGACAAACAATTTAATTTTATTCTCACAGAAACCGACTTCTTTTCCAAATGAGAACAAGAAGAACCCATTAAATAATTCAAAGCAAAAATCATTTTAATCTTTGTGAAAGCCAATATCATCACTAGATTTGGTGTCCCTCAAACAACACTGAAGGACAACGACACCATTTTATACTCTGTTTAATTGGATAAACTCTACACAGAGTATGGTATTAAGGCCAACCATTCGTCTTGCTACCACACGGAGGACAACAAATAGATAGAGGATTTCAACAAGACCATACCCAATATACATCCAAATATGGTATACAAAGACAAGAAATTGTGGCCGAACAAGATCCTCCATGATCTTTGGGATTACTATACCATAATCTTCACCATCGCTCAAGTAACCCTGTACTCATTTGTATATTGGATGGAGGCGGTTCTGCCTATTTAAATTCTACGTTCATTGCATTTAATTTCTTTTTGTGATCAAATATCTGTGCATGAGTGATCCCAAAAATAGTTTTATGAGATAGAGTAGTTTTCTGAGAAAATATTTCATGATATGCACCATCAGGAAGTCAACCAAAATTAGATTTCATGAGCCTCCAATAAGATGGTTTGCATCTAATCCTTTCTCTAAGGAGAGATGGTGTTGGTCCTCAAAACCCTAATGATACTTTGGAAAAAACCTCTAAAGTTGGATCTAAAACAGGAAGGACCATATATCATAGACAAAGTTTACTCTAATTGAGCATATACCCTGATTTCAAAGGACAAGCATCTCACAATTGCTCCCACCAATGTGAGATTCCTAAAAAAGTACTTTGTGTAATAGAAACACCACCATCTTAGTTGTATGATGTTAAACTTCCTAGAAAAACTTTCATCCTTACCATATGATGTTAAACAGCATGTCCCCAACAATGTTCTCACCTGGGGGAACATTGTATCCGACATCAGTATCCTACCATGTCGTGCTAAAGAAATATAGACAACTTGATTCCTATTTTTCAATTGGATACATAGAGACACCTTGACCTTAAGTCTTGGTTCAACCACCACATAACATGGAATCCCTCTATTGTATCCTCTGTCACCCCTATACTACAAGGGAACACCTCCCCATTTCTTCTTTCTCACATCGAGTATATCTCACATGAGATTTGGAATGGTGGTTAGGATTTCCCCCACATAGAAAAATCATAAAGAAGTATAATAATACCATCACCTTGAAAGCTTGGTATAGATTCCCCCCTCCTTCTCCATGAATAGTTCAGACTATCAGAGGGGGGATCCTCTAGATGTATGCATGGATTTATTCCCACCCTCACGGGATATGTATTGACACCCTAATTCTACATCCTAGTCTAGCCACCAGTCAAAATCAATAATTCCCCAATCCCTACGTTTAAGTCAGAATAACATGGAACGAAATTTCATCCTTTCTGCATGACATTAAACTACATAGCCCCAATGATGTTCTCACTCTAGGGGACATTGTTGTCGACATCACTCACCTACCATGTCATTCCCAAGAACTATGTGTGGATTGATTCGTTCTCTCATAGGATACAACATAATGCCTAGATTCTTCATCCTAGTCTATCCACTACTAAAAAATTCCCTTCTTTATGTGTATAAATCAGACATATGGAGGGAATTTACATCAAGAACAATGTGGAATTTCATTCCCAATTAACTGGGATATGTAGGAATCCTCCATGAGGTTCAATCCTGACACTTCACTCACCTCATCCTTTCCAAGTCTGTTAACTTTCATCCTTGCTATATGATGCCAAACTACACGGGATTCAAGAACTACATGTGGCTTAATTCCCACCCACAAATGGGACACGTAGTGACACATGGGCCTTCTCAGGGTCAGCCTTCATGAAAAAAATACTCTCCCTGCATATAATCTAGACTTACACAGTGAAATTCATGAGTCCTCACCTCATAATGTTAAATTTCATGTCCAAATAAGTCCTAACCACATGAAAATAAACTCTAAGGTATATCAAGAACTGTGTACGGATTTTTTCTCAGTATAATGAGATACCCCACAAAACTCGAACCAAAAGTCTTGGGTCTATCCATGTAGAATAAAATAATAGGAAAAATCCCCCACCCATCACATGTAAAATGATAATAGATGCCATGGTATTTTTGATCGGAATTGTTATATCCCAAAAGTGTCAAGAGACAATGATTCCCATTACATATGAATCATATCTATATAAAGGATCTCTTACCTCAAAATGAATTATGTAATGGACATTCTTCACAAACCAAGTCATCATCCTTTCATTCATCAAACTCCATGCCCCATAAAATCTCAAGTCACCATAATCCTCCATGGACATCAGAAATAGAAGGTTAGTGTCTTATGGAAACCTTTTTTTGACTATGAACATTATGCCCCAGTGGCTCTATAGATGTTTCACACAAAAATGGTCTATCAACCAAAGGAAAATTCATCCCTTGGAGAGGATTTTTCTATTATTTTATGCCTAATGGATTCTAATCCCCAAGTCATTCCTCCTAACATAAGGTCCCCGGAAATCATGGTTTACACCTTCTTCCTCCACTCATGTTTGGGGCATACCAAGAATATCATGGCCTGATTATCTCATAATTATGCATGATCCCTTTGATGATTTTTCCCATCAACATGATGATTAAATTCTTCTTTAAACATCCATTACACATGACGTTAAACTATATGGATGATTTCCTCACCTCATGAATGTAACCTACATGACCCAAATTCCGAACCACATGAAATAAAAAAACTGAAAGGTACCCTAAATATGGATAAAATTCCCCCACTCCTTATGCATGAACAAAAATTTGTGCAGGGAACCTAGTATCCAGATGAATGGATCTTCAAAACCAGGCCCTGATCTGACAAGGGAGTAAAAATATCCCACCTAACATACATGTTAAATATTTATAGAGAAAATCCCAATTCTGCAAATAATCATGAAATTCCTTGGATAATCATGGCCAAAGTGTTTATGAAGTGTCCAAACCAACCCTCTCCATTTGTGAGACTATGTGCTTTGAGTGATCTTGTATCATCATAAACCTTCATGGCCATCAAGAATGGAAGGGTGATGTTTAGAGGAAACGTTTGTTTAGATATAAACATTATGTCTTGGAGGCTCTACATATGTTTCCCACAAAAATGTCCCATCAATCAAAGGAAATTTGTTCCCTAGGAAAAGATTTTCCTATTTTCGTATGCCTAATGAATTCCAAGCCCCATGTCCTTCCTCCGGATCCAAGAACCTTGAAAACCATGATATACAATATCTTTTCTAATCACATATTAGACATGTTAGAACACCCTGACTTGGTTACTCTCCAGTTTCACTGGGATTCTACATATATGTCCTGATCAAATGAAATTCAAACTGCCTAATACTTGATACCCAGTATCCACCTTTGGGCTAGGTCATGTCCAAAGGTATTTCCCATCATGACCCAATGCATGAAATCAATAAACATAGGTACGTTTGACATGTGCCCATTCCTCATTGGTGAATCCATATCCAAAGTAGAAATTCTCATCTGTATGCGCGAATTAGATCCGTATACAGGAAAAACTTAAAAGAATGACATACATCTTGATTTTTTCCATCACAAGATACGTATTGATATTCAAATCTCATAATAGGATCGATTAGTAAAGAAAAAAACATCCCATCCCTACCAGTGAAAGGGTCAGACCTATGTAATGAAACAAATCACATGCATGGGATAGAAAGTCCTTCAAAAATTTCTATAATTCCCAATAAAGTTTAACCTAAAATAACCCCTTTTCATGTTTACGCATACCCATGTTCACGAGACATAAGTACAAGAAATTTAAAATCTCTATAATCATCTATGGCCATCGAAAACAAAAGTCCAGTGTCCTATGGAAACATTTTTTTGACTATACACATTATTCCTAGATTCTCTGAATATGTTTCCCGCAAAAATGGCCTTTCAACCAAAGGAAAATCCATCCTTAGGAGAGGCTCTTCCTTCCTCTGATAATGGTTTAAATATTTCCCCCTCTCAATGCCTAAAGGTGAAGGATTTTTATGGGAAAACTATAATTTAGGGAATGAATCATTTACCCTCCTCTAGACAGAGTAGGATTATTTTGTAAAATAGGTCCCAAACGTCCTCGTTGTACGACTTTAAATTGCATCAGGCTTCAACCCTCTTTTACACAAGCCAATTTAATGAGTCCTAAATCGGGGTCCCTATCCCACAAGTAATGTTAAAAACTATTTGGACTAAAAAAACATTATTGATAATCTATAGGGAAGACTCTAAAATATCGGTGAAAAAGACGCAACACTAGCCAGGATGAAAACCCACAAAAAGTCACCCTGGACAAAATTCGAGTGTCATATCACTAAATATATGTTACATATTGTTTATAAGAAACATCTAGAAATCAAAAATCATCAAGAGACCCAAATCTTGTTAGGTCAAAAACCAATAAATGGATTCCTAAGAAAAATTTAAGTTATACTTGCTAAGTCCACAATGCAGGCTTAGGCAAAAATTAGGGTGATAAGAAAGAAGGCATGAAGATTGTAGATTTCTCCATGTAACCCTAACAAGAGTCAAACTACGCCTGCTGAGACCCTCGATTCAGGAAAATATTAGAGCATAGATTATCTTGAATTATAATTCAAGTTGATATCCGGTTGACATTATTGTTTAAAATGCATTTCATCATAAATGATTAATATTGCAGGAAAGAGTAAAATAGAAACACTAGAAATCAAAATGTTTATATTTTATACGAAAGGGAAGTGAGAATGGGGGGGCTCAAAAATCTAGAGAGCCTCTCCCTAATGTAAAAAAAAGGTGATGATGGGTAGTCCAAAAGATTACAATGAGGCCCAACTTGCTCTTTCCAAAAAGTTGATAACTACCCTATGAGGGCCATCAAGGGCCTATTCCAAATAATCCCTCTATTTAGATTTAGTGTCAACCATTAGGTGTAATCTATTTTCAATTATCCCGAGGTCTCATCCTTACTATTTTATGGCCTCATAATTGGCGCTTGACGATGTGATTTGTGCTTTTAGTCGGGCCATTCGAGCTTCACACTCACGCAGTTCCTCCATCTAGGAAACCACCTAGTCATGGTAACTAGCTTCCTCAGCATAAAAATGTTGAAACATGTTAGTAACATCCTATAATGTCTAATCTTGGTGGTGAGAATCATTAAACTAAGCCTAGTCACCTTTTTATGCAACGAGATCCTCTCAAGCTATGAAAATTTGGTTCATGAAGAGATGCAGGCATCAGTAA
Organism: Viscum album; assembly: GCA_963277665.1. Lineage (NCBI taxonomy): Eukaryota > Viridiplantae > Streptophyta > Magnoliopsida > Santalales > Viscaceae > Viscum > Viscum album. Next base: position 1,798,190,532 of record OY728126.1, on the reverse strand, counting down.
TCAAAACCTCCTAAACCTAGGTTGAAAAATAGTCATTGGAAGTTATCAACCTAGTTGGAAAAGTTTGTTAGAGTAGTTTTCTTGGTAAGATTATATATTTGACTCCATGCCCGCTTCTGCATAGCTCGATGCCTCCTAATGGCATTAGACTCTTGGTCCTCCTCCACTGTGACATGTATGTAGTGAGGAAGTAACATTTCAGTAGTCTGGAGCACCCTGAGATGGGTCACCATATTACGGTAACTTTCCTTTCCAATGGATGGTTAAGCCTCTGAGAATAAACGAGGTGGGATAATAGAGGCTTTAGGAACATCGGGTGATGTCCTACTCGGACCGGCTTCGGAAAAATCATGTACCTCATCAGCCCAAAATTCGGTATCTGAATCACTCTCTATAATAATGGGTTGTGTGGGTATAGCCCCTTCCAAATGCGCGTGATAGTGGGAAGAATTACTTCTCACCGTAGGAAGGAGGACATATGGAACAACTGGAACGGTTGGGACAGGATCTGAAATAGACAATGGTCTATGAACCCACCAAACAATCCTTGCCAATACCCTATCAGAATTGAAATCCTCCCACATATGGTCATAATCTAATGATAGTTAAGTTGAGTATAATGGGGGAGGAATGAGTAATTCTTCATCAACATCCTCTCAAATCAAGTCCAACCACATTTGGTGGAAGATTATGTTGTGAGATTCCCACTTCACCAGAGTAGCAGGGAGAGATGTGGTCTACTAAAGGCATCCAAACTGCCTAGAAAAGTTGTAAGGAATGTAAGTATTTACAATGGTCACCATGTATATGCATTCAGTATGCACTCCCTCTCAAAGGGAAATTATATAATAATGTTCTTTAGGGTAGCCTCTCTTAGTATTTATCCATGGCCCATGAGGTGCTGCGTAATGCGTAAAAGATAAGATAAAGACATCTCTTAGCAATTCAATCCTGCCTTTCACAATCAATGATTTCTCCTGGATGGAGGTAATGTTATGAAAGGTTTGGTGGAAGTCATAATGAGGAACTATGGATGTTTTCCAATACTCGTAATAGGGGAAATTATATGAAATTCATCCATATAAAAATTTAAATGACCTGCTAAGACAATGTAGGGGTTTCCCTTCTTGTATTTTCCCTAAAAAAATTTGATTTAGGAAAGAGTATTAACAACCAAGTTAATGGATTTTCACTCATTCAATGCATATTCCATTATAAAAGTTTAGGCCCTAACACTGGTATAAACATGATGAGAAGGAAATAGCCACCCACTTTGGAACATCGAAAATAAACTGCCTCCCCCCCCCCCCCGAGATTAGGCAACATGTATTGGTAGGTTTCATAACCCCAAGTGGTGTATTGAACTGCCTCAAGGGTATCACAGTAAGAACTAAGAACGAATCTTTACTATTAGGTCAGATGGGTTCATCTATAAGGAAATCTCGGATTTAGCCCCTTCATTTACAAGAATAACCCTTTATGGTCTTCAAATGAGATCAGATAATGGGCGTGAAGGGGCTAACCAAGTAGCCTCTCTGCCATGAACAATAATTCTCCTTCCAAGGGGGATAATTTATCAATATTTCTCCAAGTTTTGTCCACCAGAAAAAATTCAGCATACATGTTTCCAAGGATAGAATGTCCCCTTATCTAGGAGATGTACCCTAGATTGATCCCTAGCTCACCATGGGATATGTGAATGGTATTGGTACCCAAATATCAATGGATGAGCTTCTCATACAGTATCTCACCTGATGAAAAAATGGAAAATTGGGAGACCCACATAGCTTGATATAGATTGATAGTTTTTAGCAGCACAGGGGAATCCAAGTAGTTCTGATGAACCCAAAATGCCAAATCCCACTTGTTAGAGAAATACCCTCTCAGTCGGAGGTCCCATTTAGAGCTCTATCCTTCATTAGGATTACCTCGTGGCAGGTTAATGATGGATGGATAATCCAAGAAAATGGAATACAATGACATACTACAAGGGAATTGGCTGCTCTAAGTCCACATATAACTGCTCATGATAAAATCACCCTCCTGACTCAATTTAGTAATGATTTATCTGGAAAAAGAGATTTTTTCTCTATTATGCCCCTGGGATGTTTTGTAATGTGTGATAAGATTTCCATGATCAGTCCTTGGAAAAGGAGTGTCATCTCAGAGCCCAAAATTATTAATTTTTAGATGACTAGATAGAGGATAGGCTACTAGATTCTGAGAAAGGATATCTTGTAGGATACCCCTTTGAGGAACAACAATAGAACAAAGCTTCTCTTTGATATTCTCAATCATTTATTCCCTCTTTCTGATTTCCTCCATCGAGATAATAGAAAGTGCCATCTACTTACTACAAAAATAATACCATTAAAAAGGGTCAATCCAACTAAAATGATTGGGAAAAAATGAAAAAAAACATCAAATTACCATAGAAGTCCACCTAGCATAAGGCTCAGTGTACTGAATCTTGAGAATGGTTGGAATAATGAATCCCCCACAAACTAGCAGTACACGGAATTCCCTGCAAGAAGTTGGCCCATGAAGCGTTGGACAATGGATTACTCAGTTTGGGAAATGGGAAAGCCTCATACCAAACTTCATTGTCTGGATAATCAATTTTCATAAATCAAATATTTAAGATCTGATTCTGAGATTTAAAGTTCAGTTCGTTGGCTTGGATGTTAATTCCACATGACAGGGAAGTCGTTTAGTGTCTTACTACGCGGAATTTCATATTCATGTTCTGAAAATTACATGGTTCAGTTCATAGATCCAAAGGAAAGTCCATGGATTAGGAAACTTTTAAGAGTAAGCGGTTTCCGAACAATGAATTTTGTGAAGAATATGGTACATGGAAAAAAGGAAAGATGAGAGTTCTATACGGAGTACTTTTCGTAGAGAAACTATGTAAAAGAAAAATGACCTAGGCCCCCTATATATAGGCACGGTCCCCCAAATGGTTCCTCCTTTATACCAAAAACTATTTCAGTTTCAATCCATTTTCAATATCAAAATGACCTCCTCTTAATTCTGACATAACCCCTTTCTGATAGGGGAATTTTTAGTGTACCGAAAAATCTGCAAAGGGAAATGAAATACTCCCGTAAAATAGAAAATGGAAATGGATGCATGAGAGGATGAAAATTGTAGGGAAAGAATAAATGAGTCCAATTTGGAAAAGGACCCAAAATAGTCCACATATTGGTTACATGGTAGGGTTTTTGGAAGGCACTAACATCGAACCAAGCAGTATACGGGCGGTCTATGAAATTATGAAAAAAAAACAAGGTAGTTTGTAGAATGAATGAGTAAAGGCATCGATCAACCAAGAACCACACCATTAGTGGAATAGTGGGGGAGAAATTCCATTTGTGAACCACATACCTAGAAAAAACATGATAGAGAGGCACACCCCCACATACCATCCCAACAGACTGAACAGTATGCAGATGAGGCAAGGTGGACAGTGCCCTATGAACTGCTTCATTTATAGAATTGAGACGATCATTTTTTCCACCACGAACCAGAGCACCACAAGCCTTAGTTGACTGATTCATCCATGGGTCGGATAATCCCTCCAAGGGATTCTGAAAAAGTATATTTTTTCCCATAGATATGGCCTCCTTAGCACTCTATAAAAGGTCCCCAAGGGGAGCCATGAAAAGGATTAGATTTTTGGAGAGCATGGATTCTACGGACAGAAGTATTAAAAGGGAAAAGGTCGGTGAAGTACGAAACCAATAATGGTTTACCATAGGTATAACACACTGGAAACTATAAATAGAAGAAATCATAATAATATGAAATAAAAAAACCATGAACATAAAGGAGAACTATGAACCATACTCCCATGGAAGATGAACTCCCCACGAACTGTGATACTAATTCCCCTTCCTCAACCCAGAGTACCGCGTAGCATAACCCTCTCTAGAAAAAAACCCTGCCCAATGTAGAATTTCACTACACGTAAAGAATCCATCACTGCATACCACCATGGTATTTGAATAGAGCCTGAGGCTGCGTACCACCCCGGTATGCGGACATATCCAGATCTGCATACCACCTCGGTATATGTACCACATCCATATCCTCATACCACTTCGGTACATAGACGAACTCTCCACATGCATAGAAAAAGACTAGGCGGAAGGTACCCTGTCCCTAATGAACAAATGGTATGCATATCAGGGTACCTCTAGGCATTCCACCTTCCAGTACCGAGCATGCCCTTCCATCTCCACCCCATCCTCTAAATCCCCTCTAAGAACTAGTCCATTAGAATCAGTCAAAATCCACTTCCAAAGACACTGGACCCATATGAACAGACCATCGTGTGCATCAACACACCCTTATGAGTATACAAACCAATGGTAAATGGAGTCAAGAAAGTAATCCCCACATCAGCATGGACTCCAAGAATGTTGTTATGTCTATATTCCCATGGTAACTCAGAGTCCAACCGTGGGATTCTAATGTGAACCTTCACATTCTAGGGATCAAGGGTAATCACTTTCTTTTCCATTGGATGAAGGGTAGTGATAAGTTAGATGGATTATTCTCACTTTTCCTTTTGATGAGAAGTAGAATTCATCCCCTTTACTAGACCATATTCTAAAGAATCCCTTCTAGAGAAAGCCCCTAGACTTTTGGGATGAACCTAATCATCTTCACTCTCATTCCACATTGAAGGGTTTATTACTCACCCTCATCCACCATTGCCCTGACATATTTTGTCATGGGATCCTCCTTTACCCTCAGCAAAAAATAGAATGTGTGAATTTGTTGAATTTTTCACATCCTCTTGTTTCTCACACTGAGAATGATTGTCATGGGCTTATAGGACTATGATAATATGACATGGCCACAACCCCTAATGAACTATGAGAACTCTAATTCCCAACATAATCAGGAAACGTAGGAAGCCTTTATCTAGGCTTGAGATCTATATAATCCCATCCATGAAATGATAATCCATGTCCCTTCAAATGGGAAGCTCCCATGTATAAGACCCAATCAAATCATAACTCGAACTGAACTATGATGGATTTTATTCCTAATCAACTGAGATATGTCGGAAGCCTCCATGAGGTCCAAACCTAATATCCAAACCACTATAGCATTCTCTGGTCCATATTACCTATGGGGTTGCATTAATCCAGGAGACCATATCTTTCTAGAGTATCCTGGTATTCCTTGAAATAGGCTCAGCACTGAATCTTGACTAGGCACCTTCCACCTAGACATCCTTGCCACAAGATGTTAAACTGCCTTGATGGGTCCTTGTCACACGACAATAAAAGGTACCATGTATAGATAAGTGACACTAAAATATGTGGGTACTGATTTATCCCAAGAGGATATGTATAAAACCCATCTAATCAGTTTGAACATGATATTGAAGAAACTTTCGTCCCCCTGGATGATGATAAACTCTAAAGCACCTCATCATAGGGATTACACTTGTGTTGTCTCAGTAATTTCTAATCCATGTGTATACATGATTGATCTCGAAACCTAGGGGTAATCTATGGACACACTCTTCAAGAAATAACCAAGGATTCATGAACATATGAACATTGCTTAAATCTATAAGAGAGTCCCAGAGTAGACAATAATTAACCCCAAAAGGGTGTAATGAGCCTGATCTCCCATCCTCTCGACCAATGGAATCTTGAAAATTCGTTGGTCAAATCGTTATCCAATGAGAACCTTCCTTTGGAAATCAGGCCCATGAATCAAGTATACCAGGGTCATTGGGTGTTTCTAACTTCACGAATAAACCCATCAGAGACCTTCCAAGGACATCATACGCAACATAGGCTGATTTCACGGACACATAACCCCCTTTGAAATTGCTCGCGGGGGTCATGAAAATGTGACATAGCCTTAATAACATAAAAAGGACACACTGACCATTCCCAGCAAGACCATCTCACCCTATCAATATACTCAATGTGATGCAAATCGGGATGAAACAATAATAAAAGCCCAAAAAATACTTAAAACACCATAAACCCATAAAAATCTGAATAACATGAAAACCCCTAAAACATTAAAAACCCTAAACCCCCTAAAAATCCTAAAGATCCCTCAAGACACTTAATAAACAAAAATATTCTAAAACCCTAAAACATTAAAAAAAACCATAAAAACCTTAAAACCCCTTGAAACCCCTAAAATCCTAGAAACCCATTAAACCATTAAAAATACCATTGAACCAGTAAAAAACTACAAACACTCAAGGAACCTCAAAATCATGAAAATCATTAAAACTCATAGAACCCCTAAAAATCCCCAAAAAAATCTTTTAAACCCCAAAAATACCAAAAAAACACACTAAAATCCCCAAAAAACTAAAAAACATTATAATCCATAAAAGAATTCAAAATAACCTAAACACTATAGACCCCTTAAAACCCATAATACTTAAAAAAACTAAAAGACCCTAAAATCCATAAAACATAAAAAATACCATAAAAACCTTTTAAAACCCTAAACTAAAAGATCCTAAAAGACTCTAAAACCCCGTAAAATCCTATAAAACCCCTACATGTCCCTAAAAACAATAAAAATCCATAAAACCTGAAGGACCTTAAAAAACCTATAGGTCCCTAAAAACACTAAAAATTTTAAAAACCCATGAAAGGCATAAAAAGCCTAAAACACCATAAACATCCATAAAATACCCTAAAACCCCCAAAAACCCTAAAAATCTAAAAAAACTAAAACCCCCTAGAAAACCCTACAAGAACCTAAAAACCCTAAAAAACTAAACAGCTCTAAACTCCCTAAAGACCATAAAACCCTAAATACTTTAAAATACCTTAAAACCCCTAAAAATATTTAATAGAGCCAAAAATACCTAAAAACCATAAAACACTAAAAACCCCTTAAAAACTCTAAAAGATTATAAAAACCACAAAACCCCATAAAAACCCTAAAAACCTATGGACCTCCAAAACATTAAAACCCCTAAAACACTAAAAACACAAAAGAAGACTTTAAAACCATACAAAACCCAAAACCACCTCAAAGAGATTTAAAAGCCCTAAAAACCAATAAAAACCCGAAAAAAATAAAAATAAAAAACAATAAATAACTATAAAAACCAAAAAAACATTAAAACCCCCCAAAAACATTAAAAACTCTAAAGAACCATAAAACCCTAAAAACCTTTAAAACAACTTATGAAACCCTAAAACAATAAACCCTAAAAATCCCTAAAACACCCTAAAACCTCATAAGCCTCCAGAAATCCCTAAGTAACACATAAATACAATAAAACCCCCAAAACCCAAAAAAACCCCATAAACCCCTAAAAACACTAAAACCTTAAAACCCCTATAAATAAAAAATAAAAAACCCCTAAAAATCCTAAAAACCTAATAAACCTTAAAACTCCTAAAAATACTAAAAACCCCTAATGACCCTAAAATCCCCTAAAAGACCCTAAAAACCCACCAAAACCCCCAAACGACCCTATAAATTCCTAACAACCATATAACCCTTAAAAGAACCAAAACCCCTAAAAAATCTCTAAACCCCGTTAAACACCCTAAAACCTGTGAAGGTTACCCTTCCCGTCTAGGTTAAATATGATGGTGATATCAGCATGTCTTATTCCTCCTATGGGGGAGGGACCTTCACTGGTTCTCAATGAGGACCACACTTCTATCCCATTATCATCTCTTGACTCCCTATCTCCTTTTCCATGAACAGAGCTTTTCCTAAAGGTTCCGGAACTTTTTGAAGAGTGCCTGTAGCTCTCACTTTCAATCCAAGAGTTAAACAGAGCCTCGAAACTACATCTTCTAACTCTGGTTGTGATATTTCTGAAGTGGCGCCCCCTAGTGGACATTATTGATAAGTTTGTATTCTAGCATTGGGATCTCCAGGACCGAGCAATGGTGGGTCTCATTGACAATGATCTTATCATGATTCTCTTCCCATCTGAGGAGGATCTTATTCTTTGTTGGTATGTGGTGCCCTCAAGCTACAATAGTGCTCACTTCTCCCTCTTACGGTGGAACTTTTACCTTAATTTGAAGCATGAATCCCTAATGTTTTCCACTTGGGTTAGGTTTCCCGAACATCCACTCCCTTTTCAAAATTTTTATATAATCTCAATGTTAGGGAATCTGGTGGGAAGCTTTCTTTGTATGGATAGTCGGACATAGGACCTCTTCCAACTCGTTGATCTGAGAGATATTTTGAAGTAGATGCTTATAAGGGTCTAGTATACAATGTGTGGATTGTTGTGGGTGAGGAGATCTAATGGAAGCAACCATTTATTTTGGAATCATGGGATGACTTTTGTTCTTCTTGGTATAAATTTGGGCATAGTGATCAGGCTTGTGGATGTGGTACCCATGATTGGAGTGGCGTGAGGCTGTCTCAGACAAGGTTGGATGAGAGAAGCCAGAATGTGTTGGAGGTGTAGGATTTCCTGGGACTGCCCATGCCCCTACACACCAAGACAACTGTTTCTGCGGTTTTCGAGTGACATAAAACATATTTGAAGGTTGGGTTTGAAATGGAGGTATCAGTGGCGGCTTTATGTGGAATGAGACCAAATTTGGATGTGAATTGTTGTGGAATGGGAGGTTTCAGCACTGAGTTTATGGGTATGGATAAAAGGGTGGCTCTGAATTGCTGTAGTGAGAAAGATGAAAGTGGTGAGTAACAAGGAGGGGGAAAGGAACAGGTGAACATGACCGAGTAGGGAGACATGGATGGGACTGGGCACATGGAAAGGCCCCTGATGTAGTCCCTCAGAGGTACTGCATAGGATTGGGGGAAGGTCAATGGGTAGGCTAGTAGAAGCTAGTTTCCAACCAAGGATGATGTTGCTCTGAAGAATAGATTTCAGTATTTGAGTTCGGTTGATTCATCTGGTGATGGTGCTATTTAGGGGGGTGTCTATGATGGGGCAGGAGGATGGGTAGGAGGAGTCAGCTAGGAATGGGTAGAAGATGATTATGGTTGGGCAGGAGCTGATTTTGGTGGGGAAGAATACCCTCAGTTTCGATGAGGGACCCCCTAGTAGGAGCATGTATGCCCTCTAGTGTTTTACCTATGGAATGGTGAAATCGGGAGGGCTAGCCTAGGGATTTTTTGATGTTTCATAGTGAGGAGTTTGGTGTAGATTGCAAGGAGGGCCTGGTTGGACTCTTACTACTGAATATGGAGGGAAGAAATGATGAAGGAGGCTTGGCCTTGAAATGCATAAAGCCATGGTGGGTCATGGGGCCTCTTCTGTTGAAGACCATTGTGTGGTCCTATATGACATGGTGGTGGTGGAATGGCCAAGGATCCCCATCGAGGATGAGGCTTTCATATAAGGGAGATGTTTACTAAGTAGGACCATAGGATAAATTCCAATATGGCCCAATTCAGAAGGGAATGAGAGAATCATGGGGGGCCTTGAAAAGGGGGGATGGAGGTGACAAGGGGGGATCAAGTGTGACCAGAAATGGCATCCTATACGGGAAGGCAAATCATGTGGATGGTTTCACCTCTGTCCCTCCAAAAAGGAGGAAACAATGGGATTACTCTTTTCTCCATAGACCCATGTCGACCATAGCTACCTCAAGGAAGGATAATCTGAAATTAAAATTCAAAAAGAAGTAGAGTTCTCTGCGCACTGAGGAGCAAGAGAGGCTCCGGGATAAGTACTTGGCGTTGTTCAGTCTGCATGAGGACATTGAGTCGGGATGGGAATCTATGGAAACAGGGGTGGGCTCAGACTTTTTCTTTGCTGATATGGATACTGGATTTGGTTTGGATGATGACCCTTATTATGTGGGCCTGGTTTATGGCTTTGGAAGTGACATTGACTGACGTTTTCCTTTTTTTCATTTTTAGGAGTTTTGGGGTTTTGGTTTGTCGGGGGTGTGTTGGGGTTTTTGGGTGTGGGCCATTTGTCCCTACCCCTCCCCCTATTTGTTTTCTCTATCTTATTTTTATAAATTTTTTGGGGACCAGGGATAGCTTGGTTCTACACCTTCCTTTCCCCTAAAACATGTGAAAAAAATAAAAAAAATCCTGAAGCCCCAAAACCCCCCCAAAAACTGAAAAACCCTAAAAGAACCATAAGAACTATGAAAACCATGAAAACACTTAACAACCCTAAATACAAAAAACAAAAATAAAAATAACCTGAAAGACCCTAAAAACCAAAGAGCCTTAAAAAAACTAAAAACCCTCAAAACCCTAAAAACCCTAAAAACCCCATAAAACCCTAAAAACACCTAAAAACCCTTGAAAACCCTAAATCCCTGAAAAACATTTAAAAACTCTTAAAACCCCTTAAAACCCCAAAAATCCTCTAAAAAAATAAAAACCCTAAACCCGTTTAAAATCCAAAAACCCCAAAAACCATAAAACCCTAAAAAACCCAACAAACCCCAAAAAACACTAAAACCCTTAAAACCCTAAAAACTCTAAAAACCACAAAAACCCCATAAATCCATTAAAATAAAAAAAATTACCTAAAAGAACCCCGAAATCCCTTAAAATCCTAAAACCCAAAAATCCTTAAAACTCTAAAAAAAATCCTAAAAACCTGGAAAAATTCCAAAGAGACCTGAAAACCCCAAAAAAACTAAAAACTAATAAAACCCTAAAATAACCTAAAACACCTAAAACCCAAAAAATAATAAATCATAAAAACCTATAAATAAATTGAAACCAATAAAAACCCAAAAAACCCTGAAAAATCATAGAACCCCTAAAAACCTTAAAAACTATGAAACCCCCTAATACAATCATAAAAACCCTAAAAAATATAAAAAAATAAAAAAAATAAAAAATCCGAAAACCTTTTAAAACCCCTAAAAATCCTTGTAAAACCCTAAAAATCTTAAAACCCCTTAAAACCACTAAAAACCTCTAAAACCCATAAAAGCCACAAATGCCCTAAAAATCCATAAAACACACTAAAACCCTAAAAAAATATAAAACATCATAAAACACCAGAAAAATATTAAAACCCCTAAAATCCCCCTTCAAAACCCTAAAAACATTAGAAACCCATAAACGCTACAAAACCAAACAATTCCCTAAATACCCTAAAAACCTTAAAAAATCCTTCAACCCCTAAAAACCCTAAACCCTTCAAAATGTTTTAAAAGACCCTAATAACCTTCAAACCCTAATATATCAAAAATACCCTAAAACCCTAAACCCCTAAAAAATATCTTACAAAAATTAAAAACATAAAATACACTAAAAACTCTAAAATACCCTAAAACCCTCTAAAACGCTCTAATTAACCCTAAAAAATAAAAAGGACCATAAAACCCCAAAAAATAAAAAATGGACCCTAAAAACCCTAAAAGACCCTAAAATGCGATAGGGCCCAAAAATCCGAAATGTACCATAATTGACCCTTAAACACCCTAAAAACACAATAGGACCTTAAAACTCCTACAACCCTAAAAGATCCTAAAAACCCTAAAACCCTAAAATATCCTAAAACCCCTGGAAAACCAAAGACCCAAAAAATCATAAAAACCCCTGAAAAAAATCTAAATACCCTAAACACCACCAAAAAACTATAAAAGACCCTAAAGATAATAAATGACCTTAAAATCCCTAAAATCCCTTGAAACCCCTAAAAGACCATAAAAACCCAAAAACCACTAAAATACCCCAAAAACCCTCAAAACATTAAAAGACCCTAAAACCCAAAAAACTGTAAAGAACCCTAAAAAAATTAAAATTATAAAAGTTTATAAAAACCCTAAAACACTAAAAAATCCTAAAACCCCTAAAGCCTATAAAAATATCTAAAAACACTGAGAAACCCCTTAAAAGATAAAAATCTAAAACCCATAAAAAACTAAAAACCCTAAAACCATGAAGAGATCCTAAAAACTCTGAAACCCCTAAAGCCCCTAAAAGACAATACAAATCCTAAAAATCTAAAATACCCAAAACCCTAAAACACACTAGAAACCCCTAAAACATTAAAAAAACCCAAACAACCCTAACCCCCCCTAAAAACACTAAAAGGCATTTAACAAACCCAAAAAATCCCTAATAGCACTAGAAACACTAAAAAACACTTAAAATTCTAAAAAATATAAAATACCATAACAGCCATAAAAATCCTTAATGACTCTAAAAACCCAAAAAAACTTCTAAACCCCCCCTGAAAACATTAAACTAACATAAAAACCCTAAAAATTCTAAGCCCCCATAAAACCCCTAAACACCCTAAAAATATATAAAAACCATAGAAAACCCAAAACCCATAAACTCCCTAAAAACCCTAAAAACTCCAAAAAACCATAAATCCACAAAAACCCAATAACCCCCCAAAACCTTTAAAACCCCTAAAACCTACTAAAAACCTAATAACCCAAAACCCAAAAACCCCAAAAAACCCAAAAATACCATAAAAACCCAAAATACCATAAAAACCTTAAAACCCACTAAAAACCAAAAATCCATAAAAACCCTAACCCCCCCCACCCCAAAACACTTAAAACCACTAAAATTTTCTAAAAAGACCCTCAAACAATTAAAATACATAAAATATCCTCAAAAACATTAAAAACCATAAAAGACATGAAAAACCTTTAAAAACACTAAAACACCGTAAAACACCTAAAAGGCCCTAAAACGCTATAAAAATCCTAAAAGACCCTAAAAACAAGTTAAAGAACCTAAACACTCCAACACCCTAAAAACCCCTAAAAATACTTTTAAACCATAAAATATTATAAAACCCCGAAAACACCCTAATAACTCAAAAACCCCCAAAACCCTAAAAACATATATACCTTAAGAACTCTAAACAACCCAAAAATAATAAAAAAAACTAAAAAAACATAAAACACCAAAAACCCTGAGAACCCTTTAAACCCCATTAATAATATTGAAACCCTAAAATCTCTTAAAAACTCTAAAAACACGAAAATATCAACAAAAATCCTAACTCACTTTACAAATAATTATTCCCATAAGAAGACCAAAAAATAATAGAAACAGAAAAAACCCCTTAAAACCATAATAAAATCCTAAAAACCATAAAAACAATAAAGAAAACCAAATATATCCCTAAAACACTAAAACCCTAAAACCCACCTAAAAAACCCTAAAAACCCTAAAACCCCCAAAACCCCTAAAAATTATAAAAATCCAAAAAAATCCCAAAAATCCCAAAAAACCGAAAAACCACTAAAACCCTAAATAACCATAAAATACCCCCAAAACCATAATAAATAACCCTAAAAAACCAACAAAAACATAAAACCCCCCAAAACCACTAAAAACATTAAAAACCATAAAAACACTAAAACCCAATAATGCCCCTAAAAACTATAAAATACATCTAAAACCCCATAAACCCCCTAAAAAACCCTAAAAACACATAAAAGACCCTAAAAACACATAAAAGACCGTAAAAATACCTAAACCCCCTTATAAACCCTAAAAACAATAAAAATCACCAAAACACCAAAAAACAAAAAAAATTCAAAAATCCAAAAAACCCAAAAAAAAAGTCCAAAATACTCTAAAACTCCTAAAAGCACCCTACAAACCCGAAAACCCAATAGAAACATTTAAAACAATAAAAATATATTAAAACCCCTAATAACTCTAAAAATTACAAAAGTCCCTAAAAACATAAAGAAACCCTAAAAGCCCTCAAAAACCTATTAGACCATGAAATTCCTAAAAACTCATTAAAAATCCCCAAAACCTTGAAAACCCATAAAACCCCGAAGAACCCTAAAACCCATAAAAACCCTAAAACTATAAAAACCCCTAAAACCTAATAAACCCTAAACCATAAAAACTATAAAAATACACAAAAACCCAAAACCCCTTTAAAAAACTAAAAACCCTAAAACTTTAGAAAACCTCCCAAACCCCCAAAAACCAGAAAAAATCTAAAAAACCTAAAACTCCTAAAATCCCTAAAAATCGTAAAAACTCGTAAAAGACCCAAAAAACTAAAAACCCTAAAAACAATAAAAGACCCTAATAATCTTGAAACCCTAAAAGTCCCCAAAACCTTATAACCCCCCCCCCTAAATACACTTAAATGGCCTAAAAACCCTAAAAGCCAAAAATCAAAAAACCCATTAAAAACACTAAAAACCTAAAGACCCTAAAGACCCTAAAAATTTCAAAACCCAAAGAAATCCTAAAACCCAAAAAACTCATATAACCTCTAAAAACTGCCAAATCCCCAAAAACTCTAAAAATCAAGCAAAACCCATATAAAATCATATAAAACACTAAAATAACCCTAAAATCACTAAAACCCCTAAAAAACTTAAAAACATAAATACCCTAAAATAACCCTAAAACTCTTAAAACCCATAAAACCACTTTAAACCCCTAAAAACTAAAAACCCCTCAAAAATTAAAAAAAACCTAACAAGGTTAAAACCTTGTAAACCCAAGAAAACCCAAAAATCCCTAAATATCCCCATAAAATCATAAAACCCCTAAACAACCTAAAACCCCTAAAATCAAAAAATCCCTAAACCCATTAAAACAATAAAAGACCATAAGAACCCTAAAACCCCTAAAGCCTTAAAACCCCCTAAAAATCCCTAAACCCGTTAAAAATTATAAAACACCTTAAAACCCCTAAAACTATAAAAATCTAAAAACTCTAAAACCCTAAAAAACACTAAAAACACGCAAAACACCAAAAATACCTAAAACTATAAAAACCACTAAAACCCCTAAAAACCATAAATGACCCTAAAACTATAAAAAAATCCACTAAAAACCATTAAAACCCTAAAATAGCCAAAAAATCACTAAAAAAATAAAAAAATCCAAAAAATCCTAATAAAAGAATGAAAACCCTACAAACCCTATCAAAGCCTACAAACCCCTACAAAACCCTTAGAATCCTAGAAAACACTTAAACCCATTAAAAACCTTAACAAAACCTAGAAAATAAAAAAATATATAAAAACCTCTAAATGTCCCTAAAAACTCAAAAAACCCTAAAAAACCTAAAAACCCTAAAAACCCTAAAACCCCTAAAAATCTCTTAAAACTCTAAAATGCATAAAAACCCTAAATCCCCTAAAAACCCAACCCCCCCCCAACCATTACAACAATAAAAACACTAAAAAACCCTAAAACCCCTAAAACGCTTAAAAATCCCAAAAAACCCTAAAAAATCTATAAACCTGAAAAATCATAAATTCCCTAAAACCCTTAAAAACCTAAATCCCGTAGAACTAACTAAAAACATGAAAATCATAAAAAAAATCAAACCCCAAAACACATTAAAAATAAATTAAAACTGGTAAAAATGATTAAAAACTATAAAAATCCCTTAAAATTCTTAGAAACTCTAAAGAACCTTAAAACCTAAAAAACACTAAAAACCCTAAAAACACTAAAAACCCCTAAAACCCTTAAAACCCTTAAACACCCTTAAAACTATAACAATACATAAAAACCCTAAAAATACAAAAAATATCAAAAAACGTTGAAACCCCTTAAAACCCCATAAAAAATCTAAAAAACAAAATCTATAAAACCCCATAAAACCTTAAAACCCAAATACCCTAAAAATCCAAAAAAAAACATTAAAACCCCCTCAAAGAGCCCAAAACCCATAAAAACACTAAAAAAACTAAAAGAACCTAAAATCCCTAAAAGAATAAAAAAAATTCTAAAACCCTTTAAAAATGAACAAAGAGCTAAAAACCATGACAACCATAAAAACATAAAACCATAAAAAAATAAAAAACATTAAAACCCTTAAAACAAACATAAAACCCCTAAAACTCTTAAAAACCCAAAGAAACCCTAAAACCACTCAGAAAAACCTCAAATCCAAAAAAAACCAAAAAACACTAAAATCCATAAAAACAAAAATCCCCTAAAACCCTCAAAAACACTAAAACCATAAAAAACTGAAAAACATAAAAAACTCAAAAAACACTAAAACCCCTAAAGATCCTAAAAGCAATATAAACCCCTAAAAACATTAAAACTTCTTAAACATCCTAAAATCCCAATTAAACCCCTAAAACCCTACAAAATCCTTTCAAAACCCTAAAAACTTTAAAAACCAGAAAAACCTAAAACCCCTAAAAATGCTATCAAAACCCTAAAACCCCCAAAAAACCCAAAAAACCTTATGAAATTAAAACACTAAAAACATTAAAATCCTTTAAAGCCCCCTATAAACCTTAAACACCATTAAATAGCCTAAAACCACTAAAACCTCCTAATACTTCTGAAATAATCCTAAAACCCCTAAAAACAAATAACACTAAAACCATAAATAAACCCTCAAACACTAAGAAAACCCTAAAACCATAGAAACCTTGAAACCCCTAGAAACTATAAAAACTCATAAACCCCCAAAACCCTAAAAACCCTAAAAATACCTCAAACCCTAAAAAACATCAAAACCCCAAATAATATTATAATACACTATAAATACCTAAAAACCCATATAAAACCCAAAAACCATAAAAACTCTAAAAGATCCCCAAAACCCTAAAAGTCCCTAAAACCCCTATAAAAACTCTAAAAATCCTAAAAACCCTTAAACTTCCTAGAAAATATAAAAACCCTAAAAACCTAGAGAAACACTAAGAAAACAGAAAACAAATCCTAAAAATACCTTATCAACCCTAAAAACCCCTGCAAAAAGCAAAAAACCCATTAATACCCTAAAACACTTAAAAACTCTCACAGACCATAAAAACATAAAAAATCATAAAAATCATAAAATCACTAAAATGTATATAAACCATAACGATCCTTAAAACCCTCAAAGAACCCTAAAACCCCGAAAAACATAAAAACCCTAAAATCACTCAAAACTGTAAAATAATTAAAATCCCTACAAACATTAAAAACCCTAAAAGACACTAAAAACCCTAAACACACTAAAATCCCTAAAAACTATAAAGATCACCGAAAATACTCAAAAGGACCTTAAAAACTCCAAAACTATATAAAAAACCCTAAAAGACCTAAAATATTTTTAAAAACCTTAAAAGCTATAAAATCCCCTAAAAAGACCGTAACACCCTAAATTTCTTAAAACCCCTAAAAACACCTAAAATTCCGTCAAAACCCTAAAAATCCTAAAGACCCATGAAACTTAAATAAAATCCTAAAAACCCTAAATATCTATTAAATCCCAGTAAATCATTTTAAATCCTTAAACCCCCCCCCCCAATCCTAAAAAATTCTAAAAACCCTAAAAAAACCCTCAAAACCCATAAAAATCCATAAAAGGCCCTAAAAACTAAAAAATCAGTAAAATACTTAATAGACCTAAATACCCTAAAAACTCATAAAACCATAAGAAAACCCTAAGAACCCCTAAAAATCCCTAAAATACTAATTACCTTAAAACCTTAAAACCCCCTAAAAGACCCTACAAATCCTAAGACCCTAAAAACCCTAAAATAGCTAAAACCATAAAACCCCAAAATACCCCTAAAACCCTACAAGACCATAAACCCCATAGAGACCATAAAAACATTAAAATCCTCAAAACCCTAAAAATGAAAAAAATAATCCTTAAAAACCTAAAAACCCAAAAAATCCTAAAGACCGTAAAAACCCAAAAACCCAAAAACACTAAGAAACCATAAAAATGTTTTGAAAACCCTAAAAAACCTAATCCCCTAAAACCATAAAACCCTAAGAAACACTAACAATACCCTAACAACCCTAAAACCCTAAGTAAACATTAGAAATATATAAACCCGAAAATAACCCTAAAACCGGTAAAAACTCTTTAAAACCCTAAAAACATAACAAGACACTAAAACCCCAAAAAACTCAAAATAAACCCCCAGATACCTCTAAAAACACTAAAAACCTTGAAAAAACTAAAAAATAAACCAAAAACATTAAAAATTCCCCAAAAATATGGAAAACCACTAAAAAATGGAAACCTATAAAATCCTTCAATCTTTAATGACACCCTAACACACTAAAAAACCCCTAAAACACCTAAAAATCCCCATGTACCCCAAACCATAGAACTCTATAAACCCTTAAACATTAGTGCCCCTAATAATAAAAACAAAACATACAAAATAAACCCCTATGAAACACCTAAACCCCGAAAAATCCTTAAAAAACTCAAAAACCCTAAAATCCCTAAAAAACATAAAATCTAAAGAAACAAAAATATAAACTAAAACCCCTAAAATACCCTAAAATCCTATAAACCCCCAAAAAACAATAAAGATCCAAAAAATCCCTAAAACCAAATAAAACCCAAAAAACCCTAAGAAAAACCTAAAAATTCCTGATGACCCCAAAACCCCCTACAAAATCGTAAGAAAACCCATAAACCCCCTTCCCACAATCCTA
Organism: Viscum album; assembly: GCA_963277665.1. NCBI lineage: Eukaryota > Viridiplantae > Streptophyta > Magnoliopsida > Santalales > Viscaceae > Viscum > Viscum album. The sequence goes on along the minus strand of OY728126.1, from coordinate 1,798,172,193 downwards.
AATACCATCCAAAACCAAACCCCTAAATACTCCAAAACCCCTAAAAGAACCCTAAAACCCATAAAAACCCTGAAGACACTAACACCAATAAAAACCATAAAACCCCTTCAAAAAACTAAAAACCATAAAACCCCTTCCTTCTCTAATTTTGACCCCCCCTTCCCCTGGTCGTGTCATTCAGAAAGGGCGGATGGCTCATGTCTCAGCGAATCGAGAGGTGGTAGAGGGAAGGCGCAATTTTTGTCATTTCTCAATTATTGCTCGTGTGTTGACCCCCAAGGGTGAGCAGCTCTAGAAGTTTTCTAATATTGCCAATCGGATCAAGGGAATCTGGGGTTTCTCTGAGTGTCATATGACTACCATGGGGAGAGGGTACTATCATAATGTCTTCCCCTCGGATGAGTGAAAAAGACATTCCTAGAGATTTGGCTCTCCCAATTTGAAGCCCGGTTTCTTAAGGATTCAGGAATGGGATTGTAATTTCGAACCGTTGAATCTAAAGAAAACTTCTGTGCAGATATGGATCTGCATCTATAAGCATATATGGATTTATTGGCATCCCCGGATCCTTTAAGACATCGCCTCCTCGGTAGGCTATCCCATTCGCATTAATAAGGAGAATGAAAATCCAATGTACGAGAATTTCTCCCATGTTCTTTTTGAGGTGGATTTGTCCTCCACTTTGATTGAAGAAGTTGTGCTCAACACTAATGAAGACAATTTCAAGATGGAGATCTTTTATGAGAGAAAACCTCGGTTTTGTCTTCGCTGCCATGTCTTTGGCCATCTCATCTCTGATTGTCGTCACTTGAAAGTGTGTTCCAAGTGAAATCTTAAAGGGCACTCCAATGAGTCATGTACCAGGAAGCTGGATGCTGGAGCAGGGGTGAAGGCTCCCGCACCTGCTCCCTACCAGTATGTCTCTGAGGCAGTTCGGTGTCCTGTGGAACTGCCTTCACCATGGAGGGTGCTGGAGGCTGATGACACCCTCTGTCAAGATACCCCCTTCCAATTACATGGAGTTGCCTCTGGGTCCAAATCCCCGGATGAATGACTGGCAGTCACAGACTCTCCTGTCGTTGCTCCCAGTCTGCAGACAGTCCTGAATGAGCCTGGTCAATCCTCTTTACCTATTTCTGATCAGGTTATGGCTGAGCCTGGCCAGCCCTTTCCTGATCCTTCTCTGGTGGAGGACATTCCCTTCTATCAGGAGCTGTCCCCCCCATTGTAGGTGGTGGATGATGGGCTGGTCTCTGCAGGGTCCCATGTCCCTTCTGGGCCTGAGAATGTCTCCACACCCATGGCTCACCCAGTGCTGTCTGGTGATTCTTTCATTGTTGTGTCCCCCAGCAGGGCTGCACGACAAGACACATTTAAAGATGCCTCTCTGATGCATCTCTGTCCTACTAATAGATTTACCCCTCTTAGTGGTAGTTTCTGGGCTGATCAGGTCGAGCATAATGATGAGGAGGCAGAAAGGTCCTCCAAGCTGGCTCACCTGGTATCATCACATGAGGCTAGTTCTCAACCTCCTGATGATATGGGACTCAAATATCGAGCTACTGAGGTTGATCCTTCACCTAATAAAAACCTTGTGGGGAGGCCCAAGAAGAAAGGAAAGAAATCAAAGGCGAAGGATGGAACTTCAAATGTTTGCATCACCCCAGTGAATGGGGTTCCCTCGGCCAAATCTCATGCAGATACTTTTCTGGAACTGCCAGGGGATCAAGAACCCTCCCACTATCTCAGCCCTTAGGCATTTCCTCACCTCCCAGAGGGCATTGGTATTGGGTATTACTGAACCAATGATCATGTTTGAAAACTGGACGGGTTTCAATTGGCTCAACCTTGGTTACTCCTGTGTTGTGATGACTGCTAATGATAGTGGCCTTGACACCCTTTGGGTGCTCAAGCACGATGACATTCACTTGACATTGTTTGAGGTGTGTGATCAAGTCATCACCTTATCTATCATGCACAATTTTTCCCCCCTCTCTCTGTTTTTTGGGTACGCCTCCTACTCTTACTTGAGGATATAGGTCTTATGGGATCATTTGACTATGTTCCATGGGCTAATTGAGAACAACTAGATTATTGTTGGGGACTTCAACACTGTATTGCGTTCGGATGAGAGGATTGGATTCAACTTCTCCCACTTGGCTTCCATGGATTTTTCCTCTTGTCTTGATACTTGTAACTTTTTGGAGGTCCCTGTTTCTGGAGCCTCCTTCACTTGGGGGGCGTTCTACTATGAATGGCAGGAAGGCCAGCAAGCTGGACAGGTGTTTTTATAGAATCAATGATGTGTCCTTTCCCTTTGATGTCTCGGGCTTTACACTTCCCAAGTTCCACTTGGATCACAATCCTTTGATCATTGACAGCTCCATAGGTGCTTCAATATCATCACCTCTGCCTTTTAAGTTCAACAATGCATGGATCACGATTCCTGGTTGTAGGGAAATTTTTCTCAACAATTGGGATGAATACTTTTAGGGTAGTCATTTCCATAGATTGGTTCTAAGACTCAAAAAAATCAAAGCTTTGCTTAAATACTGAATTATGGGATGTTATTCCAGTCTTGAAAATGACATCAGAGATGCCGAGCACCAACTTGTTGTCCACCAGGAAGCCAATTATCTTCTTCCCCAGCCCTCTTGTGAGAAGCTACAGCTTCATTCCAAAATTGATGATCTTCTAGCTCTTAAGGAAAATTTGGCCAAGATCAAATTCAGTGTGAGATGGCTCAAGGACAGGGATCACAACTTGAAATCCTTCCATTGGTTGCACAAGGATAAAAAAGCCAAAACCTTCCTTAAGGCTCTTCACATTTCGGGTTCTACCTTTAATTCAGAGGATGACATCTCCTCAGCTATTTTTAATTATTTTCAAGGGATTTATTCAGATGATGGCAGAGATTACACCCTACCCTTGATGGAATCCATCCTTCCATGTGTTGATGAGCATCAGAGCCGAGCTCTCATGATCTCGCCCCTTGCGGAGGAGGTTAGGGCTGCTCTGTTCTCTTTGAACATTGACAGCACAGTGGGACCGGATGGCTTCACCTAAAAATTCTCCATGTTCTACTGGGACATCCTGCACGAAGGCATCATCAGCGTTGTGCGGGAATTCTTTCTCACTAACATCTTTCCACGTGGGGTCAACTCTAACTTCATTGCTCTGATTCCTAAAAGGGACAATGCCATTGATATTGGTTATTTTCGACCAGTGGCCATTAAAAACACTGTCCCCAAAATTATCATCAAAATTCTGGTCAAGCAACTTGGGAAGTTCCTGGGGGATATCCTCACCCCCTACCAGTTTGGGTTTGTCCCGGGAAGGAGCATCTAGGACAGCCTGTTCACAGCCTAGGAAAGCATCAACGTCATGCGAATGCCATCCAAGCATGGGAACCATGCACTAAAGGTTGACATTTCCATGTCTTTTGATAGTATTAAGTGGAGATTTATTTATCTAGTCCTGACTAAGTATGGATTCTCGAGTAATTTTATTAGGATCATCATGTCCATTCTTAGTAGTGGTTGGGCCTCTATTCTTCTCACTGGATCCCCTATGGGTTTTTTCCCCTTCTCCTGTGGAGTCAGATAGGGTGATCCTCTTTCAAAGATACTTTTTTCGATTTCTTAAGACTACCTTAGCAGGTGACTCATTGATGTTTGTCAGGATGGCCTCTTCAGTCCTATCCAGGTAGGGAGGGAACTTCATGTGCCATCACATCTGTTGTATGCAGATGATATTCTCCTGTTCGGGCAGGCTGATAAACGTACTCTTGATTCCATTCAGATGATTTTCTGGAATTACGAGTATGTTGCAATACAATCCATCAGCTGGATTAAGTCTTTGATTGTCTTTTGGGAGGGTATTTCACGATCCTGGCAGATCTCCATTTCCAGGTCCCTTGGTGTAAAGAGAGGGTCATTACCTTTTGGCTACCTAGGTGTTCCCATATTTTGGGGATGTGTCAAGCGGTGTTACCTTGAGAACATTGCCTCTAAAAATAACTCAGCAGCTGGAGAAATAGAAAGGGGAGTACCTCTCGCAAGCTAGCAGGGTCTGCCTCATCAACTCGGTGATTACCTCTATGTTCACTTATTCTTTCTCCATTTACAGGTGGCCGGTTAATCTCATCAAGGACTTGCAGGAAAATATCAGGAATTTTTCCTGGATGGGGTGCATAACTCAAAGGAAACTGGTCACTGTGGCCTGGATGGAATGCACCAAGCCAATTGAGTTGGGTGGGCTTGGTATCAAAGACTTTAGACGCTACAACGATGCCATACTTTCTAAGTATACTTGGGGGATGTTAAGTCCTATGGCTCCGAGCTTGGATTTCACTCAGGAAAGATTTGTGCTCAAGCTCTGTGATGGATATGAAGGGTATTTCCCCTCCTCTGTTTGGCCAGAAATTCAGGCCTCGTACAAGGCCATTGTCCCTATTTCTAAATGGTTTGTCTCCAAGCACTCACCCTTGAATGCCTGGTCTACGCCCTGGCTTGACAGGTCCCTGCAAGATCTCATCAGCCCTCCTCCTATAATGAAGCGACTGTCTATTGCAGAGTTCATCCCAAGGCCGGAACAATTTCAGGCCCTTCCACCTGCTGTCATACTCCAAATTCAGCGATATCACTTCATACATTCTGATATCCTGATCTGGATGCCCAATCTGGTTGGGCGACTCACTTCTAAGGAATACTATTGGTACAATTGTGCCAGGGGAACCCCTCCACCAACCTGGCTTTCTAAGTTCAAGAGGAATTTTATTCCCCCTGCAAATCACCTTCTTATCTGGAAAATCTGGAAAAATCGGTTGCCCATGTAGGGTCAATTACTGCAAGCTAGTCTCAACCTTGAATTTGTATGTTTCCTTTGCCTTGGTGTAGAAGAAAATATCCAGCACACATTCCTACAGTGTTGATTCAGTTCTGATCTTTGGGGTTATTTGCAGCGGACTTTTGGCTTCCCAGCTGGCCTTGACAGGCCTTTTTTTGAGCTCCTGGCGGACCTGTCCAACAGGGATTACAGTGAGCAGGTCCGCAATTGTTTGCTGGCTGTGGTTGCAGCCACCATATCCTTTATTTGGACCGCTCGGAATGCGGTTTCCTTCACTAAGAAACGACTCTCCTTCCATGTTGGAGTTGTGGCGATTCACAGGGATGTTTATGCGGCCTCTCGAATTCAGGAAGAACATATGGAGAATGACGTCTGTGAACTGATCATCCTTCGATTTCTTGGTGTATCTGGTAGGGCAAAAAACCCATGGTCCCCATGTTTATTCCATGGATCCATCACTCCCCTCCTGGATCAAGGTCAATGTGGATGGTGCGGCCCTTGGTGCCATGGGCCCTGCTGAATGTGGTGGAGTCTTCCGCACTTATCGGGGTTTTTTCAAGGTATGTTTTCAACACTTTATTGGTGATGGGTGTGCTCTTGAAGCTAAGTTATGGGCCATTATAAAGGCAATTGAATATGCTGTCAGTTTTGGGTGGAGTTTTTTGTGTCTCGAGTCTGACTCCATGCTTGCTGTGAGTTCTCTTAAAAGTAGATCTAGGTGCATCCCTTGGAGGCTCCTTACCCCGTTGATGGATTGTCGTTCCATGTGCCAAAGGCTGCATCTCACTGTGACCCATGTCTACCGGGAGGCCAATGCAGTTTCGGATGCTCTCTCCAAGCAGGCTATTGTGGAACATTGTTCTTTGTGGTCCTTTTTTGCCGCACCTCCCTCCTCCTCCTTTGTTGTGTCTGATTTGAAGGGTGAGGTGCACACCCAGTTATGTAATCCCCCCTTGTAGCACTCTGTTTGTACCTTTATTTTTATTTAAATTTGGGGGGGCCAATTCTGCCTGGCCTCGAGCCTTCTTTTCCCTAAAAACACTAAAACACTAAAAATACTTAAAACTAAAAAAACCTTTAAAATCCATAAAAATGCCTAAAAAACTCTAAACCCCCTAAAACCAAAAAAAAGAAAAAAAAGACTTTAAAAACCACGAAAACACCCTAAAATCCATAATATCTCTAAAAGTAAATAGAATCCCTAAATAGTAATAACAAACACAGAAAGCCTCTAAACACCCATAAAATTGTAAAGACCATAGAAACCCTAAGAAAACCATAAAAAACACTAAAAATCTAAAAAACCCAAAAAACCACTAAAAACCCTAAAACCCCATAGAACTACTAAAAACCCATAAAACCATAACAACTATAAAAATACTAAAAGACACTAAAACCCTAAAAAACCTTTAAAAACATTAAGATCCTAAAAACACTATAAAACCCTTAATAACCTTTATAACCCACAAACAACCTTAAAACTCTTAAAACACATTAATAACCTAAAAATGACAAAACACTCGAAAATTATCCTAAATACCTAAAAACCCTAAATACTCTAAAAAACAAAAAAACCCTAAAATCCCTAAAAACATAAAATTCTAAAAAACACTATAAGAACTTTAAAAAACCATGACTATTCCAAAAGATGCTAAAAACTCTTAAAATCCATAAAAAACATAAAAAAACCAAAAAACCATTTAAAATCATAAAAAATAAATAAACCCCCTAAAAACCAAAAAACCATGAAAAAGACTAAAAATCAAAAGAATCCTAAAAACACTAAAAACCATAAACCCCCTAAAAATCCATAACAACCCTAAAAAACATAAACACCCCAAAACCATAAAACCTCATAAAAACCCTAAAACCCTAAAAAAATAAAAACCCTAAAATCATAAAAACCCAAAAAACCCCTAAAAACCATAAAACCCATAAAAACCCTAAAACCCAAAAAATCATAAAAATTCATAAAAACACTAAAAGAATAAAAAAACTAAAAACACGAAAAGACCTTATATAAACCATAAAAGATAATAAAAACCCTTGAACACCCTTAAACCCTAAAATCCAATAAAATCCAAAAAACCCCAAACATGCTATGGGATTCCCTTTGTGATTTCAGTTCTAGTGGTTATGTGTTGTTGGTGGTGGATATGCTTAGCAAGGATGTGATGGATGATGAAAAACATGTTGCGGGATGCTGGTTGCTGGCTGGCTGGGAGATGCGGATGGAAATGATTTTGTTCCTCTACCTTGTCTGGTTTTGTGTGACTTTTGGGTTTTTTTGGGACTTTTGGGTTTGTGGGGGTGTCCAGGGTTTTGGGTGTGGGTTGATTGATGTCTCCCCTCCCTTATCTACATTTTCTTTTTTCTAATAAATTTGGGGGGGGGTCTGGAATAACATGGCCTCACACATTCATTTCCCTAAAAACCCTAAAAACCATAAAATAATAAACCTCCTAAACACCCTAAAAAATCATAAAAACCCTTAAAAACCATAAAACCCCTAATAACACTAAAAACCATACAAATCTTAAAAACCCATGAAAACATTTAAAACACACCAAAACTAATAAAGGCATTAAAACCCCAAATAACCCTATAAACCCAAATATAAAAAAATCATTAATCTTGTAAAATACCTAAAAACCCTTAATAAACCTTATAAACCCTAATCAACTGAAGAAAATTCTAAAAACCCAAAAAAACATGATACCCCTAAACTCTAAAAACCCCCTAAAACCCAAAATAAACCCTTAAGGATCCTAAGGACCTAAAAATCCCTAAAAATACTTGAATGTCGATTAAATACCCAAAATAACTAAAACCCTAAAATACCATAAAACCCCGAAAAAATATAAAAGACCCTAAATGCCCTAAAATACCGTAAAACCCCTAAAACATAGTAACAAATATAAAAAACAATAAAAGACCATAAAATATCCTTAAACCCCCTAAAATAATCTAAAAACCCTAAAGGTCCTTTAAAATCCCTAAAATCCATAAAAACCATGTAGGTCCCGAAGATCCCAAAAGGTTCCTAAGAACACTATAAATACCCAAAAGTACCCTAGAAAAAACTAAAACCCCAAGAGGGCCCACAACCCTTAAAAATCCATAAAGCAGCCTATAAATTATAAAAACCCATAAAGGATCCTAAATACACTATAGGACCTAAAAAATCGTAAATAAACCCAAATACCCAAAAAACCCAAAAACCCCAAAATAAATCCAAAAAACCTTTAAGATCCCAAAAACCATAAAAAACCTAAAACCCATAAAAACCCTAAAAACTTAAAAACCAGTATAAACCCTAAAAAAATAAAAATTCTAAAAAAATCTAAACAACTAAAATCCCTAAAAACCCCAAAGTACCCTAAAGACCTCATAACCCTAAAAAAATATAAAATCCCTAAAAAACCTTTGAACATTAAAAACCCTTAGAAGTTCTAAAAACCCTCTAAAACCCATCAAACCACTAAAAACTCTGAAAACATATAAATGATAAAAACCCTAAAACCCCCAAAGGACCCAAAAAACCATAAAAAAGACTAAAACACCCTAAATCCCATAAAACTCATAAAAAACCTAAAACCCTAAAAATACATAAAACTCTAAAAACTCAAAAAACCCGTAAACCCCATAATATATCCTAACAATCCAAAAAGACCTTGGAACCCCAAAAATACCTTAAAAATTCCAAAATACCCTTAAACCCCCTAAAAGAACATATAATACATTAAACCCCTAAAAGGACTCTAAAAACCCCAAAAAACCCTAAAGGACCATAAAAACACCTAAAACCCCTAAAATACCCTAAAACCCCCAATAACCGCTAATGTATCTTAACAGACATTAAGAACCAAAAAACCATAAAGGATCGTAAACATCTTAAAAACACTAAACAACCCTAAATTGACTTAAAAATCCCAAAGGATCCTAAAACCCCTAAGAACACTATATGATAGAAAAAAACCATAAAAACCTTATAAGATCCTAAGAATCTTAATTTACAAAAAACCATTAATAACATTAGAAACCCCTAAAAACCAAAAAGTCTATATAAATCCTTAAAAAACAACATTAAAAACCTAAAAATCCCTAAGAGATCCCAAAACCCTAATAAAAACAAAAAACCCTAAAAGACCCTAAAACCATTTAAAAACTTTAAAAGACACTAAAAACCATAAAAACTAAAAAAACCCCAATAGACCCTAAAAACCTCTAAAAACCATATAAACTATAACAACTATAAAAACCCTAAAACCCTTAAAAACTATAAAAACCATAAAACCCTAAAATCACAAATACAATAAAAATACCAAAAACCCCAAAAACCCCTAAAAACCCAAAACCCTAAAAACACTAAAGGGCCCTACAAACATTAAAACTTCTAAAAAACCATAAATGAACCTAAAAATACTAAAAATAATTAAAGGACTTTAAAACCATTTAATAATACTAAATTACTCTAAAACCCTAAAACCCTAAAAGATCATAACAACTAAAAAACCCCCATAATTTATAAGAGGCGCTAAAAACCATGAAAACATTAAAAGACTCCAAAGGACCACAAAAAACCCTAAACCCCAAAAGATCCTAAAAACACTAAACACCCATAAAACCTTAAAAACTCTAAAAACCTATAACACATAAAAATCATTAAAACCCTAAAAACCCAAAAATCCCCCAATATCCCCAAAACCACAAAAACCCCCAACAATGATAAAATTCCTTAAAACATTAACAAAACCTAAAACCCCATTAAAACCCCCCAAAACACTACAAACCCAACAAAAATCCAAAACCCCCTAAAACCCCTAAAACCCTAAAACTAAATAAACCCTAAAAAAGCCCTAAAAACAACCAAAAACCTACAAACCCCCTAGAAAATCTATTAAAAAATTATAAAATTCCTATAAACCCCTAAAATCCACAGAAAAATCCCTTGAAACCCAAAAATACTCTAATAAGGACTTAAGATAAAGCAAGGGAGGGAGCCATGTGACCATGGGGTTCCCATGTGGCCCTAGATTACTAGCCCTTTGGATGTAAATAATAGAGTTCTGATGGTGGTTCCATCGGACCTGGTTGTGAATGAAAAGCTCTTCCAGCTATGAAAATATAGAAAGGCAGGGATGGATGTCTCAGGGGAGGCTCCGAAGGTGTTGAGATCTAAGACGAACTTCATTGAGGTGGTGAGTTTAGTTTCATCCCTTGCCTTCATGGATTTTGGTTCTACTTCCACAAGTTGTGTGATTCGAAAAGGTCATGTGGCACATGTCTCAAAAAATTGGGAAGTGATAGAAGAGCATGCTAGTTTATGTCATTTCTCTATCATTTCAGGAGAGATTGCCCAAAAAGGGGAGAGGCTATAGAAAAGTATTGATTTTTCCAAAAACATTACTAAAAGTTGGGAGTTTTCTAAATGGAAGATGACAACCACGTAAATGGGTTTTTATCACATCATATTTTGATCAGATGACTGGAAAAGGGGGCTTGGAGTTTTGGATCCTTCAATCTCAAGATAAGTGTTCTTTGGATATAGGATTGGGATGATAATTTTGAACCCTTTAGTGTGAAAAAAACATTTTCATAGGTTTGGATCAGAATCTGTAAGTTGAAATGGTTCTATTGGAACCCTATACTTCTATGGGACATTGATTCCTTGGTTGGATTCCCCATTAGAATTGATAGAGATATAGATAACCCAAGGTATGGGCACTATGCAGGGGTGATTTCTGAAGCTGATATGGAGAGAACTCTTATTGAGGAGGTTATTTTAAACACTCTTGAGGGAAATCTCACCCTAGAAATTCAGTATGAGAGAAAGCCTAAATTCTTCCCTACCTACAATTTCCTTCTCCACTTCCTATTTTAATGCAAGAGATCTAAGCCTTTCTTTATCTGCAATTTGCAAGGCCATGACTCAAATCACTGTAGAAAGAACCGGGAGGTATGTAAGGCCAATTCTGGGCCCATTGGGAATCCTTATCATCAAGACCTCTCAACATCTAAGTGGATGGTGACTACATCTTGAGGAAATATCCTTAAGGAATCAGTGCACTCTACTCCCCTGGGCCTAGGCACAGGCCCTATCGAGGTGGCTGAAGTTTGCAATGTTTCCCTAGTTTCTCCTCTACCGCCTAGTGCCCCGGATGCCATGGAGGTACCTATTGGTTATACCATGTATTTCTCCAATATGGACCATGAAATGACCCCCACATATTCTCTAGAGGGGGTTAACGGATTGATACAGCTAGTCAAGGACCCCACAGATAAGGTTCCAGTGGATGCTTCTGCAAAGACCTTGTCTCTTTCGAGCCATACCGAGTGTAGTCCTCCTGATCCTTCAGCTAGTGTGTAAGGCACCCTGGAGTCTGTTTCACCTTCTTGCCGATAGTATTCACCTAAATTATCATCTTCTATTATCCCATTCACACCATATCTGGTAGCATATAAGTTCGATATGCATGGAAACCCATAAGGGTGATCTTCTGATGCTTTTTTGGTGGTTTCCTCAGGCAAGGGTGCATGGAATTTGAAGGGTTATCCTCCTGAGGAGGTCATCTTCACCTTGAATAAATTTATACCACTGATTGTCATTTTTTGGAGTGATATGGTGGAGGAGTTTTAGGATAAGTAAGGTCATAGAGGTGTTGGCTCTGATCCCACAAATCATCCAGAAGACAAGAAGAAGTTGGAAGAGAAATTTCTTACCCCAAAACTAGAAAAGAAGCCCATTGGTAATCCCAAAAGGAAGGGTAGGAATGTTAAAGGGAAGGGTAATAGGCCCTACTCCTCCTCTTCCAAGATCCTTCCCCAATTAAGATCATGTTCTGAAATTTCCAGGGGATCAGGAATGTTCCCACGACTACAACCCTTTAGCACTTTCTTTCTCACAAGACAATGTTAATTGGTTTAGCTGAACCCATGATTAAGATTGATAACTGTAAGAGATTTTATTGGAGCACTCTTGGTTACTCCATTTTTTCCTATAGTGGCGAGGGTAATGATACAAAACCCTATGGGTTCTGAAGAATAATGTTGTTCATTTTATCTCTGTTGAAGAAAGCTCCCAGTTGATCTCCCTAACCATCTATTTCCATGCTTCCACCCATAAAATTTTGTTTATGTACGCATCTTGTTCATAAATTAAATAGAGGGATATCTAGATAAGTATAGTATAGATGAATGAGTCCATTACCAATAATTATATTTTTATTCGTGACTTAAATACTATCATGTGTTTTGAGGAAAATGTCAGTCCTAGTTTCTCCTACATGGAAGCATATGAATTTGCCTCATGCCTAGATCATTGTGACCTTACTGAAATAACCATTGTTGTAGAAACCTTCACATGGGAAAGGTATACCATTAATGGTAGACAGACCAGTAAGATGGATAGATGCTTCTCCCAAATTAGTGACATGAGTCTCCCTATGGTTATCTCCAGGTTCACTCTTAAAAAGTTTACCTCGAACCACAATCCCCTTTTTGTTGATTTAAGCGAGGGTAATATTAGGTCTTCCCCTATGACTTTAAAATTTAATAATTTTTAGCTTATAGTTATGAGTTACATGGAAGAGGTTATCAATGGTTGGAATAGCACACTTGTTGGAAGTCCCCACATTCTTGTGGTCTCTAAGCTCTGGGAGGTTCAATTCCTCCTGAAATAATGGAGAAAGAATTAATTTTTAGAACTAGGGGATGATATTAAGGCTTCTAAATCCCAGCTATCCACTTTCCAAATTTCAAATCAGTAGCAAAATACCCCCTCCCAAGAGGATTTGTGGCTATATTCAATGTTGGATGAGCTTCTGGACCTTAAGGAGAGGCTTTCCAAGGCCCAGTTCAATGTCAAATGGTTGAAATATGGGGATTGAAACTCCATTTTTTCATCTTATTCATAGAGAGAAAAGAGTTAAAATTCATTTGGTTTCTATCCATGTTGGGGCTCCACATTCACTTCGATGGAAGATATCTCCAAGGCTACAGTTGACTATTTTCATAGACTGTACACGGATGATGGTGCTGATTCCTCCATTCTTTCAGACTCCATAGCACCATGCATTTAGGTTCACCATAATGAGGCTCTTATGGCTACCCCCTTTGAGAAGTAGGTTAAGGTGGTGATTTTTTCCATTGAACATGGATAGTCCAACGTGTCCAGATGGTTTTGTAATGAAATTTTTTATGTTTTATTAGTACATTTTTCACGGGGATGTTACCAATATCATTAGATAATTCTTCCTCTCTAGATCAATTCCACATGGAGCAAACTAAAATTTCATTTTTTGATCCCAAAGAAGGATAATTACATTGAGGTTGGTGATTTCCAACTATTTTCTATTAGGAACGCTATCCCCAAGATTATTAGCAAAATTCTGGTTATAAGGCTTGGGATGATTTTAAGGGACATCATCACCCCAAGCCAGTTGGGTTCAATCTAGGGAGAAGCATTCAAACATTCCTTTTCACTGCCTCTGACAGGATCAACATCATGAGGAAGGCCATGAAAAATCGGAGTTTTTTTTTCTGATGCTTGATATCTCGAAAGATTTTGATACTATAAAATGGAGCTTTATCTTCAAAGTTCTTGGAATGTATGGTTTCTTGAGCAGTTTTATCAAGATAATTAATACCATTCTCCACAATGCTTGATTTTTTTCTCATAAATGGCTCTCCAAAGGGTTTCTTTCAATGTTATTGTGGTGTTCGTCAAGGGGATCCACACTCCATATTTCTATTTTCAATTGTTGAAGACTATACGAGATGATGAATTATTGACTTGGTACAGGCTGGGATTTGTTATCCAATTAAGTCAGAGGCGGTATCTTCATGTTCCCTCCCACATGCTCTATGCGGATGATATTATTTTGTTTGGGAAAGCTGATATGAAAAAATTATCATCAATCTAGGAAAGTTTTCACCATTATGATTATATTGCTGGGCATTCCATAAGCTAGAAAAAATCTTCAATTTTCTTTAGCAATGTTGTATCTCATTCTAGGTATCTTCGCATTGCTTGTGAGCTAGATCTTTGAAACATTATCAAGGCTATTAAATTTGTAGCCCAAGTTGGGTAGAGATTGCTTGGATTGAGTCAGACTCAATGCTCGTGGTGAGCGTTCTCAAGAAAAAATCTAGGGAAGTCCCATGGACGCTACAACCAAAATAGATTGAATGCCTCACTCTTACTCACACCCTTAGCATATGTCTCACACATTCCTATAGGATGGTCAAATTGGTAGCAGATTCTCTTTCTAAAAAGGAAATTGAGGATCGGAGCTCGATGTGGTCTTTTGTTGCCCCATCCTCTTGTTTGCCTCTTGTGGACTATAATATGAAGGGTGACCTACACACTATCTCTTACAAACCCTCATTATAACCATTTTTTATATCTTTAATAAATTTTATGGGGCTAGGCCTGTGTAACCCTGCACCTTCTTCACCCTAAAAGCCCCAAAAATACCATAAAGCTCTAAACACCCTAAAAATCCCTAAAAACCAAAAAAACTGAAAACTCTTTAAACACCAAAAACAATCATACCCCTAAAACACCAAAAAACACAAAAGACCCTAAAAATCCTAAAAAAACAAAAAACCTAAAAAACCCCCTAAAAACCAAAAAACCCCAAAATCCATAAAAACCCTAAAAACCCCATAAGTCCCTAAAACCCATAAAAACAATAAAACATCTAAAACCCCTAAATACCCTAAAACCCATAAAAACTAAAATAAATTAAAAACCCTTAAATAACCATAAAAACATTAAACACACTAAAAATTCTAAAAATACAAAAACCCTAAAAACCATAAAAAACCTAAAAACCATAAGAACCCTAAAAGGCCCAAAAACCTGTAAACACACTAAAACCTCAAAAATGATAAAAAGACTAATAAAACACTAAAACAATAAAAACACAAAAAAAAATAAAAAACAAAAACAAAAAACCATAGAAATCTGAAAACCCCTAAAAACCCTTCAAACCATAAAAACACTAAAAACCACTAGAATCCCTATAAACCAAAAAAACCCAAAAACCACTAGGAGAACCCTAAAAACCGAAACCCACTAAAATAATAAATCCCCTAAAACCCAAAAAACCCAAGAAAAAACTATAAAAACCCCTAACCCCTCCCCAACCCTAAAAACCATAAATCCAAAAAAACACTAAAAACCCTAAAGACCCCTAAAAATCGAAAAAAAACTGAAACCCCCTAAAAATCATAAAACCCCACTAAAAATACTTAAAACCCTAAAAAACAAAAAAAACCAAAAAACCCCTAAAACCCATAAAAGTCATGAGAACCATAAAAACCAAAAAAACCCCTAAAACCCCAAAAAACACCCTAAAACCCTAAAAATCACTAAAAATCCTAAAACCCCTAAGAACCTTAAATCCCCCCCTTAAAACATAAAAAACTCTTAAAAACCCTTAAAAACAATTAAATACCATAAAACCCTAGAAAAACTAAAATCCCTGAAAACTCTAAAAAACTCTCAAAATCCCTCGAAAAACATAAAAACACTAAAATTACCCTAATCCCCTTAAAATCCAAAAAATTGCCTAAAAAGCCTAAAACCGGTAAAACCCAAAAAACACTAAAACCCCATAAAACCCTAATAAACTTTTAGAACCCCAATAAAACCCTAAACCACCAAGAAAAACGTAAAAATACTAAAACAATAAAAACCCTAAAACAGTTATAAACCCTAAAACCCTAAAACTCCTAGAATTCCTAAAATACCTAAAACCCATAAAAACCCCTAAAAAGAATGAAACCCCCCTTAAAGACCCTAAAAACCGAAAAACACCTAAATACCATAAAAACATAATAGATCCAATACCACCTAAAAACTCTAAAAGTCCCTAAATAAGCCTATAAATACCCTTAAAGTCCCAAAAAACCCAATAAATGCCTCAACCCTCAAAAAAACTAAAAACCTCCAAAACCCCAAAAAACCCTAGAAATGAAAAAAATCCAAGAAATCCCTAAAATAATCCTAAAAACACAAAAAACCCAAAAAAACCCTAAAACCCATAAAACATTATTGACACTACTTAACAATATAAAAAGACTATGAAGATATCCCTTGATTTTTCAAAATACCATGGTGATGTTCGAAGAATTCAAAGGAAATCCAAAACCTCCAAAGGGTTGCACGACAAATCAGCACGACATACCTACGGAACAGAATAATTTCTGTACCCCTATATGATAAACCTACCTGGAGAACTTTTGTAGAGGACCTATGCGGACAACATCCCTTTGAATAGGCCCCATCCATGCCTATAAATAGGACCCTTGGGATCCCCATTTCATGGACTGAAAAACTTTAAAGACTCCATAAAGCTCCCATTACATAGCTCTTTCTCAAAGATCCCTCAAATTGTATGGGGTAGCTCACTAAAGTACAAGAGAAGAGATACTTAAATGGGATAAGGGTGTTTTAAAATTATTTCAAAAAAATTCATCGGTTTGGTTCCCCTATGTAAAATATATTTTTCAGTCATCATACAAACCTATGTGGAACACCTGCGCGACACACATGCGCAATATAGCTGTGTGGCACAACAACATGGGGTACCTATGGGGCACACTTGCGAGAGGTACCTACACGAAAGAGCTTGGTATAAATCCTACATACCAACTTAAGTACCCTCTTTAAATCCATTCATGATAGGGTATCTCCTACCATGGTTCCCTTATCTGAAAGGGACTAAGTTGAATCCTCCAGAAAAACCTCCAAACTTATCAAACCTTATAGAAAGACACATCAGCGTGTCTCCTATTTGGATTTTTATATCTGCAGTTATATGTTTCCCACATTTTTTTCACAATGGGATTAGGATTCATGGAGTGTTTGTGGGTTTCTATATCTGTAGTCACATGGACCTTTCTCCCAGAAACAATGTTAGGTAGTTCCTAGTTTGGAGGATTAGGGTTTGGGGGTTGTCCTCCCCTTTTCGTCTCTAACACCTGGAACCTCAAGTCTCTGATAGAGAAGGTACGGTTCATATTTTCTATTCCATAGAAGAAAATGAGAAGTCTCCCTCCCATACTAGGATCAATTTTAGTGTAGAAATCCTATTTTAATCCCCTAACCTTCATCCCTTCTTCCTTTCATTGGACACTTGTCTAATGTAATGTTAATAGAGGAAGGGATCTTTGCTTTACCCTCTTCCTGGGTCACCTCAACCTCATCCACCCTGGCATCTGAATGTGAGCCCTCTTCCACCAGAGGAGGAGGAAAAGTGTACGTGTCATTTTTGAATATTTCACATCCTCTTGTTCCTCACACTGAGCATGAATCATGTGGGATTAGATATTTGTGATGATTATAACATTTTCATAAACACTCATAGATAAAGAACTATGAGAACTCTAATTCTAGTTCAAACTGGATATGTTGGAAGCCTTCATAGGGTTTGATCTCACTAGATATCATCTTCCATAATCCAAACCTAATTCCCTTAATATGGGCATCCTCCTTAGGAATAATCCCCATATTAAACCCCCAAAATTGTCAAGGAATCCTTTTTCAGGAAGTAATCCCAAACTCATTTCTCTCAAAGGACTATACTATCCTTTGAGATTTTTCAAACTGTGTGTGATTTGATTCCCATCCAAATGGGATACATAGAAAGCCTCTTTGAGGTTCAAACCCAACACTTCAAATCCCCCTTGTTCTCCTTGGTCCATACTCTCATCAGGGTATAATCTTACTTGGAAACCCATATTCTTTCCAAGTTACTTGGGCTTCTTAGGTATAATCCCCACACCAAAATTTGACTAAGCACCTTTCCCTTAGATTTCCTTAATACATGACATTGAACTATACGGTTAGGTCATTATAACATGACCATAAATGGTATGATGTGTCCCATTAAGTGGCATTGAAATATGAGGGTTTTCTTCCTTTCACTAGGATACATAGGTAACCCATTTCATGGGTACGATCCCAATATCAAAACAAAAATTCTTTTCCCTGGATGAAAGTAAATTCCAAAGTTCCCCAATGAGTGGCTTAAAAACTTGTATCACTGTAAATATGATTAAAAGAATATATAAATAGTATATGAGAGGATACCATTGATGGATAATTTTTAATACATATGGATATCTCCATAAATGAATAAACTTGAATACATACAGATGATTATAATTTTAACACATGTTAATAAGTGATTGAAAATTCCAAGGGAAACTTATGTTATACTTGGTAAATTAATAAGGATTCATTAAAATGTCTTAAATTAATAAAGAGTGTCCCAGAGTGGACAATAATTTCCCCCAAAAGGGTGTGATGAGTCTGACCTCCCATCCAATCGACTAATGTACATTCCTACGTATCGTAATGTTCAAACATAACGAACTCCTGATATTGTAAAGAAGATCCCATTTGGATAAATAACTGTTGAAATTTTCTATTTCCATGAATAAATCAAATGGAAACTTCCTGGAAACAATGATTCTTAAAACTAGAACACATATTTCAAGGAACTATGAAACAAAAATGGTGAACCCGACATGAATCCTTAACCAAGTTAATAATGTTACCCACCTATTAGGACCCTATCAATTGATAATGGAAAGCCAGAAAAAGGAGTCAATCACACTTGTATCCATTTAAAATATGTTTCTTTAATGGAGTTTGTTGTTTTCTTAGTTTTTTCTCAGAACTCCCTTATGTCCAAATGGCTTTCTTCAAGACAACATCTATGGACTTCCCAACCACTACTCAGGATGGATCTTCATCCACAAGAAGGAATTTATCACCCACCCAACGTCTTAAACACTGGGTCTCCAATGTGTTGTTAAAGGAGTATCACCGGCACAATATAATCTCGAATTTGGAGGATGCTCGACTGGACCTCCAGGTCAATAACAATCCTCGATCATCTGGCCAACAATGACTGATTATTAAGAAGCAAACTGTGCCCACCACCATTTTCAACCATTTCAAGTCCTTATCCCCGAAACGCAACAACCAGTCCCTCATGTACTATAGGGAGGTAGATCAAGAGGTCCCTTAAGACCTCAATCCAAAGATGTAGGGGTCTTTCTTGAGGATTCCCACCAATAATCTCTGCCAGAAGAATTATGTGGTAGTGAACCTCCAACATGATGGGGGTGTTGCCTCTGGATGTTCTTCCCATGTATCCTGAACTTTGACATGCAAGACAAATCATCGGGGACAACATCCAGTCAAAAGGGATAATTTTATTACCTATTCCTCCTTCGAATAGGTCCATCAACCTAACTTGATGGAAAACAAAGAGTGGGCACATACACCCATCCATCCTAATTTTGATATCCAGCAAACTCGTCTGTCAACAAACCACTAATCCCACCAGATAAATCCAGTGGAGTCCTATGAGCAGGAACATGCACCTTCTTACAAGTTATCATCCTGTCAGTAGGCTCGTCTGACTGCATTTAAATAAGCCCGTCAATCCAATTTGGTAGACACTGGTAAAGAGGAATATACACTTGATTACAATAACCAATTCTACCAGTATACTTGTCTTACAATATTTTAGGAAGTACGTCAACCATACTTGATGGGAAATAGCTAGCAGGCACATACACCTTCCCATGTTCATCAAGATTACCAACAGTATCATTTGGAAGCACCCAAAGAAGTCAGTCAGAAATCTCAAATGACAAATCTGGGTTAGACCCAACTCTCTTCCACCATACATGAGTAATGTCAATACCCATATACCAAAAAAGGAGGATATGAGTAGGAACATACACCTACTCTAAATATGGAATGGACGTATATTCCTATTTCAGCCGTTGAAGTCACCAAACATATCTTATCAATGGTGAAAGGGTAGACTCAAATTGTTCCCCATATTCTGAAAGCAATCCAAAATATTTTAACAACTACATTGGTAGTGCCAGGGGAACATACACCTAAATCTATCCCCACACATGGGATGACACATCAGCATTCCATCACAGAGTAAATAGACACCTCTGTTCTAGTCCAGGAGGGTCATGGGGTATACTCCCCCATATCATATGGACAATAAGATCATGAACATACACCATTTCAAATTGGAGGTAATCAGTCCATTCAGGTGGCCACTCCAAGGCAGGCACTTACACTTTCCCATGATAACCACTTCTCCCAACAAGTGGCCCCAACTAAGTTTAATAGAACATCCATGAAGATGTCCTGTCAAACACGATTGGAAAATCAAGAGTCAAACTGCAATTTTTCTCCTCTTAATACTTGAGTTTTTGAATACCTAAAACATTTATCTATTGAATCTCAATATCCTACCCTCTCATTACCAAATTATGGAAGTAGTAGCAGTAATTCTGAAGTTCCCTATTGGAAACTTCATCATGAAGTCTAGCTTCATGAAAATTCATTCAATCCAGAGAACATATCTCTGGATGAGAACCACAAAAACCCTCCATGCAGTCAGAAGACCAAGGATCAATAAGATTCATCCCTTTCTATAATTCAACATGGTGGTCCTCCCCATGATGGAATTCACTGTGATGGTTTTCTCCATAGTAGTATTTCACATGGTCAAGATAATAATATAATTGATAATGTAGTGATGAGAAAGCCCTCAAATCTCAAGGCACTTTAAAACATAATACCAGTCATATCTGATTCCTTTTCATTGATGGGTGAAACACTTTATCAATAAGAAGACATATTAGGTAAATGGTCATGCTTCAAACCTCCCTTGGGTCATTTATCTTCTAATAGAGAGTATCAACTTTGGTGAGATCAATTAGATAAATCTCTAGTGAAAGATGATGAAGATATGTGAAACATGATAAAATAGTTGTATAAAGGAGAAATACCAGTCATGTTCTGTCCTTTAGAAAATTCTCAGTATAATTTTCCAGAATTGATGGTAGAAGATTACCTTCATGATATCCACCTCAAATTATGGAAGAATATTCATCATTTGAAAACAAAATTACTACCATATGATGAATATCAGAATCATGTAAAGGAAATAGAAGGGTTGAAAAGGAAAATTGACTTGGAATATCTCTCAGTTTCCCAACATCTAAAGGTTGAAAAATAGTAGAGAACCCTTCAGTGTTCATGCCTCAATGCACTAAAGAGGCTACACCAGTTAATTTCTAATTCCTCAACTGGTGTTTGTATCAAAGGATGGGGTGCACATGAAGCATTTCATTTCACTGCACTCCAGAATCAAAAAATCCAGGAAAAATTAGTATCATGAAATATTATTTCCCATGACCATCTACAATCAACAGATTTTTTATGTAATCAAATTTATGCTCAAGAACAGGCCTCAACAATCTCTCATCAGAGTTAGGCCCAAATAAAGATAGTAGTTGAGTTACTTTTACATCAAGCATCTGATAATCTTGAGCAGGCCTCCCTCTTAGAGGATGCCAGCCATTAGATGACACAAATATATGAAATAGAACAATGGTCTTCCGAAATAGGTGGTTTGAGTGGTTGTCAGATAATTCATCTAGCTAATTTCTGAACCAAAATTAACAAAATCAGAAGGGCAGTTGCACGAATCTCAATAATAGTAGTTCAAGAACCACACCATCTTACAGGCCTGGGGGATCATGTAATAATCCTTCAAGTTCATTAAACAAAGTTCAATGGTTTGAAGAAGAAGAATAAGAATATCCCCAACCTATTGTGCTGGGGGATTTTTTACATTTACAATCCCCTCCTTAAAGTAATTATGTTTTCTATCGATTAGAGAAGAAGACACAAATAAAAAACACAACTGAACTATCAAATGATTCCCTTTGGGTTACTATCCACAAAAAAGATCCTAAGAATCCATCATATGGGAGAGTAGAGTCTCATGGAAGATATAAAGGGAGGAGATCTTACAAAGATACTGATAGAATGCCATTAATTCATTATGCATCAGTAAGTGCCATTAACCCCATTATAGAAGATCCTCTAGAAAATGAGTCTAGTTCAGGGGAATCAAAAGATGAATTTCTCATCCATAATATGGTACAAACTAATGAAAATTAAGAAGGTGTATGTACCCAAAATCACAGTCTTACCCAGAATCGAGGTATGCCTTCAAATAAACAACTCCCACCCCTCTCAATGGCTTCTAAAAAGGGGAATGGTATATGTCATATTGAATTTCACTTTTCCACTAGAGAAGGTTAATCTATTTTGCTTGAAGATATATTTTCATAGTAAGAACATGATATCAAGGAGTTGAAAAGACTCAATATAGAGTTACTTTGTAGCATCATTTCTGTTAGACGTACTCCCCAGGAAGATCCTCAACATACACATCCTGTAGGATATCCTCATCAAAGAGTATTTGTGGAAACTACAGATGTAGATAAAGAATTCCCTTCATCGGGTACACAGCCAAGGAAAGATCAAACACATCATGATAAGCCTTTTCCAGTGGGTTGTCCAAGGAAAATATCAGCACCATTACTAGTGTTTTTTCCAGTCATTACACCAGCTCAAGCTCTAGTTTTTGTACCTTCATAGGTTCCAGTTTATTCGGATATTCCCCAAATGATTATGAATACAATTGTGCATTAAAAACTCAATTAAAATATATGTAGGAATTGACCTATGCCAGTTCAGCTAGAAAAGAAATCTTACCCTGAATGGGTGGATCTGATTCCTCCCCCAAAATTTTTTTTGAATACCACATTCCCAATATTTAATGGTTTGGGAGATCCGAAACAACACTTAACACATTTCTTTTCTTATTGTGATCCCATGTATGGGAACTCCTCAACAATAAGAAGCAGTAAAGCTTAGGTGTTTCTTGCCTTCATTACAATGACCAACTTTTGTATGGTATACAAGTTTGAAATCCCAATAAATTATTGGATGGGAAGATCTTAATCCGAAATTCCTTCTTCAATTCAGCTCAACATTACCAAAGAAAGTAATTTTTTATCTTAAAAATTGCAAAAAAAGGGAGAATGAAAGAGTTTTAGATTTCAATTCTCAATGGAAAGGATTAAAATATTCTATAAATATAGAACTCCCTCAAGAAGAGTTGTTGCCAATTTGTGTGGAAAATCTACATGATGAGTTACGTACACCACTGATCTCTGTAAAATACATAGGAGGGTTTCGAGACCTTAATTCAATTTCTCAATAAATAGAAGATTCTATTATAAAAAATAAGGCTAAAACTCATGTAATTCCATCAGCTCTAGGAAGGATAATAGGGAAAGAAGAGGCTGATACTGTTAAAATCAAGCAAGCACCTATACCTGCTTCTACTTCAAAACCTTCATCGTATCAAAGGGATCCGCCTCTAGAGCATCAGAAACAACGACCGACTCATCAAGATGATCAAAGAAATCAAAGGAAGAATCAGTTCGAAGAATTAATGTGTAATTTTTATTCCTTCTGGAATGAACAAGTTCACAATTACATCATCTCATATTTGGAAAACAATTTGGTTCAATTTCAAGGCAGAAGAAACCAAACAAAGAAGGAGATGAAGATCTTCCAAATTGGTGTATCTTTCACTAGATGCTGGGGAATCCCATTCAGGAGTGTTTTGTTTTCAAGGATATTCTGAAAAAAATGGTAGAATATAGACAAGTGAAACTAAAACGTTCATCAGCTCAAGTATCATGTGTTAATACTACTGATCTAGAGGAAGAAGGTGAATGGAAGGAAATAAAAAAGTAAAAATGTGCAGAAATATGATGATTGGATGATCAGGAAAACAATCAACCGAACTCATGCCATTCTATGAACATAGTTGAAACAACCGATTGTGTCTTCCAACACACTTTCCACAGTAAAACCACCTTTCTCAAAAGGTCAATCCTCAAAGAAACGAGGTGATTAGGAGGAAAAAGAGTAGTTAGAAGAGGACGAGCTCATGTTAAGGCCAAAGTTTTCCTTGACACTGGAAGATTTCATGCCATCTACTTCAAATGTGTAGGCACTTCCCTGCCAAATGGCACAACCAGAACTAACCTATCATGAAAAACCTTCATTAGATGAAGAATTGATATTTGGTTTTGTCAACGTTATCCACCTAACAGATATTTATTCCAATGGTGATTCTAATTATAAGGAATTTGAGTTCCTTGTACCTAATTGGGGAACCAGAGGAAGGTGTCATGTTCGAGGATACATGGGAAGATTTCGGTATTCTAGAAGCCACTATTTTAACTCTACCCCTACTCGAAAAGTGTATGCCACAGAAACTCATGGAATAGCCCTTCAGCGGTCTCAACAAGAACAAGGATATTCTTCCGCACAAGACAGGTTCAGTCTTAACATGATTATTTTGTAGGACCAATTAGAAGTCACACCATCTTCCTCTCAGCATGTAAATAGACCTAATCAGTCTAATCAACCAAATCTATGAGTATTTCTATCTTCTTCTCCGACACAGGGTACATTTACATCAGAAGCATAAACTTCCAAGGCAACTTCAAAACTGTATCTCCTTGCTGGGAAACATAGATCATTAGACCAAAATATGATTTCTTGAAACAATTGACCTAATTACTGGCTAAGTTGTTAAATTTTTATGCCTTAAGTCTGTCAAAAGATCTTTGAGAAGCACTTATTGAGGATTTGATAAGTCCTCAAGAGTTTGAAACTGATGTTGCGGCTGTTGAGGTTTACCTTATAGAGAATAATCCTGCAGAATTTCATGTAGTCATATCTATTATAGATGAAGATGAAGATGATGTTGTACATGGACATATTAGACCCTTTTATCTATCTGGAGAGATCAATGAAATATACATTCAATGACCCTTCATTGAAAATGTCTCTGGAGTCAACCCCATTCCTATTCGTACACTTCTTTGATTGGGCCTTA
Organism: Viscum album; assembly: GCA_963277665.1. Taxonomy (NCBI): domain Eukaryota; kingdom Viridiplantae; phylum Streptophyta; class Magnoliopsida; order Santalales; family Viscaceae; genus Viscum; species Viscum album. Next base: position 1,798,147,513 of record OY728126.1, on the reverse strand, counting down.
CTAAATCTGACTTATCTCCTTCTACTTTAATGTTTCAAGGATATGGAAAGATTGATAAAGAACCTTTGGGTAAGATTACACTCAAAACTTAATCTAGATATCTTGAATCTAATTTAGATTACATGGTTGTTCATCAGGACACAGACTTCAACATTCTTCTTGGAAGGCCTTGGCTATGTTAACATGCGACCATACCTTCATCATACCACAAATGTATTAAGTACAGTTCTAATGGTCAAATCGGGACATTGTATGGTGGTAACTATTTGTTTAAAATGTGTAAATCTCAATACATTGAGGCATAGTTTTATCACACAAATGGAACGAGGTCCATGACAAAGGAGGTAACTAGAATTAATGCTCTGAATGGTTTGTAAAATATCCCAGAAAACCCATTCATACATTTGAGTATAGATTATGTGTTACCAATTAACCAAATTTAAAAGGTAAACCAAAATCCAAGATCTCACCCATTAACTTCCATAATGTCAATTGAAGAAATATAGCCTAATAACATGGGTTAAATTTTTGATTCACAAAGCAATGATGGAATCTTAAATGGATATTCTTTCATTTCATCTGCGGAACTACAACAAGTCTCTACTTCATCAATCAGAATAGAAGAATTTGTAGCAATGCAAGAGGAAGACAAAGATGTTGATTCCCAATCCATCATCTCATCTTTATTACTCCTGAGAGACCCTTCACCGTCATTAGGGTCAAAATGGTGGCCTCTTCATTATGATGTTCAACTACTGACTCATCCCCTAAATCTGGAAGATTTCTTTCATCATCTAATATGCAACTAGAAATAGAAGAAGTAACACGTAATGAAGAAGAAGAGAAAGATCTTAGGAACGCTCCTCTAGCATTTGAGGAAGGTGTCTCTACCACTATGGATGTGCTCAGAGAAATAAATATAGGTACAAAATAAGATCCACACCACACTTTAATAAGTGTGGCCAAGACTTTTTAAGAGTAATAGAACATCACGGATTCAAGAAAACGGCAATAAGAACACACCCAACTCATGCTTCTAAAAATGAACCTGAAGTTGATAAGCTTATAAAGGCTAACTTCATCAGGAAAGGTCAATATCCCAAATGGTTGTCCAATATTTTCCTAGTGAAAAAGATGAATTTTAAAATAAAAGTTTTCATTGATTTCAGAGATCTTAACCGGTATTTTCTTAAAGATTATTTTCCAGTTCTGATTAAAGAGATTTTAATTGATGCAACAGCTGGCTATGAAGCTCTTTCCTTCATGGATGGATACTCTGGGTATAATAAAATCCATATGGCCCTAGAGGATGAAGAATCTACAACCTTCAGATCTCCTCAAGGTGTGTTTTTCTATTTGTTAATGCCCTTTTGTCTTAAATAATGTAGGTGACACATATCAATGTTCCATGCACCATATCTTCAAACCCTTCTTAGGGATATTTGTTGAATGTTATGTAAATGATTTGGTGGTAAAATCCAGAAAATGTTCCAATCACTTGTCTAATATGTAGATCACATTAAATAAACTTCAGAAACACGGTTTGAAGATGAACCCCTTGAAATGTGCTTTCGGGGTAACCTCAAGAAAGTTCCTTGTCTTTTTTGTACACCATCATGGTATTGAAGTTGATCAGGAGAAAAAAAATCATTCCTTGGCATGTCACCTCCTCGAAATTTGAAAGAATAAAGAGAAATCCAAGGACACTTAGCCAATATTCAGTGCTTTATCACCAATTTGGCAGGCAAGTGTTTTCCCTTCGCGAGATTAATGATGAAGGGAGTCACTTATTAATGGACTGAATACTACCAAGAAGCATTTGATACCCTCAAGAAATATCTATTGAGACCATCGGTGTTAATGACACCTGTTTATGGAAGAACACTTATTATCTATGTGACAGCTTTAGAGTGATCATTGGGTGCCTACCTTTTCCAAAAAAATGATGATAGGAATGAGAAGAGCCTTTAAAATCTTAGTCGAACTATGCATGATGCAGAAACTCGATATTCAAGTATTGAAAAATACTACCAGGAATTTATCTTTGCAGTTCAGAAATTGAGGCACTACCTTCAACATCATGAGGTCTAATTGGTATCTTTCAATAACCCGCTCCAATTTATCCTTAGTCATCCTATGTTTATAGATCATCTGTCATAGTGGGAAGTTAGTTTGTAATAGTTTGATATCCGTTTTGTGCCCCACAAGTCAATAAAAGTCAAATCTATGGCTGAATTCCTTGATGAACATCCATTTGCAAAAGATACATCATTGAATATTGAACTTCCTAATGAATAGGTCTTCTCTATTCATGATTATTCCCAAACATAGGAAATGTCATTTGATGGTGCCTCCAGAATTCCAACGGGTAAGAGAATGGAAAACCCTAAAATCAACAAAGTTGGGTTAGGAACTATCCTTATTTCCCTAGAAAAGGCAATACTGCCTTACTCCTTCCTGTTATCAGAAGGAAGTACCAACAATTAAGAAGAATATGAAGTTCTCATTGAAGGATTGGAATTGGCACTTCAGGTGAAAGTGAATCACTTGAAAGTGAAAGGTGATTCAGAAATGGTAATCAAACAGATCAATGGGGAATATTCTATCAAAAAAGAAGATTTAATACCTCTATGTGATTATGTCAGAGGGTTAATGCATGAATTTCCCTCAGAGCCAACATTTTCTTATGTCCCAAAATCACAAAATTCCCAAGCTGATGCACTGGCTAATGCAGTTATAGCCTTGGAAGATCCAAATTAGGATGATACAGTTATCAACATAGCTCATCGTCATATGGTCTCACCTTTTGTTCAAACCATAATGGAGGAAATTAATGAAATTAGCCCTATTTCTAAGTCTTATGGTCATACCATGTGATGGAGAACACCCATCATGTAATATCTTCAAAATGGAGTGCTTCCACTAGATGGGGCTGAAAAAGAACAAATCTGATGACGAGCGACCAATTTTACTCATTATGATCGTCCAGATCACCAGAAGATCTTATAAAAACTAGGATTTAATGGAATCATATTCAGATGTATTGATGGATAAGAAAATGAAGTTGTCATGAAAGAAGTAAATTCAGGATCTTATGGTGAACAATAGTCTAATCATAGGCTTTCTGATCCAATCCAAAGGCTTGGATACTTTTGGCCTTCAATGATGAAATATTTCATAGATTTCACTAAGAAATTTCATCCCTGCCAAATGCGTTCCAACTTCATTCATCAACCTCTAGAGTTTCTACATATAGCTAAATACTCCTAGACATTTTCCACATGGGGAATAGATGTAGTAGGACCATATCCTCTAGCTATGGCTAAGCAGTTCAAGTATATTCTTACTGCTACTGAATTCTTTTCTAAATGGGCTGAGGCAATTCCTCTCAAAGAAGTTGGAGCCAAAATCATTGTTAGTTTTTTCAAAACTAACATCATCACTAGATTTGGTGTCCCCCATATTATATTACTGGACAATGGTACCAATTTCTATTCTGTTGAAGTAAATAATTTATATCAAGAGAACTATATCAAGTCTCACCATTAATCTCACTATCATGAGGTGGAAAATGGATAGATATAGTCTTCCAATAAGACCTTATCAAATATACACTAGAATATGGTGGATAAAGATTATAAAACTTGGACTGATAAACTTTTTCAATATTTATGGTCTTATCGGAATACTACTTGTACTGTCACCTAGGCAACCCCTTATTCATTAGTATACAGAACAGAAGCAGTTTTTCTAATTGAAATGCAATTTTCTTCACTCAGAGTTGCAATCTGTGATCAATTTTCTATAGATGATAGGTATTAGAAATGGTTTAATGAGCTGTAATGATTAGAAGAAAAAATATAACATACTATTCATAATTTAGAATTCTATTAAAACAGAATAGCACAAGATTTTAACAAGAAATTTTTCCTCCGTTCATTTCTTTAAGGAGAATTGGCATTGGTCCTCAGGACTCCAATGATGCCAGGAAAGAAACCTCCAAATCTTGAGCCAAAGTGGGAAGGACATTATTCCATACATAATTTCCACTCAAATGAGGCTTATTCCTTAATCTTAATGGATAGAGAGCTTATTACAACTCCAACCAATATGATGTTCTTGAAGAAATAATTTGTGTAGTTACACACATCATCCTCATTGCAAGGCTAAAAACTACATTGCCCCCACATCTTTACTGCAAGACTTAAAACTGCACAATAAAAAGTCATAGTTGCAATACATTAAACTGTATAACAACTATAAGAATCCATGTTCCATGATGTTAAAATGAATAGAATCATTTGTAATCATTACATGAAATTAAACTGTATGGCTAACGTCTTATCTACTTGACGTTATGAGCTTCCATAAGAAAGAATCATGGAAATCATTGCTACTCCTTTGTGGCACATGAGTCCCTCTCTTCCTTATATCCGAGTCAGATCTGCATAGGGACCTTGTTTCAATAACTATGTGTGGCTTGATTCTCATCTATTTAAGATATGTATAGACCCTTGGATCTCCAATTTTGGGCCCATCTACAACCACAAAATTCTTATTTCCCTTTTTATTTTCCTGTATATGAACTATATCTATATAGAGTTCACTTTTAAGATACATGATTTGATTTTTAAACCATCTTGTGTCTTAAAATTAATCATTCTTCTAGAATGTGTTCAAGCCCCCTGTCACCCACGTCAAACTAGATTGGTGTGGGAAATGAATGTTTAAATAACTACCCATGGATTGATTCTCATCTACATGAGATACATAGAGATACCTAGATCTCCAAACTTGGGCCCAACCACGATATAAAACCCCCCCCCATTTATTCCTTATATAAGAATCAAACCTGCATAGGGAATGTTTAAAAAACTATGTATGGCTTGATTCTTGCCCCCATCAAGACACATAGTGACACTTGGGTTTTATCCCTTGGTTTTGTTACAATATGCCTTTCTTTTCACATCATTTCATCTTTGTCCTTACTGCATGACATTAAAGTGCATAGAAATCTAACACCCTTATTCTTCACTTGTGTCACCTTTGTGTTATAGAAGAAAATCTTACTCCTCCATGTTTCTCACACTAAGAATAGCTCACGTGGGATTATGAATTGGGTAAAAGGCTTCTTTATATAAATTACGTGTCTCAATTTTTTATGGGGATATCAATTTCCTCGCTGAATGACTTAAAACTGCACAATATAATGTCCTCGCTGCATGAATTTAAACTGCACATCATAATGTGAATTCAAAAGGAAACAAAGAAAGTATCCATTTTACATATGAGTTAGATCTATGTAAAGTATGTCAAAATCATGTCCAATATTGATTCAAATATTTCTTATGTGCATTGAGCATAAGCCCCTTCTATATTTTACACTCTTATTCTTGAATATTTTTAAATCTTCATAATCTTTCTTATAGTTTCTGGTGACAAAGTTTCTAATACCTGAGAACTCTTTTTCCTAACTATGTAGTACATGCCCTTAGGTGGCCTTTCATAAGTTGCCTACAAAATGGGACTGTCAGTCAAAAGATTCCACTATTTGGCTATGCAGTATATGCCCCAGTTGGCCCTGCATAATACAACCCCCATAATGGGTTTGTCAAATGATGGTAATTTTGTTCTTGATTATAGTATCTTTGTCCCCTTCAAAATTTGATGACAATATACAAGAATCTGTATTTTAAAATAGTCATTTAGGTATATTTGTCTGATTATTATTCTATCAATCTAAAAATCTTCAAGACTATGGTTTACAAATTTTCCTCTCCATGTGTTCAAAGCAATATGAAATAACCTTAGAATAACTTTTCCATATATTATATACTGTTTCCATTTCTAGTCTATGTTGTATGAACTAAAACAACAGACACAACACATCCTACGTTTGGGTCAGACATTCGTAGAAGTCCTATTCCTCGGATTATTTGGAAATTTTGGTTGGAAATACCCTCTCGATAATCAGCTACCTTTCTCTATAAACCAAACTCTGTGCTTCGGAAAATTTGAATCTCTATAAACTTTCTTTGGCTTTAAGCAATAGTAAAATGTCAAACTTCTGAGATCACTTTTTCCAGACTATGTAGTATGTTCCCTTAGATGTCCTTGCATAAGTTTCCTACATAACTGTCCTATTTGTCAAAAGATTACACTATTTGGATATGTAGCATATGACCCAGTTGGCCCTACATAATACAACACCCATAATGGGTTTATCAAATAATTGTAACTTCATTCTTGGAAAATACTTCTTCTAATACCTTTATCTCTTATCCCATATCATTCTTCAAATATATAAATTCAAAAATCATAATTTACAATTTTCCCTTACATAGCTGAATATGGTAATATGTTTCCAAGAAATCTATCAAAAAAATTGAGAGAATATCATACATTTGGTGAAACCGAAAGACCTTAAATTAAATTTGCATAATGTCCTCACTACATGACAAAAATCTACATGACACAATGTCCTCACTACATGAATTAAAACTGCACAGTACAATGTTCTCACTACATGACTTAAAACTATATAGTAAAATGTCCTCATGACATGAATTAAAACTTCACAACAATTTCCTCACTACAAGACTTAAAACTGCATAGTACAATGTCCTCACAACATGACTTAAAACTGCACACCACAATATCCTCACTACATAATTTAAAAATGCATAGTTTTATATCATAAATTCCCCTTTTGGATAAATTAAAAAAATTCTTCATACACTAAATTTGTATAGAATTGGTTTTCTTATTCATGACATATGTCAGCATAAAATATCCCTTTATTCATAAAATCTATTTCCATAGAAAAACCACCCACTGTGGTCTTGAGTAACCCAAATATTATTTTCCCTTGTCCATCAACAGTAAAATGTTAAATTCTTAAGATATCTTTTGTTTGATTATGCAGTACGTTCTCTTAGGTGTCTTTTCATATGTTGCCTACATAATGGGAATGTTAGTCAAAAGATGCCACTCTTTGGATATGCAGCATTTTCCCCTGTTGGCCATGCATAACACAACTCCCATGACGGGTTTTTAAAAAAATGGTAACTTCGTTCTTGGAAGAGACCCCTCTTATGTTGATATAAGTTTTAAATTTGGTGACCATAAAAATCATGGATCATGATTCCCCTTGTAAATATTTAAAGAATATTAGAGAAATTCTTAGTCACTGAGTTTTTTTGGATCTAATTTCAAAATTTATGGTCAATGCTATTTCAACCTTAAACATCAGCCCTTTATAGTCCAACATGCATGACTCTAAACTGCCAACAACAAAAGATATAGAACTCACCAGATTGAGAACCCGCAAAAGTCACTCTGGACAAAAGTAGAGTCATAGCTCACTAAACATACGTTTTGTATGATTTAGGTAATATTGAGTAATAAAAAGTCAAAAGATATGAAGTTTGTGGTGTTATCCACATTACCCTAGAAAAACTCAAACTATTCTCATTAGGACCATAGGATTAATAAGAAAATTTAGAGCACCCCCATTTTCATCATTGTAATCATGATTATCTGACATAAAGGTTTGATGTTTAAAAAAAATCATCATCCTTATTACCTTTAATATTAAAAAAATCAATAATGAGAACATATATGATTGAAGAAAAAATTTCTTTCATTAATATAAAATTATAGGGAAATCCACAAAATAGAGCCTCTCTATCATGTTTTAAATTAAACTCTCAACATGAATCCTCATTTTTTGAACAGCTTCATGAGACCTTTTAGCTACCTATGGATGTTGAGACAGCTGAGCAACTCCAGCCTCCTCGACCTGAAGAAGTGCTTTCTTAGTAGATTAAATTGGGGTTATCCCATCCAATTGAGTTCCTCCCAGTGTTTGGTTCAATTTCTAAACTTTTTTATGAACATAATCTAGTTTCTATTGAAGATATAATGACTCCTTCGTGGATTCTTTAATTTGTTGTCTAATTTCGATTGATTTCTTGTTATGATCTACCTCTGCCTCAGCTACTGCATCTTGTAATCTCTAAATATTGATAATCCATTTATCCTTTTTAAAATCATTCCATAGTTTATGTTTATACTCTCATCATTGAATGGTCTCTTTCATTTCATCATAGACTGGTCGATAATTAAATCCACCAAATCCCAATACACGGAATAATGCTGGGAATTTGAAGAAATGGGATAATAGTCCATCTAAAGGATTATCAACAATTATGCTCCATATATGTTGCCATTTCTTATTAAGTTCTATGCCAAGATCATATTTCATGTCTAGGTCTAAATCTATGTCACTACCATGAGGTAAAATGTACTCTAGAAACAGATCACTTAAAGAGTTGCATTTTTCTACTTTTCTCAGAATAGTAGAAGTTTCACCTTCTACTGATGCCTAGGACAACATGGAAGCTTAGCCTTCTGATCTAACTATGGGAGATGATAACCCTAAATTATAAATCAAGGTCATTGTTAATTTGAAAAAAAATGACAGAAAATAGAGTATGATCCAGGAAGTTGATGTCATTTACCCAATAATAAGTCGTCCACTTGATTGGATTCATCCCCAGTATTCTCATATTCAGAATTTTGAGTAGATACTTCTTGAGAAGGGGAAATCTCCTGAGTTTTCCTAGTTTTCATAATTGAAGGCTCCGAAACATCTCTTGATGGAGGTTCCTTTGTAGGTGTTTCTCCATCTCCAACAGAAGAAATATAGGGTGGAATTCCCTATTCCTGAAGATCCTTTGCAACATTTTCTATAGATAAAGATGAATAAGGTTAACTTTTATTTAAAGTAGAATAATTTTGTATAGAAAATGAAATAATGAGGACTTATGTCCTTGAAATTCCTCATGAAAATCCCCAAACTCCTTGATTGAACCTAGAATATCAATATTTTGATTAAGGGATTCCATCATTTCTGTGTATGTGGCTTGGAATGATAAAGAATAATAACCATTTAAGGTATCCAAAAAATGTTGGTTGATGCCCAAATTGGCTCCACTGAAATTATGTTCTGTTGGCTCTTCAATTGTTACAACATTATCAGATCTTTCCATGTTTTTTCCAACAACAACATTTATTTCAGATTTTCCTAGGTCTTCATTCCTTTTTTTGGAGCAATAGGAATATCAACATTGGTTATTGTAGGATCCATTGGTAAAGGTAACTGATCTAAGATATGTTGAAAAAGAATAATATTAGAAAAGATTTTTAATATTCATGAGAAATGTATTTGATCTTACCAAGGATTTCCCCTCCCTCAGAAGAGCTGAGAGCTGGTTAAGATGAATCTTTTGATGATTTATCTGCTAAGATAGAAGATTCATAAACATAAACTTGGTTTTCTCCTAGGGTTTCCTTCTATGGTTATAAAGAATCATCTCTTATTCCTTTGAGATAAGAGAGAGACATAAATCTTTTAAGAGGATGAATGTGATTACCAGAGTATATTGAGAAAATTATAATGCCCTTAGGAAAGTACAAATAATTACTCCTTCAGTTAACACTTCAGACCAATCTCATTGCTCTCTTGAATTTTTTATCATAAGCTTGGGGAGAAATCAAAACACTCCTCTTGTCTGGAGAAACACGAGGTAATGGTTGAGGATTATCTATCACCATTACCCCAGTCATGATTCTCGCTCCTGGAGAAAGCTCTAGAGACCTAGGAGGATCATTTTATGTGTTGATAGGAGAGCTTTCATGACCATACTTTGGTGATTCAAGAACTAGTTCAGAGTTTCCTTCCCTACATTCAAGCTGTACTAATGCATTTTCATCAATTAATGATGATGAATGGTAATGAAGAGTTGAGACAAAAGAAAATGAAAATACATTCTTAGTATTAACATAAATATTCCAATCCTCCTCAGGGTTGATAATTACCCCTTCGTGTACTCCTAATTTCATCATATGAGATACCCGTTTAGAGGTTGGTATTTGTTCATCAGTTGCATATATAAAATCCTCCAAATCCATAATATACTCTGGTACTTTATCCAGGTTTTTATTCATATTATAATCACAATGTTCCTTAATGTCACCCATATATAGTATTTGAATGCCAGCTGGAAGAATTCCCATAAATACCTAATATCATGGGTCACACTCTCCCAATAATGAATGTATGAAGGTCTCACATAATTCAATCTCAGTATGGTTGATTGTAGAGGAGATTCAACACCTTCTGACAGGTGAGCCTCTTCAGGCCTCCCTTATTCTTCAGAAAGTTCAATAGATGGAATAGTAACCTCTTTTTGATGGCGGTTACTGGATAACCTTGGTGTCATAGGTATTGATTCTATAGCTCTGGTCTTCCTGGTATACCTCTTTCAATGATGTTTTGAAGGCGCCAAAACCACTGAAACTTCTAAATTATCATTGGCCTTGGACTTATTACCATGATTTCCATGTGTAATAGTGGTTGTAGCTGCCACTCGATATATTCCTTTCATAAAATCCACTTAATGATATGAAGAAGCCCAAGATTTGGCATATCCAGCTTCTAATATGATTGATTCATATGATGGAGGTATCCAACTTTGGCATATCCCCCTAAATCTATAATTTTCTCGCTACCATTGGGTGTTTCTCGTGTCTAACATACGTGGGTGGAAAAGTGTTTGATTATTGAAGACATATCAACTATCGAGAAAACTATAAGGGACATAAACCTCACAGATAATTTCACCATCAATCCTGGTAGATAACATACCGTCCTTGAATTCCATCATATAAGACCTCAACTCGTAATTCTTTTCTTTACCATCATCAATAAATGTTATAGTTGGTGGGTCACCAATAGGAAAGAAGCGAAATTCTCCTAAGACATTAAATGACTTTAGCACTACATCAGATCTCAAATTTTGAGGCTTAATCATAGAAATTTTTTGTAAAATGGGATGAATTGACCTTTGGGGACTCTAACTGAATTCAAATATGAGTGTGAAGAAAAGTGTGCTGCAATCCAGCCCCACAACACTTGGAATGGCCCTGCAATTCTAAATGGACCCTTCCCATTAATAAATGTAGCAGGGAATAGTAAATTCTTTCCAATACTAGAGTTTCATTACCAATAAACTTCCCCTATACTAATTTAGATTTGATAACAAATGTCCCCAGCCTTACACTGCCTCCGGACTCACGAAATGGAAGCTTGTAAATGCTTTTCCACATTTCAAGGAAGGAAGCTAAGTGAGTATTTTCATCAATATCAGATTTGAATTTATATCCCCAGTGATTATAGTCACCCCTCTACAATGTAGGACAATATGTTCATGAGCTACATTAGCTATCTATAAAAGGACAAATAGTAGGACATTCTCATATGGGACCTTTCTCTGTAGTTGGTTCTAAAAAGGCTTTCATCCAAACCCTGGCAATAATATCATTATTTTATTTGAGTAATTTATTTTCTATTTTCAATATTTAATGAGCTGATGGTGGTGTTATGGTAACATCACCCCATGTTGAAGCCAGAAGATTAAACAATTCATACATTTCCCTGATAATGGGAACCCTAGCTATTTGGTAGACATCCCACAAACTAATGCCAACTTCACCATGTGTCATGTGGAACAAATTCGTTTGCGGACTCCATCTGCTCATCAATTCAAGAATGAAATCATTTGTATAAACATAAGTTTTTCCCATCCAGACAACTTCATAAATATAAACATCTAATAACTCTTTCTTTAATTCTGCACAAGTCTGGTGCACCCAAAATGCCCACATCCATTTAGGTTTCACACCTCCTCCATAACGAAGATCCCACTCTTCCTTCCAACTATTAGATTGATCTGTTAGAGAAGCTTGAAATGTTGAATCATATAAATGTGGCCTTGTATCTACAACAAGATCCTTCATATCAAGAGTACAACCACTATGATGCAGGATGCAACTAATAGGGATTGTTCTTTTATGTACTGGCACCCCCTTGCACTAATATTCATGCAGCTACAGTTGGATAATTGAAGAAACCAATTCTTTGGGAAGTACTTCTTAACTGATGGAACATGGGTATCTTGTAAAATCCCATGCCCGTACAGGGTTAGGTAAGGACTTCGTGGATATTCATGTAGTTACAGAATTAAACCCTTCTATAGACTAGGAAGAGTACTTTCAACAATGTCATAACAGTCTGGTCTGATGATCTTCACCATTTCATTTTGATGAGACTTAGCTTCTTCATTAGAGGTTATCAAATGATCCATTTTCCTACAAAATAATTACCAAAAATCTACTATTAGGTTGTAATTTTGACTTAAATTTCAACTTAAAGGAAAAGGAAATCAAAAATTTGGCAAAGGAAACTGTTCATGTAGGTCCTTTGATGAGGTCCGTCGCATGGGTCCTTCGACAAGGATCCTAGTGCAACTCCTTAGACAAAGTCATTCCGCATAGATCCATCGATAAAGTAATTTTTCCTTGAGAATATTTCAAAAAGACTACCCAAGAGCACAGTGCATTGAGGCTAGATGAAAGAGCTACACAATGAGAGCTGGAAAATTTGGAGGTACAGATGATGAAAATCGCAAAGGACCAAAACTATTTTATAGCCAGTTGTGGACCTGTGCGAAAACACTGCGTGGCATACCTACATGAATTAGCTCTACAAAAAACATGTGTTGTCCAGCAATTAACCCATAGTCTTTTCCCAGCAATTTTAACTCAGGACTCGACCCTCAATCTAATCAGATCCAATCCTGAGGGGGGGGGGGTGATTTTGTTGACACTACTTAAGAATAAAAAAACACTATGAATATAGCCCTAGATATTTCAAAATCCCATGGACTGGATTGAAGAATTAGAAGGAAATCCAAACCTGCCAAAGGTCTGCATGACAGACCTGCGCAACAGACCTATGTGGAATACCTACGTGATAGAATAATTTATGTACCCCTACGTGACAAACCTGTGCGGAGAACATGCGCAAAGGACCTATGCAGACAATGTCCCTTCGATCAGGCCCCATCCATGCTTATAAGTAGGACTATTGGGCTCCCCATTTTAGGGACTGAAAAAGTTGAATGACTCCTGGATGATCCCATTGCGTAACTCTTTCACACAGATCCATAAAATTGTCTTAGATAGCTCTATAAAGTATGAGAGAATAGATAATTAAACAGGATAACCATGTTTTAAAATTATTTCACAATTTTTACAAAGGTTTGGTTCCCCTATGTGAAATATATTCTCCAGTCATCATACAAACCAGCGTGGCACACCTGTGCGACACACCTGTGTGGTATAGCTGTGTGGTGCAGCAACACGGGGTACCTACATGGCACACTTGTGTGATGTACCTACGCGGAATATCTTGGTATAAAGACTACATACCCACTTAATTACCCTCTTTAAATCCATTCATGGTAGGGTATCTCCTTCCTTGGTTACTTTATTTTAAAGGGACTAAGTTGAATCCTCCTCCAAAACCCTCTAAATTATGAAACCTTTGGGGAAGACACATCAGCATGTCTCCTATTTGGGGTTGTATATCCACAGTCAGAGGTTTCCCACATTTTTTTCACAATGGGGTTAGGATTCATGGAGTGTATGTGGGTTAGTATATCCATATTAACATAGAACTTTCTCCCAGAAATAGTGTTGGGAAGTTCCTTGTTTAGAGGATTATGGTTTGGGGAATGTCCTCCCCTTTTCATCTCTATGACCTGGAACCTCATGTATTTGGTAGGGAAGGTACAATTCACACTTGATTTTCCATACAAGAAAAAGAGAATTCTCCCTCCCCTACCAGGATAAATTTTATGGAAGCCATCCTGGTGTAAGCCCCTAACCATCATCCCTTCTTACTTTCATTTGACCCTTGTCAAATGTAAAGTGAATAGAGGGAGGGCTCGTCGCCCCACCCTTTTCCCAGGTCACCTTGACCTCATCCACCATATCCTCCATAGGTGACACCTCTTCCACTAGAGGAGGAGGAAAATGTATGTTTCAATGTTGAATATTTCACATCCTCTTGTTTCTCACACTGAGCATGACTCACGCGGTCTTAGAGATTTGTGATGATTACAACATTTTCACAAACACTGATAGAGAAGGAACTACAAGATCTCTTATTCCTATTCAAACTAGGATATGTAGGAATCCTTCTCAGGGCCCAAGATCCATGGATATCCTCTTCAGAAATCCAACCCTAATTCTCTTAATATGTCCATCCTCTTTAGGAATAAGCCCCAAATTAAACCCCCAAAATCGTCAGGGCATCCTTTTCAGGAAGTAAGCCCAAACTCATTTCTCTCAAAGGACTATACTCTCCGATGATATTTATCGAACTACGTGGGCTTTTATTCCCATCCAAATGGGATACGGAGGAATCCTCCTTGAGGTTAAAACACAACACCTCAAATCTAACCTATTCTCTTTAGGCCATATTCCCAATAGGATCTAATCTTACTTAGAAACCCATATTATTTCCAAGTTCATTGGGATGCTTAGGTATAAGTCCCACACCAAACTTTGACTAAGAACCTTTCACTTAGATGTCCTTACTACATGAAATTAAACTATATGGTTAAGTGCTTATCACATCACCTTAAAAGGTATGATGTGTCCCATTAAGTTGCACTGAACGATATGGATTCTGCTTCCTTTCTCAAGGATACCTAGGTAAACCATTTCATGGGTATGATCCCAATATCAAAAGAAACATTTGTTTCCCTAGATGAATGTAAATTTCAGAGTACCCACCTGAGTGGATTAAAAACTAGTATCATCATAAAGATGATTAAAAGCATATCTAAATAGTATATTAGAGGATACCATTGATGGAGAATCTTGAATACATATGGATATCTCCATTAATGAAGAACCTCAAATACATACAGATGATTCTAATTTTTAAACATGTTAATAAGTGATTGAAAATTCCAAGGGAATCTTATGTTATAATTGGGGAAGTAATAAGGATTCATGAAAATATCTTAAATTTATAAAGAGAGTCCCAGAGTAGACAATAATTCCCCCCAAAATGGTGTGATGAGTCTGACCTCTAACCCTCTTAACTAATGTACATTCCAAAGTATCATAATGTTTAAACTTAACAAATGTATGCCTTTGGAAAGAGGGTCCCCTTTTGATAAAGACTTGTTGGAAGTTTCCGATTCCATGAATTAATCCAATGGAAACCTCCTGGAAACATTGATTCTTAAAAACTAGAACACATGTTTCAAGGAAGTACGAAACAAACACTAAAAGAACCTAACCCCCCCCCCCAAACCCCCAAACCCCTAAAAACACTAAAAACCTAAAAAACATGAAAAAACCATGAAAACCTATAAAAAAACCTAAAACCCCCTAATAACTCTAAAACTTCAAAAAACCTAAAAAATTCTAAAACCACCTAAAACCACCAAAAAGGGATAAACCCCCTAAAAAATAAAAAAAATCAATAAACTATAAAACCCTAAAATTATAATAATTCTAAAACCCTCTAAAACCCATTAAATAAACTAAAACCCCTAAAAGACCCTAACCCCCCCCCCCAAACCTGTAAAAACCTCTAAAATCATAAAACCATAAAAAACTCTAAAAAACAAAAATCCCTTAAACATTTAAAAAAATCCTTGAAAGACCGTAATTATCCTAAAAACTATGAAACCCAAAAAACCCTTAAAACACATATTAATCCCTAAAAACCCTTTAAAACCCCCAAAAACAAAAAAACAAAAAATCCAACAAACTCTAAAAAATATTAAAAATAATAAACACTCAAAAAACCATAAAAAATCTAAAACCCATAAAAATAGTGGAAAAATATTAAAACCACTAAAAATCCAAAAAAAACCAAAGAAATCCTAAAACCCTAAAAACATTAAAAAGACCCTAAAACCCCAAAGAAACCATAAAAACTACTAAAAACTAAGAAGGGGTGGAAAATCCGCTCTCTCACGATGGAGATTCTCCTTTCCCATAGAAATATTGAAGACGAAAATCAATTAGGCACCTCGCCCTCCCCCCTCCGCAGGGGAGGGGCCTCTACTTATTCTTGATGATGAGCGTCTATTCATTCCATTCTTAGATACTAATCTGCTTTCATCTTTTCCACGGGTTGAGATTTGTCCTAAGGTACATGATTTACATAAAGGATGTCCGCAACTACAGCTTTCAATTTCTGAGTTCAACGAGGACTCCTTCCTACATAGGCTGACCTTGGTCACTCAATTACTAAATGGGAAACCTTCAGTGGATGTTTTTGAATGATTTTTTTTAACATTGGGACCTCTAAGATCGCACTACAGTTGGTTTTGTTGATAGTAGTCACGTCTTGATTTGTTTTGCATCGGAGGAGGATCTGGTTCATGCTTGGTCTGTGGCTCTAAGAAGATGCAATTGTGCATGTTTCTCCCTTTCCCGGTATATATTTGAACTACATTTAAACCTCAACTCACTGATGGTGGCATCTTGGGTTATATTTCCAGAACTAGCCATTCCGTTTCTAAATTTCACCATTATTTCCATGTTGGTGAATCTAGTGGGAAGGTTCTTAAGTGTGGATAGTAGAACTAGGGCCCTGTGTCACCTAGTTTCCCCAAGGTCCTTTATTGATATTGATGCATCTAAAGTACCATTTAATTTTTTTTTATATTTCTATTGGTAAGGAGATTCGGTGGAAAAACCTGTGATTTTTGAGTTGTGGACTAATTTCTGCTCCTCCTGTCAGCATCTGGGACATAGTGTTTGGGCTTGTAGGTGTGGAGGAAGAAAATTTGGTGTTTTGAATCGAGCTCAAGAGGTGGATAGTGAAGGAAAGTAGGATCAAGGCGAGGTGCAGGAGGCTGTGCACAAGGATCCTCAACTCTTGAATTTGGTACATGTTTAGTCTGGTGAAGGGGGTCAGGCTCAGGTGGGGGTTCATATTAATGAAGTTGCAATGGCTGGTTCAAGCGGGCATGAAAGGAGTGGTGATGAGGGGGTGTAACCTACAATTGTTCTAGGTTCTGGATCACTAAGCCTGAAGACTATGTGGTCTGGTCTTATGGTTGTGTAGAGGGGCCATGGGACTGCAGTAGGTCATCACAGTTTCGTGAAATTGATTGTTCAGTGCGAATTGGAGCCCAAGGTGAGTGATATTTTCAATTGACTAAGGAGATACGTGAAGCTTTCAGTTGATATAAATTCTTTATGTAGTGAGGTTGCTTCTGGTGGAATGTCTATTTCCTCTAAGAGTAGTATGAAGTAGAGGTAGGAAGTCGTTCCAACATTCAATCAATATGAAGGGATGGATCTTGAAGAGGGGGTTCAAGGGTCTGTGATTGTTGATTCTAAGAGTACGAGGTCTGCTGTACAGGAGAGTGAGGTTAAGGACATCACTGTTGAGCATTATGGAGGGAGTGTGGCCCAGAATACCAGTGAAGGTGAGCTAATTTTGGACACCACTAGGCTCTCAGATGGTGTTGTTCAGAAAGAGAAAAGGGAGTTGTAGGTTATTGTTCACAATACTGATGGGAATTTTGTGGATGGGGGGAAATTAAGCAAGATGCCTGGGGAATAGGGGAAAGGTTATCTGGTTGCTGATGTTGGGAGTGGGAGGTAACTTGTACATGCAATGACTGAGGTGCAGGTTGTCACTACTGGGTGTGGTGGAGGGAGTGTGGCCCATAATGCTCGTGAAGCCGAGCTGATGTTGGACATCATTAGGCACTCGGATGGTGCTGGTGATTAGGAGAAAAGGGAGATGAAGGGGCTTGTGAACTATAGTGATGGGATGGTTGAGAATGAGCCCTATTTCTAGGGGGAAGTAAGAAAGCTTCCTAGGGAGGAGGGGAAATTATAGCTGGCCCGGGCTAGTGTGGTGTCCCCTCCTTGTCTGTCTTTTGACGAACCTTCCCTGGAAGGTCCTAGCATGTTGTAGTGTGGGGTTCTTGAAGACTATTCCCTAAATCAGGAAGTCTCCTTCATCCTTGATCAAGATTTTTTCTAGGAGGATGGTAGAAGGATGAATAGAAATATGGCTACGATCATTAAGGAGAGGTCCTTGCTTGAGGTGGCGATTCCATATGGGAAGAAAAACAAACCTATAGGGGTCTCTTTAGATCCTAGAAAGAGGAAGATGAGGAAGGAATATTATAATTTTCCAAAGACAATGTCCATGAGAGCCTCTTGAAAAGATAAGGATGTTTACCCTAACAGGGGAGGTCAGACTTTCAATGCACAGATGAATGTGGAGCAACAACATCTCATAGAATATTACACTACCTTCCTAAAGAAATATAAATCATCTAAATGGGAGTCAGTGGAGTCGGATTATTCCTCTAATTATAGTGCTAATGGAAACCCATATGCGCATGGAGATGCTGATTTGTAGTTCCTACTTCTTCTCTTCTGCTTCTCGGGTCTTTTGGGGTTTTGGTGTCTTGGGGGGTCCAAGGTTTTTCGGTGTGGGTTGTTTGGCCCCACCCCACCCTTGTCTCCTTTCCTTTTCTTTTAATAAATTTTGGGAGTCCAATAATAGCCTAGCATCACACCATCCTTTATCTAAAAACCAACACCCCTAAAAACCCTAAAACCCCGTAAAACCATAAAAACCTATTAAAAATACCTGAAAAATCGTAAAAAGTATAAAACCCCTTAAAATATTAAAAACACTAAAACCCCTAAAAACCCTACAAAAACCACATAACCAGGAAAACCCCTAAAACCCTAAACCCCTTAACAACCCACTAAAAGAACCATAAAAATCCTTAAAAACATTAAAAAATCCTAAAAAATATATAAAAAATCCTTAAAAACACTAAAACCCTAAGGAAATCTTAAAACCCTTAAAAACAATAAAAACCATAAAACCCCTAAAAGGCCCTAAAAACACTAAAATCCTTAAAACCCTAAAAAATAACTAAACCATAAAACACCTAAATGTCCATAAAAACCCTAAAAACCTCTCACACAAAAAAAACACTAAAATGCCTAAAAGACCCTAAAACCCAAAAAACACAAAAAAAAAACACAAAAAGGACTTAAAAACCACAAAAACCCCTATAACCGATAAAACCCCCTAAAACATTGAAAAACCATAACCCCATAAAATTCCTAAAAACCCCTAAAACCCTAAAAACTCTTAAAACACTAAAAACTAAAAAATCCTTAAATTACATTGAACCCCATAAAAACCATGAAAATCCAAAACCCCTAAAAATCCCTAAAACCCAAAACCCCTAAAAATCACAAAAAACCCTAAAAATACCTACACCCATAAAAACATTGAAAACATTAATAAAACCTTTAAAACCATAAAAAACATTAAGAATCCTAAAATAACCCCAAACCCCCCTAAAAACTGAAAAAACCAAAAACCCATTAGAAAAATAAAAATACATTATAAGATCCTAAAACACTAAAAATGACTAAACCCCCCTAAAAATATAGAAAAATCATAAAACCTATAAAACCATAAAAACCATAAACCCACCTAAAAATCCATAAATCTCAATAAAAATCCCTAGAAACCAAAAAACATAAATACCATAAAACTCCTAAAACCCCTTAAAATCTTCTAAAAACACTAAAACATGAAATACCTAAAAACCCCACAAATCCACTAAAACCACTAAAAATCATAAAAACCATAAAATAATACTAAAAACCCTAAAACCCCTAAAAAACCCTAAATCCCTTATAATCCCAAAAAATCGCTCAAAACACTAAAGAACCTAAAACCCCAAAAAAGTAATGGAAACCCTAGAAACACTGAAACCCCTTAAAACCATAAAAATCCTAAAACCCCTTAAAATACCTAAAATATAACTAAAATCCCTAAAAATCCATAAACCCCTAAAAATTATAAACACTTTGAAAACCCCTTAAAACCCTAAAAAACTAACAAAAATCCTGAAAATACTAAAAACATTAAAAACCCTTGAAATCCATAAAACATTAGAAACTATAAAAAACCCTAAATACCCTAAACCCCTAAAAACCCCAAAACCCATTTAAACACCAAAAATGAATAAAAAACCTAAAACCCTATGAAACACTAAAAACCATAAAAACAATTAAAGCCTTAAATAACTAAAAATGCCAAAAACCACTAAAAACCCTAATGACCTTTAAAAACCTAAAACCAAACACCCCTAAAAACCCTGAAAACCATGAAAACCCCAAAGGAAAATAAAATCCAAAAACCCTAAAAAATGTAAAACACCAAAAACCCAAAAAATATAAAAAAAACCCAAAACAATAGTAAATAAGACAAAAAAACACTTAAACTTTTAAATAACTCCTAAAAGACCCAAAAACCCCCAAAAATCATAGAAGACCCTAAAATCCCCAAAATCCTTAAAACCCCTAAAATACACTAAAAACCACATGACCCTTTAAAAGACTATAAAATACCAATAAAAACTGGGAACGTCTCTAAAAAATCAAAACCCCCAAAATGACCCTTAAAAACCCAAAAGACCCTAAAACCCATAAAAACCCTAAAGGTCCTTAAAACCCCTTAAAACAAAAAAGGTCCCTAAACCCCCTTAAAACACCTAAAAGACCCTATAAACCCTAAAAAACCTAAATTAATCTAAAAACCACGAAACAATAAAAACCCTAACACCCCTAAAAGACCTAAAAACCCATAAAAACCCTATAAGATCCTAAAACCAATAAAAAAAACCCTAAATGACAATTAAAAACCCTAAAGCCAAAAACCCCCTAAAAGACCCTAAAAACCCTAAAACTCAAAAAAGAAACTGAAAACCCTTAAAGAGCGTAAAACCCATAAAAATCCCTAAAATAATAAGAGATTCTGTAAACCCTGAAATAATTTTAAATATCCATAAAAATCTAAAAACCCCTTAAAAATCATAAAGATCCAAAATAACCTAAAAACCCTAAAAACCCTAAAACCTCTAGAACCCCAAAAACCCAAAAACCACTAAACCCCCTAAAAATCCTAAAACCCCTAAAACAACTTAATACCCCTGAAAAAACCTAAAAACCACAAACCATAAAAAATATAAAAAACACTGAAAACCCGAAAAACCCTAAATCCCCGTAAAAACCTTGATAAATCCCTAAAAACCTAAAAAACAATAAAAACTCAAAAAAGACACAAAACCCCAAAAAATTCCATAAACCCACAAAAACCCAAAAAGGCCACAACATATTAAAAACCCCTAAAAAACTTTAAAGAACCTATAATCCCTAAAATAATTTAAAATATCGAAAATACCATAAAAAACACAAAAACTCTAAAATACCCTTAAAAGCCTAAAAACCATTAAACCCAAAATCCTCTAAAAACCCCTAAAAAGGTTAAAAGACCCAAAAAACACTAAAACCACCAAATCCACTTAAAACCATAGAAAACCCCCAAAACCCCATAAAAACCCCCTAAAAACCTAAAACATCCTAAAAACCCAAAACCCCCAAAAAAACACCAAAACCATAAAAAAAATCCTAAAAACCCTAAAAATCCCCAAAACCCTAGAAAACCCCTAAATTTCCTAAGAGCCCCTAAATACTATAAAAACACAAAAGACCCTAAAACCCCTAAAAATAACTTTAAAACCCTATAACCCATACAAACCATAAATGACCATAGAAAAAGCTAAAAGACTCTAAAACCCTAAAACACCCAACAACACACTAAAGTCCCTGAAACCCATAAAACATTAAAATCCTTTAAAAATAAAAAAACCTAAACCCCTGAAAAAACACTACAAAACCCTAAAACCCTAAAAGAAACCTAAAACCCCTAAAATATCCTAAAAGAAAAATAAAAACCTTAAAAGAACCCTAAAAACCCAAAAACCCCTAAAACCCGAGAAAACCCCAAAAAACCATAAAAACAATAAAACCCCTAAAAAGAGATTAAATTATCAAAAACCTCTAAAAACTATAAAAACCCTAAAAGAACCTAAAACCCCTAAAAGACCCTAAAAAACCTAAAACCACCTAACCACCCCCCCCCCAAACCACAAAAACCCTAGAAACCATAAAAATCTTAAAACCTAGAAAAACCTAAAAAACCATAAAAACAAAAAAAAGCCTAAAAGACATTAAAAACGTAAAAGATCCTTAAAAACCTAAAAAAATAAAGACCCCAAATCCCCTATAATCCCTTAAACCCCTAAAATACCATTAAAAACCTAAAAGAGCCTAAAAAGACAAAAACAAATCCATAAAATATCCCAAAAACCCCTTAAACACCCTTAAACACAAAAAAACCATAAATAGTCCAAAATAACACTAAAATCCTAAACCCCCGATAAAGATAAAAAATATTTACAACCCCCTAGAAACCCTAGAACAATCCTAAAGAACCCCAAAACCCCTTTAACCCCAAAACCCCCTAAAACATACTATATACCCAAAAAAATTAAAAAAACCATAAAACCCCAAACCCCTAAAAGGACATAAAAACTCTAAAAATCCCTAAAAAGTCAGAAAACACCTAACAAATCCCAAAAAATTCATGAAACACCTAAAAAATCCTAAAAACCCTAAACCCAAAAAAACTCTAAAACCCCATTAAAACCCCTCAAAACCATAAAAACCATAAGAAACCATAAGAAACCCTAAAAATGTAAAAATTACAAAGAACATAAAAACCCTTCAAACCCCTATAAACAAAAAACACTAAAAAACTCTAACCCCCCTAAAACTCTAAAAACATCTAAAACACAAAAAACCCAAAAAAACATAATATACCCTAAAGACCCATAGAAACTCAAAAACCCATAAAACCCTAAATAACTATTAAAGTCCCTAAAACCCAAAGATCCCCTCTAAAAAAAATAAAAGATCCTAAAAACACCTTAGACACCCTAAAAACACTAAAAATATCTATAAACACTAAAAAACCATAAAATATAAATACCCTTGGAAACCCTATTAAAACACTAAAGAACTCTATAAAACCCTAAAACAATTCTAAAAACCTTTAAACACCCTAAAACCCTTTCAAAGCGTTAAAAACCCAAAAAAACCCCAAAAAGACAAAAATAACACTTAAATATTCTGAAAAGGCTAAAGCCATAAAAAACCTAAAATGAATATAAAAACCATTAAACAACCCTAAAATTTTATTAATCCTAATACCCTAATAACCCCTAAAATACACCTAAAAATCCAAAAAAACCCTAAAACCTATAAAAAGACATTAAAAGCTCAAAGTCCCTAAAATTATAAAACCCCTAAAACCTTAAAAACCTAAATCTCTTTCAAATCCTAAAAATCCATTAAAAATACAAAAAACCCTAAAAAACATAAGGAAAACCCTAAAATCCAAAAAACATGAAGACAGTAAACACCCATAACACCCCCAAAAAAATCAAAAAACCCCTAAAAAATCTATAAACCCTAAAAACCTAAAACCATAAAAAAATACTAAAATCCCTTAAAAAATAAAAACCTCTAATATCCCCTAAAACCCATTAAACCCCCTAATCCACCCCATAAACCCCTACAAACCAAGAAACCCCTAAAAGAACCTAAACCTGAGATATGGTATGTGAGTATGATATACTCTATAGTACCAAATGTACGATAGAATATATAAGTATGAGATGATCAAATACAATAGGGGGTGAATTGTATACTTTAAAAAAAACCTTATGGAAATTTTTCATAACCAAAATTCACAACACCTCTAAGTTCTAATAACTTGATTGATTCCAAAAAAGTGATTCTAGAAATGAAACTTCCCAAAAGTTTACACCAACTAAGATTCTACCTTAAAGTGTATAGAATATAGCTAAATCAGAGTACACGTATGAGGAAGTATAAGAAAGTTATATTTTCCTCAACAATACAAATTGTAGCGGAAAACATGAAACAAAACTAGTAACAGGTAGTAAATATTTTAACCCATAGATAAGGGTATCCAACAACATTTGATAAAGGTCCCTTGATTTATAATTTCAAGAAATTCTATCGTACCCACACAAGGGTAATCCCTCGATATGAAGATCGGAGTTTGTCTTGCTATCCCCGCAAGCCCAAAACTATCAGGTAGTCGGAACCTCTATCTTCCTATCCCTGAAATCCCTCGATTGTACACGGCAAAAATTGGAGTCGCATGAAGCAAATATGCACAAAGAAAAGTTTAAAAAATCCATTCAATATTTCTACACGAAGCTTGAGAGTTTATAAGAGCCTCTCTCTCTAGAAATCACTTCAACAACATGTAAGAACAGATGTCAAAGATGTTTTCAAGTGTTGTTCTCTTTTCAAATGAGCTCCTATTTATAGGCATAGCTCCAACGGTCAGATCCCTCCTGCAACGGTCATAATCTTCCTTGAATTTAGGAGGTACATGTACATGTGTCACTCAAACAACAGTTAGTTGATAACTAAAGGAACGAAATTGTTTTATAATAGAACAAGTGAAAGAACAACTAAAAATGATATTCGGAATGGAGAAAATGAAAGTTCATAGTGTTTAAAGTTAAAGTTCGGAGTCTAACCAGAAAATAAATTCGGATTCTATAATAATGAGATATTTGGATTCTATTTTGCAGAAGAATTGAGAGTCGAACTTCATACAAGTTCGTATCCATAATTCGTAATATGAATTCACAATCTGAATTCGTAATGAGAATTTGTAATGAGAATTCATCATCAGAATTCATAATGAGAATTCGTAATCAGAATTCATCATCAAAATTCGTAATGAGAATTTGTAATCAGAATTCATCATCAGAATTTGCAATGAGAATTCGTAATCACAATTCATCATCAGAATTTGTAATGAGAATTCGTAATCATAATTCATCATCAGAATTAATAGATAGAACTTTATATAAGTTCATAATCAAAATTCAGAGTTGAACTTCATAAAAGTTTGTAACAGAGAATTCGGAGTAGAACTTCATAAAAGTTCATAATAGGAATTCAGATCTTAAAACAGAATGCTTCATATCTAAGTATTATAAGATTCCAAGGTTTTAGATATGAATCCAATTTTTATACTTATGAAAAATATTGATATGAACAATGAAAACAAGTTAGGGGTAAATTTCTTTTGGGAAGGAAATTTACCTTATGGAAGTAAAACCTGGGTAAAATGAGTTTGGCCTTGGAATAAGGTGTTTGTGATTTTCAAAACAAGAAGGAATGGTAAAGTCAAAAGGAAAACCTTATTGACTCAACAATCTACCCCTTTTTGGAAAGCACAAACATCCTTCAGAAAAATAATATAAGGGCTTAGAGAAAGATTTTCTAGACTTTGAAATAAAGCTTATCTCCCTTTGTTCATGGACAATGGTGAATATGACTAACTCCCCCTTAGGATTTGGAACACTAAGGATCGTATTCTAGATTTTCGGAATGGGATTTTCATTATGAATAAGGAATTCTTGGTAATGAACACCCACTCTTAGATAAAATCCCCCTTACTTAGCGATACTTCTTCTATACTTATAAATATTTTTCCTCCTCTTATTTAGAATTTTTTTCCTTCTCCCCCTTTGTGATTTTCAAAAAAATTGAGGGAATGGAAAACAATATGGTACCTGAAATATTAGTAAAGACATAAAAAAATCCACAATTCCATTATTATTGAATGTATTATTATAAGGAAAAACAAATACAACAAAAATCAGATTAGGTCGATTTGTCTTCTTTTTCCTTCAGGATTAGCTTCTTCAGAAGGGTTTTTAGCTTCTTTAACTCTTTGTGGTCCTCATCTGCTTGCTTTTCTAAGTCTTTAATCCTATCATCTTGAGCCTTCAGAGCCTCAGACTGAGCCTTAAGAACTACATCCTGGTTTACAATCTTCTCTTCGATCTCAATCCGAAGATCTCTTTCCCTTTTCCATCTTTGAGCAATAGAGTTAAGCTTCCCATTTAGATCCTTCATCTATTGATACTGAGTATTTTTATCTAGGGTCAACTTTTCCTGAAAACTATTTGTACGATCCTTGATCTTGGAATCATCAGTATCAAAAGCCTCTTTTACATCCTCTTGAAATTCATCAAGCTCTCCCATATTTTGGATGGTCTACTTTGACCAAGTGGTCATTTTCTTGCAAGACTTCCTGTGATCTTCGTAGCCTATAAGAAATGTTTTGAAATCTGATTCCATATTTACACACTTTTCCATCACCATGGACACTGAATCTGACTTCTGATTAAGAGTGTGTTGGAACATCGGGCATCTAGAATCTATGTTTGTAAAAGTCGGAATGGAACCGACTAGATTCTTCAAAGACTACTCCACAAAATCATGACCAAGTGAAGATGATTCCGAATCTGAGACATTACTTGGTGAGAGTGGTTTTTCAAGCTCAACAAGCTTCCTTTTTGAAGTTCGTACAACTTCCTTTCTCTTCACTATAGATTTTCTTTGAGAATCAACAATCACTTTCTTACCATTATCAATCTTCGGTATGACTTGATCATCAGGAGATTTATGCTCGCTATCATATAATTAAACAACTCTATCTTCATCAATTTTTTCTTTTTCTGATCCTTCCTCAATAAAGTGATTTTCACAACATTCTTCCTCAGATAATTCATTTAATTCTTCTTATTCCTTGTCTTCATCATTCTTTCCATCTTTCTCTTCATCCTTTCCAGGAGTGAGAAGTTTCAAGGACTCAGCCTCAGATGTTCGGAATGGTAATTTCTATGATGGATTTTCCTTATCTTGATATTATTAAACTTTTTTAATCATATCATATAAATCACCACTTTATTCTTCCACTGCTTCTTCTTCTTCTACTACTTTCTCCTCTTCCACTTCTTCAACAACTTCTTTCTCTTTAGATTTTTTTGGAGTGAAGAAATTCTTCCCCAGAGTCTCAGGTAATGGCTTGACTAGGAATGTTTCTGGCACTGGAATATTCTTAGAAGTGACTTCTATGGATTTCAAAAGAGATTGCACAACTTTACCCTTAGACATTTTCTTCTTATCTTCTTCTCTGTTTCTTTCTTCTCAAGGTATTTAGCAGTCTTATCCCTTAAAGACTTAGCATCAGCAGGGTCCAAACCGAATTGTGGCTTCCCTTATTTCCTCTTTTCCTTATCTTCCCTACATTGTGAAACCACGTAATATAGATACGCTTTCTGTTTCTTCGGTTTGGGAGGTGTGGATTGGGCATCCTTAGACTTAGAGGTTTTATCTTCAACTTCCACTTCTTTCAACTTCCTTTTCTTTCCAGCCTTCTTTGATGGTTCATCTTTTTCAACGTTTTCTGGATTAGCTTCTACCTCTTCCTCTGGAAAATCATAAAACTCTTATGTCTCCTTAGAATAGCCCATATTCATTCTTTTTAGGGTACCATCGCTAACAAGCATAACTTTTCAATTTCAAGACTTGGATTTTCATGCAATATTGAATGATTCAAGACACCTAACTATCAACTTTGAAAGTGAGTTAGGATACATGATAATTTGGGCTCTTATATTTCCATTCTTGATGTTATGAATTATAAAAATAACATGCCTCATCAAATTGATTTTCCTTAGATTTACCAGGAAATCTAAGAAATATATGTCACTCTTCTTAAGGGTAGCTTTGTCACCTTTTCTCGGTACTAAAAAAACTTGTACCCATAGCTGAAGGATCCGGTTTTTAGAAGATATATGGGCAATTTTTGATGTCTTTACATTAGAAAGTCCAAGACATTGCAAGGCCTTCACATTAACGAAACTACCTTGAAAATCCGGGAGTTTGTGGGAGAGAAATTAAGCCTCCCCTTCATATGATAATCCCACCAAGATAGGTGCCTTGGTATAAGAAAGTTTGTAGGTTTTTTCATATGAATTGAATGAAAATCATTCTCTATCATCTTCCTTAAAGAAGCACACTGAATCATAAAACTCTATGAGTAAATCCGGATACACCATGTCTTGATCACCTGGCTTAGATAAGAATACATATTCTCATCCATTTAACTTGATATTCTTAGAAATGATAGAATCGTACTTGAAAAATTTCGGATGCACCA
The DNA here is from genome assembly GCA_963277665.1 of Viscum album. NCBI lineage: Eukaryota > Viridiplantae > Streptophyta > Magnoliopsida > Santalales > Viscaceae > Viscum > Viscum album. The sequence goes on along the minus strand of OY728126.1, from coordinate 1,798,119,612 downwards.
ACCTTTCACTATAAACTTGACATTTTGATATTGGCTTCGTGGTAGAAATTTCATGAGAACAGGCTTATACAGACATTCAGACTGGAGGAACTCTGAGAAATTTAGAACTGGCTTAAGAACTGAGGCAGAGCTTTGAGACGTGAGAGTTTGGAAACTGATGTGGGACAACCATAGAGGGTCCCCTTTATATAGGTGATGTGAGTGACCTTTCATCTTCCAAAAACAATATAACGGTTGAAAAACTCTCTGATATGATACGTCGATTGAAAACATACTCGCAAGGAACTCTTGAATCTGATCTTTTTAGGTTTTTAGAAAAACATTCAAATTTATGGAAAAACAAATCCAAAAAAATTAAATGAAAATACCATCAAGTAAAAATGATTACGAAAACTTGATTAAAGAAACCATACCTTTCAGATTGAATAGGAATATTATTCGTAATAGGTGATATTATTCTTGAAGAAAATTTGACTACGAAAAACTCACTACGAAAAACTTAAGATCTATAAGTTTTATTGAAAAAACTTTGAGTACCAAAATTCAATTACGAAAATTATGAGTACGAAAATTCCCATTATGAAAATTCTCATTATGAAAATTTTCATTACAAAAAATTCGATTATGAAAATTTCAAAAAACTAACTTCAAAAATTTTTATTACGAAAATTTTGAAAAACTAACTACAAAAATTTTTATTACGAAAAAATTGAAAAACCAGCTTTGAAAATTTTCATTACGAAAAATTTGAAAAAAAAAACTATGAAATTTTTCATTATGAAAAATTTGAAAAACCAACTATGAAAATTTTCATTACGAAAATTTGATAAAATAACTATGAAAATTTTCATTATGAAAATTTTTAATAGCAGATGTACTCCCCCTATGAAAACAAGTTTATTACTGTAATGAGATTGGTTTAACAAGATGTTAATTAAGAAAGATTACATTATGGTTATCATTCCTAAATTCTGTTTAATGTATTTAAATCTATCGGAGGGTAAAGATTTTGTGAAAATATCAGCAAGTTGATATTGCGTTCCGATAAATTGAAGAATGATATCTTCTTTTTGTGTGTGATCCCTAAGAAAGTGATGCCTAAGGTCTATGTGTTTTGCATGAGGGTGATGTGCAGGGTTTCTACTAAGGGTAATGGCACTTTTGTTATCACAAAAAATTTGAGTCTTAGTAAAACACAATCCATAGTCTGTGAGTGTATGTTGCATCCACAACACTTGAGAACAATAACTTCCAACTGCGACATATTTAGCATCAGTAGTGGAGAGTGCTACAGAATGTTGCTTCTTGAAAGACCAAGAAACTAATGAATCTCCTAAGAAATTACAAGTTCCGGATGTACATTTTCTATCCATTCTAAATCCACCAAAGTCAGCATCCGAAAAACCTTTGTGAACAAAATCATTTCTAGAAGTATAAAATAGTCCTAAATCCATGGTTCCCTTTAAGTAGAGAAAAATTCTTTTAACTTCCTTTATATTTGATTCCTTGAGATTGTATTGATATCTTGCACATAAGCATACTGAAAACATTAAGTCTGGATGACTAGCTATCAAGTAAAGTAGACTTCCTATCATACCTCTAAAAGATGTTTGATCTACTGGTTTCCCAGCTTCTTCAAGATCCAGTGTGTTTGAGGTCCCAATGGGAGTACTTATAATCTTAGTTTTGTCATATCCATACATTTTAATAATATCATTAATATACTTATGTTGGGATATATAGATTCCTTCTGTTTTTTGATAAATTTTAAAACCTAGGAAAAATGTTGACTCACCCATCATACTCATTTCAAACTCATATTTCATTAGATCTGCAAGGGAATCAGTTAAGGATTGCTGAGTTGAACCAAATATAATGTCATCAACATAAATTTGAACAATCAAAACCTTTTTCTTGACTTTATTTATAAAAAGGGTTGGATCTGCATTTCCCTTAAAATAGTTATTTTGAATAAAAAATCTTGTAATTCTATCATACCAAGCTTGAGGGGCTTGTTTAAGTCCATACAGAGCTTTTCGTAAGTCTAAAAACATGATCAGGATGTTTTGTATCTTCAAAACCCGGAGGTTGTTCAACAAAAACTTCCTCTTGAACATAATCATTAAGAAAAGCACATTTCACATCCATTTTAAAAAGTTTGACATTGAAGAAAGCTGCAAAGGAAAGTAAAATACGAATAGATTCAAGTCTAGATACTGGATCATAGGTTTCTTCATAGTCTATTCCTTCTTGTTGATTATAGCCTTTAGAAACTAATCTTTCTTTATTTTTAACAATGATTCCATTTTCATCACACTTATTTCTGAAGACCCATTTTACTCCATTAACAGAAGTTTCCTTCGGTCTTTCAACCAAGGTCCAGACTTTATTCCTTTTGAATTCATTTTGTTTATATTGCATGGCTTTGATCCAATCATTATCACCTAAAGCTGCATTAGTGCTTTTTGGTTCTAATTGGGAAAGAAATGCTAGATAAACTACTTCATTTCTTAAAGAACTTCTAGTCCTTACAGGTTGATTGACATCACTAATGATACTGTCACTGGGATGATTCTTTAGAAACAACTGGTTTGGGTTTTGTAAAACCTGTTCATCAACATAGAGTAGGAAATCTTCTGGGGTAAATGTTTCAGAAGCATCTTCTTGAACATTTTCTTTATCAGAAGGATTTTCCATCAAAGGTTGATCATCAGTTTTTGAAAATTCATCTGTGGATATAGGTTGGGGTTATTTAAAAACAAAAAGACCAGTTTCATCAAATTTAACATGTGCTGTCTCTTCAACAGTACAAGTGTATTTATTGCAAACACTATATGCCTTAGAAGTTGTGGAGTAGCCTAAGAAAATTCCTTCATCAGATTTTGGTGCGAATTTGTGTAAATTATCTTTAGTATTTAGAATGAATACTTTGAATCCAAAAACCTTAAAGTAGTAAAGTCTAGGTTTTCTATCATTCCATAACTCATAATGATTTTTATTAAGAAAAGGTCTAATCAAAACACGATTTATAGTATAACAAGCAGTACTTACATCTTCAGCCCAAAAATGTATGGCTACAGAATACTCACTCAACATGTTTCTAGTTATCTCTTGAATAATTCTATTTATTCTTTCAATAACACCATTCTGTTGATATGTTCTAGGTGCTGAGAAGTTGGGACTAATACCTTTTCTACTACAAAAGGTTTCAAAATCAGAATTTTGAAATTCTCCTCCATGATCACTATGAATAGTTTTCAATGGATGGCCTTTCTCATTTTTCACTTGGGATCTAAAACTTTTAAAATAAGAGAAGTATTCATACTTCTTTGCTAGAAAATAGACCCACGTAAATCTAGTGTAATCATCAACTAAGATAAATACATAATACTTTCCCCCGATGCATCCAGTTTTTATTGGACCAAAAAGATCCATATGAACCAGCTGTAATGCATCAGTAGTTGAGACTTCACTGAATGATTTAAAACTTTATTTATGTTTCTTTCCATATTGACAATGGTCAAAAACATTTAAAGAATCAAATCTACACTTTGGTAGATCCTTAGCTAGTCCTTTCTTAGAAAGTTTGCATAGGTCCCTAAGGTTACACTGTCCTAACCTTCTATTCCATAACCAAGAATGATCTTCCATTGCACTAAGGCAAGGTAAGTCTTGGATCCTAATGTCTTCTAAGTTTTGTGTGTAAAAATTCTCTTGCCTATTGGAAAAAAGAATAAATTCCTCCTTGGAATTTTGTAATAATCACTTATCATTCCTAAAATTCACAAGATAGCCTTCATCACATTATTGGCTTATGCTAATGAGGTTGTTCTTATGACCCTTAACAAATAAAACATTTGAAATCAAAGTTTTTCCAAGAAGAATGATGTTACCTATACCAATAATTTCTCCTTGAGCATTATCTCCTAAAGTTACTTTTTCTCCTTTTGTCATGATAATATTTTCAAAATAGTTTTTGTTACCATTCATATGTCGGGAACATCCACTATCCATGTACCACGTATTTTTGTTGGTACATTCCCTATTTTCCTGAAAATAAGAAAAATTTAGGCTTTCAGAATCCAAACTTTCTTGGATCCGGAATTGTCAGATAACAAAATTTTGGGTATCCACATTTTTTTAGAAAAATAAGCTGCATGAAACCCAAGAGATTGAACTATATTTAAGGAGCAATTTTTCTTCCAATGCCCACCACTTTTAAACTTAGTACAGAAAGGGGCTCTAAAAGGAACAAAATAGTTGTTTTTGAAAACTAGTTTTGGTGAGTATAACCTACTCCAGTAGTGTTTCCTTGAGGTTTAATTTGATAATAAATCTTGTCAAAATTTTCCTTCCCAATGGTAAATTTTTTAAGAATCTTATTAAGAGAAAATATTTTGGATTTTAGTCTAATGACTAAATTCCTATCTTCAGGAATCATTTCCTTAGAGTTAGATTTTTACTCAAAAACTTTTATCTTTCAAATAGCATTCTTAAGATCTTTAGAAAGTTCTTCTTTATCATAATTTTCTTTCTCAAGGTCTTTAGAAAGTTTTTCTAAAATCTCTTCTTTATCTCTAAGATCTCTAGAAAGATCTAAAATCTCTTTTGTAATAATTTCTTCCCTAGTATTTGCATTGTCTAAGTTCTTATAAATTTTACAATTTTTTTCTTCAAGTAACTTGGAAAATATATAAACTTTTTCATTTGAAGGAAATTCTTCATTTTCTGAGGATGATGTAACATCCCAAGCTTCCACGGTACTCTTCTCTTTGAATAATACAGTAGCGTGTGTTGTGCGCAACTTCGAGTTCTAACAGACACCACAACCAATTAAACTAGTTGTTATGAATAGTAATAACCACTTTTTGAAATTTTCTAAATTTTATATTTTAAAATGGAGTTCATTTTCGGATTTTTAATATTGAAATTAGATTAGGGTGAATTTTTGGAATTTTTCTGAAAACATTCAATTTTTTATGAATAGTGAAAAAACACTGAGTTATAGTTTAAAATCGAATTTTTATTTAAATAATTATTTATTTTATTTAAATTTAATTATGGTCAAAATATATACATAATACCTATATAAGATTAATGTAATTCATTAGAGTTAATTTAGAATATTTTAGATATATAAAAATTTTATTGAACTTTTCACCGTCTTTTACCCACCTCCTAGGAGAATTTGGAAATTCACATACAACTTAATTTTACCGCTTCTGTGAGTGGAATTTCAAACTTTCAAGAGAAAACGTTAATATCAATGAGTAAAATGTGGTTCAATAAGATAAAAATAATTTTTGGTGAATAGTAACTTTTTACTTTTATTTACCACGGTTAAAAGTAAATAGGGTAATTAAGGGTAAAAATGATATTAATATTACCCTAACACATGTCCTAATTCTATTGGACAACTCTATCTCGACCAAAAACAACCTTATGAATAAAATATTATCATTTAGGTCCACTTGGATTAGATAAGGACATTTATTATTATTTAATTCAAAGAAGAGTTAAAAGAGTAAAAATCAAGGTTTAATTACAAAAACATTTTTAATATAGGGTTATACATAAGATAAATTCAATTGTAATTATTCATTAGAAAGATAAAACTATTTTATACATAATGGATTTTTATTTATAATTTTTATAAATTAAATAATTTAGTTTATTTATGACACAATGGTGATGCAGTAATTACCTAATTAATGAAATATTAAAATAATTGATTTTATAAATATCTAAATAAATTTAATTTGATATTTTTTATGAATTAAACTAATTTTATAGGTTAATATGACATATTATTATTCATTTAATTATGTTTTTTCTAAGTAATCACACTGTTATGATTTTCAAAAAAATCAAATACCAAATAGTGTCAAAATTAACATAAAAGAGTTTTTACAACAAATATTATATTATTAATTGATATTCAATTACTAAAAATCTAAAGTTCATAAAAGAGACTTATATAATGATATATTTATCATTAATGACCACTTGGTGGTATCTTTGATGTATATGGTAAGTTTATTAACTATATAATATAAAAATACAAAGTGACATGGTAAATGTCAATCTAATTAACTAAGAGTTAAAACTAAAGGATAAGGTTAATATAATGACCAAAACCTGTATAAAATCTATTGTTTGAAATTATTTAGACCCATACCCACCTTATACTTTGAATAATCCACTTTGGAGCCATTATAAACCGAATATGAATTTATTATAAAATAATACTTTAAGTTTTCCTAAAGAGCCCCTCCTCCCCCTTATAAAAGGACATCATTTATAACCAATTCTTCACAGCTTCAAAGCATTTTGTCTCAGCCAAAACCTTCCCAAATATTCTCTCAACTTCCCTCACTTCAACCTAGAGGCATTATTTTTATCATAAAGCCAACCTAAGGATCCCTTTTGATCAAATCAAAAGGAAGAACCCGAAGAAGAGGTAATGCTTTCACCACCCTCTTTCAAGTTCCTTTCTTCTTCAACTTCTAATTTCTTTGTTATTTATATTATAAAATAATAAATCCAGTATATTATATATATTGTGATGTTATTATAAATATGTTACAACCATATTCATTATTCTATCCATCCTTTGAATGACATGTCACCATACGTGCGTACGTACGACTTACCGTCTCCACGTCGTGGTGTAATTGTTATTAAATATATTATTATTTTGATGGGTATAATAATGATGTTTAATTCATGTAAATAATAAATATAACATGATAATGATTCTTTATATATGATAAACCATCCAATTATATATTATTTTAATATCAAATGAATGATATTATCGCTCGTGCGTACGTACGGACTACCATCTCAATGAACACGATGAGATTCATTCCCTATCGTATACATTCAAGACTAATTCTCATTTTTTGATTAAAATTAATTTTTAAGAACTTTATATCATTATAGATATGAATAATATAAAACCTATCCATAAAAAACATGACTTATGTAACAAAAAATATAAAAGAAAACGAGTAATTTAACACCCGAAACGACGATAATACTAAAATATTATTAACAAATCATTATTAGATGATCATATATGATATAATAATTATGTATATGGTTCTTGTATAATTTAATAACAATTTTTTAACTATTATACATGAGGTTAACATACCATTGACTAAGTAAAAGTACAAGTTAAGGGTTTATTTCACAATCTCTCCATTATCCGAGGTTGTTTATACGTAATTATCTACTGGGACCTCTTTACCATCCACATCCTTGTTTCCTAAAAAAAAATCAAAAAATTCTTACTATTTTATAGAATATGGGTTAAATTCATTTATACCCTTTTTTTACTTTTTATGAGAAGTTTATAGAGGAATCTTTCTGTCATTTTCCAAACAAGGTCCTTTTTAACCTTTTCGACAAAATTAAGGTAAGAATGTTTTTTTAACTTATACGGTGTGTGCGGCTATTTTACGCCGTTATAAACTTGTTTAAGCTTCCCTTAAAAGATTATAAGAATATTTTAAAATTTTTTTTTATAATTATGTGACTTTTAAATGATTTTAGAAAAAGCGATATTTCTCTCAAATAGTTTTGATTTCATCTATGTCAACATATTTTGATGGATTTAAAACTTATTTAAAGTTTATTTATTATGATACAAAAATTCCATATTGTATTGAAGGTTTTGTGATATGTTTGACTAAGGATGTGTTATTTTTATGCCATTCATGGTTTATGGAGAAAGTATTTACATTTCGTATGCTAGTTTTAATATGAATGTTTATTTTATGTTTAAACCGGTTCATATGAGAAATGCATTGGACTTAGTAAGTGACAGGTGTAGCCCGCTATAGCTCCTTGATGAATTGGTAGGTACCATGAGACAAACTAGTGTCTTGGCACAAGGCCTTGAAAAAATATAATTTGTAGTCTTGGCATGAGGCCTTGACTATGTGGTTATGATAGTCTGGCATTATGCATTCCATCATTATGAAAGTGGTGATTGATATTGCATGTGATTATTTGACTAGTAAAATATCCATGTGAATAATTAAATGGAATTATTTCATTTTACATTTTCCATATTATTCTGGTGTTCAAGTTTAAAAGGCTTTTGTTTTAGTTATACATTTCCTTAAATGTTTATGCTTATTTATGAAAGTTTCCGCTATATTGTTATCCTTACTGAGAATCTGAGCTCACCCCTTTCAATGTTTTATTTTTCCCAATATTTGAAGAATTAATTTATGAACAACCTGCCGGGATAGTATGAGGGGATATTAAGACAAGATGTTGTTTTAGTAGTTTTCACTTTATTATGTAATGAAAACTTTATGAATGTATCTAGTTATTCCAAGGATACTAAACTAATCGGTATTTCAAGACTTGATCTTTTTGTGATCATACCGATATTATGTAATAATGCACCGACTCTGTGTAGCTGGGTTCGGGGCGTTACAGTTGGTATCAGAGGAATTTTAGTACAAACCTTGGAAGCTAGTTTTAGATAAACTCTTATTAGTGCACATAGCCCTAAGAGAGACTTTGAGTATTAGTATAGAAGAACTTCCTAGAATTTTGGTATTGTAGAGATTTTGTGAGTTTTCCGAGCAATACATCCCTGTGTGGATATGAGCAGGTAGAGGTGGCTCTAGCACAGATGTACCTAGTGGTAAAACCCGAAAGCACCGCTTTGAGCTAGACTCGAATTGGAACTGGTGCACAACAACGGGCCTTGATGCACTCTTGGTTACGACACTCCTGAGGGATATACTTAGGATAGTTATCATTTTATTTACAAACCATTATGAAGGGTTTATGAGTATATACTTTCTCAAAGAAAACATTTTTATGATTATGGATTATATCCATAAATAGTTCAATTTATGTTAAGTGTTTTACAAATTTGGAATTATGTATTTTGATTCCTAAACTGATCTAGTTTATTCAATTGCTTAGAAATGGTTCATAGTGGAAGAAATGGAAACCGTATCAATGCACACACTCCATGTAGGGATTTCCCTCCTGCTCAAGATAATTATAGTGGAGCTGGTGATGCAACTGGTTCTTATCAGCTAATCACCATACTGGGACAACTCACTCAGGTTATGAATAATAAACTTACCCATATGGAGCACCCTGATCCGCAGTGTGGAGGATCAATGTTAGATCGCTTCATGAGGAAACAACCACCAACGTTCAATGGGAGTACAAATCCCTTAGTAGCTGAGCAATGGATAAATTCCCTATAGAAAATATTTCAGGCTTTGGGGAGTAGTGAAAGGGAAAAAGTTATCATGGTAGTTTACTGCCTCACTGGAGATGCTGATCAATGGTGGTCCTTGATTCAAAACACAAAGGATGATGAGGATGTATCAAATATTGAATGGAGGGAGTTCAGAGAACTTTTCTTTGAAAAATACTTTACTCGTGACCATCGAGCAGATATGGAAAGGCAATTTCTGAGTCTGAGACAAATGGGGGATGAGAATGTCACAAAGTATGAGGCTAACTTTATAAGGTTAGCAAGGTATTCTAGGGATTATATACGTAACCCAAGAAGTAAGATTGATCATTTCTATGATGGGTTAAAACCGTTTCTCCATTGAGCATTAGTCTCACAAACCTTCTCGTTGTACGAAGATATTGTCTCGTGTGCTATCAAGATATAAAAGGAATTCACTAAGTCTTATGACTTTAAAGAAAAGTAGGAGAATAAGAGATCTGCTGATCACTCTGGGAATGGAAATAAGGGGAATAAGGGAAAAGTTAAATATCCATCCTACAGTAAATGTGGGAAGAAACACCCTGGTACTTACTTAAAAGGAATGAGAGTCTGTTATAAGTGTGGTGAAAAGGCCACCAAGCTTGTGATTTCAAGGGGAAGAAGGAAGCTACCGATGTCCAATGCTAAAATTGAAGGGTGATGAGAAATTATGCAAATGAATGTCCTAAGCATCAGGGGAACTTACTTCAAAAAAGGCCAAGGGATCAAGGCCAAGCTTATGATATCACTACTGCTGAGGTAGAAGCTCTGAAAGATGTGGTGGTAGGTAATTTAATGGTTTCCTCAAGTTTTTCAAATGCTTAATTTGATTCTGGATCATCGCATTATTTCATATCTTCCCAGTTTTCTATGAAAATTAGAAATTTACAATTTGATTTAACAAGGGAGTTGTCAGTTAAAACTCCAAAGGGAAGTATCATTGCAACAAAGTTTTATTAATCAGTCCCCATTAGAGCACATAAATGTTCTTTATCCATGGATCTCATCGTCATACCTATGATTTAATTTGATATAATCCTCGGTATGGATTGGATTTCGGACCATGATGCAAAAATTTATTATAAGAATAAGGAGGTTACTATTTTTGATGATGATGATAAGGATCACCTTATCTTTAGAGAGGAATCATCACCACCTAATTCTTACCTAGATCCACCCCCAGTATCTCAACTAAATTCAATTATTTGGGAGGAAGAGAATGAAATGACTGTGGGTGAGTAAAGGAATGTTCAAATAGAGGATGTACCTATTTTGAAAGAATATATAGATGTATTTCTGGAAGATTTACTTAGACATCCTCCAGAACGAGAAGTTGAGCTTTCCATTGATTTAATTCCTGGATCAAGGCCTATATCGAAGACCCCTTATAGAATGGCCACTGTGTAATTAGTCGAACTAAAGAAACAACTAGAGGAATTGAGTAGTAATGGATTTATTCTCCCTAGTGTTTCTCCATGGGGAGCCCCTGTTCTTTTTGTTAAAAAGAAAGATGGATCTATGAGGTTATGTATCGACTACAGGGAGATCAATGCTATAACAATAAAGAACAAGTATCCCTTACCTCACATTGATGATTTATTTGACCAACTGCATGGAGATCAATAATTTTCTAAGATTGACCTTCGATCTGGATGTCTTAAGTTGTGTGTGAAGAAGGAAGACATTCCGAAGACCATATTTTGAACTAGGTACATGCATTACGAGTTTACAGTAATTCCTTTTGGGCTGACTAATGCACCCTCTGTATTCATAGATCTAGTGAATAGAGTTTTCAAGGAATATCTCGATGAATTTGTGGTGGTATTTATTGATGATATCTTGGTATACTCCAAAATCTACGAAGATCATGAAAATAACTTGTGCATTATCCTAAAGACTCTGAGAAGACATGAATTATATGGGATGTTTAGCAAGTGTGAATTCTGGCTTCAGGAGATTTCTTTTCTTCTCCGTATTGTCTCTAAATATGGAATCTCTTTTGATCCTTCTAAGACCAATGAAATCCAAGAATTTCCTGCACCGACGAGTATAACTGAGGTACGCAGTTTTATTGGTTTAGCAGGTTATTATCGACATTTCGTCCAGAATTTTTCCCGGTTAGCTAACCCATTAACAAAGCTCACACCTAAAAGGGTTAAATTTGTTTGGAAAAAAGAGTGTGAATAATGTTTTGAAGAACTGAAGAGAATATTATTCAATGCTCCTATATTTACCTTACCATCGTGGAATGATGGGTTCGTTATTTGTAGTGATGCATCGAAGAAAGGACTTGGTTGTGTCCTTATACAGAATTATAGGGTTATTGCCTATGGATCTTGACAGTTGAAAATTCATGAGGAAAACTATCCTACTCATGATCTCTAGTTAGCAGCTGTGATCTTTGCTTTGAAGATATGGAGACACTACCTCTATGGTGAAAAATGTGAGATTTATACTGATCACAAGAGTTTAAAGTATATGTTCTCACAGAAAGAACTCAACATGAGGAAAAGACAATGGCTTGAACTACACAAGGATTATGATTGCACTATACACTACCACCTGGGGAAGGAAAATAAGGTGGCAGATGCTTTGAGTAGAAAGGATCATGGAGTTTTGAACACGATGAGAGTTGAAAAGGATCATATATATATGGATCTAGTATAGATGGATATGTGAATCACCATGGAAGGTAAAACATCAATACTTTTCAAATGGTTTCCAAACCATCTTTATTAGAAAGGATAAAGAGTTCTCAGACCGATTATGAAGAATTTCAAAACAAGATTAAAACTGTGAATGATGGGAGATTGAGAGACTTTGTGTATGAAGAAGGAATTTTAAAATTTGGGAAGAGACTTTGTGTTCCCGATATACCTGATCTGAAAAGGGAATTGTTAGATGATTCTCATAGCTCCAATTTCTCTATACATTTTGGGAGCACCAAAATGTATATAGATTTGAAGGAACACTTTTGGTGGAAAAAAATGAAGAGGGTGATTGCTGATTTTGTGTCAAGATTTATGGTTTGTCAACAAGTAAAAGCTGGAAGGAAACATCCTAGAGGAGTAATGAAACCTCTTCCCATACCTGAGTGGAAATGGGATAATATCACGATGGAATTTGTCATGGGGCTACCAAAGACTCCTAGAAGGAACGATGTAATATGGGTTATTGTTGATCATCTTACCAAGTCAGCACATTTTCTTTCTATAATAGAAGATCTACCACTGGAACGTCTAGCAAGACTATATATTAATGAAGTTGTGAGACTTTATGGAGTACCCCTATCAATTGTTTTTTATCTTGATCCCCGTTTTACTTCAAGATTCTGGAAGAGTCTTCAAACGGCCTTGGATACTGAACTTCATTTGAGCACTACCTACCACCCTCAAACAAATGGACAATCAGAGCGGACTATTCAAACCTTATAAGACTTGTTGATATCTTGCTCACATGACTTTCAGGGTATGTGGGATCAATATTTACCTCTGGTAGAATTTTCTTATAACAATAGATTCCATTCAAGTATTCGGATCGCACCATATGAAGCGTTGTATGGAAAGGGATGTCGCACACCAACCTATTTGGATGGATTTGGTGAAAGAAAATGCGTAGGCCCAGAACTGATGGAGGAAACGATGGAAAAGGTGAAGGTAATCCAAAACCACATCAAAGCATCTCAAAGTAGGCAGAAGAACTATGCCGATAATCGAAGGAAGGATTTGGAATTTCAAGTAGGAGATCATGTTTTCTTGAAGGTATCTTCATGGAAGGGAGTTATACGTTTCAGTAAGAAAGGTAAATTGAGTCCCAGGTACATCGGACCTTTCAAAATTCTAGAACGAATTGGTGTTGTAGCTTACCGTTTGGCAATGCCACCAAATCTCTCCAAAGTTCACGATGTGTTCCACATCACTGTTAAGAAAATACATGCCTAAACCAACGCATGTACTCACCTGTGAGGAATTAGAACTGGAACATGATCTGTCTTATTGCAAAGAGCCCATTAGGATTCTTGATACCAGAGAACAATTGCTGAGAAACCGAACGACTTGTCTAGTAAAAGTTCTATGGAGAAACCATAAGATGCAAGAAGCAACGTGGGAACCTGAGGAACAAATGATAAAGAGTCACCTCAGTCTTTTCATGAAGTAGTATTCTAGAAATTTCTAGGACAAAATTATTTGAAGGAGGGGAGAATGTAACACCCCAAGCTTCCACGGTATGCTTCTCTTTGAATAATATAGTAGCGTGTGTTGTGCGCAACTTCGAGTTCTAACACACACCATAACCAATTAAACTAACCATTATGAACAGTAATACTGAATTTTTGAAATTTGATAAATTTTATCTTTTAAAATGGACTTCATTTTTGGATTTAGAATATCGAAATTATCGTAGGGTGATTTTTTGTATTTTTCTGAAAACATTCAATTTTTGATGAATAGTGAAAAAACACTGAGTTAAAGTTTAAAACCGAATATTTATTTAAATAACTATTTATGTTATTTAAATTTAATTAAGTTCAAAATAGATGCATAATAACTATATAATTTTAATGTAATTCATTGGAGTTAGTTTAGAATAATTTTAGATATATAAAACTTTTATTGAACTTTTCACCGTCTTTTACCCACCTCTTAGGAGAATTTGGAAATTCACATAAAACTTAATTTTACCACTTCTGTGAGTGGAATTTTGAAAATCTTAGGGACACAGTTAATATCAAGGTGTAAAATGGGGTTCAATAAGATAAAAATAATTTTTGGTGAATAGTAACTTTTTACATTTATTTACCACTGTTAAAAGTAAATTGGGTAATTAAGGGTAAAAATGATATTAATATTACCCTAACACATGTTCTAATTCTATTGGACAAGTGTATATCGACCAAAAACAGCCTTAGGAATAAAATATCATCATTTAGGTCCACTTGGATTAAATTAGGACATTTATTATTATTTAATTCAAAGAAGAGTTAAAAGAGTTAAAATCATGGTTTAATTAATAAGACATTTTTAATATAGGTTTATACATAAGATAAATCAGATTGTAAATATTAATTAGAAAGATAAAAATATTTCCCACATAATCGTATTTTATTTATAATTTTTATAAATTTAATAATTTAATTTATTTATGATACAATGGTGATGTAGTAATTACCTGATTAATGAAATATTAAAATAATTGATATTATGAATATCCAAATAAATGTAATTTTATACTTTTTATTAATTAAACTAATTTTATAGGTTAATATGACATATTAGTATTCATTTAATTATGTGTTTTAGAATTAATCATGCTGTTATGATTTTCGCAAAAATCAAATACCAAATAGTGTCAAAATCGACATAAAAGAGTTTTTAAAACAAATATTATATTATTAATTGATATTAAATTCCTAAATTTCTACAGTTTGTCCAAGAGACTTATATCATGATAGGTGTATCATTAATGGACCACTTGGGGGTCTCTTGGATTTATATGGTAAGTTTATTAACTATATAATATAAAAATACAAAGTGACATGGTAAATGTCAATCTAATTAACTAAGAGTTAAAACTAAAATATAAGGTTAATATAATGACCAAAACCAGTCTAAAATCTATTGGTTGAAATTATTTCGACCCATACCTACCTTATACTTTGAATAATACACTTTGGAGCCATTAGAAACTGAATAAGAATTTATTATAAAATAATACTTTAAGTTTTCCTAAAGAGACCCTCCTCCCTCTTATAAAAGAACACCACTTCTAACCAATTATTCACACCTTAAAAGACTTTTGGATCAGAAAAACCCAACCCAAATATTCTCTAAACTTCCCTCAATTCAACCTAGAGGCCTTAGTTTGATCAGAAAGCCAACCTAAGGAGCCCTTTTGATCCAATCAAAAGGAAGAACCCGAAGATGAGGTAATGTTTTCACCACCGTATTTCAAGTTCCTTCCTTCTTCAACTTCTTATTTATTTGTTATTTCCATTATAAAATAATAACTACAGTACCTTATATATACTATGATGTTATTGTTAATATGGTACAACCATATTCAGTATTCTATCCATCCTTTGAATGACATGTCAGTATACGTGCGTACGTACAACTTACCGTCTCCACATCGTGGTGTAATTGTTATTCAATATACTATTATTTGGATGGGTATAATAATGATGTGTAATTCATGTAAATAATAAATATAACATGATAATGATTCTTTATATATGATATAACATCTAATTATATATTATTTTAATATCAAAATAATGATATTGTCGCTCGTGCGTACATACGGACTACCGTCTCCACGAACATGATGAGATTCATTCCCCATCGTATCCATTCAAGACTAATTCTCATTTTTTGATTAAAATTAATTTTCAAGAACATTATATCATTCTGGATATGAATAATATACAACCTATCCATAAAAAACACCACTTATGTAACAAAACATATAAAAGAAAATGAGTAAGTTAACACCCGAAACGATGATAATACTAAAGTATTATTAACAATGCATTATTAGAAGATCATATATGATATCATAATTATGTATATGATTCTTTTATAATTTAATAACAATGTTTTAAATATTATATAGGAGGTTAACATACCATCGACTAAGGAAAAGTACAAAGTAAGGGTTTATTTCACAATCTCTTCATTATCCGAGGTTGTTTATATGTAATTATCTATGGGGACGTCTTTGTCATCCACATCCATGTTTCTTAAAAATGTTTTTCAAAACATTATTATTATTTTACAGAATATGGGTTAAATTCATTTATACCCTTTTTTCACATTTTTGATGAGAAGTTTATAAAGGAATCTTTCCGTTGTTTTCCAAACAAGGTCCCTTTTAACCTTTTCGACAAAATTAATGTAAGAATGTTTTTTAACTTATACAGCGTGTGTGGATATTTTATGCCGTTATAAAATCTTCGAATCTTCCCTTACAAGATTATATAAATATTTTCAAATTAAATGTTTTATTTTATAATTATGTGACTTTTAAATGATTTCAAAAAAATAGATATTTATCTCAAATAGTTTTGATTTCATCTATGTCAACATCATTTGATGGATTTTAAGCTTATTTGAAGTTGATTTATTATGATACAAAACATCCATATTGTATTGAAGGTTTTGTGATATGTTTGACTGAGGATATGTTATTTTTATACCATTCATGGTTTATAGAGAAAGTATTTACATTTCGTATGCCAGTTTTAATACGAATGTTTATGTTATGTTTAAACCTGTTCATATGAGGAATGAATTGGACTTAGTAAGTGACGGGTGGAGCCCAATGTAGCTCCTCGATGCATCGATAGGTCTCATGAGACAAACTATTGTCTTGGCATAATGCCTTGACAAAATCTTATTTGTAGACTTAGCACGAGGCCTTGACTATGTGGTTATGATAGTCTGGAATTATGCATTCCATCATTATGAAAGTGGTAATTGATATTGCATGTGATTATTCGACTAGTAGAATATCCATGTGAATAAGTAAATATAATTATTTCATTTTATATTTGCCATATTATGTTGAAGTTCAAGTTTAAGAGGATTTTTTTTTAGTTATACATTGCCTAAATTATTTATGCTTATTTATGAAATTATCCGCTATATTGTTATCCTTACAGAGCATCTGAGCTCACCCCTTTCAATGTTTTATTTTTCCCAAGATGTGAAGAAATAATTTATGAATGACCTACTGGGATAGTATGAGGGGATATGAAGACAAGATTTTGTTGTAATAGTTTTCACTTTATAATGTAATGTAAACTTTATGAATGTATCTAGTTATTCCAAGGCTACTAAACTAATTGGTCTTTCGAGACATGATCTTTTGTGATCATGAAAATATTATGTAATAATGCAAAAAATCTGGGTAACTGGGTTCGGGGCGTTATAGATGAAGTATCTTCATTTGATGTACTATTTTCAGAATAGTAATTCTGATCAAGAGATAAATTTGTTAAAGCCTCGGCAGAGCGTACCTTGGCCATAAGACATGTATTAGGGAAAGGAGTAGTAGAAATGAAACCCATATTA
The DNA here is from genome assembly GCA_963277665.1 of Viscum album. Taxonomy (NCBI): domain Eukaryota; kingdom Viridiplantae; phylum Streptophyta; class Magnoliopsida; order Santalales; family Viscaceae; genus Viscum; species Viscum album. The sequence continues at coordinate 1,798,102,278 of OY728126.1, read as the reverse complement.
TTTTGTACTGATGAATCATATTCAGAAGATTCACTTTCTGAAGAATTTCCACAGCTGACACTCCAAGTATAATTAGTTTTAAGACTTTTCTTGTGCTTTGATTGATAGAATTTCTTCCTGTTCCTTTCTGAATTCATTTCCTTCATTTCCTTATTTTTCAACAAAGTAAAATCAGGTCTCATATGACCTGTTATTTTACATTCATAACAAATAACTTCTCCATATTTATTATCTTTGTAGTCTTTCTTATTGTATTTATTCTGATGATTCCTTTGAGAAACAATCTTGTTCATTCTTCGAGCAAGATTAGATAATTCATTCTCAGACATTTCTATGTCACTAGATTATGAATGAATAATGACTTTCTTTGTCTTTGATCTGGTTACTCTTTCTGGGGTCTTGGATTTCATATGTTTAGAAGTGGTTGTAAAAGAAACTCCTCCATTTCCATTCTTCTTCATGACATTTTCAACATCTCTCTTCATTCTGGTTTCATGCTGAAGAAGAGTTCCAAACAACTCATCTAAGGAAATCTGAGTGACTTTCCTATTCTCATTAATAACTATCCTCTTAGACTCCCATTCATTTGGTATAATATCTATGATATTTTCCAAAATAGCCTCATCATCTAAACCTTTTTCTCCCATAGATTGTAAGCTATTCATGATAGTCATAAACCTTTGTTATACTTTTCTTATAGGTTCTCCATAAGGAAAGTTAATACTATGATATTCAGCTCTCAACATAGCTCTTCTTATCTCTATGAATTTAGATGTACCAAAATGTGTAACTTCAAGTTTCTTCTAGATACTTTTTTCAGCTTCAAATGATGATATTTGACTATAGATGTTCCTAGTCATGGAACACAAAAAGTATTTCTAACTCTGAAATTTGATAGATATTCTTCTTTCTCCTGATTCGTAAAGGTTCTCAATTCCATATCCGGAATATTATAATCTCCAGTCAGCATTAGATAGTTATCAACTCCAGTATTGATTAAAAAATTATTCATCCTATCTCTCCAGTACTCATAATCGTTTCCATCAAAAACTGGAGGTCTAGTAGGATTTAGATTATCAAAAGAACCAACATTTAAACTTGCCATTCTCAAGATAGTCTTTGGCACACAAACTTGTTAGTAATATAAGTTTGTAAACAAGAGAAAATAACCTAATGAAAAAAAATTAAGAAAGAAAAATGAATTTGAACAATGTGATTCCGAAAAACAGATTCCAAAAAATATGAATCCAGAAATTCAATTACGAATATTCAATTCTGAAAGTTATGAGAAGAAGAAAGTCTTCTGAATCTAATTCTGAGATAAATTCAGATTGTACATATTCCTTTGATACCAATTGTGAGATGGTATTTGAGTATGATATACTCTATAATACCAAATGTAGTATCAAATATATAAGTATGAGATGCTCAAATAAAAGAGGGGGGGGGGCAAATTGTATAATTTAAAAAAAATCCTTAAGGAAATATTGCATAACCAAAATTCAAAACACCTCTACATTCTAATAACTTTCTTGATTCTGGAAAAGTGATTCCAGAAATGAAACTTCACAAAAGTTTACACCAACTAAGATTCTACCTTAAAGCATATAGAAACAAAATAAATCATAGTACAGGTATGAAGAAGTATAAGAAAGTTATACTTTCCTCAATAATACAAATTGCAGTGGAAAACATGAAACAAAACTAGTAACAAGTAATAAATATTTTAACCCAAAGAGAAGGGTATCCAACAACCTTGGATAATGGTCCCTTGATTTATACTTTCAAGAAAGTATGTCTTACCCACATCAGGGTAATACCTCGATATGAAGATCAGAGTCTGTATTAGTATCCCCAGAAGCCCTCAACTATCAGGTAGTCAACACCTCTGTCATCTTATCCTCAAAAGCCCTCGATTGTACACAGTAAAAATCGGAGTCGCAAGAAGTAAATATGAACAAAGCAAAGTTTGAACAAGCCTTTCAAACATTCTGCATGAATCTTTAGAGTTTATAAGAGAATCCCTCTCAATAAATCACTTCAAGAGCATGTAATCACAAATTTCAAAGATGTTTTCAAGTCTTGTGCTCTTTTCAAATGAGCTCCTATTTATAGGCACAGCTCCAACGGTCGGCTCCCTCCTCCAACGGTCATAATCTTCCTTGAATTTCGAAGGGACCTGTACACATGTCACTCAAACAATGGTTAGTTGATAACTGAATTCACGACATAATTTTATAATAGAACAAGTGAAAGCACAACTAAAACTGATATTTGGAATGGAGAAAATGAATGTTCGGAGTGTTGAAAGTTAAAGTTCAAAGTCTAACCAGAAAATTAATTCAGAGTCTATAATAAGGATATATTCGTGTTTTGTTTTTTATAAGAATTCGGAGTCGAAATTCATATAAGTTTGTATCCATAATTCTTAATCTGAATTCACAATAAGAATTCGTAATGAGAATTCATAATAATAATTCATCATCAGGATTCGTAATGAGAATTCATAATCAGAATTCATCATCATAATTTTTAATGAGAATTCATAATTAGAATTCATCATCATAATTCTTAATGAGAATTCATAATCAGAATTCATCATCAGATTTTTTAACGAGAATTCATAATTAGAATTCATCATCATAATTCTTAGATAGAACTTTATATAAGTTTGTAATCATAATTTAGGGTTGAACTTCATAATAGTTCGTAACAAAGAATTCGGAGTAGAACTTCATAAAAGTTCATAACAGGAATTCGGATCTTAAAACAGAATGCTTCATATCTAATTATTATACTATTTTGATTTTTTAGATATGAATCCAATTTTTATACTTAAGAAAAATATTGATATGAACAATGAAAACAAGTTAGGGGTAAATTTCCTTTGGGAAGGAAATTTTCCTTATGGAAGTAAAACAGGGGTAAAATGAGTTTTGTGTTGAAATAAGGTGTTTGTGATTTTCAAAACAAGAAGGAATGTTAATGTCATAAGGAAAAACTTATTGACTAAATAATCTCACCCTTTTTGAAAATCACAAAAATACTTCATAAAAATAATATAAGGGATTAGAAAAAGATTTTCTAGACTTTGAAATAAAGCTTATCTCCCTTTGTTCATGGACAATGGTGAATACGACTAACTCACCCTTAGGCTTTGGAACAATAAGGATCATATTCTAGATTTACGGAATTTGATTTTCATTATGAATATGTAATTCTTCATAATGAACACTCCCCCTTAGATAAACTCCCCCTTACTTAGGGATACTTCTTCTATACTTATAAATCTTTTTCCTTCTCTTCTTTAGAATTATTTTTCCTTCTCCCTCTTTGTGATTTTCAAAAAAAAATTGGGGGAATGGAAAACAATATGGTTCCTAAAATATTAGTAAAGACATACAAAAAAACAATCCAGAATTCCAGTATGAATGAAAGTATTAGTACAAGGAAGAACAAATACAATAAAAGATCAGATTAGGTCTATTTGTCTTCTTTTTTTCCTTGGGGATTAGCTTCTTAAGAAGGGTTTTTAGCTTCATTAACTCTTTGTGGTCCTCCTCAGCTTTCTTTTCTAAGGCTTTAATCCTGTCATCTTGAGCCTTCAGAGCCTCAGACTGAGCCTTAAGAACCTCATCCTACTTTACAAGCTTCTCTTTGATCTCAATCCAGAGATCTCTTTCCCTTTTCCAACTTTGAGCAACATAGTTAAGCTTCCCATTCAGATACTTCATCTTTTGATTCTGAGTATTTTTCTCTAGGGTCATATTTTCCTAAAAACTGTTTGTAAGATCCTTGATCTTGGAATATTTGGTATCAAAAGCCTCTTTTATATCCTCTTGAAATTCATCAAGATCTCCCATATTTTGGACGATCTTGTTTGACCAAGTGTTCATTTTCTTGCAAGATTTCCTGTGAGCTTCGTAGGCTATATGAAACGTTTTGAAATATGATTCTATCTTTATACACTTGTCCATCACAATGGACACCGAATCCAACTTTTGATTAAGAGTGTGTTGGAGCATCTGGCATCTAGAATCTATGTTTGTAAAAGTCGGAATGGAACCGACTAGCTTCTTCAAATACTGCTCCACAAAATCATGACCAAGTGAAGATGATTCTGAATCCGAGATATTACTTGGTGAGAGTGGTTTTTTAAGCTCAAAAATATTCATTTTTGAAGTTCGTACAACTTTCTACCTCTTAACTATATATTTTCTTTGAGATTCAACAATAAATTGCTTACCCTTATTAATATTCGGTATGACTTGCTCATCAGGAGATTTATACTTGCTATCAGATAATTGAACAATTCTATCTTCATCAATTTTTTCGTTTTCTGCTCCTTCCTCAATAAAGTAATTTTCATAACTTTCTTCCTCATATAATTCATTTACTTCTTCATCCTTGTCTTCATCTTTCTTTCCATCTTTCTAATCTTCCTTCTCAGGAGTGACAATCTTTGAGGACAAGGACTCAGATGTTCGGAATGGTAATTTCTCTAATGGATTTGCCTTATCTTGATATTCTTCACCTTGTTTAATAAGATCATCTAAATCACCAATTTCTTCTTCTACTTCTTCTACCTCTTCTACATCCTCCTCTTCCACTTCTTCAACAACTTCTTTCTATTTATATTTTTCCGGAGTGAATAAATTCTTCCACGGAGTCTCAGGTAATGGCTCGACTAGGAAAGTTTCCGACACTGGAATATTCTCAGAAGCTACTTCTATGGCTTTCAAAACAGATTGCACAACTTCAGCCTCAGACATTTTCTTATTCATATTCTTCTCTTTTTCTTTCTTCTCAAGGTATTCAATAGTCTTCTCCCTTAAAGACTTAGCTTCAGCAGGGTCGAAGACAAACTGTGGCTCCCCTTCTTTCCTCTCTTCCTTATCTTCCCTCTATTTTTTAACCACGTCATCTGGGTACGCTTTCTGTTTCTTTGGTTTGGGAGGTGTGGATTGGGCTTCCTTATACTTAGAGGTTTTATCTTCAGCTTCCACTTCTTTCAACTTCCTTTTTTGGACAACCTTCTATGATGGTTCAGGTTCTTCAACATTTTCTAGATTGGCTTCTTCCTCTTCCTCTAGAAGATCATAAAACTCTTCTGTCTCCTTAGAATAGCCCATATTCATTCTTTTCAGGGTGTCATCACTGACAAGCATAACTTTAAAATTTTGAGACTTGGATTTGCATGCAATATTGAATGATTCAAGACACCAAACTATCAACTTTGAAAGTAAGGTAGGATACATGATAATTTGGGCTCTTATATTTCCATTCTTGATGTTCTAAATTATAACAAGAACATGCCTCATCAAACTGATTTTCCTTAGATTTACGAGGAAATCTAAGAAATATATGTCACTCTTCATGAGGGTATCCTTGTCACCTTTTCTCAGTACTAAAAATCCTTGTACCCATTGCTGAAGGATCTGGTTGTTAGAAGATATATGGTAAATTTTTTCTATCTTGACATCAGAAAGTCCAAGACATTGCAAGGAATTCACCTTAAAGAAACTACCTTGAACATCCGAGAGTTTGTGGGAGAAAAATTCTGCCTCCCCTTCATATGATAATCCCACCAAGCTAGCTGCCTTGGTATAAGAAAGTTTGTAGGTTTTTCCATAAGACTTGAATGAAAATATTTCTCTATCATCTTCCTTAAATAAGCACACTGACTCATAAAACTCTATGAGTAAATCCGGATACACCATGACTTGATCACCTAGCTTAGATAAGAAGATATCTTCCCAAACATTTAACTTGATATTCTTAGAAATGATATAATCGTACTTGAAAATGTTTGGATGCACCAACATTTCCCTGTAAACTTTCATTTTGAGATTGGCTTCGTGGTAGACATTTCTTGAGAAGAGGCTTCTACAGACATTCGTACTGGAGGAACTCTGAGAGATTCAGAACGGGCTTAAGAACTAAGGTAGAGCTTCGAGATGTGAGATCTTGGAAATCAATGTGTGACAACCATAGGGGGTCCCCTTTATATAGGCGATGGAAGTGAGCTTTCATCTTCCAAAAACAATCTAACGGTTGAAAAACTCTATGATATGATCCGACGATTGAAAACATACTCGCAAGGAAATCTTGAATCCGATCTATTGAGGTTTTAAGAAAAAAATTCAGATTTAAGGAAAAATGAATCTGAAAAAATTAAAAGAAAATACCAGCAAGTAAAAATGATTACAAAAACATGAGTAATAAAACCATACCTTTCGGATTTGCTTGGAATATTATTCATAATAGGTGATATTCTTCTTGAAGAAAATTTGACTACAAAAAACTAACTACGAAAAACATAAGATCTATATGTTTTATTGCAAAAACTTTGAGTGCCAAAATTCGATTATGAAAATTAGGAGTACGGAAATTCCCATTACGAAAATTCTCATTACGAAAATTTTTATAAAAAAAAATTTCATTACGAAAATTTCAAAAAACAAACTATGAAAATTTTTATTATGAAAATTTTGAAAACTTAACTATGAAATTTTTTATTATGAAAAATTTGAAAAACCAACTACGAAAATTTTCATTATGAAAAATTTGAAAAACCAACTATGAAAAATTTCAATACAAAAAATTTGAAAAACCAACTATGAAAATTTTCATTTCGAAAATTTGAAAAAATAACTATGAAAATTTTCATTATGAAAATTTTTAATAACAGATGTACACCCCTTATGAAAAGGAGTTTATTACAGTAAGGATATTGGTTTAACAGGAAGTTAATTAAGAAATATTACCTTACCGTTATCATTCCTAACTTCTGTTTAATGTATTCAAATCTATCGGAGGATAATGATTTTGTGAAAATATCAGCATGTTGATCTTGTGTTCTGATAAATTGAAGAATGATATCTCCTTTTTGTGTCTAATCCATAAGAAAGTGATGCCTAATGTCTATGTGTTTTGCACGAGAGTGATGTGAAGGGTTTTTACTAAGGGCAATAGAACTTTTGTTATCAAACAAAATTTTAGTTTTAGTAAAACTCAAGCCATAGTCTGTGAGTGTATGTTACATCCACAACACTTGAGCACAACAACTTCCAGCTGCTACATATTCAGCTTCAGCAGTGGAGAGTGCTACAAAATATTTCTTTTTGCAAGACCAAGAAACTAATAAATCTCCTAAGAAATGAAAAGTTATGTATGTACTTTTTCTATCCATTCTAAATCCCCCAAAGTCACCATCTGAAAAACTTTTTAGGACAAAATCATTTCCAAATGTATAAAACAGTCCTAAATCCATGGTTCACTTTAAGTAGCGAAAAATTATTTTCACTGCCTTTAAATGATATTCCTTAGGATTGGATTGATATCTTGCACATAAGAATACTGAAAATGTTAAGTCTGGATGACTAGATGTCAAGTAAAGTAGACTTCCTATCATACCTCTAAAAGATGTTTGATCTACTGGTTTCCTAGCTTCATTAAGATCAACTGTGTTTGAGGTACCAATGTGAGTACTTATACTCTTAGTGTGGTCATATACATACTTTTTAAGAAGATCTTTAATATACATATGTTTGGATATATAGATTATTTTTGGTTTTTGAGAAAATTGAAAACCTAGGAAAAATTTTAACTCACCCATCATACTCATTTCAAACTCAGATTTCATTAAATCTGCAAAGAAATCAATTAAGGATTGCTGAGTTAAACCAAATATAATGTCATCAACCTAAATTTGAACAACCAAAAAATTTTCTTATCTTTATTTATAAAAAGTGTTGGATCATAATTTTGCTTAAAATAGTTATTTTGAAGCAAAAATCATGTAATTCTATCATACCATGCTTGAGGGGCTTATTTAAGTCCATACAGGGCTTTGGTATGTCTACAAACATGATCAGGATGTTTTGTATCTTCAAATCCAGGAGGTTGTTCAAAAAAAACTTCCTCTTCAACATAACCTTTAAGAAAAGAACATTTCACATCCATTTGAAAAAATTTGAAATTTAAGAAAGATGCAAAGGCAAGTAAAATGCGAATAGATTCAAGTCTAGATGTTGGATCATAGGTTTCTTCATAGTCTATTCCTTCTTGTTGATTATATCCTCTAGAAACTAATCAAGCTTTATTTCTAACAATGATTCCATTTTCATCACAATTATTTCTAAAGACCCATTTTACTCAAATAACAGAAGTTTCCTTAGGTCATTCAACCAAGGTCTAGACTTTATTCCTTTCAAATTTATTTAGTTCATCTTTCATGGCTTTGATCCAATCATCATCACCTAAAGCTTCATTAGTGATTTTTGGTTCTAATTGGGAAAGAAATGCTAAATGTTCTTCTTTATTTCTTTAGGAACTTCTAGTCCTTACAAGTTGATTGACATCACCAATGATACTATCACTAGGATGATTCTTAAGAAACAACTGATTTGGGTTTTGTAAAACCTGTTCATCAACATAGGGTAAGAAATCTTCTAGGGTAAATGTTTCAGAAGTATCTTCCTGTAAATTTTCCTTATTAGTAGGATCTTCTATCAAAGGTTGATAATCAGTTTTTGAAAATACATCCAAGGATATAGGTTGGGGTTGTTCAAAAACAAAAATATCAGTTTCATCAAATTTCACATGTACTGTCTCTTCAATAGTACAAGTGTTTTTGTTGAAAACTCTATAAGCCTTAGAAGTTGTGGAGTATCCTAAGAAAATTCCTTCATCAGATTTTGGTGAGAATTTATTCAGATTATCTTTAGTATTCAGAATGAATACCTTTCAACCAAAAACCTAAAAGTAGGAAAGTATAGTTTTTCTACCATTTTATAACTCATAAGGAGTTTTATTAAGAAAAGGTCTAATGAAAACTCAATTTATAGTATAACAGTCAGTACATATAGCTTTAGCCCAAAAAATTTGGCTACAGAATATTCACTCAACATGTTTCTAGTTATCTCTTGAAGAATTATATTTCTTCTTTCAAGAACACCATTTTGTTGAGGTGTTCTGGGTGCTGAGAAGTTATGAGTAATGCCTCTTCTACTACAAAAAGTTTCAAAATAAGAATTTTGAAATTCTCCTCCATAATCTCTATGAATAGTTTTCAAAGGGAGGTTTTTCTCATTTTTAACTTGGGATCTAAAACTTCTAAAATAAGAAATATCTTCAGACTTATTTGTTAGAAAATAAACCCACGTAAATCTAGTGTAATCATCAACCAAGAAAAATACATAATACTTGCCCCCAATGCTTCCAGTTTGTATAAGACCAAAAAGATCCATATGTAATAACTCTAATGCATTATTAGTTGAGACTTCACCAACTGATTTAAAACTTGATTTATATTTCTTTCCATATTGACAAGGGTCACAAACTTTTGATTAATCAAATCTAAGCTCTGGTAGATCCTTAACTAATCTTTTCTTAGAATGTTTGCATAAGTTACTAAGGTTACAATGTCCTAACTTTCTATTCCACAACCATGAATGATCTTCAATTTCACTAAGGAAAGGTAGATCTTGGCTTCTAAGGTCTTCTATATTTGGTGTGTAAATATTCCCTTTCCTATGGGCGGAAAGAATAAACTCTTCCTTGTAATTGTGTAATAAGCACTTGTCATTCTTAAAATTCACAAGGTAGCCTTCATCACATAACTGACTTATGCTAATGAGGTTGTGCTTAAGACCCTTAACAAATAAAACATTTGAAATCAATGTTTTTCCAAGAATAAAGATGTTACCAATACCAATAATTTCTCCCTGAGCATTATCTATTAATGGTTTTCTTCCTCCTTTCATCTTGATAATCTTTTCAAAATAGTTTTTGTTACCCGTCAAATTTCAGAAACATCCACTATACAAGTACCATGTATTGTTGTTGGTACCTTCTATATTTTCCTAAAAATAAGAAAAAGTTAGGTTTTTGGAATCCAAACATGCTTGGATCCAAAAATATCAGAAAGAAAAATTTTAGGCACCCACATATTTTTAGAAAAATAGGATTTATGAAATCCTAAAGACTGGGTTTTGTTTAAGAAACAATTTTTTTCCTAGTGTCCACCACACTAACACTTAGTGCAGAATGGATCACTTTGAGGTACAAAATAATTATTACTGAAAATCGGTTTAGAACCAGTATAACCAAAACCAAAACTATTCCTTATAGGTTGTATTTGTGAATACATTTTATCAAAATTTTCCTTACCTAAGGTAAAGTTTGATAAACACTTCCTCAAGGAAAATATTTCAGATTTGAGTTTGATAACCAATTTCCTGTCTTCAGAATCATTTAATTTTGAACTAGAGCTATGATCGAAAACATTTTTCTTAGAAATCATGTTTTCTATATCTTTAGAAAGTTTATTCTTCCCTGAATTTACTTCCTCAATATTTTTTGAAATACTTTCAAAATCAAAATTTTTCTTATCAGGGTCTTTAGAAAGATCTGATATTTCCTTAGAAAGAATAGTATTCCTAGATTTTTCCATATGAAGTTTTTTTATGTGTTTTTAATTCTTAATCTAAAGAAATTTGGAAAACCTAGAAACTTCTTCCTAGTAAGGTAAAGTATTATCTTCATTAAAAGAAGATTCTTCATCCGAAGAGTTATAGTATTTACTGTCATTAGCATTCAAGGAAAAATTGGTTATTAATTCATCATTGTGTACCTTATCCATTAGGAAATGTTTTTCAATAGGTAGCCTGGCTATTAGACCAAGATTCTTTTGTCCAGAAGATTCATAATATGAAGATTCATCTGAAGAGTCTCCGCCACTGATACTCCACGTGTCATTAGCTTTCAAGACTTTCTTAGCTTTATCCTTGTAATACTTCTTTCTATTTCTCACAGAATGCTTTTCATTTCTTTCGTTTCTCTTAAGCATAGGACAATCGGGTCTTATATGTCCAGCTCTCTTGCATTCATAACATGTAACTTCTGAATCTTTCTTATCTTTCCTTTCTTTCTTCTTGTATCTGGATTGAAAGTTCCACTGTCCAGCTATCTTGTTCATCCTTCGAGCAATATTTTCTAATTCATTTTATGAGGATTCACTTCCACTAGATTCATATTGGATAACAAATTTCTTAGACTTGGATCTAGTAACTCTCTCAGGAGTCTTAGCTTTCATATGATTAGAAGTTGTAGTAAAAGAAACACTGTAATTTCCATTCTTCTTCTTTAAATTATCATCATATCTCTTCATTCTAGTCTCATGCTGAAGAAGAGTTCCAAACAGTTCATCTAAAGAAATATGAGTAAATTTCTGTTTTCCTCAATAGTAGTTCTCTTGGATTCCCTTTCATTCGGAATGATGTCTATGATCTTATCAACAAGAGCTTCATCAACTAATCCTTTCTCACCCATGGATTGTAAATTATTCACAATAGTCGTGAATCTTTGTTGCACCTTACGTATGGGTTCTCCATAAGGAAAGTTAAAGCCATGTTATTCAGATATGATCATAGCTCTTCTTGTCTCAATTACTTTGGATGTTCTAAAGTGAGTAACTTCGAGTTTCTTCCAGATACAATTTGCTTCTTCAAAAGATGAAATTTGGATATATATGTTTATAGTAATGGAACAAAGCAGAGTATTGCGTACCTTATAATTCAGTTGATATTCATGATTTTCTTGATTGGTTAAGGTACTAAATTCTTTGTCAGGGATTTTATATTCTTTGTCATGGATTCTTTGTCAGGTATTGATAATGAATGTCTTCATGTGATTTCTCCAATATTCATAATCATTTCCATCAAAGATAGGTGGTCTATTTGGATTGAAATTATCTATGGAACCAACATTGATTCATGCTATCTTAAAGAAAATTCCTTCCAAAAAAACTTGTTAATAGAAAAAGTTTTTAAGCATGGAAAATATTCCTATGCAAGGAAAATATAGAACAAGAGTATCTCTAATAAAAAATGAATCCAAGCTATACGAGTTCGAAAAACTGATTCCGAAAAAGTGTGAATCAAGAAATTCAATTTTGAAAGTAATGAGATGATGAATTCTCTTCTGAACCAAATCGTGAGATTAATTCAGAGGTCACCTCCTCTGATACCAATTGTTGGGATTGGTTCAAAGTACAAGGTAGTCTACCTTAGCAAGGAAAAGGAAGAACAATGGAAAACTTGATCAAGGAAAACTTATATGTGAATATAAGTATTTCAGTGACTTCCTTTGATACCAATTGTTGATATGGTATGTGAGTATGATATACTATATAATACCAAATGAAGGATCGAAATAAAAGAGATACTATATGGAGTATCTAATGATGCTTAAAATACAAGAGGGGGTGAATTATATTATTTTAATAATTCCTTTGGAACTTTTAAATATGGTTAGGTTTAACAAGGTTAAATAAGGTAATTCACAAAACCTCTAAGTTCTAAACACTTTCTATATTCCGTAAATATGATTCCGAGAAATCAAATCTGAATAAAAATGATTCCAGAAATGAAACTTAATGAAAGTTTACAAAGATAAAGATTCTACCTTAAAGTGTATAGAATCTAACTAAATCAGATTACAAGTATGAGAAAGTATAAGATAGTTATTCTTTCCTAAAAAATACAAATTCAGAAGAAAACTTGTAACAAAACAAGTAACAAGTGGTAATCTTTTAATCCAAAGAGAAGGGTATCCAACAACCTTGGATAAAGGTCCCTTGATTTATACTTTCAAGAAAGTTTGTCTCACCCACACCAGGGTAAGCCCTCAGTAAAAAGATCAGAGTCTGTCTTGATATCCCCATAAGCCCTCAACTTCAAGGTAGTCGGCACCTCTATCTTCCTCAGCAAGAAAGCCCTCAACATCAAGTTAGTTGGCACCTCTGTCTTCCTATCCCCGGAAGCCCTCGATTGTACACAGCAAAAATCGAAGTCGCAAAAAGAAAATCTGAACAAGTAGTTCAGTACACACTATGAAATAAATACTTTCTCTAGAAATCACTTCAGCAGCATGTAATCTTTATATTGATCAACTTGTTGTGAGCTCTTTAAAATGAGCTTTTATTTATAGGCACAGCTTTAATGGTTGTCTCCTTACTCTAACGGTCAAAATTTTCCTTGAATTTCGGATGGACCTGTACACGTGTCACTCAAACAACGATTAGTGAGTAACTGAAAGAACGACATCATTTTATAACAAAACAAATGTAAGAATAACTAAAATATTGTATTCAGAATGTAAGAAAATATGAAAGTTCGGAGTCTAACCAAAAATTTAATTCAAATTCTATAATAAAAGGATATTCGGATTCTTTTTTCTAAGAATTCAGAACCTGAATTCTATAGAATTCCAGAGTCTGAATTTCATGGAGATTCAGAATCTGGATTCATAAGAATTTAGAACCAGAACTCACAAAGTTCAAAGATAGAGTTCATGAGAATTCGGATTCAGAATTCAGAAGAGTTCAGAGTCTGTATTCAGAGAACTCATATTTAGAACATAGAAGTGTTCATAACCAGAATTCGTAATCAGAATTCGGAGTTAGAACTCATAAGAGTTCATATCCAGAATTCGTAATCAGAATTTGGAGTCAGAACTCTGAAGAGTTTGTAACCAGAATTCGTAATCAAAATTCGGAGTTAGATCTCAGAAGAGTTAGTAGCCAGAATTCGTAATCAGAATTCGGAGTCTGAACTTATAAGAGTTCGTATGTAGAATTCATAATCAGAATTTAGAGTCAGAACTCAGAATTTTTCGTATCCAGAATTTGTAATCAGAATTCAGAGTCAGAACTCAGAAGAGTTCATAACCAAAATTTGTAATCAGAATTTGGAGTCAGATCTCAAAAGAGATCGTAATCAGAATTCTGATTCAGAATTCGGAGTCAGAACTCAAAAGATTTTGTAACCAGAATTTAGAGAATTTGGATCCTAAAATAGAATGCTTCATATCTAGGTAATTATAGGATTCCGAGGTTTTGGTTTCAAACCAAATTTAACACTTATAAAAATTTTTATATGAATAATAAAACATGGTAAGGATAAATTTCCTTGGGGAAGGAAATTTTTCCTTATAGACGTAAAACATAGGGTAAAAAGACATTTTCTTGTAGATAAGGTGTTTGTGATTTTCAAAAAAATAAGGAATGGTAAAGTCATAAGGAAACCTTAATGACTTAACAATCTCCCCCAAGTATAAAGGAATGGAAAAGTAATAAGGAAATCCTTATTGACTCAACACTTTTATGGTTTAGGGGTAGGGTTTTTTAACACTTTTTTCAGGCATATAGGGGTTTTTTGTTCTTTATAATTTTTCAAGTATTAGGGGTTTTAAGGGTTTTAGGGTGTTAGGGTATTGTTTTTATCTATTTTTATATTTTTAGAGGGTTTATGGGTTTTTAGGGTTTTATAGGTTTTAGGTGTTTTATGTTCTTTAGGGTTTTAAAGGATTTTATGGTTTTAAGTGTTTTTTATGTTTTCTAGGGTTCTAGATTTTTTGGTTGCTTATGGGTTTTAAAGTGTCTTTTCAGGGTTGGTTTTAGGGTTTTTAGAATTTTTAGGGGTTTTAGATGTTTTTAGGGTCTTTAGGGGTTTTCATGTTTTTAGGGGTTTTAAGGGTTTTTATGGGGTTTTGGTATTTTTTAGGGTTAATAGTGTTTTGGGGAGAGTTTTAGGTTTTCATGGTTTTGAGGGGATTTTAAGGTTTTACGGTTTTTAGGGGTTTTATGGTTTTTAGTTTTTAATGGTTTTTAGAGTTATTTTGGGATTTTTTGGTATTTTTAGTGGTGTTTTGTGTTTTTAGGGTTTTTAGGTGTTTTTAGGAGTTTTAGGTGTTTTAGGGTTTTTTTGTGCTTTTAGGGGTATATTCATGTTTTTTTGGGGGTGTTAGGTTTTTAGGGTTTTTAGTATTATTAGGGTTTTATTGGGGTTTATAGAGGTTTTAGGGTTTTAGGGATTTATAGACATTTTATGTTTTTAGTGTTTTATGGTATTTTAGGGGTTTTAGATGTTTTTTATATTTTTTTGGGTATTTAATGGTTTTTATGTATTTTTAGGGTTGGTTGGGTATTTTAGGGTTTTTAGAGTTTTTGGGGTCATTTAGGGGGTTTTAGGTTTATTTATCATTCTTATGGTTATGGGTGTTTTAAGGGTTTTGTGTTTTTTTGTGTTTTTTTGTGTTTTTTGGGTTTTTTTGGGGGGTTTTAGGGTCTTTTACGGGGTTTGGGGCATTTAGGGTCCTTCAGGGGTTTTGGGTTTTTAGGTTATTTTAGTGTTTTAGTAGTTTTAGGGACCTTTAGGTGTTTTAGGGTTTTTATGGACCTTTATGATTTTAAGGGTTTTTAGGGTTCTTTTGGGTTTTTAGGATTTCTGGGTGTGTTATGAGTTGCAGAGTCTTCTAGTGTTTTTTTTTGTTTTTATGAAACTTTAATTTTTTAAGGGTTTTGAGTCTTTATAGGGTATTTTATTGTATTTTTTGGAATTTTAGGGGTTTTAAAGTCTTATACAATTTGTTTATGGTTTTGGGGGTTTTATGGGATTTTAGGGGGTTTTTTATAAATTTTAGGTTCCTTTATGTGTTTTCAGGGACTTTTAGGGCTTTATTTTATAGGGTTTTTAGGGTTTCTAGGGGTTTAAAGGGCTTTGATGGTTTATATGGGTTTGTATGATTTATAGGGTTTTTTGGGGTTTGGGGGGGTTTTTTGTGTTTTTAGGGTTTTTTAGGGATTTTTAGGAATATTTTTTGTTTTTAGGTATTTTATATATTTTTAAGGGTTTTAGGGTCATTTAGGGGTTTGTAGGGTTGTTGTGGGTTTAGTGTATTTATATATTATTAATTGTTTCTATGTTTATTATGTGTTTTTAGGGTCTTTTGGGGATTTTAAGGGTTTTTTGTGTTTGGTTTTTTAGTTCTTCTAGGGGTTTTAGTGTTTTGAAGTTCTAAATGGTTTTAGGTATTTTATGGGTTTCTTCTGGGTTTTAGGGTTTTATAGTATTTTAGGGTTCATTGGGGATTTAGGATTTTTAATGTGTTTTTGGGGGTTTTATAGGGTTTAAGGTTTTTTTGGAGTTTCTTAGGTTTTTAGGGTTTTAATGGGTCTTTATGATTTTTAGGGTTTTTACAGTTTTTAGGGTTTTAGGGCAAGGAAGGTGCATGGCCAGTCTATTCTTGACCCCCCAAAATATATTAATAGAAAAGAAAAGCAGACAAGGGTAGCATGGGTCCAAATAGCCCACACTGAAAAACCATGACCCCCCAAGATACCAAAACCCCAAAAGACCCAAAAAGTGGAAAAGAAAGAAGCAAGAACTATAGATCAATGTCTCCATCCCCATATGGGTCCCCATCCGCACCATATCTAGAGGAAGCATATGAATCCACTAACTTCTATTCAGATGATTCATATTGAATTAGAATGGTAGTGTAATATTCTATAAGTCATTGCTTCTCCACATTTAGTTGTGCATTGATAGATCGACCTCCCCTACTAGAGTTAACTTCATTAGCATTGCAACAAGCCCTCGTGGACATAGTCTTTGGCAAAGAAGAATAGTCCTCCCTCGACCTCCTCTTTTGGGGATCTAAAGATACCCCTGCAGCTTTTTTTCATTCCCAAAAGAAGTGGTCACCTCTAGCAAGGCCCGCCCCTTAATGATCATAGCCATAATATGAGCCATCCTTATACCATCCTCCAGGAAAAAATCTTGATTAGGGATGAGGGAGTCTTCCTTATTTTATGATTTATTTGGTTTTTAGGTTTTTATAGTAATTTATGGTTTTCAGGTTTTTCGTGTTTTAATTGTTGTTAAAGGGTTTTTAGGTATTTCTAGGGATGTTATAATGTAATTTACGTCTGTAGGGTTTTTAAGGGTTTTATCATTTTTTATGTTTTTAGGGTTTTTTGGGGGGGTTATAATGTTTTAAGGTTTCTAGAGTTTTAATGGTGTTTTATTTTGGTTTTTATTGGTTTTTATGTTTTTTAGATATTTTTTTGTTTTTTAGGGGTTTTAGGGATTTCAATGGTTTATAAGGTTGTTTTAGGGTTTTTAGAATTTTAAATTTTTTAGTAATTGTATTATTATTTTTGGGTTTTTAGGGGTTTTAGGGATTTTTTGGATTTTTTATGTTATTTTATAGTTTTTAGGGTTTTTTGGATTTTTAGGGTATTTTATAGTTTTTATGGTTTTCTAGAGTTTTTGGGAGTTTTATGGTTTTTCGTGGTTTTAGGGGTTTTTTTATGGGTTTTAAGTGTTTTAGGGATTTTATGGTGTTTAGGGTTTTGAGGATTCAAAGGGTATTAGGCCCCCAATTACCCTAAAACCCCTAAAGGATCCTAAAATTCCCTAACAATGTTAAAAGACTCCAAAAACCCTAAAAATTAAAAAGGAACCTAAAAATACATAAAACACTTAAAGGGTGCTGACAACATATAGAACCCCTAATGGCCCCCAATTACCCTAAAACCCTAAAGGATCCTAAAACTCCTAAAACACATAAAGGATTGCAAAAGACCCTAAAATCAGAGAGGAACCTAAAAAACCCTAAAAACCCAAAAAATCATTAAAATACACTACAACCTAATAAAATCCTAGAAAGGCCCTAAAACCCCTAAAAATACTGAAAACCCAAAATACCATAAAAAACACTCTAAAACCCCTAAAATCTATTAAAACACCTAAAAGACCCAAAAAAACCATAATACCCTGAAAGACCACAAAATCCCTAAAATCCCGAAGAAACACAAAAGACCCTAAATCCCTAAAAACTCCAAAAATAATAATAGAATACCCTAAAAGCAATGAAAACATTAAAAGACCCTAAAATCCCAAAACCCATAAAAACCCTTACAACTCTAAAAGACCAAACAAAACCTTAAAACCCCTAAAACCCATTTATACCCCAAAAATTCCTAAAACCATAAAAAAATAAAAATAATAAACACCATAAAAACCCCTAAAATCACAATAAACACTAAAAAAATTAGAAAAACCCTAAAAACCCTAAAAATGAAAAAACACTAAAATACCTTTAAAACCATAAATACCATAAATAATTTAAAAGACTATAAAGACCCAAAACTCTAGAAAACATAAAAAAACCCAAAAAACCCTAAGACACTAAAAACCCCTAAACAAACCTAATAAACTAGAAAACCCCTATTAAACCCAGAAAACCGCTTTACAGCCCTAAAAACCTAAAAAACACTAAAACCCCATAAAAATGATAAAAATTCTCTAAATAACCCTAAAACCCCTTAAAAATCCATAAATAACCTAAAAACTTAAAAAATAAAAACCATAAAAACACTAACACTCCTAAAATCACTAAAATCAATAAAAACAATAAAAACCCATAAAAACCCTAAACCCATAAAAACACAAAACCCATTCAAAAATCTAAAAAAACCTACAAGTGAAAAAAAATCCAAAAAATTACTAATAACCCTAAAAACCATCATTCCCCTAAAAACCCTAAGAAACCATAAAAACCCTAAAAATCCTAAAAATCCTATAAACACCCCCTAAAACCAAAAAATCCCTAATGACCCCATAGAACCATAAAAACATAAAAAATACCATAAAACTCCTAAATCCCTAAAACCAACCAAAACAACCCTAAAACACTAAAAAACAAAAATAAACCCAAAAAACCACAAAAAAACCTTAAATACCGTAAAACCCATAAAAAACTAAAAACACTAAAAACCCCTAAACCCTAAAACCCCTAAAAAGGCCATCAAAACCCTAAAAGCTGTAAAAACAATTAAAAACATTAAAACCCTAAAACCCAAAACAACTCATAAAACCCTCAAAACCCTTACCAACCCAAAAAAACCTGAAGACCCTAAAACTCTAAAAACAATAAAACCCTATAAAACCTCTAAAACCCCCAAAAGAACCCAAAAAACCACTAAACCTCAAAATACACTTAAAGAACCAAAAAAACAAAAAACCCTAAAAACAAAAAAAAATTAAAAACCCATAAAAACCTTTAGAAACCTTTAATAAACACTAAAACCCAAAAAATCCCATAAAACTATAAAAATCACTAAAAGACCTTAAAAACTATAAAAATCCAAAAGGCCATAAAATAACTTAATCACCCTAAAAATCCAAAAAATCACTAAAAACTAAAAAACCCCAATACACCCTAAAAACTCTAAAAAACCATAAAACCCTAAAATCACTAAAACCCCCTAAAATCCCTAAAACAGCTAAAAACTATAAAAATCCATAAAAACCCTAAAACCTCTAAAACCCCTAAAAATTCCTAAAAATATAGAAACCCCTAAAATAGTCCTAAAACAAAAAAACTTCAAAAAAACATTTAAAATCCCTCGAAACAATAAAAAAATAAAAAACCAGTATACCTCCATAAATCCATAAAAACCCCAAAAACCAATAGAAACACTAAAATTCCCTAAAAAATCCTCGAACACTATAAACTCCCTAAAATCCCATAAAACCCCACAAAACCCTATAACCCAATTAAAACCACTAAAAACATTGAACCCCTAAAAACCTTTAAAATACCCAAAAACATAAAAATCATAAAAACCCAAAAGCCTTCAAGAAACCATAAAAACCTAAAAACCCTAAAATTCATAAAGAATAGAAAAATAGCTAAAATCCCCAAAAACCACAGAGGACCCTAAAACCCCTAAAAACCCAAAAAAACCAAAAAAACACAAAAAAACCTAAAAAATTCCTAAAACCCCACTAACAACCCTAAAACCCATAAAAGTATCTAAAAGTCCCTAAACATCCTGAAAGAACCTAAAATCATAAAAGACCCTAAAAGACCCCCAAAACCCTAAAACCCTTATAAAACCCAAGAAAATACAAAACAACCCACAAAACCCAAAACCCCTATAATAACCTAAAAACTAGGAAAAAGATTATAAGATCCTGAAAAACACTAAAACCCCTAAAAGACCCAAAAATATATGAAAACCCCAAAAAGACTCTAAATAACCCTACAAATTCTATACGACACTAAAAATAACAAAGGTAACCTAATAAATCCTGAATCCCTAATGGATCCTAAAAACCCTAAAGGTTCCTAAAACCCTTAAATAGCCTAAAGGGCCCTAAAAACCCTAAAACATCATAATGGACCCTAAAACTATAAAAAACTATAAAAGCCTCAAGAAAACCCTAAAAGACAATAAAAACCATTCTAAATTCCTTAAATTCAATAAAACCCAAAAAATACTAAACCCCCCGAAATTCCCAGGAAATGACTCTAATAACCCCAAAGCCCCTAAAAACCGTAGAACCCCTAAAAGACCATAAACCCCCTAAAACCCCTCAAAACACCCGTAAGACCCTAAAAACCTAAAAATAATAGAAGTACCTAAAAACCCTAAAAAACATTAAAAGACCCAAAAAACCCTAAAAACATTAAAACCCTTGCAATCCCCTTAAATCTCTAAAAGATCATACAAAACTGTAAAAACGCTAATCCCCTAAAAACCCTAAATATCCTTAAAACCCCTAAAAATAGTAAAACCATAAAAAAACATAAAAACACTAAAAACCCTTAAATAACCTAAAAAACCCTAAAAATTATAAAAACAATAAAATACTTAAATACCCCTAAAACCATTAAAACCCCAGAAAACTAAAAACCCTAACAAAACCTAAAAACCCTTATAACATTAAATACCCTAAATGACCATTAAAACCCTAAAAAACATAAAAAAAATTTAAAAACCATAAAACACTCTATAAAATCCTAAAAAACAAAAAAAAATCTAAAATCCCATAAACAACCCTAGGACACTAAAAACACTATTAACCCTAAAAATACCTTTAAAGCCCTAAAAACACATAAAAATACTAAAAACCCAAACCCCCTAAAAAATCCATGAAAAACTCTAAAAAACTAAAACCCTTAAAAATGGTAAAAATCCATAAAATCTATAAATAACATTAAATTACCCTAAAAACCCCAAAACCATAAAAAAACCCTAAAACTCTAAAAAAACACTAAAAACCCTAAAAACATTAAAAACCCTAAAAATCGTTAAAACCCTCTAAAACCCCAAAAAACCAAAACCAAAAATATACTAAAACCCCAGAAAACAAATTATAAGAATAGAACACCTTAAAATAAAAAAAATCCTAACAACCATAAAAACCCAAAAAAAACATTAAAACCCCCAAAAAACCATAAAAACCCAAAACCATTAGAAAACATAAAACCCCTAAAACACTAAAGTAACCAAAAATCCCTAAAACCCCCCACCAATCCCCCCAAAAACCTAAAGACCCTTAAAACACTAAAAACCACTAAAATGCTAAAGACCACTAACAACCCAATAAAAACTAAAAATAACATTAAATGCCCCCAGAACCTCCATTAAAGACCCTAAAACACACCAAAAGACCATTAAAAACATCAAACACTATAAACGAACCTAATGACCCATAATACCCAAAAAATACTAAAACCCCAAAATCCACTAAAACACCCTAAAAATATAAAAACCCTAAAATACACTAAAAACCTAAAGCCCCTATAAGTCCATAAGATACCCTAAAAGACCCTAAAAAAATCTGAAATTATAAAAATTTCTAAAGGAACCTTAAAAGGAATAAAAAACATAAAAGAAACTAAAAACCATAAAGGACCTAAAAAATAATTAATGACCCTAAAACTACAAAACACCATAATGTACCCTAACACACTTTAAAGGACCATAAAAACCCTAAACCCATAAAGGACCCAAAAAACCCCTATAAACCTGGAACAAAACCCTCAAACCCTCAAACTCCAAAAAAAACACCAAAACCCCCTAAAAACCCAATACCCCTAAAAACCCAAACACCCTAAAAATCTAAAACACAAGATACCATAAACACCACTAAAAATCTTTAAAAATCCTAAAACCCCATAAAACCACTAAAAGTCCAAAAACCCTAAAAACCCAAAAACACTAAAATCACTAAAAATCCTTAAAACCCTTAAAACCCTAATAACCCTAAAAACCCTAAAATCCTAAAAACCTTAAAACTCTAAAAACCTAAAAACCCCTAAAAAGATTAATAATTTAAATACCCTAAAACCCTTAAAACCCCTTAAAATCCCAAAATGGCTCTAAAAAAAATTAAAACCTGTAAAAACCCTAAAATCCCTAAATAACCCTAAAAACCACAAAGATTCCTAAAACCCTGAAAAACATAAAAACCATAAACACCATAAAATGAACAAAGAAACTTAAAAACACTAAACCCCTTAAGAACATGAAACCCCTAAAAGACTATGAAACCCTAAAAGACCCAAAAAAGCACTAAAACCCCTAAAACATCATAAACCCCAAATAAACCATATAAGACCCTAAAAGCTGTAAAAAATAAAAAAAAAATACACTAAAGCATCTAAAATACAATAAAACACCCTAAAATTCCCTAAAAGATTATAAAAATCCTAAAAACACTAAAGGACCTCAAAACTAAAAAAAACCCTAAAAACCCTAAAGTACCCTAATTAACTAAAAATAGTAATGGACCCTAAAAACCCTAAAACCCATAAATTACCATAAAAAACCTAAAAGACCCTAAAACCCCCTAAAAATAATAAAATACCCGAAAATAATAAAAAACCCCAAAAGACCCTAAAACCTTTAAAACCCCTAAATGATGCCAAAACCCTAAAAAACATTAAAACCCACCAAACTCTCTAAAACCCCTAAAAGACCCTAGAAACCCGTAAAAATAATAAATGACCCTTAAAACCCTAAATGATTATAAAGGACCCTAAAAATGTTAAATGATGATAAAAACTATAAAAACCCCTAAAACCCCTAAAAATACATCAAAATCATAAAAACTTTATAAATCCTAAAAACCATAAAAAACTATAAAACCCCTTAAAAACTATAATAACAATAAAAATACCAAAAAGTACCTAAAACCCTAAAAATCATAAAAACCCTAAAACCCTAAAATCCCCTAAAAATATTAAAAACCACCAAAATATCTAAAGGTACCCAAACCCCTGTAAAAACCCTAAAGCATCCAAAAAACATAAAACCCTAAAAGATACAATAAAAACCTAAAACACTTAAAAAAATAAAATCCCCTAAAAACATAATTGAACCTAAAAACCCTAACATCCTAAAAATGAATGAAACAATAAAAAATCCTCAAAACCTTAAAAGACCCTAAAAACACCTAAAACATTAAGAGATCCTTACTGTAACACCCGAGACTTTTATGTTATATAAATCATCAAAGGAATCTTTTTCTACACAACACTTGCTTGGCTTGCTTTACACGCAATCGCGACCTTCTTCGATAGCTTGCGTTGTACGCAATACTGAGTTTCACTAAACAACAATATGCTATTAAAACTAGCCGTTATGAATAGTAATAACCACTTTTTGAAATTTTATAAATTTTATTTTTCAAAATGGACTTCATTTTTGGACTCAGAATATCGAAATTAGCCTAGGGTGAAATTTTGGTATTTTTCTGAAAACTTTCAATTTTTGATGAATAGTGAATCCACTAAGTGGTAGGTTAAAAACTGAATTTTGCATAAAACTTAATTTTACCACTTCTGTGAATGGAATTTCAAAAATCCGACAGAAACGGTTGATATCAGTAAGTAAAATGTGGTTCAATGAGATAAAAATAATTTTTTGGTGAATAGTAACTTTTTACTTTTTTTTACCGCGGTTAATAGTAAATAGGGTAACTAAGGGTAAATATGATATTACTATTACCCTAACACATGTCCTAATTCTATTGGATAAGTGTAATTCAACCAAAAACAACCTTATGAATAAAATATGACCATTTAGGCCCACTTGGGTTAGATTAGGACATTTATTATTAATTTATTTAAAGAAGGGTTAAAATAGTTAAAATCAAAGTTTAATAAGTAAATCATTTTTAATATGGGGTTATACAGAAGATAAATTTGACTATAAATATTCATTAGAAAGCTAAAACGATTTACTACATAATGGTATTTTATTTATAATTTTTAGACATTAAATAATTTAATTTATTTATGACACAATTATGATGCAGTAATTATCTTATTTATGAAATATTGACATAATTGATGTTATAAACACCAAAATAAATGTAATTTGAGACTTTTTATGAATTACACAAATATTCTAGGTTACTATGATATATTAGTGTTGATTTAATCAACTTGGTTCGAACATATAATTCTGTTATGACTTTCACAAAAATCATATTAAATAGTGTCAAAATTGACACAAAATAGTTTTTAAATCAAATATTATATTATTAATTGTTATTTTATTCCTAAAGATCTATGGTTCAGACAAATGACTTAGATAAGGATATATATATTAACAATAAACAATTTGGGGTTCGTTTTCCATGTTATAGTAAGTGTATTAACCATATAGTGAAAGAAAACAAAAAGACATGGTAAAAGTTAAATTATTTAACTTAGAGTTAAATCTAATTGATAAGGTTAAAATAATACCCTAAACTTGTATAAATCCTATTGGTTGATATTATTTCGACCCTTCCCCACTTTAGCTTCGAAATAAGACCCTTTTGAACCATTATAAACCGATTTTGACTTTAATATAAAATAATATTTTGAGATATTCCTAAGGTGCCCCTCTCCTCCCTTATAAAAGGGCACCTCCTCCCCCTCCTCCTTACACCAATTTGAGCACTCAAGCTCGGCCAAACCCTGCCATTTTCTCCTCTCCACTTCCCTAGAATAATCCTAGAGGTCCTGGTCTTCTTCAAAGACCAATCTTAGTTCCCTAAGTGGAGGATTCAAAGAGGCGTTCCAAAGAAGAGGTAATATCCATTACCGGTCTTTTCAATTTCTTTCTTCTTCAAATTCTTCTTATTTAGTTGTTTCATGATAACATCAGTATTACTTACATACTGATATGTTATTATAAATATGAAACAACCCTAATTCTCCTTCTATCCATCCTACGGAAAAATGAAATCACCGCGCGTGCGTACGTACGGAATACCGTCTCCACGCCGTGGTGTAATCTATTTTCCACCATTACTTTACAAGGATGGGTATAATGGTGTAATGAGTAACTATTTATGATTATTATAAAGTAATATTGATACTGAAATAATATATATATATACTCCAATACAATTCCACGATCATAGGAACGATATCATCACTCGTGCGTACGTACGGAATACCGTCTCCACGATGTGAAGCGACTCGTTCTACATGATCATTATTACATAATAATTATATAAATGAATTGAATGAATAAATATGATATATGTTACACTAATACCATTCTGGATATAAGGTATCTATAACCTTAAAATAAGAATAAGAATTTATTCGGCAAAACACGCATAAGAACAAAAGGCAATAAAGACCCGAGTAACAAGTAACAATGAAATATTACTAACAAGAAGCTAAGAATATGACCATATATGATATCATATCAATATGTATGATTATAGAATAAGTCAATAACATTATTTAAACCATTATACAGGATCTTCGGACACGTACAAAGAAAATCGGACCTAAGGTAAGGGAAATATCACAATCTCATTTTTATCCGAGATTGTTTATTCGTAAGTATTTACTAGGGTGTATTTTATCATCCACATCCATGTTCCCTCAATATGTAATATTGTTTCCATCCACTTACAATAGTTTAAATCCAATTTTACCCTTCTGTGATTTTTTAGTAAAGAATATGAAAGGAATCTTTTGTCGTTTTTTTTCGTACGAGGTACTTTTTGACTTTTCCGACAAAGGTACGGAGAATGTTTTTTTAACTTAAACGGCATGAATGGATTTTTAAAACATTATTTCCAAGAAACTTACTTTACAAGTTTTCAAGTTTATATTTAATCAAATTCTTTTATTTTAAAGTTGTATGACATGTTATGAAAGGAAAAATGTTTTTGAAGTAGAAAGGATATTTTCCTCAAGAATGGAGTTCAAGTATTTTATCAAAATTATTTTCCATATAAGATATAAAAGGGTTCTGTTTTTATCCCTATTATTACATTGGTTTGATTATGTTGTGATGGAAATATTTTTATGAATTACTTTATCTTATATGAATTGTTTTATGATGTCATGTTGTTTAAGAATCCCATTTTTATTACATGGGTTACGCTATGATGTATGGTTTATGATTATGTGGAACACATAAGAAAGGATTCATTATAAGATGGGTGGGACCTATATCTCCCTCCAATGCATTGGGTAAAGATTTATATCTCATGAGATAGACATGGCTGGAAAGGAAGGTTATTTCTGTTCAGTGAAACAGGACTGAAACGAGGAGTGAACTCGGTTCAGAAATGGACTTTGTCCGCTAAGATAGTCTTGGAAATGAGTCATGACTAACAAGAAATGATTTTCCATGATTATGTGTGCATGCCAAAAAGTTTCAAGTTTCATGTTATGATTATGGGGATCTCATTTTCACTTCTATGATTTATTCCATGTTAAGATATTATGATCTCTTTTGAAGGTTATGATTTTCAAAAAGATATGATATGATTTTTATTTCCTTTATTTGCCCTTGCTGAGCATTTGAGCTCACCCTTTTATGTTTTATTTTCCCCAGGTCAGGAAGATGGATATTAAGTAGAATATTCTAAAAGGGACCCTAGATATGATGAAATAAATGGGAGACACTTTAGAAGATTCATGAACCAGTTGTTTATTTTTCCCAGTTTCTAAAGACACTATACCTATACGGTCCTTTGTGGTTTTGTCATATATTGTAATAAGTGTGCTTCAATTTTGAAGTAATAACAATGTATTTAAAGTGTGGGTCGTTATACTTACAACCCATAAAACCCCAAAAAACCCTAAAACCCTAAAGTCCTATAAAAAACCTAAATTTGGGAATAATGCTTAGACTGGTGGCTATGCTATCTCTGGTAGGAGTTGCATAAATCTGGCTCAGTTTGGGCTTGGTGAGAGAAAATGAAATTTGGTGGAAGCGCAAGAGGTCAGGGGAGTGACTGATTGATCATCCAATAAGCCAATGATAGCTGTGGTCTTTGATCGGCTCAAGACATATTTGATGATTGGGAGTGATCTGGAGGTGGCAATAGTCAAATCGGGTGGCTCCAGTTTGAATTTGACTGGGAATGTTTGTTGATTGGGAGCTTCTGACACTAAGGTGGTGCACCCAGTTGAAGAGAGGAACTTGATTTGTATAGGTCATAATTTTGGAAGTGGTGAGCTAGAAGGGATAGGCAATGTGCAAGATAAGGTGGATGAGTAGGGAGACTGGACTGGGCATGACCTTTAGGAGGTCCCCCATATGTAGTCATTGGGTGGATCAATTATGGACAGGAGGAAGGGCAGTGGGGGAGCCAACAATATCTTGTTGCCGGATGCCAATGATGTCCCTCTATCAAATAGGTTTCAGGACTTATCCTCGGTTGAGATGGTTGGTGATGATGATGTGAAAGGGGGAGATACTGAGCAGGGGGAGGTCGTGAGTCTAGAGATAAGAGTTGGGGATAGGCAGGAGATGCTTATGTTTGGGAAGAAGATGATCTTGGTAGAGTATCAGACCATTGAACATGGAGAGGGACGCCCTAGTTTGAGCATATACCCCTTGGTGATGTCCACTGGGAATGGTGATGCAGATATGGTTGACATGGGAGCTATGTCAGGATCCCTTGTTGATGATGCTGACACTATTAGTGTGAAGGGTTTAGCTGGAATTCCTCCAGCAGAGTCCATTCTGGAACTGCTTATATGGAGGACCTGGTTGGGATCCCTCTACTGAAGTCTAAAACTGATGAAGGTGGGTTAGCCCTGAACATACGGAAGTCCATGGTTTTTTATGGTGTCCCATATACAGAATACCACTGTGTGATTCTCTATGACATGATGATGGTTGAATGCACAAGGTTTCCCCTTGAGGATGAGGCTAAAATTCTTGGGGAGAGGTTTGATGAGGATGACTGAAGGATAAATGCTGCTATGGCCAGGTTCAAGAAGGAAAGAAAAAAGAACCAAATAGAGGATGGAGCATCTCCTGGGATAGGAACTAATGATGATAACAAAGGGGCCTCAAGTTCATCCAGTGATGGAGTTTTACATAAGAAGGTCGTTCATGAGGATAGCTTCATCTCTCCACCCCCCCCCCCCCCCAAGGAGGCAACAGAAGGATTACTCCGCTCTACCACGACCAATGGAAACCCATGCCACCTCCAAGGTAACCAAACTGAAACAAAAAGTTAACAAGTGGGAGTGACCTTAGTGTAATGTAGAGCAGGATATGGCCAAAGAGAATATCTTGTTTATTCTCAAAATTCAGATGGAATATGAGTTGGTATGGGACTCTATGGATGCAAGAGTTGACTCAGACTTTTACTTTGCTAACATGGATGTTGTTCTTAGTGCAAGTTTTGGACCTTTCAGTGTGGATCTGGATAACTTTGGCGGTGACATTGACTGACTTGTTCTACTTTGTGTCTCTGGACTTTTTTGGGGTTTGTGTTTTGGGTTGTGTTGGGGTTTCGGGTGTGGGCTATTTGGCCCTGCCCCTCCCTTTGTGTTGTGGCTTCTATTGTTTCTTATTTTTAATAAAATTTTGGGGGGGTCAGGAATAGCCTGTCCAGACACCTACCTTGCCCTAAAAATCCATAAAACACTAAAACACCTAAAAGTTACCTAAAATCCTAAAAACCCATAAAAATCCAAAAAAAATAAAAAAAATCCACAAAAACCCAAAAAACATTAAAAACCCAAAAACCCATAAAAACATTTAGAAAATCTAAAAATTAAAAAATATCTACAAAATCCAAGAAAACTAAAAACCTCTAAGAACCTTAAAGACTAAAAACCGCTAAAACCCCACAAAACCCTAAAACCCCACATTTAAGACCCTAAAACCCCTCAAAAACACTTAAAGATTCCAACAAACTCTAAAAACCTCTCAAAAACCCTAAAACAGATAAAAACCATTAAATAACACAAAGAAACCCCTTAAACCCCCTAAAACCCCCCAAAACACCTAAAAACCCAAAAAACACTAAATACACAAAAAACCCAAATAACCCTGAAGCCCTAAAAACCCTAAAAAATAATAAAAACCTTAAAATTTCCTAAAATTTCCTAAAAACTATAACAAACATATAGTACCCTAAAAACACTAAAACATCTAAAAATACAAAATACCCTAAAACCCACGAAAAACCCTAAAAATATTAAAAATATTAGAACCCATAAAACCCTAAAAAGACACTTAAAACCCTAAAACCTACTAAAAACTCCATAATCCATAAAAGCCCTAAAAATCCAAAAAAACTATATTACTCATAAAAAACATAAAAATCCTAAAAAATATATAAAAATCCTAAAAAACCTAAAAACTCTCAAAAACACAAAACCCAAAAAAATATAAAAACATTTAAAACCTAAAAAATCCCAAAAAATAATAAAAATCCTTACACCCCTAAAAACCTAAAAACACCTAGAAACCATATGAAAACCCTAAAGACCATAAATCCTCTTAAACCCTAAAAATGGTGAAAAAATCTATAAACCCTAGAAGACCCTAAAAAACTCAAAAAGACACATAAAAAATAAAAAAACTCTAAAAACCCTAAAACCTCCTAAAACCCAATAAAACCCTTTAAACTTCTAAAACCCTAGAAATTCTAAAATACCTAAAAGACCCTAAAAACACTAAAATCATTAAAACCCCGAATATACAATAAATCCCTAAATAACCTTACAAAACCCTAAATAGCCATATAAAACCCTAAAAGACCATAAAACCACTTAAACAACCTAAATACCCAAAAACCCCAAAAACCATATGAACACAAAAATCTTAAAACCCTAAAACAACCCTAAAAACCAGAATACCCCCAAAAAATATTCTAAAGAACCTAAAATACACTAAAATTCCTAAAATACCTAAATCCCCTAATTACCCTAAAATCCCCTAAACACTAAAAACCCATAAAAAGGCTATAAAACCCCTAAAATCACTAAGAAAGGATGCCGCCTCCCTCTCCCGGGCTCTCCCTCCCGATGTGGTGATTTCCATTATTTTCTCCTGGATTCCTTCCTGGAGGATTCATTGATCTCATCCAGCTTCAGATTGATGCAGATGGAGTTCTTTAGAAGAGGTCTACTTTACTGGAGTGATTGTGGGAGTCAAGGATCGCGCTCGGTGATGGGATCTGGTGGATCTGTTTAAGCTTGGGTGGTGACGGTTTGTTCTGTATCTGGCGGTTTTTTGTGTCGACATTGGAAGATCTGCCTCCTTGGTCACGTCTCCCTTGTTGTGATGTGAGGGCATGGCGGTTCTCTAGGTCGATGGTGAAGTCAATGCCAGATCCAGATCTGCAGTGGCTTCTTTGGACTCATGATGGTTTCAGGAAAGTGTGACGGGCACCCCGACGACTCGATGGTGTGATGGGCTGGTCCTCTTGGCATTTGGTGATGGAGATGTGGTCTGGTTTTTCTCTTCGACGGCTTCACGTTTCCCCAGAAGCGACGCCGACTGGGGTTGCGACACCTTTCGCAGGCCTGCCCCCTAGAACTTGTGGGGGGAGATCTCAGTGACATCATACCTCGGCAGTGCTCTTTGGACCAAAGGCAGTAAAAAATGGTGGTTCTTCCTCAATTCAGTTCTCAGAGTTTTGAACTTGCGATGCAGAAGGAGCTGGTTGGATTTGACGCAGTGCTTTTTATGATGTTGATACTGGTGATTCTGTTCCTGGTTTTTGGGATTTAAAGATATGGTTGTGGGCTCTGATGAGGACTACAAGTCACTATCAGTGTGTGATGTTCGTTGATGATTTACTTGGTGATTGTTGGTTTAGGATGATGGAGTGTGGTTGCCCACCTTTGTCACTCCCCTTGACTTGTGCGTCCACATCTGCTCTTGACTCCCTCCCCATCATATTGGACCCCATCTTGGTTCGGTATGATGGAACATGTGGAGGTTTTGGGATGGGGTTGGTGGTCCTGCTTGGCATCAAGGGTGTGCAATGGCAGGGCAGCAGTGTTAAGCGGCGATGGCTTGTGAAGTTCAATTTGGTGTTTTGGCTGATGGTAGTTGATCTCGGTTCGGTGACAAGATATGGTGATGATGTGGAAAGGTTTTTTGTGGTGCTGATGATATGGTGTGGAAGAATGTTGATGAAGTTGCTGCTAATGGCTATGGTGTTGTTGTATGAAAGGGGATATGGAGCTGCTGAATGCTGGAGATGGATACGAAGGTGCTAAAGCTGCTGTTGTGTTTGGCTTTGGGTGTTTTTTCTTTTTTGATTTTTCTTTTTTTGGGGTCTTTGGCGTCTTGGGTTGTAAAGGGTTTTTGGGTGTGGGTTTATTGACCCCTCCCCTCCCTTGTATGTTGTATCTTTTCTTCATAATAAATTTTGAGGGGATCAGGAATAGCCTAGCCTCACACCTCTTCGGCCCTAAAATCACTAAAAACCATAAAACCCCTAAAAATATCTAAACACCTAAAAACCGTAAACCCCCTAAAAACCCTAAAATTCCATAAAACCCTAAAAACCCCTAGAAACCTTAAAACCTGTAAAAACCCTGAAACCCATTAAAAACCATAAAAAAAAACAAAAAACCACTAAAACCAAAAAACCAAAAAATCCAGCAAACTCTTAAAACCCCTAAAAACATTAAAAACTAGAAAACCATAAAACCCTAGTAGTCCAAAAACACATAAAACCCCTTAAAACCCTAAAATACCTAAAGAACACTAAAAATCCTTAAAATACTAAAACCCTAAAAGAACACCAAAACACCATAAACCCCTAAAACCCCCAAACATCCATAAAAACACTAAAAACCCTAAAGTCCATATAAGCCCCAAAAAACCTAAATGATCCTAAAACCCCCTAAAAACCCTAGAAACCCTAGAACCCCAAAAAACCAAAAATCATAAAAAAACCATTAAAAAAATAAAACCCCATAAAAAACCAAAAAACCTAAAATTAATAAAATTCCCTAAAACCCCAAAAAACATAAAAAATATAATAATCCCTAAAACCCTAAAACCCCCTAAAAACTTTAAAATCCTTAAAAGAACATAAAAACCCTAAAATCCCTAAAATATCCCAAAACCCCCTAAAAACACCAAAAAACATCATAAAAACTCTAAAAAACTAAAATACCCTAAATGCACTAAAATCCATTAAAAACCCAAAAACCCTTAAAAGCCCTTAATACCCTTAAAACCCACTAAAAAAACTCTAAAAAATAAAAAAACACTAAAACCCTAAAACTACTCTAAAATAATCCTAAAACTCCCATAATCCAAAAAATAGCTTAAAACTCCTAAAACCCTAATGAAACCTAAAAACACTAAAAATAAATAAAACATAAAACTTTGGATCCCCAAAACCCCCTAAAATCTCTAAAAACCACTTCAAATTTGTAAAAACTATAAGAAATCCATAAAAACTCCGAAAACCCTAAAAAAACCCCAAATACCCTAAAAAATTGTCAAAAATACTAAAAACCTTAAATACCCTTAAAACCCAAAACCCCCAAAAACATAAAAAACATAAAATCAATTAAAAGATAAAGACCCTTAAAATCTCCAAAAAATACTAAAACCCATAAAAAATAAAAAACCCCACAAATCCAAAAAATCATAAAAACCCTTTAAAACCCCTAAAACCCTAAAACCCTAATAACCCTAAAAACCCTAAATACCATTAAAAGTATCTAATAGACCCTAAAAACCTTAAAATCCCTAAATATCCAGAAAGACCAAAAAGGTCCTAAAACTCCTGTAAAACCCCTAAAGACTCTAAAAACTACTTAAATATCCTAAAACACTAAAACCCTAAAAACCTAAAAACCATAAGAAACATTAAAACCCCTAAAAATAGTAAAACTCTTAAAACTCTAAAAATACATAAAAACCCTAAAAAACTCTAAAACCACTAAAAACCAAAAAGTAATCCAAAAGACATAATACCCCAAAAATCCCCTAAAACACTAAACCACCCTAAAAATAAAAAAACCCTAAAAAACCATAAAACACCCTAAATCCCAAAAAAACCTAGAAACCCTAAATCCACTAAAAATAATAAAAACCCATGAAAACACCTAAACCCATTAAAAACTATACAATCCCAGAAAACCATAAAAAACAAAAAAAAACATAAACCCTAAAAATCCCTAAAAATACCTAAAATCCCTTAAAACCCATAATGAACGTAAAAATCCCTAAACCACTAAACCCCTAAAACACTAAAAACCCTAAAAACCATAAAAAACCATTAAAAATCCAAAAAATCTCTAAAACCCAAAAACCCACCAAAACCACTAAAAGACCCAAAAAACTCCTTAAACCCCAAAAAAACCCAAAACCATTAAAATACCTAATAAACCCCAAAAAACCATAATACCCCCCTAAAACACTTTAAAATACTAAAAGTCCCTAAAACCTCTAAAATACCCTAAAACCCTCTAAAATACATTAAAACCCTAAAAGACACTAAAGACCCTAAAAACCTTAAAAGACTATAAATAAACCTATATGACCTAAAAACCAATTAAAACCCCGTAAGGGCCCTAAAAACACTAAAGGGCTGTAAAACCCTTAAAGGGCCCTAAAAACATCTAAAGGACCCTAAAAACCCTCACAAACACAAAAATCCCCTAATAGACACAAAATACCCCTACAAAATTCCAAAAGACCCTAATACCCCAAAAAAGAATATAAAAGCCCAAACCCCCCTAGAATACACAAAAGACCCAAAAACACTAAAAAATCTAAAATACCCTAAAATCATTAAAACCCAAAAACACCCTAAAAAGCTTAATAGACCCTAAACCCCAAATAATCCAAAAAACCAAAAAAAACCCTTTATAACTCTAAAAGACCATAAAAACACATAAGACTTCTAAAAACCATAAAGAACCCCTTAGAACCCTAAAAAACCTAAAACCCCTAAAACCCTAAATCCCTTTAAAATCTTTAAAAAACCAAAAAACATTGAAAACCCTAAAAATTTAAAAACACTAAAACACATAAAAACCCCTAAAAACACAAAAAAAATTAAAAACCCTAAAAGAACATATAATCCCTAAAATACTATAAAAACCCAAAAAACCAAAAAACCCCATAAAACACCCTAAAAACACTAAAAACCCAAAAAACCCTAAAATCCCATTTAAAAACCCCAAAACCTATAAAACTCTAAAAACACTAAAAA
The DNA here is from genome assembly GCA_963277665.1 of Viscum album. NCBI lineage: Eukaryota > Viridiplantae > Streptophyta > Magnoliopsida > Santalales > Viscaceae > Viscum > Viscum album. The sequence continues at coordinate 1,798,068,172 of OY728126.1, read as the reverse complement.
TAGTAAAACACCATTAAGACCCTAAACATACTACAAATCGTAAAACTTTTAAAAACCCTAAATTCCCCCCTTAAACCCCAAAAAACTCAAAATTCACCTAAAAACCCTAAAAAAAATAAAAATCCCTTTATCCCGAAAACCCAAAAACCCTAAAAACCCTAAAACCCCCTAAAATCCTAGAAAACACCTAAAATCCTAGAAACCCCAAAAATACTAAAAAAACTAGAAAACCCAAAAAACTTGAAAACCCCTTAAACCCTAAAAACCTTAAAACCCATAAAAGACCCTATACCCCCTCAAATACACTAACAAACACTAAAAACCATAAAACCCCAAAAAAACATAAAAAATGAAAAGACGAAAAAATTATTTAAAATAGCATAAAATATATTAAAAACACTTAAACACCATAAAATACTTAAAAACACTTAAAAAACCTAAATCCCCTAAAACACCCTAAAAACCTAAAAAATAATAAAAATCTTTAAAAGCCTTAAAACCCTTAAAACCCACAAAAAACATAAAAATCATAAAACAACTCTAAAATACCCTAAAACAATATTAAGAGACCCAAAAACCCTAAATTTTTTTTTCAACCCCTAAGATCCTAAAAACATGAAAAGCCTAAAAATACTAAAAATCCTAAAAACCCTAAAAACACTAAAAAATCCTAAAAACACTAAATATCCCTAAATATCCCTTAAAACACAAAAACACAAAAAATTCCCTAAAAACATTGAAAACGACATATAAACTGTAAAACCCCCTAAAAACCATTAAAACCCCTAAAACCCTTAAAAACCCAAAACCCCTAAAACCCTAAAAACCCATAAAACCAAAAAACCCTGAATCCCCCCCAAAACCCCAAAAAACCCAAAACCCCCTAAAAATTCTAAAACCCAAAAAACCCAAAAACCCATAAAATCTAAAAAAACTCTAAAAGAACCCTAGAAACCCTAAAAAAATCCTAAAACCCATAAAAACCCTAAAACCTAAAAACCCTAAAAACCTCTAATAGACTATAAAACGCATAAAAACCATTAAACTCTTTAAAAGGCCTAAAAAGACCTATAAAACCCCTAAAATTTCCTAAGAACCACTTAAACAACCTAAAAACCCCCAAAACCAAAAAAAACCCTAGAACACCATGACAACCCTAAAAACTATAAACACACTAGAACCCCCCAAAACCATAAAAAACTAAATACCATAAAAACCCAAAAAAACCATAAAAACACTCAGAACAATGAAAACCCATAAAATAGTTAGAAAAACTGTAAATAAATTTAAATTCCTTCAATCTCTAAAAAATTAAAAAACTTTAAAATCCCTGAAAAACCTTTAAAACCCCTGAAAAACCGTTAAAACCCTAAAAAACCCAAAAATACCCAAAAATCCCTAAAACCTTAAAAACTAGAAAACCCCAAAAAAAAACTAGTAAAACCATAAATCCATAAAAATCCCTAAAACCCTATAAAAACCCATAAAGCTCTAAAAACCGTAAAAAACCTAAAACCCTAAAAACACATAAAAAGACTAAAACCATTAAAACTCATAAAAACATTTAAAATCCTAAACTGCCTAAAACACTAAAAATGAAAAACAATTATAAAAATTATTAAAACCCCTAAAAATAATAAAAATACACTACAACCCATAAAACCTTAAAACCCATGTAAAATCCAAAATACTGTAAAATGCCTAAAAACTATAAAAACATTAGAAACCCTTAAAACCTCTAAAATATCCTAAAACCCCCAAGACCCATAAGAGACTCGAGAAACCTTAAAAACCCTAATAGACCGAAAAAATCCCAAATATCCCTAAAACACTAAAAGATCCTAAAATACCCTTAAAACCTTTAAAACAATAAAAGATACTAAAAAACCTAAAAACCCCTAAAAGAACATAAAACCTCCCAAAACCCCAAAACAATTAAAACCAATAAAAGAACCAACAAATCCTAAATATCCTAAAAGACCCTAAATCCCCCTTAAAAACCCTAAAAATACTAAATACCTTAAAAACCTAAAGTCCTAAAAACCCTAAAGACACTAAAACACTTGAAACCACTTAAAAACATGAACACCTTAAAACTACTAAAAACCATAAAACAAATCTAGAAAACCATAAAACAACCCTAAAAATCTTTAAAGACACTAAAAACTCTAAAATCCATAGAACCATGGATAGCCCTAAAACCTCTAAAAATATTAAAAAATCCAAGAAACCCATAAATAACCCTAGAAGCCCTAAAATAAATAAAATAATAAAAATCTAAAACCCACTAAAAATCCCTGAAATTCCCTAGAAACATTAAAATATTCCAAACACCCTGAAATAACTTTAGAAACCATAAAATAATCAAAACACTAAAAACCCATAAAACAATTAAAATCCACCAAAACCCTTTACAAACTATAAAACATAAAAAACCCATAAACCCCCCCCCCCCAAAAAACCCGAAAAAACTAAAAACCCTAGAACCCCTTAAAACACAAATAAAAAAATCCAAAAAACTCAAAAACCCATAAAAAACCTAAAATCTCTAAAATAACCCAACCCCCCCCCCCCCCCAAACTGCTAAAAATTCCTAAAACCCCCCAAAATCCTAATTGACCCTAAAAAACCATAAAAATCCATAAAGACCCTTAAAACCCTAAAAAACCTGTAAACCCCTAAAAGACCCTAAAAATATTTAACACTCTAAAAACGCTAAAATCCTAACTCCCCCTAAAACACTCCAAAACTCATTAAAACCTTAAATAAACTAAAAAACCTTTAAAATCCCAAGAAATATAAAAATCCTTAAAAACCATTAAAAACTATTAAACCCTAAAAATGCTAAAAACAATCCTAAAAACCCTAAAAACCATAAAAACCCTAAAAGACCTAAAAGGACCTGCAACCCATAAAAAACCTAAAATCCCCAAAAACCATAAAACATGTAAAAACCCTAAAGAGCCAAAAAACGCTACAAATCCCCAAAAGTCCCTAAACACACTAAAAAGCATAAAAACTCTAAAACCCCCTAAAGACACTAAAAATCCAAAAAAATCCTAAAAATCATAAAACCCCTTAAAACCCATAAAATCTCATAAACCCTTAAAACCCTAAAAACATTAAATATGACCAAAACACCATAGTAAACTTAAAACCCCTAAAAACCATAAAATACAAAAGGATCCTAAAAATCCATAAAACCGTAAAAACAATAAAAACTCAAAAAATATAAAAGCAGTAAAAAACACCAAAGAACCTTAAAAACAATAAAAAACCAAAAAAACTATAAAACTTCTAAATGACCCTAAAATCCCTAAAAACCCATAAAAGATTCAAAAAAACCATTAAAGCCCTAAAAGGATCCTTAAAGACCCCAAAAACCATAAAAACTCAAAACCCCATAAAAATAATGAAAGTCCCCAAAACCCTTAAAAACTCTTAAAGGAAACTAAAAACACTAAAAACCACTAAAGACCCTTAAATACCCTAAAACACTCTAAATAACCATAAAAATCCTTAATGGGCCCAAAAAATCCCTAAAGGATCCTAAAACCCCTAAAGGCCCCTAAAAATCCAAAAAACTGTAAAGGTCCCTAAAACCCCTAAAGGGCCTTGAAAAACCCTAAAACCCCTATAGGTCCCAAAAAACCCCTAAAAACACTAAAAGTCCCTAAAATCAAAAAAACCCCCAAAACCCCGAAAGTTCCCAAAATCTCTAAAAGAACTACTTAAAAGACACTAAAAAACCGAAATACCCCAAAAAACTATAATCCCCCTAAAATCCATAAAAACCCCTAAAACCCCAAAAATTATGAAAACCCACCTTGAAACCCTAAAAGACCATAGAAACCCTAATAACCCTAAAATCCCTGAAGACCCTAAAACCATTAAAACATTAAAAGACCCTAAAAACCCTAAAAAATCCAAAAACTCCCTTAAAAATCTAAATGACCATACAAAACCTAAAAACCCAAAACCCTCTAAATACCTTAAAAATCACAAAATCTATAAAAAACCCTAAAAAAACTAAAAAATCAATAATAACACTAAAAAAAAAAAAAATATTAACCCCTAAAACTCATAAAAATTACTAAAAGATCCTAAAAACCCTTAAAACCCTAAAAGAACCTAAATACCAAAAAAACTAAACACAATAAACAACACTAAAACCAGAAACACTCTAAAAACCCCCAAACAACCATAAATTCCCTAAATTCTTCTAAAAACACGAATAACCCCCAAACACATAAAAATCCATAAAAACACAAAAAACAAGAATAAACCCTAAAACCCATAAAAATATATAAAAACCATAACAAACATTAAAACCCCTAAAACACCCTAAAATTTTTTAAAACCACCGAAAATATCCAAATAAACCCCTAAAAACACTAAAACCACCTAAAACCCTAAAATAACTAAAAAACTAAAAAATCCAAAAAAAACTCATAAAATCCATGAAATAACCCCTAAACCCTTAAACCCCCAGCCTAAGAAACCCAGAAAACTCCAAAATCCCTAAAACATTTAAAACCCAAAAACCCCTAAAACTAGTAAAAACCCAAAAAACCTAAAAACCGTAAAATACAAAAATAAACAATAAACCCCCTAAAATCAGTAAAAACTGAAAAAAATCACTTAAACCCCTAAAATCTCTAAAACCCTTTAAATCCCCTTAAAAACCCAAAAAACCCAAAAAACCCCAAAAACACTCCTAAAAGACCCTAAACCCCTAAAACCCCATAAAAGATCCTAAAAATACATAAAAACCTCTAAAAGACCCTAAAACCCCTAAAACCCCTAAAAGACTATCAAAACCATAAAACCCCTAAAAGACACTAAAAACCCAAAAGTTCATAAAACACCCTATAAAATCTTCAAAAGGCCGTAAAACCCCTTAAAACCCGTTAAACTATAATGACCCCCACCCTCACACACACACACACAACCCTAAAACACCCTAAAACATTATAAAACTCATCAACAAGCAAAGAAACCTTAATAACCCTAAAACAACCCTAAAATCTAGTGGATCCATAAAAACCCTAAAATCCTAAAAACCTATAAAACCCTAATAACATTAAAATCCCTCAAAAACCCTAAAATCATAAAAACCCAAAAACCCCTATAAAAGTATAAGAACCCTAAAAACTCTAAAAAACCTAAAAAACCAAAATATCATATATTAATCATGATCCCCTTAAACCCAAATAATCGCTAAGAAATCCTAAAAATCTTTAAAACCCTACAATACCCTACAAAACCCTAGAAACCATAAAAAGCCCATAAAACCCATTAAAACACTCAAAAACCATAACAACCCCTTAACCACAAAAAACCCCTAAAACACCAAAAAACCCTATAAAATTCTAAAAAGACTAAAAAGAACCCAAAAACTCTAAAAGGGCCTAAATAAAAAACCCAAAAAACCCAAAAAACACTAAAAACACAAAAACAATGAAGTTCCTTAAAACCCCTAAGAACAATAAAAATCCTAAAAAGACACTAAAACCCCTAAAATCTCTAAAAACCCCAAAACCACCAAGAAAACTAGAAACATTAAAAGACATAAAAACCCCAAAAAACCACAAAAGGCCCTATAACACATAATTGAACAAAAAACCCCTAAAACCATAAAAAATATTAACAAACTCTAAAACCCCTAAAAAACCCTAAAAACCCTTAAATTAACCAAAACCCCTGAAAATTCCCAAACCGACAAAAAAACCCAAAAACCCCTTACACTCCCTAAACCCCATAAAACCTTAAAACCCCTAAATTCCCAAAAAAATCCCTTAAACCCAAAAAAAAACTTTTAAAATCTTCAAATACCTAATATTCCCTAAAAACTATAAAAACCATAAAACCCCATTGAACTTCCATAAAAAAATATGAAGCCTAAAATAACCAAAAACACTGAAAACCCCAAAATATCTTCAAAACGCCTAACAGTTTAAAAATATATTTAAAAAACCATAAGCATCATAAAACCCTAAAAACCTTAAAATACCCTAAAAACCATGAAAAACATTAAATTAACCTTAAAACCTAAAAAACCCAAAAAACATAAAATCCCTAAACTCCATAAATGGCCTAAAACCCTGAAAAAAACTAAAAACCCTAAAAACCCCGAAAAATCATATAAAACCCAAAAAACCTAAATACCCTAAAACCCCTTAAAACCCCCAAATGACCTAAAAGTCTATAAAACCCCTAAAACCCATAAAAACAAAAAAAGAGAACCTAAATCCCCTAAAATACCCTAAAACTCTCTAAAAACGTTAAATATCCTAAAGACTATAAAACCCCTACAAACCCCTACAAACTAAAAAACCCTAAAATAGTCCTAAAAATCCATAAAATCCATCAAAAACCTCTGAAACCCAAAAAAACCCTAAAACCAATAAGAAGCCTAAAAACCATTAAGAATCCCTAAAAACCCTAAGAAAACCTTAATACCCATAAACCACTTAGAAACTCTAAAAATACTATCATCCTAAAACCTTGCAAAAAGCCGAAAAAACCCTAAAACCCCGTAAAACCCAAAAGCCCTAAAAACACCAAAAACACACAAACCCAAAAAAACTAAAACTATAATAACCCTAAAAAAATAAAAAATAAAAAACAACTCTTAAATCCACTAAAAACCTAAACATACCCTTAAACCCAAAAACTCATAAAACCCCTAAAAATATCCCTAAAATCCTTAAAAACCCTAAATGTCCCTAACAATCCGAAAACCCCCAAAAAACAAAAAAACCCATATAAACCCCTAAAACTCTAAAAACCCTTAAAAACAACTTAAAACATCAAAAACCCTAAAAACCTCAAAAACCCAAAAAACCACTACAAACCTGAAAACCATAAAAAACCAAAATACCAAAAAACCCTGCAAACCATAAAATTCCCTTAAACACCCTTAGTATTCCTAAAAACACTAAAAACCATAAAATTATCTAAAACCCTTATAAAACCCATTTAAATAGCCTCAAAACCCTGAATACCCAACACAACCCGAAAAAACTATAAAAACCTAAAACCCTATAAAACAATAAAAACCCTAGAAGACCATAAAAACCCTAAAAACCACTTAAAAGCCTTAAAACAGTAACATACCCTCAAAAATCCTAAAAAAAATAAAATCCCTATAAATATCAATGACCTTAAAACCATAAAAAACATAAAAAGAAACCCAAATCACTAAAAGAACCCTAAAATCCCCTAAAACCATAAAACCCTTAAAACCCTATAAAACCGTCAATCCCCAAAAAAGACTCAAAAAATCATAGAAACCCCTAAAACCCAAAAAATATAAATATCCCTAGAACCCATTAAAATCACTAAATGAACCTAAAAATCCTAAAACCCCTAAAATAAGTTAAAACCCCCTATACACCCTTACAATCCCTAACAACTCTTAACAAAACCTAAAAACCCAAAAAACTCTTAAAACCCAAAAAAATCCTAAAAAAACCAAAATACCCTAAAGGAACCTAAAATACTAAAACCCCTAAAAACCACAAAAACCCCTAAAAACATTTTAAAACCCCTAAAATACCTAGAGAGCCCTTAATAACTCCTAATAAACTTTAAAATCCTTACAGCCTCCTAAAAATCCCTAATTACTATAAAATCCATATATAACCATAAAAACCTTCAAAACCATCAAAAAACCATAAAAACCCTAAAAATACCTAAAAACCATTAAACCCCTAAAAATCCCCAAGAAACCCTACAAAACCCTAAAAACTATAAAACCATAAAATCTCTAAAAAATTTCAAAACCCCTAAAAACCCCAAAACCCCTAAGACACCTTAAGAAAAAAATTGATAAAAACCTAAAAGAAGAATTATGAGGAAGATGGTGGTGGTTCCTCTGCTCTCTCATAATGGTGTTTCTCCCTAGAATCCTTGAAGATGATGACGGTTTTTTCATATCTCCCTCCCCCTACCGCAGGGGGGGTCCTTCGCTGGCTTTCTAGGATGATCGGCCTTTTGTTTCATTCACGACTTCAGTCCTTCTGCCCTCATTTCTGCAGATTTAAATATTCCCCGAGGTTCCTGGCCTTCTTGAAGGAAGTCTACAACTGAAACTCTCTATTTCAGAGTTTAATGAAGACTCCACTTTTCATAAGTTGACCTTGGTTACTCATTTCATGAGCTGGCACCCCCCGATGGACGTTTTTGACAGATTTGTCTTTGAAATTTGGGATCTGCAAGGTCGTGCTACGGTGGGTCTTGTGGATAGATCCCATATTTTTATCATCTTTGCATCTGAGGGAGATCTTATCCATTCCTGATTTGCAGCTCCTTAGAACTGCATCGATGCCTAGTTATCTCTTTTCTGAGGGAGTATCGATCTTAAATTTCACTGTGATTCTCCAATGGTGGAAACTTGTGTGAGATTTCCAGAACTTCCTCTCCCATTCCAAATTTTTTCTATTATTTCAATGTTGGGGAACCTGGTGGGAAGGTTCCTTTGTGTGTATAGCAGGACTCGGGATATATTCCATCCAGCTGATCCTAGGGCTTTTTTTTAGGTGGATGCTTCTAAGGATCCACTGGACTTTGTGTTAATAGTTGTTGGTGAGGAGCTCTGATGGAGACAGTTGGTGATCTTTGAGACATTGGTTGATTTTTTTCCTCTTTCCGACATCTTGTTCATGATAACTGTGTGTGTAGGAGATGGTTAAGGGTATCTGGTGCTTCGAATCTATCTCTAGTGGGACATGGTGAATGATGCTTGAATCCAGTGGGGGGAAAAGAGGTTCCTGTCAAGGCTTCTTAGTGCTTGCCTCTCCAACCAATGGTTAGGGACATCTTTTCTCACCACAGAGATGATCTTAATTGTGGTGGTGATAAAGAGGAGGTAAGGGAAAATCCTTGCGACTTGGGGCTGGAGACTCCAATTAATAGTAGTGGGAATGAGGAGGGTAATGCAGTAGTCATGCATATTTCTGATAGTTTTAACGGTGAACATGCTGGAAAAAGGGAGGTACATGATCAGAGTTATATTTCCTTCTATAATTGTTTTGAGTTCCTTGTGTCTATTGAGACAGAGGGTAAGGAAATGTAATAGGGGGATGTGGAGCATCATGAGATGATGGAAGAATTGAGAGATGTGGCCAGGAAGGGGGAGGGGATCCATTTTTTCTATTAGTATAATGGTGATGAATCTATTGTGCAGGACTTGAGATGTGGTGATAATGTTGAATATGAGGTGCATGTTCTATCATCAGAGAGCAATGTGGATGTTGGGGGGGGGTCTATGTTGAGGGTGTGTCTAGATGTAGGTCTTCTATACTCACTGTGAAAATGCCTGGGGTGGTTCTTGATGGACTACTACTGGTGAATCTTGTTGTGTAGTTGGGCACTAGAGGGTATATGAGCAGGGAGAAATGGATAAGAAATAGTTGGTGGATAAGAAGGGGGAGTTCTTGTGGGAGGGAAGGTGAATGAACAGGGGAAGGGAGATGAATAGAGATATGAGGCCCACTTTATTCAAGTGATAGGGGAGGAGGCTAAGCTGGGGGAGGTTCCTCGGAAAGGGGAGTTGGCAGAGTAGTGTTCTGTGGTGATGAAGGGTTCCCCACGACATGGGCAGGGGAATTTGGATTTGATGGTTCATGAGGGGGTTTCAGCTGGTGATTATTCTTGTGTGTCTCTGTATGTGGCTCTATCTCGGTTTTCTCATGAGCAGGGAGAGGCTGTTGAACTTAGGGAGTCGATGGAGCTGATTGTGGAGGTCTACAAGCTTTATAGGGAGGAGGGGTGATTGCAGCTGGCCCTGGCTACTGTGGTGTCTCCTAGCATGCCATAGTGTGGGGTTCTTGTCGACTGCTCCCTAAATCAGGAAGCCTCCTTCATCCCTGATCAATTTTTTTTCCAGGAGTACGCTCTAATGATGAATTATAATATGGTTATGATCAGTAAGAAGAGGGCCTTGCTGAGGTGGCCATTCCATATGGGATAGAAAACAAATCTGCAGGGGTCTTTTTAGACCCCTGAAAGAGAAATATGAGGAAGGACTATTCTACTTTTCCAAATAAAATTTCTATGAGAGCCTCTTGCAAAGCTAAAGAAGTTGCCTCTGGCAGGGTAGGTCGGTCTGTCAAGGCGTAGCTAAATGTAGGGAAGCAACGTCTCAGAGAGTACTACACTACCTTCCTAATGAAATATAAATCATCTGAATGGGAGTCAGTGGAGGTGGATGCTTCCTCTTCTTATGGTGCTGATGGGAACCCATATGGGGATGGAGACGTTGATTTGTAGTTCATGCTTCTTTATTTTCTGCTCTTCGGGTCGTTTGGGGTTTTAGTGTCTTGGGGGGTCCAGGGTTTCGGTGTGGGTTGTTTGGACCCACCCCAACCTTGTCTAATTTTCTTTTCTTTTAATAAATTTGGGGGGGGGAGAATATTCTGTCCCCACACCTTCCTTTCCCTAAGACCCCTTAAAATCCTAAAACGCCTAAAAACCAATTAAAACTCAAAAACACATAAAAATCATAAAATAAAAAAAAGACCATACAAACCCTAAAAACCCTAAAACATTAAAAGATCCTAAAACCCCTAAAATAACATAAAAACCTGTAACCCCCCCCCCAACCCGTAAACATCATAAAAATCCTAAAACCTCAAAAACCCTAATAGATTCCTAAAAACCCTAAAACCCACTAACAACCCAAAAAACCCATTTAAACCTCTAAAACCATAAAATACTTTAAAAATATTAACAAACCCATAGAACCCAAATAACCATACCAAACCCTACAAAACCCTAAAAACCCAAAAAACATTAATACCCCTAAATACTACTAAAAACCCTAATAACCCCTAAAAACACTAAAATATTGAAAACCCTAACAACTCTAAAAAGACACTAAAACACCTAAAATACCTAAATACCCCTAAAACCACTAAAACCCTAAAAATCCTATAAAAATCTAAAAATACAAAAAACAATCCATCAAAACCCCCACTAAAAGACCCTAAATACCCATGAAAATATTCTAAAACCCATTGAAGGACTTAAAACCCCTAAAACCCTTCAAAAACCCTAAAAATACTAAAAATGCATAAAAATTCCTTAAAATTACAAAAAATACCTAAAAAAATAAGTATAAAAAGACCTAAACCCCAAAAACTCATTGTTTTTCAAAGAATTAGGACGTGATCAGTTCCCGTATCTGATTAAAGGGATTCAGTGTTGTTTAATCAATCTTATCGGGTTACCTATCTATGTGGCTTTGCCAGGTCTCCAACGAGTTTATTTGCGGAGCGAGAAATGCCCAACAGTTCTTATATCCAATGATCCATGGACCTTGTTTCCAAAGGCAGGTGTTCATTGGGTGATATGGCCAACGACACTTAAGAACTCACATTGGTCGATAGGATGGTAATTTGGGCTCATCACACCCTTTTGGGGGGAATTATTTCCTATTAAGAAACTCTATTATAGATTTAAGATGTGTTCATATGTTCTCGAATCTTTGGTTTATCTCCAGGAATAGTATCCATAGATTACCCCTGATTTGTAAGTCACAGGTATATGTAGGGACCCATAACCATCTACATCTGAGGTTTACCATCCCTCATTGGATTGGATATTCTAGGGAAGTTTGAGTTTGTTCATACAGCGCTGGTCTCAATCCTTGTAATTATGCATTCTGGAGTTTATTGTCATCCATGGGGGACAGAGAGTGATTTGAGCATCTGGATTGAACCCTTAATATGGGCTTCCTATGTATTCTTATGAGAGGATTCATAATCCATGTAGTTTGGTTGGGTGTTAACCAATGTGACATGAGTCATAACTGATGGTTATTGGGCTTAAACCTCAGGGAGGCATCCTACGTACCCTACCTTGCCAAGGATCAAATTCTACATAGTTCGTATGGGTGTGAACTGATGTTAAGGGAGTTGGAACTGATGGTTGTTAGTCTTGAACTTCAGGGAGGCTTCCTACATACCATACCATGGAAAGGATCAATGTTCATGTAGTTCGGATGGGTGTGAACCGACGTATGGGAGTCAGAATCGATGGTTTTTTTTCTTGAACCTCAGGGAGGGGTCCAACGTACCCTTCCTTGGAAAGGATCAAAGTCAACTTAGTTTATATGGGTGTTGATTTTGTAATCCTCATAAGCCTCTAAGCCCACATGATTCATGCTCGGTGTGAGAAACAAGAGGATTTGATAGATTCAACAATGCACATGCCTCCTCCCCTACTGGTGGGGGAGGGAGAGCCTACGACAGAAGAGGTAGGGGTGACTATGGTCGAGGGCATGGAACAATAAACCATCCTAGATGAAAGGAGAAAGACTATTTCCATCCAGCGAGGATAGTGTTGGGATTACTCTAGGAGGGATGCCTTGTCTCCCTCTCTAGGGGAAAGGACAAGTGCTCACCGCTTGCCCTCCTTGAATGGAAAAGAGAGTAGGATCCCTCAATCCTGAAGGGTGGAGAGGTAGAATGGGGATCTCAAGATTAGACTCTGCACTACCGTGGGTACGTGAACCCAAGAATTCTCTAGATGTCTGTTCAAGGGATGGGGTAACCCCTTCATCTCCACCTACTATGAGCATGTGAACTCAAGAGGGAACGCTAATACGACTGAATGTTTCAGCATGCCGGTCGGGTGGCTTTAGGAGAGGCCTTGGCTTGATTCCAATGGATAGGCTACTAAGGGGATTCGGAAAGATTGGACTGAAACGGAAGTTCATTATGTGACTTGGAGGATAGAAACACTGAAGGCCTTGGCAGACCACATGGCCATATGAGGAATGGCGCCCTTCGCATAGGTAGGTTTTATGGGGGTAGAGAGGTTATACGTGTACCAGTGTGGTATGCGGACTATGGTGAATCCCGCATACCAGAGTGGTACGCAGCTTTGGGTTTGGTCTGCGTACCAAATTGGTATGTAGCACAGGAGTTTGCTCGAGAGGAAACAGTTTGGAGAAGCACCGATTAGGGCTTTGCCTGCGTAGGAGGGCGCTATGCGGCGCACTGTATCGAAGAAAGGGAATATGCTCCCTAGTTAGCGGGAAGTGCATCTGCGTTGGGGCCATGGATTGTGGTTTACCAATTTTAGGTTTGCAGTTTATCAATTTACTTATGTTTTCTTCAGTTCTTAATAGTTTTTTCCCAGTTTATACTTGTTTTTGGTTCGCAGATCAGAACATCGCGGTCCATGAAATCCTAAGCTCCTGAAAGCCTCTTCCTTCTCCACAAGCTAATCGCCAAGAATATGATCCTCAATCCACTGATCCCTTTCTTATCCCCCTTGAACTCCTTTTATAGAGGGGGGAAATGGTTGTATCTATGGTCATGCAGCTACTTTTTCGGAGGCCCATGACAGAAAACCCAGCCTATATATGACTTAGTCAACCCGAGGTTCACGGGGTATATTGAATGCACCTCACCCATGAACCAACATGGTCATGGGGTGCTTTGAGGCCACACAGGGTTCTACCTCTATTTCTCTAATGACATTGTGCATGGTTCACATCTGCGTATTGTTATAGAAGCATTTCATTGGTTGTTTGGTTTCCACCCGCATAGGGCCTCAACCTTTATTTTGTGAATGACGGCATCCGCGGTTGGTGCAGTTTACTGAACCAGTCGTGTACCATTAAAGATGAACCGGTATGTGGACTGGTTAGGTCCTTGAACATTATCCAAATTTTTCATAGATTATTGATGGTGATTGGTCAGATTCATCCCCTGATTTTATGGTGTGTCTTCCTTCCCTTTTGCATATTTTTTAGGACCCTAATAATGACCCCATTAGAATGGGGTCTGATCAGAACGAAGGGGAGGCTATTCTGATGTAGAGTGGTCATGATTCTAGAGGGGTTTGTGGTAGGTAGATGAACCCCGGGGGGTCCAAACCTATATAAAGGGGTCCACATTACTTGTACTTTACTATATCTTTCAGCTAAGAGCTCTCTCAATCCCTTCTTCTGTGCACCGCCTCTGTGTACAGCCTCCTTCGCGAACTGCTTCATCCGTGAACCATTTTTTTCTTCCACGAACTAATCCTCATCTGCAATTTCCCCTGTCTACGAACTAACTTCCCAGACACGAATAAAAAATTAAATTTTTTAAAATGTAAGTCATGGGAGGTGGGGGGTAGTGAAAATTCTACATGGTTCAGTGGTCTGCGGACTGGAATTATCCTTCAAACTTTGAAATTTTCATTTTGAACATCATTTATGTATGTAATTTTGAGAACCCTCATAGGGGCTTGGTACGTAGTCTACGGGCCATCGCTCCACGGGCCAGGATGTCACAGACCTCTTCCTCGTACTATCTTTTTGTGGAATATGGGTATCGTGAACCAACTCTGGGGTCGGTATGTAGGGTATTCCCTTTGTGGAGCCTTTTCCAGTCATTTGGACTTTTCCTGAATATTATCCTTAGGACTAAACCTTGACATGGATTTCTGATGCAGGGATAAAACATGGTTCCTCTAAGAGCTATTGTAGGATTGATGAAGACGATGGAATCCATGGAAAATAATGTCAATGATGATATTCAAGCCCACGTCATTCCCTGTGACAGCTTTCTAACGACTTTCCTGACACCAGAACTCATAACTTACCCGTTATCTATATAGTTTCCATTTTACAATTTTGTTCTTCCTGTTGAAGTACCTCTACCACTGCCTAACCCTGACCAACCTTTCATCTATTTATAGGCACCTCAAGGTCATGAACGCGTCAACTTTTCCCAAGTAGGAGAAATCATTGCCACTCTGATAGAGGAGAACATCTTCATCCTGTGAGGCTCAGCATGGACTCAGGGCAACCACGAGTGTCGTGATAGCATTTCGAGACTAGATGTCTGAGAATACCCATATATAATTAGCATCTACCAATAAAATCTTAGTGGAGGATGGAGTGCTAAGTGGGATTTGTGGGCCAGAGGATGCTTCTCTAATGAGTGGGCATGGGCATTCTGGGTGGATCAAACCTGTCTGGAGCGCCTCAACCTACTGGAGGTAGTGGTCTTGCACCAGGCATCCTGGGTGTATCAGTTTTCAATCTTCTCTCCTAGAAAATTCCTTCCAAAATTGCTGAGTCACTGGTGTTCAAGTACCAACACCTTTCACTACTGCATGAAGAAATAGGGGAACAGTTTTTGGGACATCTATCAGCATGGAAGTCTTTATATCATTGGATAAATGTAAGATGAGTTTCTCCCAGCAGCTTCCACATGGAATGATACCAATCACGTGTCTCCTTTAATGAGGAGTTTTCTGGTTACGCTGGAAGGATTACTGGTTCATCCTCTTGAGGCCTATTCCCTCACCCTATTTAAAGAATGGATAGGGTTTTTCTTACAGATGAACGGGCCTAGCCCAAAGGTTCTCCAAAGTCTAACTCACCCAACCTATCAATCCCTCCAAACTCTACGGTTATACTATGCCACCCTTGAAGCAGGGTGATATACCTCATGGGGGTATGAGCTTCGGCCTATAATTTCACCTTATCTTAGACTAGCAGATTACTTTGCCATGTTCTTAAGTGAATGGATATTCCCATACCATGATACAAAAAATGGGGTTTGGGCATACACTTTGAAGATGGTGGACATGCTGGTGAAGAGTCGATCTATTAATTCATACCTTCCTACCCTCACCCAACTTTAGGAATTATTCGTCCAGATTCAGGAAGGTAGGTCTCTACATTGTCTTAGTGGACCGTTACAATTCCTGTATGGGTGGATGGTGAAACACTTATCATGTTATGAGTACCGACATACCGCACAGGTTCCCCATTCTGACTTTCATCCAGTTATCCTTAGTATTAACTTCATTTGTTCCCAGACTCTGATCATTGCTGATGCAGTCAGGTTGTTGAACGAAACTTCTTACTTCTCGTTTTCACTACATCCTACTCCTCATGGATCCTTAAGAGGTGACAAGGACGTCTCTTTTTAGGATTGTTAATACCTCGTCAATACTTGGGATGGGATGCTCACTTACCATGTAGACAGAGTAGTTATCTGTGAACCATACCTTCCCTACCAGTTTTCTAGGAAATTTGGTTGCATTTAATAGATTGTGTTGCTTCTGATCATTAAACTAAGGGGGAATTTTATACTATGGTTCTCCATCAATTTTGGATTATAATGATGCATGGGGTGATGCTAGAAAGATCATCATTCCTACCACGATAGATCCCACCATCCTATCACTAGAGTATTCCCAACTATGGGTCTATTGTTACCCCGTGTGGATCCTAAGAGAACCAGTTCAGCGGGTACAGAAACCCTTGACCATTTCATGTCTCCTTCCTACCCCAGTAGAAATACCACACATTCCTTTTGTCACGAGAGGTGTAATGTCCACACCTTCTACTTCCATTCCTTCAGCAACCTAGATGGATATACCTATTTCTCCCACCCTCATGATGAGAAGGTGCTTGATCCATCATCAAAAGAGTCTGGGAGGGATTTCATAAGTGCAACCCATTTCAGTGGGGAGCGAATCAGACGGCTCCCCTCCTATGGATATCTCCCAAGATCTTCATGGGACTAGTTTTATCCAAGTATCGTCGATCATCCTGGAGAACGCGGTTAGTCCTCCACCTCCGGCTCCAGTGGTTGGGCCATTTGAAGGAAAAGAGACTCTCCACCTTGGGTGACTAGCTTTGGGTCCCTCTCCACCCCTATTGCGATGTTTCCTACTTATAAATATTTGGTAGCATAGGAAGATCAAAGTATTGATGTTGTAGCAAGACCACATGAAGTGTGTAAATAGGCATGGCACTGGTTGCGTTCCCTTTCCGTAGAGACACCCCAGGCCAATCTAGATGAAGAGGGTGACAATTTGTAGTGATTATTTACTAAGATAGGTTCTGGTGTCTTTGATTACCCGCACTTTCACTCCATTATTTACAAAATCTTCATTGCTCGAGGTGACCTCACCTTCTGAGAGGAATAGCTAACCAGGTTAAAATTTTCCCACTACCAGGTGGAAACATTATAGGATATTTCATAAATAGTCGATCATCTAACGTCCAAGGAAGTAAAGGCTCATGATTTGGTTGTGGTTCAGGAGGAAGAGTTGTGGGAGTGAAAATCCCACACAACCAAGTTGATGGGACAACTGGCCTCCTAACGTGGGACTTATAAGTTGTTCAAAAAAAATGGTGGGACCTTAAAGCTGTCATGGAGTGGGTTCGTACAATGGTTGAAGCCGAAATAGAGAAGAGAACTTCATGGAATAGACTATCAAAGGCCCGCGACAATCACTTTACATTCTACTGGAAAGGTCGGACCAGTCCATATTGTATCTTTGTCCCTAATTACAACATGTACTCTCCCCTGCCCCTTTTTACTCTGTAGAGACTCCAAATTGGGGATTTTCCTCCATTATTTCTGAACTTAATGGAACAAATTTTGGATTTTAAACCCCTCTTCTATGTGTCTTCCCATTAACATCACATCAGCTATATGTTATTTTTGAACCATGACCTGAAGTCAATAAGCTAAGACCAATGAATCGAGCTCTGATTTTTGCCTGAGCCAAGGGGCTCAGTGAGCATAATTTGTATATTGAAAGGGTATCATAGAGAAACCCTACAAACTATGTGTTTCTTCTGATGATACCCTAATTTTTTCCTAGTCCCATTTAGTGTGTGCTTAGTAG
This sequence comes from Viscum album, assembly GCA_963277665.1. Taxonomy (NCBI): domain Eukaryota; kingdom Viridiplantae; phylum Streptophyta; class Magnoliopsida; order Santalales; family Viscaceae; genus Viscum; species Viscum album. The sequence continues at coordinate 1,798,050,514 of OY728126.1, read as the reverse complement.
GTATATATCAGATTTTTCTTAGGCTGCCCTTTGAGGGTGTTCGACCTAACAGGCTTTGTGCCTTTTGAGTTTTTATTGCTCAATATTTTCCTAAGGCCATATAAGGTGTAGTCCTGGCGAGTTGATACTTGGATTTTTTCCAAAACGCCCTTTGAAAGTTTTTGTCTTGGCGAGTTTCATACCTATTTCTGTGAGCAGTTTGAAGCCCCACAAACAATAATATCATTACTGATGTTTTAGGTCGAATATCTTTGAACAGATAAGGTGGGGAAAGGGCCCCGATGAGGTTTTTATTGATTTTGGATGCCTTAATACCTTTCAGACGTATATGGGGGGAATTTTTCACTGTTGTTTTAATAGCATGAAGGGAATTCCATGGAGCATAGGAGCCATATGGATATACAGGTGTGGTAAAATCATCGCCTAAAGAAGACTTTCTTTTGGAAGACAGGCCAGGGGTGATCAATATGTAGAGCCACTAATGGAATGGTGTGCATAGTTGTACAAATGTGTCTTTAAGTCAATGATTGTCCATTTCTGATGAATTGGTAAATTTATGGAAGTTTGGATTATAAAGACCACCAGGTGTGGCTTAAAAGGTACATGGTGTTTGAAGGGTTTGGGGATATCCATATCAATCATGGATATGGATATGAGACCACTCCCACACACACTTGGCCGTTGTGAAGGAGGATTAGAGATTGATGCAGTTTAAATTCATACAGTTGGTACATTCATTCAAAATGGAATGGATTTCCCTAGTTCAAGGGAATTTAACCAGAAACGTCCCACCATACTCAGACGTGATTGTGGAAAGGTTTGTAAACCGAAGCATAGAGAGTTTCTGAATCCCATGATGAATATAAGGGCTCAGAGGCTAGGAGGAATTCTGAAAAAAACATTACCTAAGGAAGACTTTCCTTTGGCATATGGGCCATCGGTGATCAATACGCAGAGCCGCTGGGGTATGGTATGCATAGTCGTGAAAATGTGTCCCTAGGTTAATGGTTATATTATCCTGATAGTTAGGAAACTTTAGGGAATTTGGGATTTAAGACCACTTGTGGTGGTTTATGGGATTTCAGTTTTTTCTAGTTATATATTTTGATTCACGAGGAGGGGGTGTATGGACACAAGAAGAGCATTTTGGGCTAAGATATCCCGAGAATGGGTGGATTCATCTCTCTCACACTGGTGCGAGATGATGATCCGTGCAGTTCTAACCCATGCACTGAGGAAGAGAGGGAATCCTCCTTTCCTATATGAACCCATGAAGAGTTCTTTTAAGACCATGCAGTTTAACGTCAAGCGGTAAGGACGATATCCATGATGTTTATCATCATGCGGTAAGGACATGCTCCGTAAATTTTATTGTTATGCAGTAACAAAGTTGTTGTAAGGGTCACTCTTGATTAAAATATAACCGTGTATGAATACCTTGACATGTAAAATATGTGGAAAAGATGTAGATAGTGTAGTCTATGATTCCAGGGCTTCTTGGATCAGGAGAAATGATATGAGGGCCTTGGGGCCATTGAGCGTACAGGGGTAGGAAGAGTGTCACCTGTGGAAGACTTTCCTTTGGTAGATGGGCCAGGGGTAATTAATATGAAGATACAATTAGGGAATGGTATGCATAGTCATATAGAGGTGTTCGTAGGTCCATGACCTTAATTTTACAATGGACTTGGAGGTTTATGAGGATCCATGATTATCTGGGTCCCAGAGTCTGATGTACGGAAAGGGTATGTCTGGTCATGTTGGAGATATTAGGCCCCAATTATCGTTGGAGCTAGGGAAGTTCCCTGCACTAATTTACCCTATGCGTGGGGTAAACTTTCATTCCATGTAGTTTAACGTCATGAAGTAAGGACTATCTTCTCTTAATTTAATGGTCGTAGAGTTTGGACCAGCATTGGATGATGGTACTGTTACCTGTGGGATAATCAAATTAGGATGCTCGGGAATGATCCGATCATAAATGGGGGATAAAGGTGTAAACTGTAATCCTAGGGTCTCTCAAATCAGGATATGTGGTATGGGGGCTCTGAGTCTGGTAAGAATATGGAGATAGGAAGAGTGTTACCTACAGACGACTTGCCTTTGGTAGACGGTCCAAGGGAGGTCAATATGTAGAGCTGCTGAGGGCATGGTATGCAGAGTCATGCAAAGTTTTTCGCAGGTCAATGAAATTATAATTCCAATGGCCTGAATGATTATGAGGACCTGGGATCACTCGGGACACGGAGTCTGGAAGATGGGGTGAGATGTGTCTGAGCATACGAGAAACAACTATATCGCAATTATCTGTTGGGTTAAAGTATCACAACTATGGAATTATTTCGTGGATGCTGACCATCATAGGAACCACAAATAGATATGAAAGCTAACCAGGTAGGGGAACCCAGGAAACATCTGGACATGAAGGGGACAAAAATTTAAACCATTCCTCTAGAAATTTCTGGATTGGGAAATGTGATATGGGGGCTCTGGGGCTAGTAAGCATATGAAGCTATAAAGAGTGTCACATGTGGGAGAATTTCCCTTTTTAGACTGGCCAAAGGAGATCAATATGCAGAGCCACTAAGTTCATGGTATTCATTGTCATGCAAAGGCATCCGCAGCTCGATGACCTTCCACTTTCGATGGCCATGGGTGATTATGAAGATCTGTAATCCTCTGGATCATGTAGTCTGATGCATGGGAAGGATGCATCTAAATGTGAGAAAGGAGTGTTCCAATCATGGTTTACCATTTATTTGGAGAAGATTATGACTTGTACCATGTAGTTTACGGTCGTGTGGTAAGGACGGTCCTTGTGCAGTTTAGCATCATGCAGTAAGGATGGGATCATCGTTCCTTTTTGGGAGTGGTTGGGCCAAGATACATAAATCCCGGTGTCTCTACATATCCTGTGAGGGTAGGAATCAATTTTTACATAGTTCTCAAGGCCCTTGTAATTAAAAGGGGCCTCCTGTGCAAATCTTTTTTATACACATGAGGGAGGAAATTTTCATGACGATTGTGCTAGGATACAGACATCTCAGTGTCGCTGCGTATCCTATGAGGGTAGGAATCAAGTCGTACATATTTCATTGAATGTGGAATAGTAGATGAAAAATGTTGGGAGGCCAATGTCTTCTTACATAAAGACACTACCTTGTTATTCAGTTTTAAGTTGTGCAACTAGGACATATTTCTATTAGTTTGGGGTTCATAGAGTTCAGACATGAAATAATCTCTTCCAAACATGTGAGCATGCTATGATTGTTTAGTAGATTTTATGAGAATGAGGTTGGTAGCCTCTGGCATGTAACTCCAGGGGAAAATCCTGGAGAGTTTGAGGTCCAAGTACCACGATTACTGGCTCTTGGTTTAGGGTTGTAATGTTCGGACCAGCACGACACAGTTTATTTTCATGTCACACGGATGAAGTACTATTCATTTTAACGTCATGCAGTAAGGAGACTCTACTGTGAAATTTATTATCATACAGGAAGAACATTCTGGGCATGGAAGTTTAATGTCGTGCAGCTCAGACGAAAACTACTTTTATGGTTACATGAAATATTTATTTAGAAATATCACATTTGTAGGAGCGGTGGTGAGATACCCATCCATGGAGATAAGGGAATATGCTCCATTGGAGTAGACCTTTTATATGATATATGGTCCCTCTCACATTGGATCCAGCTTCGGTGGATTCTTTCCAGGTATCCTCGGGGTCCGGAGGACCAATACTGATTCCCCTTCGAGGAAAGATCGAAGATGAACCTTTTTATTGAAGGCTCGTACAATCCAGTTTTGATATACTTCTAGGTGGTGCAAAGTATACAACCACTTCTCACCCAGTGACTCCAATTCATCAAATTGATTTTCATCTTGCTCATCTTTGGATAGTTGATCACAAATGGCAACACGAAGTGGCGGCAATTAGAGATCAATGGGAAAGACTGCTTCCGTTCTGTATACTAATGAGTACGGAGTGGCCTGGGTAGCGGTGTGAGTTGGGGTTCGATAGTCCCACAAGGCATGGAAGAGTTTGTTTGGACATGAAATCTTATCTTTGTCCACCATTTTCTGGAGTATGTTAGATAGGGTCTTGTTGAAGGCCTCTATCTATCTATTGGCTTCTGCATGGTAGTGGGATGAATGGTTGGTCTTGATACCATATTATTGGTATAATTTATCCAATTTAGTAGAGAAAAAGTTGGTTCTTTTGTTCATTATTATTGTATGAGGGTCACCAAATCTTTTGATGATGTTGGATTTCACAGAGCTGATAATGATTCTTTCCCTGACTTCTTTAAGGGGTGCAACTTCTTCCCACTCAGAAAAGAAACCGGTTGCTGTGAGAATATATTTGAATTGTTTTACCGTGGTAGGAAGATATGGTCCCACAACATCCATTCCCTAGATATAAAATGTCAAGGAGTACTTATATTGGTGAAGTAGCTATGGGGGAAGTTGAATAAAGTTGGCATGAATTTGGAAGGAGTGTTATTTCACGATAAAGTTCGTAGAATCCCGTGCCAGGGTGGGCTAATAGTATCTAAGACTTCGAATCTAATGGGAAATCTTGGGTCCTGATTGATGTACTCCACACACTCTGGAATGTACTTTATTAAGGATGGTAGCAATCTCTTCTCCATCAATTCATCTGAGAAGGACTCTGTTAAGGCCTCACATGTAGAGGACCTTCTACTAGCTTGGGATGCCATATAGGAAAAAATTGACTGCCCTTCTCCATAGTTTCTCTCTTCCATCCCTGTCTGATGGAATTTCTCCCCTTTAAAATTAGTTCTTAATGGGGTTCATCCATCACGTAGTAGGGGAATATGGCTAGGGTATAGGGATGACTTCATCGATTTCTTCCTTGTTAGTTTGAACATACGACTAGACTGTTCGATGGTGAGAAATTCTGATAAATGTTTCATCCTGGTCTGGGTTAGCTAGGGTTGTGAGAACATTGGCTAATGCATTGGCCTAAGAATTCTGAGACCGGGAAACATAGGTCAATTCCTATTCTGTGGGGAACTCTGCCATTAACCTTCAGACCTGGTCAAATAGGGGGATCTGCTCCTCCTTCTTAATGGTACAGTAAACATTGACATGCTTGATTACCAGTTCTGAGTCGCCTTTTACATTAAGGTGTTGCACTTGCACCTACAGTGTGAGCTCTAGACCAGCAATGGGGGCCTAGTATTCTGCCTCATTGTTTGTGCATCCTTCTAACATGAGGAAGGAATATAGAAAAACCACCTACTCTGGGGATATGAGTATTACACCCATCCCAACCTTGTTAAACATGGGGTCTTCCATTATTTTACCTATCGGGCTTTTAGATGCACTATCAAAGTACATTTCCCACGTTTGGGAATCCTTTTTCATGGAGAATACGTCTTCATTAGGGAGTTCTACATCTGATGAAGAGGTCTCTGTCAAGGGATTTTCTGCCAGAAAATTTTCCAATGCTTGGACCTTGATAGATTTCTAAGGCACAAACCAGATGTCAAAATGTTGCAGGATGACTACCCATCAGGATAGGCATCCAGTCAGCATTGGACGGGTGAGGATGTACTTCAGCGGATTACTGCACGAGATCATATGGACTTAATGATGTTATATATATTGTCACAACTTATGGACCACAAAGACTAGATCCAAATAGTTCTTCTCGATATTTGAATATCGGGTCTCAGCATTGATCATGGTTCGGCTGAGATAGTAAAGGTTCTTTTAACTGTTGGCGTCATTATTCTGCATGAGGAAGGCTCTTAATGACCATTCTAAGGCCATTGCGTACATGATAAGTGGCCTTCCTTCAACCATTAACATGAACACTAGTGGACTCAACAGGTATTTCTTGAGGCTGTCGAATTCCTTTGGGCAATCATCTATCAATTGGTAGGTAACTCCATTATTCTTTAACCTGGTAAAGGGTAGACATTTTCCTACAATTTTGGCTATAAAACACCTGATATAGGCCAAATGTCCTTGGAGTCCTCTCAGATCAATGAGGTTGGAGGGATGTGGAAATCCAATGATATCCCTTGTCTACTTAGGGTCAATTCTGATGCAACTATGGTGTATGACGAAGCCGAGAAATTTCTCAGAGGTAACCCCAAAGGCACATTTCAAGAGGTTCATCTTCAGGCTATGTTGTCGAAGTTTTCTAAAGATGGTTTCAGGGTCTGACAGGTGATCTGAGCACTTTTATGATTTAACCACCAAGTCATCAACATAACATTTGATGAAATTTCCTAGAAATGGTTTGAAAATGTGATGCATGGCATGCTGGTATGTGGTTCCAATGTTTTTCAGACCAAAGGGCATGACTTTGTAACAAAATACTCCTTGGGGGCCTTGAAGGCAGTGGTTTATTCATCTTCTTGGGCCATTCTAATTTTATTATATCTAGAATAACCTTCCATCAAGGACAGATCCTCATATCTAGTAGTCGCATCGATCAAGAGTTCAATGATCAGGACTAGGAAATCATCTTTCGGGCGGTGCCGATTAAGATCTCTAAAATCAATACAGATGCGGATTTGTCTATTATTCTTTTTAACGGGGACTATGTTGTCAAACCAAATGGGATATTGTCCCTCCTAAATGATGTATTCTTTGATGATATTTTCGACTTCATCCACTATCTTGGTAGCATGCATGGGGTGTGTCCTTCTGGTGGCCTGCTTATAGCCGCAGTGATCTTCTAGAAGGCCTAGGGGGTGCGTCGCCACCTCGGGATTGAGTACTAGCATTTATGTGTAATTCCAGGAAAAACAATCTTGATGCTGCCTCAAGAAGGATGTATATACCTCTTGTTCCTCAGATGAAATGTCCTCACTAATGAGAGTGGGTCTCGGGTCTTCTTTGGTACCTAGGTTTGTTTCCCTGAGTTCATCAATGGTGGTAGAGATACCCTCTTCGAATGCAGGAGGGGAATCACTAAGGTTTTATTCCTCTTATTCTCCCAAATCCTCCTCCTCTTCACCTTATGATGGGGAGAGGGCTCTTGATGTAGGCTGTCCAAAGCTTGAGGGCAAGATGTCGCATGTGCGTTCTGTGGCAGAAGCGACCTCCTCTAACTCAAATTGGTTTTGAGGGAACCTCTGGAGAGGGAGAAGCATGGGGGTGAATAGTGTCTTGTCCTTCTGCCACTTCAGAGAGTGCGGTAGGTATATCTTGATATTCCAAGTATGGGGTGTGGGAACCCTTGCTCGAGCATTATTCATCAGATTGAGGGTCAAAAGGAGCTTCTACATTTTCAGACTTGGCTGTCATGACCGAGATCATGAGAATAGCTGGATATGCATCTGGACTCAAATTCCTACTCTCAACATGGTATATGGGAAGCATGTACACTTCACCAATCTGCTTGATGGGGTCTTCAGGAACCACTTCTAGACCATTTGGGGTAGGGACCTAATCAATACCATCAATTATAGATTTCTTCCCCTTTTTCTTGAAAAATATGGCATCAATGTAATGCAACACAAAGAGCTCCAATGAGGCCTTATCATCACGCAATGTCCCACCTTTCCAATTGGCTCGATATTTGATACACTGGTGGTAGGAGGAAGGAATGGACACGTGTTGATGTAGCCATGTCCTTCCTAATAAGGTGTTAAATGTCATGCTTTTCCAAACCACTAGGAAATCTGAATGGGCCACAAGATCGCAAAAATGGGTTCTGAGCTTGATTTTTTCCAATGGATCATGTTCTCTCTTGTCATAACCTAAGAGATTTGTGGTCGAGGGTGTCAGGTTTTCCTCATTGTAGCCCCACCTACGAAGTGTTCATAGTGGGAGAAGGTTGACTCCAGGTCTATTGTTGATGAAGACATTCTGAACTTCAACATCATTCAGCATGTCAAACACATAGAGGGGTTTGATGTGTCCTTTCATGGTGGCATCTTCAACCTGATCGGTGAAGGAAATCACTGCATTACATTCAGTCAGGCAAGACTCTATTTGATATATCTCACCTGTAGCGACTTCGGCTTGAAATTCTTGGGGGATTAGTAGGGATTCTATGAGTGCCTCCATGAGGTCTTCTGAGAAACTCAGAGCATCCAGGATTGATAGCTTGGCTGGTACTAACGCTAGCTATTTTAGGATGTCATACTTTTTCTCTAAAGGCTGGTGCTTATCCACTTGTGGGATCTCTTTAATGGGAACTTTAGGGGATGAAGCATTATATGAGGAGGGACCGATCATAAGGGAAAGAGTTAGTGGTGCTCCTGCATTTTGGGGACCTGACCCAGTCGATTTACCTGTGCACCCTAGGCCGCTAAACACTTGTTCCTCTTCTGATGGGTACCATAGAATAATGGGGCCAGAGTGGATGCTCATGGGGGTAGGTTAATATTCTTTCTCTTGTTGGGTCAGTAGAAGGCCTCTCCCACAAGTTTCTACAATGTTGATGGTTTGAGTTGGGGCATAACTGTAGGGTCGGTTCTGGCCATGGCTGTGTCTGCCTCGGTATCCCCAGCCTCTGTGATTTCTCCTTCTGGTCCCCTGATCGGGTTTTTAGAACTCAGGTTCATAACCATACCCTTCATCATAAAATGGTTCCATTAAATGGACAACATTAACAAATCCGATGATTAGTTCCTCATACGATGATATATTAGCCTGGTTGGCTACCTCTGATGGTTCCGTTTGGTGGGTCAGTGCCCATATTGTCAAGCCTGAGGGCCTAAAATCCGAAAGTGTCAAGGCTAGATTTGGCCCTATCACAAACTTCTCCTCTTGTACATGTTTCATTCCTCTCTAATTATGCCTAGATAACCAGCTTGTGGAGGGTTTTGAGTCCAGGAACGGTAGTTGTGTTGCATTAAGAGATGTTGGAAGCATATATGGTTGCTATAATTAATCTCGGAGTATGACATGAGCTTGGTTGACTATCTTCTGAGTCATACATCCATCAAAATTATGTTCCCTTTTGCTAACAACTTTCTACCACTCCTCTCTGTCATCTGGGTCGGTGGTAGAAACATATGCTATGCGTGTTGGGGCGGTCCTAGCTTGACTTGCCCCGAGTCCACCAGTATATATAGGATTTCTTTGAAGATGAATATTTACTGAATGCTATGTCCCAAGATCTGATGGTAGGTACAGTAATGTACCCGTCCCTCGGGGCCCATGTTGTAACTACCCTAAGCCCGCCTTCCATAGGCCAGGGGCTGGCGACTAGCACCGAAGGCATATATCCCTATAACTAGGAAGGAATTTACTTTATAAAACGTAAACACACACACAACTAGAGTACAAGCGGAAGCAAACACTAAGTAAAGCAGTAATAGGTGTGCTGAAAGTACAAAGGGGCCGAAATACAATCCCAACAGAAAGGTACAGCTACAACTGAAATAAAGTACAACTGAAAAGAAAAATAGCTGAATGGTGAAGCAGCTCCTGGATCATCCTCTGGGTTCCTACGTGAAGGGTAGGTATAGATGTCCTCCTCATCACTCCACGTTTGTCCGTCTCCTCCAGGTACCGACTTGTCATGAGATCCACCTCCTGGTACCGTCCAGCTCTACAAGCCGCAACCATGATTAGTGATGTCCATCGTCTACAACAAACACAACGAGGTGCAAGCATAGCCCGTGTAGGGGTGAGTATAACGATACTCAGTAGGGACCCCGAGACCCTCAAGGTCTCACTAAATCCAACAAGGATAAACCACAAAGAAGGATCTCAACATATAACCTTTACTAAGGTGTATTCCCATACATATACCTATGTTATCAAGTAACCCATCTCAATCATGAGGAAAACACAAAGGTTATTGACTCAGTTCAAACCATGATTTTTATTCATGATATTGAAAACACGGCTGCTGGAGAACTCCTCCTCTGTCGAGAATAGTGGTCCTGTCACAACTCTGAGTTGCTACTCACTAACTTTAGACTACTGAGGTACTCCTCCTCTATCGAGTACCACGGGTCTGCCACCCCAACACTGTAGTGCTCCCCGCCATGGGTCTGTCGCCCCAACATAGTAGCGCTCCCCCTAATAGCCTACAGAGGTACTCCTATCGAGTACCGCGGGTCTGCCACCCCAACACAGTAGTTCTAACTGCCATGGTTCTGCCACCCCAACAAATTAGTGCTCCCCACTGGGCTATTCAAGTCACTCCGAAATGAATCGGACAAGCAGTCATCGGGTCTCAGCCAACTACAAGGTCTCTGCACTTCATACGCTCTTCTCTAGGAGGATCTGTTCCTCGAGCTACTATTTGATACTTCCACGTTTCATGTAATCTCATTTTGTAGTATATCAAAGGACGGCCTCGTCATAGGGGTCTCAACGCAACAGACGGCGCGTCAATCGGACGCCCGGTCTGTGAGTTATTAGCATTTCCGTTCCAGGGGCCCAGTTGGATTTTGAGTATAATCCAACCTGACCATATTCCAACTGCGTCCAAACCTCAGGTGAAGTATTCAAAAAGAACCATCTCATCAAGAGGAATCCAACATAGTCGATCGCACGTCAATCAGATGTCTGGTCCTTAAGTTATAAGTGTTACTACTCTGAGGGCCCGGTTGAAATTACGTTCGTTCCAATCCCGACCATTTTCCAAAGTCGTCCAAAACTCACTTAGAGTATCACAAAAGACCATCTCGTCGAAAGGGTCCCAGTTCCATAGACAGCGCGTCGGTAGAATGGGCAGTCTTTAAGTTATTCATGTTTAAGTGAATAACAGGCCCGACCCGTTTAGCCCAGTGGGCCCACAGTTCGGGTTAACCCAGTTTGACGGGTCTGACCCGGTGAGTGTGTCGGACCGGTTCGAAGGAAAATACAGCTCGGCCTGAAGGGCATGGCCCGGCCTAAAGTGGTGCGGCCCGGCCCAGCGAGGTGTTTCCCGGCTGGCTCAGCCGGCTGGTCGAGCGGATCAGATCGAAGGCCGAGCTGTTCCAAGGGGGCACGACCCCCCTACTGTCCGAACCGGTGGCGCAAAGCAGAGCCGGCCTTACCAAACCGGTCGGCTAGGCCAGCCGGCCTTCTGGCGCATGTGTCTCCCCTTCACCTGGCCGGCCGAATCAGCCCGCGTAGCGGGCCGCGGTTCCTCCCGCACAACTGGCGTGACGACGTCGGCTTCCTTTGACGCGTTCCCGGCATGACGCGACGACGTCATGCCTCCTTCGCCTTTGGTTTCCGATTCTAAGAAAAATAAACAAGATCAAATGGAGGGTCATCGGGCCATGTTCGTTCGGCCCGCGCCCTTCGCCTAAGCGATAGCAATTGGCCAAGGTATTCAGTTGAATACAACAAGAACGAGGGAGTAATTTATTTTAAATAAATTAATCAAACCCCCTACCTCAATAATTGATGATGAATGTCGGCATCGTGGTAGACGACATCGTGAGGTGAGGATTAGTAGATGTCAACAGAGTGTGTCTGAGGATGAAGCGGCATCTCCTCATTTGTCACGGGGAAGAGAATGGAAGGTGCATTGTCTTTCTTCATGGAACTGACGTTCTTCGTCAGAGGAGACGTCTTTATTCTTTGGAGGCTGGTGTTCTTCCAAAATCCCAAGAGCTCTCCCAATCTCCCATAGCACAACGAAAGTTCTCCCAAAATAAAATAATAGGCTTCTCCTATTATTTTATTATCAAATGCAATTTAAAATTCAAATTCAAACCACTTCTATTAATTAATTGATGTCGTTTAATTCATTAAATTAATGTGTTTTCAAGAGTTAAAGAGGGAGAGAGGAGGAGGTGAGAGGTCTCATAAATATGGGAGAGTTTTCAACATTAACATGAGAGTTTAATGGGGGGTTTAAAGAGGGATAAGGAGTTTAGGGGGAGGTGAAAGGTTGGGGCTCATGTAGTCCCCACCTTTCAATTATCCACATATGGGATGTTCGGTGGGTTTGGGCCCCACAAATAACTTCTCATGGGAGGAATTAACCTCCTTAGATATAGAATAAAATTATAGAAACAATTTTATTTACTTCTTTAATTAAACCCCAATAAGTAACTTCTTCACCCGTTCAGACACGACTACGGTAAAGGTCCCCTTAAGTAATTACTGGCGTTGTGAGTTCATCGGTTCCCTCGGATTTCAATTACAAGAACCGGTTCAAAAGATATAAAAACCCACTCGTTCGTTTACTGGACTTACCTGAGCTAAACTTTGGAAATTGATTACGGGCACACCGGGCCTCGGAATCAAGTTCCGTCAGAAGATACAGAATCGTAAAATTCCAAGGTATTTAAGAAAAAATTTCCACTGAAATTTTCAGGACTTTAAATTACTCCCACCTCAGGGATTTACGTCCCTGTAAATATATAACACAAACTAGGGAAACCTAAGGAGGTACCGAGTATGCTTCTGAGCCTCCCACTCCCATGTGCTCTCCTGGAGGTTCCCGTGCTGCCAGAAAAAGCGCACAAGAGGAATCGACCATCCACATAGGACCCTCTCCTATCGATTCTCAACCTCTACTGGAACCCCGTGAAAGTCTCTCTGTCATCAATGTCTAGCTCTCAGTGGTCGATGATGACTGTTAGGTCGTGCACACATCTCCTCAGCTGAGATACATGGATGACTTCGTTCACCCGATGCAACTGAGGTGGAAAGGCCAGGCGGTAATCCACCTTTCCTACCCTGATAAGGACTTGGAAAGGTCTGATGAAACGCGGAGATAACCTGCCGCCCCAGCCAAAACTCCATAGACCCCGTCGAGGTGAGACTCGTAAGAAGACGTGGTTGTCACCCTCAAACTCTAGTGGTCTTGTGTCCTATGAGCATAGGACTTCTGTCTACTCTGTGCAGTCTTCATCCGCTCCTGGATGATCTGCACCTTCTCCATCATAGCCTAAACCATCTCTGGTTTAACACGTGCTGACTCTATCATTATCCACAAAGGATATTTGTAATGCATCCAGCTATTGTATCGCCACTCCTAACAGCAGAATGCCCAATCTCTTGCTAAGAGCATCTACTACAACATTCCCCTCCCTAGGAGTATAAACTATCATGAAGTCATAGTCTTGGAGGAATTCAAGCCATCACCACTGTCTCAAGTTCATGTTCTACTGAGAGAAGATATACCTGATACTATTGAGTTGGAGAGAACCATAAACCATTCTCTCAACAAACAATGGGTGAGACTATCCAATTGTAAGAACTCATCTCCACCCTTATTCATCTATGTTCTACCAAAGAGCTGTTGAGATTTCTTCTCTGACGAAAAGAGAAATCTGGTCTCATCCCCTGGATGAACCACGTTCCTTTCCTAATACAGTCAATCCTGACATGAACGGTACAATTTATGTCTTGAATGACATCGTAAGGCCTCGACGCTATTACTAAGAGATCCAACCGTTACTCTCACCTCCAAGGGTTGAGTCACATTGTCGGCATCAGTGCATGGTAACTGGGTCTCCTCTAGTAGGAATCTCACAAGTGAGGGTCAAGTCAACAGTTTTAACCGGAACCTCTTAGTATCAACCACAAAAATTATAAGGAAAGAAAAAATCACAAGGACAAGTGTCTTTTATTACTTCAGCTCAAGTACAAAGAAACGCAAAAACCACAAACAACAACAACATGGAACTAGAAGCACCAAGAACAAAGGCCTCCATGCCTGGAACTAGTCCCACTCATGTCCCCCTACTTCCGAATCTCCATAGTCGTATTCTTCAGCTGCCTGAAGTTGTTCTCTCCCATATCCACCTGTTCCCTATGGTCGGGGTGGACCTCCTGGTGGTGGTGGTGGAAACACCTCGATGTGTAATCCACCTCCAGCTGCACGACCAGCTCCCATGCCTCGGTCTCCTGCTCCTTGCGGTCCACCTCGATCGAACCTCTACCTCTGGATGGGAGGTCCTTCATCTATCTGCTGATCATCCGAGCAGTGGGTCGGACAATCACGAGCCATGTGACCCTGTCCACCACATGTGTAATACATCATGGAAGGTCTGGCTCTGTCTCTACCCTTGGTGCCTCGCACTACCAATCATGAGTCGTGCGGTCGACCACCTGTAGGAATGGCCCTCTTGGACCTCTGCGTCATTTGTCTACTGCCAGCTGTAGAAGACTCCACTTCATACCGGCTAGTAGTTGGTCCCACTGCTGGAGACTACTCAGCAAGGAAACTATCCACTAAGAGGGATCGCTCCAACACCCCCGTCTGCGTCGTGATGCTGTGGGAGAAAACTGAAGCTCTAATCTCTCGCATGAGACCCTGCTCGAAGGTCCAGGCTCTGAAGAAAGAGTCATGTACCATGTCTGTGGAGTAGCACGAGAGGTCTGTGAACTTCATTGAGTACTTTGCTAATGTCATGTTTCCCTTCTGCAGATGCAGTATCTCCTGTATCTGCACCGCTCGAAGGGTGGCTGGTACAAAATCTGCCCGGAACAGGCTCTCGAATTTTTCACATAGGAGTGTCGCCTTGTCGTTCATCTAGAGAATCAGGATCCACCATCTGCCTGATACTTCCTGTAAGAGGCTGGCAGCAAGGATCACCATGAAGTCGGCTGGTGTCCCTACTAGTCTAAAGACTCTCGCCACAGCCTCCAGCCAATACTCAGCCGCCTGTGGGTCCGTCTCTCCCCGGAACCTGGGTGTAATATAGTGTTGAAACTCGTGCAGTGCGCTCAAGTGGTGTGCATCGCCTACTTTTGGGGCTGGTGGCATCAGTGGCCCAACATCTGGTAGTACCTCTGGTCCCTCCGCTAGATGAGGGCCCTGTACTGAGGCCTCGTCGCTCGGTGACTTGTCAGTACGTAAAACTCTCGGGGCTCTAGCTGGTCATCCGTAGGGAGGAATACTGAAAGAACAGATGTGACATGGTCAAAAGACTATACCTGGTGATATGACCTTGTTTGAGCTGATTTAAAAGAAAATTTTCAAAACACACATGAAATTAGTGTTTTCGTGCACTAAGTCGGAATTCAGAAGTCAGAGACCTAGTGTATGGATACGTCGGCCGCCCACACCAACACTGGAATCCCTGAACTGAAAACCACACTTAGTACCCTTAACATTATTTCTTCATAGAAAGAAAATATCAGAGTCCTATGTTGTATAATAGAATCGACTCCTCTGATACCAATTTTTCATGACCCATCCCCGGGGCCCGTGTCGTAACTACCCCAATCCCACCATCCATAGGCCAGGGGATGGAGACTAGCACCAAAGGCATATATCCCTATAACTGGGAAGACATTGCCTTTATAAAACGTAAACACACACACAACCAGAGTACAAGCAGAAGAAAACACTAAGTAAAGCAGTAACAGGTGTGCTGAAAGTACAAAGGGGCTGGAAATACAAGCCCAACAGAAAGGTACAACTACAACTGAAAGAAATAAAAACTGAAAATACAAACAGCTAAATGGTGAAGCAGCTCCTGGATCATCCTCCGAGTTCCTACCTAAAGGGTAGGTATAGATGTCCTCCTCAGTACTCCATGTCCGTCTGTCTCCTCCGGGTACCGACTCGTCATGAAATCCACCTCCGGGTACCGTCCAACTCTACAAGCCTCATCCACGATCAGTGTTGTCCATCGTCTGCAACCAACACAATGAGGTGCGTGCATAGCCTGTGCAAGGATGAGTATAACGATACTCGGTAGGGACCCCGAGACCCTCAAGGTCTCACTAAATACAACAAGGATAAACCACAAAGAAAGATCTCAACAGATAACCTTTACTTATGTATATGCCCGTACATATACCTAAGTTATCATGTAACCCATCTCAATCATGAGGAAAGCACAAAGGTCATTTACTCACCTCAAACCAGGATTTTTGTTCATGATGTCGAAAACACAGCTGCTAGAGAACTCATCATCTATCGCTCTGAGGTGCTACTCACTAACCTTAGCATGCTAAGGTACTCATCCTTTGTCTAGTACCGCGGGTCTGCCACCCCAACACAGTAGTGCTCCCCGCCATGGGTCGGCCGCCCCAACATAGTAGCGCTCCCCCTAATAGCCTACAGAGGTACTCCTCCTGTCGAGTACCACGGGTCTGCCACCCAACACAGTAGTGCTCCCCACCATGGGTCTGCCACCCCAACACAGTAGTTCTCCCCACTGGGCTATTCAAGTCACTCCGAAATGAATCGGACATGGAGTCATCAGGACTCATCCAACTACAAGGTCTTCGTACACCGTACGCTCATCTCCGGGAGGATCCGTTCCACAAGCTACTGGTAGATACTTCCAAGTGTCATGTAATCTCATGTAGAAGTATCTCAAAGGACCGCCTCGTCATAGGGGTCTCATAGCAACATACGGCTCATCAATCGGACGCCCGATCTGTGAGTTATTAGCATTTCTGTTCCAAGGGCCCAGTTGGATTTCGAGTACAATCCAAACTGGCCATACTCCAACTGCCTCCAAACCTCAGGTAAAGTATGCCAAAATAACCATCTCATCAAGAGTAATCAAACATAGTTGACGACACGTTAATCAGACGTCTGGTACTTAAGTTATAAGTGTTACTGATCCGAGGGCCCGGTTGAAATTACGTTTGTTCCAAACCCAGCTGTTTTACAAAGTCGTCCAAAACACACTTAGATAATCGCAAAATATTGTCTCGTCGAAAGGGTCCCAGTGCCGTAGACGTTACGTCGATCAGATGCACGGTATTTAAGGTATTCATGTTTAAGTGAATAATGGGCCTGACCCGTTTAGCCCAGTGGGCCCACGTGTTTGGTTAACCCAGTTTGATGGGTCCGACCCGGCAGGGGTGTCGGACCGGTCCGAAGGAAAATGCAGCTCGGCCCGAAGGGTGCGGCCATACCCAAAGTGGCGCGGCCCGACGCGGCCCGGTTGGCTCGACCCGAAGGCCGAGCAGTTCTGAGGGGGGAGCGGCCCCCCGGCTGTCCGAACCGGTGGCACCAAGTATCGCCGCCCTTCCCAAACCGGCCGGCTTGGTTGGCCGGCCTTCTGGTGCACGTGGCTCCCCTTCGCCCGGCCGACCGACGGGCCGGCCGGTTCTTCCACCGAAGCGGCCCGCGTAGTGGGCCGTGGTTCCTCCAACACAACCGGCGCGACGATGCCGGCTTCCTTTGACGTGTTCCAGGCATGACGCGACGGCGTCGTGCCTCCTCTGCCTTCAGTTGTCGATTCTAGGAATAATAAACAAGATCAAATGGAGGGTCGTCGAGCCGTGTTCGTTCGGCCCGCGCCCTCCATGTAAGCGATAGCAATTAGCCAAGGTATTCACTTGA
Source organism: Viscum album (assembly GCA_963277665.1). Taxonomy (NCBI): domain Eukaryota; kingdom Viridiplantae; phylum Streptophyta; class Magnoliopsida; order Santalales; family Viscaceae; genus Viscum; species Viscum album. Next base: position 1,798,033,311 of record OY728126.1, on the reverse strand, counting down.
ATACAATGAGAAAGAGGGATTAATTTATTTTAAATAAATTAATCAAACCCCCTACCACAACAATTGATGACGAACGTCGGCATCGGAGTAGACGGCGTCACGATCTGAGGATTCGTAGACGTCAACGAAGTGCGTCCGAGGAGGAAGCAGCATCTCCTCACTTGTCGCGGAGAAGAGAATGGAAGGTGCGTTGTCGTTCTTCATGAAACCGGCGTTCTTCATCAAAGGAGACATCGTTCTTCATCAGAGGAGACATCGTTCTTCGTCGGAGGCCGGTGTTCTTCCAAAATCTCAAGAGCTCTCCCAATCTCCCTTAGCACAATGAAAGTTCTCCCAAAATAAAATAATAGGCTTCTCCTATTATTTTATTATCACATGAAATTTAAAATTCAAATTCAAAACACTTCATTTAATTAATTGATGTGGTTTAATTCATTAAATTAATGTGTTGGCAAGAGTTAAATAGGGAGAGAGGAGGAGGTGAGAGGTCTCATAAATATGGGAGAGTTTTCAACATTAACATGGGAGTTTAATGGGGGGTTTAAAGAGGGTTATGGAGTATGGGGGGAGGTGAAAGGTTGGGGCTCGTGTGGGCCCCACCATTAAATTATCCACACATGGGAAGTTGGGTGGGTGTGGGCCCCACTAACAACTTCCCAAGGGAGGAATTAACCACCTTAGATATAGAATAAAATTGTACAAACAATTTTATTTACTTCTTTAATTAAACCCCAATAAGTAACTTATCCTCCCATGAAAACGCGGCTATTGTAAAGGTCCACTTAAGCAATTACCGGCGTCACAAGTTCATCGCTGCCCTAAGATTTCAATTCTGAGCACCGGTTCAAAAGATAGAAAAACCCGCTCGTTCGTTTACTGGACGTACCCAAGCTAAACTTCGGAAATTGATTTCGGGCACACCTGGCCTTGGAATCAAGTTCTGTCAGAAGCTACATACTCATAAAGTTCCAAGGTATTTAAGAAAAAAATTTCCTTGAAATTTCCGAGTCTTTACAAATAAACTCGTTGGTTGTCGAGGATGACTTTTTTAGGATTTATTGGCTTTGGTAAGTGGAGCAATACTACTGGAAAACGGTAATTTCACGGAGGTTTTTTCACGGCGGTTTAAAAACCACCGCGAAATGTCTTTAATTTTATTTATTTATTTATTATTGATTTTTATTTTTTTGAGGATTAGCAGCAGTTTTTTAAAAAACCACAGTGAAATAGCGGCGGTTTGGGTAAAACCGCCGCGAAATGAAAGGAAAAAAATAAAAAAATATGACAAACCCCAAAATCACTAAAACGACCATAACTTTTGATCCGGGCATCTATTAGAGCGCCAAGACTAGTCAAATCGAATCTCATTAAGAGATCTAGAGGCACGTATAATCAAAACCATGAGATGATCGAAGATGAAGAAGATATGAGAGTTATAAGAAAGTTGAAAAGGTTCTCCAACTTCAAACGACTATAAATTTCGCTCCAGGTGTCCGTTTGGGCTCTACCATATATCAAATCGAAGCCAGTGAAGAGAGCTACACACCAAACAAAGAGAAGAAAGCTTCTGTTGTGTTTTTCGACCCCCCAAACCCCTCTTAAGGCTTCCAAAACCATGTTTCTGTCACCGGTGTCCCGTCAAACTTGTCTTCAAACGAACCTAACTTTCGATCTGCATGTCAGTTTGGACTCCTCCACCTGCCAGATCATAGTTCGTTCCATGAGCTTCAGTTCGACTAGTCGCAGTGCCCACATGGACTCCTAGATCATAAGTTATGGCCTTTGTTGTAGGTATCGGGTTTGTAATGTTTTTCGATTCCTCGTTTCTAGCACCCGTTCCCCGTCAGTTTTTTTAAATGGTCGTAACTTCTGATTCACCGATCCATTCAGTCTATTTCACCTATCAGCTTGAAGATCATTTTAGGATCTTTGATTTTAATGGTCGCAGATCTGTAATCGAATCTCGGATCATAAGTTATCTCCATTAATGTGAGTCCAATGCTTTTTTCACTTTATGACCATTTTGACGGGTTTTAACGGTTTCTCCATTTATTACTATTTATTTGGGTTTTCATGACTTGTTATCTTTATCAATGGTTTTTTGTGGGTTATTATGATGATTATGTTTAATTCTTAAATGGTTTTTCAAAGATTTCATGAGTTTTCATGCATTCTTGTGTTTTCTAATGCTTCCTTCTTCATGCTTCTCCATCTGTTTTCATGCGTTTTCATAATTTTTCATCCCTTATCACGCCATTTCGTATTTTTTCATGTGTTTCATTTATTATTTATTATCTATTATTTATTATTTATAATATACTTTAATTTATTTATTATCTATTATTTGGTACTGGTTATTTAATATTTATTATTTATATTTATTTATTATTTATATTTATTTATTATTTATTATTTATTATTTATTATTTATTATTTATGATTTATTATTTATTATTTATTATTTATTATTTATTATTCTTATTATTAATATTTGTTACTCGTTATTTATTATTTATTATATATTATTTATTATTTATTATTTATTATTTATTTATAATAATAATTATATTTTATTTGTTATATATTATATATTATATATTATATATTATATATTATATATTATATATTATATATTATTTATTATATATTATTTATTATTATTTATTTATTATTATTTATTGTTTATTATTTATTATTTATTATTTATTATTTATTATTTATTATTTATTTATAATTATTAATTATGTGTTATTTATTATTATTATTATTTATTATTTATTATATATTATATATTGTTTATTATTATTATCTATTATTATTATTATTATTATTTATTATTTATTATTTATTAGTTATTATTTATTATTTATTATATATTTAATTATAATTATTAATTATGTGTTATTTATTATTTTTATTATTTATTATTTATTATTTTTTATTTTTTATTTTTTATTTTTTATTTTTTATTTTTTATTTTTTATTTTTTATTATTTTTTATTTTTTATTTATTATTTATTATTGTTTATTATCTATTATTTGTTATTATTTACTATTTATTATTTTTTATTATTTTTTATTTGTTATTTATTATTATTTATTGTTTTTTATTTATTATTTATTATTATTTTTTATTATTCATTATTATTTATTTATTATTTATTATTTTTTTTGTTATTTATTATTTATTATTTGTTATTTGTTATGTCTTATTTATTATTTATTATTTATTATTATTTCTTATTTATTATTATTTATTATTTATTATTATTTCTTATTTCTTATTTCTTATTTCTTATTTCTTATTTCTTATTTGTTTATTATTATTTATTATTTATTATTATTTATTATTTATTATTATTTATTATTATTTATTATTTATTGTTTCTTATTTATTATTTATTAGTTGTTATTTATTATTTATTATTTATTATTTATATTTTATCATTTATTGTTTGTTATTTATTTTTTGTTATTTATTATTTATTATTTATTATTTATTGTTTATTATTTATTATTTATTATTTATTATTTATTATTTATTATTTATTATTTATTATTTATTATTTATTATTTATTATTTATTCTTTTAATTTCATAATTTTATTATTTTATTTTCATAATTTTATAATTTATGTAAATATTATTATAATTTATTTGTAATTAATTATAATAAACAGTAAATAATAATAAATAACTCAATAAATAACTAATAAAACAATAATTATTAATTATTAATTATTGGTTATTAATTATTGATTATTGATTTTGTTTTAATTATTTTTTAGTTTATATTTATTAGTTATATATTATTTGTTTTTTCAATTAGTATATATAAGTATATTAAATTTTGTTTACTAACCACATGACGAGCTTGCTGGAGTGGTAAAGTCTTTGGAAAATATGCAAGAGGTTAGGGGTTCAAATCTCACCAAATACAGTATTTCTTTATATTGCATGGGCATGTGCATGGGCATTTGCATGGGCATGGGCATGGGCATGAGCATGCATGCATGGATAAAGTAAATAAAGTAATGCGAATTAAATGAAATAAATAAATAAAATACAAAATAAATAAATAAAATACAAAATAAATAAATAAAATACAAAATAAATAAATAAAATAAGAAATAAATAAATACAATAAATACGAATAAATAAATAAAATACAAACTAAATAAAATAAATAAAATACGAGCTAAATAAAATAAATAAAATAAATATGAAATAAATAAAATAAATATGAAATAAATATGAAATAAATACGAAATAAATAAAATAAATAAAATAATAAATAAATAAATAAATAAATAAATAAATAAAATATATATAGTATATATAATAAATATAATAAATAAAATAAATAACTAATTTAAAAAATTAAAACAAAATTAAAAAATAAATAAAAAATAAATATAAAAATATAAAAATAAAAATAAAAAAATTCAAAAAATTCAAAAAACTGCAGCTAAAAGTTCTACGACGGTTTTGAAAACCACCGTGAATAGTTTCCCAATGCACAATTTAGCAACAATTTTTCAAAACCGCCTCCAATCGATTCAGCGGCGGTTTGAACCACCGCGAAATTGAAAAAAACTGCTGCTAAATCTGCATTTTTCCCTAGTGCAAGTTTCAATTCATGGAAGCTATGAAGTATCCAAGGACATGGTCCCCTCAGAATGAGTAGTATTTATTTCTTCGTTCCTCAATTTGGTTTCACCTAGGTCCTCTTTGATCATCTCTCCTAGGCAGGGGTGTCTATTGATATGTCGGAGGCCCTTGGCAATTCAGTGGAGGCCTAGGCAGTGGAGCAGGTGCAGGGGCTAGCTTGAGCATGACATAGGATGGTTTAGCTCTACCTGCTCTCTTTGCAAGAGCCTGTGAGGTTATTCAATACTTAATGTTAGTCCGTTGTAGGGAATCTTCAATCCTCTGGGAAATAGCATAGAAATCATGGAATCCAGTGGTTTATTTCACTGGTATGAGTGGCATTCATAGCTCATCTCAGTGGTTTTCGATGCATATAGTGAGAATCTCATCCTGGGGAAGTAGCCTATTTAGAGAGTATGTCAGACCCTTCTATCTAGTGATGAATTCTGAGACCCTCCCTTTCTCAATATGTTTGAAATTTATGATGTCGCTAACCGTTGTCTTGGGTAACGTTGAACTGAAGTGGAATAGGAATTACTATCGAAGATTCTCCCATACTTTTATTGACTGAGCTGGAAAAATTGTATAGCAGATGAATTCCGAACCTTGTAAGCTATTCATGAAGCATCTGAGTTTCACTACTTCTTGTTATTCTGGTGTTCCCATAATAGGGTCTCAATGAGATGTGTAGTGCATCAAATGTTATTCTGGGTCACCTCAGCCATTGAATATAGGGAATATATGGCCCCTAAAATTTAGTGGTGGCAGCATGTTGCTCACCCAGTTTGGGTAAGGCTTTTACTCTAGCTATGTCTAAGTGCGTCGGCCTTCTATTGCTTCCAATCTAGCTGTCATTGCTTCAATGGTGTTGGCGAGACCCTGGTTTACATCCTGTTGGGCTTGATCCCAAATAGGTACAGCCTAGGGTACTACTTGAAGTGTTGGCTTGGCTAGTACCTAAAGCGTGTATTCCATCGGTGGTACCATAAGTGGATTTATATGTACTCTCTCTGGTTGCTTCCTGAGTGGACGGAAGTCTTGGTATGCTCCTGAATCCATGTTTTGGTAGTTGTACGGACTAGGTACTGCACTGGGCGGGGGCCCTATACTTGTTTTGTTTTCCAGGGAAAACCCTTATTGTTGAGGTGCACTTGTTGGAAGTATGTACTATGACCCATCTTGAGGAGCGTATTCGACAGGATAGTTCCTCTGGAGTAGCTCGGTGTTAATTTTACTTAAGTCCTTCATTTCTTCCTTCAACCAAGAGAACGTCTCTTCGAGCGTGAGAGGCTCGTTTGTGTTGAGAGAAGGATCCAGGTTGAGGATAATCTGGCCTTTGTTCCTCTCTCTATTGACCACTCACTGGGGAAACAGAGGGGGATTTTCTAGAGAATCTAGGTTCAGGGATGCCCTCTGGTTTTGGGTGTGCATGCGTGCTGGCTCAAGGTGAATCACATCCTGAATGGAACCATCTTCTTCTGATCCATCCAGATTAGCATCATATTTGGTTCCACCCATGGGGTTAACATCCACGATATTGATAGATGCATAATACGGGGTGGAGGAGGTGTCATCTTCCAAGTAGGAATAGGACCTTCCACACCTCATACTAGTTTTCCCCATTCTGTACCATTATTTCATTCAGGTTTCTTGATGAAGGGTGAAATGGATGGATCCCTAGTGCGACCTTATGGTAGGCCTCCCTCTCAGAGGGGATGATGTTTCAATGGAAGGGGTGGTACAAGAACCTCATCTTCTGACTACCCTCCCCAAGAAAGAGAATACTGATTCTCTTGGGGGAGGTTTTTGTTGATGTAAAAATTCCCCCAACCCTGGGGGCTAGGGTTGGATCCATTACTTAGGCGTCATGCCTCTTCCCATTCAGGATGTTCTTACTGGGGCATTTGTTGTTAAAAATTCCCCCAGACCTATAGAATTGGGTTTGTCCTATATTGCGGCAGGTACTACTGCTATCGCTTCCTTACTGATCTCGTGTGGTCCCCTTCGAGGGTGATCTGGACATATTGTTGAGTTCACCTGTGAGTTAATTCTCTCTGGGGAGGCAAGTGTTGATCACTGATTGGATTTTCTTAGGTGAGAATCATGTAGATTTTTTTGGTAGTCTGATTCAGGAGTTCATTAATGGTTCTCTCTTATCAGGATTAATGCTTTTGAGACTTACTCAAGGCCTATTTCTATTGGATGTGCCACCTCTACTGAATAGGGACTTCATTTGACTGTCGTCTTGATGTGATGGCATTAAAAAACCTTATGCCGAACAGGTTCTACTAGATGGGAATAAGGGTGAAATGAAAATCCATGTGCTCTCCCCATCCAAAGTTATGAACTCTTGTCAAAGCGTCATTAATAAGGTGACGCAATTTTTGCAGTGCATGGAGGCTGGTTGACTCAAGGTCTCTTTTGTGCCTCTCTGATGGCGGTCGTCACGCTGAAGGAATGGCTTCCAGGTCAATGTGATGCAGGAGCTATACTGTTGTCTTGAAATGATCTACATACACTTTATATGGTATGAAGTTTAGTTTCAACCAGCGAATGGTTGTCCAGATATTGGATCAGATGTCATGTATGCTTCCTTCTAAAAACTCTTTATGTATTTCAAACTGAGAGGTGGCCATGGGATAAAACTTTACTGGTATATCATCCCTGGCTAGAAATTTTTTTAGGTGAAATACATCAGCAAGTGACTCTACCAATGATTCCTCTACTTGATCAGACTAGCTGAGATGCTCCTTGACAGTATTATTGGAGGTAGCGGGGCTGGTATGGGTCAAACTGTAATGTGGGCAGCTTTGGAGTGGCTCAGAGGATGAATGTGGTCTCAGACCGTCTCCTGACTAAAGAAGGGTGTTGTTGATATCTGATTGGGAATCCCACATTCTTGATTCCCTCCTTCTGAGTGCCTCAATATAGGAGGAATTTTCTGTACTTAATTCGGCAGGGGGAGGACCTTCCAGTCGGTATGCTGTGTCATCGCGGGGAGGACCTCCGCAGATGGTGCTGTAATGGAGTGGACTACCAATGCGGTTTGAAGTCTTACTGCCAAAAATAATTATGTATTGCATACCCTAGGGAAGACCTTCAGAGGGTACTGTAGAAAGGGGAGGACCTTCTTGCTGTTTAAGGACATTGCGGGGAGGACCTTCACAATGGATGCCATGATTGTGAGTATGAACATCATTGTTTGATGTTCAGTGTGTATCGTGGGGAGGGCCTTCAAGAAACACTGATATAGGGGGGGACCTTCTTGTTGTTTAAGGAAATTGTGGGGAGGACCTTGTCAATGGTGGCCATAATGGTGAGGATGACCATCATGGTTTGATGTTCGGTGTGCATCCTGGGGAGGGCCTTCAGGAAACACTGCTACCAGGGGAGGACCTTGTTTCTACTTAAGGACATTATGGGGAGGACCATCGCAATGGAGTCCATGATGGCGAGGAATACCATCATAGCTGTCATAGGGAGAATATCTACGGGGCACACCCTGGGGAGGGCCTTCATAATGTACCACAATAAGTGGAGGGCCTTCTCATTGCCTGCCATCTTTGTGGGGAGGACCTCCACTATTACAGTGTCGAGAACTACCTCCATAATATGATGCCTATCTATGTGAAATATCGTTGTAACGTAACCCTTGGGGAGGAATTTCATGGCAGGCCACAACAAGGGGAGGACCTTCTTGTCATGATGAGACTTCACTGTGAGGAGGATCTCCATAGTTGTGACTATGATGGTGTAGAATAACATCATAATCTGTGGTCCCACTAAACGGAGAGTGTTTGCAATTTATACCCTGGAGAGGACCATCAGGGAGGTCCACAACAAGTGGAGGATCTTCTTGCTGCTCGATCTATTGGTCATGTGGAGGGATTCCGTGACTCGCATAAAAAAAGGAGATCTCATGATTGATCATTATATACCCATGAGGGAGTCCCTTATGGGTTCTCTGTGGAGGACCTTTAGAGAATCCGGTAGCAACATTTTGGGGAGGACCTTTGCAACTACTACTGCCATTCCCATAGTATGGTAATGGTTTAGAAGGATTCCACACATTTGAGACATGTTTGGGGGTGTTAAGAACCCCAGATTCTTGTAAAGCAGAGTCATGGACCCACTCTTTATTTTATGGCTGCCTTTAGCGCGTTTGGGGTGCTCTCTTGCAGGCAGAAGGGACTGTATGTTGTTGATAATAGCCGTCACCTCTGGGTCCTTGTCTAATTGGGTCCTGTGATGTTGCTGGGATATGTCGATGAACATCGTGAATTTTGGAAGGGATATATGCTTGCACTAGATCATCCACAATGATGGGCATGTGTCCCCCAGTTGGAACAAGTGAGTATGATTGATCTGGTTTCCATTTTATTGCAGATATAACAGACGAACCTCTTGGTCAGAAGAAGGGACGCATATCTGCTCTGAGGTGGATATCTCTTCATTTAGACGATTCACCTCAATTAGAGAGACAGGCTCACAAGCCCGAGTCCATGTTGTTTCTACTGATGCAATTACATTTTGGATAGTCTGCAAGATATGATCTGGGATCGATACCTACTCCTCCATCATTTATAGGATAAATAGAGAGAAATCCTTGGTTATAATGCATATGAGGTCCCATTCCGATATCAGAGTAGGAATGTCCTGCTCTGGTCCTCTAGTGGTCAGTGGATACTGACGATTCTCCTATATCGGGGCTGGTGAATGAGTCTACCCCTGTGCTGAGATATGCCAGCTTAATTTTCTATTTTCAGCCACATTGGTATGATTGAATTTACTTTAATCCATAGGGAGTTGTCCCTGCATATATTGGAGTCTCACCATATCGAGTTGGTGGTCTCTGTCGGCAAGGAGATGTGTCGGCCTTTTGATCGCCACCACATCAGGATGGCGAACATTAGGAGCATCTGTGAGGAGTAGGTCCTATGGGTACTGGATTTCCACCATTTCTAGTTGGTGGGATTCATGATCCCAGGTAGAAAGAGGTGCCTATTTGGTATGTTCCATCTTGTATGGGCGATGGGCTTGACAAGGCTCAATGGGGATGTGCACTTGCTCGAAGGTTGCCACCATGTTGGGATGGTGGGCTTCGGAAGAGCAGACAGGTGCATGGTCCTGCCCATGATATGCCTCTGTGTTTGAGCAGCGGATTTCTTCCTTAGGAACCAGGGTGATGAAATGTTCCTGGTTTTATGTTTTCCCCCCCTAAGCAGGAGGTCCAAGGGGTTGGACCTCAGGGAGCGAGGGTGAAGATCCTCAGGGTGGTATGCTCTTCAGGGTGAGGATACGAGGTCGTGGCGTGGTTGTGGCGATGTCTTCCAGTAGGGGACATGAAACGGAACCCCCTTCTGGTGGGGATGAATTCATCAACATCGACCTCATCCACCTCCCTAATATATGTGAGGTATTCATTTTCTCATTCCGAGGATAGGCTCCTGAAATAGTTTGAGAAGACCACCAGGGCCGCCTGGATCTTCTCCTTCAGTCACTGCTTGGCAAGAATTTGATGGGACTTAGCTAACTGGAGGGTGTACATATCCACTTCCATAGTCGAAAGAGTATTGTTCATATGGTACTCTCGGATAAGTGCATCTGGGACCCATTGTTGAAGATGATAGGTGGGAGACAGGGTCCTCTGTCGATTAATAGGCCATATCTTTGCATTGATCATCGTGGGTGACTGTAAATTCCTTTGAGATGACATTTTAATGAAGGAAGCTCTACTACATACCTATAAAACTTTTATAAAGTACAAAAATCAAAACCCATCAATGTAGAATATCATAATCCCATGCGTAACTAATGACCTTTATTGGACCACCTTTTTAACAAGAAAAGGGGTGTGAAGTGGGATTATTTCACCACCTCGGTAGGAGGCTCATGGTCGAGTCCATTTTTTTTGGTTGGAGAATAAACAAGATGTCATGTCGGATAATAATAATCCATTTATTGTTATTGAGAATTTCATGTTAGGGAAAATCCATCATGCTGGTTGAATATTCACATTAGGTTCACCATTTTTGTTTCACAGAAAATTGGGATGTGATCAGTTACCATGTCTGATTAAAGGGAGTCGGTGTTGTTTAATCATTCCTCTCGGGTTCTCTATCTCCATTTATTTTCCTGGTCTCCAATGGGTTTATTTGAGGATCCAGAAACTCCCAACTATTCTTTTATCCAATGATCCATGGACTTGATTTACAAAGGCAGGCACTCATTGGGTGATATGATCAACGACACTTAAGAAATCACATTGGTTGAGAGGATAGGAAATCGGGATCATAACACCCTTTTTGGGGAAATTATTACCTATTATAAGACTCTCTCATAGATTTAAGATGTGTTCATATGTTCTCTAATTGTTGGTTTATCGCTAAGAATAATATCCATAGATTACTCCCGAGTTGCAAATCACAAGTATACGTAGGGAACCAGAACTATCTACATCCGAGGTTTACCATACCTCATTGGATTGGTGATCCATGGGAAGTTTGAGTTTTTTCAGAAAACACTAGTCTCAAGCCTTGTAATTAGGCATTCTAGATTTTATTTTTGTCTATCAGAGATAGAGAGTGACTTGAGCATCTGGATCGAACTCGTAATATAGGCTTCCTATGTATCCTTGTGAGAGGAATTAGAATCCATGTAATTTGGTTGGGTGTAAACCAATGTTAAGGGAGTCAGAACCGATGTTTTTTGGGCTTTAACCTCATGGAGGTGTCCTACATACCCTGCCTTGGCAAGGATCAATGCCCACGTAGTTCGGATGGGTTTGAACCGACATGAAGAGAGTCAGAACTAATGGTTGTTGGGATTTAACCTTATGGAGGCATCCTACGTACCCTACCATGACAAGGATCAATGTCCACATAGTTCTAATGGGTGTGAACCGATGTGAAGGGATTAAGAACTGATGGTTTTTTGTCATGAACCTCAGGAAGGCATCCTACATACCCTTCCTTGGAAAGGATCAAAGTCTATGTAGTTTGGATGGGTGTTGATGTTGTAATCCTCACAAACCTAAAATCCCATGTCCTTCATGATCGGTATGAGAAACAAGAGTATTTGAAAGATTCAACAATGCACATGCCTCCTCCCCTACTAGTGGGGGAGGGAGAGCCCGCGACAGAAGAGGCTGGGGTGACTGTGGGTGAGGGAACAGAACAATGAACCTTCCCGGATGAAAGGGGAAAGGCTATTTTTTTCTAGTGAGGATGGTGTAGGGCTTACTCTAGGAGGGATACCCTGTCTCACTCTCCAAGGGAGGGGATAACTGCTCACTGCCGACACTCCTTGTATGGAAAAGCGAGTGGGATCCCTCAATCCTAAAGAGTGGAGAGGGAAAAAGGGGCTATCATTCTTGGACTCTAAACTACCGTAGGTATGTGAACCCAAGAATGTTCTGGATGTCCATTCAAGGGAAGGGGTAACCCCTTCGTCTTCACCTACAGTGGGTATGTAAACTCAAGAGGGCGCACTAATACGCCCGAAGGTTTCAGCATACCGGTCTGGTGGATTTGGAAGAGGCCTTGGCTTGATGCTGATGGATAGTCTACTGAGGGGATTTTGGAATATTGGACTGAATTGGAAGGGCATTATGTGACTCAGGGGATAGAAACACAGAAGGACTTGGAGGACCACATAGCCATATGAGGCGTGACACCCTTTTCATAGGTAGGTGCTATGCGGGTGGAGAGTTTATCTGCGTATGAGTGTGGTACGTGGACTAAGGGGAATCTTTCATACCGGAGTGGTACACGACTTCGGGTTTTTTCCTCATACCAAATTGGTACACAGAGTTGGAGTCTGATTGAGCATTAGCAGCTGGGAGTAGTGCCGGTCAGGGCTTCACCTGCGTAGGAGGACGTTGGATCGAAGAAGGGGAATAGGCTCCCTAGTTCATCGGAAGTGCATCTGTGTAGGGGCCATGGTTCGGGGTTTACCAATTTTAGATTCATGGTTTATCAATTTACTTATGTGTTATTCAATTTTTAACAATTCATCCCCAGTTTATACCTATTGCTGGTTCGCGGGTCAGAAATTCGTGGTTTGCAAAATCCTAAGCTCCCGGAAGCCTCTTCCTTTTCCACAAACCGATCACCAAGAATCTGATCCTCATTCCACTGATCCATTTATTATCCCCCTTTACCTACTTTTATAAAGGGAGGAAAGGGTTATATCTATGGTCATGCAACACCTTTTGCGGAGGCCCATGATAGGAAACCCGGCCTACAGATGACTTAGTCAACCTGAGGTTCACGAGGTATATTGAACGCACCTCGCTTGCGAACCAACTTGGTCACAGGGGTGCTTTGCCACCACGTAGGGTTCTGCCTCTATTTTGCGAAGGAAACTATGCATGGTCCATGTCTATGTATCGGTCCAGCCACACTTTGCTGGTCGTTTGGTCTACACCCGCATAGGGGATCCACCTTCATTTCGTGAATGACAGCAACCACGGGTGGCACGGTTTTCCGAACCGGTCGCATACCATTAATGATGAACCAATACGCAGACTGGTTATGTCCTAGAACATTATTCATATTTTTCCTAGATTACTGATGAAGATTGGGTATATTCTTGCACTGATTTTAAGGGGTATCTTCTTTCCCTTCTATGGATTTTTCATGACCCTACAACTATAAAAACCCTAAAAACATCTAAAGCACCCAAAAAACCCCCTAAAACCCCTAAATTGTTTTTAAAACCCCTAAAAATCTTTTAAAACCCATAAATTGTGCCTAAAACCACTAAAAATATCTTAAAAACATGAAAAATCCTATAAAAACCCAAAACCATAAAAACCCCTAAAACACAATAAAACCCCCTAAAACCCTAAAAATGTTTTAAAAACACAAAAAATCCCTAAAAACCAGAAAACCCCTAAAAAACTTAAGATGTATAGAAACCCTAAAACCCCTAAAAACCCCTAAAACTATAAAATCCCTATATCCCCTAAAAACCACCAAAAACCTAAAATACTTTAAAAACCATAAAACTCTGTAAAAACCAAAAACCCTCCAAATCATTTTTTTATTTTCCGAATAAACCACTTTTTGGATTAGTGGGAACCTCACAAATTAATGGATGCCAATTAAAAAAACACAAAAAACACCCCAACCAGGAAACCACACCCAATCCACAATTTCAAAATTCAAAAAGAGATAAGAGGCATTATTATCATGGACAACAACCCCCTTGAACTACACACCATGATGGACTACATCACCAATCAACATCATCATCACCCACCCCCAGCGCTAGAGAGGACCCGGATGAAGATCGTTGAAGTCACTGTAAACAATCATTAGAATATAGAAAAATCGAAATTTTCAAGGAACCACATCAACTGGAAACCACTATGGACATAGTGGATAAATAAACCAACTTCGGAGCACCCATCCAATAAGAATCACCATCACATGAACTCCAAATCCTGGACCAAATCAAAAATCTAGGACCAACAAAAACACTAATCCAAGGTTGCGCCTCCGGGAATGCTGACTACCACATAAAAAACACAATCACAAAACCTCTGCAATAACCATAACACTAGGATGACCAGCAATGGGACAAATAACCAGGAGCTCAGAGCAGATTTTGAAGTGGAGAATCCTTTGAAGTGGGATGCAACCTTTGACTCATCACCATCAGTAGAAGCATTAAAACCCCTAAAAACCCTAAAACCCCAAAAAACCACATAAAACTCTAAAAACACTAAAAGACCCTAAACCTGTAAGAAAGGCCAAAAATAAACTAAAAACGCAAAAAATCTCAAAAACCCAAAAACACCCCAAAACCATAAAACCCCTAAAAACCCCATAAAAACCCAAAAAAAAACATACAACCCCTAAGAAACCCTAAAAACCTAACCCCCCCCCAAACCCCAAATACCCCTAGAAAGAAATTAAAATATCTTAAAACTAAAAAAATACCCAAAAAAACTAATAATGTCCTAAAAAACCTAAAAGACCATAAAATACCAATTTTTTTTAAAAGACCCAGAGACCCTAAAAGACAATAAAAACCCTAAAAGATGGCAATAACCTGAAAAAAATAAAACCACTAAAATCCTAAAAACCACTAAAATTCCAAAAACCTCGACAAAACCCAATAAACCAAAAAATATATTAAAATAACCCTAAAACCCCTAAATTAGTAATAAAAACTCAAAACACCTAAACCCCCTAAAAACTGCTAAAAACACTAAAAACCTACAAGACACTAAAAACCATAAAACACCTTACAACCCATAGAAGATTCTAAACACCCTTGAAAGATCCTAAAAATACTTAAAACTCAAGAAAACCCCTAAAATCCTAAAAACCTAAATCCCCTAAAACCACTAAAATATTCTAAAATACCCTAAAACCATAAATACACTAAAAACATAAAAATACCCTCAAAATATCTAAAAACCCTAAAAAACCTAAAACCCTAAATATCCCCAAAAGACTCTAAAACCCCTTAAATACCCTAAAACACTCTAAGACACTAAATATCCTATAAATTTAAAAAACCTTAAAAACCCTAAAAAACATAAAGAAACTTTAAAACATTAAAACCCCAAAATAACTCTAAAACCGAAAAAACCCTAAAATTATCCTAAATAACCCCAAATAAACCTAAAACCCCTAAAAATATTAAAAACCCTAAAATCCCTAAAAAGCCATGAAATTATCCAAGGACCCCTAAAACTCTAGAAAACCTAAAAATCATGAAACCCCAAATAAGCCCTTTAAATACCTAAA
The DNA here is from genome assembly GCA_963277665.1 of Viscum album. Lineage (NCBI taxonomy): Eukaryota > Viridiplantae > Streptophyta > Magnoliopsida > Santalales > Viscaceae > Viscum > Viscum album. Next base: position 1,798,017,898 of record OY728126.1, on the reverse strand, counting down.
AACATAAATACTATAAAAGAAATAAAAACCCATAAAAACATTAAACCCTTTAAAACCCATAATCCAAAAAAAATCCCTAAATCCCCAAAAAACCAAAAAAAACTGAAAAAAACCCTTAAATGTGAAGAAATATAAAAAATCCCTAAAAATATCTAAAAACCATAAAAACACCAAAATCCCTAAAAACCTAAAATATCCTAAAGCACATTAAAATCCTAAAAACTCTAAAACCCTTTAAAACCCCAAGAAACACAAAATAGAACTAAAACCTCTAAAAACACGAAATCCCTAAAGACCATAAAACCCCTAAAACCCCCTAAAAACCCTAAAACTATAAAAACACTAAAAACCCTAAAAAATATAAAACCACTAAAAAATCCTAAAAAACATTTATAATCCATAAAAACCCTCCATACTAAAAAAACCGTGAAACCCTAAAACTCCCTAAAAACCCTAAACCCCATACAGGGTCCTAAAAATCTCAAAAACACTAACAAACATAAAAACCCCTAAAAATATCCTAAAACCAAAAAAAACCCCTAAAAAGTGAAAAAAAAACTATAAAAACCAAAAACACCCAAAAACCCTAAAAAACCTAGACCCCCCAAGAAACCCTAAAAACCAAAAAAACTATAAAACCCCTAAAAACCCTACCCCCCCCAATCCCTAAATCCCCTAAAATGGATAAAAACTAAAAAACCTTAAAAATAGACTAAAACACTAAAGAACCTATAAAACTGTAAAAACCATAAAGTACCCTTAAAACCCTAACATACATAAAACTTCTAAGAACTATAAAAATCATAAAATATCCTAACACACCTAAAATACTAAAAAACCTAAACCACTAGAAGCCCCTTAAAACCCAATTAAACCCCTAAAAGACACTAAAAACCTTAAAAATCTTGAAAGACCCTAAAAGACCCCCAAAACCCTAAAAATAATAAAAACGATAAATGAAACTAAAAACCTTTATAATAACCCAAAGTCATTAAAACCCCTAAAAGACATTAAAAACATTAAAACCCCTAAAAGACCCTAAAGTAACCTAAAACCCATGAAAGATTCTAAGTAACCCTAAACACACTAAAGGGCTCTAAAACCCCTAAAAAACAAAAAGGAACTGAAAGACCCGAAAGGACCCTAAAAACCCTAAAGGACCCTAAAACCCCTATACCCCATAAAAACATGAAAAGACAATAAAAAATTTTATAAATCACTAAAAGACCCTAAAAACCTAAGAACTCTAAAAACCCAAAACCCCCTAGAAACTATAAAAACCCCAAAAACATTCTTAAAACCCTAAAAAACCCTAAAAACCCTAAAGGAACATAAAAATTATTAAATACCAATGAATCTGAGTGGGAGTTGGAAGATGTTGATGCATCCTCAGGATATGGTGCTGATAGTGATCCATACAGTCCTGCTTCTGACTTCTAACTTTTGCAATGGTAGAGATGTTACTCCCTATGGCATGTTTCTCTTTTTTGGTGTGGTTTTTTAACTCTTCCCCTCTCTTGTTTACTTTATCATTTTTTCTAACAATGTTTTGGGGGTTACGAATATCCTGGCCATGTGCCTTCCTTGCCCTAAAAACTCAAAAGACCCTTAGAGACCATAAAATCCAAAAAACATAAAACCCCAAAACATCCTAAAAGCTTGTAAAAAATAACAACCCTAGAAAACACCTAAAAACCCTAAAGACCTAAAAAAATAAAATTCAAACACCCTAAAAACACTAAAAACCCAAAACCCCTAAAAACCCATGAAATCCCCCCAAAACCCTAAATATCCCTAAAATCCCAAAAACACTAAAAACCCTTAAAACCCCAAAAATCCACCTAAAAATACCTAAATAAACCGAAAATCATTAAAAATCACAAAAAACCCCTAAAAATACCAAAAATATAAAAACCCTAAAAAACCATAAAAACCTTAAAAACATTAAAAACCCTAAAACTATAAAACCCTAAAAACCCATTAAAAACCATTAAAAATATAATAATCCTAAAAACACTAAAAGACACAAAAACCATAGAAAAACTAGAAATAATAAAAACCCTAATAAAATAACAAACCAAGCCCCTCTAAAAACTAAAAAAATTATAATAACCCTAAAAACTGTAAAAATCGTAACCCCCCCCCCCAAAAAAAAACCTAAAACCCCTAAAAACCTGAAACAACCCTTAAAAATTCAAAAACCCTTAAAACCCCGTTAAAACATAAAAAACATATTAAAACACAAAAACCTCTAAAAGACAAGAACACCCATAAAGGAAAATAAAAAAAATACTAAAATACTCTAAAAGACCATAAAACACCCTAATAACCTAAACAACCCTAAAAACCCTAAGAAACCATATAAGATCCAAAAACCCCTAAAAGAACCTTACAACCCTAAAAGACATGAAAACCCCTAAAAGACGACAAAATACCCTTAAAACCCTAAAAGTCTCTAAAAACCCTGAAGGACCCTTAAACACCGTAAACCACTTAAATTTACTAAAAACCCATATAGGACCCTCAAAACCCTAAAGGACCCTAAAACCCAAAAAATACCCTAAAGGGACCAAAACACCAAAAGGACCCTAAAAAACCTAAAGGAACAACCCCCCCCCCCATTCTTAAAGAACCCTTAATCCTAAAAACCCCTAAAACACTAAAAACAATAAAAAATATAAATATCCATATAAACCTTTAAAACCCTATAAACCATAAACAATAAAACCACCTAAAAGCACTAAGAACCATAAAACCCTAACAAACAAATAATACTAAAAACTTTTAAAACCATAAATACTTTATAATCCATAAAAACCCCTAAAACCCCTAAAACCCTAGAGGACTGTAAAACCCCATAAACCCTAAAAACCCTAAATAACAATTAAAACTCCAAACGACCCTAAAACCCTAAGAAACCCTAAAAACCATAAATACTAAAAACCCAACCCCCCCCTAAACAACCCTAAAATCTTTAAAAGACCTAAATATCCTAAATACCCCTAAAAGACCCTAAAAACCCTTAAAGACACCAAAATACCCCCAAAACCCACAAAATTCCATAAAAATACCGTAAAAGAATATAAAAAACCTAAAAACCCCAAAGGACCCTAAAAACCCTAAAACCCTTAAAACCCTAATGAAGCCTAAAAACCCTTTAAAACCCTAAAAATCTTAAGGGATGCTAAAAAAACATAAAACCCTTAGACAACCATAAAACCCCTGAAGGTCCCAAAAAAACCTAAAACAAAAAAAGACCCTAAAAACACTAAAAGATCCCAAACCCCCAAAAAACCATAAACACCCTCAAAACCTAAAAACTATAGAAGACCCCAGAAAAAGATCAAAACACTAAACCCTAAAATACCTAAAAACCTAAAATACCCTAAGAACACTAAAAACTCTAGAAACCCTAAAAATGATAAAAACCATAAAAGACCCTAGAATCCCTAAAAAGCCTTAAAATACCCTAAAAACACAAAAAACCTTAAAACCCCTAAAACTATAAAAAAATCCTAAAAACCCTAAAACACATATATATAATAAAACCTTAAAATATCCCAAAAACCAAAAAACACAAAAACACCCTAACCAAACTAAAAAAACACTGAAACCTCAAAACCATATAAATTCTTGAAAACCCCAAAAATCCAAAACATATTCCTAAAATTTAAAAAACCAAAACAATCCCAAAATACCTAAAGGACCTTAAAACCCTAAAGTGTAATAAAGACACTTAAACACCAAAAGAACCCTAAAAACCCTAAAAGGTCACAAAATCTATAAAAATACCTAAAAATTAAACACCATGAAACCCAGATAATATCCTAAAACACTAAAAATCCATAAACAACCCAAAATACCTAAAACCCCTAAAAACATTAAAAAAACATTAAGAAACCCTAAAAATTCTAAAAGCCCTAAAATACCCTGAAACCCCTAAAAGAAATGAAAACCATAAAAACTCATAGAAACACTAAGAAACATTAAGAAAATTACAAAAAACCTAAAAACTAGAAAAGACCACAAAACCCTTAAAATCATAGAAAACCCTATAGAAGCCTATAGAACCTAAAAACCCCAAACCCCTAAAAACTATAAAAAATACTAACAACCCTAAAAACACTTGAAACCCTTTGTAAGGTCATGAAAAAACTGAAAAAGGGAAGGAAGATACTCCCTTAAAATCAGTGAAAAAATCTACCCAATCTTAATCAATAATTTGAAAAAGAAATGAAGAATGTTCAGAATAAATGGTAAAGGACCTAGCCAATCTACATACCTGTTCAGCATCAGTGGTAAGCGGCCGGTTTGGCGAACCGTGCCGCCCGCACACCGAGTCATTCACGAAATGGAGTTGGAACTCTAAAATGGGCGTGAACCAAATGAACAGCAAAGTGTGGCTGACCGATCCATAGATGTGGACTGCCCCAACTGTGAAACAGGTGGACTGACCCCGAACTGCACACAGTGTCATTCATGAAATGGAGGCAGAACCATGCACGACCATGAAGAACCCCTGTGACTGAGTTGGTTTGCAGGAGAGGTGCATTTAATATACTCTGTGATCCTTTCATTGACTAAGTCATCCATAAGACGGATTTTCTATCATGGGCATCCGCAAAAGTTTTTGCATGACTATAGATAAAACCCTTTCCCCCTCTATAAAAGGACATCAAGGGGGAGAATAAATGGATTGGATGATTGAGGATCATATTCTTGGCGATCATCTCTTTGAAGGAAGAGGCTTCCAGGAGCATAGGATCTTGTGAACCGCGATGTTCCAATTCTCAAAACAGCAACATATATAAACTGGGGACGAATTGTTAAAAACAAGAGAATGCATATGTAAATTTGTAAACCGAGAACCTAAAATTGGTAAATCGTGAACCATGTTCCCTATGAATATGCACTCCTCGCGAACCAGGGATCATGTTCCCCTTTTTCGATCCATCATGCTGCATACCACCCTCCTACATGGGTGAATACCTAACCGGCGTTGCCCCCAGCTGCTGCCACTTGAGAGGACTCCAGCGTCGTGTACCAATTTTGTACATGGACCAAACCCAAAGTCGCATACCAATTGGTTACGCAGGATTCCCCTCAGCCCACATACCACACTGGTATGCGGATGGCCTCTCCATCTGCGTAGCACCTATATATGCGAAGGGAACCACTCCTCATATGGCCATGTTGTCCACCAAGGCCTTTGGTGTTTCCATCCACCAAGTCATATAAAGACCTTCCAATTCAGTACAACCCTCTAGAATCCCCTTAGTAGACTATCCATAGGCACCAAGCCAGGCCTCTTCCAAAGCCACCGGACCGGCGTGCTGAAACATTCGAGCACATTATCATGCCCTCCTGAGTTCACATACACACGATAGGCAGAGATGAAGGGGTTACCCCGTCCCTTTAATGGACATCCGATGAATTCCTGGGTTAACATTCCCAAGGTAGTGCAGAGTCTGATCTTGGGAGCCCCTTTCTGCCTCTCCACTCATTAGGATTGAGTTATTCCACTCACTTTTCCATTCAAGGAGCGCCACTGGTGACACTTTTCCCCTCCCCTGGAGAGAGAGACATGGAATCCCTCCTGTATTAAGCCCCACAACATCCTTTCCGGATGGAAATAGCCTTTCCTCTTTCATCTGGGAAGGTACATTGTTCCATTCCCTCACCCATGGTTTCCCCGGCCTCTTCCACCACGAGTTATCCCTCCCCCATAAACAAGGGAGGAGGCATGTGCATTGTTGAATATCTCACATCCTCTTATTTCTCACACCGAACATGACTCATGTGGGCTTAGAGGTTTGTAAGGATTACAAAATCGCCACATCTTCCAAACTATGATAAGTCTGATTCCTAACCAAATCAGGATATGTAGGACGCTTGCCAGAAGGACCGAGCTCAAAAGAGTTCCCATTCAAAAATGGTATACCCAATCATTTCCCATCAAATGGGAAGCTTCAATGCGTAATCCCCATATTTTTTGAACTATGAGAACTCTAGTTTCTGAAAAAATCAGGATATGTAGGATGCATTCCAGAAGGATCGAGCTAAAAAGGGTGCTTATTCTAAAAGGGTCCACCCAATCATGTCCCATCAAATGGCCAGCTTATATGCGTAAGACCCACATCTTCTGAACTATGAAAACTCTGATTCCTGACCAAATCAGGATATATAGGATGCCTGCTAGAAGGCCTGAGCTCAAAAGGGTTCCCATTAAAAAAGGGTCCACCTAATTATGTTCTCGTCAAAGGGGAATCTTCCATGCGTAAGCCCCACATGAATGTACTACGTGGTTTTTTATCCCTATCTACTAGGCATGGTATGTAGGAAACCTCCCTATGGTTCAATCCCCACTCAGGAAAAAAAACCACATGTAAGACCCAACCATACACTAACTTGGGCCTCTTCAGCGTAAGTCTCACACCAACCTTGACTAGGTACCTATTGCCTAGACTTCCTTTCCACATGACGTTAAACTGTACGGTTGGGTCCTTGTCACACGACCTTAAAAGTTGATGTTTCCTATTAAGTGTCACCGAACTATGTGGATTATGATTCCTCTCACAGGGAAACGTAAGAAGACTATATTATGGGTTCGATCCAGATGCTCAAGTCACTCTTTGTCCCCCACGGATGACAATAAACTCTAGATTGCTCAATTACAAGGCTTGTGACCAGTGCTGTCTAAACAAACTCAAACTCCCCAGAACCTTTAATCCAGTGAGGGATGGTAAACCTCAGATATATACGGATCTGGATCCCTATGTATACCTGTGACTTGAAACCCAGGGGTAATCTATGGATATTATGCTTGGGGATAAACCAAATATTCGCAAACATATGAACATGTCTTAAATATATAAGAGAGTTCAAGAATGGGAAATAATTCCCCCCAAAAGGGTGCAATCGATGATCCCTACTTCCCATCCTCTCGACCAATGTGAGTTCTTAAGTGTCATTGTCCATATCACCCAACGAGCCCCTGCCTTTGGAAAGAATGTCCATGGATCGTTGGATACAAGAACCGTTGGGAGAATAAATCCATTTGAGAGCATGAAAAGCTACAGAGATAGGAAACCTGATAGAAATTATTAAATAGCACTGACTCCCTTTAATCAAACACAGGAACTGATCATGTACCCTTCATTGCGAAACAAAAATGGTGAACCCAACGTGAATTTTTAACCAGCATGATAGATTTAGCCTAATCTGAAACTCTTTATAATAATAAATGGATGATTAATATCCGAAAAGACATCTTGTTCATTCTCCAACCAAAACAAAAATCTACCCGGTTGTGATCCTTCAACCAATGTGGTGAAATAATCCCACTTTGCGCCCCTTTCATGCTCAAAAGGAGGTCCAAGAAAGGTAAGTAATTACACAAAGGATTATGAGATTCTAAGTTGATGGGTTTGGCTGTTTTTACATTCCAAATGTTTTACAGGTATGCAGTAGATCTTCCTTCAATCCAATGGAATCACAAAGGAGTTCACCAACAGGCACGGTGATCAACACGTGGAGCGAGCCTCTCAATCAACCGAGGACCCCATCACCCACCCAATGTCTTCAACACTGGGTATCAGATGCACTGATCTGAGAGTAGAACCTAAATGGTACTCTCCCAACTATGGAAGAGGCTATGTACACCCTCCAGTCAGCTAATTCCCATCGACCTCTTTCCCAACATTGACTGAGGGAGAAGATCCAAGCGGCCCTTGTAGCTGTCTCGGACTATTTCAGGAACTTGTCCCTAGAACGAGACAATAAATACTTCCCTTATCTTAGAGAGGTGGATGAGGTCGATGCTAATGACTTAATCCCCACAGAAAGTGGTTTTTTCTCCAAGGCCCCTACTGGAAGATATTGTCACAACAACATCACGACCTCGTATCCTCACCCTGAAGAGGATACCACCTCGAGGATCCACGCCTATGCTCCCCACACTCTGACCCCTTAGACCTCCCACCTAGGGTGATGAACATAAAACCAATAATAGGTCAGCACCATCATTCATGAGGAAGAACTCCACTTCTCAGATATGGAGACATATCACAGGTAGGCCCATACACCTATCTACTCTTCCAAATCCCTCCATCCTGACATGGCAGCAACCTACGATCAGATACGTATCCCCACCGAGCCTTTTCAAGCTCGTCGCCCATACAAGATGGAACCTACCCAGCAGGCACCACTCCTTGCCCAGGATCATGAATCCCACTAATTAGATGTGGTGGAAATCTAGTGCCTACAGGACCAGCTCCTCGGAGATGCTCCTGACACCTGCCATCCCAATATGGTGGCGATCAATAGGTGGACACATCTCTTCGCCAACAGAGGCCACCGACTCGATACTGTGGGACACCAACATATGTAGGGACAGTTCCCTATGGTTGCAAGTAAATTATATCATCCTGATGTGGCTGAAAATAGAGATGTAAGCTGGAATATCCCAGCACAAGGGCAGACTCATTCACCTACGCCGACACAGGAGAATCGTCAGTATCCACTAACCACTGGGGGACCAGAGTAGGACATTCCTAGTCCAAAAGTGGAATGGGACCTCATACCCATTTCATCCAAGGATGTCTCTCTACATATCCTAGAAATGATGGAGGAGAAGGTATCTCTCCAAGATCATATCTTTCAGACTTTCCGGAATGTGATTGAATCGGTCGAAACAGTAAGGACTCAGGCCTGTGAGCCCATCTCCCTAATTGAGGTGACTCATATAAGAGATGAGATAGCCACCTTGGAGAAAATCAGAATCCCTTCTTCCTCCTAGGAGGTTTTTCATCTATATCCTGTGATAAAAGGGCAACCGGATCGAGAAAACTCACTCGTTCCAAATGGGGGACACTCACCCCTCACATTGGATGCTCTATGGTAGGCATATATCCTTGACAAAAATAAATATGTTCATTGGAGTATCACGAAAGTATTACAGGACCCAATTAGATAGGTACCCAGAGGTGGAGGCCTTTATCAATAGCAGATGGTCCCTACTGCCCACAAGAGATCTCCCCGAACACTCCAAAGGCAGATGGAAAATAAAGAGTGGGTCCATGACCACACTCTGCTGGAATCCTGGGTTCTCAATGCTTCCAAACATGTCTTAAAGGACCAGAATCCTATTAACCCATTAACATACTACAGGAGCTACAAATAGCAGTTGCGAAGGTCCTCCCCACAATGTTGCTACCAGTGGCTTTGAAGGTCCTCCACAGAGCACCCATGAGGGACTACCTCATTGGAATATAATGATCAATCATGAGAGTTACTCTTTTGATATGAGTCATGGAAGCCCTCTGTGTGACTATAAGTTCGAGCATCAAGAAGGTCCTCCACTTGTTGCAGTCTGCCCTGATGGTCCTCCCTAGGGTATACGCTGCAAACACTCTTCGTGCAGTGGTACCAAATATTATAATGGTAGTCCTTGCCATAATAGTCACAACTATGGAGTTCCTCTATACAGTGATGTATCAACATGATATAAAGGTCCTCCCCTTGTTTTGGCCTTCCTTGAAAGTCCTCCCCAATGGCCACGTTTCAATGATACTTCACGCAGCCAGACATCAAATTATGGTGGTATTCCTCACCACTATAATAGCGTAGGTCCTCCCAACAGAGACGTCAAGTGACGAGAAGGCCCTCCCCTCATTGTGGTACATTCTGAAGGCCCTCCCCAGGGTGTTCCCCATTAATATTATCCTTGAGATAGCTGTGATGGTAGTCCTCATCAACACAACATCTGTGATAGTAGTCCTCGCCATCATGGCCGCTATTGCGAAAGTCCTCCTCGCAATGGCCTTAAACAAAAAAAAGGTACTCCCCTTGTAGCAGTGTTTCCTAAAGGCCCTCCCCATGTTGCACACCGAATATCAAAACATTATGGTCATCCTCACCATGATTGAATTTATTGAGAAGGCCCTCCTCGTAATGACACTATATATCCAGAAGGTCCTCCCCTTACTACAGTTTTCCCTGAAGGTCCTCCCCAGGATACGCACTACAGAATTCCTCTATGTCGGGAGGAGTCAGGTGGTAATGGTAGTCCTTGAAATTACAACATGGATAGCGAAGGTCCTCCCCACAAAGACATCAAGCAATGAGAAGTCCCTCCCCTCATTTCGGTACATTTTTAAGGCCCTCCCCAGGGTGTACCCTATAGTTTTTCTCCCGAGAACATCAATGGTGGTAGTCCTCACCACCATGACATCCATTGCAAAGGTCCTCCCCGAAATGACCCTTAATAGCAATAAGGTCCTCCCTTGGCTATAGCCCACTATGAAGGTCCTCCCTATGTTATGTATCATGGAATTATTTTTGGCAGTAGGACTTCAAGCCGCAATGGTAGTCCTCTCCACTGTAGTTCCAAATGCAACGGTCCTCCCCGCGGTGATATATCATACCGACAAGAAGGTACTCCCCCAACCGAATCAAGTATCAAAAATCCCTCCTATGCTAAGGCACTCATAATGATGGAATCAAGCATGTCAGATTCCCATTAAACTATAAACGACATCCTTATTCAATAAAGAGAAGGTTCGGGACAACTTTAATCCTCTAATCCACCCCAGAGCTGCCCACATAATGATTCAATCCCTATCTGTCCTGTTACCTCTGATTATACTATCAAGTAGCATCTTAGCTTGGATGATCACGTAGAGGAATCGCTGGAAGAGGCACATGTTGATATATTGAACATGAGGAAACAACTTGACAGGGATGATATACGAGTAATGTTTTGGCCCAGGGCCACCACTCAGTTCGATATACCTAGAGAGTTTTCATATGGAAGCATACATGACATCAGATCCAATATCTGGACAACCCTTCTCCAGTTAAAATTAAACATCCTACCATATTAAGGGTATGTAGATCATGTCAAGATAATAGGATATCTCCTACGTCACATTGACCTAGAAGCCCTTCCTTCATCGCGACGACCACAACCAGAGAGGCTCAAAAAGGACCTTGAGTTAACTTGCCTCCGTGCACTGCACAAATTGTGTCACCTTATTCATGATGATCCGATGGGGGTTCATATCTATTGATAGGGAGAACATGAGGATATTCATTTCACTCCACTTCTCATCTAGCATAACCCATTCAACATAAGGTCTTGCAATGCCATCACTTCAAGATGACAGTCAAATGAAGTCTCTATTCTGGAGAGGCGACATGTCCGACAGAAATAGGCCTTGATTAAGTCTCAAAAGCATTAGGCCTGATGAGAATGATCCATTAATAAACTCCTGAATCAAGCTACCTAGAACATTCGGAAATCTTCTCACCTAAGAAAAGACAATTAGAAATTAGTGCTTACCTCACCAGATGGAATTAATTCACAGGTGAACTCGACACTAGGCCCAAATCCCCCATAAATGGGAGCATGCATGATTAGGGAGGAAGCGAGAGCAACAACTACTGATGTAACACAGGACCAACCCAGCCTGTAGGGCTAGGGGTATTTTTAACAACAAATTCCCTCATAAGACCAACAAAAATGAGAAGAGGCACAACACCCAAGGAACGGACCCAACCCCAACCCCCAATGCTATGGAATTTTTACCTCAACAACATCCTCCCCCACAAGAATCAATATTCTCTCATTTGGGGAGGATAGTTAGAAGAGGAGGTTCCTCTCCAGTCCTATCCTTTGAAACATCATCCCCTCCAAGAGAGAGGCATTCCATCATGTCACACTTAGGATCCTTCCTCATCACCCTTTGTCAAGAGACCCGAATACAATCCCGAGATCGAAGGAGGGATACCAGTATGAGGCATAGAAGTTCCTCTTACTACTTGGAAGATGACACCTCCTTTACCCCGTATTATAAATCTATCAACATCATGGATGTCTACCCCACCGATGGCACCGAAGACGATGCAGATCCAGATGAATTGGGAGAAGGCGGTTCTGCTCAAGTTGTGATTCCCAATGAGCTAGCAGGTGTGCACACTCATAACTAGAGGGTCTCCCTGAACCTAGCCGCTCTAGCAAACCCCCCTCCATTTCCCCATTGAGTCACCAATAGAGATAGGAACAAATGCCAGGTTGTCCTCAACCCGTCTCCTACTCTCAACACAAATGAGCCTCTCATGCTCGAAGAGAGGTTCTCTCTACATGAGGAGGATATAAAGGAATTAAGGTGGATTAATACCAAGATACTCTAGAAGAACTGTCATGTCAAATACGTTCCCCATGATGAGTCATAGTACGCACTTCCACCAAGTATGCCTAAAAAAAGGGTTTGCCCTGGAAATCGAAACAAGGTTAAGGCCCCTACACAACATAGCACATAGTCGATCTAACAACATAAATTTAGATTTAGGAGCATACTAAGGCTTCCCTCAACTCATTATGCAATTGGAGAAAGTACATCTAAATCCTCTGAAGGTACCACTGATGGCATATGTGCGTCAGGTACCAGCCGATCCATCACTTAAGGTAATACCTCAGGCTATACCCACTCGGGAAAAAGTGAAACTGGATGTAAAATAGGGTATGGAAACACCATAAAAGCACTGACAGCTCGATTTGAAGCAATGGATGGTCGGCGCGCTCTGATACAGCAAGATCGAAAGCATTACCCAGACTGGGTGAGAAACACTCCGCCTCCACTGAATTTTGGGAGCCCTGTATTCCCTATATTAAATTGATCAAGAAACCTAGAACAACATTTGATTCACTACACATCTTATTGAGACCCTCTGATGGGAACTCCGAAAAAATAAGATACAGTGAAACTTAGATGCTTCTTGGGAACCTTACAAGGTTCGGCCTTTTTCTAGTATAAAAGTTTTCTAGATCAGTCAAGAAAAGGATGATAGGATCTTCTGTAGAAATTACTATTCAACTTCAGCTCAACATTTCCCAAGAATACGGTTAGCGACATCATGAATTTAAAAAAAAGGGAGAACGAGAGGGTCTCAGACTTCATCCCCAGATGGAAGGTTCTAACCTACTCCCTGAACAAGCCACTTCCCCAGGACGAGATGCTTTCTATATTCATCAAACACCTCCGAGATAAGAATCAATTTCCACTCATACCAGTGAAATGCACCACTGGATTACAGGATTTCACTGCTATTTCCCTGAGAATCGAATACTCCTTGCAAAAAACTAAACTAAAGTCTTGAATAGCCTCACAGAGTTCTTCAAAGAGAGTAGGAAGAGCTAAAGCATCCTCTTTCATGCTCAAGCCATCCCCCACACATGCTCCACTGTCTAGGCCTCTACCGAATTACCAAGGGCCTCATGTGTATCAATGGCCGCCTCTTCCCTAGAAAGATGATCAAAGAGGATCTAGGCAAAACCAATTTTAGGAATGAAGAAATAAAGTTTAATCATTTTGAGAGAACCAAGTCCGCAGTTATTTCATAGCTTCCATGAATTGAAACATTCTTCACTTAACAAAAATAAGAAAGCCTGAATAATTCACCCTCAACAACTAACTAGATTATTGTCTCTACCATCGGATGTCAGGACACAGTATTCAAGAATGCTTCATCTTCAAAGGCCACCTACAAACGATGGTGGACTTAGGTCAAGTCAAGCTAGGACTGCCCCCAGTGCACGTAGCATATGTTTCTACCACCAAACTAGATGAGGGGGAGGAGTGGAAGAAAGTTGTTAGAAAAGGGAGCATAAATTTGATGGTTGGATGACTCGGAAGACGATCAACCAAGATCATGGCATACTCCGAGCTCAATTACAGTAACTGGTTGTGCCGCCAACATCTCCTAACGCAACACATCCATCTTCCTCTACCTCACAACCCTCCACAAGCTAGTCATCTAGGTGTAATCAGAGGGAGAAAATCATGTAAAAGAGGATTAGTCTGTGATAGGGCCAAATATAGACTTGACAATTTCAGATTTCATGCCCTCGGGCATGACACAACGGGCACCGAACTGCCAAATGGAACCATTAGAGATAACCAATCAGGTTAATCTGTCATCAAATGGGGACCTAATCTTCAGTTCCATAAATTTCTTCCATTTAATGGATCCATTCTTTGACGAAGAGTATGGTTATGAACCTGAGTTTCTAACACCCGATCAGGGGACTAGAAGGAGGAATCACAGAATTAGGGGATACCAAGGCAGATGCAGTCCTGGCTAGAACTGATCCTATAGTTATGCCCCAGCTCAAACCATAAATATTGAAGAATCTTGTAGGAGAGACCTTCAACGGACCCAACAAGAGCAATAATACTCCCCTTACCCCATGAGCAGCCACTCGGGACCCATTATTCTATGGTACCCATCAGAGGAGGAATAAGTTTTTAGCCACCCAGGGTGCACAGGTAAACTGACCAGGTCATGTACTCAAAATTCAAGAGCACCACCAAATCCTTCCCCTGTGACTGGTCCCTTCTCATCTCATGATCCAGCCCCTAAAGTTCCCGTCAAAGTTCTCTCACAAATAGATAAGATATAGACTCACGAGAAAAAAGTATGACATCCTAAAGAAACTGGCCTTAGTACAAACAAAGATATTAGTCTTGGATTCCCTGAGATTCTCAGCAGACCTCAAGGAGGCATGCATAGAAGCCCTGATCAACCCCCAAGAATTTCAAGTCAAAGTTGCTACCACTGAGATATATCTAATAGATACTAGCCTAGCTGAATGTAAAACATTGATTTCCTTCATCGATTAGGATGAATATTCAACCATGAAAGGACACATCAAACCCCTATATGTGTCTAGTATGCTGAATGATGTAGAATTTCGGAAAGTCTTAATCGACAATGGATCTTGAGTCAACCTTCTACCACTATGAACACTACTTCAGTTGGGATACATTGAGGAAGATCTGACACCCTTGGCCATAACTCTCTTGGGTTATGACAAGATTCGGTAGAAGCCAGTGGGAAAAATCAAGCTCACAACCCATTTTGGTGACCTTTTGGCCCATTCAAAGTTCCTGGTGGTTCAAAAAAACATGACATTGAATGTCCTATTAGGATTTCCATGGCTGCATCAACACATGGCCATTCCTTCCTCTTACCACCAGTGTATCAAATATTGCATCAACAGACAAGGTGGGACATTAAGCACTGATAAGGCCCCTTTCAAGCTCTTCGAGTCACATTACATTGATGCCAGATTTTATGATAAAAAGGGGAATACATCTTAAATTGATGGCATTGATTGGGTCCATGCTCCAAATGGTCTGGAAGTGGTTCCTGAAGACGCCCTCAAGTAGCTTAGTGAAGAATACATGTTTCCCATCAACCATTTTGAGAGTAGGAATTCGAGTCCGGATGCATATTCAGCTATTCCCATGATATCAACAATAATAGTTGAGTCTGAAAATGCAGGAGTAACTAACGACCCTCAATCTGAGGAAGAATGCTTTATTAAGGGTTCCTATGCCCCATCCATGGAATATCAAGATATCCCTACCGAACTCTCTAAAGTGGCATAAGGAAAAGATGCTTGTCACCCACATTCTTTTCCATCTCTAGAGGTTTCCTCATAACCAATTGAGTTAGTGGAAGTCATTTCCACCATAGAGTGTCCATGTGACATCTTGCCTCCGAGCTCTAGAGATACCACATCAAGAGCTCTTTCCATGTCAGAAGGAGAAAAGGAGGAGGATTTTGGGGAAGAAGAGAAAGAGGACCTTAGATATACCCCTCCTATATTCGAAGATGGTATCTCTACCACTGTTGATGAACTTAGGGAAATAAACCTGGGTACCATAGAATACCTGACAACCACTCCCATTAGTGTAGCCATGTCTTCCAAGTAACAAGTGGAATATAGATCCTTCTTGAGGTAGCATCGATATTTTTCACCTAGAATTACACAAAAAATCCAAGACTCAATTCTGAGGTAGAGACGCACCACCTAGGCCTTCCAAAATATCGTCGAGGATATAAGAAAGCCTCCAGAAGGATGCACCCCACACATGCATCCAAGATAGAGGCTGAAGTCGAAAATCTCATCAAAGCAGACTTCATTTGGGTGGTCCAATATCCCATCTGTATGACCAACATAATCCCCATCGAAAATAAGAATAGACAGATCCATGTCTGCTTCGATTTTAGAAATCTCGATTGGCACTACCAAAAAGACGATTTCTCGGTCCCGATCACCAAACTATTGATCGATACTACGCTTGGATATGAGGCTCTCTCCTTCCTAGAATTTTATTTTGGAAATAATCAAACCAGAATGGCCTAAGAAGATAAAGAATCCACTGCCATCAGATCCCCCTGGGAGTATTTTGGTAAAAGGTTATGCCATTTGGTCTGAAAAATGCTGGCACCACATATCCATGTGCCATGCATCACATTTTCAAACCATTCCTAGGGAAGTTAAATGAATGTTATGTTGATGAATTTGTGGTCAAATCACGACAGTGCTCAGGTCACCTATCAGACCTTGAAACCATCTTTAGCAAATTTTGGAAACATGGCCTGAAGACGAACACCTTGAAATGTGCCTTCAGGGTTACCTCAGGGAAATTTCTTAGCTTCGTCGTACGCCATCATTGCATCGAAATCGACCATGATAAGGAAAAGTATATCCTTGGTTTTCTACTTCCGCACAACCTCACTGAGCTAAGAGGACTCCAAGGACACCTGGCCTATATCTGGAATTTTATATCCAACCTCACAGGAAAATTTCTTCCCTTTACCAGGTTGATGAAGAAGGGAGTTACCTACCAATGGACAGATGATTTCCAAGAAGCATTTCATAGCCTCAAGTAGTACCTCTTGAGTCCACCAGTGCTCATGTCGTCGGTTGAATAAAGGATACTTATCATATACATGATGGCCTTAGAGCGGTCACTAGGAGCCTTCCTCATGCAGAAGAATGATGCTGGCAGTAAAAACAACCTTTATTATCACAGAAAAACCATGATTGATGCTGATACATAGTATTAAAATATAAAAAAGAGTTGTTTGGCTCTAATATTCATGGTCTAGAAGATGCATCATTATCTACAGCATCATGAAGTCCATATGATCTCGTGCAGTTAATGTCATTAAAATTTTCATAAATTTTTATATACTCCATTTACTGATTTTATAGGAAACGTGCATAATTTGTGTGAAATATTAATGTATAAATATTAAATATAATTTTTGAGCACAATTCTAATTTTTCTAGATTCAAGTCTATTTAATGATTTAATAATAACTATCACTATAATTTTCCAAATTGAATAATTCTTGTTTTTTCTAATTCCTCTTTCAATATAAAACATTTCATTAGAAGGAATCATGGACCAATTTTCCATTTTAAAGGTCATGTGGTCCACACAAGAAGACCCAAAGAAACTATGAAGAAATTGGACGAGCTATGAAGATTGAAGTACTGGGTCCAATCTAGAATTAAAAATTTCTTTATTCTTCTACAATGTTTGGGGGACAATTTAAGGAGTATTGGATAAAAATTTCAAGGACCAAATCTAAAGTCAAGGGGCCCAACTGATTCATTTAAACTCATCCCACCATTCTGGACAGGAAATAAAATCAGTATAATATTCATGACATGTATCCTTATCTAGTAATAAAATCATGCTAAGATTTTGTAGAGTGAATTAGGAGATATAGTCGGCCAATGTTTTTGAATAAATAATTCAGATTTGAAGGAATATTCTTTTTCAAAAATACATTTAAATTTTGGACATTGAAAAATCATGGATAGAAATGGAAAGTTTAACATTGTTCATGAAAACAACCATAAAATTTTCTCCATAAGTCCAAATGCCACCAAATTTTTAGATTAGTCATCAAACATTATTATCTAAAAATTTTAATAAGGAAATATCTTGAGATTCAGCTATTAGGATTTCCAAATTGTTGAACCAATTGGATGGGTATTTTTGGAATGCAAAAAGTCCACCACCTTGGGCTATAAATACATCCCCTCCTCTCCTTTTAAAAGGGTTGTCATTTCAAAAGACAGGATCATAAATTGGAACGACCAAAGACTTTCCAAAGTCTTGGGAGGACCTTACATAATCAAGTTTTAACATGAGATACCCTTCCTCCTCTCTTTGTTTCCTTTTACTTTTGTGTTCTTCATTATTGTAATCATGTAAGTTTTTTTTTAATTTTATTTTAATGCATGTTTCTTCTTCATATTATGTTTTAATAATCCAACAAATGTTCTTAAATATTTATTCTCTTAAAATATTTAAAATCAATATGAAAACCCATCCCTTATTTTTCTTCCTCATTCAATCGAAATTCTATTTTTAATTCTCAACGCAGTTTGTGTGTTTGTGTTCAACGCACAACTCTTTTCTTATCCCATTATTTTTCTTCTCTTATTAACTCATTATCATATACATAATAAACTAAATTTCTAATAATCTTAATGGGTGAGTAAATCTACCTTTGGGGCAAGCCAAAATTTAGGGATGTTAAGTGATTGAGAATATTTGCTCGATGAGTATTCTTTAATTTAACATTGTGTATATTGGACTTAACATGTCGTGGATTAATGACATATTTTTTTAACATGTGATTTCCATGGATTATTGAAAACATAAATACACTACCATAAACAATATATGATTGAGATTGAAACCCTAAGATAAGTTAATACTTTGATTAAAGCCTTAACACTTATGAATTCCAATCAACGTTATCTTGTGAAGTTGGTGTTAATTTAAATGAAATATAAAGCAAAGCTCAAGGATATCACAAGCTTAAATCCATAATAATGAACTCACTCCAATATGTATCTATTTTTTAATACAATATATATCAATCAATCATTTCATAATCTCTGTAAGCAAACCCCCAATAAAAATACAATCAACTAAAAACAATCGACTATTAAAAAGTATCATCGCTGAGGATTCGACCAGAGTGCTACTATACACATTAGCAAAGCACCAAAACCTTAACTGGTCGATAGGTTACAATTTGTCATGATTTAAAATGGTGTCGCAGCTAGGGATGGTGCTTTATGTATTCATTAGTTTCTGGTTATTGTAGAAAAACAAAAAAACAAAAAAAAATTAAAAAAAACAAATAAAAACCCACCTTCTCATAAAAATCATAAACCGAAAAAACACCAAGAAAAACCCATCTTCCTCTTTCTTCCGACATCTATCTGAATTCCCCATATCCTCCCAAACAATCCCTCATATTTGTTTGAGCCTAAAATTTAGCGAACTCTTTGCTAACTTAGGATGAACATTAGAGATAATCAAATAATTCAAGAACTAGTCCTTGTCCAACCAGTTGAATTAGAAATTACCAATCCTAGGGAACAAACACTAAAATAAATTTCTACCCCTGATATGAATTACCAAGCTCGTGGTATTCAATATCCAAACATATAAGCTAACTTAAAATTCAAATCGGGTTTGATTCATCTTCTCCGTCATTTCCATGGGCTTGCCAGTGACGATCCACATCTCCACCTTAAAGAGTTCCAAGTTGTGTGCTCTACCATGAATCCTCAAGGGGTTTCTGAGGAAAAAATAAAACTATGAGAATTCCCTTTCTCCCTAACTGACACTACTAATTCATGGCTCTACTACCTTCCTACTGGTTCCATAACCACATGAAATGACATGAAGCAACTCTTATTAGATAAATTCTTTCCTTCTTATTATACTGCTTCTATCCAAAAGGAAATAAGTGGTATCCATAATTTCCCAAGTGAATCACTCCATGAATACAGGGAGAGGATTAAAAATATTGTTGAAACCTACCCACACCACCAAATACCTAACCAACTCTTTATCCAATACTTCTACGAAGGGTTATTGGCTATTGATAGAACTATCATTGATGTTTGAAGTGGCGGTGATCTTGTTAATAAATCCCCCACAACTGCAAGAGATCTCATAAGAAACATGGATTCAAACACATAATAATTCCATAATCGAGAAAATGATCAAGTCAAACAAGTCCAAGATAATCAATCAAAAGAGCTGAACAAGATGACAAAGTGGATGAGTAAACTTATAGGTCTTGTGTGATAAATAGTTGTGGATACCAAATCCCCAACCTCATCTTCTCCACAATCAATGTTTCCTAGACCTGTCAAAAAACTATTGAATCTGCAACTCACCAGCTCATCCAAGAGACACCTATCCACAACTTCATGATGAACCATCTAATTCATCCGGACCAATGAAGCTCAATGCAGTATATGCTCAGTGGAACCCCAACCATCAACAATCAGGTCAGTTTGTTAGAAACTTCAACCAACCCCATTTTGAGCCTTTACCTTATTTATATAACCCTAACTTGAGATATGGGAATCCCATTTCTCATACCCCTCAGTACCCTCATCAAAACCTATACCAGTTTCAATATGGTCAAAGTGTTGGTAACATCCAACAACCTTACCTTTTTGTTCCTCAACCTCCAAGGATCAATCCTCCTATTCCTCCTCAAGGCTTCCACTATCTGATTGAGCCTTCCCATCTCCCAAACAAATACAATCGCTTTCCCAAGAAACAAAATCAAGTCAATCCCAAGCCGGGACAAGCCGGTTATTCCAAGAAACCATGGGAAAGTGAGGTTGAAGATCTTACCTCATTCACCCTTTCTAACCTTAAACATATTGAAACCCAAATTGGTCAACTTTCATCCCACCTTAGATAGAAAAAACAATAAAATTATTCCCAAATTCCATCTTTACCATTACCCAACCCCAATGGTAATGTAAGTGTAATTTCACTTAGATCTGGAAATAAAATTGGTATGCCTCCAGATAATTCCTCTAACCCTCCTTTTAATGTTGACCTAGAAAATGAAAATAAAAATAAATATGAAAAGAAACCTGACACCATTACCTCGCCTCCTTACATTCCACTTATGAACCCAATTCCATTTTTTCCAGCCATTTATAATCCAAATAAGTCCTTTGAAATCGATCATGAAATTCTCGAAATGTTAAGATGTGTCGAAGTGAACATCCCCTCTTAGATGCCATTAAAAAAAATTCTTAAGTATGTTAAGTTTCTCAAGGATTTTTGTACCCATAAGAAGAAACTTAGGACCTTTGAAAATTTTTCAACCCAAGATTCCATACCCATTAAGTGTAAAGATCATGGGACCTTTACAGTTCTATGCCAAATAGGAAGTTCCAACTTCGATGATGCACTCATATAACTAGGAGCCTCAATTAATGTCATTCCCAAATACATCTTCTCCAACCTTGTTCTAGGTCCCTTACTTCCAAAGGGTGTTGTCATTAAATTGTCCAATCAAAGAACTGCTTGTCCTAAGGGTATAATAGAGTATGTCATTGTTCGTGTAAATGATATTATCTTCCCTACTGATTTCTATGTCCTTGACATGGAAGGTGAGACGAACTATTCTCGATATCACTTAATTCTATGAATACCATTCCTAATGATAGAGAGAACCAAGATTGATGTCCTTTTAGGAATCTTATCCATGGAATTTGGTGACCAATGGGACAAGATCAACATTTTCCAAGCCATGCGACCCATCAGAGGATCACTCTACATTCTAAATCCATGATTCCAAGGACACTTCTGAGATTCAATTGAACCCCAATCCATCATGTTGTTCATGTTCAAATGATAAAGGATCTTTTTAAATATGCACCATGATTAAACAAGTCATAAATGGTAATGTTGATGTGAACCTCTCATTCATAGACTTCGTAAATCTAGAGGAAATTGAAAACTCTCTTGAACCCCACATCAACTCCGATCTCTACTACTCCACATTGAATAGTATTAAGGAAAATGAATCTGAAGCAACTGAAGTCCCTTCCTCCATTCTTGAGTTGTCTAACCCATAAATAAAATATGAGACTAATCTGAAACCTCTTCCTAAACAACTGAAATATGCATTCCTTTTCCATTATCACTCTTATCTTGTCATTTTTTCCACTTCGCATACTGAAACTGAGGAGTAAAAACTTGTTCAAGTGTTAGAGGAAAACAAAAAAATCCTTATGGTGGACCCTATATGACATACTAGGAATCAACCCTACTATTTTCATGCATCAAATCCATCCTATGGAATCATCCAAACCAATTAGACAACCACTAAAAATACTCAATCCACTAATCCATGAGGTTGTTAGGGAAGAGATCACCAAGATTCTTTAAGAAGGTATTATCTACCCAATTTCTGATAGTTAATGGGTTAGTCCAATTCAAGTTTTACCTAAGAAGGGTGGGATAACTGTTTTCACAAATGAACATGGTGATGTAGTCACAACTCGAGTGATGAATAAATGACGTGTGTGCATCGACTATAGGAAATTGAATGTTGAAACACGAAAAGATCACTACCCTCTTGGATTCTTTTATCAAATTCTAGAACAATTAGCCAAAAAGTCACACTATTGGTTTCTTGATGGATACACCAGGTAATTACAAATCCCAATCACACCTCAGGACTAAGAAAATACTACTTTCACATGCCCCTCTGGAACATATACATATAGTAGAATGTCATTTGGCCTTTGAAATGCTCTTGCAACATTCAAAAGGTGTATGATGAGTATCTTTTCTGAATTCATTGAACACTGCATATAATCCTTCATAGATGACTTTTCCATTTATGGTGATTCATTTTAATCTTTCTTAAATTCACTCTCTCTGGCCCTTCAAAAGTGTGTCAAGTGTAACCTTGTGTTAAATTTTGAAAAATGCCACTTCATGGTTGCAAATGGGATTGTTCTAGGGAACATAGTTTCAAAATTTGGTATTAAAGTCAATCTTTCCAAAATTGAAGTGATCCAATCACTTCCTAAACCAACTTATGTTTGAGATATCTGTTCATTCCTCAGTCATGCTGGTTTGTATCAGTGATTCATCCAAAACATCAGTTGGATTTCCCTCCTACTCACTCGGTTTCTCCAAACTGATGTCACTTTCCATTTCTATGAGGTTTTCCAGAGAGCCTTCATTGAACTCAAAACTGCTCTTACATCTGCCTGAATAATCCAACCCCTAGATTGGTCCTTACCATTTAAGTTGATGTGTGATGCTTCTGATAGATCTTTTGGGGATGTTCTTAGTCAAACATGAGAAAAAATTCCTCATTTCATCTATTATACCTCAAAAACATTGGACGAAACTCAATATCACTACACTATGACTGAAAATGAACTTTTAGTAGTGATTTTTTCCTTAGATAAATTCCAGACCAATCTCTTGGGTTCCAAAATCATCATCTTCATAGACCATTATGCTATAAAGTTCTTAATCAAGAAAAGTTATTCCAAACTTTGGTTAATAATATGGATCCTAATGCACTAAGAGTTTGACCTTGAAATCAAATATAAACCAGGAAAATAAAACCCTATGGTAGATCACATGAGTACAATTTATAATTATTCTCATTTTGAAATCATTGATCCTGAATTCCCCACTGAGCACCTTTCATCTCTCACTCCAAAGTTACCATGGTATGCCCCAATTGTAAATTACTTGGTTTCTGGTGTTTTTGATGAAATTTTTTAAATAAAACAAAAAATGAAGTCGAAAAGTGATTCAAAAAACTATTTTTGGGAAGAAAATAAACTTTTGAAAACTGGGGCATACATGGTAATTAGAAGATGTGTTGATGAAGATGAACATTCCTCTTTCTTAGAATTTATTCACTCACATCCCAGTGGTGGCCACTATTGACCACAACGGACTTATCGAAAGGTCCTAGACTTGAGATTCTTCTGGCCTTCACTCTTCAAGGACTCACATGAGCTCTGTCAATCATGTCCCACTTTCCAAAAGTTTGGCACAATTTCAAAGAGAAATGAAATTCCCTAAAAGCCTTTAATTTTCTATTAGATCTTTGATGTTTGGGGTATCTATTTCATGGTACTATTTCCCCCTTATAATGGATTCTTATACATCCTTATTGCGGTTGATTATGTTTCTAGGTGGGTCGAGGCTAAACCCACTAGAAAGGATGATTCACATACTATTAGTGAGTTCCTAAAGACACACATCTTCCACTGATTTGGCACACCTTGTTCCATGAAAAGTGACTTAGGAACCCATTTTTGTAATAAATCCATGGAATATCTTTTGAAAAATAATGGTGTTATATATAAAACTTCAACTGCATATCACCCCAAACAAATGGAATGGAAGAAAATTCAAATATTTAAGTGAAAAGAGAGCATGAGAGAATTGTAAAACCCACCCGAAAAAAATTGGTCTGAAAAACTTGGTGAAGCACTTTGGGCTTATCGAACTGCCTATAAAACACCCATTGGGATGTCTCCTTTTAGGATAGTTTTTTGTAAAGCATTTCATCTTCTAGTTGAAATCCAACATAATTCATTTTGGGCTGTGAAAAATTTTACTTTTGATTTTGAAAAATCTGGTGAAGAAAGACTATTGCAATTGGCTGAATTGGAGGAGCTTCGACTTGATTCTTATGAGAATTCAAATATGTACAAAGAAAAGGTTAAGGAACTCCATGACAAACACATCCTGAGAAAGGTATATCATGAAGGTGAAAAGGTAATGCTTTTCAGCTCTTGATTTCAACTTCAACCAGGTAAGATTAATTCTCATAAGGAAGGTCCTTTTGTTATTACTAATGTTTACCCATTTGGTGCAGTACAAGTCTAAGACCCCTCTCTAAAAAGGACATTCACAGTTAATGGACATCGGTTAAAGAATCACTATGAGAGGACACACAATCCTAGAACCACATCGACTTCCATCAGATCCCCAACTTCTGCATTTGACCCAGCACTAGATGGAGATGGCAACCCACCAAATCCAAACCAGGGGGCACTGCTTTCCCTTTAACTCCTCTTCTCTCTCTCTCTCTCTCTATCTCTTTCTTCTTCTAATTCCCCAATTATCATTTTGTTTTTTACTACTTTCCTCAGAACATTTTTTTTATTTACTTTTTATTTTTTGTGTAGGTGTGTCTTTATAAAAAACTAAAAAAACCTAAAAAAAACTAAAAAAACCAAAAAAAATTAAAAACAATATGAAAAGAAAAATCCTGATTAATCACCTTAAAATTTTAAAATTTTGTTCAAACATTTTGGAGAGTCAAAAAGACATGTTTTTATCTCAAATTGTTTTTATTTTCATTATGAATTTGGATAAATATTTTTGTATCAGGAATAATAAATTTTGAATGCACTGTTATTGATTTGGAAAATGATTTACCCCACCTGCAAGGAACAACATTTTATTTCTTTCCAAGGTTACCTATGACCATATTTTCAAAATGTGTGTTTTTCAACCCCATATGTGAGTCTTGAGTTTGTGTACCATTGAGCTGAATTTCCAACTTTGGGGTGCATTAATATGATAGAGGCATTTATGAACCCTATGAGAATTATAATATCCAAATAGCCTCACATTAACCATACACTAATCCTCCTTTTAAAATACCCTTTGAGCCTATAAAAACCCTTTCGTTAATAGCCACATTACAGGACCAATACCTTATCCCACCCAATATCAACATGGATTTTCATTGCAATTTTTTTTGAAATTTAAGTGTGGGGGGAATGTATTTCCTTTTTTGGGTGCTCTTTTATTGATTTTCAACGAGCTATCATATGATTGAGGGAAAGCATCCATTTTAGTGTGGGGTAGAGGTTTTCAATAAGTGAGTTTTGGGGAATGTAATGTAATTTTATTTATTTAATTTTTTAAATGTTATTGACAAGTGTTAAATAAATAAATAAATAAAATAAAAAAAGGAACAGAAAAAATGGGTTGTGTCTTGGGAAAGTCAAAAATCACTTTCCCTTAACCTTTGATCTTGTTATAAATATTACAATTAGTGTTGTGAGGATATAAATCATGTGTTAGGATATGACTGTGAGATCTTTTTCAAGTTCAACTTTCAAAAAATGAAAAAGGAGAAAAAAAGAACACTAATTTCATTGGGAGAAGTTTTGCATTTTGTAAATATTTCATCTTCTCTTCCCCTTCAAATTTTCTTCCTCTCTTGTGTCTTTATTCACAAAATAATTCCCTTGTAAATATGTTTTTCCCATTTCCTTTCATGTCTTTTTCAAAATAATGTACATTTCTTTTTCCATGTTGGTATTTTACCCTTTTTCCCTATCTTTTGGATATTATCTTCCTACCATCCTATAGCTATAGAAAAACCCATAAAAAGACCTCCTGATTTTTGAGAACTTTAGGATAGGAAGTGGAAGCTCAGAGCTCTTCCAAACTCTAATATTTTCACTTTTGGTTGGTGAATGAATGAAACTCCATAAATTAATTTTATCATCATGATAGGAGTATGTTTTGTGTGCCACCATTTTCCATTTCTAAATTTGAGCATGAAAAAATATTTTTTTTTGGAACATTGCTTATGTAAGAATTTGTGGTGGAATTCAATATGGATGAGTGAAATTGTCTAAACCTCCCCGGATTGAGGAAAACAAAATTTAATATTTTTTGGTGAGTGAAAATGATTTTTTCCTATTTTTATATTTGTTTCACATGAGGAAATGCACAAGACTATATGAGGGGGATTTGATTTTATTAATATATTTATAACTCTTTATATACTCCCTTTACCGATTTTATAGAAAATATGCATAATTTTTGTGAAATATTAATGTATAAATATTAAATATAATTTTTGAGAAATATTTGAATTCATCCAGATTCAAGTCTATTTAATGTTTTAAAAATAAATATCACCCTAATGATCAAAATTGAATTTTTCTTGTTTTTTAGGATTTCTCTTTCAATATACAACATTTGTTTATAAGGAATCATGGGCCAATTCTTCCATATTAAGGGTCATATGGTCCACACAAGATTACCCAATGAAACTTTGAAGAAACTGGACTAAATATGAAGATTGAAGTACTGGGATCAATCAAAAATTTCAAATTTCTTTTTACTTATAAAATGTTCAGTGGACAATGTAAGCAGTCTTGGATAAAAATTTCAAGGCCCAAATCAAAAGTAAAAGTTCCCAACTGATTCATTTAAACTCATCCCACCAATCTGGCCAGGAAATAAAATCAGTAAAGTATTCAGGATATGTCTCCCAATATATTCATAAAATAAAAATGTGGTTTTACAGTGTGAAATAGGAGATATAGGCGGGTGACTTTGTTGAGTAAATAATTCAGATTTGAAGGCATCTTCCTATTCAAAAATCCATTCACATTTTGGCCATCGAAAAAGCATGGATAGAAATGGACAGTTTAACATTGTTTATGAAAACAATAATAACATTGGCTACATAAGTAGAAATGCCTCAAAATTTTTAGAGTATTCTAAAAACATTACTATCTACAACTTTTAAGAAGGAGATATCTCGATATTCAGCTGTCTGGATGTCCAAATCGTCAATCCAATTGGAGGGGTGGTTTTGGAAAGCAAACAGTCCACCACCTTGGCCTATAAATACATCCCCTCATCTATTTTCAAAAGGGATGGCATTTCAGAAGAGAGGAGCATCAATTCGCATGACCAAAGCTTTCAAAAAGGCTTGTGAGGACCTTCCGTACTCAATTTTTCACTTGAGATACCCTTCTTCCTCTCTTTGTTTCCTTTTACTTTTGTGTTCTTCATTATTATAATTTTATAAGTCTTTCTTTTGTAATTCTATTTTAATGCAAGTTTCTTCTTCATATTATGTTTTAATCATACACACTCTATTATTAAATATTAATTATCTTAAAATATTTTAAATCAAGATGAAAACCCTTCCCTTATTTTGATTCCTCATTCAATCAAAATTCTATTTTTAATTCTCATCGCCGTTTGTGTGTTTGTGTTCAGCGCACAACTCTTTTCCTATCCCATTATTTTTTTCTCTTATTAACTCATCATCATAAACATAATAAACCAAAATTATAATCATCTTAATGGCTGAGTAAATCTACCATTGGGGTGAGTCAAAATTTAGGGATGTTAAGTGATTGAGAGTATTTTCTTGATGAGTATTCTTTAATTTAACATTGTTTATGTTGGACTTAACATGTCATGAATTAATGACATATTTTATTTAACATGTGGCTTCCATTGATTATTAGAACCATAAATACACTACCATAAACAAGCTCTAATTGATATTATAACCCCAAGATATGTTAAGTCTTGGATTAAAGTCTTAACACTTAGGAATTCCAATCAACATTATCTTGTGAAGTTGGTGTTAATTTAAATGAAATATATAGCAAAGCTCAAGGATATCACAAGCTTAACTCCCTAATAATTAACTCACCCCAATATTTATCAAATTTTTAAATAAATATATATCAATCAATCATTTCATATGCTCTGTAAACAAACCCCCCAATCAGAATACAATCAACTAAAAACAATCGACTATTAAAAAATATCATCACTAAGGATTCCACTTGAGTGCTACTATACACATTATTAGAGCACTGGAACCTTGACCATTCTATAGGTGAAAATTGTCTACACTTTTAAAGGTAATACAATGAAGTACATCCTCAGCTGTCCAATGCGGACCGGATGCCTATCCTGATGGGAAGTCATCCTGCAACAGCTTGACATTTGGTTTGTGCCTCAAAAATTTATCAAGAGCCAATCATTCGCTGATTTTCTGTCAGAGCATCCCTTAACAGAGACCGCATCATTAGATGTCGAATTACACAAAGAAGACATATTCTCTGTACAAAAAGGATTCCTGAATATAGGAAATTTACGTTCACGGTGCAACCAGAATCCTGACAGGTAAAATAATGGAAGACACCAAGTTTAACAAGGTGGGGCTTGGAGTCATACTCATATCCCTAGAGCATGCAGTTTTTCCATATTCCTTCCTTTTATTAGAAGAATTCACAAACAATGATTCAGAATACCAGGCCCTCATTACAGGTCTAGAGCTCACACTCTAGGTGCAAGTTTAGTACCTTAAAGTAAAAGGTGACTCGGAACTGGTCATCAAGAAATTCAATGGTGACTATGAAATTAAGAAGGAGGAGTTGATCCCCCTATTCGAACACATCTGAGGGTTAATAGAAGAGCTCCCCACATAACCAACATTTTCCTATGTTCCCCAGTCTCATAATTCCCAGGCCGACATGTTATCCAATGCAGCCAAAACCCTAGCTAACCCAGACCGGGATGAAATATTTATTAGCATTTCTCACAATCGAATGGTCTTTCCATTTGTTCAAACTAATGTGGAAGAAATTAAGGAAGTTAACCCTATCCCTGAGCCATATTATCATACTAACAGCTGGATGAACCTTAATACGAACTACCTTCGGAGGGGATAACTTCCATTAGACAGGGTTAAAAGAGAGGAAATATAGATAAGGGCAGTTAATTTTGTCATGTATGGCGACATGAGCCAGTAGAAGTTCCTCTACAAGTGAGGCCTTGATGGATTCATTATTAGATGCATTAATGTAGAAGAGAATATTTCTGTCATTAATGAAGTGCATGTCAGAGTATATAGAGCACATCAATCAAGATCTAAGCGTTCTCATCATATTTGATGGCTTGGATACTATTGGCCCACCCTGGCATGGGATTGCATGAACTTTACCACGAAATGTCACTCTTGCCAAATTCTTGCCAACTTCATTCATCAGCCCCTAGAGCTACTTCCCCAAGATAAGTACTCCTGGCCATTCTCCATCTAGGGAATAGATGTTGTGGGACCATATCCTCCCACCATAGTCAAACAATCCAAATATATTCTAACAACTACTGACTTATTTTCCAATTGGGAAGAAGCTTCACCCCTTAAAGAAGTCGGGGCAAGAAGCATCGTCATCTTTGTGAAATCCAAAATCATCATTAGATTTGGTGTCCCTCATACAATACTAATAGAAAATGGCACCAAATTCTGCTCTACCAAATTATAGAAACTATACCATGAATATGGTTTCAAGACCAACCATTAGTCCTGCTACCACGTAGCGGCCAAAAGACAGATAGAGGCCTTCAATAAGACTATATCTGACATACTCCAAAAAATTATGGACAAAGACAAGAGGTCATGGTGACATGTGCCTATCGTGGGGTGTGACAAAAACAAAAATTACCTAAGCTAAAATTTAGTATAGTGGTTAACCTAGGTTGTCTTCAGAGAGGAGTGCACAATAATTAAGTTGTCACCTTAAAATAAGAGAAATAAGTGAGGTTGTTTTTTTGGAAATTGTTTGATTTTTAAAAAGGAAACAAAGAAAATTAATTATGAAAAATATTGAGAAAAAATTGATAAAACAAGGGATTGAAACTATTATATGATAAGGGTGATTAGTTTAGGGTCGGTTATCCATTTTTAATTCTATCATAGTTCCAATTTATCCAATTCTCTTCTGCAAAATCGATAAAAGTGAGATTCCTCAATCGATTCATCTCACTCCTTTCGTAAAATAGAAATGGTAAGAATAAAAATTAACAAAATCTTGTCTTGTTCTACTTTTCTTCAAATATTTGATAGAGTTTTAGATAATGCCCTCAATTATATTAGGCAATTCCCAATTGGGCCTTATTTATCCCAAAAAAATCAAGAATAAGAATTACCTCTCTCACACTTACCGGAGATCTCCAAGTACTTAACCACTAAGACCTGATCTATTCCATTGTATATAAATCAGAACCTAATGGAGGGAGAAATTGATCATTGACCAAAGCAATAGCAACAACAGAATCTAAAATCAAAATACAATCGCACATGATAATTCAAACCATTGTAAGAAATTGAAACCGATTTCGCAGAATAAAGAAAAGGACTTTAGAACATGTAGTGCATGAACTCAAGAGTTAAAAAATGGAAAAACTTCCCTTCCCTAATCACTCAGAAGATTTACCCCACCATGTTAAGGGTAAATTATATTAAGGAGTAAGAAGAACTCATTACAAAACTAAGAAGAACAAGGGAAAGAAAACAAAGAACCGAAAATTTTATGATCTAGATTCTGTCTGCCAGAAGTTCACCTCTGTTCTGCCCACCATCCTCTCAAATATCGCCAATGTGTCTTCTTAAAAGATGTTCGGAATACAGTTTTCTATCCACCCTCAAAATATAAAAGATATTGGACATGTAAAAAGGAATATATGGCCGAATAATTGAGGATGAATTTTTATGGCCGCAGAACACTGTTCCAACCACTCTTGTTTGACTCGCCAAAAGGATGCCTTAATGAGCTCCTTTATTCCTGATATTTAATTTGAATATGAAAAATCAATTCCTATGTCTAACCCAGCTAGAATCAGATCAATTGAAGGTTGGAAACCCAAGATATCATTCATTTATTGAGGTAGGGTCCACTCTTTCGGCCAGAATAATTTGTCCACTTGATTGATTTTTATGGGCCAATGTGTTTCGAGATAGGTCTTGGAACAGAAGACAAATATGAATCCCACATATTTTACCTACCTAAAAAAAGAATCACCTCATTTGAATCATAATTGTAAATGTTATATCTGAAATACAGAAGCTCTATAAAACGGTTAAATTTACAGAAATAACCAATTTTCACATTTTATCTCAAAACACACCAAATATCATAAAATGTTTCAAATCAGATCACATTGATTAATTGGTAGGGATTAAATCATTGAAAAACACATGAATAATAATGAAAATTTTAGCTCTATCAATTCCCCCACACTTAGAACTTGGACTCCTGGACATGTCAGAGTCAAAATCAAATCAATGCAAATTCAAAACACATGCTCATATGATACACTCATTTGACAAAAAGAAACAAAAGATATCATGACTCCTCAAAAACCATTATTTCATGTTCTTCAGTTCAGATAATTCAATATATTTCCTCTTTTTTTTCCTCCCATGCACACAAAACACTTACCTCACTTTCATTTTGACTCATCACACAATTTTCAGTTTTTAAGCAATGTCTTTATCATCCAAACTCATACAAGGGTCACTATAGGCTTGATAAATTACTACATCTCCACCCAATATGAGTCAATTACATGTGTTTATCCTGAGTACTTTACAGGTTTGTTCTTTGACTTTTGGTTGGTAGGATATATATGTGAAAAATTATAAGGCGGAATAAGGAGGGCTTGGCTATTTTTGAAGCAAAATTGCATTATTATAATTTTCACTCAAATATAGTCTCCTCCTCAATCCCCTTAGCAATTAATCAGCACCATCAGCATGAAAAATTAACGATATTTCACACCATTCATCATTCAACAGCAAAAGTTTTAATCATCTTTGATTTGTTTTTTTCTTTAAAGCTCTAGATAGGCACGGATTTCTTCCTCAATTAGAATCTCCAGAAAGGCCCAACTTCTCTTATCATCAAAGCTCCAGAAAAGGAACAACTTTCAACATAATGATTTTTTTCAACAACAATAACATCTCTTAAAAATTTTATTTTCTAACCAAAGTATCTCCAAATGTTGTAGCACAAGACAAGGCAGCTCCCCCAGACTTAAGTTCAACTAGATCATGCAATTTCACTTTAAGAGCAGGTTGGATAGGGAAAATTGGCTTGTAATGTGGCTAACCTAACAGGATGTTCATGAATTATATGGGATACAAGGATTAAATGTACAAGGTGGTCCATTATAAAAAGTATTATCTTGAAAATGGGGCTTTAAAACCAAAGAAATGCCTCAATCATTTAAAACACAAGTACCTCAAACCCTCAAGTTTTGACAGGAATAAATCAAATTCTGGTTAAATAAAGCATGATTTGGTTCTCTCAAGAAGTGAGGTTAATGTAAAGAATATGAAAACAATGGTTCATAATCCTCATAGGAATTTGATTTCAATGATAAAGATAGTGAGATGTGGTATGGGATTCAAAAATCAAAGTACTTTTCATGAAATTCCTAAAGATTTGAACATGAAACAAATTCATTTTCAGCCTTTATTTAAGCTTAGTTTCATGGAATAAATTGTTTCACTCATGGAGATGGGTTTAAAAAATGTCAATGATAATCATTTCAGCCCAAAAGTTTCAAAAACACACAAAAAATTTGAAAAAAAACACACAATTTGAAAAACACACATTTTTTTTTGAATATAGGAAAAACAAACAATAAATAAAAATCCTAAAATATAAAGGTTCCCTCCACCAAACGTAAATGATGCAGTGTCCTCAATTCATTAAAATGTATGTAATTAGATTAGAAAAATGAATCACAAAAATCAAGAAAGTGTAAAGGAGAGGTACGACCTGGTGGATTTTATTGATAAACAGGTTGGAGGAGTGTGATCTCCTCCACTAGATCTGATGGAATGGTCCCATGGAATTTCTTTAGCCTATGTCCATTAACAGTGAATAGATCCTTCTCTCCATACTTCACTATCTTCACAACACCAAAAGGATATACATGAGTAACTATAAATGGACCTTCCCATCTAGAATGAAGTTTACTTGGTATCAGCTTGAGTCTAGAGTTGAATAACAACACTGTGTCTCCAAGATGGAAGTGTTTTGGTTGGATCATCTTGTCATGAGCCACTCTTTTCCTTTCTTTGTAAATCCTGGAATTTTCAAATGCTTCTCCTCTAATTTCTTCTATCTCCTGCAACAACAATATTCTTTCTTTTCCAGTACTTTCAAGATCCAAATTCATCATTCTCACAGCCCAATATTCCTTATGCTCCAACTCCACTGGAAGATGACAACTTTTTACATAAATAAACCTGTATGGACTCATTCCAATTGGGGTTTTTTAGGCTATCTTGTAAGCCCATAATGTATCTTCCAATCTTTGGCTCCAATCTTTCCTATTTGGATTTACAGTCTTTTCCAAAATTCCTTTGATTTCTCTATTGGAAACTTCATATTTCCCATTAGTTTGTGGATAATAGGGAGTTGATGTTTTATGAATCACCCCATACTTCTTCAGTAAAGCCTCCATTATCCTATTACAAAAGTGATTACCTTGATCCCTAATGATGGCTCTAGGAACTCCAAGCCTACAAAATATATTAGCCCTGACAAAATCACAAACAACTTTAGCATCATCAGTCATGGTGGCGTTTGCTTCCACCCATTTGAAAACATAATCAACTACAAGAAAGATATAGGAATTTCCAAATGAAATTGGGAAAGGGCCCATAAAATCTATCCCCCAAACTTCAAAAATTCCACAAAAATGCAGTGTCTTTTTGGGCATTTCTTGCCTCCTTGAAATATTTCCAGAAAATTGACATTTTTCACACCTTTTGAAAAATTCATGAGAATATTTGAAAAGTGTGTGCCAATAAAGACCAGATTCTAAAAATTTCCTCCCTTTCCTTTGAGGTCCAAAGTGGCCTCCACAAGCTAATGTGTGACAAAATATAAGGACAGAATCAATTTCACTTTCAGGAAAACATATTCTTATCACTTGGTCATTACAAATCTTCCAAAGAAATGGATCATCCCAGATGTAATACCTAGATTCAGATTTCATCTTTTGAAGTTGATGAGAATTTAAATAAGATGGGACTTGAGACGTTACTAGATAGTTGATCATATCTACATACCAAGGCACTTTTCCTTCAATCAAGTACAATTTCTCTCCTGGAAGGTGATCATTCAAAGGTTCTTTATCTAGAATTTCAGCTTCAGCAGTGTTGGGTAGTCTACTTAAGTGATCAGCCACTTGGTTCTCAGATCCTTTCTTGTCTTTGATTTATATGTTGAACTCTTGCAGTAGTAAAATCCTTCTCACTAGCCTCGATTTAGATTCTTGATTCTTCATCAAGTACCTAAGAGCTGCATGATCAGAAAATACAATGACTTTAGTTCCAAGAAGATATGATCTAAATCATTCTAAATCAAAGACAACTTCTAAAAACTCTTTTTCTGTTGTTGTGTATTTGAATATGGTTGCATATATGGTTATTGAGGCATAGGCAATGACTTGTGTCCTTCCCTCAATTCGCTGAGAAAGGACAGCTCCAAATGCTTGGTTTGAAGCATCACAAAGTAGCTTAAATGGTTCTTCCCAATTTGGTGGCTGCATCACTGGTGGTGTAATCAATCACTTCTTAAAATCATCAAATGCTTTCCTACATGAACCATTGAAATCAAAATCAGTAGCTTTCAAATTTAATCTAGAGAGAGGGAGAGAAATCTTACTGAAATCTTTGATAAAACTTATTTAGAATCCTTCATGTCCTAAAAATGATCTAACATACTTCACACAAGTTAGGTAAGGTAAAGAATTTATCAATTCAGTTTTTGATTTATTAACTTCAATTAAATTTTTGGAAATTACAAGCCCAAGGAAAATCCCTCTCTTAACCATGAAATGTCACTTTTTAAAATTCGAAAAAAGATTCTTTTCAATGCAAGTTTTCAAAACATTTTCCAGATTTTTCAAACAATGGTCAAAAGAATTTCCAAAAACTGTGAAGTCATCCAAGAAAAACTCCAAGAAATCTTCAATGTGATTAGAAAATATACTTACAATACACCTCTGAAATGTACCTGGAGCATTACACAATCCAAATGGCATTCTTCTGCATGAAAAAGTACCGAAGGGACAAGTAAAGGTAGTCTTCTATTGATCCTCAGGAGAAATAGGTACCTGGAAATAACCTGAAAATCCATCCAAAAAGAAAGAATGAGTTATCCCTGCCAATCTCTCTAACATCTGGTCAATGAACGGGATAGGGAAATGATCTTTTCGAGTAACCTGATTCAGCTTCCTAAAATCGATGCATACTCTCCATCTATTCTGAATTCCTACAGGGATTAATTCATTCTTCTCATTCCTCACAATGGTTAGTCCAGTTTTCTTTAGAACTACATGGATGAGGCTAACCCATTGAGAATCTGAGTTGGGATATATGATCCCATCTTCCAAGAGCTTCTCAATCTCCTTTTTCACAACTTCCATCAAAGTGGGATTCAGTCTCCTTTGGGGCTGTCTTATAGGTTTGGAATATCCCTCAAGAAGAATTCTATGTGAGCATATTTTTGGGTTGATTCCTAGGATATCACATATTCTCCACCCTATTTCATGAACATTTTCTCTCAAAATCTCAATCAAATATTTTTCTTGGGTTTTAGACAGATTACTAGCAATTATTACTTGTAATTTATCTCCCTCCATAAGATACACATTTTTTAAGTCAGCGGGGAGTGGTTTTAATTCTAAATTAGGGGGCTGATCAAGGGATGAAATTAAGTTGGGGTTCCCCAATTCCAAAGGTTTCACATCCTGCACACAATAAATCATATCATCATATTCATATTTTAATAAATCATCAAAGAAATCAGATTTTACCTCTTCCTCCTACATGAAATCAAAATCTCCAGTAGTTTTTGCATCCACATGTTCATTGATATTTTGAATTGAAGATGTATCAACTAAGGATAATAATTAATGGAACATTCCTGATTCTTAAATGGGTTCAGTACCAACATCATGGGAGAGTGCAAAGATTTAATGATCATCTGATGGGTTCCTCATGGATTCAAAAATATTGAAGTGGACAGTGCTATCTCCAAACTCCATGGTGTGTGTCCCTTCATGGACATTGATGATGGTTTTGGCTGTCTCAAGAATGGTCTACACAAAATTATGGGTGAGTGTGATGATATCCCATCATCTTCCATATTTATCACATAAAAGTCAGCTGGGAATAAGAGATCTTTGACTTTCACAAGGACATCCTCCAGAACTCGTGTTGGGAAAACTGTGGATTTGTTTGCAAGATGAACCACCACTCTTGTGGGATTCAAGTCTCCCATCTGCAAAGAAGTGTATACTGAGTGAGGAAATACATTAATTGAAGCACCTAGATCACGCAAATAATTAGAGTAATTTAAAGAACCAATGTTTCATGGAATAGAAAATGTCTCTGGATCTTGACATTTGGTTGGAAACTGTGGTGTGATAAGAGTTGAGACGCTTCTTCCCAATTTGATCCTCTAATTCCCTTGAAGTCTCATCTTCTTGGTACAAATATCCTTAAAAAATTTAGCATAATTTGGGATTTTTTTCAGTGCTTCAAGCATAGGGATATTGATTTCCACTTTTTGAAATGTGTCCAGAATTTATTTTTGAAGTGCTTCCTCCTGCAACCTCTTTGATTAAATCATCCTTGATGGAAATGGTGGGGGAAAGTCTTTCTTCTCCCTTTTTTCCTTTTCAATGGTGTTTCTTATCTCCTCTCCCTTGGCCTACCCTTCTCCTCCTCCTCTTTATTCTCTTCTTCTTGGTGTATTCTCACAGAATTTTCATAATTTTCAACATCATTCTCACTTAGCCCAGGTTCTCTTGTTTTGGGCTCAACGGTGGATGGTGGTGGGAGTTATTTCCCACTTCTTGTTTTTATAATTCTGACATTCTCCTTTGGGTTTGGGATTGTCTGGGAAGGGAGTTTCGTTGGATTTTTGGTTATGAAGTCCATGAGACTATCAAACTTGTTGGAAAAAACTTTTACGGTGTCTTTCATCCCCTCAAACCCAGATTTATGCTGTTGGTTTTGAATTGGAGGTTGTGAAATGGTTGATGGATGCTCAAAGGGTCTTTGGAAAGGGGATGGTTTCAGGTGATAAGTCTAGTTATAAGATATCTTTTTCTGAAATGGTGGAGGGTTCTGGAATTGATTCTGGAATGGGGGTTGGTTTTGAAACTGATTTTGGTACAGGGGCCTAGCTTGATTCTACTAATTTCCAAATCCATATTGGACTTCATTAGGATCTCTCCATCCTTGTTTTTTTTGGAACTGCCTTGGTTTAAAGGTAGTTACACAACTTTCCATTCCCTGTATTTCAGCACACTGGTCAGTGAAATGATCAAGAGATGAGCATAAACCACATACCTTAGCTGGTGCTTATTTTTTACTCACATGTTTCAAGGACATTTATCTCACCAAACTAGTTAGTTCTTCAATATTAGTTTCTAATAATAGTTATGGATGCAAAAATTTTACCTCATGAATGCCACATATGCCAATACCTCTTGTACCAAATTGTTGCGAGTTTTGAGAAATTTTCTCAATTTGGCCCTTGGCTTCTTCTGGTGACTTGTCAATCAATGCACCTCCAGATGATGCATCCAAAAGGTTTATGTCATTATCCAGCAAGCCTTGATAAAAGAAGACAAGAAAGTGGTGCTCCTCAATTGTTTGATGTGTGCAGCTGGCACATAACTTTTTAAATCTTTCCCAGTACTCATAAAGAGTTTCTGCAGATGCTTGTCTGATGACATAGATTTCCTTTCTGATTGTTGTTCTCCTGGAGGTGGGGAAGAATATTTGCATGAAGCATATTACCAAGTCATTATAATCATACTCATCTCCAGGTTGTAGGCCGTATAACCATTCTTTGGAAGCTCCTTCCAATAAAAATGGGAATTCCTTCCACTTAACCTGCTCCTCAGCTATTCCTCAGGGTCTAAAAGTGGAACAGAAATGTGTGAACTCCTTGATATGTTTGTTTTGGTCTTCACCTGCCAGTCCATGAAACTTTGTGAGTAATGGAATCATGTTAGGTTTCATCTCAAAATCATTTTGTAATACAGGCATGGAAAGTTGATTATTTTGATTAAGGAATTGTGGTGCACATAGGTCCATAAGGGTTTGGTTTTGATTTCCAGCCATGATAAGAGGATCAGAGTGAACACTTGAAGTTTCAATTGAGTCTACAAGAGAAATTTACTCAAATTCAGTTTGAAAACTAAGGTTTCTAAGTCTATTCAACAAGGTTCTTTCAATTTTAGGATCTATGGGGATAGGGTCAAGGTTTTTACTTCTAGTCATGCAATATAAGGAAAAACAAAAACAAATGTGGGCACTACCTCCCCGGAAATGGTGCCAAGTTTTGACACGTGCCTGTCGTGGGGTGTGACAAAACAATATTACATAAGCTAAAATGCAGTAGAGTGGTTAACCTAGGTTTTCTCTAGAGAGGAGTGCACAAAAATTAAGCTGTCACCTTAAAATAACAGAAAGAAGTGAGGTTGTTTTTTTAGAAATTGTTTGATTTTTAAAAAGAAAACAATGAAAATTAATTATGAAAAATATTGAGAAAAATTGATAAAACAAGGGATTGAAACTATTATATGAGAAGGGTGATTAGTTTAGGGTCAGTTCTCCATTTTTAATTCTATAATAGTTCCAATTTATCCAATTCTCTTCTGCTAAATCGATAAAAGTGAGATTCCTCAATCGATTCATCTCACTCCTTTGGTCAAATAGAAATGGTAAGTGTAAAACTTAACAAAGTCTTGTCTTAGTATACTCTTCTTCCAATATATGATAGAGTTTTAGATAATACCCTCAATTATATTAGGCAATTCCCAATTGTGCCTTGTTTATCCCAAACAATCAAGAATATGAACTACCTCCTTCACACATACCGGTGATCGCCAAGTACATCACCACTAAGCCCTGATCTATTCCATCGTATATAAATCAGAACATAATAGAGGGATAAATTTATCATTTACCAAAGAAATAGCAATAACAAAATATAAAATCAAAATACAATCTCACATGATAATACAAACCGTTGTATGAAATTGAAACCGATTTCACAGAATAGAGAAAAGGACATTAGAACATTTAATGCATGAACTCAAGAGTCAAAAAATGGAAAACCTTCCCTTACCCAATCACTCAGAATATTTACCCCACCATGGTAAGGTTAACTGAAATTAATGAGTAAGAAGAACTCATTACAAAACTAAGAAGAACAAAGGAGAGAAAACAAAGAACCGAACATTTTATGATCCAGATTCTGTCCGCCAGAAGTTCGCCTCTATTCTTCCCACCATCCTCATGAATCTAACCAAGGTGTATTCTTAAAAGATGTTCGGATTATAGTTGGATATCTAAATTCCAAATCTCAAAGATATTGGAAATGTGAAAAGGAAGATATGGACGAATAATTGAGCATGACTTTTTCTGGCCGCAGAACACTATTCCAACTACTCTTGTTTGACTCACCAAAAGGATGCCTTAATGAGCTAATTTATTCTTTATATTCGATGTGAATATTAATCATTAAGTCCTCTATCTAACCCAGCTAGAATCAGAATAATTGAAGGTCGGAAACCCAAGATATCATTCATTTATTGAGGTAGGGTCCACTCTATCGGCCAGAATAATTTGTCCACTTGATTGTTTTTTATGGGAAAATGTGTTTCGAATTAGGTCTTGGAACAGAAGAAAAATATGAATCCCAAATATGATACTCTCCAATAAAATAATCACCTAATTTTAATCATAATTGTAAAAGTTATACCCGAAATACAGAAGCTCTATAAAAATGTTAAATTTACAGAAATAAACAATTTTCACATTTTATCTCAAAACACACCAAATATCATAAAAAGTTGCAAATCAGCTCACATTTATTAAATGGTAGGGATTAAATCATTGAAAAACATATGAATAATAATGAAAATATTAGCTCTATCACATGGACAGAAAAACTCTTCCATGCCTTGTGGGAATATCGAACCACAACTTGCACTACTACCCAGGATACTCTGTACCCATTAGTATATGGAAAAGAAGTAGTTCTTCCCATTGAAATCCAATTACCATCATTCTGCGCTGCCATTTGTGATCAACTTTCCAATGATGAGCGAGTGGAAAAGTGACATGATGAATTAGTGTGGCTGGATGAGAAGCAGTTGCACACTTTGCACCACCTGGAAGTTTATCAGAACCAGATTTCACGAGCCTTCAATAAAAAGGATCATCTTCGGTCATTCCTTGAAAGAGAATTGGTATTGGTCCTTCGGACCCCAATGACACCTGTAAAGAAGGAACCAAAGCTGGAGCCAAAGTTTGAGGGACCATATGTCATACACAAGGTCTAATCCAATGGATCATATGCCCTGATCCCCATGGATGGGTGACTCACCACCGCTCATACAAATGCATGATTTCTGAAGAAATATTTCATGTAACCATAAGAGCAATTATCATCCAACATACAGGATGTCAAACTTCCAATACCTAAATTCCCTTACTACATGACAATAAACTGCATAGTGAATCATCCAAGATACAGGATGTTAAACTGCCAAGCCCTAAATTTCCGAACTGCATGAAAGTAAACTGCATAGTGAATTATCCGAGTTGTAGGATGTTAAACTGATAAGCCCTGGATGTCCTTACTACACGACAATAAACTGCATAGTAGTGCATCCTTTCTGTATGATGTTAAACTGCATTTTATTTCATCCGTATGACATGAAAATAAATTGTGTCGCACTTGTCCGAAATCTATGACCCTATACAAGGAACCAATAATCTTGGTATTGTGACCTCAAATTGTCCAGGATTCCCCCCCTGAGGTGCATGCCGGAGGCTCCCAACCTCGTTCACGTCAATTTTTCTATAAAACCTTAACATGAACCTCTGTTTGAAAGCAATTACTACAGGTCTGAGCTCTATAACCCCAAACTAAGAGAAATATGTCCTTACTGCATGATTGTAAAATGAAAAGAAAATCATTTGAGTTGCAGGACATTAAATTAAAAATTCCCCTAATCCTTACCGCATGACGTTAAACAGAACGGTACTTCGTCCCTACAACATGAAAATAAACTATTCCATGCTGGTACAAACTCTATGTCTCTAAACATAGGGAAATATGTCCTAATTTTATGACATTAAACTGTATAACGAGACAGTGTTTTCACTTGAGAAAACATTGGTCTCCCGCATTAGGTCTGAGCTCTATGACCCCCAAAACAAGGGAAATATGTCCTTATTTAATGATAATAAACAGCATATTAAATCATCCAAGTTGTAGGATGTTAAATTAAAAATGTCCCTCATTCTTATCGAAAGACGTTAAACTGCATGGTACTTTGTCCCTACGACATGCCAATAAACTATGCCACACTGGTCCGAACTCTATGACCCTAAACTAAGAGAATGATATTCTAATTGCATGACTTTAAACTAGATAATGAGATAGTGTATTCACCTAAGAAAACATTGGCCTACCAACATTTTTCAACTAGTGTGCCATGTTCAAAGAACTACATACTTCTTGATTCCTACCCTCACAGGATACATCGCAACGCCAGGATTTTTGTATCTAGGCCTAGAAACCATGACAAAATTTCCCCCTCCCACATATAAGTCAAATTTTCACAGGAATTCCCTTTGAATTACAAGGGATTTGATAACTACGTAAGGATTCATTACTTCCCTTGCAGGATACATAGCGATGCTATGATTTTTGTATCTAGGCCCAGCCACCTTTGAAAAAAATGTTGACCCCCGTCCTTACCACAAGACACTAAACTACATGGAGCCTGTCCTTACCAAAAGACATTAAACTGCACTACACCCTTTTATTCTCATGTAGATTCACCATCTTCCATACCACATGAAATTAAACTACATGGAATCCCTTTTCACATAGGTTCGACACCGTCCTTACATCATTACGTTAAACGGCACTGATTTAATCATACTTCCCATCCTTACCGCATGTCGATAAACTACAAGAAAATATTCCTTACTGAACGATAGTAAACTGCATGGTACAAGTCATAATACACTCAAGATACTTGGTAAACTATGATGGGAACAATCCTTGGGCATTTGGATGCATCCTTATCAAGTGTTAGATTCCATAACCCGGATGATTGTGGATCTTCATAATCACCCATGGCCATCGAAAGTGGAAGGCCATCGACCTACGGAAACATTTTCATGACTTTTCATACCATGCCCTTAGTGGATCTTTATATTGATCACCCTGGACCATCTACCAAAGTAAATTCTTCCTCAGGAGACACTCTTCCTACATCTGTACACTTACCAGCCCCAGAGCCCCCATATCACATTTACCAATCCTTGAATTCTTAGAGTAATGGTTTATATCTTTGTTACCTTCACGTCCAAACATTTCCTGGGTGCCCCTACATGGTTAGATTATGTATCCACCCATGGTTCCTATGATGGTCTACATCCGCAACATAACG
The DNA here is from genome assembly GCA_963277665.1 of Viscum album. NCBI lineage: Eukaryota > Viridiplantae > Streptophyta > Magnoliopsida > Santalales > Viscaceae > Viscum > Viscum album. The sequence goes on along the minus strand of OY728126.1, from coordinate 1,797,975,071 downwards.
CCAGAGTTGTACTGCTTTAACCAAATGGACAATTTCAATATGGTTGTTTCTCATATTCTCGGACACATCTCTCCCCATCTACTAGAATTTGGGTTATGATCAATCCCAAATCTTCATAATCATTCATGGCCATTATACATAGATGTTCATCGACCTATGGAAACATTTTCATGATTATGTATACCATTCCCTCAGCGGATCTGCATATTGATCGCCCCTGGCCCATCTACTAAAGGCATGTATTCCTCAAGCGAAACTCTTCCTATCTTCGTGCACTTACTGGCCTCATATTCCCCACACCACATCTCCTGATTTGAGAGACCGTAGGATTACATTTTACACCTTCATCCCCTTTCTGATTAGAGCACGCTAGAGCACCCTAATTTGATTATCCCACAGGAAACCGTAGCATCATCCAAAGCTGGTTCGAACTCTACGACTGTTAAACTAAGAGTAGATCATCCTTAATGCACGACATTAATCTGCATGGAATAAAAGTGTACCCCACATGCAGGATAATTCAGTGCAGGGAACTTCTTAAGATTCAAAGACAACCGCGGCCTAATATCTCCAACATGACTAGTCATACCCTTTCCATACATCAGAATCTGTGACCCAGATAATCATGGATCCTTATAAACCTCCAAGGCCATCAGACATGGAAGGACCTCCACCTATTTACACCTTTTCATGACTATGCGTACCATGCCCTCAACGGCTCTGCATATTGATCTCCCCTGGCCCGTCTACCAAAGGCAAGTCTTCCTCAGCCGACACTCTTCCTACCTCTATATGCTTAACGACCCCAGAGCCCTCATATAATATCTCTTGATCCAAGAGGCCCCAGAATCACAGTTTACACTATTTTCATCCTTCCCACATCTTGGACATGTCAGGGTATTTAGACCCAGTTACATTCTAATCAAGAGTAACCTTTACATAAACGTCCTTACCGCATGACAATAAACTGAACAGAGCACGTCCTCCCTACATGAAGATAAATTTCAAAGGCCAAGCACTTCAAAATTCAAAAAAGACCCCAATTACAAGAATTTATATAAAAAATTCCCCTAGTCCTTACCGCATGATGTTAAACTGCACCGAGATCATCATTACTGCATGACGTTAAACTGCATGGGGACCGTCCTTGCCGCATGATGTTAAACTACACGGTATTGAAATAACTATTCACAGGTTCAGTAAGTAAAGGAGGATTCCCTCTCTTCCTCATTGCACGGGTTATAACTACACAGATCATCATCTCACACCTGCGTGAGAGGGACAACCTCACCCATTACTGGGATATCTTAACCCAAAATGCTTCTCCTGTGTCCAGACACCCCCTCATCATGATCAATAATCAGTAACTAGAATGAACCAAACTCCCATAAACCTCCCCTAGTGGTCTTGAATCATAACTTCTCTAAAGTTTCCTGGCTATTGGGATAATTCAACCATTGACCTAAGGACACCTTTTCATAACTATGCATACCATGCCCTCAATGGATCTGCATAGTGTTTCCCATCGCCTGTTTGCCAAAGTCAATTCTTCCTTAGGCAATGCTTCTTTTCGATCACCTACTAGCCTTTGATCCCTCATATCCATCCCGGGATTCGAAAGATCTTTGAGCCACAATTTAAAAACATTCCAAAATCACATCTAAGTATAGTCGTATGTTTTTCGTTAAATTACTGGTAACTAGGTAAAGCCATTCCATTTTGAAAGAATGTCCGAGATGTATAACTTTAAACTAAGTCAATCTCTAACCCTCCTTTACGACAACCAATTGTGAGTAGGAGTGGTATCATATCCATATCCATGATTGATATGGATGTCCCCAAACCTTTCAGACATTATGTCCCTTTTAAGCCACCCTTGGTGGTCTTTATAATCCGAACTTCCATGAAGTTACCCGGCCATCATAAATGGATAGTCATTGACTTAAGAACACCTTTTTCTGACTATCCATACAATACCCTCATTGGATCTTCATATTGATCACCCTTGGCCTGTCTACCAAAGGCATTTCTTCCTTAGGAGATTCTTTTACAACCTCTGTATGCCTATATGGATCCTATTCCCCAAGGAATGCCTTGCATGCTATCTGAACATGAGTGAAAAATTCCCCCCATATATGTATGATAGGTATTAAGGTATCCATAATTAGTAAAAAAACCTCATCGGGTCCCTCGCCCCACCACATTTGGTCAAAGATGTTCAACATAAAACATCAGTATTGATAGTCTTGTTTTCAGGACTTTAAACCGCTCACAGAAACAGGAATGAAACTAGCCAAGACGAAAACCCACAAAGGGTGCCTTGGAAAAAATCTATGTATCAGCTCGCGAGGCCTACACCTTGTATGGCCTTGACAAAAAATTGATCATTAAAAACTCAAGAGGAACAAAGCCCATTAGGTCAAAAACCTGTAAAGGGTGGCCTAAGAAAAATCTGAGCTACCCTGCTAGGTCTACACTAAATAGACCTAAGAAAAAATTAGGATGTCATGAAAAAGACACAAAAGTTAGTGAGTTGTTCCATAATACCTCAGCAATAGTCTAACTATGCTTGATGGATCCCTAGACCCAAGAAAAATTTATAATTGGTTATTGTCATTTCAATTTTATTTTCCAGAACTATGGTTAATTAAGGCTCGATGAACTATTTTTTATACATCAACCATTTAAATTAATTCATATCACATGATAAAACAGAAAAAAATTATTGAGGAGAAGAATATTTACTTCTATAACAAAAATTGTATGGGGGGAATCCACAACCTGGAGCCTCTTTTGGTAGGGAATGATTACTATAGGAGGCTTTCAACATACTCAAAAAGTTGTATCAAGCTTTGGTGAGAATCCTCGATAGCTTGATGAAGACTCTGTAGGGTGGTCATCTCGGCTTCTTCACCTGCCCGCAATGCTTCGACATCCTATGCCGCTATTAATCTTACCCTCATATCCTCCTCTACCTGCCACTACCCCTCAAAAATTATAGCTACGACACAAGACCACTCTTGCCTCATCCTCTCCTACTCTTGCATCAATTGTTCAATTTTTTGACTCATCTTCTCTAGTTCATGATTCAGCGCCTCGACTTGAGATCATTTCCTTGGGAGCTCACTCTGTAGCCTTTCGACTACCCCGACATGATCATGAGATTATTTCATAAAAATTTGTCGTGTCACAGTGAGATAGGATTCATGTTCAATGGTAAAAATGCAAGACTCGAGTCCGCTGACCTTCTCCCGGGCAGGGAACACCTATTTAATTATTTCATAGACACCATGATAGTCAAATCCATTGAATACCATAACTATGAACTGGTTGTGCAGTCTCAACAATTTGGCTGGCATATCAGCCAAGGTCATTTGAGAGATCAGCCTCTAGATCTTTTCCCATGCACTCTGACGAGTAGGTCGAAGGCTAGAAAGATCCCCTTGATCAGTATCAGAATCACTCCCAAAATATGAAATATATTCAAGGATCAATGTCACCAGAGAGGGAGCTGATCCAACTTCAACCATATGTTCAAATTCCTCAACAACATCATCCAGGGTAGGATTGGGGTTATTAGTGCGATCACCAACACCTACGGTTGTGGCCCTGGAGCCCAGAAATAGAATGAAGAAGATAAGTACCCCTAATTAGAGAAGAGAAGAAAAGGGGGATAGTTGTAACGAGAATGAAAATCTTACCCTCAATCCTTAAAGTGATGGTGTCCACAATCTCTACACCTCTACTACCACCCTAGGAAGATTATTCTATGTCCTCAACCCGTAAATGAGCTGCAGGGACCCTTGGAGGTGCCTAATACCCGAGGCCATGCCCGAGGCCAGAAGCTTCCAAGGCAGTCCCCAAATGACCGCCTATGAAAATTAAGCTCATGGAAATTGATCCCCTAGTAAACAGGATGATATCCCACTCCATGTTTTCCAGAGTTGGGGTAGTGGCCTCTCTCATGAGTTCTTCCTCTACTGGACCGTGATCCTTAGAATCTTGGGCAGCCGACTCTGTCAGATCTGAAACTTCATCACCAGCCTTGAGTGATGACTGCACTTAGTTCACTTCAGTTTTCATCAACAAGGGTGGTTCGTCTTTCCCTGAAGCTATAGAGACCATGTGATCAGTAGAAGTATCAACCCCCAGTTTCCCCTCCTCCATCAAATTCTTGGTTCTTGAAATTAGGATAGGGACATCCATATTGTCGGCCTCCTCAATAGGCCTCACCCCCTTACCATTCTCATACCTGGCCGTAGGTAGTTTCTCTATTATCAAAGGGGCCACTTGGGAAATTGTAGCTTGATTACTAATAGATGATTCACTAAAGTATACTAATAGGAAATAACCAGAAATGTCAAAGCATCTGGTTTGATAATTAGAGAAGTCAGAAAAATGGTTACCCATGATCCCATTTCTGATATGTTTTTACAGTTGGGATATCTACAGACGTTTCTTGATTTTCCAAGGAGACGGATCCCTGCCTGAGACATTGGGTGGATCCAAAGGAGGGAATACCCTATTCAGGTTTGCAATGGTTGCCTCCATATGCTCGGTCACTCCAGGAGAGACTTCCCCAATGACCCCCACAGCCAAAGGTGCATGTTCGCCCGCTGCAGTACCCCGGGGGGTGTACTCCGGGGAAGGTATCACTTCTTGGGACTCCTCAGCATATTGAGGAAAGCAAGAAGATTTTATAATCTTCATAATACAAGAGGAAAAGGGTGGTGTATATATAAGTAAGATGACATATTCCTCATTATTGGATGGCTCAGAGTGTATCATCATTAAAGCCACTCGGTCAGATCCATAACGCCAATTCTTGAGTGGGTACAATTATTTATCCAAGTATTTTAAGAATTCAACTACCTAACCAAGATATTCTTCAACCAAAACATAAGATGGAGAAAAATCTACTCCAAGTCTTGGAAGCTTTAAAGGCACCTCTTGAAGCAGTTTCCAAACTTCTCCATCAGATTCACTGGCCCCCAGGTCATCCCAAACCCTCTAAGCATCTAGAAATGAAACTGTAATAGGAACAACAAGCTTGGGGAGATCAACTTGAGAAGGTAGAGCAGCAACAGAAGCGAGAAGGGGTTTCATTAGTCGTGACTGCTTCCTGGGTTCCACCACCACCCTGATACTCTCATGAAATACCTGCATGTGAGACTCCAAGTGCATAGAGGGGAATTACCTTGACTCAGTCGCATTAGGAGGACCGAAATGATCTTCCCCCCTAAAGAATGATCACTTATCTCCTCATCCTCATTGGTCACTGACCGTAACATGGCTCAGACCTAGTGGGTTGACACAAAGTAACCTCTGTGATCATGGATATAAACCTAGAGATCTTGAAGATACTAATATACCCTCTCTGGGTCATCATCATAAAAAATATCATCGAGCGCAGATATATAGCCAAGTTCACCGAACAATACTTCCCTACGATGGAGATATTTCCATAGAGCATGGGGGTATTGACCATGGAAGGATGACTTATTTTTGAACTCATCCCATTGATTCCAAGCCCTCAGAAAGGCAGCATCTATGTGTATGACTGGATGACCCCTGAAATTAGCTTCAATAGCATGCGAAGAGATACCCCGATGTGTCAAAACTTTCCCCAGGAGCACATGGCCAATAGGATTCTAGAGAACCATTCTTTTCTGATTTGGAAAAACAACCACCTTCTGCTTTCCTTTACCCTTTGACAATTTGGAGCTCTAAATAGTGGGAACCAATATTCCCAACTAATCATCCGGGTATGAAAACACCCCAGAGTTGGTGTATTTTTTAGAAAGGAGAGGAATAGGGTATGCAAACTCAGAATTCTTGACCTCGCAACCAGTGTTCTCTCGGATGAACATCAACCACAACTATCTGGATACAATTAGATGTCGATTCTTGTGAGCGCTATTGAGAAAAGGGGGAAATAGAATTTGAACACAATCGAACTGACGACCGAATTTTCAGGGTGCGTACCCTTCGCAGATAATTTATCTGCCTATGTGATCCACAAAGATGACCTCTCTTAGGGAAACAAGGTAGCCCCACTTGGTAAAGTCCTCTGATCCAAAATTCATAATCATGCAAGTCGGGTAAGGGTAGGGATGAAAATTAAAGTTGTCATATCCAATGATTCGACTTGATAGCTGGTTCTTATTCTGGACTATTTGATGTTCTGTGTTATCTTGGGCAGCCCATACCTTAGACATCCCACTGGTCAATTGCAGGTATGTCCAAAGTGTGGAACCCATAATCTGTAAGGGGTTGATGAAAGTTTATCGATTCTTCACGTGTGCCCCTATCCAAACCCATAGGATTTGGAAGGGGCTGACCACCCAATTTGGTCACTTCCCTTCAGCATTATGGCTTTTTAATCGGTAAATCCTAGCCAATATTGGAATGGATAGGTAGATTTAGTTTCCAGTGGCCAAATTGTCCTCCATAATAAAGGTGTAAATCCTTATGCTGCCAGACTCATGTACAGGCAGCAACCACCCAATCAAAAAAATAGCCAGGAAGGCCGCCAGTCGAAGTATCCGATCAACGTTTGACCCGAGCTCCCAACCCCAATTGTTGAATTGAACCTCTTCTAGAATTTACTAGTAGGTTCCTCCCTGCCTACGAGTTCTCATTGAGGGATAGTATATGGGCCTAATAGGATATTTTAGAGATTTGGTGTTTGTGGAAATGGGCTCAATCCATTTGGGATAAGGGATGATCTGTTTCGGAGAAACCTCTTTGGAGCACTTCTGAGCTTGATCAATGAGCTACTTCACCAAAATAGGAGTCCTCTCCTCATCATCCAAGGAAGAAGAGGAGGCAGGAATTTATCATACATATCTCAAATGATGGGAACTCCTGAGATCATTGATATGTCCCAAAGGATGATGCCAACCTCCTCATGGACTAAGTGGAACGTATTGGTATCCAGGATCCAATGACTTAGGAGGTTGTAAAGACATGTGTTTTTATGGGTTTTGAGTTTGAACAGAAATTTAAACTTTTTATTTTGGGTGCTAGTAAGGGGTAAATTGGTCATTTAATCCTAATAATGGTCTCATATAATTTGTGTAATAACTTTCTTTGTCCTAGAATTGGGCATTTACCCTAAGACTTGAGTTTTGTGGAATTATGAGTCATTTGAGTTTTGGAAGAATGTTTAATATTTAATAAATTTATTATCAAATCATTTCTATAGGTTCATTTGGTGATATATTTCTAATGGGGAATTAGATTTATAGTATTACTCCTCATTTGAGTCCAAAATTTGGGGGTTTTCTTAGGTGAGGTATAAACCCACTTTAGGTTTTGCGACTTGAGATAGGTGTTTTAAATGGGAATTTAATTAATTAAATACCCTCCCCCAATTTAGATTCCCACAAATGGTTGGAGGAGGGATAATAATTCTCCCTCACATGATAGAAAGACCAAGAGTTAAGGGGGAAGGATATTATTCCATAATTCATTCATGGTGGTGATCAATATCGGATCAAGGTGCAATGATATCCAATAGTGAATTTAGATCTGAAGCATCGAAATTTCTCCATGATATAGGATGAGTTTTAGTTTTATTCCCCAATCCACATATATTAGTTTATTTATGTTTTAAATCTCTTTTATGACTATTAAGTACCCCATGAGGTTTTATCTGTACCTAATTAGGGGAAAAAAGGGTTTTATGAGGTTTGTAGGGGTTTCCCATTTTGGAATCCTAATCACACAGCTTGTGGTTCAGGGACAAACACCATGTGTTCTTCCCATTCAGAGAAGATAAAATTTTCTAAACTACACATTGTGTAATGGGAGTACACACCATGTATAGGGACATGTCCATGTGGCTGAGTACTTGGGAAAATGAAATTTTGGGGCTACATGTGTAGTAAAAGTACATAGCATGTAATGGGACATAGCCATGTGGCAGGGCTCATGGGAATACATCCCATTTAAAGGGTGTAAAAGGACATGTATAAGTACCTATATAGACCCTAGGTATGACCTATAAATTTAGTATTACATGACCAAACCCTATGTAATATGTTCCTGTGTTGGAGTACATAGACAAAATTTGAGTGTAACTGGATTGTGTAGAAGTACATGAGTAGATGGGGCGTTTTGGAGTACACATCGTGTACTTAGGGTACACACCATGTACTACCCATTTGTTACCCTTTTGGGGGTTTTGGTGATTTAGATCCCTAGATTCAGAATCATACATAGAAGGATTTCATTTTGAGTATTTTCCCTCATCGAACATGATGATGGAGCCCTTGGGTTTCTTTTTGGAATTCTAAGAGGTTTCGTTGTGTGAGAAACTTATTAGAAAGAATTTTACCTCCAAAAATTGAATTTAAAAATCTCCCAGGATAGGTGCATGAGAATAATTAGAGTATATAGTGTTGGTTCATCAGATTCCTTCAGTGGTGATGGAATGGGATTGTCTTTGTTAGTAGGATTGGGTTGTGACTGAAGGTGACAGATAGATTGGGTGTTTGAGCCAACCTTGGGTGACTTGGAGAGGGTATGGTATTGAGTCCATATCTTTTATGAGTTTTACTCAATTTTAGGTCTTTGAGGCTGAGGGATTATAGAGACTAGGTTATGGGATGTGTGACTACTGAGATATGGGAGATGACCCGAGAGTTTAGTTATGATCAGGGATTACAAGATGAATTCCTCCTCATGTGTACTCATTCCAAGGATCCCAATAGGGATACCTATATTTTTGTGGTAACCTAGAGGGATAAGTGGGTGCTCGGTTGTTAGATCGATATTGAGAGGGTATGTGTGTTTGGGTAGCGATGGTTGGGGTGTCACCTTGATACCTAAACTAATGAGTGAGATGATGGGGTTGATATGTGATTATGGGCATGGGAGCTCAATCCACCCTTCATATTTTTTTAACTCATTAATTTATATTTAGTTTTAATTTACGTCATAGGGACATCTTGATATAGTTTAGTTTCCATGTTTAGATCATTTTTTACTGATATGGTATACTTTTAGTAAGAGAGTTGAACATAATTCTACTTTTGTATGGTTCTAGATATCAGATAGAACATTCCATGGTTATAATTGGGATTAGTGTACATGGAGATTCATAGTGGACAAGGAATTCAATGGTTATGATTGAGATTAGTGGAAATGTCATTCCATAATATACATGGCATTCCAAAATTATGATTGATATTAGGATACAAAACATTCCATATTTATGGATGATATTGGTGGACATGGCATTCCGAATATATGGGTGAGATTGATGGTCATGGAGTTCCATAAAAATGGATGAGGTTGGTAGATGAGCTTACTGGAAATGTTCATCCACATATGTGTTTGAGAAGAATGGACATGGAATTCTAAATATGTGGTTGATATTCGATAGAGAGGTTTCAGGAATAGGTTGTATACTGTAGGGATTAGGTGTCAGACTGAGACTCTAAGCACCATCAATATTGTGCATAGCTAGGTGTTGGTCTAATGTTCTGGGAACAATATTTTATGATATGAGGGTTATTTTTCATACTGATGTTGTGGGTAATGATGGTAATTTAATGTGGTATGAGTACCTGAGACTGATGCATCTAAATTGTAAGTGAGGGATAATGAGTAAAGTTAAGAGGATTAGTTGGGACTGCCATGTATGGGGATCCTATAGGTTACTTGGGATGCATGGTCATCGAAACATTCTTGGAGAAAACTTGGAACATGCTAAAGACGGTATGGTTGATCAATGTCCCAAACATAAGGATCGACAGTGGTTTCATTTTTATTTATTTTAGTTATATTTCATCTAGGTTGATCATATTACATGAGAATGAACTTATGGAAGCAGGTTATAGGTTCACAGTTGGGCATGGCCAACTGAGATATATTTCTCACCCCCTGTGCAAGCACCTCAGTGTGCATTCAGACCTTATGTCAACTTTCAAGTTGAGAATGAATGCATGATGGATAGGGTGAAGGCCTAGGATTGAATGATTGAGTGGATTCACTTATAAGGATTCTAATGATCAGGCTGGAGCGGCTCATAAGGGTACTAGAGATTGGGTATGTGGCATGTCTTAGAGTGTAGTATAGCCCAATTTATTTATTTTTCAGTCGTTTACTCTATATATGTGTCCATCCTACTGGTCGATTAGTGTTTTATGTATGGTATGGTCGTTTGGACCCTTACCACATATCATCTTATTATAGCATGTTTCTATTTCAGACAATTTATTATTGTTGTATACTATGATGTGCTTGATTCTTGGCTATTTATTTATAGATATGGGGTATAGTATCTTCAACATACCACCTTAGACCCCCACTGCTATTCACTAGCCTATGGAATATGAGAAGGTGGACCAAAGGACTTATGACAAACTAACTTGGGAAATTGGTTTAGTTGAATCCAGGCTGAAATGTTACTATAAAAACCCAAAAAATCCCCCCCAAAACCCAAAAAACCCCCAAAATCATAAAAAACACTAAATATATTGAAAACACATAAATCTCTATAAAAACATAAAACCCCAAAAAAATCCGGAAACCCCTTAAAAGACCTTAAAACATCCTAAAGGCCCTAAAATCCTCGAAAATGCCCTAAACCCTTAAAAATACCCTAACACCCTTATAAAACCATAAATCCAATATAAAAACGTTAAAAAATTCAAAAAAAATATATTAAAAACCCTAAAAACTATAAAAAATATTATAACCCCTAAAACCCTAAAAAATTATTAAAACCCCTAAGAACCCTAAAAAACCATAACAACCCTAAAAACCATAAAAACCAAAAAACCCACTAAAAACATAAAATCCACAAAAAAATAAATAAATCCCCTAAAAAACCTAAAAATGATAAAACCCCATAAAACCCCTAAAAATATCAAAAACCCTAAAACCCCAATAAAATCTACAACCCTAAAATCCCCTAAAACCCTAAAAACACTAAAACCCCTAAAATGCACTAAAACCATTAAAAGATACTAAAAACCCAAAATACCCCTTGAAGACCATAAAATAACCAAAAAACCTTAAAAGACTGTAAAAACCTAAAAAACCCATATTGGCCCCTTAGATCCCCTAAAAACCCTTAAATCCATTAAAAATCATAACAACCCCCCCAATGGACCCTAAAAACCCTATAGGACCCTCAAAACCCCTAAGGGGCCCTAAAACCCCTAAAGGATCCTCAAAAACCTGAAGGACCTAAAAAAAACTGAAACCCTAAAGGATTCCAAAACCCCCGAAAAATGGTAAAATCTAAATTCCCTAAAAAAACATAAATCCCTTTAAAACCCCTAAAAAGACAGAAAAATCCTTAAAAACCTAAAAACCATAAAACCCTTATAAAATCCTTAAAATTTTCGAAACACTAAAAATCACTAAAAACCCCTAAAACACTAAAATCCTTTAAAAATATTAAAAACCCTAAAAACCCATTAATAATACTAAAAACCTATAAACACCCATAAAACCATAAAAACCCAAAACCCCATAAAACTCTAAAAAACCCTAAAACCCATTAAAAATCCAAAAAACCTTAAACCTCTTTAAAACCCTAAAACCCCGTAAAATCCCTAAAATCCCTTAAAACCCCTATAACACTAATGTCGCCTAAAACCCCTAAAGGACCCAAAAACACACTTAAAATCGTACAATCTTAAAACCCATAAAAATTGAATAAACATTGAAACCCCCAAAACCTGAAAGAACCCTAAAACCCCTAAAAACCTCAAAACCCTAAAAGAACATAAAATCCATAAAAACCCTAAAAGACGCTAAAACCCCAAAAATTTAAAAAAGGATAAACAAATACCTTCAAATACCCAAAAATAATCTAAAACCCCCCAAACACCTATAGGACTCTAAAACCATTAAAAGACACTAAAACCCTATAAAAATACTATATTACCCTAAACCCCTAAAACCTTAAGGGACCATAAAAACCCCTAAAACAACTAAATGACCCTAAAACCCCTAAAACTCTAAAGAACCCAAAAAATAATAAAATAACCTTAAAACCCTATAAGACCCTAAAATACCTAAAAACCCTAAAAGACCCTGAAACCCCTAAAAGACCTTAAAACACCTAAACTGCTCTAAAAACTGTAAAATACCATATAAAACACTAAATGCACTAAAAATCCATAAAACCCTAAAAAATTTAAAAGATCCTAATTTTTTTTAAAACTGTAAAAACCCTAAATACTCTAAAACAGCATAAAAACAATAAAAGCCATAAAATACCAAAACACCTAAAAACCATAAAAACACTAAAAATACTAAAATTCCCTAAATACCTAAATCCCCTAAAAACATGAAAAACCCCTAATATACCCCGAAAAACCTAAATGACCCTAAAAATATTTAAAACCCTTAAAGACCCTAAAAACCGTAAAAAACACTAAAAGTTCCTAAAATTACTAAAAAACCCCTAAAATCCATTTAAAACATCAAAAAACTCTAAAAAACCCTAAAAAAACTAAGCAAACCTAAAAACCCTAAAATATGTGAAAAAACCTAAGAACCCTTAAAAATATAAAAAATCCAAAAAGGACCCAAAAAACCATTAAAAGTTTTAAAGACCCAAAAGGCATAAAAAACCCTAACAACCCCTAAAAAACCTTGAAACCCCTAAGAACCATTAAAAACCTAAAATAAATAAAAATACCACAAAATCAGTTAAAAACAAAAAAAAACATTAAAAACCCATACGATCCCTAAAAACCCTAAAATAACTTAAAAACCAAAAACCCGCTGAAAACCCTAATAACCAAAAATTCCCTAAAAACCTAAAAACCCATAAAATCGTAAAATTTCCTATAAAAAATAAATAAATAACCTAAAAACCCCTAAACCCCTAAAAGATAAAAAAATTTGAAAACCCCCACATACCCTAAAAATCCCTAACCCCTCCCCCTTAAAACCCTAAAACAACCCTAAACCCCTAAAAAGATAAAAACCCCCAAAAACCTTAATTAACCCCCCCCCCCCCCCAAATCCTAAAAACTATTAAAACCCATAAAACCCTAAAAATCCCAAAAAAAACCTAAAAACACAAAACCCACCCTAAAACCTAAAAAACCCTAAAAGCACATAAAAACCCTAAAAGCTATAAAAACCCCAAAACCCCCAAAACCCCTAAAATTACCTAAAACCCTAAAACACCATAAAATTGTAAAATACATTAAAATCACTAAAAGAACGATAAAAACCTTGAACACCCTAAAAACCCTAAACCCCCTAAAAATCCTAATTATACCTAAAACACTAAAACTTTCTAAATATACCTAAAACCCACAAAGAAAAGATGCTGCCGCTCTCTCCCGGGTCTCTCCCGACGCGGCGATCTCTAGGGTTCCATCCAGGAACCCCCTTCAGCGGCTTCGTTGATCTCCTCAGGCTTTGCGATGCGGATGGATTGATGTTCGGGAGGAGTTATATCCTGGTGCAATGGCGGTTTTCGCGACGGATGGATGACGACGCCGAGATATTGAGGGCTGTTTCAGGTTATGGCGGCTTTTTGTTTCGATCTGGATCGGCGTTGCTAGATCTGGATTCTGCTCTCTCTGGTGGTAGCAGAGATGATTTTCATGTGTGTTGGACGATTCTGAAGCTGTCGATGATGAAGTCAATGCCGATGAGATGGTTTCTTTGCCAAGTAGGAGGGTTCGGCTTGCTGGTTTTTTGGTGCGACGAGCCTTTTTGGTGTTGAGGGGAGGTATGACCACATCCTGGTGACAAACGGGTTCGTCGGGCTTTGTATCTACTTCGCGCGAGCATTGGCGTTGCGCTTGGTTCGACGCTGTCTGTCCAGATCCAAAGAGGTGCAGGATTTTTGCTCATTGATCTTGCTACTGACGAAGGTATAGTCGCTATGTCCTATGTCCGACTGATTTTTTTGGCTTGCGTGTTCTTGTTTGGTGGCTGGACTGGTTCTGTGTTGCTGCTTCGGCGAGACTTTGGTTGGATTTTCCATTACTGGCCTCCCCCAAAGCTATTGTTGGGGAGAAGGATTGGTGCTTCTTTTTGGCTGGTTGTTTGGCTTTGTTGTGGATGGTGGTTGCCGGTGCTGTTGGGTGGCGATGATTCATGTTCTGTTGATGTTGTTTGTTCTAGGCTGTTGGAAAGGGACCTTCTTGGTGAGAAGGTATTGGGTGCTGGATGCAGGTATTTTGTTGATTTTGAGTGGATGGTGTATGGTGAATGCTGGATGACGTGTGGCTGGTTGGTATTTGCTGCTGCTGTGGATGAGTTTGTTGTTGTGCTGCTGGAGTGGAAGTGTGATGTTGGGAAATGTTTGGTGGTCGAAAGAGGTGTTGGCTGTCTGAAAATGAGGATGCTGGTTGCTGGTTTGTTGTGGATGCTGGTTGGCTGGTTGCTGCTAATGGATGTTGTTTGCTGCTGTAGTCTGAATGCTGGTTGTTGGTTAGCTGTGAGCTGCTGGATGATGGTTAAGGCTGGATGTAGTGCTGTTGGATGCTGGTACTGGCTGGATGTGACGTGATGATGCTGTGGTTGTGTCTGTTTTTGTGCCTTTTTCTTTCTTTGTTTTTCTTTCTTTGGAGTGGGTTGTAAGGGTTTTTGGGTGTGGGTCGTTCGACCCCTCCCCTCCCTTGTCTGCAGTGTTTGTGTCTTTTTGTTTAATAAATTTTGGGGGGTGCCAGGAATAGCCTGGACCCGAGCCTTCTTTGCCTAAAACCCACAAAAACCCTAGACCCCAAAAAAATCCTAAAAACCCTAAAAACTCTTAATAAACCCTAAAAATCCTAAAAGAAACCCTACAAAAAATAAAAACACTTCAAATTATTAAAACCCCCAAAACCCCAAAGAAGCTATTAAAGACTCAAAAACTCATAAAAACCCAAAAAAACCTAAAAAACTAATAGATTATTAAAACCCTAAAAGAACAAAAAAACCCTATTAAAAACTAGAACTCTTAAACACTCTAAAAACCTAAAGACTCCTAAAAACCCTAAAAACCCCTAAAATACCCTAAAATACCCTTAAAACCCCTAAAACCCTAAATAACTAAAAAACCATAAAATTTTAAAACCCCCCAAGAAACCCAAAATAAATACTAAAATCCCTAAAACCCCTTTAAAACCTTAAAAACCATAAAAATCTTAAAAATCTATAAAACCCTAAAGACCCCTAAAAATCCCTGAAGACCCCTAAAACCCTTAAAATACTAAAACTCTTAAAATTACATAGAAGCCAAAAAATACCTAAAACCCATGAAAACCCATAAAAAGCACTAGAAATCACTAAAATACACCAAAACCTAAAAACTATAAATACCACTAAAACCCCTAAAATCCCTAAAAACAATAAAAACCATAAAAACCCTAAAAATAATAAACACCCTTAAAACCCTTAAACCCCCTAAAAACCCTAAAAACCCTTAAAACTAAAACAAACCTACAAACCCTAAAAACACTAAATACCATAAAACACTAAAAACTTCTCAAAACCCTAAAACCCATAAAATCCATAAACAACCTAAAATCCCTAAAAACCCCCAAAACCCCCAAAACCCATAAAAAACAAAAATAACAAAAAAAAATCTTAAAACCCACTAAAAACCCTATAAACTCAAAAAACCCTTCAACCCTAAAAAATTCTAAAACCCCTAAAAACTAAAAAAATGCCTAAAACCCTAGTATAACCAAAAACCCAAAAAACACTAAAATCTTAAAAACCCATAAAAGAACCTTTGAAACCCTAAAAAGCAATAGAAAACACTTAAACACCCTAAAACCCCAAAAAATCTAAAACCCCAAAAAATAATAAAAGACTAAAACACCATAAAAATCCCAAAAACCATAAAATCCCTAAAAACACATCAAAAGCCTAAAAAATATAAAACCCATAAAATAATCCTAAAAACTCCTAAAAAACCTAAAAACCCATTTGAACCCAAAAATAACATAAAAAGCATAAAAAAATAAAAACCCTAAAAACCAATAAAACCCCTTGAAAGCCAAAAAATCCCTAAAATCCCAGAAAATCCTATAAATTCTAAAAAATCCTTGAAACCCCTATAAAACCCTAAAAACACCTAAAACCCCTAAAAACCCAACAAACCCTAAAATTCATAAAACCCACTAAAAAACTAAAAACCCCTAAAGCCCAAAAAAGCCTAGAAAAATCTAAAAACCTTCAAAACTCTAAAAACCCTATAAAACCTCAAAACACTAAAAAACCTAAAAACCCTAAAAAAACCATACAAACAGAAAAAAACCTTAAAACCCTTAATACCCTTAAAACCCTAAGAAACATAAAAAACTTAAATACACTAAGACCCATAAACTGTAAAAAATAATTTAAAAGACACTAAAACCCCTAAAAACCCTAACAACACGAAAACCCCCTTAAACACCTAAAAGCACTAAAATAACCCTAAAACACATAATCCCCCCTAGAATAACCTAAAAAATAATATTTATAAAGAACACTAAAGACACTAAAAACCCATAAAGGCCTTAGATTCCCTTGAAAATAATAAAAGACTATAAATAACCCTAAAATCCCTAAAGGGCCCTAAAAACCCTAAAAACACTGAAGGACCCTAAAACCCTAAAAATTTGAAGAAAACCCTAAAGTACCCACGAAAACTAAAACTCCTAAAAGGTTATTAAAACCCATAAAAATGATTAAACCCATAAAAACCCAATAAACCCCTAAAATTCCATAAAACTGCTAAAAACCCTGAAATATACCTTAAAAACCCTAAACCCCCTAAATACCCCAAAAGACCCTAAACCCGTCAAAGACCTTAAAAGACCCTAAAACACCCTAATAACCCTTAAAATTCTCAAAGGACCTAAAACCGAAAAAATATATAAAAGAAACTAAAAACATTAAAATACACTTAAATCTCTTAAAACTTTTAAACCCCTTAAAAACCCTAAAAGGCCATAAAAACCCTAAAACCCTAAATACAAAAAAATTCCTTAAAACCACTTAAAACCCATAAAATTTTAAAAATATATAAAAACCTAAAAAACCTTTAAAACCCTAAAAATAATAAAAATCCTAAAAACCCAAAAAAAACCTAAAAACCATAAAAGTCCTTTAGGGCCCTAAAAACCATAAAACCCCAAAATCCATAAAACTCCCTAAAATCCCAAAACAATCCTAAGAGGCCTTTACATATACTTAAAACTACTAAAACCCCAAAAACCCAAAAACCCAAAAACCCCATTAATACCCATAAAAAGAAAAAATAAAAACCCCCCAACCCCCTAAAAACCTTAAAAAACATAAAACCCCTAAAACCTTAAAAACCAAAAAAAACCTTAAACCCATTAAATATCTAAAAACCTATAAAAACCCAAAACCCCTAAAAATCTATAAAAACCCTAAAAACCCCTAAAAACCACTAAAACCATAAAAACCCTAAAATCCTTAAAAACCCCTAAAACCAAATATAAACCCAAAAAACCTAAGAAACATCCAAAACCTCAAAAACTTAAAAAACATAAAAAGTCCTTCAACCCCAAAAATCCTAAAAAAATAAACCCCCAAACCCTAAAAGAATGTAAAAATCCTTAAAACCCCATTAAAACCCTATGAAACCCTAAAACCCTAAAAAACCATAAACACTATAAAACCCCTAAAAGCTATAATAAACCATGCAATCCATAAAAGCCCCTTAAACCTCTAAATACCCTAAATACCCTAAAACCCCCTTAAAATCCCTAAGACCCTTAAAACCCCTAAATGACCCTAAAATCCCTAAAAACCCTAAAAGACACTATAACCCTAAAACACCTAAAATTCCCTTAAACCCCATAAAAACCCAAAAATAACATAAAACCATAAAAGATCATGAAAATTATAAAAAAATTCAAAACCATAAAACCCTAATAAAAACTTTAAGATGCCCTGAAACCCTTAAGCACCCGAAAACTCTAAAAAATTCCTAAAAACCCTAAAAACTCATAAAACACTAAAAAAGCCTAAAATACTCTCAAACCCCTAAAAGTCCCTAAAAATCCAAGAAAAAATAAGAACCCTAAAACATTCCTTAACACCCTTAAATCCCCTCAGAACCCTAAAAACTCTAAAATATCTATAAACCCAAAAAACCGGTAAAATATATTAAAATACTAAAACCCAAAATAAATATAAATTAACTTAAAACCCTTAAAACCCAAAATAAAATCCAAAAAAAATTAAAACCATATGAAATCCAAATAAATCCCTAAAACCCTAAAAACCCATACAAATCCCTAAAAATCCTAAAATCCATTAAAACACAAACAACACAAAAAAATCCAAAAAACCCAAAAAAACCCAAAACCCCCTAAAAATCCTATGAAAATAAGAAATGGCTCCCAATTATCTGGTATCCTCTTGCATTAGGGTTCTTCAGCAATGTCCTTACTTCATCGCGTGGTGCTTCTTCGGCGCCATAGTGGATTTTCAGGCGTCGGCTTTCTCAGCGCTACTGCTCCCTCCCCTCGAGGTGCGATTTCTCTGGCTTGATGCTGCCCTCGCAGAACCTCTTAGGCAGTAACTTCGGTCAAAGCCTTCTTATATGGTCATGCTAGTCAGATTTGGTCTTTCCAATGTGAGGTGTTATAGATATTTTGTGGGGTGGGTCAGATTTGGTATTTCCTCTATTTGGAGCATCAAATACATGGAGGAGATGGCTAGATTTGGCCTTTTTGGAGTGCAGCTTTGTAGTTTCTGAGATGTTTGGGGGAAATATGGACCTACTGGTGTGCAGATTTACAGATCTTTAGAGGAGTTGGGTGGTTTTGTTCTTTCCTTTTCATGGTGTTGTAGTTCCATGGAGGAGTGGTCAAGATCTGACTACCTTGGTCTCAGCTACGACTCCTCAGCTTTGGGCATTGTTCCTTCTGCAGCTTCATGGATCTCCTCTGGGCTTTGTGAAGCTCTTATTAGAGATAGACTTTGTCTTGATGCTTATTTTTTTGTTGTAGTTGCACTCTAAATTTCTCGAGTGTTTGGAGTGGAGCCGGAGACTGTGGGTCTTTTTTCTGGTTTGGGTCACTGGATGATGGTTGCTGGCGCGGCAGGATATTGAGTTGTGTTGGGTTCTCTTTTCGGAAGTTTGACGGTCTCGGTGACGGGCATGACTGGTGGAGAAATTGGAAGATGAAAAGGGAGTTCCACTGGATTGGAGGTGGCATTATCAGTTCTCTGTTGTGGGATCCCAATTCGGGTTGGCATCAGTTTGCGTATAACATGAAGGTCCGCGTCTCTAGTACCTTAGTTTTATTTTTTCTTTATGCTGTTGATTAAAGGCTGGTTAAGCTGTGCTGTGTGGCTGCTATGCTGGGCTGTGATTTATTAAGTTATTGCTAGTTTGGATGTTTGTTTTTGTTGGTGCTGGTTTTTGGGTCTGTTGAGTGGTGCTGGAAGCTGTCCAACCATGAAATGGGTCATCGAAAGGGCTTTATGGTTACAGTTCTGAACAAGGAGTTTTGGGTGCTGCGGTTTGGCTCTAGGCATAGGTGATAGTGGTACTATGTATATGGCTGTGTTACTAGGTGTGGAAGGATGGATGCTTCTAATAGTTATATGTTGATGGCGAGCGATCTTCATGGCAAGGAGGTGATGGATGGTGGGAACAGTGCTAAGGGAGGCTGGATGATCGTGATGGGTGCTTCTTAGTTGAGATGTGATGAAGGTGATCTTTATAATGTTGGTGTTGGGGGTTATGTGTTTCTAG
Organism: Viscum album; assembly: GCA_963277665.1. Taxonomy (NCBI): domain Eukaryota; kingdom Viridiplantae; phylum Streptophyta; class Magnoliopsida; order Santalales; family Viscaceae; genus Viscum; species Viscum album. The sequence goes on along the minus strand of OY728126.1, from coordinate 1,797,955,369 downwards.
CAGTGGAAATGCTTGAAAAAATATGTTTTATTATGGTGCTACTAATATCGTGCAGACGATTGCTGATGAATTTGGTGCTTGTGGTTATGGTGCTGCTAGATGGTGGTTGCTAATTGGTTTGGAGGTGATGATGGGGACAGTTCTAAATTTCTTCTTTGTTTTTTTGTGTACTTTTTGTTTTTTTTGGGTTTTTTGATTTTGGGGTTGTTAAGGGATTTTTGGGTGTGTGTTGTTTGACCCCTCCCCTCCCTTGTCTGCTGCGTCTTTTTTCTAATAATTTTTTTTGGGGGGGGGGGTGGGGGATTGCCTGACCCTCACATCTTTCTTTCCGCTAAAAATCCAAAAACATCCCTAAAACCCTAAAAGAACCCTAAATCCCACCTCAAACCCAAAAACCCCTAAAAACATAAAATCATAATAACCCTAAAACCACTAAAACCTATAAAAATGACATAAAACCCCTTGAAACACCCAGAAGACCCTAAAAGACCCTAAAAGACCCTAAAGCCCCACTAAAAGACCCTCAAAACCACTAAATTCCTTTCAGACCCTAAAAACACCTAACAAACCCAAAAAATACCTAAAATTCTTAAAAATACCTAATAAATCCCCAAAACCATAACAACACTAAAAAGATACTAAAATCCTAAAACCCATAAAAACTCAAAAACCGTAAAAACCAATAAAAAATATAAATCCCCTTAAAACCCATGAAAAATATTTAAAACCTAAAAAACCCCTAAAAATCCCTAAAAATTAAAAAACCTAAAATACTCAAAAATCCCTCAATGAACAATTAAATTCCCAAAAAAAATCCCTAAAATACTTAGAAACCCTAAAAATGCCCTAAGACCCCTGAAAAATCACTGAACACCCCAAAAAACCCTAAAACCCCTAAAAACCTAAAAATCCCTATACTCACTTAGAAAATACTAATAATCCATAAAAACCCCAAAAAACCCTAAAACATCTAAAAACCCCTAAAAATCATAAAAACATAAAAACAATTCAAGAATCACTAAAAACCACCGAAAACACTAAGAACCCAAAAACCCATTAAAACCCCAAAAAACAAAAAAACCCAAGACCCTAACAACCCTAAAATCCTAAATTACCCTAAAGACACAAAAAGGACATAAACCCTAAAAATATGTAAATGACGCTAAAATCACTAAAATCTCCTAAAAACCCTAAAACCCCTTAAATTCCCTAAAACCCCCTAAAAACAAAAAACCCTAAAAACAAAAAACCCTAATACCCTAAAAAACTACTGAAAACCATAAAACTTTTAAAAACCCAAAAACCCTAAAAAAAACATGATAAAAATAAATATCCCCAAAATCCTAAAAACCTAGGTGACAATAAAAACACGAAGAAAACCCTAAAACCCTAAAACCCCTAAAAACCCTAAATCCCTAAAAACCCATATAATAATGATAAATACTATAGAAACCCTAAAATAATCCAAAAAACTTATAAAACCCCTAAAAACATAATGGAGCATTAAAAAACCAAAAAATCCCTAGAACCCATAAAATCCCTTAATTCCTAGAAGGAATTAAAAATACCCCTAAAACCCTAAAGCACTAAAAATCCTAAAATTCCTGAAATCCCAATACCCTAAAACTATAAAATACCCTAAAACCCTAAAAACCCCTAAAGTTCCTAAAACCGTAAAAACCACTAAAAACCTTAAATAACCCAAAAACCCCTAAAAACCATAACGATCCCTTAAAGACACTAAAACCCTTTAAAACCCTTAAAAATATTTAAAACCCCTAAAAACCAAAAAAAATCTTTAAAACTCAAAAAACCCTAAAAAACTGTAGAAACCTAAAAACACGAAAAAAACCTTAGAAACCTTATAAATAATAAATCCCTTAGAATCCATAAATACTGAAAAAATCCTAAAAACCCTACAAAAAACCCAAAAACCCAAAAACCCAAAACCCCAAAAAATTTTAAAACCTTCTAAAAAACATAAAAAATATTAAAACCCTAAAGATTTTAAAATTCCCTAAAAACCATTAAAATACTAAAACCCCATAAAAACCCTAGAAAACCATAAATCCCCCTAAAGACCCTAGAAACCTTAAAAAAACTGACCCCTCCCAAAATCCAAAAAGATCCTATATACCCTAGAAAACCTTAAATAACCCTAAAAAAATACCAAAAACCAAAAAATATCAAAAACACTAAAAAAACCTAAATAAACGAAAAACCCCTAAAACCCCTAAAAAACCTAAAAACTATAAAAACACTAAAAAACTTAAAACCCTAAAACTTTAAAAATCACTAAAAACCCTAAAAACTATAAACCCCTAAAACAATACTCAAAAACCCTAAAGCACTAAAAACTCCAAGAAACAAAAAAACCCAAACCCCCAAAATATCATTTAGAACCCTTAAACCATTAAAAACAATAAAAACCCTAAAACCCACAAAAAATACATGAAATTCCTTAAAAGTTGTAAAACTTTTGAGAACCCTAAAAAATCACCAAAACACCAAAATGAACCTAAACCCCCAAAAATACCAAAAATACCTAAACCCCTAAAATAAACCTAAAACCCCTAAAAACCCTAAAACCCTAAAAACTATTAAAAACCCTCAAAACACTTTAAACCCTTAAAAGCACAAAAAAACTCTAAAAACCCTTAAAACCCCAATAAATTAAAACTAATTAAAAACCCTAAATACACTAAAATCCTAAAACCCCATCAAGTGCTAAAAAACTCTTAAAATTCAAAAGACCCGAAAAAATCTAAAAACCCAAAAACCATAAATAATCCAAAAAAATCCTTAAAACCATAAAAATATTTTAAAACCCCTAAAAAACAAAAAATCACTTAAAAGGCTAAAAACCAGAAAAAAATGTAAAAAAATGCTAAAATACCCCTAAAACCCCTAAAACCCTAAAAACCATAAAAGATCATAAAACCCCTACAAACTATACAACCCTAAAACCCTAAAGAACAAAAAAAAGTCCCTAAAAACCTAAAAAACTCTAAAAGATACTAAAAACCCTTAAAGACAGTAAAAAACCTAAAACCCCTAAAATTCTATAAAATACACTAAAAACTAAAAGATTATAAAAACAAATAAATCCCCTAAAGGACCATTAAAACCCTAAAACCCATAAAAGAACCTTAAAACCTGAAAGGACCCTAAAAACATGAAGGAACCTAAAACCCCTAAAGGACCATAAAAACCCTTATAAACAATAAAGGACCCTAGAAATCATAAATGACCCTAAAAACCCTAAAGGACACTAAAAACCCTAAAAACCTAAAGGAACATAAAACCCCAAAAACCCAATAAAAATATTTACAAGACCCTAACACATCCTAATAACATAAAAGACCATAAAAACATAAAAATCATAAAAGTCCCTTAAACCCCTGAAAACCCAAAAATAAAAAAACCCTAAAACCCCACTAAAAACCCATAAAACCCTCAAAAACCTTAATACTCATAAGGTGGAAAGAATAATTTCTAATTTGGTTTAGTGTATCCTTATAAATAGAGGGAACATGGCCTTAATATGCCAGTTTCAAATGGTCAGGATGGTTTTTAGAAGCTGGTGAAATCATGAATCTGAGCTTTCAAGTTCCTGTTATGAAGGTAAGTTTATATATATGGTGTGAGGTTGAATGAATTTTGGAAGATATATTTAATCTCAAAATGAATAAGTGATCTGGTAATTTGATGGGCCAGTAACACGTCAGTGCTTGATAAGAAAATCAATGATAAAATGGTAGGTTGTGTGTGAAAACTTTGAAGATGCCATAGGTTGTGTTGGACTTTGGTTATTATTCTTGAATAATAACATAATTCCTCAATAATAAAGGAATCATGGTAAGTTAATGGTGGTGTGTCAGTAGTTGTATCCAAGATCTTTAGAAGAAGTCATCCTATAGTGGTTCGACTGTCCTTCCCTTTGTGTAGTTGAATATTTTTGGTTGAAAACCATGTCTAGAACTTCATCATGTTTAAGAAAGAAGTGTCTCATAAATTATTAGTAATCATTAAAATCCTCTTAGTGTGCTCTTGATTTAGTGACGATCAGGTTCTCTATCATAAAATCATATAGGGTACACTAAGAGAGCATCAGTTATACCCCAAGATGAATAAATAATTAAACGCCTTGTTGTATTGATGAATAGACTCTTTTTGGAGTTTTGATTGGGTATCATAGACAATATTATAGGCATGTATTGTTTAGAGTGATACTCAGTTTTCCATGTAGTCAGGCCTTAGATGGACTCAAGGACACTTCTTGATACTTCAACTCGATCACCAAGAGAATACCTCTTTCAGGATTAGTTAGTGTTCTTTAAACATGGACATCTCAGCTATGTATTGATGTCTCATTGGTAAACTCCTGTGAATGGACTGACTTAAATGAACTCCTTGTACCTGAGTAGTTCATTCTGATGTTACCCCATACTTTTAGTAGGGCTTTAAAGATATGTTTTGAGAGTTATAATCTAAGGGTGATGTATTGGCTAAACCCCTAAATTCATGTTGTTATGTGACAAAAATAATGAATGCTCATGTTGGAGACATCACGGGATGCCCGTTATGGGATTTGATGATCATGCTCTAGATAGACCTCAAAATTCCTTGGTATAAAGGCATTATACTATAGTATTAGATGTATCATCCATATTTGATGATCATTTTTTGAATGTAGTCAACTAAAGGTGAATCGAATTGATATCTCTCTTTTTTGTTGCATGCAGTCGGCATGGAACTGCGTCTATCATGTAATTGATTTGAGATATGTGTAATATAAAGTTTAATTGAGGATTTTCATGGAAAATTTGGTGTGAACAAGATGAATTTTGGTCCGTTGTGAATAAATTGTTTTATCAAGTTGATAAAATGTGTCGGGACTGTCATTATAATGATAAGCGAGTTCTTAAATAGATAATTCTGAAAATGGAGGTATCATAACATGAAATTGGCTATTAAAGTTGGAGCCTATGGTCAAGAGCTCAATAAGATGAATGATGAAAGAGAATATGATGTCATCATGTCTCAAGATAGACATGATCTAGTAAGATCTATCTCAATGTTTCTATTTTGGGTATGAGTTTTGACTTGAGTTTAAACTACTGAAGCACCATATGTTTTACAGTGATTCTTGTTGGCATTTTGGTCATTTAAAAAGAAATTCTGCCCTTTTAGATAAAATTTCATGACCGAGGAAGGTCAAATGATGTTTTTATTATTCCCAAATACTTCTTGGGTATATGAAGTTCTAAAGTGGTGAGGTTGTAACATCTCGTGTTTTGGACCGGGTAAAAATCCCAAAGGAACTAGAAGTTTTCATTTGGTTAATGGGATGAACTTTAAACCAATATTCATGATTTAAATTTGAGATTTTGAACAATTAGAAGTTTTTTTATTATATAGTTTTTTAGAATTGATTAGTGTACCAGATTTTTGGATTAGTTTTAGGATTATAGAGTTCTATGTACTCACTTTTTGGTAAAAGTAGTCAGGGGTACACCGTTTGTTTAAACCATGTAGTCCTCTAGAAGAAATTAAGCCACCTAGTCCAAGGGAGATGCAGGTATTTCATGTTTTGGACTAAACTTGAGAGAGGTGGAACACAATCATGTGAGGGGTTTGTATAAAATTGTAGAGGTAGCATACATTCTGCACACAATTTGGTCAAACCGTGCACTTAGCATGCATGCTTAGTGTCACATGGGTAGTGATTCTACATGGTTTGTGTACTGTTTGGATAAACTGTGTATAAAAAATATGAGGGTTATTAAAGGGTTTGATTTACATTTTTTCACAGACCTTATATTTATTTCTACCCCTTTCTCCTTCTATATTCACCCATGCACTCCAGTCGTTCGACTCCTCCCTTGGGATATCTTCTAGGTTTCCAAATATCTCCCTCATCCGACAACAGAATCAAGAACCAACATTATCATTGGATCCATATTGGTTATATCTCAATTCATCTTGATTCTTACTTCATTTTCCATCACTATATGGAACACTAATTTTAGGTGATCACTTTTCCCCTATTTTTAGATTGTTTTCCAATTTCTTTAATTTCTCTCAAACCAACTCGAATCAATTCTTGATAATGGATAAGTGAAGTGTCCAAATCATGAGGTATGTGGTTTATAGATTTTCCTTTAAAGTATCTCCATTTTATAAAATAAATTATTGTGTCATGTAGTAGATTTTTCATGTTCCACCCTTTAAATGTAAATTTAACATGTAGAATCTAAATCCTTGAATTAATTATCCATTGGGTACTAAATTGAACCATTGGAGGTTTCCCACCTCAACTCAAACCATCCCTTCTTGGGTTTGTCACTTATATTTCATGACATATGCTTTGCTTAGGAAATGTAGTCACCCTTTATGAGTGTTATTTTAAATTATTGTTGTATAATTATCTACCTAATCTTTAATTACCTTTGAGGTGTATTGAATTAACTCTCACATAAGAGTTGTTTAAATTATAATAAATGAGTTGGAATTTCAACCATGCCCCATTTTTTTAGTAAAACCACATGAGAGGTGTGTTTTATTATTTAATAAAAAGAGGAATTTAAATGGTGATATTTTTATGGTAAGCGACATGCTTATAGAAATGGACCAATTTTTTTATACTTTATTTTTGATAAATAGAATGATTACATACATGGAATTCATAATTACATTTATCTGGGATTATCCTTTATATATGAAATTGTAAAAGAAGGAACGAAAAGAGAAATAATACTTGAAATATGAATGGATGAATCCCATGACCTAATATTAAGTACTAATATCCAATATGTAAAAGGAATTACACTATGCCTTGAGATATACTTGGGTTCTTTGTTACATAACACTTATGATGGGATCATAGGCTATTTGAGATTATATGTACCCTGAGAAATATCAATTTACTCATAATGGAATACCTTCTATGGGATCATAGGTTACTTGAATTGTATTACACCTTGAGCGATACTTGGGTTTCATTCTATGGAACTCCTTGGATGGGATCATAGGATAGATTTTTTTCCTCATGCTCTAAGTGATAATTGGATTTCCTTTTTAAGGAATTCCTTAGACAAGATCATAGTTAAATTGGAAGTTACGAGTGATACTTGGGTTTCCTAATTAAATAACACCATGGATGGGATCAAAGAATAAACAAAATTACATTACCCCTTCTTTGATACCTAGTTGTATCATTAAAAAATCCTTATGTAGGCCCAAAAGACAACATAATTATGTCATACAAGTTTATTATTACATATGACTAGTGGAATCTTCTTATGATGATTAGTTCACATGTACACATTTAATATGTACCTCAGGTCCTCAAGAAAATTATGGTCTTATGTTCAGATGCTTGTGACTGCACGTAATTTATCTATGATTTTAGAGACACTCATTCTTGGATGTATGGGCTTGTATCCATGGGTCCTAGGACTACCTTATTACAATGACACTGACTATTATGTAGTTGTTTTGGTCTTACTCCTTATATCCTTATCCGTGAATGTATATATTTTCATATATATAGTTATATATAAGATTATATATATAAGGGAATGTTCAAAGATATTCCATCTTGGGTGAAAGCAGGTATAATCGACTAGGTGTCCTCGACTTGTTTACATTTATTTATTTACTATCTTATTTTTATACCTTCACACTATTGTATTTTATATTTAGAGACTGGATGACATTAGACACCATTAGTGGTGGCCTACTAATTATATATCACACCCTGTTCAGGCTTCCATTTCTCTAGGGTACCCGAACAGACCTCATGGTAGTAGGTTTAGGTTCTTGGTTTTGTAGTGTGTTGTGTACTTAGATATGGGAGCTTAGGAGTATGGGACTGATTCGATGCTCAGGATGCTCATGGAGATAGACTTTGGTCTTTATACATCTATTTTTTACTATTTATGTGATACATGTTATAGTTATTCCACTTGTACATTGTAGTATCATAGGGACATGCATGATTTTATCATTTATCATTGTCCATTTTATCCATTGTTTATTTATTTTTTGTCATTATTATTTTTTGTTGCTCTTTTTTTTCAACTATTTATGTTGTTACTTTATTATATATACCATTGTGATTCTCCGATCATAAGGGTATAGTCTCCCCACTATACCATCATTGAACCCTTTCTTCTAGTCATCAAGCTCTAGAATATTGGGATTCTCACTTGATGCCATGTGACCAATCAGATTAGGTCACCGTTTCTATGGCTTCCAAGTCAAGATTTCATAGAGATAACGAGATAAAAATTAAAAATATTTATATTCAAAATTTTTTTTACATGGTAGTTTATGATTTATAAATGGTTTATTTATCTTCAAATAGTGAAATATAATTGTCCTTATCTGAAAATTAACAGGAAAATGTTCTTGATATTGAAATTATTTAAAAAAAATCACAATTGAAAGGTGTTCATTAACCATTTATATTATTGTTACCATTGAATTGTATTATATTTTTTTAATAAAGAATATTTTTGTTGAGTTGGATGTAAAAATTTGTTTATGGGTAATTTTTTAAGAAAGATAACTAAACTACCTTGTGAAATGGGATAGTTGTTTCATGTGGTATCTTGAAGTTATTATTTAGAAAAATTCAAGAAAAAGGATCAATTTAGTGTGATTATTTTTTTGTGAGATGATATTCATGTTCAAGTAAAAGTGTTTTAGTTTAGAGTAATATATTATATAATTTTATATGTAATATATGAGTATATCTCTAGTGTAGATTAAGTAACTTATATTCAATAATAAAGGCTAGCTTGAAATTAGTGAAACTGTCCAAAGAGTGTTGTACATGGAAGATCATATATCAAGTAAACGAATACCTTTAGATAATATTTGAATATTGTTTAAAGTGATTGATAATTCCTATTAATAAAAGGAAGAAGTTATAGTATTAATCTAGTGAAGCCCATAATTTCTATGTTGATTCTGAAAAATATCTAAGTCTAGATTTCTTATGACTTTTGAAATCTTCATAAGATATTTTATGAAAGTGGAATTATAAGAAAACAGCAAAGGAATAAGAATTATTATTATTTTTTCTAATATCATAAGATATTTCCAAGATCTATTATAATATATTATATCTATAATACACTGAGATATTAGGAAATATATTTTTTCAAATAATTTCAATTTCTTCAATAGATTTCATTACATGCAACAACGAGTTTAAACAAACCCTAAAAAACTATTAATATAATTATTTAAACATGACCATTATTACATAGAAATTAAAAATTTATGAATTAATAGAAATAAAAAAATTAAATATGAAGTATACTATTTTTATAAAAAGAAAAAAGATTAATAAAAAAGTATTTAATTTCTGGTAAAGTATTTATTTGTTTCAAAAATACTATTTTATCAAAAAAAATAATGAACAAATAAAAATAATAATTTTTAGAGTTTTTAAAATTTTATTTTAAAAGATAAAATTAATTTCTGAAATTTTCATGTCAAAATTACCTTAGGGTGAATTTTTGGGATTTTCCAGAAAAATGAATTTTTTGATGAAGAGTGAAAAATACTAGTTTTTATAGACAACCATATTTTCATTTAAATAATGTATAATGTTATTTTTTTTAAATGGTTTTAAAGTAAAATTATTTATATTATATATTTATTAATCCAATTTATTTAATTATAATCAATTTCATATTTAATCTTGATATAAAAACTTTTTAAACTTGTGAACATTTTCTCTTTGGAAAACTGCTTTCTTATCATGTCTATATGTTTAATTTTAAATTAAATGTTTCAAATTATATGAATGAAACTTGTAATAATAGATTCCATATTCATAATAAGAAAATTTTATATTATATAATAAGTTTAACTTAATTTTTTTTTCCAAATGTGTAGTAAAATAATTAAAAATTAATTACCACAGTTAAGGTTAAAATGGGTTTATCAAGGGTTAAAATAAAACAAATAAGGGGTAAATGACATATAAACTTGTCAAAGCACCAATTTTGGACATATTTTGTTAATATAACCACTGATATTATATATGGATCCATTTTTGTGCTTTCTTCATGTGAAAAATGTTGGTACACTTTATTATTTTCAAAACTTTCATGTGTGTCCTCTCCCCCACATTTAAAAGGTCGCCCTCTATCCTCTCCTCTTCACACTTCCAAAAGAATTTGTTTCCCGAAATAAATACCCAAATTTATTACTTAATTAAATACCCACATATTATAGACCCTGGTGACATCATAAATATAATCTATTAAGGATTTATGTTAAACCTAAAGAGGTTTTCTAAAGAAGAGATAATGTTTTTAACTATGCATTCTTTTTTTACTTCTTCTTATAACTCCTTAAAATATTTTTAAAATATGATAATATAATAACACCATTAAATAAAATAGAGATTTATTTTATTATATTAATTTAATAACTTATATACATATCCTCTTCCATCAAATAGGAAATGAAACCATTGATCGTGTGTACGGCGGACTGCCGTCTCGTGAACCGTTGTTATTCATTTTCCATCACCACCTCTCACAGTTTGATATAATGATGGATTTAATATTTATATATTATATTTATGATATTTTTTAACCTCTATAATTATAATACCACATCTATCTTCTTACCTCCCAATCCTTTGGAAAACAATAACGTCGCTCGTTTGTACAATGAACTACCACCTCGCGAACCAATGTGATGTGTTTTTCATTTGTATTTTAATTGGATGGTAATAAGGAAAAAGTAAAAAAATTTATATGATATTTGTAACATAATTATAATTATTAAATTATTATATCACATATATCTTCTTACTTTCCACTCTATGTGGGAAATGATAACATCGTTTGTGTGTACGGCAGACTACCGCCTCGTGAGGCGATGTGATTCGCTTTTGGAAAATTCTTTGCATGCAAGGTAAGTATGATAAATTTAATGAATATATGTGATATATATGACATAATTTTTTTAAAGTTAATATATTATTTACCTTTATTTCATTTAATTCTTTCATAAAATGGAAACAACGTTCATTCATACGTATGATATACCATCTCCATAAACGGTGTATTTCATTTTAAATCTCCAAATTTAATGGATTAGTTTAAATAAATATATAACGAATATTTATGATATTAATATAATAATTAAAATTATTTATATTATTTAACCATGATTAATGTAAAATAATCAAAAATTACAAATCAAAACATGCATGAAAAACAAAGTAGTTGTTACCCGAAACATGATTTTAACAAGGAATTTTTAATAAATGGGTAATAAAAGGTCATAATTAAATCATATATGGATTGATATATATAAGTATGGTTATTTACTAGATTTATAATAAACTTATATTTATTATAAAGTATGTTCTAACATGTACTAATTAAGTCGATACTTATAGTAAGGGATTTTTATCTCACTTTTGGGCTTCTGTGAGACACATGCCATGTTCAAAAACTATTTATTTTATATCGTGTATATACTGCACATTAATGTATTTTATGATGTTTATACTAAAATTTATTTGTATTTAGATATCCATTTTAGGATATCTCTTTCATGGGGTTTATTATTAAAAAGTTACCAAAGTAGTAAGGGATTTTTGTCTCAATTTGTCTTCTTTGAGACATATGTTATATTATGAACCTATATTATTTTATGAGATATATATGAAGACCCTTTTCATGTAATATATTGAATTTATTTATTATCATAATATTTTAAGTTTCATGTTTTTTTATTATTTCATGGGTATTATGATTCAATGTTACCAAAGTGTTAAGGGTTTTATGATACAATCTCATCGTTTATCAAGATTGTTTATGTTTATGCTTTTAATGATGAAATATTATGATCTATATCTCAAGAAACTCCTAAATTTTCTTTTTCTATGGTTATTTATTGATAATAAATGTTTACCTTAATTTTACTATCTTTAGGTAATCAATATTCCAAAAGAATGTTTGTAAAGAAAACCAACTTTATTTCTCTCTTAGGTCAAAAACCCTTTGTATTAAATATCCATGTTTTTTAAAAATATTTTAACATTATTTAAAGGATTTATTAAAGTAATTTTTACCAATGTTTTACTTTTTAATTTTTTTAAAAGTAATCTTTATGTCATTTTACAAACAAGTCTCATTTATCTTTTACCGAAAATGTGAAAGGAATCTTTATTTTAACGTGTATAACATGAATGAAATTTCCATCCATCGCACCCATTATCAAATTTGAAGCTTAAATTATAATTTTTAAATTTTATTTTCAAATAAAAATTATTCAAAAATATTTTATTAATTTATAATTTTAAAATTTTTACTTTCAAAGAAATTTTATTTTCCTCAAGAAATGTTCTAAATGATCTTTAAATCTTCCTTTATAACATTCCAATGATATTTTCAAATAAAATTATTTTGGTGATATTTTATGAATTATTAGTTTTGAAAAGTTATTTTCAATGTGGAAAGACTATTTTCCGCAAGAAATATTCCAAGTTTTCAAATTCATTTTCAATCTACGATGACACACTTTGATGATAATCATGATTTACTGGGGATATGATCCAAGGATACCATTCTTATTATTTATATTAATAGTTTATGTTTATTATTAAAATATTTTTATGAAACCTATTTCTCTTCCATGGGTTATACAGTGATAAAATTCCTATGAAACCCACTTCTTTTTCCACAGTTTATGTTATGATTAAATGAAGAAATGATTATGAAAACAATTTCTTTTCCATGGGTTATTCTATGATGAAATTTTTATGAAATCCATTTATTTTCATGGGTTCTGATATGATGATTGTTTTATGATTTTTTGGAACACTTATGTATGATTTTAATTACAAAATGGTTAGGAACTATATCTACCACCAATGATTTGGGTGAAGATTAATTTTATATGAGCTCAAAGTGTAAATGGAAGTTTATCCCAAGCATGAAATAGGGTTCCAAGGTGGTTAGCCCGAGCCTGAAAGAGAGTACATGAGAGGTTATCCCAAGCCTGGAGCAAGTATATGGATGGTTTTTCCAAGCCTAACATGTTACGAATGACTTGATGGATATCCAAGACATAATTATTTTGTACTTTTGTATATGACACAAATCTATGTCTTATTCCAATGTTATGATCTCACAGATTATGTAATTTGATTCGATTACAATTCATGTCTTAAAAACTTCAAATACTTATTCCATGACTCAAATTTATGATCTATGATATAAAAGTTATGGTTTTAAAATGTTGTTATCATATTTTCATACACATATGATCATGTTATATTGATATCTCACTTGTTTACCCTTATTGAGAATCTAATATCACCCTTTCTTATATTTCATTTATATAGGATATAAAGAAAGGTATTATCTATGATATTTCTAAGAAGAGTTACAGTTGTGATGAACTTAGTGGGAGATGATGTAGCTCAGTTATGGACTAGTTTTTACATGTATAAGTTTCTAGATTCACTATACATAAACAATTATAGCATGGATAATTATGTTATGCAATGAATATTCATCTAATAAGATGTAATATTTTTGTATGAGAAGTTTGTGTCTCTACAGTTGGTATCAGGTAAAGTTTTAGTTAACCTTTGGAAACAGGAATGAAAAAATGTTAGTGATATCTCTAGGAATATGTATAAGGGTTAGTCTAAGAATAATTTTAAGTATAGAAAAATAACATGGAATATTTTTTAAGGATATAGTGAGTGGTTTCTAAGAAATTTCATCCCTTTATGGATACTAAAAGTGGATGTGGATCTGGAATAGGTGTACCTAATGGTAATAACTATGAAAAAGGTTTGTCAGTCTTGACTTGAGAATTACCTAGTACCTGAAAAAGGGTCTTACTGTACACTTGGTTTGAAACTCCCAAGGGATATTCTTAGGAAATTAAAAACGTATCTTCTAATAATTTTTATGTATTTAAATAATGAACTAGGTTAAGACTAATGTGTCGTAGATTGAAAATAAGGTGTCATGATTTAGGCATCCTATAAGTTACTTTTCGTGATTTTGTGGATTTCCACTGTGATTAGTGTTTCTGACACTATGACTTCCGGTTTCAATAAATGTCTAAAACCATAATGAATCATGTTAACACTGAATATGATGGAAAATTTGATGAAAATATGAAACCATGTTGGATAATGTATAGAGAGGAAGATATTGTGATTATTCCTAATCAGTTATCATAATATATGATTAACAATGTGAAATTCAGTGAGATTCCTAAATATTTAAATAAGAGGAAGATATAATTTTATGAAATTTTCTGTGGTATTGGATATATATTAAAGAAGATTAATCTTCCTATATGTTAATAATGTGGGAATAAGCACCTAGAATAATATATCAAATTAAGTGTAAGATTTTTTCTATGTGGAAAATAAGGTCATATAGTGATGAATTATCAATGATTTCAATGTCTGATATGTGAAGAACATGGGAATTATCTAATTCAATGCCCTAATCCAAGATTTAACTTCTATACCAAGTAAGTAACTATTAAATTTCAATAATTAAAGTGGAAATATTGAATTATTTATTTATTGGGATTCAAGTATTTTGTTGTAGAAGTATTTTTACTAATGGTATTTAGGTTGTAATAATCATGAAACATCTCATAATTGTGTTAATTTTGGAATCATATTTTTTCCCATGTAAGATTAACTTAAGATTTATGGATAAATTATGGGTTTATAAGTTTAAGGTTTATTAGAAGTTAAAATTCATAGAAACACATTTTGAAGTATTATGTGATGGGAGTTTTTCAAGATTAATGATAATTTTTGTGGAATTTATATAAATTCAACCCTTTGGTTTTGTATATGTTTTAGGGGAAAAAGTATTTGAGGAGGGATGCATTTAAATTTTTTGGGCATATGATTAAAGTTATTGGTAACCTTTAGGGTTTTTATTACCTTGGATGTTAAGGTAATTATTGGTTCTTACAATTTTATAATGTTTTAGGAATTATATTAATATAGTTATGGAAAAAGGATTACCTGAAAGTTGGGAGACAACTTATAGCATCCAATAAAGTTGTGGAGCTTAAACCCACAACTCAAGGATGAAAAGGGTATAACAACTACCATTGGCCTATGTGAAAGAGTATTTTCGATGGTAAAACATGAAGAGAGATATTTCTAAGTTTGTATCTCAGTGCATAGTATGTTAATAGGTTAAAGATGAGTGAAAAAAGTATAAGGAGGTGTTACAACCATTACCCATACCAGAATCCAAATGGGTAAACATAACCATGAATTTTGTTATTGGAAAACCAAAAACATATAAAGGGAATAATTATATATGGGTCATAGTTCATCACCTTATAAATTAAACACACTTCATCATAATTAGAGAATAATTATCTCTTGGTCATCTTTTCATAGTATACATTAAGGATGTCGTAAGGTTTCATAGTGTATGACATTTATATCTGATTGGGATATGAGGTTTACCTCAATGTTATGGAAAATTATTTAGTAAGATCTTGATATAGAGTTGAGTGCCATTACCTCATATAATCCTCATAAAGGTCTCTAATCTGATAGATAAATTAAAACCCTAGAGGACATGTTGAAATCCTTTTCTACAGATTTTAATGGTTGTTTGGATCAATACCTTCATCTAGTTGATTTTTCTTACAAAAGTATCTTTCACTAGAGAATTTAGATATATCTTTATGACAAACTATATGTAAAGAAGTTTATATCTTCAAAATATTGGAATGAAGTCGGAGAAATAAAGCTATTTGGACCATAAATTGATGAAGAAATGGGTAAAGAGGTTAGATCTATTCAGCCATACGTAAGGACTCCAAAAATTCCGTAGAAAAATTATGTTGATAATAGTATACATAATATGGAATTTGAATTTGGGTGATAAGTTTTTCCAATTAATTTTCCCAAAGAATAAGGTAATAAGATTTGTATTGAATGGAAAAAAATCCCTAAGTATATCTGTCCCTTCGAAATTATTGATCATATTGGGATCATATCTTATCACTTAGTGCTTCCACCAATCCTATCTCAGGTTCATCATGTGTTTCATGTATCTCTACTAGGGAAGTATATACCAGATCCATCACATATAATGAAATCATAGGTTATAACACTATATAATGATATTTATTATGATGAAAAACTAGTATAGATTCAGAATTATATAGATAATGTTCTAAAAAATAATAACACTCAACTAGTTAAAGTTCTATGGGGAAACTGCTAGCTTGAGGAAGCTGCGCAGGATCCTGAGCATGTAATCAGAAAAAGTTATCCAGGGTTATTTATAAAAAATTGATGAATTTAAAGGGTAAAATTAATTTTATGTAAGGTAGAATGTAACACCCTAATATTTTATGATTTTTTGTAAATAAATTTTATTTTTTCAATATCCTGAGTTACACGCAACATCGAGTTTTGAAAAACTGCGACAACCTATTAAAATAATTATTTAAACAAGACCTTTATTACAAATCCATTAAACTTTTAGGAATGAATAGAAATAGAAAAATTAAATATTAACTATAATGGTTTCATATAAATAAAATATATTGATAATAAAAGATGATATTTTTTACAAATCCATTTAACTTTTTGAAAAGATGAATTTTTTTACGAATAGTGAAAATACTATTTTTTTTATTGAAAACCACATTTTCATATAAATAATGTATAATTTTAATTTTTTTTAAATGGTTTTAAATGAAAAATTAGTTCAATTATATATTTATTATTTCAATTTAGTTTACAGGAATCAATTTAGTATTTAATTTTTAAATAAAACATTTTAAACCTTTTAAACATTTTCTCTTTGGAAAAAGATTTCTCATCATATCTGTGGGTTTGATTTTAAATTAATTGTTTCCAATTATGTGAATGGAATTTGAAAAAATTAATTCCTTATTTGTAATAATAATAATTTATATTAAAAATCACGTGAAACTTAATTTTTTTCAAAATGAATAGTAAAAATTGATGACCATAGTTAAGGTTAAAACCAGTTTACAATGGGTTAAACCAAAAAGATAAGGGGTAAAATGACCTATAAAATTTTCCAAGATCAATTTTATGGCCTTATTTAGACATTATCACCTATAATATTTTATAATGGACCATTTTTATGCTTTTTTCATGTGAAAAAACGTGGGCACACTATTACTTTCAAAATTTCCCCCCGCTTATAAAAGCCACCTCCTCTCCTCTCATCTTCACAATTAAAAAACCATTTTTTATGAAAATAAATAAATATATGTTTTATTTAATTCCCCCCCTCCACACATCCTATAGGACATAGTGAGATCATATATCCAATCTAGGGTGGCTTTAGATTAAACCTAAAGAGCTGGTCCAAAGAAGAGGTAAAGTTTTTTAACTACATGTTTTTGTTTACTTCTTATTATAACTCCATAAAATTATATTCAAATATGAAAATATAATAACACAAGTATATCACATATAATTATATGTAATTATTTTAAAGTAATAACATATATCTATCTCTTATTCCATCAAATAGTAAATGAAACCATCGATCGTGTGTACGGTGGACTATCGTCTCGCAAACCGTTGTAGTTATCACCACCTCTCACAGATGGATATAATGATGTATTTAATGTTTATATATTATATTTATGATATTATTATACCTATTTAATTATAATACAACATATACATTATTACCTCCCAACTCGTTGTAAAATAATAATATCGCTCATGTGTATGGTGGACTACCGCCTTGCGAACTGATTAGATGTGTTTTTCATTTCTATTTTAATTGGATGGTAATAAGGATAGATTACATTAATATATATATATATATATATATATATTATATTTTAAATATAATTATACTTTTTTTAATTATTATATAACATATACCTTATTAATTTCCATTCTAAGGCGGATACGATAACGTTGTTCGTGTGTACGACCGACTACCGCCTCATGAAACGATGTGATTCATTTTTCACTAATGATTTTAATTGAAGGTAATTAGGATAAATTTAATGAATATATGTGATATATATTAAATAAAAAGATTATTTAATGTTAATATATTATTTACCTTTCTTTAATATCATCCTTCGAGAAAATGGAAACAATGATCATGTGTAAGTACGACCTACCGTCACCCAGAATAGTGTATTTCATTTCATATATCTATATTTTATTGATTAATATAAATTAACATATACTAAATATATATGATATTAATATCATTTTAAAATTATGGATATTATGGATCATTGTTAGTGTAAAATTATTGAAAATACCAAATCAAAACATACATTACAAACATAGCAGTTATTACCTGAAACATGATTTTAGCAAGGAATTGTTAATAAATGAGTAAAAAGAGTTTATAAGTAAATGATATATGGTATGATATATATAATTATGGTTCGTTAATATATTTATAAAAAACTTATATTTATTATATATGAGGTTTTTATGAAGGAATTCATGACTTATAGTAAGGGATTTCCATCACACTTTTTACATCTATGAGACACATTCCATATTCACCACCTATTTATTTTATGTGGTGTATATAATGACCATGAATTTATTTTATGATTATTCTCCTGAAAAGTATTGATATTTAAATATAAATTTGAGTATCTCCCTTTTATGGGGTTTACGGTTCAAAAGTTATCAAAACGGTAAGGTTTTTTTCTCTCAATTTATCTTCTTTGAGACATACATTATGTTTTGAACCTATCTTATTTTATGAGGTGTATATATAGCCCCTATGAAATGTAATATCATTAATTTATTTATTATTATTATATTTTATGTTTCATTTAATGTTATTCATTCATGGGGATTTTGATTCAATGTTACCAAAGTGGTAAGCGTTTTATGATACAATCTCATTGTTTACCAAGATTGTTTATGTTTATGCTTATAATGATGAAATTTTGTGATATATATCACATGAATCTCATGAATTATATTATTAAATGGTTATTCATTTATAGTAAATGTTTTCCCTTCATTTTCCTTTATTTATGTACTCAATATTCTAAAAGAATATTTTTTAAAAAATCTACCTTTATTTATCTCTATAGTCAAAAATCCTTTACCTTCCATATCCAAGTCTTCTAATTTTTTTTCATTTTTTAAAATTATAAAAATTATTTATTAAATAAATTTCTACCCATTTTTTACTTTTTACAAAGTGTTTTAAAAGGAACATTCATGTCATCTACAAAACAAGGCCCATTTTGATATTACCGAAAATGTGAAAGGAATCTTTATTTTAATGTGTACAAAATGAATGGAATTTCTCATCATAATGGCCATTATTTTATTTGAAAAAACCTTTATATTTTTTCAATGTTATTTTCAATGAAAATTAACTCCAAAATATTTTATGAATTTTTAATTTTAAAAAGGAAATTTTTAAAGAAAGGTTATTTTCATCAAAAAAATGTTTTAAATGATCTTTAAATATTTCTTTATAAGTTTACAAGGTTATTTTCAGTGAAAAGGATGTTGAAATTATTTAATGGATTATTTGTTTTAAAGATTTATTTTCAAAGTGGAAAGACTATTTTCTTTAATAAATGTTCCAAGTGATCTTTCAAAATAATTTTTCATTTAAGATGATATTATTTGATATTACTCATTCTTTACTTGGGATATGATCCAAGGATACCTTTATTTTTATTTCTCTAAGTGTTTTATGTGTGTGATAAAAAGATGTTTATGAAACCCATTACTCTTCCATGAGTTATACCTTTAAAAAATGACTATGAAACCTGCTTCCTTTTCAACAGGTTACGCTATAATGAAATTATGAAATGATTATGAAACCGATTTTTTTTATATAGGTTATGCTATGATAATATTTTTATGGAACCAATTTCTTTTCATGGGTTCTAATATGAAGAATAATTTAATATATTTTGGTGCAAATATGTATTATTTTCATTACATTACAGGTAGGACCTATATCTCCCTTCAATTCATTGGGTAATTATTAATGATATACGATCTCAAAGGGTACAAGGGAGGTTATCCCAAGCCAGAAAGAGGGTACATAGGTGGTTAGCCCAAGCTTAAAAGAGATTAAACAAGAGGTTATCCCAATCTCTATGTAGGTACTATTGGATCTAAATGTATATTAATATGGATAAATACCGGAGGGGTAAAAGTTTAAAACCTTTCATTTTTAATCTTAATAGAAAATTTGTTTAATATAATTTAAAAAATCATGTTCACAACACCTCTTCTATATTCAAATAGTAATCAGGATAGGACCATAGTTCTAATAAAAAGAATATTGTAATAAATATGATTATGATATGTAATCCATAGGTTTTATTCTAGTGAATAGAATCATATTATGTAAAAATAGTATTCTCATGAAAAGATTAAGAAAAGAATAGTAATGAAAATGGTTAGGATTTATCAAAGTAATATGAAAAATAGTGATTTTATCTTAAAGTTTATAGAATTGTAATTATAGTAAATGATTTAATCATAATCACAAATATTGTATTCATGATGTAATAAAAAATTATCGTAATCAAATAAATTATTTTAATTAGAATAAAAATTGAAAAATAAATATATAAAAGAATTCAATTTCTATTATAATAGAAGTAGAAATGAAAATAAAATCAAAAAAATATTGAAATATTTTAACCCAAAGAGAAGGGTATCTAATAACCTAGGATAAATTTCCCTTGATTTATACTTTCAAAAAAGTTTTTCTTACCCACACCAGGATAAGCCCTCAATACGATGATCGCCCTTGGTTTATCTTTGTATCCCCAACAACCCTAGATCAAGAAGGTGATCAGATCCTCTGTCTTCCTAGCCTTATAATCCCTTGATCATAATCATAACAATCAGTGTCGCACATAGAAAGTATGAACTCTAATATTATAAAGACAAGGAATAATAAGTTCACTTATGTAAACTACAAAATTCTCACACACAGTATTAAAATTATCACAGCTCTCGCACAGTGTATCTATCGTCTATAGAGTTTAGCATCACACACTTTTTTATGAGTTCAAATGACTCGGTATTTAAAGGTGTTCATCCCAACGGTTATCTTGATCTCCAACAGTCGGATTTTCTATGATATTTTTTGGAGGACCCGAACACTTAGCTCACCGATGGTCATATGATAACTGAAATCACAACATAATTTTTATTAAAACATAGTGAACAATATCGTTTTGATTTAAAAGATTTCATATCATTACTGTTAAGTTTTCTGGGTATGAAAAGTAAATTGAAATGTGTTTTATGATAATAATTATGAATGTCTTTACGATTTATATTGATATAATTTGATTACAAAAATCTTGTCAGTTTTAAAGACAAGACATATTTACTGGTTTTCAAATGATGTGTATGTATAAATCATATCCAAGATTAGTACAATAATTATGGAGGTTTTTCACTAAGATAGTTTTCATGAGTATGATATTTATCATATCCATACTCATTACAAAAATTATAATGATAAAATATTTATTTTCATAAGTCAAAAGACTTAATGTACCTATGATGAAATGTAATAAATTTTCTTATAAAAACATTGTTAAAATACTTTGGACATGAAAGAATTGGAAATTAAATTTTTTAGAATGATATTGTGATTTTCAAAACAAAAATAATGGAAAAGTAAAAAAAAAGATATTTCTGACTTAACAAGTACATCATTATTTATCCCAATCCTAACATGTTACGAATATCTTCATGGATATCCTTGACATAATATATTGAACTATTTATCATATCTCTTTTTCAGTTAAAAAAAACTCCTTCTATGAATATTTCAATTTGAATGCCTATATTAGCACCATAAAAATGTTTGACTTTAAAACAATGTAAATTACATCTAGTATCTTCTATTAAATGTTATTCTGATGCAACCAATGTGCTATTTCTCATATTAAACTTTCCTCAATTCAATATTATTAATACTTTATTACATGAAACATTATAAAATCTGATTCATGTGCTTATTATGGTCCCCATCTGATTCACCTTTATTCAGGTTAAATTTGTCTCCCAGATTCTTCTTTTGATCATCTCAACTTTAGATTCCATATTCTAATGTTTAGAACTTATGTATATTTGGACACACCTCATCTTCTGATCGTCATATCTTCTAATCTACTTAGCCTCTAGAATGAGATAATTTTGTCTTTTATGTATATGGGCTTCCTCGACACTTTACTTTAGATCAGTCACTTGTACTTTCATTACCTTTGATAATTTGGATTTACATCAACCAAAGTTTATCAACATAACTGATTATACTAACTTTTGGTTCTTTAACCTTTAATTCCACATAGAGTTGGTATTTCATCTTTTTATTTCCCTTATATTTTTACTCTTCTCAAACACCTCCTCATTCTTTTAGTGATTTATTATTTCCTATGTAGATGCCCTATCTTCAAGTAACTTTAAAACTCTATAATTCGTTACATACATACTAAAATTATAATGAGTGGGATTTTGTAAATTCAACTTAGATAGGAACATTTTTAGTCTTCCACAAAATTTATGTTCTTATAATTAATAGTCTAGAATTGTATGATATAGCCCTTTTGAAACCTTTAGGGGTTCAGGTTTCTCAATTTGTGTTTCCAAAGACATTAAAATTTATGTTACACCAACTATAGTATTTATCTTTTATAAACCCATAAAACTTATTTTGGAATCGTATTTTAGCATATCCTCTTTGAATTTCAAACGCTTTATTTGTTTATGTTTCTCAACTTACATTGTGGAATAATTTTCCAAATATAATTCAATGTATTATATTTTTTATATCTTTAGGTGGTGATACACTTCATTCCTTTTCCATATCTGTGGTAAAAAATATATTTTTAAGGCGATGTTAAACTTAAATTCCTTAGGAATCAATCATAGGTAATTTTTCAATTATTCAATGTGCTTAATCCTTCCAATCATCATGGTTTTTTATTTCTTCACTAATTATCTTCTGATGATTTTACCTTAAAGCATACATTCTTCAGCAAATCTTCTTAAAAATGTCCTGATGATCATATCTCCTTTATAATATTCCAGTGAACAAATATCCTTTTGAAAATTAATTATATTATTCAATATCCCTATATAATTTATTCACCAATAAATGGGTTCATTACAATTTCACATTTATTTGGTACTTAAATCTTTCAGATCACCAAATCTAGGAAACTTACTTATTCAATTCAATATATAGTTGATTGTGATTATCCATCCTTCACCGCTAGACATGAATATAATGAAAATTGGTCATGTAATCATATTATGAGAATTAATTCTTCTTGGTATAAACATTTCCATGTATGTATCCTTTATTCATTAGTAGCACTAACTCTACTCATTTTATTACTTTTGATAATCTTCATGAAGTAGATATTTCAACTATAGTGTTCATGTTTCTGATAGCTCCTTCATCCAAAGTATTTTATTCCACTTCATTTATTATGGAAAATCCATAGGAAACTTTTCTTTATTGAATAACTTTATTTGATGGACCATCATTGTTAAATTTCACTCCCACATGATTTTAATTTATATTCCCCTTACTGACATCTTGGAGTGTGGAAGAACATTCTTTACACCTTCTATTAATTCCCCATTTTCTTCCTTTGAAATGAATATATACCTTTAATTTCTTAATATAAGGATATAATCACTTTTCTTAAATAAATAAGCCCTAAATCAACCAACTCTGAGTCTCTGTGATCCATTATTGGTGTAGAAAACAAGAGTGATTAACTCAATCATTAAAGTTGTCCACAAAATCTACCAAGTGATGCCAAATTTTATAAAATATTATTTTATGGGTAGTTTCATTTAATTTTCATGAAACATACTTTCCTACATCAATACCAACAATTTGGTAAAAAAAATTCAAGTATAACAATGAGCGGGGTTTTCACCCATTATAGGATAATTCTTAAGTTTTCATAAAAAATCAATTTCCCCCCTTTATATTTAAACTTTGGTTTTCATATGAATATGGGGGAGTATATAAAATTTACCATAATGAAGATAATATCTTCAATTATTTGGATTTTCATTATCATGAGCATCATCTTCATCATGTAGAGTTTGTTATTCTTGGTACTTCAATATTCAATCCACGATATTTTTCAGCATATGGTGTTGGAAAACATTGGTTCCCAAAAATATGGATTTTTAATTTGACTTATAAATATTCTAGGATAACAAGATTAATATTTACATTATGGTTCCCCCTAAATAACATCACCTTCAATTCCACTTTACAATAAGAACATTTTCATTAATTATGAATAAGCTACGTCTTCTATTGTCTTCATTTAAAGAAATAGGGTTAAGAAACTTTTCTCAACCTATAAAATCCTTATTTAACTTAATTTTTCTTCATGAATTTTCACTTAACTTTATGAGAATAAATCTTCTTGGGTAGTATGGACTTCTTCCTTTTACTTTTATTTTTCACTTTTTGTGGGGGTTTATTCACAACATGAGCCTTGGTTTCTTCTTATGTCTGCTTTAATTTACTTTCCAACTTTACCTACCTTTTTAACATTTTAATGAACTTCTAGGAGTTCATTCAGCTAACTTAGACCTTCCATGTAGATTCTTATCTTCTAGTAAGTTCCTATTCATAAGTAACTTCTAGTTAACTTCAACTTCTTCATCAAAGATTCATTCCACCATTCCAATATTTTTTTTCTTTCTTAGTTTTATTAAAATTTCTGATTAATATTAATTATGTTAACTTAAAAATTAATGGATAGTTTCTAACTATCCATTAATTGGCCTATTATTCCATATAATTATTAATTTCTCATATTCATGATATCTTCTGTTACTTTCATCTTGGGTGAAACCTTCCTTGTAGATTCCAATTGTTTTCACCTCAAAGGTAGGCTTAAAGTCTATCTTAATTTTACTTTCCTTCTAATTTTGTAACCTATATTAATTATTCATTTATGATTTTTGATTGTCAAAAGTAAACCAACACTCTTTATCTTCAATATAAATTATTCCCTAACATCTAACGAATTTTTCAAGATATTCAAATATATTGAATGTCAACAGATTTTTCATTTTTTGTGGGATTTAGGCATAATTATCTGATCTTACCTTACCTTCTATTCTTCTCCCCATTAATTTTATCCACATTTTTTCATATCATGGCATATTATTCTAATAGTTTTAGGTGAAGTCCTCAAAAATTCCACAACACCATCAATAGCCAAAAAATTTATGCTTCCTCTATTGAGTATTGTTTTTCAGGGTGGAGGGTTCTTCTTCCTTTTACTTTATTCTTTCACCTTCAGTATAGTGGTGGGTTTCTCCATATCTTTCTGCACCCATATTCATATGGAAATAAAACCTATACTATTCAAATTATTGATATTAGTGAATACAGAATCATCAGAATGTGGATTTATCTTCTTATTCAACTTATAAGAAGAGGTAAATTCTGATGATTTCACATTATTCATGCCACTATATTGAGTCCTTTTGGAAGTAAGACATTATTTTTTATTTTTGGTAGTGGGTATTTTCTTATCTTCCTATGATTATTCAACTTGAGTATCTTCCATGTTTCTCAATATCATTTCCTTCTCAATGTATTTTAAAATTAAAGTGTTATTCCTATTTTCAATACACCTCATTTTATCTTCACATCAAATTGTAAGTTTTTTATATTTTCTTAATTAATATTACTCACATATTTCAAGGAAATATGAATTTCTTTTAATTTATTTTCATTAATCTCCAATTGAGTATTCTTAACATCAAAAATTACATTGTGAGTATCTTTTAATGCACAAATCTTTTCCATAATATCTTTATTTACAAATATATTCTCAAAAAAACTCCTTTTTCACTTCTTCTTCTATAAGGTTGAATTTTCTTAATAATGTAATAACTTTTCTTCCTTGCCTTTAGTGAGTTTACTAGGATTTTTACACTCTCGTAACATTTTTTCTATTGAATTATCTGTCTCATAAAGTTTTGATTAGGTCTATGATTTCCCTTCCTATAATCCCTTGATGAATGAAAGTGTATATGTAATAACATATGAAAAGTAAATTCTCATGTAATCATTTATTTTTTGTAAAAATTTCCAAAAAAAATCAAAAATTACATACTCACCATTTCTAGAACAACTTTATATTAGAATATTAATTTTATCTAATTTGAAAGAATTATTAACACATTCTTAAACTTCTGGCTGTGGTGGATACTATTTATACTTATTTTGAGAGGATAAATTATACTTATTCTAAGATTATTTCTTCTTATGGTTATTCAATTTTTTTGAAAAATCCCTTATATTACTTCCACTAAGAATATCTTTAATTTTCTTTATCTCATGATTATCTTATGGTAGAGGCTTCTCTACATCATCTAAAAATTGAGCTTCAAGTAATATAATGAAAACAACTGTGAATAAACATTTATATTAAAATAGAGGAAACCAAGATTTGATACTAATTGAGATTCTTAGGGGATCAGGTCGTCACCCTAAGAGGTGAGGTGAATCCTGGCTGATCAACAGTTACTGATTAAGAACAACATAAATTATTCCTTCCTTGAAGTTTATGTATCCTCTATTATTGGTTAGGATCTATGGTTCTTTATAAATTATCCTTCACCACTTTTACTTTATGTTACATGAGTAATGTAAATTAAATAACATGCATGGATTGTTAAATAGTTCATCCTCAATGTAAGAACCAACTCGGTTCTATGTTGAATCTTGTTGATTAGTATATTTTCCAAAAATATATCCATCATATATTTTAATTATTTGGGGGAGGAATCATCCTTAACCCAAATGATTCATTTTATAATGTATGTGAAGGATATTTATATTGGAATCCCACTAGTTAAGCTATATCCTAAAAGGAACCTCCAACATTCCAATTTTTATGTTGGTGTTTTTTATTCTAGAAACACTAGTCTTAAAAAATAATTTATTAACTTACTCATGTATGGAACTTTGACTACCTCTTGATCTTCCATTTTAATTAACACTCTAATTTACCATATCCTCCTTCTAGTATATTGATCTTTTGAAACTATCACTTCATTAAACATCAAGTTCTATAACTTTCATAAGTTTTTGTTCTACATTGGTTTTTATTTCCTCTATCAATTATTCTAGATTTTGAGAACTCACATAGTACTTTAAAACATCAAGTTCTAGTCTTCTCAAACTTCGACCATTCTGATCTTCTAATAAAAGTACTTAGTCAGCCACATCCTCTCTTTAATAACCAGTATCCCTCTAAATTATTATCTTAATTTTTACATAAATTAAGTTTAGTGCTCCCTTTATATATC
The DNA here is from genome assembly GCA_963277665.1 of Viscum album. Lineage (NCBI taxonomy): Eukaryota > Viridiplantae > Streptophyta > Magnoliopsida > Santalales > Viscaceae > Viscum > Viscum album. Next base: position 1,797,927,978 of record OY728126.1, on the reverse strand, counting down.
AAATCATCCTATGATAGATGTAGGGAACATGTAGGATTTTATTTGATAATATCTCCAACATAACACTTGAATTGAATACCTTTAATATATTCTAAATATATCATGTTTTGACGTCATTAGACCTACCAAAAAACACAAACTCAAAAATAATCAACTCTTCCGAATATATTAACTTGAATCATGAAACTTTATTCCAAGAATATTTCACTTTGATAATCCATATCAGCATTATAAAAAATCTTGACTTCACAATAGTGTAAAGTCCTTCTAGAATCTTTTGGTAAATGTTCTTTTTAGGAAATCAATATGATACTTCATGTTCTACCTTCATATAAACTCAATATTCATCAAATTTTAGTATATAAAACATTCTATAGAATTATTCATGTTCTTCTAGTGGTATCCATTGGATGCACCTTTATTAAATTCAAACTGATCTTATATCCTCTTCTTCTGATCAACTCAACTTTATCTTATCTAGACTCACCTCATCTTCTGATTTTCATATATTCAGATCATCTTATCCTAAAACATGTGATACTTTTATCCTATAAGAAGTTAGTATTCCTTATCTACATACTTTGGATTAGTCATTTTACTTGAATTATCAATCATACTTCATATTTACATAAACCAGAGTTTATCAACAAAACTAACTATCTTAAATTTCGGTGCTTTGACCTTCAGTACTACTCAGATTAGGTCTTTTATATTCTGATATTCCTTAGCTTAAAACTCTTCTTAGGTAACACCCTATTCTTCTTGTGCTTTATTATTTCATTTTTATATGATCCATTATCCTATAACTACAAATCTCAATGATTATTTACATGAATCCTCAAATTCTAGAGGGCATGATTTTTTATATTTAAGTTAGCTTGGATCACTATCAGTCTTCTACCAATGTGATTTTCTTCATATGAAAAAATAGTTTATAATCATCTAATTTATCTCTTCTAAAACTATTAGTGGTTTAGGTTTCTCAGTTTGTGCTTTTGGATACTTTTGAATTTATGTTGCACCAAATACAATGTTTATCTTAGTGAGCTTATAAACCATTTTCCAAAATCTTCTTCTGATCTTCTGAACACATTAGTAGTTCAGGTTTATTGACTTACTCTGAAGGATAATCTTCAGTAGATCATTTATCATATTATGTTCAGCATTCTTCTAGTGATTCTTCACATCATACCTTTTCTATATCTATGGTATAAACTATATTTATAAGGTGGAGGTCACCTTACATTACTCATTAATCAATCATATAGAATTTATCAATTTATAAATGTAGTTCTTCTTTCCAATCATCCTTGTTTCTTCTATAATTATTTATTATCTTCTAATGGTTTGACCTTCGAGCATAAATTTTTCAACAGTCCTTCTTCTGAATCTTGTACTGAGCATATCTTATTTTGAATCTTTTAGTGAACATATCTCCTTCTGAATCTTAATTACAGTATTTAATATCCCCATCTATTAGATTTAACAATCAATGGGTTTGTTGAAATTTCCCATTGAGTTGGTACTTCAATATTTCAGATCACCACATCTAGGAAACGTAATTCTTAAATTCAATATGAGGTTGACAACACCTCTTCATCCTTCAGTACTAGTCATGAATATAATTAAGATTTGTTCTGAAATCTTATGATTTGAAGGGAGTTATATAAATTTCCATGTATTTCTCCTTTTCCATCAAAAAACTAAATCCACTCAACAACATTATTTCAAATCATCTTTCTGATGTAGATCTTGCATCTATGGTGTCCTTTCTTCTAATGGTTACTTCATCCAGTGTATGTTATTCTAGTGTATTTCTTCGAGAACATCCATATGAAACATTTATTTAAACTTACTTACTGAAATTGAAAAAAAAATTGAAATAAAATAAAATATATCATTGTTATAATCCAATTGGAACTTCAGTATGATGCATTCTTTCATATAATATTATACTTCATTAAAAATCAATGGAAATATGGGATTCTAGAATTATGTTTCCTAAATAATTTAATAAAATTATGTTTTTGTGAGGTTCTTCAAGGATTAAAATATCATGAACATTCAAATAATAATAATAGAATCAAAAAATTAAGGAATATTATCCAAGGAAGAAGATGGATACTAAGATGAGTGACACGCCATAAGATAAGTTACCATGCCATAGTTACACACACATAAAAAATTCAATAGAAATAAAATAATGGTTTTTTTGGAAGAATAAGTTTTAATATTTAATATTTCATGATTAAAATATAGTACTAAGTCATTAGTTAATTTATAAGGAATGATTGAATAAGATTCAAATGAGGTTTAAAGATAATATTAAAATCAGGATTCCATTGAAGGATTTAAATTAGATGAGATTACTGATGCAGATAAAATATTAAGGAGCTTATAAAATTCCATTTTAAAAAATGATATAAATTGTATTATTTTGTGAATATATATGTGCATAAAAAGGCGTATTTTGAAGTCAAGAGTGAATCTAGAAGGAAGAGTCCCACTATGCCTAAGTATTTTAAGTACTAAGGATAACCATACCAAGTGAAGATCTAGAAACATGTTTGGGTTGTAAAAATATGTTCTAAATAAGACCTTGGTAAATATACTTGAAGTTGTAAACATTTATACTTGTTGATATTGTCTGTTCAAATAGGTATTTCATCATAAAAAAGTAAATGAGGATATCTGAACAATATGAAATCATTTCTTGGGTCACATTTATAGAGGAGTATTTTTTTCTAGTGTGACTCTAAAAGTGGGAACAAAGTGGGACTCTATATTGAAAGGACTACAATAGTTCCTAGTTATAACCAATTTTGTAGATAGTGGATAATATATGATTATAGCGGCTAACCAATCATGGAAAATAGTAGGATTTTCTAGAAACCCCTTATAAACAATGTATTATATGATTTATATTATTACTGTTACACATGTGGTGAGGCTGTGAGAATATATTGAGTGTACTAGGGCCTTAAAAATTAAAATAGTTTGAGTTTAAAAGAATAACTATTATTAAAATAATATTTCTCCCCTCAGTGGTCAATCCGGCCTAAGGAATCACAAGTGGTATCAGAGAAAATCTAAGTTCACTTTTAAGACTAAAAAATGTATGGAGGATCTTAATTTAATGAATATAAGGGGATTTTTTAATTTTTATGACAATAACTACCATATTAGGATAAATATTATGGTACCCCACCTCTTATCTCTTTGCTTATAAGTAAGAGATACTACCACAATTGGTTTTATACAAATTCCTAAGGGTTTTACAATTTTTTTTCTAAAATTTTTTTTAAAGGTTGGTGTAAAGGCACAAAATAATATTATGATATGTATTTCAAAAAATATGTATAAAAAAGTAATATGTCTTTAAACTAAAAAGGATATTTGGGACAACTTAAAGGTATGTTGTGAATATAATTCTAAAGTCAAATAATCCATGTTACAAGTATGGAGGAGTATATTTTAATATATTAAAATAGCTTAGGAAGCATTGAATATTATTTGATAAGGTTCAATGAGATTTGGAATAATAGTTGTGGTTTTGTTGAGAAGTTAGATGACTATACTATTGTAAAAAATCCAATGATAAATTTTTCAGATAGATTTAATCATAATATTTCATCCTTGGAAGATAGGGAACATATTTTAGTGGATGTTCTTCACAGAATTCTCATAGCTTATTAAATGACAATGTATCCATATTTAAAAATAAATAAGAATATGAGATAGACTTTGAGACCATGTTAAAAGAAGTCAAACAAGAAAATATTATAAAATCAAGTGATTTAGAGGTTGATAAAGATGATAAATACTAACAAAAATTATTTCTATTTTATTAAAGATATTTGAGAAGGGTATTATAAAGTAAAGGGAAGGAAACCACCATGGTACTACAATGATAATGACATTGGTCATTTTTTCTAGGACTATATAAGGAAGAAAGATGATTAATTTGAATCAGATTAGCGGGATAAAAAATAACAAAATTAATAAAAGGGTAATTATAATATTATGTTTTCCAACATCAAGAAATTGATTTTGATGAGAAATAAGTATCAAGACGACTCATCAAGTATCCAATAAGATGATGAATTCAATCTACCTTATCATGTAGATAAAGGTATTAATAGATGAAGTAGGGATTATAGAGGAGAAAGGATAGGGATATAGTGGCAATTAAAAGGTTAGTTTGAATCATTTATTGAGGAGAATTAACAACTCAAGAAAGAAAAGATGAAGGTAAAAAAAATTAGAAGAATAATATTGTTGATGAAAATGAGGAACTAGTTAAAAAGGGAGAAGCCTATATTTATGAGATCAAAAATTACAATCTAAGAGAAGATGAGAAAGATAATACTCTAGAGGTCTTGAAGAAAACATGTTAGGAATAAATATGAGTCATTAAAGACATAATACATATGTCTTGATTCCAAAATGAATTAAAAAAAATTATATAATGCTTTTTAAAGGATGTTGTGGTTAACACAGGTTCATATCTAGGTAGTGAGATGAAGGGTTACAATTGAAAAGAAAAATATACACTTAATCTATCTTAAAATAAATTTTTTATTCATAATATTGAATGTGAAAAAAGTAGGGTCAAACCTATTTAATATAATAAACAAATGAGATAACTTATTCAACATTGAAGGGAGAGAGGAATGTCTCAAATATACCCTTACCCCTAAGAAAATTAAGGCACTATTTAAAGGAATATATCCCAAATAGAATTTGTATAGATTTATTCTTAGATTTAAAGGTCGCAGTTCAGAGGATTTTTTTGTATTGTGGGAGGTGTGGAGAAAAAACTACTCTTAATGATATAATATGTAATTTATAGGGAAGGTAAATTAATCAAGGGTGAATTATTCTATAAAAATAAAATAAAATTCTCAGAGGAAAATGTTGTGGAAAAAATGAACTAATACTTCCACCCAATGTATATTTGGGATGTTTGAATACTTTTGTGGAAAATGTAACCTAGAGGGTCACAAAGATAAGGATGGAATATTAATTTTATCTGGAAAACTTCCCTATAGTATGAAAGGGAAGGAAAATATGAAGGTAATAAAATAATTTGATCCTACTAAGAAAAAATGTCAAAAATTGGAGCGGATTGATCATTTCTGGAAGGATTGCTCGAGAGTTTGTATAAATCAATTAATTATGTCTAAAAAGGAGAATGTGAAAATTAGTACTAGTATAGAAGGAATGAAAGTGACTTTAGAAGAGAAGGTTGAGTCACATTACAATTCATCTTTAGGTGGTGACTTGAAAATCCTGGAAAATATTTGTGAGATATATGGAAAGTTTAGGAATGGAATAAAAAAATATATATGACAATTCTACCATCACATGAAGATGTTATCAGAAAGATAATTTAAGAACAACTAAATGAATTTGATTTGATATTTGAGGTAAATAATACTAACTCACATATGAGGATATATCATGGGAAGATAGTGATCATGAAACCTATTGATATTTATAACTAGAAAAAAGACATGGAGAATATTTACCATGCAGTTTTTTGGAGGAAAAATATTTCATGGTTAAGGGGAAGCTCTTGGATATACTAATATAAATGAAGGAGAAAAGTGGTCCCTTATCATTCCCTTATTTTTATTTTTATTTTACACTAACATGTAGGGAATTGAAGATAATGTTGAGGCTTTCACTTTTAGAAAACATGATGAAGTTACGATTTATGATGTATTTACAATGGTATGATAAAGGAGTTGGTGCATCCCTTGAGGGGTATCAAACATTATTTGAATCTACCTTAAATAAATTGTTTATTTAAAATATTTAAATGATATAATTTTATACAAAATTGGAGAATTATTTTTTTCAATCACACTTATAAACATTATTTTTTATTTAATTAATCATATTTATAAAGGGAGAGTGTGGGTTGATGAAATAATGAGAAAGAAAATGAGTTTTTATGTCATTCACTTGAAATGTTTGATGGGTTTATTGATTTGAGTGCAAGTTACTTTTTTAATAAATCTATTTGAAATACCCCTAAAATGAGAATATAATAATGGTATCACATATATAGTTATTTAAGGATAGTATTGACAACCTTGGTTATGTACTCTTTTTTCTACAAAGGGTTATCCCATATAGACTTATAGTTTCCTCAAAAAAGTCTATATGATAATAAAATCATGTAGAATCATTTTTTTATCAAGTGGAAAAGGATACTACTCAGATATAAAAGTGGGAGAATAAAATTGTTTCCAAATAATTCATGGTGACATGAGGAGACCACCCTCTATATTTTATTTGTTTTTATTATAAATAAGGTAGTAAAAGATAAGAAAAATATTGACATAAAATGATGTGCGTTGGAATTGAAAACAAATCAAAAGGGGTATATTATTTTTCCTATTAGATTGGATTATATTTTTTTTTAAATAAAAATCTTTATGTTGAAGTATATATAAATATTTTTTTGTGAGTAATTTATGAATAAATATAAGTGAACTTCCATATAAAATGGGAAAGGTGATTGAGGCTACAACTTGAAGTTATTACTTGGACATAGTCAATAAAAAACATCAATTTAGTGTGATGATATTTATATTTAAGGAAAAGTGATAAAGTATAGAGTACTATCTTGTATTGTTTTATAGGGAAGATAAGAAATTATCTCAAGAGATTGAAGACCATATATTCATGAAGGAAGGCTAGCTTGAAATTAGAGAAACCATCCAAATAGTATTGTACATGGAGTATAATGTATCAAGTAAAGGAATACCTTTTGATTATTTTTGAAGATTATTATATGTGAATTAGAATTACTACGAATCAACGGGATAATTTATATGATTATTTTAGTGGAATCCATTATTTCTATGTTAAAGCTGAAATTGCTATGTTTGGATTCTGTATGAATTTTTTAATATTTGTAATATATTTGGTGAAAGAAGAATTTTTAAAAAAATAGAAAAGGATTTAAAATTTCTATAATATTTTTAAGTTTAATTATATATTTTTTAGATCTTTTATGATATATTACATTTTATTCATTGATTTCATAAGATATTTTAAAACTTCATATGATTTTTTAGAGTTCATATGATGTTTTCTCAAGCTTCATATGATATTTGAAGAGAATGTATGAAATATAAGAAACACATATGATATTCTAGAATTATCATAAAATAATTTAGTCCTCTTATGATATTCTTTTTTCATAAGATAATATACCTAGTGAAAATATATGGAAATAATAGATTCTTAGATTATGTTTTCTAAAAAATTAGATCAGACGATGTTGATGTGATGTTCTTCAAGGATTAAAATATTATAATCAATATGATGATCATGATACAAATTGAAAATGGAGTAAGACTAGTTGAGGAAGAAGCTAGATACTGATATGAGTTCCTCATGTGATGATAATATTTCATGTCACAGTGCCTTGCACATAAAAAATTCAAAATTAATAAAAGCACAATTATTGTGGAAAGAAAATGTTTTGATATTTAATATTACCCGAGTAAAAGATATTTTTGAGTCTTTAATGAATTTAAAAGGAATACTTTACAAAGATTTAAATGACTTTTAATGATATGGTTAAAATCGGGATTCTATTTATCAATTTTAGTGGGATGAGACTGATGTTGATAATTAAATATTAAAGACTCCAAAATTACATTTTGGAAACTAATATTCATGATATTTTTTTTAATTTATATATATATAAATATAATAATGTTGTGATAGAATATTTTTAGATACCACAAACACTATATGAGAGAACTATGAGAGCCTAGTACTTTACTATATCAAAGAGATAAGGAGTTCAAAGTCATGAGTTTTTCTAGAAGTAAGAGTTTTACTATTAATAATTATTCAAAGTTTTAATATAACTAGTTCATATTGAGATCTAAAAAGTAGAGAAATCTATATGACCATGTTTTAAAGAAGACCTGGGATTACCAACTTGAAGGTGTACACATACAGAATAGTTTATCCTGTCTATTCATAGATATAGATCATCATCAAAAGGAATAGAAGTTTCCCTAAAAATAAGTTGATATTTCTTCTCTATGTCATATTTTCATAGGAGAGTTTTTTCTTCCCGTATGATCCTAGAAGTCGGAACACAGTGGGTCTTTATGCTGATTGTTTTAGGACAATCCTTGGTCATAACCACTTGTGTAGATACTGGAGTATCTATGATTTGTGTGACTAACCAATCATGATAAGGAGTAGGATTTTCTAGTAAAACCTTGTAAATGTTGTTTGTTGTTCTTATACTGTTCCAATAATTTTTTAAAGGAACTTCTTGAACCTTGTTTTGATCATGATTTGGTTGGGTATTTCATTGGGTTTTTTAAGGATTTTTATGATAATTTTTGAAAAACCTTTGAGGTTATGAACAGTTGGAACACTATTAAGAGAAAATATTCTATATGGCTGAGCAAAATGTGTGGCCTTTGTTGAGCCACTAGAAAGGGGAGCACAGTTTGTCCAAACCATGTAAGAACCCAGTGAAAATCATGCACCCTTGGTTGATGGGGTTTTTATAAATGGAATAAGGTTAAAAAATTGTGTGGTCAAACCATGCAACCAAAATAGAATTCCTTTTGAGGTCCATGATTAAGGTTTTATGCTTACTCCAAACCGTGTGACCTCCCATGAAAACTATGTGTGTGAGTTTTTAATGCTCTGAATTTTTAATTAAAAATCCCAAAGACCCCAGTTTAACCTCTAATTCTTCCTTACCTCATATTTTCTCAACCTAATCTTTTCCAAGTGGTCTATAGGCTTATATTATGGGATTCTAAGAATATATCCTTCATTCTTAATAGATCATCTCAAGGTATGTTTTATTTTTTTATCTGGTTTAGCCATTTCATCTTTGGTACTCAATGGATATCTTCTCCTATCATATTATAGAACCCAAAGGGGCTATGTATTATAGATATAATGGGTTTGATATAGGATTGATGTGTTTATTTTTTATCTAGGAGTATGTAAACTGGATCTTATCTTTCTCAGTCTCTATTTTTGAAGGCTAATATTTCTACCTATGTTCTTGAGGTAGGGGTTTCTATACAATGGGTTAATTTTATGAATTTTTTATAATTCATGTAAAATTAATTTGGGTTATTCATTAAATTTAAGTTATATTTTTTTCAAAGGATTTCCTGGAAAGATACATGTTTTTAAATGGAATTTTCATTAAAAATAAGTTTATCCAACCCAGGTGTTTGATTAAATGCTTGAATGGTTATTTTGGTTGAGAAATGGTTCTCAAAACACTGAAGTATATTGGATATGTTTTCAAAGTTTTATATAATTTTGATCATTGTTTTGAATTGGATCTTTACAAACTTGGAACATTGGGTGAATCAAGAACAGACATGTCACTTGTAGTGTGCATAATGCCACGACAGGTTTTAGGATATCGACATATTATAGTAGGAATCAATTTTGATTGTTACCAATATATAATTGGTTTAGGATTCGTTTATTTCTAGTATATATTCTCATAGTCTAGGTCCCAATATATTTTACTTTTTCATTTACAATTTGTTTATTACATGATGGATTCTTTTCATGGATTTTTTCCCACATATTTCACATGAGGTTGGGTCACATGGTTTTACATGATGGGTTATTTCACGTATTTTTGTTTACTTTATTACTATATGGTGTGTGGATATTCATTCCTATTTTATCCATTATACTTATCCTATTCATGTATTTTTTAATATGAAAAGGATTTTATGATAACCAAAGGAAAATTATACAAATCATTTTGGATTTATGAAAATTATTTGAAAAACTCTTTTTGTTTTAAAATCTAAAACTATTGAATTCTTATTCTTAGACCTTGTATAGAATCTATGATAGAATCATATTCATCTTATTTATCACACCCTACATTTTCCTTTGAGCGGTCATAGATGTTTTATTATAGGATATAGGTAAAGGGAAATCCTTTATGTAGCATGAAGGTTACTCTCATTATTACAACCTTAGTTGCGGGTGGTTTGGAGGTGATGTGTGGTCACATGAAGAATGTTTTGGCTTGTATCATCAAAATTTAATAATTTTTCCTATTTTGGTTAGGTTTTATTGATATTGTTAAATCTATTTATTCTATTTTTTACTCTTGTTTTATGTTTTTATTTGGTTATATTCAAGACTTGTGTTCATTATCCTTTTTATGCCTCACCATGTCACGGACGGATCAAGTGGATGGTTTAGTTGACCTGGGTTTTTCAATTAAAATTTTGTATCAGAGGGATGATCAGTTTGAAGTATTTTAACGCTATCTAATTTTGGTTTTGTATCTTTGGTAGATAGAATTTAGGACCATTAGAATTTAGGTAGTAAGTGTGGGAGGGTTCCTAGCCATCTCACTTCCATGTTTTAACTCAAGTTACCATGGGTGGTCAGAAATGTTTTTCCAGATTTAAGACTTATTATTTGTGGTCATTTTAATGAACTAGATTAGGATTTTATTTAAATTTACCATTTACTTTGTAAAGTTTAATCTTTTGATCATATGATTCATGATTTCTTTAAGTTCATGATGTCTGAAGGAATTAACATAAATTATCAAAGTTGGTCCAAAGTTTTTAGAATATGATCTAGAGATTATTTTTCAGTGTATATTATACGTAACAGAAAATACCTCCAAGAAGATATCTTCCAAATTCATTAGAGTAATATACAAGACATGATACACAATAGAACCCTCAACTAGACCCTTCTTTGGTTGAAGCTGTAATCCATACAATTCAGACTATAGGTCAAGTGGGTGTTGAGAATCCAATAAGTGTAGTGGATAATGGATATAAATTTAATAAGTATCATACTCTTATATTTTGGGGGTAAAAAGGGACCCCAGGACTCCGAGCAGTGGATTGAGTGGATTGAGAGGATCTAATTTTTTTTGAAGACACCAAAAGACTCTATGCAAGATCCAGACCAATTCTGGAGATGTCTCAGGCTTGTTTCTAGGTATTATTTTTCCCTATGTGGAGTATATTTTTCTTGGGTTTTTTCATGGGTGTGTTTGGAAAAAAATTGGTGGATTTTTGAAGTTTTGGAGGGAAATGGGGTAGTGTATGGATGACACATGGTTTTCCTAAATTGTCTGCCCAGCCCAGAAAATTTTTTACCCTTTAGATAGTGGGGTTTATTTTATTGGCACACAGTTTGTTAAACCATGCACCCTTTTAGGAGTAACTTTTCACATCCACAGAGTAGGCACATTTTTAGGGTACAGGATTAGGTGAAACCATGCACCTGTATAGGAAACTGTGTGTGTGGGATTTTAAACCCTTGAAAATTAGATTAAAAATACCTAAAAACCTATAATTCACCCTGAATCAACCCTAAATTGGACCTAAATAATTTATCTTATTTTTTTAGGACACCAGATGGATTTCAAGCCCTTTGGACCTTTTTTTTTTAGGATTCAATGCCCAAATCGAAGATATGAACCTCTCTCAAAAATAGAATATTATCTCAATTGGTTTCCCATTATTCTCTTATGTTTCTCCCATCATTTGAAGGTATTTTTTCCTCTATCTTGAATAGATCTTGTTCTAGTTTTTGATAGATCTAATATATCTATTTGGGATCTAGGTTTCTGATCTAGGTCGTGGTCCTCATTGTGATCTTGGTTGTTCTGCTAAAATTAAGGATTTTCAGTGGAGATAATTTGTCATAAATCTCGACATTGGAGGTTTAAATTAAATTCCCATAATCTTGATTCCAATTTCAAGTATTTTTTTTAGATTGAATTTGGTCATTGTCAATTGAATCTTAAATTGAATAAATTAATTGATAAATTAATTTATGGAAACATGGAATTGGATTAATTAATTAGTGAATTAATTAATGTTATGTTTTTATTAAGTAATTGGTTGAATTATTTTAATTAATTGTTGTATTAATTAATGGAATATGTGATTGGGAAATTTGATTAATTAATTGGTGAATTAATTAATGGAATGTGTGATTGCAGAATTTGATTAATTAATTTTCTGAATTTATTAATGGGATTTTGGGATTGTGAAATTGTATTAATTAATTGATGAATTAGTTAATGGGTTAAATATTTATATGGTTTAAATGATGCAAAATGGTTTAATGTTGAATTTCTCATTTTATGCAATGTTATTAAAACATTGAATCATGATTTATTTTGATAGTTGGAATGGTATATCATGATGTTAAATTTGATAAGAGAATTAATATATATTAATATTGATTGATGTGATACATGTGACATGTGTCATATTTGTGTGTTTGATTGATATACAAGTGTGGGACATTGAGTGAGGCTCCAAATTCCCATATGTGATATGGGGGTGTGGGACAGGGACTGGGGATCCATAAACCCATACATGTTAATGAGTATGGGATAGGGACTGAGGCTCCAAATACTCACGTAATACTAAGGTGTGGGATAAGGACTAAGGCTCCAAATACCATATGTGATTATTGAGGTTTGGGACAATTATTGAGCCTCCAAATACCCATGGGGTTCTAGACATGACATTCTACACCCATGAGTTGGCATTGGACTATGGATCCAATTGACCATCATATAATGTGAAATGTAATGATATGTGATAACCAGAGTTTTGTGATATGTGATATCCCTGGGGGAAAGTTCAAAATACGGCATGGGCTGAATTAGGTATTGAGAGTTCAGGTTTCCTTAGAACTCAGAGGATTATGTGGTTAATTAAGGAATACTGAAACATGACAACTATTTACCCTATACATTGTATTGTATTCTTTATAAAACTTCATACACTGTTATTGATTGAATATTGTTTTAGCCATCATTGGTGGGGGACTACTGAGTTGTAATCACACCCTACTCAGACTGTCTGATCATTACTTGAATAGGTTTCATGGTTACAGGATAGGACAAGGGAAAGATACCAATGTTAGATGGATGATTTGGGATGGATCATAGATGAGGTAACTATATGTGGTGATGGGACCTACATGGAAGTGTTAGTGTTTCCTTATTTTATCTTTTCATTTGACACTTGGAATTTACTGGTCATGTCATATATACTCTTTAGTTTGGATATTTTATTTTATTTTTTTGTCATCATGTGATACCAGTTTGGTTTTGTTATTGGTAATATAATTTGGTTATGTTTAATTATTTTTGATTTTTTGATACTCTGATAAAGAGGGTATAGTCTCCCCATGATTGATATTAGAACCTCGCTACTATTTGGCAGCCTCTGGAATACGGGGAGGCACACCTAAGGTCATGTAATTGACTGACTCGGGGCACCGGTGTGTGCACCTAGGTTGGGAAATTAAAAATGGGATCAAATCCATTTTATTTTCTTTTATTTTTTCTTTCTATTTGGGAATGTTAGAAAATATATTTTAAATATTTAGGCCTTATACATGAGCCCATTCATGGTATTATCTAACCCATGTATAGGGGAAAACCCAAGTACCCAAGGTGGGATTGTTGTTATTCATGTGTATTGTGATATTTGGATGTTAATTCACCTTGAGTGATGAAAATATTTTGTGATTTGGTTATTTTTTATGGTTTTTTCTAATAATTGACTCATGTCTTGATATGTCACAAGAGTTGAGTATGAATGCATCATTCTAGTCACTCAGGAATTTTCTGACATGCGTGGAAAAGAATGTTTTTAGAAGATGTTGAATCTGAAATGTTTTTCACTGCTTGCATAAATGAACTCAAAATGGGGCGTGAAATGGAATTGAAATTTTTTAAAATAATGAAATATATGAATAAATTGGTGTATAATAAAAAATTGTTAATTAAAATATTTTTACCCTTGTTAACCGTGAACTAGATGTAGGATGGTTTAGGGTAGTGGTAGTGCCTCACTTTTGATGGTGTGGTGAGGGAAAAGGGGAATGACTTGTTATGGACTTATGTAAATTACTCTTCTCTGCTATGTTAATTTTCTTATGTGTCTTGAGATATGTGTTTGTAATTGTAGAGATATGAACCCACAATGAAACTTGTTGAGAGGATGACAGGAGGATATGGATGGAAATGATCCTCCCACAATGGAACCTAAGGCACCGATTGTGATGGGTGAGGAAGTCCAAGAGAAGTTTTGAGAGAAATTTTATCACTTCATGCAGTTCATGTAGAGAGACCTAGAGAAGGTTTTTAAAAGCATGTCCAACCTAACATGGGAGTTTCAGTTGCATCACCTTCTGAATTTCACTAGAGAGGGAAGTCTTGAGGAAGATGTGCTCTAGATTGAGTCTATCCAGACTATACATGAACACATAAAGACTTATGTTGAGAATAGGGTCAAGTTGGTTACTTACATGTTACGAGGATCAGTGAAGCACTAGTGGGATGTTCAAGTTCAGACTAGACAAGCTGGTGGTATGTTATGGAGGGAATTTTTGGATAAGTTCTAGGAGCACTTTTATCCAGATACATTGATATAGGAGAAGGAAAATAAGTTCATGTGTTTGATTCAAGGATGTATATATGTGATGGACTATGCTGGTCACTTTACTAACTTTAAATGATTTTCTTCCTCATTGGAATGGGATGTGATAGCTATGGTAAGGAATTTATAGGATGAAATTTAATGTGATATTAAGTCACAAGTTAACATATTTTGGTTAGAGAAGTTTGTTGAGGTGGTGGATCAGGCCCTCGTAGTTTAGGGGAACCTAAAAGAGACTTCTAGTGGAGGAAAAGTGGTTTCTACTGGGTGATCAAGGAGTAATTATTCCTAGAGAAGGAATCATAATTATGATAATGTTGACCATAGAAGTGGAATGAAAAGTGGCTAGGGGGAAGGATCAATCACTTAGGATCTTACTCGAGCGTTTTTCCACCAATGTAGTAGGTCGATCCACTATAATAGACATTGTTCTTGATCCTTGGTGGAATGTTGATCTTGTAGAAGGATGAGACATCTATAGAGGTTATGTAGGAACTCGCGACATATGGGTAGTGATAGAGTATCTAGATAGAATCAGACTATGGGAAGGGGAACTCTACAATATACTAGTGTAGAATTCATAGTCCTACTGGCCATGGTAGTAGAGGAAATGGACATGGTGTTTCTATTAAAAAACACCTATATCAGCAGAGTGGTACAACATAGAGGACTCAGACTGCATCATAGGTAAGAGGGGAAGGATAGATGGATACAGTTCATCCTACACTTGTGGATAGAAAGGTTGTACCATCAATAGTTTGAGGTACTATTATTATAGATTCTATGTTATCTAGTTCCTTATTTGATACTGGTGCCTATCATTAATTTATATCTTTACAACTTCATAATGGTTTGAGCTCAATGGTGGAGTTTGTGAGTGGGGTTATGAAAATAGATACACCATTGGGATTATAATCAAGAGACATATGTTTGTGAAAGGGGCGTCCCCTCAGGGCCGAGGAGTATCATTTCCTTTAAGAGATATACATTTTGGATATGTCTAGTTTTGACCTAGTTTTGTATATGGATTGGTTGGAGGAATACTGAACCCATATTGATTTCTATTTAAAGACAACAAATTTTATGTTTCCAGAAGGAACAATTATATTCACTATGGAGATTGGGATATAAAGGCAAGTCATGCAAGGCCAATTCATCAGCAACTGGGGGAGATTTCCACCCTGGTTTATAGTATGTTTCTAGATGATAGAGGTGTAAGACATGATATATTTACACCCATAGTGGATTGGTTTCGGGATGTGTTTCCTAAAGACTTCTTAGGGATGCCACCTGATAGAGATATGGAATTTACAATTGATCACATGTCGGGGGTTGAACCAGTTTCTATACCACCACACAGGATGACACCAACAGAGTTTCAGGAGATTAATATTCAACTAGAAGTGTTGATGGATAATTGTTTTATCTATCTGAGTATGCTGCCTTGGGGTTCTCCAACCTTTTTTGAAAAGAAGTATGATGGGATTTTTCTCTTATGTATTGATTACCATAAGTTGAATCATATGTGAGTGAAAAACTGATATCATCTCCCATGTATCGATGATCTATTTGACCAGTTGATGGGAGCTTATGTTTTTTTTCTAAAATAAAATTGAGATCAAGGTCTCATCTGTTGAGAGTTTGACATTCTATTATATTGAGGACTTATTTTAGAAGTAGGTATGGCCTATATGAGTTCGTTGTGATGTCTTTCAGGTTAAGAAAAGAACTGAAAGTGTTTATGTAATTGATGAAAATAATATTTTATCCATAGGTGGATCAGTTTTTTTATTGTATTTGTGGATTACATATTGGTTTACTCCAAGAGTCATGGTGGTCATGCCCAAAATCTTGACATTTTCATAAGTACATTCCGAGAGCATTGACTATACACCAACCTATCTAAGTGTTAATTCTTTATTGATCAAGTATTTTTATTGGGTCACTTCATCTTAGAGGAAAGTGCATTAGTGGACCCAGAGATGGAATAGACAATTGTTTCTTGGTATCATCATAATAATTTTTTATATATACGTGGTTTTCTTAGGTTATAAGGATATTATCAGAGGTTCATTTAGGAATTTTCTTGATTGGAATCCCCACATTTCATCTTGACCAAGAAGGCAGTTATGCTTGAGTGGTCTAGAGAATGTGAAAATTATTTCCAAGAGTTGAACAAGTGCTTGACATCAATATTAATCTTGATACTACTCGAATTAGGTGATGAGTATATGGTGTTTTTTGACACTTCAAGGATAGTTCTGGGAGTATTTCATAGGAAAGAAGATCAATTTGTGGCATATGGGTCTCAGAAGATGATTCCACATGAACGGAATTACCCTACACACCACCTCAAGTTGGATGCAATGGATTGGGATTTGAATTTTTTCCATAATTATTTGTTGGAAAAACATTACTGTGCATATGGATAAAAAGATCTTAAAGTATATCTATTTTCAATGATATTTGAATCTCCAGTAGAATAGGTGGTTTGATTATATGTACTCATTTTATTTCGAGATAGCATATACATCTGGGAAGGGAAAAGGTGTTTTTGATTCTTTAAGCATGAAAACTTAGACTCAAGTAGTTTAGGAGTCTATTTTAGAGTGGAATATGATAAATTTATAAGCTGATATTCATGTTGTGGTTCAGGAGGGTCAGGAGCATATGACTCTTGTCTCAGTTTTAGTGGAATCTACATTTTTCAGCTAGATTATAGATAGATAGTATGAGGATTCAGAACTTTTTAACTTGATGGAAAGCCTTGAAGGTGGGGAGTCATCTTTGGATTTCACTATAGATGAGGATGAGATCATCTATGTCATGAATTAGGTTGTTGTGCCTATATATATGTGGGAGGAGCAGATGTGTGAGTTTCATGCCTCAATGTGGGTGGGCATCTAGGTGTGAACAAAATGTACCATGAACTACAATGAAATTTTAGGTGGTTGGACATGAAAAAGAAGATAATAAGTTTTTTTACATGATATTACACCTATCAACAAGTGAATGTCAAGAATCAATGACCTGGAGGTTTACCACAGCTATTTCCCATTCTGGAAAGTAAGTAGGACGACATTAATTTAGACTTTCTAGTGGGTCTCCTAAGGATTCCATGGAATAATGATGTTATCTAGGTTACTGTGGAATATTTGAAAAAGGTAGGGAATTTCTTACAAGTATTGGAGAGTTTTCCTATTGATCAGTTGGGATATTTATTGGTTCAGGAGATATTCCATCTTCACGGGGTTCCATGGAGTACTGATTCAAACAATGACTTGTGTTTTACTTTTTTACTTATAATAGGGCCTGCATAAGGCACTTGGTATATAGGTTTTAATAAGTAAGACATTCCACCCATAGATAGATGGGTAGTTAGAATGTACTATATAGTTGCATGAGGATATGTGTTGAGTGTGTGATCTAGACTTCAGTGGGTCTTGGGAGAAGCACATGGAACTTATAGGGTTCACTATAACAATAGTAATCAAGAAAATATTCAGATGGAATCATACAAGGATCTTTATGGTAGGTCATAGAGGTCAACTCTATGTTGGATGGAGGCAGGTGAGTCATAACTATTGGGACCGAGTCTCGTGCAGGATATATCAAAGTAGGTTCATCTAATTTATAAGAATATAAATATATATCAGAGTAGACATAATTCATATGTTGATAGATGTCGACAACCCATAGAGATTTAATAGGGTGATCATTTATTCCTTTAGGTATCACCTAGATTAGTTCACCATAGGATATAGAGTCATGTCAAGTTGGCACCCAGGTTTTTGGACTGTTAGATAGAGAATTGGATCAGTGGCATACTAATTGGACCTTCCATAGAGGTATAGTGTTATGCATGATGTTTTTCATGTGTCAAAACTTCAATGGTATGACCCTAACCCTTATCATGTGATCTATGTCGATGATGTTGAGCTTAGGATTGATGCCACCTTTGAGTAGCATCTGATACATGTGTTGGATCACAATGAGAAAGTGTTGTGGGGAAATACCATGCTGAAAGTTTGTATATTATGGAATCATGTACATGTTTAGGAGGAAACATGGGAGAGATAAGTAGATATGTGGGATTAGTGGTCAGATCTTTTTGACTTGGAATCTTAGAGATGCTTGGGAGTACAACTAGAGGATGAGCTATTATAAGTTGGGAGATTATAAGATCCTGACCTTTTCTAGAGATGTATCTAGCTTGTTATCAGGAATTATTTTTCCTTTTTTTGAGTATATTTTGTTTAGGTTTTGTCTTGGGTGCCTTTGGGTAAAAATTGGTGAATTTTGGATGTTTTTGGATGGAAATGAGGAAGTGTATTATTGGCACATGGTTTTATCAAACTGTGTGCCTATCCTAGCAAACCATGCACCCTTGATATAGTGGGTTTTTCATAGTTGGCATACGGTTTGTAAACTTGTGTGACCTTTTAGGAGTAAGTGTGTACACCTATAGAGGAGGCGCATGATTAGGGCACACGGTTAGGGGAAACAGTTCACCCCATATAGGAAACTATGTACATGGGATTTTAAACCCCCTAAAATTAGATTAAAAATATCTGAACCCCAGGAATTCACCATAAATTGACCATAACTTAGACTTAAATGATTTATCTCATTTTTTTATTCTCCCAAATGTATTCCAATCCCTTATAACCTCTATTCTTAATGATTCGAATCCCATATTGAATATATGAATCTCTATCGGTAATAAAATCTTATCCCAATTGGTTTCTCATCCTTTTATTATGTTTCTCCCATCCATTGAAGGGATGTTCTCCTATAATTTTGATAGATATAGATCTAGGTTTATATTGGTTAGTTAATTAATGGAATATGTTATTGGGGAATTTGATTAATTAATTTCTAAATTAATTAATGGAATGTGTGATTGGGGAATTAGATTAATTAATTTGTGAATTAATTAATGGGATATTGGGATTTCGAACATAGATTAATTAATTGATGAATTAGTTAATGGGTTAAAGTATAATATGTTTTAAATGATGAAAAATGGGTTAATTTTGAGTTTCTAATTATATTCCATGAGATTTAAGTAATGAGTCATGGTTTTTTTGATAGTTGGAATGATATATCATGATGTGAAATGTGATAAGAGGATTAATGTTGATTAACATTGATTGATGTGATATTTGTGATATTTGTGTGTGTTTGAATGATATATAAGTGTAGCACAAAGGTCGAGGCTCTAAATACCCATATGTGATATGTGAGTGTGGGATAAGGAACGATGCTCCAAATAACCATATGTGTTAATGAGTATGGGATAGGGAATGAGGCTCCAAATACCCATGTGATATTGAGGTTTGGGATAGTAACTAAGGCTCAAAATAACCATATGTGATTATTGAGGTGTGGGATAGGGACTACGGCTCCAAATACCCACAGGGAGCTAGAAACAATGTTCTACGCCCATGAGTTGGCATTAGAATATGATTCAAATTGGTCATGATATAATGTGAAATGATATGATATGTGATAAACAAAGTTTTTTTATATGTGACATCTCTTGGGGATAGTTCAGACTTTGACATGTTCTTAAATAGGTACTAAGAGATCGGGTTTCTTAAGAACTCGGAGGTTTATGTGGTTAGTTAGAGAATACTGAAATGTGATAAATGATTACCTTATTCAATAAACATCTCTAACTAATATGGGAAATATATCTATGTTATATTGATGAGTTGGGATGCAGCATAGATTAGGGGACCGAATGTAGTGAAGGGACCCACTTGGGAGTGTCTATGTGTATTTTTTTTAGTTTTTCATTTGACATGTAGCACATGCTTAGCATGAAATATCTACTGTTTAGTTTGGATATTATATTTCCTATTTTGGTCATCATGTGATACTATTTTGGTTTGGTTATTGGTAATATAGTTTGGTTATGTTTATTTATTTCCTCTTTCCAAATACTTTGATAAAGAAGGTATAGTCTCCCCATGATCGATATCAGACCCTCACTACTAGTCGACAGCCACTGGTATATGGAGAGGCATGCCTAAGGTCATGTAACCGGCCAGCTCGGGCCATCAATGTGTGGCACCCAGTTTGGGACATTACACTCTAAGGTGGTTGTCTCCACATATATAGTTGAAGTAATGGGAATGAGATGGTGGTACTCTATCATGTAATCTAAGTTTTATGAGGACCTTACATGGACTTCTTTCAAGAAAATATTTAATCAGTAGTTTTACCCAAAGACATCATGTGCATAGAATACCTAGGATTTTCTGACCTTTGAGTTAGGGGAGTGTACTATTCTGGAGTATTCCACCCATTTTATTGTCCTGGTGCACTCGAAACTGGTTCTTGTCACTAATGAATACCTAAAGGCTCAATGTTTTGAGTTGGAATAGAGGCATGATATTCATTCAATGTTAATTATCATGTGTATTCCAAACTTCATAGAGGTAGTTGACAAAGTAGATTCATCTGAGGAAGATATAGCTGGAAATAGAGGTTTGAGTGGGGCTTTAGTTGGTGTTGTTTTTATCCATAGTGTATTTTCTATCCAGAAAAGAAAGATAAAGGGTGGTCAGTATCTTTAAGGACCAGTTTTAAGGGAATCATCAGGGCAGTAGTATCTCAACTAAAACTAGTGTGGAAAGCATTCTCATACCAAGACTAAAATTATAGAGGCTCATAATAAATTTCATCATTGTGGAAAACCTGGTCACCTAAAGAGTTTTTTTAAGGATATATTCAGGTAGTAAGGCAGGATCCACTTTCACCATGGGTTCATAGGTTCATACTGATTCTTCCAAGGGTGTTGGTTCTAATATTCTTGCCAACGGGGATGTTCATGTGGCTAATATTGGATGTCTTTATACTATAGAGTGTATTCCAAGGGAATCTGAAGTAGTACCAGCTACTAGTATAGGTAAAATGTATATTTCATCTTCTATGGTGCTAGATTTGTTTGATATAGGTGATACTCATTCTTTTATATCAAAAAATTTAGTTTATTACTTGGTATTATGTTTGGAACTTATGTCATACTTTTTGGATCCTTCCAAACCATTCGAAAAGAGGTAAGCACAAGTTTTCAAGTGTCCCATGTGTCTGGTGATGATAGAAAACTGTGAGGTGATATGAGATTTTTTAGTTCTTGATTTTGACATCTTCAACCTGAAACTTTTCATGGATTGGATGATAATATTTAAAGCCCAAATATACTATTAACATCATTGGGTTCAATTTTTATCTTCTAATGGGGTTAATCATGTCTTTATGAGTATGTGTGACTCTACCTCAGGAAGGGTGGGGATTGATGTTACTTATGACGGGATAGTCTCATGTTAGTAGTTAGAGATGTTTATTGATGTTATTAACCCTTTTTTGGGATGTCTTTTTCCTATAGTGGTGAGTGTGTACCCTAAGGTATTTCTGGATGAATTTTTTAGTTTACCACCACATAGAGAGGTCTATTTTACTGTTAAAATGATCCCCATCATGATAAAGATTTCTATTCCATCTTATCGAATGGAACCTACTAATTTTTTGGAACTTAAATTCTATCTTAAGGAACTAGAGGCTTAGGGATTTTTCCATCCTATCATTTCACCATGGGATTCACCCATGCTATTCTTTAAGAAGGAAGATGAAATTCCCAAACATTACATGAATTATAAAAATTTAAATTTGTTGACTATTAAGAATAAATATCCTTTTCCAAAGATTGATGATCTTTTTTACCAACTTAGAGGGTAATGTTAGTTTTCAATGATTGAACTTCAGTTGGGGTACCACCAGTTAATATTCTGAGAAGAGGATATACCTAAGATAGTATTTAGTAGTCGGTATGGTCATTTTGAGTTTCTAGTTATTTCATTCTGTATTACTAACACTCATGTGATATTTATGGATTTGATAAACTAAATCATTCATCGGTTCTTGGACTATTTTTTTATTTTGTTTTTGGATGATATTTTGGTGTACTTCGAGTTAGAGGTGGAACATATGAACGATTTCGATATCATTCTTAAAACATTAAAGGAAGTTTTTTTATATAGTAAGCTTTCCAATGTGAGATTTAGATCCTGTGAGTGAAATTTTAGGGGTATGTGATATCAGAGAGAAGAATATTAGTGGATCCATAATTGATATAGGTAGTTATTTTCTGGGAGCCTCCAAAAAATGTGTTTGAGATCTAGAGATTCTTGGGTTTGGTTGGTTACTATAGTGGTTTTGTTTAAGATTTATACAATCTTGCATCTTCAATTATAGATTTAACCTATAAGGGTGTAAAGTTTGGATGAAATGAAAAATGTAATAGATCCTTTGAGGAACTAAAGTTGAGATTTAATTCAACACCAGTTTTGATTCTTACATAACCAAGTTTGAGTTATGATGTTTTCTATGACACTTCTGGTATAAGTTTGGGATATATCACGATACAAGGAAAACAAGTGGTGGCCTATGGTTCTCTCCAGTTATGCCCACATGAGAAGAACTAACCTACCCACAATCTTGAGTTTCCAGTGTTTATGAATTCACACAAAACATGGCATCATTATCTCTTTGAGGATCAGTTCACAGTGTATTCTTATCATAAGATCCTAAAATAAATTTTTACTTAAAGGGATCTAAACTTACTACATAGAAACTAGGTGGGTTATCTTCATACTTTTTTCATATTTAATACACTACTATGAATGTGAATGTGGTATTCAATTTCTTGAGTTTATAATTACCATCACAATCCATTAAGGAATTAGTTAAGGAGTGTTTGTTGATGAGTTTTTTTTGATAATATGCGATTTTGAGTGGAAGAGGTTAGTGGAAAATTCTTCTTGGATTCAAGGAAATATGAATTGTATTTTTATGAGAAATTATGGCTAGAAAAGGTGAATGACACCTATTTCTGATGATTTGGTAAAATTGTTTATGGTGAGGATACATTATGCGAGTTGTCTCGGTCTCCCAGTGGAGCTTTGTGCATCTGTAGTAGTTTGGTTGTTCCGATTTCTCTGAGGTACGAGTTGGTGGATAGTGTACACCAGTCATGTTATTCTATATACCCTAGGGATACCAAGATGTATCATGACTTGTGAAGTTGGTATTAGTGTCCAAGGATGGGGTGGTGGATTACATATTGGGTTTCACAGTGTCTTGGTTATTAGAAAATTAAGGCGAAACACTGGAAACCTATTGGTTTGTAGAAACCTTTACCCATTCTGTTATAGTAGTGGAATTATATTTTCATGGAATTTATAATTGGTTTTCCATAAACTCCTAGTGGAAAGTATGTTATTTGGTTGATCATTGATCTGCTTATAAAATCATCTCATTTCATACCTATCAAGGATATGATGAAAGTGGAGCGGCTGGAAGAATTGTACATCCAAGATATTGTGAGACTTCGTGGGGTTCCCTTTATGATTATTTTGGACAACAACCCATGGTTCAGATCTAGGTTCTTCAAAGGTATTTAGGAGGTGATGGGTTCCATATTTAAATTGAGCATGGATTATCATCCACATATGGATGGAAAAATGTAGAGAACTATCCAGATTCTTGAGGATATGCTTTGGGCTTGCGTGATTGATTCTTGTGGATATTAGGGAAATAATTTGCCTCTAATTGAATTTACCCATAATAATATTTATCATGGTTTGATAAATATGGCCCCCTTGGAAGAGTTATATGGGTTTCCATGTATATATCCCTTGTGTTGGAAGAGTTGGGTGTGTGGTCCTTGTTTGGGTGGAATCTTGTTTAGGAGATGACGGAGAGGGAATATTTGACCTGTAAGAGGTTGGTCATAGAACAGAGCCATCAAAAATCTTATGTAGAACGTCATCAATGGATTATAGAGTATGAGGTTGGTAATCAGGTTTTTTTCAATGTTTCTCCTCACATGGGACATCATCGGTTCGGTAAGTAGGTTAAGTTGGCACTGAGGTTTTTTGACACCTTTGAGATCATGGAGGGACTTAGAAAGGTGGAATATCAGTTGGACTTACCATCGCATTTGACTTTGACCCATGAAATGTTTCATGTTTCTCCGCTGAGTAGGTATCACTTGGACCCTCCACATGTGATTTAATGGGAGGATATTGATATTGATCTTGATACCACTGTTGTTGAGAAACCAATTCAGATTATGGATCACTGGGATAGGGTACTGTGTAACAAAAAAATTCTCATGGTATAGTTATTATGGAAGTGTAGATGGGATAGCCATGAGACGTGGGAGTGTGAATCACTGATGAGATAGCAATGGTCTTATATTTTGTGTGTTTATAATCTTGATCACTTTTTGGGAACATAAAGCCGTTATGGTCGGGAGAATGTAACATTATATTACATTATTGTAGGTACTTATTGACCCATGTTTTAATTATGATTTTGGTGGGTCTTACTTTGGTATCATTTTGGGAGTTTTAGGAGAATTTTGGAAGCACTTGGGATGTTCATGGTTGGCACATAGTTAGGTAAAACTATGTGGTTTGGCTCAATAAACTATGCGGCCTATGTTGAGGCACTGGAAGGGGGCACACAGTTTGTCCAAAAAATGAATCCACCCAGTAAAAATCATAAAACCATGGTCATAAGGGGTTTTCACAGTTGTAACATGGTTAAATATACCATGAATCCAAGATGTTCAGCCCAATGAAAGGTCTTTTTGAGGTTCATGGTTAAGGCACACTGTTACTCCTAACCATGAGGCCACTCCAGAAAACCATGCACTTAGTTTCTTAATGCTATGAATATTTAATTAAAAATCATGGTACCCTATTTTAACCTCTAATGACCCCCAAACCACATATTTTCTTGACCTATTCCTACCCCACTATTATGGAGGCTTCTCTATTGGGATTCTAGGCCGATATCCTTTTTTATGTATCATCTCAAGGTATGTTGTATTTTTATCCAAATTTTCCTTTTCTTATTATATCCTTATTATGATCTCTTCTCCTAAAATTTTATGGACTTAAAAGGGGATATATATTCAAGATATAAATATTTTTAATATATTATTTATGTTTTATTGTGGATCTAGGTGTGTTAGTATTAAATCTTCTCTTCCTTGATTTCTATTGTCGAAGGCTAATAATTCTACCACCATTCTTGAGGTAGGTGTTTCTATACAATGGGTTAATTATATGAATTTTTTATCATTATTATAAAATTATTTTGTGTACTTAATTTAATTGAACTTATTTTTGGTTTTAAATTATTTCTCGGAAAGATACATGTTTTTAAAAGGGGGTTTTCCTTTAAAAATGGGTTTTTTTACACCAAGTGTTTGATTAAATACTTGAATGGTGGTTTTGGTTTAGAAATTGTGTTTCAAAAACCAATGGATATTAGATTGGTTTCGAAAATGTTATATAAATTTTGAGTATTTTTTTGAATTATATTTTGACAAAATTGGCGCATTGGGAACCTTGGGTGTGTTGGGAATATACATGTTACACGTAGTGTGTGTAATGTCAATAGAAGTTTTAGGAAATCAACAGACTGGAAATAATCAATATTGGTTGGTGAAAACATACTCCTAATTTAGGATTATATTATTTATATTACATATTCCCATAGTCTAGTACCTAATACAGTGTGCTTTTTCACTTATGATTTTTTATCGCATAATGGATTTTTTTCTTGGATTGTTTCTCATATGTTTTTACGTGAGGTTTATAATTTTTCATGATAGATTATTTAATGTATATTTGTTTAATTTCTTAATTTTTGGTGTATAAATATGAATTATTATTTTATCCCTTATACTTATCATATAATTTGATTTATGATTATGAAAGTATTATATGAAAACCAAAGAAAAATGATTTGAAAATATATTTGAATTTTTGAAAATGCTTTGAAAATCTATTTTTTTTAATCTAAAACCACTAAATTCTTATTATTAGACCTTATATAGACTCTCTAGTGGTATCTTATTGGGATTTGTGCTCACATCATACTTTTTACATTGCATGTTTACAGATTTGGTATTGTAGGATCCAAGAAAAGGGAAAATAATCATGTAGGATATCATTTCCTCTCATTATTACAGCCTTTATTATTGGATGGTTTAGAGGTTATGGTTGGTCGTGTGGAGACTCATTGGTATTTTATTTCACAACATTTATGGTTTATCAAGTTTGGAATGTGTTGTATGGGTCTTTTTGTATGTCTTCCATCCTCTTTTTACTCTGGTTGTATGTATTTTTTTGGTTATATTCAAGACTTGTTTCTGTTATCTTTTTTATACCTCATCATGTGATGGACAACTAAGGTGGATGGTTTATTTGAACCAATTTGTTCTGTTATATGTCTTTCACTTATTAATACTATGTATGAGTTTATTCTATGAGAATATATTTAGTATATTGGGAACTTAACAAATCCAATAGATATAGTTAAAAATAAGAAGATTTTGTAAAATAAGATCACTGATTCACCCCCCCCCCCTCATACCCTAGTTTTTAATCTGACATGGGGAATCAAATTTACTAATATTTAATTTTATGGTTTTTGATTAATTATGAAATAATTTTTTATGATAATTTCTTGGAGTTTTTTTTAATGTGTTAAATCCCTATGAAAGATGATTCCAATTGAAAATTCTTTCTTCATTCAATTGAGATTTATCTATGATATATGCTTCTTAAAATGACTATCTCAGTAAGGTTAATAAAAAAACACATTGTTTTCATTGATCAAATCAATGAGTTGTTATATATTTTTTGTTAAATTTTATGAAAAAATATTTTTTGGTTGAATTATTCTTATCCCATTAATATTTTGAATCCATCATAGAAGATAAAATTGTAGGTCAGGTCAAATCGAACCCACCTCTATCTTTTTTATATTTTTATGAGTTCATAAAAATTTGAAACATATATTTATTTATTAAAATAAATAAAAAAATAAATATTATTTAAGGTTGAAATGAGTTTAAATAATTTATATATTTTACCATATGCATTTATTTATAAATGGTTCTTTATTTAGGCTTAAATGTTGGAATGATTTTAGGTATAAATGTTTATTTATTTTTTTAGTTATGTTTAAATGGTATTTTGTGAAATTTTAAAGAAAAAAAGAACTTTTAACTTTATACATCATATATTAGATATATATAATAATGTTAAAATTTATTATAATAGTTTATATATATTATATCATATTATATTATATTTTAAATGTTAGTATGAAATATTATTAATAAAGGTAAAATATATAATGGTAATATTATTTTTGTTGTTTTTGTTTTTTTGTTATGTATGCCCCATGGGCCGCAACCTAGTGGTTTTTACTTTGTGCGGTGTTAGGGAGGTCTCGGTTTTGAGTCCCCCTAGGTGTGAAAGCATGTGCAAGAGATTATTTGTATTTGTACCCTTCCTCAAAATATAGTAAAATTATTGTTATTATGTATATATAGACATATGTGTGGTGAACAATATTTTTATGACTATAATAATTATTAATTAGGATATAGTAAATGAATGTGAGCCCCATATTGGTTGGTTTGGGGCTCTCCAAGTGCATTTGATGTAATTGGGTTCGATTCCCAGCTGTTGCATGTTGATACCCTATTACTTTGGGGGTGCCATATTTCCATCCCCATTTATGACATAGGATGGTTGGCATCACCATGATTCTAGTGAATAGATTTTGTTAGGTTCGATGGTATCTATGGTGTGGTCCGACTTGGAGGCAATGAACGACTGGAGATTGTGGTGGTGATGTTTTTGGAGGCCATTTTTTGAGTAAGGTTTCATGGTGATAGTGGGGGTGACTCCAATAGTTCCATGTTTGGTGATGAATGTGAAGGGGTAATGCATAGGCATCCTATAGTTATACAAGTAATGACGGTGGTGGGGGGTATGTAGTCATCTAAAATGGAGGGGAGTCGACACAATCACATAGAGGGACGGGGGTGCAGACCAGTAAAGGACATAGTGTGGGGGCTTATGGGTCTTGTTTAGGTTTTAATTCCCCTTGGGCATTCATGCCATATATATTGGGTCTTTGTGTCCCTGGGCCTATAAGTCCATTTAATTGGATACCTATTTGTAGAAAAAAAAGAGAGGATATTATTTGGCTTAATAAAATGGCGTTCCTCACCTACCTATTTAAAAAAAGAATCATAAATGAAATTATTATTGTTAAATTAATAATAATTGAAACTGTTGATTTATATATCATTTTAATGAACAAGAATTCATCTAATAAAGAGTTTAATCCTTAGTTCGAAATGAATTTTCCTTGTCACAATTTAAATGAAAATAAATGATAATTAAGTATATTATTATTATTAAAAAATAATGATATTACCTATTGATAAACTGTGGATAATAATAAAATTATATAGTTATTATTATCATTCGGGACTCTAGCTTCAGATGTAAATTAATGTTGAATAAAATTAAAAATAATTTATGACTTAAAGGACATGAAATTTGTTTTCTAAGTACATACCAACTTACCCCTGAAGTGTTGTACACATCATGTATCATTAGATAACACACTATGTATACCAATACAACATGATTCTTGTATTTGGGATACACATCCACTGAAGTCGATGGTACCATGTGTCATGTCCCTGATTAGGACATGCCATGTAGGTTAACTTAAATCAAATTGGTTTATGGTGGTACATGCTTGACTATAACCCAAGGAGTACACACTATGTATATAAAAGTACTACCAGATAACTTTTGGTATTTTTCATATCTTCTCACCCATCTGTTAGAATCAAACATTTGAATAGTACATTCTATACATTTATTATTATAGAATTAAAAAGTGTACATATAGTTATCACTTAGGGTTGTTTCTAAATAATTTATGAAAATGAGGTTCTTTAGCTTTGTAAAGTCAAGTATAGTGAGATGAAGAGAAGGCTGGAGAGGACACGGGGTTGCTAACCCCCCTAATAACACATTTTTATCAAGTCGTGGGTCCTCTATACACTTAGTGGAGTAGGTTTCCCCTACAGTGATGTAGCGTGGGTCTTCCACTTATAGTATTGGTAACCCCCTCATCCAATGCACATACCACATAACAAGGTGTGGGATCTTTCATACGGATCAGTAACCCCCTCGAATAGAAGACACTTTTCAACAAGGAACATGCCCCCCATATCAATAGAGAGAGAGAGAGATAGTGTGGTTGGTGATAGGGTTAGTCCTTTCCCTATGCATTGGAGAATAGTATTACATAGAATATGATATTCCCTCAGTCGATATACCTTCCTACAATGAGGTGTGGCTCCATTTGTAATGGTGAATATGGGGTTGTGAGGTGCTTGATTATTCAATAGTTATAGGTTTTGTAATATTTTTAGATTACATCATTATATGGTCTTTGAAGAGTAGGAAAAAGTTAACTAGGATTCATCATAAACCCTTGGTCATCATTGAGGTGTGGCCTATAGTTGGGTTGTGAAATTCTAACTCTTCTTTTCATGCATTATCTTGAGTGTCCCCAATTTCTTATGAGACATAATTTTTTAGAGAGTTTAGTTGAGATGATTGATAATTTCCTATGTCCCTGTGATTTCCACCTGTAAATCATATCCAGGTTATTCTTTTCTGATTACTCCCTTATACTTGGGTTTTGAGCTGACTTATTGATTTATCTTTTATCTTTTTATTTTGAGGTGTCTTGTTGGGTATATTTATATTCACGTATTTATAAACCTCATTCCCACAAATCCTGTGTTTGTGTAGATGATTCACAATTTAGAGATGGTCTTGGTTGACGTAGATATGGAGTTGGTTGTTCATAATTGATACTTGTTTGAACTTTCTAGTTCTTGATAGTTGTATTTTAAATTAGTGGAAAATTTCCAAGATCCCAGCAGTGAAGGGATGATCTTACTTTACATATTTATATATTACAATGTAGAATTTCATGGGTTTTGATTATGAATTCAGGTTTCTTTTGGGGATTTTTGTTGTATAGTTGTTGTTCGTGCATCCATTTTTATACAATCTAGTAGTTATTTATATTGATGGTGATTTTTGTTTCTATATTTTATGCATTATAATATATATCCATTATAGATTATTACACGATAATTCCTCCCAAGTATGTGTATACCATCTTATTGTTAGTCATCAGCCCCTAGCCTATTGGATGTGTAATTATAATGGAACACTTGGCTTAACTCTAACCCATGCGAGGTCTTAGTGGGTCAAGTAAGGTCATGTTTTGATCTTTCAGCCTCCTCAAATAGATATCCTCTTTTATTGTCCTTCAGGTTCATGGGATGAAGTGGGATTTTTCCAACTCAAGTGGATTATCATCAGTGAATATCCCATATAATGTGTCTTCAAGGGACATGACCTGACCCATCAATCCCTCACCCGAGATAGCAATAAGTCAGAAGTTTCACCCCACGCCCACCTCCAATAGGCCAAGGGTTGATGAATAGAAAAAAGTAAAAAATATCATAATATGTATGGCCTTATCCTATATGAACTTTCAAAAAACACAAGTCTCCAAAGCCTAATAATAACCAGTAACACCGACATAAAATGTATGAGTAACTAGAACATATATATAACACATGGATGTGACAATAAATACAAGTACATATCACATAGGTAAATACAAAATAAATGGTGCATCAAAAGCCCCCAAATCGTAACTACACCAAACCCTAGAAAGCTCCACCTCACTATGAGTAATTCTAGACCAAACTCCAATAGAAATATATACCAATTTTATCCAAAATCACTAAATTCAATCATTAATTTCCAAACATCACAAAGAGTGATATCTGAACAAGACACATCATATCTTAAACTAACAAGACCATCTCTAAACCTATGTGCTATAAGAAAAGATACAACATGTGTGGGCACAAATCCCAAATAGAAGACAGTATAAATATACCCAAAAGGAAACCCCAAAACCCCTAAAAGAAACACTAAACAATAAGTCAACTCAAACTCATATTATAAGAGGTGATTAGGAGGAAGACAAATAGTAAAATATAGAATATAAAGCTTGCCTAAAATATCTAGTACAAAAGAGTATCTAGAAGGAATATAAGGGAAAATAAACTAAAAAATTTGTATAAGGTTGTAATCAGAGGAAGATTGGGGAAGGTAATCCAAATATTATCTAAAAACCAAATTCATAGGGGTATAAAGGTTCCCCGATCGTCATTGTTATATACCATGAATATTTGTTCTACTCATCTTAGCATCAAACCAAGAAGTTCCAAATATCACAAGTAACAAAGAGAATACTCAGAGAACAGAAAATCCCATAAATTTTGAAATAAATAGTTATTTGTCTACTACATATCAAAATCAACCTATGGGGTAATAATGAGTCACAAGTCCCAATGAAATATGAATTCTTAGTCCATACCAATTACCACACCACCACCAAAATTTAGGGAGGGGTGTATGCTCATTTCTAAAGCACATTCATTGGTCGAGGGAATATTAAACCCTATGGTCCATCAAAACTGTACTATCGATCAAGTACTAATCACCTGGAAAACTTCATAGAAACTATATCGGGGTATCTTCATCATGATGGACGACACATCATCCAAGGGGTATAACAACTCTAGTAGAGTATCCCATCCTTAAACGAGCTCTTAGATGAAGTGGGGGGGGGGGTACCGACTCTACAAATAGAATATCTTGAACTTGATTTTGTGGGTGGAATACCTACCCTACCTATAAAATGACTCATAGATAGAGGATCCCATCCCTAACCTGTGGGGGGAATACCGACTCCAAATGTAAGATGAAAAAACTCTGATCGTCATGCTAAAACCCTATCATTGGAATTATGGATATAAATTTTAAATATACTTATATTACCTAATAAATGGCCTTGTATATATAAACATATCACACATAGGTGATCTACATGAAAAAATAATTATGATAGGTGATATATTTATTAAAAACATACATCAGGTAAAAAATATACATTTCATCATATCAAAGATGGAGGGTACTACATGACAATACATGGAGATAATTCCATGAGTAAAAAATTATGTATTACATATTATTCTTGAAATTTTGGTCTCAATTTCTATTTTAGGATGCTAGAAATGTATTTTTGATCTAATTTATTAATAAAAAACTAAAACCATAACATAATTCTATAAAAAAAATTTAAGATGAAGTTGAATCATCTTTTTTGTTATGAAAACAAAGACCTCTGTCTATATGGTTAGAGGGAGACCCGTTACATAGTCCATAGTCCCATGTATAAGTATCCCAAGAACATATAATGAAGGTCTTGGGGCTTGAAATCCCTAAATCTAGTAATGAAATCCCATTATGTGGCACAAAGTCCCCTCTGATGAATTGTACTAATATAGTACCTGGGATTATACAGTAAATACTATGGTGTCATTTTCTTTAAAATCCATGTTATAGTACCCACCACCACTATAGTGTTTCTCCTACAATGGACCCCTCACTTATACAGTACCCTGCTATAGTGGTACAATGCCCATTTTTGAACTTGGGAATTTTCAATCTAGAATTATGGGATTTACCACTCTGGAACCACCCCAAATAAAAAACATGTGATTGGTAACACTTGACTTTTAGTGGGGGCCCTAGACAAGCCCAGATTATGGCACACATTCCTTGATTAAGAAAATTGATTGAATAACCCTATTCAGAATATAAACAATGTGTGCATCTTGAAGCACTCAATCCTATTCCAGTTTCCCTGCATAGCAAAATGGCACCAACTATTGTACCACTTGACTGATTCCACAGTGAAAAAATGTGTGTATGAGTTATGCTCGACTCTTAGTAAGGGACCCAACCAATTGTAGAGCATTCTACATATTCCCCAAATAGGAAAAGGATTTGAATAATCCTATTCATAATACAAAGAGTGTTCAATCCTGGTAGAACTTGAGCCTATGCTCGTTCCCACAGATAATGAGGTGTACAACCAGCAGGTACCACTCTACTAACACCTTATTGGAAAAAATATATAATAACCATAATAGTAATAATAACAACAAAAACAAAAACAATGATAATAAATCCTCCTATGAATAATCTGGCCACAAGGATATTGTCCAAGAGGAAGTAGATCAGGACCTATCGTAACAACTAATCACTTCTAAAAGGAAATGGAAAACCAATGTGATGGATTATTAAATAAATAAAACTAAAAACCCAATCCATATAGATGAAGATGGATTTTATTTGGTCTATCCTAGGAAATATAGGGTTCCTCCACTTATTTCTAGATAGGATTTTCCATAAAATCACACATGAATAAGAGCAGTTGTTCAATGTTGAACCCCAGAATGATGTTCAAACATATATCAATAGGAAATATATTTTAAGAGATATGTCTTATCCTACTCATTATAAACCTACTTTGTAGGATGAGCCTCCAATATTTTCTGATCCTACTTTATTGGTTGGTCTTGAGGATGCAGTAGGCACTCTAGTTACGGGTGCTACACTGGAAGGGAAGGCAACAACCCCTGAGGGTGTCATTGCCGCATCAGATTCTCATACAATTATAAAAATATTTACTTTTCTTAAAATTTTAAATATATATAATAGCATGGATGTTTTCCATGAGGAATTTTTCAACATTCATAGACCTTTTGGGTTGAAGGAAAATCCGCATACATTGGGAATTTCAAGGAAAGGACAAATTATTGTCATGACCCAACCTATAATGGCCTACTTTTCTAGTGGAGAGCTGATCCACAAATACCCCAAGATAACCTCCACAAGATAGGGGCTAGTGACAATCATATAAATGAATAACTAGTATGGGAGGTCTTTTCTTATTAAACCTGTATGCACACACCCAACCATCTCCATGCATAAGTGTGGAGGAATAAATATAAAAGATATTAATATATATATAGTAACAATCATTCATGTAACAACATATAGGGAATATAAGAGTATTAAAACATGATATGAATAATTAAAAGGGTAAAATATATGCCAAACCATAAATATGTCTCAACCTGAAAAAAACTAAAAATTTAAATGCTGAGAGAGCTAGGCTCCATATCTCTAAGCCCTAACCACCATACATGGTCAAATGAACCAGGGTATCCTTATGATCCTATATAATTTTTTTCAACCTATACATCATCTATATAATACCTAACATGTGTGGGAAAATCCCATACATGGGTGAGTATATAAATACCTAGTAGGATGCCCTGAAAGATGAAGGAGAAAGCAATAAGAGACATGATAGAAGCAGACAGCTCAAACCATAGCAAGAGAGAAATGAAAATCCATCAATAGGGATATATGGTCATAAAATAAAACCATGTGAGAGAGAAAGGGGATATCCCTATCATATCCCATGATAAGAAATGTGTCTTCAATCTGTTTAAAGAGGCACATTAAGGAGGCCTAGCATAACGTGTGTCTATCTGAAATATCATCCATGTTAAGCCACACCACTCCACTATGACTCACAATCTAGGGGACATAATATCTAGGTGGAGTCCCATTCCCTATTAAAACAGTATGGTTCCACTCAAATGGTAGAGGACCCATGATATGACTCCATAGGAGGATTCCACTCTAAGGGTAGAGGACCCATGCCCTGACACCGTAGGAGGGTTCCACTTAGATAGGTAGAAGAACCACGTCCTAACTCTAAAGAGGGTTCCTATATGGTAGTAGAGGACTGATGCCTTGACTCTATAAGAGGGTGTCACTCATTAGGTTGATGACCTATGACCTAACTCCATATGATGGTATCCCTCTGATGGTCGACAGGGGACCCATTCTCTATCCCAATATGAAGGCTCCACTATGATGGTAGAGGACCCATGCTATAACACAGCAGGAGGGTTCCACTCTGATGGTCGATAGAGGACACATACCTTGTCCCAACAGGAGGGATCCACTCTGAGAGTAGACTAATCATGCCCTAACACCATAAGATGATTTAACTATAATGTTTGATAGAGGACACATGCCCCATCCTAGTAGGAGGGTTCCACACTGAGGGTAGAGGACCTATTCCCTAGCACCGCATAAGGGTTCCACTCTAATAATAGGGGACCCATGCCCTGACTCCATAAGAGGGTTCCACCTAGTAGAGAGATATAGGACCCATGGATTTTCCCAAAATAGGGTTTCCACTCTAATGGTTGATATTGGACCAATTCCTTATTCTAGTAGGAGGGTTCCACTCTAATCTCTCTGATGATCTTGTCTAATATTTTTCATCATCGAGTGCTACCTAAAGAAGAATCTCACCCAAAAAAACATTCGTTGTACCCAAAAAGATACTATAAAGTCCACCATAATATTCTATGAGGAATAAAACTCACTATAGTATACTCACGGTCCAAAATCTCAGTAAAAATAAATAAGATATGAGAAGTATAAGTTTTCTCAAAAAGAAGTACATGGCGTGTAGGGAACCCACATAGTTTGTGGTCCCTCTCTACTATTTGGTCGTGTCCTTTATAGTTCATGGTTCAATACTTATTTATCTCTACACTAAATGTAAGGAGACTAAATGTAATGTCTAGGCCACCCAAGGTAGATTTGTGTTTTCATGGCCATGCCCTTGTCCTTTGGGCTATGTCCGTGTAAACTGGTTCTACTTTTTAACATTGTATCCCCCCATTTTCCTTTCTTGTGCACTTTTTTTTGAAAAAAAAAGTTTTCTAGGACCATAGATTTTAATCCATGGTTCACACCATTCTTGATATAATAATAATAATAATAATAATAATAATAATAATAATTAAAATAGTATGAGATGTGATTTTGAGAGATCATTTCATTTTAGCCATTATTTTTCTACGATTTGAAACTATGGAAGCATGGGTTTGGTTTAAACAAAAGTAGGGGTATTTGATGCATCCAACATTTATCATAAAATCCTCGAGGAATGATAAAATTAAAAATTTATAATGTCCCAAACCATGCTAGATACAAATGCGTAGCATAGCGATTGTAAGGGTTCGATTTCGCAAAGAGGAGAATGTAACAATGGAAACTCTCCAAAAAAGTTGGGGTAATACCAATTTAAGTTTTTTTATTAATATAACTAAATTAAAAAAATTAAATAATTAAAATAAAGATAAAAAATTTGGAAATATAGAAGAGGGAGAAAATAGTTTCCATGCGTTGTTATGCTACAAAGAAATCTTGACTGCACATAACAAATAGAAATAATAATTGGCTGCATAATCAATCAATTTTATCAATAGATGAAATTTTTAATTTCTATAAATATATATATTGGAACCCTAATTATTCATTCTAATGTGAATTAAAATGCACTGATTAATTAGGATCAAATTGAAAAAGTAGAAGAATAATCCTATTCAGTGGTTGTGAATTAATTTCCTTAATAATATTGGGTTTCATATTCTACCAAATGCAATTGGTACATGATTTAATAATAGATATAAAAATAATTAGACTCAATATAAAAACATTTTAATTGAATTATTTCATAGGTGAATAAAAAAATAGAACAATTTGGTATATTCCCATTTCAACTGATTCTGCTCTCCCCAATGGATTTATCTAACCATCATTGGATGATCACAAATGATGAATAAACCCAAAACCATATAAGAGATAATAGATGATAAAAAACAATAAATAAATAAAATAAAAGAAACTATAATAAATCTAATGAGAACCCAACATTACATCGAAGCATAATAATGGAACGTAGAAAAAACCTAACTATGGAGAACGATATTTGAGTCAGAACCCTAGTGGTAGCCTCCCAGTGTTCAAATACATATTCCTAGAATTAATCTCCTTTAATTTTTCTAGAAAACTTATTTATAATCTTTTTATGTCATTTTTATAGTTTCCCCAGGTCAAAATTGGTGTTTAATGATCATTTCAGGACATAAAAGGGAAATTTCAATGGAATTATGCGTCAAAATATTCGTTTTTGGGCCTTCCTAAAAAGATTCATGGTGTAAAATATGTGTCAAATCATGAAATTTATTATCTCTCCTACTATTTGGTTTTATAAAATCCTATGCTCATATCTTTTATCCATTATAAGTCCTAAACTTGATTCACAATGTGAATTCTTATTTTCTATCCTTAGAAGGTTCATTGCATCTCGTATCCTCAATTTCAAGAATTCAAAACATCCCATATACATCCTAAATCAGGTGTAAATTCTTATTATGATGTTAATATTTATGAATTTCACTCACTTTCTATCTTTTCTCCATCTTTATTTTCTTAAAATTACATTATTTCCTCCATATTGTTCTAAATATTAGTTCTTCCACAAGAACAAAAAAATAATGAAATCAGGCATGCATATCATATTAAATCAATTAATATCCAATTAAAATTAATATAAAACACCATTAAAATATAGATCTAAAATATATATATTATTTTGGAAAATAGATATTCAAAAGATACAATATTTAAGGCTTCAGAAGATAAAGAGAGAGGAGTGTGTTGATTCGAGTTCTGATTTGAATTTTATTTAATAATTTTGGACATAAATGAAAGTAAAATAATAAAAAACTTAAATTAAATATTTCCAAAACACTTAACTAATAATTTAAATATCAAATATTCATGGTAGATTAACTGGTCGTAAGAACATGCTTGCAGTAACTTAAATAAGTCATGGTTAGTATATTTACCATATAAAAAGACTTTTAGTAACTTGGAGGGATCACAGTAGGTTACTAGACCACATGAATAAATATTTATGGTTACATAATTTACCATTTAATAAAAATATTAATATTACATAATTAACCATATGTAAAAACTATCATGGTTGGTTAACTGAGTATAAGACTTTTTCTTACAGTCACTTGTTACAAGAGAAAAAAAATTATCATATTATACATAAAACATGAGAAACATTAATAGAAAAATATTGTAAGCAATATAATTCAATTATCTATTAAAAAACATTGATAATTCAATAAAATGGGTAAAAACTGAAGAGAAAGGATTTGAGATAATTAATCATTCTAAATTCATGTCTGATATAATTCAATATTTTTATATTCAAATTATTTGTAAATATATCCATATGATGATATTTATTGCCAACGAACTCAAGAGTAAATCACCTATTCGAAAACAAAATCTCAAACAGTCATGCCTTATTTAAAAATGTATAGTATTAGAGTGAGATACAAGATTCATAGAAATGTTAATAAAACTTGTATTTTTAAAATTTATAGAGAGATATAGTAATTGATATCCATATTCTAGTAATATATGTTTCATACAAAGAATTTTTACACAATAAATATCTATATCTATGTATTAAGATTTAGTAGTTGATAATACAATAGTTATGTATTAAGATTTAATAGTCGATAGTACAACATATTTCTACTTCTTACTACTCTAAGAAAATAGCGACTTGACAAAAAGATAACATGTTCCAGAAGTTTTTTTCCTATCTAACTTAAAACCACCAAAATTAACATTATAATAACAACCTAATTCAAATTCACAGCCTCTTGAGTATTACAATAAAAAAATTACTATTATTATTAAGTTATTTTAAAATCCTTTAAATAGTATTAAAATTATATTTCTTTGTATTTTCTTAAAAATAAATACACATGCATACACTAA
This sequence comes from Viscum album, assembly GCA_963277665.1. Taxonomy (NCBI): domain Eukaryota; kingdom Viridiplantae; phylum Streptophyta; class Magnoliopsida; order Santalales; family Viscaceae; genus Viscum; species Viscum album. The sequence goes on along the minus strand of OY728126.1, from coordinate 1,797,888,905 downwards.
ACATAATACCAGGGTGAGTATAATAAATTTCCAATCATGCCTCTATATATAGTCAAATAGACTTATTTTTTAGTTTCATACATATTAGCTTATATCTTTTACACATAGGAGTATCATTACCTTTAGTTCTATACATGAAAAAGTTTATTTTTTATATTTACTTTTATTTAAAACAATTCCATCTTTTTTGGAAAAAATTAAAACCAAGATATATTTATATCTCATTAATTATACACATTTCAAATTCATTTTTCATAATTTTATAAAATTAATTATGTAACATCCTCAATTTTAAGGTACACATCATTTTAATATTTTACTTATCTTAAAGGGTGTAATAAAATGATATGAGGTTCGTTGGGAGTGTTCAGATGAGGAGATGACTCAAAAAGATGTAAATGATCCATATGAGTCGGTTCATGTCATGAATTTATATTCATGATGTGAATGGATTTTTGGAATAATCCATGATTTTGGGTTCAAAACATGAAACTATTAATGGCGTGAGATATTATTCACAATGTGAACTATGATCTCAAGATTTTAATCCAAGGTGATTTTTTTAGTGTATCAGTCATTCCAAAAGATCACATCATGAACCAATGATTCATGTCATGATTCATGTATATTCCATAAGATTAAATTTATTGATTTTCAATATTTTTTTTATTCTCCTCCCTTCTCATTTACCCAAACCTTAAGTCTTCTCTAGGTTATTTTAGGTGAATCCATCACTTTCAAAATCCTTCGCATGGTGTTGTTATCCTAGTTTGATTGATTTTAAAGGATTTGGTCAGTTAAATCAATATATTATTATTTTATACACTTATAATGGGTTTTTAGTGGATCTAGGATGAATTTTTTGAATCTATTGATCAAGATATGATCCTTATTTAATATCTTCTAGATCCTTCATGTGTTTTTATTTTTAATTCTAGCTCTCTCATAGGTTGTGGTGTGGCATGTGATTGTTGAGGTATGTAGTGGTATATCTTCTCTTCTAACCTTGTGTTTATGTAAAATCTATGATAAGATGTTTGAACTGATGTTTAGGGCCTCTGATCATTTTCTCTAGCATTCTCTTTCTTTTTAGTGTGTGAATCCCATTTTGGGCGGTATGAAACCCAGACTTAATGTAAGTGGTTTTGTCTCTAGCCTTTGTTCTATGAAACATTAACGATCATTATTTTTTAAATAGTTTTCTAAATGAAATAGAATGAACATTGAATTTTTTTTCATTTGTAAAAATTGGTATTTAGAAAATATGGTTTTCCCCTTGTTTTGGTAAAGGAAAGGTGTTTTAAAAATAATTTCTTAAATAGATTGTGAAATTTTTTTTCAAAGAATTTTTTTGATGAAAATGGGTTGTTTGGAACCATATTTGAAATATAATAAGCCCTTTTAAATTGACTTGATATATGTCGCTCGGTTAGCCTTAGGTTCCTAGGTGGAGGGTTTATTATTGGGCCTTGTATATTGAAATAGTAAGGGGATTCACATTCTAGGGTGATCATCTATTTCATGATTATAGATATATTGTCTCTTGTAATATTTTCTTGGAATTATTGGGGGCCACTTCTTGGGGTGTCCCCCATCCCTCGTTTATGGATTCATCGACTCTAGGGACTTGAGTGTACCCTATTCATTATTTTTATTTTGGGTATAAGTAATCTATCAATCCCAAACATTTTTATCATAGGGGTTATTTTCATTGTACTTTGTCTTTATATTATTTTTTATTTGATATGATATGATACATGCTTTGATAAATGTAAATAGTTTGTTAAAAATATTATTTAAAATTGCATTACATCGATTTATTTAAAACCATGAAAAGGGGAATTGTTTACCATTCTTTCGATATAGAACTATGTAACTACTTATAATGCCATATTGTTTTTCAAATTTAGAATAATAGGATTATTTTATAAATAATTTTAACGGAACACCTAGGTGGGATCCTGGTGAACCTGTTTATATCACACCCTGTACACTCCCTTGGGGGTGTATAGACCATGTTTTATTTGATGTGGGAAAGGAAAATGTGAAATAGTGATGCGGTCAGATTTTTGGTCATATGGGAATTGGTAGCTTTTGGTGAGACCATGAATTGTTTTCCAAATATCACATAGTTTAACATTGGATATTTTTGGGTGTCCTTTCTCCTAGTTTTTTTTGTAGACATGTACCATGGTTTTGTCTTGTTACCTTTAGTTACATCACTACCTTTATCACTCTTATGGTTATAGAATATTTGTTTTATGGATTTTATTTTATATATATGTCATGTTTATTATTTTAGGTTAGTAAAGTTGTTCCATATAGTTGTTGTTGGTTTCCCAGGTGCAAGTTACTAGCATGTGTGGATTGATAATGCCCTTCGAGTCTTTCCATGGTTCAGTTCAAATCCTAGTTGGATGAGCTATCTAGGAAGGCTCAGGAAAATTTTGCATTAGATCCAAGTTATACTTAGTCTTTAGAAGTTGGAAGATAGGAGATAATATTGTAATTAATTAAGGGGTAGGTTGTGGTGAGTGCCTATACATCTCTTACTATGACAAGCCACAAGTTACTATGTGATATATCTTGAAATTTATTTTGAAATCCTAGGTGTTACTGAATAAAAAAATCCTAAACAATATAACCATTATAAAATGTACTATTTATATTCATCCGATATAGCCTGAAATTTAGATATTTTGTATATGATCATAATATTCTAATTGATTCAAGTATAGATACTAGTGAAAATGTTTCATTATGATCAATATCTTCATATTGACTATAACCTTGTGCAATCAATATAGCATTTTTTCTAAATATTTCTCCATAATTGTCATCCTTATTTATATACCAACTTGATTCCAATATTTATGTAGTATTTAAGTCTACTAACTAGTTTTCAGACTTTATTTCTTTTATACTAGCTTAATTATTCTGACATAACTATCACCTAATGCTCATCATTGATTGCTTCAATTGTGTTATTAAGTTCATGTTAATCCAAAAATGCTTGATATTCAGCTCGATTTCTTAGTGATTCTTGGGTTAGATCACCTAGGTCGAGATCACCTACAACAAAATCTTGGGTACGATTTTTAGGGTTCAAATGGTTCTAAGTACTGATCTACTTGGTTATTACAAGTCTTATTCTAGGTTCAGATGACCTTGATAGTTTCTACTGGTATATTTATCTGGTAAATTAGTAGAAATTTCATATATATTAGAGGAATTATTGATATTAAAATTTGATATATCATCATAGATATTTTATAAATCATTTTTTGGTTCATGTGGATATTTCTCATCAAAAGTGACAAGTTTATATTCTTCCACAACTTTATATTTTTATTAAATACCCAATACATTTTATTATTGGTTGAATAACCAAGAAAAAATATTTAATAGTTTTTTGGTGAAAAATTTATAGATTATAGTTTGTGTTTAAAATAAATACTTTGCATCAAAAACTCGAAATTAAATTACTTTAGGTTTTCTACCATTCCATAGATCATCTGAAGCCTATTCAAGATAGATCTAATGATAACTCTATTGATTGCATAATAAGCTATGTTAACATATTATGCTAAAAAATAGACAGTCAAGTGGCATGGGTGGAATTAAATAGGTGAACATATAATTATTTATAAACCTACTAAAAACTAGTACCATGGTGATCATATGTTTAACTAGGTAGAATGCTTAGTTTTGTGACAAAAAACCCAATAACAAAAAAAATAAAAATAAATTGAGGTGAAATGATGCAATATAAAAGATTTAATGATGTGAGAAGAGGTGATATGATGCAGGAATGATAGTGATAAGAATAAGTAATTATAATTCATAAGGAAAATAAAATTTTAAGAGAAATTGGATAGTATAAATTTGTTAAATATTAGTTCTCATTCTTATAATTATACCTAAAGGCACCAAATGTTATTCAAAGGATGTGTTTCCCAATGAACTCTTTGAAGGTACGACATGTCTTCCAAGCACTCAAGAAAAATAAAATTCTTCTTAGAGAAGTAATAAATTAAACCTTTTAGAGTTGAAGTAATTTGGTTGAAGTTACTAAGGCTTATGAATTTCCTACTCTTCACTTATAAGTTCTTGAAGTAGGGAAAAATGATGCTCAAGAAGAATTTAAATAAAGAAATATAGTATAATGTGATGAAACACTTTGAACAACCAAAAATAATCCTTCGAATCTATCTATTTAATGTAAATAAATAACTAATTTTAAACCACCTAAAAAGGATTCATCTTTGAATTCATCTATCGATGCATCACTAGAGAAGAAAAAATTATGCGATGAATAAAATAAGTAATAAAACATACCTCTAAAAATTTAATGCATGAAGGTGTAATATATTTAATTCATTATATTATAATACACCTAAATATGTTTTGTTACACATATTCAGAGAAAAAATTACAAATTATTTAAATAAAAACATCACAAAGTTTAGAACATGGAAGAAGCAAGAGAAGAGAGAGAGTGAAATATTCTCTGTCGAAGTTAATTTATTCTTCATTTTAATCTTCCTATGGCTTTTTGTTGTCATCCTCCTCACTCTCTACTTCCTCCACTAGAATAAATGTGCTCTAACTCTACCTTCACCTTTTTTCCTCAAATGAAAAGGGGATTGTTTATTTTTTTTCAAGATCACAACCTCTGACACTGCCTTCTTCCAATGATAGTCACATGAGAGAATAAATTTTATGTCCTTTAGTCACTATCCACAACACCTTATAAAAGCTCCAAAATGACCACACCCCACATTTACATGGGCATTAAATGATCTGGAAAGATCATTTTTGTTAGTAACATTTCATTTTTTCTTAAAATACATTATTTTCCTTACAAAATCAAAATTGACATGTATCAAAACACCAAAAATCCATTCATCCAAACAACCACCCAAACTACTAAAAACTTCTTATTACTCTCAAAATTGACATCAGGGAAGAAAAATGAACTGATATTCAAATTTTTCAAACAATCCTGACTACCCCTTATAAATTTTGGAAAAAAAATTAAGAAACAAATCAGTAGCTCCATCATGGTATAGTGAATTCACAGATTCATTCTTCTAAACATGTTGTGAGCATCCAGAAATGAATCCACATTCAGTTAATTGGGGAAATAAAAGTCCCATCCTCCTTCAAACCTGAAAATAAACAAATAACCTCTATCAAACAAAATAATTCTTTTACTCCTTGATATCAACTCTATCCCAAATCTTATTAAATAAAAATAAGTGGGTTATTATCATAAATGAAATTTTGATCTAGGTAGCCTATTTTTCAATCTCGATAGTAGTGGGTTCTTTGACTATAGAGAGGAATTCTAGAAATTACCTTGTAGGAAAATCATAAAAAATAATCAATCAATGTGCTGGGGAAAATAAAAACTCCATCATCAACACCAAACCTACTACAGTTGATATTCATTCCAAAATAATCATTCGAAATTTAGCTTTCTATAATTTTATGATTCATCAACTTCACCAAATTAATACTCTATGTGATCTTGGTCATCAAAAACCATGGAGTCAATCTATAAACAACAACAAAAATCCCCAATTCCTTATTTATTATTTTAAAACACTCAATATAAAGTTTGTATGTCTTGAAATCTTTCTCCCAAAAGTTCTCATTCAAGTTTTAAAGGAAAAAAATTAGCTTCATTTATTATCAAACTCATCTTGATGAAAGTATGGTTTGGATCCAGGATCTCCAGTTTCATATTATCAACCAATCAAGACAATGTCATATTCATTGTGTGATGGGGATTATCTATCAATTAAAATCAAATATTTTTATGAATCAAGGATCATATTCACTTAACTAAATAGTTGATCTCTTCCGGTACACATAATTCATCATGAGAGGAAATTCATAAATTAAAAAATAAAATAAAATTTTAAAATGATTGAAAACATTTTATTTCTATATTAAAATAAATTCCATTGATAAAAAAATTAAATTATAAAATAAATTAAAATTCACTTTTAAAAATTAAATCCCAAAAAGTGAATCATGAAAATCATCCAAAAACACATATTCTCAAATTGAATGAAAATTATAATAATAACATTTTAGTATTTGAGAACATAAAATAAAAAAAATTAAAACAATATACAATGAGATGCATTTTCTCATTCAAATAAAACAACAATAAATATTATTCATTTATGAGATCATTTTCAAACAAAAAACGAGTAAAATCCCAAAAATATATGTGGAAAGTTTTACTAAAATAGTTCCAAATCAAATTCTATCACAAAAGAAATACATTTCTTGTCCTTGTTTAATCTTTTAGTTAAATTAAATTGTTGAAAATAAATCTAAAAATAGAATAATTAATATGACACTACGAATTTATTTTCAAAATGATTTTCCCTCATGGATTATTTTTAGTTGAAAAACTAAATATGCTCTCAAATTAAATTTCTTCAATGAAAACATTCTTACTGTTTTACAAAAATAATTAAAATTTAAAATTTAAATTGAATTTAATAATTTTCAAATTACATCCAACTAAAATTTGAAACATCACTTTACCTCCAAGAGAACAAAATTATAAATTTTAAGGAGCTATAATAAATAGGAACACTATATAATGGGGAGGATTTATAATTTATTGGTGGAATAAATAACCCATCCAATAGTTAATAAATAAAGAATTAAAAAAATAAAAAAAATATTTCAACCTTGATTAGGTTTTTCATTTCATAATCCATTTGGATGTATATCTTATAATATAAATTATAATTAAAAATATAAAATTCAATGATTATTTTATAACGTTCTACCAAAGTTTTACTGAAAATAATTTTTTCAAGGGTAAAAGAAAAATGATTTACCCAATTAAATCCATAAGGTAATAAAGATTAATCTCTTTAAAGTGGAATCATGACATTAAATTATAATAAAAATTGTCACCCATAGAAAATTTTCTAAGTGATAAATAAAAAAATAAAAAAATGAAAAGTTTTAAGGGTTTTGTGAAGGGTTATTAATAATTTATAGTTTAACTCAAATTAAACCCCTCATAAACAATTAAAACCCAATAATTTCCTTATTTTTTAATATTAAATTAGGAATAAACAATTAAAAACACAATATATCTCAAAATAAATTGGATATTAAGCATAGAAAAATCAATTTTTGAGGGGTGACAGAAAGTTTTAAAAACTTTCCACCAAATGAAGTGATCAAATAAATTTTAAAAAATCCCAAATTTCCTACTAGTTACTACTTATAGAAATAATCACACTAGAAGATATTTTAATAGAATATTCTTGATAATGATTTTAATTTTAAAAAGGTAATCATTAGTGAATTGAAATGATCATGTAAAGAAAAAACTTTAACATTCAAAGACTTCAAAATAGAAGCAGTGACCATCATGTTTTACATGATAAATTTAGCATTTAATTCACTACTTTAAAATAAATTTTCCATGATTTTTACTAAAAATAGAAAGAATATTTTTTATCTTTAAGTATAACTAAAGTAGTATAATTTGACTTAAAAATCCTTTATAATAGATCTTTAACACTTGAGGTTCATCTTGAGACACATCCCCTTTTAGGAATTGAATAATACCTTTTTGGTATCCCAAAATTAATCTCTTAAAAATGATAAGTTCTAGAATTAAACTCCATAATTTATAGTAAAAAATAGAACAAAACCCAAGATATGAGTTAGGGAAATTTTATACAATTTTCTCTAAAATGAATATACTTTATCATTGATTTACTCCTGGACTCTTCCAGGTAAGTACCAAAAAGAAAATAAAAAAATATATCATTAAATTATTTCTTTCAAAGTCATAAAAATGTGACAAAGTATAAAGTATGAGTCTGGTGAAAATATGAAAAGCAGCAGAAAACTAATCAGGAGAAATTTATTCAAACAAAGAGAAAAAAGGCTTAGAAAATCAAGGTTTTCCTCCCATACAATGATAAATTTAAAGTATTCATCCATATTTTTAAACATAATGTATTCTATCCATTATCATTTAAAGGGTATGATTCATTTTTGGATGTCAAGTCATTATTTTGTGTGAAATTTTTAAAATGTTCACTAAGGGATTCAAATACTCTATCCTCCTATAGAACTCTTCAAAAATACTCCAAGGTTATATTATAAATTATCCTATCACTAGTGGATTCAGGATTAAGAACTTAATACATTTAATGAGAGATGAAAATAATGAGTGTTTAATTTTCTCCAAAAGGACAACTTCCCTTCCCAAAAGCCCCCCCCCCACCCACATTTAAGGGAATTATCAATTTAGAATTAGGTGTAGGAGTTTTTGAAACCATCCCACTACTAACAATATTCCATTTTTTGTCTCCCTTATGTGATACAAGATCAACCTCCTCAATATTTCCAAATAATTATCTAATCTTGAGGATATAAAAATCATCATCAAATAAGCTTTGATTAGTAGGAGTAAACATGTTTTACATAATTGGAAAATAGACCAGATTCTAAATTTCTACACTCTCAATGGTATGGGATGACTCGTTTTCAGTTTCTAAAGAAAAAAAATCACCCAACACTATTCCCCGAGTCTATAAACACTCTCTTTTAGTGGAATAATCATTTTAAATATTCTTTTACTTGTTAGGTTGATGTGAATATGAATTTGATTCCAAGTTATAAATAATATAGGATTGTGAACTTTGAACATTAATATGAAAAACCATTTTAACATGAAATTTTAGGTGTGGATGGACCACTAAATGGTCTTGAGAGATGAATCTCCTAATCTGACTCTCAAGTTTCTCTAGCCTGTTTAGCTAATGTGTGGATTTTGATTTGTTGATATTTTCTTCAAAATGTTCATTAAAAATCTCACTAATAAAATCATCACAAGGATGGTGATTTTACATACTAAATTCAACTCAAAAAACTTCCTTAGAAACAACAATAAAATTATAACTCACCATAAAAGGGGAATCTTTGAAATAATGGAACTCCCATTGATCCCCACGGGCCTAAAGGGTCACATTTACCTTAAAAACATCAATAACATCCCCAATAGTGGAGAAAATTATATCCATAGAATTATTGGAACTTTATTATCACACATAATTTTCAAAATGAGAAAAATAAGTGGGGATTGTAATCTTTCATACGTCAACTAACAAGTCATCTACCTATCAATAAGTATAGGAAATTGACCTATCAGCTAATTGTAGTGAAATTTTAGTCAGTTCCATCTCAAAAAGACCCAATTTTTTTAATAAATAGTATGGAATAAGGTTTATTCTAGAACCTAAGTAACACCAGATCCTAATATCCTCACTTACTCTAATTTTATAATAAATAAAAAAGGATGTAGGATATTTTAATTTTGGAGGAATGTTTTTTTGAATAATGGAACTATAATTCTCATTAAAATTAATATTTTAACTCTTAACCCAATCCTTCTTATTAGCTAAGAATCATTTCAAAAATTTAAACCAAGATATAAATTTATTCAAATAATCAAAAAAGGGTATATTTATATTTAAACTTATAAAAATTTAAAGTAATTTCAAGTAATATAGTTCATTATTATTTTTAATCCATCGAGGAAAAGGAACGGGAGGTTCATAATTCTTAAAAAATAGTTGTTCACTCTCCTCATCCTCAAATCTCTCCTTTTTATTTCCTTTTTTTGATGAGTTAACAATTCATTTTGTTTTCTTCATTATATTATATATGTGAACATTAAAATTTTTTCTTATATTTATTAAATATTACAATATTTACGGTTTTTGGGTTTTCAAAATTTTAATTCTATTTTTAGAAAGTTTATTAATTTTATCATCCCTAGGTTGTTCTTTAACTCGTTCATTTGTTCTAAAACCTGATGTAGAGGTGAAATCAATAAAATTATCTCTATTATGAGATCTTTTGAAATATGAAATTTATCTAGGTCTCTTTCTCATAATTCCATACCCATATTTCCTATCTAAACATGTAAATTGTTGATACTGGAATGATGAGAATAAACTTTTATAATCAACTTCCTGAACAACCCCTCAAGTTCATAATTATAATTTGACGGTCCAATAGAATTTTTATATTGATTCCTTGGCTAAAATGAGAAATTATAACCAAAAATAGCTTTCAAACACCTTATTCACTCCAAGATAGATTTGGGTGATTTTTTAATCCAAAATAGTACTTATTCATGAAAGGGTCATTGATAGCTAGTTTTATGGCCCCAAAGTCAAAAAAAGTATCAATCTCTCCAGGAATCATAGAGATATAAATTTTGGGAAATAAATTTTTAGTATGACTATACATCCCATAATGAAAAAACATCACCCTAAGTGAATTACCATTAACTATTGCAGTATGTCTGATATTTTCAACCCTGCAAATAACTCTCTTCATTGTGATTTTTTTTGGTACATTTATAAAAGTTTTTATAGAATTTTTTTAGATCATTAGTTACGATATCTGAGAAATAACCACAACAAGATTGATCCACAAGATTTTTATTGTATAAAGTGAGGATATTATAGAATGTATCCATCAAGAGATTGGGGAAAAGTGGTGATTGGGAAATTTTCTATGAAGTTATATAACCCTTTACCAAGAATTATGGAAAATTTCATTCTCATATTGAATGAAACCAGTGATTGTATGCCTCACTTAATTGGTGGTGTTACTTGGAAAGAAATTCAATATAAACGAATTGAAGAGACAATCCCAAGTATCAAATATTTCCTCATATAAGTTCTTTAACCAAATTATATCCTCACTCTTTTAAAAAATGAAATGACTATAAACTTGTTCTCCTCCTCATTCAACTTTCATAAAGGTAATTGTTGTACTGAACCATAAAAAAATCTAATGAACTCAACATAAACCTCATTGGGCTGACCACTAAGGGAGGGTAACATAGAGAGTTAATGTTGTTTAATATCAAAATTTCAAGACCTAGGGGAAAACCATGTACAAATTTGATTATTTTAAATAGTGGGATATGGAAATATATAAGACTTCACCTCTCAAAATTATCATTCCTAGGTTAAGGTGAAACCAGGTTTTCATTTTCCACCATAAAAATATGAATTTATAGATTTTGATTTTCCATTTTAGTTTTTTTTCTTATTCTTAAGTGATAAAAATGTATATTTATCTAATAAATTAGTGGTTAAAGTTTAGATTTATAATTTTCCCAAGTATTCATATGATTTTAGGCTCAAAAAATATAAAAACTGCACAATATATTGAAAGAAACAAATAGTTTTCCATGAATTTTTTCAAAAAGATGTTTTTAGTTTTTTTGAGTATTTTTTTATTGAGTGAACAAGCCTCCAAGAAAATGGAATGAAAAATATTACATGAGTGTCTTTGAACATATGAAAAATTAATTATTTATAAACTTTCTAATAACTAAAACTATGGTTATTATGTGTCAAAACATAGAAAAGGATTAGTTGTGTGACCAAACAAACTAAGACAAACAACTAAATAATAAAAATAAAACTAGGTGAATTGATAGAAGAGAAAATATGAAATGATGTCAGCATAGGTGATGTGACGAATAAGTGAAAGTTAGAAGTCAAAGTTATTAGAAATAAGTAAAAACAAATATGATTTTAGGAGAAATTGGATAGTCTGAATTGGTCAATTACCACTGTTCATTCTTAGAATCATAATAAGAGGTGCCAAAGGTCATGAAGGATATGTTTCCCAGTGACCACCCCCAAGGTATGAAATTTAAACTAATAACTCAAGAGAAATAAAATTCTTCACATATAAGGAATGACTTCAACCTTTTCTAATAATTTTCTAATCTTCACCTTTCAGTTCTTGAAGTAGGTAAAAATGATGCTTATGAAGAATTTGTGAAAATAAGTACACTAGAGGAATATGAAACACTATGATATTTTAAAAAAATACCTCTAATATATCAATTTAATTTAAAAAAGATATAATTTCCAACCACCTAAAAATATTCAAATCTAACTTCATTTTTTAGTGCATCGCTTTATAAGGAAGAAGTGGGTGAAGAATAAAACAAGGAATAACACACACCTCTAGAAATTTAACGATGTATGAATGTGTTAAATAATAAATTAATTCTATTATGATTACTCTAAATATTTTTATTTATACATATTCAGAGAAAAAACTATAGTTTATTTCAATAAAAACATCATAATGGTATAAGAGAAGAATAATCAAGAGAATAGAGAGTGAAATATTCTCTGTAAAATTAAATTTATTCTCTATTAAAATATTCTTCTAGTTATTTATTGTTTTTCTCCTCACATTGTTCTAAATATTATATAATTAATGTTCTCTACCTCTCTCATATCCTTTTTTTTTCAAATACCTAGGGGGATTGTTTTATTTTTTCTAAGCTCACAGTCTCTCACACTAGCTTCTTTTATTAATAGTCACATGAGATAATAAATTCACGTTACATGGGTTACAGTCTCAAACACCTTATAAAGAGCTCCAAAATGAACTCTCACCACTAGAAAGTGGGAATTAAATTATCCAGAAACATTTTTTTAGCAACTTTTACTTTTCACTTAAAATATTTTCATTTCCTTCCAAAATCATAATAGCCATGTGTCAAAACACCCAATATCTATTCATCTAGACCAACACCTAGACTACTAAAAACATCATATTCATCTGAAAATTGATATTGGTGAAGGAAAATAGAACCAATATTTAGAAACTCTAAACAAGGTTCAACCCCCCCCCCCTTAAATTTTCACAAAAAATATTAATAATCTCGATAGATTTATCATGGAGCATGGAATTTGAAGAGATATTTATATGATATGTTGTGAAGATCCAAATTTAAATCCATAGTTGTTTCATTGGGGAACTCAAGGTCTCCTCCACCTTCGATCCTACAATAAAACAAATAAAATCCATCAAACAATATATTAGTCAATATCTTGATCTTAAATCGAACCATGATCTTCTTCAATAGAAACAAGTGCTCGTCATCATCAATGAAAAATTAATTTGTGAATTATAATTTTCAAGATTTATAGTGGAAGTTTATTTTATTAGAAGAGTCATTTCATCAAGAACCATATGTGCAACACACAAAAAACACTAAATTTGGGTTTTTGGGAAAACAAAAACCCTATCTTCAATATCAAACATTCTTTGTCTGATCTTCACACAAAAATCAACCTCCAAATTTTCTGGCCTCAGTGGTTTCATTATCCCAAAAACAAGTTTCCAATAATTTTATGATTCATCATCTTCATCAGATCAAAATGTTACCTCATTTCTTCAACAACCATAGAGTCGATGGACAAAATAAAATAAAAAATCCATGATTCTCAATTTATTATTCAAAATGCTTCAAACTCAAGTTCTTATGGTTTAAAATCATACTCCCATTAGTATTAATTCAAGATGTAAAGCAATGAAATCAAATTTAGTTATCAATAGAACCATCTTGAGAAAATCAAGGCTTAGATCCAGGATATCAGGTTTTCTATTCGATTTATTAACCAATCTTTAAAAATTTGTATTATTCATGTGATGAGGAATCTTAATTAATTTTAATCATACAACATTATGCCTCAAAGATAATATTCACTTCACCAAACCTTTGAGATCCTATCAATTTCAATTTTATCCTTAGTCAAGTATAAAATCTTTAATTGTGCTTGGTTATCCTTTGAATGTCTTCTTCTATGTTGTTGAGTTCAACTAGTTTGATCGACTCCTGATTTGGTTATGTTCAATTGTATACATGAGAGTACACCATTCGGGTACATGGTTGCCTCTCTAGATTCAGTTACCTGATTCTTCCCAGATTCAACTACATGATTTTTATTTTGTAACTTTGTCTATGTGAGAATTTCTAGGAATTGAAAAATGTTTATAGTAAAATCTGTAGAATATTATCTATGTATGTGGTCCAAAGAATATGTGAGTTGTGAAAAAACTTGGCTACATAGCAATTTTTCTATGTCACTACTACTATAAAATTCCCTTAAATAGATTCTCCTATTCACATAATTCATCACAAGTGAAAATAAATCAATTTAAAATATCAAATAAAATTTCAAAAGGTTTGAAAACATTGTATTTCTAGATTAAAATAACTTCCATCAATGAAAACATTAAAATTTTGAATAACATCAAATTCACTTTTAAAAATTAAATCCCAAAAATTAAATCCCAAAAATAGTCTAAAAACACATGTTCTAAAAATGAATGAAAATTATAATAAGAACATTTTAACATTTGGGCACACAAAATCAAATTTTTTAAAATAATATACAATGAAGATAATTGTCTCCTTAAAAACAAATAGGATTCAATATTATTCAATTATGACATCATTTCACATGAAAACCCAATAAAATCCAAAAATGGATGTGAAAAAATTTAATAAAATAACACCATGTCATTAAGTCATATTCACTAATCATAGCCCAATAAATTTCTTGAAGAGACTTATTTATTTTATCTTTACCCTAATTTTATTAAAGTGCTCTTGGAATAGAGAAATTGTGAGTATTTCCATGTTTTGAAAAGAGTGATTGAAACTCATGATTCTTAGATTCAATCCCATGATCATTTCTCAAGTTATTGATGGTTATTCCACTAATTTTATCTAATGATTTTTAAAATTTAGTAAAATAATAAAGAACTTTACTTTTGTGAGCTTGGAAATACACCCATGTATATCTTGAATAATCATTAACAATCACATAATCATAGTTCATTCTTAATAAACTATAAACTCTATATAGCCCAAACAAAACCATTTGAAATAATTCTATTGGTTGAGAGGTAGAAACCTATTTCTTTGGTTTGAAAGATATTTTTTTCTTATTTCCCTTTTGATTGGGATTTAGCACTTTGTCTTTAAGAAACTCTAGTTTGGGTATATCTCTGAATAAACCTTTATTATTAAAAATTTTAAGTGATTGTATATTATAGTGTCCTAGAATAATATTACAAATCTAATATTCTCCTCGAAAATCAATTAAATAAGAAACATTTTTGAAAATAAAAAATTTAAATTATAAATATAAAAATTATCATTTCTTAAGGCTGTAAATATTAAATCATACTTGGAATCAAAAATTTTACAAGATTTTTTTCTCTATTATTACATGAAATATTTAATAACTAATAATTACTAAGTGGGTTATATTTTCATCCTTTAATATAATGACCTCATCTTATCATAGATAGATATTACATCATTTTTTATGAATATTTATTACATTACGCAAACACACACCTGAGGACCATAATATTTTAGTGTCTTTGGAAACTTGGAAACATAAACAATAGTCCAAAAGTGATCTACATCATCTCAAAATAATTTATTCATAAATAAAACCCTTTTTATACTTATCATACTTATTACATAACTTCATAACCTGGTGAAAGGAAACATAAAAAAGGGTGAGCTGAGATGCTCAATATGGGTAAATAAGGGTGATACATAAGAATAACATAAAAATAAGGGTATAGTAACTTGATAATAACATTTTAAAACCATGACATACATATCAAAGATCATATAAATGAGACACTGAATAAATATTGAAAGTTTATAAGACATTAATCCTAATATAATAAAATATCATGAGCTATGAGAGAATAACATTGTCAGAAGATATGTATTTTTGGCATACACATAATCATACAAAATAATTTCCATATTAGCCAATGATTACTTCCAAGGATATCATATTGGAATGGGTTAAATCTCCAAACCATCATAGAAGTTAAGGTTCATTTTGAAGACCATCATAGTGGATAAATTCCCTTACTGAATTGAGTTCACTTCTCATTAGAGTTCTCTCTATCTAATTATATATAAATCTTTACTCATTCCATTAGAGGGAGATATAGGTCCCACACATAACATAATAAAAAATATTTATGTGTTCCACAAAATCATAATAATTCATCATATAATAACCCATGAAATGAAATGGGTATCATAAAAATTTCATTATATCAAAACTCATGGAAAAGAGATAGGTTTCAAAATCATTTAATCATATAATAACTCATGAAAAGAACTGGGTTTTATAAAAATCATGCCATCAAAACATAAACCATTATGATAAAAAATATAAATATTATCCTTGTATCATATGTCCAGTAAGTCATAGGTAAAACCAATGTATTTCATCTTAGATGGAAAATAATTTTGAAAGATCGTTTAGAACATTTCTTGAGGAAAATACCCTTTCTGATTTGAAAAAATGCTTTTTAAAACATAAAACAATTTTAAAAAAAATTAATTTGAAAATAAAATTGAAAAATTATTATGTAATATTTTAATCAATTATTGGCTATAACATCATAAAATTATTTTCATGTCGTACATATTAAAATAAGGATTTTATTCACATTTTTGGTAAAAGCCAAACGACATTGTTTTGGAAAACGACATGAAGATTCCTTTCAAAAAATTTTAAAATGTAAAACATGGGTAAAAATTAAATTTAAATATAGTAATATAGAAATAATAAAAAATAAAAAACATTTTTAGAAAACATGGTTTTGGTAGAAAACAAATTTCCATCTGAAGAGAGAAATAAAGTCATATTTTCTTAAAAACATGTTATTAATTATCTTAAGTACCAAAGAGTGTAAAAATGGTACCATTACTTTAAGATATAATTAATAAATATATTAGAATAAAATTAATGAGAATTATTTATATGTAGATCATGAGATCTTAATATTATAGGCTTAATCATAAAAAATCCGGATAAACGATGAGATTGTAACATAAAATCTTTACCACTTTGGAAATATTGATTCATAAGAACTGTGAAGGAATAACATAGAATAAAACTTAAAATATCATGAGTATGAATAAATTCATGATATAAAATTTAAATGGGTATGTATATACACCTTGTTAAATAATATAGGTGCATAACATAACGTACGCCTCAAAGAAGGAAACTTGAGACAAAAATCCCTTACCTTATGTCGTGAATTCCATTGCACACGTTCAACCACCTATATAGTAAATATAAGTTTATTAAAAATATATTACATAATAATATTCATATATATGATAAAATATATAATTTTATTAATATATTTTGTTACCCATTTATTAATAATTTCATATTAAAGTCATGTTTTGCATAATAACCACTTGGTTTTTTCATATATATTTTGAGTTTTTATTCTTGGTCCTATTACTTTGATCAAGATTTCATAATATCTATAATTTAAACCATGATATAAATATAATATTTATTTATTATATATTTATTTATTGTTATCCATAAAATTTAGTGGTAGAAAGTGAAATAAACTTTTCATAGAGATGGTATATTGTACGTACGCATGAATTCTATTTCCATTTTATTATAGGATTGAAATAAAGAAAATTAAATGATATATATTAAAATTATAGGTTAATTTTCATGTCATATATATCAAAAAAAAATTAAAACCACCCTTAATACATTTAATGTAAATTGTGAATAAATCACATCATTTCGTGAGACAGTAGTCCACCATACACATGAATGACGTCATTGTATTCCCAAAAATAGGAGAGTATGAAGTTATGTGTAATATAAAAATTAAATAATTATAATTAATTAAAAAATATAATATATATATATATATAATATAAATAGTAAATCCATCATTATGACCGTCCTTTATAGGTGGTAATGGAAAACCGAATGACATCAGTTTGTGAGGTGTTAGTCTGACGTACACACTAACAATGATTTCATAACCCATTTGATGGAAGTGTATGTGGTTATAAGTAATAAAATTATCATAAAAACGTATTAGTATATGTAATATGTTGATATTATTATATTATCATGGTATAATACTAATTTAATTAGGTGGAGGAAGATATAAAATAAAAACGCACATTGATGAATGTTACCTCTTCTTTGGGTATCCTCCTTAGGTTTTCACTTAAATCCTTCCTTGGTTGGATTTATGTACAAACTAAGGCTTGTGGGATGAGTGGAGGAAAGTTGGGAATTGATTTATTTAGGTATTTTCCAAAAACAATATGGTTTAAGGTGTGAATAGTAGAGGATAGGGAGTGGTCTTTTATAAGTGAGGTGAGTGGAAAATTTGTAAATTTTTTAAAGAGATAATTCCACCCATATTTTTCATATATCAAAAGGGTATAAATTAGAAAATTGTAAAACATTAGATGTTTAATGGTCTAAATATTTCCATCCTATTATTTTTATACAAGTGGATAGGTCAATTTTACCCTTATCTTTTTAGTTTAACCCCCGGTAAACCCATTTTTACTTTAACCGCAGTAATTAATTTTTAGTGCATTCACTATTCATTTTGGTCAAAAAATAATTTATACTTATTATAAATTATAAATTATTCCAACTCAAAAAAAATTAATCTATTTTATAAAATTCCATTCATATAAGTGGAAAAAAAATTTAAAAATAATCTTGTATATTGGTGAGAAAGATAGTTTTTAAATTGAAAATGGTTAAACGTCTATAATATTTTTATATTCAATTTCAACATAAAATTGATTCTAATTAACTAAATTAAATTACTTTATGTGTCATTAAACTAAATATACTTTAAAACAAATTAAAAATATAATTTAACTTTGTAAATAATTATTTCAAAAAGACAGTTTTTAATTAAAATTCAGTATTTTCACTATTCATCAAAAAAATTAAACTTTTCATAAAAATTACAAAATTTACCCTAAGATAATTTCAAAATTATGAATTAAAAATTTAATATTATTTTATCAAATTCATTTTAAATAAGTTTAAAAAACTTAATTTTATCATTATTTACAATAAGACATAAAAATAGTTTTTTTAGAAAATGGTATATTCAAAACATATAAAGACATTGCTGAAAAATTATGTATTTTATTATAAATAAGTTTTATTTATATAAAACCATTATAATTAATATTTAAAAATTATTTATTACTATTCATATCACTAAGTTTAATGACTGTTTTATAATGGTCATGTTCAATTAATATATCATGGTTCTGTTAAAACTCAATGTTATGTGTAACACAAGTTAGGGCAGAGTTGCGTAAAACATGACCTTGAATTGGTGTTGCATATAATGAAAGCTATCATGGAAGTTTAATTTATTTGAAAGAAAAAAATAATTCATAAAAACATGAGGTGCTACATTCTACCCCCCTTAAAAGTTAATTTCACCCTTGGAATTTGTTACTCTGATACAATGAAATGAGGGTAATTCTGCCTCATTATATCCTCAAGTTCCCATGTAGATTCATCAAACTAGTGGTTTCACCAAAAAATGTTGACCATGTGAGTGGTCTTGTTTCATAGAACTTTATCTGTATGATCTAGAATCTCCACTCTTTGTTCCTCAAAAGAAGGATCTTATTCTAGTGGTATGATCTATGAGTTCAATACATATTAAGGGTCGAGTATATACTTCTTAAAGGGAGATGCATGGATCATGTCCTAGAGTTGAGGGAGGTTCGTTGAAAGATCCAAGTGATAGGATATTGTCCTCATATGATCAATAATTTCAAAGGGGCTGATATACCTAGGGATTAGTTTCCCTTTCTTCCCAAATCTCATAACCTTCTTCCATGGAGAAATTCTTAGAAACACCTTATCACCAACTTCAAATTCTATATCACATCAGTGATTATCAGCATAACTTTTCTACCATTTATGAGCTTCCTTGATGTGTTGTTGAATGGATTTAACCTTATCTTCCATTTCTTCAGCTATCTTAGGTCCTAATATCTTTATTTCTCCAACTTCATTCCAGTACATTGGAGCTCTACTTTTCTTTCCATAGTGGGATTCATAAGGAGTCATCTGAATGCTTGAGTGATAGTTATTATTGTAAGAAAACTCAGTTAGAGGAATTCATTGATCCAAACCACATTTTAAATCCAAATAACAAGATCCCAACATATAATCAAGGGTTTGAATTCTCCTTTCAGATCAACCATCTATTTGAGGATGATACGTAGTTCCGAAACTCAACTTTGTATCCAAATATTACTGAATACTTCCCCAAAAATTTTAAGTAAACCTCAGATCTCGATCACACACAATGGAATGTTCTACTCCATAAAACCTTCCCACTTCATTAATGTACATCTTAAAATTTTAATCCAGGGAGAATTTTTATCTAATAGTGATGAATTGTGCTAACTTATTAAGGTGATCAACTACCATCCACATATCATAATGCCCTTTATAGGTTTTTGAGAGTCCAATGACAAAATCCACGGTGATGTTTTCCCCTCCCCATTCTGTTATGGGTAATGGATGTAACATCCCCTTAGACTTTTTTCTTTCAACCTTAACTTGTTTTCATACCAATCACCGATATAAAAACTCTACAATATCTTTCTTTATGTCATCTCACTAGAAATATTATTTCAAATCACTATACATCTTCATAATTTCATAACGAATAAACAATGAAGAACTATGAGCTTCCTCTAACAGCTCATTCTTCAAGTCTAGTATGGAAGTAATGAATACACAGTTTCTAAAATGTATCATTCCATTATGATCAAGGTTAAAATCAGGAACATTTTTAACCTTCCTTTGAATCTCTACATCCTCTTCATATGCCTCTTTAATATTCACTTGGATAAATGGTTGAAAATTTAGTTGAGCAAGATAATATTATTCCAATTCCTTCAGTATTTCCATATCTATCCTTTTCAAATCCTAAATTATTAAATCTTTTTTATCCTCATAATGGATAAGCTAGCGTGATCCTTTTGACTCAAATAATCAACCACATTATTCTCCTTCATGGGGTGGTAATGTACTGAGAAGTCATAATATTTAATAAGATCTAACCATACTCTTTGGTTCATATTCAACTCCTTATGTGTGAATATTTAATTCAAAAATTTTAAATTGGTATATATATCACACTATTATCCATAAAGATAATTCCTCCATATCTTTAATGCAAAAAACCATATCTAACTCCAAATAATGATTTGGGTAATTTTTCTCACGAATCTTCAATTTTCATAAGGCATAACCAATAACCATTTCATTCTTCATAAGAAAACATCTCAATCCCTTCTGGGATGCATCACTATAGATTAAAAACCCTTCTCCACTATAGGATAAAGTAAGAAAAGGTGCACTTACTAACCTTATCTTTAATTCCTTGAATTTTTTCTCACATTCATCTATCTAGAGGAACTTGGCTCCCTTCCGAGTTAACTTGGTGAGAGGATGAGATAGTCATAAGAAATTATACAAAAATAATTTATAATATCTATATAATAAAAGAAAAGTATGGATATTAGTCATTATGGTTGGTCTAGTCCAACATTCAATAGCCTCTGTCGTTGATGGATCTACTGATATATCGTCTCCTGTGATTATAGGACCAAAAAATGAAAACTTTTCCATCACAAATTCACATATTTTAAAATTTTCATATATTGTCTCTGTCCATAGGGGGTTTAATACAATTACAAAGTGACCTTTATGTTCTTAATTATTCTTTGTGTAGATAAAAATATCATATACAAAGACTACCACAAACTGATCAAGGTAATCTATAAATACCATGTTTATTAAATCCATGAATATAAAAGGGTCATTAGTAATAAAGAATTGAATAACTATATATCCATAGTTTCCATACCTTATACATAATTTCATCTTGGTATATCCCCCTTATTAACCCTCAATTGATGATATCCAAAATAAAGGTCAATCATGGAAATGTATTGATCTTCATACAGTTGATAAAACAATTCATTGATCTGGGGAAGATGATACTTGTTCTTAATTATGATATTGTTTAGCTCATGATAATCAATGAAGAGTCACATTGATCCATATTTATTTTTAACAAAATGAATAGGTGCACCCCAAGGTGGCACACTTGTTGAATGAATCCCTTTTCCAGGTTCTCTAGGAGTATCTTATTTAACTCCTGAAACTCAATTGGGACTATTCTATAGGGAGTCTTTGAAATTGTTGTGGAACTGGGTATGAATTCTATTGAGAACTCAACTTCACGTTTTATTGTAAGGCTAGAAAACTCATCAAGAATACATCAAAAAATCCTAGAACAATAGGTACATAATCAATGTTATGTTTGTTTCCAAATATTTGAGATAAACGCCCCTTTTGAATGGGAATTATGACCCATATAGTGGATATAATCTCTATCAGAGGTGCATACTTATCATCACATGGATAAATGTTCATATGTCGGTTTGAAATATCAAACATGACTTCCCTTCATTAACAATTTATGTGGGATTTATGTAGATAAATCCAATCCATTCCTAGGATAAGATTAAATTCCAAAAAAGGAAGAATGAGAAGATTTATTGGTATAACATTCCCACAAACTTAAACTAGAAAGGAATTGAAACTTGAGATATAATCATCGTACCATTATGGGTTTTCACTGATAATTCCACATAAAATAATTTAGGTTGAATCATGATACCCTTATAAAATTCTTTAAATATGAAATAATAGGTAGAACTTGAGTCAAATAAGACGTTATTAGTTCTAGAGTGGATGGTATGTGTACCTTTCACCAATTAATTATCAAACCCATCGTTAGAAACAACAATCACATGATATTTCCGTTTATATATCATCTTAATAGGTTTTTGACATCAATCATCATCATTAACATTCATATTTGGGAATTGGTTAGCATAATACATGTACTCCATGCATCTGAAACATTGGAGTGTGGGTGGTGCATTCTATGTAGATTTCTCTCTATTCACATCATTAGATAACTTCTTCCTATCACTTAGGTAATAAATTTCCTAATGAAATCCCCTTACTAACTTAAAACATGTAATAGTACCTTTAATACACTTTCCAATATGCTTCTTACCACACTTTGAGAATAAAGGAAAGTTCATCTTCTTATGTACATGGTTCTTAGATATTCCTTTTAACTTCATCTTCCTTTTCTTGTCCAAACCATGAGATTGATACGTAACTTTAACCTACATTTCAACCTAGATAGAACAACACACAATCTCTTCATAACTACAAAAGTATATTATGTATAGCACTCTTAAGAGACTTGGTTTTAAGCCACCGAAAAATTGATTAACCTTAATTTTAGGTTAGATGATAATACTAGAATCATGCATCAAAAGTCTTGTAGAATATACCTCATAAGTACCAATGGGTTCATAATCCTTTTAATTTAACACAAGGAACTCATTATCCATATTTTTATAAATAACAAGAGGAAAGTACTTATTTAAATATAAGTTCTTGAACTAATATCAATCTATGGAGTCAATTTCATCAAGTTGCCTCATATTTTTTTATACGATTCCACCATTGATCTGCTTTACCTTCCAAAAGGTAGATATCCAAAATGACTTTTTCATGTTTTTAATAATGGAGAATGGAAAATAACATTTTTGTAGTACCAATAAATTGGTCATAAAATAGTGGATCAGAATACCCACTAAAAGAAGGTGGATGTTGCCTCATTAAGGACTCAACATAATGTTGTTCCCTCTGTTTCTCATTTGGAAGTCCAATGTGATTCATAGCTTGAGAATGTTTTGTGAGCATAGAAATGAGATTTTTCATTCTAGATCCAATAATTTTTGGATTCTTAGGAGGGAAATAATTTTATTTTCAATCAAAATAAGCATTAATGTGGTTACTTTGGGTTTTATCCATGGAATAAAACTAAAAAATATAGAGTAAGAAACAATAATCATACTACGGAATTATAACGACCTGAACTTTTTGAATGATAATTGTTTCCAAAAAATGTGTGTTATATTTTTTTTACTCAAAAAAAATATATCCCTTTAATATTGATGTTATTATAATTGAAATGTGACATTTGGGTTTCAACCTTTATATGATTTTTGGTCAATATGACCTTTGGAAATAATACTCTTAATAATAATTTTAATGTTATAATTATTATTATAAATTGAAATGATAATTGTTAATTAAGGCAGAAAGAGGAGTCGATGGCCTTATCTAGAATATTCATGCTATACGAAGCCCATTTGTTAGAACTTGGGAGGTAGGTAGCATCATTGGGCTTTTCCCTTGACCATTCCCAAGTATAGTTTCAACATGTTAATCTTGAACGAAATCTCATATGGTAAAAGTTCAAGTTAGTGGAGATTACCACTTGGGTGATGTTATCTGAGACTCCCCAAGAGTTTTTCACCATCATGCACTTTACCCTTAGGTCTTATGCAGTTGTTATAAGGGGTTATGTTTCTAGGACTTAGTCTCTAAAATTTAATCCCTTTGTTTTAATAATTTTTTTTATTTTATCATTTATGTTATAAGAATAGTTTTGCTTAAAAATTGAAAATGAATTTGATGACTTGATTTTTTGGGTAAAAATCATACTATTATGAGAGATTAAATATTACTATATGAAACTATGGTTTTATTAATAATGTTTGTTATAATGAAATAGTATTATCAAACCACTTTAATTTAATTAAAAATGATAAAATATTTTTATTTTTTTCAAGTGTCAAAATTTTTACTCTGCATATTACTATGCATTTTTTGTTCGCTATTATTTTTTATAAATAAGTATTTTTACAGTTAAAAGTTAAATTTCTCATATTTAGAGAATTGTTATGATAAAATAAATTTCTTTTTTCAAATCAGAACACTGATATGGGGTTACAATGAATTTATGAAAATTTTCTAAAATATTTTGTTTTTAGTTAATAGTGAAACTATAGTTTTGAGTTTTCGGTATATTTAAGGAAATCATAATGATTTAATGAGTAATTTAAAATGGCGGTTTAATATTATGGATTAACATATTTTATTAGGTGTCCCAAGTGGCCAATACCATGGGAAAATACCGTGGGAAAATACCATGGGAAAATACCATGGGTAAGCCCATGGTTTTGCAAATACCACTACTAAGGTGTCTAAGGATATTAATAAAAAACTCCCTCAATTTTTCTATAAATACCCACCCATCTATCCATTATATTTAATTTAAAATTAATTTTTCCACAAATCTTCGATATTATTACCTCCCAATAAGTCCTCCCAAGGTGTCCTCATTCCCCCAATGTCCTGATCTTTGAGTTTTAGGAGTCACTCTTCAAGGTAAAGGAAATATCAACTTCTCTTTTCCTTTCAAGTTCCCTCTTTCTATGGTATGCCTTCCAAATTTCCATAATATGTTCTCCTATCCATTTTATTTTATCGCTTTAATTTATTAAGAGTTTATTTTTAATGGTAGACCCTTTTCCTATCTCTTTTTAATTTTTTCTAAGACCACATTTTATACCTGTTATGCTGCCAATTTTACTTCTCAAAATTTCTCTATTTTTTAAATAAATTACTTTATTTTATTTTTTGAATTCCCAAAAATCTTTCTTATCAATGATTATTCACATATATTTTAAAATTATTTATTTAATTTTGGGATTAACATTCATGAATCCCATCTTCCTTTTCTATGGGTTTAAAATTACAAATGGATCTTGTTTTTAAGAACTTTCTAAAACACCATGATTTTGATATGAAATCCATTTATTTTATTCTCCATAGGTTATTTATGAAAAACAATTTAGGATAAATATTTCTAAAATTAATTAATATATATGAAGAGTGTTCCTTGATAGTGGTCTAATGCATTGGGTAAATAATTTAATCTCTAGAGATGATATGTTTTATGATAACATAGTGAGTAACCTTGATAATTTTTATGAAACCTCAATGATAAACCATGTTGATATGCTTATGAATTAATCAATTAAATTTCTTATCCACATTTCCACATTATGTTTCATGTTATTATTACTATTATATTATTTTTTCTCATTATTTTATGTATTTCCTCACGTTCTTATTGATATTCTTCAAGACCACAAATAAAATGTTTCCCTTATTTTCCCTTACAGGGCCTTATGCTTTCCCTTTGCTTTGATGTATGTCCCTAGGTTATGAGATGAAATAAATGTACTTATGATGAACCTTGAATAATAATTTCTAGTGTAATAGAATAATATTTTGTGTTTTCTTGTATTATGTTCCTTATTTAAAAGAAACTATACTTTAAAAGATCCTCTCTTTGTACCATGTAAATGAAAAATTATGTAATAAAATAGAGGTATTGCATAATTGGTATCAAAGGGAATTTTATTTATCTGTGGAATTAGTATCTAAAACCTTTGGAATAATTTTAGTGAAATGTTTAAATATAGGAATACTTCTTGTAATTTTGGTGAAATATTAAGTAAGTGATTTCTAAACAAATAAATCTATGTTTGGATACAAACAAGTGGATATAGCTCTGGCACAAATGTATCTAGGGGTAAAACCTAAAAAAACCACTTTGATATTGACTTGAACGGGAACTAGTGCATGAAAATGGGCTTTGATTCACTCTTAGTTTGACACTCTATGGGGATATGGTTGATTAATCACATGCTTTTTATGAACCATTATGAAGGATTTATAGAAAATGCAATTGTTGTTAATGGATAACATATTTAAGAATGATGTTTTAAGACATGAAATTCTGTTAGAATTATAATATTATTAAATGAAACTAGTTTCTTACTATGGTTTTCTTATTTTGGGAAAATAGTGGGAAATATGAGAAACTATGTAAATAGTGAGAGTAATGGACTAGGCACTGACAGCCTTCCAATGGAAGCTGGAATGTAACCTTCATGAGAATGGTGAATCAACTAACTTGAGTTATGGGGAATAACTTAAATCAAGCCACGAGACCAGATTCTCCATGAAGGGAACAAGATTCTATTGATCCCTTTATGTGTCAATGACCACCTTATTTTAGTGGATCTATCAACCCATTGATTACAGAAAAGTGGATAACCTCAATAAAAAATATCTTTTATGTACACTGTTGTTCAGAACAAGAGAATGTAACCCTGGCTGTGTACTTCTTAGAGGGAGAATCTGATCAGTTTTGTAAATTAGTTAAAAAATTAATCTAAGAGGGGATATTGAATATATGGAGTGGGATGAGTTTAAGGGAACCTTTTTCTCTAAATATTTTCCACATTCAATAAGAACAAAAATAAAGATGGAATTATTAGATCTAAAATAAGAAGAGAATAAATTTGTGGGAATCTATGAGATGAACATCACATGACATTCCCATTACACCTCTATCCTTTCATGGATCCTAATGGGAAGATAGATATATTCTTAGGTGGAATAAGACCTCATATTTGGAAGAATCTTTCCAACTGAGACTATGAAAAATATGAGGAGATCATGAGGAGTGCAATGAAAGTTGAACTCCAGTTCGGGGAGATAAAATGGTCTCAAAAATCGAATGAAAAAAGAGATATTTGGAACTAAACTTGGGGAGGAGCTTCGATCAAGGAAGACGAGGAATGTAAGTACAAATTTCCAAATGAAAAAAATGTGGGAAGAACAATTTAGGGAATTTCCTACTCATGAGTGGGAAATGTTACAAGTGTGGAAGAGAAAGGATATATCACTTGAAACTATCATAGTGTGGTGAAGCCTCAACTTCTCAACATAAACAAAAAATGGAAGATGGTGAAAACCCTACCTAAAGTCTATTGCTTCATGTGTGGACATCTCAGGGAATTTTTCATATACTATCCAAATTCAGGGGTAGTTGTGTAGAATCACCATTAACCTCGGTATAGGCCAAGGGAGTAAGGTTGTTCTTTTCCTGTAATGATGGTTGAAGTTTAAGCTCCAAATTATGTCGTGGAAGGTCCTCTCAAAGTTCTATCAAAGCTATCAAGTACTTTATTTCATTATGGTTATACACATTCCTTTATTTCCTCAGATTTTGTGTATAATATAGAATTAATCCCTAAAATGATAGAAGTCGAACTATCATTCAAGACTCTTAAAGGTATTATCCAAGAATCAATAGTGTATAGAAACTCTAGTATTCACTTTGGAATGCACAATATCATTACGAATATAGTATTCATTCCCATGATATAATTCTACATTATATTAGGGATATACTGGCTCTCAAATTATAATACTATGATCTAATGCAGAAGTAAAGAAATCTCAGTAGTATTGAAAAGAAAAACCTATAACTGTTTTCAAAGGAGAGATATCTTAATCTGAGTTTTTTTAGAATCACCACCAACAATATTCATTATATATATGATCAATGAAGATGAATAAGTAAATGAGAGTATAAAAATAGAGAATTTCCCTATCATTCAGAAATACATTTATGTATTTCTTAAGGAGTTACCTGGTCCTCCTCTATAAAGAGATGTAGAGTTATCTATTTAATTTATGCCTCGACTAAAGATGATATCAAAAAACCTGTATAGAATGGATAATGTGGATCTGGAGGAATTAAAGAAGTATATCCAAGATTTTTTGGAGAAGGGTTTTATCTGACCAAGTGTGTCTCCATGGGTATAACTTATTCTCTTTGTGAAGAATAAGGATGGATCAATGCATTTATACATTATTATTAGAGAACTTAATGGGCTCATAGTGAAGAATAAGGAACCTCTTCCAAGAATTGATGATTTATTTTACTAGATTTGTGGGGATTAATTATTCTCCAAGATTCATTTTTAATCTAGTTATCCTTAATTAAGGGTGAAGAAAGAATATATTCCAAAGACCTTCTTTTAATCAAGATATAGGAATTATCAGTTTTTTTCTATGCCATTTGGTTTGACGAATGCTCCTTCTATTTTTATGAATTGAATGAATATAGTATTTAAGTAATACCTTGATAAATTTGTGGTAGTTTTTATTGATGATATTCTAATATATTCCAGAATATTTTAGGATCATGATGATCATATTGTTGAGATGGTATGTAAGTATGATATACTCTATAATACCAAATGTAGGATCAAAATAAAAGAGATATTAAGTAAAGTATCTAATGGTGCTCAAAATACAATAGGGGGGTGAATTGTATACTTTAAAAATTCCCTTGGAACATTTAAATATTGTTATGTTTAACAAGGTTAAACAAGGTAATTCAAAAAACCTCTAGTTCTACACACTTGCTTGATTCCGGAAATATGATTCCGAGAAAGTGATTCCGGAAAATATGGTTCTGGAAATGAAACATAATGAATGTTTACAAAGATGAAGATTCTACCTTAAAGTATATAGAATCTAACTAAATCAGAGTACAAGTATAAGAAAGTGTAAGATAGTTATAATTTCCTCAACAATACAAATGCAGCGGAAAACTTGTAACAAAACAAGTAACAGGTAGTAAATCTTTTAACCCAAAGAGAAGGGTATCCAACAACCTTGGATAAAGGTCCCTTGATTTATACTTTCAAGAAAGTATGTCTTACCCACACTAAGGTAATACCTCGATATGAAGATCAGAGTCTTTCTTTCTATCCCCACAAGCCCTCAACTTTAAGGTTGTTGGTACCTATGTCTTCCTCAGCAAGGAAGCCCTCAACTTCAAGGTAGTTGGAACCTCTGTCTTCCTGTCCCCGGAAGCCCTCGATTGTACACAGAAAAAATCAGAGTCTGACAAAGGAAATCTGAACCAGAAGTTTAGTACACATGAATTAATGAAAGTATCTCTCTAGAAATCAATTCAATAACATGTAATCTCTAGACTCATAGAACAGTCATCAAAGTTCTGAGCTCTTTCAAATGAGCTCCTATTTATAGGCAGGGCTTCAACGGTCGGCTCCCTCTACCAATGGTCATATTTTTTATTGAATTTCGGAGGGACCTATACACGTGTCACTCAAACAATGGTTAGTTAGTAACTGAATGCACGACATAATTTTATAACAAAACAATTGTTCACAAAAATATGGTTACATAACCAAAATCCAATATTCAGAATGTAAGGAAATATGAAAGTTTGGATTCTAACCAAAATTGAATTCAGAGTCTATAATAAAAGGATATTTGGATTCTGTTTTCTAGGAATTCAGAACCTGAACTCTATAGAATTCCGGAGTCTGAATTTCAAGGAAATTTGGAATATGGATTCACAAGAATTTGGAACCAGAACTTACAAAGTTCGGAGTCATAATTCATGAGAATTCAGAGTCAAAACTCATAAGATTTCGGAGTCTGTATTCAGAGAACTCTGAGTCAGAACTCAGAGAAGTTCATAACCAGAATTTGTAATCAGAATTTTGAGTCAGAACTCATAAGAGATCGTAACCAGAATTCGTAATCATAATTCGGAGTTAGAACTCAGAATAGTTTGTAACCAGAATTCATAATCAGAATTCTGAGAATTCAGATCCTAAAACAGAATGCTTCATATCTATGTAATTATAGGATTCTAAGGTTTTGGTTTCAAACCAAATTTTACACTTAGAAAAATTATGATATGAACAATGAAAACAAGAAAAGGGTAAAATTCCTTGGGGAAGGAAATTTTTCATTATAGAAATAAAACATAGGGTAAAAATATATTTTCCTTAAGATAAGGTGTTTGTGATTTTCAAAACAAGAAGGAATTGTAAATTCATAAGGAAACCTTACTAACTAAACAATATCCCCTAAGTATGAATGAATGGAAAAGTCATAAGGAAAACCTTATTGACTCAACAAGATCCCCCTTTTTGGAAAGCACAAACATCCTTACAAAAAAGAATATAAGGACTTAGAAATTTTTTTTCTAGATTTTGAAATAAAACATATCTTCCTTTTCGCATTTGCAAAGATGAATACGACTAACTCCCCCTTAGGATTTGGAACACTAAGGATCGTATTATAGATTTCCGAAATGAGTTTTTCATTATCTTGAGTACAAAAATCTCTGTATAAAAACTCCCCCTTAGATAAACTCCCCCTTACTTAGGGATATTTATTCTTTAATTAGAATTCTTTTTCCTTTTCCCCCTTTGTGATTTTCAAAAAGAGTGTGAGGGAATGGAAAAAAATATGGTACCTGAAATATTAGTACAAAACATTCAAAAAAACGAGCAACCACAATTTCATTAAGATTGGAAGAATTTGTACAAAATACAACAAAAGATCGTATTTATTTTCCTTCATTTTCCTTGTGTATCAATTTCTTCACAGTGGTTTTCAGATTCTTTATCTCCTTATGATCTTCCTCTTCTTGTTTCTTTAAGACTTTGATCCTATCATCCCGAGCCTTTATAGAATCTTCTTGAACCTTCAACAAGTCATCTTGATTCACTAGCTTTTCTTCAATCTCGATCCAGAGATCCCTTTCTCTCTTCCATCTTTGAGCAACAGATTTTAGATTCCCATTCCGATCCTTGACCTCTTGAATCCGAGTATTCTGTCCAAGATTTAGATTTTCCTCAAAGCTATTTATCATATCCTTTATTTTGATGTCTTGAGTATCAAAATATTTCTTAAAACCATCTTGAAACTCATTAAGCTCTCTCAAATCTTCAACTAAATTTTTTGACTAGCTGGCCATTTTTTTACAAGATTTCTTATGGGCATCGTAGTTGATAAGGAAGTTCTTGTAATCGGCTTCAATCTTTATGCACCTATCCATCACCATGGATACAGAATCAGATTCTGGATTCATTCTATGTTGAAGCATCTGAAATCTGGATTCAATGGTTGGAAAGATTGTAATAGTGTCAACAAGATTCTTTAGTGATTTAATGACAAAATCATGTCCCAGAGCAGATGATTCTGAATTTGATAATTTTCGTGGTGATGGTTCTTCCTCTAGATCAACCATATTCCTTTTAGAATGTCCACCAGCTTCCTTCTTCCTTAAAATTTCTCTCGTAGGTGTATCAGCAACCAATGTTTTACCCTTATTGGTTCTCAGAATAGATTCCAAAGACTCATGCTCACTTTCAGACAACTGAACTATTCAATATTAATCATTTTTTTCTTTCTTAGCTCTTGCCTCAATATCTTCAGTATGAATGAATTCATGATTATGACTCTCTTCCTCAGATAACTTGTTCACTTCCTCTTCAACATTTTCATCTATTCCAGGATTAGTAAGTTTTGAAGATCCGACTTGAGAAGTCCGGATTGATAATTTTTCAGATGCACTTTCCTTCTCATAAAAGTATTCAACTTGGTTAATTAGATTAGTTGTATCATCACTACTTTCAGCTTCTTGTACTTCTTCCAAAGCTTCCTTTTCTTCGACAACGTTTTCTAGTACTTTTTCTGGAGTCGTGAACTTCTTCCCCAGAGTCTCAGGTAAGGGTTCAACCAAGAAATATTTCGGTACAAGAATGTTCTTGGATTCTATTTCAGTGTCCCTCAAAAGAGATTCGAAAATTTCGGCCTTAGACATTTTCTTCTTAAGATTATTCCCTTTGGATTGCTTCTCAAGCTCATCGGTTTCCTTCTCTTTCAAAGCTTTGGCCTCTGAAGGTTCCAGGACAAACTGTGGCTCTCCTTCCATCCGATTATTTTTTTTCTTCTATCTATTTGTAAACTAACTCATCTAGATAAAATTTCTTCTTCTTTGGCTTTGGAGGGGTGGATTGAGTTTCTTTAGCCTCTGGGATTTTTCCTTCTTCTACCACTTCCTTCAGTTTCCTCTTTTTTCCAGCCTTCTTCGATGGTTCAGCCTCTTCTGCATTCTTCAGAACAGCTTCTGCTACATCCACTAGTAGATCATAAAACTCTCCGGAATCTTTAGAAAAACCAACATTCATTCTTTTCAATGTATCATCGCTTACTAACATGACATTGCAATTCCTCACCTTGGAACTACAAGGAATATAAAAGGACTCAAGACATCGAACAATCAACTTGACGAGTAGGGCATGATACCCGACTATATGTGCTCTCAAATTTCCATTATTGATATTATATATCATAAGGAGAAGATGATTCGTCAGATTGATCTTTCTTAGATTTACAAAAAAAGCCAAGATATACATATCACTTTTCTTCAGGGTGACATTGTCATCCTTTCTCAGTATGATAAAACCCTGAACCCATAACTCAAGGATCCGATTATTGGTAGAAAAGTGAGAAATCTTTACAGTATTGAAATCTGTAAGTCCAAGACACTCCATAGCCTTCACCTTGAAAAAAATTCCACGAACATCTGTCAGCTTGTGGGAACAGAACTCGGCTTCCCCTTCATAAGACATCCCCACCAAGCTAGAAGCCTCGGTGTATGAAAGGGCATAGGTTTTTTCATAACTCTTAAATGAAAAATTATATCTCCCTTATTCCTTAAAGAAACTGACCGACTCATAGAACTCAATAAGTATATCCGGATACACCAAGTCTTGAGCTCCAGGATTTGATATGCATACACTGTCCTATCCATTTAGATTTATGTTTTCAGAGATAATGGAGTCATACTAATTGAAGAAATTAGGATGCACCAACCTTCATCTGTATACTTGCCACTCAGAAATCAGTTTGACAGTAGACATATCTTGAGAATGAACTTCAACAGACATTTGGAATTGAGAAACCTTTGAAAATCTGGAATGGGATTTTGAACTGGGGAAGAGCTTCGACACACAAATGCTTGAAAACTGATGTGGGACAACCATCGGGGGATCCATTTTATAGGTGTTGATGTGACATCTCAACTTCCCATCTCAATCCAATGGATAATAATTATTCTGATCAGATCTGATGGTTGAAATGATAGTCGCAAGGGAAAAATTTGGTTGGATATGATCTTTTAAGATTTTCAAAGGAAAACATTCAGATTTAGGGAAACTAGAATCCTAGAAATTTTAAAAACAAAAGAAACTACCAGCAAGTAAAAGGTGATTATGAAAACTCAAGAAATAATCATACCTTTCAGATTGTCAGGGGAATTATTCGTATTGAGGAAATTCTTCTTGAAGGACTTTAGATTCCCAAAAAAGCTTGAGTACGAGAAAAATATTGAGTACGCAGATCGTCATTACGAAAATCATCATTACAAAAATCATCATTACGAAAATCTTCATTATGAAAATCATCATTACAAAAATTTTCATTACAAAAAACATAAAAAACATCATTACGAAAAACATGAAAAACTTCATTATGAAAAACAGGAAAATCATCATTATGAAAAATATGAAACACATATGAACAAATGTAATTCCCCTATGAAAAGGAGTTTATTACTGAAAGGATATGTGTTCAACAAAAAGTTAATAAGGAGGATTACCTTACGGTTATCATTCCTAACTTTTTTTTAATGTATTCAAATCTATTGTAGGGTAAATATTTTTTGAAAATATCAGCAATCTTATCTTATGTTCCGATAAATTGAAGAATTATATCTCCTTTTGTGTTTGATCCCTAAGAAATTGATGCCTAATATCTATGTGATTTGCATGAGAGTGATGTGCTAGAATTTTACTAAGAGAAATGGAACTTGTATTATCATACAAAATTTTTGTTTTAGTAAAACTCATACCATATTCTGTGAGTGTGTGTTGCATCCACAACACTTGAGCACAACAACTTCCAGCTGCTACATATTTAGCTTTAGCAGTGGAAAGAGCTACTGAGTGTTGCTTCTTGCATGACCAAGAAACTAATGAATCTTCTAAGAAATGACAAGTTTCGGATGTACTCTTTCTATCCACTCTATATCCACCAAAGTCAACATTTGAAAATCTTTTTAAAACAAAATCATTTCTAGAAGTATAAAAGAGTCTTAAATTTGTGGTTCCCTTTAAGTAGCGAAAAATTATTTTCACTTCCTTTAAGTGATATTCCTTAGGATTGGATTGATATCTTGCACATAAGCATACTAAAAACATTATGGCTGGACAACTAGCTGTCAGGTAAAGTAAACTTCTTATCATACCTCTAAAAGATTTTTGATCTACTGGTTTCCCAGCTTCATCAAGATCAAGTGTATTTGAGGTACCAATGGGAGTACTTATACTTTTAGTGTTTTCATATCCATACTTTTTAAGAAGATCTTTAATATACTTATGTTGGGATATATAGATTCCTTCTGGTTTTGAGAGATTTGAAAACCAAAGAAAAATGTTAACTCACCCATCATACTCATTTCAAACTTATATTTCATTAGATCCGCAAAGGAATTGGTTAAATATTTCTGAGTTGAACCAAATATAATGTCATCAACATAAATTCGAACAATCAAAACAATTTTCTTATCTTTCTTTATAAAAAGGGTTGGATCTGCATTTCTCTTAAAATAATTATTTTGAAGAAAAAATCTTGTAATTCTATCATACTAAGCTCGAGGGGCTTGCTTAAGTCTATAAAAATCTTTGGTAAGTCTAAAAACATGATTAGTATGTTTTTTATCTTAAAAACCAAGAGGTTGGTCAATAAAAACATCCTCTTAAACATAACCGTTAAGGAAAGCACATTTCACATCCATTTTAAAAAGATTGAAATTGAAGAATACTGCAAAGGAAAGTAAAATACAAATAGATTCAAGTCTAGTTACTGGAGCATAGGTTTCTTCATAGTCTATTCCTTCTTATTGATTATAGCCTTTAGCAACCAATCTAGCTTTATTTCTAACTATGATTCCATTTTCATCACACTTATTTATGAAAACCCATTTTACTCTAATAGCAGAAGTTTCCTTAGGTCTTTCAACCAAGGTCCAAACTTTATTCCTTTTGAATTCATTTAGTTCATCTTTCATGGATTTAATCCAATCATCATCACCTAAAGCTTCATTAGTGCTTTTTGGTTCTAATTGGGAAAGGAATGCTAGATGTTCTACTTCATTTCTTAAGGAACTTCTAGTCCTTATAGGTTGATTCACATCACCAATGATGCTATCACTAGGATGATTCTTTAGAAACAACTAATTTGGGTTTTTTAAAACCTATTCATCAACATAGGGTAGGAAATCTTCTAGGGTAAATGATTCAGAAAAATTTTCTTGGGCATTTTACTTATCATAAGGATCTTCTATCAAAGGTTGATAATCAGTTTTGGAAAACACATCCGAGGATGTAGGTTGGGGTTGTTTAAAAACAAAAGGGTCGGTTTCATCAAATTTCACATGTACTGTATCTTCAACAGTACAAGTGTTTTTTTTGAACTCTATAAGTGTTAGAATATGTGGAGTAGCCTAAGAAAATTACTTAATTAGATTTTGGTGCGAATTTATATAGATTATATTTAGTATTCCGAATGAATACCTTGCAACCAAAAACCTTGAAGTAGGAAATTCTAGGTTTTCTACCATTCCATAACTCATAAGGAGTTTTATTAAGAAAAGGTCTATTCAAAACTCGATTTATAGTATAACAAGTAGTACTTACAGCTTCAGCCCAAAACTTTTTGGCTACATAATACTCACTCAACATTTTTCTAGTTATCTCTTGAATAATTCTATTTCTTCTTTCAACAACACCATTTTTTTGAGGTGTTCTGGGTGCTGAGAAGTTATGAGTAATGCCTTTTCTACTACAAAAAGTTTCAAAATTAGAATTTTTGAAATTCTCCACCATGATCACTGTGAATAGTTTTCAATGGAATATTTTTCTCATTTTTAACATGGGATCTAAAACTTTTGAAATAAGAAAAAGCATCAGACTTCTTTGTTAGAAAATAGACCCATGTAAATCTAGTGTAATCATCAATCGAGACAAATATATAATACGTTCCCCCAATGCTTCTATTTTGTGTAGGACCAAAGAGATCCATATGCACTAACTGTAATGCTTCAGTAGTTGAGACTTCACCAGCTGATTTAAAACATGATTTATGTTTCTTTCTATATTGACAAGGGTCACAAACTTTTGAAGAATCAAATCTAAGCTCCGGTAGATCCTTAACTAATCTTTTCTTAGAAAATTTTCATAAGTTCCTAATTTTACAGTGTCCTAACCTTTTATGCCATAACCAAGAAGGATATTCCATTTCACTAAGGAAAGTTAAATCGTGGCTTCTAAGGTCTTCTAATTTTAGTGTGTAAACATTCTCTTGCCTATGGGTAGAAATAAGAAACTCTTCCTTGGAATTGTGTACTAAGCACTTGTCATTCCTAAAATTCACAAGGTAACCTTCATCACATAATTGGATTATGCTAATAAGGTTATAATTAAGACCCTTAAAAAATAAAGCATTTGAAATCAAAGTTTTTCCAAGAAGAACGATGTTACCTATACTAATAATTTCTCCCTAAGCATTATCTCTAAAGGTTACTTTTCCTCCTTTCATCTTGATAATATTTTCAAAATATTTTTTGTTACCAGTCATATGCCGAGAACATCCACTATCCATGTACCATGTATTACTGTTGGTACCTTCTCTATTTTCTTGAAAATAAGAAAAAGATAGGTTTTTGGAATCCAAACTTTCTTGGATCCAGAAATCTCAGAAATAAAAATTTTAGGTAACCAAAACTTTTTGTAAAAATGGGCTTTATGGAATCCTAAAGACCGGGTTTTGTTTAAGGAACTATT
Organism: Viscum album; assembly: GCA_963277665.1. NCBI lineage: Eukaryota > Viridiplantae > Streptophyta > Magnoliopsida > Santalales > Viscaceae > Viscum > Viscum album. The sequence goes on along the minus strand of OY728126.1, from coordinate 1,797,851,587 downwards.
TTTTGCCTAGTGTCTACCACACTGACACTTAGTATAGAATGGTGCACTTTGAGGAATAAAATAATTGTTACTAAAAATCGGTTTAGAACCAGTATAACCAAAACTAGAACTATTCCTTAGAGGTCGGATTTGGGAATACATTTTATCAAAAAAAATTCTTACCTAAGGAAAAGTTTTACAAACACTTCCTCAAGGAAAAGATTTCGGATTTTAGTTTTATAACCAAGTTCATGTCTTAAAAAACATTTGATTTTGAACTAGGGCTAGTCTCGAAAACATTTTTCTTAGAAATTACATTTTCTAGATCTTTAGAAAGTTTATTCTTCTCAGAATTTACTTCCTCAAGATTTTTTGAAATATTTTCAAAATCAACATTTTTCTTATCAAGATATTTAGAAAGATCTAATATTTCCTTGGTAAGAATAGTATTCCTATATTTTTCCTTATCATGTTTTTTCATGAGTTTTGAATTATCAATCTCAAGGAGTTTGCAAAAACCTAGAAACTTCTTCATAGGAAGGTAAAGTATTATCTTCATCAGAAGAAGATTATTCATCCAAAGAGTTATAATATTTATCATTACTGTAATTTGAATTTAAAGAAACATTGGTCATTGATTCAGCATTGTGTACCTTATCCATTAAGAAATGATTGTCTATAGGTAGTTTGGCTATTAGACCAAGATTCTTCTATCAAGAATATTCATAATTTGAAGATTCATCTGAAGAGTCTCCACCACTAGCAGTCCTGGTGTCGTTAGCTTTCAAGAAATTCTTAGCTTTAACCTTTTAATAATTCTTTATGTTTCTCTCATAATACCTTTCCTTTCTTTCTTTTCTCTTAATCATGGGACAATCAGGTCTTATATGTCCAAATCTCTTTCATTCATAGCATGTGACTTCTGAATCTTTCTTGTCTTTCCTTTCCTTCTTCTTGTATCTGGATTGAATGTTCTTTTGTCTAGCTATCTTCTTCATCCTTCGAGAAAGATTTTCTAATTAATTCTATGAGGATTCACTTCCACTATATTCGGATTTGATAACAACCTTATTAGACTTGGATCTAGTAACTATCTCAGGAGTCTTAGCTTTCATATGATTTGAAGTAGTAGTAAAAGAAACACTATAATTCCCATTCTTATTCTTTACATTATCAGCATCTCTCTTCATTCTAGTCTCATGTTGAAGAAGAGTTCCAAATAGTTCTTCTAAGGAAATATGAGTAACCTTTCTGTTCTCATCAATAGCTGTTCTCTTGGATTCCCACTCATTGGGCATGATATATATGATCTTATCAACAAGAGTTTCATCATGTAATCCTTTCTCACCCATAGATTGTAAACTATCCACAATATTCATGAATCTTTGTTGCACCTTACATATGGGTTCTCCATAAGGATACAAAAAAACCATGATATTTAGCTCTAAGCATGTATCTTCTAGTTTCAATTACTTTGGAAATTCCAAAGTGAGTAACTTCAAGTTTCTTCCAAATACAATTTGCTGCTTCACAAGATGAAATTTGGATATATATATTTCTATTCATAGAGCAAAGAAAAGTATTGTGTACCTTATAATTCAGTTGATATTCAGGATTTTATTTATTGGTAAAGGTACTAACTTCTTTATCAGGGATTTTGTATTCTCTAATAAGCATACAAAAATTATCAACACCAATATTATTAATGAAAGTCTTCATGTGATCTCTCCAATATTCATAATCATTTCCATAAAAGATAGGTGTTCTAGTTGGATTGAGATTGTCTATGGAACCAACATTGATTCCTTCCATCTTAAAGAAATTTCTTTCCACAAAAATTTGTTAATAGAAAAAGTTCACATTCAAGGAAAATATTCATGACCAAGGAAAAATATAGAACAATGAAAAATTGAGCCAGAAAAACTTATATGTGAGTATAAGTATTTCAGAGACCTGCTCTGATACCAATTATTTAATTGGTATAGGGTTCAAGTTCACCTCCTCTAATACGAATTTTTGAGATGGTATGTGAGTATGATAAACACTATAATACCAAATATAGGATTGAAATAAAAGAGATACTGAGTAAAGTATCTAATGGTGCTCAAAATACAATAGGGGGTGAATTGTATACTTTAAAAATTCCCTTAGAACTTTTAAAGATGATTATGTTTAACAAGGTTAAACAAGGTAATTCACAAAACCTCTAGTTCTACACACTTTCTTGATTCCGGAAATATGATTCCAAGAAAGTGATTCCAGAAAGATAGTTATGGAAATGAAACTTAATGAAAGTTTACAAAGATGAAGATTCAACCTTAAACGGTATATATTCTAACTAAATCAGAGTACAAGTATAAGGAAGTATAAGATAGTTATACATTCCTCAATAATACAAATTAAGCGGAAAACTTTTAACAAAACAAGTAAAAGGTAGTAAATCCTTTAACCAAAAGAGAAGGGTATCCAACAACCTTGGATAAAGGTCCCTTGATTTATACTTTCAAGAAAGTCTGTCTTACTCACACCAGGGTATGCCCTCGATATGAAGATCGGAGTCTGTCTTGCTATCCCCTCAAGCCCTCAACTTTAAGGTAGTCGGCACCTCTGTCTTCCTCACCAAGGAATCCCTCAACTTCAAGGTATTTGGAACCTCTTTCTTCTTATCCCTGGAAGTCATCGATTGTACACAGAAACAATCGGAGTCACACAAATAAAATCTGAACCAGAAGTTCAGTACACACAAATCAATGAAAGTCTCTCTCTAGAAATCACATCAACAACATGTAATCTCTAGATTCATAGAACAGTCATCAAAGTTCTAAGCTCTTTCAAATGAGCTCCTCTTTATAGGAACAACTTCAACAATTGTCTCTCTCTTCCAATGGTCATATTTTTCCTTGAATTTCAGAGGTACCTATACAGGTGTCACTCAAACAACGGTTAGTTAGTAACTGAATGCACAAAATCATTTTATAACAAAACAAGTGTTTGAAAAATATGGTTATATAACCAAAATCCAATATTCGGAATGTAAGGAAATATAAAAGTTCAGAGTCTAACCAAAATTGAATTCAGAGTCTATAATACAAGGATATTTAGATTCTGTTTTCTAGGAATTCGGAACCTGAATTCTATAGAATTGAGGAGTCTAAATTCCAAAGAAATTTGGAATCTTGATTCACCAGAAATCGGAACTAGAACTTACAAAGTTTGGATTCAGATTTCATGAGAATTCAGAGTCAGAACTCATAAGAATTCAGAGTTTGTATTCAGAGAACTCGGAGTCAGAACTCAGAGAAGTTCGTAACCAAAATTTTTAATTAGAATTCGGATTCAGAACTCAGAAGAGTTTGTAACCAGAATTCTTAATCATAATTCGGAGTAAGAACTCAGAGGAGTTAATAAACAGAATTTGTAATCAGAGTTCGGAGTTAGAACTCAGAAGAGTTTGTAACAAGAATTCATAATCAGAATTCTGAGAATTCGGATTCTAAAACAGAATGCTTCATATCTAGGTAATTATATGATTCTGAGGTTTTGTTTCCAAACCAAATTTTACACTTATAAAAATTATGATATAAACAATGAAAATAATATAAGGATAATTTTCCATGGGGAAGGATATTTTTCCTTATAGAAATAAAACATAGGGTAAACAGATATTTTTCTTAAGATAAGGTGTTTGTAATTTTCAAAACAAGAAGGAATTGTAAAGTCATAAAGAAACCTTATTGACTAAACAATTTCACCTAAATATGAAGGAATGGAAAATTCATAAGGAAAACCTTATTGACTCAACACATATAAGGATTATATTGAAAACTATGAAGAAGGATAGGTTATTTGGAAATTTTAACAAATGTGAATTTTGGTTATAAAAAGTTTCTTTCTTGGGGAACATTGTAACCAATGAATGAATATCAGTTGACCCTACCAAGACAAGGTTTGTGGAGTAGTGGCCACGACCTGCAAAAATAACTGAGGTTTGTAGTTTCCTTGGTTTAGTGGGATATTATAGAAGGATTTTGACAAACGTTTCAGGAATTTCTAATCCATTAACCGAGTTAACTCGAAAAGGGGTCAAGTTACCTAGATAAGTGAGTGTGAAGAAATTTTCCATGTTTTGAAGAAGAGATTGGTTACTATATCCATGTTAACCCTACCCTATATCAGAGAAGGATTCATTATTTTTAGTGATGCATATCTAAATGGACATGGGTGAGTCCTCATGAAAAATGACAAGGTGATTTCTTATGAATCTTGATAGTTGAAGCCTCATGAGCAGAAATATTCTACACATTACCTGGAGCTGGATGCGTTTATTTTTTCTATGAAGATATGGAGGCATTGTCTTTATGGATATGAATATGATATACACACAGGCCATCAAATTTTGAAGTATATTTTCATGAAAAAGGAATTGAACATGATACTTATGAGATGGTTTCAACTTCTTAAAGATTTTTATTGTTCAATTAATTATCATATTATAGGTGAAAACAAATTTTTTGATGCATTAAGTAGGAAATACCCTCTTGTGTTGGAAATGATGAGGATTTAAAGTGATCCTCAGATCAAAGACTTTGTAAAATAAGAAATATGAATCGTAAGGGAAGGGGCATCATCAAACCTATCCCAAATGATTTCTCATCCATCATTACTAGAGAAGATCAAGAAATCTCAAAGAGAAGATCCTTTGTTACAGAAGAAGTTAGAGTTTATGAATAATGGGAAGTTTTTTGTGTTCAATATTGATCAAGAAGTTGTACTGAAATTTTGTAAAAGGATATGTATTTCATATATTCTAGAAATAAAGTAGGATCTGATGAATGAATCTCATAGCTCTACTTTCTTTATACATCCTGGAAGCATGAAAATTTATAGGGACCTTCGTGATCATTGTTGGTGGGATAACATGAAAAGGAAGATTTTTTACAACACTAAAAGGTGTTTAGTGTGTTAATAAGTAAAGGAATAGTGAAAAATTATTAAAGGGGTATTACAACCAATACCCATACAAGCATGGAAGTGAGACAATATAACTATTAACTTTGTCACTGGTCTCCTAAAAAATTCTAAAGGAAACAATTTGACATGGGTTATAGTGGACTGTCTCCCCAAGAATACCCATTTTATCTCTATTCGGGAATATTTCTCCCTTGACAAAATTTCCAAGATTTACATGAAGGAATTTGTAAGGATGAATGGGTTACCACATTTTATCATTTCATATCATGATCAAAGGTCCACATCAAAATTCTAGAGAAGTCTTCAACAGTTTATGAATACTGAATTGTATTTTAGTACGACCTATCACCCTCAAACTAATAACCAATATAAATGAACTATTACAACACTCAAGGACATGCTGAGAATGTGATCAAGGTAATTTAAAGGTGTATGTGATCAATATCTCCCATTAGTTAAGTTCTCATACAACAACAACTTCCATTCGATCATTCAAATGGAACCCTGCAAATCTCTATATGGTAAGTGATGTAGAGATCCGACTTGTTGGGATTAAGTTGGTGAGAGAATGCTACTTAGTCCTGATCTTGTGCAAGAAATGATATAACAGGTTCATGGAATCCAACAACATATAAAGGCTACTCAGATTTAGTAGAAGAGCTATGCTAACAATTTTCAAAGGGACCTGGAGTTTGATGTTGGAGAAAAAGTCTTCTATTGAATTTCACCTTGGAAAAGAGCCATGAGTTTTGGAAAGAAATATTAGCTCATCCCTAGGTTCATTGGCCCATATGAAATCCTTGATCACATAGGATCAGTGGCCTATTAGCTTGAACTTTCTCTAAATCTAGCTCAAATTCATGATGTTTTCCACATATCACTCTTGAGAAAGTACATACCTAACCATTCACATGTACTAAATCCTAAGGTGGTACAATTGGAACATGACCTCTCTTATGAGGAGAAATTACTGGAGATCATGGACCGTAGATACAAGGTTCTATGCAGCAAGACAACCCACCTTATTAATGTTTTGTATAAGAACAACAAATATGAAGAAGCCACATGGGAAATAGAGAAAACAATGAGGGAGAAGTTCCCAAACCTTTTCTATTCCGATTGCACACGTTGAAATTTTGGGGATGAAATTTATTAAGGGAGAATAATTTAATGACCCAAACTTTTTTAATGTTAATTTTTTCCTCAAAATGTTTGTTATATTATTTTTTACTCAATAAAACTATATCCATTTAATAATTAAGTTATTATAATTGAAATGTGACCTTTGGGTTTCGATCGTTATATGATTGTTGGTCAATATAACTCTTCAAAAAAATAATCTTAATAATAATTTTAACATTATACATAATATTATAAACAGAAATAATAATGTTTAATTAATGTAGAAAGCAAATCCAATGGCCTCATCTAGTAGAGTCGTTTTGTGAAAATCCCATTTTTTAGAACTTGGGAGGGAGGTAGCATCTTTGGACTTCGCTCTTGATCAATACCAATATGATATTTAAAATGTTAATCTTGAATGAAATCGCCTATGGGAGAAGTTCAAGTTAGTAGAGATTACTACTCGTGTGATGTTATATGAGCTGCCCCAATAGTCTATCATCATCGCACACCTTACCCTTAGGTCATATGTGGGTGTTATAATGTGTTATGTGTCAAGGTCTTAGTCACTTAATTTTTAATCCCTTTTTTTTAATAAAATTTTTATTTCATCATTTTCATTTAAAGAATAGTTTTTCTTAAAATTTTAAATAGAATTTGATAAATTGATTTTCAGGTAAAAAATGTACTTTTATGAGAGATATAAATTAATATATTAAACTAAGGTTTTATTAATAATTTTTATTATAATTAAATAGTTTTATCAAAACCCTTTAAAATAATTACAAATGATAAAATAATTTTATTTTTTTCAAGTGTTGAAAATTGTACTATGCATATTACTATGCATTTTTTGTCTGCTATTATTTTTTATAAATAAGTATTTTTATAGTTAAAAGTTAAATCTCTCATATTTAGAGAATTATTATTATAAAATAAATTTCATTTTCAAAATTATAATGATTATACTAGGTTATGATGAATTTATAATAATTTTTAAAAATATTTTGTGTTTTAGTGAATAGAAAAAATATAGTTTTCAATTTTCGTTATGTTTAATGACACCGTAATGATGTAATAAGTAATATAAAATATTGGTTGGATATTATGGATTAAAAATGATATTAGGTTTCCTATGTGGCCAATACCATGGGTAAATACCATGGTTAAATACCATGGGTAAGCCCATTGTTTTGAAAATACCACTACTGAGGTGTCCAAAGAAATTAATAAAAAAATCCCTCACTTTTTCTATAAATTTCCACCCATTTATCCATTATATTTCATTTCCAATTAAGTTTTACATCACTATATAATATTATTACCTCCCAGAGTCCTACAAATATTTCCTCAAGCCTCCAAGGTCCCGATCATTAAGTTTTAGGGGTCACTCATTAAGGTAAGGGAAATATAAACTTTTCCTTTCCTTTCAAGTTATCTCTTTTTTGGTATGTCTTTAAAATTTACATTATATGTTATCCTATAAATTTTATTCTATACCTTTAATGTATTAATATTAATTTATGAATGATATTCCATTTTCCCCTCTCTTTTTAATGTTTTTTAAGACCAGGTTTTATACCTATTATGTTGTCGATTTTACTTCTCAAAATTTCTCTTTTTTACAATAACTTATTTTATTTTCTTTTTTTAATACCCAAACATATTTATTCTCTAGGGGTATTCACACAGATATCAAAATAATCTTTTTAATTATGGTATTAACATATATTAAACCTTCCTTCCTTTTCAGTGGGTTTAAAATGACAAAATGATCTTGTTTTTAAGAACTTTCTAAAACACCATGATTTTGATATGAAACCGGTTTCTTTTATTATCCATGGGTTATTTATGAAATTTATTATTATGATATATGTGGATAAAATTAAAAAAAATATTAAGGGTGTTCCACAATATCTCTTTTATTCATTGGTTAAAGAATTTAATCTCTAGAGATGACAAGTTTTACGATACACTGGTGAATAACCTTCGTAAATTTTATGACACCTCAGTGATAAACCTTGGTGATATGCTTATGAATGACTAAATTAAATTTTGTATCCACATTTAAAAGTTATTATTAATGTTATTATAATTATTATATGACTCTTTCTCATTACTTTATGTATTTACTCAAGTTATTAGTGATATTTTTTAAGATCACAAGTAAATTGTTTCCCTTATTTTCCCTTACTGGGCTTTATGTATGTCCCTAGGTTATGGGATGAAATAAATATACTTGGGATAAACCTTGACGAATCCTTTAAAGTTTAATAGAATAATTTTTTATCTTTTATTATATTATTTACCTTATTTTCATGAAATTAAACATTAAAAGATCATATGTTTGTACCAGGTAAATGAAAAGTAATGTAATAAAAAGGTGGGATTCCATAGGAACTACATAATATTTAAAAAAAATCAATTATAGGATTCCTAAATCATGAAAACTTATTTAATATATGAAACCTTAGTTTTTTATTAGGTTATTCATATTCATCTTCTATTTAAATATATCATAATGGTTTGTAAAGAGTTTTTGAATTTCCAAAGCATGTCCCTCAAGAATTTTAAAACATGTGTGCAATAGGGTCCATTATTATGCACCAGTTCATGATTGAGTCTTGATTAATAAATTTTTTTTGGGTATGTTACCCCTATGAAAAAAATTTATAGAGCTATGTCCACTTTTATTACCCAAACAGTGATGTAATTTCTTAGAAAATAATTTCTCTATCCTTTACCAAAATTCCAGGTCATTTTGCTAAACTTTCACTTGTTCTTAGAATTATCCTTAATCATGTACTTAGGGATCTCACTAAGGTTTTCTCATCCAATTTTACAAAGGCTAAATAATCCTATACTTCTATAATAACTATTTCGACCCGGGATTATCATAATTAGATATTACATCAATTTTTATGAATATTTATGACATTACTCAAAAAATGCCTACGACTGTAATAGTTTGTGTCATTAGAATCTTGGACACATAAAAATTGGTCCATAAGTGGGATATGTCATCTCCCACTATGTTATTCATAACTATAATCCTTCTTTGACATATCATACCTAATAAATATCTTCATAACCATGGTAAAGGAAACATAATAAATGGTGAGCTATGATATTTAGTAAGGTTAAAAAGGGAGAAACATAATCATAACATGAACATAAGGGTTTGGTAATATGAGAATATCATTTTAAAACCATAAAATTAATATATAATATAAAATAAATGAGTCATAGAATAAATATTTTCATTCCATAATACATGAATTATAATATAATCAAAGAACATTAGCCATGAGAGAATAATGTTGGTATAAGACATGGATTTGTGGCATACACAAAAGCATAGGAAATAATTTCCATATTAGTCGAGTATTAATAACAAGGCTATAATATTAGAATGGGTTCACTCCCCAAACCATCATAGTAGTCAAGGTTAACATCAAAGACCATCATAGTGGATAAATTCCCTTACTAAACCAAGTTCACTCCTCATTCTAATCTTGTCAATCTCATGTGATATAAATCTTTACCTAATACATTGGATTGATATATAGTTCCAACCCATCACATATTGAAAACTGTATTTATGTGTTCCATAAGATCATATACATTCATCATGTTATAACCCATTAAATTAAAGAGGTATCATAAACATTTCTTTATATCATATCCTATGGAAAAGAGTAAAGGTTCATAATCATTTCATCATAGAATATCCTATGAAATGAAACTGGTTTCATAAACATCATTCCATAAAAACAAAAAACATTAAAAGAAACAATATGACTGGTGTACTTTGATTTTATTCCCAATAATTAATAGGTTACACTAAAATATTTCATTTTATTTGGAAAATTATTTTGAAAGAACATTTTAAACATTTCTTGAGGAAAATATCCTTTTCTCTTTGAAAAATAATTTTTAAAACATAAAAAACATTGAAAACATTTTAATTTGAAAATAAAATTGAAAATTAATAAAATAATATTCGAATAAATTATTGTTCATGATGTATGAAAATTATTTTCATGTCGTACGCATTAAAATGATGATTTATTTCACATTCCCAAAAAAATCCAAACGAGCTTTGTTTTGGAAAATGAAATGAATATTCCTTTCAAAAAAATTATTTTGAAAATTAAAACATAGGTAAAAATTTATTTTCGAAATCATAATATATTAACATAAAACTGAAAACATTTTTAGAAACATGGTTTTTGGAGAAAACATATTTTCAACCAAAGAGAGAAATAAAGTCATATTTTCTTTAAAACATTTTCTTAGTTATCTTAAGTAATAAAGAGTAAATAAATGGTACTTTTACTTGAAGATATCATTAATATAAATAGTATAATTCATGATATTAATTTATATTTATATCATTATACTTCAACATTGGATACTTAATCATAAACAATCCTGATAAACGATGAGATGGTAACATAAAATATTTACCACTTTGGTAATATTGATTCAAATCCCCATGAAGGAATAACCTAAAATGAAACTTAAAATATCAATAGGATGAATAAATTAATGATTTTTCATGTCTGAGGTTATTTATATACACCTTATGAAAAAATATAGGTGCATAACATAATGTATGTCTCAAAGAAGGAAAATTGAGACAAAAATCTCTTACCTTAAGTATTGACTTCCATGGAACATGTTCAACATAATATATATTAAATATAATTTTAATAAACATATATTAAATAAACATATTCATATATATCATATCATATATTATTTTATTATGTCCTTTTATTACCCATTTATTAATAATTTCATGTTAAATTCTTGTTACGGGTAACAACCACATTATTTTTTTGTGTATATGTTTTGACTTTTAATTCAAGGTCCTCTTACATAGATCCTAATTTCATAATATACAGAATGTAAAACATGTTATAAATATAATATATATTCATTATATATGTATTTATATTAATCCATAAAATTTAGTGGTATAAATTGAAATAAATTGTTCATAGAGACAGTAGACCATACGTACGCATGAATGTTGTTTCCATTTTCTTGTTGGATTAAAATAAAGAAAAGTAAATGAAATATATTAAAATACTAGAATCATGGTTATTTAATATATATCACAAATTTTTTTAAAATCACCTTTAATTAATTTCATGCGATGCATGAATGAATCACATTGCTTCATGAGGTGGTAGTCCGTCGTACACACGAATGACATTATCGTATTCTCACAAAATGGTGATTATGAAGGTATGTGTGATATAAAAATTATATAATCACAATAAAATAATAAATATCATATATATCATATAAAAAAATCATCATTATGGACATCCTTTTCAGTTGGTAATGGGAAAACACTCGACATCGGTTCGTGAGGTGGTAGTCCTCTATACACACAAATGATGATTTCATAACCCATTTCATGGAAGTCTGTGTGGTTTTGGTCCATACACTTAACATAAAAACATATAAGTAAATATAATATAGTAATATTTTTATGTTAATATAATATAATAATAATTTAAGTAGGTATGGGGAGATATAAAATAAAAACACTTGTTGATGAATGTTACCTCTTCTTCGGGTATCCTCCATAGGTTTACACTAAAAGTATTCCTTGGTTAGATTTATAAAAAAAATAAGGCAACTGGGATGAGGGGAAAGAAGTTTTTAATTAATTTTTAATGTTATTTTCCAAACAAAGAGTTTTTAAGGTGTAAAAAATATATTAGAGTGGGAGGCCTTTTATAAGTGAGGTGAGTGGAAAACTTGTAAATTGTTGAAAGAGAGAATTCCACCCATGTTTTTTCATATGTAACAAGGGTAAATATTAGTCCATTATTGAACTATATAGTTTTAACGATTGAAATATATCCATAAAATTGTTTTTATAAAATTTTATAGGTGATTTTTACCCATAAATTTTTAGTTTAACCCCCAGTAAACCCATTTTTACCTTAATCGTGGTAATTAATTTCTATTTCATTCCAAATTAATTTTAGTAAATAAAATTGGACTTATTAGATATTATAAATTATGATAATTATAAATATGGAATATATTTTTTCAAATTCCATTCACAAAAATAGAAAAAATTAATTTAAAATTAATCCTATAGGCGTGGCGAGAAAGCTGGTCTTTAAAGAGAAAATGATCAAATGTTTACAAAGATTCTATATCCAATTTCAATATGAAAATAATTAAAATGAACTTAATATAATTAATTGATTTATAATTGAAAAAATTATACTTTAAAACCAATTTAAAATATAATGTAACTTTTTATGTAATTTAGGAGAAAAGATATTTTTCAATTAAAATTCAGTATTATTCACGATTCATCAAAAAATGAAACTTTTCAAAAAATCAAAAAAAATAACCCTAATATAATTTTAAAATTATAAATTAAAAACTAAAATTTTACTTTACCAAATTTATTTTCTAAAATTTTCAAATAATTAATTTTATCATTGTTCACAGAAAGTCATAAAAAGTTGTTCTTTTGGTAAAATTGTATTTTCAAAATATATAAATACATTACCAAAAAATTATTTATTTTAATATCAATATGTTTTATTTATATAAAACCATTACAATTAATATTTAAAAATTACTTATAACTATTCATATCACTATTTTTAACAACTAGTTCATAACGATCGTGTTTAATTAATATATCATAGTTTTGTTAAAACATGGTATTATGTATAATGCAAGCTAAGATAGAGTTGAGTGTAACTCAATCTTGAATTGGTGTTATATATAATGAACGATATCAAAGAAATGTAATTTATTTGGAAGAAAAAATAATAATTAATAAAAAATCATGATTTTATAATTAATAAATAGAACTTTAGAAATGAGAACATATTCAAAGTTGTCTATTTTTTCATTTATAATAATCTCACCTTTTTCATTGTCAACAAATTTGACATGTAAACCATCTGATTTTACAAGGTACTTGAATCTTTAATAGTCTCAATACATATGTATAGAACATAGACTATCTAAATACCATATATTTCATTTAATATCCTAAGATTTTAAATCTAAGTATTATGTTCAATAGCATACACGATACACAACACCAATCTTAAAAGAACAATGAAATATTATTATTTAAATATGATTGATATAACTTATCCATTAAAATGGTGGGTATGAATAGGAATGAATATTTAAGATGGTCTGATCCCTATTATGGAATTATATGTGAAATAGATGACCCAATAAAACTTATATGATGGGTTGATCCCTATTATAGCTCATGGGTGAGTCCAACATAGATTATACATTGGGTACACCTTGATAGCGTCGGGTGATCCAATTATAGCTTATACAATAGGTGGTCCTATATAGTGCTATAATAAATTGTGTAATGTCCCTTGTATTAATATATAATAAGGATGGAGTTATCGTGGATGTTTATCTTATGGATTTAACTGGGCTCCAATTATTTCTAATACAGGTGATGAAAGTAATGCTCTAAGTTTCCCAAAAACATTTTTATTTGATTTATATGAGTATTAATGTACTTATATGGGGAAAAATTGTGTGTTTTTTCATGTGGATATGATTTATTTCATTTTATAAAAGATAATTTAGATAAAGGTAAACTTTTATGGGTTTTAATATTTTTCCCAGGACTAATAGTTTTCTTATTTTTACGACCCTTACTGAGATTTATGTGCTCATTCCACATTTTAAAATGTTTTTCATGGGTTTTAAGGATGAGTAGGGACTGGGATGAAGTCAAGATGAAAATTTAGAACATTTTTCAGGAAAATAAATAATATTTTATTTTATATAGTTTTCTTATAGGTAAAATCAATACTAAGTAAAAGTTTCCACTTATAATGTATGGGTTTACTAATTAAGATTTTTCCCTAATTCTCTAAAAATATAAACCTAAAATATATTTGATAATTAAGGAAATAGAATTATAGTATAAAATATCAATATTACGTTATTTTTAATTTGGGTTCGTTGCTGTTTGAATGAGAGGAGGGTTTTGATAACTTTAGAGGTTAGGATGTTATTTGAACATAAGCTATAACTGTAACATTCTAGGTAATTATAGAATAATAATTTTTCATACCTATTAATATTTATAAATTAGATAGTGGTTTTACCTTAATGAGGATTCTATCTCCAATAGCGTACTCGATACGCAACAACAGGTTTCTCCGAAATCTTACATTGCACACAACACTGAGTTATACTAAAAAATAATACAATAAAGTTATTATTATTTTAAATGGTAGTTAATGCATAGTCGTTGTATTGGAAAAATTAATATAAATAACTAAAATACAATTAAAATTTTGTTTATATGTTTTTAAATTTATCCAATAAATTTTATAGGTTTAAAATGAGAATAAATCCAATTGTAAGCATAAAATACTCAAATATTTTTAAAAGGCAGTTTTACTGCCTTTTGAGGGAAAACCCTTTTTTAGATCTATTTTTTTACATTTTTATATGTTCTATTTGAAAAAATAAACTTTTTATTTGGAATTGGGACATCAAAATTTACTTTGGTTTATGTTTTGGTCTTTTTATGATAAAATTCATTTTTTAATGAATAGTGAAAAAATACGACATTTTAATTCAAAACTACTTTTTTGTTTGATTTTTGTATATACATAGATTATAATTTTAATTGGTGTTAAAGTGAAATTAGATTATGTTTTTATAATTTAATAAAATTATTTTAATTGGATGTAATTTCACATTGATATTTGATATAGACACGTTTCAATATTTTGATGGTTTTTACTTTTTAAAAATATGTTTTCTCGTTTTGACAATGAGATTTAATTCTAAATTAATTACTGAAACATTTCTGTTTTCAATTTGGAAAAACATATTCCATATTTGGAATCAAAACTTCCAAATTGTATAAATAGATATTTTTTATTTTTTGAGATTATGAATAGTAACTTCCGTAATTATTTTTATTTACCACGGTTAAAGGGTAAATTAGGTAAAGAAGGGTAAAAATAATATTATTATAATATAAAGATACCCTAACACGTGTAAAATTATTATTTTATGAGTCTTGGGAGACCAAAACAATATTTAGGCCTAACTTTTGGCTTTTATGAGCCACTTGGGTGTTAAAATGACATGTTATAATAATTAATTTAAAGTAAAGAGAAATATAACATAAACATGTATCTTTTTACTAAAAAAATTTTAAGGTAGGGTTATATAATTGATATCTTTGACTATAAATAGTCATTAAAGAGAACAAAATATTTCCTACATCATGGAATTTAATTTATAATTCTGATACATTAAATAAATTTATTTATTTATGACACAATGATGACATAGTGATTACCTTATTAATGAAAAATTCAAATAAATGATATTATAAATATTAAAATAAATGTAATTTGAAAATTTTGATGCCATACAATAATTTTATGAATTATTATGACATTATATATTTTATTTAATTTAGTTTTTTCTACTGAATAAAGTTGTTATGACTTCAACAAAAATTAATTAATAAATAGTATCAAAATTGACATAAATTAGTTTTTAAAACAAATACTATTATTTTAAATGATAAAAGAGTCATAAAAATATAATATTTAGAAAATTAACATAGATAATGTTAAACAAATGTTATTAATTATCCAATTTATTTTATCTTGTCATTTTATACTAACTATATTAACTATATAGTGTAAAAATACAAGAAGACATGGTGAGAGTTAATTTGTTTAACTAAGGGTTAAAGCCAAAGGATAAGGTTAAATTTGTGACCTAAAATTGTATAAAACCTATTGTTCAAGAGTATTTCGACCCAGACACATCTTATCCTTGAAATATATCACTTTCAAGTGATTATAATTTGAAAATAAATTTATAATAAAATAATATTTCAAAACATTCCTAAAGTGTCCCTCCTCCCTCTTTTAAAGGGGAACCAATTGTAACCAATTACTCACACCTATAAATACCCTTGGATCATATAAATTTTGCTCAAATAATCTTATTACATATCTAATTTCCTCCTAGAATCCTTAAATTGGGAATAAGTAAATTCAAGAAATCCTTTTGACTCAAATCAAAAGGAGTTACCTGATTTAGGGGTAATGTCTTCTCTTAAGCTCTTTCATTTATTTTCCTTCTCTAAAACACTAAAATCTATTTATTCCATTATTTTATAAAAAAATAGTATCTTAAATATACTAGTATATTTTTATTCTAATGTTTCTTCATACACTTACACACACCTCCATCTAATGCATATATAGTACATATTGTTTCTATGTATGGCAAAGTATTGCCTCATGAAATGATAATTGTTCAGTTTTCTCATACCACCTATCATGTTCACCATTATAATGTCACTGAATTTATATATGATATATATTAAATTTATATTATCTCTATGCTTCTGTAATTTTTATTTAGAACATACCTTTATGCTTTCCATAATATGTAAATACGATAAATTCATTTGAGGAAGTGTGGAATACCATCCCTTCAAACTGATATGATTTGTTCATGCCATACGTTAAATGTATAAATGATAGAGTTAATGAACTTATATAACATTTCAAAAAATATTATACTATATTTATAATATACCTATGCACCATTTAGTTTTCATTCCTTTAATATGATAAAGAATTGAAAGTAGTGTTCATGCGTACGTACGACCTACCGTCTCAATTAACAGTGAATTTCATTTATTATCTAAAAATATTATGGATTATTATAAATACATATATAATGGATTTATATGATATTTAAATTAGGAATACTATTCTGGGTATAATTTACTTTTGACCACATGGACAATTTGTAATTATAACAAGTTCATTTTGGACTCACGTACCGAATATCAACAAAACGTCTGATATGAACTCAAATAATTAACTAATTGCTATAACATGGTATTAAGTAATAGAAAATTAATAATAAACATGAAAAAGGTTCTTAATAAATTAAAAATTAACCTATGTTTATTATTTTTGAATATAAATATTGAATGAGACAAGTCGAACTCGAGGTGAGGGAACTTCTTAACCCCATTTTCATTCTTTGGGTTGATCTTCTACTTCTTGATTATGTCATTATATGATTATGTTAGAAATGAATTTTGATATATTATCTTGTATTTATACTTTATTTATGGGTATTTATAGTGAATACACATAATCAGTCTATTTTATTAACAAAATGATCTTTGTAATGGAGATCTTAACTCAATATCATTTTATTGAGTTAAATATCCATGTCATTGGTAATATTTTTCCAAGATTATATGTGATTGACCTATAATTGTTTTATAATAAATATCCAATTATATTGGGTTTATTTATATTTTTTCACACATAATTGTGTCATTGATTTATCCTTAATCTAAGGATATGATCTTTGTAAGGGACTTGATCTTAATCTCCTTTCACTAAGGCATATTTCGATAATATACCCCCACCTTATTTTATGTGGCGTATAATTATCCCTGTTGACTTTTAATTTCATTCAAAATGAATATTTTTCTACGAAGCATTTTACTAAATGATAAAAATAGAATGTTTTTTAACATATATGGGGACAATGACCTTTCTGACACTGGATAATTATTTTATATTTGGATTCCTCCCCAAGCTATAATGTTTTTAAAAATAAAAGTAAATACTATTTTTTTGGTATTTTGGTATTAAACATGGTTTTGAGAATGTATTGATTATATCAATATCTTGAAATGATGTCTTGTGATTGTAATATGGAAAATTTTATATTTCCTTTATGATGGTTCATGTGTTATGGTTATATTATAGTTCTTAGGCATTTCTAATGTATATAGATGGTTCCATTATAAATCGAGGGTGGGTGAGCTGGTGATAGCTCTCCAATGCATTAGGTAACATAATAGAGGTAAACTTTAATGTTTCTCCTAATAGATTTAGGAAATATAATCTGATGGGTTTTCAAAACATAACCATGAAGGTTACTCTTTATGTAGCTGTTAAATCTAAAATTTGAGTATGATATGGATGCCAAAATTTACCTTTATCTTTTATCATTTATAGGAATTTTTTTAGGAATCTTATGATTACATGATGTAAGATAAATACTTTTTTTTATAAGTGAAAAGTATGATTTTGGGAAAATGATTTCATGGGTTTTAAATATTAATGAACTAATAGTTTTATTCCTTATTTTATATTCCTTACTGATATTTTTATGCTCAACCAAAGTTTTTTGAAATTTTTTCCAAAGGGTATAAGGATGGTTAAGAGAAAGGAAGAAGTCAAGAATATTTTTGTCAAAAAAATCATGTTTTGTTTAAAGGGGTTCCAATGGTGGAAAAAGTAGATACTGAGTGTAATGTCCACATGTAATGTATATAACTATTATTTAATATTTATAGCCTAATTATTTAAAAATATAAATTCAAAAATATCCTCAATGAGAAATAAGCTCAAATTATTGAATTAACTCAAGATTATGTAATGTTTAAGGTCGAGGCCTTATAGTTGGTATCATAGGATGTTTTAGAAAACTTTGGTGATTAGGATGGTTTTTTTAGAGTTAGGGATATCCTTATGGGTTTATAATTTTAAATTTAATCATAAGTTCAATGTCATAGAAACCCATTTTTAGGCTTTATGATGTGAAATATTAGGGTGACTAACAAAATTTTTGGAGACATTCACCTTTGAGGAAATTATGGGTTATTAGTTTTTGTGATGCAAAATGCGAGGTATGAAATAACCTTTGTGTTTAAAACATGATATGGTTATTTTTGATGTATTTATAATATTTTTAGAATATTATAATAATTATATAGTTTTAGAAAAAGGAAAACTCAGGGGAAGTGTGACAAATCATTGCATCGGACAAGGCCACGGGAAACGAACCCACAATCGAAGGGAGACAAGGGTGCAACGCCTACTACTAGTCAAAATGAAGATGCTACTTAGTATGACTATATATTTTTAGTTAAAATTTGATGAAATAAGAATAACTTGAATTTGGAAACTTATATTTTATAAAATGGATATCCATAATATAGGAAAATGATTTTGGGATTAAGTGATAAATGATATTTTAGAAGATGTTTGCTATTTTTGGAACACTATATGCCTAAGGAAAATAGAATACTATGGTATTTCATTTGAGATGTAATGGTTGAATTATATTTTGGAAGAATATATTATTTTAATTGAGTAATTATGATAATTAGGTTATTTATGGAAATTATTTACCTATCATGGAGAATATGTGATTAGGTTAATTACTTTTTTGTATAAGACTTTAAGAGTGGTTGATTTTATTTGGAGATACATGTGAAAATTAATTTTGGAAGACTATGTTATCAAATTATTCTAAGTTTTGGGTTTTAATCATAGTTGGATTATTTTGAATAATTTTATGGACATTTGTTTCCTGAATGGTCTATGTTGAACTTTGGGTATTACTGTTGAATTTTGGAGATTAAAATTAGTCCTTCTCTTTATAAAAAAAATTTATTTTTAGGGGGTTATTTGATCATGTACTAACCATTTTGGTTTTGGTTAATGTATAGTGATAGGGGAATTATATGGTTTAACTTTTATAGATTATGTGATTCTATAGAATTTAATTCTAGTACATGGGTGTGACCAAGTCATCTTAAATACTAATCGATTTGGGAAAAAGATGAGTTTGTGGTGGAATTAGATTAATGGAAGAAAATCTACATGTCAAGTAAGTATATTTCCTTATGTTATTATTGAAATTAGTAAAATAATTTCTCAATTTTATGAAAAGGACCTTAAAAAAACATTGTTCACTTACTTTTCATGCTGGGAAATCAAAGACTGTTTAACCCATCACATGTTTGGGGTTTTCTAATCATTAACTTTCTTCTGATCATGTTTTCTATCACTCTCCATCAAAACAAGATGGTTAGTTTTTATTCCATATCTGTGTTTTACTACATAAAATCCTAGTATATGTTAAATCAGGTGACCTTTTTAGTTTTATTTCTTTCTTTTAAAATTATATTTTTATTTTCCCTTTCTCCGATGTAGGATTTTCAATGAATTTACTGAGCCCAAAATTTAAAATTGCGAAGATGAAACTTCAAAAAGGTGGGAAGGATATAACATATCAGGTGATTATAGAATAAAAATTATTCATATATATTAATATTTATAAATTAGATAGTGGTTTTAACTTAATGGTGATGTTATCTCTAATAGCGTACTCGATACGCAATAATAGGTTTCTCCGAAATCTTATGTTTCACACAACACTTATTATACCAAAAAATAATACAATAATATTATTATTATTTTAAATGGTAGTTAAATTCTAGACGTTTTATTGGTGAGAATGAATAAAACTAACTACAATATGATTAAAAATGTTTTTTATATGTTTTTACATATATCCAATAAATTTTAAAGGCTTAAATGAGAATAAATTCAATTTTAAACATAAAATACTCTAATATTTTCAAAAGGTAGTTTTACTGCCTTTTAACGGAGAACCCTTTTTAAATATATTTTTTTGAAACTTTTATATGTTCTATTTGATGAAATAAACTCTTTATTTGGAAGTGGGACATAAAAATTTACTTTGGTTGATTTTTTTGAATTTTTATGATAAAATTCATTTTTAATGAATAGTGAAAAATACTGTATTTTAATTCAAAATTGCTTTCTCATTTGATTTATTTATATGGTTAGATTATAATTTTAATTTGATTTCAAGTGTAATTGGATAATTTTTTTTATCATTTAGTAAAATTATGGTCATTGGATGTAATTTCACATTGAAATTTGATATAAACACGTGTCAATCTTTTGATGGCTTTTACTTTTTAAAAACTCGTATCTTCTTTTTGAAAATGGGATTTAATTATAAATTAATTACTACAACTTAGATGTTTTGAATTTGGAAAATTTTATTCCATATTTGGAATCATAAGTTACAAATTATTTAAACAGGTACCTTTTATTTTGGGACATTATTAATAGTAACTTCTGTAATTATTTTTATTTACCATGGTTAAAGGGTAAATTAGGGAAATAAGGGTAAAAATAATATTATAATAACATAAAACTACCTTAACACATATCCTATTCTTATTGGATGATTCATGGGAGACCAAAAAATTACTTAGGATGAACCTTTGTCATTTTGGATCCACATGGGTGTGAAAATGACATGTCATAATAATTAATTTAAAGTAAAGGGAAATATAACATAAACATGTATCTTTATACTGAAACGATTTTAAGATGGGTTATATAATTTATATATTTGAATATAAGTATTAATTATAAATATAAAAAAAATTTATGCATCATGGCATTTTATTTATAATTTTTAGATATTAAATAAATAAATTTATTTATGACACATTGATGATGCAATGATTACCATATTAATTAAAGATTCAAATAAATTATATTATAAATGTTACAATAAATATAATTTGAAAATTTTGATTCCATCTAAGAATTTTATGGGTTATTATGACATTTTATATTTGAGTAAATGTAGTTTGTTTGAATGAATAAAGTTTTTATGACTTTATAAAAATCAATTACTAAATAGTATCAAAATTAAAATAAATGAGTTTTTAAAACAAATAATATTTTATTAAATGATATAATAGTTATAAAAATCTAATATCCATCCAAATAACTTATAAAATTTTAAAATATTAATTAAGGATACACTTGAGGTTCTCTTGGCATTTTATAGTAACTATATTAATGATATAGTGTAAAAATACAAGAAGACATGGCGAGAGTTAATTTATTTAACTAAGGGTTAAATCAAAAGGATAAGGTTAATTTATGTCCTAAATTGTATAAATCCTGTTTTTTGAGATTATTTAGACTCATACTCATCTTATCATAGAAATATATCACTTTTGAGTTATTATAATTTGAAAATAAATTTATAATAAAATAATATTTGAAGACATTCCTAAAGTTCTCTTCCTCCCTCTTATAAAAGAACACCACATCTACCCAATTAATCACACATATCAAGCCCCTTGGATCATAGAAATTATGATCAAATAATATCCCAACATATTTACCTTCCTTCTATAGGCCTTAAATTGGTCAAAAGGAAATTCAAGAAATCCTTTTGACTCCAATCAAAAGGAGTTACCCAATTTAGAGGTAACATCTTCTCTTAATCTCATTCATTTATTTTCCTTCTCCAACCCACTAACATATCATTATTCCATTATTTTATAACAAAAATAGTATCTTAAATATACTAGTATGTTTTTATTCTATGTTTTCTACCTAAACTTACAAACACCTCCATCTAATGGATATAGAACATATTGTTTCTATGTACGGTGAACTACTACCTCACGAAATGATGATTGTTCAATTTTCTCATAAAACCTCTCATGGTGGCCATTATGATGTGACTGTATTTATATATGATATATATTATATTTATATAGTCTATATTCTTATGTAATTTTTATTTACAATATACCTTTATGATATCCATAATGTATAAATATGATATTTTCATTTGAGGATGTGTGGGCTACCGTTATGTGATATGATTCGTTCATTCCATACAGTAAACATATAAAGTATGGAGTTAATGAAATTATGTAACATATATAACATTTATATTATAATATAATTATAATAGACCTATGTATCATTTATTTTTTATCCATTTAATATGAAAAAAAAATGAATGTAGCATTCATGAGTACGTACGGCCTACCGTCTCAATTAACAATGAATTTCACTTCTTATCTCCGAATACTGTGGTTTATTATAAATAAATATATAATAGATATATATGATATTTAAATAATCATTACTATTCTCTAGATAATGTACTTTTGACAACATGGACAATTTGTAATTATAACAAGTTCATTTTTGACTCATGTACCGAACATCGACAAAACATCCGATATGAACTCAAATAATTAACTAATTGTTATAACATGTTAATAAATAATATAAAATTAATAATAAAATTTAAAAAGGTTCTAAATCAATTATAAATTAACCTATGTTCATTATTCATAAATTTAAAGAATGAATGATACAAGTCGAACTCAAGATAAGGGAACTTCTTAGCCCAATTTCCATTCTTTGGGTTGATCTTCTACTTCTTGATTATGTCATGATATGATTATATGAGAAGTGAATTTTTATATATTAAATTCTATTTATAATTGATTTATTGGTATTTATAGTTAATACACATAATACGTCTATTTTATTTACAAAATGATCTTTGTAAGGGAAATATTAACTCAAAATCATTTCAGTGAGTTAAATATCCATGTCATTGGTTTTGTTTTTTCAAGAATATATGTGAATGAACTCTGATTGTTTTACACTAAATACCCAATTATATTGGGTGTATTTATATTTTTCACACATAATTATGTCATTGATTTATCCTTAATCTAAGGATACGATCTTTGTAAGGGACTTCATCTCAATATTCTTTCACTAAGGCATATTTTGATGATATACACCACCTTATTTTACACGGTGTATAATTATCCCCTTTGACTTTTAATTTCATTCAAAATGAATCTTTTTCTATGCAGATATTTATTAACCTAAAAAAATTAATTTTTTTAAGGTATGCAGTGAAATTGACAGTTCTTCCACTATGAGAATTATTTGATATTTGGATTCCTCTACAAGTCGTAATGTTTTTAAAAAGAAAAGTAAATACCATATTCTTTTTTAGGTATTTTGGAATTGAAAATGGTTTTGAGAATGGATTGATTATATCAATATCTTGAAATGATGTCTTATTATTATAATGTGTAAAATATTATTTTTTTCTTTATGATTGTTCATGTATTATGATTATGTTATGGTTATTGGTAATTTATTTTGTATAAGGATGTTTTCATGATAAATCGAGGGTAGGTGAGCCCATGATATCTCTCTAATGAATTGGGTAACATGACGGAGGTAAACATTGACGTTTATCCTATAATATTTAGGGAATATGATGTTATGGTTATTCCAAACATAAACATGAAGGTTACTTCCTATGTAGTTATGAAAGCTACAATGTAAGTATGATATGGATGCCACAAGTTACCTTTATGTTTTATGATTTCTATGAAGTTTTTTAGGAATATTATTATTACATGATACAAGATAAATACTTTATGTTTTATGGGTGAAAAGTATGATTTTATGAAAATGTTTTCATAGGCTTTAAATATTAATGAACTAATAGTTTTATTCCTTATTTTATTTTCTTTAATGAGATTTTTTTGATCATCCTAAGTTTTTTGAAAATTTTTACATGGGGTATAAGGATTTATATAGGAAAGGAAGAATTCAATAATATTTTTATCAAGAAAAATAAATAATATTTTGTTTAAAGGGTTTCCATTAGTAGACAAAGTGGATACTGAGTGTAACTATCCACATGTAATGTTTTGGTCTATTATGTAATATTTATGGATAAATTCTATAAAACAATAAATTTTAAAATATCCAAAATGTGAAATATGGTCAAATTATTTACTAAACTCAAGATTATGTAATGTTTAAGGACGAGGCCTTATAGTTCGTATTAGAGAATGTTTTAGAGAACTTTGGTGATTAGGATGTTTTCCTAAGAGATAGGTATATCCTTATGAGTTTATAATTTTAAAGTTTATGATAAGTTCAATGTCTTAGAAACCCATTTTGAGGCTTTATGATCTGAAATATTAAGGTGACTAATGGGATTTTGGGATACATTCACCTTTGAGAAAATTATGGGTTATTAGTTTTTGGGATACAAAATGTGAGGTATGAAATAACCTTTGTGGTTAAAAAATGTTATGGTTATTTTTTATGTCTTTATAATATTTTTGTAATATTATAATAATTATATAGTTTTAGAAAAAGAAAAACCCACAGGAAGGGTGAAACCCGTTGCGTCGAACAAGGTCACTGGAATCGAACCTATAAATGAAGGGCGACAAGGGTGAATCATCTACCAATAGCCTACATGAAGACCCTAGTTAGAATGACTTTATCTTTTGACATAAATAATTTTAAGAAATAAGAATAAGTTTATTTTGAGAACTTACTTTTTATCAAATGGATATCCTAAGTATAGAAAAATGATTTGGGGATTAAGTGATAAATGTTTTTTTGGAAGATGTTCGCTATTTTCGGAACACTATATGCATATGGAAAAAAGAATACTATGGGATTTCATTTGAGTAGTAATGTTTGAATTATATTTTTAAATAATATATGATTTTAATTGTGGAATTATTTTAATTAGGTTATTTATGGAAATGATTGACCTATAATGGATAGAATGTGATTAGGTTAATTACATTTAAGTATGAGACTTTAAGAGTGATCGATTTTATTTGGAGATACATGTTAAAATTTAACTTCGAAGATTATGTTATCAAATTATTTTGAGTTTTGGGTTTCAATCATTGTTGGATTATTTTAAGGAATTTTATGGACATTTGTTTTATGAATAGTCTATGTTTAACTATGGGTATTACTATTGAATTTTGGAGAATAAAAGTAGTCCTTCTACTTATAAATAATTATTGTTTTTGGGTGATTATCTGATCCTATACTAACCATTTTGGTTTTTGTTAATGTCTAAAGATAGGGGAAATTTATGGTTAACATTTTATGGATTATTTTATTCTCTATAAGTTGATTCTAGTGATTCAGGTGTGACCAAGTCATCTTAAATTCTCATCAATTTGGGAAAAAGATGATTTTTTGTGGAATTCGATTAATGGACGAAACTCTACATGTCAATTATATTTCCTTATGTTATTATTATAATTAGTAAAATAACTCCTCAACTTTATGAAAATGTCCTTAAAACAAAAAAAAATCTTTTTTCTTCTCATACTAGGAAATAAAATACCATTTAACCCATCATAAGTTTGTGGATTTCTGGTTGTTAACTTTCTCCTGATCATGTTTTCTATCACTCTCCATTATAACAGGATGGTTAGTTTTTATTCTATATCAATGTTTTCCTGCATGGAATCCTAGATGTGTTATCTCAGGTGACATTTTTTACTTCAACTTCATTCTATTAAAGTGATAGTTTTATTGTATCTTTTTCTAATGTGGTTTTTTCAATGATGTTATTGAACCCAAAATTTAAAATTGCGAGGATGAAATTTCCAAAATGGGGGAAGGATGTAACATATCATGTAATTATAGAAAAATACCTTTTTCATATCTATTAATAATAATAAACTATATCATGGTTTTAACTTAATTGGGATTCTATCTTCGATAACATACTCGATACGTAACAATAGGTTTCTCCAAAATCTTACATTGCACACAATAGTGAGTTATACCGAAAAATAAAATAATAATATTATTATTATTTTAAATGGTAGTTAGTTACTAGCTGTTGTTTTGGAAATAATTAATAAAACTAACTAAAATACGATTAAAAATGTTTTTTATATTTTTTTACATTTATCCAATAAAATTTAGAGGCTTAAAATGAGAATAAATCCAATTTTAAGCATAAAATAATCTAATATTTTTAAAAGGCTGTTTTACTGCCTTTTGATGGTGAACTATTTTTAAATATATTTTTGCACTTTTATATGTTCTATTTTAAAAAATAAACTTTATATTTGGAAGAGGGATATCAGAAGTTAATTTGGTTGATGTTTCAGTATTTTATGATAATATTCATTTTTTAATAAATAATAAAAAATACTATATTTTAATTCAAAACTGCTTTCTCATTTGATTTATTTATATAGTTAGATTATAATTTTAGTTGTTTTTAATGTGTAATTGTATTATGTTTTTATCATTTAGTCAAATTATGGTTATTGGATCTAATTTCAAATTGAAATTTGATATAAACATGTGTCAATCTTTTTTTGGTTTTTACTTTTCAAAAACTAGTTTTCTCGTTTTAATAATGGGATTTAATTATAAATTAATTACTGCAACTTTTGTGTTTTGAATTTGGATAAATAGATTCCATATTTTGAATAAGAAGTTACAAATTTTCTAAATAGTTACCCCTTATTTTTGACATTATGAATAGTAACTTCATTAATTAATTTTATTTGCCACGATTAAAGGGTAAATTAGGTAAATAAGGGTAAAAATAACATTATAATGATATAAAACTACCCTAAAACATGTTCTATTCTTATTTTATGGGTTTTTTGTGAACAAAAAACATTAGGTCGAACTTTTGGCATTAGGGAGCCACTTGGGTGTGAAAATGACATGTTATAATAATTAATTTAACGTTAAGGGAAATATAACATAAAAATGTATATTTTACTAAAATAATTTTAAGGCATGGTTATATAATTGATATATTTGATTATATATATTAATTATAAATATAAAAATATTTCCTACATCATGGTATTTTATTTATATTTTTTAGACATTAAATAAATAAATTTATTTATGACACAATTATGATGTAGTGATTACCTTATTAATGAATGATTCAAATAAATGATATTATAAATATTAAAATAAATTTAATTTTACAATTTTGATGTCATATAATAATTTTATGTATTATTATGTCATGTTATCTTTTATTTAATGTAGTTTTTTAGAATGAATAAAGTTGTTATGACTTTAACAAAAATCTAATACAAAATAGTGTCAAAATTAACATAAATGAGTTATTAAAACAAATACTATTTTATCAAATTATATAATAGTCACAAAAATATAATATTCAGAAAAATAACTTATATAATGTTAAAAATATCATTAATTATTTACATGAGGTTCTCTTGGCATTTTATAGTAACTATATTAACTATATAGTATAAAAATTCAAGAACACATGGTGAGAGTTAATTTATTTAACTAAGCTTTAAAGTTAAAGGATAAGGATATATTTGTGACATAAACTTTTCTACAACCTATTGTTTGAGATGTTTTAGAAAAATACTCATATTATCCTATAAATATATCAATTTTTATCTTTTAAAATTCTAAAAAATATTTATAATAAAATAATATGTCAATACATTCCTAAAGTTCCCATCCTCCCTCTTATAAAAGGGAACCACCTCTACCCAATTACTTGCACCTCTCAATCCCCCTTCCTCATAAATATTCTGCTCAAATAATCTCCCAACATCTATAATTTCATAATATAAGCCTTAACTTGTGAATAATGCAATTCAATAAATCTTTTAGACTAAAATCAAAAGGAGTTACCTAATTTAGGGGTAACATCTTCTCTTAAGATCTTTCATTTATTTTCCTTACCCAACCCCCTAAAATATCTTTATTACATTATTTTATAACAAAAATAGTATCTTAAATATACTAGGATGTCTTTATTATAAGTTTTCTACCTAAACTTACACACACCATCATCTAATGGACATAGAACATAGTGTTTCTGTGTATGGTGAACTACTACCTCAAAAAATGATGATTGTTCAATTTTCTCATACCGCCTATGATGGTGGCCATTTTGATGTCACTATATTTATATATTATATTTATATTGTCTCTATTATTCTTTATTTTTTTATAACATACCTTTATGCTTTCCATAATGTGTAAATATGAAAATTTTATTTGAGGAAGTGTGGACTATCACCCCCTTAAAGTGATATGATTTGTTCATTCCATACATTGAACATATAAAGGATGGATTTAATGAAATTATGTAACATATATATCATATATACTATAATTTAATTATAATATACATATTTTTCATTTATTTTTGATTCCTTTAATATAATAAATAAATGAATGTAGCTTTCATTTGTACGTACGGCCTACCGTCTCAATGAACAGTGAATTTAATTTCTTACCTAAAAATGTTATGGATTATTATAAATACATATATAATGGATATATATTATATTTAAATCCTTAATACTATTTTGGAGATAATGTAATTTTTACCACATGGACAATTTGTAATTATAACAAGTCCATTTTTTACTCATGTATCGAACATCGACAAAACTTATGATATGAACTCAAATAATTAACTAATTGTTATAACATGGTAATAAGTAATATAAATTGAATAATAAACTTTAAAAAGGTTCTGAATCAAGTAGAAATTAACCTATTTTTATTATTCATAAATATAAATAATGAATGATACAAGTCGAACTCAAGATAAGGGAACTTTTTAACCCAATTTTCATTCTTTGGGTTGATCTTATACTTCTTGATTATGTCATGCTATAATTATGTGAGAAATGAATTTTTATATATTATCTTGTATTTATACTTTATTTAAAGGGTATTTATAGTTAATACACATAATCTGTCTATTTTATTAACAAAATGATCTTTATAAGGGAAATCTTAACTCAATATCATTTCATTGAGTTAAATATCCATGTCATTGGTTTTTTTTTCAAGAATATATTTTAATGACCTGTGATTGTTTTAAACTATATATCCAATTATATTGGGTGTATTTATATTTTTTTCACACAAAATTATGTTTTTGATTTATCTTTAATCTAAGGATACGATCTTTGTAAGGGACTAATTATTAGTCTCCTTTCACCGAGGCATATTTCAATAATATACACCACCATATTTTATATGGTGTATAATTATCCCCTTTGGATTTTAATTTCATTCAAAAGGAATCTTTTTCTACGATTTTTTTTACTAAATGACAAAAAAATAATTTTTTTAATGTACATAGCGACAATGAACTTTCCACAGCCGCGAGCATTATTTGATACTTGGCTTCCTCTACAAGCTGTATTTTTTTAAAAAATACCATATTATTTTTTCAGGTAATTTGGTATTGTTTTTTTTAGAATGGATGGATTATATCTGTATTTTTAAATGATTTATTATGATTGTAATGTGGAAATTTTTATTTTTCCTTTATAATTGTTCATGTGTTGTGATTATGTTATGGTTCATGGGAATTGCTTACATATACGGGTGGTTCTATGATAAACCAAGGGAGGTTGATCTCGTGATAGCTCTCCAATTCATTGGGTAAAGTGATGGAGGTAAACGTTAATGTTTCTCTTAAGAGATTTAGGGAATATACTGTGATGGGTATTCCAAACGTAACTATGAAGGTTACTCCCTATGTAACTGTGAAATCTATAATGTAAGTATGATATGGATTGAATAAGTTACCTTTATGTTTTATTATTTCTATTATTTTTTTTGGAATATTATGATTACATGATTTAAGATAAATACTTTATGTTTTACAGGTAAATGTATGATTTTGTGAAAATGTTTTCATGGGTTTAAAATATTAATAAAATAACAGTTTTATTCCTTATTTTATATCCCTTACTCAGCTTTTTATTCTCATCCCAAGTTTTTTGAAATGTTTTCCATGGGGTATAAGGATGGTGAAGATAAAGGAATAAGTCAAGAAGATTTTTATCAAGAAAAATAAATCATGTTATGTTTAAAGGGTTTCTATTGGTGGAAAAAGTGGATACTGAGGGTAACTATCCACATATAATGCATGGGTCTGTTATGTAATAGTTATGGACTAGTTTTATAAAAGTATAAATTATAAAAGATTCTCAATGTGAAATAAGGTCAAATTATTAACTTAACATAATATTATGTAATTTTTAAGTCTGAGGACTTATAGTTGATATAAGATGACGATTTAGACAACTTTTATGATTAAAATGTTTTCTTAAGAGTTAGGGATATACTTATGGATTTATAATTTTATATTTGATCATAATTTCAATTATGTAGAAACCCATTTTCAGGCTTTACGATCTGAAATATTTAGGTGACTAATGGATTTTTTGGAGACATTCACCTTTGAGTAAATTATGTGTTGTTAGTTTTTGGGATGTTAATGTGAGGTATGAAATAACATTTGTGGATAAAACATGTTATTCTTGTGTTTTAGGTATTCATAATATTTTTGGAATATTATAATAATTATATTGTTTTACAAAAATGACAACTCATAGGAAGGGTGACAAACCATTGCATCAGACAAGGCCACGGGAATCGATCTCATAACCGAAGGCTGACAAAGGTGCATCGCCTACCAATAGCCTACATAAAGACCCAGGTCAGTATGACTTTATATTTTTTGTTAAAAAATTTGATGAAATAATAATAAGATGATTTTGGTAACTTAAGTTTTATGAAATTGATATCCTTATTATAGGAAAATGATTTGGGGATTAAGTAATAAATGTTATTTTGGAAGACATTTTCTATTTTGGGAACACTATATGACAAAGGAAAATATAATACTATGGAATTTCATTTGAGGAGTATTGGTTGAATTATATTTTTTAAGAATATATGATTTTAATTTTGGGATTATGGGAATTTGGTTATTTATGAAAATGATTGACCTATCATGGATAATATGTGATTAGGTTAATTACATTTCAGTATGATAATTTATGAGTGATCGATTTTATTTGGAGATACATGTTAAAATTTATCTAGGAAGAATATGATCTCAAATTATTTAGAGTTTTGGGTTTCAATAATAGTTGAATTTTTTTAATGAATTTTATGGAAATTTTTTTATTGAATGGTCTATGTTGAACTTTGGGTATTACTACTGAATTTTGGAGATTAAAATTATTCCTTATCCTTATAAAAGATTATTCTTTTGAGGAAATTATATGATCCTGAACTGACCATTTTTATTTTGGTTAATGTATAAAGATAGGGGAAATGTATGGTTCATCATTTATGGATTATTTTATTCTATATAATTTTATTCTAGTGCTTCAGGTGTGATCAAGTCATCTTAAATACTAATTGATTTTGGAAAAAGATTTGTTTGTGATGGAATTCGATTAATGGATGAAACTCTACATGTCAAGTAAGTATATTTCTCTATGTTATTATTCTAATTAGTAAAATAATTTCTCAACTTTGTGAAAATAACCTTAAAACAAATAACATTTGTTATTTACTTTTTGTACTGGGAAATCAAGGATTGGTTAACTCATCACAAGTTTGTGGTTTTCTGATTGTTAACTTTATCTTAATCATGTTTTCTATCACTCTCCATCAGAACAATATGGTTATTTTTTTTATTCCATGTTCATGTTTTTCTAAATGGAATCCTAGTATGTGTTATCTTAATTGATCATTTTTTTATGTCTATTTATTTCTTTTAAAGTGATAGTATTATTGTCTCTTTTTCTGATGTGGGATTTTCAATGATGTTACCGAGTCCAAAATTTAAAATTGCGTGGACGCAATTTCCAAAAGGGGGGAATGATGTCACATCCCAAGTAATTATAGAATAATATTGTATATATATATATATATATATATTTGAATTATATAGTGGTTTTAACTTAATGGGGATTCTATCTCCGATAGCATACATGATATGCAACAATGGGTTTCTCTGAAATTTATGTTGCACACAACAGTGAGTTATACTAAAAAATAATACAATATTATTATTATTATTTTAAATGGTAGTTAATGCATAGAAATTGTGTCTTAGATAATGTATATAAATATATAAAATATGATTAAAATTTTGTTTGGATGTTTTAATATTTATCCAATAAATTTTGGAGGCTTAAAATGAGAATAAATCCAATTATAAACATAAAATACTCTAATATTTTTAAAAGAAATTTTTATCGCTTTTGATGGTGAACACTTTTAAAATATATTTTTTAAAATTTTATATGTTATATATGACAAAAAAAAAATTATTTTCAATTGGGACATCAAAATTTACTTTGGTTGACGTTTTGGTATTTTTATGATAAAATTTATTTTTTAATGAATAGTGAAAAATACTGCATTTTAATTCAAAACTACTTTTTTGTTTAATTTATTTATATAGTTAGAATATAATTTTAATTTTTTTTAAAGTTTAATTGTATTATTTTTTATAATTTAATCTAATTGTGGTCATTGGATGTAATTTTACATTGAAATTTGATATAAACACGTGTCAATCTTTCAATGGTTTTTGCTTTTTAAAAAACTAATTTCTTATTTTGATAGTGGGATTTAATTTTAAATTAATTACTACAAATTTTTTGTTTTTAATTTGTAAAAAAGGATTCCATATTTGGAATCAGAAGGTCCAAATTATGTAAATAGTTACCTTTTATTTTTAGACATTATGAATAGTAACTTCATTAATTATTTTTATCCACCACGGTTAAAGGGTAAATTAGGTAAATAGGGGTAAAAATAATATTATTATAATATCAAACTACCCTAAAACATTTCCTATTATTATTGGATGAGTCATGGGTGACCAAAAAAATTATTAGGCTGAACTTTTGGCATTTGGGAGCCACTTGGGTGTGAAAATGATATGTTATAATAATTAATTTAAAGTAAAGGGAAATACAACATAAACCAGTATCTTTTTAATAAAAAAATTTTATGGTCAGGTTATATAATTTATATCTTGGAATATAAATCATAATTATAAAGATAAAATTATTTCATGCATCGTGGTATTTTATTTATAATTTTTATACATTAAATAAATAAATTTATTTATGACACAATGACGATGTCGTGGCTACCTTATTAATGAAATATTAAAATAAATGATATTATAAATATTAAAATAAATGCAATTTGAAAATTTTGATGACATTATAAAATTTTATGGATTATTATGACATTTTATATAGGTGTTAATGAGGTTTTTTTTAATTAATAAAGTTGTTATGACTAACAAAAATCAATTACTAAATAGTGTCAAAATTGAAAAAAATGAGTTTGTAAAACAAATACTATTTTATGAAATTATAAAATAGTCATAAAAATATAATATTTTTACAAATAAATTATAAAATGTTACAAATATAATTAATTAACCTCTTTAGGTTCTCTTGGAATTTTATACTAATTATATTAACCATATAGTGTAAAAATAAAATAAGACATAGTAAGTGTTAATTTATTTAACTTAGGGTTAAAGCCAAAATATAAGGTTAAATTTGTTACCTAAACTTGTCTAAAACATATTGGTTGAGATTATTAGGAACCATTATCATCTTATCCTCTAAATATATCACTTTGTAGCTATTATAATTTTAAAATCAATTTACAATAAAATAATATTTCAAGACTTTCTTAAAGTGCCCCCCTCCCTCTTATAGAAGGGCACCACCTCTACCAACTTACTCACACCTCTCAAGACCCTTGTATCATCCAAAATATTCTAAAATAATCTCCCAAAATCCCTAATTTCCTTCTATAATCTTTACCTTGGGCATAAGGAAATTCAAGAAAGCCTTTTGACTCAAATCAAACAGAGTTACCCGATTTAGAGGTAACGTCTTATCTTAAACTCCTTTCATTTATTTTCCTTATCCAACCCCAACATATTTTTATTACATTATTTTATAAAAAACCATTATATTAAATATATTATTATTATTTTATGCTAAGTTTTAGACCTACACTTACAGACACCTCCATCTAAAAAATATAGAACAAACTCTTTCGGTGTACGGAGAACTATTGCCTTATGAAATGTTGATTATTAAATTTTCTCATACCACATCTCATGGTTTCCATTATGATGTAAGTTTATTTATATATGATATATATTATATTTATGTTTTCTCTATTCTTCTGTAAATTTTATTTACAAAATACCTTTACGTTTTTCATAATGTGTAAATACAGTACTTTTATTTGAGGAAGTGTGGACTACCGCCCCCTCAAAGTGACATGACTCATT
Organism: Viscum album; assembly: GCA_963277665.1. Lineage (NCBI taxonomy): Eukaryota > Viridiplantae > Streptophyta > Magnoliopsida > Santalales > Viscaceae > Viscum > Viscum album. The sequence goes on along the minus strand of OY728126.1, from coordinate 1,797,816,832 downwards.
CATTACACACATTGAACATATATAGGATGGATTTAATGAAAAATTTTAACATTTATAACATATATATTATACTATAATTATAATATACCTATGTATCATTTAGTTTTATTCCTTTAATATATCAAAAAAATGAAAGTAATGTTCATGCGTACGTACGACCTACCGTCTCAATGAATGGTGCATCTCATTTCTTATCTCCAAATAGTATAGATTATTATAAACAAATACATAATAGATATATATGATATTTAAATCATGAATACTATTTTGGAGATAATGTAATTTTGACCACATGGACAATTTGTAATTATAACAAGTTCATTTTTGACTCATGTACTGAATATCGAAAAAACGCCCGATATAAACTAAAATAATTAAATAATTTCTATAACATAGTGATAAGTAATATAAAATGAATAATAAACTTGAAAATAGTTCTTAAGAAATTATAAATTCACTTAATTTTATTATTCAGGAATATGAAGAATGAACGATACAATTTGGACTCGAGGTAAGGGAACTTCTTACCCCAATTTCCATTCTTTGGGTTGATCATATACTTCTTGGTTATGTCGTTCTATGATTATGTGAGAAATTAATTTTTATATATTATCTTGTATTTATACTTCATTTATGGTGATTTATAGTGAATATACACAATCGATCTATTTTATTAACAAAATAATCTTTGTAAGGGAAATCTTAACTCAATATCATTTCATTGAGTTAAATATTCATGTCATTAGTTTTTTCCAAGAATATGTCTGAATGAAATATGAATGTTTTACACTAAATATACAATTATATTGGGTGCATTTATATTTTTCACCCATAATTATGTCATTAATTTATCTGTAATCTAAGGATACAATCTTGGTAAGGGACTTTGTCTCAATCTCCTTTCACTATAGAATATTTCGATAATATACACCACCTTATTTTATACAGCATATAATTATCCCCTTTGACTTTTTATTTCATTCAAAAGGGATCTTTTTCTACGAATCATTTTACTAAATGAAAAAATGAATGTTTTTTAATGTACACAATGACAATGACCATTCTGCTGCCGTGAACATTATTTGATATTTGTTTTTCTCTACAACCCGTAATGTTTTTAAGAAGAAAAGTAAATACCGTAATATTTTTTATGTATTTTGTAATTGAAAATAGTTTCGAAAATGGATTGATTATATCAATATATTGAAATGGTTTCTTATGATTACAATGTGGAAAATGTTATTTTTCCTTTATAATTGTTCATGTGTTATGATTATGTTTTCTTTCCTAGGTATTACTTATGTATAAAGGTGGTTACGTGATAAAATGAGGGTGGGTGATACAATGATAGCTCTCCAATGCATTGGGTAATGTGACGAAGGTAAACGTTAAGGTTTTTATTAAGAGATTTAGGGAATATACTGTGATGGATATTATAAATGTAATAATGAATTTTACTCCCTATGTGAACATGAAAGCTACAATGTAAGTATGATATGGATACCACAAGTTACCTTTTATGTTTTACGATTTCTATGACGTTTTGTTGGAATCTTATGATTCCATGATGTAATATAAATAGTTTATGTTTTGTGGATGAAAAGTTTAATTTTGTGAAAATGTTATCAGGGGTTTTAAATATTCAAGGACTAATGGTTTTATTCCTTATTTAATATTCCTTACTGAGATTTTTATTCTCATCCCAAGTTTTTTGAAATTTTTTCCATAGGTCATAAGGATGGGTAAGAGAAAGGTAGAAGTCATGAATATTTTTATCAAGAAAAAGAAATCATGTTTTGTTTAAAGGGTTTCCATTGGTGGAAAAAGTGGATACTGAGTGTAATGGTCCACATGTAATTTCTGGGTCTATTATGAAATAGTTATGGCATAATTCTCTAAAACCCTAAATATTAAAATATCATCAATGTTAAATAAGTTCAAATTATTCACCTAACTCAAGATTGTATAATTTTTAAGGTCGGGGCCTTATAATAACTCTTAGATAACCACAATGGTTAGTATGTTAGGAATAATCATGGTTATTTTGGATAAATCAAAAAAAATTAGATAACATGAATAAATTATTGAGTTAAAAGTATATTTTTAAATTTTCCATTCCATTTTTTTTAAATCAACAAATCTTCCTTAAATTCTTAAATACTAACTCTTTCATAACTAAAGTGTTTTGAGATATTTCTCATACTTATAAATAGTTTTTAAGTACTCATAATTTAATCATATTTTATTCATTATAATTATCATAATGTGTATATATCTGATATTGATTAGATTCACCTTTTATAAAGTCAGATTTAAGACTTTATGTCTTGTATTCATACTGATGAAATTTTAATCAGACTTGACATCGAAAATGATAGCATCAGATTCATACTCATAAAAATTATCATAAATAAATCCATCATATTGAAAAAGTTAAAAAATGAATACAAAAAACTATATTCTATCATAATGAAATACATTTTACACTGAAAATTGTGTATATCAAAATAGTATCATGAATTCTATTGTAACATGACCTTTGAAGTTTCAGGTGTCTAATTTCGTAAGAAAATCTCAGAGAAAATATGACTATAGGAAGATTTCCTATAAATACCTATTCAGTTAAAGAGTTTTAAAGTATAAATAGACTCATGTAGAGACACTCTTTTTATTTTTATACTGTGTGATACCTTTAAATATTATAAGAGTGAAATTATTATTCCTTGTACTTTTAATCTTTTTTAGTTCTTAATTTCTTTTTGATTTCGATTGTGAATGTGATTAAGGGATTATAGGGATATAAAAACAATGTTGATATTTTTATCGAGGGATTCCAGGGATAGAGGATTTCTTTATGATTTCTATTTTTATTATGTTTATCATAATATCTTTAATTAAGATACATTTGTTTACTATGAATATGATTCTATACGCTTTATGATAGAATCACTACTTTTATAATACTCTGATTTATCATAACCATTGTGATTATGATTCTTTCTATGCTAACTCTGATTAAATTATTATCTACTGTAAATATGATTAAACTCTGATTACAACCTATGGAATACATATCAAAATCTAATTGATTACGATACCTTGTTTATCATACCCAAGGTCCAAGTCTGATTATCTTTTAAATACATAATATTTATTTTGAATACGATTAGTTTAACCATGTTAAACTAAGTTTATTTTATGGTTAAAAACAAAAGTTTTTAAACATATAATTCACCCCCCCCCCCCCACATGCACACTTTTATTTAGCTATCTACATATAAATTATGATATAAAAATTATTATAAGATCCAAGTATCTGTAATACTAATACATACATTTGGTATCAGATGTGGTTTCCACTAATTAATTACTTCTCAAATTTATCTTCTCTTTACTCATTTTGATTTAGTTAATTTTTTTTATAAAATTTAGGTTTATAAATACCTACTACACTAATGTGTATTGTGAAATATAATTTTTTATTTTTTTTAAATATGGAAGGATTCAACATTGGTTCAACAGATAACCTCAATCTGAATAGACCCCTATTTTTGATGGAGTTGATTATAAGTATTTGAGATATATAATGAATACATTTATTATAAATACTAAAGTTGATAATTTTTCCATGTTAACTAAATATTACAAGATTCCTGATAAGGAGGTGATTACTTTCACAAATTAGAAAAATAAAGATTATTAATTGAATTATAGAGTTAGAAACAATCTATTATGTTCTATGACCGGAATCATTTACAGTCATATTTCTTCTTATGAACTACTTATAGTATCTAGAAGAAGATAGATATTAGTCATTGTAGAACCTCAAAAGTTTTTGAAACTAGAAGATAAATGATTCTATCTGAATATCAGGATTTCTGATTTCCTTATAGTCAAACTGTTATAAAGGTACAACAAATATTTATGAAAATATTAAATAGTATATAATAAATGGTAGATAAAGGATTATAAGATGAATTAATTTTTGAAAAGATAATTGACATCATTCCCAATGAGTGGGAATACAAGAGAATTTTTATTTATGAAATAAAGAAGATAAAAAAGCTTACTCTTGATTATTTTTTGGAACCCTTTTACAATATGAGGGGATATTGAAAAGTGATGAAGAGAAAGTGAAAAGGAAGAATGGTAGAGTTTCTTTTACAACTACTTCAAATTAAATAAGAGCTCAAAATCTTGATAATGTTTTTAAGTAAACAAAGAGAATTAAAGTTCTTATTCAATATAATTAAATTGATTCTAAAAATTTTGAAAATGAGTGAGCCAATATTTCTCAAATAATGAACAATATAGTTGGACAAAAATATTTTTAATATCATTACAAGAAAATTAACAAGTACAAGAATGAAAATAATGATTCATAAGTTACTTGTTATGAATAAAAAAGAGATGGAAATATTTTTCCAGATTGTCCCAAATTTTAAAAAATAATATAGTAATGATGGACATTCTGATAATAATTATATGAATTTTTACAATTCAAATGGAAATAAAATTTATAATGATTCTGAAACTTAGAGTTCCGGTGGAGGTGATTCTTTAGACAATTCCTCATATAGTCAAAGTTAAGATCATAGGAATTTTGGTCTTATTTCTAAATTACCTCTTGAAAATAAATGTTTTATAGACACGGTACACATAGATAAATCCTTAAAAAATATATTATTAAATGAAAATTATCCTAATAATAAGAATTATATATCTTTGGATGAATAATACTCTTCATCTATTAATTATAATATTTTACATTCTTATGAATAATTCTATCACTTTTCCAAACTTTTGGAAAATGGAAATTGTAAAATCTATAAAAAACTTGATAATTTTACTGCAAAACTTCCAAAATCTAATTCAAGAAATGATATTTTAACAAATGAAACATCAGATCTATCAAAATATCTTCATAAATCCAAATCTAAAAAAGTTACTATTTTTAATGATTTAGAAAAATAATTTCTAAATAGGATAATTTGAAAATTAGTTTTAAAAAACTCAATTCTAAAACAAATACAAATGTGGATAAAATTTTAGCTTTAAAACTAAAGTCATAAATTTGTTCACTAAATAAAATTTTATCAGGGATTACTACTGGTAATAAAGGTTTGGAAAAAATGTAGAAACAAATTTTTCCACATGGTATTAGGTTAGGAATAGGATATACTCATAGAAAACATGTTTATAGTAATAAATTATTTGTACCTAAAAATTACGCCTTTGTACTAAATGTCAAAGTGGAGTTCATTTTAAAAATAATTTTTCTTTCAATAAAATTCAATCCTTAGGGTTCCACAAAGCCCATTTTTCAAAAAAATGTGTATTCCTAAAATATTTTTTTCTAACATTTCTAGACCCAAGAAGGTTTGTGTTCCAAAAGTCTAATTGTTTTGTTTTTAGGAAAATAATGAAATTACCTTTAAAAAGAATACATGGTACATGGATAGTGTTTTTTCTCAGCACATGACTGGTAACAAATATTTTATTTGAAAAAGATTATCAATATTAAAGGTGGAAAAGTTACCATTGGAGATAATGCTTAAAGAGAGATTATTGGTATATGTAATATTTTTCTTCTTGGTAATGCTTTAATTTTAAATGTTTTGTTTGTTAAAGGCCTTAAGCATAACCTTATAAGAATAATCCAATTATGTGATGAAGGTTACCTTGTGAATTTTAGAAATGATAAATGTATAGTACACAATTACAAGGATGAATACATTATTTCTACCCAGTTTCATGATAATTTTTACACACTAAACATAGAAGACCTTAAGAGCTGAGACTTACCTTTCCTTAGTGCAGTGGAAGATCAATCATTATTATGGAATAGAAGTTTAGGAAATTGCTAAATTAAAAGATTATGTAAATTTATAAAGAAAAAATATGAGATGGATTTATCAGAACATAGTTTCATTTCATCAAAAGCTTGTGACCCTTGTCAGTATGGTAAGAAACATAAGTCATGATTTAAATATATTAGTGAAGTATCATCTTCTGATGCATTATGGTTAGTTCACATGGATTTTTTTTGTTCTTACAAAAATTGAAAGTATTGGTGGAAAGTATTACGTATTTGTTTTAGTTGATGATTACACTAGATATACATGGGTTTATTTTCTAGAAATGAAATATGAAGCCTTTTTTATTTCAAAACTTTGATAGCTAATGTAAAAAAATGATACAAACATTTCCTTGATAACTATTCATAGTGATCATGGTGGAGAATTTTTATATTCATATTTTGAAACTTTTTGTAGTGAGAAAGGTATTACACATAACTTCTCGTCTCCTAGAACTCCTTAGAAAATTGGTGTTGTTGAAAGAATAAATCTTATTCTCTAAAAAATAAAAAGAACCATGTGAGTTAATACTCAATTGGTAAATAGTTTTTGGTTGAAGTGGTTAGTACTACTTTTTATATTATAAATAGAGTTTTAATTCGACCTTTTATTAATAAAACTTATGAGTTATGGATAGAATAAAAACCAAAAGTCTCATACTTCACAGTATTTGGATATAAAGTATTCATCTTTAATACAATAGATAACTTACAAAAATTAACACCTAAATTGGATGGAAAAATATTCTTAAGTTATTCCACTACTTCTAAAGCATATAGAGTTTTTAAAAAAATCTCTTACTTTTGACAAAACAATACATGTTAAATTTGATGAAATGATCCATTTTTTTAACCCAACAAACATACATATATTTGTTTTACAAAATTAAATCTCAACCTTTGATAAAAAATTCTTCTTTTATGGAAAATACTCAATTAATTTTTTCTGATGTATTTAATCAAGAAGACTTTCTACCTTAGGCTGATGAATAGTTTTTATAAAACCCAAGTATGCTGTTTCTTAGGAATAATCCTAGTGATAGTATCATTGGTGACATGAATAAACCAGTTAGGACTAGAAGTTCCTTAAGAAATGAAGTAGAACAACTTGTTTTTATTTTTCAATTTTAACCTAAAAATATTGATGAGGCTTTAGGTGATGAAGATTGGATAATGACCATGAACAATTAACTAAATGTATTTAAAATAAATAAATTATGGTCCTTAATTGATAGTCATAAAGAAACATCTATAATTGGAGTAAAATGGGTCTTTAGAAATAAATGCGATGAAAATGGAATAATCATTAAAATAAAGAAAGACTTGTTGATAAAGTTTATAATTAACAAGAGAGAATAGATTATAAAGAAACCTAAGATTTAGTAGCTAGACTTGAATCTATTCGCATTCTATTAGCCTTTATAGAATTATTTAATTTCAAACTTTTTGAAATGGATGTGAAGTGTGCTTTCCTTAATGGTTACGTACAAGAGGAAGTTCTTATTGAAAAACCTCCCGGTATTGAAGATAGAAAACATTCTAAATATGTTTATAAACTTACCAAAGCTTTATATGGACTTAAACAATTTCCAAGATCCTGGTATTCTATATTAATAGTATTATTGTTACAAAACAATTATGTTAAGGGAACATCTAATCCAGCACTTTTTATTAAAAAAGTAAACAAAAAATTACGATTGTTCAAATACATGTTGATGAAATTATATTTATATTAACTCAAAAATATTTAATAGAGTCATTTGTGGATCTTATGAAATCTAAGGTTGAGATGAGTATGGTGGGTTAGTTAACATTATTTTTAGGTTTTCAAATTTCTCAAAAACTAGAAGGTATTTTTATATATCAAGATAATTATATAAAATATATTCCTAAAAACTATGGATATGAAAATAATAAAATTATTGGTACTCTAATAGGTACCTCAAATACACTTGATCTTAATGAAGTTTGGTAGCCGGTTGATCAAAAAAATTCAGAGGTATGATAGGAAGTTTACAATACTTAACAGCTAGTCGCCTAGACTTAATTTTTTTAGTATTATTATGTGAAAGGTATAAATAAAATCCAAAATAATCCCATTTTAAAGTATTTAAACAAAATATTTTTTTATCTAAAGGGAAATATGGATTTTAGACTTTTCTATTCCTTTTGAAATGATTTTCAATTAAAAAGATTTTTAGATGCTAAATTTGGTGGTTTTATAATAGATAGGAAAAGTAAATCCAGATCATTTAATTTATTAGAAGACTATTTAGTTTCTTGGTATTGTAAGAAACAAAACTAATGATCACTTTCTACTACTAAAGCTGAATATACAGAATCTAGAAGTTCTTATGCTCATGTTTTGTGGATACAACACACACTCACTGGTTATGGTATGAGTTTTATTAAAACTCAAATACTTTGTGATAACACAAGTACCATAGATTTAAGAAAAAACACTTTATATCACTCTCATTAAAAACACATAGATATTATGCATCATTTTCTTATAGATCACACACAAAAAGTACATATCATTTTACAATTCATCAGAATGCAAGAACAACTTGTTGATATTTTTACAAAACCATTACCTTATGATATATTTGAATACAATAAATAGAATATAGGAATGATTAATGTGTAATAGTCATTCATATCTACTAATTTTTTTACACATATCCTTATATTAAGTTACTCCTTTTCATAGGTTGTACATATTATTGTAGTTTTACAAAACTTTTAATCTTTCAAATTTTTAGTTTTATCTAAAAAAATTAAGTTTTCTAAAAATTCAATCATAATAGTATTTTAAAACTCTGGGATTAAATAAATTTTCCATGCTCGATTTTATTTTCAATAAGATTTGGAAAATTTATCATATTTGAGTTTTCAATTGGATTTGGACAATTTATTGTATTCAAAGATTTCAATCGGATTTGGAGAATTTATTGTATTCATGTTTTCAATCAGATTTTGAGAATTTATCATATTCAACTATTTTAGTTTTTTATTTCACCTATCATAATATATTATTTTATAAAAAAAATAAGGAAAAATTATAATATTGATGATTCCACTCTGAAAGGTATTCTTATTTTCTTGAAACTTTAACACTATTCTATTATAATTACTTTTATACTTGTTTGTTGTTTTGTTTTAATTTTTCTTTTGTATTCACCCAATATGGTAAAATAATTTTATAAAACCTCAAGAGTTTAAATTCTTTAAAAATATTTCTTCGTATAAATCTCAAAAATCAAATTAGAAAGATAAAATCTCAGCCTCTATATCATTTTGGGAGACCAATCACTACTTTGATCACTTATATAAAGGGGACCCCCTATGTGTCCCACATCGAATATTTCAAAGTTTCTACCTTGAAGTGTTTATTCATTTAAGTATCTGAGTATGATTTCTTTTCTCCATGTCTAAATCCTTAGTTTCAAGTCCAAATAAGTTGACATTATTAAAGGATTATAGCAAATGGATTGTTTTATATAAAAGATTATGAACCAACAAAAGTCATTAATCTTACTTTGGACCAAAGAGTAATATTTTTATAGATGAAAGTTTTTTTAATTCTAAAAAAGGGAGATAGATATACTCGGTAAGTATCTGATATATTTATTCTAGATTACATATTCAACATGAGTAAGAAAAAATTGGTAGGATTTATTCTTTTTACTATCAATAATATAAAGTCTCAATATTTAAAGTCTCAAATCATAATGTTTACAGCTGTGAGTAGTAAAATGATTGCATCAAGCATGAAACATTTCAATATTTCAATAAATTATGATCCTGTGAGTGAAAAGATTTTATTTATTAGTGATGATATGATAAAGGGTATAAGGTTTGTTTTTGATTTAGAATCAAATTTGTTTGTTAATAAAACTCAAGTTTCTGCATTATAAAAAGAACCAACTTCCAAGATAAATAAAGTAGAAAAGGTTTTTCAAAATAGAAAGGCTGACTCCATTCCTCAAGAAAAATAAAAGAATCAAAATAAATACTCGAAATAAGTATTTTATGAATAGAGAAAGAGAAAGGATGAAAGAATAGAAGGAGATGTTCAGATCAGACGTAACCCAACTAAATACTTTGCTATTAAATTACAAGGTGCTAATGTCTTAGAGAAACAATAAAAATAAAAAAAGTAAAATAAGAAGATATCTAAATCCCAATTAGTTGATTCTTTGATGAAAATAGTTGAGGATGCCTCTTCAAAACTTACATTTCCTCTTGATTCTAGTTTGTAATTTCAAGAATTATAAGTTTTAAATGCAAATGTTCCCACTATTACAGATAAGGGAAAAGTAGTTGTTGTTGATAAATAATCTGGTTCTATTGGGAAAGCGATTTTGAGATCGGTGTCACAAATTCTTGAATAATTTATAAAATATAAGAAAAAAAATACTAAAGGAATTGATACTCTAAAAAAATAAAGTGAATATGTTGTCAAAGATAGTGTAATAAAAGAAATAAAACTATATGAATAAGAAAAACAGCAAGGATGAAAAAACAATGAAGATGAGAAGAATGATAATGAAGGTCTTGCTGATGAAATTAAAAATTCAAATAAAGAAGATTTTCATATGATAATATTTATTTGAGGAATTCTCAAGCTTCTTCATAACAATTATCTTATCTGGTAAATCAAAAGGAAAAATTAGTTAGTCAAGAGAAAAAAAATTCTTAATCTATTCAAGAAGCTGAATAATCATCGAAAAAGGATGAACAATATCAGAACCAAACAAACGATGGAGTTAATCATTTGGTTGTTGATGAAATTTAGATTTCATATGAAAATTAAGCTGACCAAATAATCAAAATGTTAAATAAATACAAAGGGAAAATAGTTTGAGAAGAAATTGGAACCATCTTAATTCCACTTCTTAAGGAACAAGAAGAAAATAAACTAGATTATTCTAGAAGAAACTCTTCAAAAATATTTGATTTTTTCATTGATAACATGAAAAGGATTGAAGGAAAAATTTCCTATATCCTAAATTTGGATTTTCTATGCTAGATGATACAATATTATTTTAATCAAAAATTATATTTGAAAAGAATACTGATAGAAAAAAGTAATCAAATTGCAAGATGAATTCAATGATCATCAATATTTCTATCAGGATCATATAAAATCTTTTATTAAATTTACTAAATAGTCATGATAATTCAATACTGATCTTAAAGTTCATGATGATATTTTTGAAGATATAATGAATGATTTTAACACCTTGGTAGAACATTTATTTTGTTAAAAACGATATGGTAGAAAGAGTAAATTTTTTTAATTCTTTCAAAGGTTAAATAAAAATCGTACTAAAGATATAAATAAGATAAGGGGAAATATTGGATATTTTGAGTATCATAAAAATGAGACTTAATAATATTAATGAATAAGTTACTATCCTGAACAATGAGTTTTCTAGAAAACCTAAAATACAAGAAGAAAAGATTAAGACACAAGATGAAGAGATCTGAATTCATGAAGAAAGGATACGAGAGCTAGAAAAGAAAAAAAAATATTAGGAAGAGTTAAATGACAATATTGAAGAATACATTAAATAATTCAAGAAGTTTAATACAATTGTCATATCTTTGTTTCTGAAGAAAGATTGATTTCTTTTCTCAAACCCATGTTGTAACTCTTTTGATCTGATATTCAATAAAAGACTTTTTAATCTACTTTTTATTTTTTGAATGTCTTCCAATTCTTAATTTTTTAAATTCTATTTAATTCATTTTAGATGATTAAGTACTTTATTATTTTGTTTTGTATAGTTGTATCTCAAACCCTTTTCAGGTATTACCAGACTCATCCCTATTCCTTTTTGAAAATCACAAAGGGGGTAAATTTATACAAAGGGGTAGAATTTTAAGTAAGGGTAGAAATACTTAAAAATCAAATAATAAGATCTTTAGGGGGTTTCTTATCCTAAGGGGGATTTATTAATATTTATCTTTGTATTTAAATGAGTTATAAACTAAGGGGTAGATAAGTGTTAATGTTTAAATTCTGAATATGATTTACCTAAAATATAATGGTCTTTAGTTTTTAAAGTAATTTCTTATTTAAGTATTTTGGTTTGTGATTTCCAAAAATGAGGGGATTTTTGAGTCAAAAGTATCTTTTTATCTTTTATATTCCTTATGTTTTAGATGTCAATAACTCTTTATTAAATAATTAAATACTAGAACTTTCATAACTAAAGTGTTTTAAGATATTTCTCATACTTTGAAATAGTTTTAAAGTATTCATAATTTAATCTAATCTATTCATTACCATTATCGTAATGAGTATAGATATAATATTTATTGTATTCATCTTTTATCAAATTAGATTTAAGGCTTTTTGTCTTGTATTAATACTGAAGAAATTTTTAATCCAACTTGACATCGAAACCTATATCATTAGATTCATACTCATGAAAATTATCATAATGACATCCATCAGATTGAATAGGTTAAAACCTGAATTTAGAAAATTGTATTCTATCATAATGAAATAAATTTTAGAATGAAAATGTTGTATATTAAAATGGTGGCATTCATTCTATTATAACATGGTCGTTGAAGTGTTGGGTGTCTAATTCCTTGCAAAAATCACAAAGAAAATATGACTGTTGGAGGATCATTATGATCATTGGAATCTTTCCTATAAATACCTTTTCATTTGAAGATTTCACTAGTAGTTTTAGACACATGTAGAGACACTCTGCTAATTTTTCTACTATGCAAGAGATCTGAAGCTTACAAGAGTGAACATTTTTTTCCTTTTACTTGTAATCATTTTTAATTTGTAATTAATTTTTTCATATTATTATGAATATGATTGAGGGATTTTCTGGATAGAAATATAGAGTTGATCTTCATATTTATGGTTGTAGGGGATTGGGAGACAGCGCAATGCCGATCATCATATCGAGGGATCATGGGGATAGTGAGACAGGCCAATCATTGTATTGAGGGATTTCTTTGGTAAGGTAAAGATATAATTTATTGTAAGTATAAAACAAGGGACATATATCTTAGGTTATTTTATACCCTACTCTAGATTAAAATAATTTTATTAAAAGGATTATTTCCTCTAAAATTGTAATAGAAAGTGAATTATTTTTATATTAATTTTTCTATTTATATTCTGTTTATCATAATGTATTTAATTATAATGCATTTTTTCTCTAAATATAATTATATATTCTTTATTATAGAATCACTAATTTTTTAATCCTTTGATTTATCATAACCATTGTGATTATTATTCTTTATGTTCTTACTTTGATTAAATCGTTTTCCACTATGAATATTAATAAACTATAATTACGACCTGTGGAATATATATAAAAATGAAATTGATTGTGAAACCTTGTTTATCAAACCTAAGTTCTAAGTTTGATCATCTTTTAAATACTCATGAGGTATTGTGAATATGATTAGTTTAACCGTGTTAAACTAAGTTTCTTTTAAGGTTTAAAACTAAAGTTTTTAATCTTACAATTCCCCCCCCCCCATTTTATTTAGACATCTACATATACATTATGATCCAACATAAGGAAATATTAGTGCTTATCCTCCTCATAAGATGGAATATTATGAATTTTTCTATATTATCACATTGACTTTTTTTGTTTTAGTAGATTGATGGATCTAGTAGGAACCAATGTAATAATGGATGTGAAGGAAAATGTATTGGTTTTCAAAATGATAATACCATAGGAATGGGAAATTTAGTTAGAACTTTTGTGGTTATTATTTACCAGTTTTCAGGAGTAATTATAAATAACTTTAACCTAGTTGAGTTTCCTAATGTGTTAAATATGAGTGAAATGAAGCCTTGTGAATGTTCAGGTGATAATGTTCATAAATTTAAATATATTCAATGACCTATGTGTCAAGAATGTATAAATATGAAACTAAAAAAGTCTTTAAAGAATGGGAATATATTTTAAATACGGTAAGGAATGTCAAAAAATAATAATATACCAAGGAAAAAAGGAAGTATTTAGTTAACCCCATGAACGGGAAAGAAGTTATTACCCATGGATCAATTAAAAATTTTAAATCTAGGGAGAATGGTAATTATAAAAATCAATTTCCTAATTGGAAGGATCATGAATTGAGTCAGCAAGACCAAACATATAACTATTTAGAAATACCTAACGCCATTAAAATTGAATATGAGGAATCTACAAATAACATGTGAAAGGTATGGATTATTTCTTCGATTTTACTTAAACATTGTTTAATATTAGTATATGATTCATATTTGTATTTTTAGGAAATAAATATTAAGTAATAAAATAGAAAATTATGATTAAGGGATCATAAAGAACATTGAATGATTAAGGTGTCTATATTCAAGATTAATATGATATAGTGGTAAATTTAAGGAAAATCATAAGTTTAAAATCATTAATACTATTTTGATGATGGGACTATATTGGGAGACTTTTATTGAGTTTTGATAGATGTTTTATGAATCTGTAACCCTTCAGTTTATCATGTGAAAATTTTATTTGAGGAAAAATGATCTTTTAATTTTGTGGACATAAGTTTAAAGGTATGGATAACCCTTAGTGTTTATATGATCTCTAATTTTATGTAAATTATGGTTTATTGTATTTTTATATGAAAAATGAAAGGTATTAGACAAACTTTGAAGTTTCAATGTTTCTTTAATGTTTAATATATTAAGATTATTTTTAGGATGTTTCTCAAAGTTTTGGGAATGTTATAAGGATTATACTTTTTGAAAAATGACAACTCACAGGCTGACTGACAACCCACTTCATTCAAAAAGGCTGTAAATTTTGAACCCACCATCTAAGGGTGACAAGGGTGTATTGCTGAAAAGTGGACTATATGATGTCCAGGTTAGTATGGAATTGTTTTTATTTAATTAAAATATATAACAGATAAAGGTTAAGTTCATTATGGGAATATATATTTTATCGTATTGATAACCAAGGGATTGTAAATTGATTTAGTGATTAAGTGAATATAGTTATTTCACAATAAGGTCACTATAATTCTAGGGAGAAATATAGAATTATAGTAAACATAATACTATGGGGTTTTATTTGAGAAATAAAGTTTGAATTATATTTTGGAATAATATATGATTTTAATGTGTCTTTATGGTGATTCATGTTATTTATGGAATGATTAGCATATCTTCGAGATTATATTATTAGTAAATATAATTTTTTGAATGATACGTTAAGATTTATTGATGTTATTTCAAGATAAATGTTAAATTAATCTTGGAAGTCTCTGTGATCAAATACTTTTCATTTTTTTGTTTCAACCTTAGTCTATAATATTTTTCATAGTTTTAAATGTTTTGATTTATTGAATTGTCTAAGCTGATATTTTGGTATTGCTGTTGAAATTTTGGAAATTAAAGTAGTTTTTCTTTATATTAAGGTTTATTAATTTTGGGAATTATCTTATCTTATTTGAACCTTTTGGTTTTGGTTAATATATAAAGATAAGAGAAATAAATTGTTAATATTTTGTGTTTTATGTGATATATTATAAGTTGATTCTATTGCTTCAGGAATAAAAATTCATCTTGAATACTCATTTATTGGAGAAAAATGATGTGTTTGTGGTGAAAATTTATTAAAAGATGATATTCTACTACTCAAGTAAGTATATCTCTCTATTCTATTATTTTAGATAAAATTTTAATTCATAAACACAATGAAAATTATTTTTTAACAAAAATTTTATATTTTTACTTTTCTTATCATGGAATCAATGACCTTTTAACCCATCATATATTTATGATTTTTTATGCGTAACTTTATCATGAAAAAGTTATCTATCACTCTCTAAAACTCTTTGGAATCTAGGTTTTTCTTTCAATACATGTTTTAACTTCCTATTTATGTTCTAATACTTGGTAAACTACTATGTGTTATTCTATATGACCTTCATAGCTCCCTTTTCTCTCATTTAAAGAGGAATATATATAGACCCTTTTTAAGATGTGGGTTTTCAAAAATGATATTTTGAAAAGTCAAACCCTAGTTACCGAGGCTAAATTAAAATAGTAAGGCCAAAATTTCTTAAAGGGGGAAAGAATTTAATATCCTAATATTTTAAAAGGAATTGTTATTTTCAATGGCATACAAGATATGCAACACTGATTTTAAATAAATGATGAAATATTATTATTTAAATGTGACTACTGTAATATATCAATTAAATTAGAAGGTATGAATAAGAATAAATTATTTATAAAATAAATATAAATTTATTATTAAATTCTTATAAAATAATCACATAATTTTTAGTAAATTCATTTTATTCTTTAAAAATATGTTTCCCTTAAAAATAATTTTTCTTTCTTTTTATAAGTTAATATTATAAAAAAATTATAGAAACTTTAGAAAATATATTTCAAAAAATAATTTCATTTTTTAATTAATATTATAAAAATTATCTTAGGATGAGATTTTATAATTTTCAAATTAGTTTTATTTTTCAATGAATAGTGAAAAATACTTATTTTTATTAAAAATTATATTTTCTAATAAATCATTTATAAAATTAAATTCTATTTTGGATTATTTTTAAAATTTAATTATTTCATTTTGATTAAGAATAATCAAATTATTTTTTTAATGATTTTTATACTTGAATTTTGTATAAAAACATTTTACACTCAAAAATGGATTTTTCTGATAAAATATCATTGTGTTTTTTAGTTAAGTTTTGAATTATATTTTTTCAATTATGTGTTTTGAATTTTCAATAATGGATTCCATATTTGGAATAAGGTGGTCCAAATTTACTGAATATTTTCCATTTGTTTTTTAACAATAGTAATAGTAACCTTAATAATTTTGGTTTTCACGGTAAAGGGTAAATCAGGTAATTAAGTGTTTGAATTTATATGGTAAGGACTATAAAATTACCCTAACACTTAAATAAATTTTATTTTATGATTACATATTTGAAATAATTATAAAAAATTGGAATATATGGCCTTTTTTCCATTTTTATGTGATTATGACCATTATAATATATTATTTAAAGAAAGGTAAAAAAATAACGCACTCTTGTTTTTAATAACTATAATAATTTTAACATGTGGAAAATAAGAGATATATTCTGTTATAAATAGTATTTTTAAATATAAAAGTTTTATATTCGTGGTAATTTATTTTTAATTTTTAGTGAAGATATAAATACTCTAAATAATTATACAACACTAATGTAGAAATTAGTCAATTAATGGAAAAATAAAATAAATGACAATAAAAATATTAAAAGTAATATAATTTGAGAAAAATATTTTCATAAAAAAACTTTCTATATAACCATTACATGTTAGGGATATAATAAAATATTTTTTTAATTTTACTTTTTGTCTTGATGTTATTAAAATCAGAGTATTGAATAGTTCTAAAAAATGACATTAGTGATATATTATAATAC
This sequence comes from Viscum album, assembly GCA_963277665.1. Classification (NCBI taxonomy): domain Eukaryota; kingdom Viridiplantae; phylum Streptophyta; class Magnoliopsida; order Santalales; family Viscaceae; genus Viscum; species Viscum album. The sequence goes on along the minus strand of OY728126.1, from coordinate 1,797,799,512 downwards.
ATAATATTTTATTAAATGATATAAAATTAATAAAAAAATTATATTCATCCAATTTAATAATATATGGTTGATCATATCTACCATTTTATATTTATGTTCCATTTATCAATTTATAGTAAATATATTGACACTTAATGTATAAAAACCTTTGTTGTCACGGTAAGCTTAAAAGGGTTGACAAAGGGTTAAATCGAAATATAATGATAAAAAAATAATCAAAATTATATAAATTTTATTGGATGAGGATATTTATACAAATAATAATATTATATTTTAAATAAATCAGTTTTGATTCCATTTTTAATTGATTATTAATTTATATTAATTTAATATTTTGAGGAATTCCAAGAGTGCTCCTCCCCTCTCATATAAAATGGCACCTCTTTTATAAATCCTTCACACTTAAAAAACCCATTTGGTTCATCCAATACCTACCCAAATACCTTTTTATAATATTTCCCCTCATTATATAGGTATTTTTTTTTGTAGAACACCAAACATAGAGGGCTTAAGGTGTTAATCAAAGGAAAGAAGAGGTATAGTTTTTATCCATATTTTCAGTTTTGTTTCTTCTTACACCTCCATAAAATTTTATTCAAACATGATAAAATATTAACAATAGTATCCTGAATACACTAATATTTTATTATGTTAATGTAAAAACCTTTATCCATCTCCAGTATCCATTAAACGGAAAAGGAATTCATCATTTGTGTATACGGCGGATTACCGCCTCACGAACCGATATAATTCATTTTCCATCACCATCTCTCAAGTATGGTTATAATGATGGATTTAAGTAATATATATATTATATTCATGAAATATTTATAATTCTATAATTATAATATAACTCATATTTTCTTACCTTTCTATACATTGTAAAATGATACCATCAGTCATGCATACAGGTCGACCACCACCTCTATGAAGCGATATGATTCATTTTTCATCACCACAACACATGAATGATATATATAAGTATATTTAAAGATATAATATGATATATTGATCATTATGTAAATATAAAATAATACTTTCCTTATTTCAATAATGATCGTTAAAAAATTTAAATGTTACTCATGCGTACGTACAACCTACTATCTTCAAGATTGTAACGTAGTTAATTTTTCATACTCCAATTTTATGATTAGTTATAAAATTATAATTGATATAAAATTATAATTATTTCATGATTATTATTCTATAAATGATCAAATAATGACCACTTTTACCATAGTTAACCTATCGTAGTCACTTCTGATATATGAGATGAATATCATCAAACCACCCAATATGAATTTAATTGATTTAGTAGTAGTACATAACATGGTATGAAATTAAATAAATGAATAATGAACTTATACAAAGATCGTAAGAAAGTATAAAAATAACATAAGTTTGTTATTCAGGAATAAAAATAATGTATGTGATGAGTCAGAGTCAAGGTAAGGGACTTTCTTATAAAAATCACCTTTTAAAGTTTCCCAAAAAACACTATTTTTATTCCCATTTTTTAAAATGTTATAAAGGAGGTTTTTACTACTCCCCTATTATTTTTTAAATTCATTTTACCCATATTTTATTTTTATAAAATTGTTTGAAAGGAATATTTTTTCATTTTCCAAATGAGTTACTTTGTGAGTTTTCTAAAAAAATTATGAAAGAAATGTTTTTTTAACATATACATCATAAACGGATTTACCCACCATCATGACTTATATTTTATTTCAATCTTCCTTTGTAATTTTATGTTTTTATTTTCAAAGAAAAAGTTTTTCTTTAAAATTGAAAAGTTTTTTAAAATAAGTGTTTTCAAAATAGAAAGGATATTTTCCTCAAGAAATGTTCCAAGTAATATTTCAAAATCATATTCTATATATTATGAGATCAATTAATGTTACTTAAAGTGAAAAGGTTTTTTCCTCAAGAATATTTACAATAATATTTTCTTTAAAAAAAACCTCCTACCCTTTTTTGGGTATTTTGGTATTTAAAATGGGGTTTAAAATTAAAATGGTTTTTTCATATGAAAAAATGTTATTCATATGGGTTTAAAACGAGTTTTTAAAAGTTTTTATGATGAAAAATTGTAAGCCTAAATTGTTCTATATGGTACTTAAGTATTATATGTGAAATAGGTGAGCCTAATATAGCTTATATGATTGGTTAATCGCTATTATATCTCACAACTGGGATTGATATAGCTTATACATTAGGTGTTCCCAGATAGTGTTGGGTGATCCTGTTATAGATTATAAAATGACTTCTCCTATGGATTAAACTAGCATTTAGTTATTTTTAACATGGGTGATGAATGTAATTATCTAAGTTTCCAAAAAGGGTTTTATGGGATTTTCAAGAGTTTTAATTTTTTTCTTTGAGAAAAAATTGTGTGTGATTTTAATGTATAAAGGATTTATTTCATATGATCAATGATCATTTAGATAAAGGTAAAATTTTCAAGGGTTTTCATGTTTTTCACTAGATTAATGGTTTTATTTTTTTCTATCCCTTAATGTGATTTTGTGATCATTCCACATTTTAAAATTTTTTTCATATGTTTTAAGGATTATTTGGGGCATGGATTTAGTCAAGATTAAATTTGAGAATATTTTTCATGAAAACAAATCATAATTTATTTTAAATATTTTTTGTTTTATGTGAAAAATTGATATTGAGTGGAGGTTTTCCCATGGAATGTATGGGTTTACAATGTAAGAGTTTATTCTAATTATCTAAGTCTATAAACATAAAAGATATTTTGGAATGAGTAAAAATGAAATATATTATATAGAATCAATATTATGTTATGTTTAATTTTAGGTCCTTACAAATATGTTGGGGCATTTCAAACACTTTTCTTAAATATGGTCAAATAAAAAATGACTTTGGTAACCTAATTTTCATGGATATACGGAAGTTAGAAAATTAAGCCATCAAAATCCATATTGATTTAGCAGGATTGATTATAAAAGAATTAAAATATTTAGACATGAAATTCTTTTTAGGTAAATTTTTTTTAAATTATTACCAAAACTAGAAGTTTACTTATAATTAGAGTCTAAGATATTACTTTTTTAACTAGGAATTTAATAATTTTAATACAACTTCCTTTTTCTCTAGATCTATACCCAATTCCATATTTGAATTTAGGGTTTTTTATTTACAAAATATAATATTAAAATTTTTCTATGATGAAAAAACTAATCAAAATATTTTTTAAGTTAATCATTTTCCATTTTCAAATTAGAATTTCCTTTTAACAGATTGACATTATTTTCTATTTCAATACTAGGATCAGATTTATCAAAAACACATAAAACATGAATCTTTTTCAGTTTTTTATATTTATCATTTAATTCATTCATGGTATCTTAAAAAACAGAAAAATGCTATTCTAATTATTTATTTGACATTTTAGAGTCATCATATATATGAGGAAAAAAATAAAGTGTACCTATGAAGAAGTAGCCATAATGAATAGATTTTCTTTTCCATTTGTATCTTCTCATCTCGAGTATATGTCACTAGATATGTCCTTATATATGCATCAAGTGGTATTCATTTCTTTATTTTTTCCTTTTCTATTTTTCTTTGTATTTATTTTTATATTTCTTTTTTGTAAAATCATCCTTTATATTTTCTTTCCTATTACACTCATAACATGTAATGTCACTAGAGGATTCGTTATTTTCTATACTTTCCTCTAATTTATTATTTTTTCATACTTTCCTTTGTAATTTTATTTAAGTAAAATAACTTATTTTTATGAAAATTATTAACTCTCTTATCTAACTAAGCAATTTCCTCATCACTATTTGTATCTGATCAACTTCTCCTTGTACTATTAGGTTTGAAAACTTCCTTTCATTTTGGTTTTGATTATTTAAAGGAAGAATATTTCTTTTATTATATAGTGATTTTAATTTTTCACATTTATCTCTTCTTTATACATGATCAAATTACTTTTTAGATCTTTTAATAGTAAATTAATAATGTTTCATGAATCTTGAATAGAGATTTCAATGCCCCTCCAGCGATATCGTACACATCTCAGGATTCATAGTAATTGGTATTTTTTATCCATATTTTTTTCAAGTGTAATGTTTTTTTTATTATCTTGTTGAACCTAAGATACATGTCATATATATATTCATTAGGTTTTATTTTAAAAGTATTATACTTAATATTATATGTATTCAATTGCATTTCATTGACATTAGATGTGCCATCATGAGATATATAATGAGTGTCCCAAATTTGATAAACAACATCATGAGAAGACATTCTATTAAACTTATCCTCTAATAAATAAAAAAATGAGGAATTATTGGATTTTCAATTTGAATCATAATATGATTTATCTAGATATTCTCATTATTTTATAGAAGTTTTATGTTTTTCATATTGATCATCAATAGAACCCTGGATGTTAAATCCCATGCTCCCAAGATAAATTTTCATTTTTATTTTACAATGAAAATAGTTCAGAAAATTAAAATAAGTAGGTATATTTTTGAAATAACCCTAAGACTTAGCATCTATAATGATAAAATAAATAATAAATAATAATGAAAATATTTTTTAAGAACTTGATCAAGGTCAAAAGAGAAGAAAAGTTAAAGACAACACTGGTTTAATTCTAAATGTTTTTTTAGTGGATAGCTCATGAAGGGGTCAATTGATCTTCCAATTTGAAAATTATATTAAAAAAAATTAAATTCCTGTAATTTGAAATAACCTAGTTAACAAATAAATTATGTATAATCAATTTTATGCTTTCAAATAGTTTCTCAATGGTCTGATCAAAACCTAGTTAAAAATATTTCTAAAAGAAATCTAACTTTTGAAAAAAAAGAATTAAACAGGCCTAAATAGAATATATCACATATAAATTTTAATTATCACTTATATTATTTGAAAATTATTGTTTATAAAATAATAAAATAAAAATATATAAAAGATATAACCAGTGAAATCAGTTTGAAAAATAGAGTAAGTAAAGAGATAAGAACACACAATGGAATTTAAAATAATAGGTTCAGTTCCAAGTTGAATCTTAATAATCTCCTATTGATATTCATATAATTATAAGAACATTTATTAAATCATAATAAACATGATCCATAACCAGGATTGGGTTTTTCAAACACAACTTTACATAGGGCATTCCAGCCTAAAACTAGTCGCTTCCATAGTTATTCATGGATTAAAAAGATTAAATAAAATAAGTAAATAATATTTAGTACTCTCCAATACACAATAAGAGAATGTGATAATATATATACCAATTATTATATAAATAGATCAAAATTAAACTAAAATAGAGAGAGCACAATGGGATAAAAATAGAGTGTTGAAGCATCTCAATCTCTAATTGTCTTCTGTTGATCAATTGTCTTTAAATATTTATATGAAATTATTTGAATGGTTATTTCACTTATTAGTATAGAAAAATAGTTTCATGTAATCATATATTCAATTAGTCAGACTGATCTCAAAGTATTCTCAGTATGTCACTCTCTTCTATCCACAATTGGCTCTTTTTCTTAAATAGAAAATCATTCTCTAATTGTTCGTTATAGAATATTAATAAAATAATCTTCATAATAATTACTCTAGTATAGAATTAATAAATAATTTTAATTATTACTAAATGATTCAAGATATATCCATTTTATTTTAAAATTTTCTTACTATTTAAATTTGACATGGTCACTTATCTTCTCTTGGGCACAGTTACTTTATCATGTGGCTACTTCCTCTTACAGTCACTTGATATTATAGTCACTTGATCATGTGATCACTTTATATTATGGTAACATGATACGGTCACTTAATATATTCACTTGATAGGGTAACCTAATATTTTTATACATTCACTTATGTTACTAATGTAGACATTTAATTTCCTCATGTGTTTTCATAAGTTCTTCATGTGATAGGTTTAACACTTAAAGAAATTTTGTTGTCTGTCTATGTGGTTGGTTGAAGTATTCTCATGGTAACCTGAATCTGTCATGCGGTCACTTGAAAACCTCATGTGTTCACTTTATATTCTTATTTTTTTCACTTCAATATAATCGTCTGACCTCCATAGTTAGTTAAATTTATTCACATGGTAGGTTGTTGTGGTAACTTCAAGAGTTAGTCGTTTCTCATATTTTTGTCAAAAAAAACATTTTTCTATCATAAAACATAGAATTAATTCATAACATAAGAAACATTATTTTTGAGTTTTAAAATATTTATTTTATATAATAATCTAATAATTATATTACAATTGAGTGAAACTTGACAGATCATACTATACATATTAAGATAATGGTTTTAGGTGACATAGATAGTGGAGATCTAAGTAGCCAAAATTAGGGCTTTGAGGAGACCCAATAGGATATTCAAAGTAGAGACTCAATTATTCCACAATATACTAGATAATCAATGACATGTTTCGAGTGTGGTAATATTGATACATTTTGTTTCAATGTTATTGGACATATAAGGAGTGTCGAGTATGTGGAAATATGGGGAATTTGGAGAGGTTTTTTTGAATGACCTCACGTAAAAATGAAAGATATGCACTAGTTCAAACTAAGTGATCTAAAGTCAGACCAAGAGTTTCATTGGGAGTCTATAGATGTTATAATACCATACATGTAGGATGTGACAGTGAGAAATATACCCAGATGTGGTGGAAGTGTCCAGTGAGGAGTACAACTTTGTAGGGAGGATATGCATTAGGGATTTGGGATTAGATCTAGTTGTATGCAGTCTAGCAGAAAAACAGAGGTAGGTCTATGATTCAATGATATTGAGAGGTACTCCAAGAGTATTCTTATATGATTTTTGGTTTTTTATGATGAAACTGATGCATTAGATCTGTTTATAGTAAGTGAATTATCTTAGTTCTGATTAATATGTGGGAATCGGGTGTGATGCGGGACTTGTTTGTGCATCAGGTGTGATGCAAGAATTATGTGGGCATCGAGTGTGATGGAGGAATTATTTGATCATAATGTGTGATATGAGACTTATGTGGGCATCAGGTGTGATGTGGGACTTATGTGGGTATTGGGTGCAATACAGGACTTATTTGAGCTTCGGGTATAATGCAGGATCTATGGGAATTTGTGGGATGTGGGATTTATGTGGGAATAGGGTGTGATTTGGGACTTTTATGGGAATATTATGTGATGTGGGATTTGTTTGAGAATTGATAGGGGGGAAGGAATTTATGGTTTTCATTTGTGATGCAGTTATAAAATGATCATCTGATGAGATGTGGAAATAATAGTTTATGGTGGTTGTAATGTGTGTGTTCTAGAATAATGGTTGGTTTAGTATCATCAGGATATTTATAAATTGGGTTAGGAAGTGATTAGATAGGTACTTCATATGGAGGGGAGTTCCCACAAAAGGAATCAGTTTATTATGTTGTGTAGCTGAAGTAGTATAGGTATGTGGGAATGATATATATGCATTTGGAATCATCTTAGAATTTCGAAAATTAGAGATTGGGAGGCTCAATTGGATGAGATATTAGTCCGTGTATTGTTTGAATAGATCTAGGATGATCTATTATATAGTGGGGAGGTTTTAAAACATTGGGATTATTCTAAGGTTTGGACCTATTTAAATTTTTATGAAACTCATTTATTTTGTATTTTTTAAAATGTTTTAGGGGTTGGGGATGTATTATGAAGAGTTTTTGGATTTTCATATAGGTATGCAGCTAAAAAGTTGCAAACTGAAGCTATTTACTGTGTGATAATAGGCATTATGGAATGAAATAATCAGGCAGAGGGGAGGGAACCCTACCTTAATTATTTCTAGGCATGAACAGCATGTTCACATCATGAATATTTCTTGGAGGGTTTTTAAAAAAAATAATTAATTAATTAAAGGGGTTTTAAAATGAAAAGTGTGAATTGGGGGAGTCCATTTTGGCTAAGAAGTGCATGACATCTCCCCTTCCCTTTGCTTTCTTCCCCTTTTAAGATATTTCCTCATCATACATTGATGGAATTTGACATTATTCATTGTGATAGAAAGATAGGGGTAAGGATATCCTTCCACCCTTAACCTTTCTCTATTAATTTTTATGTTTATTGAGTTTTCATCATTTATGAATATTATTCCCTACTTCTAGGTTTTTTATTTTCATTTTCAATTCTCAGAAAATTAATCCCAAATCAAAAACCAGTATTTGATGAGTAGGAATCTATGAGTATAAGGTGTATTGTACTTAGCTTTCTCCTAATTTATGCATGTGTTGTGTGATTCATGGTCAATAGAAATGAGTGGGGTGGTCTAGGTGAGACTGGTTATGAGCTTCTTAAGGTTTTTATATTTATTAGGAGATATAGGAATGTATTATCATGTTTGAAATGGTATGATTTCTCATGTAAGGCCTGGATGGTGTGATGTGTGAGTTCTTGTTTGGTTTAGCATGATGGTGCTAGATATTGAATTTTTTTTAATTATGTGATGGTTGAGTTAGTACTTTCGGAATGTGTTGGGAATATCCTAAGTGAATATGGGTGATATATGTAACACCCGAGACTTTTATGTTATATAAATCATCAAAGGAATCTTTTTCTACACAACACTTGCTTGGCTTTCTTTACACGCAATCGCGACCTTCCTCGATAGCTTGCGTTGTACGCAATACCGAGTTTCACTAAACAACAATATGCTATTAAAACTAGCCATTATGAATAGTAATAACCACTTTTTGAAATTTTATAAATTTTATTTTTTAAAATGGACTTCATTTTTGGATTCGGAATACCGAAATTATCCTAGGGTGAAATTTTGATATTTTTCTGAAAACTTTCAATTTTTGATGAATAGTGAAACCACTAAGTGGTAGGTTAAAAACTAAATTTTGCATAAAACTTAATTTTACCGCTTCTGTGAATGGAATTTCGAAAATCCGAGAGACACGGTTAATATCAAGGACTAAAATGTGGTTCAATGAGATGAAAATAATTTTTTGGTGAATAGTAACTTTTTACTTTTTTTTACCGCGGTTAATAGTAAATAGAGTAACTAAGGGTAAATATGATATTACTATTACCCTAACACATGTCCTAATTCTATTGGACAAGTGTAATTCTACCAAAAACAAACTTAGGAATAAAATATGACCATTTAGGCCCACTTGGATTAGATTAGGACATTTATTATTAATTTATTTAAAGAAGGGTTAAAATAGTTAAAATCAAAGTTTAATAAGTAAATCATTTTTAATATGGGGTTATACATAAGATAAATTCGACTATAAATATGTATTAGAAATCTAAAATGATTTCCTACATGATGGTATTTTATTTATAATTTTTAGACATTAAATAATTTAATTTATTTATGACACAATGATGATGCAGTAATTATCTTATTTATGAAATATTGACATAATTGATGTTATAAACACCAAAATAAATATAATTTGAGACTTTTTATGAATTACACTAATTTTCTAGCTTACTATGACATATTAGTGTTGATTTAATCAACTTGGTTTGAACATATAATTCTGTTATGACTTTCACAAAAATCATATATCATATAGTGTCAAAATTGACACAAAATAGTTTTTAAATCAAATATTATATTATTAATTGTTATTTTATTCCTAAAAATATAAGGTTCGGCCAAATGACTTAGATAAGGATATATATATTAATAATAAACAATTTGTGGTTCGTTTGGCATGTTATAGTAAGTGTATTAACCATATAGTGTAAGAAAACAAAAAGACACGGTAAAAGTTAAATTATTTAACTTAGAGTTAAATCTAATTGATAAGGTTAAAATAATACCCTAAACTTGTCTAAATCCTATTGGTTGATAGGATTTCGACCCATCCCCACTTTAGCTTCGAAATAAGACCCTTTGGAACCATTATAAACCGATTTTGACTTTAATATAAAATAATATTTTGAGATATTCCTAAGGTGCCCCTCTCCTCCCTTATAAAAGGGCGCCTCCTCCCCCTCCTCCTCACACCAATTTGAGCACTCAAGCTCTGCCAACCCCTGCCATTTTCTCCTCTCCACTTCCCTAGAATAATCCTAGAGGTCCTGGTCTTCTTCAAAGACCAATCTTAGTTCCCTAAGTGGAGGATTCAAAGAGGCGTTCCAAAGAAGAGGTAATATCCATTACCGATCTTTTCAATTTCTTTCTTCTTCAACTTCTTCTTCTTTAGTTGTTTCATGATAAATTAATAACATCAGTATTACTTACATACTGATATGTTATTATAAATATGAAACAACCCTAATTCACCTTCTATCCATCCTACGGAAAAATGAAATCACCGCGCGTGCGTACGTACGGAATACCGTCTCCACGCCGTGGTGTAATCTATTTTTCCACCATCACTTTACAAGGATGGGTATAATGGTGTAATTAGTAACTATTTATGATTATTATAAAGTAATATTGATACTGAAATAATATATATATACTCCAATACAGTTCCACGATCATAGGAATGATATCATCACTCGTGCGTACGTACGGAATACCGTCTCCACGATGTGATGCGACTCGTTCTACATGATCATCATTACATAGTAATTATATAAATGAATTGAATGAATAAATATGATATATGTTACACTAATACCATTCTGGATATAAGGTATCTATAACCTTAAAAGAAGTATAAGAATGTATTCGGCAAAACACGCATAAGAACAAAAGGCAATAAAGACCCGAGTAACAAGTAACAATGAAATATTACTATCAAGAAGCTAAGAATATGACCATATATGATATCATATCAATATGTATGATTCTGGAATAAGTCAATAACATTATTTAAACCATTATACAGGAATTTCGGACACGTACAAAGCAAATTGGACCTAAGGTAAGGGAAATATCACAATCTCGTTTTTATCCGAGATTGTTTATTCGTAAGTATTTACTGGGGTGTATTTTATCATCCACATACATGTTTCCTCAATATGTAATATTATTTCCATCCACCTATAATTTTTTTTAAATCCATTTTTACCCTTCGGTGAGTTTTTAGTAACATGTATGAAAGGAATCTTTTGTCGTTTTTCGTACGAGGTACTTTTTGACTTTTCCGAAAAAAGTACGAAGAATGTTTTTTTAACTTATACGGCATGAATGGATTTTTAATACATTATTTCCAAGAAGCTTCCTTTACAAGTTTTCAAGTTTATTTTTAATCAACTTCTTTTAGTTTAAAGTTGTTTGACATGTTAAGAAAGGCAAAAATGTTTTTGAAGAAGAAAGGATATTTTCCTCAAGAATGGAGTTCAAGTGTTTTATCAAAATTATTTTCCATCTAAGATAATAAAGGGTTCTGTTTTTATCCCTATTATTACATTGATTTGATCATGTTGTGATGGAAATATTTTTATGAATTCCTTTATCTTATATGAATTGATTTATGATATCATGGTGTTTCAAGAATCCCATTTTTGTTACATGTGTTATGCGATGATGTATGATTTATGATTATGTGGCACACATAAGAAAGGATTAATTATAAGATGGGTGGGACCTATATCTCCCTCCAATGCATTGGGTAAAGATTTTATATCTCATGAGATAGACAGGGCTGGAATGGTAGGTTATACCGGTTCAGTGAAACAGGACTGAAACGAGGGTTACTCGATTCAGAAAGGGACTTTGTCCACTAAGATAGTCTTGGAAATGAGTCATGACTAACAAGAAATGATTTTCCAAGATTATGTGTGCATGCCACAAAGATTCAAGTTTCATGTTATGATTATGGGGATCTCATTTTCACTTCTATGATTTATTCCATGTTAAGATATTATGATCTCTTTTGCAGGTTATGATTTTCAAAAAGATATGATATGATTTTTATTTCTTTTATTTGCCCTTGCTGAGAATTTGAGCTCACCCTTTTATGTTTTCTTTTCCCCAGGTCAGGAAGATGGATATTAAGTAGAATATGCTAAAAGGGACCCTAGATATGATGAAATAAATGGGAGACACTGTAGAAGATTTATGAACCAGTTGTTTATGTTTCCCAGTTTCTAAAGACACTATACCTATACGGTCCTTTCTGGTTTTGTCATATGTTGTAATAAGTGTGCTTCAATTTTGAAGTATTAAAAATGTATGTAAAGTATGGGTCGTTATAGTTGGTATCAGAGGAAAGTTATAGTCAACCTTTGGAAACTAGGATGTGAAAGCCTTAGTAAGAACCCTAAGGATAAGTCTAAGCATAGAACACAATCTTAGTGTTTTAGAAATGGCCATGAATACCCTAGGATAAGACCTTAAGTGTGAAATTTTATTCTTGATTATGTGGTTTTCCTATTATAATTAGTGTTGCTCACACTATTCTTCTTGGTTTTAGTCAATGGCTGGAACCCGAAGGAACCGTGTTAATGCGGAATGCGATGGGAAATGCAATGATTGTCCCCCTAAGAAACCAAACGATATGGGAGCTGGAATACAAAATCTTGTAGCCATGCTCACACAACTTTCTCAAGCTATGAATCATGCAGGACTTCCAAACGAGCAAAGGAAGGAGCAACATTATGTTGAATCCTTCATGAGGCAGCGTCCGCCTTCTTTCAGCGGGTCTACTGATCCATTAGTTGCTGAACAATGGATTAGTACTAATGAAAAGATATTTTCAGTTCTTCAATGTTCTGAACATGATAAAGTCATCCTAGCAGTGTATCGTTTGGAAGGAGATGCTGATCAATGGTGGAATCTTATTAAGAATACGAGGCAAAAGGATGAAATTGAGTCTATGGAATGGGACGAGTTCAAGAACTTATTTTTCAATAAGTACTTCCCTCATATTCTCCGAACAAAGATGGAGAAAGAGTTCCTTGAACTGAAGCAAAGGGATGATGAATCTGTTAGTACCTATGAAGCAAATTTTACAAGACTTGCAAGGTACGCTTCTGGTATTATTATCCAACCTGAGAGTAAGATCGATCGATTCTTTAGTGGCTTAAAACCAAGTCTTCGAAGGGCGTTAGCCATAAGGGACTTCAATAGCTACGAGGAAATCGTTCGATGTGCTCTCAAAGTCGAGATGGAGATTGGAGTAACCCATCAGTCACATGGGTTTGATAAGAAGAGGAAGATGGAATTCAAAGAAAAATCTAAAGAGCACAGTGAAAAGAAGATGAGCTTTTCCTTATGCTCAAAGTGTGGAAAGAAACATGGAGGGATTTGTCTTAAAGGGACAAGTAAATGTTTTAAATGTGGAAAGGAAGGTCATCGGGCATTTGAATGCCGCGATAATCGGAAAAAGATGTCTAATGACGCAAAAAAAGGAAGGGATACACAGAATAAACCTACTACACTTCAATGTTTCAAGTGCAAGGAGATGGGGCATTATGCCAATCAATGCCCAAATCCAAGGGTTGATGATGATGGTCGACGTCAACAAAATCTTAAGGCTAAAGACAAAGGAAAGTCACATGAAATTTCTATCAACGATGTGGAGTACGATAACGAAGTGGTGAAAGGTACACTTACCATCCACTCTAAAGTAGCAAATGTTTTATTTGATTCTGGATCCACCCACTCTTTTATTTCTAAATAATTTTCTAAGGGTATCACCTTATTACCTCAACAATTAGATGTTGAGTTAGCTGTGACAACACCTAATGGCACAACAGTCGCATCAAAAGTTTATAATTCTTCTCCGATCGAAGTTTGTGGGAAAGTGCTTCCTGCAAATCTTGTGATCCTTCCTTTAGTGGAATTTGATGTGATTCTTGGAATGGATTGGCTTTCTCTACATGGAGCTCATATCAATTGCCAAAGAAGGGAAGTCACATTTCATATTCCAGATCAATCTACGATCGTATACCAATGCAAGGATGAACATAACCTTCCAGTGTAAATTCCTTCCATCTTATGGGTCTTGATACCACTAAATGAAGGTTATTTATCTCAAATGGTTGGTGAGAAACTTACGATTAAGAATATTCCCATTGTACGGGAGTTTGATGATGTCTTTCTGGAGGAATTACCGAGTCTTCCATCAAATCGTGAAGTTGAGTTTTCAATAGAACTCGTACCGGGCACTTTGCCAATTTCAAAGACACCTTATAGAATGGCCCCAATTGAGTTGCAGGAATTGAAGAAGCAACTCCAAGAGAATCTTGATAAGGGATTCATACGCCCTAGTGCGTCACCTTGGGGAGCACCTGTTCTATTTGTTAAGAAGAAATATGGATCAATGAGACTCTACATTGATTATCGAGAACTTAACAAGATCACTATCAAGAACAAATATCCTATCCCACGCATTGATGACTTATTTGACCAACTACGCGGAGCTCAATACTTTTCCAAGATTGATCTTCGTTCAGGGTATCATAAATTAAGGGTCAAAATGGAGGATATACCAAAGACGGCTTTCCGTAAAAGGTATGGACACTATGAATTTATAGTGATGCCATTTGGTCTTACTAATGCCCCTGCTATCTTCATGGGTCTAATGAATAGAGTCATTAGAGACTATCTTGATCAATTTGTGTTTGTCTTTATAGACGATATTCTTGTCTATTCAAAGAGCAAGGAATAGCATGAAGATCACTTGAGAATTATATTGAAGACCCTGAGAAAGGAGAAGCTTTATGCCAAATTTACCAAGTGTGAATTTTGGCTTCAAAAAGTTGCATTTTTGGGTCACATAATCTCAAAAGAGGGGATATCTGTGGATCCAGCAAAAACAGAGGTTATCGAAAGATGGTCGAGACCAACAAAAGTAACTGAGATCCGAAGTTTTCTTGGTTTGGCTGGATATTATCGACGTTTTTTAAAGGATTTTTCACGATTATCTAATCCACTCACCAAGTTGACTCGAAAAGGAGTTAAGTTTGTCTGGACAGAAGAATGTGGAGAGAATTTCAAGGAGTTGAAAAGAAGGTTATCCAGTGCACCTTTTCTCACACTGCCTTGTAGTGGAGAAAGGTTTGTGATCTATAGTGATGCATCCGAGAAGGGATTGTGGTGTGTTCTTATGCAAAATGATATGGTGATAGCTTATGCCTCACGACAGTTGAAAATCCATGAGCAAAATTACCCAACTCATGATTTGGAGTTGGCTGCGGTAATCTTTGCATTAAAGATTTGGAGGCATTACCTTTATGGTGAAAGGTGTGATATTTATACTGATCATAAAAGTTTAAAGTATTTTTTCACACAAAAGGAGCTGAATATGCGTCAAAGAAGATGGTTGGAGCTGATTAAGGATTATGACGGGTCAATCCATTACCACCCTGGGAAAGCAAACAAGGTGGCAGATGCATTAAGTCGACAAGACCATTCTAGTTTATCCATGATGAGGATCACAAAAGATCCAATATTTATGGATTTACAAAGGATGGATCTTGGAATTGTAATGGAAGGGGAAAAATCTTATCTTTCTCAAATGAATGTTCAACCATCTATACATGTGAAGATTAAAGAGGCACAGAAAGAAGATGTCGAGTTACAAAAGAAGGTGAGAAATGTTCCTGAATTCAACCTTGATTGTGATGGGATAATAAAGTTCAGGAATCGGGTTTGTGTTCCTCCCATCCCCGAATTAAAGAAGGAGCTGCTGGATGAGGCTCATAGTTCTTCATTCTCTATTCATCCTGGAAGCACGAAGATGTATAGGGACCTGAAAGAGTACTTCTGGTTGGATGGCATGAAAAGAGATGTTGTTGAATATGTCTCTCGATGCTTGGTTTGTCAACAAGTTAAAGCTGAGAGACAAAAGTCTAAGGGGATGTTACAACCATTACCCATACCCGAATGGAAATGGGAAAACATCACTATGGACTTTGTCACAGGACTTCCTAAAACATCCAAAGGCAATAATGCTATCTGGGTCATAGTTGATCGTCTTACAAAGTCTGCACACTTCATTCCTATTAGAGAGGATTTCTCTCTAGATCAGCTTGCCAGGATATATGTAAAGGAAGTGGTAAGATTGCATGGAGTACCACTTTCTATTATATCTGATCGGGATCCGAGATTTACCTCGAAGTTCTGGCGAAGTCTTCAGCATACTCTGGATACAGAGTTGAGTTTCAGCACTGCTTATCATCCCCAGACAGACGGTCAGTCTGAGAGAACAATTCAAACCCTAGAAGATATGTTGAGAGCTTGCTCTATGGATTTCAAAGGAGGTTGGGATCAAAACCTACCTTTGGTGGAATTTTCTTATAATAATAGCTTTCACTCCAGTATTCAGATGGCTCCTTATGAAGCTCTCTATGGAAAGAAATGCAGGACTCCAACTTGCTGGGATGAAGTTGGGGAAAGAAAGCTATTAGGACCTGATCTCGTTGATGAAATGGCAGAAAAGGTCAGATCTATTCAACAACACATAAGAGCAGCTCAGAGTCGGTAGAAAAGTTATGCCGACAACCGAAAAAAGACCTAGAGTTTGAAGTGGGTGATAAAGTGTTCTTACGAATATCTCCCTGGAAGAGGGTTATGAGATTTGGAAAGAAGGGGAAGTTGAGCCCTAGATATATCGGTCCTTTCAAAATACTGGATCGTGTTGGAAAGGTAGCTTACCGATTGGCGCTTCCACCGAATCTCTCTCAAGTTCACAATGTGTTCCATGTATCTCTCCTGAGAAAGTACATACCAGATCCTTCACATGTACTCAGCTCAGAAGTTGTACCGCTGGAGCAAGATCTTTCTTATGAAGAACAGCCGATAGAGATTCTGGATCGTAGCGAAAAAGTCCTACGAAACAAGACCACTCGATTGGTGAAAGTTTTATAGAAGAACCACCAACTTGAAGAAGCTACATGGGAGCTTGAGGATATGATGAGGGAGAAGTATCCACATCTGTTTGTTACAAAGTGACGAATTCCGAGGGCGAAATTCTTTTTAAGGGGGGTAGAATGTAACACCCGAGACTTTTATGTTATATAAATCATCAAAGGAATCTTTTTCTACACAACACTTTCTTGGCTTGCTTTACACGCAATCACGACCTTCCTCGATAGCTTGCATTGTACGCAATACCGAGTTTCACTAAACAACAATATGCTATTAAAACTAGCCGTTATGAATAGTAATAACCAATTTCTGAAATTTTATAAATTTTATTTTTTAAAATGGACTTCATTTTTGGATTCGGAATACCGAAATTAGCCTAGGGTGAAATTTTGATATTTTTCTGAAAACTTTCAATTTTTGATGAATAGTGAAACCACTAAGTGGTAGGTTAAAAACTGAATTTTGCATAAAACTTAATTTTACCGCTTCTGTGAATGGAATTTCGAAAATCCGAGAGACACGGTTAATATCAAGGACTAAAATGTGGTTCAATGAGATGAAAATAATTTTTTGGTGAATAGTAACTTTTTATTTTTTTTACCGCGGTTAATAGTAAATAGGGTAACTAAGGGTAAATATGATATTACTATTACCCTAACACATGTCCTAATTCTATTGGACAAGTGTAATTCGACCAAAAACAAACTTAGGAATAAAATATGACCATTTAGGCCCACTTGGATTAGATTAGGACATTTATTATTAATTTATTTAAAGAAGGGTTAAAATAGTTAAAATCAAAGTTTAATAAGTAAATCATTTTTAATATGGGGTTATATATAAGATAAATTCGACTATAAATATGAATTATAAATCTAAAAAGATTTCCTACATTATGGTATTTTATTTATAATTTTTAGACATTAAATAATTTAATTTATTTATGACACAATGATGATGCAGTAATTATCTTATTTATGAAATATTGACATAATTGATGTTATAAACACAAAAATAAATGTAATTTGAGACTTTTTATGAATTCCACTAATTTTCTAGGTTACTATGACATATTATTGTTGATTTAATCAACTTGGTTCGAACATATAATTCTGTTATGACTTTCACAAAAATCATATATCATATAGTGTCAAAATTGACACAAAATAGTTTTTAAATAAAATATTATATTATTAATTGTTATTTTATTCCTAAAAATCTAAGGTTCGGCCAAATGACTTAGATAAGGATATATATATTAATAATAAACAATTTGGGGTTCGTTTGGCATGTTATAGTAAGTGTATTAACCATATATTGTAAGAAAACAAAACGACACGGTAAAAGTTAAATTATTTAACTTAGAGTTAAATCTAATTTATAAGGTTAAAATAATACCCTAAACTTGTCTAAATCCTATTGGTTGATAGGATTTAGACCCATACCCACTTTATCTTCTAAATAAGACCCTTTGGAACCATTATAAACCGATTTTGACTTTAATATAAAATAATATTTTGAGATATTCCTAAGGTGCCCCTCTCCTCCCTTATAAAAGGGCACCTCCTCCCCCTCCTCCTCACACCAATTTGAGCACTCAAGATCGGCCAACCCCTGCCATTTTCTCCTCTACACTTCCCTAGAATAATCCTAGAGGTCCTGGTCTTCTTCAAAGACCAATCTTAGTTCCCTAAGTGGAGGATTCAAAGAGGCGTTCCAAAGAAGAGGTAATATCCATTACCGATCTTTTCAATTTCTTTCTTCTTAAACTTCTTCTTCTTTAGTTGTTTCATGATAAAGTAATAACATCAGTATTACTTACATACTGATATGTTATTATAAATATGAAACAACCCTAATTCACCTTCTATCCATCCTACGGAAAAATGAAATCACCGCGCGTGCGTACGTACGGAATACCGTCTCCACGCCGTGGTGTAATCTATTTTTCCACCATCACTTTACAAGGATGGGTATAATGGTGTAATGATTAACTATTTATGATTATTATAAAGTAATATTGATAATGAAATAATATATATATACTTCAATATAGTTCCACGATCATAGGAACGATATCATCACTCGTGCGTACGTACGGAATACCGTCTCCACGATGTGATGCGACTCGTTCTACATGATCATCATTACATAGTAATTATATAAATGAATTGAATGAATAAATATGATATATGTTACACTAATACCATTCTGGATATAAGGTATCTATAACCTTAAAAGAAGTATAAGAATGTATTTGGCAAAACACGCATAAGAACAAAAGGCAATAAAGACCCGAGTAACAAGTAACAATGAAATATTACTATCAAGAAGCTAAGAATATGACAATATATGATATCATATCAATATGTATGATTCTGGAATAAGTCAATAACATTATTTAAACCATTATACAGGAGTTTCGGACACGTACAAAGCAAATTGGACCTAAGGTAAGGGAAATATCACAGTCTCATTTTTATCCGAGATTGTTTATTCGTAAGTATTTACTGGGGTGTATTTTATCATCCACATCCATGTTTCATCAATATGTAATATTATTTCCATCCACCTACAATTTTTTTTAAATCCATTTTTACCCTTCGGTGAGTTTTTAGTAAGATGTATGAAAGGAATCTTTTGTCGTTTTTCGTACGAGGTACTTTTTGACTTTTCCGACAAAAGTACGAAAAATGTTTTTTTTAACTTATACGGCATGAATGTATTTTTAATAAATTATTTCCAAGAAGCTTACTTTACAAGTTTTCAAGTTTATTTTTAATCAACTTCTTTTAGTTTAAAGTTGTTTGACATGTTAAGAAAGGAAAAAATGTTTTTGAAGAAGAAAGGATATTTTCCTCAAGAATGGAGTTCAAGTGTTTTATCAAAATTATTTTCCATCTAAGATAATAAAGGGTTCTGTTTTTATCCCTATTATTACATTGATTTGATCATGTTGTGATGGAAATATTTTTATGAATTCCTTTATCTTATATTAATTGATTTATGATATCATGATGTTTCAAGAATCCCATTTTTGTTACATGTGTTATGCGATGATGTATGATTTATGATTATGTGGCACACATAAGAAAGGATTAATTATAAGATGGGTGGGACCTATATCTCCCTCCAGTGCATTGGGTAAAGATTTTATATCTCATGAGATAGACAGGGCTGGAACGGTAGGTTATACCGGTTCAGTGAAACAGGACTGAAACGAGGGTTACTCGATTCAGAAAGGGACTTTGTCCACTAAGATAGTCTTGGCAATCAGTCATGACTAACAAGAAATGATTTTCCAAGATTATGTGTGCATTCCACAAAGTTTCAAGTTTCATGTTATGATTATGGGGATCTCATTTTCACTTCTAGGATTTATTCCATGTTAAGATATTATGATCTCTTTTGCAGGTTATGATTTTCAAAAAGATATGATATGATTTTTATTTCTTTTATTTGCCCTTGCTGAGCATTTGAGATCACCCTTTTATGTTTTCTTTTCCCCAGGTCTGGAAGATGGATATTAAGTAGAATATGCTAAAAGGGACCCTAGATATGATGAAATAAATGGGAGACACTGTAGAAGATTTATGAACCAGTTGTTTATGTTTCCCAGTTTCTAAAGACACTATACCTATACGGTCCTTTCTAGTTTTGTCATATGTTGTAATAAGTGTGCTTCAATTTTGAAGTATTAACAATGTATGTAAAGTATGGGTCGTTATAATATAGATCACTGAAATTGAGGCATCATGGTTCTTCAGAATTAGGAGAATAGTGTTGACCATTAGCATAGTTGGGTGTTGTGGTTTGTAGGTGGAAACAAAGGTTCACTGGAGGTGTGACCTAGGTTTACAGTGATTTCTCTCATCATGGGTGCACAGGAAGGTTGTTGGAGACATGTAAACATAGGATAGTACCCATGAGATGGTTTTAACCACTCACTATGGGTGAATGCCTCCATATATCAAGTCTCATAAGGTATGGTGTTAACCATTAATAAGGATGACGTCTTTACTAAGGAAGACCATGGTTGGTGGTATTTGAGACCCCCAGTTATGGGCAGGAGGATCACTATTTATGTTGGGTCCATTGGGTTAGGATCATGGAAGGATTGGTATCTTTGTGACTTGGGTTCATCAGTCTATTGAGTCAATGGTTGGTTGAAGGAATTGTAAGTCCATGGGACTTGTGATATGTCTTGCAGATGTGACTTTGGGGTTTTAGGTTGACTCTGAATGATTATTTGGGAATGATTACATTTTTTTCTAAGTATTATGTGGTTAAATTTTGTGTGTGACTTTGTTTGATATGTAAATGGTTGGAAGGTTTAGGAATCTAGAAGTTTATTGTACTTAATCATTGGTTGAGGTAGGTAATGGATCACTCAGGGCTGGTAAAGCATGAGTGGATAATGGTATGTGATATGTGTTGAATTATATTTATTCACATTTCATCATACATTGGTATATATGTGGATGTAAGTTAGGGAAACCATTGGCGGTGGACTTATGAGTCCATACTCACACCCTAGACATGACTTCTGAGACGTGTGAAGACTTTATAGTTTTGAGTAAAGAAAATGGAAAAGGCTCAACATATGGATCTTAGTGGATAAGGTCATTTAGATAGTTCATGATCATAATGGCATGGTTTTTATGGCAGAGAGACTGAGTGGCTCCTCAATTTCTTGCTGGTGATTTATTTTGACTATTTTTTTCATGTACATATATGATCGGCCCATGGGAAATTATGGTTAATCATATATAACTATAATGACATGTGGATATTGTATGGGCTATAGCATTTGTATTTTGGCTTATTATTTCCATTATTTAAAATTACAACAGATGTGTTAGATTAATCAGTTAGGTTATGTTTTTGTTGTTTTTTAGTTTTTGTTGTCGTTGTTATTATTGTCATCATTATAATCACCAGAGGATATAGTCTGCTTACCATTACCCAATTAACCCTCACTACTAGTAAGTAGCCTTTGGTGTATGGGGAGGTTCACTTAAGGTCTTGTAGTGCACTACCAGTTGGGGCACTAGTCGAGTGGTCATGGGACAGGGGAACATTACATACCTAGGGTAAATTTACCATTTTACGCTTATAAGGGTATCAGGGTTCAAAAATTAAATAGTATGTCAAGACTTTACTGGGAAAATTCTAGGTCACTACATCCTCCCCAACTTAAACCATATTCATCCATTTAAAGGAAGCAACTGGGGGTCTATATGGAGGTGCACAAAATCACATAGTGCAGGAATTATCATTGTTTTCACTTCCCCTATTTCAAACATATAAGATTCAAACAATCTTGATAAACAATAAACTAGGAAGGAAACACCCTCATTCATACACAAGGATATCATCTCAAAGTAATCCTTTATTATAAACACACATTCACTCTATGTGAGTCTTTTTAATCCTCTACACCCTAATTCATTCCTCATCTAAACGCCATCCTTATACATAAGATGAATTGAACCAATGAACCACTAGAATCCATCTCATAATGGTTCATTTTCCAAGGATACCTTTAGTGGGATCACCTCACTCCCCACCTATAAAGAGCCTTCTAAATGGTTATTTCATTGGAAAAAATTATCCACATTGTTCTGCAACACTAATTAATTTACCATATTCCACACTGTATTCAAAAAATAAACTTGGATAAACACTCTCTAGCATCCACATAAGCTTCTCATCCCTTTCCTACAACTAATTAATCATCACCAATATCACTCGCATGTATCTCAAGATAAACTTTGTCTATACTCCTCAACCTCAATAAAACACCTGAAGAAATCCTCTACCCACGCCTTAATCTACAATAGTCTTTTACTCAATTTTGAAGATAAACTAGTTGTATTATCATAACTCATTCATGAAAGCTACCAATGAGAACATTAGGAACAACAGAAACCTCATCAAATTGTACGAATGTTCACCACTACCTACAAGGTGTCCCAATCTACCATAATTTGAATTGGATGATCATGTCCATTCAAATTACCCTACTCTTTCAACTCCACACCCCAAGATAACACCCACCCAACCAATAAAAATCCATAAAATCATGGGATAATTTCCTCCTCCACTATATTGAAAGAGTTTTCATGTGATGGTTACACCCACAATGATTCACTAAACATACTAAATAAAGGGTCATTCCCTTCATGGTAGGAATAAAATCATAATTTCAATAATTATATTTAATATGAAATCAAAGGGAATAAAATTATTCACATAATAAAAGGTGATGTGCTCCCTGCCTTTAGGAAAACCCTTTAGGTCTACCGCTTGATAATGGAAGTCACACAAGACCAAAAAATAAACCGCATTAATATGGGTCACTCTTACACAACGGATGATTGTGGGTCCACCACCATCGATCAAAGGTGAGAAAAGTCCCTATATTTACACAAGAGTTTTTCTTTTGAAGCTAGTTACCCTTATGCCTTCTCCATCACCCAAACAAAAAGTACTCCACCTGGATCATCGATCACCACATCACTATAACACCATAAATATCAAACATATCACTATTACCACAACTTCATAAAGAATAATGTTATCCCATGAATATAGTTTCAATATTATGATAGTTTACTACACATTCAAAAATATTATGGTAACACAAGTGTAAATTCATATAATGACTAAAAAACCCCTCCATGAATTGATACTAAGGAAAATTCAGTCTAAATGTTCATGTTTCATATACACCACAAGGGTGTTCATCACTCTGATCAATGGAACATGAATGACATGTTTTATATAAAAGTTGGGGCATATGTTGGTCTCACAATAAGGGATAACCACGGGTCACCCTTTGAAAGTATCCATACATTTTTCTGTATTTATAGGGAATAAATTCCCAAAAATGAACATATTACATAAATACATTTTTACTAAAATATGAGTAGATGACTCCAACTTCGCAAGGGTGTGCCTCACTCACCATACTTGAGGGGATCCCACTCACCACTAGGCATGGGCCTCACTTTATATGCAACTACACATCATTTCATAGTAACATAACTGGTACCCAAAAATACCTATATTAGTACTGTTAGACCTCCTACTCACCACAACAATGTCTCTTGAAAGACCTCGCATTCTACATCAATGTGAAATAACTTATCAGATATGGGTAAAATTTTAATTTTTACCCAAGAATATTAAATGAACATCACATCAAAGAACTCACAGAACTCTATGATCTAATCAAGTGTAGAATTTAAAACCTAAATAAGCATTGACTCACTAACAACATCCATGAATATGATGATCTATCTACACTAGAAGGGGTGAGGGGAAGAATCCATTAGTGGAAAAACTTTCTGATAATGATTTGGATTGGGGTTCCACCAGAGTCTCTAACACCTTTAAATCATATAAAAAAGGAATAACTCACACTAGTGTTATCTAGTATGATGGTCCTCTAAAAGACAACATGAATCATACCCTAAATTATATCCATTGATACCTGATTAGAGCCATTTTTTCAGAACATATCCTAATAGATCCCACAATAAGTAATCCATTTCTGAAGAAACTAACTAAGGGTGGTGATTGATGGTAGAAGATCGATGCATCATCCATCTCTGACTATTGAGTTTCCACTAACTCTTCCACCAAATAGTATCTTAGTAAGAAATTGGGCCTACAATAGGGAGGTTTCTTATCTTAATGGTAGCATTAACAAGGTATTCCATCCACAACACCACTTTGGTTGTCTATATATAAAACAATAACCTTATTTCACATCCAGGTTTTATCTCCCGCAATAGTTTCTTCTTCTACCAATTCAGACATGAGTGGCTCCAAAATAGGTGTTTTTGTGTGTAAATACACCCATAGCTCGATAATCTATTTCTATAGAGTCTTTGCATGAGACACTAATATCAAAAAATTCCATCATAAAAATTGTTCAAACGACAGCTCATGTGGTCTATGACCCTCAAAACATACTCAAACATAGTCATGTCACGTTCTGGGTGATTCAACATCCCCAGTTACAATTCTATTCTAACAAATGGATCACCTCCATAAATGGTATATTAGTTCCATAATGAGTTTAAGAGAGAAAAAACTCCATCCACTTATAGTTTACAATGTTGTATAAGAATCCTAATAAAATAATCAATATCTAGTCAATAAAATTCTGAACCATATGAGAATTTGACTCTCAAATAAATCCAAAAATATATCACCCAGGGATCAGGCTCCCCTTAAAAACCCATGAGACCACCATCATCAAATATATGCATCATAAATTATCTATATGTATTCTCATCTAACATTGTAGTAACCACCATCCATTATTTAAGACCTATATTTAGTACAAAGGGGAGATAAAATTCCTCAAATCACAAGGAAATAATGTATCTCAACAAATTTTTAGAGAACAACACTTCATCACTCCCTAATTAGAGATAAGAAGCCTATATATAAGCAAAATCCCTTCATGAACTATCCACTTCACATAAGATATCAGTAGGAATCACCCTTCATTCAATAGGGTGAACCCACGAGTATTAGAGTATATCTGTGTGTATTGATATGGGAAGAAAATAAAAAATTATAATTAACCTCTATGTGATGCAAGTAAAGACTTTATTTTACTCTATAATGATGTCTCATCACCATGGGTCGACTAAAAGATTATCATAGTCCTAATGATAAGATACATTAGCTACCACATCTATGTTTGTCTCCCTAGTCTAATAATATAACTTGAGTCCCTTTAACATTGTTTCCCTAATTTCCCAAACCAATCCTCACATAACTACTAACTCCAAAAATCGTCTTTAAGAATAACCCATTTTTATACCACTCTTACATGATCTGACCCACTAGGTCCCTATGTGGTCCATAATTAATTCATAATTTCCCCCCTAAGCCTTCCTCTAATAGTTCAGGTGTTGGTGACGAGTACCGAGTAAGAAAATATCACAAGATGAGAAGTCTTATACTATATAAACTTGTAATAAACACATATCTCTAAACCACAATAAAAATCAATAACACCATTAAGAAATTTTTTGAGTACTTTTATTGTATATATAACACATTAATTTTAAAAAATATACAAGTACATATCACATAGGTAAATATAAAAGAAATTGTACATAAAACAAGTCTTTGAATCTAAATGACACAAAACTCTAGAAAACTCCACCTCGCTATTATTACCTATGGATTAACATATATCCTCAATGAATATAATCATCATCATAAACCACGAACCTCCATCATGTGTCTCCAAGTGTCACTATGAATAAAATATGAATAAGAAATTACCACCTTCATGTCAACCAAAAATTATCTTTGAACCTATGTATTGTTTTTATAGTCACAACACAAGTGGGCACAAATACCATGTACGGGTGAGTATAATTATACTTAATAGGAATCTAAAAAAATATAAAAGAAACACAAAGAAAAAAAATTATCTCAAACTTATGGTATGAGAGGTGATTGATAGGAATATAAAGCTGAAAATACAGAACATAAATTTAATCCAAAAATTATTGTACTAAAGAGTAAATGGAATGAAGACAATGAACAACTAGATCAAACTCCAGTATAGGGAAATAACTAAAGGAATATAGGATAAGGTAATCTATATATTCCCTAAAATCCAAAGTTATATGGGAATATAAGAGCCTTTAATATCACTATTATAGACCATGAGGTTTCATTCCAATCATCTTAGCATCAACCCATGATGGTATTAATTTCATGAGTAATAAAGGGGACACTAAAAGTAACGAAAACCCTATAAATAATGAATTTGATAACCAGTTGTATATTTTGTCTCAAAGAAACCCCATGGGGTTACAAGGAGTCATAAGTCTTGAAGAACTCCAAAATATTTTTCCTTATCAATTACCACACTACCATCAAAATCCATGAAGGGAGGCCTGCTCATTTCTAGATCACTCTCATCAATTGAGCGAGTACCGCACCCTCTGGTTCATCAAAACCATACCATTAATCATGTACCAATAAAATCTTGTAACATCACATGATATACAGTTTAGGATCTCTACCTTACTATAATACACCTCATCCAAAGGGAAAACTAACTCTAGTGGATGAGTCAAACCCCGAATGAGCTATTAAATGGGGGGAATACCAACTTTGTAGATAGAGGATCTTAGCCCTGAGCATATTGGTGGAATATTGACCCTACTTGAAAAATTTATTATAGATAGAGGATATTGACCCTAATAAAGTGGAGAGAATAATGACTCCACCTATTGGATGAGAACACTTTATTAATCATGCTAGAACCACATCATCGGCCCTATATAGAAAAATTTTAAATCTTCTTATCTTACCTCAAAAATGGCGTCAAATAGACAAAAAAAGTAATCCATTTTGATCTATATGAAGGAATAATTATGATAGTATGTATATTTAATAAAAATTTTAATCAAATAAAAAGTATACCTTTCATTATATCATATATGAAAGGCACTACATGATGAGATTCAGAGATCATTCCACAATTCATAATTATGTATCACATATTGGCATAGAAATGTTTGTCCCAATGTCAAGTTTATCATGTAATGGAAATATTATTGATTTGATTTCTCTATAAAAAACTAAAACTGAAAAAAAATATTATAGAATAATAATAAAATAAATTTATAATTATATATTTTATAAATTTAGGGGGAAGGAATCATGCTTCCCTTTCTTCTTCCACCATTATATGTGCACCATGATGTCCCATACAACTGCTGAAACCTTACCTCGGTCGACCACTCCAATGGCCAGTTGGATTCTACTAGCCCTCATATCGAATATGTTTCCTATAGCTTCCTACATCCCCCCATGCATTATCATATCAACACTATACCACCTAACATTTTTCGCCAAACACCATGATTCGGTATCCCCATCATCTTTCCTTATCATAAATACTCTATTGAACCACTACTATCAATGATCAAACAAAACTGACCCCAAGTGTTAGAGTGGTTTTCAATCATCTTTCAATCACTAATTATAGTTGTTTTGGGAATTAGAATTGTATAAAATGATTAATATGAAGAGAAAATTATGGTTTTTATAAATTATGGTGATTAAGTTATGTGATGCTTTACAATTCTAAATTAATAAACTAAAAATTTTAGCATATTTAGATTTCATAATTTTATAATTTGGTTTATTTAATTGAAGAAGGGAATTAATGAAAATGATTATAGTAATCATTAGAAAAAAGAAAAAAATCTCCCCAGGGATTTCATAAACAAATAATCAAGACTTAATTAACATCAAAATCATCACATAAATCATTTTCATTTTTAATATAATAAAATAATTATATATTATTCAATTTTTAATTTATATTTCTAAACCATGTCATTTTCATTTGAAACTTTAAGAGTTTTGGATGAATCGAATAATGGGTAAAGTTAAAAAATCATGTAAAGTTCAACTCAAATATCTTATCTCACTTCATGGGGAATGGTTCTATATGGAAGAATGCATAAAGTAGGAGTTAAAAATCGATAATAAAGATCAATAAAATTTAAAGGGAATAAGTTTAGTGTCCCATATTAAAGGATAAAAATTCTCTTTTGAAGAATGAAAATAATGGAATAAATAGATCAAATAAAATTACATTCCTCAATGGTGAATCATCATCACTTCAATACATCATCCCAATCAAAGGTCTATTCATTTTCAAAGTGATTCAGGTTTCCATTCCATGATTCAACCATCCTACTTCTATCTCCACTTATTTTTCTCCTGTTAAGTCCTAAGCAATATGACTTATGGTCTATAGGGGGTGCAATAGACTAGTTTACAAAATTTAACAAAATTAAATCAGAGAAAAAATGCATATACATGAATAGTTGAAAAATTAAATATGGGTACCAGTGATTTTTATAGTAGTTTATTTCAAAGTGATCCTACATATACTCATCACTTCTCTTTACTCAAAAAAATGGTATGTACTAAAATACCTCACTTTTTTAGGAGAGAAACAACCCTATTATAGAATAAATTTTTAGTAGAAGCACAACCAACACAACCTTAAATTTTAGAGGTGGGTTATAAACTAATTATCACATGTAAATTTTACTAGTGTATAGCCCAATACATATATTTTTCATATGTATAGCTGATTAAAAAATATAACTACATTTTTAAGGGAAAATCATCAACCAAAATAAATTTACAACACAAATAAAGGATAAAAATAATTTAGTACAAAGACTCAAGGAACTAGTCAAGGTAGTCAATATAGAATAATAATAGCATAATAACCAGTCCTTGAGAAATTTAACCATTTTTTACTCCACGTAATTAGATATTGAGAATGCTTTTTTCCTTCCTTGAGATTCATTCAATATTTTGATTTTTTTTATACAGGATCACTTAAAAATGTATGAGATCTATAATTTCAAATATATAGGTTTTTTGATATTTTTTCACTTATTAATACTATAATGTTGCTTTAATCCATTTAAATAGAGTTTAAAATAGCTACAAAATTGAAAATATTTATAATAATTCAAAAAATAATAATGATAATATTGATACCCATGATTATCAATATAAATACAGCTCTAATCAACAGTCATGAATACCCAATAAAAAATTTATAAAATATAATCCTTGAAATAATAAACTACTTCATGGTTGTTTAATAATTTTAAAGCTCATTAAACAAATTACATAATAATTGCACATGATTACTAACTCAAAATAATTTTAATAACCCCATAAAACTCATGATTTAGTTTCTTTCTATAATATTTCAAATTCAAATATCTTTCCAAAACTATTCATGTGGGTATGAGTATTATAAAAACGAAATTAAATTTGTAATTATATATAATATATTTTATAATAAATAGATAAAATAAAAATGCATATCCCATAAGATAAAAATGTTCATAAAGTTAAAATATACATATGATTCATTTTACCATTCTATGTAAGCATGATTTTTTATTTTCATAGTGTTAAATTTTTAATATATTTTAAAGAAAATTTTACAGCTCGAATCATTCATAGGCTAAAATTTATAGGGTATAAAGGAAAATGTAAAATAAAAATAGTTTTTCAAAAACACTGAAACTCAATACCACAGAATCTAAATATAAATATTATAAACACCAAAATCTTGAAAACAAGTTATGATTTAACAAGGTTGTGAGAAATTATAATTATCTAATATTGAAAATTCATTATATTAGTCATATCCCAACTCATACTGATTTGGATTTTTCCAAAATTATTTCTTAAGTAACATGATGAGTGTAAAAACTTTATGAATTATAAATCTATAATATCACTTTAAATATTTAAAAATAATAAATAAAATAAAAAAACATTGAGTCACATAAGAATTTATATTTTGTAAGACTTTGATTTTCATAAGCCTTTAACATTTCTATAAGAATTTACACTTTTCATAATTTTATATTTTATAAAACAATACAAAAATATAAGGCTTTGTAAATTTTTTAATACTTTAAAAACATACTTCTTAAGATTTCTGTTCATTCTAAGACATTATACTTTTTTAAAAACATATCTTTCATATGACTTCACTAAAAAACATAATACTTTTGATCAGTGAAGGATTCAAACACTTTACTTTACTCAGTCTAGAGAAAATAAAATTATAATTTTTTTAATTAGTATTTTTTTAATTATCAAAACCAAAATAATAAAGTGGAAAAGAGCCACTCAATAATCTCCCCTTTTTTGAAAATTTAAAAAACCAAGTGAAATCCCCCCATTTTCTAGAATAATAAAAAAGGTTTAATTTTTTAAATACAATAAAAAATCTCCATAATTTAAATATATAATTCAATAGATAATATCATGCTTTAACATATTAAAAATAATAAAAAAATCATGATTTAGCCGTATAAATATCAAAAATTCATACTTAAACATATATGATCGAATAAACTTCAAGTTCAATTAGATTTTAGAATATCAAAAAAAATTTTAACATATTTAAAAAGGATAATACCTCTTAAATTTATGCATTCTGAAAAATAGATATCAAATAAAACAAAAGTAAACAAAAACAAAAAATCTCCCTCTTGAATTTAGTTTTCCTTATTTAAAAGAATCAAATAGTTTAGAGAAGATTTAAAATTCCAACTATATAAAATAGTGATACCTCCTCCTGTATAAGACATTAAAAAGATACAAGGATCCATTAAACATGTTAATTTATTTAAGGAATTATAAAATTATTTCCAATGAATCAAATGTTACCAAAAAATTAAATATATGCTAGTAAATCAAAAAATATACAGATAAATTACATACTCAGTGACCAAAATTAAATAGATTCTAGCATATTCATATCAAAATTCTTCCATAAAAATTTCATATTTAATCTTTCCAAACTTAATTGAATCTAATTGTTTAGTAAATATTTTATCTTAGTTATCATTAATAAAGACAAATTCCAAACATATTTCACCCTTTATCACATGATCTCTAATAAAATATAATCTAACTTCTATAGGTTTTATTATATAATTTTCTAAAGGGTTCTTAAAAATAGAAATAGTGGATCAGAAATCATAATAAATAGAAAAATTGTCAAAATAAACATTAAAATTAGATAATTTTTATTTAATCCATAAATATTGTGCATAATAAATAGCATTGACTGTATATTTAGAATCGGATATTGATAAAGCAATTGAAAATTGATTATTTGAGTTCCAATAAATTAAATTTTTTTCTAAAAAATGACACATTAAAAATGGACTCATTCTATCAATCCTAAAAACTCTAAAATTATTATTAGAATAGTTAATCAAATCAATAAAATTCTCTCCAAACTAAAATAATATATAATTTACAATTACATTAATATATCTAAGGATTCATTTAAAAAAATTTAAGTGATATATTTAGGATCAACCTAAAATATAACACACATACATACACTAAACAGAATATCTAGACTATAAGTATTTAAATAAATTATATTATAAATCATTCCTCTAAACAATTTAATAGCAATGGATTTTTGGTAAAAATTTGAGTCCAATTTATAATTAGTACTCATAGGGCTTCTAAAATTTTTACAAGAATTAATTCCAAAATATTTCAAAAATAATTTATTATACTTAGATTGATTCAAAATTATTCCATATTTTATATGATAAATTTTAATACCTAAAAATAATATTAATTCAACCCTGAGGTTTATATAAAATTTAGAAGTCATTAAATTAAAAAATAATTTACAAATAAATTCACTTGATGATCTAAATATAGTATCATCTATATATATTTGAATAATTAATATCTCATTAGAAATCTTCTTGATAAATAATGTAAGATCTAATTTACCTTTATTAAAACTATTGTTCAATAAAATAAATATAGTCTTTAATAAAAATATTTAGGAGCTTACTTAAGTCCATAAAAATATTTTGATAATTTAAAAACAATATTAAGAAAAAAAAATATTTAAAACATGGTGGCTGATTAAAATAAGATTCTTTAGAAATAAAATTTTTTAATAAATCATTTTAAACATATATTTGACATAATTTAAAACATTCAAAAACTTTAAAAGATAATAAAATTATGATAAATTCAATATTAGTAACAATTTAAAAAGATTCATCAAAATCTATACCTTATTCTTAACAAAAAACCATGTGCAACTAATCTAGCCTTATTCTTAAAAATTTATCCAAATTTATAAAATTTATTTATAAATACCCATTTAGTTCATATAATCTATTTATATTTTGGGGGTTCTATTAAAGTAAAGAAATTGTTTCTAGATAATTTATTAAGTTCATCTTCAATAGAAATAATAAAAAAAATCATCTTTTAAAGAACCAAACACATCATTAGGTACAAATTCAGAAAAAAGAGCAGAATTAAAAAACAAATTAAAAATAGATCTCCTAGTTTTAATTATATAATCTATATTACCAACAAATTTATTAATAGGGTGATATTTATGAGTTTTAAAATATATGGGATCATATTGGCAAGGAATATCCCCCTCAACTGATATATTATTTTGAGGATTTCTTCATAAAAATTATATTCTCTATATTCTACTTTAATGATATCTATATATGAATTCTTTTTCTCTTTATATTAATCATATTTAAATTGAATATATTATTAAACAATAATTTTTATTTTATTATAAACTCTATAAGATTTAAAAATATTAAAATAACCATGAAAAATTCCTTCATCGCATTTAGAATCAAATTTATCCAAATCATCTTTAGTATTTAAGATAAAAACTTTAGAACCAAAAACTCTAATATAACCAACTTGAAACTAATTTTATTTTCATAACTCATAAGTTTTTTTTATTAAAATGGTACTAATAATAATTATATTTGAATTATAACAAACAATAAATACAGCTTCAACATAAAAATAGTTAGGTAATATATGTTCACTTAACATGGTTCTATACATTTAAATTAGGGTTTAGTTATTTCTTTGAAAAACTCCATTTTTATAAGGAGTCATAAGTGATGAAAAATTAAGTAGATAACCATTATTTTCATAGAATATTTCAAATTCTATGTTCTAAAATTCACTTCCTTTATCACTACGAATAACAATAATCATACAACCTTTTATATTTTTCATTAAATTACAAAACATATAAATATAGATCAAGTTTAAATTTTATGAGAGTGAATGTATAACCATGTGAATATACTATAATCATCTATGATAACTAACATTTAACTTTTTCCACTAAGTCTAATAATCTATGTAGGACCGAACATGTAATGATGAACTAATTTAAGAGGTTGATTGGATTCTAATCACTTAACTAGTTTAAATGGTACTTTTTTTTGTTTTCCTTTCATGAAAGCATCATAAATATGAATCCTATCTTTCTTCAAGTTAGGTATTTATAGTAATTTTCTGGTTTAGAAATTTTATACAATAAAATAAAATTAACAAGTCTAAGTCTCTTATTCTAAAGTATACTTTAAATCTGTAGAACATTTAAACACTTAACATGTCGAACTAGAAGCTCAAAAAGGTCAATAAAATATATATTTTTTTTGGTTCGCATAAAATAATAAATAATTATTCTTAAAAAATAAAAATAAAAATTATTTTTCAAATTTTACATTCATAACATCATCAAATAATTGAGATATTCTAATTAAGTTATGTCCTATTCCATCAACATGTAAAAATTTAGAAATAATAATAAAGTTTGAAATACCAATTTCACTAAAACATTTTACTTTAAATTTGGAATTATCTCTAAATGTAATAGTGCCTCTATCATGTTTATTATGTGAAATATATTTTTATGGGTCTCTACATGCTTATATTGTTCATGTACCATACATCTTTCTTGAGACCTCTAAGGAATTATTCTTGAAATATTAATTGGTAGGCAGTTTTGGTACCCAAACTACTTTACGTCCAATAGGATTTTTAGATCAATTTTTAGGTACCCATGCAGATTTAAAGCTTGTATTAAAAGGCACATTCAAATATAAATATTTAGAAATATAATTATTAGTATGTCCCAAAGATTATAGAAATATTAGTGAAAATTCATAATCATTGTGTCCCTTCATAATACATCTAAAATCAACAGCAATATAACAAAAAACAATTTAAAGTTTTTAAAAAATAATTTTGATAAATCTGAGGTAATTTTCTGTCATATCAAATACCATATTTATTTCTAATCATACATTTTAAAGATATCATTTTCTTATAATTATTTCTTCCTTGAATAATATTAAATAACTTTTTAATCAGTATTTCACTATCATATTTCATATTTTCATTCAACTTATGTATAATTTTTAAATATTCATGAACCATTTCATTCATGGTAGAATGATTATTTCTAAATTTCTCATTTTCCTATAAAATATAATTATTATCCTAAACAAGTTGTTTATTTTTTCCTTTGAGTTAATTATATAATTTTGAAATTCTAAAAAAATATTTTCTTTTTCTATCAATTTATTCATTCAATTATTCAACACATAGATAATAAAATTTAGAATAATTTTTAGAACATTAAGAATGAAAACCAGAATCACTAACCTCATTTAAATCTTCCATCAAACAAAAGTTTTCATATTATTTTTCATTTTTAGATTCTTCACTAATTTCAAATTATTCAGTATAAATCAATATTTTAGTTGATTGATTTTTCTGTTTCTTTTTTAATGTTTTATCTTTCTTTTCATTTCTCAATCTTAGACAGTCTAGAATGAAGTACCCTTTTGCTGCATTTAAAACATTTAATATCTTAATTAATATAATTAAAGTTAGTATTACCTTTCTTTTATCCCTTATGATTATCTTTCTGAGAGTTCCTTCAAGATTGTTTTTTAAAACCTTTCTTTTTGATTCTTTTGTAAACTCCAATGAAAATATTACTTATTTATTATTTTTCACTTACTTGGAGTTTAGAACCCAAAGAATCATATGGAACAACATTAACAGATTTCAAGGTTTCACCTTTCCTTTTTTTAGTTTCTTTATCAGTTATGTTCTTTAGTTCTAGTTCATATTGAAGTAGTAAACCAATAATATCTTAAATATTATACTCCTTGAATTTTTTTTTCATCAATGGTGGTATTCTTCTTATTCCACTTCATCGGTAAATCTCTTAAGACTCTTTCAACTTTTATATTGTTGTCTAATACTTCTCCAAGATCATTCATTACATTTACAATGCTAATAAGCCCATAGAAAATATTGTTGATAGTTCCATAATCTCCCATATTTAAATATTAATATTCATCCTAGAGAATTATAAGATTTTTCCATATCATCTTATCAAAGCCAAGTTGGTTAACTTGAAAAATTATATAAATATCATAAGTAGTTTTATAAGAATAAACATAACTAAAAACAATTATATTTATATAAAAATAAAGATTAGTCATAATTTTATAATTTAGAACATATTTAGTTTCACCACTTCTTGTAATAGTATCAAGGTTAAAATCATGTAATTTTTAATATTTTACCATAATATCCCAGTGATCAATGTTGACTAGCTTAAGATATTTTTCCATTTGATTTTTCCAATAGACATAGTTTGTACCATTTAAGTGAGGTGTATTCTTCAGTAACCATCCATCATTTTAACTAGTTCCTACCATCTTAAATATCTTTCCCTTAAATGATTAAATCTTTGAAAAAGTTGATAACCAAAAAATCCCCTAGAGCTAATGCTTTTGATAATATTAAAGAACACCTCTTAGAGGTTATGGGTCTTAAATTAATTATTAGTTCCTAACCAAGACGATCGATGGTTGAGAGGGGGTGAATATACCATTTAAAATTTTTTTATAAATTAAATCAAAGTAACCATACACATCCATGAGAAGCAGAAAAAATAATTAAGGAACACAAGAAATTTTTATAGTATTTTGGATCAATGTGATATTAAATATTCTATTCAATTATCTCTACTCAGTGAGATAAATCGTATTCATTAAAAAGACATAAATTTTTTAAGGGATTTAATAGTCCTACTATAAAATACTTTTCTAGTGGAGGAACAACCAAAACAGCACTGACTTTTGGAGGGGAGTAGTAACTTGATTACAAAACATACCTATTTCAAAGGTATAACCTGATACATTCCTTTTGTGGAAGTATAAATAATTAAATAAGATTTATTATTTTGGAAGGTAAAATCATAAACCAAAATATAGTTATATTACAAAAAAATAGATAGAAATAATTAAATAAAAATACTCATGGAACCACTCGTGGTGGTCGATGTAGAATAGTTGTAGCATAGAAACTAGTCCTTGGATAATGGAATAGTTTATCACTTAAAGGTAGTATAGATCAAGAAATGTTTTTTTCTTCTTTTAGATTAATTAAATAGTTTAAAAAAATTACACAAGATCACTTATTAATGTATGAAATCTATAAGTTCATTTCTATAGGTGTTTTTTATATTCATTCACTTGTAATGACCACCATGAAACTTTAATCCCTTTATGTAGATTATACAATAGTTATATAATCAAAAACATTTATAATAATTAATCATAATAATAATACACATAATTATATCCACAAATACATCTCAAATAAGAAATCATAAATAACCTGTCAAAACTTTCCAAAATATCATTCTTGAAATAAAAAACTACTTTATAAGTGTCCAATTAATTGAAAACTCATTGAACATATTCCATAATAATCATCCTTGATTATTCATTAAAAATAATTTGAATAATCCAATAAAAATTATGATTTAGTTTCCTTATGTAATATTTAAAATTAGAATATCTTTTCAAAACTATGCATATATATATATGAGAAATATAAAAACTGAATTAAACATTAAAAAAAATTATGAATAACATATAATCAAATAAATATGTGTAATAATCTAGAATATATCTTATAATAAATTGATAAATTTGAAAGAAATATCTTAGAAGATAATATTTTTTGAAGTTAAAATATGTCACAAACCACCTTGGGTCAGCCCCGAACTAGTCACCCATGATAGTCCGAAATAAGTCTTGAGAGGTATTCCCAATCCCCAGGGGCTGGAAACTAGTACCGGGAATCAATAATACTTAGTTGGGAAATATTTATCCCATAAATAGTAGATAAATAAATATAAAAAATGAATAAAATGATCAATGGTAGTGAAAAAGAAATAAAACTAAATGGATAAACATGCCTCCATGTGACCTAATGTGTCACCACCTATCATAGAATCATGATCTCTCAAAGAGAAATCCAAAATTGGAAGAACCTAAAACTAGAAATGATAGATTAGGTTTGATTACTAAGATTCTTTATAGGGATTCCAAAATAAAAACCATGCTCTATGCCTTACCTTTAAAAATAAAACCAGTTCATGCTTGTTTGAAATACATATATTTAAAATAATGGTTTTCATTTCCTTTTAAAACAAGTAACAAGATAATAATTTTAAAAGAACTATTATCTTATCTATTTTCCAAAATGGTTTATAGAGAATGAAATATTTTACAATAAATAATTTTACAAATAAGAAACATGCAGTGAAGGAAATATCTCAGTGAAAATAAATCAGTGGAAAGCATATAACAAGGTGCTAACAAAACAAAGAAAATAAAAGTACAAGTATGTAAGCCCCTATATAATAATTCCAAGTAAAAAAATTACATTTGAAATAATTTATTAAAAAACATCACAGAATAATAGAAAGTATATTACATGTGAAATAAATAACATGGGATATACCTAGACACAAAATAAAGAGTCCCTAAATGTACTCGATTTGGAACCATATTCCAACCTATCGATGTGATTCAAAGTCAATAACTAACATATCTACTCTCAAGTAGCCTCACTAGTGGCACACACCACATAGAAACTCCATGGGTATCTAGTACATATAATTGAGACAAAATAGAAATTGTCTCTTTAACCTCAATATGAAGCATGTGATCCCATGGATTTAGAAAAATTTGGAGGTGAGGAAGCATTCACTATTACAATATCTCAATCATGAAAAGCCATCATACATGCTAATACCACCTCCCAACACCATCCATGTGAATTCCCCCTAGAATAGAGAGTATCCATGGAAGTTAAATAAATTAATAAAACATTCAAAGGTAACCATCGGTCTTTATCATTTGAAAAACTATCCTTCATCATTTGAAAACCAAATTTTGAAACTCTTTGGAAAATTAACATGCCTTTAATATTTTAAGGAAATATTGGTCAAAGGGATAAAATATATTTGATATTTTCTAACATTAAAAAATAAAATATTTTAGAAGTTAAATCAATCACCTGTGTGATTCTCTTTTCAAAACAAATTTTTTGAAATACACTTCATCTAGGAAAACACATGGAAAATCATAACAAAACATAGAAATAGAAAATAGTCCAACTTCATTAATCACAATAATTTTTCATATTATACTTACTTCATAATATAATTAAAATACCCAATAAAACAAGAAAGAAATCATAGTTTTAAAATAAAAGGCTCGGAAATAGGGAACCTACTTTAAATCATGTCACTTTTTATGATGGTCAATTCACACTTACACTCATATACAACTTCATATATATATATGCATGTGTGTTTGTGTGTTTTTGTGTTCGAATAAGTACCCTTTGACCAAATATGCATATTCCCCATGCCATGAGGTAATATATAAAAATAGGGTATATATATGTATGTATGTACTTACCTATATATGTGTATGAAAGATATCTTCAGGGAGCCACAAATTGTCACACTCAATGAGGACAATAAGAATGGGCCTCAACTTGATCCACAAAAACCCTAGAAACTAATAAAAAAACAAAAAAAAACACCCAAATTGGGTTAGGGTTCACCATATATCACATGAATCACAAGATATAAAGAAAACCCATGAAATATAGGAATAAGGAGGAGAATGAGAACAAGAAAACTCACTAGTGATAATCACATCAGAAATTGGAAGTAGAATCGACTAAGAATCAAAGTGGGGAGGGGGAGGTCGTGTCCTGAGAGCCCCATGTGGGTGAGGGTCGAACAAGAGTGGGGGAGGGTAGGTGGAGAAAATGGGAGAGGAGGAACCCATTTTAGGGTTTAATATTATAATTAAGTTTATTATTTTTATTATTATTATTATTATTATTATTATTATTATTATTATATTGAATTTTTTTATCCATGGTAGGTCGCATGGTTTGGCCATATATTCTCCCAGATTGTGTGCCAACTATGCGGCTGCCTCTGTCCCAATAGGGAGGAGGCTGCATGGTCTGTTGGAGGCGGCTACACACCCATGCACCTAATCCTGTGGGCTAGAAAAAGTTTTTGTATGTGCCGCATGGTTTTTAGAGGGTTGGTGCACAGTTTCCCCTAACCGTGCTCCAACCATGTGTCATATTATTCATCCCAAAAACCTCCAAAATTGGAGAAAACACTCAAGAAAATCATAAAACAAAATCAAGAACAAAAATATATATAATAATAGAGTCAAATCAGTTCGAGGTGTGACAAAATATGTGTCTTATTCATTTTACCATTCTTTGTAAGTATTTTTTTTACTTTTTATAGAGTTTATTTAATTTTATATGGTTCAAATAAAACTATACGGTTCATAACTTTCATAGGGTACATTTTAGTAGGGTAAACTTCTTAGTGTGTAAAGAAAAACATAGGGTTCAAATAGTCTATCAATAACTTAGAAACTTGATATAGCATAATTATAACACCCCATGATTTTGTGAATTTTTTTTCTAAATTAATTTAATATTTTTGGTACTTTTCATTTGAAGAAACACTGAATATAGTTTTTTATATATTAAAGCACTAATCTTGGTTTTAGATATATGAAACACCATGTTAATCTCTAACTACATGAAACCCTTAGATTATATTACGGTACATGAAACACTATGTTTTTCTTGTGTTACACATAATACTAAGTTTCTTCTATATCTAGCATAACACACAAGTCCGAGTTTTATTGAACTAAAATATACTATTAATATTATTATTAAAACATTATTATAGCTACCACCTAGATGTTGGAATATAAGTTACAAATAAGATTAAATAAATTGTAAAAATATTATTTACACATGTATATAAAATGAATCTTTTTATTATCAAATGGAATAAGGGAGTTTAAGAAAAATTTGAAAATAAAGAAATTACTTTTCTAAGAGAACAATTTTTTATGTACAAACACAATTTTATTTCAATAAATTAAACTAACCACTTTTTATTAATGTTTTTAATAAAATTTATATATTATATATTCAATAAATATTTTTTATACTCATCCAATAGATATGATAGGTATAATATAATAATAAATCTTATTTTATGAATAAAAAGATGTATTTTTCTAATAGGTAATTTTATCACCTTTTAATGGAGAATCCATTTTAAATCTAATTTATGAAATTTTTATAATTTTTATTTTAAAAATAAAATTTATTTTTATAATTTTAATATCAAAATTTACTTTGAGATAATTTTTGGTATTTTTCTAAGAAGTTTCATTTTTTGATGGAAAGTGGAAAACACTAAATTTTAATTCAAAACTGCTTTTTCATTTAATTTATTTATATTCTTAAATTATGTTTTATCTTAATTTTAAAATATAATTACATCAATTATAAATCACGTAATCCAATTTAGGTAATTGGAACCAATTTTACCATTAAATTTTATATAAAAACATTTTAACCTTTTGGACCTTTTCACTTTAAAAACTCGCATTGTCGTCCCATCCACATGATTAATTTTAAATAAATTTATAACACTTATGAGATTTGAATTTGGGAAAATATATTCCATATTTTGAATCAGAATAATTTATCATATTTAATAAGGTCAAATTAGTTTTTTACCAAAATTTTAAGTGAATGTGATTAAAATTAATTACAACAATTAAAAGAAAATTTAGCTTAACAATGGACTAATCCCAAAAATTAAGGCCCAAAATGACCTAAAAACATTTCCAAAATACATTTTATGTAAATATATAGACCCTATACTCCATTTTATCTAACTTTAACCATTATTTCATCCACTTTACATGGTAAAAATGTGGGTGGAATTTCCTTTTTAAAAATTTGCAAGAATGTCACTCCTCTTCCACTATAAAATGGAACTAACCCCTACCACTAATTCACATCTATAAATCCCTTTGGATCATCCAAAATCTACCAAAATATCCCCCTGAAATCCCTACCTTCATCTTATAATCCTTCATTTTTTAATAAATCTATCCAAGGAATCCCTTTGGAATAAACCAAAATGAGTTACCCAAAGAATATGTAACATCCTTCCTCAAACTCTTTTGTTTTATTTTCATTCTCCACCACCACCCCCTAATATTATTATTACATGGTTATATATTAAACTCATTATAATAAATATACTATATGTTTTTATTCTAATGTTTCTACCTACACTTACACACACTTCCATATAATGGGTAATGAACTTACCGTTCTTGTGTATGGCGAACAACCGCCTCACGAAATGATGTTGTTCATTTTTACTTTACCACCTATAATGATTGGGAAATATTATGGAAACTATATTTTTATATGATATATAAAATATTAATGATGTATTTATTATTCTTTAATTATTATATAAAACATAACTTCATGCTTTCCATTTTTGGTAAATATGATAACTTCATTTGTGGATGTGTGGACTACTGCCTCCTCGAAGCGATGTGATTCATTCACACTTTACATGGAATGTATTAAGGATTATTTTAGTGAAATTATATGATATATATGACATAATAATTATAATATAATGATAATATATATATATATATATATATCATTTACTGTATTTCTTTCAATATGATAATAAAACAAAAATACTGTTCATGTGTACGTACGACCTACCGGCTCCATGAATGGTGTATTCCATTTCATAATTATATATTTTAAATGTTATTATAAACACATTTATAATTAATATATATGATATTTATATAATTTTTAAAAATTTTAAAATAATTAAATCAATATCTATTGAATAGGATCAAGCATAATAATCTGAAACATAAACAAAAAACAAAGTGGATATTACTAAAAACGTAACATTAACATACAGTTGTTAATAAATGGGTAATATAAAATCATAACAAAATCTTATATAGTATTAAATATAATAATATTTTTTATGATATATGTATAAAAAGCTTATATTTATTATATATTAGGTTTTAATGTGTGTAAAGAATTTCTAGACTTAAGGTTAAGGTTTTCTCATCTCACTTTTATTTTATGTGAGATACAAGCCATGTTAAACTCCTATTTATTATATGTGGTGTGTATACTAACCATGGATGTTTTAAATAATTATTATAGTTAAATTTATGGGTATTTACATATCCATTTGATTATATTTATTTCACGGGTTTTATGTTTCAAAATTTACCAAATCAGTAAAGTAATTGTATCTCAAATTGCCTTATTTTAGACACATGTCATGTTATGCATCGGTATTATTCTATGAGGAATATACACTACCATGAATTATTATCTAATTAACCTCCTTATTTTTATTATATTTTTAAATTCATTTAATTTCATTTTCTTTCTTGGGGATTATGATTCACAGTTACCATGTGGTAATAGTTTATTGCAATAATCACATCGTTTATCTGGATTGTTTATGATTATGCTTTA
Source organism: Viscum album (assembly GCA_963277665.1). Lineage (NCBI taxonomy): Eukaryota > Viridiplantae > Streptophyta > Magnoliopsida > Santalales > Viscaceae > Viscum > Viscum album. Next base: position 1,797,756,537 of record OY728126.1, on the reverse strand, counting down.
ATTGATGAAACCTTATAATCCACCTTTCAATAAAAATCATGAATTTTCTATTCATATAGTTAGTCATTATATCTTAATGTTTTATTACCATTTTCACACTAATTGGCACATAATATAATTAATAAAGTGTTTTTAATAAAATCTTACTTTATCTCTCTCTTCGGTAAAAAAAATTGTGTTATTTAAGAATCATTTTTTCCAAAATGGTTTTAAAAAATATTTTATTTTTAAATAGTTTTTTAGATGTTTTAAATCTTATTTTATATATTTTTAAGGAAATTTTTTTTCAAAATCTTTTCAATATTATTTCATAAGTTTTCCAAGAAAAAGGTTTTTAAGATATTCTCAAGCTTAGTTTATAAGTTTTCAAGGAAAAAGGTTTTAAAAATGTTTTCAAGCTTCTCTTATAATTTTTCAAGTAAAAATGTTTTCAAAATTTTTTCAATATTATTTTATAAATTTTCATGGAAAAAGTTTTAAAAATTTTTTAAATATTATTTTATAATATTTCATGTAAAATTTTTTCAAAATGTTTTCTAGAATCCTTTATAAGTTTTCAAGTTTGTTTTAAAAGAAAATTTTTTTAAAAAGGTTTTTTGTTTTAAGATTTATTTTCAATAAAGAAAGTATATTTTCTTGAAGAAATATTTTTAAAATATATTTCAAAATTATTTTCCATCTAACACGAAATATGTTAGTGTTACTCATGCCTTTATGGGTAAATGATCCAATGGTTCCATTAATATTATTTCTCTGAATGGTTTATGTTTTTATGACATGATTTTTAGGAAACATTTTCATCTTTCATGGGTTATATATTTATGAAACCCATTTCTATTTCATAGGTTATATATTTATGAAACTTTTTTCTATTTATTGGGTTATATAGTTATGAAACTCTATTATTTTCATGGGTTATGGTTTGATCAAAATATTATGAAACCAATATATTTTCTATAGGTTATGATATGATTACATGTTTATGATACCCATTTCATTTCATGGGTTATGATATGATAAATGTTTATGATCTTGTGGCACACATATATATGATTTAATTAGGATATGGGTGGGACCTATATACCCCTCCAATGCATTGGGTAAATATTTATATATCATGAGATAGACATGGCTAGAACGGGGAATAAAAATAGTTCAATAAAGGACTGTGTCTGCTAAGATGGTCTTCAGAGTGAACATTGACTAATAATATGGTCATGAGAGTGAACCATGACTACTAATATGGTATAGAGAGTGAACCCATACAACTAAGATGACATTGGTAGAAATTCCTTGACTACTATGGAAATCAATTTATATACTTATGTTTATTCCATAAACTCTATGTATTATTCCTATGTTATTCTTTTATGGATTATTCTCTTCATTCCATTATGATTCATATCTTATGAACTACCAATATTTATTCCATGACTCATGTATATGATCTTTGATATGTCTGGTATAATCCTAAAATTTTATTCTCATGTTCTCATACCCTTATTCTCATGTTATTATTATGTATCTTTTTTTACCCTTACAGAGTATCTAAGATCACCCATTTATTATATTTAATTTCCCTAAGTAATGAAGAAAGGTTTTAAGTAGAATTACTAAATGGGAAGATCTTTTTGGAAAACATTGAAGATCTTACACCAAGTTAGAATATTTTTTTTAAAGTTTCCAAAGAAACTAAACTATTATGGTCCTCAAGAATGTATTTTTGTAATGTGATTAATATTAATCTAAAATGATGTAATATCTATATTTGTTAAGCCTCGTTCACTATATATGGTATCAAAGGAAAGTTTCAGTAATTATTTAGAAACTAGGATGAGAAAACATTATTGAGATCCCTTGGGATATTTATAAGGATATGTATAGGGATATCTCTAAGGATAAGCCTAAGGTTTAATAAATTAAATAAGGTGTCATAATGTAGACATCAAATTAGTGATTTGTCATAATTTTGTTGATTAAAACTTCGATAAGTTTTTCCCATGCATTTATTTTAGGTTTTAGTAAATGATAAGAACTAGAAGAAATTGGGTTAATGTTGAATGTGATGGAAATTTTTTTTATGATAAGTCAAATGGGATGGTCAATGGATTGAAGGATGTTGTTATAGGATCCGAACGTAGCAGAAGTGCATTGGTGGGTGTACCCAACTTTAATTTTTCCATTAACAATGATCGATCTGAGATCCTTCATGATAATAAAATGATGGATCTTCGGAATAGAATGATGAAAAAAAATTAAGGGATTCCTGGAACCATAGAGAGGATCATCATATGTTGGTTATATTTAATTTAATTAAAATACAAGAATTACCTTGATAGAATTCTCTCTCTGTTGATGTTTTTGGTCAACATCTGATGTGATTAATCATTTCATTGTAGGATCCAAGTGTAGGATTCCTCTAGTGGTGATCCACATGTGCTCCACGTATCTTTGGACTCCGCCGAAGAGATCTCTAGGTGCTAGTGAGGAAGAGCCTTCTCTTGAGATGTCCACCTTCAATCACCTTGAGATCCTCTTGCAAATCTATCTCCTTGATCTGGTGGAAGATGATATCTCTCATATATTGTGATAATTCTTGTAAGAAAATAATTCTCTATTGGATTGGGAGCTTTCTCTAGATCCATTCTTCACAAACTTAAAAATTACTAGGCTAATGAGAATTATATAATTGGGATTTTAATTACTTAGAATAATAAAATGGATTAATTACCCAAAAGTATTTATTCATTTCATTTAATTCTTAGTAAGACCCCATGTATAATAATAAAATTTGACTATTATTATTACTTGACATGCGCCCTGTGAATTAAACACAATATTATTTAATTAAATAAATAATATTATTTCTCAAAAATCCTTAGAAAAATTACACAGCGTGTAATTTTGTTTTTTCATTTTCTTTATTTCCTCCACCACAATTATTAGACCTTGAATAATGGATATTTATTTCTCAAATAAATATCACTGAATTACTCGCTAATAAATATATTATTACACCCATAATATATTCTCTTGAATAAATAGTGTCAAAATAAATGTGATCAGACATCATTGAATAATTATTAAACCACAATCGGGAATAATATTTATTCGATTTGTTAAATTAATATTTAACTGAGAAACTTGGACACACCTCATGTGTGACCCTCTAGGCCTCTTTCTTAGTGAGATTAGGCGAAGCCAACCTAAAGTCAAAGGATAGCATCTAGCAACATGTCAAGGCACCCATAGAGAAATAAGTTAATGCCACAATGACATGTCACCTCCTACGAACGCTTACTGTGTAATGTAATCCATTTGTATCGATATTTTGAATGTAGAGGGTTGAATTCTAGTGCCATCAACTCATGTTCTCAATTATTATTTATTTGACTTTTCGGATTTGAAATTTCCCATTCCTTACCATGGACATGGATTTATTCAGGTTATATCAATTCCATAAAAGGGCATGAGATATCTACTTCCATTATGGAACAGAAGGAACAAATCCTTTCTTGCATTATATATTAATGCATTATTACTCATGACTCACCCAACATATTCTACCTCTCTATGAATAGTGTGTCATCATAGTTTTCATCAATACATCTAAGTGTGCGAGTTGTAATACCCATTAATAATAATCTTAAAGTCTAAGGACCAATACACATGTCTACAGATAGGAACATACAGTGACACTATGAAATGTGGATTTCCTACTGGAGGGTCTCGTTCTCATAATATCCTCTTGGATATTACCAAGGGCACACACTATGATAAGGTGACTGAAAGTTTTATGAGTCCTCACCCCTAATGTATTGTATTATTTGTGTCCCTCAAATAACATCACCCAGAAAAAGAATATATATTCATGAATAGTGTTATGGTACTTCCAAGTTCTCATCATAGCAGGGATCTGCTATGAAATTTTAGTGAAAAATCTATCCTTAGGACATTATCACATGAATTTTTCATATAGAATTACAATCAAGATTTGATAAGGTATTTATTAATGAATAAAGTATAAAGTAGTTGGTTCTAGGACACCAACTCCAATAGAATCCCACTTAGACTAGAGCCAACTACTAACAACCTTTAACCCTCTATCTCTCAAAAGATATTCATGCTTCTGGTGAGATATTCCTTTAATCATGGGGTCTTCCACGTTCTCTTCCATGGACACTATTCTCACTGTAACTTCACCCCTTTGATATAAATCCCTCCGGAGGTGATACATTCAGATTTTTTTTCTATTGATGTGACCTTGGTTCTTTTGCAAGAGACACCACTATAGTATTATCACAATACAATGTGATAGGATCTTTACTACCAGGCACCAGATCAAGATCCTGGACAAAGTTATGAATCCATACAGCTTCCTTGTCAGCATCAGAAGATGCTATATATTTAGAATCCACTATAGAATTGGTGACAACTGGTTTTTTGAACTCTTCCAGCTCACAGTTCCTCCATTGGGATATAAAACATATCCATATTGCAAATTCATATCATTCTGATCTGTCTGAAAACTAGCATCAGCATACCCTCTTATGACAAGCTCCGCATGTCCTTAATACACCAGGAACATATCCTTATTTCTTCTCAGATACTTAATGATAGTCTTAACAGCATTCCAATGTTGTTCTCCTAGATCTTCTTGATGTCTTCCTACCATTCTCAATGCATAGGCAACATCATGCCTGATACATAACATGGCATACAAGATGGATCCTATAGTCGGAGTGCATGGGATCTTATTCATTATATCTTTCTCCTGTTGTGTTTGAGGACACATTTTATTAGAAATATGTAGGCCATGTGATACTAGAACCAATACCCTCTTGGATTGTTCCATACTCAATCATTTTAGTATATGTTCAACGTATATACCCTAACATAGTCCAAGAAACCTCTTGGATCTATCAAGAATGATCTTGGTCCCTAGAATGTTGGCTGATTCACCTAATACCTTCATGGAGAAACACTTGTTCAACCAGTCTTTAACTAACTGTAAGACTGGTACATTGTTTCCAATAAGTAATGTGTCATCAACATATACTACTAGGATAATGACCGTATTCCCATTAAACCAATTATAAACACATGGCTCACATTTTTTCTTAATGAAACTAAATTTCTTTATGGCTTTATCAAATTGAATGTTCAATGACCTGGATGCTTGCTTTAATCCAAAAATGGATTTCTGCTACTTGAAATCCCATTTGGTTTCACTTGGTGTCACAAACCCTTCTGGTTGTGTCATATAAGCATTTTCTTGAGGATTCCTATTAAGGAATGCTATTTTGACATCCATATTCCAAATCTCATTGTCATGGTAATATGTTATGGAAAGTATTATTCTTATGGATTTAAACATGGAAACTAGTGAAAAGATTTCATTGTAGTTAATTCCTTGACACTGTATGAATCCTTTAGCCAATAGCCTTGCTTTATAGGTGATAAATTGACCTTCCATGTATATCATTCTCTTGAAAACCTATTTGCATCCAACAGGCTTTACATCAACTAACCCATCAACTAGAACCCAAGCATGGTTCTGATATATGGGATCCATCTCAGAATTCATAGCATCTAGCCATCTTGCAGCTTATGAGATTTCTACTTATTCCTTGTAGAGGAGAGGTTCATCATTTTCCTCCAATAATGATTCACCATCCTCGGTGACTAGAAAACCAAATCTCTCTGGTTCCATTACATCTCTTGAGCACCTACGCAATACTTTTGTTTCTGGAACCTCTTTCATAGGGACATGTGGAACTTGTTCCTGTACCAAATCTTGTATATCTTGAGCACCAACTTCATCAAAGTCAATATTGCTCTCACAATCCATTTTGAGGATGTTCTCCCTCTCAAGAAAGATGGATTGTCTGTTGATAATCACTTTCTTGTCTGAAGGGTTATATAGGTAATATCCTTTTTTTTCGTTTGGATATCCTAAAAAGATACACCTCATGACCCGGGGTGCTAGTTTGTTGCATGATAAGGCCTTAACAAACTCCTCACATCCACATACATGTTTGTGTGACAAAATGGGTTTCTTTCTGTTCCATTACTTAGAGGAAATTACATTTTCAACCTTATTTTGTACTCGGTTTATTGTGTATTCTGCATTTTGTAATGCATATCCACAAAAGGATAATGGAAGATCTGCAAGACTCATCATCAACCTCACCATGTCCAACAAGGTGTGGTTCCTCCTTTCACTAACACCATTCCACTATGGTGTATAAGGAGGAGTGAGATAAGATTTGATCCTATATTCCTGTAGAATATCAATAAACTCTTGGTTCAGATATTCTCCACCTCGATCCGATCGAAGTTTCTTTATCTTCTTACCAAGATAATTCTATACTTCATTCTTGAATTCATTAAATTTATCTAAGGACTCTAACTTATACCTCATTAATTAGACATAGCCATATATAATCAAATTGTTAGTAAAATTAATAAAGTAAGAATATCCACCTCTACCTTCTATAATAAATGGTCCACACACATCCGTGTGCACCAATCCTAGAAGCTCTATGGCCCTTTCACCCTATCCACCAAAAGTCATCTTGGTCATTTTACCTTGTAAATAAGTGTGACATCTATCAAGTGGTTTTAGATCAGTAGATTCTAAATAACCATCCTAGTAGATCTTTTTCAAGTGTTTCTCGTTTACATGACCAAGATGGTGATGCCACAATTGGGTGTTGTATGAGTCATGTGTATTTTTTTCATTATCGATTTCCAACACTTGGTTTTCGTAATTTAATACACACAAACCATTATTTAAATGTTCCATACTATAACATATTTTGTTCTTATAAAAGAAACAACCCTTATTTCCAATTTTAAAAATAAATCCATTCATATCCAAACAAGATACAGAAATTATGTTCTTAGAAACACTAGTAACATAATAAAAGTTACGTAAAACCAAAAGCATTCCAATTGGCAATGAGAGATGGTAATCGCAAATGGCCAATGCAGCTAGACTCACTCCATTGGAAGCTTGAAGATCCACCTATCCTTTGGAAATATTTCTAAATATAATTGGTTTCTGCATTTTAATACATATATGAGCCCCAAAAGTTGTATTTAATACCCAATGTGTAGAAATGGAAAGATTACACTAGATAATGAATGCAACTTTAGCATCCCCATGCTTCTGGGTGTAGTTCATCTTATAGTTTCCTTTCTTGACACATGAAAAACATACCACCTCCCATTACTTTACCTACCTATGGATCATCCCCTTCTTGTAGGGACAGTTCTCAGGGGCTTTAGACTGTTTATGAATCCTTGGCCCCTATGCCTTATCCTTCCTTTTATTATTCTCCATAAGGACTGCAAGTTTGTCACACCCCATGTCCTTATCTACCTGGTTAATTAAGGTCAGAAGTTCTGATAGACTCTTCCCATTTTTTCTGATGTTTTATTTGACAATAAATCTAGAGAAGTTCTTGGGAAGTTATGATAGGATGATATCTATACGCAACTCATTTAAAAACTTAACCCTAAAATGTCCAAGCATTCAATGTAGCTAATAAACTTGACTTCATGAGGCCCAACTGGTGAAGAATATCAAATCTTAGTTGTAAACAAATCATTGGAGATCTAATATCTCTCATGTCTCACCTTCTCTTGATAAATATCCTTAAGGTGAAACATCATGCTATATGCGTCCAAGTTTTCATGTTGCTTCAAGAGCTCATTGGACATGACTGATAGCATGAAACATTGGACCTATGTGGCATCATCCATATGTTTCATATAGAGAGATATTTCCTAATCACTGGCCTCTTTTCTAGACACAACTAGAATATACTCCTCCAATATGTACAATTTCCTCTCGAGGCGAAGGATGGCGCGTAAACGCCACTACCACTCCTATAAATTGGTTCTGATGAGAAGATTTTATGTCCCTAGTATGGTTCGCAATGATATGTTTGAAGTCATTTTTGTTGTTGTCTGTACAAATTAATATGAGCAAAGTTTTATTAATTTATCATGATAAAATTGAGGCAAATAAATAATTTAATACTTATTAGTCTCCCACTATTTTATAGAAATCCAATAGCCCTCACCATTGACTTTGGAATATTCTGTTGCCTGAATATTCTAGTGGTAAGTATCCATATTTCCCTTTGCATTACTCCAAATAGGGTTGTTCAAGAAACTTAAAGGGTTTTATGTAGGAATTCTAAATTCCAACAGCATTAAATCGCAGCTCCTTGATCTGTTGAGTGGACTCCCCAATCCGAAAATCCTTTTATTTTGGATTTCCTCAACCATTGCCTCTTGGTCACACAAAGTCCTACTATGGAAATAAACCCTTGATGTGAACAAATCCAAGTCAACCCTAAACCTTTAATTAAAATTCCTCAATAATTGAAATCACCCCAACTAGGGTTGGTCAAGAACTTTGAACTATGGTTCGATTCTAACCAAGATTATGGAAGGCTATACTGACTTAATATTTCTTTGAGGGATTTTATCTTTATATGTAAATTGATATTTTATTATCATTATTACATGATTTTTAATAGTAAGTGGTATATACGTAAGTGATTAAACATGTCTAAGAAAATATTTTATGCATAATCCAGTCTTATTTTAGTTCCATCTTGCATGCATATTTAATTCATTAATTTTGTGATTGTGATAACACACCCACAATAAATAAACCATGCAAGTGATAGAAATAAAGTAAATGGTTTGATCATGAGATTTTTCTATTGGATAGTTTATCTAATGGTTGATAAACTAACCCAAGATGTAGAGAAGAAACACCTTGAACCTTTTGGGATCGTGTTTACATCTTTCCACATGTCCACCTTTGTATCTCCTTGGATTGGTTTCACCTTGGGTTCTAACTTGAGCCACCTCCACTAGATTGGGAGCTCCATCAATTACATATGATTTTATCTCACTCGCAGGTGAGGGGTAAAATGGGGTTTTACATAAAAGAAACCTTGGGCATGTAGGCCCTACATATTAATGAGGAGAAGGCTCACAGACCAACAAATTTAATTTAAATAAATAAATTAAAAGAAACCATTCACATAAAAAGATCTTGGTCTAGATCATGATCACTCATACATGCAATGATATTTATGCATAAATAAAACTTGAATTCAATTCTTTAATTGTTCTTCTTTAAGATAAATCATACTTGAATCAATTAATTATCTTTAATTAATCAATCTTTTTATCTTAATCCCTTTTTCTGAATTTCCATCAGATTCTCATCCATAATAATTTTAAACAAATAAATTCATTTAAAATTATCTTTTTATGTAACTTGTACCTTGGAGACAACCTGGTGAATTCTCGTTCATAACTACCCAATGAGTATAAATGAACATTATGCAGATGTTAAATTAAACACATGTATATATAAAACACCTATCGCGTGTTGTGCCTCATCTTTACGCCCGCACTATGGTACACACCTCAAGGGTTTGTATAATATAATAATAAATTTTAATAAATCCACATAATTTGGATGAGTACATGGCGTATTGTTCTGACTACATGTCGTGTAATTTGGTTCACCGTCCATCTGGAGTACACACCTGGGCACATGGCATGTAGATGTACTTCGTAAATCTTTAGAGTACATGGCATGTTCAGTGGGACACATGTCGTGTAGTATCCACGTTACATGGTTTCCATCTAGGAAAGTCCAGTATGGGGTACACGGTCTAACACTAACCTGAAGGGACTATACTCCATGTTCAGTGGGCCACATGGTGTGTCTTCTATAAACTATGTGCCACCTATTCCAAGTCAACACATGGAGTCTTAAAGACTTAGATAGAATCCAATGACACAGCCTAGTTTGGTAGACTGTCACGGTGCATGGAACCTATACTACACAGATTTTACTACCAAATACATTCTGTGTGTTCTGGTGTTGTACGACCAGGAAGCTTTGGAACCTCCAGATGAGATCCTCAATTTTATTTTAATCAAAATTAAATGAAAAAAATTGTTTCTATAAGGTGAATGAGAAATGAAAGAGGAGGAATAGATCTCGAGATTTATATTTATAGAATGATTAACTTGAATTGAAACAACTAAATTATTAAATTAAAAATCACCAACGAAAAACTAAATAATTATAATCAATGATATGACCCCTTTGATACCACTTGTAGGTTCTAGGAGCAGTGGAAGCACGTTGGTTGGTGTACCCAAATTTAATTTTTTCATTAACAACGATCAATCCAAGATCCATCATGATAATAAAACACCGGATATTCGGAATAGAATGAAGAATGAAAGAAAGGAAGGGAGTCCGGGAACTATAGATAAGATCATCATATGTTGGTTATAATCAATTTAATTAAAATAAAAAAAATTACCTTGATGTAATTATATCTCTATTGATGTTTCTGGTCATGATCTCATGTGATTCATCATTGTGTCATAGGATCCAAGTGTAGGATTCCTCTAGCGGTGATCCACACATGCTCCACGTATCTCTAGACTTTATTGAATGGATCTCCGGGTGCTAGCGTGGAAGATCCTTCACTTGCGATGACCGCCTTCGATTGCCTTGAGAGCTGCTTGCAAAGCACTCTCCTTGATCTGGTGGAGGAGGATCTCTCTCGTAGCTTTAGAGCATTCTTGGAAGAAAATAATTCTATATTATCTTGAGAGATTTATCTAGATCTATTTTTCATAGCCTCTAAAATGTCTAGGATAATGAGAATTATATAATTTGGATTTAATTACTTAAAAATATTAAACGAATTAATTACCTAAAAGAATTTATTAATTTCATTTAATTCTTAGTAAGACCTCATGTCTAATAATAACAATTGACTATTATTATTACTTTACATGAACCCAGATAATTACACCTAATATTATTTAATTAAATAAATAATATTATTTATCACAAATCCCTAGAAAAATTATGTGACATGTACTTTTGTTTTTCCATTTTCTTTATTTCATCAACCACATTTATAAGACCTTGAATAATGGATATTTATTTCTTAAATAAATATCATTGCATTACTGGCTAATAAATATATTATTACACCCCCAATATATTATCTCAAATAACTAGTGTCAAAATAAATATGATCAGACATCCTTGAATAATTATTAAACCAAAATCAGGAATAATCTTTATTCCACTTGTTAAAATAATATTTAACTGAGATACTTGGACACACTTAGTGTGTGACCCTCTAGGCCTCTTTATCAATGGCATTATGCAGATCCTGCCTAAAGTCCAGGGTTAGCATCTAGTAACACACTAAGGAACCCATAGAGAAATATGTTAACGTTGCAATGACGTGTCACCTCCTACGAACTCTTACCTTGAAATATAATCCCTTTGTCTCGATATCTCGAATCAAGCAGGTTTCATACTAGTTCCATCAACCCATGTGCTCTATTATATATAGGATATTTATGATTTATTTATTATTCTATAATTATTTTATAAAATATACCTTATTGTATTCCATTTGGTGTAAATACTAAAACTTTGTTTGTGGACGTGTGTAATATCACCTCCTCAAAACGATGTGATTCGTTCACACTTTACATGAAATTTATTGAGGGTCATTTTAGTGAAATTATATGATATATATGACATAATAATTATAATTTAATGATAATATATATATTTGTGTCATTTACTTTTATTCTTTCAATACAAAAATAAAACAGAAATAGCATTTATGTGTACATACGGCCTACAGTATCCATAAACGGTGTATTCCATTTCATATTTATATATTTTATAGATTATTATAAATATATATATATAATTAATGTATATGATATTTCTATCATGTTTCAAATTATTTAAATAATTATATCATGATATATTTAATAGTATCAATAATGACAGGCTAAAACATATACGAAAAACAAAGAAAATATTACCCAAAATGTAACATTAATATGGGGTTGTTAATAAATTTTTAATATAAATACATAACCAAATAATAAAATAAATTAAATATAATAATATTTTTATGTGATATATTTATAATAAAATTATATTTTTTTATACAGGGGTCTTGAAAGTGTACAAAAAAACTCAAGATTTAATTTAAGGGTTTTCTCGTCTCACTATTATTTTCTATGACACACAAGCTATATCCACCTTCTATTTATTATATGTGGGGTGTATACATATCATGGATATATTATATTATTATTATAATTTATGGTTATTTACATATCTATTTTATGTTCTTTATTTAATGGGGCTTATGTTTCAAAAGTTACCAAATCTATAAAGTAATTTTGTCTCAAATTGCCTTCTTTGTGACACATGCCATTTAATGCATCTATATTATTCTATGAGGTGTATGCACTACAATTTGAAATTTTATATCATTAATATACATCTTTCCATGATATTTTTATCCCCATGTAATTTCACTTTCTTACATGGGTAGTATGATTCAAATTTACCAAGTGGTAAGATTTTATTGCAACAATATCATCATTTATCGGGATTTTTTATGATTATGATTTCATTGATGAAAACTTCTGATCAACCATTCAAGAACACTCATGAATTTTATTATCCTTTTGTTAGTCATTATATCTTCAAATTTTAGCACCATTTTTCTAATCTTGTAACTTTAGATAATTTAAAAATAGTTTTTAAGAAAATCAGACTCTATCAATCTCTTCGGTTAAAAATTTATGTTCTTTCAAAAAAATGTTTTATTTTTAAAAAGTGTTTTAAATTTTTTCAATATTATTTTATAATTTCTGAAATAAATTTTCTATAAAAACGTTTTCAGCCTTCTTTTATAAGTTTTTAGGAAAAAGGTTTTCAAAATGTTTTCAAGATTATTTTATAATTTTCAAAGAAAAATGTTTTCAAGATTATTTTCTAAGTTTTAAAGTAGGAAAAATTTTAAGATTTTTTCTAGCTTCTTTTATAAGTTTTCAAGGAAATCCTTTTCAAAATGTTTTCAAGATTATTTTATAAATTTTCAAGGAAAAATGTTTTAAAAATTTTATATACACTCAATTATAAGTATTCATGTTTATTTTAAAATAAAATGGTTTTACAAAGGTTTTATGTTTTAAAAATTATTTCTCAGAGAAGAAATTATATTTTTTTAAGAAATGTTTTTAAAATATATTTAAAAATTATTTTCCATATAAGATGAAATATGTTGGTGTTACTAATTCCTTTATAGGGAAATGATTCAATGGTTCCATTCATATTATTTTTCATAGGTGTTTATGTTTTTATGGAATGATATTTATGAAACTCATTTATCTTTCATGGGTTATATGTTCGTGAAACCCAATTATCTTTCATGGGTTGTATATTTATAAATCCCATTTCACATTCATGAGTTATATTCTTATGAAACCCACTTTATTTCATGGATTATACTTTGATTAAATGATTATGAAACTGGTATTTTTCCATAAGTTATTATATTATTACAAGTTAATGATACCAATTTCATTTCATGGGTCACTACTGTAAAATAAGCTTTTACCAACGGTTAGAAACTGTTGGGAAATTTTATTCCAACGGTTCACTGAACTATTGGGTTGTGAAGTATGGGGATAGTCATATCCCAACGGTTCAACTTGAACAGTTGGGATAGGTTGGATGGATTTTCAAAATACCAATGATTTAGTGTTAACCGTTGGTAAATTTATATCCCAATGGTTAATAACCATAGGTTTATAAAACTAGACCAACATTTTTTAACCGTTGGTATACACCAATTGCAATGGTTCACAGTGAACTATTTCCATATGTCGGTGGTATGGGTATACACTAATGATTTAGAAACCGTTGGTATACCACTTACAACACACTACTCCCAACGGTTTCATTAAAACCATTGGGATATAGGTATACCAACAGTTTGAGAATCTTTGGTGTATATAACTCAATATGTATACCAACAGTTCATAGAACTGTTGTTATTTCATCTTCTTCGCAAAAAAAATGGTACACACCTCTTCCAACCAACCCCTCTTCTATTCAGAACCAATATACAACAGCCTCCCCTCTATAGAAAGCAGCATACAGTATCATCCCATCTCCAATTCTAGTACTACAATTATAACAACAAGCATGTCACTACCTCCACTCTGTAATTACAGTACAAACCTATAGAATAATAATGAATACAAAAAAACACTCATGCAGACAATGTATAATGATGAATATAACACTTTACAATATAAAATTTAAAAAAACACTCATGTAGACAATACAATGTATAGAATTCAAAAAAAACTCATGAAATGAATTTTATGGTTGTTTGGTGATTTATAGGTCTTCCCATTTCATAAAAAACACCCCTACATCCCCCCTTGAACACCCACTGCACCACTATGCCCCCTAGAAATTCCCATAACACCCCCTGCACCCCCATACCCCCCTAGACAGCCCCCTAGCACCCCCTAGACAACCCTTAGCACCCCCAAGACAGCCCCCTTGCACCACCTTGGATAGACCCCTTACACCCCCACAGGACACCCCCTCCCCCTAGACACCCCCTTGGACACCCCCCTAGTCACCCCCCGGGACACCCCCCCCCCCTCGGACACCCCCTCCTAAATTCCCCACATGCACCCTCCCCCTACCCAGAAGACCCCCCCCCCCCCAGACATCCCTTGGACACCCCCCTATACACCCCACCTGCACCATCCTGCCTACCCTACAGACCCCCTGCACCCCCCCCATGGCAGCCCCCTTGCACCCCCACTGGACACCCTCTCCCCCTTCCTTACATACCCCCTAGACACCCCCCTGGACCCCCCCTCCCCTGACACCCCCTCCTAGACACCCCACTTGCACCCTCCCCCCTACCCTATAGACCCCCCCCCCCCAAGACATCCCTTGGACAACCCCTCCTAGACACCCCACCTGCACTTTCCCCCTGCCCTATACCCCCCCCCCCGGATATCCCCCTTTCACCCCCTAGACAGCCCCCTTGAACCCCCACTAGACACCCCTCCACCCTAGACACCCCCTGGAGATCCCCTCCCCTCTCCCCTACCCTACAGACCCCCCAAGGCACCCCCCTGACCCCCCCCCCCCCCCCCCACAGAAACCCCCTCCCCCTTGGACACCCCCTTGGACACCCCCTTGTAGACACCCCACTTCCCCCCACCCCCCTGTAGACCCCCCCCCCCATCACCCCCCCACCCCCAAGAAAGCCCTTGGACCCCCCTGGAAATCCCCTCCTAGACACCCCACCTACACCCTCCCCCCTACCCTATAGACCCCCTTGCCCCCCCCCCCCCCCGGACACCCCATGGATAGCCCCAGGCTTCCAGCCAGTACATAGCAGCCTTCCCATTTTCCCAGTACAACCAAAATTTCATTCTATATAGTTAATATATTAACCAATATAACAAAAAATATATGAATCACCTCAATGGATTCAGTATTCCAAAAACTCCATATGGTAATCTAAATTGATTCATGTAACCAAATATATTCACATTGTTTAGACTCCATCTGGTAGTCTAACAAAAAATACCTCTTGTTATCCTAAAAAAAATTCTTATGTCCCACTTTTTAGCACTGATATAATTCTAGGTATTTTATCCTAGAAGAAACCAGTGGGAAAAAATATAGTTTTTAAACCACCACTTATAGGTTCTGACATAACACTTTTTTTCCTTTCTTGGAGATTCCTCCACCACACCCAGGAATAGAAAAAACATGAAATACATCTAGTGATCCTACTAAAATCGCATCAACATTGATATCTTATCTCAAAACCACTCTATATAAGTGGAGTAAAAAGGAATAAATAGATAGCGACAAGTCATCAAAGACATTACTCAAACCACCAAGCCATTAAGGAATCATCCAAGTCTAGATTAGGAATGTATGGAACCAACTGGATAAAATGATTTGTGAACTCTAACACTATTTCATCTCTTTACTAGGGCCTAGAAAATTCTATATCCATTGGTACCTTCACTTAATTATGAAATAATGCTAAATGAATCATTCCATGAAACTTTTACAAGAATAGTCATTGTATGTATTAGTCTAAATAATAAACTTCCAACACTTGTAACTCAGACCCTCTAGTAGGATGGTTACAAAAATAACCTCAAGATACTCATAAATCTAAAGCTGGGTAAAAATATCCTCAACCTTCATTACCAAAACCAATTCATCCTAAGAATCTTGTTACCTAGATAAATTAGGAGGATTCCAGTTTTGGAACTCTTACAAATAATTCTCACATTAGGAAAAGAGAGGAAGAACAATAAGCTCTAAGACTAAAGAAAACAAAACAACCATCCCAAGAAGATCTTGATCAAACAAAGAATCCATTAAAATCAAATGGGGATATACTCTAAAATAATAAACACAAACACCATCTAAATGGAATTAAAAACTTCATCCCCATGAGACATAAAATAGATCAATAAGTAATATCAAGACATCATTTAAATAAAACTAAAATCCAATACATTATAAATTCATAAAAATCCAATGATATGGAATTTTACTTCATTAAATAAGTTATCCAAATTTTCTTATTTAACCCAAAATGTTTTTATCAAAACATTATTTCAAAAAGAAATTTCATTAATTAAAACGTCATTTTTACCCATGAGGTTTTGAAAAACTCATCTAATAAAGAGAAATGTTAATTATTTATGAAACCATTTAAACACAATTATAGATTTTGGTAAAAAAATTCTAACATTCAAATAGTTCAAAAGCATCTATTTTGAAAGTTCATTCAGTTTAAATCCTTTAAAAGATTCTAATTATGCTTTATTAATATCACTTGTAAACCTTGAAAATAATTAACACTATCTATTTTTCTAACAGAATTTAAAAAATTTCCAAAAATAGGTTATCATTTTAAATCCAAAACATTTTAGACACTTTTCCAAATAAAAATATCATTATAAAATTATTCCCATGTATTATTATTGTTAAACATATAATATGATGTCCCTCAAGCACTTAGATGGTCCTTGTAGAATACAAGTAGAAAGCATCACCCTCATCTCCAATGTTGTCTACAAGTGACTAAATATTTTCATGAGACACTCGATCCATAGATTTTATACTTAATGGCCTCCCTCCCCATTAACTATGGGTTGTTAATGTGTCTAAAACTCTATCTAGGTATCATACATTGAAGGGAAATTATGATTAGTCAGTCTCAACATTGATCACAAGACTCATGGAATACTATCATAGAGCTGATCATCCATTAGATTCCACATTGTTTTAGGAAGATCCAACTACACTATATGAGGTGTGTTCTATTTATTGTTCTCAAACTAAAAAAAGATAATGTAGAATCATTTTCTCTACATGGGTCAAACCACTCATCAGATCATTGGGGTCATAATAATTTCAAACTCTGAAGGACAAGTACAAAACAGAAAACCATAGATAAATGGTTTCATCAACTCTTTCTTGAGAAAGTTAATTAGTAATATTTTAGTATAAAAAAATTTATTCTTATTTTTATCAATCATGTTATATAATTTAATATTCAACTAATAAATCCCTAGAATTGAAAAATCAAGATATGACTCCACTCTTATAGAACATGGAACCAAGTGGTCATGGAAAGAAGTGGGGAGGACTAGTGGTAAAATAGAGTTTTTAAGTATTTTTAAAATTCTATTCTACTTAACAATTTCTATACTAGATATAAAAATTTGTATTACTCTTTATACATGATTCCAAATAAATCCTTTGTAGTTTTCTTTCACATTATAGAAACTGATATTATGCTATAAAAAACTGACTATTGATTTGGGATTGTGGTATGATAAAGATATATATTTTATATTTATTGTTTTTAAAAGTGGTACTAGGTACATGACACTACTGATTGAGATTCCAATTATGTAGGTGTATTACTTATAAAAGATATATTAATTTCTTGGAAATCTAGTAATAAAACTTCAGTCACCTTGAGGACAATATAATTTGAGTATCTTTTAACATCTCAAGATGCAACACAAATCTTATGGGAGAATTCATATTTGTAAAAAATTAGGGTGAATATTTTATACCCGATTATAATAATATGTTATAATAAAACATTCATCAACTTGTCAAAAATATAGTGAAATATTTTTATTCATGGAAAATTTTTCATTGAGTACCACTTCATAGAGTAGAAGAGGGAACATAGAGACATGTGAGGAGGAGGTATTATATTGATTTACATATTTATTCTCATTTAGATCACTCTTGTAATTGGATTTTGGGAACATATTTCTACTTAATCCCTTTTTCATTTATATAATAATATTAGAATATGGATAGCAGTATCATAAGAGTTGAATTTCAAGGATTCACCAAATGATAAAAATGGTTTATAAACCATGTAAAAACTCTTATTCCATGGTAATTATGACACATGTAATCAATTTGGCTTCATTCATGACCCTATTTAGGAATATTACCAATATGTATATTCAATAAATTCATTTTACCCTTAATCCTTATATTACTGAGAATGGGAAACAGGATTATTAGTGGACCTTCATGACTGGTGGTTTCTTAAAAGGATAGGGATTCTGATTCGTATTCCCCTATTGAGCCCAGGGAAGTGGAACTTGTGGAGGATTATATCGGAGTCTCTTAAAATAAAGGAAAGAACACAATTATTGACTCAGAGGGTTTCATCAAGCACTCTCAGAGCCCACAGAAGATAAAAGACTACTCCTCCTTACCTAGACCTCCTATCACTAGATTCTCAAGCAAAGTGAAGATCCCTCAAAAGGTTCCCAAGCAAGTGGTGATAAATTATACAAAGGATCTTTATCCAATTATAGGGAAATCATTGATTCAGATATTTCATATAATGTTGATTGAATATATATCTGTGTACTCTATTGGTTTCTCACTTTTCCTTAAATGTGTTTTCTTAATTAAAAAAATATAATTTTGGCATGTTTCCCATTCAATAAAGGAAACCTAAAACTGTAGGAATTCAAGACGTGTTTGGTTAGTTACATGATATGACTAGGATCACAACGAACAATGTTTATCATAATATATTTCTTCATACACACAATGCATTGATTTTCTAGAGGTATTGTGGTCTCTTTCATCCTTATTCAGCCTATGTGTTGCAGTCGAATTCTTAGAGTGCACTTTGGGTAGTTTTTTTGGTCTCCTCGAGTAGGATTGATGGTAGCAACAGGATTTTATAGTTTGTGGAGGGGCCTTCTTCTGGCATTGATTCTGGTGCTCATTAGGCCTCCTTGGTTGTGATGGATTTCGATCTTTATTTTTATTAAATTCATGAATCTTTTAATACTGTGAATATTCTTCTACTACAAATCTGCTTCTTTCGGTAAAGCTGATTCATTATATGAAGTTGTTTCTCATTCGTATTTTGCTTCATGCTGTTATTCTGTTTTTCAAGTGTGTGAATCTATTTTGGTGGTGTTTTATTTGTGTGTATGTGATCTGTGGTATGAGGGTCAATGATCCTAGGTCTTATTTAGAAGCATCTCCAAATGTGTTTTAGAGTTGAGAGTTTTCTCCTGTACATTGCTATCTGGAATAGGATGTTTGAAAGGGTATGGATTTTTCCATCGATATAAGGCACATGCATTTTTGCACGGGATAGCTAACTGAGTAGCGATGGGTAGGTGGAAGCTAGACTTAATGTTTTATTTTTGGGGAGGGGATTTTATTTGTTGAAATTGATCTGTTGTTATGTCTTTTGGACCATGGGGGCATGGTTAAATGTCTTAATTCCTTGATGTCATGTTAGTTCCCCCTCAGCCCCTAAAACGGGTTTATGATAATGATAAAAATTTAATTTTCAATCAGTCACCAATAACCTATATGATGTTTTCCTATATCACTTTTTTGTGGAATTATACTTAACAAAATCATTTATCTATTTTTTTACATGATATGAATCATCATATAATTATGTCATTATATGTTCCTGGATGTGACCGAATATTTGAGTGGGGTGGTCTAGTATACTGATTCTCAATAAGGATGGGTGCTTGAAAGTGGGTGATCTACCCATGGAATTAGACTAATTGTAAGTGTGGAAATTTAGATGATATACTGATGCCTTCTTGCAATTAAACATCATGATCGAAAGACATGATATCATGTTGGTGGGTGAGACTGAGTATGTCTGGGTTAATTTAACTAGAGGATGATAGACCAGTGTTTTTATATAAGACTAGTTGTGGTAAGGTGGGAACTTTATTGAGATATTCAATAGACCATTGGGGATACATTATCGATAGGTAATTCCTATGATGAGGACCACCATTTGTTGGAATTGATCTGTGTGGTCCATGTACTATGGTGGTGAGCAACATATGTTTGGGTATGAGTGGTTTATGATACAATGTTTTCCTGGGATAGATGGGTGTGGTTTCATGTTGTCTCAATATTAACAATGGTGATGAGTATAGATTTTGATATTTGGTGAATATTGGGCATTTGTGTCTTTAGTTACAGAGCCAAAGGTCATTTGATATTACAAGATAAGATTTAATGAGTTATCTATAAATTAATAATCTATGTAGGTCAAAATTGATGTCTAGATTATCACTATATAATATAGAAAATCCTTGAACATATCTCTATGTTTTATGCATGTTGTTCATATAAATTTTATATGTTGTCTCACCATGAAAGGGATGTATACCTCTCCTGGTGCCACCTCCACCACATCAAATTCCATCCCTTTCTGAAGGACTTCCATCAAAGAATACATACAAGAGAAAATGTGTGAGGTATTAAGCTAAGAAACCTCACCCAAAGTCATCAAGTATCGTGTTTTCTAACATTAATCATCAAATTCCTCAAGTATCTCTTCTTGTATAAAGAAAGTATTAAGAGCCTCTATAGACCCTTAAACACTAACATGATTATTCAGTCATATATTTCCAAGGGATTGATTATAACTATGTTCTATGGGAATCATGGACTCTAAGGATGGTAAATGAAAGGAAATGGATTAACATAGTAGACCTATAGATATGGTTTTCACAAGACACCAAGGTTTAGAGATGGTTCTTTAGTGATTTTATGGAAATGAAATCACCTTGTCACTAGGTCTCCAAGTGGATAAGATATCGATTGGGAAATGAGTGGTCTAACATATTTCTTAAAATTGGGATGATATGTGTATGGACTAGATGATGGTTTAGATAAAGTAAAATATTCCTAGAGGATTGGGCCTTGTAGTGATAGGTGTGGAAATTGTTTGTCTAGAATTTGATGAGGAAATACTAATGAGGATGAATTGGAATCTTGGTGGGTTCTTAGAGTGGGATGGTCCCACTGAGTCTATAAAATGTATTATGAAAGGTTTTACTCAATTTAATGATTCAAGAGTTCAACTAAAGAGATGAAGTATGAGATGTTAGTGTGGGTATTGGGTATTGTTGGATATATTGGCATTATAATTCCAAGAGGCTTGGTGTGATTTAGATTAGGATGGACCTGGTTAGTGGGGCTTGGTTATAATACATGATTTTGATGAGGTTCTTAACGAGATTATTGAGAATATAATTAAGGAATTGTCTACATGCCAAGATAAGACTATAGTGTGTGGGATGAGGATTATGGTCCGTGAGTAGTAACTAGGATGGGTCTAAGGGACCCTAGAGGATTCCCGTGTGGATGATATAAGAATGTAGATGGGTTCGACATGGTGTGATTTTGTGACTATGACAATCATGAGGTGAATAGTCCTCTTTGTCTAGTTGTATGATGAGATGTGCATTGAGGCATGGGATAATCCTCGATAGATGAGTCTAGACTATGTGACTGAGAGGATAGACTAGGATATGTTTGATAGGATTGGGTGAGTGTCCAACCCATGACAGGATGATACGATGTATGGAGACACTTCGGGTTATTTATGCTATCTCATGGAGACTTGTGGTTATTTCATGACTCCAACATACTCTAGAAAAGTTCCCACACAATGTTTTTGAAAAACAATTCCATCTCATAGAAGACCCAAAGGCTACTCTAGCTTCCAATGTTTCCTAACACTCACACCTCAGGGTATTAAATTATACAGGTGATCTATGTAAACTAGTCAGGATAGCATCACTACCCTCCTTCCATAGAAATTAGTAAAAGACCTAAGTGTTCAATGTGATAAAGAAAATAAAATAATAACTAAACAAAAACATACATGTATCATGTGACTATACATGTCATTTCCCAATATATAAGAACCATAACGCCTCATGGGTCAAATCATGTTTCTGCAAGCAAGGGGAAATAGTTCCATTTAATAATCTCTTCATTTTTCATTATGTTCTATATATATCATGTTGTTGGAAACACCAAACTGGTGCACTTATACAATGAATATGAACTTATGCTACATTATTAGAGTTGAAGATTGTGCACATAACCCTCTCTACAATAGAAAGAACCTTAGAGGGACCACAATAAATGTTTAGTAGTTGATCCTTCTCTTAAACCCGGTCAGGTACTAGTCCATGAACAAGATGGTCTACTTGGTCATGAGGGTGTAAACCATTTCATTATACTATACTAAGAATAAATATGTTGGTATCTTTTCTTCCAGCAATGGGAATTTCTCAAGGCTTGAGTTCCAATTGACTTCAGTTCCTAATTTAATGGCCCCTTAACTATTAGTAGATGTCAAGGGTTGTCTCCCATAGGTGTCTTGTGGTGTGTAGTGTCTATCTATGATTTCTATGGTTCTTATTTATTGTGTGAAATGTGTATTGCATTGTTATTTTAATAAATACATTGGTCAATTGGAAAATACACCCATAGTCAATAGAGACATACCCATTTTTGATAGATAATACCATCCAAATAACCAACTCATAAATATGTGACCAACATTTTACTTTACCAATTCTAATCACTTAATATATGAAGCACCAACTTATGTTTTATGAACCAATCAATTAAAGGTAAAAAAATTCTCACAATAACCCATAAAATCTCATATAGCATCACTCACCTCCAATTAACCCACATTATTGAACATCTTAATTACAATACAACCTCATCACATATATATCATTATTAACAAAAATAATCCAACACAATATCATGTCTAATAGGGGTCTATAGAGGAAATTATTAGGTTTTTAAAAAATCATGAACTTTTTATTGAATGCATTGTTAGAATGAATGTTTCACAGCCTTTGAATCTAACCCTACATTTTTGGAAGACTCTATTTAGAAAAAAATCACAATTTACCCAATAATTCACCACACCATGAGTTGGTTACTGCCAAAAAACTCCCGAGAATTCCCAATTAATATGAATTGTTATCCAAACTATAAACCTAACAGTGCATTCCATGTTGCCTAATTTTTTAAGAAAGAAGACTATTTCTAACATGGAAGTACCGATCAAGAACCCTAAATAAATTTTAGAAAAATTGCAGGAGGAGAAGGAGCTAAGAGAGGGGGATGTCACGTAGGGTGTTCGGACATGGGGGGTCTTGCAGGCGACTGGAGAGGGGGATAGGGGACATCGTCAGAGGAGAGGGAGCCGAGAGGGGAGGGGGGATGTCACCAAGAGAGGGATCCGAGAGGGGAAGGGGGAACATTTCCAAAGGAGAGGGACTCGAGAGGGGTTGGGGTCAGGAGGCGGAGGAGGAGGCTAGGAGGTTGATGAGGTTGAGGTCAGGGAGGGGAGGAGAGGGTCATGAGGTGGAGGTCGGGGTGGGTTCACGTGGGGGATGAAAAATCAAGAGAGAGCCCTAAAACCTGAAATCAGGTGACTTTTTCTCAATGGTTAATAAAAATTGTATTTTATATTTTTCTTTCCCAAAATTTTAACAAAAATATTGAGAAAACCCAACATATAATTACCTATACCAATGGTTCTATAGAACTGTTGGTACTTCTTTGTCCCAATGGTTTTTTCAAACCGTTGGGAAAAACATTTGGTATAGGTCAGCTTTCCAGTAGTGGGTCATGATATGATGAATTTTTATGATCTTTTATAACACATATGTATGATTTCATTATGAGATGGGTGGTAACTATATATCCCTAAAATGAATTGGGTAAGGATTTATATCTCATGAGATAGACATGGCTGGAACAGGGAGTGAACTCACTTCAGTAACAGACTTTGTCCACTAAGATGGTCTTGGGAGAGAAAATTGAATACTAATATGGTTAGAGGAGTGAACCATGACTACCAAGATGGTACGGGTAGTGATGCCATACTACTAAGATGACCTTTACAGCAATTCCTTCTCTACTATGGAAATAATTTTATATACATTTGTGTCTTCCACAAATTCTATGTCTTAGTCCTACGTTATGATTTTATTTCTTATTCTCTTGATTCCCTTATGATTCATGTCTTATTAAATACCAATATTTATTCCATGACTCATATATATTATTTTCTATTTGTAGGGTATGATACTTAAATTTTATTCTCATGTTTTCATACCCTTATCCTCATGTTATGCTTATGTGTCTCCTTTGTTTACCCTTACTAAGAATCTAAGCTCACCCCTTTCTTATTTTTCCTTTCCTGTGTTTATGAAGAAAGGTTTTAAGTATAAGTAATAAAGGGGCATATATTTATGGGAAACATTTAATAACTTTCACCAAGTTATAATATTTTGTTACAAGTTTTTAAACACACTAAACTATTACCATACTCAACCATATATTTTTGTAATGTGATGAATATTCATTTAAAATGATGTAATATCCATGTATGTTAAGACTCGGTCACTATAAGAATAAAACTACAAATATTATAAACACCAAAATATTAAGGTATAATAAAAATAAGATATGATTTAAAAATATAGTGAGAAATTTTAATTTTATAATATTTAAATTTCAGAGTATGAGTTATAATACAACTCTTACTTATGTATATTTTTCTTTAAAATTAGTTCATATGTAACATGATTATCAAAAAAAATTATGAATTATAAATCCCAAATATCAATTGATGCATCCATAAAATAACAATTAAAATATGGAAAAAACACTGAGTTGTGTAATACTTCATATTTCATAGAACTTTGATTTTATTAAAACATTAATATTTCTATAAGACTTCACACTTTGTGAAATTTTAGATTTCATAAGACATTAAAAAAATACTTTTTAAATTTCATAATATTTTAAAACATATTTCTTAATAATTTATTTCATTGTAAGGGTTTATACTTTGTAAAAAATAGAAATTCTATAAGACTTCACTAAAAAACATAAAAAATTTGAAAAAAAAGTAGTTCAAGTTTCAAACACGTTTATTTACTCATATTAAGGTGAATAAAAAGAGGATTTTATAATAATAATTTTAATTATTAAAACGAAAACAATATAGTGGAAAAGAGCCAATCAAGGTCTCCATCAGTTACAAAAGATATTCCTTCTAGGATGGAACCATAATAGGGGTTTATATAGAAAACATAGGGTTTCTCCATGAATAATATAATTAATTAAATTAATTAATTAATAAATTAACTCATCTATGATAACCTGAACTCAAAAACTCTAATATGAACCTAGAATTTATCACTCCAATGGTAAAACTTCCATTCTAGATGCCACCAAAATGTTGATTTTACAATCAATAAATTTTTTAGAAAGAAAAATATAAATTTACAGAATCTATGTTGTAAAACCTTGAGATTTTAAAATAACACTATGTTTTATAGTATATTCAAAATTCAACACTGAGTTTAAATGAACCTCAATGTAATATTAAAATATTATTATATAAACATGATAGAATTAACCTAGCCATTAAATTGTTTGGTATTAATATTATTAAATGATTTAATAAATATATATAAAGTTCATACTCAATATAAATTTGTTTATAAATTCTTAATAAATATGCACTCAACTTTTAATTAAGATATTTTGTTCTACAAAAAAATGTTTCCTTAAAAAATGATTATTATTGTTTTTTCTGAGAAAAATTTATAATTAATTTATGGAAATTTTAGAAATTTAATTCTATAAAATGAATAATAATTTTTGAAATCATCATATAAAAATTAACTTACTATTATATTTTGGGTTTTTTCAAAAAATATTGATTTTTTTATGAATAGTTAAAAATAATGATTTTTGTAAAATTATCATTTCTTTTTTATAAATTAAGTGATTTAAAAGTCCCATTATTATTTTAATTTAATTTAAAACTAATATTATTATTATTTAGTTTTATTTAATCTAATTATGTAAATTTTAATAATCTTTATATCATATTTTAGTTTAAGTTTATTTTTAGGCTTAGAAATGCATTTTTCGGGATACTATTTTGAAGTGTATAATGTTTCTCCGTTTTAATTAATTAAAATAAACCATAATAAGGAATGATTTAAATTAAATTTATAGATTATAAATATAAATTTATAAATTTAAATTCATATAATGAATATTACTAGTCATATATTTAATGCAAAATCATTTTTTAATTGAAAAATTCATTTTTCAAAAAACCACTTTTTCATCATGCTTGTAAGTTTTATTTTAAATTAAATTATTCCCATTCTATGAATAAATTTTTTTAAAATTAATTCCATATTTTTAATTATCATAAATTATAGTATATAAAAATTTCAACATAATTTTTTCCATAATGAATAGTAAAAATAGTAAAAAAAACTAGTTATTGTGGTAAAAAATTAAAATGGAAAAAGTGAGTAACCTTAGAGATAAAGGGGGTAACTTTTTTAAAACATTTTTTTAGTGGTGAAGATTTTACATGTACCTAGAACTCCTCCAATCCGTTATTTTTAAATTTTATACACACTTTTATTGAGAGTGACTTCCCCTTATTGAATAGTTTGGGGTATTTACAAAAATGTAACTCCTCCTCAATTATAAATGGGAACCCCATACCTTCATTTATTCACACCTCTAAAGACATTTCGCTCAACCAAGACCTACCAAACTTTATCTTTAAAACCCTTAAACACATTATAGAGCTTCTTTTATTCCCAAAATATCATCCTTAGGGTCCTTAATAAGTTATCTAAAGGAGGTTCATTTAAGTGAAGGTAATCATCTTCATTGAGCTCCTTATTTTTTACTTCTTATTTTTCACATTTAGTAATTTATTAAAAATTACAATATAATAAAACTATTATATAATATATAATAATATTTTATTATTTTTATATCATTATATTTATCCATCTCCACTTCCATCAAAAGGAATCGTCTTATCATTTTCTGAACAAGGTACTTTTTATCCTTTTTAAAAATTGTGAAAGGAATATTAATTAAACTTATACAGAATGTATAGAATTACCCAACGTCATAACCAATAAATTATTTTAATCTTACCTTATAATTTTATATGGTTATTTTTAAATAAAATTTTTTCTATAATATTTTGTATCTTTTTTATTTTGATGAAATTATTTCAAAGTGAAAAAGGTATTTTCCTCAACAAATATTCCATGTAAAATTTTAAATAAATTTTCCTCAACAATGAAACATTTGATGTTATTGATTACTTATAAATTATGTATATATGTATCTAACATATATAAATATATTATTATCCATTACTTTTATGGGGAAATACATGCCTTATGTTCATCTCTCAAACTCCTTCCATATGAAATTTTCTTTGATTATGATATGAGATAAGATTACAAAACCCATTTCTTTCAATGGTTAATTATTTTTTTATTGCTTATTATTGATTTCCATTTTTTGGCACACATAATCATGAACATGTTATTATGGGTGTGCCCAAATAGTACTCTAATACATTGGGTAATGATTTAGTCTCATGAGGTATCATGTATGGGATTAAGGAGTAAAACTAATCCTTTGTAGGATTTTTTCCACCATGTGATATTGACTAAGATTTTAGCCCTGACCCTTGTTTATTTTATGTTATATGTTTTCCCACATTTCCTATGATGACTTGATCTTATGATTCCATGTTATTTATGTTATTATCCCATGTGATTATTCTTGAGCCCTCTATTTTATGATATCATTACATACCTTTGACCCACAAGTTATGATTACTTATCAATTTTATTACCTTTATTGGATTTTTAAATCACCCCTTTTGTATATTTATTCCCTATGTTATCCCATGAAGTTTAGGAGATCAAGAGGATTTAGGATTACATTATGGAGAATAAAATAAAAGGTCTTATTTTTGTATCACTTTGATTTATTATGAACCTAGTCTTCTAAATACAGTAGGACTCATGGTATTTGGGTTATAGTTAATGTATGTTTATGTTAAAAAGTCATGTAATAATATGTGTAAAATGGTTGGGTCACTATACATGTGTTGTCTAACAATAATATTTTTATACTTAATATATTTTTATCAAGGCCTCGTCGAGCTCATAATTCCATATTTGATCAACCCAGGGATAAACACCATACCCTATAATCAATGGAAGTATAGGATAATTTTTATTATGAAATTTGATATGATAAATTTAATATTTTACCCACATAGGGGTCTAGGGTATAAGAAACTCAAATCTTGGTGATGTTTTTACTGATAAAATTTTAGGTTACTATAACAAGACACTCAAGTATGTTCTCCTATCTAATAGGCATTTGGACCACTAAAAATGTTGTCATCCCTAGTATTTCACCTTTAAAAATGATTCTTTGAGTTATCCCATATATTTATTAAATCATGATCTTATGCCTCATGCAATAAAAGAATTTGAACTCATTTTAAAAAAAAGTGTTACAATAAAAGAATTATATTTCTTCTGAAAATGATATCTTAGTAATTGTTGATGCCTAAATATTCTTGATATTAGATATTATATTATTAAATTCAATGAACTTTTATAATTTTAACAAAAATAACATTACACATGAACATATTGAATATTTACTACTATAAAAGCTCATTTAATAATGATAATTGATTATTTTAGAGGTAACACAAGTGTGTGAAGTTTTAAATTCAAAAAACATATATTATTTAAATTTAACAACATGTTTTCTCTATTGGTTTATACATATTTTATTTTTTATTATGAATATAAAATATTATATAAGTAATAATATATAATATTATTATTAGTTTAAATAAAAAATATTAATTCAAATGCATGTGTGATAATATGGTTTTTATAAGCTATTATGCCCCAACATAGTGGTTGGATTGACTGGCAACCATCCCTGGGGAATTTTTTTTCTAAACCCACTTAGTGTTGAGTTTATTTTTTTATCAATAAGAATGATTATGATATGTGTTGAGAATATAATCTTGGAAAAAAAATGAATTACCCAAGCATATATATTGAAGAATACTGGATGATGAGTGGGGAACACAAATAAGGAAATAATTATGTGTTGAGTTGAGAATATTGGATAATACCTTGAATCTTAGAGTCTGAAGTACCCTAAATTTGGTAATATCTTACATTAAGAAGTTTTCATATTCACTAAAGGTTGGAAAACATTATTGAAGTATGATATGTTGTTAGTAAATTATTAGATATCTATTCACATATATAAATGATTGAGATTTTGTCATAATATATATGACAAAGAAGGTTGAATTAAGGGACCATCCTTGTTATTGATGAAGGATATTATTTATATGGAAATAAAATTATATAATGTTTAAGACATTGAGTTAAATCTTAAATAGGTGATGCATTAATTTTAAATTGGTGTGGTTTCAATCATTGAATCTATGGTTGAGTTTCAAAAAGTTTTGAGTTTATAAATGTTCTAAATGATTTGAAATTTGAGTTGAAAATATTTATGATGGTTTGATAATTTTTTTAAGTTTTTTGAATTTTATTGATATAGATTTATATAACAAACCAACCTAGGTCAACCAATAATGTCACTCGAAATTAGACCATCACAATGTTAGAAGCACATTCCTAATCACTATGGGCTTGCGACAAGAACCAGTGTATCACACAAAAAATCATGGGAATTATTTAACCCTTAATAGACATATGATAAGATATAAATAGATATATTATCATAAAATATATCAAATATACATCATATTTAAAAAAACCAAACCATAAAGGTAGTATCCAACAACTATATAATAAGGTCTAAATGAAATAACTAGAGACAAAAAAAATAGAACCCGAAGAAACCCATGAGTTTATCTCCTCATGACAATAGGTCACTGTAATTCTAACATACTAGAAGGAAACACGGTCTAGGAGTGTCATCTTATACATGTTGTTATTCCCTTTTCATGTGTCTTGTAAAATAATGACAATAAACTCCCAATGGAAAAAAGTAAGGTGTGAGAACTCAATCTTAGTAAGATACCACCAATAATCTATATAATTTATATCTATATGAATCTATTAGTTATTTTATAAAATATATTTCTAAAAAATTTCTAGAAGAAATCATTTCTCGTATAAAATCATCTTGTGTTTTTATTTTCAAAAAAACTATATTCAATAAATAAAGCAATATGACATCACATATATCCACATGTCATAAAAAGATGAAATAAATTGGTTTCATGCAATAATATCAAAATCAAGTGGGTAAATAATCATATCAATATATATTCATATAATTTATCCTTGTATAACTAAAGGTAAAATCACAAAACAAGGGTGTACACAACTAAAACAAAAAATACAAACTAGCTGGAATAAGTGAACTGTAATTCTAGGAACTTTGGTCCCTCAGAAAGGATACCAAATATAAACCATAGAGTTATGAGCACCTACTCTAGTGATAATTAACTCTAATAGGGCTCACATATGTCTAGTTTTCCCTCGTTCCCCAGGGTTTTCCCTATTTTCTAAAATAATAGCATTCTGTTCAAGAAACAAAATTCATGTTTTGTACAAAAATCTAAGTCAAAACCCATTTTCATTTCCACGCCCATTTTTTCATAAAAACAATTTCTATAGTCATACCACACCACTTCCACACTAAAAAAACAATGTACATTTCAAAATCATCTTTGAATCATTTTAAAAAACACTACATGTGTCTCAAAATGCTTTCCACCAAAAAAATACCCTTTTTAGAAAACATTTCTATATCCCCAAAAGATTAATTTAACTCACATGGATTTCAGATCATAAATTTATTTTATCAAACCCAAATGAAATCATAATAACATAAGGAATTCCAATGTATATACCATGGGATAGAGACACCAACCTCTATAATAGATGAAACATCGATGCATTCAATTATAGTGATGTAAAATAAAGAGAATTAGTCCTCACAAGCCTAGATCTAAAAATAACGTCATCAATTATCAATAAAAAATATTAGATATATCCCTCACAACCCAATTGGATTATAATGAATCATGGGAAAGATATATAAAGGATAGATATAAGTAAAATAGTATAAATTTAGAGAGAAACCAAACATACCTTGATGATATCCACCCAAATCAATCAAGGATCACCAAAGAATTGAAGGAAGAAGCCACTATAGCATTATGGAGGAGATAGTTCAAGATAATAAGGAATTGTGATGTTATTAGGGTTAAAAATAGTCAGGGAATCAGGTTAAATTAATATTTTAAGAAGTTTGGATTGGGTTTCATGGTTAGGTTCCATGGTTAAAAAAACCATGTGTGAACCACATGGTAGCCACTTCCCCTTGACAGACCAATTCAAATAGTTTCTTGGTAATAGTTTCACGGTTAGAAAAATGGTTCTTAAGTTGTACGATATAATATAGAATAAAACCCATCCTATTGCATGGTTTTCTTAGTGTCATTACTAGTTAGAAAAACCATGCTCAAAATGTACAAATCACTATTGGAAATCATAGAGACATATTTCATGGTTACCACACAATTAGCACTAACTACGTGCCCAAACTACATGTCTTTCATATTTTCCATAAAACATAAAATATTCAATCCTAACTCCCAAAATAATCTAGATTCTCATAAGATATAATCCAATATGGAAATTAAACATACCTATAACATGGATGGAATCAAAACTATCCCCACCATAAAATCTTTATGTCTCTAGAAAGGCTCGGGATCATGAACCTGGAAAGAGATAAGGCCATTATTGTATCATCAAGTCCTCACGCTCATATTTCTCATGTTTGTCCCTAAAAAACTATCATATCACTCGAACCAATGGGGTCATATTTCCATGTAGCACCTTATCCTATCAGTCCACTATCTAAACAGGACTTTTATCCACTAAGGTGTCAGGTTTAATCTCAATGTCTACCCACTCAATCACATGAGATAGATCTGGTTGATAATTCTTTAGTTGGGAAAAAAATCATCATTTATAGAAGTAAAAAAATAGAAGGTAAGTCTAACCAATAATCCACCTTCTTGAGTTAATACACAGTATCAAATAGGTTGACATAATGAGGTACTAACTTACCCTACTTTCCCAAATTTCTATGTCCTAATTAAGGTGAAACTTTGAGGAAAACCCAATAACCTATATCAAAATCAAACAGAAGACGATTTAAATTGGTATATGATTTCTAGAAACTTTGATCTATCGCTAACCTTTTCTTGATCAAATACATAAAATTCATTTTCTCCCAGATGATAATTAGTCCAACCAAGGACTATTCTCCAACCTCTTCCAAATAAAGAGATGATCTATAATTCCTCCTAAAAAATGCCTAAAATGGTTCCATCATGATTGATTCCTAATAATTATTGATATAGAAAAATTACACAAAGTTTGTATGTTCACCCAAGATACATCAAAGTCAAGAACATATTCTCATAATAGGTCTTTAAGAATCTAGATGGATTTCTCAAACTTGTCATCAATCTAGGGATAATAAGTAGTGATCAAATTCAAATGAGAACCCATCGCTACCTAAAATCCACTCTAAAACTAGGATGTGAAGTGGGGGTATCTATCTAAATTAATAGTCTATATCACACCATGAATTCTAAAAATATACCATACATATAGGTTCTCAAGATCTCCTACCTTCCTCGACTCCTTGATAGGTAGGAAATGTGTCAATTTAATGAGTCAATCAATAACCACCCATATCACATCCTTGAAACAAGTAGTCTTAGGGATCCTAATCAAAATTACATAGTTATCTCATCCTATTTCTATGCTATAATGGGTAAAGTTTGTATCAAACTAGTAGCCCTCTAATTTTATGCCTTAATTATCTGGAATGTAAGGAATCGAGACACAATATTTTAATTATATCACCTCATTATCAACCACCAGTAATGAAGTATCATGTCATTATCCATCTTTATATCCCTATGGTACATGGAACAATTAGATAAATTTCCATCATCCATACATTTATTTCTTAAATTCATTAAAATAATCATCCTACCTTAGAAACACAACACTACTTTGGCAGACCAAGACCACTCACTAAAGGTATCCCCACCATGAGTACTTTCACTAAAACATTGAAAAAATTTATCCTCAGTATGTACAAGTAAAATATGTTCATCCATAACTGATCCATCCTAAAAAAATATATGAATACCTATTCATTATCTCTCATTCCATCCAAGAACATCTGAGTAAAAAATCATGTCAAGCATCACATCTTCCATCGATTCCTTCACTACCTAAGTTAGTGAATTTATTCTCAAAGCATCTATAAACATGTTTCCTTTTTTGAGGTTGTATGAAATATCAATATCAAATTTCTAAAGGTACTCCACAAATTATATTTTCCTCAAGTTCATATCCATTTGTTTAAATATATACTTCAGATTCTTATGGTCTAAATACACTATAAACTCTTCCCCAAATAGTTAGCGGTGTCAATTATTAAGAGCATGGATAACTTCTTAAAACTAAAAACCATTAATGGGATATTTATTTTCCTGATCGAGTAACTGATGTGATCTATAAGCTATTACTTGTCTCCCCTGCATCATAACACAACCCAAACTTGTACCTAAGGCATTGAAATAAACATTATAACCAAAACCCAGTTTAAGAAGAATCAATACTGGATTTGAAGTCAATTTCACTTTCAAATACTCAAAATATATCTATTATTGATCAATAAAAAAAATATCACACCCTTTAGGGGTCAACTCTATCATAAGAGATGCAAGCTTAGGGAAGTATAGAAAAAAGAACCTATAATATCCATATAATCCCAAGAAACTCCAAATCTCAAAACCATTTATGGGATACTCCTAAGACACCACCACCTGAATCTTTTTAGGATCCACTAAGAATCAATTTTTAGAAATAAAATGGCCTATAAATTTCACCTCTTGAATCTATAAGTAACATTTAGATAGATTTTCATACATATGATGTTCTGTCAAGATCCCAAGGATGATATTCAAATGATCAGCATTATCCTACTTCAATATAGAGTAAACAAGGATATCTCCCATAAATACAACCATTAATGAATCCAAAAACAGATGGAATATTTGATTTATCAAAACCATAAACACTTTAGTATCATTAGTAAGTCTAAATAGCATGATTAGAAGCTCATAATTCCCATATATGCACTTGAATGTTATCTTATGAATATAATCCTCTCAAACTGTTAGCTGAAAGTAACCCAATATTAGATCAATCTTTGAAAATCACCAAGATCCATTAAGCTAATAAAAAATGTTATTAATAATAGGAGAGGTATATTTGTTCTTAACTACCACCCAGTTGAGTTTTTAGTAATCAACACAAAGCTAGAGACTCTTATCTCCCTTCTTTTCAAAGAGCACTCAAGATTCCCAAGGTGAAATTATAGGATGAATAAATCCCTTAGCTTCAAGATCCTAAAATTTAAACCTTTAATTATCTAAACTCAATAAATTCTATATGGTGTGAAGGTAAAGATATGGGCCTCATCCCTAGAATAAAGTCTATGGAAAAACCAACTTCTCTATGAGGTGAAAACCTAGAGAAATCATCTAAAAAACATTAGGATATTCATTCACTGCCATAGGAAGATTCTACTAAGATGTAGATCAACATAATAAAGAAACATATCTAATAACAAACATTATATAATCACAACAC
The DNA here is from genome assembly GCA_963277665.1 of Viscum album. NCBI lineage: Eukaryota > Viridiplantae > Streptophyta > Magnoliopsida > Santalales > Viscaceae > Viscum > Viscum album. Next base: position 1,797,721,596 of record OY728126.1, on the reverse strand, counting down.
TATAGGTAATTATAAATTTCTTCTTATATCTAGGATCTCTCCCACCCTGAAAGACAAGAGTAACTCCATCAAAAGAGAGAAACTATACCCAATGATGATAGTAGTTAGTATAGAATTTATAGATAAACATCTAACCCATGATAACTAGAAGATAAAATATGTCGAAATTAAGAACTAAAAATCCCCATATGGTTTTATGATCAGCGATTATCACTCGACATTTGGGACATCTGAAACCCTACTCTGACTTTATTCCCAAAGGAGTGGAAAGATTCATTATAAAAGGCATAAACTCATAACACAATCCCAACACATTTATAAGCTTGGTAGATATAAATTAAATAGTTACACTAGTATTAAATAAATCCATAACTATATAATATATAATAAATTTTTTACCTCTCATGGTATCCAGTCCTTCCTCTTACTCCTCCAGTGCCCACTCTACTCCATACAGTTATCAAACTTCATCTCTCTCTTTCTTTACAACCCGATTATCACCTTTAGAATGAGATCAATATACCTACCCTTTTTCTACATTAAATATAAACTAATATCCCTTGTTGAAGGTGTATCCAACTCTAATTCCCTAGGATACTCTATCAAAAAAATGAAGAAGATTACCATATTGACCACATGCATGACATACCCTAGGTGCTTCCTTATAATCATGTTGGGGGTGTCCTTTTCTCCAAAACTAGTAACAAGACACCTAAATATACCCTGATATTTTTTTTCATACTTGGAATTTCCTTTTCATTGGTCACCACACCTGCTCTTCTGACCAGAAAACAACCTATGGCTACCTCAAGTTGTCACTGATGCTCTAAAGACTCATTTATTCCCTACTATATCTCAATTAGTCATAAATTCTATGTCCACAAACTCCACAAAAGTGGGTTGACACATAAGAATAATTATAGACCAAATATCAAGCTTCAAATTAATATTTAACCACTACTCCTTGAGATTTTCTTTGCAAACATGCTCTGGAGACAGGTGCACCAACTCATCAAACCGAGTAGTATACTTCGTGATAGATTGATCAAACTACTCTAAATAAATGAACTCCCATGCCTTTTCCACTCTTAGTGTATCATGATATAGTTTTTTACTAAATACTATCTTAAAAGTGGTCTAGGTGAGGTCTTTGTGAAACTTTTCTTACACAATATATTCCCACCACTTCCTTACTGACCCTTGAATTACATAAGTGGTGAAACCAACCTTAGAGTATTCTTGTGTTTTTAGGAAACCATTCAGAAAATAAATTGATCCCTTTATCATAAATTTATTTTTTTAGAACTAAATCCAAAATAGCTAAAACTACCAACAAGTATTCTAGAAAACCCAAGAATTCCTATGGTAACTCAAGGCTTTTCATGAAAGTGAGTTGGCTAGGAACACTCCCACATAACCTATCATGTTTAAATAGTTATACCTCTAATATATTAATAACCCACAAACATAATAGGGTGATACACAAGCATGAGAATAGGTATTTATGATAACCTGACCCTTTGATACCTATTTGTAACAAAATAACCCAGGTCAACCAATAATTTCAATCGAAATTGGCCCTACACAAGGCCCAAAATTCATTCTCGATCACCATGGATTGGAAAAAACCACTGGGTTATCATAAAAAGAAATATGGGAATTATTTCACCCTAAAAAATATATGATATGATATAAATAATCATATTATCATAAAATATATCAAAGATACATCATATGTCAAAATAACCAAACCATAAAGGCATCATCTAATAATTGTATAATAAGGTATTAAAGAACAAAAATGGAACCCAAAGTAACCCATGGTTCTATATCCTCATGACTATATTTCACCTCTATACAAACCCACCGAAGGAAAAAATATCCAAGAGTGTTTTCCTACACATAACTCTCTTCCATTTTGCTATATCTTACAAAACCATGGCTACAAATTCCCAAAGAAAAAAGTAGGGTGTGAGAATTAAATATTAGTAGGATACCACCAATTATTTATAAAATGTTTATCCATGTGAATCCATTCTCTCTTTTATAAAACATATTTATAAAAAAATTCCAAAATAAATAAATTTCTATATAAATCATGCTTTGGTTTTCATTTAAAAAATATGCCATATTCAATAAATAAAGTAATTTCACATCATATATTTCCATGAGGAATAAGAGAATGAAATAAATAGGTGAAAATCATTAATATCCATATCAAGTAGGAAAATAAAAATATAAATATATATGAAATTAATGTATCCTGAAAGCACCAAAGGGACAATGACAACACAAGGGTGTATACAACTAAGATGAGAAATACACACTAGCTGACATAAGTGAACTCTATGTTTACGAAACTCAATCCATTATAAAGGTTACCCACTATAAACCATGGAATCATGAGCACCTCCCTAGGTGATAGCTAACTCCACTAGGGCTCACATATGTCTAGTTTTCTCCCATACCCCAATGTTTTCCTCATTTTCTAAAACAATATCATTTCATTCCAGAAACCAAATTCATGTTTTGTAAAACATTTTCCAAGGAAAATTTCCCTTTCATTTCCATGCCCATTTTTTCATAAAAACATTTTATATAGATATAACACTTCACTTCCATGATTGAAACCCCATTTCCATTTCAAAATAATCTTAGATGCATTTTAAAAAACATATCTTGTGTCTCAAATACTTTTCTATCAAAAACCCCTTTTTAGAAAACATTTATATAAACCTAAAAGATCAATTTACCTCAAATGGATTTAAAATCATCAATTTCGTATATCAAAACCAAAGGAAATCATAAGAATATAAGGCATACTAAGTGATAGACCATAGGAGAGAGATACCTACCTCAATAATGGTGTAAATGTCAAAGCCTTAAATTATGGTGATGGGAAAAAAGAGATATAATCCTCATGAGACTATATATTCAAATAAAATTTTCCATTATAAATTCACAACCTTAGATCCAACCATCACATACCAATTGGGATCCAATGGATCATCAAAAAAAGTTATCGATGATAGATATAGGAAAATATGAGAAATTGAGAGAGAAAATGAATATACCTTGATTAGATCCACCCAAAACAATCAAGGATCCCCAAGGAATTAAAAGTAGAAGACTCTAGAGCATCATAGTGGGGATGGATCAATATAATTATGAATTATGAGGTGATTACAGTTAGAAACAATCAAGGGAATTATGGTTTTTTTAAGAAGTTAAGATCGAGATTCACAGTTAAGCCACATGGTTAGACAAAATGTGTGTTGACTTTGAGGTAGCCACTTCCCCTTAAAGACCCATTGTCATGGTTTCCTGATAATAGCTTCTTGGTTAGACAAACCATGATCAAGAAATTCAATAACCTCTGGACCAAAACCCATCCTATTACATAGTTTTTTTGGTGACCCACACAATTATACAAACTATTCTAAAAATATGAAAATATCTACTGAAACTCACATATCAATATCATATGATTAGTAGTAATTGTGTACCTAAACAATGTTCTGAGATTATTTTCCCTAAAACATAAAATTTTCAACTCCTGACTAGTAAAATCATATAGAACCTCACAATAGATAAACCAATCTCAAAATTAAGCATACATGTGACCCATAGGGTGTCAAAATGTAGTGTAACACCTCAAGAAAATTGAGACTTAAAAATAAAATTTTTACAACCCATGTCAATAAGGTGCACCTTTATTTTTAGGATCCTACCTGATTAAAAATAAACATTTAAGTGAGGCTTATCCAGATGTAGTTTCAAGATGGGTTACCTCCTATGAAGTTTCTCAGGGTGTGTGTGAGTGAGGAAAAAAGCACACTGAAAGAACATGTGTTGGCCTATGGGGATATTCATTAGTCTGATAGTTGACCCTAGTGGGTAATAGCATGTGTTGTGTTGGAAAGGTAATTGAGGTATTATAGGAGACCCATGGGGTCAGATGACTATATTCATGACCCAGGGAGGTCAGGTCATGAACAATGTTATTATAGTCAATACCCATCCAAAAGTTCAATGGAACTACCTAGGATTGAGGTGTGGGTATCACAATTAGGGTGTTGGGATTTAAAGGGGTGTAGAGTGTAATGTACTAGGAAAATTGAGACTTGAAATGATAAATGTTACTAACCATGTCAAAAAGGGTCACCTTTATTTTTGGGAACCTACCAGATTAGAAATTCTAAGTGAGTATTCTCCTTGAGTAGTGTAAGGATGGGTGAACTCCATAGGAGTTTCTTAGTGTATATGTGAGTGATTACAAAGCACACTAAAAGAATATGTGTTAACCTTTCAAGATAATCATTAGTTTAATAAGTGACCCTGGTGGGTGATATATTATAGTGTTCTGGAAAGGAAACCAAGGTATTATAGGAGACTCATGGGATCATATGACTAGGCTCATGGTCAAGGGAGGTCAGTTCATGACAATTTAAGTGAATGGGGGTATTTTAAAATGAGTGAAGATGGATAGATATGAATTTTGGAGGTTTTGGAGTTACAGTTTACTAAAAATTAATGAAGGAATTTGTATGTAATATTCATTTTAAATATGCACCAAATTAATAAGAGTAACTTTTAAATTACTATGGATACATAAGAGTCATATAAATTCACCAGTATAAGCATAAGGGTACAAATCTCAAAAATAAATGGTAAATAATCTATATATAAGAGTTACTCTAAAATATTGGAGGATGTGTAAGATTCATTTACTCATATGTAAGATTCTTTTTGAATTAAATATTTAGAATTTGGTAAATTGTTGAGCTACAATAGGATATTAAAGTTTAACCTAATGGTTTAAAATAATTAATAAGAGTTACTTGGGAAATATATAAAAGTCAAATAGATTTTATAGTGATTAAGTAAGAGTAAACCTAAAATTCTGAGTACTGAATAAGAATTATTCTAGAAGATTAAAATCCATAGAAGATTAACAAGTTATATAAATGGATTTATGTCATATAAACTCTAGATCTTATAAATTCTATGTGAGTTTCATTTGATTCAAAAGTGATCTTTGTGAGAACAATTCAATGGTTCTAGAAACTAAGTACAAAAATAGAGTTATGTCAGGTTAAATTGAATCTTGTAAATTCCATATTATAAGAGGCATGATCCTTCAAATGATTAATAAGCTGCTTGTGAGATATTTTTGAAAAGATAATTTGGATGAAAAAATATGGAAATGTAGTGCTAGACTTCAAGAAAAAAATATCATGTTATTTCATGGATTCATGATTCAAGAAAAATTAAAAGGTAAAGATACCAAGATAATTAAGGGAAGTCGTGATGAAGAAAATGATAATATTTATAGGAAGTATATGATTAAAATTTTCAATATTATTGAATATTTTTCTATAGATCTATCTAAAAATTCTAAGGCTGACTAATAAGGAGGAAATCATGAAATATTCATAACCAGTTACATATACATTTAATATTGGAGAAAACTATATCTAATAGACTATAATTAAGACTTAATATTATTATATGGAATTAAATGAGGAGATCATGATGTTGAGATCAGTCAATTTTCAAATTCAAACATTAAAATATTATTCATGTAAGATTCTATTAATATAAAGGAGAAGATAATGATAAAAAATAATAACATATTAAATAGAAACTGATGTGGACCATTGTCTAATATCATTATTGATAAAAAAAGTGATAACTAATATTATTGTGATTAGAAGACATTGTGTATTGAATAAAAAAAGAATAATATAAAGAGATATTGATGTTTCTAATCTGTTATGTCTTAGGAATCAAAGTACTATGAGAATAACTTCTTATAATATCTATATATCACAAGGATTGAAGAAGTGTGAGATTGTTATAGTGAATATTTTTGTATAAAAAATAAGAGAGGTATCACTTAAGTATTGATACATAACTAAGATGTCTATTAAATATTGGTGTGCAAGAGTCATCCTTTAAGGTTGATATATTTGAGTAAGTAGATTAGATTCATAATATCTAGGAGAGACATAATCCTATACTATTGATCATACTTCAAGAGGATTCAAACAAATCTAGTATGTGAATAGGAAGACCTGATTAGTGGCGGATTCTAAATAAAAACAAGTTGGTTCTTTCATGTAACCAATTTGCTGTAAAGATAAGAGTTTTAAGGATATACCCTTTCCTGAGACTCATCATGATAATAAAAATAGAATATGTGTGTGAGTGGGATAAAAAACACTATACACCAGGGATTTAATCATCCACATGAGGTGAAAAACTCCTTATCAAATTCATGTGTACCTTAATATTTGATTATAGTATTATATTACTTGCAATAAAATTGATGGTGAGAAGAGTGTGTGAGATTCATTCCCCAAATAGGTTCAGAAGTAAAAAAATGTTTTAAAAGGTAAAAATTAACCCACACTAATTCACAACCCCACTAAATATGGTTGAACCGATCATTGTCAAATAATAATTGGAATAGGAGTAATGGTTCCACCTATAATTGACCTCATAATAGGTTAAAATATTTAAAGTTTTTGAATTTTTTAGTTTCTATTCCAATGTAATCGTGAAATAAAAACTTATAGAAGATGCATCAACTATTAATACAAACCATGTATATTCCATGACTCTAAGAAATAGAAATAAAAAAAAAGAGATAATAAGAATTAAGAAGGAATTCATATTGAGTAGAGAGTAATATAAAATAGTTTATATATAATATAATCATGAAGATATCAATCCTAGCATGTATGGAGAAAATTTAATGGTTAAATATACTATTAAGAAAATGGAAAACATTTCTACCTCGATAATTCAAAACTTATACATGAAGAAGAGGTAAGTGAACATTATTTTCTAGAATGTACCCTTAAAATAATCAAGTATGAGTGGGAAAGATCACATCTCTATAGAATTATATGATAAATAATAAAATGTTTCAAGTGCTTATTTGATTAAGAACCTAAATAATTTTTCTATAGAATTTGTTACTTTTATTTGAAACTCTCTTATAGACATGCAGGAGAGGATATTCCACCTTGAAAAAGAATTTAATATAATGAAGGAATCACTGAATCAAAATAAATTTTCATGTATAAATATTATAAGACAAGTTAATGTAAAAAGTAATATAAATATTGTTTTTATATTTTTACACCAACACTATGATGTAATTTCCTAAAAAACTCAAGAGAAAAATTAATCCTTGAAATGGATGAAAGAAAAGTTCCTTGCATTAGACAAAAAAAATCATAGATATCAAGAATAGTCAATTGGAGTTCAAAGAAGATAGAATAAAAGGACTTAAAATCATTATAATAGAAGTTAAAAATGCATTAAGATTTTAAAAAAATATTGATAAGATCAAAAAGGATCATGAATACAGATTGAGGTTAGTAAAGGATAATAAAAATGAAATCAATATAAAGTGTCTTGAATATGAAGTCAAATTGGAAACTCTATAAAGAGTTAATGCTGATTATTCATAAACTAATGTGATAAAAGTTATTACCCTTCACACCTTAGATGAGAATATTTTCTCAAAAAAACATTTTTCCATTAGAAATAATTCATTTGTATCATTCAATATTAAATATCATATAATAACAAACAAAAAGGTGATATTTGTTCTAGAAAATATTATTTTCACTAAATCTATTTAGATACACAGTGAAAGGTTTAACTCAAAATCTAGATATATATATATTTGTGTGTGTGTGGATAAAGATGTTGGGAAAATCACCACTATACCAAATTTGGTTGGAATTTTAAAAACAAAATACTCCTTGGAAGAATCCCAACCAGTGGATAAAAAGGCAAAAAAATAGTAAACTACCAAAGTAGGATAAACTATTGTTAAAAAGGTAAAATCAAGGTGTGTTAGATTTTATTAGTGTTTTAAAGGATTCATATATGAGGCTATGGATTGTTGGTATAATATTCATATTCTTGGAAGAAAAGTAAAACCTATATAAAGGGGATAAAAGCTATGTTGAGGAAAATTATATTGAAAAAATAGAAAAATCTATTCATATCTAAAATATTTGGAAGATTAGAAAGTATCTATGGTATTTTCAATGAAGGTGGTCATAGTGTAGAAGCATAATGGTCCAAATCAACCAAACATGATCCAAAATAATTTGAGAAGAGAATACCACAAAATCTAAGAAATAAGAAAGAGAATAAATAAGTTGAGAAATCATTAGGTTATGGGAAAAATAAACATGTTAAGAAAAGAAACCCCAATAAGATTAAAAAGGTTGTTACACCAAAAAGGTGAAGTTTCTTCTTTTATGGAAGAAAATTAAATGACCTGGACTTTTTGAAAAAAATACCTGAGTATTAGTTTCAATGGTGGAAAGTATGATCAATAAAAAAGTTAATCATTCCAAGAGAGAATCAAGGTGATTGGTTTGGTGGAAAACATCCCTAAATAATGATTCAACTCTCATAAAATGTTACCCAAAGTAGGTAACTTAATGATTCATGAGAAAATATGTGGGAAATATAATAAAGTTAAGAATATTTCTAAATAATGCATAATAATTTTTCTAGAACAATTGTAAATGGAAATTAAAATTAAGTAATCACAAAATAATGTTATTAATATAGGGGAAAAGTGATTACATATAGACTATCCATGCTTCGTGATAGGTTGTGTAAAATTAATGACCTAAAAATTCACGAGGAGTTGTGTGGAAGGGGGAAGAAGGATGGTCACAATTCCAAGGATTGTTTTTGTAGTTTACTGATCATGTAGGATTACTGAGAGGGGGAGGGTTGAATCAGTGATCACTTTTATTTTTAAAGTAAAGTTTATTAATTTGGAAAGGAAAATTTTCCTAACCATTGAAAATTTTTAGAGTTACAATCCACTCAAATATAAATTTCAACCTCACATTTAGTATACAAAAAAATATAATAAGAGATCATCACATGATATTTAAAAGGTTTGGTGCAAAGACCCATTCTTTTACATGTTGGTTATCCCCCCAACATGAATTCTTTTACTAACTTCTTTCAAGAATACGAAGGCATAGGTAGCAACTGGTTCCACCGCCAGTAATTGTTCCTCCTACTAATCTTAATTCTCCCCCAAATAATAATCTCTTATTCCATAGTTGGTTATACCCCCAAACCATCCTAACTATATCCAATTTATTCATGACTGGTTATACCCTCCAACCATAATCCTTTTCAATAACTATTTATATCCCTAGCTATAATCTCTTTCCTTATTCTATTCTAATCCACTTTATAAATAACATTTCTTTCTCCACAAGAAATTTTGATTACCTTCACTTGTATACAATATTTAATATATTTAAAAACTATTTTAAGATTTTATTGTCCTTGAATCTTCCTCCCGATATTAATAAGACCTAGATATACTCATTATCAAATTTTGAAAAACTTTTCTAGAAAATTTACTTAGCATCATATATCTGATCAAACTCTATCCTATCTTACCTTTGTCTGATGGGTCTCTATATGATTCTCCTAAACTCACTACACTTCAATTAGATGTTCAATGTTTGATTCACCTCCATATGATTTTCTTGTTTTAATGACTCTCTACCGGATGAAGCAAGCTCGGTCTGATGAACTTTCTTTAACAAAGTAGGAACTTTGATAAAAAACTAACACATTGATTTCTCTTTGTCTAATGATTCTTATTATGATACAACTTTTTCTCTATCTGATGAAAATTGGTCCGATGGAACTCTTATTCAATAAAGTAGTAATATGATTTGAATCTCATAGAACAGATCCTTCACCACTTCTACTCATATGAATGTATGAACAATGTTATATACCTATATTGTTTCACCCTCCTTTTTATAGGTGCACTTCTCAAGTGAATAGGTAGGAGATCTAAAATATTTTCCCAATAAACTGAAACATAAATTTCAAATCTCCAATTCAATATAATTTCATGGTATTCCTCTACAGCCTTCTATAATATTCTTGAATCTTCTTACAAACTCAACATATGAATCCTTTTATGAAATTCCTTAACCTCAATGTTAAGGAACTTCTTAAATTTTACTTAAACTTGGAAATATGAAAATCATTGAATAGAAAATTTAATAGCATCATTGTTAAGTAATTTAAAAACTACTTTTAAATATTCTAAGAACACTTATGTTTAATGAAACAACTCCATACACCTTCGTCCAATGGACCCAGAACCTGTTATCATTTGATGAGCTTTTATTTGGTTTTCCTTTGTTATAAAACATCCTTTTAATAAGATCATCATATTTATGTATGATGGAATCTCATATATCCATATATTGTATCTTCATATTCCTATATTACCTGTGAAAATCAACTAAATTCTGAACTTTCTAGTGCCTTCATATTTCTTCATTTGATTTAAATCACAAATCTCCATATTTTGAAGATTTTGAGTGTCTGTCCTATGGAAATCCATCCATTTAAGCCTCTAAATAATTACTTGAAAAGCCTATTTATAATAATATTACATCAATAACTTGGGATAGTGTATCTTTATAGGATGGTATATCTAATGACATTGTGTACCTTAGTCTGATGTTTTTCCGTCCAATGAAACTTTAATGTGTCAGTCCGATGTACCTTTGATGTACCCGCCCGATGAAACCTGACCATTGCAGAATCATTGGTTTTTCATTCTAGTGATATAATTAGATTTCATTCATCTGATATCTTTTACAATATATCCTTCATCCAATTACTTTTTACAGCCTCAACTTGACCCTTGTAACTCGGACCTCTATCCAATAAGAACTATTCTACCTCCTCTATCTAGCCATTATACATGTGGTCTCTCAAAGCTCAATATTTGTATAGCCACATCTTATAAAGTTGTAAATTAGACTACATACATCTCCATAAAATTATTTTCCATACAATAGAACTTTTTAATGCTACTCAAACTTCTACTTCTCACACTTTGTATTTATCCCCCTTTATACTTCTTTCACTTTGGTAAAAAACATGAAACCTATATACTGTGCACTTATTTAATTTCTCCATCTAATAACATTTTTTTAGTGATATATATCTAGTATCTATGATTTATTACCATCAATATAGTAACCTTGATATCCCAATTTTGGCATAATCTTGAATTATGAGAATCATTATGATGTTAGGAACTTTGATGATCGTCATAACATCATCTGAATTTGTGGGGAAACTTTCATAAGCTTCATAAGAAAACTTTCAAAACCTTAATAAGGAAAGTTTCTTATATATATTCTCCAAAAAATTATTTAACATTCTTATGTGAATTTATCTATAAACACATATTTATATATTGATAATAAATGAAACCAAACTCACTTTTGATCAATAATCTCCCCTTTGTGTTTGTTGTCAATAACGACATACAACTTCAAACATCTTAGAAGTAAATATATTTGATCAATATTATATCTTAATATGATGTTTTGATTTTATTTATCCCCTTATGTTATTTCTCCCCCTTATTGAAAATAAAATGAAAATGGTAACATAAGAATCATCTAATAATTTTGAAAACTCTATTTGAGAGAAAAGTAGTATCACATGAGTTTCTTAACAAAGAGATTTTAACTAAAAATATCTAATTATACATGGAAAAACCTAGTGTAGAAAATAATAGGGTATAATCAAGGTGCTCAATGTTGTTCATAACACTTTTTTATGTAATATTTTCTTCAAATTTCTTCTAAAAAATTTATATCTGGGAAAATCTAAGTATGTTAGTTAAGATAAAAACACGAAACCATTATAAAAAATATATCAAAATAGTTCAAGTTTATAAAAAAACTTCCTTTACATATCAAATTTCTTAACATTATCACATACATTTTAATAATAGTGCATTGATCATACCACAACTTCATATTTTATCTCTTAAAGGTTAGAACAACATTATTTATTATAGGGGTAAAAATTTTCCATGATATATTTCACATACTTGTGGTAAACTACTATATCACTCATCTTTTTTTCTTAATTCTTCCCCTTAAATTCCTTGTAAGTTATTACAAATAAGAAAGTATATTAGGAATAAGGAGGAACCTCATTTTTCCTTAGAAGTATTTACCAGACTAATAATATTCTCTCAATCAAAACTTATTCTTATTTTTATTAGATTTTTCATGTGTTTTAATTTTTTCCTTATCATATATAGAATCTTTAGATGAATCTATCATATTATCTTCTGATTTCATAACATCCTTGTTACCTTGAGTTTGTAAAATTATTTTCATGGTTTCTTCTTGGACTGGTAAGATAGTCATACAATTTTTTTGTAATGTGATCATATTGCACAAACCACATGAATTTCTCATAAATATTAAAGTTTCAATATGTTGATAACTTTTTATCAAATTTGTTCACATTTTCTGAAACATTTTTCTTCATTTTTTCTTCAATAGTCTTTAATTATTTCTCTATATTTCTAGGTATGACTATTTGATCTGGTTAAACAGTTAAGCACTATTTATTTCCTTTCTCAATATTCTTAATCTCCTTCCCTTTATCAACTTTATTATCATACTCAACTTTCTTTAATTGATTTACTTTTTCAAATGTTTTAATATTTTTATTTGTCTCTATTTAATATTTAACATTATTCATCTTCTAAATTTTCTTTTCTTCCTCTCAAAACTTTCTTGATAAATTTTTTCATCTCTTATCATTACATATCCCCCTTGATTCATAATTTTTTCTTAGTAGAGACATATTATACCAATATTGATATGCTCTATGTTAGAAAACTCCATAAAACCAGCAAGGACCTCTGAATCGTGATCTTATATACTAATAGTATAATTTCTCTAAAAAAAATTTTATTTTTATTTTTATAAATTATGGGAGGCTTTTTTTAGAGAGATGTTTTCTTGATGAATTCCACTCTTTCTTAGTGGAACATAATTTATCACAAATATTAACTATTGAACATGTATTGTTAGTAGAATCATATGTACATTAATATTGTTTGGGAAAAGAAAAAACTTGCTTCTATGGACCCTTATTTTCACCATCTTGATAGGATTCACCTTTAACATCAACTAATTTAGTCAATCCTTCTCTCTTATTTATTAACTCAATTTTTTTCTTAAGAAACGATGATTTTGTTTTTGAAAAAAAATCTTATTTCTCATCAAATATTTTCTTATGATCATTTACTATATTCTCAAATTCAGATAACTTTATCATGTTCTTCTTAAATTCCTCAACAAGTTTTGTTTCTACCATGTTGAGATTCTCCTCTCTAGATGATGTTTCTTTACAAACTTTCATTTTAATTTCAAGCTCAGCCACATTAATTTTATAAGATCTAATATCATTAAGGTTTATTGCCTCATTTTTGATTCTATCACCGTTCTCTAATGTTATCTCCTTAACTCACTTTTTTAACTTATTTTTTTCCTTCCAGAGTTGTGTAAGTTTCTTAAGTGCATCTTCAAAATTTTATTTGAGAATAAACTCATTTTCTATTATATATTCACCATCATTATCACTGTTTGATGAATCACTTATTATTCTTACAAGATATGGGGATTTGAAATGATAATAAGATTCATTTTTAGATGAATAACCATTATGATCTCTTCTTATCAATAAAATTTTCTTCTTGCTTCAATGAAACATTTTCTAATTTTTTTTACACTTCTATTTCTAAGGATTCTTATCTTCTTATTCGTACTCAGAATCTTCAATCTTATTCTTAGGGAAATAAACTATAAAATTTCGTTTATTATTAAAATTACAACATTTAATATAAATTTTACCTTTTCCCTTCCAGTTTCCATTTATTTATCTTTTGTAGATAAGAGAAATGATTTTTCAAATCCCTCTTTTTCTTCCTCAATCTCAGTATCACTTGATTCTTCTTTGGGTTCCTTATCTATAGGGTTATTGTTTTTAACAAAGATTCAAAATAAATTTCTTCTTTATCCTTATTCTTAAAAACTATATATTTTATTATTTCATATTTCATAAGAATATTATGAATTTTATCCAAGGATAAATATTCTCAAACTTTTAAACCATAAACTTTGGCATTGAATCTATTTGGAATGTTTCTCCTCAGTTTCTTAATGATAGTAGAATCTTATATATTCTCATTGAAACCTATAATATTTTTAAAAATTTTCATTAACTCTTACGATGTATTCATCAATACTTTCCTCATCATCCATCTAAATATCTTTAAACCTACTCCTCAAGATTTATATCTTAGCTTCTTTAACTTTATCATTTCCTTCATAACTACTTCTCAACTTGTCCCAAATTTTTTTAGCGATTGTAAACCCTATAAAAAATATATACACATTATCTATGAGATCCATTAACATATAATTATGATATATTCCATTAACTTAAAAATTTATCACATCATCATATGTCATAATAACCTCATTAATGGGAGGAAATACCACTATTGTATAATCTCTAACTTTAATCGCAAGAGATAGAAGATAGGGTAACATCTTATTTTTCCAACTATGATAGTTTTTTCCATAAAATATAGTAACATACCTAATATTTACTAAATTAAAAATATTTATCCTTGAATTTGGATTTTCAAAGGGATCCCCCTCTGATACCAATTTTAGTTCCTTGATCATGTAGGATCACTAAGATGGAGAGGGGTTGAATCAGTAATCACTTTTTATTTTGCAGTAATGTTTACTAACTTGGTAATAAAACTTTTCATAAACTCCAAAACTTATTAGACTTACAATTAACTCAAATATAAATCTCAACCACAACTTTAATATGAAATAAATATAAATATATATCAACACATTTTATTTATAAGTTTTGGTGTAAAGAACTACTCCTTTCCATGTTGGTTATCTCACCAATATGGGTTCTCTTACTAAATTCTTTTAGGAATACAAACAAAATGGAAATAATGGGTTATTCCCTCCAGTAATTTTTCCTCCTACTAAAATTGGTTCTACCCCCCCACCAATCAAATCCTATACCATAGTTGTTTATACCCCTCCCCCCAATTTTCTTAACTCTATCCACTTTCTTCATAGTTGGTTATACCACCAGCCATAAGTTTTTTTGTAAATGGTTGCACCCCATTAGCTACAAGAACTTTCCTTCTTATTTTTTATTATTATTTTTGTTTCTTATTTTTTTATCTAATTTAGAAAGATCATCTCTTTCTTCACAATCAAGTTATATCACATTCTCCTATGTACAATCTTCAATATCTTTAATAACCATATTAAGATTTTATTGTCCTTTAAACATATCATATGTCTTATCAACATCCATCTGGTATTTCCTCCATCTGATGGGTCTTTTTCCAATGGGTCTTTGTCTGATGCACCAAAACTCACTATGCTTCAATATGATATGCTTTGTTTGATTAAATTTTTTTCTATGTTCTCAATATGATTCGTATATATTCAAAACATTATTTAACCATAATGTAATTTTTATTAGAAACTCTCATTTCTTCCTATTCATTCAATTATTCTCAGTCTGATATAACTTATGCTTCATCCAATGAAACTAGGTTTGATGGAACTCTTCTTCAATCAAAAGTTTTGGTTGAGGGATAGGATATATTTTAGAGTTAGGAATAGTGATTATTACATGGGTTGGTAAGGAAATAGTGTCATTTGATCTCAGTACATGACATAGGCTAGGGAAGACTGACTAGGACATGGGATTTTAGGGACCCCTTGATTCGATTCAAGGACTCTGGGCCTACCTAATGACCAAGTGAGGTGGATCTTCTTGTAGTTTAGATACCTAATATAGGTATATTCATCATGATTAACTTGTGTTATTATTTAAATTGGGTGGTTTTGGTTCTGTAAAGTTAAAAATGAATTAAATAAATCTTAATAATATTTTATACTACTCGAGATTAGGAAATCATTATTTCAATTTTAGTTATGTCTCCTAGTCAGCATCTTCATGTGATTCGGGTAGTAGGGTTTTAGTAGGCTGATCTATATAATCTCTAGAGGGTTGATTCAATTGAAGAGAATGTTCATTGGTAGAGAACATTGTGTTATTTTCAGTAGTGGGACTTTTGGGAATATGAGGGTAGTGTTTTTTATCTGGATATAGAAATATCTAGTTAGAGGATCTTTAGATCACCTTCAATTTGATCCGGGGGCCGATGGAGTACTGGGTCCCTTTAGAAGTTAGTCAGATGTGGGGATCTTTGTGTCAATGGTGGATGTTGTATCTTGGTGAGCAGAAGGAGGTAGATGTTTCATGGGTTGAATTTCTGAAGGATTTTCAGGTAGAGTTCCTTTTATTGACCATAAAGGTAGTTAAGAAGAAAAAGAATATTTCTATTTAGTAGGTTATTTTTTCTATACGAGAGCTGGGAATAAAGTTCAAAGACCTTATTAATTTTACCCCAAATATTTTTCTGAATGATGAGTCCAATGAGAAACATATCAATAAGGCTCTTCATCCTTCAATACATTATGTAGTTACTCATTTTATGTATCCAATGTATTGGGTGGTTTATAATAAGGAATAGGTGGTCAAGAGGAATCTCTCATAAGTATATTTACCATGAGAGGGGAACAACCATGGTTCCTCAGGGAGAAGAGTTATTAGTGGTTGGTTTCAAGCGCCCTGGCCTTTAAGGTTTCGACTAGTGGGGAGTCAACCTTATAAATTTCCTTTCCAAACAAATAGGTCTAGTGGGTTCTAGTATTTTCTTGGGGGATTGGGGCTAGTGTTTTTTTTTGGGGTTTTTTAGCCATCATCAGGATAGTTCCTATTGTTTATCTGAGCTCATTTTAGTAGAGGCCTTGAGGTTCAATGCCAGTTTCAAAAATAGTTCAAGCAAGTTCATTGCAACCATAGTGGTATTAGTCCTACACTCCATCAAGAGCAGATAGGGTAGGTAGAGGCCAACCTCATATTGTTCCTCTTGTTCAAAGACCTCAAACTAAGAATGTACATGGAGGTGTTTATCAGTTGAGAGGCCTAAGGGATGGGAGTGGATAGATGCATGTAGTAGAGGAGGTAGTGATATAGGGGCCAGATATCATTCGAGGTATGATCAGTTTATCATCTTCCCTTATTTTTGTTTTGTTTGATTCAAATGATTCACACTCCCTTATTCCACCCACTCTAGTCAGTGCTCTGAAACTGGATGTTGAGAGGCTTTCCATTCCCCTAGTGTTGAATACACCAGTTTTAGGCTATCTGATCTAATTTTATGTGTTATAGGGGTGTAGACTAATGATGGGGCCATATCATTCATGTGGGGATATGTTCTTACTAAAAACTGTAGTCATACTATGTCATTATTAGCATTGAATGGTTGTATTCTATGCATATTGTTATAGACTACTTCTAGAGGAGACTCATGTTCTTGGATGTGGATGGCCAGCATGCGGTTTTAAATAGTGACAAAAGTTATCAGGTGGGAAGTACACGCATATAGACCCTCCTTTATTTTATAGACAATTTTTCTGTAAAATAAATGGATATTGGGATAGAATAGGTTCCCAATATTTTGAGGGATTTTATAAATTTTTTTACTAAGGTGGTTCTGATGCTAACCCCACAACATGATGTTGTGTTTAGAATATAACTATTGTAAATTTCTTCTCATATTTTGATGGATCCTTATTAGATGTCACCTTATGAGTTTAGGATTTTATAATTTAGATAATTGATCTAATGTGGGAGGGTTTTATCCAACCCATTTTTTTCGTGGGGTTCTCTACAGTTATTCTATGGGAAGGATATTTGTATTATGAGGTTGTGTATAGACTATCGGAGGTTAAATCAGGTAATGATAAATAATTTTTACCATCTTCTAATGATAAATGTTCTTTTTGACCATTTCAGGGGAGCGAGTTAGTTTTCTAATATCAAACTGTAGTCTCGATATTACGATTTGAGGGTTAAGAAGGTTGATATCTAGAATACTACCTTCATATACAGGTATGGTCACTTCAATTTCATGGTAATTTCATTCAGTGTCTCGAATGAACCATATGTGTTCATGGGACTTATGAACACTGTGTTCCATGAATTACTAGACCAGTTCATAATCATGTTCATCGATGACATATTAATCTACTTGAATTCAAGGTAGGAGCTTGTCGATCATCTCAGAGATGTATTTAAGGTTCCTTGACACCACTGGATATATATAAAGTTTTCCAGGTATAATTTTTGGACATGAGTGGTAAATTTACTCAGGCATGTGGTGTCCCAACAGTGTCTGTTTTTAGACCCATCAAAAGTTGAGGTTCCTAAAAATGTATATGATTTTTGTAGTTTCTTAAGAATCATGGGATATTATTAGAGGGTTGTATCTGATTTACTATGTATTTTCACCTTGTTAGAAGTTTGTACTAGGAAGGTCCATTCTTTTATCTTGATAGACAGGTGAAAGAAATTTTTTAGCTACCTTAAGGGGAAGTTAGTCAGTGCTTCAATTTTTGGAGGAAGGGGTTCTACCTGATGTATTTTTTGATGTTTCACATCTGGCTTTGGGATTGTTTTGATGTAGTAGAAAATATTGATCTCTTATAGGTATAATAAGTTACATCCCCATGATCTTAACTATGTCACCCATGATCTGGAGTTAGAAACATTTGTGTTTGTGCTAAAGTTGTAGAGGAATTACCTCATTAGAGAGCGCTTTGTGATCTTCACATACCATAAGAGCTTGAGGTATGTATATTATCTGCATGATCTAAATCTATGGTAACTTAGGTGGATGGATTTTCTTTAGAACTGTCACTTTTATATCTCATACACCTAAAGAAAAGTAAATTTTTTGGATGATTCTTTGAGTAGGAATTTAAGGGAGGATGTTGTTTTGGAGACCAGAGATTCTTGGAGAGCGATGGAGGAGTTGGTAACCCATCAGTTGGATGCAAGGGTGGTTGATGGTGGAGGTTTCTTATTTCAG
Organism: Viscum album; assembly: GCA_963277665.1. Lineage (NCBI taxonomy): Eukaryota > Viridiplantae > Streptophyta > Magnoliopsida > Santalales > Viscaceae > Viscum > Viscum album. The sequence goes on along the minus strand of OY728126.1, from coordinate 1,797,702,692 downwards.
ATTGGGGTGTGTTCATCTATAAAATAATAGGTTTAGGGGTCTCAATGGGTAGACTTGTAAGAAAAGGTTATGTGTGATCATGTTGGCCATGGTGATGCTCTTGAGGGATGGTTGGAGGATGGCTAGAATCAGATGTTGTTTCAAAGTAGGTTGTTTTTTTTGTAGAAATTCATGATTTATTCCTTAATATGTTTTATATATCACCTTTAGTGGTATACCCAGGGGTATCCAAGATATTCCATGGATTGAGGACATATTTTTAGTGGAACGAGATGAAATGGGTGGTGGCAGAGTTTGTGGCTCGATATTTAGTTTTCCAGTACGTAACGGATAATCATCATGTTCTTGGAGGTTTATTGCAGTAAATGGATGTTACTAAGTGGAATGGGATGACATCATAATATACTTCTTCATAGGTTTACCCTGAGCTCATGGAGGTTGTGATGTAATCTATGTAATCATGGATTAGTGGATTAAATTGTCTCTTTTCTTACTGATCAAGGAGTCGGGTGTCTAGGATGTTTTTTTAATGAGGTATATGGATTAAGTGGTGAAGTTTCATGAATTTCCAAGTTCCATTGTCTCATATGAGGACACATATTTTACTTCGTGATTCTAGAGGGGATTGTAGCATGATTTTGGCACCCAATTATCCCTCAATACTGCTTTCCACCCTCAAATTGATGGATAGATGGTGTGGACTATCCAGACACTATAGGATATGTTGTGTTCATGAATATTAGAATTTTGAAAATATTGGGAACATCAATTACCATTGGTTGAGTTATCTTATAATAATATTTTTCACTCATTAATCAACATGGACCCATTTGAGTCTTTTTATGGGTATCCATATTGTTTTTTGTTATGCTGGGATGAGGTTGGGGAGTCATCAGTTCTTAGTTCCGATGTGGTGTAGAGCATGATAGAGAAGGTTCATATTGTTCAAGAGAGGATGAAATAAGAACAGGGCCAACATAAGGCTTATGTAGATTATAGGAGAAGTCCCTTGGCGTTTGATGTTGGAGGACACATGTTCTTATAGTTCTACCCTTGATGTGGACAGTGGAGGTTTGGTAGGGGAGGCAATCTCGTTACCTAGTTTGTTGGACCCTTCAAGGTGTTGGGATGCGTTGGTGAGGTGGATTATTGATTGGAACTTTCACCATGACTGGACCAAATTCATGACATCTTTCATGTATCTGAACTCCATTGGTATCTTCATGACAGATCCCATGCCATTGACTGGGGGTTGTTGGATTTCAAGGATGATGCAACATTTGTGGAGCAATCATTGAGATCCAGGATCATCGAGGAAAAGTGTTGTGAGGAAAAACCATTCTCTTGGTTCATGTGTTGTAGAGATATGGTGTTATATAGGACAGTACTTAGGATCATGAGACTCAAATGTGTTCAAATTACCTAGAGTTTTTTTGAGATTCTCTTGACTTTCCTAGTTCATTTTTATTATCGATGTGATGTTTGGATCTTGATGTTTTAAGATATGTTCTTATTATTTTAAGCATGATGTGTGATAAATCTTAAAACATATAAAGAAAGTAAAACATAATTTCTTATCAAGAAACAATATATCTTCACATGATTAAAACTGTTTGGGTGAGTCATTGCCACCCAAAATAGATAACATCTTGACATGGAAGATGGAATTCCTTGAATTATGTACTTGGGGATCTATTTTATGTTGTTTGTGGTAATCATTGGCTTTGTATTTGTGGAAGATAAGGTATTTTTGTGGATTTTTATGTGTATGAGTGTTGGTTTGTTCCTAGTGGGGTAGATGTTAAACTGGTGAGATGGTGTTGTAGTGAAAATGGCCTAGTGTATGTTTTAATTTTGTTGGTGTGCTTGATTAGTGGTGACATTTTAGTAGTGATGGGATCCTTTAGAGGTATCTTAAGGGGTGTTTGTTTGAACATCTTCCCTATTTCCTTCTGGGTTGGTTTTTATTCTTGAGGGTGAGAATAGTTTTAGAGGTATATGATGTGACGACCCAAGACTTCCAGGAACAATTTATCACTGAGATGGGGTGGATTAGTGATATATTTTTCATTTATGTTTCCTTTCTTTTGAAATAACCTTTGACTCCAATTAACGATTTATCACTATATTGAAAATAAAGCATTCACACATCCACAGGAACACAAATATTTACAAGGTTCAATACTCAACAAGAGTATTTATTCCCTTATAATGGTTTGGAAACAATCTAATATCACAAAATCCACTAGAAAAAAATCATTTTGTGAGGATATAACAATAATTATATACCCTTAAAATTATTTAGCACTATGATAAATACAACAGTTCATGTTCTTCCCTTATCACAAATGATGTAATACAATTTTTTGTAACAAATAATGAAACCTCCACCAGTTGGTTCAAAACATGTTACTATGTTTCCTTATCAACTTACACATATAAATACCTTCAAATTGATTCTTCACTTTCCTACCCAATAGTAGGTAAAAACAACATTTCTGGACTTTTTTAATAAAACTTAATCCAATGGATCATTCTGATTCCTCATTCTAATTACTCAATCTAGGAAACATAAGTCTACAAGAATACCTCAAAAAAATTATAAACCTCCTCTTCTTGTCCTCAAAAATCTTCATCTGGTTTCTCAATCCAATCCAATAACTCTGACTATTATCCTCCCTTATGCTTCTTTTTTCCAATTATGTTTCTCAGGAAAACTCTATTTGGAAACTTCTTCTCTCCTCCAAAACTTCCAGTGCTTTTTCTCTCTCTCTCTCTTCGCACATGAACAGTACTTATGTCTATTGTAAGCACAATGTACTTACTAATATTTATAGGTGTGCCAAAAGTGGTTTTAAAGGGAATCTAAAATTCTTTTCCCACTGAACAAAATTTCCTGAAACTTGAATTTCCCCTTCATTTCATCACCATATTTTACTTCTTTAATTATTCTCTAATCTTCTTGAAACTTATAAAATATTCTTAAAACTTTAGAAAAATTCAATAATTTCAAAATTTTCTTCATCCTAGTACCAAATTAATTCTAATTTTCCCCATTAATATGGAAACATATCAAATATAAAGATTCTTATTATGAAGAAAACATATATAACATAGTATACTCCTCATTATGTTACTCCATACCAACAATAAGAAATAAAATATTTTAATTCTCTATAACAACTAAAAAATATACAAATTTTAAACCATTACCTCATATAAATAGTTGAAACTTCTGAAGAATTTGAAAAACCCCTTCGCAACACTTCTGAAAAACTCTTCAAACAAATATCTTTTTCTTCTTTCCTTAGACTGATGATCTCACATACAATTATATTTATCATCAAATTACTTTATCAGTGTCAGTATGCGTCTAATGGATGGTTCTCTATCTCACTCTGATGAATCGGTGTCATCACTAGTCTGATGAGTCAGCAACCTTCATGCCTGATGACTCTTTACCCAATTTTAAACATATCATAGTTATTATTTTATTCTTGGCCTAATTTTATAAAACCATCATTTCTTTTTTCCCTTAACCCAAACGAGTAATATAAAACATTTCTTTTATAAAAATGGTTGACTATATTTTTGATATTCATCTGATTGATTGGTCCCAATAACTCAAAATTATTTTCTTATTAATTGGTCCCAAAAACCTCTAATTAAAACTATTCTTCCTCTGATATACCAGTCAAACACCGCTTCCAATGGACCATTTTCAGCAACTTATTTCCTTTCTTAATTATGGTAAAAACTAACTTATTTCTATGATTATTTATATCTAGTGGATTATTGGTCTCAGTAAAAAAACATCTTCATCTTCTCACATTTCAAAAAAAAATCCCAACCTCCAAACAACTTTTGTATCCAGTGATCTCACACCGATGAACAGCAGCTAGAAAACTTTTACTTCCTTAAACCTTCTTCTTCTAAAAACTTATTATTGTAATCATGACTCCCCCATGACAATGTAAACTTTTAGTATTGGAAAAGAATCATATGACTTACATTGTAAAGTTTTATAACTTCCCATACTTTCATCACTTTCTATATTTCCATACAAACCCAAAACTGATTGGTAGCGCATGTTTTTTCCTTTCCTCCATAAGGCCCACATCACAAGTTTCTCAGATAACTTATAATATTTGAGAATTATCCAATAAAAAAATCATCATCATATTTATTATAGATACTTTTAGACTCTAATTCACTTTCTCATACCAATCAAAAGTTATTTTTGGACACAAGGTGAATCTGAAAAAAAAAATCATTCAAGAAACTTCTTCGAAATAGAAAACCAAAACCTGGGAACTTTCTTATAAAAAATATGTTATATTTTTCAGATTACTTTACACCCTTTCATTATTTTCGGATTACTTTTCAAATATTAATTATTTTCATCAGATAACCAAAACTTACAAAGTAATGTGATTTCATTTCATAACAACATATTCTTTCTGATTACTTTGCAACCTTTCATTCTTTTATGATTTCTTTTCAACCTTTCATTATTTTCATCCAATCACCAAAACTTACAATGTCATGTGATTCCCTTTTTTAAAACAAACAAGAATCAATAAAAACTTCATTCGTTCCAATTTTATACCATCATCTCATTAAGTGAGTTGTTTACTCACTTCACTATTTTTCAATAACATATTCCTCATATTGATCTATTAATAATAAATACAACCAAAAAATAACATGGTCCCAACAATCTCCCCATTTGTGTTTGTTATCAATACCCATTAAAAACAATACTCTCTGTAAGAAACTTCCTCATGCACCCATATTTTTTATGTCTTCTCCCCTATATTTCTTCACCACATATCTTCTCCCCCTTTCAACATTATTTTCAACCTTTGAAGGTAACTTTTTATCCATCTCAGGTTTAGAAAACTTTTATTAGATAAGTTCTAACTCTTCTTCCTTTACCTTCAATTTTACTTCAAGATGTTCATTATGATTCTTTTCTTCTCAAGAGAATTACTTAAACAATAAACCTATTTAAGTAACTTAATTTTTTCTTGAGGAGTAAATTCTTGAATGTTTTTTGTATTAAATTCCTTCTTAAATTTCTTGATTTATTTTTCAAGTATTACAATATTTCCCAAAAATTCTTTCAATTTCCCTTTCTGATAAAACTCTAAATTATTTTATTATTTTTTAGAATAACTAATTTCATCACTAGAAAATACTTCATCATTAACTATTTCGATAAACGTTCTTTATTTGGAAACTTTAGTGAACTTTTAAATTTCTACTTCACTATATCATTTTTAGAAAAAAAATTCTTCTCCTTTTGGGTTTATAGAACTTTTTATCCTTCACTTTGGAGAAGGATTTTTCAACCTGTTTCTTCTAATATCTTCTTGGAATTTTTCTTCTTCATCACTTTATTCTTCATCACTTTCTTCTTCATTACCTCTTTGAGGAAAATTGTAAACAAAGTACCAAACAGCTTCATATTCAAAAAAAATTAAGGGAATTTTCCTTTCATACTTTCTTATGCCGCTTTTAACATTTTTAGAAAACAAGGATTGAAATTTATCAAGATTGTTACTGACCTCATTTTTTATTCAGAATCACCATCTTCTTCTTCTATAATTTTCTTATAATTTTATTTCTTGGAATCCTTGAAAGACATTTCACTATAAACTTTTTTTGCATTTTATAACTTTACCCCTTCTCATTTCATAAGTAATGAGAGTACTATGAAGGTAATATAGATATATATTTTTTGGATCTCTATCATCCAAATATGAAACTTTGGAATCAAAAATATTAGGAAGAATTCTCAAGATCTTTTCAATAACATTTGAGTCTTCCAACTTCTCACCAAGAAATCTGATTGTTCTAATAATATCATTCACCCTTGTAAAGAAGTAGCCAATAGATTTATCCTCACCTGTCTTAATATCTTCATAGATCAACCTTCATATTTGAAAATTTTCCTTCTTTACTTTTCTATATCCTTCATAAATGTTCTTAAAAGTATCTTAGATACCTTTGGTAGTTTCAACTCTCTTCACTCAAAGAAACTCACTTTCAGATAGTGATAATAGTAAAACATTTTTAGTTCTTCCAAAATTCTCAAGGATTTCCATATCAGAAACTATAAGAAGAAAATTATCAACCCAAGGATGAAATCCATCTATATAATCTTACAAAACATCATACCCAAGAGACATAAGATACTCCATTATTATATCTTTACAGATATGATAGTTCTTATCATTTAAGATCATAATCCTCTTACAGTTCACACAATTCAGATTCTCCATCACAAATTATTCTTTAAAAACACAAGCAAAGAGAAAAACAAATGCAACTAAGGCTCTAATAACATTTTTTAATGCCCATCCAGGATCAATGTATCACTAAGAGGGGGTGAATAATTGATATCCTTTTATTTTAAGTTTACTTACTTTTGAAACAACCTTTGCCTCTTGTTAGAGATCAATATCTTTTTTGAAAACAAAATGTTCACACATCCATAGGAACACAAGTATTTATAAGGTTCACTACTCAACAAGAGTAGCTACATTCTTGGCATGGTTTGTAAAAAATCTAATACCATGCAATCCACTAGAAAAAAATTCTTTTATATGGATACAAAAAGTAATATATACCCTTACACTTGTGTAACACTATGATTAATACAATTATTCATGTTATTATCTTATCACAAATGATATAATGAAAGTTTGTGTAACAAGTAATAAAACCTTCAGTAGTTAGTTTAAAACATGTTATTGTGATGCCTTATCAACTTCCACATATGAATAACTTAAAAACAATTCTTCACTTTCCTACCCAAGATCAGTAAAAACAAACTTTCTGTACATTTTCAATCAAACTCAGTCTAATGGCTCAGTCAGATTCCCCAGTCTGATTTCACAATCCAAAAAAATAAGACTTCAATAATACCTCAAAAAAAATTCTAAACCACGTCTTCTTTTCCTTGAAAATTTGCATTCGATTTATTGTTCTGATCCAGTAACTCTAATTACTATCCTTCCTTATGCTTCTTATGTTTGGAGATGTTGTTCCGGAAAAGTCTATCCAAAAACTTTTTCTCTCCTCCAAAACTTTCAGTTCTTTTTCTCTCTTTCTCTCTTCATACATGAATAATACCTATTTATATTGAAATTAATGTAATTAATAATATTTATAAGGGTGTTAAAAGTTTTTTGTGTTGGAATCTAAATTTTTTTCTTATTTAACCAAATTTTCAAAAACTTGAATTTCCCCTTCATTACGAATTCATCTTCGACTTCTTCAACTCTTATAAATTCTTCTCAAAACTTCTCGAATATTCTTACAACTTCATAAAAATTCAATACCTTAAAAACTTTATTTATTCTTATACCAACTCATTCATATTACCTTCATTACCAAAGAAACATATCAAAACTAATGATTATTATTATGATGAAAACATATGTAAGGAAAAAGACTCCTCATTACGTTGTTTCATACCAACTGTTTGAAATAAAACATTCTTCAGCTCTCTAACAAATGAAAAATATAAAACTTTGAAACCATTCTTCTATAAATGTAGTTTCAACTTCTGAATCATTAAAAAACCTCCTTCATAACACTTCCAAAAAACTATTTAAACAAATCTCATTTTATTCTTTCCTCGTAATAATGATCCCATGTTCGATGAAGTTCATCATCCAATGACTTTATTGGTGTCATCATGAGTCTGAACGATCATTCTTTGTCTCACTCTGATGGATCAGTTTCAATTCTAGTTCGATGATTCATCAGCACTTCATGTCTGATGACTCTTGACTCAGTTGTAAACATATCATAGTTCTTCTTTCATTCTTGACCCAATTGTACACAAGAAACATTTCTCTTTCTCTTGACCTAGATGAGTAAGATAAAAAAATTATAAAAATGGTTGAATATATTGTTATTATTCATCCCATTTATTTTTTCCAATAAATACCAATTATTTTCTTATTCATTGGTCCCAACAACCTCCAATTAAAACTATTATTCCTTTGATGGATTGGTGGTACACTACGTCTGATAGACCATTATTAGAAACTTTGACTTCAGTAACTTATTTCCTTTTCTGATTATAGTACAAAACAACTTATTTCTCCAATTATTTGTATCTTATAGATTATTGGTCTGATTGAAAACCATAATCTTCATATTCTCACATTTTAAATAAAACTTCCCATCCTCCAAACAATTTCTACATCTAGTGATCTCACACTGATGAACTGTGGATAGAAAACTTTGAATTACTTAAACTTTATTCTTATACAAACTTATTCTTATAATCATGAATCCCTCGTGATGTTAGAAACTTTTAAGATTTGAAAATCGTCATCTAAATTACATTATAGTGTTTTATAACTTCCCATACTTTTATAACTTTCTATCTTTCCGACCAAACCTCAAAATTAATTGGCATCGCGTGTTCTCCCCATTTACTTAAAAAGGATTGAATCAAAAATTTCTCAGATAAATTATGATATTTAAGAAATAACTTATCACCAACGAATCTTCAGATTTAGTATGGAGACTTTCATGCTTTGATAAACTTTCTCATACAAATAAAAAAACATTCCAGGCACAAGGTGAGGCTGAAAACCCACTTCTTTTATGGAACTTATTCAGAACAAAAAAACCTAAACCATGGAACTTTCTTATTAAAAATGTGTCTGGTTATTCAAATTACATTATAACCTTTAATTATTTTCCAATTACTTTATAACCTTTCATTCTTTTTATCAGATCACAAAAACATACAAAGTAATTGGATTTCCTTTCTTGACAACATATTCTTTCTAATTACTTTTCAACCTTTCATTATTTTCTAATTACTTTGAAACCTTTAATTATATTCATCTTATCACCAAAAATTACAAAGTAATGTGATTTCCTTTCTTGAAATTAATGAAATACACAAAAACTTCATTCATGCTAATTTTATACCAACTTCTCATCAAGCAAGTTGTTTACTCACTTCAATATTCTTCAACAACATATTCCTCATATTGATCTATTGAAAAAAATACAACCAAAACATAACTTGTTCCCAATATTAATGATATCCATGATAGGAATCTCAAGGGATTGTTTTTTGGACATCTTCCCTCTTTCTATCTACGTTTTTTTTTATTATTGACGGTGAGAATAGTTTTATAGGTAACTGATGTAATGTCCCAGACATTCCATCCCATTAATTTATGGGGATTATAGTGATGTAGGTGTCTGAGGAGGTCATGGGGTGCTTGGAGGTGTTTAGGAGGAGAATAGGGGGCCAATTCCAATTTGGTGGTGCTACAGCATAGAGCTAGGAGGTTATGCCAAAATGGGGGTTCAGCTACAACATAGAGTAGAAGGCTATGGTGTAGGGACCTGGGAGGAGGATTTCGATGCTACTACTAATTTGGGGGTAGTTATTCCATGGAGCTTTAGATGAAGAATAGCCTCCCTCGGTAGTTGATGGATATGGCTTGGAGAAATGGTTGTAGTGTATGGGAGGCCCAAGTGGAATTGGTTGCTACTACCAGTTATATAATGGTTGCACCATGAAGATGGGGCTATGGCGTTGCCTCTTCCCAGTTTCTGGGGGTCTACAGCAAAGTGGTCTATGCTATGTCACGGTCTCCTACCCCTTTTTATAAGATCTATGGAGTTGATATAGTTGCGGTTCTCAAAGGGGAATTTGAAAATCCAGGTTCGGGTGTAGTGGGGAGTATTGCACCATAGTCATTCCCATTTTCATTAGGGTCATGGAATATTGTTGGAGGCTATGTCATTTCCCCCTTTTTTCATATTGGGTATATATTCTTAAATCCCCAATGCTTGGATCAATTTTCCTTTTTTTCCAGTTCATGGGTGACCCAAGTGCATCCCAATGATTACTTTAAACCCTTTTCCAGTGTCTTTCAACCCCAAACTTTGGGTATTGATCTATGGTGTTCTCAATGATTTCATGTCTTGTTTCCCTCTATTTTCCTTCTATTTCTTCACCTAGGAATGTTTTTTACAAATAAAATCAATGGTTTCTGTGTTTCATTGATAAAGGGTGATGTGGTTGATGTTTTCTAGGCTAGTATAGGTGTTTTCCTTTGTTTTAGTGACTAGTGGTGGATTTCATCTTACTTTAACTTTTCAAAGCATATGGAAAACCTTTTTTGGAGGTATGGTATCCCTCATGTCTCATCCTGTGTATCGTATGGGGGGTTTACTCTTTTTTATCTAGGGTAATATGGTTTGTACTAACCTAAAAAAGATAATTAAATGGTTAATTGAAATTGAAGGGGAAGGTAATTATTTTCATTATTTTATAGCCTTTTGATATTGTGGTATTGGTATTGTACATGCTTCTTATACCACTAAAAAACATAGGTGTTGGGGGCCTTTTTGGTGCTAAATCGATATGTGTTATGAATTCATTGATGTGTGATTTTTTTAACACCACATTGAACAAATTCTTAATCATGTATATCTAATTAATTGGTTACACTTGGATATATTCCTTGTGTTATAATTCCCCAAAAAAAATGTAATTGAGTAAAATCCCCTTGATAAATCTGAAAAATTTTATGTTTTGTGTTGTGAAATGTGATGTTATGTGTTTATGATGTGTGGGGATGATGTGTTGTAGTTTTTTCATATGGTGGGGTGGTGATGTGTTTGTTGTGATGTGGGGTAGTTATGTGATGAGAATTGGAAGAGGCAAGTGGAAGATAGTTGTGATGTAAAAATGGTTGTGATTTGTATATGGTAATGATAAAGTGGATGTGGCTATGAAATTTTTGTGATGTGGGTCTGGTTGGATTGACGGGGAGTTTGGTTGTTTGTTTGTGTGGTGTTGTGTTGTGATATTTAACCAGGTGGTATTGGAATTAAATTATATCATTGAAATTGAAATGAAATAGGCTAATTTGGTTAATGTGATGTAATCGTTTAATGAATGTGTTAAAGTAGAGTGTGTGGTTTAAATAGTTAATGTTAAATATGAATTAATGAGTTGAAATAATGAATTTAATGGGATGAAAATAATAAATGGATTTGAATATTTTTAATAGAATTTATTGGTAATGTGAAATTTGGAAATTTTCTCAAATTGATAAAGAATATTAAGTGTGTATTGTGGCTTATGCCTTATTGTGTGGTGTTGTGCATTTAGTGGTGGTAATAAAATTAGCGGTGATTTAGAGATTGGTGGTAATATTGAGAGTTAGTTAGTGCCTTGTTTTGAACTCATAGGTTGGAATTTTGTTCTATGATAGTATGTATACATTGTATTTACTTATGATTTTATATATTCACCCCACCACTTAGTGCCAACAACCAATAGTTTTGGGGGGTTTTCCCTAATATCCCGATGGTGAGGATGGATAGTTGGACACCCAATCTTCCTTGCTCCCTCTTCTAGGTGATGTTGACATGCACAAGCTATGGTGGAAGAAGTTTAAAGTGAACTTTCCGGATGTGATTTGATGTGGTGTGATGACCTAGGTGTCTTTGGGTGATATTTGTTGATATGAGATGGATTATGGTAGGTTCGTTCATGGTAGGAGGAGGGCATGAGGTTGATGTCCTTCATGTTCATGATACCCTACTACCATGTTTATGATATGTGATATGATGTGATGTGATGTGATAGCCCTGGTGTCTCTGGGTGATATATTATATTATGTGATGGACAAGGTTTCTTCGAGAAAGATTTGATGTGATGTGATGTTATATAGAAGAAGTTAGAATGCCAATACATACATCATTGGGGTGTGAGAGTGTAAAATCAGTGTGAAAGTGGTGCAATGTACCCTATCATTAATATTATTCATATTATGTTATTATAATCTTTTTTTTTATTTGGTGAGATAGCCCTTGGTTTTCCTAATGATTATACCTATATTCCCACCCTACATATATAAAACTATCATCGAGTTTCCAGGAGGACTATGTGGACCATGCAGAACATTTATAGCACAAACCTTTGTAATATTTTTTGTGTTCTAGATGTAACTTTCCATTGGGAATTTACTTTAGAGATTCTTGTATTTTATTACATTATTCATGAATTAAGGGATGGTTTTGGTTATTTTCTTTTATATTATTTCATTTAATTTATTTATCACTAATATCCTATCTCTCAATCCTAGAAGTATTATAGAGGGTAATGCCTCCAACATTGAGATTTTTATGCCCTCAGTTTTGGTTGCCAACCTAGGGCCTAGTGGAGGTGGGATTAAGGGTCCATTATCTCCCTTTATTAATTATTGGTCTAGGAGGGGTACCTTTGAAGAGAGGGGTTCATGACATTTTATGATGGATTTGGATGAAATTGGGAAACTAGTTGATCAAACCACTTACAGAGGTATGATTGGAAATTTACTTTACTTGAATCATAGCCTACCTAATATTATGTATAGTGTGTGTGTGTGTGTGATTATTTTCAATCAAACCCCAAGGAATATCATTTTAATTATTTCAGAAGTATTTTTAAATACCATAAAAATGAAATTAATTTTGGATTGTTTTACTCTATAGGTTAAGCCTTTGAATTAGTTAGTTACTCAATAGGACAATCCTTTGAATTAGTTTGTGGTTGTAAGTTAGAAACAAAAAAATCTATGGAACATGTCACTTTTTGAGAAATTATCTAGAATATTGGTGTAGTAAAAAGAAAAATTTTGCTACATTATAAACTATTTATGTTGAGTGCATAGCTATAGACAGTTGTTATGCACAAATTCTGTGAATGAAATACACACTAATAGACTATGGATATCAATTTATACATTTCCCTATAAAATATAATAATAAAAGTGATATTAACATTTAAAAATATTTTGTCTCGTTCTAGGAAAAATCACATTGATATAAGACATAAATTTTTGAGAGATCATTTTTAAATAGGTGATATAACTCTTGAATTCATTAGCACTAAACATCATCTTGCTTTCATTTTTACAAATCTCTTAAATATTGAGAGAATAATCTATATCAGACAAGATTTTGGTATGATAAATTATTCTTAATCTTTTATTACCACAATTCCTTTGGAATCTGGTGGAGTTAATTCATGAGTTAGGTGCTACCATTTTGATGCTACTATTAGGTGATATCGTGCGGGTGTTGTCATGTGAGTTATACTATTGTGCACTACCATGTGATCTTTCTACTGTGGAAATGATTCCATGACTTTTGATACCATGATTAATTTTATTAATTAAATCTTAAATTTGGTATTTTATTTGAATTAAAATACCTTTTATATTATAAAATTGATTAGTTACCTAAATGATTAAAGTCCTTATTTAGAGTCCAAATCAAACCTATTCTCTTGCATTACTTTCAAACTTCCTCTCCCTTTCTCTATCAAACCCATCCTTCAGCCTTCAACACTTTGAATCTCTACTGGTATGGTAAATATGAGAAGGGATCTCATTTATGGTTCTCCCAATGACCTATGACTACATAAGAAATCCAAAGGTGTATCTAGTAAACCTTTTGGTCCACATAATCCCATTTTTTCATCTTGAGAAGTTTTTGAGAATTAAATGGATACAACATGGTTAGAATCAAGAAGGTTTCTAGTTTTAAGAGTAGTTCAAGATCTAGGATGGGCATCTTGGTTCTCTAAAATTTAACTACATTTATATCCGAGATTGGTTCATGATTTATATTTTCAATTCAAATATGATTTTGGAGAAAATAAATACTTTATAAGATATTTGATTGATGGAAAGGAGTTGGTATTATTATCGAAGAATTGGTCTAAATTATTGAGAGTTTCCTATGAAGGATTTTATGAATATTATCAAGTATCTTATCATGTTGTTCATTCAGAGATTTTTTTTAGGAATCTTTTATGGAGCTTATTGGAGATGCTAACCCAAGATGACCAGTTGTTATAAAACTTGATATAGAATACAAACTTATTTTCGGTCACGACCCATCCTCAGGACCCGTGTCATGACTACCCCAAGCCCGCCTTCTATAGGCCAGGGGCTAGCGACTAGCACCAAAGGCGTAAATCCCGATAAAAGGGAAGACATTGCCTTTATAGAAGTAAACAAACACAACAGAGTATGCAAGATGGAGTAAACACAAAGTAAACTGAGTACAAAAGTAAGTGTTGTAAAGTAAATGGGCCAGTATACAAACCCAACTATAAGTACAGTACAACTGAGAAAGAAAATACAACAGCTGTAAAGTAAAGAAGCAACCATTGAGTCTCTTTTGGGAATCCCACCTGAAGGGTGGGTACAGATAGTCTCCTCAACTTCCCGAGTCCAGTCGTCTACTTCGTGTACGTCCTATCTAGTGGTCCACCTCCGGGTACCATCCAGCTCCACAATCCTTAACCTCGATCAATGTTGTATGCCGTCTGCATCCAACACAACGTAGTGCAGGCATAGCTCGTGCAGGGGTGAGTATATGATACTTAGTAGGGACCCCGAAACCCCCGAAGGTCTCCCAGAATCCATGAAGGATAAACCAAAAAGGAAAGATACAAACATGAATTATCAACCAACTCTACTTAGGTATATGCCCATACATATACCTAAGTCATCAATCACAGTTTGGCTCCAACTTCCGTGCCCAAGCACAATCCGGTCCACACAGGAAAAAAGTCAATCACATCAATGATAATGATTGCAAGTCAAGACTCATCTCACACAGGTATACTACTTACGAAGAGGGGGTGGAGATGATTAGATGTAGCCTCTGAATCATCTCCTCTTCCGAACCCACGTAGGATCTAAGTACAGAAGCCGTCGATGTAGAACCCACGTAGGATCCAAGTATAGTAACCATCACTGATGAACCCACGTAGGATCCAAGTACAGTCGTCATTGCTGCCAAACCCACAGAGGATCCATGTACAGTCCTCTTCACTGCTGAACCCATGGAGGATCCAAGTACAGTCTTCATTGTCATCGAACCCACGGAGGATTCCAGCACAGTAGTCGTCTCATTCGCAGCCAGCTCTAGGGTTCCCGCACACAGCGTGCTCGATTTCGGGAGTGTATGCTCCTTGAGTCAAATGGTTTGATACATCAACTGTCACGAAGTCTAGATTTGATGTATCCCAAAATTCTGTCTCGTCAAAAGAAACTCAACGGGACAGACGGTGCGTCAAACAGACTCTCGGTTTGAGATATATTGGCTTTTTTGTTCCAGGGGCCCGGTTGGAAATATCTTCATTTCAAGCCCGACCATTTACCAAAGTTGTCCAAAACTCACTTAGAGTATTGCAAAAGGACTGCCTCGTCGATAGGATCCCAGTGCCACATAATGCGCGTCGTTCGGACGCGTGATCTTCAAGATATTCACCTTTAAGTGAAAAAGGGGCCATTCCGTTAGGCCCGATGGGATAACGGGTCAGGTCGACTCGGTTTTAGAGGGTCCGACCTGAAAAACGGTTCGAACCCACCCGGTGAGTCGTGCGGCCTGGCCCAAGGGGTGTGGGCCGGCCCGAAGTGGTTCGGCCCGGCCCAAAGTGGCGCGGCCTGGCCCGAAGTGGCGTGGCCTAGCCCGGCAAGGCTCGGCCTGGCCCGGCGGGGTGCGGCCCAGCCCGGTGCGGCCCAGCTGGGCACGGCCCGACTGGGCATGGTCTGGTTGGGCGCGCGGCCCGGATGCCTCGGCTAGCTGGCCGAGTGGCTCAGCCCAAAGGTCGAGCAGTCCGAGCCGGGGTCGCGGACCCCAGCAGCGCCTTATGGCGCCGCCCTCCCAAACCGGTTGGCTAAGCCAGTCGGACTTCTGGCGCACGCGACCCTCACGGCGGGTCGCAGCTTTCTTCAGTATGGTTCCCTCCTGGCGTCGTGGTTCGGCTTTTCCCGGCCGGCCGATGGGCCAGTCGGTTCTCCAGCACGGCACCCTCCTGGCATCGCGGCTCCCCTTCACCCGGTCGGCCGACGGGCCAGCCGATTCTTCCATCAAAGCGGCCCGTGAAGTGGGACGCGGTTACTTCCGCACAACCGGCCCGACGGAAACGGTTTCCTTCACCATGTTCCTAGCACGGCTCGATGGCGTCGTGCTTCCTCCACCTTCGATTTCCGATTCTAAAATAATAAACAAGATCAAGTGGAGGGTCATCGGGTCATGTTCGTTTGGCCTGCGCCCTCCGCGTTAAGTGATAGAAAAAGGCCGAGATAATCAAGGTTATAAAACGATGAATCAAGGCACAAAATTAATTCATCAAAATTGAATATAACCCCTACCTCGATAATTTATGTCGCACGTTGGGCGTTGCGGAAGACGGTGTCGCAGGGAAAGGATTCGTAGATGATGTTGGAGTGTGCCCAAGGAGGAAACGGCGTCTCTTATCTTGTCGCGGAGAAGATAATGGGTGGCGCATCGTCGTTATTTGTGGAACCGGCGTTCTTCGTCGAAGAAATCATCATTCTTCATCAGAGGGCGGTGTTATTCAAAAACTCAAGGTCTCTCCCAAATGCCTCCTTAGCACCACGAAAGCCCTCCTCTGGTAAAATAATAGGCTAATCCTATTATTTTATTACACATGCAATTTAAACTTCAAAATTCAAATCACCTCATTAATGAAATGTGTTGGAAATTAATTAAAGAGAGTGAGAGGAAAGATCCTCATAAATTTGAGGGGTTTTCATGAAATTAATGGGGTGAGGGAGGTGGAGAGATTATAAATAAAAGGGGGGTTTCCAATTTAATGAGGTAATTTAAGAAGTTTATAGGAAAATGAATGATTGGGGCTCGTATGGGCCCCACCTCTCAAACATCCACACTTGGGTAGTTAGGTGGTTGTCGGTCCCACCCTTAACTACCCATGGGATGAATTAACCTCTTTAGATACATAAAATAAAATTGTACAAATAATTTTATTTACTTCTTAATTAAACCCCAATAAAAACTTCTCCTCCTGTGCAAACGCGACTACGGTAAAGGTCCCCTTAAGCAATTACCGGCGTTGTGAGTTCATTGGTGCCCTAGGATTTCAATTCCAAGCACTGGTTCAAAAGATAGAAAAACTTTCTCCTTCGTTCACTAAACGTACTTGAGATAAACTTTAGAAATTTATTCCAGGAACACCGGGCCTCGAAATCAAGTGCCGTCAAAATCCACACACTTGTCAAATTCCAAAGTATTTAAGAAAAAAATTTCCTTGAAATTTACGGGTCTTTACATTACTCTCACCTCAGGGATTTGCATCCCCTTAAAGCTATAACATAAACTAGGAAAACAAATAAGGGTAATGTGCACACATCTGAGCCTCTCGCTCCCATGTGCTCTCCTGGAGGTTCTCGTGCTGCCAACGAATGCACACCAGAGGAATCGACCATCCACATAGGACCCGCTCTAGTCGATCCTCGATCTCCACCAGAACCTCCATGAAAGTAGCCCCGGCATCGATGTCCAGCTCCTTGTGGTTGATGATATGTGTCGGGTTGTGCACATATCTCTTCAGCTGAGATACATGGAAGACATCATGCACCCGGTGCAACTGAGGTGGAAGGGCCAAGTGGTAAGCCACCTCACCTACTCTACTGAGGACCTGAAAAGGCCTGATGAAGCACGGATATAACTTTCCGCCCTGGAAAAATCTCCACAATCCGCGTCGAGGTGTTACCCATAAGAAAATGTGGTCACCATCCTCGAACTCTAGTGGTCTCTGTTTCCTATCAGCATAGGACTTCTGTCTGCTCTGTGCAGTCCTCATCCATTCCTGGATGATCTGCACCTTCTCCGTCGTAGCCTGGACCATCTCTGGTCCTACAAGTGCTGACTCCCCAGGGTCAGTCCAGCACAGAGGTGATCTACAAGGTCGGTCGTACAGTGCCTCGTATGGTTCCATCCTGATGGTGGAGTGGTAGTTGTTGTTGTACGCAAACTCCACCAAGGGTAGGTGATCCTCCCAACTGCGACCAAATTCAAGGAAACATGCATGGAACATGTCCTCGAGTGTCTAAATGGTTCTCTTCGTTTGTCCATCCGTCTGAGGATAAAAGGCGGTTCTCAGGCGTAGCTGCGTCCCAAATGCCTCCTGCAACCCCTTCCAAAGATGAGAAGTAAAGTGAGGGTCTCGATCGGAGATGATAGGCGATGGAACACCATGAATCCGTACGATATCATGAATGTAGAGGTGTCCCAAGCTCTCTACTGAGCTCTTCTCTCTGATCAGAAGGAAGTGGGCTGAATTGGTGAGTCAGTCTATGATCACCCAGATGGAGTTGTGTCCTCTGAAAGTATGTGGAATCCCCATCACGAAATCCATGGATATCCAATCCCACTTCCACTCCGGAACCTCTAAGGGTTGTACCATGCCTGCTGGTACCTGGTGCTCCACCTTCACTTTCTAGAAAGTGAGGCATCGTGAAACGAACTCTGCTACAGCCTTATTCATACCTGGCCACTAGTGCTGTTGTCTGAGGTCCCGATACATCTTCGCCACTCCAGGATGTACCGCTAGAGGGGAATTGTGAAACTCCCTCGTCACTTCCTCCTACATTGAAATTGGTACCATGGTACGTCCCCTGAAGAGGATGGTGTGCTCTCCTCCTTCAGAAAATCCATCAGGTGCCTACCCCGTGGAAATCTGAGCACATCGTGTCTCACAGTCAACGTCCCTACGCTATGCCTCTCTAACCCACTGGAGTAGTGGAGGAGTGACTATGAGAGACTGTAGAAAATCTACCTCATCTCTATCCACGAAGGATATCTGCAAATTAGCTAACTACTCCATCGCCTCTCCAAGTAGTTGAATGCCCGATCTCCTGCTAAGAGCATCAGCTACTACATTCCCATTCTCAAGAGTATAGACTATCTCAAAGTCATGGTCCTGGAGGAACTCGAGCCATCGTTGTTGTCTCAGGTTCAGGTCCTTCTGCGAGAATATGTACCTGAGACTCTGGTGGTCAGAGTATATTGTAAAGCGCTCGCCCATCAGATAGTGTCTCCACATCTTCAAGGCGAAGACCACTGCTACTAACTCTAGGTCATGGGTAGCGTAGTTCTGCTCGTACTGCCTCAACTGTCGTGAACCATAGGTGATCACTGCCCGCTCCTGCATCAAAACACACTCGATTCCAGTCCCTGATGCATCTCAGTATACTATGTACCCTACGCCCTCCTCCGGTAGCCTCAAGATGGGCACACTAGTCAATATCGGTCTCATCTCCTGGAAGATCTGCTGGCATCTATCTGACCACACAAATGGTTTCCCCTTCTTCGTCAATACTGATAGTGGTGTAGCAACTCTGGAGAAGTTTGGCACAAATCTTCGATAGTACCCAGCCAAACCTAGGAAACTCTTCACCTCCGTCACGCTCCTGGGTGGATCCCAAGCATGTACTGCCTCGATCTTCATAGGATCCACAGCAAATACCGCCTCTGAGATGACGTGCCCTAAGAACTGAACCTCTCAAATCTAGAACTGGCAATTTGAGAGCTTACCATAAAGCTGGTGCTCTCGGAGTGTGTCCAGTACAACCCGCAAGTGGTAGGCATGCTCCTCCTCAGTAGTCGAGTAAATCAGTATTTCGTCGATGAAGACAATGAAAAAACGATCGAGGTAAGGCTGGAAGATCATGTTCATGAGACTCATGAACATTTATGGTGTGTTGTTTATGCCAAAGGGCATAACCAAGAACTCGTAGTGGCCATACCGACACCTGAAGACCATTTTCTGCACATCCTTGTCTCAAACTCTAAGCTAATGATAGCCTAACCTGAGGTCTATATTCGAGGACCATCGTGCTCCCTTGATCTGATCAAAGAGTTATTCAATCCTCGAGAGTGGGTACTTGTTTCTTATGGTCACCTGATTCAGGAGACGGTAGTCGACACATAGTCCTAAGCTCCTATTCGCCTTCTTAGCGAATAAAATCGGAGAAGCCCAGGGTGAAACACTAGGTCAGATGAATCCCTTTCCCTATAAGTCCTCTAGCTATATCCATATCTCACGAAGCTCGGAAGGAGCCATATGATATGCTGGAGTAGATATCGATGTTGTCCGAGGGTACAGGTCAATATAGAAATCTACCTCTTTGTGAGGAGGTAGTCCTGGAACGTCGTCAGGAAAAATGTCCGCATACTGATCCACCAAAACAACAAAACTCGGACTCCGCACATCAACTGCTCCTAGGATGAGACTAGCCAACAGATGTGTGATCGGCTTCCCTCTCCTCTGCGTAAGTATGTCCTGTGCTTTCAAGGCTCTCTTCTTGCCGATGAAGGTGAACCTACTCTCATCTGTGCGAACACACCGCACTTTGTGCCTAATACAGTTGATCTGAGCATAGACTATAGATAACCAATCCATGATTAAGATGACATCGTAAGGCCTTGATGCCGCTACAAGAAGATCCTAGCCGAAGCTCTCACCTCATATAGTAAGATCACACTGCCGGCACCAGTGCGTAATCGTCGAGTCTTCTCCCGTGGGAGTCTCTAGCCATAAGGATCGATCCAACGGCTCCATTGGAATCTCCGAGCTCCGAACAAGGGTAGCAGCAATAAAATAATTACTCGCTCTTGTGTCTATAAGAACTGTATAAAGGGTGGAGTAGACACACATAGTACCGCGAATCATCTCAGTTGCGCCGTGGTCATAGGCCTCGACTGCCTGGAGCTGAGCCTGCCCCTGTCTGCCAGCTCCCTATGGTAGGGTGGTCCTCCTGGTGGTGGTGGTGGTAGATCCTCGAAGCGTCGTCCCCCACCCACTGCTCGGCTAGCTCCTCTACCTCGTTCTCCTTCTCCCTACGGACCGCCATGGTCGAACCTCTACCTCTGCCTGGGAGGTCCCTCTACTATCTGCTGCTCCTCTGCATGGTGGTTCGGGTAGTCACGAGCCATGTGACCCTGCCCGCCGCATGCATATCACTGTCTTCCCCTCGTATGGCTGTCTCTACTACGTTTTCCCCACACATCCTAACCAGAATCCTAGGGTTACCCACCTGATGGTCTGGTCTTCTTGGACCTCTGTGACATCTGTCTACAGCTAGCTGCAGAAGACTCCGCTACGTGTCGCCCTACGGTAGGCCTAGCTGTTGGCATAGGCTCATCAAGAATGCTCTCCACAAGAAGGGCTCACTCCAGTACTCCTGCCTGCGTCGGAATGCTGAGGGAGATCATCGAAGCCCTGATCTCACGCCTCAATCCCCGCTCAAAGGTCTGGGCCCAGAAGAATGGGTCTTGTACCATGTCTGTGGAGTAGTGTGAGAGGTCAGTAAATCTCGTCGAGTACTGGGCTACTGTCATGCTGCCCTACCACAGCTGTAGTAACTCATGGATGCGCACTGCACGGAGGGTGGCTGGAACAAACTCTGAGCGGAAGAGGCTCTCAAAGTCCGTCCAAAGTAGAGATGCCTTGTCGTACACCTAGAGCATCAGGCTCTACCATATACCTTCTTCTTTGTGCAGGAGACTCACGGCAAGGATCACCACAAGGTCTGCTAGTGTCCCTACCAATCTGAAGACTCTGACGATAGCCTCCAGCCAATCCTCGGCTGCCTGAGGATCTGTCTCTCTACAGAACATGGGAGGCCTCTATCGCTGAAACTTGTGCAATTCACTTAGGTTTCATGCACTCACCGCTGCTGGGGATGGTGGTATCGGTGGCCCAGCAGGTAGTGGTACCTCTGGTGCCTCCGCTGTAATGGGGCCCGGCATCGAGGCCACATCGCTCGGTGGGCTACCATCCCGCACGTAACTAGGAACCCAAGCTGGCTTCCTTCATGGGGCCATCCTGAGAAGAAACAGGTGCACCATGGTTAGTACATTATACCAGTTGAGATGACACAAATTAATCACAAAGAAAACTTTTGAAACACACATGCGATCAATGTTTTTGTGCACTGAGTCGGAAATCAGAAGCCAGGGTCCTGGTGTATGGATACGTTGGTCGCCGCACCAACACTGGACTCCTTAGACTGATAACCACACACAATACTCTTAATACTATTACTTCATAGAGAAGAAATTATTAGAGTCCTAAGTTCTGCGGTAGAACCGACTCCTCTAATACCAATTTGTCACGACCCGTCCTCGGGACCCATGCCATGACTACCCCAAGCCTTCCTTCCATAGGCCAGGGGCTGGCGACTAGCACCAAAGGCGTAAATCCCAATAAAAGGGAAGGAATTACCTTTATAGAATTAAACAAACACAACGGAGTACACAAGCTTGAGTAAACACAAATTAAACTGAGTACAAAAGTAAGTTTTGTAAAGTAAATGGGCCAGTATACAAACCCAACTAGAAGTACAGTACAACTGAGAAAGAAAGTACAATAGTTGTAAAGTAAAGAAGCAACCACCGAGTCTTCCTCCGGGAATCCCACCTGAAGGGTGGGTACAGATAGTCTCCTCATCTTCCCGGGTCCAGTCGTCCACTCCGTGTATGTCTCGTCTAGTGGTCCACCTCCGGGTACTGTCTAGATCTACAAGCCTCCACCTCGATCAATGTTGTCTGTCGTCTGCATCCAACACAACGTAATGCGGGCATATCCCATTCTGGGGTGAGTATACAATACTCAGTAGGGACCCCGAGACCCCTGAAGGGATCCCAGAATCCACGAAAGATAAACCACAAAGGAAAGATACAAACATGAAGTATCAACCAACTCTACTTAGGTATATGCCCATACATATACCTAAGTCATCAATCATAGTTCGGCTCCAACTTCCGAGCCCAAGAACAATATGGTCCACACAGGAAAGAAGTCAATCACATCAATGATAATGATTGCAAGTCAAGACTCAGCTCACACAGGTATACTAATTATGAAGATGGGTGGAGAGGATTAGATGTAGCCTCTGAATCATCTCATCTTCCGAACCCACATAGGATCCAAGTATAGAAGTCGTGGCTACCGAACCCACGTAGGATCCAAGTACAATAACCATCGATGTCGAACCCACGTACGATCCAAGTACAGTTGTCATCGATGCCGAACCCACGGAGGATCCAAGTACAGTCGCCTTCGCTGCCGAACCCATGGAGGATCCAAGTACAGTCGTCATCGTCGTCAAACCCACGGAGGATCCTAGCATAATAGTCATCGCAGTCACAGCCAGCTCTAGGGTTCCCGCACACAGTGTACTCGATTCCGGGAGGGTCCGCTCCTCGAGTCAAAGGGGTCGATACATCAACTGTCATGAACTCCAGATTTGATGTATCTTCAAGTTCTGTCTCATCAAAAGAAACTCAACGTGATAGGCGACACGTCAAACGGACGCCCGGTCTGAGATATATTGGCATTTTCATTCCAAGGGCCCGGTTGGAAATATGCTCGTTCGGAACCTGGCCGTTTACCAAATTTGTCCAAAACTCACTTAGAGTATCGCAAAAGGACCCCCTCATCGATAGGATCCCAGTGCCACAGATGGCACTTTGTTCGGACGCACGGTCATCAAGATATTCACCTTTAAGTGAAAAAGGGCCCGGTTCATTAGGCCCGATGGGTTGACGGGTTGGGTCGACTCGGTTTTGGGGGGTCCGACCCGAAAAAGGGGTCAGACCAGCAAGGTGAGTCGCGTGGCCTGGCCCGAGGGGCGCGGCCAGGCCTAAAGTGGCGTGGACCATCCCGAAGTGGCGCAGCCCGACCGAGTGGGGTGTGGCCCGGCTCATCCCGGCCCGGCGCGGCCCGGCTGGGCGCGGCTTGGCTGAGCGCGGTCCGACTGGGTGCCTTGCCTGGCTGGCTCGGCCAACTGGTCGAGCGGCTCGACCCGAAGGCCGATCAGTCCAAGGAGGGGGCGCGGCCCCCGGCTGCCCGAACCGGCGGTGCCTTATGGCGCCGCCCTCCCAAACCAGCCGGCCTTCGGGAACATGCGGCCCACACGGTGGGCCGCGGGTTTCTTCAGCGTGGTTCCCTTCTGGCGCCGCGGTTCAGCTCCGCCCGGCCGGCTGACGGGCCGGCCAGTTCTCCAGCGCGGCGTCCTCCTGGCGCCGCAGCTCCCCTTCACTCGGCCGGCCGACGGACCGGCCGGTTCTTCCGTCGAAGCGGCCCGCGAAGCGGGCCGCAGTTGCTTCCACACAACCAGCGCAACGGCGCTGGTTTCCTTCACCGCGTTCCTGGAATGGCACAATGAAATTGTGCTTCCTCCACCTTCTATTTTCTATTCTAAAATAATAAACAATATCAAGCAGAGGGTCGTCGGGCCATGTTCATTCGGCCCATGCCCTCCACGTTAAGTGATAGCAAAAGGCCGAGACAATCAAGGTTATACAACGACAAACCAAGGCACAAAATTAATTCATCAAAATTGAATATAACCCCTACCTCAATAATTTACATCGCATTTCGGGTATCACGGAAGACGGCATCGTAGGGAAAGGATCTGTCGGCGACGTCAGAGTGCGCCCGAGGAGGAAGCGGTGTCTCCTCTCTTGTGGCAGAGAAGAGAATGGTTGGCGTGTTGTTGTTCTTCATGGAACTGGCATTCTTCGTCGAATAAATCGTCGTTCTTCATCGGAGGGCGGTGTTCTTCAAAAACTCAAGGGCTCTCCCAAATGCCTCTTTAGCACCACGAAATCCCTCCTCTGGTAAAATAATAGGCTAATCCTATTATTTTATTACACATGCAATTTAAATTTCAAAATTCAAATCACCTCATTAATTAAATGTGTTGGCAATTAATTAAAGAGGTGGAGAGGAAAGATCCTCATAAATTTGAGGGGTTGTCATGAAATTAATGGGGTGAGGGAGGTGGAGAGATTGGCAATAAAAGGGGGTTGCCAATTTAATGAGGGTGTTTAAGGATTTTAGAGGAAAATGAATGGTTGGGTATCATGTGGGGCCCATCTCTCTAACATACAAACTTGGGTAGTTAGGTGTCTATGGGTCCCACCCTTAACTACCCATGGGAGGAATTAACCTCCTTAGATACATAAAATAAAATTGTACAAACAATTTTATTTACTTCTTAATTAAACCCCAATAAAAACTTCTCCTCCCATGAAAATGTGACTGCAGTAAAGGTCCCCTTAAGCAATTACTGGCGTTGTGAGTTCATCGATGCCCTCAGATTTCAATTCCGAGCACCGGTTCAAAATATAGAAAAATCTGCTCGTTTGTTCACTGAACATACCCGAGCTAAACTTCAGAAATTGATTCTGGGCACACCGAGCCTCGAAATCAAGTGCCGTCAGAATCCACAAACTCGTAAAATTCCAAAGTATTTAAGAAAAAAAATCCTTGAAATTTAGGGGTCTTTACATTTTAAATATCATCTATCACATTATATATCTTGGGAAGGAAGCCTTTAGTTCTTTAAGATTATCTATTTTTTCTTTTTATACCTTATGAAGAAAGGAACTAAGATAAATCATTACAAATATCGTATGGTTCATATCATGGAATTGTGTAAATCGTACTCTAAATAGAATTCCTTATTATATCCCAAGATGATTGTCATCCTGTTGGAAGCTAGAGGACAGATTCTTGAAAGGGTATAAGGTGTTATTAAATTTTTTGGATTCTATTTAAACTAAGACACTTTCAGGAGGAATAAGTTGAATTGGAACCCTTGGATTGAAAAGTTGGTTATGGACAATTAAAATAATTATAAAATTTTTAATCTAATGAGAAATACCACGAGACCTACAAATATGGTTAACCTCAGTTTGGAATCAGATGAGTTTAGGGAATATTCTTCTGATGAAGAAGTCATTGAATCTAGTGATAAATTTGAGGAAGATTCAATAGACTTATCAGTAGAAGTTTGTAGTGATCCTCACACAATTAGGATTCATAATGTCTCTCCTCCTGATTCTCCTCCTTCCTTAACTTATAGAGGGATATTATTGGATGATTATGATCTTTCATAAATAGAGGTTTCTAATGTTATTAATTTTGATGGATATGAATCTAAAAAACCAAAGGAAATGATTGTTCTTTCATATTATTATTTATATTATGTTTATAGATAAGATTAAGATGATTAAACTAATCCCTTTATGACTATATTTTCTTTTGGTAAGACTATGAGTGGTGATTGGGAAAGTAAATCCCAAAATTACTCTAAGGGACTAGTTTTCGAAATCCTAGTTAGAGAAGATGAATAGGATTTAGTGAATGAGGGGAGAAGTCCTAGGGATCAACATTTATTTTCTTAAATTATACAGATTTAGAATATAATCTTGGTGGTGGTGATGGAGGCATTATATATAATCATGGTGGACCTCCATCTCTTCTCTTCGTCAGGATACTAAGGGATCATAGGTGGAAATAATTGTTCAGGATGAGCTACTTTAGCCTTTTTCATAATATGTGTTAGTTAGAGATGAAGAAGAAGTTATAATATCATTACATGATAAGGTTGAATATCTAGAGGATGATAGATAAGGATCTCCTCCTGGCCATGATACACCTTCACTTAGATAGGGGAGGTATTCACCTCCTCATCCTCCTCCTCACTCTAGTTATTTTGCATGAGCTAGTCTGGATTCCTTCAAGGTTGATCTTTTGTTTTCTCTTGATAATTTTCTTGAGGATTATTACTCCCAAGATAAATTTCTTAAACAAGATGAAATATCCTTGATTGTGTCTCCTATTGTGTCACATATCCAACCTAAGTTATTTCAAAGGATTAGAAATTTGTAGGTTGAGAATAAGAATCTTTTTGAGAATATTGGTTTTATTCACACTACTTTGGAATATATGAGAATGTAACTAACTTGGATATATCTAGCCATTATTGTGAATCTTGAGTTTCTTTCTTTTAAATATGGTGACTCCTATTATTGATCTCCTCCTACTTCAGTTCTTACTTCCTTTGATGTTGACTTAGTTAGAATCATTCTTTGAGAATAGATGTGAAGTGTGTTGGGGGATTCCTCCACCTCTCATCAGGAATAGCTATGATAGATAAATTCCCATAGTGAACATATTTATAAGCTTTTTGAATAATTTTTTAATGATTCTAAGGATGATAAAGATGTGATTACCAAAGCTATCAAGTATTATATGCCTATATTTTCACCAAACATGATCTCAACTCTCATATTATGTTTTTGGGTGAAAATATTATAATGTGTTCTATCACTAGGAACAACAAGGAACAATTAGATCAGTTGAAGGTTTTAGATCCTTTGTTCAAGTTGCTTATGGAATAAAAGAGGCAATTATTTTATGTTATGGAGCATGTTGGAAGATTGATCTCTAAGTTTTTTAACAGATGGAACTATATATTTACAGTTATATGATAGTTTTGATTACTCCAAATGTTGTGTCTATTACTGCATTGGTTTTAGATCTTATTTTTGCTCAAATTCATAAAACATCCATAGTATTCATCCATTTTGGTCTTACACCAGTAGAATCAGTGAGACATCTCTATCCTATGGCATCAATAATTTTTTATAGGACTCATGTACCTCCATCTACCTCAGCTCCTCCTCTATCCTCCTCTAAGTAAAAAAGATAACATTGTTAGGTATTTAGATTTAGAATATAATTGGGATTCGATAGGGTTATTTTTGTTGTGTTTTGATGATTTAATCTTTAAACTTTGATCTTAATGGAAATCCAGTTTCCCTTATGATGATCTGGATTTAAGAAGGAAAAATATCCAAAAGGGGTTGAATTTTCCTTTTAAAAATTAATTAATTAATTTAATAGTTATATCAAATTTATAATTTTAAATAATTATAAAATAAATAAAAATAACATAATAGATTTTTATATTAGTATAGAACTAAATGATCTTATATCTACTCTTTTCCTCTCTCATGAGCTAAGAGTGATGGAAACCACTATAACCAATATAATAGAATCTTATAATGAATTTTGTCCACCTCGAGTCACGACCTAATTACAAATCATTTTCTCCCCTGGTGTCTTAAACCCAAAACAGCATAAATTTTTTACCTGGAGGCACAACCCGAACAACTTGCATTTTTCCATTGGAGGTAAAACCCAATGCCTGACTTTTGATTGGGAGTAACAACCCAAAATAATACCTTGGGTGGTATAACCCATTAAAATTACACATATAGAAATATGATTGAAATAAGTAGAACCACATATACAGATGAATAGATTCAGTGTTTTAATTTTGAGGTAGAAGAGAACTATTCATCAATAAAGGATCAAACAATTAAAGTCTAGTTGAGGGCTATAGGTGATCATCAATGTTTTTAGTCCTTATAATGTTTAAAAATATACTCAAACTCTTCATTAATTTATCGGGATATATATAAATCCAAATATTGAGTTTATTTATGAACAAAATATTCAATAGTAGAATCTCATTTTAATTCATCTTTCCCAATACAACATACAATTTCTAAATTGAATGTGCCTGCAAACAAAAATCAAGTGGGTCACTTCGATAATCTGTAAAATTAAATTCTGGTTGTATACTGATAACATGTTATTATAATTAATACAACACTAATGAATAATTATAATCAACAATAAATTCCCTTTTAAAACTCTTATAAATCATGTGAGACAAATGGTTCACATTCCAACAACATTTAATGTAGAACTCATGTTCTCCCAAGAAATCAACATTAAACTTCAACCCATGTGAGTGGAATTTAATAAAACAATTTAAAATATATTTTAATGTCTTAAAAATAATTAATAAGTATTTATAGAAAAAATTAAAAATTAATTATATCCATCATAAATGAGCATCAAATTGAAAATTGAAATTTTATGTAAAATAAAGCATATTTCCAAAATTTACAATATCCTATAGAAAAACACAAATCCACATAGGTAAACGCACATATGGGTTTTAAGTAGGATATTTATGTAGTGGATTCACATAGGTGAATCAATATATCAGAATCTATGTAAGTAAATTCACGTAGCTAATTTCACATAGGCGATTCTGGAAATTTGTACATAACTTAACTTATAATGTTTCAAACTTAAAATAGACCTTCAAAATAGTATAAACAGCTTTATCTCTAGTTAAATTATATTTATATAAGTTTATTATATTTCTATAGAATCAATAATACCCTTTATATTAATTATACATCTCAATTTATCAGCAAAATATAGTAGGAATAGTATTCTGAAAAAATTTAGAATTCTAACTGAAAACATGTAGTGACTTCAATCTAATTTCTATATTTATAGAGATCGATTCAGATTTAAATTTATTCTAATAAAATTTAGATAATTTTTTTAGATTTATAACATAATAATAATAAATTTATTTTTAGTTTTCCAGCTGACGTTATAGTTAAAATATAGAAGATAATTTTCCTCATGGTAGGTTCATGGTCATGTCATTTTGTTCATGTGGTAGGCAAGCACGGTTAGGTCATTTTGTTCACGGGGTAGGTTGAAACGGTCAGGTCATTTTTTTCATGCGGTAGGTTGAAATGATCTGGTTTCATGGTCATTTGAATGCCATAAGTTATGTACATTTTTTTATGTGATCCGGTGACATGATCAAGTGACATTATTAGTTGACTCCCATACAATAGGTACATGTTGTTCATGTGGTCAGGTGACACAGTCAGTTGACTCCCACATGGTAGGTATATTTTTTTCATGCGGTCAAGTGACAGTTAGGTGACATGGTTAGTTGAATCCCATATGGTAGGTACATTTTGTTCATGTGGATGGGTGACATAGTAAGTTGACTCTCATACGGTCGGTTCCAAATGTTTCCAACTTTTCAATTTATATACTTTTCAAAATTTAGTTCTAGAATAAGTAAAATGATATTTTAAGGTATAAAATGACTTATTTATCCTAGAAACACTTCATAAAATTTTATAACATGTTATAAACTATCAAAACACAAAAAAACTTAAGACATTTTAAGTAAATAAACATTATTATATGATCATGATTATGCATACTTTAAATAATTCATATTATTAAGAGTATTAGTAAAAAAAATATTTGTAATTATCAAAACATAAATTGGTTCAAGGGTCCACTCAAAATTCTCCCCTTTTTTGATAATTAAAAAACAAAGTATAATTTTAAAAAACATGTCCCCCTTTTTGAAATTATCAAAAAGATAAAGTTTTAGTAGAAGAATTATTTATTTGAAAGTAAAACTTAAAATATTAGTTCATTTTAAATAAAAACATACTTGAAAAACACAATGTATTACATAACATTATTTTACATTCATATTTCAAAACATATATCAAGGATCTACCAAAAAACCTTCCATTTTCAAAACAAGTATCAAGAATCCACTATTCAACAAGAAGAATTTCAAAAAATTTATGTAAACATTAATGAGAAACCCTTTCTAAAAATGCCATTTTATGCTAAATAAATTTTTATTAAGTTAACATTATATAGTAAACATGATATGTCTTAAAATATTAATATAATTACAAAATATGTACAAAAATAAGTAAAATTGTTATGAAAAAAATTCTATATTTAATGTAAATATGAAAATTTCAACACATACAACACTAGGACTTTCCCAAATTTAATCATTAAATATTATTTTTCATTATTGAAAAATAAAAAACTATAATATAAACCTATATTTTCATGAAAAATATTAAACATTAAAAACACATATTAGCTTCCCTGTGATTTATCATGTTATTCACTAAAGAAAATTTTAATATTCCCAAATAAGAATAAAAAATAGATTCCAATATGATCAAGATAGTCTTACTATAGGAAATATTTTATAAAAAATATTTTAAAAAATGATATAAGGTTTCATCCCCTTTAATTGATGCATTCTATATATCAATTAAAATAAAATGAATTTAAAAAAAGAACTCCACCTCAATTTTAGCTTCCTTTTTCTAGAAAATAAGAAAATTCCAAGCATATTTTAAAAATTAAATAAAATATCCAGATTTAATGTTTTAAAACCAATACATATAAAACTTCTGTATAATTGGTTTATATATCTAAAATGTCCAAGATAAATTCATAATTAAGAAGAAGAATAAATAATCCCTAAATTGATGATTTCCATTAAAAATAATAATATCAAAAAAGTATGAGTAGAATATTAATTCCATCTATCAACACTTCTCTAAAAACACACTTTAATGTCACAAGGTTCCAAAAAATGTTTAACAAGGTAATCAGGTAATTTTTAAATTAACCTGATGACAATATAATTATAATTTATAACTAAAATAAAATATATACTGGCTATATAATAATATTTAACAAATTTAAGTTTATTTCTGCCAATAAACATAATAATACCCAAGTTCTTTAACCAAAACGAAATATAAATATTAAAGTACGTGGTAGAATCCCAAAATGATACTAGGTATTAAAAACTATAACAAAAATAAAATATTAATGCTTATAATTCTCATGTCAACATGCTAAAAATAAAACTATAACGATATGCAAGTTCAACATAAGTATCAAAAATTACATATTACCAAGGTATAAAGAATGGATTTATTTTACTTTAATTATAATGCATACCTATAGATACCCAAATAGTAGATGGTTTAGGAATTTTGGCCTTGAAATTATATTTAGACAAAAAATTCCTTTTGTTACCAAAATATTAAGTGAAATTTAAAGGGTAATCACAAGCATAATGACCATTAGATCCAAATTTAAAGCAATTAATTTAAGAAATTATAGTATATTTCCTTTCAAAAAAATTATTTTAAATATAATAGGAACAAAATAAACATAATCAAGAAGATTCCTTTTAGCATTACATTTCTTGAAATAAGTATTCTTTCCAGAATTAACATTTGAAGTAAATTTATTATAAATTTATTTTCTTAAAGTGATATTATCGTTCCTAACTTTATCTAATTCATTCTTCAACCTTTAATTTTATTTTTGAACAAATTAAAAATCATCATGAACCTTTTAATGTGAGAAAGAAGTTGTGTTTCCAAGATTTTCATTTTTATTTTTAATCTTATTACATTCATCCTCAACTTTAGACATATCATCCAACAATAAATTAAATATCCTTTCTTGATCTTCATTATTCTTTGAAAGAAAATCCTTAATCCTATAATCTTCATCTTAAATATTCAATTTTTCAGAATCAACATTTAAGTTTCTCAATTTATAAATTTAAAGAGAAAAACCTTCTTATCTTTAATAACCTTCTTAAATTTGGAAGATGATATCATTTTCTTTTCCCAAACCCTTTTATATTTATCTTTGAGTGATACATGTATAGAAGTCATTTATTTTATTTTATCTCCCTATGAATCATTCATTTCTTTTAGATTTTCAATAATTATCTCATCATTTATAGAATTTATAGAAGCATGAGAATCAAAAATAAAATCATTATCTTTTGTTATAATTTTCAAACATATATTTTTATATTTTCTAGCATGTGAACAAAGATCAATTAAATATGAATGTTGAGTTTAGAATGTTACCTTGGAATATTTTATAAGTAATGCAATATTACCAATTTCATTTGGACTTTCAACCTTTTTGCAAGACCTTTCATAATCACTCCATGAATTCATGGATTTTCTTTCTTTATTTTTGACCTTCCGAATGTTCTTTCATTTTTCGTATTAGTAGGTAGGGCACGTTCTGTCCCTTTTTACTACACTCAAAAAAAATTACATCTTGAGTATCATTAGAATTGTAATTAACTTTATTATTCTCCCTATGATCATCCTTGTGATAGTATTTATGAGATCTACATGAGTAACCTTTATTCCTCCTATATCCACCTATTAAAGCATAAGTTGTATCTTTCTTATCACTACTTTATAAGTCATAATCAAAAGAATAAGTAGATACAGTTGATTTAAAATCGATTCCCTTATCATTTGAATTATATTCTTATGTAATGTTTATTAGTTCAAACTTAAATTTTAATAATGATTTAATAAGCTCATCTAGAGAAGGTTCTTTAAAGTTATTATTTTCATCTATAACTACCTTTTAAGCATGACAATTCTTGGAAATTACTCTAATAACTCTTTCAATAATAATAGGATTATCCAGACTCTCTCCTGATGAACTCATACCATTTTCAATACTATTAAATCTATGGATCATTTGATTAATAGTTTTATCATAACCCATTTTAAATTATTCATATTCATCTCTCAATATACCCAACTTAGTTCTAATAAATTTATTAGAACCAAGATGTGTAACTTATAGAATTTTCTAGATTTCATGAGTAGGTTTACATGATGAAACATGACTATAAACATTCCTATTTATTACACAGTATAATATATTCATCACCTTATAATTTGGAACATACTTTACAGTATTATTTATATCTAAAGATTCAAGTTCACCTTTGGGAAGCTTGTATGGATTTTCCATGATCATCAAATGATCAATGTTGTGTTTCTTTAAGAAAGATTCCATTTGAGATTGCCAATAGTCATAGTTAGATCTGTAAAAATGATGTTTTTTTGAGGTATCCATCCATCATTCAAACCTAATCCTTCCATATTAAACAATATATTTTCCAATTTGTAGTTAAGTGATGAAATGGTTCACACAAATAATATATATATATATATATATAGAGAGAGAGAGAGAGAGAGCTAGGGAACCTACTTTGATACCAATTGTCAGTCTGGAGTTAAGATGGAAAAATAGTGAAGAGGGGGTTGAATTAGACTATTAAAATTAATTAATGAATTTAACAGTTATATCAGATATTTTAATGTTAATGAAATAGAAATAAAACAAAAATAACATATGATATTTTTATAGTAGTTCAGATAGAAATGATCTTATGTCTACTCTTCAACTCTCCCATGAATTGAGAGTGATGGAACCCATTATAATAATGTAATTGAATCTTACAATGACTTTTTTCCACATGGAGTCACAATATAATTATAAATAATTTTCCCCTGGAGGCTTAAACCCAAACCAAAACTACCTTTTTCTACTTAGAGGCACAATCTGAACAACTTACCTTTTCCCCTAGAGGCACAACCCAATGCCAACCTATTTCTTAGGACTCACAACCCGACATAATACCTTTTAATGGGTAGTATAACCCATTAAAATTATGCACATAAAATATTATAGGAATAATTATAACCAAATATCTAGATGAATAGATTCATTGTTTGAATGTAGAGGTAGTATTGAACTCTCCGGTTGTAAAGGATCAAATAGTTAAAAGTCTAGTTGAGAACTGTAGGAAATCTTAAAAGTTGACAGTCCTTTTACAGTTTATGAAAATACTAAACCTCTTTATTACATGATCAGGATCTGTTTAATTCCATATATCGAGTTCATATATGAACAAAAAATTCAACATTATAATTCCATTGTAATTCATTTTTTCCAATACAGCATACAATTTCTTAATTAAGTGCACATGAAAAGAAAACTCACGTGGGTCACTTAGATCATCTATAAAATTAAATTCAGGTTATAGAAAGATAAAATGTTAGTATAATTAATACAAAACTAATGAATAATTATTATCAACATTAAAGTCCCTTGAAAAATATCTTATAAAGCAAGTGAAGAAAACTTTTCACATTCTAATTGCCCTTAATGTGGAACTTGTTTTTTCCCAAAAACACCAATGTTAAACTTCAACCCATGTGATGAGAATTTAATAAAATAATTTAAAATCTATTATTATGGTATATAAATAATTAATAAGTAATTATAGATAAAATAAAACATTAATTATATCAATAATAAATGACCAGCAAATGGAAAATTGAAATGTTACGTAAAACAGAGTATATTTCCATATTTTACAATATCCTATAGAAAAAAATCACATAAGTAAATCCACGTATGGGTTTCAAGTAGGATATTTATGTAGTAGATTCACATAGGTGAATCTGTATATTAGAATCTATGTAAGGAAATTCACGCACCTGATTTCACATAGGTGATTTTGGAAATTTGTAGACAACTTAACTTATAATGTTTTAGACTTAAAATAGACCTTTAAAATAGAAAAATCAACTTTATCTCCAGTTTAATTATATTTATAAAATTTTATTATCTTTCTATAGAATCAATAACTCCATTAATATTATTATGAATCTCAATTAATCATCAAAATACACTAGTAATTTTATTCTGGAAAACTATAGAATTATAACTAAAAACATATAATGACTTCAATCTGATTTATATATTTATAGAGATTGATTTAGATTTCAATTTCTTATGATGAAATTTAGATAATATTTTTATATTTCCAAATCAATAACAATCACTTAATTTCAAGTTTTTTATCCCAAGTTATAGTCAAAATACATAATATAATTTTCCTTGTGGTAGGTTCCATGGTTAGGTCATTTTGTTCATGTAGTAGGTTGATATGATCAGGTCATTTTGTTCATACGGTAAGTTGATATAGTCAGGTATATTTTTTCATGTGGTAGGTTGACTCGATTAGGAGTCATGGTCTATTGAATCCCACATGGTAGGTACATTTTGTTCATTTGGTCAGGTGACATGGTCATTTGACTCTCATAAAGTAGGTACATGTTTTTTATGTGGTCAGGTAATATAGTCAATTGAATCCCATTCAGTAGGTACATTTTTTTCATTCGGTCAGGTGACATAGTCATGTGACATGTTCAGTTGACTCTCATTCAGTAGCTACATTTTTTTCATGTAGTCAGGTGACACATTTAGTTGACTCCCATATGGTAGGTTCTAGACTTTTCCAAATTTTCTATTTCCAAACTTTTTAAATTTAAGTTCCAGGATAAGTAAAATGATATTATAAGGTTTCGAATGATTTATTTATCCCACCAACACTTCATGAAACTTGTAGTACATTTTAAGAAATATCAAAACATAAAAACTAAGGAAATTTTAAGTAAATAAACAATATGATATGATCATAATTAATCACACTTTACATAATTCAAATTATTAAGAATTTTAAAAGAAAAAAATAAAATAAATATTTATAATTATAAAAACATAAAGTGGTTCAATGAGGAACTCAACACTTAATTATTTTTTATATACTCTGATTTCATTTATTTTTATCTCATTTTCTTTCATTTCATGACTTTTTAATAATCCCAAAAGGGGGGAAATAATGTGTAGCATGTATATTTAGGGTTTTATGGGGGCATTTTGGACTAATAAGTGGTATTTTACTTCTTTTACAAAGGGGGGACTAAGAGGAACCTTATTATTATTTTTTCACTGCTCTGATAATTATTTGAAACTATTATTTTGAATTTATTTTCAAACATTATTTTTGATCACCAAAAGGGGGATATTTTTTATTCATTATAGAAATTCCTTATATTAATACTCACAAATTATGCTTACTTTATTACTAAATGTTTATGTTTTGAATGATAGGACTTCACTATTATGTATTTTTCAAGAATTTCTCTTAGTAAAAGCTACTATTGTGAGTTTACTCATGCTACCATCAGAAGAATTATTTCTACCATCAGAAGACTCATGCTACCATCAGAATAATTATTATTATCGTAAGAAGACTTATACTTCTATCAAAGAGATATGCTACCATAAAAAGAATTTTTATTCCTTCAAAATAGATTTACTACCATTTGAATAACTTTGTATATCATCCAAATATATCTTCTATAGTCAATAAGGTTTTTCATTTGTGTTGAGGATTTATTACCATAAAGTGAGATCTGCTACCGTGAAGGGTGTCTAATTCTATTGATATATCTTTTTTTGTGCCTGAATTCTTACTCTATGAAGGTTTATGATTCCATGAATATTTGATATTAACTTTGAATTAAATTTAAATGGATAGTTTATGGAATTTAATACATGTTATAGAGTTACTCAGTACAAGGATTTTATGAATTATTATTCTTAAAATTCTACTCTAGAGCATTGAATATAAAGTCATCCTTTCTTGGATTTCATGCTTGGTATGAGGATTTAATTTATTAATATCCTGAAATAGATAATTATATTTTAAAAAATGTATAAATTAAAGGGACCTATATTTTACAAGGTGTGGGTGTGGTGATATTAATTGTGTAAAAATATTAAGCAGTACCTACTGAAAAGAAAGTGAATTGTCTAGTGCTTTCCACAACTCTATGTTTTTAATGAAAAAAAACCAAAACACTGGGAATTACTTGAAAATATCATTTGAAGTGAAACAAGGACATATTTAAATATAATAAAATATAATAATAATATCATTGTTGATCATATCAAGCTTTATCAAGGAAATAGAACTTCACATCATATTCTTATTCATTTCTCTCTTCTTCTATGTTATCATTTACTTTCAAGTTGTGTTTGGTTTACTTGTTTATATTTCAGGAAAATTCTCTAAATTGAATATTAATATGATATTATGTTCTTGTTTCTTTTATATATATCATTCCATATATAATAGTGGAAGAGGCTGGTTATAGTTTGTATTTCCTGGGGTATAATTTTTTTTCTATATCTGATTTGGGTTGTGGATCACTGTATTTTTTTAATAAGCCTTATTAACATTGGGATTATATCAAGTGGAGAGGTCTAATTATTAGTTTAACTTATTATTTTAAAATATTTTATGGGTTTAATTTATGTTTTTATCTATTTTGAATTAAATAATTATTGTTACCAAAATACTTGGGTTGTTAGTTTTTAATTGTGATATAATTATCTTTTGTGTAAGTAAAATAATTTCGAATATTAGATTATTTGCAAACTTTTTAACTAAGTTTTGATCATAATTTCAAGAAATTATCTCAAATATTCAAAGTTTTTATTCCTATATTATTAGTTAACTAGGATATATTATTTTTAGATTGTTTTAAATTTTAATTTGTAAAATATATTTAACTAAAAATTTTGAATTCTCAATTCACCCCCTACCCTTGATTAATTATTTTAAACCATTAAAAATAATAATTAATAATATATAAAATAACAAATTTATTTCATATGTTCAACTATAATTGATTTAATTTACCAATTTTTGAAACGAGTTGGAAAAATTACGTTGTCAGTGTTCTTTAGGAGTAGTTGGGGTAATTTATTTTAATTATTTTTTCATATGATCATCAAATAATCTATAAAATAATTAATATAAATTTAATTCTAAAAAATATTTTAAAACTATTTGTAAAAGTAATACTTACTATAAAAATCATGTATTTTCTTCACAATTGAGCAGAACATATATATGAGCTTTGTGTTATTCATCATCTGATATTCATTATTCATGATCAAAACTAAAACCAAGATCATGCTGATTAAATATTGATAATTTATGTTCTATAGAATCATAAAAATTTCCCTCATTATGACCCATTTGATTATGTTTTAAATGATATTTGGATTGAAAATATTAGGAGCATAAATTTGGAATTTCCCCTTGTAAGTACGCTTTTGAAATTAACCCTTTAACTGATGATTTATTATGAAAATTCTTCTTAAATTTTTACATGCATCTCTCATATGGGAACATACATAAGAAAAATATTATCCCTCTATATTTTTATTTATATAAAAAAATTAACAGTATATATTCCATTGATTCAAAGAAGGTTGGTGGGAATATTTTTCCATTTTATAAAGATTTAGAAAAATGTCTTTTTTAGTGTACTCATGGAATTTTAATTTATTGTTTCTACACAAATAACTCAGAAAAAATATGATATTTTACTCAACATATCCCAAATATAAGAATTCAGCAACCCTCTAAGTACAATAGGTAGTAACCTTCCTAATAATACATGAAAATTGTGACATTTTAATTTGGTAATAGGACCATTTTTGACATAATGAGAAAAATTAGAGCCATATCCTTCTAGTAAACTCAAAAATCAAATCCCCTAACAAAATAATAAATGAATTTCTTTATAAATTTTATAATAATCTTTTTCCTTCATTAAAATTTATGATCTTTCATTTTTAAATAAATCAAGTTTATGATGCCTGTAAATCTAAGCAAGATCTAGTTGTGACTTTATAGTATCATTTAGATTTACAAGTGTGTCTAACATGGTATGAAATATTTTATCAAAATAGTTCTTATAAATATTCATTACATCTAACATATGACAAAAAAATAAATCATACCAATGTGTTAGGTCCCAAAAAATACTTCACTTTATTCAATTATGATTTATTCTAAAACCATTTATTTTTTGTTGATTTATAGTTGGTTCAATGGTAATATATGAAAATAAAGACATAATATTTCTAAAAACCAAGATGTAATAGATGAACTCCAATATTATCAAATGTTTCAAATATCCTGATATTTTACTTCTTACACAAATAATTAATTATCCCTTCCAAATAAAATTTTTAATTTGGTGATGAAAATGATATATACTTTTAAAAACCCTCAATATATGAAAGATTTTTACGGGAACCATTTGTCTTTTTATGATGATTTATCCAATTATAATCCTATAATTAAATTTTTTTCTACTTGGGTCTATAGTTTTCTAAAAAAATATGAATAATTCATAAGAAATATGGGTTATGATTAATCTGATGTGAGGGAATAATTTTTTTTAATTGTTACCAAAATATGAATAATTCATAAGAAATATAAATTGTGAGTAATTTGATGGAAGAAAATAATTATTTCTAGTTGTTACTAAAA
This sequence comes from Viscum album, assembly GCA_963277665.1. Classification (NCBI taxonomy): domain Eukaryota; kingdom Viridiplantae; phylum Streptophyta; class Magnoliopsida; order Santalales; family Viscaceae; genus Viscum; species Viscum album. The sequence goes on along the minus strand of OY728126.1, from coordinate 1,797,663,237 downwards.
ATATGAAAAATTCATAATAATATGGGTTATGGTTAATCTGATGGAAGGGAAGAATTTTTTTTGATTATTATTAAAAATATGAACAATTAAAAAGAAATATGGGTTATGATTAATCTTATGTAAGGTAAGTTTTGTTTCTAATTCTTACAGAAATATGAAAAATTCATAAGAGATATGGGTTATAGTTAATCTGATAGAAGGGAAGAATAGTTGATAATTATTAATAAAATATGAACAATTTATAATAAATGTGGATTATGATTAATTTTATGGAAGGAAATAATTATTTCGAATTATTATTAAAATATTAACAATTCATATGAAATATGGGTAATGATTAATCTAATAGAAGGGAATAATTTTTTCTAACCATTAATTGTAATGTCTCATCCTGAATTACCACTAAGACGGTAGTTGTACCGATGGTTAACATGACCTTAAGTGCATTCCCTCAAATGCCATAGGCTTCCGACTAGCAGCGAATTACTATGGTGTGTTCGTGGGGAGACTATTCCCTTATATATCAAATTCACACAATGGTATAATAATAATAAAACAAAAAACAATGGAAGAGGTAATAAATAATTGACAAAGCAATTGAAGACAAAAAATATCAATTTAATAAATGTTTCTAATGCTAATTTACAATAATGAAAGAATGCCCATGTGGTGCTACAAGGTATAATACAATTAAAAAATAGACCAAAGGAGTAACTCCATGATCATCCTGAGTATTAGCTCAGTAATGTTCTCCATAGCTCCCAAGTACGCATCCCAACACAAGAAATCAATACAAAGACCTGCAAGTATGTAGGACTGCTCAGGTACCCCAGTGAAATGGCAGCCCAGGAAGGGTGAGAGACATAAATCTCAGTATACCTTCACCACTAGTGTCTATCCCAATCCATATAGTGCAATATAAGTTAAGAAATGAGAAATTATAGATAAGTAATGAACAGAGATGAATAAATAAACAACCACTTGTCCCTTACATATCACCTACTTCAGCCTAAGCCAGAAGTCTGAATAAAGTACCTATACAAGGCATGATATGAATACAAGGTCAAAACATTTAATCCAACCAAGGTAGTATAATAAGGAGACCCCAAGACTATTCTTTAGATTTAAGTCACATTATCATGTCATTATACATGTGTGCTAATAAAGAAAAAAAGAAACATTATATGTGAACAGGCTTCTCATAGCTATAATAAAGGATGAATCTCACATGTAAACAATCAATCAATCAATACATCAATCTAGAGATGGATTTTGAGCCCATCCCTATAGATATAATAAAAATCCTAGGTATCTCTATGGTATATCCAATATAATCCAATAACATCGAGTCTGTGCAAGGTGATTCATACGAAATCCCAAGTATCACTTGAGCATGGTAACTTTTAGTCCATCCCAGGTACCTCACATAGGGGACTAAGTATCAACCAAGTCATGGCGTAGCCATCTTTCCAAAGGGTCCATATATAATTGCTCCCCTAGGGAACCAGTATCACATAGGACTATAAGAAACTACCTGGGAATCCCTCACCTAGAAATCCAAAGCATCACCCCCAGCGCATTGAGTCGTAACCCATAAGGCACGGCGAGTCCTTTTATGAGTCTTTAATATAGAACTCATGTTCTCTACCACCCCGTATCCAGTGAACCATATCAAAAATTCAAAGAATTTATAACTAATCATGTGCCTTTAAATAAAATTTCAATGCATATCTAAGAAATAAATCCATCAATCCATTTGTGAATTCTCGTTCCCATCCAAGGTGATATAAAAATAATCCCAAGTATCGCAATGAGAACATCCTATATAAACCAATACCATTGATTCCATCCAAGTAAATCCATAAGAAATACCAAGTATCACTTGAGGCATGGTAACTCTATGTCTTTCCTGGGTATAGCACATAGGGGATAGAGTATCACCCATAGCATGGAATAGCCATCTTGATAATGGGTCCATCAATGATTGCACCCTTAGGAAAATGGTATCAATAAAGAGTATAATAAATATCTTATGAATCCCTCACTTTGAAAGAAAAATCATCACCCCCAGCACATTGGGTCGTAACCCAAACTATCACAATAAATCAATCCATAAGTCCTTAATATGGAACCCATGTTCTCTACCGGACCATGTCAAGTGAGCCATATTAAGCATGGCACAAAAAAAAATTAAGGAATCTATATAAAATCATTCCATCAATTAATCACTTCAATAAGGACTATGTCTCAAGCATTTCACTTATTCTAAAAAACATGGAAACTCAATTCACTTTATTCAAATGGGGTAATTAGAAGATACTGCTATCATCTAGGAATTACATTCTTAGGAAAATGTCATTCATAAATAGGTTATTCAATTTACATAATAGTCCAAGTATTTAGGAGGTACTTTGGTTTTTTAAAAATTTATAAAATGGGAGGGATAGTCCATTCATTAACATCAAAGAGGAAAAGTCCTTAACATTCAATTTAATCAATCAAATCATGGAACAATCACTCATGAGGTTGAAATGAAGGAGGAAAGTGTCATGGGAAATTTATTTAAAGGAATGTATTATCTTTCCTAAGACATATTTTTCAATTCCATTCACTATAACCAATTCATTTAACTCATTAAGATAAGTATATTCCATTAAAATGGCTCAAGTTTAAAATAGAGGTTTCATGGAAATAAGGTATATTACCACTTGGGAAATTATAACAAAATGGGGGAAAGAACATAAACATGACATTTATCCATTATAACCTCAAGTATAAAGAAACACCAATAAAATAATCCAAGCAAAAAAAATTTCTAAACATTACGTTTTACCTTGAAGAAAGTGAACTTCTGTTGGAGGGGTTTCATTATTAAATTGTGACATTATTTCTAAAACAATTTATTTTTTCAATTAAGCATCACATCCAATTTACCAATAGAAACCATTTTAAAAAAACTAATATACGTGGAAAATCATTAAATAAAGGTGTGAAGAACCTGAAATTAGTTAATTAATGCTTTCTTGAATTTAAAGGGGAAGGAAATCGATCCAACCTCAAAAGAAGACCAAGTCGTTAGGTATATTATGTTTTTAATCAGTGACCACTCGAAGCTGCTACTACCCCCTTAGAGAATATGAACCTTCACATATATATAAGGACACCTATCCCCTATGAACATATTTGCATGGCCATGAATATGTGCAAGGGATTCCATGCATATATTCTTATATATATATTCCCATCTTCACTCACACGCATATAAATATTTATAGCATACATAAGAACACTTATCCCCATATATGTATATTCCTTTCCATGGATGAATATTCATATAACAGGGGAACTTACATATAAATTTGTCTACCGATGCATAAGCGGTGAGTCTCCTTTGACTTAGGTGACTCAAAACTACACTGAAAGGTTCAATGCACGACAGAAAAATTACAAGGAACTCAAAAACTATGATGGCCCTAAATTATAATTGAGTTATAATAATAAAGGAGTAAAATGTTCCCTTAAACCATCAATGGAAAACCAAAACAATTCAAATGGCTTCACCTTCAGTTGCGGTTTCCAGAATATGCACGAATAAGTCCTAATAGAACCTTCACACAACCTAAAATCAAAATAAAATAGAAAACACCTGGTTATCCCAAAACATATGTTCATTCACACCTCATCGAGTGATAGAGAGACTGAAAATTGTCCAGAAAATAAGAGGAAGGGGGACCAGATACCTTATCTCAAAGTTTCGAAGAGAAAACTGGAGGAAATCTAGTTGGATCGGCATGAAAGGAGGAGGCTGTGAGGGGGTGTCACACATGGCCTATATAGGGAAGGGGGTTGGGGTATCATGCACTATAGGTAAGGGAGAAGAGGGGGATACCCCTTGGGTCTCTAAAAAACTAACCTAATAATAATGATGATGATGATAATGATAACAATAATTATTATTATTATTATTATTATTAAATAATTTCTTTATTTTTTTATTCATTTACTCTCATTTAATTAAATTTTTTTAAAATTTTTATTTAAATAATTTTTAATTTCTTTAAAAATAACACATTGCAGTGTCTAACTCTCGAAATTAAGTTTTGAATCTCGGATTTATAAACAACCCACCTAGTAAATGTGGAAATTTAAATTCCCCTAGAATTTTTTGTCTGATTCAAAATGAGAAATGTCACAGACTCCCCACCATAGAACTTCTCATCCCTAAGAAGCCTTAAGGAACAATTAACACATCACCCAACCTAAAATGGTTAAAATGTTTCATTCAAACAGTGACATTGTGTTTCCAAATGCCCTGCACACCTTCAAGCATTACTTAAGCATATGGAACTTAAGCCATCTCAGCTCAATCCAACAATCAATTATCCAACTAAAATTTCGAAATAGAGCTTACAAGATCTTGTTAAGATAGTAACATGATCACATCATCATATCTTTGAACATCAATTTGAAGGTTCTCCCCACCTTAGGTATTTAAGATCATAAAGGGCCAATTCCAAGCCATAGTACCTCCACTGTCAAAATTTAATTAAAAAACACATATCTAATCATTTTAATGATGCTCCTAGTGTGATTTAATTAAAAAGGAATGGTTGAATCCTAATTGGACAAACAAAAACTAGTTGTGCATTATTTCCTTGAAATACATATCTGAACCTTAAACCATACTCGCCTTAACCTAGCGACATGCTTTAAAATGGTTCCTCACCAATTGTATTCATTGAACAAGGTAAAACACGGGTCAATCCACATACAGCTAACCAATCCCAAGATGATCATATTAGATGGATGGTGTATTATAAAAAAAATGCAACGCCTCCTCCCAAGGAAATTTTTAGTTTACAAAAAGCTCATCCACCTAAGTCCATCACTGATTTCTAGAGACATTTCCTGGTTAAACCATCACCTAACCATTTTAAAACTATTGTACCTCATCATGAAAAAGGGTTTAAACCTGATCCAGACCACTAAAATCATTACCTTTAAACATCACCTCCAAGCCTGACTACAAGTCTGAGGTAACCTCAAGTTCAAGGAACTAGAGTCAAGGAACTTACCAAAGTAGTCCATACCCTATGATTATGAGTGAGACATTGGTACAAGTTCATGATGTCCATGTCAAATAATTTACTGATCCCAAAATGGAATCATCCTGGAATTAAATTCAAAGGAGATGGATGGTGTCCTTGATTCCATCCAAGCTGTTCCTACATGGGAACCCAAGTATCACTTTGGACTCACCAACCAAGCCCTGGTAGGAACCACAAATTCAGCTTGTAAAACTGATAAAACCAACCACATAATCCCAATAGCTTTATAAATCTTTATCGTGACATAAGACTGACGCTCTCTTAGTGAATCTAGGATGGTGTTAAGATAGGGGACATGATCATCACTAAAAATAATACACTAAAAGTAAACCAAGAAAACCAAAAGAAGAATATTCGAACCACTACTTGTGGAATTCCTTTTAAGGAAGATCATCTTCACCTTCCAATGTACCGCAATTAACTAAACACAATGTTGTTGCCACCTAATGCATTTCATGATCGCTCAAGCTTACCCACTAAAGTCTAAACATGACCAAAGACATTATACAGGGTTGCTTACTCAACCAATCATATCAACATGGTGCTTTCAAGAAATCACTAACATTTACAAGCCTCTAAGGAATTCAAGTAAAACAGGACATTCCCTAATGGTCCTATTAGGTTGTGTTCCTTCTACCTATAAGAAAACATTTACCAAAACTGGTGTGAAACTCCCCACCTTAGGAGTGTCCTAGTTGATGAAGGGAAAGAATAGAAAGACAGACCATCCACTCATAATCATGCTAGATCAGATTCATCTTAAATGAAATCATGATACTTACCCATGTCAAGCTCACAACCATCAAAGTATTTGGCATGAAAACCAAAACCAAACCGACCAGTGTGTTAAAACACCCAAATCTGTTAAAGACATTCTGAGCATTTGGAAAAACTTTATTTCTTTATTCTAGGTCACTCTACTCTAGATATTACCTAATAATTCACTCAACAATACAAGGCTTAATGATTTAAAAAAAATTCAACCAGTTCATTAAATCATTTGGAACTTGACTGGAACCACGTGTGTGTGAATGAATACTAACCCAAGATTTCATAAGCAACTGGCACATCCTAAATACTATAAATAGTCTTATCATACTTATACATTCAATTATCTGATGGCTTGCATTGAAAACTGACTCATGTTCATTCAATTTCATATGACTGCAAAACAGAGAAACAACCTCCCAAGCCGTCCCAAGAGAAGAAACAGGGTCAAAAGGCCTATTAAGCAGCTGACCATGCCCAAGGCATGTCTAACCTAATTAAATCGAGCATTTATCAATTCTCATTCCCATAAAAAGGGTCAAAGACACCATGAACACCTATCTAAACAAGGGTGTCATTTATAAAGGTAAGATTCCTATTAGGGACAATGACACCCAAATAGCACCAAACATCAAAATATCATGGGAAAGATAAGGACTTGAAACTATAAGGGTGATACCTACCATGTGATATCCTCTTACGAAAGCAGAAAGAGTCAAACCTATCACTAGGCCACTCTAACAAAAGTCACTAGTATCAAAATCTGACCATCTAATCCATTTCTAAAGAAAATAATGCCTATGGAAAATTCTTGCACTTATGTTCCAAGGAAACTCAAAGGAGAAACTTAAACTACCCTTATGCGAGGGTTTTAAACAAAAGACAACACCTAAGGTTCCATTTATAATCCCATTACATTTATTCACACTTAACATTTTAACATTTAAATATTTAAAATAAAACATCAAGTACCCATTTTAAAAAAAAGTATTAGGCACTTGATTTTCAACAAACAACTCAAAGAAAAATAGGAAAGTCTCATAAAACTTTCTTTTTGAACACTATTTTTTTTGAAATCCTATCATAAATTAGAAAATTTATCAAATAAATTCCTCTTTAAGTTATAATAGATAAGGTGACCTACGAGGATCCCATTAATCAAAACCAACTCACTTTAACATTTTAAACAATAATATCCTTTTACATTTTCACAATGGTCTTTTAGGATGTTTAAAGATAAAGTATGGTTCCAGTATACAGTTTACATCTTACCAACTATAAGGTTCTCATACAACTTATAATTTAAAATTATCTCATGTTTAATAGAAACGCATAATATACTAACATTATAAATTAGTGTGTTATTACAAGAAATTAACACAAAGAATCATTCTATAAGAAAAAAACATGGTACATAGGCATGACATGCTATACAAACCAGAAGTATGGAATATAATTACCTAAAAAGGAAAAGAATAACATGATAAATAAACCACCAATAATTTTATATAATCGGACATGTTAAAGAAAACTAGAGCATGGCATAACACTCAAGGCACACAATCATATCAGTAGGAAACCTATAAATGTAGCTACATGGAATGGCATATGCATGGAATGTTAATATCTATGTGTATATTATGATGCATGTAATGATTCTTCCTTTCCATACCAGACCAAGTGTATAGTTCCATAAATTCCATAAATAAATAAGTAGAAGAAATTATAACATTTACTCAAGGTGAAATCATATCAACTATAATAAAAACAAAATGAACATCAATCTCAACCCTAGCCACTTGGTCATTTCCCCGTACATGGGTTGATCATGCCCAATCATGGATATTTAACAATCAATTACATAGTTCTAGTCTCCTATCTACCATCCCAACATAGTAAGAAAAAGGAAAAATACCTTTGATACCACTTTATAACATCCCAGACTAAAGTACCACTAAGACAGTAGCCGGACTGGTGGGTCAGATGACCTCAAGTGCATCTCCTTGAATGCAAGAGGCTACCGACTAGCATCAAGGTCCTAGGATGTCTCTTTGGGGAGACTATGCCCCCGTAGATCAAAGTTTAATAGTTGTATAATAATAATAAATCAAAAAATGGCATAAGTATTGATAAATAATTAACAAATCAATGGAATACAAATAATAAAAATTTAATAAATGTGGACAATTCCAATTTACAACAATGCATGCATTCCCATACAGTGATACAAAGTACAATATAATTAAATAAAATAGACCAAAGGAATAAATCCACAAGAATATTGAGTACTAGCTCAATCATATTCTCTATAGATCTTAAGTATATATAAAAACACAAGAAATTAATCCATAGACCTGCAAGCATGTAAGACTGCTCAGGTACCCCAATGAAATGGTGTCCCGAGCAAGGTGTGAGACATAAATCTTAGTAGGTCGGTACCACCGATGTCTAGATGAATCCAGAAAGTGAAATATAAGTTAATCAATTTTTAGGTATAGAGAATTAATGAATATATATGAATAAATAAACAACGACCCATCTCTTACATATCACCTACTTCGGCCTAAGCTGGAGTTCTGAATAAAGTACATGTGCAAGGCATGATATGTATACAAGGATAAAACAGCTAATCCAACCAAGGTAGAAGATTAAGTATACCCAAAGCCTATGATTTATCTTTTTTTCACATTTCCATTTCATTATACACGTATCCTAATAAAGAAAATATAAACATCATATGTGCGTAGGCTTCTCATAGCTATCATAAAAGATGCATCTCACATATAAACAATCAATCAATCATTCTATCAATCTATAGGTGGATTTAGAGCTCGTTCCTGGCGATATAAGAATAATCCTAGGTATTTCTTTGGTACATCCAATATAATCCAATACCATCGATTCCATCCAAGGTGATCCATATAGAATTCCAAGTATCACTCAAGTCATAGTAACTCTGAGTCCATCTCAGGTATCTCACATAGGGTATGGAGTATCACCCAAGTCTTGGAATATCCATCTTACCAAAGGGTCCATCCATATCTGTTCTCCTAGGGAACTAGTATCACTCAAGATTATAAGAAACTACCCGAGAATCCCTCACATAGAAATCCAAAGCATCACCCTCGGAATATCATGTCTTAACCCATCAGGCACGGTGAGTCCATCCATGAGTCCTTAATATGGACATCATGTTCTCTATTGGCCCATATCAAGTGAACCATATCAATAAGAAAAATAATTTATAATTAATCATATTCCATAAAATAACATTTCAATACAAAGCTAAGAAATCAATCCATCAATCTAATGGTGGACTCTCATGCCTGTCAAAGGAAATCTAAAAAGAATCCCATGTATCAAAACATAAACATCTGATATAAACCAATACCGTCGAGTTTGTCCAAGGGGATCCATAAGGAATCCCAACTATCACTTGAGGAATGCTAACTATAAGTCCATCTTGAGTATCACACATAGGGGACCAAGTATCACCCATAGTATGGCGTATCCATTTTTCTAATGGGTTCGTCAATGATTGGTCACATAGGGAACCAATATCACTCAAGAGTATAATAAATCTCTCAAGAATCCCTCTCTTGGAAATCCAATGCATCACCCCTATCACATTGGGTCATAACCCAAATGAGCATGGTGATTCCACCTATTATTCCTTAATACAAAACCCATTTTCTCTACCGGACTGTGTCAAGTGATCCATATCAAGAAAAGCACAAAAGAAGGCAGGGCATCCATATAAAATCCTGACATCAATTAATCACTTCAATAAGGACTATGTCTTAAGCACGTCACATATTCTAACAAAACATGAAAACTCAATTCACATTATTCATAGGGGGAACTTATAAGGTACTATTATCTGTTGGGCATTGCCTACTTGGGAAAATCACATTAATAAAAAAGTTATTCAATTTACTTAATAGGACAAGTAGTTAGGAGGTTCTTTGGTTTATTAAACATTTATAAAAATGGAGGGATAGTCCATTTATTAAAATTAAATAGGAAAAGTCCTTGACATTCCACTTAATCAATAAAATCATGAAAAAATCACTCATGAGGTTCAAAGGAAAGAGGAAAGTTTCATGGGAAATTTATTTAAAGGAATTTTATATATTTTCTAATCCATCTTATACAATTCCATTCACTATAACCAATTCATTTAAGTCATCAAGACTTGTAAATTCCATTAATACAGATCAAGTGTAAAAGAGAGTTGTCATGGAAATAAGGGATATGACCACTTGGGAAATTGCAATAAAAATTATCCAAACACCTAAACATGACATTTATCCATTATAACCTAAAGCATAAATAAACACTGGTGCAATAAGCCAAGAAATAAAAAAATTCTAAACATTGCATTTTTTCTTGAAGACAGCGCACCTCCATTTCAGGGGTTTTATTATTAAATAATGAAATTATTTATAAAAAATCATTTTCTCAATTAATCATAACATACAATTTACCAAAGAAACCCATTTTAGAAAAACTACTATACATTAAAAGGCATTAAATAAAGGTGTGAAGAATGTGAAATTAACTAATTAATTCTATCTTGAATTTAAAGGGGAAGGAAAGGGATCCTACCTCAAAAGAAGACCAATCTATTAAGCACTTTATGTTTATAAGTGGGGACCACTCAAAGTTGTTGCTACCATCTTTGAGCATATGAACCTTCGCATATAAATAATGGAACATATCCCCTAATCATATATTCACATGGCCAAGAATATGTGCAAGGGGATCCCTAAATATATGCATATATGCATACGCCTATCTTAACTCACACACATATGCATTTTTATATCATATATAAGAACACAAAGCCATATATATATATATATATCTTCACTATCATGTATGAATATACATATAATAGGGAACCAATATATAAATATTCCTACCAATGCATATGTGGTGAGTCACCTTTGACTTCGGTAACTCAAAACCACATGACAATGTCCAATGCACTACAGATAATTTACTATGAACTCATAAACTATGGAAGCCCTAAATTATAATTGAGTGACAATAATAAAGGAGGAAAACCTTACCTTAAATCATCGACGGTGAACCAAAACAATCTGATTCGCTTCACCTTTGGTGGCAGTTTCTAGAATCCACATGAATGGGTCCCAAGAGACGCTTCGCACAACCTAAAATCAAAAGAAAACCAAAAACACCAGGTTATTAGAAAACCTAGGATCAGCTGCACCATACAGGGTGATGGATTGATTAAAAATCAGCCAAAAAAGAAGAGGAAGGGGGACCAGAGACCATACCTCGAAGTTTCAAAGAGAAAACTAGAGGAAATCTGGTCAGATCGACGTGTAAGGAGGAGGCCATGAGGGGGTATCGCACGTAGCCTAGAGAGAAAAGGGGACTAAGGTGTCATAGGATTTAGGTAAGGGAGAAGAGGGGGGAGACCCCTTAGGTCTCTAAAAAACTAACCTAATAATAATATTATTAATAATTATTATTATTATCATCATTATCATAACAAATATTTTTTATATTATTATTATTAAATCATTTATTTATTTTTATTATTTTTCATTTCCTCTCATTTAATTAGTTTTTATTTAAAATTTAATTTAACTAATTTTTAATTTCTATAAAAATAACACATCACAATGTTAAACTCTTAGAATTATGTTTAGAAGCTCATATTTAAAAATAATCTACCTAGTAAACATGAAAATTTAAATTCCCCTAGAATTTTCTATCTGGTTCAAAACTCGGGACATTACATTAATACAATATAAATAATTCATATGAAATATGAGTTAGGATTAATCTAATATAAGTGAATAATTGTTTCCAATTGTTACTAAAATATGTAAAATTAACAAGAAATGTGACTTATGGCTAGTATGATGGAAGGGAATAATTATTGTTAATTATTATTAAAATATTAACAATTCATAAGAAATATGGGTTATGATTAATCTAATGGAAGGAAAAAATTGTCAATAATTATTACTAAAATATGATCAATTCATAAGAAATATGGGTTGTGATTAATTGAATAGAAGGGTTAATTATTGTCAATTATTACTAAAATATGAAAAACTCATAAGTAATTTGGGTGATAAATTATTACTAATTATTTCTAATTATTACTAATTATTAGTAATTATTACAAATTATTACAAATTATGGCTAATTATTAATAATTATTTCTAATTAGTTCTAATTATTGATAATTATTTCTAAATATTTCTAATTATTTATAATGATTACAAATTATTATGAATTATTTCTAATTATTTCAAATTATTGAAAATTATTACGAATTATTGTGAATTATCGCCAATTAGTGCTAATTATTAATAATTATTGAAAAGTATTTATAATTATTTAAAATTATTGAAAATTATTGAAATAATTTTAAATTATTAAAAATTATTGATAACTATTTTAGATTATACCTAATTTTTATAAATTACTTCTAATTAATGTTAATTATAGAAAATTGTTTCAAGTTTTTTGCTAGTTTTTTGCTATTTTTCACTATTTTTTACCAATTTTTACTAATTATTGATGATTATTTCTAATTATTGCTAATTATTGTTATTTATTATTTTTAATCATTTTTTATTTTTGTTAATTGTTGCTAATTATTACTAATTATTACTTATTATTTCTAATTATTGTTAATTACATCTAATTACTACTAATTGTTACTAATTAATACTAATTATTGTGAATTATTACTAATAATTGCAAACCATTACTAATTATTTCTAATTATTACTAATTAGTGTTAATTATTGCTAATTATTACTGATTATTATTGATTATTTCTAATTACTACTAATTATTCCAAATTATAGATAAATATTACTAATTATTGCTAATTATTGTGAATTATTGAAAATTATTTATAATTATCGATAATTATTTATAATTATTAACAATTATTTATAATTATTTATAATTATTGATAATTATTGATAATTATTGACAATTATTTAAAACTATGGATAATTAGTGCTAATTGCTGTTAATTATTGCTAATTTTTACTAATTATTGCTAATTTTTACTTTTTTTACTATTTATTACTAATTATAGGTAATTATTGTTAATTATTGGTAATTTTTTCTAATTATTTCTAATCATTAATAATTTTTTACTAATTAATAATAATAATTGCTAATTTTTACTAACTTTTAATAATTATGTTTAACTATTTTTTTAAATTATTTTTTACTAATTATTGCTAATTATTACTAGTTATTGTTAATTATTAAAAAAATATACTTTTTACTAATTATTTATAATTATTAATAATTATTTCTAATAATTATGAATTATTACTAATTGGTAATAATTATTGCTAATTAGTAATAAATATTGATAAATTTTCCTATTTTTACCAATTATTACTAATTTTTTTAACTATTTTTTACTAATTATTGCCCTTAGGGGCATAGACTAGTGGTTACATCTTTTAGGGGTCTCATGGGAGGTCTCAGGATCGATTCTCCCCAAGAACTTATAGGCGTAGTATAAATCTTTGTTTATTTGTAATCCTTATCCCCAAACCGTTGTAATGTTTTTTACTAACAATTTTTTTACTAATTATTTATAATTAATGTTAATTATTACTAATTGTTACCAACTATTGCTAATTGTTATAAATTTTTACTAATTATTTACTAGTTAGTAATAAATATTGCTAATCAGTAATAAATATTGTCAATTATTACTAATTATTACTACTTATTAATAATGATGACTATTATTTAATAATTTTTACTATTTTTTATAATTATTGAAATTTTTATTATTTTTTAATTATTACTTTTTTACAATTTTATACTATGTTTTAACAATTGTTATTATTTTTAACTAATCATTACTAATTATTCATAATTATTACTATTTTGTACTATAATTTTATTATTTTTTATAAACTATAACTAATTATGATTATTTTTTATTATTGTTTTACTATTTTTTACTAGTTATTAAAAATAATTGAATATTATAATCAAGTAATTTCTTTACTTGTATTTTATAATTATATTGAAGGTTTCGGGCGTAGTGGAAGCATTGTGGTGGGAGAATTAACCATCGCGGTTTTTTTTTGATTCTGTGGATTGTTTGCAAATTATACATGACATAAATGGCATAACCAATGAAATTTTCCACTGAATATTGATATAAGAGAATACAGAACCTGAAGAGGATCCTTTCATGTTAAATTCATAATTAATTTATTTATGATCGGAAGAAAAGATTACCTAATCAAGGAACTTTCTTCGATGATGATGTTGATTATGCGTAAACCCTTCTTAGATTACATTCGTTGCGTAGGGAGGATCTACGTGTAGAATCCATCCAGCGGTGATCCACATGTGTTCCTTTGACCTTTGAATGACATTGATTGATTTTCGGGTGCTAGAATGGTCAATCAATTGTCTTGAATTGTCCATCTTGATCGCTTCCAGTTCCCTCGATTTGGAAGGAATCACTCTAGCGCTTCTCATTCTTAAGAGTAAGAGAGGAGGAATGGAGAGGGAATTTCATTGTGTGCAACGATTCTCAAATATCGATTAAATCTACACAATATACATAAGAATCTATTTATAGAGTTAGTTTTTAGGTTAAAATATCATTTAATTGTATACAATCCCTTAAATAATATAATAATCATTATCAAACCCCATGCCATAATAATATTATTATTATTATTATTTTATGTTTTGTACTAACTAGGGAAATGATAAATATTATTTTACTCACTTGTAAATTAATACTCATCACTAAACACAATCTTGGTATGCTTCAACTCCTCATCATTTATTGAATACCTGAATAAATATTTAATTAAATATTTCATTCATTAATAAATATTTTTTATCAATCAAACATGAATAAAATATTCCTATTTTTTATAATAATATTTATTCCTTTAATTAAATTCAAAAAGAATTTAATCGATATCAATAAAAACACTTAGTATGTGACCCTCTAGGATTTTTTCTTGTTGGTATTAATTGATCTTGCCTAAAGTTCAAGATTACTCTCTAGAAATAAGTCAAGTAAACCAAGAGAAAGAACTTAATTTCACAACATAGGCAACCACATACTAATATTCGTTGTGAAATATAATCCCTTTTCTATGATATTTTATCAAGCAAGTCGCACATCTGTGTCAACAACCTATATGCTCGATATGTATTTTTTTTACTCTCTTAAATAAACATGTCATTACACCATGGACATGGAATTTAATACTAAGATTATATTCCAGTAAAATGGTCAAGATATCAACTTCTATAAACATGGAAGGGAAAAATCCATCCTCGATTTATCCATTTATAACATATCATTCATGGTGCACCCAACAGACCATACATCCCATGAACATATGGCATAACAGTTTTGATCAGTAAATCTAATTTCATGAGTCATAAAAATCATTAATGTTAATCTTAAATTTTGAGGACCATTACACATACTTATATATAGTAATATCTAATCACACTAAAACATGAAGAATTTATACTGGAAGATCTTTTCTCATAATCTTCTATCTTAGAGATTACCAAGTGTAAACTTTATGAGAAGAATAAGCATCTGGTTATGAGTACTTACACCTGACAGTCTACATACAATGCACCTTATCATAGTATGTTATCCAACCGTAAAACTATATTTAAGAATATTGTCATGGAACATCAAGGTTCTCATCATAGTAGGGAACTGCTATGACCTTATCAATACATTAGATACCCTAGAAAGATATTACATTAATTTCATGGATAACAGTGAACAATGTGTAATAATATGTTTTATTAATATTAAAATGTTTGAATATACATGTAATCAAAGTGAAATCAGTTGGTTCTATAACACCAACACCAAAAAACACTCACTTGGACTAGTGATAACTGCCTATGACTTTTAGTCTGCAAGACCTCACATGATGATCATGTTTCTGTTGAGTTGAGACTTTAGTCAAGGGGTCCTCCATGTTGTCTTCTATTTAAATTCGTATCACTTCAACTTCACCTCTCTAAAAAATCCGACAAAAGATTATACTTCTAAAGTATATTCTTTGGATGTTGATGTGACCTAGGCTCCTTTGTGAGAGCCACCACTACAGTATTATCACAATAAAGTGTGATAGGATATTTACTATTATGTATCATATCAAGTACTTAAAAATTTTCTTATCCATATTACTTCTTTAACTACCTCAAAATCATAATATACTAAGAATATACTATAGAATTTGTGACCATAACCTGAATTGAGCTCTTTTAGCTCCCTCAGACTCTGTTGTAGAATCTGCGACCATAGATTACTTTGAGATCTTCCAACTCACAACACCTTCATTCATAGAGAAGATGTATCCCATCTACGATTTCATATCATCTTGATCTATTTGGAAACTATCATCTAGATATCCTTTGATTCCTAGTTCCTCATCTCCTCCATAGACCAAAAAATAACCTTAGTATGCCTCAGATACTTAAGTATAGTATTGACTGTTATCCATTGGCGGTCAGCTAGGTCACCTTGATATCTTTCTATAGAACTTAAGAAGTATGTGACATCTAGACTATTACATATCATAGTATACATGACTGACCCAATCGGAGACGCATATATAATCCTCCTATAGGTTTCGGGCACAGCAGAAGCATCAGATAGGGCATTCCCAACTCTCTTTTTTTCATGCCTGATGATTAATTCAAGATTTACATGATGATAAATTCCATGATCAATGGAATTTAATAAAATAATATAGATAATATATGAACCATAGAACCAAATCATTATATCATCACATATTATTTATAATTAATTTAAGTGATTAAATCATTACCTTTTGAAAAAATATTTCTTCATAGATGGATCTTACAACGTCTCTATGTCATATTATCATTGTATTATAGGAATAAAGAGTAGATTTCATCTATTAGTGATCCACATGTGTTCCACAAACCTTTGAACATTGCCAAACAAATATATGGGTTCTATCATGAAAGATCCTAACACTTTCATTGTTCACCATAGATTTTCCCAAGAATCACTTGAAGTAAGGGTTCTATTCGATCACTTTATACTTGATAGTGGTGGTAGAGGAGGATTGTTCTTCATTAATAAGAGTGTTCTTGAAGAGGTATCTCTCAAGAGATTTAAGAGGATTCTCTCCAGATCTTGTTGTATACAACACAAATGAAATAGTTCTCTTAAGAAAATAATATAATCAGGTTTATATACCACTAGGGTTATAAAATAATAATTGAACATGTGGCCTTATTATTTCCGTAATCCCTACGGAACCCCATGTTTATAATAACATTATTATTATTTCTTGACATGTGCTAAACTCGTGAATTAAACTAAATATTATTTATTCAAATAATATTCAATATATATTATTTCTCACTGAACCATTAAACTCGTTCTTCCATTTCTCCATAATATTTATCAGGCCTTGAATAATGACTATTTATTTATTAAATAAATATCACTGTATTATTCACCAATAAAAAAATATTATATTCACTAAATAAAAATAAATATATATTAAATATTATTCTCAAATAATATTCTTCCGAATAACTGGTGAAGAAATATATGAGATTAAGCAAACATGTATAATTAATAAACAATGTATGGGAATAATATTTATTTAACTTATTAAATGATAAATAAAAATATATTATTTAACTAAGATTTTGGATACACTTAATGTGTGAACCACTAGGCCTCTTTCTCAGTAGTATTAGGTGAAGTAGCATAAAGTACAAAGTCATCATCTAGCAACACACCAAGGCAACCATAGAGAAAAAAAAGTTAATTTTTTAATGACATAATACCTCATACAGATGCTTATTGTGTAAAATAATCCTTTTATCTTGATATCTCTAATCAAGAAAGTTTCATGTTGGTGTCATCAACCTTTGTGATTGATGTTTCTTTATTTGAATGATAGAAATCAAACATACTTATAAAATACCATGGCCATGGATTTATTTAGGATATATAATTTTCATCAAATTTCAAAATATATCAACTTTAATTAAAGAACATAAGGGATAAATCCTTTCTTTCATTTTTCATGAATGAAATATTACTCATGATGCACCCAACGTATCCTACCTCTCCATGATCAAATTTCATCATGGTTTTCATCAATTCATCAAAGTATGTGACTTATAATACTCATTAATAATAATATTAAAATCTAAGGATCAATACACACATCTGTAGATACGGACATACAATAACACATATAAATATGTATTTCTTATTGGTGGGTCTCGTTCTCATAATATCCTACACTAGATGTTACTAAGGAAATACACCATAAGAAGTTTCCTCAAAGACCTATGAGTCTCCATCCCTGATATCCTATATCATTTGTGTCCCTCAAAGGATTTCATCTAGCTATAAAACATATATTTAAGAATATTGTCATGGAACTTATGGGTTCTCATCATAGGAGGGAACTATTATGACCTTTCAGTGAGACAACTACTCTTAGGACATTATCACATACTATGTAACATATAATAACAATCATGATGTGATAATAAGTTTATTAATATTCAAAAAAATGAATACAGGTTATCATAAAGTACATAGAATTTGGTTCTAGGGAACCAACTCTAATGCATCCTTTGTATTTCCTCATGTGTTTGATGACACTTTTTCTTAAAAAGATGAATTTCATGTGACATTGGAAACAACCTCGTATTGGATTATTACATACTAAATATTTTTAGTATTTTTTCAATATATGTACTTTTACTTTGATCAAGCAATCTCTTGGATCTATCACGATGGTTCTTGATCCTAAGAATATAAGTTTCCACACCTACATAATTCATAGAGAATAATTTATTAAACTAAGATTTAACAAAATGTAAGACTAGTATTTCATTTCTAATAAGTAATATGTCATAAATATATACTATTAATAAAATAATGGCACTCCCCCTAAACTTATTATAAACACAGGTCTTACATTTTTATTTTACGTAACCAAATTTTGTTATGGATTCATCAAACTGAATGCTCCATGACCTAGATTCTTTCTTTAATCCCTAAATGTGTCATTACAACTTACATACCTTGTTCTCATACTTTAGAGTCACAAAACATTTTTTATGTCATATAATAATTTTCCTAATGGTTCCCATTAATAAGTATGTTGTGATATCAATTTTCCAAATCTCATAGTCATAGAAAGCCATAATGGCAAGTATAATTTTGATTGATTTCAGCATTGTCACTAGTGAAAATTTTTCTTCATATTCTATGCCTTGACACTATTTTAACCCTTTTTTAACTATTCATGCCTTATAGGTATTGGCTTGTACATTGATTTCTAATTTCTTCTTAAATACCCATTTACAACAAACAAACTTTATATCCACTAGAGGATCTACCAAAATCCAAACTTGGTTTTGGTATATTGAGTCCATTTTATAATTCATGGCTTCTTTCCACTTGGAAACATTGGATCCACTTACTACTTCATTATAAGTTACAGGATCATTATTATCTACTATTAATTAGTCACCATCCTCAGTGACTAGAAAACCATATCATTTTGGTTATCTAACCTCTCCTGTACTCCTACATAGTACTTGTCTCTTCATAACTTCTTCTTCCATAGGTCTTTTTGGAATTTTTTTTCTATTCCAACTCTTTTGTACCTTGATCCTAGACTATAACACTTTAATATTTTAATAATTATTCCTATTTAATTTTTTAAAATATCTTGCATTACACCCAATCATGAGTTTAAACAAAACTATGAGATAATATAAAATAACCATTATAAACTAGCTGTTAAATTAGTGGAAACAAATATGAATAAATAACTTATCAAAATATGTTTTGAATTCATTGTTTAATTATTAATGAAAATAATAATCAATTGAATGTAAAGGAAATATTCTTATTTTTATGCTCCTAAAGTCATTTGTCTTTATAAATTAAATTAATTACAATTATTTAATGATAATAATGAAATAAATATTTTATATATTCGATAAAATATTGTATATATTTTATAAAATATTTTTTATATTCATCTAATATATTTTATAGGAATATGATAAGAATAAATCTAATTCTATGAATAAAAAGATATATTTTTAAAAAGGGTAATTTTACCACCTTTTAATGGAGAACCCATATTAAATATAATTTTTGACACTTTTATAATTTTTATATGAAAAATTAAACTAATTATTTGAAATAATATTATTAAAAAATTAATTAATTTTTGTTATTTTTTTGGTAAGTTTCATGTTTTAATAAATAGTGAAATACTGATTTTTATTAAATAAAATCTATTTTCTTTTAAAGTATTTACAAGGTAAAATTATGTTGTGAATTAGTTTTAAATTTTAGTTGATTAATTTTAATTTAAAATAATAAAATTATGGTTTATATAAAGGATTTTATACAAGGTTTTATTATAGAAACATTATATGTTTTAAAATGATATTTTTTTTAAAACATGTTTTTCATGGTATTTTACCCATTTTATTTTAAATTAAATTATGAAACTTCTATGTTTTGAATTTTTAAAAATATATTCCAAAATTGGATTCATAATTTTTATATTTATTAAATAGTTGCATTTTATTCTTGGCCAAAATGAATAGTAACCATGGTAAATTTTATTACCACGGTAAAGGGTAAATTAAGTCATTTAGATTAAAAATAAAATTATAAAGGCTATAAAATGACACTAAAAAATTCCAAAATTATATTGGTTGAATGAAATTATTACCCTTAACACTTAAGGATATAAATTAAATCATTTAATGGATAATTTTTCATGAAAATAACTTATATAATATTTAAATCAAAGAAAGACACAAAATGTCATTTTATTTGTCTTTAATATCTATTATGTGTCCACATGAAGAAAAATGAGTATTATTAACGAATATAAATATAAATTTTTAATTTAAGAAACATATTTTTATGATATAAATTTATTTTTGACGTTTTGGGCTATTTAGAAGAAATTATGATATTTATAATGTTTTATTTAACAAAATTTTAAAGATATCACATTCATGTTTATTAAATATATCATTTTTAAAATAGTGTTATATAGTATATAAATTAAACTATAAATATTATTATAAAATATATAAGATTTAAATTTTTCAGGGTATTTTATTTTTAATTTTTAGTAAATAAATTAGTTTATTAAATAATTACACAAATTTGATGTATTAATCATTTTATTAATGGAATTATCAAATAAATGTTATTAAAAATATTATAATAAATATATTTTGAAATATTTAATATATAAAACATATTTTATAGATGAACTTGACCTCTTAGGGATATAATAAAATATTTGGTTCAAATATAACTTGTTATCTATATATTTTTAAAAACCAATGAATTGAATAGGGTCAAATTGACATTATTGATATTTTATAAAGATAATGTTTTATTAAATTATTTTAAAATAAAAAAACATTATTTAAAAATAAAAAATAATTATAATATAGTTTAAAATATTATTAATTTTTCATTAATGGTCTAATTGGCATTAAATAATTAAAATTTATATGCTTTTAATATTGTATAATTTAAATCGGTTAATTAAGGCTTAATTAAAATATTTAGGTTTAAATTAATAGAAAAATTTTATAAAATATATTTGTTGATGTGATTACAACCTTATCTCACATAATATTATAATATATGAATTTTTTTTGGTATTTTAAATGATATTTAATTTATAATAAATTAATATTTTTTGAAATTCCAAAGGTGCCCCACACCACAATTATAAAAGGGAACCTCCTCCCTCATTTCTTCACAACTCATTAAGCCATAAAGATTGTATATACCCTACCAATTTATTTTATCAACATCCCTAGTCACATTCTGGAGGTTTTGGTATCCTCAAAAGACCAACTCTAGTGTCTCTAATAAGTGATCTAGAGTGAGTTCGTTAAAGAAGAGGTGATCTCCTTTACCGACTCTCTCAAGATCATTTATTCTTTTAATTACTCTTAATGTGTTGTTTCCAATATAATTTAATAAATATAGTATTAACTATGTGTTTATACTTTATTATGATTATGTAACAACCATAGTCCACCCTCTATCAATCCTATGAAAAATGAAATCACCACGCGTGCGTACGTACGGCCTACTGTCTCTACACTATGGTGTAGTCTGTTTTTCATCACCACTTTACTTGGATGGGTGTAATGACAAAAATAATAACTATATATAATTATTATAACATTATATTTATTATGTAATAATATATACACTATCTACTTTAATACCATTTCACAATTAATGGAATGATATTGTTGCTCGTGCGTACGTACAGCCTACCGTCTCCACGAAGCGATGTGATTCATTATTCATGGTCACCATTAAAGAATGATTATATAAATGTATAGAATTAATAATATGATATATATTATCTTAATAAAAATCTGTAAAATAGATAATTATATTTTATGTGTAAGAATCGAAACTTATACTATAAAACATGCATAAGAAAATGAAGCAATTAATACCCAAAAGAAGAGTAATAATGAAATATTATTAAACGGGTGATAATATGATCATATATTATGTCATAATTATAAATATGGTTATAGAATAATTTAATAAAACTCTTTAATCCATTATAAAAAAGTTTTTTGTATGTACTAAGGAACCCAAACCTAAGGTAAGGGATAATTTTGCAATCTCATTATTATCCTAGATTGTTTATACGTAAGTATTTACTAGGGTATATTTTCTTCATCCATGTACATGTTACATAAAAATGTATTCAAAAATATTATTACTATTCTTATAAAATTTTATAAATTCATTTTTACCCATTTTTTAGTGTTTACTAAATGGTTTGAAAGTAATCTTTTGTTGTTTTCCATATGAGGTACTTTTTCAATTATTTAGTAAAAGTATGAGAAGAATGTTTTATTTTCACTTATACGATATGAATGGATTTTTATGATTTCATGTATCCATATTTCCTTTAATCTTCCCTTAAAATCTTAAAAGTTTATTTTCTATGAAAAAAAATTTCTTTTAGAGTTATGCGAAATTTTAAGAAAACAAAACATTTTCAAAGAAGAAAGGATATTTTCCTCAAGAATTATTTTCAAGTAATCTCTAAAAATTATTTTCCATAAAAGATAATATTCTTTGATGTTACATACAATTTAATATAGATATTTTTTAAGGATATTATCTCTAATATTTCTGTAGTTGGATTATGTTCATTATGGAATGATATTTATTAAACCCATTTATTTTTCATCAGTTATGTTATGATTGAATGATGTTTATGAAACCAATTTTATTTCATAATTTCTAATATGATGAATGAAATATGTTCTTATGGCACACATATGTATGTTTTTTATTATGTGACTGGTGGTACCTATATCTCCCTTCAATGCATTAGGTAAATATTTATATCTCATGAGATAGATAGGGCTGAAATGAGAAAAGATCTTGGTTCAGTAACATGGGGATAGAATAGGAAATGAACTATGTTCAGTAAAGGAATTTTTCCAATATGATGGTCTTGGAAATGAGACTTGACTATTATGGAAATGATTTTCTATTTTTATTTTTATACTAAAAATTTCATGTCTTATGTTATGTTATTTGGGAATATTTTCTTTGATGAAATTCTATGAATTATTTCATGACGTGATATCATGATATTTGATATGCAAGATTTAATTTTCAAATGTTATGTTTATGTTTTATGTCTTATGATTATGATATTATTGATATCTCTATTTTTTACCCTTAATGATCATCTGATCTATCCCTTTATTATGTTTCTTTTCCCTAGGATATGAATAATGGTATTAAGTAAGATTTCTCAAAAGGGTTCTAGATATGAAGAAATAAGCGAGAGATGGTGTAGATGTTTTCTGAACCAATTGTTTATGTTTCCTAGTTTCCAAAGACACTAAACCTATATAGAACTTGCATAGTTTTAATATATTTTGTAATTAATATTCTTATATTTATAATTTTTATCTATATATGTAAAGTATGGTTCATTATAGTTTGTATCATAGCAAAGGTTTAGTTAACCTTTGGAAACTAGTATGATAAAACCTTAGTAAGAAACCTAAGGATAAGTCTAAGTATAGTTTAAAATACTAGTGTTTTAGTAACGATCATGAATAACCTTTTATAAAAACTAAGGTGTCTTGAATTGAAATTTTATAAGTAATTTCTCTTGATTTTGTTGTATTCTCATTATGATTAGTGTTTCCCATACAATGCTTCGTGGTTTTTGTCAATGGATGAAACTAGAAGAAACTATGTTAATGATGAATGCGATGGGAAATGCAAGGATTTTCCTCCTGAGAAACCTAATGTTATGGAATATTGAATAAAAAATATTATTTACATGCTCACAAAACTTTCTCAAGCTGTGAATCATTTAGTACATCCAAACGAGCAAAGGAAGGAACAACATTTTGTTGAGTCCTTCATGAGGTAGCGTCCACCTTCTTTCAGTAGGTATTCTGATCCACTAGTGGAAAAACCATGGATCAATACCACTAAAAAGATATTTTTAGTTCTCCAATGTTAAAAAAATGATAAATTCATCTTGTAAGTATATTGTTTGGAAGTTGAAGTTGATCAATGGTGGAACCTTATCAAGAATATGGTGCAAAGAGTGAAAATTTAATCCATAGAATGGGATGAGTTCAAGAACTTGTTTTTTATTAATTACATTCCTCACATTCATCAAATGAAAATGGATAAGGATTTCCTTGATCTTAATAAAAATTAAGATGAATATTTCAGTACCTTTGAAGCATTTTAAAAGACTTTCAAGGTATTATTATAGAATTATCATTAAACCTAAGAGTAAGATTGGTGATTTTTCAGTGTCTTAAAACCAAGTCTTTAAAGAGAATTAGCCATAAGAGACATCAATATCTATGAGGAAATTGTTTGATGTTATCTCAAGGTTGATATGGAGATTGAAGTTACCCATCAGTCATATGGTTTTGATAAGTAGAGAAAATGGAATTCAAGGGAAAATCCAAAAATAATAGTGAAAAGAATATAATATTTCCTTTATGCTCAAATTGTGGAAAGAAACATGGAGGAAACTATCTTAAAGGTACTAGTAAATATTTTAAGTATGGAAAAGAAGGTAATAGGATGGTTTAATAATTAAGTGATGGTAAAAAATATCTAATTATGAAAATAGAGAAAATTCTACATAGAATGCACCTCCCACACTTGAATACTACAAGTGGAAGAAAATGGGGCATTATTCTAACCAATGTCCCAATCCAAGGGTTATCGATGATGATCAACATCAACAACCTCTTAAGGAAAAATAAAAAGGAAAATCACATGTGATCACTACTGGTGATGTAGTGTATGATAATGAAGTGGTGAAAGGTACACTTACCATCCACTCTAAAGTGGCTAATGTTTTATTTGATCCTAGAACCACCCACTATTTTATTTCAAAAGAATTTTATAAGGGTATATTTGTATTACCTAAACTATTTTATGTTGAGTTATCTATGAAAACTCATAATGGAACAACATATGAATCATAAGTTTATAATTATTCTTCAGTTGAATTTTGTGGGAAAGTGCTTCCAATGAATATTTTGATCCTTTCTTTAGATGAATTCAATGTGATTCTTGGAATGTATTGGATTTCTTTATATGGAGATCATATAAATTTCACAGGAAAGTAATTCACATTTCATATTCCAAATGAATCTATGATCATCTATTGATTCAAGGATGAATGTGAACTTCTAGTGGAACTTTTTGCCATTTTGTGGGTTTTGATTCCTATAAATGATGGATATTTATCTCAAATGGTTGGGGATAAACTCACCATTAAGGATACACCTATTTTACATGAGTTTTTTTATGTATTTCTGAAATAATTTTCAATCCTTCCACTAAATCGTGATGTTGAGTTTTCAATATAACTCATATCGGGTTCTATGCTTATTTCAAAGACTCATTGAAGAATGGACCTGATTGAGTTTCAAAAATTGGAGAATAAAATCCAAGATAATATTAAAAAGGGATTCATACACTCTAGTGCATAACCTTGGGGTGCACCTGTTATGTTTGTTAAGAAGAAATATGGATCAATGAGACTCTGTATTTATTATAGAGAACTTAACAAGATCGATATCAAGAACAAATATCATCTTCCATGTATTGATGACTTATTACACCAACTACATGGACCTCGATACTTTTCCAAGATTTATCTTCATCTTGGATATCATAAATTCAGGATCAAGAAGGAGGATATACCCAATATGGCATTCTATTCAAGTTATGGACACTATGAGTTTATAGTGATTCCTTTTGGTATTACGAATTCCCTTATTATCTTCATGGATTTAATGAATAGATTATTTAGAGACTATCTTGATTATTTTGTGGTTGTATTTATAGATTATATTCTTTTATATTCTATGATTAAGGAAGAATATAAATATAACTTGTTTATTGTACTAAATACCCTAATAAAGGGGAATCTTTATGAAAAAATTATAAAGGTTTAATTTTGGATTCAAAAAATTTCAATTTTGGGTCACATAATCTCAAAAGAGGGGATATTTTTGCATCCAAGAAAGAATAATGTTATTGAAAATTGGCCTATACCAACAACAATAATAGAGATTCGATGTTTTCTTGGTTTTTTTGGATATTATCAACAATTTTTGAAATATTTTTCACAATTATCTAATCCACTCACCAAGTTGACTCAGAAAGGAGTTAAGTTCATATGGATAGAGGAATGTGAATATAATTTAAAAGTGTTTAAAATAAGGTTATTAAGTGTGCCAATGCTCAAACTACCCTATAGTGGGGAGAGTTTTGTGATCTATAGTGATGAATCTATGAAGGGGTTGGGATGTGTTCTCATGAAAAATGATATGGTGATATTTTATGCCTCACGAAAATTGAAAATCCATGATAAAAATTACCCAACTCATGATTTATATTTAGATATGTTAATCTTTACATTAAATATATGGATACATTATCTTTATAGAGAAAGGTGTGATATATATACTGATCATAAAAGTTTAAAGTATATTTTCACTCAAAAGGATCTAAACATGTTACAAAGAAGATGGTTGGAATTGATTAAAGATTATGACTTCTCAATACACTACCACCCTGGGAAAGTGAACAAGGTGGAAGATGATTTGATATGAAAGGAATATACTATCCTATATATGATAAGGATCACAAAATATCCAATATTTATGGATTTACAGAGGATGGATCTGAAAATCATAAAGGAATGGGAGGAATCACATATTTTTCAAATGAATGTTCAACCATCTATACAAGTCAAGATTAAGGAGGTACATAAGGAAGATGAGGAACTAAAAAACAATGTGAGAAATTTTTCTAAGTTTAAACTTGATTGTGATGGAATAATAAGGTTCAGGAACTGTGTCTGTATTCCTCCCATACTAGAATTAATGAAGGAACTGTTGGATGAGACTCATAGTTTATCATTCTCTATTTATCTTAGAAGCATAAAGATATACAGGGAACTGAAGGAGTATTTTTTGTGGTATGGAATAAAGAAAGATATTATAGAATATTTTTCTTGGTGCTTGGTTTATCAACAATTTAAGGATGAGAGATAGAATTCTAAGGGGATGTTACAATCATTACCCATACCAAAATAGAAATGGAAAAAAATCACTATGGATTTTTTTTGGAATTCCCAAAACATATAAAGGCCATAATGATATATGGGTTATAGTTGATCATGTTATGAATTCAACACACTTAATTTCTGTATAAGAATACTTATATCTTGATCAGATTGTCAGGATATATATAAAGTAATTGGTTAGATTTCTTGGAGTACAACTTTCTATTATATCTGATTGAAATCTAAGGTTTACCTCGAAGTTCTAGCGAAGTGTTCATCAGGATCTAGAAACATAGTTAAGTTTTAGCACTGCTTTTCATCCTCAGATAGATGGTCAGTCTGAGAGGAAAATTCAAACTCTAAAATAAATGTTGAGATCTTTCTCTGTGGATTTAAAAGGTGGTTGGGATCAACACCTACCTTTGGTAGAATTTTCTTACAACAATAGCTTTCATTATAGTATTCAAATGGATCCTTATGAATCCCTATATGGTAATAAGTACATAATTCCAACATACTGGGGTGAATTTGGGGAAATAAATCTATTGGGACCTAAAATTTATTAAGAAATAATAGATAAGGTTATATCTATTCAACAACACATAAGATCATCTCAGAGTCGATAAAAAAATTATGATGAAGATCCATGAAAATACCTAGAGTTTGAAGTGGGTGATAAGTTATTTACATTAATACATCCTAGGAAAAGAGTAATGATATTTGGAAAGATTAGAAAGTTGAGCCCTATGTATATTGGTCCTTTTTTTAATTCTTGATCATGTTGGAAAGGTAGCTTATAGATTGGCTCTTCCACCGAATCTCTTTCAAGTTCATGATGTGTTCTATATATCTCTCCTAATAAATTAAAAACCAAATCATTAACATGTACTAAACTCATAATTTATACCACTGGGTAAGATCTTTCTTATGAAGAACAACCGATAGAGATTCTGTATTGTAGTGAAAAAGTTCTATGAAACAAGACCACTCTTTTGGTTAAAGTTTTATGGAGGAACCACCAATTTGAGGAAGCTACGTGGGAACTTGAGGATTTGATGAGGTAATGGTATCCTCATCTATTTGTATACAAGTTATGGATTTCAAGGGGAAAATCATTTTAAGGTGGTTAAAATGTAACACCTTGATATTTTAATAAATATTTCTCTTTAAAAAAATCAATAGATTGCATTACACGTAATCAAGAGTTAAAAAACTAAAAGAAAATATAAAATTACCATTACGTCCTAGATAGTAAATTAGAAGTAATAAATATGAATAAATAACCTATGAAAATATCTTTTGAATTTATTGGATAATTAGAAACTAAAATATAAACTAACTGAATATAAAAGAAATATTCCTATTTTAATGCTCCCAAAGTCATTTATCTTTATAAATTAAATTAGTTATAATTACTGAATGATAATAATGAAATAAATATTTTATATATTCAATAAAATATTTTTTATATTCAACTAATATATTTTATATTCATATGATAAGAATAAATCTAATTTTATGAATAAAAAGATATATTTTTCAAAAGGGTAATTTTACCACCTTTTAATGGAGAAACCATTTTAAATATAATTTTTGACACCTTTATAATTTTTATATAAAAAAATAAAATTCTTATTTGGAATAATAATATATTACTTTGGTTAAATTTTTGGTGTTTTTTTGGTAAGTTTCATGTTTTGATGAATAGTTAAATACAAATTTTTATTAAAGAAACTCTATTTTCTTTTAAAGTATTTACAAGGTAAAATTAAGTTTTTAATTAGTTTTAAATTTTAATTATTTAATTTTAATTTAAAATAATACAATTATGGTTTCTGAAAATGATTTTATAAACAATTTTGTTATAAAAACATTTTATGTTTTAAAAGGAAATTTTTTCGAAAAACTCTTTTTCATGAATTTTACCAATTTTATTTTAAATTAAATTTTGGTACTTATTTGTTTTGAATTTTAAAAAAATGGATTCAAAATTTGGATTCATAAGTTTCAAATTTATTAAATAGGTACATTTTTTTCAGAATAAATTGTGACCATGGTAAATTTTGTTACCACAGTAAAGGGTAAATTAGGTGATTTAGGTTAAAAATAAAATTATAAAGACTGTAAAATGACCCTAAAAAATTCCAAAATTTTATTATTTAAATTAAATTCAAACCTTAACACTTAAGGATTGAAATTAAGTCATTTAATGGACACTTTTTAAGAAAATTACTTATATAATATTTAAATCAAAGACATAAAATATCATTTTCCATGTCTTTAATATCTATTATGTGTGAACATGAGGAACAAAGAGTATTATAAACAAATATCAATGTCAATTTCTAACTTAATAAAAATAGTTTTATGATATAAATTTATTTTTGACTTTTTGGGATACTTGGATGAAATTATGATATTTATAATGATTTATTTAATAAATTTTTAATGATATCACATTCAAGTTTAAATAAATATATTATTTTTAAAATAATATATGATTGATGAATTATACTATAAATATTATTATAAAATCTATAATATTTATCTTCATCAAGGTATTTTATTTTTAATTTTTAGAAAATAAATAATTATATTAAATAATTATACAAATTTGATGTAGTAATTATTTTATTAATGAAAATATCAAATAAATGTTATTAGAAATATTAAAATAAATATAATTTAAATAATTAATAAATCTAGTTAATTTTATATATGACCTTGACCTATTAGGGATATAATAAAATATTTTGTTCAAAGTTAACTTGTTATCTATATATTTTTAAAAATCAATGAAATGAATAGTGTCAAATTGACACTATTGATATTTTATCAAAATATTGTTTTATTAAATTATTTTAAAATAATAAAAAATTATTTAAAAATAAAAAATAATTATAATATATTTTAAAATATTCTAAATTGTTCATTAATGGTATAATTGACATCAAATAAGTAAAATTTACACGCTTTTAATATTGTATAATTTAAATCGGTTAACTAAGGGTTAATTAAAATGATATGGTTTAAATTAATAATAAAACATGTATAAAATATATTGGTTGATGGTATTACAACATTATCTCATATAATATTATAATATATGATATTTTTGTGCAATTTTTAATGATATTTAA
Source organism: Viscum album (assembly GCA_963277665.1). NCBI lineage: Eukaryota > Viridiplantae > Streptophyta > Magnoliopsida > Santalales > Viscaceae > Viscum > Viscum album. The sequence goes on along the minus strand of OY728126.1, from coordinate 1,797,632,511 downwards.
TTTATTATAAATTAATATTTTTAGAAATTCCAAAGGTGCCCCACCTCAATTATAAAAGGGAACCTTCTCCCTAATTTATTCACAAATAATTGAGGCTTAAAGAATATATATACCATAAAAAATTTCATTCTCAACATCCCTAGCCACATTTTTTAGGTTTTGTTCTCCTCAAAAGACCAACTCTAGTGTCCCTAAGAATATTTAATCTTTTTTTCATCACTACTTTACTTAGATGGGTGAAATGATGGAAATAATAACTAAATATAATTATTATAACATGATATTGATTCTGGAATAATATATACACCATCCAGTTCAATATCATTTCACAATTAATGGAATGATATTGTTGCTCATGCATATTTAAGGCCTACCGTATCCACAACGCAATGTAATTAATTCTCCCTGATCACCATTAAATAATGATTATATAAATTTATAGAATGAATAATATTATATATATTACCTTAATATAATTCTATAAATGATATAATTATATTCTATATACAAGAATCAGAACTTATACAACAAAACATACATAAGAAAATTAAGCAATTAACACCCAAAAGAAGAGTAATAATGAAATATTATTAAACGAGTGATAATACAATAATATATGACATCAGAAATATAAATATGGTTATATAATAAGTTAATAACAATATTTAATCATTTAAAAAGGCGTTTCTGATATCTATGAAGGAACCTAGACCTGAGGTAAGGGATAATTTCACAATATCATTATTATCTAGGATTGTTTATACATAAGTATTAACTGGGGTATATTTATCATCCATGTCCATGTTGCTTAAAAATATATTCGAAAATATTCTTAATATTCTTATAAATTTTTTTAAAGTCCTTTTTACCCATTTATGAGTTTTACTAAATGTTTTAAAAGGATTATTTTGTCGTTTTCCCTATGGGGTACTTTTTGACTTATCCAGAAAAAGTACTAGAAGAATGTTTTCTTTTGAATTTTACGGCATGAATGGATTTTTACGCTTTCATGTCACCTTATTTTCTGGAATCATACCTTATAATATTACAAGGTTATTTTTTATGAAAATATTTTCTTTTAAATTTTCACGACATTTTAAGAAAATAAAATGTTTTCAAAGAAGAAATGATATTTTCCTCAAGAATTATTTTCAAGTAATCTCTCAAAATTATTTTCCATCTAAGATAATATTCATTGATGTTACATATGATTTGATAGGGATATTTTCAAGGATTTTATATCTACTATTTCTATGGTTGTATTATGTTTATTATGTAATGATATTTATGAAACTCATTTCTTTTCCAAGGGTTATATTATGATTGAATGGTGTCTATGAAACCCATTTTTTCATGGGTTCTGATATGATGAATGAAATATGTTCATGTGGAACACATATATATGGTTTTCATTATGTGATGGGTGGTACCTATATCTCCCTAAAATTAATTGGGGAAATATTTATATCTCATGATATAGATAGGGCTGAAATGGGAAATGATCTCGGTTCAGTAACACAGAGCTGTAACAGGAAATGAACTCAGTTCAGTGAAGGACTTTTTCCACTATAATGGTATCATAAATGTTCCTTGAATAATATGGAAATGATTTTATATTCTTATGTTTATGAAAAAAAATTCTATGTCTTATGTTATGCTCTATTAGAATATATTATTTGATGAAATTATATGATTTATCCCCTGACATGTATCATGATCTTTGATATGAAAGATTTAATTTTCAAATTTTATGTTTATGTCCTTATGTCTTATGATTATGATATGATTGATATCTCACTTATTTACCCTTACTGGGCATCTGACATCACCATTTATTATGTTTCTTTTCCCTGGGATATGAATAAGGGTATTATGTAAGATATGTCAAAAGAGTTCTGGATATGAAGGAATAAATAGAAGATGATGTAGATGTTTTATGAACCAGTTGTTTATGTTTCTTGGTTTCCAAAGACACTAAACCAAAATAGTCATGGAATGGTTTTGTTATTTTTTTAAGAAATATTCTTCGTTTTAGAAGTAATATCTATGTATGTAAAGTATAGTCCATTATATATACTTTATAAAAGTATAACTCAGTCCCACTATCTCTTTTAGATATGTGATCCCTATCAAGGAATATGGAATGTATTTCCACTATTACATTTTTATATGAGGGTCGTATAGGTAATATACCCTTGTTTACTTAGGGTATCCTATAAAAGTGAATTATGTACCTCTAGGTGAAGGTTTTTTACCTGAAGAGTCCTTAAAAAAATCTTAACAATCCCACACATGTAATTATGAAGACATGGGTTTTTTTCATTCCACAAATGGTGTGTTATATAATATTCCACTTTAGTTAGAACTTAGTTTATTATTTGTTTTTGTAATTTTTATCCCCAAAAGGATAATGGAATTCTCACATGAATCATCATTGATCTCACCAAGTCCAATAGGGTGTTATTTCTCCTTTCACTTACACCATTCCATTAAGGGGTATAATTATGAGTGAGTTGAGATAAAATCCCTAACTCCCATAAGTAATCAATAAAGTATTGAATAAGATATTCTCCACCATGTTCTAAGGTTAGTTTCTTAATATTATTACCAAGATGGTTCTCTACTTCATTCTTGTATTCCTTGAATCTCTTAAAGTAATTTGACTTATACCTCATCAAGTAGACATAACCTTATCTACTAAAATCATGAGTAAAAGTAATAAAATATGAGTACCCATCCCTTTATTTAACTAAAAATGGTCTACACAAATAAATATGAACTAATTCAAGAATAAATTTTTATTTTTCACCTTTTCCACTAAATGGGGATTTGGTCATTTTTTCTTGTAAACATGGATGAAATATGATAATTGTTTTTAGTTAAAAAGAATATAAATATCCAACTTAGTATTATTTAGCCAAAAAAAAAAAATTTACATGACCTAGCTGATGATTCCATAGTTTGGTGTGGTATGAGTCATGTAAAGTAGTTTCGTGATCTATTTTCATTACTTTGTTCATGTAATCCAACAAAAAAATACCATTATTTAAATATGATTTACCATAACAAATTATATCTTTATAAAAGATGAAAAATTATTCCTGAACTTGAAAATAAATCCACATGTATTAGTTTTGGATATAAAAATAATTTTTTTAGTAACCAATGGCACGAAATAACAATCCTTTAAAACCAAGATCATTCATATCAACAACGTGAGGTTGTAGTCCCCGATAGCCACAGTATCTAGCCTGGCTCTATTATCTTCTCATTGATCTACCTCTCATGATTCAATATTTATAAATATACTTGGTTCCAATATTTGAATACATATGTGAGTACCACAAGATATATATAATATGTAATTTTCAGAAATAGATAAATTAAAATTAGTACAAACACACTTGAAGCTTCCCCTTTCTCTTTTGGATGGGTGTAGTTTTTCTTCCAGTGGACCTTATTTCCACATTTGAAATAAATATCATCTTTCTACCTTTCTTTCCCCTTGATATTTTTCTTCTTATAAGGTCATGAATAATATTTGGTTTTAGAGATCTCATTTTGTCATTTTCATTTATTCACCATAAGGATGGAAGGATTTTTTCACTTCGTTTCATTATCTACTTAGTGAATAAGAGTGATTAGATATAGGATAGTTTTCTCAATGTTGTTCATTCTGATATTGACAAAAAATCTAGATAATATCTGAGGGAGTGATGCAAGAAAGAGAATGGTTCATAGTTAATCAAAATTTTTAAACTCTAGATACTCTAGGTGCTCAATATAGCTAGTAAAATTGACTAAATGATTCCCAAATAGAACACCCTCCTCAATATTACTCTAAAAGAGTTCCTTGGATATCTAAAACCATTTTTTTCTTGATCTCTCCTCATAGAGACCATGGATATACTCAAGAATTCTATAAGAATCCACGTTTTCTTGAGACTTTATGAGTTTAATAGAAAAAGATGAAAGTATTAAACACTGAACTTAAATCACCTCGTTGATGAATTTATCATAGATATTTAACTCTTCATCACTCTTCTTAATTATTGGAAAATTAGGTAGTGAGGATTCTAGCACAAAAGATTTTTTTCATGGCATAACACAAACTAAAGGCATTTGTACCATTCTTGGAAGTTACTACTAGTAAAAATATTTTTTTTCTACAATATTTATCACAAGGATAGTGTGGATGATGAACATTCAATTTATTATAAAATTTAAAATATCATATTATTATCACTTTTATTGATTACAAATTATGTGGTAAATAATAATAATTAATTTTACTAAGACTCTCACTATATTTTCAACTCCCAACAACCCCCACAATTTAACTCAAAATGTCTAGTTCTTGGAAATTATAGTGGAAATGATCTATATACCCCTTAGAATAATCCCAATGAGGGTTTCTCAAGCTACTTGAAGGTATTTAGGTAGGTATTTATTTTCCTATTATAGGCTAGTATCTCCTTAATATATTGAGTGGAATCCTCAATCTTGAAATCCTAACTTGGATTTCCTCAACACTTGCCTCCAAGTTACACCAAGTCTAGGGAGGGATACTTATATTAAAGTAATATGGTGAAGTATACTCATAAACTTCATAAGAACTCATTATAAAATTAATTGTCCCAATAAGGGTTATTCAAAAACATAGTTCTATGGATTTCATTCCTAATCAAGTAATGGAAGGCCATTTCTGACTTAATATTTAGTTGAGGTATTTCATTTATTATTCATAAAATTATCTTCTTTTACCTTTCACATGACTTTTTAATATTAAGTGAATTTTACTTGAGTTATTAACCATATTTTGATAAAACATTTATGCATAATATTTTAATTTAAATTCGATATTTTTATATTAGTTTATTTATTTATGTGATCACGGTATTGCATTCACAAAGTAAATATTGAATATTATAAAAATAAATAAATATATAAATGATCCTTTCATAATCTTAAATAATGGTTGATTTATTGAGTCATTAATAAATCAACCTATGGTTGATGGGAAAACTTCTTTTTTCAGTCCTGGCATGAGTTACAACATTCCACTTGTCCACCTATGTATCACCTCGGTTGGTACCATCTCCATTCCATCTTGAACCGCCTCTATATGACTTGGGATACTTCATTTATTACATGTATTTATAACTCACATGTAGATGAGAGGAACCAAATTATTGGTTAATGCGAATTAAAAAATCACCTTAGATATTCAGGTCCTACATAATAATGGAGGGAGTGATGACTTACATGCTATCTTCTTAATTTAATAATTAATAATTTCAAAACCATAAGATAAATTAAATTAAATAATTTCAACACGTACAAGGGTCTTGGTTATGATCATGATCGATCATACAAATTCAATAGTTATGAAAAAGTACACTAGCAAGCATTCATTTCTATTCATTCATTATTATTAAGATAAACATGCTTGTATTAATTAATTTATTAATTAATTTCCTTTTATCTTAATGACCCTATGAATTCTCTTGGAGATACCCATCATAAATGAATTTATGGAAAATAAATGGAAAACCCAATAATTATAGATAATTATAATAAATTAATTTAGAATTTAATAATTCTTTAAAAATATACTAAATTGTCAAACACATCAGGTGACAAACAATATAATAATATTCTAACAATGTAATTATTTATTTAATGTAATTTAATTCTTCCCTTTATTAGGATATTATATAGTGTGTAATTCTAAGTTACATATCATATAATTTTATTTCCATGTACTTGGGGTAAACACTTCAGGCTTCATCATGTACCTCTATTGGACTACACGACATGTACAAGTAAGCTACATGTTGTGTATTGCTCTTTCTATGTGTTTACATAGCCCACCAAAAAATATTGGGGTTTTCTTTATACATGATACCACATGATGTGTATTCCAGCTACACACCATGTATTACTCTAGTCATGTGTCCTCTTGACTCATTGAACAGATCGACATGTACTTCATATGCAAGAATTAATGAACTAAACAACGTGTATACCGGCTACATGTTGTGTATTACATTAATGCTCTGACTGTAAATCTCATGCGGTTTTGACCATGTATTTTATCACAAGATTTCCTAAAACTTATCCACTAAGCCATGTATACTACATGATGTGTACACCAGCTACACTCCATGAAATACAACAAGCTATGTGCCAGGTTGGCTCAGTTTACACATGATGTTCAATAAATGCATCGTATGTAGTTACCCCTTGGTGTGTCGTGTATTGTGTTACATAGGAAGGTGAAGTGCACTTGGGTATATATCATGTACTTTGAATACCCTCCAAGTAATCCCATGATATCTAGTCAAAATCCTCGGCACTTTTTGATGGAATCTCTAGTTATTCTCCATATGTTCTTAATCCTTTAAGAAAATGAAACACTAAATGATCATGATTAATATTTTGAAACCTTGTTAATTAAAATCAGATTAAATAATGAATAATATTAAATTAAATATCTAACCATTATTATTCATATATATCAAAAATACAATAAATAATTATAAATTTGAAACTTGACCCCTTGGTACCACTTGAAGGTTTCGAGAATAGCAGAAGTGCCATAATGGGAAAATTAACGATAAATTTTTTTTCAATTCGGTGAATCCTTCACAAATTTTACATGATGTAAATACTATGGACAATAAAAATTTTCCACTGAATATTGACATAATAGAACCCATAATCTAGATATTATCTTTTCACATTAAATTCATAGTTAATTTATTTATGATCTGAAGAAAATTTTACCTCATCAAGGAACTTTCTTTAATGATGATGTTTATCATAGTTAAACCCTTTAAGATTAAATTCATTGTGTATAGATGATCCAAGTATATAATCCCTCTAGAGTTGATCCACATGTGTTTCTATGACCTCCTAACAACAATAATTGATTTACAAGTTCTAGTATGGTGAATCAATCATCTTGTGTTTCTTGTCTTGATCACTTCTAGTTCACTCAATCTTGAAGGAATCTCTCAAGTGCTTCACATTATTGAGAGGAAGAGAGGTTGAATGGAGAGAAAATTATTTTAGGCAAAATTATTCTAAATTATTGATTAACCCTATACAATAGACATAACTATCTATTTATAGAGTTAGGTTATAGTTTAAAATATTATTTAATTGCATATCATCCATTAAATAATATAATAATCATTATCAAACTCCATGTAATAATATTATTTTTATTTTTATTTTATGGCATGCACTAATAGGTGCAATGATATAGATTATTTTACTAGCTTGTAAATTAGTATTCATCACTGGAAAAAATATTGGTTTACTCCAACTCCTCGGTATTTATTGAATAAATTATTAAATAATTAATTAAATATTTCATTCATTAATAAATATTTACGATGAATAAAACATGAAAAAAATATTCCTCAGTCTTGAGAATAATATTTATTAAATTAATTAAATTCAAAAAAAAAATTAATCAAGATCAACGGAAACACTTAGTGTGTGACCCTCTAGGATTATTTCTCATTAGAATTAGGTAGGCTTGCCTAAATTCTAACTTTACTATCAAGAAATAGGACAAGGAAACCAAGAGAAAGAACTTTATTTCAAAACATCAACAAACATATATGAACACTCATTGTATAATATAATCTCTTTTTCACAATATCTCATCAAGAAAGTTTAATATCTGTTTCATCAACCTATATGCACGATATGTCTTTCTTTGACTCTCTAAAATAAAAATGTCATTACTCAATGACCATGGAATTTAATGTAATGGTTTTATTCCAATTAAATGTTCAATATATCAACTTCTATAAACATGAAAGGTACAAATCCTATCTCGACTTATCCATTAATCAAATGTTATTCATGATGCACCCAATGTACCATACTTTCTAAAAACATATGGTGCCATGATTTGGGTCAATAAATATTTGTGTGTGATTCATGAAATGCATTAATAATAATCTTAAAGTATAAGGAAAATTACACATGCAAGTATATAGTAATATTTGATAAAACCAAAACATGAAAAATTCTTACTGGTGGATTTGTTCTCATAATCTCCCATAGTGGAGATTACCAAGTGTGAACTTCATGAGAAGAAGTATCATCCTCTTATGAGTACTCATACCTGACAGACTGCATACTATGTGTCATATCATAGTAAATTATCCATCCATAGAACTATATTTAATAATATCATTATGACACTTCAATGTTCTCATCAAAGTGTTAAAATTCTATCACCTCGTCAATGTGATAGATACCCTAGGATAATATTACATTGAATTCATGTATAACAATGAATAATACGTGATAAGATGTTTTATTAATATTAAAATGTTTGAATATACATGTAATAAAAGTATAATCAGTTTATTATAGAACACCAAATCCAAAAAATATTATTATTAATTTACAAAAATATAATTTTAATAATTAACACTAATAAATTTTAAAAACAAACAACATAATATAAAGATTAAATAAAATTATATTAAATTAAATTAGATAACAAATTATACATGAAAAAAAAATAATGACATTAAAAATGTTAAAGATTAGGTATAAGAAAATAATTTTAAACCAAAATTTAAAAAAACCTTAGAATGGAAAATGGGGTAAATATTAAGAAAACTAAAAGGAGAGAATGGAGGAGAATGATATGTGCACTTTCTTCTATAGTTTTTTGATTTTTCAATGGGATTTTTTTTAGAGAAATTGTTTTTCTAATAAAACTATTAGTGATATATTTCATCATAAATAATACCCATTATAAAAACATTCCATGTTAAATTGAAAAAAAAATTGAAGTGCATACAGTTGTCCGTCAAAAATATTACTCGTTGTATTTATCTTCTTATTACCCCCACTGAAAAACTAATTTTGATTAAACTGTCAAAATTAATTGTTTACTTTTGGTAGATATATATACTTTTTCACGAAATTTTTCTATGTAGAACCATATAAGTGAAAAAAAATTCCACCATTTTCTTTAAATATATGTTACTCTCTATTTGTCACTCATTTCCACCAAGGGTTTTTGTAATAAAATTATTTTTTTTAAATGTGTCATGAAAAAAACTATTCATGATGGAAAAAATATTTCATCACAAAATACCTATCATAAAAAATCAGAATTCATGTAATATGAAAAATTATTCAAAAATTAGTATCATCCTGAAAATCTATTTTAAGATCCCATGAGGAAAAAAATTGTTTTGGTGTTATATTCTGGTTTGGTTATAGGAAACATTATTTTTTAAGTTATATCCACTTTTTTCTATATTTATCATTGCATATTTTTACTTAGAGTGAAATAATTGATGGCACATGTATTTGAGTGAAATTATTCCACACTTTTTCAAGATCCTTTGTATTTATTGTCAATAAGGGGGTAGAAGAAAATGGAATAAGAATATATTGGAATAAATTTTCTATAAGAGTATTGAAAATATATTCAAATAGGAGAATTATTGAACCCACTTAGTGTTAATTTTTATTTTTTGTCAATAAGAATTATTTTAATATGTGTTGAGAATAAAATATTTAAATTGTTAAGTACCCAAGTATATGTGATGAAGAATATTGTATTAATAGTGAGGAACTCAATCAAGGAAATAATTATGTGTTGAGATCAGCTGATTGAAGAATACCTTGAAGCTTGGAGTTTAAAGTATCATAAAGTAGTTATTATCTTTATATTAAGATGGTTTTTTAAGGTTTGAAAACAATATTAAAGTATAATATACTGCCATTGGATTATTTTAGATCCATTCACATGTGGTAAAAATTGAGATACTATCATAATAAAAATTAAAAGGAGTGTTGAATTGAGGAACCATCCTTATTATTGATAAAGGCTACTATTTATATAGAAATACAATTGCATTATGTTTAATAGATTTAGTTTAATATGAAATTGGAGTTTCACTAAATGGAAAGTGGTGAGAGCACCGTTATTAAATCTTTGGTTTATTTTGAAGAATTTTTGAGTTCATACATATTCCAAATGATTTGGAAATTGAGATAAAAATATTTATTAATGTTTGATAATTTTTAGAAGTTATTAAAAGTTTTTTGAGAAGTATTTAAATGTTCAAGGGTGTTTCAAAATTAGTTGAGATGGTTGGAGATGAATTCTGGATGTTTTTAGAGTTGCAGTGTCCCAAACCAACCCAGGTTACCTTGACCCAGAAACTCGATCCAGTCTGTGGCAAGGCCCAAAGGGAATCCCCAATCCTCATGGGTTGGAGCTAGTGTATGGTCATCAAGAACACTCTTAAGGAGTAGTTTCACACAATAATCCAACCAATGGGTATTAACCGAGAACCCAGTATGACCTTTCTATGCATTGGTGATTCATGTGTTCAAGTAATAAAATAAAAATAAACATATCAATCGCATGGAATAACATAAAATAAAACATTAAAAAAACAAATCCACAATATGATAACCATTAATAAAAAATATATAGGTATAGAAGATAATCTAAAATGAAAATGGATGGGATGGGATATTGAGTAGGTAGTACAACATCAGTATAAACATGCATAAGTTGAACCAAAAATAAGCAAAAGATTCTATTGCTTGTCTCCATGTGACACAATGGGTCACCCCTCCATGTCACCTCCACCAACACATAATATCTATCATAAACATCAAACACCTATAATCAATTCCTTTCCCTTACCTTTATCAATATAATTAAGGACTACATATACCCATTGGGTGTATATAGGGTGTGAGCATAACATCCCAATAGGATCCTACCAAGAGTTCCATGAACATATTTTGATAGAAAAAGTTAGTAATTCTAGTTTGAAAATAGAGATACGAAAATAAACCTTTGAGAATAAAAAAACAAGTAGCATGTTCCACTTATTTTTATAAAGTAAATAGAGTAAATGGAAGCTGTAAAATCAAACATTTATCAGAAACAATCAACATGGGATATTCCCTAAGGTAATGAGGGAAAAGTATCCTAATATCCTTACCATATCCATAATCAATTATTGTATACCAGTTTTTATCCAGAGTTTGATCATAGATAAAAATATTACTTCGTTACTCAGGGAATCACACTCAACTAGTGTAATGAATATTTATAGAATATTTTCCTGGATTTCTTACCCAAGCATTCCGGATCTCTCATGAGGTTTAACCAATTCAAATAAACATTATTTTCATATAAACATGTCATAGAATCCATATTAAACATCCATGATATATATTTACCTAAAAATTATTCACATGTAAAAATATCCACAAAACATAAATTTTACACTTCTAAAATAAGAGAAATCAATATTTTTAAGAATCAACCATAAAAGGATCAACCAATAAAGAGTGGTAAAGAAACTTCCTACTATAAACTATTGTAATTGTTGATAACTAAGTTAAATCAACTAATAAATATAGGGGTATCCCTAAAAAGATAAGTAGTATCCGTAAACATAAAAAATCATCCATTAAAATTGAGTAATAGAAACCCTAGGATTCCATGGTCATAGAGAGAGAATAAAACCAAGAGGAAAGTGAGATTAGGAAAAAGGGATAGGAGAAGAACCACTTACATGATGATTTCTAGGTTATTCCAAGTGAAATGCCACCAAAATAAAGAGGATATAGAAGGGTATGTATTGAATTACATAAGGTGGGATTAGTTCATATTAAAATGGGGGACAAAGGGGTTAGAGTGGTGATAAATCAGAAAGAGGTGGTTTATGAAATTCTAATTTTAGTTTTAACAATTCTGGGTAGACCCCCATCGTAACATGATGCCCCTGTTACAGTGGGACGACCCCCCTCCCCACTTGACTAGGCACCATTTCTTAGAGCCACATCTCGACATGACTCTAGAATTCTGGTGTGAGAGATGTTACCTTTCTGGGGATGAATCTATCCTTAGTTTCATTATGATATGACATGGATTTTATAGCATGATCATTCTACAATCCAAAACTTCAAACCTTGGGATATCCTGGTCATAGTGAGACTATCTCTGTTCATGAAACAACGGGTTTATAACACTATATTACAGACCCACCAAACTACCTGATCACCTTTAAAAACCCAAAATGATCAATGATAAGGATAATTAATGAAACAAGTAATTAAAATACAAACAAGTCACCCACTATCTGTGATATTTTTCCCCACTATATGACTTTCTTCCTTCAAAAAATTCAATCCAACACTTAATTGGAAAATAATTGAGGTAATTTATCCTTAATGAATGATTCTTGCTCCCAATTCTCATGATAATCACTCATGTTTTTCTATAAGACCTTGACTAATGGTATTGACTTTCCACATAGCATCTTAAATAGGTATTCAATATTCCAAACTAGGTTCTCGATTCTTGAGACATCTGGCTCTGATTCAAATTATTCCCAATTCAGTATATGAGAGGGGTCAAGATGATACATCTTCAATTGAGATATTTAGAAAAAATTATGATTCAATTACTAAGATAGAGATTTTGGCCATAAATTAACCTTCCTAATGCATTCAATGATCTAAAAGGAACCCATAAACCTCGTGGAAATATTCCATCACTTCCACAACCATTAGTGACCTAATCGAGGTGATACCCTCATAAACACAAATTCTCTAATAGATAAATACAAAGGACTAAACCAATGATTGACATATAATTTATGTTGACTCTAAACTATCATTAATAACTATCAAATAGTTTGGATCTTCCCAATTCTCTCTTGGAAAATGCTCAATCGCATAAGAGAAGTTTCACCAACCTCGGTCCAATGGAGAGATGAGTGGCATGGACAACCATAAAATTCTTTGAATTAATCTATCTATATAAAGTATTGGTAAATTTTATTATAATAAAATTAAACTTTTCCCAAGTTTCTATCTTATGGGGGCTTCCCCTATCTATTTAAAAATATAAATATTCCCAAGTGGCTATCTTTTGAGCCTCTAAAGTCTAAGACATGAGATCTATGCATGTCCTCCAAAATATGGATCAACCACTCTATTTCACCATCTATATGAGGATAGTAATCCATACTCAATTTCATCTAGGACCCCATGACCTTCTGTAGGACCTTCCAAAACTAAGAAGTAAACTAAGGGTCCCTTTTAAAAACAAAAGGAGAGGGCACACCATGTAGTCTCACAATCTCTTACATGTATAGCTTCCCAAGCTCCTCCACATTCATGTTATCCTTTATCGATATAAAATGATCATATTTCATTAACTAGTAAATTATGAACCTTATAGTATTCCTTCTATGATGGTTTGAGGTAATCCAATGATAAAATCCATAGACACTTAATCCCAATTTTAGGTAGGGATAGGAAGCGATTTGAGAAAACTGGATAGATTCTAGTGTTCAATTTTAACCTACAGGTAGTTATAGAATCAAGATACAAAATAAGTTATATATCACATCATATCTAGCCACCAATATCGATTCTTCATATTATAATACATCTTGGTGGAACTATAATGAATGAACAACTAAAATTTATGCTAGTCCTCCATCATTTCATCCCTCACAGATAAGGGAACCACATACTAGTTCCTAGATCAAATAATTCCCTCTAAATAGAGAGAAAAATCAAGGATGATCTACCCACTATATATAGTTCCTATGATATGACAACTATCCTTATCTTCTAATTTCCCCTAAGAAATATATACTTTTCTTCTCCTCCTTTACTTACAAATGAAATTCTGTAATAAGGATCATAAGGTTTTATTCCTCGCTAGATTAATTTGGAGACAATGATATAAATTTCCCATTGAGATTGATGATGACAATATTTATCTTGTTTGGAACATAAGAGAGATCTAAATCAAACATCTGAAGTTACTTTACCCATCACCTCTACCTAAGGTTTAAATAATTTTGAGATAATGTGTAGCTCAAACTTTTATGATCAATGTGTATTGAAAACTTTTCACTAAATAGAAAATGTTTATAATACTTAATTCCATGCATAATAGTTTTCATCTCTAGGTTATTAGTGGTATAATTCCTCTCATGTGGTTAGATCCTTAAAAATATATAAGCTAAAAATTGATCACCCTACATGAGTACACATCCAAAAATCACACATGATGCATCACAAAAGACCACATTACCCTGGAAAGCCTCTACTAAGATCAATATTGGGGCTAATTTCAATCAGTGATTTATCTCTTCAAAGGAGGCTTAACATTTTGAGCTCCATATGTTTTTTAAGTGAGTTATAATAGAAGATATGTGATTCTTTCCAAGTGAGTGAAAACAAAAGAGATGAGATATCAGATAAAACCTTAATGAATAACTGGTATTAGTATTCCAATCTCAATAATATTAATATATTGAAGACATTATTGGGCTTCTCCTAAGAAATAACATCCATAACCTTATCAGGATTGACCAAAATTCAATGTTTGAATCATACATGCCCCAAGAAGAATTGATATCATATGTTCAATCAAAAAACCATTTCAAATTTATGAGCCTTTAATCCATCATTAAATAAAATCTATGGAGAAAAATTGATAAGCTCTGTAAAATAATTATTATATTCTGTGAAGGTCCATTGACCCCACAGAAGATTCAAAAACTCAAAAGATTTTCAACAATTCCAATATGTTCAGATAAAACTACTAAGTAAACATTACTTTTAAATCCTTCTATTCAATATTCTCATGTATCTTATTATATATTACTAACTCCCACCACGTTCTATTAGGACTCACAAGCATAAAAGTGGTGCATTTCACCTTAATTGATTCACGCATCTTAAGAAACTTAAAGATTCTATTTATCTTTGTTAGGATAGTATTTTTCTTAATGAGGTTCATTGCTACCTTATAAATTCATTTGATTATGATGTAGATACTCGTGGTCTCATTAGTGGTCTTGAATAAGACCCAAACCCACCTCATGAGTTTGAGTTGGACCAGTGCTTGTTCCTTACTCCATGGCTCGATCCGTTCTCACTACCACCTCGATGAGATTTTGATCTATATAAGATTCACTAACTAAAAATCACATGTTTCTTCCATCGGGGGGTTCACTAGTTGTCTTAAAGAGGGTATGTTACTACATATAAATTAAATGAAAAATAATTAAATCATTAAAATAGGTCACAAAAATCAATCAAAACCATAAACACTCATTAAAAATCTATAATAATCATGGAAAATAACACATTAAAATAATTCCTTTTATAATTCATAATCCATGTGCAAGGTCAAAAACCCATTCACCCCGGTCATAAAGGAAAATAAAAATTTAACATGAAAACAAACTTAAAAAATCATGACATGCCTTGGTAACTCAAGGTTTAGTGTTAAGAGTGTCAGTTATACCCACCTTCATACCTACCTCTCGAGTTACAGTGATTTTATAAAATGTCTACCAAGACTTCATCAAATATAATGAATAAAAAATTAGGCTCTCATTCCATTCTTTATGAAACAACTCGGGCTACCCCTAACCCGAGCACCCTATCTGATCCATGGCAAGGACCAAATGGCGTTCTTAGTCCCTATGGGCTGGAAATTAGTGTTTGGTCATCAATAATACTCTTAGGGAACATTTTAACCCAATAATCAAACCAACAATCCCTGATTGAAATCCCAACATGACCTTTCTATACATTAGTATTCCATTCACTCAATTATGAAAATAAAAATAAACATCTTAATCACATGGCATAACATAAAAGAAAAAAAAGCATGGGCATAATATGCCATCCATCAAAAAAATATATAGGCACAATATATGATCCAAAATGAAAAGGGATAGGATGGGAAGCTAAGTAGGTGATACACCATTGGTATAAAAATGCTACAAGATGAACCAAAAATAAACAAAAGAATATTTTGACCATTTCCATGGGAAATGAGGGCTCACCCCCACCATGTCACCTATACCAACCCAGAAAAGATATCTTGAACATTCAATACCTCTAAAAAGTTTCTTTCCCTCGCTTGTATCAATATAAAAAAGGTTTACATACACCCATTGGGTTTATGTAGGGTGTGAGAATAAAAATATAGTTGGATACCACCAAGTGTTCCATGAGTATCCTTTGTTATAAAAATCAAGGAATTCTAGTTTGAAAATGGAGATATGAAAATAACTTTTTGTGAATTTAAAAAAACATGTGTCATGTTTGACTTATTTTTATAAAGTAAAGTAAGTGAATGGAATCTATAAAATAAAAAAAATTCTAAAAGAACAAGAAACATATGACTCACCATAATGTTACTATGGAAAAGGATCATAAGATACTCACTATGTTCATAATCAGCCATCATATATTGGTCATTATCCATATTCCGATCATAAATAACAATATAACTTCACTATTGAGGGAAACACACTCACCTAGTGGACTAAATCTCTACAAAATTATTTCTATAGAATCCATAACCAAGATATCAGGGTCTCCTATGAGGTTTAATCAATTCAAAAAAAAATTATTTTCATATAGACATTCCATAAAAACCTTATTAACTATCCATGATATATAAAACCAAAACAATTATTCACATGTAAAACATTCCAAAAAATATGAATTTTATACTTATAAAATAAAAGAAAAATGTATTTTTAAGAATCAATTATAAAGGGTTAAACCAACAAAAGACGTGCACGAAACCACCTACCATAAATTGTTGAAATTATTGAAAATTGGATTAAATCCACTAATAAATGGACAATAAACCCTAAAATACAAGTATAATCAATAGAAATCAAAAATATATCCATAAAAATTGATTAGTAGAAACCATAGGATTCCATGGATATAGGGAGAGAAGAAAACAGAGAGTAAAGTGAGATTTATTTTAAGGGAGAGGAAAGGAACCACTTACTTGATAATTTCTAGGTGATTTTGGATGAAATCCCATAAAAATAAATAGGGGGTGTAAGGGGCTAGAATGTGTCATGTGAGGGGTACTAGTGCATCTAAAATGGGGAAGAAAGGGGTTAGAGGGGTGATAAATTGAATGGGATGGTTAAGAAAATTCACATTTTAGTTTTTTTACCGGGAAGAACCCCATCGCAGCATGCCACCCCTATTGCAGAGTTATGACATCACCCACCCTAACTGGGCACCACTAACCATGTACACTTCATAGAACAACCATGGTATAATGACACTTCCCTTGCGTGTGGGGTTCCTATTTCCTTGGTCGTGTATAGGTATGAACTGGACTTCAAAACATGACCAATCTGTAGTCGATAACTATAGACCCAGAGATGAATTAGTCATGGAGCAGCATTCTCTAGTCATGGAAAATGGGTTTGAAACTATAAACTATAGACCTACCAAACCACAAAAGCACCTCCAAAAACCCAAAATTATTAAATATGGGGATAATTAATGAAATGAACAATTAAAAACATACCAATGGTCCAATGGGTGTGACATCTTGGTTACTAAATAATTGAGAAAATACTATGTTTGTAAGAGTTGTTTTGAATATGCATCGAATAAGTAAGAGTAACTATAGCATTACTCTTGATAAGTAAGAGACACATGAATTCTCCAATACATTTTTAAGGGTACACAACTCAAATTTAAAGGGTAAATAATCTATATGTAAGATTTACTCTAAAATACTAAAGGATGTATAAGATTCATTTACTCATGCAAAAGAGTCTTTTTGGGTAACATGTTGTAACCAATGGGGCCTCTCTAATAGCACATGCACCCCACCTTAACATGGTCATTGGGTTATGAACCACCATTTTCCCCAGAGACATGTGTTTCCCTCCCTGGTCATGAAACAACGCGTCTAAAACTCTAAACTGTAAACCTACCAAACCACTAAAACGCCATTTAAAACCCAAAATTCTTAAAGTTGTGGATAATTAATGAAATTGATAATTAAAATATGTACCATTGATCCTATGGTTGTGACATGTAGGTTACTAAATAATTTAAAAGTGATTATGTTTGCAAGATACATTTTGAATATGCACCAAGTAAGTAAGAGTAACTCTGATATTACTCTTGATATATAAGAGACGCATGAATTCTCCAATACATGTGTATGATTACACAACTCAAACATAAAGGATAAATAATTTACATGTAAGATTTACTCTGAAATAATGAAGAATTAATAAGAGTCATTTACTCATTCATAAGTGTCTTTCTGAGTTATATATTGTAACAATTAGGCCTCACCAATAGGATAGTCACCTCACCTTAACATGGTCTTCTGGTCATAGCCCACTATGCACCACTAGTTTCCCCACAAAAATATGGTCCCCTCCTTGGGGCCCACCCACATACCTGAATAGATCATCATACTAACAATTATCACCACATTCTAACACGTGTTCTTTTAGTGTGATTTATCATCACTCACACACACCTTCAGAAACTTCCTAGGAGGACACTCATCCTACCCACTACTCCAGTCCAAGAACACTTAACTATGGAGTTCTAATCATGTAATATATCAGAATGAAAGGTGAACCAGATTGACATGGGTAGTGAAATTTAGAATTTTAACCCTTTAACATTTTAGGGTGTTGCATTCACCCCCCCCCCCCAAGTACAACATCCTCATTGTGGACCCTATATCCCAACCAATGCAGTTTCACTACACTTCCAGTTGGGTTCCTCCTCTGATACCAATGTAACAATTGGGCCTACTAACAACACAGGCACCCTGCCTTAACATGTTCATCAAGTCACGGCCCACATGGCACCACTAGTTTCTGCATAAGCATGTGGTACCCTCACTAGGGCCCACCCACATGCCCAAATGGATCATTAGACAAATGATTGTCCCCACATGCAAAACACATATTCGTTCAGTGTTCTTTTTCATCACTTACACACACTCTGAGAAACTTCCCAAGAGGTCACCCTTCCTAGACACTACTCCAGGACAAGAAGACTTAACTATGGATTTATAATCAATTAGGTACTGAAAACAAAGTTTCACTATATTAACATTGATAGTAATAATTATCCTTTTAACCCTTTGGTATTTTGGGGTGTTACGTATATTGAGAATTTAGTAAATTGCTCATTTCCACTGAGATACAAAAGGTTAACCCTATAGTTTCAAATAAATCATAAGAGTCGCCAAGGAGATACATAAAAGTCAAAAGTATTTTCTAATACTTACGTAAGATTTTCCCTGGAATTCTTCGAACTACATAAGAGTCATTATGAAGGATTCAAATATAAAAAGGATTTTCTTGTTCTGGAAATGGAGTTACATCGGATAAAATCTATAAGTTACAACTACTACATAAGTTTAATTTGTTCTAAAAGTGAGACGCATCAGAATAGTTAAATGGTTATAAAAACTATGTTTTAATAACATGTAGTTTCATTAAATCAACTTGAAGATTATAAATTCCATGTTGGAATAATCATGAGCCTGAAAATAATTAAAATAGAGCTCACAATTTATTTTTGGAAGGAAAATTTGTAAGAAAAACTAAATGTGAAAATATAGGTCCATTCTTAAATAAAAACAATAACACAGTGCTACTTGGAGCCATGATTCAAGAAAAAGTAAAATGGGAAGATGATGTGATAATCAATGGAGATCATGAGGAATAAAAAAAGGATATGCTTTATGGGAATTCAAATATATAAGTTTTCAATATTATTGAATATATCTTTATAGTTGTATCTAAATATTTAATGGTTGATTAACAAAGATGAAATCATGAAATATTCACAACTAGTTTCTTATTGGGAAATATAAAAAAACACTAATCACTATAAATTAAACCTTAATAACTATTAAGTGAGACATAAAAGCACCAAAAACTCCCCAAACTAGAAATATCCCCCTCAAATTCAATGTATTGGAACTTATGAAGACAAAAGAACCCTAAATCACCACACTAAGTCGACTGAAACACAAAGACACTCAAAACTAATATTCCGTAAAAATAAAATGAAATTAAAGGACACAAGGATTAATTTGTTCTGGATGTTAAGTCCTACATCCATGAAAGAACATTTTTTTAATTTACATTACAATCATAATTTATAAGGATTTCAATCAGCTTTGAAAATTTATCCAGTTAGATAACTAATCTTAGTTGATTACACACTAACATGTTATTTTCTTGGGGTGTGGAAATGGCACTCAATTTCCTAAATTAAATGCAATATAGTGTTTAACTGAGGTTTTATCTATTAGAGGAGTGCATGAAAACCTATTGTAACTTGTTAGTTAGAGAAAAATGGGCTTTTTAATATTTGGGTGATTTTAAAACTAAGGAAAGAAATGAAACAGTGATTTGAAAATAAAAATTATGATATGGTGATTAGTTTAAGGATGGATTAACCTATTTCAATGTTATCCTAGTTCCATAGTTATCCATTCTTCTTTCTCTAAGCTTGTAAGAGAGAGAGATTCCATAACCACTTCTTATCTCTCCCTTGTATAGATGATGATGTTGATAATAATCTGAACTGAGATCTCATCTTGGTCTACCCTTCTTATTATATGTGTAATAATTACAGTAGACCCTCATAGTTTACTTAGAAAATTCAAAATCAGGCCTTTTATTCATAAATATCCAATATTTCCCACTCCGACATTGATATGTTTTGACAATCATTGAGCACTTCACCACCAATATCTATTCTATTCCATCGTATATATACCAAAACTTGATGAAGTAATAAAAAATGATCAACCAAAGCAACAAGCAATAAAATAATTAAAAATCAAATTTGATCGTACTTGATAATAATAACTATAAAAGGAATATTAGAACCAATTTAAATAGAATAGAGAAAATATTTATTTTATTAATCACATGAAATAAAGCATTGAAAAAGGTTAGACTCCACTTCCCTAATCACTCATAATTTCCCCCTTAATGTGAAGGGTAACCAAGATTAGAGGGGGAGAAGAAGTCATTACAAATATTAAATAAAAATTAAAAAGATAAATAAAAGTAGCAATAAAACTCTAGAATATCATTAAAGTGTTCTAGGGATCCAATTAATCTCTCCATCATACCTCATCCTCCTCTTAAAGATTCATGGACTCATTCCCTTTAAGATAGTCAAACCTGTGAGATCTTCTCCTTTTTTGAATATTTAAAGTCTTTCTATTTTTTCTAATATTCAAAATTTTAAGCATAATTAGGTCTTCCAATAAATATTTACCCTTCCTTCCTTAGTGATTATTTAAATTTTATACATGTAATGATCCAAATGGTAGCCTCTTATTTATTGAATTCATGTTGACATAATAGCTCGAAGCTTTGGTTTAAAGTTTGGATGAGTTCCTCATAGCCTTCACATGGCCTTCACTTAATCCTCAGAAGTTGATTTTTGGAAAAATTATAGATTGTCCATGAGGTTCACAAGAATAGATTGACCATGATTGGAAAGTGACCATATGATAGACAAGTGATTTTTTGGTCAATGGAAGTGGTCATGTTATTGGTTTAAGTGAACATGTTCTCAGATAGATTAATGTGAAGTTACTTCAAGGATTTATGTAATATCTAGGAAAAGTTGATAGAAATGGTCATATGGTTGATCTAGTCCTTATGGTAAAATGAGGCATAGAGAGTCATATTTATTTTGGTATTAGGTTGAGATGCACGGTCAATTGTCTAGTTCTTCTTAAGTTTGATCAACCAACTGCATAAATTCCTTACGATCGATTGTCAGAAGCAACTCTAGAAGTCCAAAAAAACATAGAATTTCCATGATTTATTCAAAAAAAGAATCCATCAACCTGAGATAGTCATCATAATATAAGAATTAAATGTTTTATTTATTACACTATTCCTCAAATATCAAATAAACATTTAAAACTCAATTTTGAATCCATTTTCTCACTTAAGCCCAAAATAATCCTAGAAATTAAAACATGTGATAATTATCTAATAAATGGTAAAATAGTGGAATTGAAATAATAAAAAACACTCAATAAAATATATGAAATAATTGGCCCTACCAATTCCCCCACAGTTAAAACTTGGACTTTGGATAAGTAAATTTAAAAAAGATTACCAAAGAAAAATTCAAATACATAGGCAATATGAGTTTATATTTTAACATTATATCCCTTAAGTTATCATTCCTTCTTAATGTTATTGTTTATATATTATTTATTAAGTATATTCAATTAATTCCCACTTCTTTTATCCCCCCATATAGACTTATTCCTACCTTATTGAATATTCCACTCAATATTCAAGTATGATTTCAAGAAATGTCTTTATCATCCCAAATAATCATAAGTTTCACCATAGGATTAATGAATTTCATTATCTCCACCCAATGAGTCAAGTAGTTGGGAATATCATGTGGGATTATTTAGGATTGTTTTGTGGATTATGCATTGGTAGGATTTTCATATCAAAATGTTGAGGGTGAATAAGGAAACATGGCTCTAATATGAAGCTCAATTGATGTTTTTTAGTTTCCTCCGAGAATGGATTCTCCCTTAAATCCCTCTTCCACTAACACAACTTCACTTATTTTAATTCTTCATATACAACACACAACTTTAAGAAATTTAATAGTATAATACATTTCTATGTCTAGTTCCCCCAGTAGGTTTCTCAAACAATTTTTTCCTTTTTGTTTTGGTTTTGTTCTTGAAGGTGGAGAGGGACTATGGAATTTATTCTTGGTAGAGTGAGTTCCTCCTATACTGAGGTAGGAAATATTTTCCATTCCTCATCATGTGTTTCAAGGACTCTTTTCCATTACTTAAACATTTATCCTCAAGAAGATCCCACTGGATAACACATTTATGGTATATTATGTAGCACATTTCAACTTTCAATTAACTTCAATTTTTCTCTCAACTTCATGTTCAAACCATCCTATTGGAATTTCAGTATCAATTAGTAGATTTATTTTTTATTTCCCTCTTTATGGAATTGTTTTTGCCTATATTCAAGTCTGGATTTCTCTTCAAAATCATCTTTTTAAGGGAAATAGATCCACTTTTTCACATCAAAATAATGAGGCACTTTCATCTCCATCATCATATGATATTAAGAAAAAATTTCCATTATTCCCATCATTATTTTTCTCTCAAAGAAACAACATAAAATTTGTATAAAATTCTTATTTTAATTCAAACAGATATTTCTAGTTCCTTTTATTTCCCCTACCCTTGAATTAAACTTAGATCATGTAAAAATTTCAAAAGAAAGGTAGATATGAATATTTGGATGATAATTTGGCCAGCTAAAAAATTCATTCATGGATTATAATGGCTACAAGGATTACTTTTCAAGTATAATTGAAATATAGTTCATTGAAAAAGGTCTTAAAATCAAAATAATGTCTTAATCATGCCTTTATTCTCTCAAGAAATAGGGTATTATAAATAAGTTTTCAAATTTGGTTCAGAATCCTCACAGGTATGTGATTAAAAATTTAGGATAATATTTCATGGTATTAGTTTCAAAAATCAGTGGGTTTTTCATGAAATTCCATTACACAGAATTTGAAAACAATTTCATTTCAAAAATCATCTCAGGTGAGATGATGGGTCAAATAAATTTCTTAATATTGGAATATATTTAATGTTTTCAAGGGAATTATAGTTAAACTCAGGGGTTTCAAAAAATACTAAAAATGAAAAATAAAATATGTAAAAAGTTTGAAAAAGACACAAAATTTGGAAAAAGTTATAAACTACAAAGGTTCCCTCCCCCACACTTAAATTATTCAGTTTCCTCAATGAATTAAGACTCATTTATCATGTAATAATATTTCAAATGAAATCACAACATAAAATAAATTGTTAAAGATAGGTATAATTATATGGTATTTTGTTGATGAATGGGTTAGAGGAGTATTGTTTCCTCCATGGGATCTTATGGTAAGTTCCCATAAAAATTATTCAATATGTTTCCATTTATAGTGAATTTTTCATACTCTCCTCCCTTCACAATATATGCAATTCCAAATATATATAAATCAATAACTATACATGTACCTTCCCATCTATAATGAATTTTACTTAGAATGATTTGGATTCTTGAATGTCATAATAACATTGTGCCACCATGATGTAAGGATTTTGGTTGGACCAGCATTTCATGATCCACCCTTATTATTTATTTATAAATTTATAATTTTTAAAATCCACTCCTCTAATTTCTTCCAAATAATGCAGTTATAGTCCCCTCTCTTTTCCAACTCTATCTAGCTCTAAATTCATCTCTCTCATATCTCATTAGGATTTTTTTTCAATTCTATAGGAAGGTGGTGGTTTTTTCCACAAATAATCCAATATAGCCTCATTACTAAGGGGGTTTTATAGGCTATCATATAAGCCCATGCAGTGCCTTCCTACCTTTGGCTCCAATCCTTCCTATTTGGTTTAAAAATCTTATCCAAAATTAATTTTATTTCTTTATTGGACACTTTGGATTTTCCATTGGTTTTTGGATAATAGGGTGTTGATGTTTTATGATGTTCCCCATAATTTCTTAATAAATACTCTATTATAATGTTGTAAAAGTGAGTCTCTTTATCACTGATGATATCTCTAGGTAGTCCAAATGTACAAAATATTTTATCCCTAAAAAAATAAACATAATAAGAGCATCAACAATTTTAATGTTGTTGGATTCCACCCATTTTGGAACTTGTTCCACTATAAGCAGAAAATAAGAATTTCCAAATGATATTAGGAAAGGTCCCATAAAAGCTATCCCCCAAACTTTAAAGATTTAGAAAAATCTAATGGGTATTTGAGGTATTTATTATATTTTTGAAATATTTCCAAAAAACTGACTTTTTCACATTTCTTATAGAATTTATGTCCATATTTAAACAAGGTGAGAAAATAAATACCATATTCTAAAAAATTATAATCCTTTGAGGTAAAAAGTGGCCTCCACAAGCTAAAGTATGACAAAGCACAAAAACATATTAAATTTTAATTTTAGTCAAGAAACTTATTATCAAATTATCATTTAAATTTTTCTAAAGAAAAGTGTCATCCCAAATGTAAAATCTAGATTTAGACTTTAGTTTATGAATTTTTGGGGGACTTAAGTGGGATGGGGTTTAAGATTTTACTAAACGGTTGACCATATTAGCATACCATGGAACTCCTCCTAAAAATATATATTTTTCCCTTGTAATGAGGTCTAATACTGGTCTATAGGTTAGAATATTAATTTTAGCTATGTGGGGAATTATACTCAAGTGATCGACCAATTTGTTCTTAGATCCCTTTCTAAATTTTATTTACAAGTTGAACTTATGAAGCCAAAACATTTATCTCACAAGGTTGGGCTTGAAATCTGCCTTCTTAATCAAATATATAAGAGCTTCATGGTAAGAAAATTAACCTTATCCCTAAGAAAATATTATATCAATCTATCCAAAGAAAATAAAACTACCAAAGATTATTTTTATAATTTTATGTAGTTGATTTAGGTAGCATTTATGATTCTTGAGGCATGGGCGATGACTTGTGGTCTTCCCTCAATTATCTAAGAAAGGACTACTCTTACTTCTTGGTTGGAAGTATCAAAAAGTATCTCAAATGGTTTCTCCCAATTCGGTGTTAGTATCACAAGTGGATTTATCAATATCTTCTTTAACACATTAAAGGATTCCCTACACTCATTGTTAAAATCAAAATTATAATCTTTCATAAGTAATATAGATAGAGGAAGAAAATATTACTAAAAACCTTATTAATCCTCATGTAAAACCCTACATGTCCTAAAAAAGATCCAGCGTATTTCACACAAGTTGGGAAAGTCAAGGCATTTATTACTTAAATTTTTTATTTATCCACTTAAATTCCATTTTTTTGAAATTATATTCCCAAGGAAAATTCATATCTCTATAATGAAATGAAACTTTTCAAAATTCAAAACTAGATTCTTTTTTATTAAAGTTTTCAAGACTCTTTCCATATTTTTCAAAAAATGGTCAAAGGAATTTCTAAAAACTATGAAATCATCCAAGAATACCTATAATAAATTATCAATTTTATCATAATATATACTTACCATGAACCTATAAAATGAACCTAGAGTATTACATAGTCCAAATTGAAACATCCTATAAGAAAATGATACTAAGGGGTCATGTAATGGTGGTCTTTTCTTGGTCCTCTAGGGAAATGGGTGCCTAAAAATATCATGAGAATCCATTAAAAATCAATAATTATTTTTCCATGTCAATATCTATAAAAAAATTTCAATAAAGGGTATGGGGAAAAGATCGTTTTAAATGACCTGATTTAACTTTCTACAGTCCATGCACACTCTCCAGCTATTCTGAATTATCATAGGGATTAATTTATTATTTTAATTCCTCATAATGGTTAATCTAGTTTTCTTGGGAACTCAATGGATTAGACTAACCCATTGTGAATATGAAATAGGATATATTATCCCTCATTAAAATAGATTCTTTATCTCCTTCTTCACTTTCTCTATCAAGGTTGGGTTTTTCCTCCTTTGGGGCTTCCCAATAAGTTTGTAATATCCCTCAAATAGAATTTTATATGATCATATTTTTAAACATATTCCTATGATATCACCTAATATATATCCTATTTATTTTACATTATTTATAAAAATTTAAATCAGAGTTTGTTCTTGGTTTGAATATAGATTATTAGCAACTATCACTGGTAATTTTTCTCCTTCCCTAAGGAACACATACATTAATTTAGTTGGAAGTGATTTTCTATATGTTTCCATGATGCCCACATACTCTTATTCTATTGTGGATAGTGATACCATTAGCTGTAACCTTAACATCCAATTAACCATCATTACTCTAAATGTGAACACATAGATTTTTATACTCTTTTGAGTGTCTGAATCTTCTATAATTTCATTATCCACATAACCCTATAATGGATAATCTGTTACAAAGAATAGTTTACATCTTTTGATCCTTTGAGATATCAAAGAATCAATTTCATAGCTTCTCAATGTTCTTTCCTTATATTTTCCATGAACCAATTGAAAAATACCGTAAAAATAAATTTCTAGTCTTGTATATACCATGGAGTACATAAATCTACCTACCATTGATATAAATAGAATATTCACTGTGTAACATCTTGGTATCATATTTCATGAATGAACCTTGAATTACTTTTGGAATTAATTTTTCTTTACTTTTATCACTCATTTTATCATTTATTCCTGGTTGTTTCCATCTTGTTTGAGCCTTTATAGGGGTCATGTGTGTGTGTTGATTCTTTTTTGAGAGGTCAGGAGATGGATGAGAGGTTTAGCTCTGTGGTGAGCATGGTCATATAGAAAAGATATCTATAAGAGACCCATCCTCTAGATATTTAGGACCATCATACAACCAATGCAGTATCTATTGGGACTTCTAGTGGCCTAATCTTTCTACTAAGTTCCACTATAAATCCATTGGAGGTCTAGCTGATGGTGCCGATTAGGCCAAGAAACGATAAGGTAGTTTTATCTTTTTATATTGTTTAATCTCCATTATAAATATAATCCTTCTTTATAAAACTCCATTCAACCCTAAACACTTTATAGGATCTCTAAAGGATAATTTGGACCTTTTAACCATGATTCTTCATGAATTTAAGTGTTGGTTAATACATTGGATCCGTTCTAGTAAGTTTAATATCAATTTTATTGTGAATTATCTTTTACTCCTCTTTCTTCCTATTCAAGAGAAGTGAATCTTCATGTTATTAATGGATCTAGATATTGACTTTATGAATTATGGTCATAGGATTCTACCTTGATTGTTCTAGACATTTACTCTAGGTTGGTGGATCCCAAGTTGGGTGATTGTTGATCTTGTGATTGAGGTAGGTGGTTTTGTAATGAAATCCTTGTCATTTGAAACCATTATTGATTGCTTAATTTGAAATGGATTTATAATTGATTTTCAAACCTTAATTTGAGTCTTGAATGAATGATTTTTAAATGGATAGTGTGTTTGATGATATTCCTTTGAAAATGGATTTTTAAATAAAGTGTTTATTTCCATAAAAATGATCTTGAATTGAAAATAATTAATTGAATCATGATTTTGATGATCAATTTTTAGAAGAAAAGGCATATAATGTTTTATGATTTGAAAATAAATAATATGATTTGAATGGTATGAGTTTTTTATGAAACCCATTTGGTGATTGGTTTTTGAAATGACATGGAATGTTTTTAGACTTGAACTTGGGGTCGAATGAAATGATTGATTGATATGGTTTTGAGATTGATTGAAATGAATTATAAACCCAAGTATTATTGATTACCCAGAAGCACATGGGATCCTGGGTAGTTAGGTGAGAGGATATGCATGATAGGTAAAATGTTATCTAACAACATGTTGAGGATAAAAATGATACTAAAATATCATTAGGGAAGGGAGTTCATTCATTTGGGTTCTCTATTATCACCCCAAGGTCTGAGATATAAGAAGTTTGTGCACACCTAGATCCATATTTCACCAAGATTATGTGGAACTTTGTGACTATAACTAACTAACATCGAGTGTTATTACTATGGTTATGTGATTGAAAATGATTTTACATGCTAGTGTTTAATTAAAATTATTACTCATGCCCACTTTAATAGGAATGATTATTCATGTATATTTTGAAAAAGAAGATAATATATAACTATTTTGAAGGAAATACGCTTGTGTGCATGTTTTATATTATATATTGAAATGATTTGAAAAGAATGTTTTGATATATTCTATGAAAATATTTCCATTCCATGTTTTATTTAAAATTGAGTATATTTGGTTTACTTGATTTAGTTTTCTTATAGAATACTTGGTGAGATCCTAATGGGATTTGTTGATCACACCCAACTTTTTTCCTTTGGGAATTTATAGAATTTCTTATTCAAGGTCTAGGGAAAGGAAAGAAACCATTTAGAGGTAATGGATATTTTTTATTAGTGGGACATCAGAGATTGTAGTGACCTGTGGACCATACGATCAACTTATTATATAGAGATCTTTTATGGTATTGTATTTGATGGTTGATGTGGTGAATTTGGTTGATTTAACATTTTTTATAATTTCATCTATTTACTTGTCATACTTTTCTCTTGTGGAGTTTTTGGAGTACTTGATATTTATTATTTTATATCCACTTCTTTTTATTTGTGAGTTATTCTTGTGGAGAAATCATTCCTTATAATTTTTTTATGCCCAAATTCTATTTTCTATCCTATGGGGATTAGGAATGACTTTTATACTATATAATAATTGATTAGAGTACTTTTCAAGTGGGTTATCCAGTTTGGATCATGAAAAATTGGTATCAAAGGTAGTCATGTCCTTTTTTGATGTCGGTATACAGTTTGGGGTGTCTTGGTTGATAGGAGATAGGATTGTCAATACTTGAGGGGTAGGTTACAAGTGAGCACCTGGTCATCTCTCATCATAACAATACTTGAGTTACAATGGGTTATTGAGAAAAAGTGTTATTGAGGAGTTGTTTTGATCAGATTCGAGACATTTTCTAAATCTTTGATGGTGGAAATTGACATATCCAATAAGTCGAGGTTGATGGGAGTTCCTCCTACTTCCATTGGTAGTTTTAGTGGTCCCTTTAAAGGGAAGAGGAAGAGGGATTGTCTTGTGATGGAAACCTTAGTAGTGGATATTGGAATAATACTTCTTCTAAATCTTATATATTATTTGATAAAGTACCTCTAACTTGATTCTATTGTGGAAAATTTTGTCACTCAAGGCATGCTTGCACTGAGGCATTAAAGATCTAAAACTCTTGTGGATTCTTGGGTCACTTGCAGATATATTTTTATGTTTTTACCACATTTTGTAGTGGTGTGGAATTTATATTATTGCGAGGATCTACAGTGTAGTCATATGCTTCAGGAACAAAGGTTTTTTAGACTAGGTATCAGGAACAAAGATTATTTAGACAGTGGAAGAGTCTTTATGGGAAACTGATATGGGTCCCATAATGGTCAAAGGTATCATTACCATTTATTCTTCTTTAGTGACTTCTTTATTTGATATTGGTGTCTCTCATTCCTTCATATCTACTCATATTTTGGAACTATTTAATATTTCAATGGATATGATGCCTTATGTAATGTAGATTTCTACACCTCTCCAAACTAAGAGTGAATAGGGTTTATAATGCCCTTATTTTACAATATCTTTATTATAAATTGAGTTTTCTTGGATGTTTTTTGTTCTTGATATGAAACCTTTTTATTTCATTATTTGTATGGATTTGTTGATTGCTCATAAATTTTGTGTTGATTATTATATTAACTGGGTATCCTTTAATTCTTTTTATGGGGAGTGTCATGTTTTTTTAGGGAGAATGGGACCCAAGGTCGAGTTGAGACAAACTATCTCTTCTATATTTGGGCATAATTATATCCATGTTCACCTTCAAACTGGGGTAGGAATCTTTTTGTTTTAATATTCCTCCAGTAAAT
This sequence comes from Viscum album, assembly GCA_963277665.1. Classification (NCBI taxonomy): domain Eukaryota; kingdom Viridiplantae; phylum Streptophyta; class Magnoliopsida; order Santalales; family Viscaceae; genus Viscum; species Viscum album. The sequence continues at coordinate 1,797,602,092 of OY728126.1, read as the reverse complement.
ATTGAGTTTCTTGATGTATTCATATCATAATTTTCTAGTTTACCACCAGTGAGGGAGGAGGAGTTTTTTATCAAATTGGTACCAGGTACCCAGCCTATTTCTATTCCATAATACTAAATGACGTCAAATGAACTAAAGGAGTCAAAAACTTATTTGGATGACTTGTTTTTTAAAGGCCTCATTTGACCCAATGTGTCAACTTGGGAAACCCTAATTTCTTTTTCTAAGAAGGTCTATGGAACCCTTCTCTTATTTATTGATTATCGAAATCTCAATCAAGTCATGTTCAAGAATAATTATATGTGACCCCAAATTGATAATTTTTTTTACCAGCTAAAAGGGGTGAATTGGTTATCAAAGATTGATCTTTGGTATGGATATCACCAGTTTAAGACCAAGGAGTATTATATACCTAATACCACTTTTGGGATCATTTATGACCACTATGAGTACCTTGTTATTCCATTTGGTTTGACCCATTATATGGATATGTTTATTGTATTGATGAATAGGATTTTCCACCAATACCTCAATTATTTTTTAGTGGTATTTTTGGATGACATCTTGGTTTACTATAAAACTAAGGAGGATCATGTGCATTACTTGAGAGTATTTTTGGATATATTGAGAAATATCCTACTTTATAAAAATCATTCTAAATGAAAATTATACATTTTGGAGGTAAAGTTATTGAGACATGTGGTTTTTGAATATGGTATTTTGGTTTATCCCAAGAATTTTAAAGTTATATGACCTAGGAGGAAATATAAAATGTATTTGAGATTCATAACTTCTTGGTATTGGTAAGTTATTACCACTAGTTTTTAAAATATTTATCGAAGTTACCTTCTTTGTTGACCGCTCTTACTTGGAAGGGAGTAATGTTTTTATGGGATTAAAAATTTCAGGATTCCTTTGATTATTTGAACCATCATTTGACTTAAAATCTAATTTTGACTCTTTTAAAAACTAGGTAGGTCTATGTGGTATTCTATGATGAATCGGGTTTGGGTTTTTTCTTGGTTCTCATGTAGGGTGATCATATGGTGGGTTGTGGTTCTCATAAACTTTGACCTCATGAGAAGAAATATCCCACACATGATCTCAAAATCATAGCTATAATTCACACTATTAAGATTTAACAACATTAGTTTTTTAGAGAAAGTTTTACCTTCTACTTTGATCTTAGAATCTTGAGTTATATCTTCTTGAAAAAATATTTGAATCTCCATCAGAGATTATGGGTGGAGTACCTAAAATTATTTAATTTGACATTTACTACACCCCTAGTAAGGGTAATGTCATTGATAATGATCTATATAGGAAAATTTCATCTCATTCCATGAAATAATATTCTAAAGAATATAATATGATGGATCACTTTTCTCATTTTCATTTGGGAGTACGATAGGATGAGTCCGAGGTTTTCTTAACAAGTGTTTAACTATCATCCTCTATTCTTGATATTATTCTCTAGGAACATTAGTATGATGATGAGTTATGATGAATTATGGATTCTTTATATGGTGAGGATACCATCAATGAAAATTCTTTATCTTTTGAGGGTATCCTTTTCTTTAGTAATCCTTATGTTTTTACCTCACCTATGAGGAAGGATATTATAGGATATTTTAATCATTCCCAGTGGGTGGTTCACCCAAGAACAATGAAGATGTTTTATGATATGATGCATTATTTCTGGTGGATAGGTATGAAATGATACAATAATAATTTTGTATCTTATTGTTATACTTTTCAATAGATTAAGGTATGAAGAACCTTTGTTATGTTTTTGTTTTTAACAAAAGTTTTGTATTTGTTGAAAACTAACCATTTTGTATAAGAAGGTTTTTGTTATTAAGGATTGGGCCTAGTCCATCATAATGAGCTTTGTAAGAAAGTTTAAAGTTGTTGAAAGTTTGAAGCCAGACATAAAGATGGAGAAAAGTTTTTTTTAGGAAAGTTTTTTTCCAGATAAAATGATCAGACTGAGAAGCACTGAACACGGAGTATTAGAATAAGTAACACTAGACACATAGGTGGTCAAAAAGATGAAATTGTTGATTAGACACACCATCAATCTCAGGTTCATTGGTATTAAGTTCAAGATCTACTGGACTTGATTTTTTTTAGAAAGTTAGAAGTCATTGAGCAAATAATTCATAATGTTTCTGAAGAGTTTTGAAGAAAAATAGTGAAATCCGGATTTAGAAATTTTTCATACTTTCTAAACAAAATCAGAAGATTCTTTATTGGTCATTAAGTTCTCATAAATCACAAAAAATATCATGATAAAATATTTTGAAGAAATGGATGAATCATAAATACTGTATTAGTTCCATAAATCTGGACATAGAAGATCATATCCAGAAGTATCAGACTCGAAATATTTCAGAAGTTAGAATGTGTAAAGCTGATAGAGTTTGAAGAATTTTATTGTTGAGTGGAGTTAGAATTGGATGTAGAACATTGTAATGATAATTCCATCATAATGAGAATTCCATTATTATGAGGATTCCATCAGACTGGATATGAGAAGGATATCCATATCATAATGATTAAAGGAAGCTAAAGCTGAGGAAGTTCATCATAATGAGCTGAAGATAGTCAGATCGTAATGAGCTAAGAAAGATAGTCAAATAATAATTAGTAGAGGAAGATAAAGTTTAGGAAGTTCCTCGTAATGAGATGAATATATCCAGATTGTAATGAGATGAAAATAGTAAAATAGTAATCATTAGATTAAGAAAATCAAATCATGGTAAGCTGAGAAAGTTTCTTCATAATAAAGTTGTGGAAGTTACATCCGACTGAAGCTGAGGAAGCTACATCAGACTAAAAAAAACTATTTTTTCAAATAAAACTAATCTTGAGGAAAAATTAAGAAGGTTTTAATAAGTCAAAGTTGAAGTTTAAATGTGATTTATTTTTTGAGTTTTGAATTTTGCGTAAGCGAGGAAATTTTTTTATTTTCCTAACTTTTCTTTTCTAAGTCACTTATAAATATAAGCACACTTTATTCACATGTTGAAAATTTTTACAAGAGTAGAAAAGGAGGAACACTAAGTAATTAAATAAATAATTCCTTCCTGGTAGAGATATAATTAGAATATCATATATCTATTTTTATAATTGGAATGAGAAAAATTATATTGAGAAGATCGTATTGAGTCGACCGAATAGTGGAAGATCATACTGAGTTTTTGAGTAGAGTTTGATAAATTGATATTGATAAAGGTAAAATCAAATTGAATCGATCAGACTAATTCAATCAAACTGGGTTCATCGGACTCAAGGTCATTGGACCCTGGAACTTTTATGAATTAGATTGAACAATGTCTTTAATCTTCTGTTTTGGATCAATTGTTTTGTAAGAAACTTTTTAAACTAATGAGAGTCGGTATAATCAATTATATTGGGATATGAAAGGTGTCTAATAGGATTTTTTTAAAAAAATCACTTCTTCTTAATAGTGAATTTCTATAGACCCATGGGAGTTTCTACGGAAAGGATGTAGGTTCTCACACTGAGTTCAAACCTTGTAAATCTTGTGTGCTTTACTTGTTATCCTAATTTTTCATGCATGAGTATTTACTAAAAGATGATAAGGAAATTAATCTTAATAGGTTGAAGGGGTTAAATTTCTAAAAGTCTTAAAACTCATAAAAAGTGAAAAATGATTCAACCACCCCTTCTCAGTTGTTTCTCAATCCTTTGGAACTTCAATTGGTATCATAGATAAGGGTCCCTTTTTTGAATCATTATCATCGATAATCTAAATTCTATTAATGGTAGAGGAATTCCTACATTTGATAGAAAAAATTATTATGGATAAAAAAAGTGTATGATTACTTATCTCTTATCTATTGTCCTAGAATTTTTTGATGCTTCTATAATAGGGTTCCCACATATTAAGAAATATTACCTGGTGACTTTTTCTGATAAGAGAAATATCAAATTCGATAGAAAATATAGAAATTTTATTCTTATTTACTTATCATAAAATGTTTATATGAAGGTTATGTGCCTCAAAACTTCAAAGGGTATGTGGGACAAGCTGGAAAGTATTTTCAAAGGGAATACTAAATTAAAGAAAGAAACGCTAAAAATATAGAATATTAAGTATGAATACATAAGGATGAGAGATAAATAAACTAATTATAAATAATTCAGCAGAGTAAATGAAATTTTTTGCAACATCAAAGGATTCAGTGATGTCCTGGAGGATTATACAATTGTGAAGAAACTTGTTAGAAACTTTTTGAATAGGTTTGATTCTGAAATATCCTCTTTATAAGATAAGGATGATTTATCTCTTAATGTATTGCATAACTTTCTAATTATTTATGAAATGAGTAAAGCTCCAATGTTCAAAAAGAATATGAAAGATGAAATGGATTTTTATGTCATGAGAAAAATAAAAATACAAGATATTGAAGATGTAGATCCTTCTGATTCCAATGATAAAGAGGAAGATGAGTTTAATAAAAAAATCATGTCTCTTATATCTACGAACTATCGAAGAGGAAGAGAAAAGTATGGAGGTAAAATTATTCTTAAATGATTTGAGTGTAGTGGAATTTGATAAATTTCTATGAATTTTCCCATGAAGAAAGTTTTAGAATATTGAGATGATTCTAATAAAAAACCTCAATGGAATAATTGGAACAAATTTTATAAATAAGAAAAGTCATCCAAAAAATATAAGAAGAATTTCATGAGAGAGAAAAAAAAGTATGTTGAGTAAGAAAGTTGAATTGGGCTCAAATGAAAACAATTCTTTAGAAGATGAAAGTTTAGAAAAATTTAGAACCTTCATTTAAAAAGTTTATAACAAAAAAGATTCCTCGGATAATTAAGAAGGTGGTGAAGAATCATATAGAGAGTATCAACTCAGAACAGAACTTGTTTCTTATCTTTAGAAAAACAAAATTCTCAAGAAATAAATCACAGTTATGAATAAAGATTGTGAATAAGTTTCTAAAGGAATAAAATATGTGATCAAGTAGAAGGAAGAATACATTCAGGATATATAAAGTTACAAACATATAATTGTTGAATAGGGAAAGATGGTTGAAGATATCAGTAAGAAGTTGGAAGCTAAGGAAGAAGAAGTTAACAAGTTTTAGTCAAAACCTATTGAGTCTGAAAGTACATTGAGAAAGATGAATGAAAACTTCAACAAAGCTTTATAAGTAAAATCTGAAACTTTTAAATTTGTTGAGAAAGCTCAAAATAAGAATAATGTGAAATCCTCACTCACCAAAAATAATGTCTCAAATGATTATTCTAATATTTCAGGTTCTATAAAATGTGTTGGTGAAGCTTGGGTGGAGAAAGTATGTGAGAAACCTATCACATCTAAAAAAGTTGAAAATTAACTAAGAATGAAATATGTTCCACATCCTAAATATGATAAATTATAAAGAAGTTATCAACCACAACAAATTTTCTACAGATAAAGATCTTTCTTCAATAGAAAATCAAGATTTTATGGCTATTATTATTTTTTGTGGAATCTATGGGAACATAGCTTATAATTTTTGGCATGGCTTTTCACTTCCCAAAATAAGGTTTTAATAAAGAGAAATCAATGGTGGAAGAAGGATGAGTAACTTTCCTAATCCATAGGAAGTTAGAAAAGGAAAAACTCAAGATGTTAGAAACTTTCCAACAAAAAAACAATTGAAATGTCTAGAAGAATTATGTGGAATATGTGATCAGGTTTTTCATCATGCTAAAATATATATGAAACTTCTTTTGGAACAAGTTTATTATGGTAGAAAATAAAATGAATATGTAAAGAAGAAAATTAAAAAAAGGGACTTTATTTTTTAGACTTATTTGAAATCAATTAAAAGGAAAAAACCATGTATACTTGATAGTGGTTTTTCTTTCCATATTAAAGGTGATGTAAAAATCTTGAAACATGTTTAAATTCATTATGGAGGAGTATTTACCTTTGGTAATGATAGTTCCTTAAAAATCAGAGGAATCAAAATGGATGAGATTGAAGAAAAAAAGTTAAAATCTAAGTAATTCTTTTATTGATGGGCTAAAACATAACTTATTTAGTGTAAGTCACCTTTTTTATGATGGAAAATAAGTGATCTTAAAAAATGATTCTTGTGTTATCAAAAGTGTAAAATATGGAAAAGTTATTACAAAAGGAAAAATAACTAGTGGGAATGTCTTACAAATATAAGAGTTTAATAAATCTTGTTACTTGAGTGCTGAAGATGAAAATAAGTTGTGGCACCAAAGACTTGGCCACCTTGGAAATAAAAACATGAAAAAATTTCATAAATTTGATGTTGTCTGTTGTTTTCCAGAATTGAAAATAATAAATGGATATGTTCGTTTTACTTATCAAAAAGGGAATATGACTAATTAAAGTCATAATAGAGTTGAGATTCAATCTACCAGACCTCTTAAGATTATTCATTCTAATTTATGTGGAACAATAAGATATCAATCAAAAAAATAAATTTATACTTCATCTCTTTTATTTATGATTTCACTCGAATGAAAAAAAATCATATTTATGAAACATAAATCAAAGGCTATGGAAATATTCAGGTTTTCTATAAAATAAATTGAGAAAGAAATGGGGGTTTATATAAATAATTTGAGAACATATAATGGTACCAAATTCATGAGAAATACTTTTGAAACTTATCTGATAAATAATGGTATCAAACATCAGTATGGTGCTACCTATACTCCATAAAAAATGGATTATCTAAAATAAATAATAGAAGTTTGGTGGAAATAGGAAGAAGTATGTTATAAGAATACAAACTCTAAAAGTTCCATTGGAAAGAAACTATTAGTACTATTGTACATGTTCAAAACAGATGCTTTTTGAGACTGGAAACCAACATGAATTCTTATAAAATGTGGTATAACAAAAAAACCTTCATTAAAGTACTTCAATGTTTTTAGAAGTATGTGTTTACTAAAAATAAAAAATATAGATCTGGTAAAATTTTATGAGAAAGATAAGGAAAGGATTTTTATGGGTTATTCAACAAATGTAATAAGTTAAAAATGTTGGAACAAATGATTAGAAAGGTTTTTAGACTCATATTATGTGAAAGTAATTGAAAATAAAAATTCCTAAAGAAAATTTATTGAGAATTATGAGGAGGTTACATTAGATATTTCCAATGAATGTGAGTCAAAACATCCTTACCAAGATTTAGAAGAATTGTGTGATGATGAATGTTTGGCTGGAAGAGGAACATTGAAATTTCCTACCTTACAAAAAAAGTTGAGTCTGAAAACAATATTGGAAATCAGAAGGATCCAGTTCAAACCAGAAGAAAGTTAATATTAGAAAAATAAAAATTCACTTATCTCAAAAGTTGAACTTGAATTAGTTTCAAAAGCTATTCAGCACAAATAATGGGTGGATTCTATGAATAAAGAGTTGGATCTAATTGATAAAAATGAAACATGGTAACTTGTTCCACAACCATCAAATAAAAATGTTATCAGAACAAAGTGGGTTTATATAAACAAATTAAATGATCATGGAGAAGTTTCAATAAACAAATCAATACTTGTTTTTAAAGGTTACACACCAGTGCATGGTGTGAATTTTGAAGAAACTTTTTCCCCAGTTGTAAGATTAGAAACTATTATAATGTTTTTATCAATTTTCACACATTGAAATTATAAAGTTTACCAAATGGATGTAAAGTCAACTTTCTTAAATGGTGATATTAAGGAATAGGTTTAAATTGAAAAACCTTGTGGATTTCAACTTTATAATGATGAAAATAAGGATTGAAGATTGAAGAAATCCATGTATGGGTTGAAACAAGCTCCATGTGCCTAGTATTCAAAACTTGATAGATGTTTGAGAATGTATGATTTTTCTAAATGAAAGGTTAATAGTAACATATATGTGAAAGAAGTTAACTCCAACACAATAATCGTTATTATGTATTTGGATTATATAATTTTTTTGGTGAGGAAGAAAAAGTTTTTAAATAATTTTTTGAGGAAATGAAGAAGAATTTTGAAATTTCAATTTTTGGAGAATTAACTTTCCTCCTTGGCTTATAAGTTCAAAAAAAATACATTTTCTTATCTCAAGAAAATTATGTAATGGAATTGTTAAATAATTTTAGAATAGAATAATATAAATAAGTTTCTACTCCTATCTCTGTGAACTCAAATTTGAGTAAATAATAATTTGAAAAAAGTGTGAATTGGAAAGACTTTCGAAAGTTTATAGGAAGTTTAATTTACCTTATAGCCTCAAGGCCTGATATTTTTTATGTTGTGACTGTATGTGATAGGTAAAAAATTAATCCAAAAGAATCACATATGTTGTAAGAAAAGATAATTGTGAGATATTTCAAAGAAAAAAAAATCATGGGTTGTTATACAAAATAAATTATGAGATGAAGTTTTATGGTTATACTGATAATGATTGGGCTAGAGAATGTAATGATAAAAAATCAACCTCAGGAGGAACATTTTTCTTAGGTAAATGTTCTTTTAGTTGGAATAATAAGAAACAAAGTTTAGTAAATTTAAGAATAGCTGAATCTAAATATATTGCAGCTACTCAGGCTTGTACTCAAATGTTGTGGATTAAAGTTCAGCTGGAAGACTTAAAAGTGGAAGTTTCTAAACCATTGAAGATACTTTGTGATAATCAAAGTGTAATTGATCATTCTAAAAATCATTTGCAACATTCAAGATCAAAACACATTGATATAAACTTTCACTTTATAAAAGATAAAGTTTCTGTTGGAAAGGTTTTTATAGAATATACCTCAATTAAGTATAAAATTATTGATATCTTTACAAAGGTAATGACAAAAGAAAGGTTTGTTGAGTTAAGGCTGTAAATTTATTTTCAGCCTCATACATTGACTTCCTAAATCTCATAAGTAAGGTCCCCTACCATGCTTTGGATTATGTTGACAAAGGGAGAGAGATAATAAAAAATTATTACTTTATACTTCTTAAGAAGTTTTTAATTATCTTTCTTTTATGAATCAGAAGTTGTGGTTATCATAGAATGTGGGAGAGAAAAAGAAAAGTGATAGAAAAATAAAATTGAGGAAATTTTATATTTATATGGCCATAAAATTTTCTTTTCACTGAGGGATGGAATTTCTTCAAAAACATTACTTTATCAAGTAGTGTAGTGTTAGGACACTCTCTTTTTGATAAAATATATGTTTCGATAAATGTTGAAAACTTTAGTTGTGAAAATTTTCTGATATTTGAAAAAAAAAATATGAGTGTTTTCAAGAAATCCAAAGGGTGATATTGAAGAACATTTGTGATGTTTTTGTTTTTAATAAAAGTTTTTTATTTGTTGACAACTAACCTTTTTGTATAAGGATATTTTTGTTATTAAGGATCGGACTTAGACTATCATAATGATATTTGTAAGAAAATTGAAATATGATGAAAGTTTGAACCCAAACATAAAGAGGGAGAAAAGTTTTTTTTAAGAAAGTGGTTTTTCGGATTAGAGAATTAGACTAAGAAGCACCGAACATTGAGTATCAGATCAAGTAGCACCAGACGTAGAGGTGGTCAGAAAGATGAAATTGTTGATCGGACACACCATTGATCTTAGGTCCATCGGTATGAAGTTAAATATCTATCAGACTCAACATTTTTTATAAATTCAGAAGTTTCTTAGTGAATAAGTCTTAATGTTTCTGAAGATTTTTGAAAGATGATATTGAATTCAAAAGTTAGAAAATTTCATACTTCCAAAAAAATAAGATGATATTTTACTATTCATGAAGTTCTCAAAAATCATGAAAACAATCATGATAAAATATTTTGAAGAAATGGAGGAAAATTAATGATTGTATTGGATCCAGAAATCCAGACACATAAGATCGGATCCATAAGTACCAACTTCATAAGTTTTCAGAAGTCTGAATGTGTAAAGATGATGAGTTTTGAATAATTTTAAAGTTTTTGAGTGAAGTTATTATCAAATTAAGAACATAATAATAAGAATTATATCGTAATGATAATTCCGTTATTATAAGGATTCCATCATACTAACTCTAAGGATGATAGTCAGATCATAGTGAGTAGAGGAAGATGAATCTTGGGATGTTCATCATAATGAACTAAAGATAGTCATATCATAATGAGCAGATAAAGATAGACAAATGGTAATGAGAAGAGGAATTTTAATCTGAGGAATTTCATCATAATGAGCTAAATATAGTCATATCATAACGAGATAAAAATAGTCAAATAATAATCATTATAGGAAGAAATTCAGATCATGGTAAGATGAGAAAGTTTTATCATAATAAAGTAGAGGAAGTTACATTAGACTAAATCTAAGGAGGTTACATCTAACTAAACAAAAATTAGTTTGTTAAAAGAAATATGATCTCAGATAAATCTTAATAAGGTTTGAAGAAGTCAAATTTGAAGTTTAAATGTGAGTGATTTTTAGAGTTTTGAAATTTTGGTAAGCAGGAAAAGTTTTTTTAGTTTTTATCCTTTGATTTTATAAGTCACCTATAAATAAAAGAACACTTCATTCACATGTTACAACTTTTTTTAAGAGAATAAAATGTGGAATACTGAGTAATTTGAGAAATAATCCCTTCGATAGAGAGATCACATTAGAATATCAGACATCTATTGTTTTGATAACCATACTGAGAAAAACCGTACTGAGAATATTGTATTGATTCAATCATACTTTGGAATATTAGACTGAGTTTTTTAGCAGAGTTTGAGAAGTGTTGATTGAGGAAGGGAATATTTCATTAATTCAATCGGACTGAGTCACTTAGATTGGGTTCATCGTATTGAAGGCCATCAAAATTAGGGTCATCGAACCTAGAAACTTTTGTGGAGTGTATTTAACAAAACCTTTACTCTTTTTGTCTCAATTTTTTAATAAGAAACATTTTAAATATATGTGAGTCAATATAATCATTCCTATTAGGAGATATAATGTGTCTAATAAGATTTGGAATAAGTTTTATTCACTTCTTCTTAATAGTGAATTTCTATAGACCCATGGGAGTGGCTATAGAAAGGATATAGGTTCTCACACTAAAGTTGAACCTTGTAAATATTTTGTGCTTTACTTGATTTCCTACTTTTTCATGTATGATTATTTACTAAAATATGATAAGAAAATTAATCTTAATAGTTTTCAAGGGTTAATCTTTTAAATTCATGAAACTCAAAAAAATTGAACAAATGACTCAACCCCCCCCCCTATCAGTTGTCTTTCAATCCTTTTGAAATTTAAGGTCAAGAATAAGAATCCTTTAGGAATGAATTTGATTTGGGTGGTGATTAATTGATTCACAAAATCATCTAAATTTATTCCCATTTGAGATAAAACCAAAGTTGAGGACTTGATAAATCTATATGTGTAAGTGATCATCAGTTTTCATTGAGTTTTTTTCATTATTTCTAATATGTAACCCCAAATCACTTCTTATTTTTGGACAGGAATCTAGGAGGTGATTGGATCCCAGGTAAAGTTGATCATGGCTGAAGTTCCTATCAAGATCAGTTTCCTCCATTGATAAGGGTGGTTTAATCAGTGGAGGATCATTTTTTAATTTATTTTCAATATAAACAAACATTTGTGAATTATTAGAGTATGATCCACTCAAAAATATAAATAACTCAACCTCTCTTGATCATGCATAAAAATAAAGTGCATTAAACACGTAGAATTTACAAGGTTTGGATCCAATGTGGAATATAACTTCTTAACGTGGCTAGTTACTCCCTCTGGACATGGATTCCTTTAACTATATTCCCAAGTGAAATACTCTCATAATAAATCATTCAGTATCTCCCCACGTATGTCAAGAGTCACAAACAACATCATATTTTCACACTATAGAATAAAATATGGTTAAAAAATTAAGAACATCACTAGAAAAACCACATTTTATTTAAAATAAATAATGAAGATCTATTTCACGAGCCTCTAGAATATGAAATAAAGTATTTCTCATAGTGAGGTCTTGAAAGTGCTACACAAATCTTCTCAAACTCAAATTTAATCTTCTGAAAACATGAGTTTCATCAGATGTTGTTCACTAAAAAACTAACCTTATACTCACCATTTCCTTTTATTTTTCTCACATTATCACATTACATCGCAGCATGTTGCAAGATCCAATATAATTTATTATTGTGATGAAAAAAAGGTAATTATTAAATCCCTATGATCCCATAACTACGGTCAACAATTATGTATCCAATATAGATTTAGAAATTGAAGACTATAATTTTGGAGCTGTGTATAACTGACAACTCAACATCATAATAGAATCACCTTAGAATTATTTAATTCTAAAAACTATAATAAATTCAATATATATGTAGTAAAGACTCTGAATCGGCTATATGGGAAATCAATTATGTGGTTCTTAATAGGAATTGAAAACATATAATATTTTCCTATGTGATTCAGAATCCATCTACATCACAAATTGGAAACATGATTCTCAATTGGCTATATAGAAAATCTGTTATGTGAAACATTTGGATTTTTGGATACCAAAATCAGCTAAGAATATATTTTGGCTATGTGAAACATTCAACTATATGGATGAATTGGATATGTGATTTGGCTATGTGGATGAAACGGCTACATGGATTGCCTACAATAATTTACCTTCACCAATTCAGCTACATAAAATAAATGGATTTATGAATCTTCCATTTATTAAATCATCTATATAAAAACCTAAATCAGCTATGTGGATCCTAAAAACACTCAAACTCAAATAGAACCATTTTATTTTATCTCCATCCTGTCTCAAAAAAACTTTCTAGAAACTTGAAACTTCTTTCCATGATATATTAAACCATTAAAAACTAGATCAAGAAATGTCAAACTTGTGAGTTCTTTAGGTAAGGTTTTGGTCTCACCCAAATTTACCCAAGTATTTAGGGTTAAATGGTCACTTGTAGTTTATCTTGGGTTGTCGAATCCTCAAAGACCTAAGAAGTAACCTATGGACACGTACATTATATGGATTATTTTTTCTATGAAGTGGACAACTTGGGGTTAATTTTAGATAGGTTTAACTGAACACTAAGATACTTTAGTGAATTCAATTTAAAATAATGAGTTGATTCTATGTTATCACTTGGGGAGGATTGGATGCATTCCTTTTTCAACTATTTCAATTTCTTATATTTGAGATGGGTTTATTTAAGAAGATCAAAAAACATCATTAGTTACTAGTTTAATACCTACACACCCTAATACTAATCACCTATACACTTGGAGGATCAAAGTTTTGAGCACTCCAAGGTAAAGTTTCGTATTATTACTTGAAGTGTGTGGCCTTAAATTCAATAAGGATAGAAGAGTTTAAAGATCATCAAAAAAATATAAATTAAAATAATTTATTATACAATAAAGGAGTAATAAATAACATCCAATAAAGTTCATTTATACTCTCTTGGATCAACCCATAAAATATTTATCCCTCCATTGATTCTATGGTTTCAATGGAAGCGGGAAGTAGACTCATGAGGAAGGAATTGAAGAAGTAAAAACAATAAAAAGAAAATGATCACTCCACCATTGTGTGAAAATTTTCACAAGGTTTGGTGTCAATAAGTTCGCACCTTATAAAAATGGTATCAATTTGAAAACCAAAATAACAAAAAAATGAGAAGGAGGATAATTTTTATTAAGAAGCTAAAGTGATCCAAGAAACTTACAAATTGAAGAAAAGTAATTACAACATCAAATTGGCAGCATAACCTTACAATGAAACAAAACACAAAAGATGATCAACTCCTCCACCACCACTACCTTAAATAGAAATTTCAGAATCCTTGGGTAGATCCTACAATAGTTAAATCCATCCCACTTGAGTATGGTAGTCTTATGGTGGTGGAAAGGTTGTGTAATTTGATCTTTTCCACCCTTTACCTAGATTGGAAGACAACTTGCATCCACCGAACAGAGGCACCTACATTTCCTTTTAGATGATATAATTGGAGTGGTCTATAGAATAAGAAAATTAATATATGTATTTCTCCTAACTTTTTGTAAAATTTAATCCCAAAAGAGTTTTTGTTTTATGAGATGTCATTAAATTTGTGGGATGTTTTTTTGGGCCACAGAATCTATCCCAGAATTGCATCTTCAACTTGTTCCACCTAGAACTTCATTAAAACATCCAAATTATCTTGTTCCACTATTGAATGAAATATTACCCATGATTTATTAAATATCTAATTCAATTTGGAGAATCATTGGGCTTGTATCTTGTCTGATACAGTCTCTTTATTTGGGACGTTTTTTAGTTTAATTTACTCAGAATGTGTTGGCATGAAAGACCACTTTGATCATCTTCTAATATTAATTTTTCAAGTGATCCAAAAGAATGAATTGTTTCTTATAGAATGGGAGACCTGAAAATAAAATATAAAAATAAAATAAATACCATTTTGTGTCTTAGGTGGTGTTTAAATATGTACCAAGTAATAGTGCACTTTAAGGACTTACAATCATAATGTGAAATGATGTTCAAAGTGTAAAAGGCACTAAAATTGTGTTTATGAATAATGAATCACATGAATATTAAATATATTAAAAATAAAAATTAGCCTCATTTAGTGGCTAATCACACCCCCCAACTTGATTTTTTCTAGTCCTGAGAAAAATGTATTTCAAAAATATTAAATTTGAATTCCATTTTCCAAAAACATTTTAATACACAGTTCTCACCAAAATACCTCATAAAAAACAATTATGAAACACATCAAAATCATTTAAAACAAACTATTTCCAGAGGAATATCCCAATCCCAATCCAATTCCTTTGTTCAAATTCATCACCACATTTCACCCAATTTCAATTAACCATAATGAAGTGTTGTGTGTCACAATAGACATGTGGGTTCATCTTTATTCAAGGGAGAAAAGATGGAAGTTCTAGGTGGAATCACATTTTAATATTAATATGTGTATTAATTTTTCTATTTTTTAATTAATTTTTATTATATTTTTTTGTTGTAATTTTTTCATGGTAATTGAAATTGAATTCAATCGAGTCAACCCATATAGCAAGACTTTGTCGATGACTCTCAGGCTCAAAGACCTTAGGTCACCAAGTGAAGCTCACATACTCAGGCATCATCTCAAGTTTACTCAATAAAAAACAAATTAAAATTAACACAGATAGAGGTAAAATTCCTAACTCTAGTCCAAACAAATATGGATTCATGATCCCCAAGTGTTGAAGGCCACAAATTAGGTCAATCCGTTGCTCTACGCGCAATTGATTTTTTTAATTTTTGATTTTTTTTTAATACTCATGTTAAAATTAAAATGATCACCAAACCTATGCCATTTATTATGGGACCCCAAGAGAAAAAAACTAATACCCCACAATCCAGAGTATGTGCATTTTTTTTATTAAGTGGATGAAAATATAAACAGTGAAAAATCACATTGGACAACCGCACTTTCAAAAATCTATGAACATGAACTTAAACTTTCATTAAAATAACAATAAAGGCATGAAAAATTATTTTATATTCAATTTTAAAGTTTGAAATGTGTATTATCATGTTCAAGGTTAAAGAAATTTTTCATTCCATACATTTTTTATGCACACAAAAGCAATTTTTTTCTTTCTTTTCACCCCCCCCCCAAACTTAGAATAACATTGTACCAAGTTTTTAAAGAAAATAAAACTTAAAAGGGGTATAGGAGAGGAGTTCAAAGAGGACATTGAAAATGAGAATCATGTAATGAAGTCACTTGGTTTCTGAAGTTGATTTTCGTGCTTCTCCAATTTAATCCTTTGATATCTATATCACTCATAGAGTTCCATATTGGAACAAGTAAAAATAAACAAACATACAAAAAAAACAATATATATATAAGTAAAATATAATTATATATTTAAAAATTATAGAATAAGGAATCACAATAAGTTGTAGGTCAGAGGAAATCATTTTCCCCTATCTCCCTTTAGTCTCAGGTTTGAGTTCCCATGGCTTCGCCGATTGTGACAGGGTTTTCCCCATGACCTACGATGTGTCCTTTTAATTTTTTTAATTATTATTATTATTTTGTATTTTTCTTTTAACCTAAAAACACATAAAAATAAAATAAAATAAATTGATGATAAATTGTCTTCTTTTAAATTTTTGGGTAAGGTGTTACTCAGGGATCACACCACGTGACATGGATGAATATGGTTCTTCCCTTTCATACCCCTCCATACTCATGATAGAAGAATAGGTAAATAGTATAAGGTACTATAATATTCATATTTGATTGATTAAGTATTTTTTTAATATTAAAATGATTAATTAATCCTATTTGAAAAATAAAAATGATTCACAATGATTGGAAACATGAAAACCACATGTTACCTCCTATGCATTGGTTTTGTTTATCATCTTTAACTCAACTTGGACCCTTAATTGTTTAAGTATTTTCGTCATATAAGTTTGGTTCAGACAATTATTCATCAACTTCATGTTTTTGGAATGGTTAAATGAATGGTTTGACTCTATAACCATTAACTTTAAAGGTTTTACCATTGGTGGGATCTTGAATTTCTATAGCCCCATGGGGGTACACCTTATTCACAATATATGGACCTGAACATCTGGACCTCAACTTTCCTGGGTGTAAATGAAGTTTATAACTATACAAAAGAATAGTTTTACTTGGTACAATGTGTTTGGTTTTAAGATTTCAAGATTGGTAGGCTTGTACTTCAGCTTTATTGATCCTTGAATTTTCATAAGCCTCCATCCTAAGTTCGTCAAGTTCATTGAGATCTAATTTCCTTTTTGTTTCGGCCAATGAGAGGTCATAATTAATTTTCTTAATTTCCCAAAAGGCCTTATGTCCAATCTCCATTGTAAAATTAAATTCTTTAATATAAACCTACCTATATGGGGACATTCCTATAATGGTTTTAAATGCAGTTCGACAGGCCCAAAGAGCATCTAATAGTTTTCTTGACCAATATGTCCTAGATGGATTAAAAGCTTTCTTAAGAATTTGTTTGATTTATCTATTGGCTAACTCAGCTTGACCATTGGTCTATGGGTGGTAAGTAGTGTACACTTTGTGATAAATTCCATAATTTTCCATGAGTGTTGAGAATAACACAATTTCAAAAATGAGTTCCACGACCACTAATGATAACCCTAGGAATTACAAATCTAGAGTGAATGTTTTCCTTAAGAAATCTAATCACATTTTTATGATAATTAGATTTTTAGGAATGGAATAAACCCATTTTGAGACATAATCTAAAGCTAAAAGAATGTACAGATATCACCTAGAGTTTAGGAAGGGACCCATGAAATCAATTCCCCAATAGTCAAATATTTCAGTCACTAATATGGGAGTGAGTGGAATTTGATTCCTTTTTGTGATGGACCCTACTTGTTGACACCTAGGAAATCTTTGAAAAAATATGTAGGAGTCCCTTGAGAGGGTGGTCTAGAAGAGACCACACTGAATAACCTTATCATAATTTTTATTATTGTAAAAGTTACCTCCACATACCTCACTATAATAGAATTTAAGGATGGACTCTTATTCAGATTATGGGACACACCTCCTAATGACTTGGTTATGGTAGAAATTATAGAGGTATGGATCATCAAACACATAGTTACTACCATTAGAAATAATTTTCCTTCTATCTTGAGTCCCAAATAATTTTTTAATGAATCACGTAACTAATAAGTTGGCTATGTCGGCATACCAAGGGAAGTCACTCACAGAGTATAGGTGTTCGTCAAGGAATTAATCAGACATATAAAGGTGAGATAATTTGTCATTAAATTAAATCATAGAGAGATTATCATCTACAATATTTTAAACACCCTTTTTTTCCTTGATTGTGAGGTCAAATTATTGTAAGAGAAGGAACCACATAATTAGTCTATCCTTATAATCTTGTTTCTGGAAGAGGTATTTAAGTTTAGAATGGTCAGTGAACAAAGTGATGGGGGATCCTAAGAGGTAGGGACTAAAATATTATATGGAAAACACAATAGAAAGTAACTCTTTCTCAGTGGTGTTGTAGTTTATTTGGTCATCATTTAAGGATTTTCTTGCATAATCAATTACATAAGGAGTTTTATCACAATGTTTTCCTAACACTTCTCCTACAGAAAAGTCACTCGCATCACACATGAGCTCAAAATGAAGTTTCCAATTGGGAGATTTCATTATAGGTAGAGAGATAAGAACTGACTTGAGTGTAGATAATGATTCCTCGTAGATTTATATCCATAAAAATGGAGCATCTTTCACCAACAGAGCACAAAGTGGTCAAGAAATATAGCTAAAATTTCTAATGAACTATCTATAGAAACATGCATGTCCTAAGAAGGACCTCACTTCCTTGACATTTTTAGGATAGGCAAGGTAACTAATGATATCGACCTTATCTTTATCAACTTCAATACCTCTACTAGAGACCAGATGTCCTATAAAAGTCGTTCCTTTACTATGAAATGAAATATTTAAAAATTTAGGATGATATTCTTATCATAAAATATTGACAAAACCCTTTCAAAATTAATAATTCATCCCTCAAAAGTGTCCCCAAATATTTATAAGTCATCCATAAAGACCTCTAAAAAATCCCCCACCATGTCTAAGAACATTCCCATCATGCACCACTGGAAGGTACCAGGGGAGTTACATAACCCAAATGGAATGTGCTTGAAGGAAAAATTGTCGAATAGACAAGTGAAGGTTTTTTTCCTTGATTATATAAGGAGACCTTGATTTTATTATACCCTAATAATCCATCTAGGAATCAGTATAATTGATTACATTCCACTCTCTCTAGGACTTGATCAATAAAGGGAAAGGGGAAATGGTCTTTCTTAGTATAAGAGTTGAGCTTACTATAGTCAATTCAGACTCTCCATCCACTACTCACCCTTGTGGGGAGTATTTCACCATCCTCATTGGTGATCATGTTGATTCCATATTTCTTTGGGACAACTTTAATTGGGCTTACCCACTCACTCTTAACAATAGGGTAGATGATACTCATTTTCAACAACTTAAGAAGTTATTTCCTTAACACATTCATAAGATTTGTATTGATTCTTTGCTGAGGTTGATGAAATGTTTTGGATTAAAATTCAAGAACAATACTCTGAGTTCCAATGAGTGGGATAATCCAAGGAATATCAAAAAGGGTCCATCCAATTTCTTTCTTATGCTTTCTTAGGACATCCAGAAGAATCATCTCTTGATTGGCTTTAAGAGAGGAAGAAATGACAATAATAAAGGATTTATTGTCCCCTAAGAATGTATACTTGAGTGATGAAGGTAGGGCCTTAAATTCAAGATCAGATTGGTTATCATTTTTCAAGGAAGGATGGGACTTTGTATCAAAATCGGTCTTTTTTTCAAATTTATTGACAGAATTGGTTCCTTTTGAATAGAAGTTATAGCTACCACATTGGCCAGATCCATGTCATGAATGGTTATGGATTCAATGTTATTAATTTCTCCAATGGTATCATTGACTTGTGATTTGATAAAATCATCAATAGAGCTATCTGAAAGAGATTCAATCCAAGGAGACACATTTCCCTCATGTGAACAAAGGAAATCAATCTCTTCTTGACTTAAACATCCTTTAATAATTCCTTGATGTTCCTATAGTTCACTATTAATACTACCAATCCAATTGACCTTATGGATCTCTTCATCATCCCCAATTTCATAGTTTTCATTATAGATGTTCAAATCGAGACTCATGTTTTCGAAGGTTATTATCATGTTCTCATTTCTAACTCGAATGACTCAATTGATTGTTGCTAAGAAGGGATGACCAAGGATGATGGTAGTTTCATCTATAGTACCTAATATTGGGTTATTTTCAAGTAAAATGAATTCAGAAAGGTAAATTAAATTTTTAACTTTCACCAAAACATTCTTTAAGATCCCCTTAGGAACTTGAACACTACGATCAGCAAGTTTAAGAGTAACAAATGTGGGTTGGAGTTCTTCAGGACCTAACTAAAAATACATGGAATATAGAATGAGGTTTACACTGGCTCTTAGATCACAAAGGTATTTGACAAATTTTTTCTCTCCTATCTCAACATTGAGGTATGGATATGCTGGATCTTTCAACTTTTGAGGAATGGACCCTTGAATGGTGGTACTCACATTAGCAGCCAAAAGGAATTAGTTTTTGTGTGAAGATTTCCTTTTAAAAGTGCATAATTCCTTAAGTTACTTTGATTTGGAAGGAATGGTTTGGATTGAGTCTATAAGGGGAATGTTCAACTTAACCTGAGATAATATTTCCCTAAAATTTCATTCAGTTCTGGTTTAGATTTTCCTCTCATGTGTTGAGGTAAGGGAGTAGGTTGTTTGATTGTTTGGTTTGGTTTTTGTTACTTCACAATCTCATTGGGTTTTTCAAAATCTGTGGGTGGTTGTTCATTGTCTTCATGCTTTTTTGAAGCTTTTAATGGTTCTGTAATGGTTTCTTTAGGTTTCTCAGTGGTTTTTCCCACTTCTTAAAATAGTCACTATTTTTAGTTGTTCATGAGAGGGTTGTGTGTAACTGGATTCTCCCCTTAAGTTTGAGGATGGGAACGCCTGAGAAGGCATGGGTGCCTTATCATTTTTAATGTTTTTTAGTTAATTTTTAAGGGGTGATACTCTTGAGTTCATTTTCTCCATTTTTTTACACAAATTATCAAGGATTAGAATAGGGAAATATTGGGTAGGGGCTTGTGTTGGTTGGTTTATCCAAGGAGGATACTTTGGTTATTGGACTAGTTGTTGGATAGGTTGTTGGTATTGGATAGGAGGGTGTTTTTATTGTATTGGTTGTGGTCTAAACTTGTTATGGTTTTGAAAATTTTGTGTAGAGTGGGGGTTTGGTCCTTGTGGATGACTAGGTTGTTGGTTGTGTTGTTGGTTATCTTTCCAATGGAATCATGGATGGTCCTTGTACCTTGGATTGAAAGTTTTTTGGTAATGTGGCTTCTAAAATTTCAGATCATTAAACTTTTCTGGTGGTACTCCTAAAATAACATCTTTAATGGAAGGTATTTTTGGGAATTTTTTAGTCTTGTGGTCATGTTTGTCACAAATTGTGCAAACAGGGTCAATAGTTTGAATTTCATGGACCTTCCTAAGATCGATCTCCTCGACCTTCCTATTGAGTGTAGCAAGTTTTTTTCTGATACTTTCTTCATCCCTAAGAGTGTGAATTCTACCATATTTGTGTGGATTCTCATAGTAAGGTTATGTTCCCCATGTTTGGTTTTGTTCGGACAGCCCTTCTAGATACTCATAAGCATCATTTGGGGATTTGTTTCTTAAGGTTCCATTACACATCATGCCAATGAATTATTTTTTTCCTAGACCCAACCCTTCATAGAATATTCAAACTTGTTCTAGGATTGGGAATACATGGTGAGGTACCATGTTGAGTATGTCTTTGAACCTTTCCCAAGTTTCATAAAATGACTCCCCTTATTTTTCAAAAACGTTTTGGATTCTCTTTTTAAGTGAAATTGTTTTGTGATGGGGGAAGTATTTTTTCTATAAATATCTTTTCAATTGGTCCTAGGAGTGGATTTATGCAGGTCATAAATTTTTTAACCAATTATTTTCTTGATACTTTAGTGAGAAATGAAAGATACTCATCTTAGCTGACTCAAGTTGATGTGGCAAGTATATGGTTCCAGCAAAATCGTTGAACTATTTGACATGAAGGTATGGCATTTCTGACTCCATCCCATGGAAAGTTGGAAGGTGGTTTAGGAAATGAGTATTAAATACATAGTGGTAATCACCTAGGGAATAATTTCTAATGTAATAGGGTTCATTGGTCCAGGAAGGTGAGAGGTAATCATTCATGGTTTGATCGAATGTATTCCCCAAGTTTGGGGCTACCTCATTTGGATTTCCATTTTTGTTCCCACTTTGGTTTATGAGTTGGTTTGTTTGAAGACCCTCCATTTAAATGTGGTCAATTTTTGAATCTAGAGTATTTGGGATATTAGGATCTAATGGAAAGAGTTTCTTTGTTGTAATCGACTCCCCATCCCCAGTACTATCCACCCTAACAAGATGGTTTGATTGGTCATGGGTATAGGCAGACATGCACCAAGAAAAGTGAAAAACAAAATAAAGGGGAAAAGATAAGATAAATTCATGTGAGAAAAGATAAATTGGGGAGAATAGAATGGGTTTTGAGATTAATTACTTGGTTCCCCATAAACGGCGCCAAAATTTGGCCTTTCCCAAATTTACCCAAGTTTTTAGGGTTAAGAGGTCACTGGTAGTTTAGCTTGGGTTGTCGAATCCTCATAGACCTGAGAAGTAACCTATAGACATGTAAATTCTATGGAATATTTTTGTCTATGAAGTGTCCAAATATGGGTTAATTTTAGATAGTTTTAACTGAACACTAAGAGACTTAAGTGAATTCAATTTAAAAGAATGATTTGATTCTAGGTTATCACTTGGGGTGGATTGGATGCATTCCTTTTTCAACTATTTCAATTTATTATATTTGATATGGGTTCATTTAAGAAGATCAAAAAACATCATAACTTACTATTTTAATACCTAGAAACCCTAATATTAATCACCTATAAATTTTTAGGATCAATTTTTTGAGCACTCTAAGGTAAAGGTTCATATTATCACTTGAAGTGTGTGGCCTTAAATTCAATAAGGACGAAGAATTTTAAAGATCATCAAACAAAATTGTAAATTAAAATAAGTGATTATACATTAATGGAGTGAGAAATAACATCCAATCCATCCCCTTTATACTTCCTTGGATCAACCCATAAAATATTTATCCCTCCATTGATTCTATGGTTTCAATGGAAGCGGGAAGTAGACTCATGAGGGAGGATTTGAAGAAGTAAAAAAACAATAAGAAGAAAACAATCACTCCACCATTGTGTGAATAATTTCACAATTTTTGGTGTGAATAAGTTCACACCTTGGGTAAATGGTATCAACATGATAAAAAATAACAGAAAATGAGAAGAATAAGTTTTATTAAGAATCTAAGGTTATTCAAGTAACTTACAAATGGAAGAAAATCAATTACAACATCATATTGGAATCATAACCTTACAATGAAACAAAGCACAAAATATGATCAACTCCTCCACCACCACTACCTTATATAGGAATTTTTGAAGCCTTGGATCGAGCCTCCAATATTGAAAGTCATCCCACTTGATTATGGTAGGATTCGGTTGGTGGAAAGTTTGTGGAATTTGATCTTTTCCACCCTTTACTCAGATTGGGAGCTAGCTTGCATCCACCAAACAGAGGAGCCTAAATTTCATTTTAGATGGACAAATTGGAGTGGTAAATAGAAGAATAAAATTAAGATATGTATGTCCCTTAACTTTCTATAAAATTTAATTCTAAAAGATTTTCTGGTTTTCGAGATATCATTAAATTTGTGGGTTGTTTTTCTAGGCTGCAGAATCTAGCCCAGAATTTCATCTTCAACTTGGGCCACTTTGAACTCCATTCAACCATCCGAATTAGCTTGGTAAACAATTTAATGAAATTTTCCCCATGATTTATTAAATCCCCAGTTCAATTTTGAGAATAATTGGGATTGTATCTTGTTCGATACAGTCTCTTTATTGAGATTTTGTCCAATTTACTTTTCCCAGAATGTGTTGGAA
Source organism: Viscum album (assembly GCA_963277665.1). Lineage (NCBI taxonomy): Eukaryota > Viridiplantae > Streptophyta > Magnoliopsida > Santalales > Viscaceae > Viscum > Viscum album. Next base: position 1,797,578,390 of record OY728126.1, on the reverse strand, counting down.
TGAAATCCCACTTTGATCATCTTATAATGTGAATTTGAAAGTGATAAAAAAAGCATGAATTTTTACTTATAGTATGGGAGACCTTAAAATAAAATATTAAAGAAAATAAAAACCATTGTGTGTCTTATGAGGTGTTCAATTATGTACCAAGTAATAGTGCACTTTAAGGACTTACAATCATAATGTGAAATGATGTTCAAAGTGTAAAATGTACTAAACTGGTGTTTATTAATAATGAATAACATGAATATTAAATATATTAAAAATGAAAATTATCCTCATTCAGTGTATAATTAGGTTTTCAACAAATACAATAAACCACACTCACTAAGAAGCATGGGATCTTCAAGATTTCCCAAACCAAGCCATAAATCCATGAGGTTATTCAATATCCCCAATTGTATTTGTTGAAAATAAATTGGAAATTCATTGAAATACCATTTTTGAAGAAATATAACCATTTAATTATATCATGGGAGAAATATTTAAGACCACTACATAAACTCCGATGGATTAATGCCTTCACCGCCTCTGAGGAGAATTATTTGAATACCGCTACTTAAACTCTAATGGGTTATTGCCTTCACTACCTCTAAGGAGTGTTATGAAAATACCATAAAATAATCCCCACTTGGTAAATACCTCCCTTTCTACCTTTATCATGAGATCCTTCCATGATTTATCATTATTGTGTGAACCCCTTTAGCATCATCAGATTTTGTAAAACAAAACTCACCCTATAACATACACTCCCCCTTCATCATAGACTTCTCTCCCCCTTTGGAAACATAATACAAAGGACCGTGTGGGGTTCTCAAAGACACAAAATATAAAGTGTACGGGGAACAAAAAACATGCAATTTTAATCTCTACTTCAAGATCCTTTCATGTGGCACAGATTTTGTAAAGATTTCTGGAAGATGTTATTTTTTTCAAATATATATTAGTTTTATTTCACCTAAAGTCATCTTATCTTTGATAAAATGATATCAAATGTAAATATGTTTATATTGAGAGTGTTGAACTATATTTTTTGAAATATCAATAGCACTCATATTATCACAAATAATCTTCAACGATCTCTAAATATCAACCCTCAAATCTGTAAGATGAACTTTCATCCACAAAGCCTATGTAATTGCATGAGTAGTTTCCATATAATATGACTTGGTTTTACTTAGGGTCATTGATCTTTTATTCTTATTATTAAAAATAACACAACTATCACCAAAAAATAACACAACACTTGAAGTGGATCTATGATATATACAATCACCTACTCAATCTTCATCAGCATAACTATGAAAGTATGGATCTACATTGCATCTATAGAGCATGCCATAATTAATTATTCCCTATACATATCTAATAATTCTTTTAAATATAATCATATGTGACTCATTTGTTTCACTTTTATATCTTCCACAAAAAGACACCACATATGTAATGTCTAGTCTAGAATATACATATCGAACTATTTTTTCATATTTGTACAAAATTCATCACATAAGAAACTATCATTATTGCAAAATATTATGTTATATATATAAACTATCACTAATGGTGTTTTTGAGAAATCCTTCTTCAAGTTTAGGTTGTTTTAAATAGTTTCTTTGAAGAACCCCATTTTTCTTAAACAATCATCAATTTTAGAATACTAGACCCTTAGAGCCTGTTTTAATCCATACAACATCTTCTTCAATCTTCAAACCATTATTCCACCATTTTCAAGAATGAAAATTTTTGGTTGTTTAATGAATACTTATTCATCAATTTCACCATTTATAAATGTAGACTTCAAATCCATTTGATAAAAAATTTAATGCTTATGCACTTCCACTACCAAAAACATCCATATTATCTCAAGTATGGAAACTGGATCAAAAGTCTCTTCAAATTCTATGACTTATATTTGTGAATAGACTTTTTCAAACAAGTTTATACTTATTTTATATGATTTCATCTTTCTCATTCATTTTTTATAGAAACCCCATTTTATACCAATCACATTTTTAGTTTTAAGTATAGGAACAATTTATCATGTGGAGTTCTTCTCAATTTGATTGAATTATTCATTCATAACTTTTACCCATTCATCATAATCAATAGCCTTAGCCACCATTATAGGTTTAATCTATGATACAAGAGTTGTTTGATTTTAAAATCTCAATCCCCTTATAGTGTAAACTGGTGAATTATAATTCCTAATGATATTTTTGGTGTTAACATGTTTCTTTAATATCTAAAACTAGTTTTTTTACCAATAGAACCTTATTCATCGTCACTAGATCCTTCTGAATTAGCATCAACTATTTCTGGTCTAACTTTAGAAACTTTTCCATCCATTTCTTCAAAAATCTTCATTCTATTTTCTATGAGATACTCAAAATATACTTGAATCCTCTGACTCATTTTTCCCATATTTTCATAAATTTTCACATTTGAACACTCAAAAATTTTATTTAATCTTTTATTCCAAAATTTATATCCATTACTACTAGATATATATCCCATAAAGAATCTATCATCATACTTTTATTTAAACTTTCTCAGTCATCTCCCTTTAATTTTGATATAACAAGGACTACTAAATAACTTGAAATATTCCGTTGTAGGGTTATTTTGGTACCAAATATCATAGGTTATAACATGTGTTTTGGGTATCAAGAGACATCTATTATGAATGTGCATCGTAATACACAGTGCTTTACTATAGAAGTATTTTGAAACATCATTCTCAGCCAGCATTATTCTTCACATTTCCACAATGCTCATATTATTCCCCTCTACAATGATATTATGTTGTGTGTAGGGTGTTATATACTAATTTTTGATTCCATGGTTTCTAAGATAAGTTTAAAAAATATCAATCATTTATTCTTTCCCATTATCATATCTTAGTTTTCTGATAAACAAACCAAGCTCCTTTTGAACCAACCTTCTGAACATTTTAAACATCCTAATTGTCATGAAGTTGTGATTGATAAAAATAATATTAGTCATATGAGTTAATTCATCTATTAAAGTAATAAAATTAAGATAAAATTGGTAATAATTGTGTCTCATGGGTCTATATATATATGTGAAAACTAATTCTAATGGTCTTATAGAAGTAATACCCGCCTTATTATGAGTCTTTTAAGTTATATTTCCCTTCTGTAATATTCCATAGATTATGTATTGATCTATCTATATCTTGGGTAAATATCTTAAAACCTCATGTTTCATAATCTTACTTAGGCTTATTTGTCTAATAATACCAAGTCTTCCATTCCATAACATGATCTCATCTTTCATGCTCAAGTAACATGTATAGGAAGGATCACTAATAAAAAAATCTATTAGTTATACTAACTTAAGAAAAAATCATTCCATCACTTGTAATTTTAATGATGCATGTATTTTTTTAATGTTACCTCATACACATTATCGAAAAGTTAGATAACACTCAAAAAGTTATTTTTTAGACCTTCAATATAAAGAACATCATCTAATTTCAAATTATTATTCTTAATATGAGTTGGGCTAATACCTTTGATTTTCAAGGAAGATTCATTGCCAAATGTGAATTCACCACCTTCATGTTTCTAAATGTTCTTTAAAATTTTATCATCACCAGACATGTGGGAGTAACACCCACTATCTAGTATTCATTCCTTAGTCTTCTTGCTTACTTTAAAAGAAACCTCTACCAAACATGATTTTTATTTATTTCATGATTGAACTACTTTACCTTTATCTTTAATATGAGACTAATTGGGTAATATTTTCATGAATTCTCTACTTTGTTTCCATTTTCCTCACAACTTCCACATATCTCTTCAAGATAATCAAACCTATTTTGTGTTTTCAACTTGTACATAGCTTTCATTTCTATATACAATCTTTCAAAGTCTACTTTTTTATTGGAATTTCTCCCCCTAGCTTCTTGCATTCTCATAGTTAAAGATATTTTATATAAATAGGTATATAATTTTTGTCCAAACATTATATAGTTCCATAAATAACTTTTAAATCTTAATTTTCTTAAAAACTAGCATTATATCAATAAGTTTTTTTTAAAATTTTACATCAAGTGAACTTATTCGGTTAGATTTCATCTCTGATTTGGAATAGTAGATTCATTAAATCTTATTATTTAATTTAATACCCTTGAAGTAAATTTATATCCATTTTTCTTAGTTCATATTTGAAAATAAATAATATTCAAATCTATATCATTAGTTTCAATAGTTTTTGGAAAATGATTTTTTAGATGAGGACTTTACCAAAATAAAATTATCATATTTAGAGGATTCTCTTAAATAAATATTTTGAAGTATGTTATGATAATTTCTAGATATTTATCAGCATCAATCCATTTTTATTGTATCATTGATAATTATTCATCATTAAAATGGAGATTTTATTTAATATATTTGATCATTTTCTCATGTACTACAACTTTCAATCTTATATTTTTATTTTCTTCTGCAATAACTATCTCCCTTTTTTCTTGATCACTTTTTTCATCAACAAGTTTATTGTTCTCTTTTACCAAAATATCATTCTATTTCTTGAGAATGGTGTTTTTCTCAAGGCATGCCTCAAGTTTATATTTGAGCATGTATTCATAATAGGTTGGATATTAATCATCTTAATCACTACTAAATGAATCAATATTCTTCTGAACATAAGCTATAAAATTTATAAATAATTCTTGTGTCTCTTCATCAAAATCACTGAATGAGATAAGATTAGATTCCTATTATTTGAACATAAAATTTATTCTTTTGGTTCTTTTGGATATCTTTTTTCCTCCACCTGCATTTGAGACTTCTTTGTAATTTTTTATTCATTTCTTTCCTTAAGTATTTTTATCATTTTTAGATTCATTATCTGATATTTTTTCCTTTGGGTAATTAATTACATAGTGTCCAAGACCATTTTATTTATAACATCTACTAGAGAATATACCTTTGTTATTTATTTTTTCCTTTTGAAATATTTTTAAAATGAATGTAATAACACTTTGATATTCTTTTTTATTCTCAAAATCACTTCTGTCAAAAACATCTTCAACATTAAAATTTTTCATATTTATCATGATTTCAAAAGCCATATCATCTTTAAATTTATTTTTGAATTCAAAAAGTTCTTTAATTTCATAATAAATGAGAATATTATGTATCTCATCAACATAAATATCTTCTCTGTCTTCAAGTGAAAAAAATTTGGGATCAAATCTCTCTAGAAAATTTATCATCAATTTCTTCACAATTGTGGAATCATTAAGTTTCCCACCAAATACTAGAATATTTCTCGAAATTTTATTTACCCAGGTAAAGAAATCATCAATACATTCATCCTCTTTCGTTTTTAGGTCTTCAAATTTTCTTCTCTAGATCTGTAGCTTTGCCACTTTCACTTTTACATTACCTTCATAACTACTCCCCAACTTATCCCAAATGTCTTTTGTAGTTTTTATTTCCATAAATTTTTTGTATAATTTATCTAATAATTACATGAGAATATAATTTTTTTAGCAAACATCATATGACCATTATTTACAAATAGAGGAAATCACACTATCATTGCATCATGAATTTCCAAACCTAGAGATAAAATATATGTAAACATTCAATTCTTCCAACTTTGAAAATTTTTCTATTAAAATATTGGTATACCCATTATATTAACTTAATATATATTATCCTTGTATTAGAGGATAATTTATTAGATACTACATAAGAAAATTTTCCTCTGATGCCAATTGAAATTCTGACCAGGATCGGTTTCCTCCACTGAAAAGGGGGGTTGAATCAGTAGAGGGTAGTTATTTTAAAATATCTTCTCAAAATAAATAAGTCATTGTGACTTTTTAGAGTAAAATCTACTAAAATTAGAAATAAATCAACCTTAAATGATCATGTAGAAAAATAAAGATCAAGGAACACACAAATTTTACAAGGTTTAGATCCAATATGGATCCTACTCCTTATCATGGTTGGTCAGTCCCACTGACCATGGATTCATTTAACTATATTCCCAAGTGAAATACTCTTATAATAAATCATGTTTAATCCCACTACACATTTTAGGAGTCACACCCAACATTAGATATTCACACTGCAGAACAAAAGATGATTACAAAAATGATTAAAAACACAAAAAAATCAAGTTTGTTTAGTAAAAAAGAATGAATATCCACTTCATGAGCCTCTATATTATACAAGAAATTATTTTCTATAATTTAGTCTTGAAAGAGATTCACAAAACTTCTCATACTCAAATTCAATATTTTAAAAACATAGGTTTCATCAGATATTGATCCCTGAAGAACCAACCTTATCTTCAAACTCACTTCTTACTTTTATTTTTCTCACACTCTCACAACACACCATGGCACATCACAAGATCCCATACCATTAATTATTAAAAAGAGAAATATTTAATCATTAAATCCCTATGATCTTCATAACTGTAGTTAACAACCATGTCTCCAACATGGATTTAGAAACCAAAGTCTATAATTATAGATAAATTCATAATTTTCCACACCACATCATAATAGAATCACCTCATAATAATTTAATTCCAAAAACCTATAGAAATTAAACATGTAAGTAGCGAAGACTCTGAATCATCTATGTGGGAAAATCGGCTACGTATTTCTCAATAGAAATAGATTATATAGTATATTCATTGATTCGATTTAGTATTTAGCTATGCCACAAATCATCTATGTGATTCTTAATAAGATACATAGAAAATCATCTATGTGAAACATTTGGACTTGTGGATACCAGAATCATCTATGTTGATCTTTTGGCTATGTGATGCATTCGACTACATGGATGAATCGGCAAAGTGATTTGGTTGCATGAATGAAATGGCTATGTGAATCACCTATGTGAATTTACCTTCAATAATTCAGCTATGTAGCATAATGGCTATATGAATCTACCATTTCTGAAATCTATTATGTGAAACCCCAAATTGGAAATGTGGATCCAGAAAACACTCAAACTCAAATAGAACCACTTCATTCGATCTCTATACCTTCTCGAAAACACTTTCTAGAATTATGAAACTTTCTTCCATGATATATTACACCATAAAAACTTGATCAAGAAATTCCAAATTTGTTATTTCCTCATGTAAGGTTGTCAAAAAATACAATAGCACATAATAAACAATAACTATGGGATATTCAAGATTTATCAAACCAAGCCATAAATACATGAGGTTCCTTAATTTTATACCATCCTCAAATAAATGGTCATATGTAATGGACTATAAAAATTATGTAGGACATACTCCATGATTTTGTTCTTGAATTTAGAGGTGCTTGGGATTGCCACTTGGAGATGGTTGAGTTTTCCGACAACAATAATTACTATTCATCCATCAATATGGAACTCTTTGAGGCCTTTTATGGTCATCTGTGTAAATCTCCACTCTGTTTTTTATAGATTGGTGAAGCTTCCCTTGTTGGACCTTTTTTGTTCTAAGAGATGACGTTAACTATTCATTTGATTCATAAAATAATGTACTAAAAAAAGTTGTTATAGGTCTTCTATTGATCATATTTGATTCCCTTTAGAGTTATTAGTTAATGACCAGGTGTTTTTGAGAGTCTCATCTCAATTGGGTCATCAATGGTTTAGAAGATAGGGGATATCGGCAATAGATACATGGGACCATTTGAGATTTTTGAGAAAATTAGAATGGTGGAATACTATTTAGCCTTACCACCATAGATAACGTTGATCCATAATGTGTTTCATGTGTCCCCATTCAAGAATTATCTTCCAAAACCATCAAATGTCTTGAGTTGGTGGGGCATTAATGTGGGATTGGATATGACCGTGGCTAGGAAATCAATTCAAATTATCAATTCTCAAACAAAGGCTATTCATGGGAGGTCCTTTCCCTAGGTTTGGGTAATATGGAAACATGGTTTTGATTATCACAAGATATGGGAGAAGGATTATTTGGTGATAGAACAGTGGCCTCACCTATTTACTACAAAGTTTTCTTGGTGGGATTTATAGGGGAAGAAAGCATTTATAGTGGGGAGGATTATAACAGTCAGATAATATCTTTTTGGTATGAACCTTTTTTACTTTTTTCATTCCTTTTTCATTACTTCAATCTCTTATTATCTCATTTATTATTGGTTGTTTCTATATTTTTTGTCTTTTATAGGGGTCGGGGGTGTGCATTGATCCTTGTATGAGAGTTTGGGAGATGGATAAGAGGTTTGGCTCAGGAGTGGACATGGTCTGGTGGCTGAAATAGCTACAGGAGGGCCACTGGCTTTCCATTTAGGGCCATCGGCCAGTTGGTGGAGCACCCAATAGGATGGGCTTTCTACTTGGCCCATTGGATGGTCAGTGGGACTTTTAGTGGCCCGGGATTTCTACAAGGTGTATCTAGATTGTAACATCCCAAGATTTTGAAAATAAATTTAATATGGAATGGATGAAACACTAAGTCTCTACAAAACACCACTTTTCTATAACCTTTATAATAAACATAATTTTTTCACCTCTGTGTTTTGAATTTCAAAAAACTGACATACACGGTTTCATTCAGTAAGATATTTAGAGTTTGATAAGACAAACTTAATTTTTGGTGAATAGTAACATACCCTTATGAATAGTAATATGACCCTTATGAATATTAAATCATATTATTATTTTATTGTCTTGAATTTATAAGGTAATTAGATCTTGATTAATTTTTCAAGGTGATATAAAACGAATTATAGTTTTAAAATTTTTATTTTTCGAATAAATTATGATTTTATTTAAAAATTAAATTAATAATATTTAGAAAATTATTTTTCAAAATTGGATTTCATTTTTTAATTCTACATGTTTAAAAATGGTTAGGGTGAATTTTTGGGATTTTTTCTAAAATACTTGAATTTTTATGAATAGTAAAATACGGTAATTTACCATATATATACATTATCTGTTAAATTCACTATTCATAGAATTATTGTTTATGTAAGCACACTTGTTTAAAACTCACATTCACATATTACTATTATTGGTCACAAAAATAAATACTATTGGTTATATTTGGAAAAATAATAAAATAGTGAGTAAAATAATGGGAAAACCATCCTCTCCACCACTATAAACCCCCCCCCCTCACTTAATTTTCTCTTCACTCCTCTAAATCCGTGTGCCTTGTCTAAATTCTGCTCAAATATCCTACCAAGCTCCTCTCCCATGTCCAACATCCCTTGGTCTCATAAAAATACCAAAACTTCTCCCCTAAAGAGGCTCTCAAAGAAGATTACATCAAGAGGTAAATTCCTCTTTTCATTTATTTTATTTCAAATTCAATTAGTTTATTTACTCAAATCCTTTCATCTAAAGGTTTTGGTGACTCCAGTAACTTATATGTACTATAATTTTTTTTATGATAAAGTAATAATTCTTCATCATCTCTCTTTTCCCCTTCTTTTATACTATAAATGAAAACATCATCTCAGATGTGTTAATTTATCACATTCAAGGATGATGGGTTTTCAATTTATATTATCATCTTCAATTCTGGTCATGAAACAATTTTCATGGTTGAACCATACTATAATATATTTATTCTAACTTATGTAAGGTTTTGGAATCCTTTTTACACATGATGTTAATTTTTAAATTAAAATGAGTTTGTTGTGACCAAAAACCGCCAATTAACCCAAACAATAGTCATTAAAGTTTTATATAATGATTCATCTTCACTCCCAATAACCAAAAAAATTTATAACCATGTAAACTTATTATTGTTAAATAATAACATACAACTTATATTCTAGAAAACCATTCTCATTATACATGTTTATCCTACATGAATATAAGTAAACTAATCATGAAAACCAAGGAAGAAAACACTCCCAAACAATAAAATTAAATCTCTTAACCCATCAAAAGTCCATGAATGAACCTAATAAGGTTATAATAAATAAATTAAATGTATTGGATGTTCTGGAATAATTAATTTATGAACCTAAATTTTATTATTCAGGTCATTAAGATCAATTTAGGTACACCTTCAGACTTATGGTAAGGGTTTTCTACCCGAACCTCCATTTTCATTTGGGTTATTCTTATTATCTACTTACCTAAATGAAATTATTATTTACTCATATTTACTCCTCATATATTCTGTTATAATGTTCTATATTTGTGTACCAACCAAAATCCTACTTTCATTTATGGGTAGTTATATGTTTTAAAAGGATCTTTCAAAATTTCTTCCCTAAATACAAGCCTAATTCAAGGGAATTTCTCAAATTATTACCTATTTTCAAGGACACTCTATAATATGTTTTTGGAAACCATTATCTTTATAAAATCACTCATTTTATTATGAAAATACTATATTACTTAACTTCTAGTTTTATACAAATAGTTTTCCAAAAGAACTCTTCTTTTCAAAGTAAAAGAGTGTTTGTCTCAAGAATTACTCGATGATTTTATAATAGTATCTTCATCTATTTAAAAAATGTTGTTGATTATTATGTATTATTTGGATTAATATTTTATGACATCATCTACCATATTTAATTGAGTGTTTTATGATCAATTTTACTATGGTTGTTCTATCTTAAAACCATTCACCAATTTACTCTGAATAGTTAGTGTTTATGCTTAATTTTCAGGGAATGTTATTTACATTTCATATATTAGTTTAAATATGAATGTATATGTTTTTATATTTATCCTTTTTCATATGAGGAATGAATTGGAATTAGTAAGTGTTGGTTAGGGCCCACTATAGCACCTCGGTGCATTGGTAGGTCTCATAAGACAACATGTGGTCTTGGCACAAAGCCTTGACAAAATGGTTATTTATGGTATTGGCATGAGGCCTTGATGGTATGGTTATGATCTCTCGCATTATGAATTACCTCATTATAAAACTATTGTTTATATTTCATGTGGTTATTAGACTATTAGAATACCCATGATTATGTTTTTTAATGGAATTATTTATTCATCTCTTATTCCTACCATAATGTGTTCAAGTTTATTTTTTTTAACGCATGTATTTTTAGTTATTCACCATGCCTAATATTTATGTTTATGATATCTTACACTATATTTATTACCCTTAATGATCATTTTATCTCACCCCTTTATTATGTTTCATTTTCTCAAGACATGAAGAAGTTTATTATGAATTACCCTCAGGGATAAACTTAGAGTTGTGGATGTTCCCAATAAAACATATATGTTGTATTCCATTTCAAGTTGTAATTTTGAACTCATATATGTATATTTTTTCGAAAGATACTAAACTAATTGGTCCTTCATGATTCATATTCATTGTTTATATGATAATGTAATTTAATAAGGCACCAGCTCTGGGCAACTAGAGTCAAGTCCTTATAGTTGGTATCATAGGAATTTTAATAAAAACGTAGAAACTAGATTTAAAAAACATAGATTTGGGGACAAACCCTAATATATTATTTAAGGATAAAAATAAAATAACATCCTGGTATTTTGGTAAGGAATAGATTATGTGGATATTTTTAGCAAATATATCCCTATCTAGATACTACAAGTGAAAATGGTTCTGGAACAGATGTACCTAGGAGTGAAAACTCTGACAAGAAGTTTTGGGCTTACCTAGGGTATCCTGGTACATGAAAATGGGTCTTTCTACACACCTAATTTGAAACTCCCAAAGGATATTCTTAGGATAATTCAAATTTTCTTTAAAATATGTTATGAATGATTTAAATGTAAAATTTTCCTCAAAGAAACCATGTTTATGATTAAGAGATTAGTTATGGATAGGATTCCAATTTGTGATAAGTATTGTTCTAAGTTGAGATTATATATTATGATTCATAACCTAATCTAGTGTATGCCATTATTTAGAAATGGTGCCTAATGTAAGGAATTAAAACCTCAAGAATGCACATAACCCATGTAGAGATTCACCTCTGATGGAAGATAATGATGTTGTCTCTAGTGTTGCGACTAGTGCTGAGTAGCTTATAACTATATTGAGACAGTTGACTCAGGTTATGAACAATAAACTTACTCATATGGATCATCTAGATCCACAATGTGGAGGAGCTATGTTAGACCGATTTATGTGACAACAAGCTCTATTATTCAATGGGACTAAAAACCCATTTTTAGCTGAGCAGTGGATAAGTTCCCTATAGAATATATTTCTCTCTTTGGGATGTAACAAAAGAGAGAAGTTTGTCATGGCAGTTTATCATCTATCGGGAGATGCAGATTAGTGGTGTTTGTTAATCCAAAACACAAAGGAGGAGGAATAATTAGAAGAGATGGAATGGAGGTATTTTAAGGAAATTTTTCAAGAAAAATATTTTCCCCGCAAACAACGTGAGGATATGGAAAATAAATTCTTTAATTTGAGGCAGAAGGATGATGAAAATGTTGTCAAGTATGAATCCAACTTTACAAGGATAGAAAGGCATGATTCGGACTAAATACATAATATAAGGATTAATATTGATTGATTATTTGATGGTTTAAAATCATTCCTCCGAAGAGCACTGGTTTCTTATGATTTCTTATCATATGAAGATATAGTCTCATGTGCAATAAAGATAGAAAATGAATTCTATAAGTTATATGAATTCAAAGGAAATCAAGAGAAGAAGAGGGATTCTGAAAACTCTGGAAAAGAAAATAAATAAATGGGGACGAAGGGAAGATTAGACCTTCCACTCTATAATAATTGTGGGAAGAAACACCTTGGAACATACCTGAAGGGAATGGGATTCTGTTACAAGTGCGGAGAAAAAGGCCAACAATCTTGTGATTGTAAGGGGAATAAAGAAACAACCAATGTTCAATGATATAGTCATAAAGATATGGGACATTATGCACATTAATTTCCTAAGCGTTAGGGAAACGTTCCCTAAATAAGGCTAAGGGATCAAGGCCAAGATTGTTCTATCACAACTGTTGAGGTTGAAGTTCCTAACGATATGGTGGCAGGTACTTTAATTGTTTTCTCAAACTTATCCAATGCTTTATTTGATTTTGGATCATCACATTCTTTTATATCTTCCCAATTTTCTAAGAAAATTAGACTTGTTTAATTTGATTTAATAAAGTAGTTTTAGTAAAAACTCCTAGGGGATGTATTATTGTAATAAAGATGTGTTGATCAGTCCCCCTCATGACACATAAATATGATTTAGTTGCTAACTTTATCATAATAACCATGATTTACTTTGATATAATCCTTGGTATGATTTGGATTTCATGTTATGATGTGAATATCTATTACAATAAGAGGGAAGTTATGATTTTTGACAACAATGTTGAATCCCTTATCTTTAGTGTAGAAACCTTGCCAGCTGATTCTTATCAGGATCCACCCCTAGTAGTTCTAATGAATTAAATTATTGGGGAGGAAGGGAATAAAATATCTATGAGTGATGAAAGAAATTTTCAAATAGAGTATGTGAATATTGTGCAAGAATATGTTGATGTGTTTTTATAGGATTTACCTTGACATTATTTAGAGTGGGAAATTGAGTTTTCCATTGACTTAATTCCTGATTCAAGGATCATATCAAAGACCCCATATAGAATGGCCACTAAGTAATTAGTAGAACTGAATAAACAACTAGAGAAACTGAATAATAAAGGATTTATTCACCCTAGTGTCTCTCCATGGGGATCCCTTATTCTTTTCGTTAAGAAAAAATATGGATCTATGAGGTTGTTCATTGACTATAGGGAGATCAATGTTATAATAATAAATAAGAAGTATCCCCTGCCTTGAATTGATGTTTTATTTGATCAACTTCATGGAGCCCAATATTTTTAGAAGATTAATCTTCGATATGGATATCATCAGTTTCTTGTGAGGAAGGAAGATATTCCAAAGAAAGTATTTCAAACTAGGTATGGGAATTATGAGTTTACAGTAATGCCTTTTGGAGTGACTAATGCACCCTCTATCTTCATGGATCTAATGAATAGGGTTTTCAAGGAATATCTTGATGAATTTTTGGTGGTATTTATTGATGATATCTTAGTATACTCCAAAATATTTGAAGATCATGAAAATCACTTGAGCACTATTCTAAAGACTCTTATAAGAAATGAATTATATGGGAAGTTTAGAAAGGGTGAATTTTGGCTTCAGTCAGTTTCCTTTCTTGGCAAAATTGTCTCTAATGATGGAATATCTTTTGATCATGTGAAGATGAAGGCTGTTCAAGAATATCCAACTCCAATAAACATAACTGAGGTATGTAGTTTTATTAGTTTTGCTGGTTATTATCATAATTTCATTCAAAACTTCACCCGTTTAGCCAACCCAATGACCAAGCTTACACATAAATGGGTTAAGTTCATATGGAAAAAATAATTTGAGGACTATTTTTAAGAATTTAAGAGTAGATTAGTGAATTCTCTAATACTAACTCTACCATCAGGGAATAATGGGTTTGTGTTTTATAGTGCTGCATCAAAGAAATGACTTGGTTGTGTCATTATGAAAAATGGTAGAGTTATTACCTATGCATCAAGGCAGTTAAAAATTCATGAAAAAAACTATCATATTCATGATCTTGAGTTAGTTTTTGTGATCTTTTCTCTAAAAATATGGAGACACTATCTCTATGGTGAAATATGTGAGATATATACGGATCACAAGAGTCTAAAGTATATATTCTCATAGAAAGAACTCAACATGAGACAAAGGAAATGGCTCGATCTACTCAAGGATTATAATTGTTCCATACACTACCACTTATGAAAGAAAAATAAGGTATTTGATGCATTGAGTAGGAAGTATCATGGAGTTTTAAACAAAATGAGGATTGAAAGGGATCATGTATTCATGGATATAATAAAGATGGAAATATGAATTATCAAAGAAGGTGAAACATCGTTACTTTTTCAATTGGTTTCCCAACCATATTTATTAGAAAGGATTAAAATCTCTCAACCTAATTATGAGAACCTTCAAAAGAAAATTAATGTTGTGAAAGATTGGAAGTTGGATGACTTCGTATGTGTAGATGGAATTCTGAAATTTAGGAAGAGGCTATGTGTTCCCTCTATACCTGAGATGAAAATGGAGTTATTGGATGATTCACATAGCTCAAATTTCTTTATACACCCTGGTAGCACTAAAATGTATAGATATTTGAAGGAACATTTCTGGTGGGACAACATGAAGAGGGAAATTTTTTATTATGTGTCAATATGTCTAGTTTTTCAACAATTAAAGGCCGAATGACAACATCCTAAAGGAGTCATGCAACCTATAACTATTTCTACATGGAAATGGGATGACATCACCATGGATTTCGTCACTATATTACCCAAAACTCCAAGGAAGAATGATGTGATATGGTTAATTGTTGATCGACTTACGAAATATGCACATTTTCTCGCTATAAGGGAGGATTTTCCACTGGAGAACCTGGAACAACTCTATATCAATAAAGTTGTAAATAAATGGAGAAACTCTTTCAATAATGTCTGATCATGATCCTCAATTTACATTGAAATTATGTAAAAGTATTTAGAAATCTTTGGATACTAAGATTCGTTTGAGTACTGCTTATCATTCCCAAATTGATAGACAATTAGAAAGGACGATCCAAACTATAGAATACATGTTGAGATCATTCTCACTCGACTTTCAAGGTATGTGGGATCAATATTTACCCTTCTTAGTGTTTTCCTACAATAATAGTTTCCATTCCAATATTCACATGGCACCATTTGAAGCATTGTACAAAAAGAGATGTCATACACCAACATGTAGGGATGAATTTGGTGAAAGGAAGCCAGTGGGCCCAGATCTTGTGGAGGAAACAATAGTGAAGGTGAATACTATTCAATTCCATATCAAAGTATCTCAAAGAAGACAAAAAATCTATGTTAATAATTGAAGGAAGGATTTGGAATTTCAAGTGAGAGATCACATTTCTTGAAAGTATCTCCATAGAAGGGCGTTATAATATTTGGGAAGAAAGGGAGACTGATCCATAGGTACATTAGACCTTTTTAAATACTAGAGAGAATTGGAGTTTTTTCATATCAATTGGATATTCCTAATATCTTATCTAAAGTATAAAATATGTTCCATGTCACATTACTAAGAAAGTACATGCCAAACCCAATGCATGTCCTCACTTCAGAAGGTATAGAATTGGAACCTGACCTATCTTATTATGAAGAGCCTATCTGGATTCTAGACACTAAAGAACATGTTTTGATGAATCTAATGACTCTACTGGTAAATATATTTTGGAAAAATCATAAAATTGAAGAGGCAACATGGGAGCCTGAGGAGCTTATAATGAGGAACTATCCAAATCTTTTTATGAGGTAACATTCTGGTAATTTTGAGGACGAAGTTTTTGTAAGGAGGGGATAATGTAATATCCTAAGATTTTGAAAATAAATTTAATATGGAATGGATGAAACATTGAGTCTCTACAAAACACCACTTTTTTATAAACTATCTAGTAAACATAATTTTTCTACCTCTATGTTTTGAATTTCAAAAAACTAATATACACGGTTGGGTTTAGTAAGATATTTAGAGTCTGATAAGAAAAACTTAATTTTTGGTGAATGGTAACATACCCTTATGAATAGTAATATGATGCTTATGAATAGTAAATCATATTATTATTTTATTTTCTTAAGGTTATAAGGTAATGAGATCTTGATTAATTTTTCAAGGTGATATAAAACGAATTATAGTTTTAAAATTGTTGTTTTTTTAATAAATAATGATTTTATTTAAAAATAAAATTAATAATATTTAGAAAATTATTTTCAAAAAATGGATTTCATTTTTTATTTCTACATGTCTAAAAATTGTTAGGGTGAATTTTTGGGATTTTTCAGAAATACTTGAATTTTTGATGAATAATAAAATACGCTAATTAACTGTATATATACATTATCAGTTAAATTCACTATTAATAACATCATGGATGATGTAATAACACTTGGTTCGAACTCACATACAAATATTACAATTATTGTTCATAATAATCAATACTATTGGTTGTATTTGGAAAAATAATAAAATAATGGGAAAACCCTCCACTCCTCCACTATAACCCCCCCCCCCTCACTTAATCTTATATTCACTCCTCTAAAGCCTTGTTCATTGTCTAAATTCTACTAAAATATCCTCCCAATATCCTCCCCCACTTCTAATATCCCTTGTTCTCATAAAAATACCAAAACATCTCCCCTAAAGAGGCTCTCAAGGAAGTTTACCTCAAGAGGTAAATTCCTCTTTTCATTTCTTTTATTTCAAGTTCAATTCTTTTCTTTCCTCACCTCCTTTCATCCAAATATTGTGATGAATAAAATGCCTTACATGTAATATAATTTTTTTATGTTAAATGAATAATTCTTCATCATCTCTCATTTCCCCTTCTTCTATACTAGAAATGAAAACATTGTCCAAGATGT
The DNA here is from genome assembly GCA_963277665.1 of Viscum album. Lineage (NCBI taxonomy): Eukaryota > Viridiplantae > Streptophyta > Magnoliopsida > Santalales > Viscaceae > Viscum > Viscum album. The sequence goes on along the minus strand of OY728126.1, from coordinate 1,797,560,934 downwards.
GTTAATTTATCACATTCAAGGACAACAGGTTTTCAATTTATATTATCATCTACAATCCTGGTCATGAAATAATTTTTATGGTTTAAATAGACTATAATATATTTATTATAACTTATTTTAGGTTTTTTAATCCTTTTGACACGTGATATTAATTTATAAATGAAAATAAGTTTGTTGTGATAAAAAACTGCCAATTAACCCAAACAATTGTCATTAAAGTTTTATATAATGATTCATATTCACTCCCAATAACCAAAAAAAATTATAACTATGAAACTTATGTATTTTCAATAATAATATAAAACTTCTATTCTGTAAAACCATTCTCATTCTACAAGATTATCCATACATGAATATAAGTAAACCGATCATGAAAACCAAGGAAGAAAACGCTCCCAAACAATGAAATTGAATCTCTTAACCCATCAAAAGTCCATGAATGAACCAAATAAGGTTATAATGAATAAATTAAATGTATTTTAGGTTCTGGAATAATTTATTTATGAACTTAAATTTGATTATTTGGGTCATTAAGATCAAGTGAGGAACACCTTCAGACTTAAGGTAAGGGTTTTCTACCCTAACCTCCATTTTCATTAGAGTTACTCTTATTCTTTACTTACCTCAATTAAATTATTATTTACTCATATTTACTCCTCATATATTCTGTGATAATGTTTTATATATTTCTACCAACCATAATCATACTTTAATTTATGGTAAGTTATATGTTTTAAAAGGATCTTTCAAAAAATATTCCCGAAATACAAGCCCGATTCAAGGGAATTTCTCAAATTCTTACCTATTTTCAAGGAGACACTATAATATTTTTTCAGAAACCATTATATTTATAAAATCACTCATTTTATTATTAAAATTCTATCTTACTTAACTTATGGTTTTATACAAATATTTTTCCAAAATAACTCTTCTTTTCAAAGTAAAAGAGTATTTATCTCAAAAATTACTCGATGATTTTATAAGAGTATCTTCATCTATTTCAAAAATATTATTGATTATTATATATAATTGGGGTTAATATTTTATGATATAATATACTATATTTAATTTAGTGGTTTATTATTAGTTTTACTATGTATGTGATATCTTAAAACCATTCACCAATTTACTCTGAATAGTTAGTGTTTATGCTTAATGTTCGGGGAAAGTTATTTACATTTCATATATAAGTTTCAATATGAATGTATATGTTGTTTATGTTTATCCCCATTCATATGAATAAATCATTGGACTTAGTAAGTGTCAGTTGGGGCCCTCTATAGCCCCTTGGTTCATCGGTAGGTCTCATGAGAAAAACTATGGTCTTGACACATTGTCATGAAAAAATGGTTATTTATGGTCTTGGCAAGTGGCTTTGATGGTATGGTTATGATGTAATGCATTATGCATTTCCTAATTATGAAACTAGTGTCAATAGTTCATTTTTTTATTCAATTAGTATAATACCCATGATTATTTTTTTAATGGAATTATTTATTCAGCTCTTATTCTTACCATAATGTGTTCAAGTTTATTTTTGTTATGGCATGTATTTTTAGTTATTCACCATGCCTAATGTTTATGTTTATGATATATTCCATTGTATATATTACCCTTAATGAGAATTTTATCTCACTCATTTATTATTTTTCATTTTTTTAGGACATGAATAAGTTTATTATAAATGATCTGGAGGGATAAAATTAGAGTTGTGTATGTTCCCAATAAAACTTATATATTTTATTTCATTTCAAGTTGTAATTTTGAACTCGTATATGTATCTTGTTCCAAAATCTACTAAACCACTCAGTCCTTTGGGATGGATATTCCTTTTTTATTTTCCAATGTAATGTAATAAGGTACTGGCTCTAGGCAACAGGGGTTCGATCCTTACATAGGTAGCCAGTGGAGGCTAGCGGCTAGTCGGTGACACTAATCAGGTTGATAAATGATAGGGTGGTGTAAAATTTTCATTTATTTTAATATCCATTTTAAATCAAATATTTCTAACACTAACTCCATTCAACCCTAAACACCTTGGAGGCTCTCTAGAGGTGGATTTGTACCTTACAACCTTTATTCTTCATAGGTTAAAGTGTTGGTTGATTTGTTGGATCGCTTCTTGTAAGTGTAATCTCAATTTGATCATAAATTTTCCTTTACTCCTCTATCTTCTTATTTGAGAGTGGTGGAACCTTATGTCATTGATGTATTTAGATATTAACTTGATGAATTATAGTCCTAGGATTCTCCCTTTATTATTTTATCCATTTACTCTTTGTTGATGAATCCTGGGTTGGGTGATTTTTGATCTTGTGATTGAGGTAGGTGGTTTCATAAGGAAATCTCTATCATTTGAAACCATTATTACTTTATTAATTTGAAATTAATTTATAATTGATTTCCAAAGATTTATTTTAGTGTTGTATGAATGAGTATTAAATAGAGTGGTACATGTGATGAAATTCCTTTGAAAATAGATTTTAAAATAAAGTGTTGATTTCTAGAAAAATGATCTCGAATTTAAAACAATGACTTAAAGCATTATTTTGATGATGACCTTTGAGAAGAAAATTAATGAAATGTTTTATGATTTTAAAAGAAATTAATTGATTTTAAATGAATGATTTTTTTATGAAAACCATTTGACGATTTGTTTTTAAAATCATATGGTATGTTTTGAAACTTAAACTTGGGGTTGAATGAAATGATTGATTGAGATAGTTTTGATATTGATTAAAATTAATGATAGCCCCAAGTATAATTTATTACCTAGAGTCACATGGGAGACTGGGTAGTTAGGTGGGAGGATATACATTCTAGGTAAACTATTATCTAGTAATGGATTGATGATGACAATGGTATTAAACCATTATGAGGATATAGAGTTTATTCTTTGGGGTTCTCTCGTATTCCCCTTGGGCTTGAGATCTAGGGAGTGTGTGCACACCTGGGGCTATATTTAACTAAGATTTTGAGTAACCTTGTGATAATAACTAAATAACCCTAGGTGTTATTATCAAAGTTATATGTTTGAAAATGATTATACATGCTAGTGTTTGATTGGAATTCTTACCCATTCCTATTTTGATAGAAATGATTATTAATGCCTATTTTAACAAATAATCTTATATATTTCTATTTTGAAAGAAATTAACTTTTTTAACTATTTTATATTATTCATTGAAATATTTTGAAAACCATGTTTTGGTGTGAACTGTGAAAATATTCCCATGTTATGTTTTATTTAAAATTGAGAATATTTATTTTAATTGATATGGTTTACTTATGGAATACTTGGTGAGATACTAATGGGATTTGTTTCTCACATCCTACTTTTGTCTTTGGTCATTTTTAGACTTTTTTATGCCAGGTAGAGGGAAAGGAAAGTCACTATTTGGAGGTAGTGGATGTTCTTGACTAGCAGGACTGGAGAGTTGGCAGTGACCAGGGGATTATGTGATCTACTTGTTAAATAGAGATCATGTAGGGTTTTGTGTTTTATGGTTGATGTGAAAAATTTGGTTGAAATACCATTTATTAGAATTATATCTATTTACATGTGGTATTTTTCTATTTTAAATTTTTTGACAGACTAATTGTTTATTATTTTTATATCTACTACTTTGCCTTTATGAGTTATTCTAATGGAAAAGTTGTTCCCTCTTTTTTTATGCCTGGGTGATAGTCTCTATCCTATGGGGATCAATAATTCCCTTCTGGCCATGTTAAAATTGATTTGGGAACCATTTAGGTGGGTTATCCAGGTCGGTTCATGACACACCATGTACTTTACCTCATATTGTAACAACTTTAGTTTTTATCTATAGATAAATATTTTATTCAATGTTTTTCTCCACACAAAAAACAATAAAACCAAACCAATATAAACCATCATAATGTAGCCATATAATTAGTAGGTATAAATAGTGGTAATATAATTATGAAATATATAAATGAATTTATATATATAAGAAAAAAACAAAATAAAATTTTCCTTAAACATCAAACTAAATTAGTACAACTAATAAACTAATAAAATATATTTGTATACTTAAAATTTATTTTATAAAATATATATTTTTTTATGTTTGATATATTATTATTAGCACTAATTTTAGAGGAATATTTAATGTACCAAAATATGATTCCCTATAAAAAAAGATTTTTCATGATATTTTATAATTTTATTTTAAAGTTAAATTTTAAATTTTAGGAATTTAATTTGAGAAAATTAACATCATTTAGCTTAAGATGAATTTTTTGAATTTTTTTAAAATAATTTATTTTTAGGTAAATGGTAAAAAATACTATTTTTGAAAATAGAATGGATTTTATAACCTAAAACATAGGAAACCTTTTCTTAAACTAATGTATTTCTTTTAAGTAACATTATATATTCTAAAATATCATGTTTTAATTACAAATTTATAAATTATAATTTAAAACATAAGTAAATTTTTCTCAGAAATTATTTTAAATACATTATATATTAGTATTTTAAAATTAATTTTTGTCAATTGAATCAATTTAAATGGATTTTAAATTTTAAATTATTGGGTCCAAATTATCTAATAATGTACACTTTATTTTTAGTAATAAATATTAAGTTACCTAGGGTAAATATTAGTTACCCTGGTAAAACAATTATTTTTCAAAGAATAATACTTTTCTAAATATATTGTATTTTTAATTAAATGAATTAATTTAAAATTAAATCTATAATATAATTTTTAAACATATATAAAAAATAATTAACACTCATTTAATTTTTAATCAATGTTAAATGATACTAAGAACACTTAATAATTAATTTTTTTCTAAAAAACAGTTTTTTCAACAAATTATATTTTTTGATTTAAAAGTTAATTTTATCCTATTTATGAATTTAATTAAGATAAATAGAGCCCATATTAGGATTCAATGTGTTAAATTTTTTTAATAATTGTATACTAATATTTTTATTAATAAAATAATTGACATGTTTAATGTTTAATTAAGAGTAATAAGTGTTTAAATGACTAATCTAAAGTGGATCAAATTTCCCTAAATTAACATGACCTTTATACCTTATAGAAGAAAAAATAGGTTTTAAAATATTAAATATATGTCTTACCTACCTTTACATACCAAAATCACCTAAATTCAATGCCTTTCCATTCTTACCCCTTACTTACTATTCTTTTTGATTGAAAAGTCTTGCTTCCCCACCTATAAAAAGGATATCACTTACACCCTTTCAATATTATACTAATAATTAGAAAGTTATTTGAAACCTATAAAAATATCCTATAATTTAATTACTTTACACTCCCTAATTCCTCTATTCACCACAAATTATCCTAATTCTTTCTAATCTAAGGCCTTTTCATGAGAAAGTTCAGAGTCTAAACATAGGTATCATATTTTTCTTAACATTTCTTTATTATTATTTCCTTTCTAAAACAACTATAACCATAGTATAATAGAAACCTCAACCTAATTAGTGTGATATGTTATTATAATAATGGTATAATCATTATTTATTCTCTTACACCAACTATGAAAAGCAAGGATCGTCATTAGTGTGTGTCTGCAGATTACCACCTCTATGAAGCCACTCTTTCAGTTTTTCATCACCACCTCTCATGGATGGTATTAATGACTATATTAGTGAATAAATATGATTTATATAATTTATTAATTATTCTAAAATGATCACTTGTTATCCACCTCTAACCCTCTCTTTCATTGAGTAATGGAAACGCTAATCGTGTATTGTGTAGACTACCACCTCCATGAAAAATCAATTTTATTTTCTTGTTTTTATTTTAGTTTTTCATTAGTTATATAAACATCATCAAATATGGTTCAACATAATAAAAATATCAAAAGAATATCATTATTTTTCTTTTATAATGATATTATTTCAAAATAAACAATTGTTTAACCATACTCACTAATCAAGTTAAAGCGTGTTCAAGATTGGGTTAGTTTGACCACCTACTTGGTTAATGCGGTGAAATTATATCACGAATGATTATGAAAGATTAATTTATGGTATAATATGACATAAATATGTAAATAAAGTTTTTTTTGTTTTTTTAAATGATACATCGATATTTAAATCATTAATTAAGAAGAAAAGCTTCATAGGTTGAAAATCACTGAAAAAATGCTTGTTGTCGATTTTATATTTTAGGAAAAAGACTAAAGTACTTGTGAATAGAAATTTAAACAATATAAATAATTAAAAGAAATAAATTAAAGTAAATTTAATTAACTTTTAATGATTAAATTTATAGTAACAACCACTAACACTGCTTTTATGAAACTACTACAAACGGTCAAAATTATAAACACTCAATGTGGGAAAATAGGGAAAAACTAACTAACATGCATGTAGATAATTATTATAAATGAAAATTAAAAATATTATTAGGTATGGATACAGATATAAAATATTATATTAATATATTTTTGTTTGTTTTGTAGGTGATTAGTGCACATTATACTATGTTAGGAAACAATATAAGGGTTTCTCATAACTCATTTTCCTTTCTTGAGTTATAATACTTATTCTTGAACCTCGTTCTTATAAGTGGAATTATTTTATCCAGTTATTTTAAAAAAAAATTGTTCCCAATTTCATTTCTATGAATTTAAAAATATTTCTCATAAATTACTTTACAAAGTATTACTACTTCAAAGATTGTGATATTCATAAGGGTTTCTTTATATCAAATTGGAATCCCTTAATACATGTTTAAGTTGTACACCATGTTTCCTTTTCATTGGGGTAAATACTAGCCTATTTTCATTTTGTATCATGATAATCTTAAACTTCATGATGTTAAATGTTCTATTTAAAGTAATAATTCTCATGGGGTTTTGATTCAAAGTTTACAAATCCTATTGGTGGTTTTCATGATTCAAATATTTTCCTTGGGTCATAATCACTCTTTTATGTCTATTGTATTTCCTGATTGATCTATTCTAACCTATGATGATTTTAGGTTGTATTTCATGATTTGTTTATTCTAAATTTTATAGATTAATTTAAATTTATATATATATATATATAATGAATATATATTATATTTATATCATTATTAACATTTTGGAGATGATAGAAGTATAATCAAAGCAAAAGGATCAGAGCATCCATGATAAAACATGTATGAGAAAACAAAGCAATTAACACTTGAAACACTAATAATAATGAAACATTGTTAAACAAAATAGTGATAATAAGTTATAAGAAGATAATATATGGTATTATAAAAATGAATATAGTTCTATTATAAATTAATAACATGTTTAAAACCATTATACAGTAGGTTAAATCATGTTCAACTAAGGGGAAGCATGAAGTAAGGGGTTTCATAACTCAATTTTTGTCATTAGGTTATATTACTTGTTCATTATCTATGTTATGAAAAATTATTTGTATAATAACCTCTGATTATATTATTATTTTATTTTCACATGTTTTTTATAGATTTAAATTTGTTACACATAATCACTTCATTGATTAATTCTCACTCCAATGATATGATCTTTGTAATGGATTTTGTCTCAATTTCTACTTCATTAAGGCATATTAGGTATTATACACATATTTTATTTTATGTGGTGTATATAATGCCCCTTTAATGTATTTAACATGAATATATATATATATATATATATTCATAGTAATTAAAGTTTCAATTCAAGTTTACTCATTCAAGGGGTACCAATTTAAATGTTACCAAAGATGTGAGAATTTATTTTACAATCTCATTTTTTGGGATTTATTATATTTTTCATTGATGTAATCTTATAATATATCCATTATAAACTTCATCTATTTTATTATACTCTGGATATTAAATTATTTTCCATGTTTTTTTCTAAATTTTTCACTCTTTTTCACTTCAATTAATCAAATAAATTTTTAAAATAAAAGTCGATCTTATTTCTATTTTGATTGGGTATATTTTTTTACCCTACCCATATTTTTCAAAATTGTTTTACAAAAGTCCTTTTTATTTAATAAAATGATTTATTAAAGATGTGTTAATTTATCCTTAACTTTTTATAAGGTATGAAAGGAATATTTTTAATGTTTTCTAAAAGGGTCATTTTTTACTTTCTTTATAAAAATTCAAAAGGAATGTTTTTTTTAACATATACAGTATTAATGGACTTTCCCACTACAATAACCATTTTAAGTTTTTTAGTTTCTTTTATAAGATTTTAATAATTTTAAAAAGAAAACTCTTTATGAAAAACATAATTTAAATTTTTCTCTTCCATTTTCTTATATTCTTTAAAAGACTTGATTTTACTATAAAATCCACTTTAATTGTGAATTGATGGTCATCTCTCATCACTTGACTAATTTTTTGGTCATTAATTTTCTCTTTAAATACTCTCTTTCTTATGAATATATTTCATTAGACATTTTATTTCTCTTATATCCATGTTATTTTGATCATGGATATGCTTATTGTCTAAATTGTATACAATTTCTACATATGGTGTTTTACAATGAAAGTTATTTGATTGACTGGGAAAAATATTAACATTATATATTCTTTACTAAATATATATATTTATTAATAAGGCATGTTTTTTATTGATTAAATTGATCATTCAAAATATGAGGAATGAATTGGACATGTAGTGACAGGTGGGCCTAAAATTATATAGCCCCTTGATGCATTGACAGGTCTCATGAGTCAAACTAGTTGGTCAAAATTATTAAATGGGTTTTTGGTATGTACTAATCCATCGATTAAATTTTCTTGGAATAAGGCATTGACAGTAAAGATATCATGATGCTTGAAATCATGACATCCAACATTAACCATTTAGTTTATTGAGAATTATGTTATTATTATCCATGAGATTACTGTATTGATATTATATATGGATTTATTTTTTTCTCAAGTTATTGATTAAATGACATGTGTTCTCAGTTATTTACTTTGCCATATTGATTATGCATTATTTACTCATGATATATTCCACTGTATGTAACCCTTACCAAGAATTTTATCTCACCACTATTTTTTTCTTTCCATGGGATATGAAGAAAAAATATTTGAATGAGTTCAAGGATGCAGAATATTTACTTTCACTATGTTTTATATTTTATTTCCAATGTAAAATGAGAATCATGTTTATATCTCATTATTTAAGACTACTAAATTGATCAGTCCTTTAGGGTGATATTCCTTATATCTTATGTCAATGTAATAAAGTATACATTGGATCTAGGTTACTGGAGTTGGGGTTGTTATATAAATAGTGGTGACATAATTATGAAATATATAAATGAATATATATATATATAAGAAATAAAAAAATTTAATTAAACATTGGACTCAATTTATACATATAAGAAACTAATAAAATTTATTTTTATGTTGAAAATGTATTTTCTAAATTTCATATTTTTTTATGTTTTATATATTTATGCTTGTCATTAATCGTAGAAGAATGGTTAATATACCAAAAAAAAGATTCCCTATAAAAACTATTTTTTGTGATATTTTATGATTTAATTTTAAAATTAAATTTATAAATTTTAGGATATAAATTTAACAAAATTAAAATCATTTTTGGATTTATCATGGTCATATTATCTTAAGATGAATTTTTAGAATTTTTATAAAATGATTAATTTTTATGTGAATAGTGAAAATGCCATTTTTGAAAATATCATAGATTTTATAGCCTAAAAATTAGGAAACATTTTATTGAAAAAATATATTTTTTTAAGTAACACTATATATTTTAAAATATCATGTTTTAATTACAAACCTATATTTAATATTTCAGAACATAAGTAATATTTTCTCAAAAATTGTTTTAAATACATTATACATTAGTATTTAAAAATTAGTTTTTATCAATTGAATCAAACAAAGTAGATTCTGAATTTTAAATCATTATGTTCAAATTATATAATAAGGTTCACTTTATTTTTAGGCATAAAGATTAAGTTACCTTGGGAAAATATTAGTTACCCTGGTAAAACGGTTATTTTTCAAAGAATAATATTTTTTCTAAATATTGTTTATTTTTTATTAAATAAATTAATTTTAAATAAAATATATAATATTATTTTTAAACATATATAAAAAATAATTCACACTCGTTTAACGGGTATTCAATTTTAAGTTAGACTAAGAACACTTAAAAATTAAAACAAAATTTTTCTAAAAACGGTTTTTTCAACACATTATATATTTTGATTTACAAGTTAATTTTATCTTATTTAGAAAATAAATTAGGATAAATGGAGCCAAAATTTGTATTCAGGATATTTAAATTTGATAATAAGTTCCTACTAATATTTTTAGTAATAAAATAATTAACCTAAGTAGTATTTAATTGATATTAATAAGTGTTTAAATGAATAATCTAAGGTGGCATTAATTTTCCTAAATTAACATGAACTTTATACCTTTTAGAAAAACAAATTAGGTTTTAAAGTCTTAACTAAAGTTATTATCAACCTTACCTCTCCTAAATAACCTTAATTTCATTCCTTTCCATTATTACCCCTTACTTTCCATTCTTTTCCATGGAAAAATCCCTCTTCCGCACTTATAAAAGGGGAACACTTCCACCCTTTCAATACTCCATGCCTATTTAGAAAATTTCTTGAAACCATTAAAAAATATCCTCTAATTTAATTAATTTACATTTTATAATACCCCTGTTCACCACAAACTATCCCAAGTCTCTATAATCTAAGCCCTTTATCAAGATAAGTCTAAGTTCTCAACGTAGGTATCACATCTTTCTTAACATTTATTTCATATTATTTCCATTATAAAACAACCATAACCATAGTATAATAACTCCCAGTCGTAATTAGTGTGTTTATATTTTATTATAATATTTTTACAATAATTATTTATTCTCTTCCATCTACTATGAAAAATAATAATTGTTGTTAGTCTGTGTGCGCAGATTACCGCTTCCACAGAGCGACGTTTTGGGTTTTTCATCACTGACTCTAATGGTTGGTATTAATTATTTTATTAGTTAATAAATATTATTTATATAATTTATTTATTATTCTTAAATTATATCTTACTATCCACCTACACCCCTGTCTTTTTTTGAGTAATGGAAACGTTAATCGTGTGTTGTGTGGACTACAACCTCCACAAAGAATCATGTTTTTTCATTTGTATTCTATTTTTTAATTATTTATCCAAAAGTATTAAAATATGATTCACCATCATAAAAATATAAAAACAATATCATTATTATTATTTTATAATGATATTATGTCAAAATAAACACATGTTTAACCATACTCACTAATCGAGTTAAAGCGTGTTCAAGATTAGGTCGATTTGACCACCTACTTGAATAATGCTATGAAATTATATCACAAATGATTATGAAAACTTAATTTATTATATAATATAAAATAATTATTTAAATAATAATTATTTTTTAAATTTTTTAAAAGGATTCGTCAAAATTTAACTCAATAATTTAGAAAACACTCATCGTATGCAGAAAATCACCAAAAAAATGTTTGTTATCGATTTCATCATATAGGATAAAGACAAAAGTACTCATGAAATGAAATTAAAATTACAAAAATAATTATAAGTCATAAATTATATTAAAATTAATTAAATTTTAATTAAAAACTTTGGATGAAGAATGAAAATTCACATCGCTCCTACAAAATAATTACAAATTGTCAAAATTATAAACACCTGATGTGGGAAAACAAGCAAATACTAACTAATATACATGTATATAATGATTATAAATGAAAATTATAAATATTTTTAGGTATGGATATGGTTATAAAATATAATATTAATATATTTATGTTTTTTAAAAGAGTTTATAGGTCATTCTACTATACATGGAAACAAGGTAAGGGTTTTTCAAAACTCGTTTTCCTTTCTTGAGTTATAAGGTTATTCTTGAACCCCATTCTTATAAGTTGAATTATTTTATCCTATGATTGTATAAAAATTTTATTTAAACTTTAATTTCTATATATTTATAATTTTTTCTCATGAATTAATTTCCAAAGGATCATTACTTTGAAGATTGTGATATTTATAAGGGTTTCTTTGTCTCAAATTTGAATCCCTTGAGACATGTTTACATTACATACCATATTTAATTTTCAATGGTGTAAATACTACTATATTGTAATTTTTTATCATGATCCTATTATATGTATTGATATTAATTTTTCTATTTAAATTTATATATCTCATGGTGTTTTTATTCAAAATTTACAAAGGTTGTAAGGGGTTTTCAGGACTCAAATCTTTTCTTTGGGTTATAATCACTCTTATTTATCTATTATATTTCACGATTGGTATATTATAACCTATGATGATTTTAGGATTCATTTAAAATTATTTTATATGAAAATAAAATGGAAAACTAAAGTCTTCATCCCCGATGATTTTAATGTTTCCTTATAATTTATTTTTTGTTAAGAATAATTCTCATTACTTTTAATGGATTTTTATTTCATATCTATATTTTTACTTCCCACCAATGCTATCATTTAACTAGTGTAAACTCAAAATATTTTTATCACCAAGGATCCTTTTATTTCCCTCATTTAATTTTAAATAAAAGGTTCCTTTATCCATTTAATAATGCGAATTTTCAACAAGGTTATTTCCAAAAATTTGAAAGGTTTTTTTATATTTTTAAAATAAAATTTTTTATTTTCCACTCCATATTTTATTTTAATAAAATTTATCTTTATCAAGTTTCCTTTATTAAATATTCTTTCTAAATTAAAGATTTTCAAATTATTATCACAATACATTTTTAAAAACCTTATGTTTTTTTCAAGACTTCATTATTAAAGAATACTTTTAAAGGTAAAATTTTTCAAAGTATTTTTACTTACCCTTTTCAAAAAAAATATGTTTTTTCAAGTTTCCATTATTAAATATTCTTTTCAAAAGTAAAATTTTTTAAATTATTTTCACTTATCCTTTTTTAAAACTTATTTCTTTTTAAGGATATTTTATTTATACCACTTTATAAAAAGGTTTTAAAAAGTATTCTCTTTCCCTTCTCAAAAACGTGTTTTTGAAGATAATTTAAACATTATCTCTTATAAAAATGTTTAAAAAATTGTGAAAACCTTTTTATTTTCACTTCAATTTTTCTTCCAAGGTTTATCTCACATTGAGTGATTTTTTGATCACCCTACATATGCTATTATGTTATTAATCCTTTTTGGAAATGATATTTTTATATCCTATAATTTATTAAGTTTATGTTATTTGAATGTTTAAGAAGCCAATTATTTTTCTACAGGTTATTTATGATATTATGATGTTTGATTTTAAGTAGAACACATATGCATGTATAGTGATTGATTTGGTCCTATATCACCCTTTAATTCATTGGTTTAAACATATATCTCATGATATAGTTAGGTATGGACATAATGAGTTTGTTCACAAAGGCATGGGCATGATGGGTTTGCTCACATTTCAGGCATGGACATAATGAGTTTGTTCACATAGGCATGTTCATAATGGGGTTTCTCACATAGGTTTTCCTATTCTTATGTTGTTCCAAATTTTCAAGTTGTTTATAAAGTTATGACACATTACCACATTATTCATCAAGTTATATCAATTTTACAAGATGTGTTTCATTTCTATGAAATGTCACATTTTCATGTTCATGCCTTGTTTTTAAATTATTCCACAATTTTATATCAAGCTCACATGTTTTATGATTATTGATAATTTTTTGAACCATGTTATATCTTTTATGCTTCCTTAAAGATCTTTTTATGATCTTATGGTGATATATCATGTTTTATGATTATCATACAAGGTCTTGTGATCTTTTATTAAGATATCTATATCTTACTCTTATCCCCCTTCATGTTTATGATCTAATACCTCATGATATATCTTTTCCCTTACTGAGCATTTGATCTCACTAATTTCTTATGAATTTAATCCCCCATTATTAATATGATTATGTTATGTTAGTTATCTATAAAAGGGTCTATAGGAGCATGGTTATGGAGAAATGTTCAAAAGTTTTAAAAAATAATATGTTTATATAGCTAGTATTCAAGACACTAAACTTTTTAGTCCTTGGGTTATGTGACTATATGTGAGATTTTTAATTTAAATCATGATATTAATTTATTATTTATGTTAAGTTTATCATGGATCACTATATTTAGTATCAAAATTGGTTTTATTTATTTTTAGAGATTATTTTAGTTATTTTTGGGATTAGTTTAGAGAAAATTAATGAAAACCCTAGAGTTTAGTCTTTGAATAGGATGATATCATAAAATATTGGTAAGGCCTTGATTATATGGTCTTCCTTTTAAATATATCCCTATCTTGATACTATAAGTGGATGTAGTTGTGGCATAGATTCACATAGAGGTAATCACCATGAAAAGGGTTGGTTGATAATTAACTCAGTCATCACCCTAATGCATGAAGAGTGGTCTTAATACTGCACAGATGGTTTTAAACTCCTAATGGATATGCTTTGGTTGATCATGTGCTCATTATAAACCACTATGAAGTATTTATTTCCTAGTTTGTTTGAGGGATTGAGTTGAGAAACATAATACAAGACAATTTAAAGTAACCTGGGTCAAACTAAGATTTGTATAGTTTGAACTAAATGAACTATAGTCTTATGTGATGATGTAAAAGGACAAGATTTTTTATAGTTAAAATTCTATTTATGGTTATGATAATTCCCTCATATTGTTAATTTTTTGTCACTCGTGTCAACCCTTGTTGGTTTTAGTGATGGATTGGACCAGAAGGAACCAAGTTAACTTTGGGTGTAAAGGACAATTCAATGATTACCTCAAAAATCAACCCATTGGAATGAGAGATGCACTAAAAATTAGGTGATTATTCCAAACTAATTATCTCAAAACATTATTAACAATGTAACCATAGTTGAAAACTAGAGTGTTCTAAAGAAGAGAAGGATGGAGTCTTATGAAAATTCAGGAAATGAAGTTGATGAAATAAAGTATTTTAAACCACCTATATATAAAAAATGTGGGAAGAATCATCCAGGTAATTTCCTTAAGGAGATTGGAAGATTCTTTACTTTTGGTAAAGGATGCCATAAAGCATAAAACTATCTAGGGAAAATGAATACATAATTTAACAAGAGTAAAGAAGATAGAATTATCATAGGTAACTACTAACAATTCAATGTCTTATGTTTGGAGAACTCATACATTATCAAAGACAATTTAAAAATCCAAGGATTGATGATAATGGTAGTAATACACAACCTATGAGACCCAGGAAGAACTTATGCAATGACTATTGATGAACAGGATGGTGGTAATTAGGTGTTCACTTACCCTCCACCCAAAATTAGTGGATCTATTCTGGTTTTATCAACCCTATTGTATCAATGATTATTTCAAAGAACATAAAGTCACTACCCTCAGTGATTTATATATTTTAGGGAAAACATTTAGTGGTGTGATTATTATGTTTTTGGAAATAAAATTTATGCAAATTATAATATTCTCCTTTAAAAAATAAAATAATTGATTTGATTTTCAAATATAGAATGGTTATTTTCACTTTGACTCCAAATTAATTTATATAATAGGTAAAAACACATTCAAAATCAATTATGATCATCTATTAGTGTAAGGACAGCTATGAGTTATCCAAGAATAAAACTAAATCCTTCACATTAGCCTTAATACTTGGTTATGATATACATTTCATTGAAATGGTTAGGGAAAATATGTGTTTTCTAGCCTTCCCTATGATATTAAGTATCATATCTTGATGCATGTCAATATTTCCACCACCTTTAGCTATTCCTACAAGTAAATGATAATTAAATTGTGCGGATGAAATTTATTTAAGAGGTTCGAATGTAATGACCTGAGATTTTATCCTTAAATAAATATTACGTTATATGGTTTTCCCCACATGCAATACCAAAAACCTAACCCAATATAGACTATCATAAGGTAGTTATAGAATTATCATGTATAAACAGTGGTAACAGAATTATAAAATATATAAATGAATATATATATATATATAATAAGAAAACAAAATAAAATTCACCTTAAATGTCAAAATCAATTAGTACAGCTAAGAAACTAATAAAATATCTTTTTATTCTTAAAATCTATTTTATGAAATGTATATTTTTTTAAGTTTGATATATTTATGGTTAGCACTAATTTTAGAAAAATAGTTCATGTGCTAAAAAAATGTTTCCCTATAAAAAATGGTTTATATGATATTTTATGATTTTATTTTAAAATTAAATTTATAAATTTTTAGGTGTGAATTTGTAAAAATTAACATATATTTTATATTTATCATGGTAATATTAGCTTAAGATTAATTTTTGTAATTCTTCTAAAATGATTAATTTTTAGGTAAATGACGTAAAGTACCATTTTTGAAAATATTATAGCTTTTATAACCTAAAAGTCAGGAAACAATTTATTAAAAATATATATATTTTTTAAGTAAAATTATATATTTTAAAATATCATGTTTTAATTACAAACCTATATTTGATATTCTAGAACATAAGTAATATTTTTTCAAAAATTGTTTTAAATACATTATAAATTAGTATTTTAAAATTATTTATTATCAATTAAAACAAATAAAATAGATTTTAAATTTTAAATAAGTAGGCCCAAATTATATAAAAATATACACATTATTTTTTTTAAAAAAAGATTATGTTATATTGTGTAAATATTTGTTACCCTGGTAAAATGATTTTTTTTCTAAGAATAATAATTTTATAAATATTGTATATTTTTAATTAAATGAATTAAATTTAAATTAAAGATCTAATATGATTTTTAAACATATATAAAAATTAATTAACACTCATTTAATGGATAATCAATGTTAATTAAGACTAATAACACTTCATAATGAAAACGAAATTTTTCTAAAAAACAGTTTTTTTCAACACATTATATGTTTTGATTTAAAATTTAATTTTATCTTGTTTAGAAATTGAATTAGGATAAATGGAGACCAAATTAGTATTTATATTGATTAAATTTTGGTGATAAGGGTATAATTATATTTTTATTAATAAAATAATTGACCTAAATAATATTTAATTAAGATTAATAAGTTTTTAAATGACTAATCTAAGGTGGCTCAAATTTTTCTAAATTAACTTGACCTTTATACCTTATAGAAAACAATTATTAGTTTTTAAAGTCTTAATTACATGTATTATCATACTTACCTCACCCAAATCACATAAATTTAATTTATTTCCATTCTTACACTTTACTTACCATTATTTTTTCATGGAAAATTCCATATTCCTCACTTATAAAATGGGGATCACTTCCACCCTTTAAATACTTAATTCCTATTTCGAAATTTTCTTGAACCCCTATAAAAATATCATATTCTTTAAGTAATATAAATTACATAATTCCCTTATTCACCACAAATTATCTTAATCCCCTCAAATCTATGGCCTTCATCAAGAGGAAGTTCAAGGTCTCAATGTAGGTATCACATCTTTCTTAACATTTCTTTCTTATTATTTCCTTTATAAAACAACCATAACCATATTATAATAACACCTAATCATAATTATTATGTTTATATGTTATTATAATAATGTTTCAATCATTATTTATTTTCTTTCATATACTATGAAAAATAAGAATCATTGTTAATGCGTGTGTGCGGATTACCTCCTCCACGAAGCAACGCTTTTGGTTTTTCATCACCACCTATAATGGTTGGTATTAATGATGGTATTAGTGAATAAATATGATTTATATAATTTATTTATAATTATTAAATTATCACTTAATATCCACATCCAATTCTCTCTTTCTTTTAGTAATGGAAAAACTAATCGTGTGGCGCGGACTGTCACCTCCACAAAGAATCGTTTTTTCAGTTTTCTTTTAGATTTTCATTATTTATATAAAAAAATTAAAAATGGTTCAATTTCATAATAATATCAAAATAATATCATTATTCTTCTGTTTTAATGACATTATTTCAAAATAATTAAACTCTTTAACCACACTCACCAATTGAGTTAAAACGTGTTCAAGATTTGGTTGGTTTGACCACCTACTTGAATAATGCTATGAAATTATATAATATATAATTATGAGGAATTAATTTATAGTATAATATTAAATAAATATGTAATTAATTATTATTTTTTGTTTCTATAAATTATACATCAATATTTAACTCATTAATTAAGAAAACACCCTTCATAGGTTGAAAATCACCAAAAAAATGTTTGTTGTCGATTTCATCTTCTATGATATAAAATAAAGTACTCATGAAAGAAACTTTAAAATAAATAAATAATTATAATTAATAGATTATATTATCATTAATTAAATTTTAATGATTAAATTTAGAAGATGAACGATCACCGACACTGCTCTTACCAAACTACTACAAACGATCAAAACCATCAACACCCGATGTGGGAAAATAGGAAAAAACTAACTAATATACATATAGATAACGATTATAAATAAAAATTATAAATATTTTTAGGTATTTATGTAGATATAAAACATTATATTAAGATATTTATGTTTTTTTATAGTATTTTAGAGTGCATTCGACTAATTTGGTAAAGAGGGTAAGGGTTTTTCATAACTCATTTTATTTTCTTGAGTTATAATGGTTATTCTTGAAACCCATTCTTATAAGTTGAATTATTTTATTATATGATTGTATAAAAATTTTATTTAAACTTTTATTTATCTGGATTTACAATTTTTTCTCATGAATTCCTTTCCAAAGGATCATTACTTTAATGGTTGTGGTATTCACAGGGGTTTCTTTGTCTCAAATTTGAATCCCTTGAGACATGTTTAAGTTTAAAACCATGTTTCCTTTTAAATGGTGTAAATAATTTCTTATTTTAATTTTTTATAATTATCTTATTATACTTAATTATATTCAATGTTCTATTTAAATTTATACTTCTCATGGGGTTTTGATTCAAAAGTTACAAAGGTTATAAGGGTTTTTGTGACTCAAATATTTTCATTAGGCCATAATAACTCTTATTTATATATTGTATTTTAAGATTGATATATTCTAACCTATGATTATTTTAGGATATATTAAACCTTATTTTCTAGGTGAATCATGTTTCAAACCAAATTCTTCCTTCATAATAATTTTAATTTTTTGTTAAAATGAATTTTTTATTAAGAATAATTCTCATTAATTTTTTATGGATTTTTCTTCAATATTCATATTTTTACTACCCGTAAATTTTCTAATTTAACTAGTGGAAAATAAAAATATTTTTATCTATAATGATCCTTTTATTCCCCTTATTTCATTTTTAATCAAAGTTTTCTTGATCCTTTTTAATGATGTGATTTTTTATCAAGGTTATTTCAAAATGTTCAAAAGGATTTTCCATCCTATCAAAATAATGGTTTTATCATCTACTCCACATTTTATTTTGATGATTATTTTTTCATTATAAAGTTTCCTTTATTAAATATTATTTTTAAACTAAAAGTTTTCAAATTATTTTCACAACCCCTTTTTTAAAATCTTTATGTATTTGTTCAAGTCTTAATTATTAAATATTATGTTTAAAAGTAAAAAATTTCAAAGTATTTTCACTTCCCCTTTTTGAAAACATCATGTTTCTTTAGAGTTTTAATTATTAAAGATTATTTTCAAAAGTAAAAGTTTTAAAAGTATTTTCACTTATATGTTTTAAAACATTGTATATTTTAATGTATCTTTCATATAGACCTCTTTATTATAATGTTTTAAAAAATATTCTATTTCACTTAGAAAAAATGTGTTTTTGAATATAATTAAAACTTTATCTCTTATAAAAATGTTTAAAAATGTTTTTTGAAAACATTGGTACTTTCACTTAAATTTTTCCTCCATGTTTTATCTACCATGAAGTGATTTTTTGATCATCCTCCCTATTTTATTATGTTATAAATCCTTTTATAAAAAGATATTTTGATATCCTATGATTTCTTAAGTTTATGTTATTTGAATGTTTAATAAACTCATTCTTTATCCATGGGTTATTTAAGATATAATGATGTTTGATTTTAAATGGTACACATATATATATATTATAATGGTTAGGGTCCTATATCACCATCCAATTCATTAGTTTAATCTTATATCTTATAAGATAGTTGGGCATGGACATAATGAGTTCGTTCACATAGGCATGGGCATGATGGGTTTACTCACGTTTCAGGCATGGACATAATGAGTTTGTTCACATAGGCATGATCATAATGGGTTTTATCACACAATTTTTCCTATGCTTATTGTTGTCACACATTTTCAAGTAGTTAATAACATTATTCCAAAATCCTAAGTTGTGTATTAAGTTATTTCAATTTTACAAGAAGCATTTCATTTGCATGAAATGCCATGTTTTCATGTTTATGCCTTGTTTTTAAAGTATTACACACTTTTATATAATGCGCACATGTTTTATGATCATTTATATGTGTTTTGAGATGTGTCATATATTTTATACTTTTTTAATGATATTTTTATTGTCTTATGGTACTCCATCATGTTTTATGATTATCATATATGGTCATATGATATTTTATTGAGATGTATATGTATTCTTGTTATTCTCATTCATGTTTATAATCTAATACCTTATGGTATGTCTTTTCCCTTACTGGGCATTTGGTGTCACCCCTTTCTTATAATTCAATTACCTAGGTTATAAATATGATTATGTAATGTGAGGTATTTAGAAAAGTTTCTCGAGGAGCATGGTTATGGATAAATGCTCATAAGTTTTATAAAATAAAATTTTTATGTATCTAGTCTTAAATACACTAAACATTTCAGTCATTAGGTTATGTGACTGTTTGTGAGATGTGTAATTTAAATCATGATATTAATGTATTACTTATTTTAAGTTTAGAATGGGTCACTATAGTTAGTATCAGAGGAGAGTTTAGTTATTTTTGGAGATTAGTTTTGTTATTTTTTGGATTAGTTAAGATAACCTTAGTGAAATTCCTATAGATGAGTCTAAGTATAGGATGATATCCTAAAATATTAGTAAATTCTTGATTAGATGGTCTTCCCTATAAATACATTCCTGTTTTAATATTATAAGTGGAAGTGGTTGTGTCGTAGATACACATAGGGGTAATCACCTTGAAAAAGGGTTGGTTGAGTATTGACTTGATCATCACCATGATGCATGATGAGTGGACCTATGAATGCATGCCTAGTTTGAAACTTATAGGATATATTCTTTGGTTGATCACATGTTCATTATGAACCACTATAAAGGATAGATTTCCTAGTTAGTTTGAGGGATTAATTTTAGAAATGTGAGATAAACCAACTTAAAGTAACCAAGGTCAAACAAAGATTTATATAGGTTGAACTAAAGGAACTATATTTAAACATGATAATGTAAAAGAAAAAGGCTTTTTAAGGTTAACATTCCTTTTATGATTATGATAATTCCCCTATATTGTTAATGGTTTGTCACTCTTATCAACCCTTATTGGTTTTATTTATGGATAGAACTAAAAGGAACCTAGTTAACATTGGGTGTAAAGGAGAATGTGATGATTACCTTAACAATAAATCCATTGGAATAGGATATAAGATAAAAAAAATTTGATTATTTCAAACCAACTATCATGAAACATGATTAACAATGCAACCATAGTTGAAATCCTAAGTGCACCAAAGAAGAGAAAAATGGAGGCTCGTGAAAATTTGGGCAATGAAGATAGTGAAATAAAGGATATTAAACCACCTATATGTCAAAAATGTGGAAAGAATAATCAATGGAATCACCTCAAAGGAATTTGAATATTCTTTAATTATGGTAAAAGAGAGTCCATAAAGCATCAAATTATTGAGGGAAAATGAAGAGTTTGATTAATATAAGGAAAGAAGATAGAACTAATCCTAGGGAAGCACTAACAATTCAATGTCTTATGTGCAGAGAACTCAGTAATTATTGAAGCCAATGCCCTAATCTAAGGAGTAATGAGGATGGAATTAATCCACAACCTAGTAGACCTAGGTAGTAAGGAAAAACCTAAGAAATTACTATCGATTAAGAGGATAGTGGTAATTAGATGTTCACTTACCCTCCACATTGAAATAGTGGATGTATTATTGTTCTATCAACCCTATTGTATCTAGGATGATTTATAATAACACTAATCCACCACCATTATTGATTTTAATTTTAAGGAAAACATTTATTATTTTGATTATTATGTTTGTGGAAATAAAAAATGTGAAAACTACAATATTCTCCATTAAAAAATAAAAAAAATAATTGATTTGATTTTTTAAATAGAATGTATATCTTCACTTTGGCTCCTTATTAATTTATAGAATAAGTAAAATACATTATAAATAAACTATGATCATCTATTAGTGGAAGACTAACTATGGGTTATCTAAGAATAAAGTTGGATCCTTTATAAGGGCTTTAATACCTAGTTATGAGACATGTTTCCTTGAAATGGTTAGGTAAATGAGTGATATATAGTCTTCCCTATGATATTAAGGATTATATCTTGAGTAATTATAATCTTTTCACCATATTTAGATATTCCTGCAAATAAATGATAATTAAATTTCCAAGGATGCAATTTATTTAAGGGGGTATAATGTAATGACCTGAGTTTTTCTCATTAAATAAATATTTTTCTATATGGTTTTCTCCACATAAAACACCAAAAACCAAACCAATATAGACCATCATAATTTATTCATATAATTATCAAGCATAAATAGTGGTAACACAATTATGAAATATATAAATGAATATATATATATATATATATAAGTACAAAACAAAATAAAATTCACATTAAACATTGAACTCAATTAGGACAGCTAAGCAACAAATAAATTATCTTTTTATGCTTAAAACATATTTTATAAAAGTTATATTTCTTCAAGCTTTATATATTTATGATTAACACCAATTTTAGAAGAATAGTTAATGTACCAAAATATGATTTCCTATAAAATCTATTTTTCATGATATTTTATGATTTTATTTTAAAATTGAATTTATAAATTTTAGGATTTGAATTTGATAAAATTTAAATAATTTGTAGATTTATCATGTTTATATTATATTTGAGATAAATTTTTAGAAACATTCTAAAATGATTTATTTTTATTTTAATGGTGAAAAATACCGTTTTTTATAAATATCATGGAATTTTAAAAGTTATGAAACATTTTCTTGACCAAATATATGTATTTTAGTAACATTATATATTTTAAAATATAATGTTTTAATTATAAACCAACATTTTAAATTTTATAACATAAGTAATAGTTTCCCAAAAATTGTCTTAAATACATTATATATTAGTATTTTAAAATTATTTTTTATCAATTGAACAAAATGAAATAGATTTTAAACTTTAAATAAATAGTTACAAATTATCTAATAAGTTTCACGTTATTTTTTGCATAAAGATAAAGTTTCCTTTTTTAAAAATTAGTTACCCTGGTAAAATGATAATTTTCAAGGAATAATAATTTTTTAAATATTATGTATGTTGGAAAAAAATACCTCAAGGTGTCCTCTTGGTATTTTTTGGATGTGATTATGTTTGTTAAAAAAGCCATATAACTAGGAATAAGGATAGTTGGTGTTTCCTGAATTAGGTGTCTAAGGTGGCATAGTTTCCTGGCATTTTCCAAGTTTTTGGGATCCAAAATTTGGAGTTTGGCTAGCATTTCAAAATATGGATTTCCTTAAAGATATCATCAAAATATATAAAATGAATTATTTTCACAAATATGGGTTTCATGAAGAGTGTTTTGCAAAGGATAAAAGAATTTTGATAGTGTTCTCTACAATTACGACGAGCATCACGAATGGATAAGGTGAGGCGCATTGCAAGAGGAGCATCGTAGCGATGTGAATTTTTGATGGAAGGATTTGTGATTATGATGAGAATTATGGATTTAAAATAACCGTGGAGCTTCATTAAAAAGGGATCATCACAGACGAAAAGTGGGAGCTCTGCAAAGTTGTGCTGTCGTGGCCTGGAAGATTCTGTAGTCAGTGGAAATGCCTATAAATAGGCCCCTACCCCCTTCAGAAGAGTAGTGAGACTTAACGAAGATCTTAAGGATCTCGAATCACGAAGGTGGTTTACAAAGGTAGTTTAAAAAGGATATTAGAGCTAAATGAATTTTTTGAACATCGTAAAAGTGTTAGAATTTGCGAAGTCCATAAAAAGATGACCAAAATTTGGGAGCTTCGTGAAGAGGTTTGTTTCACGAAGGATTGTTTGAGCTTTACAAAATAAGGTACTTCGTGAATTCTAGTTGAGCTTTGCGAAAGAGGTGTACTTTATGAAAGATAGTTTTAGATTCATGAAATAAGGATCTTTATGAAGGTAATGTGATATGCAAATGTATTTTAAAAGGTATTGCCTAGTGTTCTATGGTAAAGTGTTATTCATCAGTGGATGAAAGTGGGACATCAATAGAGAATCTACATATAGTGGATGATGCATTCATTAGTGATAATGAAGAGACATACAAGTCTATAAATTATGATCAGATCTTATGAATAATTAGTTATCACACTTCAGTTGAGAGAGCAGTGGGATTTCAAGTTGTGATTGGTTGTAAACTAGAAGGGACAGTGAGTCTTCTTTGAACTTTGTAAACAACAGTGCACTTATATTGGATTTGGTACATCAGCACATCACCGGTGTATGCTCCTTGGACATAGCCTAGTGAGGGTGAACCAAGTAAAATTTTTGCATCTTATACATGCTTTAATATCTGTTCATAATATCCAATGGTAAAGAGAGAGAAGAGAGTTTTATTTAACAAGGAAACAAGATCAAAAAGGGGTAGTTGTTTTAATCTGTCATACCCTATTTCACCCCTCCCATGGGGTATTTGACCTAGTGGGTCTAATAATGTATTTTTAATTAAATAAATTACTATTAAATTAAATATATAATGTTATGTTTAAATATATATATATATATAATTAACACTCATTTAAAATGATAAATAAGACTAATAAAACTAAATAATTAAAATGAAATTTTTTTAAAAAATAGTTTTTTTCAACACAGTATATGTTTTTTATTTAAAAGTTAATTTTATCTTATTTAAAAATTTAATTAGGATAAATGGAGACCAAATTAATATTCATAATTTAAAAAAATTAATAAGGGTATACTTATATTTTATTAATAAAATTATTGACATGATTAATATTTAATTAAGAGTAATAAGTGTTTAAATGACTAATCTATGGTGGCTCGAATTTTTTTAAATTAACATGACCTTTAGAAATTACAAAAAATATTTTTTAGGTTGTAGAGTCTTAAATGCATGTCTTACAAAAATTCCCTCACTTAACTCACCTGACTTGCATGCCTTTCCATTCTTACCCTTTACTTATCATTCTTTTCCATGGAAAAGTTCCTCTTCCTCACTTATAAAAGGGAGATCACTTCCACCCATTCAATAATCCAATCATATTTATAAATTTACTTAAACCTCTACCCAAATTTCCTATCCTTGAATTCCTTAACACACCCGAATTCCCTTGTTCACCAAAAAATTTCCTAATTCCCTCAAATCTAAGGCCTTCAGCAAGAGAAAGTTCAAGGTCTCAATATAGGTATCATATTTTTTATTAATGTTTATTTCATATTATTTAATTTATAAACCAACAATAACCATAGTATAATAAAAAAATCAGCATCATTAGTGTGTTGATATGTTATTATAATAATGGTATATCCATTATTTATTCTCTTCCATCTACTATGAAAAAAAAGAATCGTCATTAGTGTGTGTGTGTGGATTACTGCCTCCACGAAGAGATGCTTTTAGTTTTTCATCACCACCTATAATGGTTGGTATTAATTATGGTATTGGTGAATAAATATGATGCATATAATTTATTTATGATTCTAAAATGATCACTTACTATCCACCCCCACCCCTCTCTTTCATTGAGTAACGAAAACACTAATCGTGCGTAGTGCATACTACCGCCTCCACTAAGAATCATATTATTTTTATTTTTATTCTAGTTTTTCATTATTCATCTAAACATATTAAAATATAGTTACAAATCAAAAAAATCAAAATGGTATCATTATGCTTCTATTATAATGATATTATGCCAAAATAAACACCTCCTTAACCATACACACTAATCGAGTTAAAGTGAGTGAAAGATTGAGTCGGTTTGGCCATTTAATTGAATAATTCTGTGAAATTATATCATGGATGTAACACCCCAAGATTTTAGGAAAAAATAATTTCAAATGATTTTGATTTTTTTCAATAGCTTGTGTTACACCCAACACTGAGTTTAAACGAACTGTGAGATACTATTAAAATATTATTATATGATAGTTATCACCTAGTTATTGGATTAGTGGGCATGAATAATACTAAATAAATTATTAAAAATGTATGGTTTACATATTAGTTAAATGAATTCATTGATTATTGATTAAATACAAATGAAAATAAAAAACATTTGAAAGTAAAAGAAATATTTTTCTAAATAAAATTCTTATGCGTACAATGTATTTTTATCTTAATATATTAACTTATTCACTGTTTTTTAATGATTATAATGAAATATATATATTATATAGTTAATAAAATCTTTTAACATTAATTTAATATTTTTCAAGATATGGGATAATAATAAACTAAGTTTTATGCTTAAAAATATATTTTTCTAAAAAATAATTTTTATCATGTTTTGTGCGCTTATTTTAAAATTTATTTCTTGAAATTATAGGAATTGAATTTTATAAAATTTATTCCATATTTATAATCAAGTGGTTCAAATTTGTTAAATATTCTCCTTTTATTTTTTGTCAATATTAATAGTAACTATAGTAAAATTTATCACCTCGGGGCAGGGTAAATCGGGTTAATCT
Source organism: Viscum album (assembly GCA_963277665.1). NCBI lineage: Eukaryota > Viridiplantae > Streptophyta > Magnoliopsida > Santalales > Viscaceae > Viscum > Viscum album. The sequence goes on along the minus strand of OY728126.1, from coordinate 1,797,533,969 downwards.
TGGTTAAAAATAATTGAAAAGGCCATAATTTTTCATCTTGATTCTTATTGGATGAACTTAATTTTACTCTTATCAACTTAGAATTTAAATTTATTTGTTTAATTTACATTTTTTCATGAAAATTACTGATATAATATTTAAATAAAAAAACATTACCAAATATCACTCTCATAGTTTTAAATATCTCTTATATATACACATTGAGAAAAAAGAAAGTTATGAATAAATATAAATATCTATTTTTATATTAATTAAATTGTTTTGATTATATAAATTTATTTCTAATTTTTATAAATTATATAATTACCTTAAATGCTTATAAAACGTTGATGCAGTGTTTATTTAATTAAAAAAATAAATGATTTTAAAAATGATAAAATTAATATAATTTGAGTGAGTTATAGTGTTCCAAGAATTTTTTAGATAAATAAAACATTATATTAATGTTTAAATGGATTAAAATATAATTCCAACTTTATATTTATGTCTTTTAAGTTGCATTAAATGAATAGTTTCAAAAATGACATTAATGATTTTCTATCAAAATAATATTTTATTAAATTATTTAAAAATAATAAAAAATAAATAAATAGGATAAGTAATATAATATATCATCTAAAATTATATATATTTTCCATTTATGAGTCCTTTTTCACCTTATATAAAAAATTATAACCTTTTAAGAGTGAAAACGATGTTAACATGGTTAGTTTTAAAATAGGTTAACTAAGGGGTTAAACCAAAAAAATAAGGTTTAAAACACCACTTAAACCTATCAAATTTGTATTAGTTGATCTTATTTAAACCCCATAAAAACTTGTATTCAATTAAATATCAATTTTGAATCATTTTGGATAGATAATGACTATATTATATTTTAATATTTTAAGAAATTACAAAAGTGCCTATCACCTCAATTATAAAAGGGTGTTTGTCTTTTATCATCTTGACATTAATTTGAGCCTTATATATTGAAAAAAAACCCTAAAAACATTTATCAACTTCATTATACACATTATAGAGGTTTTATTATTCCTAAAAGACCAACCCTTGGATCCTCATGAGGAGATCTAAAGGAGTTGTTTCAAAGAATAAGTAATCACCTTAACCAATCACTTTATTTTTAATTATTCATTTACCTGATATAAATATATTATATTTTTAATAAAATAATAAATTAAGTATAATAAATATAATTATATGTTATTATGATTATGAAACCACATTTATTTACACTCTTTCCATCAAATGGTATGTGAAAGTATCACTTGTGTGTATGTACGGTTTACCATCTCCATGTAGCGATACAATTCATTTTCCATCAGCATTTATCAAAAATAGTTATTATGATTATTTTAATGTTTATATATGATATTTATAAAATAATTATTCTTATATAATTATAATATCATATCTAACTTATTAACTTCTAAACTATTTTAAAATGATAATGTTGTCCGTGCATACGTGTGGACTACCACCTCCACAAAGTGATGTCATTTGTTTTTCATTTCCATTTTAATTGGATGGTAATAAGTTTGGATTTAATGAATATATATGAATCATATGGTATAATAATTATTCTTTAAATTTTAATTAATATTTACCTTTCTCTCATCCCATCCATCAAAAAATGACAACAACGTTCATGCGTATGTATGGCATACCGTCTCCATGAACAGTGTAATTTATTTTTCTAAAACCTAATTTTTATGGATGAATATAAATATATATATATATATATTTAATATATATATATATATATGATATTTATAACATTATAAAAATTATGGGGATGATGGAAACACGATAAAAGTACAAGGACTAAAACTACCCAACCAAAACATAAATGAAAAAGTGAAGCAGTTGTCACCCAAAATAGTGATTTTAATAAAGAATTGTTAATGGATGGGTGATAAAAGGTTATAATTAAATAATATGTGATATATTATATATGATTATGGTTATATAATATATTTATAATAAATATATATTTATTATATATGAGGTTCAAACATGTATAAAGAAATTCGGACCTAAAGTTAGGGATTTTTGTCTCACTTTTATCTATGTATGACACATGTCATATTCACCACTCATTTCTTTTATGTGGTGTATATAATTTGTGTGAATATATTTTATGATTATTATTATGAATTTTATGGGTATTTACATATCCATATAATGTTATTTATTTCATGTATCTTATGATTCAAATGATACCAAAGCGGTAAGGGGTTTGTTTTTCAATCCTATTTTAATATGGATTGTTCATGATTTAATTTCAGTTGTAGAAATTATATGATCATTATCTGATAAAACAATTTTATTTTTATTATCATATGTTTATTTATTTATAATACATGTTTTCATTTTATTTTTCTCACCTTTAGTACTCAAGAGAATAAAATGTGTTTTTATGGAAAATCAACTTTATTTCTCTCTTCGGTTAAAAAATCTTTTTCTTCCATATCCATGTTTTCTAAAAATGTTTAAATAATGTTTTTAATATTATCATATAATTTTTTAAAGTAATTTTTATCCATGTTTTAATTTTTACAAAATATTTTAAAATTAATATTCTTTTTATCTTCTGAACGAAGTACTTTTTTACTTTTTACAAAAAATGTGAAAGGAATGTTTTCTTTTAACTTATACAATATGAGTGGAATTTCCAAATTCCATGGATACTCAATGTTTTTAAGCTTCCTTTAAATGTTTCCAAGTTTCTTTTAAAATAAAATGTTTTCCATAATATTTTAGAAATATTTGTATTTTAAAATTTATTTTAAAAGTGTAAAGGTTGTTTTCTTCAAGAAATATTTTAGTGATATTTTAAAGGAATTGTTATGTATGATAACATCCCTTGATGTTAATTATTATTTAATAGGGATATGATCCAATGATACAATTATTAATATTTCTATGGATGTTTAATGTTTATTTTAACTATATTTTTATGAAACCCATTTATTTTCCATGGGTTAAGCTATGATGAATGGATGAAATGTTTATGAAACCCATTTTATTTACACGGGTTATGATGTGATGATATGATGAATGATTTATGATATTGTGGCACACATTTTTATGATTTTCATTATGTGGAAGGTGGTTATATTATAAACCAAGGATGTTGGTTATGTTATAACTAGGGATGGTGGTTACATTATAGCTAAGGATGGGTGGACTTGGAATTATATAGCCCTCTAATGTATTGGGTAATGATTGATATCTCATGATATAAATAAAGTTTCAATGGGAAGTGAACCCAGTTTAGTAAGGGACTTTTTCCACTATAATATTATTGGTATTGAACCTTGACTACTAGATGAAATGGGGAGTGAACCTAATACACTATGATAGTCTTTACAATGATACTTGACTACTAAGAAAATAATTTTCTATGATTATGACACAATTCCATGTCTTATTCTAATATTATTCTCTCATGGATCATGTTATTTGATTCCTTCATGATTCATATCTTATGAGTTTTCAATATTTATTTCATGAATCAATATTATGATATTTGATATGTAGGTTATGGTTTTCAAATGTTATTCTTATGTTCTCATACCCTTATTCTTATTTAAAGTTTAAGTGATCATTGATATCTCCCTTATTTACCCTAACTGAGAATCTAAGATCTCCCTTTATTATGTTTCATTTCCCTAGGTTATAAATAATGGTATTAAGTATGATGTGTCTAAGAAGGGTGATAGATATGAATAAATTAATGGGAGAAAATTATGAACTAGTTTTTTATGTGTCCAAGTTTCCAAAGGCACTAGAACTATATGATTATGGAATAGATCATTATGTTATGTACTGAATATTCATCTAAAATGATGAAATATCTATGTATGAAACATCTAGGTCACTATAGTTGGTATCAGATCAAGTTTTATTTAACCATTGGAAATTAGGATGATAAAACATTAGTGAGAACCCTATGGATAAGTCTAATTATAGAATAAAATCCTAAAGTTTTTGTAATGACCTTGGATAACCTAGGTTAAACCTAAGGTTTCATAGATTGAGAAGAAGGTGTCGTGATTTATACATCCTATAAATGATTTTTCATGATTTTTTGGTTTTCCACTATGATTATTGTTTCTTAAAATTTTCCTTTTTTTATGTTATTCAACGGTTGGAACCAAAAGACATTATACTAATAATGAATGTGATGGAAAATGAAATGATTTTCCACCTGAGAAACAAAATTTTGTGGGAGATAGAATGCTGAATATTGTTTTTATTATCACACAACATTTACAAGCAATGAATCATGTTGAGATTCAAAAAAAATAAAAGGAATAATATTACATTGAATCTTTTATGAGAAAACATCCACCTTCCTTTAGTGGATCTTCTAATCCACTGGTGGCTAAATGATAAATAAGAACCATTGAGAAAATATTTTATATTCTCAAGTGATTAGAACATGAAAAATTTATCCTAGAAATTTATAATTTGGAAGGTGAAGCATATAAATGTTGGAACCTTATTAATAATATGAGTCAATAAGAAGAAATTGAATCCATGGAATGTGATGAGTTTAAGATAATATTTTTTATTCCCTCATATTTTGTAAACAAGGAAGAAGAAGGAATTTCTTAATCTCAAGTACAAGGATGATGAATCTATTAGTACCTATAAAGCTAATTTTACAAGACTTGAAAGGTGTTCTTCTAGTTTAACCATCATCCCTGAAATAAAAATTGATTGATTCTTTGGTGGATTAAAACCAAGTCTTTGAAAGGAATTAGCTATAAGAGGATTTAGTATCTATAAAGAAATTGTTTGATGTGCACTCAAGATAGAAATGGAAATTTGATATTCCCACCATTCCCATGGATTTGATAAGAAATGTAAGATTAAGCCTCATGATAATTAGAATAAATCAAATGGTAGAAAGAAATTTCAGTCCCCTACATGCAAGAAATGTGAGAATAAACATCATGGGAAATTTTTAAGTGGAAATAGGAAGTTTTTTAAATGTCGTAAGGTGATTCATATATCCATTGAATATTGAAAGGATGTAAAAAGGTCAGTTGGTACAATGGAGGAAAGGAAGGCACCAAATAATTCACCACCCACGCTCTAATTATTTAACTGCAAAGACTATAGGAATTATGCCAACCAATGAACAAATCTGAAAGTTTTTTATGATTAGCTTCAATATCATCCTAATCCCAAAGACAAAAGGAAATATCAGGTGATCACAACTACTGAAGTGGTTTATGATAATGATATGGTGAAAGGTACACTTATCATCCACTCTAGAATAGCTAATGTATTATTTGATTCTTGATATACCCACTCTTTTATATTTAGGGAATTTTCATAGGGTATTTAATTACCATATCAATGATTAGATATTAAGTTAGCAGTGAAAACTCCTAATGGTACTACAGTTTCATATCAAGTCTATAGTTCCTCTCTGATTGAAGTTTGTGGGAAAGTGCTTCTTAAAAACCTTTTTATTTTCCATTTAATTGAATTTTATTTGATTCTGGGTATATATTGGATTTCTTTTTATAGATACCATATAAATTTATGAGGAAGGGAAGTCATATTTCGTATTCAAAATGAACCCATGTTCGTTTATTTGTTTGAGGATGAATATAAACTTAAAGTGGAAATTACTTCTACCTTATGGTTCTTGATTCCTATCCATGAAGACTATTTATATCAGATGGTTAGGAAAAAACCCAACATTAGAGATAGGAATATTTTGTAAGATTTTATTTATGTATTTCTAGAATAATTTTATAGTCTTCCACCATATCATGAATTTGAGTTCTCAATAGTACTCATACCTAGTCCTACACCTATTTTAAAGACTCTATATATAATATCCCTGATTGAGTTACAGGAACAGAAGAAGCAACTACAAGAGAATATTAAAAAAGGATTTATTAGTTCAAGTGTATCACTATGGGGTGAGAAGAAATATGGATCAATTAAAATTTTCATTCATTATATAGAACTTAATAAGATCACAATCAAGAAAAGGTATCCTCAACCATGTATTGATGACTTGTTTAATCATTTGTGTATAGATCAATACTTTTAAAATATTGACATTCATTCTGGATATCATAAATTGAGGTTCAAAAAGGAAGATATACCCAATAAAAAATTCCATACAAGGTATAGACACTATTAATTTATAGTGATTTTATTTGAACTTACAAATTCCCCCACTATCTTCATGGATTTAATTAATAGAGTCTTTAGATATTATCTTGATCATTTTTTTGGTAGTCTTTATAGATGATATTCTTATATATTCAAAATCAAGGAAAAGTATGAAGATCACTTTAGGATTGTTCTAAAAAACCTTAATAAGGGGAATATTTATGAAAAAATTTCCAAGTGTTAATTTTGGGTTTGGAAAGTTTCATTATTATTTTATATAATCTCAAGAGAGGGTATATCATTAGATCCTTCAAAGAAACAAGTTATTGAACACTATCTTAGACCAACCAATGTGACTAAGATCCATAGTTTTCTTAGTTTTTCTAGATATTATCGGTTCTTTGTAGATAATTTATCATGGATGTCTAATCCACTCACCAAGTTTACTTAGAAAGGAGCTAATTTTCTTTAGACTGATTAATGTGAGGAGAATTTAAAGAAGACGAAGAAAAGGTCGGTCAATATACCTATCTTCGCAATTCCTTTTAGTGGAGAAGGGGTTTTAATCTATAGAAATTCATCCAAGAAGGGTATAGGATGAATTATCATGTAGAATGATATGGTGATATATTATGCCTCATGTTAATTGAAGTTTCATAAGAAAAATTATCAAACTCATGATTTAGAGTTAGCAGTGGTGATTTTTACATTAAATATATGGAGGAATTATCTTTTTGGAGAAGGGTGTGATATATATACTGATCATAAAATTTTAATGTATATTTTCACATATAAATAGTTGAATATGCACCATGTAAGATGGTTGTAACTAATTAAAGATTATGATTGATCAATACATTACCACCCTAGGAAAGAAAACAAGGTAGAAGATGCAATGAGTGTAAAGGGTTGTGCTATCTTATCTATGATGAGGATAATGAAAGATTTTATATTTCTATATTTTCAAAGGATGGATATAGAAATATTAAAGGAAGTGTAAATATCATATCTTTTTTAAATTAGTGTTCAACTATCTATCTATGTGAAGATTAAAGAGGTGCAGAAGGAATATGTGGAACTGTAAAAGAAGGTGAGAAATATTCCTAAGTTTAACCTTGGTTTTTATGAGATGATAAGGTTCAAGAATATTGTATGTGTTCTATATATACCATATTTGAAGAAGGAGTTGTTGTATGAGGCTCGTAGTTCATCATTCTCTTTTCATCCTGAAAGTACGAAGATGTATATAGATCTAAAAGAGTATTTTTGGTAGGACAACATGAAGAGATATATTGTTGAGTATGTATCTCATTGTTTCATATGTGAAAAAGTTAAGGCTTATATATATAAGTCTCATGGTATGTTAAAACCATTACCCATATTAAAATGTAAATGGGAAAACATCACCAAGGATTTTATTGTCAGATTCCCCAAAACTTCTAAATAACACAATGCTATTTGGGTTATAGTCAATCGACTTACAAAGTTAACACACTTCATTACTATTAGAGAATATTTAAATACAAATAAACATGAAAGGATATATATTAAGTAAGTGTTAATGTTATAAGTAGTACCACATTCCATTGTATCTAATCAAGATCTAAGTTTTACCTCAAAATTTTGGTGAAGTCTTCATCGGGCTTTGGATACAGAGATGAGTTTCAGTACGTCATATCATCCTCAGATAGATGGTCATTATAAGAGAAAAAATAAAACCCTATAGGTTATATTTAGATATTTTTCTATGGATTTTAAATGTGGTTGGGATCGACACCTTCCTCTTGTCTAGTTTTTTTATAACAATAACTTTCACTCAAGCATTCATATGGCTCCTTATGAATCCCTCTATATAAGGAAGTGAAGAGCTCCAACATGTTGGGATAAATTTGGATAAATAAATATATTGGTACTTGAGATAGATAATTAAATTATAGATAAATTCATATCCATTAAGAATCATATCAAGGTATCTCAAATTCAATAGAAAAGTTATGCTGAAAATAGTCAGTGTGACTTGGAATTTGAAGTTGGTGAGAAGATTTTTTTGTGAATTTTTACATGGAAGAAAATTATGTGATTTGAAAATAAGGTAAAGCTAAACCCAAGGTATATTTACCCTTCTTATATTCTTGATCGATTAGGGATGGTTTCTTATTTCTTAGCACTTCCAGCGAAATTCTCTCAAGTTAACAATGTGTTCCATATATCTCTCTTGAGGAAGTACATACCTAATCCATCACATATACTAAATTTAGAGTTTCTACCACTAGAACATGATATTTATTATTAATAAAAAAATTAGAAATATTGGATAGTATAGATAAAGTTCTATAGAATAATACTTCCCAAATGGTGAAGGTTCTCTAGAGAAATCACAAATTTGAAGAAGCTGCATGGTAACTTGATGATTTAATGAAAAAAAAATATTCTCAGTTGTCTGTATAAAAGTGGTAAATTTTTATGGAGAAATTAATTTTAAGGGTGGGTATAATATAATAACCTGAGATTTTATGAAATATTTTTTAAAAATTAATTTTATTTTTTTGATATTTTGCGTTACATGTAACACCAAGTTTAAACGAACTGTGAGATACTATTAAAATATTATTATGTGATAGTTATCGCATATCCATTGGATTGATGGGTTTGAATAGGAAAAAATAAATTATGAAAAACATATGGTTTACATATGAATAAAATTAATTAATTTATTATCAATTAATTATAAATGAAAATAAAAATCATTTGAAAGTAAAAGAGATATTTTTCTAAAAAACTGATTTTATGTGCACAATGTATTTTTATCTTAATAAATTAAATTATTCACTATTATTGAATGAATTTAATGAAATATATTATATATTTAATAAAAAATAACATTTATTTAATATTTTTCTAGGCATGGGATAATAATAAACCAAGTTTTATGCTTAAAAATGTATTTTTCTAAAAACTAATTTGCATCACGTTTTGTGCGCTTATTCTAAAATTAATTTTGAGAAATTATTGGTATTTATATTGATAAAATGGATTAAATATTTATACTTATGAGTCAAATTTTATAAATAGGTCCATTTTATTTTTTTTCAAAATGAATAGTGACTATGGTAAAATTTATCACCTCAGTAAAGAGTAAATTAGGTTAATCTAAGTCAAAAATAAGTGATAAGATCATAATTTTTCATCCTTATTATTATAAGATTAAGATAATTTTAACCTTATCACCTTATGATCAAAATTTATTTGTTTAATAGACACTTTTCCATGAAAATTACCTATATAATATTTAAAGCAAAGTTACAAAATTTCATTTTCATAGTTTTAAATATCTCTTATATGTACACATAGAGAAAAAAAGAAATTTATGATTGAGTCTAATTATAAATTTTTATATTAATGAAATTATTTTAGTGATATAAATTTATTTATAATTTTTATAAGTTATATAATTACCTTAAATGCTTATACAACGCTGATGTAGTATTTATTTAATTAATAGAAAAAAATAAATGATTTTAAAAATGATAAAATTAATATAATTTGAGTGATTTATAGTGTTCAAAAAAAATTAGATAAATAAAAAATATATTAATGTTTAATAGGATTAAAATAGAATTCAAACTTTTTATTTATTCCCTTTAAGTCAAATTAAATTATTATTATCAAAATTGACATTAATGATTTTTTATCAAAATAATATTTTATAAATTATTTAAAAAACATAGAAATCATGAAAGAGTAAAATGTGTATAATATATGGTCTAAAATGTTATCCCTTTTTCATTAATGATCCATTTGTCACATTATATGTAAAATTATTACCTTATAAGAGTGAAAAAGACGTTACCACGATTAATGTAAAAATAGGTTAACTAAGGGGTTAAACCAGAATATATGGTTTAAAACACCACGTAAACCTATCTAGATTTTATTTTTTGATGTGATTTAAACCCCATCCAATATTATATTCAAATAAATATCCATTTTTAAGCGTTTGGGATAGATAATGACCTTATTATATTTTAATATTCTATGAAATTCCAAAAGTGCCTATCACCTCAATTATAAAAGGGTGTCTGTCATTTCTCTTCTTGACACAACTTTGCGACTTATAGATTGAAAAAACCCTAAAAAATACCTTATAAATTTAATTATTCATATTCTAGAGGTGTTTTTATTTCCAGAATACCAACCCTAGGATTCTCAAGAGGATATCTAAAGAAGTTGTTTCAAAGAAGAGGTGATTAGCTTAACTAATCACTTTTTTACACAAACTGAGACATGAATTGGTCACCCAATTCATGATTATAGGAAATTTATTAAAATAAAAAATTAGCAATATAAGCATGAGTTGTAAGAATCTTACACCATCCAGGAAATGAGGGAGTAACAATTTAAAGAGATATAAAGATACATCTAAAAACACAGTATGCAACATACCTATGTGTGCCATCTTCTTATAATTCCCAAAAAATAGAAAATAAAGATTATTCATGTGTGAAAAAATCATTTGAGATAATGTGTTGTTTAAAGCAAATCAATAGAATAAAAACTATCTAGACTTCTGACTATGTTAGTCAAATGCAGATATAACATAGCATGATTAAATAAACTAGAAACTGAGGATTAGAATAATTTTATCAAGTAGGCATTAATAGACTATCTCCCATGTGAATCAGATATAGAAAGAAGCAGAATAGTGCATGAATAATTCCTAAATAATATGTTTTCCCAAAATATAAATTCACTTTCCAAACAGACATCTAGTGAGTTCAATCAAAAAAGTAAACCATCCTTCAGCAAATGAAGCATGCTTCAATAAGGCTGATTAATTATTCTTTTACCACTTATAAATATGTTATATTTTTTATAAAATAATAAATTAAATATCCAAAATATACTTAAATTTTATTATGATTATTAAACCACATTTATTCACCCTCTTTCCATCAAATGTGAAGTGAAAGTATCGCTTGTGCATACGTATGACTTACCGTCTCCACGTAGCGATACAATTCATTTTCCATCACCATATTTCATGAATGGTTATTATGTTAAGATTAATGTTTATATATAATAATTATGACATAATTATTCTTTTTTAATGATAATATCATATCCACCTTCTTAACTTCCAAACCGTTGGAAAATGATAACGTCATTTTTGCATACACGTGGACTACCACCGCCATGAAACAATGTGATCTGTTTTTCATTTATGTTTTAATTAAATGGTAATAAGGATAGATTTAATTAATATATATGATTTATAATATATTATAATATATTATATAAAGTTAAATTAATATTTAACTTTCTTTTATTCCATCTGCTAAAAAATGAAAACAATGTTCATGCGTACGTACGGCTTACCATCTCCATGAACGGTGTAATTCATTTTTCTATCCCTAACTTTTATGTATCAATATAAATATATATGTACTGAATATATATATATATATGATATTTATATCATGATAAAAATTCTGTATATAATATATCTATGATAAAACTACAAGGATCAAAACTATCAAACCAAAATATACATTAAAAATGAAGCAGATATCACCCAGAATAGTGATTTTAATAAAGAATTGTTAATTAATGGGTGATAAAAGGTTATAAGTAAATAATATATGATATAATATATATTATTATGGTTCTTTAATATATTTATAATAAATCTATATTTCTTATACATGAGTTTTGAACACGTATGAATGAATTCAGGCCTAAGGTAAGGGATTTTTGTCTCACTTTTATCTCTATGAGACACATGCCATATTCACCACTCGTTTCTTTTATATGATGTATATACTCCTCGTGAATTTATTTTATGATGCTTATTAGGAAATTTATTTGTATTTAAATATTCATAAAATGTTATTTCTTTTAGGGGGCCTACAATTTAAATGATACCAAAGTGGTAATGGATTTATTTTTCAATCCTATTTTAATTGGGATTATTAATTATTTAATTTATATTTTATAAATTATATGACACTTATCTAATAAAACACTTTTTTTTATTATAATATAGTTATTTCTTTATAATATATGTTTTAATTTCATTTTTCTTCACCTTAAGTACTCAAGAGATTGAAAATGTGTTTTTATGGAAAATCGATTTTATTTTTCTCTTCAGTCAAAAAAACTTTTTATTCTGTATCTATGTTTTTTAAAAATATTTAAAATAATTTTTTTACCATTATATTATGATTGAATAAATTAATTTTTACCCATGTTTTACTTTTAAAAAAAATTAAAATTATTCTTCTGATCATTTTCTGAATGAGGTACTTTTTTACTTTTTACCAAAAATATAAAAGGAATGTTTTCATTTAAATTATACGGCATGAACGAAATTTCCCACCGTCATGACCACTAAATGTTTTGAAGATTTCTTTACAAGTTTCCAAGTTTATTTTCAATTCAAATGTTTTCTATAATATTTTAAAAATATTTTTATTTTAAAAGTGACTTTCAAAGTGGAAAGCTTATTTTCCTAAATAAATATTTCAGTAATATTTATATATGATAACATCCTTTAATTTAAATTATTATTTACTATGGATATGATCCAATGATACCATTGTTACTATTTATCTAGATGTTTAATGTTTATTTTGATGATATGTTTATGAAACCCATTTATTTTTCATGGGTTATGTTATGATGAATGGAAGAAATGTTTATGAAACCCATTTTCTTTGCATGGGTTATGATGTGATGATATAATGAATGTTTTATGATCTTGTGGAACATATATTTATGATTTTCATTATGTGATGGGTGGTTATTTTATAAACCACAGATTATGGTTATGTTATAACTAATGATGGTGGTTACGTTATAACTAAGTATGGGTGGGTTTGGAATTATATAAACCTCCAATGAATTGGGTAATGATTGATATATCATGAGATAAATATGAATGGAATAGGGATTGAACCCATTTTAGTAAGTGAATTTTTCTACTATGATAGTCTTGAGAGTAAAACATGACTACTGTTAGGAATGGGGAGTCAACATAATACACTATGATAGTATTTGAAATGATCTTTGACTACCTATGAAATAATTTTCTATACTTATGACACAATTCCATGTCTTGTTCCAATGTTATGCTCTCATGGATCATGTTATTTGATTCCTTTATGATTCATATCATATGACCTGCCAAGATTTATTCCATGAATCAATATTATGATATTTGATATAAATGGTATGGTTTTAAAATTTTATTATAATTTTATCATACCCTTCTTCTCAAGTTAATTTTTAGTTATCATTTATATCTCCCTTATTTACCCTTACTGAGCATCTGAGTTCACCCTTTCTTATATTTCATTTCCCCAGGTTATAAAGAAATTTATTAAGTATGATATATATAATAATGGTTCTAGATATGAATAATTTAATGGGAGATACTTATAAACTAGTTTTTTTGTTTCCAAGTTTCCAAAGGCGCTAGAATTATATGATTCTGACATGGATTTTTATGGTATGTAATGAATATTCATCTAAACAAATTAAATATCCATGTATGAAAAATATGGGTCGCTATAATGGATGATTATGAAAACTTAATTTATGGTATAATACGACATAAATATGTAAATAATGATTTATTTTGTTCTGAAAATTATATATCAATATTTAACTCATTAATTAATAAAATGTCTTTCATATGTTGAAAATCACTGAAAAAATATTTTTTGTCGATTTCAACTTCTAGGAAAAAGAATAAAGTACTCATAAAAGGAAATTTAAAATATTCAAATCATTATAATTACTCTATTATATTAACATTAATTAAATTATAATGATGAACTTTGTAAGAAGAATGAACATATACATTGCCCCTACGAAACTATTACAAATGGTTAAAACTATAAACATTGGATGTGGGAAAATAGGAAAAAACTAACTAATATGCATGTAGATAATGATTAAAAATGAAAATTATAAATAGTGATAAGTATGGATATGATTATAGAAATTTATATTAAGATATTTATGTTTGTTTTATAGGAGGTTAAGGTGCATTCGACTGAGCAGGGAAACAAGGTAAGGGTTTATCATAAATCATTTTTCTTTCTCATGATATAATGGTTATTCTTGAACCCCATTATTATAAGTTGAATTATTTTATCCTAGTATCGTATAAAAAAATTATGGCCATTTTTATTTCTTTGGATTTAAAATTCATTCTAATTAATTCCTTTCTAAAGGATCATTACTTCAAAGATTGTGATATTCGTAAGAGTTTCATTGTCTCAAATTTGAATCCCTTGAGACATGTTTAAGTTGCACACCATGTTTCATTTTCAACGGTGTAAATACTTTCCTATTTTAATTTTATATAATTATCCTTTTGTACTTTATTATATTCAATGTTTTATTTAAATTTATACTTCTCATGGGATTTTGATCCAAAAATCACAAAGGTTATAAGGTGTTTTCATGACTCAAATTTTTTCATTAGGTCTTAAACACTCTTCTTTGTCTATTGTATTTCATGTTTAATCAATTCTAACGGATGATTATTTTAGGATTCATTCCACCTTATTTTCTGGTAAAATCATGTTTCACACCAAATTATTTTTCCTCGAGGATTTTAATGTTTCATTAAAATGAATTTTTTGTTAAGAATAACTCCCATTACTTTTAATGGAATTTTATTCTATGTCCATATATTTACTTCCCACTAATGTTATCATTTCCATAGTGTAAAATAAAACTATTTTTATCTTTAAGGATCCTTTTATTCCTCTTATTTGATTTTAAATAAAAATTTTCATTATCCTTTTTAGCAATGTGATTTTTTGACAATGTTATTTCAAAATGTTTAAAAGGATTTTTTATCCTTTCAAAATAAATTATTTTATCATCCTCTCCATGTTTTATTTTGATAAAATTTATGTCTTTATCAATTTTACTTTATTAAATATTATTTTTAAAGTAAAAATTTTCAATGTATTTTTACAATACATTTTCAAAAACTTTATGTCTTTTTTAAGTCTTCATTATTAAATATTATTTTCAAAAGTAAAAGTTTTCAAATTATTTTTGCTACTCTTTTTTGAATCCTTGTGTCTTTTTAAGGATATTTTATTTGGACCTCTTTATAATAAGTTATTAAAAATTATTATCTTTACCTTATCAAAAAAAAATTTGAAAGTAATCCACACTTCAACTCTTATAATACTATTTAAAAAGGTTTTGTGAAAAAAATATTTTCATGATAATTTTTTCTCCATGGTTTATCTCCCATGACGTGTTGTACTGATAAAACTGCATATGTGTTATTATGCTATGAATCCTTTTGATAAATGAGATCTTGATATCCTGTGATTTATGAAGTTCATGTTATTTTAATTTTTAATAAACTCATTGTTTTTACATGGGTTATTTAAGATGTGATGATGTTTGATTTTAAGTGGCACATATATGCGTGGATGATGATGGATGAGGTCCTATATAGCCCTCCAATGCATTGGTTTGAGATTATATCTCATGAGATATTTAGGCATGTACATAATGAGTTTTTTTACATAGTTGTGGGAATGATTTGTTTTCTCACACTTTAGGCATGGACATAGTGATTGTGTTCACATAGGCGTGTCCATAATGGGTTTTCTCGCATAGGTTTTCATCTGCTTATATTTTTTCCACATTTTAAATTTTTTTATAAATTTATTCCACATTCCAAAATTATTTATCAAGTTATGTCAATTTTACAAGATGCATTTTATTTCTATGAAATGATATGTTTTCATGTTCATGCCTTGTTTTTAAAGTATTATGAAATTCTATATCATGCTTGCATGTTTTATAATTATTGATATGTGTTTTGATCCATGTCATATATTTTATGCTTTATTAATGATATTTTTATGATATTATTGTGATTCATCATGTTTTCTGATTATCATACACAGTCTTATGATTTTTATTAATATATCTATGTCTTCTTCTTATTCCCCTTCATGTTTAAGTTCTAATACCTTATAATATGTTGTTTCCCTTACTGAGCATTTGAGTTCACCTCTTTATTATGTTTTCATTCCCTAGGTTATGAATATTATTATTTCATATGAGGTATCTAGAAAAGATTTAATAGGAGCATGGTTATAGAGAAATGTTAACAAGTGTTGTAAAATAAGATGTTTATGTTGTTGGTCTCCAAAACACTAAACCTTTTGGTCCTTGGGTTATGCAATTTTTTGTGAGATGTGTAATTTAAAATTATGATATTAATGTATTATTTATGTTAAGTTTAGTACATATATCTATAGTTGGTATCACAAAATAGTTTAGTTATTTTTAGAGATTAATTTAGTTATTTTGGGGATTAGTTTAGAGAACCATAATCAAAACCCTAAATATGAGTCTAAGTATATTATGATATCCTAAAATATTTTTAAATTCCTATGTATATTTTCTTACCTAGAAATATATCCCTTTCTGGATACTATAAGTGGATGCAACTGTGGCACAGATGCACCTAGAGGTAATCACCTAGAAAAGGGTTAGTTGAGAATTAACTCAATCATCACCCTGATGTACTATGAGTGGGATTAATACTGAATACCTAGTTTGAAACTCCTAGGTGATATACTTTGGTTGATCACTTGATCATTACAAACCACTTTGAAAGATTTATTTCCTAGTTAGTTTGAGGGATTAAGTTGAGAAACTTAAGATAACCCAACATAAAGTAACCTAGCTCAAACTAATATTTATATAGGTTGAACTAAAGGAACTACAGAAAAATGTGATAATATAAAATAATAAGTCTTTTTAAGGTCAAAATTACTTTTATGATTATGATAATTCCCCTGTATTATTAATGTTTTGTCACTCGTGTTATCCCTCCTTGATTTTAGTGATGGATGGAACTAGAATGGACAGAGTTAACCTTGGGTGTCAAGGGAAATGTAATTATTACCTCAATAATCAACCCAGTATAATGGGAGATACACTAAATAATTTAGTGATTATTCTAAACCAACTATTGTGAAACATTATTAACAATATAACTAGATTTGAAATCTTGAGTGCACCAAAGGAGAGAAGGATGGAGGCTCATGAAAATTCAGTCAATAGAGATTATGAAAGAAAGGATATTCAACCACCTTTATGTTAAAATATAGGAATAATAATCAAGGAAATTTCCTCAAGGGTACTATAAGATTCTTTAATTATGGCAAAGGAGGACGTATAGAATCGAACTATCAAGAGAAAATAAAGTGTTCAAATAATAAGAGTAAAAAAAGGTAGAACTCATCCTAGGGAACCACTAACAATTCAATATATTATGTGCAAATAACTTGGGAATTATATAAGATAATTTCCTAATCCAAGTATTACTAAGTATGGTAAGAATCCATAACCTCTTAAACCCAGGTATCAAGAAAGAACCTATGCAATGACTATTTATGAAGAGGATAGAGGTAATTAAGTGTTCAATTACCCTCCACCCGAAATTAGTGGATGTATTCTAGTTCTATAAACCCTATTGTATCTAGTATGAATTCTAATAATAATGAGTAACCACCCTTAGCAATTTTTATTTTAATTAAAACATTTAGTGGTGTTATTATTATGTTTTTGGAAATAAACTTTTCATAAATTGCAATATTCTCCTTTAAAAAATAAAATAATTGATTTGATTTTCTAAATAGAATAGATATATTCCCTTTAAATACACATTAATTTATAGAATAGAGAAAATTAAATTATAAATAAATTGTGATCATCTATTAGTTCAAGGCCAACTATGATTTATCTAAGAATAAAATCGAATCTTTCACATGGGCCTTTATAGCCAGTTATGAGATAAATTTCCTTGAAATCAATAGATAAAATAAGCATTTTCTAGCCTTCATTATAATATTTAGGATCACATATTGAGGTGTGTCAATATTTTCACCAACTTTATCTATTACTTCAATTAAATTATAATTAAATTTCAAGAATTCAATTTATTTAACGGGGTATAATGTAACAACTTGGGTATTTCACCTTAAATAAATATTGTGTTCTATGGTTTTCTCCACATGCAACACTAAAAAACCAAACCAATATAGACCATATTAAGGTCATAATATAATTATTAGTTATAAAATATAATATATTTAGAATTAATTTTAAAATAATAATAATCTTGATGGATTTCTTAACACACAACACTGAGCTTTAAGAAAATTGAGATATATTATAGAAATTATTATCTAAATGTGACTCTTATAACCTAACCATTGAATTGGAAGGTATGATTATGAGTAAAAAAATTATAAAATTTATTTATAATAGTCTTAATAAAATAAAAATTTATTTATTAATTCTATGTAAAATATTTTCTCAAATTATAGTAAAGTCATTTTATGCTTCAAAAATGCATTTTCTTCAAAGCTGATTTTTAATACATTTTACATGTGAAAATTATAATTAATTTCTAAAACTATTATAAATTATATTCTATAAAATTTAAATAATTTTTTAAATTATCATATCAAAATTAAATTAGGGTGAAATTTTTGGATTTTTCTAAAATGGTTGATTTTTCATTGAATAGTGAAAAATACCGATTTTTCAAATACTATCATTTATTTTCATTAAATAAAGTAATTTAAATGTCACATTATATTTCAAGTTTGGTATTAAAGTTAAATATGATATATTTTATTTATAATAATTTAATTAATTCCATTTTAATCATAAATTTTTATTATTTTTATATAAGTTAATTTTTATGCTTAAAACGCATTTTCTTTAAAAATGTTTTTTGTTGGGTTTTACGAGTATATATTAAAATTTATTTCTACTAATTATAGATATTTATTCTTGAAAAATGGATAACATATTTTGAATCATGAATTTTTAATTTTTTAAATATTTCCCTTTTATTTTTTGTCATCATAAATTATAATCATGGTAAATATTTGTCACCTTAGTAAGGGTAAAATGGGTAAAATAGGGTTAAAACCATGAAATAAGGTCTCTAAATAAACCCAAAACTTTCTTTAATTTAAATTTATGTAATAAATTCGACCATATACATCCCATATTTGAATATATGGAATTTTTTTTGTCATTTTACCTTGATAATGACATTTATATTATTTTAAGTAAAAAAATTAAAAATGTCACTCTCTTGAATTTAATATCTCTAAATTTTTTACATAAGAATAAAAGGAAGATAATTTTGGTAATAAATTTATATTTTAAATATTATTTTATTTTTCTATCATTTTAATTTTTTTTAATATTTAGTGATTAAATAATTACCATAAATGCTTACACAACGCTAACACAATTCTTATGAAAGCGGTAGAAAAATTATGTAAATGATTTTAAAAACTCTAAAAGTAATTGTTTTTTGGGTTATTTTTAGTTCCCAATTAATTTTATAGATGAATATAACATATTATGGATTTTTTAAATGTTTATATTCTAATTCCATTACTATATTGATGTCTTTAAAGTCAAATTAAATGAATGGTGTCAAAATAACATTAATGGTATTTTATGAAAAATAATATTTTATAAAATTATTTAAAAATCATAAAAATATTTAAAGAGGAAAAATATGATAATAAATTGTCTAAAATGTCATAAATTTTCTTTCTATAGGCCAATTTTTACCTCATAAGTAAAATTATAACCCTGTAATATTGAAAAAAAATTCACCACGGTTAAGGTTAAAAATGGTTAACGATTGGGATAATCAAAAAGATAAGGTTTAAAATGATATATAAACCTATATAAATATAATTTTATGATTATAATAAGAATTTATTCTACTTATATTATAATAATTTTTATTTTTTAACCATTTTACATGAGTTATACACGTATTATATTATAATATTTCATGAATTTCCAAAATTTCCCCTCCCCTCACTTATAAAAGGACACCCCTTATATCTTTTATTAACACCTAATTGAGGCATATATATTGATAAAAACCTAACCATTTATCTTATAAACTAAAATAACCATGAATTATAGGTGATGGTATTCTTAAAATATCATTCCAAGTGTACTTAAGAAGGGATTTAATGGAGGTCTACCAAAGAAGAGGTAATCATATTACCCAACCTCTTTCAATTTATTTATTCTCAAATCTCCTCTAAATATATGGTATTCATATTAAAATAATAAATTAATTATCCTCAATATAATTAAATTTTATTATGATTATGTAACCACCTTTATTCATGCTATTTTTCATCAAATGGGAAGTGAAAGTATCACTCATGCGTACGTGTGGATTATGGCCTCCAAGTAGTGATACAATTCATTTTTCATCACCATATTTCAAGGATGGTTATTATGATGGGTTTGAAATTTATATATGATATTTATTATATAATTATGCTTTTATAATTATAATATAATATCTATAGTCTTACCTTCTCATTTGTTAGAAAATGATAATGTTGCTCGTGCGTACATGTAGACTACCACCTCCATGAAGTGATATGATTTGTTCCCACTTTACATTGATATTAATAAGAATATATTTAATTAATATATATTATATAATAATTATTCTTTAAAGTTTAATTATTATTTACCTTTCTTTCATTCCATCCATTGAAAAGTGAAAAATAATGTTCATGTGTACGTATGACCTACCATTTCTAGGAACGGTGTAATTCATTTTTTTATCTCTAACTTTTATGGATGAATTTAAATATATATATATATATATATATATTATAAAATTATTAATATTATTAATATTATGTAACCATAATATAAGTATAAGGACCTGAACTTCCATGACAAAACATGCGTGAGAAAACAAAGCAGTTAACACCTGAAATGATGATATTAAGGAAATATTATTAACAAACGAGTGATAAGATGATATAAGAGGATAATATATGATATTATAAATATGAATATAGCTCTGGTTAAAATTAATAACATGTTTAAAATCATTATATGGAGGTTAAATCATGTTCAACTAAGGAGAAATGTGAGGTAAGGGGTTTTATAACTCAATTTCTTTTCATTGGGTTATATTACTTCTTCATTATATATATTATGCCACGATTATGTGTGTAATAACCTATGATTATATTATGACTGTATTTCCTCTTTTTTTAGATTTAAATTTGTTACACATAATCACTTCATTGATTAATTATGTAACAACCTAAAATTTTATAAATGAAATTCATTTTTGGTTAAGTGGGTGTCTTATAGTTATAGAGAACACATGCACTACTTTGGTTATTTTAGAATGATATAGCATGTTGGATTAAAAACACATTAATAATATTAATCATTTATAATATATACATTGTATAGTTACCATTAATATTATTATATATTAATGGTTATTATAAAGTCTAATTGATACAGACAAAAGAATTAATGGCATTGGCCGGTAGAATTGTACCCTATGAATCTCATTTATCAGAGCTTCTAAGGGAGTTGTAATCAATGGTATTTTACCTTAACCAATCCCAATATAAAATTAAACAAATTAATCATTAATGAACTTGACTATGGTATAAGTTCAAGCATATTGAGATCATATCCCAAACCATGTTCGTCGAACTACCCCATGAAAGTGACACCACCACACACCTTACCCTTAGGGCGTACCCTAGTGTAATAAGGGGTTATGTATCTAGACTCTAATAGTATGAATTTTATGTTTTCTTTTTTATGAAATAATTAATATATTTATCCCTTTTTTATTATTACTTTATAAATGATTATATAATGATTTTGACAAAAATTAGATTTTGATATGAAGAAATCATAACTGTATTTTTGGGAAATATATAATTTCAATTAAGGAACACTTTTGATAAATTCAATAATTTTTTAAATAAATAATATTTTAATAAAATATTCTTATTTGATGATAATTATTAAATATAAATGATAATTTAATTTAATTAAGTCCAATGTGATTTTTATAAGCATATGAATATGGTTAATATCATAAAAACTAGTATTTTTTAGTAAATAGGGATTTTTATTTAAAATTAAAAAAAATCATATTTATAAAATTATTTTGATAAAATAAATAATATTTTGAAATCAGAACTTCTAAATTATCTAATAGAAATTTTTCATAATTTTTTGAGATAATCAAATTTTTTTGTAAAAATCAAATACAGTATAAATATATGGTATGTATTATGACATCATAATAGCCCAAAATTTATATAAATAGTATAAAGGGAATACATGACCAAAATTTACCCCCTTTAAAATAATGTGTTTTTAAGTTATTTTATTAATTTTATAAAGCCTTAATGAATCCTTTAAAACCTATATTATATTTTAAGGTTTTAAAATCAATTCTTTATAAACATGACTCACTTCCAAATCACGAAGGGTATTATTTTAAGGATTTATATTCTTTGACTTATAAAATATTGAAAACACTCCAATTTGGTAGAAACCATGAGCAAAAACCATGGTAAGGTTTGTGTTTTTTTTTTATTTTATCATATTGAGTCCAAAGCATAAGTTTAGAGATTAATAAATAATTCCCCTTATTTTGCTATAAATACCCACCCATCCTCACACTCATATTAACTAAAAAACCATTTATCATGAATTTAATCTATCTATACCTCTCTAAATCACTATTAAGGTTTTCCAAATCTCTTAATAAGCTCTTCTCAAGAAGCACCCTCTCAAGTTAAGGGATTCTCTCATCCTCCTATTTATTCAAGTACTTTATTTGTATTATGCCATTTTATTTCCAATTTTCCATGTTGGAATATGTTTTTAAACATACATTTTAATGTTCTTATTATTTACAAGTAATGATATAATACATTTAACTCTCATTAAACCCTTCTATTAATCGTTATGTGCACTTGTTATGCTGATGAAATTATCCTATGATTTCTTTCCATGCCAAACATTTGTGTAATGAATACCAATCCACACTTCCACTCAAATGTATTCAAATAGATGCATATATAATTCATTTATTAGGGACCTCTATGTATTCAATCCACAATTATTAAGGATTAAAAATGATGAAATGTGTTCTTAATTTGTATGATTTATGTGGAACACAAATGCATGTACATAATATGAATGTGATAGGTGGGGCTAAAATTATATAGCCCTCCAATTCATTGGGAAATGTTTTTATCCAATGAGATTCCATTTATGGTGAATGTTAGGATATCCTAATCACTCTATGTTATGATGTCTCAATGGTTATTCTTGACTTATGCTTATGATTTCATGTTTTATGTCGTATCCACATTCCTATATTGCCTTGATGTTATCATCTTATATCATTATTTAATGTTTATGTTTATGATTATCACCCCTTTTATGTCACCATGATATACATATTGACTAAAATTTATTACTTTAATCATGTTATGCTTTGATTATTCAATTACTGGGATTCATAGATCACCTCTTTATTATGCACATCCTCAGGTTATCCCATATAGTTTTAGAAGAGTAGTGAAATTTTAAGAGCATGTTAAGGAGTTTTAAATAATATTGGTTCACCCTTATTTCAATTTATTATGTTATATATCTAATTACTCAAATACACTAGTACTTTCAATCTTTTTGGATTGTGTTATGTGTATATTTATATAATAAATCATGAAATAAAGTGTATAAAATATATGGGTTGTCATAGTTGGTATTAGAGAATGGTCTATTTATTTTTGGGGATTAGGATTAGAAAACTTTGGTGAAAGACTTAGGGATAAGACTAAAACATATGAAAACTTCCCTAAATTATGGTAAAGTATAGAGTAAGTGGTTTCCAAGAAACAAAATCCATGTTTGGATACTATAGGTGGATGTGACTTTGAAATAGTTGTGCATATGGGAAATAGTCTTGAAAATGACGCATTGGGCATTGACTCAATCATCACATGTTACATGAAAAAGAGGCATTGATGCAAACCTAGTTTGACACTCCTAGGCCATATTCTTTGGAAAATTTACAAGATCTTTACGAATCATTATGAAGGGAAAAAATTCCCATAAAATTTTGTGTTTGGAAATAGACCATGGATAATTTATATTGAAACCTAGAAATTCATATACTAAGGAATATGCGTCATTAAAGATTTGTTCCTTAAATTTTCATAGTTTTCATTTTTATGTGTTTAATAGTTTTTAAATTCTTGTCCCTAATTATACTTTGGATGGAGTAAATAATTAGAACCAAAATAAAATACCAAAAGGAAGGCTTATCAAACATTAATGAACTTCAAATTTCCTATATGGATATAGTTTTATGCATTCTTTCATATCATAAAAGTTTAATATAACTATTCAAACACCATCTAAAAACATGTAAGTGGTGTTATTTGTGAAAATAAAAAATGGTGAAATTATTAAATCCCAAGTATATGACTTCTACCGTGTCCATATTTGCATAATAAACTTCTCAGTGAACCGTGTGATACTTCCTTTAATAGAATTTGATGAAATTTTGGGTATATACATTGGTTTTAATTATATATAGAAAACATAAATTTTCCAGTATAAGGAAATTACCCTTCATGTCACAAATCACCCTCCAATGCTATATAATTACAATGAGGAGGATGAATCTAATTTGGTATCATCATCTCAAGAATGGATATTTTTTCCTTATGAGAAAGCATATCTAGATCAAATGATTTAGAATGAGGAAAATATAATCCTTGATGACATTCCCATTATAAGGGAATATTATGATGTGTTTCTCGAATAATTTTTATGTTCTTCCTCTAATCCTTTAGGATGAGTTCTCAATTGATCATATACCTGAATCTTTTCTAATATCCAAGACTCCATATAGAATGGACACTATTGAACTTGAAGAGATGAAGAAGCAATTGTACAAGAATCTAGATAAAGGGTTTATATACCCAAGTGCTTCACCATGGGGTGCACTGGTCCTCTTTGTCAAGAATAAGGATGGATCAATGCACCTCTACATTGATTATCATGAGCTCAGCAAGATCACAATAAATAACAAGTATCATATACCATGGATTGATGACTTGTGTGATTAACTACATAGAGACCAGTACTTCTCCAAGGTGGATCATCGGTCATGATATTATCAAGTTAGGGTGAAGAAGGAGGATATCCCCAAAACTAATTTTTGTAAAAGATAAGGGCACTACGAGTTCATAGTGATTCCATTTTGACTCGCTAATACTCCATATATATTCATGCACATAATGAATAGAGTATTTAGGGATTACCTTAACAAATTTTTGGTAGTCTTTATAGATGATATTCTTATCTAATATAAAGTTAAGATAGAATATGAGGATCATTTTAATTTTATACTGAATACCTTGCAAAAGAAAATTTTATATGAAAAGTACAGTAAATGTGAGTTTTGGATGGAGCAAGAAAAATTCCTAGGTCATGTTATCACCAATAAAGGAATATCTATGGATCATTCAAAAATAGAGGCAATTAAAGGATGTCCAATACCAACATATGTGATGGAGATCTATAGTTTTCTTGGATTAGTTGGTTACTATCATTGATTTTTGATAAAATTCTCATGATTTTTAATCCCACTAACCAAGCTAACTCAAAAGGGGGCGAATTTTTTCTAAAATTATGAATGATAAAAGAGATTTAAAGAGTTAAAGAAGAGGATAATCACTATACTTGTTGTCACATTACCCACCAGTGGGTAATTATTTGGGATCTACATTAATGTGTCCAAAATAAGCTTAGTCCATGTACTCATTATAGATAAAAAAGTGATATCCTATTCCCCATGCCAATTAAATATCCATGAGAAGAACCACCAAACACATGATCTGGAATTATCTGCAGTGATATTCGCATTGAATATTTAGAGACATTGTCTCTATGGGGAGAAGTGTAACATATATACATATCATAAAATCCTTATTTATATATTCACACAAAAGGATATCAATATATTCCAACAAAGATAGTTATAGCTTATTTAGGATTATGATTGTTCAATCAATTACCATCTTGAAAAGGTAAACAAAGTGGTAGATTATCTGAGTATAAAGGATCCCAAAACCCTATCAATAATGAGGATTTAAAGGGATCCAATCTTTATATAAATGAAAAGGATAGACATGGGAATAATAAAAGGACATTAATCATGCCTTTATTAAATAACTACTCATATATCCATTCTTGATAGTATCAAGGAGGCCCAAAAAGATAATGTGGAGCAATAGAAAAAGGTGATGAATATTCAAGAGTTCAAATTTTCTAAAAATGGATTTATAAGGTTTGGAACATGAGTATGTGTCCCATAAAAAATAGAGTTAAATAGGTAAATTATGGATGATGCGTATAACTTATCCTTCTTTATTAATCCATGAATTATTAATATGTATAGAGATCTAAAGAAAAAAAATTGGTGGGATAACATGAAGAGATAAATTGAAGAATTTGTATCAAGATGCCTAGTATGGAAACAATTCAGGGATAAATGATATAATTATAAGGGTATGATGTCACCATTTACCATAACAATGTAGAAATGGGAAAAATAGTCATGGATTTCATCATAGTACTCCCCAGTACATCTAAAGGTAATAAATCTATATAGGTGATAGTCGATTGCCTTTTAAAGTTAGTTTATTTCATTGATATTAGGAAAGATTTATATCTTGACCAACTCGCTAAGTTATACATTAGATAAGTGGTAATACTTCATGGAGTTACACTCTCCATTGTAACTGATCAAGATCCGAGGTTTACCTTGAGATCCTAGAGAAGCCTTCAACAAATGTTGGATACGAAGCTAGGTTTCAGTACTACTTATCACTCTCAAATGGATGGTCATTCTGAGATAACCATTAAAAATCAAGAGGATATTTTTAGATCTTTTTAAATAGATTTAAAAGTATATTGGGATCAATACCTTCCCCTAGTGGAGTTATCATATAATAACAGCTTCAATTCTAGCATTCAAATGGCATTTTATAAGTCAATGTATGGGAAGAGGTTTTAGACTCTAACATGTTGGGATGAAGTTATAGGGGTAAATCTTATGGTACCTAATCTTATCCAATAGGTTATAGAGAAGGTTCCAACCATTCAACATTATATGAAATACACACAAAGTCAACAAAAAATCTATGCAAGAAATCATTGACAAGACTTGGAGTTTGAGTTCGAAGATATAGTATTCCTTCATGTATCACCATGGAATAAATTCATGAGGTTTATAAATAAGGTAAATCTTATTCTGTGATACATTTACCCCTTTGAGATCATTGACCACATCATATTTGTGGCCTATCGACTAGCACTACCACCCAACCTATCGCAAGTACATGATGTATTTTATGTATCCCTAATGAGGAGGTACATACCAAACCCCTCACATGTTCTAAATCTAGAGATGGTACCCTTGGAGAATGATATTTCATATGAGGAGAATCTATTGAAGATATTAGATTGTAGAGTCAAAGTTTTACAAAATAATACAATTCACCTAGTCAAAGTGCTATGGTGGAACCACAAGTTTGAGGAAGCAACATAGGAGCTAGAAGAGGTGATGAAATAGAAGTAACATCATTTTTTATACTGTATAAAATGAAATTTTAAGGGAGTAATTTCTGAAGGGGGAATAATGTAATGACCTAAACTTTTATAAATAAAATTCCCTTTTTATTGATTAAATGCCTTATAGTTATATAAAACACATTCACAACTTCAGTCATTTTGGACCGATATAGCCTGTTGGATTTAAAATACCATTAATAATATTAACCATTCATAATATAGACATTATAAAATGACCACTAAGATTATTATATATTAAGGGTTGTGATAAATTCCAACTGAAATATACAAAATAAGCGATGGCCTCGACCAGTAATATCGTACCCTATGATGCTCATTTATCAGAGGTTCCAAGGGAGATGGAATCAATGGGATTTTACCATGACCAAGCCTAATCTAAAATTAAATAACTATATCATGAATGAAATAATTTATAGTAGAAGTTGAAGCTTATAAATATCATGACCCAAACCATGTTCATCAAACCACACCAAGAAAGTGCCACCATTGCACACCTTACCCTTAGGGCATACACTGGCATAATAAGGGGTTATGTATCTAGACCCTAATAGTAAGAATTTGTATTTTTTTCTTTTTAATTAAATAATGATTATATTTATTCCTTTTTTATTATTACTTTATAAATAACCATATAATTAATTTTATAAAAATTAGGTTTCGATGTGAAAAAATCATAATTTTATTTTTGGGGAAATATATATATTCAATTATAAAAATCTACTAATAATTTCAAGAATTTTTTAAATAAATAATATTTTAATAAAATATTATTATTATATAATAATTATTTAAATATAAATTATAATATAATATAATGTATTCCAATGTAATTTTAATAAGTGTTAGAAAGTGGTTAATATCATAAAAACTAGTATTTTCAGTAAATAGGGATTTTTATTTAAAATTAAAAAAATTTGTATTTAGAAAATTATTTTAAAAAAATGAATATTATTTTTGAAATTATCATGTCTAAATTATCCAATAGTGAATTTTTCATAATTTGTTGAGACAGTTGAATTTTTTGGTAAAAATTAAATACGGTATAAATATATAGTATGTATTAAGACATCATAATAGACCAAAAGTGATATAATAAATAATATAAAGGGAAAGCATGAAAAAAAATGTTTCACCTTTAAAATAATTTGTTTTTTTAAGTTATTTTATTGATCTTATAAAGCATTAATGAATCCTCTAAAAACCTATATTATATTTTAAGGTTTTAAAATATTCTTTATAAACATGACTCACTTTTACTTCACCAAGGGTATTATTTTAAGTATTTAAGCTATTAGACATATAAAATATTTAAAAATATTTCACTTTGGAATAAACCATGGAAAAACCCATTAGAAGGTTTGTTGTTTTGATTATTTTATCATATATTGTCCAAAACCTATGTTTATAAATTAAAAAAGAATTCCCTCACCCCCTCTATTTCTATAAATACCCACCCACCATCCCACTTCTCTTCACTAAAAACCCATTGATTATGAAATTACTCTCTTCATCCCTCTATAAATCCCTCCCAAGATGTTCCCAATCTCTTAATAAGCTCCTCTCAGTCTTTTAGAAGCACCCTCTCAAGGTAAGGGATTCACTCCTTCTCCTCTTTATTCAAGAACTTTCTTTATATTATGACATTTTATTTCCAATTTTCTATGTTGTAATGTGTTTATAAACATCCATTTTACTATAATTATTATTTAAAAATAATTATAGACCAACTTTCACTATCATTAAACCCTTCCATTAATCTTTACGTACACCCGTTATGCTGCTGAAATTATCCAGCGATTTTTTCCCATACCAAACATTTGTGTAGTGAATATAAATATCCACTTACACTCAAAGGTATTAAAATATATGTACTTATCCTTAATTTATTAGGTACTTAAATTTATGAAACCCACACTAATTAATCATGGGATTAAAAGTGATGAAATGTGTTCTGATTTTGTATGATCTATGTGGAACACAAATGCATGTACATAATATGAATGTGGCGGGTGAGTCTAGAATTATATAGACCTAAAATTTATTGGGTAATGTTTTTATCTCATAATATACCATGTATGTTCCATGTTAGTATATCCCAAGAACACTATATTATGATTTATCAGTGGTTATCCCTGGAT
Source organism: Viscum album (assembly GCA_963277665.1). Classification (NCBI taxonomy): domain Eukaryota; kingdom Viridiplantae; phylum Streptophyta; class Magnoliopsida; order Santalales; family Viscaceae; genus Viscum; species Viscum album. The sequence goes on along the minus strand of OY728126.1, from coordinate 1,797,504,117 downwards.
TATGCTTATGATTTCATGTTTTATATTGTCTCTATATTTTTATATTGTCTTGATGTTATCATCTTATATCATGATTCAATGTTCATGTTTATGATTATCACCCATTTTATATCACATTGATATACCTATTGAATAACATGTATTACTTTCATCATGTTATGCTTAGATTATTTACTTATTGGGATCTATATCTCACCCCTTTCTTATGAACATCCCCAGGTTATCTCGTGCTGTTTTAGAAGAGTAGTGAAATTTTAAGAGCATGTTAAGGGGTTTTAATAATGTTGTTATATCCTTGTTTCAAGTTATTATAATATGTATATAATTACCCAAATACACTAGTCCTTTTGAACTTTTTGGATTGTATTATGTGTATATTTATGTAATAAATCATGGAATAAAGTGTATAAAAGATATGGGTTGTCATAAATTCTCACTCCAATGATAAGACCTTTGTAATGGATTTTGTCTCAATTTCCACTCTATTGAGACATATTTGGTATTATGTCTCTATTTTATTTTATTTGGTGTATATACTGTCCATTTTATGTATTTAATATGAATTTATATTTATTTATAGTAATTAATTTTCAATTCAAGTTTTCTCATTCATTGGGTACCTATTTAAAAGTTACCAAAAAGGTAAGAATTTATTTTACAATCTCATTTTTTAGGATTTATTATATTTTTTATTGATAGAATATTATAATATATCCTTCATAAAATTTATCTATTTTCTTATACTATGTATATTTAAGTAGTTTAAATGTTTTCTTCTAACTTTTAATCTCTTTGACACTTGAATCAAGTAAAGAAATGTGTAAAAGAAAAATTCAATCTTATTTATCTTTTGATCGGGTAAATTTTTCTTTTATGTCCACGTTTTTAAAAATTATTTTAAAAAAGTCTTTTTAATTTACTCAGATGATTTTTTAATGAAATTTTAATTCATCTTTTACTTTTTACAAGTTTTGAAAGGAATCTTTCTAATGTTTTCTGGAAGTGTTGTTTTTTTACTTTCTTTATAAAAAGTTAAAAGAAATTTTTTCTTTCTAATGTATACAACATTGATGGAATTTCTTGTTGTCATAATTGTTTTATACGCTTCAAATTTTTCTAAATGATTTTAATGATTTTAAAAATAAAACTCATTATGAAAAACTTATTTTAAATGTTTCATTTCATTTTATTTTATTCTTTAAAATATTTTAATTTTACTAAAAAATCATCTTTTCTAATTAATTGATGATCATATCTCATCTCTTGATTAATTTTTTGGTTATTAATTTTCTCTTAAAATATTCAATTTCTGATGATCAAATTTCATTGGAGACTTAATTTCTATTAAATATATATATTCCTTATATCATAGATATTATTATTTCCTAAAATTTTTACCATTTATATATATGGTGTTTTACTATGAAAGTTATTTGATTGATTGGGGAAAATCTTGACCTTCGTTATTCTTTACTCAGTAAAAATATTTGTTGATAAAGCATATTTTTATGAATTAAATTGATATTCAATATATGAGGAATTCATTGTACATACAGAGATGGGTGGGACTCAGAATTATATAGCCCCTCAATGCATCGACATGTCTCATGAGGAAAACCAGTTGGTCAAACTTATTAAATGGGTTTTGGTGTGTACCCACACATTGATTAAACTATCTTAGAACAATGACTTAAAGTTAAAGATGTCATGATATCTGAAATCATGAAATACAACATTAAGAATTTAATTTAGTGAGAATTTAATTATTATTATCCATGATATTACTACATTGATATTATACATGGATTCATTTTGATTAAATGGCATGTGTTTTCAGTTATTTACCTTTCTCTATTGATTATGCCTTATTTACTCGTGATAGATTCCATTGTACTTAACCCTTATTAAGCATTTTATCTCACCCTTATTTTTTTCCTTTTCCTGAGATATGAATAAGGAATTATTGAATGAGTTCAAGGATGTGAAATATTTACTTTCACAATGTTTTATATTTTATTTCCAATATAAAATGGGAAGTGTATTTGTATCTGGTTATTCAAGATTACTAAACTAATCAGTCCTTATGGATGAGATCCCTGGTATCTTATGAAAAAATAATATAGACACCAACTCTAGGTTACTGTAGTTGGGTTTTCTACAGTTGGTATTAGATGAAGTTTAGTATAAATCTTGGGAAATAGATTTAGGAAAACATAGATTAAGGAACATAACCCTATGTCTGACCTTGAGGATATGTCTAATTATGGGATAATATCATAAATTTTTTGGTAAGGTAAATATTATCAGGTTTTCCTAGAAATAAATCTTTAATTGGATACTACAAGTGGATGTTGTCATGGAATAGATGTATCTTGGGGTATTGACCCCAAAAAGAGTTGGTTGAGTATATCTAGACCATTATTATAGTTCATGGTGAGTGTTCCCTTACTACACACCTAGTTTGACATTCCTAGGGGATATTCATGGGCTAATTCACATTTTATTTATGAAAAAATGTGAAGTATTTGAATATATTATGATCATGGATGACCTAGGTTAAACCTAAGGTGGTATAGATTGTAAATAAGGTGTCGTGATTTAGAAATCCAATGAATGATTTTTCATGATCTATCACTATGATCACTGTTTCTCATGCCATGATTTTTGGTTTTATTTTATGGGTGTAACTTGAAATAACCATGTTAATGCTAAATGTGATGGAAAATGGAATGATTATACTCATGAGAAAGCAAATGAAATGGGATATGGAATATGAAACCTTGTGATTATATCTAATTATATATCTCATTATATGATTAACAATATCAAATAGGGTGAATTTTCTGACATGACTAATAATAGAAAAATTAATTTTCATGAGGACCATGGAGGTAAGAATAATAATTTTTCTATATGTTAACTATTTGGGAAGAATCACTCAGATAAATGTCTTAGAGGAATGAGAAGATGTTTTATGTGTGGAAAAGAAGGGCATAGAGCAATTAATTTCCAAGTAAAATTAAAGATTTCAATGAAGTTATAAGAAGTTCATCCTAATGGTTCATTTATAGTTCAATGTATTATGTGTGGAAAACATGTGAATTATCAAAATCAATTCCATAATCCAAGAGTTAACTCTGAGACCAAGTAAGGACTTATGCTATGCCAATCATTGAAGTTAAAATATTGAAGTGTTTATGTATTGGGATTAGAGAATTATATTGTAAAAGTATTGTATCAATGATATTATGGTTATAAGAATCATGAAACATCTAAGGATTATTCCGTAGTAGTTTTTATTTAAGTATTTGTAAACATATTTTGAATGGTATTGATAACCAAGAAAATTGATTTAATGGTAAGGTGACATTTTTAGAGAAAACGTGATTAAGGGAAAGATAACCCTTAATATGTGTCTAATGTTGAGTTAATGATGTTTATTTGAGATAAATAAATGATTGAAATTGATGAATTAAATGGTATAGTATTGGTGACCTTGAAATTGGTTAGTTATTTGTTGATAAAGTGATTTAGGTTATCTTTGATGAAATTTATTTCATTTTTTGATTTATAAAATATATTCAATAGTCTATGATTTTATTTGAAGAGTAAGTATTATGTTAATTTTTTGAAGTAAATTGTTTTCATTGATTTTTTGTGGTGATTCAGGTTATTATTATATTTTAAGAGAATATATGATCAAGGTATTCACATATTTGGTATGTGACATTATGAGCTACTTTATATTGTTTGGGGATAAATGTTAAAGTTGATCTTAAAAAAATGTGATCAAATATTTTGGATTTTTGAGTTTTGAATATGGTCAGACATATTTTGGAGGATTATTAAGGGAAACTATTTATGGAATGTATTAAGTTTAACTTTGAGTGTTATTGTTGATATTTTAGAGATTAATGTATTATATTTATCCATATTGGATAACTTGTTCTAACCATTTGGTTTTGGTAAATATTTAGATATATAAAGAATGACTTTTCATTATTTTATGGATCTTATGATCTAATAAAATTTAATTTCAATACCTCAAGCATGAAAAAATCATCTTAAATATTTATTTCTCGGAGTGATATATGAATTGAATATTCATAAAAGCACGAACAAAGGATGAAATTGTGCTTGTGAAATAGAAAAAATCATATAAGTATATTTTCTCATGTTCTCTATCATGATAGGAAAATAATACCTCAAATTTATCAAAAGGGTCTAAAAATAAAAATTTTATACTTTTACCTTCATTTCCGATGAATTGATTTTCTTTTTACCACTCATTGATTCATGGTTTAATGGTCATTAACTTTCTCATGGACATGTTCTCTATCACTCTATATTAGTACTTGGGAATTAGTTTTATCCTAAATGTATATAATTTAACTTAACACCAGTGTTATCCTTATATAATAACCCTATTATGTGTTATTTCAGGTAACCTTTATGTTTCCCACTTCCCCTTTTCAAAGGAAGTTTTGTTATCCCTCTGTACGATATGGGTTTTCAATAAAGGTATTTTCAAATATTGAACCTTTTATGAGTGAGATAAAAATTTTAGGGTATAATTTATTTAATTGAGAATAATTTGAAAACCCTATAAATTATTTGAAAATAAAAATAAGTTTGATATCTTACTTAACATGCAACATCAATCTTTATGAAAATTGAGATATATTATAAAAATTGTTATTTAAATGTGATTGTTATAACTTAATCATTGAATTGGAGGGTATGAATACGAGTAACTACATTATCAAATAAATTTATGATGTTTCTACTCAATAAAAATTTATTGATTAATTCTAAGGAAAATAAGCACTCAAATTTTAGTGAAGTCATTTTATGCTTCAAAAATGAATTTTCTTCAAAAATGATTTTTATTACATTTTGTGTGTGGTGATTATAAAAAATTTCTAAAATATTTAGAAATTATATTTCATAAAATTAATGTAATTTTTTAATTCATCGTATCAAAATTAACTTGGGGTGAAATTTTGATATTTTTCTCAAATGATTGATTTTTCAATGAATAGTAAAAAATATTGATTCTTTAAATACTATCATTTTTTTATTAAATCAAGTGATTTAAAAGTCCCATTATATAATTTATTTGGTATTAAAGTTAAACATTATCCATTTTAATTATATTAATCTAATTAATTCCATTTTAATCAATAATTTTCATGATTTTTATATAAGTTAATTTTTATGCTTAAAAACGCATTTTTCTAAAAGTTGTTTGGTATTGCATTTTACACATTTATATTAAAATTGATTTCTGAAACTTTTAGAGATTAAATATTGAAAATTTTGTACTATATTTGGAATCAGTATTTTTAAATTTTGTAAATAGGTGCTTTTATTTTTAGTCATTATGAATAGTTACCGTGGTAATTATTTATTACCTCTGTAAGGGTAAAATGAATAAAAAAAGGTTAAAACCATGAAATAAGGTCTCCAAATCAACCCAATACTTTCCTTAATTTAATTTAATGAGATAAATTATAGTATATCCATCCTAAATTATAATATATGGAATTTTGGTGCCATTTTCCTGTGATAATGACATTTATATTATTTTAAGTAAAGCAAATTCCAAAATGTCACTCTCTTGACATTAATATCTCTATAATTTTTTCATAAGGATAAAAATTTGATAAGTTCTGTTATAAATTTTTATTTTAAATATGAATTAATTTTTTTATCATATTAATTTTTTTTTTATTTTTAGTGATGAAATAATTAGCTTAAATTCTTACACAATGCTGACATAGTGCTTGTGCAAGCAGTAGAAAAAGCATGTCAATGATTTTAAAAACTCTAAAAGTAATTTTTTGGGGTGATTTATAGTTTAATAAAAAATTTATAGATTAATATAGCATATTAGGGATGTGTTAAAAGTTTATATTTTAATTATATTACTATCTTTATGTATTTAAAGTCAAATTAAATGAAGTGTTAAAAATGAAATTAATGATATTTTATAAAAAATAATATTTTATTAAATTATTTAAAAATAATAAAAAACATAAAATAAGACAAGTATTATTATAAATGGTATAAATTTTCATCAATTATCCATTTATTATCCAATTTTTAACTCATAAGTAAAATTACAACCCTTTAAGATTGAAAATGTCATTCTGACGGTTAAGGTTAAAAATGGTTAACAGAGGGGTTAATAAAAAAGATAAGATTTAAAATGATATCTAAACCTATATAAATATTATTGTATTATTATATTAAGAAATTATCCTCCTTTTATTCAAATTAATTTCATTTTGGAACCATTTTACATGAGTTAGACACATATTATATTATAATATTTCATGAATTTTCAGAAGTTCTCATCCACTCACTTAAAAAAGGAAGCCCCTTCTCTCTTTTATTTACACGTCATTGAGTAATATATATTTAAAAAAAAATAGACCATTTATCTTATAAACTCCACCATACATGAATTATAGGTTATTTTCTTCATAAAAATCTATTCCAAGGGTCCTTAATAAGGGATATAAAGGAGGCCTACCAAAGAATAGGTAATCATCTAACCCAACCTCTTTCAATTTATTTCTTCTTATAACTCTTCTAAATTTGAAGTATTAATTATAAAATAATAAATTCACTATTATAGATAAAATAAAATGATATTATTATTATTTAACCACCTTTATTGACCCTCTTTTTCTTTAAATGGGAAGTGAAAGTATCGCTAGTGCATACGTGTGGACTGTCGCCTCCACGTAGTGATACAATTCATTTTCTAACACCATATTTAAAGTATGGTTATTATTATGGGTTTAATATTTATATATTATATTTATTATATAATATTATTCTATAATTATAATATCATATATACCTTCTTACCTTTTCATCTGTTGGAAAAAGATAACATCGCTCATACGTACGTGTTGACTACCACCTCCACAAAGTGATATGATTCATTTATGATTTAAATAGATGGTAATAAGGATATTTTTAATGAATATATATGATATATATGATATAATAATGATTCTATAAAGGTTAATTATTATTTAAATTTATTTAATTCCATTCTTCGAAAAGTGAAAACAATGTTCATGTATACATACGGCCTACTATCACCATGAACGGTGTAATTCATTTTTATATCTCTAACTTTTATGGATTAATTTAAATATATATATATATATATATAATTAATATATAATATATTTAAATCATTATTAACATTATGGATACGATATAATCATAATCAAATCAAAAGGATTACAACTTCCATGACAAAACATGCATGAGAAAAGAAAGCAGTTAACACCTGAAACACTGATAATAATGAAAGATTGTTAAAAAAATGAAAATAATTTATAATAGGATAATATATGATATTATAAATATGAATATGGTTCTATTATAAATTAATAACATGTTTAAAACCATTATATAGTAGGTTAAATTAAGTTCAACTAATGGGAAGCATGAAGTAAGGGGTTTAATAACTCAATTTTTTCATTAGGTTATATTAATTCTTCATTGTATATGTTATGAAAACACTAGTAGAAAAAATATTTTTTGTGACATATTTTTCACATAGGATATTTATAACTGACATGAAAATCTGGACATATTACTTTTTCACATCAGTTTTATAAAAACTGACCTGAAAATTCATTTTTTACGTCGGTTTTATAATTTAACTGATGTGAAAGAGTGGGTTTTTATGTCGGTTATAGTATAACCAACATAAAAAGGCTTTAATATTCATTTTTCACATTCTTTATAATATAACCGACATTAAAAAACTTTTAAAAAATTATGTACTAGTCAAGGGTTTGATTACGTAGTCTACCTGTTTCATGATGGACCTCTCATTTCTCTCTCGCCGAAGCCCTAAATTTCTAGTTTCTTCAATTTGGAGGTCAAAATCTCACCTTAAGATCTAAATTGAACCATAGGGTTTTTTACCTCGGTTTACGCATCTGAAGTGAGCCTCAAACTATTTCGTTTCTTTCTTTTTGAACATTATTTAGCTTCACATATCTAACCGACTATTATTCAACAAGGTGTTATTCATTCTCGCATTACCATATTCATATATTGGAATTTTTCATCTTCATCATTTCACATTTGGTTATAGATCTTCTCATCTCCAATTTCCTCACCTAAAAGTTTGAATATATTTTGTATTATGTTAATTAGTTGTTTCATGATTTTAATTTTGAATTTGATATACATTTTTCTATATTATTTAGGTGTTTTTATTTGGATTTATGGTGTTTGATTTAGAGTATGTTATATAAAAAACGATGGGTTGTATTTCTTTGGAGATTCAACATATTAGTATAGGGTGCTAGTAAAAATTTCAAAGGTATAGGGGATAATTTAATTGGTGGGACAAACAAACCTTGTAGTGGGTAATAGTTTATAGGGTCTAGCTATTTATTATAGGAGATTCATGTCTGATTTCCATTATATTACACCACCTTTGATATATTTTACCTTGAATGGTCTGGAATTTTCTTATAAATATTAATTCTAAGAAATGATTTAGTATTTAAATGAGGTATTAATTAGAATATCCTTTACTTTTTCCAAAACATTGAATCTTTTCTATTAAATTTTAAGATACCTAAAAGATGATATTTCCTTATTTAATGTGGTGAAATTCTACAAGTTCAATGAATTTGTAAAAGTGATGGTATATTTTAAATGCATAAGTTATTAGAAAATTTGTGAAAACTTTTCTTTGAAGAGGTAAAACCTTATGAATGGTCTAATAGGAGGATGAAATTTCTAATATTTGACAAAGGATTGGGATGCATAATAGTTCCCAATAGCCCATATGTAAGAGTCACTCAACTAATGGAATATGCTTACTTGGAACATTTTCATTCTTAATAAAAGAAAACTCTCAAGTGGCTTCATCTAACAAATATTTTTTTATTATGATTCTTTGTTTGATCCCTAAATGGATTTAAAAAACATGTATAACTTATAGTCTTTAATTGGTTTCACTAACCCATATGTTTTTTCTATATAGACATCTTCCGTATTTTTTCCAATAAGGAATGTTGTATTGATAGCATACAACCAAATATAATGATAATAGAAGGTGATATGACATGTAGAATTTGAAATAATTGTATCATGGAGATTAGTGTAATATAAATTATATTTTAAATTATAATTCCATTTTTTGTTTTCCTAGTTTATTTATTCAATTATAAGAAAGTAATATTATAAGAAAGTAACATAAAAATAAAACATGGTATGTATTTTTTAGGTCTGTAGCTTATTGGAACAAGTTAAAGTTGAATTCTCATTGCATGCCTCACATGATTGAGAATGTATATTCTACTTCTAATTTGATAATGTATTGATTAGTTCCTTATTTTATTTAATGTGACATTTTTTTAACTAATACTCAATTTATGATTAGATTATATTGTTAATTAAAATATAGAATAAATTATTTATTTTCATTAATAATCAACTATGAATTAGTTATTCTCACTATATATATATATTTATGGATATTATTTTATGGATATAGTTTTATATATTTTTTAATAATTTCATAAGGTTATATTCATTTATTTTTACTTTAGACATTTTTTAAAGGAATCTATTTTGTAATTCCTTCCGCATGCACTACCACAAAATAGGGCAAGGGAAGCGCTGCCCTTTATCAGCACTAAACAGAAAGGGATGATAAAGGGGTATGCCTTTATCAGCGCTTTTTTAGCGCTGATAAATGAATGTTTTATCAGCGCTTTTATTTTATCGTTGATAAAACATACCTTTATCAGCACTTTTAACGAGCACTGATAAAGGTTCTGTCGGTTTTTATTTAATAACCCTAACAGGAAATCCTCACTTGCACGCGGTCAAACTCTCGTGGAAGCTGAACCAGGCCCCTCTCCACCGCGACCTCCTCCTCCTCCTCCTCGTCCTCCTTGTCCTCCTCCTTCCTCCTCCTTGTCCTCCTCCTTATCTGTCGTCGCCGCCTCCACCCCTGCTCCCTCTACCGCGACCGCCGCTGCCTCTGTCGCCTCTACCCTCGCTGCCGTGACCGCCGCCACCTCTTCCGCCATCGCCGCCTCCGCCTTTGTCGCCGCCGCCTTTCCGCCACCGCCACCTCCACCTCCAGCGCTGCCTCCGCCACCGCCGCTACCATTATTGATATTCATTTTCAGGTAAAAAAAATATACCGCTTGAATTGAACATGTGAAATCCTGATTTAAGGTGTTATTGCAAGAGTTAATGGATTATTGATATTATTGAGTTCTTTATTTAACCCTTGCACCTTAATAAACACCTATTGAATCTTTTTTCATGGGTTAGATGTTCTTGAACTCTTTTATGGACACCCCTTGAGTGTTCCAAGTAAAATTATCCCTTTAATGTCAAATTATTAACTGCCCTGAACACCTATTTAGCTTATGTCAAAGCTTTTAAATAAGGTTTCCCTTGATACAAGGGTATATAAATGGAATTGAAGACACATTATAGGTGTTTGGACTAGATTCTTAATGGAATTTACCATGTAGTAAATTTCCATATTGATTATGGCCCATTTTGAAGACCCTTTGAGCCTTATTAATGAATTTTCCATTCTTGGTAAAATTTAATGTGTAATAATAATGAGTGAATTTTACATGATGGATTTATTTTAATTTAATGAATTAATTAAATGAATTGAAATGATCTATAATGGGTTGAAAGGGAAAACCATCTACTTCATGTTATATAGAATGATAATTGTGTATTTCATTTCGTTGAATGAAATTTTACATGGATAATGGGACATATGAGATATTTTTCTTCATGTTTTGTAATATAAATATGAATGTGAATAATTCCTTACTTATACAAATGGTCCTAATTAAATTTATGGATGGGAGGTAATTCCCCACTCTAGTTAAAATTAAAATGCACCTTTATAGAGGATAACATAAGATGGTAAGGTAATTGTTGAGAATATAGGAAAATCACACTCCCTTACATCGGGTGTTGAGTATAACATATCGCACCACAAATACTAATATAATGTTGGGATTTTTTCACCACACCAATTTCTTAGAGTTATTACATGATGGCTTACTCCCCATCCTGAGTTCCATCTAGTTCACATTGTTCTATGCTTGATCACTATTATGGTTGGATTTCTTTTCTCGAGGTATGTGATCCTTCTGATTCCTATTTGGATTTGTTTGCACCTATGGTTTGAATAAAAATTAGTGATCTGATAGTGATTTCTATCAATAAATTTAAATTTATTTGTATGCATTGTCTTTTGGGGTTTGTGGGATGTGGTAAATGGTGTACTCAGTTTTAGATTATTTTATTCTCATGGGTTTCCCCTATTTAATGTTTTCTTTTCAGTTGGAAATATCCTCTGTTGTGCGCCTCTCCTATGACATGTACGCACCTCTGCCGTGTACTTAACGACACCTTTGCGGTGATTTTTCTCCTGTTACTCATTGGTTTCCTCTTGTTCGCATGTTATTACTATTTGATATTGATGGTTATAATGTGAAATGTACGGGCTAAACGCCCTGCTGAAAATCGTGGTCGTTGGTGGTCCTTGTTTGCGCACTAAATGAATTGAATGTTGGTTGGTTCTTTTTGAACATTGGAATATATAAATTGGTAATATATGTATACTTGACTTATGAATGAACACCCCAAGATGATAAAACTTTTGTGATAACCCCTGAATTAACAAACAAAATTGAATAAGGGATGCTTTGTAAAATCTAAAATTTTGATTGTTTGGTTTTTATGGTGTTGCGATTGAGGTGGCATGCTTATAAAAGATTCTTCCACCTAATGTGGTTTTCTAGGGGCATGCAGCAATAGAGCCTTTATAGGGGAACATGAATGGAACCAGTGATTGGGAATGACTCAAACACTCCTATGATAATAGGTAGCTAGAGTCCCATTGGAAGTTTTGGTCAAGGGAGGGGATGTTGTACCACCATGCAGGAATGAAAGTATAAGGAAGATTATATATCATATAGGGAGTATGGATCCATCCTAGGGTTTAGAGGATGTTCATATGCATGTTATGTAGTCTACTATGGCTATTGTGGATTCTTGATCATCTACTGTCAATGGTACAATTCCTATATCATCTACCCTTTATTTTATTTTTTATAAAAGAGAATCACATTCCTTTTTTTCACTCTTTTTGTAAAAATTTTAGGCTTGGAAGGTGTAAATATTTGATAGTTTTATCACCATCAACACACTATTGGTATTATAGTCCAAGAATATAACATGTTGCAAGGAATGATCTCTAGATATTGGTGGCTATCATTTATTTTGTGAACCACCCACGCTTTATATGATAATATTTTATTTTAGTTTTGTTATGGATTAGTTTGTTTTATAAAAATCCAAAATCATTTTTTCCCATATGAGAGTTACCTTTTTATCTCCAAAATAGACAAAGTTATTTTCACTTGGATGAGAGGAATCTTCTATCTGGTCATGTATAACCAATTCAATCTATATTGTATTTTCTCATGGCTCAAATAGTCAGGCATATTGTAGATGTTGCTATAATGTTGTAGGATTCTTTTTCCCCAATGGTAGTACATTTTTAGGATGTTTTCACTGATGAGGTATAAAATTTACTTCTTAATAAAGAGATAAACTTTATAATCTATTTAGTTTTGGGGGAAAATTCAGTTTCTATCACAATTTTTAAAATAACACCAAAAAGAGCATTAGTTGTTTGAATTTCAATTTGATGATATAGAATATAATGGTTTCATATGGCATAGTACTTTACCATGGGGTTTTATAGTTCTCTAAAATAGATGGTTGATTGGTATTTATTCTTTTGTTGGACTATTAGAGATTGAACCTGATGAGAGTCATGAATATGTATCCTCATCCATGCATTGATAGTCACATTGATCATCTATGAGGTTCTATGATCTTCTCCAAGATAGATTTGACATTAGGATACCATTAGATGAGTTGGACATCGATGGACCTATCATGGACTGATTTTAGGAGTAGTTATGGCCTGTATCAATTTTTAGCGATGATTTTTTGTTTAATTAATGCATTGGTTGTATTAAGGGACTTGATGAATAGGATATTTCATCCTTTTCTGGATCAGTTTTTAGTAGTTTTTTTCAATTAAATATTAGTGTACTCCCAACCCATAGTTGATCTTGACCAACATCTTATCATCACCTTTAGTACATTGAGATCGCATCATATTTATTACTGTTTTCTCTTGTTACTCATTGGTTTCCTCTTGTTCGCATGTTATTACTATTTGATATTTATGGTTATAATGTGAAATGTACGGGCTAAATGCCCCGCTGAAAATCGTGGCTGTTTTTGGTCCTTGTTTGCACACTAAATTAATTTAATGTTGGTTGGTTCTTGTTGAACATTGGAATATATAAATTGGTAATTTACTTATACTTGACTTATGAATGAACACCCCAGGATGACATGTGTTTTACTTCACTCACACCATGTATAGATACCATAGAGACTTGATATGTATAGAATATACACCCCTAGTGGTCATGTAAGGACTACACGCCGTGTATTCCACAAAAATGTGATGCATAGATGGTGAGGTGACTCAATATATATCTAAAGTACATGCCTTTAGCTCAAGTTGTTCTAAATTTCATGTATTTTGAAAGGAATCATTCAGTCTTTGTAAGACTAACTTGGAATAAATTTGATATATGTTAGATTAAATCAGGTATATTATACATACACGATGTTCACCCTACTGGACACACCATTTATATGGATTTCACATGTGTTTAAAGGCATTTATACCATGATTTGTTTTTATAAAACCCAAACAATGCTACCTGGTTAATTAAAACATAATATTAGGCATGTTCTCGAGATCGAACCCATAAAGACAATGAATATGAATAAATAATGGATGAATGCCAATCAGTTGACAAAAGAGTATAAAGATGGCGTGAAAGAGTTTATCAAGTTTTCAGAAGATCATGCATGTGACCCTTCTCAAATCCTTTGTCCGTGTTTACACTGTTGTTATTCAAGACAAATTAGTCCAGAGGAGTTGGAAGAACACCTGATCTGTCACGGAATAGATCGAAGTTGTAAATGTTGGAATAAACACGGGGAAAAAACCAATGTAGGTAGTGACTCAGAGAACACGACATTTTATAGATAATCTGATATGATTAGAATCATGAACAATGAAGACGATCATATGGAGGGTGTGATTACAGATGTGAATGATGATGAAGATCGTATTGAGGAAATGACAAGGACAGTTGAAGATGAACTTCGTGATTGCCCAAAATTGTTTGAGAAGTTAAAGAGTTGTGCAAAAACGCCATTGTATACTAGTTGCACTAAATATACAGCATTTTCAGCCGTATTGAAGTTGTATAGTTTGAAAGCAGGCAACGGGTGGAGTGACGCTAGTTTTACAGAACTACTTGCTCTCCTGAATGACATGCTCCTAGAAGATAATGAACTCTCAAGCCAAACATATGATTCCAAACGAATGCTATGATCGATGGGTATGATCTCTTAAAGAATAAATGCTTGCCTGAATGATTGTATATTGTTTCGCAAGGACCACAAATCACTTAAAGAATGCCCAAAGTGTGGTGCTTCCCTATACAAGAAAGATGATTCTAGTCCTACGAAATTTGTATGGTACTTTCCAATCATTCCTAGGTTTAGACGCCTATATGAAAGTGAGGAGACTATAAGACAATTGACATGGCATGCAGATACAAGAATTAAAGATGGGAAACTACGTCACCCATCAGACTCTCCTCAGTGGAAGAGAATTTATCACGAGTATCCTGAATTTCGGAACGAGCCAAGAAACCTTCTTCTGGTGTTATCTACAGATGGGGTGAATCCTTTTGGTTTTCAAAGTAGCAGTCACAGTACATGGCCGGTTATGTTGGTAAATTATAATTTACCACCGTGGTTATACATGAAATGAAAATACATCATGTTATCTATGCTTATATCAGGACCAAAACAACCGGGTAATGATATTGATGTTTATTTGGCCCCATTAATCGAGGATTTGAAAATATTGTGGGATTTGGGTGTTGCGATGTATGATGCTTACAAAAATGAACAGCTCACTTTGAAAGCCATGTTGTACGGGACGATAAATGACTATTCTGCTTATGGAAATTTGTCTAGATATAGCATTAAAGGAACTCAAGGGTTTCCCGTTTGCGAACAAGGTACACAGTCAATTAGGTTGAAACATTCATCGAAAATCATGTTTCTAGGACATCACATATTTCTACCCCGACGACATAAGTACCGATCTTGGACGACGTCATTTGACGAAAGTTTAGAGGAATGTACAGCACCGTCTCCACTAACATGTGATCAATTTTTTGAGAAAGTAAAAGATTTGGACACTACTTTTGGTAAACTGTTTTTGAAAAACCTTACGAAAACTGTTTGGAAAAAGAGATCAGTTTTTTTTTGAATTACCATACTGGAATTGTCTGTATGTCAAACATTTTCTTGATGTTATGCATGTTGAAAAAAATGTATGTGATAGTGTCATCGGCACGTTGCTAAATTCACCCGGCAAAACAAAGGATAAAATTAAGGCTATATTAGACATGGTTGAGATGGGAATACGAGAAGAGTTGGCACCAGTGAAGGGTGAAAAACGAACATTTCTTCCTCCTGCTGCTTACACTATTTCCAGGAAGGAGAGATATCAGTTTTGAAACTTCTTGAATGACATAAAGGTTCCATAGGGGTATTCATCAAATATCAAGAACATAGTGTCAATGGGAGATTTAAAATTAAACGGTCTGAAATCATATGACTGCCATGTTTTGATGCAAGATCTAATTCCTATAGCTTTACATTGCATTTTGCCCAAGAATGTCTGCCATACATTAATGAAGCTCTGTTTCTTCTTCAAAGCTATATGCAGCAAAGTTATAGACCCGGAAAAATTGCCAACTATGGAAAGAGAAATTTCTGTCATATTATGTGAATTGGAAATGTTCTTCCTGCAGACATTTTTCGATATGATGGTTCATTTGATGGTTCATTTGGTGAGAGAGATTCGACTATGTGGTCCTATACATTATAGATGGATGTACCCCATTGAACGGTATATGAAGATTTTGAAAGGGTATGTCAAAAACCAAAGTCGGCCAGAGGGTTGTATTGCGGAGCAATATATTGTTAAGGAAGATGTTGAATTTTGTACCGAATACCTGTCTGGTGTGTAAATCGTTGGACTACCGAAATCTCCTCACACTGAGCGGCTTGAGGGTGAAGGAATTTCTAGAAGAGAGGTTTTCACAATCAATATTACAGATCGGGAGCAGGCCCACCTTTACGTTTTTCATAACAGTTTCGACGTTGACCCATATGTTCAAACCCACAGAGAAATTCTTAGGCGTTTGAATCCTTCTAGGGCTGAAAAATGGATATCAAATACACATAATTGATAGTTTATAGGATGGTTTTGAGACCATATTTTTAAGCAGTTAGATGAAAATCTAGACTCAATTTCAGAATGACTTTGATGGCTAGCTGGAGGAGCAAGTGTGTACGTATTATCTTATAATTCTTATGCAGTTAACAGTTATACATTCTATACTAATGAACATGATGAAGACAGTACCATGCAGAATAGTGGGGTTACACTTGTGGCTGAGGCGATGCATGTTTCTGGTGATAAGGACAAAAATCCAATTTATGTGAATATGTCATACTTTGGCATCATTAAACGAATATGGGAGTTGGATTATACGAAATTCAAAGTGCTGATTTTTCAATGCAAGTGGGTTGATAACAGGAGTGCTGTTAAAATAGATGAATTAGGATTCGTGAAAGTTGATTTCAGTAAGGAAGGGGAGAAAGACGAACCATTTATAATGAAATCACAGGCAGTACAAGTATTTTATGTTCTAGACCCCACAAAACGAAATTGGTCAATTGTTCTGTTATCGACCAAAACAACTGAAGGGTCAGATGAAAGTTCAACAGAGGTTGACCCTTTTATAGGGACTTCACAATCATTTCGCAGCGGTCCCAATGTAGACGGCGTTTTGTATGTCAGAGGAGACCACAATGAAGGAATTTACATAGTCGATAGAGGATTCAAATATCTTTAGTCTTTAAAGAAAAAAAAGAGAGTACAATAATCAGGTTATTTGTTTATTATAACATACATTGTGTTACGTTATGTTATTATCTATTTGATGTTGTTTTTATGTAATATAAATTAAATATTAAACCACTTCTACAGATAATGACTTATGCACCTGCTGATGCGCCCAATCCCGAGGCACAAAAGGTCTCTCAACCAGCAGCTGGTGGTCCCACTGCAGAGCAACAACAGGTTTCTCAGCCAGATGCTGGTGGTCCCAGTGCAGAGCAACAACAGGTTTCTCAACCTATTATTTCTGGTCCTAGTGATGAGGTACAACAGGTTTCTCAACCTATTGTTGTTGGTCCCATTGCCGATGCTAGCACTCCGGGGGAAGATATTGATGCTACTTCTGAGGAAATGGTGGGAAATAAAACCCTGAAAGCGCAAAAAAAACAAGAGTGTCGTAGTTTGACAGTGTTAGCCAAAATTCTTAAGGCAAAAGCAAAAGGCATCAAATTTGAGGTGGGATGGAATAAGCGAGTCCAACATGTTAACCCCAACAGATCCATCTTTAGTAGCTACATTGGAATCGTCACTCGGAAACGTGTGCCGATTGATGTACAGTTGTGGCACCATGTTGTCACCGGGCTGAAGACACTAATGTGGGAAGAGATTACGGTAACATTATGATATCATTTTTTTAATTTATTAAATAAAATAAAATACCAAAACATTGACTTACTCTTCATCATCCATGGCAGAGTGCATTTATAGTAGATGTCTCGCACAAGTAATATGTATTAAGAGTTGCAGAAAGGATTCATAGAGGTTTCCACACAATTTTAACGAAATATCATCTTAAAGATGCAGAAGGGAAAATCAAGCCTCACCCACCTCCTCTTTACGCATACTTGATATCCCAGGGAGCATGGTATGTGTTTAGCAACCGTCGTGGGGAGCATACTTTTCAGGTACATTGTGTGGGGTAATACGTTGTTTGACGTTTTCTTGTATTCATCACTCTGATTAACAGTTTTTTATTTATAAAATAGCTACTGAGTGCTGAAAATAAAAAATGTGCAACAGAACCAACGTACCCTTACCGTAAAGCAAGGATGGGGTATTCTGAACTTGAGAAAAAATTGGTACGTCTTTTAAATCTACCCTACTACTAGTATGTGACATAAAACAACACCATAACCATGTTTCTGTGTTTATATGCAGATTGATGAATCGAAATCGAAAGCCAAATCCATCCCATGCCATGTGCTATGGAAGGAGTCTCATGTAAATAAAGAGGGGATATTGATAGGTGAAAACACACAAAAAGTGTGGGAAACATGTGTAAATATGACATAATATAAATTTGAATTGCTTTAAATCGCTGTTACATTACAATAACTACTTATTTTTCTATATTTTATATCTGAAATAGTCACAAGAATCAACAACAACCACATCAGATGCAGACATACTTTCAGCAACCTTGAATCATCCAGAAAAGTATGGTCGCATCAGAGGTACGGGTTTTGGGGTGACACCCCGAACATATTTTCAAAAACAAAAACAAGTGGGGGATCAAAATGAAAAAATGGAAAAGCTGCAAGAACAATTATCTATTTTTCAAGAATAATTACAATACTAGATAGAGATGATAGAAAAATTGATGGGGGAGAGGAAAATAGAAGAAACAACTCAACAACAACCTGTGTGTGATGATCTCGCCCCACCCCCCACCAGCTTTGAGGCGAGCCATTCCCCTAAAAAACCTGACTTAAATGAGGTAATCAATGTTTTAATAATTGTTTCTGTGAAATTTGATTTACATAGACACTGATACCTTTCCTGTACTAATATTCCATAGGGTGAAAATGACCATGATTTATATATATCAACTCCCACATATCGCCTTGTAGCGAGGGCTACGGTGTTCAATACGCAAAACAACATGCTACACAATATAAATCTTCCAAAATATCATCTTAGAGTGTCAATTAACATAGCTAATGAGCCAAGTGTTGAGATACCTGTTCCAAATGATGATGACTACATTCATACGGTTGAACAAGCTGTTGGAACATTCATCGCATGGCCGACAGTTCTTGTAAAAAAACATGTCGACAAAAAGGTATTCATTTCCAATTTATTTTTCAAGTTGTACCTTTAACATTTAATGAAAAAATGTTTGAACCGATGACTGTTATTACAGAATGACAAAGACTGTGGGGTGAAACAAAATATCAGCTCAAAACTATCTCAAGGATCAACCAACTGATTGAAACGGTCTACTGAGAGCACCTTCACCCCACCTGTTCTATATCCACAGTTAATATCATTGCAGGCTCATGAGGATACAAAGTTGAAAGACGGAAGTACTCACATAGTTGATTTCAAAAAAGATATGTATGAAGAGGAAATATCAGATTTCAATAGTGCTGAAAATGTAAATGAACTCCTCAAGTATGAATGGCTAGGCACCTCAGTTGTAAATGTATACATGAGGTAAGTTTTCATGATTTGATTTTACAAAAGCAGATATACTCTGATAATTTTGACTAAATACATTTTATATTTGTCGCAGATGTATATATGAAAAACAATTGAAGGTATTTCCCCATGAACAAAAATTTGGACTCGTTAGTCCTCACACCACATCTTCAAAAGACGAAATAGATTCTGATAAAGAGGCTGCAATAATGTCATCCCTGCTCAAATTGTTTGAAAACAAAATTATGGATGACAGACTCTTTTTAATACCAACGATGTAGGGGTAAAACTCTACAATTTAATCATATCAACTATATTTTCATTTCTTTCTTTACTTATTCCTTTTTGAATTTTTAAGGAGCATTGGATGCTGATTGCAGTCAATTTGGATAGTCCAAAGATTTATTTTCTGGATTCAATGCATGGATATCCAATAAACTGCCCACACATGATGGCGTTTGTTAATTTTTAATACACTAGATCCAACATTTTAAAACTAAACATCTAGTTATATAATTTATGTTATCTTTTAATGAGTATTTTGTTATGATAGGGCGGTGCATCAATATCGTCTAATGCATGGAATGAATCCAGGTACTAAGTATGAGAACACCTATAGGATCTAAAATTGGAAAAGTATCCGGGTATATATAATAACATTTCACTATCCAAATACATATCAAAAAAAATTACTTATTGTTGTCGATGTTTATGTAGTGTCCAAAACAAACAAATGAAAAGGACTGTGGTTATTATGTTTGTAAATTTATGAAAGAGATCGTATTTCATCAACAAACTAGCATCCCTGATGAGGTATTTTCGAAAATAATTACGAGTTCATTTAAAATATTTATTAATCCTATGTGTATTTATATTTTTTCAGTACTATAATGACTGTCTCAAAAACTCATATTCAAAAGATGATATACATGTGTTTAGAAACGAATGGGCAACATACCTAATGGAAGATTGTACATAAATAGGATGAAGGTGAATTCCTACCACTTATGTTATCTATATATGATCATTGATTATCCTCCAACCTTCTTTGGTGAATTGAGAATGCTCCAATGTATTGAAATCTTAATTTATTACTCAATGTTTTCTATCCCCGGATTCATATTATTGATCTTTGAACAAATCAATATTGAAGTAAGGCATGATGGTGTGCAGTGCATATAGGGTGAACGACGAAACCACTGAGGATCAACAAAATCCATTTTCTGTATCTCGTTTGTTTGAACTTTTATTTGAGCACATGTGTTATTGTTTGACTTGTACAATTATTTCTAGGTAGATGCATGAGATAATAGGTATCGTTGAGGGATTTTTTGGAACCAAAATATGTGTCCCAGGATAATTCAAGTAAGGGAAAGGCTGGTTGAGATGAAATCCAAGCTCAAATGACCAGTACATCATCAAAAGAATCAACCCTGTGATGCACCATCATATAGAATCTGGTCCTCGTGATGTTTTGAGGTGTTTATGGAAGTTATGGGGAGTCTAATGATCCCTTGGACACTATAAATAATGTTTACAGACATATTCACATGTTTTTTGTGCCTCGTGCCTCTTTAGAAGGATCACGCCATTCACATGGTCCATCTTAGCATGTATGTCCCATTCATCCCATTGCTACTCTTGGAAGAACCTGAGAATCTGACAATGCATGAGCCCCACAAAATCCATACTCATCCAACCAAGAGTATTCCTAGTGTGAAGGGAAGCTAACCATGGGTAATACCCACAACATACCTCTTTTAAATATATGGGTTTTGATCCTTGTATTCTAAATATGGTACGTAGGAAGCCTCCATGAGGTTAAATCCCAACCAATGGTAAACCATGGTGACCCCCTCACTGGGGTACACCTTCGCTTATTTTCCCTCTTGTATTTCCCTTAGTGGCGTCCGAATAAGTCTTCAAAATGAGAAACCTTACCTTTATAGGATTCACCACACTTGGGTCAGACCTCATTGGGCGTTTTGATCCATCTATCAGGTAAATATTCCAGGTGCTCCCTCCTAGAGATGTACCTACCTGATCCACCTTTATAAGTGTTTTGATCCACCCAGGTCTTACATCTCTATAAGACATTAAATAATGACCCTATATCCTTGTGGGATGTTAAACTCATGGAATAACACAAGTTAAACATGGGTTTCCATTAATATATTCAATATTAATGTTTAATCAGTCCTTATTAAGGTATTGTGGAGGTGTGGTTTTATGTTTTCCAGCAGATTTCGGAAGATTCCAAGATTTTTGTAAGTGATTCCATGATTTTACATTATATGATGATTTTATTATGCTGTATTTTCTTTCTAAGTTTACTATATGAAATGTTTGTGTGGTTAAAAATGTGTTATCAAAGAAATTTGGGGTGTGTATAGACTTGAAAGTTATTTTTAAAATGAATTCAGTTGTATTTCTTGTGGATTTTCATGCTTAAGTCCTTTAAATGTGTTTGAAGAAATGAGAAAGTTGTGTGATGGGTGTTTTCAAATGGATTTAATGTGTTTTTGAATTTTAAATAGGGTTTTCTTATGAGATATAGAGAGTATATATATGTGTATTTACATTGAATGAAAGTACATGAGAATGTGTTGATATATATGATGTGTATAATGTAAATTGAGCACAATTTCCATACAAAGTATTTTCTTTATGATGTGTAGGGGACAGGGTGAGAGGGCAGGGATGGTTTTCTGGGGGAGGGGGAAGGGGGAAAAGTGGTAGGGGGAAGGGGTAGGGGGTGTGCTGGGTTCTTTTGAAATATGTAGGGGTGGGAGGGGGTGTACAATGGGAAGGGGGAAGTGCAGTGGGCAGGGGTGTGCTGGGGAAGGGGGTGTTCAGGGGGCAGGGAGTGTGCAGGGGTAGGGGGTGTGCTCGGGAGTGGGTAGTGTGTAGGGGGTGTTCTGGGGAAGGGGGCAGGGGTGCTTCTTTTTTATGGAATGGGGGGACATATAGCCATGGTATTAAACCGTGGCTATAGGTATATATCCAAGGTTTAATGTCGTTGCAAAAGGCCCATCATTGGTATCCAATAGAGGAGGATAATAGGGTTGAAGATATTCCACCATTCTTTTAATGTAATTGATAATATTTGATTTAACTCAAAAGTAAGGGAGATATCCCATGGGGGAAGGGAGAAGGAGGAGAGTGCGTGTAAAGGATTTTTTTGAGTGGAATGAGGGATATATGAGGGTAACCCACTTTAATGTGAAACCATCATAACCTTAGAACCAAACTGAAGGTTTATCTATTCCCCCTTGAATCATTAAATGGCCCATGTTCTACTAAAAATTGGGCCATTTGATTATTATAGATGATTAACCCTAACCATGCACCAATTTCGTTAATTGGTTATTTTATGTTTTGTGCCTCACTAGTATAATTCCATTTAGCAACCCCATTATTTATTTCATTATTGTATTACTAACATAAAATTTGTTTTATTATGTAGGTGAAATATTTTTCCTGAGTTTGAATGATTTGTTCAGAAACTACCACCATGGACGACAATTTTTTAGAGCGGATGGATGCAAAAAGGATGGAACATCATTGTTTTTTAACTGTTTGTTGGATAAATGTAATTGTAACCAAATTAAACATTGTTTGAAATGTATACAGAAGTGTGTTGTTTTGTATTCATGATTTCAAGTAAATGTATGTATCATTTTTGTTCTTCTATGCTTTGTGTGTGGGTGTTGTGTGTGCTGTGTACAGGTGTTGTTTGGAATCTATGCAGGTGCTGTAATGTGTGCAGGTGTTTGGCAGGTTCTGTGCAGGTTATGGTTTTGGACAGGATCTTTGGCCTTTATCAACGCTAGTTAAGCGCTGATAAATGGATAATATATCAGCGCTATTTTGAGCGTTGATAAAGTTAGTTTTTATCAGCGCTCAAAATAGCGTTGATATATTATACATTTATCAGCACTAAAAATAGTTCTGATAAATACTACCTTTATCATCACTTGCTTAGCGCTGATAAAGGGGACCCCCCCCCCCTTTATCTTCGCCGAGATTAACAGTGCTTTTTAGTGCTATTAAAGGTCGTTTTTAGCGCTATTATAAGCCATATTTGTAGTAGTGATGAATGAATTTTATCATAAATTTTTTCTATTTTCCTTCTATTGTTTCCATTCTTGGTTTTCTATATTTTTATATGTCATTTCTAATCTCAATATTTTATGAATTATTACCTTTGTTCTTTATATTTATTTTTGATATTTGTAATAGATAATGAATCAAAGATGGATTAATGCACCTCAAATAGGTGTTGAATATGAGGAAGGTGTCGATGCTTTTTTGGGATTTTCTAAACGCAATGTTCCAAACAACAAAAAAAAATTTGTCCATTCCTAAAATGTTAAAATTTGAATAATTTGAAAAGAAGAGAGATAAAATATCATTTAATTTGTCATGGTTTTAATTTGAGCTACATCCCTTGGATTTGGAATGGTGAAACTGGGCAGAATTTTATATCTTTTGATGATGGTGCTTTTCAAGATGATGAATCCATATTGAATACCTAGTAGCACACATAGTTCATGGCCTGTTTTATTGTTAATTTATAACTTATCACCTGAATTTTGTATGAAGAGAAAATATGTAATGTTGAGTTTAATGATTAGTGGACCAAAACAGCCCAGAAATGATATTGATGTTTTCTTGTCACCATTAATTGATGATTTGAAACTGTTATGGGAGGAAGGTATAAGGGTGTATTATTCATATAAAATGGAATATTTTCAACTGCATGCAATGATTATGTTCACTATAAATGACTTCCCAGTATATATAAATTTATCTGGATACAGTTTTAAGGGGCATAATGCTTGTCCAATTTGTGAACAGCAGACTTCATATTGTCAACTGTATCGTAGGAGAAAAATAGTATACATAGGTCATAAATAGTTTTTTCCTATGGATAACTCTTATAGAATATTGAAAAAGTCTTTCAATAACTAGGAATTTGATATTTCTCCAAAACCTTTATCCACTGATCAGTATTTTGAGAGGGTGAAAAACATTTATGTGACAATCATAAAGATGCATAAATCTGGTAATGATAGAAATATTTGGAAGAAATGATCAATTTTTTTTGAGTTACCATATTGGATATATCATGAGGTGAAATATAACATTGATTTCATGCATGTGAATAAGAATATATATGAAAGTTTGATTGGAACATTGTTAGATATTAAAGGAAAGACTAAATATGGGTTGAATGCAAGAATGGATTTACACTCAATGGGAATACGTTTAGAGTTGGATCCCACTCCTCACGAAAGGCGAACATTCCTACCCCCGACTTGTCATACCTTATCCAAGAGGGAGAAAACTATATTTTTCCAATATCTTCATGATATCAAAGTACCACATGGTTATTCTTAAAATGTAAAAAATTTGTGTATTTAAAGGATTTGAAGTTGACAAGTATGAAATCTCATGACTTCCATGTCATGATGCAGTAACTCCTACTACTTTCATTGTGTGGAATAATGCCCACCCATGTTAGAATAACTATCATGAAGGTGTGTTATTTTTTTAATTCAATTTGTAATAAGGTGATTGATTTGAATTATTTGAAAATTTTGGAGAACTAAATGGTTTCTATACTTTCTCGATTGGAGATTTATTTTCCTATAACTTTTTTTGATATCATGGTGCATTTAATGGTTCATTTAGTGAGAGAAATAAATATTTGTAGACCTGTATATCTATGTTGGATGTATCCTTTTGAAAGTTATATGAAGATATTTAAGGGGTATGTTAAGAATCCATATCGACATAAAGCATCCATTATTGAGAAGTATATTTCTAAGGAGGTTGCAGAGTTTTGTACAAGCTATTTGTCTGATGTGGAGCACATTGTTTTGCCTACATCTTTCCATGAATGAGTTAATTTTGGGGGAAAGGGGATTCGTGGATTTAAAGACAAATCATTTACAGGTGAACAGATAAAGAATATATAGTTATAAATCTTTAATAACATAGATGATGTTCAACCATGTATAATATTTCATATAAATTAGTTTAAACAAAGTTATCCAAAGAAGAAAGATATGGGGATTTTGAATACGCATAATAGAACTTTTTTTCCATAGTTTCAAGAGACCGTGAAACCAGATGAATTAGAAACATTGAGATGTTTAGTGGGAGGTCCAAGTTTAAATTTGATAACATAGACTGGGTAAGACATTAATGGCTATACTTTTCATATGAAAGATCGGGACAATAGAAGTGCAGTTTAGAATAGTAGTGTGTCATTATTCGCAGAAGAAATACATTTTTCAAGTGCCAAAGACAAAAACTCAATCTCCACATCAACCACATATTATGGAGTCATTGAAGAAATATGGTAGGTTGATTACATTAAATTTCAAGTTCCAGTGTTTAAGTGTAAATGGTTTATCAGTGACAATAATGTTCGAAAAGATGAATTTGGAATGAAACTAGTTAATCTGAATAAATTGTATTACAAAAATGATCCTTTCATCATGTAAACACATGAAAAAAAATTTCTATATTCTTGATCAATTCAATATGCAATAGGATATTGTTTTACAAGGAAAAAAACAATATGTTGGTGATGATAAACTTGACGAAGATGATAATTTATGTGAGATCCCTATATCCATGGAACAATTAACAAAAATAATTGATGAACACATCAAATACATGGTTTGTGTCATATGGAATGATCATGAATAAGGAACTTAGGAAAAAAAACTTTATTACATTCCTAATATTTCAGGTAACATATGTTTAATTATGGTTTACTTTCTAAAATTTCATAAGTTGGTTATTTTAATTTTATTTTCTTTATTACAACATGTATTATAACTAATAAGTTAAATTTTTTGTTTTATATTAGTTTAGTTTTGTCTAGTTTTCCATGTTTACCCTTAATTATCTTATCTATTAATTTATTTTGTTGAAACCCAATTATTTTAAATTTTAAATTTTAAATAAAAACAAAATATATTTTATAAGATTATATTATAAAAGAATTCTATTTGTTATAAAAATTATTTATGAGGTTGGTGAATTTTTACTATGTCATTTCATTTTCCATTAATATTATTAGTTTTCATTCATTTATATTATTTTATCTCTTGTTAATATTATTCACATTTTAGTTAAATACAAAAAATATAAATAAAAAATTGTTATGTTTAGTTTAATTTTCTTTTTGTTTGATAATTGTTAATTTTTTTATTTAAATTTGTATGTAATTATTGGATTTTTATATTTTTATACTAATTAATGTTGCTTTGATTAGTAGAATGACAGATCAATCCTCTAATCCACCACATATTTATAAATATGATCATACTCATACCTCTGGGGAGGAACTTACACAAGATCATGTTGATGAGTTTGTTCATCCTTCTTTACCTGAGACATCTACTTCCACGGGGGAAAAAAGAGTTTGAGGGTTGGTAAATGCGACACCACACGTTTAACAAAATTAGAAGTTTCCCATACCCAGGAATAGAGGATACCATTAGACTTTGATGGTAATGATATTTCAATAGGTCTGAAGGAAAAACAATTCAAGACTTTTGTATCAGTACAGGATAAAATAAAAGTTATAATATTATTTGATGATTAGAAAAGTGTTGAGAAAACGGCACTATCACTATTATGGGAGACCATTTTGGTAAGCTTTTTTGTTATTATTTTAATTATCTTGAATTAATGTTTATAGAAATATATGTGTTTCATCTTCTTATTAGATGACATATGATATACCTGATACTAGAGGAGTTAGGAGGAAATGTATGTCATTGGCGGTTAGGAGATGGAGGGATTTTAAATATCCCTCACATCACAGTTCATTTTTGGTAGTAGACAGTATGAAAATCCATGTGATATATATCCATTTATAGATGAATATACATAGAAAAAATTTATTGAAAGTAGAGGACGAGATGAGTTTTTGGTAAGTGTAATGTTACATTTTTAGATGTTTTTTATATTAATGATCATATTATTGATTTCATTATTTTTAATTCTTAATTTACAGTATGTAAGGAGATCTCATCAGGAGATTCAATCTAAAAATGTATACCCTCATACGTTATCTCAGGGAGGGTATACGTTATTGGAAGAACACATACTAAAAGAAAAACTTCAAAATTTGAGAGATAAGTCATCAGGATCTGGAGAGGTTGCCCCTCCCCCCCCCCCCACTAGACATGAAAAATGGAAGAGGGATCTAATGAGAAAAAATGCCAATATCTTATAGATGAGTCAAGAGTTATAGCTGATAAGATTGTAAGATGTTTATTTATTTATTGAAGTTAAATCAAATCTCTATATATTTTGATTCATTATAGATTTTTTCAAATATTCTATATAGGATTATCTTGAGGAGAAGAGCACAAAGGGTCTCTTTATTATTGAGGGTAGACATGATATTTTAGCTGCAGCATTAGGAAATCCCAAACACCCAAGTCATGTACGAGGATACCCGACAGGTGTGTTGGTAAGAAAAGTGTTTCCACATTCGTATACCTCTTCAAAGGAGCATGTTTATAAAAAAATAGAATCTTTGGAAGACAATGTTCAGGATATTAAAGTGATGATGGAGGACATGATCAGAGCTTCAGTACAAGTAATGTTTGTATACATGCAAGGACAGTTTCGATCTGCTGATCTAACTCCTCCACCTCCACTAGCAGATCCCATTGCTTATCCTACCCTAACACCCCCTCCTCCACAACTACTAAGTTACTGTGAGTTATTTTTTAATGATCCTCATCATATTGTTTCATATGGGATTATATATTATATCTGTGATACCATTCATCATTTCCATATTGAGATATAGCATTAGAGGGTCACTGTTCAAGATATTATAGATAGATCATTAAAAATACCATGTCCTACAAATAAAGTGAGTATAGTTAGACAAAGTATCAGCCATTTTTTGGTTTGGCCATCTAGACTACTTAGACATATTACCATAGAGGTATTTATATATGTTATATTTAATTTAATTTTGTTAATAATTTTTTTCTCATTTAAATGAATATATATTTCTCTAAATTTTTCAGGAATACTTTAAAGGTAAATAAATATTTTATAGACAACAAAAAATTAAAAGTGTCATGACTTCAAATACAGATTCCACTGGTCTTGATTGATTTTCAATATACTTTAATTTGTTATTGGGAGTATATGAGATTCCATTTTATATTGATATTTGTGGGCATGAAATGACTATGAACCTTTTGAAAAGTGATGTCATGGAGCTTGTAGCTGGAGAGTAATTGGGAATCAACACAATGCAAGTTTTTTCCATGTAAGTCAATTGAAATTTTTTTCATTCCTTTGAATTATTAAAAATTTATAATTATGTTTTATTTGCATTAGGTATCTATATAAAATTGGTACATATAATGAAAAGACAAATGTGTATGGATTTATGGACCCACGGTTTATTTCTCCAATAGCTAAAATAAAGACTGATGCTCAAAGAACAGTTTATATAGCTAAAATATTTCAATAGAATATCATCATTCAGTGTTGGATGTTTTCATATCTTGAAAGGTATGAAATATTTTTTATCACAAAGTGTTATATAGAACTTAAAATATTAACAAATCATATTAAATTTTATTTTATATCAATGTTCATTAGATGTTATGTGTTTTTTATCCAATAAAGAGGACATTGTATTGGTTATACTCTATCCATAGTGATGTGAGAAAAGATTTTAAGAATATATTGAACACGTAAGTTTTCTTATTTTAATATTTTTTTATATTATAATGAATAAAATTTATTAATGTTCATATTATTTTCAAATAGGGCATGGGATTTCTTTAGAGAGATGGCAAAAAAAGAGTAACAAGACCGCCAAGACCAAATATGTAGAATCTAAGGTGGATTATCATTTACAATTACTAAATTTTGGATATATTAATTAAAAATGTTATTTTGAAATAAAATATCTTTGAAACAGTTTCATAAACCGCAAGGTGGAACTGAATGTGGATATTATGTTTTAAGATTCATGTATGAAATAATTTCAATTATCACCGTTACAAAGTTTCATAAGGTTAGATTTATTTATAAATCATTCCATAATATTTAATATGTTTTATTTAAAATTCAAGGCAAATGATTTCTATATTATTTCTGTAGTTTTTTTATGATTCTTAGTCATATAGTGCAGATGAGTTGAGGCATTTAAAAATTGAATGGGAAAATTAATTTATAGGTTTGATAGGTTTTTAGTTTATTTGAAAGTTCAATGTATTGTGTATTTTGTTGGATTTTGGGATTCCTATTGTGTTTTTTTATGGATGTTGTTGGTGGAGGAGTTGAATAAATGTACATTGGTTTTTAGTTCATTTGAAACTTCAATGGTATGTGTATTTTGCTGCCTTTCTGTATTTTTTCTCTTGTGTTGTATTCTGCAATTTTCCTATTTGTTTTCTGTTTCTAGATACTGCTAATATAACAGAAGAATCAATGTACCCTTTTCAAAAAAAATCTTGTTTTTCACGTCAGTTATTGGATAACCGATGTGAAAAATACCTGTGAGTTTTTTTCATGTCGCTTATTCAATAACTGATGTGAAAAAACCATTTATCACGTTGTTTATTCAACATAACTGATGTGATAAATGGTGCATAATATTTTTTTCACATCTGTTATTTTTAAAAACCAATGTGATAAATGGTGAATACTGTGTTTTTCATGTCGGTTATCCAATAACCGACATGAAAAATCAACTGCGATAATTATTTATAATGTCAGTTTTATGTAACTAATGTGAAAACCTTTATTTACTACGTCCCCTATAACAACATCTCCTAAAAAATGACATGAAAAAACAAAAAAATGACGTGAAAACCCCTTTATGCACTAGTGTAATATTATGTCTATAATAACCTATGATTATATTATTATTGTATTTTCAATTGTTTTTTATAGATTTAAATTTTTTACACATAATCACTTTATTGATTAATTCTTACTCCAACGATATGATCTTTGTAAGGGATTTTATCTCAATTTTCACTCAATTGAGGCGTATTGGGTATTATACACCTATATTATTTTATGGGGTGTATATAATTTCCCTTTAAGGTATTTAACATAAATATATATTTATTCATGGTAATTAAAGTTTCAATTCAAGTTTACTCATTTAAAGGGTACCAATTTAAAAGTTACCAAAGATGTGATAATTTATTTTACAATCTCATTTTATGGGATTTCTTATATTTTTCATTGAAGTAATCTTATAATATATCCATTATAAACTTAATCTATTTTATTATACTTTGGATATTTAAGTATTTCAATGTTTGTTTCTCAATTTTCCACTCTTTTTCACTTTAATTAAGCAAATAATTTTTTAAAAGAAAAGTCGATCTTATTTTTATTTTGATTAGATATATTTTCATGATATGCCATTATTTTTTAAAATTGTTTTACAAAAGTAATTTTTATTTACTCAAATGATTTATTAAATAAATTTTAAGTCATCCTTGAATTTTTACAAGGTTAAAAAGAAATATTTATAATGTTTTTTGAAAGGTTATTTTTTTTACTTTCTTTATAAAAAGACAAAAAGAATGTTTTTTAACATATACAACATTAACAGACTTTCCTGCTTTGAAAACTGTTTTACATTTTTTATCTTCTCTTATAATATTTTAATGATTTTACAAAGAAAACTCTTTATGAAAAAAGTAATTTAAATTTATCTCTTCCATTTTCTTATATTCATTAAAAGACTTGATTTTATTATAAAATATACTTTAATGATGAATTAATGGCCATCTCTCATCTCTTGACTAATTTTGTAGTCATTAATTTTCTCTTGAAATAATCTATTTCTTATGATCATATTTCATTAGAAATTTCATTTCTATTATATCTATATTTTTTTATCATGGATATGATTATTGTCTAAATTGTATAAAATTTTTACATACGGTGTTTTACTATGAAAGATATTTTATTAACTGAGAAAAATATTAACATTCTATATTATTTTCTCAATATAAATATTTATTAATAAGGAATGTTGTTTATTAATTAAATTGATCATTAAAAATATGAGGAATGTATTAGACATGTAGTGACAGGTGGGGCCTAAAATTATATAGTCCCTCAATACATAGACAGGTCTCATGTGACAAACTAGTTAGTCAAACTTATTAAATGGGTTTTGGTGTGTACCAACCCATCAATTAAATTGTCTTGGAATAAGGCCTTGAAAGTAAAGATATCATGATGGTTGAAATCATGACATACAACATTAAGCATTTACTTCATTAATAATTCTATTATTATTATCCATGATATCACTATATTGATATTATCTATGTATTTATTTTTTGCTCAAGTTATTTATTAAATGGAATGCGTTTTTAGTTATTTACCCTACTATATTGATTATGCCTTATTTACTCATGATATATTCCATTTTATGTAACCCTTACCAAGAATTTGATATCACCCCTATTTTGTTTTTCTTTCCTCGGGATATGAAGAAAAAATATTTGAATGAGTTCAAGGATGCAGAATATTTACTTTCACTATGTTTTATATTTTATTTCTAATATAAAATGGGAATCATGTTTTTATATCATTATTTAAGACTAATGAATTGATTAGTCCTTTAGGGTGATATCCCTTATATCTTATATCAATGTAATAAAGTAGACATTGGCTCTAGGTTACTAGATTTGGGGTTGTTATGTAAATAGTGGTAACATAATTATGAAATATATAGGTGAATATATATATATATAAGAACTAAAAAATTTCATGAAACATTGGACTCAATTTATACATCTAATAAAATAATAAAATTTCTTTTTATGCTGAAACTTTATTTTATAAATTGTATATTTTTTCAAGTTTGATATATTTATGCTTATCATTAATTTTAGAAGATGGTTAATGTACTAAAAAATGATTCCCTATAAAAACTATTTTTTATATTTTATGATTTAATTTTAAAATTAAATTTATAAATTTTAGGATGTGAATTTGAAAAAATTAACAACATTTTTGGATATATCATGGTTGTATTATCTTAATAATAATTTTTTGAATTTTTCTAAAATGATTAATTTTTAGGTGAATAGTCAAAAATACCATTTTTGAAAATACCATGGATTTTATAACCTAAAAATTAGGAAACCTTTTCTTGAAAAAATATATGTATTTTAAGTAATATTATATATTTTAAAATATAATGCTTTAATTACAAATCTATATTTGATATTTTAGAACATAAGTAATATTTTCTCAAAAATTGTTTTAAATACATTATGCATCAGTATTTAAAGATTTTTTTTTATAAATTGAATCAAACGAAGTATATTTTGAATTTTAAATAATTATTTCCAAATTATATAATTAGGTTCACTTTATTTTTAGTCATAAAGATTAAGTTACCTTGGGAAAATATTAGTTACCCTAATAAAATGGTTATTTTTCAAAGAATAATATTTTTCAAAATACTGTGTATTTTTTATTAAATTAATTAATTTTAAATAAATTATCTAATATTATTTTTAAATATATATAAAAAATAATTCACACTCATTTTAATGGGGAATCAGTTTTAAGTAAGACTAATAACACTTAAATTTTAAAAAACATTTTTCTAGAAACAATTTTTTCAACACATTATATATTTTGATTTAAAAGTTAATTTTATCTTATTTAGAAATTAAATTAGGATAAATGGAGCCCAAATTTGGATTTAGGACATTTAAATTTGGGAATAAGGTCCTACTTATATTTTTAGTAATAAAATAATTGTCTTAAGTAATATTTAATTAAGATTAATAAGTGTTTAAATGAATAATCTAAGGTGGCTCAAATTTTCCGAAATTAAAATGAACTTTAGACCTTATAGAAAAAAATGGGTTTTAAAGTCTTACCTACATTTCTTAGCAACCTTAAATCTCCTAACTCACCTAACTTTCATGCCTTTCCATTAGTACCCCTTACTTTCCATTCTTTTCCATGGAAAATCCCTCTTCTGCACTTATAAAAGGGGAACACTTCCACCCTTTCAATACTCCATGCCTATTTAGAAATTTTATTGAAACCATTCTAAAATATACTCTAATTGAATTAATTTACATTCCCTAATACCCCTTTTCACCCTAAATTATCCCAAGTCCCTCTAATCTAAGCCCTTCATCAAGAGAAGTCCAAGGTCTCAACATAGGTATCACATCTTTCTTAACATTTATTTCATATTATTTCCTTTATAAACAAACTATAACCATAGTATAATAACACATCAGCATAATTATTTTGTTGATATTTTATTATAATAATTTCACAATCATTATTTAT
Source organism: Viscum album (assembly GCA_963277665.1). Lineage (NCBI taxonomy): Eukaryota > Viridiplantae > Streptophyta > Magnoliopsida > Santalales > Viscaceae > Viscum > Viscum album. Next base: position 1,797,470,150 of record OY728126.1, on the reverse strand, counting down.
TCTTTTCTATCTACTATGAAAAATAAGAATCATTGTTAGTGTGTGTGCGTGTATTACCACCTCCACAGAGCGACACTTTGGGTTTTTCATCACTACCTCTAATTGTGAGTATTAATGATTTTATTTGTTAATAAATATTATTTATATAATTTATTTATGATTATTAAATTATCACTCACTATCCACCTCCACCCCACTCTTTTTTGAGTAATGGAAACACTAATCGTGTGTTGTGTGGACTACCACCTCCACGATGAATCATATTTTTTGTTTTTATTCTAGTTTTTAATTATTTATCCAATCATATTAAAATACGGTTCACCATAATAAAAATATAAAAAAAATATCATTATTCTTATGTCATAATGATATTATGTCAAAATAAACACCTGTTTATCTATACTCACTAATCGAGTTAAAGAGTGTTCAAGATTGGGTCAATTTGACCACCTACTTGAATAATGCTATGAAATTATATCATGTATGATTAGGAAAACTTAATTTATGATATAATATGACATAAATATTTAAATAATTATTTTTTTTTGAAATGATGCATCAAAATTTAACTCATTAATTTAGAAAACACTCATTGTAGGCTGAAAATCACCAAAAAATGTTTATTGTCGGTTTCATCTTCTAGGATAAAGACTAAAGTAATCATGAAAGTAAATTTAAACTAAATAAATCATTATAAGTCATGAATTATATAAAAACTAATTAAATTTTAATTTAAAACTTTTTATGAAGAATGAAATCTAACATCGATTCTACGAAACTATTACAAATGGTCAAAATTATAAACACCTCATGTGGGAAAACAAGAAAAAACTAACTAATCTACATGTAGATAATGATTATAAATGAAAATTATAAATATTTTTAGGTATTTATATGGTTATAAAATAGTATATTAAAATATTTATGTTTTTACAAGAGTTTAGAGGGAATTCTACTAACTAGGGAAACAAGGTAGGGGGTTTTCATAACTTGTTTTTCTTTCTTGAGTTATAATGGTTATTCTTGAACCTAATTCTTATAAGTTGAATTATTTTATCCTATGATTGTATAAAAAATTATTTAAACTTTAATTTCTCTGTATTTAAAATTTTTCTCATGAATTTATTTCCAAAGGATCATTACTTTGAATATTTTGATATTCATAAGGGTTTCTTTATCTCAAATTTGAATCCCTTGAGACATGTTTACATTGCACAGCATGTTTCATTTTAAATGGGGTAAATACTAATATAATGTGATTTTTTATCATGATCCTCTTATATGTCATGATATTAATTTTTCTATTTAAATTTATATATCTCAAGGGGTTTTTATTCAAAAGTTACAAAGTCTATAAGGGGTTTTCGGGACTCAAATATTTTCCTTGGGTTATAATCACTCTTCTTTATCTATTATCTTTTAGGATTGGTATATTCTAACCTATGATGATTTTAGGATGTATTACAAATTATTTTCTATGATAATCATGTGTCACACTAAATTCTTCTTCCACAATGATTTTAATGTTTCATTATAATGTATTTTTTGTTAAGAATAATTCCCATTAATTTTAATGAATTTTTATTTCATGTCCATTTTTTTACTTCCCACCAATGTTCTCCTTTACCCAGTGAAAACTAAAAAAAATTATCACCAATTATCCTTTTATTACCCTCATTTGATTTTAAATAAAAGTTTTCTTTATCCTTTTTAACAATGTGAGTTTTTAATAAGGTTATTTCAAAAAAATTGCATGGTTTTTCTATATTTTCAAAATAAATGGTTTTATAATCAAATCCATATTTTATTTTGATAAAATTTATATCTTTATAAAGTTTCATTTATTAAATATTATTTTAAAATTAAAGGTTTTCAAATTATTATCACAGTCTATTTTTGAAAACTTTATGTCTTTTTAAAGTCTTCATTATTATATAATCTTTTTAAAATTAAAAGTTTTCAAAGTATTTTCAATTCCCCTTTTTAAAAAAATATGTTTTTTTTCAAGTTTTCGTTGTTAAATATTATTTTTCAAGAGTAAAAGTTTTTAAATTATTTTCTATTATCCTTTTTTAAACCTTGTGTATTTTCAAGGATATTTTATTTAGACCAATTTATAAAAATGTTTTAAAAATTTATTCTCTTTCCCTTCTAAAAAATGTGTTTTTTAAAGTAATTCAAACTTTATCTCTTATAAAAATATTTAAAAAAAATGTGAGAAGTTTTTTATTTTCACGTCAATTTATCTTCCTAGGCTTATCTCACATAAAGTGGTTTTTTATCACCCTCCATGTTTTATTATGTTATTAATTATTTTTTTAAATGATATTTTAATATACTATGATTTCTTAAGTTTATGTTATTTGAATTTTTAAGAAACCAATTATTTTTCTAGGGGTTATTTAAGATATTATGATGTTTTATTTTAAGTAGCACACATATGCATGGATAATGACTGGTAGAGTCCTATATCACCCTCTAATGCATTGGTTTAAACTTATATCTCGTGATATATTTAGTTATGGATATAATGAGTTTGTTCACAAAGGCATGGGCTTGATGGGTTTGCTCACATTTCCGGCATAAACATAATGAGTTTGTTTACATAGGCATGGTCATAATGGGTTTGCTCACATAGGTTTTCTTATGATTATGGTTGTGCCACATTTTCAAGTTTTTTATAATGTTATGACACATTCCCACATTATTTATAAAGTTATTTCAATTTTACAGGATGTATTTTATTTTCATGAAATGGAATATTTTCATGTTCATGCCTTATTTTTAAATTATTCCACAATTTTATATTATGCTCACATGTTTTATGATTATTGATAGTTTTTTTAGCCATGTTATATATTTTATGCTTCCTTAATGATCTTTTTATTATCTTATGGTTATACATCATGTTTTATGAGTATCATAAATGGTATTATGATATTTTATTAAGATATATATATATATATATATCTTTCTCTTATCCCATTAATTTTTATGATCTAATACCTCATGATATATCTTTTCCCTTACTGAGTATTTAATCTCACTACTTTCTTATGAATCAATTCCCCTGTTATGAAGATTATTATGTCATGTTAGTTATCTAGAAAAGGTTCTATAGGAGCATGGTTATAGAGAAATTTTTACAAGTGTTATAAAATAATATGTTTATATAGATATTATTCAAGACACTAAACCTTTTGGTCCTTAGCTTATGTGACTATTTTTGAGATGTGTAATTTAAATCATGAGATTAATGTATTATTTATGTTAAGTTTAGCATGGGTCACTATAGTTGGTATCAAAAGAGAGTTTATTTATTTTTTGATATTATTTTAGTTATTTTTGGGATTAGTTTAGAGAACCTTAGTAAAAAACCTAGAGTTTAGTCTTTGAATAGGATGATATCCTGAAATATTGGTAAAGTCCTGAGTAGATGGTTTTCCCTATAAATATATCTCTGTCTGGATACTATAAGTGGATGTAGTTGTGGAATAGATGCACGTAGGGGTAATCACCCCAAAAAGGGTTGGTTGATAATTGACTCAGTCATCACCCTAATGCATATTGAGTGGTCCTAATATTGCATACATGGTTTGAAACACCCAATAGATATGATTTGGTTGATCACATGATCATTAGAAACCACTATGAAGGATTGATTTCCTAGTTTGTTTGAGGGATTGAGTTGAGAAACAAAAGATAACCCAACTTAAAGTAACATAGGTCAAACTAAGATTTGTATAGGTTGAACTAAATGAACTATAGGACAATGTGATGATGTAAAAGAACAAGGATTTTTATGGTTAAAATTCCATTTATGGTTATGATAATTCCCCCATATTGTTAATGTTTTATAGCTTGTGTCAACCCTTATTGGTTTTAGTGATGGTTGGAACCAGAAGTAACCAAGTTAACCTTGGGTGTAAAGGAAAATTAAATGATTACCTCAATAATCAACCCATTGGAATGGGAGATACACTAAAAAAAATAGGTGATTATGCCAAACCAACTATCTCAAAACATGATTAACAATGTAATCATAGTTGAAAACCTGAGTGTGCCAAAGAAGAGAAGGATGGAGGCTTATGAAAATTCAGGCAACGAAGTTAATTAAATAAAGGATTTTAAACCAACTATATGTAAAAAATATAGGAAGAAACTTACAGGTAATTTCCTTAATGGGATTGGAATATGCATTAATTGTGGTAAAAGAGGCCATAGAGCATCAAACTATCAAGGAAAAATGAATACTTTTGTTAACAAGAGGAAAGAAGATAGAACTATCACAGGGAACCACTAATAATTCAATGTATTATGTGTGGAGAACTCAGAAATTATCCAAGACAATTTACTAATCCAAGTATTTTCTGAGAATGGTAGTAATACACAACCCTCTAAGACCCAGGAATAAATGAAGAACTTATGCAATGACTATCGATTAAGAGGATAGTGGTAATTAGGTGTTCACTTACCCTTCACCCTGAATTAGTGGATCTATTCTGGTTCTATCAACCCTATTGTATCTATGATTCTTTCAAAGAACATCAAGTAACCACCCTCAATGATTTATGTATTTTAAGAAAAACATTTAGTGGTGTGATTATTATGTTTGTGGAAATAAAATTTGTGAAAATTGTAATATTCTTCTTTAAAAAATAAAATAATTGATTTGAATTTCAAAAATAGAATGGTTATTTCATTTTGACCCTGCATTAAATTCTAAAATAGGGAAAAACACATTCTAAATCAATTGTGACCATATATTAGTGCAAGGATAACTATGAGTTATCCAAGAATAAAACTGAATCCTTCACATGAGCCTTAATACCTCGTTATGAGATACATTTCCTTTTAATGGTTAGGGAAAATATGTGTTTTCTAGCCTTCCCTGTGATATTGAGTATCATATCTTGAGGCATGTCAATATTTCCACCGCCATTAGTTATTCCTATAAGTAAATGATAATTAAATTGCAAGGATACAATTTATTTAAGAGGGTAGATTGTAATGACCTGAGATTTTATCCTTAAAAAAATATTATGTTCTATGGTTTTCTCTACATGAAACACCGAAAAACTAAACCAATATATACTATCATAAGGTAGTCATAGAATTAGCATGTATAAATAGTGGTAACATAATTATGAAATATATAAATGAATATATATATATAAGAATAAAATAAAATAAAATTCACCTTAAACATAGAAATCAATTAGTATAACTAAGAAGATAATAAAACATATTTTTATGATTAAAATATATTTTTGTGAATTGTATATTTTTTAAGTTTGATATATTTATGTTTATCACTAATTTTAGAATAATAGTTCATGTGCTAAAAAATGATTCCCTATAAAAACTATTTTTCATGATATTTTATGATTTTATTTTAAAATTAAATTTATAAATTTTAGGATGTGAATTTGAAAAAAAATCACATCTCTTTTATATTTATCATGGTCATATTATCTTAAGATTAATTTTTTGAATTTTTCTAAAATGATTAATTTTTAGGTGAATAATGCAAAGTACCATTTTTTAAAATATTGTGGATTTTATAACTTAAAAGTCGGGGAAAATTTTCTTGAAAAAATATACATATTTTAAGTAACATTATATGTTTTAAAATATCATGTTTTAATTACAAACCTATATTTGATATTTTAGAACATAAGTAATATTTTTTCAATAATTATTTTAAATACATTATACATTAGTATTTTAAAATTAGTTTTTATCAATTAAATAAAATGAAATGGATTTTAAATTTTAAATAATTAGGTACAAATTATCTAATAATATACACTTTATTTTTAGGAACAAAGATTAAGTTACATTGGGTAAATATTAGTTACCCTAGTAAAACAATTATTTTTCAAAGAATAATACTTTTATAAATATTGTATATTTTTAATTAAATGAATTGATTTTAAATTAAATATATAATATGAATTTTAAATATATATAAAAATTAATTAACACTCATTTAATGGATAATAAATTCTAATTAAGACTAAGAACACTTAATAATTAAAATAACATTTTTCAAAAAAATATTTTTTTTCAACACATTATATGTTTTGATTTAAAAGTTAATTTTATCTCATTTAGAAATTGAATTAGGATAAATGGAGCCCAAATTAATATTTATAGTGTTTAAATTTGGTAATAAGGGTCTAATTATATTTTTATTAATAAAATAATTGACATGAATAATATTTAATTAAGAGTAACAAGTGTTTAAATGACTAATCTAAGGTGGCTCAAATTTTTCAAAATTAACTTGACCTTTAGACCATATAGAAAAAAAAATCAGTTTTTAAAGTCTTAATTACATGTATTACCAGACTTCCCTCAACCAACTCACCTAAATTTCATTTATTTCCATTCTTACCCTTTACTACCATTATTTTTCCATAGAAAAGTTCATATTACTCACTTATAAAAGGGGGATCACTTCCACCATTTCAATAATTAACTCCTATTTAGATATTTACTTGAAAACCTATACAAATATCCTATACTTGAAGTCATATAAATTTCATAATTCCCCTAGTCACCACAGATTAGATTAATCCTCTCAAATCTAAGGCCTTCGTCAAGAGTAAGTTTAAGGTCTAGGTATAGGTATCACATCTTTCTTAACATTTATTTCTTATTATTTCCTTTATAAAACAACCATAGCCATATTATAATAGAACATAATCATAATTATTATGTTTATATGTTATTATAATAATTTTTCAATCATTATTTATTCTCTTTCATATACTATTAAAAATAAGAATTGTTATTAGTGCGTGTGTGTGGATTACCTCCTCCACAAAGCCATGCTTTCAGTTTTTCATCACTACCTATAATGGTTGGTCTTAATGATGGTATTGGTGAATAAATATTATGTATATAATTTATTTATAATTCTTAAATTATCACTTACTATCCACCTCCACTCCTCTCTTTCTTCAAGTAACTGAAACACTAATCGTGTGGTGCAGACGGTCGCCTCCACAAAGAATCATTTTTTCGCTTTTTCTTCTAGATTTTCATTATTTATATAAAAATCTTAAAATATGGTTCACTTTCATAATAATATCAAAATAATATCATTATTATTATTTTTTAATGACATTATGTCAAAATAAAAACCTCTTTATCCATACTCACCAGTCGAGTTAAAACATGTTCAAGATTGGGTTGGTTTGACCACCTGCTTGAATAATTCTATGAAATTATATAATGGATTATTATGAAGACTTAATTTATAGTATAATATAAAATAAATATTTAAATAATTATAATTTTTTTCTATAAATTATACATTGATATTTAACTCATTGATTAAGAAAACACCCTTCGTAGGTTAAAATCACAAAAAAATGTTTGTTGTCATTTTCATCTTCTATGAAACAGAATAAAGTACTCATGAAAGGAAATTTAAACTAAATAAATAACTATAATTAATAAATTATAGTAACATTAATGAACTTTTAATGATTAAATTTGGAAGAATAAAAATCACCGACACCACTCTTACAAAACTACTACAAATAATCAAAACCATCAACACCTGATGTGGGAAAATATGCAAAAACTAACTAATATAAATGTAGATAACAATTATAAATAAAAATTATAAATATTTTTAGCTATTTATATGGTTATAAAATAGTATATTAAGATATTTATGTTTTTTTATAGGATTTTAGAGTGCATTCGACTAATTTGGGAAACAAGGTAAGGGTTTTTCATAACTCGTTTTCTTTTCTTGAGTTATAATAGTTGTTCTTGAACCCCATTATTCTAAGTTGAATTATTTTATTCTATGATTGTATAAAAATTTTATTTCAACTTTTATTTATCTGGATTTATAATTTTTTTCTCATGAATTCCTTTCCAAAGGATTCAAAGGTTGTGATATTTCCATGGGTTTCTCTATCTCAAATTTGAATCCCTTGAGACATGTTTAAGTTTCAAACCATGTTTCATTTTTAATGGTGTAAATAATTCACTATTTTAATTTTTTTATCATTATCCTATTATAATTCATGATATTCAATGTTCTATTTAAATTTAAACTTCTCATGGTGTTTTAACTCAAAAGTCACAAAGGTTATAAGGGTTTTTGTGACTCAAATATTTTCCTTGGGCCATAATCACTCTTATTTGTCTATTATATTTGAAAATTTGTCTATTATAAACTATGATGATTTTAGGATATTTTACACCTTATTTTCTAGGTAAATCATGTTTAATTCCAAATTCTTTTTCCATGATGATTTTAATATTCTGTAAAAATGAATTTTTTATTAAGAATAATTCTCATTACTTTTAATGGATTTTTCTTCCATATCTATATTTTTACTTCCCACCAATGTTATAATTTACCTAGGGAAAAATCAAACTATTTTTATCTCCAATGATCCTTTTATTTCCCTTATTCTATTTTTAATCAAAGGTTTCTTTATCCTTTTTAATGATATGATTTTTTGACAGGGTTATTTCAAAATGTTCGAAAGATTTTTATATCCTATCAAAATAAAAGGTTTTATCATCACTCCAAATTTTATTTTAATGATTATTTTCATTATCAAGTTTCCTTCATTAAATATTATTTTTAAAATAAAAAATTTCAAATTATTTTTACAATCCATTTTAGAAAGCTTTATGTATTTTTTAAAGTCTTCGTTGTTAAATATTATTTTTAAAAGTTAAAGTTTTCAAAGTATTTTCACTTCCCCTTTTTGAAAACATCATGTTTCTTTAGAGTTTTCATTATTAAAGATTCTTTTCAAAGTAAAAGTTTTCAAATTATTTTCACTTCTTTGTTTTGAAACCTTTTGTCTTTTCAAGTATCTTTCATTTGGACCTCTTTATAATATGGTTTTAAAAAATATTCTCTTTCACTTAGAAAAAATGTGTTTTTGAATTTAATTCACACTTTATCTATTATATAAAGGTTTTAAAAGGTTTTTTAAAAACTTTGGTATTTTCACTTCAATTTTTCCTCCAAGTTTTATCTCCCATGAAGTGATTTTTTTATCACCCTCCATATTTTATTATGTTATGAATCCTTTTAGTAAAATGAGATTTTTATAACCAATGATTTCTTAAGTTCGTGTTATTTGAATGTTTAAGGAACTCATTGTTTTTCCATTGGTTATTTAAGATATGATGATGTTTGATTTTAAGTGGCACACATATGTGTGGATGATAACGAGTGGGGTTCTATATCACCCTATAATTAATTGGTTTAGGATTATATCTCATTAGATAGTTAGGAATTGACATAATGAGTTTTTTTACATATGTTTGGGTATAATGGGTTTGTTCGCATTTCAGGCATAGACATAATGAGTCTATTCACATAGGCATAAGCATAATGGGTTTTCTCAAACATGTTTTATTATGCTTATGATTGAGCCAAATTTTTAAGTTATTTATAAATTTATTCCACATTCACAAGTTATTTATCAAGTTATATAAATTTTACATGATGAATTACATTTTCATAAAATTCCAAATTTTCATGTCCATGCCTAGTTTTTAACGTATTTTTCACTTTTATATCATTCTCACATGTTTTATGATTATTGATATGTGTTTTGAGCCATGTCATATATTTTATTCTTCCTTAGTGGTATTTTTATGATCTTATGGTGCTCTATCATGTTTTATGGTTATCATATCTATGTCTTTATCTTATCCCTCGTCATGTTTATGATCTAATATCTTATGATATATCTTTTCCCTTATTGAGCATTTGAGTTCACACCTTTCTTATTTTTCCATCCCCTGAGTTATGAATATGATTATGTCATTTTAGGTATCTAGAAAAGGGTTTATTGGATCATGGTCATGGAGAAATGTTCACAAGTGTTGTAAAATAAGACGTTTATGTGGCTAGTATCCAAGACACTAAACCTTTAGGTCCATAGGTTATGTGACTGTTTGTGAGATGTGTGATTTAAATCATGATATTAATGTATTATTTATGTTAAATTTATCATGGGTTACTATAGTTGGTATCACGGGAGGGTTTAGTTATTTTTTGAGATCATTTTAGTTATTTAGGGGATTAATTTAGATAACCTTTGTGAAAAATCTATAGATGAGTCTATTTATAGGATGATATCCTGAAATATTAGTTATATTATTAGGAGGTATAAACATTGGTAAAATAATTATGAAATATATAAATGAATATATATTTACATAAGAATGAAATAAAATAAAATTTTCTTTAAACATCGAACTCAATTAGTACAGCTAAGCAACTAATAAATGATTCCCAAATGAAACTATCATGATATTTTATGATTTTTTTTAAAATTAAAATTATAAATTTTTTGAAAAAATTAACATCATTTTTGGATTAATCATGGTCATATTATCTAAAGATGAATTTTTGGAATTTTTCTAAAATGATTAATTTTTAGGTGAATAGTACAAAATACTATTTTTAAAAATACTGTGGATTTTATAACCTAAAAATTAGGAAACATTTTCTTGAATAAATACATGTATTTTAATTAAAATAAAAAAAATAAAAAAAATGAATTACAAACCTATATTTGATATTTTAGAACATCAGTAATATTTTCTTAAAATTTGTTTTAAATGCATTATACATTGGTATTTTAAAATTAGTTTTTATAAATTAAATCAAATTAAATGGGTTTTAAATTTTAAATTAGTGGGACCAAATTATCTAATAATTTTCACTCTATTTTTATTTATAACTATTAAGTTACCTTTGGTAAATATTAATCACCCTAGTAAAATGATTATTTTTTAAGGAACGATACTTTTCTAAACATTGTTTATTTTTAATTAAATGAATTAATTTTAAATTAAAGCTTTAATAGTGTGTTTAAAAATATATACAAAATAATTAACACTCATTTAATGGGTAATCAATGTTAAATAAGACAAAGAACACTTAATAATTAAAACGATATTTTTCAAAAAAAATAGTTTTCTTAGCACATTATATGTTTTAATTTAAAAGTTAACTTTATCTTATTTAGAAATTAAATTAGGATAAATGGAGCCTAAATTTGGAATCATCACATTAAAATTTATTAATTGGGGTTTACTAATCTAAGGTGGCTCTGCCAATGACCCTTTACCCAAGTGGTAAAGGCTTATGTTTGGCATCTAAAAGACCCCAGATCGAATCTAGGCAAGGATGAATTTTTGAGTACTGTAGTAGTACTATAGCGGGAATTGCAGCAGTACTATAGCAGTGGAAGACTATAGCAGCGGTGACACTATAGCGGCAGAGGCACTGTAGCAGGGACTATAGCGGTGGCGGTATTGTAGTAGGAACTGCATCAGCTTGGGTACTGCAGTAGTACTATTCATCGAAGGGATATTTGGGCCATAAAATGGGATTTCAAGACTTGTATTCAGGACACTTAGTATTGGGACTTTAGGATGTGTAATGGGTCTCCCTCTACCTAGACAAAAAGAGGTATTTGATTTAATAATAAAATGAGGCTTCGAACCCAACCTTTAAAAAAACTAATCTAAGGTGGCTCGAATTTTCCAAAATTAACATGACCTTTAGAACTTATATAAAACATTTTTTAGGTTTTAAAGTATTACCTACATTTATTACCAACCTCCACTAAACTAACTCACCTATCTTTCATTAATTTATATTCTTACCCCTTACTATTCTTTTCTAGGGAAAAGTCCCTCTTCCTCACTTATAAAAGGGGGATCACTTCAACCCTTTCAATATCCACTACTATTTTTAAATTTCATTGATAACTTGCTAAAATATCCTATAATTTATGTAATTTTCATTCCATAATTCCCCTATTCACCACAAATTAGCCTAAATCTCTCAAATATAAGGTCTTCGTCAAGAGTAAGTTCAAGGTCTCAATGTTGGTATCACACCTTTCTTAACATTTCTTTCTTATTATTTACTTTATAAAAAAAGAATAACCATAGTATAATAATAACCTTATCATAATTAGTGAGTTTATATGTCATTATAATAATATTATAACCATTATTTATTCTCATCTATCTACTATGAAAAACAAGAATCACCATTAGTGTGTGTGCGTGGATTATCACCTCCACGAAGCGACGCTTTAGGTTTTTTATCACTACCTATAATGGTTGATATTAATGATGTTATTTATGAATAAATATGATTTATATAATTTTTTTACAATTATTATATGATCGCTTACTATCAACCTACACCCCTCTCTTTCTTTGATTAACGGAAATGCTAATCATGTGTTGTGTGGACTACCGCCTCCACGAAGAATCATTTTTTTTCATTTTTCTTCTAATTTTTTATTATTTATCAAAACTTCTTAAAATAAGGTTTTTAATTAAAAAAATTAAAATAATATCATTATTCTTTATTTATAATGATATTATGTCAAAATAAACATCTCCTTAACCATACTTACTATTTGTGTTAAAGCGTGTTCAAGATTGGGTCGATTTGACCACCTACTTGGTTAATGTTATAAAAGTATATCATAAATGATTATGAAAAATTAATTTATGGTGTAATATGACATAAATATGTAAATAATTATTTTTTTTTATTTCTGGAAATGATACATCAATATTTAACTCATTAATTAAGAAAACACCCTTCATAGGTTGAAAATCACCGAAAAAATGTTCATTATTGATTTCATATTCTAGGAAAATGACTGAAGAACTCATAAAAGGAAATTTAAAGCACATAAATCATTATAATTTATCCATTATAGTAAAATTAATGAAATTGTAATGAGGAAATTTGGAAAAAGAATGAACACTGACACACCTCCTAGGAAACCACTATAGACGGTCAAACTATAAATACTCGATGTGGGAAATTAAGAAAAAACTAACTAATATACATATATATTATAGCATCCCGCCTTTTTATAACATAAAATTTCATTTCATTACATAAAACTGAGTATATTTAAGGTTTAGTGTCTTAGAAACCAGGAACATAAAACATGAAAACATAAAACATTCTTCTTAAAAACTTGAAAGGTTTCTCCTCATGTTCATCCTAGGTTCATTACTGCATCTCATAACCTGGGGACATACATCAAAAGAAAGGGTGAGCAGAAGGCCCAGTAAGGAAAACAAGAGAAACATTTTACATGTGAACTTGAGATACTTCAATAAGGTCATGAAAAGAACTTTAAGGCATGAGAAAGAAATCATGAGATATATCATAATAAAAATAACATTTTTCATAACTTGAAGATTTGGCTGCAACATTTAATATAGATAATCATGAACATATCACCAAGGTCCATCCCCAAGGTGTCATTGTAGGACCCCGGGACACCCTGAGAGGGGAGGGGTGAATCAGGGTGTCAACTTTTTCTTCTTAAAGTTGTGGATCTTGTTCCCACGTTGGTAAGAACTACTCAAACCTGTATGATGGATATGATCAGCAATGCAACATTCACATGCAGAGAGGTGACACGGCAATTTTTACTTGGTTCACCACTAAGGGCTACGTCCAAGGAGCATACGCCGACAGGTTGCCGGTCGTACCTAAATCTACTATGCTTCACTAGCTGCAGATACAATTGTTCGGGCACAGTCACTCTGGCCCAGGCTCACTACCTTTACAAAGGTTCAGGGATAGCTCACTGCTTCCCTCGGGTCACTCCCGTTTACTCCCCCTGGCTCACTGCCCTTGGAAAAGTCACACTCAGTTTATAGACGTGAAGGTCTCTTCAATGGATAGACATGAAGTTCTGTGTCTCCTGTTCAGCATGAGACTTTGCTTGCATCAGAGTTCAGAGTTGATGCTTTGTTCAGTTCAATCCTCCTTTAGTACAATGACTGAATGCACTAGATCCCCTGTCCTTGTTTGCCTGAATCACAATCACTTGTGTGATTGCTCAATAAATGATGCTCTATCAAAGTCCAGATTTCATCCACTGATGAATACTCCTTTTTCCCTATCCACTGGGCTAACAACCTCTGAAAGGGTCTTCACAAAGTACCCTACTTTGCACGGGTCCCAATTTTGGAAAGCTCAAGCAATTCTTAGCAGAGCCCCTACCTTTTCGCGAAGCTCAATCACGAAGCACTCTCGCGATGCTCCAGCCTTCGCAATGCTTGGATATCGCGGAGCTCCTGCCTATTCGCGAAGCTCAATTGCGAAGCACTCTCGCGATGCTCCAACCTTCGCAATGCTTGGATATCGCGGAGCTCCTTCCTCTTCGCGAAGCTCACTGAGCCAACGTGGGGTGCATGACTTTTCGCGGATCTAGGAAAGCCGCCGCGAAGCTCAACTTTCGTGAAGCAAACTACCTTCGCGAGTGATCTTTGCGAACCGAGAGCAATGGTTTTTCGTTGAGAGATCTCTCTCTTCTCTTGAGGGGTTCGGCCTCAATTTATAGGCAATTCCACCGACCCTCGACCTTTCCGCGCGAAGTCAACGCCACGTCAGCTCCAATCGCGAAGCTCCGAAGTTCCCGCCGAAAATCCCTCAAAATCGCGAAGCAGAACGGCAATTTTCCGTTCGTGGAGCTCGTTGTAATCACGGAGAAACACCGTCAACATTCCTTCGCGGCGCGCGCCTTCACCGCGAAGCTCCCTCGCAAAGCCCTTCTCCGCCGTGATGCACTTCAGCCTCTACCATTCGCGAAGCTTGAAGTAATCGTGAAGTATGACCGTCATCATTCCTTCGCGCCTTCACCGTGAAGCTCCCTCGCAAAGCCCTTCATCGTCGCGAAGCTCTCCAGCCTCTTCCGTTCGCGAAGCTTGACGTAATCGCGAAGAATCACCGCCTCCATTCTTCTGGTCTTCGCGAAATCCAATCCATGCATCCCATCTTCACGAAACTCATGCCTTTTCCATATTAAATTATGATCTTCCTAGAAATCCACTTTTCGCGATGCTCACCAATTTCCAAATTTTGGACTCCAAAAATTTGGAAAACACTGGGAAACGACGCCACCTTCAATGCTGTTCTTTTTGTCCGCCTCCAGTTCATTCATTACTTTTTCGACGTTCCTTGAATGAAACATGGATCATTATCCATAGTCCTCGAACTTGACCTACCTTCATAGAATATCTTTTACCAACAAATTTGTATGTCGTCTGTTTGCTTTGTCGACAAGGACGATCACCTCAACAGCGCTTCTTCTTGGTGATCTGTATACTTCAGCAACTCTTCTGCTTTTATCACAACCTCCACTATTGTGATATGTAGTCTTTGAAGGAACAACTTTAGCATCATCATCTTCTATGACAATGTGATGTACATGGCTATCACAGAATTCCAATCATTGCACATTGTCTTCTTCTTCAACCGTCATGATCAACTTTATGCAAAACATGTGATCTTATTCTTCAAGAAGTCTCTTGCATGGTTCTCACCTCATTCTTCTTTAATCAACCTCAGATGGATCGCACCCCACATTCTTCATTGTTGTAAACAATTTATCACCTTTGACACATGTTCTTTGAACTTACGATCAGTACAACAATCGTCTGAGTCGCTACTCCTCTACTTCATCGGAGTACTTCATGATCTCCTTCATTGTGAGCTTCCATTCCTCCATTTTATTGGAGTACTTCTTGATCTCTTTCATTTTGATATTCCATTGACAACTATTGACAACAAATACAAACCTATACACAAGGTGGTTCCAACAGTCATTTGAAAATTACCAAGGTTATTCACCAAGATATCGTGAAAATTGTAATCTCTAGTGGTTACATCATTACCCAATGCATTGGAGCGTTATCAGGGAGAACCCTTAAATTTGCCTTTATTATCATGTGATCCAAATATATCATCATCAATCATTTCATAAACAACCCATATAGCATAAAAGAAATGGTTTTTATTTCATAATCATAACGTTTTAAAAACTGCTTTAAAGACATGATCTTTATGTCACTTTAAACCCACGGAAAGGGAAAGCGGGTTTCACGTATGTAAATCCCAGAATTTAAAATAGAACATTTTGATATATATGTGAATACCCCTATAGAAATAAGATCTTTGAGTATTCACTTAATAAAATAAAATGTCTTTAGAAAAAAGAGAGAGACATTTTGAGACGAAAACTCTGCAGCATAACGGCTATGTTACAAGGTTTTTAGAAAACATTGAAAAGAGAGGGGACATGGGTCAAAAATTCATAAATGACCCATAAAACAGTAGAGGGACAGAATATAAGGGATTTAAGAACATGGTAATGAAATTTTAAAATATTCCATATGAAATGAAGAACATGAAAGGAAGACAAAAATAAGATTTCTCTTATGAAAATTCGGCAGCCTAACAGCGTTACATAAACTTCAACCAAAAATGAATTGATGAGATCAAATAGGGTATCTCATCATATGAAAATAAAAGATCAGTATGATAGATATAGATATCATACCCCAACATAATAAAAAGGAACTTGAAAGAATTAACATGAAAGTAGAACTTCAAAACGAGAAGGGTGAAGAACCACTTAAAAAATTCGGTAGCCTAACGCCGCCACTTAAAACTTCAAAATACTGAATTGAAGAGATCAAATGGGGTCTCTCATCATATGGTCATAAAAGATCAGTATGATAGATATAGAGATCATACCCCAACATAACAAAAAGGAACTTGAAATAATTGACATGAAAGTAGAACTTCAAAACGAGAAGGGTGAAGAACCACTTAAAAAATTCGGCAGCCTAACGGCGCCACTTAAAACTTCAAAATACTGAATTGAAGAGATCAAATGAGGTCTCTCATCATATGATCATAAAATATCAGTATGATAAATTTAGAGATCATACCCCAACATAATAAAAAGGAACTTTAAATACTTTACATGAAAATAGATCTTGAAAAATGAGAAGGGAGAAAGAATCTGTTACAAAACTTTCGGCAGCCTAACGGCGCCACTTAAAACATCATAAAACGAAATAATGAGAGTAAGAGAGGATCTCTAATTATGTGAACATGAAAATTTAAGTAAGAGTAGTATAAAAGAACACCCTTTAATATAAGAACATGGAGCATAAAAGAAATTACATAAAAGAGATTTCTTGAAAAGAAAGAGAGAGATCGGATCCCTTACCTTAAAACGTAACTCTTAAAACTCAAAGGTTGTGACCTTGAGGGCTTGGGGGCACCTTGGGAGGACTCCTTTGGAGATAATGAGACCATAAATTTGTTGGTGGAGAGTGAGGAGTCGAAATGGATGAGAGTATGTCTTGGTATTTATAGGGAAAGTGAGGGGATAAGGCATTAATGGCCAAGGGACACCTCAAAAGTGGTTTTCTCAAAACCATGTGCTCTCCCATGATATTTCCCATGAATTTAGGCCACATGGGTCCCCCAATACAATAATTCATCACCTTTGGTCGGACAACCCTTAAAATATCTCATGAAATCATCATGACACAGTTATGATGTCATTAAACATACCGAAACCCTAAAACTGTATTGTTTACTATTCACTGAAAATTCAATTTTCTCAGAAAAAACCCAAAATTTCACCTTAACCAAATATCAATGATCTGATTTCAAAAATGAACTCCGTTTTATAAAAAAAAATTTCTAAATATTTTTAATTTATTTTTTAAATAAATACACTATTCACCGAAAATTCAACTTTTTCAGAAAAATCCCCAAAAAGTACCTTAACATAATATCGATGCTCTGAGTTCAAAAATGAAATTAATTTTATAAAAATAGTTTTCTAATTATTTTTAATTTAATTTTTAATTAAAAAACACTATTCACCCAAAAAAACTAATACTTGAATAATATTTTATGAAACCATTATTTAACCATTTTATTGAATCACATTACTTAATCAAGGTGCCTAGATTATACTAATACTTTATTTAATTGAGATTACTAATCCATTTGGAAACATTACTAATCCTAATCATAAAATCACTATTCATAATTTACTATTCATCAAAAATCAAGTTGATCTTATTAGAATCTAAATTTCGTACTGAACATAATTGTAGAAGACCATTTTTTGAAAAATCATTACACATTTTTAATTATTTAAGGTTTACAAAAACATTTTTAAAATATAATTTTTCTAAAATTCATCAAAAATATGCATACTATATTTATCCGGTCATTTGAAAATTCATAAACTTCATCATAAGAAGAAATCCCAATTTTTATTTAAAACAAAGGATTACACAAGGCAGTTACGGTCTCCTTACATAGCCCCTTATCACACCAGCATAGGACCTAAGTGTAAGGTGTGTTAAGGTGAGAGAATCTGAGGGAGGCTCAGCCAACATCACACGAGTAGTAATTTCTATCAGTTTGAAATTCTCAAGAAGGCGATCCCGTTCTAGCTTCACACGATGAAGTTTAGCTTGGGTTTGGTCCAGAGCAAAGCCCAGTGGTGCTACCTCCTTCCCAAGTTCTTATAGATGGGCTTCAATCGGTCCAAGACTACTGGGTGAGGCCATCGAATCTTCTTTCTATATTAATTAACCAATATTACTTGTATTTAGAGACAATAATCAAAACGTTTAGTTTCCAGCGGTCATATTGACCAATGGTCATATAACAGTCAAAAACCAACGGTCTCATTTTAATTATACTCATGTTATCAAATGAAACATTTTTATTGAGTATAAAAACAAAATAAAATAACACATAAAATTAGGAAACAAGATTTATTCAAAATTTCGAGTCATTACAATCTTCCCCCCTTAAGAAATTGCATCCTCGCAATTTTTAAAATTAGGTTTTGAAATTTCATTGAAAGTCCCACATCGGAAAAGGAGTTAGTAAAACTATTACTTTAAAAGAAATAAAGGGAAGTACGAAGGTCACCCGAGTTAGCCCACACTAGGATTCCATGTAGGAAAACATGGACATGGAAGAAAAACAAAGGGTCAAGTTCTGAGGGAGAGTGATATAGAACATGATTAGGAGAAAGTTAACCATAAGAAAATCCCAAACTTATGATGTGTGTAAACGGTCATTGATTACCTATTAGGAAACGTAAACCAACAACGTTTTTGTTTTACATTCCTTTTCATAATTTTGAGGAATTCATTTACTACATAGAACAAAAACATAAGAAAATATACCTACCTTCATGTAGAGTTTCATCCTTTAATAAGTTTCTACCAAAACTAATCTTTTCTCCAAACGATGAGCATTCAAAAAAACTTGGTCTCATCAAAACACAAGAATCGTCTTCTTGAGAGTCACTTAATCCACAAAAGATTAACTATCAATTCCTTCTACCTTTAAACATTATCCCAAAAACAGAAAGGGTAAAATAAAACAACTCTTCAAAAAAGAAATAATCCCATAGGAAGGGAAACTACTTTTAAATCTTCAAAGATCCATGGTACTACCCAAAGTTCATCATAGACCATTCCATAAATAACTGTTCTTAAAATTCCTCAAAATAAACCAAACTATGATTAAAACCCAAATACAAGAAGAATTTGATAACACAGTCTTCCAAATTAAACTTCATTGTTCATCTCCAAAACACATCAACCACTCCTAA
This sequence comes from Viscum album, assembly GCA_963277665.1. Taxonomy (NCBI): domain Eukaryota; kingdom Viridiplantae; phylum Streptophyta; class Magnoliopsida; order Santalales; family Viscaceae; genus Viscum; species Viscum album. The sequence goes on along the minus strand of OY728126.1, from coordinate 1,797,450,645 downwards.
CATCTTATAACAAAAGTAGCTAACCTAAACATATTTTACCCAAGATAGGTTAATCATTTACATAAGTAACCTAAATTACTATAAGTCCACCTTAAATTCATCAATTCTTCAAAATATAATTCAACCTTACTCCTCAATGAAAATACTGTAGTAATCTATTTATCTCGATCATATAGGGTCCCCGAAATAGTGAACGTCTTCCAAAATAATAATCATCTTTTAATCCCCCAATCATCTCTGTCATATTAATATGGAAATCATCGCATTTCCTATCACATTGGTTGTTGGGATATGTTCTTCCATTTCCCGTCATTAACTAAGAAAAGAAACTATAATTAGGGGCTTAAATACTTAGCCAATAATCATGAAAAGAAACTTAAAGCATATAAGGATAACTTGTAGAAGAAAAGTATACCCTAACTTGTGATCCCCTAGGTTCCCATATAGGTTATACATGATCATATATTCTTATGTGAACCTTTATTTTATTTTATCTTTGTTCCTTTAACAATGGTTCATACTAAGCTTATGAATTTACCAAAGCATATCCCCCGGGAGTGTCGTAACCAAGAGTGAGGCAAGGCCCGTTGTCGTGTAACAGTTCCTGTTTGAGTATAGCTCAAAGCGTTGTTTTCAGGTTTTACCCCTATGTACATATGTGCCAGATCCACCTCTACCTGCTCGTATCCAGACAGGGATGTATTTTCTTGGAAACCCCTTACTCAATACTCACCAAAATACCAGGAAGATTTCCTATATTTAAACATTTCTATAGGGTTCTTCCTAGAGTTTTCATATCCTAATTTCTACAAATAACTAAACCATCATTTGATACCAACTATAGCATCCCGCCTTTTTATAACATAAACTTTCATTTCATTACACAAAACTGAGGATCTTTCAGGTTTAGTGTCTTAGAAACCAGGAACATAAAACATGAAAACATAAAACATTCTTCTTAAAAACTTGAAAGGATTCTCCTCATGTTCATCCTAGGTTCATTACTGCATCTCATAACCTGGGTACATACATCAAAAGAAAGGGTGAGCAGAAGGCCCAATAAGGAAAACAAGAGAAACATTTTACATGTGAACTTGAGATACTTCAATAAGATCATGAAAAGAACTTTAAGGCATGAGAAAGAAATCATGAGATATATCATAATAAAAATAACATTTTTCATAACTTGAAGATGTGGCTGCAACATTTAATATAGAAAATCATGAACATATCACCAATGTCCATCCCCAAGGTGTCATTTGAAAATTACCAAGGTTATTCACCAAGATATCGTGAAAAGTGTAATCTCTAGTGGTTACATCATTACCCAATGCATTGAAGAGCTATCAGGGCGCACCCTTAAATTTGACTTTATTATCATGTGAGCCACAAATATCATCATCAATAATTTCATAAACAACCCATATAGAATAAAATAAATGGGTTTTATTTCATAATCATAACGTTTTAAAAACTGCTTTAAAGACATGATCTTTATGTCACTTTAAACCCACGGAAAGGGAAAGCGGGTTTCACGTATGTAAATCCCAGAATTTAAAATAGAACATTTTTATATATATGTGAATAACCCTATAGAAATAAGAGCTTTGAGTATTCACTTAATAAAATAAAATGTCTTTAGAAAAAAGAGAGAGACATTTTGAGACGAAAATTCTGCAGCATAACGGCTATGTTACAAGGTTTTTAGAAAACATTGAAAAGAGAGGGGACATGGGTCAAACATTCATAAATGACCCATAAAACAGTATAGGGACAGAATATAAGGGATTTAAGAACATGGTAATGAAATTTGAAAATATACCATATGAAATGAAGAACATGAAAGGAAGACAAAAATAAGATTTCTCTTATGAAAATTCGGCAGCCTAACAGTGTTACATAAACTTCAACCAAAAATGAATTGATGAGATCAAATAGGGTCTCTCATCATATGAACATAAAAGATCAGTATGATAGATATAGAGATCATACCACAACATAATAAAAAGGAACTTGAAAGAATTTACATGAAAGTAGAACTTCAAAACGAGAAGGGTGAAGAACCACTTAAAAAAATCGGTAGTCTAACGACGCCACTTAAAACTTCAAAATACTGAATTGAAGAGATCAAATGGGGTCTCTCATCATATGGTCATAAAAGATCAGTATGATAGATATAGAGATCATACCCCAACATAACAAAAAGTAACTTGAAATAATTGACATGAAAGTAGAACTTCAAAACGAGAAGGGTGAAGAACCACTTAAAAAATTCGGCAGCCTAACGGCGCCACTTAAAACTTCAAAATACTGAATTGAAGAGATCAAATGAGGTCTCTCATCATATTATCATAAAATATCAGTATGATAAATTTAGAGATCATACCCCAACATAATAAAAAGTAACTTGAAATACTTTACATGAAAATAGATCTTGAAAAATGAGAAAGGAGAAAGAATCCGTTACAAAACTTTCAGCAGCCTAACGGCGCCACTTAAAACTTCATAAAACGAAATAATGAGAGTAAGAGGGGATATATCATTATGTGAAAATGAAAAGGGCAGTAAGAGGAGTATAAAATAACACCCTTTAACATAAGAACATGGAGCATAAAAGAAATTACATAAAAGAGATTTCTTGAAAAGAAAGAGAGAGATCGGATCCCTTACCTTAAAACGTAACTCTTAAAACTCAAAGGTTGGGACCTTGAGGGCTTGGGGGCACCTTGGGAGGACTACTTGGGAGGTAATGAGACCATAAATTCGTTGGGGAAGAGTGGTGAGTCTAAATGGATGAGAGGATGGCTTGGTATTTATAGGGAAAGTGAGGGGATAAGGCATCAATGGCCAAGGGACACCTCAAAAGTGGTTTTCTCAAAACCATGTTCTCTCCCATGATATTGCCCATGAATTTAGGCCACATGGGTCCCCCAATACAATAATTCATCACCTTTGGTCGTCCAACCCTTAAAATATCTCATGAAATCATCATGACACAGTTATGTTGTCATTAAACATACTGAAACCCTAAAACTGTATTGTTTACTATTCACTGAAAATTCAACTTTCTCAGAAAAAACCCAAAATTTCACCTTAACCAAATATAAATGCTCTGATTTCAAAAATGAACTCCATTTTATAAAAATAATTTTCTAAATATTTTTAATTTATTTTTTAAATAAATACACTTTTCACTGAAAATTCAACTTTTTCAGAAAAATCCCCAAAAAGTACCTTAACATAATATCGATGCTCTGAGTTCAAAAATGAAATCCATTTTATAAAAATATTTTTCTAAATATTTTTAATTTAATTTTTAATTAAAAAAAACTATTCACCCAAAAAAACTAATACTTGAATAATATTTTATGAAACCATTATTTAACCATTTTATTGAATCACATTACTTAATCAAGGTGCCTAGATTATACTAATACTTTCTTTAATTGAGATTACTAATCCATTTAGACACATTACTAATCCTAATCATAAAATCACTATTCATAATTTACTATTCATAAAAAATCAAGTTGATCTTATTAGAATCTAAATTTCGTACTGAACATAATTGTAGAAGACCATTTTTTGAAAAATAATTACACATTTTTAATTATTTAAGGTTTACAAAAACATTTTTAAAATATACTTTTTCTAAAATTCATCAAAAATATGCATACTATATTTATCCGGTCATTTGAAAATTCATAAACTTCATCATAAGAAGAAATCCCAATTTTCATTTAAAACAAAGGATTGCACAAGGCAGTTACGGTCTCCTTACATAGCCTCTTATCACACCAGCATAGGACCTAAGGGTAAGGTGTGCTAAAGTGAGAGAATCCAAGGGAGGCTCGGCCAACATCGCAGGAGTAGTAATTTCTATCAGTTTGAACTTCTCGCGAAGGCGATCCCGTTCTAGCTTCACACGATGAAGTTCAGCTTGGGTTTGGTCCAGAGCAAAGCCCAGTGGTGCTACCTCCTTCCCAAGTTCTGATAGATGGGCTTCGATCGGTCCAAGACTACTGGGTGAGGCCATCAAATCTTCTTTCTATATTAATTAACCAAGATTACTTATATTTAGAGACAATAATCAAAACGTTTAGTTTCTAGCGGTCATATTGACCAATGGTCATATAACAGTCAAAAACCAACGGTCTCATTTTAATTATACTCATGTTATCAAATGAAACATTTTTGTTGAGTATAAAAATAAAATAAAATTACACATAAAATTAGGAAACAAGATTTATTCAAAATTTCGGGTCGTTACATATATAATGATTATAAATGAAAATTAAAAATAATTTTAGGTATATATATGGTTATAAAATAGTATATTGAGATATTTATGTTTTTTTTATAGGGTTAGAGTGCATTCAACTAAGCAAGGAAATAAGGTAAGGGTTTTTCATGACTCATTTCCTTTCTTGAGTTATAATGGTTATTATTGAACCCCATTCTTCTAATTTGAATTATTTTATCCTATTATTGTATAAAAATTTTATTTCCACTTTAATTAATCTAAATTTACAATTTTCTCTCATAAATTTGTTTCCAAAGGATCATTACTTCATAGATTTTGATATTCATAAGGGTTTCTTTGTATCAAAGTTGAATCCCTTGAGACATGTTTAAGTTGAACACTGTGTCTCCTTTTCAATGGTGTAAATACTTAACTATTTCCATTTTATATCATGACCCTCATACACTTTATGATATCCAATGTTCTATTTAAAGTTATACTTATCATGGGATTTTGATACAAAAATTACAATAGTTGTAAGGAGTTTTCATGACTCAAATATTTTTATTGGGTCATAATCACTCTTCTTCGTCTATTGTCATTCATGATTAATATATTCTAACCTATGGTGATTTTAGGATGTATTATTCCTTATTATCATAATGTTTTAGGAAAAATTCTTCTTCCTCTATTATTTTAATGTTTTGTTAAAATGATTTTTTTTAATAATAATTCTCATTACTTTTAATAGATTTTTCTTCTATGCCCATATTTTTACTTCCCACCAACGATCTCCTTTACCTAGTGGAAACTCAAACTATTTTTATATCAAATGATCCTTTTATTCCTCTTATTTCATTTTAAATAAAAAAATTCTTTATCCTTTTTAATGATGTGGGTTTTTGACAAGGTTATTTCAAAATGTTCGAAAGGTTTTTCTATCATTTAAAAATAAAAGGTTTTATTATCCACTCTAAATTTTCTTTTGATAAAATTTATATCTTTATAAAGTTTCCATTATTAAATATTCTTTTTTAAAGTTAAAGTTTTCAAATTATTTTCAAAATCCTTTTCTAAAGCTTTATATATTTTTTAATTCTTCATTATTAAATATTCTATTTAGAAGTAAAAAATTTAAAAGTATTTTCACTTCCCCTTTTCTAAAACTTTATTTTTTTTTCAAGTTTCCATTATTAAATATTCCTTTAAAAAGTATAAGTTTTCAAATTATTTTCAATTATCCTTTTTGAAACCTTGTTCCTTTTCAAATATATTTTATTTATACCTCTTTATAATAATGTTTTCAAAAATTATTCTCTTTCCCTTCTCAAAAATGTGTTTTTGAAAGTAATTCACAATTTATATCTTATAAAAATGTTTAAAAGGGTTTAATGAAAACTTTTTTATTTTCACATTAATTTTTCCTCCAAGATTTATCTCCCATTAAGTGATGTTTTTCTCACCATTTATATGTTATTATGTTATGAATACTTTTTGGAAATAAGATTATGATATCCTATGATTTCTTAAGTTAATGTTATTTGATTGTTTAATAAACCCATTATTTTTCCATAGGTTATTTAAGATATGATAACGTTTGATTTTAAGTGGCAAGCATAAGTAAGGATGATAATGGGTGGGGTCCTATATCGCCATATAATGCATTGGTTTATGCTTATATATCATGAGATATTCAGGAATGTACATAATGAGTTTGTTCAATGAGTGTGGTCATGATGGGTTTGCTTATATTTTAGGCATGTACATAATGAGTTTGTTTATATAGGAATGAGCCTAAAGGGTTTTCTCACACAGGTTTTCCTATACTTATGGTTGTGCCACATTTTCAAGTTGTTTGTAAAGTTATGCCACGTTACCTAGTTGTTTAACAAGTTATGTTAATTTTACAAGATGCATTTCATTTCCATGAAATGCCACATTTTCATTTTCATACATTATTTTTAAAGTATTTACCACTTTTATATCGTGGCCACATGTTTTATGATTATTGATATGTTTTTTGAGCCATGTCATGTCTTTTATGCATCCTTAATGATTTTTTATGATTTTATGGTGCTCCATCATGTTTTATGATTATCATACATGGTCTTATGATATTTTATTAAGATACTTATGTATTACACTTATTATTCTTCATGTTTATGATCTAATACCTTATGATATATATTTTCTATTACTGGTCATTTGAGTTCACCCCTTTCTTATGTTTCCATTCCCCAGGTTATGAATATGATTATTTCATGTGAAGTCTCTATAAAATGGTCTAGAGGTGCATGGTTATGGTGAAATGTTCACAAGTGTTGTAAAATAAAATGTTTATGTAGCGTGTCTCTAAGAAACTACACCTTTTATTCCTTGGGTTATATGATTTTTTGTGAGATGTGTAATTTAAATCATGATATTAATGTATTAATTATGTTAATTTTTGCATGATTTTCTATAAATATTCTATTTTTTGTGCCTTTTCCCTAGACAATTTGAATTGTTCAACCAATATATTTGAGACCAACTTACATATGAACATCCCAAATATTTCAATTATCTTATGGATGTGTTCATTCTAAGAAAAAACCAAGATTATAGTTTTTAGTCTCTCTTAATCCCCATCCTCAATATTTTCTAATCCTCCCTAAGTTATTTTGTCTCAAATATTCCGAACAAATCAAATTTCATCTCTTGGGTTTTATTAAGTTTTCAACTTGACAGGAGCATGTCATCCACATACAAGAGTTTGATTATGAAACTTCCATCCTCAAATACCTTATAATAGAAATAATGATCTGAGTTGGTCTAAATGAAACCTTTCATGGTCATAAAAGCGTTAAAGATCCAGTTTCATTTTCTTACTTTTTGTTTCAATCCATAAAGACTCATCTTTAGCTTATATGCCAATTCCTTATTCCTATTGTCAACAAAACCAACAAGTTACTTTATATATATTTCATCTTCCAAATCACTATGAATGAATTTTGTTTTCACACCCATTTACTCTAGATAAAATCTATCAAAAATAACCAAACTTAATATTGTTTGGATGGTAGTATTCTTAACTACAAGTGAGAAAATTTTAGATAAATCTATACCTTCCTTATTTTGAAAACCTTTCACAAATAGCTTAGTATTGTACCCATTCCTGCCATTAGATTATTCTTTCAAATGGAAGATTCATTTATTGTTAAGTTCTTTCATCCCCTATGGAAGTTTCTTTATATCTCAGATTTAATTTGAAAGTAATGAATCCAAATATTCTTTCATGGTTAACTCCAACTTTCTAGAGTCATTGAAATTAAAATTTTTCATTGTTATGTCCCATGAAGAAACATTTCTTGGACTTAGAAACAAGTTCTTCTTGATACTTAGAATATACATGGACATAAGATAGACTTATGAAAGATTTGAGGTGGTTATAACTTCCATTGGATTACTGTTACACAACTACTCTAGAGTCTTCCCACCCTAACTGTGCTGAAGGAATTCTGTTAACAAGGTACACCACACAATTAACCATCGTCACCCAAATCTCCTTGGACATTCCAAAATAAAATATCATTCTTTATTACATTTCCATTAGCATCGGATTCATCTTCTCTACCACACCATTTTGATATGATGTTCATAGTATAGTCTTTTGAAACTTGATTCCTTTCTTCCAATAGAAATTTTAAAAACTCTTGTTATACTCACTACCATTATTAAACCTTAAGCATTTCATCTTATTTTCATTATGCCTCTTCACCATAGCCTTCCATATAATAAACACTCTGGATAACTTAGATAAAACTTATACCTTCCTTGTTTCATCATTGATGAATGTCATAAAGTATAATTAACCATCGTGAAAATGGACTGGTGCAGGCCTCCAAACATCTGTGTGCATGAGTTATAACTTCCTGGATTTTGGTGTCTTTACATTCAAGTTGATTGAAACATTCTATTAATTTTTTAGTACACGTCTCTCATAGCTTCTAAACTCCATGTGATCAAGCTTAAGTATACCCTTTACTACTAGAACTCACATGTTCTTCTCACTAAGGTGTCCAAGAGGACAATGCCAAAACATTAAATTTTAAAAAGTTGATGCCTCGACAAATGTTACTCCATATGATCTTCCAATTAGATACAAAATATCATCCTTTTCACCTATAAACATATCCACGGAACCCCAAGTGAATTTCTATACGTTTTTCATGAAGTTAGTTCTATATCATGCCTCATCTAGCTGACCAAAAGAAATTAAGCTCTTCTACAGACCCGGTATATATTGAAATCCCTTAAAGTCAGTGTAACTTATATTAGACATCTATACTTTATCATTACCCTTTAACATGGCTTAAAGAACCTCATAATCAACCAATTTAACCTTTTTTATCTTTCTAGATGCATAATTCACTATGCACCCCCTCTCAACTATAGACTAAAACAAATCCTTGAAGTCAATGATCCATGATTTCAATGAAACATTAACACTCAATAGTTATTGTTACTACCTTCAGTTATTGAATTCATAGAACTTGAACTTCCAAAAGTTTTCCTTATAGAAATTACCCTACATTCCCTATCATCCTTTTTAAGATTCCCTCTCTTCCCACAGTGCCAACATATAGGTCCAGGTCTGATCAATTTACCTCGACTCCTTTATCTAGACTTATCTTTTGATTTATTCCAACCTCTTTAATGAGGATATAGTCCTATACCCTCCACATTTAGCACTATTTTGACAATAACTTGGACTTCTCACAATTTGAGTTCTTCGTTAAGAATTAGATCTCTAACATCCTCAAAAAAAATGTCAAATATTCTAAAATAATTAATCATAGTAGTTACTATCACATCCCACAATTCATATAACAATAAAAGCAATAATAAATCCCACATGTCTTCTATGAATTTGAATTCTAATTTGAGATGACTCCAGATCATATTAAATTCATTCACATGATCACTCACAGGTTTGCCTCTTGACAATCTCATGTTGAACAACCTTCACATCATAAACACCTTGTTCAAAATTGTTGGCTTTTTATGCATGCATTTCAAAGCTTTCATTAGATCCACTATGGTTTTTCACTTCAAAAATGTTAAAGGCAATATTATGTTTCGACAAAATTCAAACTAACCAAAACACCTTTGTGTCTAGCCTTTCCCCTTTCTCTTTATCTATGCCTTATGATTTGACCCACTTCAATGAAACTTCAAGATCCTTCTGAATCATATAATATTCTATTTTAATTCTCTATAAATTGAAGTTTGACCCATCTAACCTATATATCAGGATATTTCCTTATTATAACACCATACCTCCCAATAACAATAAACTCTCACTGAATCGAAATAACTTCAAGACAAGAGAGTGAATGTTACATGAGTGTTATTGAGCTTTATACCAAGATCTAATAATGGTTGTTAGGAAAACTTAGTGACCCATGGCCACCAAAAGTTAAACCTCTGTAAATTTAAATTATGACTTCCCAAACTAGAAGGATCTCCCTTGAATTCAATGCACCAAAACATAGGAAGATAAAAACAACTTATATCATTACACTAAGTTAACTGACTCACACAAACACTCACACTCACACTCAAAACTAACATTCAAGTGAAATAAAAAATCAAAGGACACAAGGATTAATGTGGTCCAGACATTTAGTCCTACATCCATGAAAGAACGCTACTTCAGTTTCCATTACAATTAGAAGCAATAAGGATTGCAATCACTTTGGAAACTTCATCCAATTAGATCACTAATCTCAGTTGATCACACACACACATGTATAATGGTCCCACCCCACCTTTATAATGGGGAATAATCAGTAAAATGGTTCCAATACCTTATGATATTCATGGAGGACCCGCTGTTCACCTTGGAAACTTTAGATCACCTATAACAATATTTCCACTGACCATTGACTTCTGGTGAACTTGTAAGTTTCAACTACGTCCAAGAAAGTTACTTTTATGTATAATTCATTTGATGCAAATCCTTTCATGAAGTCCTTCATGTATCAATAGTATAATTAGACGTATTTCATAATTCCTGCTCTGCATTATCTAGTGAACTAACCATTTACACAACTCTTGAAACGTAACACCCAGACTACCTGCCTCTGCCAGACTTCTGCTACTATTGGTTTGAGAAAAAAGGCCTAGATGTATCTTCTAAGTCTTCTCCTTGTGGTAAACTAATTAGAACATAAAATCAAACCACATCATTTTTAACAACCTATACATTTAATATAGTTGAAAACTGTCTATGGAAGGCTAGAATGAAGACTAGAGATTATAAATAATTGAATGAGGAGATCATGATTCTGAGATTGAATGATTTACATATTCAAACATGGAAATATTATCCATGTGAAATTCTATAAATATAAAGGAGGATAGAAATAGGAGAAATACTAACTGATTAAAGAAATCCTGACACAGACCATTGTGGAATATCATTATTGTCGAAAAAAGGTGAGAACCAGCATTGCTGTGACAAGAGGATGTTGTGCGTTGAATAAAAAGGAGAAGAGAGAAAGAGGGATTTATGATACTATTATTGTATATCTCAAGAATTTAAGGGAAATGATAATACAAAATTTCAATATTTATATATCATAGAGACTAAAGAAATGTGAGACAGTCATAATGAAGAATTTTGTACGAAGAGGAAGAGAGGCAACCCTTAAGGATTGATGTAAAACTGAGACATCTATTTGAGATTGTTGTTCTAGAGGAAACCATAAATATTGTTGCATTCAAGGAAGGATATCATATTCATACTGTCTAGGAGAGCCATGATTTTTCATTGCTGATCAAACTTCAAGGGGATCTAGTCAAATCTATTATGTGAATAGGAACACCCGGTTAGTTCCAGAGTTGGAAGAATATCAAATTGGTTCTAGCATGTAACTTGGTTGGTGCCACCATAGGTGGGAGAGAATGAGGTGGTGCGAGGTGAGGTGTGATCACAAGTCTAGTTTGGATTTAGGTTCCACTACCAAAAAAAAGGTAAAAAAGCACATATTTATCATCATTTAAAAAAAATCACCAATAGAGGTTTCTTTTTATCCAAGATATTATCAATACTTATTAAAAATTCTAATAAAGGGTTGAAAAATTACCTTCTAAATATTTCATATCTCGCTCCCCAATGAAACCTTATACTGCGATTTTATAATTGATTGTAGCATAAAAACGATGGTTTATATCAAGTAAATGCATTAAGAAACTTATTTGTGAGATAAACGCCAAGAATGACATCTAGATATGAATAACGACATTGATATTTGAAGAAATAAATCATGAACTGCTTCTCAATACCAAGCATTCGCCGTTTTTTACAAACACGTGTTTTTTTACAAATTTAAAGTTGAGATCTAATTCATTTTCATTGTGGTTTTTGAAGGTATTTTACTCCAATTTATTCATATGCTCAGAAAATTCTTCATCTACTCCATGCTAGTCATCAACATCGCATTCTTTATTCGGTTCATTTTTTTATCTGCTTCATGTTTTTTCATTTGTTTTATGTTTTATCAGTTATTTCCACCCCCCATCAATAACACTTTTACCAACAGTAGATGATGGATATAATTAAAGTTATTGTGTTTTAGTGTTGATAAAAACAATTTTATTTCATCACTGTTAGTTTTACCAACATTTTAAAAACATTGATAAAAGATATATTTCAATGCAGATAAAAGCATGCTTTACAATAGTGTTTATGCGAGTCTCAGTCATGGAATCCAAGTGGGCACAACCATCTTCAAGATTCCTCTTCCAATAGATTTATTTATTTAAATTCACATTATAACCACTTTAATTCCCCTCATAATTGATGAATGTCACAAAGTATAATTAACCATCATGAAAATGAACTAGTGCAGGCCTCCAAACATTTGTGTGCATGAGTTCTAACTTCCTGGATTTTGGTTCCCTTCTATTCAAGTTTAGTGAAACCTTCTATTACTTTTTGAGCACATGTAACTTGCAGCTTCTAAACATCATGTGATTGAGATTAAGTATACCCTTTACTAATAGAACTCGCATTTTCTTCTCACTAAGGTGTCCAAGATGACAATGCCAAAACTTTAAACCTTCAAAAGTTGATGCCTCAACAAATGTTACTCCATCTGATCTTCCAATTAGATACAACATCCCATCCATTGCACCTATAACCATATACATGGAACCCCAAGTTATTTTCTATACTTTTTTCATGAATCTAGTTCTATATCTTGCCTCATCTAGCTAACCAATAGAAATTAAGTTCTTCTATAGATCCAGTATATATTGAAATACCTTCTAGTCAAGGTAAATTCTATTAGACATCCATAGTTTATCATTACCCTTTCCCATGGCTTCAAGAACCTCGTCATTAGCCAAGTTAACCTTCTTGGTATTTATGGATGCATAATTCACTATACACCCCCTCTTAGCTATGGAGTGAAATGAATCCCCTTAGTCAATGATCCATGATTTTAATGAAACATTGACACTCAATAGTTATTACTACTACCTTAAGTTATTGAATTAATGGGACTTGAACTTATAAAAGTTTTCCTTATAGAGATTACCCTACAGCCCCTGTTATCCATCTTAAGATTCCCTCTCTTCCCACAGTGCCAACATATAGGTTCAGTTCTGATCAATTTACCTCGACTCCTTTCTCTAGACTTATGTTTTTATTTCCTCCAACCTCTTCGATGAGGTGACAGTTCTATACCTTCCACATTCAGCACTATTTTGACAAAAACTTGGACTTCTCTCTATTTGAGTTCTTCATTACGAATGAGATCTCTGACATCCTCAAACACAATGTAATATATTCTGTAAGAATTACTCATAGTAGTTACCATCACGTCCCACAATTCTTGTAACGATGAAAACAATAATAAAGCCCACATGTCTTCCATGAACCTGACTTTAACTAATTTGAGCTGACTCCATATCATATTAAAGTCATTCACATGATCAGTTACGGGTATGCCTCTTGAAAATCTCAAGTCAAACAACCTTCACATCATAAATACCTTGTTCAAAACTATTGGATTTTTATATATGTCTTCCAAATCTTTCATCAAGTCCACTATGGTTTTCACTTCCTAAATGTTAAAGGCAGTATTATGTGTCACTGATATTCAGAATAACCTAAATACCTTTATGTCTAGACTTTCCCCTTTCTCTTTCTCTATGCCTTCTGATTTGACCCACTTCAACAAAACTTCAAGGTCCTTCTGAATCAGATAATCTTCTATCTACATTCTCTAGAAATCAAAGTTTGACCCTTCAAACCTATCTATCTCGATCTTTCCTTCTTCTGACTCTATACCTTCTGACACGTGACTGTCGTGGGGTGTGACAAAAAAATTACCTAAGTAAAAATTCAGTAATGTGGGTGACCTAGGTTGTCTCCAGAGAGGAGCGCACAACAATCAAGCTATCACCTTAAATTTGAGAAAAAAGTGTAGACTGTTTTTGAAATTGTTTGATTTTGAAAAGGAACTGAAGTGAAAAAACAAAAAAATGAAGAAAAATACTAAAAAAAATTGAAAAATAAAGAGATTGAAAACAAGTATATGAATTGAGTGATTAGGTTAGGATCGGTTTTCCAATTACAATGTTGTCATAGTTCCAATTTATCCAATCATCTTATACAAATTTGATTAAAGTGAGTTTCCACGATCACTTCCTCTAACTCCCTTAGTCAAATAGTGATGGTGAGAGTAAAACTTGACAATATCTCATCTTGGTATACTCTCCTTCCTATGTGTGAAATATTTGCAGCAAATATCCTCAATTTACTTAGGCAATTCCCGATCGGGTCTTGTTTTTCCCAAACAATCAAGAATATCCACTACCCCTCCCACACGTACCGACGATCGCCAAGTACTTCACCACTAAGACATGATCTATTCCATAATATATAGACCATAACCTATTGGAGGGATAAAATTATCATTGACCATAGAAACATCAACAATAGAATCTAAAACCAAATACAATCATACTTGATAGTAAAAACCATTATTAGAAATTGAAACCAACTTCACAAAAGAGAGGAAGGATTTCATAACATTAAGTGCATGAACTCAAACATTACAAAAGGGAAAATCTCTCCTTCCACAATAACTCATAGGATTACCCCTCCATGTGAAGGGAATCCATTAAGAAGTTGGAATAATAAGACATTACAAAAAATAAAAAGAAAGAAAAGAGGGGAGAGGAAGAACATAAAATTTATCCTCCAGAATCCTTACACCAAAAGTTTCCCACTTTTATTCCCACCAGACCCATGAAAATTGCCAAAGTATCTTCTTAAAAGTCGTTCAAAATTTATTTTTTTATCTACTCACAAAATTTCAATTTGATTTGACACATGTAGAAAATATTATACTCAAATTAATGAAGTTAACTTTTCTTCCTGAGGAGACTCTTCAAATTTCTCCTTTTGGATGCATTCAAATAAAGCCTTAATGACCTAATTGATTCCTAAAATTTATTTAAAGCATGAGTATATGAGTCATATTTCTCCTAAAACTGAAATCACCATATTTGGACATATGTAGGCCGATATATGCCTCATTAATTAAGGTGGGGTCCATTCTGTCGGCCATAAAAATTTCTTCTCTTAATTGATTTATTTGGGCAAATTTGTTTCGAATTGGATATAGGTCCAGAAGACAAAGTTTAAGAAAACAAGAATAGTAATCCTAAAAAAAATTAATCAATATATTTGGATAAAAATTGTAAAATATATTCCCGAAATACAAAATCTCCACAAAACTGCTAAATTTCCAGAATTAAACAATTTTCACAATTAAACCTAAAATTCACCAAAAACACTAAAATGATAAAAATCAGCCCAAATTGATTAATTTAAAGGGTTTAAATCATTTAAAAACACATGAAAAATAATGAAAATATTATCTCTATCAATTCCCCCACACTTAGCACTTGGACTCTCGGAAAATTCAACATCAAAATCAAATCAATGCAAATTCAAAACATATGTCAATGAGATCCATAACAAGAAATAAAAGATACCATGCCTCATAAATAACCATTATTCCAAGTTCTCAAATTATATAATTCAATATTTTTCCTCTTTATTTCTTCTCCCATGTACACAAGACACCTACCTCACATGAATTTTCTCTCATCTCACAAATATCAATTTTCAACATAGTTTTTCTTATCCAAACCAATACAAGGGTCACCATAGGTTTGACAAAATCCTACTTATCCACATGATTTGAGTCAAGGAAATGTTTTTATCATGAGGAATTTGTAGGGTTTTTCTATGGCTTTTGGTTGGTAGAATTTTTATGTGAAAAATTTCAAGGTCGAATAGGAGGGATTGGCTCTTATTGAAGAAACATTGCACAATTCTAATTTTCACTCAAGTATGGTATCATCTTCACTCACCATAATAAAAAATTATCTCCATTGTCATAAAAACTCTAGGAATGTTCAAAAAACATAGTATTTCAGCAGCAAAAATTTTAATTTTCTCAAACATGATTTTTCTTAAAAGCTTTAGAAAAAGAACAACTTTTTTCCTCCATTAGAAGCTCTAGAAAAGGCATAGCTTCTTTTATCATGAAAGCTACAGAAAAAGGCACAACTTTCAATATAATGATTTTGTTAGCATCACACACATCTCTTAACCATTTTATAATCCACCCAAAGTTTCACCAAATGAGGTAGCACAATACAAGACAGCTCCCCCCACACTTAAGTTCAACTAGATCACGCAATTTCACTTCAAGAGCAGGTTAGATAGGGAAAAATGGCTTGTAATGTGGCTAACCTAATAGTCTGTTCATGGATTCTAAGGTATACAAGAATTAAATGTACAAGGTAGTCCAGAATGAAAGGTATTATCTTGAAAAGGGGTGCTTTAAAACCAAAGAAATGCCTCAATCATTTAAAACATATGTACCTCAAACCCTCAAGTTTTGAAAGGAATAAATCAAATTTTGGTTAAAACAAGCATGGAATGGTTCTCTCAAGAAGTGAGGTGAATGAAAATAATATGAAAAAAAGGGTTCAGAAGCCTCACGAGAAGGTGATTTCAAATATAAAGATAGTGAGATGTGGCATGAGATTCAAAAATTAGAGTACTTTTCATGAAATTCCCAAAGAAATGAACTTGAAACAAAGTCATTTTCATCATTCATTTAAGCTCGTTTTCATGGAATAAATTAGATCACTCAATGACATGGGTTTCAAAAATGGAAATGATAATTATTTCGGCTCAAAATTTTCAAAAAAAAAACACACACAAAACTGAAAAATAAACACACAAAAATTTGAAAACACGCAATTTTTTATTTATTTATTTTGAAAAAAAATACAAAATGAAAATCCTAAACTAAAAAGTTTCCCTTACCCACACTTAAATGGTGCAATTTCCTTAATGCATTCAAGTATATTTAACATGTAAATAGATTTTAAAATGAATCACAACAATAAGCAAGTGTAAAGGAGAGGTACAACCTGACTTATTGGTAATGCAACATTGAGTTAAGATCCTAAGTGTTGCACGCTAAAAACCTGTAAGAAAAAAAACATAAGAAAACATAATAAATTTATTAAAAGAAACAAAAAAGGAAACATGATGAGAAAAAAAAGGATAGATCTTGGTTTAATACCCCAAGTGGGACCTGAGTTTTGACTGCCTCCAAATGGGTAGTTATAATCAGTTATCCCCAATATTATAGTGAGTGAAGTTTCTTTCTCATGAACCAACAAAATTTCTTCTTTGCATCATGTTCTTAATCCTTTTTTTAGGACTCCATGGTTATAGTACACCAAATCCACCCCTAGGACAATAAGATACAACTTTCTTGGTAGGGGTAGGACAATGAATGAATCCTCTTATTTCATGTTTTCCACTTTCACAACTTCTTCGTTGTCCAGTTCTTTCTTAAGGTATGCTACATCAATGGAATAATCAAAGGGAAAGTCAAAATGTAATTCTATTTGAACAAAGTTAAATCATAAAGCGTCAATATCAAATCCTTCCCTTTCAAAGTAAGCATCTTGCATCTCTTTTCACTCAGGAAAATCCACTTGGATATCCTCTTGAACTTCCTCCAATAAATGATCAACATGTTTGGGGAGATTTATATGTTCCTCATTAGGTTTATCTTCTTTTTATTCCTCATCAACCAAGGAAATACAAGTGTTGGCTGAATCTGAAAATTTCAAGCAAGGGGAGGTAATACTCAATTTAATTTTAATAAAATTAGAAGATAATGAGTTCATGAAAAGATCATCTCCCTGATTTTTCTCGGCTTCAATTTCTTTTTCAGTGGGAAGTGCCTCATGAAGTAGAGTTTCTCTAGATTGAGGTAGGAAGTCAGGTTCTTTAATATTCTCTTCAAATTTCACCATGTTGGCATTGTATTCCTTCGATGATGCTGGATCTTCTGCATTATGAGGAACTACGGAATTAAGTAGTTCCTCACACTCATTCCAGAAGTTATCTAGATCTTGTTGATCTCTAGTACGTACTTCATAAGGAAAATCTTCTTCATTGATCTTCTTCAGCAATAGTTGCGAAGGGACAAATGGATCTTCTTTTAATTCCATCAAGGTCTCCCCAGGTTCTTCAACATCAAGGATGAGTGGGGAATCCACTTACACTAATGGCTTAAGTTTAGGTTCGATTTTCTCTTGAGATGTGTGAACATATTCAATTAGTCATTCCATTTTTCTCTCCAGGTCTTTTATTTCTTCCTGAAGTCCTTGCAATTGATCTTTTGTTCGAATTTCCTCTTCTTGTTGCACCTCAACCATTTCTTGACAAAATTATGGAAAATAATCCTAGAGTTTAATTAATTCTCTAGAAAATCCCTCCAATACTGAGTATTCAAGTTTTGATTTAAGGTCTTGAATGAGATCCTTAAATTCATCCTCCTTGATGATTTGGATTCGAGCTCCCCCGATTTATTTAGCAAAGATAGAAACATTATTCTCTGTAGACCAAGGTGAGTAAATAATTGGTTCTTTAACTCATGGATAATTTTTCCATGAATTAAAAAAATAATCATTTGAGAACATCATGGAAAAATATTTTTTTATGTTTTTTTTAATTTGAAAAGAGTCAAATATTTACAATTGGATTGTTGGCACAGCCTCCCCGGCAATGACGCCAAGTTTTGACATGTGCCTATCGTGGGGTGTGACAAAAACAAATATTACCTAAGTTAAAATTTAATAAAGTGGGTAACCTAGGTTTTCTCTAGAGAGGAGTACACAACAATCAAGCTTTCACCTTAAATTTGAGAAAAAATTGTAGATCATTTTTGAAATTGTTTGATTTTGAAAAGGAACTAAAGTGAAAAAACAAAACAAATAAATAAAGAAAAATACTAAAAACAAATTGAAAAAGAAAGAGATTGAAAATAGGGATATGAATTGGGTGATCAGGTCGGGATCAGTTTTCCAATTGCAATGTTGTCATGGTTTCAATTTATCCAATCCTCTTCTACTAATCCGATTAAAGTGAGTTTCCATGATCGCTTCCTCTCACTCCCTTGATCAAATGGTGATGATGAGAGTAAACTTTGCCAAGATCTCATCTTGGTCTACTCTCCTTCCTATGTGTGAAAGAGTTTCAGCGAATATCCTCAATTGACTTAGCCAATTTCTGATCGGGTCTTGTTTATCCCAAACAACCAAGAATATCCACTACCCCTCCTACACGTACCGATGATCGCCAAATACTTCACCACTAAGCCATGATATATTCCATCATATATAGACCATAACCTAATGGAGGTATAAAATTATCATTGAACAAAGCAACATCAACAACATAATCTAAAACCAAATACGATCGTACTTGATAGTAAAAACCATTATTAGAAATTGAAACCAACTTTGCAAAAGAGAGAAAAGATTTCATAACATTAAGTGCATGAACTCAAACATTACAAAAGTGAAAACCTCTTCTACCCCAATCACTTAGATTATTACCCCTTCATGTGAATGGAATACATGAAGAAGGGGGGGAAATAAGACATTACAAAAATAAAAAGAAAGAAAAGAGGGGAAAGGAAGAACATAAAATTTCTCCTCCAGAATCCTTCCACCGAAATCTTTATTATTTTATTCCCACCATAACCACGAAAATCACAAAAGTATCTTCTTAAAAGTTGTTCAAAATTGAGTTGTCTATATAATCACAAAATTTCAATGCTATTTGACACGTTTAAAAAAATTTATACTCGAATTGATGAAGTTAACTTGTTCTTTATGAGGAGACTCTTCAAATTCCTCCTTTTGGACGCATTCAAATAAAGCCTTAATGACCGAATTGCTTTGTAAAATTTATTTAAAGCATGAATATCGGATTTCTATTTCTCCTCCAATTGGAATCACCTAATTTGGACATATGTAGGCCGAGATATGCCTCATTAATTAAGGTGGGGTCCATTCTGTTGGCCATAAAAATTTCTTCTATTGATTGATTTATCTGGGCCAATTTGTTTTGAATTGGATATAGGTCCAGAAGACAAAGTTTAAGCTCAATAGAATAGGAATCCAAAAAAATAAATCAATTGATTTGGATAAAAATTGTAAAATATATTCTTGAAATACAGAAGATCCAAAAAACTGCTAAATTTCCAGAATTAAACATTTTTCACAATTAAACCCAAAATTCACCAAAAACACTAAAATGATACAAATCAGCCAAAATTGATTAATTGGAAGGGGTTAAATCATTGAAAACACATGAAAAATAATTAAAATATTATCTCTATCAGCTTACAATAACAATAAACTCCCACTGAATCAAAATAACTTCAATACAAGAGAGTGAATGTTACTTGAGTGTTATTGAGCCCTAGACCAAGCTCTAATACTGCTTGTTAGAAAATCTTAGTGACCTCTGGTCACCAAAAGTTAAACCTATGTAACTTTAAATTGTGGAACAAAAACACCAAAAACTTCCCAAGCCAAAAGTATCTCCCTTGAATTTAATGCACCAAAACATAGGAAGACAAAAACACTTTATATCATTACACTAAGTT